>CM076598.1:145822500-150822500 GCA_038502835.1 Octonoba sinensis
AGTAAATTAAGAGCATGAAAGATCGTTGCTTTTTTTTTACGATTCAGGAATATTTACAAACATTTTGCTCATAATATCTTAAAAGCAAACAAGGTTGCTAAGGGCAAACTGATTAACCAGAATATTGCCAATTGCATACATATGCTGCATCTAGCAATCAATATCAAGACATTTTATTTTATGTACAGGTGGTGGTTATGCATCGTTTGAGACAATTGAATATTAATTCCAAATATAGAATTAATTATGACACCCAAATGACTTATCAACAACTATAATCAGACAACAAATAAAGTTAATGATGTATTTGAAAAATAGAAATGAT
The DNA here is from genome assembly GCA_038502835.1 of Octonoba sinensis. NCBI lineage: Eukaryota > Metazoa > Arthropoda > Arachnida > Araneae > Uloboridae > Octonoba > Octonoba sinensis. Next base: position 145,822,826 of record CM076598.1, read on the forward strand.
CAAGATTCAAGCTACGTGTGTTCTTATTAAAACCAAAAATGCAACGTTATGTATTTGTTTTTTTATTGCAGGGAGTGTAACTGAATTAAATGGAGAATATTGTTATCTTAAATAAAGGGGGAGAGACCGTTCAAAGCTCTGCATTTTCATATATATGTGTGTGTGTGTGTTAAAGATGCAACGAATATTCGGCCACTATTCGGTATTCGGCCTGCTCAAATAGACGTTTCTTGATTTAGCCGAATATTCGGTCTTTCCGAATACTGATCATTATTCGGCCGAATAGTTCTGCTACGGTAGACATGTACAAAAATAAATAAATTGGTAGATTTTAAGCATTTAAAATTGCATTATAGTTATTGTAAAAGAACACATTAGTATATAATTTTAATAAATAAAAATAATTTATAAAAAACTACTTTTTTTAAACATTGCTTATAGGTTTGATTCAGTTACAATATTGTATTTTATACTTGGCATTTGCTCACAAATGCTGGCAATAGTTAATTATGATGAAGAATGTGAGACTTTTATTTTGTTTAGTAGCACAGTGGAAGGCAGACTTTGTGTGAGTAAAATGATTTATTGTGAATATTGGGTAAGATAGCAATGGGAAAAGCCTAGAACATATCATGAATATTAAGATAGCATAAGTTATTGGGCTTTTTAAATTAAAAAAATATATTCCAGTTAAATGCATTAAATTTTAATAGATCTTGTAAAAAGCCATAAAATAAAAATATACTTTTATAGCTTTTAAAATATCTTCATGAAATTATTTGGAGCAAGGTAAACATTCTAAACAATAGTATTCCTTTAATTTGAATTTAGAAATTAGTAAAATAATACTAATGCTTACCAATTTTATTGCATTCAAAACAATACAGAAAATACATTAATTTTAGGTAGTTCTGGATTCTTAAACAGAATTAAATCATACATCATAGATTATTGTGTGAAATTGGTGTTTTACTTGGTGAGTACTTTTAAAATTTAGAAAATACTTTCTATTACCACGATTTTCTAGAAATTTTAATATTCGGCTTCGGCCTAGGAGAAATTGCCGAATATTCAGATAATTATTATATTCTATTTTTTTAACCGACTTCACAAAGGAGGAGGTTATATATTCATACCGTATGGATATCGGTTTTTTGTTTGTCCACCCATAACATCTCACAGGATGAGCCGATTTTCAAGATTTTGATCTTTTTTTAATCCATCGAGGGTGGTTGCTCAAACGGAATTTATCATTCAAATGACTAGTTTTTAGTGCCATTCACTCAAAGAGCCTTTTGATATGGATTTTTTAAAAATAGAGTATTTATGTAAAAAATGGATTTACACCAAAAATAATAAAATAAAGTCCCTTTCGGAAAAAAATAGAACCGACTGCAAATTATAAATTGTGTTAAAAAGTGAAAACTAATTTAATTCTTTAAACAACATCGATACGATTTTTAAACATAACTTTTGAAGTCGGTGCAAAATCATGATAGGTTTTGATTCATGATTACTTTTGTAATCATGAATAAATTACAAATATAAATGGCCCAGAGCTTATAACAGTTTCAATGTAAAGTAACACATGACGTAATGGTAATTAGGTAATTGTGCGCAGGCTTCAAAAGTTATATTTAAAAATCGTATCGGTGTTGTTAAAGAATTAATTCATTTTTCACTTTTTAGTGCAATTTATAATTTAAAGTCGGTTCTATTTTTTCCAAAAATTATTTTATTTTGATGTACATTATTTATGTATAAGTAATTTTGAAAATCTCAATTATTTTTTAAAAAAATTCTGAACAGTAATTTCTAACCCGGTTAGTTTTATTTATAAACACCACAGGGTTGTGTAAGAAAAACCTGATATGGCACAGCCAACAAAATTATGCCTACATATTAATCGCATGCATGTGTCGTTTCAAAATAAAAGATACGTTTTTAAAAGTTTAAACCTTTATGTATTTCTTACTCCTTAGTTTTAAAGACATTTAAGGACATGAACTAATAAAAAAACAAACCGATGTCACTATGATGAGTACGACAAATTATTTCTGCGTTTCAAGATAAGAAATTACTTTTTCAATAATGAATGAAAAAATAAAAGTAACAATACTCTTCTACCTTAGTACTAACATGTATGGAAACGTACAAGATCATAGGATTTTTCATCTTAATTTTTCTTAAATTTATTACATCTAGAGATGACAAAAGATATACACAAAATTGAAAAATAAACATAGAAAAAATTACAAGTAAGAAATAATTTTTATTGCTGTACTTTTAGCCTATTTCATTGAAAATCCTCAAGTTGCGCACACCATACGAAACGCGCGAACTGTCAATCAAAAGTTAACTCATGGGGAATCGAGAGTGCTGCGCGAATGGCATGCTGGGTAGAAACCCCGCAAAAATCCTGCTCTTGGGCAGGAGGCAACTAGACCCACCATTTACCCGGTAAAAAACCGGAATGCGGTGATAAGCAGGGTACAAGCGGGTTATAAGAGTGCCATGTGAACGCGGCTAGTGACGTGTGTCTACTCTAAAATTTGCATAAAATTATGACCACTCCTTCTTGGTGTTTCATTTTCAATGTCGAGCAGTGTATATATATTATATATATATATATATATATATATATACTATATGAAAGGTCCGCTGGAAAAACGACCTAAGTCACATACTACTTGATGAACTTTGCTTTATGTCTTATTCATTCATTTTATAACATACATGTTAATTTTAACTTTACGAGCCTACTTTCCCGTAACACCCAAATTCAAATTTATAATAAATATATTTATTATCTTTACTTATATTCATTTATTACATAATCTATATATATAAAATGAAAGTTTGATGAACTTTCGAGTTGGCAACGCCCTTGTGGCTATACGCTCTACAGCAAAATCTACGCAAAGTACGATTACGAAAACTGGCACAAAATTCATCATATCTTGATGGTTTGCACTTCGAAGCTGTTTTTTTTTTAAATTCGTTCAATATTCTTTAAATTCAACAATTAAAATATTAATCCTCCAGCATTTTCTTTACTTCACACGAGTTCTTTAAAGTGAATTAAAGTGAAGTGAGTTTCAGAAATTCCGCGGATGAATGAAACAACAATGGCACCGGCCTTGCATGTAACGAAAATCAGTGTGTTTTAGAAAGTCTTTTCAGATTTGATCGATTATTTCAATGAAATTTATCTTTTAAAAGATGCAAGCCATTAAAAATTGCAGTTACAATTACATCAGTAGCAAATAATGTTTACTGCGTGTGTGATTCCCGATCCGACATTTCCGAAAATCTTCGAGCACCTGTTCCAAAAGTTAAAAAAAAAAAAAAAATCCAAAATTTTTAAAATTTACTTATTTTAAGATTTCTTTGACAATTAATATCTGTGTTTTTCTTTCTACCTATTTTGTACTACTTTAAAATGCTTTCAATACAATAATTCTTTCCAGAAAAAAAAAAGACTTCTGGTATATAAGACCTTTCATTTAATTTCTTGAAGAATTATTTTTGAGCTTATATATATATATATATATATATATATATTTGCGTATGTACTGTGTGTTGAGGAGGGGGGGGGGGGGCGGGTTGTTAACCTATATAATTTTTTATTTTAAATTGATGGTGCATACTTTTTCTGAAAATTTTCTGTGAAGTTCGGAATTTTTTTTTCCGCTTTGAATCACTCATGGTTATTGGAGAGGTGGAAAATTTGATTTTCTTTTTTTAGAATGTTGTTGGGCCTGCTTAAACAATATATATCGATTTCAAGCATTATTATTCAATTAAGCGGCTCGCCAAACCAGTTTAATTCAACTGGGATGAAAAATTTTAATATGTTAATAGATTATTAAACTTATTAGTAACATAGTATCTACTCATAAAAATAATATTCATTATTTCCAAAAACAAGTAGCGAACAACTTTCACTGCAGCGGTGAAGAATTCAATTTTTCTTTTGAAAATGTTGACAGGGCACTGCTGCAGTGCCGGATTAATGGAGGGGGGTTGCAACTTCCCGTGATACACACATTCAAAATAGAATAAGTACGTTGTTTTTAAATAAAGAATTTAAAAAATAGTTGAGGTATTTATGCATTTTAATGAATGCAAACATGGTTTTGAACTGAATCGAACTCGCCGATTTAATTTATTCATCGTAGGCATTTGCCTTTTTTCGAATATGCTTTTAATATTTCAATTTGTAAGCAATACAGAAAGAGAGCTGGGGCCGTCCACCTTCCGCTAAACGCGTCGAACGACAGCCTATGCAAGTAATTTTAGAACTTCGATTTCAACTAATTTCGAGGAAGATCCCCTTTTCCCCTCCCCTAATCTTACCAAAAATAGTGTAAAATTGAGTTTTTCGAATTTCAATTTCGAAAAACTTCTATGGAAGAGCTGTTGCCGTCTTTCTTCCTATTACATAACTGAAGATAACCCAAAATTGTTTTCAGCTACTTCAATATTGAAAACCATTTCATTTGGAGGGGCGAGATGCAGAATTTTCAACCACCGTCCCCTTGACGACTGTAAATCCACTCTGCCCTCATACAAATATCAATGGTTACAATCAGTATTATGCAGTTAAGTGTTGTATTTGATTGTGGAGGGAAATTTAATACTTTAGTATATTGGTTAACCGAATTAATAACACAATAGTAAATACTAATCTGTAGTTACTGTTATTTGTCAAGGGAAAAAAATCTTGAAATAATTCATTCAACAGTTTTTCTCTTTCTTCATTTTTTAAAATCTAATGAGAATTTTTAATGCATTAACATCCACTTGCTTGAAAAATAATAGAAGAAAGTACGTTGCCAGCATAAAACAAGAAATAACTTGATGGCGCTGTTATAGTACACATGTTGAGAAATTTGTTCATCTTCAAAAAAAGCTCCATAGAATAAAACAAATACTTTAAATTGGATTTTTTTTTTTTCTCTTTTGAACTGAGCAAAGTGTTTCCTTAAAAAAATATATTCGCAATGTTTTTTAACCGCTAATCATAACCGTTGTCGTCAACAAATACTTTAAATATTATGAGGCTCATGATACAAACGGTGTTTTTATTTTTCAATCTGCGATTTAAAAAAAATATATTTACTATATTTCATTAAAACTCATACTTCATGCTTACATGATTTTTTTTCTTGGAGGGGATAATCTTTTTCACGGGTGACACCTATCACTACCCTCCCCGGGTATCACCCATGCTAGCTACAACACTGAATTCCATACAATTTTCACTATCAACATACTTCACATCAAGCCCCCACTGATGTTTTTTTATTTCATCAAACTGCCTACATATACATAGTCCAGCATCTCTTCGCCACAGCTTTTGCTCTTCTTGAATAGGCTATGGGTATCAGTAACTGTTAGATTTTTCAGATATTTACTAAATGGTTTTGTTTGATTAATGTATCAATTCTCCATTTAGCCTACTTTAATTTGTAGCAGTTAAAATTTCATATTTAAAATTATATCAATTCATTTCTCTGATTTGATTTCAAAATGTATGTTTATGTGTAAAACTACTAATACAATTAACTTTTTAATTTTTGTATCACAATTCACCCTTTCTATTGGTTGAAATAAACATTTATGAAATAACATTTATATTTTTGAATTCAGACTCAGAAAGCATATACTGCTATCTATCAGAGTCAGAGTAAAAAAAAAAGCTATGTAAAAGTTTTGATGATGTAATAAAGATAAATATGCCACATGATACAAATATAGATCTATAAATATAGGTTATTAGTGATAGATTGCAATAATTTTATACCTAAATCAAAGTAGATATAAATTTGTGGAAAAAGACTGGCTGAAATAAGTTTTTTATCGGCTCAGAAGTGACTTAAGAAGTCGCCTTCGGTGTCTTGCTTGGGGAAAAAAACAAGTTGCGCCGTAGGCGCCGCTATTTTAACTTTGCACAGGCAACGCCGTTGCGGGTACCGCTAGTTTATAATAAAACATAAAGCAAAGTTCATCAAGTAGTATGTGATTTAGGTCGTTTTTCTAGTGGACCCTTCATATATATAAACAAGACAGTAGTTTTTTAGGCAGGAGTACAATGTACGTAATATTAGATTAAATATATTTGAAATATAATGAGGAAAAAATTCTCAGGTGACTTACGATAGATTTTCCAAACTCCTAAATCCATTTTGGGTCTCACCCTCATAAGGGCGTCCAACGGTGTTGAGCCATCCACTCCACCATTCGTAGTGACGACACTGGTGCAGGGACCTCAAACTAGAATGATATCACGTTTCCCCAAATCTAGATAAAAATAAAAATAACAAGGAATTGGAAATAAGTTAAGATTACTTTTATTTGTTGAATAAGTACTGCAGTATTTATTTTAAGGTTTCTTGGATAAATTGTGAATTTCAACTAAACATTTTAAGAAAATCTTAGTGTTTTCAGGTTTAGTCTCATAATTTGATGCTGCAACTGAAATAATAGAATTAGATGCCATTTCCACAGTATTTTTAATTTCAGATTATCAAATATTTTTAGTAAGGATGTGAAATCGTAAAAATTTAAATTTCGGTAAACCAATATAAGTGTCTGAAATTGAAATGAACACTAATACACTATTTAAAGAATACAATGCAGTACAGTGGAGCTCCGCCATTCGTCCGCCTCGCTATTCGTACAACTCGTTATTCGTCCAACTTGTTCAAATAAAATGCAACTCGCCATTCGTACGCTTGCCCCGCGATTCGTACTACGCCAGAGGCCAGGGTTGCCAGTTTAGCTTTTCTTAAGAAAAAAATCGAGAAGTTATGCTCTTTTTGAACTCGTCTGGAAATAATAATCTGTTTGGCGTTTTGGATTTCTTTTTAATTTTAATACCTTTTGAGATTTTACTCACAATTTTAACTTTCAAAGGGTGGCAGCAAGAGGAAGTAGTTGAAGAACTTTCTTCTTCAGAGGAGGAAAGTAGTAAGGAAAGCATTTCCTTTGCAGAAATCAAGCGCTGTGTTGCCACTGGGAAAAAACACAGAGTGGTGGAAAAATGGCATACTAAAATTGTTGTGGTCAAGAGGAGCATTCACTTGTTCAACGACAATGTTATTGACCATTTTAGAAAAAATCTCAACAATCGTCAAAGGCAGTCAACATTGGACAGGTTTTTAGATAAAGAAACCCTAGATTCTTCTAGTGCAAAAAGACAGAAAAAAGAAAGAACGGCAGAAAGGGAGAAAACACCTGAAGGGGTGTTACCTGAGGTTTTTATGGAAGATGACTCTTTGTACAAACAGTAACATTAACATTTCTCCTCCCTCTCTCAACATTCCACTTATGCCATCAGCTCACCTCAGTACAAGCAGCACTAAAATTTTTATTTAATTGTAATTTCATGTACAGTACTGTACATTTATTTTTCATAGCTTTAAATAAGCAGCTATGTGTGGGTCTGGAACGGATTAATCCAATTTGCATTGTATCTTATGTGAAAAAATAAATCGCCATTCGTAGAAATCGCCATTCGAACTGCCTTCTGGAACGAATTGTGTACGAATAGCGAGGTTTCACTGTACTTACAGTCAAAATAACACGGATCTTTTCCATTTTCATAATTTTGTGTTTTTATATTTTTTTTAGATCAACGGAGGACTAATAAAATTATTAATTCCTGCGAAGGAACGCGGCATTGAAAATCTTCAATTTTAAAAACAGTTTTTAGTTTCATGCCTCAGTCTAAGCAATAAGGCTTCTACTTTAATTTAAGTCTTCTTGAAAGCTAACTAAAACGGTAAAATATGTTTTTATTGCTTAGAAATCTTGAGGTTTATTTTATTTTATTTTTTACTACTTTTCAAAAAGTTGAAGCCAATTGATATTTCTCCTCCTCTCTCTCTCTTTGTTTTCGGAAGATACAAAAAAAAAAAAAAAAACTATCTTTATGCGGTCAAATACCAGAAAGCTTAATTTAGTGCTGCCATCTATTGCTACAAAATAATATGAAAAAACTAATACAATTAGCAATAATGTAAAAATGCTTACATTAAAATAAAACAAATAAAAATATTAACAGTAATAAAAATAATTTGGTCAAAATTCGTACTTTTTTCTTTTTTTTAATTATTTTTTTCGTTCTTTTTTTTATATCCATTATTTTTTTAAGGACCTGGCAAACAAACATTTAAATTCAACCGTAGGAATTTCTGCTACGCCAACTATAGGTGTTTCGAAATTACATGTTTTTAAATACACATATATATATATATATACCGCTAGCGGTATATTTATTATTATAGCTAAAATTATTATTACTAGCGGGTACCGCCAGTAATAATAATTTTTAAAAAATGAATAAAATAGGTTGCAAAGATAAAAATTATTTTTTTATTTAAACTTTAAGGATCAGAGAAACATATTTGAATGTTGCTCAAAAATGTTAGACTTACAACAGACTACAAATTAGGTCGAACTTCCTCATTGAAGAAGGTTTGAACCAATACCAATAGGAATTATTGAGACTACACAGCTATCATGCCCATAATTTAAAAATTTTCAGGGAGGTGGGGGGCAAAGCCTATATTAAAGTCCCAATACAAATGCATTAATAAATAAATAAATAAACAAAAACATGTACGCGTATATAAATCCACTATATTTCTCAAGCCAGGGGGGGGGGGGGGGGGGCAGCGTTTCTTTCAGACCTTTTTGATCGGGGGGGGGGGGGGCACGTTAAGACTTAGGAGGGGTGGTGTATGGTTCAAAAGCATTACCTTTTTATATTTATATATGTCTGACTGGAAATGATGATAATATTTTTCATGAATGTTTTATGAATATTTTTCATATAATGATACATTTTTGATACCATGTACAGTAGGTGCATTTTCGACTATCTTTGGAGAAGTTTAGGGCAGTGTTTTTTTATTTTAGGGGAAGGGGGGTACGGGGGGCCCTCCCCCGGAAATTTTTTTGCAATTTTAGGCCCTTTGGGGGAGTTAAAGGAAGGAGTTTCAGAAGTTCTCCCCTAAGAAAATTTTCGAAACTGCAGTCTTAAAAATGAAGTTTCAGTCTATCTTTGTCAACGTTTTTGGAGGCAGTTATTCGAGGACTCTCCCCAGGATGCTTTTTGAAATCTTCCTAACAATGTTAATTTCGAGATTCATTAGTGATTTTAGAGAAAGCAGAAAGGAGTTTGGTTAGACTTCCCCCGCTAATTTTTCAAAATAAGTTCTTATCTTTTAGGTTACTTTTGGTGTCGCTAGTGAGTGTTCAACGTCTTTTCCCTAAAAGTGTTTCTGAAACGGAAGTCTTAAAAGTGGAATTTCTCTTTTCTTTCATTTTTTTTTTAAATTTGTGATCTGAAATTTCCCCCCGGGGGGGGGGGGGCAGCTGGTTAGCTCCGAGGGGCTAGTGCACCCCGGAGAGATGCCTGAAAGAAACACTGGAGGGGGGGGGGGGTATAGTGTATTATATGTGGAACATTCTTATGACTGGTTTGTTTACTGATAGCTGTTTATCACTCCAGAGAAAAGAAACACGAAAAAATGGAAACATTTCTGGAGAACTTTGGTGGACTATTTTATTCTTAATCACATATTGATTAGAAACAATGATACTAACGGATAAGTTCATCCAAAACAACCGTAATTCAAAGGAATAGTTTACCGTTAAAAACACATAAATTACATTAGCCATGAACGCTTTCTTGTTTATTTGAAGGATACAAAAACAAAAATGACTCTTTATATGAAGTAAACCATTTACCTCTCTGCGAAACAATTAACTACCAAAGTTATGAACGAATAAACTAACATTTCAGCTACACAAAATGTAATAAAAATCACGTGATTCGGGGTTGAATGAATCTCTTTTTCAATGTTGTAAGCTTCAGGAGGTAAGCAATGTTGTGAGCTTCAGGAGGACAAACGCTAAAACATTTGTTCTGAGCATTAATAAGCAAACCCTCGTATTTATAGCACAAAATGAAAAAAAAAAAATGTTCACTTGTTTCGGGGTTATCAGTGCATAAAGTTGTGAGTTTTGACAGCTAAGTATTCTGAGTAAAACGTATTTACATTATAAATAACGAGAAAGTATTGCATATAGTGGTATAGTACATGTTTCGGGATTACAAGAAATTCCTTTATCAATACATAAAGTTATAAGCATCAGGATGTAGCAGCGTTTCTCAACCTTTCAGTATTAGCGACCCAATTTTTTATCATAATTTGCATCGCGCCCCCTCTTACCCTAAGATGAACAACAATAATGTATATTGAGTACTTTGGATTCTGTTTTTGAATTATTTTTAACCAACTGCTAAAACAAGAGTAAAAGCGAGTAATTTAGTAATAAATCACTATTTGAATTTTGGGCAGGAGTAGAGGATGGTTTTTCTGCACTATAAACAAGGGCATTTCGCATTCTATTACCATTTTCAACATCCTACTTTTGTAAAACTGGATTTTCTGCTGTGCCGGCTATTTCTAATATAAAGCTTTCCTTCGATAAACTTCGCTTTGCAAGACAGGCCCAAGGAAGTCCCTAATAATTATTAAATTTGTTTTTCATTTGGTATGTTTTGATTGAGAAAGTTTTAATTTAGTAATTTGTTTTACTTTAATAAGTTATTAAATATTCGAAATGTATTTTGTTTTCTATGTGTATGTGTGCTTTCCTTTCAGTCAGTTAATCAATTTTTTAAAGTAATATTTTCTCTTGGATATTCTAGCGCCCCCTTCTCGTGTGCTCGCGCCCCCTAGGGGGTGCGCCCCACAGGTTGAGAATCGCTGATGTAAGGCCTACAAAATTAATAATAGATTTGTGAGCAACACCATTCTTTGAAAATCATTTAGCTGAAAAGTCGACTGATAAGCTCGGTTAATGATCCGTGATTGTGGTCAGAAAGATTTCATTCTGACAGCCTAAAAGCAGTCTAAAGATCAATCTAGTTTTTCTATTATCTTTAGGGTGTAACTGCAAATAGAAAATTTTAATATGTAACTCAAAGCCATTTTATTTATTTGGTGCAACTTTCAGTAAACGAGATTTATTTTTAGTTATGAAACTTTGTAATAGCATCAGTAAAATTATACAATTCAAGTATATATGTATTTTTCGAAACCCTTTATCTCATTTGAGATGTCACTCAGAGCGGACGGCGCCCTCCGCCCCTCCGTAGTGACGCTACTGAATATATACATATATGAATGGGTGTGTGTGTATCACTCATTTGCTGCAACAACGTCATTACTCGAAAATCTATGATGTTTGAGTTAGTTACTGTAGTGAACACTAGAGTTGCAAAGTACTAAAAATTCCTGATTTTATTCCAGCAAGTTTAATTTATAATCGGGAATTTTTCAAATTCCCATTTTCTCGACATTTAAAAAAAATCCACTGATTTTTTAAATTTTTAAAAATTTGTTTCGAAGTGCTAGTTAAGCTTTAAAATTTCAAGTATTTCTTTACATGCCGTTTATCGTGTTGTATTGGTATGAATATATTTTCAAAGCTACAAAATATTTTTAATACTCTTTACAATGTGAGGTTAAAAATATTTTACCTTTTTTAAACTTTTATAGTATGAAAATATCCTTATAATGTGATTGCGTGGGATATGGGTTATCTTTTAATGAATTACATTTGAAATCCTTTTTCACTACATCACCTTCTCATCAGAATAATCTGAATTCTCTCAAAAACATTAAAAATTCACATAAAATGGAAAAGAAATGCAGGAGCTGAGATACATGCAAATGAAACGCGTTTTGAAAATCATGGGTACTCTGGAAAAAAAGTATTAATCGATCTTATTAATATATGTTACAAATATACAAGCTCAAACACATAATTCAGATGAACTATTACTTACGTGATCATATGGAAAATGATTTAGTAAATTAATACAAAATCAGAATTTATAGCATTAAAAAAAAATATTTTTCCCTACTTGAAAGACCGCTTTTCTGTGATAAAAGCATAACAATCGTACGTACAGTTACATAATAGTTTTTCAATTCAAAATTTCCAATTTTTCCAATGTTCTCGGTTCCCTCCCAAATTTTCCGTTCCCCTGCACCCGGTTTTTTGCAACTCTAGCTAACACTTGAGAACAAACAAGTGTAAGCGTCTCATGCAAACACTACATTCTAAAAATCATCTATATTATTATTATTATTATTATTATTTTGGAAATTGTTTTTAGAAAGACAACTTTCTAAGTTGGCTCCATTCATCGTCATTCGAAAAACACGCTTGTTTAAGAAAGGGCCTGCCATATAAACAGTTGTTCATGCCTGGTTCAAAATTTGAAAAATGTGCCCATTCGTAAGAAAAACGATTTAATTAAGTGTACAGAAATAGTCTCTTTCTGGTCTCCTAGTACACTATTCAAAGAACGACTTTCCAAGTGCGTAATGAAATAAATTATAGGCATTTGACTAATTAGCTTTGTTTAGCCTGCATTCTCACGTTGTGCGTTTACATATCTCCTACTTTTTTAAAATTTATTTATTAATTCCCTTTTTCTTCTTCTTCGTTTGAGATAAGAAACAAAGTCCTGTCAATTAATCAAGCTTTTCATCTAAAATGTGCAACTTCTATGAAAAATCTGAATAGATGTCCAAATTTCTTCGAGGAAGCTTTAGAAAACCTTATCTGTGATGCATATGAAGGGGAAATTCGTGATGGGAATTGCGAGAAAATAAGGAAACATTCGTGACTTATCAAACAACTAAGGTGAAGGTTATAAATTATATGAATGTCATTTTTGGAATTATTCTCTTCTGGAGAAAACAATGATGTTGTCTAATGGCATTTATGCCACAATATCAGTTAACAAGATGAATGTGAAGAGGATATTTAACAAATTTAGTGCGAAGCGACGCATTTAACATCAAAATTGTGATACTGCTTGAGGATGTGAAAGACACACTTTTTTTTTTTGCAATTGAAGGGTCCACTGGAAAAACGACCTAAGTCACGTACTACGTTTTGAACTTTGCTTTATGTTTTATTATAAATTATGTATTATAAATGAATATAAATTATGTATTATAAATACATGTATTATAAATTTAATTTGGGTGTTACGGAAAAGAAGGCTCGTATAGTTAAAATTAACATTTATGTTATAAAAAAGTTGTATAAAACATAAAGCAAATTTCAAAAAGTAGCATGTGACTTAGGTCGTTTTTCCAGTGGACCCTTCAATTAATGTTGTATACCTCTCTCCAATATAACGTCCTTCACTTCATAAGCGTACAAAGCTAATTTTTGTTCATTTATCATTATTAACTTACCTTATATTGATATGCTGTTATCTCTAGAATCGTTTCACGAGAAAAGAACCATTAAAAAATATTTCTTTGGTAATTCTTACGAGAATGTCTGGTGTAATGTAGCACAAAATATAACATGTACTTGTAAAAATTATTGTTATATTTAGATATTTTACGTGTGTTTTGTGATTATGTAAAATCACATTACATTAGATGTTCATGTAAGAGGAAATCAATATACGTATATTCTTACGTATAGTCTTACTACTATGTTAATAATAAGTAATCATTAATTTTTTTGTGCTATTGAGTTATTTAGTTTCTGTTTTTAAAAAAAGTCTTACTTGGGATTACAAGACAGCATCCCCTTATCTCTAGCCGCTTATAGAACCTCTGTTGAATAGAGTAAAGAATGTACGTCTATTGATCATCATTAATCCCCATACCAAATATTCTTGAAAACATTAAATTTTTAGCGGAATTGTAGAATAATTTGTGATATGGCAGCCTTGTTAAGGATTGTTTTTATTAATGCCAAAAAATAATCGTAAGCTTTACCATAAATTTTAATCTCTAAAGCTCAAAGAATGATAAAAAGAAAGAAAAATAAATTATAACACGCTAGCATTAACACCTTGGATAAAGTGTGAAGGAAATTTGTACACACACAAATGTATCTTTTTAACTACCTATCCACTGCTAAACTTGATAAAAAACATATAATTTCTCTAATGAAAAAAAAAGTTACACATATAAAAAAAATACTTATTTAAGGACATATTTAAACCGTATATTATAGTATGGAGGATTCCTTAAGCTGCTTGTCCAATTCTCCGAACTTTTGCTTATACAAATCGGGGCAGGTCTGGAAAACTGTCCCTCTGCTATGTATCATATATTACGATTATGATATTTCTAGTATATATAATACGTAATTCTTTTTCTTACAGTGCGGCACTCATCTTGAAAATTAACACTATTAAGCAAGTATTTTTCACAAGAGAATTAATCTGCAATTTGCTTGAGTTGAAAGTCACTTATAGTGGTAGCAGTAAAATGATACATCTGAAACAGGGAAGCCCATTCAATCATCGTAGATCTATCTCGTGACATCTGCCAAACAACACAGATCGAATATTCACAGATTAGGCATTTCACGTGGGCTCACCGCGTGATACCTCTTAAGGTGCAGGAATCAAAATGTATTCTCCACTCTTCAGTGATAAACAGGAGCGAAAGGAAATCAATTAACGATCTCTTATTACAGTTTGATAGCATACTTCCCTTTTCGAGAAAGTGTCTTTGCTGTCAAAACAAGATTACAATGATCCATGACAGGGACAGATGAAGGCTTCGTTGATAAATATATTGCGAGTGGAATCTATGCTTAGAACACTCGTCAAGGCCACTTCTTAGTTTCACACAATAACTTCCGCTCAGTTAAAAATAAACATTTAACAAATGTAAATAAAAATATTTTTTTACTGACAAAAAAGAAATCTCTAACTAAAGCAGTGTCAAAAACAGAAACTTGAGTCGCACATACTTTTATGCTGTATGCTGGGTTAAATTTCAGCTTGCTAATTTTGCTGAAGGGATGGCATTGCGTTCTGTGGGAAGATCTTTGTTTTTCCACGCATTAAACGTGGTGTGTGTTGTGCAAAAATAACTGTCATATGATATCGAAAACAATTATTTCTACTTTCCTAGCGTTTGGGATTTGGGTCCTTTACCAATCATTCATTTGTCAAGAAAATGACAGCCATTGAAAATTTGATTTTCTAACTTTCTAAGTCCTTCCCCTCTGCTTTTAAGTCTTAAGATTTTTACTTTTTGTTGGAAACAACGTGTTTTCTTGCAATTGATCAATCTTAATCACGTGTTTCTTCTTACCGACAAATGAAGTGACGAAAGTGGCAATTAAATAAACCCAATTCTCTATTAATTTCAATTGCTTTATAATAAAAGCAACAAGAGTTTATCTAACTGCAACCAGAGCTATTGTTATTCTGAACATATGAGTTTAAATCGCTAGATGGCGACTGACTGTTGTGTTGTAGTGGTCATTTAAATAAATGTGAATGTTTTGTATGTTTCCGGTGCTTGCATTAATATAGAAACCTCCTCGCTCGACGCGAAAAACACCATCCCTTTAAACACTCTTCCTGGAAATTATCTTATTTGTCCCTGATGAAAGGCATGTGATAATAACAGATCATGCCTATCGTACTTTTAACCTAAATAATTAAACACCTAGAGAAATTAAAAGAAGTGGCAAGGAAAATGACAAATTTTCATGTTACATACAAATTATTGGCATAAGAATTTATTTTAAAAAACATTTTTTACTCATCATGCCTTGTGCATATGTTCTAGAAGTGATTTCATCATTTAAGATATAAAAAAATAAATAGAGCAAAATGTGTAGTGAGTTCGATGACTAGGTATTTATTGAAGTAATTATTGGAACATTGTTGCATTTCCGGAAAGTAACATTGTGAAGTTTAACCTATTTTTTAATGTGCAATAAATGGTTAATACCACTGTAAAATCATTTTAAAATGTTACTAATAATAATATTAGCAAGTTAAAGAACGATAAAGTAATAATAAAACAAGAAGTTCCGTCTAGAACTAGACGAGCCTACTTTCCCGTATACACCTAAATTCAAGTTTATAATCTAGCTACCTCTTTCTCTATCTTTCTCATTTAGCTTTAGTTCTTAATTACTTCAAATTTTTCCTTTTTCAACGGATAATACATATTCATTCATTCACACATTCATTCTTTCATTTATTCATTCATTTACTCATTCATTCATTCGTTCACTCATTCCTTTATTCATTCATTTATTCTTTCATTCATTCGTTCACTCATTCCTTTTTTCATTCATTTATTCATTCATTCATTCTCTCACTCATTCATTTATTCATTTATTCAATGAGAAATATCCTTGAAAATCCCGATAAAAAAATCATGGGAAAATAGACTCGTTCAGTTCTTGTTGAACTTCATATCTGCACATGTTCTGCAGCGTAATATCTTTCCGATATAGTGTGTTGCAAACAAATCCGTCGGTTAGATCAGGATTTATATGGGATTGAAATTCCCTTGTAGGCGCTTATGTTATTTTTTTGAACTGTTCAAAAATGAACAAAAATTGTTCAATTCAATATTTCACGCCGAGAGCTTCTTCCACCTCATAGGAACTTGGATCTTGTGCCCAGAGTTTACATAATGTGCTTCATTTTTGCCCATAGGCGCTAAAGTTAAATTTTTTGATCTGTTCAAAATTTCACGAAAAATTGTTCAAATCAAAAGTAAAATATGGAAATGAGATGTGCTCGCCGATATTTTTCGAAGGCAAAAAGAAATTTTCGAATCGAACTATTCGTTCAAAGTTATTAGGGGTGGACAGACAGACCGGCAGACACACATTTTCCCCATCTCAAACCCCAACTTTCAATTTTTTTATTTTTCAATCTTTATTTAATTACTTCACTTTTTTTTTTTTTTTTTTACTTTTCTTTATTTTAACGATATTTTTACGATACATTAAGCCTTATTTCATGCTTTATTATTATCTTTTTTAACTTTACGGGAAACTAGGCTAAAAAAGGCATTTTATTGCTAAGTAATTGATATCTGTTGCTGTGACTGCTCTTCAAGCAGTGGTGCAACATAGCCCTACTTTTTTATTTTTGCTCAAGCATCCCCTCACTCTTTAAAATTTTAACACAAGCGTTCCCCACTTTTTTTTAAAATAACTTTTGCACTTAAATGTAAGCATCGCCCCACCTTTTTTTCCAAGACTATACCACTGACTTCCAAGTATAGTCCCTATGCCACAAGTAAAGCCATGGGTGTGGGTGTCCTTATCGTAGAAACCCAAATATTGTAATGGATTGCTTAACCTTCTTAACCATGGATTGCAAATCGATTTTGGGTCTCTTTAAGAACCGGAAAAATCATCTCTATTTCAACCTTCTTCTCATGGCATCTAAGAATTTTATTAAACTTTAAACGCTATTTTTCTGGGCTTTTCAATTAAGCAATGCATTTATTGAAATCAATGGCTCATTCAGTAAAATACATATGGTTGATTGGAACACTGTACATCTTCAGTTTTTAATTTATTCTACATCCAATGTATAGGAGAAAGTATACGATTCATGAAATTTTTTGAGCTTAAAATTTGACGAATTCGCACGGTTTTAAGAGGTGCTAGGTAAAAACATAATCTAATGAAATTTCGTGTACACAGGGACCATGATGAGAAATGGTACCATTTCATTTTTGGCGCCAATTCCTTCGATTTTTGTTCATTAGCTTTTTTTGTTTATTAGTTTATTTGCTTATTAGCAGGCGCAATCGAACGTTTTTCTCGCAAGCGTTGCTGCAATATCTCAAGAAGTAATGGAAGAATTCAAACAAAAATTGGTACACAGCTAGACCTCAATGATAACAGGTACTTTTAGCCACCAGACCCCTACCTTTTAGCCGAGCCTTAGGATTGCATGCTCGCGGGTCTGATGGCCGTCGATCGTCTACGGTTGGTGCGATCGCTTCGAGATAGGTTTGCTGGGCTCCAGCTCAGCCTTACTATATCTTGCTGTCTGAACCTGGCCCTCCTTGGTATGTGTATTCTAGAGACATACCAGTTGGAGGGTTGTGGTTCCTTATGATAACAGACACTGATTACATTTTGGCACCATTTGTTCAAAGAAAGGTTGCGCAATCGAACGTTTTTCCTCGTTAAGTCTGATTGCTGAATCCAGGGCCCGGATTAAGAAGCTTAGATGCCCCTGGCGGTAAAATAAACGTGGCGCCACCTTATCTTAGTGTACTAAACAGTAACTTTTGAAATTACAGTTATGAAGAGTAAGATTTATTTTGTTCACGAAAAAATACAGCTAGTAGGTTTCGAAAACTTCCTGGAATTTTCAAGATTAAATTAATAGGGCTGAAAAGTGACATTTTCATCCTCAGTTAAACTATAGAATAAAATTAGCATGGAGTTACATTCCGTCTCACCACTTGCAAGACGGCGAAGTGTAGGGATTTTCCCCCCTAACACCCATACGTGGCCAGTCATTTTCTCGCACACTTCAGTTTACCCCCAGTTGCATTACTTTAGTATTTAGTTCTTCAAAATGGAAATACACGTAAGTTTTATTGACTCAATTCGCGGGGGGAAGTTATTGAAAAGCAGGCGTTATGAAGGCTAGATTACATTGGCTGAGAATATTTCAGACTGTGCCGTTTCCTTTCACTTTTTAAATGCAATTTAAAATGTAAAGCTCTTTTCAATAGTGTATCTATAATAACTCCACCCGTCCCAGCGTTTGAAAATATCAAGATATTTATATAAATATTAAAATATCGATATTTATGATACATATCGGATATATTTCGATGATAGATATAACATAAGCTTTCACGCAACCTATTTGAAAACTATATGCTTACTTAAATATGTGATATCATATAAACCAAAGCACTATTAAATAAGTTAAGTACTAATTAAACTTCACTTAGTCGGTACAAAATTTGCTTGTATTTATAAAAAATAAATTATCACTTCATTTAAAACATAAGTTAGGCTCATATGAATGTGGACCTTTTATGTTATGTACATTTTATTTAAAATTTACATCTTATGAAAGCAGTGTAAATTTGTTCTTCAGTGCATCATAATGAGAAAATATCAATTATGCTATATTTGATACATACTTCTAATTTCTATATGATTTCATACATAGGAATATAACAGTAAAAGTTTCTATTGATGGGTGTTCTGTTTAATATTAGAAAATTAACATAGAGAAAATGACTTGACAGAGTTTTTGTGTGTTACTTGTCTGACGAGTGAGTAAAAAAGTTAATTTAAAAGAGATAACCATTATGATTGCGGACTTTATGATTCTCAGTCTCAACTGCCCATTAACCGTAAATTTTTAGGGTGCGCGGGTTAAGGTGGAATGGGCACCCCTGTCATCACTGTAAAATTAGCTCTATTATAAATATATTTTCTCATCATTTCATTAACTTAGAAATCAATGAATGGAGTAATCTAAGAGGAATTTAAAGTGTTTAACTTAAAATAACGTAAATTTTTTAATTGGATATATATCATGATATACATAAGCTTATAAATCTGATATATATCAAGTACACCCCCTTTCCTAAAATTGCATGTAAGCAAATTCATTCATTACTTTTATTAAACTTAAGAATATTATCTTCAGAATTGAAAAAAAGAATATTGAAATATAATTCAAGATACAGTTATTTTTATTCTCTTTTTTCTTTTTTTGCTTTATTTCAGTTTTTTATAATTTTCTCAGGAAATTTTATATAATATTTAATGCATAAAATTTTCTATTTTACTCAGTATATTTTTTTAAAAATTAAATGTCACTGGAAAGGATCTAGCGTGCGATTGAGTACGATAAATACACTATTTAAGATAACCCCCCTTTAAAGTTATAAATGCAAGCACTATAAAAGATTCAAGCGAGGAAAATCACAATGCTGCTTCAAAACTTTTTTTTTTATTGATATACTCTTTTATAATTGTAAAAGCTATGTTTTTTATAAATGTAAAAAAATAAATATAATAAATAAAAATAGAGAAAGAAAGAATCATAATGCTAGACCTGAAAAGAGACATAAAAATTTCACAAAGCCTGTGAAAAATGTTGAAGTTAATAATGGCCGAAGTAGGAATTACTGAATTTGAAAAAAAGAATCAACTGCTTTTCCCCGTCGTCTAAGTGAAAATCCCTCCAAACGTCCATAGGACAAAATCTGTATTCAAGAAGGTCGTAAGCTGTCCAACTCTCCGTTCCACTTCCTATTGTCCGTTCTTTTAATCCTCTACACCCCTCCATTCACGGTGACAGGCAAGGCGAAGTAGCGGAAAGGCGACTTATGGGAAACACGTTCTCATTGTCTATAAAAATCTCGCTAACATGTAATATTCATCATTTTCATATTCTTATTCCATTGCAGTTGATAAAATTTTAATAATAATTTTATTATAAAGCTAACGCATGCATACTCCATTTGAAAATAAGTAATTTTAAAAACAGTTTTTTTTTAACTTTTGAGGTGATAACTCTAGTACTGAGTTAAAGAATATTTTTTTATTTTATAAAGAAGAAGAAATTTCCATACATGAAAATTATTCTTCTGAGTTCGATAAAGGAAGTTTTACTACCGTTATGACTAAAAAAAGAAAAAAGAAAATTTTTTCAGCAAAAATACACTTTTCAGTCCGTGTTTAGAACATTGTTCTTTTTTGTTTTGCTTTGTTTAAATAAATTGGAGCGTTATGACCTTTAAACGATAACGACATTGCCCTTGAGCGATTACGACCTTCCACGCACAATACATTGCAGATAAACACTGATAACAGATTTCAATGAATTCAGTGATATCTAACGCAAGAACAACTTTTAGAAATTACAAGAAACAAGGAAATACATAAATTCCTTTTCGTTATAAGACGAGTTTTAAAACTAAAAATTGTTTGATACCAGAAATCAGAGTAAAGTATAGTTCAATTTGCCTCCTTTTGACGTACATTGAATATACAGTTGAACTCGCTTAATACGAAATGATAAAAATTGTTCGTATTAGCCGTTATTCACAATAACCTTGAATACGTAAAATTGTGTACTATTAGAAATGCATGTTTATATTTTTAAAATAATTACTACTATTTATAATACAAAGTTAAAATAATAGGGAAAACAAATGATTTATTTTTATTAATATACTCTTTTAAATCTTACTAGTACGTTGAGAAAAAGTGAACTTACCTTTTAAAATTTAACAATTTCAGAATAAATCCTTAATGGTTAGTTGTTTTCAGGTACATTAAATTTATCATATTCGTACATGGTAGTTTACAATGACTCAAAATAACCAACAATTTCTAAAAAAAATAATTATTATATAGCAATCGAGAAAATTTTTCGTGAATAGGACAGAAATTTTATTCGTCTTAAACGAAATTTGTATTTTAGCCTTCGTAATATGCGTGAAATACTTAGTGTAATTAAATAGTAAACCAAACTTGATGAACAAAATGTTCGTTTTAACCGTGTTCGTATTAAGAAAGTTCAACTGTGTCTGCATACATTGTATATAAATATTGTTGTTCATTGTTTTCACTGAAGTTCATTGAAGTAAGAAGGATTTTACAATAAAGTAACGCACACACACACACACACACACACACACAAACAGAAAAAGAAAGGTAGGAAAGCAAAGAAAAAGAAAGATGAAAATGGAAAAATAAAATCTAAGTGTTAGCACTTTTTGCCTACTTCCACGATGTTTATACAAACTATCAGACATTTAATGAAATATGAAGCACAAAAACTTAACACTAAGGTTTTGTGCTTTAAACGTTTTCATTCAGGACACTGTTAGAAATTTCATCATGAAATTACGGTTAAATAACCGGCAGCAGTCTGTCCATCTAATTCACCGTTAAATTTACGGAATCGAACATTTTTCTATCTTTACGGGACCTAACCATTTCCAATCAGCTTGGTTAAAAAGCCGTAAATACAAAAGTTTACGGTTTTATAACTATTTAAAAATGGTTTCAAAGCAAAATTTTTACCGTTTTGTAACCATTTCGATTCGCAGAATCTTCCAGGCGTAGAAACCGTAAAGGAAACTTGCGGGAGTCGAACCCGGTTCTTCGGCACACCAACCTCACTCTCTAACCATTCGACCATCTGCACCACACAAAGCGGTCGTTTATTTATCAATAAATCTTTGTTTTCAACAGGAAAAGAAAAATTTATTGATAAATAAACGGCATTAAAACTGAGATTTCAGTTTTTGATTGGATCCAAAGCCATCTTTGGTCTAAATTTACTGTATATTGACGAAAATCATTTTATTTTCTGCAAAAATTAAAGTGCAATCAAGCTTCAGCAGCTCAAATTATGGGTTCGCTCATTCGCAAACAGTTCGGGAATCCGCTGTCTCCAGTTTTTGATTTACGTGTGTATGTCTCTCTATTTAGTAAATACTGCTTAAACCGCTTTTTTTTCTGCTTTTTTTACACACATGCAGAATTTAACTGGTAAATCTTTATTCATATTTTAACAACAACGTACGACTGGTAAGGTTTCGCAACCAAGATGGACGCCCGATTCTTATTGAGCGCTTGAAAATTACGGTTAGTTAAACCTTCTTTAGGATAAACAAAGAATAAACGATTTTTTTCGCAATCAGCGGTTTGAGTACCCTCTTTTTAACGGTTATTCAACTGTTGTAATTAAATATGGTAAAATAACAATAAAATAAATGGTTATTTTACTACTTTCTTACGGAAATTTTTAACAGTATACCATTATCCTAAATTACTTTCTACAGCATAAAAAAAAATTACCTTAACGTTTTGCACGACAAATGTTTTACATTAGTACCTTTCTCTTAAATTACTTTCTGACATAGAATATTTTTAAACTAAAAATTCTTCTATATCAGAAATCAGAGTAAAGTATAGTTCAGTTTGTCTCTATATGATGACGTACATTGAATATATCTCTGCATACATTGTATATAAATATTGTCGTTCAATTTTTTTACAAATATTGAAGAAACAATTCTTGGTTAACTTCATTTAATAACCTAATATTTTCATAACAACATTATTTGTAGTATTGGAAAAAGTACTTTGAATTGTTCCTCTTGAGTAGCTTTGTCAAGTCCGTGAAGGACCGTAGGTCATTGTTTGGATGACACGTTTTTTTTTTTGAAAAATTCAAAATCGTAAAAATGATGCAGAAACATAAAATCGGACTCCTTTATGCAAAATCTTTTGCCGTCTTTTAATTTTATGTTTCCTAATTATTTTTAGGAATGATTTTTAAATGATACAAATAATTGTATATAATAGTATTGCGCTTTTACACTAAATGTTAATGATAATGTTGTTGTTTTTTCGCACAGGCTTAAGTAAAATCATAATTTTCAGAAAATATTGCTTACGTAACTTGGTTTGTTCTTGTATAAATACAGCAAACTGTAGCCGAAAACTTGGTTACGTTGAAGTAAGGAAAATCTTAAAGTCCCGAGGCTAATCTCAAGAAAGAAAGCTTTCCATGCGACATGGTACAGGGTGGGGCAAAAGTAATGACCCGGTTTTGAAGTGTTATAAGACAAATACTACAGTTTGAGACTTAAAACTTTTCTCATTTTGATCTGTATTTAATACCATTTTTTTACATTAAGTTTTGAATACCACTTCAGCAATATGGCGGCCTTCAGCACTAATAAACTGATTGACCGCTTGACCGGAACATCTGCTTCTGCACCACAGGGCCCTCGGGCTTGAAAACTGGGATGGGCGCAGTAGGCATGAAATAGGCATAGGCCCCGAATGGGCTTTCGCGCCTGTGATGAATTTAAAATCGTGGAAAATATTCTTGAGTCCAAAAAATCTAAATAATTTCGTTTACTCTCCCTAGATGGTGGCATGCGCGATCTTGCAATGATCCCTCAAAAGAAACTTCGTAAAAGTTTACCGACACGTTGCCATTCCCTAAAATACAAATTCAAATCGTAACTTAAAGTATATTGCCATTCCCAAAACTAAATTCCGGGGAAACAACTCAACTCATGACCTTAACAACAGGACCCCTACCACTCATCTGAACTCGGCAGGCGCAGGAATCCTGCGCACTGCGCCTGTGGGCGCAGAACTCTCAAAACTCTGCTTTTCACACCTCTGACAAAAATGTAACAAAACTTTCACAGCAAAACTATTTTATTGCCCTTTTTAAAATTTAATATGACATATTAAATCGTTCTTGCGTTACTATTTGCAACTAAAAATTTTCATTTCATATTTATTAACCGTAGCAGTGTACATAAGACATAACTAAAGTAAAACACACTTTATTTGCGGTGTTATGCATTGTTTTCTAGAATTTCGAAGTGTTTTTCCATTAGATTAACCAAACTATAAAAATATCGTACAATTGTTTTCTGGTTTTAAAAAGTTAATACTTACCCCCCAAAAAAAGCAAATTTTGATTTTTGAACGAACAAATGAATAAGGAAAGTGACTTCAAAGCAACTTTTAATTAATTTATAAACAAAGTTTTAAGTTTAAAAATTGGTTACACAAAAAAAGCTGAATTCAAAGATTTAGTACATTTTCTATATAGAAAAACAAAGCAATTTTAACAACTTTCTTTAAACAATAATTTAAACTATCCTTCATAAAGTTTGCATCTAAAAATGCAGTTAAAATTTTCATTTCTGCTTGTATTATCCTCTTCATTCCAAGTGTCCCCAATTGGGTACATTTTAAAATACTGTTTGTTAACTACTGTTTGTGCAATTTGAAAGCTAATACACCCATTGTTTTTTAAATTAATCAACTGATAGTTTACTTCGTTTTAAACATAGAATTCGGGCATTAATTATTATTTAAACTAATTATTCATTAAAATTAAAAAAAAAATTAGTTATTTTGCTTTGTAATCATTTTTTAAATCAGAGAACCAAAAAATTGCGTCAAAATTGTTTGTACTTAGTTCTGGGGTCTGAAGAGGTTATGAGTAAACAGCCAGTCAATGTACCAACAGGTATTTATAATATCATAGAAATTCAGCGTACATATATTTTAGTGTTACCATTAATGAAGTTACATTTAAAACATTTAATGAACGAAATTTGCTTTCGTAAGTTGGACAAGAAAGACTATGGCCGACCCTTGTGCGCTTTAAATCAGGGGTCTCAAACTTTTACAGGGTCCATCGCAATGTAAAGATTGTTTAAATGCAATTCCGCTTGCGACAGCTAATGGCTAATTGCTGTGAAAAAAAAAAAAAACAGAATTCTAACTCGGTTTTATTCACTCGGAGGTTTTGGGCTTCTTTACTTGGCGTCTGGGAAAGTTAGGAGGACCCTGCAATAGAGAATCTATTACACGAAACTGTCGGAATGTTCAGATTGCATGTCATTTACGAAAAATGAAACTAATTTTTGTCGTGGAAGCACACATATTACCCAAATAGACAAAGACAAAGAAACGGTGGTATTAAACCAAAAACTGTGCGTACATTTCTTATAACATGTTTTACAAAATAACGCAAAGGTAACTAAAGTAGGCTTCTTCCTACATATCGTACACATATTTGCCGACTGGACAGCTTTTGATTAATCTTTATTTCCGTTGATCGGTATTCAGATAATCGATGCTCTACTGTAATAAATTTAAAGTTGACTGATTTGAAAAAAGAAAAAGAAAATCTTGGGTTTCTGAATGAAATATACTTATTTTTTAAACATGAAAATTTCCCTAATGACAAAATTACTTAATTTTTCGAGTAAGAATCTTACAAACCGAGAGGATAAAAAAAGAAGTATTTATTAAAACGCTAGAAAAAGAAAATTCCTTTCAGAAAAGGTAGCAAACTTTTCAACAAAAATGTGTTAAACGCAAAATAGGCAATGAAGGGAATTAGCACTGGTTAACATTTTTCGAGACATTGACTTGACAGGAATATTTATATCTCTTTCATTTCGCGATAGTTTAATATTTCTTTGTTGACTCGCAATGTCCACGAAAAAAAAGCTAAAAATAGAAATAGACACCATTATAAGGGAACTTAACAATGCCTTATTAGTGAAAAATATTAAAGAGGATGTTTCGTGTAAAAGGAAAAGCGATCAAGAGGAGTGGACTGAAAAGTAAACAATCTTAAGGCCGTGCGAAGGAAATGTGAGAATTTCCAACATTTCCTGCTTCAAATATCAGCTTTTGCGCAATGGTTCCAGAATGTTTCTACCTACGTCACTCATAGAAAATATATATTCAGGATAAACGTCATAGAAACATTTATCACGCACCCCCCCAAATAAGTAAATTAAAAAAAGTAAAATGAAAGAGGGAAAGGAATTAGCCATTTACCTTTTGCATTATTTACCTAATCAATTACGTCAAATATGGTAGGCACTTAGCTATGAACTACGAAAAAGATATCGAATTTATTATCTTCCTGGAAAAAAATCAACACTATTACCACAGGAAGGGGATGCATAGTGAAGAAAACGCAGGAACAAAATTTAAAACGTAATTATTTAATTGCTATCGGTAGAAGGACGACGTACCATTTGTTTTTTCATAAACAAACTATTATGACTTGAAATCTTGATTTTTTTTTTCATTTATAAGCATAAAGTGCGTTCGTATTAGTTTTTGTTATACGATAATATAAATCGACAATACAATAGTTAAAATATATGCAAAAAATAAAAGAGCTGACCAACGACCTTCCACTGCGAAAACGAGAAAAGAAAAAAGAAAGAAAGAAAAAGAGAATAAAATACATAAAGAAAGAAAAAGAAAGAAAGAAAAAGAGAATAAAATACATAAAGAAAGAAAAAGAAATGATGTAAGTCGGGGTATACAGGTAAAATTATATGCAGTTTTTCTGCGGTTGCTCAAAAGAGTGAAGACAAATGAAAATACAGTATTCGGTTCCCTTTATTTTAACGAGCTAATTTTACTCAACAATATCCAAAGCAAAGTTGCGATAATATGACTTAGAATATATATTTTTCTATGAGTAGCGCCTTCAGAACTCGCGCCTTGAACAAAATACTCATACCAAGAAGAAAAAAAAGTATATTTGGCATTATATTCATAGGTGAAGATACTGCTCTGTCTAGCTTCCCCTTGTAACCTTCTCTTGCTGTCCCTATGTGTTTAGTAAGTCTTTATCTGACTATCGCCAAGGATGTTTGCTAGTCGGAGCAGTCAAGTGAGAGTTTTTCTTAACGTGTGAGTTCCGGTGAAACTTTTTTTTTTTTTTAAATATAAGTGTTTTTCTCATCAAGCGAGTGCACGTGTAACTTACCGAAATCTATTTTTTTAATTTTGTTTCATCAGATATTAAAGCAGGTGTGTACCTAAATGGACTGAAATAAATGAATAAAGTAATTACATAGTATAGTTATTGAATTACTTAAATTCCTTTGTGCTGAAAGCATTTTTTTATTTTCGGATGACTTCACGAGGAAGGTTGTTGTTTCAAATAGCTCCAGCTAATAATACTTCCAATGAAACTTATTTGTTTGCAAAAACAATTTTTTCTTAGCTTTTACAAGAAATATTTTGTATCCCGCAAATAGGAGAGATTTGTATCCCACAAATAAGAGAGATTTATTTTGAATGTTAGACTATTGGGCGTCCCACATTTTGAGACGACCAATAGTGTAACATTCAAAATAAAATGAACTTTAAATCATAAAAAAAGTACTAAATTTGAAAAAAAAAAAAGAATTTTGTAAATACTGTCCTAACATGCTCCATCCTCCCTTACTATATAAGACTAACAATTATTTTCTTTAGCGACTATGTCCGACACATTGCTTTTTATCTCTTTCTTTTTTACGAAGGAATGAGCAAACTGAACACAAAGTGTGCTTCTGATAAGGAAATCACTTTTATGTCCCTTCATGACAACAATGACAGGCCCTTATATGATAATTAATTAATATTGTTTCCCTGTAAAAATTAATGAGGTCCATAACAAAACCAATAAAAAAGCAGTTTTCCACCCAATAAAACAATATCATTCATTGTAAAAATGGAATATTTGCATATCTGCTACCTATAGAATATTTTCTTGGATTGAAAATATTTGGTAGTCTGAAGGAATTCAATGAGAACTTGTCATTTGAATTATAAAACATGCGTTTCAGAAGTTCAATTGGTTTCGTTTGCCCTACTAGAACATAATACCTCCATGCACAGTCCTTGGGGGAGGGGAGAAAACACTCCTAAATACTCAGCCATCATGCACTCTAGAGAAGCATTAGCTGTCAACTGACGTCGATTAAAGTCTTCTTTTAAAATAATGAAATAAAATGGTAGATAAGAGGCCATATACATATTATAATGATCAGAGTCAAGAAAACAAGCATTAAGGTGTTTTAAAGAGATAAGAACTTTATTATTCGTTAAAATACGTAAGTTTTAAGTAACTCCTTACGAAGTGGTTTTGTTACTATTTCTTACTTTTTCCCAAGAGGTAACAGCGATAGAAAGCCAATACGGCAGCAAAACTTATTTTTAATCACAAAAACTAAAAAAATATATTGAATTTTTTTTGCTGAAATTTTTTAACTATATAAAATTTCGAGATTAATTTTTCATAGAAGTTAAACAGTTTCAGACCAAAAGTTTCAAATATTAATTTAATAATTCATAAAAATATTAAATTAATATTTTCAGCCTCATAAGACATGTTTTTATTGTTGGGTTGGTTTCTATTTTCATATAAAAACAAACAGTGCCGTAATCGTGTTAGTTTACATATTATAGGCAAACTATCGAAAAACGTTTTAGCATTACGAGGTCGATCTTTTAAAGCTAATTGTGAAACAACGGCTTAGCCAAATTACATGAAAACTGGTATAGAAGTTTAAATTTTGGTGCTAATTAGAAAGATTGGGGTTACTGTTCCAAATTCCAAAGTTGGTGCTCCTTTTAAAATGAAGACGACCCCTTAACAAAATTTTAAAATTGACATTTTATACTGCACAAATTGAGCAATTTCATGTTTCTCTATTATAAATAGTATTCAAATGAGAAGTGTTTTGTTCTTTTTTCCCACGGACTGTACATTAATTTAACAATTTCTTTGCTGAAGTCCTGAATGTATAATTTTTATCATCAAGTTACGTCTGAAATACGCACTACGTACTGACACACATAAAATTGTTGCTTCGCAAATTTTAAGATTTAATGATTACATACATACTTCCCCGTAAAAGTAAAAAAAAAAGTATGAAAAAGGCTTAATGTATCGTAAAAATCTCGTTAAAAATAAAGAAAAGTTAAAAATCAGTGAAGTGAAAAATGTGGGGTATGGCTGTGTCGTGGACACGGCCGTGTGTTGTACGTGAATACGTTTATGTGAACGGGTTATATATTTTAAATAAAATATTTTTATTTATGTATTTAGAAGGAAACAAATAATTATTGTGTTACAATATAACTTTACTAAGTAATAACTTTATAGTTTTTGGCTTTTCGACGCGTATAAGCCGGCATTATCTATATATTTTTGATATTTTTTTTTATTCTAACACCTTATTATATTCCCTGTCACTACTTTAAACTAATGTTTTATATACAATCGATAGATTTTGACGACACCTGATGATTAAAACTTAAACGAACATCGTAGCTTCTACGAGTCAAAAGCTATACTAATTGCAAATTTCGATACGAAGCAAAATAACCTCAAAATGGCGGCGCTTCCCTCTGTACTCCCCGCGATGCGTCACTGTTCCCGCAAACCCTTTTGAATTATTTTATCCTTTAGCTATCCAGTGGTATTATTTAATTTTGGATGTAGAGGATTAATTCGAAACTACAACGTCAAACTGTATCCCCCGATTTTGTTATCATTAGATTTTTTGGATTGCTCCCGTATGGTAGCAAATTTAAAGACGTATTTACGTCAAAAATAAAATATTTGAAAATAGGGTTTTTAGGCGGGGAAAATGGATGTATCTGTCAGTTTGTCGGTCTGTCTGCCCCCACCCCCTAATAACTTTTGAGGGACTTGCTCGATTTGGACGATTTTTTTACTTTCGAACGATCTCGGGTGGACATCTCATTTCCATATTTTATTTTTGATTTGAACAATTTTTCGTTCAATTTTGAACAGTTCAAAAAATTTTAACACTAGCGCCTATGAGGAAATATAAAGCAAAGTATATAAACCCTGGACTTAAGATCTAACTTTCTAAGTTCCTTTAGACAAGTTTATCAAAGAGCTCTCTGCTTGAAATATTTTTCGATTTGAACAATTTTTCTCCAATTTTGAAAGATCTATATTTGAAGTAATTACGAAATGAAGCTAAAAGAGAAAGAGAGAGATAGCTAGATAATAAACCAGACGTCGGTGTATACGGGAATGCAGGCTAGTCTAGTTCTAGACGGAACTTCTCGTTCTAGATAGATATGAGGAGAAAATATAGTTTAAAGACGTAAAGTGGTTCTAAAGTGAAAAGTTTATCAGTTCCAGCAAAACATGGTCTTTTGAAGAATTTGAGATTGGTTTAAAACAGTTGGAACGTTTAAAGTCACTCATAAGTTTCTGAAATGTTTTTGAAGCATATTTTTTTTTGACTACATTGTGTCTAAACATAAAATACCTTTCTTGTATTATGGCTTTTATGAGTCTTAAGTGCTGCAAAAGTTAGGCACAAAAAATCTATCGGAGGTGCATTTTTTTACGTAAAGATGATTAAATTCATAGCAGAAATTTTGAACTAAGACAGAAGATTCATTTATTCTGTATTCATTATTCAATGCATTAAAATTTATATTATAGGATCTTTCTAGTAGAAATTTACAAAACATTTTGTGGAAACAATTTTCTAAGGAATGCAAAACTTATTTGCAATGAAACTTTCATTATATAAATTAGAAAAAAATACATTCATACGCATGCCTCAGGATAGAAGATCCCCCTTTTCAATGCAAAATAAAAAGATGAAAAGATGTGATCTTATATGGACAAAAATGAGTCTTTCTTTTTTTTTTTTTTTTAGTTTTTTGAAATGTAGCCCAGTGGTATAACTTTCGCTGTCGTCGAACTTCACTTACCCGTGCCCGGGGGGAGGGCAGCCCTAAGGCCACGTGCTAACAGGGTAAAGGGGTGTAGTAGAAAAGTGGTATAACTTTTGCATAGAAATGACGTCTTGTAATATAACTTTGTCCAATTGTAAATAAATAATAATACAATGAATTGTAAAATATTACATTTGCACCGATTGTACATATTAACAAATCCAACGTTATGACACACAAGTTTGCAATGAAAATTATAAATTTATGCTTGATAACGTTGGGTTGTTTTATGTGTTATAATTTAGATATTTCATGATTAAAATGACTGTTGACATTGAACGAATCATAAAATTACATACGTGGAAAAATATTCAAGAATTGCAATAACATTAGTTTTATTATTATATTCGTATAATTTTTCCTAACTGCATGTTTTAAATGAAACGCAAAAGTTAAATAGAAAAGGAAAGTCGATTTTATATTTTCCGTCCGATTTTTCTTTGTACGCATATTAAGGGAATTAAAAGGCGTTTTTATGATCCATAAAATAAAATCAGATTTCCTGACCTCAGAGAACGACTAATGTACTGAGTATGCAATCACTTGTTTGTTTTGCTTTCCATTATTTTATTCCGTATTCATAAATAACCATTGAAACTATTATTAAACGTACATTAAATTATTGCAAAACAGCTACTGGAGATTTTAGATTAATTTCAGATCATTACGCCAATGCTTATCCGGACACATTCAAAAATTAAACAAGGCGTCAGATAATATTTTACATCTACATTTATATTACATATTAAGAGTGATTTTCTGTAAGCGAAGAACACTTGAGTTATCCCATGTAAGGATTCTCATTTATGAATGTAAACAAAAATCGAAATTTGGAATAAGCCATCATTTATTCTGTTTAACGATTTTATATTTATAAGTCCTTGGAAGGGACCAAGCTTCTTAGACAACTCCACAAGCGCACCACTGTGAATAAAGCAATATATTTGCATGAACTAAATCACACAACGGACTTTCATTCAAATTATGAAGTTGCAATCTGTTACTGGCGAAAAAATTTGCTACCTTCTGTACGTTTCTGTAAAAATAAGACGATCCTAGCAAGCGCGTCAATTTTAGTCCCTCTCCCCTATACATATACATAGTAAACCTTCTATATTTTCGCATATTATATATTCTCGCTTTACTGTATAGGAGAATGGGGTATATTGAGACGATTATTATAAAACTTTTTTTTTCCACCCAGACATGGTAGATTTTTTATGAATTAAAATTTATTTCATTTTGAATGTTATACAATTGGCCATTCACAAAAATATTTAATAAGCATTTTAGTATGACTTTAATCTGTAGAAACAATAATAAATAAATAAAAGTTGTTTAAAAGTCTCTCAATATGAGGCATATAGGGTCTACATTGATTCGGCTATGGGGTAAAATGGGACAAACTACCCATTTTAAAAAATCGCAAATAAGTATTTTTGAATGCACTCAATCACTGTTCTAGTTCAATACTGAGATATCAAAATATAAATAGGTAAAGACAATGGCATGGTACAGTCAAGTACCATTTTCTCCTTTGTTTGTCAACAGATTTTCTTACCTTTTCTTTTAAATAGTAGCTATTGATAAGTTTTTGTGTTATGAATAAGAAGAATTGGAAATAATTAAAATTTTTCCTCATCCTACTGCCGACGTGGATTCAAAGCCTTTTTTTTTTTTAAGTCCTTGTTCATCATGCTCTCATACCATTCCTTACATCTGCAATTTAGAATACGTGCACAATACTCAATACCTTTTTTACAATATAATCCAAACAAGACTAGAAGTCAAGAACAAAAGAAAAGAGAAAATGTCATATATTAAATAAATGTCAAAGCAAAATAATACTAATATTAAAGTGTCAGTGAATCCATATCGAAAGAATATACCTGGCATAGTCCGTCTCGATTCAGGCAGGTAAAAATGAAATCTTACCTCCATAGTCTCAGAAGTTTTTGAATTTCACATATGTTAAAATTAAGAACAAAGTGATTTACAGGTATGTTTTTGTTTTGCTGAAAAAAATTCCTTGCCCGAGATACAGGCCGCCAAAGATGGCCCCTCCGGCGCAATTTCTCACTTGAGATTTTTGACAAAAGCTTTCAAGTGCTCTATTTCCTGAACGGTGCAAGATATTTTGATGCGTTTTTATTATTTGAAAGATAATTAGATTATGTTTAAGATGAAAGGCTACATTTTAAAATATCTGTTCAACGTTTTTTGCTGCAGTCTTCTGAAAATTTAAAAATAATCTTATATATTTTTTTCTCAAAAAAGCCAATCTCAATTTTTTGTATTTTTTTACAGTTCGTTAATACCATTATTGAGTACTACATACCCTGAAAAAGAGAGTTTCCACTTTTGCGTTCAACGTTTTTAGAAACAATTTCAGATTTTGCCTTATATTTTATCAGTTTTCTCTATCACATAGACATATATTAGTCCCATTAAGTCAAAATTATCCAAATTTAATTTTCTTAATAAATATTAGGAACATATATCCCTCCTTCCCACAAAGAAAATACCTGTAGACAAACAGACAGACATACATTGCCCAATCTTATTGCCCGCTACTTTAAAATATTTATTGATTTCATTTATTTTTTTTAAACATCATTTTCTCATTTTTTTCATGGCTTGAGTTCAAATCTATTAGTTGTTAATTTTAATATATGTGCTATTCAGTAAAACATATCTTTTTATCTTTGATTTCCATATCTTACTATTAATCTTATGAAAAGAGAAAGAGAAACACTACAAGGGGGGGGGGAGCAAAATCAGCTTAGGATTCAATCACTTTGCATTTTCTTTCCTTTTCTTTCATAAGGCAGTTAACAAAAACAAAGTATATGCACGAAACAGCACTATTGTTTTATCTATAACTAACTTATAACATAATTTTGATAAATGGTATGTTTTGGTCCATATATTGTAAGCTTTAATATGTTTTTGATTGTAATGTGTTAGTGTCTTTTCTTTTTTTTTTCTTTTTTGAAAATATGTTTCTAATATTTATCAGGCTGTATATAATTTAAATCAGATGACTTTTTCAAAAAAAAAAAAAAAAACATTGATTTCACTCAATAGTTCTAAAAAAAATCAAATCAAACAAGAATGCTGAAGAATTTATTACTACTAATTTGAGTTAGCATTATGAGTTGTCTAATTTTTATGCAGGTATTTAAAAGAAGGAAGTAGAAATTTAATAGAAAAATAAGTATCAAAATATTTCCAATCTGGCAATGGAACGGAATGTAGAGGATCTGCCTAATCAATTAAAACCAATCTTAACTGCTTTAAATAATTTGAAGAAAATAACTAAAATAGCCGAAGTTGTTACAAGTATTCAGAAAAAGCTGGAAAATAACCTAAATCAGCAAAATAAAGTAACTATACCTTTTTAAAAAAATATGAACAGGCATTGACACCTTTCTTTCTTTTTTTCTTAGCCATCTCTAACCCCAAAATATAAAATAAGAGGTTTAAGAGCCAATCAAATTTGGTTAAAGAAAACACTGAACTATGAAGCAATGGGTTGCACTTCATAATTTGTGCATTTCCTTTGTGTGGAATTTAATTTGAAAAGGAAATTGCAGTCTATGTCAACATTTGAGTGTGGGAAACTGTAATTGCTGTAAAAGAACTCATGCCAAAAATAATTCAAATGCTCATTTCAGCAGCAATTGAACTAAAGTTTTCTACATTTGGATTTATTCACAACAACCTCAAAAAATAACCTTAAGGTAGAAAAGACAGCCAAACTTGTTTTCTTTTTCAAATTACTTAATGGCAAATGGAATCAAGAAAATACCCAACTGCATGTGCTATATAAAAATAAATGTAATTATTAATCAATTTGTGATTATGAATAAATGATATACATAAATAATTTTAACGGTTGTTATACATATATTTACGTTACTTGCTAACAACCTAGCGAATGTGCAGTAATTAATTTTTCCTACGCATGCGTATTGGGTTGAAAGTACAGTGTATTGCATTTATTTTTCTAAATTTTCAGCATAAATATAATTTTCAATGCAAAATTCTTATTTTCACTTAAATGAATATTATATTCATTGCATTTTACTCAGAATGTCAATATTAAGTTAGGTTTATGGGCATGATAAGCAATCTGGTTTTAAATTTAAAAAAAAAAAACTTTTTTTTTTAATTTAAAAAAATGTCATGATTTTTTGCGCTAATATTTATTAAGAATTAAATGTCATGTCAAAGAAAATTAAATTAATATAATTTTGACTTAATGAGACCAATATATGACTATGTTATTAACAAAACTGATAAAATATATGGCAAAATCTTAAATTGTTTGTGTAAAAAGCGTTAAACGCAAAAGTGGAAGCTCTTCTTTTCAGAGAATATAGTACTCAATGGTATTAACCAACAGAAAAAAAATTAAAAATTTTGAGATCGGATTTTTTGAAAAAAAAAAAAGAAAAAAGGGTTTCTTAAAAAAAATTTCAGAAGGCTGCAGCAAAAAAAGTTGAACATATATTTTAAAATGTAGCCTTTCATCTTAAATAGAATCTAATTAGCTTTCAAATAAAAAAGAAACGCACCAAAATATCTTTCACCGTTCAGGAAATAGAGCACTTGAAAGTTTTTGTGGAAAATCGCAAGTCAGAAATTGCGCCGGAGGGGCCATCTTTGGCGGCCTGTATCTCGGGCCAGGAATTTTTTTGAGCGAAACAAAAACTTACCTATAACTCACTTTGTTCTAAATTTTAACATATGTGAAATTCAAAAACTTCTGAGACTATGAAGGTACCCCCTGCCTGGATCGACACGGATTATACCACCTATATATATGATAAGTCAATCATTGTTTGTCCAGTACAATGTCAAACAAAAGAAAATAAAATTTGAAGCTTATAATATTTAATATAATATAAAGTGAGATAATCAGTGCGGTGACGTATTATCTTGCCTCGAATCAACGCTCCGTAAATTTGTTGATTTCCATTAGCGTTTTGAAGTTGCGATTAAATTGAAAGTCAGTGTTTGTATTTTTAGTTTTGTCAATAATAATAAGAGTAGCATGAATATTTTTATTTCTATTATTTTATTTGAAAAGTTATGTAGCAAAATAAAATTTATGTATTCTATGTGTTACAAATGCATTAAATTAAA
Organism: Octonoba sinensis; assembly: GCA_038502835.1. Classification (NCBI taxonomy): domain Eukaryota; kingdom Metazoa; phylum Arthropoda; class Arachnida; order Araneae; family Uloboridae; genus Octonoba; species Octonoba sinensis. The sequence goes on from CM076598.1 coordinate 145,858,949, forward strand.
TAACTATCTCAGTGATCAATCAGCCGCACTGAGAACAAATTATTGCTAATTGAAATATTTAAACAAAACAAACTGTGTTCGAACAGAAAAACTAAAGTGTTTAAAAGTTGTTTAGACGTTCGGAGGCTGAACTTGAAAATGTTGATGAATTACAGTCGAATTTTGACCTCTGGGTGAGCTCTAGTCTTTGAAAGCATCTAAAAGTGCTTCATTTTGTTTTGTAACTAAACTCGAATTAATATAGCTCAAAACAAGTGTGTGACTGGTATGATGACTAAACTTCATTTTCCTTCGCGGAAAATAAGTGTTTAAAGCTTTTATCTTCAGGCAACCAGTTTCAACAGGGCTTAGTATTGAGCTAGGGCAGCGATATATGTGGAAATAATATATTTGTATGCACAGAAATCTTGAAATTACTTGTTAGAAAGTAAGAATGTGTATGAAAATTAATTCATGTACATTCCTGGAAAAGCGAGGATCTAAAACATTTTTAAAAGGAAGAAAACAAAAATTATTGTCTTCTACTTTTATTTCCAGGTAAAACAAAAAGGTAAATAAAAAGTAAAATAAGACATAAAATATAATGCTGCTAGAATTATGCTTCATCAAATCCCTTGAATTGACGGTTACATCTAGTGCGAAGTTGTATAACTTTTATTTTGTAGTAGTTCTGAAAATATAGTCTTTGTCCCATGATGCCCTGCGTCCCAATATTTCTCCTTCTCCTCTACTTTCTAAAACACTGCATATGCAATGTGCATGACACTCAAGTATTATCAATTTAGCGCTTCGTTATCATTAGTTTTTTAGGAAATTTAATCATGATGAATAGAGAAGAAAATTTTGAGCCGCCATTATAATTATAAAAACAAGGTCATGATTTTTAAACGGAAGCTTTTGAAGGTTACCAAAAATACCTTGAAATAGCAAAGGGATATTTTAGTCATTCCTTCAATCACTCCTCAAGTTCTCTCTAGTAGAAGGTAGAAGGGCGGGGGAGGTCGCTTATTCCTTTGTTGGAAGTTAATACAGGTCTGTGCATAGTCTCTTCTTCCGTTTCCTCAATAGATTTTAGTTTCTTTCAAACAGACATGGCCAAGAAATTTATTTATTTTCACAAAAAAAAAGTATCAAAAACACAGATTCGTATAACGGACCAACAAAATTAGAAGTTTGTCATTCAGTATCACAAACCATCACTAAACAAAACGTTTCTATAAAATTCAATCATGAAAACCATCTAAAGCATTCGAAAAAAACAAAGAACTTTTGCATGGCGAATTTCGACCTTTTATTTATTTATTTTTTTTTTGAATGCCGCAAGTTAGCTAGTTTCTTTGAAACCTCGTTCAGTTGTATGCTCTTGATTGTCAAAGATTCTCGACTCTCTTACCGGGTACGGAATCGAAGGAGCTGACAGCGTCATATGGTTTGTCTGCCCGAGTGTGTGTTAAAGCAAATTTTAAACTATAAATCTAGAAGTAGAGAATTGGATAATATAGTAGGATCCAAGAATTACTGATATTTTTCAATCTGTTGATATCATGGGCGTAACTAGGGTTGGGGAAAGGGGGAGGGTCACCCTAAAAATGTACAGACTAAACACCAATAAGCAGTGCACAAGAGTTCAAAATTTACACTAGTCATCAATACTTGTCATTACAGATATACTTCGTGTTTATTTCAGGCATCTCTCGGGGGGGGGGCTACCCCCTCGGAGCAAGTCAACTCCCCCCACCCAATCGGCGAAAAAAATCTGATCAAAATTTTTAAAAAAAGAAAGAAAAGAGAAATTACGCTTTTAAGACATCTTAAGGCCTAATATTGAATTATGAGTTGTGCTAGTATTGCTGCTGAAAAGAATGTGTATTTTCATATTTACAATCTGTTCTTAGTCCGAAACGCGTGTTTTTTTGAGTTGTGCCACTATTGCAGCCCATGAGAACCAATCAATTCCGATCTTTTTTGTTCAATGTACATTTATGATTAGGCTAAGTAAAAGTGTAATTTTGTCACGGTATTTTTCACCTTCGCAATGTTATTATAAACGCTCTATGGGACCATTCATAAACAGTGTCACACTTTCTTTCAATATATTTGAGTCCCCTCCCCCCCTTTGTCGCAAAATCACACTCTCCAACACACCCCTATCCCCTTTGCCACGTGTCACGCTATATTACATGAACACTTGCAGTGTGTGCAACGTACTTGCAGTGTTGCAGTTCAGAAATAAAGTACTTACGTTAAAGAATCACATTTTTAGTTTTATTTTTTAACTTTTAACGACATTTGTGGGCATAACAATAAATGATAATGATTACACGTGTATTTAAATAGCATAAAATTAGATTAAGGTTAAAACAGAAAAAAGATAATTAGTGCATAATAGTGAAAAATAAATAATTGACTTCTGAAAAATGACCCGCACTTATTTATTTTAAAAGTAAATACCTAAGAAGAGTTTCTTTTAAAATTTTAACTAGAAGTGACTTCAAACCTTAATAAGCATCCGTATTTTCAATATAAAATGAAATCAATGAAACTTTAAAATCAAATTATGAAAATAAAAAATCATCAAAAATAAGTTTAATCTGCTGGTTTTTTACACGTTTTTATAGAAATCAAAATGTGTAATGTCACACTTCTTGTTATCCCCCTTGTCACAATTTCTTGACCCCCCCCCCCCCCCGCCGCCTCACTCGAAGTAGTGTGACATCATCCCCTATGAAGTTAAAAAACGAAAAAAGGAGGATTAATAAGCAGTTTCTCAGCATGGGAGGAAGAAATAAAAAGTTGAAACTAAAATTGCAAAAAAAAAAAAAAAAGAGGAGGGGGCAGCTAAAATATTATTTCGAAAAAATTACATAAAAATAACCATACCTTTCCTGCTTCAGGGTTTCTTCCCAAAATAGGACAAAATACTTTCACCTTTTCTTTTACTCATAATCAAAATTTGTGCGCAGGCGAGCAAAGGAGACTTTTGCAAGACCACAAGAACCCACTAAATTCCCAACTGCCAAGGTCAATCAAGGTCTCTGTTTTATTGTGCAAAATGGTTGGGAAAAAAAGAGAATATGATTCGAGGAGAGGCATCCGCAAAGGGGCAAGAGCCCTCCCCCCGCCCCCCTTGTCGGAAGCGTTTCTATGTTGATTCGATTTTACGAATTGCTAGTTTAAAAAAGAAAATAAAAGAACTAAGATTTGTTCCAGCAATAACAGGACAAACATCCATATCCCGCAATCGTAGAAGCAGGGGTCCATTAGGCATTAGCTTACTTCCACAATATGGGTAGTTAGAGTGTCGCCATTTCCACGAATGTAACCTTCGGGCAAGGATGGACAAAGCACCAAACTGTTGTACGTATATTTATGGCAGATGTGGTTCCATGAGGCTCGCATTTTGCGAAAAAAGGATCACTATATTTCCTCTTTTTGTGTGGTCGGGTGATTAGAACCATATGCAGTCCTTAGGCAAGGAATCAATCCGTTATCTGTTGATGACACGCGGGACCTATCGCCTGGAGAATTGAGAGAAAAAAGGGTCTTTTTTTGAGTTCTGGTTTGTAGACCCTAGATGTTTGAAGCGCCGTCTTGTCGTTTCCCTATTTGTAAAACAGAGGACCCCCTCAACCCTCCCGCTCCCAAACAGGTTGGTTCAAAGAACAAAATCTCATCATTATTTTGTTTTGTTTAAATTTTTTTTTCAGACAGGTTAAAAATTTCGAAAGTATTTCGGGGGGAGAGGGGCTCGGGTCCGTTGCCCCCCCTTGCTTACGGCTTTGCCTACAACACCAGTTTATCAGAAAACAAACCTCCATCAAAGAGGAGAATATTTTCCAGGAAACTGGTGCGATTGTGTTCCCAAATTGCTGCCTTTGGGTAAAAAAGACATCAAGAAGGTAAGAAAACCATCTGGAGTGATTGAAAGGATCTCTGCTGTCTGTCTGTGTGTGGTACGGTGATTGAAGCCACCTTTCGCTGTAAAATTCCTAAAGGTGATAAGGGGGTTGATTATAACCAGATGAAAAGTCCTCTGTAATATGAGCTACGTACTTTGGTCATGATCACCCTTCAGAAAGAGGAAATAAAATCATATGCATATGTGTTTATTTTTCTTAGGGAAAAAATAGATATCTGCTTTGCAAGGCGTAGCCAGAATTTTTTTTGTGTGCCTAATATATGTGCCTAAATAACTAAATACAAAATAAGGGGGGGGGGGGGGTTGAATCCCCAAAACCTTCCCCTGGTTACGCCTATGGCAGAAGTCACTTAAAATTATGTTTATAATCCTTTAATATTACTGTTATTAAACTGAAAAGGTAAGTTAGGGAAGGAAAATGCTACGCATTTTGATACTAAATGAATGATGAATGATGCATGAATCTGAATTTTTCAACTGCAGAAACTGAAGTACATGGCTCTCACAGCACATTGGTAAAAAAGAAAAGAAAGACATTGCACATCTGTAACTATTTTGCGATTTTCTTTCAAGTTATAGACGATACAAAAGGCTATCCGGTTGCGTCTTAACCCCCCCCCCCCCCCTTTCCCGTTTTACATCCCTCGGTTTTCTCGAATTTTAGAACCAAAAGAAATAGCAACCCCTACACCAATCCCGAGAAACTCCAGTTCAACTTTGGCTACAAGTGCAGACTCGCCCCTAAATGACGATTGACAGATGCATCCCCCCTTATCACATGCATCCCCCCTTATCCCGTGACTCTCCGTTTCAGTTTCAGTTTCTCACGAATGTGAACTAGTGTGCCCGTTCTTCTCCTTCAACGTCCATCTCCACGATTTTGTCCGAGGAAAGAGATGAGGGGAATTCTACAGCTTGTCTCCTATGTTGTTCACACGAAGTAAAAAAAAAAAGAAAAAAAAAAATTTCCTAGCCCACAACCCGATTAACTTGACATAATTTCCACCAAGTCGAGGAACAAAAATGAATAAATAACTAAATACCCAATGGGGGGGGGGGGTTTGAACCCCCAAACCCCCCCCTGGTTACGCCCTTGGTTGATATTGCTATTCTGAAATTAAATTCTCGTCTGATTTTGCATTCGCTCTTTTAAAATTGAAGAGTTTTTTTTCCCCCTGATGACTTTGAAAACGGAGTAACAGATATCGAACTCCTTAATCTTCAGTCTGACAAACTACTGCCTAAAAATCCAAAGGTTAAAATACAGTGTCAATAAGCGCAAATTTTGCAAATGATTTCTTACACGTGTTTCGGGGTTACAAGGAACCCGTTTGTCAATGAAAAAGATTTGAGCTTCTAGATGGAAAATATCCGTCTGAAGCCAAAATTTACCCTCTCAGTCAAAAGGAATTTTACAGGAATCGGATATACAATTTTCAGGGCTGGATAGTTTATAGATGCTTCCGTGTTGTGAGCAAAACGAGTTATTTGAATTGGCGGAGAGCTGGACAATTTCAGTAAATTTAAATTCTTCGGACAAGGAACCGTTTTGTATGTGTTAATGGAGAACGATTTTTTTTTCTTTTTCTAGCAAGTAATTCTCAGTTGCGAAGCACTTAACCTGTAAAGAACGTATTCAGAATTCTTTCTCCCAATCCTCACCGCCCCCCTATAGAACGAATAACACTAAAAGGTCATACTATTTACAGAGGAACAGATTAATCTTTTATTTTGGTTCTACGAACCACGTGAAACCATTCGTCGGTGCCCCAATAAAGCATCGAAGAAAACTTAGCCATGCCTCAGATGTGTTGCTTGTTTGTTTGAGTTCATAGACAGAGATTTCGACAGAGATTTAAAGAAATTAAAAAAAAGAAAATATCATTGTCTATACAGGAAACATTTTCCGAGATAATCTATTACTGCATAATAAAGTTCAGTTATCTTGCTAGATTTGCTCAAAATGATCAGCTTTTTCTCGGTTATATTTACCACGCAACACAAAGCGACTGTAATATATTTTCAAATACATTTACAACTCTTAGGGGAAGGCCGAGTACAATGAAGCGAAATTTAATAACTATTTTTTCCTATCCGCATATTTGCATGCACAAAAATATATTCAATGTAGACTTTTAATCTTATATTTTCTTCATCTAAATAATTTTTTATTTGGTTCTAAACAAATCTGTATGCTTGAAAAAAAAAGTAAATGTCTAAAAGTGTTTTATTGTATCCCGTATGCCTGGGTACAATGAAACACATACTGGGATGCAATAAAACACTGTAAATGATGCAAGCAATTTTCACTTAATAAAGTTTATTTTCCAAAAGAAGTTAGCTACCAACAAAAACAAAACTTGAATAGTAAAATACAAAAACATAGTATGATTAAAATACAAACTGGAAACAGGCTAAAAAGAAGCCTGATACAAATATTTTAGTTTTAGATGAATAAGAAAATACTATTAGTTTGAGAAACATCTTTCATTTTTATATTCAATTGACTCAAATCAGTTTTAAAAATTAATATTCTACTTTTCTTTAAGTTACTCATGAATGTAGAAGGTGTAGTAGCTAAAGCTGCATTTGAGTCTTTTTGTAAGTTTCTAAACAACGAAAAAATTTAAAACTATGGTGAAAGCATTTGCAAAAATTACTTCATATTCGACTTCACTTCAATTCATGGCTTCTACAACAGAATTTATTTCCTTATGTTTCAGCTTTCAGCTCTCCCTCCTTTATTAAAGCATAAGGTATAATCCGTGTCGATTCAGGCAGGGGGGTACCTTCATAGTCTCAGAAGTTTTTGAATTTCACATATGTTAAAATTTAGAACTTCGTGAGTTTTAGGTATATTTTTGTTTTGCTCAAAAAAATTCCTGGCCCGAGATACAGGCCGCCAAAGATGGCGCCTTCGGCGCAATTTCTCACTAGCGATTTTCGACAAAAAATTTCAAATGCTCTATTTCCTGAACGGAGCAAGATATTTTGATGCGGTTTTTTTTATTTGAAAGATAACTATGTTCTGTTTAAGATAAAAAGCCAAATTTTAAAATAGCTGTTCAACTTTTTTTGCTGCAGCCTTTTGAAATTTTTTTCAAAAAATCTTTTTTATTTTTTTTCTCAAAAAAGCCAATTTCAAAAATTTTTATTTTTTTACTGTTGGTTAACACTATTAAATACTACATTTCCTGAAAAGGAAAGCTTCCACTTTTGCGTTTAACGGTTTTCACAAACAATTTAAGATTTTGCCATATATTTCCTCAGTTTTGTTAACAACATAGTCATATATTAGTCTCATTAAGTCAAAATTATATTAGTTTAATTTTCTTTGGCATGGCAATTAATTCTTAATAAATAATATTAGCGTGAAAAAATCTTGACTTTTTTTAAATTAAAAATTAATTTTTTTAAAATTTAAAACCAGATTGCTTATCATAACCATAAACATAACTTAAAATTGACATTCTGAGTAAAATGCAATGAATATAATATTTATTTAAGTGAAAATAAGAATTTACATTGAAAAGTGTATATTTATGCTAAAAATTTAGAAAAATAAATGCAATACACTGTACTTTCAACCCAATACGCATGTGTCAGAAAAATTAATTACTGCACATTCGCCAAGTTGTTAGCAAGTAACGTAAATATATGTATAACAACCATTAAAATTATTTATATATATCATTTATTCATAATCACAGATTGATTAATAATTAAATGTATTTTTATATAACACATACAGTTAGGTATTTTCTTGATTCCATTTGCCATCAAGTAATTTGAAAAAGAAAACAAGTTTGGCTGTCTTTTCTACCCCAAAAGTTATTTTTTGAGCTTGTTGTGAACAAATCCAAATGTAGAAAACTTTAGTTCAATTGCTGCTGAAATGAGCATCTGAATTATTGTTGGTTGTTTCCCATGAATTCTTTTACAGCAGTTACAATTTCCCACACTCAAATGTTGACATAGACTGCAATTTCTTTTTCAAATTAAATTCCACAAAAAGGAAGTGCACAAATTATGAACTTCAAGCCATTACTTCATAGTTCAGTGTTTTCTTTAGCCAAATTTAATTGGCTCTTAAACCTCTTATTTTATATTTTGGGGTTAGAGATGTCTAAAAAAAAGAAAGGTGTCAATGCATGCGTTCATATTTTTTATAATAGGTATTGCATAGTTACTTTTTCTTGCTGATTTAGGTTACTTTCTAGCTTTTCTGAATACTTGTAACAGCTTCGGCTAATTTAGTTATCTTCTACAAATTATTTAAAGCAGTTAATATTAGTTTTAATTGATTAGGCAGATCCTCAACATTCTGTTCCATTGCCATATTGATATTATTTTGATATTTATTTCTCTATTAAATTTCTACTTCCTTCTTTAAATACCTGCATAAAAATTAGCCGATTTCTTATGTAACATTTTATGGAACGATATATTAAATTCTATTGTACCTCTGAAGGTAAGATGAATGCCATTTCGTTACTATCAGGACAACATGATTAATGAAATTATTTTTTCTTGTTTTGAATTGAGAAGATGTTTTGTCCCCATACCTCACAACTCATAATTCTAACTCAAATTAGTAATAAATTCTTTAACATTTTGTTTGATTTAATTTTTGTTAGAACTATTGAGTTAAATCAATGACTTTTTTTTGTTGAAAAAAATAATCTGCTTTAAATTATGTACAGCCTGATAAATATTAGAAATATCTTTTCAAAAAAGAAAAAAAGGGAAGAAAAAAAAAGAAAAACACTAATATATTACTACCAAAAACATATTAAAGCTTACAATATATGGACATGTTCCAAAACATACCACTTCCCAAAATTATGTCGTAAGTTATAGATAAAGCAATTAGTGGTGCGTCATGCATGTGCTTTGTTTTTCTTAACTTCCTTATGAAAGAAAAGGAAGAAAAATGCAAAGTGATTGTATCCTAAATTGATCCCTCCCCCCTAGTAGTGTTCCTCTTTTTTTTCTTAACATCAATAGCAAGATATGAAAATCAAATATAAAAAGCTATGTTTTACTGAATAACACATGTATTAAAATTAACAACTAATAGATTTGAACTCTAGCTATGAAAAAAATGGCAAAATGATACTTAAAAACAATAAAGGAAATCAATAAATAATTTAATGTAGCGGGCAATAAGATTGGGCAATGTATGTCTGTCTGTTTGTCTACTGGGAAATTTTTTTTGTGGGAAGGGGGGATATGTTTCTAATATTTATTAAAAAATTAATTTAATATAATTTTGACTTAATGAGACCGATATATGACTATGTTATTAACAAAACTGATAAAACATATGGCAAAATCTTAAATTGTTGGTAAAAACCGTTAAACGCAAAAGTGGAAGCTCTCCTTTTCAGGAAATGTAGTATTTAATGGTATTAACCAACAGTAAAAAAATAAAAAATTTTGAGATTGGTTTTTTTGAGAAAAAAAATATAAAAGATTTTTTGAAAAAAATTTCAAAAGGCTGCAGCTAAAAAAGTTGAATAGCTATTTTAAAATTTAGCTTTTTATCTTTAACAGAATATAGTTATCTTTCAAATAAAAAAAACCGCATCAAAATATCTTGCACCGTTCAGGAAATAGAGCACTTGAAAGTTTTTGTCAAAAATCGCAAGTGAGAAATTGCGCCAAAGGCGCCATCTTTGGCGGCCTGTATCTCGGGCCAGGAATTTTTTTGAGCAAAACAAAAACATACCTATAACTCACGAAGTTCTAAATTTTAACATATGTGAAATTCAAAAACTTCTGAAACTATGAAGGTAAGATTTTATCTTTACCTGCCTGAATTGAAACGGACTATGTCATAAGCATTTATACAGATTATGCTTTTGTCACAAATGTTATGTGTGAATAGCTTCACTGGGAAACACTTTAGCTTCATTAATCTGACCAAAGTAATAAATAATCTTTAGTAGTACCAGAAGGCCTATCTAACAGGTACAGTGGGGGGGGGGGGGGGAACGAAACACTCCTTCCCATTTGAATACTATGTTTACACAATCAAATTTGTAAATTTATCAGGAATGACGTGAAGTATAAAATGCCAACTGTAAAATTTTGTTGAGAAATTGCCTTCACATCACAATGAACGTAACATTAAAATTTATTTAGGATAAATTTTCATGTCCACGTTCGAAACTAAGTATATATACTTTCTGAGAGTCAAAAACAAACAGTTTAGTTAAGGCTGCTCTTCAGTCAGAGTTTCAAATCTTCGAAACCAATGTTAACCTACGGGAAAAGTTGGATTAAGTTTTAGAAAGTTCCTTTGAAGTTTTCGAGTCCGGAATTTTTTTGAGTATTTTTCAAGCCTATATCTCGGTCTTTTAGTTTTTACTTTTTTTAAATCTCACTTACCGTATTTTTAAAAAATCGTTAAAAAATGAATTTTGGGAAAAACGTGGTACTGCTAGACGTTTCGCTCTATAAAATATTTTCAAAGCATGTTACCGAAATTTAGAAAACAGCAAGACCAGCAAAACATTTCCAGCTTTCTTTTGACCCTTTCTTTGAAATAATACGAGCATTTTTAAAGACAAAAAAATCCGTTCAAATTTTGAAAATATTTCCAAAAAAAGCTCGAAATTCCTTTAAGCCACGCCTCCCACCGCTTCCCATACAAGGGGGCATGATTTACGAGGTCGATTAGCTTAATGACTCTCACTCCGGGAAGCGTTGCTGCTGTTTCGGATTCGGACAATGGGGAAAGTGTGGTCCCCCTCTGCAGTGGGTTTAGAAGACACAGAAGACAGACCACATGTTTTTTTTCGAAAGGGAAAAAAATTCAAATGTAATCCTTAATAGGGGCAAATTCCTGTTCCCAAAGAACTATAAAAATATTTTTCATGAATTAAATTAGGGGGAGATTTTTTGTTTTTTACTGAAGGAATAAAGGAATGATAAACTTTAAATGTTTTCGTAAATTATAAAGAGATTTTTGAAAAAATGAATGTATTTTCAAAATTTTAAATTGGCCTCTTTCTGAATGTAATGTTTCAATATCTTGTGTCTTAGAACCGAAAACAAAATATTAAATATTGATTAAATCCATCAACATCTTCCGGTGAAGGGATCATTCATAAATGATGTCACGCTTCGAGGGAGGGAGGGGGGGTTCGTGAAATTGTGACAAAGTGTGACAAGGGGAGGGGAGGGGGTAACAGGAAGTGTGACATCATGCATTATGCAACATAGCGTGACGCGTGACAAAGAGGGGGAGGGGGGTCCGCTGAAGTGTGACATATTGTGACAGAGGGGGGAGGGGGTCAAATATATGGGAAAAAAGCGTGACGTCATTTACGAACGGTCCCGAAGCTGGAATTTTGAAAAACAAAATTACAGATAAAGGTCGACTGATCCGGGGGGGGGGAGGGGGGCTTACTAACAACCTCCTTGCTTTCTTTTTTTCTTTTTCTAATGATTTTTTATGTCATTAGTAATATTTATTAACTTTTTCTTTCATAAGATTTTTCCACCTTTCGATATCTTTTACTTCTTTTTATCCTACTTTTCCGTAAAAGTTAAAAAAAAAAAAACAGAGCGAAAGAAGGCTAATGTATCTATCACATCACAAGAATATCGTTAAAAATAGGAAAAAGTCATAAACAAGTTAAGTAAATAAATATAGATTGAAAAATAAAAAAAATTGAAAGTTTGAGATGGGGAAATTGTGTCTGTCGGTGTGTCTCCCCCCCCCCCCCCATAACTTTTGAAGAAATTTTTCGATTCGAAAGATTTTTTTTCCTGCATTCGAAAGATCTTGGCGAGGACATCTCATTTCCATATTTTACTTTTTGATTTGAACAATTTTTCGTTCAATTTTGAAAAGTTCAAAAATGCTTAACATTAGCACCTTCGGGAAAAAATGAAGCACAAGTATGCAAATTCTAAGCATAAGATCCAAGTTCCTTTGAACAAGCGTATTGGTGTGAAATATTTTTTATCAACGCCGAATTTCATACAGTTCAGAAAAAAACTGACAGCGCCTACGGCAAATTTTCAATCGTATACAAATCCTGATCTAACAAACAGATTTACTTGAAATAAACTTTATCGGAAAGATGTTATGACGTAGAAGATATACAGTGGAACCTCGCCATTCGTCCTTGTCCCGCGATTCGTACGGCGCCAGGGGCCAGCTGGGTACAGATTATGCTTTTGTCACAAATGCTATGTGTGAATAGCTTCACTGGGAAACACTTTAGCTTCATTAATCTGACCAAAGTAATAAATAATCTTTAGTAGTACCAGAAGGCCTATCTAACAGGTACAGTGGGGGGGGGGGGGGACGAAACACTCCTTCTCATTTTAATACTATGTTTACACAATCGAATTTGTAAATTTATCAGGAATGACGTGAAGTATAAAATGAAAACTGTAAAATTTTGTTGAGAAATTGCCTTCACATCACAATGAACGCAACATTAAAATTTATTTAGGATAAATTTTCATGTCCACGTTCGAAACTAAGTATATATACTTTCTGAGAGTCAAAAACAAACAGTTTAGTTAAGGCTGCTCTTCAGTCAGAGTTTCAAATCTTCGAAACCAATGTTAACCTACGGGAAAAGTTGGATTAAGTTTTAGAAAGTTCCTTTGAAGTTTTTGAGTCCGGAATTTTTTTGAGTATTTTTCAAGCCTATATCTCGGTCTTTTAGTTTTTACTTTTTTTAAATCTCACTTACCGTATTTTTAAAAAATCGTTAAAAAATGAATTTTGGGAAAAACGTGGTACTGCTAGACGTTTCGCTCTATAAAATATATTCAAAGCATGTTACCGAAATTTAGAAAACAGCAAGACCAGCAAAACATTTCCAGCTTTCTTTTGAACCTTTCTTTTAAATAATACGAGCATTTTTAAAGACAAAAAAATCCGTTCAAAGTTTGAAAATATTTCCAAAAAAAAAGCTCGAAATTCCTTCATGCCACGCCTCCCACCGCTTCCCATACAAGGGGGCATGATTTATGAGGTCGATTAGCTTAATGACTCTCACTCCGGGAAGCGTTGCTGCTGTTTCGGATTCGGACAAAGGGGAAAGTAAGGTCCCCCTCTTCAGTGGGTTTAGAAGACACAGAAGACAGACCACATGTTTTTTTTCGAAAGGGAAAAAAATTCAGATGTAATCCTTAATAGGGGCAAATTCCTGTTCCCAAAGAACTATAAAAATATTTTTCATGAATTAAATTAGGGGGAGATTTTTTGCTTTTTACTGAAGGAATAAAGGAATGATAAACTTTAAATGTTTTCGTAAGTTATAATCATGGGTGTATTTTGGTACTCCCTTTAGCACAGTAGCAGCCCCCCCCCCCATTGCTAAGGCTCTGCGCAAGCTTATATAAACATATATTACTTGACTACATATTGAAGTGCCAATGAAGTGGAACTAAACAGAAAGTAAAGAACCATTGAAAACGTTTTTTTGTCAGAGAAAAAGAAAAACTGCGCCGGATATACCATTCGAAAAAAGAAAACCAGGATGTTTTATTCGAAAAATGATTCAGGAATTTTATTTTAAATAACAGAAATACAAAGGAAAGAAATAAATAAATGTGGGGGTCTCATCATACTGATCAAGTATTCAATATGCAATAATTAGAAAAACACAATTGAAGAAGTGTATATATAAATATATAAAATAAAACGTAGAATAACTAGATAAATTATATAAAATAAAGAAAGAAACGCACACATTCACATTTAGTTTTAGGAAAAAAAAATAGAGTAGTGGAGCTGAACAAATCTTCATTTGCTACTCCTGTTTAGCAAAATCTCGTTGCTCTTTTTTTATTTATTAATTTAATTTTAATTATACTAACGCAAAAATTTCTGCTCTTAAATTAAGCTTTATACAAGAGACGAATGAGCGCTCTTTATGTAACAATAACTGAGAACAGCATTCAGCAAGTTTTCGCTAAATATATTTTTTTTTTAAATTTTTTTTCTGAAAAATCAAGCGATTTATCGCAAATTTTGATTGATTAATTTGTACTAAATTAGTCTAGAAGCAAGTTCTCAGAAAGACAAACCTTCGTTTTAAAAGTATCGTTTACATTTTCATTTTCAAAGCACTAAATATGCAATTTACAAACAATTCGGAAGAATGAAAGAAGGGTAACAATATTTTTTCTCTTCGTTTCAACTCTCAGCCAGAGAATTCTGGGAACCGGAAAAGGAGCAACGTTCTGTAAGTAGTTGAGGACACGTGCAAGCCGCTGGCTGATTTTTTGGATTACACGGACAGCAGGGGGTCTTGCTGCCTGAAGCTGGCCTGAAGTGACAGGTCAATGTGGGGGACAGCAGACCCTTCTTCCATGAGCTATCGTACATTTCATTGGTAGTTGAAATGTCAATCACTTGAGGTTGACACACTCCCCTCATGCCCTTCGAAGGCCATCTTAAGCCTAACCACGAAATTTTTTCTGACTGAAGAGCAGCCTTAACAATTGATAAAGTTCTATGAATAGAAAATACTGTATAAATTTGCTTCTTATGAAAAATGCCAAAACAGTACTTCTTGAAAAACTGCAATTTTGCTGAAAAACAGAAGTTATTTGGAAAGTTGGAGATCATGCGGGTTTCCGCATTTTTGTATAATGTATGTGATCCCATATATGTTTATATATATATATATATATATATATATATATATATAAAGAGAGAGAGAGAGATATGAGGAACAGAGGATTGAAAGTGATATTTTGAAGTTTGTTTTTAAAAAAATCCAATCGTAGAGGAACACGAAACGCGAAGTCTTTGATGTCTTTTTCTCACGAACAAGGAACTCGCCGGGGCGAGAGAAAAAGCTGGATTTGGTTGGAATTTCACGGTCATCCGCAGCCGCTGGGTAAATAAGGACCGGCCGGCAGATCATCGCCACTTGTGTTCACAACAAGGTGCAAACCAACCCGTCTCTGTTTTCCTCTCCTCCTCGGTGAGTAATCTCTCTCTGTCTTTCTCTCTCCTTCGCAATTCGCTCTTTTCTCACTTCTTCCTCCCTCTCATCCAAACCGAAATTCGGATACGTTGTTTCTTTACTATCTACTTAAAGATTCTAACGTACATATAAAGATCCATCAAAATGAAAACAAAACTTTTCCGATAGCTGTTTTTATGAGGAATTACGGTTTGATCCTTATCGTTTTTTTGGGGGCGGGTTTCTTTTAGAAAATATTACTTCAGATACACAACAAAACCCATCAAACGACTAATCATTGAAATTAAAAAAAATTTTCGCTTAAGATTTTTAGATTAAAAATTTTAGCCGGGAGTTCTAATTAAAGTCGAAAATAGAACCGAATCATACTAGAAAATGAGTTTTAAATCGACTCATAAGTTCGAATGATTTTTTTTTTTTTTTAGTAATCAGTCTCGATTGTAGTGCATTCAAATCAGAACTTTTTTTTTCATTTATCTTGGCCTGCTTAATTAACTGAGTTACCTCTCATTTGCCCGAAATAAAAATAAAAAAATCAAGAGTTCTTATGTATTAGTCATGTATCCTAGGAGGGAGGAGGGAAAAAAAGAAAGAAAAACTAAATATTTAAAACGTTTTTGTGAAAATATTGTTTAGTCTCTCGTGTGACTTATTCGTACCGGATATCCAGCTCTGGTGTTTGAAACCTGTAAATTTCATACATAAAAATCAAATTTGGCGTGCCGGATAACTGGATTTTTCGTGCAGTGACCGGATCATGTTCTGGATATTTAAAAAAATTGACCGGATACCGATATCTGATGTGTTCTGGAAAGGACCTGTTCCGATGGACCCCCCCCCCCCCCCTTTGGTGCGCCCGTTGTATATAGTAATAAAAATCTAAAATTCATTTCAAATTTCTACATAAATTTACAGCTGGGGCTTTTTCCTAGTACTGATCTCATCGTGGAGCTGCATTTGCTGTAGTGGAGCTTTTACCTATGTTATTTTTTCAGGAATAATGTACTCTATAAATTTCTGTTACTAAAACTTTGTTTAGGGGTGGTCTTCATATTAAAATAAGCATCAACTTTTAAATTTTGAATGATAACTCCCCTTTTTTATGACACATTAGTATTCAGCATCAAAATTTAACTTTGTATACCAATTTTTTGTAATTCCGTTCAACTGTTGCTTCAGAATTAAATCGAGAAAAACGCGGCTAGTAATGTTAAGAAGTTTTCTCATAATTTTGCATATAATACCTAAACTACCATGAGTATGTTAAAGATTGCTTTTTTATGCAAAAATATGAGCTTACCCAACAATAAGAACGTGGTTTTTCACAGTTGGAAATATTAATTTAATATTTTTTTATGAATTAAAGTGAAATTAATTTTTAAAAAAATTTGATCTGAAACCATATTATATTTAATGGAAAATCAATCTAGATGAGCTTCTATAAGGATATCCAAAGTTTCAGCTTAAAATATGCAGTAGTTTTTATGATACACTTAAAAAATCCTTTCTCTGCCGTTTAAGGGACTGTATAGCTGCAACTGAAAGTATAGCAAACAGAAATGACGCGAATTGTGAAATAAAGTAAAAGACTTCTGTGCCACAAATCAAAATTTAAAATGCAACGCCTAAGAGCCGTTTTTTTTAAGAAACGTAAGAATGTATTTCACTATGTTTTGTAAGATTCATTTTTGCTGAATATCTCCCGTTCGAATCAACGGAATGCAACAAATTTGGTATACAGACTAATTTGAGCACGCTGAACTCATTTAAGTCGTCAAATATAGGTCATTATATTTGAAATTTAAACGATAGTTCTCATTTTATTATGAATACGGCCCCTTATCGAAATTTTACTCCAAAAATTTATAGGAAGACATTAATCGACGACGATTGACAGCTTACTTGTGTTTCTAGAACTTATGATGGCAGACTAATTTTAAATGGCTTTTTTTTTTTCTGTTTTGTTATTTTTCAGGTATAGCTTATTTCTTGTAATCCTTTTAATTCCGAAACACGTGTAAATAACTTCCATTACAATTTGCTCTATGCATTTGAAATAGGTTCATCTATGTAAACGTAATTGCTTAAGAAACAGAAGTACTTAAAAGTTGTGCAGAGTTACAACATTCGTTTAAAAACTTTTTTACTCATAATAATCGCACTTTAATTGACAAAATTTTATAAATGTAAGACAATATTTCACCCACTAATGCTAGAAGATCAAAGGTTGATGCCCTGATGAAGTCAAAAACATTTCCAGGGGATTAGAGATATTGAGAACGGAGCTTGGAATTACCTCACATTTTAACCCGTTGAGAGCTAGCTATTAGAGCTTCTGAGGCAATTTTCAACACGTCAAAAAATTAGTTGAAAAGTTTCACGAAACACAATCAACTCCAGGAATCAGTGAAAATTGGAAAAACGATAAGGGTTTCATAATTATTGGTTGTTAACAAAAAAAAAAAAAATATTTTAAGACTCAAAGTGACGAAAAAAAGAAAGCTGATGCTCTATTTTTACATTAATCTCTCTTATTTCTTATCATTAAGCCTGATTTGCATGCACAAAACAATTTTTCTTTTTATTTCTTTTTTTTTCTTTCTGAAATTAATAAATTGGACAGAGATTTAGTATTATTGTACTAGTTCACAAGCTAATCAAATTTTAAAAAGTGTACATGTTTCAAAAAGTATCAGTCAGATTAGGAAAAAATAGATAGGAAATAAAACATATTTTAACATTTAAAAATATAAATGAAAATATATTTTAAAGTAAAACAAATTTTACCACATGTGTGTAGTTAAACTACGAATTTTTATAACATCGCAGAAAAATGTTGCAGTGTTTATAAAGGGGGAAAAATTATTTTCCTTCTCTCAAATTGATTTATTAAAAATAAATCTGCTGCTTTTTGAAGGATGCGATGGTAAAAATAACAAAGCATTGACCTCAAACAGCCGATGAAGTTTTACATTTGTATTATTATAGACAGAGCCGTATTTAGGAATGTACCATTCTGTGCTCAAACACAGGACAGCAAATTGTTAATTTTTGATTTCTTACTATAAAGAGAGAGTATTTAAAATACAGCTAAACCATTACTTGAGATTCTTTTCTTCCTAAATCAAGCTGATGTTTTTATAAGCAGTAACAGTCAATAATTTGTGTATTAACTGAAAAAAAATGAGCAGGGGCCTATTCAGGTGGAAAATAACGCCGAAGACTGGTGGTTTCAAATGTAATTATAGAATCATACTCTAATTAGAGTGTCAATCAAATCAAAAATATGCTTCGCTCCTAAAGAAAACGTTAAAGTTGATTTCTTGGTCGTTTACTTTTGACCAGCCAGCTTAAGATATAGACGAAGTTACCACGATTTCATTTTCGTTCCGCAAGTGATCAGATCACATGACAAGGAACTTTAATTTTCAACCAATCAGCTATGGAAGAAAAGAGCCACCAGAAAACTTACCCCTCGGGACGGTAGCTCTTTGCATAAAGATTCATCTTGCGTCTTCGTTAACAAGAAAGAGTTTAGTCACTTGATAGATTTTGAACCTTCTTCAAACATCGGGAGCACAGGTGAAAGCCTAGCAGACACAGTATGGATGACTTCAAAAAATATGAAATTAGATGAATCTGATTGTAGGGGTCTATTATGCATGTTGGACATTTTAAAGACAGATATTAAGAAAAACAACTGAATGTAGGTTGAAATAAGCAGAAACTGGCTTTGAAATGAGAAAACACGTGTGTCCTAATGTAACAAAGGCTACTGTGGTAAAACTAACTCAATAAAAATCCTCTCCTTTTCGATGAAAGAAACCTGAAGAATTAATGTCTTATAAGCTAACTGAAAGGTACAATTCGATTACGGAATTTTGACATTTGGACGCTTCTGCGCACGGCAAAAAAAAAAACGAATCCATTCGCGATTTAGGGGAGTTCGTTTTGCAGGTGCGTTTATTTAGTACGCGAATAATAATGTTTGCTTCTTTGTTTATAGAAAGCAGATAAATTTTATAAACTGGCACAAAGCATCAGTTCGGAGAAAGCAAGTAAGCTAAACGAACTAGAACGAGAACAAAAACGGCCCATTCCTTATACCAGCAGTTCTTCCCTTGAACATGAATGGCTTCTTCATGGCACTCTGCCAAGTAGATCTCTATGGTTGATGGTAGAACTGTATAGCTTTCATTCCTCTTAGGACGAGAAAAACACTCTTCTAATCAGGTTGCTGCTAGAAAATATCTGTAAAAGCTATCTTGATGTTACTCCAGTTTATGATTGAAGTGCACGAGAAGACGCTGCATTCAAAAGTCTCCTGTCATTTTTTTGAAGATGCGAACCAAAAATATTTGTGGAAACCAATGGCTTAAATTGAAATTGGCATGGTATTGATCTCTATTTTCTTGATTATTGGCATAGTCTAACCTTTAGGTGGTCATTTTCCTAAAGTCTGGGAAAATAATGGAAAAGCTGCAAACAAGATATGGTCTCGGATGCCAATAGATTTTATGAGTTATGGATTGGTCATCTTAAAGAATTTAATTTAGTGTATCATGAACACGAATCTAAATCTATAAAATAAGGGGGGGGGGGACCATACATCCATATTTCTTAAAAAAAAAAAAAACAAATAAAAGCGATCGATTGAGGCGGGGGGGGGGGGAGGAGGATTTAAAGAAATTGAAAAAAAGAAAGAAAATATGTCGAAATATACACGTACTATTATAAAGCAATCTTCCGTTTCCTGTTATTATGTACTGAACTTGAGCTGATTTGTCCGGAAAATCAGGGCACGCTTCCTTGTTTTTGCTGATGGGGGCGTGGTGCGTATGGGAGGGGGGCGGCATTTTGCTTGGAGCACAGGGACGCACAACACCTTAAATACGGGCCTGATTATAATTATTTTTATGTAGTGCATAGTACTTCCAGCCAGCATAAAACACAGGTTATATATATTTTTTGAATTAGGTATAATTAAAAGCCGCACAAGAATAGTACCATAACTTTTTTAAAAATCAAGTGTACTTTTCAAGCAAAAAATATTCTATCAATTTCTTTCATTTTATACCATTAAAGAAAAAAAATGCGTATGTATATATATATATAGATGTATACATGTGTATGTATATACTATATACATCATGCGTGTATGGAGAAGGGCGATTGGGCTCCCGAACCCCTCCGAAACTAACTGACTTACACATTGTTTAACCGCAAACTCCTGATTTCGTGCGGAAACCCAGGGTTGCAGGGAACTCGGAACGCTAGGAGAAAGATACATGGTTTTACAAACACTTTTCCCGCGAAACTATTTATTTATGCTTAAGAAACACTAATTATGGTTTAGATTCTGTGTAATAGTATTTTGGTTTTCTTATTTATTTGATAATGTTTCAACATGCTATCATTTTTAAAGCGTTATCGTGAGCTATAAATACAAAACATGAGTTGGAAAAACTACTTGAGAACAGGAAAGCTGATAAAATTTTCAAGTGTAATTCTATCAGGTAGTTTCCTCTTTTTCCTAAGAAAATAACATTTAAGATAAATTAGTGTTTATTTCATAATTTTAAGTATCATTTTATCTATAAAGATTTTTTTACGGTAGAAATTTTCTTTCATTTATCAAACAATCAAGGTTATCTTCGCTTCCGAGTCCATTGAACTTTTGAAGAACCTTCAAGTTCAAAACGCGAATGACCACAAACTCCAATTCGGTTACTTAGCAAGTGTTGCACCGGTTATGAGGAGTTCGATGTTTTACGTCAATTACCACTTCCAACAATTTGCTAACCTTTCGTCGGAGCAGTCTCCAACTTAGATTAGAAGGTAGGAGTTACATTTTCGAATTAACGCTCTAAATTTAAAACTTTAAAATCTTTTCTCTGTAACAATGCGTTATTATGGCTATTATTAATAATATTATCATAGGAAATATTGACCGCTGATGGTATGGTTTTACATTTTCCAAAAATAAACGCGAGCATTCATGACTGAATTAAAATTTAAAGACAGCCAAACTAAACATAACTAAATAAATAAATGAAATAAAAGAACGTAAAATAAAATAAAACAAAATAAATAAATGAAATTAGCAATTAAGAAACAGCTTAATTAAAGTTCTGCTTGTAAACGTTAACTATTGCTAGAGGCAGCAAAATATCTTTGTAGAAAGATGTTCTTTTAAATATAATGATAATCATACAATTGTTTCCCCTTAAACTTTTAGATAAAGCAATTTTCAACAATTTGTGCTTGAGCTCAATTACCTTCAAAATGTTTTACGCTCTAAGCGAAGAACAGTATCCGGCGTATGAAAGCACAATAGGAAAATCAAGAACCACACCCGAGGTTCCCCGAGCATAATAAGTTCAAAAACATCGTCCTAAAAAATAATCTGAATTTCAACACCGTCGTCCAATAAATTAAAAACTATGATTTTAAGTGATAAAAAGAAAAAATAATAATTGAGTGAGAATTTTCTAATAATTGTGAACTACTACCTGTTAATACCTGATATTTCTACCTGTTAATACCTGATTTAATATTTCTTTCGCTCCTTTTCTTTTTCATCGTTATTATTGTTATTGTTACTTTTAAATTTGAAATGGTATATAGAGGTATATAGAAATGGTATAATAGTATATTTTTTCCCAATATGCCATTGTGCACGTTTCAATTGTTTTTTATTGGAGCAAGGAATTTTGTCTCGCTGTATGTGTTTAAGTATTTAATTTAACTGAGCAAAGAGCAACACTGCTCCCGGTATTGTTCATAGCACCTAATTGTATCTCAAGAAGCTCGTCGAAGTAGAATTTCTGAATACAATATATTAGGAATTCCCTTTACATGACATGAGAAATAATTATTTGATGCAAGTTCGCTTAGATTATATCAAGATGCAGTTCAGGACAATGTCAGTTTGAAACCGACTTGATGCAGGAAATGTCAAGTTGAAATATCTTATTACTTTCTAAATGATGATAATTTGAATGAGATAATAAACATTATCAGATGCGTAAAGTAAACGCAAAATGCCACAGTGGGACAATGAGGAAGCAATTTTTGTAAATGATGCTTTCCTTGAAAATAAAAATAAATCTCTTATATGCAATCTAAAGAGAAGTACTTACCCGCATGAGTGCACATTTCTTCAATACCAGGGTTTCCTTTTGTATTCAATCTCAAGTTTTACGCTTGCTCCCTTAAAAATGAAAAGATATATATAAAAAAAAGCAATAAAGTAAATAAAAATCTGAAGTGGTCTTCATACGGTTTAGTCGGGAAAAACATAGACACCTGTCCGAGAAGAAATTTACATTTTATCAATAGAAAAATTAAATACGTAGAAATGTAACATGCATTGTTTTTTCATAATGTTTTCCATGCAGAAATATGTGTGGAGTTTTCAAACATTACTTTAACCGTGAATGTTATGAAACATTCAAAATCGTTATTATAAGCCACATAACACTTTACTCGAAAATCTGTATCACTTCTTTTTCTCTCTCAAATAGTTTCACTTTCAAATGTATTTTATATTCTAAAAAGCTTTAAACATTAAAAGTTTTGAAAATTAAATAAAATAAAATCCAAGAATTCATGTCAATTGCATTTCAGTCAAAATTATTGAAATTTATCAAAAATGGTACTCTTTTAAAGAGTAAGTTAAAGGGTAAAGGGAAATCAATGCTGGACACTAGCGTAGATACCCCCCCCCCCCCCCCGAAATTGTGAAGAGTGTCTAGAATGCGACCAATTGTTTTCATAAAATAATGAAATTAGCTTACTCTCTCTGAAGAACCCCCCCCCCCCCTCCTTCTCGAAATTAGGGACGCCAGTGAGAAACAGTGAGAAATTTTCCTGCAAAATATGTGGGAAATACTATTGCAAAATGAAAGACTTTGATGTATAAAATTTAGCAAGAAAACATATTAAAATATAATTAGGGTATTCCGAACCAAAGTTACGCTAACTAAGCGAATAAAAGAGCAAGAGTAGTTATTTCTTTGAATGTTGCGTCTAATAAATACCATTGTAAAACGAGAAAGGAAAGGCATCACATATTCATTTCATCACATTCTTTCTGATATGACAGATTTTATAAGCGTGAAATTACAAAATCTGCATATAACTTCCGTATCAAAAAGCTGAAATTGGAATGAGACTCTATCTTACATTTGAAATGCTGAGAGAAAGAAATAAAACAGAGTTCGGAGATTGTCCGCGAACTAAAAACTAAAATGAAAACTAATAATACCATCTTCTAATCACATCGTATTTCCCCTGCAAAATGTGAAACTATGCGTTATTGCCTTTAGAATGTGTAAACATCATTTTCGTTTCTTCTTAAGGACAAATTTTCTGAGAATCGGTGAAGCAAAAATATTGTGAAGGGAAAAGTTGTACACACCTGCAAAATGTAAAATTGTGCGCATTGTGTTTTGAATGTGTAAAAAACCGTTTTTGTTTCTTTTTAAAGACATCTTTTGATTCCTTAAGAGCATTTTGATTGTAGAAGCTTTCTGAGACCGGTTGATGCGACAAGAACACCAATCTCTAAAATGAAGAAGATTTTTTGCACGGTATTGAAATAACACTAAATTTATAATGCGGCTGAAATAAATTAGTCAAATTAAATTTAATAAAAGGAAATAGGCAATGATAAAATGATTTTCCTTTCTACGACGGACGGATCGGCTCAAAACGGAATAAGTTCCGTGAGAGAGCTATCGTTTCACGATTATCAGCAGAATAGTATGCAGTGTGGGCCGTGTACTCTGTGCTCCAAGTGAAACGATACCTGCCAATCCCAGGTGACGGTCTCTCATCTGGGATCTGGTTCAAAATTAAGAGACCACAAAATTCGAGGTCAAGTCAGTCTTTAGCTCTCGTGGTTCCTCGTTCTAAAATGAAGCTGCATATCACCCTAAGCCAGTGGATCATTGATCTTCTGGACCTGTTAGAAGGCTTTTAGAAGGCTTTCCTATGCCAAGGGGATTAGTAACAACAACAACATAGTATGCAGTCATTCATTCTGTTTAGTTGTAAAACAGTTTGTGCATGTGTTGCTTGTAAAAATTATTGCAAAAGACTGCTGTTTGCGGAGAAATATTTATAAAAAGGCAATCTTATAATTCATCAAAAGCGAAGTTTTTCTTTTTACTAAGTAAAAAGAAAAAAAATGGTTATTGTGTAGATGATAATTTGTATGGATGAATCATGATCCCAGCCATTTCCCTTAGTGTGTGTAAGAAGCGTTCGATTAACCACTTTCATATTTTTTTCATTTGCGAGCAGCAATTTATGATATTCAATGTGATTTTCTTCTAGATATTTTTTAATGATTTCATGAGTTTTTAAAGTAGTATTTTTAAGCAATAGTTGCCCATTACATATATTTTTTCCTCTGATATTTTCATTAGTTAATTGTGAGAAAAATTTTAACTTAACATCCAGTTTAACAACATTATTGCATCCCAAATTATTGGAATTCCGAGATGTTTGCGTGTTTAAACGATCACTTTCATCATTAAAAAATTTGTTATCAATTCTGTTTTATCTGCATCATTGTTATTTCCCTTTTTTTTTTCTCGAAGTGCAAGTGTTAATTAAACTTGCTAAAGTAAGAAAGCACTTTTGTCAAAAACATTTTATTTTGTTTACTATTTATTTTTTAAATTCCGAAACACAGTTTAATGAGGAATGATTAAGTTTTAAATAATCTGAATAAAATTTCAAAGAAGAGAAAATAAAGTGAATTAAAAAATAGGAAATATTAATGTTTTAAAAATTAACTGTTGTTGAAATATATGTTATTATTATTATTATTATTATTATTGAGTTTCTCCTATTTTTCCTGAGTTAATCAAACAACATTTTATAAAACACATTGATCGCTTTTGGTTCTAGCTTTGAAAAGATTTATGCAATGAAGCTCACGAATTCAGTTCTTGAGAAGAGCTCCTATAATATTCCACGAAATAAACATTTGTGACATGCGTTTTAATTCTGAATTTGTTTTTTGGATTACAATATCATAAAAAATTTCTAATGAAGATCCATTTAAAATTTGATCGTATATCTTTCTCTAGATCAGTGGTCGGCAACACGTCGATAGCGATCGACTGGTCGATCGCGAGCCCATTTTCGGTCGATCGCAACAGCATTTTGGACAGTTTATAGTTTAAAATAATAAATAAAATAACTTTTGAATTGGATGGCCAGTTTATTATTTTTTGCCTTTAGAAAATGTTGTCAGACCATTCACCGGACCTAAAAAAACTTCCAATAATATGGAATGTCAGTCGTCACTTTAACTATGCTCTTGGTGAGAGTACTTTCAAGAATGTAACAACATTTCACATGTGTGTTTTAGTTAAAAAACAAAACAAAAACTAACAGTTCTGTTTATCAAATTCGAAAAAAATAATATATTTGTATTATTTTCAGGCAAGTTAACGTTTTAGCAAACCATTATTTTAGAAATTTTAAAGTAGGTGTTTTATGAGCATCAGAACTTGTTCTGACAAGAAATAACCTACAATTTGAAGATCGAACCTACTTTATATTTGAAGAACCTACAATTTGTCGCAATCCCAACACGCCCTATTAATAATGTATAACCCTCCCCCCCCCCCCCCCGCCCACCGGTCCCCCGAGTCGATCTTGGTGTTCACAGAACTTGGAAAGTAGATCTTCAGTGAGTTTAGGTTGCCGACAGCTGCTCTGGATAAAACGTAAGAAATTTTCTGTTGAAAACTTTTTATTGGAAGCTAAGCATGGTATTATGTCAAATAAAATTATTCTTGAAAAATTAATAGATAAGGTTGTTTTTTTTCATTAAATGAAAATCCTCAGTCAAGAATAGCGAATATTTTTGCGTGGAAGAATAATTCTAACTATTTAACATACGTGAGGGGAAAATAAACTCCAAGTCATAAAAATAAAACTAAGTTGTATCTAGATTTTGCACTGTATGAATCTGAGTGAAGTGGAAATTGGGCTTGAGTTTATTTATATTTATTTATTTATTATTGCTATTATTAAAGAATTCCAGCTTCTTGAGAGCTTCTGAAGCCCCTTAGCCTCAGCCGCCTCCCAATGACTTTATTTACTTTATTCTACCTCATTTAAGAATCATTTATATATTTTTTGCTAGCTGGGGGAACGTATTCCCCCCCCCCCCCCCCCCGCACGAGGTGAATCGAATATTACGTGATTCCGTGGCGGAAGAAGAATGATGTCACGTGACACATGTTCAACACTCAATACTATATAAATAAATAAGGAAAAAGTTAGTACAGACTTCCCATTGTTAAAACTTCCCATTTTTAAATCGCCATTTGAGTAAGAACAACAGTCCCCAAAATCCCCTTCACATCGACGGCATTAGCCCCAAAAAAGTTCCATTGGAATAAGGACAACAATTCTTAAATGATGGTAGTGTTCCTGCTAAAAATCCTCATCAGAAGAAGGACAATAGTCTTTAAAAAGTCCTTAATACAATAAGAGCATGAACTCTCAGACAACCTCACCAGTCGCTCTCAAAATACATATTAGGAAAAGGACAACAGTTCCTTAATATAATTTTTAGAATGAGGACAAAATTATCGAATAGCATCAACAATCCTTCAAAAAAACCGCCATCAGAAATATCCCAGTTGGAAAAAAGGACAATAGTCCGGAAAATTTTTCATTAAAATAATAAGGATAATTGTTTTTGAAAAGCCCCAGCAGAGTATGGTGAACGGTCCCGTAAAAATGCCTATCATAATAAAGAAATAAAGATAAAGCTATTGATCGTCCATGTGAGGAAAGAAATAAATTTCAATTCGTTTAAAAATAAAGAAGAATTAAAAGCAAAACAAAAGAAAAGAAATATTGAAATTCGGCTGCGCCTCAAAATGCTAAAAACGTTGTGAATATAATTTTATTTAGCAAATATACAAAATGGAAACGGTACAAAAAATAAAATAAAATAAAGTGCTTTAGCAATCGCCTGAGGAAAAAAATAAAAGTGAATTACCGTGAAAAAATAATTTCGAACTACAGCAAAAAAGGCTTTTAACTTCTTTCATAGTTAAATAAGAGGCTTCGAATTTCGGCGCGAAGAGTAAAACTCCTACGGGGGCAGTTTTTTGCGGGCTTTGCAAGGGTACTAAATTCAGAACGATGCGATAATTTCTTCTCACAGAAAAAGTCTTTTTTATACAGTTTTGTTGGTCTAAATCTAAAATTCGAAGGGTTTGAAGCTTCCCCCTTTCACGTTCGAAAATCCCCCTACAACTACCGAGTTGAGTGCCTAAGTACCTCTGTGCCAAATATGGTCAAGATCCGACCTAAAGTGTGGATTCATATAAGGTACATACTTACAAACATTACATGCATACATACACAGTCTCTTCTTTACAGTGGCGTAGCTAGACCCGAATTTGGGGGGAAGGGTTCTCCTGGAGAAGTGAGCTAATTTCATTGTTTTACAGGAAAAATTTGTCAAATTCTAGATAATCTTCACCATTTCAGGGGGTTTATTCGGCAAAAGTGAGCTAATTTCATTGTTTTACAGGAAAATTGGTCAAATTCTAGACAATCTTCACCATTTCCAGAAGGTTCCCTCCCCCCTTATCTACGCCAGTGCTTCTTTATTTATATAGATAGATTCAATATCTTGCACTCCACTTTAATGTTCTATCGATTCGCCTCGTCTAATAACTGCTAGACGTTGAAAAAAAAAAAATTCCCGCATTCGGAGCTGTTGGTCTCCTCATGAAGAAGAGAAATGTTAATTCCGGACGTAACCCTTCTTGGGGTCATTTGAGAGACACGCAGGGCCTGGAGCTCACGTCGGATCCCCACTCGAAAGTTAAGGGAGTCAGATTTACGTGCAAATTCCACCGTCTCTCGTGCTCGACCTACCTAAAGGTCAGGATGAAGACGTGGTCCGTGATGTCCCTCTCACCGAAAGTCCCTGCAGACCCCCATGAAGGTCCATGGTTATCATCAGCTTAGGAAGTTTATCTCTCTCGCCCCCTAAAGTGTAGAAATTTTTGTCACTGCTTCGCCCTTTCGCTTTTGGGACTTGTGCCTGGGGAATATCAGGTGATTTATATTCACTGCAAAAGAATTGGAAGAAACATTGCTGTCCCTGATCTTCAGAAGCTCGCGTTGCTCTGTGAGAGAACTGGCTTTGTAGCTGAATGCATTATATGTTCAGAGGTAAGATATAGGCATGTTTTTTCTGATTCATTTCATTATGTAAAATCATCAACAAATGAACATTGACATCAGTTTATTTACTTAAAAAATAATTTTGATAAATTTAAATTTAGAATTGCGTCACGTAATATCCGACATTTTTCTTTCCAGTTTCATTTAAAATGATATGTGTCTATGATGTGCTCTATGCTCATTTGTTTATGATTTTACATAACAAAATAATAAAGCGCTTTTAAGAACTGAAAATAAGAAACTGAAAATATATATTCCCTTCTATAGACTAATTATTGAAAGAAGATCTTATTTCTAAACGGAAATTATAACTTAAAAAGA
This sequence comes from Octonoba sinensis, assembly GCA_038502835.1. Classification (NCBI taxonomy): domain Eukaryota; kingdom Metazoa; phylum Arthropoda; class Arachnida; order Araneae; family Uloboridae; genus Octonoba; species Octonoba sinensis. The sequence goes on from CM076598.1 coordinate 145,887,398, forward strand.
GAAAGAGAGAGATCTCAAAAATGTCTTTAAAATATATGAGTGTATGCAATAAATATTCGCAGACGTTTTGTAATATTATTTAGTAAACTAGTTCTCATTGTTCAAAAACTTTCTGATGAATCATATTCATTTGATGAAAGAAAATTACCTCGAATACTGTTGCTGCGAAAACTCGATTTAAATGGTTTTTGTTTCTTAAATCCTGCTTCAATGTAGCAGAAAAATACTCGTTGTATATTAAAGAAAATGCACAAAATTTAACAGCTAGCAGTCATAGCTTAATATCTAAGTAAGAGGATAAATTTTACTAGTACTTTTTTAAAAGTGCTTTCATTTTTATATGCTGTTTATTCCCTCTCGCGCATTTGCACACACATGCAAAAGTATAAAATGTTAATAGCTTTTGAATTCGCTTTTCATTAGAATTCGTATTCGTTAGAACTACCTGTTTACGCCACCCCAATCACTTTTTAAATTAATTCAATATTAGTTTTAAAATATTTAATGTCATACTTTTTGTTCACGCATATTTCGTGTAACCAGTTTACTTAACTTTAACCTTTAAATCCTTTTTATTGCAAAACAATTTAAATAAATGAAATTGCTTTGCAAAAAATATTCAATTCCTTTGTTTATATTGGTAAGACAAATCAAATGAAGTCAGAAACATAAACAAATTACGCTGCTGGTCAAAATTTTTCAGCTACTTTAGATTTTGGAGCATTCTTAATTTCGAGTTCCCTCAACTTAAAATAAGATGTAAATACTTAAGTTTTCTAATTTAGGTTAAATTAAAAAATTGGCATCTCAGTTTGCTGTAATAGTAAAATATCAAATTACATTCTTTTATATTTTGTGATTACAATGCAGACCATTTTTTGTAGAGACAATTTTTATTACATCGATGCAGACGCTTTTGAAAGCATGTTAGATTTTCTTTTCTTAACAGCATCATTAGCTATTTTCGAAATGGAGGCTTAGTAGTATGTAATTTCTCCCTCTCTGAGTGGATTGATGTTTGTTTACAACCTCCAGAATGAGAAAGTTGTGATTTATTTGAGTTTTACATTTTTCAACGTTTCTTGTGATATAATTTATGTAAATATTAAAAAAAAATTATGTAAAAATTATTTTTATTTTATCTTTTATTCCCTTGTGGCTTTTAAGTTTTATTTCTTAGTCAGGATTCAGAATATTATTTCAATCATCATTGATTTTCAGAAGAACGGAAATTTAACACGACACGTCTTTCAGTTTTATCTACTTACTTACTTGTTTTTGATTTTTCTCATTGAGGAGTTCTAATTATATAATGAAACTTCGGCTTTGGAATTAAACTAATTACATAAATTTCTAGAAATGCAGAAAGAATTTGAAAAAGCAAAACCATAAAAGGAGAAGCACTTTTCTAAAGTTGTTTCGCTTATAACCTTACTTTAATCAGTTGTATGGATCGAAATCATTGTCACTTCAGTGTACTTTAATTTTTCATGCGAAAATCCTACAGATCATACAATCTGTAAGATTTTTTTTACGGTGACCATTAGATTTCTTTCACTTTTAATAAGACTATGCGGAATAATTTCTCAGTAAATTCAAGAAATTTAACTGTCCAGGATAAATTATTTTACCATTTCCATTAGAGGATACTGAGAGAAATATACTTATTGTTCAATACATCAAGTTGTAGGACGTTCTAGTAAAAGTCAATAAGTCCACAAAAAAAAAAAAAAAGATAGATTACAGCAGTGAATTGCCAATTAGTTATTTCTAGATATAATCCAATTATGCAATTTAAAAGTTGCATCAATAAATACCCTAATGTAGAGGTCAGGGGTCTTAAAATTACTTTTACTATTTTTCATAGCGAATAGAAAGTTTAAAGCGATAAGCCTCAAGACTAGAGTTACTAATGAATTTTACTAGAACGCCAACGAAATTTAAAATACAGAAAACATTCGCCGCGACCCAAAAAGAGTAGGCTAAAAATTATGTCATATATGTATAATATATTTCCCCTTATTTATATGGCAAAAGTTTTTTTCGAAAATTCAACTAGCAAAGCCCCCAAGTTTTGTGACACTATCATAGAAAATAATTATTTTATATCAGCTAAAGGTTTTACGTTGAACTATAATAGAATAATGCGTCAATAGCTGTCCCTATTTTACATGCCTTTCTCAATGTCTTTCGAATGTGTTTCGGATATTTCATTCGATAAACTTGTACTACACATGTAATAAATTATTTTCTAACTCATTCTTGGTTTAACTGGTAGTTAAATCCTTCTATATACACTGCTGGCCACCGTAAATGCAACACCCTGAAGGAAGCGTGCAAATAATATGAAATTTTCAACATGCATTAGCGGAGGTGAGATATGCAAATGATTAGAATTTCAGCGCAGACGCACATCACGTGCGCCTGTGGCGCCACTTGAAAGGGCTTTTTAAGGCTTGGAGATTTCGACGATTTCAAGTACGGAAATTGTCTTTTTCTTGTGATTTTTTTCCAAAAACCGATCAATTATGCCTCGTAGAAAACAGCGATCATCTTTTGATCAAGTATCCGAGTTCGACAGAGGAAGGATAGTGGCCTACCGAGATTGTGGATTATCTTTCAGGGAAATTGGTAGTTGTGTTGGACGAAACCAAAGAATTGTAACGTGGATATGTGATCGTTGGATGCAGGAGGGTACGACGGACCAACGTGATCTATCGCATCCACCTCCGTGCCACACTTCACGTGATGGCAGGCATATTGTGCGCATGGCAGTGACGGATCGCTCAGTCACATCACGAACCATAGCACAGCAGATTCATTCTGTAACGCATCATCCAATGTCTGCGGGTACCATTCGACACCGTTTGCAGCAGAGTGGTCTGTCCGCAAGATGTCCATTGCTTCGTCTACCCTTGACGCAGAACCACAGACGTTTCCGCCTCCAATGGTGCAATGAAAGAAGGATGTGGACGACAGAATGGAATGAAATTGTCTTTACTGACGAGTCACGCTTCTGTTTTCAACATCACGATGGTCGGATTCAAGTCTGGAGACACCGTGGAGAGAGGATGCTGAACAGCTGCGTTATACACCGCCACACTGGTCCTGCACCGGGTATTATGGTATGGGGCGGTATTGGATATCACTCTCGCACTCCTCTAGTACGCATTGCTGGTACTCCAAACAGCCAGCGCTACATCTCCGAGGTGTTGGAGCCAGTTGTCCTTCCTTACCTTCAGGTCTTGCCCATAGCCATATTTCAACAGGATAATGCGCGACCACACGTGGCACGCATTGTCCAAGGCTCCTTCGTCAACCGCCAGATTGAATTGCTTCCCTGGCCGGCTCGCTATCCGGATCTTTCGCCGATAGAAAACATGTGCTTTATGGTTGCTCAACGATTGACCCAGAGTACATCCCCATCTGCCACACCAGATCAACTTTGGCAATTTGTGGAAGCTGTTTGGTCTGCTGTACCCCAAGAACACATCCTAAGTCTCTTTGAATCAATGCCGAGGCGTGTGGCAGCGGTGATCTCCAACAATGGCGGCTACTCTGGCTACTGATTTTGGCAGGAATCACACTTCACAGAAGTCTATAAATTTAATCATTTGATACTTGGGCAACATGTTATCTACAAAATAAATTTTGTTGTGATATCTCTTGTCGTTCTTGGTGTTGCAATTTGGGTGGCCAGCAGTGTATTTAACTGCTCTTTCAGCTCTATCATTCACACTTTTTATGGGTTTTGCAATTTCTATTCATTTTAAGTAGATTTTTTCATTCGGTCAAGAAATAGGATCAAGCACGAAAAAAAGCTTTTAGGGATTTTTAACCTTTCAAATAATTTTGTCGACCGGCAATTAATTCGACGAAGATGAAGATTTTTACTAGGAAACAAAATAATCTGTTTTTATATGAACATTTTTTTTTTTTTTTTGTAAAGTCATCAGATTCATATTCCGTATCAATAAGCAATTTTAAGCCCACTTTCTTTATGTCTTCCAAGTTTTATACACTTATCAAATAAGAGATAAGGCTGTTCATCTTCCAAATGAACGAATTAAATTCAGCGACTCTTGCCTCTCCTACTGTTTTGTCATCCTTTTTGTATGCTACTATTTTTAGGAGCATAATATGATTCAAAGGAGCCTTGATTGGGTTAATAGATGATAATCATGGTTCATGCAATATTTACGTTGTTTCAATTGCATTTAAGAGTAGTTTTGAATCACAATGAGTAACTACATAATCCAAGTTTAAATTCGTAAAATCCGATTTTTTATTGCTCGTGAGTCTATTCCCCACATTTTTTTTTCTCTTGCTTGCTTAAAGATATGTATGATTCATTACGAAGTCATTTAAATTTAAATTTACTGCTTCTACCTAGGCTTTTAAGGAATGAACAAAATCTCTATCACTAATATGACATTTGTCTAATACAGCTGAAAGACGATAACATTAATTTTTTAGTAGCTCTTTATATACGGACTCGAAAACAGGATCCATTCAAGTAAGGTTTATTTTTGACTTCTGAATATTCTGAATCACAAGAAGGATTCTATGGCAATAGAAAGTCGCGTACTGAAATTAAAAAATGCATTAAGAGGGGGTAAAACGTATTGGTCTGATCTGGGGTTGATTTCTCATTTACATTTTGTATTTTGAAAAAATAGTAGTATAAACATTTAAATTATATTTAACGGGTAAATTGTATTAACTTACATGCCAGAAAATTAATACAATTTGCCCTTTCCTATGTTTATAATAACGTTTGAAAATATCGTAGAATTCATAATTGTACGTTTGATGAAGAATTCAAAGCAATAACTCATGAAAAAATACTAAACTTAAAAAAGAAATCTGCAGTGCTATTTTTTCTTAATCGATAATTAAAAATGTCCTAATTAATAAATTATCAAAATGTCAGGTACTGTACACTCCCTCCGTTTTCTTTATTTCTGCAGATGAATTCAGTCTTTTAGTTCTGTTAAAAATAAGGAGGTCCCAGAGTCACGGGTTAATATTCATGGAATGAGTTAAAATTTTGCAAGAACTATTTTTATAATGGAACAAATTGCGAGGGCGTCGCATAAAATAACTACAACTTCAAAAATGAGGACCACCTATATATATATATATATATATATATATATATATATATGTATGTATATATATATATATATATATATATCCCTTTAACAAATCCTTTTTTTCTTTTTAATATAGTACTAATAGATAAATATGGTTTATGAACGATCAAATCCGTAAGAGTTCAATTTGGACATTCGTTTTGAGCAATATTGCACTGATTCGAAATAAGCCGATTTCTTAATGGCAAATATTTAAAAGCAGCAGATTTTATTGGAATCTTTGTTTTTGATCCGATCTTCATTCTAATTTTTTTATTCATTTATTTCATTTTATTTAAAGATCATTCTCCGAAGACCAGAGTTCCTCTTATTCAGTGCTTCACATTCGTCAAATTTGACATTAATAACTAAATATGGGTAATTCTTTCACACTTTATCCACATTCGGGATTCAATGATCGAGTTTTAACTTTGACACTGCACATTAGTTTTTGTTTCGATCAAGTTCTAGTTTAGAATTAAAAGAAAACAGTGAATAGAGGCTAGCACAGTGAATGTCATTCAATGCTTTTACGTCACGAAAAACTAGCTCCCGAAAGCGATTCCGTGAGGCTTCTTTTATGACTGTAGCCCTTTTGTTCCTTCGACATAAAGATTCCATTCCAAACGAAAATTAACGACGACACCGGCCTTGAACTGGTCGAATATTGCATTCTGAGCTAGCTTGTTTAATCAACTTTTTTAATAATAGAATTTCTGGAGAGTTCACTCCAAAGCATCGATGGCAAGAGAAGAAGAGCATTAAGACGTAGGAATTTGAACGAGTAGGTTGACATGAAAATAATGCTCCGTTGCCGTGCATATTATTTTTGCAGAATCCACATAATCAAATAAGAAGCCAACGCTGGTTTGTTTATACAATTCAAGCCAGTTTTGTACCATTGAAGCAATTTATCCAGTAGGAGTAAGCTGATTTTCATGATGTCTTGCAGAAAAAAATAACTGTAATCAAAATACGTAAAAAATAAATAAAATAGAATGTTTTGAAACTACTTAACGGCCTTAAAAAGCATCATAATTGATATTAGCCAATATGTTTAAAATTATCAAAATATTTTCAACACTTAAACAACTAAAAAGCAAAATAGAACTAGCAAGAACAGCTGATGACAGCACATAATCAAAGTCGCAATCTGACCAAAAAAAGAAACATTTCTTTATTAAAATTTAGCATCTTAAAATATAACCAAGGTTTACAAAATTCAATACTGTATAAATAAGATATTGTAGTTAGAAAAGACGCATGGCTTTTTATACATATTTACGATACGGGAGGTCTCGGTGGGGATTTACATCGAATGAAAGTGCAATGCAAAACTAACGTTTATTGTGCCACTTTAAATCTGGCTATTATTAACTTCATAAACGATTGCGACAACAATTAAAAAATATTTGAGCGTTGAAAAAGGATATACCTTTTTCAACTATTTGCAGTCTACGTCAATGGAGAGATGGATTTAGTTTAAAAGTTTATGTTGGTATGCCGGAAAGCTTAAGTCAATTGAGAGAAATTCAGCCGATATTAGGAAAACGATGTTGGTATAATAGAGGAAAGCAAGCTCATTTATTTCTAGACGAAACTTGTTTTTCTGAAGAAGAAGGACTTGTATACTATTGTGATATTTCGTGTCTCCTGTTAAATTTAGAACAAGATTTTTTTGGGAGAAGAACATTTTTTTTCACAAATCAGTTTGTACTCATTTAGTGCACCTATACCATGTTTGTGATAAAAATTGAGTATTTGTGAAGAATTCCTGACCATCCATATCAAGAACATGGATGGAGATGGTTTGTTCACAAAAATTCAATTTTTATCACAAACCGCAGCATAGATTCACTAAATTATTGCAAGCACTTGTGTGCAGACAACATTTGCTATGATGCAGCACAGCACCTGCTCATTAAACATATTTCCTCTGCAAATTGCTACAAATAAATCTTTATTTATCTGCAAAAAGAATGACTACTCTCACGTCTACTCTGCAGTTAAATTTGCACGAATATAGCTTGTAAGATTCAAATGATGTATCTTTAAGTAAGAGAAACGAACCAACCACAATTATAGTACGCTACTTGAAATGCTCAGGGGAAACCACACATTTTACTTTCATGAATATGAAGTGTTGCTGTTATTGATTAGCTCCTAGGAAAATTTCACGGTAGGCTATTAATTTCTGCAAAAAATATTATACAAATAAAATGAGTTGTGACGTCAATTCGCTTTCTGCCTTAAATTATTTCCATTTCGCAAGTGATAAAAGGATTAATCACTTGGACCCTTCAATTATTTTGGGGCATCTTTGGAAGTTCAAATCAATTACTGTGTTCCTAAACAAGAAATGACTAAAAGTTGTATAACTTGTGTAAATATTTTTCTCAAATCAAGTTTTACAGCATGTGGTTATGGTTTCTCTGTTACGAACACGAATATGTAGTACGAATTACGTAATACGAATAATGTTTTATTATTCGTATAAAAATGATGTATTCATCTATATTTTTAGGATTTAACGATTATGATTCAAAACGTCAATCATTTCCCTGCAGTACAAAGTGAAAAATATGCCATTCTTTTTTACTTAATGGTAAAACTAGTGGTTGTTTTTCAGAACTTTTCGGTAATATTATTATTAGCACAAGTAAATTTTTCATTTATGTAGCTAAAAATAATTTTACCTCCTTCGTTTTGACATTTCTGCTCCAGAGAATAATGCCGCACTGTAAATTTTGTAAACGGATGTCCGTTAATAACAAGAAATATTATTTAGGTTATTTCTCCGAACTATAATGTAAATTTAAATTCTGTGATACAAAAGAAATATCTTCCTCGAATTGAATTACATTAAAAATACCGTGCTTATTAAAAGTCTATAATCGTTTCCCAAAGTGCTTTTCGCTTGCTCAATATTTTTTCATTATCTAGTTTAGAGAATGTCGAAATTCTGCTCAATTTGTGACAAATTTTGTACAGACAGTAAATCAGCCTCAAAATACGCTTTAACATTCGTGACGAAAATTGCATTATAACTTTTCTTATCTTTTTCTTGTTTAGATCAAAACTGTATCAAAATACATGTTTATTTTTCTTAGAACCATCGTATGATAACGCTCCACCATTTTTTTTTTTTTGAGAGTGATGTAAAATAAAAATGAAAATCTCCCGAGTTTTGCTTTGGTTTTAGATCATGCTCAGTGAAAAATAATCATTAGATTCAATGACAGCCCTCATTTGATTATTCAAGAAAGATCATGTTGCTATTGGAAATTTTTCCGCAGAAAACTCCTTACGATTTAATCATACTCCCATCAATTTCAACAATTATGAGTTCATTATAGCGAACGACAAACTCACAAACCTAGTTAAAAGAATGGTTCGTTATAAGATTTGAGTTTAATAATAAACAGTAAACCGCAATAACTGGTCTTTTGGCATTCAATTAATTTAGGGACATGAGAAAAAGGAAATGCATCATTTTATTTTGCACACAAAGTTTTTACAGCTTCAAAATTGTTTCTAACCAGAAAGGTATTTTCTTCAAATTAAGCTGACATGCTATTGTCTTGAGAGAGTTCGTTCGTTTTTCTTTTCAGTTCAATAAAACTTAATTTGAATAAGTCCTGAGTCCCATATATTAGGGTCAGTTGGGGTAATTGTAAACATGGGGTAAATGCAAACGAACTTCATAACTACACTTGTGGTGGTTTTGAAAACTTAACTGCTGGTGTGTGATGAATTTACAACATAGGGAAGGCATTGAAAGAGTTTCGTATGTTTCGAAACAGCTGTGGAGACGTCACAATTCTTGATCACATGCGGCTCGTGGGCCCCAGATTGTGGACCATTTTTCCAGAACTTTTAAACTTTCCAAGCAGTTTAGGTATACCATGGTTTTCGATTTGCATCAACCTCATGGGTAGATAAATCCCTATTTACATTTACCTCAAAGACACTGGGGTAATGTAAACACCAAATTCATTTGTTAAAAAATAGTCATAAAATCAAAATTTTTGCATACATTTACTCACAACGAGTATACTATTGGCCACAACGCACACAATTTTATCTCTCAATTCATTATCAAGAAGTAGGAAAGGATCAAAAGTTAAAACATTGAAAAAGCGTTACAATTACCCCAACTGACCCTATATGTAGTATTAAGACCTTTTAAGACCTGAAAAGTATTCTGCAAGTTCAGAAAAACTATTCAAAAACTATATCATACACGAACGCACGCACACACATATGTGCATTTACGCATTAGTAAAATCTTTCAATACTATTTATTCTTTTATATATACAGAGCAGGGCGGAAGTAATGACTCGGTTTTGAGAGGGTATTAAAAACAACTAATACAATTCGAGACTTGAACATATTTATTTTGATCTGTATATAATCCCATTTTTTAACATTAAGTTCCATTACCATTTCAGCAAGGTGGCGGCCTCTAGCAGCCAATTCACTGATTCAGTCTCTTTCTGAAGTTTTGGGAAAATTTTCTGCTCATTTTAAGGGGTACGGCAGATGTTTCCTCGGTCTTACAGCTCTTCTAAAGTATGGGGGCGATGTTTCCAAAATTTCGCCTTCAAATAACCCTACAGAAAAGGCTTCCGCTAGGGACCGTAACATAACGCGGATTATTGAAATGCACTCGAAGAGCCTCTGCGTGGAAAAATAGACTGTATCAATGTATTGCTGTTAAACGCAGCCACCTTGCTGAAGTGATAATTAAAACTTAATAATAAAAAAAATGGGATACATATATATGTGTGTGTGTGTTTAAATTATTTGGTGGCGCTAATTTTATTTTGTTGAAATATTTGGGAATGAATTATTGAAAATTCTCACGAAGTTAAATTTAAAAAAGTGGTGCAATAAAGAAATTTAGTCACTGGAGGAGGTACGTTTTTTTTAAAAAATGTATTCTGATAACTTTCCAAAAAGTTCGTTTTTAATCTCCCAAAAAATTCTTAAACATGTTTTATTCATTTTTACAACTGAAAAGCTGTAGATAAATAATATTAAAATCAAAACAAGAAGTTTGCCGATAACTGAACGAGCTTACTTTCACTTAAATGAATACATCAATTTTGAAGCAATAGTTCTCTTTCGTTTGACTTATAATCTATTTTTTTTTAAATATACCTTTTTAATGGTTAAAACAGTTGTCTGTAATGAAAAAAAAAATCCTTTCAAACAAAAGAAAAGCGTTATTAGCTGTTATGAAAATGATACCAAAATCTTTCGAACTTTAGCTTTGCTTCTCGAATAAAGCTTGTTTTCAACGCAACTTTTAAACTACTTGAATTCCTGGAAACTTATTAATCATGAAATTCAAAAAATAAAAATAATAATAATAACGTTGGAGAATGGAGCTTAAAAAAAATCCAAATTAAGGAAAGTGCAAGCATTCTATGTTATAGGAGGTAGCTGTAAAAACTCGTGCTTGTTTTGTGTGCAGCCATGTCATATTAAAGCACGACAAGTTAATAATGGTGAAATGTGAAAAACCAAACACACACAGCTGTCATACCGTTATTCCTTGTAGTGGAAAGATGAAGACGTTTTTATTTGAATTAATTTGTTTGAGATTTAATTCCTTCAAATGAAAATTTCTTTAGCAACGATTTAGCTCTCCGTTTCTTTAGCAACGATTGTCTGATTTACAGGAGCGAGTGCCTTGATATAATATATGCCTCTTGATTTAAGTAATTTTAATTTACATACCAACTTTACTCTAATAATTAAAACATACTAAAACTAGGTATGAGACACGAAAATATTCCATCCTATGCTCCGCAAACCTTTTAATCGCTAACTTTTTCTCCCCTCGAAGTTTTTTCCCTCCAGCTCTCAACTACTATGTCTTTAAGTACTGCTTCAAAAACATGTTGTATAGACACTAATATTTTTGAAACTCTGTCGACGAACCCTGTAATCTTGTAAACAAAACAATATAACAACATAGGAACTGCAAGAACAACAACAATTAGTTGAAAAAAATTCTAAAAGTACGCAGATATTTCTTTCAAGACTACATGATTAGTTGTTCTGAATTCTTTCAAAAAGGTTTTATTTTTTTTTTTTTAAAAGGGGGGGGGGGGGGAGAAAAGAAAAATTAAAGAAAAAAATGGGCAAAGAAACAAAAGGGGGCGGGGGGAGAATCAACATTCTGTCAAAAGACAACAGTGAAAAACATCATCAATCCAGGCATCATGAAGAATTAAATGTTGATGTTTAACTCTTTCTGACCTTAGTTTCATTTTGCAAGATATTTTCCTGCAACTTCTTACCTTTAGGTCATAACTGTATGCATAATTTGTGCATTTTTTAAAAAATTTCTTACGCAGCAGAAATTTGAATTTCAGGCATTAGCAAAATATTATGAATCATGCAGGATTCCAGTTGGAATCATTTCTTCAGATAAGGTATGTACGAACAAACTATGATAAACTTTTGGCTACTAAATGCAGGTTTACGTTATATAAGTTAGTAAAAAAAGAACATAATTAAGGGGTAAGACGATTTTTGCGGAAAAAAAATCGATATATTTTTATTTTATATTTAAAAAGAATTAAGTATTCAAGATTTCAAAAATGTTTAGTTTTTATTTCTACGATATATAGGAACGAAGTTACACGCAATTAAGTTAACCAGAAGTCGCATCGCAAGCACATAAAAGGGGAATTTAAAATGCGTTTTCTGAAAAACTACGTTTTTCGATATTTTTGTTCACGGCAGATCTCATAACTCGAAAAGTTTTATACCCATTACTGTGATTTTTTAAAGTATTGTTTTACACATTGCTATCTGTGTTTTGAACTAAAATCAAAGCTCTATGTCAGTATTTAAAAATTTTACAGGCATTTATTTGTGAAATATGGTGTTTTTTTCGGGGAAAAAAGTATGAATTTCTACAAAACTGCTATATTTTTCTCAATTTTGGACCTATCATAAAACTTTTAGTTCAGAACACAGTTAAGTAATATAGAAACATATATTATTAAGGGTTTTAAAATACATCGAGTTAAAGTGAGTATAGAGTGTTTGGCGTAAACTGTAAAATTCGCCTATTTTTTGCTAAAATTTCCCAATTTTTCAAAATTTTATAAAAATATAGCTATTATTTTGTTTGTTTTCCTAATTTTAAGTACTTTTTAACTTAAAATAATATGCATTTAGTAATTATTTCATTGTCTTGAAAAAAAAGCCCCCGAACGTAGGCAGACCCATTAAGAACATAATTAAATGCATATAAAAGAGCAATACAAAAGCGTTTACTTTAAAGCGTTGTTTTAGCTCTGATAAAAGATATTTTAGATCATACAATATCATTGAGCAGCAGACTATTGCATGTGAAAACAATCAAAAACCTTTGGAAATATAATAGTGAAACAGGACAGTAAAGATACAAGTATTAATTGGACCAAAAAAACAGAAAAACTTTAAAGGCAGAATAAGTGCCCGAAAAATAAATTTTGTTTCAAAATAAAATTTTCGAAAGTATAGCATTTTGCATTAACTTTTCCTCTATTTGTTTAAATATAATTAATAAATTTACTTTTCTTCTAGCTTTAGGCAAGAAACTATAATCCAAGAATGAGTTTAACAAGTGATTTAACGTTGAAGGAAAAAGAAGTTTTTGATGAGGTACCTTCTTCCCTTCCTTTATAATAATTGTAAGGTATTTCTTCTAAAAAATTAGAATAACGAAAAATCATTTAATCATTCTTATTTCTTAGTTCTGTACGTGTTCCTTGAGTAATCCTGGTTTCTGAGGTATTCAAACCAAGTTCAATTTATAAAAATATTTTATTTAAAAGTCATATAAAATGTAATATTTACAAAATAACGGCCTTATTAGTGTTCGGCCATGGTTACAAATGGCGTCTTCAAAGTATGGCAAAAGTTTAACACTGTGTTACTGCAATGTTCGCACATTCAGTGATTAAAAATAACTAATAATGTTTCTAAATTTATGCATGAAATGTATGTAAGTTATCAAAAGCTATTGGAACACGTTGCTTTTAACAAGTCAAATAAACATTGTCACAGGTCATCCAAGTTCCTTTATTATAACTAAAACTGCTCGAATATGCGGACCAGTTATTTAACAGTTTCAAACAAAATTTCCATTTGCATAAAAAAATCTATTACAAATATTTCTTACTTGTGTGCGAACGGGGGAGGTTAAAAAATTTCCGTTTAAAAGCAGGTACGTTTTTCAGTAACTATTTTGAGCTTTCCTACTAGGAATTTTACTTCAACTGAGAGTCCTACAATGGCTACTTATAATCATAACTATGCTTTGTTGCTTACTTTATTTAGTTCTAATTTATTTCCTCCTCTTAATTTGTTTTATTCTGCAATAAGTCGTTATCGTGAATGTATTTTTACTGAATTTCTTATCCATAGTTAAAGGAAGGTCGTAAGAACTAAAAAATCAAATTTTACCCAACTTGTGGTACATAATCAACTAATAAAATAACTGCGATTTTCAAAAATTTTAGGAATATGGGCCATAAATGAAGAAAGTAATGGAAATACTTAAACAAAATGTAGCAAAAACCTTTCTTAAGTCATAGTCTTTTTGTAATGCAAACTACTCACCAAACAGTCTCTTTTTTTAATGCGTAATTCTTCTTTTATCAAAAAAATTTTATTATTAAACATGACAAGAGGTAAGAGTTTAATATATATTTTTTCTAAAAATGCTATGCCTAACCTGAATCCTAAAACAAAGACCTACCAGGTTACCTCTACTTGAGCATTGCTCTGCTTTCTCGGCTCACCCTGAAAATTTCGTACCGACATTCATTTAGGTTCTTACTAAATTCGGCTAAATCCTAACAAATAAGCCAAGTCTTGTTATTCTGGAGAATCTCCTTTTAATTTCTCTATTGCATTAAATTTCGCTTTCTCCTTTACGATGTTGCATTGAGCGATTTTCCTTTAATCACTTCTTCACTCAATAAAATTTTGTTTCAAATTCATGTACATATATTTATGCTGTTCCGACTATACTTTAATTTTAGCTCAAGAAACGAATCTATTCTGAAGTCCCAGACCATCTGAAGAATGATGTTTTCCTGTACTTGCGTTTTCTGCGGGGTAATTATCTTTGACGTAACTATTCTCAAAGCAACAATTGCTTGTATCGTTGAGAATAATTTCGTTTCTTTATTTTTCCAGCTCGAGATTTCAACGTAAATTTGGCGGAAGACATGCTTCGAAACGTAAGTTCTTTTCATGGACATTTACGCGCTGTCATATAAATGATGTCTAATCCAGGAAGGAATTGAATTGCTTATTTTCAATACGTAGGGCACTTTATATTATTATGCTGATTGACATACGGATAAAGAAAATATTCCAGCTAAGCTTTCATACATCTTAAAGCTTATTTAGAAAACAATGATACGCAAAGGGAAAAACCTCTATTGGATTTGTCACTTGATGCTATAACGTCATCCGAATGAACTGTTCAGTCTCTTTACCCAGCAGAATAAGAAGAGAGTTCTTCGCACAGATCCGCTTTTGATTAAATGGCGTCAAGGTTGATTTGAAAACAGTAGTGTGACACATTTCATATTTTCCATGATTGACAGTTAGCATTAATAAAGCGTTCTGGAAAATGTAGAATAGTTCAAATGGTCATTCTCCTATCCTAAGGATACATGAATTCGAACCTGTTGACATCTTTCTAACCGATTTAATGCTAAACCAGCTCTAGTTTGACAACAAATTCAGTTCAACGTTAGCTATTAAAGAATAAAATGTGCGAAATAGATCAACCGGTCATTTTTCCATCATACTCAAACTGGCAACATCCCTTTTGATTTTGATCGATTTATTACTAAACCAGTTTCAACTTAACAAAACATCACAAATTAAAACAGCGGTTTTTTCTTCAGTATTACTAGAACGAAGTTTTCAACTATTGCAAATGAAACACTCTAAGAAAAATTTATCATGAAACTTATTCTTTCGATGCTTTTGGTAGGTTTTAATTCATTTTGATACGACATTGCTGAAATTATTTGTTAACGTTATTATGGGCAAATGTTTCAATGTGGAAAAATGCAAATGTGTTTTCACGTCACAAGATCAATTTCTTCAGACACTTTTTTTTTCACTTCCAGCAGCATTACGGATATCTACGCTCTTACGCTTCATAAGGCTTCGATTAGTTGGCATAAGAATATGATTATTCTGAAGAGAAGGTATCTGTTTCCCTGTTGACTGCACCATTGTTTGTGCTTCGTACCTTCTTTCTGAATCCCCAATAGAATGAGGAGAAGCTATCAGAAGATCATGGAGGTCAATATTTTTTTTTTCAATAGAGATATAACGTGTTTCGAAGTGAAAGACAGGCAGATTGACGGACCACCCTCGGTTGTTCAAAGTAATGGCTACGTCACTACGTTGAAAATGGAGAAAAGTAAAATATCGAACTTTCGAGATGAAAGAACGTTTGTTTTTTTGGCATATTTAAATATTTGCTTCCAATACTTTACACCTGCCGGGAGATGGGTCAAGCGAGTGCTTTCGGCTGAATATTTGGCTGATGTGATTGTGAACTGCCCTAATAATAGCTTCAGCTGAGTATTCGGCCGAATGCACTGTCTAGTCCCCGCACTCAGGTGCAATCCTGGCCGAAATCTGGTGGTTGAAACAAACAAGTTGATCCACCTCATATCAAAATAATTAACTGAACCCGACCCCGCTCCTTATTAGTCACTTATAGGATAGGTCATTGTAATGGCTAGAATTTCTGAAACTTAACAGCTCTTTTATATGCTTTTAAGTCAGAAATTATAGTTACGAAATATTTTACGAATTTTTTTAAAATCAATTTGGAAGGTTATACTAAAATAGTGCTTTTTATTCTGCATTTCTACCCTTTGAAAGGAATTTAGAACAAACATTAAAGTATATTTATCGAAAGAAAAATGGAATTTCATTTTTTAAGATCATTTTCCTGACATCCTCTCCCCAAGAACTGTGATGGGCAAATTTCTCGTTCTCCAAATAATTCTTCAATGATTTAATTCATAACTGTGCAAGTCGAAATAAAAATAATGAGCAAAATGACCATGCATTCGACCGTCACAGAATTCCGTCAAACAAATCGGATAAAAACAAAGAGTTTAGCAAAAAATGAGTCAGCAGAAGACCACCCACCATCTCCCTAAAAGAATACAAGTAAGGTACAACTGCTTGCAAAATACTGCAAGTAGGTAAACTTAGTGATTTTTTCTTTTATCGGCAGAGTAAATCAAACGTTTGCAAATACACAGCTTGCAAATACATAGTAAGATTAAAATTTACATATATTTTCAAAACATTAATTAGGTTTTAATAATCAAATTTGACATGCTGGATAGCCGGATATTTCGTGATTCCGTATACTTAAAACTTAGTAGGATACCGGATATCCGACACCTTCGGGACGGGGGTGACTTATTCCCCAAACTCATGACAAATAGAAAAAAAACTTCATCAAACAATCCCCACCCCCCAAAAAAGGTTCTACAGACGCACCACCCCCACTATCTACTTAGCTATATCTATCGCTATACATTATATTTACATATACAAGTGTACTTATACACTTTTTTTCTTCATCTGAAAATTCTGCAATTCTTCATTAAAAAAATCTGAAAAATTCCCCTCTAAAAATTTAGGTGGCATAAGTTGCGCCATGACTTCCTCTCCATCGCTAGCGGGGATCTGCTGAACAGTATTTTTAATAACATCAGAATAAATCTTGTTGGCAAGTTGCGTTAAATGAAAATGCAACTAATGTTTTCGTATGGAAATAAAATGACTTAGAGATAAGGCGATGCATTACAGTGTTGAAGAAGAAAGTAATAATTTTATAGTAAAATAAATATTAATTTATGTTGAAAGAAAAGGAAAAATAATCTTTAAAAGAGAGAGGGGGAAAGGTGAAAAAGATTAAATGCTATGATTATAAATGTAGACAGTCATCATCTGATCATAGTGTACCAAAAAATGTACTTACACCAAAATAGACAAATAGTAAAATACATATTACTTGCAGTGATATAAAAATGCCAATCTATTTTCTTTTGCGATAATTGAACAACTGGTATTAAGAAAGCTCATAAGCGTTATTGAATGCTCATATTTTATTCAATCATAAAAATGCTGAAAATAAAACCACGAATTTGAAAATATGATTGAATATTTGTCTAAAATAGCCACATGCGGGTATTTTGTCCGAGATCACATAGAGACAAAAAATTTTCTGCAGTGTTATGGTAATGAGTTGAAGAAGTAAACTTAATAACATTTGGAAAAAAAAAAATCTGAATGATTTTACCCGATTTGAAACAGCATGATAAATTTACCATGATGGGAAATTGAAATAACAGGAATGTGCTTCGTCTTTATCTTCTATTTACAATTAGTATAATGTGTGAAGACCATTTTTATACGTTTCTTGGCATACCGATGGTTAAATATCAATTTTCATTTTTCCAGCATCTTACTTGGAGGAAAGCCAACCACATCGACACAATTTTGACGGATTTCGCACCAGAAAAGGTAATATTTCGCATTGATGGAACTTATAATAAAATGAAAAGCAAATTAATCCTAAATTGATTATTCTTAAATTTTCTAATGTTGATGGTATGAAGTGAGCAGAGGTGAATTGCGTTCATCTCTTGAATTGGGAGTACGTCTTCACTGTGTTGCATTTTGGATGGCTAGCAGTGTATTATTGATGATTGCTATTGGGTAGCTAATCCTTAAGAAGGTATTTTTCATGAAATGCGCTTCAATTTTGGTAAGTCAAGTCGTGGTTATTTTTGGGGGGGGGGGGCGAAGGGGGTTAAAATATCAAAAATAGCAATATGAGGATATATTTGAGGAAAAAAATATTTATATTAGAATATAGTGCAAGGTAAAAGGGATAAATTTAGAAAATCTTAATCAAACACTATTTTCTTCTAAATAAAGAATTTTTTAGTTCTTATTTCTGGTAACTAAAGGGCGCCAGCGGGAGATGTAATCCATATTTTAAAATGTTCATTGCTTGTAACTTTCAATAATACAAGTTATAAAAAATAACACGGTATCTTCAAAGAGAAAATATAGGAATGTTTAAAATACGAAATGAAGTCTTAGAGGCTCAATTTTCAAAATAAACAAGGTGTTGCCTGAAAAAGGGTTTTGGTAGTTTGAAATGGTACAACATACACTATATAGTCTCAAATACTCAGAGATCTAAAACGACAATGGATTTAAATGGAACCAATTATTGTTTAACATGGTGTTGTTACCAATAACAAAATTTTCGAAGTACGGATGTGTATGTTATTAGAATGCACTGATCGGGGAGCAGAAGGAAGTCTTGGCTAGGGACATATTGATGCGGCGAAGTTGTGAATACAAAACTCCCAAAACTGGGACCATTTATTTCATCTTTTCCCAAGAAATCTTCAATTTAAAATTTAAAACTTAAGTGTATGAAATGCTTCATAAATTTCCCCATCATTAAAAAAGAATCAGGTAATAAAAATGTATAAAATTAATAATAAAAAAATGCACGACATGTAAGAAAATCCTTCAATTTTTTTTTCTTGCACTGAAACATTGCATGACATGATATGAATCCTTTTCTTCCTCCTAAGAATGGCCAAATTGATTGTGACGCCTTGAACAGCCATCCGAATGGAATCACAGAAAGCAAATCAAGAATTGGGGTAACTATACCGCTTTTGTGATCATGTACAATCGCAGCATAATTTCTGCCTATCCGCACCCTTCAGTTCGCCTCGTTTACGCTAACCTGCTTCTCAAATCAAGGATATCGATTCCGAAAGTCGTCGTGAACAAACTTGCTTTGTGTAATAATAGCTTAATATATACCCTCCTCCTCCTCCCCCATGCTTTCCTAGATACCAGGAAAACTGAACTCTTAATGAATATCAACAAAAAATGCTGCTTTTGCTTCCTACACCAATTCCAGCAATAACTACTACTACTTTAACATTGCATCATTTCTACGGAACTTTTCTCAGATTTCCTACCAACTTTCGCCAAAAGTACCAGTTTATTCAGAAGTTTTTTTCAGGTTAAAAACCTAAAAAACAACAACGTATTTAAGGCATACAGCTGTACATAAATATCATATAGATTTTTTAAAACTTAACAGAAGTGTTTTCTTCGGTTATATGAAGAAAGCGAAACAAACGTTTCTTCA
Organism: Octonoba sinensis; assembly: GCA_038502835.1. Taxonomy (NCBI): domain Eukaryota; kingdom Metazoa; phylum Arthropoda; class Arachnida; order Araneae; family Uloboridae; genus Octonoba; species Octonoba sinensis. Next base: position 145,906,788 of record CM076598.1, read on the forward strand.
AAATTCATTGCAATCGCTTCAACATACAATTAAACCCATTTTGTAAGTTTGTGCCTTGAATACGTTGTTCTTCACAAAATATTTTAGTAAATACATTTCTTCGTTTACATAGGTAGTAACCAAATACCTGCCATTAACACGAATTGGTTTTGATAAAGAAGGTGCACCTATCCGCTATTTTGCGTTTGGAAACATGGATTCCAAAGGTAAGTTTATTTTTCTCTCTCCCTTGTTTTTAAGGAAATTTGCTGTGTCAAGATTTTATTTTAAAAGTAACTAAAATATTATGAAACAGCATCTTGTTAAATCTTCCGCTTATGAAAACCATACACAAAATTAGCGAGGAAACAATCTATTCAAAAGCAAAAACTTAAAGACTGTTTTCACTATTTTGGGTTTAATTGCCAAGTGTCCAAGATAATTTGGGAGACAAACGAGATGGCACACTGAGCGTCGTGTTGGAGCAACAGCTTGTCTTCAAGTCAAAAATATTTTGTTCCCATAAACATCGAATAGCACAGTTGAAGTTACCTTCTTTATACCTATGTAGAGCTCGTAATATCCTTCACGTCTGTCGTTAAAACTTGGTATATTTGTCCCGTGAACCATGGGGAAAATAAATTTGCAATGAGATAATCTAGTTCCATTTTTTACCAAGAGGCGAGGATATGGTGCATAAAAGAGAAAAAACAACTTCGATCTGAATTTTCATAGCATTTCTTCAATAAGAATTCGATTTCTGTCACATGTTCAAAGTGTGTTATGAGCGTTTTCGACATTTGCGAAAATGTGCTGCAAATGGCGATGAGAATTGCAACTGACAGAGAAGCAAGAAGACCTCGCCTGAGGATAAAATTTTGAACTATTATTTTCTTATTTCAGACTTTATTTGCGGTATTCCATATAACGTACACGTCTATGTGACATACGTCTATTGCAAAGAACTCTACATCTGTCTAAAAAAAGGTAACTTTAGTTACAAATAACTGGATATTACGTGGGACGAAATTTTGAGGTTATAAAATTTTGAATACACATCGAATTGAATATGGACATAATCCATGCCACTAATTCGTGTAGCATATGTTCGTATAGCAGAAGCTATTACTAGAAAAAAATATATATATATATTTTAAATTTTTCACATGTGTCTTGAACGAGCTCTTAATTGATCTTCCACATTCCAACTGAACTCCAGTAAAACATACTACACTAATTTGTTAAGCAAAATATCAATAAATATCAATTCCGTACTCACAAGTATTTACTCATGTTCTTTCAAACAGAAATTAAAGGTTTTTTAGTAAAATAGAAGCCCAGTAATGAAAATAAGTCGGTGAACATTTAGGACCCGATTTATGTGCGGCATGCATATATTCAGAATCCAACAAGAGCGAAAGCTCTGCCTTCCATTGTACTTTTTTAAAGTTTAAAATTCCTGAAGTAATTCTCGGAAATATAAAACAATATTGGCAATCTTAATCAGTTTTTATCCCTCAGTACGATGCATTTAATGCCTTAATCCAGTAGTTCAGTACACTGATAAAATTAGCTTTTCTAACAGTTATGATGAAAATACCTCATTTATGCTTTATTGTAGCATTTTTTCTTTAAAGAATCTTTCCCTCGAAATTAATATTAGTTTTTATTTGAACGCTAACTGAAACACTTACTTGGATTTATGAATAATCATCGTCATCGTTCTTCCTCTTCATTAACAGTTTTTTAAATTCTTCCATGTTCTCTTATTTGCACCAAAACTCTTCATTTCGAATTATTTGGAGACGAGCAACATTTCATGATTTAAATGACATGAACAATTATTTTTTTTTTGATTTAGTTATAAAATTTTAAAAAGTGAGAGTTAATTTTTGGCTTTTATTTTATCCAATTTTTCAGGAATTTTGAAATCTGTAAAACGAAATGAATGCATCAAAGCAGTAATCCAGTGTTTTGAAGAAGACGTTGTTGTGATGAAGGAACAAACTGCAAAGGTTTTTTTTTCTTTTTTCAATACTTCAACTTTTCAAGCCAATTGAAATTTCCTATTTGATGAACCACGTACTTTTGGCCATTTTATTGTTATTATTATTATTATTATTATTTACTTTTATTATTATTTTTTTTAATTTATTTTATTTTCTTATTATTTTTATTTTATTTCATTTTATTATTATTATTATTATTATTTTGCTTTTGTATGAATGTTTTCAAGTTTCTTATTAGCAGTGAATTCAATTTTCTTTTCATGTTTACTTCAAAAATACAAATTTAGCTTTTATTTTTTTTCAGTTGGGGAAACCCATAGAACAATGGGTATATATATTTAATTTTGAAGGTTACAGTTTTGCAAAAGCAACGCACAAACCAAGTAAGGGAATCTTGAGTTATTGCATAAATATTATTGAGCTGGAGTTTGGCTTGAAAGATCATTAGCAAAATCTAGTATATTCATATATTAACAATTTTCTCCTTCAGCTCTGGAAACTTTAATTGCATTGTTCATGGTCTATGAAGCAAATTACCCGGAAAGGTTAAAAGCTGCATACATAATAAACGGTATAAAGCTTAATCTAACTGACTTTTCAAATCTCTGTCCGATTTATTGCTTTGAGATAATGATAAATACATTTTTATTTCAGCATCTGTCTACTTTAGTATAGCATTTGCAATCATCAAACCTCTTCTTTCCGGAGCGACGCTCAAGAAAATCACCATTTACGGTAAAGGTTAGTATGTATGTGTTTCTTAAACATCGTTGAAATATTTAACAAACTTTGAATTAGACTTTCGTGTATTCAGTAAATATATTGGAAAATGCAACAAATTTAAATTATTACATTCGTAATAAAGTCATGCAGTTAGCTACGCATTATTATATTTATTGGGTGCATTTACAAAAAGGTAACTGAGACATTTTGCCTCTGTCGTAATAGGCTGTTGCTATGGTTATCAAACTAACGCATCTTTTCGATAGCGCAATCACTGTCGTTGGAATAAAAATCACTTATAACGACGCAGTAAAAAAACTCTCGTATTTATTAAGCTATGTAGAACTAATGAAGAACCCTGAAAGGGTTCGTCGCTGTTGCGCTTAGGGTGATTGCACCTTAAGATTCAACACTTTCATAAATGTCTAATTTAGAAATGAACCTTAATAAACAACTGACAGAATTTTGTTAAGGGGTCTGCCTGCACCAAAAAGACGAGTTTTGCGAAAAAAATAGATATTTTTTTTATTTTATATTTAAAAAGAATATGTATTTAAGATTTCAAAAATGTTTGGTTCTTATTTCTACGATACATAGAAACGAAGTTACACGCAATTAAGTTATCCAGAAGTCGCATCGCGAGCACATAAAAGTGGAATTTAAAATGCGTTTTCTGAAGAACTACTTTTTTCGATATCTTTGTTCACGGCAGATCTCATAACTCGAAAAGTTTTATACCCATTAATGAGATTTTTTAAAGTATTGTTTCACACATTGCTATCTGTGTTTTGAACTAAAAGCTAAGCTCTATGTCAGTATTTAAAAAATTTACAGGCATTTATTTGTGAAATATTGTGTTTTTTTCGGTGAAAAACGTATGAATTTCAACAAAACTGCAATATTTTTCTCAATTTTGGACCTATCATAAAACTTTTAGTTCGGAACACAGTTAAGTAATATAGAAACATATATTATTAAGGATTTTAAAATATATCGAGTTAAAGTGAGTATAGAGTGTTTGGCGTAAACTGTAAAATTCGCCAATTTTTTGCTAAAATTTCCCAATTTTTCAAAATTTTATAAAAATATAGCTATTACTTTGTTTGCTTTCTTAATTTTAATTACTTTTTAACTTAAAAAAAATATGCATTTAGTAATTATTTCATTGTTTTGAAAAAAAAGCCTCCGAACGTAGGCAGACCCCTTAAATCGATTAGATTTGTAGTCGATTTTGAAAATTTAATGATTAAGTAGCATTTAAAAGACTGTAGCACTAATACAACTTAGTTTATAATGTTTAAATATTTAATTGCTTTATGTCATACCAGGGTAGGGAGGGGAAGGGAACTCAGACAACGATTGAACACTAGCGTCTCGCCCATAGGTAATGCTTTCGCGACTTGCGCTGCTACGTCGCTATTGTTGAATGTTCTCCTGAAACTTCTAAATATAAAATGCGCTGACTTTTTCTCTGCAGATTGACTATCTAGTGAGCTTTCTTACTTCGTATATCAATGACACTTCGGTTGCATTACAATCCTACAAACATTCATCCCTATCTCACGCGCACTCTCCTTGCTAGCATCATTAAAAGGGAAATAAAATAATTCAATAGATTGCTGACATTGAACTTATAGAGCTACTTCATCGAACAACAAGCAAATGACAAAAAAATTATCTTTTCGACATATTTTTAGTATTGGATTTATTACTGTTGTATTATATGTCAAGAGAAATTTGTTGTTTGTGTAACAACATTTTTTTATTTCTGTCTTTTCCGATAGATGGTTGGCAAGAGGTCCTGCAGCGAGATGTTGATCTTGACGCCTTACCTGCGTTCCTCGGGGGAAATCGAAAAGATCCTGATGGAAACCCTCTTTGCAAAACCATAGTAAGTTATTTTAACTTCGTTTTTGTACTGAATGCAGGTATGTTTTTAAGCATGGTAATAATTGATCAAAGCCATCTTCAGAAAGTATCTGTATATTGTTTGCAGTACTTGAAAGCGCAAGTTGTCTTTACGTGCCGGTAAAATTTTGAAAATTTCTTCTATTTTTCACGCCATGGTCCGTATTACGCATCAAATTTCAATGACATACGATATACTTCTATTACAACAACCTCTGAGTAGATCTAAACAGGGTAACTTTAGTTATAACCACCCTACTCTACTTGATGACTAGATTATCTTCAGAAAAGTGTCTAGGGTCAGTAGACATTACGAAGGTTTTAGTTTCAAAATTACTATCAGAGCACTTGCTGCCCTCCTAAGTAAGAAAAAAGTATCTCCATTTGTCTTGAAACACTGAATTTTTGCCTACCCGTAAAAGCAAAGAAGGAAAGAAAAAAAGACACATGAAAGAAAGCTAAATGTATCGTAAGAAATATTGCCAAAAAACAAGTCGGTCTGATAGTTACAGATCACTTAAACCTTGATATAGTTATAAACGCATTATATTTATCAAAATAAGAACAAATAATTGAAATATCATTTGCTATGATCAGAATACAAAGATGCTTACTGCCAAAAATTAAGCTTTTGAGATGCGACTATCTTCCTTGGAAGGGTAGTATAAAAAATCTAGCAACGAAAGAAATATCCGGAACTTTGAACTTCTCAGTGAAAAGGGAATTTTTATTTATTTATTTATTCATTCATTCATTTATTTTTGTAGAAGTAGCACTTGAGCTTCAGACCACTTCTCTTAGTTGATTTTATAAATGAATGCATTTACATGGGCTAAATATTTCATTCGATGGCGCAAGATAATTAGATGGTTATAGTTTTGCCGGCATAGAAACCTAATTAAAAATGAGAAAATACTTACTAAAAAATGGAGAAATATAAAGTGTTTTTAATCAGAGGTCATTTTTATAGATCTCAAAACGATCTGTTAATTTGTGGCTCTAAAATTAGACTCTTGGTTAAATTATTAAAATTCAGTTAGACAAAAAATGGTAATAATAATAATAACTTCCCCTATATCATTTTTAAATATTTTACTCTACACTGGGTAACTATTTGCTTTATAATTTATGATTTCATATTAGTTATGCTACTTATTTTATGTTATTACCGCTGTCAATATTTTTCGCAAGAAAAACAGAGCGACGGAATAATAAATTCCACGAAATTTAATACCATTTTTCAATTCACTTCGTGAATTCCCCGTCAATCTCTCTCTCTCTCTCCCTCTATATATATACATATATATATATATATATATATATATATTTCTATATTTCTAGATACTAGTCGACCCGTGCGGAATTCCGCAATAATTTGATAGAAAGGACATTATAAAGAATAGGAAAAAGCAAAAGGGTGTTGGTACAAAAGAAGTAAGGCTCGACCGATGCATCGGCCTCGCCGATGCATCGGCGCCGATTGTTCAACAAACTTGCCATCGGCCATCGGCATCGGCGGCCGATGTTAAATTCAGAAAAACATCGGCCCATCGGCCTTAAAAAAAATCTAAAAGCCGATGCCAGGCCGATGTTTTCCAACTTTCCACAAAACTTGATACAACTTTCCACAAAACATTCTGTCTTTAACTGTCTTCCTCCTCCATAGCTAGTTTCCTATTTTCATACAATAAGAGGCAGCACAGCAGTTAAAAACAGTTTTCGCCATCATGGGGGAGCCAGGGTTGCTAATTTGGCTATTTTTAAGATAAATACGAAACATTTGGCTTTTGGAGTAATTTGCATGGCTTCCTGGCTTTCTTTTGGCTCCTTAATAGTTTTTGGGAGATTTTATAAATATTTTAGTTTTTTACAACAGAAGTTTTAAAGATTTTTAAAAAACAAATACTATTTTTAATTTTAGAACTACGCCAAATTTTGTTTTACACCGTTTTGATAACAAATGGGTGTCGCTTATTTTATATCAGCTCAGGCTCTTATTATCCGGTTGCCTATTTATGCTCAACATGCCCAATTTTCGTGCTGGAGTTAATAGACATTCGGAGGGAATACTCGGAAAAGCAGTCGGATATCTTGTTCTGTGACTTCATTCGACGATTCTGCAGAATTCGCTCTTTTGTTCCGAGTCAGCGAGAATTATTCTAAGAATAATTCTCGCACATATAGCAAATGAAGAAGAACAGAAGAGGAAAAGAAATATTGATGTTTCTTCAGCAAGAAAAATATCTGCAGGAATGCTGCTACAAAATGTGTGTTTTTTTTTTTTTGCTTAAAGTTGGATGCTTTTGTGATATTGTTGGTATGTTTGTAGCATTTAATCAATCAGCACCCCGTTTACTATTAAAATGCATTTTTACGGATCCCAACCGCTATAGATTAACTATTCATGTGTAAATAAATAAGTGAAAAATAAAAGAAACCAACTTTAATTTTTGCTGTGAGTTATTTTCGTAAACGCACGACACAAAAATTGAGGATCCCAGTTCTTATAACAAGTTATTGAAAGAAAAAAAATAATTCCACATATGCGAGAACGAGAATGACAACAACAATCATAATAATTAAATTGTTACTCATTCTTAATCTTCTTTCGGCATGCTCGCTACTATTTACTGGTTTTTTATAATAATTACTAGTATTATCAAGATCCACTTACATATTGCTTGCGTATTTCGTCTTTTTCTTGAACAAATTGCCATAACGGTTGGGATCCGCAGATTTGCAAACGAAGCACAATCGTTCATGTGTATAGTTCTTGTGTCCTAAAATTCCGTGATGCAATCACTGAGCTAAATGAGAGAAATCTGGAGTGAGGACTCCCCATGCTTCAACAGGGCAGCTTGCGAGCCGACGCGCATGAATACAGTGCTCGAGCCATCAAGGCAAAATATCGCCGACTTCCCATTGTGGAAGCATTGGCTCGTATGGTGTATTGTTACAAATTTCGGTTTAATTTATCATAGTTTATCAAAAAAATTTATTTTCGTCATTTAGCAATACGTTTGCATCCTGTTGTGCAAAGGGATGTAAAAATAAATTCGTGAAACTTAGAAGAAAACGGTGTTAAAGCTCATTTTGATGGCGAATTGCCTATTTATGCCTTGTTCTCGTATTCTATCTTTGAATGGGTTTTTTTCACAGAAATTTAATTACTATGCCCATAATGTACACAAAATTGTTTTTGGATGAATAAAGTTTACCTTAAATCATAATATTACAACTTAATTACATTGCTGAAAATCTTTTTCTTTTAGCATTATAGCCTAAATATTTCTCCTGTTTTCTCGATAATCAAACCTTATTACGTAATATTTTATTATAAGTGAAAATATCAGTTACACAAATAGTTAAATCATGTACCTTTTTTGCTTTTATCTTAATTTGCTAGTTAATGGAAATTTCAATAATAGTTTTGATGTTTTTAAATTACTTTTCATTTGAGCAAAATTTTGATTTTTGCGTGTGTTAATTTTTATTTTGTCAAATTGTGGCTGTTGTTAAAAAACATTTATTTTATTATTATTTATTATTTTATTACTAAATTAACATCTACACTCAAAGATTTTTAATGAGTTCATAAAGCTTTGAATTGCAGCACTTTCCCCCTGTAAATATACTGATCAGCTGAAATTTTTATTTGTGCATGATTTAAAAAATCATGATAAATATTATTATGATCATGTTTTTTTGTTACTAAATTAACATCTGCACTCAAAGAGTTTTAATGTGCTTATAAAACTTTGAATTACAGCACACACTTTTTCCCAGCAGATGCACTGATCAGCTATATTTTTAATTAGTGCATGGTTAAAAAAATAAGTAGTATTTCTTTATTATTCTTATTTACATTTAATATCCATAAATGAAATGTTCCATTAGTGAGAAATATTTAACTTGGTCATAGGCAAGTAAACTTGTAAAATATAAAATTTGTAAATGCTTATACATTTCAGATTCATCTCAAAATGACATGCTCCATTCCAGTTATTTGAAAACTTTTTTTAATAAAAATGTTATCCTATAATATCTCCAAAAAAAAATGACTTCTTTCTTCTTATTTTAAGTGCTTCTTCTTTTTAATTGTATTATGTTTAAGTGCAATATCGAAGTGTAAGAACTCTAAAAACGCATTTATCGTTTTTGGGAATAAAAGTCGTTATATTGATGCTGTTCGAAGCTGCTCCACTGAAACTTCTTATGAGATTTATAATTTAACTGTGTAAAGTATTTATTCATCAGTAGTCAAGGAGAGTAAATCAATTAATCAGGGTGTCTTCCGGTCTAAATAAACATTTTTTAAACCTGCCATAGTCGCACACTCCCATATAGCATTCAAAGATAATAAAAAGTGTCGCAAAATGTTTTTTATCGTGAAAAAATGTATGAATAATTGTTCTAAAATGCTATGAGAAATTTTGAATTATTATATGTCAGGCATTAGAATAAATTTTTTTAGAAAAATCGGAAAAGAATTAAGAGCTCGAGAGCTCTTTAAAGTTAGCCGTTTTATCATTGCGCGAATTGGTAGTTTGCGCGTTTTGCCTTGATGGCTGAAAAGGGTGTGAAGCGGTTCGACCGCCCAGTCCTCGCTCCAGGTTTCTCTTATTTAGCTCAGTGGATGCAATGGCGTGCAGCAATAACTGTCGACATTAATTTGTGTAAAAAGAATTGCAGTTTAAACCCTTGAGACTCCAGAGCCCTCTCTTCCCAGAATAAACGTGGTTTCGTCACCGTGAGAACTTTTTTAAAATTTGATAAAAAAGAAAAGATTTCCAACATATTGCAAAATTGAACTAATTTTGTGTTTAAAAATAGCGTTAAAAAGGTAGACATATCATTTAAGCGAATTCGAGTCTCAGGAATTTTGAACAGTTACATTGTTTTTGCAGAAGGTAGCGCCACATATAAAAAATTGTCGGTTATGGGAGGGTATTTCGAATCGGGTTGGAGGGTTCAATTTGAAACGCAACACTGCTTTTTATACAAACTGCCGTTGTGAAATCGACCATTCTCAAATACGAGAACGAAAACTGCACGTTATTAATTTTAAATTCGTCCGTTTTGACCCCTGGTATTTTGTCTTGCAAAAAACTGGTAACCAAGGCGCAAATTGAAAAAAAAAAAAGGTTTTTTTATTTTCTTTAGCAGTATTGAATCCCAACTTTAAACAAACTGGTAGCTAAAAACGCGTCGTGCATTTCTGGTCTAACCGTACGTAATAAAATTTTTTTTTTCTTTTTTAATTCCTTATGTCCAACTCTCACACTATTTTAAAACAACGCGACATTTTGGGCGCTCAGGAATCTTTAATTCAAACAAAATACTGCACTCGTTTAAAAATGAATGAGTTTCATATAAAAAGAATACTAAATGTTCTAGTTCCTCTGCATCAAAATCAAGGGATTCATGTAAAACTCTACCATGAACTAAAAAACGGAGTCAAAACGATGAATAATCGGAACCAATCTTTGCTTCGTGCACGTGCCTTATAAGGTCGCTTTAGCTGATGTTTGTTTTCTTCTGATTGTTTATTCTACATTTATTCAGTTTTGTATTTAGTAGTATTACTATTAGTATATCTGAAAAGTAACGGATTAGGGAAATATAAGTTCGAAAAATAATATCGCGATCGGGAAATTGTCCTGTTTTTTTTCTAGATACAGGAAAGTGATTTTTGGTACTTCTCATTCTGAAGTAAAAATAAATTAAAGTCTGGAAGATATTTTTCCATACGGAAAACATAGGCATTGCATCGGCATTTAGATGTTATTCAAGGTCGATAGGCCAAAGTTTTTCCGAAGTTTCCGAAGAATGCCGGTGGCGATGGCTAGATTTTTTAACTATCGGCACTGGTCCATCGGTCGAGCCCTTATATTTATTTATTTATTGCTCAGTTAAAGATGTTTAACTGCATTTCACATGAAATGTTGCAATTTTAAGCAAGTCTCTTTAAAAAAAAAATTGATAAAACTGAAATCGGAAAAATGTCCGAACTTTCAAAGTTGCTGTATCATGTAAACTTCCCCCAAAGTCTTTTATGGTGCTTGAATAAGGCATTTATGTTTTTATAAACATAAAAATAAATAAATGATTTAAATGGCATTTTTGACAAGCATTCTACACGTGGTTTAAAGGGAAGTTTTTCCATCGGCCATCGGCTAATGGAAGAGCAAAATAATCGGCCATCGGCCATCGGCCGACCTTGGAACAATCGGCCAACAATCGGCATCGGCCCATCGGCCAAAAAATGCCATCGGTCGAGCCCTAAAAAGAAGATATGTCATTGAACACATCAGTACAAATTGCTGTTACATTTTTTTCCCACTATTATTTAGATATTCAAAAAATTAAAATAAGCACAATATTAACGATAATTATTTTTACTAGTTAGTATTCATTGCATTAAAATACACAACCGAAAAAGTTCCATTACTAAAAATATAGTTACTGTTGGTTGGTTAGGCTCTACCCATTCATAATATAAATGAATGTAAAAGAATATCTTGTTTTCACATAAAATGTTTTAAATTCAGCTGCTAATAAATTAATAATAATAGAGTATGTTTGATGAACTCATTCCAAAAAGTTATTTTATGCAATGAATATTTAACTTAATAAATAATTTTAATAGTATAGTTTCTACTATTTTTTACTGCATGAAAATAAAAACACCAAATAAAATATAAAATAGCCCTTTTTTTATTTAGTTTATCAAAAATCAACGATCCAGCAAAACAATTAATTGGATAAAACGTATACGAAACGCGGGACTCGAACCATGGGTGTTGGACATACCAGCCTTGCGCTATTAACCACTCGGCCAATAACCAGTAAGCACAACACCAACTTGGCATCCATTAAAAATATAAAGATGATTGTATATTTTATTTTATTTCAGTATAATTGTACATTTTTCCGGTGTAGCCATTAAAAAAAGCTCTAAAATGATGCCTCATTCATGAAATTTGATGAAATATTAAGGAAGTTATGGCATACCGACAAAAAAAAGGCCTTGAGAAATACTATATATGATACCTCTCTCTCTCTCTCTCTCTCTCTCTCTCTCTCTCTCTCTCTCTCTCTCTCTCTCTCTCTCTCTCTCTCTCTCTCTCATTTTATATATATATATATATATATATATATATACTAGTATTGGGCAATGTCTAATTTTTAATGTCGTGATATTTCGATATATCACTATCTTTCAGTATGTTAAAACGCTTTATAGTTAAGTCAATATATAAAAGAAATTCTTTTTGCAAAAATCTTATAATATATAAGCGGCTTAAGAGTCTGTTTGTCGCCGATAACTTATTGGTTGCTTGCGTAATTGTAATGAAGTTGCCATTATTGTAACACATGTCAAATATACTAATAATCAAAACATTTCTCTAGCATTTTGAGTGAGGCATCGCTAGATTTGCAATCTCCGTTACAAATTAAGGTAAACGCGAATTTAATTTAATACTTCTTTCTTTGTTTTAATTTATTTATCGTCTGTGCTTTTTATATATATTAAAGTGGCAGCGCTCTTCTTTCCAGTTTCGTTAAAACTATTGTTTTGACGATGATTAAGTTGGATATAACTAAATATTTTTCACAAACAAGTGATTATATAGTAAATAATATTTTTATTTTACAAATTATTATAAGTTAGATGTTTTTTTTTTTTTCGGGAAGAATTTTTTTTTTCCGAAATTATTATATGTTTATTATTTATTTATTAAACTTTACTGTTCTACCTGGTAAATACCTCTTTGATTTGATGTGCATTTCCGGTTATTGACAGAATTGTATTTTCATAATATCTAGAATAGCGGTCATTTCGCATGATCGCCGGGCTTACTAGTCAACCATAAAACACCAATAACGATAATGTTATGAAAAGATTATTTTAATTTATTTTAAATTAAATTTGAAAATAAAAAGTTTTTCTCAAAATAAATAAATATAAGAATTCATGCTTTGAATCTTGACATAAAAATTAAAAAGTTAGGCAGAGAAAAACTGCACAGTGAATTTCGAAGGTAGCAGTTATTCCAAAAAATGTTGGTGACCTACCAGGAAGGAAAATGACGTTTTGAAATTTGACTTTTAAAATGCAATTTGTCAACACCACTGCAAACTGATTTTAAAATGGCCCATCCAAGATTTTTGCTTGTGAGGAGGGCAGTTTATTGTTCAAAAATTCCTTTTTTAAAAATAAATGTTCCCAATCCTTGTTGTTTTTAATTAAGCGTATAATTACTCTCACTAATATTTAAAATATTATTAAGAATGCAGAACGAAGGAAGTAATAAGATTGCGTACTTCTCATTACACCTACACTATTAAATTTTTCTTCGCAACCTAATTTAAGTTGAGTAGGCTTATCAAAAGCAAGCTTGGCAAGCCATGCTTGCAGAGCATAACAATTTTGAAACTTAAACTTTTCTTTTTTTCTTTCAATTACCTTTGAATAAAGTCTTACATTTATAATTCAAATTCATTTGCATTTGAAAGTTCTGAATCCTAACACTGCTTCATTAGTGTTCTGAAAAAAAAAAAAAAAACACATTAATAGCGAAAACCTACTTTTATTTTGACTAACCTATCTGATACAAAATCGCACATTTGAGCATGTGGATTACAAAGCATATAGTGTTAAGAATCATTTAAAACGATATTGATTTAGAATTTTAGAAGCTATGTGTTTGAATAAAACCAAGTCATTTGTATTTACTTGTCGAAATAAAAGGTTCAAACTTAAAAATACATTTCATAGTTTTTCATTGTGTTTTTTTTAATTATTATTATTAATATTTTTTTACATGTTTTATCCTCAAAATTTCTTAGAGCATGGTTTCTACTAACTTTCAGTACGTAAATGTTTTATAATAGTGCAGTTAAGACGTAAAAGTAATAAAAATTTCATTATTGTAAATTTTTATTCAAATCAAAATATGTTGTTTTTATACTAACAGAAATTTGATTATGTAAATTTAGTATTAAGTTATAATAAGTAATCTTCCAGAGCCAGATCATAATCTGTTTCACTGTTAAACGAAAGCATGCAATTTGAAGTGATTGAGCCGCCTTGTTACCTGTAAAATATAATAACTCTCACGGCAACTTTAATTTGTAAAAATACTGTAATTTACACAAATTAATCATTTCGTCAAAACGGTATTTTACGAAAAACTAACAATGTAACACTATTTTCAATTGAAGTAAATACCGAAACAGACCTCTTTGCTCATGAGTTTTCAGTTGAACTTCAATATTTCTGTGGTTCAAATCAAGTCTCCGCATGAACTTGACAATGGAAAGCTTCGAAATCAATCAAATTTTAATTTTCGTGAATGATTTGCAGAGCATAAGTGATTGGTTTGCACTTGTTTTTTTTCGTAATTATTCTCGCCGAATGAAATTTAGAAAATTTCAAGCCCGCCAGTTGATTTCATACGTTTTCGCACAAAGTAGTAGAACTAACAGTAAAAAGATTCCCGGGTATAAACCCTAATTCACATTGCAGAAAGGGTGCGTATGCTATTGATCGGTCAAGAACTTCTTCCGCTCCTGAATTAGCGGTTCGAAACCCACTCGTTATTGATCGGCAAAGAATTTCTTCCGATCATGAACTATTGAATCGGAACCCACGCGGCATTTCATGCTCAGCCAGCTTTGGTAACTGAGCACAAGGCGGAAGGTCGTTTGGTTTGCAACAAAGTATCATTTTCAACTTTTACGCAGTGTTACCTGCCTGAATCGTATTAATTTCATTGTTCTCCTCAAGTGAAACGGTTTTTATAACAGCGAAACAGCTTCATTTTTTGAGTGAATCCATTTAAAAAATACTGTCAGTTATTTTTTTCTTCGAGAAACTTCACTGGACTGACCTGCTGTTGACGAAAGGGCACACCTCTTTAAGACGAAGTCTTTTACTTTACCAGACTGCAGTTGATGTACTTCGTGTAATCTTCAATGAATCGATCTGTTGCTGATATTTATAATCTTAAAACTTAGACCCATGAGCATACAAAACAATATTTCATTAAAACCGTGTTTGGTTCTATTTTCAGGTAAAGCATGGAAGTTTAGTCCCAGAAGAATACTACATTACGAAAGGTACAAATCGACTGAGCCAACAGCCCGGTGTAAAGAAGCTGGTTGTGAATCGCATGTCCAAGGTTCATGTGATTTTAAATGTGACGGAGCCCGGTTCACTCATCGAATGGGAATTTGAAACAGAAAGCAAAGACATTGGTTTTGGACTCTTTTATAAAATCAACGAATACAACGATAGTGAAAAGAAGGAACTTGTTCCCAAACAAAGGATAGACACCCACCTAGCATCTGAAACGGGAATGTATCAATGTGAAAAACCTGGCACATGTAAGTCCGACTTTTTCTAATTGATTTTAAGCATTTTGCTTTAAAATTATAGCCGTTGGGCATGTCCACGAAGCTACTGAAATAAAGTATTAAAAGTCATGAATCATAGTTGAAAAGATTCATACACACAAATTAAAAACGTATTAAAGCTGACATTTAAATGTTGTTACAATCCAAATTTTAAGATAAAAGTTTAAAATAATAAAAATAAAAAAATAAAACGTACATAAATGCTTCTAATACTTATTATAATCTGGAGCGGACTGGCCGGAAAGTTTTTGTGGGAAAAAATTATTATTGCTCCAGCCCCAAAAAGAAAATACTTTTTTTCTTCATATACACAAATACATTCAAGTATTTTAAGTGTATGAATAAGTGTTTTTATGCAGAAACAATACAAACACATTAGTTTTAAGCTAGTCTAAGCACAACCTGGTTAATCTTAGATTTTGATTATGCAGTAAAAGCTCATTCGAGTAGCAAGAAATTTTCAAATTCCTAAAAATAAATTGCAGAATTTTAGTGATTTTCATTCTGTTTTTCTGAAAATATGTCTTTTTCTTTTAAATCAGAATGCAAGATCTTCTTTTTCATTGTTTTTTAAGTAACTGAGAGCAGAATAAATAAGTAAATCTTACTACTATTATAAATGCGAAAGTTTGAATGTATCTTTGTTACTCAATCACACCAGAACGGCTGAACGGATCTGGACGAAACTTGGCACAGACATAGATCATAGTCTAGAATAGCACATTGGCTACTTTTTATCCCGGAAAAATATACGGTTACCGTGGGATACCATTTTATAACAAGAAGTTCCGTCTAGAACTATACGAGCCTACTTTCCCGTATACATCCAACTTCAAATTTATAATCTAGCTTATATATATCTCTCTCTCTTTCTCGTTTAGCTTTAGTTCTTAATTGCTTCAAATATACCTTTTTTAACGGGTAATACATATTCATTCACTCATTCATTCATTCAATTATTCAGTCATTCATTCACTCATTCATGCATTTATTCACTCATTTAATTTTTTAACCATTTATTCAAGCATTTATTCATTCATTCTTCCACTTATTCATTTAATCTTTCATTAATCGAAAAATATTCTTGAAATTCCAGATCAAAAATTTCATAGGAAAACAGGCTCGTTAGTTCTGGATGAACTTTATATCTGCACAATGTTCTACGTTATCAGAGCTTTCCGATAAAGTTTGTTCCAAGCAAATCAGTCCGTTAGGTCAGGATTTATATAGGATTGAAATTTCCCCGTAGGAACTATGTTAATTTTTTTGAACTGTTCAAAAATGAACAAAAATTGTTCAAATCAAAAAATATTTCACGCCGAGAGCTTCTTCCAATAAGCTTGTTCATATGAACTTGGATCTTACTCCCAGAGTATACATAATTTGCGCACAGGCGGTAATGTTAAGATTTTCTGAACCGTTCAGAATTGAACGAAAAATTGTTTAGATCAAAAAGTAAAATATGGAAATGAGATGGTTCTCGCCGAGATCTTTCGAATGCAAAAAGAATTTTTCGAGTCGGATATTCCGTTCAAAAGTTATTAGGGGAGACAGACCGACAGACACACTTTTTCCTCCATCTCAAAACAATACTTTCAATTTTTTTTATTTTTCAATCTTTATTTGATTACTTAACTTATTTTTCGCCTTTCTTGATTTCTAACGATATTTTCACGATACATTAAGCCTTCTTTCATGTTTCATTATTATTATTTTTACATTTACGGGAAAGTAGGCTAAAAGGGATGCAATACTATAAGATGGACGGTATGGCTAAATAGTTATAACTGAAATTGAAAGGAAATCAGCATATCCCTTCCGGCTTAAGTGGTAGACAACTCGGCGGGTAACTAAGAAACCTGGGTTCCAGTCCCAGTTCGCACTAATTGATTTCCTCTCAATTAATAGCGCATAGGCTACTTTTTATCCAGGAAAAATTTACGGTTCCGTGGGATAGAATTGTTTTTGTATTGCATAGAGCAAGGGATTGACATAATTTTTTGCATAGTGGTAATTAAGTGGTCAGAAAATGAAATAGACTACTTTTTATCACAGAAAAATGTACGGTTCCCATGGGATAGATTTGTATTTGCTTTTTAGAGCAAGTGATCGACGTGGTTTTTTGCATTCTCGTAGTTTAGAGGTCAGAGAATGACACAGGCTACTTTTTATCCCGGGAAAATGCACTGTTCTTGTGGGATAGCATAACAATTGATTTTACAGGAACCGTGTATTTAAAAGAAGGTTTAAAGAAATTTATATCTCCCCCACGTGAAAAAGACCACTTAAGGGTTTAGCTAATTGCGCCCAATGCCGAATAAATTTTCTAAAATATAGCCTAAAAAACTATGTACTTGTTTCAGTGCTTTCTGTCGAGGAAAATTTTGGTAACGGCATGCACTTTTGTCAGAGACCGTTTAATTGTTCCGTTTTCTATTATATAACCCAGGAATTCATTCCCTTAACGTTATTTTTTCCCTTAAAGTTTAGGATGACAAAAATAAAATTTCGGAGAAAACGAAATATTTAGGAAGAAGTAGCTCATTTTCGAGTTGAAATATCACTTAAAACTTTTGCTGTTAGCGTTTTTTCTGAAATATTCGACCACCCACACATTCATAGCTTCAATAGCGTACCTATATCCTATCTTACAAAAATTTGTGAACTAAAATAATGTAGACTAGCAAGAGGTGAATTAATATTTAAAAATTACTATATCATTGAAAGCATATTTAATGTTTCAAATAACAACCGACTTGTTTCTTTAAATTGTCGAAATATATATTACTTTTATTTTATTTCATTTATTTATTTATATTTATTTTTTAAGTAATTTTTTTTGTTAAAAAAATTACGTAAGTTTACATAAATATATATATGATTTTTTTATTTTAAAATCTATATACTAGCCAATGCTCACACTGGCATACAATAGTTTAACAATTTGTAATATTTGTTTTCATTCTTTCAGATGTTCTGGTATTTGACAATTCTTACAGTTGGATCCATCAGAAAGAACTTTACTGTAAAGCAGTAGTTGTTACGCCGAAGGGAGAGAGAGTTACTGTATTAAACTGAGTAGACTTGACATACACCTTCATACTTTTACCGACGGTGATGATGCGTGTCAAAATCACAATTACGCGAAAAAGCGTGATTTCTTTCTTTCTTTCTTTTTTAATGAAGCATAACTTACAGGAAGGAAATCTATCGTGACAGAATTCAGAAGAAATTATTTATCGAGAATGACAAATGAGTGTCCTTATCTTTAATGTATAAGGAAATATCTTCAAAATTCTCATTAAGTCATTCTTGTCATCACAGAAATGCTGTCAAGTATTCCTTATTAAACGAGAAATATTACTGTGCCCGAGTGAGAACAAGGAAATTGACTCTGTAAAATTTTGAAAAGAATATAGCATGAGCTATTTTTGGTTTAACGGTTACTTTATTGTAGAAATTCTATCGAAGAGAAGAAAGCACAATAACCCCCGTAACTTAGGAAGTTTGATCCTGCAGACTAGTTCAAGATCGACAATAGCTGAATTTTCCGGTGTCATGCCAGTTGCGGACGGTCAGATGCGGAAAATTGAGAGGATGGGTTATCAACAATGAGACAAGATTCGCAAGAGTCAAGGGTTGCATTCCACTTGTGCGGACAGACAGATATGGGTGACCAAAAAGAGAAATTTATCGCGTCACTTAGGTTTTGTCTTCATTTTCCCACTGCATATTTCCTCTTACGCTTTTCTCCTTTCTCTACATAAAACTGATTTTACGCTTTCATACTGCGGCGTTTCAGCTACCAAGTCATTTTATTATTAATTTGCGAAATTTTTTCGTGAAAAATTAGAGGGACAGGTGACGATATTTCTTCCCAAACTCTTTTTTTTTTTTGCGTATTGCCAACGTTTTCTTGGCTTGGATTCTTGCTTCACTTGATGCAGAAGAATGAGCGTATTGAATATAATGCGTAGAACACTATATTCAAAATTCGTCTTCATATTTAGCTTACATTTGTCCTTTTCATCTTTTGAGCAAGCCCATGAAATTTATTTTTCGGTCTTCCGATGCATTCTATTCTGGCATCCGTTTACAAGTAAAGAATGTTTATTTTTCATAGTTGATATTAAATCAACTGAGACAAACTCCATGGCAATAATGCTTTAAATCAGCAGAAATGAAAAGCAATATGTTTACTGCTCCGCAATCAAGCATCAAATGGAGAGATGGTACACATGAAGTACTTATTACCATAAAATAATAAGTGCGTGAATAAACAAATGCTGACAAATAAAACGTGTAAACTCCCTTTTCAACCGCAAATGAAGCGATTACCTCTCCTTTCTAGTCACCCATTAAAATGCTGTCTGTACCCATGTGAAATAGAAGTGACTGCTTATCTCCCTTAATCCCACTGTTCATTGTTCGATTCCGCTGTCCGCATCTGCCCTGTCCGCAAATGACATGTAACCGAATTTTCCTGCTTGATATTAGATTTCTCTTCGCACGGTGTTAGAGTATCTCAATATCTAAGATGAAGTTGCTTTGTTAGTTCATTAGCCGTATTTATAACGATATTATAACGATTTCTTCATCAAAAGCATTGCATTTAGCTTAAACTCTTTCGTTTCAGAAATATATAGTAATACTGTATAAAACAGTCAGCTTCTTTTTCGTTCACGTTTTTCTAGTTGATGAAAAAATCCAAATAAATCAACATCTAGAAAACGAATAAACGAAAACGAAAAATCACACTGTAGAATGGCAGGATTCTGAAAAAGACTGAAAGTGCAATGTGAGCCGAGTGTTCTTTCACGCTGCTCTTCAATCCGGTGAACTCCCCATCGATTTCATTTTAATGACATTTTATTTCGTAAGGGTTTTAATTTATGTTATGTAATATTTGTATCATTCAAAAGCTTCTAGAAAGTATGGAAGTTTTTCTCCTCCGAATGATTTGACGATCATAGGATCCGACATTCCAGAAAATACTAGTTAAGCGGCAATCATAAGGAACAACCTTAAAGGCAACTTTCGGCAACTCAACTTTTCCCCAATTGCTTTGCAGTATCATTGTTGTTGGAAGAACCAGTCCTAATTCAAAGAGTTTATTTTTCTATTCTTCAAAAATTGCCTGGATTATGTTTTCCAACCATTCAAACCGACCGTGGTGACTCCCTTATTCGGGATAAATTTTCAGGTAGTCATAAAAAGAAGTCGTGGAAACAACAAATGAAAAATGTTCTTGGGGCTTCCTCAAAAAGCGAATAAAAAAATGGCTTTCAATTTAAAGCCATATTATAGATAAGGGTAACATTCTTAGCTCATGCGTGAATCTGACATCAGCAATGGAAACCCTGATGACAAAGAGGAATGATAAAAGTTGTCTGAAGGAAAAGTTATCTTAAAAGTTTGTCCATGTACAATCATATTGCTTACTTTTATTTTACTTATAGAATTAATGATGATCACGTTGCGCATGTTCTTGCATCATGGAGAACTTCTTATATGTTTGTTTATGTTGTGTTGTTTCTCTTGGAAGGAATAAAAGCAACACCACTATAACCAATTTCAAACTTCCATGTTTTTTCATTTCAACCAAAATGCAAAAGCTTGAAAGCTTGATCATTTTAAATTTAAGTTTTCCTGAAAACTATGTTTTTTCCTGTATAGTTTACCCCCTTATATATGTAAAATTACTCCCAGTTTATATCTGTGTAATCATTTCTATGCTTAATTTGTGTACGTCTTATTTTTGTTTGAAGAAAATAAACATTCCTGAATAATACATTGTTCCCATATTTTCTTCAAAAGATGAATTTTGAAACTAGATTTAATAAACGAAAAACCCCTGAAAGTTCCAAGTTTGCCAACATTGTATCACACTTCCAAGTTATGTAACTAGATCATTTCGATTTGTTTTTTTTTTTTTTTTTTTGAATAAATGGATTAAAATCAATAAAATTAAGATGAAACTAACGCAAACTCCTCTTACCATTACCAGACTGAAAGTAAAATTACACTACGAATCTCAATCTGCTGAAGCAGGCTGTAGTAACTAACAAATGATGATTCAATCAATTCATTAACGCTAGCCGAAATTAAAGAAACTCTTTATTTCTCAAGTGTAAAATTACATATACATTACATCGTACACCTAGCTTTTATGGTTTTTAGATGGAAAATTAAAATCATATCAAAAACATCGTTTGATTCGAGATCCTCAAACATTTACCATTTGCTTTATGATAGTCTGTACGTCTGGGGTACAGAAACAGGTTTCGATAGCGAATTAGATATGACCAAAAATTTATGACTCCATATACAAACTGCCTTTAATTCATCTAGTTTTTTTATGTTCGATTATCCGCGTTTTAACTTTTTCTGCATGAATCCGAAGATTAATCAACTTTAATATTCGCAAGTTCAGTGTATTTGTTTCGTTTTCGTTTGAATTCTTTCCTAGTTTCTTAGTATTTTCAAAGGTTTGCAATTTCGTAATTCCACCAACAATTGAATCCATGGTTACTGAACTTTATTACACACAAGGTTAAGCGAGAGTTCTTGTATTATGCCTCCATTGCTGTCCTCGCAACAAATCGGTTAATGTGCACTCTATAACTAATTAAATACATTACTTTCTAGCTAGCAATTCTACTATTGGGCTATTGTATACGATTGTACGGTAGCGTTGATAATTTAATATAAATGAACAAATCTTCAAAATAAGAAGTACTGTTATTAAAAACAAACAAAACATGAAATAAAAGCTACAGAAGTTATCATGAAATAATCAACCCATTATTTTATAGAGCATAAATTAACTGTTCGAACGTATGTGGCGTATACATTTCCTCGGTAATAAAAATATCGCCACTATATTCTTCACAGAGCACACTATAGCGTTCAATCAGAGGCGTAGTCAGGATTTAATTTCGAAAAGAAGTCCTATGAACCTCAGAACTGTTTTTTGTACGTAATATAGTCTGAATTCCGTAAAATGTATACATAAATTTAAAAAAAAGTGCAGGAGCTGAGATCGCGTGAGCTTCCATGCAAATTGTGCAATATGTGTCTTCCCCGAAAAAGTACGTGTGCACTTCTTTGAATAGAATGAGGTTCACGTATAGAAAATGCAATGAACCTTCGAGAGGGGGGTGTCTTTTTCCATGATGACGTAAGTGAGAGAGGAGTAATCGCGTCACTTTACATCATTATATCCTTTGTCTGTAGTGAAACTCTCTACTTTTAATCTCTTACTGTTTTTAATAAAGGACGAATACATACGATTGATTTGCATGCCAGATTTACGTGATAACTCTAATCATCAAAAGGAATGTAAAGTCAAATGATTAAAATAGAGGTCACATTATAGTTTTAAAATGAACTGGTAAAATCTATATCAAATCCAATAAAAAAATCGCAGTGCGTTTTGTTTGAAAAATTAGACAACGGATTTGTAGATAAAAATTTATGAACTGCAGTAACAAGGATATTGCAATTTGCATATATTGAAAGAAAAAATAAATCGCTAGACTATAAACACAGTGTAATTTTCAATAATAATTAGCCAAACCTTAATTGCTCTCAAAATCTCCCTCAACCAAGTCGCTCATGGACGCTACATTTTTTCTGTATAGTCACGTGATGAGACAGTGTGTAAAGAGAAGTGCAGATTTTGCTGCTTACAAAAAACTTTAAAGGAAAAATTTAATCACTGAATATTTTCAAAGATAAAATTTAGCACTACATATTTTTTTAGGTATATCCTAATTCAGAGAGTTTTTAATTAAAGGGAAGGCATTCTTCTACGGCGTATAAACACGCCCTCGGCAGTTCACTCGAATGCTCGGAGGGATATATGCACGCGGGGCAGTTAAAAGTGTTGGAAACTCCAAAAAGACATTAAAACAAAGGTAAAATCTTCTTACCTTTGCTTCCTAGTTCCAACCCGTAAAACCCGGGGCTTGCCACTGTTGAATAATATGCACTGTTCGAGTCTCTGTGGTATTCCATACAACATTTCAGGCTTTTAAAGGACTTTTAAGACATTTATTTTTCCACATCAACACATACACAAGACAATACAGAAACACAAGAAATTATTTACATGTAGACCTATTGGCATTCCGAGATGCCTCGCACTTCTAATTCCAGCTGGCTCTCATCTTCAAGTGTTTTTGAGGGAGCAGGGGGTTTCTCAGACCTCAGGCGCGCATGCGCTGAACTCTGAAAGTCCGAGTCGGTATTCCCAACAATAGGGTTAACTTGTGAACTAATTTAATAAACGGAAGTGATTGGAAGGAAAAAGGTCACTAGGGATAATAGAACTTTCGCTTTTCAAAAAATTATAACAAAAATACCTCTCATTAACAACATTTTAAGCAAGAAGTGAAACATGGTTTGAACAATGCATTTCATTGTCATAGTTCAACAATAATAATAATTGAAAAAAAAATTTTTTGTTATTGAATTCCTGTTTTGTTATTCAACTTTGTAATTGAATTCATAAACTGAATTTGAGGTTTGCGAAAAACGATTCACTTTAAAGTATATCGATTGTCTAATATTTAATCATATTGAAAACTTCTATGAACTAATTGATGGAAGACTCCTTTATTAAACAAAACGTCGAAAGAATTACTAGTAACTTCGATACTCTTATCAATTGAAGTAGTCGTTAATTTTAATTTCAACTTGAAAATACTTGGAACAAGTTACGTTTTAGAATCAGAATTTAAAAGTCGCCTTAGTTTGTTTTTCAATTCATGATCAAAAACAAGTAAAGTTATGAAGAGACATCACGGGACGCATATCGAATGACTACTTTTTATCCATAATAAAAATAAAGATGAACTTATAAGATAAAACAATCTTTTATTAAGTGGAAGAAATCAGCGGTCGAGGAAGCTATTGATAGCCTCTTTCTAATAGTCTAAGAGAGAAACATTTGCTAAGGTATCCGATGTTTTCTTTCTAGATTTTATCAATATAGCAAGCAATCAACGAGAAAATAAAGGACTTATCGTATTTATTTGCTGTAATTTTCTTTAATTTTCGTCTCATAAACTAAGCAAAGTTCGGAATTGTGTTGCAAAGAATTGCATGAAGTTTGTTGCCCTTTCTATTTTCTCGAACCTTGATCCTACTTCATTGATACTAGTAAATAAGAACTTCTTATCAACAAAGAAATATTTCTTTGATTTTGACATACGAGAAGGTTACATCACTTATCTTTACATGCAAAGAGTTGAAAAAAGAAACCAAAAGAAAATTTTGTAGCCATTATTGATGGACCAACAGAACGGAAACAGTTGTTTACATTTTCCCGATTGATTTCACATCTACAAAAGTTAGCACCGTTGTCCGATAGGTAGTGATAAAAGTAGAAGTAATTTTCAAGATTGGTCCGTTTTATGTAAGGGTGCTTTCACACCAAAGGCGACAAAGACGAAAACTGTCTTTTTCACATCTGCGCAATCGTAGAGCATATTTTTGCAACCAAAAAATACTCTGCGGTTGCGCAGATGAGAAAAGACATGTTTTTTGTCTTTGTCGTCTCTGATGTGAAAGCACCTTAAGAGGCTCCTATACTAGGGCCGAATCGATGGCGGTGAATTACACATGTCCTTTCACTTTTTTTTCTACAAAGTAATTGCGCAGGGTACCACATGAAGAAGATGAAATATGTCTGTATCCTGTATTTTATAAATAGAACACAAGCCACGTTATTTAACTAATTGACGTTTTGAGAAAAATATATTCTATTAGAGTAGCCGCAGTATCGCATCTCCAGTGTAATAGAGCCACAGCTCAAAATCAATTACTCGCGACAGACGGTTGAACATTTTAAACCCCGCATACTTTAAAATCTTGTTCTCGTTTAAATTCATGTTTATCTGAGGTTAAATATCATTTTGCATTGTTATGGTCATATGTGGGCGTTATTGTTTTTGAATGTATAAACACTTTTGTAGAATAATTATGGAATTCTCATAGTTCAATTCCAGCTAAGATTTTAATTATCTTGTATAACTTTAAAAGTTATGTAACTAACTACATGAAGAACACAGTAGAACATACAGCCAACTCGAATATTCGTTTCTCGAAGTTTCCATTAAGTCCCAAAACATTTTAGTGTTTTCCAATACAAAATTATCTCCATATCTCGAAGTGTACACTTTTTCTGTGTACGTTTTTAAGAAGGCATATTTTTCATTTCACCAACAAATATTCCACAAAATTAACAAAATGGACACTTTCCCCTTTCCATGTTACATTGCCTTTCTTATCAGGTTGTATCGGGGGGGGGGGGTGTCCTTTTTCAATAGCATCCTTCGGTATTTTTCTGTTTAACATTCCATTTGGACTCTTACAGATAGACCGCACCTAATTTTGTCAATGTTTTCCTATGCATTATAACAAAGTTAATAATGTAAACGTATGCTTTCAGCATAGGTGCCTAGTTCATGTCCATAGTTCAACATAACTTGACTAGACATAATGACTAAAGAGATCGGACAACACGAGAACCATTTATTATTCTATTCTTTCAATAGCTAATAGGAATGAACTAACCTCTTAATCACCACATGTAGTTAAACCCTTGCCAGGGTAGATGATAGTGATTGCTGAGGTATAAATAAAGGAAGGAACTATTGCAACAATTAAAGGAAATTATTATAAAACAGAATAGCAAAGGAAGAAAAATTGTTTTTGTGAGTTTTACTACTAAACTTGAGACCGAGAAAGAAACAATTTATTTGACACAACGTATGGACTAATAATGCAAAAAACATTTATGAATTCGAAAACAATAGTAAAAACGGACATGCCTCAAGCATAACAAGGAGTGACAATCACACTTTAGTCTTTGGGTTCTTGACATTTGTTGCAACCCCGCATATCTTCTCGATATTCTTCAACTTGAAGTGTCAAATCAAATACTCCCAAATCTTTTCGTATGATTCTCGAAGTCTTCTTCAGAATGGTAATTGGATTCTCTCCTTTCGCTGCAAGAAAACACGAAATAATGCTCAAAATACTCAAACATATGGTGATGATCAACACATGACGTTTTATTTCGGATATTTTATCACGAAGAATATTGAGGTTTCCTGTACATATACCCTGTTATACATACAATACAATAAAATTCCTCTACAGCGGACACCAGCGAGACAAAAATATCTGTCCGTAATAGAGAGATGTGCACAAAAGAGGATGTTTTTTAGACTCGATGATTTGCTTCAAGGGAATTAAAAACTGTCCACATTTGAAGGGTGTCTCAATTTAAAAATATGGTAAACTTAGTTATGGGCAACATTGTCTCCCTGTATAGCGGCGTTGTTCTATCTAAGAGTGTCAATCACATTCTTCTTAACACAAGTTGAGGATTGCAAAATAATCAACTTTGGTGTTGAATAAAATTGATTAGACTAAACTTGTTTTTTTGTTAATTTAAAACTAGGTTGTCTTGACTAAAACTCTTGTAGCGTATATGGATGTAATGTTGAGCAGTCCAGCATCCTACAGGGAAAAAATGCAATAAAATTACACACAGACAGAGCGATGTTCGTGCAAGGCGACTCTTTTAGGCTAATTTAGCTGATCAGCAAGTCACACTTAAGAGGTTTAAATTTTTTCCGACCAATCACCTGGTGCCGCGTTATAATCTTCGCTTTTCGAGTGACCGAGAGGCAAAAAAAAATCACGCGAATGCGACGTTCCAGTTATCTCCAATCGACTTCGTACAAAGCCTTTTTTCTTCTTAGGTAAGTTTCTTTCTACAGCGGGAAATGCTCGCTGATCAGCTGTACTTGTACAGCAAAACGCCCTGCTTAACAGAGATTGGTTTTTCAGAGCGAGCACGTGAGCCCGACTGATTTCTTTCCTGTGTCCCATCGTTACGACTACTTCTGGTGCCTAGTTCTCTTAAGTCATCAGTAGTCAATGATGACGCTATCAAATGATCAGAAAAGGTATTCACTGACGCGTAACAATGTTCAAGTTTATTAGTGATTCCGAAATATTGAGCTTACTCTAAGCTCCTCCAATGAAATACATTTTGATGTGGAATGGCTACTAAATTGAAAGGATGAAGTACAGTGTAGTCAGTCAGTTATTGTAAGTATAGAAAGGAAAATAATTTTAAATATAGAAGCTTGCACAAATGTTTAGACTGAACAAAAATTCAAGTGAATCGAAACACTATTAACACAGAAGAATTAAAAGCTTTAACAGTTTTAATTATGCGAACCTAATATGCAAAGTAAAAATTTGAGAACAAAAAGCACATCAGTAGCGAGCTTGGAGCAGTATACGATTTTGTTCAAATGTAAAATGCGTGAAAAAAAATTTGGCACAAAAGTTTCGGCACAAAAATGTTTTTTTTTTTTAGAAAAGAAAATGAACATTTATAATAATTAATGTAGCTACCATTACTTCGTATTAAATACGCAGTCTATTATAAGGGACATTATTTAAGACAAATATGATCAAATACTCTATGTGCACATTTAAATGGTTCTCGAGAGAATGCCTATTCTTGACAATTTTGAAGAGAAAACTGCTTAACACCTTATAAAACGTGCAAGCAGTAAAATGCATTTTTTCTCTGATGTTTATACTGTGTCAATGATATTTCAAAATATGAAATTACTGTCGGAGAATTTAGAAAAATACTGGAGCAGGGTGTGTTTCTCTTGTATTTATTAAGATAATTGTAAGCCTTACTTTCAATGTTATTTTGGTACATCAGTTGTTACCTCTACTAAAATATGATTAGTGTTAAGTTTTACATCAACGAGGCTAGTTGACTTGCAACAGGATAGAATGGCATCCAAGGATGCTGACGTTAATTGTCTATCAAAACTTAATAACCTTGACGTCTTCCAGATTTTCTTCAAGGTATATGATAACAAGCAGCAAACAAATTACTTAACTGAAAAAAAATCAACACGTTATTGCTGAAACTAGAGCTCATGGACTTAGAAAAAGTCTTCAAAAATTTAATCAAAACCCTCGAGGCATTCTAGGGTTGTCACGAAGTCATTTGAATCAATATTTGATTCTGTAGTTAACGACCGCATAATTTTCAAGAAAACAGTTTAAAAAAAGTCCAAGAATTATCCGTGAAAATTGCAAAAAGATTACGTGCAAATTGTCAAATTGTGAAATAAACGAATTACAACATAAATAATCTGATGTGCCAAATAAGAATTTTTTTTTCAAGTAAAAGACATGGATTGTTTTTATTTTTTGGTACGCAACTTTTGAACAATCTAGCTAAGAAATAATACGGGCACAACAAATAGGCGACACCTTATCCCGTTCTTTTCAAGCGAGTGAGTGGGAAGGGATTAATCTCAAAATATCTATAGATAAAAAAAGTTCTGTTAACTAATAGTTTATTATGCTTCATTTAAAAGTTAAATCAGGCGAGTCTGATAGGTCTTCCTTAATGAGAAAAGATGCCTAAAAATTTCTCCCTATTTAATAACCGTAAAGATAGGAAAAAAATCGAAACTTTCTTTCATAAAGTCCAACTCTTGGAAAAGCTAGTTTTTGAAATAAATTCCTTTTAATCCGGAATACCACCCGCTACCAATTGTGACGCGCTCGCACCCTTATTTTTAGGGGGAACAAATATCACCATAGTTATTTTTAGAATTTTTATTCAAACCTGCTTACCGCAACATAGAAAGCATTTTCTGAACAAGCGTAGAAGGGGCAAGCTTGAGATGTCCTGAAAATCAAGCAAAAAACGGCGTGTCCTAACCATATATAGTCTAGAAATTAATAATTTAATAATGTAGCACAATATTAAATCCTTGATTAAGACTCACCGACCCCCATTTACAAGTCTTTTTTTTTGGGGGGGGGGGGTGGAGTACGGGTTGTATTAAAAGTTACATAGCATGTCAACCTTTATTAGAATGAAAAAAGAACTTTCCTTCTTGTAATAAATAAGGCCAAGAACCCATTTACCCAAAAGTTAATAAAACTAAAATTCAGCTGTATACAAAACCAAAAGGTGCTTTAACTTAATGTTAGCCTCCCCTTAGTGTCAATTCTTACTTTCAAGTTCAAAAAATTTAAGCAAATACAACAACTTTACCTATGACAATGTGAGCTGAGAGAGCAGTTTTGTCCATGCTGAGAGACCATATTCTTAAATTATGAACTTTCACAACTCCGGGTATTGTATAAATTAACTTCATCACTTCTTGAAAATTCATGCCTTTTGGCATCCCTAAAAAGAAAAGTAGTAATAATTAAATGTAACTAAAATTATAGCCATTTAAATTTTCTTTTAACCATGTATAATTTAAATTGTCTATGGCAGTTCTTTACCGTGCTGCAATGAGTATGTATATTCGCAACTACTATCAATCAAACATCTGGAACTGAAATACGATCCTTAACTGACAAACGAAAATTTACTTACAGAAGTGAAAATTCTTTAAATGCTGCATGAAATCAGTAATTTATCAGTAAGTGTTTGTTTTACCTCAATATCTACCAAAGCAAAACAATGTCTGCAATTTTCTTTATTTTCCTTTCCGTGAACTTAAAGCAAAGGATTTATAAAAAAGAAAGATAATATAAATAATATTATTATTATTATTAAATAATTTTTATCTTCTCAGAAAAAAGACTGACTAAAAGTTCTTTTCATACTTGTGTTGTGTTTAGGGCTGCACCGAATAATCGTCTGTAAACGGCCACTATGCAAATAATTTATAATCGGCCAATTTTTGCGATTAACCTTATTTCTAGGATGCCGAAAACAAGAAACCATTCTGAATAAATGTATTAACAATAAGCAGAGATGCCCTCTCTCCAAGAACGATAACTCACTTCTTTCCCCCCCCCCCCCGGCCAAAAATAATAAAATAACCTAATTAAGGTATCAGAACAACAATTATAAAAATATAATTTTAAAAAAATAGGAGATATAACAAATGAAGTCCCAGTTCAATTTATCACGGGAGCTGATCAACTCCGATTTTGAGCTGTTGATATATACCCAACATATGAGCATTAAATCAGTTATGGAAGAGAACGCATTAATATTAAGGGGAAAAATCGCAACACTACCATATTGTTTCCCATTATTGTGGACTAGTCCCAGTGGCGGATCCAGAGCCTCGATTTGGGAGGGGCGATTGCACCGGGCCCGTCATTTTGGGAGTGAGGAGGAGAGATCCCCCTCGACTTGAGAAATATAATATATTTATAATTATATGTATATATATATATTGTTTTTTAGCGCAATATGCGTGGGTTTGTGATACCCTTTGCACCCCTTCCCCCCACACACGGAAAAATGTGAAATTCCAGCTTCGATCATTCTGTTCGTCCTCATTCGACACAATGACACACGTGCTCACACATATTCAAACATAAAAGTTATTTAGTTTCGAAATCCATTTTTCATCGGTTTAATTAATCAGTTAAAGAAAAATAAATGTTATTTCCCCCTTTATTTTAGTATTTCTTTTCCATTTCATTCATGCAATAAAAAATAAATTACAATATGACATTCTATTTCCATGTGATATCGAAGCAAATTATTGATAAAATATGTAATTCAGATTTAGTTCATAAAAGTTTAATGAAAATATTCATATTAATATGATAAGCACCACGATAAAGAAATTATAAAACAAAAATTAATCACTACAAATGAAGGAACCCGGGCTCTAAAAGCAAAACTTTTAAAAATCTGAGAATATGATATTATGCTATGTTACAAGAATTTGTTGATTTCTTTTTTTCGCATCAAGATGGAACTCTGTAAACAATTCTTGATATGGCAAAACAAAACGAAGAATCAATCACACTAGTTAAAAATATCCCTCCCCCCCTTTCGCGCAACGAGAAAATTTGTGTTCATGGGTAGATTTCAAGCAAGGATTCAGTTTTCCTTGTTTTTGCAGATTTCTATTATTCATTAGTTATTTCATTTTATTTCTTTTGGGGGTATGACTCCTGCTTTTCTTTCGTAGAATCTCACCCCAATTCCTCCCCTGTGGATCCGCCACTAACTAGTCCTTTGTCATCAATCATACGAAATCTTAAATCCCGAAGTGGTTTCCCTCAGAAAGTTTTGGTGATGAAAGAACAACCAGATTTCAACTGAAAGATCTTATCAAGACACTGTGTCCAACTGTAGGAAGGAAGTACATGGTCTGAATAAATCTATCAGTGGAGTTTTTTAAGAGAGAAACAGATGATCTTAAAAGCGAGACTATACATGAATTGTATCCAGATAACGAGTGGCTGTACATGTTTACAGATGGCTCCTTGTTGACTGACTGTATCTATGGAGGAGCTGGCGAATTTTGAAGGCTTTTTTCTTTCTGCATCCTCCTGTCCGAAGATATAAAACTGTTTTCGACTTAGAAATCTCAGCTATTCAAAAGGCCCTGTCTCAGCTCTAATTCCAATCGAAGACCTTCTCAAGGGCTGTCATACTCTCAGATTCTAGGGCATTTCCTAGCCATTTCTAAATCTGAAGCTCCTGATTCTGCGGATATTTTAAACTGTCCTCTGACCCTTAATGCTTTAATTGAAAATCATATAGAGGCTTCATTGCAGTAGGTATTGGCACATTGTGGACTTCAGAGAAATGAAACAGGGAAATGAAACAGCTACAGCACATTCCTCGGAAAAGAAAACAACCAAAATTACACAAATAAACCAATTCTTTTCTATACCACCAAACGGTTAATTAAAAAATCTTTTAGAGAGGCTCATTGGAAAAACATAAAAGAGGCAAACAAAGACAATATGGATCGAGGATATCACAAATATTCTACTTTGGCCCAGGGAATATCTGTTGCCGCTTTTCGCCACGCTATTGGCCCAGTTTGTCTCTCCAATAATCTGCATCGAATAAAAATGCTGTCAATTCCTTTTTACCAACTGCGTAACATCCAAGAGGAAATGGACGTGAACCATTTGAGTCATGGCCCAGCACTGCGTTGAACTCGCGACGCTTGTGGGAGAAATACTGGAGAGCTCGGCGCAAGATGAACGATTTATACACTTATTACTGTAGTTTCAGTTTTGTTACCCGTGTTCTTTGTTTCAGTTTTAGTGCTTGTTATTCTGACTACAGTTGTCTCTTAATATGCCATTAGAAATAAGAAATAAATTAAAATGATTCGGAAATTTACTATAGCCTTGTTTTTCATTTTACAACAACCCCTCCCAAATATTTCCAATGGTGCCCCCGCCCCAATCTGCGCCATTATCCCTCCCCCTAGTGAGCACCACTGCAATAAGTCAAAGTAATTTTCTGCAACATAAGATGTCATATGTAATGTAAGCACACATAAATTATATTTCTCAAGCTGAGGAGAGGCAATTGCCTCCTTCTAACCTCCCAAAATAAGAGGTCTAAGAGGTCTGAATGTCCCACGTGAAAATAAAAGTCTTTTTTTTTTTTTTTTAACAGAAATTCGTATGCTCAAACTACGATTAACTACCAGTAGTTCTGAATTGTAGCTCTCTTTGCTTCTATTCCATTCAGTGTATTACCCTCTCCCACTATTCAAAAGTATTCTCAATATTCAAAATTTGCAACATATCATCGAAAAAGTGAAAAAACATTTTTTTAGAAAGAGAAATCATAAAATCAGAAGTCGCCCATTTAAAGTTGCTTACTTTTTCGAAAAAGAGGAGAAAAAAAAGTAAAAGAAATCGTAAACTTTTTATATTTGTTATACCTAAAAACAAATGTAAATCAAAATTAATAATAGTACATAAGAATAATAGAGCAAAATTGTTTTAAAATCTTCATGCATTCATGTTTTTAAATTTTTATGGTGTCGTATTAAGAAAAGAAAAAGTTAGGGGTTATACATACATTTTGAAATTTACTTTAAAATTGCTACTTGTTCATTCAATAAATAGGTATAATTTTATTATTATTAAATATCTTTTGATTTTTTTCAAAATCCATGCTTTTAATTTCTTTCACAAGAATTGATATCTTATACAGTTCATTGTTTAATTGACTTTTTTTCTGCTTCCTATAATAATGCATACCATATTGCGACATTTCCCGTGTATCAATACTTCTCTCTATAGTCTAGCGTTAGCATAGTTCTTGGGATTTCTTTACCGATATTATGAAGAATAAAAGATCCGGATAGAGTAGCTTCTAATAATAAAAATAGTGCTGCTAAATTAAACGTTTCTACTGACCTCTGGCTTCAATCCAAATGTTTGAAATTTCAGATCTAGTTAACAGAATGTGGTTTTATTAACGATCAATAGAAAAATTGGTTCACAGAATTTGAATAAAATCTGAAAATATTGCTTTCTAAAATACAAAAATGGGGGAAAATAAACCATTACTCACAGAAAACAACTATTAGCAAATTTTATAAAGTTGAAAATTGTAAAGACAGAAAAAAATAAATAAATTTTGATGGAGAAATGGTAGTATTAAAAATTACTATCATTATAAAGAATTGACACCCGATTAATCGGCAATCGGGCAATTTGCTTATCGGTGTATCCTTAGCTGTGTTTAAAATATTTATCAGTCTTACCTTCCATGAGAACGTTCAGTGTTTCCCTCAAAATGGCAAATGTCGTAATCAAAACCAAAACGGAGAAAAAGAACGTGCAAATAGGATCCACAATGGCATACTCTTCCTGAAAAACATTAAAGACATCTACCAGAAAGAAAAATGAAATGGTTATGTACTCCTCCAAATCATTTTTTAAGATCTGCAAAGGTTAACCTTCAGCATTTCTGGGAAATATACATATATATATATATCATACCTCCGTTTCTTAATAAATAAAATGTAGCATTTAAACAAGACCATAATTTTCAATTGGAAATCTATAATTCCAGTTCACGGAAGAAAAATTAGATCATTAAATATTTATACATATAAACTACCCGTTTTTAAAAGATTCTTTTACTGCAAAAAATTAAATAGATTTATTATGCGGCTTTTTTTTTTTAATTGCTTGTAATATCGCGGGAGATCTGGTAAGACCTCCTATCTAATTTTAATGAAATTTACAGGGCCACAAAAATTTGTTTGAATTCCTAATAGCGAGCAATTACAATAGATTTCGTTATGCTTTTTTTACGTGATATAAAATTTTGACGTTCACGAATATTCTAGCGTACATCAAGAGAACTAAATAAAGTTAATAAAAAAGGGAAATCTGAAAATAGAAAAATTTGTAGATAGGAGGCATTGCCAGATCACCCATGATATCTTATACAATACCAAGAACATATTCGCTGTTATAAAAGGACACAAAGCGTTTGTCACCAGGGTCGCAAATACATAACATGCTTAATTGAAATACTTTCTGAATACGACTGCTGTAACCTTTGAGAGTAACTAATCAGTTGACTCCAGAGGTTACGGAACCAGGGGCGTAGCCAGGATTTTTTTTCGGGGAGGGCTGAGGGGTATAAAAGTTACATTCGAAAACGATAACTATCCTCCCAATAATTAACCAAAAAAATTAATAAAACTAAAAAAAAAAAATGGAATCTTAACGCTTTTTGCATAAACTGCATTCAGGAGAAATACCTTGATTTATTGTAACAAATAGTTTTTAAAATGAGGAAATGAGAACTTATATTTCAATTAAAGTTTAATAGTACGTATAAAAATAGTATTTGAGCAAAAAATAAAGTTGCCATTATTTTTCTAACGGTTCCACGGTTGGCAAATTTGTTAATTACCATGTCATCTGAAACTGAACAGTGTCTGTATATTGAGTAAAGCCAATCCAGTTAAATGATTTTCGCTAGTCGTGCTTCTGAAGTAAGTTTTTAATCTCCTTAAAGTTGAGAAATTTCGCTCAACTGAAGCTGCTGATGCTAGTAGAATGGAACGCGAGGTGTTTTTACCTCTATGTTAAATCTGGCAGCTAGGGTTTCGGCTTCATTAGCTAAAACTAGAACGATTTCTCAAAATCGATAAAGTATTTTAACATTTTATTAAGAGTTTATGGGGTAATCCAAACATACGAGGTCAATAAGCTATTTCTTTACATTAGGTACTTTAAGGTTTATAAAAAAAATACTCTTTTATATTATATTTCAATTGTTTATTAATAGTAAGTGTAAACTTGATCTTTTCTATTCTGGAATTCGAAAAAGAATTTGATATATTTTGTTTTAAATAATTGTCTTTACTAAATAAACACCGAATACTCCTTAAAAAATGGAATCAAATCATAATAATAATCCTCATCACATTAGTTTTACTTAATGAATTTGCCATGCATTTTCCCTGGTCACATTAATTTATTCGAGTATTTTCAAAAGTATGTATCCAATCACAAAATAGAAATTGCTCGGAATGGTTTACTATTATGTTTCATCTTTCCATGGAGACCATATGCGTTCGTTTATCGTATACACGGGCATTTTGACATCGAAAAAAAAAGAAAATAAATGAGGAAAAATCACATGAATGTTTTTAGCCTTTAAACAAAAAGCCGTATAATCAGCGTGATTTAAAATTAACTTCAGAATTTGGTAATTAAATTAAATGTTTTAATCCTAACTGAGATGTGTTATATCGCATTTCTTGTTACTCCCTCCCTCCTCTCCAAGCGTGACATCGTTTGCGAACGGTACTCCGTGAAGCATTTTGAAGCTGTTTGAACATCATTTGTAAAATTATTTACATTATCATACAGCCTGATAATTTCATTAATTTCTCAAATAATAAGGAACCCTCACCGTAAATTTTATTATGAGTTTATAAACTTAGGGGGAGTCCGAGGTACCCTCCGATTCCCTTTTGTGTGGTTTTAAAAGGTAAAGACATTTTTTTAAAAAGAGTTCTATTTACGAAAATTATGTGATGGATGATATGGAAAATTAGCCGTCCTTGTGAGAAAGCAAGCTACGAAAAGCTAACACTCTGAATATGAAACGTTCTCAATATGAGTGGAAGGTCGAACTTTAGCCCGGCAAATACGAAGCCAACTACCCCACACCAATAGGGAATCCTGATTCTTTCAAAGGGAAGAAACTTTCTGGGAGAAACTTGACCATCATTAGTCACAAGTAGCAGTCACAAGCGTGTCCTACGGGAGAAAAATTCCCTCTCTGCGCGCTCACCTGCGAAAAGTTTCGCAATTTCCGAACTCAGTTCGCTAATTAAGAAAATAACAAGAGCTTTTATTTAAAACTAAAATTATATAAGAATACATATAGATCTATTTCCAACTTTCGAAGTTGAATAATTTCGGGGGTGGCTGCAGCCCTTTCAGCCACCCCTTGGCTACGCGCCTGTACGGAACAGAACATAAATAAATGTGCACCATCGAAAAAAGGATACATTGTGGAGAGTAAGGAAAAAACCCTTCCCCTATGGCCATGGAGATAAATAAAAGAGGTGCGTCTCTCTATCGCTTTTATTTTTAAGGCTATAATATTAAATTTTATTCCTACTCAAATATATCTTTGAAGTTTAATAACCTTCTTATTGTTATACCCTTTTCTGCGTTACTGAGATGTGCATCACCGTGATAATTATATAAAAATAGTGCATTAACGTAAAATGAACGGTACGCGCCTAGAGTTATAGATGAAGTTGAAAGGAAATCAGTATATCCCTGATAGCTTAAGTGGTAGAGCAATCGGCGCGCAACTGAGGGACTCGAGTTCGAGTCCCAGTCCGGACAAATTGATTTTTACTCAATTAATGCAAAACTCTATTTAACGAACTTTAAAGAAACTCCCTTTAAGTGCCCGGTTCCAGTAGGATATAATTGTTATGCTATCCCATAGGAACCGTGCATTTTCCCGAGATAAAAAGTAGCGCATGTCATTCTCTAACCCCTAAACTACCACAATGCCAAAAACCATTTCGATTCCATGCTCTGTGAAAACAAATCTATCCCACGGCAACACACATTTTTCCAAGATAAAAAGTAGCATATGTAATTCTCTGACCTATAAACTACCACTATGCAAAATATTATGTCGGTCCCTTACTCGGTAAAAAACAAAAACAAATCTATCCCACGAGGACCGTACATTTTTCTTTGATAAAATGTAGCTTATGTGCTATTAATCAAGTAAAAATCAAATAGCCCGGAATGAGACTCAAGCCCAGGTCCCTCAGTTGCGCGCCGAATGCTCTACCACTTAAGCTATCAGGCCGATACTGATTATCTTTCAATTTCATCTCTAACTATTGAGTCACATCGTCCATCTTACAGTATTGCACCATTTTTATATAATGACATCCCACGGGCACCGTACATTTTTCCGGTATAAAAATTAACCTATATGCTATTCTAGACTATAATCTATCTCTGTGCCAAATTTCATTCAGATCCGTTCAGCCATTCTGGTGAGCTTGAGTAACAAACATACATCCATACTTTCGCATTTATGATAGTAGTAAGATTATTAATAAAATGAAGATTTAAACGAATACCTACTTTGTAATAAATTACAAAAGCTGCTACTAAAACACCTAAACTCTGAATAAAATCTCCAATAACATGGATGAATGCGGCACGGACGTTGATATTATCTTTGCCAGCACCTTCACTATGCTTGTGACCATGCTTTGGTACATCTCCTGAATGACTGTGACCATGAGACACACCTCCTGCTTGCAAAGCTATGCCCATTCTGTAAAACAGATATGAGTTTAAACCTCTGGGGAGTAAACAGCACTGTTATTGCATTGCACAAGCCCTGATTCACATTGATATCACGCGAATGTAAAGTTTCAAAGCACTCCAAACGGCAAAAAAATTCGTGAAAGTTTAATTAATTCTAAAATAAATTAAGTCGGATGAATCCAGAATACTGCTAACATTGAAGATTCAAGCCTAGATTCATGGCAACCGTCGTGGACAATAAACAATTAAAACTGAAAATCAGATTAACACCTTTCTTTGAGCTGAAATCTGGTACACTGCCAGAAAAAGTTTTTAACAGTATCATTAATCTTTCTTTCATCATTTACATACCTTAGTGATATTCAACTGTGAGTATTTTACTTTATCACTTATTATTTAGTTATCATTTACTATCGCAAACTCATAAAACTGCATATTTTAATTTATTTAAATTTCAACTCCCGTTTCAACGTTTCTATTGTGTACATATTTACTAGAATGAGTTATTCTTTATTTTTATTTGTTCAAATATGTTAGCGAATAGATTTTAACATGCCGGCAAACTCAACTCTTTTTCTGGATCCGGCGGTAGTTGCTCCAATTGGTTTAAGATTACCAATATTTTGGGAAAGAAATATTTTGCTCTCTTTTTAATTGAATCAGCATTTCATTTACCGCCATTAGGACATTTCAATTCTTGTGACTATCAGATACTTTTGCTCCTAAGTGAACACGATATAATTGAAAAATCTATTTTCCTGATAAATTCGAATCTTCGTAAGAC
Organism: Octonoba sinensis; assembly: GCA_038502835.1. Classification (NCBI taxonomy): domain Eukaryota; kingdom Metazoa; phylum Arthropoda; class Arachnida; order Araneae; family Uloboridae; genus Octonoba; species Octonoba sinensis. The sequence goes on from CM076598.1 coordinate 145,945,263, forward strand.
ACTGGTGGGAGCGTATGTGGTGGCTTTGGCCATGCATTTGGTAATATTTGTAAGGAGAGAACCAACTCTACCAAAGCTACAGCACCCTCTATAAACATAGACTTTGCGCAGACGTACAGACGAGAGCTAACCCTCGCAACAGCATGACTTGCCTCCCGCAAGCCGATTTCCTCAAAATCGCTAGTGCATATAGATATTCTTGTCTGTGTTTTGTATATATTGGTACTGTGCAGGTCCAATAAAAATATAGAAAATTCAACCTTCTGTTGCGTGTAGTCAACCTGCTGGCGATAGGTGACAACACTACCGTACCGCCGCAGAATAATTTGCTTGCATGGAATTTTTTTTAATTTGTATAATGCTCCTGATAGTAGGGGAGGTAGCGTTAAATTTCATTAGGAATTTCACACCAGCTGATATTCATAACAATAATAGTGATTTACTAATACATAAGAGATTTGACCGTCAGGCAGTCTGATAGCGGTGGAGCCGAAGTTGATAGCATGTAAAAGTGGTAAAAAAAATTACGCTACTAGTTATTTTATACCGTAGCCAAATTTATACGATGATTTCTGAGGTTATTTTTAACTAAAAAATAACCGTCAGCTGTAGTGGAGAGAGGGGATTATTCGTCAGTCACGCATTTGAACCATGTTAAAAATGTTGAAATATAAAGTAATTTTATACCTTATGAAATTTATACAGTTGATTTGTCATACTTTATAAATAAAAAAAATCGTCAGCTGTATAAATAACGGTGGTAAAACCGTCAGTCAGCGGCATAAACATGCCGCGCACTCAGCACATCTGCGCGGTGCACAGTCATTTTGACTGCGGAACGAGTGGGACAAACTTATGCAAATGAGAGAGACGAGAGGCAGAAGAGAGGGGTAAAATTATTGTATTAATAATCCGGATCAGTTCCGACCGGCTAATTTTATCAACGAATAAAAAAATATATACCTCAAGAAGGCCTTAGTTCAATTTCTATGTGATGATTGGGAGAAAAATTACATGGTGCCATTTATAGGAGTAAAAACAATTTACATTAATCATGATGACTGTTACAAAAATAATGTACAAAATGAAGTAGTTCTGAGAAGAGAAGAGCATAATTTATATTGTGCAGCTTATGAGGGAAGCAGACACAAAGATAGTATTCCATGTTTGTCAACTACAAAATGATACTAACGTGCCAATAAGGTGTTCAGACATTGAGATTTTAACGATATCATTAGGAAATATGAGTCATATCCAACAAAATTTGAAAATTCATATGCTACTCGGAACTCGAAACAATCTTCGTTACATCGACGTCAGTCAATAATATGAAACACTGGAGCCAAACTTAAGCGCATCGTTGCCAGGTTTTCATACTTTCACAGGCTGTGATTTTAATCCTGCATTCTACAGAAGAGGTAAAAAAACCGTTCGAGATTCTAAAAAAATCCGAAAAATTTATTCAAGCGTTCATAGACATATCTAATATACAGGACTGTAATAATATAGATAAACTGCAAACAACTATAGAAGAATATGTCTGCAGAATATATGGGTTAAAATCGCTAAATAACGTAAATACAGCACGAGTAGCCACATTTAGGAGAGCATATAAAATGATTGAAAAAACTCACGAATTTATGTTGAGAAGTTCAATTGATGGGGCGATATTTCCTCCATGCCAGTCGGAGCTACACCAGCATATTTTACGCACATCGTACATATCAAATGTTTGGAGTCATGCTCATAGAACAATTCCTTCAGAGTTATCACCCTTAAATTATAGATGGAGGGAAAAAAACAATAAATATACCTTTAAGTGGTTGGATGGTCATCAAATCCCACCGAAAATAACTTGCATAACTAGTGGCATACGCAAGGGGGGGGGGGTTAAACTCCCCCTTGAGCCCTAAATAATAGTGCTTTATTATATACTCGTTCTTTTAGTAGTTTCAGAACATTATGAACCCCCCCCCCCCTTGAAAAAATTCTGCGTACGCCACTGGGCATAACTATCATGGATGAAAACCCTGCAGGTACTTTTTCAACTTATACATGCTTATAACTACAATTGAATTACATATTTGTGTCATTTTTTAACAGAAAATATTGAAAGTGAGCAAATGGAAGGATTGGATGATGCTGAAGAGGATGAGGAATTCGATGAAGATCGTAATGTTATCATTGATAGCTCAGATGATAGTTGCGATGACATTGATGAATACGAGTATACAGAAAAATAAATCGCTTAAAAAATTTTTAATGTAATAAAATTATTAAAAAATTTAACTTTTATCTGAAATAAACATTTCATAAAATTTAATGTGTCTAATTAATTATTATTTACTTAAACAATTGTTAATATTTTAAATAATTAGTAAAACTTTTTTAATTATAATTTATAAGCTATTTCGTCTACATGTCTATAACATGTAAGCAATGTTTTCCGTACATCGTTAAGGAGTTTATATTAAACTCGTTTATAGAATAAAGTGGGATAACTTATGTTAAATTAATTTCATACCAAATGAAATTCAAATATAGAGCAGCTTCATTGTTAATAATATTAAAAATGACCGTCAGCTGAATGCTTGTGGGTGTAAAGACCGTCAGTTCTCTTGTCAAAAGTGATTATGCACCGATCAGACGTGCCGAGTAAGCGGCATGTTTATACCGCTGACTGACGGTTTTACCACCGTTATTTATACAGCTGACGACTTTTTTTTATTATTTATAAAGTATGACAAATTTCATAAGGTATAAAGTTCCTTTATATTTCAACATTTTTAACATGGTTCATATACGTGACTGACGTATAATCCCTTCTCTCCACTACAGCTGAGGGTTATTTTTTGTTGAAAATAACCTCTGGAATCACCGTATAAATTTTGATACGGTATAAAATAACTCGTAGTGTAATTTTTTAAACAACTTTTACATGCTATCACCTTCGGCTCTACCGCGGGTGCGGCGACTGACGCATATTTTGTTGATTATTAAATCTCTAGCAATTACTTAAATTAAAAATCATTCGGTATAAAATTCCAAGCAAAAATTAACGCTACCTCCCCTACTATGAGATAAAAGCAGTGAAGTACAATCGCTTCCCCCTTCCCTTGTTTTGCTTTTTGCTTTCTTTGTAGATTACTTAATTTTTACGTTACATTATAATCTAAATGTCGCTCTCTTTTTTTCCAAAATGTACAGTATTAGATCACTTGATACATTTTCTATATTTAATTTATCTGCAGTACTAGTCATTATGTGTCCTTTAAAGGTTAAAAAGGAAAAAGTTAGATTCGAACACGAAAAAGAAAATGCACTCACCCCCCCCCCCCCTACTCTGTTAGCACGTAGTCTTAGTGCTGCCCTCCTCCGGGCACGGGTAAGTGAAGTTTTCTAACTCTCATGTATTCATTGTTTTAATTATAAATAAGGCTTTTTCAGGGGGGGGGAGGGGATACCGGCGTCAATAACAAATATTTTTTCCAGCTTATGTCTTCAAAGTCTTCTGTGGTACTTGATCTTAAACCTGTATGGACAAGGCACTAATCTCAGATTTTGCTGCATTGTTTCGGTTTCTATTGTCCTCTTTTGCCCTAATGAGACATCTCATTGCTGCATTCTGAAGCAGATGAGCCCATAATTTATGAGCTTTTAAAAATTTTTTCATTTCTACTGAAATTATTTGGGTGTATGTGAATCTATAGGGCCTCTTTGTAGAGAATAATACATTAATTCTTTGTTGAGGAGTAATAACGTAGAGCTATAGAAATTATCTGAAGTTCTTCAAAGAAAAATTGATGTTTTTTAGTTAATAAATTATGGGCTCCTGTGTTTTTTCACAATGCGTCAATCAGATATTCCACTAAGACCAATCAGAAGCCGCACCGTTTATCCACGTTTTGGGTCCTACCTAATGAGGAAAGAGATAAATTTCACAAAACTGTCCGGTGAAAAGTTACTTAGAAGCATTTAGAAGAAAACCGGCACATAAGGCGGAAAAAGATTTTTGCTTCTACTCAAGTCTCTAGATTTGAGTTTTATTTTTTCAAAATAGTTTAGAGAAGCTCGGTTGTAACCATATTCATGAAGACTTTTTTTTTTTTTTGGGGGGGGGGGAGAACTGAGGAGGATAGAACTTATGTGTGCCAATACTAGGGTGAGTTTATCTTTAGGTCCTGGTCCAGACCTGTAATTTGAAAACTTAGAGTCAGTTGGAGTAAAAACAGCAACTTTTAAGAATTAATGAAACTTCTTTCGTGATTATATTCTAGTGCGCAATAGGAGGTTTGTGACCTGATGTTAAAGGTTGTCTTTTGGGTTTCTGTAGGGCTACGTGTTTTGAATATCTGCTTTCCCTCTACATTTGCAGCACAAAAAAAGTTTGAAATGAATTTTCTTCACTTGCATGACATTCACCCCAACTCCAACAGCAGCGGTGATAAGCATAATTCGCGCTTCTATTTCATACTCTCCACTTATAATCCTCTGAGCGGCCATGTACACCAGTACTCCGGTCACAACCCAGATGAGCAGGACAGATGTCAACGCTCCGATCACCTCTGAAAAATCAAGAAATTAAAAAAAAACTGCGTGACAAGACATCCAATTACTGTTTTTATTCAAACAATGTACTCGTTCTTTTAAGCTATGTAAGAAACGAAGCGGGAAAGAAGTACAGGGAAATTCACTGTACGCGTCTCACCCGGGAGTTTTAAAAAGTTGTAAAATTACTTCTTCATGTTTAACTACAAGCATATAGCCAAAAAACAAGGCGTGAAACTGCGTCGAGTATTTAATGTATGAAGCTATGTCTTCAGTATGCTAAGTAGCTTTTTATAACACCTTGCATCTTTGTAGTATTTTTCCATCGTTACAGCATTTTCTCATTTTATGTTTTATCAGTTTACACTTAATTTTATTGCTTTTTGCTATCTGTCTTATCAAATTATCCTCTTACTACTTTATTCCACACAAATTTTCACGCTCAGATTAAACAGATTAGTCTTTATTTTGGCTGTATAATTAATAATATTTTTACTCTTCAAATTCCCGGGTGTCCGATAATTGGAGCTTGATCTGTTGCAATCCATATTTTTCTATTTAATTAATTCATTTTTACTTATTAAATGCATAAGACCAAAATTTATAATATAGAAATCTGTATCAGAGTCAATTTTTTTAAAGACTCAAGGTTTTCAAAGAGTTTTATATATATTATTTTCTCTCGTTTTTTCCTTCAATTGTCTTGTTCTAAGGATATGAAGATCCCTTTAGTGCATATTAAGAGTCAAAGCTATAAGGTTGGATTCGTTCGACACCATCAAATTGGATTACCAGGTCTACCTGAGCGCGGAAGGTAAATTAAAAAGCAGAAGAAAAAATTCAACATTACTGACATACTACTTTTTGTTACACAGATATATTCTTTATTTTCTTTCAGGCATAATAAATTGAAGAAAAAAAACCATTTTTTCCGCTTTCAAAATGCTGGTTAATCAGAAAATGTTAAGCTGTTCAAAGAAGGGGGTTACGTAAGATGGGACTAATAACACTATCAATAGTTTAAATTTATATTGAAATGATTAATTTTATTTTTTTCTCTATGCAATCAGTACTCTGAGAATATTTTTTAAAAATAAATGTCATCGACCCTACTATCGCTTATTTTAAATCTTATCGATATGAAGGATCTATATCATCCACTTTAAAACCGTAGCTCGTTCAAGGGCGGTCAAGAATCCAAGTTAAATGCCGACAGTACGAAGAAGAACGCTGTGTTCTGCGAAACACTGTAATTTGATTTCAATCATTAATGACAAGTACTATTTTAAGATGAGCCATATCAAAGATTATGTAGGTATTTTAACACTTTCTCGCATAATTCGTTATCGTCAGATAATGTATAGAAAGTCAATGCATAGAATATAAATTCACAAAACTCTTAGAAGGAAAACAGATAATTTTTCTTTCAAAATCAAAATTTAAAGTGCTGCCTAACATCTCTCAGTTATTTTTTCATAATTGTCGATGCACGTTATATAGAAACTCAACACGTAGAATATAAATTCCAATTTTTAAAAACATATTAAATTCTTCACTTAATCAAAAGTAAAGTGCTACTTTATGTTGTAAAACTTGGAAGTACTATAACTACAGGACGAAAATTTCCTGTTATTTTTCTATCCACAATAAGCATTGCATTGAATTCAAATCAAAATGATTTTCCTTTAATGCTACGAATGAGAAGAGATAAATATGTCATTCTAAAAAATTGAAATAAAAAAAAGCACTTTTGTATCCCCGTTACAATTATACCGTTTAGGGGAGTCGGGCGTGTCAATTTCGAGGGCAAAAAAAAAAAAAAAAAATCATGATTTTTGTGAATGAGGGGGGCCAAAAATGACTCTTGATGTGTATTATCCTAATTTAAATGTTTTTCCTTATTCATAAACATTTACCTTGGTAAATTTGCACTTGACTGAGGTTTATACTAAATTTCCGAAAAATAAAGTGCATAATTTGACATAAACTCCAACAAAATTTGCTGAAAAGTGTTTTAATGAGCTGAAACAAGTTTATGTATATTTTGTCTCCAGTAACAAACACTAAAAGCACATTGGAAAAAAAAAATTAAATCTTCAACCAACAATCTTCATCAGATCTTGCTTCAATTCATTCCTAGACACCATTCTTCCCATTTCTCATGAGTATACACTTTTCCAGAAGCCTCTGTCACTCGTTTCACATACCTCTTTATGGACTGTCCATGACATGGCCATTTCCGAACTTGCCATTGGCTCTTCAACAAACTTTTTTATTTATGATGTTTTGAGTTTTCAAGTAAGTGGAGGTTTATATACTGTATTTGAAGGGTCTCTCATTTCCAAAAGGTAATTTGCATTTGGATTTACTGCAGGTGTTATTCTAGGCCTAACAGATAGGTTTCCAGCTGCATCTTCATCTTCATTCCTTGATTCAATTATCTTCCGATGGGCTTTCCTTTCTTCGTCTTCTTCTTCCGAGCATAAAAGTGTCCAAAGCACCATTTCAATAAACGCGATCCACGATGGATGTTGGGGATTATTGTTTTACAAGTGAATGTAGCGTCTTCAAGTTGTTGCCATGTTTTGAAACCCATATGCGACAAATCCTATTTGCAGTTGTTAACCACCAAGAGTGGTTTACAAGACCAATTTCTAATAATGCCAGATCAGTTGGACGTACACCTGTTTTTATGGCCTGAGCTATCCCGTAACCATAAGTCTGATCTGTTGAGAAAACAGTGTCACTCAATGGAGCCAAGGGCTCTGGAAATGATACTCCGACAAATGAGGGATTGGTTTCAAATTCTGTTGCAGTATCAAGCATGTTGCCAATCGTACCACTCCGCTTGGTGTTTGACAAAGTTTTACCATCCAACTCTCCGATCAAGTGCCGCAAAGTTTTATCATTAGTATGAAAAGCACAAACCAACCAAATGACTGCGATTCAGCTTTGCCTCAACCCAATACATGACTACTCCAGCGCCGGCCCTAGCCCCTGTTCAGGGTAGAGCGAGATGATCTTTCGGCGCCCTTTGGTCGACGCTTTCACTTCACGTAAATTCTACTTTGGTTTTAAGTTAAATAAATGATAATTCACAAATTTTCAAAAAACAACTTTTATTGCAAATTTGAACACTTATTGACACTTTAATATTAAGAAAGCTTTTACTGCTATATAATTAAATTAGTATTTGATGTGAATTTCAATCAGTCACTAAATAAATCTGTTACCTATGTAGGTATTGTAATAACTAATCAAAAGAAAACATTCCTTATGTCGATCTAGATTTACATTAATCTATACAAAGTTTACCTTGCTTGCTTTTGCACTGGCAAATTTTGCAATTATCTGTAGGTATGGATTGAGCAATATTTTTTTCAATCGATAAAATTGCCAGGTTTGACAATTTTTTCTGAGCTAGGGTCGATCTTAGGTAGGTTTTTATCAGTTTAAGTTTACTAAAACTTCGCTCACCTTTTGCGACACTTACTGGAATAGTTAGTAGTATCCGAATGGCTGTCCAAGTGTTTGGAAACAAATCGCAGCAACTATTTGCATACAACAGAAAAGCGATATTTACAGGATTCGTAACAGTATTACAAAATTGAATTAGCCATTTACCAAGCAACCCAATGTAATTGCCAGTTCTTGTAAATATAATTGTAAATAGCTTTTAAAAAAATGAATTTTTGATCCCCTCATTTTTTGAAAAAAAAAAGTCAAAAAAATTGACACGCCCTGTTAGGGGAGAGTTTCCTCCACTGAACCATTTGAAAAAAGATAATTGAAGAAAAAAAACATCATTACAACAGGCACCAGGTCTTGAAGTACTTTAATTGACAGTTTGTAAAAATGTGTTACCTGCACGATACCAGCCAAAACTCATGCGCTTAGTTGCTGGTCTTGAGGCAACCCAAATGGCCATCAAGCTAATCATAAAGCTGGCAAAATCTGTCAAGAGATGGGCAGCGTCTGTTGCGATTGCCAAACTGTTAGCCATGATACCTCCTACAAAAGAAATTAAGAATTCCCACTTTCTTCTATCCATGCAGTGATGATTTCATTTGTACAGTTAAAGATGTATCTTTTGCTGAAATAAAAATTTTCTGAAGCAATAAGAATGGAGCACAGCTCCTTTCTTGGAACTACTTCAGTGTCGTGGTAAAATGCTCTGTTCCTGATCGTAATGTATAAGATAGTGTGACAATCATAACTCAAAACAATGCTTACAAACAAAAAAAGTTGTTTACAAAGGGAAATTACTGGTATTTATCAGAAATAAAAGAACTTGATACACTTAAAGATAAATTTATCTAATTACCTCGCAAAACTTTATGGAGTATTCTAAGTTATGGCATCAATTCGGTACACTTCTATTAATGCTGTCATATCTTAGGGTGTTGTACAGTAAATTGGGTACTTATTAAAGCAATTTATTTCTCAAAATATTACGCAAAAATGCGCATTTATATCTGCTATCATCACTTCACTACTAATACATCTATCAGCATACTGATACATCTATTAGCATTGTTGATCTTTCGACTGCCTCTCTTGAGACAGCTGTCTTGATAGTGGTTGGTATTACAGCCAGTATTCACCAACCTTTCGACTGGCAATCACACAGCGTTTTCACGGTCCGTTTTGGACTCAAGTCCAAAACGGTATTCTCCACGCCGAGGAGACAGCTATTTCCCAGCGTGGTCGGTCGAGAGACTTCGACCGTAGAAATCGAAGGGTCCAAGCAGTCTAAATTTACAGCGCGTGCGCAGTAAACAAGCGACCATCTTGTAGTTTCTTGATTTCGAAGTAAAGTGCGAGGTGAAAAATAAATAATCTGGGCAAGACATGGGAAATTCATTTGGGGTCGAGACTTCGTGACATAGTAGTACTCCTTTAGGGTGTTCAACTCCGAATGCTTGTTAAATAGGAGAAAAAAAGATTAAAAATTTTAAACGCAGTTTAAATACTAATAAATTAGTTCATGAGACATCGCCGAAGTAGCCTATTCAGTAACGTGACGGCGTTTAATGTGAATGTTAAGGGTTCGAATCCCGCCGTTGGTTATATTTTTTATTTATTTATTTAAGTTATTATATTTACATAAAAATAAATTTATTCGGAAAAAAGGCTCATTGGGTATAAAATTATATTTTAATTATGGTAATCATTTTACTTTTTAAACTGCAAAATAACTAATAGCTCTAATATCGCAACAATTCCTATCAATCATAAAATGCAACTGTTTTAAATTGTTTCATGTACGTAAATGGGCGTAAAAGTTCATTTTATAGCTTCATCCCAGCCTTTTCTTACGAAGCAGTACTCATGTGAATGTTAGAGATGCTGTTTTTCTACTGAATGCAAAAACTGGTAAAATGAAATAAGGGACTAATAAGAAAGCAGGCTATTTCGAGGCTTCTTCTTGGTAGTTAAAAATTTATGTTAAGTAAATTTAAATCAAAGCACAATTTAAACGTTTTATTTTCTGTAGTAATTGTTTATAAGTAGTATTTCTATAATAATTATTTATTCTGTTTTTAATAAAGTAAAATTGTTACTGTAAATAAATATATCATTTAATATTTAATTTGCCTTTTTTCCTGAATAAATTTATTTTTATGTAAATATAATAAATTAAATGAGTAAAAATTAAAGCTCAAGTGCGGGATTCGAACCCTGCACGTTCGCATTGAACGTCGGCATGTTACCAGATAGGCTCTTTCGTCGCTGTCCTCCTGAGCAAACTTTATTAGTATCTGAACTGTGTTTGAAATTTCAATTGCTTCTTTCTACTAATTAACTGGTCATTCGGCACTTTTACATTAAGGATTGAACACCCTAAAGGAGCACACTACTATTACACTAAGTTTCGTCCCCAAATGAATTTTCCATATTGTGCCTCCCCCTTGTAAAAGTTTTTATTTTTTTTTACAATTACGATTACTTGAAAAGTTTGTGAATCGCTGACAGCGCTTGTTCTTGTCTTATGAACGACTTTGAAACTTAGGGCGAAAAAGATTTTCATGCGCGATATCGTCTACAAAAATCCACATTGCTGCAGTTTGACTCTATGAGGTCACATGGTAGAATTCAGCCAATCATAATACCACTGTCAAGACAGCTGTCTCAAGAGAGGCAGTCGAAAGATCAACGATGTTAATGTCTGGTGCATACGGAATTCGACAGCGGTCTTGACATTGGTTCTTTCGAATATTGACCGGACCGGCTGTTTGACCGTGTTTGGTGAATAAGGCCGTTATGATTGGCTGAATTCTACCATGTGACTTCATAGAGTCAAACTACAGCAATGTGGATTTTTGTAGACGATATCGCGCATGAAAATCTTTTTCATCCTAAGTTTCAAAGTTGTTCATAAGACAAGAACAAGCGCTGTCAGCGACATTCAATTCTCAAGCATCTTAATTGTAAAAAAAAAGAAAAACATTTACAAGAGGAAGGCACAATATGGAAAATTCATTTGTCGACGAGACTTCGTGAAATAACAGTGTGCTCCTTTATTGTGCTCAATCCTTAATGTTAAAGCGCCGAATGACCAGTTAATCAGGAGAAAGAAGCACTTAAAATTTCAAACTCAGTTCAGATACTAATAAGTTTGTTCAGGAGACAGCGACGAACTAGTCTATCTGGTAATGTGCCGGCGTTCAATGCGAACATGTAGTGTTCCAATCCCCCCCTTTGATTTTTACTCATTTAACTTATTATATTTACTTGAAAAAAAGGCTAATTAAATATTAAATGATATATTTAAGTATAGTAACAATTTTACTTCATAAAAAAACAGAATAAATAAATATTATTTAAATACTACTCATGAAAAGCTACTATAGAAAATAAAAAGTTTAAATTGTGTTCTGATTTAACTTTATTCAACATAAATTTTTAACTCTACAAACAAGGATCCTCGAAATAGACTGCTTTCTTATTAGTCCCTTATTCCATTGGACCAGTTTTTGCATTCAGTAGAAAAACAGCAACTCTAACATTCACATGAGTACTGCTTCGTCAGAAAAGGCTAGGATTGAAGCTATAAAATGAACTTTTACGCCCATTTACGTACATGAAACAATTTAAAACAGTTGGATTTTATGATTGATAGGAATTGTTGCGATATTAGAGCTATTAGTTATTTTGCAGTTTAAAAAGTAAAATGATTACCATAATTAAAATATAATTTTATACTTAATGAGCCTTTTTTCTGAATAAATTTATTTTTATGTAAATATAACTTAAATAAATAAATAAGAAAGATAACCAACGGCGGGAATCGGACCCTTAACGCCCTCATTGAACGCCGGCACGTTACTGAATAGGCTACTTCGGCGATGTCTCATGAACAAATTTATTAGTATTTAAACTGCGTTTAAAATTTTTAATCTTCTTTTCTCCTATTTAACAAGCATTCGGTTCTATTACGTTGTGGGTTGAACACCATAAAGGAGTACTACTATGTCACGAAATCTCGACCCCAAATGAATTTCCCATGTTTTGCCCAGAGTATTTATTTTTGCCCTCACACTTCTCTTCGAAATCAAGAAACTACAGATGGCCGTTTTTTTACTGCGCACGCGCTGTAAGTTTGGACTGCTTGAACCCTTCGTTTTCTACGGTCGAAGTCTCTCGACCGACCGCGCTGGGAAATAGCTGTCTTCTCGGCGTGGGGACGGACAGTGAAAACGCTGTCTGACTGCCAGTCGAAAGGTTGGTGAATACGGCTGTAAACGCTCCAACTTAACTCGAATAACGTAACTTAGCTCGTACATAGAAATTCTGTTGATTTCAAATTGCTGCGAATTTTTAACCTTTCCTCAAACTATGATTACATTATAGTGCACATTTTATATGATACGGTGTACAAAACATAAGCGTCATTGTACTTCTAAACAAAGTCGTGGGCTGTGGTAGCCTTGTGATTAGGATGTCGGACTTTGGACCGTAAGGTCTAGTGTTGGAAACCCGATCCGCTGAAGACCCACCACTCCGTTTTATGCAGCAACGCATAGCCATAAGACTTCATGCTAAAAAGTAATGAGTTGAGGAGAAAAGTTAGTAGGCACCATTATTTAGCTGCTGCGTACGTCAGAAAGTATACAAGATAGATAAAAAAAAGCAGTCAGTATACTCTTTAGTCTGTTTTCCAAAAACTTGCAAGTAACAAACATACAGATTTACAAAAAAAAAGAAAAAATCTAAACACTTTATAAAAAAAAAAGATGTAACAGAGTGAAAGCTGATTGAAGCTTGAGTAACAAGTTTTAATTACTGAAAAATATCACTTAAACTATTTTTCCTCAAAATATAAGGTCTACCGGAAAGTTCTGTCCTTTTCTATTGCGAGGAGCTTAGACACGTTCTATATTTCATGTTCTAGCATGTTCGGTTCTATAATTCAGATAAGTATTGCCATCAACTGGATAACTTAAAGTAGCGTTTCTCAACTTTTCAGTATTCGCGGCCCAATTTTCTATCATAATTTTCTCCGCGCCCCCCCCCCCCTTCCATAAAATGTATACAACAATAATGTATATGAGTACTGATTCTGTTTTTGAATTATTTTTAACTAACTGCCAAAACAAAAGTAAAAACAAGTAATTTTGTAATAAAATTTAGTAATAAATCACTATTTGAACTTTGGGCAGGAGTAGAGAAGGATTTTTCTGCACTAAAAACATGGGCATTTTGCATTTTATTACCATTTTAAACAACGGCGGATCCAAGGGGGGGGCGATGGGGCGATCGCCCCCCCCCCCCTTGGGTTGATTTAAGTGGATACTACAACGACACTCCTAAGTGAGTTTTTACTCTTTGTGCCCCGGGACCAGCCATTTTTTTATGTTCTTGGAATCCCAAAACGCCCTTCAAGTTCTATGCTTTCCCCCTGTTCCTTTGTCCTTTAGTATTGCTGAGTTGCTAATCCTCGGAGTAATGGGAAAGAGATTCCCTGCTCTTTTCTTCTACCCATCAAACTGGTGACAGCTAGCCAACCCTTAGCACGTGGTGTAAATTCCTGCAGCATTTACGCTAAAACCTGGAGTCTGAAATCATTGAACATTCATAATTACAGATGTTTATATAAATTGCACATACTCGTTGATGGTTTTTTTAGTACATATTTAGTATTACATTTTGAAAATTTTAGAAAATATATTACTAATAATTGCTATTATTTTGTAATTTAGACATATCAACTCAAATTTAGAAAATGTATTTACAAGCCTACATTTTTCTTGAGAAAGCTTAAAGGAAATCCTAACTCGAATAAAACTTGGCTAAGAAGCAGAATGAGTGATGATAGACTCACTGAATTAGCGTTATTGCATATCCATAAAGATATTACATTGGACGTTGAAAAAATTATAGACAGATTTGCGAAAGCAAAAAAACGTCAGCTTGTGTTCCTTTTATAAGGGCTTTGAATAAACGTATATGCATTGAAAAAATGTGCTAGTAAAATTTTAAATAGCACTACACTAGCATTTTTTTTGTTGTTCCTGCTGTTTGAAAAAAAGGGGGGGGGGGGCGGAGGGACTGTTGAAAAGGAATGAAGAATCTCCTCCATCCATCCTTACATTGAACCCCGAGATTTCCAAAATCGCCCCCCCCCCCCCCTTGAAGATTTTCTAGATCCGCCCTTGATTTTAAACATCCTTAACAACTTTTGTGAAACTGGATTTTCTGCTGTGGTTTCTTTGAAGACAAACTATAGATCTCGGCTAAATATAGAAACAACAGGCTTTCTATTTCTAATATTGAGCCTTCCTTCGAAAAACTTTGCTTTGAAAGACAGGCCTAAGAAAATTACTAATAATTATTAAGTTTGTTTTTAATTTAGTATGTTTTGATTAAGAAAGTTTTAATTTAGTAATTAGTTTTACTTTAATAAGTTATTAAATATGTCGAAATGTATTTTGTTTTCTATGTGTATGTGTGCTTTCCTTTCAGTCAGTTAATCCATTTTTTAAAGTAATGTTTTCTCTTGGATATTCTCGCGCCCCCCTTCTCGTGTGCTCGTGCCCCACAGGTTGAGAATCGCTGACTTAAAGACAGCAGTCCAAAAAAAGAGGACGACCATGCTCAAAAGGAAAGACATCATGCTGCATCATGATAATGCCAGGCCACATGCTGCTTTGAGGACTCGTCAAAAAATTGCAGAACTAGGCTGAAATATTCCATAGCATCCACCATATTCCCCAGACATAGCACCCGACTACCACTTGTTTTTGTATTTACAAATTTTTTTGGCGAGCAAAAAATTCAAAAATGAAGACGATATCAAACAAGCACTGGTTGAATTTTTCGAATCAAAAGATGAAACATTTTTCAAAAATGGGGTACATAAATTGCCTTCGCGCTGGCAAGAAGTCATTGATTATGGCAATTATCTTATTAAATGAAATTATTTGGCAGTAAGAAAAATTTGTATTTTCTTTTATTCCAAAAACGGACAGAACTTTCCGGTAGACCTAATATTTCCTCTGATAGATTAAAGAAATTTTATTTGTACCAAAGTATTAAGACATTCAAAGCAAATACCGAAAGAGTAGAAATACAATTACAAACATGTCTACGAAAGGAATAACTTTTCTTAATTGTTTGCACAAAAGCCTAAATTTCTCTAAACTGTTTAAATGGTTTCTCGTAAATAAAGGTAAAAAGATGTCATTGGAAAACTTAAGGTCATACATAATGTAGTGAAGACCACTTACCAACAGCTTCTCCGATCATGAAGAGCAAACAGAGAATGCTGGCGAATACCAGACGACGGCGGGCCACCCGATCAATGCCTATTTCCTTCTCGTCATGACAGTGGGATTCTGACTGCAATAAAAGAAATTGGACTAAAATAATTGTTATTAAAGACAGCATATGAAGCGCAGACACAAGATTAAATTAGGTGCATCGTTAGGTTTACTTTTTGGCTGTCAACATGAAAAAGGTTTCGACTACAATTATATAACGATTTGGCGAGCTGAATGAACTACCTTTCAGTCGAGTGGTTTTTCAACAATGGTGTTTCACGCAAATTTAGTTCAGCAGGCGCATGTTAATTTCATCGCGATGACAATACAAGTTTCAAATGCAGACCTCCCTCTCCTCTTTTTGGACTGCAAAATTATCTGTTCTGCTGACAGCAAGTTTCTACTTCGCGTGCAAATGATTGTTTCTAGTTTTAATATTAGTCTATGAGCACAAATATAGGGAGAAATGCATCCTGAAGATGCATTAGAATAATCCAGACATCCTCAAAGCAGTACAATAGCTAGAGATGAGTGAAAGTTTTGTCCTCCTTAAAATCACCTTTGAAAAGCACAAAACGAATTAGGGACTCATCCGCATAGGGTATCAGGAGAACAGGTGCTACTGACATGCGATGCAAAAGAGCACGATTTTTTCAGTTTCATAATGAACCACTTCGAAGTCCATTCAGTTATTGGAAAACATTATATGTCTGATCTTTGATGATATAGTCGGCATACTTTTGCCTAATTGAAATGCACAGTTAGTAGAATGTCCATCTTTGGGTGCTGATTAATATTAGATCCGATGTTGATTTTCGATATCAAGTACTTAGGTCGATTAATTTTTTGGTTCGGAAGTTAATCTCGTTCTGCCTGACTGTATTACTGACTGTATTTTACGAAAACGCGTTAAATGGAGACGGATATTTCGTAATGTCCGATTCTGACGAGAACTTGTCATTCACAGATTAAAAATAACATTAGATTGCTTATTAGCTTAAAAAATTTCTCTCCCAAGTGAAGGCGTTTCCCAAGTCCGGTCACACGCATTGTTACCGGACTTGGCAAATTATCTCAGTGCCTGGCAATAATGAGAAAAAGTTTTAAACGCTGCTTATAAAGAACTGACAAACAAGGAAAAATATCAAGTTTGTTGAGTCGTCAAAATGGAACTAACTCAGTGCTGAGACGAACCTTTCTCGATTAGTGCGCCATTTAGATTACGGTTCATTATTTTCAGGTGTCTAGTGTGCCCCACTTGTTAATTTTCGTTTAAAAATTCAGTTTTGCAAAGTAGTCGCTAGTCTTGGAAGGTTACCCCTACCCCTCCTCCTCTTTTTATTTTTAAATGCTGCTTTAAGGGGGGAAATACGTGTAAAGGTCTCAAAACAAAATTTTTTAATTTTTCTTCATAAATCAATTCTACAACTATTTAATAATATACCCTGAAAATTTTAAAGCAAGATTCCAAGTTGTTTCAAAGTTATAAGCATTTAAGCGAGCGTTGCTTTTGGTGCAGTTGAGCAGGTAGTCCCTCATGAATGACCTGAAGGGGTCTTAGAGAACGTTAGCAGATGTCCTTTTATTTCTTTTAACAATTGAGACCTCATATAGAAATTTCTGTAAGTATTAGTATCTATAAGTATAAAAAAATTGATTCATTACTGCCTTAAATTTACCTTCAATACCACTCTTTTTTTCAAACGCGTTTTTCTCGAAACTATTTTTTCGAATTTGCGTACACTCTAGCTCGCAGTTTTTGATCGATCCTTATCAAATTTATCACACATTTTCTTTATACTTACACGCTTTAGTTGAACTAGAATCATAAACATATCTTTATTTTTACTTTTTTTTATTGTAAAAAAAGAACCAAAAAAGGGGTAAAAATCGTACTTAATTTTAACATTCTAAAAAAAATAGAAATTTTCAATATTTTGTGATGATTTTAGCTCAACTAGAAGAGACACCTATAAACAAAGTAGATTTTAAAAAAATTGATTTCAGATAAAAATTGTGACCTCCAGGATGTACGCAAAGTGGCCCTGACTTAATCCCTTCTCTCTCGCACCCGTCAAAATCACGGGCTGGAATGTGCCATAGCGTACCAAAACATTTTTAAAAATCCTCTCCTTAATCCCAAAACTTATTTATTTATTGTCTTACATACTAGATTATAGTATCAAACTATTTATAGTATAATTAGAGAATAAACATTTTTTAAATGTTTTTCTGGAAAACAAATTGGCGCTTTGTTTTTGTTTTCGTGAAATTTATGCGACCGTTAAGGAGTTAATGAGCTGTAAAATGTGTAACATTTTGCAGCACAAATAAAACCAAAGAGTTCATGTTGGCATTTCAATCTGATGGAGATAGAGCATATTGAACATCTAAATAGAAGTGTGCGATTGCTTACGGAAACGCTGCAATACTTTTATCATAATTGTGTATAATACCATTAAGAATCAGTTATTGTAGGCCTTTCGTCCTGTCATTTTTATTTACATGAGGGGGGAGGGCACATAATATATTAACTGTTTTTCATTTTTACATAAGATTTTTTGCACAAGCTAGGAAGGGACATAAGCCCTCCTTACCGCCCTAAATCACCGGCTTTCTAATACATTTTTTTATTGTTCCAAAGGAAGTTTACACAATATCGAACGATTCTGTTGTGCTTTAATCAAAGATATATAGATATATGACCTGAGATAGAAAGAACCCCACTTAAATTAAGTCTGAAAAGTGATACTTACAAAAATACTTTCAGTCCTGCCTTTAGGCGAAGTTGGGGACTGTGAGACTCCGTTGTTGCAACACTCCTCTGCAGCGTTCCCATGGCAGCAATAGATGATGGAGTTATCGCGCGAGACCAGAGACTCGTATGTGCCTGAATGATGGTCGCTTAGTGTCCTGCAAAACAGTGCTAATTATGTAATTTCGCTGCTAAACTGCACAGACAAAAGGACAAAATCTTGTTATTTACACGTAAAGGGCTATGACGGTCCCTTGAAATCTGTGAAGTAATGAGTACTTTACCGATCTTGTTGGACCATTACTCAGTGCCTGGTTACCACTCAGGCCAACTAGGCCACGGCCTTGGGCCCCCAAATTTTAGAGGCCCCAAATTGTAAGAAAGATTTCTGAAAATATCTGTTAAAAGATATTCTTTTACAAAATGGAAAGATCTTAACTCATTTAAATGGCGAGCTAAAAGTATTTGCAAAAACAAGGTAAATTATGCACAATCAGATCAATATCTTCAGGACTATCAAAGCTAAATAGTGTCCTTTAATCGCTGAGGCATCTCGATATGACGTCATCTGAAAGACTGGTGGAAAAACGTACTGCGCATAGTCCTAGCTGGACTGAGACTGACACAGTCCTAGCAGGATAGCAAAACATTTTGGACTAATTGTTGACTCAACTCCTAATATAAGCCACATTAATCAGCTGTCAATTGTTTTAAGATATGTTAATGAAGAAGGGGAATCACAGGAGAGGTTTTTAAAATTTTTGCCTGTAAATAGCCACAGTTCACTTTATCACTTTCATTATCAACTTCTATTTTGAATCTACTTGAGAAGGTGAGTTTGGACATTGTGAACTGTAGAGGCGCAGTCATATTACAATGCAAGTAACATAGCAAGTCAGAATATTCTGGCTTACTAGCCAGAATCAAAGAGGTGTCCCCCTTAGCAGATTATGTACCTTGTTCAGCACATTCTCTTAACCTTGTTGGAACTTACGCTGTTGATTGTTGCCACCAAGCTGTATAATGTTTTGCAATTGTTCAGAGTATATATAATTTTTTTCTGTATCCACTCATAGATGGAAAATTTTGCAACAGCAACTATTGAAATCCAGCAATACTTTGAAAATTAAAACTTTGTCTAATACTAGATGGTCTGCTGTAGCAGATGCGACCAAAGCCCTACGTAAATGTTATTTACTAATTCGGCAAGCTCAGCATGACATTTCCAAAGATGACAAGGAAACTGCAACAACTCGACACGAGGCCAGGGGCTTGCACTCAAAAATGTGAAAATTTGAAGTAGCATTAATGACAGTTATAATGGACACAATTTTACAGCGTATTAACAGCAGACAAATGTCTTTAAAATACCGTTCTTGATATTTCTTCTTTAGTTCCATTGTATAATTCTCTTATTAAATTCATTAATGTTGTAAGAGAAAATTTAAATGCATATGAAATAGAAGCAAAAGGCTTAGTTGATGAAATGACATACAGTACAACAAAGGGAGAAAAACATTTCATGTCTGAAACTGAGTATCATCTTTCTCCTACAGAAGCGTTCAGAATTAGGTGTCATAATGTGATTTGTGATGCTCTTATTGTTCAGTTGTGTAAATAAATGGAAGCATATTCCAATTTAGGACAAAAGGTTTTTTTTTTTTTTTTTTTGTATAAATACTAAGTTGTCCATTTCTGAAATCCTAACAGCTGCTGAAAAGTTTCAAAAGTGCTATTCGGTAGACATTGACAATAATTTCCTTGATTTCCTTTTACATTTTGGACCAATTTTAAAGCAACAGAGTTCTCCAGTAGAGGTTTAAAGAGAATAAAAGCTTTGAACATTTCCCATACTCTTCCAAATGTTGAAACGGCATTTCGAATATTGTTAACTTGACCAGTGAGTAACTGTTCCAGCAAGAGGTCGTTTTTAGTTTTGAAGAGAATCAAAAATCGATTAAGAAGCACATTGATCCAAGAAAATTGCAGGCATTTTCAATATTGAGTATTGAGAGTGACATCACTTCAAAGATGGATTTTGATGACATAATAAATGATTTCGCAGGAATTTGAAATGCATGAAAAAACCATTTTGCATTGGATGTAAGTTGTATTTTTTTGCATACTGTTTTGATATCCAATTTGTTATTGCAGGGTTCATATGGTGCTTTTAAACTATTTTTTTTTTCAATGTGGCAAAAAGGCTTTAAAAGTGCTTTTTTTATGTGAGAGTACTTTTTTTACATTTCAAGATTAATTGAAATTAAGAGTACCAAATTTTAATTGCAACATATGTGAGATATCTTAAGAATAAAAATTTTGATACTCTAAATAAATACTTTCCATTTCAATTAAATTTAATTAGTCTTGAAGTAACATTTCAGTAATTTGTTTTAGAAAAATTACATTTTCCAAGTTAGAAATATCTTTGTTTAATTTCATTTTAGAAAAAGAAAAGCTAAACAATATCATTGTATCTGGTCAATATATAATCAATCTAGTCAATATATAATGCAGTTTTCGGGGAAGCAGAACCTATTAAGAATCCTCAAAAATCAATTCAATTAAAAGACATAAAATTATCTAACGCAAATTATTATTATTATTTAAACTAAATT
This sequence comes from Octonoba sinensis, assembly GCA_038502835.1. Taxonomy (NCBI): domain Eukaryota; kingdom Metazoa; phylum Arthropoda; class Arachnida; order Araneae; family Uloboridae; genus Octonoba; species Octonoba sinensis. The sequence continues at coordinate 145,965,947 of CM076598.1, forward strand.
AATAGCACTAAAACAAGGAATACCAATATGCATCAGAAAAACAGTAAAAGATTTTTTAAAAATCCTAATGTCATTTTACATGTACCTGTAGTTTGTTACCTTACACATTTAAATTACAAATTCATATATTTATTCACTTAAATTTAAAAAAATAATATTACAGTTCATAAGATGCTTTTGACGAGTGAAGAATTTTACATTTCTAAAAGGAAACGTATGTTAAGAAAAATAAATAAATATATATAGTTTTGTAATCATGAAATCATGGTTGGTTGATTTAAATCTTACTTTTCAAATATACTTTAAATATACTATTATAATTTAATAATTAAGTAATAAACAAATAAGTTAAATGTTCTTTTTATACATTTAATTTTATGGTTCTGCAGTCTCATGCTTGACCGAAATTTTTCTTTTAAATCATTAAGTATTCTTTTTGTTACTTTTAAATATGAACTTGTATGAATTTATGATGTTTATAATTATGTATAAATGCATGATTCTTTTACACAAAAGGAATAAACTGATGATATGCTGAAATAACATATTAATTTTGATTAATTTAATTATAAAAAATAGTTTTTCTTGTTAATTGAAAGTAAAATCACTAGTTCCAATTAGGTTTTAATCAATCCATTATTGTAATATTTAAAATGCTTGTAACAGAATTAGAACATAGAGACAATGTGGAAGCCATAAAAGATAATGAGCTATTTATGAAATCTGTTGTCGCTTTCTAAATTATAGTATCAATTGTTAAAGCATTTGAGAATAACGAGCAACTTATTTTCTATCATATCTGTTTATATCAAACATAGCACGTTTTTTCAGTCAATTATTACTGTTTTTTATTTATTTAATATTATAAACAGTAAAATTTGAAAATGCAATATGTGTATTCAAAAAGTTTGCTTATTTAATGAATAACAAAAATCATATTGAATGAGAACAATATAGAAAGCAGAATAGTAGCTTGTCGTGACAGTAGGTGCTTTTTTTTCTCTCTTGCCAGTTGGGTATGAACCCAGTATTAATAGAATAATCTCCAAGCTTATTTAATTTTATACATTATACCCAGTATTTTTACTTTTCGTACCATAGGGGGCCCCAAAATAGTGTTGTGCCTTGGGCCCCTGACTGTCTTAATCGGGCCCTGCCATTACTCAGACTTTTGTTATGGTCCGTAGATCTTGTTTTGAGGATAAATTGAATAACTACTTCAGTAGATCCTCGAGGTCCATTCATAACAAAAAAAAATCATTTTTTAAAATATAAACTGAATCTGTGATCTGCCAATTATTTTAAGAATCATTCTTTATCAAAAAAAAAAAACTTAAAGCCCTTTTTTTTTCAATTTTATTTTTCATTTTTAAAATTGGTCATGGTGTTTAAAGCGTTAATACTCTGAAACTGTACTGGTGCAGTGTTATGCAGTTGTAGTGTGCAGTTTTAAGGGAGACGAGTATATAGATAATTGGTACGAATACGCAGCTGGTCCCGAACTCTAAAGAACCAAAACATTTCCTATTACATATGCCTAATACTACAGTCGCACCTCGTTAGTTCAAACACGCTTGAAACAAATTACTGCTAAGACGTACTACATTGTCTATCCCCGTCCTAATGTATCAACAAATAGTGCTAATTTCTTCGATTAAGACGAACACGACTAATTCGAACTATCGGATAAATCGTACTCTTATTTGTGGTCCCTACCGTTCGAACTTCAATTCAATACGAAACAAACGTAAAAGTCATTTTTTACTTTACCAAACTGCGAAACAAAAGAATAATTCATCAGAATGTCTTACCAATTTAGATGCCAATGAAGACTTCTGGAGCAATTGTTCAGAAAAGAGTAGGAAATATTGTCTCATAACTGAGTATTTTAAAAAACAATACGATAATTTTGAAAGATTTTCTCTTGATATGTAATTTCAGTTAATAAACGTTTAAAGTTATTGAATTTTTACTTTTAAAACTTCTTATTTGAAAACCAGAAATTGTTTTTTTTTCTTATGACAAGTTCAAAATCTATAGCACTGATTTATATATGCATTAGGGACTTAAATCGAGCATTGTGTACTGGAAAATAGCGTGAAATTCCTCTTTTGCTATCTAAAAAAAAAGGATTTCATTGTTTTTCGGATAAGACGAACTACGGTTATGAATAATTTATTTTAAAAGACCCTTCGGGTTCGTTTTAACGAGGTTCGACTGTATTCGCTTATTGAGACCAAAAATCCATAGAGATGAGACCAGAGAAATGAAAGCCAATATAAATTAGGAGCCATAAGGAACGGGTTTAACGCGCGTCAACGAACACAAAAATTAATTTATTAGACATTAATTACAATTATTGTAACTCTCAATAGAATCCAACGATATTTACAGGGGAGATGTTTAACAAAATACCCACTAGATGGCGGTGCTGTTAAAGTCAAAGTTCTAGTGAATTTTCAAATTTACTTGGCTTAGCAGTCAGCATGTGCAATAAAATTAAGTTATAATTTTAATAAAATTCCTTGATTGTAAAAGAAGTAATTTATATTTTAATAGAAGTTTTAATAGCTGTTGTGCGAACAAGTTGTTGCATAAGTTACATCAGGATGGGGGTAAAGTGTTGAATGCATATAACGGCCTTATTCACCAAACACGGTCAAACAGCCGGTCCAGTCAATATTCAAAGGAACCTATGTCAAGACCGCTGTCGGATTCCGTATTCACCAGACATTAGCATCGTTGATCTTTCGACTGCCTCTCTTGAGACAGTCTTGATTTTGGTTGGTATTACAGCCCGTATTCACCAACCTTTCGACTGGCAATCACGCAGCGTTTTCACGGTCCGTTTTGGACTCAAGTCCAAAACGGTATTCTCCACGCCGAGGAGACAGCTATTTCCCAGCGTGGTCGGTCGAGAGACTTCGACCGTAGAAATCGAAGGGTCCAAGCAGTCTAAATTTACAGCGCGTGCGCAGTAAACAAGCGACCATCTTGTAGTTTCTTGATTTCGAAGAAAAGTGCGAGGGGAAAAATAAATAATCTGAGCAAGACATGGGAAATTCATTTGGGGTCGAGACTTCATGACATAGCAGTACTCCTTTAGGGTATTCAACTCTCAACGTAATAGAGCCGAATGCTTGTTAAATAGGAGAAAAGAAGATTAAAAATTTTAAACGCAGTTTAAATACTAATAACTTTGTTCATGAGACATCGCCGAAGTAGCCTATTCAGTAACATGCCGGCGTTCAATGTGAATGTTAAGGATTCGAATCCCGCCGTAGGTTATCTTTTTTATTTATTTATTTAAGTCATAATATTTACATAAAAATAAATTTATTCAGAAAAAAAGGCTCATTAAGTATAAAATTATATTTTAATTATGGAAATCATTTTACTTTTTAAACTACAAAATAACTAATAGCTCTAATATCACAACAATTAATATCAATCATAAAATGTAACTGTTTTAAATTGTTTTATGTACGTAAATGGGCGTAAAAGTTCATTTTATAGCTTCAATCCTAGCCTTTTCTGGCGAAGCAGTACTGATGTGAATGTTAGACTTGCTGTTTTTCTACTAAATGCAAAAACTGATCCAATGAAATAAGGGACTAATAAGAAAGCAGGCTATTTCGAGGCTTCTTGTTGGTAGTTATAAATTTATGTTAAGTAAATTTAAATCATAACACAATTTAAACTTTTTATTTTCTGTAGTAGTTGTTTATAAGTAGTATTTCTATAATAATTTTTTATTCTGTTTTTTATAAGGTAAAATTGTTACTGTAAATAAATATATCATTTAATATTTAATTTGCCTTTTTTCCTAAATAAATTTATTTTTATGTAAATATAATAAGTTAAATGAGCAAAAGTTAAAACTCAAGTGCGGAATTCGAACCCTGCACGTTCGCATTGAACGTCGGCATGTTACCAGATAGGCTCTTTCGTCGCTGTCTCCTGAGCAAACTTTATTAGTATCTGAACTGTGTTTGAAATTTCAATTGCTTCTTTCTCCTAATTAACTGGTCATTCGGCACTTTTACATTAAGGATTGAACACCCTAAAGGAGCACACTACTATTACACTAAGTTTCGTCCCCAAATGAATTTTCCATATTGTGCCTCCGCCTTGTAAAGGTTTTTTTTTTTTTTTTTTACAATTACGATTGCTTGAGAAATTTGTGAATCGCTCACAGCGTTTGTTCTTGTTTTATGAACGACTTTGAAACTTAGGGCGAAAAAGATTTTCATGCGCGATATCGTCTACAAAAATCTACATTGCTGCAGTTTGACTCTATGAGGTCACATGGTAGAATTCAGCCAATCATAATACCACTGTCAAGACAGCTGCCTCAAGAGAGGCAGTCGAAAGATCAACGATGTTAATGTCTGGTGAATACGGAATTCGACAGCGGTCTTGACATCGGTTCTTTCGAATATTGACCGGACCGGCTGTTTGACCGTGTTTGGTGAATAAGGCCGTTATGATTGGCTGAATTCTACCATGTGACTCCATAGAGTCAAACTGCTGCAATGTGGATTTTTGTAGACGATATCGCGCATGAAAATCTTTTTCATCCTAAGTTTCAAAGTTGTTCATAAGACAAGAACGAGCGCTGTCAGCGACATTCAAATTTCTCAAGCATCTTAAATGTAAAAAAAAAAAAAAAGAGAGAAAAACATTTACCAGAGGGAGGCACAATATGGAAAATTCATTTGTCGACGAAACTTCGTGAAATAATAGTGTGCTCAATCTTTAATGTAAAAGTGCCGAATGACCAGTTATTCAGGAGAAAGAAGCAATTAAAATTTCAAACTCAGTTCAGATACTAATAAGTTTGTTCAGGAGACAGCGATGAACTAGTCTATCTGGTAACGTGCCGGCGTTCAATGCGAACGTGTAGTGTTCCAATCCCCCCTTTGATTTTTAATTTTTACTTATTTAACTTATTATATTTACTTGGAAAAAAAAGGCCAATTAAATATTAAATGATATATTTAAGTATAGTAACAATTTTACTTCATAAAAAAAACAGAATAAATAAATATTATTGAAATACTACTCATGAAAAGCTACTATAGAAAATAAAAAGTTTAAATTGTGTTCTGATTTAACTTTATTCAACATAAATTTTTAACTCTACAAACAAGGATCCTCGAAATAGCCTGCTTTCTTATTAGTGCCTTATTCCATTGTACAAGTTTGCATTCAGTAGAAAAACAGCAACTCTAACATTCACATGAGTACTGCTTCGTCAGAAAAGGTTAGGATTGAAGCTATAAAATGAACTTTTACGCCCATTTACGTACATAAAACAATTTAAAACAGTTACATTTTATGATTGATAGGAATTGTTGTGATATTAGAGCTATTAGTTATTTTGTAGTTTCAAAAGTAAAATGATTACCATAGTTAAAATATAATTTTATACTTAATGAGCCTTTTTTCTGAATAAATTTATTTTTATGTAAATATTATAACTTAAATAAATAAATAAAAAAGATAACCTACGGCGGGATTCGAACCCTTAACATTCGCATTGAACGCCGGCACGTTACTGAATAGGCTACTTCGGCGATGTCTCATGAACAAATTTATTAGTATTTAAACTGCGTTTAAAATTTTTAATCTTCTTTTCTCCGATTTAACAAGCATTCGGCTCTATTACGTTGAGAGTTGAATACCCTAAAGGAGTACTACTATGTCATGAAGTCTCGACCCCAAATGAATTTCCCATGTTTTGCCCAGAGTATTTATTTTTGACCTCGCACTTCTCTTCGAAATCAAGAAACTATAGATGGCCGTTTGTTTACTGCGCACGCGCTGTAAGTTTGGACTGCTTGGACCCTTCGATTTCTACGGTCGAAGTGTCTCGACCATTGACTTCAATAGAGAACTGGACTGACGACTTCTCGCCACCGCTCGTAGAGGAGATGAAGGCCTGCAACCCTACAGGAAACGCCCCAACTACTCCCGAGCGAAGAATCGTTTGCATTGTTTTCTATGGGATTTTGAATGATTTTAAATGCGGAGTACTCGTTTATTTTAAACGTTTGGAAAGTTATGAAGACATGAAATGATTAAGCATTCTTTACTTTCTGAGCTGTTAGCATCAGATTTTGTTTATGGGCACCGGACTGTTTTTAATACTTCAAAAAACATAACTCATCCTCAAGGATTTTTCTCGCCAAGTTACTTTCGGTTTCCCGCGCGTTTGTTAGGAAGAGCGAAACTCAGCTTTTTTTCTTTCTGTTAAACACAAAAAAGCTTGAAAAAAAGGATCTTCTTTAACGATCCAGGACAAGACTTTTAAACTTCATAATATTTTTTGAATAAAATTTTCTTGTGTGGTTTTTCTAATAGCAAGTTGTAAATAAAATGACAAACAAAGAAAAGTGAAATTTTCGGGCAAAATTAGTATTCCTCCACATAATAAATGATTTTTAAGGGCACTCATGATTTTAATTAATATTAAATGATTTGTTATTGGTATTTTAACTAATATGCAAATTAAATTGATTATTAATTAACATTAAAACAATAAAATTATAATTTTTTAGTATCATCATTTAAAAAAAATAAATAATACAGTAAAACCTGTTTTTGTGCGGTCCTTTTTTATGCGATTTTGTTTTTGTGCGATTTTATTTTTGTGCGATTTTTTTCGTGCGATTTATTTTTATGCGGTATATGAATCTTAGCGGCGTTAGCACCAGTTTAATGTTTCCTATCAATGTACATATACATATTTAAAAATGACAACTAATTATAATTATTATTTATCCAGTAAGCACATGGTAAGTGCCCATGTGCTTACTGTATAAATAAAAATTATAGGAGAAGTCTTTGATAATTTCGGTGAAAATGACCTTGACGAGATGATTGAGGACCAAACTATCGATGATAGTGACATTATTAATAGTTTGATAGATTATGAAAATGGACAAGAAGAACCGGAATCTATTACAGCAGATAAAATATATGCAGGGATCCAGATTACTAAAAAATTGGAAACGCATTTTCTTAAAATAGATACCAATGCGGAAAGACGCTAAAAATTCCAAAAAGAACTTAGGTCATGCATGTCTCACTATCGTGACGTTTACAAGCAATTGACCAGTCGACCGTCGTCATAAAAACTGATCACTGACTTCATGGTACCAAAAAAGAATTCAATTGAAATCCTATCTTCAAGCGACGAAAGCGATTTTCAACCAATTCGTCCCAAGAAGATGCGCGTTTTGGATTACGATGTGTAGGAGCAAACTATTTAATGTATAATTTGAAAACTTCTCCATGTATATGAATAATGCAGAATTAAATATTTTTACAATTTCTTAGGTCTAATTTAATTATTTAATTTAATTGAAAGCATTCTTTCATCTATTTCATAAATCATTGATGTATTTTCTAAGTCCGACTTTTTTATGCGGTCCCTATCCACCGCATAAAAAAAATTTTTATGTTGTATATCGTACAAAGTTGTTTATTATATGTAAGAATTTAGAAAATTTCCGAATATTTTTTTGTGCGATTTCTTTTATGCGGTTCCTATCCACCGCACAAAAACAGGTTTTACTGTATATGTAGTTTATTAAGATGAAAAAAAATTTTTTTTTTCATTTCCTTAAAGAAATATATCTATGTGCATCTACATAAGCTGGGTTTTTTTAATTTTATTTGCACATGAACTTCTTTCTCGGTAAACATAATTATAAGCTGGGGAGCAACATTGTTATTATTATTATACATAGCGATACAATATGAATGATTTCTTAAAAAGTACATTTGATTTTTAAAAAAAGTAAAAATAAAATAATTTGTTTTATATTGATATTTTTACTAATATTTTAATAAAAGTATGACTTTAACCAATAAAATAACAATCATTTTTGATAATATCAATTTTGAAAAAAATAAATTTTATAAGCTATTTTGATTGATAAAATTTAAAAAACAAAATTTCGTTTCCTTAAAGCAACACATCACTCAATATATATTTGCAAACTGAATAAATGTACCGTCGCATATGAACTTCTTTTACAAGCTAGCTCGTCATATCGAGAATTCCCGGGGGGGGGGGGGGGTCAAAGGGTGCAAAATCATACTTTATAACAGAAAAAGCATTAAAATGTATGCATATGTATAAAATCATAGTGTTTCTAAATCAGGGGGGGGGGGTACTTTTGATTTTAAAAAAATAATGAAAGTACTTTTGATTAAAAAAAATATAACAAACTATTTGTTTCATGTTGATATTTTAACTAATACTTAAAATTGTAACTTTAATTCATTACAAAGCAATAAAATAATAATCATTTTTACAAGCTGGCTCGTCATATGGAAATTTCCCGGGGGAGGGGGAAGAATACATATTTACCCACTATAGAAGAAAAACATCAAAATACGCATGTGTGTAAAGTCAGTGTTTCTAAAAGTCAGGAGGGGGCAACTTATGACTTTAAAAAAATAATAATAAAGTACACCTTGATTAAAATAATAGACTATTTGTTCTATATTGATATTTTAACCAATATTTAAATAAAAGTGTGATTTTTAATCATTGCAAAGCAATAAAATAATAATAATTTCTGATAATATCAATTTTGAAAAATGTCATGTATTTTATAAGCTATTTTGATTGATAATATTTAAAAAACAAAATTTCACTTCCTTAAAGCAACATATAGTTTAATATATCTATGCAAACTGAATATATATACCTTGGCATATGAACTTCTTTTACAAGCTGGCTGCTCATATCGAAATTTCCCCGGGGGGGGGGGGAGGGGAAGGGTACATATTTACATATTATAGAAAAAAAAAGCATCAAAACATATGCATTGTGTCATAGTGTTTCTGTCAGGGAGGGGGTAGATGAAAGTATTTATGCTTTAAAAAATAGTAATAATAAACTATTATTCGCGCTACAAGTCGGCATTGTATTCATTGTTACAAAATATCAGATCGGACTTTAATAAAGCGCACGCTCAACGGGGTTTTTTAGCGCCAACTCCGTACCTACGCCAAATTTCTGCCAAGTTAACGATAAAGTAGCCAAACTAGGAGCTGGAACTACACCCGAAAAGAGGCTTCACTCGGCCGGGGTGTAGTAGGAGATCCAGGTTAGTATAGAGATCAGTGGTCTCGACCGACCGCGGTGAGAAGTAGCTGTCTCCTCGGGGTGGGGAATACCGTTTTGGACTTGAGTCCAAAACGGACCGTGAAAACGCTGTCTGACTGCCAGTCGAAAGGTTGGTGAATACGGCTGTAAAAGGTTTCTTTGACTTGTGTTTTCACCTGCTGACAATCGCATTAAATAAATTTCGTAAATAATATACTATTTCTTAATTTTATGGTGGCCATAAATGTGTGCCTCACAATAATCAAAAAAGAAGTATGATGTATTAACTTTAAAATTTAATATTTGTTATGTATCTGGCTATAGTAATATTAGTGTGCTATATCTGGCAATAGTGTCGAATGTTTTCATCACATGAATGTAACAACTTTAAAATGGAAATGAATGTATAATAAAATATTTCCGACTCCAAGTTAATCGGTTATTATTTATTGTTTGAATCAGATCAGACATGCCAAACAGTTTACTATATAACGCATAGTACGTCCGGTCTTGTTACACAGGCCATATTCGCATCATCGGACCAGCCGGTTAATCGGAAGAATATGATCGCGGACGATTAACCGGAATCGACTGTATATATATATTTGATTATTTTCCCATTAATGGCTTATAAATAATACCTGAAGAGGCGTAAATAAACTCTTATATGTATAAACAGTTGAATACTTTGAGCCGCAATGGTATGAATTCATGTAACTAGACCAATGGTTGCCAACGGCCGACAAACAGTCGATTGCGAGTTACTAGTAGCATCCATGTTAGTAGCTAAAGGGGAAATTTTTCAATAAGATCGTGACTAAACTCCGCTGGAAGGCACCATATTTAACACTATTAGTTGTTAGTAGTTTTTTCACATTTTGCCAATAATCGCATTGGATAGCACGTGACTCAGAGAGAAACTAAAAGTTTTGCTGACAAAGATATAAACTACTAGCTGTTTCCCCGCAGAACATCTGCGGGCTATCAGTCAAACAATCAAACTTAGCTGAAAAATTAACCTTTTTTTAAGATGCAAAATTCGAAAGGCCTTTAAAATTCGAAAGGCCTAAGAAAAGATCGCTAGGTATAAAAATGAGAATGATCACTTAGTATTAACAAACTAGGGTGTTGCCGCTCCGAAGAATCGGAAATTAAAAATTAAATTATGAATGAAAATACTTTTTGAGAAATAGAAATAAATATGTTAAAGTCCGTAACGTACGATAATAAATAAAAATACGTTAATTTTCTATGCTAATCATTAAGCAAAATTTTAAATGTCGGTTTGCCATAGTTTGTTTTCCATGTCAGTATCGTATCGTACCACAAAATGAAATTGTAACTGGTCCACGTTAATTGAAATGTATATATAGATGGGAAAAGTTGTTAATTGAGGTGGCGAGAAGCAAAGGCATGTAAGTCACAGAAGTAACATTTTCTGTTAAGCTCGTGCAAAGTTCGGATCATATACAAAATTCTAGACGCTTTTCAAATATTTTTTTTATATATTTGGATCCTATATGTAAAGTATTAGTTTAAATATGCAGTTTCAAGCATTTCCAATTATTAAATTTGGAGCAGGATGTTTCTTTTTTAAATTCCCTACATCGTTTTGCTTCTAACTAGGTAACTTGCCTACCGTTTACCAGGCAGTAAGAAAGGTCTTAGGTACAAACAGGTAAGCGTGAATTACTAATTTACCCTCATCGAGTTTCCTTTATAATTATATATAAAAATGTAGATAACATTACAAACATGATGGTATAGGGTTACCTTAGCAAAAGTAAACAAATCTTAGGGATGCCGCGATTTTAAGTTTCACTAATTGACTAAGAGAGCGTGATGTGACGCAACAAGTCATTTAGGGATGTCAGGGTGGTCAGTTCCCCCCCTGGCTTTGGAAATATGATGCATTTAAATGTATGTACATGTATTTTGTTGGTTTTTAATGCAATATACATTGAGTTTAAACCCTTTGTCCTCCCTCCCCCCTCCCTTGGTACAAAATTTTGAAATGACGGGTCTGATGTGACGAATAGGAAAAGACACAGAATAACAGCTACGCGTGAGGCAATCGTCGAGTAAAAGAGAATGCTCATTAGGGTGGTCATAAAAATCTGACAATATAAACCTGTGCCTCATTGCGGTTGAATATAGGAAAAAAACAGCAATTTTTAACAAAAAAAAAAGTGTTTTTCTTAATAAGTCGAAACCGTTTGCCTTAGAAATATAATCTCATTTCATACAAAATTTTATTCTCTTCAACGATCTCTTTCATTTTTTTTCTTTGGAAATAGTCACAGAGTGGTTTTCGCATTTTCAAGAATGGTGGATAGTTTCAAAAGTGAATTTTCTTGCAAAGTCCTGGAAACATTACAATATGCAATTGCATCTGCTTTCCAGATCTTGCTTTTTGTATTTTTCAGATTGAAAAGCAAATGCAACAACTTTATGACTTAAAATAAAATAATTATGGATAAAAAAAAGGAAGACAGGAGGGAAAATGATAGCAAATTATGTTTCAAGTATTTCGTTAATTATATTTTTTGAATATACCATTTCTGTTAGTATTTTCTAAATATTAATTAAGGGGACACTGGCTTAGATTATGGTAACTTTGGAAGAATCCACAAAAATGGGCATAGTTGTTCCATACATTCAACTTGTACTAAAAACTGCTATTTGTTTTTCGTCAAAGGGGAATTGAAGTTTTGGATTAATTCCACTTATCTCAGCTGTGTCATTAACAACCCTTAAACCACTCATTTTTTTAGCTTCAAACGTAAATTCATATATCAGGACCAGCATTTAACAAAAGCTTTATCGATTTCAAATCCTGGAGGTTAAAGTTTTGCTCTTACATTCCTACACCACAGTTATCTTAATCTTCTTACTTGTTTTGCTTTTTTCCCAGAAAGTATCCTCGAAAAATAAAAATGCAACTTACATTGAAATACCAATGATGGTTTAATATTTTAACGTCCTGTCTGCAATCTCTTTATCAGTTTTTTTGTATAGAACTTAATATTGTAATAATTATAGGTCTTCGCTGGCATCAAATTAATTTTGTGTGCATTGAATCGCATTTTTACATAAATACTGATTTCTACAATTAGGCCAATATATTCAGAGAGTAATTCCGACAACAAGGAACTTATCTCATCCAAAGAGAGATTTAAATATTCCGATTTAGAGGGAGCTGTTTTCCACTGGGTTGGGATATTGCTTCTATGTTTTTTTTTGAGTACAGAAAATTTAGAAAGGTTAGCGATTTTGTTCACATATGCGGGTAAAGAACTGAAACATTTGATAGGGGTTCCCATCGCTTAAAATAATATGGGGTTGTCAGCAATTGAGCAGCATGGGGCAGTTGGAAAATTCCAATTTGTTTTTGATACCACCGCAGTAAATGCGGGTCCTTGCTTCTAAACCCTGAAAACGTACAGGGCGCAACTTGTAAGTTTTCCATGCCCAGGACACTTTCAATTTTTCCTGCTCCCTTTGAATGGTTGATTTACTTTATATTTGTTGTCATGTGTCGGTCGGTGTGTGTGTGTGCTGCGGTCAATGTGAAATTAGTTTATTATTAAGAAATACCTATTGATGAAGAATTACCAGCGGTTACTAACCGGCCAGTTAATAATAACCGGTTATTATACTTTGCAATTTATTTTAAAGAAATCAAGATATTAAGGAAAAATTTCCGGCCCCATAGAAATTTCAGGCCCAGTTTACGGGTCCCGGGTGGCCGTGTTATAGTCAAGGCCTACCCACCTAGTAGCCCTCTTTGAACCTTTTTCCAATAAGCTAATACTAGTCGACCCATGCGCAATTCCACAATAATTTGGGAGAAAGGACATTATGAAGAATAGAAAAACGCAAAACTGTGCTTTTACAAAAGAATACATGTAATTAAACACATCAATACAAATAGCTGTTACAATTTTTGCCCACTATTATTTAGATATTCAAAATAATAAAATAATCAAAATAATAATGTAAATTATTTTTATTAGTAGTATTCATTGCATTAAAATACACTAACGAAAAAGTTCCATTACTAAAACTATAGTTACTGTTGGTTGGTTACTCTCTACCCATTCATAATATAAATCAATGTAAAAGAATATCTTGTTTTCAAGTAAAATGTTTTAAATTCAGATGCTAATAAATTAATAATAATAGAGTATGTTTGACGAACTCATTCCAAAAAGTTATTTCATGCAATGAATATTTAATTTAATAAATAATTTTAATAGTATATTTTCTAATATTTCTTAATTTACTGCATGAAAATAAAAACACCAAATAAAATATAAAAGAGCCCTTCTTAAATTTAGTTTATCAAAAATCAACGATCCCGCAAAACAATTAATTGGAGAAAACGTAAAGGAAATACGGGACTCGAACCATGGGTGTTGGGTATACCAGCCTTGCGCTCCTAACCACTCGGCCACTTGGCCTCTAACCAGCAAACACAACACCAACTTGGCATCCATTAAAAGACCTCCTTCTTAAATGATCTTGAACTTCAAATTTAAGAAAAGTTTTCCGTATAATTGCGTATTGTATATTTTTCCGGGTGTAGCGGTTAAGGAAAGCTTTAAAATGACTCCTCATTCATGAAATTTGATGAAGTATTAAGGAAGTTAAGGAGTACCGACAAAAAAAAAGGCCTTGAGAAATAATATATATGATGATATGATGATGTTCGATGATTTCATTCCAAAAAGTTATTTTATGCAATGAGTATTTAATTTCATAAATAAATTAAGTATATTTTCCACTATTGTTTCATTTACTCCATGAAAATAAAAACACCAAATAAAGTATAAAAGAGTCCTTTTTATATTTAGTTTATCAAAAATCAGCGGTCCAACCAAACAATTAATTGGAGAAAACGGACACGAAACGCGGGACTCAAACCACGGGTGTTGGGTATATTCATATGATGATGTTTTGATGTTCGATGAATTCATTACAAAAAGTTATTTTATGCAATGAATATATAATTTAATTAAAAAATTAATTGCATATATTCTACTATTTTTTAATTTACTGCATGAAAATAAAAACACCAAATGAAATATAAAAGAGCCGTTTTTATATTCAGTCTATCAAAAATCAACGTTCCAGCGAAACGATTAATTGGAGAAAACGGACACGAAAAAACGCTTGCCTCGAACCACCGATGTTGGGTATACCAGCCTTGCGCGCTCACCACTCAGCCTCTATCCAACATACACAACGCCAATTTGACATCCAATTAAAGGACCTCTTCTTAGATTATTTTTAATTTTTAATTTAAGAGAAGGGGTACATTTTTAGACCGATTGTATATTTTTCCGGTGTAGCGGTTAAGGAAAGCTTCAAAATGATGCCTCATTCATAAAATTTGATGCAGTATTAAGGAAGTTATGGCGTACCGACCAAAAAAGGCCTTGAGAAATAATATATATGATCCTTCTTCAGATGCAAAGACCAAAACTGAACAACATACTACAAATCAACCAAAACCAACATACTACAAATCTAACCAAACAAAGAACATCCTTAGACTTAGTCGAAATATATCTATTGATGCATTTGTTAGACATTTTTTGTACAAAAAGTTATAACAAGGTTTGAATTTTACCCATAGACGTTTGATCACTTCAAAAAATAGGTCATGAATTATATGACTAGAATTTCCCTGTAGATTGAAGTGTTTTTTTTTTTTTCTTTACCTGCCCTTAAAATTGAACATAAAACAAATTCTCAAAACAAAATCAAAACCGGAAATATGAAATTGTGATATCCTGGCAAAAAACTTTAGAACTAAAGCATTTTGTTTGAATGGAAGTATTTCCTTGAAAATTATTAAGGAGGATAAAAGACATGTAGGCCAACCAGGGGCGTAGTCAGGATTTTTTTTCGGGGAGGGCTGAGAAATATAAATGTTACATTCAAAAACGATAACTAGATCCTTCCAATAATTATCAAATCAAAATTAATAAACTAAAAAAAAAAATTTTTTTTTGGAATAACGCTTTTTGCATAAACTGCATTCAGGAGAAATACCTTGATTAATTGAAAAACAAATGGTTTTTAAAATAAAGAAATGAGAACTTATATTTCAATTAAAGCTCAATAGTACGTGTGAAAATAGTATTTGAGCAAAAAACAAAGTTACCATTACTTTTCGAACAAAACTCTGTTGGCAAATTTGTTAATTACCATGTCATCTGATACTGTACAGTGTCTATGTATATTGAGTAAAGCCAATCCAGTTAAACAATTTTAGCTATTCGTGCTTCTGAGGTAAGTTTTTTATCTCCTTAAAGTTGAGAAACTTCGCTCAGCTGAAACTGCTGATACTGGTAGGATGGAAAGTATTTGAAGCAAAATGTAGGTGGTAAAGGGACACAATCGCCAAGTTCGGCAACAATTCGGCAGACTGCCACTTCATCTTACGCTTACCCCCACTCACCTTCAATCATCTTTATATTAAGGAAGATCATCTTCATAGAATGAATGAGATGCACGGTTCTATATCTTGAAAACTCTTTTCAACAGCGTGTTGAAAGAGTTTTCAAGATAATAAGGTTTCTCAAGGAAGAAATTGTGTCTTTATGAGGCAAAAAGCGCTCATTAAGTAACGATATCAGATCATCTAGGTTGGAAATAAAAATCGTGATTCTATAATATTCTTCAGTTGTTTTGTTGGTTATATTTGGGTGGTTCTTTTGAAATTTGCACACTCAAGGTGTTTTTACCTCTATGTTAAATTTGGCAGCTAATGTTTCGGCTTCATTAGCTAAAACTAGAACATCTCAAAATCGGCAAAGTATTCAACTTTTTATTAAGAGTTTATGGGGGGGGGGGGGGGTATCCATCTCAATGTGAGTGGAAGGTCGAACAGTTAGGGGTCAAATACAGAGCCAACTTCTCCAGACAGTATGGAATCCTGGTCCTAGGACTTCTAGTTCTCCTAGGTCCCGGTTTCTAGGAAGCAAATCAAACCTTAACCTTTTCCAATTAGTTAGTCATTTGTCACATGATCAACCACATCTCACTCAGGCCCTGCTGGAGAGATACGTATCTCTTCTCTGGGATGTTTGTCGCCGACAGAGCCTTCTTTCTGTGAGAAACTTGAGCAATACGCTTTGTTACAAGCCCTGCATGTCCTCCGGGAGAAAAATTCCCTCTCTGCGCGCTCAGAGAGGGAATCTCTGAGCGCGCAGTATCGCAATTTGCGAACTCAGTTCGCAAATTTAGAAAATAACAAGAGCTTTTATTTTAAATTAAAATTATCTAAGCATGCAAGATCTATTTCCAACTATCGAGGTTGAATTATTTCGGGGGTGGCGGCTCCAGCCCCTTCAGCCACCCCTTGGCTACGCGCCTGAGACCAACAGATAGACACTTGCACTATTTGATAAGCCCACTTTTTGTTTTCATCTTTTGTGCATTTTTGTTTCTAGCTATAATTTTACAGTATAATAGGCCTTCTTTCATGCATTTACTTTTTATATATAGATTTTTAATTTTGACGTGAAAGTGGTTTAAAATGGAACTTTCAACATTTTCTATGAAACGCCGCATTTGCAACTTTTTTCCCTCTTTATCAATACTTTTCACATAAGGTCAATTAGCCTAAATGTGAATGTCCCTTAAATGAGACAAAGTTCGCTTACCTTAAATATTTGCTGCAAGAAATGTTTATAAGTATAATACTCGTGTATCCTCCTGAGACCTGGCATCCAATAAAATGGATGTTTTGCTTTTTCTCTCTGTTGTGAGATTTTATTTTATCAAGCAAGACCTAGACTGGAATTTTAAGGAGGAATATGAAATCACATTTTAAATTTGAGAATTCGGAAACGGGTAGTGTATTTGTTTACAATATGGCAAAGAACACGAGTCAAATTGGAATTCGGTGCTCTCGCGGTTGTTTTGAATTTCACATTATTTTTTTCCTTTTCAATGTTGTTCCAGGATTTTTATACAAGTTTGATCTCCTTTCTTATGTTATAAATAATGAATAAAATTTCTTGTTTTTTTGTGTAAGTACCGCATAGTTCTACTGTAGTTATGACCTCAACATACATTCAAATGGATGTGCCCCCCCCCCCCCAGAAAAGTTTAAAAATTCAAGTTTATTAATTTTTTTAAAAACATCACCTTTAATGCCCAATTGTTCAGAAAAACTAATAGTTGAGAGAATATGTGTATTTTATTTTGCTCGGGTCTCAGGAGGATATTAAAACGTATGAATCCCGGGAACAAAATGCGAAATCTTTCATCGCATTTAAAGCCTTTTTTGTTAGGAAACTCTATTGTAATAAATATCACTCATTTTGTATCGCCCCCAACATTTCCTAATGGCGACAAAAAATTGCGAATTAGAGACCTGCATTTTTTGTGTTATGTTTGAAGGTCAAATAATTCCACCCACGTTTCAACCCTGAACGTATGTCTAGCCTTCCCCAAACCTTTGAAAAAAGGGCAGAAGATTTGTTTTTACTTATAATCGTTTGGAAATATGAGTTGCATTCAGGCATATGAATGACTCTTGGTGAACACATTTCGACAGTTGAGATTTCTAAATGCGACACTGGTATCCAACATGCTTTACTTCAACCAGAAGTTTTTCTTTTTTTCTTTCTTTCTATTCCCTTTTTTATTTGCTACTGTAAATGACTGAAGTTCTTTGAGCCATTCTAACTTCCATGCACTCGGATTTTTCTTTTTTTAAATTGACCTGAATTCCATAATGGCGTGTATTTAAGCAAAAATAAGAACATGTATATTAATCAATGTAATATTTTTTTCCGAGCTGATATGTTCCATGCTCTGAAAATTCTTGTGATGAATGGAAATAATTAAATTTGCTTATTTTTAATGCAATTAAATAAAAAATAATTTTAATGCAGTTTAAGTATTTTTTACAAGTATAGAAATGTTCGGTAAATTAAATTCTTAGAATCATGATTTGCGTTAATATGTTTATATGCGTATTTGTTATATTGCAAGAGGAGTTAATACCTTCCGTCATGTTTTAAAGTTCATTCAAGTATTTTTACTTATCATATACATTAAGATTTATTGTAAATAAAAATTTTACTTTTCTTTATTAAAAGAACATAAAAATCATGTTAATAAGAAATTTGAAAATGTAGGTTTTTTTATTTTTTAAATAAGTAATTAAGAATTTTAAAATCCGTTCTACTTTTTATTAACCGATGTTTTCTTTCCAAAATTTTTGTAATTATCCCCCTCCCCCCAGAATGATGTCGCAGCCTACTAAAAAGTTACGGAGTCCTCTTAAAAACGATGACACCCTCAAAAATCGATCAAAACTGTTGCTAATTATTCTCAACATTTATCATGCAATTTTTTGGAGGGGTGTTTTGACAGATTTTGGAACATTTTTCGTGGGTCTGATCGTTATTTTTTCGGGATAGGGATGAAGGCTCCGAGTTTTTTTAGAGGGGTAGATAATAAATCGTTTAAGGGGTGCTTTTACGGGATTTTGGCCGATTTTTAAGGGTACCATCGTTTGGGGGGGGGGGGGGTCCGCGAAGCTTTATAGGAGTTGGATAATTAATAAATTTCCTGGGGATGGTTTGACTGTTTTTTTGTGGGTGTCTTTTCTTGCGGGGGGAGGGATCCGTAGCTTTTTAGGTGTGAATAAAATGGGGGGGGGGGCTTTTTTTAGGGGATTTTGACCGATTTTCGTCGGTGTCATCGTTTTTTTTTTTTTTTTTTTTTTTGAGGGGGACACTCCGCAGCTACTTTAGGGGGTGGTAATTTTAGAAAATGAGGGGGCGTCACGTTTTTCGGGTGCCATCATTTTTAGGGGGTGTAGAGCTTTTTAAGGGGTGGGAAATGAAAAAGAAGGTATTTTTAGGGAGGCCGATTTTTGTGGATATCATCATTTATTTTAGGGGAATTTCATAACTTTTTAGGGGGTGGATAATTTATAAATGAGGGGGAGGGTGTTTTAACGGGATTTTGGCCGATTTTTGTCGGTGTCATCTTTTTTTGGGGGGGTGGGGGGACTTCGTATCTGATTAAAAAGGTTGTAATTTAAAAAAATTGGGGATTTTGGCCAATTTTTGGAGTACTATTGTTTTTTTTGGGGGGGGGGGGCTTTGGAGGCTTTCTAGCATTTTATGATAAGCGAGTAATAAAAATAGGGTGTTTTTTAGAGAGTTTGGCCGTTTTTTAATGATGTCATCTTTTTTTTTCGAGGGGGCTTTGTAACTTTTTAGATGTGTTCCATCATTCTGGGGAGCAAACCTGATTTAGTATCTTGTTTTTCAAAATAAAACAGTAAAATAAAAAGAATGCCGAAAATGCTCTTATTAAAGAAAAAAATAGGAATTGAAGTTTTTAGTGGTGTTTTAGGTGTGTTAGCGAACCCGTTTTTAGAGGGTTTCTTTGGAGGTGGACTCCCTTGCTTTCTAGGGGGTGCGTCATTGCTCTGAGGTGGGATGGGCACCCCTGATTAAAAACTTACTTTTCTTTTCCAAAAATATCCTGAACATCGTATAACACACGAACCCCCCGGAAACCACCATCTTTCTTATATTTGTCTCAAAACAACCTCTTTCTGGCTATAAAAAAAGCGGCTCCTGTGACGTCACTGTTCAAACGCGCTTTTACATTTCGGCCAAAACCAAACTTCCTTTTTAAGTCATATAACACCTATCCGTGGTATGTGTGATAATTGTGTACAGTAAAACCTGTTTTTGTGCGGTGGATAGGGACCGCATAAAAGAAATCGCACACAAAAAAAAAATAGTCGGAAATTTTATAAATTCTTACATATAATAAACAACTTTGTACGATATACTACCTACATTTTTTTTATGCGGTGGATAGGGACCGCATAAAAAAATTCGGACTTAGAAAATACATCAATGATTTATGAAATAGATGAGAGAATGCTTTCAATTAAATTAAATAATTAAATTACACCTAAAGAAATTGTAAAAATATGTAATTCTTCATTGTACATATACATGGAGAAGTTTTCAAATTATACATTAAATAGTTTGCTCCTACTCGTCGTAATGCAAAACGCGCATTTTCTTGTGACGAATTGGTTGAAAATCGCTTTCGTCGCTTGAAGATACGATTTCAATTGATTTCTTTTTTGGTACCATGAAGTCAGTGATCAGTTTTTGTGACGATGGTCGACTGGTCAATTGCTTGTAAACGTCACGATAGTGAGACATGCATGATCTCAGTTCTTTTTGGAATTTTAAGCGTCTTTCCGCATTGGTATCTATTTTAAGAAAATACGTTTCCAATTTTTTAGATATCTGGATCCCTACATATATTTTATCTACTGTAATAGACTCCGGTTCTTCTTGTCCATTTTCATAACCTATCAAACTATTGATAATGTCACTATGATCGATAGTTTGGTCCTCAATCATCTTGTGAAGATCATTTTCGCCGAAATTATCAAAACCTTCTCCTATAATTTTAATTTATACAGTAAGCACATGCGCACTTACCATGTGATTACTGTATAAATACAAATTATAATTAGTTGTCATTTTTAATTATATATATGTACATTGATAGGAAACATTAAACTGGTGCTAACGCCGCTAAGATTTATATACCGCATAAAAATAAATCGCACGAAAAAAATCGCACAAAAATAAAATCGCACAAAACCAATCGCACAAAAACAAAACCGCATAAAAAAGGACCGCACAAAAACAGGTTTTACTGTATTTTTACGATTTTTGAGATAAATGATGTCAAGGGTACCGGCGATACCCCTCATCTCTCGGTATGGCACTTCAGGTCAGGTTTGGGAACCCCTGATTGATAAAATGAAGTGCACTCAAAAATGTAATACAGTCAAACCCCGTTAAAATGCGGGTGTCGGGAGACATGTTTGGCACCCGCGTTATAACATAACGGCGGTATAGTGAAACTATACCGCGGAACCATATTCACGAAATAATACTCGCTTTTATTGCATCATTTTTAAGTTTATCAATTACTTGAAGCTTTTCTTCCCCGTATAGTATAATTTTTCGTTTCCTCTTTGCTGCCATTTTATTCACTGTGATTGCTGCGCAAGAAGCACACATCTCAGCCGCGCAATCAGTCTATCGAGCGATAGGTTATAAACCAACTGTGTTCCGAGAAAAAAGGTGCTTAAAAATCTCTTTATGTTATCAACATGGGATTGTGAAGGGGGAGAGGTCTTTAGAAAAAATTTGATTTGGAAAGGGAGGAACGCACTTCTCACTGGGGAATATGTTTTTTTTTTTTTTTTTTCAGGAATGCTAAATAATCTGGAATACAAAGATTGATAGAGCTGTAAGAGAAGTTACACACGCATAACTAGAATACTGAAAATGGAATAGTTAAGCATTGAACTGAACAGTTCCTGACAGATTGAGCTCCGCCCATGTCAAGAGAAATAAGTCAGGGCGACTTCACCCGATTTTGAAATCAAGCTATATGTTCTAGGTTGAAGGACAGAAAAAGCATGAAAAAGGTGTATATCACGCCTATCACAACTATGGAGGTAGGAATACAGGAGGGAATACGGCCTATCTAACAGCATTGTCGCGATTGAAGTAACGGTTATGGTGTGACCAATATGGCCCCTACGGCTTGAAAACGAAAGCTTTTGGTGTGGATGAAGATCTTCCCCGTTTTACTTTTCTCTCTTTTACTGATAGTATTGTTGTATTTATTTTCTATCTAGGAAACTTAAAAATACAGCTTAAAACAATTTTGTTTTATATTAAGTTCTTGATTTATGAAAATTAACAAATATTTCTGTGCTTCGTATTATAGATATAGGTTTATATAGCACACGGTCATTTTAGTATTTATAAAAATAAATTACTTATGAAGGTTTTTAAAAACTTGTACAAGTAATTCTCCGCCGGGGGACGAGGTCAGGATCCGAATACTCCGGATATTGATTTTGTGGGATAATCGGACATTTGGTGCTCCTTGTTTGACGATCCGTATTGGATATTAGGATATCATATTTAAAACCTGCAAATTCTACACATTTTTAAGCATTCCACAGGTTAAAAATGCGTAGTAACTTTAATTTACATATATTCTCAAAACATGCTCATTATTTTAGTTTAAAAAGAAAATTTTTACTTGCCGGCTATCCGGATCTTTCGTGCAGTGGCCAGAATCGTTTCTAGATATTTAATAAAAGGTCGGATACCAGATATCCGAGCGCATTCTGGAAGAGTTCGGCCCGTTGGTCGTGACCGAACGTCCCCCCCCCCCCGTCCCCCCCCCCCCCCCGTCGATTCGCCCCTGTTTGTACCTATTTTAAAACAACCATCATTTAAAACAAATGCTACTGTAGGGGAGGCTGGGTACGGTTGTGACAATTTCCCTTTTATCGCCCATAATTTTGTTACTATGCCAGCTTTCTAGAGCATATTTATAACATACCGCCGTTCCGGAAGAACAATGACGTGACTGCAAAAATGTGTCAAATACAAATAATTCCAAGACAATATCAGAAACACATTCCTTACACATCAGAACATGAACGTAACTGTAGAACGACCGTTTGTGTCTTATAGAACAACGAACAATTTTTAGAGAAACAATGACGCAACTGCACTGAGGGGTTGAAGTTAAGGTGATTAAATTCTAAAATGAAAGTAAAGTATATATTCTACATAGTTACTCCCAATATACCATTATTTTCTGTCACTTACACCCTTTTCAATTATTATACAGCTGCAAATCGTTTTTTTACGCTCCTGTAAAATTGAAGTTTTTGCATTTAAGTCGCTGTTCTTCCGCAACAACGTAAAACATATATTAACATTAGTTTTGCCACTGGCGTAGAAACATTAGATAAGATTACATGAAAACATGAATCAACTACAAATATAAATGGGCCTATAGATTGAAAAGAATTCTACTTCAGTAAAATAATTTTTGCATACCTTGCGTAGTTAACAACATATAGTAGGGGAGGTAGCG
The DNA here is from genome assembly GCA_038502835.1 of Octonoba sinensis. Classification (NCBI taxonomy): domain Eukaryota; kingdom Metazoa; phylum Arthropoda; class Arachnida; order Araneae; family Uloboridae; genus Octonoba; species Octonoba sinensis. The sequence goes on from CM076598.1 coordinate 145,989,063, forward strand.
TTAATTTTTTCTTGGAATTTTATACCGAATGATTTTTAATTTAAGCAGTTGCTAGAGATTTAATAATCAACAAAATATGCATCAGTCGCCGCACCCGAGGTGGAGCCGAAGGTGATAGCATGTAAAAGTTGTAAAAAAAAAAATTACGCTACGAGTTATTTTATACCGTATCAAAATTTATACGGCGATCCCTGAGGTTATTTTTAACTAAAAAATAACCGTCAGCTGTAGTGGAGAGGGGGGATTATGCGTCAGTCACGCATATGAACCATGTTAAAAATGTTGAAATATAAAGTTATTTTATACCTTATGAAATTTATACAGTTGATTTGTCATACTTTATAAATAATAAAAAAAATCGTCACCTGCATAAGTAACGGTGGTAAAACCGTCAGTCAGCGGCATAAAACATGCCGCACACTCGACACATCTGAGCGGTGCATAGTCACTTTGACGAGGGAACTGACGGGCTTTACACCCACAAGCATTCAGTTGACGGTCATTTTTAATATTATTAACAATGAAGCTGCTCTATATTTTAATTTCATTAGGTATAATATTAATTTAACATAAGTTATGCCACTTTATTATATAAACGAGCTTTCATATAAACCCCTTAACAATGTTACAGAAGCATTACTTACCTGTTATAGATATGTAGACGAATATAGCTTATCAATTATAATTAAAAAAAATTACTCGTGGGTTAATAAAAAAAAATTACTACTAGTTATTTTTAATATTAACAATTGTTTAAGTAAATGATAATTAATTAGACATATTAAATTTTATGAAATATTTGCTTATTTCAGATAAAAGTTAATTTTATTACATTAAAAAATTTTTAATCGATTTATTTTTCTGTATACTCGTATTCATCAATGTGATCGCAATTATCATCTGAGATATCAATGATAACATTGCGATCTTCATCGAATTCCACATCCTCTTCAGCATCATCCAATCCTTCCATTTGCTCACTTTCAATATTTTCTGTTAAAAAAATGACACAAATATGTAATTCAATTGTAGTCTGTTATAAGCATGTGTAAGTTGAAAAAGTACCTGCAGGGTTTTCATCGATGATAGTTATGCCAGTTATGCAAGTTATTTTCGGTGGGATTTGATGACCATCGAACCACTTAAAGGTATATTTATTATTTTCTTCCCTTCATCCATAATTTAAGGGTGATAACTCTGAAGGAATTGTTCTATGAGCATGACTCCAAACATTTGATACGTATGATGTGCGTAAAATATGTTGGTATAGCTCGGACTGGCATGGAGGAAATATCGCCCCGTCAATTGAACTTCTCAGCAAAAATTCAATCATTTTATATGCTCTCGTAAATGTGGCTACTCGTGCTGTATTTACGTTATTTAGTCATTTTAACGCATACATTCTGCAGACATATTCTTCTATAGTTGTTTGCAGTTTATCTATATTATTGAACGGTTTTTTTTACCTCTTCTGTAGAATACAGGGTTAAAATCCCAGCCTGTGAAAGCATGAAAACCTATAACTGACTAACGTTGATGTAACGAAGATTGTTTCGAGTTCCGAGTAGCATATGAATTTTCAAATTTTGTTGGATATGACTCATATTTCCTAATAATATCGTTAAAATATCAGTGTCTGAACACCTTATTGTGACGTTAGCATCATCTTGTAGTCGACAAACATGGAATACTATCTTTGTGTCTGCTTCCCTCATGAGCTGCACAATTTAAATTATGCTCTTCCCTTCTCAGAACTACTTCATTTTACATTATATTTGTACATTATACTTTTACATTATATTTGTAACAGACATCATGATTAATGCAAATTATTTTTACTCCTATAAATGGTGCCTTGTTACTTTTCTCCCAATCATCACAAAGAAATTGAACTAAATCCTTCTTGAAGTATATATTTTTTAATTCGTTGATAAAATTAGCCGGTCGTAACTGATCCGGATTATCAATATAATAAATTTGTCCCTCTCACAGAGTGTTCATGGTCTTCTATAGATGGTGTGAAGTGTCTCTCTCATTTGCATAAGTTTGTCCCTCTCGTTCAGCTGTCAAAGTGACTATGCACCGCTCAGATGTGCCGAGTGCGCGGCATGTTTATGCCGCTGACTGACGGTTTTACCACCGTTACTTATGCAGCTGACGATTTTTTTTTTATTATTTATAAAGTATGACAAATCAACTGTATAAATTTCATAAGGTATAAAATAACTTTATATTTCAACATTTTTAACATGGTTCACATGCGTGACTGACGTATAATCCACCTCTCCACTACAGCTGACGGTTATTTTTTAGTTAAAAATAACCTCAGGAATCACCGTATAAATTTTGATACGGTATAAAATAACTCGTAGCGTAATTTTTTTTTACAACTTTTACATGCTATCACCTTCGGCTCCACCGCTACCAGACTGACTGACGGCCAAATCTCTTATGTATTAGTCAATCACTATTATTGTTATGAATATCAGCCGGTATGAAATTCTTAGGGAAAATTAACGCTACCTCCCCTACTAATACTACTCCAATGTATACTTCTTACATAATTTTCGTTTAATTAAAATGAAATTAACCCGTTATCCTCAGCACACGAATGGCATTGCTTGGTGTGACCAAGATGGCGGCGCGGCTACAGTAAATGCTTCAAGAAGTTATCCCCATGTTCCATCCTGTTATTCTTACATCCATCATCACAACAGGGCTTTATCTGTTAGTGTCTGGTGTTCGGATGGGTGCTCTTCGGCTAGAATATTTGTGTGCTCGGGCTGGCTTTATTTACAATGGTAAATAAGGAATCACCAATAAATGGTAAATGATAAAGGGTGGTTTAAATGTCGGGGGCCATGTTAGTCCCCGCGGTATAACGGGGTTTTACTCTACTGTAAATTGCTAACAAGTAGTACCCGAGATGCATTAGTAGCACTGTCGCATTTAGATTTTAGCTACCCTAAATGCGACAGTGATACAAATTACTTCTATAATTATAATTAAAGTTCAATTTCTTCGATACAAACTTAGTTTAGCATCAAAAGAATAAATGCATTCAATCTTTATTTTCTTACATGCCAATATGCCATAAATATGGTCGATATTTTCTAAATGCGGGAAACTTATGATGAATCGCGTGGCATTTAGGCGACTTGACCTTAGCCAGCAGCACTTTAAAAAAGAGAGAGAGAGTTCAGATGAATTTTAGGGACTGATAAGTAATGTGCATGGCTCGATGCCAATCATTAAACTCAACAGCAATAAGAAGCATTGGATTTGAAAGAAGCAGATCTAGGATTATAAGAAAAATAAAATACGTAATCTTCATGACCAATTTCATTACAAACTAAATTATAAGGTATTTTTTCATTCAAAAACATTAAAAATTGTACTTAATAATCGAAATACTGTGCATGAAAACCGTCACTAACAAATCGTTTTAACAAATCTAACTTTTCTTCTCAGCCTTGCTTTTATTAAATTTTAAACTCTTGTTTTCGAGAGAATACCACCTATAAACATTCAGACTTAAAGTAAACAAACCTGCAATGCTGACTTCTGCAAAGGTCACTGTCGAATCATGTTTGTACTCGCAATCAGTTTTAGTTATATGACTACGGACATTTTACATGAAACTTTTTTTTTTTTGTATTATTCAGAGGTTCGAATCAAATTCTTACATTAAAAGCAAGCACATAACCCAATTTTATGAAGAATGAAATCTTTATATCTTATACTTACAGAGGAATCTTTTCAGTATCTTGAGAGGACATTTTCTACCCTAACTTGACGAGCGCACTTCAACTATTTAAGCTTGCTTATCTGAAAGAAAATAGATAAGTAATGCCTATAATATCAACTTTGTATACAAGAATTAAAGAAACAATCGTTTAGTAAGCACATTTCCATCTAAAGCTTTTACTAAAGCTTTTTTATTATATGATCTTAAATCAGCAGTAGGAATTTAAATACAGGGTATTTATGAATCTGTGCCAGTACTTATTGCTTCGGCCACCAGCTCCACGCTTCGGCAGGCCTAAGGCTTCGGCTAACAGGTTTGGGGGGGGGGGGGGTCTTGTGGAGAAAAGTACTTATTGTTTTATTTTTACGGAATAGCTGTTAGTATATAATAGTTAGTATATAGTAAACACGAGATTTTTTGGTTCTAACCCATTCAAATGTGCAATCCACGAAAAGGCCTTCCCACTGAAACGCAAGACACACAAGAAAACTTACGTAGAGTGTGCAATAGTTTATTGCGCACGAAACGTAAAGCAGCCAGCAAATCCCACAAAGAGAGTCGACTACAGTTCCACTACGGAATTTTGATAGTAGGACGCGTCTGCGCATGGCAGAAAAGAACGAATCCATTCGGGTTTATGGAAGTTTGTTTTGCAGGTGCATTTATTTAGCCCGCCAATCAGAATGTTTGCTTCTCTGTTGTTAAAAGTAACTAAATTTATAAACTGGCTTATAGCATCAGTCCGGAAGAAATAAAGTATGCTAAAGGAACTAGTACGAGAAGATAGAGGCATATTCTTTATATACTAGCAGTTCCTCCCTTGAACATGAATGGATTCTTCTTGGCACTATGCCAGGCATATCGCTTTGTTTGATGGTAGAACTTCTCTTGCGCTCGGTATGAGACGTTACGCGTTTTGGCTGTATGCAGCTGTACAATGCGTAGAATCGGTGTACAATGCGCCAGCACTCGTGGCCAAGACGAAAAATTTGTTAAACACCAAGGTCTCCGGATTTGACTAGTAGTTCATTAGACTTTTCTACTTGGAGATTCACTAAATCCGTTGCGTTAACGTATAAGCAAAAAATTCAAACTCTGGATGAGTTGAAGAAACTTATCATTCAAGCAATTTGTCTAATTACTCCTGCAAGCGGAATATTTGGTAGAAAATTAGATTACCGTTTATACGTTTTTCGGTCTACAAATTTCTAAACTAAAAGGTGCACACATCAAAATCTACTGACAAAATTTGGTAAGGTGTTCTTTCTTTTTAAATAAAAGAAGGAAGATTTTACACAACGAGGGGTCGCGGCCCGCATGTCCGTAACTCGTACCGGTGCTGAATTTTTGAAGCATTCTTTAGTAAGTTATATTCCTTCTGTAAATAAAGGGAGATTACATCCCATATTATGGAAAACTGAATTAACTACACTTGCAAAAAGAATTGAATTACATCAGAATGTTTCTCCCCAACTCAATTGTGAAACACACGACTTAAAAAGGCTTTTCTTTATGCTAATTCCTCAAAACTTACTGCGGAGTGACATCTAGAGAACCTTAATTTTCTGGGGCAATCTAAACCCTTAGTCCTCGTCGTACAAGAGTATTCCCAATTCTATAGTTCTGGGCACGTCTATATGAACATTGGTGATAATCTCATTTGTGGGATAAATGTAGCAGTCGAACATTGTTTGGAATTACAATAACGAGAATCAAATTAAACGTGCGCGGATTTGTTGTAATGGCGCTCCTTTGTGTTTCCTTACGTACATTCTCTCTCTACCTCTCTGCCCCTTTTACTCTTCCCTTTTCACATCTTCTTCGCCCCCAAAATTGATCATCTGCTTGATTTATTTGACTGCCATTTGAATTACATGTCATGTAAGAATGAATTTTTTAAATATTTAATAACTGCTTCGTTTCCTTTTCTGGCGAATTAGATTTCATACAAAATAACTTAAATATTCATAAATATTTCAAAAGTAGGTAGAAAAAATCTATATGAGCTTTTGTGATAGATTTTATACTTATTAAATACTTTAAATACCGCCACTGGAATTGAACAGAAATATTTATAGTTTTTATCAGTTTCAATTCAAATAAATAAGTATTTCAAATGCACAAATACGCATTGCTTAATATCTGCATGCATATGTATCACAGCGGCTAGTAAAATACGTTAAAGGGGCTCGCATTGAATACTAGATACACGAGTTACCGCGAATATTGCCATAATTCCTTGGCGGAAAAAAGGAGGGAATTCGTAAGACACCATGCCCAATATTCTCTCCTAAAAAAACGAGAAGAAATTTAGTGGAAAAGACTCCAATAAAGTAAGGACAACAGTCCTTAAAATTCCCCATTAAAATAAGAGTGGAACGACTCCTAAAAATCCTCATTAGAATAAGACAAGCACCCTTACATAAGAAGCCTCGTTAATTTAAGGACAACAGACCTCAAAAATTCTCATTAGAGTAAGGTCAACAGTTTCTAAAGGACATATATCAACCCAAAAAATCCCCATTAGTATAAGGACAGCAATTCTTGATTAAAGTCAACAGTTTCTAAACATTTCTAGTAGACTGAAAACAACAGTCCCTTGAAATCCCAATTAGAGTAAGTACATCGGTCCCTAAAAGTTCTCATTACAAAAAAAGGAAACGTCCTTAAAAATTCTCACTAGAATCAGGACAACGATCCCTAAAAATTTCCATTATAATCAGGATAGAATAGACAGAACTGCTTTATAGGGTCCAACCCTGTAATACAGTTCTGCACAACAGTTCCAAAATAACGTCAACAGTCTCACTAAAAATTCCTATTAAGAACAATAGTCCCTAAAACTCTCAACTGAAATAAAGAGAACAGTTCCCAAAGTCCTAAAAATAGAATTAGGTTATTAGTTCCAAAAAAAATCCGAGTTAGATTAGTGACTACAGTTCGTAAATAACAAGAACAATCCCTAAAATTCATATTAGACTAAGGACAACAGTAACTAAAACCCACATCAGACTAAAAACAACATTTCTTAAATAGTCAACCAGTCCCTCTAAAAATCCTCAATAGAATATGATCAACATTCCCTAAAAATTAAGATAAAAAAAAACTTTTCTCGTAGAAACACATTAACTAGTCAAAAAATAAAGAGCTATCAAGAAAAGGTAATTGAATATAGTGTGCTGACGGCGAATTCTTAAAATGCTCTTAAAGAATAATTATTAGTATTTTATTTACTAACATATAGATAAAATGGCATAGATACAAATAAAATAACGTCTTGATCAATCGTCTGTGTCGTATGAAAATATAAAAATGACAATTCATTAGAGTGTGCAATTTACTTTAAACTAGCGACGAAGCTTACCTAAAATAACTATAACTCCTGCTGTAATTAACTTAAAACCTTGAGACAAATTTCATCTTCATCCAAACAAATCAGAGTTTTCAATTGGTACAAAAAATACAAATGGGTGAGTATTTATTCGTCTCTAAATCAGCAAATTTATAAGAAAATTGTGCTTAAAATAGGAACTGAACGAATTCGAATTCAGGAAAAAACGATTTGAAGTGCACCAGCAATGGTCCAAGATACATGTAACCAAAATGTCTACTCACCGTTCAGGGAGCCAGCAGAGTATCGACATATATACCCACACAAACTCTCTTCTTTACTTTTGTGGAATACAGGTTGAGATTACATTTGAAACCAAACTTATTGGAGTAGAAAGATTAAAATCGAAAATGCTACGGTGATGAAATGGAAGTCGGAGCTTCTCTAATAAATTCATGCCCGCCGCTATTTTCCGTAATTCAACTCTTTGCTAGGATTGAATCAGCCGGTTTGTCAAAGTGATGTTAGTAACCCAAGCAGCCTGACCACGCTTACAAAGCGTCAAAAAGAAAGAAAGAAAAGAAAAAAAAGTAAATAAATATATACATATAATATAGTCAGACCTCGATATAAGGTCACTTGCATATAAGGTCCCTTTCCAAAGGTCCGGCTCATTGTATAGGAGCTCTATGCTATGCATCATCGGATATATGGTCATTATAAGGTCGCTTTTGGCTGTCTTGCGCTGGAAGATTTCAGTTCCACATTGACTCGATTCCAAAAAAAAAAATTATGTGACACTGCTACTTCTTTTCAAGCTTCAATTTCTAAGCGCTTTTTTTTTTTTTTAAGTTTTAGCTTCTAATGACAGCGAGAATAATGAGTTAAATTGATACAATCAGAAGTGCTCAGAGCGTTAAATATTGAGAGAGTTGTTTCTCCAATTTGCGAGAGGGCTGATAGCTTAAGAACATATTCATAAAATACTAACTTAGAAAACATTGTACAAAAATTGAAACTAAATCGGAGACCGTCTTGTATTATGAATTAATTATTTTAAATTAAGCAAGTTTTTAGTCTGTACTTAGCTTGACTATATCTGTAGACAACTTTATTCCACATTGATGTTTTATAAATAATTTTATAATTTTTAGTTAGTTCCAATAATTTTAGATAGTTTAACTGAAAACCCTTTACAAAAGCCAGAGAAGGGGATTAGTAACTAGTAATAAAAATTTTATGCTATCGAAAATTGTAAAAAAATAGTTCGTTTACAAAATTTAAGCGGTAAAAAAAAGAAATAAATAAAATGCCACCATATCGAAGCATGTTTCACAAAACTACGAAATAGTTGGGTTGTACTAGAAAAGTTCTTATATCACGCATGTATTTTCATTGTATTACATCACTTAACTAGATTAGCAATTTGTAAAATCAACATCGATTGTAACGTCACCTTGGTTTTAACATCATAAATGCCGCGGACCCTCTGATGTTGATATAACCGAGGTTGACTGCATTAAAAACTACGCGAAAAAGTAAGCTAGGTAGTATTAGTAAATCAACGTCATGGAAAAGGCTCTTGTAATTGAAATACAGCCAACTAATATTTCTTCAAAATTAAAACTTCTCCGGTTGTTGAACATTCAGCCTGATCAAAAGATTTTAAGTGCGTTTCTATGTGTATCTTTCGTTCCTTTTGTTTTCGCCGGTTCAAAAGAAGCAGTCAAGAGGAGGCTAATCAGGCTCTTTCAGCTTGCCCTCTAGTTAAAAAGTTTTTTGCGCTCCACAGTGAGCCGAAAAAGAAGAACAAGTCTTGAAGCTATAAACACATGCTTTCTAGAGGCGTGAGTTTTTATATCATGAACAGCTTCGAAAAATAAAAAGCAAATATTGTTGTTTTGTAATAAGGAAAATTTTGTGATATGAAGGATAATTGCTATGTTTTTAAAAAACATGTTTTGACACAACAATTTGCACTTTTCTTTTTAATTTCAAGATCATGATTCATAATGAAACTTAATGCTTGCTATTAGCTCTTGATGGTCTTATCTTTATTTTCCAAAAATAAAAGAAAAAAATCATAAAATTGAGTCACGGGTGATTTTGAAAATGGGTTGCTGCTTCAGTTTTAGATGCAATCGATCTAGAGTATGTCGAATTAGTGTCTTATGTTTAAGACAAGGGTTTTAATTCTTAAACCTAACATATTAAGGTTTGATTGCCAGTTAATAAACAAAACATAATCAGAGATAGCACACTCATATTCTTTTATTTGTCATATAAAGTTGAAAGAAAGCCGGCAGAAATAAATTTAATGCCGAGTAACTCCTATACTGTTTATTTTCTCCGCAAGATATGTGGTTATTTTTCCATATCCATGACGTCACTTCAATCGAACACTACGAGAATGAAATGAAAGAAGTGTTCTCCTGGATCTCGATCACGAAGGTCACACAGCTGTCTAATAGAGTGATCTTCGCACACTCGACCAAAACAACCAACTTTTTAATATCTGTAAAAGCAGCTGGCAGCCACCAAATTCGTTTTACGAAAGAGATAGCAAGAACGGATTTTCACACTGTATCTAAATGCTACTCTTACGTATTATATTGAAAATCTTTAATCTGACATTCTACAACAGCCGGCAGGGTGGCGTAGTGGTCAGGCGCAGGTCTCCTACTCCCAAATTCACAGGATCAAACCTGGCCCAAGTTGGTGGATTTTTAGGATGCAGAACATCATGTCGTATGATTATGCGGCATGTTAAAGATTCCTTGAGTAGCCGCTTGGCGTGATACTCTCGGCTAAATTAAATTCTTAGTGCAGTTTGCATAAATTAGAGCTTAGGTGCCACCATCTAGGGGGAACTGAACGTCAAAAAATTGCGGCAATGGTACTACACGTATTGTGGTGATACTGAAAGAGTTGGTACCAATCTGTTGGAACGCATTAGGTCTGCAATGGTTATAAACCAATACTAAGCAGCCCATTTGAAATAGTAATAATAATAAACTTTCTACAAATTTTGAGTTTAAATAGATGGAATTGATTTGCAAATCTTACAAACAAAAAGAAGAAAAAGTATAATTGGAATGAGTGCGATTTCACTTTTCACATGTACTTTCAAGACTGGAGTCCGATTTCCTACTAGGAACAAAGAGACATTCAATGGAGGCGTCCAGGTTCACACAAGCATACAAAAGGAACGCTTCAACATATGATTATAGCTTCACAATTCATGAGGCATCACGCTAACCCCAAGAATTTCAATTTTTTTTAGGTATGTTCTTCGCATAACGCGCACTTTTTTTTCTTTAAAAAGAAACTAACTTCTTGTCAAATGTACTAGGATAAACATCAGTAATAGGATACTACAATTTAAAAAGCAGCTGTTTTAACTTTGCTACAGATTACAGATGGATATCTTATGTTTTTTATGAGGTTTTTTTTAATAATTACTTAATGCATTTGAATGCTGTAATTTTAATTTACTAAATTTCATTTTGAAGCGACCCGCGAAATTCAATTTTTCCTTGAACAACCAAGAGTGTGCGGCCATCCTTTCGTACAGAAAGCAGCTTTACGTTTTAAAAGAAATTGTTATCGCTGAATTCACTCTGTACAGGAAGCAGGCATTTTTTTTAGAATAACTAAAATTAATTTCTAGAATTGATTTTTTAAGCTTTGTTTAGTCGGAGTAAAAATAAGTTTATTTTTGTTAGTAAACGTCTATAAAAATGCTTGTATCATTAACAGTACTGTACACAGGGGATCTGTATAAAAATTTTAACTGGAGTCTCTTTTCTGTGAATTTATGATTATTATTGTGAGCATGAAATTGTTGCAGTGAAATTTTGCTTGATATTTCGAAATTGCAAATAAGAAATTAAAAGATAAATGTGCCCAAAATTGCAAATTTCAGAAAGAATATTATAAAATATGAACTGCGTGAAAATGATATACATAAAAGGATAGGAGTTCGTAAAAGTACTGGTTGCGAACAATACCAATAGTTTTGTGAATGGTCCATTTTTGCCGATAGCGAGTTTTGTGAATGTTGCCTTTAAAATCGACATTTTTGTGAAAAGTCTGCTTTTACGTTTCCGAATTTCGTGAAAAGTACGTTTTGTGATTTAAAAAATATATATATCTAAAGGGCCTTTATATAGCATTCATTACAGATGAAACTCTTAGAAAAGTACTAAAATAATGCCAGTAAATCTTACATGTGTAAGATTTGAGGCTGTTATTTTAATAAGGCAAAGATTGCGGATATTATTTTGTTTGGTTGATTTACCAAGCATTCATCCACGTTCTTAACGCTTTGACGGACACTTGCGACTATAGCCGTCAAAGCGAAGTTCACTATGCAGCATCACGCCTTCGTCCAAAACGAAACGGTCGTTTTTAGACTCTACGGCTAGAGCGGCACAAATGTGCATTTACCGGCGCACAAAGTAGAAGCCAAGTGTCATGTTTTGGAAACAATTTTTTACGTTAAATTTCGTTTTTTACCTGTTACACGACTTGCAGCTTCAGTATGCACGTGGCTGTGAAGGGAGTAGTGCCATCGTGTTTGCTCTTGAATTTATAGTTATTGTTTCTAGAGTTCGCTGGCGCCATGACGGTTATAGCCGCAACCTAATTAAAGGTGCTGAATTAATCAAAATTAAGTTTATTTAAGCAGAAAGAGTAAAACTATACTTCTAATATTCTAAAAATTACAAAAACATGCGTTGATTTTTGAACATCACTTGTTCCTATTGTCCGTCAATGTGTTAATATGGCGTTTATATTTATCAACTAGTCCTTAAGTTAAATCCTGACATTCAACGACAATTTACCCCCCCCCCCTATATAGTATCCCTCCCCCCCCCCCCCCAACGGTCTTTCTTAAAAAATATTTCTTTTATATAAAAAGTTTAAATTTAGAACTTTATTTTCTGCTCAAGTTTTTGTTTTAACTTGCTTTACTTCACAATTTTAGAAGTTCTGTCAGGCTCTAGTTATAATAATTTTGAAATTTAACATGGAATATACAATGATAATTGCCTCCTCCATCTGCAAAATGCATTTTTAAATGGTAGAGATAAGTGAAAATTTTCAAGACACTCCCGTTCCTCACACTATCCCTAAATTTTCTCAAAACCTAAGTAACGATATATCTTTTCTATCCTAATATTCACCTAAAGACCCCTCATATAAACTGTCGTAACAAGCAAATATTAATCAAGATCAAAACAATTTTTAACATGTTTTTAATTTACCCAGCTTTAGCTACAAACGCTATGTGTAAGCAAAACGTGTATAAACTCTTTATACTTTTTTTTTTTTTTTTTTCAAGTTTCCCACGGCCAAAGAGAAAGATGATAAATATTGTTTCAATCGAGCTTCTAATCAGATTCAATATTTGCTAGCTGCAATGCTTTATCTCCGGGGTACGGAGTTGCACGCTTTTAACTCAGTATAGAATACTTTCTTTATTACTACTTATAGGTTGTATTAATTTCGATGAGTGGAAAGAAACTGCTTGGTTTGCTATTCTTTGCGAACCACTACATTAAAAGTTAATGTCAAAACTGATAATTTAAAAAAAAGAAAAATTCATTTAAAAAGAAAGCAAAGGGAAAACCTATCACTTTTATGAAGCAAAACTTGTTCTAATGTTTAATACGCATGTAAGTGTTTTGAACATAAACTGCTCTAAATGCCTAAAATTTAGAGAATCTTAAATATTGACCCTACTACCCAATTTTGTCTCTTTTTTTTTTTTTTTGCACTATATCCCCCCCCCCCTCAATTTACTATCTGTCTTCATATATATTATACACACACAAATTTTTCTTTCTTGCCACTTTTCTAATTCATATCAATACTGGTACATTTTTCTTTTATGTCTTCTTCCACAACGTCTTTGTATTTACTTCGTTAATCTTAATCTTTTTTCAGGTATATGTAAGAAAAATGCGTTTCAAAGTAGGTGGTTTTAATCGATTCCATTTTGCATTAGTAAAATATTTTCATTCGCTCTCAAAGATTACTTCAAATTAAATCGCTTGGCTGATTCAATGATTCCAACAATTGGAACTACATGGGTAGAAAAGATTGATACAAACAAAAGGATTCAACTCTATACGGAAATACATCTTTGAAAGAGTCACTCACCTGGGGGAAGAGCATAAAAATGCGAATGATTTCTTCCTTTCCTTCAACTGAAACGTTTCTTATCTCTAAAGAGTCAGCAAAAAGAGATAAGTAACCTTACAAGCTTTCTAAAGAGATAAAATTATCAGTATTGCCAAACACTGAATAAATGAGATCAAATCATTTTACCGATTGTTTCTTATTCCCCTTTCCTGCAGTAAGAGAAAGAATAGCTACACAAAAATTGTTTTCGGGAAACTATAACAAAGTCTTGCCAGATAGATGGAATTGGGACACAGCTGCAACTGATTGTCATGAAACATGAAAATATTTAAAGCCGTGTCGCTGAAGAATGATTGAAGCAGGCCATGAGTCGAAAAGCTGCAATAATCACACGCGGCACGAAAAATCTCATTTTAAATACTGAAAAATTATTGAAAATGATTTTACATATTTATTTATTATTTTTATTTATTTATTGAACAGTGGACTCTCCTAATCTGAATTGATGAGTAAGAGATAGTTAAGCTTTTAACTAATATTCTGTCATAACTCGAACGATTCACAACGACATGGCGCATCGTGAATTCACATTGTGACACCCAATCATCGCAAGTAGTGTTTGCAATATCGGGCCAAAAATACAGTACCGGGATTGGTACTTTTTTGAACATGATACCGGAGTACCGGTATTAGAAATTTTTCAAAAAAAAAAAAAAAAAGAAACACAAACATACTTGTTTCACTACATATTTCGTAATTTCTTACAAAAAAGGTATAAACTAAAATCCCCTGATGTTATAAACAAGTTTAAAATAAAAGGGTCAACGGTTATTATCAAATACTGGCAATACGAGCAGTATAATAATATAAGGTACAGTAAAAAATATACCTAACAAATATAAATGTTTTGAACGGTAAAGTATAATACAAGATGTACTTATCTGGGAAAAAAGAATTCACCAATTTAGAAACAAACCAATTTGATACAAACTAATACCGATGACAAACTACCATTTGTTACACTAACAGAAAAGTTTTCCTTGAAACTCAGTATAGTTGGGATAAAGATTAAAATTAAATATGATAAAGCAATGCTGCAATTGACTGTCAGAATCAATTTTTCATAGAAAACACATTTATGCTGATAGATACTTAGAATGAACTTTTGCAAAGCAGCAAGTGGATTAGCCTAATTAGCGAAAATATGAACAAAGAAGTAAAGGAAAAAAATCCTTGTGCGCATAAAATCCACGAAAATATGATGATTCATTACACCATCTAGTGATAAAAATATCTCCTTGGCATTCTTCAGATGGTATTATTCATTGATACTCTGTTAATTCATGTATTTTGAAGCGAATTTTGGCTTCAAATGATTGATTTTAAAATAACAGTAGATATCTTATAAGTTACATTCAAATTGGAATTAATTGCAAAAACATTTAGTATTATTTATAATTAATACCGAAAATACCCTTGTCAAATACCGGTTTTGCGAAATTGCAAAATAACACGAAATACCGGCATTCGGTATATCGGTATTGCACTCACTAATCACGAGCCAGTTCATCATGCTATTTCATTGTGTTCGTTCGATAGAAAAACACTCAAGAGTTTACCATTTCTTTAATATTTTTCCCGACTTTTAACATCGTACCGCAATTCTCAAGAACGACGCCTGTATCTCACTTTTAAGTGCTTTTATCATTACAGCAGCCAAATTCCCTGTCCGAACAGTAAGGGACAAATGTTATTTCTCATGTAATGAAAAGAAAATTATAATTCAAAAATATAAAAACATTTTAAGTTTCTTCAATTTGATATAATTAACTAAGATTTTCACTGTAATATAGAAAAATCAGCTAAGTCCAACCCTGACCTATTTTACCCAATCCACAAAAAATTCAAATAAAAAAGTAAATTCTCACTTTTCTTTCCCTGATGGCCTTCCGCTGATATGATAAGCTTCTTTTATGAGAAAAAACTTCAAACCTACACTCAGGCCCCGACTATCGCACGGGCATTCGGGGCCTGTGCAGTGGGGAGGAACTCTCCAAGGAGCAAAAAAATTTTCCATACTATCATTTAAATTCCTTTTCAAAAAATTGTAACATAAAATAATCAGTTTAATTAATAATAACCGCTGGCAATTCTTCATAATAAGAGGTTATTATTAATAATAACCAACTTCGTTTCCTTATTTTGCGATATTCATTAAAATTATTTTTAGGGATTAAAAAATGCGGCCAACAAAAAGCTGAACAATAATGTAGCAAATTTTGGTTTCAAAAATTCATTTTTATTATGGTTTAAACCGAGTTAATTACAAAATGACCCATTTTACTCCACCCTATTCTATACATTATTTATGAGGAGTTTTATAATGTTTGGGACCGACTTCAGCGTACTGCAGAATACATGTGATCTTATCTTATAATTAGTTTTAACATATCCTACACACTTCTGATAAAAAAAAGGTTCCGATTAAAAAATCTCTTAAAAATTAAAAAAATAGTTAACTAATTTCAGAGATTCCGAATGTCTACAAACCCTAGGATCAGGTGGGGTAAGTGGTCATACATCAAATAAAAAACTATAGATTTGAATTAAATAAAGGAAATGGTTCAATATTTTCATTTTAGCTTTCAATAATTAAGAATTAAATTTTACATTCAAAATTAGATTAATGCCTACTTTTTTTTTTTTGGTGGATTAAATAGTCAATTTGTTCGTTTGCACAAAATTTGAAATTAGCACACCTATTTTAACTTCTCTTTGAGATTTTTTTTAAAAAGAATTTGCAGCAAAGAAATGTTGCAGAAAGCTTTACACAGATTTCAAAAATACATCCTCACTAACGGTTAAGTTGCATATATTATTTTACAGTAGTTTAAATAAAATGAGGTAAAGTGGTCATAGGTGGTTAAGCTTAACATGCATTACTGTGCTAAAATTACATAAGGTTAAATTTATGAGGTACTAGGGGTTTATTTCCGTAGGATCTTGAAGAAACTCAGCTTCTGAACTTCTTTTCAATTTTTGATTTTTTTTTTTTTTTTTATATGAGAAGAAATTCTGGCCGTTTACGGATGGAATGCGTTTTGTAGACTGTAGGGCTCGGCAGTTATTAAGCGCGAGGCAGATGTTTGTTAAATATTAATTTCATTAATACTGTATTATTTAAAAAAAAAGGATTAAACACAATGAGCTCAAAAGAGCAATACAGATGGAAATTTCTTTTGGAAAGTCTCCTTATAACGTGATAAATATTGAATGTCATTTTCAACGCGTATTTGCGAACAACAAAACATTTTAGAAGTACTTTTCTGAAACACAACGTTCAAGCTGTCCTATTAGTTATTCATTTCTAAATCGAATTATAAAAAAATATTGTTAAACTGTAAATGCGTAGAACCAGCTGTACTTCGAACACGATAACAATACATTAAAGAGAGAATTAATAATATTTAACCCTACACTGCGCGACTGCGCCGTGTTGTTTTTAACCAACACCTCTATTTTTCGTTCACTAAGCTCTTGATTGGTATTATTTTTAACATGTGGCGCATTCTTTCATTTTATTTTGTACGTAAGATCATTAGTTAATATAGTTTCCCCTAGATCTTGTAAATTGAGCTCAATGGTCATCTTTTTTCACAAAATCGTAAGACATGTTGATTTTGTAAAAAACAGTGCTTTCTTATTTTTTTTTCTTACAAATTTTTTAAACAACAATTTTATTTTAAAAAATAGTCTTTAATTGCTTACATACTTTTAAAATAAAATAAATATAGGTTGTCTGAAAAATTTCGGGAAAAAATATATATTGGGGCGCCAATTTTACTTGTTGTTTTAAAACACACCGCGCATTCGGGGGTAATTTATATGCTCCTGCATTATTCGCAGTGTAAACAAGAACAGGTGTCATTGGTTGTTCTATTTCACTTTATTTAGTATCTTTTTAAAGATAATTGTTATAAATATATAATAAATTAGCGTTAAGTGGTCGTTAACATATTATTTAGGAATTTTGTTTAAAATCAATTCGAGCTCGAGAATTGGAATTGGAACTTTTCTAGAAGAAACGAACATTATCGCATAGACCCCCTACAGATTTTAGGTTTCTTGTCCAAAATCTTTTAGTTAAATTATTAAACTTCATTGGTAATTAAAGCAAAAACTTTGCACATGATGTAACTAATAATGATTAGTTACATATGCAAATTTTTACTTTTATAAATTTTATAAATTTACAAATAATTATAACATACATTATTTTAATAAATTTTACTATTTAGTGATATTTTATGATTATAATGCATACCTATTTATTAACTACCTATTACCCTTACCTATTTATTATTTATTGACTTTTTTTCTTTTATTAAAATGATTATATAAAAAAAATATTATTCTTACCCCTAAATGCGCAGTGTTGTTTTTAAACAACATGTCAAATTTTCTCGAATTTTATTTTTCCGAATTAAATAGGAATTTTTTTAGTATTTTTTTCACTTATAACTAGCACAAACAAACACAAAAAAATATTTATTCATATATATATATATATATTACATTACAAAGAAAAGAATTGTGCAGTGTAATGTTAAATTATGTATTTTCCTCCCATTTTAATTTATATAATAGTTGTAATTATCTCAAAACTCTCTCATTAATAATATTTTTAATATGTAATTGACGTAATGTAGTCATTTATTAAAAGCTATTTTAAATTTTTTCACGAAAATTTTGAACTTCATTTATGTCTTATCTTAAATTAAAAGACAGATTTACACTTATATTTATGGATTAAAACTCAAGAATGCCTATCATGTAAAATATTTCGCTACATACGAATAATGGAATACACGAGACCTTACGAAGATTGGGACACACTTTGACTACAGAGGGCATTAATAAATTTAATTTTATTAAATAATGTTTTCTTTTGAAGATGAACCCTTGTTGAATATTTTTAATCATTATAGTTATTAATAATACGTTTTTGTATATTTTTTCAGTCATGACCATTTTACCCCATGGGGTAAAGTGGTCATAAATACATCCCTAAAAGAAAGCTTCATAAAATGGTTTTACTCAATTTTTTCTGCCAAAAATTTTAATACAATGTATTCTTTAATAATGCAATGTAAAATATTAACCAAGAAATATGAAGGCTTTGAACAATTTTTTATATTTATTGTTCACCGAAGTTAAGAAACATGGATTTTACGACCCTGATCCTATACATTTAGAATCTTTCTTCTTGCTTTCCTGAACAAGTTTCAAAACAAATATTTTTTGAGCTACATTCCAATGCTTTGTCAGATTTATGAGCTTCTTTAGTGTCTTATGGCACAGTCGCTAAAAGACGCTCCCCCCCCCCCCTTTTGAAAAATGTAGAGATGCATTTACCTCCTTGAGAAAAATGGTTTAAGTAAGAATTTCACAACGCACTTTTTCCATAAAACTAGAGTTCGCCCGGCGGTCGAAATTCGACCGTAATTCATTATATTTTTCAAGTTCAGCGTCCAACGTCTAAACAACTTTTAGACATTTTAGTTTTTTGTTTTTCTTTTTTCAATTTTTTCAATTAGCGATAATCTCTCCTCAGTACGACCGTTTGACCACTGAGTTAATTATTTAATTTGATGCATTTGTAACACATATTATACATAAATTTTATCTTTTTGCACTCCTCTTGAAAAGAAAATAGAAATAAAAAGTTTCAATAAATTAGAAATACAAACGCTCACTTTCAATTGAATCAAGAGTTCAAAACCCTAATGCAAAAAATAATTTTGTAATTTGCTAATGTAAATTACGAAACATTGATTCGAAGTAAAATAAATTATCAAAATTTTCAGATTTTTGCGCTCTTTATATTGGGAATACTATCGTAAGTAAATGTTCAAAAATTAATGCTAGAGACCAACTGTACTTTTTTGGTGAAATACTGTCATAACTACTTTTTATAGTTATTTCTAATTTTTTTGACATCATTAACATTCATTATGTGAGAGAAAACTAGAACAACTATTTCCTGAACAAAATCGATTATAATAATCATTGAAACAAATAAGGTAATTAAATAGAACAAATTGTAAAAATTTCAAACTCCTCTCTTGAAAAATGTCCATTTTTTCAAATATGACACTGTTCATTTCTATGAGCGATATATTGTAGAAATGAATTAACCGACACCTTTATGACACGTTTACACCAAAGTCTTCCACTAAGTTTTCCACAAGTTGCGGCAATTTGTTGCTTTTTCTACTAAATACAGCAACTTTTTCTGTCTTCCACTAAATTTTGGTTTCCCGCGGAGTGTCGGTAAAGATAAAAGAAATTGACAACTAAAAGTGGAAGATTCCAATTCTTTGGCCAACAAATTTTCCACTTGTTGCTCTAAATTTGAGCAGAGCAACTTTTAGTTTTCAACAAAAAATCTTCCACTTGTTGCTCTATAATTTGAGAAGAGCAAATTTTAGATGACTACTTAGTTTTCTACAAACATTGTTTTGTCAACTTTTAGTTGTCAACGTTGATGTAAACGCAGCTTAACCCTACACTGCGCAATTTTTTTTTTCTTTGTAATTTTTTTTTTTTTTTTTTTTTTTTTGTGTTTGATTGTGCTAGTTATAAGTGGGAAAAATACTAAAAAAATTCTTATTTAATTAGGAAAAGTAGAATTCGAGAAAAATTGACATGTTGTTTAAAAACAACACCGCGCATTTAGGAGTAACAATAATAATTTTTTGAAAAATCATTTTAACAAATGAAACCAAATCAATGATAAATAGGCATGCATTATAATCATAAAGTAGCCCTAAAATATGAAAATTTATTAAAATAATTTATTTTATTATTATTTATAAATTTATAAAATTTATTAAAGTAAAAATTTGCAGATGTAACTAATAATTATTAGTTACATGTGCAAAATTTTACATTGCTTACCAATAAAGTTTAATAATAATTTCACTAAAAGATTTTAAACAAGAAACCTAACACCTGTAGGGGTCTATGCGATAATGTTCATATATTCTTTGGTTGAGCGTGAATTGATTTTAAACAAAATTCCTAAATAATAATTTAATCGACCACTTTAAGCTAATTTGTGAAATATTTAACAATAATCTTCATAAAGATACTAAATAAAGTGAAATAGAACAACCTGTGACACTGTTCATGTTTATACTGCGAATAATGCAGGAGCATAAAAATTGCCCCCGAATGCGCGGTGTTGTTTTAAAACAACAAGTAAAAAAGGCGCCTTAATATATATTTTTCCCCGAAAATTTTCGGACAACTTATATTTATTTTATTTTAAAACAATGTAAGCAATTAGAGACTATTTTTTAAAATAAAATTGTTGCTTAAAATTTGTAGGAAAAAAAATTAAGAAGTTGCTGTTTTTTACGAAATCAACATGTCTTACGATTTTGTGAAAAAAGATGAACCTTGAGTTCAGTTTACAAGATCTAGGGGAAACTGTATTAACTAATATGATCACACATACAAAATGAAACGAAAGAATGCGCCACATGTTACAAATATTACAAAATAACAGCTTAGTGAACGAAAAATGGAGGTGTTGTTTAAAAACAACACGGCGCAGTATAGGGTTAAGATTAGTATTATTTTGCTTTTTGACATTCATTTAATAGATTGAAATTTCTCTTCTATTTTGTTCTTTATAGTTCTTCTTGGAATTATAAATGTTTCAAAATGTATTGAGTATTGTACAAATATTGTCGATAGTAGATGTAAGGAGTTGTAAGAAAGTAGGACGAGCAAAGACTTCTTAGTGTTATCAATGAAAACCGTTTGGAACTAGTTTTTCTTCCCCTTCTACTTTCGTACTTTCACGTAGATTCGAAGCCTTCTTATAGAAGTCTTCATTCTTCATACTGTCATACTACTCCTTACATCTACAATCTGCAGTATTTGTACAATACTTAATACATTTTTTAATATTTATAATTCAAAGAAGAACTATCAAGAACAAAATAAAAGAAAATGTAATCTATTAAATGAATGCCAAAGCAAAATAATACTAATCTTAAGGTGTCAGTTAATCCATTTCCAATATATATATAACTATGTATAAGTAAGTCAGATTGTTTGCCCAATACAATGACATACACAATAAAATACAATTTGATGCTAACTATGTCTAATATAATGTTAATGTTAAGTGAGATAAGTGAGGTGGTGCGTTATTTTGCTTTGTGTGAATGTTTCGGAAGTTTGTTAATTTGCAACAGAGCGTTTTGAACTCCTGATTAAATTGAAATAGTGTGTTTGTATTTCAAATTTATTCAATAATAGAATGGCATGAAAATGTTTATTTCTCTTTTCCCTCCAGGAGAAAGAGTGCAGAAAGAAAAAAATATTCATAATACGTAGTAAAAATGCATTAAATTAAATAACTAACTCAGTGATCAATCAGTCACACTGAGGAGAAATTGTCGCTAATGGAAATATTTAAACAACACAAGCTGTTGTCAAACAGAAAAAATAAATTGTCTAAGAGTTGTTTAAAAGTTCGAAACTGAACTTGAGAAATTTATTGAATTATGGTCGAATTTAGACCGTTGGGTTAACTCTAGTAAAATATAAATCGATCTCCTTTCAATAGAGTGATCAATAAATAACATTTCTTGCATTAAAACAGTTTCCTTTCGCTGTAAGTTTACAGTAAAATTTTGAAATTATCTAATTTCCAAGAGAAATTAGGAAATGTCTTTACTTTTTAAAAACCGACTTTCAAGAATACTGTTGTTTATGCGCCCCCTGAAATTTGACAAGTCATTCCTTATGCTATGTACGAAATTATGATAAACTTCCGCTTGCAATGAAACTTGAGAAGATTAAAACCATAAAAGTCAAAATTCGCTTAAATTTACCAGAAATTATATGGGTTACGATTAACACAAACATTAAGTAATACTATTCAAATAAATATAAGAATGATGAATTTTAGTTTTTTAAAAGAACAAAATGATATATTTTATTAGAAATCTCACCTTTTAAGTTACCGTCAACCGGGGTCTTTGCCACATCTGGGGTGAATTTGCCCACTTTTCAAACGTTAGTTTGTACCATTTCTGACAAAACTAACCGCATAGCAAACTAAGGGATAAACCTTCCATTCAATACAACTAGCAACCTTTTGCGTTGAAGCTGCCAAGCTTCAGAAATGATACAAACCATCATTTGAAAAGTGGGCAAATTCATCCCGGAAATGCCAAAGTCACGCCGGTTGACGGTACAGATAATATCCAAATTCAAACAGATAATATCCAATTCACAGCTATGCAGAATGTAAATCTTCCGTATGAACTTTTTCAACGCATCAGTAAAGGGAAAATCAAATGTGTGAGTAAACAAGAAATAAAATTTAAGCAATTCTTCTTCAAATTATGTAGATTTCTTTTTACGAGAGTTGAAATCGACATTTTTGTGCAATGAATATCATGCAACTAGTTAGAACTTAATTCTTCTACTACATACCTATCAATCGCATAATGAACGTTTATTTGTCCACTTCATTGACAATTTGAAAGATCGACGATGAGATTTGTTTACAAGAATTGAATACTTCCTTTTAATAGCTGTGAGAAGGAATGCAACTATTTAGAATTTAGTCGTTCTACTACGTCCATTTCAATTGCTTAATAAGCGCTCATTGTCCCTTTATTGAATGCTTAACCAGCACTTGATTAGTTTTAATTGAATATTTAAAATTTGGTGACCAAAAAAAAAAACTAAATTTGATGATATTATACTAATAAGCCACATAAATCTGACATTCTTTACCTTGTCGTTTGAATGAACAAACTGACAAGCCAATCCAAATTAAAAGTCTTACAAAACAAAAAGGAATTTTGTTCGGGTGCAAACGAGAAATACTCATTTTTTTTTTTTTTTCAAATGGAATTTAAATAAAGAAAATGAAAATACCTCCAAAGGAAACGTTTTGTAGACCGACTATCCAGTAGATCGTCCTCGATAAAATGAACGCTATCGCTAGTCAAGAAAGATACGACTTCTTTGCACACGACCCATTTTTTTCCAACTCGAACATCTTCAAGTGTGCTCGCAGCCGAAAAAGACCCAACCACTCCACACGAGTAGCAAGGTATATTAGATTGATTACTGAACGTGAAGAGTTGCTATCGACTTCCCTATCTCGGGTTTTTCGGAGCAATGCTATTTAAGTGGAATAAACCGACGGATATTTATCGGAAGCATTTGATTAAATAACTTCATAGAAAAGACATGAGTTCAATTAACGGTTTTTTTTCTTTATGAGAAATAGATGTGTTGTAACTTGCTTTGCAGGATCCGCTTTGCTTATAAGTTCTCGTCCAATATTACGGATAGTAAGTACGCGGTGTAATCACAACACAGAAAAATTAGTAGGGGAAAGTTTAACAAAACTGAGTCCCAAAGTGTTTTTTTTTTTTTTTTTGCAAGCAGTTAAGTGAATAAAATTGCTTAAATTTCTATTTGTATGATAAATTAGTTCTTTAGTTACAGAAATAAATATTTTTCAATGTGGAAGAATAATATTTTGGAGGGTAAATATTTTTTTTTTGGAAGTATAAAAGTACCCGGTTTTATCCAACCAGGTGGGATAAAACCAGGTATGTTTAGGAACACCTAAAAAATGTTGTTGTCTTACTACTGAAATATTTATTTATAACAATAAATTGGTACAATGGCCCTATTATACTGAGAAACACATGTGGGTTAAAAAGTATCTCTTCGGGAAATTGTATTTTTGAATTCTTTTTTCTGTGCAGACTTCTTAAAAGATAATAATAATAATAATTTAACTTTGTGCAAATAAACTGTAATAAAAATAATTTCCCAATATTTTAAAGCACAAATGAGCATTAAAGATGTCTTCTTTTTAAATAATTGCCAAAATATTTCTAAAATATATGCTTAATTTAATATATTGTGTATAAAAAGCTGGCGAACCGTGCTATTTTAACACGTCATATATAGTTAAGTATATATTTTGGAAATATTTTGAGAAATAAAAAAAAGAGACATCCTTTAAGAAGAGTACACAGAAAAATGAAGTAGAAAATACAAATTTCCCGAGGAGATATTTTAAAAATACGAATGCATCACACGCCCATAGACTTAACATTAGTGAGCTGAATTCGGAAATTGAATGACGAGCAGTCTTAATTTTTATGGGTGCAAATTTTATTCTAACAAAATCATAAATTGGTAAAAGCGTTAACTTTTTCATTCTACCCTATAAAAAATGCAGAAAAATCATTTTTTGGAATAAACTGACAAACACGATTTAATTTTTAAAAAATAATTTTTATTTTAAATGTTAATAATTTTAATTTTATATTTGTACTAAGTGAGATACTATAATATAGTAGCCTATATTCATACGAAGTCCCTCCCAAAAAGTAATAAATATTTAATTTTAGACCATTTATGAGATGATTCTTGCTCTTTAAGCTCTATATTTTACAAATTAAACTATTTATATTTCACACAGTAAAAAAAAAAACTTCGTCCAAAACCGGGTACTACCCGGTGTTGTCCACTGCCAAGGTCCCGGTTTTAGCACATTTCAAACATGACGCAAAACCTGGTTTAATAATTTAAAATAACTGCTGAAAAGGTGTTATCAAATGTGGTACTTACCTAAAACAAATCTCTAAGCAATTAAAAACTACAAAGTGAAATCGGTGGTGTAAAAATCAAAACTTTTCCACTCGAATTTTACGAAACATCGGCGTTGACAAACAAATAAATAACACTGCCTTTCATTTAACTCCAAATAACATGGCGGTTGTTTTCAAGTAGTTTCAAGCGTTTTCCGACAAATGGCAATACTATAATCAAGCTAAAACTGCTGGGTCCCGGTTTTATCCACCTACTCGATTTTATCCAACTTTCTCCTACCACCAAAGATCCATCATTTTAAACTTTCAATCGGCCACCAAGGCACCTTGAATGATAAAAGATAAGGCTTCTTTCGATCTTATAAACATTTTTTCGAATTAAAATTACTTGCTCAGAGGAATTCATCCGACAGAAGGCACAAAAAATTAAGTTTTAGGTAAAATAACTTCGTGGAATTGTTAAAATATTTGATATTGTAAACATGGGCAAAATTAAGTGCTTGAGTTTCAGGGATCCGCTTATGATTCTTCGTTGACTTTACGACTGATAATACATAACGGATGCACGGAGCCGTCACCAACGGGGGGTGCGAGTGGGTTCTAGGGCGTCGGTTGCCCCCCCCCCCTCCCCCCACCCCACCTACTTCATCGAGTCAGCAAAATCAGTTGTAGTCGACATCTTTACTGTTTCAATTTTTCAAAGTTATGACCAAGAAAAAAGTCCACATGCTCACACAAATTTACATTTGTATTTACTTTTTGATAAAATTTTGGAACAAGAGATAATAAGCACTAGATTGACGTTTACTTTTCATTTTGTTGACAGCGGTGGGCAAATAAACGGCAATATCTATGAATTTTTCCATTTTTTAGGTTTTTGCACTTTTGTAATCTCTTTTGCTTCAATTTTATTGTATAAATTTGTTTATTGGGTTTACACAACAAATAAACCGTTTTTTTCTGCCAGTGACAATTAGCAGTAACTGCTTTTTAACGCTACATTATGCAGGTAACCGGCAGCATGTACATACTGCTCTTTAAATTCCCATAAGCGTTATCCTGGCTATCGAAAATTGGGGAAATCACAGCGGAAACTCTCGGATAGGCAGAAGTGTTTCAGAGTTGCTTTTTACAGAATAAAATGAGCCTTAATGCACCACTATCGTAGCCAAAGTTTCGATTACTTTTTAAATTAGGATAATTTCCCAAAATTGATTTATCCAGACATTATTTTCAGTCCCAAAATATAAGTTTCTTGAGAAATAAGACCTTTTTTTTCGTAAATTTTCGGATCTTCGATCGTCAAGGCTTCTGAAAACACAACATTGCTTTCAAAAATATGTAATTTGTTCAACCATTTTGTGTTAACTCCCCCTCCCACCTAAAAATTTACTACCGTATTTTCGGTAGTAAGCGCCGCACCCGCAATTTGTATTAAAAAAACATAAAGAATATTACCTAAAGGTATGAGTGTTTCATCCACATTTAGTGTTTGAGTGTTTCCATTCAAACATTATCCCCTCACCCACCCACACACTTGATCTACGATAAATAGAAATAATTTCACTTTATAAAAATCTTTTTGAATCGAAAATTTCAATGTGACATTTTTATAAAATATCTACTTTTTGCTTAAATTTTAACAATATTACTATTTATAAATGATTACTACACATGTTCATTTGTCTTACATTATATTAGTTTATATAAATAATATGGGCAGCATACTTTGTACAAGTTAAGGGCAGAAGCTGTAACAATTGTCAAATCTGTAACAGTCCTGAAATGAAACCTTTCAGAAATAGAGGTAATTCCTTCTCTTGATCTTGCCCCTAATTTTTAAAAAAATCTGTTAATAATTTGTAATATACACTATAAAATACACTATAAATATCATTTAAAAAAAAATTTGAAATTTGAAATTTTTGATATTTTTAATTTGGCACTTTTCCTAATTTTTACCCTCCATTGTATGCAGGTCGTGGAAAACTCATCTGCAAAGAGCGAAAGATGCCCGGTATCATTACCAGATAGATACTGAAAACTCGTATTGGGCCACGAGTTTTCAGCATCAGAACACGGAAAGTGAAGCACTGGCCGTGGTCAACGCTTGGGCGGTTGACCACCTCCCGCGAGTGATTACTCGGAGACCGAGTGCGCTAAAGGGCGCTGTTCACGTAAAATATATGGTCGCTTCAAATGTCCACCAAGTTAGAAATAATTTCCGCTGAGGACCAACCTAGGTGACGATCTCTCATCTGGGAACTGGTTCAAAATCATTAAGCCCCTCTGAGCCATGTGTTCTTCATTCTAGCGGAGCTCATCAATAACACTGTGCAACAAATTTGAACTTCTTTTTTGTCCTTTAGATGAAACTATGTGATTCTATACAAACAAAAGGTGCTTAATTCAAATATCCAAACCAAAAAGTCCATCACGTACCGTTTTTGCTGGAGACCCACTTCTCATATTTATACAATTTGGTTATAGAAGAATGTAACTGCGGCTTACTTATTGAAAACGCAACCACAAAAAAGATTTTTTTGGCCCTTTCGTCTTGTGGGCATCTGTTGGTGTGTCCTGATAACAGATTAGCAATATTCAATTCAACAGATTAGCAATATACTGCCATTCTATCGACCGCTGAAACGCTTTTAAAACACAGATATCCTGATGAGTCCTTTCCCCATTCTCATCATTAATTACGCCAAGGTTTTGACGAAAGAAGTCCATGTGCGGGTCCAAAAAGTGTTGTTTCAATGAAATATAGTCACCTAATATTACAAAAGCATTTTATCATGTCACCAACAAAATTTTCATAATTTTCAGTTTTCTCATTTCCAAGGAAACGTGAGCACACTGATTTAAAGGTCATCCAGGCAGATTTTTCGGCTTCTCACTGTTTGCTTTCATACTCTTCATCATGAAAGGACTTCCTTAAGTTGTGGGCCAATAAAAATCCTTTCTTTTAGTTTTTCCTGAAATGCAAGAAAGTCACTCTTTCTCTGTCCAGAGCTTTTACAAATATTTCGATAAACCAAGTTTAGTATACAATTGTGGGAAAAAGGCACATTGTAGATTTACAAGTGGCTAATTTAATATGATTTTGCCATTCAAAATTTTGAAATTTCCTTTGTGTTTGCAGAATATGCTACAGGAATGAATAGGAAAACAATACTTAGATGGAAGAGCACCTTTAAACAAGAGTCACTCTGCTGAATTGTGCTCATGTCCTAATGCTTGAAACACTACATTCACATCACAGCAGCATACTATTTTTTTCTTTCTCCTCAAAACAGTCTACAAAATGTTTTTGTCGTCTTATAAAAAACTCGAAACTTCGAAAAGTAGATAAGGCTTTTGTTGCCAAAAAATGTCGCTAAACTAACCCAAGTTTATTAAAAAGTGGCCTAGAATGGCCACGATTTCACTGTCAATGAGAAAGATATAATTTATAATAAATTAAGTCGATAAATTACGAAAATATGCACATTTATCCAGAAAATACGTAAAAAGCTAAAATGCGGAATTTTGGGAAAATGGTACGTGATAGGCAAAAAATAATTGCAGATTCGTAATTCTCAGCCAAAAATACATAAGAAGCAGACATTTTCATCCAAAGGACATTTTTCGTGTTGCACAGTGTAATCAGTAGGAGCCTCCTTAATTCCCTGTCGCCCTGCAAGGGGGTCTTGGATTTCCAAGTGGCATTAGCAACAACAACAACAGTTATGCGAAATAGACACAAAAAGTGTAGTTGACATCAAAATATAATACTTATTTTCCCCCCAAAATATTGGAAATAGGATAAATTTAATTGTTTACAATTACCCCAGAGTAAGAAACTCTTGTAAGTACTTGTAAACACCTAACTTACACATGAAAAATAACAGGGAGGATTAAATTCATAACTAAATGTTTTTAGCAGCATTTCCATATGACAGATAAAAATGGTTGAAACCGCTTAAATCGCTTTTGTTGATGAGCTGGAGAGAAAAATGTAAGATCACTAAATTCTGTTAAACTTTTTTCACTGTGCCATTTTCAAACAATAGTGACGCCTCCACAGTTGTTTCGCAACTTACGAATATGCTTCAATGTCTTCCCTATGCTGCCAGTTTTATCACTCACAAGCAATTATAATTTCAAAACCACCACAAGTGTAGTTATGAAGCTTGTTTACGATTACCGCATGTTTACAATTACTTCAACTGAACCTACTTAAACAAATATTTCTTATATTTAACTTGTTAGGAAATTACCATTATTTTAAATTTACATCAAGTTGATATATGTCTTCTTTCGTACTGCACATAAAATTTACTTATATTTTTTATATTGTTATTTATATTGAACTTATATCAAAGGGATGTATGACATTTATTTACGTTGTTTTATCATAAAATATGTTGTAATTTTATTTTTATATTATTTTTTATTCATATGAAATTTCTATCACTGGATGCATGGCATTTTTGTATATTTTATCTGATAATATATATATATATATATGTTGGGTGTAGTCCCTTCCGTTATCCAAGAATCAAGTGTTTTAAGACGAACACAGATTTATTGACGAAGACAGGACACTTAAAACATTTACAGGAACACATAGAAACAAATAAACATTTCGGTTACGTGAAGGTGGTTGAAAACACTTCTAAAGTTAGGGTTACGTCTAAGTGGAAAGCTGCACGTCTATGCTTTCTCGTCTCCTAACGTCTCTCTCTCTCGTTCTCGCAGTGAGGGCGCTCGTAATCCGATTGTAGAGAAGGGTTGAGGTGTTTCCCTCCTCCACATATATATATATAGTATTCGTAACAATATATTTCGCAATAGCATATCTGTTTTGTATTATACAGGGTGTTCCAAAACGACCGCATCAACTCTGGACAGCTAGCTTCCTCGTTGGGAGTACATAAAAACTGCCCAAAGAAGCGTTCCTGTACTATCGATAGTTTACGAGAAAAATACGAAAAACAAAGTATGACGTCACTGCCGGTGCAAGAAAAAACAAAACTGTATTGGACATATCAACAACAGTATTTGCATATCTGTCCAGACGATAATGTTTCGTCTGGACAGATATGTTAAAAAAGGAAGGTGGCGTATTTGTGGTGGCGCCGTCCAAGTACATAATGAGCCAGGTCGCACTTCCACCGTTGTGGTGCTTATCTGTAAGAAACGGAAGGCGTGCCTTTCTGCCTTAATTCCTTAGTCGCTCTGCGAAGGAGACCTTGGATATCCGAGTGGCATTAGAAACAACATGGCTCTGCAGCGTGTATGATGCCACGTTCAAAGTCATGTCGATCTTGATGAACTGCTATTGCAGCAGCAGAAAACGAAGTGTCAACTTTAGCAGCCACACTTGTACCCGTTTTTCTGGCTCCTCACTCGATGATGTTACTTCAATTTGTGAATTAACGCGATTTGCCGTCCACTGTTTTAAATAATTTGACGTTCATATGAAAGCATTTGCTTTTCATAAGTCAATCTGGCACTTATCCCGCAAACATGAGAAAAAAAGAACAAAAAATCGAAAAATAAGAATCAACTCAAATCATCTCAGTTTTGGCGCCAAATTCGTCTCCTATCTTGGCGATGCATGCGACAAATGCATGCCAATATGTAATGTCATTTCCGTTTTCCAGTTTCATGTTTCTTCTTCATTTATATTTCCTTGTTTTTTTCTAAAAAACCACAGGAACATCATTTGCGATGCAAAGAAAACAATAAGCAATATCTTTGATTTAAAAAATGAATAAATAAAAAGTCGGATTTTAATTTTTTTTTTCATTCTAACGATAAAAGTCGGAAATTCCGCCATAAGTCGAATCAACCTGTCGCTATGTGCTGGCGATAAATCAGATACTATATTAAATCATATATTACATTAAAATACAAAAGTTTAATGTAATGAAGTGATGAGAAACATAGTGGTTTAAGTCTTTAACAAACTCGCGAAATTGTTTTGAGTTTTATTAATAAGATTTCGGTGTAAATTAATTTACTACAAAAATATATGTTTAAATATTAGATCGTTGCAAATGAGGAGAAAGTAATGGAGCCATGTATTAGTGTTTTTTAATACATATTTGTATAAAGAGATACACAATAGATAAAATGTATCTCCGAATATATGTGGCATAAGTGAGATCGATAGACATCCTAGGGATATTTCAGCAATTGAGAAATTAGCATGATCGTTAAAATTTGGACGATAAATCCGTTCATTCTGTCGACATCGACAAGGCGGAAAAACATTATAGTGCCTAAATGTTTGCCACCAAAAAAGTCGCAACAATTTAAAAAATCATCAAGTTTCTCAGCTATCGAAATCTTCTCAATGTAAAAGTAATTATTTCTGATAAGACAATTAAAATCCTGTGAATATTATACATATTATTTACAGCAAAATCTTTTGCAGTTAAAACTCGTTTCGCATTTTCATTGGATGTTAAAACATTTCTTTAACATTCTTCCATTAAAAATTTTAACGTGAAAAACACAAGTTTTCGTTTTGAAAATGGTATTTTCAAACTCTCTCGTCAAGGAACTCAGCTTCCATATGTATTTTCAATTTTATGCGAGTTTTAAACTATTAGAGGAAATTCAGGCTGCTTACGCATGAAAATAAATTTTGAAGCCTACAGGGCTCCGCACTTTTGTTAGAACGTAAGTCACGAGGCAGCTCTTAGTTAAGCATTAATTTCATTAATACTGTATTATGTTTTAAAAAATAACTTTTAAATTCACGTTTTATTAAACAAGATTAAACACAACTGGGCTCAAATGCAATAGAGATGGAAATTACTATAAGACAATCTGCTTACAATGGTGTGTTTAATATTGAAAAGTTTTTAAAGCCTTTTTAAAAAAAGAATTTTGAAGCTATCAATAATTCATTTCTAAACAGACTTATTATAAATATTATTAAACTACGTGTTTAGAACTAGCTGTACTTTGAACAGGAACAATATATGAAAGAGAGAGGGAATTAAAAATAGCTAAGTTAAAATATGTATTTTCCTCGTATTTTGATATTTAATAGGCTATAATTATCTCAGAACTCTCTTATTAGCAATGTTTTCTTAATATGTAATTTAAATAATTTAGTCATTCTTTAAAAGATATTTTACTTTTTCCCTCGAAAAATTGTGAATTTCATATTTATATTTTATTATATGTATTAAATTAAAGGACTGACGTAATCTAATATTTAGGGATTAAAACCTAATAATAACTGAGTAGGTATAAAAGGCGGGTTCAGCGCCACCTGAGGTGCTGAGGTGCCATTAACCCTCTACCCCGCCCTCTCATATATATACTTAGCATATTATAACCTAGAATAATTCAAATTAAGTAGAAGAGGAGGAGTAAAAAACTCCGCCTTCAATTGAAAAAATAATAAATTTTAGTGCTATACAGTTTTTTTAAGATCATTTTAACACGTACACACCCAAAATTACATAAATAAGTCGTTATATTCAAGCAAAAATCGAAATATAGAGCGCGAATTGCTTTAAAACCAATTTTCTTACTAAGATAAAAAATCGAAAAAATACCAAATTTTATCACTAAATAAGACTTTAACACCGTTTTCGACCAATCAGAAGGCTTTTTATGCTAAATCTAGGTCACATGATACTTTTCAGCCAATGTCATTAGTAGATAGAAAATGACAGTTTGGTAGCAGCAGGCGGATTTCGGATCGGCCACGCCCCCCTTGCGCCTGCCACCCCCCCCCCCTCCTCCGCCTGCTGAGTAGGGTTGAGTAGTAGGGTTTCTGCTGATGACGTCGTAACCTTTTACGAGGGTTTCTGGGTGGAGTTGAGTTGTTTTCTCCGGAATTTAGTTTTTCCGGAATAGCAACACGTGAACTTCTATGAAAGCTTTTTCCCGAAAGGCAACGGTTTTGGTTGTTATGGTAACGAGCTTGTAATCTTTTACAGACTTTTTGAATCGATTGTGCTACCACCTAGTGAGAGAAATTAGAACTAAATTCGAAATTCGCCGTTTTTACGGTTTTAAATTTACAATTTAGTGTTTCGTGAATGGCAACAAGTATTCTTAGGAGCGACGCCATGCTTTTAGGTTTGTTTGATGGCAGAGCGATCATAGCGCCATCTATGAATGGAAATTAGAACTATTACCGACTTAATTCATTGTAACAGGAAAAGAAAAATGTTTATGTTAGGATTTAGTAATACAGATTATAATGAAGCAGAATTTCATGGTCTAATTTTAAAAAAAGAGAATTCATAAGAAAAACGGAGTATAAGAACTTGAAACAATAATACCAACTTTAGATTATTTTAATATGAAATTTTACAAGTAATAATACTACAAATTACAACAACATTATTAGTAGTAAACTTCAGATTCAGAACTATTCTAGCACTAATAACTGTAAAATTTATAAACGTACAAAATATCACATTAGACTTTCAAACTTATGGCTTAACTATACCAAATCCAAGCTGTTCTGAACTTTCTCTTTAGTACATTTGAAAACAAGTTTATGTTTAAGTTGATGGTCCCACCACCATCCCGATGCGAATAATCCGCACCCCATCAACCTTCAGCACGTTTGGTAGATAAAATAATAAAAGTATATACATTCAAACACTATAAATCAACGATAGAAGCAGATCACTTAGAGATGTAGCAAGAATTTTCAAATGTATGTAAATAGTTAATCATGAAATGTATAAGTACTACGTGAAACTTGATATTCATAATCCTTTTAAAATCAAACACAAAAGAAATGTAAGTTTATCAAAGCAGTAAAAGGTAAAGAATAATTAAAATAAAATAAAAATGATAACGATAAAAACTTTCAAAATTTAAAAGTAAAACCTAAAATGAAAAAAAAAAAAATTACAAAACCACTAAAAGAAAAAATTACAAAACCACTAAAAGAAAAAAAAACAATTCACTTGAGTACAAAAATAAAAAATAATACAAATTACTGAAATGAAAAATTAAAAAGTAAAAAAAATAAATAAATAAAAGTAAAAACATAAATCATAAAAAGAAAAAAATACTAAAATGAATATAAAACTTTTGGACAAAGTACAAAAGTTAAAAAATAAAAAACACGAAACAAAAAATATGTATATAAAAGTTTAGACGTACATGTAAATTGTAAAAATAAAAAGTATTATTACCAAAAAATTTTCAAAACAAATTCAAAATGTAAAACGTAAGAAGAAGAAAAATACTAAAACAGTAAAACAAAATTTTAAAAAATAAATTAAAACTGAAACTAAACTAAAATAAAAACAAAATTGTAAAACTAAAAAGTATATTATCAAAAATTTTCAAAACAAATTCAAAATGTCTAGCGTAAGGAGCAAAAAATACTAAAACACTAAAACAAAATTTATTAAAAATTTAAAAAATTAAATTAAAACTAAAATAAAATAAAATTGTAAAAATAAAAAGTATATTAACAAAAAAAATTTCAAAACAAATTCAAAATATAAAACATAAGAGGAAAAAATTACTAAAACACTAAAACAAAATTAAAAAAATAATAATAATAAAAATAAATTAAAACTGAAATTGAAGTAAAATAAAATTAACAAAAAAAAAAGTTCACTTGTATATAAAAATAAAAAATAATATAAGTTACTGGAATAAAAAGGAAAAAGTTTAAAAAATTAAAGTAAAAACATAAATCATAAAAATAAAAAACATGAAAATATTGAAATGAAACATAAAATTGTTGAAAACGTACAAGACTCAAATAAAAAATACAAAACGTAAAACCAAAAAATACAAAAGTCAAATTAGAAATCCTAAAACTTTGGAACTCAATGTAAATATAAGGATTAAAAGAAATAAAATGGAAAAACTAATTTCCGAACTTTAAAAAACATGAAAACGTATGAGACATCTTAAATTTAGGTTATTAAAAGTTGAATCATAGATGTAGGGGAAAAAGAATCTACGTAAAACAGTAAATACAAATAAAAAATCTTAAAATTTAGCATAATCATTTTAAACATAAGAGGTAAACGTGAAACAAAGAATACAGAATCATAGGTATAACAAGAAACTTACCCTTGTCAGACGAAATGCAACGTCAAACTGTTACAGGTACCGAAAGAAGCTACAAAATCTGTGTTGATATCAAATACACAACATCAAAGGCTGTAACTCCATTCAGTCTTTATTGAAAATTCACATACAAAAAGAACACATAAAAGAAAACCATCAACGAACTTTATAAGTTTTTCGGTTAATGATCCCACCACCACCAACCTAGCACGCTTAGAACGAACTCCATCATCCTTTATTTTTACAAACATTGATATGATTATATGAGTAATATATACAAAGAAAGTATGCAAACTAATGTAATGAATACATAAAAAATAGTCAATCGATACATACTACAGTACAATAAAATATATACAATGGAAACATAAATGCATTATGTACTTTTGTTAATACTGTAATGACCATATGCATAGGAGTTCATCCCATCTTCTAAAATATATCTTTTATCATCAAATGCTGATAATGAAATTTTGTTAGTTGCTACAGTATATAAGTCATGGTTTTGACTTGGAATTCTAAACTGAATATCTCTCCTAGCTTGAGCTTCTTCTAAACATTTCTTATAGTGAGAGTGCTTTATTTTTCTTTTTAAAATAGAGCGAGCCACACCCTTTGCAGTTTTTTTTCTCTTCGAAATCTGTTTTCATCGAATACATCTTTGCCCGCAGTCCAGTAAATTCTTCAATAGGCTTTCCATTAGTTTCATCTTTGAAGCAACCTATTCTTTTTTTATTTTTCTCACTGTACAAAATATGATTTTTTGGATAATCTGAGGTGACGTATATTTCTGTTTCATATCTTGATAAACATCTTCGCAAAATATTTGATACGAAAGCGAGTCAGTGCCCATAAAAAGTAACTTTGCATTTTCACCGTAATTTTTTTGATATGATTATAATGGAAATCATGGATAAGATATTTGCTAAGTTCCAGTATAACAAAGCCAGCATATATAGGTCTGTTTAAGGTGATACTGTTTTTTAAACGCTGAATACCAACTAAGTTCGAATTAAATATTTTAAACTGCTGGAAAGAGGGTGCAGCAACTAGTTTTTTACCCTTCTTTTCACTGTTTACGAGTTGAATATCAATATGCCTTCGTACATTCTCCATCGTTTTTCCATAGACAGCATTGTTCATTAATTTGAAGAGATCTTTTTCAAAACTTGATTTGGAGTTTTTCCTTTGTTCCGTGTTAAATTCAATATAGGTTTTAAGCCAAGATGATTGACGAAATTTCATAATTTTATGAACATTAAGAAGTTTAAGTTCCAAAGAGATATAGATATAACTGCAGATTTTTATAATAGACAACATAATTATTCTTATTGTTTAAATTTGGTACTAGTTTAACAGACGGTGTAAACTTACTCCCATTTAACATCTCAATAGCATAAGATGAGAGTTTTTCTGGTTTAATTTTAAGCTTTTCGGGTGCTACTGGATATCCATTATGGAGGTTATGACTTTCCTTACTATATTCCATATCCACTTCTAAGATATACCCATATGCACTATCTGCTGTTGCTTGTAATATTTCCTGTACAATTTCTTCAGAAGGGGTAACCCATTGAAAATCACCATGCGGCAATGGCTGCGACATCGCCCAACCATATAGGTTGTTCGCATCGAGGTACATAATATAGTTTGATGGTTCGGAAGGATTATAAGTTTTTAGATATTTATTGTTAGCAATAGCATGACGTTGGCTTGTCATGGAGATTCCACCTCTTATACCACGCTCAATAAACAAGTGCATATCTACATCAGTTAAGAGTTCTAGGGTCTGCTGAGTCATTTTCAGTGCAGCCTGCCAAGCTAACGCCGGTGAAGTTAGCAAATGTGCGCAGTCAAGACCATAATGGTCAAGACATACTTTTCTAAAATTCTCAAACACATCGGCTAGTTGTAAGACATCACTTTGAACATATAAATCGTGATATTCACCAAGATTTTTTATTTTAAAAGATGCCCAAACATTTTGTGCGTGAGCATACTCATCATCATTTATATTTTCATCAGTAAGTGTACTATAAAATTTACACTTTTCAGGTAATAACACTTCTTCAAATTTTCTAAAGGAATCGACGTATTCGTATGGATAAACACCTTTACGCAATAGTAGTGAAATATCAACATTTGGCATATTCTCCTTCAAAATAGAAAACTGATCTTCATTCAGATTTGCAACTAGTTTCTCCAAAGATGCATTTAAAAATTGTAAGCTATCCATAAAACTTAATGACACTCTCACATTATTGTATGTTCTCATTGCAGAGAATGAAATATACTTCTCCATAATATTTGCTATTACACTGAAACTATGATGTTTTAATTTTCCGAATTCCTGCATAATTAAATGTCCGTCATAGTGTTTCAAGTTGCGAAAAATAATAGGAATTTTCTTTTGTAATCTAAATTTCAAGTTACACGAACTATGTAAAGCACCGCGATATTTACCTGTTAAATGATCATGATCTCTCACGCGATCATCATACAATTCCTTTTCACATAAATAGCAATGTGTTGAATTTTTAAAACTTTCTTCATCGCTTAGACTCATACGAATAGGTACAATAGTTGTTAACTTTTCCGCCAGTTCCACTTCTTCTTGCAAGATACTCTTTAAGAAATGTTCAACCGCATCAACTCCTCTATAAACTTGAATCGGCTTCAGACTTTTATTATCAGGGCCTATTATCACATAAGCGTAACCACATGCTCTATGATGATGCAATTTCTCAGTGAAGGATGTTGTCACATTAGGCTCACACCCATCCAGTTTTTCAATCAATGATTCAAAATCAGCGTATATAGTACGATTCATACACATTTGATATTCAATGCACCAGGACTTAAGAAAAATGACCTTATATTGAGATCTGACTGTAAATTGAATTCTACAAACCTACTATTGAAATGACCACCTCAAGGAAGGTTTTCAAATTTTATTCATGAATTGCATGGGAATTCTGGAATGGGAACCTGCCTAAAAAATTCACTGCAAATGAAATATTTATTCTCACTCTACATTACAGCATGCTCTAAAATAAGAACAACTTTAATCACCAACGGTATATAAGCCTTGTTGTAGCTTTTAAGAAAATACTATCATTATTGGGATAATTATTTTAGATACATTTAACAGAAGTCCAGAAAAAATATATATATTTCCATTAAATTTTAATGAATCCATAGAAAAAGCATTTCAAAATATTTTAATGAAAAATTAAGTAATAATAAATAATCATTTAGGTTTTCAATTTAACTGAAATGAGAAATGCCAATTTCATTAATTACTATAATAAATACAAAATTAGTTAAGTTACTTTTGTGTATGTTAAAATTATGTTAAATGAATTTAATACTAAAAAAACTGTCAGGATGCCCACGTTTTTTCCCACCATACTAAGCATGTGATTCTTTATAACCCTGAAACATATATAATTTCATTGCAAATTTTTGGTAACATTTTTCCTTTGTGATATAAGGCACAAAGGAAGTTATATATTTTAGTATCAGTTTACTGCAAAATAACAACACTTGTCATGATTTAATTTTCCAACAAAAAACTTTTCATGACTGCTAACAGATAACTATACTAATTTTCTCAAGACTTAACTACTTTTCTCCCAACTCCCTACCTTTTAACCAGAAGCCTTGGGGTGCATACAGACTTGAGCAATGCTCAACCTGAGCCACAGCAATCTGAATGGTTGTTTGCATGCTCAGAAGTTGTTTTTCGTCTCTGTGAAGTCATGCTCATCCCAAATTTACTCTGGAGGTAGCATTAAGTTTACAACTTATTACTCTTACTGGATGGCAGAGGAGAAGTAGCCAAACACGTCTTGGATGATAATTAAACATACAAAAGAGTGCTGGCCCCCATCCACTAGCTTTTGGAGTGCTTGTGGGAAAATTGAATACATAGGGCCCCATAAAAAAAAAATAAAATTTAGGAGTTCCAAGACTTAAATTTAGACAAGGAGTAAAAGACTAAAATTTAGTAGTTTTAAGTGCCCTTAAAAGGCAAAATGAAAAAAAAAAGGACAAATGATCAAAATGCTTTGTGCTAAAATATGAGTTTTGTCCGTAATTCTAAAGTAGAGCCATGAAAAAATTTGCGCATGCGTCAGGTCTACTCTGATTTGATCAAAATAGGGGTGATAGGCTGATACGAGACATTATGATGATTTTTTTTTCTTTCAGTATTGATTCAGGTCTGGTCTGCGTGGATGTTTTTATTTTTTTTTTCTTTCATCTTTTGAACTGCAAACATTTATACAGTAGCTCTTTTGTTCTACGATGTAAAATAAAATATCTTATGAAAACATCATTAAAAAAAAACGTTTTTGTTTCCTTTAAACTTTCCAGTAAAATGTATAAAAGAAATTGCACAAAATAATAATAATCAGGGATCTGGCGTGGAGCAAGAGAGCAAAACTGTGGAGTAATGATATTTTGCTCAAAATTAGAAATCTGTTGGATTTTTTTCAAATTTTCTTTCTTTTTTGCAACACAGTGCATATAAAACATTATATATTTATTGATGAATAAGTAATCTATAAGTAACTCTTTAAAATTTTTATCGCGTGTATAAATATATATATATATATTCCCGCCAGTGATGCCGCTAGACTTTGGAAGTTACGGGTCCCTGGGACCCGGCCTGGTACGTCCTAATTTCCGGGTCCCTTTTTCCAAAAAAGCGGGTCCTTATTCAAAAAATAGCATAGTATGTTTTTTTTTTAAGATACACCTGAAAAATGTGCCTTCTATCACAATTTAATAATGAATTTATAAAATTGTTTCAATACAATAGCAATTGATTTAATATTTAGAGTGCGAAAATCAAATGATTTCTTAAATAAAGATGATCATCAAGATACAATCATCTTTTTAATATAGACACAAATATAATGCTGATTAGTTTATTTTAAACTAACACTTTGTTTACGAGTTGAGGATGAAACAATCTCTGAAAACTGATAGTATACATGTTACCTGCAGTAGTTTTAAACGAAAAAAAAAAACAATTGGTAGCTTTAGCATAAGTTTAGATTAATAAAAAAATAATATGAAATGATCTTGTTCCCATAAAGAAATACAAATAGTGCAAATCAAATATATTTTTATGACTTAGATGAGCCTCCTCGACGCATTTTACTGGAGTAAAAAATTTTGCTAGCTGTTTGTATAATAGGTTGTGAGCAGGGACGTAACTAGAGGGGGGGCGGCAGACGGGGCGTACGCCCCGGGCGCCAGATTATTTTAGGGGTGCCAAATTGGCTAAATGAGTGTATTTACCTAAATACATATACTTTTTTTGTGTATATAAGGGAGGGGAGGGGGCGCTAAATCCTGATCTTGCCCCAGTTAGAAAATGAACTAGTTACGTCCCTGGCTGTGAGTCGGAGAGTTCAGGTCCCTGAACTGAAATCATTAGTAATTGTTTTAATTTCCGTTCAGATAGGTCTATTCCTGGCATTGTTTTTTATTCTTTTCATAGTTGAAAAGCCTCGTTCAGCATCAGCACATGTTATTGGAAGCACTGTTGCTATTTTGGCAAGCTTGGCAAATTCGGGAAATTTACTGCTGTAACTAGAAACAATTTTCAACATAAAATCTTCCATGTTTAATGGTTTTAAATTAACAGACAATTGTTTCAAGTATTTAAAATCTCTTCTGAGTGTATCTTTGGAAATGACAGATCCATAATGAGAGATTAAAACCTTGAGCTCTTTTTTCTCCATAGGTATGCAATTGTTCATTACTT
The DNA here is from genome assembly GCA_038502835.1 of Octonoba sinensis. Classification (NCBI taxonomy): domain Eukaryota; kingdom Metazoa; phylum Arthropoda; class Arachnida; order Araneae; family Uloboridae; genus Octonoba; species Octonoba sinensis. The sequence goes on from CM076598.1 coordinate 146,029,805, forward strand.
GTTAGATAGCTGATGGGGTTAAGATCACATCTAATGATTGTAATACATCCAACTTTTCCTCTGGAAACCGACTTTTCAAATTTTCTATGACTTTGGAGATAAATTGAGATTTGATGAGTAGATTTGGTAATTTTTTATCAAGTTTAATATTTTGATAGATAGTGTTATCGTCATCACTATTGTTGCAGTTTTAATAATATTTCTCTTCATTTTCTCCTTCATTTTCTTTTACGTTGTCTAGAACACCAACACAGCTTGTAACCATTGCATTAATTTTGGAAAAAATAACATTTTGCTTTTGAAAAATTAGACTAAGCTTTTTTACTGGTTCAAGGACGTCTAAAACAACTGAAAGTAAATAAGGAAAACTTGAAACTTTAATTTTTCTCAGTAGACCTTTTGCTCTCACTGAATTGATGTCATTTGTTTTGTCTACAATATGCTCAAAGGGTTGTACAGTGGATCCAAAACTGTTCAGCACAGCATTGACTGATTCATAAAAACTAAGCCATCTTACATCTTTCGGTTCTTTCAGCTTAACTTCTGGCATATCATCAATTTCAAAAATATGTCTCAGTACAGATTCTCTTACTGGACTGTCATCAAAGAAGTGGTATAACTGTGCCAAAGTCACCTAAAGGTCTTTTATTTGAGAAATGTTTTTAGCAGCTTGTGACAAAGCAAGAGATACTCGGTGCGCAGAGCAATGTAGTATCTCTGTATTAAAGATGACGCACCAGCATCCTTTAGGCGTACACCAACATCTCCTTTGCAACCAGTCATCACAGCTGCACCATCAGTACCGAGACCGATTACTTTGCTCAGATCAATATCCAGTTTCTCTATGGTTATTTTGACAGCACTTACAATTATTGTGGCAGCCTTTCCATCCTCAATATCAAGTATATCTAAAAACGCGGTCTTTTCAATTCCTTTTTCAGTTATGCAAGTTAAGTAAATAATGAGTTTCTTGAAATTGAATACATCAGAAGACTCTTCAGATATAAGTCCAAAAAAAGCCGATGCTTTCAGTTCCTTCATTAATTGTTGCTCAACAGCTTGTGATAGAGCTTCAGTCATCTCAGTTACAACGGATGTGTGTCGATAGGTGTTACGTGGAAATTTCACGCCATTGATTTTCTGCAAATTTATAAATAAATAAGAATTTTTTTTTTATGTGAAACAATAACTCTGATGAAATTCTCAAGTTTTATCAATCTTTTAGCAAATAAGTACCAAAAAATGCAGAAAAAGAAACTTAAAGAAGGGTGGGAGAGATTTTGAGATGTTTATGTTTTATTAATAAGAAATAAAATCCCTTCATGTGTAACATTTTATTACGTGATCCAGGGTTGAATATAAAAAGAGTTCTTGTTAAGCATAATTATAGTTATGTATTCACAGTAATTTTAAACAGTAATTATAGTTATATATCCCAGTAATGAAATTTCATTTAAAAAGAAATATCAGCTTCAATCTGCAGTAGTTTTGTTTTCCCATAAATTGGAACTGCAAAAACGTACAATTTAGTGTTGGCTTGAATTTTTTAGTGTACAGGCATTAATAAAACACTATTGCATCAAAGCCATGGCGATGTGAAGAGGGGGGCGGGATCGGCGAATACCAGATTCGCGAATTTTCCGCAATGTCGATTACACAATGCGCAGTAGCACTTTTTTTTTAATAGTGGATGCAGTTCTGGAGGCTATAAAAAATAAATAGGAGCATTTTATTGATGATTTTAATTAAAAACAAACATTAGGCCGAAGAAGTAATCGCGAAAAAAGAAACCCTTTACGAAAACTCGCAATCGCAAAAACGAACCCATTTCCTAATGGAGTATTAAAAAATAAATAAACCGGAAAAAATTAAACATCTGGTTGATTATATCCTTAAAGAAATTTTAGGACATTGAATCTACGTATTGTTCAAAAGAGATCAGCTCTGTGTAGAGAATCGGAAAATTCAGATTTGCGGGACAACGATGCACCAATATTTTTTTCAAACTATTTTTTGTTTTTACATTTGCAAAATAAAAGTTAAAATCTTACCTGGAGCTCAATTACTAATGCGAACTTTACTTCTGCTATTTCTTCTTTTGCCATCCAATATACGGTGCGCATTTGTATTTCGTCCAAAGAAGAGCATTTTGATATTTGTTTCTCTTTCGTAATTTTGAAAGCCTCTTGATGTTTCAAGGTTTTCATGGCTTTTCAATGCTGCCAAAATATTTTTGCGAATGGATTTTTTTTAATATATTTTACTCGATTTTTTTTCACGATGAAAACTGCGCATCCCCTGGGACGCGTCATTTTTTTTTTTTTTTTTTGTGTCCCGACTCCCGATTTACGCGTATTTGACGCGTTATAGCGCGTCCGCGGCATCACTGTTCCCGCTATAAATAATTAACTTAAAAAGCAATAAGGGCAGACCCGGACTGGCCAGGTCGGCTGGTCGGTCGTCGGTGATCGCCGAGGGCCCCCGGACTAAGGGGCCCCCAAATGGTTAGGAAAAAAAATTCGATTAGATTTTTTTTTACAGATCTTTAATTTTTTTATAACTATTTGCATCAGCTACATTATACTTTTTAACAGGATGCTTCACATCGCAATCTTACAAAAGTTTTAAGACTTTTACACGTAACAGTGGTCGAGGGTGTAATTGGACTTGCTTTGTAAGAACGTGTAAAGTCAAAACTAGTTAAATTGGGGTACTTCAACAAGAAATATTATTGCTTGCTCGTCTCGCAACTGCTAACGTGAAATGATTTTATAACGCCCTACAATCCAATTTCAAGAAGCGGGTTCAAAGATCAGTGGATGGACCTGACGGCCGCCAAGGGCCCCGAATTGAAAAGGGGCCCCTTCATTATTTCAAGTTTTCTCTCCCCCCATACTGTAGACCACAAGGATTCAGGTAGGGCCGCGAAATGTATGATGTTTCATGCAAATTGTACAGAATAGGAATTGGATGAAAACATGAGCAATTCAAATGCTGGGCACTCACAATAATGTTTTAAAGAATATTTTAAGCGGCCGATATTTATTTTACCTTTGTCGGACCGACAAAGCACCTCTATTTAAAACTTGTTCATTTTGCGTGATGTCTACTTTGCCCGAAGGTTTCATTCTTGAAAATGACATTCGTCAACTAATTACCCATATTATGCAAGTAGGGGACAAATTGACAAAATCGAATCAACATACGTTTCCGACGAGGACGAGGAGAGGGGAGGGCATTCTACTGCACGAATCAGAATATTTTTCTGCTAACGTTGCAATTAACAGAGACAACCGGACTCTGGTAGTTTCATAGGCGTAACCAGGGGGGGGGGGTTCAACCCCCCCCCCCCCATTGGGTATTTACTTATTTAGGCACATTAAGGCACACAAAAAAAATTCGGGCTACGGCCTTGGATAGCACATATTTTTTTCCCTAAGAAAATTAAACACATACGCAAATGATTTTATTACCTCTTTCTCTGAAGGGTTGTGATCATGACCAAAGTATGCAGCTCATAATAAAGAGGACTTTTCATCTGGTTATAATCAACCCCCTTATCACCTTGGGGGGGGGGGGGTTACAGCGAAAGGTGGCTTCAATCACCAAAGCACGCACAGACAAACATAGATCCTTTCAATCACTCCAGAGGGTTTTCTTTCCTTCTTGATGTCTTTTTAAACAAAGGCAGCAATTTGAGAATTCAATCACACAAGTACTAGGTTTCGTGGAAAATATTCTCTGCTGTGATGAAGTTTTGTTTTCTGATAAACCGATGTTGTTCGCTGGGGTCTGAAAATGAAGGACCCCTGGCCAAATGTCCTAATGGGTTAAACCCTCAAGCCAGGAAGGGATGCTCATCAAGAAACTTAAAGAGCAGTTTGTATTTATTTATGACTTCCTGTCCAAAAACGCATTTTGGTAAAATCTTTTTTTTTTTTGTAGATGAGCCGATTAGAAAACTGATGAACTGTATTTGCATTTACAGATGTTCTCTCATCTCTTATATTTTAAATGTTTTTTTTTTCCTTATTATGGTCCATCACTGATTGCATTACGACTCTGGAAATCATCCGTTCAACGTTTCCAATCTCACTGCTACCGTTTAATGCTGCATTTTAATTTACAATCAAGTATTATTTATATTTTAGCTACATTTTTAATTATTTTCGATACATAATAATTTTTGCACTCCAGCGATGGACACGTTCGTCATCCAAAAAGAAAGGAAAATTTGATTAAAAGACGCTTCCACTTCTGAGGTATGTTTTGTTACAAATTTAACAAAATTTCTAGAAATTTATTGTGGGGATGAGCATTTTTTCAGGGGAATTTGGATTTTTTCCTCTAAAATGCCACTATTTCCCAGTTTTAATATTATGAATGCCTGGACATAGAAGATTGCTTAGCGCTAAATATTGAATTTCCTATTGCGTTTGAATTAAGATCTAGTAATGAATGTTTAATGTTTTTGTGAATCAAGGCCGTATCCAGAGGGGAAGGGGGACCCACGGGCCGCCCCTCCCCCAGAAATCTTTTGCAATGTATCATATATTCCTCCCTGAAACTTTGCTTAAGATAAGTGTGTCGAAGTCTGGACCCCTTCGAAAAAAATTCTGGATACAGCCTTGGTTCCGGAGCAGGGGGGAGGGGGCAGAAGAATTAGGAAGGGCAGTGTATGCTTCAAAACCATACCCTTTATATACACATATATATAGATATATATGACTATAAATCAGGGTTCGTTGATTTAAATCAGCTTGATTTAAATCATGATTTAAATCGTGATTTAAATCAAGTGATTTTTTTTCAAAAATAATCATCGATTTTACAATGTTAGAAAGTGTTGCAAAAATGAAACATGTTGCAATTACAACCACTGTTTCAAACAAAACTTCCTAGGTCCATCTGTCTGTGTGCATAACATATTTCATAAGTTTAGCACAAATAACTATTTTTTTAATTTTACAATATTACTCGTATTCTTCAAGCATCTTAACAGCAAAGCATCATTCATTCAATCATTCAAATTAGAATTCATAATAATCATGAACCATTCTGAGTTTTTTATCTTAAAAATAGTATACTAGATCAATTTAATAAATGCCACACAATAAATAATTCAGAATGATAGTGTTTAAAACAACAATTGTTAGAATTTAAAATATGTATCCTTAAAGTTTCATCCATGTCCCCTAATAGCTTAATGTTTTTTTCCTTCAAAAATATTTTTTATCATAGAAGTTTCCAATAAAGATACTTGATTAAAACAAAAAGTTTCAGCTTTTAGCAATGGTGTGAGCATATGATTTTACTAAATGGGTAAAAATTTTCAGACTTTTTCATTTATAACATAGAAAAATGATTAAAGTACCCTCAATGTAAAAATTAAGTACACACTATTGTTGCTTTTTACAGCTTTCAACAGCAAAATAATTCAGATTAAATTTGTTCATTTTCTCCGTACTTATGAGTGTACTATTATTCCTGGTAGGGTTATAAGTTTCATTTGAGTCATGCATTCGTATTAAAATTTGTTTATCATTATTATTATTAAAAAATATTTATTGTTGTGAAAATAGCTTAAAAGTGTGTAACTGCATATTGATTAACATGCCATATTGTTTCTATGAATGTAACATAATAAATATCTAAAATATTTAAGCCCTTTTTAAAAAAATCAAAAAAATCTGATTTAAATCAAAAAAATCCGATTTAAATCAAAAAAATCCGATTTAAATAAAAAAAAATCCGATTTTTTTGATTTTTTTAAAAAAATAAAAAAAATCACGAACCCTGCTAGAATTTGGGGCTTCTGCAACTTAAATTTTTGTAACTGTTCTTACATGTATAATGCTTAGGCTAACTCCGAGGGCTCTTCCCAGGAAACTTTTTGAAATCTTCCTAGTAATGCAATTTCGGGATACATTGGTGATGTTAGAGGAAACAGAAAGGAGTGTGGTTACTCTCCCCCGCAATTTTTTTCAAAATAAAGTCTTATGTCTTTTAAGTTACTTTTGGTTTTGCTCGTGATAGTGTTCAATGTTCTTTCCCTGAAAGTGTTTCTGAATGTAAAGTGTCTTAAAAGCGTAATTTCTCTTTTCTTTCTTTTTTTAAAATTTCTGATCTGAATTTTCTTGCAGAGGGGGGGAGGAGTTGACTTGCTCCGAGGGGGTAGCTCCCCCCCCCCCCGGAAGATGCCTGAAATAAACATGGAGTATATCTTTAGAGACAAGTATTTATGACTAGTAAATTTTCAACTCTTTTATACTTCTTATTGGTGTTTAGTCTGTACAATTTTAGGGTGACCCCCCCCCCCCTTTCACCAACCCTAGTTACGCCTATAAGTAGTTTTAAAAAAGCCTTTGATTTCAGTGGGCTCTTGGATGACTTCTACACTGATACGTAGTGTTTTTTATTCAAACACTGCAGTAAGAACTGGTAATCAGAATCCTGCAGTAATCAGAAGTCATACAATTTACTGTGGAACTTTTCATTCGCATTTTATTCATTTATATCGTTTTTTTACCGAGTATAGTCGCCTATTAGTCGCGAAATTTGGAACAAAGAAGGAAGTAAGGGTGAACTTACATTCGATGCAAAGTATTGAAAAATCTTGACTTTTCCCGATTTTATTTTAACTTCTTTAATTATACAAAAAAAAAAAGAATTCCGTGAAATTCTTAAAGCAAATTATTAGCTAAGATAATAATAAGTGTTAAAAATTATTCTTCTTAAAAATTGCTTAAAAATAAAAGGTGCATCTTATACTTTGCAATACACGTTATGTATGTATGAATAGATGGTCATGTACAGGACAAGTTATACCACAAGTCGACTAAGGTACCGTGAGAAAGTAATTTTCCAAGGATGCTAGGACTCGAAAAAGTTTAGGGCCCTTTCGGTTAATAGAAGAATTGGCGTTTTCTGAGCACGTCTTATAAAATATGGGCTGTATGAGAGAAAGAAACCAACAGAAAATATACTGCCTATGATACACTACAAGTATTTACAAAAAAAATATATGAGCGACGACGGTGGAGTAAACATTGCAAACAAGAAAATTCTTTCAGCAATTGTTGATGAAGAGTTTTTGAGCAGTGAAAACGAAGCAAAATTAGTTAATGTTATAAACTGTTTTTAAAGATGTATCTGTTAGAAATTTTGATCGCAAATCCAAATTTACAGCAAAGAATTTTATCAGTCAACGGTTCAACTTTGAAAGCCTATTGCTGTTTTGCTTGATTTGTTCCAATTACTCGTTGGCTTGGACTTTGTAGAAACGCTGCTCCAGCAAGTAAAAAATATAAGGAGTCTGAGTGGCCATTTTCTCTTTCTTTTAATGCAAAAAATAATGCACAGTTCCAGCAAAAGAATTCGGCAAAAAGCACAAAAATCCGATCTATAAAAAGTCGGCCTCCCCGACGAAAATATTCAACCAGCTTCGTTTACACAAGGGAAGAGCGTTCCTGGGCCCATAACCCTTCGTGTTGGGCGTTTCTAATAAAAAGGAACTGAATCCGTTTAACTTATAATTCACATTTATTTGATACACTATAAGTATTTACAAAAAAAATATATGAGCGACGACGGTGGAGCAAACATTGCAAACAAGAAAATTCTTTCAGCAATTGTTGATGAAGAGTTTTTGAGCAGTGAAGGAGATGAAAACGAAGCAAAATTAGTTAATGTTATAAACTGTTTTTAAAGATGTATCTGTTAGAAATTTTGATCGCAAATCCAAATTTACAGCAAAGAATTTTATCAGTCAACGGTTCAACTTTGAAAGCCTATTGCTGTTTTGCTTGATTTGTTCCAATTACTCGTTGGCTTGGACTTTGTAGAAACGCTGCTCCAGCAAGTAAAAAATATAAGGAGTCTGAGTGGCCATTTTCTCTTTCTTTTAATGCAAAAAATAATGCACAGTTCCAGCAAAAGAATTCGGCAAAAAGCACAAAAATCCGATCTATAAAAAGTCGGCCTCCCCGACGAAAATATTCAACCAGCTTCGTTTACACAAGGGAAGAGCGTTCCTGGGCCCATAACCCTTCGTGTTGGGCGTTTCTAATAAAAAGGAACTGAATCCGTTTAACTTATAATTCACATTTATTTGATACACTATAAGTATTTACAAAAAAAATATATGAGCGACGACGGTGGAGCAAACATTGCAAACAAGAAAATTCTTTCAGCAATTGTTGATGAAGAGTTTTTGAGCAGTGAAGGAGATGAAAACGAAGCAAAATTAGTTAATGTTATAAACTGTTTTTAAAGATGTATCTGTTAGAAATTTTGATCGCAAATCCAAATTTACAGCAAAGAATTTTATCAGTCAACGGTTCAACTTTGAAAGCCTATTGCTGTTTTGCTTGATTTGTTCCAATTACTCGTTGGCTTGGACTTTGTAGAAACGCTGCTCCAGCAAGTAAAAAATATAAGGAGTCTGAGTGGCCATTTTCTCTTTCTTTTAATGCAAAAAATAATGCACAGTTCCAGCAAAAGAATTCGGCAAAAAGCACAAAAATCCGATCTATAAAAAGTCGGCCTCCCCGACGAAAATATTCAACCAGCTTCGTTTACACAAGGGAAGAGCGTTCCTGGGCCCATAACCCTTCGTGTTGGGCGTTTCTAATAAAAAGGAACTGAATCCGTTTAACTTATAATTCACATTTATTTGATACACTATAAGTATTTACAAAAAAAATATATGAGCGACGACGGTGGAGCAAACATTGCAAACAAGAAAATTCTTTCAGCAATTGTTGATGAAGAGTTTTTGAGCAGTGAAGGAGATGAAAACGAAGCAAAATTAGTTAATGTTATAAACTGTTTTTAAAGATGTATCTGTTAGAAATTTTGATCGCAAATCCAAATTTACAGCAAAGAATTTTATCAGTCAACGGTTCAACTTTGAAAGCCTATTGCTGTTTTGCTTGATTTGTTCCAATTACTCGTTGGCTTGGACTTTGTAGAAACGCTGCTCCAGCAAGTAAAAAATATAAGGAGTGATATACAAGTTTGTGATTTAAATAAAATAATGAATATTTTATTATTATTTTGTAAGTGCAATCTAATAATATTTTTTAAACTTTGAATTAGAGGAAATCTATGTTTGATAATATTTTAAAGATAATGTATACGTTTTTAAAAATGATTCTTAACAAACATAACATTGAATTTCATTTAGCTTGCAAATCCTTCAGTAGGACGGTTTTTTCGGTTCATAATGTAATGAAAATATATTTAAACGATTCCATATAGTACTGAAACATAAGTCAACCCGTTTCTCGTTGTATTTTATAGTTTAATACTACTATAATTTCTCTAGTTTCTATGTAATTGAGATATAATAAAAATAGCATGAAATTTTGTTTTCCTAAACAGTCATGCAAAACTTTTAAACTGTTTTTTTTTTTTTTGGTTTTTAATATAAAAATGTAGCTGTTGTGTAACTACTTTATAAGACCCAAAAAGGATCAAAATACGGTTTCCAGAAGCATAATTTTTAAAAAATTTCCGGGTAAGACCCGCGGACCCCCCACTCCCCTCCCGCTAGGGGGCCGTTTTCAGTACCTGGCCGAGGGCCCCACAGGGAGCCAGTCCGGGTCTGAATAAGGGTCATTCCATATTAAGTGATCCAAGGAATTTTACCTCACCCTTTTTGATTTCTTTCATATTCGGCTCATCAACTGTACAACTCAAGGTAATTAAAAATCCAAATTTTTAGATTTTATCTTGTTTAGTTTTTTAGTTATCAGGCTTTGATTTTGCAAAAAACTCACATTTTTACATGCATGCTTCAACACATAACAGGCCATAACTCATCAACAAATAGAGATAAAATGTTCTAGTAAAAAGCGTTCTGAAGTATATTGAATGCAGTTTTATATGATATGCATCATGACAATTTTTATTAAAATTTTAAAAAATGAACTTAAAATTTAAATTTTAAATTTCTCAAAAAACGTATGATTAATTTTCTTTAAAAAAATCTCAAATATTTATGTGCATTTTATCTTTGTCTATGCAAAATTTCAGCTTGGGGACTCAATGGGATCATATTTTCCCGAATTTTCAAAAATATTTGATTTAATAAAAAATGAGCATTTTTGTAATTCAAGCTATTTTAAGATGATGGTTTCTTAAAGGAGATGATTTAATTAGCCTTCTAAACACATCTATGCATGAGTGAACAAGCATGGACATGTCTGTGCATGAAATGAACAAGTTCAAAATTTATTTGGGGGGAGGGGGGCAACAAATACACACACGTTTTTGTTTTATCATAGTTATTTTAAAGTATTGTTTTTTCAAATTATTCAATAGTTATTTTTAAATGAACAAATTGACTTATTTTATGCATTAATAATAATTTTTTCCTCATTAATTGTTTGATTTCAGACATATTTTAAGGAGATATTAATGATATGAGGGGAAAAAAGTATTTAACTAAACTCATCTGAAATTGTGATAAAAGGGGCCCAACTGCTGGAGTTTGCAGCTTTTGGTTGTTAGTCTTGATTTGCGCTTATGAGCTAATATTTGACGAAGCAAGAGGAGAAAAAACTATGTAGCTTACCCCTCCCCCTGAATAGGTTGTGGGTTACAAATAAAGTTGAAAAAAAGGAAGCATTATAAGAAAAAACAAAGCTATTTATTTTATCTACCTGTATATCCTAGCATTTCCATACCTCACGTCCAAAACATGAATGAAAAATAATATAAGAAGGAAGGAAATTTAAAAGAGCTGCAACACAGATATTGCAGCTGCCGTGGAATTTCATTTCTATGCTACAGATCATGGGAAAGGAGTATGTGTTGACTTGGGCGGGACAGTGAAACGTCTTACTGCCAAAGCTAGCCTTCAAAAACTGCATTCAGATCAAATTCTGACAGCAGTTCAACTTTTCAATTGAAGTGTTATGAACATTCCTTTAATTCAATTTTTTTTTTAATGTAACTGTTCAGGAATACTCAGAAGAAAGGGAGTTATTAAAAGATAGATTTTTAAGAGCACTATCAGTCGAAGGAACACAGAAGTTCCACAGCTTTGTTCCATTCAGTGAACATGAAATTACTACAAAAGTGTGTTCACATAGTAATAACTTTCAGAAAGATAAATTCTTTGAAGAAAGTTCAAATGTATGAATAACCTGAAAGGGTACATTAAATGTGAATATGATGAAAGGTGTTGACTGGCTGAAGTAATTTAAATAGACGTACTTTTCTTCCCCTCATATGATTAATATCTCATTAAAATATATCTGAAATCTGAGAATTTATCAGGAAAAATTATTTTTAATGCATAAAATAAGTCAGTTTGTTCATTTAAAAAAACTATTGAATTATTTGAAAACAATACTTTGAAATAGCTATGATAAGTCAAAAATGTGAATGTATTCGTTGCCCCCCTCCCCCAAATAAATTTTGAACTTGTTCATTTCATGAACAGACATGTCCATGCTTGTTCACGCATGCATAGATGTGTTTAGAAGGCTAATTAAATCATCTCCTTTAAGAAACCATCATCTTAAAATAGCTTGAATCACAAAAATGTTCATTTTTTGGTAAATTAAATATTTTAGAAAATTCGGGAAAATATGATCCCATTGAGTCCCCAAGCTGAAATTTTGCATAGACAAAGATAAAATGCACAGAAATATTTGAGAATTTTTTTAAAAAAAATTAATGATACGTTTTCGAGAAATTTAAAATTTAAATTTTAAGGAAATTTTTTAAAATTTAAAATTTTAATAAAATTTGTCATGATGCATATCATATAAAACTGCGTTTAATATACTTCAAAATGCTTTTTACTAGAACTTTTTATCTCTATTTGTTGATGAGTTATGGTCTGTTTTGTGTTGAAGCATGCATGTAAAAATGTGAGTTTTTTACAAAATCCAAAGCTTGATAACTAAAAAACTAAACTAGATAAAAATCTAAAAATTTGGATTTTTAATTACCTTTAGGGGTGCAGTTGATAAGCCAAATTTGAAAAAAATCAAAGAAGGTGCGGTAAATTTTTTCTCAAATTTTGGATCACTTGACATGGAATGACCCAAAAATATAATGCTTTTTATTAAAACTATTGAGAGCACGGAGCAGAACCGGAGCAAATACTTTGAAGCTGGAATTAAGCAACTCCAAAAGGTGCTGCACCAGATCTTTGATAATAATAATAAGAATGGATAATACACATAAAACAAAAACCTTATTAGAAAACAAACTACTTTTAAGCATTATTCCTCATCCTCTTCTGCTGAAACTAGCTTCACTATCCCACTCGTTGTTGCTTTCTTCAGTATCTGATCATACAATTTGCAACGGCTCACACATTTCTTCAATTACAGCATATTTATCCCAATATTTCAATTCAAGTTTTTGAATATAATTGCAGTGAGATTGCCATCGATTGCTGCACATTTTAATTATTGCCCTTTCCGTTTCTCGGAATAATTTATCCATATTCCTGTCACTTGTGGGATTGATATCACGCAGTTCTCTTTCCATGTCCGACCAAACATATTCAATTGCGTTAAAAATCGCAGTGATAGGGTGGAAGCCGAAGTACTTGAAAGCCACACACATGTTCTTGTAATAATTGATCGAACTTGTACGTTTCATGCGCAGAGATTTCAATTCCTTTAAAATATCAGAATTTTAAGGGATTGCATATTACTCAGAAAATTACGTTATTTTCCCTTCTTTTCGCCTTTTCCTCAACTACAAGAAAAATTTACATATGGGGAAAAATATGTACATTCCCCCCCCCCCCCCCAAAAAAAAAAAACAGGGATCTGGAGCATAGCAGTGGACTAACGAGATTTTGCTCGAAACTGGAGCATAGCCGGTGCAAAAAAATTTGTTGCGCTCCAGTACTCTTTTTTTAAACTTTTTACTTTCTAGCACATTAAAAAATATAATAACTTTTAAAAATAATAAAAAGGTTACCTATTAAAATTACTCGAAGCATGAAGCAGAGAAACTCAAAATCCCTGCTAAAACTTTTTTGGTTACGCCACTGAGAGTTAATTTTCCGTTTTTTAATCACAAAATTTTATAACAATGTATGAAAATGTTCCTAAAAGCTTTATTTTTTACTTGAATAATGTGAGAAATAAATAGAGACATTTTGACTTGCACCAAACGAAACGAACTGCAAATTGGAAATTAAAAGTAACATCGAGGAAGAAAAAAAACTGTGAGATAGGGAAGTGCACGCTTGTGCCCATCCACGAACCTATCACCCCTTTTTGAAGTGGAACCGCGCGACCTTGATAGGTCTGCTTTTGGAGAATGAACAGTATAAAGCACTCTTTTGTACTCATGAAAATTAAGGAGTTTTCAAGAATTTGTTTTTCAGGAACCATATGCACTTTATAGTACAGCAAGATTTTGTAAGAAAATTAAAAAAGTTCAGAATGATGTGCAATTTGCTGAAATCTTCAGGGTTCCCACCAAGAATAGGATACAAAAAAAGTGACCATTTAAAAAAAAGTGATCAATCAAAAAAAAGTGACCAAATGAGAATAAGCTTTGCATTACCACTAAAATATGTAGAAAAAAGGTTTACAGGTTTTTAAGCATAGAAAAATATAACATTACATTTATTTTCTTCTCATGCAAAAGTTCCATCTAGGACTATACGAGCCTACTTACTGGCACATTCCAACTTCAGATTTATACTCTTGCTATCTCTCTCTATTCTCATTGAGCTTTAGTTCTTGATTACTTCAAATATACCGTTTTCAACGGTTAATACATATTCATTCACTCATTAATTTACTTGTTCATGAATTTATACACTTATTTATTTTTTCACTCATTCTTACACACCTTCATTTATTTACTCATTCATTCATTCTTTCACTCATTCAATTATTCATTGATTCATTCTTTCACTTATTCATTCATTCCTTGAGAAATATCCTTAAATATCCCGGTCAAAAAATTTCATATAAAACTAGGCTCGTTTAGTTCGGGTTGAACTTTGTATCTGTACATGTTCTTCGCCTAACATCTGTCCGATCAAGTTTGTTCCAAGTAAATCCGTCAGCTAGATCAGGATTTATATAGGATTGAAATTTCCCCGTAGAGGCTGTTATTTTTTTTTAACTGTTCAAAAATGAACAAAAATTGTTCAAATCTAAAAAATATTTCACACTGAGAGCTTCTTCCAATAAGCTTGTACATACGAACTTGGATCATATATGCCCAGCGTTTGCGCAATGTGCTTTATTTTTGCCCATAGGCGCTAATGTTAAGATTTTTTGAACTGTTCAAAATTAAACAAAAAAATGTTCAAATGAAAAAGTGAAATATGGAAATGAGATGTCCTTGCCGAGATCTTTTGAATCAGCCAATCTCCTCAAAAGCTATTGGGGGAGGGGGGGGGGGGACAGACATACATTTTCCCCATCTCAAACCCCTACTTTCAAATTTTTCAATTTACATTCCTTATTTAATTACTTCTTGACTTTTCTTTATTTTTAATGATATTTTTACGATACATTAAGCCTTCTTTCACACTTTATTTTTTGGGGAAGTAGGCTAAAAACAGCAGAAAGTTCAATCCTCAACTAATCTTCTGTAAATAAACATCACTTTCATCTCAAATAAGAAATCATTTTTTAAAAAACCAATGTTTTTTTCATTAGACACAGAAAGAAAGCAGCCATACATATATATGCCAGGGGTTGACCGATTATGCTAACAATTTACAGAATCAACTTTGTTTTTTATTGTGTGAACGTCAACACCAAGAAAAATTATTCAAAATGTTTGATCACAAAAATAAAATTAATTATAGGTAAGGAGCATGTGCTAAATATATGAAACAGTTAGATAAATAAAAGGTATGTATATACAATGAATATTATAATCCTTTATTAAAAAATTTAATTCAGAATATTCTTTGATGCCAAAATTAAAACATCAGAAATAAATACTTGAAATGCATGCTTGCACAAGGCTCAAAAGAGAAAAAAAAAGTTTTAATATTTCAAAATTTGCTTTTCTTTCGGATTACTACAGAAATAAAGTTAATTTGAATATTATGTATTATTTATGTCAAATTATATATTTTAGAGCAAGTAAAAAATAAAAATCTTTTGATTGACAATTAAAGCAATTATAAGCATGAAAAACAGGAAAAGGGTCAATGCCCAGTTAAATCACGCAAGGAAATCGCTAAATTAAATGCATTCTGTTCAAGAACTGATTTTGATTATAGTTCTTTGTCCAAAGCTAATTTAGAAAATGCAGATACCAAAAAGTAAAATACTTGAAAAGCATACTTTAAGTGCTTGCTTATAATGTAGCAAAAAGTTTTTAACTTGCAAATTGTTCAAAGGCTAAAAATGAAAATGTTATGATAGAATAGACCTTGAAAAGGCAAAAAAAAATCAGAAAAGAAAATCAATACAGTAGGAATGCTCAAAAATTTTAAATGTTTATATGAAAATCTCAGAAAAGAATGCTTCAAAAATTTAGAGAACTGTCGGCCCTGGTATATAAATGGCAGCATTCTGTAAAAGCTCCAATTTAATCAGTCTTGGATTTCTTTTGAAAAAATGTGATTACAGAAGATTTTCTCTTCTGTAATTTTTTTTCAATTTCATGTGCCTTTGCTCTGTGCTCATCTTCATCAGCTTTTACAGATTTAGCACCCTCTATCATTGTCCGAGCAAACTGTATTTCTGTAAAATCTTGATTTCTAATGCCCTCTTTTAACCCTTCATTTGCTTCGGCAAGTAGCTTTGTGGAAACTATTTTATTTGCATTTTTCCTGGGGTTAATAGGAAAAGTTTGGTGGTTATTTATCACTTTATTAGATACTTCCCCCCCCCCCCCAAAAAAAAGGTGATTTTAGGTGAAAAAGTGACTTGGTGGGAATCCTGAATCTTCTCTTCCATTCAGACTCTCTTATTTTGTAATTGTTTAACCACTATATCTCAGCCATATAACTGTCTCAGTATTATCATTTAGGATCACTCTGGGCATGGGAGACTTAACTTCTTTGCAGTGGTAAAAACCATTTGAATAGCTTTTTTCCAATTCATATAATTAGTTCTGCGTAGCATAATTATTTCATCAAATTCTAACCGTATATTTATAGTTCATCGACCACTTTTGAATGACTCAATAGTGAGGGTATATATTTGCTTACCTCTAATTTGATGTTTTTCATTTTGTTTTAACCTTTTCACTATGGGGCTGGGACAACAGCAGTCCCAGAGAAAATTCACTTCTGACCCTAATATTATTAATATAAATGTGGTGTTCTGACAAGATTATCCAAATAGTACAATACCTACACTAGTATGAATTTTTTTACTGCAAAAATATACCACTAATGTGTTTATTAACTAATATATAATAGCAGAAAGATGTCATAAAGGTGCATTAAATTCTTTGTTGGTCTCCCATAGTCAAAAGGTTAAATCAAATCAAGAAGTTGAGAAACATTGCTAAATTTACATCTACTTTTCCATGAGCAGCATAAATATATGAAACCTGAACTAAACTTCTAAAATTCATTAGATTAGTTAAAATTCAGGTATATGTATAATTTTTCATTCCATTGTATCATCTGCAACTAAATATTCATTTAAAAATTTACATACTAAACTAAAAGCCTAAGTTAAGACATACAGTAAAATCATTGCACATATATTTTATCTGAGCATAAATAAATAGATATTAAGACCATAATTGTTCCCCATTTGAGCACGCCAATGTACATATTTTCTCACACTAAAAAAATCATTAAAAACTAATAAATGTCAAATAACAATGAGCAAATGATCATTAAAATTTATTCTCGTCTTAAAAACACCAACTAAAGCTTCGAATGTACTTATAAAGTTTAAATTCAAGTCACAAAAAACACGCACACAAACAGGCATATATGAGGAGCAAACAGTCAAACGATGCTTTCTCCTTCGGATACAAATTTTCAGGAAACACAAAAAACTGATAACTTAAAAAATAACTTATTTCAGACTCTAATTAAAAACTGCTTAGTTATATTACTGGTCTCTAGGGAAATGTGTAAGCAGAATTTACCTAAAGAAGTTAAAATTAATTATTAGATATGTATTTGAAATTTGGAAAAATGACGTTTTGACCGAATGCAGAGGAGGAAACATGGTTTGAATGTTTCCAACATGGATAAAACACTTTTTGAATGGAAATAATGTAACTCAGATATTTTATTAAAATCATTCTTTAATATTTTGTAATTGAATTAAGGTTATATTATCATAATAATTATTATAAAATAAAGTTAAAAAATAAGGACATGAAAAATAGATTTGCAAATTGTAAAGATTCTCTTAACTCGTAAATTTTTAAACCAATATCTTCATCCAAGCAATCACATACTTCCTGGGTTTCCGCATTGCCTGCAGTTAATTTCTTTATACCAATTAAAATCAGGTTGATTTTGCCACTCTTCACCATGCATTAGTTTTAAAAGTTTATCTACATCCTTTTTCTTTACAAGTGATATTACATGATTAAGAGGAAGAGGTTGTGAGATAACATTTTTTACGACAGTAGCATCAATCCCCTTTTTAAGAAGTGTTTCACCTGACAGTTCACCATCATATCCAAATTACTTGTTTTGAAGCCTTTGACCTTGACACTTCCTCTACTTTTCTCTAGAAATATTCTTTTAAAGTCTGATATGAATGGTATTTTTTTTTAAATAAACATTAAGTGATTTCGTATCAAAAAGTCCCCAATCAGTCCCCAATATTTTTACATCACCAACTTTTTTGTACAGCTCAGTTCTTCAAAGTTATTATTACATTTTTTTTTTTTTTTTTGAGGATTTTCTCAACACGATCGGCTGGTAGGAAACTATGCCCTCTGACAGAGAAGTAGAAGAAGTATATTTTCAATGCTTAATGTTGTGCACATTGTTGCCTGAGGGTTCTGAATATCGTTTTTTTTTCCTTTTGCTTGTTTTCCCCCCCAGTTCTCTGTCTTTTTCTAATTCCACAATTTGCAATACTCACTGGAATACCATCTATTACTTCTTCCATTCTCAAATTAAAATTAAAAACTTAGGTGAAACCACACTCCTCTAAAGTCAACAAACCGCAGCACTAATGGAAAAATATTTCTGCTGGTACACGTACACGTTGGTGGGTCACGTGACGAGTAAGAACTGCTCTGATTGGCTGGCTGGAGGAATCTGTTTGATTGAAAACAGGTTCTGGAGAAAACACTTTTTGATTGAAACCTCAATTTTCTAAGTAGATTTAGAAGAGGATAAAACTTGTTTCGGTTACAAATAAGAACATACTTTTGTACTAATTAATGAGGAATTCAAAGAAATATCAGTAACTTTAATTTTATTTATTTTTTGGGGGGGGAGAAAACACGGTTTGACCGTTTGCTCCTCATATATATATATATATATATATCTGTGTGTATATTGTATCCAAATCAAACATTTTATACACGAAACCAATACACTAGCCTACTATCAAACGTATAGTTTGAGAAGAAAATAAATATAAATGGCAGCACATTGCAAGTTTCCTGAGTCAACGCTTAGTTCTTTCTTTCTTTTATGACATTAAAGAAAATATTTTTACACTAAAAATAAATCATTAAAAAGTAACAAATGTGAAAAAACAATGAGCAAATGATCATTAACCCTCTAATGCCCAAGTTTTGTTATTGGTGTCTGCTTTGAGACCGAGTTGGGAATTGGAGAGTTAAAATTTATTCTCTTGTCTTAAAAACACAACTAAAACTTCAACTGTACTTATAAAGTTTAAATTCAAGCTACAAAACACACACACATATATATATATGTGTGTGTATATTGTATCTAAATCAAACATTTTATACATAAAACCAATACACTAGCCTGCTACCAAACGAAAAGTTGGAGAAGAAAATAAATACAAATGGCATCACATTGCAAGTTTCCTGAGTCAACACTCAGACGGGGGGAGGAGGGAGAAAAACACTTCCTATATTAGTTAATGCATACAAATGTTTTTATTTTAAAAGGGAATTATTTTAAAGGGAAATGAATTAGAAGATAGTTTCTACAGTCCTGGACAAAATTATAAATTCTCTAGAGAATTTCAAGAGTTCCCGATAAAAATTATATATTCAAGAACAAACACATTAGGGTGTCAGGCCGTCTGGCTGTATTAGAATAATTTATTGAAAAAGTCATTTTAAAATCCAGCAATTTGCTGCAGATTTATAAAACAAATGTTTTTTTGGGTAGACAACATTATAAGATCACTTACATTATTTTGTTTGAAACATGTGTATATAATATATTTAATGCTGCATACAGCCACCTTTATGCTTTATGAGTTCAAATATACGATTTGACATAGAGTAAAACAAATTCAAAAGGAATGTGGTTCATGTGGAATTGTTTCAGGTGCTTCTGTAATTGCAGATTTTAGTTCAATCACTGAAAAAAATTCCTTTGTATGCAGATAAACCTGTCTCACGAGAATGCCCAACAGATTTTTTATAGGGTGGAGGTCCGGAGAGTGCGAAGGCCATTTAATGACCTCAATATTGTTTCTGAAGCCAGTCTTTTGTGAGTTTTAAGGCATGAACAAGTGCATTCTCCTCTTGAAACTGATACTGCTCACCTTCTAAAATTTCACCATATAACTGTCTGTATAGACTTCAAACGAGTATCTAGAAAAACAATATTCATTTTTCATTGCACAGGAACCCTTGCCCAAACCATTACCGAACCACCTCCCATTTGGCGACTTATTTGTACTTGTTTCTCAAATCACAGACCATGCCAATACATATTACAGCCATCCGAGCCATCTAACTTAAATTTCTTTTCATCAGAAAAAATCCCTGAATACCACTCATGTGTCTTATTCACTTTCGTTCTGGCAAGGGTCAAACGCTTCTTTTTCTGAATTAAAATCAAGAGTGGTTTTTGCTTTAATTTTCCATAGTCAATTCCTGAAACGTTTTGCAATACTTGAGAAACAGTCGTTGTGTATATTAATACAGATAGTCTTTTATTTTATTTGCAGAAATTTTTTTATTGTCCGTAGAAAGTTTTTTAATGGTGCAGTTCAGTCTAATAGAAAAAGTTTACCACCAGCACAGTTTTTGATGTGGCCATTGATTTTTATGTGAACATTTTTTATGGTGTGTAGAGAACGTCTAATTCTTCGAGAAATTTTCCCTTGGGATAAACCTTCACGGTATACTTAACGAATTTCCATTTTACGAAGTTCCGTAACTTTCGGCTTTTTAACTCGCTATCCAACAGATTCGGTTTTTTTTAAATATATCAAAAAGAACTAGTAAAAAAGCGGTACAAATTTTAACAATACTTTTTTAAAACTAAAATACATATTTTTGTTCTTATTTTAATTTAAAAAATACCTTACTTTCGAAAATAATAAAAAAACATAAGCAAACAAACAATTTTGTCCAGCACATTTTATCCTTACGTTATCAGCAAATAGTTTTATTCTTGGATAAATTGTTTTGAACTTAGGTTGAGGCAGATGAGGAAAACAGGGGTGGATCCAGTATTTCTAGCAGGGTCTGGTGAATAATCAAATAATTTTGTGAAAATTCAAAATTTAAACATCTGGGGATAAAAAAATTTATTATTTTTTGCCACTTATTAAATAAATAATTGTGTGAAAAGTACGATTTGGTACCTCACAACTTGTGAAAGGTCTGTTTTGATGGACTGAAATTTTGTGAAAGGTCTCTTTTGATTGACTGGAATTTTGTGAAGGGTGCCTTTAAATTATTTGGAATTTTATGAAGGGTCAGAAAACGGACCCAAATTTCCTCTGGCACGATCCCTGGTAAAGAGCACGGTTATTTTGACAGTTAAGATTACTTTAAGTAGATTGTAGACGTGCCCTTATGCTTCTTCTTTTTTTCCAACTTTTATTTTGCCTTTTTAAAAGAATAGAGAGGGATTCATATTAGATACTTTAATTACAGAGATAAGATATTCTTATGCTAACAGAAAACTAAGCTGTAAATCATTTTAATAGAACATCAATCACAGAGATGACATAAGAACAGTCAAGGATTGAGAATGGTAATTTAGTAGAGCTAGTGTTAATTACTTAAGAAAACTCATAATTAGAGAACTACCTTTCCTTCACTAAATAAGAAAATATAGCAGAAAAATTTATGCTGACTACAATGTTTGAAAAAAGGAAGAAAAAAAAGATTAGTACTTAATATATAATAAGGAAGAGAATAAAAAGGAAGAAAAGATTATTCTAAAATCTATGTGGCAATGTTTTTAAGTTTCTTAAGCAATATAACCATCATTAAATTTTTTTATAGTTGTATTTTACCACTAAAAATTCAAATTTATGACGTTGATTACAATAATGTTCACTTTCTACAAAAAAGTTTTATAGCAATTACATTTTTTTTACATACGAGTATCTTACAGACATTATTGATTTACCATAAATTCATACAGAAGTTTGACAATCTTATCTTTTCTTCAAAAGAATAATAATAATAATAAATAAATAACAAATAAAGAAATAAATGAACACTTAAAGAAAGAAAAAATATTAAAATCTAATTTTATGTACTGAAGCACATTAAAAAAAGTATATGCACTAAAACTATCAAATCCTCAGTACCGCAGGCAAATTCAGCGAGATGGACATTTAATAAAGTTGAGGGTCCTTTGTGAAAGATTTTTAGGGCTTGGAGGACACTCCCCCATTTGTGAGAAACTGAAACAGAGAGTCTTGTGATAATGAAGAGGTGATAATGAAGAAGTGTTTGTGCTGCAGTTTTTCTAAAAATAGGATTTTGTATTTTAGGTTATTTCTGCAGTTGGTTATTAGCAAATTGTCAATTTCTTACCAGGTATCTATTGAGATTGCGCTCAATTAAAATGAGTAAAGGTAAAGATACTAAACATAAATTTCGAGCCACATCTTTTTCATTTTTCAAACAACAGAGGACGAATCACCATTTTAAACCAATGAAGAGTCAAGAAGTATTTCCATATTCCTTGTTTTTGTAATGATAATTCTAATCAAC
Source organism: Octonoba sinensis (assembly GCA_038502835.1). Classification (NCBI taxonomy): domain Eukaryota; kingdom Metazoa; phylum Arthropoda; class Arachnida; order Araneae; family Uloboridae; genus Octonoba; species Octonoba sinensis. The sequence goes on from CM076598.1 coordinate 146,051,867, forward strand.
TGGTTTTTACTGCAAGCAGTAATTCATTTTCAACTTGAATTTTAAGCAAATATTCAAAATTATTTGAACATAAACTAGTGTTTTCTAAACAGTGTATATATAAAGAAGATAAAAATGATTATACGCTAAAAGTATATATTAAATTTAATGACGCTTATGACTGGTAAATTTCGAAGAATTTTCCGTATTTTATTGGTGTTTAGGCTGTGCATTTTTAGGTTGACCCCAAAGCTGTGTAAAGAAATTTTTTCAGTGCCGGGTGTAAGGGTGGCTGCCTTTATCGCATTACATTTAGAGCAGTTTTAGAGAGGAATTTATGCTAAGATAGGACAATTTTTGGGATTTTGGGGGGGCCTCCCTTCTGGATATGGCCCTGTGTGACCCCCCATTCACCAACCGTAGTTACACCTATGATTTGAATAGTTAACAGAAAGTGTTTCAACTTTATAATATCAATGAAATTAAGGGAAAAAACTCATGTTCACTGGTGATGGTACAAAAGCATTTACTTTTAAAATGAAGCATTTTCGTTTCAAGGGATAGAAAGTAAACTTTAATCCATTCAGAATGACTTTTAATTTTAACTATGTATATTACTTTTAACACTAAACCTACCAGTACCGTTTTCAAATTTTTATAAGAATTACACACTTTAAACGTTACAATACCGTTATCAAACTATATGACAACTCTTAGAAAATACATATATTTTTTTTCACTCTGTACTTCTAGTTTTTTTTCTCTTTTCCACGAAAAATTTATCATGTGTCTTACCTACCGTGACGGTCAATATGACCGACCGTTGATATGGAGACAATATTTTACAGTTACACTGCTTGCTTGAAGAGTGAAACCTCACATAATGGCGCTGATAGTCGAGCAATGACTAGCAAAAATGAGCGTTCACACGGTCCTACAAACATTCAAAGAGCAAAACACCACGCCCAAACAGTTTCACTCTTCGAGCGAGCAATGTATCTCAGATGCGGTTGCGATTGAATACAGCAGGCAACAATAGTATCGAGCAGTCTCAAGTAGGGCACTTGCATTTCTTTGGACGAAATTTCATGAAAATTCTTCATTTTATATACATTTAGCAATAAATCAACCATTATCTGCATTGGATACTAAAATCGAGAACTTTTTTAAGTACCGGCCAATTTGACCGAGCATGGTAGGAATAGGTATACAAGAACTGTCGGTAGGTTTAGTGTTAAAAAATGCCTGTCAAGATAATAATGTAGTAGTTTCTAGATATGAATCAAACAAAACTTTTTTTCATAGTAAAATTCCAGCCATGAGGAAAAATGCAAAGTTTAGCCAAAAAAAAAACCACATGTGTGTTTTTAGCAAAATCAATTATCATACTAGTAAACTCCTTAGTGGATTGACGCAACAGCAGCCTGAGCACAGAACTTCCTCTTGTAATGACTAGACAGACAACTTATCTAATACTAAACACATTATGCAATTAAATATTTTTTAGCATCAAAATCATTTGCCTATGTAAAAAGTTTCCATTTAATAAAGGAGAAAGCTACTTTTATATTATAAATGCAAGTATAATACTTTTACTGGGCTGTGTTCAAGAAAATCTTAACATCTTAAAAATGTTTTTTCTTTCTAAGTTGTGTGTATGTGTGAAATTTTTCATTATAGTTATTTACTCAACAAAGGAAACATTTAAAGATTCATTAACTATGCTACGTATTTAAGCAAAATATAAATAAAGGTAAAGAATATAATATATTATATACATAGTATTTTATGCTCTTCTCAAAATCAGAGTGATTTAACTAGAAAATATAATCTCATGCAACAATTTATCAATAGAACATGATTTTTTTAAAGGGATAGTTTGGATCAAAAATATTTTTTTTTATATATCCAATATTTTTTCTATCCTTATAAATTAGAAGATGATTCATTTTCAAAATAATAATTACCTACAATAATCCCTCACTTATACATCTTTCTCGGTTGTAGTTGAATTTCAAAAGTTCTCTCAAAATTAATGCAGTCAACTAACTCACTGGACATGTTGTAACTAGACTTACAATGTGTCCAGGATTAGTCCAGACAGTTTTGGATTTCTCCTACTGTACTGAGTAATTTCCTGCATTGCAAAAAATGTCTGGAGTTTTTAGATGTTTTATGCTTAGCAAGGATTCTGTTATTAAAATTTTGATACCTGTTTTACATCATTACATTTCTAAAGCCATTCTTTTAAAGTCATGCATTTCTAAGCCAACCTTAGTTGAACACTGCACTGACTCATATCCCTTTTATTCACTGCTGAAGAAAGTCGTATCTGGTGAAATGTAGAAAAGTCACTAGATATAACTTTTGGGCATAATATTTCAGTAATATGTTAAGGCTTTTAAGCAATTTCAATTCAATTTTATAATGTCATGATGTTGCTTAAACGTGTTGTTGTGGTGTTTCTAAGCACTTTATTTAATAATTGTTTGATTTGAATATTCGTTTTTTTTCAAGATGAATTGAGCTACACATTAAGCCTTTTCTTGGGTGATTCCATTTTCAACCAATTGGCTTTATGTGCAAAGCACGAATATCTGCGACCAAAAAAGAACAGTAAAACTTTTATAGTTGGTTTATAATTTGTCTACAAAAGCTGTTGCCACTGTTTTTCACTTTGTTCATTAGAATGAAACTACTATTCTTTTTACATTATCCTGATACTTATTTACCTTTAAACTTAATTTGACCAAAAATAATACTAAATTTAATTTACAGGTCACTCTCACTAATGTATCCTTTTTTTTGGTCACTCCCTTGCACAACCATATAAGTGAAAGATTACTGTACATAGTTAGAAATCCTCAAACACAGAGAAATGGAAGTAAAAAAGTTAAAACTAGTAGATAACTGATAAAGCAAGTTACATTTTAAAATGAACGTACTTGTTACTTTTAATGCAATATTTAAACTCATTTAATGCAAGTCTATGTTCAATAAAAGAATTTTCGAAGCACAGAAACATAACACCGCAAATACACATGTCATGAATTGCATAAATTGAAGCACCTTAAATTGGATTTTTAAATACAAAATTATGTAATCTTTGTGCATGCATTTAAAAATAGCAATATCTTAATGTTAGTAAGCTGGAACAGATGAACATTTTTTTGAACTGATATATTTACATATGTTGCTTTTGAATATTTTTCTATAAATTTCAGTGAAAACTTGTTAAAATCTTTAAACAGCAGTCTATGTACAATTTTATTATAAAAATATACGCCATTTATTCAACTCCTATACAAATATTTCAATGAAAACCAGCATCAATATAAGAAATTGGATATTTCCAAACAGCAATGAAACCAAATTACCAAATGTATACAAGAACAATATTTCAGTGTTATCATTTAAACAATAAATGATTCTACAATTTTTAAACATTAAAATTCACTTCAAAACCATAATACCTACAAGGAAATAGTGAACTTATTGAAACATAGATAAATATATATTAGTATTCATATATTTATAAACTTAAAGATTCTGTTAGAAAAATAAATAAACACCCATTAAAATAAATTAAACACTAGTAAAATAAAGACTCATAAGTATTACAAATGAACTCTTTCATATTATTTACACATAAATTTAACTACAAAAAATAGCACATAATTAATCATTCTAAAAAAGGAATTTAAATTCTCCAAGATTTTATGTATCACACTTGGTCCCCATATAACAGGTGAATTTGATTCCAGTGCTTCAGGATTTCTTAATTTTTGACATCACAAACATGAAAGGCATTAGATGCATATGCACATACACAGGCACACACTCACACACTAATATTTTAATGCATAGGCATTCAACCATCCTTTCTGATTCAGACTTTTAATTACCATTGTATACAGTATTGTACTTCAGGCCTCTAGTAATGATTAATTCCCCTTTTTCATCATGTTCCAGTTCAACAGCTTCGAGCTTTTTCAGCACAAGAAATGTATAAAATTTCTGAGCCACTTGTTTCCTCTTGGAACCCTTTATAAGAGCACCAAATTTAAGTGCACCACGGTCATCAAAGAGACCATTAATTAAATGGAGCATATGCGTTGTTCTTTTCACTAAGATCCGCTCCTCAAATTGTTCATACGTTTCATCAGCCATTTGTTCTTCTGGTAAAGCCTAAATTAAGGAGAATGAAATATTTTAATAGACAAGTATACTCTAAAATGCAAATACAAAAGTGACAACCCACAGGCTTTGATCCCAGCTAGGCTAGTCCTAGTTGATTTACCAATCCCCAATGCACACCATGAGCCCCTCTTTAAACTTTTCACTCCTCTACAAGTAACAGTCTATTTTGGTAAACTATTCCAACTGCCTAGAACCCCATTAAAGTAGTAATTTTTCTACATTTCTTGATTAGCCCGAGATTTGAACAGCTTAAAACAATGACCTCTGGTTCTGTGCATAAATGTAGCCCATCAACATTTACCCTTTTAATGAATAAAATAATGGAATCATCCCCCTCTGCTCGAGACTATACATATTGAGCCTTGGTTATGAACTATTTGTCCTTATTAAACAGCTAAAGCTCCTTTTTACAAGCCCCAAGGACCTGGAAAACAGTTCATAAATCAAAAGTTTGAGAACGGATATGAAAACTATGAATTAATATAGGTAATAACTTCAGGGTCCATACCAAGATCTTAGAAAAAAGTAGGCATTCAAAATCTATACAAACACACACACACTATATATGTACAGTCAAACCCCATTAAACCGTCACATCTACAGACTTGCCGATTCTGATGATATAAGAGAGTTGAGAGTAAATCCAAGTCCCTTGATTTTTAGGCATCTGATTGTAATGATTCTTACTCTAGTAACCATGGCTGCAAAAGTAAAACGTATCAAAAAAAAATTTCCAATCTATTTTTTAAAAATCTTTAAATAACAAGGTATGCATTGATCTATATCAGGGTTGCCAACCTTTGCCGTGTTGCTTCAGGAACCCAGGGATAAAATTTCAGGAGTTTTTAGACTCTTTCAGGAGCAGTGCGGTAAAGTGTTAAAAATCACAAGATTGATAAACAGAATATTTACTTAAACAATTACTTACTATACAGTTATACTTACATACAATTACAAAAATATTTAGCTTCTTTTTAAGGATAAAAAAGTGGCTTTTTTTGCCTTTTAAAACTCTTCTACTGTAAAATTTGTTTTGTAGCATAAACTTTTATTTATTAGCTTTACACTTCTCCACAATTAAAGCCTCTTAAGCTTCATGCTTCAAGTAACATCGATTATCTGTAATGTTTTGAAACACAATACTAAACACTTGTTCGCATAATGCATTGCTATGTGGAATTACCAAGGTGTTAAGCAAGGTATTATCTGTAGTAATTGTGTAACAATACAGTATATTTTTTAATAAATATTGATTAAATATTAGATTAAAGTGATTAAATTAGAACGAGTTTGAATTTCTGGCTTTTTTGAGAAACTCACAAAAGGCCATTTTTGAAAAATCATATAAAATATCTGGGGCAAAAATACACAATATAATTGATAGCAGCTCATTAAGCACCTTAATGGCAACAAATGAGCAGATTTTCAGATTTTTAAAAATGGCTTTTTTGAGTAATTACACTTCAAAAATCGTAATTTTTGAACATTTTCAAGTTTCAAAATTTAAACTCTGAGAGGATATGCATCTCATGCTTACAATAAAATTTGATACAAAACTTCATAACAGCACTTTAGATCGCCACCTCTGTTTTGTCAAAAATAAATTTCTTTCATAAGAAAAAAAAATCATGAAGTCGGAACAAATACTATTTTTTCACTTCAGAAACTTTTTTTTCTTTATCAATGAAGCCAACTAAATTTTTAAAATTAGTGCCTAAATAAAATACCATCCCTTCATTATTTATAGAAAAAAAATCATTCGAATCGGTTATAAACTTTTGAAACAGTGGCCATTTTAAAAGTGAGTGTTTTGCTGATTTTCTGAAAATGGCCAACTTTGTCCCAAATTTTAAACGTCTGTAACTAGAGAAATAATTTTTTTTTTGCAAAATCCTTTTGGGATATTTTATATGTCCCTTAGTTGTAACTACTGTAATTTTTCCAAAAAAATCTGTGAGGGTCATGTGACAAGTTTCAAACCTGCCTGCCTGATTTGAAATGGAATGACTCTATTAATAAATATTGATTAAATCTTATATTAAAGTGATTAAATAAGTACAAGTTTGAATTTCGGGCTTTTTTGAGAAACGCACAAAAGGCCCATTTTGAAAAATCATATAAAATATCTGGGGCAAAAATACACAATATAACTTATAGCAGCTCATTAAGCACTTCAAGGGTAACAAATGAGCAGATTTTCAGATTTAAAAAAAATGGCTTTTTTGAGTAATCACACTTCAAAAATCGTAATTTTTGAACATTTTCAAATTTCGAACTTTAAATTCTGAGGGGATATGGATCCCCTAAAAGTGAACCTTGTAGAACATCACACATCAATCAAATTTCAAATGCAATTGGATTTCAAAATAAATAAAAAAGCGGGACCTACAAGAAAAATTACAAATGTGTAAATTTTACGCTTAAATCATAAAAGTTATTGAGTACTATAATAAAGAGTGGAAAAACTTTCTTGTTCATAAAAGCAGAAAAAGATGACAAATCTTTAAAAAAAAGCAGAAAACTGGATCAGCGGAATCATCACATACCTCGCCACAGACAGTTTTATTATGTATCAAAAATAGAAAACTTTTAAGTGCTCAGAAAACATCAGAATATGAACAAAGGCAACTTACTGGTCCAACAGAGGGCGGCGCTCCATAGTCATCATCATCAGATAAGGGAAAACAAGGGTCATTCTTTTGCGGTTGCTCATCATCATTGTGATCTTGCATTCTATTTTGTGTGTGAGAATCTATCCCCCCATTATTATTATTATTTAAAGAGTCAAACAATAAATCAGAAGAATTACATTCTTGTCTTGTGTCAACAGGAACCAAATCTTCATTTTCACAAGTTTCACCCTCTCCACAAACGTTCATATCCTTAATTGGAGCATTCGAGGTTTCATTATGTAAAATTGTTTCAGATGAGAGTGATCCAGATAAGGTGGGGGTAACGCCCCCATTTGAAATTTTATTTTCGCCTATTATTGCAGGAAAATCTTCCCCTAAGCATGGCTGTGTCAAATCATCATCAACAGAATTCTCATGTAGCTGTATTGTTTGTGTGGTGTGTGTGGTGGTGTTTTGCTGTGCATTGCTTACAAGAGTTAAAGTATTTTCTGTGCATGGCATTTGATCTGCAGTTTGAGTTTGCAGATTTTGAAGATTAGATTCATTAAGTCTTTCATCTAAAGGTGGACGAGTTGGCATTTGTTTATCAATGTCAGAATGATGCAGATGATCAGCAATTTGGGGAATTGTTTCAGCTAACAAATGCTGTGGGGGGGAACAGGTTCCATAACTGGTTGATTGCCCCCCTATGCTTTGATTATAAGCGTCAGGTACAACAGGGGGAGGATGTGCTGGATTATGTATACTTGGATTTATTGCATGAAGTGGTGGCCCTTGATCAACCTATAAAAATGGAAAAATGAGATCAAAAACAAAACATTTATGTTAAAAGTAAAAATATTACTAAAAATTGCATTTTTTGAATGACGAGTAATCCTTTTTTGAACACAAAAGATGGGGATGATGCTTTTGGACTCTTTGCCTCTGTTAAACCCTAAAACATGTGCCATGTAATTGCATATAATTTCAACCATTATTTGCATTTGGCAACAATCTCATTGCCAAAAATGTGCTGTCGAATTCAGTACCATTTTGGTGATCTTCCCATGGAACCCAATGTTAAACATTGTTAATATCTCTCTCATTATAGTTGTTGTTATTGCAATTTCAGAAGACAAAAAAAAAAACACTAAGTTTCCTTTAATTTGTTCAAGTCCTTTTATTTTTCTTTCTTTTAATTTTTTTTTTTTTTTTTTTTGACCTTTAGCATTATACGTTTAAATTTAGATATGTCTACATTAATATTGTTCTTATCAACATTCTTATTGACGATTCCAAAATTTAGAAATCAATTTAAAGTTAAAAATAAAAACTGAATTTACGTCAACATGGACTGTACTGTGGGATGTTGTTGGAGAGAAGACATGTTTAAATAAAATAAAATTTATTTGGAAAAGGACTATCTGTGCGTTAACTTTCAAAAATGTAAAAACATCTAATACTGTAAACATAATACTGCTGAAAAAATAGCACCAATCCCATTATTAGCTTAAGGGAAGCACCAATTCGTCAGTCATAGCACAGGAGATAAGACATTACTGAAGACACAATCTGCTCATGGTGTTAATACTTGCTCCCAGTTAAATACTAAGACTGCATATCCAAAGGCACTTTAATCATATACACAATGATTATCACTGCTTGGCAAGAATGGCAGGGAGTAGCAACAAACCAGTACTCTTAAGTGAAAGCCAGCACAAAACATCAGTTCAAGTTGAGATGAGGAATTTGCACTCAAGAAAACAAGTTGTTAATCATTCGCCAATTGGAATGATTATGGAGCTTCAAACACCAATAGCATAGATGACTAGTGACACACTGAGTTGCGCATAGTGATGACAATTTAAATCCATTTTATTCATATAATCTTCCCTCACATTAAAATTACTTTAAAAACATTTAAAAAATAAAATGCCCTAGTTTTAACTTTAGACAAGTAAAATTAAACCTAACATTCACAGGACACAGAGACCAAGAAAACAAACTGTCTCCTAGCTAACCTATCCTAGTAAACTGTAAAGCCAAGCACAAAGCTGGCGTTTGAAGAAAAATCCAGAGAAGCAGAGCCACAAATCATTTTTGCTTCCTTATAACATGAATATGGTAAGTTTTGTTTGTTTGTTGCTTTCAAAAACTTGATGTCTTGTGAAGACTTACATTGTGGCAACCCACCACTTTTAAGGCGCCAAAATAGTGTGCAACTTTTGAGAAAGGAAAGGAAAATTGCTATTCTGTTATTTTTAGCAGTTAAAATGTCACATGTTGAAAAAATTTTGAACAATTTCGCAATTGTTGAAGGATTTTGCATTGCAGGGAAAACTGCTGGGAAATAGCTTTCTTTTAAACTGAAGCTATACTCATGCCACAGGTGACAACAACGTTTAACTTCTAAGATAGTGCTTCTATGATTATCAGTTAAACAATTAGGTATATTTAGTTCCATAGTGCAATCAACAAATCATGGTCCTCTGGGTGAAGCTTTTATTGATGCAACAAAAATTGCCAAAGAGTCAAGAAGAGGATGTGATAATTAAATTATGTAAAACCAATAATACATGCTGAAAGCCTATGACAAACTTTACATTGCTGTCACCGTTGGGGGAAATGCACACTCACCAACCGTGATTCATTGATTGATTGCACTGTGATGTCACTTGGAACGGATGATTAATCACAATTATTTTGACAGTCATAGCAACGGTCTATTATGACAGATGCAAGTTGCCATAGCTGTGAATGCCCCTCAAAGTGTCCTCCATAGCTCAAGAACTAGAGGGCGAAAATAGTACTTGAAAAAGCAATATGCCTTTTTAGACTTTTGAAATGTTGTGGTAGTGGCTTTAGAGTACACTGATAAAGGTTCCAGGGCACAAAAGGGTAATAAAGGTCCTAGGAAAAGTGTAAAGGGTATCAAGGCATGTTTGAAGGGCATCAGGGTGCACCTAAAGCGCAGTGGCATGCTGCCCCCTCCCCATAAATGCTAGAGTCAGAACTAGGTAGGCATCACTATCATTGGGTCTGCCTGTGTTAAGACCTAATAACTTGAATTGTTGAATTAATTTTGTGAATCAAGGATCATTTAATTATTTTTTTTAACAAAAACCTTTTTTTTTGCCCTGACTTTGAGGTGCCCCCAAGATGCTGGTTATGCCATGTATTTTGCACACTTTGCACATTGATAGGGTTGGCCCTGCATACAATATTTCACTTTTATATGCCTTTAATCCTGCTTATTGAGAAATTCATGAAGACAATATTTATTAAACATTTGAGTTAAAGTGCCACAAAAGTTTTTTTTTCTCCATCAAAAGGAAAGTTATGTAATTTGGATATGGCCATTTACTGTATATAAGTTGGGTGTTGGTAATGTTCCATATCTTTTCTATTGCTTGCTAATAAATGCATGTAACACTGTTCTCATGAGCTATTTTTTGTCAAGCCTGTTCCTTGAATTTTTTTTTTTTTTTTTTCTGCATATTCATTCTGCAATTAAAGAAGTCACTCTCTGCGCAGCTTTTCAACACATGCTGCAACTGAGTGGATATTCCGTCAGTGTAAATGGGGTATTCTGCTGTGCTCAGCACATGCAAGTTGTATCTACTTTTAAGCAAAATTCAGTTATTGTTACCAGGTTCTTATTCATCCTTTAATTTTTACTAAAATACAATGTTCTACGATTATACATCATACGTGAATGAGAAATTTTTTTTTTTTAATTCTGAAAAAGTGCTATCTGAACCAAGCATATAAAGGAATAAAGCATTCATCAGTTTAACATTTAGAGCTCAGCTGTACATACAATATTTATACTTAGCATGGCAGTATAAATGCTTTTGCACTGCCAGAAAAGCACGTTTTATGCTATCTGTTGATAATCAACTTATCTTACAAATGAATAAACTTTTAAAGAATATTTACTAAGCTTTTGTCGGAAAGTTTCACTAGTTTGTTTGTCATTTTTCATATGAAATGACTGCCAGCTCTGCAAAAAAACAACCCATCAAAATAGTTTGCCAAATGTGAAATTAAGCATTAATGAAGATAAAAAATACTTTTTTGCTCACCAGATAATAAAATCTATTCTACTTATCATTAGAAACCTAGCAAATAATTTTTTTTATTATAAATAATAACAATAATAAAATATTAATTATTTGTAATTTCTTCAACATTTTTTATATTTTCTGTTAGAAGCATTAAATTTAATGATATCAAACAAATTTAATCACCATTGAAGGATGCATGATTTGAGGAATATGTGATAATTGATTCACATCTGGCTGAAGCATTTGTTGAATCATGTGAGCTTGAGGTTGGTGAGACATGACGGACATTACATTGGACATCATCTCCTGTTGAGGAATTTGTTGTGTAGCATTTGGTGGGAACATGTGCTGATGTGACTGCAGAAAATTTGTTACTTCAAATGATGGATGAGAAAAGGCATCCAAATGAGGTGTCAGGTTTTCCCCAGGGGGTAACATTGGGTCCTCATCCAGCCTCCTTTTTCGAGAAACTGAAGCTAAGTATCAAGAGAAATAAATTATTCCAGAGTGCAATATTTTGAAAGCTACAACCAAGGAAGATAATTAACATACTTTTGTTGTTAAAAATGAGTCAGAGAGAAAAAAAATAGATAAATGTAAAATTAATAAAGCAGAAATAATAATAATATTTAATATTCAGAAAAATCAGATTTTCAATACTATAGCTTTAATTTGAGTTTGATTTTGACTTGAATTTAAACAAAGAATGTTTCAGATCTATTGCAAAAGTTAAACTGGCATATAATTGCAAAGTTTCCCAGCATAATTTCTGATGAGTTACTAACTTAAATAATTTTCATTTAACAATTACATCAAAGTGGTCTTAACAAAAGTTTTGCTCCAGTGCTGGATGGGATACTGAATAATTTAACCAATGGCTGGATTAGATAGTTAAAAATTAGCCGGATAGGCTGGATACCGAATAGTTGCCAGATATCTGTTTCATCCCCAGTTTTATAGGCGACAAAGCTTTACCTGGTTAATGATATGTACTATACAGTCGATTACTCTTCGAACATTTAACGCAAGCTAGGCCTGATACAACACACTTCTAACTAGTGATGGGCATAATCGAGAGATTTCAATAATCGAGTGATCAGTACTTGAGTAATTTTGATAATCGAGTGATCAGCAATTGAGTGATTATCTCTAGTTCTCGAGTGATCATTTCGAGTTCTCGAGTGATCGTTTCGAGTTCTTGGGCGATCATTTCGAGTTCTCGAGTGATCATTTCAAGTTTACGGGCCATCATTTCGAATTCTCGAGTGCTCATTTTGAGTTTACGGGCCATCATTTCATGTTCTCGAGCGATCATTTCGAGTTCTCAGGCGATTTACTTCTCGAGCGATCATCTCGGCTTCTTCAGCGATTATCGAATTATAGCTTGGTAATTTTCTCTGTTTCAGCTATCATTACACTTGGGATGTAAATAATCTAGTAACATGTAACAACTGTGTAACAGGGGTACCCCCTCCTCAATGCAATGGCGCACTGCCTGAAAATATACAACTCCCTCAAATTTGCCAAACCACTTCCAAAACCCTTTACCCCCCCCTCACAAAAAATGCCGCAGTCTCCGCCATGAACCCCGATTAAATGTGTAAAGGTAGATTCCCATATCGTCCGTCCGTCCCGTTCGTCACTCTTTCCGAACGGACGGGCACCCGACGCAGATATAGGGACATTCACATACAGCGTCCCTTCATCAAACACGTGATAATTTTCACCCATTAGAGAGAAAGAGCGCCCATCGGGCGGAAGCCAATGAAATGAGATTTTTTACGCGCATTGCTATTCTCAGCGTCGCTCTTTCCCCACCAAATTTTTTCGTTCAATATTGAAGCTACTAATTAATAATGAAGCTACACGATTTATTTAACGCGGTAGCATTACTTTCAGTGCTAAGCGCAAATAATTTGCATTCCTCGTTAGTTAAGAGATCAATCAAGCAGTGGTGTACATAACGCCCTCACTGGGGGGGGGGGGGGCGCACGAGGTTGTAGGGCGCCCGCTCCAGAAAAAAAAAAAAAAAAAAAAACTTCACGAGCTACAACATATATGCCAAAATGTTTTAACACATATTTTTTTTAGCATTTCTTTTCCACTAATGCAATGTCACTCCTAAGCTTTCTGAGTAAAATTCTTTGCTATTACGGCCACATAATGCACAATTAATCCCTTCTCACTTCCTCTTTCCTGTGTATCTGCATATTATAGTATAGGGATCTCTCATACTTATGCGCGGGCGCAAGAGAGCGCCCAAAAACGCGCACAATAAGTGAAAAACGCGCATAAGTGAAAAGCGCGCAAAGGGAAAAACCTCAAAAGGGAGCTAAAAGTAAACCATCAGTTCAGTGTACACAGTAACTGTTAATTAATATTACATTATGCATACAATCATAGTGAAAAATAGGAAAAGAGATTACATAGTGTCAAAATGCAAGTACGTATAATGCAAGTTACGTAAGTACTGTACATTTGTTTGAACTATAAGAATATGAAATTGTACCCAGATATCATTTTGTACTTAATATTACTCCCTCACAAAATAAATTACAATCGATCATTGTTTTTGTTTTCGTGAATTTTTAAGAAAAGTTATTCGAGTTCATCAAGGCGGGAAAAGTTCGATCGTTTTCAGAATTGACCTGCTTGTAGTTCGTTCAGAGGCGTAGCTAGGGTTTTCAGCGGCCAGTGACAACTGAAGATTTTTCGCCCCCCCCCCCAACCCCTTGTGAGAGCTTCTGTTAGCCGAAATGCATTAGAAAAGGAAAAATAGAGATACAAAATGAAAATTTCAATTTTTTTTCCAAGGGAATTTAAATTAAAGTCCATAGCTTTGCAAATACTCATTTTTTCTGTTACTGATGTTTTAATATGTTTTTAAGATTCGCCAGTTTAACTTTAAACTATTTACATGCCGTATACCTTGTTTCTTGTGATGAATGTATTCACTTTGATACAAAATACTTGTAAGTTTTTTTTTTTTTAATTTATGGTTCACAAATGTTTGGTACTTAAAGCTTTGGTACTGAAGAGGGATGGAAATAAATGCGATTGTGATATGTACACACTCGCATTTATTTCCGAGTGTGGATTGCCTTCCGAGTTATTTTTGTGTTTTGACACCTTTTTAATGAATGATATTTTGAATCCCTTTTCACTGCATCTCATTGCCTTTAGAACAATCTGAAATCCGGCAAAAAAGAAGAAGAAAAATCACAGCGGGGAGGGGGGGGGGGAGTGCAGGAGTTGAGTTTCCCCCATGCAAATAATCTCCGATTTAAAAGTATAATGCTATGATAGCATTATTTGCTACGAAAAAGCATTAATTGATCTTTTAGAGAAAAAGTTTGTTTTAAATGTTTTCTCAGTTTAGGGGCCTCATATTACTGTTTCAAAGTAAAAGTTTTCTATGCTGCTATTGGGCATAATAGTAAACCAAATTCATCAAAGGTTTGAGAGCATGTCCTCAATTAACAATATGTTCAATTTTTTAACTCCCAAAGCATTAACAGATCTATTAACGCTTTCGAGTGCACAAATAAAGAACTTGTGGAATCAGTGACTAAATTTTGCGAGAAGAACCAAAGCAATGTAGCAATCTCAATTGCATCACAAATTATCATTTTGCGAAACATTTTGGAAAGTGAAATAGGAGAGAGAAACTTGACAAATAAATATAGCGGACGTTGCTCATTTAGTAATGATCGAGAACAATGTTTTATCATCCAAGTCTCCCAGACAAGTCTCGCATTGCCTTTTATATCTTTCTTACTTTACCAGTAACCATCAGCATCATCAGATACATCATTATGCAAACAGAAGCTAATCGAATTTTACCTCAGAAAGTACGATGAAAGAAGAAAGATTGAGCGGTCTTGCTGTTTTAAGCATAAAAAGCGTTAGGATTCCTAATTTAAACATCCACGAACTTGTTCAAAAATTTCTTAATTGTAAAAAACGAAGAGGGAAATCTATTAGCAGATTAAAATAACATTGATTATTTTGTCCAATTAGTGCCTAATTTTGAGAACAAATAGTTTCCCTTGTATCATTACTGTTACTTAATTCACCTTATAAATAAATAACAGAACCCTTAACGAAATTTTAAATATTAGTACTTTAAGATAGTGTGTTATTTTCCGTATTATTAAGATAAATTTCTTTCCAAACTAGTAAGTGCATGCAATGTTTCAATTCGTTACTTTTTCAAAAATCCGCCATTTAATGATAAATATGATTTTAATTATCTTAAGTAAAACAAATGTTTATAAATACTCGAATATACTTTCACCGTAGTGTTTTTGTTTCAATCTTTTGTAATAAGCCAAAGATAGGGCGCACTTCTAAATCTTGCGGGGAGGCACACCTAAGTCTATGTACGCCACTGCAATCAAGATTGCTTGGCTATCATTGTTGATGTTTAGTGGAAATGATGCACATGTGCTAGGCAAAGCATTAAAGATAGGGCGGCAGTATAACAAGAAAGTGATAAATCTTTCTAGAATTCGATATATTAAATTGTTTACAAATTTAAGAAAATATATACAACAAAACAACGAAAGAGGCATATTAATAACAAGCAAAAGAATTAGAGAAACGGCGAAAGCTCTGACTGAGTATAAAGCAATGTCTGGAATGTGGAAGATTTGGGTTACAGAGTCCCTTCAAACTCGCATCACGAGGCGAGTTCATCACTTCAGTCCGAGATTTAAAAGCCAAAGAAAAGGAGAGGTTCTTCACATACTTCAGGATGGACTCAAAAAACTAAGGCGTTTAATAATTAAAAACCTTTAAATGTATTGAATTTTAAAAGCTGCTTAAATGCCCAATCCCCCCCCCCCCCCAATAAAAAAGAGAAATGTAAAATACCATTTGCTCCGAAAAATACAATAAAAAATAAGTTAAATATATAAATAATAAGTTAATAATAATAAATAAATGAACAATAATAAACATATTAATGATATACCATTAACTTATTTAACATGACCTAATTTAATAATATACATCTAAATACTTTTTATTTATTTTCATTTATAACTCAATCATATTTCACTGCTAGTTTAAAATATATCCTTCAAGGGGAAAACAGCTAACATAAATAATTTTTTTAAATAAAGAAAAAAAAACCCCCAAGCATGTAAAAATTTTGCCCACAACTCTTTTACAGGGAAAATATATTTTAACTTCAAAAGGGTGTATTTACCTGTTTTTTTTCTAAATTTAATTTTGGCATTTATTTTGTATTAAATCTATTAGTTACATTTTATGTTGACAAACATTTTGATGTCACCATACCCAATTATGCATACTGGACATAAATTTTCTATGAAAGCGGAAACAAAAGTTTATCTTGCTTCTTAATTTATTGGGAGTAAATAAGTATGTATTGCTTGTAATCTATTTTAAGTGTAAAAATATTTTTATTGCATGATAGATCAACGAGACTAGATGCTGCAATTTAAATTGAAGAAAGAAAAACAATCTTCCGCGCCGCTACTCAAAATAACAAAATGGCGGCCACCTTTTCTCTGATTGGCTGTTCTTTTCTGGACGTCCGTCAAATATCAAGATTTCCTGATACAAAACGGGTCCCGTCAAATCGTCTTGCTGTCATGGCAACGACTAGAGGAAACGGGTTTTGGGTGAAAAAATCGTGCGGAACTTCGACGGACGGACGATATGGAAATGCAGCTTAAGGATTATTCATAAATGATGCCATGCTTTGAAGGGGGAGTAGGGGTTCGTGAAATTGTGACAAAGTGTGACAAGGGGAGTGGAAGGGCAACAAGAAGAGCGACATCATGCTTTTGCAACATAGCGTGACATGTGACAAGGAGGGAAGGGGAGGGTCCATTGAAGTGTGTCATTTTGTGAAAAAGGCGGAAGGGAGATCAAATCTATGGGAAAAAAGCGTGACATCATTTATGAACGGTCCCTTAGTATTCCTAAGTTAGACCTATATGTCGCTTGTATATGTCTATCTCCCCTCGCAAAATATATCAACAGTTAGTTAATAAAAGGTACATAAATCTGCTAATTTCTTTTTACATATCAAGGTCAAATGCAAACAATTCTTGATGCGCAGACAAATAAATCATTTTCTCCCTTTCTGCATTTCCTTCCCCCTTTCGTGGAACGACAAAATTTGTTTGTAGATTTTGAGCAAGAATTTAATTTTCAGTTGTTTTTGAGCATGTTTTATTTTTCATTAGTCTTTCGTTCTACTTGTTTAGAATAGTTCGATTATGTTCCTATTTCCCCTTTCTTGAATCTCATTTGTTAGGGTGAGGGGCTATCACACCAATCTCAACACCTTCTCCCCCCCCCCCCCAGTGGATCCGCCACTGTACTCTGCCCAGTGGTAACGTATTCAAGAGTTGTTGTCGTTGCCTAGGAACAAAGGTGGTGAACTCGTTTTTATAGCACTATGTATAAAACTCATCCAGTTAGCAGTTATGAATTCCCTACTTTTCTCCTACTCAGTAAAAGAGCAACTGACACCTCCCCCCCCCCTCCCCACAGCCCCTTTCCTTGCCCTAACATTTTGAAAATATGTACTGCTTAAAACCCTGATTTTAGAATATCTATTTAAAAGACTTTCCAGTGGAAGAACACCTGAACCCCCACCTCCTATCCCTAATGACACACTAACGAAAGCCTAGAAATGCGCTTTTGAAACTTCAATTTCGAAAAACTTTGGGGACCCCACAACCTTCCCCCTCCCCCATTTCCCAAATGTCACCAAAGAAACAGCCTAAAATTATGTTTTGTTTTTTTTTGCAGTTTCCGGAAAAGATCCCTTACCCTCCCCCACCCCCTCCACATCATCAGAAATTTACTAAAATAGCACATATTTCTGGAGATAATCCCATATCCCCGCTTTCTCAAGCAGGGTTAACACTGGGGAAAAATAGAAGGTGGGATTTCCCCCCTTGACCAAAATTTTAAGTGGGATTTTTGAAATTTAAGCACAAAAAAATTTTTTTGAGTGGGATTTTAAAAAATATTGCGGGAATCACGCAATCTTGCGGCCTAGTGCGAACCCTGTCAAGCATCTCTATAAATCCAGCATCAAACTGAGAATTTGCCTCTTAAATAAAAAAAAAAAAAATCTAGAATTGTGCCTTCCCCCCTAACGCGACCCCAATATCACCAAAGAGTTTAAAACCAGGACTCCTTCAATTTCAAAGTGATGCCCCCTCTCAAAACCTTCCCCCCAACCCTAATATCACCAAGTCTAAAATTGAATTTTCAAGATTTCGATTTCAGAAAATTTCTGCGGAAAGTACATTTTCCCGTTAACATTAAAAATAGTTTCAATTTCCATTTTTTATTTTTTTAAACTTTAGAAGTTTTTAGGTCCTTCTTTTTTTGCTAGGAAAAATAGCCAGAAGTAACTTTCATGGGAGATCCCTGAATCCCTCTTTTCCCCTAACTCCTACAAAATGAAACACAAAACTGCGATTTTAGCGCATAAATTTGGAAAACTTCCGGAGAAATTCTACAAACTCGTTCCCCTCATGTCACCAGGGAGAGCTTAAAAATGCAGTTTGAGGATTTTAATTTCGAAAATTATCCTCAAAGAGTCCCCTATTGAAACTCCTTTCCTCTAACACTTCTATTCCATGGACTTTTCAATGTAAAGCTTTATGTAACCACACCTAGATATAATGCAATTCTATAAAAAAAAAAAACGGAGGTGCGAATCAAACATGTCGATTAAAAAAAAGTGCATTGCTTTTGAAATAATCATTTACTGTATACGTTACTTTATTTATCCATTTGTTTTTTCTTCTATCACTCCCATACTCTAAATTTGTTTTAAGCAATGACGTCCTCTTAAATAAAAAACTATCCGCTTTTGTTACCTCATCACACACATGGCCATTTTCGAATCACTTCACCACGAATCATCCAAATGTATTACCCGAGAAGAAAATCGTTTGAGACAATCATTCGATTCTATCTTCCGAGAAGTAAACCAATCGAGTTCTCGAGCAGTTCAATCGAGTTCTTGAGCAGTTCAAACGAGTTCTTGGGAAGTTCAACTGAGTCCTGGAGAAGTTCAATTGAGTTCTCGAGATAGTCGTCTGAATCGAGTTGTTGATTATGATCACTCGATTATGCCCATCACTACTTCTAACGTGCTCCAAATTAGTGACTTATATAAGATACTTTTACAGCACTATCTCGTCCAACTCAATGTCAGTCAATAAATACTGTTATTTCATTTATGGCATATGCAGCAAAACAGAAAAAAAAATTATAATTTTAATAATTAGAATTAATAGTATGACAAACTAATCAAACACAGTAAACTAAAAAACTACAAAGATTGAAGCATTACACAGTATTTTTTTTCTTTCTAATGGGGATGTGTATGGTCTTTGCAGACCTAGTGTGTACCCCGGTAATCGGCATCCATTTTTTCAAGTAGCACTACTGTCAGTGGATGCCATTCCACTGAGAATTTGGATGCTCAGTTTCCCCTAGATGGCGGCACCTGAGCTCTCACTTGATGCAAATTGCACTAGGTATTTAATTTAGCCGAGAGTATCCAAGCCAAGCGGATACTCAAGGGATCTTTAATATGCCGCACAATCTTGCGATATGAGCGCAAGCGATTTTCTGCATCTTGAAAATCCGACTTGGGCCAGGTTCGAACCTGCAATCTTGGGCGTACGAGACCTACGCCTTACCACTACGTCATCCTGTCGACTGCACAGTATATGAACATATAAAGTAACAACAGATTTTGCTTTTTTTACTATTATTACATTATATTTTATTTTAAATTTTATGTTAATTCTCTATTTACTCTTTTGCATATTTTGTACTTTCACTCCTGTATAAACTTTAACAGACATTGAAATCAAGTTAATATACAAAAAATTAAGGTTCAACTTGAATTTTTGTATTTTAATGTCAGTATAAAAATCATTTAATAAAAATTATTTATTTTAAAAACAAAATAAACATTAAACAATAGTATTATTGTTTAAAAGTCCTTATTTTCCCAAAAAATCAGCAACTGTTAGCAATTAAATATAAAGAAAAATCAAGATAAAAAAAATATATTACAATGAAATATAGAGTTAAGGCAGCTTATGTAAAATTAACTTCCAACTTACAAAATAATTGAAATGTTTATCCAGGGGGCGTAGCAAGTTCTTTCAATGAAAAATAAGCACTAAAAAAAAGATCATTTTAAGCTATGCACATTACACCCCCCCCCCCCCTCCCAAATTGCTAAAACTTCTCAATACAAATAACAAAATTTAAATTTACAGCATAATGGCAAAAAAATTATAAATAAAAAATAATTACATACCTGCATAATATAAAGAAAAAACTGGTTTCTGACAAAGAGCTCAGTTCCTTATTTTACAAGCCACCATCGAAAAATAAACCTTTTATGGCAAGACATTTTTTCAATCCAATTAACAAGTGATTCAATAACAATTTAATGAAGATTTAAAAGCCAAAAACCAAGTAAGTACAAAGATAAAACAACGTGAAAAAAGCACAAATTTAGATTAAAATCTAAATTTTAATCTAAATTTGTGCTTTTGTTCACGTTGTTTTATCTTTGTACTTACATTTTTGCACAAAGTATTTTGATCATTTTGTCTTATACAAAAACCAAGTGATTAATTCTTGGCCAAATGCGAGATTCGCAATTTTTTTGCAATATCGATATCAGTAAGACTATAACAAATTAAATAGGAAAATATTATTTATTATTTTAATTCAAAATAAAAGCTAAGAAAAAATCTTAATTGCGGAAAATAAGGCTTCACAAAAAATTTAGAGGTCGCAAAAACGACCCTTTTCACACCACCAGTATTAAAAAAAACCTCAGATTTCCAACCTTATTAAACATCAAGTTGATTATATCCTTAAAGAAATCTTTCGGCATTGAATCAACGTATTGTTCAAAAGAAATCAGTTTCATTCAGAGCTGCCTGTCTATCTGAAGAACCGCTGCAACAGAGAAGTTCAAGAAATGAAACGGGAGTCAATGTAAGCTAGCGCTGTTTCCTTACTCGCTCTTTATCTAAGAAAAGCTGAAAGAAAAATGGACATGCAAAAATATTTTTGCATATCGATTTTCATAGATTTTACTTGATTTTTTTCCTGCAATTACAATTTACACAGGGGGACTCTTATTCAGAACTTTATGGTAAAGAAACTCATCTGCAACGCAAGCACATTTCCTCCCTCCCTCATTCAAAAGAAGGTTGGGAAAACCAGTTTTGAATGTAAGCGGAAGCCACCCTTCTTTGCTCCTCGCGGAATTCATGGCAACATTTGGCGGTCGAACGAAAAAATATCTTTTAGCATAAGAGGAAATAAGAACTGACAAACATGGATGAAAAATAAGCATTTTTAAAAGCTTTTTAAATCAAATACAAAAACAAGCACTTTTAAAAACTGCTATGCACCCTGTTATAGTTTGCAAGAAGATTGAAATTTCAAACACATCACACAATTTTCGCGAAGTGTTCGATGTTGGTACTGTAAAACCCCGTTAAAACGCGGGTGTCGGGGGACATGTTTGGCACCCGCGGTATAGTGAAACTATACAATACTCACTTTTATTGCAGCATTTTTAACTTTATCAATTACTTGTGCCTTTAATTCTATAGCATAATTTTTCTTTTCTGGGACATTCCAAGCCAAATCATCCAGGGGTCGACACCCGAGGACGGGCGATTTCGATGAAACTTGGTGAGATTGTTCTACCCATAGATATAAGAACAACTGTAAAGTTTTATCTCAATATATTGATTAGTTTTTGAAATAGCGATTACGCATACTTCTATATTTTTTATCGTAAAACAGTTATTTTTAAAGATAGAAAGTTAATTTTTTTTGCATTGTGTTCAGTATTCTTTTGTGAATTGAAATATAGTGTTAGATTTGAGATTCAAAGCTATTAAAGCAACTTAAAAAATCTTTGAAGAACAAAATTGAGTTGTATTTAGTACAATGACTGGCGCTCAGAAACTGCTCAATTGCATTAAGAACGTATCCTTCGATTTTAAAACTAATTATGCCATTAGAAACTAGATTAAATTGATTCAGGATGGATTTTGATTCAGGACAACTTTTGTAACCATAAATCAATCGCAATTTTAATGGCAATTTTGTAAAAGTTTCAATGCAAAATAACGCATAGTGTAAAGAGAATTAGACTGTCATAATTTTGCACCGACTTCAAAAATTATGTTTAAAAGTGTTATCGATTTTGTTAAGAATTAATTTAATTTCCAACAAAGGTACTGGACCTATGGTAAACCACCCTCGATCTACGAGGCATGTTTTTTAAGTAAGTACCGTTTTGGAATTAAAAAAAGACGTGCAAAGATATCGCAATAATTTTATTTTTACCTGAAAGCCTGTACCTTAATCTACTTTTCTACATAATTTCCGTGAATATTGAGGCACTTGTCATAACGTGGCACCAGTTTTTGAATACCCTCCTCATAAAATTCTGCCGCCTGACTTGTTAACCACTGTATCACAAATGTTTTGACTTCGTTATCGTCTTGAAGACGCTGACCGCCCAGGTGTTTCTTCGAGTGCAGGAACAAATGGTAGTCGTTGGGCGCCAGATCAGGGCTGTATGGAGGATGATCTAGAGTTTCCCATTTAAAAGATTTGACGAGATCTTTGGTCCGAGTAGCCACATGTGGACGGGCATTATCATGCAGCAAAACGATACCCTTACTCAACTTGCCACGTCTTTTGTTCTGGATTGCACAACGCAGATTGTTCAATGTCTCACAATAAGACGCTGCATTGATCGTCTCATTACGAGGCAAAAACTCCACTAGCAATACTCCTTTTCTGTCCCAAAAAACTGTGCACATGATTTTCCGGGCAGAAATTGTTTGCTTAAACTTCACTCTTTTGGGTGATGATGAATGTCGCCATTCCATGGATTGTTGTTTCGATTCTGGTGTGACGTAGGCCACCCATGTTTCGTCACCAGTAACAATTTGGTCTAAAAAATCTTCACCTTCATTGTGCTACCGCTCAAGGAAAGTCAATGCACTGCCTAAACGTTGGGTTTTGTTCAAATCCGTCAACATTTTTGGAACCCAACGTGAACACAATTTCCGGTAATTCAAGTTCTCAGTCACAATGCGATACAAAACACTACGAGAATATTGAGGAAAGCAGTCGAACAATGATGAAATTGTAAAGTGTCTGTTTTCTCTCACCTTTTTGTCCACTTTCTGCACCAAATCTTCATTAACGACCAAAGGACGCCCACTGGATTTTATTAATCATGCACATTTGTGCGGCCTTCTTTAAATGCTCTCACCCATTTCCTTACCATTCCATCACTCATAATGTTTTGTCCGTAAACTTCACAGATCTCACGATGAATATTGATCGGTTTTACGCGTTTAGCACTAAGAAATCTTATAACAGCCCATACTTCACAATCAGCGGGACTCACGATTGTCGGAGGCATCTTAAACACTCAGTAAACAACGTATACAATGAAGAATCAGACTGTAATGGTGTCAGTGCGTAGACAAGAGATGTAGGTAACTAGCGCGCATGAGCGGAAGGCCAACCGTAGCGCGGCGGAATCGCAAAACGGTACTTACTTAAAAACCATGCCTCGAATTTTAAAATCATGAGAATCGGTTGATCCGGTAAAAAGTTAGGAGTGTAGAAATAATAACATTAAAAAAAACGACATATACAGCATGAATGTATAACCTCCTTCCTTTGTGAAGTCGGTGAAAAATACGTCGTTTTTTTTTACAAAATGCTTATGCCATAGAAAGTTCTTCAAACAAGCATGAAACTACAAGTCTAGACTCTGAATCATGCATTAGATGGAATATTACCAAAATAGTATCAAAATCAAATATATTGCCAGATTTTGATAGGAATTTACATAAATTATGTTATATGTGTATATGAAGGAAACTGGTGGAGTGGTCTGGTGTCAGTAAAATCAACAAAGCAGAAGGCGTGACACAATTGCTTTCATGCACTCGCATGGACCTTGAGAAACATTTTACTGGCCTGAAAGCAGGGATGTGATTGACCAAAAGGCAAAAAAGAGAAAATCCAGAAATGCAATATCGCAACTTGCAAAAGAAAAGCATGCAAAAGTTACGAATTCAAGTATCAATACGCACAAGATTATCAAAATAATTGCCTTTTTTATTAATTTTGAAATGCGTATAAAAGTACAAAATCAACAGAAATATAATATAAAAGTACAAATATAAAAGGAGGAAGCCAGTACTTGAATGTCAATATTTACTTTCATTTTTTATTCAAAAACATTTCTTTAATGGTCAATGGACCTTTGTGACCTATTTTTGCAACATTACTGCCTTTATGTTTCTTGTTACGTATGTCATTAACAGGACAATTTTCATTTTAAAGTTACATTTGATGAACCAGCAGCCTCTTGTGTACATTCAGAAGAGGATGACTGCAACTTTATTTTCTTTAAATAAATATTTCGTTGCAATTTGGCAGCTTTTCCAGCTATTTTTTTTTTTTTTGCGGCTTCCTTCGACATCAGTTTTAACCTTGGACTTGATGGTATGTCAGAAGTCTTTTTTTTTTCAAGCACTTCTGCTCTGTAGTGTTTTGAAGCAGTAGTCATGTTTTTACAGAGGTTTCTGTCTACTTTATCTATAGTAGTCATCTTTTTTAAACATCTGAACTGCAGACTTTTTTTGAGACATAAGTTCATATTTGACAGTCTGAATGGAATCAAATGTCTCTACGCTTAGTTTATTTGTTTTTGCAGTGACAATCGAGTTCATGATGCTAAAGCTAGATTCAACTTTAGGCCCATGGAAACAAGTAAGTATAGCACATGCCATATTTGACAGCAGTGGTTATTGCCCAGAATTTTTAATTTCAATCCACCAGTTATCCACTGGCTCCTTCTGAAGCAGCTGCCGTAAAGGAGCAGCATGATACTTGTGCACTTCCAAGTTATAAGCATCCCTTTCAGAAACACTGATGACATTAGTCACAAGATCAGGCAGACCTTTCATTAATGTCAAAGAAAGAGAATGCTTTCGGCAAATGGGGTCTATTGCTGATGCAGCCTGCAACAACAAATTAGCTAAGGGCATCTTTTTCTGTAATGTTTGTGCGCATGCAACATAAGCTTTCAATACATTTTTATGAAAGGTTTTCACTGTATCCAATTTTGATTTTGGAGCTGCAGTACATAGCCTTTTAACACAATCCCCCATAAATATAGATTTTGTGGGAAGATGATTTTCTTTCTTTTCCACATCAAAATTTTTTATCCTTTTGGCCGAGTCCTTTAATGCAGCCTTATTTTCTGGTTTTATAAAGCAGGTGAAAAAAATCTCTAACTAAAACAACTGTTTTTCATGAAGAATGTGAATTAGTGGCATGCTACTTTGAAATAACTTCACATATTCTTTTAATTCAGATAATACTGAGACATATAAGTTAGCAATAAGCTGTGTCTCTAATCGCTGATCAAATAGCTTTTTTGTAATTCTTTCTTTTCGATCCTTGCCTGCTTGTGTAAGAGATTTTACTGCTAGAGTTTTTTGCAGATTTCGGATGTGGTCTTTTGCAGTATCTTCCACATTACAAGCTTTGTATACGCTTATCACAATATGGAGGAAATGGCTACTATTCATTGAACTTAAAAAAGGGAAATAAAAAGCAGTCAATGCTCCCAGTAGCCTCAACAAATCCTGAGCAGCATCATATATGGAAAGCCACCTGAATGATATAAATGTTTGAGGCATTGTGCACTTAACTTTTAACGCACAGCAAATTTCACTGAAGATTGCCTCGTAAATCTGGAGACCATTTCAAATCATTATATATGTCGGAACATAAGTTTTCCAAATGCATCCCAAATGGTTTTGAAAATTGTTTGACGGCGTTATGAACATGATAGCATGAATCTCCATGTCCAGAAGATGTGGGCATTTAAAACGAATTTTTGTTTCAAGTCCTGAATTTTTCTCCCTCATCACCTCACATGAATCCATCAATACAGACATCAGCTTCTTCCATGGTATGCTGTTCTTCTCAAAGATTTGCACAAGTCCTTGAAAAATTGCTTCACTGTTGACATTATCAACAGCGTATGAAGACAAATGTTTGGTACTGATGCTCCCCTCTTTACTCATGTAATTCACTAGTATTGTCACTATTTTTTGGTTGCTGTTATTTGTGCTCTCATCTATGTTCAAAGAAAAGAACTCCTTCTGTAAATCTTCAAATATAACTTCTTTCACTGTCTTAGAAAGGCCAAATCTCATTTTGTATGAAGCAGCATTTCGGTGCATATTAACATGATTCAAAGCCTTTTTATCCTTTGACATTTCTTTGATTAGTTCTAATAGGTCAGGTGCCACTGTAAACGGCAAAGATTTTTCTGCCATAAACCCAAGCAACATTGCTTCCAGGTTTACTACTCTGTCACTGATGAATGTTAAAGGCTGCGGCAAGTTTTCTTCGGCTACTGGTCCAAAAGCAGCATATGCTGGGGGCAACCCATAAGGAGTTACGCCATCTTCTTTCTTATCACTACTTCCTAAAAATTATAAAAATTGAAAATTAGCAATGAAATATGGAATAAGTATTCTTTGCCAAAGTGATTTTTTTAAACTTTATAATACTATGATTATCATTTATATTATGATTATAAGATGAATCTTAACACGTTTAATGTGACTTTAGTGATTTTTTATAGTTTACAAGGAAAAAAAATATTTAAGTACAGCTATTAACATTCAGTGCAGAAAAATCATGCTTATTGTAGAGCATAACATTCGTTTTGTCTGTTACATGACATATTCAATTTTTTATAACAGCAAATATGACTGAATTTTTATTTGAAGGTTATGTGATAAATTGATTGAATTGTCTTGTAATGTTATTTTTAAATTAGTCTAACAAATGTACTTTACAGATTCACAGAGTTTTACAACTAATGACACTATAGTGCAAATGATGTTCCTTTTTTTTATAAAAATCCGTTACAGTCAAAGAATTTTATTTTTTTCTACCTCCAATAACATAATATAAATTTACAAATATGTACAGTTTATCATTAGCATTAGTTTTATTAGGGAAAAAAAGACTTAATTTTCATTCTGAGACATTAGTATGCATCTCATGATCAATTTTACGTTTATTTTTGTGTATGTATGTAATGTCCATTACTGGTGGGATTCACCATTATTAGAAACACATGAAGTGAATTTTTGAACTGTCCTACGAATGGTTGAGTCGAACACCCACTTCATGGGTGGGATCTTGGTTGAGTCTTGGTGTTAAGTTTTGCAGCTTGCTGCAATTTTTCTTTGCTGTTAAGTTCTCTGAAAAGCTATAATATAAATTTTTTAAATATAATTAGTTTTTAAGTGCTGAAATGTGATACATACATACTGGTACAGGGTACAGAAGAGCCAATGAAGCTGATTGAGGCAGAGGTTGTAAATGCAACGTATTTTACGAAAAAGATTAACACATTCTAAAACTGTGAAATCAGATTTAAAATCAAGTAGAACCTCAAAACTCCGGAAATCTCTAAAATGCAGACATTTTTCCGATTTCAGTTTTATTAATTTTTTTAGAGACTTGCTACTAATTTTAACATTTCTTGTGAAGCACCAAATAAATAAATATCAGCGTCGATAGTTCAAAAAACTAGCCATGTCCATCGGCCGCCGAAGTTGACTTCGGAAAAACATTGTCCTATCGACCTTGAAAAACGTCTAAATGCTGATGCAATGCCCCCTATGTTTTTTGTATGTACAAATATCTTCTTTAATTTCTTTACTTTAATTTCCTTTGTACTTCGGAATAAAAAGTACCGAAAATCACTTTCGGTGCATCTGAAGAAAAAAATGGACAATTTTCCGATCGCGATGTTATTTTTCGATTGAATTTTCCCCTTATCCGTTACTTTTCAAATATACTAATAGTAATACCTAGTTAATACAAAACTGAAGAAATATAGAATGAAGAAAACACAATAAAAGAAAACATCTGCTAAAGCGACTTTGTAAGGCACGATTAGTTCCGATGATTCATCGTTTCAACTTCGTTTTTTAGTTAATGGTGGAGTGTTACTTGAATCTCTTGATTTTGATGCAAAGGAACTGCAACACTTAAGTTTTTTATGCAACTCATTCATTTCAAATCGAATACAGTATTTTGTTTGAACATGTAAAATTAAAGATTCTTGAGCGCCCATGCCGCGTACCATTTTCAAAATGCGTTGTTTTAAAATAATGTGAGAGTAGGATATAAACGTTTAAAAAAGAATGAAAATTATATCTAATGGGCGAATTTAAGATTAATAATGTGCAGTTTTCGTTCTTGTATTTGAGAATGGTCGATTTCACGATGGCAATTTCTATAAAAAGTTCACTGTGATTTAATATGCAATTTCATAATAGTGTATTATTCCAATTCTATTATTTAATTCATTAATTGCACAGGGTGGCTACAGAATCTCTGGAATAAAATTCCCTGATTCCCAAAGATTTTTCAGAAAGTTAACCTGATTGGATATTTTGTATAGATACAAAAGAGACCTATTCTTGTGATCAAATATTAAACATTTTTGGATTAATGCTAGTATGTCCGAAAATTGAACTGAGCACATGAAATAGGTAAATCTTTTAATCTACAATGTGAGAATTTATGCCAAGATTTAACATGCATACTGAATAAGAGGTAAAATAACTGATTTTTTATTGTTATTTTATTATTTATTTATTTATTTGCGATTAATTTCTGATATTTAACATGTGTTTCCTGTGCATAATCAATATAATGAATGAATGTGTGTGATAAAATTTTGCCGAGATGATGAGGCCAAAAATTTGAGCAAAATTTAATGATTTCTGTTTTTACTTTTTCATATTCAAAGATATTACTTAACTGTTTCATTCTTTATTTCAAGTATTTTAAACGTTCTGAAGAATTATGCATGAATTAAACGAAAATTAAACTAGAGATATTATCTTCGACTTTTGAAGGTTCGACCTTACGATCAAAATTCGCGAAATTGTGATTAAAAAGTTCAAATTAAAGTTTTGATGAAAATAAAAAGAAATTTTATTTGTTTACCTTTTAGCAAAGCATAAGAAACATCGAAAATTTGAAAAGTTCAATTCCCACCGCGGATGCAAAAAGATCGTATTTTTCGATATATGGGCAACAAATGTATGAAAAACTGCAAATTAAAAAACTTTTTTGAGTAAAATAATTTTAGAATTGAATTTTAATTCATATAAATGATTACAGAAAAGATCGTTAAAACTTCGGGATAAATTAAAAACAAAGAAAAAATTCTCTAATTTTCGGAAATTTTTGCAAATTTCCCTGCCTTTTCCAAATCATTAGAATTCCCTGATCTCTCCTTTCTGTCGCCACCCTGTTGCATCATAGTTTACGTTTACATAAGAAAAAATTCCTAAGTATAATCAGATTTTCTATTTCAATTTTTCTTTTCTTGATCGAGGGAGGGGGGGGGGGGGCAAAAAATACAAGAACAGAAATTACATTTGTATTTTTGCTCAATAGGCATATTACTGCTGACAGTTTATGAAAAAACCAGAACAAAGCAGACCAAAAGCAGATGCTAAAAGGTTTCTACACAATCAAACTTATTTTACACATGCAAGCGAAAAACAAAAAAATGAACCAAAATACGACCAAAAAGTAACTCAAATAACGAATTAATTAATCAATGTATTAATCAATTCTTTCTACTATTTTGCTTTTAAGCAAAGTAACAAATTTCCGATTAAATTAGGATTTTTGTGGACGGAATCGCATTCGAATACGCCGCTTTCCCCCCCCCCCCCCCTTTAAGATTTCTTATGAAGGTGCTTATTTTATGTTTTTATTTTTGTGAAGATTCTTGTTTTATAAATTATTATTGTGAGGACTGATAATTCGCACCCCCCCCCCCTCAGGTTTTGAAGAGCGTACAAGCACTTCCTTACCTCAACTAAGATCACACATGTACTTTGCAGTTAAACAATTACACAGGACAGGAAAATATTGCATTTTTCTTATATGAAAATACAAAACAATTTCATTGTGCATGCGGACCCCGAACAGGACTTATTGATCACGCAACGCATTTGTAAAAAATGCAAAAGATAACGATATCCGATACGCAATCAATTATTTTAAACACGGACCTCGATTATCTTAACTAAAACTAACAATGCCACTTTAATGATGACGTACCGTGGAATGGCACTAATACCACAACTGACTATAATCATTAATATAGTAAAATAATTCTAACCACGCAAAAAAAAACAAGAGTGTTGAAATGGTCAAGCGGGGATCTCCAGTTGTGACCACCAGTAATGGACGAGTTTTTATCCAAAGAGTGGCCAGTTGCATGCTTGTTCCGAAATTTAAATTACACATTTCAGACCTTAAAGCTATAAATTGGAAAACTTAAGAAAACAAAAATAAAGCTTACCAGGTAATGCAAAGTGCTCCTTCCGAGTTTGAAGAAATGACTTGTGCTTTGCAGATTTCACGTGGTCCGTAAGTGCTACAAATCCTTTGGATCCGTATGCTAATTCTTTACTGCAAACGATACAATAGCATGTACCGCATTTTATTCAATTTTCGAATAATTTCTCGCAAATATATTCCTTCAGCTTGTTTCTCCAGCCATTCCCATCGCCAAAGATTTTTGATTTGTTTATCTATTTCCCGAGAGCCAACAGAAGAAGAACGGGTCACAATATCTGTACGAATGCTGGCCATTCTTCGTGCAACTCAAGATTTAAAAAAGGCAGAAAATGAAGAAAATCACCATCTAGTAACACGTGCGAAACAAAATACAAGTAAAAGCAAAAAAGAAAAATGGTTAGGTTTCAAGTCGAAAGCCACTCGTTGAGTTCAGAAAAGAGGAAATATCGGAAACCAAACTTGCGATCTTATTGGTTAACCAAATAGTGAAGCGAAAATAAAGGGGCGTAACAGCCTAACGAAGTATCCTACCAAGGGACAAAGGTCAAACGGTTTTACCCCAGCGCTTTGCATAATCACCCTCCCCCGAGCAAGCCTCTGGAAGGAGAGGTCGGGTCGGAAGGAATATTCAGTAATGTAAGCCAGCAGGAGAGAACAACTTCCGACACTTTTATCTCCACAGGAAGAAATTGTTTCAGCGGAAAATTTTTGGTTCCGCGGAAAATGATGTGAAATTCTAAAAAAAAGCGGAATTCCGCGGATCCGCGGAAGAATCACATCCCTGCCTGAAAGGCAAGATGAATGCCCAGTCTGTTCTCCCACAACATATCTCATGTGCTGTTGAAAGTCCAGAAGTAACATCACATTTGAGTCGTTTTTTCAAAATTGGATCAATATCCATGAAAAATATTAATAAAAGCTCGAATATGTTCAAGGGGAGGTGTTAAAATTATTCAAACTTGAAAGCAAACCTAGCTTTAGCCTAGAGAATAAGAGACATAGCCATTTAAATACATTGATTGAAATTTATAACATTTTCAATCTATGATCTTAAGAGTAGTGATTACTTCAATAATAGGCATCTTAAATATTATTCTAATAAAACCTATATATATATATATATATATATATATATATATATATATATATAGCATTATTGTATATTATTTTGAACTATAGAAAATCTGGCTGATTTTGTAACTTTGATCAGTTATAACCGAACATACAGTTTTATTTTCCTAGTTTCATGCTTGTTTGAAGAACTTTCCAAAGCAGTGGTTCCCAAAGTTGACCGAGCTCAGACCCATCTAACAAAAATTTCCAATCTTGGGACCCACCTCTTAGCTGTCTTAGAGAAAAGAGGGCATAAATATGGGTAGTGCTCAGATGCCCTAGTGGAGAGTTGTGGAACTACTTAATGCTGTCTTATTTGTTCTAATTGAATTTAAAAAAAAAATTTTTTTAGTGTTACCAATACGAATGAAAGACTTGAAATAAGAAACACAACGTAAATAATTGTTTTTATTACTTAAATACCTACACCTGCAAGTTTTTTTTTTTTTTTTTTTAAGCTATTGCAATGGGAAGGATTATTTGTTTCCTATTTCTCTTCATTAAAGTTTTAGCATCAACATCAACTTTCGTTACTTTTATTCGCAGACTTCCTAGTTTTTTAAATTCATATGTAAAGTGTCAAAGGCCCACTCAATGTCCACTATGGATCGCGACCCATAGTTTGGGAAATACTGTTCTAGAGCATAAGTATTTTCTAAAAGAACGACAGATTTTTTGCTGTAAATATATCTCAGAATATTTTATGATTTCACTCGGTTTTGGCGGAAAGCTCTTTGTAAATTGTATATATATGAATGTAAATTAAATACACTATATAACAACATTATAAGAGCAGAAAATTTTTTTTTTTTTTTTTTGAAAATTGAAGTTATTAGGAACAATAGATTTTGGTACTTTTCAAAAGCATAACTTTGAACAGCTCTAACTCAGTGAAAAGTCCAAACCCCCATCAATTTTGATGTACCAATTTGAAGCATTTTCAATCTAGTTTCTAATGGTCTAATTAGTTTTAAAATCGAAGGATACGTTCTTAATGCAATTTTGCAGTTTCTGAGCTCCGGTCCTTGTACTAAATGCATCTATATTGTGTTCTTCAAAGATTTTTTAAGTTGCTTTAATACCTTTAAATGTCAAATCTAATGCTATATTTCAATTCACAAAAGAATATTGAGCACAATGTAAAAAAAATTAACTTTCTATCTTCAAAAATAACTGTTTTACGATAAAAAATATAGAAGTATGCGTAATTGCTTGATTTGCGATTAGCGTCGAATTGCAAATTTCTGGCAAAACTTTAAAGTGTTCTATTTTAAAAACTAATCAATATATTGAGGTAAAACTTTACAGTTGTTCTGATATCTATGGGTAGTACAATCTCACCAAGTTTCATCAAAATCGGCCGACCTCGGGTGTCAAACCATGTCTCCGCTGGATGATTTGACTTGGAATGGCCCTTCTTCTTTGGTGCCATTTTATTAACTAATTGCTGTGTAAGAAGCACACACATCTCAACTGCGCAATCAGTCTATCGAGCGATAGGTTATAAACCAAAAGGTGTAGATCAGGCCTATTACAATAGGGCTTTACCTGTTAGTGTGTGTGATAGGGGAATTGGAGCTCTTTGGCAAGAATATTTGTGTGCTCGGGCTGGCTTCATTTACAGAGGTAAATAAGGAATCACCTTTACATAGCAATGATAAAGGGTGGTTTAAACGTCGGGGGACATGATAGTCACCATGGAATATCCGATTCCACGGTATACTGAGGCACGGTATAGCGGGGTTTTACTGTATTTCTAAAAAATAGGTATTTTACATACCAGATATTTGATGTCTTCTGGGGGACCAGTCTCGTTGGGCAGAAACTTTTCCCGACCTATTATAACTTTGGGTATTTTCATAAACGATTTTCAAAATCGGGACTTTATGGGACTTTAGTGACCTGTAGACACCCCATTGCTTTCCTCTATGATGTTTTTTGTCCTCTCATTTTTATTTTACTTGGGACTACATATTAATTTTGATGTGGATTTTAGGACTGTTGGCAATATTCTAATAAGAGGAGGGGATTCTTTTAGGGAGCCTTCCTTATTCTAAAAGGAATTTATAGGGGCTGTCATTCCTATTCTGATGCAGATTTCTAGGACTGTTGATGTTAATTTGGAACTGTTGCCTTCAGTAATTTTTAGGGACAATTGTTTTTGAAGTAACAAGGTCTTTTAAGAACTGTTATCCTTACCCTAATGGAGATTTTTAGGGATTGCTGTCCATAACCAAATTGAAGATTATTAGGGGCTGTAGTCCATACAGTAATGGGGATTTCTAGGTGTTGTTGTCCTTATTCTATTGGTAATTTGGGGATCTTTAGGTACTACAGTCGACGCTCGTTATAACGACCACGCATTATAAAGACCATTCCATTATAACGACCAGTGATAAAAGCCCCAACTTTCTTCCTATGAACTCTATGTTAATTTGCTTTCGGTATAACGACCGTTCTG
Source organism: Octonoba sinensis (assembly GCA_038502835.1). Classification (NCBI taxonomy): domain Eukaryota; kingdom Metazoa; phylum Arthropoda; class Arachnida; order Araneae; family Uloboridae; genus Octonoba; species Octonoba sinensis. The sequence goes on from CM076598.1 coordinate 146,085,814, forward strand.
TATCGCCCAATCCAATACAGCGACCGCATTCAACGGACACTATTTCCGGTATTTTTCCAAAAAGAACATGTTTCTAAATTTGTAACTTGAAATGACCTTGATTATAGTTTACTGACAAGCTGCATGCAGCCTTCAGTGTTCAGTCAGTCCAACTTTGACAGGGGGAGGGGATTACCACTCACCATAGTATGGAAAGAATAGAGAGGGGGAGAGAGCATGTGGACTTTACGGATTTTAGGAAAAGGAGTTGACAGATGTATTGGTAGTTTTTGTCATTTGAATCACGTGTTTTCCCAAGGGTCGATTCTCCGAAATACGAGGAGTCTTGCTGTCCGTGACTGGTGGTGTCAGGTCAGCTCAGAAGTTCTGCTTCCAGAAATGTGAATGAGAGGGTTCGAGAAAAATTAACCTGCTCTTCAACCTGAATGTTGACAGGTTCCAGGTCACGTGCCTTGGATTAGTTATCCTCTGGGGGAAGGAGCGAAAAAAGAATAAGGTTCTTCAGTGAAATGCATACTGCAAACAGGAGTTGCATTTTCGCTATTGAACGAGATGGCAGGTTCAAACAAGCGCAATGCAATATGTCTAGATACTAAAATTAAAATCTTAAATGAAGTTGATAAAAAAGTTTTTAAAAAATGCGAAATTGCTAGAGTTTTCAAAATTCCCAAAAGCACCTTATTTGGCATCATTAACAACCGGGACTCAATTTTAAGAAAAGAAGAAATTGGAGTCAAATCTTCTAGAAATCGGTCCCGTGAAGGGAAATTTCAGAAGATCGAAGAAGGTTTATATGAATGGTTGAAAATAATGCGATCAAAAAATGTCCCAATAGATGGAAATTTGCTGAAGTCAAAAGCTCTAACTTTTGCTCAAAAAATGGACATTGACGAAACTGTGTTCAAAGCTTCGGACGGATGGTTGCAAAAATTTAAAACCAGACATGGTCTTTCATTCCGGAAGCTTTGTGGCGAAAGTGGTTCTGTGAATGAAGAAGCAGTGGACACATGGAAAAAAGAAAAGCTGGAAGAAATTATCAAAAATTATACTCCAGAGGATATTTTTAATGCAGACGAGACTGGACTGTTTTTCATGATGAAACCTGATAAATCTTTCATTTTAAAAAACGAAACTGCGAGTGGAGGGAAAGAAGCCAAGCAAAGACTAACAGTTCTCTTATGCTCAAATATGTCTGGTACTGAAAAACTTCCACTCTTAGTGATCGGAAAATCAAAAAAGCCGAGATGTTTTAAAGGACTCAAAACCTTACTTGTCACGTACAAAAACAACTCCAAATCGTGGATGACATCTGTCATTTTTGAGGAATGGCTACGTTGCTTGGATAAGCAAATGACAATTCAAGGTAGAAAAATTATTCTTGTAATTGATAACTGCACGGCTCATCCCAAACTAAATGGGTTGAAATCAATCACCGTGGAATATTTTCCACCTAATGTCACATCTGTTCTTCAGCCACTAGACCAAGGGGTCATTATGAATTTTAAACGCAATTATAGGAAGTTACTACTGCGAAGAGTTGTTTCTGCACTCAACGAAGATCAAGATTACAAAGTTGATGTCCTAACAGCTTTGCATCTCTCTAAAGCAGCATGGAATGACGTCTCAGAAAAAACCATCAAGAATTGCTTCCATCATGCTGGTTTTAAAAAGCAAGAGGAAAGGGAATCTACTGCTGAAATAATTAGTCCGGCAATCGAAGATGAAAATTTCGTTGAAGAAGAGGAAATGCTGCAAGAAATTTCTCAGAAAATGAACATGGATGCAACGTTGAACTTTGACGATTACGCTAAAATCGATAATGACTTGGAATGTGTCGAGCATCTGTCAGAAGATGAACTAATTTCCCGTTATTGTGGACAGGAAGAAATTGATGCATCATCATCAGATGAAGAAGAGGAAGAAATTGTAACAAAAACTCTTAGCATAAAAAATGTGTCTAATGCTATCGAGACTTTAAAATGTTTTTTTGAAAGGCAAGAAAATACAGAACACTATTTGTCATCAATAACTGAAATGGAAAATTATGTTTTGCAAAAATCACATGTGCTAAAAAGGCAAACAACCATTTCTGATTTTTTCTTCCGAAAATGAATGATTTGCAAGTATGTAATTTTTTCCTTATATTTTCTACTTTAAAATCTGTTTAACATTTTATTATAACATATTGCACTGATAATTTTTTTTAAATTCCAATGATAAAATATAATTTGAGCATTTTGTTGGAATCTTTGAAAAATTGGCAATTTTAATGGAATTACTATACTGCATGATGCATGCATATACATTTTTAAATTCTACCTCTTATAGCGACCACCCGTTATAAGGACCTTTTTTTGTGGAACGGAGATGGTCGTTATATCGAGCGTCGACTGTATTAGCCTAATCCTAAAGTGTTTTAGGCATCATTGTTCTTGTTATGATTAAGTTTACTTTAAAGGATGATTGCCTAATTTTACATTTTTATGAGCTGCTGGCCCTATTCATATGAGGATTTTTAAGTATCAGTCTTTACACTGGTAGAGATTTTTTAGGATAACTGTTCTCATTTTAACATGAATTTTCAGCTATTATTGTATTCTAATCAGGAATTTCAGGGATTATTGTCTTTATTCTGAAAGGATTTCTTGGGTCTGTAGCTCTTTTTACTGGGGGCTTCAAGAGATTTGTCAGGAACCATTATGATCAGAATACCTTTAAATGAACATTTTACTTAAACACATTAAGTGCATCGCACGTCTTTTTTTAAGCCGACCTTAAATATTTCTAAAAGATTTCCACAAGGGACTTCTTTTAAATATTTAGCACAGGCAGTGTTGTGAGGATACTGCTAATTAAATACAGGTCTTGATACTTACCTATTTCAGTTTCATCGCCCCTGTCTCGTTCTTTAGTTCCTTCACCTAAATCTGCATCTAAGTCGATGAGATCTTCATCAAAGCCAAATGCTTCATTTTCAACAGATCGTGTTGTTAAATGCATTTGATATGCCTATGAACATATTGATGCTTGTTATTTAATTATTTCTTGAAATGTGTTTTAACAAATAATTTTTGAAAGTATAGTATGCATACATAAATATACTCTATAACAAAAAAAATCAAAGCACCAAGAAGGAATCATCTGATTGCTTTAAAATTTCGGATGCAAAAACGTTTTGACCAAATATGAAAATGATTAAAATTTGGTGCCCAATGAATGAATAGTGCGATCTCCAGTGCATTGGGACTGCGCATCCAGTAGATGTATATAAGGAGCTGTTCTTGAACAGTTGTTAAAAATTTCTGCTGCATTGCGATTTAGGATACCTTTCAACGACTGAAAAAATGCCTCGCCGCAGTATTCGAGCAACTTTCAGAGTCTGAAAGAGGTAGTATCATTGGATTGAAAGAGGCAGGTTGGGAAAATCGGAGAATTGCTCCTCACGTGAGTCGAAGCGATGCGGCGATTAGAAGATGCTGGCAAGAGTGGGTGGACAATGGCAGATTTCAGCATCATGATGGTAGCCATCAATGTAGGGCCACAACAGAACGCATGGACAGAGTGATTGTCAGATCAGCAATCACAGTGCCTGATTCATCACTATCAATCATCATACGTGGGACCTGCACACAAATGCTCACCATGACCATTTTGGTACGCCACCTGCCACTCATGCCTACACACTGTCGAGCCAGATTACACAGTTGTGCTTGGCTCGATCAGGCTGGAATAATGCTGGCTGGGGACATATAGTCTTTAGCGACGAATCCCCCTTCCAACTGTGTCCTGACGATCAATTGAAGACGTGTCTGGAGAAGCATAGGGCAGCATGCTGATCCTGCTTTCACTATTGCATGCCACACGGGCCTTCAACAAGGCTAGTCCTAGTTAATTTAGCAGTCCCCAATGAACATCAAGAGCTTTCTTAAAAGTTTTTACCCCACTGCAATTAACAGTCGCTTCCGGTAAACTATTCCAACTGCCTACAACCCTATTGAAGTAGTAGTTTTTCCTAATTTCAAGATTAGCCTGAGATTTGAAAAGTTTAAAACAATGACCTCTGGTTCTACTTTCAGCACATAGCTGTAGTCCATCAACATTTCCCGTTTTAATGAATTTAAAAAACTGAATCATGTAGCCTCTGACTCTCCTTTGCTCAAGACTATACATATTGAGCCTTTTAAGCCTAACCTCATAATCTAAGTCTGAAAGACCACTTACCAATCTTGTAGCCCTCCTTTGAATCCTTTCCAATAAGGTAATATCCTTTTTTTGGTACGGAGACCAAAACTGAACAGCATACTCCAAATGAGGTCTTACCAAACTTCTGTATAATGGCAATACAACTTCCCTAGACCTGTTCAAAATAGCCTTATTGATAAACCCAAGCATCCTGTTAGCTTTGTTATTTACTGTGCTACACTGCTGACTGGACTTAAAGTCATGACTAATCAATACTCCTTGTTCACCAACTGCTTCTGCTTACCTAATGATGGAACCTTGTAAATAATAGGTTGCATGTTTATTCCCATGACCAAAATGATGCACTTGACATTTTCCAATATTAAAAGACATACCCAAACCTGCCAACATTTCAAGGAAAAAATCCAGTAGATTGCGATACTACGCAATTTCGCATGTATTTTTCATCGTTTATTTGGGGGAAATGAGGAGTTTTAACGATCACTTAAATTACAACCACCTACAAGTTCCTTATTTATGTTTCAAAACTAACTAAAAAAATATTCAGTCCTCTAAAATTATAACTGATTTTATTATGTCTAAAACTGCAAGTTTCTTGTGTGAATCCATTTGTCAAAATAGAATAATAACGTTGCTGAAGGGATTTTTTCCATAAAATTCCCTATTTATAGGGGATTACACAAAAATTTATGAAAACCAGGAGATTTTAAATACGAACCGGGAGACCAGTAGAATAGGAGAAAATCTAGGAGTCTACTAGAAAAACCAGTAGAGTTGGCTGGTATGCATACCCCACTAATTGCTAACCTAGAAATTTTATTTAAATCCTCTTGAAACCGATTGACTTGTTCCTCCGTGTCCACAATTACCATGACATTAGCAAAAATATTGATGTTCCCAGAAATACTCTGAGTAATAACATTAATAAAAATAATAAATAATATTGGCCCTAAAACTGAACCTTGTGAAACACCACTCAAAATATCAATCCACTGAGAATAATTGCCTTTCACTACTACTTTCTGTTTCCTCCCAGTCAGCTAATTTTTAACCCAAATCAAAGTTTCTCCACCAATACTAATAAAAGCAAGTTTGCTAAAAAGAGCTTCATGCAGTACTTTATTGAACACTTTCTGAAAGTAGATGTAAACATCTCCAGACTTTTTATTATCTAATGCCATGGTAACCTTGTCATAGAAATGCAATAAATTAGTTGTACAGGACGTACCCTTCCTAAAACCATACCAAATCAGTCAACACTCCATTTGCCTCCAGGAAATTCACTATTTTGATCAGTTTCAAAAATTTTACAAAGAACTGAAGTAAGATTCACAGGCCTATAATTTCCTGCCTTAGCTTTAGACCCTTTCTTGAAGAGCGGTGTTATGTTTGGCAGCTTCAAGTTTACTGGCACAGTCCCGGAGTTATTTGAAGATATGAAAATAGTCAAGACAACATCCATTAATTCCTCTGTGCATTCTACTAAAATTTTTGGATAAACATTATCAGGTTCTGGAGCCTCATTTGTATTAATCTTTTTCAAATGAAACAACACATCATCCCTAGAAAATATAAAATCCTCAAGCTGCGTATAAGCTTGCATCTCGCTTATGTCAACTGTTGAGATAGTTTCTGTTAAATACACAGGAAAAAAAATATATTTAGAATATCAGCAATATCCCCCTCATTTTTAATCAAGTTCCCGTTCTCATCCACTAGTGGGCCTACCTGAGTATTATGAGCTTTCCCTGAATTAGCATAAGCAAACAATTTTTTAGGATTCCTTTTGATGTTATCTGCAAGCTTTTGCTCTAATTCCCTATTCTTATTCCATACCAAATACTTGAAAGTACGTCTAGCTTCACAATACAAAATCCTGTCAGCATGGCACCCAGTCTCTTTAAGTTGCTGAAAAGTGGCCTGTTTATAATTGAGAGCTTCTTTCACCTCCCTAGAGAACCACATGGGCCAAATTTTCATGAAAAGCCCTTTTTTTCTAAAAGGAACATAATCCATCACTGTTTTCTCCAATTTCCTCTTAAACTCTTTCCACTGAAGATCAGCTGCACTATTCTCCAACCCAGAAGAAAAACCTCTTTCAAACCCTGCCTAAGTGCAATATAACATTCCTAAAGTTAGGTACAAATCTGTAATTTTCATCCCTTGTGAGCATCGAAGCTGGTCCAAAGCCAAAACCTAATAGTATTGTGATCACTATCTCCAATATGTTCCCTTATACTCAATCCGTGAACAGAACTTCCGACATCATAAAAAACTAGATCCAAAATAGCACCATGCCTAGTCCCCTGGGTAACAACTTGATCCAAAAAAAGTCACCAGTCACTTTCAGAGAACCTTCTTCCCTACCATTGCTAGTGTAAAAACTATTATGGTCTAGGGTGCCATTTCCCTTGATAGCCAGACCCATTTGGTCATCATTAGAGGTACATTTACTGCACAGTGGTACGTCGACGACATTCTGGGACCTGTTTTGCTACCGTTCCTTTCGCAGTACCTTGGGCTTATTTTTCAGAAAGACAATGACAGACCACATACGGCACGTGCAGCTATGAACTGTCTTCAAGCTTGTCAAGCAGTTATTTACTTGGCTAGCCAGATCGCCCATCGAGCATGTCTGGGATATGATGGGAAGGTGACTGCATCCGGTAGGGAATGTTAATGACATAGGCCGACAATTGGAGCAAATTTGGCAAGAAATACCGCAGGAGACCATCCAGGAGCTTTATCGGTCTATGCTATGCTGTCTGGTAGTTTTCATCCAGGCTAGAGGCGGGTGAACACCTTATTGAGCTCGTTACTATAACTCTGAAATTTTAATCCTTTTCTATTCAGTGCATAATCTTGCTATTCATCAATTTTTGTCTCCATCGGACAACTCCTTCTTGGTGCGTCGATTTTTTTGTTATAGAGTGTATATGAATATGTACAAACATTTAAGTATAATACTAAAACATACTTTTGACAATGTTTTTGAAAGTATTATATGGCCAGGAAGCGAGAACAGTTTCTCAACACCTCCTGTTTCTTTAAAGTGCATCAATCTTTTTGTTGGCGGTGCAAGGTCAAGTGTTACAATGATATCCGTTGTATCTGATAATTGCAATTTCATCTCTTCGCCAGAAATGTTCTTCACTTCATCAACAATTAGTTTTCGCTTTCTCTTAGATTTCACAATTCTTAAATCAGGGCCTGCAAAAAAAGGAAATTACATAAGCAAAGCCTTGACAGGTAAAAAAAAATTTTCTTGATGTTACAGATTCATCTAATGTTAATTTCAATTCTTATTTTCGAAGTAAAAAATTAATGTTTCCGGAAAAATGCAGTTTGTTGCGTAGATGCAAATCAAGGTACATTTTTAAGAATGTCTCTCACTCTTTACTATGTATCTGAGGGGTCAGGGACTACTGTAAAGCTGGCAATTCATTGGAGCTGCTCATCCATTTGGATTGGCAAACAACTGTGAAAGCATTAGCAGAGCTGCACCACTGCACCCTGCAATCTTAACCATCTCGCATTTCCCGATAGTCTGATCTTTTACTGCAGTTTAGTGGCTAGAGAATATAAAATCATACCAGAGTTTGACAGAATTCTTTTCTTTTATTGTTTAATTAAAGACGTTGAAATAATATCTGGAAAAGTCTAGATGTTTCGATGTTTTGACTCGAATGTAAGCCTACTCCAAATTCATTTTTTGTGCTAAATTTCGCTACCTATAGGCGAGTATATAAGATTCAATAATAAAAAATGCTATAAATGAGCAAAATGCTAATAAAAACTTCCAGAGCAAATTAGATGGGCTCTGATGTTACAACTTACAAAAATTTTTGAATGAGGACCCAAAATTTGGAAAGATGGCAGCCCCGAGCATTCTGGATTTGAGGTCCTATACTGTACTAAAAATCAGCTGTGATAGCTGAGAATAACCATAAATGTGCAATGATTGTTGACAATAAGTCTAAATAGAGCAATAATAAATTTAGTTTTTAAAATGAGACAAAAATAATTACATTTGAGTGGCAAAGAATTAGTAAATTAAGTTAAGTCCAATACTGTGGATTGGTGGTTTCTTTTTTGAAATCGTTGCTCAACCAGGTTTCTATTGGAAAAATAGTGGCTAAGTCATTGCTTTCTATGTTTTACAAGCATTTCATGGAGCATTTTATAGTATATGAGCAACATCTCTAGCTTGGGATGCATTAATGCTAGGGGATGATTCAGGTACATCCGCTTCTTCTGCATCATCAGACGGCAGAGAAGAAGTTGATTGAAAAATGTTTTCATGGTCGGTCCATAGCTCCTAGACTTCAAGATCAGCTTCTAATTCAGCAAAACTTTCAAACGTTACGTTTTCAGAAAAACAACTGATTTTAAAAACTTCCCCATCCTTCATAATTTATTTCACTTTTGGGTACAGCTCTGGTTTCCGAGAAATTTCATCCTCTTCCTTTTTTCCCATCGACCAGTGATTGATGCATTTAATGGCTTTGATGCATTTAACGGAGAAACAAACTGTTTAAAGCTTGAATTAATTCCTGGCGATTTGATATCATTAGTTGTTATGCCACTTTTTTTCTCTCGTCACCACATTGTTATGTCTTTACTCTGCACTTAAAACCATTCAGTCAGTTAAAGTTACAGAAGTAAAAAATAGACTTAATTTTTTGAATGAACTTCAAAGAATCGGAATAAAATCCTTGACCGAATTATTAATTTTCATATTTAAAAAAATTGTGGAATGCTTGTCTATTTACATTTTGATAATGATTCTCATTAATGAATAACTGGCAATTAGCAGTTTTAAAACAACTACTATCAAGCTCCCTACCTTTTTTTTAAATATTAAAATTAATAATTTCGTCAAGGTGTTACTTGGATTGTTTGAAGTTCATTCAAAAAATTAAGGTATGCTTAGTTCTGGGACATCCCATCGCTATTGGACATATCTTTATATTCAAAGTTTATTTTTAACTTTTTAGTACATATTGCTTACATATATCTTTTTTTTTTTTCTGGTTTTTTAAAAACTATTTTTTTTTTTTTTTTTTTGTGGAGTACTTTTCTCCACCAGACCCCTACCTGTTAGCCGAGGCCTTAGGATTGCTTACGCACGGGGAGAGGTAGTGGGGTCTACGGATTTTACATGCACATATCCCCAAGTATACATGGTGGTCTTCAGTGGGTATCGAACGCGCGACCTTCCATGTGGAAGTCCGAAGTGCTAACCACTAGGCTACCATGGCCCCTTTGTACTATTGTCTTTTTTAAAAATGTGTTTGTTGTTTTTATGGTTCAAGATCAACGGACCACTATCAATTTTGAGCCCTGCATACATATATATATATATATATATACATATATATATATATATCCAGGAGTGTTGTGCGGGTGTAGGAATGCTTGTCCGTTACTGATTATCTGAAAAAATTGTTTCCACATAAAATGTTTTAATTTAGCACAGTAATTCTCAACCTTTTCAATACCTCCGCCCCCTTATGGAATGAACAAGTTTTCAAAGCCCCCGTGGAAAAACCCGTAATTTTTCGGGGGGAGGGGATTTTAAGAGACAAAAGTTTTAAGCAATTTTCATTGCACCAAATGTGATTAATAAAAAAAAAGAGGGTTTTTTTTGTAATTGAAAATGTATTAAAAAAAACATTCGAGTGCCTATGTTGGTGCGATAGTTGTGCTTATTAGTTCAAGGCCAGTTTCTTAACTTTCGGTAAAACCTTTTTAGTGAGATGAAGGTTGCAAGTTCCTTCTGGTAAGATTTCTATTTCTTTCTTGTCTCAAGATTCGTCACAAAACTGAATCCTATCGCGACGAGGCAAAGGTGGATTCATATTCTGGTTTAATAGTGGCTCAGTGCTGAAATATGAGCAAATCACTGTATTTTGTTGGTGGTAATACCTCTTCTTGCCTTCTCTCTTCGCAGAATTGCGTTACAAAGAAAGAATTAACATTTAACAATGAAAGTTTGGTCACAGACCGCCACAGTATTCGGAGGCAAACAGAAGCAGAGTTTAGGAGGAGATGGAGATTTTCAGGCTCTTCCACAATAATTTTTTTAAATTGACGCCCAAAAAAACGGAATTTTAAGCCATTTTGCGCTTGTAAAGGAAACAAACCCCTAATACTAAACACAGCTAAAAGTTTAAAAAACTCATTTTAAATTACATGCAAAGGGTGGGGACATTTTTGGCAAACATATTTTTTAAACTAATTATAAGAAACTGATCACTAAAACTTAAAATAACTTTTGAAAAATTCCTAAAATTTTCGGCCGAATTTGTAAGTGGGCGTGACAAAATTACGTCCGTGCAAGTTCTTTACTATTATAGAAGCTGAAACTTAATAAAGATAAAAATAATGGTAAGTTCAAAGTTATTGATGTCCATGAGACAGAATCGAACAGTAAATGCGAACTAGGAAGTTTTACCGAACCCGATGCAATCGGATTTCGAAATGCAGAAAAAATCGGGACCGATCCTTAAAAGTTCAAAACACGGATAAAATGCATAAATTTTACTGGTATTTTGTGAAATATTGGGAGTCTACTTTCAAAGATTTTCATAGAAAAAGACAGAGAGCTCTCCAAAGTTAAGGATTTTTGCGGAAACGAAATTCTTAATTTCCAAAACTACCGAAAAAAAAGGAATTCCGTCAAAATACGGAAAAATCACATGTCTGCAGGTTTATTCATCTGTTGAGTCATCCTTAAATAACTAACCTTAAATAACCCCTGCACTAACAGAAGATGAAATTCCCTGACTTTCCCAGGAATTTCAGTGAAATGTGATTTCCCCTGACCAATTTAGGTCATTTTCATTTTCCCTGACAATTCCAGGTTTTCAAGTTTTTCCCGGTGCGTGGCAACCCTGCCTCAGCATCCTCTTACCGCCCACCAGGGGGCGGTAGTGCCCACGTTGAGAACCACTGATTTAGCAGCTAATAAATTGATAATAACTAGGGATGAACCGGATAGATTTTGCCAGATACGGGGTATCCTGCACTTTTTCTACCGGATGCGAATATCTGGACCGGATATTAGAGTTCAACCGGATACATGTTCCACTGGATATTTGCAGTTTGGCTATTTGCTTTCAGTTTTGCTACATATTTACTTATATTTTTATACTAGCTGACATGCCCGGCGTTGCACGGAATTAGTATTAAGTGCATCAGTCGCAGGTCAAGTGACACATGTCCAAAATTCTGTTGTAAATACATAAAGAAAAATTTTCTTAAAAAATCCAAGTAGAACATGAGCAACAGTCCTAAAAAATCCCATTTCAACAGAAAAACTCATTAAAAATCACGATTGCACTAAAGTCAACAGCCTCGAAACATTCCTTTTAGACCAAAAATAAGTCCATAAAAATCCACATTAAAATGCCAACAACAGTTCGTAAAAATTGCCATTAGAGTAAACAATGTAACAGTAAATAAAATGCCCATATTCATCAGGATAATTGTTCCAAAATGATACCAAGAATCTGTAAAAATCGCAACTACAATATATAACACCACATCTAAAAATTATCATCAGAATAAGAGCAGAATTCTCTTTAAAAGGACAACGGTCCCTAAATATTTCTGCTATAATAAAGAAAACATAAGCCCCATTTGAATAAAAACAACTATTCCTAAACTTCCCTAATAGAATAAGAACATTAGTCCCAAAACATCTCCATTAGAATAAACACGTCAGTAACGTAAAATACCCATTAGACTGCAGGCCTTTAAGAGCAGCTGTTAATAAAATTACCAACAGTCCATCCCAAATTCCCCATTAAACTAAGGACACCCGTTCCTAAAAATCCCGCTTGCAAAATCGTCAAAACATTTCCTGAAAATTCAATTAAATAGCACTTTTATAAAATTCGGATAAAAACGGAAGAAAAAAAGCATTATTTCCAAAGGCAAATGCACATTTAAGTTAAAAAATGCCCAGTACTTAACCAGTTCTGACGTGTGAAATTTAAGTTGATAAAAAGAAATAACTAAATTCAGTCCAAATGGCGCCAAACAGTCAGTACAAAAATTGAATAAATGTTAGAGAATAAATAAATCACTTGAGTAAAATATGGAATCAATCAAAATCTCTACTTTAAAAAGTTAATATAAAGCAGAAGATCGCCAAATTGCACTATAGTAATGGAAGTCTAACGCAAATCCGCCATGATCCTACAATCTAAATCATGTATTGAATTAAATGATAACAATATTACTGATAAGGATTATTGGCGCGGTTTGGAAAAGGTGCAAAGCGCAAAATAATATATTGCGAACAATTTCCTGGATGGGGGGGCAAGAAAAAAGTTATCACCACTTAGCGAAATTTTAAATTTCATCAAAAATTAGCCATAAAGAAAATCTTTCAACCTAGTTTTTAGCGAAGGAATAAATATTAAATTGCCAAAAAAGGAAAGAAAAATCAACCTCAAGATAAAGTAATTGAAAATCGTCTGCAGTTAATGATACACAAAGTATGCATAAAAATGAAATACATTTTTAGAATTTGTTTCGTTGATAAAGCGAACACCTCACTATAGAAATGTTTCATGAAATTGTTGAACTGCTACTATACTATTAAATTACCAAAAAAAGGAAGGAAAATCAACCTCCATGTAAAGTAATTAAAAATCGCTAGCAGTTCCACAAAATATGTATAAAAATGAAATGAATTTTTAGAATTTGTTTTGCTCATAAAATGGCATGAATAAAGATAAAATAGCATTTCCTCAATCTTACGTTAACAGAAATCATCTAGTTGGCGACAAAAGTACTATTTATTTTGGCGAAAACACGCAAATTGAGCAGATAAATTCAGAGGTAAGCCTTGCTTTAAAGTTCGAAAACTACTTTAAATGAATATTGCACATGTTCTATTTGTTCTACGAACTTCAGAAAGAAATCATCTTGTGCGGTTTTTTACGGGCATCAATATTCTGCTAAAATCGAAAAGGTGTGACGTTTCTTCGATGAGATATTTCTAAAATTATCAGTTTTGCTTAAATTAGAATAAAAGAAGAACAAATTCGAATTTTAGGAAAAACGCTTCGAGGTGCACGAGGACCTGACCCAAGGTACCTGTAACCAAAATTTCGTACTTCTATAACGCTCCATCTCGCCAGGAGGCGATCGACAGACAGACACACACACACACACACACACAAACTTTTGGTTTTATTTATATAGATACTACAACCTCAAAACAATAAATCACAAATGAGTTTCACTCCTAATTCCTTTAAGAACATTTTTAAAATATCAAAAAACATTTTTCCAAACCATCTGTATTATTAAATCTATGTTTATTTTTATAATGGATCATATAAAATACCGTATATTTCCGAATATAAGCCGATCCGTGTATAAGCCGAGAGTGCATTATTCCGCCAAAAATGTACCAAAAATTAAAAATTCGTATATAAGCCAAGATAAAAATTTGAAGGGAAAAAAAAATTACAGCTCAAAGAGTCGCCAAACGGGGCGAAACATTCACCAAGCAGGTAACACAGGTCAAGTATTTTCCAATCAAGACCTGTGAAAGTGAGAAGCTTGGCGGCAACGGCGATAGATTGATCTCTGGTAACCCTGTCTGAGGTGAGTGAGCACCGAACACTTGTTCCCGCCCTATTCATTCATTTTCACTGCTTTTTGCCCCTGCGATTGCTTAGTTTGTTTTACTTTTTTTATTGTTTTTATTCAGTTATTTTTCTACATTTATATTAGAAGGATGAGTGGGAATAGAAAGGCATACACAGATAGTCGGGAGCAAATTTCACCATTTTGTTTCAGCGATGATTTCACAAAATCCAGCCATAAAATATATGTATATTCTTTTAAATAAAACTCTACTTATTTTAAGCTAATTATATTTTCTTTAAGTAGGAGACATAAATTACATAATTAGAGCTCTACATTAGTCCATATTTCGCGATATATAGACCAACTTTTTTTTTTAGATTATGAACCCGTATATAATAAGCTGACCTTCCCCATTTAGCTTTCAAAAAAGTTCCAAAAAATCTCGGCTTATACACGGAAATATACGGTAAGCCATTAAAGCATTGTTTTTATTTGTAGAGTTTAAAAGAAACAACCTTTAAACAAAATGTTTTATGATCTACGTGTGCCTAACTTAAAAGTATTTTCCAAAAAATATAGGTTTAATGTCTTTTTTAATTCTAATTTTTGTAGTTTTTGCATAAAATCTTTTATAATGAATTCCATAAAACAGAAACAAAAGAATAATTCAATATTTTTTAATTATTACTATTACATAAAAAAAAACAAGAGCTTGTTTTTTTTTTTCAGCTGCCGATTTTTTTCGGAAAAGTTTCGTATTCTGGGTCTTCCGGATATCGGGATTCCAAAATTGGGGTCCTATACTGTATATTGTTTTATATGTTGTGTTTTTACAATACACTTTTTTATTAGTTTAATACCTACCTTCAACAATTGAAGCATCTAAAGGCCCAAGAGCAAAGCTCTCCTCCTCATTCATTAGTTTGTGGTGATCAAAAGCTCCGAGTGCAGAAACTCTGTCTGCTCCAGCATCATTCAGCGCAATTCCCCCAGTGGCACCACTTTTTTCTCCAGATACAGGTAAAAAAGGTTCATCACCCACACACATATCTAATCGTCCATTTGGTTCGGACCCAAATATTTCTGCATTTGATTCATGAACACTTGCAGCAGACGATGGAGGTGATGGTGCACCCATAGATCCTGGTCCCATATCTGTAAATGTTTTATATAAATTATTTTTAGGAACACTTTTAAATAAAATATATATATAGAGAGAGCAGTATACTGCTGTGAAATGGTCAATGGCAGCATGCACACAAAATAAGTTTTCGATATATTTGAACGTGTTTTTGATTTGCTACAAATGTCAATAAAGCACTGAACTTTAAAAAAGTAAAGGGTCAATCCATGTGAAATCATCCAGTAAAAGGGAAAAACGTTGCTCGATGTTTTTGATTTTTTTAAGAATTTTGCCAGTCAATTTATTCTTATCTTGAGATACCAAAACAAGAGTTTAAAAGTTTTTTAATTCTTTAAATATTTTATTACAGCCATTTTCAAGTCCCATCTTTAGTGGTTTTTCATGAAAATACTAATCTTAAAGTTTTCAGTAGTAACCTGAACGATTTTCAGTAGTTTTCAGCGCTTATCAGTAGTTTATAATACCGGAGAAACGTGGATGCAAAAACTACTCAATATTCAACCTAAAAGCAAAATATTTGCTCAGCTGTACCATGGTGGCAACAGAATCCAAGAAAAAAAAACCCTGATAACTCCCCGATTGGTCTCAAAAATGTCCTTGACGTTATAATTAAATTGAGAGTTACACAGTGTCATTGTCATGTGTGATGACAGTATCACAGTAGTGAAACCAGAAAAAAATTTAGGGAGGGGGACACTACTTTTCCAACTGAACTTTGTGCAATTCCCTTTTTTTTCAGTGAAGGGTGGTAGTAGTAAGGATTTGCATTTTCTGAACTTTCAAAACAATTTCCTGAACCTCGAACTTTTTTCATTGGTACTGTATTTTCTGGTATATAAGACGAAATGTAATTTATCTAGTTGAAATTTATGAAAACTACTTGATTCAAACAGAAATTTAAAAAAGTACTTATTTTAACAAGGGTCGCAATGGAAAATGTATAAAATATAGGACAACAGGAAAATGGTGCAAAAAGGGCATACTATTTTAATAAAATGTGTGGATTATTAAAAGAAATACAATTTCCTCTAAAAAATCATCAAAATGATGAAGAAAACATTACTAAAATTATTTATTGCATTTAATAAGACTGCAAGAAATTATAACCCAAAAGCTTTTTTTTATTGATACAGAATAAAAGCAACAATTAACAATCTAACAGCAAACACGAACCCTTTACGAAAATCGCGATCGCCAAAATGAAACTCCACACCAAAGTCAAATTTCCAAAAAAACGTTCCCGACTTTATTTCTGAAAGATCGACTGGTTTCTGTTTATTTGTCTGAAAGTTGGGGGTTCTGCTGACATGCGAATTGACTTACACGCAAGTATATACGGTAAGATATTGATAAAAATAAAAAGGAATTTTATTTACTTACTTTATAATTAAATTTTTTAAAAAGTTAAAACGGAAAAAATACGTTTATTGTACAGGATGCAGAAAGATTGCGTAAAGAAAAGAATGCATACGTTTTTCTGCTTGCACGTGGAAAGGTCCACGATATTTTAAAGAATTGCATAAAACAATTAAGAAATATGCATTGCTGCAATTTACAGCAAAAAAAATGAGGGCGGAAAATTTCCAGTTTTCTAGAACTCTACCACCCCTGGAAGGAGAAAATAACCAAATTTTCTAAGTAACATAATCTGCAACTGCTGAGAGTTTTAAATCTAAAGTTTTTTTTTCTTTTTAAGAATGAAGATCATCCGCCCCCCCCCCCCCCCCAATCATTATTTTATACTTATATTACTTTATTTTCTCAAGATGCATATTCCTGTATTGAGTAAAGAAACAGTTTTAACAAATTCCAAATCATCATGCGGGTGGGGGCATGGCTCTCTGTGCCCCTCCCCCTTGTGGAGCCCCTACAGTATAATGCACAGAACCAAACCCCAAATTCGGCACGCTGGAGAACGGTGTTATGCCGAATTTTGAAACACAACCAAAAATGGCAAGTTCTTGGAAACAAACGTTGACACGCGTTTATTTACGCAAGATTGCAATGTTTTCTTAACTCAAACACAAAAACAGTGACCTTTTTTATTGCTTAATCAGAGAAAGTGCACTTTCAACCAATGGGAAATCGGTAATCGAGCTGACCACGCACAACGAAAGGGAATTTTGCAGACGAAACTCCAAACGCTTGCCGGTTTGAATAATTTTCCCTGATATTTGGAGAAAATTTAAATATCCCCTGACATTTTCCAAAAAAAAAAAAAAAAAAATTCCCTGAGAATTCCCTGATTTCCCCGTTATGTTTGCACCCAATAAGATTATTTTCCAATATAAAATACAAATTTAATTTCTAACTGAATTCTTTAATTAATTTAGGACGAAATAGTTAAAAACCAAACGAGCAAACAACGTAAGTAACAAAGAATGCAATACGCAACTGCTAATGCTAAAAGGCTTAAAAGCACGTGTCGTGTCGCGCAAGCGAAAAAATCCGAACTTTGCCGGAACACCCGAACTCACTCGCCTGGTAGAACAGGGTTGCTGTAAATATTGCTCCACGGGAGAAATTCCGGTTAGAACCGGAATTTTAAGCTTTCTACCGTCACTAAACTACCAGGAATCGTCAGTAAGCGCTCGTTTTGGCGACTGTTGGTGAATCTTTTTTTTATATATGTGCACCAAGCGCGAAAAGTTGAACTCTGCTAAAATATTGTATTTTCCGTAGAAAAAAACCACTTTCCGTAATTCGTAGTCAACTTCAAATTTTTATATTTTTCCGTAAAACCACTTTCCGTAATTCGTAGTCAACTTCAAATTTTTATATTTTTCCGTAGTAACTATGGAGAATCCGTAGCATTCGGCATCTCTGCATACTACTTCTGATGAAACTACCAAAAGGTATCTATTCAGGGGAGAAAATGTACAGGTGAGTCTTACTTTCTTCCATTAAAAATTTTAACGTTAAAAACACAAGTTTTTGTTTTGAAAATGGCATTTTCAAACTCCATTTCCGTATTTTAAAAAAATATTTAAAAGAAGAAACCAAAAGCAAAATTTTTCTCATTTCTTACTGAATATAATGGTTTTTAAATCATTTTGAAATATTCAGAAATAAAAAAGTTATAAAGATTTATGTAAAGCAGCTAACGATTAAATAAGTTTAACACACTGAAGCAGCTAAAACTGTCCAATTTGCTACACAAAAAAGCAGAAGAGTTTCTTGTTTATTTACTTGATAACAGATGGCGCCAGCATAAAGAACACTGATTCGGCATCCATTAAAGGACCTCTTTGATTATTTTAAATCTCAAGTTTAAGAGAAGCGGTACGTCTTTAGACTGTGGGTCTATTTTTTGTCATTAGCCGGCACGATAAGCTTTAAAATGAGAGGTAAATTATGGAAATTGATAAACAAATAAGGAAGATCTCTTGGACTGACAGAAAAACAGGTTAGAGGAATAATATATATAAAAGATAACTACTAACCATACATGTCATCATCATCACTGTCCTCGTCCAGTCTTTTGTCCTGTGGCTGTTTTTCATTTGCATTGCTGCTTTCAATATTTTCATCAGCATTTTCTAATGACACATGATCCAAAGGTGCATCATCGAAGAGGCCTGCAGGTTCGAACAGGGACCCAGTTTCATCTGCAACACAGGTTATCTAATAACATATTAATGTTCAATAATTGCAGTAAAACCTTAACCGATCATTTTTCCAGGGACCATTCATTTTGAAAGATAAATTAAGAAGAATGTTGCATGTGGAAAAACATAAAACATAATTGGTGTGACGGTCATCATTAAATCAAGATGATGCGGGGAATGATGGATTATAAGGTTCTGATGTATATCATTTGAATGATTTAAGAATACAAAATGAATGACTACCAAGAGGGTAAAGTTATGGCACATAAATTGAAAATTTCCCAATATGAAACACTGAATAATTTCAATGCCATTTCAAGACTTTTTTGCCAATAAAAGCTAGTTCATAAACAGAAAAAAAATAATAATTTCTTCAAAACAAAATTTATATATATATGTACAACATTAAAAACAAATAGCTTTTTAAAACCCATGTTTAAATTCAGTTTCGATTTTAAAACACGAAGACTAAAGTGACCTACAGACAATTATAGGCACTTTATACATTTCCCCTTTTCCTTTTTCAATGGCATGAACAGAAACTTACATAACTTGTGGTCCAGGTCTAGCGAATCAGAAAAACCATGCGGTACCACGTGGCGGATAGCTCAAGAAATTATACAAGGCAGGAGAAGCTAATTTTTGTTTGAATTCATAAGATGTACTTGTTGTAAGATTGTAAAAAAGTGTAAATAGCTTTGTAGTCTTTTCGTGTTCTTTGTTTATGTTTTTGGCTTCCTGAGATGTATATTTTGCGTTCCAACCATGTAGTGGCTTCAAGTGAAAAAATAAAATTAGGTTTGATAACTTCGGCTTCGACTAACTTCACAAATGGACAGCAATCACCAAAACGACGTTACATAGGTGTTGTTAAATTAGGCAGTAGGATAGTAAGATTCGTACCTACTAGCGGGAACTTCTGATTTCGAATGATGCAAGTTCAAGTTGTTCCTTCTGAGGAAATAATTATTTGTGGTGGAAAGACTTAATATGATAAAAAAAACTGGAGATTTCACAAGAAAAATGAGTGGTCTACCAATGTACTCTAGGGTGGGTGTATGCTGCAAGAGAAAGTTAACTCGCCAATTGTGTCTTCACTTCTTGAGGCCGGTAATTCCGTGCCCATTCATCAACGTCCAGCTTAATGTTCCGCTGCCCATTCGTCATTCGTCCTTGTTGCGTGCCAAGAGTTTCAAGTGCTCCAATGTTTTGCTTCATTGTGTTTTAAAAGTGATGTGCATAGTGTGATCTTCAAGTGTGGTGTTTATCGACGTGGGCGTCTCATGGTGTATGCTACAAATCTACTTGTGCTAGAGTAAAGTGTCTGGAGGCTCAAGAAGTGAACGAAAATAAGTTTTTTTTAAATGTGCATTTTTGAACATTGATAATTTTGAAATTGTTATTACAGTAGAACTTGGATAATTTGAAGATGAAGGGACCACAGCTAAACTTCGAGTTACACAAGTCTCATTTTTGTAGCCTAATTTACGGCCGACAAATGCCGATAATGTTTATTCCGTCAAAAATAACGTCAATAATCTTCTGGAAAATGTCAAGGCATGTGTATAAAATAATTAAACATTGTATTTGCAACAAAATAAAGCTTATTTTGTACATAATATAAAAGATAAAACTATAGCATATACATACGAAAACAGGAACATATAAGTAGAGTATTACTTTTACAAAATATTCTTTGGTTAAGTACTGATGTTACATTTTAGGCGGTAAGATCTATACCTACTAGAGAGAACTTCTGATTCTGAATGATACAAGTGCGAGTTGTTCCCTTCTGAGAAAATAATTATCTGTGGTGGAAAGACTTAATATGATAAAAAAACTGGAGATTTCACAAGAAAAATGAGTGGCCTAGCAATGTAGACTAGAAACAGAATAAGGTTTGATAATTTTGGCTATGACCGACTTCACAAATGGACAGCAATTGACAAAATGGCATACATAGGTGATGTTACATATATATGATTTAATAAAATGTTGACTGGTGTTAATTTAAGGACAATTTGACTTATTTTTCCTGACTGTCTTTTATCTGTCCATGAGAAACTGGATTTCACATAAAGAGTTCATCCCATCAGAAGTTACCAAAGACAAGCCATTGAATCAGACATCCAAAACTTACCCAGAATTTTGAGAACTTTCTTTTTTTTTTTTTTTTAACATTGTTTAGACCCTCACAAAAGTTTTTATAACTTCTAGACTTGAATTCTTACTTTATGATATGGTGTTCCTTTTCAGTTACATTTAACCCTCTCACTGCGTAATTTTTTTACCAAAATAGGTTCAAAAATTGCGTTTTTTTTTTATTACGTATTTCAAGTCTACATATATTTTAGAGTTAAAATATACGAAACTTTTTTGCAAAAGAGTATTTTTTCAATATTGATGATCAAAATGAATTTTCAGATTCATCACTATCCGCAGATGAATTCGAGAAATTTTCATCAGTTTCGCTATAACTATCTTCACTATACTTTAAATCAGAGTCAGAGTCAGAACTACTATCAGTGTCGGAAATATCGTCATAAATATAGGTTATATCACTCGCGAAACACTTCCTGCCAGACATCTTTGAGCTAAGAAAAGCCGTCGCAAAATGCTAAACAAATTCTCGTATATTTCGCAGCAATATGTGGACAACTAATGCCATCTGTTAGCCCACATCATAAACAATTAAACATCACAGAAAAACAGAAATGAAACCGTGAACAGGGAAATAGTGGGTTGCACAGTTAAATAGATGGCAAAAATGCATCCCTGTGGAAATTGCGGGTTGCGCAAATTTTGCTACTTCTACATTGCCCGTGGAAATCGCGGGGTGCACAGCGAGAGGGTTAAAAAATTACCTGATCAACAAGCAAATTCCAGAAGCTTCTCCCTGAATATTTCCAAGTTTTCTAGGTTGCTAGTCACCCTGAATAATAATATGTGATTTATGTTGTTTATATGAAGATCAATTTTAATTGATGTCGCTGAGCATAAAAAGGATCTTACTTTACCCGAAGCAGCATAATGTCATCATTTTACAGCAGACATCTTAATAGTAAACATGGCTTTGTGCATATTAATATTAAGATGCCACACTGAAATTTTGCATGCGTTCATTTGAACCCCAAATGAAACTTTTATGCTCCCTACCAACACAAAATTTCTAAAATTTTCTTCTGCTATAGCTTTCCTCCTAATGTAAATACAAAAGGAACTAATTAAATTAAAGACTTTTACCTAAGTGCCAAAATAATGAATGAAGTAATAATTAACAATATAAATAAAATGTTCAATCTTTACATTAAAAAAAATCACACATACTTTATCAATAATCCCTTATAACCCTTTCTGGCACGGGACATTAATTTTTTTTAAATATAATAAAAAAACACTGAATCTGATCAATTGGTTACCTAGACTTAGATTTTACAGTATTTTTTTTTTTTTTTAACTTACCTTCTTTTGCAGAGGGTAGTGTCCTCTTTTGAGGGCACTGCCCTCAAAACAGATGAACTTTCACTCCCTTTCATCGAAGGTATCGAATTACGCCATGTTTCACGCGAAGGGCGAATCGAAGAATCAAATGTTGTAGCGGTGTCTCCAAAAAGGGACACCTTTGGATCAATCGTTTTGCTGGGTTTGAAAATAAATTTCAATGTTATACAATAATTTGAATGAACACCTTGTGGATATTGCTGGAAAATGGTGTACTGAATCAGCTGAAATTATGTATTTTAATCTCTCAAAAAAAAAAACCTCATACTTTAGATTCTAAAAAGAGAGGTAATTTTAATATTAAATAAATCCAATAAAGTGAGCCATATTCACTTGTGCTGCCATCTATACTTCAAAAAGAGAATCAAATGATAATTTACCAGCAATTTTTTTGGTTTTGAAGGTAAATTTTTTTTTTTTTAGAAAATTTTGCAATTGATGTCCGTCCTCTTTTGCGACCACCATGCCGCAAAGGGATAACACAGAAATGTGTCTGTAATATTCTTTGGAAGTTGTGATTTAAGTTTAATTTTCTAATTTAAAGAAATAAATTATATACCTAAGAGACAACCCCCAAAGCCGTCACTTTTAAGGCTTTGATCAATTGAAGAATTTGCTTTACTACCACTATTGTTGCTTGTATGAAGGGCCGGTGTGTTGATGGTTTCTTCAGACCTTTCTTTGGCCTCTTCACAAAGGAGAAGACTAGCATGCTCAAAGCCCTCATCAATATTTGTAGCATCACGCGCAGCTTCTGGCTCATCAAAGGCCATATCTGTTGAAAAAGAAAAATTGACGAAACATATTTTCACATCATTGCTGTTAGTTTATATTATAAATGATGCACAACATGAACTACAAAAATTTGATGAAATACAATGTAAATAGTAACAAGAAAGATATAATAAGAAAGTCATCAACTTTAAAAATAATATTTACAATAAAAATCATCAAATATCATTTGTCCGTAATTTTTAGGAAATTTGTTTGGGTTCTCCCTTTTCCTGCAAATATCAACTCAAGGTTCGCAGCGCCTCTCTCATCTGAGAACTCTTGAAGAATTTACTGACTGAAGTTCAGAAAATAATTTACAAACAGAAAAAAGTTTCTTTTTCTCTAGATTTCACAAATTTACGTAAAATATTTTTTCCAAATTGATAACAATAAACAAAGTTTTGATTATTGCAAAAAAATATGACTTTTTAATGCTCTTTTTACAAACAGATGGAACTTAGCAATTTTGATAACGTTAAATAACTGATAACATTAGCTGTAAACTCACAAAGCGGAGTTTACTGTACTTCTGAAATTGCACTGTTGTAACAGTATTGAGAATTTAGATCCATGGCCATCAATCTTCAAGGCCCAAGTTAAATGAGAAAAAAAATCATAATTTTTCATTTTACACTAGTTTTATGAGTTACCAAATGCATCATCCGCCATTAATTGTAGGTTGGAATAGTCTTCCTTCAGTGTGATGTCTTCTGCTCTTGATTGATTAAGGTTCACACTGGCATCCATGTCTATCCTATGGAGAGGGGAAAAAGCAAATAACAAACTAAGCTGTAAATATGATAGCCAACTTACAAAACAAAAAATACTAACTTTTAAAATGTTTTTATAAAAAAATTTAATTGATGGGGGAGAGAAGAGATGAATACAAAGAACACTCACATTGCACCACTGTCTAGTTTAGATGAAACAGCAAATCAACATTTCACATACCCCTCCCCCCCCCCCCCCCCAAAAAAATAACCTTCATTAGAATTTTTCCTTTCAATGCCATAGAACCTGAGACAGAACTTCATCCCTTAAAGACCTGTTTTTTTAATGCTAAACAGACAGCCTGTAGACAAAGCTTTTGTTGATGCCTAAAATCTTAAAATGGTACTTGTACCACTATCTGTTGAGAAAAATGTTGCCATGTTGAATTGTTACCATGAACCAACATGATCGCTCGTTTCCACCATTTATTACATACACAGCAATCCAGGAACAAGTAGTGACCCCAAGAACCACTCAAGGTGTGACCCTTGGACCCCACAAACAACTGAAGGTGACCGTTGGACCTCACGAACCACCCTAGCTATGACCCTTGGAGCAAGTAGTGACCTCACGAACCACTCAAGGTGTGACCCTGGGAGCAAGTAGTGACCCCAGAAACCATCCAAGGTGCGATCCTTGGAGCAAGTAGTGAACACACGAACTACCCAAGGTGAGACCCTTGGAGCAAGTAGGGACCCCAAAAACCACCCAACGTGCAACCCTTGGAGCAAGTAGTGACCCCACGAACCACTCAAGGTGCGAACCTAGGAGCAAGTAGTGACCCATGAGTGGTTTGTGGGATCACTACTTGCTCCAAGGGTTGCCCCCCTAGGGGTTCGTGGGGTCACTATTTGCTCCAAGGGTATTAGTTCTCTGTTACAAAATAGAGATAATTTTATGCATTAAACATATCAAAAATCAATGGATTTTTATTTTTTCCAATTTCATAAATTTTTCCGTCATCTTAGACTTTTTTGCAATAAAGAGGACAAAATAGCAACTCTGTATAAAACTCAAATAGAAGTAACATGGTATAAAATAATGTAAATATATTGTGAAATTCAAATCATGAACTTACGTTATATCGGGAATTGTGGTATCAAAATCATGAAACACTTCAGGTAAAGTTATAGTTGCAACAGCTGCTTCTCGGTTGTTTTCTGGCAAATCTACTACTCCCGGACGGAAAGCCATTTTAATCTTAATGAAAGCTTCATTACAGTCAGCAAGAAGATATTTGGCTTTCCGAGAATAGATTCTCACAATCCCCAGAAGCAAGTGACCACTAGTCCGGAGGGCCATTTTTACCTGAAAAAATTAAGCACCCTAAAAGTTACACAATTGATAGGACTGCCTTTATAATGTAATTTTTTACACATGTTTTAATAGTTAATTCATGGGTGAAAGAAAAAAGATTACAAAGGACGGAAGTTAAAAATAATTTCTTCGGAAGTTAAAAATTCTTTCATGCATTTTCCAAAATCTATGTTACCGTAAAATCTCGAAAATAGCCCCCCCCCCCCCATCGAATGTAACCCCCCCCTTTTCTCGCCAAAAGTGGAATCTTTCAATATTCCTTAATATAACCCCCCTCCCCAAATAGCTGACGATTTTAAAACACATTTTCTATTATTTTCTTATGATAAAGATTAAATATGTGCAATTTCTTTTTGTGTTTCATTTATTTGTTTATTTTTCATAAATATTCAAGGTCTATATGCTTAAAAATAAATTTCATGTACTCGGCGTTGATTCGTTCATTAGCCGCCATCTTTGATCTTGTGAGTCCGCCATTTTTGGTCGTGATTTGAAATTCGGCACATTATGAAATACCGATGTAGCGCTGGCCTCGAACATGCCAAATTTGCGTTTTATGAGTTTTAAATTTAAATTATAGGGATTTCTGCTTAAGTGCTAAATTCTTTCTTCAGTCAAAGATGCCATCCCCATCGATCAATTTTCTATTAGAAAATTATAAGACAGATTTTTGTTTATTTATTTTTTGAATCTTGTTTTATATTAATGTTTTTAAAATAATTTTAAATGGTTTATACTTATTATTTATCTTCAGTAAATGCTCTTAATTAATACTAAAAAAAAATTTTTTTTTTCATAATTTTTTTCGAAAATCTCGATTATAAACCCCCTATCTGAAATTTGCCAGTTTGTTTTTTAAAAAGAGGGGGGTTACTTTCAGGATTTTACGGTAATATATTGCATGTATAGTAAAACCTGTAAAGTTGACCACCTGTCTAACCGCCATATTCACCGTCAACCTAACTCCACGCGTGAAACCACGAGATCCGTTAACTCGGAGTTGGGGCTCAGCGCTGCAAAGTTAAAAATCGGTATTCACGGAGGAAAATCAACCTGGGGTTTTCCAACCACGAAGTTAGTCAACTCGACGCCATGTGGGAACGTACGCAGGCCCGTTAATGGTCAAAACTATCACATGATTTTCTTCATGCTTTTTCGCCGCGCAGTGTACATTTCGTTTCCCGTTTTTTAAAATTCCCGTTCTCTGCGATATAGCGATGAATAAAACACGAGTGGTTTTTAGCCCGTTTGAGAAGGTATTACTTCTAGCACTCGTGGGAAAAATTTAAAAATATTGAAAAGTAAAGAATTCAATAAAATTTTTCTCGGAAAATGAAAATATATATATATTTAACGAATAGGAAATTATAACTAATTTTATCATTGTAATATATCTCTTTCTGACATTAGAAATGTACCATTCACAAAAGATATATATATAATATAGAAATGTATCATTATGAACCAAGCAGTAGTGTATCATTGTATCTTTTAAATTTTTATTTGAATATTCTTTCATTAAATCAAGGCTGTAACCAGGGATGCCCACGACGCCCCCCCCCCCCCCGAAAATTTTCGCAATGTAGCATATATTCCTCCCTGAAACTTTCCTCAACATAACTGTTTCAAAGGCTCCCTCCCCCCCCCCCCAAAAAAAAAAAAATCTGGCTATGGCCTTGCATTAAATTCATGAGAGTATTTTAAAAATGCATTTGATTTCAATTATAGCTATTGTAAATACTTTATTCTTACAATCACTTCGCATTGGCAAAGTACAGTAAAAATTTGGTTTAAGTCTTACAACTGCATGAAACGGCAATTCAAAATTATGTGATTTGGGGTTAACAAGAACCCTTTTTCTAATGCAAATATGAATTCATTAATACAAATACATATGGCGAATATTTTGACTTTTTCAAAAACCTTGCAGTTTACCTTTAAACACAAAACTGCCATTAGCATTATGGATTCATTTCATATGTCTTTTTTTTTTTTAAAGAAGCTTTTCACATATTCAAAACCTTTGTTAAATTTAAAAAAAAAGAAAATAATATACAAGCAAATGTAAATTGGTCAATGACATAAAACACATAGTAAAGGTCAACAAGTTTATTTTATTCGACATACATAAATCAAAATATTCCACATGACTTTTGCAGGCCCAGAAGTAACCTTGGCAAAAAAATTAGGATGCATGTTAAATGTTCAGTATATACATGCACACTTTAAAGTAGAATAAAATTATATCAAAAAGCAACAAGGAGAGAGAAAAATAAATAATTAAATAAAAATACTAAAGATATATTACCCCCCATTGTTTGGTATTTCTGTTCAATTAGGAATCATGATAAAGTTTCAAAATCTTTAATGAAGTAATAGCTCCCGAGAGAAAAACATTATCGGAAACACACAAAAGTGACAAAGAAATCATTGAACAATACTAGTTAATAAAATTAAAACAACTCTAAAGTTGTATTTTTTGTAAGGCCTCTTCAGAAATTCAAGATCGTGTAAAGCGAAGAAAGCTCTAAAAACAAACCTTTTTTTCCAATTTTCGCAACATCCAGTCCGCCATTGCTAATGTTTACTTGTACTGCTCATGCGCTCAAACCTTAACTTTGCTCTGGAGCTTGGTTGAGTTACTCGACCTGGCATGGTTTCGGGAACCTGTTTGCGCGTAGGCAAAGTTGATGGTGAATAGGAAATCCGCGGTAACTCCAGGTTGGAGACCGGTTTCGCGTCAAACCATGAGGTTAGAGTTGACGGTGAATACGGCGGTAAGTTGACCACTTTTCTCCAGAACAGAATTTTCCCTCTATTATATAATGTAGGGAAAGCTTCGTAACTTGATCACCTGTCTATATTGACCACTTATATACGCCAAATTTAGGTAGGAACATTCTAAAAAAACCTTCGTAAGTTGACCGCCTAATTATTACTATATTTATTTGTTTGTATGTTTTTGCAAAGGTACAAACACTAAAATAACTTCTCCAGGATACTCTTTATGCCATGATGTTAGACCAGTATTTGGATGGATGAAACATCAATATAAAGTTTGCCTAAACTTCTTTGTAAGTCAACCATATGGGAAAACTACCGTGAGCACTCTTTTATTCTTATCTCCTTTTTTCTTCAATCTGATGTAGCCATTTTGAAAAATTATGTATTTTTAGGAAATCTTTACTACCATATATGCAACTTACATAGTTAAAATAAAAATAAATATCTCATTAATTAAGTAATTTACTTTTAAAGTTGTATAGGATACATTACAAGAAATTCAGGATACATTTCTCTAATGATATTTTAGATAATTGTTAAAAAAAGCTAATTTCTGTTTTAAAGTAACATTAATGCATAAAAGCTATATTTTGATTAGTTACAAATAAATAAATGCATAATGTAAGAAATGGCAAAAAAAAATATCTCTACCCTTTATAAGTTGACCGCATGTCTAAGTTGACGGCTAAAATGCTGCACCGCAAGTGGTCAACTTACACAGGTTTCACTGTATTAATTATTTATCAATAATTTTTTTTCTCCTGATAGTAACCAGATTGATATTGGCAATATTTAATGATTAAGGTGCGAACTCAAGTTCAACATTTTTAAAATCATTCTTAAGCATTTTAACAAAAATTACTATATTTATTATAATTAGCAACACTATCATATATATACATATATATATATATATTTAGCTTTTAAACAAAGAAGCATAAAAAAACATTTAAGACATTTATATTCACAGGGTACGGAGGGAAACTTGCTGATTTGAATTGGACGCTAATGAGCGTGCGTTCGCCATCGAGGTGTACTTTTCTAACAGTCAATCGGTGGTCGCCACCCATCGTGCCTTCTGAACTCAGTTCAGTATTCATCCCGGGGCATATCCTAGCCGGCAATCGATTGTGTGTGTGGACACATTCAGGGAAAGTAGGAGTGTGGCAAAAAAAGGCCCAGGAGGTCAACGGGCTTCCAGAACTCCAGAACACGTCGAGAGGGTGAGGGAGTCGTTTGCGCGGCTCTGGGGATTTCTGATCGCACAGTGAGACAAATTCTTTACAACAAACTCTAGTTTCATCCCTACAAACTTGCTGTGGTCCAGCAGTTTTTTCGCTTCTCGCCAAATTGCATGTTAAGGGCTCTGTAACTTGCTACACAACGCTCTTGTGTTTTTTTCGGGGGGGGGGGGATATCTTAAATCTATCATTTACAACGACAAACCCCAGACCCGGCAACACCTGAAGGACAACATCTGCCAAGCCATTGCCAACATTCCTGTCGATATGCTTGAAAGAGTGCAATTAAACTTCAAATCTAGGGTAGATCAGTGAATCATTAATGAGGGCCGCCATTTGCCCGATGTAATTTTTAAAACTAGTTAAAACAAAAATTCAGAATGTATACTATACGATACAAAAAGAATTAAATCGATATATTAAGTATTTTCGTTTATTGACTTTTCAAATCAGCAAGTTTCCCTGCCGCACTCTGTACTATATTATAAAATATATTAGTTCCAAAAAATTTTTCCTTTTACGTCTGACGATTTATAAAAAAGATGAAAATCTGCCTATAGATGGAATACTTTCAGCCATGAGTTAATTTACCATTAAATTTAGACAAAGCATTATGACAGCATTTTAAGCAACACTATCTTTAAATGTCCAAGACTATTTCTGAAATTTTGACATTCTTTACTATGATTATTTTTGGAATTTTAACCTTTATAGAGTATTGGTAATTTCATTTGTTTGCTTAATCTTTAAAATATACAAAAAGATGGAATGAGCTCTTTTGAAAGTGAAAGAAAGTTTAGGAACCACGAATAGCTAGTATTTAATAAATAAAAAACACTAAAATAAAAATTCTGATAGGGGAGAAAGATTAATATTGATATGCCCTCTCAATATTAAACAGCGTGTATGGGTTGCATAATTAGTGCATTACTTAAAGCCATTCTGTAATTTCCTTTATTCCTCTGACGATCTTGCCTATAATCTTATAAAACAACTCCATTAGAAAATGGTTTGAGTCCTGCAGAACTTATTTTCAATAGAGGGATACTTACAACATGGCCAATTGCAAAATCTTAGTTACAACTAAACCTAGAGAGTCAAACAGTAATTGAAGAAAAGGAGGAAAAGAGAACAGAAAAATTAACAAATTTTAATAAAAGACACAGAGCAAGAGAAAGCCACAAGAGAAACAGGATACATTTGGTTCCCTCAATGGACTTCCAACCAGAGACTGAGGAATTAGATCACTTCGACACTGCTGGAAGGAATGTTTCAGACATTCCCAGCCCAGTGAAAACAAATCCTCCGGATGTTTAGATGGTATTTCCCACAGTGTTAAGTTTAAACCTAATTTATATTCATGTTACCATATTTATAATTCATATTACCAGAAGTGGAAGAGCCATCCATGCCCATGTGAGATCTGATCTTTGAAGAGGGGAGATGTGCAATAAAGACATTGACTGTAACCAAGTTTAAGTTATTGATGTTCGAGCAAGAGCACTGTTGGATGCATGGCGTTGTGTGTGCGTTTATGTCAGCTTTATTGTATATAAATGTGCTTTGTAATCGCTCTGTGGATGATTAGAAATTTGAACAAAATGATGATGATGCTAATGATTAACAATATGCCGTTATTGCACCACTATGATCGACACTCCACCAAAACAAACAAAAGTAAAACACACATTTTATGCTGGATTTCATGCATATCCCATTTTGTGCCAATGCCATTCCAAATATAATTTATTTTGCCCTGGCGTTAAATAATTTATTATCCACTAGAAGTTTTTTCTGAATGTTTTTGTTTCTTGGACTGATTTGTTTCGTAAGAGTTGTGTCATTTCAAGTGGCTTTGGATTCAAATGTTCTGTTAATACTTTTACGATATCATCACACATCAAAACAGAAAGAACTTTTGACGCAGCCAAATTCTTTAGTAATTTGCACCCATTAAACTTAATATGGCCAGAACTATCCTAGCATCTACGATTTCATTCACTAAAAAGGCTAAAGTTGTTCTGTCACATAACGTGGCCAATCTTCCACTGCTACATCAAATGATTCAAAAATAATATTGTACGATTCCATGACTTGTCCACAACTTCTTGTCATACTTAATAATGATATTTATGACAAATACAGCACATATTTGATGATAAAAAAAAAGATAAAAAACAATTAGAAAACTACACAGAAGTATCTTGCTTGCGTGGTGATATTTGCCATAACAAAATTTGCATATGTCAAACACAAATACATTTATTTATCAAGGATTATATAGATTATATAGATGGATCCAATGTTTGGAAGCTAGAAGCTAGTGATACAGACAAAGATGAATACAAGATTGAAAGTGGAAAAGCTCTATTTTGTATGTGAATGAGAATAGAAGATGATCTAAAGAATCTTATAACTGAAGTTACTGGTCCAAAAAAAGCATACAGAATTATAGCTGAATAATCAAGTTTAAAAAAACTTAAACTTAATTTAAAAGAGAATTTTGCATTTTTCTGTTTTGTTATTGAAATATGCAATCCTTTTACAACCTTGATGTGGGGAAATATTTTTATGTACTATTTTCAGTCAAACTTAAAATTGTTGATCATTTTGTTATGCATGAAAATGATTCGCCAACAGTGCTTACATAACTTTTTTATTCCTTTAGTGCTACTCAACTTTCAAAATTTATATTTGGCAAGGATTTAAAACTTTTTAACAAAATGATTAGCTTACATCCCACTTAAAAATCCCACTTAAAATTTTGGTCAAGGTGGGAAATCCCACCTTGTATTTTTCCCCAGTGTGAACCCTGCTCCTTCCTGTGCTATAACACAACCGCGGTATAGTGAAACTGTACCGCTGAAACATATTCAAGAAATATACTTGCTCCTGTTGCACTACTTTTAACTTAATCAATTCCTCGTAACTTTTCTTGTATAGTATAATTGTTTCTTTTCTTGTTTGCCTCCATTTTATTAGCTGTAATTGCTGTGCCAGAAGCATACTTCTCAACCGAGCAGTTAGTCTATAGAGTGATAGGTTATTCAGAGTAAAGTTTTCTGCTTTTTGAGGTCTCCTAAGCTAAAACCATATCAACAGCAACAAAACCAATTGTGTTCTGAGATGAGAAAATGCGGATTTAAAAATAGTTATTATCAATATGGGATTATGAAGAGGGAGAGATTCTAAGAAAAAAGTATATTTGTGTGGACGGGGAGGAATGCACATTTCAAAGAAACAGTGTTTTAAGCCTTTTATACACTCACTCGGACTAGAGAATATGTTTTCTTTTCAAGAATTTTAAAGAATCTGGAATATAAAAGTAGATAACACTGTAAAAGAAGTTAACAGGCATGATTAATTTCCGAAAATAGAACCCTACAATCGAACTCAACAGATTTCCTGACAGTTTGATCTCTGCCCATATCAAGAGAAACGAGCCAGAGCGATTGCACACGATTTGCAAATCAAGTTTCAGTGTCCAAGGTTGAAAGACAGAAAAGGCGTGAAACAGGTGTACACCAGGCCTCACGACAGGGCTTTATATCTGTTAGTGTGGGGGGAAAAGCTCTTTGGCTGGAACATTTGTTTACTACTCAGAAGAGACTTTGTTGGCTGGATTTCTTTGTTTACAATCGTAAATAAAGGAATCACCATTAAATGGCAATAATAAAGAGTGTTTCAAACATTGGTGGAAATTATAGTAACCGCGTTATATTCGATTCCGCGGTATACTGAGCCACGGTACTACAGGTTTTACTGTATTAAGAAAAAGAAATTTCTGTTAAAATTCATTCTTTTAATACAGAACTCTCACATTGAATTATAGACCACAAACCTTGGGCTGGAGAATTCCTTCAACACTATGTTCTATGTTAGTTTCGAATACATGAGATTTCGTGAGTTTCTTGTCCCAATGTGCAGCCAGCCATATTTTGGCAAGCGGGCCCCTTTTTGCCAAAACGAAATGGGCGTAAAACATGCTGGCAGTCCTGAAAGTATACAATTTTAAACAGAAATACTTAAGAAGTTTAAAAAAAAAACTGCATGAGGTAGAAAATATACATTATCTACTTGAATTAATATCTTAAACAAAGGAAACATAAAAGTAACTATTTATGATATTGTATTTTATAACATTATATAGGCTTGATTGTAATATCATACAAAAATGAATGATCTTTTTTTTTAGATTCATTTACAATAGTGAGCAATCCGACTCATGAGGCAGGGCCAGCGCTAGGCTGAGGCGGTAAGGCGCCCACCCCAGGGCGCGCCGTTCTTAGGGGCGCTTTGGCCATAAATATTGACTGCATCTTTATAAGTAAAAAACAAGTTTTTATCTCAAAAAAATTAAAAACCGATAATACGTTTGTTTTTGGCCTCTGGACAGTTAAAAACCGATTTTTCTCATCCTTGCACCACCTTGTCGTGGTGGATGGGATCTAAATACTAAGAATGCCACAACTTCCGAATGTTCTAACAATGATTTTTCTAAGTAATTAAACTATACTGTAATTGAACAGTAGAATTGGTTAACTCTCCAACTCAATAGCCGCAACAGTTGGGCTTCAAAGTTAGTGGTAATCAAACCTATCTATTTTATGATGAGCAAAACGCAATTTATTGCTTTTTCTCCTTTTTCTGTTTTTTATTTTCCCTTATTCAGTCCCTTCTGATCAGCGATTGCTTTCCTTCAGCTTTTAGGAAGTTAAAATATGTATTATTAAAGTCTGTATCGATTATTTTTAATCTATATTTCTTCATAATATATAGTAGGGGCGGGAAAAAGGTTTTTGCCTCAGAGCGCCTTTCGTGCTAGCGCCGGCCCTGTCATGAGGCACATAGTTATAGTTATCAAGAATGTAACAAAATTAAAAACAGAAAAAAATGGAAATTTTAAAAATGTTGAGATTTTGTTCTGCAAATGCCTCCCAGGCCTCTGTAATCTCTTTCTAAAAATTCTAGTCAATACTTATAACTTTTTATTATTTCTGTAGAATCGAGTTTTTACATGCAGTAAAAAAAAGCTCATTTGTGCAGCATTCAAGCATCAAGAAGTTTTCAAATTACTAAAAATAAATCGCAGAATTTTAGTGATTTTTATTTTTATTTTTCTGGACATATTTATTTTTCTTTTAAACTAGAATGCAAGATCTTCTTTATCATTGATTTTTTAAGTAACTGAGAAACCCGGTAGCAGAATTTTATGTATCAATCTGCAGCACAAGTTTCCGAAGTCAAAATTTATCTGCAGTACCAAATGATGAGGAACTAAATTTACAATCATGAAAAATGGCAAACTATGCATTTTAAAATAGTTGACACATAACAATAATACATGCAGGCAATAAACAAATATTATAATTATTCAATTTATAAATTAACTAATGAAATTTAAAATTGAGCATGCAGTTAATGCAAGCTAAAAAAAACATTTTTTGTAAGGTGGCTAATTAATCTGCAAGTTTCAAGATAATTCTGCAGCGCTAGCTGCCATGCTGCACGATTTCTGCGACCGAGCCGAGAACAATCTTACTACTATTATACATGCAAAAGTTTGAATGAATGTTTGTTACTCAATCACACCAGAACGGCTGAATATATGAATGAAATTTGACACAGAAATAGGTTATAAGCTGGAACAGCACATAGGCTACTTTTTATCATGGAAATATTATATAAAAATGGTGCATTACCATAAGATAGAAGTGTGGCTCAATAGTTATAAATGAAATTGAAAGAAAATCAGCATTGGCCTGACAGCTTAAGTGGCAGAGCACTCGGCGCGAAACTGAGGGACCTGGG
This sequence comes from Octonoba sinensis, assembly GCA_038502835.1. NCBI lineage: Eukaryota > Metazoa > Arthropoda > Arachnida > Araneae > Uloboridae > Octonoba > Octonoba sinensis. The sequence continues at coordinate 146,120,580 of CM076598.1, forward strand.
TTCGAGACTTAATCCGGACTAACTGATTTTTACACAATTAATAGTACATAGGCTACTTTTCATCCAACAAAAATTTACAGTTCCCGTGGGATAGAATTATTTTTCTGTTTTTCGCAGAGCAAGGGATCGACATAATTTTTTGCACAGTGGTAGTTTAGGGGCCAGAGGTTACTTTTTATCCCGGAAAATGGCACGGTCTTATGGGATAGCATAACAATTACATCTACAAGAACCCTGCATTTAAAAGGAGTTTCGTTAAATTTTGCTAAATAGAGTTTTAGCATTAATCGAGTAAAAATTAATTAGTCCCGACTGGGACTTGAACCTACATCCTTCAGTTACGCGCGTAGTGCTTTACTATCAGTTAAGCTATCAGGCCTATACTGGTCCTTTCAATTTCATCTATTACTATAGAGCAGCACTGTCTATCTTACTCTAAAAGTACCATGTTTATATAATGAAATCTAAATTTAAACCTTTTCAATGGATAATTTATAAATTAATTGAGTAAAAATAAAAATAGTTAAGTATTCTTTTAAAACAAGCATTGTGTATATTTACGTACGGAAAGGCCAGCATTAGCTGTCCTTTCCAGCACAGAATTGACAAAATATGCACCGCCCAGAAATCAGCACCCTTGTTCATGTTAGCGACCCATCTTATTTTTGCCAGGGTCAATAGAGGGCCTCCAGATCAGGTTGCACCTGGGGACCTACAAAATCATGATCCACTAATGTTTAAAGAAGAAAGTAAATCAGATGAATCTTAAGCAACCTAAAAACATTTTGTTGGTTGGCCTGAACATAAAAAAGAAGTTGATCCTAATGTAAGAGAAATTTGGGACTATAGAGATGAAAGAACCATAGGAAAATGAATTTTTTCTCAAGGGAGAAAAGTTAATAGTTCCATCGACAATGCAAACTAGAATATTGCAGGGTTCACACTGGGGAAAAATACAAGGTGGGATTTTCCACCTCGACCAAAATTTTAAGTGGTATTTTTTTAATTTAAGCGCAAACAAATTTTTTTTTTGAGTGGGATTTAAAAAAATATTGCGGGAATCTCGCAGTCGCGTGGCCTAGCGAGATCCCTGATATTGCAGCTTATTCATGAAGGACATTTAGGAATGGAAAAATGTAAACAGCACACAAGAGATGCACTATTTTGGCCCAGAAATAGCAAGTAAATTGAAGATTTAGTTTCAAGATGCGCTACTTGCAATAAATACTGAAACATTAATGCAAAAGAGCCTTTAATATCACATGAAGAACCTAACATAACACAGAGTGAAATTGGCACAGATTTCCTTGAATTTGATTATCATACGTATTTGCTTTTAGTTGACTACTAGTCTTATTTTATTGAAATTTAAAGATTACATAATACAAAATCTTGAACTGTCATAAATTATATGAAGTTTCACTTTTCAAGACATGGAACTTCCTCATGAAGCTGTATCTGATAATGGACCCCAATATTCAACCAAGATTTTTCATTATTTTCTAAAAGGTACCAGTTTAAGCACATCCCCACAAGCAGCCCCTTATACCCACAATTAAATAGAATGGTGGAAAACACTGTTCAGACTATGAAAAAGCATCTTAAGAAATATAAAGATGAGGATATGAATCCAGATAGTGCTCACATTTTTTTCAAAAAAAGCAGGGTGTATTTCTTAAAAAGGGCACATTTTTTGGAAAAAATGGGCACTTTTTGCTACGTGAAAAGGCGCTTTCCTAATGCCTCACTATGTTACATGTTAAGTGTAAAAATATGTTAAGACCAAGACCTATCACTTGCACTGCGGACCAGAAAGCAGGGCTGCAAAAAAGCGGGCTTTTTTTAAAAAAGGCCGGTCTTTATTGGCCTTTTTCAATTAGACACAGTACTATTTACTATTTGCACCTATACTATGTCTATTTATGTTGCTACTCTTAATTTGTGTAAAATCAAGCTCAAATTTTTCTTTTAATGGAGTTAATTTAAAATTAGATTCAGAATTATTTTGTTACACAACCTGAATGCATTTTACAATACTGATTACCATTTTCGTGTTTGTGGGCTTAATTTTGTGAGACTCTCATTAAACTCTTGCCTAATATTATAGCTATACAGAATTGATTTTTTTCAACATAACAGTAGAAGGAAATTAAATCCAGGCTGGGAGAGGAATCAAATTTGGTTTCTTATATAGTCGAGCACAATACCTTATCTTAATACATATGAAAGCTATCCTATTACAGATTCAAGTACATACTTCTCACTTAAAATTGATACTTTAATGTTGAGCATTTAGTTACTTTAAAATATTTCAGAATACTGAAACTTGCAATAAAGAACTATATTGATTAATTTTGTTCTATCACATATATTACACTACAAACAAAAAAGTCTTTTGTTTAAGGCGAGAAGAGTAGGAAAAAGTGATTTGAAGTATCTCTTTTCCTTTAACAAAACACTACTTACATGATCCTAATTAGCTAAACTAGTGTTTACCTACAGCACTATTCATGTTAAAAATTTAAAAGAAGTCGTCTGTGGCGAGTAGTTGGCTCGCTTTTATAAGGTTTTTTTTTATATACATAATATTAAAATAAGGTTTTTTTTAATATACACATAATATTAAAACTTTTTAAGATTAATATCATTCTAGTACAATTTAACGTTTACCAGCTGGTTTGCTTCAAGATGGGCATTTTTTATTTTATGCAATTAATTTGATAAATAGCTTTTATTTTTATTTGGGTCAGAGAACTAGTTAAGGTTCCGAAAAAAGTAAAAAAAAATAAAGGTGCTTTAAAATATACAAAAGATTATGAGTTAAAGACTAAGGCAAATGATTGGTAATCTTTAGTTCATATAGAAGTGTCAAGTGAACTTTTGAATTCTTAGTAAAATTCTTTGAAAATAAATCCTTTAAATTGCATTGAATCTAAATAAATTTCTAATAAGCAGCACTTTCTCTTTGCTATTTCTGTAATGTCTCATTCTATTAAATAATTTTAATTATCATTTCATGATTTTGCTATTGCAGTAATAATTTAATTGTATAAATGATATAAATGTAATTTTTTATTTAATACTTTTTTGGAAAAACAATTTTAAACATATTTTTTAATAAAAGCCGGCCTTTTTTAAGTGGTTTAAACCAAAAAAAAGCCGGCAGCCCTGCCAGAAAGCATTACATATTTTTTGAACCACTAATATTTATGTCTGTGTTTTAAAGGTCAAGATTCGCGGTCGCCACTCGCCACGTGGCGACCTTGTTTGAAAAAGTGTTGATTCAAAAAATTAAGAGCGATCGCCACCTTTCCTTTTTTTTTATTTTCTAAAGTAAATCCCTCCTTTTCAAATACCATCTATAGAATTTTCAACTCTTGCTTCTTTCATGCACACAAGCACAATAAAAACGTCATTCAAGTAACCGAATTTCGGCCGATAGTCTTCATTTCGCCTTTCACAAGAAAAAAATGGTGAAATTTTTTCCCGATTACGCTATTGTTTTTTTCTTTAAGTTCCTTCTCTCTGCCATATAAATACTTTTAATGTAGTAGGAAACAATCTTAATCTCGATTTTTTTTTCATAACTTTCATTTCACATTTACATTTCAGATCGGCCATTTTCGCGTTAACTTATAAAATCGGACTTAAGTGTCGCGCCATTTTGAAAATGGTGTGAAAGCTTTAAAAAGTTTTGAAAAGAATGAAAATTAAATGTACTGAACAAAACTAGAACTGGAAATATACATTTTTTTATACTTGTGTACGAAAATGGTTCGTATTTGTGATCGCGGTTTTTGTAAAAGTTTCGTTTCTGTGAGGGGGATTTTTGTTATCTGTTGCTTCCATGATGAAACAAGTAAAATTCTGCATTTACATCTGTTGTGCTCTATAACATTAAACATGAAAAACTATATTGCAAATATTCAAATTCCTTTAATTTACCGTCGCCAAGGAAGCAAGTTTTTCTTTTTCCAATTTGAAAGTCATATACTTTTTTTTTTTTTTGAAGACTTGATAGGTTCAACAAAAAACACTATGTTTTCTTCACTGAAAAAAAGACACATAAGAAATTGTAGTGCACTGATGCACCATTCACCCCCCCCCCCCCCCCCCGCTTTGCACTTTTGCTTTATGACGCATAGTGGTGGCCACCAAGTTAATCAAGTTTAGTGGCCACTGGCCACATGCAAAATTTCCGAGTCTTGACCTTTAGCATGAAGTTTGAATGAATTTTGAACCGGCATAACTCGGGAGTTAATTGAGCAATCAAAGTGCCATTTGCACAGCTTTATGACATGCCAGCAGGGTGCAAATGAAGAAAGAATCCTGTTCAGAAAATATTTCTATCAACAGATACGAGCTGGCAAAGTGTAGTCAAAATCTGCCACATCGACACAAATGAGCTACTTTGGCAGCAAAATGTGAAAAATCTAAAGTACATGAATCTTTCGTTGTACTAGTAGGCTGTTATATCTCAATTGTTTAGCAGGAGCACCAACTTTCATCCCGGTAGTCCTCTTAGGTCATGTATAAATAAATGAAATAAACTTTATTTTCTGTAATTGGCGATATTTTGTATATCGTTTTGAACCTCAATATCTGTATAAAACTGCTTTGTCTCAAAAATTCAGAAGACATTTCCTTAAAGACGAAAGTGAGCTCTTTTTAATGATATAAAGAAAAACCAAATCCGAGTTATCCCTTTTGAAGTATTGCTCTTTGAAAATGAGCCAAAAATGAGGCGTGAAATTTTTAACTGAATTTTGAACCAGCATAACTCGGCAGTTAATTGAGCAATCAAGATGCCACTTGCACACCTTGATGACATGCCAGCAGGGTACAAATGATGAAAGAATCCAGTTCAGAAAATATTTCTATTGACAGATACAAGCTGGCAAAATCTGGTCAAAATCCGCCGCATCGGCACAAAGGAGCTACTTTGGCAGCAAAATGTGAAAAATCTAAAATACATGAACCTTTCGTTGTATTAGTAGGCTGTTACATCCCAAATCACCAAGTTTCACAGTGTCAGTCCGCTTAGGTCATGATCAGGGTCCGACAAATCCCGAGCGCCAGGTTGCCCGGGCGACTAAAAAATATGCCTTGGCGACTAAAAAATATGCCTAGTTTTTCAGGTGGCGACTACTTCGCAAATGAAAATATTATAGCTGGCTCCTAAAAATTTTCCCTGGCTCCTAATATTTTCGCATTTTTGTCGGACCCTGGTCATGATCAATAAGAACACAAAGTAGACGATTTAGTCACTTTGGTTGCGAAATGAAAAAAAAGGAGTCTTTGCAAAACCATGGCTAGTGGCCCAACTAATACAACTTATTGAGCTGCAATTTATCATGGCTCCATGTAAGACACATATGTACATGCCATAAAAATTTCATCAAAATTGGAGAGGGTCGAGTGGAGACCCCTGGCACACTTGACGTGGAATGACCCTTACGTATTTGTGGGTTGTCCCAGGTGCACATAAAATAGGTTCAAAAATATTTGTCAGGACAAACAATTTCATTGAAAGTTATGATTGTGTAGTTTTTGTTAAAAATCCCCAAATATGCAAAGAAATTTTGCGTAACAAATTTTGCATACAAGGCCATTGCCGAATTCAAGAAAATGAAGCAGAGGTTACTCGCTAAAATAGGCTCCGAAAAGACAGTCTAAATATGAACTAATAAAGATTGAGGGGAAAATGGATTAAAAAATTTAATATACTTATGTTTGGTTAAAATAATGTACCATTTTGCCAGTATGTTAAATTTAAAGTTTGAAATGATTGTTTCTGGGTCTGCTTTCTTAGATTCATGGGTCCCCGATTTTATTATTTTACCCTGTGGCCCCCTAGGGAGCCATATGGCTCCCGTTGAGAAAATCTGGTCTAAGCGACTGGTTCCGGTGCCTCCCTGCGCGGAATGAAAGAGGCGTGGGTTTGATTCCCACTTTCCCAACCGCGTGTATTTCCTTCTTTGTATATTAAAATCTGTTCTGCTGTCTTGTTCTATCTGTTATATTAGACGAAGAGTTTGAGGCATATCCTTGAGGATAGCAAATAAACTCGAATATTTATGTGACCTGAAATGGTCGTAAACAAACAAACAAATGATTACTTAGTTGCTTTAAACTTTATACGTATTTTTTAAAGCTTGTTTTCAAAATACAATTTTCATGAAAAAAATTCTTTATTTACTTTGTAGTTAAACTTAATAAATAGCATCGAACCCCAAATTTGAAATCACACAATTCGACCCTTTTTCCAAAATGCCAGATTTTTTCCACTTTTTGTAAAATTAGAAAAAAATATTAATTAAAGAAACTGTTAAATCAATAAATGGCAGTAAATTTTTATTCAAAAAGAAGCAGTCTTGCAGATATATTTCTGATTTGAATGAGCTAAACTCAGGAAGCCAAGATAGAGCTAGAAAACCTACTATGTTAAAAAATAAAAATTGGTTTCCTTCACTATTTTTTTTTTTTTTTTTTTTGGCGTGGCTGCTGCTTGTAATTATTTTAGTGCTATTTTATGATTATAATGCATACCTATTTATTATTGATTTTCTTTCATTTATTAAAATGATTATATAAAAAAATATTGTTACCCCTAAATGCGCAGCGTTGTTTTTAAACAACATGTCAAATTTCCTCGAATTCTATTTCTCCGAATTAAATAAGAATTTTTTTAGTATTGTTTTCCACTTATAACTAGAGCACAAACAAACACACAAAAAAAATATTTTACAAAGAAGAAACAAATTGCGCAGCGTAGGGTTAAGTCCTATACCGTAATGAGGGTACGTTTATTGTGTTATGAATAGTTTTCGGCTAATCCGAACAAATTGAAATCTGAACAGGTTACAGCCCCAATTAGTTTGGATTTGCGAGGTTTTACTGTATATATATTATTTCTCTAGCCTGTTTTTCTGTCGTTCCGAGAGATCTTCCTGATTCCTTTATCAAATTCCATGATTTACCCCTCATTTTAAAGCTTATCGTGCCGGCTAATGACGAAAAAGAGACCCACAATCTAAAAATTTGCCGCTTCTTTTAAATTTGAGATTTAAAATCATTTAAGAAGAGGTCCTTTAATAGATGTCAAATTGGTGTTGTCTGTGCTGGTGCCATCTGTTATCAAGTAAACAAACCAGAAACATGCAGCAAATTTGAGTTTTAGCTGTGTCTGTGTGTTAAACTTATTCAATCGTTAGGCTCTACACGTTCATTTATATTATGAATGTGTAGAGCCTAACCAACCAACAGTTTGAACTGCTTTAATAGTGTTAAAGTGAAATAAATTCATTTATTTTTGTAAAAGAATATGTCACTTTTTTCTCACTTAAGACACCCCTCTGAATTTTATTCATCTTTCTGAAGTGAATTCAATCTCCAGTTTCTATGACCGACAATACCGAACAGACGCCCCCCCCCCCCCCCCCCCCGAGATTGTGGTTATGTGCCCAAGGCGACCCGTCCCGTGCCCTAGGAGACCCAAAAAAAAATTTTGCTGAGGCGACCGAGAAACGGCCCACCGTATGCTCAAGCGACCCATTGTTTGCTTGTTACCTGACAAATCAATACTTTTCACCTCAAGGGGCGAACAAGTACGATTTGCTATTATCACATCATGCAAGATTAATACTCCCCTTTGTATATCCTATTTTGTCATGCTCTACCAGTTTTTGAAACAATTTTTTTTTTCAAAGTATGTAGAATTGAAACCGAGTCGAAATGATTTGGCTGCTGATGAATAAACTAATATGCAATAAATTAACTCTTAATAAAAAATGGTTTTGAAAGTGTTAAACATTTAGATTACTTTCTGTAATTTAAGAATGAGCATTATTTTAAAAAGACGGTAATTCAAATAAAGCATGTATTCTGACACAAAAAAAAAAAACATGTTTAGAAGCAATGCACAGTTTTGTTTCATTAAACATTGAAATAGCTATTTTATTTGGTTAAATACTTATTAAGTAAGCTGTTCCAGAGGGTTAGCGAGCTCATTTGCAACTGAGTGCATCATGCAGGACTATACGCTTTTACAAAAACGTATAGTGTTCCTGTTACGCGTTTTTCGAAAGGCGCGGCGCCCTGCCCTGTTTTGAACAGAAAAATGCACCCTTTTTTTTTTTTAGAGTTTGAAAAAAAAATTGGATTGTACGAAGATTTTAAGGCACGACCGATGCATCGGCGCCGATTGTTGAAACAATTAGCCATCGGCATCGACAGCCGATGTTAACTTCAAAAAAAAAAAAATGTCGGTCCATCGGGCCTTAAAAAACATCTAAATGTCCTCATCGTTATAAGTAAGATCGTTCAATTGCACGTTATTAATCTTAAGTTCATCTACTAGATACTTTTCTTTACAATATTTTGAACGTTTATTTCCAGTTATCGAGCTATTTTAAAGCAACGCATTTTCAAAATGGCACGGGACAATTTGAGCGCTCAAGAATCGTTAATTTTACAAGTTCAAACAAAATACTCTATTTGATTAAAAATGAATGCGTTGCATAAAATAATATAAGTGTTGCAGTTTCCTTGCATCAAAATCAGAGGATTCCCGTAACCCATTAACAAGAAAACGAAGTTGAAACGATGAATCACAGGCACGTGTTTCGTGCCCGTGCCTTACAAAGTCGCTTTAGCTGATGTTTTCTTTTCTTGTGGTTGTTTATTCTTTATTTATTCAGTTTTGTATTAACTAGTATTACTAATAGTAACTGAAAAGAAATTCGCGAAGAGAAAATCCGATCAAAAACTAATACCCCGATCGGGAAATCGTCTTTTTTTTTCTTTCTTCTAGATACACGAAAGCGATTTTCGGTACTTTTAATTCCGTAGTAAAAAGAAATTAAAGTCTAAAAGATATTTTTCCACACAAGAAACATAGGCGTTGCAACGGCATTTGGATGGTTTTCAAGGTCGATAGACCGATGTTTTTTTGGATGTTATAACATCGGCGGCCGATATCGATGGCTAGTTTTTTCAACTATCGGCGCTCATGCATCGGGCGGGCCCTAATACTTATTTATTTAGTGCTCAATTTAAAAGGTTTAACTATATTTCTCAAGAAATGTTAAAATTTTAGGCAAGTCTCTTTAAAAAAAAAAATAATTTAAACAGAAAGCGGAAAAATGTCCGGATCTTCGAGGTTCTATATGTATTAATGTTTTATAAATATATATATATATAAAAGGAATGATTTAAATGATACATAACTTTTTAAATTAACATTCTGCATGTTTTAGTGGTTTAAAGCGATTATTTGTCATCGGCCAATAGAAAAGGAAAATAATCGGTAATCGGCCATCTTTGAACAATCGGCATTGGCCCATTGGCAAAAAAAGGCTGTCGCTCAAGCCCTAGAAGATTTCCTTTGATACAAAGATTGATGAACACAGCTGTAACCTTGCCACCATCAACGGCTGAGGTGGAGAGAGTATTTTCTCAAGTAGCATTGTGTCCACTTACAGAAATAGACTTAAAGTAGAAAATACTAACAATTTATTAATGAATAAAGCCAAATGTCAGTATAAACTATGATTCAGCTGCTAAAAGTTGCCTCACTAAAAAAAAAATTGTTCATTTTTTTCTATAATAATGAATATTTTAAAACTACATTTCGTAGTCATTTTTTCTCTTTTAGTTCTTTCTCAAATTAAGGAATTTATTTTCTTATATCAGCATGGTAAATAAGACAAAATTATAGTTTTATTTGTTACTGTTCACAGGTCTTTCAAAATGCTTAATTTTACTTAAAATTCTTAACTATTTTTAGAGTGATTTATTTTCTTTCTTGTTCCAGACAGTTGTTGATCAAACTTGTTTTCTTTTTTTTTGGGGGGGGGGGGGGGTCCATTATTTTTATTGCTTGTTTTAATTTAAATTTATATGGCTCTTTTTGATGAAATTTTTATCATTTGCTTAGGAAAATTTAATTAAGCATTATTTAAAAAATTTATCTTGATAAAAGCAACAATTTCCCTTTATAATGAACTGTGTAATGAACGAATACAGATGCGATTTTTGTCTAATTGTTTCAAAAATGTATCCTTTGTTTTGTTTTCATATTACAATTAATTTTTATAATTAATTTCATTATTAGCATTGCTATTATCATTTTTTTTTTTTTTTGCAATAAATCCCATTAGCAACAAGTTCATCCCTAACTGACCACATAATTTCTTTAATTTTTTGAAAATGCTTAAAACTTCTTTTGCAATGGCGCATCCCTCATCCTAACCAACCTAAGCAACCCTCCAAAAATTGGCAGTCAATCACTGGCGTAGTCTGCACAACTCCTCCTGGTAGTCACGCATGAGACAGATGTCTCAATTCAGTCTCAATAGACTGAAAATTGTAGGTATCGTTTTGCTGGCATATAACTTTCTAAAGTTGTTATTTACCTGGTTCAAGAATTTCCAGAAAGGTAATCATTTGAATATAGATATATATACACACACATAAGTATCAGTGGTTCAAAATATATATAATGTATTCAGTGGCGGATCCAGAAAAAAATTCTGGGGGGGGGGGGGGGCACAATGTGGCTGATGTGCGTGGTTTCAGCTTTAAAACAAAATAGAGGGGGGCGGACACAACTCCAGAAACTGTGATCCGTTTTAATTTCCAAATGTAATTTAATCAATTATTTAATTAAACTCAATTGATTTATTAAATTTAAATTATCAATAAAATTTTAATTAATTATTCCTTAATTAAATACAAAAAAACACATTTTTTTTAAAAACTGGACATATATAATAAAGCAGGGATGCACAAACATTTTTGGGTGAAGGGCCAAAAAATTAGAAAGTACCAGGTTGGGGGCCAAAGTAACGTAATGTTTTATTCATAAAAATACAGGGTGTATTTCAGTTTTTATTTAGAAGTAATGTGTACAAATTACATGTATTAATAATTACTGTACTCCTGAACAGATTATTAAATAAAAGTTTTAAAAAATTAATGTAAATGAATTCAAACAAAATGAGGTATAAGATTTCTAAACAATTAATTGCACAACATTTATATATATCAATGAAGTGATTGGTCAAATGGCAAGAAAGAGGAATACTAAAAATTTTTACAAAAATGTGTGCAAATTATGGAAATGAAACAAATGGAAAATAAAAAGGTAATTTAAAATTAGAAAAACACAGATTATTCTCTAAATTATAACTTTCTTTATAATTTAGATAATTTTTCTTTGACATTTTATAATGTAAAATTTAAAATTTATATTAAGAGTTAAAATGAGAAATTAATTAAAAGTGCAAATATAAATACAGGAGAAATAAACACATATATTAAATAGCAAAATCCAAATGCTATGCCCTTGCGATTCAGAATTACTACTAGTCAATTTGGCTGGTAGAATTGTTTTTTTATCTAACCATTTACAAAATCTTATTAGTTAAATTGGCATAGTAATATTAAATTCATACATTGCTAGATGGTCAATAAAAAAAATGTTAAACTGATTCCCTTTATCAAAAATCAACATATCATTATTTTGTTCCATGGCATATAATTAAATTTAAATCTTTTATTCACTAGTTTTTCTGTAGATTAGAAATTGATCTTTGTGAATTAATGTAAAAAATCGTTATTTATTTATTCATTTCCTAAATACATATCATCAATAAAAATTTCCTAAATATATATCAACAATAAAATTTTTAAATTTTGATGATAAATTATAAAGTAAAATAATTATTCAAATTGATATTATTAATTCTGAAAATTAATGTTTAATTAATAAATTTTTATTCATTCATTACCACTCGTCAATTTGGCTAGTAGAAATTGTTTTTTTAACTAAACATTTACAAAATCTTATTACTTAAATTGGCATAGAAATACAGTACAGAACTTCTTATCCGGGAACCAGAAAACCGGCAATTTTTTCGTGAATTTCCCGCCATTTTTGAAAAGTTCGCGTTTTTTTTGCTCATTTAGTAAAAATACGAACTTTTTAAAATGCCCTTAAAACTACGCATTTTTCCGTTACTAGTAACATGTTCAGTGTTTATAAGTCGAACAATTAAGTCTAAAAACGATGTTTTTTTTAGACAGGGGGGGGGCGTCAACTTACTTGCAGATTAAAATTAGAAAAAAAAAATCTCCAGCGATACTTATTTTTTCTATTATATTTCAATAATTAAACATGAAAGAAATAAGTAATTACATTCTTATACATTTATTTAATTGTCTCGTCAGTATTCGAAGACGAATTGCAACAAAAGTCGGACTATACAAAAGTTCGGAAAATTTCGAATACGGCAGATTCGCGAATTTTCCGCGATAGCTGATCGTGTGAAAATTAAACCTCGTTTATTTTTGTTTTATATATTTTTTTATTTATTTAAGAGCTGAAATAAGGTAATAAGAATTTAAAATTGATATTAAGGCAACAAAAATTGCAACTGTGAAAATGAATTCTTTATAAAATAGAGTTCGCAAAAGCGAAGTCGTTTTACACAAGTATGAAATTAGCGCGTTTCTGCATGTAAACATGTTTCTTACATTTCGTTTTCCCCCTTTTTTGAAGTCATTTATTACTGTAAAAATGATTGATGATCAGATTTTATGAAATTAATAATTTGCTAAACAAGATGTCCGATTCGGAAAGCATCCAAATGGTGCTACACCCGAACGATGACAAAGAGCAAGATAGCGATAAAGACGAAAATAATGACATTTTGCCTGCTATGTCTAACGATCGTTGCTTTGAATTAACTAAAGAAATCATAGCAGGAATGGGACAAAATTCTTTTATAGACGAAATAACGCACATAATGGCTGTTCGAAAAATCCAGCAATCGAATTTTCGACCATTTCCCGATAAGCTATTGTTGTGAAACTTTACATATAGCTCAGAAACAGATGACAATGCAATACTCTACCACTTTAATCATGATTTGATTAATTTCTGAAGTATTTCAAATAAATAAATATAGCGATTAGTTCCGAAAATTGCGACCAATATTCAGTTGCGGCGCCGCGATCGAACTTTTTTACTACGATTTTTCGTAAGCTTTTTTCTTACAATTATTTTTTCTTTGGTATTTTTTTTAATTTTATTATAATTATTCTTTTTTATCAACTGTATTAGCGGGCCAATTCAAAAGGCTCGGCGGGCCAATTTTGGTCCGTGGGCCATAGTTTGTGCATCCCTGTAATAAAGGAATATATACTGTGAAAGCACTTATTTTCTTGAGCACTTTTTTTTAACTTTTGGTTTTGTTCATATATAATTCGCGAAATTTTCAGCTCGCAAAACCACCAATAACTTCTTTTTCGCGAAAATTTAGGGGGGGGGGGGGGTCAAATGGAGTCTTCTTCAAGTCTATTGAAGATTTAACGTGAGCATAAATCACCTGTCAAAGTGATTTTGCAGGTGTCTGCTTCTTTCTGTCTTAGCAATTACCCGGTTATCTCAGTTTGTCACATAGAATTGAAAGAATAGAAGTCACATAGAATAGAAGTTTTATCGCTCCATCTGCAAAATAGTTCCTTTTTCCTCGTTTTTAGCGTAAAGGAAGAAAAGAAAGTCAATTCTTTCTAGTCCTTACCTAAAGCGTCTGGAGGGGGCACGGGCCCCCGTGCCCCCTCTGGATCCGCCACTGAATGTATTCCGGTACGCAGTGCAAGTGATAGGTCTTAACATATTTTTACACTTAACATGTAACTTGGTGAGGCGATTAGGAAAGTGCCTTTCACACAGCAAAAAGTGCCCCTTTCCCAAAAAAGGAGCCTTTTTTAAGAAATGCACCCTGCCCTTTTTTGAAAGAAATGTGAACACTAAAAACGTATATATAAAAAACATAATTGAGACAAAATTTCACGTAAAAGTAAGCAGTAAAAATATTAGACGCTTATAAAAAATTATTTTAAAAGCTTTATGATTACATATACACACGCGCGCGCACAAAGAAAAAAGAAAGAAATCAATGCATAAAAATACTTTTGTATTATTATTATTCATCCCTCCCCTAAAGGAATTAAAAGTAAATAAATAAATAATGATGAGAAGAAGAACTCTGTACCCGGAGAGCCATTGTATCTTAAGTTCATGATCTTTCTGGTGCATTAGGAAACGTATGTTTGGATTTTTATACTAATATTAAGCAGTCATCTCAATACTCTCTACTACTTGCAAGATGAGATTTTTTTTAATCTCCCGATTCCACATTTTTTAATCAAAATGTGACATACGTAAGTCTGTATAATATGTAGAAACATATGGTCACTTTTTGATTGAAGGATATGGAATCGGGAGAAACAATAAATCTCATTTTGCAACAGGTTGTCATTTTTAAATTGTATCACTTTTTTTCAGGGTGAGCGATACATAAAATTTTCCTTAACATTCGTTAAGGAAACGAATGTTAAACATTAACATTCATTACCTCCCTTTGGTGCTGTTTCACTCTCAAAACTCCAAAATAAGACATATGTCATTTCTGAGAAATTTTATTGCATAAAAATTGTTGGGTAGAAACCCATTATTTTTATTAATTCTCAGACCCACTAGTATATTTAAAGGTATTTCGAATTACCTACTTTCTTTTCTGTGGACCTCTCCCCTTGTCACAAATCCCCTCCCCCCCTCGAAGCATGACATCATTTATGAATGATCCCTTTACTGACATATTATAAAATTAAAGAAAATAATTGAAGAACTAGAGAATGTGCACTGATAGAAAAGAGCTTAAAACTAAATAAAAATTATTCATTAGTTTTTGTGTAACTTTCAGTGACAGGAAGTGCAATTAACTGCTGTTTTTCACCTTTTAAACCTTTTAGAATTTAAAATCGCAATTTTGGCGCAGTTTCACGCACACATTGTGATTGTAGCTCTTTTTATATCAGATGTATCAGGGATTGAAAATTGAAGCAAGATTTTCCACCCCTGGATGTTGTAGCAAGATGGGACAAAAGTAATTATAACCACAAACTATTTATAAAGAGAAATTACATGCTCCTTTTAAGCACGATAGAAAGCAGCGATCAACAAATAGCAAATTTTGAAGTCTAAAAAAAAAGTGTTGAAGATGAGAAAGTCTTAATTTGGTTTCTCTATCACCATCACTATGAAGCAAAATCAGATATGTTTAACCAAATTTGAGACAATTTTTGAGTCTAATTTCATCTTTCGTTTATGATAATAATCCTCATGAGGACTAACTCTATATATACATATATGTGTATATGTACGAATGTATAACATAGGTTAGCAAGTGAATCTCCTTCCCTCTCTGCAAAAATTCTCGCATTGCTACTGAGTGAACTTTACTTATATTTGACTAAACACAGGTTGAGCGTGAAGTGACCATATAGATTGCTGTAGGACCTACAGTTTAAAGGGGAGTCGAAACCACTAAGACATGATCTGAAGTGCTATACTGATCAATAACATCCATGTCCTGATTGGGATTTAAACCCTTTTCTATGTCACGGGAGTCTTGTTCAGTTCAGCTTAGGACAACGGGCAGCCCTTGTATCATGAAGAAGCAGAATTGACATAAAAAGAAATCAGAATTCAAAAACAAGTGATTAATGGCAAAACAGAGAATAGTGTGGAAAACTTTCTTTAGATCGTAGTTTACTGTTGCTTACGAGGAAGAGTATCTTAATAATTCGAGCTAATATATTTAGGATAAAATTCAGTAGAAAGTTGAAGTTATAACCTGTTATTTTTGCTTGAAAACTGAAATTGAACAATGAAAGGAAATATCAAAAGTTTTATGTCACGCAAAATTTTGGCATAAAATTAGCTTTATTTGGCACAAAATTTTCTGGAAATATATAATGAAAATTTTCTTCCCCAAATTACTGCCGGATACTTGACCGGATACATTTCTTAACATGCTGGATATTCGGATATTTTTTGCAGGGCCGGATATCCGTTTCATCCCTAATTTCTAAGTTTGACAAAACAGGCAAGGGGACCCATATTAAGTGTAAGGTCTACAGTACCCACAGGTGAAGTAGGAAGGGCAATTTTCATTCCCTGGAAATCCTTTCAACTTGCTCTCACAAACATATTATGAAAGCAGATGGTTAAGAATTAGAATATATGTCTATACATTTGTAAAATAAAACTCTACAAATTAATATTTTTAATAAAATTCCCCCACCCTGCCAAACTTTTAAAAACTTAAAGGTAACCAAATTTCTAAAATTTAGCCCTTGCTTTAAAATCTTGCAACAGCATATGCAAACACCGCATCACATCGTTATTTCCTACCAAATTGTTAAGTAAAAAATTTATTAAGTTCATTCATTGCAAGAGACCATTCATAAAGGATGTCACTTTTTTTTTCATTACATTTGACGCCCCCTCTCCCCTTTGTCACACTTCAACATACCCCTCCCCCCCCCCCCCCCCGCTTTGTCACATGGCACACTATATTACATTAGCATAAAATAGGTTTAATTTACTGATTTTAAAAGTTTTTATAGAAATCAAAATGTACGATGTCACAATTCCTGTTACCCCCTCCCCTCCCCTTGTCACAAACTGTCACACTTTCTTGAACCCCCCTTCCCCCCTTGAAGCAAGACATTATGTATGAATGACCCCTAAACGACAAACAATGTTCATAATAATATGCATACAATTATATACAAATAATTGCACATACATTAGCACCGTGGTCGGCAACCCGTTGAAGCCCATTTTCGGTCGATCGCGACAGCATTTGATCCGCTCAATATGGTTTTTTTTTTGGGGGGGGGGGGGGATCAAATGACTTTTGAATTAGAAGGCGAATATTTTTTTAAAGAAAATGTTTATTAATTTATCGTTTGCCAGACCTAAAAAAAACTTGCCAATAATATGAAATGTCAATCGTTGCATTCATTAACTATGAGTTAATTGAAGTATGTAACGGCATTTCACATGTGTGCTTTATTTAAAAAACAAAGCAAAAACTAAAAGCATTTTATTAAATTTAAAAGAAACAATATATTAGTATGGGAAATATTGTTTTGATGCAAGTTAACGGTGTTAAGATGACGTTATTTTAGAAACTTTAAGGTAGATATTTTATTAGCATCAAAACTTGTTCGGACGAGAATTAACTTACAATTTGAAGACGGGCGCAGTCTCAACATGTCCTATTAATTGTGTATGCATCCCCCCCCCCCCCCCCCCCCCGTCCTCTGAGTCGATCTTGGTTTTTCCCAACTTGAAAAGTAGATCATCAGTCAATTTAGGTTGCCGACCGCTGCATTAGAAAATACCACATTATTTTGTAAGGTACTTTTTAGACAGGGTTTGTGATTTTTCTTTAAAATAAAAAAAGTCTGATTTTTTTTATTTAAATCTGATTTTTTTATTTTTTAAGACAGACCTTAGGACATTTATTATGATACACTTACAAAAAAAATATGACATGTTAAATATCATGCAGCAACACATTTAAAGCTATTTTTACTGTAGTAGCTATTTTTTTAATTATAATAAAAATGAACAAATTTTTAATACGAATGCATGATTAAATGAAATTTAACCCTAAAACACTTTAAGTAAAGAAAAAAAGAACAAATTTATTCTGAATTCTTTTGCAGTTGAAAGTTGAAAAAAAAATCTAACATTTGTGTGCACTGAATTTTACACTGAAGACATTTTTTCATTTTATAAATGAAATAACTTGAAATATTTTTAATTTACCCATTTAGTAAAATCGTATGTTTACTTCTCCATTACTAAAAACTGAAAATTTTTGTTTTAATCAGATATCTTTATTAAAACTTTCTAAGGTGAAAAAATATTTCACAAGGAAAAAAAAGCTTAATCTATTATGGAACATAGATGAAACATCTTTAAGAATTTATATTCTAAATTCTACACAACTTCTTTAAACACTATCACCCTGAATTATTTATTGTGTGGTATTCATTAAATGAAAGTAATCAGAGCGAAAATGAATGAAGAAGCCTGAAACATGTCAGGCAAAGAGTCAGCCTGTAACATCTTGGTTGGACCACGGCCTATAAGCCCGGAAAATAGTATGGTATGGACACCGGCCGTGAAAGCCTAAGTTCTTATAATAATAATTAATTAGTTCTAAAGTTATGAAATATATAATACACACACGCACACAGAGGGATCTATAAAGTTTTGCTTGAAATAGAGGTTGTAAATGCAGCATATTTTATGTTTAAAACAATACTTTCAAACATTTAAATCAATTTTTAGAAAAAAAAATTAATTTAAATCAATGATTCTTTTTAAAAAATCACTTGATTTAAATTAAACCGATTTAAATCAACGAACCCCGTTTTTAAATAGTTAAGAAAAAAAAACCCAAATTGCGATTTTGAAGTCGGAAAAAGAAAAGATCCCAATATGATTACAAGTCCTCCCATTAACCAATAACACAATAAATAATTCACATTTCGAAATATTTTCAAATCCAAAATATTTTAAGTATTTTTTAGACAGACATTAAAATAACTAACTCGAAATACATTTAATAGTTTAAAAATGAAACGTTAATAATTATTAAGCCTACTATAAAATCGCTATTCCCGAGAGATAATATTTCGTAATCAAATTATTATTCACACATTAAAAAAAAAAAGAATCACATTAGCATATGAAAAAATTAAATGCATAAATCAATGCAAGTTTAAAAAAGAAAATGGGGAAGAAAAAAAAAAAAGAGATAAATGAGCCCCATTAATAATCGTCATACTAGCATACATCTGAATGATCCCAGTTAAAAACTCTGATCAAGCTTCTAGTATCTGCGCGTACATATAGATGTCATCAGAAGCACATAGGACTACGTAATTGGCAGCTCAGGGCGGATTGCGAAATACAGATATTACGAAACCAAACTTACCGTGATCGTGCTTATGAATTAATGAGGAGTAATCCGTTTTTCAGGTTTGAATAAAATGCTTTTTCAGAAATTAAACCGATTATTACTCTTTAAAGTTGCCATTACTCAAGATGGCGGAGAAAATGTTTCGCGCCGAATAGTCGATTCAAACTCGCTTCCTTTTGCGCAGTTTTCTCTACGCGCCGGATATAGTTCGGTAATATCTATATTCTTAAAAGGAAATATGATTCTTTCCAATGTGATTTCTATGGTGGAAAATGACGTCCTTTGACAATACAGCGATTTCGATAATAGGTCTGTGTTTCTGGAGGAATTTTTAGATTGCCGCCAATAGACCTGTGCACAACGTGCTTACTTGGAAAGTCCGCATTCACTTCGTTGCGCTCGTCATGTGACCTGCTTGTAATAAGCGGCTACGAGTACCCGCCTAGACGAGAAAACTCGCTTCCTTCATCCACGAAGAGGGGGAAGGGTGTTTTGGAGGTTTCACAATCGGATGGGGAGGGAGATTGATTTATTTCGACAGCTGAGCTGGATCTTATTATGCAGTCTTCGGGACGGTTACATCATTTCAAGGACAGGAGCACTCCGTGGCTGATGAGAATTATCTTTCTCTCTATCAAAGATTAATTCATTTGACTGCAGAAGTGAAGTTTCTTTTTTTTTTAAAAATATTGTTGAGTGAACCCCAACTTATTTAAAGAGTGAAATAAATATTAAAAGAGTTCGGTTTTACCAATCATTTTAAGCATAAGGGCATCAGGCAGTGGCGTAGCTAGACCCAGATTTCAGGGGGGGGGGGTATTTGGGAGAAGTGAGCTAATTTCATTGTTTTACGAGAAAAATTGGTTAAATTCTAGACAATCTTCACCATTTCAGGGGGGGGGGTTATCCACAAAACACCCCCCTTATCTACGCCAGCATCAGGGGGGCTAAGTGAAATAGTTAAATAAAATTACATTTTTCAAAATGAACACACAAATTAGACATTTATTTTGAAAATATCAGTATAAAGAGAGAATTATGTATTTTGCAACTTACAATGAAATATTTTTCATTTTAGGTACTAAATTTGTACATTAAAACAAAAGTGGGAAATTACCACTTTGCCCGGTGTATGGGCAAAGTGATTATTAAGATATTTTTCTACTGAAACTCACGGCGAACTCGGCTCCTGCACTCCTTTTCAATTTTATGTGAATGTTTACCGATTAGACGAAATTCAGACGATTTATGTAATAAAATAAATTCAGAAGATTATATGGCTTCTTTCCTAACAAATTAACCCTTTGTTGCAACCAAAAGGATCGACCATTTTGTGCAGGGCCGTCGCTAATGGGGGAGTGGGGTGTCTCCCCCCCCCCCCCCCCCCCCCCACTACCGCGACTTCGTCCAGACGGAAAAATCAATTAGAATCGGCAAAATACTGAAGTCGGCAAAGTTGAGTGCTTCAAAAATTTAAAGTTTGATTTAAAAAATAAAATGGGTCAACAGACTTACATAATTTTACATTTCTCCTTAATTTTTAGTGAAGTTCAAGGACGTAGTCCTTGAACTTCACTAAAAAGTCCTGACACACAATAATTCGCCAGTCACAGTCGGTGATTTCTTTCACTCGGCAAATTCAGATAAAATCGGCATTTCTGAATTTTGGAACTGATTTCAGATTCATAAAATAATACGAGTAAAAAAGATAAGTGCATAGTACACAGGTATTTATATTTATGTGTGTGTGTGTGTAAAACATTGAAACGAAAAAAATAAATGATGGATATGTGTTTTGGCCTGTCGTGTCGTGTAGTGTGACACTGATTTGTTTTTATTTTGACGACGGTTCAATGTTCATACCGCTCATACGGACGTCTTCGAAGCCCGAAGCTGACTTCAACGGCAGCTCATATTGCGAACTCGAAGACTAACTTCACCCTGTTCGGCAAATTCAGCAAGAACCGGCAATTTTGATTTTTATCAATTCATTTGGGGTGCAAAAACGTTCGAAAAACGTGATACACTGATTATCCGTTCAAAATGAAACACATTCTTTTAGATGAGGTCAGAATGTCTGAAGACATGGTTTAATAACTGCTTTTTTCCCCTGGCGCCCGCCATTTGTGAGTATACTTTTTTAATTTTTAGTATGTTTTATTCCTTTCTAATGGCGCTGTAGTATTGGTCCTCAACCATTGCAGAACTAGTGCGTCCCCACAGATTGGTACCAACTCATTCAGCGGCTCCACAATGAGTGTGGTACTATTGTCGATTTTTTTGACGCTCAGTTTAGATGGCACCTGAGCTCTCGTTGACGCAAACGGCACTAGGAATTTAATTTAGCCGAGAGTATCCATACCAAACGGATACTCAAGGGATCTTTAACATGCCGCATAATCATACGACATGGGCGCAGACGATTTTCTGCATCTTGAAAATCCACCGACTTGGGCCCGGTTTGAAACTGCGATCTTGGGCATACGAGGCCTGCGCCTTTCCACTACACCACCCTGTCGACCTTTTTTAGTATGTATGTGTGGCGAATCTTTTATTTTTCGTTTGGAGAAGGGAACGGGATTAGAAAATAGCAAGCGTAATGCTTTTATTTTTAGGAAGAGCAAAATTCGGTAAGTCATTCAATATTTTAATTCCTCATTTTTAAAGCAATTTTATAAATGATTTTATTGTTTTATTTAATTAGAGGATTATTTTGCAACTTAGTATAATTTCAAAATTTAATTTTGCGAAGAAAAATTAGCCAAGCTGAATTCCCACATAGTTTATCAATTGGAAATTTATCATTTTAGGAAGGAAAATATCACATTGAAGCATTTAAATTTATGTTTTTACTTTTAAAACTTTATAATGAGTTTCATTATTTTATCTTGTTGAATACACTTAAGCCTCATTAAAAGGAA
This sequence comes from Octonoba sinensis, assembly GCA_038502835.1. Taxonomy (NCBI): domain Eukaryota; kingdom Metazoa; phylum Arthropoda; class Arachnida; order Araneae; family Uloboridae; genus Octonoba; species Octonoba sinensis. The sequence continues at coordinate 146,142,355 of CM076598.1, forward strand.
TACCGACAATGGGGCTGAATTTGCATGGCAGCTTACGGGAGCTCAGCTCCTGTACTCCTCAAGCCCTGGCCAGTAGAACAAATTTATTTATAATATTGAGTTTTCTTGAGTGTTCAAAAAAAATCAATTCACTAAAGTTCGACTAATTTTTAACTACATTTTTTGAAAGCTTAAATGCAGTGCTGCGTCTGGAGACAGCACCTGTCTCGGACGGTATTTTCTGAGTGGTGGCGAGAGGGGCAATGACTCTTAAAGTGACCAAAAAGAAAAAAAAAAACTAAAATTGCGGTTTACAGGATTTGAACTTCCAGAAGATTCTCTCCGACACCCCCCCCCCCCCCCTCCGTTATCGTCATCAACGTAACCAAGGAGAGTAAAATTGCATTTTTAGAATGTCAATTTCGAAGACTTTCCAATGGAGAACCGCCGCAACTAACATTTAAAAAGATAGCCAAAAATTGACTTTGATTTCAAGAAAAAATTTGCGAGAAACCCTCTCCCCCTCCTCAACCTCCTCCTTTCCCCTTTTAGGATTTAAAATTGAAAATGTTTCCGGGAGAGGACCACCGGATCCCCTCCCCTGTCTTCGAAATCAACAAAGTTGATCCAATATACGCTTTTAAGATTTTAATTTCGAAAATTTTCTGAAGAAGAGTCACCGAAAACCCGTCTTTTGACTTCTTCAGAGGACTTCTCCTTCTCTTAATATGGAGGGCTTATATTTTAAAAAATCAGTGGGGGTGAGTCCCCCTCCCTCCTTCCCTATCATTATCAAAAATCGTCTAAAATTGTGTTTTTAAAACTTTCGGAAGTTTTAAAATTTCCGTAGGAAAGCCCCCGAGTACCTCTTTTGTCGAATTTTGGAAAGGTAAAATTTGTTGAGCTATGTTATTTATGTGTTCTATATAAATCAATAACTTGCTATTCCCCTCATTGATAATGATTATGCAACAGTCGCCTGCAACGCCACCTTGCATGGTGCGCATGCGTTAATCAGAGCTCAAGAAAATGTGGAGCTGAGAACATGTATGTTTTATGTCTCTATGTATTTATGTCCTGTCCGTATCCGATATTAAAGGATTATTTTACATTATCAACTGTCTTAATTCTGCCTAGCTTACACACTCTGCTGATTTAGCCCAACTGAACCAGATACATAGTTCCAAAAATCATTTTTTACTAATATAGCTTTCATCTGAATTCTCCATGTCTCAAAATTGTCCTTACTCAGCGTCTCAATGAGCATTGTTCCATACGACGCCATCTTGAGTAAGTGTCCGCTCTATCCTAGATTATTAAATTCAATTCAACTGCTTGTCTGCTGGGCCCATAACCAAAACCCGAACTAATGCGAGATGATGAAACCTCCAAGGAAGCTTTCGACAAGTGGATTGAAATGGACGAGAAAGCGAAAGCAGACATTATTCTGTGCATATCCCCTTCGGAGCTGAATCAAATAAAAAACTGTGATACTTCATCTGACGTGTGGAATAAATTAGTGGAGATCTATCAGTCGAAAGGTCCCGCCCGCAAAGCTTCACTGTTGAAGTCACTTATTCAATATAAAATGTGTGATTCATCTAACAGAACTTGCATCCGTGATCATCTAAGAAAGTTCTTTGATATTGTGGATAAATTATCAGAAATGGACATTAAAATAGACGATGATTTACTGACTGTAATGTTATTATACAGTCTTCCGTCAAGTTTTGAAAACTTCCGATGCGCTATTGAATCTCGAGACGAGCTACCCAAGCCGGAAGTACTTCGTATTAAAATAGTAGAAGAAAATGATGCGCGGCGCTACGATGGAAGGCAAAACAGTGACTTAGGAGCTTTCAATGCTAATCATTTTCGAAAGAAGCCGGTCTGGAGTTGTAAAAATAGGAAGAGCTCGAAATATCGCGAGAATTCAAACCAGAAGGAAAAAGATAATTCGAAAATAATTTGTTTCAAATGCAAGTGCGCTGGTCACCGACAGTATGAATGTGAAAGCCACAAAAAGGAAACTGCAAATTATAAGAAAAATAATCTTGGATTAATAACGAGCGTTACCGATCATACTCATGCACTTACTATTTCAAGTGAAACTATGGAAAATTCTTGGTGTATCGATAGTGGGTGTACTCGGCATTTGTGTAACAGCAACTCGAAATTTCTAAATTTGAGTGATACAGAAATAAAGTCTGTTAGTCTAGCTAACAATGAAACTACAGAAGTTTACGGGAGTAGAAAAGTGTTGATTAAAGCCGAAGTAAATAAAGAATTACAGAACGTAGAACTGTCGGACACATTGTTTGTTCCAGAATTGAAGATGAATTTATTATCCGTGTCCAGATTGTGCGACAAAGGATATAATGTGAATTTCAAAAATAACTGTGCGTTTATAAAGAATACGAACAAAAATGTTTTATTAATTGCGGATAGAAAGGACGATTTGTATTATTTGAGAGTTGGTGACTCTAATGGTCTAATGCATATAATAGTGTAAGCCACGTAAGCGAATCTATAGATACCAACAACAACAAACAGGTTGTATTTTTAAATGGCATAAGCGAATGGGTCATCTTAATTTTAAAGATTTAATGGAATCAAGTCTTAAAGGCAATATTAGAGGTTTAAATATTTCAAAATTCTCTGATGAGTTAAATTGCGAAGTGTGCGCTTTAAATAAATTAACACGTGCGGCCTTTCCAAAACGGTCAGAGAGAGTCACAACCTTTTTAGATATTGTTCATTCAGATTTGGCTGGTCCGATAAGAATACCGTCAATAGGTAAGTGGCTTTATTTTATGACTTTTATTGATGATCATTCGCGTTATTGTGTAGTAATATTTCTGGAAACTAAAAATGAAGCCTTCGAAGCTTTTAAGGATGTTAAAAATCTTTGGGAGAATCAAAGATCAGCTAAAATTAAAAGTTTTATGACTGATAACGGGGGTGAATATATTAGTAGTGAATTTGAAACATTTTTAAGAGAAAATGGTATTATACATAGAATCACTGCCCCTTATTGCCCAGAACAGGGAGGAATTGCTGAGCACAAAAATAGAACCCTTGTTGAAATGGCTCGTTGTCTTTTATCTCAATCAAAGTTATCCCTAAACCTTTTTGCAGAAGCAATCAATACAGCTAATTATGTTAGAAATAGGTGCCCCACAAAATGACTGAATGGAAAAACACCGTATGAATTATGGAACAATGTAGTACCTAATGTTAGCTATTTTAAAATTTTCGGCTGTACTGCTTATTGCTTTAATAATAAACCAAGTCATAAATTTTCTCCAAGATCAAAGAAGGAAATTTTTGTAGGATATTCAGATCATTCAAAGGCTTTTCGAATTTATTTCCCAGATGAAACTCGTGTAATTGTTTCTAGAAGTGTCAAATTTTTTGAAGATAGCTCTAATGAGTGCTCAGATGTAGGTCAACTGGAGCAGGAATTATTCCATCGCGAAATAAGTATAAATCAGCCAGAGATTGAATCTGAAGTGCCAGGGGAGGGAAGTGAATTTATTGGCCAGTGAAACCATGAGTCAACAAGAAAGCGAACCATCATTAGATTCAAAGGCGTCAAGTTCGGAGAGGAACATTCTCTCGTTGCGTAATCGTGATGTGTTATGTAGTGTAGAACCAAGAGCAGAAACTGTTTATAGTTGTAACACTGAGATATCCATAAATAATGCACTCAAAAGTGCTGATGCGCCTAAGTGGTATGATGCGATGATTAATGAAGTGAAAACTATATTAAAAAATAATACATTTGAAGTAGTGAATCGACCAATTTCGCAAAAATGCATAGGAAGCAGATTTGTTTTAACAAATAAATATAACGAAGATGGTTCTCTTTTAAAACAGAAGGCCAGGGTTGTCGCGAGAGGATTTGGTCATCACCCTGGGATTGATTTTTGGGAAACTTTTGCACCTGTTGCTCGCATTGGTTCAGTTCGAATTATGGCAGCACTTTCCGCTAAACTTGGAATAAAAATTCATCATTTTGATGTGACATCAGCTTATTTAAATGGAAAACTAGATGAGGAAATTTTTATGGAATGCCCCGATTATTTAGATAAAATTCTAGAATTAATTACAAATGAAAATAATTGTAGTGATTCTGTATCTAAAGCAGCTGCTAAGATCCTAAATTCTTTAAATGAAGGCAACAAAGTTCTTTTTCTAAAGAAGTCGCTTTATGGCTTAAAACAAGCAGGCCGATGTTGGAACACGAAGTTAAATGACATTTTATGTAACTTTGGAGCGAAACAAAGTAGTGCTGATCCATGCTTATATTATATTAAAAATGAAAAAGGCTTAGCTCTTATTATGATCTATGTAGATGATATTTTAATTATGTCACAAGATCCTGATGCGATTGTAAAATTTAGGGTTCATCTTAAGAAAGAATTAGAAATTAAATATGTGGGTTTAGTTAAATATTGCTTAGGTATTAATTTCCAAATGGAAAATGGGGCTGTAGCAATGAGTCAGCAAAATTACATTAGGGAACTTTTATATCGTTTTGGTATGACAGATGCGAATCCCGTATCTTGCCCTATGGATATAAACGTTAAATTGAAAAAGGCTGAAAAATGCAATGAGCATGAATTTCCTTATCGCGAATTAGTAGGAAGTTTAATGTACCTTGCAACATCCACTAGACCCCATATTGCCAATTCAGTTAGTCAGTTGAGTCAATTTCTTAACGGGTATGATAAATCTCATTGGTTAGCAGCTAAACGGGTTTTAAGATATCTGAAGAAAACAATTAATTTTGGACTAATATTTAGAAAAACTAATGAACCTTTATTCGGGTATACTGATACTGATTGGGGAAACTGTCCTAATGATCGTAAATCATATACAGGATATTGTTTTGTACTTAGTGGTAGTGCTATTTCATGGGAAAGTCGCAAACAGTGTACTGTGGCTCTCTCATCGACCGAAGCCGAATACATGGCTTTGTCGGATGGTTCAAAGGAATCAATTTATTTGCGTAAATTACTTAACGAATTATATGATGATTCTGTTGAAACTGTACACATATTAACTGATAATCAAGGTTCAATAAAATTAGCAGAAAACCCGGTGTTTCACAAAAGAACAAAACACATTGATGTAAGACATCATTTTGTAAGAGAAGCTCTGAAAAATGGACATATTGAAATAGATTTCGTGCCTACCAATTACATTGGAGCGGATATACTAACGAAATCATTGCCCTCTGCAAAGCATTATAAATGCATGAAATTACTAGGGGTTGAAGATACAATGATGTTCTTCGGGTAAATGCGTTGACATTGAGGGGGGGGGGGGTGTTGAGCTATGTTATTTATGTGTTCTATATAAATCAATGTCTTGCTATTCCCCTCATTAATAATGATTATGCAACAGTCGCCTGCAACACCACCTTGCATGGTGCGCATGCGTTAATTAGAGCTCAAGAAAATGTGGAGCTGAGAACATGTATGTTTTATGTCTCTATGTATTTATGTCCTGTCCGTATCCGATATTAAAGGATTATTTTACATTATCACAACTGTCTTAATTCTGCCTAGCTTACACACTCTGCTGATTTAGCCCAACAAAATTAACGTCAATTTCGTAGAAAAATTCTTGAGGGAACCTTGACCCCTAATATCACTTAAAGAAAGCCTAAAATTACCTTTTTAGGACTTCAATTTTTGAAAATTTCTTTGGGCAGAACTCCTCCCACGCACCTCGATCGTCAACAAACAACAAAGATAAACTAAAACAACGTTTTTAGGACTTCAGCTTTGAAAATTTTTCGGGATAGAGCTCTCTAGCCAACACACCGGGGGTGTCGCTCTAGCCCACACACACACACAAACTTCTAATATTTTACTTATTAATTCTTTTCAAGGAATTTCTACATTTTACTATGGAAGGTAAACTCTACCCCCCCCTCAAACTTTTGTTTTGAAAAGCGTTATAAAATTTTCAATAAGTTCTTTCCGATGATAAATATATATTTTTCACAAAGTTTAATTTTCAGTAAATAAGTATATAGTAGTGTGGGGCAGTAAGCAAAGGAGCGTCCTCGCCACCTGACCTGGGTAATTCAGTTTGAATTAGCAGACCCCTTTGTACAAACCATTTAATTACAATTTATAATATCTGAACCAGCGGTCATTTCGTATGACTGCCGGGCTTACTAGTTATAGCATAACCACGGTATAGTGAAACTATTCCGCGGAATCATATTACGAAATAATATTCGCTTTTGTTGTATCATTTTTAACTTTAACAATTAGGGATGTCCTAAGAAAAAAAATTAGATTTAGAAGGGGAGGAACGCACTTCTCAAAGAAAGATTGTGTGGTGGGGGGGGGGGGGGCTCTTTGACTGGAATATTTGTGTGCTCGGGCTGGCTTTATATACAAAGGTAAATAAGGAATCACCTTTAAATGGCAATTATAAAGGCTGGTTTAAAGGTTCATCCCCCGTTTCGCCGACACTAAAATCTCCCTACCCCCTCTCGTTAACGAATTCCCTCGAAGAGGAATTAGCAGACCCCTTTGTACAAACCATGTAATTACAATTTATAATATCTGAACCAGCGGTCATTTCGTATTTTTCGTATTCGTTGTTTCAATTGGGTATGTAGCACCCCTCAAACAATTATCAATTATAATGTGCAGCGTAATCAATTTCAAAAATGTAAACAAATGAAATAGACTGAAATAAAATTTTTGACAATAAATAGTTCAAACAAGTCATTTCGACATTAATAAATTTGCTAATCTCTCTCTTTTTAAATTTTCATATAATTAAGAGACTTTTAACGTGCTAAAACAAATAATGTACTACCTTTACTAAATATCCAGCAATATGCTTATTTCAGAGCTAGGAGTAGGTTGGAAAAGAAATCGAGATCAACTTAGTACGTAACTCGTACAAAAAGTGGGACATTTCTTAGGACATTAAATGATGCACTTTCATTAAGAACATTTTATTACATCAGATGTTTGACAACTAACATAACTCAGTGACAAAAATATTCAAATAATTTGATGTTAATTTTAAAATTACAAGCGTTTAATGTTCAAAATAAAATTATTTATACGTTTCAATATTGCCTTAAAATATTTTTATTGCATGAATATTACTCCCATTCCCCAAATGTTTCCAATTTAACAGCTTCTTCGCATATATAATTTAAATGGGGGATTAAACAAAAAAACGTTGTTTCAATTCAATTTTATATTTTAAACAAACATAATTTATATTAGTTTTTAAAAATATTAACAAACCGCCGGATTTTTTGTTGGCCTTAATCCACAGTTAATCATTTTAAAAATTTGAATTTTTTGCAGTGTGTATCATACTCTTCATATGAAGATGTTTTGAAGTAAGATTATTTAAAACACAGATTTTCTAAAAACTTCGGTTGGGGCCATAGTTGATGCTTTAAATACCCGTTTTAATAATAATAAAAGAATTAAAAACTTTATATTTTAATGCACTTTACTAACATGGAGGAAAAATTATTTCTTCAAAATGCCGCAAAATCTTTTCATGGAAACAAGGAAATATTTATTTAAAAATTGATTAAGAAAGTTTTTGAAAATATTTCATGATTAAAATTAAAGCTTTTAGCGTTTAGTTTATGTGTGATTCTAAGAAGATTTCCAAAATGAATCCCCGATCCCCGTGATCTTGGAAAAAGCAATAAACAGCATCATTTTTCTCAAAAATTACAAATTTCTTAAATTTTCAATTCCAAATGTTTGTACAAATGTTCAAAATGACTAACACTCAGCTTTTAACTGATTATATTACAGTTTTAGTTTATGTTGTGTTTCTTCATGCCACGTACTTCCAAAAATAGAGTTTTACTGTAAATGTGCAGCAATCGTTTAGCATTTGCGTTAATTTTATTATATTCTTCATTATTTTCTCAAAAGTAAAAAATGTATTGGGAAATTACAAAGCTATTTTTAGAGGAGTAAATATTAATTTTATGATCCTACTTTCTTACGTAATTTCGAAGTAAAACACTGAAAAGTTTAGAAAAAATAGGACAAGTGTTAAAAGTTTCGGACATTTTAGGATTTTTTTTTTTGAAATTCTACGATTTTGAAATCCTATAACTTTTAAAAAGAAGTATAAATAAAGGTTTCCCTCCCCTTGGCCAAGCCACTGAATAAAAATGAGGCATCGAATGAATAGTTATTGATCAAATATATTTTTATTACTTTCACATGTTAGTTTTGTTTCGCGTTTGAGCTCTCAGCTCTCTAATTGCAGGAAATGCGCAACATAATCTACATATGAAAGAAATCATTTCGCTCAGTTTAGCTCAAAGTGATATGAATTCGAGGAAAAACCATATAAATTAACCATATTAATTCGAGGAAAAACCATATGGCCGCATTGTCGCGATTGAAGTAACTGTCGGCCATATTGGGCACACCATGAAAAAGAAAGGCTATTGGTGTGGGTGAAGATCATAATCATAGAGCTTATAAACTGAATAGAGTGAGCTTCGCCGCCGCTGCCCCGCTGTGAACAGGTTGGGAGAATAGTCAAAACATAACGCGCTCTCTGATCACGTGACTACATTCACTTCGATCCGCTCATCGTCTGATCTCGTTTAAACGGCTGTCTTTTCAGTATTTTTTCACTTAGGGAAAAAATTAATGCATACAATCCTCAGAAAATAAACTATCCTTCTAAAAAAAATTTTCGCCTATATATTACTATTTTTAGACAACACTATTTCGTTCTATTAACTCATTTCAAACCAGATAAAAAAATTTGCAATACATACTTTCCATGACTCTTCTATATTTAAGACTTGGAATTATTATTATTATTATTATTTTGCTATTAGAACTAAATTCCGATTTACTCCCTTTATCATTCCCACCTATTGAGAAGGCCATCCCAGATTTCCAGCTTAGTTAGGTTAGTGAAAAGAATTTTTTTTTAATTAAAAGTTGAGACTTTTAAACAATTGTTTCTGAAAGCTTTCTTCTGATTAACTGCTTTCCAGTGTTGGAGAAAAAATCAAAGACAATTTTAAAATTTAAGATGGGAAAATAAATTAAGAAAAGGGAACTATCAGTTTATGTTTTGGAATTTATTTATACAATCCGAAAAGGAAGAGTTGCTTCCTAAAAATTATTTGCAATGTAAGTATATACACATACTGAGTTTTTAATATATTAACTCAGTTTTTTCTGAATAATTTTTTATTATTAAATAACAGCATTGGAATACAAAAATAGAAATTTGAATACATAAAATAGTAATTGAAATACATGAAATAGTAATGGAAATACTAAAGTAGTAATTGAAGTACATAAAATAGCAAGTGATATATAGGAAAAGGACTTTTCGTAGCTGGGGAAAAGTTTTGTAGCTGATAATGCTAACTTTTATAGCGGAAAATTTTCGTCATGTGGCAGATTAAAACAAATTTTATGACAACAGACTTGTTGGGCATAAGGTTTCCCAGAGAATGAAAATAATCTAAGAAATTGAAAGGAACAAAATTGAAACTACATTTTCAAAAAAAATCTTTTTTTTTTTTGGATAACAAATTGATTGTGAGTTCGGTCTCGTTCGTCGCTACCCGCTCCCCCGTCGATGCGCCCCTGTTTTTGCCTATTTCAAAACAACCGTCATTTAAAACAAATGCTACTATATTTGTTTTATTACATCTATATTCAAGTAATTGTATAACTTGAACTTCGGTTTGATTGAAATGAATTATCAACACTGTAAATGAATGTACTTGAGGTTTATTAATACATATATATTGCATACCTTATGTAGCTAACGACATATTACGCTAACGTATACTTATTTGTAAATTTCGTGTAATTAAAATTAAATTTCCCGTTATCTTCAGCACACGAATAGCAATTATTGGTGCGACCAAGATGGCGGCGCGGTTACAGTAAATGCTTCAAGAAGTTCTTCTTATGTTCCATCATGTTAGCCCCCCAGTCCCAGTCAGGTTTTCATATGCACCAACCATGAACTTCACTTTAGTATAAAAAGCAAATACGATTCAGAAACAAAATGACGGATGCGCTAACTCGTCTACGTTTGGAAGTTGCAAAAAAAAAGGATTATTCGTACTTACGGAGTGGAACTCTGAACAAATTGGAGACTCTTGGATTAAAATCTTCTCAGCGAACAAACAGAAACAGAGAGGGACGAGTTCAAAATGTTGTTCTCTTTTGTATGAGATTTAAAAAAGAAGACCGAAATTACAAGTTGCAAAAGTTGAAAAACGGGTATTGTGTCTCTGAATGCTGATGACTAATCGGAGCGCATTAAAGATTGAGCTATTTCTGCATTGTCTTAAAATTCAATTTAATGGTTTTCATTTTTCTCTATCCAAAATAACTGGAATGAATACACTTCAAAATTTTATTTTTTTATGAAAGATGAATCGGTGTATTGTTTCAAATTCGATATGTATATGCAACACAAATGAAACAACTATTACGTTATAAATATGAAAAGAAATTTTTATTTCGCAAAACTACTTAAAGTATGAAAATAAAACCTAATCGGGCGATAGAGAACAATCATAGGGGGGGGGGGGATGAATAATAGAGCACTTGCAGCGTTCAAAAATTAGTTTATGTGTCGCTTTATTTTCATGAGTTTATATTGTTCGGACCACCATGAGGAAAAATACTTAATGGAACATTCAACATCTAAATACCTTGGCCTGTTTAGTGAATCAAATATTAATTGCAGTAAATTTATTCCATCTGCCGAGTGAATTATATTTGCTTGCTTCGCACAGCACTAAACACTAGAAATTATTATTTAGAAATGTTAAATCTTGTTGTACTGACGAACTGACGAGAGACATGTTTTTTATTACCTGGCAATCATTTTAACATCCATCACGCTGTATACAACCTGAGTAAACTTTGCACTAATATATGGTGCTAATTTTTTAGTTGTACCGAAGTTTAGACAGTTGGAAGTTCACGCTATTTAGCCGACTTCACAAAGGAAGAGGTTATACATTCATACTATATGTATGTCGTTTTTTTTTTTTGTTTGCCCACCCATTACTGCTCACCGGATGAACCGACTTTCATTATTATTTTTTTAATCGATCGAGGGTGGTTTCCCATAGGTCCCGTACTTTCGTTTAACTATATTCGATAATTAGAAAAAACGTTATGGGCAGAAATGTAGTCATTTTTTGTTTTTGTTTTTTCATATATACGTTTTGACTAAATGAACCGATTTTGATGATTTTTTTCTTCAATTGATAGAGGGTGGTGTAACTTAAATATCGTACACGATTTGACTATAATTCTTTTTCAGAAACAACGTTATGAATGAAAAATAAGTATTTTTTAACCGACTTTCACAAAGATGGAGGTTATACATTCATAATGTATGTATGTCGTTTTTTTTTTTTTGTCCACCCCTAACTTCTGACCGGATGAACCAATTTTCATGATGTTTTTTTGATCGATCTAGGATGGCTTCCCATATGTCCCGTATCTTCGTTTGACCACATTCGATAACACTGTGGAACATGAAAAATGTCCTTCGTATGAAAATGTCTGTTTCTTATATATTTTTGGCTAAAAATTACGAATCGGCAATTATTTTTTGCCTATCACGTACCATTTTCCTAAAATTCCACATTTTAACTTTTTACGTATTTTCTGGATAAATGTGCATATTTTCGTAATTTATCGACTTAATTTATTATAAATTATATCTTTCCCATTGACAGTGAAATCGTTGCCATTCTAGAGCTCTTTTTAATGAACTTGGGTTACTTTAGCGACATTTTTGGCAACAAAAACTTTATCTACTTCTCGGAGTTTCGAGTATTTTACGAGAAAAAAAAATAGTAGGCTCTGTGATGTGAATGTATTATTTCAAGCATTAGGACATGAGCACAATTCAGCAGAGTGGCGCTTGTTTATCAGTGCTCCTCCATCTAAGTTTTTTTTCCTATTCATTCCTGTAGCATATTCTGCAAGCACAAAGGAAATTTCAAAATTTTGAGTGGCAAAAACATATCAAATGAGCCACTTGTAAATCTACAATGTGCCTTTTTTTTTACAATTGCACATTAAACTTGGTTTATCGAAATATTTGTAAAAGCTCAGGACAGAGAAGGAGTGGCTTTCTTGCATCTCAGGAACAAATTCAAAAATTTAAGTGAGGCAAAAGTAAAAGAAAGGATTTTTATTGGCCCACAACTTAAAGAAGTCCTTTCATGATGAAGAGTATGGAAACAAACAGTCAGAAGCCGAAAAATCCGCCTGGCTGGCCTTTAAATCAGTGTGTTCACGTTTCCTTGGAAATGAGAAAGCTGAAAACTACGAAAATCTTGTTGGTGACATGATAAAATGCTTTTCTATTATAGGTTGCTATATTTCATTAAAACTACAATTTTTGGACTCCCATATGGACTTCTTTTCTCAAAACCTTGGCGCAATTAATGATGAGTATGGGAAAAAGGTTTCATCAGGAACCAAATTGTACAAATATGAGAAGTGGGTCTCCAGCAAAAACGGTACGTGATGGACCATTTTGGTTTGGATATTTGAATCAAGCACCTTTTGCTTATATAGAATCACATAGTTTCATCTAAAGGACAAAAAAAAAAGCTTAAATGTGTTGCACAATGTAATTAGGAAAAAATTTATTAGCAGAAATTTGGTCCTTTTTGTTGTTTTTTCATCCATAATCTTCGACTAAATGAACGATATTTTGATGACTTTTTATTGACCGACTTCACAAAGGAGGAGGTTATACATTCACTGTATGTATGTCGTTTTTTTTTTTTTTTGTTTTGTTTGTTTGTTTGTTTGCCCACGCATTACTTCTCACCGGATGAACCGACTTTCATTATTATTTTTTTTAATCGATCGAGGGGGGTTTCCCATAGGTCCCGTAGTTTCGTTTAACCATATTTGATAATTAGAAAAAACGTTATGGGCAGAAATGTAGTTATTATTATTATTATTTTTTTTTTCATATATACATTTTGACTAAATGAACCGATTTGGATGATTTTTTCTTTAATCGATAGGGGTTTTGTAACTCAATATCGCACATCAATTTGACTGCATTTGTTTTAAAAAAAGTTATGAGGTGAAAATAAGCATTTTTTATTTTAGTTGGAAAGGCTCGGCTCGATTTTTCTTTGTCGGAAAAATTATTGATAAATATAAAACTCATTGTTTAAAAAAAAGAGTTTTTGTCAATAAGCTGTAGGGGAAAGTTGGACAAAACCGGGTCCCAAAGTGTTTTGTTTTTCTTCCTAAGTAGTTAAGAGAATAAAATTGCTTAAATTTCTATTTGAATGATAAATTAGTTATTTAGTTACAGAAATAAATATTTTTCAATGTGGAAGTACAATATTTTGGAATGTAAATAAATTTTTTTTGGAAGTATAAAAGTACCGGTTTTATCCAACCAGGTTGGATAAAACCGGGTATGTTTAGGAACACTTAAAAAATGCTGTTGTCTTACTACTGAAATATTTATTTATAACAATAAATTGGTACAATGGCTGCCCTATACTGAGAAACATAGGTGGGTTAAAAATATCTCTTCGGGAAATTGTATTTTTGAATTCTTTTTTCTGTGTAGACTTCTTAAAAGATGTCTTCTTTTTAGGGTGATTTTCAAATTTGTTGACGGTTTGGGTTTGACACAATCTGAAAATTTTTGTTGCATCAAACATAAAAACTTGCCTACGTATGAATACCTTATAATTTACTGCATTCTGAGCAGGTAGTATTTTTCGAGTTAATTTATTTATATTTTAGATATTTCAAAAAGTGTCTTGACAAGTGATTGTTTTTCTCATGAGTGTTACCGTTATTAAACATTCTGTAAAATAATCCTTATCAATAATTAATCTAAAATATCTTGTTTAAGTAATCTTAAATACTTTGTAATAAGTAAAAATAGTATTAAAATTGACATATTTAAAATTTTTAAACTATTTTAATTGCACTTTATCTCATGAGTGTTACTTTGTTTCTTGAATGAAGCATATAACTTTCGATAAAAATGTATTTTATTAAAAATTAAATGTTTTCATTACAGGTATAAGAAGTAACTGGATAGACTTAACTAGAAAACCATTTTTTAATTATTAACTAACAAATACATTAATAAAATTCTAAATTTTAGCTACAGTAACACTCATGAGAGATCTTAACACTCATGAGACAAACAAGCAATCCTCTTGCTATAAGGCACCAAAAATAATAATAGTAATAAAAATAACAATAATTATAAAGTGAGAGACCAAAATTGAATTTACCCCATTAACTGCTATGTTCCATTAAAAATGTAATAAAACATCACTACTCTCATGATTCTGATCCAAAAATAGATGTTTTTAGACAGAACTAATAAAAAATTAATTTCAGTTTTAAAACAGGCAGTAAAAAGATCGAAATAAATAATTCTAATTCTGCAAACCATATCTTTAATTTAAGTAAAGTGAAGATAATAGTTTGCAACACATCACTTTCTTGTTTACATAAAGTAACAACTGGCATACCCGAACAAATGTTTATTTTTTTTACTCATTTCTTTCTTTCTTTTTTTTTTGGGGGGGGGGGGGGAGGGTGGATACAAGTACGGGAGTTTTTCTTTATTTATCCCTTAAGAATAAAACACATCTTTAAAAGAAACCCACACAAAAATCATACCTGCCAACGTAAAAATTTTGTGTCAAGGTGTCTCTTTTAAAATATATATATATATAGAAATACAATATAATTTTGAATAAAAAACAAATAGTTTGAGTTAAAGCTCAACAAATATCTATATCTGCAGATTTATTTATTAGTTGGTTGTTTTCAGTCATGATTGTTACTTCCTTCTCTTAACAAGTAACACTCATGAGATTTATTAAGAAATTCTTCACTAAAAAAAATTCTGACTGTGTTCCTAAAAATTTAATTGCACCGATTGATTCCTCTACAAGAAATACACTATTGCTGAATTGCTTATTTTTATGCTGTAAAAAATATTGGGAAATAAATGGGTAACACTCCTGAGAAGTAATAAAAATACGCATCATGTTGAATTATATGTTGCACTATAAAACAGTAAAGAAATAAAACTAACCCATTCTAGATGGTACGAGGTTAAAACAAACATACTGGGCTTCCTTACCACAGAAAATAATTACAATATTTAAATATTTTGAAAGTTGAATGATAGGAACTTTCTCGAGGTAACACTCATGAGCTGCATGTCCGGACAAAAACTTTCTTTGAATTTTAAAATATTAGATAAACATTTCACTAAAATCACTTGCATTTTTGTTAAGTAAACACATATTACTTCATGTTTTATATCATATTGAATAAAAAATTACTTGGAATGATAAAAAAAAGACTCTGGTTCTGTGAATTTTTTACTCCGGACACGCAATTTTCCATTTCTTTCCAACTAAAGTAACAGAAAAAGCCTACTATTTCACAACTTGGAAAAAATGTAATGAATGCATTTAATTAACTAT
Source organism: Octonoba sinensis (assembly GCA_038502835.1). Lineage (NCBI taxonomy): Eukaryota > Metazoa > Arthropoda > Arachnida > Araneae > Uloboridae > Octonoba > Octonoba sinensis. The sequence continues at coordinate 146,157,869 of CM076598.1, forward strand.
GAAATGATGCTTCCCTACTGGTTTTTATAATGGCAGAATAATAGTTTTATCGACATGAAATTCAGATTTTATACTGTGGACATCAAACCGTCAAACTTTTTGAAAATCACCCTTTAATTAATTTCCCGAGGAGACATTTTTAAAAATACGAATGCATCACACGCCCATAGACTTAACATTAGTGAACTGAATTCGGAAATTGACTGACGAGCAGCCTTAATTTTTATGGGTGCAATTTTTATTCTAACAATATTATAAATTTGTAAAAGCATTACTTTTTTTCATTCTACCCTACTTAAAAAAACAGAAAAAAAAAAAACATTTTTTGAAATAAACTAACAAACACGATTTAATTTTTAAAAAATAATTTTTATTTTAAATGTTAATAATTTTAATTTTATATTTGTACTAAGTGGGATACTATAATATAGTAGCTTATATTCATACGAAGTCCCTCCTAAAAAGTAATAAAGATTTAATTTTATACCATTTATGAGATGATTTTTTAAGATTTATATTTTACAAGTTAAACTATTTATATTTCACACAGTAGTAAAAAAAAAGGTCGTCCAAAATGGGTACTACCCGGTCTTGTCCGACTGCCAAGGTCCCGGTTTTATCCGACAACGCCATTAATCAGAAAAGACGGCTTAACACATTTCAAACATGGCGCAAAACCTGGTTTAATAATTTAAAATAACTGCTCAAAAAGGTGTTATCAAATGTTGCACTTACCTAAAATAAATCTCTAAGCAATTAGAAACTAGAAAGTGAAATCGGTGGTGTAAAAACCAAAACTTTTCCACTCAAATTTTTCGAAACATCGGCGTTGACAAACAAATAAACAACACTGCCTTTCATTTAACTTCAAATAACATGGCGGTTGTTTCCAACAAGTTTCAAGCGTTTTCCGACAAATAGCAATACTAATCAAGCTAAAACTGCTGGGTCCCGGTTTTATCCACCTACCCGGTTTTATCCACCTACCCGGTTTTATCCAACTCTCCCTCAATATTAAAAGCAATTACAGTTGAACCTGTCTATCTCGAATTTCAAGGGAAGGAAAAAATATTCGAGATGAAGAGGTTTTGAGATACAGAGGTTTTGATAAAACTATTAAAATTTGCAATTGAAACAAAGACTATATAATGTAGGTTAAAAATCTTCTGCCTTAGTATTATTAAGCATTTTACTGTAATATTATACTAACTTTTTTTAACGAGTTTTATACTCGTATAAATAGCATCGACAATAAAGAAATAGTATTCAGCATACCCTTTTGCAAGTCTCTCAAAAACAAGACAAGTACTACTACTTTTTTTTAGCAAGTACCAGAATAATAGTCTTTTAGTGTTTTTTGTTGTCTGGTTGTTTTCGACTCGATTATGCTTTTGAGGGTAGCGATCACTATAAATCCACCTTGACCAAAATTTTCCTGAAATTCGAGGAAAGTTAATGTTTCAATAGCTTTCTCTGCTTCTTTTTACAGCGACTTTCGCAACATCTTTGTTTTTCTCAACCTCCTCTTCTACTTCCGAATCACCTTTTACGTTCTCTACGATTTCCACATCAATTTTGTTAGCTGCCGAAAGTTTCCTCGGCTTCGAATTCCAAAATGGCAGCAAAACCAGAATTCGAGATATGGAGGTTTTGGGGGAAAACATTTCAAGATAAACATGAAAAAATACATTGAATTTAGGGTATAAATGCAGGGAAAATATAAATTTTCGAGATAGGGAGGTTTTCGAGAAAGACAGGTTCGAGATAAACAGGTTCGACTTACAACAAGAGTTTGACTGAAAGCTTCACTGAGGCAAAATTTAAATCCAATCAGTTTGTTTGGTAAAATAGACTTCAAAACGGAATTTAACATACAAATGATTAGTTTTTAATGCCATTCATTCAAAGAAGGTTTCCCCTTTCATATGGATTTTTTTAAAATAGAGTATTTATATAAAAAACGTATTTACACTAAAAAGAATAAAATAAAATAATTTTTAGAAAAAATAGAACAGACTCAAAAATTATAAATTGCGCTAAAAATGGAAAAAGATTTTCATTCTTTAAATAACATCGATACCACTTTTAAACATAATTTTTGAAGTCGGTGCATAATTATGATAGGTTTTGATCCATGATTACTTTTGCAGTCATGAATCAAGTGCAAATATTTGAATTTGCCCAGAATTTGCAACTGTTCCAATGTAAAGTAACACATGGTGTAATGGTAATTAGATAATTTTGAGACGGCCTTAAAAATTATGTTTGAAAGCCGTATCGATGTTGCTTAAAGAATGAAATTATTTTTCACTTTTTAGCCCGATTTATAATTTGCTGTCGGTTCTTTTCTTTTTTTTTTTTCCAAAAACTATTTTTTCACCTTTTTTGTATTAAGCTTGTTCACGCTGGTTCAACAAGCTTAAGGTTTTTCTAAAATAAATTCCCGCCGCTTTCACTATAATTGGTGCACAAATTCGAAAATGCATTATAAAAACATATTACGAGATAAAGATATCTTTTTTAATAAAAATGTATAGCACTTTTTAGTAGCATTATTAAGAAATGCTGTAAATTTCAAGCGATGGTGCAATCAATTGCTCCAACCTCCAACATTTTGAGTGCGACACCCCTAACTTGTTAAAATAATGTCTTCGATAACTGATCTACGCCGGTTCGTCCCGTGTTCAAATCCGACAGTGCTGGTACGCTGGTAGTCCTTCTCAATGCTAATAGTATTACACAAACTCCGACACTCCCCACCCAAGCTTAGACAAAGATAAAATAGACAGAATTATTTGAGAAGGTTTTGAAAATTTCTCATTATACGTTTTTCGAGAAATTTAAAATTTAAATTTAAAGGTCATTTTTTAAAACTTAAAATTTTTATATAATTAGTCATGATGCATATCAATTGAAACAGAATTCAATATACTTCAAAATGCTTTTAACTAGAACCTTTTATCTCTGCTTGTTGATGAGTTATGGCCTGTTTTGTGTTTAAGCATACATGTAAAATGTGAGTTTTTTACAAAATCAAAGGCTGATAACTAAAAAACTAAGCAAGATAAAAATCTAAAATTTTGGATTTTTAATTATCATGAGGGGAACAATTGATAAGCTAAATTTGAAGAAAATCAAAAAGGCGAGGTAATTTTTTTCTCAGATTTTGGATCACTTGACATGGAATGAATGACCCTATAGCTAGCTGTTAACACATTGTTTAAAGTGGCCTGTTTGAATCAAGTGATATTGCTCATTTTCTAACTACTAAATATCTGATTAATTATTTAAGTAAATCTTTCAAATATTTTATGTATGTTTAATATATGTCACCAATGTTATGATTCAATTTTGAGAGTCAAATCTTCATTTTTTCCTCAGTAAAGAAAGCTTTTTCTTGTAGGACAGCCAAGTCCCAGTCAATACACCGGGGCCTTTCATTTTACGTAAACATTGTATATTTTGGTCTTTATTCATTTTTATTTCATATATTTTTCCCATTCAAATTCACTGTTCTGAGATATAACAACTGCATCGAAGCGCAGGGGCACCAATTTTTCGATATCTGATGATATTAGAAACAAATAAAGGAGATGATTAAATTAGTTAAAAATTAAAAGTTTTCCTATTTATTTAACCTATTCATCAAAAGTAACATTTTATATGAATAATATTAAGTCCCAGTTTTAAATTTAAAAAAATGAATTAAAAAATTGTGACATTAAAAAAATATATGAGACCTTCCTTATGATAAAGAAATGCGATAAAAAAAATTTCGAACTTCGTTCTTAATCTGAGTCATAAAGGGTGAAGCAGAAAAAAAGGAATTCGTCCGGAAATAAAACTTTCCTCTCCCCCCCCCCCCCCCCCCCCGCTACATTTCTGTTGAGGCTTTGAGAAATTCTCCTCCTTCCTTCTTTCTTTAAGAATACAATCTAATTAATATACTACAGTCGAACCTGTTTATCTCGAACCTGTCTTTCTCGAAAACCCCCTTCTCTCGAAAATTTATATTTTCCCTGCATTTACACCCTAAATTCAATGTATTTTTTCATGTTTATCTCGAAATGTTTTTCCCCAAAACCTCCATGTCTCAAATTCTGGTTTTGCTGCCATTTTGGAATTCGAAGCCGAGTGACCTTTCGGCAGCTAACAAAATTGATGCGGAAATCGTAGAGAACGTAAAAGGTGATTCGGAAGTAGAAGAGGAGGTTGAGAAAAACAAAGATGTCGCGAAAGTCGCTGTAAAAAGAAGCAGAGAAAGCTATTGAAACATTAACTTTCCTCGAATTTCAGGAAAATTTTGGTCAAGGTGGATTTACAGCGATCGCTACCCTCAAAAGTATAATCGAGTCGAAAACAACCAGACAACAAAAAAACCCGAAAAGTCTATTTTTGCTGGTACTCGCTAAAAAAAGTAGTAGTACTTGTCTTGTTTTTGAGAGACTTGCAAAAGGGGTATGCTGAATACTATTTCTTTATTGTCGATGCTATTTATACGAGTATAAAATTCGTTAAAAAAATTAGTATAATATTACAGTAAAATGCTTAATAAAACTAAGGCAGAAGATTTTTAACCTACAACGTATAGTCTTTGTTTTAATTGCAGATTTTAATAGTTTTATCAAAACCTCTGTATCTCAAAATCTCTTCATCTCGAATACTTTTTCCTTCCCTTGAAATTTGAGATAGACAGGTTCAACTGTATTGTAAATGCGAAAGTTTGGATGTTACTCAATCACGCCAGAACGGCTGAACGGATCTGGATGAAATTTGGCACAGAGATAGATTTTAGTCTGGAATAGCACATGGGCTACTTTTTATACCGAAAAAATGTATGGTCCCGTGGAATATCATTATATTAAAAAGGTGCATTACAAGAAGATGGACAGAGTGGCTCAATTGTTATAAATATATAAATGAAATCGAAATGAAATCAGATACGGCCTAATAGCTTAAGTGGTAGCGCCCTCTGCTCGTAACTGAGGGACTTGGGTCCCAGTCCCGACTATAGGATTTTTACTTCATTGTACATAGGCTATTTTTTATCCAGGAAAAATTTAGGGTTTCCGTGGGATAGAATTGTGTTTCACAGAGCAAGGGATCGACATAATTTTTTACATAGCGGTAGTTTAGGTGTCATTAATTATTTAATTTTATTAAACTTTAAGATCTAGGAGATATCTTAATAGCTATACTAAAACACATAAAAAGTTTATTTTTTGGCTCCTGCACGTGACGAAAAAGTTGAATATTTTCAGAGGTTAAAAATGGAACACATTTATTTTGTGTAAATGACATTTCTAAAGCAGATTAATGTAGTACAAGTATCTTATGCCAGTTCTAGCTTTTAAAGTTAGTTTTATTTGTAAAAAAATCCAAAAACGAAACTGTATCACACGTGACGCATTGCATGTATAGGAAACACAACTCCAATTTCTAAGTATTGATAACAATTTTATTTCAACATAGCTTGAATTCTTTTATGGTTTTTTTTGTTGTAAAATTGTGTTACTCTAAAGAAATAGTTAAATTATATATTTTTTTCATATTTATGATAGCTTTTGCTATATTATATATTTAATAGAGCATACATTTCTAAAATCTTATATTTTCATTACAGAATGCCCTATTACTTCAGTAATCATTTATGTTTAAGAACAGATTACTCAAATCACATACAAAGAGAAATATGACTAAGCTAGTTTAAAATATTAATAATAAAGCAGCTACATTGTTTATCGATGAGTTGTTTGAAAGACAATTATTTTTGATTTTTTTCAATATTTAATATAACATTGTAACAACATAGTTAAAACATTATGAGGTTTATTTTAGAAAATCTATCTAGAATTAGAAGTAAGTTTTATTTCACTTTTATGACTTTTTGCACAATATTTTAACTTTTTAACATTAATAAAATTTGTTTTTTATTGAGCAGAAATGGAAGGATCTAAATCAAGTGCTGAAAGAATGGAAAAGATGAGAGGAAAAAAAAGTCCAAATTTCCAGAAGGAAGAAAATAAAAGGATAAATGGACTGAAAAAGAGAAACAAAGGCTCTAATACTACAAGTGGCCAGAGCACCCTGATCGAACTCGCTATTTGTTTACAGGTGTTTTAAGAAAGATATCTGCTCCCGTTTTATAGTCCGTGGGCCGAAGTCTCAAAAAGAGCTTAAAATTAATTTTCGTTCCGACTCTTGAGGGGCAATTTTATTCTGCCAAAATAAAGCATAATATTGGCTGGTAAATGTAAATTCATAAAGTTCTCCAAAATATGATTGTCCATTAATTCACAGTAACCAAAGTTATGAGGAACTATTTCATTTTCACGTTAGCGCATGGATATAAGAAAAAGATAGCACTGTGACGTCACTAAAAAAGAAATTGACCAATCAGAGCAACAGGAGCGGCCCGCTGTTTACGTTTTAGTAGCGCGTTCACTGTCTGATTCTTTGGAGTTATACAATTCTTTTTGCTTTCACGCTGTTTTTTTTTTTTTTTTATGTTAACGCTTTTAAAAAATTGTCACTTGCAGTTTTAATGTAAGGGGGTATGTTAGTTCATTGACAGTAATTTTTGAGTTGTTCATGCAACTTCAATGATTTATTTAAATAATTTTTATTTAAACTTTTAATTCTGTAGGGGAAAAATAATAAAATCCCCTTCATAAAAAATGTCAATCGATTTTTTTAACAATAACTACGTCACTGAAAATATTCTTCCTTTTAAAAAAATCTGGGGATATTCTATATCATTCCAGACAAATATGCATCAAGGACGTAGCCAGATTTTTTTTTTTTGGGGGGGGGGGGCTGACTTTGAAACACTTATGTTGAGGAAAGTTTTAGGGAGGAATATATGCTACATTGCGAAAAATCCGGACAACACAATCCCGGCCCGTGGCCCCACCCCCTCCCCTCTGGATACGGCCTTGATATGCATTAAAGGGGGACACAATCTCAGGCTTTTTCACTTTTTATCTCTTCAGAAACCGCTATGACCCGTTTATAAAAATTTTGGGTTTTAAAAGTTAATATAAGCAGCAGTCATACGGGGTAATTCCTGGTCACGCCTTTTTTAGTTTTATAAACTTTTATAACAAAGTAACTGCTAACTGAAATATGACAAACGCTCCTTAACCCTACACCGTGCAATTTTTCGTTTCTTTGTAAAGAAAAAAGAAAGAAAAAATTGTGTGTGTATGTGCTAGTTATAAGTAGAAAAAATAGTAAATTTGTTTTTATTAAATTCGGAAGAATAGAATCCGAGGAAATTTGACATGTTTTTTAAAAACAACACCGAGCATTTAGGGATAACATTAATAATTTTTTATATATTCATTTTAATAAATGAAACAAAATTAATAATAAATAGGTATGCATTATAATCATAAAATAGCAATAAAATAGTAAAATTTATTAAAATAATTTATTCTATTATTATTTATAAATTGAAAAAATGTATCAAAGTAAAAATTTGCCCATGTAACTATTAATTATTAGTTACATGTGCAAATTTTTTACTTTAACTACCAATAAAGTTTAATAATTTCACTAAAAGGTTTTAAACAAGAAACCTAACATCTGTAGGGGGTTTGATGCAATAATGTTTGTTTCTTCTTTGGTTGAGAGTCAATTGATTTTAAAACAAAATTCCTAACAAATAATTTAGTCAACCACTTTACACTAATTTTTTATATAATTACAAGAATAATCCTCCAAAAGATACCAAATAAAGTGAAATAGAACAACCAGAGACACCTGTTCTTGTTTACACTGCAAAAAATGCAGGAGCATAAAAAGTACCCCCGAATGCGCGGTGTTGTTTTAAAATAACAAGTAACAAGAAGTTCCGTCTAGAACTATACGAGCCTACTTTCCCGTATACACCGAATTCAAATTTATAATCTAGCTATCTCTCTCTCTGTCTTTCTCGTTTAGCTTTAGTTCTTAATTGCTTCAAATATACCTTTTTCAACGGTATATTGATATATTCCTTCAAATATACCTTCAATTAATACATATTCATTCAATCATTCATTTATTAAGTCATTCATGTATTTATTCACTCATTTATTCATTCATTCTTTTGCTTATTCATTTAATCATTCATTAATTCAAAAATATTCTTGAAAATCTCGATCAAAAAATTTCATAGGAAAATAGGCTCGTTAGTTCTGGATGAACTTTCTATCTGTACATGTTCTACGTCATAAGAGCTTTCCGACAAAGTTTGTTCCAAGCAAATCGGTCCGTTAGATCTGGATTTATATAGGATTGAAATTTCCCTGTAGGCGCTATGTTATTTTTTTTTTTTTTTTTTGAACTGTTCAAAAATGAACAAAAATTGTTCAAATCAACATTTCACGCCAAGAACTTCTTCCAGTGAGCTTGTTAATTGGAACTTGCATCTTGTGCCCAGAGTTTACATAATTTGCTTCATTTTCGCCCGTAGGCGCTAATGTTAAAAATTTTTGAACTGTTCAAAATTGAACAAAAAAATTGTTCAAATCAAGTAAGTTCATTGTTCATCAATTGTTCAAAAGTAAAATATAGAAATGAGATGTCCTCGCCGAGATCTTTCGAATGCAAAAATAATTTTTCGAATAGGACAATTCGTTCAAAAGTTATTAGGGGGGGGGGGGGACAGACCGACAGACAGACCGACAGACACACTTTTTCCCCATCTCAAAACCCTACTTTCAAATTTTTTATTTTTCAATCTTTATTTAATTACTTCACTTATTTTTGACTTTTCTTGGTTTCTAACGATATTTTCACGATACATTAAGCCTTCTTTCATGCTTTATTATATATTTTTTTTACTTTTACGGGAAAGTAGGCTAAAAAAGGCGCCTTAACATGTATTTGTCACGAAAATTTTCGGAGAACTTATATTTATTTTATTTTAACACTATCTAAGCAATTAAAGACTATTTTTCAAAAAAATGTTGCTTAAAATTTGTAAAAAAAATTAAGAATTAGTTGTTTTTTATACAAAATCAACATCTGTTACGATTTGTGAAAAAAGATGAAGCTTGAGCCCAGTTTACAAGATCTAGGGGAAACTGTATTAACTAATACGATCTTACATATATAAACGAAAGAATACACCACTTGTTAGAAATAATACAAAACAAGAGCTTAATGAACGAAAATTAGAGATGTTGTTTAAAAAAAAAACACAGTGCTGTGTAGGGGTAACTATTCTATTTCATGTGGAAGAAAAGATTTCTTCCTCGCCTCGATAAGTGAATTAGTGGTATCAGAAATAAAGTTCAAGGACATGAACAATAATAAACTTTGCTTTGATACCACATGTGTCAAACGTAAAGCTGTAAATAGTGCCTTAAATAAGATGGGAAAACCCCCCATCTTATTTAAGGCACTAAACGGAAATATGTTAGCAAGAGAGGGTTTTTTTTTTAGACACATAAATATACACGCATTTGGCATTGAAATGGGTAGCATTTCAATGCCAAATGCGTGTATATTTATGTGTCTAAAAAAACCCCTCTCTTGCTAACATATTTCCGTTTAACAATGTAGTGTAAAATTTAGCTCGCAATGCAAAAGATGCAATATTTTATTCAATAACGGAATAGATACTTAAATGGAAGACAACAAGGACTGAGGCAACTGTGAGGTAAATCCTCTGATGCGTACCCACTATTTAAATTACTGCTGAATTAGAAATGTACAATACAAATATAACACAGAAAGCAAGAGCTCCATACGCACGTAGAATACCAATATAACACATGTGCTAATAATATATAATATATTTTTCTATTATTTATTGTGCACGATGTAAAAAAAAATATAGATTTTCAGCAATTTTGAAGGAAAAAATATGTTACTTACTACTACAAAAACATTTTGAAAACAGATCGTCTCCAAAAATTATACCTTTTTTAAAGATCCATACCAGTGCTATATTTAAAACAAAATAATTCTCGTTGATGCTGTTTTATATTACAAATAGCCTATGCTTTTGAATCCAGTGCATATATTTTGTCTATATTTAAATACATTGGTCGCAAGAATTGATTAAAAGAGCCTTTTTTAAAATGAAGTTTAAAATAGAATGATAGCAAGGGTCGAAACCTTGTTTACAAACAATGATGTCAGCGACTGATGTTACAGTCCGCGTGATTGGTTAACTTCGCGGAACAAAAAATTATTCGATGATTTCATTGGAGCAGAGTACGAATACATCGAAAAAAGAGTGCAAAAGGAAATCTCTTGTTATTAAGTTATAAATAAAAAACGACATATATGCACTACGAGTGTATAACCTCCTTCCTTTGTGAAGTCGGTTAAAAATAAAAGAAAAATTGTTATTTATTCTTTGAAAACGACCACTGTGTATAGTTGCGTCCTTGTGTGCTGCGATCGTTGTGTATAGGTGCTCCCCAGCTACTTTATTGACTAACCATTTACTGCCCAAAAGTCAGTACCCACAAAGGGGCGTTTGATCGCTCAATTTGTAAAAAAAAAGTTGTTTAGTGCCATACTGTTTCGGTTTTTAACATATCGTCGCCTCAACGGCGTTGAATTTTGTTTAGGACGTCTGTTTCCTAGAAATGCAGCACCCGAAAGGTCGCCTTTTATAATATTCGCCCACATTGATCACATTTTCCACACAAATGGAAAACGTTATCCTTGTGCTGAAAATGGGGTTATTAGCGTCCAACACCTTGTAGCGGTCCTCCTAAAATGAAGCAGAAGGGGAAAAAAAAGACATTCTCTACTTGAGAGAACAACAGCGAGGATGGTCCCATGAAAGAGGGACCGGCGATGGGCCACCGGGGAAGAAGACGGGATGACTTTGGCAGGAACGGCTGTGAAAAATTCCTCTGGATATCTCCACGCCTTGGGTTTTCGAATGCATGTACATATGTGTGTAAATTGTAAATAGTCTTGCAGTTGTGTGTGCATTGTGCTGTTAATTACAATGTGTTAAAAAAGAAACGGAAGCTGCGTATTAATCCAGCAATGCCACCACAGGACGTTACAATCTTAAAGCACAAATTTGCTAATGCTAGTTGAAAGTTACAAGAAACCCCTATATCAATGCCAATAGTTTTGAGCTTCGAGAAATGTAAGAAATCGTTTGTTCTCATAAAAGAAAATCATAAATAAAAACAAGAAGTTCCGTCTAGAACTATACGAGCCTACTTTCCCGTATACACCCAACTTCAAATTTATAATATAGCTATCACTTTCTCTCTCTTTCATATTTAGCTTTAGTTCTTAATTGCTTCAAATATACTTTTTTCAACGGATAATACATATTCATTCACTCAGACATTCATTCTTTCATTTATTCAGTCATTCATTTACTCATTCATGTAGTTATCACTCGTTTATTTATTTTTTCATTCATTCACTCATTTAATTACTTTATCATGTATTCACTCATTTATTCATTCATTCGTTCTTTCACTCATTCATTTATTCATTCATTAATTCTTTCACTCTTTCATCGATTCAATCATTCATTCTTTCACTCATTCATACATTCATTTATTTATTTATTGAGAAATGCCCTTAAAAATCCCGAACAAAAATTTCATAGGAAAACAGGCTTGTTCAGTTCTTGTTGAACTTCGTATCAGTACATGTTCTACAGCGTAATATCTTTCTGATAAAGTTTGTTGCGAGCCAATCCGTCGTTTAGATCAGGACTTGTATGGGATTGAAATTTCCCATATGCGCTAATGTTAATTTGGTACCTTTTCATTATCAAGGCGCAAATCTCGCCTAACAAAATTTTTGGCGACGGAACACACAAAAGGATAACAACGACGATATTCCGTTTGGCGTTAGTTGCATCATTATTGGCGACTTTATCGCCTGCGCCGGAATAATGGAAAAAGGCCGCAATTTTTTTTTTGAACTGTTCAAAAATGTACAAAAACTGTTCAAATCAATATTTCACGAAGAGAACTCCTTTCAATAAGCTTGCAATAGGAACTTGGGTCTTGTGCCCATAGTTTACATAATTTGCTTCAACTTTGTCCATAGGCGATAATGTTAAAATTTTTTGAACTGTTCAAAATTGAACAAAAAATTGTTCAAATCAAGTAAGTTCATTGTTCATCAATTGTTCAAAAGTAAAATATAGAAATGAGATGTCCTCGCCGAGATCTTTCGAATGCAAAAAGAATTTTTCCAATCGGACAATTCGTTCAAAAGTTATTAGGGGGGGACAGACCGACAGACCAACAGACAGACCGACAGACACACATTTTCCCCATCTCAAAACCCTACTTTCAAATTTTTTATTTTTCAATCTTTATTTAATTACTTCACTTTTTTTTGAGTTTTCTTTATTTTTAACGATATTTTTACGATACATTAAGCCTTTTTTCTTGCTTTATTATTATTTTTTTTTTTTTACTTTTACGGGAAAGTAGGCTAATAAATGCATAAAAATTACCGTATAACGATATAAAGAGTAAAAAAATGTCGTATTCATCAGTGTATTTTATTTCATCTTCAAATATAGGAAGTGCACATAATGTATTGTTTGTTATTGCCTTTGTGTGTAGAGAATTTTTAAATGGGAAAGCACAAAAGAATACATAAAAATTCGTATTATTCATGGAAATGAACGAATCATGCCTATTTTTGTCAGAAATACACACTGCTCCCAGTAAATAAATAAATAAATAAAATGCTAATAATCAACCTAGTAGTTGTAACTCTCTGATAAACCTAGATAATGAAGAGCCAGTAGAAGTTTTAGTTAGTTATTTTATTTATCTATTTGTTTATTTAGTTTTTGGTCGAAGGCTCTCGTGTTCTGAAGGGACTTATGATTTAGCGTGTGATGAAACTATTGATTAATGGTTTTTCTTCCGGGGGATGGGGGCTAAAATAAACCTCGAGTCTCGCAGACCCAACGCGCGTGCTCGTGGGTTAAAGTGTAAATGTAAAATAGTACAAATGCAATTAATGCTATCAAATAACATTCATTGATCATGATTAAATCATGAATAATAATATTATTTGGGGGTTGCACACCTAATGATGGTAATTTTCGTTTAAAAAAATTACCCGCCCCCCCCCCCCCCCGCTTGTAAAAGAGTTTTTTTTAAAATCTGAATACATGCTATTTAATAAAAATATTGTAAACATTAAAGAAAAGGGAAAAGAGAAAGTTAAAAAAAACTGTAAAGAGCTATGCTTAAGAAAAATAGGTCCAAAAAGTCACTAACAAAGAAACTAGCAATTATTTTCTTGTATTACATTAGTAAAAGATATGCATCCACAATTAATTTTTTGAAGTGGCAACATTTTCATCCTCTCCTAGGGAGATATAACATGACTCGTAGATATAGTCCTGAAAAAAGAGGTGGAGGTACGCTTACAAATCCAAGTATACTATGTTGAAATCAAAGAGAGCGAGGGGACGATTGCGTTGGAATTTTAAAAAAGGAGACTCGCGTGTAAAAATTAAAAAGTAAGGAGATTGCGCTCGCTGTCGACTACCCCACTGGCCTGATTCAATGTATACATTGCTTTCCAACTGAGTCTTATTTTTCGACTTTTATAAGCAGTTAATGTTTATGCGCTACAAATGAAAATATCCTACATCTTTCCGTAGACATTCTATTCCTCTTTGATTTTTTTAAACAAATAATTCTTTATTGAAGTATAAATATATTTCCAATACAAAATTCAAGTTTCATTTCCAGCAATAATTCCATAACTTGAATGCAAAAGATCATTACAACAAGTATATTCCAGAAAAGAAAGAAAATAAACGGGCGAGGGTCAGTTGCACTCCCCTCTCACTTGTCAATCAAAGCAAACGGGTCAGTTGCCCTCAAAGTATTTCTTATCACTAACTGGCGAGAGGGTCAGTTCATAGATGCCTAGCAATTTGCGGGGAAAGTTGGCCGCGGATTTTAGTTACCTTTCCCTCCACCAGGAACGCTACTTATCTGCTATAACAAACGGCGCTCTTTCCATTAGTTTGAATTTGAAGGGTAAAAGATTGGTTTTCATTGCTATTTCTTCCTTTTTCCCCTAATAATTTGATCCTTTTGAATAAAAACGGTGCTTCTCAGGACCAGTATAACTAAATGAAAGAGGTTTACTGTGTTGTTCCATTTTTCACAACAAATTCAATAAAAGAAAAAATTAGTTCCAATCGGAGATTAGTTTGCGTGAAAAATTGATCTCCGCTATATCAAGACAAGGGAATTATTATTATTATTATTATTATTATTATTATTACTATGTGTGTGTCTTTCATAACGTCTATTTGGCAAAAAATAAAAATAAATTAATTAATTAATAATAATATGGTGAAAAACTATTTTTATATAAATGTAAATTGTTTATTATGTTGTTCAATCTTGTCCTTGGAATACGAATGATTATATATTATGATGCATTTTATATTATGCAAATATTAATTAAATTGAGCTTATCGATTTTTCTATTAAAAAAATTTAACTAGTTATACGAAGGCGTATATGGATCAATAAGAAATAATGAAAATTAGTAAGGAAAGAAATTAAAATTATTATTCATGCATAGAATCGAATTCTAACCATATTTCAAGAACATATTTAGTTCTATGGATGAATTAATGAGAATAGTTTGGAAGTAATATTTGTCCTATTCTTCATGCTTAAAATGTGACTTCAGTACAATGCATTATAAATTGTAATTATTCACATTCTTCAAAATTTTTATTGTATGTATGTATATTATTTATTTATTTATTTATAATTTCATTTATTGAAACCAAAAGGACTAGTTTTTCTTTCGGGGGGGGGGGGGGATAGATCAGAGTCTATGATAAGATTAAATTTGATTCTATTATAAGAATAAAAACTTGATTTTTATGCAAATTTTTTATAACTCGGCTAAATGAAGAGTTTGGTTCCAAGTTCCCCAATTTAACGTCCTCATCGTTCTGCTCGTTTTTGAAGCAATGATTTCTTGAAAAATATAAAAGATAGTACGAAAATATATCTGCTACTCCAAGTACACTTAAAAGCTTTTCAAAACTTTGAACATATTTTCAGAGTTTTCGAAAAACTCTTGACTTTTAAAATTCAGGGACAAGTTTTAATTTTCAAGATCACTATAAGTAAATAATAATAATAATGAGACATTCTTTTTTTCTAAAACAGATGAGTCCATATAAGTATCTACTCAAATATGAATCACATGTATAGCTTTGCTGTTAATCGATCATGGAAGTTATACATTACATCTTCTCAAAAATTTTCAAAATGCTCTAAATAAGTTTTTAATTATTTTATCTATAGCATTGTTCTCAAACAAATATTAAAATTAAAAGTTTTAATCAAGAACTGGATTTTTATTTGTTTTCTTACAACAGTAAAAATGCTCAATCGAAATTAAGTGTATTATATTCTTTATGTATGAATTGCATAAATAATTATTCCCTTTTTTTTCACTGCATTTTTATCTATTTATTTATTTTTTAAAACATTTTATAATCTACTAGTTTAAATGTTATGATCAACTACCTAATTCAGTTGCAACAGAACCTTCGATTGTAACAAAATTAAAATGTTATAAGTTCGATTTCGATTTAAGATATGAAAGTATTTAAAGTAGTATTCGTAATCGAAATTTGATGCATTGTCTGTGGTACAGGTTGGCCAAGTACGCGAGTGTTCTCGACTTTTGCAACTGGTCTTATAGAAAAAATGCCAAAAAAATATTTTTTAAATGGAAATGCTTAAAATTTCTTCTTTTAACACTTCTTTATATATTATATATATTCCATTTAACTCGAAAATAATAATAATAATAAAATTAAAAATAAGCGATGACATGCAATTATAATTTTAACTACATTTATAGATTACAGAAACAATGTTTTATTTTGCTGCACAGCACGTTTGCAAATTTTTAAAAAATAATTGTTTCTTAAGCGAAGTTTCATTTTACAGACTAAAATAATTAAATCATTACTTTAACAAAAATTCTGTTCATTTGTACAACAAAATTTTTCTTTCAAAATACCTACAGTTAGGGGAAAACCACTTTAATAAAATAAAAGTTTTAAGTTGATGTTCCGTTAAAATGTTCCTAGACTAACCAAATATCAAAAATAAATATCACTTAATTTCCTACTGTTTTACTGCACCATAAAGTAAGAGCGAAAAAATAATGTAATGAATGAGTCATATTATTAAATATTTATAAAAATTTAAATGATTTTATTAAAAGAACAATTTTTACCGCTTTTTATAGCAATTTACCAAGCGTTAACAAGTAAAACATCGTTTTCCAATAGCAAATAGGTAGTGCCCTCTAGCGGCGTTTTCGTTACCAGCGATAAAAAATCGTTGCCGGTAGGGTAATGGGTTTCGCTCCATTTCGGAAGGCATTTAGTTAAGGGGGCTATGGTCAGTTGCACTCCCCACTCCACATGTCCTTATGGTCTAAGCACATGCCATCTGGGGGGGGGGGGGAGTGCAGGGAAGATAATCTATTCGTCATACCTATAAGATGGGCTCCTTCTCTGACCAATAAAAAGGGTTGTTAAACCTGTACATTGTAGAATTATTCATTAGTGAATTTGTATTGTAGCCTTGTAGGTCATTCTTTTGAAAGTTGTCATTTCGCTAAGTTGCTAAAATGGAGTGTATGCTATGTGAAAAAGGACACAAGTTAGTTGTTATACAAGGCTACAAATTTTATAAAGGCCCAAAGCAATATTCTATCTATCCATCTGTGAATGCATAAATATTGATTACATTTCTGATTAAATCATACATATCAGCATTTTAGCTCTACTTCACATAAAAAGTATCAAAACAATAATAACACAATAATTTTTGGTTGTTGTTGGTAAACCCTTCATATCAGGAATAACCAACATATCAAATATGATCAAACTGTGCTAAGGTTACCCTCCACAGGGGTGGATCCAGGAATAATTCCTGGAGGGGGCTCTGGAAGTAAAAAGTAGTTCTCCCTCGTAAATAATTTCATAGTTAAGTTCCCATCATAGTTTTTATGCTCTTAAGTATCCCTTAAAACCAATTAATCTGCATTGAAGCGCAGAAAAATACTTAATGGTATAATTACAAATTTCTTTCAATCCTTTTGGAGAGGGCTCCTGCCCCTAAAATCCGCCACTGTTACGCCAACTAACTATAAATAATTATCTTATTTAGGAAATAAACTTTTGTGAATCACCCAATGCATATATAGTGAGGAGGGCAGGTGTGCAATCACAGGGGAGAAGTATAATCCTTTATAAAAGGGGTGGGGGATTGAGGGCAACTGGGTCGCTCAGAATTTTGGTGATGAGGGCAACTCGACCCTTTTGCGTTATCTTGAGGGCAACTGACCCATCCGAGGCGGGTCAGTTGCCATCAAGGGCAACTGACCAGCCTCGAGCAATGGTCAGTTGCACTGACCCTCGCCCGTTTAACCACCCCCCTGCTTTAATAAGGAGTCATGCGTAAAGGCATTAAAAGAACGCCTGACAAGCTCATGAGTATTTAAAATAAAAATCTAGAGTGAAGGCCAAACTTATGGCGGGGGAAAAGAGGTAGATAACTGATTGGAAAAACAATTATTCGAACTCTATGGGATTTAAAACAAAAATCCTCATAAAGTTCGAACAACTGTTTTTCCATTTCTCTTACGAATTGTTAGTTCATTATTCCAACTAAAACAGTGCTTTTAAGCACTTCTCTTGAGCATATTGAAAACAAATTTGGAAGCTCTTGTTCTTGAAAATAAAGAAAAAATCAGAAAGGTTTTAGAACGAACAAAGAAAGGAAATGTTTTAGTTTATGCGTTTTTATTTTATGCAATACAATTAATGTTTATTCTTTTAAATATAATATTTATTATTAATATTATTTTAATTTTCAGATAATTCATTCACTTCTAAAATGTGCAAAATAGGTGTCATCAATTTAACTGATTTTTGGGGAAATATTCTAGAACATTTTCTTTTATTTTATTCTTCAAAAAAATATTACCGAGAATTTGACTTCTCTATTGAATATATGTTTATGACTGACTTTTTGAATTTGACTTCTCTATTGAATAATATGTTAATCATAAACTGCATGACTTTAATACTAATCCTGTGTGTGTGTGATCGTCAATTCTGGGGTTCTTCCTCCCAGCTCTTGATGAAAATTATTTTCAATTATCTTTTACAGAAAAATGTCGACAAAATTTTTCACACATCAGAGATGAATGTTTACATATATGCATTTCTAATAAACATTTTATTCAATGTACAGTGTGGCTCCGATAATATGACGCCTGAACTTGAAAGTGTTCATTTTTCTTATGGAGAACATAAAAAGAGTTGGAAGTCATATATTAGCACGGAGACAATAACAACCGTAGTATTGGCGAGGCAAACCTGTTTTTCTCACCTCTATTTTAATAAATGGAATCGAATAGGAGCTTTTGGCCTCCAGAGTGAAACAATACTAAAACCCATGCATATACTAAATGTATGGATCACTGTGAGCCCTCCTGTGCAGAAAATGTTCTGGTTGCATCCCCCCCCCCCCTTCTTGAGGTTCCCCATGCAGTGCCGTAATCGGGTTCTGCCGCCATTCCCCGCCGAGAGTGTGGAGCCGCAGTAAAGACTGTCAGACACGCGTGACGTTCCGGCATGTGCCCCCCCCCCCCCCCTCTCTAAAACGACTTTCTCACGCGTGGATGAAATGTAAAATACTGTGATGAAATCGAAAACGCATACTTTTCATTTTTATATCGTAAACACCCCTCCTGGATCTGCAAAATACTCTGGATGTAAAGTGTGCAATGATATATATAAAATATAAAATAAACAATGGCAAAATGTAAGATTTTTACTAATTAAAAACGTAAATGTTCCCCCACGCTATGCAAGTTGGACCCCTCCTGGAATCGTTGAGTTTTGCCTCTTCCACTCACGTCTACATCTATGGATGAACGTTCTCGCCCTTATTAATGTCTGCTCAGTGCGAAAAATCTCCGCACTTAGAAATCTGCGCAGAGTATACAAAACCTGTTATGAGCAAATTTTTTACATGAGGAGAATTTTTACTTGCTTAGCAGACTAAACAAGGTTCAACATTCAAAAGTTGAACTGTATTTCAATTTCAAATATAATTTTTATTTAACGCTTAATGAAACATAAAAATTTGAACAAACTGAACATTACGAGCAGTCTTTTACACGTCAAACAAAGAAAAAATACATGTTGAATTGCCAATTCTGAACTATCTGGCAAACACTACAGGGTTCACGCTGGGGAAAAATACAAGGAGGGATTTTCCTTCTTGACCAAAATTTTAAGTGGGATTTTTAAAGTTTAAGCCCAAAAAAAATTTTTTTTGAGTGGGATTTCAAAAAATATTGCGGGAATCGCGCGGCCTAGCGCGAACCCTGCACTAATAGGAATGGCTATCTTCTAGCGATGCACAATACATGGCGTATTGTAAGTATTCTTAAAAGTTTTATGAACGATTTTAAATTATTTGCTATCTGTGTGATGACACATTGAACCTGCTGAAGCTAATCTAATAGCAATAATCCTTTAAAGTGAATCACAATATTCTACTGATGTCCAAGCTTAAGAATTCCTACTCCAAAATGCATTTAATTTTATTTTTACTTATTTATTTATGTTTTATGGATGAGGTAAAACAAGTAGAAAAACAAAATATTTTACTATCAAAATAAAATTCAAGCCGGATAAGATGTATTTTCATTCGCATTCTTTGACAGCATTTTTATACGCAGATTTCGGATTCACTTGTTGTGCCATTAGTTTCATTACAGTCCAATTCATTTTTGCGAGAGACTTGATTTTATAAGCATTTTTATTTCCCAATAAATTGAGGAGTAACGGAACTAACCGTGATGTTAATTTTTAGTCGTAGTTAAGGGAAGCTCGTAAAAGTTTTAAAGAAACCACGTTCTAGGCTGGCAAAAAATGCACGCCGTATATAAGACACTGGGACTGGACTGTCATTGTTTGTTATCAATCAAATTGGTAACTACTAGCTACAGAAAAGGGAACTTTTCGTGTGAAGGGGTTGACGAACTCTTCTTGACATTCAATCGATCTTCCGCTTTAAAAGGGCAATTAAAAGTAAATTGATCGGCACTACTCACCAACTACGTTTTCCATACCCATTATTTGGAATCGAAGTCGAAGCGCCTCCGATTCATCAATCGCTTCCATTTTTTTTTTCCTCCACGAGGGTTCGTTTGGCTAAAAATGATCGGTCTCTCTCGGCACTCCGTGATGCCGGCACTCGTGCAAAAGCTTAGAGTGCTCTCCGTCTTTCAAGCATTCCTTGGCATGCCCCGTCGCACAACGCACTACACGGCGAATGATGTCGCGCGGCGGTTTTGTGCATTTCTTGTCACGTGCTCCCATTTACCTGACGTCAAGAAAAATGGAAGAGTTACTCTACGTCAGAGTGCCACGCCTCTTTCCACGTTTCGCTCAGGATCAAAATAATACCACGCGGACCACGAGTAGTGAATGTTGCGTCATTGCCGGGGCATCAATCCAACGCTACCTGGCGATTGGCGAAGCCCACATCAGAGGGATCGGGGTTACCATTTCCTGCCATGTGTCGCTCTTTCGCATCGGCACAAACAGGCCGTGTGCTTAATGCTTTTCTACGAGAATTTTTCAAATTTTCATTGACTATATCTTATTCCGATTTCATGCAATCTTCCAAATAACGCGAAAAACAATTACACCATACTATTGGCAAGTTCTCATTTAGAAACGGTTAACATTAGGTGCAATTTTATTATAGAAAATGCTGGTTTTTGTAACGCATTTTTCGATGCTCTGAGCGCTTGCTTTTCGATAATTTTGCCGGTTTTCTCATGTATTGTATTAATATTAAACTTATTTTATACATTCTTATTCAGAGTTTGCGCTTCCATGTCTTCTCAAGCATTTTTTAAAAGGTTTTAATAAAGATCTTGAATGCTTTATCAATATATGTACACACACACACACACACACACATATATATATATATATATATATATTATTTATTTATTTACATGTACATTTGATCTGATATCTATGGTTATATAAGCAATGATATCGCATTGTAATAGAAAGCTCATTAATGTAAATATTTCAAAGAGGACATTTAATTACTGCGTAACATTTTATTTAAAATAAAGTACAGTAGAACCTCGGTTATCCGAGCCCCGATTAACCGAGTTCCGGGTTAACCGAGGTACATTTTACCTTGGAAAAAAAATTTTTGGCTGCCGATGGCGGCGTTACCAGCTACAACAATTGCGTAAAGAAGCGAACGAGTTTTGTTAAACAGAAAACAATATATATGCATTAACTTCTTCAAGAAACAACTTTAACTAGAACATGTACTCTACTAATGTGTACATATAAAATTACATATTTATTTGTATGTATGTAACGTCATTTTTTCATTTCCTAATATGTACGGTAAATGACTTTTTTTTTACATCTTTGACGACATTTTCATTCATTTCAACCCATGTTTCCCCCTCAATTCGGACATAGTCCGTGTTATCCGAGTTTTCGATTATCCGAGGTACCCTCGATCCACATTAGCTCGGATAATCGAGGCTCTACTGTACATTGTATTTCAAGAAATAAGTAGTTTAAAAAAATATTTGCAGAATTATGCATAAAAACTAGCGTCTATAATTCAAAGTATAATTTTAGGAATATCATTTAAAAAAGATAAAACTAAAATTGAGATTTTTTAATGAAATAATAATTTCTTTATTTCTGTTCAAAAACACTGAAATGATATAAATAATGACAAGCATTTGCTTAGGGATGAGACAAATAATTCTTGGAATTAAAAATTAAAATAATCTATTGGTACAAAAGTTAATATTCATAACAATAAAAAGAGTTTCACACGGGGAGTAAGATCTTTAAAAAATTTCATTACAAAGAAAAATGCTGATCAGTGATTTAAATTTCTGAATGACTGAACACAAATGGGTATGCTCACTAAATTTGAAGCATTTACTGGAAAACTAGGAACTGTGATGCATAAATTTTGGGGAGTTAGTGTATAGGAATGTAAATTTTAGCATCATTGAAACCCAAGGTTGATGAGGGAGAGGCACCCTCCCCCCTCCCCCCACATTTTTTTTGTATTCAGCGTCAAATTTTAAGACAGTAATATGTAGATATTAATAACAAGATTTCTTAGGAAAAATCATACTAAGGAAAAAATTCTGGTTGTACTACTAATTAAAACAATCAATCTCGGTAACAAAGGGCATATGAAATTAGAAAGGCAGATAGAAAGGAGACTGTGTTATGTTTAACAGTGCCGGGTCTGGGGGGGGGGGCACCCGGCCCCTTGCCACGGGCGGCACTTCTGGGCAGCAAATTCATTTGTGATGCAAAAAAAAAAAAAAAAGGAAGAAGAAGAAAGAAAAGACAATAAAATAAAAAAGAAGAAAAATATATTTAATTAAGAAAATTTAACTTTTGGAAAGAGAAAATTAAAATCCTAGTTCGGCGCTCCGATTTGATCATTGATCGGCTATTTTGCTAACGATTAAAAACGATTAATAGAATTATTTATTTGTATAAACTATCGGAAACCAAAATTGAGTTTTACTGAATATGTTGCGTTGTTGATAAGTCGGCAGGCTCGTCTGTTAGGCAAAAGGGCTCCATATTAAGGCAGTTTTAGGGGGTGGCAAATTTTGCAATGCCAAAAATTTAAATTAAAAAAGTAAAGGTTTTTTCCTCTTCTGATAATGAAATATAAATCATGCTATGCTAACAATATATTAATAGTTTTTCATTTACAAACTTTCAAAGCATTCTTTTGGGAAGGGGCGGAGGGGGGGGGGGGAGCTTGTGATAGTGAAATATAAATCATGTCATGCTGAAACAATACAGAAGTTCTTCTTTTGCAAATTTTCAAAGCATTCTTTTGGGAACGGGGGGGGGGGGGGGGAAGCTTGTAAGAGTCATTTGAGAAGGCAGACATGGCTCTTTGATACGGGCGTTAGTTGGGGGGGGGGGGGGGGTCTTTCTCCTGCATTTAAACAAAAATGCTAATTTCGTTCTGCATTTTGATGAGTATTTTCGTAAGTAAAAGAGTTTTTAAAAAGTTTTTGTATGCCTTTGTTTCCCCTAATATATTTTTGCCGTCCCAAATGCGCCTTAAGGCCTCAAGATGCGCCAGTTTGCATATAAATTTTCCCGAGAGAGAAATCCCTGGACTGTCAGAATTTCATATCGCCAGTTAAGGGGGCCTTTCATATGGCTCTACCCCCTCCCAATGTTGAGCTGAAAGGACCATGCCAACGAAAGTTTCATGGATTTATCAATGGCCCCCCAAATAAAAAATCCTTAAAAAAAGGCCAGTACATAAAGGCGATGTGAAATATGACCAATAATTAGATGAAGGGGGCAGTATATTTAAGTTTGCCCCCCCCCCCCCCGCGGAAAACTCCGGCACTGATATTTTATCGTATGTACAGTTAGCATTACAGATAATCTTACTTTCTCACAACATTAACGAAGATTACTATTCATATTAAAATTAATATACATACATATATTTTTTACTTTTTAACTATGATTTATCTCATTTCATTAAAATTATAAAAATGTTTTCCACATCATCCAAGAGGTACGGTTTATAGAAGCATTACCCCTTTTACAAAATGCAAAGCGGGTATCCCCAAGAAGTATATATTCCTTCTATATTAAGTTAAAATAATGATCCACAGTAGTTTTTCCAAACATTTCATTGCGTACTGCTATATGTACAGAAGTAATTTCCAATGAGTGGCAGCTCTGGAAAAGTTTAAACGAAATGAATTGGTTGATTTCAAATTTGGAAAAACAGTCAGGGGATATGTCTTGGAAATAGTATCTATAGCAGTATAAAAACAATAGACATAAAAAGACAACAGAATCAATAAAAGCTACGAGAACGAGCACGAAAATAACGGTCAATTCAGCAGAAGCTTTGGTCTCCGATCGGCACTTGCATCGGCCCTGCCACGCCCCCCTATCGGCACAAACAGAGCTCGGTAGGGTTGCTATTTGGCAGGACGTCACGTGGTTCGATGTCATCTCCCCTAGATAATAGCCCACGTTGTTAGGTCAGAAGCGTTAGAAGTATTTTAAGGACAGAAGTAAAATACGCAAGGATCTCTAGCGGAGAGTTCAGTAAGAGCGAAATTTTGCTCAAGGCATCCCTCGGGGAAAAACGCATAGGTAAAAAAAGGGGGGTTCAGAAATTTTAGCGTTGGAGTTTTTGATAAATACATTATTAATTTTGATAATTATTTTAAATAAATACATTATTAAGGCAACAAATAAGGTCACATGGTGCGGACTCCTTTAAAATAGTAAATGATGTTTCAACATTATCAAAGATTTAAACAAGGAAAGTTTTAATGCTGGTTCAAAAGTTTTTTTAGTGAGATAGTGTAACATATAGTCTTCCATAATTGCGAAAGTTATGTTTTTTGTAACTGTAAGAAAATAAATCAATAAAATTTTTTTCAAAAAAAGGAATCCTAATACTACATTTAAACAACAACAACAAAAAAAAATAATAGTTTAGAAAACCTGAGAAATGCTGAAGTTAATAATGGTCGAACAACGAATTAAGGTAATAGAAAAAGAGAAGTGAACTAGTAGTGAAATTTCACCAAACATCCCTAGGAAAGAATGTTTTCCCTAAATTTAAGGAGCACGTCTGCTGAAGGTCCTTCCATTCATGACGACAGAGAGGGCCAAACAACGGAAGGGGAAAATATGGGATCGACCGTGGGGATCAGTGGAAAAAACCCCTTCACCACCCCGTCTTGCAATCTCCTGTGAGCTTGACTGACAAGTAGGCGTGCAGCCAATCCATCAAAATCCGGGGCCAGGGCGAAGTGTGGGGAACACGTTTTTGGTCCATGTATCATTAATAAATAAAAGAAGGAGTTTCTTTTTTTTCTTCTCTCGACACAGCACGTATGAAACGTTATAAATCAATTGTTAAATTCTGTATCACCCCCCCAAAAAAAGTACATAAAAATGGTAAATTATTAGGAGTGAAGGCGGAGCAATTGTTAGAAGTTGGAGCGGAGCAACTCAAAACTCCAAATCCCGGAAAATACGACTTAAATATAACCAACGTTATAACTATAGTATTTGGGGTATTTAAAATGTTGTAGAGAAAGTTTTTCGACATAAAAATTTATTAAAGAGCTTTTTCTGTTTTCTTTTTAACCTACTTTCCCGTAAAAGTAAGTAATAATACTAATAATAAAGCATTAAGGAAGTCTTAATGTATCGTAAAAATATCGTTAAAAATAAAGAACAGTAAAAAAAAGAAGTAATTAAATAAAGATTGAAAAATAAAAAATCTGAAAGTAATATTTTGAGATGTGGAAAATGTGTCTGTCGCCCCCTAATAACTTTTGAACGAAGTGTCGGATTCGAAAAATTCTTTTTGCATCCGAAGATCTCGGCGAGGACATCTCATTTCTATGTTTGATTTGAACAATTTTTCGTTAAATTTTGAACAGTTCAAAAAATTTTAACATTAGCGCCTATGGGCAAAAATGAAGCAAATTATGTAAACTCTGCGCAAAAGATGCAAGTTCCTATAAGCAAGCTTATTGGAAGAAGCGCTCGGCGTAAAAGATTGATTTGAACAATTTTTGTTCATTTTTGAACATTTCAAGAAAAAAAAGAACATTAGCGTTTACGAGGAAATTTCAATCCCATATAAAACCTGATCTAACTGACGGATTTGCTTGCAACAAACTTTATTGGAAAGATATTACAATGTAGAACATGTGCAGATACGAAGGTCAACGAGAACTGAACGAGTCTGTTTTCTTGTGAAATTTTTTGATCGGGATTTTAAGGATATTTCTCAATGAATAAATGAACGAGTGAAAGAATGAATAAATGAAGGAGTGAAAGAATAAATGAGTAAATGAATAAATGAAGGAGTGAAAGAATAAATGAGTGAATGAATAAATGAAGGAGTGAAAGAATAAATGAACGAATAAACGAGTGAATGAATGAATAAATGAGTGAATAAATAAATGACGAGTAAACGAATGAATGACTGAATAAATGAAAGAATGAATGAGTGAGTGAATGAATGTGTATTAACCGTTGAGAAAGGTATATTTGAAGTAATTAAGAACGAAAGCTAAATGAAAATGATATAGCTAAATTATAATTCGAATTTGGTGTGTACGGGAAAGTAGGCTTGTATAGCTCTAGACGGAACTTCTTGTTTTGACTTTATTTTACGTGTATATTTGTTGAATGCCAACTAATAATGAAGGACAATTTTATATTCATTTATGGCAAGCGAGTTTCGCTATGTTCTTTATTGCTCTTGTTTCAGGAATGCAGGTCTTTCTATTTTTTAAATTTATTTTTACAAATCACTCTTTCATGCTGGGATTTAGGAATTATTGTAACCATACATAAAAATGGAGACAAATTAAATAGTAACAATTACAGAGGTATCAGACTTTTAAATGAGATCTATTAAATACTTACCTGTCTAATTTGTAAGGAAATTCTTACCAATACCAAGACACAGGGCCCGACTTGCAATTTTTTCTGCCCCCTTTGAATGGTTTATTTACTCTCTGTCTCTCTCTATATATGCATAGATGTATATATATGTATATAAATACAATGTGTGTGTGTGTGTGCGCTACCGTCAATATGAAATTCGTTATTATTAAAAATAACCTCTTATTATACAGAATTAACTGCGGTTATGTTATAATTAATAATAACCGTTATTTTACATTATTTTTTTATTTTAAGGAAATTTAAATGATATTACGGAAACATTTCATGTCCCTTAGAACTTTTTGCCCGGGGCAGAGGCAGTGCCTGATTACCACACAGGCCAAATAGGCTGCGGCCTTGGGCAACCAAATTTTAGTGGCCCCCAAATTGTAAGAAAGATTTCTGAAAATATCTGTTAAAAGTAATTTTTTAAAAATTGAAAGACCTTAACTCATTTAAGTGGCGAGCTAAAAGTATTTGTGTAAACAAGGTAAACTATCCACAATCCCATGAACCCAGTATTAATAGAATAATCTCCAAGATTATTTAACTTTATACAAACTGCTCGCTTGTCGACCAAGTAATTATGGTTAGAAAATTGTTGAGAAATTCTAAGAGCATGATATTGTGCTGTTTGCTCTTCTTGTGGACTTTAAACAAGCATTTCATAAGATGGATACATCGAAATTGAAATGTTAGCTGAGCTAAATATATCAATCAAATTAATCAATTTAATCCAAATTACTTTAAGGGAATCTAGGGCAGCTGTTCAGAATGATTTCTCGGAAACTTTTGATATGAATTCTGGCATTCGACCAGGGAGATGCTTTCTCTCCTCTGCTTTTTAACTTATTACTCGAATAATTTGTCATTAGGAAATTGGACCTTAGAAGTTTATTAATAGTAAAAAAACTAAAATCTGTGCATTTGCTGATGACACATTAATATTGAGCAGAAAGAGAAATAATTTCATTGCAATAATAAAAAAAAAATAATAGTAGCAGCAGATTTTAAGGCTGCTCTTCAGTTAGAAAAAATTTCCTCGTCAGGCTTAGAATAGCTCTTCAGTTTTACGAGGGGAGTGTATATCAACAAAGTGATTCCTCAACAACCAATAGTGTGAATGATAGCCCGTGGCTGAGAAGAATGCTTGATGCTGGAACCTGCCAATTTGGTGTCGTCCAGAAATCTCCCAGTACAAATATCCCCGAGTTCCTTAACAGGGTACCTACCAAACGCTCATACTTCCCTGAAAGAGACCCCCCCCCCCTGTCTGAGAAAGCAAAACTGTTTTTGCCATAGGCGTAACTAGAGTTGGTGAAAGGGGGGGGGGGTCACCCTAAAAATGTACAAACTGAACACCAATACGAAGTGTAAAAGAGTTGAAAATTTACTAGTCATAAATACATGTCTGTAAAGATATACTCCGTGTTTATTTCAGGCA
Source organism: Octonoba sinensis (assembly GCA_038502835.1). Classification (NCBI taxonomy): domain Eukaryota; kingdom Metazoa; phylum Arthropoda; class Arachnida; order Araneae; family Uloboridae; genus Octonoba; species Octonoba sinensis. Next base: position 146,185,894 of record CM076598.1, read on the forward strand.
TCTCTCGGTGGGGGGGGGGGGGGGAACTACCCCCTCGGAGCAAGTCAACTCCTCCCTCCCCCCCCCGGCAAAAAAATTCAGATCACAAGTTTTAAAAAAAAGAAAGAAAAGAGAAATTACGCTTTTAAGACACTTTACTTTCGGAAACACTTTCAGGGAAAGGACATTCAACACTATCACGAGCGACACCAAAAGTAACTTAAAAGATATAAGACTTTATTTTGAAAAAAATTGCGCTGGGGAGAGTAACCTAACTCCTTTCTGTTTCCTCTAAGATCACCAAAGTATCCCGAAATTGCATTGCTAGGAAGATTTCAAAAAGTTTCCAGGGGAGAGACCTCGAAGCCTTGCCTCCAGAGTTATCCTAAGCATTATACATGTAAGACCAGTTACAAAAATTTAAGTTGCAGAAGCCCCAAACACCCACTCCTCTAACTTCACCAAAGATCTAAACATACATGTACTATATATACATCAAAAAGCTGTCATATATGTAAAAAAATTCATATCAACATCATTTCTAATCATATATATCTATATATATGTATATATAAAGGGTATGATTTTGAAGCATACACTGCCCTTCCTAATTCTTAACATGCTTCCCCTGCTCCGGAGCCAAGGCAGTATCCAGAATTTTTTTTCGGGGGGGCCCAGACTTCAACACACTTATATAAAGAAAAGTTTTAGGGAGGAATATATAATACATTGCAAAAGATTTTGGGGGGGGGGAGCGGCCCGTGGGTCTCCCTTCCCCTCTGGATATGGCCTTGATTCACAAAAACATTAAACATTCCTTACTAGATCTATTAGTTTATTTTTTAATTCAAACGCAATAGAAAATTCAATATTTAGCACTAAGCAATCTTCTATGTCCAGGCATTCATAATATTAAAACCGGGAAACAGTCGAATTTTAGAGAAAAAAATCCAAATTCCCCTGCAAAAATGCTCATCCCCACAATAAATTTCTAAAAAATTTGTTAAATTTGTAGCAAAACATACCTCAGAAGTGGAAGCATCTAAATCAAATTTTCTTTTCTTTTTGGATGACGAACGTGTCCATCGCTGGAGTGCAAACATTATTATGTATCGAAAATAATTAAAAATTTAGCTAAAATATAAATAATACTTGATTGTAAATTAAAATGCAGCATTAAACCGTAGCAGTGAGATAGGAAACGTTGAACGGATGATTTCCAGAGTCGTAATGCATCAGTGATGGACCATAATAAGAAAAAAAAAAAACATTTAAAATATAAGAGATGAGAGAACATCTGTAAATGAGAATGCAATGCAAATACAGTTCATCAGTTTTCCAATCGGCTCATCTACAAAAAAGATTTTACCACAATGGGTGTTTGTACAGGAAGTCATAAATAAATACAAACTGCTCTTTAAGTTTCTTAATGAGCATCCCTTCCTGGCTTGAGGGTTTAACCCATTAGGACAATTGGACTTTAGGACTCCATCACAGTAGAGAATATTTTCCAGGAAACTTATTACTTGTGCGATTGTATTCCCAGATTGCTGCCTTTGGGTAAAAAAGACATCAAGAAGGAAAGAAAAACCTCTGGAGTGATTGAAAGGATCTCTGTCTGTGTGTGGTACGGTGATTGAAGCCACCTTTCGCTGTTAACCCCCCCCCCCCCCCAAGGTGATAAGGGGGTTGATTATAACCTTATAACCAGATGAAAAGTCTTCTTTATTATGAGCTGCATACTTTGGCCATGATCGCAACCCTTCAGAGAAAAAGGGGGAAAAAAAAATCATATGCATATGTGTTTAGTTTTCTTAGGGGAAAAAAATTGTGCTTTGCGAGGCCGTAGCCAGAAATTTTTCTGTGTGCCTAAATGTGCCTAAATAAGTACATACCCAATGGGGGGGGGGTTGAACCCCCAAACCCCCCCCCCCCCCTGGTTACGCCTATGGTTTTTGCTGACTTCGAAGTTCGGGAGCAATTTCTCTGTCTAAAATTAATCAGAAATCAAAGACCACTTTCTATGACCAACAAGGTAATGCTCCTCTGCGAGCTTTTCGCCTTCGGACAAGGTTATATTCGCTTTCTCCCGCCATGTTCCTTGATTACTTCTGGTTAATTTCAATTTGGTCTTGCTGTAGGCATGAAATATTAAAATAACTAAATAAAATTTGGTCTGCTTTCACATCGTCATGCATACTTCAAATAATGAGAAAATTTTAATCAAACAATAAAATTTCGAGTTATGAAAAACATGCTTTTTTTATGTATTATGTTTCTTTTTTCTTCTTCTTTTTTTTTTTTTTTTGCATCTATAAGGACTTGCATTAAACATCTTTGGAAACTGGTGTTGGTTAGTTTTGGAGCCAGTCGCTCCAAGAGATGTGGCGTAATTTGAACGTTTTCCTTAAGCGTGAATGCCTATCACAAAAAGTAACGCAGGAATTGAAAGAAAAACTGTATATAGATGGACTCTAGTAGGAACTGGTATTGGCTACTGTGCTACCGCAAGGAGAAAAACCTCAGATAGCAGACACACGAGTGGCGGTCGTTATAGTAATGGCATATTCGATAAATTCATGAATTTGGAAGCAAACCCAAGAAAGAAAATATCAATTAAAATGATTATTAAGGAAGGTATGTATTTAAGGAGGGCTATATTAGATTCGGTTCATAATACTATAAAACATAAAGTTACATAATTAGATGCATGTCCATTAAATCATGGTTTAATTTTCTATGCAATATAATAAACAGCTTACAGCTTATGTGTTAGAGTTCGTGCAAAGAAAAAACTTTGCTTCAATTTTATTTAGTTTTAGACTACTCTTTCATAACATGAACACAGAAAAAGTATGTACTTAATAGATTGGTGATCTTGAAGCTTTATTTTAATAATGTATGCATACTTTTCATGCGAGTTGCTTTTAGGATTGAGTTGAAAGTAAAGATAACACTTTTTTTTCGCATATAATTCAGGAAAACTGGTGTGGTTTTATTCCTTTCCATCTCGTTTAGACGAAGCTCCCCCTCCCCTCCCGAAAAAAAATCTGGATACACCTTAATTTTTCCTGTACGTGGAACTAGTAACTACAGGTTCAGACTACAGGATACTTTTTTTTTTTGCCTTTTTTTGAATTTCTGATTTTTTAAATGCTTTATGAATGACAGGGTACTAAATGTGGTAACTGCAGCTGGGTTCCAAATTAGCTACTGACGATTAAAGTTTTGCACAGCCATGTGCTTGTTTCAGGTAGCAATTTTGCAAAAATTGTTTTAAAATATTTCCCATTTACATACGACTTCAAAACGAATTTACGTAAAATAAGTGACAAAAAAACATTTGGTGGCAATAACTAAATTTCCCACCAAAGTGCAGGGATGACTTTTGTGTTTAATACGGAAGTATTAGTGTTACAAAATGCATCTTTGCAAATCTTAGTTTTGGCAATGTATAAGACTTCCTATTGGAAGCTCGATAAATCTTCAGAACTAAGTTTAATGAAGTTTTTGAGCGCCAAAAATTACCATTCTAACGTTGAGTTCCAAAGCCTCAGTCCCACGTGGTGAAATTTCATACCAACAGGATTCAGTGCATATTATGGGTTAAAAAAACAACAAAATGCATTGTATTTCAAAAATTCAGTGGGCAATTCCCTCTCCCCATCCTGATCGCCAAACAACGGGCCAGCATAGCATGTACTTGTTGCCAAAATCTGAAAGCTACAAGCTTTAACTACATTTAAAACAAGGGTAAGTTGTTGTTGCTTATGCCACTTGGATATCCAAGCTCCCGTTGCAGAGCGACCTGGAATGAAGGAAGAAGGGTGCACCTTCCGTTTCAATATGAGCACTAACGGTGTAAGTACGACTTGGCTCATAATGTACTTGGATGACACCACCTTCCTTTTTAGACCAATGGGTGAAGGGAAGGGAAAATCTCCACCCACCGGTACTCTCGGAACTGCCTCAGGACTTCAGGGTTCCCCGGATATTACATGCACATATCCCCAAGAGTACCTGGTGGGTCTTCAGCGGCTCGGGTATTGAACCCGAGATCCTCTGATCCAAAGCTCGATATCCTAACCACTAGGCTACCACGGCCTCACAAGGGTAAGTGAAAGTTGCCACAAAGAAATTACAGGGAAAAAATCTTTGGACATTCATATCTGAGGCAAAAAAATTTTTTTTTGGTTTAACTTACGAAAAAAAAAAAAAAAAACTATATAAAAAAAACGCGTTCTGTTTGTTTAGTTCAACTACCCGCACAAAGAGCACGATTATAAGGTATTAAAATAGTTTCAGTTCATGCATTTTAAGAATGATTTTTTTTTTCATATTTTTATCTATTATTCATTGACAGTAGGACAGAAAGACGAAATTTTGTTGCTTACAGAAACTAACAGCAGCATACAAGAAAAAATATTTCATCCGAGCTCAAAAGTCAAATGACATAGTATGTGCTAATTCACTGGGGGAAAGAATAATGAAATAAATTAAAATATAAGCAGTAATAATAAGGAATAACAAATCACTATAAAAGTAACATATCTTAAAAAATTCAAGTAGAGTATGGAGAAAAATACCATAAAAATACCTGCTAAAATAAGAAAATCAAAATAAAGCTATCAAGCGCCTGTGAGCCGTAGGAAAAGAGTTTTAAAAATAAATTTATTTTTGTTTAAAATTCGTTTAAAAAGAAAGAAGAATCAAAAGCAAAAAAAAAAAAAATAATAATAATAAAAGTTGCCTGTGCCACAAAATGCTACAAACATTGTGAATAGAATTTTGTTTAGCACATATACATAGAGACAAAATGGCAACCATTCAAATAAAATAAAAAGAAAGCGCTTTATCAATCATCCGGGGAAAATAAAATTTAAGTTAATTACAGTGAAAAAATAATTTCGAACTACAGCAAAAAATGCTTATACCTTTTCTAGTTAATTTAGAGCAGGGGTCTCCAACATTTTTGTACCTAAGAGCACATACCAGACTATCGGTCGAATGGCGGGCACCATTTATTTTTCAAGATAAATTTATAGTTGGTGGATATAATTATATAGCCCTAAACGTGGCCAGATGTCGAGCAGGTGTAAGAGCACTCGGGCACCTGGAGGGTGCGCCTTCCCCTCGGTCGAACAGCTCCGAACTATGTATGTGAAAAGGTTCAAAGGTCGTTTGAAATAATATTTTGAATTCGTAGAAGTACCGACTCAAGTTGTAATACAGATTATAACGATATATTCGATTATAGCGATTTGGTATATGGCGCAGGAATAGCTGATTAGCGTATCATCACTGTATGTAATAGAAAATTAACATTTTTCCGATCGTAAACTTTCAAGCGTGTTTTCTCGAGTTTTTGTTTTTTCTAAACTGGCGGGCGTGATTGCGAGAAAACTAGACGACCAAACAAAACGAAACAAAACTTGCCAGCTTCAGTTTTATATTCTCTTCTATTTGAACTAAAAAAATTCATGAAAAAAAAATTCTGAACAACTTTTTTAGCAATTTGAAGCGATTTTTTTGTTGTAAAAAAGACTTTTTTTTTCAAGAAAACCTGAGAAAAATTTTTAATTTTTCAAATTTTCGAGTTTTTTTTTTAGTTTAAATAGAAGATAAATATATGAAAATTAAAAACATTTTTTTTTTTTTTTTTGTTTCCGACGAAAATTACGAGCGCCATCTTTCCCGCCGATCGGAGACCGCAATTGCATGGTGTTGCACAAATGTGTATAAAAATCGGCTGCATTTGAATATTTTTGTCTTATTATTTTTTTTTTTTTTTTTGCTTGTTCAAATATTTAATAAAATGATCTGAAATCTTCGCTAGATTTGCTTTTTTTTTTCTGTCCTGAAAATAATCCTCAAAAAAAAAAACGCTTCTTTTTGGCCTTCGAAAGCAGGCTACTGCCGTAAGTCATTTAGAAATACACAATAACAAATCACACACACCAAAGCAAAACTAATGAAGTATTAAATTAAATGTTTATTTTCACAGATGATATGGTTCTTGGAGAAATGACATAGAAGGAATGAATACAATAAAAATAAGAATATGATTTTTTTACAAGCACTCCTTGTAAAAAAAATTTTTTTTTCAAGCATTAAAATGTCAAACGCTCGAATTGACTAGAAAATAACTTAAAAATACAGCATCTTTACAAATAATTCAAAAAGTTTTGAATGCTAAAAGTAGTCTTAGTTAAAACTGGTGATTTCTTTAAACAGTGTGTAACAATGTTTCACTACAAAAAATTCTAAATACAGCATAAAAGTTTAATTGCTAAAGAAATTTAAAATTAAAAATAATAATAATTTTAAAAAATGCAAAATAAAGATACTAGATTTTTAAAAAAATTTAATATCATGCAAAAACAATACATAATTTCATTAAAAAGGAAACAAGTTACATTATGAAAGCATTTTCGTATTTGAATTTAATACATATAGATCAAAATGTTGCTATGAAATGTACAAAAACTAACCATATTTGTTCTCACAAAAACAGATAACACACGTCTTAGCAATGAGGAGTTTGTATGTTTCTAGCTTCATATAATACAAAGCATAAAAAAAAAATAATAAAAAAACCCTAATGAAAATTGACAGCTTTATTTTAAATATATAAAAACTGCAAAAAAAAAAAAAAAAAAAAGAAAAAGAAAAAAAGGAACCCACTAAGACGTTGAAAATAATCCATTCCTCATCCCTGAAATTTTTCTTACCTTACATACTGGATGACAGTATCTGACTATTAATATTATAATTGTAGTTTAGTTTTTCCTCTTTTTTTTATAATAACATTTTTCTAAATGATTTTCTTGGATAAAAATTAAATGATACTGAATAATTAGTTAAATCAATTGGTTTACTCAAACTTTGATAACTGAAAATTTTTGATGACTTGGTAAAAATTATTACCCTGTACCTTTATTACTTTCTAAGGTAACTTTACTGCTTTTAATCCAAGGTTTTCATTCTCATTCACAATCTATTTTCTTCATTCAAATTCTGTACCTGAGAGCAATACTATTGCTGTACTTAAGTTATTGTGACAGTATCTTAAGTCCATTTTTCGAGTTTACACTTAATGGACATAGATTACTGATGACAAAGTCACTAGCTAGATGAGGGATCCAAACTATTAAAGCGTCCATTGGACATCTTTATTCTAAGGTTTGTAAGGAAAAGTCAAGTTTCATAGTACTAAAAATGTTTATTTTTAAACTCCATTGCAAAAACTCGAAAAATGGACTTAAGATACTATGATCCTCAGGTACAGAATTGTTTCATATGATCCTTTTGACTCTTTATTATTTTGAATCCTGCAAAAATAGTTTCTAAAATGCCATCGTTTTTAAAACTTGAACAGTGAGTTGTAATCCATTTAATTTCTCCCTCTCCTACAGGTACCAAACTACAGGTAACAATGACTGCTAGTAAAAAATATGTTTTAGTAATAGAAAACACACACACACACAAAAAAAGCACAGTAATTTCCTTTTATAGTAAGCAATATTTTGATTTGATAATTGTTTAACTTTTAAAACAAAGTTAACATAATTCTTATGCATGCTTTTGTTTCTTCAGTGATAAAATATCAGATTCTGCATTTTTTGAATACGCTATAAGTAAATTTTCCATAAAAACTTTGGCATTTCCTGTAGTCTATAGTAAACTAAATATGGGGCATCTGTATTGATTAGAATAAACAATCAATTTCAATATGCTTGCTACATTTGTCAAAATATCTATAGCTACTGAATTAGCCAACATAACCATTGCCAAATTTAACAAAGCAAAAATTCAATTATATTGTACTTCACATATTCTGTTTGAGTAATTTAACAATCATTATAGATAAGACTAAATGAAAGTAAAATTAAATCTAAAATATGAAATTTAAGAAACAGTACTAAAATCCTACAAAGCTATACATTTAGATTTCACACACACATTCTTTGTATTTCTGGTCCCGTCAAGTGTTGGTTTTTCCCAAGGACAGTATATATCGATATTACGTTCATTTAAGGTAAATTGCCCATTTGCCGTTTAAAAATATGGACAAGAGACACATTATAAAACCCAGTCAAATGTTATTTACTAAATAAAAAGAACATCAAACACAGGGAACAGGAAAAAAAATCAATTGAAGCTTTAAGACAGAGGCATACATTGGTATTTATTTTCAGAGGGGCTGAATATTCCGAAAACTAGCATTATAAAACCATTTAGGAGTTTAGTAAATTATTTTCTAGGAGTATAAAAGTTATTTATTTTAAAGCTCAGCCCCTGCCTTATACAACACCCCTACTTTAAGAATAGACGAATAAAAATGAGACCAAAGCAAGCTGTTAACAGAGGAAAATTGAAATATCAAACAAAGACAAATTGATGCAGGGTTCTTTATATTTTTGATTTAAATCTCAGATTTTTCGATTTAAATTGGATTTTTTCAAACAATATAGTGAAGAATATTCGCTAAGGAGATCAATGTTCCGCATTAATGCAGTATGCTGGAAATTTTCACACTCAAAAGTAAAAGCATTTTTCATTTTTGCTTTGCAGCATACATCACAAAACATTTTTTGGTCTTCGTATTGAAGCCACTTAAATTCACTTTTCCACTTAATGTTGAATAATCAAACTTTCTCCATCTTTCACATGACTGCAAACAAAAAATAACACTAAGTATCAAAAACAAGTTGGACAAAGAGGCAAAATTTTTCAGCTATGTATTTTTGGGCTAAATAAAAAGATTCCATTGAATCTTTTTTTTTCTCAAAATAATATTTTTAAACAAATTCATAATAAACACAGAATATATAACTGTTTTGTAGACTGTTTTATTATCACATGAAGTAAAACCCACAAAAATTTAACCCAGCTGTTGACAACTGAATTATACTGATGTTTGAGTATTGATTAATCAATCAAGTGTTGATTAATAATGTAATAATATATCATTGAGTATTATTCCTTTATTTGACCAAGATTATGGGGAAAAAAAGCTATGATTCACAACTTTCATTAAACCAGAAATACTATACAAAATGTAGGCTCTTTTTCACATGCTTATAAAACTCAACAGAAAACAATTATGTGGATAAAAATGACAATTGCTACCTTAAATTCAACAAACAAGTAGGAAAATATACATGCATTAGTGACGTATGACATCACTGCGTGATTACATCACAAATAGTTTTTCGTAAGTAGTAGGAAAATATTTGCTCTGTGTATAAAATGTCTAAAATGTACCAACTTATATACATTTTTAGAATATCATGAGTACTTAGCTTTATCTTTTGTATCAGATAAGCTCATTATTAATGAGTTGGCAGATGCATCTTGTTTAGAGGACCGACGACTTTCTTTTTCTAATTTCCTACGCTGATGTTCAGCTAAACGCTTCTCACGCTCAGCTCTCTTCGTTTCCCTAATTAGAGCATCAGGATCCCAAGATTCATTTAAAGTTTCATCATCTTCCCAATTTGAAGGGTTATCTTCTATAGTTCCCAAATCAGGTCCCTAAATGAACAAAATTCGGAAAATCTTTAACAAGAAAAAATCTAGGTACTAAATAATTTACTTCTTTTATACTTAATTTTGTAGAAAGTGATTAAAAATTTGTTTAAACAAAAATTTTGTTGCTTCAATAAAGTATTTTTAATCAATTTATTTTAAAACATATACAGATACAAAACTGATGATCAGCAACAGGCTCTTAGCACAGCTAGGATGGGTTTAGTCAAATTACATTGGTCAACAAGTGTTTTGTCCAGAGAATAAATTTCACTTTTCCTGAAGTAGTTTTTGCATGACGAATCCATATCTGTGATCAAAATTTTTCCATCACGTATAGTTTTTTAGTTATGAGGAAGGAAATGTTCGATTTTTACGTTTTTCAGTGTTTTTCGGATTATGCAGCATCGTTTTTATTGAGATAAAGTACACAAAAGAGCTTGAATGTCAACTGTTAAATCAGTGGTCACTTATTTTGCTGGAAAAAACTTAGTGGAGTGTCGTAAACAGACCCCTGAAAGGAAGTGCGTATCAAATTACTGCACTGAGTGTGGGTCTCGGTAGGAATTTTGCGAGAATTGGGATACAAAGGCAAATAGGCAAAAGATTGATACTGTAAGACACATTTAATGAGCATGAGCTACTATTTTTTATCATAGAACTATCCTGTTGTGTGTAAAAATGCTCCCTGAAAACATGGGAGCTGTACAAGCAATGAATATGGAGAGTGGTTATATCAGGACATTTTAGTTATGGAAAAGATATATCAAGGGAAGTGGAGAACAACTATGCTAGCAGATAACTGCTGGTCGTTAAAAAGGGACATTCCTGAGGCAAAGTATGCCAGAACATGTCAAAATCGATCCTTTTACAATAAATAGAAAATGACTTGTTTGTTTGGTGGAAAAGCTTCTAATGTAAAAATTACAATGCCCTTAAAAGGGGGGGGGGAGATCCTAAAGATTTTTTTGATTGATGCTAGAAGTATTTTCCATGCTGAATTCGAAAACGAAAACCATTTTCCTTATCGCGTAAGGGTTTTGCTTGTAAGGTGCTCTAATAACTTAGGGTAAGTGTTATTAATGTAAATTATTACAGCACCTTGCACAGAAAATCCTTATGTGATAGAGAAAAATGGTTTTCATTTTTGAATTCAGCATGAAAAATACTTCTAAGATTAGTTAACAAAGTCTGGGACAAAAGAAAAAAAGGTTTTTTTGTAGACCAGTATTATCAGTCCCTAATGAAGACCATGAGCAATGTGAAACCAATTCATTCTATTGCAAATAACAACTGCTTTAACTAAACTATTCCAAACGCATATAATCTTACTGAGGTATTAATTTTTCCCAATTTCATGATTAGATTGTAATCTGAATAGCTTAAATGACTTCTGGTCCTACTTTCTAGGCAAAACTTCAGACCATCAACATTTCATTCAAATAAATTTAAACAACTTAATCATGTCTCCTAAGATTCTTCAATTTCTATAACCTAAATGAAACATGTGGCTTTTCCCAAAATTAAACAAGGTTCTGCTTTAATGCCCACTTAGAGATATGATCTAAATCTTCTTCAAGTGGTTTCACTTGCTCTTCATTGTCGACTATACCTATAACTTTGGTATCATCAGCAAAAATAGTTACTAACAGACAGCCATTCACTAACACCAATATTAAATATAAATAACAACAATGGCACAAACAGTTTCTTTTAACCTTCAAGTTTCTTAGTTCACTTTATTACATTTTGAATATCTTAAACTTCACAGTATAGAAGCAGTCAATATTTAACATTTTACCTCTCAACAGGAAAGGGACCAAAAAAGTCTATCAAATCTTTACTCATAAACTTTGCACATACTACTTTCAAATTTGAATTTGCTCTAAACATTATTATTTGACACTATAAACATTATTGAATAGTGAAACAAAGTTTATTTTAGAACAGCATGACTAGCATTAGACCTTGTATCAATCATGAAAATTAAGTGAGGTAGCATGAAGGAATTTTTGAAATACAACATACTATCATAACTGCTTTTGGATCCAAAGCCAGACGATTAGAGCACATTTGAGAGTCTTCTGATTCTCTCATTTCCTGTTTCAAATAAATCTAGAAGGAAAAAGGATAGTTTTTTACACAAATATAGGGTTATATTTACCTATTATACACTAAGAGCTTTTAAATGATTGTAAAATTGATAAAATTTTACTTTCAAGTACAGTGGTACCTCGATTTTACGTTGTCCGTTTCATACGTTATCCCGCATCCTACATCATTTTATGTTTGCTGCTTAGTATTGAACGTGCTGTATTTGAAATTATGTGTAAAAGCAGGAAACAAGTAAAGATTACCCACTTTTTCCAATAGTTTATCTGGTAAGTGTCAATTTTTTAATGATGAGCTTTAGACCCCTATTTTACGTTTTTCCGTTTCATACACTTTTTACAACGAGTCCCATAGAAAACTTAGAATCGGGGTTCTACTGCATAAAACAAAAAAAATTTCTTTAATTAAAGTCCATTAATCTTGCAAATAAATGTAAATTTCATAGTCATACAAATTTCTTTAATGTGCAAATTATAAATAATAATCTTTTATAAATAGTTGTGTTATTTAAAATTCATGCACAATAATTAATTTGAATTTTTTATATTTTATACAAAAATAATTGAATTATATTTATGTGTTGCACATTAAAGCTTGCAATTTAAGAAACATTTATTAAATTTCTGAAATATTAGTAAAGTTGCATAAAAAGCATGTACAGTGAAACTCTTTAAAGCGACCACCACTAGTTCCGGAGAAAATCAGTCGTTTAGGAAGGTGGTCGCTTCATGGAGGTTGTTTGAAAATATTCAATAAAAACGTTAAACATGTTCAGAAATGTACAAAATAAATAATAATTAATGAAACAAATAAACATAATATACATCACCGCAGTTTTAAAGATTTTGCGATTACAAGAGCATTTTCTTTCTCTCCTAACAAGCAAAAACTAAAGTTAAGCGTTTTTCGATACCCCGCCCCCTTTTTGCATCCTCTAACTTTTCTGTTAAACTTTTCCTTGGTTAAAGCAAGAGAAAATATTATACGCTCATCAAGAGTATAAATGCTTTTTTCATCATAACCAGCGAAATGACACTCACCGCATGCGCATATTCCAGTCCTGGTATAAGCTTTCATCCACATCAGCACTTTCCCCACAAAGTGTTTTGAAAACAATATTGTTTCAAGATAGCCATTGCTCACTGCAAAATCTATTAATTCCTATGGCCTTAGCCATTTGAGTTTCATTTTCTTTTACTAGTGTTACACGAAAATAGGAATTTTCTTCGACTTCGTGCCTCGAACCAAACCATTGCAACTTCATTCACATAAGAAAAATTTTCTGATCTCGACTTTTTTTGACTGTTCTTTCTGCCTCTTAGTGAGCATCTCCTTGTTTTTTAAATTGTCAGGGATTTGAGTTTTCTCGCACTTCAATTTTTCTGCCGATTTTCTTTCGGATTTACCATTTCCGTATTCCTATCTTTGTAAGTAAAGAATCTCTCTTTTGTTAGATGCCATTTATAAAATTGTTGAAAAAATGTTCTTTCAATATCGGTTGTTTGTTATAAAAATTAATTCTCCACTGAAAGAAAAGGCCCATGTTCCTACTGTTCTATCAACATCAGTTGCTCAGTTTCTTAATTGTTTCAAAAGTGCAACACCTAAAGGCTCTGAAAGGGAAGGAGATGTACTCGGAAATGGGGCAAAAACAACACACCCCAGGGGGTGTAGGTAAAAAAACAGGGATATCACTCTATCCTTATCTCATCAATGGGGACAATGTGGCAGGACTGCTTGTTAGGGCTAAAGTGCTTTTGCCCAGAAGGAGTTATTCAAAGGACACGGAAAGCTAACTTCCTCGAGAAATCTCTGGAAAAATGGCCAATTGACATCTGAATAGGAAGGGTACAAGTCCCCCCAGGGGTGTAGACATCTACCGTATTTTCGGGAGTATACGCCGCATGCCAAAATTTTAGTTGTTATAGCACAATTAGGTGAAGAAAAGTAGAATAAATTGAATATTTTAAAGGTTTTCTTTTTTTTAAATAATCACCCATACTTTTTTTGTATTTTTTACTTGGAGAAGACATCGGTTGGTTATCTAATGCACAGTGGTGTAGTCCTGAAAAAAAAGTTGGGGGGACACTTATACATAAGATAAGCAACTAAAATCAAAAGTGGGGGGACGCTTATGTTAAAATGTAAAAAGTTTGGGGGACGCTTGTATTAAAGTAAAAGGGTAGGGGGACGCCGTCCCACTGCCTCCCCCCTCGACTACACCACTGCTAATGCAACTATCCAGAGCGCGGGACGCGGACCCTTTTCCCCGTGGCGCTCCACGTTTATTTAAGCGGTCATCACCGTTGGGCTCGCTTTTTACAAGTGGGTTGCATCCACTAATGGAAAACAGCTGATTTAATCAGAAAAGAACAGCAGATTTAACCATCGAAATCGCTCTCCGTCCGACTGAAAAAGGCTGCATAGCTGAGGGTCTTCCGTGCTCCGATCGTCCGATCTATAGGCCTAATCTCGCAACATAAACAAAGCCGCCACGTTGCATTCCTAGCTTCGCGATCGGATCGTTTTTCACCACTAAAAACACGGCGGGCGGAAATGCGACAGAGTAGGGAAACTGTCCGCGAACTAGTACGAAAGTAGCGAAGCCGAAATTATGGCTTTTTCGGATTGTGACGTCAACATCGCCATTGAAGCGCGTGGACACTGTCGTTGCCTGCACTTCACATGGAACAAAAATGATGTGGTGCCATCTAGTGACAGCGTTTTTAAAAAATTTGAAAAGTAATTTCTTTTTTTTTAAACTTTAAAAAAAAGATCGTATGCGCCGCACCCGTTGTAAGCGCCGCATCGGCAATTTTTTCACTTTTTTTTCATATGCGCCGGGGCACATATCCCCGAAAATACGGTACACAAACATAAAGCACCGTTTTTTACTGATTGTAGCAATGGAATAATTCAGAAACAAAAGAGCCAGATTTTTTTTTTCTGGAAGAAAATGTGGTTGTTTCGAGAGGGGGACTGTTTAAGTGTGGTAGCTTAATGGAGGTCAAGTTAGTATTAAATCTAGTACAATAGACCTCTGGGCGCAGTACTTGGCCGTTTGTGCCCCCCTTTCCCTCATTTCATTTCATAGTATTAAATTAATGCGGGGAAATTCTGTTCCAGCAATTTTTGGTTGTTTAATAGAGGTGGTCGGTTAGAGAGGTTTCCCTGTATACTGAATTATATATTCTGTTTTTACACAAATTTGATATAACATGAATTCAAAATAAATATTTCATTCTCTTTTAAAGGGAGTGATTTTGATTCACCAAGCGTGGTCCAGGGTTTCCACTCACTATTTGCTTATTAAAATAAGCTCTTTTAAAGGCTTACTTTCTTATTAAAATAAGGCCTTTTTAAGGATAATTTATTTGTTTTATGTCATATCACACAAGCATGATCTTGTAGGTAGGTGGGTATCCTGATTAATATCTCTTTTGCCGACTGATATAGCAGAATTAATTATTCGGGAACCCAAAGACAAAGCAGAAGATTATGCTTATATAAAAGGTATTCTCATGAAATGGATCCATTTGTGCATAAGTGACTCGGTGAGGATAAAGAGTTTCTCCCAGTAGGCATTCTGGAGGGAGAGAAGATGGGTCTCGAAGACATATCGGCAGAGGAGTTTAAGTGGGAACAAAAAGTGTGCCCCTCAGATTTCTGGGAGAAAGCTCAAAAAAAAAAAAGAGACGGTAAGGAATTTGAAATTTTAAATGACAAACTGGTTAGGGGAATAATGAACTGAATAAAAGAGGAGAGTAAAGGATACAATTATGCATATTAGAAAAGTTTAGAGAGAGAAGAAAAAGATTTTTATCACAATGGTGCATCGGGTCATCTTGGGGTGACAAAAACGAAAGATAGAGTATTAAGACTTTTTCTGGCCAAATGTAATAAATAAAATTGCTAATCGTGTTAGGAACTGTGATTCTTATCAAAAAGTGGGAAAAAATGGTGATAAAAAAGAAGGCACCATTAAAGATTGTCCCAATTATGTCGGAAATTTTCAGTCTCATTAATATTGATGCAGTGAGTCCATTACCAGCAAATCAAAATAACTATCGCTATTTATCGACTTCTATACTGAAAGATATAGTTAAGAATTGGAAGTAACTTGGACGAAAAAAAAAAGAAATCCTTACAGCGATTTAAAAAACTGATTTTCTGAGGAGCAAAAGTAGTTGGAAATCAGTAGAAAACTTTTCTTGGTGTTGTTGGCTTTTTAGATACCATATTTGTTTCTATCATAAACATACTCTACATACAACATCTACCATATTATTACAATCTTTAAGAAAATTTTGGAATGTTGAAGAGATTAAAAGTTAAATACTTTAATAGTAAAAGTACCTTTTTTGGTTTTCTGATTTGCGGCACCATATCTTTGAAAAAATCATCTGAGGGATTATCTTGTGTTAGTTTTTCAAAATCTTGCTCAGGTCGATTGCTGCTACCAGTTAACGATGATGAAGAGCAAGGGGTAGAGTTTGTTGAGCTATCAGGCCATAGCTCCCAATGAGACTCAAATTCATGAGTATTTTCTCCCTTTAAAATATAAATCTAAGATTAAGTTCCATAGTATTAAAAAATAAATAAGTATCTGGGAAATTAGTAATACTTATTCAAATAAATGTTTGAGAAAAGAAAATTTCTATTGCTATTAAAAAAGAGATTTGATTTTAGGATCCTTTCAAATTTCAAACAGAATGAAAAAGCTCTGATTTTAGTTTGATGCTTCTAAATAAGGTCCACAGCCATTATTAAACATTGCCTTTTGAAATGCACTGAAATAGAAATCGTTTCTTAAGATTTACATTTTATTCATTTAACTTAAGTAAATATTTTTACATAATATTCATTAATAACAGTTTAAAATATAGTTGAACTTGGTTATAGCGGCATCATTTATAGTGACACAACCCTGTTTTATAATGTCAATAATATCCAGTCCCTTCATTCGTTCATTAATAGTAATAGTGATCGCTTATAGCGTCATAAATATTGAGGTTGCTTGAATGACGCTATAGCAGAGTTTCACTGTATTATAAGAATAGAAAATACAATATTTACATTACAGAATGCAAATGGACATTTTATGGGAGTATAGAAAATTAAATATAGAAAATAAAATTCTATTTCTTCAAAGAAGGCTTTTTCTCAGAATACTAAGAACTGTTTTTTATTCATAAATGATAGAA
This sequence comes from Octonoba sinensis, assembly GCA_038502835.1. Taxonomy (NCBI): domain Eukaryota; kingdom Metazoa; phylum Arthropoda; class Arachnida; order Araneae; family Uloboridae; genus Octonoba; species Octonoba sinensis. The sequence continues at coordinate 146,202,720 of CM076598.1, forward strand.
TAAAATTTCAAACAAGTAATAACATTACTTATCTTTGCAGGAAAAATCCTCTTGGACAAAAAGTTAAGTTTTTTCTTTTCTGTAACAATTTGATAGCAAGAACAACCCGAAGTTATGTTTAACTCAAATCACGGAGTATGATATTGCATTCTAAGTTTGCAAACATTAATTTTTTAATTCAATAAATAAATAATGGCTAATTCCACTCTTTTATGTATAATTTATCAGCAAAAAGAAAAATAAAGAAGCAGTGTATAACATAGCACCCACTAGATTTAAATAAACCAAATTTTTGATAAAAGGAAAATAAAATCTTCAGAAGCAATTAGAAAGATACAACATCAGCACAGCAAACATATATGGAAATGTAATTTTAAACCACGTCCACACTTGAGCGTGGCATTACCTGAGAAACCGCCAACGGTTCATCCAAATTATTTGTTTGGTTGTTCAGGAAAAGCATGGAGGCTATTTTTTGTCTTCATGACATCATGCTAATCAAACAAATGAGCATGCTCAAATCTAGATGCCTCTTTAAAAGAAACACTTACTAGGTTATCTTCTTTAATGATGTGGCGAATTGTCATTGGTAAAAGGTGTTCTGCTTCTCTTCTTCTTTTACAACAAATAATTTTACCTAAAGTTTTAACAATACTTAACAGTAAATGTCCAATTTTGTAGAAGAATGTCTTAATAAGACTCATTTTAAAACCCTAGAACAGAATAAATTTAAAGAATTTTAACAAAAATAGCTTTGCAACATAGGAACATTTTACAGAATCACTAAAATATCATTGAAAAGTTAGGAGAAAAGCAATTAAACTCAATTTCTTATTACAATTTAAGTTGTAAGTAATTTTCTTAACTATTTCCTCCTATAAAGTGAGGTATTGCATAACAAAAGTGTCATTTAGAACAGAGGCGTAGCTAGGGTTTTCAGTGCCCGGGGACAACTGAAGATTTTGCGCCCCCCCTGCGCCCCAAGGGAACCTAGGGGCACACCTAAAGGGATTTTTAAAAAAGCAGCCCTTTCAACTTTCATTTTTATTAGCGACCATTCATTTCTAAGGGAAAAATTGAACACTTTGGCTTTGTAAAACTATTTGTCTGATTTCCCACGCACTCCTGTGCTACATTGGTCATTCCCGATATGATTTGCAGTGCTCCCACTTTTTTGTCAAAGATATTTACACCTCTTCAGTTTGAATAATTTTCTTTTCACATTTAAAAATAAAATAAATTAACATTAATTTGGCGCCCCTTGACACCGCGCCCGGGGACAGCTGCCCCTCCTTGCCCCCACCTAGCTACGCCTCTGATTTAGAAGAGAAAGAGTTATCTTGATCCTGCTCCAAAGATAGATTTCATATTTTCTGCAGTTTTAAAAGTATTGAACATAAAGATAGATAAGCCATCTTTAAAAATCTCTCCACTCAAGACACTTCTGTTTAGAATAGAGGCTTGGAATATTAGTTCTTGAAATTCTCTAGTAATTTAAGGTAACTTTGAACCATGTCATATTTTTTAGTATATATTACTTAAGAAAAAAGAGGTGCAGCGTTGCACTCAGCTGGCGAGGTTATAAAATCAGTTTTCTACTCTTAATTTTAGAAAATACGTTTGCAACACTGTACACAGATAATTGTGAAGTCAGTTTAAAAAAAAAAGGAAATAATTAAAGAGCTCGAGAACTCTTTAAAATTGCCCGTTTTACCATTACACAAATTTGAAGTGTGATCAATCTGCAACAATGACTATTGATATTATTATTATTATTTAATTTTTCCGGTTAATCATTCAGTTATTTAATTTTTTTTAAACTTTATTTCCATAGTAACCATAGTGTTTTAATCAACTAATGAATCAATTAGCTTAGTTAATTAAGTTCAACTATAAATAAATTTACAAATGATCATTAAGTGTAAAAATTATATTTTAAACTAAAAGTACTATATATATTTTGGTTAATTTTAAGTGGACCAGTGATATTGTCTCTGGAATAGTAGATGTTCATGTTTACTGGTCCAAAGGACCAGTAGCTTTATTTAACAATTTCTAAAGCTGCTTAAAGGGACCATTTTTAAGTGAACACAACAATGGCAACTATTTTACCAAAAATATAGACAAAAGAAACTATTATTTCGTTTTTATTTCACTTAGTATTATTATTGTTAATTACTTTATTTTATTTATTTATTTTATTTATTTATTTTATTTTTTAAAATGAAACCTGCAAGATTTAGTCATTCTATTTTATTTTGTCATTTAAAACTAGTTTAGTAACCCTTTAAGCGTTTGCGACGTAAAATTCTGTTGCCCAGTGATGTATCTAAAAGCGCGAGAATAGCTACATTCTTGAGCAGCTTTTGCTGAAGGCACCTGTTCGAAAAGTGCAAGGTCTTTTCTTCATGCTTTTGGCATTTGATGGCTATTACCTTGCACCTGCTTTTAGATGCATCACTGGGCAATAGAATTTTGCACTGCAAACTCTTAAAAGGTTAAACAAAGATTGTTTGACCTACTTTTAAAGTTGCCGATTTTCCAAACCTTTGTATTGCCTTGCTAACTATATAAAATAATAAAATACCTTGTTGCTTTTAAACTTTCTGTCATTTCTTTTGTGTAGAAACAAATAGCGGGACTAACATTTTTGCTTCAAACGATTGATTTCAAAATAACAATAGTTATCTAATGCCTTGAATTGAAATCTCTTTAATTGAAAAAATATTTATTACTTAAACTAAAACCAAAAATACCTGTATTTTACCTTAGCAAACACCAATATTACAAAATTGCAAAATAACATGAAATGCCAGTATTTGGTATACCAGAATACCAGTATTTAAAACACTAGGTGCAAATGAAGAAAATTGGTAAAAGCAAATTATATTACAAATTGATCATGTTTAGTTATAAATTATTTTCCCCCAAATTGTACAGAAATTTTTAAAAAACTGCAATGTAATACTAAAAAAACTTCCACCCCCACCTCCATTGTTTGACCTCAATGTTTCTTTCTTTCTAATGTAAATTGTGTATTACATCTTTGAGATCAAATATTGTGCTATTCCAATAAGTAAAAAAAATCTTCATATACATATCAGTGGTTCTTTTTAAAAACATGATTGATACTTGGTACTTGGCCAAAGTGCTATTAGGTACAGCACTAATTCCAGGGTACATTTTCAAAGTTTCATATAAACTAAACATAAAATAAAACTCATATAATAGCAACAAACTACCCAAATACACCTAAAATAATAAAAAAAGGTTAAACAAGTTACCTAACAATAAGATTTCCTTACAGAAGTTTTAAATTGAATCAAATTCAATTTAAATCATTTTTAAAGGACAGTCATTTTTTGAACTTACTGAGAAAAAACAAACTATTTAAAAATCAAAATAAACTTGTAATTATTCAAGTTGAAAACATAGATATTGAATACAAAACTGAGATAACAAGTTGATAGTTTAGATAGAAACTTTTTTTTAGTTAGATAGAAACTTTTTTTTAGTTAGATAGAAACTTTTTTGATCAGATACTTAGAAAAATTTCATAACTCTTGAAAACAACAAATTTGAGATTCTACAAGGACCCTTCCACCCTGAGAAAAAAAAAATCGCAAAAAACTCTGCACTGAAACTGAGTAAATACTGCCTGGCAGTACAATTAATATATTTTGAGGAATCAAATACTTTTTCATGAAAAAATTGCAGTTGTTTAATGCTTCTTGAATTAATGGAGACAAAATTAATGTTTTATGCACTAACATGATCAATCAAAATACAGAATTTATAAATTTACCAACCTTTACAGAAAAGATCAAAAAGGGTTAAATGTGCAATAACATTCAAATCGATTGCTAAACTTTTTACGACATGCATTAGGAGGAAATATTGAAAATGTCAGAAAAGAGTTCTGATGGATATTTTACATCTTACCTTATTTCTTTCTCGGAAAAAAAAACAATAAACAAACCACAAGGTGAATGTTACGAGTTCTTTAATGGGTTATTCGTACTTATGATTTAGCTATTTCATAACTTTATCATTTACTCTGCTGGGGAATTATTTTCTGCTACTTTGACCGAATTTATTATATTTTAAGTTGACCATAGACCATAATTAATGCCGAAAACCTTGATAGGTTGACGGCTGAACGGATCCGCTATGATCTTCAGGAGCGCAAATATTCCGAAACAAACAGCGGCAGGAATGAGGAGTAAGAAATAAAAGGTAATCCAGATCCTCTCAGCAGCAGTATAACTTTCACTATTAAAAAAAGCAATATGTTTCTGACAAATTAAAAGTTTTCATAATAAAGTTCTAAAGCTACTGCAGTAAGGCTTTGATTTTATATTTGTATAGGTTAAGGGTTACCAAACGTGCTCGAATTTCGGGGACAGTCCCCAAATTTGTATATTTTTAATGCCCTTCCCAAAATTTCGGGGACAGTCCCCAGTTGGATACCCTTTGAAATACATTGATGAGAGTAATTGTTCATAATAGAAGGGAATATGTATTTGTTTGTTATGTCCCCAAAGATGTCCCCGAAACATCTTTCTGGCGTCCCCAAATTGCCCGTGGATTTGGGGACACGTCCCCGAATTGACGTTCAGAAATATGGTCATCCCTAGTATATAGATTAAACGTACACGTGTGATTGACGTCAAAAATAATGACTTGTAGTATTTGTAAGTAAAAGTACCTTCACCTCAGGAGTCAGAACCATTGATAGATGTAGAGTTCCTTTATGAAGACAAAGGAAAAAGGTTTTGGGGCCTCAGTGGCCGCGGGCCGGGCGGTATTAGCACCAGTTCCCGCTGCCTGCCTGCACGCAGTGAAAGAGGCGTGGGTTCGATTACCATTTTCCCCTTTGGTGTATTTCCTTCTTTGTATTGTAATATTCAGTTGTGCTTTCTTGTTCTATCTGTCATATTGAACGAGAGTTTGAGGCATATCCTTGAGAATAGCAAATAAATTTGAAAATAAATGTGACCTGAAAGTGGTCGTTTACAAAAAAAAAAGTAAAAGTTTGCATTCCCCTCGTCGCCAAGAGCAAACAAATTGCGCCAAATCCAAGACACACAGAATTCGTTAAAAAAAAACTTAATTTTACTAAATTTAAACTCTTGACTAGCCTTGGAGAGGCTTTTTTATTACTTTGTGATAGCAGCTTCGGATATTAATTAATAAGATAAAATAGCAATAAAGAGCCTGAAATTAGTGGGTCAAGATCAAATATCCGCCTTCAGAAAACATGTACTTATTATAATCACGAAATAATTAAATAAATAGTAGCAAATGACCCAAAATAAAGCTATATACGTATAGTTCAAAACATTTTGGAACAATATAATAAGAATTTTAAAACTGTAGTTGCCTTTAATTTTATGGATTATGAGTTTTTTCAGAGTGGTCTCCATGTTAAAGATACGGGACAAAAGGAAAGCACTGAATCGGGCGGTGTGTTTCAACCGTCCACCAATAGGAAAATGATACCGTTCTGACTGTACTCTTGGCAGATAAAGGATAGGAGCAATGGACCTTACTCACTAGAGTGGAGTAAAAAATAAAAAAAAAATCCGAATTTTTGATTGGCAGGGGGCGGAAAGGATTCGCTCAAGACATGCGCCTCAAGGTCAAGCTTACCAAAGTTTAAGGGGACCAGCATAATACGTGCCTTTATGCTCTAGTAGCCGCTTAGAATAAAAACCCTATTTTTTCGTGTTGTTTTCTAAAGCATAAAACATTTCAATATTTCAATTATCTAAATACAATAGAACTACTTTATAATGGCACCGCTTTTAACGACACACTGGTTATAACGTCAGGTCAATAAATTTGTGATCCCAGCAGATCCTCGTTGAATATAACTTTAAATACAAATAAATACAAATACAAAAGTGACGACCAGCAACAGGCTCAGGGCCCAGCTAGGCTGGTCCTAGTTAATTTAGCAGTCCCCAATGAACATGAAGAGCTTTCTTAAAAGTTTTTACCCCATTGCAATTAACAGTCGCTTCCGGTAAACTATTCCAACTGCCTACAACCCTATTGAAGTAGTAGTTTTTCCTAATTTCAAGATTAGCCTGAGATTTGAAAAGTTTAAAACAATGACCTCTGGTTCTACTTTCAGCACATAGCTGTAGTCCATCAACATTTCCCGTTTTAATGAATTTAAACAACTGAATCATGTAGCCTCTGACTCTCCTTTGCTCAAGACTATACATATTGAGCCTTTTAAGCCTAGCCTCATAATCTAAGTCTGAAAGACCACTTACCAATCTTGTAGCCCTCCTTTGAATCCTTTCCAATAAGGTAATATCCTTTTTTAGGTATGGAGACCAAAACTGAACAGCATACTCCAAATGAGGTCTTACCAAACTTCTGTATAATGGCAATACAACTTCCCTAGACCTGTTCGAAATAGCCTTATTGATAAACCCAAGCATCCTGCTAGCTTTGTTACTTACTATGCTACACTGCTGACTGGACTTGAAGTCATGACTAATCAATACTCCTAGATCAACAACTGCTTCTACTTCCCTAATGACAGAACCTTGTAAATAATAGGTTGCATGTTTATTCCCATGACCAAAATGAAGCACTTGACATTTCCCAATATTTAAAGACATATCCCACTTAATTGCCCACCTAGAAATTTGATTCAAATCCTCGTGAAACTGATTGACTTGTTCCTCCGTGTCCACAATTCCCATGATTTTGACATCATCAGCAAAAATATTGATGTTCCCAGAAATACTCTGAGTAATATCATTAATAAAAATAATAAATAATATTATCCCTAGAACTGAACCTTGTGGAACCCCACTCAAAACATCAATCCACTCAGAATAATTGCTCTTCACTACTACTCTTTGTTTCCTGCCAGTCAGCCAATTTTTAACCCAAATTAAAGTTTTTCCACCAATACCAATATAAGCAAGTTTGCTAAGAGCTTCATGCGGTACTTTATCAAAGTCAATGTAAACAACATCTACGCACTTTTTATTATCTAATGCCATGGCAACCTTGTCATAGAAATGCAACAAATTAGTTGTACAGGACCTACCCTTTCTAAAACCATACTGAAAATCAGTCAACACTCCATTTGCCTCCAGGAAATTCACTATTTTGATTTTTATCAGAGTTTCAAAAATTTTACAAAGAATGGAAGTAAGACTCACAGGCCTATAATTTCCTGCCTTAGTTTTAGACCCTTTCTTGAAGAGCGGCGTTATGTTTGCCAGCTTCCAATCCACTGGCAGTCCCCGAGTTATATGAAGATATGAAAATAGTCAAGACAACATCCACTAATTCCTCTGCAAATTCTACTAAAATTTTTGGATAAACATTATCAGGTCCTGGAGCCTTATTTGCTTTAATCTTTTTCAAATGAAACAACACATCATCCCTAGAAAATACAAAATCCTCACGCTGTGTATTAGCTTGCGTCTCGCTTATGTCAACTGTTGAGATACAGTTTCTGTTAAATACACTGGAAAAAAATTGTTTAGAATATCAGCCATATCTCCCTCATTTTGAATCAAGTTCCCGTTCTCATCCACTAGTGGGCCTACCTGAGTATTACGAGCTTTCCCTGAATTAGCATAAGCAAAAAATTTCTTAGGATTCCTTTCGATGTTATCTGCAAGCTTTTGCTCCAATTCCCTTTTCTTACTCCGTACCAAATACTTGAAAGTACGTCTAGCTTCACAATACAAAATCCTGTCAGCATGGCACCCAGTTTCTTTAAGTCGCTGAAAAGTGGCTTACTTATAATTGAGAGCTTCTTTCACCTCCATAGAGAACCACATGGGCCAAATTTTCATGAAATCCCCTTTCTTTCTAAAAGGAACATAATCCATCACTGTTTTCTCCAATTTCCCCTTAAACTCTTCCCACTGAAGATCAGCTTCACTATTCTCCAACCCAGAAGAAAAAACCGCTTTCAAACCCTGCCTAAGTGCAACATAATCAACATTCCTAAAGTTAGGTACAAATCTGAAATGCACACCTTTTTGAGCATCGAAGCTGGTCCAAAACCTAACAGTATTGTGATCACTATCTCCAATATGATCCCCTATACTCAACCCCTGAATAGAACTTCCGACATCACAAAAAACTAGATCCAAAACAGCACCATGCCTAGTCCCCTGGGTAACAACTTGATCCAAAAAACAGTCCCCAATCACTTTCAGAAAATCTTCTTCCCTACCATTGTAACTTTATACTAACCTTGCTCTCAATGTCATGGTTTCCATGGAGGTTTAAGTGCTAACATTTTTTTTTCGATTGCACATTCGATTGTATCGTTTTCAGCCTACTTTCCCGTAAACGTTATATTTAAAAAAATATAAAAGAAGACTTAATGTATCGTAAAAATATTGTTAAAAATAAAAAAATGTAAAAAATATATGAAGTAATTTAATAAAGATTGAAAAATTTTAAAAATGTAAAAGTATGGTTTTGAGATGGGGAAAATAGGGGTCTGTCGGTCTGTCTGTCTGTCATCCCCCCTAAATAACTTTTGAAGGAATTGTCCTATTCGAAAGATTTCAGCGAAGACATCTCATTTCCATATTTTTTTATTTAAACAATTTTTCGTTCAATTTTGAACAGTTCAAAAAATGTTAAAACATTAGCGCCTATGGGGAAATGTGAACCAAATTACATCGTCTGGACATAAGATCTACGTTCCTTTGAACAAGCTTATTGGAAGGAGTTCTTCATTGGAAGGAGTTCTAAACATTTTCAGCAGGAATATTGAAACTAAAGTAACTAATTGTTTAGTTTATGACCTTTTTAAATCATAACATTTATTGGATCAAACTTTTTGTCATTGCACAACACACACGGTGAAAATACCAAAAAAAAAATAATAATATGCTTAAAATAACTATACATCATTTTTAGGCCTACGTTTTTCGGTAAGATTTCATTTTGTGCATATAGCTTGATATATCCCACTTTGTTTTTTTCAGATGAATAAGTTATGAACCATTTAACTAAAAACGCATTTAGGGCAAACATACAAATGGTTACTAAATAATAAATTTAAGTTGATTTGAGTTTCTAGGGCTCCAAGTTGTTTTAGTTTCCATGATTCCTTGATCAATGAAATAGATACAGGTTCTGACAAAAAACCAGTATTTTAGATCATTAACTGCAGCTTTAAGTATACACATTGTGGTTCATAGTTCCTTCCGGAATTTCGAAGTGCTATAAGCAGAGTCCGACAAAAGTGCGAAAATCTTAGGAGCCAGGGAAAATTTTTAGGAGCCAGCTATAATATTTTCATTTGCGAACTAGCCGCCAAACTAGTCGCCAAGGCATAAGGTCCGACAAATCCCGGGCGACCAGACGCCCGGGATTTGTCGGACCCTGGCTATATGTACAAAAAAAAAAAAAAAAAGAGACGAATACAGCAAAAAAAGAACATTGGGGAGAGTAAAGAAACAATTCAAGCAGCGCAATTGAAGCTCGATTTTTCGCACTTCTAATTTACGAACAATTAAAAGTACCGAAAAATTTTCTACTAAAAGAATACTTTTCGATTTTACGAACTCTCTATTTAACGAACATTTTCATGGTCCCAAAGTGTTCGTAAAAAGAGCCTCAACGGTATTTACATACCTTTCAGGTGTTCTATGTGTGAACCCCTTGTTCACACGGCATACATCCATGCGATAGTCCAGTTCCTGCCAATCTAACTCAACACACTCTCAGAAACGCATGCTCAAATTTCGCGAAACTTTCGTCGTATTTGACGAAATGGCTTCGTGAAAAATGCTCCGATTAAACATTTCGTCAAATTGACGAAATTTGTTTCGTCATACATTTGACGAAATTAATTTCGTCAAAAAGTAAAAAATATTTCGTCATATACGTTTCGTCAAAAACAACGAAATTTTAGTCACTTGTTTCGTTATCTATTTGATGAAACGCATTTCGTCAAAAACAACGAAATTTTAGTCGCTTGTTTCGTTGGGTCATTTGATGAAATACATTTCGTCAAAATGACTAAATTTTCGTCATTTTGATTCCGTATGAACGAGTTTTTAAATTTCGTCACTTTTTAATTCAATTTCATCAAAAATGAAAAAAATTTAGTCATTTTGATTTGTTAATCATCATAATAAATTTTGTTGTATTTTTGAGCACGTCATGGGAACTTAAATAAAATTTTAAAGTTTAGTTTTTTAAGAGGGCAATTTGATATTTCTAGTAAGAGTTGAGGCTTCAAATAATTACACTGAAAATTTTTTTGAGCTGCGGTATTAATTGTTGAAATATGTATCATTCATTTTAAATAAATGTTCTAAAGGTGACTTAAACAACAAAAAAAAAAAATACTGAAAAATATTTTACTATCAGTAATTGTAATTCTTTGTACACAGGAACTTTAAAAAAATTTCTATCATACAAGCGTACTATATCATATACGTTTAAATTTCTTTTATTTTAGGTTAATTGTAACAGAAATTTCTTACACAATTTTATTTAAACCATTCCTACTTTTAAAATCACTATAAAAAGTTAGCATTACTTCCAAATTAAGCATTTTGTTTACAGATAAAAGGAGATAAAATTCATAAAATTGCTCAATTAAATTTTAAAACTTAGTTTCACTGAGTTGGTTATATGTATGTATAAATTTTTCACGCGAATAATTGCTTTTTAAGGGTTTTGAAACATAAAAGAAAAATGTATCTTCACATTTAAAAGAAAAAAAAAAAAACACCATCAGTAATAATAAAATTTGACTTTTATTTAAGTTGGTAGACATTTTTCTTGCTAATATGGAGCATTACAGCGAAACTGAAATTATAGTATAAGCATATAAATTGATAAGAATATATATAGAGCACAAAAAACACGTTGGAAACTTAAAGGGTGTATTCTAGTCTAGAATTTTCAGAAATCGAAACTATTTTTTTTGCATATTTCCAAAGTTGAGACCTTCAAAAATATGCCTGCAAAAGGATTTTTAAAAAATTTAATTTTTTTCAAAGTTTCAGCCGTATTAGTGACGTGGCAACTAAACCGGCTAGACCGTAGCGAATCAATAATCAGCCGTAGGCACTTTCTAGCTACCTGAATGCTCCCTGTGTCGTACAAAATCTTTTATTTTCAATATAAACTTTAAAAACGTGTCAAAAATGTCATTTAAATCATTTGTTTATTTTTATGTTTATAAAAACAAATGTATTATTCAAGCACTATAAAGAACTGTTTGGGGGAAGTTTACATAATTAAAACTAAAATAGTCAAGTAAAGTAATTAAACTATTTGGCGGTAAAAAAATCCGAGGATTTTTAATACTTTGTTCTTATCTTTGCAAAAAAAAAAAAAATCAACAACTATTGGATCGGATCGGGTGTCCTTCCTCTTTATAACACCTGCGTTGCAAATGCTAAGTGCAGCTGCCTTTATTTTCTTATTTTTTTCATGGGGAGGGATGCAGATGTGATAATATAGATTGACAAATAATGTGGGTTTGTATCTGTAATAAAATTGTCAACCCCCTCCTCTCGAAACTACGTTTTTCGAAACGGTTGACATATCCCAAGTTTCAGAAGATCGATTTACTTCAAATTTGGTATAGAGCTTTTTAATATATGTCGCTATCGTTTGATCAGAGCTATTTTGAAAAAAAGTTTTCTATTATTTTTAAAAAAATTCTAAAGTTGAAAAATTGAGGGATTTTTTTTTTTTTTTTACATGGTTGCCATTTTGCGTTTTTTTTTTTTTTTTTTTTTTTTCAAATTGCTCTGATCAAACGAAAACTACTCCCCACTTTTTAAGAAATAACCAAGATTTTTGTTTTCAGATCATCAAGAAGGGTTGAATCGTGTCAACCAGGGGGCAGCTTTTTCCTTTTGAGTCTCCAGTTTGCGAGCCTGTACTTTTTTAAATTTTGACTTTTTTTTACTAAATTGCTTTGTGCTCTTTAAACATAAATAAACAATCGATAAAAAACCCGATGATAAAATCTTTACCTTATCTATCTTTTATTTACAGCGTTTTAAGAAGCACCTAAAAGTTGGTCCTCTAGACTCGAATACCCCCTTAAGAGAAATGAATTCAAACCATGAATTCGGGGAAAAGCATGTTCATGATTAAGTAAATTTTTCAGAGTCTCAGGACTCTTTAAAAAATAACTGTACACACAAAAAGTTAACTCATATTCAAAAACATGCCAACCCTATAAAATAGATTACAAATCTGAAACTTTTACCATAATACAAGGATATATACATATAAGAGATTTTCTTCCCTTACTTTGACATGATTTATACATTACAAATAAATAAATAAAACTTTTATACACATTATAATTAGAGCAGTTTATTTTGAATATATCACTGTTACTAGATTAATTATGCAGAAGACATATATTAAAACACTTTTATAATTGAACCCCTATTACTTTCCAATTCACTTTAAAAATTTAGTATTTCTTAATCACTTCAAAACTACGCACTTTCATGTAGGATATATAACATTTACAAATGCTTATTTTCATTCTCAAAATCCTGTATGCAATAAAATATCAATTCAAAAATGTTTAATTTCTGTTTCTTTATAATTTAAGAAATTATTTAAATTCAAACAAAAAATGAGAACAAGAAACACCAAAAGTGAAGCAGCATTGACCAAGTTTGTGTTTGGGAGGGGGACACCTCTCGCAGCTGGTTGCTCTGGGACTGTGTACACTCAAGTGAACCGATACTTCCGGAGGTGCCAACTCCCACGTGACAGTCTCTCATCTGGGAGCTGGTTCATAAAGTTTAGAGACCTCTCAAAGGGGCGGAAGTCTGACTACTTCCAATAAGGGCCCCGTTAAACTCAGGAGCAGTGTACCCTCTCTTCTTCACTTCATGCGAGAACTCGCCAATAACTACAAATGTAGAAATGCTTTTATGCGTATTTTATTATTTAGTTTGCTTGGAAACCACTTTCTCGCTATTTCGTAAATTCTTGACACATTTTCTATGAAATTTTTAAGCGGTCCACCACCAGTAAATTTTTTTTTTTTTAAATATGTTGAAAAAAATATCTTTTAAGTTTCCGATCAGTTTTTGTTTTCTGACCTACCACTCAAAAGTAGGTTTATCTTTATTTTTTATGCTTTATGTTATCCACATTGGGGGGGGGGGGGGATATCTAAAGTCAACACAAGTTTATAATTGTTAACTGTTAACTTCAAATACTAGTAATAACATAATTTGGTAAAGTTAAGAAATAAAAAGTAAATCACAAAATATGGTAAAGTTAAGTATTAGCAAAAAATAAACAACACAAAATATAGTAAAGTTAGAAAACATGAAGCTTCAACATTACATTACACATTGAATTTCAACTACAAATATTATTTATGACGTTTATTTTATAATTTCAGTAGTAGTACTCTTTATGGTAGCATTAACAATGCTTAAGAAATTAATTAAAATGCTTAAGAAATATAAATAAAATCGTAAGACAATGAAAGTATGAAATGCAATAGTTAAAATGTGAAATGATCCACTCTGAAGTATGTAACTACAATAGGCTAATTTCGCTTGCATTGATTGGATATATTATTTTCTGAAACTGCCACATAAATCTTTCAATTTGGGATTCAAATCCCTTATATATTATTATCCATTTTTGGATAATAGTCGACAGGGTGGCGTAGTGGTAAGGCGCAGGCCTCGTACACCCAAGATCGTAGGTTCAAACCTGGCCCAAGGCGGTAAATTTTCAAGATGTAGAAAATCGTGTCCGCCCATGTCGTATGATTATGCGGTATGTGTAAAAGATCCCTTGAGTAGACATTTGACTTGGATGCTCTTTGCTAAATTAAATTCCTAGTGCAATCTGCATCAATGAGAGTTCTAGGGGAAATTGAGCGTCCAAATTTTCTGAGTATTAATGGCATCTACCGGCAGTGGTGCTACTTGAAAGAATGGATGCCGATCACTGGGGAATGCACTAGGTCTGCAAAATGGTTAGTTCCATATGCAGCCCTATTTGAAACAGTATTTTTAGATAATAAAGCTCTGTACGAAAATTCACGAACCAACCTGCATGAGAAAAGAAACATTTCAAAATAAACATATTGCATTAGAAAATTGAGCAAGTGATAAATAATGGGGGCCAGAATAGTTAGGAGAAAAATCCTTGGATATTCAAAATTTGGAGTAATTTTTTTTTTTCATTAAGGCAGAAGATAGATTCAAAGAATAAACATCTACTTTATAAAAAATTTTCAAAAACAATTAAGAAAAATTATGCAAATGCACTACAGTCAATCAGGGTAACTTTGCACCACAAATACTCGATTTTTATTCGTCCCACTAATATTTTATTGTTATTACAATTTACTAATGTTATTGTTATTATTCACATAAAATTGAAAGAACAACTCCCAAAGTATTGTGTAGTTATTAGAAGCTAAGAAATAATAATTACAAAAACCATCTAAAATGAATCCTGGTTCAAAGTTACCATGACACTTAGGGTAAGTTTGAACCACATCGGAAAAAATTATATGAAATACACTGTTTTAATAAAAATATTATACCTACGCAACATTGAGCTAGAAAAATAAAATTTTTAAATACTTAAAAACTCACCATTTTTGTTCCACAATGTCACAAGTTTTCTATAATGTATGATATTGAATGAAATGTTACATGAAAAAAGAGTTGAAGAAGGAAAGTATCAATATTTAGGAAATAATCCCCATTTTTAATTTATTTAGGAATGAAATGTTGCAGAAAACAATTTTCAATTATTAAAGTAAATATTGTCATGCAAGTATATTAATTGAAACAACCATTAAAAAAATTACATTAAGAGTTGAAGATCATAAAAACCCTTCTCTTACCTGCTGTAGTAATATCTTATGGAGACAATATTGTAAAGCCATCTTCTTGTTCGAGCGTCAAATCATCATTGGTGGTCATCCAAACTTAAAAATGATACCTTGAAAAAATTAATACCATAATCAATTCACACATTTTCTAAAAATATCACTTGAAATATATCGCAATTTAATGATAGTAATTTGTAAGCAAAAATTATACGAAAACAAAAGTAATAGTATGCACTTTGGGAAGAGTGCATTCTATTCTATACGTTTATTTTAAATAGCACTCAAGTATTCATTCATAAACAGAATATTTTCACATGTTTTCAGTGTACATTTCAGTGTCACAAATCCTATTAGTTAAATTTAATGGAATATCTAGTTATGTATATGCTTCTTTACAATATAATTATATGTTTTTATAATCAAACTAGCTAAATACATTATATATATTCTAATAATTTTACTTACAAACTTTTGTTATATTCATAAAAAGTATAAATAAACATTTAGTTTGTATGTAGAATATATATATATATAATCAGTAAATGAATCTAGACTAACTTTCCGCCGGCTCAAAGTTACCCTGAGAATGGAATAAAATTGCATTGTCTTAATTGTTCAACTTTGTACTAAATATTACTGAATAAAGAATCACATATACTAAAAAATTCACTATATTTAGAAGATAAAATGCTTGGTGAATTAGTATAATGTTACTTACTTTAAAAGAATAAGTTTTAACCAGAAGAATAGCACTGAGAGATAGTTCACAGTTTCATTTCCAGTCAAATATTCTAAAAAATATGAAGTGCTGCAAAGTTACCCTGCTTGACTGTGTATAAGTTGATTGAAGGTTAGACATGTTTTACCTTATGTTAATTTGAATAACAAAATGTGCATTATTTTTAAAAGGTTTAAAATATTAGCACAACACTGCAGTGGGCAGTTTTAAATTATTATTGTTGTTTTAATTTTTACGAGTAAAATACTATTTATATGATTCCACATTTCCCCACTTGGCCATATAGTAAACCTACGGTAAACATAGTCGTTAGGCCTAACAGAACATTGATAAATATTAATTCAATAAAATGTGGTTATTAAACTACAAGTATACAATCACAGATTTTGACAATTTTAAAATACTAACCTTATAGCTCTTTTTCGCCCACATCTGATGTCATTTGTCACTTGAACTAGAGTTTCGCCAGCAGAGCTACACAGAAATCTTCGAAAACGAAAACGCCATTTTCTTTAGATTGGGTGTTTGTTGAGCGAGGAAATATTTCGTCAAATTTCCGAGAGTTCGCATGTCGTCAAAAGTCAGGTGATCGAATGAGGAAAGAATCGTTGTAAATGACGAAATTTGTCTTGAGGATTCAAGAATCGTCAAAAATGAGCGTTCTATTTCTGAGAGCGCATGATATTATCAACGTTATTGACAGCAAGTATTATCCTTTAGGGCTGTTCAGCTACATCAGTCGGAAAAGGGGCATGCAAAATATAACGTTTTCGTAACCCCTTTGCAACGTGATATAGCTGAGCTGCATGAAAGAGTAACATTTGCTGTCAATAACGTTTATAGTATTACGTTCAGGTTCAGTATAGAGGCAGGAATTCGCTATGCAGTGTGACTAAGGGTTCACACATAGAGCACCTGTAAGGCATGCAAATACAACTTCAATTGTTTCTGCCTTCTGCCAAATGTTCTTTTTTGCTGTATTCATCTTGGTTTTTTCACTATAGCGAGTCGAAACCCAAAAGGGAGATATGAATAACTCTGCATTTTGGATAATTTCGAAAGAAAACAAAAGGATTCAAGTACACCCACATTATTACTAATAAAAAGCATCTCCTTTTAGCAGCAATGTACAGTACATCATAAACGAAATAAATCCTTTATGCAGTAAATTTGTATTTTCCAAACAATAAGAGAGAGGGGGAAGGGGGGAAGCTGCACAAATACAGAAATCGGAAGCAATTTCAATCAGTGGCAACATGCATGTATATAATAAGGAATAAATTAAAAGGCTTTTCATTCTAGCTTTCTGGGGGATTTCTACTACGTAGGGTGATATCTGTTTTTTGACTAAAGAAAATAGGAAGGGGAGAAAAATGAATTGTACAGTTAATGCTATTCGAAATCTATATATTTTTTAATCTCTCAATATTTTATTGTAAAAAAAAAAAAAAAAAAACACACAGTTTAATTTTGCACCATAAATATGGGTTACTGGAGATGGAGCCAAAATCATTGTTCAAGCAGAAATACGAAATCTAAAGTTTCGCCATTATCGATAACTTTGGTTCAACCTTAAACCAAGAAGACGAACTCGGCACCCGGGCGGAAACAGAGAGCCACCATCTTTTCAAGCAGTGACTTGAATCATTTATTTTTCGTAAGAGTAAAAAGAAAGTAAACTTTGATGTATATATAATTTTTTATTATATGTTTCTTGTTTTCTGTAAGTTTTTTAGTCTTAACATGCACAAAATAAGGTAAATGACTCCGTAGTGGACACAGTTAAGAAAATTTTCGTACTCTTTTACGTGGCAAAATTTTTTCAAGGGACTTACATCAATATTTGCATATTTAGCTTAATCGCCAACCATTTCTCTAAAAATTAATTACCTATAAAATGTCATTTGATGAAAATTTAGGATTTTTACGTCAAATTTACTAAACGCTTAATTTGTACCTATAGTTAGGCTTGCCATACGTCCCGGTATTTTGCTCTTGTCCCGGTGTCCCGCCCAGTTTTATCAATGTCCCGGAAACGGCCGTAAGACGTAAAAAGTAATGAATTTATGTTTTTAAGAATATTTTACGAAGACATTAAGAATATTTAAGATTACAGAGCATTAATGAGGGAGCTGCAAGAGCATTGATTGTATGTAAAATAAACTTTAAGGTTTTCTTTGCTCTGACTTTTATGAAAAGTCAAGCTTAACAAAGACATCTTGAAAAAAGTACATTCAAGTCGGAAATATGAGTGGGTTGAAAACAAAGAATAACATTGTTAACTTATTAATTGCTTTTTTAATTTGACAAAAATGTTTTTTTAAAATGGTTTTTGTAGTTAGACAAAAAGTTGTAATTTAAAAAAAAGACTTAGTAATTAGTTGTTCAATTTAACAATTTTATGCAGTATTTTAAACTTAATTTTATTAATACTTCTTTCTAGATGGTAGACCAGAAAAAGTTCTCATTAAAAAGCAAAAAAAAAAAAGAAAGAAAAATCTTTTTAACTAAATTAAGTAGCAAAAATTCCTTTTTTATTTTTAAAAGGTGGGTAGACTAACAATTTAGAGATCCAAATTCCCCACTCCCCTGGCGAGGCTTAAAAAAACCCTCAAAACTCACCATTTTGCTGTTAATTTTTTAAAAACTTCCCCATACCCCCCAGACCATACGGTATGCCCATCCTATATTAATGTGTCCCGGTTTCACTAACCAAAAAGATGGTAAGCCTACCTATAGTGAACATTTATAAGATACTTATTTGCGTTAGTAGTGGACAGAAATTAATGTCATCTATTTTATGCTGTTAACTAGGAGAAATAATTTTAAAAATGACTAATGGACCATTCATAAATGATGTCACGCTTTTTTCCCATATATTTTCCCCAAATCCCTGTCCTTCTTATTGATCGGTTTTAGTAAAGAGCAGCAAATGTGACCATTGTGGAAGCAGCTATTAAATATTAGAATCCATGTACTTGCATAGATGCTCCACGCCAACTTTAGTTCTTTTAATCAGCACTAGGAATTGTTCGCTATAGGTTCTGATAATTTCATTCAAGTTTAATGTTACATTCGCTTATTTTAGGAGCTTAAAGATCTAAGTGTCCACTACTAGAGCAGAGGTAGGGAAGCTGGGCTGGCGGGGTTGATGTACGCATATCAGTCCAGAAGAACTACCTCGGCGCAACTGGGGCCACCGTAGTCGACCGACGGCCATCGGCTCTCTACCTAAGGCTTCGGCTAAAAGGTGCAAGGGTGTCCGATGGAGAAAAGTGTCCACTACCGGGTCATTTACCTTATGTTGTAAAGCCTATTTTTAAATTTTATTATCATATACTGATCTTACCACCTTTAACGTTATATTGACTTATAAACTTTATTGAAATTTTTTAACCGATGCACATTTATTTAATTTTGCTTCAATATTCAATTGTTTCTTACCTGATTTATCATTCTCCCCCATACATTTTCCTTTTGGCTCCCCGTAATCTATATTTAAAGTTGCAACGTTGATTTGTTTACATTATAAAAAGTGCATCTTAATCTGAATCATTTATTTTTTTCATTTTTACTACAAAAACTACTTTTCTAAGCTGTTTCCTTCCCAGCTTCACCACTTTATTTTTATTTAAATTGCCTGACAAAATAAAAGAAGAAGGAAAAAAAAAAGAAACGAAAAGAACTCATTCAACATTACCGCATATTGCATTTTTAAAGAATATAATTAAGTAACAAAGTTATTTGGGCTGTTGATATGTGTAACATAATTCTTGAAAAATTTTATTTTTTTTAAATAATTATTTTTGTTATTATTTATATTATCTTTAAGATGCATATAATATGAACGTATTTTTTAAATTTATTAGTTGTAAAAGACTATTATATGAAAATAGATCTGCACTCCTTTTTGTTTCTTCATAAAGTTTTGGCTGGCAGCTACTCTAGATTTGTTTATTTTATTTTAAGGAGTCATGAGCTTGTCATGCGTTTTAATGCCTTTACTCATGACTCCTTACCAAAGTTTATTTTCTTTCATCTTTGGAATATACTTGTTGTATTGAACTTTTGCATTTTGTATTCAAGTTATAGAATTGTTGTTAAAATGAAACTTGAATTTTATGCAGAAATTTTTTTCAATAAAGAATTTTAATTTTGAAAAAAAGAAAAAGAGATAAAATAAAATAAATACTATTAATATATGTATATATATTGAACCACATTCATGGTAAAACCAGTATCACTAATATAACGGTTCAACTTAATACCAAATGTTGGTTGTAACTAAATTTCATCATTTTTTTTCGTAAAGGTTGAACCAGAATTTCTTACAGTGTATGGACATATTTGTTACCAGAAAGAGCATATTAGTATAGCCAAAAAATGAATCCCTATTTTCGTGTATTTTTCTGGTAAATAATGAATATAGGTTTGTATGTAATAACTTTGTTTTCTTTATGATTTAAATGCCTGTTACAATAAACATTTTATTTTGAAAAACTAAATACATTTGTACAAGAATGATAATGATAATAAATAGTTCTGCAATGCTACAAGGTATATTATGTACATGAACTTACATGTAGCATTGTGGCTTCATGTTCGATGGTAAAACGGGCTTTTCCAAAACACTATAAGGCATCTGACTATTATGTTTTTCCATATCACGCTGTCCTTTGTTTAAATGACTGCAAGAACAACTTGTGACTATCAGACAAAGAATAACTGCCACAACAGCAACTATGGCAATTGACATATGGAAAGCCAGAGTATTATGAGATCTCTGAGAAAGTCTTTCTACCCAAGATGATAGTGATGCATTGAGTACTTCTTTTGTCAAAAGAAGCATACCAATTTGCTCTTTCACACCGTCTAAATACTCATGAGCAAGTTCTTTTTGCCCTCTTAATGAACTTCCTGACAAAATGTCTTCAACAACAGCTGTCATAACTTTTTGAACACCTGGCTCCTGTTCTTGAAGTTCCATCCACTTAGTACGTGCACGAGGAGTAAAATGAAAAGAAGCTTCCATTAGCTCTTCACTACCGGTTTTTAACTTGAAAAACTCCGATTCATTTATCGGTAAATCAGATTTTACATATATAGTTCCGAGAGCTAGTTCACCAAAGCGCTGAGCCATACCTCTGACAAATAATGTGTATGGCAAGCTAGGTACAGGCAAATGCTGACCAGTATAGTCCAATAAGAAGCATCGTTGCAGAACCCAATCGCTGAGATCAAGATAAAACTTAACAGTTGATAATGGATTTGTTTTGATATCTGTTATAGATTCCCTGAACACAGAGAGTCTTTCTTGTAAGGTATCCAGCATCGAGATTACACTTGATACCCATCTTTCACTAGCATCTTCTTTCACTTTACTTACAACGCTGTCTGTCATCTTCCATGTTACAATAATATTGTCAGTTTTTGTTTTGTCTGAAGTAGACAGCATCCAATCAACTGTAGAAGCTAAAATAAAAAATATTTACGTGGTTAATTAGTAATCATATATAAATAACTCTTAACGCCTTTATAAGCGTTTAATTACTTTTAAGAAAAAAGCATTGCGTAAAGCGTAACGAAAAAAAAAAAAAAACTAGTTGACATAATTAATTATTCGCACATTAGAATCACAAGGTCCCCCAAAAAATAAATAAATTAATAAAATAAATAAAAAAAATGAAATTTTAATAAAAATTTGACTTTAGTAAAAATTAAAGAAAAAAGTTACTGTACTACGATGTTCAGTAACTTTCATTATGATTTACTAGAATATCTTCATCTATTAATTTTTAGTTTTAGGTGAATTTCCTCTTAGCGAAGGTAGTATTCAGTTAAAATCTT
The DNA here is from genome assembly GCA_038502835.1 of Octonoba sinensis. Taxonomy (NCBI): domain Eukaryota; kingdom Metazoa; phylum Arthropoda; class Arachnida; order Araneae; family Uloboridae; genus Octonoba; species Octonoba sinensis. Next base: position 146,224,172 of record CM076598.1, read on the forward strand.
ACGTCAGCGATGCAAAATTCCATTAGGAAATGGAATACTGCTGCAATTCCCCACAAACTATTTAGCTTGTAGTTTATTGATAAACAAATATGTATAGTATGAATTTACAAGAAATTTTATATCAAAAATTCGTAGTAAACACAACGTTGATGAAGTTATCAACGACTTCACGAAATATTTAATCTTTCAGATTATTATTTTATCAGTAGCGGATTTAGGTTTGAAGGCGCTCTAGGCCCGAGACGATATGGCGCCCTTTTTCTTTCGTAACAGTATTTATATCTATAAACATATATATACATACGGGTCATTCCACGTCAAGTGTAACAGGGGTCCCCGCTCGACCCTCTCCGATTTTGATGAAATTTTATAGGTGGTAGATATAAGTCCTGCATGGATCCATGCTAAATTAAAGCTCCATAAGTTGTATTTAGTTGTACCACTAGCCATGGTTTTGTAAAGGAACTTTACAAAACCATGTAACCATGAACTACCCCACCATGTGCACATGGTGGATCTTCACCGGGACGGGTTTCGAACTTCAAACGTTTCGGTTCAAAGCAGGATATTCTGCTCATTAGGATAACACTGTTTGGTATGAGCAAAATATTGTTTTAAGGATTTTAGTTATGCTTCGAAACGTTGAAATAGGTAGCAGCAGCATCACTGTTTATTGTTAAAAGTACTGTTAACTGTAATTAACATAAATGTATGCGTACAATATATGGCAAAACTACATGAGCGCTTGACAAAATATAAAAAGTGAGAAAACGTATAAAAAAAGACTCATTTGAAGCATAATAACTTTTCTTCAAAATAAATAAGTTTTAACAGAAAGTTGAGATGGAGTAGGACTTAACATGTAGTAATTACGGATTTTTCCACATTTAAGTTCCTCCACCTATTAGCTTTTAGTGGATACAGCATAAAACTGAAAATTAGACATTATTTCAAGAAAAATTAAAGAAATATCTTTTATGTGTATACAGCATTAACCACTCCAGTAACAGTTTCACAAAATAATCAGTAATGACTTAGTAAGAATAGTTTAATTATTCAGTAAGAAAAGCTAGAGCCTTTAAAGGATCCATATACTCGTATATGTTGAAGTAAAAAACTAAAAGCATAAAAATGCGAAAACACAGGAAATGATTACTTTCTACATAACGTTAAATCGCAATTTCATATTTTCATATGCAAACGATAAATTCTACATCCGTCTTAGTTCGACTGGGCACTGCTTCCCCGATCTTGAAACTCCCAGAGGAGGTGCGTGACCTGGTTTCTCTTCTTTATTGGCATTCATAAATACGAATTATCCACTTCTGCAGCATTAATTAGTCACTTTTCATCTGTTACATGCGGCAAAAACGTTGCACTTTTCCTATTTTTAATAAATTTTGCAGTAAAGAATTGCGTACTATTTAAGATAAGTTTAGAATAATTAGAACGTATAGCTGTTCGAATCTTCAAAGCGACGATTTATTTTTTAAAGATAATCTATTTCTAACTGCTGATTCAGTTTCTAGAAGAGTAAAAATTTTGACTGCACTCGTTATAGTTGTTTTCAATGCAATTCCATTTCAAAACAAAGTAAACAAAAAATAAATGAAAAAAAACCTAAAAAATAAATAAATAAAAATAAAGCACAACTTACCTAATTCATGACCAAGTGCAAATATCAACTTTCCTACATCTTCGTGTGTATGAAAAACTTTGGTAGTTTCTTTTGCACTTGCTTCATCCTGAAAATAAAAGGCAGAATTTATAGCTTCTAAACTCTCATAGCATTTACTTATGATTATTGGAATTATTATTTTATTAACAGATTTCAAAAACGATTATGATGTTTTCGATTTTAATTACGATCAGAGAGCTACAGCTATTAAACGCATTGAACGATTTTTACGTTGTCCCGAAAGAAATATTCAAGAATGATGTCATTGCAATGTTTTTGGAGCAGGGGAAGGTGGGGCACAGTGTTATATGGGCTACAGTGTTACAGTGAATTTCATTTTAAAATGGTAGCAACATTAGCTCCAATTTATTTGCAGTCTTATCTGCCATTTTGTTTTCCATAAGTTCACGTGTTTTGGACGAATTTGCATCTTTAATTACATTTCTGTAAGTAAATTTCTATTTTTGCATGTTAAAAGTAAAATTTTGTATTTGTAATTAAATTCTCTTTATTCATGAGTGCTGTTTACTGTATAATGAATAATATTTTTGTGAAAAGCTAATTGTGTTTAGTTCTTATTGAGTTAAAATGGATGATCTAAATTCACATTATGTAGTCATAAAAAAAAATTGTTACAAGCAATGTCACATGGGGTACAGTGTTACAGGATAAAATGGGGCACACTGTTACATACATAATGGCTTAATATAGTAAGAATCAGACTTTCACAAAATTGATTTCGCGTTCCTCTTTAAATTAATTGGTAATATTAAGTACGTAAATAAAAGTTTGATTGTCAGTCCCCTAAATTTAGTACATGAAATTAAAAATTAGTTCGATTTCTTGGTGACATGAGAGGAATTTTTCCATCTTATAAATTTTCCAGAACAAATGAATTTTATTCATTTGAAAATCAAAAATCGTTGCCAAACTTCCTCTCCCAACTCCATCAGGAGGGACAACAAGAAAAGCAGAAATGCTGGTTTTCCCTGTGGATTTAACTTCCTATCAAAATCTAAAATAACCTTCCAATTTCTTTAATCTTATGTTATCTGCTCTGGTATCTGTAGGCTGCAATCATTCTCATGTTTTGTTTTCTCAAGTGTGTAGTTGCGTAGGCCATAACAATAAAGACTGATATAAAATTTTAATTTTTTTCACTGTATTTTTCCTCACATTTAAAGCTGTTTAATTAAATGTAAACTAATCAAATGTGGTATTTTATTTTAATCCTGCTTAACAAATCATTAGATATCTGTATATGTCAATTCAAATGAATTTTAATCACATTCTTTATTGCAACTATAATGTAACACTGTACCCTACAGTATGTAACATTGTACCCCGCCAGTGGGGCACTGTGTTACAACGTATATTACTAACAAAAAACATTAAATACTGCAAATAAATGTTACTCTTTTTAATTTTAATGATATGTAACCTGTAAGTAAGATATCAAAGGTCATTTTAAGGGCTTTGTTTGCTTCATATACACTGTTAGAAATTTCATCAGGAAATTACGATTAAATAGCCGGCAGCAGTCTGTCCATCTAATTCACCATTGAATTTACGGTTTGGAACATTTTTCTATCTTTACGGGACCTAACCATTTCCAATCAGCTTGGTTAAAAAGCCGTAAATACAAAAGTTTACGGTTTCATAACGATTTATAAATGGTTTCAAAACTGTAAATTTAAATTTTTACACCATTTCGAGGAGTAGAAATCGTAAACAAAGCGTGCGAGACTACGAGACCTAGTGGCGCTTGTAAATTACAGTTAGTTAAACGTTCTTTAGGATAAACCGAGAATAAACGATTTTTTTCGCAATCAGCGGTTTGAGTACCATCTTTTTAATGGTTATTCAACTGTTGTAATTACATGTGGTAAGATAACAATATTACTGTTTTCTAACGGAAATTTTTAACAGGCATATCTTGATGCCACAGATGAAAAGAAAAAACATGCAACACTGTGCCCCACCTTCCAATACATTTTATGCCTGAGCGGAACGGAGAAAGATTGCTTTTTAGTCATATTTCAGTGTTAATGCTATCGTAAAGCTCTTACAGTAAAGGAATTAACACATACGAATAATTTGTGTTATAAATATACATGCGTCTGCGTTCATTCAGATGAAAAACAGAAAATATTTTATGCTTGGTATGTTCTTTTACAGTTTAACAAATCTATAAAGTTATTTGAAAGAAAAAAAGAGCTGTTTTTCTCACATAGCTCTATTATGTTTAACCGAAGACTTATACCTCTGGAAAATATGTGTACATTTTTCAATGCAAATGGGAGTCAATTAACGTTGGATTTATAAAAATGATATTGAATTTATCCGTGATTCCCAGTGGAATAATATTCAAGCATCAACCACAATATTTTGCTGATGCTAAGTGGAAAAACGTAGAACTTAAAAGATACATTTTGCTATTTATTACACTCATCAATTTAGGTATGTACATAAAAATAACCTCATAGAAAAAGTAAGTTAAAAAATGTTAAATGCGAAGCAAAATTCAAAAGGTTCAACTGCTGTGCGCAGTTAAATTGTCAACCGCTATCGAGCAATAATTCTATTTTCTAAATTTCAATCAAACACTTTTGGAAAAATCTTTCGTATTTAAACAATAAATGTATTTTAAATAAAACGTAAACTGACCAAATTTTAAAAATAACGATAATTCCGTTAGTAAAAATGCTCGATTGAAATAAACCAGTCAGTCATATCGGAAGCATTATGCCTATCAACAACACAACATACAGGGGAAATGATCTTTGAAATATAGTCTTCAGTCAAATAAAAGAGCTTAAAGAGGCAATTTTCAACATACACATGCATTAGAAATTTTTACATACATATTTTGCTGTGTGTAGTTAATTCACCAAAGCGCTAGTGAGAACTAATTCCATCGTCCACATTTCCACCACACATTTTTGGAAAAATCATTTTGTACATAAAAAAACATAATTTAAATAAAAGCATAATTTTTCCAAATTCAAGAACAATAAATTTCTTCAATGAAAGTGATCGGTTGAAATAAATCAATAAAATGTTAATCGTATCGGAAACATTTATTGTCAATAACACAACATACACCACAAAAAACAAGAAAAAAAAATCTTGCAATGGATATAGTTTATAGTAACTTACGTCCGGCAGGTAATAGAATAAAGCAGTAACTTTTACAAAATAAATAATGAATAACCAACAAATTGGTAATAAATATCGATAAGTATTTGAGCAATCATACGTGATAATAGCAAACACGAAACAACAGTATGCTCAGGAGAATTACGCCATTAGTAATTATTAATAGCGGAATGTAACAAGCCGTTTTCTTTAAGTAAACATGTTTCCTATATATATATATATATATATATATATATATATATATATATAAAAGACTTACAGTATTATTCTGAATTTGGTTGGTAAATAAGTCCTTACGAAATAAGCTTAGGTGTACTCCGTTTATTGATATTTTGCTACAGTAAAAGATTCTTTAATGCTAAATCTCGTCATTTTTTGTGAGGATTTGTTTTGACGAAATTCAGACTAACGCTGTTTACCTGACTATCATCCCTACAGCTTAAAAGCTTATACGAATACAAAGAAATATTGTTTCTACTGAAATAATTTACAACTGTCTAACAGGGCCGTTGTAGCCTAGTGGTTAGGATATCTAGCTTCGGCTCGGGTCCGATACCCGAGCCGCTGAAGACCCACCATGTACACTTGGGGATAAGTGCATGTAAAATCCGTGGACTCTGAAGTTCCGAGGGTACCGGTGGGTGGAGATTTTCCCCTACCTTCTCCCATAGGTCTAAAAAGGGAGGTGGCGTATTTGTGGAGGTGCCATCTGGAGTCGTACAAGTACATTATGAGCAAGGTCGTACTTCCACCGTTGGTGCTCATATTGAAACGGAAGGCGCACCCTTCTGCCTTAATTCCAGATTGCTCTGCGACGGGAGCATGGATCTCCAAGTGGCCTAAGCAACAACAACAATTATCTAACAAAATATATAAAATGTCCAGAATATTTCTTAAAAAATTTGACGTCGTTCAGAATATAAATGTTTAAAAATCATAAAGGGAATTTTAGTGCAACAGTTTCAATTATCAAAATCGATCTTACAGTATAAAACATCGAATGCAGTCATAGTTTCAATCAGATAGCAGATAAATACGCTTTTTGTTCTATAACATCCTTAAACACCCGTCCCTCCTCCCCACTCTTTTTCTTTTTTAAATTGTTTTAAAATCAATTCATTTCTCTTTCAGGTGGCATTTTAATGAAGGGAATGTCAGTTGTTTATATTTGTCTAATCTCTTTTCTTTTCTCTTTTGAATCACTTCAAAGCAATCGAAGCTCTTTCTAAGTTACGGTATTTGTTAAATACCGTAACTTAGAAAGAGAATAAAACTTTTGCAACTAACAAAGCAAAATGTTTGCATATTTTTGAAATTCAATAGTAGCGCTTGATTTGGACACATTTATGGCGTATTGGGAAGTAATGATTTTTTTGCACCCAAAACCCCGCAAAAATCGATTTTTTTTCCCGAAAAGAAAAATTCAGTTACGAAATGAAAGATGTAATAAGGAAAGTTATAGCTTTAATACACATTGACTAAGGATATTGCTAACCATAAATGACCAACATGTTGGTAAAATTAGTATCCATAATAAATCACGAGATGATTCAAATTCTGCTAAGACTTGAAAACTCGATGGCAATGTAAAAAATTACGCGAAAAACTAATATTGTAATTATGGAAAAAAAATTTTGCTACGTAGAAAAATATTAAGGTTATAAAGAATTTTCCGAATACCTAATGTAATATATACAAAAAAGCACAACTTTCCCTAACCATTGAACAACGAAATTATTACCACATGACAAAAATCTAACGAAGTAAGGCACACATTGGCTGTAAAAGTTGCATGCGTGCGTGTCTGAATTACATGCTCTGAGTTCAGGGAATGAAGTTAGCTATGTCATAAAAATAATCAAGATAATTCCCTGAAATTATAAGTTGATTTATACTAGCAGAGCTGATATTATGAAAAATGATCGCGTATCCGATGTAATACATCAAGGCTAGACTAAGCTGCAAACTATTCAATTTCAATTGAATAGCAAAAATTAGTTTAATCAAAAAAGTAAGTTCATTTGTCTAAGTGGCGTTCCAATAATTCAATCAATGCTTGATCTTTGTAAAAGGCGAAGAATGGTTAAGAGCACCGCTGAAACTAAATTAAAAAAAAAAAAAAAATCAAGGAGGAACAGAATATTGACTATGTTATTGTTTTTAATTCCGTACACTGTTTGGTTAGATAGTTTGACTCTTCTTTTATGCTCGATTAAAATACTCATTGCTTTTTAAATTAAAAAATATTTTCACATCTATTTAACCGTTTGACATTCATTTATGGCTTGCGGGGGAAAGCTAAAAAATATAATTTATTTCCCGATAAAACAAGGAATTATTGTTCAACAATTCTGTAACTAAACGCACATTTCTGTTTAATAATAAATACATTTGTTTCAAAGTTCAAACTAAAAAATTACCGTAATGTAAAATGTTTCTTTTATTCCCAATAAGTTATTGAAAGAAAAAAAATCTATTTCTATTTCATTAAAATCGGAAACTAAAAATTAATTAAAGAAAATATTTAATTTTTTCTAGGACTGGGAGGAGTTCCATGTCTCCTTACTCGTTGCAAAGGAACGAAAATATGTTCTGCGTGTATTTTGATACATACTTATAAAATTGCGTTAGTTTTATAATAAACTTCCCAGATTTAGGAATTAATATAAAAGAAAGTTACGAAAGTGAGATAATGAAACCAATGTAAATAATTCAGCTGAGTCAATAAAAAAATTTATTCTGGATTGTTTCTTAACGACCATTGCAGGTCACATAAATATTCGTATTTATTTGCTATTCTCAAGGATGTGCCTCAAACTCTCATCTAATATGACAGATAGAACAAGACAGTACAACAGATTTACTATACAAAGAATTAAATACACCCAGGGGAAAGTCGGAATCGAACCGACGCCTCTTCACTGCGCGCACGCAGGTACCGGAACCATTCGATTAGACCGCTCAGGCACTAAGGCCCCTTTCTGGATTGTGTTCTTTTCCAAAAGTGAATTAAGGCTTAAAATGTTGCCATTCAACAGAAAATAAATAAATAAATTATCGGAAAAAGTTAAAAATCAAAGTGGTTACTTGGATGATTAAGATCAGTACGCCAGACACATACAGAAAAGGATTAGAATAATAAAGCTCTTTGTTTACTAAAAATAGTACAAAGTCTGCTTAAAAGAGGGAACAGTGGTCTTAAAATGCAGATTCCCACACCAATGGGGAAATTAATTGGTTTGAATAATTTGACAGAAAAATCCAGCATTTTAAGCGAAATATGTTTCATTCTTGCTTTAATATATTTCTCAGTTGAGGTTTATGGAAATTAACAATGGAAATTGCTCAAGATAACGATCAGTGAAAGGTGCTTTTTATGGCAATAATTCAAACAGCATATTTTTAAGAGTAATACACACTGTAAAAATTTTTAGCCCGAAAATACATGAGAATCCCCTGGCAATCATTTACTGACGTCGGACGAAAAATTACAGGGGCTTAAAAACAAGAAACTACAAAGACTTCAAAAAAGGAAATTACAAATAATAAAAACAGAGAACGTCCTGTAAATTGATTGTAGCCGACAATGTGCCGCAGTAGTGACGCCATCTCTAAGTACGCTGAATTTCTATTCCTGGTACATAAAGTCACAGATCTCAAGTGTTCAGAAGCAACTTAACAAATCTTTCTCTGTATTTGTACAGTGTGGAAAACAAGAATTTTATTCAGAATCTGTTATCAAGAAACTTGATTATTTTATATAAAATGCACTCACTTTTAATGTTCGCGAAACGAGAACTCCCGCAAGAACTGCAGTCCAAATCACGAGAAATCCAAGGGCTAAAGAAATGAAAGCCAGGTGACGTGAAGGGGTGCTGTGCAGCTGAGCTGTCATTTTTACCTGAAATAAAACATTCACGTTTAAATGAGGCAGCGACATCAAAGAACAACATGGATTTTGAGAGGAGTAAAATTAACTCATAACTCCTCCTTCTCAAACAATCAGGACTTAATTTATCAACAGAAAATTGCGGGAGCCCTATATTCATGCGTACAAATCTGAAATTCCGTACAATCAAAAATTCACCGAAAAAGAAATAGTACTCCCATTCAAATTAAGCATTGCATACAATAGTAACTTAGTGTACAACTAGAACAGAAAAATATAAAAAAATGTTTAAAAAGTTTAGCAGTCCGTGAATATACATGTAAACATTGAACTAAAATTGAATACATGCAAGTTCTAGAGATACGAAACCAACTTAAGACATTGGTTTCTCTCGAAATATAAAGAGATCTTCTTAAAAGTTGAAAGGAAAAATTATGAAACATTATAAGCTATTAGGGAAATATCTTTTATGCTCTTTCTTTCAAAAGAGATAAAATACTATTTTCCAGGAGTTTACCAAGGATTTATAGATTTACAATATTAATGAGGAGGGAAAATGATTTTAAACTGATCACATGAAATCAGTTCAATTTAAGAATATTTGAGCTGATTTCGTTCTGTAAAAGAAAGGCCATTAAAAAAAAAAACATTCAAAAATTGTTTGCTTCCAGAGGTTCTTTAAACGAGTGCTGGTATTGGCAAAGAAAAGCTCCTTTAAAATGAGTTGTCAAACAATCATCATTACCTACAGCCGGGAAAATACGCACCAAAATAATCAATAGTAATTATTTTGTAGCCAGTGATTTTTTTCCTTTAAAGTTGAAACATTGATTATCTAAACAAAGAGAAAGAATACCTTTGTCGCTTGGAAAAGACTAGATAACCATCCGTCTAGATCCAGTGTCGATTTGAACGGGAAAGCAGTGCAGTGTCGAATCTGTTGTTAAGTAGTCCAGTGTTTGAAAAAAGTAAAATTAGGAGGCGGCGTCTATCCTGAGAGCACTCAGCATGGACAGGCGTTTTGTGTGGAGAGAGTGTTTGTGGAAAGGCGAGCAGCATGAGCGAACAAAGCGCGGCCGCAGAGGGCACCTGCGAACGGAAGCAGAGAGCGCAGAGCGTGAAGCATGAAAGGTGGCGGTAACGCTTCACTTCGCTCTTTTATGTCCGAATAAGAACGTCCTGTCGCAGCAGCCGGGTCGGGTTGCCAGCATGCTTGGCGAACGCGGCTTGGCGGCACGATTCCAGTCCCTCTCTATTGAGCTCACTTCCTGAGGGGGCCATCGCTTTTAACAAAAAGGCAGTGTGGGGGAAGAAAGCGTGACAGGATTCTCGAGCCCCTTTGCAACTGCTAAATTCGGCCCCGCGTACTCCTTCCCGCTCACGACACCAGTTTTTTCACATTATAATGTCATTTCTTGAGATTTGAAACGGAAAATAAAGCTAGAACACGGAGCCGAGGAGCAATGGGTTTTTCCTTGAAGCAGCCATTCCCAGTTTTGTACAAATTCTGTCTGCTCCATTTTGCTCCAAATTTGTAGGGCTCCATTGCTCCGATATTCTTATATTGCAGTTTCATTAGAAATTTAAAAATTACTTTTTTCCGCATTAAAACAAGTCCATAATAAAATAAAATATGAGTTAATTTACTTAACTATTTTTTCAAGTGCTATTTACAGTCCAGTGTTACTTACTTCATTTGTAAGTAAAAATTCCCAACTCCAAATTTGAAGGTCAAGAAGTTACGGTAGTCTTCATAGACATCGTAAAAACTCAAAATACAGAAGATTAGATGAAATATGTATATAAAATATAACTATAAAGTTGCGCTAGATCTTAAAAATAAATAAAAAATGACAACTTGGTGCAAATTATGATTGTCCAATTAAAAGTTTTTGGAAAGGTTAGGCGTCAAAAGTGACGACTGGGTGTGAAAGAAAAGGATGCGAAATAAAACACTAATGCAAAGAGAATGCTTTATTACTATCGTCAAACATAAATTTTTAGTTGCAAAAGACGACTAATGACCGCTAATTTCGAACCCTGTTTATATTTATAGTGAATGGGTATAAGTATTTTATTCATGACTTATATGATATCCACTGCAAAATATTTTTTTTCTTTAGAAACCAATAGGTACCGTTTTCGTTAAATTTTATGATTTACGACACTGAATTTAAAGGAGAGCAGCAAACAAGAAAAGGATGCGAAATAAAACACTAATGCAAAGAGAATGCTTTATTACTCAAAAAAAAAAAAAGAAAAAAGAAAAGAAAAGAAACGAAAAGAAGGAATAATTGGAAATTGATTAGTCATATTTGAAAAAAAAAAAAAAAAATAGGGGAGACCAGGACATAGTGAACCATTTTTGCTCTTTTTTTTAAAAAAAAAGAAAACGGACAAAATCTATGTATTTGAAAAAAATCACAGACATTCTTTGAACCTTTGTTGACATTTTCTGTTTTTTTACAACAGTACCTGCAATGCATTATGAGTAAAAAAAATAAGTTGTGTGGTTCAGCAAAGTGGTCTAATGTGACCCATTTCCGGACACAGTGGACCAACCTAGATTATTATTTTTAGCCTACTTTCCAGTAAAAGTTTAAAAAAATAATAATAAAGAATGAAAGAAGGCTTAATTTATCGTGAAAATATCGTTAGAAATCAAGAAAAGTCAAAAATAAGTTAAGTAATTCAATAAAGAATGAAAAATAAAAAATTTGAAAGTAGGGTTTTGAGATGGGGGAAAAAGTGTGTCGGTCGGTCTGTCTGTCCCTCCCCTAATAACTTTTGAACGAATTGTCCGATTCGTAAAATTCTTTTTGCATTCGAAAGGTCTCGACGAGGACATCTGATTTCCATATTTTACTTTTTGATTTGAACACTTTTTCGTTCAATTTTGAACAGTTTTTAAATTTTTAACATTAGCTCTTATGGGCAAAAATGAAGCAAATTATGTAAACTCCGGCACACGATGCAAGTTCCTATGAGCAAGCTTATTGGAAGAAGACTCGGCTTGGAAATATTGATTTGAACAATTTTTGTTCATTTTTGAACAGTTCAAAAAAAAAATAAAAATAATAATAATAATTAACATAGCGCCTACGGGGAAATTTCAATCCTATATAAATCCTGATCTGACGGACCGATTTGCTTGGAACAAACTTTATTGGAAAGCTCTTATAATGTAGAACATGTACAGATAGAAAGTTCACCCAGAACTGAACGAGCCTATTTTGCTATGAATTTTTTTCATCAGGATTCTTAAGGATATTTCTCAATGAATAAATCAATGAATGAATGAGAAAGAATGGATGAATGAATAGATGAAAGAGTAAAAGAATGAATGAATGAATAAACGATAAAATAAATGAATGAGTAAATAAATGAATAAATACATGAATGAGTTAATGAATGAATGAATAAACGAATGACTGAATAAATGAAAGAATGAATGAGTAAGTAATTGAATAAGTAGATTATAAATTTGAATTTGGTGTATACGGGAAAGTAGGCTCGTATAGTTCTAGACGGAACTTCTTGTTTTTCTTGAAATTGCACTTTCTTATGATGTCTTTTCTAAAGAACATAATGCAAAAATTTTCATGAAATAAAATTACCAAAATTTGAAGCAAATTAAAATAAAAAAGAAATCAATGAGCTAAGAAATTTTATTAAGTAAAAATAAGGGTAAACCAGTGAATTTTAAAATTTAATGATGAAATGTTGAAAGGCATATTTGAAGAAGCATCCATGAATTTCCTGAGAACATATAGACCGGGAGGAACCTTGACAATGTGCTACAATGCTAAGTGACCTCCTCTACATCAAAAATGGATTCATCTACAGCCTTTTCTGAAAACTTAAATTGGTTTTAAATTCACTTTTCTCAAACGAATCTTATGTGAATACAATCCTCATCAGTTAGTACAACGGAAAGAACGACGTAAATAAAGCACGGTGTCAAATCAATAATGCAGATGGCTATTTCGAGGCTACAATAGACCCTCTTCATCAGTGCAGGAAAGAAAAAGGCTCAACACGCAATAAGAAAGTTGTGAGAGAAATAGGTCTCATAATTCTCATCAGTTTTGAAAAACCTATCCTACATAGTAGACTATATCCTTTTTTTTTTTTGAAAATTTTGCTACTGCATAGCAAATTACTTTAATTTTCCCATGTTATACAAATATTTATCTTATTTTCAGAAATTTACTGTCTTTATCAGTTACTTTCATGTTAACTCTTTGCATTACATGTGAGCAACTCAATTTAAATAAAATAAATAAACTAGTAAATCTAATTTGTACTTCTAGACACTGTTAAGGTGGTCCACTGTGCCCCATGTCGAAATGAAACAAATAATGACACTGAAGTTACACATCTATATGAACTATAAATATGGAAATAATTTTTAGGAACTTAAAAGCAGCACGATTTTACCTTTCTAGAACTATTTAGTACTTATAGACATCAGTTCCCAGTCCTGATAAAATTTAAAACACTTCACTTCAAGATGGGAAAAATTACTTTTAACTGCTCAAAACATAAAATCTGCGCCAAACGGGAATTTAAGTATTTCCTGAAAGTAGTGTCACTTCTGATGAGATTTAAACAGGAATATAGGAAACATTGCTGCTTCTTTTGTGAATGGAACCATTCCTGCAACAGATTTTCACTACGTCTAGAAAGACTAGTCCCCCTTTCTTGATACCCGAAAAAAATAAATGACCAAAACAGACAACTTATTTTTCCGTACAAAATCTTGTCTGCTGAAGTAAAATAAGCTAAAATCTTATCTGCTTAAATAAAATAAGCTATTGCAAAGTAATTGATTAAATCTATAGACAGGAATGAACCATTTTTCACAATTACTTACATGAATATCTCAGACTGAGAGAAGAAAAAATTAATGAGCGAATTTTTGCAGGTGCTCAGATTCGACATATTTTGAAAAAACCAAATTTAAAAACTTGTTGCAATGTAATCAAAAGGTAGTACAGGATGTCAAATGTTAAGTTTGTTCAATCAGCGTTAGTTGCTAACGCTGATTGAGCTCCCAATATTACGCTCCCAATATTAAGCTTCCAATATTACGAAATCTTGTTCAGTTGCGCAACCGGAATTTCTTTGAGGGAGGGTATACCCACATGAATGTACATAACCAAAAGGATCAACAATATTGTTTAAAAACATAGGAAAAACCAATTCTAAATTTTTTGCTCTCCCAAATTCGCCCCTGATGTGATGGCTCGATTTCAGAAATTCGGGTGTCGTATGTTCTAAAAGGTGCATTCCTAGATTCTCATATGAATTTTTTCTTTGCTAAGTGAGGATAATTCAGTGAAAAGCATGGTGAACGTTTTCATCGGGGATATGCTTGTGATGAAATAACGCTATCGGGGAAAGTGTTCTATGTTGGCTGACTACACAAAGAGTGATCGATTTCTTCAGAGCAGAGAAAAATTTAAGTAATATTACATACATTCGTTGTTGCACCCTAGGGTATTACTGCAACATACAGAGGTGACAAAAAGACTGGTTTGTACATCCTTCTGAAGACTTTTATTAGTACGCGTAACAGTCGGCGCAACAATAGGCCCACCGTAGTCGACTGACGACCACCAGCTCCCAGCTTCGGCGCACCTAAGGCCTCGGCTAAGAGGTGTACGGGTGTCTGGTGGAGAAAAGTACCTTTTCTATCTCGTCCACTCACAACAATTCTGACAACTAGATATTCTATGGGCACTAAATGCGGTTTCACATTATATACGGTAAATATTTGACAGTGATGTTTTGAAGCTCCATATCTACATTTTCGGTCAGAAAGAAAGGTCGTCAGAACCAGAAGTGAATGCTGAAAGCTTACATTTTTTGGGCACTTGCGAAGTTGTTGCTTTCAGACACAAAGGATAATGCAACCGTATACTTCACAGTGAATTTTCTTCATTTTGACGGTTATGATCTATCTTATGCCCTAAATGGGGTAGCGGTCTTAGTATCATATTAATTTTAAAAACATGTAAAAATAGTAGTAGGATAAATTTGGCCTTAAGGAACAACAACCTACAGTACATTTTCTTGCATTTTCACTTATGTTTACTTTTTAAAACTTACTGTTTTGAGAATTAGTGTATAAATTTTTATTGTGCATACAAATTATTTTTTCTCTTTATCTAAGTGGTAGCTCTCAATAACTTGACATTTATGAACAGCATAAATGCACAACATAAAAAAGTCAGTTGTATGATTTATGTTGAGCATAAGTGATATGTATTCACTCGCCCTATTTGTGAGTAAACATTTTAAGAACATCAAAGCACGGGTGTTTTTGTCATCTTTAGCCAATGTTACGTAGATTAAAAAAAAATTTAGAGCCGTGCAATGTAATGTACACAACAGCTGCATACTTACATTTAAGGTGTTCCCAGACTTTCTTAAGGTTTAAAAGAATTATGAGCTGCAAAAGATTGCGAAGAATAGTTGTAGATACATAGGGATAGATATAGAAATAGTGTATCAGAGAGAGAGAGAATTCCCTGCTGGATTTGGAAGAGTTATATTTAAAAAAAATCATTATAAATTTATGTAAGTTTGCTTCACAAATCTTCAGTATGTAAACCTTTAGTGATGCGGCAAACCTCAACTCCTCAACTCTAAAATCAAATTCTTGATAGACTCGCATTGATATACAGTGGCGTGCATAAGTTTCGGGCCACCCTGATTTTTCCATTGATTCGATAAAATGTTTTATTCCTCCACTCGTTCATTGTCCGAAATATATGAGAAAGTTAGAATATACAAAGAAACATCAAATATTACATCGGTTCATAGCGTGTACTACGCAAATGGACTTTCGTAGGTGTGCAAAAATATTGGGCCACTCCTCGGCGCGGCTCTGTACTCCCGGTTTGTTTACATTTTAGGCTCACTGGTTTCAAAACATGCTACACAAATGAAAATTAGTCTTCTTGTGGCGAGAATGCCGAAACACACGAATATTAAGGTTCGTGAAATTGTAGATAAACTTTCTTCAAAAGGAAAAAGTTCATGTTTCATTGCAAGGGCTTTATCTGTCTGTAAAAGTATTGTTAATCGTATTATTTCTAAGTATAAAACAACAAACTAACCGTGTGATAAAAAACGGAGCGGTAGGCCGCGAAACACTTTCAGTCGTTTCGACAAAATTATAAGAAGAAAGTGTGTTGTCGATCCTCGAAAAAGCGCAGCCAATATTTCACGAGAATTACGAAGTGAAAATCTACCCGATGTTAGCCAGAGTACAGTGTCGCGACGTCTGAAGGCTGTAGAGATGATTGGACGGATTGGCGTCAAGAAACCATTAATTAGCAAAAAGAATAAGAAGGCTAGGTTGGACTTAGCGAAAAAATATGAGCACTGGACGGCATCGGATTGGCGGAAAGTGCTATTTTCTGATGAATTGAAATTTCAATTGTTTGGAAGTGATGGTAGGAAATACGTAAGACCTCCAAAAAGTACCAGATATAAAGTAAGGTATCAAACTCCTACTGTTAAACACGGTAGTGAGAACATCAAAGTTTGGGGAGCATTTTTTGCTGATGGTGTTGGTCCGCTGGTGGAAATTCACGGCAATATGGACGCTGCAATGTACAAGAACATTCTTCTAGACCATATGCCTCTATTTGCAACGAAAAATTCGCCTCGTTGGGTTTTTTAACAAGATAACCATTCAAAACAAAGTTCGCGTCTTGTGAAAAATTTTCTTCAGAGCCGAAAAGTCCGCCTCCTAGCCTGGCCATTGCAGTCACCGGACTTAAATCCCATTGAACACTTGTGGCAAGACCAAAAGGTTCATGTTGGAACAAAAAATCACTCCAACAAGCCGGAGTTGTGGAGCCATTTGCGACAAGAGTGGGAGAAATTGCCAAAAGAACGAATGTCGCGGTCAATCGACTCAATGCCTCGTCGGTGTGCTGCAGTCATTCCTGCTAAGGGCATGGCAACAAAGTATTAAGTCAAGTGAAGGAGTACAAGACATTTATTTAACCCCGATTCTCCTTTATTCTTTTTGATTTTTTTAAAGGTAGTATGTGTCCCGATACTTTTGCACAGTCATTAATAAAAGAAATGTTGAACAAATAATTATTTGAAAGAAATATCAAGGTATATAACTTATTCTTTTCAAATATAAGTAAATATCTGCTGTAATCGGTAGTTTATATTTCTTTCACCATCATATTTATGTGCAATATGTATGAAAAATAGGATGGCAAGAAACTTTTGCACGCCACTGTGTTACGAACAATGGTACACTGTTAGAAATTTCATCATGAAATTACGGTTAAATAACCGGCAGCAGTCTGTCCATCTAATTCACCGTTAAATTAACGGTTTGGAACATTTTTCTATCTTTACGGGACCTAAACCATTTCCAATCAGCTTGGTTAAAAAGCCGTATATACAAAAGTTTACGGTTTTTTAACCATTTAAAAATGGTTTCAAAACAAAATTTTTACCGTTTTTGAAACGTTATGAGGAGTAGAATCTTCGAGGCGTAGAAACCGTAAACGAAGCATGCGGGAATCGGACCCGGGTGTATGGTGTACCAACCTAGCGCTTTACTCATTTGGCCATCTACACCATGTAAAGCGGCCGTTTATTTATTAATAAATCTTCTTTTCCAACAGGCAAACTGCCTTAAAATTGAGATTTCAGTTTTTGATTGGATCCAAAGTCATTTTTGGTCTAAATTTACCGTATATTGACGTAAATCTTTTTATTTGCTGCAAAAATTAAAATACAAACAAGCTTCAGCAGCTCAAATTATGGGTTTGCTCATTCGCAAACAGTTCGGGAATCCGATGTCACCAATTTTTGATTTACGCGTGTATGTGTTTCTGTTTAGTAACCAGGCTTGGAGTCGATTACAAAGAAACGTAATCGATTACGATTACGATTACAAAGGGAGAAATTGAGAGATTATGATTACGATTACGATTGTAATCCTTTGCCAAAGAGTAATTACGATTACGGCAGCGATTATAGTCGTTGAAAAATGTAATCGATTACGATTATGACATCCGATTACGATTTTGATTACGATTAGATTAGCATAAAATTATCCGATTTTATGCATACAACTCTCATTTTCACAATAGTGTCATAAATCAAAAAGTTATGATTTTTGATTTTATAAGAGATAACTGAAATGATGATGAATGCAATTATAATGAAACAATTTCAACATCACAGTTCTGCAATTATGACGTCGTTGCAGAAATGAAAAATTTGCATGATATATATATATATATGTATATTGTATAATCAGGAAAGGCACATTCAGTATTTTTCGAATGTTTAAAACTCATGTGAGGAATAACTACATTGATCGTATTTTGTATGTAAGCAAAGACGATGCACTAAATGTATATATAATGCATAAGTGATTTAAGTGATTTACCTGGTTCATTGTTATTTTGTGTGCATACAATCAAAATTTAGTTGGCCGCAATTTCTAAAAATGTATATTTCTCCATTGTATTTATTTTCTAGTTAAAATTGTGCAAATATTTCACATAACACCAATTAGTTTACTGAAAATAATAATTTTCTATAATTCTTTATGAAATCACTTGTTATCCCGTGCAATTCATGCACATCTTATAAAATATTCAGATAGTGTAAGAGATAAATAATCTTTTGAAAATAAACGCTGCATTTTAGAATAATTTCAAAAAATTTGAACATGAACATTCAAATAACTCTTAGCAAAATTAGTTATCGTTAAAAAGTAATATGAAGAATAATTATAATACGAATGACTATAATATTTTAATATGATTTTTGTGGTTTTTTTTTTTAACATGCACGAGCATATATTTTTTTCCATGTACTAACTGTTTTAATAAAAAAAATAAAGTGCAAGTAATTTTACAACACAAATTTAACGTACAAGATTCAACTGAAATACAAATTTCTGTTGAGGTAATTCTAAGAAGAAAGAGATAATTAATTTTTTAAAATAATTCCTAAATATTAATTCATGCATGTAAAAAACAATTGGGAAAATGTCTGAACATATATCATTTTCTTTTACATACCTATTAATTAAAAAGAATATTAGCATTAAAATATAAATAAATTTAAGATTTAAATGTATGTACTTTTTTAAATATTCAAAGAACATATTTTTAAAAATAATAATAATCACACGTACCAGTGTTAAGATTTCATGCATCTTAAGCATAGAGCATCATGTAACGCTTGCTCCTAAATTGCTGAAGTGTAAATGTGCTATTCTTTAGAAAAATTCTTCACTTCTGCCATTAAAGGAAGGCGAAAACACAAAAGTCATTTCATGTCTCTTTATGTGTGTAGGTGATAGTACCAACACTAGATTTTCAGGGGGGCAGTCTACTTCGATTATTGAAAGGGAAAATGGGGCGCCCATTCTTAATGCCGACTCCAAACCGGGACCCCCGCGGAGAGAAGAAAGGGAGAACTCTCTTTTTTAGGCCTCCTCCGCACTTACAGACCCGACCAAGACCAGACCAATGTCCCCCACCTCATTAGGGTTGTGATTGATGATCCCCGACGGGCTATACGCGAATATGTGTTGAGCTCTCCGCACTTGCTTTTTCTTCTGTTGCACGACCGTGGTCAGACTTTCGGTCGGGGCAAAATCGGATCTGTATAGTGAGTCGGTGCAGAGAGCGTTCTTCAAGCACAAGGCACTGTAGCCGCACTAGAACCGACCAGACCCGACCAGTTAGCAATGTCTAATAAAGATATGTTATTATTTGATACCGAAAAATTTGTTCTTGCGGTAAAAGAGCATAGCTGTCTTTGGGACCTCTCCACTGCGGATTATTCCGACCGCGATAAAAAAAATCCTGGCCCCGTCTTGAGGTTTTCATGGTTTAACTAGAATCAATTTCCTATCAGTCCTTTTACCATTAACAACTGCAATCAGGGGAATTATTGGCAATTCATACTTCATGTGTTTCTGAATTAATGTCTAACTGAATGGGCTGTTTTTTAAGTATATCATCCACTTTGAATTCATTCGGAAAGTCCCCCATTCCTAAAATTATCAATACCAATTTAATTTCACTGGTTTGCCGCAACAGATTGAATAATAAAAAGAAAAAATGCCATGATATTAGCAGTAGCGTCACTGCGGGGGGGGGGGGGGGGGGGAATTACACCCAAATTAAATTTAAGAGTTCTTTAAAAATACATACACTTGCATTTTTCGATTTTACTGGTACCGTTTCAACATCTCTTTGCTGATTAGAAATGTAGTTTAATGCGAGTTGCACCAAATAAATAAAATATAAAATTTCTTGAGATTTTTTTTTTGCACTGCTGTAAATATAAACTACAACACTACAAATTTGTACAACACAGCTGAGTTTTTTTTTTGGAGGGGGGGGGGGGAGGATAGCACACATTTCCGCATTGTTCACGCCCATGCTAGGAACGCCAATGATATTAGTTTTACTTTTTAGAGTTTTCAATAAGAATAAAAAACAAGTAAATTAAAAATATCTAGTGTGCTGAATCTAAACGTTTGTAACTTAACCAAAATATGTGATGTCTGATGTCACGCTCCCTCTCTCTACCCCCCCCCCCTTTTTTGCCACAAACTGTCACCATTGCCTGAAACCCCCCCCCCCCCCCTCGAAGTGAGAATTTCCCCGTTCCGAATTTACAAAGCATTGGATGTCAATTTCGAAATAAATTTTCGGAAACAAATAATTCTTAAGTGTTAATTATGTGCAGCGAAAAAATGTAATAAATTAAAAAATAAACAAGGTAATAATAATAAGTAGGAATAAAATTATAGATGTGAAATAAGAAAAACTGATATTTCTGCGTTCATCGAAATGCAGAAATATTTGTTGTCTGTTTATAAAACTGCGATTGGAATAAATACGTGAGAATGTGAAAAAGCTTTTATTAATTATTTTATTTATTGCATAATATAAACACTGAAATTTTATGTTCGCCTGTTTGATGTCAATTTTTGTAGTTTTATTTGTGCGTCCAATGTAAAATCAGTACAATATGTTTTGTTCTCTTAAAAATGTTTTTAAAAAAATCATTTTATTATAAATAGTTATTAGTTTTTCCCGTGATTTGATAAGTGAGCTTTTATTACACTACAGTACACATTTAATGTGCAATTATTTATTTTTAAGAATTACTTTTTCGCCCCCCCCCCCTTTTCCACCCTCTTTTTTTTTTTTTTGAAATAGGTTGGTAAACAGTTAAATAAGGCAAAAAAAAAAAAAACAGAAAATACTGCAACAAATGTATGCATTTGAAAAATTTATGGCATTTAAATAAACCAATGCCAGCAACCAACTTGCTCGCCTTTCATGTCTACCGCAAAAGTCGTCCCTTTGCAAAATACCTCTTCACATTGGAGTTTCTCTTAATAGCCCATCAATCAAAGCCCTAATGAGGTGGGGGACACTGGTCGTGTCTTGGTCGAGTCTGTAAGTCCAGACTCTCGCCTATTGCCCAACCGTTTGAATATGTTTTGAAGGGGTAATTAAGGAAGCAAAATGACCCATGCATTTGGTCCTAATAGACACCTTCCCCTTTCTTTTCTACCCCGAAATCTGTGACTTGCGGACAGATTACCGCTCTTGTACCGAAACTGGACGACGCGAGGAGACCGGAGACCCCCCCCCCCCCCTCCCAACTGAGAGCCCCAAGGCGATGCGAGTGACATATCCAGACCAGACTCCCTTTCTTCTCGGGCTCTCCAGCCATTCCCCGTGGAGAGTGGAGCCGCAATTAGGGATTCTGAGAGACCGCAACAAGTAGGACAACAAGCTTCTCTAGCAGACTATTATATGGTCTTGCCATCAAGGCTCTGCGACCGCCACACAGAACCTTTTATATTATGATCGCCCGTAGGTTACAGACCGCTTAGGATAGGACTTCAGTACACAGTTTGAATCCTTTTTCTTGTAATCTTATCTCTTCTATCCAAAGGTAGCGCTAAAAATTTCAGCTTTCAGCAGGTCCAGATTACACGATTGCAGGACTAGCAGATTACGGATTTTTTCCTTAAGATTACGATTAAAATTTACGGGAGAAAAAGGATTACGGGATTACACAACTTCGATTATGATTATGAGAATATGCCATCATCAGATTACGATTACGATTACGATTTTGTCAAAATGTAATCGATTACAGCCGATTACGATTACGTAATCGCGATTACTCCAAGCCTGTTAGTAACCACTGCGTAAGCCAGTGTTTTTTTTTTTCTTCTTTTTTTATATACACATGCAGATTTGAACTGATAAATTTTTATTCATATTTTAACAACAACGTACGACCGGTAAGGTTTCGCAACCAAGATGGACGTCCGATTCTTATTGAGCGCTTGTAAATTACGGTTAGTTAAACGTTCTTTAGGATAAACAGAGAATAAACGATTTTTTTCAAAATTAGCGGTTTGAGCACTATCTTTTTAATGGTTTTTCAACTGTTGTAATTAAATATGGTAAAATAACAATCAAATAAATGGTTATTTTACTATTTTCTTACGGAAATTTTTAACAGTGTAGCGAATGCAGCTGTGATCCTTCCCTTGAGCGTAGTGTCCTGGTAATCATCGAAAAAGAGTAGTCATTGTCTGAAGTTCATCTCGTGAAATCCAACGAAGATGAACCTCATTATTTTAGAACTTGCAAACAAATGCGGGATCACACTGCACAATTAAAACTTGTAATAATTCTTCATCAGGTAGTATACAAGTTGAGATTTTTTCACGGATATTTTTCAAAATTAAGGAATCAATTTACATTATTTGATTAGAAACGAAATTTTTGGCAACGTTTGAGGAAGGGAAGAGGGTGGGGGTGTTGCCCCCGAATATTTTTTGAAATTGAAGTCCTAAAAACGCATTTTTTGGTTATATTTGTTGATGTTTGGGGAGGGCAAGGGGTTCAGGGATCTCCCTAAGTTATTTTTCGGAATGGAAGTTTTAAAGACGAAATTTTAGATTACCATTGGGGATGTTTGTGTGAAAAGAGGACGGCCAGAGGCTCTCCACTGGAATTTTTTCGAAATTTGGCTACCTTTGGGTAGACTAGATTGGGCCTGTTTGGCCATAGTTTGGGCTTATTGGTCCAACCGCAATATTTTAAAAAGTTTAATGCGCAAAAGGCTGTTAGTCCAGCCATGTGTACATTGTTCCATCACCCTCTTTTAACATAAATATCGTCAATAAAGAGGAAGCCATTAAAAGGCCAGGCAGATTTCTTAAAATGTTACTAAAGTGAGTTAATTTAATCGTTAAAAATAATCGTTTTATATTTATTAGTAGATCGCGTTTTCCATTTTGACAAAAAAGACTAAGAAAGAATATTTTTCGTAGTTAGTGTTTGTTTACTGAAACGTTTTTGGAATAATATTTTTATACTCATGAAAAGCAAAAATTACCATTTGGGCTAAGTTGGCCCACTGTGCACTGGGCACGTTGACACAGTTGTCGTACGAAAGATCAACAGCGACTTTCTATGAGATTTCTTTTATCTTTAAACAGCAATAAGCATATTTAATGTTGAGAGGTAGAAGAACATGAACTTGGAAATTTTAGTTAAGAAAAACATTACCTTTTAATACTATGTCGTTTTTCTTGACAAATACATATTTTACGTGTTGAGAAAAGAAATACATATTTTATGAAGATATTTCAAACAAGAACTCAAATTTGTAAAGCGCAATAAAAATATTTGTGTTGACCCACTTGGGGTGATGACCCATAGTCGGGAAAAGCCGACCGGGCCAGTCCGCCCCTGTGTATTCGTAATAGTTTTTTTTAATAAAGCATCCATATCCGGTATGGAAGTCTGTCACAACATGTATGAGCTTTGTGAAGAGGTTTTTAGAGGCAGAAAACATTAGGTTAAAATACAGAAAAATACTTCTAATATCCATGAAATTGGCTTTATTTGACAGATAGATTTATGGAGCGCCAGCCGCGATGGCACAATGCCCGAAATCATATTCAAACATTAACCTCTTCAGACCCCAGAACTAAGCACAAACAATTTCGACGCAATTTTTTGGTTCTCTGATTTAAAACATGATTACAAAACAAAACAACTAAAACTTTTTTTTTAAATTTTAATTAATAATTAGTTTAAAAAATAATTAATACCCAATTTCCATGTTTTCCATGTTTAAAACGAAATAAACTATCAGTTGATTAATTCCAAAAACAATTGGGTGTATTAGCTTTCAAATTGCACTAACAGTTATTAATAAACAGTATTTTAAAATATACCCAATTGGGTACACTTGGAATGAAGAGGTTAATGGCATTAATGTTTGATACGATTTTGCATTTGTTGCCACCGCCAGTTCTGGGCACCTAGTTCGTGCGATTTGACGCCTCTAGATTATTTTTTCTGAGGAAAAGCAAAGTCGCATGTCTACTCCTATAAACCAGAAATAATTGAGCACTTGCAAGTCAACAGCCTGATTCACTGCAAAGAGTAAAAACTGGACTTCAGATTACATCACACGTCCAAAATCATATTCAAACATTTACTCCATAAATTTATTAGTCAAATAATATCAACTTCATGGATGTTAAAAACGTTTTTATTTCAACATCAAGTTCTCCGCCTATAAAAACAAAACTTTATATTATATTATAACTGTGTTATAATATGTTATATTTGAAGTATAATATGACTTAAAGAAAACTATTTAAATTTCAGTGAAGCATGTCTACAACTTTAGTAAGCACCAAAAATGCAACCTTTATTTATTTCTTTCTTATGCTCTTTATTTATAATCTAATTTTAGATCTCTTTCATTATCAAAATTCAAAACGCTCTAAAAAGCTGACACGGACATTGCGTTTTATCAAATGACTTGCGTAAACATAATAATAGCAAAGCAATTTTTTCTATTATAATTTTTTTCATCTTTTATAAATTTCTATTTGAAGAACGGAGATTTCTTCAGAGGAAACCTTATTTTCAAAAACAGATTATGAAGAGAGCTCTTACAAGTTCAAGTTTACCAGTACGCCTTATCCGAAAAAAACAATACATTAAAAGAAAGCGAAAGGCTTGGTTTTCTTTTTCCTTTTTTTTTTTCACACCGAGTTACACTTTTGCATTTCTTCACAGATTAAGAAAGCGCTCAGTCGCCAAGACTAGCAACCTCATTTTTATATCCGAATGGAGGAAGGATCTAACCAGCATGCTCTGGTCCTTCACGCACACAACAGATGCTGCACCACTGCACATCTTCTGTCGATTCGGATTCTCTCCCCTCTCTACCGCTCGAGTTTTATTCCAAACGCATCCGTTCAGTCTTTCTTCTCCTCTTTTTCCCCTTTTCCGTTTTGGGCTTTTTCCGGTAGCTTTGATTACAGGTGATTACTCTACTATACGTCCTCTCTTCCGCAAATTCGCTTTTTTAAAACACAAAATGCTGTTTCTCATTCATTTCGGTCGTCTTGCCAAATTAATTAGTAAAACAAGAGAATATACCATTAAAGATCTTGAAATCTTGGATTGCCAGTAGGCCAGCAATTCTCAACCTGTCGGGCGCGAGAATATCCAAGAGAAAATATTATTTTAAAAAATTGATTAACTGACTGAAAGGAAAGCACATATACGCCTTGGAAACAAATGACATTTCGATAATACAACATATTTATTAACTTCTTAAAGTAAAACAACTTACTTAATCAAATCATACTAAATTAAAAACAAATTTTATTGTTATTAGTGACTTCCTCGGGCCTGTCTTGCAAGGTAAAGTTTCTCGAAGGAAGGTTTAATATTAGACATAGCCATTCTCAGTTATGGTTCTATATTTAGCCGAGATGTAGAGTTTGTCTTCAAAGAGGCAACAGCAGAAAATCCAGTTATAGAAAAGTAGGATGTTGAAAATGGTAATAGAATGCGAAATGCCCTTGTTTTTAATGCAGAAAAATCATCCTCTACTCCTGCCTAAAATTCAAATAGTGATTTATTACTAAACTAATTTTATTACTAAATTATTCGCTTTTACTCTGTTTTGGCAGTTAGTTAAGAATAATTCAGAAACAGAATCCAAAGTACTCAATATACATTATTGTTGTATACCTTTTATTGTAGGTGGGGGGGGGGGGGGCGCAATGAAAATTACGATTGAAAACTGGGCCGCGAATACTGAAAGGTTGAGAAACGCCGCAGTAGGATCTTAACTCGATCGTACAGAGACCCAGCGATTTTTTTCCTGTAAGGAGTTATAAATTACGACTCAAAGCAAGAATATTTATTTGTCCGTTATGAAAGGGGCTATTACCCTCCCCCGCACCACCCCCTTCTACAACGTTTTGCTGTCTCACTCTGTGATGTCATCACACAGCGATTAGTTCTGTCGTAACAATTGGGTGTAAGGGAATTTCATTTCGAATCAATTGATGTCATTACAATATTTTGCAGAATCTTTTGCACAGTATTACAGAGCTTTAGAACATACATGCAAAGAACCATGCTGGGATGAATGATATACTGATAACAGAAAATATTTACTGAGTTAAATTAAAATTTAATATCATTGTGATAGCTCTAACATGAAGAGAAACAAAATGATAGGGCAGAAATAGCTAAGGAAAATGCTTTCATGTGCTTTCAAGTTAAAAACAACTCTTTTTCGCAATACCACTGTAGTAGAATTCCCACATACAAACCCCCTCCCCCAACTCTCTCTCTCTCTCATCTCTCTCTCTCTCTCTTATATATATATATATACACAGTTAAAAATTTTCGTAAAAAATGGTAATACAACAATTTATTTAATTACTATTTTACCATACTTTATTACAACAGTCAAATAACCATTAAAAATATGGTACTCAAAACGCTGATTGTGAAAAAATTTGTTTATTCTCTGTTTCTCCTAAAGAACGTTTAATTAACCGTAATTTACGAGAGCCACCTAGGTCTCGTAGTCAATAAGAATCGGGCGTTCATCTTGGTTGTGGATCGAAGAAGTGTGAAGATTAGAATTCCATCGCATAAGATTGTACAGTTTATATCTGAAGGGGGAAATGAAGAGAAGATGAAGTTAGTCATAGTCACAAAAAAGGCCGTGGTAGCCTAGCGGTTAGAGCGTTGCACTTCCACCTGGAAGGTCGCGCTTTCGATACCCGCTGAAGACCACCCATGTACACTTGGGGATACGTGCATGTAAAATTAGTGGACCCCACTACCTCGCCCCGTGCGCAAGCAGTCCTAAGGCTTCGGCTAAAAGGTAGGGGTCTGATGGAGAAAAGTAATATTCATAAAAAAACTGGTTGTGGAAACATATCCCATTTAATTATTTTTTGATATTGCATTTTGATCTCTCTCATAATAAAAAAAACTTCTCAAAATATTGGACATCCAGTAAGTACCTCTTGGCAAAGCATGGAAGTGTTAGCTTTCCACCGTGGAGGTCCGGAGTTCGATCCCCGTCTCTGTCAGTCCTCCTGCTCCACCGTGTCCTCGAACCTCGTCGCCCGCCACAGTATAATAGCTATGAATTTTTTCTACTCCTCGAAGATTCTAGGCATATAGTTTATTACCATAGCCTGCAGAATGTTAACATAAGTGCTACTAAATGGTTATGAAGCCGAAAACTTTTGTATTTACGGCTTCTTACCAAGCTGATTGGAAACGGCTTAGAACCCGTAAAGATACAAAAATGTTCCAAACCGTAAATTTAACAGTTAATTAGATGGACAGACTGAATTAACCGTAATTTCATGATGAAATCTCTAACAGTGTATAGTGAAACCTCTCTAAAGAGACCACCCACCATACCGTAAAAATCGGTCTTATGGAGAGGTGGTCTCTGATCCCCCCCCCCCCCCTCTAATAACTATAATCTTTTAAGAAGATTACATTGAAAGTATTACAGTAAACATGATTGCGCCAATTCTCTGGAATGGCAATAAATTACATAATTTTTGTCGAGTATACTGATAAGACTCAAGCACGCAAAAACTGTATACAACTCTGAGTAGGACACTAACAGTCTATAACAGGTGTCTCAATCTCAATCATATTTCTACATGCCAAATCGGTTGGCATTAATAGGGGTGTATTTGTAAATTTTGAAGTAAGAATATGGGTCGCTTTCGCAGGTGGGTGGCTACATGACAATGTTGTGAAAAATGTATATTTCTTTCGATACATCAACAAATATGAGTAAAACTCTTGCTCTGAGCTTGCTTTTGAGACAGGTGATACATGCAGAAATAATATAACAATGAAAACTTCATTTTAAAATGAAAAAATATTCAAAAATTAAGTTAAAACAAATTTTATCGGAAAAAACTAGTTATAACAAAAAAAAAGCAAAAGCTCCAAAACATCTTTTTGTCAACAGTGCACCACTGGACAATGGACAACACACGTTAACCCGTTAGTCCCACGGTGCTGAACGCATTAACCGTTCTCCGAAATTTTGAGCCTCAAAAGTTTTACTTGTTGAAGTTTACTATATTTCCTAATCAGTACTGCATTTAAAAAGATCGTGATATTTTGTTAAAATATTTTTCAGATTTTTTAAAAATTTTCATTTTGCATAAAATGCTCGTTCTGGATCAGCGTTCTGACTCTATTCAGTACTTTTGACTCTTCGGAATCTTAAAGAAAGTTCAAAGCTGAGGTCACAATCTCGTTAACGCAGACTATCCCATTTTTCAATTAGGTAGGCAAAATACTGACAAAAATGCGGGAGACCGAATTGGGCAGACTTGAGAGAGGATGAGTAAAGAGTCGATCCTAGTCAATCATTCCTTTTTTCTCAATTCGGTTTTTATGCTTTTCGTTTTTGTTGGAGCGTCTGGGCGTGGGTGCGGTTGTGCACGAGTCATGAAGAGAACGCCCTTTTCCCAAAGGGCGGGCCAAAAACGGAAACGAGCAAAAGAGATGACACGGTGCAGTCTTTTGTATCCGACGAATGTTGAACATTCATTTGAATCGGATAATAATTAAATTGCTTCACATGGACGCTTACAGCAAATCCTCATCACTTAGCTCCCACGCGATGTTCCGTAGAGTCATTACTCGATATTTACAATGTTGAAAATGTATTTCCAAACAATTTTTTTCGAAGTGCGACGTTCTATTCATGCTTGCAAATTATGGAATATTAAGACATTTCTTGTACATTTTGCAGCTTTTAACAGTTTCTGAAGTGACGTCATTTTGTGTTCAATAGTGCATCAATCCACTAAAGCGAAAGTCGTGCGGCATGCCTCAATTTGTCCTAGTTATGGATTTAACTAACATTTGGGGCGATGCAGTAGCAGAGTCTATTTCGTCCTAAATGACTAAACATCAATGCAGTTATTAAAGCAAAAATGCACGATTGTCGCAGAGTTTGGATAGACTTTTTTTTTTTTTTTGCTACTGTACTGTTAAAATGAAGTCGAACTTAAAAATGAGAACCTGCTTATTTTTTCAAAGTAATTTTAACTTAAAAATGAGCATGAATCGTCCATAATTTTAAGTACGGATGCTAACTTAGAGATTATAGTTACAGAAAAGGCCAGTGTTAACTGAAATAAATTAAAAACTTATGGATCAACTTTACATTCACAATTCTTACGGGGCTTTTTTTAACGATTAATTCTTCGGAACAATAGTATTTGTATCAAAATAATCTATTCACCGCGCGAGAGGACGGAGTGGTTCAAGAATGAGTAATCGGTTCGGTCTTTTCGAGGCAGGCATACAAGATGAATAATTCGGATGGAATGCAGTAAATTAAGAAGACAGTACGAATGATTAAAGCTCTTCTACATTGGGATATGAAGAAATTTAGCACTGAAGTACTATAGCATCCACAGCTGGTACGTTTGTAAGCTATATAATTCAACCTTTTCCTCTCCGTTCGATATGCCCCTGGCGTAGTGGAAGAGAATCAGAAAACCATCTCGGGACAGCCCGTATTCAAACCCCAGTGAGGAAACTTCTGTTTTATTTTTTTTAGTAATGTCAAATATGAGATCGTAACGAATCATTTTTGAGAAAGAGTTTACTTAAAAAATAAGAATTCAGTTTTTAAAACCTAAGACATTTTGACTCGGAGCTATTCCGAGAACGTGATGTTCTTGAAAATACTCATTTTATCACAATAACAAAAATTCTGATTTAACAGTGTGCATTAGGGTGGTGCGAAAAAATTCAAATTTCGGTTTTCGATTGGTAATACCGCGGAAAAGTTGTCTGTGGCCATTGTAAAGAAAATATTAAAAAAAGTTTTGAAATCGCATAATATCTTCCGATCGCGCATGCGCGTCGAATTTACAAAAATTGACGATTTTTAAGGTTTTTTCGTATTAATACAAAAATTAACTCCTGCTATGTTTTGATTCGTAATAGCGCGGAAAAGTTGCTTATGGCCATTGTAAACAAAACAAAAAAAAGAAAATTTGAAATCGCATAATATCTTCCGATCACGCATACGCCTCGAATTAACGAAAATTGACGTTTTTAAAATTTTTTTTGAGTTAAAACAAAAATTAGCTCCTGCAATATTTTGATATATTATAATAAATAAACAATAGAAATAGATGCAAAAGTAATAAATTATATTATAATTAATAAATTAAACAATATTCATTTTTGCAAAAAATTTAATATAATTAATGCTTACATTAATACTTCCTGTAGTAAATATTCTGTAAATCATAAAATTACGACAATCCTGTCAACAACCATATCATTTCAAACTGTCTTTTTCACGGATAGAAGCTTTGTAGAGTGATTTTTGTGAAAACTCAGGCATGATAGAACGGAATTCAAGCGTTGTTTTAATGTATCCATCCCTTGACTCATATTCAAACTTTCATTGATGCTTCTGAAAGCAGTTTCACACATCTTTCCAAAGACTGCGTGTGACAGGGGAAGTTCTTTACATTCCAGTTTGGTACTTCACCAGATTGTATGAAATATTTTATTTCATCGTTGGATATGTTTCGAAGTAGAGGTGGAGGAGATAATTTTTCTGAGTTCCAATCAATGAGTTCTGTGTATTCAGTTGTGCTGAAGCTCAATTTTGGAGGTACAAAATTTCTGACTGTTTTCCCTTTCGAAACACGTTCTCTACCTTTTAGAACTCTTCTCAGGCAAAGCTCCGTTATATGTGTCCTCTTGTCGAAAATCATAGCGAACAATAAATTTTCATTGTGTGCAAAGAACGCATTTCTTTCAATCACGGGGTCAACAACTTTCTTCAGGTTATCAGGCAAATAACGAGAAGTTTCAATGGATCTGTAAAGATGAATAGGACCATCTGTAAATATCTTGCCTACTTTAATTTCGAACCAGACGAGCATGTATGATTTCATAATTAATGCAACTCAGACTTTTAGCTCATCTGACGGACTTTCTGTACTAACATAAAGTCTAAGGACCCTGCTGGCTGTTGTAAGCCACCTGGAATGTGAAATAGGGCCAGGATTAAGATGAGACAAATCATTTGGACAATTGCCTATTTTTAATTGCAAGGCAAATATCCAGAAAATATTTCTGATCTTTGCTCAATATATCTCGATCTAATTCTGGAGTTGTACAATATATTTTTTGAAAACCTACCACTGGCAGTGTTTCGCATTTGATAAGTTGCTGTCCTATATGCCCACAAAATGAATAAGGTCCCGTAGTTGCTCCATCTACATGCTGAAATATATGACGGAATGGCTCGATAAAATGCATCAAACAGGTGGATCTTTGCAATGGGCGTCCGATACAAATTTCTATTTGGCAAATCACTCCATTTTCCCACCCAGTATTGACGTTAGTACCATCGCATCCAACAATGCTTAGATCTTCCAGTGAAAATTTGTTTTTCTCCAGAAAGGACATCATGCTATTTGCGATGTCTTTAGCTGATCCGGAACATGGTGAGACATGACCAACATATGTAGAGACAGGCTCTTTAATTATGGAATAATGATCTTCCTTTACTGTCCTTCTAAATTTCTTTGATTCCATCTCTTCTATGTCTAAAGTGTCATCTTTTCTCCCATCGAAATAAAGAGCATGAAGCTGCTCTATGGCCTTTTGACTTTTGTTTTGGAGTTCAGTTCTATTGCAACATTTTCCCTTCGAATTTTATATATATCAATAACTTGGGAAGAATCCCTTTCAGTTACAATGCCAATGTCCTCAAGCACGCTTGATGCAATAGCAGCAGTTGCTCTTTCGGATACTCCGTACCAATCGCTATGTAAAGCTGCTTCATGTAACTTTATTCTCATTTGTCACGGAGTTGCTTTTTTTGCAGAGTTGTGTAGCTTATATTCTGGTTCACTATCATTTATTTCATCCTCAGAAACATTTCGCTGCATGCTCATGTCTTCTAAAGAGTAACAAAAACAAAACCTTGAAAATCGTCAATTTTCGTTTAATTTGTTTAATTTATTAGTTATAACATAATTTATTAATTTTACATCTATTTCTATTGTTTATTAATTATAACATATCAAAATATTGCAGGAGCTAATTTTTGTTTTAATTCGAAAAAACCTTAAAAATCGTTAATTTTCGTAAATTTGACGCGCATGCGCGATTGGAATATATTATGCGATTTGGAATTTTCTTTTTTTGTTTTGTTTATAATGGCCATAAGCAACTTTTCCGCGATATTACGAATCGAAACATTACAGGAGTTAATTTTTGTTTTAATACGAAAAAACCTTAAAAATCGTCAATTTTTGTAAATTCGACGCGCATGCGCGATCGGAAGTTATTATGCGATTTCAAAACTTTTTTTAATATATTCTTTACAATGGCCACAGACAACTTTTCCGTGGTATACGAATCGAAAACCGAAATTTGAATTTTTTCGCACCACCCTAGTGTGCATGGGCGTCGCAGAAAATTTTGAAGAGGGGAGGGTGTCAAACTCCAAATTTCAATTGTTGCAGCATAATTTACGAAAATTTTATATTTTTATGGTTGGTTGGGCGATTAAAATAATCACTCATATAATTGTGGATCTATATCATAACATCGCTGTGGCATGATCGGTGAATTACTATGTTATGTTTATGTATGACATAATTTTGTAAAGTCTCCTAAAAAATTACAACGTCTGTGTTTATATCACATTAAGAAATTCATATTAGAAGAGGGGTTTCTAAATTATTACAATGCGAGGTTTGCTTTTGAATGTGTATAAATTTTGACGTATGAAATACTAAAATCGAAATAGAGGCATTTAATCAAATAATTTAATAAATATAGTTTCCAGGCGTAAAAGTTTAAGCAACTTACTTTCACTTCAGTTTATGTCTCACCAGTTAGTCATACGCAATACTTTCAGAACCTATACAATATAACTTTTTAAATTTGCCTATGGTGCTTTTTTATATAGTATTAGACTGTTGTTCCGATGTGCGCAGTATTTATGATAAGCTTAACAGCTCCGTAGAAATTTATTTTGATGTGCTGTATTTTTACCCCCCCCCCCCCCCCACAGTTGCTTCTTCTTCCCCTCTTCCTTTCTTTCTTCATTTTTTTAACCCATAGAAATTTAGCGCTATTGTTGCCGGTGAGCGATATTCACATATATATAATCAATCTCCATATACATATATACTAAATATATTTTTACTAAACTAGAAGTAAATTCTAGGATAAAAAATTCTAGATTTAAGGCAGACTGATTTAAACAGATTTAAGAAAAAAAAATTGCACTTTTAAAATATTAAATAGAAAAAACGTCCCATTCAAACATAAATATTTAAAAGCGCCTTAAAGCATAATTCAAGAGGTTTGCATTGAAGTTCACAATTATTAATTCATAAATATACATAATTTCATAATTATTTTTAATTTAATAGAAATGCGTCTTAAATAAATGCATGAATACATTTGATAAATCCTACTTTACTTCACACATACAATGTGGATTGTTTAAAAAAGTTGGATCGCGTTTATTGTTCTACAAATTAAAAACGTCTTTAAGTAAAATGTATTTACGTTAAAATTTCCCGCTAGTTCTGAGAGATAATGTCTCGTCCCTCAGTGAGGTTTGGGGTTCGCACGTGATGTGTTATTACTCCTGGTAGTATGTTACGTCAAATATGAATAAACATCTCATTTTTATTTTCAGTGGTGTCTTAAAAATGAGATCTCAGTGGTTCATTTTTGAGAAAAGGGATAAGAGAAGGGAAAAGGGAGAAGGGATTTTGAGAAAGGGTTTATTTAAAAAATAAGAACTCAGTTTTTCAAATGTAAGTCTTTTTGACTCGGAGCTATTACGAGAACGGTGATGTTCTTGAAAATAAGCAACTTTATGATTTTATCCCAATAATAAGAATTCTGATTTAACACAGTGTCTTAAAAGTTTTTGATTTGCTCTTCTCTTTTGTTACTCGAAACCAGATTTTTTTAATACGATGCTGCAGTCAGGACATTAGGAAGCTCTTATTACAAAAGTTGAATTGTGCAGGTGTTAATTTTCCGGTGTCAGTGGTTCTTGCCAGCTAAACTTCTTCAATGATCGAATCTTGTTACGTCTCATCATTAAACATTGCTTAATGTAAAGGAAGAATGAAAAATAAGTATTAAAGGAAACTGGTTCGTATGATGAAAAAAAAAACAACAATTTTTTCGAAAATGCCTCTTACATGTTCTTCCACTTGAATTGTGAACTACTTTTAACGCATCTGCACTTACTATGCTCTCCTATCTTGAAAATGAATAAATTTTTATATTCTCTACGTCTGTAAGCACAACAAATCGGATTCATGCAGCACTCTTCAAGACCTAGATCATCATGTTGGTGTTCTCGCAGAGGATGGAGTTTTTCTCTCTACATAGACCTAACAAAAGAAGTGTGGTAGTCCTATAGTTTTCAGAACTTATTTTCGAGCATAAATATTCTGAATGCCATAAATTCACATAGAATTGAAAATAAAGACAGAACCTGAGCTCCCGTGAGCTCCCATGCAATCTGGAAGTAGTCTGTAAAAAAAAAGCTGTTAGTATTTCTAACAACGCTAGCATCACTTTACAGATCATTTGCCTTCTAATGGGTTAAAGGAAATTTGTTCCAGTGAAAAAGAGGAAGAGGAAAAAGAAACATTGTCGGTTGACTTTTTCTCAGTTTTGTTCGAGAAAAAGAAAGATTTTCACACAATGGACAAAAGCTATCCGAAAGCCTAACTCATCAACTCTCTACATGCAAGCAAGTAAGTCTTTTTATCACGCTTCTTTCACTTGACAAATATACTCCTTCATGCCACCAACATCAAATTTTCCTTCATCAAATCGTAAGCAGAGTTTACAGACATTAAATGAATAAACAATAGCATTCAATGTCTCAATGCCACGTTAAACAAGGTGAAATTGTTATTTGAGTAATGCTGAAAACTAAAGTAACTACGCTTACAAATCACTATTTATAATGTATTTTTATTTTTTTTAAATTTTGTTTCTCAACATATATGGCAACAAAAATTAATTATTTTATTGCTATACAGTGAAACAAAAAATATTATGGTATTCAATTTTAAGCACATTTACAATACATTACAGACAGGGAAGGCACTCCTTAGCGCAAAAGACTAAATGAAAAGTGAATTACTTCGTTCAAATGAGTTTAATGTTGAAATTTTCCAGAAAATATTTCAAAAAAGCTATTTGCAATTCCAAAAGGTCAACATTAACGTGTAATAATTTTCCTATTTTTTATATCGGAATTTTGTACTTTACATATTCTTCGGGAAAAAGTTTTAAACATCAATTCATGCAATACATTTTCTTCAGCATTTTAGGAAAACATAGAAAAAAAATACGCGGTTTATAGCAGATTAAATTTAGGTGACCACTAATTAGCTATGTTAGTTTATTTCAATCTTACTCAAGACAATTTAATTAAAAGGTGCACCAAATAAAGTCAATTAAACGAACTTCCATTCACCTCTCGACACGAAATTCGTGAATGTACTAGAATTGACTTATTTTTTATATTCGTTTCTATGGATGTAAAATGCTTTCAGAGAATTCGAAACTTCGTGCTTACAACAGTGAAAAAGCAAGACCACCGACTGATATTCTACGCCGGAAAGTAAAAGCTTTTTTTTTTCTCATTCGACAAAATACAAAAGTAAAAAAAGAACTTCAGACATTCATTCAAGACTAAAAAGGGGGGAGTTGACTATTCGAAAAGGGTCCACGTCTTGTAGGCCTAGGGAAGAGAGGGTGTGTGGAAGGATCCATGCGCGGCCAGTCAAGCGTTCTCTAAGCACATCCTGCCTTTTCTTGATTGAAGAAACTTTCTGCCAGCCCGCGTCGAAAACGAGGAAGATCAAACCTTTTTACCATCGCAATTGCGGTGTTTATACTTTTTCCCAAAATGTACTACATTTTAGGAAAAGATAACTCCGCTAGATACACTGTGCAACACGAAAAACGTCCTTCAGATGAAAATGCATGTTTCTTATGAACTTTTGCTGAAAATTACGAATCTGCAATTATTTTTTGCCTATGACGTACCATTTTCCTAAAATTCCATTTTAGCTTTTTACGTATTTTCTGGATAAATGTGCATGTTTTATATAAATTATATCTTTATCATTGACAGTGAGATCGTTGCCATTCTAGAGACCTTTTTAATGAACTTTTGTTACTTTAGCGACATTTTTGGCAGCAAAAGCTTTATCTACTTTCTTGAAGTTTCGAGTCATTTACAAGACGAAAAAGGCATTTTGTAGACTATTTTGCGGAGAAGGAAGAAATAGTATGCTGCTGTGATGTGAATTTGTGAATGTACTATTTCAAGCATTAGGACATGAGCACAATTCAGCAGAGTGGCGCATGTTTATCAGTGCTCTTCCATCTAAGTATTTTTTTTCCTATTTTTTCCGGTAGCATATTCTGCAAACACAAAGGAAATTTCAAAATTATGAGTGGAAAAACATATGAAATGAGCCGCTTGTAAATATACAATGTGCCTTTTTTCCACAACTGCACATTAAACTTGGTTTACCGAAATGTTTGTAAAAGCTCCGGACAGAGAAGGAGTGGCTTTCTTGCATCTCAGGAACAAATTCAAAAATTTAAGTGAGGCAAAAGTGAAAGAAAGGATTTTTGTTGGAACACAACATTTTAAGGAAGTCCTTTCATGATGAAGAGTATAAAAACAAACAGTCAGAAGCCGGAAAATCAGCCTGGCTGGCCCTTAAATCAGTGTGCTCACGTTTCCTTGGACCCTTGGAAATTAGAAAGCTGAAAACTACGAAGATCTTGTTGGTGACATGATAAAATGATTTTGTATTACAGGTTGCCATATGTCATTAAAACTACATTTTTTGGACTCCCATACGGACTTGGCGAATTTAATGATGAGCATGTGGAAAGATTTCATCAAGACATATCTGTGTTTGAAAGCCATTTCAGCGGTCGACGGAATGGAAGTATACGAATTGAATATTTCTGATCTGTTATCAGAGCACACCAACGTATGTCTACAAGATGAAACATCAAGAAAAAAAAAATAGTGTTTGTGTTTTCAATAAGTGAGCCTCAGTTACATTCTTCTATAACCAAATTGTATGAATATGAAAAGTAGGTCTCCAGAATAAACGGTACGTGATGGTCGTTTTTGGTTTGGATATTTGAACAAAGCACCTTTTGCTTGTACATAATCACATAGTTTCATCTAAAGGACAAAAAAAAAAAAAAAAAAGGTCAAATTTGTTGCACAGTGATACTGACCTACTCCAGTAGGGATTTAAGCTTTATCTATGTATATGGGCTTACGCGCAGCTCAGCTGTTTCTTCCCGCATAAATATTAAATAATTAAATTTGGGATAAAATTAAGCTAGCAGACGTGTTCTTGCTTTAGCGCGAAACAACGTCAGGGAAATAAAAAGAAAAAGATATATTTGTTTCCCAATTCGCTAAATTTAACTTATTGACGTTATAACCGATGCGTCGTTTAAACCAGTAACGCTATAATCGAGAACGTCTGCATATTATATATATGCCGTGAAAATGTTATCTTTGAAGCATTACTTAACAACTAAAGCATACTTTACCTCAATAAATGATTCAACCCACACGCGCCTAGTTCGCCGGGCTTATCAAAAATTAGAGCGCAAGCTCAAGAAGAAGAAGCAGATCTCAACCAATAAGTCACACACAGTGAAATTAGCATAACTCCAGAAGAAGAAAGGTTACAGCAATAAAATTTGCACGTGTAACTTGCAGTGAAATACAAGAGCAGTTACACTGTAAAATATTTGCATTACTACACAGACGAATCACTGTTGTGTCGTGCGATGGATGTAAAAATAGGTTCATTTCAGCAATTGATAATAATGCTATGTAGCTGTTATGTCTGGAGCAATTAAAAAATATAGTTGCTTGCAGGCATGAATTATCGTTGTCGAGCCTACATCCCCAGTTGAAGGGGACACACGCCCTACCGATAAATATTTGAAACTTAACGTCTTTAAGCACTCGTTAGGGACATTATTGTTCATATTGCTTAATTGAAAACTAATTGTTTTTCTGTTATTTTGCAGAGCATTCCTTCGTTTTCTATTCAACAACCTGTGAAATTTTCATTGCGTTTCAATGAATTGTTTTCATTTTATTAAAGTAAATGCATCACTAGTCAGCCAGTATCGGTAGTGAGCCACTTGAGTTTTAAGGATAAAAAACAAGAAATTCCAACATTCCAATGAGAAAAAAGATTAGCCTCTAATGGGCTGAACCCCTTAGCCACTATACATCCTTCCCCACACAGCCTTCAACTCGTTTAGTCAGGACTGTAAGTCAATTATGTTACTTAAGTTTATCTTTGAAGGAAGTTTTTGAGATAGGCCTTCATTCAACACTTTTTGAGCATACATCCTATTTGTTTTTAAAACGAATTGTTATTGATCTTATTTTATTATATACTAAAACGTTATCAACTGTCATTTAAATAAAAATGCGTTAATAATTTATTGATAATGAAGAGTGGCCAACTTTTGGGTCAGTGTTTTACTAAATGCTCCAATAGTGGGCATAGGGGGCCTGAACTGAAAAAAAAAGAAGATATTGTAATTGTTGGAAATTATTTATTCAACGTCATTTATCGAAGTCTAATATCCATATCACCTTAAAATAAAAGATTTTGTCAGTTAACATAAATTTTTAACAATTCCCTGAAAGGCAAAACATGTAAATCTCATATGACTAAAGTCCATAAATAAAGGATTCAACCTATATTAAGCCATTTTTATTGCATATTTATAATGCATATTGTAAATATATTCTTATTCTTAGAATTATGACGAATTTAGTCTACCTTTTTAGCATATTTGATAAATCAAAGTGGCCCAATACTGCTACATTAAAAGTTTGCTATGCCCACTTCTGGAGCGTAGAAGTGATCTAAAACCTTAACGTTTTAAAAGTTGTATTATGATTATTTTGGTATTTGGTATTCTTAAATTGAGATATGATGTTCTATTCGACCTCAGATATATTTCTCTTGAAAAAGAGATTGAATTTTATAACTGTGCACTCAGTTCTGCTGTCGGGCGAACCTTCAGATAACTTCTCTTCTACAGACAAGAAATTGGCATTGCTCAAACGTCGTTCCTCTTTGGAGCAATGGCCGTCTCAGAATGTCCCACCTCGCCAAATCCTCCTTTCTCTACAGACTGCTATTCATAGGAAGAGGAAACTTCAATGAAACGGACTCTCATTTTATTGTGAAGTAACACAGGGTGGAGATGTCAAAAATTACTTTCATCGTTGCCGAAAGAAGAATCACTGCCAAATCTATGCGTGAAACGTCGTCTCATATTCAAATCCAGACTCTTCCAAAAAAAATATTTTTTTCGCGAACTTTAAAAAAGAGTCTCTTTTAATACCTGACTAAAACCAACTGGCTTAAACAACTGGGGCCCAATTCCTGGTACATTTTGGGGCCCCTTCCACTGTCATTTCAGACGGGACTGTTGTAAACTTCTTTAAAGTTGAAAATCGTAACATTTTTCTTCTACTGTGTAGTATATTAAAGGACAAAATAATGAATTTTTATTACTTTATTTATATGATGAGAAACAAAGCTATAAAAATATAGGAACTTAGGCTTTCACGGCCGGTGTCCATACCAAACATAATATTTTCCGAGATTATAGGCCGTGGTCCAACCCAGATATTTCTGGCTGACGTTTCGCCTGACATTTTTCAGGCTTCTTCAGAGAGAAAATGAAGTCAAGGCAGAGGTCTGGTCCTTATAAGGACCAGACCTCTGCCTTGACTGCTGCATCAGCCTTGACTTCTAAAAACAAATAAGCTTTAAGAAAATTTGCAGTTCTACCTACAGTTAGAATCGTGGATGTTCATGTTTTATGGTGATTCCAGTAGAACTGAGCACTTGTGAGTGATTTTAGCACTTTCATGTGACAGAAATGACTTTCGAGAAATGGATACATGACAGCGTGCATGAAGACATAAATAATTATAACTATTGTATAACTTAGTTATTTATCAAACTTTTTTTTCTTCAGACTTATTACTTCGGTTATCTCTATGAAATGTTTTATTTTATACTAACCTAATCTTTACAGCAAAAAATAATACAGTCAAAAACATGCAGGTACGCATATGTGTAGTGTATCTTCGTATGAATGGCTAAATTATGACTGCGATAGTAGTCATGTAAAGACAAGTCATAATGGAGACATAAAACGAAATAAATAAATAAGAAGGAAATGACAAATTCTTACTTGTTACCCTGTCCGGTTTGGTTTTAGCAGCTAATTATCTGCTACGTTACGAAGAATAGATTTTTGGAAACTAAGTTTGCGAAGTTAAAGAAATATGCTTTGACTTGAGTTTTTAATCGTGTTTTAAAGAAATGTCCTTCTGTTTATATCTAAGATCTCACAAGAACTCTTACACAATGTGGCATATAAAAGTTCAAAATATGCTGAAACAATCGCTGAATAGAAACGAATGCGGAAATGAAATTTGCCTTATAGTTGCTGCGATGGGGTGGGGGGGGGGGGGATCCCCCGTAATCAGTCGACTGTAACGAAAGATCATTCCAGAAATAAAAATACAAATCCCCAGGAGCCGGCCTATTGTTTAGAAAAGAAATTTTGCTTTAACTTTCCTTATTGTAAAAAGGGTTTGTTTAAAATTGGCTAGCCATTTCTGCAGTCAAATTTTTCCGCTAAAATAAAATTATGAGCTTCTTATAACAAATCAATCAGAGACTGAATGAAGGAAGATTGAAGGGGGGGGGGGGGGTACAACGCTCTCACACGTTAGGTACGAAATTTTACTATGTGGTACTGCCCTGCATTATCATTTCACTTCCAAACAGGCAAGAATTATTATACGTTTACTAGAATGTAGTAGGCGAAAGGAATTAACTGATTATGAGTTTTTGAAAACAGCTTGTAACACTTCATAACTGACGAAATCATGTTATCCAAAAGCGTTTGATTTTCCTAAGCCCCTATGCTTTCTAAAGTAGACACTAGGGCTCGACCGATGGCATTTTTTGGCCGATGGGCCGATGCCGATTGTTGGCCGATTGTTCCGAGATCTGCCGATGGCTTTAAAGTCGCTTTAAACCATTAAAACGTGTAGAATTCTTGTCAAAAATGTCATTTAAATCATTTACTATTTATTTTTATGTTTATAAAAGCATTAAATGCATTATTCAAGCACCGCAAAATTGTTTGGGGGAAGTTTACATAATAATTAAAACTGAAAGAATCACTCGCGATTCTAGTAAAGTAATTAAACTATTCATAGGCGTAACCGGGTGGGGGGG
Organism: Octonoba sinensis; assembly: GCA_038502835.1. Lineage (NCBI taxonomy): Eukaryota > Metazoa > Arthropoda > Arachnida > Araneae > Uloboridae > Octonoba > Octonoba sinensis. Next base: position 146,265,710 of record CM076598.1, read on the forward strand.
GGGGTTTAACCCCCCTTATTGGGTATTTACTTATTTAGTCACACAAAAAAATTTCTGGCTACGGCGTTGCAAAGAACATATTTTTTTCCCCCTAAGAAAATTAAACACATATGCATATGATTTTATTTCCTCTTTCTCTGAGGGGTTGTGATCATGACCAAAGTATGCAACTCATAATAAAGAGGACTTTTCATCTGGTTATAATCAACCCCCTTATTACCTTGGGGGGGGGGGGGGTTACATCGAAAGGTGGCTTCAATCACCGTACCCCCACACAGACAAACAGAGATCCTTTCAATCACTCCAGAGGGTTTTCTTTCCTTCTTGATATCTTTTTTACCCAAAGGCAGCAATTTGGGAATACAATCGCACAAGTAATAAGTTTCGTGGAAAATATTCTCTACTGTGATGGAGTTTTGTTTTATGATAAACCGGTGTTGTGGTGCTGGGGTCTGAAAATGAAGGACCCCTGGCCAAACGTCCTAATGGGTTAAACCCTCAAGCCAGGAAGGGATGCTCATCAAGAAACTTAAAGAGCAGTTTGTATTTATTTATGACTTCCTGTCCAAACACCCATTTTGGTAAAATCTTTTTTGTAGATGAGCCGATTGGAAAACTGTATTTGCATTTCATCCTCATTTACAGATGTTCTCTCATCTCTTATATTTTAAATGTTTTTTTTTCTTATTATGGTCCATCACTGATTGCATTACGACTCTGGAAATCATCCGTTCAACGTTGCCAATCTCACTGCTACGGTTGAATGCTGCATTTTAATTTACAATCAAGTATTATTTATATTTTAGATAAATTTTTAATTATTTTCGATACATAATAATGTTTGCACTCCAGCGATGGGCACGTTCGTCATCCAAAAAGAAAAGGAAATTTGATTCAGACGCTTTCACTTCTGAGGTACGTTTTGCTACAAATTTAACAAAACTTTCAGAAATTTACTGTGGGGATGAGCATTTTTGTAGGGGAATTTGGATTTTTTTCTCTAAAATTCCACTATTTCCCAGTTTTAATATTATGAAGGCTTGGACATAGAAGATTGCTTAGCGCTAAATATTGAATTTTCTATTGCGTTTGATTTAAAAAATAAACTAATAGATCTAGTAATGAATGTTTAATGGTTTTGTGAATCAAGGCCGTATCCACAGGGGAAGAGGGACCCACGCCCCCCGAGAAATCTTTTGCAATGTATCATATATTCCTCCCTGAAACTTTGCTTAACATAAGTGTGTCTAAGTCTGGGCGCCCCCCCCCCCCGAAAACATATTCTGGATACTGCCTTGGCTCCGGGGCAGGGGGAGCATGTTAAGAATTAGGAAGGGCAGTGTATGCTTCAAAATCATACCCTTTATATATACAAATATATATGACTAGAAATGATGTTAATATGAATTTTTTTATATATAATATCGGATAGCTTTTTGATGTATATATTGTAGATGTATGTTTAGATCTTTGGTGAAGTTAGAGGAGTGGGTATTTGGGGCTTCTGCAACTTAAATTTTTGTAACTGGTCTTACATCTATATCTTAGGCTAACTCTGGAGGCAAGGGTTCGAGGGCTCTCCCCAGTAAACTTTTTGAAATCTTCCTAGCAATGCAATTTTGGGATACTTTGGTGATGTTAGAGGAAACAGAAAGGAGTTTGGTTACTCTCCGCCCGCAATTTTTTTCAAAATAAAGTCTTATATCTTTTAAGTTACTTTTGGTGTCGCTCGTGATAGTGTTCAATGTCCTTTTCCCTGAAAGTTTCTGAAAGTAAAGTGTCTTAAAAGCGTAATTTCTCTTTTCTTTCTTTTTTTAAAACTTGTGATCTGAATTTTTTGCCGGGGGGGGGGAGGAGTTGAGGAGTTGACTTGCTCAGAGGGGGTAGCACCCCCCCCCCCGGGAGATGCCGGAAATAAACAAGGAGTATATCTTTAGAGACAAATATTTATGACTAGTAAATTTTAAACTCTTTTACACTTCATATTGGTGTTTAGGCTGTACATTTTTAGGGTGACCCCCCCCCCTTTCACCAACCCTAGTTACGCCTATGAAACTATTTGGAGGTTAAAAATATTAAAAAATGCTATATCAGAGAATTTTCAATTCTTTTTTTTAATCTTTGCAAAAAAAAATTAAAAAAATACTCAACAACTATTGGATCGGCTCGGGTTTAATTCCTTATCCTTCAACATTTTCTCTTTATAACATATGCACTGCAAATGCCAAGTGCAGCTCCCTATATTTTCTTCATGGAGAGGAATGCAGATGTTATGACACAGACTAACAAATAATGTGGGTTTGTATTTTTAACGAAACTGTCAACCCCCTCCTCTCAGATTTTTTTTCATGATCCCCCCCCCCCCCCGTTTTTAAAAGAAAAGCGGATACGATTACATGTTTATTTTCATTAAAAAAGTTATTTTAAGCTCTTTTCTGAAATAAAAATAAAATATTAAAAAATAACGCTCGCAGTATTATCCCTTGTATAGTATATCCCTTGTTCATAACCAAGAGATACTGAATATTGCTTTAAAAACATAAACGTGAGATTTTTTTGTCATTACAAATGAATGCTGGGTCTTAAGAACTAATCTTATTAGATTTTTTTTTCTTATGAGTTGAAAATTACACTGAAATACTTGACATGCTCTTTGTATTTTCATGAGCGCAATGTAAGGCCACCGAAATAAACCAATATTTTGAGCACCCGCAGTTTTCTGTTGACAAATAATCTTCTGAAAACACTTGATCGTTTATAAAAATAAGGATGTATTTTTAAAAAAATTATATATTTTTATATACGTTGACAATTTTTGAAATTAATGAAATTGTAGCATTTTTATTAAGGTATTGTTCCACCCTGTATCCCAAACTCGTTTTTAAAGAATTAAATTTTTGAAAATTGCAAGTCGAACTTGGACACATAAAATTTCGATCAATAAACATTTATTTATACTGAAAAATTGATTCATAATTTTATCAATATGTTCTATGTTGTACAAGAAATATTCTAAACTGAAAGCAGATGCAACGAGATTGTTGTACAATAGCAGAAAAACTGTCAACTGTCCAACACGTGGCATCAAAAAAGCCAGAAAAATGCGCTAAAGAAACGAAGTATAAACGGAGAAAAATTAAAATAATTATCGTATAAAAAATGTTAAGATGCGTTTTGAAAAAAATTATATGCATTGATCAATTTTTGAAAATAAAGCAATTTTAGCATTTTTATTAAGATGTTATTAAATCCTGTCGCGCGAACTTGCATTTTGAGAATTCAATTTTTAAGAATCGCAAGTCGAACTTGGACACATAAAATTCCGATCAATAAATATTTATACTGGAAAGTGTTTCTTATTTTTGACCAATTTTTTCTATGCTGTAAACTAAAAATGAAATAATGAGAACAACCGCACACTAAAAGCAGATGCAACAAGATTGCTGCACAATTGCAGAAAAACTGTAACACGTGGGATCGAAGAAGCAAAAAAAAAAAAAAAAACCGCAAAGAGAAAATGTTTACGCTGGTAAAAATTAAAATTATTATCGTACTTTGATTGAGTTGACTTTTTATTGTTTACAATTTCGGAATAATAAGAAACATGACAAACTAAAAGCAGATGGAATAATATTATTGCACAATGACATCTAATGCACTAAGTCATTATTAAAAGAAAAACGGACAAAAAGGAGGCAACTAACCTAGTGCAAAAAGTAAATAGCACCCATAAGACGCCTCTATGACTTTTACTTAAACATATTCTATTTCGCGAGCTGCTCTGCTCAAAGAGAACTATTTTAATAATGAAGGTTTTCGGGCAGCGATCGCTTAAACTAGTTTTCCGAATTTTTTATCAAATACTTTATAGAATAACATTATTTTTGTATTGTTTTTTAAACTTATGTGCTGCCTGTTACTGTATGGAAATAGAAATTGAGCTATGGAGAAAAAAAGAAACTGAAAGACAGAATGTTTTCTGGAAAGTTGTCACTGCGAAAAACATCGGCCTTGCATCGGCTTTTAGATGTTTTTTACGGCCGATGGGCCGATGTTTTTCTAAAGTTAACATCTGCCGCCGATGCCGATGGCCGATGGCAACTTTTTTGAACAATCGGCGCCGATGCATCGGCCAGGCCGATGCATCGGTCGAGCCTTAGTAGACACCACCTATGTGTTCTTCGCATTACCGGGAGCATATTTTCAAAAAAGTATATAGTTATGCAATGAAATTATGTATGTATCAGTTTAGAAGTAGAGTATTATTTTTTATCTGTAGAATTTCCAAAATCACAGTGAAAAGACTACGGCAGGGACGGACAACACTTCATGAGAGAGAGAGTAAGAAAATAAACCTCAAAAAATTCCTTAACATATTTTCATTTTCTAGTTCTGTAATGTATAAACATAAGTAAACAAATATATGCCACAATTTTGTTTTATTTTTTACATTGTGGACGAATTTTTTTTTCAAAGATTGGAGTGGTCCAAATTAGGAGCACTTTTCTAAACACATTTCCCCCACTTTATAATAAATTAATGCAATTAACTTATTTTACATGAAGCTTACGACTGTGGTATTCTTGAGCAATTAAATGAAGCATGTTTTATCACTGGGCAATTTTATTTTTAATATTAACAGGAATAAAGTTGCAGGAAGAAAACGAATTGGGGGTACGACTTTGGGTCTCTCTCTCCCTCTCCATACATATATGTTTGCGTTTGAATTATTTTAAAAGCAAAATTACACATATCACACAATGACGCAGACGTCGTAAGCCATAGAATAAAAATGAGAATAAAATTAATAATCTTGATTTGACGGGCTATCTCAAATTTCTTTCCTTAGCCCTATTACAAGGATCGAGATTTGAATTAGCGAAAGAAGCGTCAATGTTTCGGCTGAAATGTAATACGTTCTATTTCAATATAATTTTAACGTCTGGAATTTTAGGAAAGGAGAGCCAAAATTAGGGTGCTTTCACACCAAAGGCGACAAAGACAATATTTCTGTCTTTTCACATCTAAGCAAGCGTTTAGCACGCTTTTGCCTTCAAAAATATGCTCTGTGCTTGCGCAGATGCGAAAAGACAAAAATATTGCCTTGGTCACCTTTGGTGTGAAAGCACCCTATTAGATTCTAAGTACGGATGAACACACTTCAGTGAATGAACGAATCGTGTAATTTTTTTCAAAAATACAGAGACAAATCTTTTGATCCACATCCAGAAAATCTTTTGATAAAGATTTTTTAGATGTATTGACAACAGTAGTTTCCTTCCAAGATATCTAACACCTGAATGATTTTTTTTTTCTTTCTAATGGGGCTGCGTATGGTCATTAACCTTTGCAGACCTAGTGCGTACCCCGGTAATCGGCATCCATTTTTTGTCATGTAGCGCCACTGTCGGTGGATGCCATTGCCACTGAGAATTTGGACGCTCAGTTTCCCCTAGGTGGCAGCACCTGAGCTCTCATTTGATGCGACTAGCACTAGGTATTTAATTTAGCCGAGAGTATCCAAGCCAAACGGATACTCAAGGGATCTTTAACATGCCGCACAATCACGCGATTTTCTGCATCTTGAAAATCCAACTACTTGGGCCAGGTTCAAACCTGCGATCTTGGGCGTACGAGACTTGCGACTTACCACTACGCCACCTGAATGATTATTAAAAGTAATATTATCCGACTAGTTGTCCCGGAGTCAGGACTAGTTAAATTTTCGCCTATTTGAAAAATTTAAATGTTACTGGATGATTTATGTTTTAATCTTTTCCAGAGTTATTTAATTGATAGGCGTCTGGCAGTTGCAGCATGGGTTTGTAATAGTTGTATTCTCACGTTGCAAGGACGCCTTTTCACTTTTTTAAATGATAATTTTTTAATTGGTAGCATTTAACTTTTATTTACTCATCACTATTGTGTTTTAAATTTGAAAAAGTCTTACTTATATATATACAGTAGCGTCTCAACAGGGTCAGTCTGCCTTGGGTGTCACCCTTTTGGGGAGTGTAGGTGACATCCAATATGAGATAAGTGTTTTTGAAAAATACGTATACTTGAATTGTACAATTTTACTGATGCTGTTTCAAGGCATAACTGAAAGAAACTAGTTTACTGGAAATTATTCTAAGGTAAAAAAGTGATAAAATTTTACATCTTTTTTTCTTTTCTGCACTATTGAAAATAATATAAACCACAAAACTACAAGTTTATACAACACAACAACGTTATTTTTTTTCTGGGGGGGGGGGGGCACCCATGCTAGGAACGCCACTGGTTTGTATATATATATATGAAACTCCGATGAGCTCGAACTTGCTGGTTTGAACAGAGACCATAATTCAAGCTACTTTTCAACAAAGTGCAGAGGAGTGAACAGTGAAAGCACATTTCTGAGGTACGCTTCTCGATTCGGATGTGTGGATTAGAGGGAAAAGAGCGTCCCAAAATAGGCTTGCTTCCATGGCAGGGTGGAGGAAACAGCTGCTGGCCCCTCAGGAAGCGAGAGACCCAAATGGGGCGCACTTCCGTCGATGGCAAAGCACTTCCGAAAGCAAGCATGCCGAGGTCCAGGTGCTCGTCCCCTGTGACCCCCGAACCCCCGACGAGGCTCCAGCGTGTGCCGGGTGCGCGTGCAGCTCCCTTTTTGGAAGGAAACGAGAGCACCCTCCCCCTTCGAAGCACTCACGCAAGGGAAGTACGCTACAAAAGGATCTTTGCACAGAGGGGGCCTCCCCTCCATTCTTACCCCATATGAATTATTGTTACCAAGGCAGGCTCCAGCAGACAGAGAGTCCGAGGCCCGACACTCGTTATCAAAAAACACCTCTCTTCCTTCTAATATATTATGTGCATTGAATAACATGAGAAGCCTGCAATCATTTCGATCCATAGGGTAGAAATTTGCTGAATAACCACAATTTAACGATTGTCTACGGACCGTTAAATGCTATCGCTAAATCAAGTATATCGTTGTATCGGGAAAACATGACGTTCAACCAATCCTATCCAAAACTTGCAAAATCGCTAATTAAAAAAAATTGTTTCATCGAAGTTATTCAGTATGTGTATGGCTCAGCACTGCAAGTGCCTTACTTAAAATAATGAAATCATTTCTATCTTTCTTAACTTCACATTTACTTGGTTAATTCAACTTTTTCAAATTGGATATAGTGGATAATTCGTATTCTGTTTTTCGTTAATGTGAACTTTTTATGCATCTCCCCATTCTTTATTTTTCTGAAAAAATAATAATAATGACAATAATAATTAAATGAAGTACTCTATCGCTACTCTAGTTCAATACTGAAGCATCTTAAGAAACATCTCTAAGTGCTTCATTTTGTTTTGTAGTTAAATTATAATTACATAGCTTAAAATAACAGTGCGAGACTATAGGGCTCGAACTTCATTTTCCTTGGAATGTTTCCTGAATTACAGCGAGGAAAATAAATGTTTAAAGAGTTTACTTTAAAACATCCAGCCTCAACATTCCTAGTACTGAACAACAGCAGCAATATATATAATATATAATTATGTTGGATATTGAGAGTTTGTACGATACACGTAATAAACAATAAAATAGCAAAATAATCCAGACACATGTTCTAAATTTTTGTTAACATCAACTGTAAAATTGGCGCACCATAACTTAGAGGGGAGGGGGAATGCACACGTTGTTAAATTTTAGAAACAGGAAAAAGTGTAAATCGTAAAAAAAAAAAAAAAAAAACGAATCTAGAACTTGAGAAAAGGGAATGAAAGATTAACACATTAATTTTAAAGTTTCCCAAACTTCATGAGAAGGTGATGAATACTTAAGTATAATCTTATCTGAATTAAAATAAACTGTGTGGTCGAAATTTCACAGATGGATATTTTCAATTTTGTTTTGATAGCACAACTTTTATATCCTTCCGAATCCGAATGAGATTTAAGAGCTGTTTTATTTGCCCTGCGTCAGAGAATCAACATCTACTGATTTTTTGAATATCAAAGCAATTCATGTATCCCTAAACTCTCAAAAATAGAATCCTCATTTTTGACGATACTTCAACCGTCAAGAAAATTTCGTCATTTATAACGATTCTTTCCTCGCGCGATCACGTGATTTAAAAAAGTTCCCACACAAATTTCTCCAATTTGACGAAAGGTTTACTCGGAGCATTTTTCACGAAGCCATTTCGTCAAATAAGACGGAAGTTTCGGGAGATTTAAGCATGCGTTTCTGAGAGTGTATAGACATGAGTGGTTTCTGTAGAAAGTAAACGTAGGGTGCATTTGTGCAGAATTTTTTTTTTAAGCGCAATCACACATATTTTGAAGAATAACTTGTGTTTTAAATTGAAACAAGTTACTTGATCACACCGATAGGAGTCAGACGAGACCTCAGAAAGAAGAGACAAGTAATCTTCAAACAAACCGCATAGCGTTTCATTTTTTACACTGAATATTTATTGTCTAACTGCTCAATGAAGCATATGCTTTACTTTATCCAATAATGTGGTACATGTACCTTCCCCCCCCCCCCCCATTATTATTATTATTATTTTTTAAAAACTTATGTTTTAGATTTGAATAAGTTATTCAATTATACTGATAGGATGTGAGAACGAACAGCGAACAGTTCCTATTTAGCTTCTCGTACTGATACGGTTCCAGTCAAAAGTATTCAGAGCATGGAGCGAAGCCGGAGCAAGTACTTAGAACTCGGAGCAGAGCGATTAAATTCGCTGCTCCAGATTGCTAAAAATAATAATAATTAATAAATAAAGTAAAAAAAAAATAGTTTTCCGCTGTTCCATAAACATACATGAGTGTGGATCGAGAACAAGAGAATCGGTGTTACGCGTCACTAAAAGATAGAAAAAAAGAATCTTTCTAGCCCGACAAGGGATATCTATTGTGCTGGAAACTAATTCCGGCTTTGAGCACCGATTACGCAAGCATCTAATATGAACAATTGTCCAGTTGAACGCAAGAAGGCTTCACGTTTCATCTGCCCAAAGAGATTTCTTTGTCCCTAACGTGCAATGACTCGGACAATACTCTGAAGAAAAAAAAAAAAATAACTCGAGTCTGGTTACACACACACAGCACTATTCGAGGTCTTATATCGATGTACAAAAGATGCTTCTCAGTTGCGGTATCGCTAAATCAATAGAAATAAAATTATTTTTACGGTTTTTTTCTAAGTATTAATTCTGGTTTCGAAAATCACATTGTATTAAGTACAGTGAATTTGGTATGACTAAAGTATCAAACCTCAGTATTGAACGTCATCAGATAATTCCGCAATATGGATTTCTACGTAGAGGAAAATCGAAAATTTGTGAAAATATTTGATATTGTTCACAATTTTTCGGTCGAAGTACTTGGACGTTTGATGACGCGACTAGGGCGTGACGATGATATTACCTGTTGCCGTTTCTATTCTTTCAGTTGACGGCTAACATACTTCAAATGTTCCATTTTTTCCCCGGATTAAAAACTTGAGCTTGATTTTCATTCATGTTGTTCTTTACAGCTCCCATTTTGTGATAGTTATCAAGTGTGAAATGATGATTGTGAAAAATCAAGGAAATTATCATATAATTCAGATACAAATATTTTAAGGTAAAACTATAATAGTTTTTAAACATTTCTAAATAACTTTATAATTTTGATTTCTTCCATTTTCTTAGCTTTTATTCAAAGTGATAAACAATAGATATAATTGCAAACAGTGATGCTCATCATGCGTCCCACAGTCTGCATACGGTCCTTCCCAGCATTTTTTTTTTTGGCAGTCTAAGAACTTGATAAGCTATGATTGTTTTTTTTTTTTTCGGAAGAAGGGGCACACACGCAAATCACACGTTCCCCTTCCCCCCTTTCGTAAGTAATTGCACATTCGACTTCCACTCAAAAGCAATCTGTTAGGTGAATTCAGTGACAATATCAAAGAAACACGGATCAATTTTCATTAATTTTTATGTTGCGGCTTGGGTGAAATGATTGTCATGTATATCCGCCCCGAGAGAGAGAGAAGGATAATTATAGCTGCTTTAAAATAATCGTTCAACAGAAGAATAATCTATTGAAAATCAACGTAAATGTCAGAATTCACGTAGAAAATTGTTTGATCGAGAATGGAGCTAAGCAGATTTCACTAGTCAAAGAATTAATAAAATTATACATTTTAAGAAATGGTATTAATTCGAGAAAAATAAATTAAAAAGTAATGGATAACATGTTTGTTTCAGAAAATTAAAATCTTTCAGAATTAACTACGTGCGATTTCTGCTTCTTAAACATAAATATACAAATATGTAAGGCCTTTTTATCTTCGACTTTTGATAAACTAGACAAAACACCGTAAAAAAATAGAATACATTAAAAAAAAAAAAATCTCAATAATTTACTGTTTTTGCGAATCGCAGTTATTGTATGAAGTGCGTATAGCCAATGCTTTACCGCTTTGCGTATAAAATGTACATTTTGTGTTAACTCTGTTTTTTCGATAAATATTTTTTTCTTTAACCTTTGTGATTAAATTTTTAAAAGTAATTTTTTGGATATTCCAGCTAATGATGAAACTTCTACTATTGATGAGATTAGTTTCCTTGTTTCATTTAGCCCATTATGCTTTGGTCTTTGGTATTTCGTTTGTCTTATAAAATGTTCAAATTGTTTGATTTTTATTCAATTAAATATTTTTGTTCAGTTTAATTATATATATTTATAAATATAACAAATATGCATATGTTTAAATACCGGTGCGCTCGTACCAGTGATAGCTGAATCCTATCACTGGTAATAAAAATTTTCACGTTAAGAAAGCACAAATGAGATGAAATTTTTTTTATTACAGTTTATTTGCACAAAGTTAATTTATTATTTCCTATCACTGCTGTTCACAGAAACATTTATTTCAAACAAACGTAAGTTTTAAAAGAGAGACATTCTCTTTTCGCCTTTTATAGTATATAATTATATTTTTTGTAGTGTAATTGGAAGTATTTTCTTCAAAACTAAAAAATGTTTAACTGGGTAAGCATTTATAAAAATATAGTTTTGTATTTTTTTAAATTTTATTTATAAAAGTATTGCTCGTGCTATTGAGTGATGATATTAAAATTAAAAACAAATCATCTGTTTTAATATACAAATGCTACGTTGTATAACCATTGATCACCGATTCTGCGCAAAATGTGATTGATAACAATCAACAACAGTTCATAATTATGGATGGAGGAAGCACATACAATGTGGTTATAATTAAAGCTATCCCGTTTAGACCCATATAGAGTTCGTTCTGATAAACTTATGTCATTGAAACTTGGTATATACGTTATTTGTTATAGACCATGGGGATGAGATAAATATGCAATCAAAAAATAATAGTTTAAATTTTTACCAGCAGGTGACGTGAAGACTTTCTGTTTCTTTATTAATTGCATTTATTATCCTTAAGTCGTTGCATTTTGCAGTTGATGGAGAAACCCTTCATGCTACTGCTTAACACATTGAAACACGTTTTGAACACAGTGGAGTAGCCTTGGGGGAAAAAAAAGATGGAAGGACGTTCACAAATACGAACATAAGGTTATTCAAATTAAAAAGGAGAGGTGAGGACAAGGCCGTAGCCAGAAAATTTTTTCGGGGGGGGGGGGGGGGCGGTCGCCCCCCCCCCTCTGGATACAGCCTTGGGTGAGGAGATGCTTAAGTCACAAAATAAAAAAGTAGGGAAACCGTCCCCCCTGCGTCCCTCCTCGACTACACCACTGTTTGAGAATGATTGGCGCAAACAGAATGCACATTAAACAAATTCTGTTTTAAGAAATGTTTTTTTTTTAATTTTTGATTATTGTTATTTTTAATTTGTGTATTTTTCTTTATGTTTCTCTTCTCACCCAGTGGTAAAAAATTGCATTATAGTTTCTTATTGCAGATTATCTCCCCCCCCCCCCCTAATAATGTATACACCAAGTTTCAATAACATACGCCTATTAGAACGAGATCTACGTAGGAATGAATAGGGTAGCTTTAATTAAAACTATTCCCTTTATTTTATAATATTCCATTTCTTTCCACAGACCTTCGCTTCAACAGCGGCGTCATCTGGTGAGGCAAAAACGCACGCTTTTCATTTTGTTGAAATGATTGAGAAAGATTTCTAGATATCAGAAGCATTGGTAGATGATAAATATTTAAGAAAAAAAAAAATATTTACAAAAATTTAAGAAGTAATTATTTTGGCGCTGACTTAGAATTTTATTTTTCATAACAAATTTGAAAAATTTTATCTCTTTAAATATTTTTATTAGTTGTTATTTTTTGAAAATTTTTGTTGTTTTTAATAAATAAGAGAACCCAACTTCCTCTTTGTGTAGATAAAAAACAGCTCTAATATCTAAATGCCTAAAATTTGAATTTATATAAATTCCATATATTCGTTTAAGATATTTGATATTGATCCTTAAAACATACATATATAACCAAAAAGTGAAAAAAACAACCCTTTGTATTTAAGCAGAGAATGAGAGTTAAATCAACCAAATTCTCGTGATAGCTCAAATGATGATTATGACAGATCAAACGGTGATTATGATGAAATAAGTCAACGAATAAAAAATGCTCAAATCACTTGAACTTAATGAAAGAATGTCATCGAAGTACAATGCACGTTACTGGTAAAATGCATTCAAGAATGGCAATTGAATTTTTTTTTATATTCGACTGAAAATTTACTAATATTGAAATATCACTGCATGTTTATTCAAATGAAAGAAAATATTTTCTTTCATTCAAGTGGGAACATAATATAATATGATTGTTTAAAAACAGAACGATCATCAGCCCCCCCCCCCCCCAACTTGATTTACTCTCCCATTTAACCAGGCATTAAACTTCGGCGATTTAGTTCCTGGAAAATCACACTATTGATAAAATAACGCATAAATGATTAAATAATTAAAATACATTATCATCCCAAAACCTAAGTTCTGTGTGTGGGGGGGGGGGGGAGGGGGGACTAGTCGTAATTATTTTATACTAGTATACTATATATACTAGTATATACTAGTCGTAATAAAAAATATAGCCACAATCCTTGCAGTTTCCGAAGTTTTCTCACCAAACTTTCTATTACAAAAATTACTTTATTTCTATTGCAAATTTTTTTGTTTTTTTCCCTGTGTCATGCAAACAGTTCGGACCAGTAAAGAAATGGGCCTTAATGTGATAAAGAGTCCGCAAGTTTTAAATAACCGCTAGTTTTACTTGAACTAATCCGATAACATTCATTTGATGAGACTAATGATTAAATTTCCCCGACGATCCTAAAGTCAAACACAATAATTTTCGAGATATTGAGAACAAAAATTATTCAGGTCAAATATATATATATATATATACATAGAACTGAGGCGTCCTATCAAAAATTTTCCGAACAAAATGTTGTGTTCCAATCTCTGAAACATTATTAACCTCTTCAGACCCCAGAACAAAGCACAAAAATTTTGACGCAATTTTTTTTCCTCTGATTTAAAAAATGATTACAAAACAAAATAACTAAAAGACAACTTTTTAAAAATTTTAATTAATAATTAGTTTAAATAATAATTAATGCCCAATTTCCATGTTTTCCACGTTTAAAACGAAGTAAACTATCTGTTGATTAATTTAAAAAACAATTGGGTGTTTATCTTTCAAATTGCACAAACAGTAGTTAATAAATAGTATTTTAAAATGTACCTAATTGGGGACACTTGGAATGAAGAGGTTAAGGGGACATACATAGCAAATACAAGCTTGCAGAGTATGCACTGCACTCATTCACGTAGTGTTGAAATTATGTTTCAAACAAAAATCTGACATTTTAAGCATAAATAAATTTAGTAATTTGTTTTGAACTTGCCGCAGTATTTGACCACAACCTGACACATCTGACGCCAGAGGAAATTTTCGTTCTTTACTTGTCTGTTCTCCTTATATATTGAGAGAAAACCTATGATACCAGAGTAAGACAATACGTAACGTTCAAGAATAATTAGAGCTGAAAACGTGCAATTCGAACAGAATACATGAGAGAATAAAGAGGAAAAGGAAACACAATTGCGGCACCTAGAAGCAAAGGGGTGTAAGTGACAAAATTGAAAATTTGGAGATAAATAGTGCAATAATAGGGAAAGCCCTATTCCACATTGTGGCAAGAGATGTTAGGGGTAGCCCTAACAGGTGCTGCCCCTCAAAATGATTTAGAAAAAAAAAATAATAACATTAAAGACCCAAACTTTGAACGCGTTTTTCTCGGAAGTTGAAAGTACTAGTGTAAACTGCAAAATTGATAACGATGAAAATTATAAAGATGGCAAATTTATTGGGCAATTAAAGGGATAGGGGACATTTTTAAAGACATAGACCCAAATTAACAAGTATAAGTTCAGTCATTCCAGAAGTTGCACTATGACTCGATTAAATGTTTTTTGGAAATGAGCACAATTTAATTACAGCACCAGGGGGTTAGGTTATGAGGGGGGGGGGAGGTTACCGTGACCTTCCGAAAAGGTTCCTTATTCGTTAAATTTGGATTTTTAAGCTTTTTCCATACTTAGTCATTTGAAGCAGTATTTTTCATTGCTTTTCTCAACACGACTAATGTCCCATGTCATTAGCTGTAAGTATATTTGAACAAAAAATGTATTTACACTAGAAAGAATAAAATAAAATAATTTTTCGACAAAAATAGAACAAACTTCAAATTATAAATTGCGCTAAAACCTGAAAAATAAATTAATTCTTTAAAGAGCATCGATGTGACTTTTCTTCCGAAAAGGTTCCTTATTCGATAAATATGGATTTTTAAGCTTTTTCCATAGTTGAAGCAGTATTTTTCATTGCTTTTCTCAACACGACTAATGTCCCATGTCATTAGCTGTAAGTATATTTGAACAAAAAATGTATTTACACTAGAAAGAATAAAATAAAATAATTTTTCGACAAAAATAGAACAAACTTCAAATTATAAATTGCGCTAAAAACTGAAAAATAAATTAATTCTTTAAAGAGCATCGATGTGACTTTTAAACATAGTTTTAGAAGTCGGAGAAAAATCAGGATAGATAAAATATTTCGTAATCATGAATCAATTACAAATATAAATGGCCCATAATTAGCAGCAACAGTTCCAAATGAAGTAGCACATGGTGCAATGGTAATTAGACACAATTTTGCACCGACTTCTAAAACTTTGTTTAAAAGTCACATCAATGTTGTTTAAAGAATTACTTTATTTTTTACTTTCTAGCGCAATTTATAATTTGAAGTTTGTTCTATTTTTTTCGAAAAATTATTTTATTTTATTCTTTCTAGTATAAATACATTTTTTGTATAAATATTCTATTTAAAAAAAAATCCATATCAAAGGGCAAACCTTCTTTGAATGAATGGCACTAAAAATAATCATTTGTATGATAAATTCCATTCTGAAGTCGATTTCACAAAACAAACTGATTGGGTTTATTTTTTGCCTCAGAGGAGTCTTCAGTCAGACTCTTGTTTTTTTTTTGCTATTAATATTACAGCTTTATGGCAACAAACTCTTTTTTTAACAACGACCTTTCACATTTATTAATCGTTTTACCAACAAAGAATCAATACAGGCCTTTCCAATTAAAATAAAAAATACTTATTTTTCACCCGTAACGTTTTTGATGTGCAATATTTGAGTTAGACGATCCTCTATCGATTAAAGAAAAAAAAAGAAAAACCATCAAAACCGGTTCATTTAGTCAAAAGTTACAGATTGAAAAAACGAAAAAAAAAATCACTACGTTCCTGCCCATAACTTTTTTTCTAATTGAATATGGTCAAACGAAAGTACGGGACCTATGGGAAGCAGGGCCGGCACGAGGTGAATTTTGCGCCCTAGGCAAAAATGATTGGTGCGCCCGTTCCTTACAAACCTATATTTTTTTAATTAAAAGAGACAGTAGTAAACAGATAATTAGTATTTTATATATTAATTAAACATTCTTCAAATTAAGCACATTTATCCCAAAATTTTGGGCGCTTTGTCCAGCAATTCATTCAATTGTGCTTCTTGCTTCCCATACAGAGTGTAGAAGGCTCCTGCGGGTTTTGTATCCTGAGATCCATTGGAAATTTGAGAATTTTGAACAATCACCCTTCATCCCGGGGGTGGGAGGGGGCATAATTCTAAGTAACTATAGAGAAAGAAGGCACAGACCTTTGGAGTTTGAATGTTTGAAAATTTTGTCACGGGAAGGGAGTGATCAACTACGCGCACCGAATCACATCTTTACATTTTTTTAATTAAAATGATTATCAACCGAATTGCTTTAAAAAGGTGGTTGGATTTTTGCGCCCCCCTCCAAGGTTTGCGCCCTAGGCAGCTGCCTAGTTTGCCTTAATGGTAGCTCCGGCCCTGATGGGAAGTCACCCTCGATCGATTAAAAAAAAATCATGAAAATCGGTTCATCCGGTGAGAAGTTATAAGTGCAAAAGAAAAAAAAAAACCGACATACATACAGTACGAATGTATAACCTCCTTCCTTTGTGAAGTCGGTTAAAAAAAATCAAACTTTGATATATTCGATGTAATACCCGGAAAAGTTGGATTCCTTTTTATATAACCCTATCGCTATTGTCGTATCGAAACATGCCCTGCTATGACTAGGGGTTCACATAAACCCCATGGTATAATTTGAAATATTAATGTGGTTAAATTATTTTACAAGTTAAACTTGCATTATTTTAGTTATATTTGAAGTAACAGATACTTTTTATGGCGTTTCCTTGATCAATTTTATTGATTTTGTCAGCGCCGTGCAGTTTTCCGGCATACACTTCTGCTTCAGACTACCAGTTAAAAAATCTGGAGTTCGCATGAACCCCAAGTCATCGTGATAGGGATAAATTATGTACCATTGTACAAGCATGTTAATAAAACTATATTTAAACTAATTCATTTAATATTCCTACAAATTCCTTTTCCTTTTCATTGAAAAAAACAGACATTTTATTTGTTGTAATTTGATTTATATGTTCGTTTGAGAGCGGCCAATAAGAAGTAAGTATTGGCTTTCGACACAAACCAGAAAAATAGGGTTGAAATTTATGAATAGAGTTACCTTCAAACGCTATGCGATGTCCCTTTCTGACAGTGTGGGCGTGGGGTATATGCAACTTATATATGTTATATTAAGAAAAAATAAAATATGTATTTTTATAGGGGAAAATGTAATTGCAAATCCCCTCAAAATATTATATTTAAAAATTATAAAAATAAAATAAAATGCTGTAACTATTTCTGCAACATTCTCCTTTCTATCCTTTCTGTTTAACTAATGTTAACAATCTAAACAATAATAAATTATATCACCTCCTTTTCCTTATTTATCAACTAATCATCCGCAATAGGGATAAGATCCATTTTTCGAGATTTTTACGTATTTATGATCAATTAATTTATAACATAACTTTGAAATTGTCTATTTTTCCGTTTATTATTATTTCGTAGAACTAATAGTTCTTTCATAGAATAACTAGTCAAAAGTCAAAGTATGAAAATTCTCATTTATTAGACCCCTTTAACTGGTCTAGTTACTTCATGAAATACCTACTAGTTATTCCTATTCTAGAAAATAACTGAATTATACACTTCAACGTATCCATGCGATCTTATTTTAGTATCAGGGATGCTTCGCTGGATCACTGGCCACGATTTCGCTGTCCGCTCATTTCACGCTTTACCCGCTTTACACACACGAGGAAACAACATCTGGTGAACTCAACATGTACTATATTCCTATTATCCGAATCCCTCCTGTTCTCCCCCCTCTTTCGTCTCCCCCAACAACAAGATCAGAAAAACGGCAATCATTTATAAAAACAAAAATTAGTTTAAATGGAATGGGAGGCAAGCGGACATAAATTACATACGTCGATCAGTCATTACCCTAGCGATTCTCAATCTGTGGGGCGCGACCCAAGGGAAGGCCCCTAGGGGGCCTTCTCGTGTGCTTCTGCCCCTAGGGGGGCGCGAGCACACGAGAAAGGGGGGGGGGCGAGAATATTCAAGAGAAAATATTACTTTAAAAAATTAACTGACTGAAAGGAAAGCACACATACACATAGAAAACAAAATACATTTCGACATATTTAATAACTTATTAAAGTAAAACAAATTACTAAATTAAAACTTTCTCAACCAAAATATACTAACCTAAAAACAAATTTAATAATTATTACTGACTTCCTTGGGCCTGTCTTTCAAAGCAAAGTTTTTCTTTGAAGGAAAGCTTAATATTAGAAATAGCCACTCTCAGTCCTTTCTATATTTATCCGAGATCTATAGTTCATCTTCAAAGAAGCCACAGCAGAAAATCCAGTTTTACAAAAGTAGGATGTTGAAAATGGTAATAGAATGCGAAATGCTCTTGTTTTTAGTGAAAAATCATAATCTACTAATGCCCAAAATTGAAATAGTGATTTATTACTAAATTAATTTTATTACTAAACTAGCTGACATGCCGGCGTTGCGCGGGATAATATTGCATCATTCGCAGGCCAGATGACACATATCCAAAATTCAGTTGTAAATATATAACGAAAAATTTTCTTAAAAAATCCAAGTGGAATATAGTCAACGGTCCTTAAAAATACCATTTAAACAGTAAAACTCTTTAAAAATCACGATTGCATTAAAAACTACAGCCTCAAAAAATTCCTTTTAGACTAAAAATAACAGTCCATAAAAATCCACATTAAAATGTCAACAACAGTTCATAAAAAATGCCATTGGAGTAAGGGCACTAGTAACTAAAATTCACATATTCATCAGGATAATTTTTCCAAAAGGATATAAAGAGTCCGTAAAAATCGCAATTACACTATAGACAACTCCACTCCACATCTAAAAATTCCGATCAGAATAAGAGCTGTATTCTCTTTAAAAATGCCCATCAAATGAAGGACAATGGTCCCTAAATATTTCTGCTACCATAAAGAAAACATTCCTTAAAGTCCCCCATTTCAATAAAGACAACTATTCCTAAGCATCCCTAATAGACTAAGGACATTAGTCCCAAAAATCTCCATTAGATTAAAGACGTCAGTGAATAAAAATACCCATTAGAATACCGACCTTCAAAAGCTACTGTTCCTAAAATTACCAACAGTCCATCTTAAATTCCCTATCAATTAGATGGATATCAAAATAAGGACACCAGTTCCTAAAATTCCCGCTTGCAAAATTGTTAAAACATTTCCCGAAAATTAAATTAAATAGCACTTTCATAAAATTTGGATAAAAACGAAAGAAAGGAAATCATTATTTCCAAAGGCAAATGCACATTTAAATTAGAAAATGCTTAGTACTGAACCAATTCTGACTTGTTAAATTTAAGTTGATTGAATGAAATAACTAAATTCTGTCCAAATGGCGTCAAATAGACAGTACAAAGTTAAGTAAATGTTAGAAAATAAATCACTTGAGTAAAATAGGGAATCAATCAAAACCGCTACGCAAAAAAGTTGAAATGAAGCAGAAAATCACCAAATTGCACTATAGTAATGGAAGCATTTCGCAAATACTCCATGATCCTATAGTGTAAATCACGTATTGAATTAAATAAGAACTATAAATTTCTGATAAAGATTATTGGCGCGAAAATGTTACGAACGTTATTGTTACGAAGAGAAAAAAAAAATTGAGATTGAGAGCAATTAACAGGATGGGGGCGCAAAAAAGTAGTCACCACTTCGCAAAATTTAAAATTTCATCAAAAATAAACCACATCGAAAACCTTCCAATCTAGTTCTTATCGAAGGAATAAATATTAAATCGCCAAAACAGAAAGGAAAATCAACCTCAAGATAAAATAATTGAAAATCGCCTGCAGTAAATAATCCACAAAATATGCATCGAAATGAAATGAATGTTTAGAATTTATTCCATTGACTAGCTGACATGGCCGGCGATGCGCGGGATAACATTGCATCATTCCCAGGCCAAGTGACACATGTCTAAAATTCTGTTGTAATTATATATAAAGAAAAATTTAGCTAAGAAATTCCAGTAGAAGATGGGCAACAGTTCTTTGAAACGCCATTTAAACATTAAAACTCCTTAAAAAGCACAATTACATTAAAATCATCAGTCTCTAACAATTCCTTTTATTAGAATAAAAATAGCAGACCATAAAAATCAAAATTGAAATGAACACAACAGTTCATAAAAATCACCATTAGAGTAAAAGCAACAAGAAACCAAAATACATATGTGCACCAGGACATTAGCTCCAAATTAACATCAAGAGTCCTCAAAAATCCTAATTACAATACAGACAACACCAGGGGTCCCTAACCCTATGCCCGCAGGCACCATGGCGCCCGTAAATCGGTCTAGGTGCGCCCGCTGCTTGTGCCCAACGATAAAATATTTCAGTTTCCATTTTAAACTAAAGAACATTTAGAATCTATAGTATATATAAATAAAGGGCCAACTATGAATAACCCTATAAAATGACAATGAATATCATAAAAAATCAAAATATAGATTATTACTTACAGACGAACACCTTGACGATTGCTTGCAAGCAGGAATTTCATCATATTCTCCCAATTATGAAGCGCTGGCCAGCGAAATGCAATGAAAAGACCACATTGACTATTTTATACATTTTATAAATAATTTTTATACTTCGTATGTTTTGCAAGCAATTTATTAATCATTTATTTTACACAAGACTATAAATCCTAATTATATTCATATGTTAAATTAATTTATTTGTGCATTATATGTAGTGTGTATTATTAAATATGTCTACCACCTATAAGTTTATCTTGAAAAAATAGATGGTGCCCGCCATTCGACTGATATTCTGGCATGTGCTCTTAGGTACAAAAAGGATGGGGACCCCTGGACAACACATCTAAAAATTCCCATCAGAATAAGAGCTGTATTCTCTTTAAAAATGCTCATTAGGCGAAGAGCAATGATCCCTGAATATCTCAGCTAGAAGAAAACATTCTTTAAAGCCCTCCATTTGAGTAAAAACAACTATTTCTAAACATCCCTAATAGAATAAGGGCATGAGTCCCAAAAAATCTATTAGAATAAAGACGTCAGTGTGTAAAAATAATCATTAGACTACAGACCTTTAAAAGCTGCTCTTCCTAAAATTACCAACAGTCCATTTTAATATCCCCATCAGAATAAGGACACCAGTTCCTAAAAATCCCACTTGCAAAATCTTCAAAACATTTCCAGAAAATTCGAATACAATAGCACTTTTATAAAAGTCGGCAAAAAAAAACATTATTTCCAAAGGCAAATAACCATGTACATTTAAGTTAGAATATGTTCAGTACTGAGCCAATAATGTGTGAAATATAAGTTCATAGAAAGAGATTAAATTCTGTCCAAATGGCACGAAATAAGTGGTACAAAAAATAAATAAATGCTATAAAATAAATCACTTGAGTAAAATATAGAATACATCAAACCGCTATGTAAAAAAGTTAAAATTAAGCAGAAGATCCAAACTGCACTACAGTAATGGAAGCATAAAGCAAATGGGCCAAGATCCTACGGTGTAAATCACGTATTGAATTGAAGGAGAACAACGTTACTAATATGGATTTTTGGCACAGTTTGAAAAAACGAAGCGTAAAATAAAAAAATTGAAGACAATTAACTGCACGGGGAAAAAAGTTATCACCTCATAGCGAAATTTTAAAATTCATCAAAAATCAGAGATATCGAAAGCCTTCCAACCTAGTAAAAGTACGCGACTTAATCCAAAAATAATTTTCATTCGTTTTACGTTAAACGAAATAATCTACTTGGTGACAAAAGTACTCTTTGTTTTGGCGAAAATACTCTAATTGAGCGAATAAATTTAGAGGAAATTTGAGCACCTTTTTAAAATTAAAAAACTACTTAAAATGAATACTACGCGGGTTCTATTTGTTCTACGAATTTCAGAAAGACATCATCTTGTGCAGTTATGCAGAAAAATTACTTAGGCATCTTATGCAGAAAAATTATGAAACGTAAAATAAAAAAGTAAAAACAATTAATAACTACACGAGAAAAAGTTCTCTTCTTGGCGAAAAAAGTATATTTTTGCGATTTAATCCGAAAAGGATTTTCATTAGTTTTACTTTAGCAGAAATTATTTATTTGGCGACAAAAGTTCTCTTTACTTTGGCGATTACACGCAAATTGAACCGATAAATTCAGAGTTAAGCCTCGTTTTAAAATTCGAAAGCTACTTTAAATGACTATTGCGCATGTTCTATTTGTCCTGCGAATTGCAAAAAAAAAACATCTTGTGCAGTTTTTTACGTTCATTCATATGCTGCCAAAATCTAAAACGTGGGATGTTTCTTCGATGAGATAATTCCAAAATTAAGTTTTGCTTAAATTGAAATAGAAGAACAAATTCGAATTTTAGGAAAAACGCTTCGAGGTGCACGAGGACCTGACCCAAGGTACCTGTTACCGAAATTTCGTACTTCTGGACCGTTCCATCTCGCCAGGAGGCGAGCGATGCACACACACACGCACACAAACGTTTGGTTTTATTTATATAGATAAAACCGATACTGTACCATAAGAAATAATATGCTTCATGAAAATGTTCAACTGGTACCACAATATTAAATCTAAAAAAAAGAAGAAGAATCAACCTCAAGATAAAGTAATTAAAAATTGTCTGCAGTTAATAATCCCCAAAATATGTATAAAAATGAAATGAATTTATAGAATTCGTTTCGCTCATAAAACGGTATGAATAAAGCTAAAATGGCAATTTTTTTTTTTCAATCTTACGTTAACAGAAATCATCCCGCTGGCGACAAAAGTACTATTTATTTTGGCGAAAACAAGCAAATTAAGCAGATAAATTCAGAGTTAAGCCTCGTTTTAAAATTCGAAAACTACTTAACGAATACTGCGCATGTTCTATTTGTCCTACGAACTGTAAAAAAGTTCACCTAGTGCAGTTTTTTACGGGCATTCATATGCTGCAAAAATCTAAAACGTAGAAAGTTTCTTCGATGAGATAATCCCAAAATTAACAGTTTTGCTTAACATTGAAATGAAAAAGGAACAAATTCGAATTTTAGAAAAAGCCCTTAGAGGTGCACGAGGACCTGACCCTAGGCACCTGTAACCAAAATTCTGGACTGCTCCACCTCGCCAGGAGACGATCGACAGACACACAAACAAATACACACAAACTTTCGGTTTTATTTATATAGATAGATAGATTACTCGTTTTTACTCTTGTTTTGGCAGTTAGTTAAAAATAATTCAAAAACAGAATCAGTACTCAATATACAATATTGTTGTATACATTTTATGGTAAGTGGGGGACGCGATGAAAATTATGATAGAAAATTAGGCCGCGAACACTGAAAGGTTGAGAAACGCTGCATTACCCCCTCCTCTGCATCTTTCCCGACGATAGAAGTAAAATTAAACTATGCATTTGCATTCTTAGGTAAAACAATCGAGAAAAAATTACATTCTAACGCAAAATTACATATTTTTAGTTTCTATTTTGTTGAAATACGAAAAAACACAGCTGTGAGCTTCATTAAAATAAAAAACTTAAAGCATTTCTTAAGACAACTGTTTCTTGGTGAATGCGATTGGTAATGTCCCTCCTGAATTTTTTTAAGGAAGTACATCAAAGGTGTATCCAGAAGAAGGATATCGGTATGTATTCCTCCCTGAAATTCGGATATCTGAAAGAAGCCATCTAAAAAACAGACGTTAATAAATAGTTCCCAGGAAATAACCACCGAAAAAATTTCCTACGTTACTGAAGCACATAGTCCTCACTTATAAAAGACTTGCCTTATGGACGTACTACTAAATTTTAATGGACTAATAAAATTTATTTACTCTAAGTTTTAAGATTTTAATTATTAACAGACAATTTAAAAGCGAAAATAGAAATCGCAAAACTGCATTAAATTGATTAGATTCGTAAAAATAATTTATTATATTCGAATAGAACGAAAGTCCTTCCTCATCATGCGTATGAATCAATGGCATGAAAAAATTTCCATCAAGCAATTTATTCCGAAGAGAAAGACATGTGCCTAATATGCTTTTAATGCCCAATCAAATCATATCGACGATTTGAATAGAACGCGTTATAGCAGCAGTCAAAGATAATGCTCGATAAGCGTTGTTCTCTTACACATAGCTTCTCACACATTTTAGTTTTTACTAATTAACCACTTAACGCGTTTGCCCGTGTCTGACACGGTCGAAAGTTACTGGCAAATTTGCACATGCTCCGAGTTTTACACGGGCGATCGTGTATCTCGCGTTATTTTATTTCTAATGCAGATCCGTTTGTATAATAATTTTTTATATAACTTTTACCCTCTCCCCACTTTCTAGACAACTACTAGAGCTGAAATTTCCAAAAACAATTTATACTAGTCGAACCTGTCCGTCTCGAAAACCTCCCTATCCCGAAATTTTATATTTTCCCTGCATTTACAACCTAAACTCAATGTATTTTCCATGTTTGTCTCGTAAATTCCCCCCTCCCCCCTCCCCCAAAACCTCTATATCTCGAACTCTGGTTTTGCTGCTGTAAGTCGAGTGACCTTTCAGCAGCAAACAAAAATGATGCGGAAATCGTAGCGAACGTAAACTGTGATTCGGAAGAAGAGGAGATTGAGGAAAATACAGATGTCGCGAAAGTCACTAAAAAGAAGCAGAGAAGACTATTGAAACATTAACAACTTTCCTCGAATTTCAGGAAAATTTCGGTCTAGGTGAACTTACAGCAATCGCTACCCTCAAAAGTATAATCGAGTCCAAAACAACCAGACAACAAAACACACTGAAAGACTTTTTCTTGTACTTGCTAAAGAAAGTAGTAGTACTTGTCTTGCTTTTTGAAAGACTTGCAAAAAAGTATGCTGAATACCATTTTTTTTTATTGTCTATGTTATTTATACGAGTATAAAATTCGTTAGAAAAAGTTAATGTTATAGTAAAATGCTTAAAACTAATACAGAATATTTTTTACCTACAGCATATAGTCTTCGTTTCAGTTGAAAATTTTAATAGTTTTATCCAAACCTCTGTACCTCGAAACCTCTTTATCTCGAATTTTTTACCCTTCCCGTGAAATTCGAGATAGACAGGTTCGACTATACCTAAAAATTCATTTACTGTCCAAAAAAAAAACTATTTTTACTAGATTTTCTGACCAAAAAAAAAAAAAACAAGTGCTTCAAGGGGTAAAGCGAGCAATTCTAAACTCATAACATTAAGTTATTTGCAAAGCTTGTCTTTTTGCGCAAGTAACTTTATCAATCTAATTGCAATTGCTTCCAGAGGAGGAAGCAGTCGAACTCCCCTTCCGCCGTGTACACAAAACCACCTTCAAATTAACGGCTTCCTCCCGGTACACCAAAAAATGAAAGTTTTTACCATTGCTTTCCTTCCTGCTTCGGCAATGTTATTAGCCAGCAGAGAAATTTAAAATAGTAGATTGTAAATTATAAAAAATATTTATTCTATGTAAAATTACGAAATATAGACTCACGGACATTGAAAATAGCGCACCAAGAAGGAATCATCGGATTGAAATGAAATTTATTTCAGTGAATGATAAAGATGAAAGATACACTTGATCAAAAAAACTAAACAATTAGACAATTACAAAGCCGTCCAGTGTTCAATAGCGCGTCGGACCGCTTCGGGCTGCGATACATGCCGCAATACGGTCCGGAATTGAATCGAAAAGACGTCCGATGTTGTCCCGAGGCAGTCGTGCTCACAAATCTTGAACAACTTTGTCCAAATCTTGCAAGGAGTGGCACGGCGGCAACTGGCGTTTCAGCTGGTCCCATACATGCTCAATAGGAGAGATGTCCGGGGAGTGAGCAGGTCATGGAAGGGACCGACACATCGTAAGAAGTCCCGTCAATCCAAGCCGTGTGCGGACGAGCGTTATCCTGCTGGTAAATTGCACCTGGAACACCGGTTAAGTATGAAAGCACATGAGACCGTAAGATTTCATTCACATACAGCAGAGCTGTTAATGTACCACCACCAGAGTGGAGCGGCTATCGTAGGCTATGGCCCCCCCAGACCATGATACATGCATAGCGGGAACTGTGTCGCTGAATAGTGAGGGTGGGATTGCATCATTTCCCAGAGCGTCTCCAAACATGTACACGGTGATCATCTGTCCCCAAAACGAAGTGGCGCTCATCACTAGACACCACACGTCTCCAATATGTGGCGTTCCACGTCGCTCTCGCTTGGCACCACTGTAGTCGGAGCCGCCGATGTGACTGTGTTAATGGCAGTACACGTAATGGGCGCTGGGATTGCATATCCGCTTCCCTGAGATGTCTAGGAATTGTTCGCGGACAAACAGGAACCCCTACATCTACTTCTACAGTGGAACATGTCACTGTGGGATCCGTGAGTGCGTGATCCTTCGATCGTCTCTCGCCGTCGTTGCTTCAGACCCGGTACGCCATGCGTGGGTGCCTTCACGTGTCCACTGCTCCCAACACTTTCTGACAGCACACTCAGAATGCCCGACCTGGCCCTCCTGGCAAGAAACACTGCGCATCGACCACGCTGCAGTCTTCAGGCCAATGATGAGACCCCTCTCAAACTCAGTTGTGAAAAATGTCTTCTTCGATGTCTACCTGGCATTCTATACAATTTGGTACACCTTATAGCGTCGATTCGTGGTAGTCACGTTTATGAATCTTCCACAATACACCGGTTTATATAGGCCGCGTTTCTTGTTTGCAACGCCAGTGCAGCGTGCGTAGACGTGCGCATGCGCACTAAACTTACATCATTTGCATACCGGACATCACTCTACTAATTTGCATAGTTTCGAGGTTGTAGCTCCCTTCCTTCTTGGTGTGCTATTTTCAATGTCCGTGAATGTATTAAGTTTTACTCAAAATTACTCTAGAACCTTATTCTAAGCCACTCTTATCGTACGCAATATGATAAGGTGTTTAAGGAAAATCTTACTTTGTATGGTCTGAAATGATAGGAGTTAATGGGCTTGGCTATTTGCATTTATGAGTTGGGATCTGGGCCTTATTTACCATTAGGCCCGCGAGGCCCATGCCTAGGGTCCCCTATTTTTTTTTATTATTTAAAATTTTTAGAAAAATATTTAAAAATAGCATCTTTTAAAAACAAACTGTTAGTGTTCTGTTGCTTCACAGAAAATTTGTATTACTAAATTATTTTAAAACCACAATTAATTTTCACTTTGGGACCCCGAAATTTTGGTCCGACAATTTGAAATACGAAATCTGTTTATAATGTTACTGTACAAAAAATAAAAAACCTACTGCAACTCTAATTTTAAATGTTTGATATAGTAAAAAAAAAAACAATTTAGTGGAGTTATTTAAGTGAATTCTGCATGTTGAATATATTTTTCTAAACAGTTTAGTGTTAACCCAATTGGAAAACCATCTACATGGCAAGGTTTTACAAACACATGCTGAATGTTGTGTTTAAAAAAAAATTGTTGCTTGAGGGGCCCCAAACATGAGTTGGGCCTATAGCGATTCAAAATGTAAATCGGGCCCTGGTTGGGATATTTCATGAATTTAGGCATATTCATTTATATTATGAATATGTGTAGCGATTAACCAACCAACAGTAACTATATTTTAAGTAATGGAACTGTTTCGTTATTGTATTGTAATGTTACGTAGACTAATACAGATAGTTTTAAATTTTAAAAAATATCAAATTAGTAATTATCTAAACAGTGGAAAAAAGAAATTCATAACAGCTTATACATATTTCTTTTATACCAACACCCGTTACTTTTCTATTCTTAATAATGTCCTTTCTCCCAAATCTTTAAAGAATGGAATGCCACACAAAAATATTTAGTGCGCAGTGCGGAAATGCTCGTGAAAATAATTTATCCAAGAAAGCGCATGAGGGGGAACGGTACAAAGTTGTGTAGTCGACGTACAGGAATGAGAGACTATTCGCAGCACACCTACAAGATTATTAAAAATAACTATAGGAGCACAAAAACTAGTTACAATATCTGATCTCTTCTAAAAGGGGTTGTTTAGAGTCTGTGATTCAGTTAGAAACTACCTTCCATGTTTACGAAGAGCGAGTCGAAACCGAAAATAAGAGCACAAATGCCACTTTATGCATTGTGTCAAACGCTTCTCTTAATCTTTAAAATTTCGTACTATTTTGAAGATTCCAGCAATTATTAACCCAAGCGTTGTATTTAAACGACAAAATAGATGAGTAAAACTAATTAAAGACTGGAGCTTGAAATTTCTCATTAAATACCTTACTTTAAAGATTAAAAACTACGTATGTGAAACTCTAAAAGGTGTACGGAATGTATTAGTTTTATATGCAAAGTAAATATTTCTAAAAGCACTTGCACCTAATAATTTAAAATTTCAACTCTTACATCCACATAAACTATAGTCGAATTTTTGAAGGTTCTTCAAATAGTTGAACATACGTTCAGCTACAAATATCTAGATAAAACAACGTTAAGATTTGAATTTTATTCATAGCACTACAATCTTCATCTGAAATATACATCCTTATTTAAGATTAAAGATTTCGTTGCTTATAAGTAAAAGAAGGGTTTCTTTGAATTATAACCGGTAGTTTGGCACAACCCACAGTAGATTTGCTATTTCTGTCTCGTATGGAGAACATCACCTCCATTGGACCCTGTGGAAATAAAAGATATACAATTAAGTTTTCTCGCTAAAAATTATCAAATTAAGTCAACATTTTACAAGTTTTTACCTTTATTTAATAAATGGAAAGGAAAAACCTGGTTTCAATTGGAGATTGAGAAACTGAAATTTAGCAAATGTAAAGGAAAAACAGTTTAGCTTGAAATGTTCAATAAGTTGCTAAAACACATGTGGTATTAAACTGAAAATGGACTTGTGACTACGAATAAGTCATTTCAAATTAACTGTGCTATTTGATACAAAGACGTTAAGAAGTTATACTTTGCCGATTCTCCACATTCAATTTGAAAGCCATATGAAGTGTACATTTTAAAATAATATTTCTAACAAATTACCTCTAATGACGGATTTAATAAAATTTTCCAAAAATAACAGTCAAATTGGCAAACTTGACAGCTTCGTTCAGACAGAGCAAGGAAGTTAAGCAGTCACTTTAAATTCCAAGAATGTGTCCAAATCATACAAACTAAGTTTAGGAAATATTTTATGCTGCAACTAGCAAAGAGTAATTAGAACAAGTTTGAGTTGCGTCTGAAAGGAGGAAGCAGAGGGACAATAATTTGTCTTGGGGACTCCACCCAGCAATTTCATTTATAACCATTTACGGAGAGAAAAGAGTTGTGTTTCAAAACTTGGAGCAATATACTCCAGAACAAAATAGATTTTCAGGGGGGGGGGGGGGATTAAATCGGGAGGAACTTTCAAAATATTGGAATCTAGTCATTTCCAAGTCTTACTGTGCCTTTTTCCAAGTTCATAAAATAACTTAATTCTACTTTTGAAGAGTAGAAGTCCACTAGCACTGTGATCAGAAGCTATCACAGAAAGGTTGGCCGTTTCAGCTCGTGAACGATTACGCGATTGTATTCAAAAACGTGTTCCATGTTGGAAGCCTAAATGTAACCTCAACTGTCTCGTTTTCTTTAGTCGATGCATACAACCATTAAAGCGGCAAAAAAAATTTGTTCTTACGCAAATAAAAATACCAATATTTTTAAGTGAATTTTTTCTGTTCATATGAAAGCTTCCCAGAATAATTTTATCAATTAAAAAAACTCCATCTGAAACATTAATTCTTCACTTCACAAGAAAATAAATATTTTCGGCCAAGTGAAACGTTTATTGTTGGGTACGCTCATTGTTATAAGCTATCCGTAACTTAACCACAGTAGTTAAGATATTATGGACAAGTTAGATAATATAAGTAAAACAATTTAAACATTCCGAGTATGATTTCTCTGTTTAATTGTGAAGCATTGGGCAGACCAAATTACACGTAAGTTGTCATACAAGGTTAAATTTTAATGTCGATTACAAATCAGCAAAAAAAAATATTCCTTTGAAATTTTAATCTTATTTTCATGTCACCATGCAGCCGATCCCAGAACAAAATTTTACGATTTTATACGCATTCTGATAAATGGACATTTATTTATCGAGTGTAACTGGTATTCAAATAAGAGTGTTTTTGCTCCAGAACTGTACATTATAAAAAAATTGCTTTAGAAGTTAGTTTCAAAACAATGTATATTTCTGTAGCCTGTTTTCTTGTCGGTCTGCGAGATCTTCCTTATTCCTTTAAATTTCACGATTTACCCCTCTTTTTAAAGTTTACCGTGCCGGGTAATGACAAAAAATAAACCCATGGTATAATAAACCACTTCTTAAATTTGAGATTTAAAAGCATCCAAGATCCATCTTTAATGGATGCCAAATTGGTGTGTATGCTGGCGCCATCCGTTATCGAGTAATCAAACTCTTAATTTTGTTTTTATTGTGTATCAAACTGGACAGTTTTAGCAGAGTCTGTAAACTTATTCAATCTGAAAGCTCTACATATTTATATTATGAATGTGTAGAGATTAACCAACCAACAGTAACTAGATTTTAAGTAATGGAACTGTTTCGTTATTGTATTTAATGATATGTATACAAATAAAAATTACTAATTCGATTATCTTAATTTTTAAAAAAATATCTAAACAGTGGAAAAAAAAAATTGCAACAGGTATTTGTATTTCTTTTGTACCAACACCCGTTACTTTTCTATAATGTCCTTTCTCCCAAATCATTGAAGCATGGAATGCCACACAAAACTATTTGGTGCGCAGGGCGGAATTCCGCATGGGTGGACTTTTCTACTATGAAACTAAACTGAAAAATGACGGGATCCACTAAACTGCCTTATTCACCAGCCGATTTGAACCTTCGAACTGCAGATCAACAGCTTCCTCAACCAATTAGGACGCTCAAATCGGCGGTTCGAGTGTTAGGCAGAGGTTCGCATTGGTTGGAGAATAAGGCTGCAAGACTTGAGACCCTTAGTTTGGGATACACTGCTCTAGGCTATTCAAGCTAAGGAGCAATTTATCAACTTACATCCATTGGCCAAATTAAGACTACAGTTTTCCTAATTTTATACTTGAAAAACTGATGCAAAAAACCAGTTTACTTATTTGGTTGTGTTAATACTTTCCAGTAAAAATTCATTCGCCGTTTCGTTTAGGGAACCATCAACATATAGAAAAAAAAACGAGAAATGTTTTGGATGATCCTGCTTCGTAAAAAGCTAGGAATAAGCTGCAAATTGCAGAATAGTTTAATTGGAATGTACAATTATTCTCTGCATTCTCGTGATTTTTTTTACTCATTCTGGAAGACAGGCATTTCTCCAATTCCCTTAACGTGTTTTTGGCTTATAGCACGCAAAGTTTCACAAAACCTTACCAAACTTTCAGAAAACTTGACGGCGTACAAGTGAAGCATTACACTGATATTTGAGACAACTATTGGAATATCTGGGGAGGGGGATGCATTATAGACATTTAAAGGAATTATTTCCTGCGCATGCACGATAGATGGAAATTTTTAACTCTCAATTTCCACCCAAATTTACAGGGAACGCAGGGCCGGCGCGAGGTAATTTTGCGCCCTAGGCAAATTTGATTGTTGCGCTCCTTCCTCACAACTTATATTTTTTTAATTAAAAGAAAAGTAATAAATAATTAGTATTTTATATATTAATTATACATTTTTCAAAATTAACACATTTATCCCAAGATTTTGGACGCTTTGTCCAGCACTTCATTCAGTTGTCCTTTCTTTCCATACAGTGTAGAAGGCTCTCGGTGCTGGTTTTGTGTCCCGAGATCCCTTGGAAATTGGAGAATTTGAACAATGAGTCCTCCCCCCCCCCCGGAGGTGGGAGGGGCATAATTCTAAGTAACTATAGAGAAAGAAGGCATATAGCTTTGGATTTTGAATGTTTGAAAGTTTTGTCACGGGAAGGGAGTGATCAACTGCACATACCGAATCACATCTTCACATTTTTTAAAATTATATAGTTAACTACCGAGTTGCTTTAAAAAGGTGGTTGGATTTTGGCGCCCCCCTCAAGATTTGCGCCCTAGACAGCTGCCTAGTTTGCCTTAATGGTAGCTCCGGCCCTGAGGAAACTTATGGAAATATTTCAGTTTACTATCTTGAAAACTCAGAAAGATATGGGGAGGAAAGATAACAAACTCATCGAGCCTTATTTCAGCTTCTTTTTTTTTTTGGAAAAGAGCTACTTCTTAAGGGGATGTTCATAAATCATCCGTAAATGCTTGCAATCAT
This sequence comes from Octonoba sinensis, assembly GCA_038502835.1. Taxonomy (NCBI): domain Eukaryota; kingdom Metazoa; phylum Arthropoda; class Arachnida; order Araneae; family Uloboridae; genus Octonoba; species Octonoba sinensis. Next base: position 146,298,119 of record CM076598.1, read on the forward strand.
TCAATGCATTCATGCTGTGATTTGTGATAATGCATTGTTGTGAGCAAACCCCTCACCATCAATGTTCCTGGTAAGGATAGAGAGGAATTCTTCAAACACTTATTTTTATCACAAATGACACCATAAATTGGTACAAATTCATTCGACTGATTCGTGAAAAACCCCTTAATGAATAGCTCTTTACCAAAAATGTTGAAATTCACCTCACTAAATTTATTTTTCTGAATTTAAGATATTCAACTGAAATTTTTTTTTAATGAGTTGCTCTGTACGCTTGGGTTTGAAATTATAACTTAAAAATAGCCATCTTTCGCGCATGCACAAGAAATTATTAATTTCTATATATGTTTTTTTACAAATATGCACTATTTATCTCTAAATTGAGCAATGATCCACTTGAAAGCAGTCTTTCCTGAAAAGTTTGGGAACGTTTTGTGAAAATTTTTACGAGTTATAAGCCAAAAACGTGTGAAGGAAATGGGAGAAATACTTATATTTCCGAGTATTATTACATTTTTGACGAAAATGCAGATAATTTTACATTAAATTATTTTCTGAAATTTACAGTTTATTCCCTGCTTTTTTATGATACAGGATCATCCAAAACATTTCTTCCTGCTCAATTTGTTGACTGTCCCCTAAATGTAAGAGCAAATCAATTTTACTAGAAAGTAAAATTATAACATTACCAAATAAGAAAAAACTAGTTTTGGCATCAGACTGAGTGTTAAGGATAAAATTACGAAAATTCGGCACTAAGTCTATTTTTAGCCATTGACTATACTATTTTAAGTAAAGGAATTAGGTAGACTCAAGCTAAATGTTATTAATTCTACCTTTTAAACTAAATGCCTATACGTTCATATGCAGCGTTTCATTTCAGTATGTGTTTTTTTATATGTATTTATGGATTAAGAAATCCAATTATCAACATTATCCAAACAATCCATTTAAGAACTAGAAGTCCGAAAATGATCTTTACAGTTTAAAAAATGCAAATCATGGCACTCACCGCAGGAAAGTACTTCAAGATGTCGAAAGTCGTTGAATATATGTACATCCTCCCTTCTTGGATCGGACAAGATGGAGAGAGATCTCTGACGCAAGGATCTGTTCCTGTTTCTGGCAACGGGACTAAGCGTGAGGCTATACTGGCTAAAGAGATAATTTCTAACTCGTAGGAGTCGAAAGCTGAAATACATGTAGAACGGTATATTATCTTGCAAGCAGTCTCAACCTAAAATGTTAGGTTTTATTACTAGTTTTATTACTATATAATTTGTTTCGCTATTTTCGGCTTTAAAAATACCTACTGCCTCATGGAAATTTAAAGGGACTAATTAGTAATATGCAAAACTCAAACTTGCAACTTTATACGAAAATTGCATAAGCTGCAACTTGCTTCTCAACATAAATAAACGTAATTACTCAGGCTATGCGTTCTATAAAAGAGTTGTGAATCGGCTACTTAATCGATTCCTATTACGGTTGCGTTTGCCTGTAATTTCTGTCATGTGATTACCGCTTAGGAGGCTGTTGAAATCTATGTACAATTTTCTACCAGACCCAAATTTCTCTTTTGTAAACGTGATGCGTAGTTATTTTTTTTTTTTACTTTCTTTCATAAGTACCATTGAAAATCACTTCAATAGATTTCATTGCTACATATCATATTGATACTATTTACAGTCGAGACATGAAATATGTCATTTTATAAGGAATAATGTACTCTATAAAATTCCATTATTATAATTTTGTTAAGGGGTAGTCTTCATGTTAAAATGATCATCAACTTGAAATTTTCGAATGACAATCAACACTTTTTATGGCATATTTGTATTCAGCATCAAAATTTGACTTTGTATTGCAATTTTCGTTGTTTCAGCATTAAAGAGGAAAAAAAATCGCGGCTTTTAATGTCAAAAATTTTTCCAATAATTCGGCATATAACTAACCTACCATGGGTATGGCAAAACTTTTTTTTCAACAAAAGAAAATTAATGAAGCTAACAAAAACTATTTTCACGGTCGAAAATATTTAATTTTTATCAACTATGAAATTAAGAAATTCTGAAGCTTTATTGATGTGTTTGATGAAAAAATCTAATCGATCTTTTATATGGATATAAAAATTTACAGCGCGATATGGAGTAGTTTTCACGCTATGCGTAAATACTAATTTTGCTATCGCTTAGGGGTCGTATAATACTGAATGCGGAAAATTCTACTTATCGGTTAAAAGCAAGAGATCTAAATAAAACTAGAGTATTTCGCAAGCAGTTACTAAAAATTTACTGTAATAAATAATTTAGTTTCTACTTTTTAATATACATGACAAATGCTTGTTTTTACGGCTTCATGACTACCTGTAAATTATAATACTGATACTAAAGGTGGTCTTGTTCTCTATACCTCCGATTTTACTCAAACTCGGTATTTAGACCAATTTGCGCACGCTGAATTAAATTCTGTTGCCAAAACGATAGCATCTTATTTACGTTTTGGAGTTAGTATTCATTTTAATGTGTATACGGCTTCTGATCAAAATTGTTTAACGCTTTAAAAGAAGACATTAATCGATGTCGATTGACACCTTGCTCGTTTAACCAGAGCGTACAATGGCCGGGTAATTTGGAGTGTCGTTCCCCCCCCCCCCCGACTGTACATAGAGAAAGTGCGATTAAACAATTTAGAATGCAATCTTAAAAAAATGCAGCGGAATGACTATTTACTTACTATTACTACTTCGAGATATAAATCAAGAAAAATCTATAGCATAGTTTCGATTATAGGAAAATTTTAATGGCAATTAAAATTAAATCAACTAACATTGAATTAGTGCTGCCATAGCTGCTTTAAGTGGCAAATGTCCGAGAATTAACCAGTGTCAACTGTTCTACAAATTTTTAGCATAGTCATTCTTTTACACTAGTCTTATTTACTTCTTTATTAAATAAAAGCATTTTTCATATGATGCAGCAAGTTTCAAAAGAATTAAGTGACGAAGGCTTAAGCAGAACACGTGAAAAATTTCTGCCTTACAGGAGCTTTAATGTAAATTTTCAGAAAGCACACTGGATAGCAGCACCTGTTAGGGATACCATTAAAAAAATCTTTCCACATAACAGTCGTCCGAGTTAATTCGCGAACTTTATTATCTCCTTTCACACTTCTTAGTGCCTCCTACATAGGTTTGTAACAAGAGAAAGTGAAACAAAACCGGGAGTTATGATTCAAGCATACTACTTCATCATAAATGACAATGTGATTTTTATAGTCTCAAAACAGTTACGCATTTATATATTATTAAAAACTACAATTTCAGAGGTTTAGGCAACTAAGGCAGAGCTTATCTGCTCATTTTGCTAGAGAGGAAACAGTGCAACAATACTTAGTTTTCAGTTTGTGGAATTTCCTTTTGTAGTTAAATTTAGTACTAGTTTCAGATCGCCTAATCCGAGTTTTCCCCATGGAATTCAGTTCCCTATATGGATCTTTAACAATATGTACTTTATAAATGTGACGTAAATTGGTGTGCCACTTTTTGAAAAAAAAATCCCCCAAAACTACCTAGCCACTCCTATGGAAAATGTTCCAGTTCACAATAAGATTTTAAATGCACGCTACACGTATTTTATTTACGCTGAAAGTAAGAAAACTAAAATTTTGAACCTGCTTCGTAGACAGCTGCTCTACTGTAGTTTGAATTGCAAGAAATAATTTTGTAGAAATTACCTGTCTGATTCATTTTATTGCCATCGAATTGTAAAAGTTGTGAACACTATAAAAGACAGTCGTTGCATAATTAAGTATTCTACATGCATATCGATTCAGTTTTTTTACTATCGAGATGCTAGCAGTATCTTATTCCATGCAGATTTTACGGCGTAATTTGAAACAACTCGAGTTCTACCTTCACAAGCATTTCCGTGAACATTAGAAAATTTAAATTACGGTAATTCTGCTGTTTATTTTAATAATTTTGAAATATAGACCTAAAACCAATATAATCTAGCCTATTTTAAATCAGTAGTTGGCTAAAGATCCGTGAAAAAAAAAGTCTGGAAGGAGCAGCTTCCATAATACGAAAAAAAAAAAAAAAGTTTCGAGTTGTTAAAACTGTTTAGTAGTTTTATACTTTCCTTGTAACAATTTCGTAGTTAGGATACTTTGCTCTTTTCTTTTAATTAATCATCGAAAAATTAAAAATTCCGTTAGGTAAATTCATTTTGAATGAAAGTGGAGATTTAGAGCTATATTCTTTTGTGCTGGAACATTCGTTAAGAATATTCTAGTAAGATTTAATTTTACTATTTGAAGTAATGAAACCTGAAGAAGCTATTTTCCAGCTGGTATGTAAGCACAGGTTTCTTTGTATAACTGATGTTTTCTACGAGTTTCAGAATTTTCCTGTAACGTAAGTGGCCATTTAGTTGTCCATAGATCGTCGATGTATTTGCTTATTCAACATCGGGTAAAAGCAGAGCTGATTGATGCTACGGGTTAAAATGTTTGCGAAAAAAAAAAAATTAGAGAAAAATTAATAACGCATAGAATAACGCAGCTTTTATTTTTATTTTAAAGGATTCTTACTGTTGAAGATTTAGAATGAGGCTTAAAATACTTTTGCCAAACAAACTGTCTTTACGATGCAATAGCGATACCAAAGCTTCGTTGAGAGTGGCCATTACTTAGGCGAGGATTTAACTAAAAATTGTTCTTTCTCAAGCGAAGCAAGAAGATTTGTATATTTTAAGGCAACATTGATGGCCTGATTTTCAGAGGAAAACTTTTCGCCATCAGTCCCTTACCTTTTAGCCGAAGCCTTAGTGCTGAATTTTTTTTTTAGGGGGGAGGGGAAGTAGGAACTAACTGTCCATTCCAAACATGAAGAATTATTGCATAGCTTTAAAATATACATTTTTGCATAGTTTTTTTTTATTGCAAAAGGTTCAATTTAAGCATTAGATCTTCAAAGTTCGATTGAAAGTTGAGATACATGACAAAATAAACATACGGATTATTTGACACAAGAAAATTTCATTAGAACTTTAAGTCTACATGCCGTATATTTCTAAGAAAATAGTATAAACTATGCTCAGAACTATTGGAATTTAAACACATTTAGGGCTTGATGTCCAATTTAAGGCACTTATTTCCCGAGTTTTATGGTTTACCTATGAAATTCTGGTTATGAAAGTTATCTTATATGAAGACATTATATAATTATTTTCCTTCATGCAAACTTACCCTTGTATAGTTCAAAAATATACAGAGCAGGGCCTCTAATAGACCAAGGCAATTGATACTTTAACACTAGCTTTCGTAAATCTGTATAGTGGGTAAAACCCCAGAAGTATAATCGAAAACAGAGTTGCAATTAGAGAAAACCCCATTTTGTATATTCTGAATTTAATACTTACGAGCAATGAAAGCAGCTTCGACACTCACTTCCGTACCATGCTGCAAAACACATGTTAGCCAATCTTCAACCAAAACGGAGTTACATGGCTCGATAGAAACGCTTAGAACATTATTGCTACCTGTAAAACACAATTAAATCTAATAAATAAACGGCAAGCGGAAAATAAATACAGGATAGGTTTAAACGTATCTTACTTTGACAATTGCTGAAAGGCACAGGTTCGGCACGGCTGAAACCAAATAACAGACAAGCAGAAAGAATAGCAATTCCGAGAAACATTTCGTTAAAACCTTTTAGTTTTACACAACAATAACGCAGTTCACGACCCTAAATGAATGTAGATCAATACTCACGAGCCAAGGGTTTTTAAACTTACAGTATCAAGAAGCCTCGTTGCCAAAGCAAACTTAGAACAAATAAAATTGAATGATTGGCGCTTTTATCTCATTTTAAATTATTTTCAGATCTTACGAGAGAAAATTTCATTAAGTAGCCGTCTGGTTACATTAATTGGAAAAATTAAATTATTTTCAGTTATTAAAATGTTGCGATAATAATCTTGTGAAATCGCAATTTCTTAAATTCATGATATGTTAACCCGAAAATTATTTTTTAGATTCTAAACACTTCAAAAATTCAATAAACAAATAAATAAACGAGACTGTAGTGATGAAACTTTATCTGAAATAGGTAAATGAGCAGCTGTAGAATTAAATTAGATTTTGATCAGGGGTATACATAGACATATTAGCATAGACGGAGTCAGGTTGGCTGTTCCTTCGCTTTACAAGTGACTGAGGGGCGAATACGTCACGTGACGGAGATCACCAATTAGCGTCTCTTGTCTTATCTCGCTTCCCCTTCTCTGCTTTTACCATAATTTTTTCCGACGCGACGCGAAGTTTTCAAGATGTGCTTATGTTACGCGTTAAATTGTACCGAACGAAGAAGGCTTGGAGGACCTTCCTTTCATAAGTATAAAACTAACTTCTCAATGAAGTGTCATGAAATCTATCTAATCTATCTCACACAGTCTAATATTTTTTTACTTCTAATTCTGTGTAACGAGGTCCTTTATTGCAAAGAAATTTTTAGACAAAAGTCGCATTAAATGCATTCATTACATTTTTTCCAAGTTGTTAAATATTAGGCTTCTTCTATTACTTCAGTTGGAAAGTAATGGAAAATTGCGTTTCCGGAGCAAACAATTCATAGAAAAAGAATCTTTTTTTTTATCATTCCAAGTAACTTTTTTATTCAATATGATTTAAAACATGAAGTAGTATGTGTTTACTTAACAAAAATGCAAGTGGTTTTACTGAAATGTTTATCTAATATTTTAAAATTTAAAGAACGGTTTTGTCCGGGCATGCATCTCATGAATGTTACCTCGAGAAAGTTCCTATCATTTAACTTTCAAAATATTTAAATATTGTAATTATTTTCTGTGGGAGGGAAGCCTCGTATGTTTTTTTTTTTAACCTCGCACCATCTGGAATGGGTTAGTTTTATTCCTTTACTGTTTCATAGGGAAAAATACAGTTCAACATGATGAGTATTTTTATTACTTCTCAGGAGTGTTACCCATTTATTTAACAATATTTTTTACAGCGTAAAAATGAGCAATTCAGCAATAGTGTATTTCTTGTAGAGGAATCAATCGGTCCAATCAAATTTTGACGAACACAGTCAGCATTTCTTTTAGTGAAGAATTTTTTTAATAAATCTGATAAGTGTTATCCACTCATGAGTGTTACTTTAAAGGAGAAGGAAGTTACAATCATGATTGAAAACAACCAAATGATAAATAAATCTGCAGATATAGACATTTTATGAGCTTTAACTCAAGCTAACATTAGTTTTTTATTCAAGGATACATTTTATTACTATATATATATATATATATATATTAAAAAAAGCACGACCCTGACACAAAATTTTAACGTTGGCCTATATGATTTTTGTGTGTTTTGTTTAAGATATGTTTTATTCTTAAGTGGTAAATAAAAAAAACTCCCGTACTTGTAATCCCCCCCCCAAACAAAAAGTAAAAAAATAAACATTTGTACGTGTATGCCAGTTGTTACTTTATGTAAATAAGTAAGTGATGTGTTGCAAACTATTGCCTTCAGTTAACTTAAATTAAATATATGGTTTGCAGAGTGAGAACTATTTACTTTGATATGTTTACTGCCTACTTTAAAAGTGAAATTATTTTTTTATTGGTTCCGTCTAAAAACATCTAATTCTAGATCAGAATCATGAGAGTAGTGATGTTTTATTACATTTTTAGTGTAACATTGCAATTAATGGGGTAAAAAAAAACAACAGCTTTGGTCTCTCTTTTTATGTTTTTATAATTATTGTTATTTTTATTACTATTATTGTTTTTGGTACATTATTACAAGAGGAGTGTTTGTTTTTCATAAGTGCTACCATCTCTCATGAGTGTTACTGTAACTAAAAAGTAGAATTGCATTAATATATTTGTTAGTTGATAATTAAAAAATGGTGTGCTAATTAAGGCTACCTATTTACTTCTTATACCTGCAGCGAAAACATTTATTTTTGAATAAAATACATTTTTATCGAAAGTTATATCCTTCATGTAAGAAACAAAGTAGCACTCCTGAGATAAAGTGCTATTAAAATAGTTTAAAAATTTTAAATAAGTAAATTTTAATAGGTACTACTTTTACTTATTACAAAGTATTTAAGATTACCTAAACAATATTTTTTAGATTAATTATTGATACGGATTTTTTCACAGAATGTTTAATAACGGTAACACTCATGAGAAAAACCATCACTTGTCAAGACACTTTTTGAAACATCTAAAATTTAAATAAATTAACTCGAAAAAAACCACCTGCTCAGAATGCAGTAAACAATAAGGAATTCATGCGTCGGCAAGTTTTTATGTTTGATACAACAAAAATTTTCAGATTGTGTCAGACCCAATCCGTCAACAAATTTAAAAGTCACCCATATGTAAATAAATACATTGCAGGAACAACTGAACATCGCTGGAAGCAACCGCGAACGTTTCTACTGAGTTGAGGGAGCGATAAGAAATCTTGGGGATGAAATGTCTATTTTACTCTTTCTTTCCTTCCCTCCCACACGTAAAAAACATCAGGAAGGGATAACATAATTTTAGGGCGGGAATCCGTCTTTGAAGCAAGAAGAAAAATTTTTATCTGTTTTGCTGGATTAAAAAAAAAAAAAAAAATGCTGTTCATTGGCTGACGGGCAATTTTTAGTGACCGTTCACTATATTTTTGGTGGTCGTTCACCGTTTTTCGGAAGTTTGTTGTTCAGAGGTTTTGGCTAATGCTGTTTCGATGGAGATCGACGGTACTAAAGGATAGTGACCGTTGTTTAGAGGTGGCCGTTAAGGGAGATTTCACTGCATTTATTTACAATCAAAAATTATAAAGTCGCTGTTAAAAAAAAAAAGAAGAAGAAGAAAAAAGAGTAGAAATTGTAAGTTGATACTAAAAAAAACGTTCTTTCTTCTCTAAACTTTCTCGAAAATTAATGCATATCTTTTATCTTTCGTCCTTTTGCATCAGAAGTCAAAAACATATCTATTGTTCATTACCCTTTCATTTCAGGAAAATTTCTCAAGTTACAGTATGCTTAATATCGAAAACAAAACGCGCGTTTACTGATAGTCACTAATACGTCTACTGTTACAAATTGGCAACCCTGCTTGTTGCTCATTCAAGTTTGTTTCCTCCCGAAGATATCAGGAATTTAAAATAGGCGATGAGAGCTAAATGGCGTCTGAAAGGGGTTAGGGGATGAAACTAGACTAATTTACCTTGGGATGAGATTCTACAGAATGAAAGTAGAATTTCCCGCTGTGTTAAAAGACCAACATAATGTGAGCTGTTGCGCGATAGAACAAACTGGAGCTCACATTACATATCTCTATATACCCCAATTAAGCTCTCCGCCATCCTCAGTTTTCTACACAACAACGTGCTATACACAGTTGCATGAAAGCGAATGAATATAGCTGCAACACATACTTACGATTAAAATTAAATAAGTAAAAAACTTATGGAGTTAAAGTCTCAATTTCCAGCAATGATACAGCCCATTTTCTGTAGCAGAAAAAAAAAAATAAGATGTGGACATCCGATGCAAACAAACAAAAGCAGGCAATACAAACTATTTCTCAACAACTGCTTCCGATAATAAAATAGCGTAGCTGCGCACAGCGAATAAGTTATGATACTTGCCAGTAAATACCAATCCCCTACTGGAAAAATATGTAGGTATCCCATATTAGGAGGTACCGTCATATTAGGCGACTTTACCCTATTTCGATAGAGACGTTTTTGAAAAGCAAGAAAAGGTTAAAATGTCATGCTAACATCTGTATCATTTCTAATGGAGACTGTTTTGGATAAAAACTTTTTACGAAATTCATTTCATCAAATCAATGACGGAACAACATTCGTTAATTTGACGAAAGGTTCACTCGGAGCATTTTTCACGAAGCCATTTCATCAAATACGATAAACATTTAGTGAGTTTTGAGCATGCGTTTCTGAGTGCGTCTGTAAATTACAAGAAAACTCCTACTTCAAATTTTTTCTTAATACGATTGAACTTGAACTCCAAAATGTCTATTTCGCTCATCTTTAACACCACGTGGAAGTTAAAGTGTGGTAACCTTGTAGGCAAGAATGAAGGTTGCTCCTTCCTTAAAGGAGCTAAAAATCTCGCTAAGGTGCTCTTCTAAACTGCTAAGGACTTGGGTTGCCTATTAAAAACAGTCCTGCATTTCTGACCCATCTTTTCCCAGGGAGAGTCTCCCCTTCCAGTCCTCAACAATGCCCTCTCCTTCTTCTTCTAATATCTTAAGTTGTGGACGAAAGCAGGAGACACCTCTTTGGTCACGTTAAACGGAGGGGGTCATTACCCTAGACCTTGATCAATTTAAGCATTTAAAAATATCCCCCCCCCCCAAATTGATATTTCAAAATTGTAAGATCTTTAATAAAGTCGGTAGTTTTCAATTTATTTCTGGAGGGGCCCTGGACTCCTCGGCCCCTTTTAAACACGCACTTGAATTGAGCATTAAAATATCTGTATTCTTGTTTTTGCAATTCTCACCTTTTTTTTTGAAGAAAATTACATTGATAATCAAAAACTCTAACGGTGTTACACTTTGATACAAAGGCGAATATTCATTGCTTCTATTAGTTTGGTTAAATATGAAATCAGATTTTGATATCAAGAATCCTGATTGGATTAAACTAACGATCTATCCAGTAAACTTAAAGTTAATCATGCTTTGCCGGGACCCGTGGAGATCAGTGCATTGTCTACTGTAGATACTACGCTAATCGTAACTTTTGTACATTACCTCCACATGTATGTATATTTTAAACGAATACATTAATTACATTTCGCGTAGTACACTTATGAAATTGGGCGTTCATTTTGATGATTTTATTTACCTTATATGTAAGGGAATTTGGGGAACAGTGTTACATGGGGTTCAGTGTTACAGTGAATTTCATTTTAAAATGGTAGCTACATTAGCTCCAATTTATTTACAGTCTTATCTGCCATTTTGTTTTCCATGTATTTTGGGCGAATTTGCATCTTTAATTACATTTCTGTAAGTAGATTTCTATTTCTGCATGTTAAAAGTAAAATTTTGTGTTTGTAATTAAATTCTCATTATTCATGAGTGCTGTTAACTTTATAATGAATAATATTTTTGTGGTAAAGCTAATTGATGTGTTTAGGTCTTATTGAGTTAAAATGGATGATCTAAATTGACATTATGTAGTCATAAACATTTTTTGTTACAAGCAATGCCACATGGGTACAGTGTTACTGGATAAAATGGGGCACACTGTTACATACATAATGGCTTAATATATCAAGAATAAGATTTTCACAAAATTGATTTCGAGTTCCTCTTTAAATTAATTGGTAATTTAAAGTACGTAAGTAAAAGTTTGATTGTCAGTTCTCTAAATTTAGTACATAAAATTAAAAATTAGTTCAATTTCTTGGTGACATGAGAAGAACTTTTCCATCTTATAAATTTTCCCTAACAAATGAAGTTTATTCATTTGAAAAATCAAAAATCGTTGCTAAACTTCCTCTCTCAACTCCACCAGGAGGGTCAACAAGAAAAGCAGAAATGCTGGTTTTCCCTGTGGATTTAACTTCCTATCAAAATCTAAAATAACCTGCCAATTTCCTTAATCTTATGTTATCATCTGCTCTGGTATCTGTGGGCTGCAATCATTCTAATGTTTTGTTTTCTCAAGTGTGTAGGTCATAACAATAAAGACTGATATAATTTTTTTTTTTTTTTCTCTGAATTTTCCTCACATTTATGGTGTTTAATTATATGTAAACTAATCAAATGTGGTGTTTTATTTTAATACTGCTTAACAAATCATTAGATATCCGTATATTTCAAATATTTTAATCCCATTCTTTATTGCAACTATAATGTAACACTGTACCCCACCAGTATGGCACAGTGTTACAACGTATATTACTAGCAAAAACATTAAATACTGCAAATAAACGTTACTCTTTTTAATTTTAATGATATGTAACCTGTAAGTAAGATATCAAAGGACATTTTAAGGGCTTTGTTTGCTTCAAATAGATGCATATCTTGATGCCACAGATGAAAAGGAAAAAAACATTTAACACTGTGCCCCACCTCCCCTATATATTATTATATATATGTATATATGTATATATATATATATATACGATTCTGAGGAAAAAAATAGAGAAGTGAGTATTAAGAACATAAAAATAATGATTATAACTCATATTTCAAATTCACGAAATTACTTTAAAAGTATCCTATTACCACTTTTTTGCTTGTTTAGCAACAAAGTTCTGATGCGAAACACCTCATCTCTCGTCGTGGCACCCCAGTGTACCGCGATACTCAGTTTGGGAACCGCATAGCGAAAACAAAGAAAGTATTCTTTCGTCTGAATAGAAATTTGGCAATCATTACTGAGAAAGATCACGAATAAAAACAATTAAAACGCTGTATGTAAAAAAATATATATGGATAACATGCTGATATTTGAAAGCATAGGTTTTTTGTTTATGCTTTTCTCTTCTGTGGCTTGATAATAAAGCAAACTTATCAGCCACGCAATTCTCGATTTTGTCGGATATCTGTACTCGCACCTGTTGATGCATATCAGTTCCCTCTCACAACTCTACTGTTCGACTTCACAATTTCTGCATTTATTTACTTTTTACAAATATGTCTCTGGTCCTTGTTTAGTTTGTGTACTTTAGATCTCGCAAAACATATTTATTTAAGCTTTATATTTTATAATATTCTTTTTAACGATTAGCTAATTGAACTAATTTGTATTTAGCTAATTGAAGTGACGAACTGACTAACTTTAGCTAATTGAACTAATTTGTGTATAGCTAATTGAACTGACTTGATCCAACCTCCTAATTTTCTCCTTTATTAGCCGAAAAAATGACCTCAATTTTATAATCAGGTTCTTACTAATAGAACCTATAATAAGAGCCTCCTTCTGGATTTATTCGGCAAGTAAGCACTTTCAAAATGTCATTTAGGTGTTATCAGTGCGGCAGCTCAATGAAATAGCGATAACAGAAAGTTAGAAGCTATTTTTTTTTTTTGAAAACTTGTTTAGAAAACAATGTCATTTGTTTGTTCACAATCTATTGAAACTACGTCATGGTAAGTATGCTCGCGCAAAAATGACCTGAATTTTTTTATCGGGTTCTTACTGATAGAAGTTAGAATAAGAGCCTCATTCTGGATTTATTTTGTAAGTAAGCGCTTTAGAAACGTCATTTTTACGTCATCAAAATGACAGTTCAGTCAAATTAGCTACAGCAGAAAGCGAGTCAAGCGATGTGTTTTTTTTTCTTGACGGGAATATTATACAACTAATAGTTCTAGGATTTGAGTAACCTGCTTTTCATTTAAAAAAGACATCACGAGTTGTGCAACACCCACAATTAATAGTGTACTGCAACTCATTGCAGTTTTTGACTCAAGTAGCATCTAATAAGTAGTAAATTTAGAACCAAATGCTTTTACTTAAATCAGATGTTGGAAACAGTTATAATTACGCTTCTGAAGTCTGTGACAGAAAAGCTCATTAGCAAGAGCTTTCAAGTAACAAGAAATTCGCGTTTAAGTGAGTAGCTCTAGAAAGGTGATTTTATGATTTTGTTTTCAATTTCAGAAGAAAAAAAACTTTCCCTTATGGCCTATTATTGATCATATTTATTAGCAAATATTTACTTCTAAAGATGTTGAAGCCTCGGTTTTTTTTCATAATGTCTACATTTCATACAAAAGCTTTTTTTTTCCATTTCTTTTCTTTTTTTAAAAAACAAAAGAAGGAAAGCGATTAAAAAACAAAATTTGGATTTTTGCTTTGTTTTGTATCTTAGTTTTCGTTTCCAAATGTGCTTTTATAAATTAATCTTCTGACTATAAAACTAAATAGTAGATTGTTAAAATGGCGACTCAGCAAAAGTCTATTTGCGATGAAGTGTGTAAGACATTGTTTGATGTTAGCACGGTAAATTCCGAAGAATTTTGGAGGTTTATTTAACAATACAACCAAAAAAGACAACCCCAGCCCCCAGATTTTGGGGGCTGGATGAAGTTTTTCCGGGGGTTGAGGAGCTGGAATAATAGGTATGTCTTTTTATATAAAAGAAAACTAAACATAAGATTTCCCCAATTTTTCAATGATGCACAAAAGAACTGAATTTCTGCAGCATGTTTTGGCATGAATATAAATGTTCGTCATTTTATTCTTCTAGCGTGAAGCTGAAATAAAACACAAATCTTACGAAAACATATTATCTTTCTCATTAAAGAACAGCATAGGAGCGAAAGATTGTTCATTGTGTTAATCTATAAACGTTGGCGAAGACTAGGAATTCTCGAACCTGTCAGGAAACAATGTTAGATTATTATTTTTTATTAAAAGTAACCACGAAAAAAGTAAGATAATTACAGGGGGAAATTGCGAAATGTTTAGTAAAAAATTATGACGGAGAAGAAAACCAATCTGTGTTATTCCCAATCGTTCTCATTTTCAGAATCTCTCGGAATTTGAAAATTAATCGTTCATGATTTGACGAAACATAATCTTTATCGGGTAATCTGTTTTCTTATATTTTTTAATTTTTAAGTTTTTCTTTATTTAAAAATCTCTTTTGAATAATATATTTTTTAATGGGTGAAAACATAAGATATTAAATGATTGAACAAAATTTAAATTTTCGAAAGAAATTTATTTATAATTTTTGTACTCCAATATGCCACGCAAATGTTCCATAAAATGTCTATATTTTAATGAACGTTACATCTGAAGGGTTCATGTCATACAATACACTACTAAAATTCAACTTCAATAAAATTCGAAACATTTATAATATAGTACAATTCGAAACATTTATAATTCTTTCATTTATAAATGACGAGAAATATATTTGAGCTTATTACGTAATTTGTGCTTTTTAGTTAGTTATACCTGTATAACTTAATTTTAAAGCTTAAAATGAATGCATACATATCAGAGCAAATGTGCGCTTGTGGAAACAATTTCATTTGTATGTTCTTTGTAGATGGACGTACAAAATTATTACAGATCAACCAAGAAGACGAATATGATCTTGAATTTTGGTAGAAATTGGGAGAACGTTGAGTACACTATTTGGATGTCATTGAAGGTCCGACATAAAAATCCCATTTCAATTGCTTTGTAGAACAAATTTGATCTTGACAAGGAAAAAAGTCCTCTTTCGTAAAGCAGCCCTCATCTGTGCATTTCAGGGTTAATTTAAATCAAGTCATCTAAAAAAGTAATAATGATCACACAATACATGCTTTTAAGATAAATAGGAAAACACATGATCTTATTTAAGCAATAGAGATTGAAGTCACACAAAATGAGGTTCTAACAAGTCCATTATGCCCTTTAAATGGTTTATTTACTGCTAAGAATATGACATTATTAAGGCTTTATAACCTATTCGGGCTATTAATGCTATTAAGCAGGCTCAAAAGTCCTCTCATTCTGAGATTTCCCTTTTTAGGGCCTCGCTTGTACAATCTTTTTTTATTTTTAAACTAGAAACTTAGTTACTTTTACCAGAAACAATACTTAATTTGACATGAAGTTTGACATAAAGAACTCATATAAATTATAAAATTTCGAATATTTCCTTTTAGAGCTTGGCTTAAGAATTATTATTTTTTTCTTTTAAATTTATTTCGAGTCTAAAAATCATCCCTTTTATCAACAAAAATTAATTAAACTTGACACGTACTAAACTTCTGTTTTTTGACTGCGGCTTAGAATATTACGTAGGAATCCAGTGATCAAAGAAATACACAAAGAAAGTTAATTCACGCGGAATATACTAGGTACTATGTTACTCGAATACCTAAAAATATTTTTGGGGAATACAAAAGCGATTTCTGTAATCATAGCGAAGTACGGAAACGTCCGAGAAATAAGTTGATATGAGTTGGAGAACCAGAACACGTCATAGCTCAGTTGACAAACCATGGTTCTCTGGACGAACGCAATTTTTTAATTAGTGAATAAATGATAGCCAATCAGGAAAGCGTGGTAATTAGTTATGCTAAACCGATGACCAGCGTGAACTCAGTTAATTGGTTTTGATTTTTTTGGGATGAGGGGAGAAGGGATTCACTACCCTGACTATCGATTGCCACACCTTGGGCTACCATTGCGCAATATCCTACTATTATGTATCGATATCGATACATAATACACTATAACTAGTCGACACGGGCGGAATTTCGCACTAATTTGGGAAAAAGGACATCATGAAGAATAGAAAAAAGCAAAAGGGTGTTGGTACAAAAAAAGACATGTAATTAAGCACATCAGTACAAATAGCTGTTACAATTTTCCCCACTATTATTTAGATATTCAAAATAATAAAATAATCCCAATAATAATGACAATTATTTTTATTAGCAGCATTCATTGTATTAAAATACACTAACGAAAAAGTTCCATTACTTAAAGTATAGTTACCGTTTGTTGGTTAGGATTTACACATTCATAATATAAATGAATGTGCAGAGCCCAACGATTGCATCAGTTTAATACACATACGAAGCTAAAACTGTCCAATCTGCAACACAAAAAATACAGAAGAGTTTCTTGTTTGTTTACTTGATACCAGAGGGCGCCAGCATTCACAACACCAATTTTGCTTCCATTAAAGGACGTCTTTGTAGCTGATTTTAAGTGCCAAATTTAAAAGCGGTACATTTTTAGATCGTGGGTCTATTTTTCGTCATTAGCCGGCAAGATAAGCTTTAAAACGAGTGGAACGTCGTGGAATTTGATAAAGGAATAAGGAAGATCTCGCAGAGGGACAGAAAAAGGCTAGAGGAATAATATATATAGATATAGATAAATTAAAAATAATAATTAGTTAAATAAAATAATTTATATTTAAATCGGTCTTTTTTTTCTGGGTCCAGGAAACAGGTGGGACAAAAAATGACGCCCTTAAATTGCAAATATAAATAATAAATAAATAAATAATTTTTAAAAGCTAAAAAATTGGTTAGACAATAAGCAAATATGAGGGTATATATATATATATATATATATATATATATATATATCCAAGAGTGCACTGCTGGGGCTGGAATGCTGGTCAGGTACGGATATTCAGAACGAATATCTTGTTTTCACATAAAATGTTTTAAATTTAGCAGCTAATAAATTAATAATAATAGAGTGTGTTCGATGAATTCATTCCAAAAAGTTATTTTGTGCAATGAATATGTAATTTAATAAATAATTTTAATTTTAATAGAATATTTTCTACTACTTTTTAATTTACTGCATGAAAATCAAAACACCAAATAAAATATAAAAGAGCCCTTTTTATATTTAGTTTATCAAAAATCAACGGTCCAGCAAAACAATGAATTAGAGAAAACGTAAACAAAACGCGGGACTCGAACCACGAATGGAACGAAGAAAGTGGAGAACCGCTTTCTGTAGTCGTTAGTAATGAGTGACAAAACTAAAATTTACTAGCACATTTATTTTCCGTGTTGTTCAATACTTAATAACAAGAAATGAAAAGCATAATTATTGTAAAACATCCAAGTTTTACTAAAAACTAAAATACATCTACAAACATTTTAAAATATTGTTTGTTTCTTTGAATTATTATTAGGGCAGTAAACATATGTATTCCCTAAAAGTTTTAAAGATTATTTTCCTGATAGGTTCCACTTTCCGGTTGAAATATAGAAAATTCGGAAAAGTTTTCGAAATCTAAAGGAAAATTAAAATTTACATAATTTCAAATTAATTCAATATCCCAATATCGCAATTAGAAAATTGCGATATTGGAATAATGCAGAAAAGTGGGAACAAAGTCTGATAAATTGTGAGTCCAAATTTAAAATTAATTAATAAATATACTTTGGTTCCACGTTAGGATTTGTATAATGAAAAATTAGTCTAAAATGATGCAAAATTCTACATTTTGTGTAGAAAATTTCCATATTTTCTAATCGTTCTTTTGCGTTTGCGAGGAAAAATTGGGAATTGGTAATAGTAAAATATGTTCTAAAATTTATAAAAAATCAATAAATATTTTTCGATACCAATTTGGGATCCAAGTTGGTACCGAAATGATAAATTTGATTGTGATCCTAATTAGAAATCAGGCCATAAGTAGAAATAAGTGTAAATTCTGTATGTATGCTTCCTATGTCAGTTCAGTACTTTTCTGCATAATTTGGAAAACAATTTATTAAAAAAATATAGATTTTTTGTTCTTCTTCCTAAGGCGTATGTAAATTTATTAATTCATTTTTTTCCTTTTACGTTGTGAAAAAAAATTCCGCCAGTACAATAATTTTTATTCGAACCCCCTTTCTTCACTTTTCTGAAGAGGATACCGTGTAGCGACAAAAAACAGGCTAGAGAAATAATATATAAAGATGTTTTGCATAGTTAGCAAGTGCATTGCTTAGCGCATGTGTCTTGATATGCACGGTGGTCATTTTGAGCAATTTCTTGTCATAAGTTATTACCGGGAACATACTACCTTAGCAAATTAAGCACTTCGGTATACTAAAACGCAGAAAACTGACCAAAACTTACCATTTAGACAAAAACTACTGCAAGGCTTTACCCTGACTATATAACAAAGGAAGCCAAAACATATACCAATGATAAAACAATGCCTACGGTTTTCATGCTTTTAAAAAAAAAATTAACAATAAATCAAAACTTACTATTAAGAGAGGGTAGAAGAAAGCGAAAATATTTACAAATTAGAAGAAACGACAGCAATACTTACATCTTCACCACAAAATTACAAGGAAGCTAATACATACCAATGAGGAAATGAAAGTCTTTCATTTTGTCACAGTTAGTAACCCAAGGTGTGTCAATCGAGAGTTTTTATATTTAAAGTCAGAATTAACAGGAAGCCAAAACTTACCTTAAGAAAGATAGAGAGAAAGCGAGCTCACACACAAATGTCTAAAAGAATATTTGCGACTACACATAAAAAACTGAACAAGAGCAGGCCAGAAAAAACTTTTTCATTAGCCAGCATCACGATTTTTAACATCTCAGGCGCAACATTAAACGTGTAAAATATAGTTTTCTAAACGATTAACTATAACCTGACTGCAGATTTTACGAAACTACGCACTAAGGCTCAAAGATGCAATGAAAATCATGCAAAATGTTGCAATAATAGAAACTCTCTCTTTTTTTTTTCAATACTTAAAAATAGTGTTTTGTTCAGCTTTATATTTTGTCTTTCATTAGGACCACCCTAAAATTTTTGTTAACTCACAAGGGTAGTCAAAGTAGACTCGAAACATTTTTAGGATTCTTTCCTTGCTTGGTTCTTTATAGACATTGAATTATCTTATTATTTTGTATCTCAGTTTGAAACAGTTACGCTTGACATTGTGAAGGAGTTTTGTTATTATAACGCATTTATTATTTTATAACATTTTGAAATCCAAGTTTGCTTCGTTCTCTTTGCCAATGACACAACGTTAAATATTGAAATAATTTCATAAAATAGGGTGACTAGTCACTTATTTGGCTATTTCCTGTTTCATGAGCAGTGATAGTTGAGGTAAACAAAGACTTTTTTTATTTCCCCAACGTTTACGACATTTAAAAATACCTCGCTGAAAAGGCGATTCAGTTCATATTGAACGAAGGTTAGTTGGGTAAGAATTTTTGCTTCTTAAAAATTTGATTGAACTTCATCATACACACAAAATTTATACACGCGAAAAAAAAAAAAAAAAAAGGAAAAAAAAGAAAAATGGATCTAATTTTAAAAATTAACACATTAAAATTTTTGAAACCAAGAATTACAGTTAGATTTTTGTTTCATTGATTTTGTGCTAAAGATTTAAAGAAATATTTTGATTGGCGCAAATTAGTCTCCAATTTATGACGTCATTTTGAAAAACAAGAAGACTTGTTGTACCGAAAGCAATAAGCAATCTCCTTAATCTACGAAAGCAAAAAGGAAAAAAAGCTCACTCTTTCTTCTTTCAGAGGATATTATATTTAAAAAAAAACAAATGGTTTTAGAAAGAAATATCAAGTTGACAAAATGGTAAAAGTGCGATGCAAAGGGGCAAGAATGTTTTCAGTTCTTCCAGCGCAAAGCAGACAACGGTACTGCTTTCTTTACCTCGGCTATTACTTCTCGCGAAACGGGGTTACAGTTGGGAAAAACACCCTCTTGTTTAGTCAATGTTTTTGGTTGTTCTGTAGCAGAGTTCAGTTTTCTTGAGAGAATAAACTCACCTTCCTCATCATCAATGTCGAAATAACTTTCGCTGATTTTTTCTTTCAGGGGCGGAGCGGGGGCCGTTCTAATCCGAAAATTTCCCATGTACCGTCTTGACAGCACCAATCGTAAGGGTCCGAAGATGGGGGAAAGCATGTATCCGGCAATTTCGTCACTGCCGGCCCCGGATATCATCCAATCTGAATAGACATCAGACGTGACGCTCAACACTAGAATGATGATCCACACCTGGGAAATGACCAGATAAACTCAAAGAATAAAAAAAATAGGTGATTCAGAACTACTATTCAGAATGTCCGTATCCTTTTAACTACTACAGTTTCCTACTTGCACTAATTTTGAAAAAAATTTATCTATTTCTTTTTCCCCATGAAACATTTATTCATGCTGTAATTTTTTCAAAGTAAGGTACAAGTTTTGCAATTATGAAAAGGGATTCTTCAAAAATTATTACTTGTATTAATGTAATTTTCAAAACTATTTTTACCAGCATAAATTCTGAAACTTTTAGTGATGTTTCAATAAATTTAGAATAAATGTGTTTGTAGCTTTTGTAATTTGTTATTTACTTCAAATTTTTGAATGGTAGACATTTAGCCTGAAGCATAACAGCATCTTTAATCATGTATACAAATATTAATAAATCAAATTATGACACAAGATGTGTCAATATTTTCTAGAGAAATGTATGCAAATGCTAAGCCAATTTTAAAATACACACTCTTTAGAAAACTCAGGCTTTCTATTTGAGACAAAACAATTCCAGAAATATTAATGGAACTCTTTTCGGAAAATTATTAGTTACTTTCAATTGAATAAAATATTTATACATAGCCATTTATATTGTTTAAAGAGACATAAACAGACTTCAGCTAAAATAAGCTGGATAAGCTGGATTCAACTAAAATAAGCTGGATGCATAATACAATGGATAGGAAGATAAAAATAAAGGAAAGCACTTTTTTGTAAGCTGTTATATGTTTTTAGTAAGAAAATTAGCATGAATTATTGATTCAACTATATCATTTTTAACGAGTTTATAGGTTAAAATGACTTAGTGAATCTCATTTATATTGCATAGCTGGTTTATGCCACACATCTATCTAGTGGTGAAATTATTCTTTTGTTAGATCAACGTAAAAGCTCAAGTAAATATTTAATCCTTAGACATTGTAGACCGCAGCATGTTTGCCAAAATTGACGAGTGTGGGCGGGGATTGATTTGATAAAAAGGAAAATAGAAACTTCAGGATATATATAATATTTCTTTTTTTTTATATGATACATTTTTCGTAGGAAATTAATAGTAAAACAGTCGAGCATATTTTTGGGCATAATAATAATGAAGATGAAAAAATACAAGCAATGTCTACGAAGGGATAATGCAAATTACTCTTATAAATATTACGTTTAACTGTGAGTAGAACCAAAAAACTTTGTTTTGACTTTTATTTCTTTATTTAACGATATATGTATATATTTTTGCAAAAGCAATGTTTTTTAAGATTTCTCGGAAATTCACTCACGTTCCTGCGTCAAAACTATTAGCCGATTGGTGAAATATTTTGGGAGTTTATTTGCTTATTATCAACGGCAACTTTTCCGCACTATTAAATTTCAATTGTACAAGCTACGAAATTTTCTCTTCACCCTCATACATTGCCTTAAATATAAATTAAAAAATAGTCCAGAATTGCGTGTTTTAAGATTTAAAAAATAAATAACGATACATGAATAATGAAACTAATCCTTATAAATGAAATAGTTTTAAAACAGCAGCAACTGTTTTAGTACCTAATATCACAATCGTAAAAATGTAAAAATAAAAAAAATCCTAACGTTTGTAGTTACGATTTAATAATCAAAGCAGGATTTTAAAGAGGAAGAGAGAGATGTAAAAGTTAATTTAAAAATCTATCTCACCTGACTTTTCATCCCACACCTCTCTCTCACAGAACCTAGAATCCTTTACCAAATGTAGCTACATTTTATTAGAATGTGCTTTTATATGTAAGAAATGAACCATAAAATTATCTTAATCTTATAACTGTCGGACTTTTGCGGAAATTTTTATAAATTCCAATGTCCAGTTGATTCATTCCTGGTATGACAAAAGGACGGCCTTCTCCCTTTCGGCGACGCTCTTTAACTGAGGAAACGAGGCGTGAAGAGAAAAACAAGGACACATCTGAGGGCCCTATATACCGTAGGAATAAATGATTGAGTTATTGGCCAAAAATGCTCGCTTGGCAATGAAAAGGAAATACTTCTGATGTTGTTTGACCAAACCGGTGATAAGAATATCGAATTAACGCTTTTTGTTCTGATTTTTTTGTTTTTGAAGTAAATTTTTTTCCCATTTTCCCATACATATACTATGGAAAACCAGAGACCGAAGTTAACCCCTTAAAGCACCATTTTTTTTTCTGAGAAAGTAGTATAGTGTAAGTTATTCTTTGCAATTTCAGGTTGTGTATTCTTGTTACCCTCATCTTACTACCAACAGTTGTAACAAGAATGATTGTCCTTAACCCTTAATCTCTACGATCCAATGTCCATTTTATAAATCTCAACAAATTAAAATCTGTAAATTTAATGGTCCAGCAAGATATGGAATTCGCATTGGAAACTGTGGACGACATTTGGTAACCTAGTGAAGAAATGACGTCCTTTGAGATCAATCACGATATGAAACATTGTCACAAAATCAGTGATACAGACCTACTACCACAGTTTTTACCTACTACCACAGAAGCTTTGAATACTTTAAAAAATATTGTCGCGATTTTACAAAACCAGAAAAAGTGATTAATAACTAGTAAAAAAACTATGGTATTAAAAAAATTATGATATTGAAAATAATTTAGACAAAATATATTCTGTACTAGGCTTTTAAGCAGATAAATAAATAAAACGCTTTTTTTACTAGTCATAAAGCATGTTTATGCGAAGCAATTGATTTCATAACATTTCTTACGTCATGCAGGTAAAGTAATTTTACTTTACCTGCAGCAAATTATTTGATTTTCAGTCTTCAAAATCAACCTCGTTTATAACGTCACCTCTGTTTTAACGTCATAAACACCAAGTACTCTCTGATGTCGTTACAATTGAATTTATTATATGTGCATATTTAACGCATATACATTGCAAATATTTTTCTTATTTGTGAAAGATATGCATAAAAAATATCTTTCAAATTAATTTTTTGTTTTTTACAATCCGTACGTCTTTCAAGTTTCATATGCTTTCATTTTCGTAATCTCTGAATATATTTTTGAATAAAATAGTGGAAATATACAATGTATGTATTCGGTCAAATAATATAAGAACTATCTGTTAAAGACAATCAATATCCAAGTTGATAAGAACCGATTCATGCTGTCTTGGAATATTATTACAATACTTTTTTACACACTTTTATTACCCGCGTAAGTTTTTGAAAGACAGTCGACTCTGTCACCAAATATCTCAGGCGATTAAAAAATTGCTTACTTCCTTGATAGATAAGGATTGCCTTAGAACACCTGTTGAAAGACAAATGAAGAAAAAACTTAACATCACAGTAGACGCCGTTTAATGTAATCACAACCGGACGAAAATGGTTTCATTACAATAACCGAGTGATTATATAAACGATAAAAGTTTAATGCTGGAAAAATGTAAAATTTCTTACATACAATTTTTAATTTAACATATAATAGTATTTGTTTTTTGCTCCTTTTACAAGTACTTTTTTTCTACCTTAAATTCGCCCACACAGGAAAAATAGAACCCATAAAATGTAATAAAAGTTTTAATAAGCAATATTCAACTTGAACTGAAAATTTTTTTTCTAGAGAGAAGGAATCTTGACTGCCTCATATCTCGTTATGAATCATAACAAATAAAAATCTAAAAATGTTTAGTTCCTAAGTAATTTAAATATTTGTTAAGCAATTTTTTAAAAATAAAGTTCTACTATTGTACTTTGTACTCGATAGAAATATTGATTTGTTTTGAATTATTAATTTTCCCCACAATATGTTTCCGTTGTTATTTTTTTCTAATACTTTCCAAATGTCTGCATGACGCCATTCCTTTCTTTGAGATTTCATTGAATGAACAGTCGGATTTTAAATAGGCGTACATCCTAACTTTTCTGGGAAAGAAGCGATAAATTAAATTGCGAACTGAAGCTCATTAAATTCTCTTTTCCCCCCCTTTTATCACATCCTTTTCTTTTCTACCGCTATGTTTTTCAAGTTTTATGAAAGAGGGACCTGATAAATCAAAGGACAAAATGAAATTCATTTCAGACAATATGGCATTGTTCCTTCGAACAGGACTTGAAGATAAGAAGCGATTAGTATTATCTGAAACTTTACCTTATCCTTTCTCAGGAGTTATTAAATAGGGCTCATCAGGATGTTCTGACGAGTTTGTCATCTGGTGCCACCCCTGACCATGTTCAAACAACTATTCTTCTTCGTCTTGTGCACCCTCGCCTTCTCCAGTAGGGTGGATTACACAGGGTAATTGATTACATTTTCTCTTAAGGCTCTTCTCTACCGTTCATCTAGTTTTTCGCTCCTAATGCTGACTCTACGGGAAAATCTGCAACGTAGAGAACAAATAGAACGAGAAGTTTATTGAACATTCTCATGCGGTTTGCTTTAAACGAGAGCGATGTCCTAGATGTACATTTCCCTGTTTTTAGTTTTTCTGTCGCAAGCTTTAATAATTTTTTGTAAGATTTTCAAATTTTAAATACCGATTTTGGAAATTTTGGTAATCGATTCAGAAAAACAAAAATGTAGTTAGAATATTTATCTTTAAAAGCATTTTATATTTACCTCTGGGGTAATTTGTTCACTAGTTATTAGTTTTCCATGAAGTGTTGTTTTAGAAAATGTGTGAATAACTGAAAATCCAAGCCTCACACCTTGTCCCGCCTACTCGAGGGATCATTTTTTCTCCCTTCTCCCCAAGGCGACAAACAATTCAATCACATGGGTTCTCGTAATGGTTACTGTGTAAGTAATACAGATTCTTAGACCAATGCTCAAAAGGTTGAACCCCAAAGAATTTTAATGAGCATTTTTGATAATCTGATAAATTGTAATAAAATTACAAAATTAACTGTCTTTGCTTAGCTGAAAGCAGTTTAAAATGACGCAAAACGAATCTTGGATTTATTGCACAGAACGACGCTTACTTGCACCATTTCAAGAAAGACACAAAAATCTTTTCCCCTGAAAAATAAGAAGCCGAAGTAAATGGTTCTGTTACTCTTATGCGTTTTTCTAAAGAGTGATATAGGGTCAGTTGGGGGAAACGGAAACACAATTTCAATATTTTAACTTTAGATCTTCCCCTACCTCTTGAAAGAATTTGAGATATAAAATTGTGAGCATTGTAGCTAATACTATACTACTCGTGAGTAAATGTGTACAAAAAAGTTGACTTTATTACTATTTGTTAGCGAATGAACTCGGTGTTTATATTTACCCCAGAGGTTCTAGGGTAAATGTAAACAGGGATTTATTTTCCAGTGAGGTTGATGCAACTAGAAACATTGGAATACACAGTCTGATTGGAAGCTTGAGAAGTTCTGGAGCAATGGTCTTCAAACTGAGGCTGCACGGTTCGCTGAGTTATTTTTGAGTCATCTGAGATCATTTAATGAGGAATATCTTACAAAAAATCAAGTTATTTGATAAATTTATGTAAAACATATGAAAAAGTATAATTTACATCAAAATATAATAATTATTCTCTTCCCAAAAGAATAGAAATACGATACAGTTAAGTGTTTAAAATTACCCCAGAGTACAAAATCTATGGGGCAATTATAAACACCTAACTTGTACATGACAAATAACAGGAGGATGAAATTCATAACTAAATGTTTTTAGCAATATTTCATATGACAAATAAAAATTGTTACTCTTTCAATGTCTTCTCTATGTTGCCAAGTAACCATCAATTTAGTTTTAAAAACCAACACAAGTGTAGTTCTGAAGTTTGTTTATATTTACTCCATATTTACAATTACCCCAACTGACCTACTGATTTTAGGATTTGTAATTTGTGCCACAAATCTTGAAAATCACAAATATTGAATTGTATTCAAGCGTCATCATGTCCCACTCCCAATGCAAGAGAACCACAACTCAAAATTAACCCCTTTCTCAGGAGAGGCAGTAGAAAATTCTAACCATAATTTTAAAATCTAGTTTCTTTTTTTTGCAGAATTTTTTTACAGTGTAGTCAATTTTTTTGGCCTTATGAAAATATTATATTAAATTTGGCCTTGCTATACTGAGATTTTTTTCTAACATATTTTTTTCGTTAATCTTTCTTAATTAATTGCATTCGTATAATGTAAGCATAGATAACGCGTAATAAATTACGCTTAAAATTTCTAATTCTTTTAGATCACGTAATTATTCCTGAAATTGCAGAACTACTATTAATATATGCCTTTGTTTTTTGTATTTCTAGACATAAAGTTCTAACGGTTTCACCTAATACAAAAGAGCACATTCTGTTCTTGGAAAAGCTTCGCTCAGATTATGGGGTAAGCCAATCTATACTTTTATCTATATAGAAATTCGCGCATTCAGTGTCAACCAGTGTTTGGCGAGACAGCTAAATGCTAAGTTACTTTCTTTTTTTGTGTTCAAGCTATTGTTTAAATACTTGTAATTCCCATAACTCGAAAAATAATATATAAACTATTCATTTTCCCCCGAATTTCAGTTTCT
This sequence comes from Octonoba sinensis, assembly GCA_038502835.1. Taxonomy (NCBI): domain Eukaryota; kingdom Metazoa; phylum Arthropoda; class Arachnida; order Araneae; family Uloboridae; genus Octonoba; species Octonoba sinensis. The sequence continues at coordinate 146,325,179 of CM076598.1, forward strand.
AACCTCAAAACAAACAAAACCGATAAATATTGGCGATAGATAAATATTGGCGGAGTAGATTATTACGCTCTCCGTATTTTTCTGAATAAAAATTTATTTTGATGGAATGCAAAAATACTCGACAATTAACAAAACAAAAAATTTAAACTTTAACACTTGGTTAAATTCACGAAGACTTTTAAATTGTGAAATTCAGGATCGTTTAGTCCTGGGGTCGGTACACGTTTGACTCCTCAATAATCTGATAACATGTATAAAATCAGAAAGGTATCGTCCGGCACTGTAAAAAACGTAATTTTAAAAAATATTAAAATTTTGATAAGGGCGTGTTGCCATTGCAGTAAGCACCAACTTTTAATTTTTGATGGGTAACCCCTTGTTTTGACATAAAGGAAATAAACGTGCTGAAACTACAAATACTATATATTTTATATTCAGATTACTTTAACAGGTGTTTCAGAATGATTCAATAGGTTACGTTCCTGGTTTCAGACCTCCTCATTATGTTTTAAAGTATAAATTCAAGAAAAAGATGTAGTCACTAAGCAACAAAACTAGTGAAAGAATACAATATTTTTAAGAAAAAGCGGAAGAAAAATGGCTTATTGTAATACATAAATTTAATTATTTATAAAATTAGTTATCATTAAAGTTATTTTTAAATGTTTTTATCTCTCGAAAATTAACCAAAAACCTTTGACCACTCAAATTTCAAGACAATGTTCAGACCAATTTTTGATCAAAATGTAACATCAATGCAGATTAAGCTTTCTTGTAAGACTAATTTCATTATTTATTTCGCGCACTAAAAGTAAGTATTTAAGCTACAATTATTTGAGATAAATAGTGCGGGTTACCATTAGAAATTTTGAAGTTACGAAATTGCTTAATACGAAAAGATTCCCTTAAAACAGTTAAAAATCTAAGCAAAACGTTTTATTAGATTACAATATCCCTTATTGCACATTTTTTGCGTCTAATGAGACAGTATTCAAGGTCAGAATGGACCCCTCCCCCCTAGAGCCCTAGAACTACAACGAGTATTGGTATAACGAAATACATTTGCCTGCACTGCCTGGCAATAATAAATGCCTATAAAATGCACTATATTTCCTGAGAGCTAAAATTCGTGTTTAGCAGATATTCTTCAATTCATTAAAAATAAATAAATATAAACATATTCTCTTTTGCACACATGAACTTTTTTTTTTTCTGAAATGAAACAGTTATTAGGGGTTAAGATCAGAGGGGCGCTGAAAGAAAAGATGGAGACTGTTACTCATTTCAAAATGCCTCTATATAGCTAATCAATAATTTAAATATTCTTAGAAAAGTCACTTATTTATTACAATTCTTTTTTAAAGATAATATTGACCACAGTTTGAATCTTAAACGTTCCTTTCAAATATTTTCAGAAACAATGATAAGCATTAAAATGAAGAAATGTTTCATGTGCTCAATAAGGGGTTGTAGGCAGTTGGAATAGTTTACCGGAAGAGACTGTTAATTGCAGTGGGGAAAAAACTTTTAAGAAAGCTCCTGATGTTCATTGGGGACTGCTAAATTGACTAGGACCAGCCTAACTAGGCCCTGAGCCTGTTGTTGGTCGTCACTTTTGTATTTGTACTTGTATTTGTATTTAACTCTGCATTTCATAAAAATAATCCTTTCTTTAGGTATGAGGTTAAAAACAAAGTTAATAGGCCTTAAGAATGCTTTTTAATAAAACAGTCGCGTTAGTTACTCAATAATACTTGAAATAACTCAAGGTATCAATAAACATATTTCTTCACAATTTCATTTTTAGATAACACTGTGTTAAATGAAATTATAGTAAGGAGAGGAAAAAAGCAACGCTATGAATATTGGCATATTTGCAGAAGTAGTTTAGATAAAGAAATGATTTAATGTGGGAAATAAGTCTAAACGACGTAGAAGCTTAATCAAATGCATAAACATTTTCTAAAAATATAATTTTGTAGAAGAATGAAAAATAACTAGTTTTTTTAATTGTGATGGCATGATATGCAATGTTTTTGCTCAAAATTATATCTAATAAGTTATAAATAAATTCGTAATTTCTTCGTGTGTAGTAAATTACATTTTTTTCCCATTTCACTATTCGAACACGTTATGATGATGATAATAATAATAATAATAGATTACTTAATTTAATTATTAATTATAAAACTAATTAAAAGTGTCAGCTTAACCCTTTCTGAGGCGGTGGGAAGTGTACTTCCCACCAAATCCATCAACTCATAAATGTTTACAATAAGCTATTTTACCCCATCTGTTTGGCAGAATTTTCTTAAAAAAAACTCAATTTTTAGATTCCCCTTCCCCCAAAAAAGAGGGATAAAAATTATATTAGTTTTATTCAATGACCTATATGAATTTCTTTTCTAAACCAATCTAACTTCTAAAAAGAATTTCAATATTGTACTACTTAAAAAATAGCAAGTTAAAGGGTTAACACAGCTAATTATTTTCCATGCTGTGCAATGCCTGTAAAAGCAAGATAACTCTATTTCGTAGTTAAATTCTTTCAATTTATTAAAGGTGAATTCCATATAAAAGTGGGCATTTTCGGAAAAAATAAAACGAAAAATTTAAGTATTACTTTTTATGTTTGTTGGGATTCTGAAGTTAGTTGGCAACATTTTTTTTTCTCCTGGTGGGAGAAAGTTAATTCACAATTAACAATTTGGCTGCCACTAGATGAATATTAGGACACCCTTTTTTTGTGCGCTGCGTCAGTTTCTACTCTTTTTCGAATATGTAAATAATTAGCTCAACACCAAAGAATAACATATGAGTATTTTTAAACATGCATTACTTTTTCACTTGTGTAAAAATTTCCCTGTAAGAAGATCATAATTCACAAATTTTGGAATATGTTTGGATGTTTCCAATAAATGTGTCTATTCTATATTGCCTCAGTTACTGTAATGTCCCCCCCCCCCCTCATAAAAAGTAGCCATGATTTTAAATAAGTACACATACTAATGTATTACTGTAGCTGTATAAGACAGGAAATTTAACTATTCTATATTTTATGCATATTCTATTTTCTAAAATGAACTTTTTGCTTCCAAATGTTGCGTCAGTTACCGTGGAATGCACCTAAAGCATCTCAAAGAACTCTGCCGACAGAACGACTAGTTACTGGAACATAAGCATATTTGATAAGATTTGATAAGTAGCGCGAGAAAAGTGTATATCAACAGGTTATATGAAGCACTTAGTTTTGATAAGTTTCGACACTCATAAAATGTTAGAAAATGTAGAGCAGCAGCATCACCTCCTCAATCTTATTTCACTTCACATTCTCTTGTCAAGTGTTGAGATCAAGGGATGCACTTTCATTGTTTTTGATCAGCTGGCACTTGAACGACATGGGTAAACATTGCATTTTACAGGCGCTTTTATTTTTGCTGCTCATTATTTGCCCCTTCAACAATGATATAACGTACAATAACTATTCCATATTTCAGGGCCATTCCGACGGGGGTATGAACGTCCACAGAAGGCATTGGATAACCGGTATCCGGCCGCTGCCCGAAAGATCCGGATATCCGACACGTCAAATTTGATTTTAAAATGTAGTTAATTTGCAGGCTTTCCAAATGTATGAAAATTACAAACTTGCTACGTATTTGCAAGCTGTAGGATGTTTAAAAATACGCATAGAAATTACAGATTTCAAACATCAGAGCTGGATATTCGGTGCGGATTTGTCATACATTTGCTACCGGTTATTCGTTACTCGGAAAAATCAACATTCGATGCACCCCTAATCCTGATCTTGGTTCCCTCCCCCCATATCAAAACCCTGGGTACACTACTGTCGTTTTTTAGCCTACTTTCCCGTAAAAGTAAAAAATAAATAAATTATAAAGCATTTAGGATGGCTTAATGTATCGTGAAAATATCGTTAAAATAAAGAAAAGTCAGAAATAAGTGAAATAATTAAATGAAGATTGAAAAATAAAGAATTTGAAAGCATGGTTTTGAGATGGGGAAAATGTGTGTCTATCTGTCCACCCCCCCCCCCCCTAATACCTTTTGAAGGAATTGTCCGATTCGAAACATTTTTTTCCATTCAAAAGATCTCGACAAGGAAATCTCATTTCCGTATTTTACTTTTTTATTTGAACAATTTTTAATAAAATAAGATAAAATGAGGGTTAAATTGCTCTTTTGTGTTTTATTTAAAAAAGATGCGAATAAGTAAATGATGCTTGTTGGCCAATAAGAATTACATTAAATCTTTCGTGGTGACGGTATTGTCTCTTATTATTTTGTTAAGATCGACCCAATTGTTCCATTTTATTCCGTCTTTTAATTTACTCTATGTAGCATAGTGTAAATTTCACGCAACATACCGTTTGATGGATGTTTTTGTAAATTTCTTTATAAAAAAAATTAAAACCTCAAATACGCCCCCCCCCCCCCCCCGCGTTTAGGATCAATAAATCCCAGTTTAAGAGTTCGATACCCCGTTTTTGTAATGTTCTTTGTAAATAATAAAAAAAAAAACATTTAAAATTTTAAAATACGTGTTTTTATTGTGCATTAGTGTGCATTTTTTGTTTTTATCTCAAATTCAAAGAATCAAATTAAAATAAGAATTTATGAGGGATAGTGCAGTGATTTCACAAAAACATTTAGACAGCGTTTATATTGCTTATGCATTATTTTCCGTCAAGCAGGTTGGCACCCTAAGAGGTATTGTTTCGAACTTGGAAGACATTAGGGCCACGATGGGTCTTACATGCACCAGTTCCTATTAGCGTACATAGTCCCAGAGCTACCAGTTGCGAGGGTGGGCACCCTCCCAAGCACTGACCTCTTCATTGCTGCTTCACTTTCACTACTGTGGGATCTGAGCTTAACCGACTGATCCACTGCGAGACATTTTTCCTTACTAATGAAAAGTTCAAAGTTTAGTTGAGGATTTTTTTGTTGAACAATTATTTCTTTTAGGTGGACTTGTGGAACGAGCCCAAAGTATTGAACGTGCCTGTCATGATGCATCTCAAGCCGGAGCTGATTGAAGCAGTGGAACAACAAATGAAAGAGAGGAACTTATCTTATCACGTGGCTTTCGATGATCTTGAAAGGTGAGCATCGAATCTCAGGCTTAGAAATGAGCCAACTCAATTCTCTAACTTCTAATTTCTTATACATAATATTAATTCTCTTAAAACATGCGATACGTGGTTTTGACATAGATTGGTTAAACTGATAATATGGCACTAAGCGAAGTGAACATTGTCGTCACTTTGGCATCGCTATTCGGTAAAAACTTCTGATGTAATAATCCTTAGTGAAAACGCTCTGTATTGAGCACTGCCTGTTAAATTCATTGTGAAATAATTTCATGTGATTAGTGTGCTCAACGTGAGCACGGAACCAAATACAGAAGGAAGCATACACATTCTATTTTTTATCCTAAGTATTTCTTCCCTGACGATGGATATTGAAAATAAATAAATAAATAAATAAAAATAAAAAAATCTGTATAACTATTTCCTTCGCGTACAAGTGGCTAAGAGAGAAAGCAGGTTGTACTTTCATGTATTTAACTGTTTAGTGAAATATTTCTTCGTTAACTCCAAGCTCAAATGCTAATGTACAAATGTCTACCAAAACTTGATTGAATGAAACACTTGATTTTCACTTTGCAGAACTATCCAAGCAGAAAGAATTCAAAATGGACCTTCTGATGCCTCAAGTGGATTCGATTTCAGCAGATATAACGAATACAGCAAAGTAAAATAACAGTGGAATTTTTAAATTTGCTTTTTTTTTCTTAATTAGATCAAACTTTGTGTACAAAACAAATCGCTTTTTGTGCCTCTAAGAAAAAAAAAAGTTTCGAAAATATTGAGAACATTATTTTATGAATTAGAAAAACTCTTTAGTTTGACCAATTTTCTACCGCCAAGTACAATGAACAACAAAATCACTTTAATATCAGATGGACTTTGATATCATTTTTATGGAAAAAGAGCATTGAAGAGACGTTTTTGTTTAACACTGCATAAGTTGAACTTCAAATGATGTAACAAATATTAAAGAAAAACTTTCATCACTGTGCAATATGGAGATTTTTCCTTCACGTTATGTACTCCTTATGCAAATGTACAATAAGTATAAAGTATATTACGTAAACATACATTTTAAGATATTATTGATATTTTTATTAAAAAAAAGTCTTTGTTCAAAAATCTTTCAAAGTATGGGTAGAATACACACTAGAAATGCAATTAATTATGTAAAATTCACAGCCGTAAGGTAAAAAATGAATAAAAGCGTAATATGCATAACGTAATAAATGAATAATAACAGCGCGTAGTATACAAAGCAACGTTGGTGAGTCCTAGATGTGGAAACGTATGCTAGTAATTCATCTAAGCCACCAGCTCCATGCGAAAGCAATCCTAAGGCTTCGGCTAAAAGGTAGGGGTCTGGTGGAGATAAGTTATTCATCTAATCCAGGAGTGATAAGATTCCCGATCTTATCCCGTGAAACGCGTGCAATCGGCCCCATGCTTTCAGTACTCAGCACCACTGAAATCTTGCTGGCATTTCAGACATATGTGATGACATTCGCTAGATGTTAGGTAAACGGGCTTAGATTAATATCATTCCTTGCTATATGCTATGTAATAAGTTGTCTTGTAGCAGCTTGCCATAAAGAAGAATGCAAACCGAACGAGCCGTCGTAACATACAGGTGAGTTATTCAGGTTGAGCACTGAGCAGGTTGATTAGAAGCTACTTTCTTTAGTAAAAGGTTGCGCTTCACATTTTTACATCCTAGATAACATAAACGCGTGCTTATATAAAACAAAGATTTATCGAGAGCATTGGCACTGGTGCCTCACACACGAATTTAATCATCTATCTGCTCCAAGACTGAAGTGCCATCACTGAATACTGTGCAATATTAGTCTGTTGGTAGCCAGTATGACCGCAGCTATGTCGCATCTATGTCGCAAAGCCGTCATTTCATTGATGAGCTTCTTTCAGCAATAATTTCTGCTAACAACCACAGCAAATATTACTGGTTTTTGCTTAACATGACCAGCTACATTCTGACTTCCGTTCATACGATCAGTTATTCAATGTGCTATTATGCCTTTAACAACGTTGTAAACATTAATTAGTTGTGTCTCCAGAAAAGCTTTTCATATCAACTTCCATAAAAGTTGCAGAAATCCTAAATCATTCCCTGTTTTATGCGATGTAATTAATTGTGCTAAAGAAACTGCCGCCATAACAATAATTGAAATTCACTGGCATTGAAAATGCACTCATTTGCAGCCTGGCTATAAAAGCTTCATGGAAAACATAGTAGGATTGTTTTTAGGATTACTTTGGTATTTTCTTGTTGAGAAGGGATAGAGTATATTTCGTCAGTCTTTTAAGAATTATTTATTTACCTTAAATTATGTAGCTCTAAAATGTTTTGCAGCGTATTTGAAAGATACTGTGCTCAGATTTTTCTTTACATATAGATCGTCAACTTGCTGAAAGATCTTTCTACGGAATATCCGAATCTGGCCAAGCTGGTAACCGCTGGAAGCAGTTTCGAGAATAGACCCATCTACAATCTGAAAGTAAGAAAAAGTCTCTCGTCCTTTTTCATTATTTCAGATACTGGGTTTTTTTTTCATTGATAAATTTCTTGGAGAAACGGTGAATTCAATATTTTTAATCATTGAATGTTTTAATAGTTTAAATCTATTTTAAATGCTTAAAAACTTTGGAATTAAAAAAAAATTGTATTTAAATTTATCGTATTACGGTTAGTTAATACTTTTTCGAATTACACCTTAAAAAGATTTAATTACTGCAAAACTCTTATTATCATTAGCGTAATGTGGTAGGGAAAAGAAATTGGAATCTCAATGCATCTATGGCTTTCTAACAGATTTAATCTAGATTAAATAGATAAGCAATTGCTTCGAAAGTACAGTGAAACCTCTCAAATCCGAACTAATTGGGGCTGCAGCCTGTTCGGAGTTCAATTTGCTCGGATTAGCCGAAAATTATCCATAACATAATAACGAACCCTCGTTACGGCACGTTAAGGAACCCTCGTCACTTCGACTGGTAACTGATTTCAAGTGAAACATTCAACGATATTTTGTGAGTTTCTATTATTATTTCTTGTTTTTGCAAAGTGATTAACTTCAAGAATTTCAATAACCATTTTGTACCGTTTTGTCGACAGGGTGGCGTAGTGGTAAGACGCAGGTCTCGTATGCCCAAGATCGCAGGTTCAAACCTGGCCCAAGTCGCTGGATTTTCAAGATGCAGAAAATCGTCTGCTTCCATGTCGTATGATTATGTGGCATGTTAAAGACCCCTTGAGTATCCGTTTGGCATGGATAATCGCGGCTAAATTAAATTCCTAGTGCAGATTGCATCAACGAGAGCTCAGGTGCCCCATATAGGGGAAACTAAGCGTCAAAAAAATGCGGCAATGGTACCACACTCATTGTGGTGCCGCTGAAAGAGTTGGTACCGATTTCTGGGGACGCACTAGGTCTGCAATGGTTGATGACCAATACTGCTGCCCCATTAGAAAGAAGAAAAAAAATTGTACCGTTTTTCAATCATGCATGACATAAGTATGTAGATAAGACACATTTACGGTTTGTTAGGTATGCTTTCTTTGTTAATTTTTCAACTAAATATATAAAATTAGGTTATACTTTGTTATAGTTATTAATTGCTTTATGACAAAATATAAAAAATTTTAATTTGTTAAGAAAAGCTCGTTTGGCTTTCCCAAGATTTCGGATTTGAGAGGTTTCTCTGTAATGCCCTTTTAACGCTAACAACATTTTAATTAATTGAAATTTGGCATTGTGAAAGTTGCGCCAGTTCATAATGACTTAACTTTAATACATAATTCTGACTAACCTATAGAGAACGGGGTTTATTTTTTAATTTTATTGTTTTTATTGTTAATAACGCGTATTTCATTTTCTGAGTTAATTTTTTGGTTCATAAGCCTTTTTACTTTATACATGAGCACAGTTTTGGCACCCAGAACTTATTAATAGTTCGTATGAAAAATTTCAAATATCACTAATAATTTCTCTTTTGATGTAAAATGCAGTACCCATTGTTTTATTCATTGTAATCAAAAATTCATAAATTGAAGCTATGTGATGTGCTCTTTAACACTTATTGCTCGAAGTGTTAATTGCATTTGCTTTGCGCTTAGCAAAACTCTACGTTAAGCATAAAATTTGGGAACAATTTAACTATTGACTGAAAAAGTCCACTATAAATCAGAAACTTTTCGAATTGCTTGGGTTCAATATCTTGAAAAATTCTTAGAATTTCCCATGGAAAAAATGTATCCATTTTAATTTAATAAACCGGAAAACGTTATTTGATTTACTATAATGTTTATTATTATTGTTATTCTTTTGTACTTCACATGGAGTGCGGTACAATGAATATGATTTCAATCCCGCCATATCAAAAATTCTAAATTTTATGGATGAAAAAGTAGCTACTGTACAGCATGTACTCGTTTACTTGTATTCCTTTTCAATTACGTTTTGTACTTCTCTTATTTAGAAGGGGTTTCAAATTGTAACGTAAAAAAGATACAAAAAAAAAAAAAAAAGAAGCCCCCAGAATGATTTTTGAAATAAAAATCGCACAATTAGTTGGTTGATGTGGACTATACACGTTTTGAATCAGGTAGAATTAAAAAGAGGTTACTTAGCTGCTAGAGAAATTTGAAAAAAAAGCCTAAAATTGAAAGTGTCCCATTACTTTTGGCTATATAATGTACTTCGCTTGATTGCGTTTTGTATGTTTCTGAAAAACCCATTGTTGCTGCTGACTTGGCCAGGTGTTGCGCTAATTAATTTGGATTGTACTGCAACAAAATATTGGAAAATTTGTGGCTTAATTACCTAATGACTCGGCAATTAATTAATTATTACTCATTAACTCGGTATTCTTTGAAAAAATAGTTTTAAAAAATTGAGTTTTTTGATTGGTCTGAAAATGCCATTAAATTTACCGAGGATACGATTTTTTTTTGTGTATAACCTTAGAATTAAAATGTAAGATGATAAAATTAAGAGAAAAACTGGCATGTGTAGAAAATTCTTCTAAAAGGTTGTATCACTGATTAAACTCTAATATTAAATTTCGTCTTGAACGACATGTGTAGAATTTTATTGCACACTGCAAAAGCATTTATAGGAGAGGGAAAAGCAAATGGGCTCCCACCACTTCCAAAATAAATCCAGAACTACCTGCTCTCTCTCCCTCTGAATAATTAATTTAATACTATTTTGAAACTTTAATTTGTAAAGTTATCACTTAATGTTTTAGCTGGGCACCTCTAAATCAATTCCTACATCGTCCATGGCCACTGTTAATCATTAAAATGTCTTCTTCCCTCAGATCAGTTCTGGAGACGGAAGCGGCAAACCAGCCATCGCAATAGAATGCGGTATTCACGCTCGAGAATGGTCTTCTGTTGCCACCTGTGCCTACCTCGTTAATCGGGTATGTATTCCTTTGGCGAACATGAGTAGGAAAAAAACTTAAAATACAGGTAACATTTTAAATCTTCGTGTGTTAAAGCGAAGAATTTTTAACATTAATTTAGATGGATCTCAATCGATACCAGAATAAAAATTCGCTTCATCCAATATTGTTTTTTTAACTGAGCTGTTAAACTGAGCAATTAAGCTGAGTTAAACTGCAGGTACGTGGAAGATAATGAAAAAGAATTCCTTCTTGGAAGATTAATTTTTAATCTGGTACCTTTTATATGCGAGTACTTTTATAACATTTCGATATCTTAATATGTTATTCTGTGAACTTGCTTTCTGCTATTTCATAATCAATTTAAAGGTTTCATTATTTCTTTTTCAGCTTTTGAGTACCTACAGTTCGGATCCGACCGTGAAAGGATTGGTAGACAAGTATGAGTTTAACGTCATTGTGGAGTCAAATCCTGATGGATATGTTTATACATGGGAACATGTATGTATCTAAAAACCATAAGTATTCTAAAGTAAAATGTTTCCAAAATATGCATAGAATATTTCACACACCTTAAACAAATCATCTATAACACCGTATCTGGTTTATTTTGATCTCTTATGTTAAAAAAAAATAGTTAACAAGATTTGGAACAAATTTCGTAATTTTAATAGGAGTCACGATTACGTACGCAAAACAGTCCTTGCTAAAACTTGATTCAGGAGCAAGTTCGCAAGCATGTTGTATTGTGGTCCCTCATTAGTAACACAAATCCTGTGAGGAATGCAGGTCTTGCGAGAAGGTCCCCCGGCTGTTTCCGGTCTACCTTCCAAAGTTTAAAATTATCAGTAATTAATTATACAAAATTAATAATTAATTATACAAATTGTAAGGCATCCTAAAGAGCAGAGCCTAACCTGTTGTCCGTACGGGACCGTTGTCCATACTCTACTTTTAAGAAGTGTTATCCTTATTATTCCAAAAGATTTTTTTCGGACAATTATTCTCTTTCCAACTGGGATATTTCTGGGGGCAATTTTTAAAAGGACCGTAGATGTTATTAGATAACTTTTGTCCTTATTCTAAAAAGGATTTAAAGGTATAGTTGTCCTTATCCAAACAGGAATTTTTAAAGGGATTGTTGAGATTCTCTGAAAACTGATTATTATATCAATGTTTTTTAAAGACTATTATCCTTCTTCTGATGAAGATTTTTAGCAGGACCTCTAACGTTATTTAAGAACTAGTAATATTGCAGGGGTAGCTTTTACTTTTCTTATTTACGTAGCTTTTCATTATTTGCGCAGAACAAAATGTTAAACATGCGTCACATGTTATAAGTCTTTCTCCGCCTGGGTAGGACACAATATTCGAGATGATCCGTGGAAAGCCAGGCTGCGCAGCTAGATTATAATTAAAAAAACCTATAAATTATTAATTAGAGTTCATCTTTAATTTTTATTGAGTATATAGGGTATAAATATAATAATTGTATAACGTATGTTCTTGTTTATATACTTTTGCATAAACTGTAAATACTGTACATGAGTTGATGTTTGATGTAATACATTAATGTAATTGAAGATGACAAATTTGAACCTATACGATTGGGTATAAATGACAAAATCAGCGTTATTTAGCGGGAAACAAATTTTACAATAATAATTATTGATAATTGATAGTGGCGAAAGATATCATGGGAAGAAATATTCAAGAAAGGTTGCTATTGTGGCGAAAGGTGATATTAACTGGTTGGAAATTCACAAGAAATTGAACAATGGGAATGTATCGAATACTATAGTGATTTTTTTAGTACTCATGTTTGTGAAAACATTTTTCAAAATATGTCCTCACTGGTTGTCCTTTTATTTCTAATATGCAGGATCGTATGTGGCGCAAGACTCGTTCCCGCAGCAGCGCTGACTGGCTTGGAGTGTGTCGAGGGACAGATGCCAATAGAAACTTCGATGTTGAGCACTGCGGTAGGCAACATTTTTGTTCGCAGAAAAACATAATCGGTTAAAAAAAACACGATGTCAACTTAGGGGAAACCGGGGCACGTTTTCCATAGGAGCAAGTTTTCCAATTGGATATACTTTTAAAATGAACCGCTCAATGATGCCAGTGGCTGAACTGGCTGAAATTGCAGATCTCCGCACATCATCTGCGAAAGTTTTAATTTAATACCTGGCTGACATTTCGTCAACAGAGTTGTTTTCTCCTTTTTTTTTCAACGATGACTAAAATTTCAGGGCTTATATTAAATTTAAATTAAACACACTAGCGTTAAACTTACTATTTTGACATTGCATACATTAAAATAATGGGTTATCTCTTTACGTAACTATGCGGTTTTTTTTTTTTAATTTACGTCTTTTTTGCTCCTTTAATACCCATGAAAATCTTTTCATGCAAAAAGAAACCTGCTGTAAAGTGCCATAAGATGTAACTTATTATAAGTGAGTTTCCTGTCACTGAACATAATGCGCAGAGCATTACAGTGAGCCTAATGCGAAGTATACATTAAAATTTAAACGAAAAAGAAGGAGCAAGTAGCATGTGAATAAAAATAACATCAGCGTACCGATTAAGAAAGCACTGGACATTTTCGCTTTTGGCCACTAAAATAAAATGAAATTGCCGAAAAGTATAATTTATTATACTTCATGTAATTTTAACATCATTAAGTATTCTTCTATTTTCATGACCACAAAGATCCTCGAAAAATGAAAAACTAATTCATGATCTTTTTTCTTCATACATGCAAAATAATTGTAACACTCTATGACAGGGGTCTCCAAACTTTCCAGCCTTAGGGCCATATTGATTACCCTACAACATAATTATTCAACATAAAAATAGATTACTTCAGTAAACTTAATTTAATTTGCTATAAAAAATAAATATGTTCTCTAGAAGGAGTTTTCTTTCAAGTATGCTAGCTCTCCGCGGGCCGGACAAAATCTGTCCGCGGGCCGGATGTGGCCCTCGGGCCGTAGTTTGGAGACCCCTGCTCTATGACATTAATAGGAAGTTCCATCTAGAACTGTACGACCCTACTTTCCGTATACACCCAACATCAAATTTTCAATCTAGCTATCGCTCTCTCTCTCTACCTCATTCAGCTTTAATTTTTGGTTGCCTCAAATATACATTTTCAACGGCTAATACATATTCATTCACTCAATCATTCATTCATGCATTTTTAATTTACTCACTCTTTCATTTATTCATTCCCTCATTCATTCATTTATTTATTCAGCTAATCACTCATTTATTCATTCATTCTTTCACTCCTTCATTTATTCATTCATTCAATAAGAAATATCCTTAAAAACCCAGATGAAATAATTTCATTGGAAAATGGGCTCTTTTAGTTCTATATGAACTTCATATCTATACATCTTCTACGTAATAAAATCTTTCTGATAATTTTCTTTCCAAGCAAATCCGTTTGTTAGATCAGGATTTATATAGGATTGAAATTGCCCCGTAGCGCTAATGTTAAATTTTTTTGAACTGTTCAAAGTTGAACAAACATGGGTCTTATATACAGGGGTGGGGCCAGTTGGGGTAATTGTAAACGCTTTTTCAATGTTTTAACTTTTGATCCTTCCCTACCTGTTGAATAAATTCAGAGATAAAATTTTGAGCATTGTAGCCACTACTGTACTTCTTGTGAGTAAATGTGTACAAAAATTTTGACTTCATGACTATTTGTTAGCAAATGAGCTCGTGTTTACAATTACCCCAGAGATCTGGGGTAATTGTAAACAGTGATTTATTTTCGTATAAGGTTGATGCAAATGAAAAATTGTTTCATACACAGTCTGTTTGAAGGCTTAAGATGTTCCGGAGCAATGGTTCTCAATCTGCGGCCATTAAGCTGTATGTGGTCCGCTGAGTTATGTTATGAGTCGGCTGAGATCCTCTAACGAGAAATATCTTGCAAAAAATCAAGTAATGCGACGAATTTATGTAAAATTTGTCCCGCAGTGGATCAGTCGGTCAAGCTTGGATCCCACAGAACACTGAAAGTGAAGCACAACTGGCCGTGGTCAACGCTTGGGAGGGTGAACCCCTCCTGCGACTGAGTACTCTGAGACCGAGTGCGCTAAAGGGAGCGGTGCATGTAAAATCCATTGTCGCTTCAAATGTCCACCAAGTTAGAAATAATTTCCTATGAGGGACCAACCTAGGTGACGATCTCTCATCTGGGAGCTGGTTCAAAATCATGAGGCCCCTCTGAGCCAAATGACTTCATTCTAGCAGAGCTCATTAATAATCAGTAGGAGCTCGCTTAATTCATGGTCGCCATGCAGGCTTGGATTTCCAAGTGGCATTAGCAACAACAACAACAGTTATGTAAAATAGGCACAAATGTGTAATTTACATCAAATTATAATACTTATTGTACCCCCAAAATATTGGAAATAGGATAAATTTAAGTGTTTACAATTACCCCAGAATACGAAATATATGAGGTAATTGTAAACACCTAACTTTTCACATGAAAAATAACAGGGAGGATTAAATTCATAACTACATGTTTTTAGCAGCATTCCATATGACAAATAAAAATGGTTGAAACCGCTTAAATCGCTTTTGTCGGTGAGCTGGAGAGGAAAATGTAAGATCACTAAATTTTGTTAAACAACTTTTTTCACTGTGCCATTTTCAAACAAAAGTGACGCCACCACAGTTGTTTCGAAACTTAAACGAAACTGTTTCAATGTCTTCCCTATGATGTCAGTTTATCACTCACAAGCAGTTAAGTTTTCAAAACCACCACAAGTGTAGTTATGAAGCTTGTTTACAATTACCCCATGTTTACAATTACCCCAACTGACCCTAATATAATTTGCTTCATATTTCCCCGATAGCGCCCATGTTAAGATTTTTTAATTGTTCAAATATATATATATGTATATATATATAAATTAGATGTCCTCGCCGAAACCTTTCGAATGCAAAAAAAAAAAAAAAAAACAATCTTTCGAATTTCGAATTGAACAATTCCCTCATTTTTCCCAATCTCAAAACCCTACTTTCAATTTTTTTACTTTTCGATCTTTATTTAATTACTTCACTTAATTTAATTTTGACTTTTCTTTATTTTTAAAGATTTTTTACGAGGCATTAAGCCTTATTTCAGATTTTTTTTAGAAAAACTTTCATGGAAAAGTAGGCTAAAAACGACTGACACGAATACAGGGCTAACTTAAGTTGTCGCATTTTCAATCATAAGTTTCTTTTACTTTAAAAGTCGGCTTGTAATAATATTTTTAGGTATTTATCGAATATATTTTTAGATATCTAGATCTAATATTTAAGTCTATCTAAACAGGAATACTTTTAGATATTTGTCTGACCTAATTTGTTTTCAATAATGCAGCACTATCAATTTTGTCTAGCACTATAAGTTCTAGCACTATTTTTAACAATGCATCTAGCACATCCTAGTATAAGTGAAGCTAAATAGAGACTATTTCTAAATTCGTTCTCTGCTCGTAATATCCTTCCCGCAAATCACAATACAATCATTTTTTGAAAACTTATGCATAATAGATATCATTTTGGTAGGCGTGGGAACCAGCAGAAAGCCTTGTGAAGAGATCTACTGTGGCGACGCGCCCTTCTCCGAGAGCGAAGCCCGTGCAATCCGGGATCTTATGACATCTCTGAAAAGCAGAATAAAGGCCTACTTCTCGATCCACGCGTATTCCCAACTCTGGATGACACCTTACGGAACCACCAAGCAGCTGCCTCCCAATTACAGTGAACTAGTAAGTTCTTTAATCTCGTAAGATTCTGTAAGAAAGAACAAATTGGTAAAAGACCTTTAACAAGAAAACAAGTTCAAACAATCTTAACTTATTTAAACTGAATTTTTTTTTGTAACAATCCTCAGGAAAAGAAGTCTAGAAGAAAACACAGCAAAAGAAATTCCTTATTACTGTTCTTGTATTAAACATTCAGGCTTTTTGATAAAGACATCAAAAAAAAAAACTGTGTTTCAATAATAATAACGACCTGAATAAATAATTAGCTAATTTATGGAAACCTTACATCCATCATCAATGAGGTACAACTTTTATTTTATAACATTAAAAAAAGTAAATTAAATTTTATTTACCAATATAACAACAACATAACCATTTGTTGTAGAATACGGAAGATCTGCTTATACCGTTTTAAAATAAATCATTTTTCAAATTTTCTTCCCGACTATTCTGATTATGTAAAATCATTCAAAAACTTATTATTGTATTCATTTTAATTTGTCAGATACACCAGTGAAATTTTTGGAAAAATGGTAACGAAATTTCTTTTTAAATGCCTCGTGTGTTACAAATGTCTCATGAAAATGCACATGATTGAATCCTGATTCTTTACAGCCGTGTTACAAAAACTGTAACAAGAAAGTTTCCTTTTATGCCTTTAAAGGACAGAAAAGAAAGATTAATTTTCTTGTTTTGATGTGTCCTTTAAGCTGTATTCTTTCACATTTTGTTTTATAACACAATAGGAAAAAAACCCCTAAAATCTTTATAAAATAACGTCAGAAATAAATTAATTCATACAGTTATGTATGGCGTTCGACTACGTTCTTTAAATTGTGGGTAACTATTTTATTCATTTCGATGCTTATGTATGCTCCATAGAGAAAGTTGTGTAGTAGGTAGGGATGCACCGATAAGCAAATTGGCCGATTATAGCTTAATCGGCAGAAGATAATCAGCCGATAGCGATTAATCGCTAGCCCGTTAATTATAATAATACCTATTTTTAATAACATCATTTCTCCATCACCATTCTTTTTGTTTCTAATTTTTAACTTTACAGAATTAGCTAAAAGTTAATTTCTATGATTATTATTTTATTTTCCTCGATTTTCGTACTTTTAAAAGTAACCTTTTCAGATTTTACTCAAATTCTGTGACCCAATTTTCTTATTGGTTGTTAACAAAATCACATTATGTTAACCAGACCTGAAAGTTCGAACATTTATTAGATAGGAACCAGTGGCCAGTGGACCCTTTTAATTTCGTAGCACTAGTTTTATTATTAAAAGTCACTTTATTCAAGATTATTATTCTTTATAATATCTGTAAAGTAATTTTATGCCCTATGCTAAAGCAAGACAATGGATTAAAGTATTGATGCACGAGAAATGTTGCAATACAGTATGCATTAAATGAAATTAAAATAAAAAGCTGAATCAAACATCAATAAATGTAAAAGGAATTAAAATCGTGTACATATATGCACATTGCAATTTCTGTTGAATGAAAAAAGTACCAATTTTAAAAATAAATTGTAAAAGGTATGTTGAAATTTATGCCTAGAGTAGGAGGAAAAAGTTGTTTGATTTGGAGTATTCTCTCAAAAGTTTGGGGGATGGGGAACCGACAACATGCATGCATCCTCCTCACATAACCCTAACTTTTTAAATGAATTTTGCTTAATTATTTTAATGTGTTATTATTACTACTTTATTTATTTTGTTTTTAAAAATATTTTAATGATTTTTTCCCACTGTTTTTCTTTTTCTTTTTTGGAAAAGTAGGCAAATTTAAACGAGCGCCAGCTGCTTAAAATTATTAGTTAATTCTCAAAAAAAAAAAAAAAGAAAGAAAATGTGTTGTGGGAACACGTTAGGAAGATACTTAGTACCTTTAGGAAGATACTTAGTACATTTTGTACATTGGGAGCTCTTTTGAATATTGGGAGCGGGACATACATTGAATGGAAGGGAGGCAAGGAGAGCTAAAATTCGAAACTATTGGTAGTTAGTCGTAATTTGCGCCCACGGATTTCTATTTACAAAGTAAGACTTTATACCTTTATGTGTGACATTCAGACCTGTTATTTTGGGGAGTCAGGAGGAAGAAAATGCCTCCCCACCAGCTTGATAAATATAATTTATATAAGAGTTTTTACATGACATCTTATGTTGCAGAAAATTACACTGACTTACTGTAGCGGTCGGTACCCACAAGAGAGAGGAGACTGCACCATTAGAAATTTTTGGAAGGGGAACGTTGGAAAAATCAATTTAAACAAAGTGCTGTTGTAAATTTCCGTTTCCGTTGTTATATCTTCTATATTTTATTTATAAAATCATATTTTGATAAATGCTACTCTGATACTTTTCTTAGTTATTTTTAAAAGGGGGTTAGATGCACCATCGCTCTAGGAAGGAGGGCACCTCTGGTATTGTTAATGAGTTCATTCAGCATGGTTTCTTGATTTTGGCAAACTAAAAGTAATTTTGATAAAAAACAATTCTTCGCCGATTGGGAAAAAATGGCAGATTATAAATAATCGGCAAAGGGGCTGATTACTGATTACTGTCAATTAACCGTTGCATTCTTAGTAGTAGATAACTAATAGCATGGAGCTTCCTGCCATTCGAAAACTGTCAACTGCCTATGTTTAGCACATTTTTGAACTCTGACTTTTAATAGGATATTAATCATCGACTTCAATTTTGAATTATTAATCATGGGCTGATTTTCGGAATAAAGGTAGAAATTTACCTCTTAACAGGTTAAAGTTTTGCAGGTATGTCCCTTTAAAATTAAAATAAATAAAATATTCGTTATCACAAATTTATCACCGTAACTGGTACAATTAAAACTTTGAAGCTTGTTTCACGCTGGAAAAATTTGATAATAACTTGGGTGGACAACTTCCTAAAAAAGTATATTTTACAATTAAAAAAATAATTTACAGAAAATATAAGATACACATAAGAGTACTAAACATTTATACATTTTTGAGAAGGTGTCTTTTTTTCGGGTAAATATAATATGTATTGTTTTAACACTCACCTTTATTCTAATACCTTTTCCAATGTCCCCAACATCTGGAATTTTAAATGAACTTTATGATGAAAAATTCTAAATGTAGTTGATTTTGCGTTTTTTCTATTCCATTCATTTTTTCATCAACTTACCATCCAATTATATCTTCACACTTATTTTTCCCTTTATTGTAAGTGAATTCCGTGAAATATTTCTTATACATTGCATTTTGATGGTCAGGCATTGTTAGTGGCATGCATTTTTGTAAAATTGTTTAGAAAACCCGTTGTTTCATTTATAACTTTCTCAATGATATCGCAGTCATCAAATACAGTTGAATTAAATTTTTTCACTCCAATGGATGAGTGCTAGTCATGTAATTATGTGTTACATTCAACTTCATCTGAAAAAGTTGTTTCCCGCCCCTTTCCCCCTTCTTCTTTTTATTGACCAGACTTTCACGATATATTTTTCACTTTATTAAATGTTTATTTTTAAAGGACCCTTTCCTTCCTTATTACTCTGGATACTTTCATTACCTCATTATTATCCAGCAAAAAGCACACTTCTTTCCATGGTAAAGATTCGTTGTAGATAACTTCTTTTTTCCAAGCAATTTATCGACCAAGTTCCTTGGTCTATACAACTGGTGTATCCTTAAATGTTTAAACTTTTTGGCTAAAAGCATAAACCACTATTTAATTTAACAGTTACAGTGGATTGTGTAAAATTTCGATGTAGTTCGTTATGCTGCATACGCAAAATATATTATCCCCTTATCCCCCCCTTCCCTATGACTCCTTTCAAAATCGTGGGATCAAGTTACGCTTCGATTTCTCGTGCCCGTGATATTTCCAGGCTGGAGAGTTCAAAAGTAGCACTCAAAAACGTTAAAAATTACCTACCTCTCATTCCCGGAAAAGTGTTTATTTCTTATCTTACGAGCTAGATGACAGTACCAGACTATTTATTATGTTGTTTGAAATATGTGGTTTCTTTTATTTTACACTAATTTTTTAACGATTTTCTTGAATAAAAGAGAATGCGATTTTTCTCTCCTGTTTGCTTGGAAAGTATGCGATCGTAAGGGGTTAAGTATAAAATGAAAGAAATCTACTATCATTTTTACGTAAGTAACCTTCCTTCTTTATCGTAGGATCAACTTCGCAATTCATAAGAAAACAGACAAAAAATGCTTAAAATAGAAACTGAATTTTAACAATCATATAAGTCAATTTGGTATTTTCTATAAATTTCACGAGCTTACATTTCATGCATTATTACTATTATTATTTTATCCGACTTTTGTATAACTATTAGAGAAAGCAGTCTATATACCTTTAACTTACCCTGTGTAAACTCAGAAATTGTAATTAAATTCTTTGCGAAAATGCATGTAACACAGAAAGTTAAATTACGCTTAGAATTAATGCGGGGAAATTAATTAAAAACATTTGAAGAAACAATGACGAAAACGTATATTTGCAATTTGAAGCTAAAAATAAACTAAATTAAAATTCAGTCAAGCATACAGACTAAAGCCTGTAAAGTCTTTGCAGGGTCAAAAAATTTCTTTTGATGTTATGAGAAAATTTGATGTTAGTTGCAGAATGACGAAAAACCATTTTTTCTACTCGCGTCATTAATAACAGAGAAAATTGATTCTAATTTCCGCTCCTAAATGGCATAAACTTGCAAGATAATAATTCAATTTCCAGGAGTCTCTCATTTAAATTTTTTCTTCAAAAAACGTTCCCACATTATTCCACTTGACATTTCCTTCACTATAGAATTTTTAGCTTTTCACCCCATTTGATTGCTCGAATAAAGTTTGCTTGTTTTTTTTCTGCTTTAACTTTTCTTCCGCATTTAAGTCCAGTGTAATTGTTTCCGGTTCTTGATGAGATGCTTTTGTTTCTGGAAATGTCAATGTTGTCTCAGCATTTCGTAAAAGATAAGATGGTAGACTAAAAGCACCATCTCAAAAATACACCTTATTATTTGAACTTTGAGACTATTAGAGTGGGGCTTAAATTTGTATTTTTTATCAAAAATCATTAGAAATTGAGAATATTCCTTGAGAGTATTCTCGGAAATGGAGAATATTCGGTGAATTATTCTGCTGAAGGTTGAAATTTCAGGATATAATTGAGGATATATATATATATATATATATATATATATATATATATATGTGTGTGTGTGTGTGTGTATATATAGAGAGAAGGCATAGTTCGTATAGATGAACAAATGATTACCGATTCAGAACATAAAAAAATACAGTCACGAAGACATCTAGAATAATAACTGCATAACGGGGAATCACTATTTTTGCTTTGTTACACAGAATGAATTAGTACTATAAACATAAGCTACAACTGTTTAACCTATGAACTACACTAAAAAGTATATTATGTTTTCTTTCTTTAGCAACGCATTGGAAACGCTGGTGCGACCGCGTTGGCCAAGAGATACGGAACTCGATACAGTGTTGGATCCATAGCCAATATCATATGTAAGTGCATTTTATATTACGTTGTCGTCAGATGAAGAGATCCGTGTTAAAACACAATTCCTGAAACATTATTGAAGTTTTATTTGTGAATTGCCAAGAAAATGAAAAAAAGATTATTAATGTTATGATAGATTGACAGATGGGGAGGGGGAGGAGGGAGTAACCCCTAAGAAGTGAACAGTCCGAAAGTCAAATTTTAAGTCCTAGGGAACAGAGTGAAATTTTTTTTATAACTTCGTTTACTGATTACAGGTCCATTGTTCAACTATCCGTGTTTTTAGATTTTCTATGTGGATTCGAATAGTACTTATCACGAATAATCGTAAATTCAATGTCATTACGACAGACATCTTACCACTGAAATAACATTAAGGGCTAATATCTTACTATGGCAGTGAGGAAAGCAGAATTTAAAGTAAACGAGACAATAGGCTTTACACCTTTCGTCTATTGAGCAATTATAACAAGAAAAACTGAAAAACAGTAATATCGGTTCTCAGAGCATTACGAAGTATTTTTAACATTAATAGTTTAAAATCATCACATAATTTTATTGTTATTATTATTATTATTATTATAAATATTGTTATTATTGAGCCATGCAAATTGTTCTGCGAAGCAGAGTTCTCAAAAACAACACTTACTTTGAAAGACTTTTCCAAATTTTATTACATTAACAATCTTCCTTCATGTAAATTTTATAATATTTTTAACAAGTGTCCTAAAAGCTTGGTCATTTGTGAGGCGTCTTTAGCTGTTTTTAAGACTAATTGAACGACGCTCTTACATCTGAAGTGTCTCTTAGTGTTTCAGTTTCAGTGCTTTGATGTTATGTCTGTATGATGTCATTGTATTATTTAAATGTAATATCCTACAGTGTATATATAATTCACTAAATAAATAAAATAAATGTCCCATCAAATGACCTTGTATTGTGCTATTTGACTAAAACTTTCTACTGTATTCCAACTGTCAGATTTAACCAGTGTTTATGCTTTCACAGATGAGGCAGCAGGCTCGTCAGTGGATTATGCCTACATTAAGCTGGGCATCAACATCGCCTTTGCTTTGGAACTCCGCGACACAGGACGTTACGGATTCTTCCTACCCCAGAATCAAATCCTCCCCACATGTGAGGAGACCTTCGATGGCCTACAGGCTGCCATCCTTGCACTTTAGCTTCTTGTACAAATAAAAAATAAATATTAAAGAAATCGTTTTGTTTTATGTCTCGTTTTAGCAATAGTATAAGGAGGAGAGGAATTTCATTTGACTGACTAGTAAATATGAAACCAATTCGCGCAGTGCATTCGCTGATTTTCCCAGTTGCGCTTCGGGGTCGGACTATACACTTTTAAGATATAGACGCGATTATCTCTCAGTTTCGCAAGTTTACCAGAAATACTAGATCGCGTGACAGATCTTTCAGCTTCGAGCAATCGGATATAGAAGAAAAGAATTTCGGAGCGCTTACCGCATATTACCGTAGCTCTTAATACAAACATTGATTCCTCAGGTCTTGCTTACGTGACTTATTTACGTGCCATCGAAGAGCTCTAATACTACACAGCTAAGCAATATAGCTACATAGTTAAATCTTTCCATTTGAATATGGGCAAACCGTCTTTAAAATTCCGTAACTGTATAAATACAACAATTCCCGGCAGCATCCATTATATTAAGAACAGAGCTTTCCAAAAATCCACATGGAACTGTCGACTCCCATCAACAGTCCCGAAAAATTATCATTTGAATAAGGACAACAGTCCCAAGTATTCCTTGTTTTCTTAATAATTGTAACTCCATAATGGAACTCCATAATGGTTAACATTATTTAGAAAGCTATTAATATACACATGCCCCCAGTGATATACATCCCAAATTATCTCTCAAACTATAGGTGGAATCTTTGGTTAAAATTTGTAACCAAAATGTAAATATTTTCGTTGCAAATTCTTATAATTATTTACAGTGTATTTAATTTTACAACTATTCAAATACAGGGTGAAAATACATAACTTATCTTTTTCAATGCGCAATAAAACCTATTTTAGGAATAAGAAATTATTTACTTATCTTTTATAATGTAGGTACTCATCGAAAGATTTCTTTTACACTTTTGAATATCAAATCAGGCCAGATGACGCCCCCATTCTCCATACACTGAGATATGAGATTTATGGTGTTCATCATGACCCTTACGAGCATAGCAGAGGGTATGTTGGCAATTTCAGCCTAGATGTTGCCTTCAGTTGTTCTTGGACGGTTGACAAAAATGCGGGATTTCTAAAACCCACACAAGAAAGAGTTTTTTTTTAATTGGACACAAGGGGTCAAAACAAGGGACTCATCACATCCAAAAGCCACCATGCGTTCCTCCGAGAACTGAAATCATGTTCAGAGAGTTCCTGAACAATTGCCAACTCATAATAAAATAAGAATAATAATGAAGGTCATCGTGAAGAATTCTCCTCATTGAGGTATGTGCTACACATAGGCTCTCAACGTGGGCGATAACGCCCCCTTGTGGGCGTTTGAGAGTTTCAGGGGGGCAGTAAAAGACCCAGAGAAAACTAGGGGGCATTAAGATGACACGGAGAGGCATGGGCATATTAATTAAATATGGTCTAAAATAGACTAAGCACGCTGATTATGTACTAACAAAAGTATTAGGTTTATGGTCGATTGTTCAACGATTTCTGGTAGCATTCTCATCTTCATATATTTAGCTGAACGTGGCTATAGTGCTGTAACAACATTGGTAACCAAAAAGAGAAATTGGCTCCATATTACTGAACGCGGCGACTTAAGATTGTTTTTAAGTAAAATCGAGCCTGATATTAGCAAACACCTTAAAATGTATCAAATTCAACCTTCTCATTAGTTAAGTTACGAATTCGATGTCTGAAAATTTTAATAAAAATACTTTTCAATATAATTAAGTATGCGTTTTGATTGCTGTCATTAAAATAGTCTTCCTTAAAAACAGAAATAGGGTAGGGTCGTATCCTATCTACGACTAAAATGTATAATATTACACATTTAAAAATATATTCGTGGGAATAGCTATTTCAGATTCGCAAGTAAAAAAGGGGGACTTTAGAAAAAAAAAAAATATTTTCAAAGTGGGCGGTGAGCAAAAAAAGGTTGAGAACCTATGTGCTACATTGAAGTGATTTCGGAAAGCGCGCTGGGTTGCGATCAGTGAACATCCGTTCGAAAAGTAGGCCTCGACGATAGACGCACTCTCCTCACGCATGGTGGTGACTGAGGACGGGTAGGGAACAAAACCTTTATGCCTCTCGAATGAGACCAGTCCTACCTAGTCCTACCCAGTGGTCCTACCCACAGCGATATCTACATCCTGATCGACGTGCATTTCAAAAAAGGAAGTTGTGTTGCTGCAGCCTGCATATATATTTATTTTCAAATAAGTCGAAAAAGAAAATTTTATTTGCTTAGATCCTTTTCCCCTAATGTCGGCAAAAGTCCAGCTAAAATGAATAATCATAAAATATTACAAAGAAGTAAACGTGTTTGTATTTTAGCTTTTTATTGTTATTTTATTTTGCTCATAATTGTCACGCGGCGATAGCCACTAGGGCGATTCGACATGAATCTTGCACCCGATTCCCCCGGCCTAGGAACAGCCGGCAACCCCGAACCCAGAAGGGGCGAGAAAAGCACGGAGCCTCAGACCTTGACTGACCAGCGATGCACACTGGTGTGGTGTGACCCTCTCTCCCCCGGCTGGACTGCGGGTAAGTTTCTCTGGCGTTTTTGAAATCCCATTTGATGAATCAATTGTGTAATGTTAGATATCTGTAGGATAACAGCCTAGATTGTAGAATTTAAATGATCATATAAAAATGAATAAATAATCTCATATAATTAACTTTTAGTTGCTCTTCTCTAATTATGTCCGGTGCTATTGAATACTGAATTCAAGCATCGGTACATCTGGTGCCGTGACCTTTTACCTGGAACGATGCACTAAATAATTTTTTTCGTGTGCTCTATGTTTTTTGAAAAAAAAAAAAAAAAAAGAATTTAGCTTTGAAACTAACTTTCACATGTTTCAACTTAGCACGTTGGCCATGCCGTTGTAAGCCTAACGCAATCGGTACGCATCTGCGAGAGTTTCGAGAAAAATGCTTAAATTAATCATATTTATTATGTAGAATGGTTAAAGTTAGCTTTATTTAAAATTATTTTTTCAAAAAAAAAAAGAAAATAATAATAATCAGTTAATCAATTTTGCTTCATTCATTGTTTTGTTGACAATGTTTCTCTAATCGTGCATTTTTTCGAAATGTTTGTAGTTGTTTTTAGGTTATTGCCTGTGTATTGTGCATTTTATTTTCTCAATTTATCTATTTATTAGTGTTTTTATGTATTTCGTATTTAATTGTTAAAATGCATCGCCGAGGTAGAATAACGCGGAACGTAGTTGTCCATCACAGTGTACCAAACATGTCGTTAGTCGAACTGGTCCCTAAATTTTCCGGAGATGATTCCGTCAGTGTGAAGCAGTTTATCAATAAAATAAACGAAGTCGGCCAGTTGAGTAGTTGGGGTGAGGCAGAGAAACTTGCAATTTTAAAACTTAAACTTACAGGAGCAGCGGAATATTTTATCTCCACCACAGCAATGGACAGCGACTTTAACACAATAGCCAATTTGTTAATTGAAAGGTATCAAAGAAAAGTGTCAGTGACCTCAGCCTTACACGAATTAGCAACTTGCTCACAAAAAGAAACAGAGACTGCATTCGATTTCGGCGTAAGAATCCGCAAGTTGGGAATTCAGGTGTGCACTGCAGGAAATATTAGCGAAACCCCGGGAACGTCTGAATCAAACCAAACCTTACTTCTGGCACGTTATTTAGCAGGT
Organism: Octonoba sinensis; assembly: GCA_038502835.1. NCBI lineage: Eukaryota > Metazoa > Arthropoda > Arachnida > Araneae > Uloboridae > Octonoba > Octonoba sinensis. Next base: position 146,351,938 of record CM076598.1, read on the forward strand.
TTGAAAATTAGCATTCAGCGTTTTGTATTAAGCAAAAATCCTCAAACATTAGATGAAGCTATTGCAATCGCGACGCAAGAAGAGGGAAACAATAAAATTTTCGAAGCAACAATCAAACAATCAGAGATGCAAAATTCCGACAAAATTCAAAGAACAATAGTTGATGAATTAACCAGCCAGTTAGCTAGACTTAGTACGGAAGTTCAGTCACTTAGAGCCGAAGCTAACGCAGTAAACATACAGGGCCAATCAAGCAGAAACGCGTTTCAATCACAATATCGGGGAGATTCTTTTCGAAATACTCACGCGGATAGGGGGTCGTTTACTCAGTACAGCAGGGAACGAGGGCGTGTAAGAATTAGATGCAACTATTGTGGGGGTGAAAATCACAAATTATCTGAATGCTATAAAAAGGACAGGGATATGAGACGACAGAGGCAAGAAATATATAGGTCAAATTCAAGGGATCGCGATAATTCTTGGGGGCATAGCAATCAAAATCATGGGCAAAGGTTAAACTTCAGGGGGAGGAGGAGATATTAAATAATACTGAAAGGGTAGTTCCTTCTCCCAATTCGTGCGCATACCCTAATTACAGGTTACCTTTGATAAATGTTGAAATGAATGGCATAAAATTCCCGTGTCTTATTGATACAGGAGCAACAATTTCGCTGCTTGGATCGGGTATTTTTGAAAAATTAGAAAAGAAAAGTGTACAGGAAATTAAAACTAATATTTCAGTCAGAGCTGTTAATGGTGAAGAGCTAGAAATTAAGGGTTGCTACAAAATTGCCTTAAACGTTGAAAATTTATTATTAGAACACATTTTTTATGTTACTAAGAATGATTAAATATTAAATACCATGGTATTTTAGGTTTTGATTTCTTACAGTATAGAAATGCGAAAATCAATTTAGAAAACAATACTTTGCAAATTATGGGTATTCTAGTGCCAATTAAATTTGGAAGCTCGGCTGTTAATATAGTAGATGCAGGAGAGGAAATTAAATTAAAACTTTCGAAAAAGACAATCATTCCCCCACATTCGAGTTCGGTTATTTATGTCGAAGTGCCAGTCTTTACACATAATTGTGTTAGTGCCAACATCCGGGAAAATCCTAAAGTAAAACTAAAAGGTGTAACTTTCGAAGACGATAAAATAAAAGTCAACCCCAGTACTAAGCAAGCTACACTTACAATTAAAAACACCACAAATTCGGCGATATCATTAAATAAGCACACAAATATTTGTTACGTTAATAATTTTGACGAGTTACCCACAGAAATTCCAGTTTCTAGGCATACACCAGAACCTTTGTCAGAAAAAGATTTCACTATGACCGGATTAAGTGCAAAACTGAAATCAACAATTTTTGATATTATAAAAGAACATGAATCTGCTTTTGCCAGAACAACAATGGAGCTAGAGGAAGCCAGAACGGAACCCCATAAAATTCAATTAGAGCATAATCAGCCAATAAAATGTCCGGTGTATAAAATTCCATTTAATTTAAGGTCAGAATTTAGAAAGCAAATTAAAGATTTGGAGGCAGCAGGTATAATTTCAAAATCAAAGTCACCTTACAATACCCCAGCGCTTTTTGTAAAACAAACAAATAAATGGAGAATGGTTCTAGATTTTAGAAAACTAAATGAAATTACTGTCACTCAAGATTTTGAAATTCAGACTCTAGATGACATTTTACATGAGATTTCGGGATCTAACTATTTTAGTTCTCTTGATTTAAAGACGGCCTTTAACCAAATTCCAATTGATCGCAGGGATAGGCATAAGACAGCCTTTTCAACTCCTGATGGGGATAAATATGAATTTAATCGCATTTGTTTCGGCCTTCGCAACGCACCGAAAGCATTTCAAGAAATTGCCACAAATACATTGGGAGATTTACTACATAAAGGGGCACTTGTATATATAGATGATATTCTCCTTTACTCTAAAACTCAGGAAGACCACTTAAAACTCCTTAATGAAGTTCTTAGTAGGTTTGAAAAAATCAGACTGAAATTCAATCCTTCAAAGTGTCAATTTTTTACTAAATCATGTAAATTTTTAGGATTTATCGTAACACCTCAGGGATTACATATTGACAAAGATAAAACCGTAACTATAAATGAATTTTCACCACCAAAAGATCAGAAGTCTGTAAAGTCATTTTTAGGATGTTGCAATTTTTACAGAAGGTACATAAAGAACTTTGCAAAGAGAGCTTTACCTCTCACTAACTTACTCAGGAAAGATACTCCTTTCACCTGGGACAAAGAAGCGCAAGATTCTTTTGATGATATCAAGCAGGCTATATTGAGCCCCCCAGTGTTAGCCTTACCTGATCCGAATGCAGAGTTGCAGCTCACAACCGATGCTTCTTCCTTGGGTATTGGGGCTGTTCTCGAACAAAAATGCCAAAATGGGGAAATTAAGCCGCTATATTTTTATTCCAAGAAACTAAATCCCTCTCAATCTAAATACAGTGCTACAGTACTTGAATTTTTCGCCATAGACTGCGCACTAAATTTTTTTAGACCCTTTCTGATAGGAAAATTCTTCCGGGTGTTCAGCGATCACAAACCTTTGGAGGGTTTTTTGTCGAATAAAAATCCGTCCTCGAAAATCTTAAGGTGGAAATTAGCATTGGAAGAATTCGATTACGAAATAACTTACGTGAAGGGTTCCTTGAATTCGGTAGCGGACCATTTATCACGATGCGTAAACGCCATAACAATTGTATTTCCAAACACTGAGGAATTGATAAAAATGCAAAATGACGATCCAAAATTGAAAATTATTATAGACTCACTAAAAAATCGAACGAATGAAACAAAGTACGAAAACTATGTAATTGATGAACAGGGAATCTTAATTCATTTATCCCAACGTAATAAAAGTTCACCTAGACAAGATGTTAGAAAACAAGTTTGTGTGCCACATTCTCTAAAAGGTAAAGTTTTAGAATCTGTTCATTCAGAAATTGGGGGACATTTAAAATTTTTTAAAACCTATAACAGACTAACAGAAAACTTTTATTGGGTTTCCATGCATAAAGACACGAAAAATTTTATTAGGTCATGCATGACTTGTTTGTCTCGGAAAAGTGCATTTAAAATACCCACTGCACCCTTACAACAGGTAGATCAAAGTGAGTCACCGGGAGAGAAATGTCATATGGATGTTTTCGGACCTTTAAAGACTACTCAGGCAGGCAATATTTACGTATTGTCTATGATCGACGCATTTTCTAAATATATTCATCTTGTTCCTTTACCAGATTTAAAGTCAAAAACTATCTCTAGAGCATTTTTTGAAAATTACATCATTCATAGGGGATGTCCACGGATTCTTATAACTGACAATGCCAAGTATTTCACCAGTGCTGAATTCTCAGAATTTTGTAAGACTCAAGGTGTTGAAAAACGACACATCTCATCGTATTCCGCTCATGTAAACGGGAGAGTCGAGCGAACAAACCAGAGCCTTGCAAATATTCTTGCAGCAATCACTTCTGAGAGTGAAGAATGGGATACTCAATTACCTCAAACCATGCTAGCCATAAACTCGGCTATTCATGAAGCTACGCAAGTTTCACCCTTCTTCCTTGAGCACGGCAGAGATGCTAGATTACCATATACATTTATAGGGGACACACCAAAATTTGACACAAACTCTGAATACACCACACACCTCATAACGTCTTTAGACAAAATTTTTCCAAAAGTTTTAACGCATTTAAAAGAGCAAGAAGAAAAGAATATAAAAAGGAGTGAAATAGGTAGAAATAATGAATGTTATGATTATAAAGTGGGATCTCTATGCTTTGTAAAGAATCCAAATTTAAATAAAAACATGTCAGCAAAGTTAAGAGCTAAATATGAAGGACCATATAGAATCATCGAAAGATATTCAAATGTAAATTATAAAGTAAGAAATATTACAAATAGCAGAAAAGTTTTAAAGGTGCACGTAAACAGATTGATTCCATTTACGCAGAGGTTTGGGTATTTGCATCTGACAGGAAATGAAAGTGAAATTGAAAGTACTCAACCTAAGACTCTAGATACTATTCAACGAGGGAACACATCAGATAATGTACAAAGGTATAATTTGAGACCTCGTTAAAAGGAGAGAATTTGTTTTTAGCTTAAAATGTTTTTTTTATATATTCAATTATTGCCGATTGTGAATTTTTCTACAGAAATGATGTGTTGCCATTTAAATTGTTTTCCTACTTCAGTATTTTTTGACTTTTTAGATTGTTTCGTGTTTAAATTTTTACCCTATGAATGTTCGTGAATTCGATACCGGTTAGAATTCTGGAGTAATCATAGGCACTTGTGTATCTAAAATTTTGTAGCAGGAGTGTTTCAATTTAGTCACATTGGCCACGTGTTTGAGTTGGAATATCACTGCAATCTAAATTTGGATAATTAATCTAATTTTTTTTTAAACTTCTAATTTGTATCTAATTTATTTAGTTACATATTGTTTTATAAAGTTCTTATTCAATTCAAAAAAAAAAAAAAGAGATCTGTTATTTCGTAATTTTGAGTTGATTTTTATACTTGAGTATGTCTCTTCCAAATGGGAAAGTTGTAAGATGTTTCCAAAATAAAATCTTTCGATCATGTTTAGTTGAAATGAGTAAGGTAAATGAAAAATCTGAAATTTAAGACTATAGTCCAGAGAAACTTTTCCTGCTAATTAAGCCAGTGTATGAAAAAACAAGAGAGAGAGAGTGGATACTGCTTCTGTGTTTTGTTCCTAGGGACGTCGCATCCGAAATCTGGAGCCCTTGGATCTATGAACCCTTTGGAGGAGGTCATCTGGAGACACACAGCGACACTGCTCATCTGCATTTCCCGGGAGCGCTGTCCAGAAGGTATTCGAGCGTAGTCCCAGCATTCTTCTTCTGCAATCCCCGGGAGCGCTGTCCAGGAGGTATCCGAGCGTCGTCCAAACACTTCATTTTAAAAGACTATCTAATTCTACGCAAGTTTCTTCGTCGATGTCCTGTTTTGTTTTCATGAGCATTTTCGCGCTTGATGAACTTTTCGAGTTTGATGTACTTTTCGTGCTTGATGAACTTTTCGAGTTTGATGTACTTTTCGTGCTTGATGAACTTTTCTTGCAAAGAACTTTTTTTTTCGTCACATTTATGTATATCTATTTTTTCCTTTTCACACTCATCCTGCAGCCAGCCTATGTGTTTAGAGTACGTTGTTTTTTTGATGGGGGGAGGGATGTCACGCGGCGATAGCCACTAGGGCGATTCGACATGAATCTTGCACCCGATTCCCCCGGCCTAGGAACAGCCGGCAACCCCGAACCCAGAAGGGGCGAGAAAAGCACGGAGCCTCAGACCTTGACTGACCAGCGACATAGGCGTAACCAGGGGGGGTTTTGGGGGTTCAAACCCCCCCCCCCATTGGGTATGTACTTATTTAGGCACACAGAAAAATTTCTGGCTACGGCCTTGCAAAGCACAATTTTTTTCCCCTAAGAAAATTAAACACATATGCATAAGATTTTTTTTCTTTTTCTCTGAAGGGTTGCGATCATGGCCAAAGTATGCAGCTCATCACAAAGAAGACTTTTCATCTGGTTATAATCAACCCCCTTATCACCTTGGGGGGGGGGGGGGTAACAGCGCGAAAGGTAGCTTCAATCACCGTACCACACACAGACAGAGATCCTTTTTCCATCACTCCAGAAGGTTTTCTTTCCTTCTTGATGTCTTTTTTACCCAAAGGCAGCAATATGGGAATACAATCGCACAAGTAATAAGTTTCCTGGAAAATATTCTCTACTGTGATGGAGTCCTAAAGTCCAATTGTCCTAAAGGGTTAAACCCTTAAGCCAGGAAGGGATGCTCATTCAGAAACTTAAAGAGCAGTTTGTATTTATTTATGACTTCCTGTCCAAACACCCATTTTGGTAAAATCTTTTTTGTAGATGAGCCGATTGGAAAACTGATGAACTGTATTTGTATTCCGCTCAACGTTTCCAATCTCACTGCTACGGTTTAATGCTGCATTTTAATTTACAATCAAGTATTATTTATATTTTAGCTAAATTTTTAATTATTTTCGATACATAATAATGTTTGCACTCCAGCGATGGACACGTTCGTCATCCAAAAAGAAAAGAAAATTTGATTCAGACGCTTCCACTTCTGAGGTATGTTTTGCTACAAATTTAACAAATTTTTTAGAAATTTATTGTGGGGATGAGCATTTTTGTAGGGGAATTTGGATTTTTAACTCTAAAATTCGACTATTTCTAAGTTTTAATATTATGAATGCCTGGACATAGAAGATTGCTTAGCGCTAAATATTGAATTTTCTATTGCGTTTGAATTAAAAAATAAGCTAATAGATCTAGTAAGGAATGTTTAATGTTTTTGTGAATCAAGGCCGTATCCAGAGGGGAAGGGGGACCCACGGGCAGCCCCCAGAAATCTTTTGCAATGTATCATATATTCCCCCCTGAAACTTTGCTTTACATAAGTGTGTCGAAGTCTGCCCCCCCCCCCCCGAAAAAAAATTCTGGATACTGTCTTGCCTCCGGAGCAGGGGGAGCATGTTAAGAATTAGGAAGGGCAGTGTATGCATCAAAATCATACCCTTTATATATACATATATATAGATATATATGATTAGAAATGATGTTAATATGAATTTTTTTACATATATGATAGCGTTTTGATGCATATATAGTAGATGTATGTTTAGATCTTTGGTGAAGTTAGAGGAGTGGGTGTTTGGGGCTTCTGCAACTTAAATTTTTGTAACTGGTCTTACATCTATAATGCTTAGGATAACTCTGGAGGCAAGGGTTCAAGGGCTCTCCCCAGGAAACATTTTGAAATCTTCCTAGCAATGCAATTTCGGGATACTTTTGGTGATGTTAGAGGAAACAGAAAGGAGTTTCGTTACTCTCCCCCCCCCCCGCAATTTTTTTCAAAATAAAGTCTTATATCTTTTAAGTTACTTTTGGTGTCGCTCGTGACAGTGTTCAATGTCCTTTCCCTGAAAGTGTTTCTGAAAGTAAAGTGTCTTAAAAGCGTAATTTCTCTTTTCTTTCTTTTTTTAAAACTTGTGATCTGAATTTTTTTGCCGGGGGGGGGGGAGGGAGGAGTTGACTTGCTCCGAGGGGTAATTACCCCCCCCCCCCCCGGGGAGATGCCTGAAATAAACACGGAGTATATCTTTAGAGATAAGTATTTATGACTAGTAAATTTTCAACTCTTTTACACTTCGTATTGGTGTTTAGTCTGTAAATTTTTAGGGTGACCCCCCCCTTTCAGCAACTCTAGTTACGCCTATGACCAGCGATGCACGCTGGTGTGGTGTGACCCTCTCTCCCCCGGCTGGACTGCGGGTAAGTTTCTCTGGCGTTTTTGAAATCCCATTTGATGAATCAATTGTGTAATGTTAGATATCTGTAGGATAACAGCCTAGATTGTAGAATTTAAATGATCATATAAAAATGAATAAATAATCTCATATAATTAACTTTTAGTTGCTCTTCTCTAATTATGTCCGGTGCTATTGAATACTGAATTCAAGCATCGGTACATAATTTATTCCTAATTTGTTCTTCCGAACAATTAATATTTGGCCTGAAACTGAAACGACATAAAGTTCAATAGATACATTCTCGTTGTCGATTAAAAATTCGGCAGTGATCAAGAAAAAATAGAGAAGTAAAAAAATGGAATTTGCGAAATTAAAATCCATCAAAAGTGGATAATTGGAAAGCATAAATTGCAATATATTTTAGTGGTCTTTCATGAGTCTTTAGAAATAAAACATGATTTAAATCTCTTAAAAATTTTCTAAAACAAGGCAAAAATGAAATCAATTTATGCACATAAAATCAGAAATAATTTAAATTATTGACCAAGTCATGCCACCTAATTCATAAAAAAACTGAGTGGACATGTTTTTCAAAAGTAGGGAAGTTTCGACCTGTTAAAGGTTCCTATTTTGACAGTTAAATATGGTTAAGACAATAAAATAAATTCTAAAATTCAACAACGCCAGACCCAGAAAACCAGTTATTGATTTTTAATTAATTTCTAAAAATCCCACGCGCGAAAAACGGGTTGGAGCTTTAGGCGTTAGTCGCTGACGTCACACCCATTAGGTTTTACTATACACTTTACGTTTCTCTTGACTAGTTTGCTTTCCTCTCATCATTATTTTACTGTTGCATTGAAATCATTACTTCATTAAAGAGTCTAGATTTGTAAAAGATCTATCAGGCAACGTGCCAAAAGGGACATCCATGATGTTATTTCATTTTATCCAGTTTTATGCAGTGAAATTCCTTAGTTTGTGATTTTTATAACTTTCGAGCATTTTAAAGGCAGAGTTAATTCCTCCTTCCTGATGCAGTTAATTCCTTGTTCTACCAGTTTTCCTTGGCGGACATCCGCGGAACTCAAACCCTGGGCTGTCGCTCCTATTATGGCTACGTGTTGTGTAGCTCGAAGGAACACCATCAGAGTGATGACGCCTTTTCCTAAAGTGTGACGCACGTGGGCAGAAAGATGTTTTTGCGTCGCTTACTGCGCTTGAACTCTTAAAATTAGTTAAAAAAGAAATACTTATTGCAGAACAAGATTTCTTTTAGAGATTATGTTTATAAACGTTATTTCATCAAATGAAAATAAAATGAAAAAAATCGAAAACTTCCTTATTATCGTTATTGTCAGATGTACTTTGCTTTAAGTACAGTGGTAATTCCTGCATAAAAGTTCATCAACACTAGAGCCACCGAGCTGGTTTTTGGCCATTCCAAAACTTTCAGCTTGCACAAAGTTGTTTCTGGTTATAGTACAATTTTCAGATGCACTGTCTTGTGCTAATTGCTGTATATTAGAAAAAGTCAAAGTTGTACTATAATTAGTAACAAATTGATACAAATTGAAGTTTCGAAACCATCAAAAGAGCAGCTTCGGTAGTTCTAGTGCTAAAGCAGGGTTTCTAAATTATTTTATTCTATACTATATAAGATTTTATTTATACTATGGATGATGCTGCGTTTAGTTCTAGAAAACAATTCGTTCTTTCAGTGCAAGAAAATTCAAACTAAGTTCTGAAAGCTTAGATACAAACTTATATTTTTCCCTTTCGTTTTAGAAGTGCACTTTTCTTAACCTTAGCTGGAAAGTTGAAATACCATCATTAAAAATATGTCGCCAGATTTTCGTTGTTTCCTTCAATTTCGTAATGAGCGTCCATTCGAATTCCTTTCCTAAGAAGGAGCACAATTGAAATGGCGTTTCTTAAATAAATAATTAGTTCTCGAAGCTCCATAGATTTCCGACCTTTTTCGGAAACATTCTTTTTTATTTCCTCCATTCAAAAGATCTTTTCTCATTAAGAAGAGCAATTAACGGATCTCTTTAGTTTCGTATCAGTTGACGTGAAAAGCTCTTTGAGCACTTGTTAATGAAGTGCCCCACCGCATTCTTCGCTCGCAAGCATTTTGAAGAACGCAGCCATTTACAATCTATGGGAACACAACTGCTCGCTCGAACTGGGTTCAATGGAAAATGGAAGCTCTGTTCTGCTGAAGCGGAAAAAGTGTCATGCCTCGTCGAATAATCATGGCAAACAAAAGATCGGGCCAAAACATTCAGAAAGCTGCGTATTGCCTCGTTGTTGAAAAAGCAATAGGACTGATGTGGAAGCCTTTCACCACATTAATGATTTGGGTTTCAATCCAAATGCTAGTTCGACAGTTTGCTAGAGGATTTCACTGGAACAAGTTCACGTTGTTTCCAAGAGCAAGAACGACAACAAAATTAAATTTCATCACACCAACATTTTACTGATATACTTTCTTTTCTTACCGTTCAATATTCAAAGTTGCTCAGCTATGCTCCCCCCACAATGTAAAAAGTTTCTAAAAATACAGAAAGAAAACTGAGTATTTTTGTAAAGTTACGGAAGAACATGTTTAAAATCAAATGATCAAGTTTCTTGATTACAATTTCTCAATAAAGTTCTAGTTTTTCTCCGTACAACTGCAGAGAAAGAACAAACATATTTCAGATACATAAGTACTCGTTCAGCCACGAATGAAGATTTTCGGTAACAGCTGCACGGAAAACTGAGTATTTGGGATCTGTGGTTACCAGTTTATAAATTGTAAGCAAATGCATTACACATCGTTGTTCTACGGTTAAGTTGCAAATCTTGTGAACAGCTTAGCCCTCGGCAGCCTGTCCTCCCTACCCCAGAAGCATCTTTGGACGAGCGGTCTATATGCACCTTAATCACAACATCGACTTGGGGGCCAGAAATAATAATTCAGCGTAAGTACAGATGGCACCGCTACTGCGGCAATTTTTTTTGCTTATTTTCTGTAATTTTACAGAATTTTAGGTATTTTATATGTGTTAATTTACTGAGTTAAGCATACTCCGTTTTTTATTATCTGTTTTTAAAGACTTAATAGTTTCTAATTTTTAATTCTCTGTAATTTTACGTAAGACTCTGGATAAGTCCTTTGTAGTAGATATATTTTCGGGACTTTGTATACGTAAGTACACGTATTACAATTTCGCTTCATTTAAACCTTTCATGATTTTTCCTAAGCAAGATGTACTCTTTTTAACGCATTTCAATATGTACTCCGTTATAACGAGGGAAAGATAAAATAATAAAAAACTCATAGGCAAAGTATTTATAATCTAAAATAGAGCTACTTTTGACAGATTAAATGTTTCGCAGTCAACTTCCTAGAAATTTCGTACTAGAAAATAGAAAACGATTCCATTATAATATATTTGAAATTTGCTAAAGCTTTCCAGCTCTCTCCACCAGTAGCAATCATTTAAAGTAGTTTTATGGCTGTAGTTAAAAGGGTTGCATTATGGTTATGGTCAAAATTTTTAAAAATTGCCCAGTTTTCCATCAACAGCATTAACACTTGAAAAACAATTCTGTCATTGCAAAAGAGAAACTGTACAATCGTTTTTATTTTTAGGTGCGGCTTGAATTATTTGTATGATCTTCAACAGTACCGTCTACGGAACTGGAACTCTTCTCCAATGTTTTTAATTTAGATGACATAATTTGGGACCGACATTAGTAAATATGACGGATTTTGAAAATAATTTCAATCAAAGAAAAATCGTGAATAAAATACATGATGCAGAATGACAGGGGGTATTGGATAGATCAATAGATTTACGATAGAGATCTAAATTTAAGACACTCTATTCTTTACAACTTGTTCAATTTTAATTGTTCCATTTCAATGATTGCTTTGTTCGCTATATTTATGATTTAAGCAGACGTAAAGAACTTCCAATATAGTTATTCCCACTTATCTATTGCTTACAAAACGTAAAAAGTAGACACTAAAAAAATGTTCCCCGAGAATCTCCAGGAAATCATGTATCCATAGTCTGCTGTAAAATTACACAGAACTAAAAACAGGAAATTAGTCTTCGAAAAGGGAAATTATAGAGAGTAAAAAACAAAGAAGCTTCTATAAATTGATAGCTACAAATAATGTGCCACAGTAGTAGGGCCATTTCTGGTAGATAAAGTCGAAGGTGAGTTCACTTGAGCCCACGTTGTGGAGATTTCCTGTGCTATACCATAGATACAAAGATGCCTCCGGAGTTTGGAGGACTGCTCGCCGGTGGCGAGAGGCTGCTCACAGGAGCTGGAAAGAGGCCGTACGCCAGCAATGTATAAGGCGTTTCTTGACAATTATTAAACTAGTAATCACAGATCTCAAGTGCTGGATTATGCATTTGTTTACAATTTTTAAACTGGTACTGTTCAGTTTTACGTAACTTAGCAGATCTTTCTATGTAGGTGTACAGAGTGCGGATAAACAAGAATTTTATTGAGAAACTGTTATTAAGAAACTTGATTATTTGATTTGAAACAAGTTCTCCGTAAATGTAAAGAAAAATCCAGTTTCCTTTCTGCCATTTACAGGATTTTTTTTACAGATACTTTTAAATTCCTCCGAAAATGTTAGCTTATTTTGTATGTCCAGCATTATTTACTTCCAAAGCTGTGACATAGGGTACATTAATTGAACTTTATATCAATGAATGAAATTCCCAGCTAAAAAAGTATGAAGTTTCTTATAGTAGTATTACGACTTTCTACTATTGCTGTGATAGGGAAGAATTTGGGAAGAATCGTTCATTGAATACTGAATGCAAACTGAATTTTACAGCCATCAAAACTAGAGGAAGGAAAAGAATGAGAAAGCCTTGGATGACGAATGATATATTAAAATAAAAATTAATAAATAAAGAAAGAAATTGTATCGTGCATTTGTGTGAAAGAAGAGTCTTACATTATTGAATAACTTCAGAAAGCTTAGAAATAGCATTATAAAAGATATGAATCAACCTAAAAGAATGTACTACAACAGCATATTTGCAAATAAAATCATAAAACAAACATGGAAAGCAATCTATATTATTAAAGGGTCCTTTAAAAATAATAAAGGTATGAGGGGAAAGATTAGCGTAAGTATTAATGTGATGAATTTAATAATTATTTTTTAAGTGTTGCAATAAGCTCATTTCCAGAAAATTTTAAAAATACGCATAGCATGACTAATGATAATGTGGATATCTACAAATATCTGAATAAAACTAACAAATTAAGTAATTATTTTGTTTTACATGAAGTTACACTGGAAGAGTTATCTCAAGTGATTGGTAAAATTAAAACTAATAAAGGACCTGGCAGGATGGTATACACCCTAAAATTATTAAAATACGTAAAGTTGAAATGACGGAGATCGTACTTTAATTATATAATAGCATGATTAGAGAATCTACTATTCCTGATTGCTTAAACGTTTGTCAAATAGTTCCAGTATTTAAGAAAGAACATCCTAATGTTCTAGAAAATTGTAAACCTATTGCTATCGATAGTACATTTGCAAAAATTCTTGAAATAATATTGTATGATGGAATATACAAATTCCTCAATAAATATAAATTACTTAATGAGACCAACAATATGGCTTTAGAGAAGGTACATCTACTGAAACTGAAATCTTAAGGGGTTTAAATTATATACGAAAAGGTATGGATAACAGTGAAATTATAATGGCTCTTTTTATAGAGCTAACTAAAGCTTTTGATGTTGTTGACTATTCCATTCTGATCAAAAAACTATGAAATTAGGGGACCTTTTAATAATTTAATTTGTAGTTACCTTACCAACAGGCAATATTACGTGCAAATAAACATTCATACTCTGCAATTAAGATCAATAATCTGGGTGTTCTTCAGGGCTCTGTAATGGAAACTTTTCTCTTCCTTATTTATTTAAATGATATTTTTACTATTTCAAAAGAGGCATTTGTAATCGCTTGTGCTGATGACACGACAATTCTCTTCAAAAATAATAATTAGGAGCAGTTGCTAAATATTGTTGGTCATAATATGCCTATTATAGCTTCCTGGTTCAAAGTAAATAATCGTTTTTTTAGTTATACGAAAACTAAGACTGTTTTTCCACGATGAAAAAACCCCGATAATATTCAAATGTCAATAGATAATAATGTTATAGAAAAATGTAAGCAGCTATTGTTTTCCTAGGAATAACGTTGAAGGAAAAAAACCTGTATTGGGATGATCATACTAATACAGTCTGCAATAAATTTCCAAGAAGTATTGGTATTTTAAGCATTGCTTGTATTTTACCCATAAGTATTTTATTATTACACTTTATTATGCTTTTATTTTTCCAATACGTTCTTATGGTATTACTTGCTGGGGCCGATGTACCTCTAAAAATGACAATATAATTGATATTATGCTGAAAAGGTTCCACAAAATGCTGCAAAATAAATTAAATTATTTGACTGATAAGTTAAAATTATTTTTGAAAGCTAAAAAAATATTACTTTTTTAGGGTTTGTCTAATGATATTTGAAAGAATAAAATACAGGGGTGGGGCAGAAATAATGACCCGGTTTTGAGGGGGTATTAAAAAAGCTAATACACATTGAGACGTAAGACCTTTTTTATTTTGATCTGTATATAGTCCCATTTTTTTACATTAAGTTTTCATTACCATTTCAGCAAGGTGGCCTTTATCAGCAATACACTGATTCAGTCTATTTCTGAAGTTTTGGGAAACTTTTCAGCACATTCCAAGGGGTATGGCGGGTATTTCCTCGGTCTTTCAGCTCTTCTAACGTCTGGGGGGCGATGTTTCCAAACTTTCTTCTTTAAATAATCCTACAGAGAAAAACTTCCGCTAGGGACCGTAACATTACTCTGAATATTGAAATGCACACAAAGAACTCGAGTTCTCTGCGTGGAAGAGTAGACTGCATCAGTGTATGAAGGCCGCCATCTTGCTGAAGTGGCATTCAAAACTTAATGTAAAAAAAATGGGATTATATACAGATCAAAATTTAAAAAGTTTGTCTCAAATTGTATTAGTTTTTTCAATACCCCTTCAAAACCGGGTCATTACTTCTGCCCCACCCTGTATAACAAAAGTAGTGAATTAATAAACTTGGAACTTTTAACTCATAGTTATTAAATTAGATAAAGGGACAGTTTAATTCCACATACAGCAAGAAAGAATGTACTTTTTAACATTTTAAACTCTATTGGACCTATAAATATGGAATAATTTACCGAATAATGTAAAAGAAATAAATTCTGAACAAATACTTAAAAATAAATTAATGCTTTTCTTGAAAAACTATTTATTTAATAATAATTTTTGTTGTTATCATTTATATTCTCTTTTTTATGCAAATAAGATGAATGTATTTTTAAAATTTGTTAGTTTTAAAAGCTAACAGTACAACTAATGTCTGTAACAACTAATAAATGATGATGATTCTGACATGAAAGTATATCTCTACTATTTTTTGCTTCTTCGTAAATTTGGCTGACTGCTCTTTATTTGTTTATTTTATTTTAAGGAGTAATGAGCTTTTTCAGGCGTTCTTTTAATTCCTTTACTCATGATTCCTTGTCAAAGTTTATTTTCTTTCATCTTGGGAATATACTTGACGTATTGAGCTTTTGTATTCAAGTTATAGAATTGTTGTTAAGAATGAAACTTGAATTTTGTATAGAAATTTATTTATACTTCAATAAAAAACAATTTAAAAAAAAATGCAATTGAAATCACTGTTTAGAGTAAAAAATACAAAATGAATCCGAAAATAAGCAACGGAGTGAAAGTTTCAAAATTAATGTCAACAGAATTTATACAAAAACTAATTCCCATGGTTTTTCTCCCTTGCAACAGTTTTTTTTTTTTAATCAAAAGTAGCGCGTACAGCAACCGCTCTCCATTTATATTTTAAATCTAATTAATGCTTTTTATAAAGCGACGAAGAGGAGAAAAATAGTTTGCCTCCTAAACCCCCCTTCGAAAATAAAAAAGAAAGATAGAAAAGAAAGAAAGAATGAAATATCGAAGAACACGATTGTAAGGAATAAATTAGATCAAATTTATCGATCGATTCATCCAGGTATGATGTAGTTTTTATTAATAGAACTGAGAAAATCGCATTTAGCGTCACATATTTTAAAAGGTCGAGGGTGAAGGAGCTTTTTTTTTTTGTAGGAAGTTTTTTTCCCCTCCTTAGTTAAGGCAGACCTCTGAAACGTTTCGTATAGATGTTTTTTAAAATGGAAAAAGAAAGTAAAAAAAAAAAATCATAAAATTCTTATGAACGTATAATACGCAGCATGATTATCATGTATCTTAATTTTTACATGCATTAGAGATACTTATAATGCACATACTATGGGTTCATTAATAGTGTTTACGAAAAAGGTGAAGGCATTCAATTACTAGTTAGGAATTGAAGAAATGAACCGGGAGTTGATTTTTAAAGTTTAGCGCATATCGTCTCTTTAGTTTTTCTTTATGACCTTAGTAAGTTTGCCGTATCATCTAAGTAAGTTACATCCTCACAGTAAATTTCTCTTGCATACAACGTGAGGTACTAGGAAGAGGGGAAAATTGCTGTTCTTATCTTAAAAACCAACATTGATTCAATGATCGAGTGCAAGAGCTTTCTCAAAGGGAATCTACAACCAGAAGCAATCAATTATTAATTAAGAGCCACGGAATCTGTTAGTTAACTTTTGGTTTTTTCCCCACCAATAATAATAATAGTGTAATAATCAAGACTAAAGCGACATAGTAAATATTGAATTCAAAACTCCTTGTTCTCGGCAACATAGCTCTTTAAAAATTACAGCGTACATTTATTTTGTGTTTAATGTCGATATTTCAATTATTGCAGTACAGAAAAAAAATTAGTCAAGTTTTTTTTTTTTAATTTTCAGTTGAAAATGTATTTATGTTTTAGAAGCGTAATACACGTGTGAATTCAGATACTATTTAAAAACTGACTGTTGCAAAACCGGCTTCCAAATTTTTTGTACTTCAACAAAAAGTACCAGTGAATAAATACAGTGAGCCAAAGGTATTTTTTATCTAAAGTATGCTTAAAATGAAGAAAAAATAATAATTGTAACTTTATACATGAAAATAAGGAAAAAGCTTACGAAGATTTGCAATTTTTCAAAATTTTGGAGTTCTTATATTTTTTTCAAGAATAGCATACATCAATATCCCTTTAAAATTTATTTCACTTCATTAACGGGTGTTCCTTCTATAAGCACAAAAAGTTTGGAAGGATATAATGAAATCCTTTTAAAATGATTTGAGAACGTAATACATATGTGACCGAAGGTCATATGTATTACGCTCCCAAAACGCAAATACATTTTCAGCCAGGAATTTAGAAAAAACTTTGTGACTAAAGAAATTCTTTTGAACTTCTAGAGAATGATAAAAATATTATTATTTGGCACAAAAGAAATGTAAGCTCAGCAAAAGCGGTGGTTAACTCAACCCGTAGTATTTTGCACCAGAGAGCAAACTAAGGTAGTTGTTGCAAGATGTAATGATGAAGAAATCTTGTTTATAATTTAAAAAAATAATTAGCTGCAAAGAATTAAAACCAAAATTTTATAAAACATAACAGCTTTCAAGTTATCATTTTAATCCATTTTGTGCCTAGCGTCCCAAAAATGAGACGGTACTTAAAATGGCTATAATTTCTTTAATTATGATCTTTTTTTTTTGGGGGGGGGGGGGGAAATTAAGAAATTTTCCTTAATATTTGAAATAATAAGAGTATATTAATTTGTAACATTTAACATTTAAAAGCTAGGTAAGATTTTTTGCTTTAATTTTATGTTTTTTTTTTCTTTGCGATGTCGAGGAGAAAAAAGTGTTGAGGCAGAAGTTAAATTTTTTTTTTTCAATTAAAGATTATCGAGGAATGAATACAAAAGCTTACCAGTTTCGCCCGAGTTCAATGAACCAAATCTTTTCATTAAAATAATTAAAACATTTTTATTAATTAAAGCATTTGTAAAAAATCGGTAAAATCCAAGATAAATTTATTCTCAAAATTTCATAGATTAAAATTGGGCATAGTATTTTTTTTTAAAAAGCAATCTTCACAATTTACTAAACGTTTCAGATCTGTGACTACCAGTTTAAATATTGTGCATAAAGCATTATATATTGTTGGCCTGAACTTTAACTAAGGTTCTAGTGAGAAGCTTCGACTCAACTGAACTCACCTTCAACTTTATATACCGGAAATAGCAATTCAGCGTACTCATAGATGGCGCCAGAACTTCGACATATTATCTGCTGTAATTCAATTTACTAAATGTTATCTTTTTTATTCTCTATAATTTCCTTTTTTAAAGAGTTTGTACTTTCTTGTATTTAAGTCCCTAATTTTACGTTAGACTCCGGATAAATGATTTTCACGGGATTCTCATGTGTTTCCGGTCAAAATATTTTTAGTGCTCAGGAAAATCCGGCATTGTCTCGAGACCCCCGAACTTAGAGACTCTAAAAACTCTCATTTTAGCCCTTTATCTACTGCATCATGATATGCAGCATTTTTTTTTTCACATAAGTTTGGGGGGGGGATAACTACATTAAAAATTAAGGGATTTCCATAAATAAAAGACTTCATCTATAGAAATTTAATTTATTACAGCTAATAAGTACCGCAGAGTAATTAAACGGTGAAATCAATTACAAACACTTCATTTAAAATAGCAGGTCAAATCCTTTTCTATGTCCTTATTACGAGGCTCATTCAATAACTAAAAAGACAAACTAACCTGGAGAAAAACTTTATTTCTACAAAATAAGACTTTTGGTACTTTCCAGCATAATCCCCAGCAACATTTAAGCACTTATCCTAACGGGTTACTAGCTTTTTTGGCTGCAAAGAACTCTTTGTCTTCATGAGGCAATTTCCCACAAATTTCTTGACATCTTCGTTATCCTGGAACTTCTTCCCACGTAATTCCTCCTTCAGTGGACCAAACAAATGGAAATCAGAGGATGCTAAATCGGGGTTGTAAAAGGGATGAGGCAGTACCTCCCAGCCCATTTTATCAATGGTTTCACGGGCTAATTGAGCAACATGAGGACGGGCGCTATCTTGCTGCATAATCACATCTCTTCTCTGTACCAACACTAACTTGAACTTTTTCTGCAATCATTTCCACTGTGACACGGTGGTCTGCACGAATAATGTTATCAATTCGAGTTTCAAGTGAGGAAGTTGAAACTTATAGGCCGGCCAAAACAGTGTTCATCAGACACTGAATCTCGACCACTTTTAAACTGTTCTACCCACTTGTAAAAAATTCTGCTCATGCAACTTTCACTATACATTTTAGTCATTCTAGAGTATACATTAACTGGTTTTTCCCCTTCAGTAATCAAAAAATGAATCACAGAACGTTGTTCAACCAATGTGGAATTTTCAATAAGGCCCGACATCGTTTAACTTAATTTTGAGGTTATAAACACAGCAATATTGATCAATCCGATGATTAGAACTTATCCCAGTGTTTGGAGGTTATAACCAGTGGACTGTATAGAAATGGATTTTAAATAGCAAAAAAAAAACATTAAAGGAATTAACACATCAGATTGAATTGAAACTTACCAAGGACACGATTTGCATGGAGCTTAGATTTATTTTCCTTAGACATAATTTCAAAACTTAGATGATTTGAATGAAATATTTACACACAGAATTTTATGATGCGTTCATAACGAGAATTTTTTTTGACTGGGTCCCGCGCAAGTCTCCCAATCCTTCCTTCCTTTTTCATAGAGTTCGTAATGCCATCTGGTGGCTTTTTTTTTTTGTTGGTCATTTCTCCACTGAACATCCTCCGGCCCGGGAGAGTAAAGATATTTTAGAGATGGGACGAAGAAGTTCTCCAGTAGCAGTCTTGACAGAGACCACTCGAATACAACCATCTTTTCCTGGAATGGTCTTAGTCACACGTCCGAGTGTCCACTGCATGGGTTGAGATTCAGGAACAAACACTAGGACGAGATCGCCAGTCAGCAGATCAGGTCTTTTGCAAAGCCACTTGGAACGCTGCTGCAAATGGTGAAGGTAATCACGAGACCAACGTGTCCAAAACTGCTTCCTCAGATCCTGAAGAGTTTGCCAACGAGCTGGAAGGCTGACATCTTTTGCTGATGACCCAGGCTGTGGGATGTCGAGAAGAGGTACACCAATGAGGAAGTGACCTGGAGTGAGGGCTTGATAGTCGGTTGGATCAGACGAAAGGGGAGTTAATGGTCTCGAATTTATACATGCTTCAATTTCACAAAGGAGAGTGGAGAATTCTTCGAAGTTTAAAAGAGTTGAATGGCAAAGCTTCTCTAAATGGGTCTTAGTTAACTTTATTGACGCTTCCCAAAGACCACCGAAATTGGGTGCATATGGAGGAATGAAATGCCAAGTGATCATTTCTTGAACCACAAAGGTTTGAACCGATTGGTGTTTGATCAGACTGTAAAGTTTCTTTAAGTGATTAGATGCTCCTTTGAAGTTAGTGCCATTGTCAGAATACATATCTGTAGGAAGACCGCGTCGACTGATGAAACGTTTGAATGCAGCAAGAAAGGCGTGAGTACTCAAATCGGACACTGCTTCAAGATGAACAGCTTTCGTACATAAGCAGATGAAAAGACATATGTAAGATTTCACTTTTACTTTGCTTCGGACCAGATTGGGCTTAGTGATAACTGGACCAGCGAAATCTACACCAGTTTTTTGGAAAGGTCTGGTTGGAGTAATTCTCTCAGCAGGTAAGTCACCCATCATCTGCTGGCAAGTTCTTTTCTTCAACTTTAGGCAAGTAATGCAGCTTCTGACGACTTGTCTAACGGAAGATGTTCCATTAGTGAACCAGAATTTTTGACGAAGAAGCGATAAAAGAAGTTGCGGACCAGCGTGCAAATATCTTAGGTGATATTGCATGATGAGGGACTTTGTTACGACGTGGTCGTTTGGAATTAGCATCGGGTGCTTATGATCTTGAGAGAGCAACTGGTGATGAGACAGACGTCCTCCAACACGAAGGATTTTAGAAGAATCTAGGAAAACATTCAGTTGCAAGAGTTTGCTATTATGTGGTAACGCTTTTCCTTGTTTTAATGCATGTATTTCGGTGCCAAATGCTTGAGTTTGAAGAGTTTTCACGATGAACTGGATTGCACTATCAAGTTCAAGTGTTTTCAAAGTTCCTGATGATTTACTTGTAGTTTTGATGTTGTTTATGAATCTTAGGATGTAAGCTGTTACACGAACTAACTTTGAAAATGAAGAATATTTGCACAAAAACTCGGGAATAGGATTCGTTTTTGTCACATGAACTAGGATGTCAGAAGAGTGGGATGGTTCCTCAACGCTGCCGGATGAGTTTGAAAGGAGGGTTTCAGGAAATTGTCCTTCAGAAAGCCACGCTGGACCATTCCACCAAAGTGTATTATGTAGGAGATTCTGTGGCATGATACCTCTTGAAGCACAATCTGCTGGATTCATGATGCCAGGAACGTGATGCCACTTTGCACGAGGAATAAGAGCATTGATTTGGTTAGATCTATTCAGCACAAACTGGTTTCCTTTGGAAGGTGGTGAGTTTATCCAACTCAAGGTAATCTGAGAATCTGACCAAAGATGGGTTTCATCGATCTTGACTGATTTTAATGCTTCAACAACTGAAGTGCATAATTGGGCAAGCAATAAGGCTGCACAAAGCTCCAATCTTGGCAAAGTTATTGATTTGATGGGAGCTACCTTAGTTTTCGCTGCTATTAGACTGACGTAGTTTTCTTCAGTGTTGCTGGTAACACGGAGATAAACTACAGCTGCATATGCCTTGATGGAGGCGTCACAGAAACCGTGAATCTGGATATTCTTGTACGAGCTCATCTTCAGGTACCTTGGAACTCTGATAAGTTTCAAATCTTCAATCTGTGAGTAGAATTCTCTCCAAGTCTTCATTATTTCATCAGGAATTTCTGCATCCCAAGAAACTTGACTTTTCCACAAATCTTGCATAATGATTTTCATGAGAATGGTAGTTGGAGACAAGAATCCAAGTGGATCGTATACTTTTGCGATGACTGAGAGGAGTTGTCTCTTCGTGTTAACGGGATATTGATCCGCTATTTTGATTTGTAGAATATCTTCTTCAGAGTTCCAATATAACCCCAAAAGCTTTATCTTTTGGTCTTCTTCCAGTTGAATACTTTTAAGACTAGATCTCAATTCACTTGGGAGTTGTGCGAGAACTTCAGGGAGATTCGAGGACCATTTTCTCAAAGTAAATCCCCCTCGACTTAAGATTGTATTTAAGTCAGAGACCAATGACTTGGCTTCACAAATAGAATCAGTTCCAGTCAACAAGTCGTCGACATAGAAGTTTTCTGATACGGTTTTGGCAGCATTTGGGAACTCTTCTGCGTAATCAATAGAAAGTTGCTTTAGTGTTCGAATCGAAAGATACGGAGAACTAGTTAAGCCATATGTAATCGTATTCAATCTGTAAGTGTCAATAGTTTGATGAGGGTCAAATCGCCAAAGTATTTTTTGATATTCTGTATGTTCAGGATTCACCAGAACTTGTCGAAACATCTTTTCCACGTCCGCAGAAAGAGCCACCCTAAATGTTCGAAATTGAATTAGCAGTTCAAAAATGGAAGATTGAAGTTTTGGACCTACGTGAAGAATGTCATTTAAAGATACACCATTCGAACTTTTAGCCGATCCATCGAATACTACTCTAAGCTTCGAGGTCGTACTATCTTCTCTCAGTACTCCATGATGTGGCAAGTAGAATTGTTGGGAACTTGAAGTGACTTCACTAGCTGGAACCAGAGTCATATGTTTTAAATCGATGTATTCTTGCATAAACGCAGAGTAGTCTTTATGGAATGCAGGATCTCGCTTCAGCTTGCTTTCCAGATAGGAGAATCGTTTTAATGCTTGGCATTTCGAATCTCCTAATTTCCTGTCATCTTTAAACGGTAAATTTACGATGTATCTTCCTGAAGAATTTTTGGAGACTGTTGATGCGTATATGTCCTCACATATTTCACTCTCATGATCAATGAATGATTTCTCTGGGACAGATTCAATTTCCCAGAACCGCTTTAATTCTCTGTCGAGGTTCACTTGCGTATGGCAACTCAAAATGTTATTTGCAGTGTGAGTTATAGCTTTAGAGAAGATTCTTCCAGATAATAACCAGCCTAATTTAGAATTAAGTGCAGCTGGAGATCCCTTGGGGCCAAAGATGGTTTGTCCCAATATTAAATTTGCGTAGATATCTGCTCCCAACAGCATCTCGACTGGTTTAGTTTCATTAAATTCTGGATCTGCAAGCGTGAGTCCCTCTAGATGAGGCCATTTGATATCGGGAACTTTGAAATTTGGCAATTCAGAAGTTACTTTCCCAACAACTAATGCTCGAGTTTCAAAAACTTCTTTATTTATTCTAGGTGAGAAAATTATACGGACTTCATAATGTGAAGTTTCGGCAACACTATCATTGATTCCCGAAATTAAAAACTTAGCTGTTTTAAGTGGAAGGTTCAGTTTCTTACAAAGTTCGTTTGAAATCAAAGTTGTCTGAGAACCATTATCCAGGAGCGCCCTAACTGGCAAAACTATTCCATTTGAACCTGTGACATTTACGATAGCTGTCGACAACAGTACATAACTGTCCATATTCGTTTTAGCTATATGGTTAGAGAAGCTTTGGGGGCACTTTCTTCTGTTGGGTTAAGTCCGGAAACTACATTTTCTCTTTCCAGTGCCTCCAATGAAGGGGTGGGTTTTTGAAACGGTGTAGTAGACTATGATGGTGCCCCCTGACATACTTTACATGAAGTTGAGATTAAACATTTCTCTGAAAAATGTCCTACTCGAAGGCAGTTGATACAAAGTTTGTTTTGTTTGACGAAATTCCAACGTTTGTCAAGACTTAGCGACTTAAATTTTTTCACATTTAAAAATTGGATGCAATTTGGTGCAACATTTACAAGCTGCCGAATTTAAAGTAGAAGTTTCTGCCTTTACTAACGCATTTCCAGCAATGCACCGTTTTTAAAATTTAGGTTTAGAATTAGTAATAGATTCCCTAGCTCCATGCATGCTACGAGCGTGTCGTTCCAAAAAATCAATAAGATTTTCCAAAGTTGGAAGAATATTTCCATCAAGAGATAATTCCCATTTTTGAATTAATGATTCATCTAATTTATTTACAACAATGAATATCAAAATTATATCTACAAAAGAATTTTTCTAAAACCCCAAAGGGGTTTTTTTAAATTTCTAAGCGCTTCGTTAACAGTATCCAATAAATCATGCAGCCCCTTTTCAGATAATTTAACAGACTTTAGAGACATGAATTTTAAAAACTTGCACAAAAGCAAGTTCTCTTTTGTTATCATAACGAGAAACCAAAGTATCCCAAGCCTGCACAAAATTTTGTTCCGAAATGGGAAACCCCCTAATTAGTCTTAAGGCGTCTCCTTGTACTGCGCTTAAAAGATATTGCAATCGTTGTAGATTCGTTAACTGAGTATTATTCAGGATTGCTGACTCAAAAATATCTTTGAACCCTAGCCAACCATCTTTCTGGCCTGAGAAAACAGGCAAATCAAACTTTGGTAATTTTAGATTACAATTAGCACCTTTTAATGGCTCATCCAAACTACCAGATTCAGATTTGGAATTAATAACACTCTCAATATCCGAAATGGTTTGTAAAACCAAATCCTGAGACAATGCAAACTTATCATATTCAAAATCGTTTGACTCAGCCTCTGATAAACCAATAAAAGAATCATTCAACTTTTCATCCAGCGATTTAAGCTTCAAAAGCACATTTTCCAAATACGAACTTCCTTCCAGTAACACCTCATTTTTTTTCACAGCAAAACGTTCTATCTCTTTTCAACAAAAAAAGAAATTTATTATAAGCAGCTGTATGTTTTGGCATCTTGCCAGAAATGGAAGAAGGAACGGACAATGAATACAAAGAATGGAATGATAAGCTGAATCGAAGAATCGAAACTTTTCAAGTACGATTAATTTACAAATTAAACAATTAAAGAAATTACAAATACATTTGATTTAATAATTAAACAATTAAACAAATCAACTACATTTTATCCATAATCGCTTTCTCCGGCTCGACGGACCAATGTTTGGAGGTTATAACCAGTGGACTGTATAGAAATGGATTTTAAATAGCAAAAAAAAAACATTAAAGGAATTAACACATCAGATTGAATTGAAACTTACCAAGGACACGATTTGCATGGAGCTTAGATTTATTTTCCTTAGACATAATTTCAAAACTTAGATGATTTGAATGAAATATTTACACACAGAAATTTTTTTTTGATGCGTTCATAACGAGAATTTTTTTTTAAATTGGGGGCCCCCCGCAAGTCTCCCAATCCTTCCTTCCTTTTTCATAGAGTTCGTCAGTGATGACAACTTAAGATCCTAAATGTATCAAATTTGTACTATCAAGTCTTTTCCCCCCCGCCAATTTGTCTCTTTTAAATTTTTGAATGACCCACGTAATACATTTTTAAAAAATCAGAGAATTAATTCTTGAATTTTACCACTTCTCCGGGGCAAAAATCAGAAAAAGTGGGGTCAATCTCAACAGAACGACAGTTCAAAACCAGCATCGGTAGAAAACCCCCTTGGGGAGAAGATTGATGATTTGAAATATGCTTTTTTTTTGTTTGGGATCAATGAAAACGTTAAATGTTACTGTTCTCATTTTGTAGCTCATCCTTAATGTAACGTATGTGAGGAAAGAAAAACTGGTAGGAAAGCATAAAAACTATGAGTAGTTTGATCAGCGGATTTTCTTATGTATTTTCCCTTTATTGGCATTTAAAACGTTATCTTCATAAATGCTAGGAGCCTTCTTCTTTCGGAATCATTCTGCTTAGTGATAACTGGACCAGCGAAATCTACACCAGTTTTTTGGAAAGGTCTGGTTGGAGTAATTCTCTCAGCAGGTAAGTCACCCATCATCTGCTGGCAAGTTCTTTTCTTCAACTTTAGGCAAGTAATGCAGCTTCTGACGACTTGTCTAACGGAAGATGTTCCATTAGTGAACCAGAATTTTTGACGAAGAAGCGATAAAAGAAGTTGCGGACCAGCGTGCAAATATCTTAGGTGATATTGCATGATGAGGGACTTTGTTACGACGTGGTCGTTTGGAATTAGCATCGGGTGCTTATGATCTTGAGAGAGCAACTGGTGATGAGACAGACGTCCTCCAACACGAAGGATTTTAGAAGAATCTAGGAAAACATTCAGTTGCAAGAGTTTGCTATTATGTGGTAACGCTTTTCCTTGTTTTAATGCATGTATTTCGGTGCCAAATGCTTGAGTTTGAAGAGTTTTCACGATGAACTGGATTGCACTATCAAGTTCAAGTGTTTTCAAAGTTCCTGATGATTTACTTGTAGTTTTGATGTTGTTTATGAATCTTAGGATGTAAGCTGTTACACGAACTAACTTTGAAAATGAAGAATATTTGCACAAAAACTCGGGAATAGGATTCGTTTTTGTCACATGAACTAGGATGTCAGAAGAGTGGGATGGTTCCTCAACGCTGCCGGATGAGTTTGAAAGGAGGGTTTCAGGAAATTGTCCTTCAGAAAGCCACGCTGGACCATTCCACCAAAGTGTATTATGTAGGAGATTCTGTGGCATGATACCTCTTGAAGCACAATCTGCTGGATTCATGATGCCAGGAACGTGATGCCACTTTGCACGAGGAATAAGAGCATTGATTTGGTTAGATCTATTCAGCACAAACTGGTTTCCTTTGGAAGGTGGTGAGTTTATCCAACTCAAGGTAATCTGAGAATCTGACCAAAGATGGGTTTCATCGATCTTGACTGATTTTAATGCTTCAACAACTGAAGTGCATAATTGGGCAAGCAATAAGGCTGCACAAAGCTCCAATCTTGGCAAAGTTATTGATTTGATGGGAGCTACCTTAGTTTTCGCTGCTATTAGACTGACGTAGTTTTCTTCAGTGTTGCTGGTAACACGGAGATAAACTACAGCTGCATATGCCTTGATGGAGGCGTCACAGAAACCGTGAATCTGGATATTCTTGTACGAGCTCATCTTCAGGTACCTTGGAACTCTGATAAGTTTCAAATCTTCAATCTGTGAGTAGAATTCTCTCCAAGTCTTCATTATTTCATCAGGAATTTCTGCATCCCAAGAAACTTGACTTTTCCACAAATCTTGCATAATGATTTTCATGAGAATGGTAGTTGGAGACAAGAATCCAAGTGGATCGTATACTTTTGCGATGACTGAGAGGAGTTGTCTCTTCGTGTTAACGGGATATTGATCCGCTATTTTGATTTGTAGAATATCTTCTTCAGAGTTCCAATATAACCCCAAAAGCTTTATCTTTTGGTCTTCTTCCAGTTGAATACTTTTAAGACTAGATCTCAATTCACTTGGGAGTTGTGCGAGAACTTCAGGGAGATTCGAGGACCATTTTCTCAAAGTAAATCCCCCTCGACTTAAGATTGTATTTAAGTCAGAGACCAATGACTTGGCTTCACAAATAGAATCAGTTCCAGTCAACAAGTCGTCGACATAGAAGTTTTCTGATACGGTTTTGGCAGCATTTGGGAACTCTTCTGCGTAATCAATAGAAAGTTGCTTTAGTGTTCGAATCGAAAGATACGGAGAACTAGTTAAGCCATATGTAATCGTATTCAATCTGTAAGTGTCAATAGTTTGATGAGGGTCAAATCGCCAAAGTATTTTTTGATATTCTGTATGTTCAGGATTCACCAGAACTTGTCGAAACATCTTTTCCACGTCCGCAGAAAGAGCCACCCTAAATGTTCGAAATTGAATTAGCAGTTCAAAAATGGAAGATTGAAGTTTTGGACCTACGTGAAGAATGTCATTTAAAGATACACCATTCGAACTTTTAGCCGATCCATCGAATACTACTCTAAGCTTCGAGGTCGTACTATCTTCTCTCAGTACTCCATGATGTGGCAAGTAGAATTGTTGGGAACTTGAAGTGACTTCACTAGCTGGAACCAGAGTCATATGTTTTAAATCGATGTATTCTTGCATAAACGCAGAGTAGTCTTTATGGAATGCAGGATCTCGCTTCAGCTTGCTTTCCAGATAGGAGAATCGTTTTAATGCTTGGCATTTCGAATCTCCTAATTTCCTGTCATCTTTAAACGGTAAATTTACGATGTATCTTCCTGAAGAATTTTTGGAGACTGTTGATGCGTATATGTCCTCACATATTTCACTCTCATGATCAATGAATGATTTCTCTGGGACAGATTCAATTTCCCAGAACCGCTTTAATTCTCTGTCGAGGTTCACTTGCGTATGGCAACTCAAAATGTTATTTGCAGTGTGAGTTATAGCTTTAGAGAAGATTCTTCCAGATAATAACCAGCCTAATTTAGAATTAAGTGCAGCTGGAGATCCCTTGGGGCCAAAGATGGTTTGTCCCAATATTAAATTTGCGTAGATATCTGCTCCCAACAGCATCTCGACTGGTTTAGTTTCATTAAATTCTGGATCTGCAAGCGTGAGTCCCTCTAGATGAGGCCATTTGATATCGGGAACTTTGAAATTTGGCAATTCAGAAGTTACTTTCCCAACAACTAATGCTCGAGTTTCAAAAACTTCTTTATTTATTCTAGGTGAGAAAGTTATACGGACTTCATAATGTGAAGTTTCGGCAACACTATCATTGATTCCCGAAATTAAAAACTTAGCTGTTTTAAGTGGAAGGTTCAGTTTCTTACAAAGTTCGTTTGAAATCAAAGTTGTCTGAGAACCATTATCCAGGAGCGCCCTAACTGGCAAAACTATTCCATTTGAACCTGTGACATTTACGATAGCTGTCGACAACAGTACATAACTGTCCATATTCGATTTAGCTATATGGTTAGAGAAGCATTGGGCACTTTCTTCTGTTGGGTTAAGTCCGGAAACTACATTTTCTCTTTCCAGTGCCTCCAATGAAGGGGTAGGTTTGAAACGGTGTAGTAGACTATGATGGTGACCCTGACATACTTTACATGAAGTTGAGATTAAACATTTCTCTGAAAAATGTCCTACTCGAAGGCAGTTGATACAAAGTTTGTTTTGTTTGACGAAATTCCAACGTTTGTCAAGACTTAGCGACTTAAACTTTTCACATTTAAAAATTGGATGCAATTTGGTGCAACATTTACAAGCTGCCGAATTTAAAGTAGAAGTTTCTGCCTTTACTAACGCATTTCCAGCAATGCACCGTTTTTCAAATTTAGGTTTAGAATTAGTAATAGATTCCCTAGCTCCATGCATGCTACGAGCGTGTCGTTCCAAAAAATCAATAAGATTTTCCAAAGTTGGAAGAATATTTCCATCAAGAGATAATTCCCATTTTTGAATTAATGATTCATCTAATTTATTTACAACAATGAATATCAAAATTATATCTACAAAAGAATTTTTCTCAAACCCAAGGGTTTTTAAATTTCTAAGCGCTTCGTTAACAGTATCCAATAAATCATGCAGCCCCTTTTCAGATAATTTAACAGACTTTAGAGACATGAATTTTGAAACTTGCACAAAAGCAAGTTCTCTTTTGTTATCATAACGAGAAACCAAAGTATCCCAAGCCTGCACAAAATTTTGTTCCGAAATGGGAAACCCCCTAATTAGTCTTAAGGCGTCTCCTTGTACTGCGCTTAAAAGATATTGCAATCGTTGTAGATTCGTTAACTGAGTATTATTCAGGATTGCTGACTCAAAAATATCTTTGAACCCTAGCCAACCATCTTTCTGGCCTGAGAAAACAGGCAAATCAAACTTTGGTAATTTTAGATTACAATTAGCACCTTTTAATGGCTCATCCAAACTACCAGATTCAGATTTGGAATTAATAACACTCTCAATATCCGAAATGGTTTGTAAAACCAAATCCTGAGACAATGCAAACTTATCATATTCAAAATCGTTTGACTCAGCCTCTGATAAACCAATAAAAGAATCATTCAACTTTTCATCCAGCGATTTAAGCTTCAAAAGCACATTTTCCAAATACGAACTTCCTTCCAGTAACACCTCATTTTTTTTCACAGCAAAACGTTCTATCTCTTTGCAACAAAAAAAGAAATTTATTATAAGCAGCTGTATGTTTTGGCATCTTGCCAGAATATGGAAGAAGGAACGGACAATGAATACAAAGAATGGAATGATAAGCTGAATCGAAGAATCGAAACTTTTCAAGTACGATTAATTTACAAATTAAACAATTAAAGAAATTACAAATACATTTGATTTAATAATTAAACAATTAAACAAATCAACTACATTTTATCCATAATCGCTTCTCCGGCTCGACGGACCAATGTTTGGAGGTTATAACCAGTGGACTGTATAGAAATGGATTTTAAATAGCAAAAAAAAAACATTAAAGGAATTAACACATCAGATTGAATTGAAACTTACCAAGGACACGATTTGCATGGAGCTTAGATTTATTTTCCTTAGACATAATTTCAAAACTTAGATGATTTGAATGAAATATTTACACACAGAATTTTATGATGCGTTCATAACGAGAATTTTTTTTGACTGGGTCCCGCGCAAGTCTCCCAATCCTTCCTTCCTTTTTCATAGAGTTCGTCAGTGATGACAACTTAAGATCCTAAATGTATCAAATTTGTACTATCAAGTCTTTTCCCCACGCCAATTTGTCTCTTTAATTATTGAATGACCCACGTAATACATTTTTAAAAAATCAGAGAATTAATTCTTGAATTTTACCACTTCTCCGGAGCAAAAATCAGAAAAAGTGGATCAATCTCAACAGAACGACAGTTCAAAACCAGCATCGGTAGAACCCACTTGGCAGAAGATTGATGATTTGAAATATGCTTTTTTTTTGTTTGGGATCAATGAAAACGTTAAATGTTACTGTTCTCATTTTGTAGCTCATCCTTAATGTAACGTATGTGAGGAAAGAAAAACTGGTAGGAAAGCATAAAAACTATGAGTAGTTTGATCAGCGGATTTTCTTATGTATTTTCCCTTTATTGGCATTTAAAACGTTATCTTCATAAATGCTAGGAGCCTTCTTCTTTCGGAATCATTCTGCTTTAGTGTGTGTAGTTATTTGTTAGGTGTGTGTACGGGCATTTCTGAATTCAAAACCTGAATTGAGGCAGTGAGAAGCAAAGGGATGTAAGTGACTAAAGAAAAAAATTTTGAGTAACACTCGTTTGAAATTTAATTCCTAGACTAAATTCTAGAGGCTCTTCATGTAAATATTTTTTTTATTTTCGAGTCCTATATGTATGTGTTAGTTTAAGTATGAAGTGTGAAGTGTTTCTGATGATTAGATGTGTCGTAGGATTTTTTAAAAAAATAGCTTAACTTTACTTACACCCCTTTGCTTCCAACTAGTTAACTTACACCCCTTTGCCACTAAATGAAACACGTGTCTTGTTCATTTCGCTAATTAAATAGTAATAAAGATAATTTGTTAGTAATATAAACTTTATTAAAAACTGCATAATATAAATTTCGAATACTTATATTTATCAACAAACTAAAAATCATTGCCATTAGACAAAATGCCGCATCAAAACATGACAAAAATAAAATCTGCAGACGATTTAAGCCTTGTTTTTATTATTATTCAACAATTCGGAATTCTTTTCCTATTTTTTTTTCTTCTTCTCCGCTTTAAGTTTCGTAAATAGATCGTCTGCATTGCGCATTTAAACTAACTGAAAAATCAAATAATTTTATTTAGAGGCAAACGGATGTAAGTGCACTTGCATCCTTTTGCCCCCAAACGGAATGCAGCTTTTATTTAGTAGTTTTTTTAAACCACGCTTTTCTGCAGTATCTTTCAAAGCTACCACTAAAATCTCTTTCCCACTAAACAGGAGGGTGTTTAATTTATCATTTGCACTAGCTATCTCAAAATTTTCATTTTGGTCGCTTACACCCCTTTGCTTCTAAGTAATTGAAATTCAGCGTAAAAGGAAACCAGCTTCTACTTTTTCGATGTGTGGGAAATGAAAGTGATCATAGTAACCGTCCAAGAATGATGAGGTGATTTCTGTCGTAAAACAGTGACCCTTTAAACGCCTTAAAGAGTAGGGTAAGTTGGGGTAAATGGAAAAAAACTTCATTACCACACTTGTGATTTTTTTAACCCCTAAACTGTTGGTGAGTGATGACTTGGCACTATACGGAAGACACTGGGAGAGTCCCACGTGTTTTCAAGCAACTATGGAGGCTCCACAATTGTTTGAAGATCACATTGTGAAAAAAGTTGTGCATCAAAGTTAAATAATCTACCCTTTTCGTCTCCAGCAGATCTACAAATGCGAAGAAATAAGTTTCTACCATTTTTATTTGAATGTGAAATGTTACTAAAAACTTCTTTTTTGAACAGGATTCGCTTCAACCGAGTTTAGAATAAGGCCTTTACTTTCAAGTAGAAGCGTCGGCTTAAAAACGCTTAAAAGCTATTACTTTTCGCACTCCTCGTTCGCTGCTTTTAAAGGTTCTCCGAATCTTCTCTTTGCTCCAGATGTCCGGAAAACTTGCCCCCGAGATTGCGCTTGCGCGAAAACCACTCCCGTTTCTTTTTCGTTCCTTCAGATACTCCGAAGTCATTTATTTATCAGTTCAGACGACCAGCGGGATTCAGCGGATTTGGCCCATGAGGTAAAACTTTCCTTTCACACTGGAGGCTTTGAGATGCAATGAATTCAACATACATTTGCTTCGACATTATGGTAAAAGATTATCTTTGATCTTAGTAGAAAAAAAAAGTGTTTTTTTTCTTATTTTAGTTTTATTTTTGTTTTTCGCCAAAAATGGAACTATTCGTAAATAAATAAAAATAATTAAAAATTGAAGAACACTTGTTTTTGGACGAAGTAATATTTGATAGGATGATATTTTTCAAAAATATTTTATCTTTTCAAAACTAAAGAGTGAAGTATTTTAATATCTGAAATAGATTTTTAGAATAGTTTGCAAAATAAAAAAATAACAAAATAAATAAATAAAAATATCAAATAATAATAATAATAATAATAATAATAATTAAAAAGAAGAGAGAAAGAGCATAAGAAGGCCTAATATGAGTAGTGGTTCAAGTCTACTTTTGAAAAAACTGGAGTTAGCCACATTTTCATGCTCAGACAACTCATTTCTACCTTATTTTAAAATTGGTACACCTACAGTTCATTTCTACCCGCCTTCGAAATTTTATCTGTTTTTGTTGATATGTTTCCAATTGTCTTTCAACAATTTTAAAGACGCAAAAACGCATTTTTCATTCATGATGTATATTTTCGAAGCAGCCAATTTATTAAAAGTCGACTTTGAACTGAGCAATTTTAAAAAAACTTTTAAACGCACTGTATCGAAATTTTAGCTAGTACGATGTGGAAAACTGAATACTATGAGCACTTTCGGTTGTGCAAAAAATCTTTCTAATGTGTGTTTGTGAGTGAATTAGAAGATTTTACAATTTTCACCCTCTTTTCGTTTTGACAGATACTATATTGAACTTTTAGCTATCATAGTCATCTCTAATGATTTGCTAGTTATGCCATATAATGTTCTAGTCATATCATAGGATTTGCTAGATTCTTCCAAGATTTACAATACTATAAATATCTTTAGACGTAAGAAAAATATTTCTAATGTTGTTTGAAAAAGACAATTTTAAAAACTCTTATTTTTTTTAAGTTAATAATACAGTGTTATGTTTTTAATTACCAACACTACCATGAGAAATTATTTACTAAATGCTTTTAATGTAAACGATGGTAGGAATTTAAGGAGGTATCTGAAAGTGGATTAGAGCTTAAAGTGAAATAACTGAACTGATAGTATTTTTTTCAAAATAAATGATGTCATCACGTACATTTACGTTTCATCAGTAACCATTGTTGTACTTATATGTATAGAGAAAGGTTTAGAAAACGTAATGCGAGAAAAAACGCATGTAAAGAGACTATGTTCCAATAGATATTGTTTTTTTTTAACTCTGAGAATTCTTATAAAATATTTGGCTAAAAATCTGAGGCACGTTAGTTTTATGATGATTATAAGTATACACATAAAACAACTTAAAAATATGATACATCGGTTTCTAAGGCCTAAACCTTTGCATAGTAAACATGAATGACATTCTAGGTGTGCGGGAAAGGTGGATCATACAATAGAATTACTTTGCCGTTTCCTGAGAGTGTGCTAAATTTGTTTTCATTAGCTGTAGGCTTTTCATGTTTAGAAAAATCCTAACAATCAAAGCAGGCAACATGAATTTTACATGTATAAGAGATTTTTTTTTTTTCGCGAGCTATCGTAGCGATTCAGGTATTACGTTATTATGCTTATCAAGCATTTATTTTATTTTTAAGATATTATAAATGTATGACTACATTACAAATGAATTCATAATAGCAGTAAATACGTACTGCATTCAGGGGAAAAGAAAAAGCAGTGAAGCGTCATCTGAATCTAAAAAGGAAAGAGGGTAAGGAAATAAAAAGCTTTTAAAAAAGAATGCTGATAAAAATCACTTGGATAGTGTGCGGCGACGGCTAATTATTCACGAGTAGAAAATTGAACTCATTTTGGTAATATAAGCAATATTTTCATAAAAACAGTATTCCACATAAGCAGTTATATAACGGTAAAAACTGTTAACGTAGTACACAGTAAGGGCAATTCCATTAATCCATGCATTTTTATTGGGATATACAACGAGATGTAACTTATAGGGTCAGGTGAGGTAAAATGGTCATAAAATCCACGTTTTTCAACTTTCTTTGCCAATAAATATAAAAATTGTTCAAAACCTTCAGATTTTTTGCTTGTTGTTTTACATTACTTTATTAAAGAACAGATTGCATTAAATTTTGAGCAGAAAAAAAATAAGTAAAATAATTTTATGACGCCTTCTTTCTGGGATGTATGTATGACCACTTTACCCCATGGGGTGGGGTAAAGTGAGTAGTGCATGGGGTAAAGTGGTCGTAGTTGAAAAAAAAAAAAACTATATAAAAGTATTAATAACCATAATACTTTAAAGCACTAAACAAAGATTCATTTTAGAGCGAAAACAACTTTATTTCCCTCAACTGAATTTATTTAGGTTCTCTATTAAGGTCAAACGTTAGCCTCATCTCCGTAACGTCTCGTAAAGTACTTCAGTCTCTTCAGCTGCTGCATATATTGTCTTAAAACGAAGTTATGTACCAAAACATGTTAGGATACACAATAGTAATTATTCTTGGGTTTTAATCCTTAAATATTAGATTTCAAGTTTGTCCTTTAACTCAATACCTATAATAAAGCATAAATATGAAATTCAAAATTTTCCGTGAAAAAATTTAAAATAGCTTTTAATTTATGACTAAATTACTTAAATAACATATTAAGAAAACATTGCTAATAAGAGAGTTCTTTATAATTATAGCTTATTAAAAATCAATGGGAGAAAAATGCGTATTTCAACCTAGCTATTTTTAATTCTCTCTATCTTTCCTGTATTTTTCTTGTTCCAAGCACTAATAGGTTCTAAACATTTACAGCTTAATAATACTTATAATAAGTCTGTTTATAAAAGAATCATTGATACTTGAAAATTCTTTTACTAAAAGTGCTTCTAAATGTTTTCAATACTAAACACACCATTGTAAGAAGACGGTATTATAGTAATTTCAATCTCTATTTCATTTGAGCACAGTTGTGGAAGTTCCGGTTTACTAAAAAGTAAACTTAAAAGTTATTTTTTTAAAAGAAGAATACAATATTAGTGAAATTAAAGTGTAACTAACATCTTCCTCGTGGCTTAATTTCTAACAAAAGAAGTGCAAGCACTGTAGTCTTCAAAATTTATTTTCTTGCGTAAATAGCCGGCATTCCATCTAATAGTTAAAAATTGGAAATAAATATGGAAACTCGGCTCCTGTGCATTTCTATGCAAGTTAATCCCTGGTCTACCGCATAAATTAACCTAAAGTAATTTTAGAACATTGCTACTATTCCTAATACTATGACCACTTTACCTCCTCTCACTTAAACTACTGTAAAATAATATATGAACTAAATCTAGCTTCACGGTTAGTGAGGAAGTATTTTTGAGATCTGTCCTGTGTAAAACTACCTGTACCGTCCATTTGCTGCTGCAAATTCTTCAAAACAAATTGACAGAGGGCAGTTAAAAGAGCTGTTTCAATTCCAAAGTGTTGTATAAACAAACAAATCGAGTGTTTTCTACACCTAAAGAATGGCTATTAATATAATTTTGCATGTAAAATTTAATTTTTAATTATTAAAAGCTAAAATAAAAAAAATACACCAATTCCTTCATTTATTTCAAAGCTATAGCTTTTTATTTGCCGTAAGCCCACTTTATCCCATTGACCACTTTACCCCACCTGACCTTATCAATTTTAAAAAATGCTTTTAGCAATTTAATGCATTGATCTCTTTTGCCCGTAATTACTACCCACTTTGCCCAAAACAGTGTACAAAATGCAAATGTTATTTTTTTTTAAAAATCATATTAATTTCTATTCATATCATGTAATTTTTGCAGCTACTGTGGTGTTAATATATGAAAATATATCTACAGTGATTGTAGGATGTAGATGAAAAGCTGATTTTCTAAAATTCGTCCAACCTTAACGGGATCCAACTTTTATTACCTCATCTGTAAAGAAAAATATCTCTGCTGCACTTTTGAGTTAGGCATTTTAAAAAACTTTCTCTTGATTTTAACACATGGTATTTACATTGAACTTTTAACTACCACGATCACGAAAAATGAACTTCGAGATCTTTATAATGACAATAACATTGTGTTAGAAACAGTGGCGTAGCATGGGTGTCTGGTGCCCCTGGCGCACTTAAGTGATTGCCCCCCCCCCCCGCACCATTTCATAGAAAATCATTACCCTCTTAACACCCGATTCACGCTCAACTGAAAGTGCGGGCGCAGTTAGTGCCACCCAGCCTTGTATATCAATTTTCTGTGTATGTATTTGTTAGGTTTTCATGCAATGTGAGATTGTTTTTACAATCCGTTGTCTACAAAAAAGAGATGTCTTTTATTAGAGTAAATTTATCTCCAATAACCATTGCCTTATATTTAGACTAAGGTGTTATATCTTTTTAACTCATACAATGTACAATATACTTATTTTCCTTGTTTGAAAAATGTGTGTGAATTTGTAGGATTTCTTTTTTTCCATATCAAGAGTTAAATTGAAAATCAGCCTCCCCACCACCGCCTACCACTGGTGTGTAAAAGCTTCTCTTTAAACCGGTGAATACGAAACAGATGCAAAATCGCTCTTTTTTGAGAATTAAGGAATTGTCAATTGAAACTTTTTTCTCTCATTAAAGTTTTTAAACATTTTTAAACTAATGTAATCGATAAAATATTTTACTCCAAAGTTATATATTTTTTGCAAAAATCGTGTCGAATTACCACCTTTGATGCTGCGTCCCTGGCGGGCGTCAACACAGCCCTCCGCTAGGTACAACACTGGTAAAATATATTTCTATTGTATTTTCATTAATTAGAAACTTTTATTTGCTTGTTTATTTATTTTAAATTGTAAGAGATACTTTGCTGTGCTTTTCACAATCAGCACAGAAAATTTATTGTATCATTCCAATGTTTATATGAACCAAATGAAAACCTTCAACTGTAAGAGAAATTATCTAAAAGAACCATAGCCAATCTTTAAAAAGTTGCGGACTAAACTTTAAAATTTTAATGAAGTCGTGGTAATTGAAGATTATCGGTAATTGTGGGGGAGGGGGGAGGTTATATTACGAGTTTATTATTGTTTTTTATCTGGTGTTTATAAACTAACTAAAGTATAATGATAAAATTACAAGCACTATAACAATATCGTACTGAGTAGGGATCAGGTATTTACTTGCGATCAGCAGAAATTGATGAGAAGCTTGAGCTTGAATTTGAGAACTAAAATAATCGATGCTGGAATCAATCCCACCCATACACAGGTGAAATTTTCATCTGTAAGTCTGGTTCAATACTTAGATTTATTAGTTTCCTCAAAGCGAGTTCATTGGAAAATGTTTTAAATTATTTCGCGAGCATGGATCAAAAACCAGACCGACCACAGCCCGCCCGTGGCCGAGCGTTGCCTATATTATTCCAGTCCCCACAATGTAGACCCGTAAAAATTTCTATGTCCAGAGATTTTCTCTTCAGAATCGGGATCTGTAGAGGTTCTAATACGAAAATATCTTGGGTAGACATCTTGATTCCTGGGTGAAATAATTTTACAAGCCATCAAACATTGCAGTCATTTTGGTTCCTTTTCTCATTTGGCATTCAGCAACCAATCACCATATAAACTAAATAGTAGTTTTAAACTTTGGTTTATGGGTCTAAGAATACAAATAACATATTATTTAAGTCATTAAAAGCATCTTACTATCTTTTTTAGCAGTTAGCGTGGAAATATATCCGATAACTGTTGTTTAATATTCTGGTTGCAAAAATTGAAAGTAGAATAAAATAATTCTCAATAATATTAAGTTTCAACTCGTGTTTATTAGAATTATACGTTCCTTTTATTGGTAGAATTATATAATAAAAGCAAAATGTAAAATTAAGCGATAAAAAATGATTGAATAAAAACATGCTATTTCATTTGGCATTCATTGTTGATACATTTGACAAAAGTAGTGCACTTTACAACAGCAGCTTTGCAAGCACATCTTTTGGAGGATGAAACTCACACACAGGAGTTCCAGTGGCAGGATATTCAAGAATTTTTTGGGTTTCCACACCCCGTTAATTCCTCCCAACAAAAATGACATGAATCCCTTATTAATTGTTTATTTTCAAGAAGACGAATATTCCGCCTTGTATGCTAAATATCTCTTAGGATGTGCCTTTTAACTGAAAGTGATGTCGAGCGAAGTTCACTCAGTGGCATTGATTTCTTGTATTCATTAAATCGTAGATCATCAAATGTTTCACGTGTTGAATGAGCTTTCCAGACTCGCCCTAGGTTTTCATAATCGCACTCGTCCTCTGTCTCTGCAAAATCTGACAAATATGAAATAAGACTTGAATTTATAGCTGAAATATTTGTCCCAATTTTGCTAATTTTGTCATTACCTAAGAGTATGAGCTTTCGAGTGTACTTTGGCTAGCAATTGATTTAGTTTTCTGATAAGAATGTTTGTTGGGAATGAAACGGTCGATTTTCTCCTATTTCGAAAAGTATCCAGAACTCAGGTATTCCTTGGCAAGAACATGTTGATGTAAATCGAATTAACAATACTGTACGTCTGTGTCTGTATCCTTCGAAAACAAAACCACTCATTTTGCACCATGTTAAACAGCCCAGTGTATGTGGGGAGCAATTCGTAAACTGCCTCTTCTAACGTGATATTAAGCTCTTTAATGCCCTGTCTTACTTCTTCCAAGAATAAAATTTCAGGTAGCAACTGATTATTAAATAATAAACGACTGGAAACTAAGGAAAATATAGCATGTTATACATAACTTTCGAACACAACATGAAGTTCCTGCAAAGAGCATACCGACATCGATCCGTGCAGAACATAGTTTACGACTTCTCCAAATTTTCTCACTTTCTTTAACTTTATCATTCGAACTTTGTCATGAAATCAACAACAAGGACATTTTTATAGGAGGTTATTTTGCTTAATAGAAAATTTCTGGAAAACAGATATTTTACCAGCTAACAACAGGGCTGGCCGGGTTATTTCTGCCCGGAAAAATCCGGCTCTTGGTATACTTGTTTTATAAACATGTTTAATTGAAAAAGCTTCTAGAGGAACTGAACTTTTAAATTTTACTGTATTTAAAAAAAAAATATTACTACTTTAAATTATTTTCCTCCGTGAAATATTTCATATCTGATATTATCGCATAGAATTTATCACTTGAATAGGAATACGTATCATACTTATTTTAGATAAATTCAGATATTTTTAATGTTTAATTTCGAGTTTACTGAAAAAAGTGGAGGAAATGGACAAAATGATATTTAGTCCGGGTCAGTTTTTTGTGTCAAGTGTTTGAATGTGCAAAGTAATATCTGAGTTCTGGATAATTTTCGAAATAGGAGAAAATAGACGTTTTATTCCCAACAAACATTCTTATCAGAAAACTAAATCAATTGCTAGCCAAAGTACACTCGAAAGCTCATATTCTTAAAGGTAATGACAAAATTTGCAAAATTGGGACACAAATTTCAGCTATAAATTCAAATCTTATTTCATATTTGTCAGATTTTGCAGAGACAGTGGACGAGTGCGATTATGTAAACCTAGGGCGAGTCTGGAAAGCTCATTCAACACGTGAAACAGTTGATGATCTACGATTTAATGAATACAAGACATCACTGCCACTGAGAGGACTTCCACCGACATCACTTTCAGTTAAAAGGCACATCCTAAGAGATATTTAGCATACAAGACGGAATATCCGTCTTCTTGAAAATAAACAATTAATAAGGGATTCATGTCATTTTTGTTGGGAAGAATTAACGGGGTGTGGAAACCCAAAAAATTCTTGAATATCCAGCCACTGGAACTGCTGTGCATGAGTTTCATCCTCTAAAAGATGTGCTTGCAAAGCTGCTGTTGTAAAGTGCACTACTTTTGTCAAATGTATCAACAATGAATGCCAAATCAAATAGCATGTTTTATTCATTCACTTTTTATTGCTTAATTTTACATTTTGCTTTTATTATATAATTCTACCAATAAAAGGAACGTATAATTCTAATAAGCACGAGTTGAAACTTAATATCATTGAGAATTATTTTATTCTACTTTCAATTTTTGCATCCAGAATATTAAACAACAGTTATCGGATGCATTTCCCTGCTAACTATTAAAAAAGAGAGTAAGATGGTTTTAATGACTTAAATAATATGTTATTTGTATTCTTAGACCCAAAAACCAAAGTTTAAAACCAAAATTTAGTTTATATGTTGATTGGTTGCTGAATGCCAAATGAGAAAAGGAACCAAAATGGCCGCCATGTTTGATGGCCCGTAAAATTTTTTCGCCCAGGAATCAAGATGTCTACCCAAGACAATTTGTAGAACCTCCACAGATCACGATTCTAAAGAGAAAATCTCTGGACATAAAAATTTTTACGGGACTATATGGTGGGGACAGGACTATATATGATCTAAGCTCGCTGGTATGATAACGTGAATTTCTACTTTTTCTTTTGATACAAAAGGCTAATGCCTGAGCAGTCTTAAATAATTTTTGAAAGGTACCGAAACCAATTATCAAAAATGAAATTGAATTTCTTGTATTTATGTGATACAGAAATTTAATTGCGTAAAACTGCATCTCAATCTTTTGTTATTTGAATCGTCTAGGAAATACGAATGATAAATATACTTTATCTCAATTTTCTTATGAGGAATTCTTTATCTAATCCATAAAATATCACTTCATTCTAAAAAAA
The DNA here is from genome assembly GCA_038502835.1 of Octonoba sinensis. Classification (NCBI taxonomy): domain Eukaryota; kingdom Metazoa; phylum Arthropoda; class Arachnida; order Araneae; family Uloboridae; genus Octonoba; species Octonoba sinensis. The sequence continues at coordinate 146,392,932 of CM076598.1, forward strand.
GGTTCAAGCATGAAAACAGTTATTTAAAATGTTACATGTTCTTTATTTATTATAATTAGGGTATTAAAGTTGCATTTTAATGTACACACAACGTTCAATTCTTGAAGGGAAGGTTTTAAATGTGCACTAAAGGTTCTAACTATCTAAAAACTCTAGTTACACACTAAAAGTTTTTTTGCCCGAAAATACATGAGATTCTCCTGGAAATCATTTATCCGGAGTCTGACGTAAAATTACAGCGACAACAAGAAGTCTTTAAAAAAGTAAATTACAGAGAATAAAAAAAAAAGAAAATTCTATAAATTGATTGCAATAGAAAATGACACGCTGAAGGAGAGTGACACCGAAAGAAGGAGCCATAATTTCAAATTAGTTCATTAGGACTGCGCATTTGATTATTTGATTTAAAACAAGTTTTTCGTAAATGTAAAGAAACATTCAGCTTCCCTTCTGTACTTTTACAGAAATTTTTCACAGTGTACATTGGAAATTATATACTAAAAAATTTATTCACTTCCATTTATCCACTCTCTGGCCATGATATACATTCTATCTTTTCCTCACTATTTAAACCTATTTTACAATTTTTATACATTAATTACATTTGCGTAATACATTTTTACTAGTCGACCCGTGCGGAATTCCGTCACTGCGCACCAAATCGTTTTGTGTGGCATTTCATTCTTTAAAAATTTGGGAGAAAGGACATTATGAAGAAGACTAGAAAAATGTAAATGGGTGTTGGTACAAAAGAAGACATGTAATTGAACATATCAGTACAAATAGCTGAAGTAAATGCAAGGGGTTATGTTTGTAGGTTATGTTTGTGATACAAAATATCAACAGTAATTTTAAAAGTACTTACTAATGAGAAAAGTCTGATGCGCCAGAAGTTTTACTTAAGTGATTTTTTGGTGGAATTTTTTGGTGAAGTTAAAGATCCTCTAAGATTTCTTTATCATAAGCTCTGCTTATTATGACTGAAGTGCAATTAAAAAAATAAATATGTAAACGCTTGTGTTTCAAGTGGGTATTCGATTCGGTATTTATCGAACCCGATTCGCCATCTATCGAAAAATCGACGCATCCATTAAAGGACCTCTTCTTAGACGATTTTAAATCTCAAATTTAAGAAAAGCGGTACAGTTTTAGACCGTGGGTCTATTTTCGTCATTTGCCGGCACGATAAGCTTTAAAATGAGGGGTGGTCATTTGAAAGAAGAAGGCCTAATTACAGCTTTAAAAGGAAGTTATTTGCAATAGTGTATAAATACGCCCGTGGCAGTTAACGCATTGAATGTTCAAGTCGTATGTAAACGCAAGTGGCAATTTAGGATTAACGTGTTCTATAAACTCAATGCTGTTATTTTTATTTATTCCGACTGAATTTGTTAACTCTTTGCTTTCTTTTTAAGATAATTTTATAAATGTGAAAGCATTTGCACTTAACTTTCATATTCCAAGCTGCATCGAAAAGTAGGCTTCGAATAGAAAACGATTTTTTTTTCATTTTAATTTCAAGAACAATTTAAGACCGTGCATTCATAAACATTTTGGGAGTTCCGAATAGAGTACAGTTGCTTATAAAGAACGTCAACGTTTAGCTTTTACAAATGTAACCCTTTCACAAAATGAAAATCAGAGATTTTTGTCACTTATATACGATTTTGTCAAACATCTTTTAAAACATATTTCGCGACGACTTTTTCAACTCATATTTGAAATGATTTCTTACCTGATGCCTACAATACCATGCTCTAGAATCCCTGGAGTACTTCAAGAATTGAAGAGAAACACACGCAAGAAAAAAGAAAATATTATCGAAACAAAAATTGTCTTCTTTTATGAAATCTTTGAATGTCGAAAATAGCAAAAAGTGATTCTATCGATAAATCCAATAAATTTTTGAAGCATTTCTGTTTCATTCTTTAAAACAAAATTCAATACTCGAGAGAGTTTTAAAAGATGAATATTCACTTGATCCTTTTTTCCTGAATTCAGTCAGTTTGGCCATACAAAAGAATTAAAATTCAATCCAAATAATTATGGATTCAATGTCCATGATAAAATAATTTCAGCGAGAACTTAGTCAGCTAATGAAATTTTATTCAGTTGATAATAGTACAAACGGTGAGCTAATACTCATGTATATCCTTTCCTCTAGTGAAATTATATAATTGAAATAAAATGAAATTTAAAAAAGGAAGTTGCAAGCGTAACGTCAAGCTAAACCCCCGGTAAAAAATATCATTGAAAGCAAAAGAGGGTCAAAAATAAATGAAGCTATTTAATCAACTTAAGAAACAAAATGAAGAAAGACAGATAAGACTATTTTTAAAGCATAATTTTTATAATAAACTTACAGTCAAAATATTTATTTTTATTTGTGAAAGCATTTAATTCTTTAATTTGATTACGCCTATTTTGGTACCAACATTCATGAAGGATGTTTCATTCGATAACTGAACATATTCACTAATGCAGAAACATTATTGCGCAATCTAGATCCTGCAAAAAATATACGCAAACAATTGCAGCAGATAAATTTCCCAGGCTGTCTAAAAAGGACTGGAAAGACTTTAGGAGGCAAGCTGGGACACTAAATCAAGTATTTTCCTAAAAATATTAAATGCACATTATTTTTTCGTCACAAGCTTTTCTGAAGCTTTGGGTTTTATTTCATTTATTTATTAATTTTAATTTCTGTAAAGTACAAGATATATGTTACGTAGTTAAACTAAGTCGTCTAAGGGGAACTCGTAACGTTGTTCGAAGCTTGTCTTGCGATTTGCAAATGTATGGTTGATGTGATCGGTTGCTTATGTGCTGTTCTACACTCTTGCATTCTGTATGCAGTAAATATGCTTGATGTCTAATAGCCTCGTCTTCAAACCAGTAGTACCAGAGCACATGTTAACGTTGAAGATGCTCATTAAACTTGAAAGCCATGACCACACACCGTAGATAAATATTAGTGGCAGCCGGTTATTTGCAAGTCTTATGTTAACTTTCTGTAATTAAATTTCATTATTTATTTTGTTTATATCCAATTTCATTAACAATGGATACCGAAAACGGATGCGAACAATTTTGTCGCGATTTGTGTTAAAAGCTTATGTCACTGAGAGAGAATGCAAACGTTCTGTTTTCAATTTTTTGAAAAAACTTTATTATGTTTTTAAAATGACATTTTAAAACCATTTAACAGTCTGTCTGCGCCATTTAGCAATCAACAGTGAATTAAGAATGTATGTTTGGAAAAAACAACTTTTCAACTATTCTGAGGATTTTCAACTGTTGATCTGAAAATTAGAGATAGCGCACCAGGAAAACTAGTTTTGATGTAGATATGCTTTTTGATTTGCATGTTTTGTTGCACACATTAGCTAGATCTGACGTGTTATATTGCAGTGTAAAAATATATTAGAAATAGTTGATTTTTCTTGTCTTGTAATTGTTTTTCAATAAAACTTTAAAATCACTTTATTTGAACAATTTTCATGCACAAAAATACACAAGTTGAACGTTCTTTCTACGACATAGCAAGAATCGTTTTTACCCATTATCTTAAAAGTTGTATATCTATTAGCACTATTAAAAAAGAAAATAAGCCTCGGAATATACCTTCAATACTTCAGGTATTATTCAATCAATAAATGTAAGCTAACATAAAATATTTCTTCGACTTTTTTTTTCTAGTTAAATCGTTTGAACTCATTTTTTTGACAATGACTGTAATACTGTTACCTGCTTAGATTGTAACTCGCTTTGAACGTTGGATTTCGAAAAACTTTATTTAAAGGCAATGGGATGATTGCTAATCCATTGATATTCTGACGTTTTCTTGTGTTATTATTCTGAATTAGAAATTTTAAAACTATCTTTCTCTACCGATCAATAAAAAAAGATTAAATGAATTCTTACAAAAGGGATTATTAAAATCGACGTTTTGCATTTATCCTCCCCCCTTTTGTTTCTTTTTTTTCTGTCTTTTCTTTAAACTTTTTTATTCATCTAATCGTTGTTTTGTAAGGATTAGAATGAATATTTATTTTTTTTAGCATGTAAGGATTTTAACCTAAAAAGCCAACATTGAAAAGTCTCTTCTTCTGTAACTGTTCATATTTACTTTTTAACACAGTTTATCCCGTTTTTTCGTAATTCTGAGCGGAAATTTTAATGGTGCAAACATGTTTTCCATTTCAAAGAGCCGTATTTACAAAAATGGTAGTTATGTGTTGAAATGAGGTTTATAAAGCAACACATATTATCTTCAGATGTATAAAACAGTATCGTGAGTATGAGTTGAAGAATAACATTAATTAATCAATGTAAAACGGGCTGTTGGATGGGAAGTCGTAGCTCGTTTTTATCAATCTTGGAAACATGCAGTTTTTTCAGATAACATTGCTTAACAGTAAACACTCAGTATTAATTTTTTAGTAGCTCAGGTGTACGCAATACAAAATGCGTTTTTTGCACTTGTTTACTGATTTTTTCAATTCCCAATTATTTTTGTCAGTAATCTGTCCAACCAACTTTATTGCTTTTTTCTTCAGTATTATAGAATTTCTCATCTTCTTAGTGATATCTCGAACAATCACGTAAAGCTATGAATGTTGTGATATCTTCATGTAGCTTCTTCATGTTGAAAGCATTCTGTTACATCAGTTTCAGTTATTACTTCCCTAGCCTTGCTTTGCGTATCATTTACTTTTTTCTTAGCATATTCTAAAGCTTTACTTTTGGTTCTTCTGGATTTTGTGCTTCTTCGAAAAGAGGTGCTGAAAACTGTTAAAGGTGCATTTTCAGATTTTTCAAATGGATAAGTATTGCAATACTGTGAGATCCTCCGTGCTGTAAATATTTAAACTTTCATTATATAACCTATGAAATTCAATATTTGAATGATTCTGTTTGTAAGAGCTGTTCTATTAACAGGATGAAGTCTAGTTAATTGAAATCCCTCTAAAATATACTCAGTCTTTCAGATTTAAAAAAAGCTATATTTTGAAAGGTAAAGGAACCTATTTTGGAAACGTTTGCTCACCTTGTATCATCTTTTCATAATTCATGTGCAATAAGAGTCATAAGGACAGGAACTCCAAAAGTTATCGGGCTTGAGTTGTGTTTGGTAGGAAACACACAAAAGCACTAATACACCTATGTTTTTTGGGCTGGTTTAGAAACAACCCATCTTCGCAGCGTTCTAAATGAAGTAGAATATTGAAGGGATATCAAAACTGGAAGCAAGTGCCTAGAAAAAAATCCTTATTTTCTGATTAAGACTGCTAAGCATAGAACATTTGCTTTTTACTGGATGAACATTTTCAATGTTGTTTGAAACTAGAAAGTTTTTAAGTCTTATTTAGTTGACGTTCTTACTTGTCCATTTTCAAGATTTTTTACGACGAAGGTTGGCAAAACCTTATCGTTTAACCCGAATGACTTTTCACTGTTGTTCGAAAAGTTTTAAAAAAAATATTTCTTTTATTTTTTTAAAAGCATAACATCAGTTCTGTATTCTCAAAATAATACTTTTTTCCTCGTTTCACTCATCTAGAGTGTAAAGTACGATTTGAACATAAATGAAATGTAAATAATTATTCTTTTTAAATCCATTTACCATTGCGTAACAGCATAAAAATATCGCAGTGGCCTGGAAATGAAATAAATTGCCAATACGTGAACTGATTAAGTTTAGGAAATCAAATTTTGTGTTCAAGCGAGAAGTAAAAGCATACGAAAGTACCATTAAGCAAGAAGGAAATTTCCCACGTAACGGCATTTCTTTTGTGAGAAATGTGCACAAAAAAATCAAAAATTGAATAAGTCAAAATCCATGCTGATAAACACGAGCTTGAGTTCAACAAATATTTCTTGAACTGATTAAAGCCTCTGAACGAGAGATTTTTTTTTCACTTAATGGATAAATATACTAAGTTATCTCAAAAATTCATAAATATTTAAAATATGTAATGTAGTTCTATAATTAATAAAACTGCTCAAATAATTAATTATCATGTACTATTTTTGAACTTTAAATGTGCAGTCGGGGGGGGGGGGGGGGGGGTAACGAAGCACTCCTTCGTATCGGGATACTATTTACACTAGAGACACATGAAATATGACATTTTATCAGGAATAATGTATCGGGTGAGGTAGAGGGTGAAGGGTCTTTGTCCGTTCCTGACAAAAGTGGTCAACTTAATCAGGTGGACAACTTACAAAAGCGGTCGATTTTACAGGTTTTACTGTATTTGTATTCAGCATCAAAATTCGACTTTGTATACCAATTTCCGTGTCATTCCATTCACCCGTTGCTTCAGAATAAAATTGAGAAAAACACGTCTCTCAATGTTAAACAGTTTTCTGATATTTTTGCATATAATATCTAAACTACCATGGGTGTGGCAAAGATTGTTTTTTTACAAAAGAATGTGAGCTAACTCAACAATGAAAAAGTGATTTTCAAGGTCGAAATATTAATTGAATATTTTTTATGAATAATGAAATTAATTTTTAAAATAATTATAATGTAAAACCTTATTATATTTTGATGAAAAATCAATCTAGTCGAGTTTTTATGCGGATATCCAAAATTTCAGTTCAAAATATGCAGTAGTTTTCATGCTATACGTAAAAACAGATTTTGCTGGCGCTTTTGGGGTCGTATACCGCTGCTGAATGTATAAAATTCTACCTATTGAATAAAAGCAAGAAATCTGAACAAAACCACAGTATTTCGCAAGTAGTTACTAAAACTTATGTGTTATAATGAATAATGTAATTCTCACCTCTTTAAAATACATAAATGCTTTGTTTTATATCTTCATGCATCTCGACCTATAAATTAGAATACTGATACTAGAGGTGGTTTCGTTTTCAACATTTCCAATTCTAATGGTCGGCTTTTACTGAAACGTGGTATTTAGGCCAATTTGTGCACGTTGAGTTCAATTCTGTTTTCAAAACTATGCCTTTTGATTTAAGTTTTGGGATATGGCCCCTTATCAAAATTACATTTCAATGCTTTAAAAAAAGACATTAATCGATGACGATGGACACCTTACTTGTGTTTCGATTCTTGTGTACGATGCCTGAGTAATTTTGAGTGTCGCTCCCCCCACCCGCCGACTGAACATAGAGAAAGCGTGATGAAACAAATTTAGAATGGAAAGTCTTTTTTAGGCTAATCTGTGCACGATGAATTCAATTTTGCGCTTTATTGTCACAACTATACCCTTTCATTTAAGTTTTGGGAGTTAGTGTTCATTTTTATATGTATACGGTCCCTTATCACAAGTTGATTTCAATGCTTTAAAAGAAGTCATTAATTGATGACGATTGACATTTGTTTTTCTAGAGCGTACGACGGCCGAGCAATTTTGTGGGTGCCCCCCCTCGACTGTGCCACATTCAGTATATAAGAATACTTACAAAAGAGTTTGTTCTAGAAAAGCAAAAATGGAAAATAGGGACCGATGCTCATCACCTATATATTTCTCGTTTCTTTATTCTTAACTAATAAACAATATTAAAAATTATGCATAATTGATTAAACCAATGCAATCATTGCTACTTCCACTAAACATTCTTAAGTGAAACTATATTCATATTATCTGCTTCTGTAGTATACACGTCAAGAAAGGTACTATAAATCAAGAGAAAGAAATGCATCAAAAATAATAATTTAATTACGTAAAAATTTACTATGTCTGTTTTTATAATCAACCGACTTGTTGTTGTTGCTTATGCCACTTGGAATTCCAAGCTACCTTCGCAGAGCAGCGACTAGGAATTAAGGCAATGATGAGCGCCTTCCGTTTCAAGATGAGCACCAATGGTGGAAATTCGACTTGGCTCATAATATACTTGAATGACACCAGATGGCGCCACTACAAATATGCCACCTTCCTTTTGAGACCTATGGGTGAAGGGAAGGTAAAATCTCCACTCACCGGTACCCTTGGAACTTCCTCGGGACTTCAGGGTCCACGGATTTTACATGCACGTATCCCCAAGTGTACATGATGGGTCTTCAGCGGCCCAGGTATCGAACCCGAGATCTTCCGATCCGAAGCTCGACATCTTGACCACTTAAATTTACTGTAGGGGTAAAATGTTTACCTTTGTGCAGAAACCGAAAAATCTCAAAATAAATAAATAAATAAATATTCTTCATCCTAATTCTCACAATTGTATATGTTAATAAAGGGGTTCCATGCACAGGTAACCCCACTACACGTGTCCGCAATTTTGTTGTTTTTCTATTGCATGATCTTATATGTGTTAATGCTACTGATGGATAAATAAATATTTTTCTAGCCAGTAATCTTCGTTGCAAAGCTTTTAATCGGTCAGAAACAAACTCTTTTTTTTTTCTTCAGAAATTTGGGATTAGTATTGGTATTTTCAAAAAATATTTACTTAAAGGGAAATTCAGTTTCTTAAGTTAGAGTATAGGAAAACAAGTTTTAGTGGAATTCGGTTTTTTAATCTACTTTAGTTGGATATTGTGATGTTGGATATTAAAAATATGTGAATTTCTGCCAATAACCTACATATTTGACACAGTTGGGTGAATTTTGATCATGAACTTTTAAGTAATTGCAGCGGCAGGAATAAAAAAATATATATTATTTTCACTGTAAAAGTGCGGGGATAATTTTATTTGTAAAATGACATAGGGGGTGTCAGTTTTTATTTATTCATTGTTTGCTTACTTAAAACTAGTGTTTGGCAACTACTCGTCAAAAAGTAGTTAACTACCAACTACTAACTACTCTAAACAAAACTAGTTGCAACTAGTAGTTAACTACTTTTTTCTGAGACTAGTTTTAAATAGTAGTTAACTGTTCTCCAAAAGTAGTTAACTATCAGTTAACTACTTTTACGTATAATTCATTTGAATTTCCATTTTTAAGCTTGTTCTTAAATATTTAATCCTATTAATGCAACTCAATGTTATTTTTAATCATTGAAACTTTTTTAAAGAAATTCCTGTAAAACAGTCAAAGATTGAATGTTTCCAAATGACACTGAACAATTAACATATAAAGAGAATATGAATAGAGACAAAACTTTTCTCTATAAATTTAATCTTTTATTTTTATATGTATTTGGTTAATAAAGTTAATAATTTATGTTTATAATCAATAACAATTTTTCAGCAGTTGGTTGTAAAATTAGGTTTATCCTTAATATCAATTTAAAATTCTCCCTCTGCCCAACCCCCATTCATTAACAAAATATCTTTGTAACATGCATGCTTTAGAATTTATATTATATTCTTTCACATTGTGTTGAATGCAGGGTTGGTGATTTTTTTTATTTAAAAAAAATTTAAAAATAGTATTTTTTAAATTTAAATCAGATTTTTTGGATTTTTTCAAGCAAAATATGTATGCGCACACAAATACAGTAACAAATTAAGTTAATTATTTATGTCTTCAAAGAATTTTAAGATATTTCAGTTGAAATAATTATTTATTACTAGTTTAAAATTAATTATTAAATAATTATGTTATATAAAAAATGTATGCTTAATAAAGAGAACAATAAAACAGAATAGAAAGCTTATATTTCTGGACTAAATGTATTATAATTTCTTGAATATATACAAATAAGTTGACTGGACTATTGTAATTTTTTGAGTGTATACAAATTTCCGGAATATATAAACAGAGATGGCAAATATAAAATAAAATATAAAATGTTTACTACAGCTTAATCACTTTTACTATTTAGATGTTTCATCAAGAACACCAGTTTCGATGAATTATTAGCCCCCAATCTGTTTCTTAATTTTGAGTGCACTATTCCAAATGTAGGAAAAATTTCTTTCTAAAGGTGCTGTTGATGCTTTTGCTGTAGCCAGCATGTCCAAAAACTTCATGTTCTCTGATAAAATGTCATTCTTTGACACCTTAACGAAGATATTTCACCTTTCCCTAGAGGACCAGATGCATTAAGGCTACCATATAGTGAGTTGGAATTCTAATTAATTGCTTTAACCCAGAATATATTAAAATTTATAATAAAAAAATATCTATATTTTAATAATTTGGAAGAAGCTGATATAAATAGGTTTTTTTTTAAATCATAAAAATCACTTTTGTTTCTTTAAAAAAATCATAAAAACCAGTATTTTTCTTTCTTTTTGTGTTTTATGGTATCCCAAACGCATGCATGGTACTAGAGTAGAGGTAAAGCTTCCCCATAATGAAGATTTGGTCTTTAAAGAAAACTTCATTGTGCATGTGCTGATGCGGGCGCTATTTTAGTTAACTACTGCCGAACACTACTTAAAACTACTACTACCACAGTTGGGTAAATTTCGATCATGATGTTTAACTAATTGAAGCGGCAGGAAAAAAATACATATACAGTTGAACTCGCTTAATACGAAATGCCAAAAATTCACGAATTTGTTCGTATTAGCCGTTATTCGTAACAACCGTGAATACGTAAAATTGTGTAAAAAAACTATTAGAAGTGCATGTTTATATTTCAAAAATAATTACTACTATTTATAATACAAAGTAAAACAAATAGCGAAAACAAATGATTTATTTTTACTAGTATACACTTTGAACAGTGTATATTAGTAAAAGTAAATCATAGTGCATTGAGAAAAAGTGAACTTACCTTTTAAAATTTAACGTCTTTAGAAAAGATCCTTAATGGTTAGTTCTTTTTTTAGGTACATTAAACTTTATCATATGTGTACTTTATGACTCAAAATAACCAACAATTTCTATAAAAAATAATAATTATATAGCAATCGAGAAAATTTTTGAAAGGTCAGAAATTTTGGTCGTCTTAGCCGAAATTTGTATTTTAGCCTTCGTAATATGCGTGAGATTTTTAGTGTAATTAAGTAGTAAACCAAACTTGATGAACAAAATGTTCGTATTAACCGTGTTCGTATTAAGAAAGTTCAACTGTACATATGTATATATTGTATGTATATATATATATATACATTATTTTCACTTTAAAGTGTGGGAGAATTTTATTTGTAAAATGACCTTAGTGGGCTTCTATTTTTTCTTTGTTTGTTTACTTACCGAAAATAACTTCGTCTGTGTTTGAAGTGAGTAAAAGCTTTGTTTTTATTTAAATTATTATTTATGATTAGATATTAGGGGTAAGGTAAAGTGGTTAGCTTTGGCGCACAGTCGTAAAACATCATAAAAAAGAACGAAAACGTTGATTTTTTGCCAAACTTTTGGTGAATATTATAGACTACATTCCTTCTTCATGCATTTCCATAACTATTTCCTTATTGTGCTGTAATTTAAAACATCAAGTATAAAGCCAAGGCAGCTATTTCTAGCTTCTATCCTTATAGGGAGGGTGATACTGCGCCCATGGGCGGTTCACGCACATGGAAAATGGCTTTTGATAATTAGTAAATTATACTATTAATAATTGCAAATACATTATCAAAATAGCTGAAAAAACGTTTGCTTAAAAGGTATCTTGCAGTAGGGGAGACTGGGGAAAGTCCGGACAGGGGGAGACTACGGACAGTACGTTTTACACCTAATTTTAATTAATGGGCAGCCATTTGCATATTGCATTGCCCCGTCCGGACTCTCCTTGGTCTCCCATACTCTCATCACCATGAAAGGTTAAGCCGTTACATTTGCAAGGCAAGCAATATAACCGACGTTGTATCATACATTTTCGGAGAAAAAACATGATTTCAAGTAGACACTGTGTTGTTGTGGCCGTACAACTACCTGAAATCACGGTGCACTCACACTTTTCCTTCCCTCTAAAAGTTCAAGTGCGCCATCTCTCCGACCACGCCATTTCACCAGGTTTTCCTATATACGTTTACGTGAGGGGTTTTGTAAGATTTCTTTTCTTTTGCAGGTGTGGTGATGTGAAAGGCATATGTTTATCTGTTATGACAAAAGACGAGAAAGCAAAGTAAAGCAAAGTGACAGTGATTATATTTAGTGCATCTTTTATTCACCGCTGAATTTAAATTTATATCACTAAAATATTACAGGAAAACTAAATTTTATTAGGAAGCATGATAGTTTCGAAAATGAACCGGAGAAGCGATTTAATGATAATATTTCCTGAGATTTAAGGGTGATATTAACCAAGTTATCGAAAATTATTTAAATAAACACCTCATTGAAAAAATCATTTAGATCTTAACCTGGCATATGAGTTTTATAGCTTCAAAAAAGTCTGGTAAGACGGGGATTGATCATCAATAGAGAGAAAAGAAACTGAAAGTTCGAATTGTTTTTAAAGAAAATAAGAAAACAGTTATAATAAGTAGAAAATCTCATTTTGAAAATCGAATTTCTCACTAATATTATTTTAACAGTTAATTAAAAGTTGTAGGTGAATCGTTAACCTATTAACCGCAGCAAACATAATTTCTTTAAGTGTGTACAAATTGAAGATTTAAGAAACAAAAAAGATATATATCTATCGAATATTTTTTTTTTTTTTTTTTGGGGGGGGGGGATGCAAAGCACGAAATATAATTGATATTTTTTCATGATCAAAACTTTAACGTTCAACTACCGAAGATTCTTCTAATATAATGTGCCAACTCAAATAATTGTATATCTAATAACAATGCCAAATTAAAATTTAAAAGGGATAAAGTTCTTAAAGCTTCAGTCTTGCAAAAATCGACCATGCTTTTATTAAGAAAGGAAACTATGGCGGATTAATGTAGTCTCCTCAAAGCGCACTTGTTTTATTTATAAAATTATTTTAATTGGGAAAAAAATAATCAAATATTTTGCTGTTATCATTTTTAAATGCAAATCACATGCCTATAAAACATAAATATTTTTCTATACGAGTTTCAGAGATATTTTTTAAAAGCCTAATGATTTCTCTGCACGGGAATCTTACTTCAAAAATAAAACGTAGATTTCTTTTAAACTAACAAGTGCTTTAATGAAGCAAATACAGGCTACTTGAATTATTCCTTTAAGCTTTGATTTTTGTAAACTCAAAACTAATGCTAATGACAATCTACAATATTAAATCTTTAAGCAGTGTTTCAGACTCAAATGAAGTGGTTTTAATTAGAATGCCCTTTTAATTTATAGTTATTACAGTAACATCGGAGAGGAAATTAACAAAACCAGAATGTGAAAAGCTTTGCTAAAATGAAATTTTTGTCTCCGGGATCGTAGAAAATTCTTTTCGTTAGTTATTTGTTAGAAGACTTAGCCCATTTCGATCATTATGCTGCACCCTCGATCCTTCAAGCACCCTTCGAAGCAAATGCAGCGAAGTACACCAGATCTGACAGTGCAGCCCAAATTGGATCTTCAAGATACGAATCTTCGTACTCAGTGGCGCACATCCAGTGCAAATGCTCCCCGAACCAGTCGGATTGTCACCAGTTCTCCAAGTCGAAAGCGTGATCAGTGGCGCCCCTGCACTGACAGCCCACACCATGGACGTTCTCTTTCCTTTAGAAGTACGAAGGGCACAGCATCACTACAAGTTCATAGCGAGGATAAAAATCCCAGCTCCTTCAACTCGAGTTTCAGTCCTCGTGGATCAACCATGCCATCGGATGGGTTGGCAGTACGACACACAGTCAGGTAAACGCAATATTATTTTCTTTTCCTCAGTTTGTTCGAAATCTGTCTCTAGTACAAATAATCAGGGGCATATTTTGATAGAAAAACCTCTAAAGCACACATACTCCCGATTTTCAACAACTGCTGGAGTCCAATTATCCTTTCGATTACATGCTCGAAATTACTCGCTTTTAACTTAAGCCTTTAAAATTTTCAATGTAATGCAACTTTATACATTATTATGTACCTACCAAGATCTCGGACAACAAATTCTTTAATGCAGACGAAAACAATGAGTGTTAATATGTTTGACAGATTTACATAAATCCTTCCGTTGATCATTTGGAAAGCTGTCTCAATTCCAACCATCTAAAACAGGGGTTTTCAAACTTAAATAACAAGTCCAAAACCTCCACGTACATAAAAGGGAGATTTTTTTAAAATGATTATTATTATTATTTTATTTCAATCCAATTTTTCACAGCTACATTAACAACAATGAGCCACCCGGATTGATGACGTTGGTAAGTCGAATTGTGCCGGAGGGCCATAGTTTGGAAACCCCTGATCTAAAAGTTTCAGTATACTGCTAAGTAATGTGACATCTTTATCTTTTTTGAGCTTTTTTTCAGTAAATCGATTCTGTTTTTGAAAATTAAATTTACTACTGGCATAATCTCGTAAATTTACTCTTGACCTTTATTCCGTTCAAGCAGACTAGATTTTAGCTCTTGCTTCATAGAAACAATTTACAATGAAAAAAATTTTCAATCATATTTACTATTTTTCAGAACGATTTGTAAAGTTTAAATTGATAGTATTTCAAAACTGGAATAATGAACTTAGTGACTTTTATCAAAACGCTGACGATGCATATATTCAAATTTAAGTAACAGGATGTCTGAACTGCTTGTTCAGCACGTAACAACTATAGTTCGGCTCTGATAACTCGAGGTCTTGACTTTAGATTAGTATTTCGACGGTAACCAACTCAACTCATCGTCAATAAGAGCTTCATCCCATTTTATATGCTTCCCCAAGAAAAATAAAAATCACTCTTAAGGTTAAGCTTCAGCTTATCTGGGCTGATTAATACCATCGTTTCAAATTTTAGGTAATAATGTAAGCTTCTTTTTTACCCAATGCTTGCTGACGATCAAATGATAGAAAATTAGAATCAAATTTGCCCTGATTGAAGTAGAATGTCTATAATTAATAGGGTCAGGTGGTATAAAGTGGTCAATGGGGTGAAGTGTTCATACAGCAAATAGAAAGCTATAGCTTCGAAATAAATAATGGAATTAGTGTTTTTTTTTTTTTTTAATTTTAGCTATCAATACTCAACAGTTGAATTTTATACTCAAAATGTTATTAATGTCAACTCTTTAGCTGAAGAAAACAGTCAATTTGTGTGCTTATCCAACATTTTGAAATTGGAACAACTATTTTAACTTCATTCTGAGATTTTATTTAAAAGCATTTGTGGCGCAGAAAGCTTTACACAGATCTCAAGAGCACTTCCTCACTAACGGTTAAGCTAGATTTAGTCTATCATATTATTTTACAATAATTGAAGTAAAATGGGGTAAAGTGGTCATAGAATTGAATAGGTGAGTGGAAAAACAGTACTAGTCCAAAATCGGTCATTTTTAGATACCTGGCAAAAATTACACTAATATTTAGAACAACATGTTGCAATGAGAAAGAATACAACTGACAAGACCTCCCACGTTATAAAACCTAGGCATGATGTTAACAAAAAAAAAAGAAAAAAAAAACAAATTTGAAAACGAAAGTTGTTTTTGCAAATAATCTCACAACGTTTTCTGGACTAGTACTGTTTTTCCACTTACCGATTCAATTGGGTTTAACATTCATCACTGCTTAAAAATTGGCTAATGTTAATTTATGAGGTAGTAGGGCTTAATTTGCATAGGAACTCACTGGAGCTCATCTCCAGGGCTTCTTTCAAATTTTATGTGAATATTTGCCTTTGGAGGGAATTCGAACTATTTACCGATGGAAATAAGTACTGCAAAGAATAGGGCTCCGCATTTCTTTTGTTAGAAACTATGCCCTGAGGCAGATGTTAGTTAAGTAATAATTTCACTTATGCTGTATTATTTTTAAAGTTCATCATTAAACACAACTGAACTTAAATGCAATGCAGATTGAAATTACTATAAGATGGTTTCCTTACAGTGTTATGTTATGTATTGACGAATTCTTAGGAGCACATTTTCGACAACGCAACTTTGAAGTTATACCAGAAGAATAATTCATTTCTAAACAGACTTATATTTAACAGACTGGACATTTACTGTTTATATTATTAAATTATAAATGTTTAGAGCTGGCAGTACTTCGAAGAAGAGCAATACATGAAAGAGAGACAATGAAAAATAGCTAGGTTAAAATATGTATTTTCCTCTTATTTTGATTTTTAATAAACTACAACTATCTCAGAATTATATTTTTAATAATATTCTCATCATATGTAATTAAAATAATTTAACCATTCATTAAAAGCTATTTTTTTCCAAGAAAAATTCGGAACTTCATAGGTATATCTTATTATTTTAAATTTAAGGACACACTTACAACCTGAAATTTAGGGAATTAAACTTAGAGTACCTATATTATGTATCCTAAAATGTTTTGGTACATACCACAGTTTTAAAACCATCTATGCATCATCTGAAGAGACTGAAACCCTTTACGACAACATTAAGACGGAAGAGTTATTTGTAATACCTTTTAATATCCTTTTTCAAGTATGACCACTTTACCCCCTATGTACTACACTTTACCCCAACCCGTGGGGTAAAGTGGTCATAATGACAGCCTTGAAAAAAGCATCATAAAATTGTTTTACTTATTATTTTCTTCCCAAAATTTAACAATGCAATGTGTTCTTTAATAAAGTAATGTAAAATATCAACCAAAATTTACTTTTTGTACTCATTTTTATGTTCATTATCCACTTTAGTTGAAAAACGTTGATTTTTACGACCACTTTACCTCACTTTACCCTAAACTAAGTTTTAGAAAAACCTCGCCGCTGTCTATTAGTTTGACCCTTTCTTTTTTGCTTGCTTCAAATACCGAATTTGAATCAATTTGAAATTTGAAATGCAAATCTGTTATCAAACTCGTGAAGTTTATTGAATCAATTTACAGATCTAAAGTTTACGATGGATCTCCAAACTCCACACCTAGCCCTCCGATTGTAGAGTTAACTGACGACGCAGATTACTACCTACTTCGAAGCTTCACTGTTGGAACAAAGGGAAACATAATCAGCGAAGGAGATTTGCTTTGTGAAAAGCACGGAAGAAATACTAGCAAAGCTTCATCGTGCGCAAATGAGACGTCCGACTCTGTGCCCATCGCCGCTTCTGAGACTTTAGAAAGGGGAGATGTGAAGCGGACCAACAAAGTTTTGGTTCTTGGATCCTCAGGAGTCGGAAAGAGTGCACTTATAAACCAGTTCATAAGTTCTGAGTCAATGAATAATTTTGATACTCAAGGTAAATGCTTATTTTTTATGTATACACAAACAAAGAGAAAATTTCAATTTTTTTTTGTTCTTCCACCGTAAAGTTAATTTCTTAGTGTTTGCTCAATTCAATTTTAGGAGCATCTGATCCAGGTGTTCATAATAATTCACAACATTCATTTAGGTTTTGCTTCTTTCTTCTTTTCATTTCCTTTCCTTTCCTTTTCTTTTTCTCTTTTTTTATCTATATAAATAAAATGCTAACATATGTGGCACAAAATTCGGCTGAATTTCATTCCCACCATTCGTAACGATCCCTTTGTCTTTTTATTACTAACGGAGTTTTTGGGGCTAGGTTTGCTTTTTATTGCTAACAGAGTTGAAGCTGTTTCTTCATACACATTTTGAATCTTAACTAAGCAAGAAAATATGAAGAGAATTCATTTCCAATGGAGTTAAAGAAAAGAAAAACCGTTTATGTCTAATTGTATATTAATAAAATACAAGCACCCTCCGAAGGCTTCACTTGACCGTGGGGACGTGACTTAAAAAGTGAATTGCTTAAGTCTAGCATAAATGTCTAGTATTTGTATAAAACACATTTTCTCGCACCTAGAACCACTTAAAATAAAGAAAAGGTAACATTCATCTTAGTTTAGTTAAATAAAATTTCTGATTATCTTACTAGTTGCAACATCTTCTAATTTTGAAGTGCCTTTAGTTTTAGAGAATTTAAAACTTGGTTATATTATACAGGGTTGCGCTGTGCATGTACCCATATCCCAATCCTAAAAAGTGTCCCTAAAAAGCGAACTGCTCTGCTAATATCAATGCTGTGTAAAGCAAACAGTTATTTGGCGGAGCTGTAGATTTTTCCTTGAAAATAAAATAATTCCGTTCTTCAAGCAATTGTATTGAAAGTCTTTTCAAGACTAACATGTAATGATGTTCGGCACTTAGATTTATAAATGCCAAACGTAAACAATTTTCTTCTCAAATTTAATTGTGAATTGAAAATTACTGGAGGTAAATGATATCGTAGGTTCATCTATCTCGCCATCCTGTCATTTCAGTGAGTCATTCAAAAGCAAGTTCTATAGGTAAAAGTAAACACCAGCAGGTGTTTACTTTTAAACACTAATATTTGCGGCACAAACACATAAGGCGTAATTTTTCTCACAGGGCGCATCAGAAATCTTAGTTATTCAAAGCAAAATTTCGAACACATACTTTCGTTGAGAGCGCTTCCTAGTATGTAAAGGCTTTTCAAAAACTACGCCAGTAAAGAATCATATAAAACAAACACCTCATAAATAAGAAACAGGGAGCTATTTATACTAGTTATATAAATAATACTATAATAATAATAATATTAACAATAATAAAAAGTTCAACCCATGATTTGGGAACTCTGTCAAAAGGAAGAAATTAAAGACATGATCCAGTGCATGAAATGACATCACCGGAAGCATAAAAACTGTACCGAAGTGGGACCAAAGACATAGACATATAACTGCGATGCCCTTAATAAATCTATGTATTATAATTATACATTTTCCTGTAATATTAGAAATGGGGGCCCAATTAGGAATATACATTTTTAATTTGGACCCTCCCCCCTGCTGACTTTTTAAAAACCTTTTCTTTTTAATTTTGAGAGACAAGTAATCTACATAAGTCGGTCCCTAATACTAAATGTCTTCTTGTGATGCACTACTTTTAACATTTGTTTCACTTCATATTTCGAGACACTGGTCTCTTGTTCTCACGGGTTTTATATAGGCGGTTTTCCCCTGCGGTTTCTTATTTCATTGGAAGAGGTGGTACGTAAACTGCATCTTCACGAACCCATGAAAAAAAAAAAAAAAAAAACGCAAGGTGTGATATCAGAATTTAAGAATGCCGAATATCTTGGGTTTCAATAGTAGCTATCTCGCTAATAACTGCCGTGGTACGTATTTGACAGCACATGACGCAACAGTGTGGCACTGCAGTACTCTACTGGTAGTACTCGAAACTTTACAACATCCTTTTTCAATTGTTTTTTTATTTCAAATGGGCTGCTGTTGGCTTCTGCCTATTGTAGACCTAGTGCGTTCCCCAGAGATTGGTATCATCTCTCTCAGCGGCACCACGTTAGTGTGATACCATCACCGCATGATAATTTTGACGTCCAGTTGCTTCACCTGAAAGTGTGAGTACCCTTACTGTCTTGATGCTAAATTGCATTAGGAATTTTACTTTAGACGAGAGTGTCCAAGCCAAATCTCTACTGAAAGGATATTTTACATGCCGCATTCTTATTCAACATGGGCGCAGACAATTTTCTGCACCTTGAAAATTCACCGACACTACCAGATTCGATCCTATGAACTGAGGCGTACGAGTACCACGCCTTACCACGACGCCGCCGCGATGGAACCTTTTTCAAATATACTTTTCAACTACAAGGTTTAGTGCAAGAAATTTAGAGAAATTGAAATTCTATCTATCTTTCTGAATGACTATGTAGTTATAAAATGTTTAGTTCGAAAGGAAAAATCAGCATCAAAGTTTTACGTGTAAATGTATCTATGTTCTAAAGTTGCTAAAATATAATTATGTTTTTACAGCGATATTCCAAAGACAAAAAAAAAAAGAATTTTCTGCTGATATTGTCTTATTTATACGGTGCTTTCACACCGATGGTGACAAAGACAGTATTCCTGTCTTTTCTCATCTACGCAAGCGCAGAGCGTACTTTTGCCTTCAAAAATATGCTCTGCTCTTGCACAGTTGAGAAAAGACAGGGATATTATCTTTGTCATCTTTGGTGTGACAGCACCTTTTAGACAAGACTTTTCAAATTTCAAAACTACTTCAACCCTAAATATATCTTAGACATAACTTCTCTGTTTGTTTAGTAATTCTGGAAAAAATGGAGCATTACGTTCTGTAGCTATCAAAATAGAAACACTTGGAAACTAAAGCAGTATTCACGTTTCGTTACCAATTACTATAGTGTTGTACCTTTAATGGTGTGCATACATACATACAAATATATATATATAAATATAAATAAATATATATATATATATATATATATATATATATATATATATAATAGATAGATATAGAACAATGTCGTAGAACAGCGGTTCCCAATCTTTTTTTTCCGCGTACCACTATTTTTTTTGCACATTATTTGCGTACCACTGCTAATATAACTTTATTATACAGAAAATAACACTAATAGATTATAGAAAAATATTAGGGTGACGAGATAATAAAAATCGCACCATTTTTTATAGTTAATGCAGACAAAAGCGTTTATTAAAATAAAGCTGTAAAAGAAATTAAATATATGAAACATACAAAATTTATTTTTAATGTATACTTCAAACACAACATTAGAAATACGTCTTTAAGTAGAAAATACCTATCACGTAAAAAAAAAATGAAAAAACAAAATTAATGCGAAGGTTGCTGCTGCATGGCAGATACATGCAAGGTGATAGCTGGTTAAGTACAAGTTAGTTTTAATCTCAAATTTGGGTCAACATTTAATTTGCTTCTATATTTATTTTTAATAAATATCATATTGGAAAAAGTAGTTTCACAAAGATAAGTGGTTGTGAACGGAATTGAAAACAGCAATGCTTTTTTTGACAATAACGGGAGTTCGGTTGACTGACTCAAACAGTATTTTAGTTATTTTGATTTTAATTTTTTTATGTTTTAATATTTTTTAATCTCTTTATTTTTCTTGCACGCGTACCACCTGGAGAGGCTTCGCGTACCACTAGTGGTACGCGTACCACAGTTTGGGAACAGCTGTCGTAGAACGATCTTTTAGCCTTCAAAAAAAAAAAAAATTAAAAATGAAATAAAAGAACTTTCTTCTTAACATAGTTACGTTTCTTATAAACGCCTTTTTTTAGAGGTGATTTATTTCATTTCATTTCAGGTATTTAAGAAAAAAAATGCACTTAATTGCTTCGTAACTTTCTGGAAAAAGGGAAGAATCCCGAGATCTATAAATAGTAAAATGGAAGCACTGATGTAAAGCTTTCATGCATCAGATCCAATTTGTCGGACTATAATGCTATGCGAAAAGGCTTTCGATTTTTATGCGTTCGGAAGTTAATTTAAGAGGTCAAAAAAAGGCGGTGCGTCTCAATTTTATACTTCTGCTTCTTTGCTTTACACTTGAAAAAATATTTTTCAGAAACATGAAGTAATATTTACTTTATTAGCGAACACGGTATGTTGGTGCTTTTAAATGCAAAAGCTTACAAGAACTCGAAAATCCGAGATGGAGAATAAATGCTGAAAATGACTAAAACAGACTTATGTTTTATATATTGCTCAATCGATTGCTGTCGGTGTGACATACGACACACCCGTAACACGTAAACAGTGTTGTTTTTAAATATGTATATATTTTAGAAATTTGATACTTCGTATTAAGATACCATAATAGTTTAATAGTTTTTTATATTTAATAATGTAGAATTGAAAAATTAAAGTTTAAAGTTTTTTAATTGTAGCGCAATTATATGCGTACAACTGTCAGACACGTAACAGTGGATTAGCACTATGCAGTATAGAAAATGGAAATGGGGAACAGAATGTATCGGGCCTATTTTCTGCAACAACGTCATAGCTCGATTACGGGGCATTATAACCTCGACCCAGGGATAATTAATCATCATTGATATAATTGCAATGATTATTGTTATTATTCCTTTGTATTAACTCAAAAGTCATAAGTTTTGGAGTTCCGACGTTATTTGTAGCAAATGAGCTATATGTTAAAAACAGGGTGGGGCGGAAGTAATGACCCGGTTTTGAGAGGGTATATAAAAAAAGAAACAAATGCAATTTGGAACTTAAAACTGTTTCACATTTTGATCTGTATATACTCGCATTTTTTTACATTAAGTTTTTATTACCATTTCAGCAAAGTGGTGGCCTTTAGCAGCAATACACTGATGCAGTCTATTCTTCCACGCAGAGAGCTCTTCGTGTGCATTTCAATATTCCGCGTTATGTTACGGTCCCCAGCGGAAACCTTCTTCTGTGGGGTTATTTGAAGGCGAAAGTTTGGAAACATCGCCCCCATACGTTAGAAGAGCTGAAAGACCGAGGAAATATCCGCCATACCCCTGGGAATGTTCAGAAAAGTTTCCCAAAACTTCAGAAATAGACTGACTCGGTGTATTGATGCAAAAGGCCGGTAATGATAACTTAATGTAAAAAAAATGGTATTATATACAGATCAAAATATAAACAAGTTTTAAGTCTCAAATTGTATTAGTTTCTTTTTTTATACCCTTTCAAAACCGGGTCATTACTTCCGCTCCACCCTGTATTTTAATAAAAACTTTACTGTAAGCTTTTTTTTTAACCATATAGGATTCATTAAATGGCGCTGGTTACAAAGTGCCCCAGTTGAAAACCGGAGATTGGTATATTTACTATAATCCTACTTAACAGGATCTTATCATCAAAAGCTTTTGGACCTTTGGATTGAGGTACCTGCGTTGAATTTTCAAACGCCTACTTTCTCTTTTTGAGAAAATTAAAGAAATCTTTCTCTCTCACAGGAATGTAGTATTTTTTTCATATACACATTTTTGATACCGTTTATGGCAAATTAACTTGTCATATAGCGTGTTGAAGGGGCTCTAAACTAAACTATATGTCTGCATTTGATGTGGCGTCATTTCATGTTGGTTATGAATTTGTCTGATCTGCAATAGTAATAATAATGACAATAAATAAAGTCAGATCCTGCATTTAATACTCATCTCTTAGCTTTCATAGTCGCCTATAAAGAGAAACGGAAAAGCAAATGTCCTTCTCTCAAATTACAACTAATAGAGACTCTCTTATTGTTAAGATTAGTTCATCGGAATTCAGTGTGTAGAAAAATAAAAAACTTTTGTGTTTCATATATTGGTGCAATGTAATAAAAAGGCTCTTTATTTTGAATATTTTTTTTACACTTATCCTTAACTGAAAAACATCCATATATTTTTCCAGATGAAGAGCGTGAGAAGGGTGTGTCTGTGCGATTAGATGGAAATGAATATGATCTTCTTTTCTTTGACAATTCATTAAGCTCCGACAGCATGGTATTAAACTCTTTCCTTTTACCCATTATTATCTGCTATTGAGTACTGTGTTGAATTATAACATTATTATTATCTCATGTGAAAAGTAATTTATGGAAGGGATAAATCAGGTTGATTCAATCTGTAAAAACGTCCTTATGTAAAGTTTTTTTTAAAAAAGTAGTTCAAGATGGCTAGAATTTTTCCACATTCCATTAGATATTTTCCATTTAAATATTAAACTGAAATTTTTTTCTAAATTGCCAGGAAAAAATGAGTTGCCAGTACTTAGTAATGAAGCTATGAAAATTAAAAAATTGCTATCTTTCTCGCATGCACAGTAAAAATTATTTCCTCTAAATGCTCATAAATTTTTAATTTACTTAAAACGTAGTTTTTTATTTCAAATTTTAGTTTCATGATTCTTTTATGTGTTCTAAATTTTTCTCGAGGTTTGGTGAAATTTCGTGAAAAATTCTACGCGTTATAGTTCAAAAACATGCGGGGAAATTGACATTTTCGAATTCTCTTAAAGTTTGTCAATGTGAGTTATTTTACATAGCAAGTAAACTCTTTGTGAACTTTATAGCTGATTTATAGCATTTTACGTTACAAGAAGATACAATGATCTTAGAGAAAATATCAGTCAGCCTTTTACCCCTAACTTTTTCAGGTTAAAAAAAATCATTGAAAGTTCATCATACCATGAAAAGTAGCTAGACGGACTAACTAAAAAGTTGGACTAATTATGAAGTTGCTAGACGGAATAATGAAAAAAAATTCTAGACGGACCTTAAAAGTTTTCAGATGGAATAGCTAAAACGTGGATAACACTAATACTGAAACGTGGATAACACTAATGAATAAGTTGATAAACGGACTAAGAAAAAAGTTGATAGACGCACCTGAAAAGTTGACAGATGAATAAGAATGGCAAATTAAATACAAAAATTCATATTTCAGGATGCTCTTGCAGATAAATGGAAGAATGATATGGATGTATATGTAATAATCTATGCAGTGACAGACCGTCCGAGCTTTCAACATGCTGTGGATGTTCTCTTTAGCCTGAAAGAGAAAGGGTTAACTAAACGACGAGCAGTCATTCTAGTCGGTAATAAATCGGATCTAGCTCGAACAAGAGAAGTCACAACGCAAGGTAAGGTGTCAGTTCTGAGCAGTGACCAATAGCAATTATGTTAAATTAGTCATAAAAAAGTTGAACACTGTCTCCATCAAAAAGATGGCGTATAATAAGACGTTATCACACTTAACGTGTTCTATTATTCAGCAGCCGAGTAACACACTTTAATGTACTAAGTTTTTAAAAACATGTCAGTGACTAAAATAAAGTCAAAAGTGGTTAAATAAATGCATCTAAATTTAAAATACATTGCAATTAATGATGATGTTATTTTCTTAATTAAAAAGGTATTCAAAGAAAAGGAACTCAATGTCCTCCGATCGTAAACGCAGAAGAGGTTTATTTATTTAGAATGAATTAATTTTATACTTTGAAGTAATTTAAAATGTTTTACAATTTTAGAAGTTATTTTTAATGGCTTTAGAAATATTGAAAAGTTTTGATATTTTTTAAAGTTATTTTTGGACCATGGGATATATTCTTTTATAGAAAATGACGAAAAGAATACAACCCATTGTACTGATTTTTTTTCTAAATTAAACCAAAATCTACAAATGTACGCAAAACTGAAGATGCATTTTTTCAAAGTCTTAAGCTTAAATCATTGCAATTGTGATTTCCCTCAATGAGTAGATAACTTGCAGCCACAGACTCGTCGCTTCAATATAAATATATATATGTGTGTGTCTGCAGAATCATATTCATTTGCAGAGAGAAAAATGATCATCGTTTTTCTATTCGTAGAAAAAAACGTTTTATCATTATTATTGTTATATTTAACTATCATTTTACTTATTTAACCTATTCCTTTTTAAATTTAGAAGTAGCAAAAATTCCTTCCTTTTTTCCGCAGAAGGCAAGTCGGTGGCTTGTTCATATGGATGCAAATTCATTGAAACTTCGGCAGCCATTCACCACAACGTAGACGAATTGCTTGTCGGCGTAGTGACTCAGATTCGGCTGAAACGAGAATCGGCAACTGAAACACAAACTTACCCCAGAGCCCTAGCGAGAAGAGGACATGGTGGCAGTGTCAAATGCCATTTGTCACGATCGAGCCTAAAAACACGAGGACTTATCAACAAGCTGCTCGGAAAAGGTGGTAGATCCAAATCTTGTGACAACCTGCATGTTTTATAACAATCGAGTGAAGAAAAACATGTACATTAATGAGCGAAACTTTATATTCACACCTAAATTCAGATCTTTATGTTTGACCTAAGGAGGGAAATACCAACAGGTTGTCAGTTCAAATTAACAGAAAAGCAAATGCGTACTATGAAATGCAATTAATAGGTTTTCCAGTGATATTATACTAATTTATCAACCCGAAAAATTTAAATTATGCGTTCCCTTTAAAAGCAAAGGAAAGTGAAGAATTTATGGTAAATTTTGCCGTTAAGTGCTCGTTTAAGTCATTTGAAAAGAAGCGAAATAAATTGAAGTTCTTGAAGTTACTGAAAATTAATATAACATGCGTTGTTCCTTGTGTTCAGTAAAATATAATTGATCGTTCCGTAGGTTTTGATTACACTGGTCTACAAAAAAAAAAAAAAAAACTTTTTTTCTGCCCCAAAGACTTTGTTAACTGATCTTACAAGTATTTTTCACGCTGAATTCGAAAATGAAAACCATTTTTCTCTATGAATGAAGGATTTTCCGTGCAAGGTACTATTAATAATTTACATTAATGACACTTACTTTAAATTATTAGAGCTCCTTACAAGCAAAACCCTTACGCGATAAGGAAAATGGTTTTCATTTTCGAATTTAGCATGGAAAATACTTCTAACATCAATCAAAAAAGTCTTTAGGATCCCCCCCCCCCCTTTTTAAAGGACATAATTTTTACATTAGAAGCATTTCCACCAAAAAACCAAGTAATTTTCTAAGGATCGATTTTGATATGTTCTGGCATACTTTCCTCTTTCCTTTTAAACTTCCAGCAGTAATCTGCTAACATAGTTGCGCTCCACTTCCCTTGATATTTCTTTTCCATAACTGAAATGTCCTGATGGAACCGCTCTTCATGTTCATCGCTTTTACAGCTCCCATGTTTTCAGGAGGCATTTTTACACACAACAGGAGAGTTCTATGATAAAAAATAGTAGCTCATGCTCATTAAACGTGTCGTACAGTATCAATCTTTTGCCAATTGCCTTTGTATCCCAATTCTTGCGAAATTTCTACGGAGACCCGCACCCAATGCAGTAATTTGATACGCACTTCCGTTCGGGGGTCTGCGGGGGCTGTTTATGACATTCCACTATGTTTTTCCCAGCAAAATAAAGTGAGCACTGATTTAACGGTTGACATTCAAGCTCTTTTGTGTACTTTATCTCAATAAAAACGATGCTGCATGATCGAAAAAACACTGAAAAAACGTAAAAATCGAACATTTCCTTCCTCATAACTAAAAAACTATACGTGATGGAAAAATTTTGATGGCAGATATGGATTCCTCGTACAAAACTACTTCAGGAAAAGTGAAATTCATTCTTGGGGCAAAACACTTGTTGGCCAGTGTTATTCATATGCTGTCAAGGTTCATTAACACATACTTATAATTCAGTTTATAGTTATAGATCAATTTTCAAAATATTTTGTTTCCCCTTTCACAAGTTATTTAGAAGTTTGCAGTTTAAGATGAATAATTACCTTTACTTGTGCATTTTTTTAAAAACTTTCCATGTATAATTTCAACTTTTAGGTCATCTACGAAATTCTTGTATGACACATGCATTGCATTGTAACTTATTTTAATAAGTAGTTATGAATGATTCGAAAATAAGAGGTTGTATGTAGAATGGAATGCTGAATAACTATAAAACAAGAAGTTCCGTCTAGAACTATACGAGCCTACTTTCCCGTATACACCAAATTCAAATTTATAATCTAGTTATCTATTTCTCTCACTTTCTCATTTAGCTTTACTTCTTAATTACTTCATATACCTTTTTCAACGAATAATACATATTCATTCAGTCATTCATTTATTCATCTACTCATTCATTCATTTATTCATTCATTTATTTATTTTTTCATTCATTCACTCATTTATGTATTTTATCATTTATTCACTCATGTTCATTCATTCATTCATTCTTTCACTCATTCATTTATTCAGTGAGAAATATCCTTAAAGATCCTGATCAAAAAATTTCATAGGACAATAGGCTCGTTCAGTTCTTGTTGAACTTTGTATCTGTACATGTTCTACATCGTAACATCTTTCCGATAAAGTTTGTTGCAAGCAAATCCGTTTTTTTTTTTTTTTTTTGGGTTTTATCAAGATTTATATGGAATTGAAATTCCCCGTAGGCGCTAATGTTAATTATTTTTGAACTGTTCAAAAATGAACAAAAATTGTTCAAATCAATATTTCACGCCGACAGCTTCTTCCAGTAAGCTTGTTCATAGGAACTTGGATCTTGTGCCCAGAGGTTACATAATTTGCTTCATTTTTTCCCATAGGCGCTAATGTTAAAACTTTTTAAACTGTTGAAAATTGAACGAAGAATTGTTCAAATCAAAAAGTAAAATATGGAAATGAGATGTTCTCGCCGAGATCTTTCCTATAAAAAAAGAATTTTCGAATCGGACAATTCGTTCAAGAGTTATTAGGGGGGGGGGGGGGGAGACAGACATACGGACCGACAGATACACATTTTCCCCCATCTCAAAACCCTACTTTCAATTTTTTTATTTTTCAATCTTTACTTAATTACTTCACTTTATTACTCACAACGATGTTTTTACGATACATTAAGCCTTCTTTCATGCTTTATTATTTTATTTTTTTTTTACTTATACGGGAAAGTAGGCTGAAAGCGCATATTTTTACGAAAGTAAAAGTCTTTATGTTTTTCATATTCGAATAGACATATACTATGTACACCGCCTAAATCAGATTTGTACTGTGCTTTTACTTAGATAATTCATATTTTCCTCATCCCAAACATCGTTTTCATTCATTTATCGGTTGGTGAAAACATACATTTTTCCAAAAAGTATTAAATGACCCTTCTCGTATCATTATGCGCGTCAAAATGATAAACTAAACAATTCGATCTCTATCATAAAAAATATATATATATATAGTAGAATCTCTATTCCGCGTAGTCATCCTACAACGAGTTTATTTCTATAACGACATTTTTAGTCGGATTGTTTAATAACATTAAAAGTATTTTAGAATATAACAAAGTAGTTGCTTCTTCATAACGAATTTCCTCAGACGTTGTATATATTTTCGATTATTGTCATTTCTGAAGAAAGTTGCTACTCCTGAGCGACCTTAGCAACTTGTTCAACCGGAACAAATCGAGTTCGTCATAGAGAGATGCGAGTATATATATACCGTCCGTTATTCAAAAGCAGAGCCATGAAAGAATTTGCGCATGCGTCAGGTCTGCTTTTTGACTTTATCAAAATACGCGATCGGTAGATATGAGACATTACGATGAATGTTTTGTTTTTTCCTTTTCTTCCCCCCCCCCCTGTATTAATTAAGCGTAACGGGTGTGAGTTTGTGCGGATGTTTTTTTTTTTTTTGGTTTATTTTTTATTTTCCTTTCTAATCGCATCATCCGGAGTATCAGTGGCTCAACCAGCAGGATGCCCAATGGGGGCCCGTGCCCTCGCTCTGAAAATGATGATTTCAAATTTTTTTCAAAACTGTTCGTTTTTTCTCAAGAGCATAGATCTGGAGCGGATAAGTGGTTCAACGAAACTTTGCTGGAAACTGGAGTGGAGCAGGAGCAAAGAAGTTTATTGTGCTCCTCTAATCGATTTTTTAAAAAAATATTTTTAATTTTTTTATCAGACAATAAAATAAATTAACTTTAAAAAAGGAGATAAATATGACAATATATTTAATTTGTTTGGAACACGGCGCAGCGCGGAGCTAGAGTGGTGCCGGCTCAAATATTTATAAGTTGGAGCGGAGTGACTCAAAAAAGTGGGCTGCTCCAGATTCCTGATCATCGATGCCCCCTCCTCCTATCCAGTTCAATGACTTTTCCGTATACTGTATTCTCGATATCCCCTTGCCTAACGAACATATACCGAATAGACGGCTCTAATTTTTGAAGCCTGTAAATCCTGTACATATTTTTATGAACCAAAACCGCACAGTCCACAGACGTAGTAAGTTTGTAAGAGAAACTCAAAATACATGCTCCATATCTCTGCTAAAACTTTTGTTGGTTGCGCCACAATAATTTTATTACACTGTATAAAAGTGTTCCTTAAAGCTTTATTTTTCACTTGAATAATGTGAGGAATAAATAAGAGACGTTTTGACTCACATGAAACGAAATGGTTGTAAATTGGAAATACGAAAGTAACATTGAGGGAGAAAAAAACTTTGAGATTGGAAGTGCGCATCCACTGAATCTTCACCCCTTTTGAAGTGGAACCGCGTGCCCTTGCCATTCCCGCGGTTTGAGAATGATCAGTATATATATATATATATATATACACATTAAAGGTTAATTTTTTTTAAAGTGCCGTCTTGAAGCGAGCAGAATTTCTACTCGCGTCAGTTCTTAAAAAAGACATTTGCTATGCAGAAAGACAGAAATAAAACATTTTCAATGTCAAACAATGCCATGATTTTCGAGCGAAAGGACATATTTGTTTGACACACAATTTGAAGGTATTTGGTTTCAAGTTCAAGTTGTAGGGCTTTTATACAAAGCTATTAGATACCCCAATTCGCATTATTGCATTTCAGTGTTCGTCTTTGCATAATAAGCAAATATACATCAACTGCATAATACTTGCTGCTAATATTCAGCATAATTTGCTTCTCATTCATACGACAAATGTCTTTTGAATATTTTTGTTGTTGCGTGTTTATCTACATCACGCAAAGAGGCCGTTTATTTATCAATAAATCTTTTTTTCCAACAGGAAAACTGCATTAAAATTAAGATTTCAGTTTTTGATTGGATCCAAAGTCATTTTTGTTCTAAATTTACAGACGCAATTAATTGACGAAAATCATTTTGTTTACTGCAAAAATTAAAATACAAGCCAGCTTCAGCAGCTCAAATTATGGGTTCACTCATTCGCAAACAGTTCGGGAATCCGACGTCTCCAATTTTTGATTCACGTGTGTACGTGCTTCTATTTAGTAACCACTGCTTTAGCCATTTTTTTTCTTCACATGCAGATTTGAACTGATAAATCTTTATTCATATTTTAACAACAACGTACGACGGTAAAGTTCTACAACCAAGATGGACGCCCGATTCTTATTAATTTCGAGACCTAGTGGCACTTGTAAATTACGGTTAGTTAAATGTTCTTTAGGAGAAACAGAGAATAAACGATTTTTTTTCACAATCAGCGGTTTGAGTACCGTCTTTTTAATGGTTATTCAACTGTTGTAATTAAATATGGTAAAATAACAATCAAATAAGTGGTTATATTACTATTCTCTTAAGGAAATTTTTAACAGTGTAGGGTTAATTACAATGATGAGTGCAATTATTCTGCCGTATTAACTCGAAAATCATAATTTCCCGAAGATTGAGACAACGCTAAAGTAATTTTGCTCTTTAAGGAATAAAGAAAGCCTCAAAAATTACTAATGATTCTGTCTACTTTCATTGTTTTGTTCGTTGTTGCATCAAATGAACGAACGATATTTGTTTAATAACGTTTTTTCCAATAATCTATTGATCTAAGTGTTTTTATTACTGTAATTTACGCAGTAAAACTGATGAACTTTTCTCATTTGAGCGTATGTGATTATTAAAATTTGTATTCAACACTGTCTGTTTTCTCACCCCTTTTAAAAAATAAACAACCTCGCAATTTCATGCGATAATTTTTTACTGACTTATATGATGGATGTTAAAAGTGTCACTCGCTTAAGAAATAAATTTTGTAAACTTTTATAAAACATATTTGTATTGATGATGAAAAAAAGTGACATTTCGAACGATATTCCATTTCTGAGACATTTAAAATAAATTAATATACGATGAATGTTAAAAGTGTCACTCACTTAAGAAAATGTTTTTGTAAATTTTGATAAAACAGATTTGTATTGATGATGAAAAAAGGGGCCATTTCGAACTATATTCCATTTCTGACACATTTAAAATAAATTAAAGTGCCTTTACTTTTGCGCTATTTAAAAGGTACAGTTGACTAAATTACTTTTAAACATTGATAAAAAGTATATTATTTCATGGATGGCGTGTAAATTTAAAATTTTGTGTCAATAGTAACTATATGATTAGTCATTTGTTGATTAATACTAAGCAGTACTGGTATCAATAATTAATGTTGGTAATACAGTAAAGAAAAATCATGAGAAATATAAAAACCAATTTCTCTTCAGTAATAGTAAGTAGATGCATTGTTTCAATTCCTTTTTTTTAATTCACCAATTTAGTTAAAAACTTAAAAATATTAGATTCTCTTTAACATTCAATGTATATAGTACTAATTTTAAAATGACATAATATCTCATTTTTAAACCAATTAATCAAGGCTATTTGCATTTTATTGCACCAATTTTACATATACATAAAGTCAAAGTTATATGTAAATAAATGATTTCCGATAAATAATAAGTTCAATTTAAATTAGTCTTAGATTTTTAAAAAGTATCATTTGAAGTGAAATGTAAAAATTATAAGTTAAGAAGAATATATACAAAACAAAAACAAAGAAAATTTCTTATAATAATGTATGAACTTTTTTACGTTAGGGGATTTTATAAAATGTATTGCCAGTTTTTAAATAATTTTAGCTTACTCTTATTATAAAAAATTCCATACAATAACGCATAAAAAATCCTATAATGAATATTAATTTTAACGAAAATTTTTCCTGAAAGTAGATAAGTTCTAAGTAATATTTTGCATGTAGATGGAAAAAGGATTAGCTAATTCCAAAGTTCATATCTTAAATACATAACTAGAATAATGTTTTTAAATTTCACTATAAAAATCTGCTTTAAATACCATAGATTTTGGAACATATTAATGAAACAATAGAAAAATATACAATACAATATTGTTCTACAAATAATCATGCCTTATATTACCTGGGACCAAAATATAAGCTGCAATTTTTGGAACGGAATACTAATTTGTATCGAAACGCCAATTTGCATTACTGTGAATAGCACGTCCTTTCACGGAGAAGTGTAAAGCGAATTGATTTGTTTAAACCTCAGTGGTGAACCCTTCTTGTATTACTATCTATAAACAATGACATAGAAAGAACAAATGTATTTTCAGAAGTGTATTTTAATGAAATTTTAATGTTGAAAACGAACGTGAACAACAAAGTCTATTTGCATTTTTTCATCACAATATATTTGTTATTTATGTATATAAATTATATGTGTGTATAGTATTTGTAATGATATGCTATATGTTTCCAACTATATATAATCCTATTGAAAAAATGCGTGAAGTCGTGCTAAATTTTGTGAAACTAATTAATATTTTATTATCTTTTGACTGTACTGATGTTTTATAATCATTAAATTCAAGTTGTTGTTGCTGTTTTTGTTTCATGCATTCTCCATTTAAAGAAATAAAATACACTCCAAAAAAGCTCAAGTGAACTAACCTTCGACTTTGTGAACCAGAAATTGTAATTCAGCTTACTCATAGATGGCGCCACGACTTCGGCACATTATCTGCTGCAATCAATTTACCAGACCCTGTTCTCAGTTTCTTATTCCCAGTAGTTTCCAGCTATGTAAACTTATGCAGTTTCTTGTTTTTACGTCTGCCATTTTACGTTAGACTCTGGATAAATGATTTTTAAAAGATTCTCATGGTATTTTCGGCCAACATTTTTTTTCAGTGTACAGCGTTTTCAAATAAATAATAAAGTTACAGTTAGTTAGGCCCGTCATTTAAAAATTTTCCCCTGGAGAGGAGGGGTAAAGCGTAGGCACTCGATGCATGTTCATACAAAAAAACCCCAACAAAATACATGCATCACAGATATAAATATCACATATATTCTAAAATCACGGGAACCATTGCAGCAGCCCTTAAAACAATTTGTCCGTAATAGAGGGGTGTCCGCAAAAGAAGTGGTTTTCAAGGCTTTGCTTGCGGGAAATTAAAAACTGCCTAAGAGGGGTGTCCGCATTTGAAGGGGTCGTTAGGAAGAGTTTTACTATAATTGTGGTCTTTCGCATCGCCGAAATTGCTAAATTTTGTGCGTTTATATAGTTTCTCCTCTGCAACAAAAAATACTATCACAAAAATTTCAAAGTTGATAAAGGAAGACTTACTTCTTTTAATGCAAATAAAACCAATAACAATGATTCAGTTCCCCCTAATGAGATATGAAAATTCAAAGATGGGTGAAACATGCTTTAAAATTTTTTACAATAACTTTGACCGACCGCAGATGCGAACTCAACTGAACTCTGCGAAGCTTCTAATCCTCCATGCAGACAAATCTCCAGCTTCGGCGATGACTCAGGCTCTTGACTACTATGCTAACATAGTAAAGGCGTTTTTATCTTTCTAATTCCTATTATGAAACCTTTTTGAAACTTCATAATCAAGACATACAACAATCTTTAACTAACCCACGGTCAGGCAGAGGTCAATTTGTCACCTTCAAATGGTTCCTTCAATAATGGACGAGACTCTTCCAAAACGGTTGAAGGCTTTTCAAGGAAAATTCTTTCCCCTCCAAGTAGGCGTGTGTGGTGGTCAAGTGGAAATAATTGTAATTGACGAAAGGGACAGCTGTTTAGAATCCCCTCCCCGCTAAACGTGTTTCTTTAGGAAACATGTTTCCCTTTGTCCAAGCCACGCTTGCAGGTATAGGGTTTAGAAAGTAATGGTGTGGAATCTTTGCTTCTAAAACGAACTTACATACCCAAAGCAATTTATCACTAATTTTTTATTTATTTTGTTTTTTTTAAATATCTACATGACTTGATTTTTCGATTAAAACCTATATTTCAAAATAAAACAGAATTCGTGCATTTATTAGGATCAAGTTTACCTTCTTATCATTTTGGAACAAATATCTTAAAGTTTGAAATTTCCAAATGCATTTAAAAATAATTGTAAATATTTGCATGCCCTATAAGTAATAATAATTCACTGAGAAAGATATAAACAGGACTTTTCTATATTATCTGTCTAATTTAATCGATATATGTATGTTTGTGGAGTTGTTGATTTCTGAATTTGTGTGTATGTTCTTTATACAAATTCACTTCACTGTGAATGTTCGCAAAATTTGAGATTGAGTTACATTGATTTCCAGTAATTCAAATTCCGAAATTTAAAACAGTCAACTATAAATTTGCAAAAAAAAATCTTTTCCATGCATAGAATTTCTACATATCGATTCGAGTTTATGCCACTTTCAGCTCGTAAAAGACAGAGCCAGATCAAGTTTGTACAAAGCCTGTATGACAATTACAGAACCTGGAAAAAGTGTTTGTTGTGAAACAAAACTAAAGGGCACAATTGCATTTGTCACATTCTCTTTATTCTAACAAATAACCTGTGTAATATTGATCAAGGGAAAAAGATAAAGTATACAGAAATATTTGCGTAGCTAATAAATGCAATCTGCTTTATTATTGTTGTTTTAATGAAACTGCACATATATCAATAGGTTCAAGATGACAGGGTAACATTAAAATCAATAAAGGGTAAATTATTTTAAGTTAAAAGTTTGAGTATTTTTCGACATGAATTGGAAAAGTGCTCAATGTCTTGCTTAGTTTTCTTGTTTACTGTGAATACCACTGGCACAAAAAAAGGCGATGCCCCCCCCCCCCCCCCCCCCCCACCGAATTTGTGAGTAGATACTTTGAGAGACCTTCGCAAAACAATGAAATTAGCTGCGAGCAATCGTATTTCCCCCGAAACTAGTGTTGGGCTAAGCCACTGGTGAATACAAACGTAAGCGTTACTGTTTTAATAGTATAAATTTATTACACAAAATAATATATTTACATAGAAAGAATTTTTGAACTATTTTCTTGTTTTTCACCAACACGAACTCTGGCTTTGAAGCTTGAGGAGAAAGATTTTGATTAGGAATTTACTGCTCCTTTACTTTGAACAAAAAAGTTAAAAAAGCGTTTAAGCATAAATATATTTGCCATTGCTTCTATGTATTTTCAATTACTACACCAAAAGGCATCTAAGGGGTCATCCATAATTGATGTCACGCTTCAAGGGGGGAGAAGGTTCAAGAAAGTGTGCCAGTTTGTGACAAGAGATGGGGAGAGGTAGCAAGAAGTGTGACATCGAATATTTTGATTTCTATGAAAACCTTTAAAATCAACAAATTAAACCTATTTTATGCTAATGTAATATAGCGTGACATGTGACAAAGGGTGGAGGGGGGTCAACTATATTGAATGAAAAGACGTGTGACATCATTTATGAACGGTCCCTAAGCTATATGACTGGACTAACATACACAGTTAACTATGCACCATTAACTATGACTGACAATTGTTATCTGCTGCACTCTGCTGAGTTTTAGAAATTCTTGAAACGGTAAGCATCCAAATCAAATAAATAGGAGAGCAAATACGTGTCAATAGCCTTTGAAATTGAGATTTTTACTGAACCTGATAGTTTTATTAGAATAAAATACTTTTTCTCTACTTCGCAAGAACTAAAGGGGTGCCCGTAAGTGTCAGTAGGAAACGTAGGTGGTACGCTCACTTTGTATGCTAGATAATCTTACTTTTGTTATTTGACAACCAAAGAGTTAATAGAACTGAAGTACAAGGAGATTCAGAACAAAGTATCTACTTCCTTTTATGTCCGTCTTAGAAGTATAAAGCAAGAATGAGACATTTTACACATAGACATTGTAAATATACACACATAACACCCACACACACGTTTTTAAAACAAGAGGAGTGCAGCCTTCCTTTTCCCTAAAATATTTGAAAAGTAGGCCTCAAAATGAGGCTGCTGAGTAAAAAAGTCTCTAATTTCAAGTTTTTTTTTTTTAAATGTGCGCCCTTGTGCATACCTTAATGCGGAGCGAAAACATAGCTTTGATGTTTTTAATTTTCAATATGCTTTAAC
Source organism: Octonoba sinensis (assembly GCA_038502835.1). Taxonomy (NCBI): domain Eukaryota; kingdom Metazoa; phylum Arthropoda; class Arachnida; order Araneae; family Uloboridae; genus Octonoba; species Octonoba sinensis. Next base: position 146,429,324 of record CM076598.1, read on the forward strand.
GCGAAAAAGTTGTGTATTGACGAGAGAAATCCACGTACAAAAAATTGAGAGAATTTAATTCTACCGGTTCCTCATGGGTCCCAAAAATTATCATTTTTGGCAAATATTAAATGTTACTATATTTTTTCGTTTCCTTTTTGTTGTATCCTAGGTAGCAATATATAATCTTCGATGATAGGGCAGTTAGTAAAATAATAATAACTAGAGTTTGCCCAACAGTCGAAATTCGACCCTAATTAAATTTAGCATAGAAAACATTTTTCTACCCCCCCCCCCCCCATAATTATATAAGTATTCTTCACCAAATTTGGCGATGATAACCGTAAGTTTATTTTGATCATGCTCACTCAAAGAAAGCGTATTCTAAATCATTGTCGGCGCAGGGTCAATTGCGCTCATAAATGTAGCAACTTGTACTTCTGCCCATTTCGTGCTAAGCTGAGTGGCAGTTGAACAAAACTTCAATGTTTGCTTCCATACACTACTCTCATTTTTAATTTCATTGCTTAAAAGAAGCTTTTACTCAAACTCTTTACTTTTATTATTACTGCTTAAGGGCATCAAGCTCTTTTTAACAATAAGTTTATATTTATTACCTAATTAATAATTTACTCAATCAAGACATGTTATCTCATCTGCTATATTTAACAATATAACATTACAATTATAAATGAGCCTTGCCTGACAAACGAAAAGGGGAAATAATTAACTAATAATAAACTGTTCCCAAAGTTTGTTAAATAACATCTCTGAAACTCGTCAACAAAAAACTCTGCTACAAAACAAAAAAAAAGTAAGAAAATAGGTTGAAAAGCAAAAGAGAAAATGGTTAATAACTATTCTGGGTTTGTCTATTTATCTATAGATAATAACAATAATAATAAATATAAAAAAAATATCATAGATTCCTGCCAGCACACAAGTATTGAATACTAGGGAACTATTGAAAAAAAAAAAAAAAAACCCAGAGTTTCGAAAATTTTATATTTTATGTCTCATAAGGAACCTTAATTTTAATTTCATTCCATTTTTTCGGCACATGGATTTCTTATCAAGACACAACCTTTCAACGCTAGGGTATATTGAAAGGAAAAGGAAGTTTTTGTTCGCTCCGCAATAATATACATGTATATAACAGCGAAGCTCTTTTCAGGCATGGAAATAATCGTATGTTATAAAAAGTACAAAAACTTTTGAAAACGGCTCTCTATCTTGATAATGAAGAGACAGGGTCGTTGCGAGTACAAAAATATCGAGTAGGGAGGGGAGGGGAGTTATGTGTATGGCGGTCCCTCCATTCTGAAACGTGTGTTTATATATATATATATATATATACATATATACCTAATAACGTAATTTTAATCGATCTTGGATATGTTAGAGGGGTTTTGGGAAGTTCTCTCCCAGGGTGTTCGAAATTGAGGTTCTAAAAATGTGATTTTAGGTGATCAAGATAAGGAAAGAGGGTTCGGGGTTTACACGTGAGTGTTTTGTACAGTATTTAAAAACAAATATTAGTATACTTTTAGTAACGCTAAAAGACAGTGGTATCGGGTGTTCCCTGCGGCCAAAATTGTGAAATTGAAGTCAAGTCCTAAACACGCAATTCTTGGCCAGCTTTATGACGTTAGTGGAAGAAATCGACCTCGTGCCCCCCCCCCCCCCCTGGTTATGTCCCTATGCCTCCTTTTATTTCTTTTAAATATGAAGATTGTGGCAAATCCTTCGCCATTTTTAAAAAATGTTTCGCCCCATGTGTGAACCCATGAAGCTATCACGTTTATTTATCCACTTAGAAAAACTAAGGCTTGCTTGGCGTTTTAAAATGTTTTGTTTTAAAAAAATGTTTGGATTGTTAATTCGGTTAATCTAAAGGTAATCTTGATAATGCAGATTGGCCGGTATTGCTATAATATTTTTAAAACGAATGATCTTTTTGAATTTAACAAAAAAAAAAAATCTTGCTTTACATTGCAATATTTTTTCAAGTTTGATTATTTTTTGAAGACTTAGAATGTTTTCCTTCTCCCCCTACCCCCCTCTCTTTCTCTTTTACATCTCTAAATCGCAATTGGCTATCGCTTATTTTTCGGGAAACTGCTCCGTCTTGACATCGGCCCGGAAAGCACAGCAAATTTGACTGGGATTGTAATAAAAACCCAATGTAAAACCTCTTCACTATAACTTAATCTTCTCATCTCGCCACTATAAGTTACTGATTTTAATTTATGTGCATATATCTTGTTCATATACAATGTATATCCTTCATAGAAATGAGGGTTTTCTTAAAAAGCAGGATCAATTTATTCTCACCCGAATAAATTTAATTTTTCAAACTTCGTAATTTCATTAAATGCGATGACCTATAAATAATTTTAGTAAATTGCGTTCGTTGACCAGACAACCAAACAGAAACTGACAAGATACGACAGAGGACAGATATATATATTTTTTCAGTTTTAAGAATAAAATTTCACTTGCTATTGAGGCATTTTTAAACGTTGTAATCAAGAAGGATTTCTTGTACTTGCAAGCTGATTTCAATGCCCACTCAGGGGGTAGTGGCTGAATGCTGAAACTTGAAAGCACAAAAGGAATGAATGGTCATTGTGTGCGTATGTGAGAGAAGGGGCGGAAAAGCAACGCCTCCGGCGCACCAGGGAGCCTACTTGGAAAGAGGGGAAAGAATCTCGCAAATATACGCTACTGACCATTTCGAAGCGGAAAAAGTGCATCGTAATATCACGGCTTCGACCATCTCAAGAAAGATTTCTCATGGCGTGATATCACGGCCTAGACCGCCGGTGAATTAAACAAGCTACAAAAAGTTTTTATAAACTTTTAACGTCTTTGTGGCACCTCAAGACATACTCCAATAATTTTCATATTTTTAAATTATCTTATCTACATCAAAAAGCAACTTTTCCGTACTATTACGAAATACACTTAATTTTTTTTCGTTCCACCCTATTAGACATAATAATGCTATGATTTCTTTAATGGAAAAGATAATAGGAAAACCTTTGCACTGTTTAATTTTTTTGTTCCATCCTAATGAGCTATCATTGCGACGTCTATTTTGCCATTTAGATGTTAAAACGAAGAACCAAAAGAATCACACACAAGCAGGAAAACTGAAAAGAGCTGTGAAACTGGTGTCTGAATCGGCTCAAAATGTCTGCGGTTCAATTACAAAAGAAGGATGCATAAAAGCAAAAATGTTGTGAATATACCAAATAAATAAATGAAAAAAAAAGTTTCATGTGGCAATAAAGTTGTTGTTGTTTCCAATGTGGAGGCACTTGCATAGTCGGCAAGTGCCCTTTTCCACGGGAAATGCTGGACATTTGTGAAGGGTCACCTGATAGGTGACCAGCATTGACCCTAACACACTGTAGTCGCATGACACCAGATGGCGCCATCACAACCACGCCACCTTCCTTTTTTGACTTCTGCGTGAAGGGAAGGGAACATCTCCACCCTCCGGAACCCTCGGAACTGCCTCGGATGCACGTACGTGGAGGGTCTTCAGCGGCCCGAGATCCGATGTGGCAATGAAGTAGAAACAAATATCTTGCAGCTGTAACATACACAATTTCACATTACAAAAAATATTACTTTTTATTGCTATTATATTTTGTGAATAGTAATTTTTTCCAACTATAATGCTTATATATGGCATTTTAACCCCTTTTTTTGTAGCATTACATGTACAAAAAAATCAAAAACATTTTTTAATTAAAGGTTATAATTTTTGATTTTTTTTCAGTTTTTTACACACTTTAAGCTATTTGCGGAATCTCAAGCTGTTGTAGTATTGTTACAAAATTTTTTAAACCTTTTTTCTACCTAAAAGGCAACTTTTCCCCTCTATTACCAAACTAAAATCAAAAAAAAAAAAAAAAAAAGAAATTTAAAGGACCTATTTTATAATTTTTCATGTTTTTTTTTTTTTCAAACTTTAAGCTTTTTGCTGCATTCTAAGATGTTGTAATATTGCAGTAATATTTTTAAAAACTTTTTTTGAATCTGAAATTCAATTTTCCCCCACTATTACCAAACTCAAATCTAAATGAAAAAAAATTAAAGGCAATTTCGTTCCACAACTAACGGACATCCCTCAAATGCTGACACCCCTTTCAAGGAGGACAGTTTCTAATTCCCCGGCAGCGAATCACTGACCCTGGAAAAAAACCGTTTTGGTGGACACTTCTCTATTACAAATAAATATTTTTGTCCTGCTGGTGTCCACTCTAGAGGAGTTATACACTGGTGTGCAAAACTTAAGCAAAAATGTAAATTTTAAGCACATAGCTATGAAATTGCAGAAAAAGAGTTCTTCCGATTAGTACAATGAACATGTAATTCAGTAGAAATGTCATGCGGATGCAAATATCAGGAGCAAAGCGCCAGAGGCAATGTAAACGTATGCAAAACGCGTGCTGTTGGCGTACGCACCTTAAGAGTACAACAGGGGTGGACTGCCCTACCGGGACATGTCCCGGTGCGCCCTTTCATCTAGACGCCTCCACACAAAAAAAAAATCTTTGCGACATTTTCCCCCCTAATAATTTACAGTAAGAGAAATATAATGAAATAATCTGCTTTTAGATTTAAATGAAAGGTAAAATACTTTATCACGCAAAACCACATTTGTGAAGGCTTTAGGACGTATAGCTTCAGGGATACGTTTTGGTAAGGCTCGGGGAAGGGGTGAGGGGACAGTCGAGAATATAAGTGTAATGGTGTATAGTTCTATGAGGATCCGCGAACACATCCCGAGGGCTGAGTCGAGGCACCCGTTTTGGAGTATGGATTCCCTTCCCTAAGTGAAAGTTTGACTAGTCACAGGGGTACTTACCGGGGGGGGGGGGGGGAGGTCATGGCGCAGACTGCGCCAATGATATTTTTTTTGCTAGAGAGGTCGACTTTTTGGCCAATTTGTTGGGTTGTCGATTTTGAGGGGCTCCGTAGTTTTGTAGGGAGTACACGAACGCTCTGAAAAGGTAGGCACCTCTACTAATCATAACGTATGAAAATAAATAAAACTAGTGTACCTGCATTGCATAGCCCTTGTTATTATTATAGGGCACTGCGAAGTATGGCTAAAGCTTGATAATGAACAAGCTTCCAATTATTTTTGAAGTTTGTTGCAAAATTTCATGGCGCCCTGTGAAGATTTCTCAGATCCTCGTAGCACAGTTTGGGAATCATTGCTTGTAAGTAACCTTGAAAAACGTGAATGAAATTTTGTTGACCCCATTTCCTGCCTTATAACATGTTTTATTTTGTGATGTTGGGCGGGGGCGGGGCCAGGGGTGGGGAAGTACGTACACAGTGTAGACAGACGCGAACATAAGAGCTATATTCAAATTTAAAATGGCATATGGGCGATGTTCAGTTAAAATAAAACACGGGGATGCAGTTACTACAGTAGAAACTGATTTATTTATTTTTCAAAAAGTTATGTCCTAAATTTCAATAAACAAGTGACACGACACTTAATTGGTTATAATAAGAAAAAAATATTCAATGTAGAGAGATTTAAATGCATAAGTAGGGATACGGTGGGGTCGAAAGGCGTTTCTGCACTTTTTTTTAGGTGAATCTCTGCTCCGGTACTTTATTTTGAGTTTTATTTGTTTTCATTTTACTTCAAATTCTGGATTTCGCTCCAAACCAGACTATTTTGGCTTCGATTTTTATTTATTTATATTGATAACCAAAAAATAACTCATTTTTTTGTCGCAACTATCTTAAAAATAAAGTTAATATATATATTTATAGTATATTAATTTCATACAATTAGAATTACAGGGATCGGTGATTTAAATCGAGTGTTTTAAATCGGTACAATATCTGGGACACCTTGAGAGAATTTAGGAAAACATAGGTACTAAGAAGATTTTCAAGGGAGAATGCCAGGGCCAGAGGAAAAGAGAAAGGCAGGTTAAGAGATGGGTAGACGAGGTGGAGAAAGACCTTAAAAATCTAAATATCCGAACCTGGAATGAAAAAGCGAAAGACAGAGGGCTTTTGAGGAGAATTGTTAGGGAGGCCATGGTCCAACATGGGCTGCAATGCCAGGGAGTTAGTTCGTTTTAAATCGTTGTTTTAAATCGGTGATTTAAATCAGTAATGTAAATCATTTTTAAAAAATCATGATTTTTATCAAACATTTAAATTTGCCTGAATTTTTTTATTATTTTTTTAAAAATACATTATACCAATTTTATATTCCACAAGAATCAATCGATATGATTATATTTATTAACACATAATTTTTAACGTGTCATTTACGTAACTAATATGCTAAACATTTGTTTATTCATTAATAAAACTGTCTTAACCATTACTCTAAATAAACTGTTGCCACAGAAACTTTAAAATGTTAGAAAAACAAATCTAATAGGTTGTTATTATCGTGTCCTCGCGCGTGGCGTGGAAGAATGGGTTCGCTGCTCCTGAGTCTAACGAAGCCCTTGTAGGCAGGAGTCCGATTTCCGTCCCTTTGAAAGATCTCTATTTTTTGAACCAGCTCCCAGATGAGAGACCGTCACCTGGGATTGGCACCCCCAGAGGTATCGTTTCACTTGGAGGACATTGGAGCCACGTCCTATTTATTAACGTGCACCAGCTCCCTTTAGCGTAGACGGACCGCAGCAACCAGTCGCGAGAGGTTGTCACCCTCCCAAATAGCGACCTTAGGCAGTGTTGCTTCACTTTTGGTGCTCTGCGGGAACCGAGCTTCTATCGACTGGTCCACTGCGGGACAATTATCTAATTGAATGTAAAAAATAGGCTTTTAAGCGTCAAAGTAAATTAGTGTTACTCTTACTCCTACTTTTAGATTACATCAAAATATTAACTGCACATACATTGCTTGTTTCATATTTTAAATCCGTCACAAACAATAACTAAAAGTTTCAAACTATAAATATTTTTTTTTACATTAGATTCAAATATAACTTTTCAGAAACGTCTTTCATTGTTAAATGTAAACCGATTGTTAATATTATTCTTTTGAATAGTGTTTCTGAATAATAATAATAATATGAGAACATTGCTAATAAATAAGTAATATATAAAATAATATGTAGTACAAAGTAGAAATTTTGAATTATTATTTAGAATTGGTTTCTTCGAAACGGTGTATGTTTTGATTTACGCTATACTCCTATGTACAAAGCACGCTTATGTAAATAATTTTTTCTTCGAAAATCCAGCGAAAAATTACTTCTCAAATCAATTATTGTTAAAATTATAAAAAAACAAGAAATAAATCAGATTAAGTATTTCATAAAGGTGTCTGATTCTTTGAACAAAATTGCTCCATTTTCCTTTTCCCAATGATGGTAAATGTGGTGCCTCTCTCTATGTGCCTAAAGAATAATTTTAACGGGCGTAGAAATATTTAAGGAAAATAAACGAAAGATATTATACAAAAATGCAGTAATGAATTTTTCTTTTCGTTGTAGATTCCTTTGTTCTTGCATTAATTAATAATAATTTTATTTAAACCTCTTTAAAAAAAGAAAGGAACAAACATAAATAAGAACAACCTTGTATTTTATTATAATCCTAAAATTATTTTTATATTTAACTTGTGTGTTTATTAAAAATTATGTATTTATCTAATCAGTTAAGCCTAGATTAGAAAAGTCGCCCCTGTTTTCCAGTTAAAAATTTTTTTAAATAAGGCTGCAGCATAAGCATTTCTTGCAAAACAGGTTAAGTTATGCCATGAAGTTATGACTGATATTAGAAGTTCAAATTTTCCAAAGTAGGCATTAAAACCTCATGTGTCACGCAGATACCATCCTATGTTCCTATGTATATGCGTGTGTGCCCTTTGGTAGCCGCCCTTTGGTTAGTTGGTCCACCGCCCCTTTTAGGGGTCCCAGTCCGTCCCTGGAGTACAATAAAAGGAAGGATGTAAATGCAATTAAGGAAATTCGCTGTAGGTGCAAGTGAGTTTTTTCGTGAACTATGGCTGGAAGGAATCATCTGGATGACTTCACACATGGAAGAATGATCGGAAAGTTGGAGGAGGGTCACAGTGTGACCAGTGTAGCTTAAGAGTTCGAAATCAACAAAAGCGTCGTTTCGCGTTCATGGAAAGCCTTCCGAATCACAGGTACAGCTGTCAGAAAGGTTAGCGGTGGCCGCCCCAGAAAAGCAACTGCAGTGGATGGCCGATATATCATCCTGCAGGCGAAAAGAACCGGGAACCGCCCGGAACCAGTCGGCAAACGCCATTGCTCAGCAACTGTGTACAGCAACGGGGCAGCAAGTGTCACGGTTTACTGTGGCCAGACGCCTTCACAAAGGTGGCCTATTCACTCGTCGTCCTGAATGCTGCATCCCTCTGACAGCAGGCCATCGGCGCCGCCGTTTAGAGTGGTGCAAGGCGCATAAAAACTGACCTCCTCTCATTCAGTGGAGTCTTGTCCTCTTTACGGATGAGAGTCGTTTCAGTGCCACAAGCGATTCTGGACGCCACGCCAGTTGATTTGTTGGAGAGAGGTCGGTACACGGTTTCATCCAGGGTTCGCACTAGGCCGCGCGACTCCCGCAATATCTTTTGAGATCAAACTCAAAAAAAAAAAAAACATTCGTCTACGCGCTGTTCCCGCAACTAGCGGACACGCGTTCAAAACATCGCGCAACGAAACTACTAGTCTAAACTGATAATTCATTACAAACTAAATGGAGTATGTTAGTTTTCAACTGCCATCTTATCCTCATTAATGAAAAGAACCTAGGAACCCTATTTATCATTTATAATAACATGGGGGAAAGATTGACAACTTCTTCATTCCTTGGGATTATTGAGCAATGTAAGCCCTTTGAGAATGCAGACTTTTCTCCACCAGACCCCCTACCTGTTAGCCGAGGCCTTAGGATTGCTTACGCACGGGAAGAGGTAGTGGGGTCTACGGATTTTACATGCACGTATCCCCAAGTATACATGGTGGTCTTCAGTGGGTATCGAACGCGCGACCTTCCAGGTGGAAGTCCGACGTGCTAACCACTAGGCTACCACGGCCCTTGAGAATGCAGTCTTATCTTCATTCATTTCTATTTACAGAGGACAAAATAAAAACAAAAAAAAGGAGTGAAAAGAGGGAATCTTCCTTGGTCACAAGGTTACAAGAGAATGCTGGTTTCTAAAATATACCGTTTTCACTGAAAAACATCAATAGATAAAATGACATATGATCAGAAAAAATAGAGGAAATATTAAACTAATTTTTAGGATTTCTTTGTAAAAATCACACATTAAAGAATTTTGGTAAAACCAAAATACCAGAGGATCTTTCTCATGCTTAGCATTTTATAAAGCACCCATTTTTGCTATCACGATTTTTGTGAAGGATCAATTTTGTGTGAACCTTGTTGATGTTTATTCTTTCTTTGCTGAGCATAGCTTAGATAATCATCTTTTATTACCTAGTTTGTATTGGATCATGATCGGACAGTTTGGTAATATTTTTAAAGACAAAAACAAAAAGAAAAGTTCCCACTTAAATTTTAAAAATCCCACTTAAAATTTTGGTCAAGGTGGGAAATCCCTCCTTGTATTTTTCCCCAGTGTGAACCCTGTCATCTCAGTAACATCGCGGAAAGAAACCGTTACAGTGGTCCTGCTGGAGTTCTCGTCTGGGGAGGCATTATGTTGAGCGGGCGTTCTGAGCTCCACTCCCTAACAGGAGATCGCTATTGTCAGGAGGTACTCCTTCCCCATTTGCGTCTGTTCAGAGGTGCCATTGAACCAGACTTCATTTTTATGGATGGCAATGCATGCCCACATCAGATACAATCTGTTCAGCAGTTTCTGGAAAGTAAAGATATCACTCGAATGGATCAGCCAGCGTACTCCCCTGAGTTAAATCCTATTGAACATGTGTGGGATGCTTTAGGGAGACGCATTGCGGCGCAATTACATCCTCCTGGGAGCACCCAAGAGCTGAAACGGATACTGATTCAGGCATGGCCACTCTTACCCCAAAAACTGGCGGACAATCTAGTGCTGAGTATGGGTAGACAATGCGAAGCAATCATTGCAGCACAGGGAGGACATGTCTGATACTAAGGAACATCTGCGTACTTCTTCCTCTTGGATAGACAATCATGTGTGAAGATACTATGAGTTCAATAAAGCCTATTTTTGTTTGATTCCACATTGTATGAATTGTATTCATTTTTACGCAGTTATGCTTTCATCATCCTTTAACAAAACTGCTCTCTCTCCTTTCTAAATTTCATGTCTCTCAGATGCTTTTTCGAGGAGTTATGGCAAAAAAAAAAAAAAAACACCTATTGCTTAAGTTTTGCACACCAGTGTATTATATAAACCAGCGGTTCCCAATCCTTTTTTTCCGCGTACCAACATTTTTTTTTTGCAAATTATTTGCGTACCACTGTTCATATAACTTTATTATACAGAATAGAACACTAATAGATTATAGAAATATACTAGGATGACTAGATAATAAAAATCACACCATTTTTTATAGTTAATGCAGACAAAAGCGTTTATTAAAATAAAGCTATAAAAGAAAGTAAATATATGAAACATACAAAATTTATTTTTAATATATACTTCAAACGCAACATTAGAAATACGTCTTTAAGTAGAAAATACTATATCATGGAATAAAAAATGAAAAAACAAAATTAATAAGAAGGTTGCTGCTGCATTAGGCAGATACATGCAAGGTGATAGCTGGTTAAGTACAAGTTAGTTTTAATCTCAAATTTGGGGCGACATTTAATTTGCTTCTGTATTTATTTTTAATAAATATCATATTGGAAAAAGCAGTTTCACAAAGATGAGTGGTTGTGAACGGAATTGAAAACAGCAATGCTTTTCTTGACACTAACGGGAATTCCTCTCATGTCACTTTCGATTGACTGATTCAAACAGTATTTTAGTTATTTTGATTTTTTTTTTTTTGTTTTAATATTTTTAATCTCTTTTTTTTCTTGCACGTGTACCACATGGAGAGGCTTCGCGTACCACTAGTGGTACGCGTAGTGGTACGCGTGCCACAGTTCGGGAACCGTTGGTATAAACTATTGTATTTTTTAGCAGGGATCTGGAGCTGAAGCGCAGAGCTGTGGAGCTTGCTTAAAATTGTGCTTAAAAGATTTGTTTAAAAGAGGAGAAAAGAAATTTAGTGTTCTCCACTGCTCCAATTTATTTATTTTTTACCTTTTAAATTTTTTATCATGTAAAAAAAAAATAATCTGAAAAAAAATAAGAGAAGAATAATATAATCATTAAAATTATTCGGAGCAAGTATTTAGAAGTTGGAGAGGAGCAACTCAAAAAAGTGGCTGCTCCAGGTCCCTGATTTTTAGCCCAATGTCATACAGATAGCATCATTATCGTTCTTCACACTGGCCAATTATTTTAACAATTGCAGAGGGACGGCGCAATACTTACGCACGAACTATCTTTGTATAAATTTTATAGAACAAAATCTACTTATTTTGATGGCTTTTTTATTTGCATAACATCGTGTCTGCCTGTCTGGGCACTTTTTAATTTATTGCATTTGTAATTTCTTGCAAATACGAAACTGAAACTGACAAAAACTTTGCATTTTAAATGCAGCTAATTCCATGCTGCAGGTATTAAAAAAAATCTTGTTTGTTTTCTCTTTCTCTGTTCGTGCGTGTGTGTTTCCTTTGAATTACAGATTTAAATACGAATGTGAGCTTCAAAAACTAGGAGCCGCAAATTTCAAATAACATCCCGTTTTTATTTTAGTTATACTCGAGTTCCGTATTATTAAATTCATTTACGCTGACTTGGTTATGTGCTGTCATCTGCTGGTTAAAATCAGCACTAAAAGGACATTTAAATCTTTTTTCAGTTAAATTTCGGCCACACAATGTTCGCACCTTTTTTTAAAATCTTCTTTTGTCTTCTATCTACTTCCTTTCTTTTTTATTGCTCTTAGGTCTTTCTGCTCTTATAGCTGAAACATTTGCGAAATCTCATGTTACGTGATTGCAAAACATATCTACACTTCATAAACTAAGTGAAATCACTATTTTATTTATCACATAAATTGTACTTTCAAAATTCAACAGAAATCTAAGTAATCCCACCATTACTGTGACTGTCTGGACTTACTTCATAACCTTTATGTTTTGAAAACGCAAAGAATTTTTTGTGTATCCCTGTTGTTTACTGAAACAAACTTCTTGATTTTTATTACTTAAAATAAATTTAAACTAAAGCAAAACAAGAAAATAAACCGCTTTACGATTTTTCTTGATTCCAATAGTTTTAGAATAGTTGTATGTTTTGTTTCAACAAGATAATTTCCCATGTTTCTTCTCATTGTTATCTACAGGTAAAACGTTTTAGTATTACAGTCGGTTTGAAAAGAAAAAGTTATGCATTATTCGTGGGACAGAAAAAAAAGAGGAACATTTTAAGTTATTTGAAATCATATGATTTTAATCTACTAATTACATTACATAGAGCTTTAAAAATTAAAAGAAAAAATCCAGGAAATTGAAGTTCGAAAATCTGTATTCTTAAAAATTATATTTACAAGGTGGATGTGAAAAATTCTCTCCGGGAAGCAAACGTTATTTGCCGCTATCAATGTTCAGAAAGTTTAAAAAGCCAATATTAAACAATAAAACTTTTTTTAATACTAAAAATTTTATATGCGATCAGTTTAAAAGTTCTTTTTGCATTCGAAAGATCTCGGTAAAAGCACCTCATTTCCGTAATTTACTTTTCTTTGTTAAATATTTACTGGTACGACTTAATTTCCAAATAGAGGCAATGAGCTCCTGCGAAAATTATATTTTCTTACTATCGAAAAACTAACTATGTGCTAGATTCTGCGTTAAAAGTAGTTTTGATATCATGCATTAGTTTTAAAATATTCAGGATATAATAAGGATATTTAAAATATTCTGAACAATAGTAAAATTGCAATTAGTTGAATTTCATTGAATTCATTACTATAAATTTTAGTAAGTAAGAGAAATAAATTTATTTATTTAAATAAATAATACCCCCCTTAAGGGGGTATTCAAGTCTGGAATTTTCAAAAAATTGATTTTCCCTTTTTTTTTCTTTTGTATATTTTCAAAGTTTAGATCTTCAAAAATATGCCTGTAAAAGGATTTTTTAAAAAATTAATTTTTTTTTCAAAGTTACTGCCGTATTAGTGACGTCGTGGCAACTAAACCGGTTCGACCGTAGCGAATGAATAGCCAGCCGTAGGACATTCTAGCTACCTGAATGCTCCCTGTGTCCTACAAAATCTTTTATTTTCAATATAAACCTTTAAACGTTTAGAATGCTTGTCAAAAATGTCATTTAAATCATTTATTTATTTCTATGTTATGAAAACATAAATGTATTATTCAAGCACCATAAAAGACTGTTTGGGGGAAGCTTACATAATAATTAAAACTAAAAGAGTCTAGTACAGTAATTAAACTATTTGGCGGTAAAAAGCAGCAATATCAGAGGATTTTTAATACTTGGTTCTTATCTTTGCGAAAAACTTCAACAACTATTGGATCGGATCGGGTCTCCTTCGCTTTCCTCCAACATTTTCTCTATGGGTAATGTGACCAGACGTCCCGTTTTGAACGGGACTGTCCTTTTTTTTTTTATTACGAGTCCTGCCGGTGTCCCCAAGATGATCACCGGGACGCAAAATTGTCCCGTTTCCGGAAACCGCCCGAAAATTGAAGAGCCGGCCGGACGGACGCCAGCGTTGTGCGGGAGACGCTCTCTGAAAAAGCCATTAATAGGTATCGGATGTGGAGCCCTTGTAATCCACAATGCAATAAAGTCTGCTGCAGACGGGATGAACTTAGATTACGAAAGCATTATTTTGAAGATATATTCATTTTTTAGCCTACTTTCCCGTAAAAGTAAAAAAAAAGAATAATAAAGCATGAAAGAAGGCTTAATGTATCGTGAAAATATCGTTAAAAATCAAGAAAAGTCAAAAATAAGTTAAGTAATTAAATAAAGATTGAAAAATAAAAAAAATTGAAAGTAGGGTTTTGAGATGGGGGAAAAAGTGTGTCTGTCGGTCTGTTTGTCGGGTCTTGGGCTGTCGGGTCTGTCGGTCTGTCTGTCTGTCGGTCTGTCTGTCTGTCTGTCGGTCTGTCCCCCCCCCCTAATAACTTTTGAAAGAATTGCCCGATTCGAAAAATTCTTTTTGCATTCGAAAGATCTCGGCGAGGACATCTCATTACTTTTTGATTTGAACAATTTTTTGTTCAATTTTGAACAGTTCAAAAAATTTTAACATTATCGCCTATGGGTGAAAATGAAGCAAATTATGTAAGCTTTGGGTACAAGATCCAATTTCCCATGAACAAGCTCACTGGAAGAAGTTCTTGGCGTGAAATATTGATTTGAACAATTTTTGTTCATTTTTGAACAGTTCAAAAAAAATTAACATACCGCCTACGGGGAAATTTCAATCCTATATAATTCCTGATCTAACGGACGGATTTGCTTGAAACAAACTTTATCGGAAAGCTCTTATAACGTAGAACATGTACAAATAGAAAGTTCATCCAGAACTAACGAGCCTTTTTTCTATGAAATTTTTTTATCGGGATTTTTAAGGATATTTGTTAATGAGTGAAATAATGAATGAATGAATAAATGAAAGAGTGAAAGAATGAATCAATGAATAAATGAATGAGGAAAAGAGTGAATGAATGAATGAATGAGTGAGTGAATGAATATGTATTATCCGTTGAAAAAGGTATATTTGAAATACTTTAGAACTAAAGCTAAATGAGAAAGAGAGAGAAAGAGAAGGCTAGATTATAAATTTGTATTTGGTGTATACGGGAAAGTAGGCTCGTATAGTTCTAGACGGAACTTCTTGTTTTACGTATATTTACACGATTCGAGTTGAAGCTCTAAAGGAGTTTTGCGCCGAAACTGAAACGGAATATTAGCAAATGCTCGGCTACAGCAAAACCAAATGGCTTGCTCTTATGCCTGCCGCCTGCCTTGGAAAGGGTTTTAAAAATGTATAAGCCACTAAAAACCTACTTTTTCAGCATTGAAAAATGACCCCTGTTACTAAAAAACTTTTTTGAAGATCCCACATCAGAATTGTGGCTTTATTTTTTACACGCTCAGCCAGCAAGTTTTCAACCAGCTGCATTGAAACTTGAAGGTCAGACTGTATCGGAAATTGAAGCTGCAAATGAAATCAATCAACTAAAAAAAAGACAATTTAATTTAGAAACAGACCAATCAGCTTCTTCCGTTTACAGTCCGTCAATTAATGGTGAAATCGAAAAATAATGGTACTGATATCGATGAAGAGTTTGACAAGGACGGCTACAGAATTTTATAAAACAAACTGTGAATATCTGGAGCAGTGGACTTGCTTTCTTACCAAAGAAATGGAGATATTTTATTGGGTAGATTTTTAAAAAGTACCCTCATGGGAAGATGTTCAAAAATCTCTGACTGTATTAATTGGAAGGGAATATATTGACTGTAATTAAAGTGCAGAAGTTTTTGACGAATTTGCATTAATTTCTAACTACATCACATCGCAGAAAGTAATCGAATGGAATAATCTGAAGGTTTCCATGGAAACTCGTTGGATGGAAGTATTCAAACACTTTTACACCAACAATCTTCAGCATGAAAACTTTTGTATTTTAATTGAATATATTTTATGTTTGCCTGCTGCAAATGCTCCAGTAGAAAGAGTATTTTCTATGATGAAAAAATTGTGAACATCTGAGAAAACCCAGCTTCAAATTCCAGTTCTAAAGGAGATTTTGATAACTAAGGTGAATATAAAAAAACGTGCCAAGAGTTTTATTCTTACTTAAAATCAACACCATATGTACTAAAGCAAATTTGTTCCTCTGATAAATATAAATATAACTCACATTTTGAATATATTTTTTAATTTGTAGTAAAATAACAGTTAAACAGTTAAAATAACAGTTTTTATAAATAAATAGCTTTAAAAAGTATATTTTTTATTGACTACCTGTTTAATTGACCAAAATAAACCAATGTCCCGTTTTAAGTCAAAAAATAAATGGTCACGTTATGTATGGGTGATTTTCAAAAAGATTGACGGTTTGATGTCCGCAGTATAAAATCTGAATTTCATGTAGATAAAACTATTATTCTGCCATTGTAAAAACCTGTAGGGAAGCATACTTTCATACTTAATTCAATGCATTCATTACATCTTTTCCAAGTTGTGAAATAGTAAGCTTCTTCTATTACTTTAGTTGGGAAGTAATGGAAAATTTCGTGTCCGGAGCAAAAAATTTACTGAACCAGAGTCTTTTTTTTTTTTTTTTTATCATTCCAAGCAAATTTTTTAATCAATATGGTTTAAAACATGAAGTAATATGTGTTTACTTTTATCAAAAAATGCAAGTGATTTTACTGAAATGTTTATCTAATATTTTAAAATTTGAAGATTATTTTTGTCCGGACATGCAGCTCATGAGTGTTACCCCGAGAAAGTTCCTGTCATTTAACTTTCAAAATATTTAAATATTGTAATTATTTTCGGTGATAGGGAAGCCTCGTATGTTTCTTTTAACCCCGCGCCATCTAGAACGGGTTAGTTTTATTCCTTTACTGTTTTGTAGTGGAACACAATTCAACATGATGAGTATTTTTATTACTTCTCAGGAGTGTTACCCATTTATTTCCCAATACTTTTTACAGCATAAAAATAAGCAATTCAGCAATAGTGTATTTCTTGCAAAGGAATCAATCGGTGGAATTAAATTTTCAGGCACACAGTCAGAACTTTTTTTAGTGAAGAATTTCTTAATAAATCTCATGCGTGTTACTTGTTAAGAGAAGGAAGTTACAATCATGATTGAAAACAATCAAATAATAAATAAATCTGAAGGTATAGATATTTTATGAGTTTTTAACTCAAGCTGATATTAGTTTTTTTTTTTTTCAAGAATATATTTTATTTCTCTATATATGTATTTTAAAAGAGACGCCCTTACATAAAATTTTTACGTTGGCAGATATGATTTTTGCGTGTTTTGTTTAAGATATGTTTTATTCTTAAAGGGTAAATAAAGAAAAACTCAGTACTTGTAACCCACCCCTCCCCCCCAACCAAAAAAAAAAAAAAAACATTTGTTCGGGTATGCCAGTTGTTACTTTATGTAAATAAGAAAATGATGTGTTACAAAGTTACAAAGTTATCTTCACTAAACTTATATTAAAGATATGGTTTGCAGAATTATAACTATTTATTTCCATACTTTTACTGCCTACTTTAAAACTGAAATTATATTTTTATTAGTTCTGTTTAAAAACATCTATTTCTGGATCAGAATCATGAGAGTAGTGATGTTTTATTACATTTTTAATGTAAAATAGCAATTAATGGGTTAACATAATTTCAATTCTGGTCTCCCTTTTTATAATTATTGTTATTTTTATTACTATTATTGTTTTGGGTGCATTTTTTTTTTTTCCGTGTTATTGAATTGCTTGTTTGTCTCATGAGTGTTACCATCTCTCATGAGTGTTACCGTAGCTAAAAGATAGAATTGTATTAATATATTTGTTAGTTAATAATTAAAAAATGGTTTGCTAATTAAGGCTATTCAGTTACTTCTTATACCGGCAGTGAAAACAATTTTTTAATAAAATACATTTTTGTTGAAAGTTATATGCTTCATTTAAGAAACAAAGTAACACTCCTGAGATAAAGTGCTATTAAAATAGTTAAAAATTTTTAAATATTACAATTTTAATACTACTTTTACTAATTATAAAGTATTTAGGATTACCTAAACAAGATTTTTTAGATTAATTATTTATAAGGATTATTTTACAGAATGTTTAATAACGGTAACACTCGTGAGAAAAACAACCACTTGTCAAGACACTTTTTGAAATATCTAAAATAAAAATAAATTAATTCGAAAAAAACCACCTGCTCAGAATGCAGTAAATTTTAAGGAATTCATACGTGAGAAAGTTTTTATGTTTGATGCAACAAAAATTTTCAGATTGTGTCAAACCCAATCCGTCAACAAATTTGAAAACCACCCATATATAACACCTTTTTTTTTTCACGGGGAGGAATACAGATGTGATAATATAGACTAACAAATAATGTGGGTTTGTATCTTTAACAAAATTGTCAATGATTACTAAACGTAAGTACAAAACATCATATAAAATCTCTTAGGCTGCCCGAAACTTGACTCAAAACTTTAAACGCGTTTTTCTCGAAACTACGTTTTTCGGAACAGTTGACTTGATATCTCAAGTTTCAGAGGATCGATTTACTTCAAATTTGGTACAGAGCTTTTTAATATATGTCGCTACCGTTTGATCAGAGCTTTTTTTAAAAAAAGTTTTCTATTATTTTTTAAAGATTTCAAAAGTTGAAAAATTGAGGGAAAAAAATTACTTTTTTTTTTACATAACCGTCATTTTGCGATTTTTTTTTTTTTTGCAAATCGCTCTGATCAAACGAAAACTGCATCCCCATTCTTTAAGAAATAATCAAGATTTTTGTTTTCAGATCATCAAGGAGGGGGAAAATTACAAAAATTAACATTAGAAAAGTTAAAAGGCGATTCGTCCTTGCAATGCGGGAATGCAACTAGTGCAAACCCATTGGCTGCCATTGAAAAGTCCCTAAGTTTAACTTATTTATTCATTATTATTATGCTTTAAATTAGAAATTTTCGTACTTAAAGTTGTCCTTTTATTCTAGGCTGCTTCAGCTCTTAAATAGAATTGACTATTTTGAAATATTTTTTAGTTTCTTTTACAATTTTAATTTAATTTAATGCTAAAACTATATATACATATATATAATCTCTCTCTCTCTCTATATATATATACATATATATACACCGATGAACATGTAATTTGTGTTGGGATAGTAAAAGTGTTTTAATGCTTTGACACAACATCAGTTAATGAAATCTTAGTTAATAAAAGTCCTGAAGTTTTCATTTAAATTTGTAATTTAAACTATAGTTTCTGTGTATGCATTTAAAATCTCCAATACAGATTTTTCAAACATAAAGCTATTGCATACCAAATAATATGACTTGCATTACTTTAAAGCCACTTTTAATACATACTTTAGCCATAATGTTGTACTAAACAACATATTTAGTACGAAATCATGAGATAAATATTACTAATTAAAATTGCGGTATTTGAACAATTTTACACATTACGCATGATAAAAACAACCCATGAAATTTTTACAAATCTTTTGGAATCTACTTTTTTTTTTTTTGCTCTAATAAAAATTAGTAAAACAGGAATAATGCATGCTTCTTTAAAAATGAGAGAAAACTGAATTACTGTAATATATATCTATTGTGTGGGAGAAAGTGCGTTGTCGCTGTACACTGTAAAAAATTCTGGTTCAACCTTTCACTAAAAGTTGGTGAAATGCAGCTGCAACCAACGGTTGGTACTAATTTGAACCATTATGATGGTTTACTAGTTTCACCATGAATGTGGTTCAGCACTGAACCATGATTACGGATTTTTTTCTAACCAGTATTACGGTTCAACTTTGAACCATGATATCAAATTTTTTTCTAACCAGTATTATGGTTCAACCTTGAACCTTAACCATAGATTTTATTTTAACTGGTATCTTGGTTCAACTCTGAATCATAACGATGGACTTCCTACTAGCCACTGTCATAGCTCAGAGTTGTAGCATGAAAGTGAAGTTTGAACTGCACCATTTTATGTTGCAATGGTGACTTTTAACATAAATAATTTAATTTTTTATGTTCAAGCTTAAGACAGGAAACAAGCTTATTACCAATGTTAATTTGCAAAGCGAATTTTCTGTTTTTTAATACGTGAATTTAACTTAAGTTTTTGCTAATTATTTGATTTAATTCTAAGAACAGATTCATTGCTAGTAGGAAGTCCATCGTTTCAATAATTGATTCAATATTCCATATATATAAATGTATTTATTTATATAGTTATATATATGAACATCCCAATGCACTGTACCAGAAACTAATTGTATTTTTAAGTAACTATGTTACTTGGTTATATTCTTCAAAATTGCAATATAAGTCACTAAAATTTTTGAGCCCCCTTCCATAAGGAAGGCCTTTGCAAATATATGTACACTTTTTTATGTTCGTCAACAGATAGTTTTAACAAAAATGGCGTTTGAAATTTTGCTTATAAGTTAATGATTAATTGATAGTGAACATTTTAAATTTCTGTATTATGTAACGTTTTTTCAAAAATATATTTCAGCACTGTTTAGCATCAAAAATATTAAATTTATTTATATGCATACAAAGATGACTGAAAACATAACTGAAAAACCGTGAAATGTTCAAATAACAATAATTAAAAATTATTGGGGGCTCCGGCACAGATGTTACTCCAAAGCTGAAACGTGCAGTAGTTCGTGGCACTTCAGGCTGATGAGTCAAAGACTTCATCCTGTAAAGATAGGGTCAGGTGGGGTAAAGTGGTCAATGGGGTAAAGTGGACATACGGCAAATAAAAAGCTATAGCTTTGAAATAAATAAAGGAATTGATGTAATTTCTTTTATTTTAGCTTTTAATAATTAAAAATTAAATTTTACATACAAAATTATATTAATAGCAACTCTTTAGGGGGAGAAAACACTTGATTTGTTTGTTTATGCATCACTTTGAAATTGAAACAGCTGTTTTAACTTCTCTTTGACATTTTGTTTTTAAGAATTTGCAGCAAATGAACGGTCCAGGTAGTTTTACACAGATCTCAAAAATACTTCCTCACTAACCGTGAAGCTAGATTTAGTTTATATATTATTTTGCAGTAGTTTAAGTAAGATGGGGTAAAGTGGTTATAGTATTAGGCTTAACATGCACCGATGTTCTAAAATTACTTTAGGTTAACTTATGCGGTAGACCAGGGATTGACTTGCATAGGAATTTAAGGGAGCTCAGTTTCCAAATTTATTTTCATTTTTTAACTATTAGAGGGAACTCAGGCTATTTACGCAAGAAAGTAAATTTTGAAGACTACAGTGCTCGCACGTCTTTTGTCAGAAATTAAGTAACGAGGCAGTTAAATACACTTTAATTTCACTAATACTGTTTTTTTTTTTTTTTTAAATAACTTTTGAATTAAGTTTTTAGTGAACCGATACTAACATAAATGAGCTCAAATGCAATAGAGATTGAAATTACTATAATACAGTCTTCTTACAATGGTGTGTTTAGCATTGAAAAGTTTTTAGAAGCACTTTTAATAAAAGAATTTTCAAGTATCAATGATTCATTTATAAACAGACTTATTACAAGTATTATTAAGCTGTAAATGTTTAGAACTAGCAGTGCTTCGAACAAGAACAATACATGAAAGAGAGAGAGAATTAAAAATAGCTAGACTAAAATATTTTGTATTTTTCTCCCATTGATTTTCAATAAGCTATAATTATCCAGAACTCTCTTATTAGCAATGTTTCCCTAATATATTATTTAAGTAACTTAGCCATCAATTAAAAGCTATTTTAAATTTTTTCACGGAAAATTTTGAATTTCATATTTATGTTTTATTATATGTATTGAGTTAAAGGACACACTTAAAATCTAATATTTACGGAATAAAGACCAAGAATACCTACTATTATGTATCCTAACATGTTTTGGTACATAACTTCGTTTTAAGACCATATATGCAGCAGCCAAAGAGACTGAAGTACCTTACGAGACGTTACGAAGATAAGGCTAACTTTTGACCATAATAGAGGACCTAAATAAATTCAGTTGAGGGAAATAAACTTGTTTTCGTTCTAAAATGAACCTTTGTTGAGTATTTTGAAGTATTATAGCTATTAATATTTTTATATAGTTTTTTTTTTTCAATTGTGACCACTTTACCCCATGCACTACTCACTTTACCCCACCCCATGGGGTAAAGTGGTCATACCTACATCCCAGAAAGAAGGCGTCATAAAATTATTTTTCTTAACTTTTTTCTGCTCAAAGTTTATTGCAATCTGTTCTTTAATAATGTAATGTAAAATAACAAGTAAAAAATCTGGAGGTTTTGGACAAATTCTTATATTTATTGGCAAAGAAAGTTGAAAAACGTGGATTTTATGACCATTTTACCCCACCTGACCCTATAAAAGAACTGACAGTAAAGCGTATCTGATTTGTATGCCGTCTATTCAATGTTCTGTTGACATCAACCGTGTAGTGCAATGCATCGTTTTTGTTGATAAAACATCTATTTTGCATTTGGAGATCTGAAATCCCCGATTGCAACTTTTTCCCTAATTTCTAAAACTCTATTATTCAAATAGGTTCATTTGTTTAATTTTGTTAGAATGATTGGGACGAAATTTTAGAAGAAATTATAGGTGAAAATTCTGTAAAATGGCAGTCGTGGTCGAAAATTGAATTATTTTGAAAATACAACAGTAGTCAAGGTCGGATTCAGGAATAATTCCTTGAGAGAACACCAGGAAGTAAAAAAAGTAGTCTAAAATAAACCACTGGTAGTAGTTAATTAAAAAATATAGATGTAAAGAGCAGAAAAGAGAAAAGTAACAGCTCGGAAAAGTGGTTTGGTAGTAACGAGAGAAAAAATAATGTTGCAATAAATGTAATAAGAAAACATGCAATTTTCAGTACGTAAACAAATCAATGTTACAACTATAAGTCTAGAGCCGGAGCAAAATGTAAAATACATGGGGGAGGGGGGGGGGAAGTATTAAATCACGTAAGATGCAAAATCAAGTAAACATGCACAGGTTGAAAATTTTGAAAAAAAGTTAATTTAACGTTAAAGGCAACGAAACTGCTATTTCGAAAATCATGCAAATTTGACCCAATTTCTCAAAAAATTCCTATAGTATACATGTTTTGAATACAAAACTGGTTTTACCTGCTCTTGGTGGAATAGTTAGTCCGAATGATTAGGAAGTAAGAATCATTACAAATCAAAACCACAACCTGGATCGGTTTTCGAGGGGGGGGGGGGGGGAGGTCAAGTTGATGAACGTGTTTTTCTTTATCAGAATATTTTTGATTTTCAAATTATCCTTCAGAGCATGTAAAAATTTCAGGGCGGGAGGGGTTCTCCCCCCCCCCCCCCCAACTTCCTGGCTGAGGCCTTGGAATCAAAATTCAACTAACTACATTTATATAAATGAGTGTTTTCTTATCAAACTATCTTTCACTCACTAATTTTCAAATTTTCATTTATAGCATCCAAAATTTTAGAAATTTTCACCCCTTCAGCTACGGGATCGGAAATAAACAGAAGAACTGAATTTTATACAAGTGAGGTTTTCTTATCAGAATATTCAAATTGTCATTTGTAGCATGTGAAAATTTCGGGAGTGGAGATGGGTTCGAACCTTCGCCCCCCCCCCCCTCCACCGGCTAGGCCTTTGATAAAAACTACCGGTAAAATTGTGCAAAATGGGTCGAACAACAAATAAGTTCAATACATTTTAAAAAGACAGCAACAGGCAATTAAATAAAAATTAAGAGGTGCAGCTTAGAAAGGTAACGCTGTAGAAAAGTATTCTTGGAAATAAAAATGAAAAAAATAAATGATTTAGAGTAAAAATCCCGATAATAGATGCAATTTTTAAAATGTAAACAAGGTCAGCGTTACAACTTTAAATGCAGATCAGGGGAACCAAAAGTAAAATGTATGGGGGTGAATGATAAATCAGGTAAAAAAAATAGTTTAATATTGAAGCAAAATTAACCAAATGTACACAGGCTTAAAATTTTGAATAAAGTTAATTAGTCAATTTAACAGAAAAGGTGACAGAATCGGTATATGATAATAACATTTTTGAAATAGGCTTTACAATCTATTTTTTGCGTATTAAGACATACAAGCACAGAAAACAAGAAATATCAAACCAAAAATTAGATATATACATCGGAGTTTACTTACTTGTTACTGTTGTGAAAAATAAATGCTTCAAATCACAGCTTGACAAGATGGCGGCTCTCTGTTTCCGGCCGGGTGCCGGGTTCGTCTTTTTGGTTCAAGGTTGAACCGAAATTATGGTTAAAGGCGTAACTTTAGAGTTCGCACTTCTGCTTGAACGATGATTTTGGTTCAATCATCAGCAGCCCTTCAGCTTTCACCATATTTATGGTGCAACGTTGAACTGTTTTTTTTTACAGTGTAGTTAATGTTGAACTATCACGTTTACCAAATAAAGACTGTTTGATTCAAATAAGCTAGAATAATTAAGACAGCGCTTTTTTGTGAGGATGATAAATCATTGTCCAACCTATCGCAATCAGAAGAGAGGAGCATGGATACCTCAGAATTGAAAACTTTAACATTGGACAAAAAAAAAAAAAAAAATAGAAAATGGAATCCCCTTAAAGATTCTAATAAGCTGTTTAACTAGTAAAAGTTGCAGCATGAGGTTTTGGTTTAAAATTGAGAAATGTTAAAATGGGGACTTACTTTCATTAATCTTCACTACAAACTCAGTCATTAATGCATGAAGCTCTATTGTCATGTACGATAGATATGAAATTTTAACCACATAATAAAAATACGGACACATGGCACTAAGGTTACCATTCAAATGTTTGTACTAATTCCCATCGACAGTTGATAGTACTTAGAGTACGTTTCTTGAGTGATTTCGGGTAAAGATGCACACTTTTTCAACTTTTACCTACAACTAAATTCCTAGTATTTCCCTTGAGGTATGCCGTAATTTGGATCTGACGTCAAACTTAAAACTGCTAGCACATTTTTCAGGTTTATGCAATAGATATCTCGCAGTTTTTTTTTTTAATTTGTTCCAGCTTTGTAATAATCAACTGCGCAACAAACCTTTATATGTGTTATTCTTATTTACAAATTTCAAATTGTTTACCAAATTGAAATTTGGTAAACATTAACCGTCCAAAATGTAACTTTTCCCCATAATTTTAGGCATAAATTTGAGTATTATTATTTTACTTTTTTTGACGATTTTCATAAAAAATTACTTTTTAAGATGTTTCTGTACCTAAAAATATTAGAGAATGTTTTTATTAAATTAAATAATAACCAATAATTTAGGATATACAAGTTTGGCCTATAAGATAACAGGTTTGTAATAAAAACGTTTATTTGTATTCAGAACAACTGTGAAGATGGTTTTATTTTTCTAATTAATTTCAATATTCTTGTTACATGTATTTAAAAAATAAAATTAAGAAAAAGGCAACTCAGAAAGTAATAAGAGGATAAAATTCTGGAAGAAAGAACTAGGAAATCATTTCTTTTGAAGAAACATAAGAGTAGAAAAAAAAGTGGGGACAAGGACAAAATTACTTTTAAACAACTGCTCCTAATATTTTCTTACGTGTGCGTATTCAATTTTACTCTCAAAAATGTAGGGGGTAAACTCTCACTGACGGTAAATATTTGGTTTGATTTCAAAGTCTTTCCAAGTATTGATTGAGATAATCATCCATTCATTGTCGGTCGTTTCCTGACAGATCTCAGTTGGCACTACGATGTTAACTCGTCTCGACCGTGGCCGGTTATGCAGATTAGACGAATCAGCATTGATGAGTGTTGCATTCATTGATTGTTAATCAATTTGGAAAAAATGTTCACCTAATGTGTGAAGTTAGAAAAGAATGCTTTATTTTTATTTGCATAAATTTTCGAAAATAGCTCTAATTATAGATTTTAATTCTTCTTTTCACAAAAAGATACACATAATAACATGATTTTTTCTCTCTCTCTGTTTTATTTATTTACTTATTTCTTATGTGTATGGGATTCAAATTGGAATAACTGAATCTGTCGATAAGAGTCATATTTGAATAATCTTCGAGAGTGAATTGCCTTGTTCTACTAATGCCAATTTTGTATTACTATGTAATCTTCTATATGATTAAAATCTGTTCGTTTCTATCTGTATGCCTGTAACCACATCTCCTCCGAACTATCATTGCGGCTGAGTGGCGAAACAGGTACCAACGTGCGTATTAGGGATATAATCACGAAGCCATTTCACCCCGGTCTAATCCCTTGAGTCTACTACTACTACTATTTCTACTAGTCGGCGATATCAATTTATTGGTATACCATTAAAAATCGTCAGCGTCAGTTTGCTTGTTCAGACATCCGGGCCTTTTATGAGCCGGTATCCGGTTTGGCGAGCGGAGCGAGCATTGCTCGAAGCTCCATAATCTGTATAATATCTGGTCGCGTATATTCGTCTGCCTGTCTCCTCTGGACGGTCTGTATTTCATGGGTCGAGACAGGCACCGGTGCATTCGGAACACCATGGCTCAGCCATTGCAAACCGTGTCATCCCTCAAGAGCTGTACTTGGAGAAGATATGAATAGAAAAGTATACAGTTAGAATCCGACATCCGAGTTAGCACCAAATTTGACGAGATATCACCGAGTTGTCCCGAAGTGTGAAGCTGTCATAATAAAGGGCGGGCGCAGCGAGCAGGGGTCGAAACCCCTTGGCTCTGAGCTGTCTCTAATTGCGTTACCAATCATCCGTCCAACAGATCAATGGCTAATTGTTTACAGTTTGAGATTAGCCGATGGCCTGTAAACAGAACACTTGATATTATTTTAAAATAATTCAAGGAAATTTGAAATAAATTTTTTTTTGCGGATTTCTTCGACTCGAATAAAGAATATGTCATATTGAAAGAAATTTGGAAAAAGAAATAAAAGTTTGATTAGAAAAAAAAAGTTTAATCGCTGGAAAGATATTTAGCAATCTCTGCCTGTATGCTGCGATGCTGGAGTCTAACTAAAGTCCATTGTCAAAAAAATCCTTAAACTTTGTAATCACCTTCTTCTATTCATAAGGAGTTTTTATCACCCCCGGACTAGTCAAACTTTTATGATGTGACAACTGTTTCTGGTATATACCGTCATGTCTTGACAAAATTTGTCGGTATTGTAGAAATGAGCCATAGGAATGTGATGTTAATATCAAAAGAAATTATTATTAAACTCATCAGCAAAGTATTAGGTGTCTATTTCATAAGCGAAATCATGTCCTTTTGAGAAAACTGAACTTAAATACTTAACTTTCGGTCTAAAAATTCTATGTTCCTCGTTTCTTTCTGAGCTCATTGCTTGAATTTCAATTGTCTTAGTAATAAAATAAAATTTAATATCAGTTAAATTCAATAATAAACTTTTCTGTTAAAAACTTACTCATAAAAACATTAGTATTTATTAAATAAAATTCGAAATAAATCCAGGCGCAACCTTTAACAGTAAACAAACAATAATTGAAAATGATACTAAGAGACTTGAATTTCACTTTTATGCATTTCCATTTCTAAAAATAATATAAATGCGAACCTTTTCTCGAGGCTGGAGAGCTTAGAATAGTGAGATGATGGGCGGGTTGACAGAGGTCAGTAATTATAAAAATAGCTATGGATATAGACGGAATTTTTCAGTTTTGAAGCAAATACGCTTATTATTTTGTCTCAGAAAAGACAGTGTAGAAATTAAAGTAGCATAACATTTTAATGATTTAGCCATTTTAAATTTTGCACTTTTAACAACGAGTCCGTTTTCATTCGATTTCATTAAGTCTTATTCATTTCTAATTTTAAACAAACATTCCGGTAAGCAAATTATGAACACAGAGTACAACAAAGTTTGCCTTTCGTTGAACTTTTCGCATTGATCTGAATATTAAATTATTGCTGTAAAATGACAGAACTTTTTCGCAACTTTCTGTTTCTCGGTCTTCGTGTACTACATTAGTCAAAAAGGAACACAGAAATGCAAATACGTTCATCATATTGGGCTCCGAAAAGCATCGATTTGGAAGTTACATCTTCTCCGAGTCGCAACGCGTGTGCTAAGAAAAGGAAGCCAGGAGTCGAGAGGCTTTCAATTTATTTAATGGAAATATTTTAAAGAAAAGAGCTTTATTTAGCTCTTACAGAACAGCGAGAAGGTGGGCGGGTTTGACAGAGGTCAGTAATTAGAAAAAAGCTACTGGATACGGGCGGAATGTTAGAAGCAAACACGATTTTCATTCTTCATACTCTGGGAGAATGTTTCTATACTTAAATGAAACACATTGTGACTGTTTTTGCTTCGGTATTGTGAAGTTAGAAAACATCAACACCTGCATTTGCATTTGTTTCTTTTCAGAATTTATCTCCTTTAATTAAATCTTTTTATTTACCACTAAGAATAGTATATTTTAGTTTTTAGCTCAGTATGGACTAAATAACCCAATCAATTGAATTCAAAACTCCAGAACAAAATATATTCTAGAAAAATATTTTAGAAAACATCATTGCATTTAACGTGCGGCTTGAAAATTGTGGCTTTGTTAACACTATTTACTTTCAACTGACAAGTAGAATTTTACGAAAAGAAAAATATGGTTGTAGTCTTCATTTTAAACAGGTATAGCATTCTCCGTTTTGCATAGCAGTCTAGCAATGCAGTATTCGCAATGACGCTATACGGTAGATGTTCTTTCCATATGGTAGTCCCCCCATAGACATTCTTCTCATGTCTTATGTTTTCCAATAAGGTAGAACTTTTTTTATAAGCAATAACTCTTCGCTATCCGAGTTACGCATACAGAAACTGTTTTTGAGGTACAGCGTCATAGTTAAACCTAAAAAACCGCTCAGAAAATTCTACAAAATTAAAAATTCTTTCGAGAAGTACAGTGATCTTCCGATTATCCATGAGCGGATTGGAAGTGTTGCGGATTATCCGTGAGCTCTTCTTGTCATTCATAACTCTGATAAACCAAGGTCGTATAAGGACACAGGAGCAGACAATTTACCAGCTTATTATTTAACTAATATAAAGAATAGATAAACCAACAAATATTTAGCTCGAAAAGATTTTTGTATCTCAAGTGTTGTGAAAATTGATGCTAAGAAAAGTGCAATTAAGAAAAAGGGATTTCTCGGAAAGAAATGAAAAAAGAAAAGAAAAAAAAACTGATTTTTTAAAGAATTGTAATACAGGGGACTCCGCTTATAATGTACTGTCAAGGGACCGGAAAATGTGATACCTTACAAAAAATGATCAATAGAATTCAGTGCATAACGTGCAAATAAATCTCTAGTTTGTTCCTTTTGAAACAAGCAATTTATCTTAACGGTTTCACTTTGCCCCACATTTCACTACGTTATATTTCAGGTACTTCATAACCGGAGTCGACTGTAGTAAGTTTGGTGGTATTGTTTCTTCTTCCTTTTTAGCCTACTTTCCCGTAAAAGTAAAAAAAAATAATAATAAAGCATGAAAGAAGGCTTAATGTATCGTGAAAATATCGTTAGAAATCAAGAAAAATCAAAAATAAGTTAAGTAATTAAATAAAGATTGAAAAATAAAAAATTTGAAAGTAGGGTTTTGAGATGGGGAAAAAGTGTGTCGGTCGGTCTGTCGGTCTGTCTGTCTGTCTGTCTGTCGGTCTGTCCCCCCTAATAACTTTTGAACGAATTGTCCGATTGGAAAAATTCTTTTTGCATTCGAAAGATCTCGGCTCATTTCCACATTTTACTTTTTGATTTGAACAATGTTTTGTTCAATTTTGAACAGTTCAAAAAATTTTAACATTAGCACCTATGGGTGAAAATGAAGCAAATTATGTAAACTCTGGGTACAAGAACCAATTTCCCATGAACAAGCTCACCGGAAGTTCTTGGCGTGAAATATTGATTTGAACAATTTTTGTTCATTTTTGAACAGTTCAAAAAAAATTAACATACCGCCTACGGGGAAATTTCAATCCTATATAATTCCTGATCTAACGGACCGATTTGCTTGGAACAAACTTTATCGGAAAGCTCTTATGGCGTAGAACGTGTACTAATAGAAAGTTCATCCAGAACTAACGAGCCTATTTTCCTATGAAATTTTTTAATCGGTATTTTCAAGAATATTTTTGAATTAAAGAATGATTAAATGAATAAGCAAAAGAAAGAATGAATAAATGAGTGAATAAATACATGAATGACTTAATAAATGAATGATTGAATGAATATGTATTAACCGTTGAAAAAGGTATATTTGAAGCAATTAAGAACTAAAGCTAGACGAGAAAGACAGAGAGATAGATAGCTAGATTATAAATTTGAATTCGGTGTATACGGGAAAGTAGGCTCATATAGTTCTAGACGGAACTTCTTGTTTTTTTTTTTTTGTGGCACTGTTTAAATTAGTATATAAATTATCTTCCGTTGACTTTTTCCATCGGAAATACGTCTTGTTTATTGCTTACAATTTTTACTGTGCAGTACATAATTTCACTGTATGTATCACATTTTATGCATAATACAATCATGTTTTAAGTGTGATAGCCAAGCCACATGATTCGGTGGATAAACGGTAGTTTACTGTGTATATAAAAATAATAACAAATAAAGATAAAATAAAATAAAGAAACATTATAAGAAAAAAATATTTGAGAAGTGGAATCGGTTTATATGAAGCTATGGATGTAAAAATGAATTTTGGTTTTGAGACTAAAAACTTGTTCAAGCAGTGGTACATTAAATTACTTTTCTCCACAGCTGTTGTAGACAAAATGTGACATTCCCTCTTGAAGGGAAGTGTATTTATTTGACGATGTAGCCCTGAGATAGTATTATCCGTCAAAAATAAATCAAACGTTTTAAAGTACATCTATAGGGTTTATACCTCGGTTCGCCAACACAACATCTGACCACATGGGGTGGCTTTAAAATGAACAATAGTTATGGGAGGAACGGATTAGACAGGTGATGATTTTCCTTCTAACTTGGGGGAAATGTGCTGTGCTAGGGACATTTCAAGGAATTTTGCTGGCAAAGGAGCGAAAACAATGCTGAATATTTTCATCGCTGTCATTCTGTGGAAGGAGGGAAGTAGCCACAAATCGGCTAGTTTTAAAAATAATCAGTCACTCGTTGTTTCAATAATTGAAAATATCATTTGCATTAACTTAATGTATTTTATCACAATAATAACATGTTATTTTAATATTTATAAATATTTTTTATTCTTTCCTAAAAAATGACTTGTGATAAGACATGGAATAATATAGTCGTCGAAAGTTGTTTACTTGTGTTTATCACAACCAATTAAGACTAGAAGGGAATAGAAAATCATTTATTTACTCTTTATTCTAATAATAAAAAGTAATCATTCGGATTATTTTATGCATTTTATTATTCGTTGAACACAATCTTAGTCACGATTTTTTAAATACTTTTTTAAAAACTATTTTAACTTTTTCTTTCTTAAAATGTAACTTATGCTTATTGCTTTAAGCACTGACCTCTCCCTCCAATTTTTCCTTTATATAATTTTAATTATATTACTGTAATGCGTTTTTATAATTTTCTTAATCAGCTATGAATAATTTTATAAACTTCAGGAAATAAATGTTATAAGGTATACTATCGTATAAACGATATTCTATATATACGACAGACTGGGGCAGTTGACCACTTTTGCCTTTTTTTCGATAAAAAGGAAAAAAAGTTATGTACATAAAAAATTAACGACGTTGTTGTCATATGTTAAATCTTTCCACAACAAAATCTGCAATGCGTTATGAGAAAAAAATAACCAACTAATTTGTGTGTAATCATAAAGTGTCCCGGGGTACAGCGGACCAACCTTTGTGCTCCAGATCAAATTAAAACAAATTACTCTTTTTCCTCTGACATTACTTCCTTATAATTATTTGGTCTGCCGAACTTAATGCAAATATTTTCATGAAATAAAATTAAAAATCAAAATAAACAAAAAAGCAAGGAAACAAAGAAATTTATTGAGGGTCAAATGGTGAAATATTAATAAGAGATATTTGAAAGAAACATCTATGAATTTCCTGAGGACACACGTAGACCTCAGAAACTATAATAATGTGTTAATTAGAACTATAATAATGTTTTAAACGTGATGCAATATCCCCCATCAATAATGAATTCATCTGCAAATGTTAATTGATTTTTTTCGTTAACTTCTCCCACGCAAATTTTATACAAACCCAATCTTCATCAGCGTTTTGAAAAACCAATCCTACATAATAGACTATTTCTCTTTATTTTATTTATTATTATTTCCTCCCCCCCCCCTTCTTCAAATTCTGCAACTACATAGCAACTATAATGTTTCCATTTCATTAAAATATTTATATCATTGCTATTTTATTAATTATTTTCAGATGTTAAAACATTGCATTACACAAGTACACGTAAATTGTAGTTACAATAATACATAAGCAATTAAATCTATTTCGTACATTTAGGCTGAAAAAGATTTTTCGTGCTGATGTGTCGAAGGTTTAGTGCCAATTCAGTCGTTCCGAACTGAGTCGGTAGGGCGAAATTGTCCCATTTCAGTCGGTAAGGGTTATAATGGGTTTTGGGTATTCCCATTTGAGTCGGTACGATTTCAGGTTACCAGAATTGGGTATATAGCGCTCATACTTGCCATGAAAACTCTTCTTTAGAAAAACAAATTGAAATAGTACATGTAGTCATGATATATATGTTCCTGTCGTGATGAAGTTAACATAATCAAATCATACTTAAATACCTATCCCGTTAACAGAGGAATCAGATTTAACACTAAACCTACCGACGTAATTGTGAGCCTATTTCTACCGCGCTCGGTCAAATTGACCGGTAGCTAAAAAATTAAATAATTAAATCAAAAAATTAAAAAAAAAAAAATTCTTGGAAAAGAGAAAAAATAACAAGAAGTACAGAGTGAAAAAAATATTGTATGCATATGCTAAGAATTGTCATATAGTTCGATAACGGTATTATAATGTTTAAAGTATTATTCTTATAAAAGTTTGAAAAAGGTATAAGGGCATAAAGGTTTGAAAAGGTTTGTATATCATATGACGAACTGTGGTCGTCATATGATTCTTATGCTAAAAGATCGCATGACGACCACAGGTCGTCAAATGATGCGAATGGGTTAATGGTTGCTAAATCAATTCAAAAATGATAAAACATGATGAAAAATCTAAGAAAGATTTTTTTTTTTTTCATTCATAGGAATATTCAGAAAATTTCTCAGGAAAATTTCTCATCTAATCTTTCTAACAATATTGATAAGGAAAAGATTGCTAAGTACAGTTAAACTTTCTTAATACGAACACGGTTTATACGAAATCACAGCAAAAACGAATAATTTATGTATTAAGTTTGGTTTACTATTTAATTACACTAAATATCTCACGCATACTATGAAGGCTAAAATACAAATTTCGGCTAAGACGAACAAAATTTCTGGAAACGCGATAAACCAACCAGCCTTTGAAAAAATGAATAATTAAAATAAAATAGAGACTTGGTTAACGCGGCTAAGATCCTACTATAACATGTACATTGAAGCTACATAAGGACGTTACATTTAAGATTATTTAACTTTGTAACATACACATGAATATATTGATAAAAAATGTTTGTTTAACACTAAACCTACTTAGTACCGTTTAAATTGACCGTTTTCAAACTTTTATAGGAATTACACACTTTTAACATTATAATACCGTTATCGAACTATATGACAATTCTTAGAATATGCATATAATATTTTTTTCACTCTGTACTTCTAGTTATTTTTTCTCTTTTCCAAGAAATATTTAATTATTTAATTACCGGTGAATTTGACCGAGTGCGGTAGGAATAGGTATAAAATCACTGTCCGTAGGTTTAGTGTTAATGCGAGTCAATGCAATTTCAACCAAAAAAACATCTACTCAAAATTTTATTTGCATTTTTAGTCAATATGCTTTAGATTGTAAACTATTAATGAAACGTAAACCGCAAAAAGCTGCAAAAAAGTTGATGCACAATTGCAGAAAAAAGCTATTATTGTGCCTAACACGTGGCATCGAAGAAAGGTAAAAAAAAGGCTAAAAGTATAAAGTTTTTGAAATTTAATGATGCCATAAGTGAAACATTAAAATACTGGAAGATCGGGGGTCTCTCTCAGTATCTTAAGGATAACATTTTGTCTTTATCAATCAACAATACTTTTATTGCCTGAAGATTTCTAACATCTAGCATAACATATAATCCGAGTAGGGGATTAATGACAGTTCTACCCCAAGAGGCGGTGGGCGGTGGAAGGGGGCGTGGCCCCACCGCCGGCCAATGCCCCCAGGCGTTAGTAGAGTGGAGTTGAGTTGCATGCCCTCAGGCGCTTTTCAAGTGGCGTTGAGTTGCTTTTACAAAGTTTATAGTTTTGGAATGGCAACGCTTTTTAGTTTAGGTTTTAACCCTATTAATCCGCTTCCTATCGGCAAATAGTGCAACTATTATACGACTGTTTTCAATACTACAAAAAGCGTTTTTTGTTTTAAGTTAATATTTTTAACGATGGCAACACTTTTTCCTTTGAAATTAGGACTTGATGCAATGCGAAGTCGATTGTTGGGCCATCTATGAGAAGAAAATGGAACTATTTTTGAACTTAAAATTTTTTTATACTGTTCTCTCTCAGAATTAAAGCAGGAACTATTTTATATTGCAAAAAAATAATTATAAAATATAATGAATTTAATTTAATCTTGTTAATTACCTCCTTATATGTCCTTTTTTTAGACTTAGAAAGATTTTCATTTTTGACTTTATTGTTTCCTCTTAGCATTCACGCAGGAACTATTTTATGATAAAGTTAATTGTAATATGATTTTACACTGTGGTTAGAAAATCTCGTCATTTTTACTTAGAAAAGACTTAGATTTTTTTTTTTAGTTTTTATTTATTTATTTATTTATTTATTTTCAGACTTAAAAAAATTTTCAGTTGCAAGTGTTTTTTTTTCTTCTAACTATGTAAAACATAGGTAAGAAGTACAGTAAAATTTTTCTGATGCGTTTTGCAAACTTTTTCTTAAATCTTAATTTTAACTGCATGACACATTTCATTCTAAAGTGTTTTGTACTTTATATTATTATCACAATTACAGTTTCCTTCAAAGAATATCAAGTGTTGAACTAGTGTTGGCATCCCCCAAACACGACGCGTCACTTACGGTGGCAAAAGGGACAATTGTCCCTTCTCCTTCAGAAACTTAATTCAGTGCGTTTGTTGTGTGTATTTTGTACCTTTTTATGTAACACTATATATATATATATAAGTATGTAACATCTTGCCCCGGGAAAATTTTAAATGACAAAGCTTTTTCTACAAGTGGCGTAGATAATTCTCGCATTGAACTTTATAGTGTATGTAATTGCTATTAATGCGTATTGATAAAATGTCATTGATAGCAATTATGCACCATAATATTCCCTCCACAAAATCACATTTTTTATACTTAAAATATGACTTTGTCGATTATTATACTGAAGTCTTGATAGGATTTGTTCGTTTTGTAAAATCTTTCATTAATGGAAGTGTCGCCTAGTTGAATTGCGTCAAAAATTGAGGGCATTTCGCGTGCATTTTGTTGACATTTATTTCCAAATTTGCCCTTAATGCCACGTAAGGATGAAGATATTCGCCGATGTGTTAGAAATATACTTCAAATGATAATAAATTGTTCCTCGAATGCCTTTAGCGCTTTCACGAGTTCTCCCACTGATTGAAAGGACTAGAATAATCCGATGCATGCCCAAACATATCTTCACTTCAGTTTTAAATGTAGTATTGAAATTATCTCACTTTTCAAACTGTCAATGTCTGCTTGAGATATTAACGGACGTAATGCTGTCACTTCCTAATTCTTGACAGTAAAATCTATTTCATTTTCCTTCTGGTCTATCGACATTTGAAAAGATTTTGCCCTTTATTTAGATTTGTCAGAACAGTTAATTTTATGAGAATTTGAAGAAATTCTTTATTGTTTTGGGCGATTACTTTTTCAGATCTAATGCGATTTCTTTCGTTACATTTTGTAATTTGCTAACATCTGATAGAGTTGTAAGCTTGAGAGCAGTAGTTACACTTAATTGCAATCGTATAACAACATACAGTGGAACCCCGCTATTCGTACACAATTCGTTCCAGGAGGCAGTTCGAATGGCGAGTTGTACGAAAGGCGAATTATTTTTTCACATAAGATACAATGTAAATTGGATTAATCCGTTCCAGACCCACATATGGTTGCTTATTTAAGCCTTTGAAAAACAAATGCACAGTACTGTACATGAAATTATAGAAAAATAAAAATTTAACTGCACTTTGCTTGTACTGAGGTGAGCTGATGGCATAAGTAGAATGTTGAGAGGAGGAAGAAAAATGGTTGGAAGAGGAGTCCTCTTCCATAAAGCATCAGGTAACATCCCTTCAGGTGTTTTCTCATGGTTTTCTCCCTTTCTGCAATTCTTTCTTTTTCTGTTTTTTTTTTTTGGAACTGGAAGAATCTTGGGTTTCTTTCTCTAAAAACCTGTCCCATGTTGTCTGCTTTTGACGATTGTTGAGAATTTTTCTAAAATGGTCAACAATAACATTGTTGTTGAACAAGTTAATGCTGTTGACCACAGCAGTGTTGTGATGACATTTTTCCACCAATCTCTGTGTTTGCTCGCAGGAGTAACACAGCTCTTTAATTTCTGCAAAGGAAATGCTTTCCTTACTACTTTCCTCCTCTGAATAAGAAAGTTCTTCAACCACTTCCTCTTGTCAGTAAAATCTCAAAAAGTATTAATACTTTAAAAAAATCCAAAACGCCAAACAAATTATTTCCAGACGAGTTCAAAATGAGCATAATTTCTCGATTTTTTTTTTTAAAAAAGCAAAACGCAATCCAGCTGGCCCCTGGCGCCGTACGAATCGTGGGACAGGCGAGTTGAATTTTACTTGAACAAGTTGAACGAATAGCGAGGCGGACGAATGGCGGGGTTCCACTGTATTAGAATGCTTACTACTTTATACTAATTACTAGAATGTAGCTGTTATTTAATCAAACTAATTGCAGTTTCTAATACATACTAACGTAACTATTGAGTCATTTAAAAATAATGTATGTGCATAATTATTACAAAATTTAAATTTACATTTACTCAATTTTTGAAAGGGGAAGTCAAAAAATTTCAACTTTTTTCAAAACTTCATCAATTTCTTAATTTTTAGGCAACGGAAGTTCGATGAAAATTTTTAGATTTTATTCGTCAGACGAGACCTGTATTTGTTTATTTCTTATTTTCAGTCACAATAAATGCATTTCCCTAAAAATTTACTGAATTCAAGAAGCTAAAAGTCATTTTAGAACGTGACACTAAATTTGAGTATATTCTGCGCCTTTTCAAATTTCCAAGAAATTACCTATCGTCATTAATGCGTTTATGAGATGTAATTTATCTACATAATTTAGCTCGTGTTTTGATACCTATTTTTGCTTTCGTTATCGCCCCCATCATATTGAGTCCTAATCAACAATATTCAACTATTTTCGGTTAAAACATTTAAACATTTTTCTAATTGAATATTAATGGCAATAGATCATTTTAAGTTTAACACACTTCCCCATCGCTCTAAACTACCTGTTAATATATTTCAAGTTGTAATTTATTTGATTTGAAGAATCAAATAATTGTTAAAATTGCGTGATTCGACAGAGAACGTAACTTTTCCGTAAATTCATCTTTCTTATTTCCATTCAGTTTTTTTTTTTCTTTTCATTCTTTGCTTTGATAACTTAACATATTTTGAGTCAGTTGCATAGTTAAATAGTGCGTTGCTGACTGTCGCCTTTTCAAAATATAGGTTCAAAGTACGTTTGGATCCTGATGTCTGGTTTTAAAGCTGAAGAAAGTTTTCTTTTAAAAAGAAAAACAAAGTTAACTGAAGATAAATAAAGCTTCCTTTTTCATACTTTAATAATTTACTTTTTCTTGTGTACAAAATAAATGAAAGGAAAAACTTGAGATTTGGTTTTGAAAAAGAAGTTTCTTATTCGCAAGGTGTGCAATTTGAACAAGCAGCAGACCGCTCAGACGGCACATTTTGTAGTAGTGGTGCAGAAAGCTACTACTTAGACATCTTCTATGTCCCAATGAAATGATCGCAACAGATGTATTACATTGGACATCAGGGCTGGTGACAAGATTACCGGGTCTCTGGGCAAGTGCAAGATCGCTTCTGTTTTCCACTTGCATCAGTATTTTATAGCTATACTTTTATCTTTGAAACAGATCAGATAACAAAGTTTTCGGGCATTTACCCCATAGATCTATGATTTACCCCTCTTTTCCCCCCTCCCTTTTCCTGTCACTGGCTGCATTGGCAAATATCATCCAAAAAAATAAATTCTCACATTTAACCGCTTCCCTTACGAAATTTTTTGAAAAATATTGCAAAAAATCATCCCATTTTAAAATTTTACTATTAAATACAAGGGAACGTAACAAAACAAAATATGTAGGTTTTAAGTTGAATTTCTATTTTTTTTACAATTGTAAAGGCATTTAATATTAGTTTACTATACCGAGTTATCTCGGATAAATGGAAAAAAGTTAAATATTGGTCTTTGTATGATAGTTTTTTAAACATGAACACAGAAAACCAACAAAACTTGACAAACTGCCAATCAAAACTGAACATTTCGTTTCATCAAAGCATACTGACAAATTCTGCTTCTCCCGAGTTTTCTCAGGATAATAATTAACTGCAATATATGCGAACCCGAGATAACTCGGGATAATCAGGCAAGCGGTTAATAGAATAATATATTTTCCTCGACTGAATTTGGTATTATTACTTTTATTAATAAAAACAAAGAAAAGAAAAAATACTCGAAATAACATTAAAAAAGTTCTGAAAAACATTCATTTCCTGTACCACCGGTCTACAATGAGGTGTGAAATAACGTCGAGAAACAGAGCAAAACTTTCGCAAATGAGTTTCCTATTTTTGCAATCGAATCCGTTTAATTGGCAATGAGACCCAACAGGAAAAAAAGGAAAGAAATCTGTTAATATCCGGTCAGACAGATGCTTGATACACTTCCTTTGTTTTCGACGCCACTGTTTTCATCACTTTTCAAAAGTTGAATTTGAAATTTTGCCGCCATTTAATAACAGAGGGTGACAAAAGCTTACGGTACATTCTGAAGCAGAAAATGACTTTCAAGCAACCGAAGTTATGAAAAAGGAAAAGAAAAACTTATTGAAACCTGAAACCTTTTACCTGAATAGAAAAAGTGTGCTGAAGCATAAAAAAGAGAGAGATTATTTTGTGCAGTAACTGTTGGAACTACTGAGAAGATATATAATATAAGAAACTAATTAATTATTATTTGACTTCCTGCTAATATCTGAGTAATTTTATTGAAATAATTATTGCATATATGACAGATTTTTATTCTCGTCTAAGTACAGGTTGAAGTAACCATTTCTATATAAATCCTCCGATAAGAATGAAAAAAGAAAAAATAATAATAAGAAGAAAATTCGATATTTGTTTCCTCAAGAAGCGAAAATCGATGAGAAATCAAAATTCACCTGAAAAGAATCGTTGTAGACTTACTACTGCAAGTAACACATTTGCAGCAAACTCTTTATTGGGCATTCATTCATAGAGTAATATTGAAATTGACTTCTCTTTCTAGTGAGAAAATTGTTGAAAATCCAATACTTGTCAGCGATTTAAAAACTGGTATCAAATAATTTCTATAAAAATAGTATTTTATTACATTGTAAAAATTTCTGTTAAAGTACAGAATTGAAAATGAGTGTTTCTTTAAATTTACGAAGAACTTGTTTTAAATCAAACAATCAAGTTTCTTGATAACAGTTTCGCAATAAAATTCTTGCTTTACTGCACTCTATAAAACTGCAGAGAAAGATTTGTTAAGTTACGTAAATTTGAACACGTGAGATCTGTGACTACCAGTTAAAAGTAAAGGCTCATTATCACTAAAGCTGAAGTTAAATCATACGCCCAAAATATATAATGCATTTTTGGCAAATTTGACAATTTTTGAGCAGGTAGTCCTAGATCTCAAGTGTTTATTTATGCATTTAACTTCAGCTTTAGTGATAATGAGCCTGCTAGCCCTCCCGACTCGGGAGGCATCATTGGCTGAGCGTCGTGGGATCAACTAAACTCACCTTCGACTTTGTGTACTCACAGATAGTGTCACTACTGCGGTACATTATCTGTTGCAATGAAATTGCAGAATGTTCTCTGTTTTGTATTCCCTGTAATATCCTTCTTAAAGACTTTGAGGTTTCCT
Organism: Octonoba sinensis; assembly: GCA_038502835.1. NCBI lineage: Eukaryota > Metazoa > Arthropoda > Arachnida > Araneae > Uloboridae > Octonoba > Octonoba sinensis. The sequence goes on from CM076598.1 coordinate 146,469,511, forward strand.
GTTTTTAGTTCTGTGTAATTTTGCGTCAGACTCCGGATAAATGATTTCCAGGAGATTCTCAAATAATTTTCCGCAAAATTTTTTTTACAGTGTACGTAAAGGAATTTAAAGCGTTCAATTTTCGTGATAAGTCTTCAACAGCTAAAACGTAACAATGAGTCATCCATGAAAAAACTGAATTTTACTCTCATTCCACTACTGTCATCATTCATATTGACCACATTACAAAACCTCTCCTGCCGTTTTCTTTTACCTTAAGTACTTCTGTTCATTTAGATAGGGATCTTTCTTATAATCGGCAATGAAGCCAGTGATGTAGAATTGCTAAAAGCAGAGTAATTTAGAATTGCCGAAAATAATATTTTAGGGCGTTTTGTCCTTCGAAATAGCATAAACCTTTTCTTAACAAGTGTGCTTACGGTAAATTTTAATATTTTAAAGTTTATATCCACGCTCTCTTTCATAAAACATGTTAATGAGCTTCAGAAAATGCGCAGTTTTTTTATTGTCATTACAAGGGACTTCTTAAGATCGTTTTTCATCTCTGAATTTTATTTCCTGCATACTTATTTACAAAGAGAAAGATAAATACTAATATTTTGAACAACTCGCATTCGTTTTCCCTTTTTCTAAAGCAAGGGTTTTCAATCTTTTACATTTTTGGGGAACCCTTTGAGTTTACCGTTTCCTTGAAGGAACCTCTTGATCAAAGAGCAGAAAAAAAATGGGATATCAACGCTTTATCCTACTCAAGTTTATAAAATTTTTATTGTAACCTTTATTTTATCACAATACAAATACCTAAATAAGGTAATGTCTTTTTTGTTGGTTTTCTAAAATTTATTCTATAAATAATAATCAAAAGGACCTATATTTTGAATTATAACAAATTAATTAAAAGAAAATTTATTTTATTCATAAAATATTTATTTTGTATTTATTTTTACAAGCAGATTGCTTTTAAGAATTCAAGTTTTGATAAAAATTTAAAGTTTACTAAAATTGTTCCGCTTTTTGATTAAACAACTAGTGAACACTTGCGAAACCCCTGTTAATGTTCCAGGGAGCCCCAGGGCTGCGTGAAGTCCAAGTTGAAGACCTTTGTAAAGAAAAAATTCTGATTCAATGTATGAGTTCCTGTTATACAGAGCAGCATCAACTCATGACTTACATTTTCTATCTTTTATCTGTTGAATCCAACTTTCTGTCGCTCTAACGAATTTCATCTATTTGACTTGAATTTTTTTTTTCTTTTTTTTTTGGCCTTGGGGCCATGAATGTACTTCTTACGTGTTTTTCTTTATGTAGAGAAAAATTCGTTTTGACTTCTTGCAATTCCCAAGTGATTTTTTTTTAATTATAAGACACCTATTTTCAGCTTCTTTTTTAATTGCAATGTTTTGTTGAAAGCAGAATATTTCATTTACGTTTATTACTTTTGGCGAAATAGAAAATCTTTGACTGAATGACTGCCCTCTCTCTTTTTTCTTAAAAGTATGTTGATCCACTATTTGCCGTGGAAAAACGTACTCGCTGAAGTCAATAATCAGGTATTAGTACATATCTATCTTCCAATTTTATATCTATTTAAGTCCAATCAAACTCTACGCTTCACAAGTGCCAGATTCAATCGATCATATGATTATGCTTTTAACCCCGAATCTTCTGATCTGATACGCTGCATATCAGGTTACCTCACCAGGTTTTACCTTATACCAAAAGATTGGTGTAAGGTAAATCTGCATGTATCACAAACTTCTGATTAAAAATTGTTTAAAACGTGATGAATCCTTTTTTGTAAACCTTGTATTTTCTTGAAAATAATGAAATAGACATTTCTTTAATAAGATAAAATGCTGACTGGTTGTTGAAAGAAAATTAAGAGGGTCCGTAGAGCTTTGACGATTCTGCAAATTTCAACGAACCGAAAGGATGCAAATCCTGCTATGGAAATCTGAAGAAAAGGGAAAATACTAAAGACGTTTTCCCCCCCTTTTATGATAAATCGTGTTTTTATTCATCTAACCTTATTTGATGTGTCATCTAAAGAAGAACTCGGAATGAGAAAAAAAATCGATTTCTAGTCTAAGGCAATTATTTTCTAATCCGCATAGGCTAATACAATAGCTGGAAGAAGAAGAAAAAAAAAGTGTATTATTTCAAGGGTTGTATTTTAATCACTTCTCGGTGGATATTTTTTGCACTTGATAAATGATAACTTATGCAAAATAATTGATCGGCGAAAATATTTTTCATTGTGCACCGATGTTTTATGGAAACTTACGCGCAGAAAGAACTGCATTAGAAAAAAAAAAGATCGATAGAGTGTGCAGGTATTATTATAGCTAAAACAAGAAACAATTTTTTAAATGACGGATTTTAAATTTCAAAAGAATTAAAACATTAAATATACTTTAGAAATATGTTAATAAGACAAGAAGTTCCGTCTAAAACTATACGAGCCTAATTTCCCGTATACACGGCCATCAAATTTACAGTGTAGTTATCTGTCTCTCTTTCTTCTTTAGTTTAATTACTTTAAATATACCTTTTTCAACGGTTAATACACATTCATTCATTCATTCATTTATTCATTCATTCATTCAATCACTCATTCATTCATTCATTCAGAAATAACCTTAAAAATCTGAATCATAAAATTTCATATTAAAATAGGCTCGTTTAGCTCTGTTGGAACTTCGTATCTGTACATGTTCTACTCCATAAGATTCATCCAATCAAGTCTGTTCCAAGCAAATCCGTCTGTTAGATCAGGATTTATATAGGATTGAAATTTCCCGTAGATGCTAATGTTAAATCTGTTTGAACTGTTAAAAACTGCACAAAAATTGTTTAAATCAAAACAATATTTCAAGTCGAGAGCGCCTTCGAATAAACTCGTTCAAAGAAACTTGAATCTTATGTCCAGGGTTTATATTATCTGTTTCCTATTTCCTCATAGGGCCTAATGTTAAGATTTTTTGAACTGTTCAAAATTGAACGAAAAAGATGTTCAAATTGAAAAGTAAAATATATTAAATGTCCTTGCCGAGATCTTTGGAAAAAAAATATTTTTTGAATCAGACAACTCCCTTTAAAGTAATTAGGGGGGGGGGGGGCAGACAGACACACATTTTCCCCATCTGAAAGCCCTACTTTCTAATTTTCAATCTATTTAATTACTTCACTTATTTTTGAGATCATTATTTTTAAGGATATTTTCGCAACACATTAAACCTTCGTTCATATATTCTTTACTTCTTTTTTTTTTTACTTTTTCTAGAAAGTAGGCCAAAAAAGGAAAAAAGTATGAAAGAAGGCTTAGTGTATAGTGAAAATATCATTAAAAATAAAAAAAGTCAAAAATAATTTAAATAATTTACATAAAGATGGAAAAATAAAAATATAGAATGTAGGGTTTTGGGATGAGGAAAATGTGCCTGTCGGTCTGTATGTCTGTCTACCCCCCCCCCCCCCCACGTAATAACTTTTGAGGGAGTGGTCCGATTCAAACGTTCAATTTTGAACAGTTCAAAAATTCTTAACATTAGTGCATATGGGTAAAAATGAAGCAAATTATGTAAACTCTTGTCATAAGATCCAAATTCCTTTGAACAAGCTTGTTGGAAGAAGCTCTCGACGGGAAATGTTTTCGAATAGTTTTTGTTCACTTTGAACAGTTCAAAAAAAATGTAGCATTAGCGCCTACGGGGAAATGTGAACCCTTTATAAATCCTGATCTAAAGGAAGGATTTTCTTGGCACAAACTCTATCGGAAGGAGCATATGACGTTGAACATGTTCAGATACGACGTTCATCCAGAAATAAACGAGCCTATTTTCCTATGAAACATTTGAACTGGATTTTTAAGCATGTTTATGAATGAATGCATGAATAAATGAATGAGTGAAAAAATGAATGAATGACTCAGTGAAAAAAGTATTAACCATTGAAAGAGGTATAGTAATGCTAAATGAGAAACAGAGAGCGATAGCTAGATTATAAATTTGATGTTGGGTATATGCGGGAAAGTAGGCTCGTAAAGTTCTGGAAGGAACTTTTTATTTACTTTTACAGAAAAGTAGACTCGTGTATAGCTCTAGAAGGAGCGTTTTGTTTACTTTTATTTTTTTTAAATATACAGGATTTAATGCAACAACTTCAAACTTCACATGCGTATAGCAGGGGCATGTAGCTTTCACATGCCACCAGACGCGCTTCTGAATGTCATCTGCTAGCATTCGTGCATTACTTTTCAGCTTGTCCTCGTAGCAATTTAGGAAGTGAAATAAATGTTTCCTGCTACTTTTAAACTTATTAGTAACTTAGACTTTTTTTGTAGTTTTTTCGATTTCAGTTACCGTTGTTTTTTCACAACAAGTCAACGTTATTTTTAAAAATATAAGAAACTCAACTCCAACTAAAAAAATATTTTATTATCCATTCACGTATTCAAAAACGATTCTACAAGTCTATGAATTAAAATCCATCCTTTTTAAGAAACAAGTGTAAAAGAAAATATATAATAGACGAATAATGTTAAATTGCAAACTTCTACACGAAAGTTTTTAAGTTGTATAAATGAACAAAACATTTCAATTTAGATTTAAAAGTTCGTCTTTCATTTCGAAGTTTCACCTCTTAAATGCCTTCGTCTTTTGCATTGTTGTAGTGATGAACCCTCTCCAAAATTTCTTGTAAAAGTTGGTTCTGTAATTTAAAAAATAAGATTATTACAACTATCGTAAATTATTGCTTCGCAAATGGTAAAAATTACACAGGAGACGCATCTAATATTTGAATTCTAACTAAACAAAAAGTAGGGTCAGTTGGGGTAATTGTAAACAAGCTTCATAACTACACTTGTGGTGGAAATAAAATTTCACGTTAAATTAAAGCACAAATGAGCATTAAAACGCAGACATATGTTTCGGGATTAAGGGATTCCAAGCGATCCCGAAACATATGTCTGCGTTTTAATGCTCATTTGTGCTTTAATTTAACGTGAAATTTTATTTCTATTACTTTGCACAAAGTTTAATCATTACTACACTTGTGGTGGTTTTTAAAACTTAACTGCTGGTGTGTGATGAATTGGCACCATAGGAAAGACACTGAAAGAGTTTTGTAAGTTTCGAAACACTTGTGGAGGCGTCACCATTGTTTGAAAATGACACAGTGAAAAAAGTTGTTTCACAAAATTTTGTGATCTTACATTTTCGTCTCCAGCTCATCTGCAAAAGCGATGTAAGTGGTTTCAACCATTTTTATTTGTCATATGGAATGTTGCTAAAAGCATTTAGTTATGAATTTCATCCTCCCTGTTATTTTTCATGTGCATGTCAGGTGTTTACAATTACCCCGTATATTTCGTACTCTGGGGTAATTGTGAATACTTAAATTTATCCTATTTCCAATATTCTGTGGGGACAATAAGTATTATATTTTGATGTAAATTACACTTTTGTGTCTATTTAACATAACTGTTGTTGTTGCTGATGCCACTTGGAAATCCAGGCCCCCCTTGCAAGGAGACCATGAATTAAGAAAACTCCTACTGATTATTAATGAGCTCCGCTAGAATGAAGCACACTTGGCTCAGAGGGGCTTAATGATTTTGAACCAGCTCCCAGATGAGAGATCGTCACCTAGGTTGGTCCCTCAGCGGAAATTATTTCTAACTTGGTTTACATTTGAAGCGGCGATGTATTTTACGTGCACAGCTCCCTTTAGCGCACTCGGTCTCAGAATAATCAGCCGCGGTTGGTGGTCACCCTCCGAAGCGTTGACCACGGCCAGTTGTGCTTCACTTTCGGTGCTCTGTGGGATCTAAGCTTAACCGACTGATCCACTGCGGGACAAATTTTACATAAATTTGTCGCATTACTTGATTTTTCGCAAGATATTTCTCGTGAAATGATCTCAGCCGACTCATAACATAACTCAGCGGACCACAAGCGGCCTGTTGGCCGCAGACTGAGAGCCATTGCTCCGGAACTTCTTAAGCTTTCAAGCAGACTGTGTATGAAACAATTTACCAATTTGCATCAACCTTATTCGAAAATAAATCACTGTTTACAATTACCCCAGATCTCTGGGGTAATTGTAAACACACTGGGGTAATTGTAAACACGAGCTCATTCGCTAACAAATAGTAATAAAGTCAAAATTTTTGTACACATTTACTCACAAGAAGTGCAGTAGTGGCTACAATGCTCACAATTTTATCTCTGAATTTATTCAAGAGGTAGGGAAGGATCAAAAGTTAAAACATTAAAAAAGCGTTTACAATTACCCCAATTGACCCTACTTCATCAATTTCATTTCTTGAGAATATGAATTTTGCGTACAAAAGTTGTATTGTCTGTATACAGGGCGATTAAAAAAGATGGAGACAATTTCACTTTGCTATATTTCTAGTAATATGCATTGCATTTAAATTTTGTCAAGCATGTTTGAAAAAGGATGTTGTAAAGTTTCGAATACTACTAGTAGAGCACTCTTCCATCGCACTGTGACAACAGCTGTTTCAAATATATAACACACCGTGTCAGTTGTAAATGAGACGGCTACTATGCCATATCAATATCTCCTGTTCTCACACGATACAATTTCTTTTTTTTTTGAAAGGGTCAGGAAAATGCAGTTTAATTATCACATATTAATATGAAAGACCTAAGAATCCATATCACAGCTACGGTGCACCCCCATGAGAAAACACTTCCCGCAAGACGTTGTTGATCGAGTGTGGGATAAATTCAACTACAGTCTAGATCGTATCAGTGCAGCCTTAAAGGGACATATTGAGCATATGTAAACTTCCTTGTGTGTATAATCAAATTTAATTTACAGAATTAAAATATAACCTTTCGTTCAGAAAGTAAGTAGGCTACTAAAATTGTGTCCGTCTCTATAGTACTTATTCGGTATAGTCCGTATATCTATAGTACTTATTCGGACAATTGCCTTCGCATAGCTGAGACTGTGTGGACCGTACATGGCCCTATTTGACATTCCAAATCTACTATCCATAGACACGACAACAACAACAACTATATACTAGCCTGCGGCTAGTGGCACCTTCGGCGCACAAAGCACGATTTCGGCAGTTGCTTGCACAATTCTTGAAAACATTGTTACATTTTAAGGCACTGTCGATTTTTTAAAGCATTGTTGCAACATACAACAATAACCTGTTTTTTCGTTGCAAATAAATCCTATATAGCACTTTTTTCCCCTAAAAATTGTGTAAAATTATAAATGGATTTTTTATCATTAATTCACCAAAAATTAGTCTTCGTGGTCCACAACTACGGCAAAAACTACCCCTGTATATCAAACTTCATCTTTCTAGGCCTTGCCGTTTTTTCAGGAAGCACACCCACACGCACGCGTGCACACACACACACACACAAACTCTTTATTTTATTATATGTACATTCTCAGAAATAGAACTCTCACTTTCGAGGATTCTTCAATGGTCAAGACAATTTCGTCATTTACAATGATTCTTTCCTCGTGCGACCACGTGTCTTTAAAAAGTTACTACGCAAATTTCTTCATTTTGACGAAAGGTTTACTCGGAGCATTTTTCACGAAACCATTTCGTCAAATACGACGAAAGTTTTGTAAGATTTGAGCATGCGTTCCTGAGAGCGTATAATATATATATATATATATATATATATATAAAAAAGTATGTCTGAATATATACATATATATATGCATAATAATAATTCACTACTAGTTCGCCAAACTTGTAGAAGGACCTTGGGTACAAAGACACTGCAGAACGTTATAACTTAAAAACTACTGCAATACATATGTTTCAAAATAATATTCTCAGTTCTCATTAAAATATTTGAAAAATATTTTATGCTAGCTGTTCCTACCATGGAGCGTACCTTAAAAGGTGTTAAAGAATTTCATGCGGTGATCGATTAGATCCATATGTACTGGCAACTTTATATGTGTACATATAATTATAGATATTGAGAGAGAAAGAGAGATCATTCTTTTATGGATACATATATATTCGCAAGCAAGTTTTATTTATTTAACATAAATGTGTACAAAAAGTAAGATAAAGAAGAGTAGGAATGTTTGAAAATAAAAGGACTGCAAATTAAAAGAACCCCTAACCAAAAACCATAAAACCAGCGGGAATTATTTGCTAATTTGTAACCATGACAACAAAAGCAAACATATTTCTTAGATGGAAAAAAACTTAAATTTCTTGCTGCTTTAGTTATAATTTTTAATGTATCGGTACACATCGATTGCGTCTACGAGAAATAGATTATCGCCACTAAAATAATAATAATAATAATAATAGATAAATAATAGCATTAAATAAAAAAACTTTGAACGAATATACAGAATAATTCAAAGCAAAAATTTTTAATTTGCAAGAATTTTTACTGCTCTATGGTAGCAAAATTTACGCTAAACTATATGAATATCGGTATAACGGTCGAGGCCCTACCTGAAATATAAATACATAGATACATACAGACATACAACTTGATTGGGTATATTAAGTAATATAAGGGTCGTTCAAATGAAAGTGGCACTACAGTTGGTTTGAGAAATGGTGTAATGATATTAATATAAATCAGTAGACAAAAGGAAGAAGTAATACACAGAAAGGAAGAAGTAATGCCACTTTCTTTTGAACAGGCCTTATATTATGCGTTAAATTGGTCACATAAAATGATATGAATTTCCGTACATAGTTTGTATGTTTTACCTTTATTAGTTGTTTCTTTCATTACTTTCTCATTCACACTAACCGTTTTAAAATGAAATTAAGTAATATAGCTCCCTTAAAAATAAAATTATATGCATATAAATTTTTCATTTTACGGTAATCTTAATCACGTTACATTTTGAAAATAATTTGTAATGAGTATAACTAAGTACTGCGTATTTATATTTAATTAGACGTTCATCACTCACCGATCGCATCCGATTTCTGCGGCTTTCTTCATGAGCAGATGGATGCCAGTCCATGGACGCGTCCATATCACTCAATTCTCTATTGGTAAAAAAACCATAATATTTTTTCATTTTATATTTTACTTTAAATGATATTATGATATAAGTATTTTTCATTTTTTAAGCACCAAAATAATCACAGTAAATTTTCTTCATTCAAGCTTTACTGTGGACTATATTTTATGCGTAAGAAACCGTTTTAACCCTGCATAAGACCACTAGCTGTTGCCATCTACTTCGTTCGCGTGAAACTTTTGATGTGTATGTGTGAAAACTGACGGCCTGATTCAAATGTGATCAATATGGGTAAATATTATAAAAGGCAGATGTCCTAAAGAAAATTAAACGGCGTTGAGGCGTCAATGGCTTAAAAACCAGAACATTATAGCACTAAACAACATTTTCCCCCTCAAAGTGAGCAATCAAAGGCACCCTTGTGGGTGCTGATTTATGGGAGGTAAATACTTTGTCGATTCTGGGCTGGAAATCACAGCATTAGAACGCAACTATACACAACGGGCATTTTCAAAGAATAAATAACATTTTCAAAATTTTACTTTTACTCAATTAATTTATAAATAATGCATTGAAAAGGTTCAAATTTAGGTTTATAGCATAAATTTTTTTTATTGCCGTAAAATGGTCAATGTGGCTCTATAGTTATAGAGGAATTTGAAAGGAAACCAGTATAGGCCTGATAGTTTAAGTGATAGAGCACTCAGCGTGTGACTGAGGGACCTGGGTTAAAGTCCCAGTCCGGAATAATTGATTTTTACTCAATTTAATGCTGCTCTTTACTCATAGAGAATTTCGATGTTCTAGGCTTAAAGTGGTCTTCAGCGATTGACATTTCAATGACCAATGAAATGAATGATAACTCCGGGCCCTGCCTTTGACCTGTCATTTGAAGCAGCGAGACCCCCTGCTGTCAAGTGTAATCAAAGAAATCAGTTCGCGGAATGCACTACACAGCATTTCTCCTTTATTACCCGTTCCAAGATATTCTCTGTAGAAAATTGAAACGGAAAGATAAAATACCCGACATTTTACGTAATAATGGCTTTCCTTTGATATTATCCTTTTTTTATTCTGCAGAATTGCTTGTAAATTGTACATTTAATGCTTTAAAAACGAAAATTTAAAACAATACTTTTAAAACAAAGATTTATCTTTCTGGGAACTTGATTCTAGACCTTATTTAGTACAAATTGATCAATCGAAATTTAAGATAAATTGCTTTATTTACCGGAGAAAAAATGTATTTATAGAAAATTGTGTAACGCTGTTCTTAGTTACACGGCCAGTCTTATTTCGTACATAAGAATGTTAATTTGTTTCTTGTATAAAGCTTAATTTAAGAGCAGAAATTTTTGCGTTAGTAGAATGTAAAAAAAAAGAATAATAAAAATAAAAGAGATAACATACGTAAGAACAGAGATAACCTAAGCAACGAGATTTTGCTCGGAACTGCTGCAAAAGAAAATTTGTTGGTCTCCACTGCTCCATTTTTTTTTTTTTTAAATTTCATTTAAGTTAACACTAAATGTGAATATTTGAGTTTCTTTCTGTATTTTACGGTATTTAGCTATTTATTTTACATTTTATTTTATTTATTTATATATACTTTTTCAAATGCGTTTTGCTAATTATTGCATATTGAAAGCTTGATCATTATGATGAGATTTACCATATTTATATTATTTCCTTCCTTTTTGTTTCTGATATTTAAAATTTTTTCCCGAATCATTTTTCGAATAAAAACAAGCTGGTTTTATTTTTTCGAATTATATATCCGGCGAGTTTCTCTTTTTCTCCGACAAAACAGAAATATTTTTAGTGGTTCTTTACTTTCTGTGTAGTTCTACTTCATTATCACTTCACTTATGCAGTGTAGTAATATTCGTAAGGTAATCTGCCTTTTAAGCGTGCACAGAACTTTAGCAATGGGGTGCCACCGTGCTACAGTCTACAGGATGACTTGATAATGCAAATAAAAAATAATGCAAATGAAGATGCATGTCTTCATTTCTACCTGTACTACTGACATTACACGTAGAACTCGGTATAGCATACGTAATTCTAAATTAACAACAATTTTCATTTTCTTCTTTTTCTTTTTTTCCCCTTTCTTTCCTTCTTTCTTTTTTTTTTCTGGCCTTGTTGCGATACTTATGTCAATGAAGCTTTTAGAACAATTAATTCCAACAAATTGACAACAAAGTTGTTGGCGAATAATAATGATTCTTCCGAAACTTTACTTAATCGCAAATAAATTCAAACTAAAGTTGTTAATAGCTATTTTAGTAAGTTTCCATAAAAATAAAAAACAGTTCATTCTATTCCCATATAATTTTTTTATGCTTGAAGATAATGCTATTAAAATTATAAACATTTTAAATTTAAAATAGATGAGTCAATAAAATGTACCAATTTAATGCAACATTTGACACAAAGAAAGAGTTAAACTTACTCATAAATTTAAAATTGCAGCATTATTCAGTCACTTCAGAAAGAAAAATACAAATCACAAAAAAATAAAAGAAACTCGGAACGTATTCGCCTCGTGTTTAATCTTTTCTTTTGCATAATAAAGATTCATTCAACAGCGAACATAAAAAGTAGTCAGAAATGTTTCTAACTTTAATTCCTTTCTAGTAAGTCGGGAAAGAAAATTTTTCAAACTTCGTGTGGTTAAAGCATTAGCATTCATAACAAAAGTTAGTTTGCAAGATTTGGAGAACGGTGAAAATCTTTTACTTAGTGTTTATGTGCTTTGAAATAAACAAATACTAGATCAACAAAAGTACGCTTTTCAATTATTCAAAGAAGTCTTCCTTTTAAATGCTAGACTAAACCGAGTTCTTCTAATGAATATTGTAGAGAAAATGCTGTAATTGAAGACTGGCTAAATCCATTCAAATGATAAATCTACGGCAAAAACTAAAACTTCACCGAATCTAGGAATACAAAATATTGTTACATTTATTTATTTCTTTTTAGGTCAATCGACAGCAACACAACGCGACGTTATTTAAAATATGTGTTTCAAAAATAAAAGTTCTATGGTATGCAAAGCATAATCATTTTTATATAAATACTGAAGATACCAAGAGTGAATGATTAAAAAAATACGGAAAAAGTATGAATGAACCAATTAATTTAACTAAATATTTTTTTTACTCACTGAAAATAAGAATCATACACATATCTTCAATTAAACAACTTCTCGCGAAAGTTTTTTTTTTTTGCTTTCTTCATTTTTTTTCTCCAAAATCTAAATTAAAAAGTCTTTGAAAAAATGACTAGAGTGGAGCGTTCATCTGTGGAGCAACGAATTTTTACTCGGAGCAGGAGCTCGCCTGAACAAGGAAATTTGTAGTGCTCTAGTGCTCCTACATTTTTATTGAATTTCATAAAAATTTCAAAATGATTTTTTCCTCATTAAGCAGAGACAAAGAATGAAAGATGATTTTTCATCTTTAATTTTATTCAAAAGAATCAGAGATGAGGATGTATTACTATAAAACACATTTGTAATGCTTTTAATAAAAAAGCACAGAAATAAAATAAATAAATTAAATAAACAAACAATATTATTTCTGTTGAAAAAGTTTGGAGAACTAGCGCAGTTGGAGACAATATTTAGCCCAACCACTAAGTCTTGTAATTAGTGAAATTACTCAAACTGTTGCAGCTGGAATTAAAGTAGATTATAGTAGTCTAAACCAGATTAACGACAAATATAAAAAGGTAGTTGCCCAGGCACCTACTCTGAGGGCCATCAGCAACAACAACAGAAATTAATTGTTAATATGATAGAAAAATGTTGGAGTTTCACTTTTCATCTTTTAGAAAAAGATAACGTGCTGTGTAACTTTGGGGCTGAAAAAATCACGAATTGCGGCGCATTTGCAATGAGAAGCAGTTCAGTTTTATTCAATTGAACTGTTTCGTTAAATTCGAAAGCGTTGTGATTTCTTTAATGCTATTTTTAACTGCTAATATTTTACTTTTTGTGATTCACTTTCTCAGCTACCGACGTATTTCAACTGATTTCAAGCCAAAGTTTCTTTCATGTTACAGGCACAAAACTTAATAAAATATTGAAATAAGTGTCAAAAGCTGAGCACGTCGGAATGTAAAACGAATTTGATACCTATCCCCAAGATAAAATTTTTGTTTTCGATAGAACAAACTGAAATAATGAGCTGAACTTTTGCTGAACTTTCGAAATTTTGGACGTCAAACTAATATACAAACCAGTTTTATCCTGACCTAAAATTTTAATTTTAGGGAAAGGGGGCTTAACTAATTTAAGACTCTTTTCTTTAAACAAGATCTCATTTAAATTCATGTTAGCTATTGAGTAAGATGTAGGAAAGTAAACTGGGTTGGGGAGATCAAGAACATACATTCTAATGATTGAAAGAATAATGCTCCGCACAATTAGCTTTCAACTTATGTTCATTGATATATGTATATATATATATATATATATATATATATATAGTTGTGTTCTAAGTTGGATGTTCCAGGAAAATATATTAATTTCTTTTGGGAGATATTTGCTTCGCATTTTCAGTTTTCAATGTGAAAAATTAATCAGAATTTTAAAATTACGTATTTCATGAGCAAAAATTTCAGAACTTTTTCAGCAAAAAAATCAAATTTTTCAAGATATTCTAAGAAAAATTTTCAATTAAGATGAATGATAAATGAAGTCAATCCTTCAATTACATTATCTCTCTGTATGCATGAAATCATTTGAAATTGTGGCTTATTAAACAGACCGGTGATAATGATAAATAAACATCCATCCCAGCTAAAAAAACGTCTGCAAAAACAGTAAAAAAAGTGCACAAAATTTGAGCGTATTTGCCACATCTGGTTGTGCATAAAAAGTGTATATAGTATTATGCATAGTAGTGTCAGAGTTAGTGGGGAGATCTGCGGTCCTCCAGGTCACCTCCTTCGGTATGCGAATGACCGAGGGGGGTTCGAACTGACGATCCCTGATGAGTAAGAGTAAGGCGCATACTATACCACTCTACTTTTCGGCGGAAAGTTATGCTATATAATGTATTTCAACAATTAGATTATCTTGCATTTGTTGCAATAGGGATCAAGACCTGTGTAGAAACCTAAGATATAATAATTGTAGAATACGAAATAGTTTTTATTGTTCAGATGTATGCAACGAAATATCTAAAGGAAACAGATAAGGATTAAACATACTTGTCTAAAGCTATATTACGTTACCAATGATGAAAAATCTGACAATTTAATGATTACACAGGCCTGCGATGGAAAAATGCAAGAGTAATAACTTACATTTATGTATTTTTTGGTACTTATTTCAGAAAATGTAATGATCAATTTGTAGCACGTTACGTATTCCGGAAAAATTCACTTTTACTTTTATTTTTATGGGCATTTACTTTATTTTTTTTTTCACCGTTGAATTTCTTCTCTCCCGTCTTATTTGTCATTTTACCGTGACGAAACCTACAGAATAAATACCCTCTTGAGACACGTTTTGTTCCTGCCATGTCCGTGGGTATAACCGTAAAAATTAAAAGCTTATTTAATGTCTTGATAATCTTCCATTGGACATGCGCCCCGTAGCTTTAGTCCCTCTGTGGACCTTATATGCAAGTGCCTCTGCTTCCAGCCGAATTTGCAGTTCTTCGTTCTTCAGCGTCTTCAAACTCGGAGCCTCCAAAAGTTCAAGGCTCCGACACCGAATATAAGCCTTCTGTAGGTAATTTATCTCAGCTTTTCTCACAAGTTGAACTTAATAATATGATTAAAGATATGAGCTTTTGAAAGAGAAAGAGGCAACTGAATAGCTGAGCTCCAGATTGAAAGAAAAACCCTATTAGCCGAAGAAAGCTCTTTTATTGGTACAGAAATCAAGAAAAGGGAATTAAGTACTTTGAAGACAATAAAGATAAATAGAGGCTACTTCTAGATTCATCGAAAAGGAGACTTAAGGTTGTGAGAAATCTTTTCTACAGAAGCCAGTACGGCTGCTGAAGTAGTTCAAAATTCAATGCATTTAAAAGAACGAAACCAATTCGAAAGTAGCGCGACAGCAAAGGAAAAGGAATCTTCAATTGCCTTCAAAAAGGCCTTTCTGGGCAATTACAAGGACCCTGACTATAGTTGGGGATCCTGACTATATGAATTGTTATGAGGGTGCTTGACAAACTTCCATCGTTGAGTTGCTCCATGAGTATCAAAAATACATTTTCTTCACTCACATGTGAACTTTTTACCCGAAAATTTACTTAGTTACCCTCGGGATCAGTCAGCGAAGAACAAGTTCAAAGATTCCCTCAAGACAACAAAGATATGCACTGCAAATATCAAGGAAGATAGGAGTAGCATGCTCGCCGACTACTGTTATATGTCAACACAGGATAGGCTTATAGTTTGAACACAAAAATAGAACGTCAAAAGAAGTTTCAAAACGTTTTTTTTTTATTCGTTTTTAAATTGTTTCAAATTGTCATGTGCACACTCCTCTTGGTCAATCGTCTATTTTATGTAAGTTACCTTAATAAAAACAAATTAAAAAAGTAGTATGTTGGTGATTCACTTCTTGAAAATGCTGTATAATAAGGGAAATATTTGTTTTATTTCGTCCAGAGGCGGTTAGTGCGACCTGGCAACAGCGGTTTTATACAGTCAAACCTATAAAAATACAATTGCAGAAAAATCAATTTGCCTCACGAACAATCAACTATATTACAGATTTAAATCGATAAAAATCACCTGTTGTTTCATAGTACATACAAAATCGTTCGAGAAAATTCCTTTGCTAAGGGATTAAAAAAGTGTTTCATCAAAAATATTGATATGAATTTTACAAAAAAACCTGACGTGAAAGGAAAAAATTGAGTTATTTTCGGCATCAGCACACCAACTAACATGAAAATCAACAAAAACTCTTGTATTTTTCAAAAAGTTCAATTTCTCAGGACTGGGTTATTAAATCAAATCATATTATTTTATTTGAGTTATGTGATTTTTTTGGTATCTAGTTAATTATTCGGTCATATCTATTTATGAGATTTCGTTATTATTTATAACAGCATAAAGTATCAAGTGTAATAATCGGTTAAGGATCATACAAATTAACCGGTTATTTTAAATATAATCCAATTTATCAGATATACTGCAACACTTACACCGGATTCTTTTCCCTTTTTTCCACGCTAATTCATATGAGACAATTATTACTTACTTTAATTCTTCTTTCTTGATTTTTGTCGAAAACCTTTTAGCGCTGACGCCTCTGCATAGTGGAGCAAAAACAAATTTCCTGAAACATACAAAATAAGGACAGGTGTTTAGCTCTCAGAAAAGAGTAATTAAAATATTTAATTTCCAATTGTTTTGTTTCTTTTTTTGGCAAGGGGAAATCGTTTTTTGGTTTCGAGCTCAAAAGTGAATTTTTTTTTTTTTTGTAAATGATAGAAAAATTTGGTTCTGAACCACGCAATGAGACCAATGGGCTTGAAACCTTTTTGACAGGGATCTGGAGCAGTCACTTTTGTGAGCTTTTTGCAGTGAGTTGCTCCGCTCCGACTTTTAAATTCTTGCTCCGGCTCGCTCTGTGCTCCGAATAACTGCAATTGATTGCATTAATTATCTTTTTTCTTCACCAATCTTCATCAAGCAGCCACATAGGATTTTCCCTCGTTTACATCTATTCGATACGCAAATACGAGGCATCCACCCTCATATGTCTTCCGAGGTCAGCGTTTCCCAACCAGGGTTCCCAGAAGCATTGTTGTGGGTTCCACAAGAGATCAAGAATCTTGCTTGTATCAGTGTTCTGTCTAGAAGTTAATTCCATAGGTGACAAACATAACAAAACACCTTTTTTGTTTTGCTTCAGGTACTAAATATTAAAATAACTAAATAAATTGTGGTATACTCCGATATCTTTATGCCTTGATTCAAAATAGGGGAAGAACTTTAATATAACAAGATTTTATAGCACAGTTCAAAATTATTCTAATAATTTTCACTTCTCTGTAGGTTTCCTTCCTATATTACTACTATTGGACAACTTGCCGCTAAGGATCATAAGAACTGTCTTTAATTCATTTAGCAAGCCTATGGTCCGATTAAAAATGAAATCAGTTAGTAAAAATATTGACAAAAACATTTCTATTAAAGCGGAAAACAACAAATCGATACCAAATGGGCAAAAGCGCTTGACTGCCGTTTAATCATCCGTTCAAAAGAAAGGAAATAAAAGACAAACTAACTCTTCTTGTGCAGAATTCTTTGATTCCATTTTTTGGGTATTTCGAGAATTAACTTATCGTTATCTAAGCTACTACGTGCTTTGATTTAACTCTCATTTTCTCATCATTCTCTTGAAAATCGAGTTATTTCTGTTTTTGTGCTATGGCGGTTTGTCACGCAGTCAGCTGCATTCCAAGAGGTAACAATACATATCAAAAGCATATTTTTCTCAGTCGCTGACCAGCTAACTCGATATTTTAAATATCAGGTTCTGTAAAAAGAAAAAGCATGCTATCAGCAGCGTCTTAAAAATGAATGACGGAAACGTAAAAACTTTAGAAAAACGTGTTGAATTTTTTTTAATCAATCACTGTGCCCTTTTTATTTTCTCAATATTTCAAAACAAACAGTATTTTCACTGTACGCTTGTTTAATGATGTTCAATAACAAAAATTAATTTTTCAGCAGAAAAAAAACACGCTTTGGACAACAAATCATTACAAAAGTCAGCACTCTCCTCCCACCTATCCACTGTAATGTCATATGTTCTTGAAAACACAACTTAAAATGTTGAATCGAGATGTGTGAGAAAACGAGATAAATTAAAAGATTTTCTGTACAAATAAATAATACAGTAAAGGTAACCTAAAATAAACTCTTTAATCTTGTTAAAAATCTGTCATGAACAATTTATTAGACAATAATATGGGTTTAACGTATGCAAAGGTATCACATGCAGATGTATTTCTTTCAATTCCTGCCATTTAAAAGTTTACTGGAAAAAAGAGAAAGAAAACATATATACATACAGTTTTCGGAATGTCTTAAGATTGATGTTTTTGTTGCTCTTATATAAACATTGGTATATTTAGTTTAAATATGCATGGAAAATTTCAGATTTATATATATTATTTTTCCTTTTACTTTTGTCTACCACTTTGTATTTTTTAACTAGTAAATTTAGGTAGTCTTGTTGGACAACTAATTTTATTTTATATATATATATGCAATAGCTGTTTCCCGCGACTTCGTTCACGTGGAAATTTTTATGTGTATGTGTGAGACTGATCAAAATGTCTGCAAAACACAGCATTATGACGCAACTATACACGGTCATTTTCAAAGAATAAATAGCGTTTAAAAAAATTTTTACTCTATTAATTTATAAATTATTTTGAATAGGTTTGAATTATATAAAAATAGTGCATTACGGTAACATGGACGGTGTGGCTTTATAGTTATAGATGGAAGTGAAAGGGATTCAGTGTAGGGCCTGATAGCTTAAGCGGTAACGCACTCAGCGCGAAGCTGAGGGACCTAGGTTCAAACCCCAGTCCGGAGAAATTGATTTTTACTCTGGTTAACGAAACCACTTTAGAAGACACGGTTTCTGTAGGTTATAATTGTTATGCTATCCCATAAGAACTGCACATTTTTCCGGAAAAAAAGTAGCCTCTGCCATTTTCTGACCCCTAAACTACCGATATGCAAAATGTATGTCGATCTTTTGCGCTATGAAAAACAAAACCAATTCTACCACCCGGAAACTGAATTTTTTTCCTGCATAAAAAGTAGCATATGTGCTGTTAGTTGAGTAAAAAGCAATTTACCCGGACCGGGATTCGAACCCAGGTTCCTCCGTTACACGTCGAGTGCTCAACCTCTTGAGCTATCAGGCTACTACTGACCTACTTTCAATTTAATTTATAACTATTGAGCCACAACGTCCATCTTACGGTAATGCACTATTTTTATATAATGATATTTCATGGGAACCGTACATTTTTTTCCGGTATAAAAATAGCCTAAGTGCTATTCCAGACTATAATCTACCTCTGTACCAAATTTCAACCAGATCCGTTCAGCCGTTCTTGCGTGATTAAGTAGCAAACATACAGCCGAACTTTCACATTTATAATTAGGACTAGAAAGAAGTAGTAAGATATACTGTATTTTATATAACGATCTTTAAACCGATTAAAATGTACAAAAAAAGCAACCCAGGGCAATAATCCTCCCAGTGTAATTAAAACATCAAAACTTTGTAAAATTAGGAAAAACTCTTTATTATGGAAATAATTTTGATATTAAGTTGCGAATTTGAACAACCAAATTAAAACAGGGGTTTATACAAGAAGGAAGATTTTGAATATTTCGAAGTTAAAAAACTAATTTTCAATTTTTACTTCCCCCCAAAAAAAAAGTAATAATAACGAGTCATTTTTGAAACCTGAAATAACTTTCTAAATGCTTTTTCTGGTATTAACTTTCATTTTTTCAAACCAACTGCTCAGTTGCGCTAAACGGTTTGTGAAATTGGGAAGTACCCACATAAAAAATTTCGGGTGCCTATACAAACACACACACACACACATATACATATATATTCCTCTTCTCTTTTCTTTTCTTATTTTTTCTCGTTTTGTTAGGAATTGATTGCCCGATTGTGTGTATTTTCCAAATGTTTAATGATTTCTCTCTTATTAATAAGACTAGCTGTAACGGGGTTTTCGGTTTTCAAATGCGCAATTTTTAACGTTTTTTCTGACCCCTAGAAATAAAATTTGTTTCTGGGTATCCCTACTTGGACGAGACCCCAAAAAAGGGCCCGATTCAGGTTCCTTCTTTATTTCGCATTTTCAGTTTTTTGAAAGTAATGTGTGGGCCCGCGCTCGTGTATGGACGCACAGTGAAAGACAGAAATCTGATGAATGTCGACTTTCACCAGTGAATGTCAGCATAGTCACTTGGTGTATATCTGAAATATTTGCTAAATACCCTTATTTCTGACTTACACCGGCCAATGTCGACATTCACCATGCACCCCACAGTGGTGAATGGTGAACATCTCGGAGATTTATATTTTCTTCTTTGTTTTCCCGTCCCGATAAAACGTCGCAAGGGTAACGAAACTTTTTCGCCTCATTTTCTGAGAAGAGTGACCAAGAACGTAAAATAAACAGTACATTCTAAATGATAAAAGAATAGAAGCGCCTATTCTTTTCAAGAAAAACATTTTAAAAAATGTTTATTCACTAATTATACTATAAATAGTTTGATACTATTATCTAGTATGTAAGAGAAGAAAAAAATAAATTTTCGGGAATGAGTAGACTTAAAAAAAAAAAAACGTTTTGGTGCGCTACTTTTGAACACTCCAGCCCGTGATTTTGACGGAAGCGAAAAGGATGGGGTTAATTACATAGTACATTTTTAATAAGAAAATAAAATAATAGTAATAAAAGACTTACTTAATTATGTGATTCAAATCTTATTTATTGCAACATCTTAAACTATTATGATACTGAATTGCACAAGAGTCCCTTGCTTGTACAATTGCATTTATTTGTGGACACTTCCTTTTCGAATAACAGCGTGTATAGAATTCCCCCCGCTTTTTGAACTGCTGCCTATGTTTCTCTCAGCATTTCTTGAGAAGAAATCTCATCTATGGAAAGTAGCTTTTCTGTATAAATTACAAACTGATTACGTGTGTAAAGCTGCTTGACGGTAATAATTTTATTTGGTAGTTTATAGAAGTCGGAGTCTTTATTCCAACAACAACCACTAACACATTTCGGCTATCTGGACGACCACGGTGGACATCAGGGACTTGTATTCGTACATTATCACCAATTTGAGCAGCAGGAAATTGTTTGTATGAGGTTCGTAAAATAAAATTAACTCCTGTTTTTCAGTCAGAACTTGATGTGAAGACGTGATATTAGATTGCAGGTCCTCTTCAATATTTTTCTTTTGGATATGATTTTCGGTATGACCACCGCTCAATTTTTTTTTTCAGAAGTATTAGCAGTTTCTTCAAGCTGTTCTTCGGTTTCAAAAGTATTGGCAATTTCTTCGAATTGTTTTCGGTTTCAATATTTGAGATTTCTTGTTCTCTTTTTACTTTAACGCCCAACTTGGCTTAATGAGGACTTTGGCGTATTCCTTCCTGGTATGTAGTGTTGGCAAATTAAACAAAGGATAAACCATCTGACCATTTATTTGTATCGTTATCGTTCATCCAGGCAGTTCGCATATTCTGTAAATCCTGGTTGGCCCGTTCAACTGAGCCTTGCATCTGATTGTGACGAGGCTTTCCATGAACTATTTTAACATCATTCCACATAGCGCATATTTCGGATATGACTTCATTACTGAATTCTCTACCATTATCTGATTGCAATATTGCTAAGCACCAACTGCTAAAAATATTGAAATAACATGATACTCTACTTCTTCAGCTCTCTTAGTTTTCAAAGGTCGTAACTGGACAAACTTAGTTAAATGATCCCAATACACCATTATGAACTTATACTCGCCATCTCTGTTAGACTGTAGATCTATGAGATCAACTTGACATCTTGAGTTTAACTCGGAACTGACCATTTGTTTCACAACAATACCTTTCTAAAGTGCAGTGTGTTTCATTTGGCAGTTTGCATAAATTTAAATACAACATTACAAATTCATATGTATTATTTTGGTATTAAATTGCAACTCTCTAAGTATACGTGTTCTTCCTCTGTGGCCTATTCTGGTGTGAGTTTCATTGGTAATATAATACTCTATACTCGTTCTTCCTGGTTTTAATGGTACAATTAAACTTCTCTTCATCATTAATTTTTAAATCGTCAAAACGTTTTAATCGTGTGTAATCCAAAGGGGTGTTGCACTTAGAAAGTATTTTAGAGTACTTTTCTTGAAACAAATAATAACAATTGTCGTCTCGTTTACCCGCAATTAATGCATTTCACTTTTCAAGAAAAAGCTTACGATTCATTGCCTAATTTTCGACCTGCACCATAGCATACCTGTGATTGCCGACATACAACGGTGAGGGTCCGAATGTACAAGAATGTAATGAAATATTCGATCTTTTAACCGACATATATGGCATGTGTTGATATTCGCCGGTGAAAGTCGACATTCTCCAATTTCGGTCTTTCTCGGTAACATATATATATGTATAAAGAGAGATATGAAAAAATATAATTTATATTTTAACTATTCTTATTTTCTTTACACGCAAAAAAAAAAAAAAATAAATAAATAAATAAAATTCATTTTTTAAATGAGCAGTACGCCTTTAGATAGCTTCCAAAAGAGTTCATGTGTCTTCTTTCCTCCATCGTCGATGAATATGATTGGTGTCGACGCCCTACCTGCTTGATTAAATATCATATTCTCAAATAAGCGAACATTATGAAGCGATCTATGTACAGTCGAGCCAACTTAATGAAATAGGCAATTTGCCAAAAAATATATTCTAATAAGCAAGATATTTCATTATCAGAAATCACAGAAACAATGTACTATAGTTTGGTACATTGAAAATTTATTACACTAAGAGAGATATTCTTTTAATCGATATTCCACGAAGCGCGATCGACTGGAAATAAAATTTGCTTGTAAGCCCAAAAAGTATTTCTTTGCATTTACTTTCAGTTTATTTTAAAAAATAACTTTAAATTTAGTAGGATCAGGTGAGGTAAAATGGTCATACAGCAATTAAACATATATATAGCTTTGAAATTAATAAGGGAATTGGTGTTTTTTTTTTTTTGTTTAGCTTTCAGTAGTTAAGAATTAAATTTTACGCTCAAAATTATTTTAAGGGCAACTCTTTGACTGAAGAAAAAAATGAAGTTGTTTGCTTATATAACATTTTGAAATGGAATACCTCTTTTAACTTCTCTCTGAGACTTTGTTTAAAAGAATTTGCAGTAAATTGACGGTGCAGGATTCTTTACACATATCTCAAAAAAATTCCTTGACTCGCAGTTAATCTAGATTTATTGCATATAAAGGGGTAAAGTGGTCGTAGTATTTGGCTTAAGATGCCACACTGTTCTAAAATTATTTAAGATTAATTTATGAGGTAGACCATGGCTTTATTTAAGCAGGAATTCATAAGAATTCAGCTCCTGTATTTTCTTATAATTTTAAGGGATTCTTTGCCTGTTAAAGGGAATTCGGGCTAACCACGCATGGAAATACGTTTTGAAGGCTACGCACTTTCTTTGTTTGGAATTAAGCCCCGAGACAGAAGTGTGTTAAACATTAATTTCACTAATTAATTTCCATTTGCTGTCTTATTTTAAAAGGTAAATTGGATCAAACATTTGAGCTCAAATGCAATTCAGATTGAAATTACGTCCGGCAGTCTTCGCACAATGTTATGTTAAGTATAGACGAATCCTTACCCGCACTTTTCCTATAACGCTGCTTTCAAGTTATCCCAGTAAAAAAATTCATTTCTCAACATATTTATAATAATAATTATTATTAAACTGCAAATGTTTGGAATTAGCAGTACTTTGAATAAGAACAATACATGAAAGAGAGCGAATTAAAACTAGCTATGTTAAAACATGTATTTTATCTCTATTTTGATTTTTAATAAGCTATAGTTATCTCAGAACTCTCCAATTAAAAATACTTTCTTAATGTGTAATTTAAGTAATTTAGCCATTTATTAAAAAAGATTAAATTTTTTCAAGGAAAATATTTTGAATTTCATATTTATGTCTTATTATATTAAATTAAAAGATAGACTTGCAGACTGATATTTAGGGATTAAAACTTAAGAATACCTATTAAGTACCCCAAAGTGTTTTTGTACATGTCTTTTAGACCATCTATGCCTCAGCTCAAGAGACTGAAATACTTTACGACACACTACGTACTACGAGACATACTTTAGTGGGCATTAATAAATTCAATTTGATTAAACAAAGTTGCTTTCTTTCGAACATGAACCCTTGCTGAGCATTCTAAAATATTATGGCAACTTATAATACGTTTATATGTCTTTTTATCAATTATGACCACTTTACCTCATGCACTACTTACTTCAGCCCACCCCATGGGGTCAAGTGGTCATAAATACATCCCAAAAAGAAGACGTCATAAAATTTCTTTGCTCAATTTTTTTCTGTCCAAAATTTAAGGCAATGTGTTCTTTAAAAATGTAATGCAAAATATCAGCGAAAAAATGCACTAGTTCTTGTATTTATTATCCACCAAAGTTGAAAAACATGGATTTTATGACCACTTTACCCCACCCGACCCTAAAAAAGTACATAATTGGTATTTTTTTGATTCACCATGAAAAGTTGTGATTAATTTGTCATAAAACCTTAATCTTAAAATTCAAAACGTATATTTTAACTGTTTACAGATTTCAATAGCAAAAAGATACAATTGAAATTTTTTCCGCTCCGAATTGGGTTGTTTTTTAGTATTTGTGCTCTACAATTTAAAAATGTTTCGTTAAATAACTACGCTTTAAATCAAACATAAACTCTCCCATGAAGTCTCTGTCTCTTTCGGTTTATTTATTTTTTATTTTTATTTAATTTATGTACTTTTTCATCATCTATGTTAACTTTTAATATTCACTTCTAGTGATTCTACTCATGATTTTCATGTATATTGAATTGAACTTCAGTTCAGAATTGTGTTTTGCTTGTCTCCCTCTCCGGTCTTTGTAAATATGTTCTCTTACTGAAAAGGAAATTTTGAGGTTCAGAAGTGGACTAAATCACGCATATCTATGAAAACAGTTAGAACTGTTAATGTTTTTTTTTTCTTTTTTAATTTTTTATTTGTAGTGCTCGCCAATTGTGAACTGAATAAGATTTTTAAAAGGAACTATTTTTGTAATATTTAGGAATGTTACAAATCTTACATAGTGAGCTTTTCAAAGGAGATATTCAATAGTGCTAGTCGTAGGTGTTCATGAAAATAAGCTTTCCAGGAGCATGGGTGCGAGAGGCGAAAGCGCTCTGAGCAACAGGCGGTTAAGCATGAAATGCATATTTAGGCAGCAATCCGCGTCCATTTGGAGCGATTTTCCATGTTTTGAGTACCATAATCAGTTCCAAGACATTGATCGAGTTCTAAAGGAAAAGGACGCCCCTGGAATTCCCGGAACTACGAACACTGCGGAGTGTCGAGCATACTGTTAGTCTTTCAAACTGAGGAGATTTTCGTTAGAAACCAAAATTCCTTTGCAAATTCCTTCCATTAAGATATCTAGTCCATTCTTGAACAATTGGAGGAAATCCCATAATATTAGTAAAACGATGTAAGCAGTTTTATGCAAAGAAATGTTAACAACACCCACCAGTTTGTAAATTAAAAAATATATATACATGCAGTCAAAAGATTAACTAAACAAATTTACTAAATATTATGTAATACTTAAAATTACTATTTCATCAAATATTATGATCTCTTATTCCTCGGTCACTTGTAAAGCAAACGTTTGCTCCGTGAAGATTTTAAAGGTCTACATGAAAACCCTTAGGAGTCATCGTGGACGACAGCTGTCCCCTGAGGTGATCTACATCCAAAGAGTCTCGAAATACACTTTATTCGGGGCAGTATAATGCGTTGAGGGTCTTCAACCTTTGAACAACATACCAACAACCACCATCCAAGTTTCGAATTGCGCCATGGAAAGCAAAAGAAAACTTGTAGAAGCTACTAGAAAATAATAAAAGGGCAGTTCTAACTTAACAAAGAAAAAAATAGGCTTACTCTGCAGAACGTCATCAAAAACTGCATTTTCCACGTAATAACTTGACAGCTTTAAGCTAATGATATTTTTAAAAATGAAATCGAGTTAGAAACTGTTGCTTAATATTACGAACAATTATAGCGACTTATGCATGTAAGAACTTTGAAATTAATTATCAAATCCTTAGAAAAAAAATATACATACCGGCAATCTATGGCATCTGCGATGAGACACAAGCAACAGATGCAGCAGAATAGAATAAAAAATTTTCGACCCATCGTAGTAATCTGAAATTTAATGAAAAAAAATAATTTTTTTAAATACAGGTGGAATCAGTGACGTAACCAAGTCACATTTCAAGCTTTCAATTATTAAAAATGTCTTATTACCCTTATCATAGACTAAGGAAAAAAAACCCTCTTATTTGGTGGATTTTGAAACCAAATCCCAATGCTCAGCGCATTTACAGCCATCTTTTTCCCGTGTACTTCACGCCAACTGCCGCTCGCACAACGTTGTGTAATTTGGAAAGGAAAAGCCCAATCCGTTTTATCGAAGCCAAAAGTTACTTATCATTTTTTGATTTATAATTTAAGTGTTAACTTCATTCCTGAACTTAAAATAAAATTTTTTTAAATGTTCCAATTCCTAATACTGCCTTTTATTTGTATTAAATATACGAAATAAAATATTTTGAAGGCATTTAAAAATTTCCCATTTACTCAACTTCGAAATTTAAAAAGAATCGAGATATACATAGCTGATATTTTAATTTTTCCCCTCATTCGTTAAGTGTTTTACATACATTTTTGCATTTGAAGGAAGCACAGGGCTTTTGTTTATTTGATCATCGATATGTATTTAACTGTGAATAAAAAGAAAATAATTAACCTCAAGTCTTTCTGTGTTGAGCAACGTGAGATCATCTTAACATGACGGGCTGCGTATTTTGATTTTACCAGGGGAAAGTTTCGTCCCTGTTAAGAGGTCTTGAGGTTTGTATTATTATTATGACGAATTCACTTTAATGAGTTTAATGCATGTATTGGGATCTAATCCCAAAGTTTCAGTGGCTGCTTAGAGAAACGAGGAGGTGAGTTGCTGTTGCATGTTTTCAAATCCTCATCGAGGTACCCGATGAGAGTTTTCCTAGTATTCTCCTATTCGAGACTTAAATGTGGGTGGACCACCCTTAGAAGTAATGCTGTACGAACAGTTTTCCCCTGAGGGGATCTACATCAAAAAAAAAAAAAAAAAATCTCGAAACACACTTGTTCAGTGTAACCTGTTGAGGCTCCTCAACCTTTGAACAGCATAAAAATAAAATTTCAAACTTTTGCTGCCCTAAACAAACCACGTGTTTATATACAGGTCTGTACAGCTATATGTTTTTATCCGTACAGAAATACTAAGGAATTAATATATTAATGGAGTTTCGGGATCAATGTAAAATTTTAAACTTTTCATCCGATCTAAATGCTCTTTCCTGATCATAAAATGAAAATTACTTTTTCTTGCGATGAAAGGTCCTCGTATTTTAAAGAAAGGATTAAAAAATCATTTGTCACAAACACTTCCGAAAAATAAAATTTTCAGTAAACCTAGAAATTTGCCCTTCAAGTATCGTAGAACATTATGATCTCATTTCCAGCGGTTGAAACAAAAGAAACGATTTATTTAATTGCGAAAACAAAAACCTATTTCATATCGAAACGAGCTAAAAAGAAAGAATCGTGACTTCTAAGAAACAGATCCTTCGCATGTTATTGTTACAACTGCGTGATTAGGAGCTTATTTAAGTTCCTTTTAGCAATCCAAAAAAAAAAAGGATCCTTCATGTAACCCGTAATTGAAAAAAGGTACTCTTTACAATAGCAAAAGAATTCGACTCGAAAACCACAATTGCAAAAACGGTTTCAAAAATTATCGACAGTTATAGAATACTTTTCTACTGAATCCCACACCTGTTTAAACAGAAAAAGTTTTTATTGGTCACAAAGAATTATTAATAAACAACTGTTTTGAAAATATAAATAAATAAAAATTAATTTAAAAAAAATCAAATATTTACTTTAAAAAGTATGGTGACCTTTTAAATGCTTCCATTTGATGCGCAAAAGTGAAGTGTTCTACAGTTCTAAAGAGAACATTGATTGAGCTTCACCTTTTTTCATGATGTTTTCAGAAAGACGACACATGGCAAAATAATCTTCTAACTGTAAAACTAAGTAGATAATTACAATACAGTCGAACCTGTTTACCTCGAACCTGTCTGTCTCGAAAACCTCCTTTTCTCGAAATTTTATATTTTCAATGCATTTATACACTAAATTCAATGTATTTTCCATGTTTATCTCGATTTTTTTTTCTACAAAACCTCTATATCTCGAATTTTGATTTTGCTGCCGTTTTCGAATTCGAAGTCGAGTGACCTTTCAGGAGCAAACAAAAACGATGCGGAAATCGTAGAGAACATAAAAGGTGATTTGGAAGAAGAGGAGGTTGAGGAAAATACAGATGGCGCGAAATTCACTATAAAAAAAACAGAAAAGGCTATTGAAACATTAACAACTTTCCTCGAATTTCAGGAAAATTTCGGTCTAGGTAAACTTTCAGCGATCGCTACCCTCAAAAGTATAATCTAGTCCAAAACAACCAGACAACAAAAAACACTGAAAGACTTTTTCTTGTACTTGCTAAAGAAAGCAGTAGTACTTGTCTTGCTTTTTGAAAGACTTGCAAAAAGGTATGCTGAATACTAGTATTTCTTTATTGTCGATGTTATTTATACGAGTATAAAATTCGATAAAAAAAGTTAGTATAATGTTATAGTAAAATGCTTAATAAAACTAATACAGAAGATTTTTTACCTACAACATATAGTCTTTGTTTCAGTTGCACATTTTAATAGTTTTATCAAAACCTCTGTATCTCGAAACCTCTTTACCTCGAATTTTTCTCCTTTCCCTTGAACTTCGAGATAGATAGGTTCGATTGTATTCCTATTCCTACACATCGAAAATCGACACTTCACTCACCAGAGGGTCGCTAACCACAGTGGGGAAACATCTCACCAGTCAGTGGAAAATCATTTCACGCAAGTGACCCTGATGACACTGCTCAATTCAGCATGAAATTATTTTTCTATTACTTTGCACAAAGTTAAATTATTATTAACTGATCAATTCTTTCTGCTTTATAATATTTAACAATAGCCACAACAAGAAATGCAACAATATCTTTAGCTCATTTGACAAAGCAATGAAAGCTAAAGTAGGTTTAATATAAATATGCCTCTTTATTACAAAGAAACATGAAAAGTTACGTTCATTTAAAAATATACAAGAACACACACATATATATAGGGTGTTTTTTTTTTTAGAGGCGGAGAGCTTTTTTATTCCTAATTGGCTGCTGTTGGCTTCTGCCAATTGCAGACCTAGTGTGTTCCCCACAGATTGGTGCCATCTCTTTCAGCTGCATCACAATGATTGTGGTACTATCGCTGCATGAGAATTTTGACGTCCGGTTTCTCCACCTGAAAAGGCGAGCACCCGGACTCTGTTGATGCGAAATTTGCACTAGGGAATTTAATTTAGCCGAGAACATCCAAGCCAAATGTCTACTCAAGGGATCTTTTACATGCCGCATCATCATACGACATGGGCGCAGACGATTTTCTGCATCCTGAAGATCCACCGACACTGCCAGGCTCGATCCTCAGACATGGGGTGTACAAGCTCCACGCCTTACCACGACGCCATCATGCCGGCGAGGAGGAGAACTTGAAATGGAAATAAAACACAAAAAAATTTAGTTAATATTCACGTAATTTGCTTTATTTGAAAGATATTTTTATGACATTAATGTTTGAATATGATCTCGGGCATGTGAACACCGCGGTTGGCGCGTACATGACGTAATCTGGGAAACTGTGTGTGAAAACTGGACTAGTTTTCACCACCTTGTTCTTGAAATTTGACGCCCTTGGATTCTTTCCTCTGGGGATATGTGAAGTAAATTGCCTACGCTGATAAACCAGGAACAGCCCATTAAAGTCAAGATTCGGCGCATTATTGCCGACATTCAGCCAGATCTACTGCGAAAAATGTGTGAAAACTGGACCGGGTTACGCCATGTATGCGCCATCCGTGGTGGTCACATGCCCGACATCTTATTCAAACATTAATGCCATAAAATTATCGTTCAAATAAAGCAAATTACATGAACATTAAAAACATTTTTTTGTGTTTTATTTCCATTTCAAGTTCTCCGCCTCTAAAAAAAACACCCTATACATACATATAATTTTCCTTCTTCTTTTTGTATTTAGTGGCTATTGATGAGTTTCAGTGCTATCAATAAAAAAAATTTTGAAATGGTTATTCTCCCCTCCCCCACCTATTTTTGACGTGGATTCGAAGCCTTTTTTCTTTTTGAAAGTCTTTATATTCGTTATACTTTCATACTGTACTACTTACACATCTACAATCTACAATATTTGTACAATACTCAATATATTATTTACTATTTATAATTCAAAGAAGAATAAATATTAAGAACAAATCAAAAGAGAAAATATAATCTATGAAATGAATGTCGAAGCAAAATAATACCAATCTTAAGGTTTCCATTAATCCATTACCAAAATACGCATAAGTCAATCAGATTGTTTGTCCAGTACAATGTCTTACAAAACAAAATCCAATTTTAAGCTAACAATGTCTAAAACAGCTAACATAAAGTGAGATAATAAGTGCTGAAGTGTTATTTTACTCCTAATCAGCGTTTTGCAAGTTTTTTTATTTGTATTAGCGTTTTGAACTCTTGATTAAATTGAAAGTTTGTGTTGGCAATTCTAATTTATGCAATAGTAATAGGGTGGTATACAATTTTTTATTTCTATTCTCTTTACAGGAGAAAGAGTGCAGAAAGATAAAATTTATGTATAATTTGTGTTAAAAATGCATTAAATCAAACAACTAGCTCAATAGTCAGTCAGTCACACTGAGAAGAGATTATCTCTAATTGAAATATTTAAACAAAACAAACTGTAGTCAAACAGAAAACTAAAATGTCTAAAAGTTGTTTGAACGTTAAAGGCTGAACTTGAAAAATGTAATGAATTACGGTTGAATTTCGACCACAGGGTGAACTCTAGTATATATCTATATATATATATATATATATATATATATATATTGAGTAAGTTCATTTCAGCCAAGTATTTTGCCTCGCAATATTTTTTTTAAAAAAGCAAAACACAGTCCAGAAATACCTTTTTGGGCAACAAAAAGAGATAGCCAATATATTTGGAATGGGATGGTGAAAAATGTGCTGTCAAGTAACACAGATGCAAGATCAGGCTTTACATTGTCCTGTGAGGAAGGGCTTACTGGGAAATTGACAATTACGCAGAGAAGAGTACGCTTGGCTGGAAATTAATCCGTCTTGAGTGACTAGACCGTTTTTGAGTGGCTTATACCAGAGAATTTATCGAACATCCAGACACATACGCAAAAAATAGCTTTGCACAAAATGTGTGAAATTTCAGTTAAACTATCTTCGTTTTGCCATTTATATTATTTTTATGATTCAATTCGTGGAAAAGCAGCTCTCTCCTATATGGACGTGCAAAATAGTTTCAACATTATTGTTGAATATGTTTCAGTGTTCTTTTCATCGGTTTTTATTAACTAATTTCTGTGTAGAATCAGCCTTAAAGTAATTTATGTGATGTTCTGTGCCCGAGCACGGTGCAGCAGAAAAAGATGGACAAAGGAGCAAAATCTGACAGACTCACTTGGAGATATCACTAAAGGTTTGCATGTATAAAACTTGCTGTATGCATGTATAAAACAGGGGTATAGAATATCTAAATAAAGACAAATGGTAGAATGGGCAGCTGTGAGCGCTAGCAACCAATAGACGGATTGCTGAACGAAAGTATGAAGAGAGAAATTGAAATGTTCAAACTGTTTCAGTAGAATTAGTTACATCAACAATGTTAAGGATACTTCGTGCAGGTAGATATTCCAGAGAAATATTCAAGAGTATCTCAAATTATTTTTTAATTATGACCAAGTAATAAAATTGATAGTGGCAGATTTCAATTCACATTCAAGCTACTCCTCATTTCACAGAAACAGTTTAGATAAAATGGTCTTACCACAAAAAAATATTTTCCAAATAAATCATGTGATCAATTCAAATAAAAAAAACATAAAATCACAATTTTTTTCCTCTCCCTTTTCTTTTCTTTATTTCATACACGCAAACCGAAATTTTCTACAATTATCTGAAACTTCACCTTGTTTTATGATAGTTTTCTTTCCAAAGAGAAATTTAGAAAGTAACGTAAGATGCGAAAAACATTTCTAAGTAAAATTAAATAAATGAATCTTTGGGTATCGCGACCCACGATAAACTGACTAGAAAAGACACAGAGCAATGGATCGCGATGAACATTTTGGGAAAATAATTATAGTCTTTTCGTGTAACCCCACCATAGTTGCTATCTTACAAGGGTGGATCTGGTCGTTTTAAAAAGAATTAATAAGAACAATTGTTCTCGGCTTCATTTACTGTGTAATAAATAAAAAGAAATATGTACACATACTCAATACGTTGGTAAGCTTACGCGATCACTCCCTTTCAAAATGTCAACCTTCCCCCTGGTATTTTGAAAAGTTCGCTTATGGTGCTGACTATTGGCTATAGCAATGCACAGATTTCAGTCTTATGAGGAAAAGTGGGTAAAGTGAGAATAAATTGAATATCGTTTGAAACTTGGTAGACATGAACGCGATCTAAAGTACATTTCATTAATGGAAGTGAATGGACCAGCGAAAAGTGTTGCCTTCATCCATCTTTCGCGATTCAAATAAACACTTTTATTCCACAATTTGAAATTTTTCGTACCCTCCCGTTCCGGTTTTCGGACCTGCGCGAGTTGAGATTTGCATTTATCCATTCAAAGCACGCTTAAGATTTAAAGCGCTGTTGATACATTTTGAATTTGAACTCTTATTATTCAATACAGGCCCCTATCGTACTAGATGAGGAACCCACTGACATTTCGAAAAGATGTACGACGTGCGACCGAGTTTACTTTCTCGCCGTACTATGAATTCTTTCAATATCAAACACCCGAAAGGAGACGACTAGAATCCTAGCATCCATATATTTACTTACAACCCGAAAAATATTCCTTACTTTGTAGAAGAATACGTCGAAAGTTGTTATTGTTATGATTCTGAATGAAATGTTAGACTTCATTGCTTTTTCTTTCTTAAGAGCATTTTAACGTTTCAAGAAAGTTTTTTTAATTGTACACCATTCAATTACTTTGGTTCTTTATTTTATCTTACATAAGAAAATTCTATTAAACAACGAGTCTGCATAACTTTGCTTTAAGTTTTTAAAAACGAAGGGAATTTCTGAAAATACGTATTTTTGTCTAAGCTGGATTCTGAATTATTAAAAAGGACTCTGGCTATTATTAAAATATGATTTTTGCATAGGAAAAAATACAGAAAAACTGAAAGATTGGTTAAAGTATTATTAAAAATGTACACAACTTCATCCAGTTCATTCAGTTTTGCCTTGCCGACGAGGATCGTCCACACCTATGAAAAATTCCGGTTATAGTTCATAGTGCACTTTATCTTAAAGTTTAAATGATTTTTCAACCAAATATCTGATGTTTTAAGCGTAAGTATTTCATATAATTGCCTGATTACAAACTGGACAGATTTTCTTTCTTGGTTGTATTCCTTCAGTTGTTCCGGAACAGAAGACTATACCAAAATGTTTGAGAATTTAAGAATAATCACAGGATGCAAGGATGCCCACGGGAGGGAGGAGATTCATGGCACAGTCTGCACTATTGACCTTTTTAGGGAAAGGTTTTTTTAGCAGGTTTTGGCCGTTTTTAGGTGGTCATCATCTTTTTGGGTGGGAAAGGCACCCTTGAATAACCACAACTGCCGAATGTGTAACTTCGTTTGAGTTTCTAATTGAAATTTGAAAGGAAAAAGAAAAATATAATCCGCAAAATGAAGGTGAGTAGAAAGTACTAGTGAAACTGATAACAATGAAAGTGATAATACATGTAGGGGGGGGGGGGGGGTTGGAACATTTGAAGGTGATCCAATGTAAGAAATGAAATTTATGATACCATCAAATATTTCAGAAGTTGACCGATAACGTTGGACCAGAAGACTTTTTACAGTAGACCAAATTTATACAGTCGCAGGTAATAAACAGCGTTGTATTAAGCGACTCAAATTCGTGTAACTTCTTCAATTATACATGTAGTTTTAATTTTTACGGTTATCATGTAGTTTTAAAGTAATCATTTGGGCATAGAAGTATTATTTGAGTTTTGGGGATTCACAAGTAGTACGAATAACTAGTTTCGGATCCCATCTTGCATGCTATGTTTGCATTACGTACTATAATAGCATGTGCAGTCTTTTTACGTGATTCCTTTCTTCTTCCCTACTAATACGCAAAAGAAAAAAAAAAGATTCATCCTCAACTAGCACAGGGATACTAATTGTGGATCAAACGCCAATTTTACTTTTCAGGACAAATGCTCGCCAAATTTGAAGTTGCTGTATAAGTCAGTTATCTTAAAAATAATTCAAGATGCACTATTAAATAATTCAAGTGGGGGTTTATGGAGTCGTGCTAAGGCGCGTAGTTCGTACGCCCCAGCTCTGAGGATAGAGCCTGGCA
The DNA here is from genome assembly GCA_038502835.1 of Octonoba sinensis. NCBI lineage: Eukaryota > Metazoa > Arthropoda > Arachnida > Araneae > Uloboridae > Octonoba > Octonoba sinensis. The sequence continues at coordinate 146,504,039 of CM076598.1, forward strand.
ATGTCGGTGGATTTTCAAGATGCAGAAAATCGTCTGAGCCCATGCCGTATGATGCGGCATGTAAAAGATCCCTTGAGTAGACATTTGGCTTGGATGCTTTCGGCTAAATTAAATTTCTAGTGCAATTTCGCATCAACAGAGTCCGGGTGCTCGCCCTTTCAGGAGGAGAAACCGGACATCAAAATTATCATGCGACGATGGTACCACACTCAGTGTAGTGCCGCTGAAAGAGATGGTACAAATCTGTGGGGAGCACACTAGGTCTGCAATTGGCAGAAGCCAACAGCAGCCCATTAGAAATTTAAAAAAAAAAAAAAAATTCAAGAAGCTCATTAATACATTGCAGTAAAATAGTTTTCTAACTTAAATTATCACCTCCGAAATCCACAAACAAACAAAGGTTGTTCCACAACTATGGACCTTTACCCAGTAACTCAATCATCTAAAATAACAAATTCCACTTTTTTAATTATTTTAAATTCCCCTTTCATTTCTAAATTTCATAATTTTAGCTTCAAAGAGTCTTTAGGGAGAAGAAAATTCTCAGTAATCATTCCTAAATTCCCTAGCAATAAAAAAACTTAAATTTTCAATTACAAAAAATGTATTGAAATATTTAAAATATTACAAAGGTCGTCTATATACATAAACCTGAGCACATTTTAGTCCAAATAATGTAAGCCGCTTAAGTGTCTGTTTGTTTGTCGCCGATAGTGCCGAAAACTGCATCGTGCTGCCATCTACACAATTGTTTCTATAATGAAAACGACTAATAATCAAAACATTTCTCTAGCATATTGGTTGAGGTATTGCTAGATTTGAAATCTCCGTTACAAATTAATGTAAACGCGAATTTAATTTAATCCTTCTTTTTGTGTTTTAATTTCTTTATCGTCTGCGCTTTTTATATATATTAAAGTGGCAGCGCTCCTTTTAAAGTTTCGTTAAAACTATTGTTTTGTCGGTGATTATGTTGGATATAAATAAATATTTTTCACAAACAGTTTGATTACATAGTAAATAATATTTTTATTTTACAGATTATTATAACTTAGGTGTTTTTTTTTTTTTTCGGTAAGAATATTTTTTCCGAAATTATTATATGTTTATTATTTATTCATTAAACTTTACTGTTCTACCTGATAAATATCTCTTTGATTTGATGTGCATTTCCGGTTATTGGGAAAATTGAAAATTTATAATATCTAGAACAGCTGTCATTTCGTATGACCGCCGGGCTTACTAGTATATATATTTACTCGTATATATATACATTTCATGTCCTCAATAGTAGTCTCAATCTCCTTGCAAAATTTGTAAAGCAAAAGAAGTGTTTTTATTAACCACTAAATTTCAAATGACAATTTAATCTTGGAGCAGATGTTCTTACACTTTGAAATGACGACAAAATATGGGCAATAACTCCAATTTCAGTTTTTCTCTTACAAATGCAAATACAAAAGTGACGACCAGCAACAGGCTCAAGGCCCAGCTAGGCTGGTCCTAGTCAATTTAGGAGTCCCCAATGAACATCAAGCGCTTTCTTAAAATTTTTTACCCCACTTCAATTAACAATCGCTTCCGGTAAACTATTCCAACTGCCTATAACCCTATTGAAGTAGTAATTTTTCCTAATTTCAAGATTAACCTGAGATTTTAAAAGCTTAAAACAATGACCTCTGGTTCTACTTTCAGCACATAGCTGTAGTGCATCAACATTTCCCATTTTAATGAATTTAAACAACTGAATCATGTCCCCCTCTAATTCTCCTTTGCTCAAGACTATACATATTGAGCCTTTAAAGTCTAACCTCATAACCCAAGTCTGAAAGACCACTTACCAATCTTGTAGCATTCTTTGAACCCTTTCCAATAAGGTAATATCCTTTTTTAGGTAAGGAGACCAAAACTGAACAGCATACTCCAAATGAGGTCTTACCAAACTTCTGTATAATGGCAATATAACTTCCTCAGACCTGTTCAAAATAGCCTTATTGATAAACCCAAGCATCTTGTTAGCTTTGTTACTTACTATGCTACACTGCTGACTGGACTTGAAGTCGTGACTAATCAATACTCCGAGATCAACAACTGCTTCTGCTTCCCTAATGACGGAACCTTGTAAATATTAGATGATCATCCTCCTATTATGAAATTTTCTTACTTTAAAAGTGCGAATTACAAAACGATTCCCATATTTCAACTCTAGTGTGAACGAGTACGGTCAGAGAGAAATTCCAAATTAATTTTGAGCACTGTTAAAAATTTCCGTAAAAAATAGCAAAATAACCATTTATTTGATTGTTATTTTACCATATTTAGTTACAACAGTTGAATAACCATTAAAAAATGGTACTCAAACCACTGATTGCGAAAGGAATAGTTTATTCTCTGTTTATCCTAAAGAACGTTTAACTAACCGTAATTTTCAAGCGCTCAATAAGAATCGGGCATCCATCTTGGTTGCGAAACCTTACCGGTCGTACGTTGTTTTAAAATAGGAATACGGATTTATCAGTTAAAATCTGCATGTGTATGTAAAAAAAGAAGAAAAAAAAAATCGATATTTTGAGCAATTTTTAGGAACAGTGTCCCCTTAAGTACGTCATTAATGTAATAACTTTCATAATTGAAAGCCATAATTAAAAAGATTAACTTAAAGCATAAACTTATTTTGAATAAATTAATTTCTATACACAAAATAAATATATTAATTTATTTTTCTGATGCATATATTTTTGTGCTGCAAATCAGTTTTTAAGCACATTTGGAATTAAAAATTACAAATAAATGATTATTTAAGGAATAAAATTTACAAGGAAAAGCAATAATAATTTCCAAAATTTATAAACCCTTCAAATTAATTAAAAATTTTAAATTCAGTTAATGTTTTTCATAAAGATGAGTTTCACACATGTTTTGGGAGCTTGGGGCACCAGAAGATATGAATGGCTTTCAATTAAAAAAAAAGAAAATTTAAACTACTATACCTTTGACACAACGTTCCCACCCAACGCCACAAGTATTATCGGAAAAAAATAAATCAATAAACGAAAAATATTATAAATTTTCATAAAAATAACACATTTTAATTTCGCTTAGGGTACCCGAAGATATGAATGGATTTCACTAAAAAAATATGTAAACTAATGTGCCTAAAACATGTTCCCACTCCGCGTCCAAAAGTAATTTCAGAATTTTTTTTCTCCATGCACTTTTTGCTTCACTCTGTTATTTGTTGCAAATAAAATTTTAAGAAATACGTATTTGCGTATTGTTGTTGAAAACTTATCGATAAAAATTAATTATCGGAATTATAAACTTGAAACCACGGAGGAATAAAGTTTTGCCACTTACCTTATTCGCTATGATCTCTGATGGAATTCACCGTTTGCCTCCGCGAACTAAAATCGTTCTGCGAGGCGATAAGACTTTTCGGAGTGCAGGCCCCGCTCATTGGTCGGGCATCCACGTGACCTCGGCCCATTCTGCGCAAAAAGGTACTCGCCCGCCAAAGGGGCAGAACCCTTTTTGAAACTGTATGCAGTTAATTACCTAGTCTACAATTATTTTGTAGCAAACCGATGTTTTTAAGGTGTAGGATGTAGCATGAACACATTACTAAAGAGGGTTAACAAAAGCAATACTTTTGAAACATAGATATTATCCCATTTTATGATATCGTATCAAAAAAATAGGAAGTAGGCCATATTAGGTACATTCTTTGGGGAAGACCCAATAAAATTTTCCTAATCATTCAGTCATCAAATATGCTACGAGCAGGAGGAACAATGGAGGTAATTGCAACTGCATAAGAGTCAACTATTATTAAAAAGCGTAACAAGCAAAAACTTTAATATAGCAAAAATAATTTCCCCCTACTACGTAAAATCCTGTATCCGCGCTTCACTACGAGAACAAGTAAGGTATGAATCGGCAGGAGTTAACGCCTTCTTTGAGATTATTCAAATGAAATTTGGGTAAGGAGGCGTTCTGAAAATAAAATCAACCCTAACTAATGCCTTTTTTTTTTTTTCATTATTTTGCCTTTTTTAAAAATGATTTCAGCTTTTTCCCAACCATTTTCTCCCAAGATAGGGACCAAGTCCACGAAAGATTTTAAAACATTGACTTCCTTCTGAAGTTATTTAAACCACTAGCTGACATGCCCGGCGTTGCGCGGCATAACATTGCATCATTCGCAAGTCAAGTGAAACATGTCCAAAATTCTGTTGTAAATATATAAAGAAAAATGTTCTTAAAAAATCCAAGTAAAGATGGGAAACAGTCCTTAGAAATCCCATTTAAACACTAAAACTCATTAAAAATCACTATTACTTTAAAAAAGCAGCCTCTAAAAATTCCTTTTCGACCAAAAATAACAGTCCATAAAAATCCACACTAAAATTTCACCATTTTTTTCATGTTTTTAGTGAAAGGTTGAACTAGAATTTTTCACAGTGTAGAATGGAAACAAGAGAAAAATACTTTTAAACTCAAAAAATAGTAATAATAAAATAATAAGTAACCAAAAATTAAAGAAGCAAAATGAAGGAACTTTTCAATGGCAGCCATCAAACGAATAATTAACATGAAAAAAAATTAAAGGCGTTTCGTCCTTCCAACGCAGAATTGCAACTTCTGCTTGTGCAAACCCATACTGCAACTGCCAGACGCCCCTAACCTACAATTAAATGAACGTTAAAATGAATTTGTAAAAGATTAAAACTAAAAGAAAACACATTTCGCATGTTATGTGAAATTGAATTATTGTTATGAGGGCCACATCCATTAGCTCGAGAAGATCGGCGGGCCACACCATAGACGATTCTCAGTTTAAAATAATCCTGAACTTCACACAAAATTTTCCGAAAAATTATACACCACGAATTGAAAAACAACAAGTATTAGGCGTCTCTCCCCCACTGTTAGAAATTTCATCATGGAATTACGGTTAAATAGCTGGCAGCAGTCTGTCCCTCCAATTAACTATTAAATTTACGGTTTGGAACATTTTTGTATCTTTACGGGTTCTAAACCGTTTCCAATCAGCTAGGTTAAAAAGCCGTAAATACAAAAGCTTTCGGTTTCATAACCATTTAGTAGTACTTATGACAACACACTGCAGGCTATGGTAATTAAATACATGCGTAGAATCTTCGAGGCGTAGAAACCATTCATAGCCATTATATTGCGGCGGACGACGAGGTGCGAGGAAACGGTGGAGCAGGAGGTCTGCCGGAGACAGGGACCACGGACCACAGATCTCCTCGGTGGAAACTCACTTCCATGCTTTACCAAGAGGTGCCTACTGGATGTCCAAGATTTTGAGAAGGTTTTTTTTATTCTGAGAAAGATAAAAATGCAAATATCAAAAAATAATTGTAAGTTATTCGACTGTTGTAATTAAATATGGTAAAATAGCAATCAAATAAATTGTTATTTGACTATTTTTTCACGGAAATTTTTAACAGTGCCCGGTACAGGATCTTGGAATTTTGCGTGGTGGGGCAAAACTTAAAAATGCCTTCTACCCATACAATTATTGTCCATATTTCAAACTTTTATGCGCTGACCATTTTTGAGTTTTTTTCACTTGTGGGCCATTGAGAACAGTGTTTCTTTCAGACCTTTTGCTCCGGGAGGGCAGGTGACGAATTAGGAGGGGCGATGTATGATCCCAAATCATGCTGTGTTATTTTATATAATAGGTAGAATAGAAATGATGACAATATGGATCTTTTAAATGTATATGATAGATCCCTGGTAATATACAGTAGAATCAATTTTCGGCTTTATGTTTAGTGAAGTTAGGGAAGTGAGTTTCTGAAATTTTTGTAATTGAAATCTTATAAGTTATTTTTAGGCTGGTTTTGGGGCGGGTGGTCCGGGGACTCACCCCCGGAATTTTTTTGCAATTTAAGTCCGGAGAATGCAATTTTAGGCTCTTAGGAGAAGTTAGAGGAGGGGGGTTCTAGGGTTCTCAGGTGAGAAAATTTTCAAACTAGCCTTAAAAATGCTGTTTTACTTTATTTTTGTCAACGTCCCTGAAGACGGGTGCGAGGGCTCTCCTCAAGAAACTTTTTGATTTCTAAGTCCCAGCAATGAAATTTCGGATGGGGGTCATTCATAAATGATGCCACGCTTCAAGGGGGGAGAGGGGATCATGAAAGTGTGACAGTTTGTGACAAGGGGAGGGGAGGGAGTACAATTTGATTTCTATAAAAACGTTTAAAATCAGCAAATTAAACTTATTTTATGCTAATGTAATATAGCGTGACGTGTGACAAAGGGGGGGGGGGGGAGGGGGTGAAATATATTGAAAAAAAGTGGGACATCGTTTATGAACGGTCCCATATGTTGTTTGGGGATGTTAGAGGATGTGAGAAATAGTTCGGAGATTTTCTAGTATCGCAAATTTTTCGCAACTAAAGTCTAATTTTTGGCTACTTTTGGTGACGCTACTGATTGTGTTCAGTGTCGTTCCCCAGGAAATGTTCCTGAAACTGAAGTCTTAAAGTGCAGTTTCATGGTATCGTAGATGATGTAGGAGAATGAAAAAAGGTCCAGAGGACATAGCGCGAAAATTTTCCAAAACTGATGAAGTTCTGAAAATGGAAAATTTTAGGCCATCTTTGGTCACATTAAGAAAAAACGAGGTGAGCTGGGGGCCATGCTTTGAAAAATTTTCCAACCTGAAGCCCAAAAAGTGCAGTTTTATGCTATTTTTTGGTGGCCTTATGGGAAAAGGGAAGGTGTCTAAAGTTCTTACAGGAAAGTTTTAAACTAATGTCTTAAAGCACAATTTTTGGCATCTTTTTTTCGCATTAAAGAGATGTAATATTGCAAAAAATGTAGGCACATGTACAATGGACATATTTATGTGTTTACTTGCTTGCAAAGCGTTGATCATTTGCCAGTCAAGCAGAAGATCACCTGAATCTAGATTTAGATGTTTTAAGTATAAATGTACATTGTTTTTTAAAAGATATTTGTCATTGTTTCTAGAAAATTTCCAAAAGTACTCTTTATCTTGACCTCAAATAAACAATTTAATTTCAAATTAACAGTGTCAAACATTTCATTTCCAATCGTCTCTCGTTGCAACTGGATATGTAAAGATCCAGATAACAGACGTATGGATCAAAAGGTTCCTATCATATGTGAAAAAAGGAACCAAAACTCAATAATAAAAGGCAGGTTCTTTTAGGAAGGGGTTATATTCATGAGATTTAATGTAATAAAGGGAGATTGTATTGATTATCTAGTACTCTGAACCAGGGCCACTGATAGCCCAGGCGGGCCCCATGTCAGTTGTGTCGCCCCCCCCCCCCCCTCCAACCTCCCTTACCCTTGCATCTTAACCATAGAAAAATTTTACCCACTGCACTACTCTGATACCGAACCGAGCCTCATGAATCAGCCAAACCTGACACCCCTCTCAACCAGCCATGCTTAAAACCAGGTGTTATCTGAAGGACCGGAGCTTTGGCGTTTCACATTTTGTTGGCAGTGAGGGGCCAGTTTTATGACCCAAAACAGGGGCCACTTTATTTCCTCTATATTTTAAATTTTTAATTTTTCTTTCTTCCTTTCTCCCTTTTATTTTTTCTTCTTTCTTTCTTTCTTTTTTTTTTTTTAATTGTCACCTGAACCTTTCTCCCGGGGGCGGGGGGGGGGGGGCAGTTGGCTTGCTCCGAAGGGGCAGTGCCCCCCCCCCGGAGAGATGCCTGAAAGAAACACTGATTGAGAAACCCTTAAAACTATTGTTAATGTTTCCACGGCATGGCCCTTTCACCTCTACATTAGGGGGGTAGAGCCATATGAATTGTCCCTCTTAAACTGGTGATATGAAATTCTGACAGACAAAGGGGATCCGGGGGACTCTCCCCCGGGAAATGTTTGAAAACTATATGCAAACTGGTGCATTTTGAGGCCTTTGGAGGAGCATTTGGGATTTAAAAAATATTAGGGAATTTTTTTTTTTTTTTAATTTAAATGCTTTTACTTATAGAAATGCAGAACAAAATAAGCATTTTAAACGCAGGTAGTAGGGACCCCTTCCCCTTCTTACTAGCACCCATATCGAAGAGCCACGCGTCTGCCTTCTCAAATGACACTTACAAGATCCCCCGCCTCTTTATAAAAGGATGCTTTGAAAATTTGTAAAAAAAACCCTATTGCATTGTTTGAGCATGGTATGAATTATATTTCACTATCACAAGCTCAACCCTCCCCTCCCCCCGCCCCTTCCCAAAAGGATGCTTTGAAAATTTGTATAAGAAAAACTATTGTATTGTTTGAGCATAGCATGATTTATATTTCAATATTACAAGGGGAAACGACCTTAACTTTTTTTAACTTAAATTTCTAAATTTTGACATTGCAAAATTTGCCGCCCCCTAAAACTGTCTTCCCAAGAGCCTTATGCCTAACAAAGGAGTCGGCCGACTGATCAACGACGCAACATATTCAGTATGCCTCAATTTGAGGGCCTCATATGAAGAGGCACTCCTACGCTGGAGATATGAAAATCTGACAGTAGAAGGGGGTCCGCCCCGGAAAATGGTGAAAACTATTGATTGGGTGGTTTTGAGACTGGTTTTTGTTAGCATGCCTTGAATTATCCCTCGAAAATTCAAGGCACGCTAGTTTTTGTTGCGGGCTCTGTGGTTTTCATTTTTGAAACCTGACAACATTGGTTGGAAAAATAAACTTCCAATTTCTTTCTTTCCTTCCCGCTACATTTTTAAACATGACAGCCGTTTTGAATTTTCGATGTCGGTGGAGAGGAGGGCGGTGGTGCTAAAGGGTATATTCTCCTTATACTACATTGCATTAACCTTTTCCGAACGTCTGATGAATTTCCTACAGTGTCTCAAAGGTTTCTATCGGAGAGGAGGGGATATTATGGTGGTATCCCAGCTCCGAAAAACCAGCCAAATACATGCGCAGCTATGACTTAATGTGGTTTTCTCAAACCCCACAGACCCTCCTAAATGACGAGTCAGTTTTTAAACTAGAAATATGTATAGGTTTTTCTCTTCCTACTGTTTCCCCTCTAGCGCATGTGTGAAGTGTCTTTTTTTAAACTGAGTTGCCGTTTTTTTTTTAATTTTATTTATTTATTTATTCTTGTTTTAACATTTTCGTTTTTAACTTATTACAAAGGCTTGGTGGGTTCTAAAATATTTTCAGCGGGCCACGGATTGAAGACCCCTATTCTGGACGGAACTACTTGTTAATAGTTGCATTCTTGTTTTAACAATTATCAATTGATATCTCTTCTTAAGCAGTTTGGATTACTTTAAAATTACGCCAACAGAATATTTTTAGCAACTAAAACCAAAAAAAACGTTACGTCCCAATGACGCCTTATACAATCCAAGTATGAAAAATAGCTTCACTAACTTACTCCCGTATGTAAAATTACGTGCAGTTCTGCAGTTGTAAAGCTCCGTAATAGTAAATAACTTTTAATAAATGAGATAAGTATCTTTGAGCACTGTTAGGTTTGTTTTAATTTATAACCCACTAGTTTTATCTATATGTATAAGTGACACTACAGTTGGTTATTTATGACACTCACCAATTATGGCAGCAAAGAGATCTGCTCAATGCAATTATAATAGTTTATTATAATTTTTATCTTTTTAAAATGCTTTCTTGCTTTTTTTATGTGTACATTTATACATATGTAGGTAACTACATCTTTGTTAAACATCCAGGTCATAAGAAATGAGGATATAGTGCATCCATCTATTTGTAGTCCCTGGGTAAGATAACGTTACGTATAAAATTTGTCGTTAAACAATATTTTCCCCGTGTTTTTTCATATTGAGTGTTATGTATGTATTGGTTGTCAATTTATTTTATGTATATTTTTTGTTTGTTTATAAGTGATATATTCTTGAGTAGGTGAAGAAACCAAAATATAAATGGATGAACGAGTAGAACTATACTTTGCTTCAAACTTTTGTGAGAATATCGCAAAAACTAGAGCGCGCTAAGAGTGTTGTTGAGCTATGAGCTTTTCAATAATTATGAAACTTCAGCTAGCTATTTACAACAAATTTTCCATCAATATTCCAGGGCTTGAACCAAGTCGCGTTTTTACATTGTTTCATTGATCATCACAAAAAGACACAACATATATGATTTAAACCTGAATTCAGGTTCTTCCTACCCCAATCCAGATTTTAATTTTTTATGCATCATTATAAAAAAATTTCATCCGATCTGTTGCCAATAGCTTCTTCAGAACTCTTTAGAATTGCTTATTTTGTGCCAAATATGTCTCAGTTCTACGGATAGGAGTCACCCATCCGATTTTTTTTCAAAGTGGGAATCAGAGAGCTTTAGTTGGGATTTCCGGTAATCTGCCCTGCATTTTAGCAATGCCCTGGAGTGACCAATAAACAGTTCCCCCGTCTTTTAAAAAAAATATGTAGATACACTGTTAAATCAGGACTCTTATTATTGAGATAAAATGGCTTATTTTCAAGCACATCATGTTCTTGCAATAGCTCCGAATTAGAAAGACTTTACTTTGAAAACTGCACTTCTTATTTTTAAAATAAACCTCTTCTTAAAAATGTTTCGGTGCAATTTCAGTTTTGAGGAACCACTGTATTCAAAAACGCGATCTCAATCTCAAATAAATAAATAAATAAAAAGCCGTTTTCTTATAACTCTACTCAAAAATGACACAACATGTGCGAAGCAAGAGTACCTTGTCGTTGGAAACCGTAAGCCACCAACGAAATGAGAACCCAGAGCCATCCTGTTCAGAATCCAACGCCAGGAAATATCGAACGGTCAGGCGAAAAGTTAGATTTTATAGCTTCCAAACGTACCAACTGCAGATGCCAAAGCACTTCAGCGCCAAATTTCTTTATACCCCAATCCAGAAGAGCGTTACTTATCCACTCGTCATTTAGATTTTTGTTTTGCTGCATCCGATCGAATGCGACGAATTATTTATCTTGTATTCCTGATCTGAAGAGACGAAACTACTAAAATTCTTGAATCCTTCTGACGTCTCACGCGGTAAATAGTTCCTTTATTTTGATACAAATATCATAGTTCTAAGGAAGTGATCGTTAAAAAATGCCCTACATTAATTATGAACGTAAAGTTGCTTTATAAATTGTAATTTATTGCAATAAAAATAAAATAATACTTGTCTTTTTAAGTACTTAAAACTGAGAACGGCAGTTGCTGATTTAAGTCAAAATTACTTAAAAAAGCAGGTAGGGTCAGTTGAGGTAATTGCAGTTGAAGGTAAATATAAACAAGCTTCATAACTACACTTGAGATGGTTTTGAAAACTTAACTGCTGGTGAGTGATTAATTGGCAACATAGGAAAGACATTGAAAGAGTTTAGTATGTTTCTAAACAGTTGTTACCACTGTATGAAAATGACACGGTGAAAACAGTTGTTTAACAAAATGGGTAGTGGCTTTTACATTTTCCTCTCCAGCACATCTAGAAACTCGAAGTAAACGGTTACAACCATTTTTATTTGTCATGTGGAATGTTGCTAAAAACATTTAATAACGAATTTCATCCTGCCTCTCATTTTTCATGTGAAAGTTAAGTGTTTACAATTACCCCATATATTTTATACTCTGGGGTAATTGCAAACACTTAAGTTTATCTTATTTCTAATCTTGAGAAGGCAAAATATTGTATTTTGATGAAAATTATACTTTTGTGTCTATTTTACATAAAAGTTGTTGTTGTTGCTAATGTCACTTGGAAATCCTAGCACCAGGACTTAAGGCAGACAAGGCCTTGCTTTTATTAATCAGCTCTACTAGGGTAGAAGTATTATTTGGTTCAGATGGACCTTCTAATTACGAAGCAGCTCCCAGATGAGAGACCGTATCCTAGGTTGGCACCCCTAGAGGTAATTTCCCACACTTGGAGGTTACTTGGAGCCACGACGGATTTCACATGCAACAGCTCCCATTAACGTACACTGTCCCAGAGTAATCAGTCGCGAAAGATGGTTACCCTCTCTCGCCCAAGCCACCAAGCATTGAGCACGGCTAGTGCTGACAGTGAACCTACTGATCCACTGAGGGACATATTTTACAAAAATTTACCATATTACTTGGTTTTCTGTAAGATATTATTTATTAAAGGGTCTCAGTGAACCCAAAAATAACTCAGTGATTCACATGCGGTCCGTGGGCCGCAGATTGAGGACCATTACTGCAGGACTTCTTAAGCTTCCAAAGTAGACTGTATATGCCACGGTTTTCTACTTTCATCAACCGGATGAGAAAATAAGTACATGTTTACATTTACCCCAGAGACTCTGGGCGTGAAGTTTCACTTCCTTTTGCATCTTGTAAATATCTTTATATATTATTTCTCCAGCCTGTTTTTTGTCGCTACTCGATATCTTCCTTATTCCTTTATCAAATTCCATGATTTACTCCTCATTTTAAAGCTTATCGTGCCGGCTAATGATGAAAAATAGACCCACGGTCTACAAATGTACCGCTGCTCTTAAATTCAATCAGTATAATTGTAAATGTACTAAAATATAATTGTAAATGTAATCGTACAGGCACGTAACAAGGTCATTTTCCAACAGGGGCAAGACCAGGCTTTAGCCTGGTCTTGCCCCACCCCCCGCCCGACATACACAATAAAAAGAACCACACACACTTGTGTACGCCCACACACCTAGTCAATTTAGAGCCCCTAAAATTTGGCGTCCGGGGACCCCCCCCCCCTTAGTTACGTCCCTGCAATCGTAAATGCAATCTGTAATCGTCAGTAATTGGTTTAAGGAGCAGTACTTCGGAAGAATGGGCCGGTGGTAGCCTAGTGGTTAGCACGTCGGACTTCCACCTGGAAGGTCGCGCGTTCGATACCCACTGAAGACCACCATGTATACTTGGGGATATGTGCATGTAAAATCCGTAGACGCCACTACCTCTCCCCGTGCGTAAGCAATCCTAAGGCTTCGGCTAACAGGTAGGGGTCTGGTGGAGAAAAGTACTTCGGAAGAAATGGAAATACCTACGGGATCAATTCAGCGTTGAATGCAGCAAAATAAAGAAACCCAGGTCAGGAGACGCTGCAGAAACGGCTACAGAAAACAAATGGCTTTATTTTAAACAAATGTTATTTTTAAAAGACATACTCACTCCTAGAGCTTTTTCAAATAAGCTGAAACCGAAAGCATCTACTGTTACAAACGATGATGGAGGAGTTGAAGAAGAAGATAACGTAAGCCTATTAATTACTGATGTGAACAAGAGACAGACTACGTTGATTTAAATGTAGCAGAAAAAGAACCTTCCAATGAGAATGCGACCGAAACCCAAGCTGCTAAATTGAACCATTGTAATATTCTCAATAAGCAGAAACAAAGCTGCAGCCTGTTCTGTCGTGAGTTCCATGCTACACTAAAGTTTGTTTTTCGGTAATAGCTCTGACTGATCTGCGCTGATAGCCAGCTTTCATGGTGTCCACATCATCTGCCGCTGGGAGTCAGTAAAGGTTGGCGCCGAGAATCGAAATCTGAGTATCTGCTTTCACCAGCTTGGATCTTGGACGTACCCTAAAACGAACTAAACTTGCCTGATCAAAGGTGGGGCAACTGCTCCTTCCTAGATGCCCCTTGCCCTGAACTACGAAGGGGCATTTTCCCCTTCCTGCCCCCTGGCTCGCTAGCTACGCCCACAGAGCACTAGCCGCTCGCTCGAGTAGCTTTTGGACGAGAAATTTGTTTTTCCAAATCATACACTCTCAGAAACGCATGCTCAAATCTCACGAAACTTTCGTCGTATTTGACTAAATGCCTTCGTGTAAAATGCTCCTAGTAAACCTTTCGTCAAATTGACGAAATTTGGGAAGTAACTTTTTTAAGTCACGTGAACGCGCGAGGGAAGAATCGTTGTAAATGACTAAATTTGTCTTGACGATTGAAGAATCGTCGAAAGTGAGAGTTCTACTTCTGAAAGTGTACTCACGTGACTTATTTGTGTTCCATCGACTCCACCCACAGTTCTTTAAGCTGTATAATATTTTTAAGTGAGGGCTTAACTTTCCAATATGATATTTAACAACGCCTATGGCAAATGTTGGTTAACTAGAAAAAATATAAATGTACCAATCCCATCAGTAGTCAAACGAAAACAAATAAAACAATTTAAGACCGTTTTATATGAAAAGAGAATTGTTTGCTAGAATCATGCACAAACTTTTAAAATTTTTAGGATTAAGGTACATATTTTTCGAAACAAAGAAGGTCATTGGGGTAATTCGAGGAGAGTTCTCCCACCATAAAAGAAGTTTCAGCCAAATTTTAAGTTATCAATAATATCATTCTTCCTTTTAAGCACATTTGATAAATCAGAATGGCTTACTACTGATGGGCTCATTATTGGTACATCCAAAGTTCGCTATATCCACTTCTGAAGCATAAAATTTATCCAAGTTCTTAATGTTTTAAAAATGGTGTTATGATTATTTTGATATTTGAGATGATTATTGTTCGAGATAAGAGTTTAGAGAACCATACAAAAATATAGATTGGCAAATGTTCTTTAAAGTATACAGATTTTAACTGAGGAAGTACCCTTAAGTGCGGCACTACTGGTGTCTTATACTGTGTCTTATACTCACTACTGGTGTCTTTATACACGACTGGTGTTCTTTTTTTTAAATACATGATTCATTTGCACACAGTTAGAAATTTCATCATGAAATTACGGTTAAATAATCGGCAGCAGTCTGTCCATCTAATTCACCGTTAAATTTACGGTCTTTAACATTTTTCTGTCTTTACGGGACCTAAACCATTTCCAATCAGCTTGGTTAAAAAGCAGTAAATACAAAAGTTTACGGTTTTATAACCATTTAAAAATGATTTCAAAACTAAATTTTTACCACTTTTGAACCGTTTCGAGACGTAGAAACCGTGAACGAAGCATGTGGGAATCGAACCCGGGTGTACGGTATACCAACCTTGCGCTCTAGCCATTCGGCCATCTATACCACGTAACGAGGCCGTTTATTTATCAATAAATCTTCTTTTCCAACAGGCAAACTGCCTTAAAATTGAGATTTCAATTTTTGATTCTATCCAAAGTCATTTTTGGTCTAAATTTACTGTATATTGATGAAAATCATTTTATTTGCTGCAAAAATTAAAATACAAACAAGCTTAAGCAGCTCAAACTATGGGTTCGCTCATTCGCAAACAGTTTCGGGAATCCGATATCTCCAATTTTTGATTTACGTGTGTATGTGTTTCTATTTAGTAACCACTGCTTAAACGGGACCCCCGTAGAGAGAAGAAAGGGGGAAATTTTTTCCCTCTCTTTTCTACTTGCGGCGGTCCCGGCTTAAACCACTTTTTTTTTTCCTCTTTTTATGTACACATGCAGATTTGAAGTGATAAATCTTTATTCATATTTTAACAACAACGTACGACCGTAAGGTTTCGCAACCAAGATGGACGCCCGATTCTTATTGAGCACTTGAAAATTACGGTTAGTTAAACGTTATTTAGGAGAAACAGAGAACAAACGATTTTTTTTTCACAATCAGCGGTTTGAGTACTATCTTTTTAATGGTTATTCAACTGTTGTAATTAAATATGGTAAAATAACAGTCAAATAAATGGTTATTTTACTATTTTCTTACGGAAATTTTTAACAGTACAGCATTCAATCGTGCCTTATACGGACGAGTCGTTTTACCTTTGGGAAAGTTTCAGATAGCCGTTACGGTGCATGCTAAAATTTAAATGCCCTTAAAGTTAAAATCATTTTTTAGCTAAAAGAACTGATGAAACTTTAATTGTTTCATGTAACTTGCTGAAATACATTTAACTACAATCTGGAAGCTCATATAATGCCGGAGGAAGTTCTCCATTCTTGTTATATTCCTTAGGTTCAGATGATAAACGAGCATTTAGGACCACAAAGAAGATATACAAATGTTCAGGAATCATTACTACTAAACTTAATTTGAGTTTCTGATTGCAATGAAGGGGAATAAATGAAAAGTAATCTGAAAAACAAAGAAGAGAATGATATACATGGGGTGAAGACATTTGAAAAGGATTTTAGGATGGAAAGTCAGATCCAGTAACGAAAAAAAGTTGAAGTACCATCAAATATGTCAGTGATTAAATAACACTCAACTGAATGCCCCAAATATATACAGTTACGGAAAATAAACAGTGTTTAATTATAATGCATAAATTCCTGTAATATCTTAATTACAACATGTAGTATGGATTTTTTGCGACAAACATGTAATATTGAGGTAATCATTTCAAAATTAAAGATATATTCTGAATTTTCATCCATAACTAATACCAGTGACTAGTTTCGGATCACATCATGTCTTATGTGTATATTACTAACATCACATGCGCTCTGCATTTTGGAGATCCGCGTGTTGTTATCTATTATTATAACAGGCTTTTTTAAGTTGATTTTACTTTTAATTTATAGGGTCAGTTGGGGTAATTGTAAACGCTTTTTCAATGTTTTTAACTTTTGATCCTTCCCTACCTCTTGAATGAATTCAGAGATAAAATTGTGAGCATTGTAGCCACTACTGTACTTCTTGTGAGTAAATGTGTGCACAAATTTTGATTTTATGACTATTTGTTAGCAAATGAGCTCGTATTTACAATTACCCCAGAGATCTGGGGTAATTGAAAACAGTGATTAATTTTCGAATAAAGTTGATGCAAATGGAAAATTGCTTCATACACAGTCTGCTTGAAGGCTTAAGAAGTTTCTGAGCAATGGTTCTCAATCTGCGACCCACAGGCCGCATGTGGTCCGCTGAGTTATGTTATGAGTCGGATGAGATCATATAACAAGAAATATCTTGAAAAAAATCAAGTAATGCGACAAATTTATGTAAAATTTGTCTCACAGTGGATCAGTCGGTTAATCTTGGATCCCACAGAGCACCGAAAGTGAAGCACAACTGACCGTGGTCAACGCTTGAGACCACCTCCCGCGACTGATTACTCGGAGACCGAGTGCACCAAAGGCCGCTGTGCACGTAAAATACATCGTCGCTTCAAATGTCCACCAAGTTAGAAATAATACCAGCTAGGGGGCCAACCTAGGTGACGATCTCTCATCTGAGAACTGGTTTAAAATCATTAAGCCCCTCTGAGCCAAGTGTACTTCATTTTAGCGGATCTTATTAATAATCAGTAGGAGCTTCCTTAATTCTCTGTCGCCCTGCAAGGGGGGCTTGGATTTCCAAGTGGCATTAGCAACAACAACAACAGTTATGTAAAATAGACTCAAAAGTGTAATTTACATCAAAATATAATACATATTGTCCCCCCAAAATTTTGGAAATAGGATAAATTTAAGTGTTTACAATTACCCCAGAGTACAAAATATATGGGGTAATTGTCAACAACTAACTTGTACATGAAAAACAACAGGGAGGATTAAATTCATAACTAAATGTTTTTAGCAGGATTCCATACGAAAATTAAAAATGGTTGAAACCGCTTAAATCGCTTTTGTAGATGAGCTGGAGAGGAAAATGCAAGATCACTAAATTTTGTTGAACAACTTTTTTCACTGTGTAATTTTCAAACAATAGTGACGCCTATACAGTTGTTTCGAAACTTACGAAACTGTTTAAATGTATTCCCTATGCTGCCAGTTTATCACTCACAAGCAGTTAAGTTTTCAAAACCATCACAAGTGTAGTTATAAATCTTGTTTACAATTACCCCATGTTTACAATTACCCCAACTGACCCTAATTAGTATCGCGGGACTAATTATGGATTAAATGCCACTTTTTACTTTTTCAGGAAAAATACGCATTAGCTCTTATAAAAACTCGTTTTACGGAAGCTCTTATAAAAGTTAGTTTAAAAGAAGTCAAGGGGTTGATTAATGAGTTGCAGGTAAAAAAAGGTGCTTAAAAACTCGGAATAAAGAATCTGCACAAAAATTCGAGGTATCAAAGAAAAAAAAGAAGACATGGAAATGAGATGAATATCCCCTTAAAAAATTATAGGGTTGGACTTGAAGATGAACAAACGCACACACCATCATGTTTTCACTTTAATTATTCAGTTTTACTTATTTATTTATTTATTTATTTTACTCTATATTCATTCATTTATTTGTTTATTCGTATATTTCTGAGGAAAGTTTAGCGTATACTTTGAAGTGTTTATGTATACCACTTCATTTTGTTCAAAATATTTTTTATTGTGCTTCTATTTTTTTCATGAAAATGATCTAAGACGAGTTAGGAAACATAAGTATTTTGTTTTTATTAGCTATTATATGCATCATAGAACGTTCTACACACTGATTGATGTCAGCCTTTCTCCTTTCAAATTTATGTATTAATTTGTAACATTTTGTGTTTTTTTTTTTTTTTTCATTTCTTTTCTTTTTCTTAAAGTCGTTTTTATATTTCCAAATCATACTCTGTAAAAACAAAACTTTTGCCCGAAAATACGTGAGAAACTCCCGGAAATCATTTATCACGAGCCTGACGTAAAATTGCAGAGAACTAAATCCAGGAAACTAAAAAGTCTTTAAAAAAGAAAATTACAGAAAACTAAAAACGGTGAGCATTCTGTGAATTGATAGCAATACTTAATGTTTTATAACAGTGACGCTATCCGCGAATACAGTGAATTATTATTTCTGATAATGATGAAGGTGTGTTTAGTTGAGCCTACGCTGGTGAGAGGCCTCCGGAGTTTGGAGGACTGGCCGCTGAAGGCCAGGCTGCTCAATAGAGCTGGAGATTAACCGTACGTCAATAATATGTAATTAATGTGTTTTCAGTTTTTATACTGGTAGCCACATATCTCAAGTGTTCAATTTTACGTAACTTAACAGACCTTTCTCTGCAGCTGTACGGAGTACGAAAACACAAAATTTTATTGAGAAACTTGTCAAAAAGCTTAATTTGATTTGCAACAAATTCTTCGTAAAGTCACCGAAAGATTCATTTTCTTTTCTGCATTTTTATAGAAAATTTTTACAGCGCTGCCTGAATCAAAATCTTTCTCTCTCTCTCTCTCTATCTCTCTCTCTCTCTCTCTCTCTCTCTCTCTTTTAACTGGTCAATAAGACGTGCATAATGGAAGGTCAATTTACAAAATTTTAGTAGAGCTTCTACCTCATTTTATTTAAAAGCCATTCAAAATTCTTTATATTTTTCAAATTAAATAAAGTTTTCGGTGCAAATTCTCAATCATTAGTCAAACGTTTTCTGTTTTGGTTCTTTTAAATCATAATTATCAATACTTCTTCGATTGATCTCTATCTCTATGCGATTGCTTACATTCCCTCTGTCATTATCACAGTATCATTATTGCATTTTTTTCCACGCAATCCGAACATGTTAATTTCTATTGTAAATAAAATGAACAAATTTTTCCACCTTGAAGAATTTTAGTCTGGAAAGGTTCACTCATTTATTTCTATTAAAACGCATTCTATTTTTCTCATTTTTTTTTTTACAGAAACAAATTACTATTTAATGTAAAGCTCTCTTTCTCTTTCTTTTCACAAAGAAAAAGGAAAAAAAAACAGCAGAAATCCCTTTTCTTTCATTTCCTAAAATTTGCATTTTTTTTTAGCTATTCAGTTTCAAAAGCAATAAGCTTTTTTTTCTTTCTTACTTACGTCACTTTCATGTATCAGACGCAATCTTTAACTCCGTAATATCTCATTGTTTATGTTGGCTGCTTTCTTACCGATTGATTCGGTGCGAAGGGTATTTGGCGATTGTGCAGGCGAAGCAAACAACGCCAAGGTCCGTCGGCATGCCGCTGCCATGGCTTCTAATGAATCAGATCATGAATTCGCTCGAAAATGGTAGTCAGGATCTCTTCAGCTGCTCTTCTTAGCCTTATCAGAAAAACTGTTATCACCCCTATTTCAGACTGAAAATAAAATTTGAGCCACGAATGGATTTTATAGTAGCAAGTGAAATCACATTTCTCATTAAACTGTAAGAGGTAAGAAGCTTGTTTTCTCAATTTTTAAAGAAGCAGTTAAACAATTGGCATGGTACAGTCAGGATATGCTTTCAAAATACTATAGTTGTTTAGTGATTCTTTTTTTATATAAATCACTCTCCAGCCATTCATTTTGTATGCCAAGGATTGCGTATGACTAAGTTATAAGTTGGGAAGAAAAGTAGGAATGAGAGGAAAATAAATTTCCTTTTGTGTGTCATGTTTTTGTCGGTATCTAATATCGTTTCGAAAGTCATTCAAAGGTGAACTTTATGTAACACGAACAAAAGCAATGAGGTGAAGCTTAATTTTAATGGGCACAATATGCTTGTAACATTTCAGACGCAAGTATGTATTCTCTTACTGAAAATTATATTTTTCATCATACTGAAATACCATATAGCTTACAATTTAAAATCTTAATAACTTCTTTTACACTTTTTCTGAAACTCGCCATTTAGTCTAGGATTTATATATTCATTCATTTTCACTCAGTATTAAAAAAAACTATTCTTTCAGAACTATTCAAACAATTTATATTTTCATTCAGTACTAAAAAAAAACTATTCTTTCCCTAAAGTCGTATGACTGTGATGCCAGGTGTTATCACATTCTTCAAAGTCTGTTCTTTGAAATAAAGAACAGTAACCCTAATGTCTAAGCGCTCAATAGGGCAGTCTTTATAATACTTTTCAAATATCCATAAATTTTGCTTTTACACGAGTTTAAATATTATAATGTAATCTGTCACATTTTAATGAATAGGTATTATAATTCACAAAAAACTATTCAACAATAGTTTTGCAATTTTATCTGAACCAAAAGACCGTGAAGCAATTATTTACTCAATGTTAAAATAAAATTATCTTTAATAGATAATTCATAAATCTGTGACTGCGCGTGTTACCACGTTGCCCAACGACTTTCAAGGATTAGCACATGTTATGGTTAAACACAAAATAACACACTCTCTGTAATATGCTACAAGTACCATAAATTAATATAATCAACTATCCCACATCTATAAATGCTCAGACCAATGTAGTATAGAGTTTAGATTGTTTCACATACATGAAAAGAACATGAAAAGTAGTACATGAATACTTCAAACATATTTCAATCTTTATTCCGTAAAATATATTGTCGATGTTATATATTTCATATAATAACGTTTTGAAAACTTCTTCAGCTTTTTGAGATCTTCTTAGAATACTGGATATTTCTAGCTAGGCTTTTTATGAAGAATGCTCAAATACTTTTCTCTAGATGCGGAAAACCGAAATTTGTAGTTCCCTGGAAACGATTACGAAAACGAAACACATCGTCTCTTAAGAGATTTTGATTG
Source organism: Octonoba sinensis (assembly GCA_038502835.1). NCBI lineage: Eukaryota > Metazoa > Arthropoda > Arachnida > Araneae > Uloboridae > Octonoba > Octonoba sinensis. The sequence continues at coordinate 146,525,395 of CM076598.1, forward strand.
ATACAAAAAGAGTATTACATTCACTTGATGCATGTATTATTGGAGAACCAACAAAGTTCGTGAGCTCTTTCTTTGAAATCGCTTCAAAAGCGTAGCAATATTTTTAAATGCATGAAATGATGAGAGAAGAAAAATGTTTCCCAATAGTATAAATTGTGGTTCTAAGTTTTCAACATAATAAATTCCCATTTGGCATTCATGTCATAATCAATTTTAACTAAAAGGGGGGAAAAAGGGTATTTTTTCAAAGACAAGAGATGAAAATAAATTGCAGTAGAACAAAAGTAATGCGAATTTATTTATGTTGCATAACATATTGATGACTAACTACTCACACTATTTTACTAATTGTGATATTATTTACTAATTACGTAGTGATCATGCTATCTTCTCAACTTTTATGACTAAGAAATCACCTTTGCCTGTACAGATTTAACAAATCCTTGGAGTGGTAATGTAATACTAGATGTTAATATATGTTATCGTCTCTCATCTCTAATATATATATATTAGAGCTGTGAGACGAAAATATTCATTTTTTCTTAAAACTTTAGAAACGTCATTAATATTACGAAAGAATAATTATTTACTTATTTATCACTGAGCAGTGTTTAAGCATGTAAATAAAGTAACTTTAAGGCAGCGCAAAGTGCGCTCAGCATCAAATGCATACCGTTCATCTCCTTCTCTGAAAAGAATGCTTAATTAATTAATTAATTTTGTAAATAGACTAACTGCACTGTAAAAAATTTTTTGTTCGAAAGTACACGAGAATCTCCTGGAAATCATTTATCCGGAGTATCACATAAAATTACACATTATTAAAACTAGGAAACTACGAAGTCTTTAAAGGAAAACATAAACCGCATGCCAACAATATATAATGCATTTCTTGACATGTTTTAAACTGATAGTCACAAATATCAAGCGTTTCGTTCTACATTTGTTTACATTTTTTGAACGGGTAGTCACAGATCTCAAGTATTCAGTTACAACAGATCTTTCTCTGCAGTTGGGGAAAACAAGAATTTTATTGAGAAACTGCTATCAAGAAGCTTGATTATTTGATTTGAAAAAATTTCCTTGTAAATTTATAGATACATTCAATTTCCTTTCTGTCTTTTTACAGAATTTTTTTAGCATGAAGTTTTTTTAAAGGGATTTTAATTTGTCATTACTATAAAACACTCTCCTTATAAAGGGTTAAAAAAATGTCCTTCACTGCTGTAAAAAGTCGCGACTAAGAATGATGCAAATTCCTCAATTAAGGAAACTATAAAATGTTTTCAAAATACATATAGTATATTCCGGAGACAATAATTTAAAAGTTGAAAGATATTGCTAAGAAAAGGTCCTTACTTGTTAAATTCTTACTTAAGTTAGGGTAATTCGAGGAGCGCTGCCTCACCATAAAAGACGTGGCTGCCATATTTTAAACTATCAATAATATTTGTTAAAATTTGGACAGGAAGAGTGTTGTTACATTTCAAGTACGTTACTTAAACATATGCAACGCAAGTTAATATGCGAACGCTTACTTTTAAGTAAGCGTACAATGCAAATTCCTTAATTAAGGAAACTATAAAATGTTTTCAAAATACATATAGTATATTCCGGAGACAATAATTTAAAATTTGAAAGATATTGCTAAGAAAAGGTCCTTACTTGTTAAATTCTTACTTAAGTTAGGGTAATTCGAGGAGCGCTGCCTCACCATAGAAGACGTGGCTGCCATATTTTAAACTATCAATAATATTTGTTAAAATTTGGACAGGAAGAGTGTTGTTACATTTCAAGTACGTTACTTAAACATATGCAACGCAAGTTAATATGCGAACGCTTACTTTTAAGTTAAAGGTGAAACTTAGCAACATCGCACTTAGCCATCTCACCGGACAAACTAGGTGAGTTGCCCCAAAGAGGTGGGTGTGCTGCCTTGAGGAAGTAGTTCAATTAGAATAGTTAACACGAAAAATTTTAAATGTTTATCAGAATAAGAGATCATTATAAAAATATTTATCATCCTTATACTTTGAAAAGAACGTTAAAAGTTAAGTTACATCTTTAAACTTTGAAAATAACGTAAAAAATAAAGTAACATCATTAAATTTTTAAAGTCACGTAAAAAATGAAGTTATACCCTATCTTTAAGCTTCGAAGATAAAAATGAAACTACATCTTTAAACTTATAATTTCATCTTTTCTTCCACAAATGCTGCGTATTTCACCAAATATTGTAAAAGTTTCATACATCAACTTTTTGGATGCATTCAACCCATTCAGACTGACGTAGTTTTAAAGTAATTTTTAAGGTACTCTCAGGTATTCGTTAATACTGATATCGCCTCTGGCCCTAATCCTTTTCATTATTTCCCTTCGATTTTCTTCAGTTTAAGATTCTCTCTTTTATCCAGAACATTTCATCTATAATAATAATTTAACTTTGTGCAAGTAAACTGTAATAAAAAATAACTTCACGTTAGGAAAGCAAAAATAAGCATTAAAATGCAGACATATGTTTCGGGATTGCTTGGAATCCCTTTTTCAATGCGACAGGGAGCTTCTAGATGCAAAACATCCAAATGAAGCAGACAATACAACAAAAACAAAGCTTATATAGCCTAAGAATTATCAGTAAACCAATGAGAATAAAGGCAGCGTGAAGTGGAAGTAGAAGTAGCAGGGAAGGCACCAATAAGAGAGCAACAAACGAATCCAGTTGAAAGTACACGAAGTAAAAAAGGAATAACAATAAAAACAAAGCAAAAAAGACGACAGCATACATAAAAATTTGAAACTACATGAAAATTGCAAAAATAATAAAATAAAATGGAAATAAAAATAAGTACAGAAAGTACCAAAACAGAATGCAAAACAAAGTAAACAGTAGTACTTTGTAATAGTACAAAGTTATTATAAAAGTATTTTATAAAGTACATTATTCCTGATAAAATGACATATTTCATATGTCTCTAGTGTAAATAGTATACAAATACGAAGGAGTATTTCGTTTTTTCCCCCGACTGTAGCCTCCGTAAAAAACTCTCCCAGAAAAAGTTTTGCTCTTCTTGCTAAAATTCGAAGCCTCATCATTAACTAGAAAAGAAGTTAGTTATAAGTGTTTTTAACTAAAGTTCGAATTTTTTTTCATGGAAATTAATTTTAATTTTATTTTCCCCAAACGATTAATAAAGCACTTGCTTTTAATTTTATTTGAATTGTCGCCATTTTGTATGCATGTATATTTGCTAGATAAAATTTTATTCACTTTTACCTTATCTTTGTCTTTTTTCTTTATTTGTTTTTTCCTTTTTTGCTTTTGATTTTTATTTCTTTTTAAATGATTTAAAATGTATTTAAAGCGGCTCACAGGCGATCGATAGCTTTATTTTGATTTACTTATTTTGACAAGTATTTTTACGGAACTGTTCTCCATACTCTACTGGTATTTTTCAAGATACCAGTATGCAAAACCTTTACAGCGATTTGTTATTCCGAATTTTTATTACTATTTATATTTGTATTTATTTTATTATTTTTTTTCTCGGTGAATTAGCACATATGTCATTTGACTATTTAAGCTAGCATGAAAGTTTTTTCTTCTATGCTGCTGTTAGTTTCTGCAAGCAACAAAATTTCGTCTTTCTGTCCTACTGCCAATAGAGAATAGACAAAAACATTAATTATATTTAAAATTCATAAATCTAAACTATTCTAATGCCTTACCATCGTGCTCTGTGTGATTACTTGAACTAAACGAACGGAACCCGTATTTTTAGTCTACTTTCCCGTAAAAGTAAAAGAAAAAAGTATCAAAACAGGTATCTTAAAAATATCGTTAAAAATAAAGAAAAGTCAAAAATAAGTGATGTAATTAAATAAAGAGAATGAAAAATAAAAAAATTTAAATTAGGGTTCTGGGATGGAGAAAATGTGTGTATGCCGGTCTGTCGATCTGTCTGCCCCCCCCCCCCCCCTTGTAACTTTTGAGGGAATTGTCCGAATTGACAGATATATTTTTTGCATTCAAAAGATATTGGCGAAGACATCTCATTTCCATATTTTATTTTTTGATTTGAACACATTTTCGTGCAATTTTCAACGGTTCAAAATATCTTAATATTAGCGCCTATGGGGAGATATGAAGGAAAGTATGCAAAACCTTTATATAAAATCAACATTGCTTAGAACAAGCTTATTGGGAGGAGCTCTCGACATGGAATATTTTTTTTATTTGAACAACTTTAAACAGTTCAAAAAAATTAACATTAGCGCCTAAGGGGAAATTTCAATCCAATAATGCCTAATGAGCCTATTTTCCGTGAAACGTTTTGATCTGGAGTTTTAAGCATATTTCTGAATGAATGCGGGAAGGGATGATAGAGACGAAGAGAAACGATCCTATTTACCGATGAAAGTTTTTGATCTGAATTTTTAAGGCTGTTTCTAAATGAATTAATGAATAAGTGAGTTAATTAACGATTGAATTAAGTAATGAATTAATGAATGAGTTATTGAATTAATGAGTTAATGAGTGAATATGTAAATAAATAATTAAACTACTGAATGAATACATAAATGAGGGAATGAATGAATAAATTAATGGTTAAATGAGTAAATAATTATGTATTAACCGTTAAAAAAGATATATTTGAAGTTATTAAGAACTGAAGCTAAAGGAGAAAGAGAGAGAGACAGCTAGATAGTAAACTTGATGTGGGCGTACACGAGAAAGTAGGCTCGTTTATTTCTAGACGGATCTTCTTGTTATAATCTAGTTTTGCTTTTTTTCTTCATGTGTGTGTTTTTTGTCACCAACAAAAAAGTTGCCTAAATATCACTGGTTGATTGCTGTGGGCGGCTTATTTTTAATTCTGCGGAATGCTCTACATCTTAATAAATAACATAATACATACATATAAAAATGCCAGTGTAATTATATAGTGGCAAACCAACTGGGCTTTTCACTTTTTAATTCGGGCATGGGCGTGCCGGTATCGCTAGTATAACATAAAGTGAGATAATGTGTGATGACGCGTTATTTTGCTTCGAATCAACGTTTCTTAAGTTTGTTGATTTGCAGTAGCGTTTTGAACTCTTGACTAAATTGAAAGTGAATGTTTGTATTGCTAATTTCAATTTTAATTAATAATTAATTCAATATTAATAGGGTAGCGGGAATTTTTTTTTCTCTTTTCTTTACAAGATAAGGACTGTAGAAAGATAAAATTTATGTATAATATGTGTTACAAATGCATTAAACTAAATAACTAACTCAGTAGTCAATCGGTCACACTGAGGAGACATTATCTCTAATTGAAAAATCTAAACAAAACAAACTTATCAAACAGAAAAACTTTAACTGTCTAAAAGTTATTTAAGCATTCGATGCTGAGCTTGAAAAATTTAAGGAATTACTGTAGAATTTTGGCCGCTGGGCAAACTCTAGTTCTATAAATCGTATGCATTGTTATAATAAAAGAAATAATGGAATGAGTAATAATTTAAATATTCAATTTTAATAAAAGGTAACTAAAACGTTTTTTGCACTTAATTGTATGAGTATTTAATATTATTGTAGCCTAAGAGAGTGCAAGAAAGTACGTTTTAGGGAAATACGTTTAACTAAGAATTTCTGTTTCACTGACATGTATCAAATAAATATATAGTGCTTTATTTTCAATACATTAAGTAGCACTATATAACTTAAATTAAGTGGCTGTATAAAAATAAATTAAGTAACAATTTAACAACAATAAAGTAACATTTTTATGCAATAAATTGACATTGTATATAAAATTAATGAACACTATATGTATGCAAAAAAAATTAATAACTGTATGTACTATAAATTAAGAAATACTATTGAGTAAGGTGATAGCTCTGCTATGATACAAGTAATAATGATCACAGAAAAATTACCCATTTTTCACCAATACATCTGAGCAATCGATGACATTGTTGCTCTTGAATAATTGCAAAGAAAAAAATTATGACGAGAATGATTTCAACAAAAATGAGCTAACAGAGTGTTGTCGAAGGACAACACTCTACCTGAATTTTCAAAGTAAACTTTATTTTATAATAATCTTTCCTTATAAATTAATATTTTACAATCTTTCACGTCATTTTAAACGTGTTAAAGGCGAAATCAGACACAAGATCTGAAATTGGAATTCTAAGAAGTAAGTTTTAGCCTTACGTGAAGTTTCACTACAGAAACACTATAATTGCAAGGAAGAAAGATTTACAAAAACTAAAGAAGGGAATTTCAGTCTGTAATTGGGGTATGAAATGTAATGCTATTTAACGCGTTAAAGCCCAATTCCTGCGTGTCTTACGTTTTGGTGTGTAAGCCTCTTTTACGCGTGTGTATGCATATAAGTTAGATAAATAAATAAATAAATAATGTAACAATTTATAAATGTGTCTGTGTCATAGTTGTATAAATGTAAATGGTAGGCTTTGTGAGCATGTCTATGTTTTGTGTTAAGTATTGATTCTATTTTAATTTAATTAGCTAAAGTAAGAGTTTAATCTGAGCTAAATTTAGATTAAATGCTTTTTGTATTAAGGGGGGAAATAAGTGTAAAAGGGCGTATTAAGAGCAATTTTCATGAATTTTTTTAACGTATAAAGAATAAATACATTTTACTGAGATTTTGAGATTATTTTATAGATCTATTGGAGAACATTTACTGAAATTTTCAAACATTTTTCTTGAAAAATCCGGGAGATATCGGCTGCTGCACAATGTAAGTCGCCACCCGGGTCGGCAGTTTGCGTACATCCTGGAGGTCACGATTTTTATCTGAAATCCTTTTTTTTTTAATCTACTTTTTTTATAAGTGTCTCTTCTTGTTGAACTAAAATCATCACAGAAAATTGAAAATTTCTATTTTTTTTTTTTTTTTTTTTTTGGAATGGGAAAATTAAGTACGATTTTTAACCGTTTTTTTTTTCTTTTTTTACAATAAAAAAAGTAAAAATATGTTTATGATTTTATAGTTCAACTAAAGCGAGTATATATAAAGAAAATATGCGTTTAATTTGATAAGGATTGATCAAAAACTCTCCGAGACAGAGTGTACGCAAATTCGAAAAAAGTAGTTTCGAGAAAAACGAGTTTGAAAAAAATAGTGGTATTGAAGGTAAATTTAAGGCAGTAAATGAATCAATTTTTTTTAATGTTTATAGATACTAGTACTTACAGAAATTTCTATCCGAGGTCTCAATTGTTCAAAGAAATAAAATCTGCTAACGTTCTCTTATACCTTTCAGGTAATTCACCTGGTTAACTGCTCCAAAAGGGGCGCTCGCTCAAATGCTTATAACTTTTAAACGACTTAGAATTTTGCTTTGAAATTTTCAGGGTATATTATGGAATAGTTGTAGAATCGATTTATATGAAGAAATTTTGTTTTTAATTTTTTGAGACCTTTACACATATTTCCCCCCTTAAATTCTTGTTATTATTTGAAATCAATCTAGATCAAATTAAAATTGGTTAAAATTAGGCTCAATAATTAAATCTGATTAAAACCAATCTGATTTTTTTTAGAGTGGACCAAATTCAATCTGAATTAAATTAATCTTTTTGTTTTGGAAGCTAAAAAGATTAGCTTCAACTAACCTTAATGTTCCTCCGCAATTGAATTTAACGAGACGGAAATTATTCAGACCTAAATTTGTGTCACATTACATTAGTCGTTGAGCCGATTAACGCCCAATACCGATGCTTTTTTATGAAAACATGCACCTAATTAACATACGGCTGACGCATTCACGGGCTAGTCACGGCCCGTAAACTAGCACCAAATCCGATAGTATTTACAAAATAAAAATTGAGTGAGAAAAAGTTATTAATATTTTATCCCCCCCCCCCTTCCCCCCGTTTCTCAGCAGAATTGTAACTGTCTGACGGAGCGCACGAGAGCTGCTGTCCGAGCAGTCAGACCACTCACTATGTTTGGATATGAACGGGGGGGGGGGGGGGGGGCGCCGAGGCCGAGAGTTGGGTTTGGCAGGTTGCCAGAGAAAGTCTGCTGCCACCAGTTTATGCGGTATTCGATGTCTAAAAATAGTATCCGCCGATTCCCGCACAGACATAACGAATTCTTCCTCCTGATTCATTCACGAGAATGCTTTTTCCTCAACAGTGATTCGCAAATACAAGGAAATTGCACATTTAAAAAAAAAAATGAATTGCTACCGATGCACACTCAAAGTACCAAATTTCAGTCGCTCTAAGATAAATATAATCTTCTTGTATGAATGAGTTATGGGATTAATTTTGAAACCGAATGTCCCCCTCCCCCCCCCCCAAAAAAAAGAAAAAAGTAACGCATTGAATCTGAACATCATGAAAATAAGTAAAAAAAAAAAAACTGGCACTTGCCTAACTGTGTTATGTATATTTCAATGAGAGGGAGCTAACACCATTTGCATTGCGTGTGGTCACTTTCATATGCAGTGGTAACAAAAAATTATGGCTTTCCTTTTATACTTTTGTTTAAAAAAAATAAGGGATTAGCAGATATGAAACTTGGTCTGTCACATTATGCTGCGTTTATTCAATTGATTATTGCCCAAAGATTTTAAATTATCCTCGGTAAATGATGAATTAATTCGTCTGTTTCCATTTTTCTACTTTACTGACAAAATTGTTCTTAAACATCAAATGGACAAACATTTTCTACGCATTCAGGTAACTTGCGTGTACTGAATAATTGCCAAACCATTCAATTTTCAATTGCAATACTCTTAATTCCTATATTACTTGTTGTTTGATCATCTGCTCCCGTTTAATAATCGTTTAGGAATTCGCACCAAATCAAGCTCCTCGTTAAAAATCTTTGAAGTGCTTCTGAGAAACATCATTTTTCTTTTAGGATGTCGGTTACTGAATGGACAATTTTTGTTATTGATAATACGATCTGAATTTAGAATCATTACATTAGATTATATTTTATTATTAATAATTAATTTATTTATTTACTTATATACTTACATACAGTGGTATAGTCCAAGGGAAAAAAGTGGGCGACGCTCACAGATGCGGACATAGAAAAGCGGGTGAACGAATTGCGTTGAAATTTTAAAAAGGTGGGGGGGGGGGGGGACGCTTGAGTTAAATTTAAAAATTGTAGGTACGCCATACCCAGCGTCTCTCCTCGACTACACCACTGCTTATATATCCTTCTATTTATTTATTTTAATTTGCTGATAAAGATTTTAATGTCATCCGAATCATGGCTCAATCGCACAAAGAAAGAAAAAAAAAAAAAAATAAGGAAAGAAAGATATCCCGTTAATCTTCGTCCATAAAATAAATCCATCATTACTCATGATATCTAATAGCAATCTAATATCATATTTTCGCCATGGTGAGTTTTAGTACGTTTTTTATATTTATATTTTTTAATTTTGTGGTTACAACGAACGAAAACTTGGAATCAATGACACATGAAGTTACATGTGTACCAACTATACCAGTTGAGCTTCACTACTGAATATTGTTGGTGTGCTTGAAGGGCACACTTTGATTAAAAAGCCAAACTTTTTCACTGAATGTAAGGAATACTTGGAGCGGAGACGGATTTATTTCATTATTTGAGAGGGTCCCCCCCCCCCTCAAAGGATTTCTTATTAGTTTTTTTTCAATCATAAAAATTTTCTACTGTTTAGTTTTTTAGTCATTGCATAATATTTATTTTTGACAAATTACGAATATTAGGCAACTCAATATTTTACCTGATTACAATATTTTCATTTGATCATTATTTAAGATTTTGAAACGTAAATAAATTGCATTATTTGCAAGCTTAAACTCTTTATCTGCTTAATTTTCATTTTATATTACTCGATACTTGTGGGAGGGCGGGGGGCTGCAAACATTTATCAAGGGTAAGTAGTTTATTTATTTATTTATTTTTTCAAGGTTTATATTACCAGACTATTTCATATTACCTTCCGAAGGACTTTTTATTTAAAACTCTTTTGAGAAGAAAAAATCTTCCAAAAAGTCACTTTTAACCTAGTTGTAACTAATTACAATCTGTATCAGTTTTGAGGTCGACTTTTTAAATGAAATATATATTAAGGCTAAATTTACAAATAAAAATGGTATTCGATATTACCAGAAGTTCTATTGCTCAAAATTCTATTCAAAAGAAAACTATAAATTTTCATGCAGCTGTTATTAAATTTTTAAAACCAATTTGGAATCAACATTTTGAATGATTTTTTTTTCTTTTAGCTTTTATTTTATGAAAAAATAGCTAAACATTATATTATTGTGTAATGTAATAGTTAGTTATTTTTATTATATTATTCCCGGATGATGGACATTGCTAATGAATTTTAAAATATTTTTTTAAGCTGTTCATTCGATACCTCTGTTCGAGATTTTTCCATATTCGCTTTGACAATCCCTCGATTAATGTAACACTACACTGTAAAAAATCTCACCAATTGATTACGGTCACTGACTGGCAAACGAGCTGCTAGTCACTGACCGTAAAAATGCAGGTCTGCCCGTGAAATTTATAGCCATTGACCGTAAATTAACATAAGGCATCAGGAATAACTAACAATGCTAACAATTTTCGAGAAGACGCAGACACTTTCCCGAGCCGGGATGCCAGGGTAAGAGCCAAGTATCCTAACCACAATACTACATGAATAAGTAGTTTAGTTTCAATATAATAGCAATTAAGAGTTGTAAACAGGACTGAGATTAGTCATTTTTTGAAACTCGATGCAGGTTTTAATGCAAATTCATTTTTGGGTTTCATTTTTACATGGTGTGGGAGTTCTTTTTCAGCAAAAACGCCTAAAGAAAAAAAAATCATTTCATATAACTGAAACAGTTATACCGTGATAATGATGATATCATTAAGATGAGACGGCATATCGTCTATTTATCGTGTAAGTGCATATCTTCAGTTCTTTCAATTCAACTGTAGGATTTTTTTTTACATTGTCCCTAGGAAACTTGTAATTTGTTTATTTTACAGTGCCCAGGTTCAGTGAAATAGACAAAACTACAGTGGGGTTGGATTCCGAGGCTGCTTGGATCACAACGAATCGTATTTGTGAGAACACATTTTCGTAAAAATTGGCATATATCAGGAGCTAAAATTCAGGACGGGATAGCGGGATTCCCGCCCAAATATCCAAGGTGCCCTCCTTTTAAATAGACTGAGAGGGAGACTGCCGTCTGACGGAAGACTCGAAAAAATTCGGTGAAAACGCAAAAATCCCCATGTTTTGCTTGCATACAAAGTTACGGATGTTATAATTAAAATTATTAATAATAAATTAGTGTATGTATGTACTGTTAACAATGTAAGCAATTTATCAGTTATATGTACAGTGGAACCTTGCTATTCGTACACAATTCGTTCCAAGAGGCAGTTCGAATGGCGAGTTGCACGAATGGCGAATTATTTTTTCACATAAGATACAATGTATATTGGATTAATCCGTTCCAGACCGACAGATGGTTGCTTATTTAGACCTGTGAAAAACAAATGTACATTACTATACATGAAATTATACATAAATAAAAATTTAACTGCACTTTACTGGTACTGAGGTGAGTTGATGGCATAAGTGGAATGTTGATAGCAGGAAAAAGAAATGTTGATGTTACTGTTTGGAAGAAGAGTCACTTTCCATGAGAACATCAGGTAACATCCCTTCAAGCTTCAAGTGATTTCTTCCTTTTTGCTGCACTAGAGACTAGAATCTTGGGGTTTTTTCCTCTAAAATCCTGTTTAATACTGTCTGCTTTTGACGATTTTTCAGAATTTTTCTAAAATGGTCAATAACATTGTCGTTGAACAAGTTGACCACAGCAGTGTTAGGGTGCCGTTTTCCCACCACTCATGTGTTTTCTCCCAGTGATAACACAGCTCTTTAATTTCTGAAAAAGGAAATGCTTTCCTTACTACTTTCCTCCTCTGAAGAAGAAAGTTCTTCAACCACTTCCTCTTGCTGCTCCCCTTAGAAAGTTAAAATTTTCAGTAAAATCTGAAAAACTATTAAAATTTTAAAAAATCCAAAACGACAAACAAATTATTTCCACACTCTCAAAAATAGAATCATCATTTTCGAAGATTCTTCAATCGTCAAGAAAATTTCGTCATTTATAACGAGTCTGTCCTTGCGCGATCACGTGACTTAAAAAAGTTACTATACAAGTTTCGGCAATTTGACGAAAGGTTTAGTCAGAGCATTTTTCACGAAGCCATTTCGTCAAATAAGAAGAAAGTTTCGTGAGATTTCAGCATGCGTTTCTGGGAGTGCAGACAAGTTCAAAAACAGCATAATTTCTCGATTTTTTTCTTAAAAAAAGCCAAAATGGCAACCCTGGTCACTGGTACCGTCCGAATCGCGGGGCAAGCGTACGAATGGCGAGTTGAATTTTACTTGAACAAGTTGGACGAATAACGAGCTGTACGAATAGCGAGGCGGACGAATGGAGGGGTTCCACTGTATCTTTAAAATATAAACATTTTCCTCCTCAACTTTTTTCTGCTTCTTTTATTACAGCACCTACGAAGTGAAATGTAAAGAGGATGCAAATATTTTTGCATCCTTAACAACAATAAGAATTTTCCCCTTCGATATTTTTTTAACGCTAATTTCTAAAATATGAATGCATTTTTGATATTATTTTAACATCATCAAAAACGTTGCAAATACTAATGTACTTCTGTTTTACCAACAACGGCGCAACTGAGGGCTTTTGGAGCATTAAGGGGATATTCTAGTGTAGAGGCATGAATTTCGCCCGGTTTTTGAAGCACCGTACAAAGGGGGAAAAAAAATTTAGTATCCATTTTTTTATCATTTGTTTATTGATGTTTTATTATTACATACAAAATTAACCAAAAAAAAAAATAATTAAAATTTACAAAGTCATGAGTAGTGAAAGGGGGGGGGGGAGCTTCAAAAAAAAGAGGGGGTCCTGGCGTGCATGATTGCAACCCTCCTGGTGATCTGAAAAATAAAAAATCGACCGATTCTTAATTATTATAGATGCCGCTATCGTATGAACCTCGGACAAGTTAAAAAAAAATTTTTTTACAAAATGGTGGCTGTTTGAACAAAAATTTTCTTTTTTTGAATCTTTTTTTAACAATTACGAATTTTTAAAAAATACTAAATGAATAGTTACATTTTTGGGCAAGGTTCACACGATAAAGGGATGTATAAAGAACATCCTCTCCAAATTTGAAGTAAATCGGTCCATTAGAACTCGAGATATCCTTACCGCCAGCTCGAAAAAAGTAGTTTCGAGAAAAACGCGAACAAAGTTTTGAGACACGTTTTCGGCAGTTTTACTTATAGAATGGTACAGAATACTTACATATTTTTAATCTGCGATTCCTGCTCCATATAAGAAACCTTCCTCTACTTCAAAATGCTCATTCTCCGATGTTCTCTGGTGAAGACGAGCAGTTCTACCCCCCTTTGACGCCTCTGAAATCCGGAGTCCCGAACGCTCGATACGCGCTTCGTCCCGTCTCGCTGCAAAAGCATTAGCTTCTGAGCCAATCGTGATTCCCATAACATCTAAGATTTTAAATATGGGTATAAAACCTTCATTACAAATACTAACTTCGAAGGTTGGTACGAAGGTTGGCTCAAAACCTAACTTAAAATAAAACTAAACGGAGAATATTCCAACAAAACAAGTTTCTATGTCCTTCCATTAAATATAGATTTAAAAGAGATACTATACAATAAAGATTCTATAAGGGATATTCAATCGTGGGACTCGGGACCGTCTACCGTCTTTTGTTGACTTGTGGCGGTCGGACCGTAACCGATGCCACGTCACTAAAACGACTATAACTCATGAAATAATAGGAATTTAAAAAAAACCTTTTAAATGGCATATTCTTGAATGTCTAAACTTTGGAAATATGAAGAATATTTTTTTTTTTTCGATTTTTCAAAATTCTACACTAGAATACCCCCTTAAACTTCCCGAGAACCCTTGGTTTTAAACCATATTGCCAGTATTTACAATCCTAATATGATAATATATAAGCCTATGAGAACTGCAATGACCCCCTCACCCAAAAGAAAATTCTGTTTACGACACTATATACCATCCTGTTAAAATAGAACGTATACTTGACTCACTGGGATAATTAGATTCAAAAACTTTAAAGTGTGAGAATAAACAAAAGGCTGAAAGAATCAAATTGCTAATTTTTCTCATTTCCAAAAACTTGCAGTCCCCTCCATTAATAAAACTTGGAGGTATCTCCCTTCCATTTAAAAATTCGATTTTTAGCCCTATATATATAACACATATATACATGTAAGAGGGAGGGGGTCGCCGGCTTTTTGACTTTTAAAAATGGGATCGCGACGTGTAAAAGGTTGGGAATCACTGCTATTGATAACTCCGGGGGAGGAGCTTCATGCTATCTTCGTAACTCCTGAGTACTCGGTGATACTCTGGAGCCTTGAAGATGTTGGTGCAGCCCGTTGCTCTTACAGACGTAACGCTACCATTGGCGCAATTAAAATTGTGGATATGATTTTTTTATGAATTACATATTTTCCTTTTTGTTAATATTATTTTCTCCAGTTAGAGGGATACATCTAGTAGATTATAACTCAATAGTATATGCAATACTTATTGTAGTCACCCAGTAAGTGGCAATGGGATTAAATTCGTTTTCCTTTTCACTTTTCGATTTTTGAATAAATTTTACTAATTAAATAGATTGTATAATACTTTATATTCCCAAAGAATCTTAAATCGATAACATTTTACTGTTTAAACCAGACTACATTTCACTTGGCATTCAAAAACCAGAAACACCTCATAGGTGCAGCGACTAACCATGGCGGAAATCAGAGTGCGACTAACGGAAGGTAGAAAAGTCTTTAAAAGAGGGAATTGCAGAGAATAACGAACGGAGAACTTTCTGTAAATTGACTGTAACAAATTACGTGCAGCAGTAGTGATGCCATCCATGAGTACGCTGAATTACTATTTACGATACACAAAGTCGAAGGTGAGCTCAGTACTGCCTACGCGGCCACCAGCTCCGTGCGAAAGTAATCCTAAGGCTTCGACTAACAGGTTGGGGTCTGGTGGAGAAAAGTACTGCCCACGCTGCTCTGACGCCTTCGGAGTCCGAAAAACTGGGGTCAGCAGATTATACACTAGAGCTGAAGTTCACTTATACGCCAACAATATAAATTGCATTTTTGACAATTTTTAAACTTGTAGTCACAGATCTCAAGAGTAAATTTATGCATTTGTTTAAAACTTTTAAACTGGTAGTCACAGATCTCAAATCTTCAGTTTTATGTTTTACGTAACTTAATAAATCCTTCTCTGTAGTTTTACAGAGCGCAGAAAACCACGAATCATATTGAGAAATTGTTATCAAGAAACTTGATTATTTGATTTAAAACAAGTTCTTCGTAAATTTGAAGTAACATTCTATTTCCCTTCTGTACTTTTACCGAAATTTTTTAGTGTTGAATGCAAGAATGGGATGTCAAGCTTTTCAATAATAATAATAACGATCTTCTCTTGTTTCGCGCTTTATCAGCAGTCTTCAAAATTTTCCAATATCTGCATTTCGGTCATCGAAGTTGGAATTCGGATCTAGTCTGCTTATTTAAAACCAAATTTAGCTCATCTCTAGATTTTTGACGTAGCAAACATGTCCTAAAATGTACTTCCTTCGCCGTGAACCAATTTTAATTCGCACCAAATCAAACTCCTCGTTAAAAATCTTTGAAGTGCTTCTGAGAAACATCATTTTTTTTTTACTACAGGAATGAAGGAGATTAAGCACCCTTTATTGACGAAAATTTTCATTAAGCATGCCATCTGAGCAAGATGAGCCTGTCTTAGTGCGTGCCTCACAGCTGCAGCAAGAGCTCAAAGAACAAGTAAGTTTTGAAACGTTTAAATAGATTTAAATGATTTATGAAATATTTAATCGCAGTCAAATCACATAACACATAACATAAACAGTGCACTAAAAAGTATCACAGAAAATTCATTTCTTTACGTTACAGTTGTGCCATTTGTTTATAGCTAATTTTCATGACCTCTTAGTATTTCCTTTAGTCTGTGGGAGTAATATTCCTTGTTTCTATTGACTACGATGCGGTTAAATTGCGTTCCGTAATTAAAAATTATATTTACAAGAGATAGTAAACGACACAAATGGGTTTTCTTAAGAATAGAAAATCCATTTCTTTATGTTACAGTTGTTCAATTTGTTTATAGCTAACTTTCATGACCTCTTAGTATTTCGTTTATTTTGTAGGAGTGACATTTCTGACGGCTATTGATTATAATGCGGTTGAATTGCGTTCATTGATTAAAAGTTGTATTGACGTGTGATTGTAAATTATACAAATAAGGCAGTAAGAAGCAAAAGGATGAAAGTGACCAAAAAATGATTCTAAGTAAAACGCGTTCAAACTTTGGAATTCATGGAAGATGTAGTGTTATTTTTATTTATTTTAAAAAATAACTTTGGGGAACACCATCTGTTACGACTACCACTAACAACTCTTACCAAAACATAGACTGCTGCTTTCAATGTCGTTTGCACTAGCTATCTCCAAATTTTCAATTTTGTCACTTACATCCCTTTGCTTCGAGGTACCTCAAATGGGCTGCTTTTAAAGAATTTGTGCGAAAATAAAAAGAAAAAATTCAGAATTCAGAATTAAAATACGAAGCTTGTGTATTCATAGCATTAGAAAGAACAAATGTATACAGTTTCATGTAAGTTTAATAGAGTTTCACTAACATGTTTTTATTTTATTTAAAGTTGGAACCGTAAGCACGATTTCTCTTGAAGAAACTAAATGCTTAACTTTGGCAGAACTCAATGCTTTTAAATACCACTGCGCGTTTATTAACAGTATTAATTTTCGTGTCATCATAGTCATAGAAAAAGAAGTGATGCTTTATGGTCTTAATTTAAGGACAAAACATTTATAAAACAAGTCCAACAAACCCTTAAAAACATAATAAACCAATAAAGAACTTGATGCTTTCATGAAACGTCACAGGTTGTAATAAGGGGGGAGCAGTGGTCGCTGCTGTCCTATAAATCCTGTATTTCTTTTTTTTTTTTAAAGCAGAAAAGTGTCATATATTTGGCCTATTCTTTTAAATAGGATGATCTTCCCCATATTTTATAAGTTCTTCTTTCATCATATTTCCAATAACAGCATGATCTTTTCGGAACCAGGAAATCCTAGAAATATCGGAGAAGTCTTATAGTAGGAAAATGTCGGAGAAATTTGAAAAAATTACCAACACATTTCTTAATTATTTTTAACTTATCTCAAGCTATAACGATCACGTAATTAACTTCTACTATTGACCCATCGTAGCGCTATTAATAAAATTATGCTACTTCAAATTAAATGTTAATTTTATTGCCGTTCTTTAAAACTTCTGACTCCTGCATTAAAAAAAAACGATCTTTTTACATCTTCTACGGGAATAGTATTTTTTCCGCTTGCAATATTCATTAAGATTTGTTAAAAGGCAAGTAAGTAAAATTTCTTTTTATTTTTGTAAAAACTTTATCTTAAAGTTTCTTACATGAAACTGCGTGATGGCTCAGGATGAAAACTTTCAACTATCATGAAGTTAAATACTGAATCCCTGATTTAATTGTATTTATGTTATAAATTTAATTAGTTTTGTAATACACTGTTTCTTAAATTGTGTTCCGCTGAATCCTGGGGCGCCGCAGAGATCACTCAAGGAATCCATGAAACTTACAGGCAATCATGACATTCATCGTGCCTTCAACCATTCAAGAAAGTCAATGAAAAAGCAATGAAATTTCAAGAAAGCGTTATACCTCTTAGAAATTTAAAAAAAAAATTGCTAACTTTTGCTTGTATACAGTAAATAAAATAGTTGGTGCAAATGCAGCTGTTATACAGCGTGAGTTTATTGATTAGGATAGGGATTATGGAACTTCAAAGACAAGGAAATACATGCGATTTCCCTGTACACGAATATAAAAGAAAGCTGAGATGTGTGTCTAAATGCATTAATTGATTGAGTTTTAAAGCCGACAAAGTTGCATTTATAGCTTATCTGTGTTTTATACTGCGCTCTAAATAACATTTAAGCAATCAGATTTCTCCCCTGAGTTGCGGCCCTGCAGCAGCCTCTTTAAAGCTAATGTTACTATTTTTTTAATCTAAAATTTATTTTGCAATGTTTGTTGCAAGATGAAGAGGTGGTTTCAATTTTCAAAGTTAACTAACATGGGTCAATCCATCATCCATCTGGTGAAATCATCCAGGTCATGTTGTTTGATGATTTTGATCTTTTTTTAATTTTGCCAGTCAATTTATTGTTACCTTGAGGCCCCAAAAACAAGAGTTTAAAATTTTTTTAAGTCTTGAAATTTTTTATTACAGCCGTTTTCACGTCGTATCTTTAGTGGTTTTCCATGAAAATACTGCTTTACATAAATCTTTGTAACTTTTTTATTTCTGAATATTTCAAAATGATTTAAAAACCATTTTTCGAGGGCTGTAAATTAAGTAATGGCAACATGGGTATAAATCAAATTTTAATGACTTGACAAGTACAATTGCACTAGCAAGGTGTTGATCGCTGAAGTGGGCGACGGAGCGCCCTACTGTGCAGAGTACAGCTGAAACGTCATGAATTCTGCGGCTTCGAAAGGGTCCCTTCAGCAACCTCGATTTTAAGCCATGACCGCTGATCACCTTTTGAAAAGATACTTTAGGGCGATAGAAACAAAACTCTTCACTTTAATGCCTCGTAACAACTACCCTTCTAACAAGATCGACTGATTTTTGCACTCTACACATCGGCAACAGCGCCACCTCACCACTCCCACATCGTATTTGCACGGGCCCACTCTTCTGCGTGTTTTTACATTAAGTTGCCACTATTTAATTTACCGCCCTCGTATTCCGTAAGAAATGTGAAAAATTTTGCTTTCGGTTTCTTTTTTGATATTTTTTTTTAAATATGGAAATGGAGTTTGAAAATACCATTCTCAAAACGAAAACTTGCGTTTTTCACGTTAAAATTTTTAATGGAAGAAAGTAAGACTCACCTGTACATTTTTCCCCTGAATAGATACCTTTTGCAGTTTCATCAGAAGCAGTATGGAACAGTTGGAAGCTTTCCATTAATTTGTATAATTAGACAAACTTGGCATCTCGGTGTCGAAATGGTAACTTTGAAACCCAAATCTTTAAAGGGACTGAATGAAGCTTTATGACAATTTACGGGGATAATCTTCTTATAGATATAAATATGGCGAAAGGTTTTTATAAGTGATATCGATGTGGTTTTAGAAATACGGCACCTCGAAGTCAAGCAAAAAATCACATGTCTTTCCGCCTTTTTTTCGCATCTAAATGTCCCCATACTGCCTTATTTATTTTACTCAATGCTTCAAAAGGTTTATAAGGTCTTCCAAGGTTTATAAGTTTACTTACAGCGACGCATAAGCAAAAAACAAGCATGTGATCTAATGTTTAAAATTGTCGAATATTCAAATTTTGCGTATAAAACTTCAACTTTAACTAATGCAGAGTTAACGTATAATCTTTGTTTGTTTTTTCTATTTTGTTTACTTCTTGCGAAGAAGTGAACTAATGTATCGTGGAGACCTTCGGTGGCCGAGCGGTCTTAGTACCAGTTTCCGCCCGCTGCTTACGCACAGTAACGAGGTCGTGGGTTCGATTCTCACCTTGCCCTGGGTGTATTTCTGTTATTTCCTTTCTTTGTGATGTAATAAAATCTTCCATGTATTGTTTTGTGCTATCTGTCATATTGGACGACAGTTCATAAGCGAGTCCCGAGACTAAGCACACGAACTGGAAAATAACTGTACTTCAATTCAAATTCAAATGTATCCTGTTTTAATTTAATTACTACAACAACTAATTTAGCTTTTTATTAAAAGCGCAGTCACTCTTTGTTAAACGAAGAAAAAAATCGAGTATTTTAAAGATAATCCAATGCTAATTGTATTACTATAGTTAGCTCCAATATAGCTATAGCTATGTATATATAGTTATTTATAGCTCCAATGTATGTATTACTATAGTTTCCTTTTTAAATTGTTTTGCTTGTGTTTAAACAAGGAAGCGGGGGAAAAATTGTTTTCACGTTGAACTCTGCATTAGTCAAAGTGGCAGTTTTAGACGCAAAATTCGAATATTCGAAAAATATAAACATTAGACTACATGACTAATTGTTCTTCGTCAAATCATTTAGCAAGTTTAGCAGTAAAAGAATACTAGTTAAGACATGATATGCTTCTGTGCTGGCTCACTACAACAAAAACAAACATTGATTTTGAAATTTAACATTGATCGTTGACTTTTTTGCGTATGTGTCGCTGTAAGTAAACTTATAAACCTTGGAAGACCTTATAAACCTTTTGAAGCATTGATCAAAATAAATAAGGCAGTATGGGGACATTTAGATGCGAAAAAAAGGCGGAAAGACATGTGATTTTTTGCTTGACTTCGAGGTGCCGTATTTCTAAAACCACATCGATATCACTTATAAAAACCTTTCGCCATATTTATATCTATAAGAAGATTATCCTCGTAAATTGTCATAAAGCTTCATTCAGTCCCTTTAAAGATTTGGGTTTCAAAGTTACCATTTCGACACCGAGATGCCAAGTTTGGCTAATTATACAAAACAATGGAAAGCTTTCAACTGTTCCATACTGCTTGTGATGAAACTACCAAAAAGTATCTATTCAGGGGGGAAATGTACAGGTGAGTCTTACTTTCTTCCACTAAAAATTTAACTTGAAAAACGCAAGTTTTCGTTTTGAAAATGGTATTTTCAAACTCCATTTCCGTATTTAAAAAGCAAAATATCAAAAAAAAAAAACAAAAAAAAAAAAACCGAAATCAAACTTTTGCTCATTTCTTACGGAATATAATGGTTTGTAAATCATGTTGAAGTATTCAGAAATAAAATAGTTGTAAAGATTTATGTAAAGCAGTACTTTCATGAAAAACCAATAAAGATGAGACTTGAAAATGGCTGTAATAAAAAATTTCAAGAATTAAAAAACTCTTAAACTCTTGTTTTAGAGTCTCAAGATAACAATAAATTAACTGGAAAAATTTTTAAGAAATCAAAAACATCGAGCAACGGTTTCCCATTTTTCTGGATGATTTCACATGGATTGACCCACATGCATTTTTGAACTAAAGGATGAGGTGCGTGCTTTTTCTAAGAACACCATTTTGAGATAGGGTCAGTTTAGTTTTGCCTACGTCCATTTGATCAGCCATGCTACGTACCAAAGATATTAGAAGGGAGGAAAATTGCAGGTTCAAACTCTTATGAGGGTAAACTTTTCTAGGAAAATTTGAAAATTATCAATTATAAAAAACACTTATAGACGCGACTAGTAGTTTTGAAATTGTGTAATGTGAAATTCGACGGGCACTTTTTTTTTCGGTTTGCACCTCCCAAATCTCAATTTGTAATTAATCAAGTACATTGGAGATAAACCTTTCTATTTACCTCTGATGGAGCCCCTTTTTTTTCTAGATATGATTGTATTTAAGTTCAAAAATCTAATTTTAAACTTCAGAACTGCAACTGCCTTTGCTCCCCACTTTGACTTGAAAAGTCAACTTTTCAAAAGAAATAAATTCATTAGAATTATCTATTTAAGCATCATTTTCGAAGAATTTAATTTTTTTGACAGTGTCTACTGACGACGAAGACAGCAAAAAGGATTACGAGTGACCTTTCTTTCAACCTACGAACGTGGAGAAGAATGGATAATTTGTACTAAATGTCACATTTAATGTCACGGACAATGTTCTTGAGCTTCTGATTATAAAACCTATATTTGTGATTTCGGTTTGAAAAGCTAATTCCTATTGACATGTATGCTATGGCAATGTGTAACTTGCGTTCTTTTCTCTTCGTAAAAATATCACAATAACACGAAATTGAATTTTATTACTATTATAAATGCGAAAGTTTGGATGTATGTTTGTTACTCAATCCCGCTAGAACGGCTAAACGGATCTGAATGAAATTTGGCACAGAGATAGATTATAGTTTGGAATAGGACGTAGGCTACTTTTTATACCGGAAAACTGTACGGTTCCCGTGGGATATCATTATGTAAAAATGCTGCATTATCTTAAGATAGACGTTGTGGCTCAATAGCTATAAATGAAATTGAAAAGGTTATCGGCTGATAGCTTAAATCAGCTTTTACCAATGTGGGTTCTGCAGAAGGATGCCAGGAATCCCCCCCCCCCCCCATCCATTTTGGCAATTTATTCTTATGTAAAATTTGTTCAGAAAGTCATGTTCAGAAATTTTTTCACGATGAAATTTGGCCTGAAAGTGGAAATTAATTCCCTATCTGAAAATAAAAATACATTTGAAGGAAGCAAAATAACAAAACAAAAAAAAAAAATTGTTCAGAGAATTTTTCGACTTAGTCAATTGGTGTAAAAATTGTAAAATGACTGGCTGCTTTTATTTAGAGTACTCTGAAACTCTAATGGGGCGGGTCAAAGACTATACGTCGTTTGGTCGTTTGATGATAAAATGTTAACAACTATGATTAATGATATTGACTAATGAGTAGAAAAGGGAATTTAGTTTGTTTTGTAATACTTTTGTACCCCCGAAAGGAGTCGAAAAGTACGGTTTAGTAAACATTTCCTTTTCTTTCTACATGGGTTGCGTAATGGTCATTAACCTCTGTAGACACACTGTATTCCACGGAAACTGGCACCTATTATTTCAAGTTGCACCACAATCGGCGGATGCCATTGCTAAGTGAGAGTTTTGACTTCTAGTTTCTTCACTGGAAGGTGAAGCACTTACGATGCGAAATTGCACTGGACTCCGACGATGCGAAACTTCACTAGGAATTTAATTTATCCCAGAGTATCCAAGAAAAATAGATACTCAAGGTTTCTTTATGTGCAGGCGATTTCCTGCATTTTGAGAATCAACCGACATGGTCGGGTTTGAACCCACGATCTTGGGCGTACGAGGCCAGCGCCTTATATGACACCACCTTGCCGGCTACGTTTAGTAAACAACAAACTGGTGTTTTGATGAAGGAATTGGGGGAAAAATGTTTTTATATTCAAATGACTCTTGAGCATATTAACGGTTCACAAAAGCTTGAAGTTTATGTGCACAGTCAGGTTTTATTTGTTTTCTGTTTATGATTTTTACACTTAAAAATTAAATTTTTCTGCTGGACAATGCTTTAACTCACCGCTCAACTTTAAAATCAACGCTTCAATGACTACTCGAACAGTGCATTAGTTTTGAATTTGTTCGTTTTTAATCCGATATAAACAATATAATAAAGATCGGGGCATTCTTAAACGATAACTTTTTCAAAATGGTAAAAAGTCAATTGGGAAATACAACTGGCTATGCGGAAGACTCGATTTGAACCAGAAATGGTACACAAAATATGATTTTATCAGTTGAACGCAGCATTTCCTTCTAACAAGTTTAATTTATTAATTAGAAAATTTAATGACGGTTATTATGTGTAATGGAGACATTTATTTGAAATAACTGTTAGTATAGATAAAACATTACTCATGTATTTTTCACCCTTCACCCTTTTAAAGACTATAAATTTAAAAGAAAGATTTCAACATCATTTTGTTAAAACTGCAGTTTTTAATGTGTATGAAAATTATTAAAATAATACACTGAGTGGCCAAAAAAAAAAGTCGCAGGCACTAATATTTAGAAGGACCACCTTTGGCACGAATGACAGCATGTATTCGTTTAGGCATTGATTGTACCAAATCGTGCTACTTCTGGACACTTATTTTTGACCACAATAACATCAATTTTTCGGCGAGATCGTCCCGTGAAGAAGGAAGAGTCGAGTTACTTCTCAATGACTTCTCGATGACATCCCACAGATTCTCAGTGGGATTGAGGTCAGGGCTTTGGGGAGGCCAGTTCAAGCCCTCGAATGAATCATCATGCTCTTGGAACCAGTTATTGACAATACGAGCTCGATGAATCCGAGCATTGTCATCCTGCAAAATGCCATCACCTTCTGGAAAAAAGTAATGCATTGAAGGGATAAGATGGTCACTCAGTAAGCTCACATAATCTGTAGACTTCATTTTATTACTGCACAATGTTGCTGAACCTAGGCCAGAATAGCAGAAGCATCCCCAGATCATAACACTTCCTCCAGAGGCTTGAACAGTGGGTACGGTACATGATGGGTCCAATTCTTCATGCGCTTCCCTTCTAACTCTGATGCGACCATCATGTTGGAATAGAGTAAATCGGCTTTCATCAGACCACATAATCTTCCGCCATTGATCAGGAGTCCAATTTTTATGCTCCCTTGCAAATTGGAGTCTCTTTTTCCGATTAGTCTCAGTAACTAAAGGATTTCTTGTTGCAACACAACTGTTTAGGGCCATTCCTCGAAGTTCTCATCTCGTTGTACGGGTGGAAATGGTTTTGCATGCCGTATTGAAGCTTTTTTTGTAAGTTGTAGGGTTGTTGTTTCTGAGTTTGAAACACTTATGTTGAGGAAAGTTTCAGGGAGGAATATATGCTACATTGCGAAAAATTTCGGGATTCCGGGGGGAGGGCGACCCGTGGGCCCCCCTTCGAATACGGCCTTGGGCCGGAAGCTTTGTCTGCCCTTGATAAAGGGATAATTAGGAAGAAGATACGTCAAATAATAGGGCAAAATGATTTGGCCATCACTAGCCGTATCATAAAGCATAAAACCGCTCACAGCCTCACGACGAACTATTTTCGAACGTTAACTAAACAAGACTGCAGCTACTAAAGAATCGAGAAACAACTGCCATTAACTCCGAGACCAGGGCCGTATCTAGAGGGTGGGGGGTGGGGGCGACAGGCCCGCCCCCCCCCCCCGAAATCCCGAAATTTTTCGCAATGTAGCATATATTCCTCCCTGAAACTGTCCTCAACATAAGTGTTTCAAAGTCATCCCCCCCCCCCCCCGAAAAAAATTTCTGGCTACGGCCTTGGCCGAGACACACGTAAGAACGCCTCAAGTTCCTTATGCAAATATATTGTCGAATCCACGAACTTCAAAGCAAGTCAGTTTCACGTGATGAGAAATGCTTCTGCCACGATTGACTTGACATCATAAGTTCCAACTTCGAACATAGAGGTGATCGCGTCATCGCACGATATCAAGTGAAACGTCAAATGGTTGGTGGCGGTGTCATGACTTTAAATTAGTAATCTCGTGGTAATGGTTGTTGAAGGCAAATATAAGCGTAAAATATATTGATGACCTACGAACCACAGTTATACCGTAGTTTCGGGGATTAATTTCACCAGAATAAATGGATTTGGCAGCAAGACAATGCGAATATCCACACTGCAAAAAGGTGCTGGAGTACCTGAAATCTAATAAAACTGCTGCCTTAGATTGCCCTGCACGCAGCCCCCGATCTGAATATCATCGAGAATATATGGCATCTATGGAGAAGGTTGTGTATAATAATAAACAATATGATGGCTGGAAAAAAAAGGGATTCGTGCTCTGGAGAGATGTGCAAAGAAAGCACTTGCACTTCAATAAGGAAACCATAACAAATCTCTACAAATCAATTCCCAGACGTGTGCTAAAAGTCGTTGATGTTAAAAGGCCAAAAATTTAATTACCGTCTCACTTTTTTGTCCTCTTTACACATGTGTGATTAGTGTGTCCGCCAAACTTTTAGCTACCCTTTTTTATAAATTATTTTCTGTAAAATGTTTTAATTTAGAGATATGAAACAGTTTTTGCTACTCATATTTGCTTCTTTTCGCCCCTTCAGTGTGGAAAACACATTCGCACATGATTTATAGTTTTTTAGAACCAGGAGGTCGCCAAAGTTCTGTCCAGCAGGGTACCAAAGCAAATTACTTCCTGCACCTTATTAATTAATTATTATTATTAATAATAATTATTATTATTATCAATATTAATTTTATGTTGTAAAAAAGCAACATTCCATGGAATCAAAATGAAGCGAAAAGCTTTTTTTAACCATTAAACTGCAAACAAATGGTAATGAAATGTACATTTTGTATTTTTATAGAACTGCTAAAATAATAATTTAATATTTACTTTTCTCTCTGCTGCAAAATTATTTACTAATATAAGATTGCTTCCCCCTTTCCTTCTCTTTAAATTTATGTTTATTTATTTATACATTAGATATAATGTTTCAAAATTATTGAAACTAGATCTCAGAATTTTGTGCCTGTTATCACTGGCGTAGATAAGGGACCCCATTGGAACAGTGAAAATTGCGTAGAATTTGACCAATTTTCCTTGTAAAACAATGAAATTAGCTCACTTCTCCCCCCCCCCCCCCCAAATCCGGGTCTAGCTACGCCACTGCCTGTAGTTACAAACACTACGTCGAAATTGTGAGAACTTGATGTTAGTGTGTAACATAAATTAAATGTATTGCTAAATAATAATAATAATTGAAACAGTAACATATTAATTTTGTGGGAATCTTTTAGTTAGGTAGTAGGATTTATGTTGTTTTTTTATCTGAATGTTAACTTTTTATTTGCATCCTGCTTTTAAGAAGATACTGTATTATTTTCTTTTTCGTAAATTTTGGAAAATTTTGTAAATTTAAGATAAGAATTGTAGCTACTGTTAGTGTCTAGATGCTTTTTTTTTTTTTTGTTTATTTTTATTTATTTATTTATTTATTTTTGATGTTTTGGATGTCGGGATTAGGTAAAAAAAAAAACGCTTTTATGTTTAATTCAAATTTATTTTATTGACCAAAGTGCTTGTTATTTCTTTTGTAACAACTTTCCCGACGTATAAGACGTTGATTTTTTAGTTTTCGCTTAAAACAGTGAAAGAAGCGAAAATTAAATGAAAAAGAAAATAAGATTAATTTTACGTGCTATATATATTTTTTTATTTTGAAAAATCCCATATTTTTCTGAGCCCTTGCTGGCTACAACCGGTAAAATCTAAAAGTGAACATAATTGAGTAGAGCTTGTTCCTCAAGTTTCCGATGAATTGAAATACCCAGTTTGTTGACGTTGAGGATAACTTTTTACTATCTGTTTTTTTTTTTTTTTTTCATCTGCTTTTAATTCTTGTTCCGAAATAAAGACGTTTGAAACTTCAGTAAATACGTTGTTTTACCTCTTACAGTATTGTAATTTTATACTAGTGCTTCGGTGCTCTAATAGTACTACCATTGAACCCCGAAAGTCCGGACATTTTTCCGTTTTCAGTTTTATCAATTTTTAAAATGAGATTTTGCTGCATCCGAGCACCACATTTTACATGAAATGCAGTTAAACCCTTTCACTGGAACGCTAAATAAATAAATATGAACATATTCTATATGCTACCTGAAATCTAATTAAGGACTTCGACACAAAGCTTCATATATTTAATCCTAATAAAATCGATCAAGTGCTTATAAATATTTCGATTTAATTAGTGGATAAATAAACACGTAATATTGGCACTCTACTTTCTCTATCTCCAACTGCAGTCTGCGACTTGATTGAAGCCGATGGATATGGAAGAACCAGTGGTGTAGTCCTGGAAAAAAAGGTGGGGGGACGCTTTCAAATGCGAACATATATCTTTGTCACACGAAGCAATTTGCATTCAAAATGTTTCCAGAGGGGGGGGGGGGCACGGGCCCAGCCCCCCCCCCCCGAAATCCCGAAAATTTTCGCAATGTAGCATATATTCCTCCCAGAAACTTTCCTTAACGCTAATGTTTCAAAGTCAAGCCCCCCCCCCCCCGAAAAACATTTCTGGCTACGACCTTGGGGTATGCTTGTCTAATGGATGCTAATAAGTGCAAATCAAGACTAACAACTAAAAGTTGTAAAATCAAGCCGGTTGTGCCCTCCCTCACTATTTCAGATGAATTTAATTCAATACTTTTTTCCCCTTCATATCATTAATATATCATTAAAATATGTCTGAAAACAAAGAATAAGTCAGAAGAAACTTATTGTTAATGCATAAAATAAGTCAATTTGTTCATTTTAAAATAATTATTGAATTATTTGTGAACAATATTTTAAAATAGGGAGCTATGGTGTGACAAAAATGTGTATGTATTTGTTGCTGCCCTCCCCCAAATAAATTTTGAACTTGTTAATTTCATGCACAGACATGTCCATGCTTGCTAACGCATACATAGATGTGTTTAGCAGACTAACTAAATCATCGCCTTTAAGGAACCATCGTCTTAAAATAGCTTGAATCACAAATATGTTCATTTTTTAGTAAATCAAATTACATTTAAAAGGTTCAAAAAATATGATCCCATTGAGATCCCAAGTTGAAATTTTGCATAAACGATGATAAAATAGACAGAAATATTTGAGAATATTTTGAAAATTTTCCATTATACGTTTTTAAAATTTAAATTTAAAATTTAAATTTTAAGGTCATTTTTTTTAAATTTAAAATTTTTATAAAATTAGTCATGATGCATATCATATGAAACCGCATTCATTATGCTTTTTACAAGAACTTTTTATTTCTATTTGTTGATGAGCCTGTTTTATGTTGAAGAATACCATGTAAAAATGTGAGTTTTTTACAAAATAAAAGTCTGATAACTAAAAACAAAACAGGATAAAAATCTAAAAATTTGGATTTTTAAATTTCTTGAGAGGTGCAGATGATAAGCCAAATTTGAAGAAAATAAAAAAGGTGAGTAAAATTTTTTCTCAGATTTTGGATCACTTGCATGGAATGACCCCTAAGTCACTTCCATTTTTTCCCTGTTATTTCTCCTGTGCCGGTATTGCATTAGCGACAGAACGGAAAAAATGGAAGCGACTTATATGAGTTTTGGGATGAAAAAAAAAAAAAAAAAAAAAAAAAAAAAAAAAAAAAAAAAAAAAAAAAAAAAAAAAAAAAAAAAAAAAAAAAAAAAAAAAAAAAAAAAAAAAAAAAAAAAAAAAAAAAAAAAAAAAAAAAAAAAAAAAAAAAAAAAAAAAAAAAAAAAAAAAAAAAAAAAAAAAAAAAAAAAAAAAAAAAAAAAAAAAAAAAAAAAAAAAAAAAAAAAAAAAAAAAAAAAAAAAAAAAAAAAAAAAAAAAAAAAAAAAAAAAAAAAAAAAAAAAAAAAAAAAAAAAAAAAAAAAAAAAAAAAAAAAAAAAAAAAAAAAAAAAAAAAAAAAAAAAAAAAAAAAAAAAAAAAAAAAAAAAAAAAAAAAAAAAAAAAAAAAAAAAAAAAAAAAAAAAAAAAAAAAAAAAAAAAAAAAAAAAAAAAAAAAAAAAAAAAAAAAAAAAAAAAAAAAAAAAAAAAATTACCTTTTTTAAGGACTTCGTAGTTTCCTGTTTTTAGTTCTCTGTAGTTTTACGTCAGACTCCGGATAAAAGATTTTCAGGAGATTCTTTTGTGTTTTCGGGCAAACATTTTTTACAGTGAATGATATTTTTAAACGGTTAAACTTTGAAGATGTGTTAAACACTTTTGAGACAAGTCAATGTTTAAATTGTTTCTCAAATTAGCTATAAATCTCTTATGCCGTTTTATTAAGTGTAACTTTATATTCATTTGAACAGAATTTTTTATGTTCAATTTCAGTGAAATGTTAAAAAATTTTAATTAAATATTTTATCATATTTTAGTATATAATGTGTTTATTTTTTTTAAGGTTTCTGTTAATGGTAGCGAGTTTCAATGAATTAAAATTATATTTAATTATTATTTAAAAAGGGCTCCCAAGCAGATTAAGTATAACATCATTTGATGTAACATGTATTCAAACTTAAGTGCATGCGTATACTTTCATCTAATTTCTGCCTTATCATTCACAATAACATTTTATATGATCAGTTATTATAGTCATGAAATAATTACACATTATATTTTAATTATTATAATTATTATAAAATCCAAATGTGGGGGGCCCTATCACGTCTAATGCCTATGGGCCCCCAAATCCTTAATCCGGCCCTGTCTATATCTTGAATTCTGGTTTTGCTGCCATTTTCGAATTCGAAGTCGAGTGAGCTTTCAGCAGCAAACAAAAATGATGCGGAAATCGTAGCAAACGTAAAAGGTGATTCGGAAGAAGAGGAAATTACAAATGTCGCGAAAGTCACTGCAAATAGGGGCCAAACCCACGAGGGCAACCAAATGTACTGTCGTTAGATCTTCTGTTCATTCCTTAGAAATTTGCTAGGAGGCCAATAGGAACTAACTTTTACCAAGGCCGCGTAGCCAGAATTTTTTTTTATTTTTAGGGGGGGGGGGGCCCTGACTTTGGAACACTTATGTCGAGGAAAGTTTCAGGGATATGCGACACTGCGAAAAATTTCGGGATTTCGGGGGGGGGGCGTGGGCCGTGCCCCCCCCCCCCCCTCTGGATGCGGCCTTGACCTTCAGAATATTTCTATGTGTGTATATTTATTTCATGCCGAGGAGAAAGAGTTTGAGAAATTTTGAAAACTTCATTTAATTAAAATACAATATTTCAATGCGGAAACTTTATAAAAAAGTAAATTTATTTTTATTTTAACTAACTTCAAATTTATTTTTTCAGCTTTTCATGTTTCACTTGTTTAAAGACTTAGCCAAAAAGAAGGAAAGAAACTTCAAATTCAAAAAACACAAGCCAAAATTCAAACTGCTCAATCTTATTAAAATTCGGAGCGAGAAGAAAATGAATTATACTTCAGTTTAATTTTATAATCGAAAACTTTTAAACACATGAGTGCATAAATCATAAAAAAGTACTTACGATTCACTTTGATTGGATGCTTCGCTTAAATCAGTTGATAACTCCGTACTAGTATTTCTGCATTTGAAAGGGATTAAAAATGTTTCCAACAGATTTTTTTGCCTAAATCTTTTCATTCTTTCTTTTTCCCCCTGCTTTTTGAGAA
Source organism: Octonoba sinensis (assembly GCA_038502835.1). Taxonomy (NCBI): domain Eukaryota; kingdom Metazoa; phylum Arthropoda; class Arachnida; order Araneae; family Uloboridae; genus Octonoba; species Octonoba sinensis. Next base: position 146,556,352 of record CM076598.1, read on the forward strand.
ATTGCTTGTTCGATCTATAACGAGTGATCAATGGATAGAGTAGCGTACCACTACCAGGACAGACAGATTATATTTTTGTGCGTTATGTCAGTCACTTTTAGAATTTAGTTTGCATGTGATGTCGTTCAGCAGGTGTAGATGTATGAGCAAAAAAGCGAATAAGCGGCTGGGGATCAATTGCACCCCATCAAAGCGTTTGCCCCTCATAGTTAACTACTTGTATCATCCAGGAAGTATAATAATACCTCATGTGATGACACAGCAATAACCCTAAAGAGCCGACAGTCATTGTCGTCTTGACCCTTGTAGACACAGACAGTATTGGTTTCCGAGAACAATTAAACAGACCCATACCTCCCAGGGCCCCTGCATATCTCCAGACTTTTGCTACGAATCTGTTTTCTTTCTTTTTTTTTTTTTTTTGGCTTGGGGAGGAGGTTCGGTCGAAACCGACGATCACGAAGAACGAAAACAATTATCTTGAAGGGACCGTAGGACAGCATGTTTTTTTTGTCTCAAAGGGGTTTCTGGTCGGGTGATTGAAGCCTTGTAATTCTGGGCAAACAGCAATTTGGAAACAGCATAAAATACTCAACTGGGTATCGGCTACCTGATGAACTGTGGAAACATGTGGGGTCACGACAGAGAAAAGCTGTTCGGCCGGTTCCCACTCCCCATATAGATGGTTTCAATTAGCAGGCAGGGCCGGCCCTATCAATGTGCAAAGTGTGCGAAGTACAAAGGCGCCAGCATCTTGGGGGCGCCTCAGCGTAAGAGCAAAAAAAAAAAAAAAAAATCCGTGTTTCATAAAACTAGTTCAACAATTCTAGTTGTCTTAACGTAAGCAGACCCAATGATAGTGACTCCTCCCAGATACTCCATCTTTCAAGTGAAAGAACTTAGCGTCAAAATTCACTTGTAGCGATGGCACTATACCCACTGTGGTGCTTGATAGAGATAGTTAGATGGTACCAATCCCTGTGAAACGCACTAGGTTTGCAATTACGAGAAGTCAACAGCAGCCCATTAGAAAGAAAATAATAAGTTATTTGTTTCATGTATGTAATTATTAAAGTTTTTAAAGTAATTGAAAACGCAAGAAAATTATACACAATTTGAATTTATATTATTTTAGTTTGTATGATGAAAGAGGGCTAGGGACGACTATTTTTATAAAGTCCAAGGGCGCCGAATACCGTCGGGCCGGCAATGTTAGCAGGCAATAGCAAAGTTTGTTAACAATCTCTATAAATAAAATGTAAGTCTTCGTTTGTGCGAGCCGCAAATCTCCGAAAGTACTTCACCGATTGCTTTGAAATTTTGCCAGTAGATAGAGTGGTTCAAGAGGATGGTTTATAGACCCATTAGAAAAAAAATCCGGCTGGTAGTTCTTTTTTTATTCCAATTTTTAGCAAATTTCTACATAAATTTCCCCTTATGGGGGTGAAAAAAACCTTGCACATATTAATGTAATATATCAATCGAAAGCGCTGATTTTTCTGCATAAGATGGAATTTGTTCGAAGTTTCTAAATCAAAAAGAAGGCCAGTTATAAGCTTTTTAGTTCGATTTCTTAAGGCTTACCTTGATCCAAAAATAATAATTAGCAGTTTCCTCATCTCCGGGTTATATAAGCTATATAATTAAAAATGTAAGTGTTCGTTTGTTCATACAAGGCTGAACGTGATCCAGTTTACGGTTAAGATCAAGTTCAGCCTTGGTTCATAACCTCAAATCTCTGTAAGTACTTCACCAATTGCTTTGAAATTTTTTCAGAACATGTGTTTTTATATATCACTTTTAATTTATTGCAACTTTGATTTAATTATTTCGTTTTTTAATATTTTATTATGGAGAATAAGCCACTTGCAACAATTGGCAGGGTACAGCTATTTTCATTTTGATTTAACAATTTTTTCTGTTTGTGTTGAAGTATTTTTGCACTCGACGATTAAGGAGAACTTTAAAACAAAGATTACTTATTTTGAATAGCAACAGTTTAATTTAGTTATTTTAATTTTTATTCAAAAATTTTGTGTTTTTTCTGTTTGTATTGATGTATTTGTTAGTATTTTTGCACTCGAAGATTAAATGGAACTTTAAGACAAAAATTACTTATTTTGAATGTTAACAGTTTCTAGCTATTTTCATCCTGATGTTAAAATTTTATGTTTTTTCTGTTTGTGTTGAAGTATTCTTTTAATATTTTTAAGGGAACTTTAAAACACGGATAATGTATTTTGAACGGCAAATTTTTAATTTAGAATTTTTGTGTTTGTGTTTCTTCTGTTTGGATAATGCTTATGTTGTAATTTTTCAATGTGCCGAGCCAGACACTATCACAATCTTCACAGGCAATGAAACAAAAAAAAAAAAAAAAAATGCCGCAAGCATTGTGAAAAAACAAAGCTCAAGACCAGTCAATCAAATTGAGCAGTTTAGATCTTCTCATGTGTACAATTATATATTGTGTGTTCTAGAATGGGTAAACCAGACAATCTATATTTTCAGACAATGAAACAACAAGCATTGTCAAATGAAACATTTTAGAAATATGTGCTTTTTCTTGCTTTTCCATCGAACCAGACTGAGCCACAGCAAAGCGTGGCCGGGTACAGCTAGTAGGAAATAAATGGAAAAGCGTGGGACTGAGAAAAATCAGTTTACTTTTGCTTCATTCCAGTCTTATCTTGTGACTATTGAATTTTTTTTTTTGACTCTGAAAATATAGGCCTTTTATGTGATTATAATTGTTTAAAAATTTTATATAAAATTCTCTTTAAAAAAACAAAATTTTTAAAAAACCCTGAAGTACTTTTTGGATTTTTCGGGCCTGATAATCACTGAAAAAGAAAAAGAAAAAAAGCTGAATAGATTGAAAGTGATAAAGGCATTTTAAAATGAATTTACACCGCAATTTCGTGCCGTGCCATAACAGGTTTTTGCACAGATAATCATTTGTAATCCAAACTTTTTTTACATTAATTTGGTTTTGAAATTGTTTAACAAAGAGCGTAATGCATAAAGTTTGAATATGCAAAAGGCCTGAAGCGATGACGAGAAAACAAATGATTGTGAAAGAAAATTTATAATATGGTTGTAGGTTTTTCGATATTGCATACCGAAAGGAAAGCTACTTTTTTTAAGGTGAAGTCTAGGGGGGACGAAAGAGGACGTTCATTGTCCCCCAACTTTTTTACTCTAATAATATCAACGTCTCACTGTTTTGTAAAAAATCAAAATCAGTACAAGCAGTGTCAATTATTTTGATTTCAATAACTTATGATGATATTTGAAACCTGTCCCCCCCCCCCCCGCACACCTATTTCCTAGGCAGGCTAGCATAGCTGAAACTAATTCTATGAATTTATGTAGTTCCCGTTTACTCATATTTTAACGCGCTTATTTTGGCGAGTAATATTAACCTGCGATTGTTAATTGTTGTTTGAGAGAATCAGGGAATCCCTTTTTTTTCACGAACTTAAAGTAGAAGTATCAAGCAGCCCATATGTATAGTTTTAAAAGCTTCTGTCTTATTTCATAAAGTTGTAAATTTACTAATGAGTGCCTATTTTGAATATTAAATAAGTTAGGAAGCTCAGCGTCCTCCCTTGAAATTAAAAGTAAGGGGACGCTTGAGGGAAAATAAAGAGGTGGGGGAACGCCGTCCCCCCGTGTCCCCCCTCGACTACACCACTGTGAAGAACACACACGCACACACACACGCGCGCGCACACACACACACACACATATATATATTATTTTGTATTTTTTAAATCAATTTTACATGAAATATATTATATCGCCTAAATCCTTTGATTAAGTGTTACTTTTATTTTTTAGCTTCAGACATTTAGAACTGCTAGTGTGACTTTTCACTGCATTATTTTGAATCTCTCTCTTTCTTTCTCTTTCTAACTTTTGATCAATTTGAAGCATGTTTCGGCTGCCAGTGTATTTTCTACACTCTGTTGTGATGTTTGCAACGATATTTTGGTTAAAAAAAAAAGTTATAAATGTGTCGGTGGCCATTATAAAGCTATCACGTTTATTAATTAATTAATTTATTTTCTTAACTTGAGGGTCTCTGAAAGGAAGGGAAAACTTTTATTCGTGTAAAACAAATGTCATGAACACCTTTCCCATAACAATTCGTTAAAAAATATGTTCGTTAATATTTCGGTAGTCCTTAGATAGAATAAATAATACCTCAAATCAGCGGCGGACTGGCTATGCGGGCATTCGGGCAAATGCCCGGTGGGCCGGTTCAACCTGGGCCGGTCGTAAAATATCTATCTTTTTTTAATAAAGTATACAGCTTTTACAATGTTCATAAAAAAACGGGGACCAAAACTTTGCCGTAACCTGGGCTTCAGAGAGTGCAATGCAGCAATGGGGCAAAATCTCTAGGGTCTGGCCGTTGGGCCACAAGGGGGAGGGGGCAGAATTTCTCAGGGCCAGCTGGTCCCTTATAGACAAACTAAACGGCTGCCTGGGGAGCAAAAATGATTATGTTTTATTTTTAAATTTTGAAAATAAATAAATAAAATACATCAGTTTTGCGCTTTAGGCTACCGCCTAAGTCGTCTATATGGACGAGATCTCGAGGCTGGCTTGAGAAATTCTCAGGGCCGGCTCGTCCATATAGAAAACCTGGGCGGCCGTCTGTTATGCAAACTTTTGAGAGCCGCAAAATTGATGTTTTTAATTATGAGCAGTGCAGGCGGGAGTGGCTAAGGCGGCGAGGCGATTGCCTCACGGCGCAACACCCTAAAGGACGGCAGCTATTAACAGCTAATTAACATATTACGTATCATTGGCCCTCTATGGTGAATAAGAAAAATTACTCTATCTTGTAAACACTTAATATTATTCAAATACATATCTACATACTTACTGACAATATTTTTGATCCCTACAAGCTACAAAATACAGCCCTGAGAATTTCTCAATCCAGGTGATGCAAATTCTCAGGGGCGGCCCCAGAGAAATTCTCTCCGGCGAGTTGTCTCACTGCGCAACGCCCTAAAGTGCGGCGACTGTTAATAGCTAATTTATATACAGTATGGGACCTCAAAATATACAGTAATTTATATACAGTATGGGAACTCTCTGGGAGGCCATCTTTCCAGATTTCGGAATTTTCCAGATTTTGGGTTATCTTTCAAAAAAAGTAGTAAGTAGCATCAGAGCTCATATAATTTGCTCTGGAAGTTTTTATTAGCATTTGCTCATTTATAGTATTTTTGGCCACTGGCCTATATAAGGGGGGGACAACCCTCCCCCCCTCCCCGAAATTTTGACTTAGATACTTAGAGACTTAGAGGGACCCCACCGAAATGTTGGTGTCCGAAAACTTTTTTTGAGACCTTAACCCTCTTTACGCTTTATACTATTCTAAAAATATGTTTTTTAATAACAATTGAATAGAGTGAACACTGAAAAAAAAAAAAAAAAAGCGCGATAAAATGAAAAAAAAAAAAAAAAAAAAATCAATTTTGGGGCCTTTGGGTTATAGGGTCGTACTAGGTCGCACCTAGTGTCGCGGCAAATTGCACGAAATGTTCGCGAGAACACAAATATAATGTAATAAAAACTAGAATATCTCCAATTAAATTTATTTTCTTAAATAAAAAAGGAATAATTTTACTACTATACTTTCAATTTTATGCAGTATTTTAGGTATTTAATTAAATGTACTGCATTTTGGTACAAAATATTGTATATGATTAAATTATTTTCTTTAATGCTTCGTCGTTATCACTTAACACGATTTTATATGTAGAAAAGGACCGTTCAGCATCTGCGCTATTAGACGGAACAGACAAACATCGGATTGCCACTTTGGACAGGATGGGAACACTTTCTCTCTTGAATTTCCAGAGTTGAATTGCCCTCCTTCAACGTGTAACTCATTTTGGGAGGGGGTATCATAGGGTTATTGTTAACTAACAATGGAACAACTGTCAACTTCGTCAAAAACATTTAAATATTTGTATTGATTTGGATCAAAAACTTCCTCTAAACATGAGGGGAATTATCCATAACTAGTTTTATAGTTATTTTTCTATTGATGAACTCTTCTAAAAGTTTAGTACATCTGTTATACATTTTAAAACTTCAGAACAGTATAAATTGCCGTTAAAGTGTAAGTAAAAAACAAAATAAGTCTCAAATTTTAAACAATTTGCGCACAAATCGGGATATTTTTTAAAAAATCGCAGATTTTAGGAAACAGCTTTAAAAATCGAGGGAATTCACGGAGTGACAAACTTGCACCCCTAATCGTACCACTTTCCTAGCGGTTTCTCCCCTAAATACCTCGCAAGCCCGAACCTGAAATGATTTTATATAGTACATCGATTAAATGTAGGTTCTAAAATCATTAGAACCAATTGCGATAGCAACAAAAAGTTGCTATCGCAATTGGTTCTAATGATTTTCTAACTATCATGAAATGCTCCAGTTGAGATTAATTCCGGTGAGCTAAAATGCATGAAAAATTTTGGAAAATATTTGGTTTGGCAGCATTTTCGGGAAGGTTTTGATTCGCAGTAGAATTTAAAACTAGAATATATACAGTGCAACTCTTGCAGTTATGAGACCTACTAATATTAGATATGGGTCTCTAGTCTGGAGAAAATTGAAAATGAAAGTAAAGTTGAATACGCAAGACCTAGCAAAGAAACATTATTAGAATAAAAAAAAAGGAAGCTGGAAATAGCTTTCAAATGCAAGCAATCCGAACTTTTAACAATAAATTTATCTAAACTAGAATCTTTCCCATGACTGTTCACAATGCTCCTTCGTTTAACAATTTTATCAACAGTCCTTTACTACGTTTCATGCCCAGAGCGGAAGAAAGACCCTTTTATGACTTCTTCCTTTTACAAGCACCACAGGGAATTGCGTTAATTGCTCTCCACTTTCAACTAAACCCTACTGACCATTCAATAATAACGCCTCAGCTGCATATACAGAAACAGATGCGTAGAACAGGAAGATGGGGAGATAGTGGAAGATAAAATGATAGTTTCTTTCTCAATCTCTCCTCTCCCCTAACAAATGGTACTGTAGCCATAAAAAGGCTATTTTCTCACGTTCTTTAAGCATAAACTATTCTAATTTAAATGGTTTTTTCCCCCAATGGTCGTTTACTTTGCCTGTAGGTTGTTATATGAATATTTTACCATGAGCTCGAGCCCACCCACTTTCCTCTCGTGCAAGCTGCATCCACCACCTCCACCCCTTACGCATCGGTGGGTCGGTCTGTCCTGCGCTTTTTTTTTTTTTTTTCAGAATTCCAACCCAATATATTTAGGGAAGTGCATTGAATGAGAGGCAATATTGAAGCGAGCATAAACCTATTACAAGCTTTTTTAATTCGAAAGAGAATTGATGATGATTGTTATAAAAAGAGAAAGTTGATGTCCTCTGAAGAAGTACAATCTGCTGAATCAGAATTCGTTTCACTAGACACTTCCTGAAGGTAATTTTATTTTTGCCGCTTTTAGTACTAATGCATTATCTAACAAGAAGTTCCGTCCAGAACTGTACGAGCCTACTGTCCGTTAAAAACCAACTTCAAACTTATAATCCAGCTATCTCTCTTTCTGATTTAGCTTTAGTTCTTATTACTTCAAATACCTTTTTCAACGGTTAATACATATTCATTCACTCATCATTCATTCTTTCATTTATTCAGTCATTCATTTACTCATTAATGTATTTATTCACTCATTTATTCATTCAAAAATATCCTTAGAAATCCCGATGAAAAAATTTCATATGAAAATAGGCTCCCTTAGTTCCGATATAACTTCGTATTTGTACATGTTCTACGTCATAAAATCTTTCCGATGAAGTTTGTTTCAAGCAAATCCGTCTGTTAGATCATGATTTGTATAAGATTGAAAATTCCCCGTAAGGGTTATGTTAATTTTTTTTTCTTTTTTGAGCTGTTCGAAAATGAATAAAGGTTGTTCAAATCAAAAAATCTTTTACTCTGAGAGCTTCTTCCAGTAAGCTTGTTCATAGGAACTTGGATCCTACGCCCAGAGTTCACATAATTTGCCCATAGGCGCTAATGTTGAGATTTTTTGAACTATTCAAAATTAAGCGAAAAAATGGGCAAATCAAAAAGTCAAATGTAGAAATGAGATGCCCATGCCAAGATCTTTCGATTCAAAAATAAAATATTTCGAATCCGACAAATCCTTCAAAAGTTATTGGGGGGGGGGGGGGGGCAGACAGACCGACAGACACACATTTTCTCCATCTCAAAAGCATAATTTCAAATTTTTCATTTTTCAGTCTTTTTTAATTACTTCACTTATTTTAACTTTTTCTTTATTATTCACGATACATTTAGCATTCTTTCATGCTAACAACTTTGTTTAAAACTTTGACGGGAAAGTAGGCTGAAAATGATAATGGTAAAAAAGTTATCAGTTGAGATTAAAAATAGTTCTCTGTTCTATGTGACACAAATCTTTATTCCTGTAAATTCGTTAAGTTTGGTTAGTTTTATTTTTATTTTTATTTTTTTTATTTTTTGTTTTTTGTTAAAGGTATTCTTGTTTTATTGCATATTTAACTTTCTGTATTAGCAATTTTTTAAAACATTTGGATTGACTTAACAGGTTTATTCTTTCCATTGTGTTCACTCAGACTGGAGATTCAGAAATTGTCTTGTTCGTTAATCACCATCCTTTCCAAGGCAAGTAAACTTGATCAGTGTTTAATTTTTAACAGAATATTCTATTTTTCTCTTGTATTTTCCCCTAAAACAGCTTCAGTTCTAGTTAAATTCTGTCTGAAGCGAAAATTATATAAAAACGTAAATCAGATTGCTTTTAAGTTCATAAATATGTTTTTTCCCTTCAATTTTCACATTAAAATGAGTCTGGTTACAAACTCCATTTATAATAATTTTTTCAATCATCAATTCCACCAATTGTTTTCGTAAAATTAACTGCGAGAAATCGACCTCCCCCCCCCGAAATTGGGGTCTAGCTACGCCACTATTTTTGGTTATCGTATACCACCTATAAGTCATGAAATTATCACAAAAAACGAAGTTGGAGTTGGCTTACATTCGAAGGCAAAACATCGAAAAACCTAGACTTTTCCCGATATTATTTTAATCTCTTAACAATAAAAGAAAAGAATTCCGGTAATTTCTGATATGATTTTATATTCTCTAGTTACTTAATTGCAGTAAAAGATCAGACGATCGTTAAAATGCCAGAAGTGCCGAATTTCAATTTTGCGAATGTTCTGTATCGCGAGAAAATTAGAGCTCATCTTAAAAAAATAAATGTAATAAAACAACAGGAAATAAAAAAAGCAAAATTTAATGATATTAACTCACAATTAAAGAAACAATTAATAACACTCTAATTCTAATTGCAAAACAAACCTTTTCAGAAAATCGAGAAATAAATTCGAGCTGCACATTTCCGATCTTAAACATGTTCATTGCATTTTATTTTCCTTCTTTTTAAAATGTCATATTTCCAGAAAAAAGAAAAAAAAAAAAAAAAACACGGCGCAAAATATTTTCTGCTTTTTTTGAAGAAGTTCCGGATTTTGGGTCTTTTGGGATTCCGAATTTATGGTCCTGTACTGTATTACGTATCATTACACTTCCATGCTGAATAAGAAAAATAACTGTCGCGTAAACATTTAATATTTTAATACATATCGACATATTTACTGACAATATTTTTAGTTCCTGCAATCTGAAAAATACCTGCCCTCCCAAGGGCCGGTCTGTTTGAAATATGCCCGGGCCGAATTTTCTTCCCAGTCCGCCCCTGCCTCAAATTTAATATTCTTCTTAAATTACGGAAAAAATATTTTTGTGACCTTTTTTCCATTAGTCATTCTATTCTTTCCTCTCTTTTTTTTCTTTCCTTTTTTATTTTTAATTTTACTTTTAAGATTGAAAATTTTCCTTTTTTTACCTAACTAAAATAAAATTGACTGCCCATTTTTCTGAAAAGTTAGGTGAGGTATGGTCCCCTTGGTGACATAAACACCTCTCACCTATGTAAATGCATAGTATTTCTAAAAGTCAGGGGGGGGGGGGATCACTCCCCTGATCGCCCAAATGACGGGCCTGCACTTCTGAGTATCCATATGAGAAGTTAAGTAAATCCAGAGACAATGCTGAAGTTTAACATTTGGTTCCTAGATGCCGCCACGTGTGCTCGCTTGACCTATTGGCAATCGATGTCTGTATACGATGGCTTATACAATTGAGCTAGATTATGTTCGGTTTGTCTCATATGAATTCTTATTGATGCTGTCACATTTAAAGATTTTCAGGTCAGTAAATATGATTTATTTTTATTGTGTATGTTGAGCTTTACGGAGTTAAATAGCGGCTGATGCAAGAAAATGCTGTCAGTTAACGAGTATGTAAAATGGCGGCGGGTAGTCAAGAATTGACCGCAAGGGCTGTGGTTCGTTGATATGTCCATGATAGTAAAATGTAATATTTTCCTATCCTTTGTTAGTGGAATTAATTCATATAAATTATATTCTGGAATATTGTGTGAAATCTGAGTGTTTTCGGAAGCGCATCCTGCTCCCCCATGTCATCTGCAGCTATGTTGACTGAATTCCCCATTACACGATCATCCAAATTTTTTTTTAGAACCCTTTAAATAAAAAAGAATTTGCTCAGGGTTTTCTAATAAATGAGATCATCTGTTCTTGTTAAAGAGATTTTTTTTTTAGTGTCGCTGTTCAAATACGCCCACCAACTAAGTAATTTTTGACAGTTGTTCCGGTGGATTTTAAATTTGTTTCTCAAAATACTGTTTGTGTTGCGAAATAATATGTACTGAGACAAAAGTTTTTATAGTGAAAGCATCATTGTTGTTTGCATTTCGATTATCAGTATGATTTTGTTCTAAGTTGTGTTCAAAGTACAGAACACATTTTTCAACAGCATCAAATGTTTAAACGTGAGCATGAAATTTAATGATCGCACCCCCAGTTTCTGGTACTTAATAAATCGTGCAGGAATAGGGATATTAAATAGGAAATAGGAATATTGAACACTTTGAATTGTCATTTCAGCGGGTGGTTATATAAGATTTCGCTGCTGGGGGGGGGGGGGGGGTAGGCTCCTACTTTGGTTATTTCACCTAACTTACCGAAATATTTATTCCTGAAGAGGAAGGTTTTAGCTCGTCGCTTGTTATTCATATTATATATAAGCCCCCTCCCCCTCAACCCATACATTTCAAACATCTAATGTAAGTTTGGTACTTCTCAGCTTCAGAGATTGTTTCCTGTCCATATTTCCTTTACTCATAGCTCATACTTGTTTGTGATCTCTTAAAATCATTAGTCTATTTAAGCATTGTTGTGCAATTTTAGTTTCCTAAAAGTTGAGATAAATCATACACTGATATATTTGGATACTAATAGCAAAATCAACATTTTTAATAAATTTGACAGAATGAAAATATTTTTATTTCTGGCTAATATAAGCTAATTGTTGATCTTGGAGCTTCTTTAATCACTTGAATTGCATATGGGATTCATTTCAGTCACCATTTTGTTATTTCTAAAATCCAACAATTAATCAAAAATAAGGATTTTAAACTCTGCATATGATATTTAAATTTTTATTGTTCTTGATAGAATGAGGTAAACAATTAAAAAGCCAAATGTTCTCATGATGAATGATATTTCCCCTATAAACTATATCCATTGCTTTGTAGATTTGCATATTTCATGCTTGCAAAATTTATTAAGTGCAAAAACAATAGTGTAGTGGATAAAGTACTATAAATTTAAAACTCAAAACTAATTTTGCTTTATTTTGAAGCAGTAAAAACTTGATTCATCATTTCTTAACAGTTTGCTATTTATTTTCATATGCATTATATGTATGTCATTCATTAGTAATGTAAATTAAAAATGGCCTTTGCACTTTTTTAGTGTTTATATATTTTAAATTTCATTAATGTTATAATGAGTAGTAAAAGTTGGTATCAGAACTTTTGTAGGCATAGATGTGTATTTAACTTTCTTACAAAATAGTCCAAGCCGCAGAATCGGGGCATCATTTTTCTAAATTTGTCATTTCAAGCAATGTGTAAAATATGAATGCACAATAGCTACAGTTTAAAACAGTAAATAGTTTTATGTAGGCCTTCCCCCAAACCTGTTTTTTATGACTGAATTATGATGCTCTAAAGTTTTTAAAAACAAAAATTCAAAAAAATATTTAGTATGCAGATGTGCTCCAAGATGTGTTTATGATTAGTGCTCGAAAATAGCACAAGGTTTAAGAGCAACCGTCGATCGCAATCAACCGGTCGATCCTGAGCCCATTTTCGGTCGATCGCGACAGTATTTTAGACAGTTATTAGAATTTGAAGGCAAGCCTATTTATTCATTTATATTAGCGTTCGCACACCTTTATCGCTCGAAAGATGGTTTTCCGGATATTCCCTTGTGAGCTTGGATGTCTTATGAGCGCATTCGAGTGAATGGGGCACAAATGAAATGGAGCCGGGCTGGCATTTTTGGCCTCATCGAGGACCAAAATAAGTTCCCAATGGCTTGGAGCCCGCAAGATACCAGCTATTTTAAATATTGCTGATTACAAAAAAGAGGATGCGGAGATGAAATATCTAAGCTATTAAATAGTGGCAAAGAAAAAACAGTTTGCTGCATTCTATAGTAGAGTAAACTAGGTTTAAACCGCTTTAAAAAGGCCGGCTTTTTTCAATTAAAACGCGCTTTTATTTAAAAAATTGTGTAATTTTTTTTACAAAAAAGTGTTAAATATAAAAATTATATATTTAGGTCGTTTATGCAGTTAAATTATTACTGCAATAGCAAAGTACTTGAAATAAAAATGAAATTTATTTAATAGAATGCCACATTACAGAAAATAGCAAAAAGAAAGTGCTCCTTATTAGAAATTTATTTAGATTCAATACAATTTAAACAATTTATTTTCAAGGATTTTCACTAAACACTGCTATTTGAACTAAATATAACCAATCATTTGTCTTTTTAATTAATAATCTTTTGCATATTTTAAAGCGCCTTTAATTTTTTTATGCCTTTTCAGAACTTTAACTAATTTTGTGATCCAAATAAAATTAAAAGCTATTTCTCATTTAAATTGCATAAAATAAAGATGCCCATCTTGAAGCAGACCTGCTGGTTAAATTGTACTAAAATGATATTGCTCTGAAATTTAATGTTATGTATAAAAAAAATCCCTTAGCCAACTATTCACCACAGCCAACTTCTTTTAAATTTTTGCCATCAGTAGTGCTGTAAGTAAACACTAGTTTAGTTAATAGGATTGTGTTAAGTATTTTGTTAAAGGAAAGGAAATGTTTCAAATTACTGTTTTTCTTACTCTTCTGGTCTTGAGCAAAAGTCTTTTTTGTTTGTAGTGTAAAATGTATGCTAGAAAAAACTAATGAACATAGTTCCTTATTGCAAGTTTCAGTATTATGAATTATTTTAAAAGTAATTAAATTCTTAGTATTAAAACATCAATTTTAAGTGAGAAGTATGTACTTGAATCTATAATAGGATAGCTTCTCATTAAGATAAGTATTGTGCTCGACTATAGAAGAAACCAAATTCAATTCCTCTCTCCCAACCTGGATTTAATTTCCTTCTCCTTTTGTGTTGAAAAGAATAGATTGTGTACTAGCTATAATATTAGGCAAGAGGTTTAATGAGAGAGTGCCACGAAATTAACCCATTACCCACTGGTGTTGCGTTGACGCAACGGCTACTAGGAAAAATTATAAAAAATTCACTAATAAAGTTGTTTTTGTGTCGATTGCAGTTTTAGATTTAGTGCTATCAATAGAAGTGCCACAACAAAAAAAAAAAGCTTCAAAAAAAATTATTTTACTACTAAAAACAAGCATTATTTTTGCTGTTTTTTTTTTTGGTCCAAATTTGAGATCTCAGATTTTTCTAGAAAGATTGTTAAAAAACCAAAAATAGAGCTTGGAAGTAAAATACTTTTGATCGAGGTCACAGCTTATCAGCATATTCCACAAATCAACTGTTTGTATGGGGGAGGAAAGGGAAGCAAAGACTTGTTGCGCTCGCGCCAGCACAACGTCTGCGGAAAAGGGGTAAATTGTTTCTACTCATTTCCGGATAAAGACATTTTGTTTCTATTCTGTGCCATTTGAATGTGGGAATTTGATTCTCTTCTCCTTTTTGTAAAAAATGCCTAGAACAAAATATTTTACATTGGAAGAAGCATTATCATGGATTTTAGATGAAAACTCTGATGACGATGCAAATGAGGAAGATGATTTTGGAAGAGGATTGCACCTGTAAAAAATGTTTGTCGCTACTCTAAAATACAGAAGAGAAAGGTTTTAGTTCCCCAGCCTTGTATCATTGAGCAATATAACCTGAATTTGGGGGGGGGGGGGATTGATTTGTGTGACAACGTGGTTTCAAATTACAGAATTAGAGTTCGAGGTAAAAAATGGTGGTGGCCAATATTTACAAATTATATCTATGTTGCATTGACAAATGCTTGAAACTTTCAAGATTATTTGAAGAAGGAAATAAGAAGGCACTGCTGGATTTTAGACGGGAGGTTGCTTTTTATCTTTTCCGCCCCCCCCCCCCCCCTTGATAGTAATGTAAATCAGAAAAATTCAGCGATGGGATGGTCAAGTAAATTCAGCTTTCCAAAGCCAGTAACTGGGAAACATTTCATTGTTAAGTCAACCGACAAGAAATGACTACATTGCAAGCATTGCCAAACAATTTATTGCTGCAGTGTTTGTAATGTTGCTTTACAACATGACTGCAGTGAAACATATCATGTATGAAAAATAGTTACTGATTATTTTCTCAAATGTAAAATTTCTCAAGTGCACTTACAACCTTATGTTTAATAAATTTTAGTATCCTATTAAGGTGTAATGCATGTTTTAATAATGCTCATGAAATTTTCCAATTTTTAAAACACATTGAAATCGCAGCATAGTTTTTGACGAGAATTCTTTGCATCCATACTCCTTTTCTGCTGATGTTGCATCAACGCAACACCCCATATTTCTAAAGAAAATTATACTTTTCTTCTTTTTGCAGCATATTACTTTTGTATGCAGCAGGGTTGGCAAGTTTTTGCCATAGGCGGAAAAAACCTGGTAAAAACCACCCTGGCAAAAATAGGATTTTGCGACCCAAAGTGGCAAAAATAAGATTCACTGTGTCCATTTAATTTCTTCCCAATTAAAAAGTAAACTAAAACATCAGATAAAAGAAATTTTAGTTAAAAATCAATGTTATTCATACTTTATTTGAGCACTAAGTTAAATAAGTGTATGTAATATATGCATTATAATATTAGAAATATGCATTTTATGAAAAAATACTCAAATTTATAACAAAATTTGAAATGAAACTAGAAGGAAAAAAAATGAAAATTTTATAGTAAATAAATAAATAGAAAATTAAATGAACTGTTAATTTTGTTTATATCATAATTATTAATGATATCCACAAAAAGAATTGCACAGAATAGGACTGTGCAGGCTGTAAATTGTAAATGGATATAGCGCTTATATGTGTTAGAAATGCAAATAAACAGTTATATTCTAAATTGAAATTTTTATTACACTAAAAGCAGAACACTATTAAATTTCAACGAATTCAGTAGAAGCTTCATTACAACCAATTTTTCTTTTGTTGTAGCATTGCATAGCAATAAACAAGTTACTAATAACTAATAAATTAAAATAAAACAGAAATTAAATGACAATGCAAATTTTACCAATTTCAAGTCAAAAGTTCTAAACTAATGCAATTTTTATTTTAAAACAAGGAAATCATATATATCATGCAAACTCTAAATGCTAATCCATGTGGACACATTTAATGCTTTTGTAAAATTGACATTTCAATCTTTTAGTAAGTGACATAAAATAATTTATATAGAAAAATAGAACCAACTTCAAATTATAAATTGCGCTAAAAAGTGAAAAATAAATTAATTTTTTAAACCACATAGATGTGACTTTTAAACAGTTATAGAAGTCGGTGCAAAATTAGGCTAGATAAAATCTTTTGTAATCATGAATCAATTACAAATATATATATTTTTCCAGAATTAGCAACAGCTCCAATATGAGGTAGCAAATGGTGTAATGGTAGTTAGACTCGTAATTTTGCAATACTTGGGTTACAATGTACTTTGATTAATAACTGATGTATGACCTAGGCTCATTTGACAATGGATTCGGATTGCATTGGTGAATTTCAGTATTTGAATAGTAAAGATACAGAAAAATAAAATCACTGAAAGTGATGAAAGTAACTATTTGTTCTTTTTTCTAAAAGCAAAAGGGCGAAAATAAATCTAGTTGCCTTACAAGACTTAACAGAAAAGTTTTTTTCAATATATAATTTTGAGTTAATTTTAACTACTTCTTTATAACTTAAGACTGTTTCATTAAATATTTGTTTTAATTATAATATTTATTAATTAGCAAAATAAAGATATTAAATACCACACAAAAATTAAATTAATTATTTAGGACATTATAAAGCCCTTATTAAATTGTAGACCTTATTACATATTATTTAAGAACAATAAGTATTTGCCATTTTTGCTGATTTTTTTTTTCCATTTTTGCCCTGGTTTTTTCCAGTTATACCACTGTCCTGGCAAAAATACCAACCCTGGTATTCAGGGTTGGCAGGTTTTTGACACGTGGCAGTTTTTGACAGTCAAAAACCTCCTTGTCAGAAACTCAAAAACCCATATTTGTATGTGAAAGGTATTAACAAGTAAAACTAATTAATAATACAGAATAGTGCTCCAAATATATTGCAGAAAAAATAAATTTGTCACATCCTAAGTGGTTTTAACCTTGAAAAAAAGAAGAAAATATGAGTTTTTGTGCTTGATATTAGTGATGTGGGTAGGGCAAATACCCACTGAATTTCCCCAACACATTTTTTATGTGCCCAAAATGTGGGCAATTGTCAAAACATTTTCTTTTACTTTTCGACATTTTTAATAAGAATTACTGCTTATGAATAACAAGTTATTTTAAAATACAGTGGAACCTCGCTATTCGTACGCAATTCGTTCCAAAAGGCAATTTGAATGGTGATTTGTACTACTAGCGAATTATTTTTTCACATAAGATACAATGTAAATTGGATTAATCCGTTCCAGACCCACAGATGGTTACTTATTTAAACCCATAAAAAACAAATATACAGAACTGTACATGAAATTATAGATAAATAAAAATGTAACTGCATTTTGCTTGTACTGAGGTGAACTGAGCTGATGGCATAAGTGGAATGTTCAGAGGAGGAAGATAAATGGTTGGGAGAGGAGTCCCCTTCCATAAAAACAGCAGATAACATCCCTTCAAGTGTTTTCTTCCTTTCTGCTTTTCTTTCTTTTTCTGTCTTTTTGCACTAGAAGAATCTTGGGTTTCTTTCTCTAAAAACCTGTCCAATGTTCTCTGATATTCTCGCTTGTTCAGAATTTTTCTAAAATGGTTAATAACATTGTCGTTGAACAAGTTAATGCTATTGACCAAAGCAGTGTTGGGATGCCATTTTTCCACCACTCTCGGTTTTCTCCCAGTGGTAACACAGCTCTTTAATTTTTGCAAAGGAAATGCTTTTTTTTACTACTTTCCTCGTCTGAGGAAGAAAGTTCTTCAACCACTTCCTCTTCCTGACCCCTTAGAAAGTTAAAATTGTCAGTAAAATCTGAAAAAGTATTAAAATTTTTAAACAATCCAAAACGCGAAACAAATTATTTCCAGACGAATCTAAAATGAGCATAATTTCTTGATTTTATCGTAAAAAAAAGCCAAACTGGCAACCCAGCTGGCCCCTGGCGGCATACGAATCGCGGGACAAGTACGAATGACGAGTTGAATTTTACTTGCATAAGTTGGGCGAATAGCGAGGTGGATGAATGGGGGGGTTCCACTGTATATGTTTCATTGGTAAGAGTACAAGAGAGGTCTAAAATTAGTGCTAATTACACTTTCGTACATTTTATCAGTGTTGATCATAAAACATGTAATAATTCATAAATATTTTCTGTATAGATGCTGTTGGCAGTGCTGTTAGCCTCTACAATCAAATACAAAAATGCAAATCAAACGTTTTTAAACAAATTATTTTACCCAAAACCAACATTAATCATAATTTGATAAAGTTCAACAGTTGTTTAAATTTATATAATTTCTTGTAAAATTTAGGTCAGCTGAAGATTGTGATAAGTTTTTGACAGTTTAAACCGGTATTATACCTTTGTCATGTCAAAAACCCAACCCTGATTGTATGTGACAACTTTTGTTAATTGTATCGAAAACAAATAACGATTTCGATATTTGGCGATTAGCGGGTTAAGCACACAAACCTGAGAATAGTATTGTGTCTAATTGAAAAAGTCCAATAAAGTCCGGCCTTTTAAAAAAAGACCGGTCTTTTTTTAATATAAGTCGGTTTTTTTTGCAGCCCTGAGCTCAAGCGCTGTAACCTAAAGGTTAAGCAAAAACTGTGTAGCAACAGACTCAACTCTTGGAAACTGATTTGACCATATTAGATGTCGAGTCTGTTACTGCAAGGATTTAACAAAAGAATGAAAAATAACTATATATACATTATTTATGAGAAGTAAAAGTTTCACATTTCATATGTATTTTAGTAAAAAAGGAAACTCATAAAGAATCCTATTGTGCAGAAGAAAATAGACTCATGCTCTCCACCAATGTATAATACACCTGTGTGAAATGTGACTTGAGCGCTTGAAGCATCGTAATAGCCTCGTTCACATGGCATTCTTATAACCCGCTTGTACCCTGCTTATCCCCGCATTCCGGTTTTTTACCAGGTAAATGGTGGGTCTAGTTGCCTCCTGCCCAAGAGCAGGATTTTTGCGGAGTTTCTACCCAGCATGCCATTTGCGCAGCACTCGATTCCCCACGAGTTAACTTTTGATTGACAGTTCGCGCGTTCCGTATGGTGTGCGCAACTTGAGGATTTTAAATGAAATAGGCAAACAGTACACCAATAAAAATTATTTCTTACTTGTATTTTTTTCCATGTTTATTTTTCAATTTTGTGTATATCTTTTGTCATCTCTAGATGTAATAAATTTAAGAAAAATTAAGATGAAAAATCCTATGATCTTGTACGTTTCCATACATGTTAGTACTTTCTTATCTTGAAACGCAGAAATAATTTGTCGTACTCATCATAGTGACATCGGTTTGTTCATTTTTATTAGTTCATGAATTAAATGTCTTAAGGGTTTAAACTCTTAAAAACGTATCCTTTATTTTTGGAAATGACACATGCATGCGATTAATATGTAGGCATAATTTTGTTAGCTGTGCCATATCAGGTTTTTCTTACACAACCCTCTAGTGTTTAAAATGTCGAAAACTAACGTGGTAAAATATATAAATAAAACTAACCGGGTTAGAAATTAATTGAGATTTTCAAAATTACTTATACATAAATAACGTACATCAAAATAAAATAATTTTTGGAAAAAATAGAACCAACTTCAAATTATAAATTGCGCTAAAAAGTGAAAAATAAATTAATTCTTACGATCTCACCGATACGATTTTTAAATATAACTTTTGAAGCCTGCGCACAATTACCTAATCACCATTACGCCATGTGTTACTTTACATTGAAACTGTTACAAACTCGAGGCCATTTATATTTGTAATTTACTCATGATTAGAAAAGTAAACATGAATCAGAACCAATCATGATTTTGCACCGACTTCAAAAGTTATGTTTAAAAATCGTATCGATGTGGTTTAAAGAATTAAATTAGCTTTCACTTTTTAACGCAATTTATAATTTGCAGTCGGTTCTATTTTTTTTCGAAAGTGACTTTATTTTATTATTTTTGGTGTAAATCCATTTTTTACATAAATACTCTATTTTTAAAAAATCCATATCAAAAGGCAAACCTTCTTTGAGTGAATGGCACTGAAAACTAATCATTTGTATAATAAATTCCGTTTGGAAGTCTATTTTAAAAAGTCATTAGAGCAACCACCCTCGATGGATTAAAAAAAATCAAAATCTTGAAAATCGGCTCATCCTGTGAGATGTAATGGGTGGACAAACAAAAAACCGACATCCATACGGTATGAATATATAACCAGCTCCTTTGTGAAGTCGGTTAAAAAAAAAAGAATATAATAATTATCTAAATATTCGGCAATTTCTCCTAGGCCGAAGCCGAATATTAAGATTTCTAGAAAATCGTGGTAATAGAAAGCATTTTCCAAATTTAAAAGTATTCACCAAGTAAAACACCAATTTCACACAATAATCTATGATGTAGGATTTAATTCTGTTTAAGAATCCAGAACTAACTAAAATTAATGTATTTTCTGTATTGTTTTGAATTCAATAAAATTGAGAATTTCACTCACAAGTGGCAGGCAGGTTTCGGCAGAAAATGGCAGGTTTTAATTGTAAGCATTAGCATTATTTTACTAATTTCTAAATTCAAATTAAAGGCATACTATTGTTTAGTTAAGGTTTACCTTGCTCCAAATAATTTCATGAAGATATTTTAAAAGCTATAAAAGTTAATATTATTATTTTATGGCTTTTTACATACCTATTTTTAAAAGATCTATTAAAATTTAATGCATTTAACTGGAATATATTTTTAAATTTAAAAAGCCCAATAATTTATGCTATCTTAATATTCATGATATGTTCTAGGCTTTTTCCATTGGTTTCTTACCCAATATTCACAATAAATCGGTTTACTCACACAAAGTCCGACTTCCACTGTGTTACTAAACAAAATAAAAGTCTCACATTCCTTATAATAATTAACTATTGCCAGAATTTGAGAGCAAATGCTAAGTATAAAATACAATATTGTAACTGTATCAAACCTAAAAGCAATGTTTAAAAAAAGTAGTTTTTTATAAATTATTTTTATTTATTTAAATTTTGTACTAATGTATTCTTTTACAATAACTATAATGCTATTTTAGATGTTTAAAATCTACTAATTTCTTTATTTTTGTACATTTCTACCGTAGCAGAACTATTCGGCCAAATAATGATCAGTATTCGGAAAGACCGAATATTCGGCTAAATCACGAAACGTCTATTTGGCCAGGCCGAATATTCGTTGCATCTTTAACAGACACACACATGCATATATATATATATAAATATATGTGTGTGTGTGTGAAAATGCAGAGCTTTGAACGGTCTTTCCCCCTTTATTTAAGATAACAATTCTCCATTTAATTCAGTTACACTACCTGCAATAAAAAAAACAAATATATAACGTTGCATTTTTGGTTTTAATAAGAACACACATAGCTTGAATCTGGATAATTTCTATTTTTCAAATACATCCTGAACTTTATTGGTTGTCTTATTATATTTGTTGATAAGTGTTGATAAGATTTGGGTGTCATAATTAATTCTATATTTGGAATTAATGTTCAATTGTTTCATAAACCATATATAACCACCACCTGTACATAAAATAAAATGTCTTGATATTGATTGCTAGATATAGCATATGGTATGCAATTGGCAATATTCTGGTTAATCAGTTTGCCCTTAGCAACCTTGTTTGCTTTTAAGATATTATGAGCAAAATGTTTGTAAATATTCCTGAATCGTAAGAAAAAAGCAACGATCTTTTCATGCTCTTAATTTACTTAGAACACATCTTTCCTTTTTCTTTAAGAAAGATGCATTTTTTATGATGCAAAATTTTAATTTTCAAAAGATACATCATTCCGTATACTAGATTTCAGCTGTTACAAAAAAGCATAAACGAAACAATGTAAACATGTTAAACAAAAGCAATAATATCTAATTTTTAAAGGGTGAATGCAATTATTTTTTCCAAAAGATCTATACTAAAACAACCTCAGCCGAGTATTTCCCTAGAATTTGTTTTAAACTGTAACATTCAGAAAAGCGAAAGCAAGAAAACGGCAATAGGATGTGTAAAAATTGTAAACAGTGCGCAAAGGATGATGGGTAAAACCGCTTTCCGAGACAAAACCTCTTTTCTCATGTGAAAGGGGTTTTTTCCAAACGGGTTTTTTCGGAATTGGAGAGTGGATTTGTAGGTTACAAAAGTGCCATGTGAACGGGGCTAATGAAATGATTCTATTTCCTCAGCACACTTGCATGTATAGTTCTCTGAAAAATCGATGTGTATAAAAGAGCTTCATTTTGGCAATAAGTGGTTTTTATAACACATTCTGTAGGCTGATAACCAGGGTCCGTTGATTTAAATCAAGGGATTTTTTTCAGAAAAATTATTGTTTTTACAAATGTTAGAAAGTGTTGTAAAAATGAAATATGTTTCAATTAGAGCTACTCCTTCAAACAAAACTTCCTAGGTCCATCTATCTGTGTGCGTAACATATTTCGTAAGTCTAGAACTAATTACTATTTTTTTAATTTTACAATATTACTCTTTTCTTCAAGAATCTTAACAGCAAAGCATAATTTATTCAATCATTGAAATTAGAATTCATAAAAATCAGGAACCATTCTGCATTTTTTATCTTAAAAATAGTATTTTAGATCAATTTAATAAATGCCCCATAACAAATAATTCAGAATGATAGTGTTTAAAACAATAATTGTTAGAATTTAGAATGTGTATCCTTAAAGTTTCATCCATGTCCCCTAAAAGCTTTAGGTTTTTTTTTCTTTCTAAAATATTTTTTTATCATAGAAGTTTGCAATCAAGGTATTTGATTAAAACAAAAAGTTTCAGTTTTTAGTAATGCTGTGAGCATATGATTTTACTAAAGGGGTAAAAATGTTTCAGACTTTTTCATTTAAAAAATAGAAAAATGGTTAAAGTACAATCAAGGTAAAAATTAAGTACACACAATTGTTACTTTTTTTCAGCTTTCAACAGCTAAATAATTCAAATACAAATACAAAAGTGACGACCAGCAACAGGCTCAGGGCCCAGCTAGGCTGGTCCTAGTTAATTTAGCAGTCCCCAATGAACATCAAGAGCTTTCTTAAAAGTTTTTACCCCACTGCAATTAACAGTTGCTTCCGGTAAACTATTCCAACTGCCCACAGCCCTATTGAAGTAGTAGTTTTTCCTAATTTCAAGATTAGCCTGAGATTTGAAAAGTTTAAAACAATGACCTCTGGTTCTACTTTCAGCACATAGCTGTAGTCCATCAACATTTCCGTTTTAATGAATTTAAACAACTGAATCATGTCCCCTCTGACTCTCCTTTGCTCAAGACTATACATATTGAGCCTTTTAAGCCTAACCTCATAATCTAAGTCTGAAAGACCACTTACCAATCTTGTAGCCCTCCTTTGAATCCTTTCCAATAAGGTAATATCCTTTTTTAGGTACGGAGACCAAAACTGAACAGCATACTCCAAATGAAGTCTTACCAAACTTCTGTATAATGGCAATACAACTTCCCTAGACCTGTTCGAAATAGCCTTATTGATAAACCCAAGCATCCTGTTAGCTTTGTTACTTACTATGCTACACTGCTGACTGGACTTGAAGTCATGACTAATCAATACTCCTAGATCAACAACTGCTTCTGCTTCCCTAATGACAGAACCTTGTAAATAATAGGTTGCATGTTTATTCCCATGACCAAAATGAAGCACTTGACATTTCCCAATATTAAAAGAGATACCCCACTTAATTGCCCACCTAGAAATTTGATTCAAATCCTCTTGAAACTGATTGACTTGTTCCTCCGTGTCCACAATTCCCATTATTTTGACATCATCAGCAAAAATATTGATGTTCCCAGAAATACTCTGAGTAATATCATTAATAAAAATAATAATTAAATAAATTCATACTGAGTAATATCATTAATAATAATAATAATTAAATAAAATAATAATTAAATAAATAATAATAAAAATAAATTCAGATGAAAGCTGAATAAATTTACCACTTGTGTGTACTTAATTTTTACATTGAGTGTACTTGAATCATTTTTCTATTTTATAAATGAAAAAGCCTGAAATATTTTTACTCATTTAGTAAAATCATATGCTCACACCTTTATCAAAAAGTGAAACTTTTTGTTTTATTCAAATATCTTTATTGAAAACGTCTATGATAAAGAATATTTTAGAAGGAAAAAACCTTAAGCTATTAGGGGACATGGTTGAAACTTTAAGGATACATATTCTAAATTCTAACAATTGTTGTTTTAAACACTATCATTCTTGAATATTTATTGGGTGGCATTTATTAAATTGATCTAAAATACTATTTTTAAGATAAAAAACACAAAATGGTTCATGAATATTATGAATTCTAATTTGAATGAATTATGCTTTTCTGTTAAGATGCTTGAAGAATAAGAGTAATATTGTAAAATTTAAAAAAATAGTAATTAGTTCTAAACTTATGAAATATGTTATGCACACAGACAGATGGACCTAGGAAGTTTTGTTTCAAACAGTGGTTGTAATTGCAGCATATCTCATTTTTACAACACTTTCTAACATTGTAAAATCAATGATTTTTTTTAAAAATAATCACTTGATTTAAATCACGAACCCTGCTTTCCTGCTTACGAGTGTACTATTTATTATTCCTGGTAGGGTTGTGTTTCATTTGAGTCATGCATTTGTATTAAAATTTGTTTATTATTATTATTATTACAAATTATTTATTGCTGTGAAAATAGCTTAAAATGTGTTTTTGCATATTAACATGCTATATTGTTTCTATGAATGTAACATAATAAATATCTGAAATCTTTTGGGTATTTTTTAAAAAATCCAATTTAAATTTAAAAAATCCTATTTTTACTATTTTTATTTTAAAAAATTAAAGAATCACAAACTCTGATCAAGAAGGATCTTCCCAGAGTTATTTATTGTTAAGATTACTTTTGATCATAAATAAATAGAGTGCCCTAGTTGTGGATGTTTTCTAATCTTAAATAAAATATTAATGCACTTGAATTAAACATTTCTGAGTATTTTACCTTCTAAAATTTTCACATGTTTTCAATTTTAAAAATTCAGATGCTTTACATTTATTGTAATTTAAATTCAAATGCTTTAAACTCTTATAGTACAAGGTAAGAGATCCTGAAGACGGAAGTGCTACTTATTTTGAATGCCAGTATATTTGGAAAAGTCTGAATATCAATCCTTCTTACTCTGCTGATGTAGAATTTGAATCAAAAATGTCAGAACCACACCTGTAAGTATTTAAATTTAATTGAAATAATGTAATGTTTATGATAACTATTTGTTTTTTATAAGTAAAATTAATGCATTTCAAAATCCTCAACTTAAATTTTATACTAGCATTATATTATTACTGCTGTGAGAAAAATACTATAAATGTAAAATTGATTATTTTCTGGACATAGAAGAATTGATTTATCTTGTAAATTAATGTGTAATGCATATTATACATTATTACATTAAAAATTCATTTATCCAGGGTTCAAGTAACCAGATTTTTTCCCGATAGTCTGTATCTTTTTTTGCTCCTTTAAAAACTTAAATTTTCTGATTCCACTAAGTACACAGTTCCGGTTTTCCCATCCCTTATATTTACAAATACAGTGTAACATTGATTTAACGATTTCCTCAATCTAGCAAAGTTGTAGCAGTCCAAGAGTGGATTTGATCTATGTTATATTTCCCCAATTTAATGATATAATTGATTTCCCGAGAGCATTTGACAGTCCATAGACAATTGTTAAATTGGGGTTACACTTATATACAGTCAAACCTCCGTATCTCAAAGTAGCAAATTTCCAGAAATAATTTTGATGTATAGAAGCTGTTTTAATTTTATCATAATTATTCCTAAAGCCGCGTCCAGACATGTAACATCTCCGTGTAGCAGGACAATGTCACATAACAGCGCACCTTAATACAATACCGTATCATCATATCGTAGCAGAACACCGTCGCGTAACAGCGCACCGTATCAAACAGGCAATCACAGGGTTCTGATGGGCCATTATCCCTTCTAAAGGACCCATTATTTTTGCTAAGAAATAATTCGAAGCTAATACAATTCTTAAAAGAATAGCAGAGATTTATTTATGAAAAATATTTCAATAACTTTACAATACAACGTTAAAAATATTACCTAAAGCCATTCGTAAAAAAAATAAAGTTGACTAGATTTTTATATTTTTATGAATAAAATTTAACTATCGGGCATTTCACACAAAGTCGATGCAGCTCGAGGAACAACTATCCCTAAGAAAGTATTCTAAGGCACATGGACCATCTCACCGGGTAAAAACGTCAACTTCCCGCTCGCTCTCTGAGCGAACGTCTCAAGAGAAGTTCTAAAAGGATTAAGAGAGAGAAGCAAGCGAGCACTACGCTTAAATACCGGAGGGTGATTTGCGTATACCGCTGAGCACGTGTACGCACATGCGTCGATGACACGTGATGTGCATTCGAGAAAATTCTCGATCGGAAAAACCGGCAACGCCCCCAAGTGGCGGATTTAGCCAACTAATCAGTTTGAAAAAGATTTGCTAGTCGGGAGGTAATTCGCAACTTAGCTGACTTTTACTGTCTACAATGTTAAAGGCTTAAACCAAATAAATTAGTAAGTTACCAAAATTAATTTTTACTTTTGAATTAAGTGGTGAGAATTTAAAAAAAAATAACATTTCCTATCAATGCCTCCCCTTCTCATCATCTTAATGAAAAGTAAAAACACTATTACTATAAAAATATCACATGGCTTTAGGCTTTAACATATGTTAAATTCCTTTTACAAAAACAGTGAAACTTGTTAATATTAACACCAGTATTTTTCTTTCAATGGGTAAAATACAGAAACACCCATTAACATTTCTAATATATTGAAAAACATGAACACTTGATAATCACAAACAGCAACATGATCACATCAGTAGCACTTCCAAGTCCAAATATTGAATTAGAGTCACTAATTTCAAATCCATAAAGTCCCAGGGAATGAATGTAGATAATCACATTTAATCTGCAATACAATAAGAAATACTACAAGTAACAGTTCAAATCAGCATATTATACACAATTCCATTTAAAAAAATTTATACATCAGTTATTTACACTTAATATACTTTTACGTTTATAATAACAATTTTACTTTTAAATTCAATCATAAAAATTTCTCATAACAATTTATATTAAATCTTGTATAAAAGTAAAATAAACTGACTGATGTAAAAAACAAGTACTTAGAACATTCATACAAAAATTGATATTATATTGCACTTATTTAAAAAAATTTTCAACAAATTTCTCTAATTCGGCTTGGGTCGGCGGTTTCGTGAAAATATCCGACAAATTATCTTTACTAGAAACATGTCTAATATTAAAAATATTTTTATACACTAAATCTCTAATGAAAAAAAGTTTAACATCAATATGCTTGCTTCGGTGGTTTTCTAATGGCGACTTTATAAATTCAATTGAAGCTTGATTATCAGCAAAAAGTAAAGATTTAGCTTTCGATCTATTTATCATTTTATTTTCAAAGCATTCGTCCAAAATTCTGTCGAACCATATTAACTCCTTCACGGCTTCAGTCATTGCGATAAATTCGGCTTCCATGGTGGACAAACTTACACTCTTTTCTTTAAAGGTTCGCCACTCAATGGGTGAATTATCAAGCAAAATTAGCTGACCTCCGATTGAAGTTCGGTCATCACGATTTGCCGCGTAATCGGAATCAGTGAACGCGATAATTTGAACTTTATTGCAATTTAGAAAAAGTTTTAAATCTTTACTTTGATGAACGTAGCCTAATAATTTTAACAGTCCATTCCAATGAACAAGTCCTGGATTGCTCTGGAATTGACTAAAGATGTTAACTGCATATGATATGTCAGGTCTGGTTCGATTTGCAATAAAAGTTAAACATCCTAACAAATTTCTATACGGTATGTTTGACATTTCTTTAATTTCTTCATCGGTTTTCGGACAATTTAATTTAGAATAAACAATTCCCTTACTAATAGGTAAAGATGCATTGGGAATACGAAAATTTTTATATCTCTCACATACTTCTTCTATGTAAGAAGTCTGATGCAAGTGTAGGCCCTTTTCGTCCTCTCCGAATTCTACGCCAAGTAATTTTTGCGTCTTTCCCAATACTTTTAAGTCAAATTGTTCATTCAATAATTTTAAAGCATTACTAATGTCCGAATCCTTTCTTCCAAAAATTACAATGTCATCAACATATAACAATAAAATTACGTTAGAATTAAAATAAACACAATTGCAACTTGAAAACTTTTTAAAACCTAACTGAATTAATACACTGTTAATTTCATAAAACCACAAGCGGCCACTTTGATGTAAGCCATAAATTGCCTTATTTAATTTACAATATAATTTCTCTTTTCCTTTTTCTATAAAACCTGGGGGTTGGCACATAAATATTTGATCATCTATAGGAGCATACAGGTAAGCATTTTTAACATCACATTGAACATTTAACCATTTATGACACACAACTAATAATGAAAAGAAAAAACGAATAACACTGAAATTTACAACAGGGCTGAAGGTCTCCTCAAAATTTAATCCTTTTACTTGAGAGAACCCTTGAGCACAAAGTCTAGCTTTAAATCTGACAATTTCCCCTTTTTCGTTTTTCTTTAATGTATAAACCCACCGACATCCTACTGGATTAGCATTTGTCGGTAATTTGGCTAAAGTCCAAACATTCCTTTCCTGCATAATTGCAATCTCTGATTCCATTGCTTTACGCCATTCCTCCCGTTCTGTAGATTTTAAGGATTGTTTATAAGAATTAGGCACTTTAATTTCGCGGTCTAGTCAGGACTCGCTAACACTTGAACTAACAGAATTACTTGGAATTTCCCCTTGAAAAGTATCCCGTCCACTAAAAGAAAAAATTTGAGGATCATAGGATATATTCTTATTTTTACAGTACCGTTCTACATCATTTAGGCTTCTTAAACGGATGGTGTGACCTTTTTCAAAATAATAGATATCGTTACGTGATCCATCCGGTCTTGGAACTAATCATCGGTTGTCGGTTTTCTAGCGTCACATCAAAGGAGTGTTATCGGCTGACGATACGCAAGTGCTGTACATGTCTGGATGGCACTGCATGACAAGGTACCAGTACACCGTCTTGGACGTTTCCTCTTTTTAAATAAATAGTCTATGACTATATACAGGGTTCCCACGGGTGCTTATAAGTGCTTAATTTGACCTTTTGTTTCTAAAAGTTTTTAGAAGTACTTATTTTTAATCAAAGGTGCTTTTTTTTAATACGAGAGTCGATTTTTAAATTACCATATTTTTTAATGCAATTTCTGATCAGTTTTTTTTTTTTTTTTTTTTGTGATTTTTTTAAAGATTCAAAAAGTGAAAACTTATGGAGGCTTATAAGAATTTTGTTGATTTAATCACACGGTCAAGCGCCTGTAGAGCATGGCTTTGGTGTAAATAAGTCATTAGAAGTGGAAAATTTGAAAGAAGAATCTTATATTGCTCAGAGGTTCCTTTTGAGAATGCCAATAATTGTAATGAAATTACGAAAGAAATGAGAAAGGGTCAATCCATACCACTTCATCTAGGGTATGAAACCCATGGTCTCATATTTTAATGATTTTTTTTTATTTGTTCAATTTACTCTCGCAATTATCCCTGTAAATATTTTTGTTGCTATCTTTAATACTTTTTGAGATATTTCTAAAATGTGTTTTCTAAAATGTGTTTAAAAAGACGTCTTCGCTTTATGGACATATTTTGTGGTAGCGACGTAGTTCAAGCAAAAAATTCATAACTTTATTAATTTACATGATATTACTAAAATGTTCAGAATAACTTACAGAGTTAGACAAAAATGCATTTAAACAAATACCTATTAAATGGTGCAGTTAGTATTAACATCAGGTAGAATGTATTTATTTTCTGCAAAAGCAGATTGCTTCAATCGATCTCCAGTGCAAAAGCATTTTAAAACAGACTCAAGAAGAAAAAAAGAAAGGTATTGTTTCACACAAATTTTTATTTAAAATAGTTTTATTTTAAAAATAAAAGTCACTTTTGGTCATTTGGTATGTCACAGTTTGTAAATAGGAAATGAGCCTGCATTATGTTTAGATACTTTAAAAAATCATGATTCAATGACTTCTTTTTCTTCCTCAATTTTATGTTGCTTTTTTTTTTTTTTTTACTTTATAAACATTAATTTACGAACTTTTTTCTTGTAAAAATAATCTTATTTTGCATTATATTGTCTGTATTTTATGATTTTAAAGCAATTAGTATGTTACAATAAGAAGCGAAAACTTGTAATGTTGTGAAAGATATTTTCTACATACTTTTAAATTGTTTACTGTGAAATTAAATATATTGGCAGTAAAAAAGACACCAATTTTATTTCAGAACCTTTTAGTTTATACTTAGAGGATTATTTAAAAAAAAAATATATTTTGATTACTGCAGTGCCTTTTAGTTTTATTGCTGTTTCAAAATTTCATGTTTTTTCTTCACATTATTTATGAAATCCAAGTTTGGGCTACTACTAACTGCACCATTTAATACGTATTTGTTTAAATGCCTTTTTGTCTAATTTTATAAGTTATTCTAAGCATTTTAGTGAATTTTTTTTTGTGATATCATGAAAATTGGCAAAGTTATGAATTTCTTGCTTGAACTACGTCGCCAGCACAAAATTTGTCCGTAAAGCGAAGACGTCTCTTTAAACACGTTTCAGAAAATTGATATCTCAAAAAGTAT
Organism: Octonoba sinensis; assembly: GCA_038502835.1. Classification (NCBI taxonomy): domain Eukaryota; kingdom Metazoa; phylum Arthropoda; class Arachnida; order Araneae; family Uloboridae; genus Octonoba; species Octonoba sinensis. The sequence goes on from CM076598.1 coordinate 146,587,153, forward strand.
TAAAGATAGCAACGAAAAAAATTGCAGGGGTAGTCCTGATAGTAAAATGAACAGATAACAAAAAAAAAAAAAAAAATCATAAGAATCTGAGACCATGGGTTTCATTTTCATTTGTGGCTGGATGATTTGATATTTAAAATGACCCGGAAGTTTGTTTCTCCTTCAAGGCAAAAATATATGCTCCATTTGGAAGAGCAAAAAAAAAAAAAAAAAAAATTGAAAAGAAAAAAAAAATATGATGACAATAAAGAAAGAAAGAAAAAAAAAGTTAAATTATTTAAAATTAAAAAAAGCTTTTCTTCAAGTTCAAGCCAGGGTTCGCGCTAGGCCGCACAATTGCGCGATTCCCGCAATATTTTTTGAAATCCCACTCAAAAAAATTTTTTTTTTTTGTGCTTAAATTTAAAAAATCCCACTTAAAATTTTGGTCAGGAAGGGAAATCCCACCTTGTATTTTTCCCCAGTGTGAACCCTGCAAGGTGATGTCATAGTTATAGAAAATTCAGCAGAAGAACTGTGTAATAAGGCAGAGTCGTCCAAAAACATTTCACTTTTTATGAAAGCCAATTGACTTCGTAGGGATATTAAAGAAAAAGCATCTGAAGTTAAAGAATTAGACATTAAGATTTCTGAAAAAGAAAAAGAATTTAATTGAAATGTAAATGATTTTTAAGTTATTATCTGCAAAGCTTTTGATGTGCTTTTAATTGACCATTTATTCATTCATAAATTTTTTAACTAACCCTCACCACTTTTATTTTTCTTTCATATAATTGCAGATTCTTTTTTAACCTTGGATCAAAAAGTTAAAGTTCATGGGTAATTCCACTGACATTAAAATTTAATTATGTTTCTAACTTTTAAAATTGCCCTTTTTTTTCTGAAATTGATTGAAATTATTACAATGGAGTTATAATAATGGTACCCCACTTCTTTTTTGGAATAAGATTTTATGTATGAAACTAAGAGGATTTAAAAAGCTTACTGGTGACTGGCAAAAGTAACACCAGTCACATTTTTTAATCCCCCCCCCCCACCCCTAAGCTTCTAATACCTGACAGCATGTGACGGTACTGTTATTTTACTTTATTATTATAATAATTTAGATCCATTTCAGAAAAAAAATAACAGTAACATGGTCATCAAGGAATGACTCTCATGCAAATATTTGTTCTGTTTCTTAAATATTTTTTTGATAATTAAAAAACGAAAAAAAAAAAAAAAAAACAGGAGTACAAACAAAGTAAGTCTTGCATTCAAGTAATATCTTTAAAAAGTATTAAGTTAAGATTTTTTAGTGTTTAAACATTGAAGATTGTGGTAAATTTCCATTTTTCTTGATATCTCTATTCTAATATTCCTTTACATATTACTTGTATGTATAGTGTATACACAATATGCATATTTGTAAAAGTGAGTTTGGGTTTATGTTTTTATGTATAATTTTTGGGAAGATACACTTATATATTAAAATTTCAAGTTTAACTTATCTATAAGAACATTCAACTTGATCGAAATGGATTTTCATCCATAAAATTGTATTGTATGTGCTCCACAATAATTTATTCAAAGTCTTAGAAAATGACTTTGAAAAGTCTTAGAAAGTGCTTATTTTTAGGTATAAAAAAAGTGGGAACCCTGTATATAGCCTGCTGCAGCAACCATCCATATTAATTTTAACCTGAAAAGCACACGCGCTGTTCCAATCAGATTCAAGAACTGATCAAGAATATGTTCAGCACAGATGGAACGGCAAAATGTTACGAGCATTTGTCACACAACGGTGTTCTGCTATGATACGGTGTTGCGTTACGGGGCCCTGTTACGCGCCGGTGTCCTGCTACGATACGATGATACAATGTGTTATGGTGTGCTTTACGAGACGGTGTCCTGCTACGCGCCGATGTTAAGTGTCTGGACCGGGCTTAAAAGAGTAAAATGAAAGCTAATTTTCATATATAAATCTCAATTTCTAATTTATATGTAAATGATATAAACCCTCCTCGGTTCCTCCCAATGTGGTTACACTAAAATGAAGATCTTTGAGGTCATCTTTGGCCCCAAGCATCCCTTCAAATACTTTGTTATGATATTACATGTTGCATCATGTGTTTTTAAAATGTTCGCAGTATTTAATAATAAAAAGAAAAAGGGCACAATCAAAGTAAAATTTAGCTTATGTATTAGAAATTAATTTAAAACGGAAACATAAAATAACTTTAGATTAATTTGCAATTGTTGTAGACCTGAAACAAATGATTTTTGCAAGTGTGAATTTGAAACTTATAACATTTTCCATCACATTTTCTGTCTAGTTCTCTAAGACAAAAGTTGCAATGTCATCTTTTTTCTTCTCCAACTTTAAAAGTCTTCTGTGCAAAAAATAAAATAAAAAAAAATTCGTAGCATTATTTTGTATGACAAACCAAAAGCATTAAAGTAGCAAAATGCCATTCAACTGAAATGGTTAGTTAACAAGGTATAAACTGAAATCGCATTGGGGTCATATATGATCCCAAGGAATTACTGAAAACGACGAAGCCAACCCTTCTTCTGCGGTAGAAGATAAAGAGAAGATAAATTCCGTGGCGCACAGGTAAAGGAAATGGAGACTTTTCTTGGAATTCTGGTCACTAACGCTGTTCTCCCCTCTCATATAATCATGGCAGTTTCCAACTTCCTAGACCAAAAAATGATATCGTCTTCATGAAAATCTTTGGTTTGGAAAAGAACCAAGATCATCTTCTTATGTATTTCATTAATGACATCATAGAATTTAAATATGCAGAACAAATAGAGGATGTTACTTTCTTAAATCCTGTCCAAGACCCTGATATTGCTTATAAAAATCAATCTCTCGTCGATGTCCTTTGTAAAGCTCAAAATGGTACGCAAATCATCATAGAAATGCAAGTATCTCCTGCTAAAGGCTTTGAGAAAAGAACTCAATATTATGCTGCTAAAGTTTATTCTCGACAACTATCCCAACGAAAAACGCATAAATCAGTGATTATATTATCTTCTGTGATAAAGCTAATTATATCTCTCACCATGTTATCCTTGATAAAGTAACCTTTAAACATGACTTACAGGATTTCTCTTTTCGTTGAACTACCTAAATTTAAAACAGATAAAATTGAAGACTTAAAAGCTATTGCTTGCAAATTTGCTATAGTTTGAATATTCCAACAACTTCTGTCGGGCACTTTAGGGTAAGCTTTCTCGCGCGTCAGAATGCGCCTCTACTTTCATCTCTCCCGGGACGCTTCCAGTTGTCACTGTTAGTGTTTCCAAGAGGCGAGAATGCAGTGGAAGGGTTAGTTATAGAGCACTAGGGTGTCAGCTTCCACATACATAGATAAGAAGTCTGGAAGGTTGAAGTTCATTTTTTTTGTTGTTGATTTCCTTCCGTGATTAGGCAAAGACGAATTTTACCTTCAACATTTGTTTCCATTCATTTGATTTTGCATTTGGTATGGCAGGAGTAAAAAGAAAATTGAATGCTTTAGGTAGGACTATTTTGAATGAAATTATTGAGCTGTATTTTTCATTCATTGAGCTATGTTTTTTATTCCATTGAGCTGTATTTATCTACAATAAAAGTAAGTAGTATTATTTTTTGTAAACCTGTATAATTCAAAACCTTTTTATCTCTAATTTTTTTCCCTTTCTGTGAGATTCGAGATAAACAGGTTTGACTATTACATACCTTTATGAAAAAAAAAATATCCAAACAGTTGCATTGATTGCTGTTGCATTCTTTAAAAAAAAAACTATGCATATCTTGCTGAACAGCCAGTTTTGTAGAAAGTTCATCAAAAAAATGTTTGCATTTACTCAGTCCCTAACAGTTTCGTCAGGAGCATTTGTCACAAAATAATGTGTCCACGGTGAATTGTTTCAAGCATTCTTGCGGTTTTTTTTTTTTTTTTTTTTTTATGGCTAGAAAGTGTTTTCAGTTTCATTTACTCTTCTGCAAAAATGGAAGGACCTTGGGAGTGCACATTTTCCAAAGATTGTTGCATATGCAAAAACATGTCTTGTTCTTGGATTTCTAGTAGTATATCGAACCCAACTTGCTAATTCTGCCACGCATTTCTTCAGATTGATCACCTTATGCAATATTTTTTCGTTTTCTAATGTCCAGATAAATTTTCGTAAAATGCATTTTTGGTAATGGAAGTTTCAGGTTTTTATTACACCCTAGTCAGAAAAATTAAGATGTAGAGTTTTTGAATAGTTCACAATAAGCTATCTCACTTACATGCACATAGCTATAGTATATAGAATCTATACCCAGTTCTTTTGTAAAATTGCCTGCTAATTGCTGCAACATTAGTCCTCTCTCAGGAATGTTTTCATTGCCAGCTCAAACAAACCATTTTCAAATACATTCTTCAACTTCAAGATATGCTGACTTACAAATTTTCAATTTCCTTTATCACAGTTTTTTTCAATTATTTGATGTTTCTTATCTTTATGGAGGGAATATAGATCAAAAAATTTTTACTGAAGTAATTTTGGGTCCTTTTAATTTGATTTCACCATCAAAACTTCTAAATTATTCTTTTATCTTCAATTGATTACACATTTAATTTACACTTTTCACCTGCCGTTTTCTAGACGTTAAAAAAAAAGTTAAATGATAAGAAACATGTTTTCGTTATAAATCTGATCGGCTAGACAAGATCCCTTATAATAAAGCGCATTGGTGTTCCAAAACAAAAGTGCAAAAAATCCACCTTGGAGGCGCTACACACTCCCCCCCCCCCCTCATCGATTCTCCCTCCTAAGTAGCCCTGATCTGCTATTTATTATTTTTTAAAAAAGGAAAATGAATGGTTACTTACTGGACAAAATTTTGACATATCAAGAACTTCAAAAAAAAATAAATTTTGAGATCAGAAAATATGTAACAATTTTAAGGCAAAGTACAGTGGTTTTTTTCTTTTTGAGATATCTAGGGTTTTGATGCAGGGTTCGTTGATTAAAATCAGCTTGATTTAATTCATAATTTAAATCGTTATGTAAATCAAGTGATTTTTTTGAAAAAAATATTTGATTTTGAAATTGTTCTTAAAAATTGAATTTATAGGGTTAGAAAGTGTTGTTGTTTAAATGAAATACGTTGCATTTACAACCACTGTTTCAAACAAAACTTCATAGGTCTATCTGTCTGTGCATAACATATTTCATATGTTTAAAACTAATTACTATTTTTTTTTTTAAATTTTACAATATTGCTCTTATTCTTCAGGCATCTTAACAGCAAAGCGTAATTTATTCATTCATTCATATTGCAATTCATAATAATCACGAATCATTTTGTGTTTTTATTTTAGATCAATTTAATGTATACTACACAATAAATAATTCAGAATGTTAGTGTTTAAAACAACGATGTTTAACACTTGGAATATGTATCTTTAAAGTTTCATTTACGTCCCATAACAGCTTAAGGTTTTTTTACTTGTAAAATATTTTTTCATCTTAGAAATTTATAGATATTTCATTAAAACAAAAAGTTTCAGTTTTTAGTAATGGAGTGAGCATATGATTTTACTAAATGCGTAAAAATATTTCAGGTTATTTCATTTATAACCTGAATAAAATCGAAAAATAATTAAAGTGCAGTCATTATAAAAATTTAGTGTGCACAATTGTTAGATTTTTTCTCCTTTCAACAGCAAAATAATTTAGATTAAATTTGTTCATGTTTTCTGTACTTTTGAGTGCATTATTATTCCTGGCAGGATTAAGTTGCATTTGGGTCATGCATTTGTATTAAAATTTGCTTATCATTATTATTATTTAAAAATATGTATTGTTGTGAAAATAGCTGTAAGTGTGTTTTTGCATATTGTTTAACATAGGCCATATTATTCCTATGAATGTAACATAATGAATATCCGAAATATTTAAGTAATGATTAAAAAAATATAAAAAAAATCTGATGTAAGTAAAAAAAAAGTGTGATTTAAATTTAAAAGAATCATGAACCTTGTTTTAAAGTAAGGAAGTTAAAGACATCAAGGCTAGACTAGCTTAAAAATCAGAGATAAAACTTGGTGCAAAATTGTGAATTGCTTGCATTGTGCAATGTTGTAATTTATTTAGTGCTTGTATAGCATAGAAATAGCATCCCAACTGCATATACAGTTTACGCTCGATTTTATAAACTGTGGACCCCAAAAAAGATTGTAAATTCCTTTTAATTAACGATAGGTTGAAAATTTTTAAGTTAATAAAATCAAATAGGACCTACTAGATACCTTTTGCGATTTGCATATTTCCATGTGAAGCTGTTTTAAAAGCAATGTTGATTTTGTGTTGAATAAAATTGAATGTATGCTACGACGAATTAATATATACAATTAGGTTAGTATCGAGGCTCGAAAATTAAATATTGCCCGCCATGCCCCAGGCATGGCGGGCAATATATAATTATAATATAGGGCACAAATTTTCTACCCTTACCACATATTTCTTTCTAAAACTGTATTATTTCGTATTTTATTGGAAAATCACCGCATCCTTACAGGAGCTCAAAATTGACATGTTGACGGACATGCGTGTCAACATTGAAAGTGGTAATACAATTTAAAATGTGCAAATGTTGACTTTTAACGATTTATTATGTAACATTTTATTTATTTGTAATGTAAATTTTTAATTATTTAAATTAATGTTAAAATAATTCTTGATTCAGATATAAAGCTATTAATTTGATTTTTTTGTCTGATTAATGCTATACTCCAAATTCAAACGTTTTTATTAATATGCAATAAAACAACTTCTGGGCATGTAAAATTTTGTTCAGGCATGTATTTTTTAGACAAATATGCCCAGCAGGGCATGTAAAATGTTAAAGATTTTTCGAGCCCTGGTTAGTGTATACAATTAAAATATGCAAATAAATTTAAAAAATAGTGACAACAGCAAGAAGCCCTGGTCCAAGCTATGTTGATCCTGCTAAATTTATTAATCTCCACTGAACATCAAGAGCTCTCTTAAAAATTGTTAGCCCACTGCTAGTAACAGTTGGTTTTGATAGATTATTCCAAATGCCACAACCCTATGAAAGCTTTTTTTTTTTTAATTTCAAGATTACCTAGTCTTGTATGAAATTTGAAAAGCTTTTAAATCAATGACCTCTGGTTCTACCTTCTGTGCATTGACATAACCCATCAACATTTTCTGTTTTAATAAATTTAAATAACTGGATTATGCCCCTTCTAACTGTCCTTTGCTCTATGCTATATATATATTGAACCTTTTAAGCCTGACCTTATAATCTTGTGAGACACCACTTACCAACCTAGTAGCTCTCCCCTCATGGTCCTTCCTTGGCTTAATACTTCACCCACATTCTGATATCCTTTAGACCAAAAATTAATAGCATTACCTGATCCTAATAAAATACCCCATATCCAAAATTAGTTTTTTATTCTGAAGCCTTTATTCTAAAATCACTTCACTATCCTTGACTAACCTTTCACCCTTGAACTAAGATTCAGACCATCCCTAGCAACCTAATCACACTGAAAAGAACTTCGTATATCAATAAGCCTAATTGAATGCGTTTTGCAAAATTTCGTAAGAACCACATATATGCTACCCGCTGATTTAATCCAAGTTTAAAGTCCCTTTTATTTGCAATAGATTGTATATTTTCAACCTATTTCAAATTAAAAGCTTCAACCAAACATTTTTAGTTAATAGTAAATTGTGCCTAAAATCATGGGTGTTTGAAAATTGGAGGTTCGTAGAATCGAGCAAGAACTGATTTTAATCCTAAATGCATGATAGTAATCCAACATGTGATAGTTTTTCGCAGCTTGGCTTTCATAAGTTTCTGTTAATGCATGAATCATTCCATATATATGTAATATAGAAGCAGTAGTAGAAGGATGCCTGGCTATCTAGGAAAAGTGCACAAATTTAGAATTTTTTCATTAACTGCATTAAAAAATTCATAAAATGTTTTGATTATTATAGTATGAAAAGTTATAGAAATAAAAGTTTTTGTCAAACTAATAAAATATATTACAAATGTTTCTTTAAAACCATAGCATTAAATGCTATATTGGTTTTCAAAAATGTCATATCCCTAGACTTGCCTTGCCCTTTCATTTATAAGATTAGCCTCAATTTTTATAGAAGAGAGAAATGTTAATATTTTTTGTCGTAACATTGTTTATTTTGATCAATTTGAATTGATGCAGCATCTTTTATATCCAAACTATGCGTGATAGATTTTATTGTCAGCAAATTGTTGTATTATATGCATTTAGCTGTGTACAGCACCTTGTCACAGCATGCCAACATCAAAGACGTGCTTTGCTGAAAAGGAGCGGGCCATGTGTTACAATCCTTTTGCATTCTATAAATGTTTGAATTGTTTTCAAGTTAGAAGGTATTTTAATATTTGCTAACTTAATAGTCACTTAATTACATAATTTTTATTTTAAATTTGTAATGCATACTTTTTCCGAAAATTTCATTTCAAGTTCTGAAAATTTTTTTGTGCTCAGAATCACCCATGGTTTAAGCCTGTAGACATTTCTTAAATTATGCTGCTCTTATTTCCTACCAGAAAAGATCCACTTCTGACTAAAATCTTGCTAATTTTGCCTCAACCAGTTGATAATTGTTCTTACTGAATGTTGCCAGATTGCATCAAAAATCACCAAATGAATTACTCTTTATATGGCTGGGAACCTAAAATTTCATTTGTCTTTTTTGAGTAATTTGGTATTAGTGTAAAATTTGAAAAAAGTGGTCTTCATTTCTGCATTTTGGAGAAAAATACTAGTGATTTCATGACAAAGTAATGTTCAAAGATGAACTGAAGTTTAAAAAAGTTTCATAATTTTATAGTCTGGCTATTTTTCTACGTATTTTTGGCTGCTTGTACTCAGAAAACCTAGGAACTCTTGCTCTGACAGCTACAAATAGGCCAGTTGCTCATGCAGAAGTCTTGAATTCCAACACTCTTGTTGTATGCTTTCATGACAAAATAAGGTTCAGAAATGTGGAAGCTATATTGCCATTCAGTTACAATGTGAAAAATTGTCACGATGAAAGTGGAAAACACTGGAGTTGTTGTAGTAATTTTAGTTGCAAATTTGTTGCCCTTTAAACGATTTCTTGTCTAATTGTCATCAATTTACGTCCTCACTTCCATTTTGCACATTTCTTCTTCTTCATGTTTAGAAAAATCAGCAAACAGCACTAACGATGAAATGAAAACAATAAACAATGTTCTTTTTCTTTCTTTTTTTTTGCACAAATCTTTTTTTCTCAACCCTTGATTTCTAAACAAAAGTTCGTTAGTTTCCTTTTGAGCACAATAAAATGTGAAACGGCAAGCTGAGTTTCTTAAGGGGAAAAAATGAGATGTGTTTTAACGAGGCTTCAAAACCTCTTACAAGGAGAACACATGACTTGGAAAGTTGCTTTCAAAATGAAAAAAAATGCCCTTTTTTCACCCCCTCCCCCTATAGCCAGCTGCGTCATGCGCTTATTCGATTCCCAAAAATGGTTTTGTATTTAGGACTGAATAAAGTATGAACAACCAAATTTAAATCAATAGTACTAACTAACCTTGCCTATTGCCAGTCAATCACAATGTTTATAAACTTCTGTTCCTTTGGCAACTGATTGAAACATTTGGAAGAAATAAACTTTGATTCATTTTTCCCCCTTCATGTGTATCTTTTTTTTAACACATGTATATGAAGATATGAGAACGATTCAAGGTATGACTTCCTTTTTGTGTTTTATTCGAGAAGATTAACTGTGGAGTGGTTAAAGTGTATCAACCATCACTGAAAGTATTGAGTGAGTCCATTAACTATGAAACATTTAGAAATTTTCTGTATGGGACAAAATAAAGAAAACAAAAAAAAATTTGAAACAGTTACATTAAGCATTTCATTTTAATCTCCTTCTAACCCCCTTCCCTTAATCTATCAAAAAGAATCGGAGAGCCACTCATAGTAGTCCGTGGGTCACAAGTTGTACAACTTCTGCACTACAGGCTGTCTCTAAAATGTATTGGGAAAAAGTTATGAAAAAGAGTTTTATTAAAGATATTGCTGCAAAATACCAAAATTCTTCAAAATACATAACATGCATTATCATGCTCTTTCCAGCAACTTTTTTACTGTTTGAAGACTCCCTGATAGTCGCGTTTTGGAATGTGCTTCAGAGCATGCCTCCCATATCTTACCTCCAAAGCAGACAGTCAGTGTTGCTTTTTATATGAAAGCGTTCAAAATGTTGAAAAGAAAGGTCAAACGAGTGAATTGTTACCTATTGGGAATTGCATCACAGCAACGCCTCTAACCACTGCTGCTTCCTGGTAATCGACTACTTGACCAGAAAGTGTATAAAGTTTCATCTGACCATACAGTCCACACTTGACACCAACAGACTTTTTCCTGTTCCCTAGAGTAATATAACTGTACACAAAAAATGACACCAGGGACCCTATATGCTGTCAAAGAAGGTTACACCCGTATGCTCCGAAGAATATTTTGGAATAAGACTATCATGAATCCTCCAAACCATAAAAGTCACTGGTAGATGTGTATTAATGGTCAATTATGAAAAAATGTTGATTTGTAGTGCTATCTTTTTCTAAAACTCTTTTTTTTTTCTAACTTTTTCCTGATACTTTTTATACACTTTTGTACATATTCTGTACACACTTGTTAAAATGTTAATTATAATTATGTGCAAAGGAGTCATAAAAGCAAAGATGTTTTGATAAACATAACCAGTAGGAGAATTTGCAAAGAATAAACGGAGCCTTGTAATGTTAAAATATATATGTAGTTGGGCCAGGCATCCTACAATAATATCATCAATTGCTAATTATAAGGCCTTCCTAATTTTGCTATTCGCTTGTTAATCCTTAAACCCATGCTGCTTCTCCTTTTCCCCAGCTTCATTAGCCGCACTACAGAATCCACCAAGGAACAGCAATTTCTTCGTACTGAACAGATTGAGACTGTGCTGAGGTTTGTACTTGTGTGATTTTGATGTTGAAATTATGCATGTTTGTCTTCATTAGCTGCATGTTCTTTTATTATTATTATGCAAAATATCAACTTCAGATTTTGTGCATCATAAATATTTTAATATTTTAGGAATAGAAATATTGAAAAGTTTTTTTAAAATGTTATTAATGATATTTTATTACTTTAGGCACTATTATCCTGATCATGGACCAAGTCTACCTGAATATTTGTAAGTACCATTTTGTTGTTTTGGATGTACTACAGAGGTCATTATGTTCCAAATTATTTCAAATGCAGTTGACTTGCTATCTTGAAATCAAAAGGAAGAAATAAATAAAGAATCTATCATATAAGGTTTCTTTTTTATATACAGTTTATATATTTTTTAGCAATTAACTCAAATAAGGAACTTTGGGCAATATTAATTTTTTATAAATCTGAATATGTAAAAATCATTTTTTGCTATTTCAAGGAAATAATAAATGACTAATAGATATAATATAGAAAATTATTAGAAATAATTTTATTAATAACCTTTCTTTCTGTTAAAGGTGTTTTCACATTTTACTATAAGCAATCACTACAGGAACTCTGTTTGACTTACAATCCGATATTCCTTCTTCCTTTACAAGGAATTTCCAGTATGATAGTGTATAGGTTGATCTTTTGTCCTATCTTTGGATAACTAGACCTAAACTTGCAAGAAAAAAATCATGTGGGAACCAAGAAAATGAATCTCAAAACTGAGATTCACATCCTATAAATTTTATTTTCCATATCTATTGGCCTATTTACAAAGGAAAACAGAAATACTTTGTGTACCCACTCTGTTGACCAAGTTGACAACTTTTTAGCATATATTGAAAGTTATTAATTTGACCATTTTTGAAAGTAATTAATAGAAGTTGGGGACCTTGTTGTTTCCAAGAAAGTTAGTAACAGCTTCCCTCCTCATGAGTTCATTGTAGACTCAAAAGTTCTTATCTGTAATCAGTTTTCCCTTAAGTCAGCTCTTTACAAATAGACTAATTGTTTTACTTCTAATAAACACAAAACCTGTCACAAAGGTATCTAGTATTCTCTTAGTAGGGCTTTGACAAATTGTTTTAAGGCTGCTCTTCAGTCAGAGAAAAATTTCGTCATTAGGTTTAAGATGGCCTTCCAAGGCTATGAGGGGAGTGTGTCAACCCCAAGTGATTGACATTTCAACGACCAATGGAATGTACGATAGCTCTTGGAAGAAGGCTCTAATGTCCCCCACATTTGACCTGTCACTTCAGGCAGCGAGACCCCCTATTCTCAAGTGTAATCAAAGAAATCAGCTTGCAGCATGCACGTGTCCACTACTACACAACATTGCTCCTTTACCCATTCCAAGATTATTCGCTGTGGTTGAGAGTTGAAACGAAAAGAAAAAATATTGTTACACTACATTTTACGCTTTCCTGTCATATTATCCTTTTTTCATTCTTTCGAATTGCTTGTGAATTGTATATTTAGTGCTTTAAAAATTAAAATGTAAACAATACTTTTAAAACAAAGGTTTATCTTTCTGGGAACTTGCTTCTAGACCTAATTTAGTACAAATTGATCAATCAAAATTTGCGATAAATTGCTTGATTTTCAGTAAAAAAATTTAAAAAATTTATTTAGAGAAAACTGTTTATTACTGAATGCTGTTCTCAGTTATCGTTACATAAAGAGCGCTAAGTCGTTTTTTGTATAAAGCTTAATTTAAGAGCAGAAATTTTTGCGTTAGCATGATTGAAAAATAAATGAATAAATAAAAAGAAAAAAGGTAATATACACAAGTAGTGTTTGGCAGTAGTTAACTAGAAGTAGTTAACTACTAGTGGCAACTACTAGTTAACTACTAGTGGCAACTACTAGTTAACTGCTAGTGGCAACTACTAGTTAACTAGTAGTTAACTACTAGTTGGAACTACTTTTTTCCCAACTACTAGTTACAACTACTTTCAAAATTTCAACTACTTCCCAAAAAATAAAATCTATTTTTTGAAAAAAAAAAAACAATTTTTTAAATATTAAATTATTCAAATTTTTAGCTTATGAATATTACTCACATAAATGTATTTTTTATATTATGTTATAGAATAAAAAAAATACTCATAAAAATCATTATATTTATTGCAGTACTTACGCAAATTAGAAAAAGCTTTCTAATATAATCAATAAATAGTTCCCGCACCAGCACATGCACAATGAAGTTTCATTTAAAGACCAAATCTTCAATATGGGGAAGCCTTACCTCTACTGTAGTACCATGTATGCGTTTGGGATACCATAAAACACAAAAAGAAAGGAAAAGTACTGATTTTTATGACTTATTTAGAAAAAAAATTGATTTATATCCCTTTTTTAGACAAAATATTGATTTTTATGATTTAAAAAAACTATTTATATCAGATTCTTACAAATCATTAAAATATAAATATTTTTTTATTATAAATTTTAATATATTCTGGATTCAAGTAATTCATTAGAGTTTTAACTCACTATATGGTAAGTGGAATAGCTTCGTTAAGGTGTCAAAGAATGACATTTTATCTGAGAACATTAAGTTTTGGACATGCTGACTACAGCAAAAGCATCAACAGCACCTTTGGAAAGGATTTTTTCTACATTTGGAATAGTGCACTCTAAATTAAGAAACAGATTGGAGGTTGATAAGGCATCAAAACTGGTATTCTTGATGAAACATCTAAAGTGTAAAAATGATTAAGCTGTGGTAAACATTTTATGTGATATTTGCCATCCCTGTTTATATATTCAGAAATATAAGCTTTCTCTTCTGTTTCTTGTTCTCTGTTTATTAAGCATACATTTTTTATGTTATAATTAATTAATAATTAATTTTGAACTAGTAATAAATAAAAATAATAATAATTATTTCAACAGAAATGTCATAAAATTCTTCGAAGACATAAATAATTAACTGTAACTTTGTTTCTGTATTTGTGTGCACATACATATTTTGTTTTAAAAAATAAAATTAATCTGATTTAAATAAAAAAAATCCTATTTTTTAAATTAAAAAAAAAATAATAAAATCAACCCTGCCTTCAACACAATTTGGAAGAATATAATCTAAATTCAAAAGCATGTGCGTTACAAATATATTTTGTTAATGAATGGGGGTTGGGCAGAGGGAGAATTTTAAATTGATATTAAGGGTAAACCCCTTTATTTTACAACAACTGCCAAAAAATTGCTATTTCTTAAAAACATAAATTACTAACTTTATTAAACAAATACATATTAAAATAAAAGTTTAAATTTAGAGAAAAAGGTTTTGTATTTATTCATATTATCTTTATATATTAATTGTTCAGTGTTGTTTGGAAATATTCAATCTTTGAATGTTTTACAGGAATTTCTTTAAAATTGTTTTAATGATTAAAAATGATATTGAGTTGAATTATTAGGATTAAATATTTAAGAACAAGCTTAAAAATGGAAATTCAAATGAATTATACTTGAAAGTAACTAGTAGTTAACAAAAGTAGTTAACTACTAGTACTTAACTAGTAGTTAACTACTTTCGGAGAACAGTTAACTACTAGTTACAACTAGTCTCAGAAGAAAGTAGTTAACCACTAGTTACAACTAGTTTTGTTTAGAGTAGTTAGTAGTTGGTAGTTAACTACTTTTTGACGAGTAGTTGCCAAACACTATACACAAGAAACAGAGATAACCTAAGCAACAACATTTTGCTTGAAACTGGAACAGCATAAGAAAATTTGTTGGGCTCCAATGCTCTTTTTTTTTTTTTTTTTTTGATTTCTAAAACTAAATGGGAATGTTTGAGGTTCTTTCTTTATTTTATATAATTTATCTATTTATTTTGTATTTTATTTATTTATATATACTTCTTCAAATGTGTTTTGCTAATTATTGCATATTGAATACTTGATCAGTATGATGAGATTATCATATTTATATTAATTCTTTCCTTTGTATTTCTGTTTATTTTAAGAAAATTTCTCAAATCATCTTTCGAATAAAAGTATCCTGGTTTTCTTTTTTCGAATGGTATATCCAGAGCAGTTTTTCTTTTTCTCTGACAAAAATCGTTTTCAATGGTCCTTTACTTTCTGTTTAGTTCCGCTTCATTTGCACTTCAATTTGTAGTGTAGTAATATATTAGTAAGTAATATGTGTTTACATAAGCTTGCGCACAGCTTTTGCAATGGGGGAGGGGAGATACTGTGCTAAAGGGGGTACCAATATGCCGAGATTTCAGAATATACCTATTCACTGTTATGCGTGACTCGAAAAAAGTGGCAAATCGTGTTATCAGAAACACAAATAACATTTAATAAAACAAAATCAACATCCCAAATATACATTACAAATATAAGAGCACACTACGATCCCGAAAATCCATTTTCTATTATCTTCATATTTTAAACAACGTATAATTTCACTAGCTGATTAAAAGCAAAAGTTAAACTTATTATTCTCAACAGAAATATATTTTTCGCTCGTGAGAAATATTAACACATCCCTCCTTTCACACGATGGGAAGAATGATTCCAAGCATCTGCAGATGAGTACGCATCTTCACTTGGCTCTCATCTCGAGTCATCACATCAGCATCCATTTCCGTACCTGGTATATGATGTACGTCAAATTATTTATTTTCCACTTCTTCTTTTATAAAATGGTATTTTCTTGATATATGCTTATTTTTGTTGTTAACGCTTGGGTTATTTATCCAATCTATTGCGGATTAGTTGTCTGTATATATATCTTTATTGGACGATGCACTAATTTCTCTTGTCTCAACTCTTCTAATAAATCTACCAACCACCTTCCTTCGCATACTGCGTCGCATAAGCTAACCAATTCGGATTCAATGGTTGACAAAGTTATGATCTATCTTATATATCTTTCCTATATATCTTAACGGTATAACCACTGAATGATTTTGAATCTTTACTGGTACACCAGCTTGCATCAGAATTAATATGTAGCTTTTCTTTACATTTATCGATCTCTAACTGGAATTCTTTAGTACCTTGTAGATAACGTAAAACTCTCTTCAAAGCTTGTAAATGAATTTCTCTAGGATCTTTCGAATATCGAGATAACTTGCTGATACCGTATGCTAAATCTGGTCGTGTCCCAGTAACTAGATACATTATACTACCCAACATCTCCTGGTACAATATCATGTCCACTGATTTGGAATTTTCATATTCATCTAAATTCATTCCATCAACTTCTGTTTTCACAGAATTAGTTTTGCATATCAAAACGTTATAAAATATCTGTTATGTATGCTTTTTGGTTGAGCATAATTTCTTCATAAAACTCTATCTCGATTCCAAGAAAGTTGATTTTAATCTTTATTTCTTTAATCTTAATTTCCTTTTTTAAACTTATCAAAAAATCTTCAATGAGTTCTTCGCATTCTCCAATAATAATACCATCATCAACATACATTCCTAAAGCAATATATTTATCAGTATCTTGGCCGATAAATACAGATGGATCAGATTTGCATTCTTTCATTCCTATTTTGTACAATATTTTCTTTAGTTTATCATACCAGCATCTTCCTGATTTTGGGAGTCTATACAAACTTCCAGTGACCAGTAATACTTTTCCACTTTCAATATCAAAACCATCAGGAGGATTCATATAAAGAGATCTTTTTAACTTACTATTTAAAAAGCAGTTTCCACATCAAAAATTCTAATTTTGTAGTCATTGAGAGCTGATATTTTCAATAGCATTTGAAAGGATTCGGGTTTCATTACAAGACTATATGATTCTTTAAAATCTTGACCCATTTTGTCTCTTGAACCGTCAATAACTAATCGAGCTTTGTATCTTTTATTTTCACCCTCCTTTTTCTGTGTAAAAACGAATTTACTTCTGAAAATTTTCGCATTCTTATGTCGATCAACGATCTTCCATACATTATGTTGTTCCATTGATTTCAGTTCCTCTTCTATAGCTTGGATCCATTTTTGTTTCTCTTTAGAATTTAATACATCTTGATAAGTCTTTGGAATATTTTCTAAAGTGACATGTGCTGAGTATCTTGTGATAGGTTTCTTTTCTCTAGATGATCGTCTAACTCCTCGATCTAGTAATGGTCGTTTAATTTCTTCTACGTCTTCACTTCTTCCCTGAATACTACTTTCTTTTGATTTACCAGATGGACGTCCTCCTTTTAGAATATTATCTTTCGAGTCCTTGATTCCATTTTAATTATCTTCATTGTCATTGGGAATGCTCACCAATGATTCTTTATTCACTACATCATGCTTTTGGCAGTCATTTACCTCACTTGATTGAATTGTTATATCGTCAAGTTTTTCTATATTATAATCACTGTCATTTTCCTTTATGTATCCCATTTCATTTTCTATAAAAATTACATCTCTACTTTCTTCGATTTTATTTTCTTCCCAATCATAAACCCAATACGCTTGGCGATCTTTGGAATATCCTATGAACACACTTGATCTTGCTCTAACATCGAACTTCTTCCTGTTCACTTGATCATTCCTATAAAATGCTTTGCATCCAAATACTTTTAGATGTCGTACTGTAGGTTTCTTATTACTCCATAATTCCATGGCAGTTTTCTCTCTTTTCACTGTCGGCGTCAAATTATTCAGATATACTGCGGTCCAGACTGCTTCTGCCCAAAAACATAAAGGCAGACCTGCATCAACTAATAAAGTTCTTGCTGTGTCAATAATAGCTCTATTCCCTCTTTCAGCTATCTCGTTGCTCTGTGGGGAATAAGCTATAGTTCTTTCAAATTTGATGCCTTTTCTTTTGTAATATTCAAGTAATGCTTCGCTTCGTTTATGAATTCAGTTCAGTTATCTGAATGAATTGATTTCACTTTCTTCGTTGTTTCATTTTCTCTCCTTTCAATAAAGTGAATAATTTTTCTCGAAACTTCACTCGTTCTTGCTACAAATTCAAAAAAATATCTCCTACTAAATTCATCAACAATCAACAACATATATTTACTTCCATTTAAAGATTGAATATTCATAGGTCCAAACAAATCAACATGTAATAATGTAATAATCTGTCCGGAATTTGTTTTGTTTTCTATTCAGTTACTTGCTGAAATTGAGACCTAGTTAATTTACCTTGAATGCATGCTTCGCAAGTTTTCTCATCACCTTTTATATTTTCAATTCCTCTGACAAGATTTCTATTCATCATTTTGTCTAAATATTTATAATTCACATGTCCTAATCTTTTATGCCAAATTTCTTTAGTTATTTCTTCTGCTTTATGACATTTTTCATTCATGTTTTCCCTTGCGTCAAGTTTGATCAAAAATGCATCATCTTCAAATGTTCCTCTGGCAATTAGTTCTCCACTTTGTTTTTTATAAATAGTGGCACCTTTCTCATCCAAAATAACTTTCCTCACCTTTTTCACCAGACTTGGAACTGACATCAGATTTCCACTCAAATTTGGAACGTATAGAACATCCCCTAATTTAATATTGGTGTCTTCATATTCATTGTGGGCAGTATTTAGACAAAAATGATTAGCTTTCACATCACCTCTAAATCTTGACTGTATGCTTCTTATTTTGTTCAGCTGTTGCAATTTTTACTTCTTCGACTTTTGGATTACTTACTATTTCTTTTTGATAAGTCATATGAGAAGAACATGCTGAATCTAACATCCATGTTGTCTCTTTATCATTTTTATAATTATCTGATTTATCATGTTTATTTGTTTGGAGAGCAAATCCTTTTGAAGAACGAGTGTTCTTTCTTTTCTTTGTGAACATAGCTACCTTACTTGCCATTGAATTTATCATTTTCTAATCCTCGGTTTCTATTCATTAGTCCTTTTGCATTTCCTCTGCTTCCATTTCTTTTATATTTCAAAATTTTCTTCTGATTGTTCCAACATTCAAAGGATTTGTGCCCGAATTTTCCACACTAATAACATCCCTTTTTCCTGTTAAATGCATTAGATTTAAATGCTTGAATTTCAGTCTCAACTTTGTCATATTTTCTTTCATATGTCAACAAAGTTTCTCTAAGTAATTCATAAGTGTTAAAAATATCTTAATTTGTGTGCCATTGAATAAATGTTAAAAATAATTTATTTTGGTGCTATTAAAAAAATGTGTTAAAAATATTTGTTAAAATAATTAAAAATAGAAAATAAAATGAATGGAAATTACTGCATTATTAAAATTAAGACATTTGTTTGATAACACTTATTTTCTTGATTAATCAACATCATATACTAAAATCAAACGTTTGGTGCACCATTATTTCAGCAATTTTAATTTATGCAATTCATATATAATTTAAGTTGTATTTAATCAAAACATGTTGTAAAACTAATAACACAAATATATATTGTATTGAGCAAAATTTAGGAGGCTGTAAACTTTTTGTTCAGACATAGTTATTGTTCGTTGAACAATTGAGCTAAATTTTATAATTCGTTTTCATTATGCAAGGAATAATGTTCATCACTTTTCAAAATTTAAATCTAAATTCCGGAGCACAGAATCGACGTCTGTGTCTCACGGAATATGGTGCAAAAAATTAGGTATTAAAAATTTCTCACTTGATGATCGAATTGCAGCAAGGTTCCATGTGATATGATTTTTGCCTGCACTATAGACTTATCTTCTTTTTGCGTGATCACATTCGATTCTTCTTAGCACCAACTTTTGATGATTGCTTGATGAGAAATTCACTAAGTGTGTTATTCATATTTTTTTCTTCATTCGTTTTCTTGATCATTTGCCATGCTGTAACGAATCGCTGCCCCTTTTTTTTTCTTTAGAAATCCATTTGCATCCTATTTTTTCTAACTCTCAATAAAAACTTCTTAATTATATACATTGATTGAAGCTTTATAACATTTCAATTCGCTTCTTATTTTTTAAAAATAATCTTCAAAACGATTTTTTTCTCTTTCTTCTTCTTGGGCCATTCGCCCCTCTTCTCAAAATTCGTTGTCTGCCAGGCATCATGGTCAGGAGTAGAAGTGAAAAATGGTAGAAATGTAAGTTAATATTTTGGCGTCCTCTGCTCTCATTGGTTGAAAACGAGTTCTTTTCAATTTGAAAAAAATCAGTGTCTTAACTATGTTAACTACATTGACAGGTGCTGCCATCTGGCAATGAGTTTGCTCATGAATAAAAAAAAGAATGTGACATATTGTTACAATAAGATATATCAGGATTTGAAGAAACAGCTGTAACAGATTCTCCATTACTTTTTTCAATCTTCGCTAATCTAATCTTCAAATTAATTTTCCTGTGTTTTTCTTCATGACATCTTTTTAATAATTCCCACAGTTCCTTAGCTTTAGTAATTCCTCTAACTGTCATAACTTGCTCTGCGGACAACGTCAAAATAATTAATACATAAGTTTCATCGTTTCTTCCAGACCAGTCATTGTGTAATTTAATACTCGCTTCATGTTTTTCATTTACTGCTGGCTCTTCTTTTGCAATTACATCATACAAATGCTTAGCTTTAATAAGTGATCCTACTCTTGTGCTCCATAAAGCATAATTTTTGCTATTTAGAGGTTCAATCCTCGAAATTACAACACTAGAGTCGGCCATATTACAAATCTGAATTAGCACTTAGTCTAATTTGCATGTAATATAAATATTTCTTTCATTCATTTGCTTAAGAAAGCTAGCACTAATGAGGAAATGTCAAATTGCATTCACTTCACTATATAGCAACCATTAAACCACTGAACCACGCTCTGCTACCATTTTGTTATGCGTGAATCGAAAAAAGTAGCAAATTGTGTTATCAAAAACACAAATAACATTTAATAAAACAAAATAAATATACCAAATATACATTACAAAGGTAAGAGCACACTACGATCCCAAAAATCCATTTTCTATTATCTTCATATTTTAAACAACGTTTAATCTCACGAGCTGATTAAAAGCAAAAGTTAAAATTATTATTCTCAACAGAAATATATTTTTCGCTCGTGTGAAATATTAACATTCACCCATAAGATGGGGTCCCAGATGCATCTCCAAAGAAATGTATGACAAGTTAAACGCAAAGAAGCATATCTATTAGGGTGGAGTGAACACTATTAGGGGAAAAAAATTCGAATTTTAAATCTGCAGGGGGCAGAAAAGGTGCCTGTGTGGTTCAAATAAATGCATGAAAATTTTCAGTGCAGAATTTTAATATTAAGATGCGTCCGAAGCCACTTGAAATGTGCTGCTTCAATTAAGGCGAAATATTTTTTGTGCTAAGCGATGTGAAATTAAATGTATTGCCATGGAAACAACACAAATTACTTATTATTTCACCCAAAGTATAGAAGGAACTCTCTTAATCGCAATTAAACTACGAATACTATGACTTGCAAAAAATATTTTCTGATATTTTTTAAAGCATGTCGTGAACATGAAAATTCAGATGCACACCCAGTGAACATAAATTATACTGCATATTCACTCTTTCTGTTGAACTGAGTCATCATATTTCTAGAGGAAAGCTTAGCAAGAATGAATCCATGTCTCTGCTTTTCACCACAAACATGTTCTGAAGCCTCAGTTACAAAACAAACACATTGCTCTGTTCCTTGAGAGTTGCAGGAGAACTTTGGAAGTTCACTTTGGACTTCATCTGTATGTGAATTAATCCAATTCTGAATGGTCTTCTGTTTAGAGGTTTTCAATCACGGGGGGCGGGGGGGGGGGGGGTTCACATATTACTTCATCACGCCAACTCTTCATATATGTGTATTCTGTTCCATCTAGGTTTAGAGAAGGAAGCTTGAAAATTCTAAGAGTTGAAATTTTCTGCTCTCTTGCTATCAGTATTAGTTTCAGTGCTTGTTTTTTAATATGCATCCTGTATCCTTGAGCATGGAAAGCAGAAGATTTTCGGGATGAGCATAAAACTATTTATTCTTAGAACAGAGTCTATTATTTCTTTTAAATTCATTTTTTAACAATTTTTCAAAAATACGGTTAAAAAAGTAAAAAATACAAGACCGAGATATAGGCTTGAAAAATACTCAAAAGAATTCCAGACTCGAAAACTTCAAAGAAACTTTCTAAAAATTAGTCCAACTTTTCCCGTAGGTTAACATTAGTTTCGAAGATTTGAAACTCTGACTGAAGAGCAGCCTTAATACCTAATTTTATGAGGTGGTAGGAAGTAAAACTCTCTTTGAATCAACATGACTTACCCTAGCAAATCTTTCCCTCCTGCATCTTTTATAAAGGGTGAATATAAATGATCCATCAGGTTTTGGATGAATGTATTTCACAATATATTACATATGCAAAATAGTGATTGAAACATTGTATGAAGTAGCACATATTCAAAATATAACACATCATTACAAATGCTCTATGTGCTCTCATCGTGTTACATGACACACATCTATGCAGTAGTCAAGCTCAACCCATACAAAAGGGGTGATTTATAAAAGATGTCACACTTCCAGGGAGGGGGAGTTCATGAAAGTGTGACAGTTTGTGATGAGGGGAGGGGGTAACAAGAAGTGTGACATCGTACATTTTGATTTCTATAAAAACATTTAAAATCGGCAAATTGAACCTATTTTATGCTAATGTAGAGCGTGACATGTGACAAAGGGGGGAGGGGGTATGCTGAAGTGTGGCACTTTGTGACAAAGGGGGGGGGAGGGGGTCAAATATATTGAAAAAAAGTATGACATCATTTATGAACGGTCCCAAATGCTTTCTGTTGATTTGTCACCATTTAGCAAGCTGTTTTTACCCTACCAACCTGGTAAGTCAAAGTGGAACCTGTAATGTCAAAAATAAAACTGTAAAGTATGCTCTATCGATTGGTTATTAGTTCAAATAGTTTAATACAGTACCGTACCCCAAGTTCGGCGTGCTTAGGACTGGTGCTATGCCGAATTTCGGAATTTGCGAAAATTTGGATGCTGATCCAAAATGCCGGATTTACAGGACCAAATATGGCAGATTTACGTAAACATCAACTTGCATGCACATTTGTACTTCAAATCCAGTGCTTTTCTCAATTGGTAGATAAATAAATAACTTTGTTTTTCTTTTTGAGGAAATAATATAAGTAAATCAATTTATTAATATTTTTAACAAACAAAAAATAATTTATTAAAGGCTTTCGATAAAATGTTCTAAATTAATTGCAATTTACAATTTAGAAAAAATAAACTATACCCAGTTACCCACATGGTACCTCACTATTCCATTACACCTGCAATTGCATGAGAAAGAACATAGAGCTAGAGCTACTACACCAAAAAAAAAAAAAAAAATCAGTAGAGACGGAAAACCAAAACACCAGGCATTTGTACGAAAAGCAAGGTTACTGTATATATACAGGGCCTGACTAGCAAGTTTTCATGCCCAGGGCACTTTCAGTTTTTCCTGCCCCCTGCTACTTTATATATATAAATATATGCATATGTGTGTAAATGTGCTATGGTCAATGTGAAATTGGTTATTATTAAGAATAACCTGTTTGTTATGAATTATTCATTAAACCGGTTATTTTACGAGGTGTGTAAATTAAGTAATGAGACTAGTTTTTCTACTTTTTTTATTCAAATAAAATTACAATTCCACCTAGTCTCCTTCAAAGTAACTACCTTAGGAAGCTACACAGCACTGGAGGCGATTCCTCGATTCCTTATCAGGGGTCAATCCAGCATTTTTTAACAGGGTTCGTTTTGTTTTTTTTTGTGAATTTCAGAGATATTTCTGAAAAATCAAATTATTTTGTGAAAATTTGAAATTTAAACATATAGTGAATGATGAAAAATTTTATTTCAATATGACCTAATATATCTAAAGTTACATACACTAAATGATGATTAAAGCTAGGCTTGGCAGTTTTAATAACTCTTAATAATTCAATTATTAATAATTAGTTAGAAGCAGTAAGAACAGCAACTATGTTGAAAATGTTAATGAATCATGACATGTTTTATGATTAACATTGATAAAAATGTAAGAACTTTTATTTAGCACTAGTTTTAGTGTGGCTCTTAATGTTTTTATCAATAAAATACATGTTGTAAAATAACTAAATGTTATTTTTATGCTGTAATACTTATTAAAAATGTCAAAATGTAAAAGAAAATATGCTTTTATACATGCCCAGATTTTAGGCACCTAAAAATGCTTTTGACAAATTCCAAATCAAATGCCCATTTATACGTCCTGCGCAGGGGGCATTTGCCCGGCACACATATCTCTCACCTAATTACCAATTGTGTATGAGATGAACATGAAGCCAACATTTTCCTTCAATGTGATCAACCCCAAATCTAGCCTGGGGGTGTGCCCCAGGGCAGACCCTGTTTCTTTACAGTTTGGACTCTTTTAACTTTTTGGTGGTTGGTGCTTTTGGCCAACAATTCATTTTTTTACAGTGTTAATTTTTCTTAAATTTTGTGAGGTGTTCTGCACTTTCTCCTAAATTGACAAACCAGGACTGATGAGTCCTGTCTCATTTTTATTTTTTTATTTTCTTTTCATAATTTTTATTCATTTTTATTTTCAAAAACTTATTTTAATGTATTTATCTATTTATTATACTTAAATGTTTGCTGCTTGCTCTTCTTTAAGTTATTAGTATTTGTTTTTTTAATATAATTATTTACATTTCTCCCTATTTTTTCTCCTAAAATATAATATAAATATGTATATAGTGGACCCCCGCCATTCGTACACCTCGCTATTCTTCCAACTAGCCATTCGTACTTGCCTACGATTCGGACCACGCCAGGGGCCAGTTTGGCTTTTTTTAAGAAAGAAAATCGAAAACTTATGCTCATATTTTAATACTTTTTGAGATTTTACTGACAATTTTTACTTTCTAAAAGGCAAGGAGGGGGGAAGAGGAAGTGGTTGAAGAACTTTTTTCTTCAGAGGAGGAAAGTAGTAAGGAAAGTATTTCCTTTGCAGAAATTAAAGAGCTGTGTTACCCCTGCGAGAAAACACAAAGAGTGGTGGAAAAATGGCATCCCAACACTGCTGGGGTCAACAGTATTAACTTGTTCAACGGCAATGTTTTTGACCATTTTAGAAAAAATTTTTTAATTCGTCAAAGGCCTACAACATTGAACAGGTTTTTTTTTGAGAAAGAAACCAAAGATTCTTCTAGTGCAAAAAGACAGAAATAGAAAGAACAGCAGAAAGGGAGAAAACACCTGAAGGGATGTTACGTGATTTTTTTATGGAATGCGACTCCTCTTCCAACTGTTTCTCTTTCTCCTCTCAACATTACACTTATGCCATCAGCTCACCACAATAGAAGCAAAGTGCAGTTAAATTTTTATTTATGTATAATTTCATGTACAGTACTG
Organism: Octonoba sinensis; assembly: GCA_038502835.1. NCBI lineage: Eukaryota > Metazoa > Arthropoda > Arachnida > Araneae > Uloboridae > Octonoba > Octonoba sinensis. The sequence continues at coordinate 146,612,544 of CM076598.1, forward strand.
TAAATTTGTTTTTCATAGTTTTTTTTTTTTGCATCCATCTGCGGGTCTAGAACGGATTAATCCAATTGCCTTGTATCTTATGTGAAGAAATAATTCGCCATTCGAACTGCCTCCTGGAATGAATTTTGTATAAATAGCGAGGTTCCACTGCATATACATAATATATATACTAATAAGAAGATTTTTTAGGCAGGAAGGTATTCCAGAAGTTCAAGAAAGTTACAGTATGAGTTATCAAACATCTACTTCTACAAATGGTCACGGAGATGGAGATACATCATCAAATAACTCACAGTCTTCTGTTCCTGTTGACAATGCTTCATTAATCAGTAGAAGTACAGCTCAGACTAAAACTCAGCAGGTTAGTATTGTTTGTATCACTAAAGAAAAATTTGCAATAATTTTCCATATACCGGATACCCAGTATCCCTTGGCTGACGAATATGTACCTGATATCTGGCTCTGATGCTTGACTTATAAACTCTATAAAGATTTTTAAATATCCCACAACTGATGTCTTTCAACTACAGGGTGCGTTTCAAAAGTAATGTAAGAACTTCCCATTCCGCTCCTATTGGTCGGAGTGGGATCTGACCACTTGGAGTAGGTGGGGGGGGGGGGATGCTAAGCTTTGTTTCTAAACTGTCTTAGTGCTCTCCAAACTGGGGAAGCAGCAGGACGTCAGTTATTGTAAACCTCTGCATGCCAACCGTGTCACGGAAAACATGGGATCAACTCCAGAAAAACTCCGGTCTGACTCTGGTAAGATTCCGAAAAAGGGTCGTCAGGACGAGAAAAGACATCTCGGCTATTTGGCAACTCAATCATGACAACCCGCTACAAGTCTGCAAGTTCCTGGCCAAACATCAGGGGCCAGTGCTGTCCCTCTCCTATATATATAGTCCTGACCTCGCCCCAGCAGACTTCTTTTGTTCCCTCTAATTAAGGCAGCTCTGAAAGGAACCTGTTTTTGTCCATAGTAGAAATCTTATCAGCCGCCTTACGAGTGGTCCGCAAAGACCTTGTGAGTGATCCCCAAAGACCCCTTCCAGAGCGACTATCAGTCATGGCAGAGTCGCTGGAAAATGTTGAGGCCCAAGAACAGTGTTTTGAAGAATTATTAGTGTTTGTGCAAAGTTGTTCAATAAATTACGATTAAAAAAATAATTGCATTACTTTTGGAATGCATCCTGTACATAGTAAGTTTGGAATTTACATATATTTTAAAGACATTCTAGTTAGTTCAATTTTAATTAACAAATTTGACATGCCAAAGAACTGAATATTTCAAGCAGTAACTAAATTAGATTTTGGACATTAAATAATTGATTGAATATTGGATATCGGATGCAGAATGCATACAAAAAAAATCTGTAACCCCCCCCCCCCCCTAGTGTTTCTCAACAAATTCTTTGGAGCACCCCCTCTTTTTATCCACAATATGGCGGATAAATGGATGGAGGATAAAATCAGAGCTCTATATTTAGCTTGTTTGGAAATTATTCCCCCATTTAAAAAGAATTTTTTTTGAGGGAGTGGCAAAAAAAAAAAAAAAAAGGCTATCAGAAAATATTTGGCTCTTTGAGCTTTCTGATTACTTGAATGCCATATCAGGGTTCACACTAAGGAATAATACAAGGTGAGATTTCCCGCCTTGATAAAAATATGAAGTGGGATTTTTAAAATTTAAGTGGGAACTTTTCTTTTTGTTTTTAAAAGTATTACTAAATTGTCCAATGCTAACTATGAAAAAAAAGATGACTATCTAATCTATGCTCAGCAAGGAAAGAATAAACATTAACAAGTTTCACACAAAACGGATCTTTCACAAAATTCGCGATCGCAAAAATGGGTGCTTTATAAAATGTTAAGCATGAAAAAATCCTCTTAAATAACCAACATTCTTTGATGTGTGATTTCTAAAAAAAAAAAATGCTAAAAATTAGTTTAATATTTCCTCTTTTTTTTTTTTTAATCAAATGTCATTTTATCTATTGATGTTTTTCTATAAAAACAGTATCGAAACCAACATTCTCTCCTAACTTCTAAAAGTGAAGGTTCTTCAGTGTCTATCGCTTGTAACGACTTAAATCATTCCCGAGAGATTGTTTCAAATATAGTGCGAAAATTCAAAAAATATATTGTGAAATAAATAAAATTTCGTACTCCTATGCAAGAATAGCTCATTTTTACAATCGCGATTTTTGCGAGAGATTTCATTTTATAATTGCAATTTTTTTTTTTTTAGAAAGGTTTGATTTTGAGTCTTTTTTTAAATTATCACTTTTATTCTATGTGAAAAAGATTCAAATTTTACTGTTTGATTTCTTGAAACCTTATTACATTCAATATTTTAAAATGAGCTCGAATTTTTATGCGCTCAAATTCGTGCATATGGAATTCTGCCTTTTACACTTTCCTAATAATCAAGGCATTTTAATAGATATTTTGATGATTGGTTAAACACAGGCTGAATTATTAATCCATTATAATGTAAACTAAATGACACACTTAAAGAATGTAAATATAGGAGATATGTTAATGAGCACTGATACTTTCATATGCATCTTTTTTTCAATCCTGATTTCCTGAAAAAATAATTTTTTGCAACTGTCAATTTTGAAACTATTCCATTCTAGTACATAAATAAGGATCCTAGATGATTCTTTTCATTAATGGGGATAAGATGGCAGTGTAAAACTGACATATTCTTTTTAGTTTGTATTGAATATCAGAATAGAATAGTAGTTTCGCAGTTTTTTGAGCGCGTGTCCACTAGTTGCAGGAACAGCGCGCAAACAAATTTTTTCCCAGTGGTATTTCAAAAAATATTGCTGGAATTGCACTATCCTGCAGCCTAGCATGAACCCTGCATATAAATGAGCTTTCACTGTTTAATGTATACAAGGTATTTTAGAATATGTTATGAGCAAGTGTTTGATGTTCATTTTAAAATTAAAACAAAGGAAGCTGCTCTTGCTTCTTTCAACTCGTCTGCAACTTTCTCACTTGCAGGGGATTTTAAGTAAGAATTGTAAACATGTATCTTTGCATCCTTTATCTTGCAAATATTACAGATTACTAGCAGCAGCTTAGCTGGGCGCAGAGTCTTTGCTGGTCGTCACTTTTTGTATTATTACTTTGTAGATTGCATTTTAATTATTTTCTATGTAACATCATAAAATTAGGATAGTATTTTTTCAAAAAAAATCCTTCATTTGTTTAATTGATGTGTAATGTATAACAGTAATTTTAAACTGTTCGACTAGGCTAGAGGCTATAGACAATTTTTGTTATAGAACTTTTGTAACATTTTTTAAAAAATCTGAAATTAAAACTTGTGAAATTCATCAGTGAAACAGATTGCTCTAGAATATTGCTTGATTCATTTTTGTTGGGAATTTATTGTAATTTTCCTTATTTTTCACAATTTCTTCATAATTTGTATGACAATTTTTTTCAATTTATCTTAGTTTATTTTTTCAGTTTACAGAATCAAAAATATACTTCAGGTGACACTGTGCTTTTCCAAGTAAAATTTAGGTGTAAGTACAAAGATAAAACAACGTAAAAAAGCAAATTCAGAATAAAAAGTAACGCAAATAGCTATTTCGAAGCTACAATGGAGCTTCTTCATCAGCCTCTCAACAGGGTATGTTCCTGTTCACTCTCAGCTTTCTAGCTGCGTGTTGAGCGTTTCTTTTTTGCACTGATGAAGAGGCTCCATTGTAGCTTCGAAATAGCTATTTGCGTTACTTTTTATTCTGAATTTGTGTTTTTTTACGTTGTTTTATCTTTGTACTTACATTTTAGCACACAGCATTTTGATCATTTGTCTTATAAAATTTAGGTGTACTAATTTGTTTTTGCAAACTGTAGTGTCAATAAGAAAAATTTTGAAAATTAGAATGCTGACAGAAAAAAAAATCACAAAAATAGGTAGTAAGATAATAATCTGGATTCACCTTTTGTAAAGTCTCAGTTTCTAAGAATAAATTGTTAGATAATTTATAAAACCTAAATAAAAGAACATTCTATCATAGTTTCAACAGTGAATGAATTTAGATAAATTTGTTAAAGAAATACTTGCTAATCTTATGTTGGTCTTTTGGTAAAAATAGCTTAAATATTTTCTTTATACAGCATAAAACTGTCACAAAAATTATTAAAACAAGAGAAGTTGTCCATCACATGGGGACACCACCAGATGGCAAACCTATAAATTTCATCCCTTCCACAAATAACGACTGTTTTATGCCATATCCAACGAATGTTGCTCATGAAATCGAGTATAATGCTTATGGGGACCCAGGTAAGTTTGCATTTATATAATTAGGTCTCGAGCAAATTTAAGTTTCATCATGTATAGTTTACGTGTAACAATCTGATCACTAAGCCTGTATTTTAAAAGATTCTGCATGCACCATATGTATTTAACCTGAGTCGGACACTATACCACATATATGTCTCATAGTGATTGACTCTTGCTTACAAAGTAATTGACCTTCAAACTAGAGTTTTTTTTAAATTATCAACTTTGAGACTGTTTAGCTACAAAAGCCAAGACTGAACCATGCTGTTTTATATTTTTCTGGATATTATAATATAGTGAGTAACTATTCTAATAGTTATTTGTGTGGTTCACTTTTGGCTTCAGCAGATATTCACATTGAATAGCAACAAAAACTCCATTTTCAAATGACCTTTGCCCTCAAAGCCCTGAATGATCCACAAATTTATTTGTGCTGATATTTACCTAGTATCCTGAAGTATTCACGTTAAAAAAAATTGTCATCTGTCAGTTATAGCTTTAGAAGTAACTGTCATATAATTTGCGCCATACATTCGAGAGTTTGAACTTTGACTTAGAATTTAACTTGACTTAAAATTAGTTTGTCATCTTCAAGTACAAACTACTCGGAATTCAAAGGGTTTTATCTTCACTTTTTCTTATCTTGGAATTTTAGCAAAAGCTTGCAGATAACATTGAAGGAATCCTAAGAAATTTTTGCTTATGCTAATTCAGGGAAAGCTCATAATACTCAGGTAGGCCCACTAGTTGATGAGAACGGAAACTTAATCCAAAATGATGCGGATATTGCTGATATTCTAAATATTTTTTTTTTTCCAGTGTATGTAACAGAAACTGTATTTCAACAGTTGACTTAAGTGAGACGCAAGCTAATACACAGCTCGAGGATTTTGTATTTTCTAAGGATGATGTGTTGTTTCAATTGAAAAAGATTAAATCAAATAAGGCTCCAGGACCTGATAGTATATATCCAAAAATTTTAGTAGAATGTGCAGAGGAATTAGTGGATGTTGTTTTAACTATTTTCATATCTTCATACAACTCAGGGACTGTGCCAGTAGATTGGAAGTTGGCGAACATACCGCCGCTCTTCAGGAAAGGATTTAAAGCTAAGGCAGGAAATTATAGGCCTGTGAGCCTTACTTCAGTAATTTGTAAAATTTTTGAAACTCTGATCAAAATCAAGATTGAATTTCCTGGAGGCAAATGGAGTGTTGACTGGTTTTCAATATGGTTTTAGGAAGGGTAGATCCTGTACAAATAATTTGTTGTATTTCTATGACAAGGTTGCCATGACATTTGAAAGTAAAAAGTGTGTAGATGTTGTTTACATTGATTTTCAGAAAACGTTCAATAAAGTACCGCATGAAGCTCTTCTTAGCAAACTTGCTTATATTGGTACTGGTGGGAAAACTTTAATTTGAGTTAAAAATTGGCTGAGGGGAAGGAAACAGAGTAGTAGTGAAGGGCAATTATTCTCAGTGGATTGATGTTTTGAGTAGTGTTTCACAAGGTTCAGTTTTAGGGCCAATGTTATTTATTATTTTTATTAATAATATTAGTCTGAGTATTTCTAGGAACATCAATATTTTTGCTGATGATGTCAAAGTCATGGGAATTGCTGACACGGAAGAACAAGTCAATCAGCTTCAAGAGAATGTTAATAAAATTACTAAGTGGGCAATTAAGTGGGGTATGCCCTTTAATATTGGGAAATGTCAAGTGCTTCATTTTGGTCATGGGAATAAACAGGCAAGCTATTATTTACAAGGTTCAGTCATTAGTGAAGCAGAAACAGTTGTTGATCTAGGAGTAGTGATTAGTCCAGACTTCAAGTTCAGTCAGCAGTGTAGCATAGTAAGTAACAAAGCTAACAGGTTGCTCGGGTTTATCAATGAGGCTATTTCAAACATGTCTAAGGTATTGCCATTATACAGAAGTTTGGCAAGACCTCACTTGGAGTATGCTGTTCAGTTTTGGTCTCCTTACCTAAAGAAGGATATTTCCATATTCGAAAGGGTTGCAAGGAGGGCTACTAGGTTGGTAAGTGGTCTTCTAGGCTTAGATTATGAGGGCAGACTTAAAAAGCTCAATATGTATAGTCTTCAGCAAAGGAGAGTTAGAAGGGACATGATTTAGTTGTTTAAATCCATTAAAATGGGAAATTTTGATGGGCTACAGTTATTCACTGAAAGTAGGACCAGAGGTCATTGTTTTGAGCTTTTCAAACTTCAGGCTAATCTTGAAAGTAGGAAACATTACTACTTCAATAGGGTTTTAGGCAGCTTTAATAGTTTACCAGAGGCTACTGTTAATTGCAGTGGGGTAAGAACTTTTAAGAAAGCTCTTAATGTTCATTGGGGACTGCTAAATTGACTAGGACCAGCCTAGCTGGGCCGTGAGCCTGTTTGCTGGTCATCACTTTTGTATTGTATTTATTTATATCTCAGTACCAGTAACATATTTTAAAGAGCTTTAGGAAAACTGAAGACATCAACTGTCACACATGTATTGATTTCATCCAACTTAAAAAAAAAAAAGATTTCCTAAGAAAAATAATGTTCATATTGGCATCTGAAATGGTGAAAACTAAATGATATGACATTATTGACTAAGTCAAATAGCGTGACAAAGTGTGCAAAATGATTTTTGAAGATTCATTTAATAGTAAGAGTAAAGTATCCTATCAATATTTTTAAAAAATGTAGTCTTTAACACATTTTATTACTTTGATCAAATTTTTCCCCATATATTGATGTTTTAGAATGTTTTTTGTTTTATTTTTTTTTTAAATTTAAACAATTAAATGTTTCTTGTGTATGTGAGCAGGTAATACATCTGTTAGATCACTGTAGTTTGGCATATATATTAACCCCTTGAAGCACAAGTTTATTTTCGAAAAAACTGGTAAAAAATGATAGCACTTTGAAAGATACCATACGATGGAGTACTATAAAATATAATTTTTACATAAAATTAAAACATATTGTGTTACACATATCTAAAGTTAAAAAAAGAAATTTTTTAATTTAGATTTTTCCTTCATAATCTTACATATTATGTATTATTGTTCGTTCAATGAAAATTAATTCCCACAAGTATGACATTCACGTATAAAAATACTACCAGGAAAGGGTTAAATTACTTTTTTAACTACTTGTATAATTTGCTTCAAATTTTTTGCTCCCAATGTAGTGTGTGTGTCTGTAATTTAGGACATCCATCAGAAAGTGGTTTTTTACATAAGAAAGGTGTCCATTTGGAGGCATTTTACTGTATAGTGTTAAGATGGTCAATGATCCACCCACCCCCTACATTAGCTAATTTGTAGGAAAATTTTACAAAAAAATTGAAAAAAGAACAAAGTCAAATTGTGAAAAAAGCTCTCAAGTGTGTATCCTTTGCATCCAAAAAACATCCTTGCTAAATTTGGTAGTGGTATTTTCTGCGGTAATCTGTTCCTTAGACAGCAAACAGACATACAATCTTGAACTTTATTATTAATAGAAGTGCAACAAAATTTTAGTTCTTCAAGATTGGCTGCTACGTTATGTTACTTGATCGTATTTTAATATAAAAATAAACTAAAAGCTGTAGACTTTGTGAAGAAAAGTTATTAGTGGCATTGATATAACTATTTTTCTTTTCAAGGAAGTCTTAGAATTTCTAAACAAGAAATCACTAGCCCTTCTGTTATAGAAGTATTTTTGCAGAACTGCAAAGTTTTAAGTCCTTAAAACGTGCTTAATATTAGCTTTGTAAATCTAGTATGAACTCTGTTACTGTTTTCATTTTATTTGTACCTTGTTCTTTGTTGGTTTATTCATAACCTTACAATTCTTTACGTTTTTATAATATTAGTTTCCGCATTTTAAGAAAGGAGTGCAGGTTTGCCACTCTACATGAAAAAACATGGAAAACTCGGGGAATTTGAAAAATTGTTAAATATTTTTCTATATTTACTGTGCAAACCGGGGGGGGGGGGGGGGGATTGGAAGTAAAAAAAAAAAAAAAGAAAACTACCAATAAAGTGATTCCTGGCAAATATAGCATTTCAGTAATGTTATTTCTGTCTGTGAAAGTTTGGAAGTCTTTTCCTGCGCATACATTGACCCTGTTTAAGTACAAAAAAAAAAAGATTATTTTTTTTAATATCATCATACATAATTTCAGATGAATCTTAAGCTCCTTCCCAAGAAAAAGTCAGACTTCACAACTATACTGCTAATTACTTAAAATTCTAACTTTGTGTGAATGCTTGTTTCTTGTTATTCTACTTGATAAAAGGGCAGGGAAAACCCGGTGAATAATTTTTTTTTAACCCTTTCACGCTCGGGTTATTTTCGCAAAAATGTAACTAAAAAATCGGGTTTTTTATTTTACCTTTGAAATGTACTAAATATAAAAATGGGTAAAAACAAAACAAAAAAATTATAAAAGTAGAGGGAAATACAAATTAAAAAATATGTGCTTGAAGATGTATTTGGCCTCTTTCTTTGTTCTTGTACAGAAAATAAATTTTTTGCTCCACAATTTTTCCAACTAACTCATCATCAATAAAATAATCAAAAAACTGTATCGGCTTAGTGAATGATGAAATTTGGGGATCAATTGCCGATTTTCCATTAAATTCAAATGGAGCTGAAGGGGGAGGAGCATCTGTACTTAACCTTATTTCTGCCCATTCATTTAAGCCTTCTCTTTGATTTTCTTCTTCTGTTTCCAAACTCGGAACTGAAGTAGAAGATCCACTATCTGAATTATCCAAGTTAAATTCCTTGAATTCACTGTCACTTTCCATTAGTACCCTTCAAAATCAAAAATTTTATCAATATACATACTCATTTTTCAGAAATTTTGAAGAAGTAAAAATGCTGGACATAAATACTTACAAAAGGTTTTGCAATGTTTTACAATAGTATATAACAAAGAAAACAATATCCGTTAGTACGAACAAATATTCAACGGCGTCTGGCTAGTGTTGATCGTTCATGTCTTGTGCAAACTACGAACAAATTGAAACCGGCGAGCAGCTCTCGGGTTGATGCAATTTGGAACACGTGATTTGCGCAAGCACTGCTCGTTCTAAAGCATTAAGTGGTTAATATAGATTTGTGTAGCGACCATGGTTTTGCCTTTTTCATTTGCTAGATCTGATAGGATATGCGCATTGCCTTTCATTTTGACGCAACTGTTAAAGCTGACGATAACTTTCCTGTAGGGATATTCTTCCAGGTTGTCGTTTTCTTGTATTGATATTTTTTAAATTTTATTATATAAATTCTGTGTAAATCTTGTAAGCCATATAAAATTGAGCATTATTTTTTTTACATATATTTTAAAACATTTTGTAGCAATAATGTATATTCTTATAGGTGGACCACCTAGTCCTGCTGGACAAACCCCTGCTCAGGTTTATCCACATGACTTCTGTACATATGGACGTGCTGCTTCTCCGTCAACTGTTCGCAATTTTGTATACCCTCCACAAGCTACGGAATATGCTGAATTTGGTTATCATGACTACCCTGAAAGTTTTACACCACACACCCCTTCAGGATCCTCGGATTCACCTCATTTAAATCGTGCAATGCCACAAGCTCCCAGGGCTGTTTCAGAGTATAAAAATCAGCAACCTTGCAATTTCCAAGAGATTGAAGGTGCGGCTGCAGGAGGGGCTCTTATGACACCAAGAATAGACTTTTTTGGACGCACGCCCTCTCCAACTCTTTCTCAGAGTGCTGATCCATATGGTAACTAAATGTTTTTGTGATATTTTTCACATTATAAAATTGTAATGTAAGCATTTTTAATAATTGTAACAGTAATGTCTAATGAAGTTCTTTCCTGAATATTTAACTTCAGGTACTTGTAATAATTTTTAACCAGATGAGAAAGATGGGAGTATGTTAATAAAGATAACTTTATACATAAATACTCGCTTTTTTCTTTTTCTTTTTTTTTTTTTTTGTCAGTTTGTTATATTCTATTTTGAATTAGTTAAAAATGAGTATTTTACTATACTTGCACCTTTATTGCTCATAGCTAGACTTTCAGGTTATTGATTACAGAAAGGACATCCTAATTCTTAATATAGTGCATAGCTGCCAACCCTTCCTCATTTTGCAGAAGCTTTCCTCATTTAGTCTCCATTTTCCGCTTTTCTGTGCTAATGATCAGATTTTCCTCATTTTTGCTAAGAGTAATAAAGTATGACACGCAACTCTTTAAGCGCATCCAGATTAGAATGCACATGTACATTCGCTGGAAAACCAAGTCTGAACTGAGCTTCGACCAATAGGCTCAGAACTCGAACTATCGTCGGCGCAGCTTCTGGTTTACAGTTAAGCTATATTTACCCCCCCCCCCCCATGACAATATATTTAAACATGATGATTTTTTGCACAAGAAATAAGAAATAAATTCATTTGTTTGCAAGTATTTACTTATTAAATTTACAGCGTTTTGTTTCATAATAGATAATCAAAAGTGTTGTTAATAATCAGTCTTGTTAAAAATCATGGCAAAAGATGTTCTTGTAATATTAGACCAAATCCCTCATTTTATAAACATGTGTTTTGTTGAAAATGTCAACATAAAATAATTGTAAATATTCAGTAATGATAATAAAACTTAAATATTAGTTACGTTAATCATCCATGGTATGATTTGGCATCTCATAAAATCTTCCGCATTTTACGTAATTTCTTCTGCAAATTATTAGATTGTCTTCTGCATTTTTCAAAATAGGGGCTGGCAGGTATGATAGTGTAATTGATTCCAATAATGAAATAACGTGATTTGAGGTGAAATTACGGTCCTTCGTATGGCTAGAGTAGCACAAAAATTACTTGTCACTTTAATTGATCGGTAAATGAAATACTTTTATTGAGTCCTGAAATGTTTTGTTAGTGGAACAATGCCCTCTCTGAAATCATTGATTTAGCAAAACGAAAATTTGTGATGAGAATTTTAGTATGAAGTTAAAGGGAAGATATGTTTTATTTGTTAGTATCCAAAGATAATTCAAGTGTTTTGTCAGCAAGAAATGAATAAGTAAATCCGTCCTCTGTTGCTGAAGCCAATTGAAACATAAGAATTTATAGCTCTTTTTTGTGCATCTTAATAATTAGAAAGTTAGTTGTAATTGGACGTCAAAGTAATTAAGTGCTTTCTTGCTATTTATTTTTAGGTGTATACTGTTCGCGAGGTGCAACTCTTCCTTCTGCTGAAGAGAGAGCAACTCCTCTTTCTTCTGGATATGAGTATGATGCTGGACTACCGGGGGAAGGGGGGGGTTTTTTAGATCGTCGACCTAGTTATGATGCCGAAACTCTCTCTAGGACCCCTCAAGGGGGTCCGCATCAAAATTCTACATATGGACGTGCACCAAGAACTGTTTTTGAAGAAGATCACAATCTTTCGCCCCCTTCTTCTGCCCCAGATGGTGTTAGTCATACTGTTCCCCCTTCTCGCCCCCATGAACATTTGGATTATGTGCCTGCTGAGGGTGAAGCAGGTAACAGTGATTATTGTTTTGTAATTATTACCAAAAAGAGTTACAGGAAGTTCAAATTGATAAACATTTTTGTCTCATATCTTTTGAGAAATACATATAGTTTCAAAATATATTTGGTGATCAACTCTGATGTAATCATAATGAATTGCGACTAATAATTGCATTTTTTTTCTTTATTTTCATTTTATCATATTAGCTTGTTAATTTTATGAATGTGTATCAGAGAAAAAAGATGACATTCATAATTAATTCCTTCCTATATCATTTAATAATGAAAAATCTTGTATGAAATAATCTCATTCATATTGTAAGAACATGTTTTACTTTATAATTTGTTCACATTGTTAATAATTGATATGAATAGAGTTATTACTATTTGCAGAATATCAAAAATGATAGAAGATTTTGAATTCTATGTAAATATACCTAATTTTTTTTCAAGCATTGTCCCCTGCCAGTGAACCTAACACATATTAAAAGCCTTACTAAATTAATATTATTATAGTATTCAACAGTAAATTTAGTCACACGAACAGTGTAAATTGTCATTATTTGTAAAATGATTTTTAAAAAAATATTAAAATTGCATAGTAGAGCATAGTAGAAACTAAATTCAAACATTTGTATTGAAATAATACAAAGCCAGTTATTTGTATTTGCTTTGCCCTCTTCTGATAATATGAAATTCTTTCATTATCTATTGATATAGTTTGTAATTGGTAACTTTTTAATAATATGATCGGATGCAAAAATCAAATCTTTTACATACAACTTTTTGTACCCTTAAAATACATTAAATCCAGGGTGTCCACTCACCTGGAAAGTGATGGAAAGTAATGTATTTCAATTTTGGCTGAAATTCATCATGGATTTCAGTGAAAAGTGCTCAAAAGTCGGAGAAATGGAATGTTTCATGGATGTTAGGCTTTGGAACTTATGATATAAATTTACTAAAACGCCATTTTTTCTGTTTTTCTATGTTCAAGGCTCTGAAATAATGCATTTCTTATGTAAAAAAATGCTGTTTTTTACCGAATACATTGCACTACTAATTTACAGTAAGAAGTGAAACAAATAATTGTGTAAATTTATTCGCAATTGTGTTCAGAAAATAGAAATCTTTTACCTGTAGATAGAGGTTTAGTGTTTGGACTTAATAACTTTGTAAAGTTTGTTTTTAAAGTTTGGAAATTTTTGAAAAATTAACGCTTTTTATTCTATAAAAATTCGATTTCTTTTGAAGATTATCTGAAATATTTTAGAAACATGTTCTGTTTCTAAATTGTGTTGGTCAAGTTCTCTCGTTTTTGGATTCATGCCAACGCTTAACAGATATTTCGTGGAAAAGTGTTTACTTTTTTCACGAGTTCAATCCTTTTGCATCCTGCAAATATTTCGACCATGTTTTAAATTTTTACAATATTACTCTTATTCTTCAAGCATCTTAACAGCAAAGCATAAATTCAGTTCAATCATTTCATTCAATCATTCAAATTAGAATTTATAATAATTATGAACCATTGTGTTTTTATCTTAAAAATAGTACTTTAGATCAATTTGATAAATGCCACACAATAAATAATTCAGAATGATAGTGTTTAAAACAACAATTGTTAGAATTTAGAATATGTATCCTCAAAGTCTCATCCATGTCCCCTAATGGTTCAAGGTTTTTTCCTTCTAAAATATTTTTTTTATCATAGAAGTTTTCAATAAAGATATTTGATTAAAACAAAAAGTTTTTAATAATGGTGTGACCGTATGATTTTACTAAATGGGTAAAAACATTTTAGGCTTTTTCATTTATAAAATGGAAAAATGAAGGAAATACTCTCAATGTAAAAATTAAGTACACACAATTGTTGCTTTTTTTCAGCTTTCAACAGCAAAATAATTCAGATTAAGTTTGTTCATTTTCTCTGTACTTATGAGTTTACTATTATTTTTGGTAGGGTTAAGTTCATTTGAGTCATGCATTTGTATTAAAATTTGTTTATAATTATTATTATTAAAAAATATTTATTGCTGTGAAATTAACCTTAATTGTATTTTTGCATATTGATTAATATCCCATATTGTTTATATGAATGTAACATAATAAATACCCAAAATATTTAAGGTCTTTTTTAAAAAGTCAAAAAATCCTATTTAAATTTAAAAAATTAGACTTTTTTGATTTAAAAAAAAAATTCGATTTTTTTTTTTTTCCTTTAAAATTAATTTTATTATTATTTATTAATTTTTCTAAAAAAATCACGAACTCTGCTAACAAGTAGGGGCTTGTGGAGAAAAGTGGGGATCTATATAGCGACAAATTAAATCCATCATAGGCCTAAAAACCTTCAAATAATTCAGTACACAAAAGTGTTAAACAACTAGCATTAAATTGCTGCTAGTCATATTTTGTATTTAGTATGTCTTTGTATATGGGCCAGTAAAGGATAATGAAATGTTTCCTCTGCAACAAATACTTAAGATCAAATTGTTAATTCGCATTCCCACATGAAATTTGAACAAAAGATAAAATGAAAGAGCCCAAAAAAAAAATTTGTTGCGGAGGGGACAAAAATTCTAGATATTGTGGTTTGGTCCATATATTGCTTGCACATGAATTTGTAATGTAATTTGCATGTATTTACTATTGTTCTATCCTTATCCCAAAGACGTGAGAATTCAGACCTATAGAGATCCCTCGCTTATGGAAGTGATCGAATTTCTGGCCCATCCAAACAACATGGTGAAGGCAAATGCAGCAGCGTACCTGCAGCACCTGTCGTACATGGACGACATTACAAAAAACAAAGCTCGGTTTGTATAAAGCCATTACTAAAATGTGTTTACTTAGTTTTAGAAACTTTTTAAGGGCTGTGGTAGCCTAGTGGTTAGGATGTTGGGCTTCTAAGTGGAAAATTTGGTTTTCAATACCTGATCGGCTGAAGACCCACCATGTACACTTGCGGATACATGCATGTAAAATCCGTGAACCCTAAAATCCCGAGACAGTTCCAAGGTTCCGGTGGGCGGAGATTTTAAGTCTGAATATACTTTCCCTTCCCTTAACTCTTAAAGTCCAAAAAGGAAGGTGGCGATATCAGGTGTCATTAAATACATAATGAGCCAAGTTGTACTTTTTTGTTTGATATTTTGCATTACTTATCATTTATGGTGATTTTTGAACGCAGCTACAGAATGATCAGCAGCAGCGCAAAAAAAGAAAAAACAAGTAATATAAAAAGAAAAAAGTAAGTCAATTCCTGCGTAGGTCAAAAACGTGTCGGCTAAATGAAAGGATTAAAAAAGTTGCTTTTACTTTACATTCAGCTCGTTAATATATCTGAAAGGAACATTCCAAAAAAATTGAAAAAGAATGAGTTTTCCGTGTTAGCATAAGCAGAATGGGAATCCAGTTCTTCTAAAGCATCGAATTTTGTGTGCTAACTGCTTTAAAATAGTGACCTATGGCTTCAATAATTCTAATATAATCCATATAAAACTAAAATTAATTAATTATTTGTTCGTGTTAGAATAAGAAGAATGAGAATCAATGAGTTCTTCTAAAGAAACAAACTTTGTGTACTAATGCTTTAAAAATAGTGACCAATGTCTTCAATATTTCTAATAGAATCCATATAAAACTAAAATAAATATCGTTTAAATTTAATTTATGACTGAATATTTGAAAAAACTGTATTAACATCAAGTGTCATCCACTACAAGTTCAAAAAAATGTATTTGAACCTCAGTGGACGAATAAAAAGTACTTTATTAACGATTGAAAATTTGAACAAGATATAGGGAGAGCGTGAACTAATAATAGTTATTGAATTAGTTCTCAACTAATTATTTGAAAAATTTCACATAATACATAGATTTGAAGAATTTCAAAATAAATAAAGCAGCAACTTAAGTTCATATTCAGTAATTAAACAAAATGATGAATTGGAAAATTAATTTTTTTTTTTTTAAAAACTCATTTTCAAAAATATTTTTGATATAAATCTAAATAATAATAATTATTTAGATTTATATCAAATTATAGATTTATATATATTAGATTATTATTTTGTAATTGATCATTAAGATGTGTTCTAACATCATAATGAATGAATTTATTGCACTTTGAGGTATTCTGTCTCCCTGTCCCCTATGTTGAAAAGAAAAAAAAAGACTACATTTAAAACCAAATTGCAGGTAATAAAAATAAATTTTAATATAAAGTTCATTGAATGTTCAACTAAAGGTTATACATTTTAATATTCTTTTTTTTCCCTCTATTGAAAACAATTAAAAATAAATTAATAATAAACATTATAAAAATAGAATGTTGTGAAATTTAAAATTCATGTCCAACAATTTATGTGTAATGAAGATTCTTGTTTATGTAAGACAACATGAAAATAAAAAATTTTATGTAACAATGTTGCAATTTATATTGAAATGTCTTAAATATATACAAATACCCAATTGTTATTTATAAATTTGTTTGTTTGATTGATATTTAAAAAAAACGTTTTTTGAACTACCCACTAAATAGTCCTGATGATTTTTAACTCTCCCTTGTCTGTCTTCAAAAAGAGAAAGAGAAAAACCAATCTGCATAGCTACTAACCCTTCTTCATTTCATAGAAACTTTCTTTATTTAATCTCCATTTTCTGTTTTTCGAGGCTAATGATCAGATCTCCTTCATTTCTGCTAAGAGTAATAAGAACTGTAATTTCTGGAAGAAACGGCGCAGCGTTTTCGTGTTTAAAAGTTAAAATTTCTTCAGTGCGGCGTTTCTGCCGATGCAGCGTATACAACCAAAAAAATGGCGTTTGACATTGGACTATTTCGGTGCGGTGCAACCGAACGGTGTGCAGATATTAGAATTTTGCACATTGTAAGTCACTGATTTGTTATATACATTTTGCAATTTTGCATCACCAGCAATATTTTAAGAAAAAAAATTTTATTTTGTATTAGCAATAAATTTATTTTTATACTGATTATTCCATACTTCAAAAAGTGAAAATTGTTATAAACGTTAAATTTAAATCATACTGATTTATTTCAAATTCAAAAGCTCTTAACTCAAAATTAATCCTTGATATGCTCTTTATTTTTTTATTTTTATTATTATTATTTTTATCTCCTTTTATAATAATTATTATATTAATTTATTTATTTGCCATTTAAATAATTTTTTCAATACTGAACTGTAAATTCTATTGTTTATATGTCAAATCCTATGCTCATTTTAGACAATTGCAGATTTCAGATTGGTAGACGCAAGAGAGTTGACTGCCTTTTAGAACTTTGATAACTATGAAGCATCACCCCCCCCCCCCCTTTGCCTGAATTTTTGAATAAAATTTATCTCCATAAATAAAAAAATAACTGGGAAGTAGTATAATGTCTGTAACTTATGAATGTTCAATAACTATTTTTGATAAAAACTGCAGATTTACAAAATTGTGTGTAATGTTGGTTTTCCATTTACCTATTTTTTTTTTATAGCGCACTCGGTGCTATACCTGCATTGATAGAGCTTTTGAATCATGATATTCCTGAGCTGCAACGAAATGCTTGTGGCGCTCTAAGAAACTTGTCTTATGGACGCAAAAACGATGAAAATAAACGTGCAATTCGATCTGCTGACGGAATTCCTGCTCTGGTGCGGCTATTGAGAAAAACTCCTGATAATGAAATTAGAGACATCTCGACATCAGTTTTGTGGAACTTGTCATCATGTGAAGTAAGATTCAAAAATACTTTAAAGCAAAAATCATTTTGAATTCGGTTAATATTTTTTTTATTTCTTTTTTGTAAACACACACAACACAAACACATGGAGAGAACAAAAACAACATAAACACTAGAATACAAGACAGAAATAAAAATACAATACAAATCAAAAATGACATCAACCAGACTGAAGAATTTGTAGCCTCTTCTTTACCTGCCAATATCTCTCGAACAACTGGCCGAACAGTTTTATTCATTCAATTAAACGTAGTGCATCTATGATAGTGTCATTATTACATAAAACACAGTTAGAAGAGGATATGATTTTGAAACAAAATAGCTGTCCAACTAGGTAATCATGTCTGGACACTAGTCTAAAATATTTTAGACTAGAATTTGGCTAATATTTTTACGCCTATAATTGTTATTCTAGTGAAATGTACTCTGCAACACTAAGAAAAGGTTTTTAAATAAGTATTTATTTTAACATAATTGAATACATTGAGTACAAAATCTTAATTCAAGTTGTGAAGAATTTTTCTTAGCAAATGTATTGACATTTTTATGCCGTATCACTCATTTGCTGCAATAATGTCATAACTTAAATTATATGCTTAGTACAGTAGACTTGTGGTCGCAGTGCTAGTGCTCCTTAGAGCCACCCCAAAAACAATTCATTCAATTCATTCATAAATTATGTGCATTGAGTTAGAGTGCTATTGAGATAAGTACAAAGATCGCAATTGTCCTGTAGTATAGTAGTTGCTTACTAGTCCTGTAGTATATATTAAGTAAAGCTGTCTGGGAGGGTGTTATAATAAACACATTTGAAAATTAATGCTGAGTTGGTTGAATTTGCAAAAAAAAAGTTCTACCTTTCCTAAATTGTTGTAATTCTGAATTTAATATCCCTGTTTGTTTTTGTTTTTTTCAAAAGGCAGTCTGGACTGGCTGCCCTTTCTTTTTAGTTAATGTGCCCTCCGTGCTTAGCATTCCATTTACAAAACTAAAACTCTTCATCATTGCCACAAAAGGCAGAAGAACTTTTCAACTTCTGTTCAGAATAAAAATACATGCAAGGAAATCTGGGTTGGAGAAAGAGCAATAGAATAGTAGTATTATGGGTAGTACTGGACAATGTCTCATTTTTAACATTGCGGTACATCACCTGTCTGACATTGCCATGTTTTGATGTGCTACATTCTCTTACAGTCGAAGAAATGTATAAAAGATCTGCTTTCACCAAAAATCATTCCTAAAACTCTAATGTAAATAATAGTATAAGATGATTATATAAATTAGAAATTAAATTTATGATTTTTTTCTTTTAAATCATGAATCAATTTTTTTTTTGTTGTGTAAGGGCTGATATATATATTAAAATATATTATTTACTACAACGTGAATGAAATTAGGATTAAACTATAGGTCCCCTGTTATGTCAGACCCCTATCCTCAAAATTTAGTGTACAATATGTAGCTTTACTATTTATAAGTGATGGGGATGTCCACTTTTTTTTCGATATCTCAAACCAATACTGAAAAATATTCAAAAATGTCATTTTTATTCACATGCCCCCCCCCCCTCTCCCTATGTGTATTAAAAGAATCATTAATGGCACAGTAGAATAAAGGGCAGTTGATCCTGTTTATCTTGAATGTGCTGTGGACAGAAAAAAAATTTAGAAATCGACAGCTTTCAAGATATAGAGTTTTTCATTAATATTTTAACATCACGATTATGAGTTGTCTAAGCAAGGCATACATTTTTAGTGAAAGGAATAATAATTGAATAAAATTGATTTAATATAGTACTACATACCTCAATGTGAAAAAAGCTGTTAACAGAGTTTGATGACTAACATTTTTCGATTGTTCAACAATTCAACTTGGCAATAAAAGGTCTGTTATTCATGGACTGCTCTGTTTACCTCCTCGACATTCTTCACCTTTAAAAAACGGCCAGTTCCATTTCTAACTTTTTTTACATTTTTGTTCGCTGTCTCCCTCTAATAAAGCATTCATCAACAAGAATTCACAGTGAGAATAATTTCAGATGTAAAAACTGGTTTTCCTTTAACTAATGCAGCAATTTTCAGGAACATGGACTTCAACTGGATTCATTCTCCTTCTGTCCTCAACCTCTCTTTTTAAAAACAGCTGCTAGATTCCCCTTTCCTTTCTACAAGAAAAAATCCATTGCAGAATAGACCACCACGGCCCAGTTTGTCACCTGAAACGACACGTTTCGTGTCCTAATCCCCTAGAAGGCTTGTGAGTGGGCTACATCCCTCCTCAAACATTGCTAAGCTTTTTACTTCTTACTTAAGGGCAATTTTTCTGCCCACTTTTAACCTGAAACCCTTAACTGAAAGGAATGCAAGGTGATACTTCAAATTCATGTCGTGACGAAGTTTGAATTTCGAGAAATACAGGTTTTGCATGGAAAATATTAGAAATAAACAGGGTAAATGCATGAAAAATTAATCGAGCTTCCTGGAAAATTAAAGAAGTTTGAGATATACAGTTTTTCGAGGCACACAGGTTTTGAGATATACAGGTATGAAGGAAAAGTTTCATCATAAAGCTGTATTGTTACTGTATTTAAAAAGTACAAACAATTGCTGTTATGCTGATTTATCAAACAAATTTATAATGTTACTGTCAGTAAACTGTTTTTAAAGAACATACTGTACATATATTAGCAAAAATTTTAATAAAGACTTTGTTTTTGCAGTGAAACCAATTTTAGGGTTACCAGGTGTCCACTTCTTCCCCCTCCCTAACAGTAGTAGACATATTGTAAAAACATGAGTAATTTTCCTTATTATTACCCCTCCACACTGTTCCACTTTTTTTGGAAGAGCACCTAGCAACCTTAATTATCTTCCAAAAGGAAATAACTTGTTTTTAGTTTAACACTTTTAGAAACTTAAAAATTTTATTGTAGAACTAAATAAATTATTTTTAGAATCATTCAGAAATGTATATATCTAGCCTTTTCAAATATATAGCTATATATATTTTGCAATGTAGTATTATGACTTGTTTTAAGTACTATTTACTACCAGTTAACTTAATATTGTTAAACAAAATATTTTAGATTAGAAAAAAAAATTTTGGTTAAAAAAATTGCAATTTCCCTCAAAAGCTTGGAGGGAAGTCTCTCCTCATCTTGAATGTTTGAATTTTACCCCCTGCTTGATGAACCTAGACTAGAGGTAGTGGCCACTTTTCGTATACTTACAGGACTTTGTCTTGTTATTGCCTATCTGTATTGCATTGGCATTATTACTGACGGTGTCCGTTCTTTGTGCAACAAATCCGATCCTGTGCACAGAAATACCTGTCTGTACAGCTATCCATGATGCCAATTCTTCTAGATATTGGTAGGCTAGAAGACCAATATATCAATAACCTTCAGCTATTTTTATTCTTGAAGTTTCAACATTATTTACCATTGATGCTTTTCATTTGTATCCATCTTTTTCTCCTAGCCGTTGAAAAAATAAGATAGAAAAAAAATTCCACGTGATTTAAAGCAATTTTAGGGAAAGAAGTA
Organism: Octonoba sinensis; assembly: GCA_038502835.1. NCBI lineage: Eukaryota > Metazoa > Arthropoda > Arachnida > Araneae > Uloboridae > Octonoba > Octonoba sinensis. The sequence continues at coordinate 146,633,662 of CM076598.1, forward strand.
TATTTCCATGAAAATTTTATTTACTATTTCTTCTTATTATTTATTTATCTGGATAAATATCCAAATTTTTTTCTTAAGGATCTGAAACATACTATAATCGACGATGCATTGACAGTTCTCGTCAACCATGTAATAATCCCAAACTCTGGTTATGATCGCTCAAGAAATCCACTAGATGAAATCAAACCAGTTGTAGACATGTATTGCACAACTGTGTTTCGCAATGGTTCGGGAGTGTTAAGGTAAGCTATAAATTGTCTTAATACAAACAATTTTGCTTATGCAAAACTTTTTAGTAAAAATGTTGGAACATTATTTCTATGGGAATTAATTATAAGACACATTTTAAAAATGGGCAAACAAATAGTAATAATTTAATGTACAGTAAAGGCTTGATTATCCGGAAAGCACAGGAGACTCGATTCCGGAGATGCAAATTTTCTTCATAATTGAGCGCATGAAAATTCAAGCTAATTTTAACCCTCTGGCTGCGTATCCCGCAATTTCAACGGGCAGAGCAGATGCAACAAAATTTGCGAAACCCGCCATTTTCGTGGGGATGGAATTTTTTCAGTGTATTTAGCTATGCAAACCGCTCTTTTCCCATTCATGGAGGGGGGGGGGGGAATCGCAAAGAAGCGCGAATTTAGCGCAAAGTTGCGAGTTTTCTTTTATTTGCACTGGCCGTGGAAATCGCGGGGTACGCAGCCAGAGAGTTAATAAATGGGTGGGCCACGTCAAACCAACGTGGCCCTCAACCTGTCCATCTCTAATTCTCATGAAACACTCGGAAATCAAACTGTTTAACATCATAAGTTAAAACATATTTTTAAGAAAAATTCTATTCCATATGTGACAGGATGACTTTTTTAGAAAGAAAAACACTAAAGTGATTACCAGCAGTAGACTTTGGTTCCAGCTAGGCTGGTCCTAGTGTAATTACCAATCTCCAATAAAGATCGAAAGGCCTCTCAGAACTATACCAAATTGCAAGTAACAGTTGTTCCATGTTAACTAATCCAAATGCATACAGCTCTATTGAACTAGTAATTTTTCCTAATATCAAGATTAGTCTAAAGTTCAGAGCAGTTTTGATGACTTTTTGCTTGCTGAAACCTCTTTCAACATAGGTCGTAGTCATTAGACAAGTAAAGCCAATAGTTGCATTTTCGAGAATTTTCTTATAGTTTCTACTGTCAGCATACATCTTCATGGCCATACACCAAAAATCTTTAATTGACAGGATTTGGTGTTTATACATAATGTACTTAAATGGGGGGGATTGCCATTCTGCAAGAAGTAAATCAGGATCAACAATTTCAGGTATCTTTACATTACTGCTATTGACTTTTGCATGACCAAACATGTCTGCAAATTGAGCAATCTCTTAGTTACCATAATTTACTAAGTCGTCTTATCTGCTGGCAATTTTGTTGGGGAAGAAACATCAAAAATATTGCACACTTTGTCACTCAAATGCCTTTGCTGAATATTGTCAATACCATTCTTTAACAAGTTTACAGCTGTTTTAAATAGTTTGTGTTTGATGTTATGATTCTTAAAGTTAACATCAATTTCATTCTCGTAATTTTCAAGCAAACTGCACAAAAACTCTTTTAAATTTTTGCACCAAATTTAAACTATTACCATCTATAAACGATTGCATACTGATATGACTCGAGATTATCCAAGACATGAGAAAAGCAATTCCGCACTCTGTAATGCCAAACATGTAATGTAAAGAGGAGTTAAAGCATTCACAAGAAAATGCATTGAAGCTTCAAATTGGAAATTTCCTGTATTTTTTTGTAAACCTAAAGCATGAGCATTTTTCTGATTAGTATTGACATCATCTTGCAAAGCAGATAACAAAGGGTTTATTGACTCCAGAATGGTTTTTACACTTGAATAAAAAGACAACCACCTAGTGTAAAAAACTTGTTTAAGTTTTAGAACCTTTGTTCCTGAAATGTTTTGGGCATTTTGCAGAATGTTTAAATTCTTTGGTGAATATCAGCAATACTTATGGATGTTATTTATAATTTCCTGATATTTAACTAAATTTGTCACAGCATCTGCTGCTTGACCACTTGCTAGTGCAGGTCTATGAGCTGCACAGTGAACAAGTCGTCTTCTTTAAGATAGTCACTTGATTTATCGGTTTTAAAAGTATTTGACTGGCATGGGAGGTCGATGGGGCACCATCTGCATACAGGAAATTCTTTTCGGCGACATGTTTCAGCTCTGTATGTTTACAAAACCAACTTTGCTGTAGTTTTTTTTTCTCAGGTGGGCGAATATCCGAATCTTGCACACTTTCTCTTTTTGTTTTGAATCTGATCTAAAGTTTCTGAATTAGATCAAATTATAATCAATAAGAAGAATGAAATTACACATGTTGAGAAGATGGATCAATATAATTTATCAGGACTTCCTCTGATGAAAATATATAAATGTTCAATTTGCAACTAGAATGATGTTAAAGTTACACATCTTGCTCTCATTTTCTGACAATCCACCTGAAGCCAATTTCAACTCTTCCGCCATAAGGACTTGTGGCACGGAGTTTGTATTAATGTAGCCATTCAATATTTTTGTTTAGATGAGGAAAATTCAGACCCACTTGTATGTTCTCTAAATGCAGCCATAGATCTCGGAGCATTTGGATCAAATTTTCCAGCCTAACTTGTTATAAACTCGTGAAGGGAGGAAAATAAGTTAAAATCTCCATTTCCAAGTATCTTTTGCTACAAATAGAAGTTTATCAAGGTAGCTTTCATTTTATCTTGAAAGATATTTTTTTCTGTCAATTTCTTTGCACTGCAAGGATGTTGAAATAATTTGAAACAGTTCTTAGCGTGATGCGTCTTGTGTCCCCACCAAGCTCTTTCCATATGGTATGCGTAGCCCAGGGGTACGTGTACTATATTTTGGGACACACTGCTTTAAAGATATTAGAAATGAATATAAACGCCAATTAGGCTGAATTTTTTTGAACGTCTACTTCACGCACACTTTTTGCATTTTTTTCTTCATGCATTGTTTTTTGTTGCATTTTTGAATTTTGTTTTTTTTTTTTACCTGCTGGTCAGTCACATCACTGATTAAGGTGTATGCAATGTCTTGTAACTCAATTGTATATTACTGCTGGGTGAAACACTGAAAAGTTTATAGATCATATGCTGTAATATTAAACTTATTGGATTAAGGTGGTGTTTTATTATTTTATAACTTGATATGTATGACCTGCTTAGAATCTTTATAGTAAAAAAATTTTTAAATTCAGGAACATCAGCAGTGCGGGTCAGTATGCTCGTCAAAAACTAAGAGAATGTGATGGCTTAATCGAGGCTCTTGTGTACCTTGTACGCTCAGCTATCGGACAGTCTCATATGGACAATAAATCCCTGGAGAATGTTGTTTGTGTCCTTCGAAACATTTCATATCGTATCGAAGAAGTAGAAGATCCACTATATCGGGATAAAGCCCCAAAAACTGCTCCAAGAGCTAGTGCTCCAATTAGAGGTGAGTTTTCAAAACTAAATTTTCCCTGATTTTATGTTTTTAGTATTGTAATAGAATCTGCTTCAGAAATTTTTGAAAGAGAAATGCAGTTTATAAATAGAAAAATAATTTAAGAAAGTGAAAAGTTGATTTAGTAGCCTGTTAGTAAACTGTAATTTTATTTACATTTCATTGCTTTCCCCCCAGTACAAAAGAGTAATTTAGTAGCATACTAATAAAAGATTCTATAAGACTGATATTGAATTCTAATTAAAATTTATAGCGTTGCAAAATATTGTAGAAAGGAATTATTTCGAATTAGTCAGGTTAGTTGACTTACATATAACCCCTTGATATTCAATGGTGTCTTGGAGACATCAAAGTCTAGATGACACATGAGATGAATGTTGTCCATACGGAGATGAATGTTGTCCATACGTCATTGTATCTCAAGAGATTCAAGCTAATGTTACTTTAAAGGAAGCATCTCATTTTTAATTTAAATTTGTTTCAAATAAAAAATGTTCCAAAATTAAACATACTAAATGTTTTATTATATATAAATACTAAATGGATAGGTTAGTAAGAAAGAATGCATGTATGTTTCTTTTATAAATTCCCCCTCAATTCAAAAATTTTGCACTAAAAATGGGTAGATATCTATTACAGCATTAGGATGCCATATGAATAATAGCTAATTTCTACTTAGATTATTCTTTGGTATATTATTTGATCATACATTGGTTATTAAAAAAAAAAAACCTAATTGCAGAACATGCTTTTAACATTCCAAATAATGTTTCATATTATTTGTTTGTAGTAAAAAAAATAGAAATATCTGCTTTCTGTTACTACTAGTGCAAAGCAAAAGTACCTTAATTGGTGATATAATTTTAAAAACAGTTAGTTGAATATTCAAACGTATAATCATCACCAAGAGTGTTGTATTGTGTTTGAAGTTGGCGACATAAAAATCTTGTTGTTGGCGACGGTTTCTTGGCGGCAACGAAAAAGTCGCCAAGGGGGGGTTATATCACAGTAGTTCCTTTTATCGTTGGACACAAACAGTGGGCGCACCTAGACCGATCGGCGGGCGCCGTGGTGCCCGCGGACATGGGGTTGGGAACCCCTTCCCTAAGCATAGGTATCTGGGGCGTACGTAAGATTTATTTCAAGAGGGGCCTACACGAAGCATAGAGAACTTTCTAAATTGAAGTTTACACATGGTATTCAAAATAGACAGTTTTAATTCAACCCAAAAAAACTGCAATTTTGTAAATATAATTGCATTTGCTTGAAAAGCACATTCTTTTATATTTACTGACATTCTTGAAAGTTCACAAAATTGCTTGAAAAGTTCTGTAGACTTGTTATAGTCTTAATACTGCTACAGGGTGGAGTGCAGTAAGTTGATGATTTGGAAATGAAATAAAAAATAATGAGCACTTAGAAACTTACACTTTTTAATTATCACATTGAACAGTAATGGAAGTTTCTAATTGGCATGGTTTTAAATTGTGTATATGTCAAATGTCTACCTTCACAATCCACACACTGCTGCAGATGTTTTCTGAAATTCTCCTCCACTTTCAAGCATGTCTTCTGGTATTCTTGCAATTTCAGCTTCAGTATTGTTCTATAGGGGTTCCAGGGTGCTGGGACGGTTGCAATTCACCTTCGACTTTAGGTAACCCCGAAGAAAAAATTACATGGGGGTGAATTCCATGGAAGAGGGGAAATGGTACTTAAATTTTAAACATTAGCATTGGATCACTTGTAATTAGTGTTCGGCAACTACTCCTCAAAAAGTAGTTAACTACCAACTACTAATTACTCTAAACAAAAGTAGTTGCAACTAGTAGTTAATTACTTTTTTCTGAGACTAGTTGTAACTAGTAGTTAACTGTTCTCCAAAAGTAGTTAACTACTAGTTAACTACTTTTAAGTATATTCCATTTGAATTTTGATTTTTAGGCTTGTTCTTAAATATTTAATCCTAATAATTCAACTCAATATTATTTTTAATCATTAAAACAATTTTAAAGAAATTCCTGTAAAGCATTCAAAGATTGAATATTTCCAAATAATTCCAATGAACAATTCCACTGAACAATTAATATATAAAGAGAATATGAATAAAGACAAAACCTTTTTCTCTAAATTTCAACTTTATTTTAATACGTATTTGTTTAATAAAGTTAATAATTTATGTTTTTAAAACATAACAATTTGTCAGCAGTTATTGTAAAATGAAGGGGTTTACCCTTAATATAAATTTAAAATTTTCCCTCTGCCCAACCCCCATTCATTAACAAAATATCTTTATAAAGTGCATGCTTTGTAATTTAGATTAGGGATCATTCATAAATGATGTCACGCTTCGAGGGGGGGAGGGGGGTTCGTGAAATTGTGACAAAGTGTGACAAGGGAAGGGAAGGGGTAACAAGAAGTGTGACATCATGCATTATGCAACATAGCATGAAGCGTGACAAAAGTGGGGAGGGGGATCCGCTGAAATGTGACATACAGTGATCTCTCACTTATACACGCTCTCGCTTATGCGCGTTTTTCCTACCTCCCCGTCCAGCGATATAGGAAACCAATGTTAACTCTTATTCATTTATGTGCGGAGCTAAAAAAGCAGCTCTCACTTATGCGCGTCAAAAAAAATTTTCAGTTCAAAATCACTTCCTCAAGTCAGGTGTTTCTTATCAGAAGTATTTCACCCTTTTTTGTTTTGAGTCTAGGAATTAGTTCTCTCCTCTTTCCCCTATTGTTAAGATTCCAAGAAAACATTCCCCTTAAGGTATACAGAGGATTAAACGCAGGGCTACGGGTGTACTTGAGATTCACGGACGTCAGCAAAAGTTGCTTTTGTGTTCCGTCCAATAAGAGTACAGTACACAGCACGTTGCTTTTTAAAACGGCAAAAAGAACGCACTTGTCCCTTTCGTTTAAAGTGGAGGTTATCCAAAAATTCGAAGGAAATCCCAGCACATCAAAAATAGCTTTAGCTAAGCAATTTTATATCCCTGAACCGACATTGAGGGGCATTTTTAAAAATCGGGAGGCAATAATTATGGCTAATAAAGAATGGAATCCAGTCAAAAAAAAAAAAAGAAGTAGGATTCAAAGTGGAAAGTTCGAAGAGTTTTGTTACTATGGGTTCAAAGAAGCTCGTGCCTTGAACATCCCTATTAATGTTGAGCTCCTTAAGTGCGAGGGCCGCACAATAGTCGAAGAGTTTTCGATATGGATCTTGCCAAGGAAAGGGCGAGTGGGAATGAAGGCACAGTTGAACAATGGCAAGAAAACTCAGCTTCTTTGACGCTATGGACATCTCTTTTCCCATTTTTCACTACAACTAATGCATGATATATTACTTAACAATTATTGTGTACACTAAATTGATGTTTGCTCTTAGCTCCCTTTTTTGGTTTTCCCCTTTGGCGCGCTTTTCATTTATGCGCGTTTTTCACTTATGCACGTTTTTGCCGCGGGCCCCTGTGACCGCGCATAAGTGAGAGGTCACTGTATTGGGACAAAGGGGGGTGGGGGAGTCAAATATATGGGGAAAAAGTGTGACGTCATTTATGAACGGCCCCTTATATTCTTTTAAATCATGTTCAAGGCAGGGTTGGTGATTTTTTTTATTTTTAAAAAAAATTTAAAAAATAGTAGTTTTCTGATTTAAATCAAACTTTTTGGATTTTTTCAAAGCAAAATATGTTTGTGCACACAAATAGAGTAACAAATGCAGTTAATTATTTATGTCTTTAACGAATTTTAAGATATTTCATTTGAAATAATTATTTAGTACTAGTCCAAAATTAATTATTAATTTATTATATTTATAAAAAATGTATGCTTAATAAACAGAGAACAGCAAGAAACAGAAGAGAAAGCTTATATTTCTGGACTAAATGAATTATCATTTCTCGAATATATACAAATAAGTTGACTGGACTATTATAATCTTTGAGTGTATAGATATTTCTTAAATATATAAACAGAGACGGCAAATATCACATAAAATGTTTACTAGAGTTTAATCAATTTTACAATTTAGATGTTTCATCAAGAATACCAGTTTTGATGCCTTATCAACCCCCAATAAGTTTCTTAATTTTGAGTGCACTATTCCAAATGTAGAAAAATTCTTTCCAAAGGTGCGGTTGATGCTTTTGCTGTAGTCAGCATGTCCAAAAACTTAATGTTCTCTGATAAAATGTCATTCTTTGACACCTAAACGATCTATTCCATCTTTCCCTAGAGGACTAGATGCATTAAGGCTAATAGTGAAGTTAAAATTCTAATGAATTACTTGAACCCTGAATATATTAAACTTTATAATAAAAAAATATCTATATATTATTAATTTGGAAGAAGCTGATATAATTTTTTTTAAATCATAAAAATCAATATTTTGTCTAAAAAAGAATCATAAAAATCAGTTTTTTCTAAAAAAAATCACAAAAATCAGTATTTTTTTTTCTGAAAATAAAATCATAAAAATCAGTATTTTCTTCTAAGAAATCCTAAGTATCAGTATTTTTTCCTTCTTTTTGTGCGTTATGGTATCACAAACGCATGCATGGTACTGAAGTAGAAGTAAATATTCCCCATAATGAAGATTTGGTATTTAAATGAAACTTCATTGTGCATGTGCTGGTGCGGGCGCTATTTATTGATTATATATTAAAAAGCGTTTTCTAAGTTGCGTAAATACTGCGATAAATATTATGATTTTTTATGAGTACTTTTTCATTATGCAACATAATATAAAAAATACATTTGTGTGAGTAATATTTATAAGCTAAAAATTTAAATAATTTAATTTTAAAAAAATAGATAAAAAAAATTTTTTTTGAAAGTAGTTGGAATTTTGAAAGTAGTTGTAACTAGTAGTTGGGAAAAAAGTAGTTTAACTTGTAGTTAACTAGTTCAAAACAAAAGTAGTTACAACTAGTAGTTGCCACTAGTAGTTAACAACTTCTAGTTAACTACTGCCGAACACTACTTGTAATGCATCATTTTCTTCAGAAATAAGTACACTTTTTGAAAATAGAAACATTTTGTTAATTTGGCATAATGTAAGTTTTAAAAACTGTGCTCAAAGTTACTCTTTTGTGTCACGCCTTTGTAGCGCCAAATAACTTAAACTTTAAATTAAAATAAAAATTTGATTAATTATTTTATAAAAGTTTAATAAACAGATTAACTATTATATTTTGGGTGTTCTATTAAGCTTTTCATTGATTTAATAAATTTTAAAAAATATTCTTGCCAGAAAAGTAGTGTATTAATTAGTCATATTGAACATGTCCTTCCGTTACAGAAAAAGTGGATGTCAACTTTCTCACCCGGAACACAATGGCTCAAGAATTACAAGTTTTTCAGTACATTGCAGGTTTAAGGCTTGCATTAATTTGGCAGAGTCAAAAATGTTCAAAAATGCAATTTTAGGAGTTTTTTCCATGGTAACAGAAGGACAAAAATATGGTAACGGAAGGACATAAATCATGGTAACGGAAGGACATAAATCATGGTAACGGAAGGACATAAATCATGGTAACGGAAGGCAGTTATAGCTAAACTCATTTCCACTTAATTTTTAAAATACTCCATAAATATAAGCAACATGTATTCACTGCATAAAACTTATCTTCATTGTATTTGTTTGATTTGGTGTGGAAAAAGTTTTAAGAATATGCACTGGTTAATGATGTTGAACTAAACCAGGGGAAAGTGAGCTTCCGGTTTTATTGATACACACAATGAGTTTCAATATTTGGATTGGTTTTTTTTTTTTTTTTTTTTCAGTTACAGGGCTTAATATGCCTGTGTAAACATCAGTATCCATTCATAAGTTTAATTTTCATTGAAAAACAGTTTAAAGAGATCAGTTCTTTTTGTATTCATCCTAACGCCTATTGCATGAGAGAGACATGTCTATTGCCCAAGGATTTATTAAGCTATTTTCATTAAGAAAGTTGTCATTATGTAAGATTAAATTAAATTTTTTATGTTGACACTCAATTTACTTGTACTTTTCGAGTTTTTCTAACGGCATTGGTTATATCGCACATTCGGATATATCACGCTTTTTTGCTGTTCCCCAAGCGCAATATAACGGGGCTACTGTAATAACATTAATAAAAATATTACTTTGTTTCCAAGTTATGTCTTGTTCATTTGTAGACTCGTTTAATGTAACTTGTCATATAATGTAACTTGTGATAAATAAATAGTGCCTTTTTCCCCTAAAAGATTTTTTTAATATGAAGTATAAAATTGATATCCCATTTTATCGTTATTTTTTGTTTTTTTGTGCATAGCCGTCAGTGACAATTTGGGATGTTTTGGGGCTAACAAAAAGAAAAAAGATGCTGAAGCTGAAAGGGAAGTTCCACTTACTAAAAATCCAATTAGTAATTCGGATCCAGTTAGAGGTGTTGCTTTGCTCTATTCATTTGAACTTTGTTCCTGTTACCTCAGTCTGCTTGTGGAATCTAGTAATCCTGACATACTGGAGGCAGCAGCTGGTTCCATTATGAACCTTGCAGCAGGTAGCTCGTCCTGGCAAGTAAGTACTTAGTACCTGTTTATACTGAATATTTTTCTGTACATTTAAAGCTTTACGGTATTTTGAATGAGTCCAAGTGTTGTAAAGCTGATTGTTTAGAAATTTGAATCACAGAACAGTGATGATAATAGACTTAAAGTTACTTTTACAAAAAAAGGTTAGTATTTACTTACACATGAATTACTAAGTAAATCTACTAATTTACTTACACATTGCATATTCATGATGTATATTTGTGAATTGTTGGTATTAACTTTTGTGGTTGTAGAAATTGGAGTGTAATTGTGGTTCCAAAATAAGGTCATTGTACCTAAATGTTATGATGTGTAAAGGTGACGATGGTTATTTTTTCTAAAATCTTATTACTAGAATTGTGCACCAATGCTACATAAAAAAACTAATTCTTCTATCACGTTTAAAAAAGTCTATATTACATATTTTTTATTTGGTAAGGGTATTTTCTATTGCGATACATATTCATTTTCAAGCTCCTCCAACACCTCCCGAGTGTGTTGAGTAGGGGGAAATAACAATCACCATTTCATTCCTTTGAAACTCAAGTAACTGCATCAAAGTCTCAGCCGCATGTTTTACCTAACAGAAATTGAACGGGGGGAAAGAAACTATTCCTGTTCATAGTTAGTTGTTCAAAAATATTCATAGCATTTTAGCATTTAGGCTACTATTGGACGTACTAGCAATGGATTGAAGCCTTTAGATGTGGAGAAGCTTTTATCAAAAGTACAAAGGTAAGCTTTTTTCTTTCTTTCTTTCTTTTTTTATGTTAATTAATTATGAAATGCTTAAATCTAAAAATTGAGTAAATTTAATTTTGTTGAAGCATGTGGAACTATTTTACATTGTTTTCTGAATCGGAAGTTGATAACTTGTTTCATGTAAAAAAGCAGTTTGCTCTCTTTTCCTTCTGGTGTCTCCATATCGCTTGTTAACTAGGTATGCCAAGTAGGACTTGCAGAGTTGGAGACTCTGCATCTACTTATGGCCAAGTCGAACTTCTAATAAATTTTTATTTTCTTTTCTATGATTTTAATGACCAAGAAATCGATGATTAGTCTATAACAAAATTTATTTATTTTTTTAAATTTTATCTATCACCACACAAGTATAGAATTTCCTCTATGTTATGTTGCAGCTTCTGCTCTGCATTGGAGTGTATTCACACCAAGCGCATTAGTGACAAAACCTTTTAGGGTGCTTCATAGATTCTAAATTGCCATTGTATTATAGTGTCATTGTATTGACTGATTGGTGTTTTCTATTGCATCATTAAAAGTGACTTTCACTTGGTCGATCATGATTTGTGGAATGCACTATTGACAAAATAAGTCACTGCTGTGTAATTGTAGTATATCTGCTGCCGTTATGTAAAAATGAACTTTTGAATGAACAAAAAATAAATGAATGAAAGGTTTATTTTGAAATACTAGCTTAATAACTTGTAAGACACTAATTATGTATTGGGCAATTTAAATTTACGATTATATCATTACTGTAAAAAATTTAACATATGCTTTCTTTAAAAAGCATCATTTTAAAAACTGTAAGTTTTATTTAATTATGTTTTCAGTGACCAAAATCACTATTCTTAATCATAGCCACAGATTTTTCAGAAAAGAGAAGTTTCGGAGTTTTAATGTACTGGAAGGAGGGAAACAAATGCTTAGCTTAGCTCGGATAAATAAAATTCAGTTTTCGCAAATACTGGTTTAGATATTGACACTCATTTGAAAAATATTTTTTTCACTTGGTATAACACAGTTGCAAATTGCTACTATTTCTAAAAACAGGCCCTCTTATAACTACGTTGTAGTGCAACAGTCAGTGCAGGTCATTTCATTTCATGTTTAAATTAGCCAGTTTTTTGGTTAGCATAAATGAGCCCCTTTAGATTCTTTGAGCACCTCAATTAAGTTTTAACTGCTCCAAGTGCAACAAAAAGTGATGGGAAGAAATTTTTGTATTACAAATGAAAAATCCTGTTTTCTTTTTCAAAAGAAATTAATTTAGAAATGACAAAATAAGTATATTAAATAAAAGTACAAAGATAAATTAACGTAAAGAAGCAAATTCAGAATACAAAGGCTTAGTTTGCTTTTTTACGTTATTTTATCTTTAATCACACAAAGAACTTTGATCATTTATCTTATAAGTATATTCAATCTTTTTCTGTTTGTATACACTAAATGTAGTCAAGTACTGCACATGTGTTGCAAATTCTAAATACCTTGGATGGGCTTACAATTATTATTTTTTTTCAACTACTTACATTACTCCCTCCTTTGTATTCCCTCTACTTATATTACTGCACTATATATTACTCGCTAAACTTGTTTTGCCTTTATCTAACTGTACCTGTGTTGATCTAAAATTTTCAAGGATGAGATTAATGAAAATTATCATATAGACATGTCGAATACTTACGTTTACTCATGCATTTTTGTACAGTTTTATTGTCTTGAACATACAGCACATCTCTAACAGAACACACACACAAGAAAAAAAAGAAAATATTTCTGATCACTAGATTTCATACAAGTATACCTCAAAACTCCAATTCTTGATTGGTAGCCAATGGCTACTAAAACCCCACAAAATGGTAGCCAAATTTCAAAAAATGGTAGCCAAACTTTAAAAAAAAAATTGCTCATCTGCAAAAAAATTTAACTGTGCATTGTTTTTAAGAGCACAAAACTGATATCAATTGCGATGAGTGTTTGAATTACATTTAAGTAAATGCCAGGGCCTGATTTCACACAGGGCACTTGGGACACGTGCCCCAGCCCCCAATTTTTTAGGGCCCCAAATAGTTTAAATTCGCGAAGGAAATTTTTAAAAATTCAATAAAACGTTTATTATTATATTTTTTGATGGTGTAATACAAGATTTTACTGCTAGTTAAACTGAGACAAAAACATGTTAGGAATCATGAATGTAAGTAAATCTTTTGATAAAATTATAAAACTGGTTTCTATTTGCATTTTCAATACGTACCTTTAAAGGATTTTATTGGTTGTATAAGGTGATCATAAATTCAATAAGTAAGGTAATTTTATTATTTGGTTAACATACTATAGTAGTATGTATGTATATATCTATGTATTGACAAGAAACAGAGTTTGCTGAATGTTGGTTAATGGTGTGAGACTTACTGATGCCATTCAAGGGCTTTAATGTGTCATAACACTTGTCACTTACAACTTTTCGACACACATTTACAAACCCAGGAATAGTTAGTAAGAGGTTCACATCATACCCACTGCACCACAAAGTGCAGCATTTTAATGACAGTACTCTTTTGTTATTAGTGTAGCAAAAAAATCTAATTTTTCATACGAGCAACTTAGAGGGCCCCATTTTTTTTCTGTGCCCTGGGCCCCCAAATTTGTAAGTAGGGCCTTGAGTAAACCATGTAGTTCTTCTCAGGTGTTTTTAGGTTTAGACACTTTAGTCCCTCCGGCACTAATTTTTTTGCTAATGCTTAATCATTATACTTGAAATAAATACACGTAATAATAGCATATTTGTCAATGCAATGTATTAGAATGCGAACAGCGCAAAATCTAGTACCAAAAATATGGATGGACTTTCTCAATGTAACCTATAATGCCGTCTTTTGAACCTAATTTTATCAGAATTGAAAAAATACTCCCTTTCTTCTTACTTGTCGTTGGCTAAATTTCAACTAAAAGTTGATTGAACAATTATCTACCTTGGCAAAATTAATCAGGCTTTTTTTCTATTTATATAAACACATTATTATTATCATTATTATTATTATTTTGTAAAATGTTTAAACCAAAAAAAAAAAAAATTCCTTATTTATTTTATGATTTCTGATATACTTCTTTTCAATAGTTGTTTATTTATTTTTTTTTTTTTTAAGAAGTTGGATCCAGATAAATTAACAATTTTCTATAAATTTCTTATTTATCCAAAATTTAGTATTTTCTAAAAAGTAAATAGCTGTCACTACTAAAATCAAATTTGAAGTAAATAAATAAATGAAACAATAATAGCGATTTAATAATAGTGAAAAACGCAATTTTCGACAAACACGTGTTCAATATCGGCACAGTTCAAAAAAAAAAGCCAGAAACTATTAAAATAAATGCAAAATAAGCAGATTTAGGGTAGCATGTGTGAAAAATATCTTCTAATTTAGAAAATAATTGAAATTTGTACCCGATGCAAAAGGATTGAAATCTCTTAACGTAGAATCCAATTTTCGGCGAAGCACGTGCACGATTTTGGCTGTTTCTATCTTTATACTTTTTATCTTTTTTAATTGTTAAAATGAAACGACAAATAAGCACATTTAAGGTTGTGCATGCAAAAAATATCTTATAACTTTCAAGTTAATTGAAATAATTTCAGGATGGAAAAGGATTGAAATTTCAAGCACGGTAAGCAATTGCCGGTAAAAATCGGAGGAAAAACTAGTTTCCTATTAATTCCTATTTCTTTCTTCTTTATTGGGAAAGGGTTTTAGCATTGGCAAATGGTAGCCACATTGGCGTATTCAATGAAAACAATGGTCGCCAAAACGTGAAAATTGGTCGCATTTGGCGACTGGCAACCGCGAATTTTGAGCTCTACATACAAGGCTGGAATTTTTTTTAAATAAAATTAGTTTTTAGCAGTGTTAAAATTCATTTTCGTAGAAGTAGCACCCGTGGAAACATAAATGTTTCATTTTTTGAAAATCCTTCTTTTTTCAACTGATTTTTGACTATACCCTTCTGTTTGCAATCAAACTTCATGAAATTTGATTTTCAGAATACTCATGATAAGCAAAACAAACATTACTCATAAATTTGAATGAACACATGGAATATCAATGAGCTATATGCAGTTAAAGTAAGTAATTTTTATTGCACAATTGCAAAATATATCAAATTTTCTTCCTCACATTTGTGTACCTAGTTATGAAGGGAGACAAAATAGAATTGAATCTCATAAACATTCATATTGATGATATATTAAGCTATATTTCCTACAAATTATATTTTGTAATTGAAAACCACAGGATAACTAAATTACTTGAAACATATATCTTTTAATAAACTAAATGTATTGCAATTAATAAATTAAGGGTGTAGGTACCATGAATTGCATTAAATAACAACATTTAAATTTCAAGAGGTATGCATGTATGTCATAATATGAAGAGGTATGCCCAAATGAAAAGTTAGTGATTTCTGTAGTAGGGGCAAGATTCAGTATTTAGGGAGGCAAGAAAGTTTTTAAGTATTTACCAGAGAAAATGTTACTAGTATATTAACACATTGACTGACAGTAGGAACAAGTGAAGTTCGAAAATTGACAGTATAATTCAAGAGAACACGATCGCACTACTCCCTTCAGACTCGGGTGCATACTGAAGCTGCAAGTCATATAACAGGTGGGAAACGAAATTCAACCTAAAAAATTGAATCCAAAGCATGACACTAGGCTTCTACTTGCACGGTGGTAAATGCACCTTTGTGCCGCTATAGCCGTAGTGTAAAAAAACAGTATTGTATTGGACGGCTATAGACGCAAGTGTCCGTCAACTTGTTAAGTATACATCGTTTTTCCCAAGTGAAAATATAATTTTACAAATATAGCTAACCCTAAAATATGCCAGGAATTGCTACTGACTGCAGCTGAAATTTTCAGGATATGTTTTTTATGTACTATTAATAGACACGTGTTTTTTCAAAATTTTTTTGCCTAAAGTTTTGCCAGGTTAGTTAGTTACTTTTTTGAGGAACAGCACAAAAAAAAAAATACATAAGCTGTTACTATTGAGCCAAAAGTGGATCATCCCACTGACAATTATTTTGTGTTCTACTACATCCACAGCAACTCTTGGAACAAAAATGGATATGGTTAACTGTTGGCGCAAGGGTCAAAGGCCATTCAAAATTGTTAACAAAAAGGTTTTTTTTATGCAGCTGCTTTGACCATCAAAATTTCCTTTTTCCTACAGTGCACTACAAAAGCATACATTTCATTAAACATATACCAAAGAATAGTATCTAAAAAGAGTAAAGTATATGTGGTAACCTTTTGGCACACAGAAATATTTGACCCTGAAATAGTGTAAAACAAAATTGCGTGATTTTGAAGGTCATTTACTGCGTGTGCCAAAAATGGCCAGGAATGAAACTAGCTGCAGAAGCTTTTGATATAGAAGAAACACTTTCAATTCACAGATCTGTGGCAATTTATTCAACTTTTATATAATACGGCTTTAAACTTTGCTGAACGAAGGCTTAGGCGCACTTGTTGAAAAATACCGAAAACTCTTATTTCAATATTTATTACTATTAAATATGAAAACATGCATTAAGCTTTGTTTAGCAAACTAAATTATGTTCTGAATATAATTTATAATCCAAAGTAATTGACATTTTATCACTACAATTGGGCTTAAAGGCAGAAATGTTATTTGATGTAGGACGTCCATGCAATCATGTTCTAGTGCAGTGGTTCCCAACATTTTTTTCCTTGCAAGCCCCTTTTAAAGACACGTTCTGACAAGCAAGAGAACTCGCGCAAAAATGTCCGACAGTAGTTGCTGGAAAGTTGAAACTACAGCAAAAATTGCAAGCAAGAACTTGCAGTGACAGTTGGCGGAGGGGAAATGTCGTGCAGTTCTCGCATTCAACTGTCTTAGTTGGTTCTCGCGTAAACAAAAATTAATTTTGATTGTGCACAATGTGTGAGACACTGTTCCGAAGGAATCGTAATGTATTCCATTTGCTGCTGAAATTTTTTAAATTTACTTTTGTGTTTTTGTATTGTTATATCGCTACATTAATTATGGAAAGTGTACTGAATAGGAGGAAATTTGATTGAATAATTTTAAAAAATAAAGATTAAAATTGTGCACAAAATTAATAAAAGGATATTTTTATTACGAAAGGTTTACTATATAGTTCCCAAGATTGGATTTCTAAATGAGGACTTTACAATTTTGACGATAAAAAGATTAAAGTTATGTCAGGATAGATTCGATTTCTTTTTAACAGCTTAACATAAAGTTTTGTGTGTGTGTCTGTGCAGTCTTGGCAACATATCACGGTATATCACGGTTTCTGATAGATCACGGTTTATTGTGACTGACGGTGATACCGGTTTCCGATACATCACGGCTTTTCTCTCTTATCTATAGCCCTGCTTCTGAATACACTCGTGATTGCATTTTTACTGGAGAGTGAATATTGTAATAAAAAGTATTACCAGATAGGTAAAAAAGTGGCACTTCAGATCAGACTGTATTAAACGTGATTACAAAAAAGCTAATTCATCAAATAATTTGTCCAGGGAATGTATATGAAGCCCCAGTTTTCAGAAATTGGTTAATATGGGCACAAGGTCCTTTAAAACGCACTTGCGCCCCCAAAAACCAATTACATTGATATAATTTCATATATGATCTTCATCTATCCTTCATATATGATATTAATAATTGATGTCTTTCTCAAAAAAAAATTGTGATATAGCAGTCGAGCGAAAAGTACTCAAAATCGAAAACAGAGTATGATTACCGGGTGCAAGGTAAATAGCTACTTGGAATGTGTGCTTGGTGCCATCATTTCGTCCAGAAAAATTCAAAAAAATAGATTTAACCAATGATTGAATATTCCATGTTGTGTTATTCAAATTTACGTAAAATGTTCCTTTTTCATTGCCAATAATTATGAAATTGTCATGAAATTAGATTGCAAACTTAAGCATATATTTATAAGCAAGAATTGGCTGAAAAAATCTTAGAATTTTGAAAAGAAACGTTTGTATTTTAATGAGACAAAATGGCTACTTCTATGACAATCCATGCCAATATTACAATTGTTATTTTTTAACAGATTTCCAGCTTTTTACGAAACGTTTTAACAGATTTCCAGCTTTTCATAGAACGTGACCAGAAATATACTTTCTTTTTTAGTTTGTTGGTGGACTTCTGTATGCTCAAGTCACTGAAACTTCGCTCTAAATTGTGAGTTAAAGCATGTTCTTCCCATATATTGTTACAAACCATGTTATTAATTACCGTAATTATCGGTAAATAGCCTGCATCGTTGTATAGTCCACAGGAAGAAAAATTCACTCTAAAAAAATTACGTTTGGTGAACCCGCACCCAAAACAAAAACAATTACATGGACAAATCACTCTGTAAGTACACTGTTTATAAGGAAACTATTTTAAATTACGAAACACTTTTGACATTTAAAATTATATTGTACAAAAATTACATTTTACTATATTTTGTTTATACATAGTACAGCGACCTCCTCTCTGGTCCTACCATCCTATTGTGAATTAATTGGTGTAGAAGAAAAGGTTCCCATGACAGCTAGATTGCTTATCTCTATCCTTTTCCCTGGTCTTCTTTCGTTTGTGCATTACATTTTATTTAAGAGCAATATAAGAAACCACTTAAGATTAGCTCTCTTTTTTAGGAATCACATACACAACTCTCTTAATAATAAAACAGCATTCTGTAATTGTGAAGAACCGAGAAAAACTTTGGTCGTAGCGGAACAGTTGACATGTATTGATACCAGGGCCATTGGATTGATACATCTTCGCTGATAAGGAAAGGTCTCCCACAAAGTCTTCCCATGCAAGACTCCTTTTTCATGAGATACATCCCTATAAAACAATGCAGACGCCTGAAAGCTAACTGCATTCGCCCATAAAGCTCTTTCATTCCTAGCACCCAATCCATAATCTGCTTGCATGGGGGAGTTAAGAGGGGTGGGTGAAATTGGATCATAGTTTCGAAACCTATCATTTATTTCCTTCAATTTAATTTTCTTTTTAAAAATAATTATTTTTTAAATTCCATGTATAGCCCGCATCTTTATATTGCCCGCAGATAGTAAAAAAAGGAGGGGTTTTTTTTTGTAGATAACCCACGGGCTATACACATATAATTACGGTAGTTCATTTGAAATGCTGTGAAATGTATGACCATTAGCCCCTTCTTGTATTTGTGGTTCATGTTATCAAATTCATCTGTTCTGAAGCTCCTTAACAAATTTTCAAATTGATTCAATTTAAAGGGCATGTTTTTCCAAATTTCTCGTGTGTACTGCATTCTGAATAAAAAGAGAGAAAGAGAAAATCTTATGAATCAATCTAATATACTTTTGTTGGAAATTGTTACATAAATTAACAAGTTGTGAATGATTATCTATAAGAAAACTTATGTCACAGTTTGGTAACACAGTCCAAAATTTACATGGCAGTCAACAAATAAGAAAACATTGCCCTCATATGTGCTTGCTCTGAAATTAGTTTAGGAAGAATGTCTCTAAGGGGGTAGTTACAAATATAAAAATAGGTGAACATGATGGTATTTGAAATACAGTTTAAGGCTTCGTGTCAAGAACTTCCATCAACAGTAAAAGTAAATATTCTTTAATCTAACTAATAAATTTAAACTAAATTAAAATAACCTGAAGAAATTCAAATATTTGGAACGTTTTTTTATATAACTGTGTAACATCTTTACAAATGCATAGTTTAATGTAAATATAATCTGAGGTTTCTTTTTTTTTTTTGTCTCCCCCCCCCCCCTGAAAGAGAAATATTGCTGTGCATTTATGTTGCTTAAGTTAACAGTTTGTGAGATATTAAAATATTACAATGCGGCCACATAAGGGAAGGCTACTTACTGTATATGCATTTATGTATGCAGGAAAACCTGTAAAGTTGACCACTTTTGTCAGGAACGGAATGAGCCCTATATTATATAATGTAGAGAAACCTTTTTAACTTGACCACCTGTCTATGTTGACAACTTATGTAAGTTTGGGTGGGAGTATTATAAAAACCCTTTGTAAGTTGACTGCCTAATTATTACTATATTGATTTGTTTATCTATTTTTGGAAAGATTAAACAAAACTAAAATAGCTTTACCAGGATATTTTTATGCTATAATGATAGACCAGTATTTGTCTGGATGGATGAAACATCAACATAAAGTTTGCCTAAACCTCTTTGTAAGTTAACCAAATAGGAAAACTACTATAAGCACTCTTTTATTCTTTAAATAAGTTTCTTCTTTTTTTCTTTGATCTGATATAGCCATTTTGAAACATATTTATTTTTAGGAAATCTTTAGCATGATATAAGTAACTGATATAATGTATTTATATTAATTTTAACTAAGTACTTTACTTTTGAAGTTGTATAGGATGCATTGTAAGTCATTCGGGTTACATTTCTTTAATGATATTTTAGATAATTGAAAAAAGAGGCTAATCACTATTATTTTAAAGTAACTTCATTTCAGGAAGCTATATTTTAATTAGTTATAAATGAATAGATGCATAGTGTAAGAAATGATGACAAAAAAATATTTGCTCTCTGTAAGTTGACCACCTGTCTAAGTTGACCACTAAAGTGCTGCACCGCAGGTGGTCAACTTATACAGGTTTCACTGTATACAGAAAATGACTATCTAGCATTCAAAAAATAGCCAAAATATTTTATGACAGTCTTTAAGCCAAAATGGAGGTCGACTTATAGGGGTTCCTTGAAATTGTGTGTCGAGTTAGAGAGTTTTTCACCCATTGAAATTAGCATTGGGCCAACCATAAGGTACTGAAATGTCGACTTACCGAGGTAGTCGACTTATCCGTGTGTCGAGCTACCAAGGTTCCACTGTATTTTGTTTTTATGATTTATAAAGAAAATTACAAAATGAGTGTTTAAATGGTATGTTGTCTCCAATTTACACTGCTACAGAGGGTTAATTGCAGCTCCATTATAAAGCAAAAAAAAATTTGCATAGCAGGATAATTTTTTATCAAGCTAAGTACAGAGCACTGATCTTCGCCTCTGTTTCCATGTTTTTCTTTGCATAGAAAAGAAGCAAACAAGAAAGAGCTTCACGTAAAGTGATCTTGATGTCTACTCTTGTGCCTGAAGGAATGTTCCACTTCACCCTCTCAAATTAGGAATGTAATTTTATTAAAAATAAAAGTCACTTCTTCCAATATGAAAAAAAAAAAAGTAAAATAAAATGAAATAAAGTAATACTAATTATTTTATGTATATATACACATAATATACATAGAGCCATGGTTGAAATGCAATGAAAGACAAGTTAAATGCAAGTGGGAAAAAGAAGCTATAGAAGCAAACTAATTTGTTAGAGGATATAACTATGTTCAATAAATAATTTTCCAGTTTTTATTGTTTAACCCTGTATTACTCGAGTGTGTTGAGCACACCACAAATAAAACCAAACATGCACACACTTATATGTAAATCGTCTTTGTACAATTTTTATAAAACAATGTTTTTTCCTTCTACATTATATATACAAATAATTAAAAGTAAGTTTCTGTAATTGCTGGTAAAATAACAAATTCTTAGTGATAACAGTTTTGGGTTGTTTACAACATTTCCTGAGTGATCCTCTCACAAAAGCAGGTGTGGGTAATGGCGAATTAATAATGAATATATATTTTTTCTACATCATTGTTGACTGTATAAATATCAAGAGAGTGGAAGAATGTCTCTACAAAAAATTATACTTAAGTTCTTAAGTGTAGTTTAGTACTTAATTAAATGCTTTATAGTTTGAAAAGGAAAAGTACTGTATAATATGATACATCTAGAATATGATATTTCTTTTTTAAAAAATGAATGTCATCCTCCCATATGTGCAAGTAAATACAGTCGAACCTCATTTTCACGACACCCGGATGAGACATCACTCCGGAAGTCACATCGCTTTTTCAGAGTCTGCATATAATTTTAATGTTAAATATCTCCGCAATTCAGGACACTACTTTTTGTGCCGCTCTGTTTATCACAGTATTTTAAATTGTTAAAACAGGCTTGGTTTTATTTTTTTAACTGAAACCTTTTAGTAAAATAATGAAGATTTCCCAGAAAGTTCATTCTAGAATTCTGGAAAATGGATTAGTAACAAGTGTTATCAACCCGTTCTCAAGAAAATCCCCCCCCCCCCCCCTAACCTAGCAATCATGAACCAGCAAGGCATGCACAGAAGGTTTCAAAGAGATGGGTGGAAAGATAAAGTTGCGCTGCTGGTTTACTTGAACTTATTGGAATTAGGGATTTGAAGTACAGAAATAATTTTACATTTGTCAACATTGACGGACACAAGAAAAAAGTGACAAGCTTCATTCGCATTTCTTGTAGGATTAAATCTACTCGACGGTACTTTAGAAAAGGCTAAAAGGGGCAAGGAGAAAGAAAACATCCATTTTGAAACTCTACTTTTGTTTCTGAAATTCCAAATTGGTACAGATTTTGATTTCCAGGCAGAAAGAGTTTGGAAGACAGGGCGGGAGAGTTTTCAATGCTTTAACTTTTGATCCTAACCTAGCTCTTGAATGAATTGTGAAGTAAAATTGTGAGCATTGAAGCCAATATTATACTCCTTGTGAGTAAATGTGTACAATAATTATGACTATTTTGTTAGCGAATGAACACAAGTTTGCATTTACCCAGGGGTAAATGTTGTTGTAAGAACAAGCTAAATCTCCATGGTGTAATCGTATCGTTTTGGTTATGCATCTGGCAACAGCCGCAGTGGATTGTTATGGATTACGGGGTAGACATGTTTTGAATTTAGTTGTGTGTTTTGTGTAAATAAATGTTATGTTAAAACCTGCTGGTAGTCATTTTCATAGATATATTAAACACCACACTTAGCACGCTTTGCAACAGGTTATGGACCCAGCCTGGTTAAATTGTAAAAATTTGTAAGTTCTTGTTTTCGAACATTATTAGCAAGAGTGGGTTTGTGTCTCGAGATGGCGAATGTCGAATTACAGCAGGGATAGTTTATTAAACTGAATGATAACAATTGGAATTTATGGAAATTCCAAGTTAGAGTGATTCTTATTGCTAAAGAACTGTATGATGTAACAACTGGTACAACAGAGAAACCTGAAGCTGCAAATGCTAATGCATATGCTGATTTCGTCGTTAAGGATTCGAATGCACAAGGAATTTTAGTTTCACGTATGAAAGCTGGACCGATATCACATATAATTTCATGTGTTTCTGTGAAAGAAATGTGGGATAAACTGCATATGATTTATGAAAGAGAAACAAACGTAAGTATTCACTTACTACTGGAGATGTGTAATATAATTCATGCAGATTTCTGTGGTCCTATGGAAGTAACGTCTATTGGAAAATCTCGTTACATGTTATTACTGAAAGATTATTCTCATTTTAGACAAGTCAATTTCTTAGAATATAAATATCAAGTGTATGATAAACTGTCAGAGTTTATACTGATGTGTAAAAACCAGATGAAGAAAAATATAAGAGTTTTGAGGAGTGATAATGGAAAAGAATTTGAATGATAAAATAAAAGTTCTTTTGATTCGTCATGGCATAGAACATCAAACATCTGTTGCATATAATCCACAGCAAAATGGACGGGCAGAACATGAAATGAGAACTGTTATAAAACCTGCAAGAACTATGTTAGTTGCAAAAAATCTTGACAAGAAATTTTCGGCTGAAGCAGCAAATACAGCCATGTATGTAGTCAACAGAACAGGGACTAGCACAATTAAAGGAAAAACACCATATAAGTTGTGTAAAAATAAGACTTTTGACATTAGATATTTGAAGTTCACTTATGGATCAGAAGTGTGGGTTCACATTCCAAAAGAACTATCTAATGGACTATCTTGATCCTGAACGATATCAAACTTCAGAACCTGAGCAAGATGAAGATAACCATCCAGAAAACCTAGAAGAGAATCAACTAAGTGATAGCTTCAATAGGATAGGATGGGTTATATGGGTCACTTGATAAAAAACTCAAAATAATAGAACTTGAAATTAATATTTTTAAACCAATATTTTTTATGTTATATTTGAATGTGTTGGCAACATTTTTCCTTCTAAAAAAAGTTAGGTTCTTAAATGTGGCAACACAAAAAAAAATATTTTTGTAATTTTTGGATGATATTGTGCTAAACACATGGTTTACCAACTTCTGAAAATCTATATTTTATCAAATAACAACCCAAATTTAAAGGATTTCCGCACAAAGAAACTTTGGAGAACAATTACAGCCGAGCATGTAAGAAAAAAATAAATATTGAATTTTTTACACCAGTTTTTGTTAGATGGAGTAAAATGGGTCATGGTTAGGCTTAGCTAGTTCTATTCTATTATTGTTTTAAAATTTACTCTGTTGCACTTCACTGCAGAAAATTTCTAAATTTAAACAATGTATGTTGTTTATTTTATTGAAATTACTTTTTAAAAAAATTTTTTGAATGCTTTTCCTAAAAAAGATTGTTGATGTGGTAGAGAGAAGTGATGTTGTTAAAGTGTTATGTGAACCAATATATAACAATCTAGAACAATATTATTTTAACATTTCAATGTAATTATAATTCAAAATGTTGCTAAATTTGTTACTTACTTTTTTATTTTTTCAATTTCAAAGTAATAAATAACTGTTTTCAGCATTATTTTGCATTATGACCCATTTTACCCCACGATGAAGGAAATCGGGTCACAACTTTATAAGCTCAGTTAAACTATTTCATAACTAAACAATAAATATTAAAATGACATAAAATTGATCTAAAGGAGTTCAATGTTAAGATGCAATCGAAAAGAAGTGGGAAATGTTTCTGGTTTTGTTGCTATGAAACTTTAAATATGAAAGTAGCTAAAATTGACCCATTTTACCCCACCTGACCCTACAAAGTCACCTGATTCTCACTTAATTAATGATAGAATGAACCTTCGACCAAGAAATGAGCTCAAGAAACCTTCCAAATATGATGGTTTTGAAACTAGCTTCATAAGTATTACAGATGTGGAAGAACCTACTACATATGAAGAAGCCATGAAGTCAAGTTCATTGAAAAAGTGGCAGCAGGCCATTGAAGCCGAGATGGAAGCATTATCAGAAAAGGAGACTTGGGACATTATTGATGAACCAAATGGCTGTGATATAATAGACAGTAAGTGGGTCTTTAAAATTAAGCAGGACAGTAAAGGTAAGATCTCATTATTTAAATGTAGATTATTTGCTAGAGGTTATCAACAAAAATGTTTATTATTTGAAGACTTATGTTCTCCTGTAGCCAAGTTAAGTACTTTAAGAATTTTGTTAGAATTTAGTGTAAATTTTAATTGGGTTGTTTACGAAATGGATGTATGTAGTGCTTTTTTGCATGGCGAGATTAAAGAAAATATTTTCATGTATTTACCCAAAAATTATAATTTGCCTAATGGCAAAGTATGCAAGCATGAAAAAACAATATATGGTTTAAAGAAATCGCCTAAATATTGGTATTTGAAATTTCATAGTTTTATGAGTTCTCAAAATTTTGAAAGATCTGAAAATGATCATTGTTTGTATTTTAAACTTTCTGACACTTCGAAGGTATATGTATTGATATATGTAGATCATTTAATTATTACTGGTTCTGATGTTAACTAGATAGATGAATTTAAATCTGAAATGAAAAGAAATTTTTAAATGAAAGATTTTAGTCTTATTTCTTATATTATTTAGGTATGTCTATTTCTCAGAATGTAAATAAAAGCATTGTAACTTTTGATCAGAATAATTATTTTGAAAAGATTTGATATGTTTGACTGTAAAAGTATTTATACACCAATGGATAGTAACTTTGATCATGAGTGTTTAATTAATCAGAAAATGTTCCTGTAGAAAATAAATGTAGAAATATTATTGGTTGTATTATGTATGCAATGTTAGGAAGCAGACCAGATTTATGTAGTTCAATTAGTATCTTAAGCAGATATCAAAATTATGCACGTGATAACTTGTTGTTATTTTTGAAGAGAGCATTATGCTACAATAAAGGTACTTATGATTTTAAATTAATTTACAAGAAAAGTGTTAATTCTGAATTTGTTAGGTGCCTTGTAAATGCTGATTGGGTGGGGACGTTATTAACAGAAAGTCTACCACAGGATATTGTTTCCAAATCTATAATTGCACTGTATTATGGTGTTCTAAATAACAAAATTGTGTAGCTTTGTCTTCAACTGAAGCCAAATACATAGCTTTAAGTCAATGTGTTAGTGAAGCTTGTTAGCTTCGTAATCTGCTCTTTGAAATAAAAGTAAATGATTGTAAAAAAAAAATTTGTTATACCCATTTATGAAGATAATCAGTTAGCAATTTGTGTAAGCAAATCTCGGGAACAACCTAAAAGACTGAAACATATTAATGTTATTTTGTACAAGAAAAAGTCAGAGATGGAACTGTTCATATTGTTTACATTCCATCTAATCAACAGGTTGCAGATTTGTTAACTAAACCTCTTGGAAGAGTATTATTTGAAAAATTCAGAGAAACAATGTTAGGATTAATTTTTGTTTATTATTTGTGATGGTTTGTGATTGTCTTTTTTGTACATGACTTATGTTTTTTTTATATCTATGTAATTTGCGAAGTTAGTAGAAAATATTTTTTGTGTTAAATGTTGTAATATTTTGAAGATATGTTATTATATAGGTAGTATTTAGATTGTGAGGGAGGGTGTTGTAAGAACAATCTAAGTCTCCATGGTGTAATCATATTGTTTTGGTTATGCATCTGGCAACGGCCACAGTGGATTGTTATGGATTACGGCATTACGGGGTAGACATGTTTTGAATTTAGTTGTGTGTGAATAAATGTTATGTTGTGTTAAAACCTGCTGGTAGTTATTTTTAAATATATTAACACCACACTCAGTGTGCTTTGCAAAAAATGTAAACCGTGATTTGTTTTTCCATGAGATTTATGCAAACAGAAAACCGTGACCTACATAGATACATGCGGCCCATGGGCAGGGCTCCCACGGCTGCTCCAATTGCGCAAAACTGCGCCAAAACGATTTTTCTGCTACCTGCTGCTACAAAATGCGTTTTTTCGCAAAATTTGCGCCAAACAGCGATTTTCGGAAAAAAAATCGAAAAAATTTTAGATATTATTTTTTAACCTTAAAATCGACATCATTCGATGCATTTTTCCTTTAGTCAACTAATTTTTTTACCTTTGAAGCAGTTTATTAATGAATATTAGCTCTACCCTCTCTTAAGAACATCAAATACGGATGAGAAACTTCAGCAAAATGAGTGATGTATCTCACGCTTGTGGAAGAAACAGTGATACGACTTTTAATATTTTTTAGTATTATAGAGAAAAAAAATCATTCCTATTATCACTATTTATGTTGAACATTTTATTTAGTAAGTTTTTCTTGAAATAGATAAAAAAGTTAATTTTTTTCACGTTCCATGAAATTAAACTCAGCGTCTAATGTTTAGGAAATACTAATCAATGTGAAAAATCAATAACAGAACAGATGTTAAAAAGATTGCTGCTCCATTATAACAATTTTTTCAAATTCCTTAAGCCTACTTTCCACGTGCAAGCAAAGGAGCGCATACGTTCTACAATCTTTTTGTATCCCCTATAAAAATCGGATTTTTTCCGTTTCAACTATTTATAACGTTTCTTCTCAAAGTAAATAATTAAAATGTATATTTATTTTAAATAAAAACATTGTTTGAAAATATATGTTTGTTCCCGAAAGTGTTTAGAGGTAGACTTTCAAACGCTGCAAAATTAAACATTGAATTTCAGCTTTTTTTCTTTTCTTATCACTCTTTAAGCTCTGTAATCTATATCATATAACCACAAGCAATTCAAAAACGTAAATATAAAGAACAAAATAAGTAAAACAATTAATTCAGTTCATTTAAAAAAAAACATGTATATCTTAATGAATTGATAATCTTTAGCAAATATGTTAAGCAATATTATTAGAAGAAATAGAAATTTTGGTGTGGATGAATGACCTCATAAAAGTAAACTTGCTTAAAGGTTCAATTTTTTAACTGGATTTGAAAGTTATAAAATTATCACGCATTTCCTCTTTCTTTTAATTCAATTTAGTTTCTTTCAGCATCCAATTGCTGTAACCCTAGGACTCTTGAAATTTAATTGCAACTATTGCACAATTTTTGAAAGATGTAAAGACAAATTGTTGGAATAAATAAATAAATCATTAGACATTAAATTATCAACATGTAATAAGAAATACATTTTGCCTTTCTATTATAGAACTGAAAAATATAATTTGGTTCTTGAATTTTTTTGCTGCAAAATTATAAAAGTCAGTAATTTACTTTTAGTGCCATTAATTACTTCCAAAGCACCTAAGTGAGCATTTAGGATTGAAATTTAAAGGAATATTTTTTAATCAGAAAAATAATAAATATTACTGCAGGTAGAAAATAGGATAAACTTCAAATATATTTTTTGATGAAATATGAAATTATATTTAATTCATTCAAAATTTTATTGTTACTATAATCACAATGATTATACCTAAGCAAGTACCATTTAAAAAAAAAAGATAAATAGTTTAAAATAGTTGAACCTTTCATATTAGTTAGTTTTTGCTTATTTTCTTGAAAGTATAGTGTTTTAGCTATTAAACAAAAAAGAGTGCAATGATTTTTGAAATGAAGAAAATTTTAAGCTTTCTTCCAGCTATTCTTAAATATTAGAAGAAGAAAAAAACAATAAAGCATTTTTTAAAACAATCTGTTTCTTGAGAAAAGTATCGGAAACACCCTTATAAGGGTTATAGGTTTAATTAGTCTTACTTTTTTAATAGGTTATGAGTAATTTCTTAAAAAATATAAAAGTAATCCAGTTTTTGAAGGATGACTGACGTTTATATTTCCTATCATTTTGAAGACTTGAAACTGCTCTTACCCTTGATGTATGAATGACATTGCTTGAAAACAGCCATTTAATAATTTAAAAAAAAGAAAAAAATCCTCCAAAAATGGTACAAAGTTGATATTTTCGGCTCCTAAACTGATACAAAAGTCGATTTCTTCTGCTCCAAACTGATACAAAAAGGACATTTTACCTGCTCCGAAAGCTGCTTCAAATTGTGTTAAGGCAGTGGGAGCCCTACATGGGCCGCATGTAATCTGCTGAGTTATATTTTTTTAACCGTCTGAAATCATTTAATAAGAAATAAATTTTCAAAAAATAAATTAATGTAGTAAATCTCTGTAAAATAATGCCCGCAGTAGATCAGTCGGTTAAGCTTGGTTCCCACAGAACACGGAAAGTGAACAAGCAGTGGCCATGGTCAATGTTTGGGAGGGTGATCATCTCTCGCGACTGCTTGCTCTGGGATCGTGTAAGCTAATGGGAGCTGGTGCATGTAAAATCCGTCGTGGCTCCATTTGTCCTCCAACCTTTTATCCTTTGTTTTAAATAATACCTCTGGGTGTTACAACCTAGGTGACAATCTCTCGTCTCACAGCTGATTCAAAGTTAGGAGCCCCTCTTAGTCAAGTCATACTTTCACCTTAGTGGAGCCTGTTAATAAACTAAAGGTGCTTCATTATCTGCCTTAATTTCTGATTGCTCCACAAGGGGTGCTTGTATTTCCAAGTGGCATTAGCAGCAACCACAATATTTATGTAAAATAGATGCAAAAGTATAATTTTCATCAAAATATAATATGCATTGTCTTTCCAAAGGATTGGAGATACAATAAACTTAAGTGTTTATAATCACCCCAGAGTAGAAAATATATGGGGTAATTGTAAACAACTAACTTCCACATGAACAATGACAGGGAGGATGAAATGCATAACTGAATGTTTTTAGCAACATTAAATATAGCGAATAAAAATGATTAAAACTGCTTACTTCGTGTTTATAGGTGAGCTGGAGAAGAAAATGTAAGATCACTAAATTTTGTTAACAAACTTTTTTCACTGTTTCATTTTTAAACAATGGTGATGCCTCGACAGCTCTTTCAAAGCATACAAAACTATTTCAATGACTTCTCTATGTTGGCAATTCATCATTCACCTGTAGTTAAGTTATCAAAACCATCACAAGTGTAGTTATGAAGCTTGTTTACATTTACCCCATGTTTACAATTGCCCCAACTGAACTTACTACCATGCATAAAATATTTGCCTTACTCTAAAAACATATTAAGTCATAAAAAGCATGGTTAGTTCATATTATTTGGTGTTGACAATTATGAAAGCTCTTCAGCTAGTTGTGATAATCTGAAAAAGGAGCAGCCAAGAAACAATGCCTGAAACAGTCCTAAAATGTCCTCTCCGCTTCTAGTTTCAACATCCAGCAGAATTTCTCTGCAATTTCTGACCCAGACTACAGTTGAATACTCTGTCAGTTTCATGAGTCTAAGGACCTGCAGTCCGAGCCTGAATGATCTTTTTTTTTGTGTGTGTGCCAAATCCCAAACCCGCCAGAGCCAAGATGATTTCATGTATTGTTAGTGCCAGAACACACACAGGCAGAGATCCGCATGTATAAGGATATAAATTAAATATTGTTCTTTATTAAAGCTTGCCTGTGGTTGTTTGCATTCATTGGCAATGGTCCAAATGTATAAGAATGTAACCAAACATTTAGTCTTTCACATATGCATTAACGCATATTGACATTCTCAAATTTCAGAGTTTCACAGTAACATAGTGTATATATATACAAGATGCGACAATAAAGTACTTTTACTTTGAGCGGCACATTCTGTGTTGTGTCAAGTGAACACATTTTAGTCTCTCGTTACAGAAATGGAGTCTCGAAATATTGAGAAGCAGTATGTCATTTCTTTGTGTGTTAAGTAAGGAAGAGAATGAAATGGCAGCTTACTAAAAAAGCTTTAAAAGGTTTTCGAGAATACAAGAACCCAAGCTTTTTGTTACCATTAAATGTTTAAAGAAAGCAGAACGAATGTTGAAGATGAAAACCACAGTGTAGAACCACTGACCTCTCAGACTGATGTCAACATGGTGAGTGAACTTGGACGATCTGATCAAAGAATAACCATGAAAGTGCTGGCAGAACTAAACATCAATCGGAAAATTCGTCAAATTATAACTTAACATCTTGGTATGAGAAAAATTTGCGAGAAATGACTTGCATCTCTACTGTAGTTTTTAATTTCACAAAGCATTTTAGTATTACAACAACCACCTTATCCGCCAGATATGACTCTGTGTGACTTTTTCCTGTATTCCAAAGTTAAAATGGTGGTAGGAAATGAAAGAAAAGGGGGCTCGAAAGAACCCAGCACTTAAACCAGGGGTCTATTGTATTAATCCCAAAATCGAACACAACTCCAAAAGATAGCCACAGCTGATGCAAAGTTCAGCAAGCACCTGATTGGAATGTCATGAATCTCCCAGGGTTTGATAATATGACAACCCAGATGTTCAAACCTATAAACAGAAAACACTTCACAGCTGCATATAATGTGTGTAACAGTTGCCTCATGAAGAAGTTAGCCCCTACAACAGGTTGGGTCATTGCCGACTCTCATAATAGTCGGATGCTGCGTTAAGGTGCAGTGACCAGTAAAAATACCAATTGCCTTCCTGATACTATTTCTATTAAGTTTTAATAGCTCCTTTGTCCTTATTCTAGGGCAACCACAATTATGTTCTTCTTTGGCCAAGCATTGGCCATCTATGTCACGGCAGTTGCGATACTGCTTATCTTTAAAAGTAGTCCTGATAAGATTCTTTGAAATCGTGTTATTATTTTTCCATATTTTGACAATTATTATTGCCGATTATAACATGTAGATAACTTTTTCCTTAAGAGAAAGCCCCTCCTTAAAACATGCTTTTTAATGTTTGTTTAGATTACAGTGACTTTTTGAACAAACTTTTGTATATTTCCTTTTTTATTTTTTCCAGCCAAGTATTGATATTCGGGCCTTTATCAGGAAAGAAAAAGGTCTCCCCATTCTTGTTGAGCTGTTACGCATGCAGTCCGATAGGGTGGTGTGCGCTTCAGCACGGGCTTTGCGGAACATGACGATCGATACTAGGAATCGAGATCTAATCGGTATGTATGCAAGGAACCTTTTTCTGGTTACATGAAAACCCTAGCTTTGCTAACATGGATGGTGCTGCTCTCTCAAACTGTCTACAATATTAAAACATTCAATGGAAAAGAAAGTGACTTCATGCAGGGTTCACACTGGGGAAAAATAAAAGGTGATATTTCCCACCTTGACCAAAATTTTAAGTGGGATTTTTAAATATAAGCGCAAACAAATTTTTTTTTGAGTGGGATTTCAAAAAATATTGGGGAAATCACGCAATCGTGCGGCCTAGCACGAATCCTGCTTCATGTGACATAAAAGTCCCTATTAGAAGATTAGCAACAAAGACTTAAAATCCGTATTAGAATAAGGACAACAGTCTAAAAAACCCAGTTAAAGAGAGCTCCTTAAAAAACCTCATTAGGTTAAGTCGATACCACCGAGACTAGGAACACGCCGCAGCACGGGAGAAAGCATGACTCATACAGTTAGGCCGATCGCTTTCCGAGTTCTGTCATTCAGTCCGATTGGCTGAAACTTTTGATTTTAACTTTTACCAGTACAATATAAAAATTGCTGATTTTTCTTTCAATATTTTGTTTTTTCTCTTTTTTAATATGCTAACAATGAAATAAAAGTAAAATATTTAATTCATTTAAACTCTGCAAAGAAAAAGTGCATTTTAACTTAAAATTAGTTAAAGTTCATAAATTGATTTAATTATTATTATAACTTACTTATTGCTTAAATACATCCGAGACTAAAAGTATAAATCCTTCATTTTATCTACGGCCTGTTTTCAATATTGCATTTGTGAGTAAGCTATTAAAAAAACTAATATAAATGGCTAATATTCGTAAAAATTCTTGTAAGTTTTTGTTTACATTAAAACTAATTACGTTTGTTATTTGTGAATACAATTATTGATATTAGGTGCATTTTAAATATTACATGCCATCATGATCTTGAAATTTTCATAAATTCAGAAACGTAATTACTAATTTTCCTTCACATTGCCTAATACACCAGATATTAAAATCATTTTTTAAGACTTTATCTTTAGTATTGTGATCGTGTTGAATTTTAAAATGTCGCTACAAATGTTTATATGTAACATTTTAATAACATCTTCCCGGTTTTTTTTTTTTTTTTCAGTACCAAGACCAGGCATATAAGGTCTAGTTATTTTAACATAATGAAATTAGAAAAGATATACACAATACAAGCAAGTAAAATAAACTTATGATTGTTGGAAGAGATAAATTCAAATTGATAGAAACACATATAGACAGCAAATAAATATTTTATTAAATAATAAAATTTAATGCAAAAAATGAAACCTGAATATGAAACACCCCCTCCCCCCCATCAGTTTTATTACAAAACTTTCATTGAGATGCATTTTACATATTACATGCCATCATGATCTTTAAATTTTTATAAATTCAGAAACATGATTACTAATTTTCCTTTACATTATCAAATACACCAGATAATAAAAACCTTTTTTTAAGGCTTTGTTTTTAGTATTGTATTTACTATTGATGGATGAAGTTCATCTAAAACCATTTTTTAATTTTAAAAGGGAGGGGGGGGGGGGATATTTTGGTTCCCGTTTTTTCACAATCATATTCCAGAGCTCTTCTGATATC
Organism: Octonoba sinensis; assembly: GCA_038502835.1. Classification (NCBI taxonomy): domain Eukaryota; kingdom Metazoa; phylum Arthropoda; class Arachnida; order Araneae; family Uloboridae; genus Octonoba; species Octonoba sinensis. Next base: position 146,667,308 of record CM076598.1, read on the forward strand.
ATTATCATTGAAATGAATCTCACAAACCTGAAAGAAAGTAATTATTTTTCATTTGGTTTTTTGTATTTTTAATTTATTTCTGTTAAAGTTTGCTTACATTTAAATACAGTTAACATAGTTAAGTTTTTGGTAATTAATTCATAATTTTGGCTTCAAAAATTTATTTTTTCTAAATTTGATTAACTTTTTTTTATTTTTTCAAAGGGATATTAAACTAAATTTTATGCATAGATACACTTAATCTAGATTATATACATACGAACTATATCACTAATCATATCTAATATTGAATACACGCTAAGGTAAAACGTAAATAGGTTCAATATAATATTTGTATGTTAAGTTGCTCTATTTTCATTTAATAAATATACATTTTGCAATAACAGAAATAGTTTAACTGCAGTAGCAGTAATGTTATTGGTTTAGTTGCAATATAAAATTTACACAACTGTCCTCCAGATTAATTAAGGGGGTATTCTAGTGTAGAGGCATGAATTTCGCCCAGTTTTTGAAGCGCCGTACAAAGGAAACAAAAAATATTTTTACTATCCATTTTTTTATCATTTGTTTATTGATGTTTTATTATTACATACAAAAATTAACCAAAAAATTAATTAAAATTGACAAAGTTATGAGCAATCAAAGTGGGGTGTCCTAAAAAAGAGGGTGTCCTGGCGTGCATTGTTCCAATCCTCCTGTTGATCTGAAAAATAAAAACAGACGGATTCTTAATTATTATAGATGCCACTATCGTATGACCCTTGGACAAGTAAAAAAACAAACATTTTACAAAATGGTGGCTGTTTGAAAAAAAAATGTGCATAGTTTTTTAAAAATTACTAATTTTTTAAAAATACTAAATGAAAAGTTACCATTTTGAGCAACGTCCACACGATAAAGGGATGTATAAAGAACATCCTCTCCAAATTTGATGTAAATCGGTCCATTAGAACTCGAGATATCCTTACCGCCAGCTCGAAAAAAGTAGTTTTGAGAAAAACGCGTTCAAAGTTTTGAAACAAGTTTTTGGCAGTTTTACTTATAGAATATTACAGAATACTTACATAATTTTAATCGGCAATTCTTTCTCCATAAAGAAACCTTCCTCTACTTCAAAATGCTCATTCTCTAATGTTCTCTGGTAAAGACGAGCAGTTCCACCCTCCTTTGATGCCTCAGATGTCCAGAGTTCCGAGCGTTCGATACGCGCTTCGTCCCGTCTCGCTGAAAAAGCAGTAGCTTCTGGGCCAATCGTGATTCCTACTACATCTAAGATTTTTAATATGGGTATAAAAACCTTCATTAAAAATACTAACTGGGAAGGTTGGTACGAAGCTTGGCTCAAAACTAACTTGAAATAAAACTGAAAGGAGAATATTCCAACAAAACAAGTCTTTATGTCCTTCAATTAAATATAGATTTAAAAGGGATACTATACAATAAAGATTTTATAAGGGATATTCGACCGTAGGGACTCGGGAACGCCTACCGTCTTTTGTTGACTTTTAGCGGTCGGACCAGAACTGATGCCACATCACTAAAACTGCTCTAACTCATGAAATAATAGGAATTTTAAAACATCCTTTTAATGGCATATTCTTGAATGTCTAAACTTTGGAAATATGAAAAAAAATAGATTTTTTTCCCTTTTTTTTTTCTTCAAAATTCTACTTTAGAATAACCCTTTAAGAACAGTAAAATAAAATTTTTAAAAATATCAAAACTTCAGAGTAATTCGTTAGTTATTATGATGAGAATAATTTTGCAGACATTTTAAACATAATGAATATGAAAAATATGTTGCATTAATTAAGTGTTCAGCTTTGATTTATTATTATCACTTAATTTGATTCATTTGTATTTTTACAACTGGCATTAAACCAAAGTTTATACATTAAAAACATTTAATTTAGATAAAATATAGTACATTTTAATTTCATTAATAATGATGTCGAGTATTAAATACACAATGCACACTGGGAAGAAAAGACGAAGAGTAGAAACAAAGCTCCCGTATTAACCATTATCATCACTAATTAAATAAATATTGTATTTTAAAACGTAACAAAAAGTTTAATATATAACTGAAGTAACTATAATTTCAGTATAAATGTTACAGGACTATGTTATATATTGGTTAAAAACAGAGTAAAAGAAAAATTAATTTGAAAGAATTATAATAATGTACGAAAAAGTACTTACTAAGGAAGGTTTTGTGATTTCAAATTCTCGAAATAGCAGTGATCCATTTTTTTCAAAGCTGTTCATTCAAATGTTGAAACTTTTGCAGTGTAATTGCCACGGCAGTTGAACACAGGACATTTGTAAAACATTTTGAATCACTAAACATTAGTAGCATTAATTTTTAATCAATTTTACATAGCTTGTTAATCAGAAATATCCACGTGTTTGTAAACAAATAGTAGCTCTAATCTGAAAAATCTCTCGCCAAATAGCTGAGCCAAGTATGCGCAGTGCCGAAGGTATTACCACTGCGTATGCCTAATCTTCCAAATATCGCCACGGTTGGCTCCTTGAACTCGGTTTGGATTTTTCCGAAAACCGGTTGCCCTGCAGTTTGCCCCTGCCTGGGGCCTACCTTCCCTACGTCATCGACGCTCATGACAACCCATTGGTAGGCTTGTTCCTAGTCTCGGTGGTATCGGTTAAGTACAATGTTCTTTAAAAGGCTCCATTAGAATAGAATTGTAGTCTACATCCGTATAGAACAATTCTTGTAAAAATTCCTATCTGGATTAGATCAACAGTTAAAAGATAAGTACAACAGTCCCTTAAGATCATTATTTGAACAAGGATTTTAAAAAAATCCTCCATTAGAGTAAAAAAATATGTAAAAGTCCTCTTAGAATAAGGGCAACAGTCCCTAAAACTTCCCATTTGAGAACTGTCTCCAAAAGGCAGAAACACCTGAAAACTGGACCTTTATTATTAGTCTTACTACTTTGGTCTGTGTGTAAAAAATAATAATCGTTCATTAATTAATTGTATTTTCTCAGTCTCTAGACAAATGTGCAAGGTTGTGAATAATTTTACCTCTTCCTTCATTTCTAAATGTTAACAATAGTGAAAAATATGCTGAGCATGGCTATTACATAGCTTAAACGGCTTTCCTTTTTAAGAAAGAAATAAAAGAAACACTCTAGAAATGGCAGCATCAGGGCAAGTGAACTTTCAAGACATGTGCAACACCTGTTGTGGCAATGCTGTTTTTATTTTCTGTTTGTGCAAAGGTTTAGATTATTTACTGGTTATTTGAACGTCATATATATTTCTTGAATAGGTAGCTAAAAAATTCTTTATCTTGTACTTCTTATGCAACTCTTTTATTTCATTTTTTTTTTCTTTTTTTTTTTGTTCAATCTTGTAAAATTCATGATTCTTCAATGTAGAACCATTTTTAAAACTCATTGAAATAATGCAAAAGCTGGAATAGACAATTAGATCAGAAATGAATTACTTTCCAGCTCATTAATGAGAATGGCCCATTTTACTGCTGAGTCATTACATTTCAAATCAGGCAGGCAGGTCTAAAACTTGTCACATGACCCTCACAGATTTTTTTGAAAAATTACAGTAGTTACAACTACGGGACATATAATATCCCAAAAGGATTTTGCAAAAAAAAAAAAAAAATATTTCTCAAGTTACAGACTTTTAAAATTTGGGACAAAGTTAGCCGTTTTCAGAAAATCAGCAAAACACTCACTTTTAAAATGGCCACTGTTTCAAAAGTTTTTAACCGATTCGAATAGCTTTTTTAAGGGATAGTATTTTATATAGACACTAATTTTTAAAATTTAGTTGGCTTCATTGATAAAGAGAAAAAAGGGTTTTTGAAGTGAAAAAATCTTACTTTTACCGACTTAATGATTTTTTTTTCTTATGAAAGAAATTTATTTTTGACAAAACAGAGGAGGCAATCTAAAGTGCTGTTATGGAAGTTTTGTATCCAATTTTATTATAAGCCTGAGATGCATATCCCCTCAGAATTTAAAGTGTAAAATTTGAAAATGTTCAAAAATTACGATTTTTGAAGTGTGATTACTCAAAAAAGCCATTTTTTAAAAATCTGAAAATCTGCTCATTTGTTGCCCTTAAAGTGCTTAATGAGCTTCTATCAATTATGTTGTGTATTTTTGCCCCAGATATTTTATATGATTTTTCAAAAATGGCCTTTTGTGCGTTTCTCAAAAAAGCCAGAAATTCAAACTTGTTCTTATTTAATCACTTTAATATAAGATTTAATCAATATTTATTAAGAAATATACTATATTGTTACACAATTATTATGTACTGTAACAATCATACTATATTGTTACAGATAAATTGTAGTTAACCTTCTTAGAACTTGAGCAGCTCCTTGCGCAAAGCGTAGCTACTGTAATTTAATGCTTGTTATTCTGTTCAATCGAATTACTAGTTTCAAACTCACACGCTTTACATCAAATACGATGCAACAGCATATGTAAAATTTATTGCAGGAATACAATCAAAACATTAAGTATCCTAAAATACTGCTTAATAGTAAAAATCCATAAAATAGTAATGCTTACATGGGACGCACGAGCAAAAAAGAAGTGGGAAGCAGTTGAATGAGAATTATTGAATGGAGCAAATTACGAATGTAGCACCGATGGTTTCAAGACACTGTCAAATAATTTGTACACAGATAATCTAGAACAACAAATATTTCAATAGCCAGAAGAATCCCGGGGGGGGGGGGGGAACTAGACCAATATAAAGTAGTGCTGAAAGTAAGAAATATAACACCATCTGAACCCTCCTAGTCTTTGCTTTTTTTTTTTTTTGGTAATAACGAGTAGAAGATGATTCAAGAACTTGATTCTCCTTATTTTGCTTTAAGTACATAACTTCATATGTGTTTAAAACTATGTATATCAGTGCTGTAACTTATTTGATGTAAAGTGTGTGAGTTTAAAACTAGTTATTGGATTGAACAGAATAACATGCATTAAATCACAGTAGCTACACTTTGTGCAAGGAGCTATTTATGTTCTAAGAAGGTTAAGTACAATTTATCTGTAGTAATTGTGTAACAATATACAGTGGAACCTCGGTAGCTCGACACGCGGATAAGTCGACAACCTCACTAAGTCGACATTTCCTCCCTTAATGGCTGGTCCAATGCTAAGTTCAATGGGCGAAAAACTCTCTAACTCGACACACAATTTACAGAAACCCCTGTAAGTCGACCTCCATTTCGTATTCTTGATAACTTTTTCTTCCGGTATTTTTTCCCGGTGTACAATTCTGAGAATTTTACAGTGATATTTCTTCGTCTATAAATCAATTTTTCTCTGGAAAGTGTCCTGGAAGATTGTCCCTTGTACCCTGGGGATCCTCCCCATTACCCCATTTGTGAGGAATATGAATATTGACTCTGAACTGATCACTTCAGGACCTCTAGAAGATAGATATTTTAGATGCTATAAATCAAACTACAAATCCGTTAAATACTTGAAAGCTGAACGAACACAAGAAAAAAGTAAATTGCAAATTAGCAAGCTTAATAGCGCTGAAGAATTTATGTTTTCTATTCAGAGGGAAAAACTAACAAAAATTACGTAATTTTTCTCATGAGGTATTATGATTGGATGTACTAAGTTTATATATTTATTTATTTGTAATGTATAACTTTTCAAAATAATATAATAACAGATAAATAATAAATCGGGATAATTTCATTCAATTTAATAGGCTGTTATAACTTGAATGGTAAGTAAATAACAATACAGACCAATATTAGTAATTGATACTACGGAACCTCGGTAACTTGACACCCGCTTATCTCAACATGTTTTCGTGTTACATGCTTGGGGTGTCGAGTTATCGAGGTTTCACTGTAGTATATTTCTTAATTAATATTGATTAAATCTTATATTAAAGTGATTAAATAAGAACAAGTTTGAATTTTGGCTTTTTTGAGAAACGCACAAAAGGCCATTTTTGAAAAATTATATAAAATATCTGGGACAAAAACACACAATATAATTGATAGAAGCTCATTAAGCACTTTAAGGGCAACAAATGAGCAGATTTTCAGATTTTTAAAAAATGGCTTTTTTGAGTATCGCACTTCAAAAATCGTAATTTTTGAACATTTTCAAATTTCAAACTCTAAATTCTGAGGGGATATGCAACTCAGGCTTATAATAAAATTTGATACAAACCTTCCATAACAGCACTTTAGATTGCCACCTCTGTTTTGTCAAAAATAAATTTCTTTCATAAGAAAAAAAAATCATAAAGTCTAAAAATAAGATTTTTTCACTTCAAAAACACTTTTTTTTTTCGTTATCAATGAAGCCAACTAAATTTTTAAAATTAGTGTCTATATAAAATACCATCCCTTTATTATCTATAGAAAAAAAGCTATTCGAATCGGTTTAAAACTTTTGAAACAGTGGCCATTTTAAAAGTGAGTGTTTTGCTGATTTTCTGAAAACGGCCAACTTTGTCCCAAATTTTAAAAGTCTGTAACTAGAGAAATAAATTTTTTTTTTTGCAAAATCCTTTTGTGATATTTTATATATGTCCCTTAGTTGTAACTGCTGTCATTTTTTCAAAAAAAATCTGTGAGGGTCATGTGACATCCTCTGCCTGATTTAAAATGGAATGGCTCTATGATTTTTTTAACATTAATTAAAATTAAAATTCTTTGTTTGATCTTTTTGTACTAATTGCATTTAAAATTTTAAAAGGAGCTTGTATTTTTACTCACCAAAATGTCCTGAAGATTTGCTTGTCCAGAATTCACATTACCCGCAATTTTTGGATAGTCCTGCTTTTACAGTACTTCTGTTATTTTTGTTTTATTTGAATTTTGCCTTCCTTTTATTTTTTAAAACAGGTTTTGAGTAATACTAATAAAATCGCAAATTTCTCAATCTAGACATTCCTAATGGCAGACAAGTAGATTTTCAAAGTTATATTATACAATCAGGGCAATAGCTCTGAAAACCCTCGTTAGAATAAGTACGACAGTTCCTAAGTAATGTCTAAGATCCCTCTGAAAATCCCCATCAAGAGTTTAAAGAAATATCTTTTATTTAAACACATGCTGCTGTAAATGGCTAAGTGGATATTTTTCAAATTGGTATCCAAAAAAGAGCGATGTAACTTCAAAATTTTACTTTTAAAAAAAAAATAGGAGGGCTCACAACAAAAATTTTCCAGATAGGATAGAATAACTCAGAATTTTTTTCATGTCAGCTTTTGCTTATAAATAATAATGCATAACATAAGAACTTATTGAAATTGGTGTCTGCCACAAAAAAATCTGCACTGTGTGTAACTCACTCTGCAATTGAAAATTATAATGGCATTAAATATCTTTAGCAGTATAACTAATTTGAGTCTCATTAATTGCTCTTTCATTGCACTTCCATAATTAGACAATTATTTTATCCCAATTATGATAAATTTACATTAGTGATTCTGATCCAAAAATTTAAAAAACTCGGTTTTCCAAAAAAATTTCAATTTATGATAATTTTAAGAATTCTTTCATGAATAATATCTGTTTTTCGTTCTGATGGTTTATATAATGTTAAATCAAATTGGATAGCTGATGTTATACTTCCAACGAATCTAATATGTGTGGCAGAGTTTGTAGCAGAATTGAGTGTTTTCAAGAATTGAGAACTTCAGATTGTGTTTTACACCCCAGTGCTATTCAAAAGGGAGGAGGGGGTCCAGTGTGCAAAAATAGCTAAATTGACTTGTTTGTGCACCTTTCACAACCCTCATAACATGAAAGTGCCCCCACAGTTGTAAATTACTTTCATGCTCCCAGAATAGTATAGTGTACTTAAAATTTGACCCAGTGCCCCTTAACCTCCTGCTGAAAGGCGGGGACCAGACCCAGAGACCCCACTCTGAACCTTTGCCACTGCACACACCCCTTTCTCCTGGAGCAAGTGGTAAAAAATAATGAATCAAAGCCTGTTCCATTGAGGTCCACCTGTGTATCGATTTTTGTTCAAATCCTTCCATTATTACTTAGATATACGCTTAATAAGAGAAACATTTGACTGCGTGATTCTGTCTCTACTGTTGGAGCGATTGGTAAAGCAAAACAGGTCGGGAACTTGTTCACATCGAAATTCACCTGTATTCCAGTTTGTGTTCAAATCCTTTCATTATTTCCTGAGATGTAACAGTCAGGCTTAACAAGAAAAACATTTACAGTAGAGCCTCCATTATCCAAGGTAATGTGGACCGAGGGTACCTCGCAATAATCGAAAGCTCGGATAACACGGACTCTGTCCAAATCGAGAGGGAAACATGGGTTGAAGTGAATGAAAATGTCGTCAAAGATGTAAAAAAAAGGCATTTACTGTACATATTATGAAATGAATAAATGAAGTTACATACAAATATCTAATTTTATATGTACACATCAGTAGAGTACATGTTCCAGTTAAAGTTGTCTCTTGAAGAAGTCTATATATTATATATATATTGTTTTTTGTTTAACGGTTGTTCTAGGTCTTTCTATCAACAGAAAATAACTGGATGAAGGACGTTAAGCTTGATACAACAATCAAGCTTAATGAGAAAATGCCATTTAATTGCTCCACCATCTTTGGGGCAGTCTTGTTGTTAAAAGGGGGCTCCAGGGGGTTGGCATCCCCTCACTTCTTTAACTTAAACGTCTCCCTACCTTTTCTTAACTTTTACTCAAATGCCCCCCCCCCCCCTCACTTTTTATGTTTGTCTCAATAAGCATCCTCCCACCAATCCAGCAGCCTTCCATCAAATACAGAACTTTTACTGCTTTATCAAAAGACTTCTAATGGCAAGGGCCAAAGTTGAAATCTTTGCTTTTTGGTCTTAAGCTAAAACTCATGCTTATTAAATATTTTTTAATTTTCCTACAATCTGTACTTCAGACAATTCTTTCCTGATATTTTCATGTAAACAATTCTCTTTTTACAATTTCATTTATTACAATTCCATTTTCACTAATGAACAAAAAAATGATGGGGGAGGAGGAAGAAAATAGTTTTAGAAACCAAAGAAACAAAAATCCAACTACAGTGGAACCCCGCTATTCGTACACAATTCGTTCCAGGAGGCAGTTCAAATGGCAAGTTGTATGAATGGCAAATTATTTTTTCACGTAAGATACAATGTAGATTGGATTAATCCGTTCCAGACCCACAGATGGTTGCTTATTTAAACATATGAAAAACAAATATACAGTACTGTACATGAAATTATAGTTAAATAAAAATTTAAGTGTACTTTGCTTGTACTGAGGTGAGCTGATGGCATAAGTTTAATGTTGGGAAGAGGAAGAGAAATGGTTAGAAGATGAGTCCCCTTCCATAAAAACATCTGGTAACATCCCTTCAGGTGTTTTCTACCTTTCTGCTGTTTTTTCTTTTTTCTGTCTTTTTGAATTAGGAGAATCTTGGGTTTATTTCTCTAAAAACTTGTCCAATGTTGTCTGCCTTTGACGATTGTTCAGAATTTTTCTAAAATAGTCAATAACATTGTCGTTGAACAAGTTAATGCTGTTGACCACACACAGCAGTGTTGGGATGCCATTTTTCCACCACTCTCTGTGTTTTCTCGCAGGGGTAACACAGCTCTTTAATTGTTGCAAAGGAAATGCTTTCCTTACTACTTTCCTCTCCTGAAGAAGAAAGTTTCTCAACCACTTCCTCTTGCTGCCCCTTAGAAAGTTAAAGTTGTCAGTAAAATCTCAAAAAGTATAAAAACTTAAAAATCCAAAACACCAAACAAATTATTTTCAGGTGAGTTCAAAGTGATCATAATTTCTCAATTTTTTTCTTTAAAAAAGCCAAGCTGATAACCCAGCTGACCCCTGGTGCTATACGAAAATCGTGGCATAAGTGCGAATGGCAGGTTGAATTTTACTTTAAGAAGTTGGACAAATGGCAGGGTTCCACTGTAATTGTTTTTTTTTTCAAAAACATTCAATTTGTAAGAAATTGATTCAAGCAACTATATATATATATATGTGTGTGTGGGTGTTACGGCTTTCTCCCAAATTTTTAAACAATAGAATGGCACACAAAATGATTTGGTATGCAGTGGGCGGAATTCCGCACAGGTGGACTTGTTTTTTTTTTCTTTTATATCTTGTATTATATTGAAAAACTTTGTTGCAAGTTTGTCTTATATGTTTCTGTTTATGAAATGTAGCATTGGTGCAATTACAATGTTTTTTAGCACATAACATTCAATTTTCTAGGAAGCTATGCCCTAAAGGACCTCATTTCCAAGTTGCCGAATGGCAGTCGTGATCATGATGAATCAATATCCGATGACACGATCTCCGCTGTGCTCGCAACGCTGAACGAGGTCGTCGCGAAACAAAATTCTGACTTTGGACGCTCGTTACTTCAAATAGGAGGCGTGGAAAGGCTCGTCAAAATTACTCAATCAAAAGACTCTTACTCCCCCAGGGTGTATAAATTTGCTACACAAGTAAGTTTTTCTCTCTTTTTTTCCATTACACCTTAAACGTCATCTTTCTAGATACTGGGAAGGATTTTTTAGTCTAAGACCGTTAGGAAAATTCTGTTTGTTCCTCTCAGACTGCTGGAAAAAAATCTTTTGACTATGGAAGGCACTTAAAGGATTTAAAGTATCAATAGTTTTATTATTATGTGCTAGTTAATAATTCCCAAAATAAAGCAAGATCTGTACTTATATACTGCTGTGTTAAACACAGAAATGGTATATGTTTCTGATTTCAAAATAAGAATCTCCAGAAGCTTTCCTAATTAAGCTAAAGACCTGTGTAAGAGCTCATTTTACTGTATTTTTCTTGTGCTTTCTAATGAGATGCAAAATTACATAGGTTAAAATTTTTAAAAAATCGCTCAATCCAGGTGAACATGGGAAATTACTTTTTTCTGAAATTACATAATGAAAAATTTTTTAAATAATTCCATGAGTTTTTTGTTGTTCAAAATTGCAAGATACAATATCAAGGTGGGATCGGCTTTATTGTTAAAAAAGCTGAATTTATCATTTTCATTGCTAAAAAAAAACCTTTTATTTTTTCCCCCCAAAACATGTTTGCAGCAGTCGCACCAGTATTGTTGTTAGGCAAAAGAAAAACTATTGTGCTTCTTGGTTGCAAGATATACTATGCAGCGATGCCGTAGATGCGCTATAGCGCGTCAAATACGCAAAAATCATGGGGACATGTGATTTTCAACGCGGGGAAAAGAATTTGAATGAAATATATAAAAAATCGACACACAAAAATCTTTTGCTCGTCTTGTCATAAAAGGTTCCTTTATATCTTAGGAGTGGTAGAGTTCCGTAAATACCGGAAGTTTTTTTGCTTAATCACCCTAAATTTTTCGCCCTCATTTTTTTTTTTTTTTTTTTTTTTTCCTTTCAATTGCAGTAATATGTATTTCTTAGTTAATTGCAACAATACTTCTTATTTTTCTCAAAATCGTACCGTACATACTTGCGTATCGATTCGCATGTAAGCTGAACCCCCAACTTTCAGACAAATAAACGGAAAGCCTCGTGTAAGTTGACCTCCCTACTTTTAGAAAAAAATCGGGCACTTTTGCTGCAGATTTTTAGACATAAATGATTTAAAAAGAAGGGAAATGAAATGTAATTACAATCGGAAATATGTAGTTTCATTTTTGCGATCGCGATTTTCGTAAAGGGTTCTTTTTTGCAGTTATGTTTTTTATTAATTGTTGCTTTTATTCCGAATTAATAAAACTGAGTTTCTGTGCTTTAATTTCTTGCAGTATTGTTTGACTTATTTTTTAAAAATATGCTCTTAATTTCCATTCGATCAATTACGCAAAATTTGCAAATCCGAATGTCCGCGTTCTCTGATTTTTGCATATAAGAGATGAAGAAAGCAAAAGACTGCAAGCAGTATTAAAAAAAAAAATATGCAAGATATTGAAACAACAAATGCTATGATTGATGCAGGAAATAATAAACTGAAGTGTGAAGTTGAAAAGAATCACGGTTCAGGATTTTTTTTTTTTTTTTTTTGAAGTTTAGTAAATGCAAACCCTTACTGGCTACCACCCCTGATGTTTTTAAAACCACGATATGCTATTTCATCAATAGTTACCCGCTTTTTGGAAAAAAGGAACTGTAAATTTGGAAGTCCTGGGGCATGTGATGTTGTTTCAAAATGAATATTTTTAAAATTAAAGTAATATAATGGGTTTTTATTTTGGTATGTGATATTTCAGTTCACTGTACTTTGTGTGTGTGTGTGTGTTTTACATAGACCTCCACCCCTGAATGTATTTTGGTAAAATTCCATGTGCGCACAATAATATAAGTAATGTTAAGTATTTGGAGTTTTGTTCATGACTTTTATTGTCATGTACATCACGGGTTAAGAAAAGTTATAAATATAATATAACCTTATTCAAAATGATTGTTTTATGCACTTTGTACTTAAGTCATGTTACTATAAGTCATTAAACATTTTTAGACTTGTTTTTTTTTCCCTCCCGAGTCTACAAAAACACTATTTATCATTAAAGCCTAGTTTATTTACCTCACAAGAGTTTTTATTTTAGACACAAATGTCTTGATTTTTAAAAAATTATTTCTGTGTTTTTTAACTAAAGTTGGATCATTCCTAATTTATTATAGCTTTTGTACAATATGTGGCAACACCTAGAGCTTAGGGAAGCTTTTCGAAAAGCTGGATGGAATCAATCGCATTTCATCCCTAAATCTATGGCTGTACGTAATTCCTTATCGTCGCCAACTGGGGCAAACACAACTCTTAACAGAACTGTAAGCTCTAAAGGAGGCACAAAGTATGAAGATCACAGAACACTACCGCATGGCACCGATGGTATGCTGCATGACAAATTTAATTTGAATGAGAATACTTGCTCATTATCATTTCTCTGTATTATGATTATTATTGATAATATAGTGGGAAGAAGTAGGAATGTATTTGGAGTAGTACTGGGCAATGTCTAATTTTTAATATCATAATTCATCGCCCAGTAAAATGTTGCAATGTCTCTATAAATCACTATGTTTCAGTATGTTAAATTCGCTGTATGGTTAAGTAAGTATATAAAGGAAATTCATTTGTCAAAAATGCAGCGCGATTCTTGTCCCCTGCTACCGAACAATATCGAAGAGCCAGAAGTTCGCTACCTTGCGGCGCAAATTGACACAAGACAGCGGTCACTATTCTCCTCCAGCGGGCATGACGTATTTTTGACCAATCAGAATGCGTTTCAGGGTCAACTGTGGTTGAATCCGTCATTGCTTTGAAAATTCGACATGTTGCTCGCACGCACTTTCACAACGATAAGGCAGGCTTCAGATTTATTACTATTATTTTGCTATTTTTTTTTATTTTATTAAATGATTTAATTTTGACATTTATCTTTATTATTTAATCTTTTTTTGCTAATTATTATTATTATTATTAAAATCTTTTGTTAAGACTAAATTTTTTGATTTTTGCTTTTTCTGTTTTCATAATTAGCAAGTGTGTAGTGAGGCCAGTACGGCCGGCATTTTCTTACTCGGTGGAAAGGCCATTCTGGAATTTTATTTCAAGTACTCTTTTTTTTTTATAGTCGACAATCTTCATTTCTTTCTAATCCAGATGTTATTTGACTCGGTTGTAATCTAAATGCTGCAAAAAATGGAACATTTTCAAAATCTCTTAACATCACACCACATAATAAGTAACGTTATTTTAAATTACGAAATCCAGTGTTGATCAACACGAAAACCGAGGTAATTTCAAAATTTTCCAGAAAGGGGGGGGGGGGGCAAAGGATATATATTCATTGCATATTGTGGGTAAAAACAGCAAAATACATAAACACGTGTATAAATTCATTGTATTTCTTAACGTTAAGGAGAAACCCCCCCCCCCCCCCCCCCGATTACCAAATGAGGTGCCTGCGATAACCCTGGCATAGTAAAAGATTCTAAGAAAAGCAAAACCCCTTGTAGGATTTTGACATTAAGGGGGTATTCTAGTCTAGAGGCCCGAATTTCGAGCATTTTTTGGCAATTGATAAAAAAAAAAGCCTTTGATATTTTTACTATCCATTTTTTGATAATTTGTTTACTTATATTTAAAGAGTACACAAAATTAAGTTTAAAAAAAAAATAATTTTTCCATTGAGTTATGCGTCCTTGAAGTAGAGTGGGGGAAAAAAAGGCTGTGTCCTCGTCCCCATGATTTCTACCCTTGTGTTCATCTGAAAAATAAAACAATGATGGATTCTTGATTAGTACGAATGTCGCTATCTCAAGAAGCTGCAAAACTGAAAAAAAAATATATATTTTTTTTTCATAAAATGGCGGCTACTCAAAAATAAAGGTCTATTTTTTTCACTAATTTTTTAACTTTGTCAAATTTCTTAAAAATATTACAAATTTCAAATTTTCATTTTTTGTTGGTTCTGTTGGTTTTGTTGGTTGGTGAGAGATATTTAAAGAATATTCATGCCATATTTCAAGTAAATCGGCTGATTAGAACTTGTGATATTGTGGCAACTGCATCGAAAACAGTAGTTTCGGGAAAAACGCGTTTAAAATTTTACGTTAAGTTTCAGGCAGCGTAACTGATAGAATAGTACATATAACTTACATTCTCTTAATCAGCCATCCCAGCTTCATACATTGGGCCTTCCTCTACTTCATATTGATTGATTTGAGCATTTCTGTCCTTATAACGAGCAGTTCTTTCTTTTGAAGCATCTGAATCTCGAACCTCAGACTGTTGAGTTCTTACTGTGTTGCGCCTGACAGAAAACCCATGAGATTCCAGACCAATTTTCATTCCCATTAGTTTCACAATATTTAAAATAGGATAAAAGCCTTCATTAACATTAATACAAACAGCTGAATAATTAGCAATTTCGATTGTCTGGGATCCGGCATGAATATGTTTGGGTGCAAATGTCCATATTAACATGGGACTAACCTAAACTGAAAGCAAATTGAATAAAGATTTTTGTATAATACGTTACAATGACCTTCAAACGATTGATGTAGTATACTGGAACTATTATAGAAAGAATGAGAGAGAGTTATTCATACTCGGGTAGCCCAGGCCTCCAGTCGCCTATTGTTGCAGTCGCTCAACCGGTCTTGTTACCACGACACTGAAACGGCTATAACTTTGGAAATAATTCGAATTTTGAAAAAATCTTTTAGGGAGATATTCTTGAATATATAAACTATCAAAATATAGGGAAAAAAATTTTTGATTTTTTTTTTTTTTCTTTTTTTTTTTTTTCAAATTTCTAGACTAGAATACCCCTTTAATGCGCTATAGGGGAACAGAGGGGGCAAAGTAAAATAGAAAAATATTAACCCTTTTTGCAGGACCACTTGTAATAGCCTTTTACCTGTGTTACCTAACATTTAGTTGATTCCTGTCAAAAAGTAGTCAACTCTAGCATCAAGCTATATGTTAATACTAATACATTTTCAAAATTTGATGTTCATGTTGTAACATTTTGTGCTAAGTCAAAAAGATTTTTTGCTATTATGTAATCATAAAATTAGTTATATTATGCACTGTAATATTAATTAAGACTTTCTAATGTCCAATGTGTTAATTTATTTAATGTTTGCCTTGTTTTGATTTCAAATGTTCAGTACAATTTGTCATGTGCATATGGGGCAAAGTGAGGTATTATATTATTTCACTTTGCTCCTGCACTAGTCATCAGATAACCAAATTTGTCCTTCATTTATGCAGTCATTTAAGTTTTAATTCATTTATTTGTTCATTTGTTGAGTAGATTTTTCATTCGTTCATTTAATTAATCCTTCATTTTCTTACATTCAGCAATTCCTTTATTCATACACTCGTTTTATCGGGAACCTACGCTTGTTGCAATGTCAGATTACCAAGAAAATAAAAAACGCGTTCAGCGCAACATCATGAACTGAACAATAAAGAAACTGAGAGATGCAAAGCATTGAAACAAATAAAAAAATTGAAAAGAAAAGAGAATTATAAACTTTCTGTGCAGATAATTGAAAACTTTAATATCAACAGCCAAATTTCTGAACTGCCCAAAAATGTATGAGGTCTACTGACTTTGATTCTATTTAACATGGAGATTGATTCCATTTTTTCATAATACTAGTATTTTTATTTACATATTGTATGTATGTATATAATATGTTATTCAATGTTTTTTAAAAATAAAAATTACGTTTTCTTTTATTAACTGTTATTTTTTTTTGAGTTTAAAATTTGTTTCTTCAGTGCCATTGAGCAGTTGTCATAAAACAAGTAGTTGTCATAAAACAAACTGTCGCTTATAGATTTAATAAGTTTCCAGTAGATGCAAATACAAATGCATATCAGCTCCAAATTTGGCAGAAACATGCCCAAAAGAATCAAAGAAAGCGCATTGAGCGCGTTCTCGACACCTACGGATCATTCGAGCTGAATCAGACTGTAAACATTGAATTCAAATCGATGTCGCAGTACGAGAATCCTTCTCTCCTCAATGCGACGTCGAGTTCATCACCAAACTAGTTGAAAACGGCAGGAAAGCTCGATCCGAGGTGTACAAGAATCACTCCGATTAAACACAAATAACAATAATATTATAAAATGATATTTTAATTTATCCTATTTTAATTTATAAGAACTGTCAGCATCCAATGATTCACCAGTTTCTGAATCAAATTCCTTTTATTCCCCCTGACCGTCAAATTCAGAAATTTGAAAATCACTTATATTTCTGTGATCTAAATGAAAATCTGATATCTGACACAAGGCCAACTAATGGTGTCCATCACTACTCCACTGGCATCCTCTAAAAGTACTTCCTTAACAATTAATTATCATCAAACCTTGCAATTATAGTTTCAAAACTTTGCAATAAGGGAAAAAAATAAGATAACCCTTGGTTCTAAAAGCATAATTTATTGTTGCCCTTATTTTTAGGCATTTAAGGCCAGCTTATTCCTTTTCTGCCTTGTTATCCCTGCAAATGCTATAGTTCTAAACAACTTTAAGTGCCAAACAGATGGTTTGTTTCTCCCATGAAGTTCAAGAGCAGTTAGTTCTTGCCCTTTATGACAAACGCGGTTCCAGGTACAAGTAAAATTCAGCATAGCGTCAGGCTAAAAAGACTGGTCTAACCCGTTTTCCTGCAATTTTGCCCTAGCACTGGCGGCTACTGTCCTGTTAAAAACATCAGCAATCCTGTTCATGTCAGGACTATAGCTGTTGGTCAGCTCATGAACTACTCCAGCATTTTCACAAAAATTTGTAAAATCCCGATTTACAAACTCAATCACTGTCTGTTCGAATAGCTTTTAACTTAGTTTCTAGAAACCGTTCCACATTTGCAATATGACGCTTTAAAACAGATAAATATACGTTCTACGAGAAAAATCATTTCTTAACGAAAGAAAATAACGTTCCCTGTTTCGTCCTGTCACATTAAAAGATCCCCTGATGTCTGAATGCAATAAAAGTAAAGGTTTATCTGAATGAGTTTTATTTATGGGCTCAAAAGAAAATCTATGAAATTTTTGCAATTTACAATCTTCACAGTCAATTTTCCCAGATTTAAATTTTGGAAGCCTGTCAACACTTTTTACACTCACTAATTTTCCAAATAATATCAGCATTTACATGCCAAATGTTTAGATCTTCAACACTATTAACTTCACAAGTTACCTTTTTAGGTAAATGACTAGAAATTTTAGGTTAAACAACATAAATTCCGTCTTTCAATTTAGCATTCAAAATGAAACCTCCCGCATCTGATATATCACATTCCTTCAGTTGGGAAAGCGAAGGATTGGACTGCAACTGCCATTTGCTTGTCATTTACAGGTTTAAAATTACTGAACAAACTTTTGTCATTACAAAGATGGTTACTGGTGGCAGAGTCAAATACCCAACATTGAGAGTTTTTAAGTTTGTTTCAATTGGGCTCAGAAGTGAAATGAGTTTCATACTCATGTTGTTGGAGACTAGGACCTCTGATGTTTCTTGTTTTTCTCGTTGTACCATCACTTCCTTTCCTCCCAGAACTGCTTAGTCAGTGGACTTTGCTCATGGGGTGGTTCGTCATGATGTTCACAGTTGGGGACTTGAAAACTCTTTCTTTACACTATAATTCTTTCTTAGGGGGCCTTCTTTGCCACTGAAGCAAACTATCTTCTTTCTAGTGACTGCGCTATTTGCCGCTATGAAAGTAGAATCTTCATATTTCAACTCAAGTCGCTTTTCCTCCCAAACCAGCTCATCAACTATGTTATCAAATTTAAACTTGGCATCCAGCCAACGCAAGATGATCTGACAAATGGTATCGCACTGGGAAAGTAGATAACGTAACAGTTAAAAACTAACATTATTTTCAGGAAAAGTATCCGGTGGTACCCCGGAAATCCGGGTTTTTCATACGCTCTTTCCGTGTTTTAAAAATTGGACTTTTTAGTCTTCAAAATTGAAAATTTAGTGGATGGGGACAAAAAATTCTCCGAAAAGCGATAAACATTCCCTTTGTAGCAAACCTTTACGCAGCAAGGGTTGTAACGGCGCCAACCATCTTTGTTCCGAACACGAATACCACGTCCCACATGCTTTCATTGTTAGGGATAACTGGGTGTTGGTGCCATTTTGGATTTTTTTTCGGTACCAAACCCCGGGGTTGGCAATGTTTACATTCCCGATGTAAACATTGCCAAAAGTGGTAATTTTTTTTTCCAGACTTTATTTTTAGTCTTAAAAGAACGATTTAAAAAAAAAAATTGGAGGGTTTTTTTATTTATTTATTTATTTAGTTATTTTTCCGATAATTATCGCAAAAAGTTGAACTCATTACAGAAAACTCTGATTTTTCAAGCTCCGCAATGTACTTTTTGTTTTAATAAAGAAAAACAAAGTTTTCTTCATCTGAGCAGAGCAAAATGCTGCTCATTCGTCGCTTGTCGCTTCTCTTAAGAACGGACGGAATTCCTATTTTCGGTAATTTTGGAAATTAAAAATTTCGTTTCTGTGAAAATTCGTAACTTTGGAAGACTTCTCTTTTTTTTCCCCTATGAAAGAAGCAGTACGAGAATCCTTCTCTCCTCAATGCGACGTCGAGTTCATCACCAAACTAGTTGAAAACGGCAGGAAAGCTCGATCCGAGGTGTACAAGAATCACTCCGATTAAACACAAATAACAATAATATTATAAAATGATATTTTAATTTATCCTATTTTAATTTATAAGAACTGTCAGCATCCAATGATTCACCAGTTTCTGAATCAAATTCCTTTTATTCCCCCTGACCGTCAAATTCAGAAATTTGAAAATCACTTATATTTCTGTGATCTAAATGAAAATCTGATATCTGACACAAGGCCAACTAATGGTGTCCATCACTACTCCACTGGCATCCTCTAAAAGTACTTCCTTAACAATTAATTATCATCAAACCTTGCAATTATAGTTTCAAAACTTTGCAATAAGGGAAAAAAATAAGATAACCCTTGGTTCTAAAAGCATAATTTATTGTTGCCCTTATTTTTAGGCATTTAAGGCCAGCTTATTCCTTTTCTGCCTTGTTATCCCTGCAAATGCTATAGTTCTAAACAACTTTAAGTGCCAAACAGATGGTTTGTTTCTCCCATGAAGTTCAAGAGCAGTTAGTTCTTGCCCTTTATGACAAACGCGGTTCCAGGTACAAGTAAAATTCAGCATAGCGTCAGGCTAAAAAGACTGGTCTAACCCGTTTTCCTGCAATTTTGCCCTAGCACTGGCGGCTACTGTCCTGTTAAAAACATCAGCAATCCTGTTCATGTCAGGACTATAGCTGTTGGTCAGCTCATGAACTACTCCAGCATTTTCACAAAAATTTGTAAAATCCCGATTTACAAACTCAATCACTGTCTGTTCGAATAGCTTTTAACTTAGTTTCTAGAAACCGTTCCACATTTGCAATATGACGCTTTAAAACAGATAAATATACGTTCTACGAGAAAAATCATTTCTTAACGAAAGAAAATAACGTTCCCTGTTTCGTCCTGTCACATTAAAAGATCCCCTGATGTCTGAATGCAATAAAAGTAAAGGTTTATCTGAATGAGTTTTATTTATGGGCTCAAAAGAAAATCTATGAAATTTTTGCAATTTACAATCTTCACAGTCAATTTTCCCAGATTTAAATTTTGGAAGCCTGTCAACACTTTTTACACTCACTAATTTTCCAAATAATATCAGCATTTACATGCCAAATGTTTAGATCTTCAACACTATTAACTTCACAAGTTACCTTTTTAGGTAAATGACTAGAAATTTTAGGTTAAACAACATAAATTCCGTCTTTCAATTTAGCATTCAAAATGAAACCTCCCGCATCTGATATATCACATTCCTTCAGTTGGGAAAGCGAAGGATTGGACTGCAACTGCCATTTGCTTGTCATTTACAGGTTTAAAATTACTGAACAAACTTTTGTCATTACAAAGATGGTTACTGGTGGCAGAGTCAAATACCCAACATTGAGAGTTTTTAAGTTTGTTTCAATTGGGCTCAGAAGTGAAATGAGTTTCATACTCATGTTGTTGGAGACTAGGACCTCTGATGTTTCTTGTTTTTCTCGTTGTACCATCACTTCCTTTCCTCCCAGAACTGCTTAGTCAGTGGACTTTGCTCATGGGGTGGTTCGTCATGATGTTCACAGTTGGGGACTTGAAAACTCTTTCTTTACACTATAATTCTTTCTTAGGGGGCCTTCTTTGCCACTGAAGCAAACTATCTTCTTTCTAGTGACTGCGCTATTTGCCGCTATGAAAGTAGAATCTTCATATTTCAACTCAAGTCGCTTTTCCTCCCAAACCAGCTCATCAACTATGTTATCAAATTTAAACTTGGCATCCAGCCAACGCAAGACGATCTGACAAATGGTATCGCACTGGGAAAGTAGATAACGTAACAGTTAAAAACTAACATTATTTTCAGGAAAAGTATCCGGTGGTACCCCGGAAATCCGGGTTTTTCATACGCTCTTTCCGTGTTTTAAAAATTGGACTTTTTAGTCTTCAAAATTGAAAATTTAGTGGATGGGGACAAAAAATTCTCCGAAAAGCGATAAACATTCCCTTTGTAGCAAACCTTTACGCAGCAAGGGTTGTAACGGCGCCAACCATCTTTGTTCCGAACACGAATACCACGTCCCACATGCTTTCATTGTTAGGGATAACTGGGTGTTGGTGCCATTTTGGATTTTTTTTCGGTACCAAACCCCGGGGTTGGCAATGTTTACATTCCCGATGTAAACATTGCCAAAAGTGGTAATTTTTTTTTCCAGACTTTATTTTTAGTCTTAAAAGAACGATTTAAAAAAAAAAATTGGAGGGTTTTTTTATTTATTTATTTATTTAGTTATTTTTCCGATAATTATCGCAAAAAGTTGAACTCATTACAGAAAACTCTGATTTTTCAAGCTCCGCAATGTACTTTTTGTTTTAATAAAGAAAAACAAAGTTTTCTTCATCTGAGCAGAGCAAAATGCTGCTCATTCGTCGCTTGTCGCTTCTCTTAAGAACGGACGGAATTCCTATTTTCGGTAATTTTGGAAATTAAAAATTTCGTTTCTGTGAAAATTCGTAACTTTGGAAGACTTCTCTTTTTTTTCCCCTATGAAAATTTTTGAACGTAGCTGTGTACATACCTGCCAAGTTTTGCAAATTACGAGTAAAATTTACGCATTTTGTTCGTTTTTTGTGTTTTCAAGGGTCAATCCCGATTGTTTACTCATTTCGAAATCCGATTGCATCGGCTTCGGTAAAACTTCTTAGCTCTCGTTTACTATCGGATTCTTCCTCTTGGACATCAATAACTTTGATCTTACCATTATTTTAAATCTTTCTTACGTTTCAGCTTCTGTAGTAACGGACTTTCACAGACGTCATTTTATCGAAATTTCTGCCGAAAATTTAAAGAATTTTAAAAAATATATTTTTTGTCTTTAACTTTTAGTGATCATGTCAGTTTTTGACTATAATTGTTAAATTAGTCTCATAAATAATCTTTTTTTAAAAATCCTCAGTGAGTCACATGTCAGATAAGATAAGGTATATTTTTCAAATCATATTTTTACAGAATCTAAGTAATGTCCGTATTTCCCTTTTTTCTTTCCTCTTTTCCATAAAAGAAATCATGATTTTTTTTTCCCACTATTTCTGCTTTGCTATGTTATTCAATGTGAAATGTTTTGATTAAATTGAGTTCTAATAACTTGACAGTGAATGAAAAAAAAATATATTTTAGTAGTTTCTATAACGTGATGGTAGTTCAAAAATATGAAAAATACTTCAATTTTTCATGCTCCTATTTTACCCCTGTGCTCTTATTTTTTACCTCTACTGCTCCTATTTTTCAAGTCTTGAGGTTGGCAGCACTGCTATAAATTACAATTTATTTGCAAAAAATAAACAAATTAAATTTTTCTTATTAGTTAGCAGTAGGTAAGTAAAATATAAATTTTAATTTCAAACGTTATTTTAAACATGCTGTTGCAACTATATGTGTATAAAAGCTGTCGTATAATTTATGGTGCATAAAAAGGGATACCGACTTTTTGCTTAAAAAATTTCAGGGTTTTTTTACTTAGTGTCGCAATTACCCATGAGTATCGTCAATGTCTTTGGCAAAAGCAAAGATTTTCCCTAACCTTGTAGCAAGCAGATTGCCTTTTTCAGATGACTTAATCCTACAACTCGTTAACTCTGTAAAGAGCTGCACTTGCTTTCTAAACATCAGCTACAGTTCTCTTTTCGAGTCGGGCTCGGTTTGGGGATTAGTACAATAGATCCCTGGTTGCAGTGCTTGGTTCTTTCAAGCCATTTCATTTTATTTCAAAGAGCTGCACCTAAGTAAAATTATTGTCCAGAAAAAATGGGTTTTTCAACTTTTTCCATGCTTTTTTAGGGTCTTCCAAATTCTCAATGATTTGTTTAAGGTCACTTTTATTAAAAGGGTAACTTAACGTGCACGATCCTCTTGCAACACAAAAATCGTTCACCATCTGTTTGGTAAACCCTTTAGTAGTGTGCTCCTTTGGTAACGTTTCCTCGCCTAAAATTATACTCCAACAGTTTCTTTCCATTAATACAAACTTCATGTCACAAGCCCCATGAGCCATAGGCTGTGAATTGAATTCTGGCCATTCATTTTTCCAGTGGTAATTGCTGGAGATGCCATTTTTAGGAACTCTTAACCTGTTGTTCCCTGTCTAAAATACCTTCAGGTTTATGCACCAGTTTTGCTCCAGCTCCCACCCCCTTAGAATAAGCATCATAGGAATTTTTAGACCATTTTCAAACAACCTGGGCGATTCCAATGTACAATCTTTGCCTATAGTTTTAGCGGTGCAGCCCATAACCAACTGGTGAATAAAAATTGTTGTCTCGTCTAAATCATACTAAAATGCAGAGTTCTGAAAGCTGGCAAAGTTAGTATTACATTAGATGCAAGTAAGAAAAGGAGACTAGGTATAAAATCAACCATTGTTTATTAGTAACAGCACATTACAGAAATTAAAGCAAGAACAAGGGTAAACTAAAAACATTAATGATTCAAATGAACAAAGATTTTGACTAACATGGCTACGAAGAAAACGGCTAGCAAATTCTTAAATACTAATAAAACAAAATCAAATAAAGTTGAATCTAAGTGCCAAGCATAGCAGGTATATACCGTTGCTCCCGGCTTAAGCAAGCCTCCAAAACCAGCAACAGGGAAATGAAGCAAGTGAGTGAACTGTAATAGAAATAAATGCATCATCACAAATATCTCTCCCTACGTTTGGTCATATGACGGCAGTCTGATCGCCGATGACGTAACGTTTTGTCAGATTTATATGGATTGGCATGAAAATTTCCATCACACCATTAAAATATACAAAGGCATGTAAGTTTAAAGCTTTGAGAATCTTTTTTCAGGAATATAAATGAATGAAGTGTTGTAATTGTTGTGAAACCAGTTACAATATTAATGATTAAGCATGAGTTGATACATAGCTTAAGAGTTGGTTTATTAGACCTGAGATATACAGCAGAGCCACAGACCCATGTTCGTTGCTTCGAATCCCACTCGCCGAATGTGGTTGCAGTTACATCAGTTGCGGGTATAAGCAGTTACAGTTATTTATTACAGTTAACAATTACAGTGATATATAACAAAAAGGGGGGCTCGAAAAAACAAACACTGTGACCAAGAGTCTATTGTACTAATCGCTAAACCAAACATGACTCTAAAAGAGACCCGTAGCTGAATCAAACTTCAACAAGCACTTGGAATAAGTAGTTAGGACACTTGTTGTTTGTTTACCTGCAGACAACAGTGGAAATTCAAACTCGAGAGATTGGGTATGTAGCAGCGTTTTCAAAAGATTGCTGCAAAATAGCATTGGATATCAAGACATTTAGTTGTGATGGAAAGCTGATTGTAAAAATTTTGCGAAAACTTTCGTTTGTATTACTGCTTTTGTGTATTCTGAAATGGATTTCTGTGGGGTAGAAAAGGAAATTCATGCTCCTCATTTTCCCATAACCGAATGTGGCTCAAAGAAAGAAAAGTTTTTTCCCTGTTACATTCAAAAGTTTTACTGAACAGTGACATGGTTTTCTATTAAATATATATTTGATATATACATATTTATTAATATTATTATTATTGTTAAAGTGTTTGTTCTTTACATTAGTGTTTTCATTTGCTATCCTTTTATTATTTTTCTTTTGTTACTCTTTAAGTTAAGTAGCCTAACATCATAATATTTAGCAAAAACTATACCTATTGGCTTCTAAAAATATTTTGAAGTTCATGGATTAATTAATGACTCATACATTCACTCTAACTATAAATGCTTGAATAAAACAAGACTGGGTACCCACTTACCCCGTCTAGGGCAAGTGCAACCGTGAGCATTTGTTAAAAAATAATTCTTAAAACTTCTGCCTTTGGTTATTGAGCTAATTAATGCTTGAAAAACCTTCATAAAGAACCTAAGTATGAAACTTAAAAATATGACTATCATTAACATTTTTCTCAACAGAGCAGAAATCTTCTGAATGATGTGTATGGAATGTGGTATGCATTTACCCCAACTCACCTTATATCTTTTTCATAAAATTAAGTAGTATTTTTAATAAATAATTGAAAATACAAAACTGACGACCAGCAACAGACTCTGGCCCAGCTAGGCTTGTCTAGTCATCTGCCACTGAAGATCAATAGCCCTCTTTTACCCCATTGCAAGTAACAGTAGTTTCCAGTAAACTTTTTCAAATACCCACAACTCTGTTATACTTTTCCTAATTTCAGGATGAGGTCTCTTACCAAACATTTGTGGACTGAATTCTTGTTTGAATTTATGCATGATAATTATTGAAAGTTAGCATTTTATATTACTTAGTTATGATCTTTTCTAAGCATACAAATATTTGTTTTGCCTGTTACAATGATGTGTTAGTATTTTAACCAAATGTACGCTTAAAAAAAAAGTTGTCTAAAATTAGAACCATTAGTTTAGTAACATTTGAAACTTGTTTTGCAATAACGGGGCTCCTATAATTCCTATGATATCTGTAACGGGTAATAAGTTTGATAAAATTAAATGCTTTTTGTTTTCTATATGTAAATTTTACATTATTTCTCATTGTTCTTTGAATGCAGCCATAGTTTGTAGTGTGATAACTATTTTTCTCCCTTACACAGTTCCAATACCTTACAGTCGGTCTGAAGGGGAGCTTCCATTAAGTGAACTTGGCCATAGTACTGAACCTCCACCTCCATCTCAAGTCCATAGACCTCATATAGGGATTTTCCCTTCGGGAATGGTATGTGACATTTGTGACAAGTACATTTTTAAAAGTTATTCCTGTTTCATAATATGCTTAAAACTTATGCTAGACTTAGTTGTCCCAAGTAAAAGCATTAGTATTAGCACGCCTATTAGTTTTTAGAATGGTAAATGTGTATGTAATAACTTGAGTTTGTTTGATCTGTTCATCTATTTTGCAATTAAGTTTCTTTTTTAATAAGAGGTGGAGGGGTTAACCCTTTGCACTCAGTAACATAAATTCCAGTTCATCTTCACCTTCCAAAAACTCATTTTCTTGATAACTACTATTTGCTGCCATTTCAGGGTAAGGATTATGCTGAGAAAGCATGATCAAAAGAAATGAAGCTAGCTGAAAACCTTTTCAATTTACAATAACGCTGCAATGGCGACAACAGAGTTTTCAACTTAACTTGAAATGTCGGGGCACCACCGACAACCAAGTGCAAAGGGTTAACAGATATGAGATACTTTATGATTCGGAACGAATTAAAGTATAAGTACTTCTTATTTATTGCATGAAAATCTGCATATTTTCCCCATATTCTCAAAGTTTTGATACATTTTTGAAAATCTAGTGAAATTCCTTGTCTCGGTTTTAGCTTCGTTTTACTTTGGTAAAAGAACCAACTTGCGAAATTAGTAAAACTAGCTGATTTCACTATACTAACCACCTGCATTTTGATGACATGTTTACTGTGAGTAAAAAAATAACACACTGATTATTTTTGCTCATTGTGCTATAGTGGAGATGAAAACCTGAAATACTGCCTTAAGTGTCCTGCGGCTTTAATTTGGCATATAATGCTAATACATTAACAAGATGTCCATGCACATGGAAATCATGGGTCATACATTTTGCTTTGTTATAACAATTTGTCATGGAAAGTCGTGATTTTCAGTGAAAATACAAATACAAAAGTGATGACCAGCAACAGGCCCAAGTGCCCAGCTAGGCTTTTCCTAGGCAATTTAGCAGTCCCCAATGAACATCAAGAGCTTTCTTAAAAGCTTTTACCAGACTGCAATTAACAGTCGCTTTTCCGGTAAACTATTCCAACTGCATACAACCCTATTGAAGTAGTAATTTTTCCTAATTTCCAGATTAGCCTGAGATTTGAAAAGCTTAAAACAATGACCTCTGGTTCTACTTTTAGCACATAGCTGTAGTCCATCAACATTTCCCATTTTAATGAATTTAAACAACTGAATCATGTCCCCTCTAACTCTCCTTTGCTCAAGACTATATATATTAACCTTTTAAGCCTAACCTCATAATCTAAGTCTGAAAGACCACTTACCAATCTTGTAGCCCTCCTTTGAACCCTTTCCAACAAGGTAATATCCTTTTTTAGGTACGGAGACCAAAACTGAACAGCATACTCCAAATGAGGTCTTACCAAACTTTTGTATAATGGCAATACAACTTCCTTAGACCTGTTTGAAATAGCCTTATTGATAAACCCAAGAATCCTGTTAGCTTTGTTACTTACTGTGCTATACTGCTGACTGAACTTGAAGTCGTGACTAATCAATACTCCTAGATCAACAACTAACTGCTTCTGCTTCCCTAATGACAGAACCTTGTAAATAATAGGTTGCATGTTAATTCCCATGACCAAAATGAAGCACTTGACATTTCCCAATATTAAACATTAATCGACATACTCCACTTAATTGCCCACCTAGAAATTTGATTTAAATCCTCTTGAAAATGATTGACTTGTTCCTCTGTGTCCACAATTCCCATGATTTTGACATCACCAGCAAAAATATTGATGTTCCCAGAAATACTCTGAGTAATATCATTAATATAAATAATAAATAATATAGGCAATAAAACTGAACCTTGTGGAGCACCACTCAAAACAGCAATCCACTGAGAATAATTGCCTTTCACTACTACTCTGTGTTTCTTCCCAGTCAGCCAATTTTTTACCCAAATTAAAGTTTTTCCACCAATACCAATATAAGCAAGTTTCCTGAGAAGAGCTTTATGCGGTACTTTATCGAACGCTTCTGAAAGTCACTGTAAACAACATCTACGCACTTTCTATTATCTAATGCCGTGGTAACCTTGTCATAGAAATGCAACAAATTAGTTGTACAGTACCTACCCCTCCTAAAACCATACTGAAAACCAATCAACACTCCATTTGCCTCCTGGAAATTCACTATTTTGATTTTGATCAGCATTTCAAAAATTTTACAAAGAACTGAAGTAAGACTCACAGGCCTATAATTTTCTGCCTTAGCTTTAGACCCTTTCTTAAAGAGCGGCGTTATGTTTGCCAGCTTCCAATCTTTTCTAAAAATGCTCAACAATCATGGAAATTAAGTTTTCATAGATTTTTGGCTTTAAAACTGGTAATATAAACTTACTAAGGGTATAATCCTTGTTGATTCAGGCAAGGGGTTATTTTCCTAGTCTCAGAAATTTTTGAAAAGAACATATGTTAAAATGTAGGATTAAAAGCTAAATATTAATGTAGTTAAAGTGAGTTAAGGTATGTTTTTGTGTTGCTCAAAAGAATTCTGGCACGGGTAACAAGCCGCAAAAGATGGTACCTCTGGCGCCATTTTTCCCTTGCGATTTTTGACAAAGACTTTTAAGTGCTTGTTGGAAAATTTAACTTTGCATATTTATTTTCTGTCGTAAATCTAGTTAACTGTGAACTGTAAACCATATGAAAATTTATCAGTTTAAACAGTTGTATATAAGAACGAAAAACCTGATCAAATGTATGTTTTGAGAAATGTCTCGATTGAAATGTTTTATGTTATTTCACCATTCTAGTTGAATGAATAATTTTTTATGAAGCTGTTGTATAGCTATAGTCCTGACCATACACGTACTAAAACTCTGCTAAATAATCTTAATAGTGCTCTATTTACTGAACAGTGCAAGAGATTTTGTTGAATTTTTTTTTTTTTTTTTTTTTTTTTTGAAAAATAATTACATTATGGTTTAAATGAGAGCCTACATTTTGAAATTTCTGCTTTATCTTTTTTTGCTTCAGTCTTCTGATTTTCTTTAATTATTTTTTTTAAATCTATTTTTTTACTATTGGTATACACCTCTGTGTACTACATTCCCTGAAAAGGAGAGCTTACACTCGTACATTTAATGTTTTTTTAAGAAGCAATTTAATTTTTTTCCATATGTTTTATCAGTTTTGTTTATAGCACAGTCATATATTCTCAAAATATCAAAATTATCCAAATTTAATTTTCTTTAACATGGCACTTAATTCTTAATAAATATTAGAAACATCCCCCCCCCCTAACCAAAAAAAGGTATTAGACAAACAAACATACATTTCCCAATCTTATTACCCACAACCTAAAAAGATTTTTACAGAATATTTCACTAACATTTGCAAAAGTGGTTTGTGACATATACAGGGCTGCCACTCTTCCGTCCTGAAGACGGAAATCAGTCTTTTTACGATGATCCAAACGGAACTTTGCGTCTCGCAAATTATTGGTTTAAAAAAAATTGTAGAATAAAAATTCTGGCTTGAAAAAATACTGAATATTCACCCCCGTCAACTTGAAGTGTTATTGAAATTAGAAAGAAGGAACGGAAGCAAACAATCAACAAAAATTGCTTTTGAAAAAACGAACCCTTTAAAAAAATCTCGATCGAAAAATTGAATGCGAGCACAAACCCCTAACTTGGATTGTTATCAAACTTAGAAAACAATGAACCAGAGGTGATTGTATTCCGGTTATACACCAGAACTCCGATGTTTTTCCGCATTGTAATACCGGTAATTCGGTATTTTCAAAATTTAAAATTACCGATATCGGCAATTTTTAAAAAATTCTTTTTAATTTACTCCATATTTTCGACGATGCCGATTACTATTGATAATTGGAACAGAAGCATTTATTAATTCACATAAAAGGAAGAAAACATTAAAAAAAATCATGTGTCTTGTGAAAAAAAAAAACAAGGAAAGTGGACGTAAGCAGCGATGCCGTGGACGCGCTATAGCACATCAAATACGCAAAAATCAGATACGGGGATATGAAAAAAAAATATATTACGCGTCCCCCGGGACGCGTGATTTTCATCGCGGGCGAAAAATAATCGAGTAAAATATATAAAAAATTGATACGCAAAATTATTTTATGCTCGTCTTTGACCCGCATTTTTCTTGCAGCTTTTTTTATATGAAGAGAAGGTGGGAAAACGGCGCTGTCGTGGCTTAGGTAAGGGAAACAGGTGAACACTTCGGAGGTTCAATGCATAAAGATTTCTTTAAGGATATAATCAGCCTGATGTTTAACAAGTTCGGAAATATGCATTTTTTTTTAATTTGCCGTTATGAAAAGGTTTCGTTTTCGCGATTAAGAATTTTCGTAAAGTGTTCATTTTCGTGATTACGATTTTTGCTGAGCTTTTATTTTGAATTAAAATAATAAACAAAATTTTCCTATTTAATTCGTGCCTTATTGCATTCACTATTTAGAGAAAGAATGCTACACCGTTCATGTAATCTACATTGCGGAAAATTTGCGAATCTGGCATTCGTCTAAAAGTCAATGACTTGATTTTAAGCTTTTAAATATGGGAATTTTGTTTTAATTCTTGGTAGAATTGTTATTGAATCCATTGCTAATTGCATTGGGAAAAAAAATTCTTGTTATAAAAGGTTTATTTTTCATTTATATCTCAGGAATGGTAGAGTTCCACAAATACCGGAGATTTGTTTGCTCAATCTCCCTAAATTGTACCCTACTTTTGTTTTTTTCCCTTTCAATTGCAACAATATGTATTTCTTGGTTAATTGCAGCAATACTTTAAAAATTACGTAGGCCTAATTTCCATGTGCATGCAAGGAAACGCATGCGTTCCTTTTTGCGTAATCTTTCTGCATCCTTCACGGGAATCGTATTTTTTTCATTTCACTTATTTTGTAGGCTTAATTAAGAAGTAAACAAATAAAAAATTTTCTTATTTTTATATCAAAATTTTACCGTTTAGACTTGCGTGTAAGTAGATTTGCATGTAAGCTGAACCTCCAACTTTCAGACAAATAAATGGAAACCCTCGTGCGTCGACCTCCATATTATCAGAGAAATATCGGGAGCGTTTTTACTGCGGATTTTTAGACACAATTTATTTGAAATGAAATGCAATGACAATCGGAACTGTATAGTTTCATTTTTGCGGTTGCGATTTTTGTAAAGGGTTCGTTTTTGCAGTCATGTGTCTTGTCAATTGTTGCTTTTGTTCTGAATTAATAAAAATAAGTTTCTGCGCTTTAATTTCTTGCAGTATTACGTTTGATTTATGTCGACAGGGTGGTGTAGTGGTAAGACGCAGGTCTCGTATGCCCAAGATCGCAGGTTCAAACCTGGCCCAAGTCGGTGGATTTTCAAGACGCAGAAAATCGTCTGCGTCCATGTCGCATGATTGTGGGGCATGTTAAAGATCCCTTGAGTATCCGTTTGGCATGGATACTCTCATCTAATTTAAATTCCTAGTGTAGATTGCACCAACAAGAGCTCAGGTGCCTCATCTAGGGGAACTAAGCGTCAAAAAAATTCCGGCAATGGTACCACACTCATTGTGGTGCCGCTGAAAGAGTTGGTACCAATCTCTGGGGACGCACTAGGTCTGCAATGGTTGATGACCAATACTGCAGCCCCAGTAGAAAGAAAAAAAAATTGATTTATTTTTGTTAAAACGAGCTCTACTCGATCAATTACGCAAAACTCGCGAATCCGAATTATGGCGTTTCTGCACTTTTTGCATAGGAGATGGAGGACACAAAAGACTGCAAACAGTATTAAAACGAAATATTATGCAATATAATGAAGCAGCAAAAGCTGTGAATGATGCAGGAAATAATAAACTGAAGTGGGCAAAATAGATGTATTAAATGCATGTAAGTAATTTTAATAACGTTTCTTTAACATTCTGAAGATTATTTAGATGTTATTTTGCATAATTTCTTTTAATAATCCACACATTTTATTAGAATAGTACACTATTTTTTAAAACTATTTTTCTGTTTGTTCTATATTTTCTACATTTTCCATTGCGACCCCTAGTTAAAAAGAGTAGTTTTATCCATTTCTGTTTGATCCCAGTATTTTTCATAAAGTACAACCTTAAAAAAAAGAACAATCACATTTGGTCTTATATATCTGACATTACAGTGCCTTAGTACCTATTAAAAAGAATCAAGGTTCAGGAATATTTTTTTATTTTTTGAAATTTCAGGAAATGCAAATTCTTACTGCTACCACCGCTGATATCTTTAAAACCATGATATGCAGTGCCGGATCTAGGGTGACGCAAGCCGGGGCCCGCGCCCCGGGCGGCACTTTTGGGGGGCGGCAAATTCAGCTATGATGCACCAAAAAATAAATAAATAAATAAATAAAAAGGCGAAGAAGAAAGAAAGAAAAGAAAAATAATTAAGAGAATTTAGCTTTTGGAAGAAAATTAAAATCCTAGTTTGTCGTTCCGATTTGATGATTGATCAGCTATTTTGCTAACGATTAAAACCAATTAATATTATTATTTATTTGTATAAACTGTTGGAAACTCTAAAATTTTAAGTAGGGGGCAGAAAATTTCGCAATGTCAAACTTTTAAAATTTGAATTTTAAAAAGTCAAGGCCCCCCTTGTAATCATGAAATACCGTATTCTATGCTCAAATAGTACCAATAGTTTTTCTTTTTAGAGATGCCGAACGCTACGGATTCTCCGTAGTATCTACGGAAAAATACAAAAATTTGAAGTTGACTACGGATTACGGAAAGCGCTTTTTTTTCTACGGAAAATAAAATATTTTAGCCGAGTTCAACTTTTCGCGCTTGGCGCGCATATAAAAAAAAGATTCACCAACAGTCGCCAAAATGAGCGCTTACTGACCATTCGTGGTAGTTTAGAGCTGCGAACAGTAGGAGATTGGCGACGGTGGAAAGCTCAGAATTCCGGTTCTAACCGGAATTTCTCCCGGCGTGGAGCAATATTTACAGAGCAACCCTGTTGTTCTTCGGCGAGAGAGTTTGGGCAAAGTTCGGATTTTTTCGCTTACTTGCACTTATGCTTTAGGACACCGGCTTTTAGCCTTTTAGCATTAGCAGTTGCTTATTGCATTCTTCGTTGCGTACATCGTTTGCGTTTGCTCGTCAGGTTATTAACTATTTGGTCCTAAATTAATTAACGAATTCAGTTAGAAATTAAATTTGTATTTTATATTGAAAAATAATCTTATTGGGTGAAAACATAACCGGGAAATCAGGGAATTCTCAGGGAAGTTTTATGTTTTGAAAAATATCAGGGGATATTTAAATTTTCTCCAAATATCAGAGAAAATTATTCAAACCGGCAAGCTTCCGGAGCTTCGTCGGCGAAATTTCCTTTCGTTGCACGTGGTCAGCTCGATTGCCGATTTCCCATTGGTTGAAAGCGCTCTTTCTCTGATTAAGCAATAAAAAAGGTCACTGTTTTTGTTTGAGAAGAAGGCATTGCAGTCTTACGTAAAAGAACGCGTGTCAGAGTTTGTTTCCGAGAATCCGCCATTTTTGGTCGTGTCTAAAATTCGGCCTAACACCGTTCTCCAGCGTGCCGAATTTGGGGTTTGGTTCTGTGCATTATTCTGTCGGGCCCAGAGAGCCATGCTCCCCCCACCCCGCGTGATGATTTGGAATTTTTAAAACTTTTCTTTACTCAATACAGGAACAATATGCATCTTAAGAAAATAAAGTAATATAAGTATAAAATAATGATGGGGGATCTTCATTCTTAAAAAAAAAACTTTAGATTTAAAACTTTCAGCAGTTGCAGGTTATATTACTTAGAACATCAAGTTATTTTCTCCTCCAGGGGTGGTAGAGTTCTGGAAAACCGGAAATTTCAGGATTTTTTTTTTTTTTTTTTGCCGAAGTTCCGGACATTTTATTTTGCTTCTTGACCATAAATTTTTCGCCCTCATTTTGTTTTTTTTTTTTTTTTTGCTTTAAATTAAAGCAATGCATATTTCTTAATTGTTCGTGCAATTCTCTAAAATATCGTGGGCCTTTCCACGTGCACGCAAGAAAACGTATGCGTTCTTTTCTTTACGCGATCTTTCTGCATCCTGTTCATGAATCGTATTTTTTCCATTTTAATCCTTTTTAAAATTTAAATATAAAGTAAGTAAATAAAATTCCTTTTTATTTTAATCAGTATCTTACCGTATATACTTGCGTGTAAGTCGATTCGCAGGTAAGCAGAACCCCCAACTTTCAGACAAATAAACAGAAACCCGCGTGTAAGTCGACCTTTCAGAGATAAATCGGGAACGTTTTTGCTGCAAATTTTTAGACGTAAATGTTTTTAAAAGGGGGATGAATTGTAATTCCAATTAGAAATTTAGCTATGATGTGGAGTTTCATTTTTGCGATCGCGATTTTCGTAAAGGGTTCGTGTTTGCTGTTAGATTGTTAATTGGTGCTTTTATTCTGAACCAATAAAAAAAGAGCTTTTGGGTTTTAATTTCTTGCAGTATTATTAAATGCAATGAATAATTTTCTTAATGTTTTCTTCATCATTTTGATGATTTTTTAGAGGACATTGTATTTCTTTTAATAATCCACACATTTATTAAAATAGTTTCCCCTCTTTGCACCATTTTCCTGTTGTCCTATATTTTATAGATTTTCCATTGCGACATGTTAAAATAAGTAGTTTTTTCCATTTCTGTCTGAATCAAGTAGTTTTCATAAATTTTAATTAGATAAATTACATTTCGTCTTATATGCCAGAAAATACAGTACCTATGAAAAAAATTTGAGGTTCAGGAAATTGTTTTGAAAGTTCCTTGCAAATCCTTACTACTATCACCCCTGATCCTTCACTTAAAAAAAGGGAATTGCACAAAGTTCAGTTGGAAAAATAGTGTAACCCTCCCTAAATATTTTTTCAGGTTTCACCACTGTGAAACTGTCATTACACATGGCATGACGCTGTGTAACTCACAATTTAATTATAAGGTCAGGGAAATTTTTGGAGCCCAATCAGGGAGTTATCAGGGTTTGTTTTTTCTTGGATTCTGTTGCAGCTGAGGCAAATATGTTTCTTTTAGGTTGAATATTGAATAGTTTTTGCATCCACGTTTCTCCGGTATTATAAACTACTGATAAGAGCTGAAAACTACTGAAAATCATTTAGGTTACTACTGAAAACCTTAAGATTAGAGTGGCATCTCTGCTTTACAAATTTTCAAAGCATCCTTTTGGGAAGAGAAGGGCGAGCTTGTAAGTGTCGTTCGAGAAGGCAGACACAGGGCTCTTCGATATGGGTGTTAGAAAAAGATGTGGGGTCCTGCCCCATTTATAAAAGAAAAATGCCAATTTTGTTCTGCATTTTTATGAGTAAAAGCGTTTAAATTTTTAAAACGTTTCTATTACGCTTCTTTTTTTTTTCTTAATATTTCTGCAATCCTAAATGAGTCTCCAAAGGCCTCAAAATGCACTATTTTGCATATAGTTTTCAAAATTTTCCCAGGGGAGAATCCCCGAACTCCCTTCAACTGTCGGAATTTTATATCTCCAGTTTTCGAAGTCTAGCGGCATCACTGACGAAAGATTAAAATACTAAATTGTGTTTTTTCTCCCCTTGCGAAACTGTTTGGTTAAATATATTGAATGATATTTTCACATCAGAAGGCAAGAATTTTCGTCTTTTTTAAAGAAAATATTGGTACATTCAAGTATGTGTGTGTATCTTAAAAAAATTCGCGTATTTGTAAAAAAATTACGTGATTTGGCTATTATGTGCATGGTAAAAAGTTCAGTCTAAAAATTTTTGAAGAGTGGCACCCCTGCATATATATAGTTTTTCTCAAAGGAGGATATCATCAAGTAGGTAGTTATGCATAAAAAAATAAAAATGCCATTTTTTGACTTATGTGCTTTTTCCCAAACGTTAATGGTTTATCGATTTCACTTATGTTTTTAAAAATATCATTCACTCATTTTTTTTCATAGCTAGAGTTCAAAACTATTAGTAACTAGTTTTAATGTATGTGCTATTCGACAAAACAAGGCTTTTTATCTTTAATTTTCATATCCTGCTATTGATCGTATGAAAAAGTAAACTTTGAGGAACACTACAATTGATTCAATCACTATGCATTTTTCTTCCTTTTCTTTAATAGGGAAGTTAGCATAAACAAAGTATATGCACAAAACACCACTATTAGTTTTATCTAAAAACATAATTTTGGTCCCAAGCAAAGTACACAGGAAATGATATTTTCTGGAACTTGCACATGTTTTGTAAGCTTTAATATTTTTTTGGTTGTTATACATTTCTGTTTTTTTTTTTTTGAGAAGATATTTCTAATATTTATGAGGCTGTATAAGATTTAAGTTAAACAATTTCTTCTAAAAAAAAAGCATTGATTTAAATCCATAGTTCTAACAAAAATCGAAGAAAACAAGAATGCTGAAGAATTTATTACTAGTTTGAGTTAGCATGTTGTTGTGAGGTAGGGGAAGAATTAACATCTGCTCAATTCAAAGGAAGAAAATTTCTTATTAAGTTTTCCTGGTAGGAACAGAATATAATTCAACTTACCCTTTGAGATGCAATAGAAGTGAATATATCATTACATGTAAAGTTACATTAGAAATTGGCTAATTTTTATGCAGGCATTTAAAGAAGGAAGTAGAAATTTAATAGAGAAATATCAAAGTATTTTCAATATGGCAATGGGACAGAATGTAGATATTGCTGCAATTGAAAGGGGGGAAACAAAATGAGGGCAAAAAATTTAGGGTGATGGAATAAAAAAACTTTCTAGAACTTGGACACAAAAAAATTGCAGATATTCCGGAACTCTACCACTGCTGTTCTCTTTATGTTTTGTGTGTGTGTTTAACATACGAAACTCGATTGAAAAAACAGTAGCAATGTTGAAATTCAAATGGCGCAGAATGAAAAATATGTTTTGAGGCTTAAGGGTTGAAACTTGTAGCTATATTTATGCAAACAGGACCATGCATCCAACCATCTAATCAGGTCAGTGGCTTACAAAAAGTTATGAAACTGAAAAGTAGCAGAAAATATGATTGGTTGTTTTGAAATAAAAATTTCCTGGTCCAAATCATATTTTACTAATGGCTCCATCTATTGAGAAATAAAGAAAACTAAAAATTCAGGAAAGTTTTGCAATGCCCTAATGACAAATGTT
The DNA here is from genome assembly GCA_038502835.1 of Octonoba sinensis. Lineage (NCBI taxonomy): Eukaryota > Metazoa > Arthropoda > Arachnida > Araneae > Uloboridae > Octonoba > Octonoba sinensis. The sequence goes on from CM076598.1 coordinate 146,704,394, forward strand.
TCCAAACCACATAAGTCTAAATTAACGACGTTATACTGTATTTAGTCTAAGAAAGATATACTAAAGAACAATTGACATATATTTCATGGATCTCCAGTTTGCCATTCATGCTCCGTAGGATTATCTGTTAGATGTTTAACAGAAAGGTAGTTATACTTGCTCTGTATGTTTCCGCCAAAATTCTATTTGAGATTGTAGGTCTGTAATGCCTTTAAAGGAGAGCTGCTGGTATTGGAGGCGAGATTTCTAATAAACTGACAAATTAGTTGACCATATTATTATTCGCAGCATTTCATACATTTATATACTGCTATTAAATTATAAACTAATATCTGATTAAAATTTCTTATGAAAGAGCAGCATAACTTTAATGCTTTCCTGCTTGAAAATTGATTGTAGATGCATTTATGTTTCTTAATTAATCTTACTATTCTTGTTTCAAAAAAGTTTTAGTATTAACTACTCACATTTGTTATCTAACAAAGGACTTACGGTTTAAATGTTCCCTATTTTATGAAATGATTGAATCATTCTCTCTTATATTTAAAAATAATTCTGTAAAAGACAATCATATTCATAAAATTATTCTGATGCTATGTTTACTTTATATTCTCTCCTAATATTTTCATTTCCTTTTATATAAAAATTTCTCTTCTGACTTAAAATTCCTTTAATGTAATTAATGTAGATCTTCAACAATTATCCTCCTTTCCCCCAAATACTTTCTATTAAATTAGTTATGGTTTATTGATTTATATAATTATTTAAATTAATGTGTGTTATATCACATTTGAATCTCATTTTAGCCCCCTCATGGGTACTAACCTTTCCTTCCTTGGAGCCTTTCTATTAAATGGTAATGGTTGAGCTATGATTCTTTTAATACTAAATATGTTGCATGTTACATACTTTCAACTATGCATGCATTTACTTATTACTTTCAAAAAATGAGTACATCAATGATTTTGAATGGTATTTTTGTATAGTTTGATAAAAGTTGAAACTTTTTAGAAAATAGGCCATCATTTGCATACTTTTCCATTATGGGGAATGTCTTGTCAAATGATGTATCAAAAAAACCTTAATCTAACACAGAAATAAGAAAATGCTCCTGTGGTATTTTTTACATAAAAATGCTTTTATCATTCTGGAAACACATTTATGCCTTATTTTTTACCATGAGTAGACAGGTAAGACTAGAAGTTTTGTGTCTTATTTATTTTACCTTATTACTATTTTTTTCCAGAAAATTTTAGAAGTACAATAACAATTGTAATTGCACATCAAATGAAAAAGCGTAACAAAAAATAATAAAAGAACTATTCCATAAGAAAAAATCCAAAATATTAGCTTTTAAATAAATTTTATGATTAAATAGATCATATATATATACAGTCAGACCTCTATTTAAATAAGTCCCAAAATCTAGCAAAAAATTCGTTAAATGGAGAAATTTGTTAAATAGAACTTTTTTTTATAATACTTTGGCTACATAAGAACTTATTTTAAACTATTTAAGAAAAGATAAAACATAAGACAGTCATTATAATTTAGAATTAAACTTATTCACTACTCTAAGAAAATGTTTATATTTATCTTAAGACATGTGCATAAAATTATTAAATTAATAGACATCCCCTTGCTGTTTATTTTAGACCAAAATAATGAATTTTTTCAAAAACTAAGTCCTTTCTTTAAAATTTTCCTCAGGCGTATTTACTTCAAACTGTAATCCCCTTTGAATTGTTTCAAAACGTTTTAACATATCTTCATAAGAAGGTTTATTGATTTTAGCATCACAATTGTTTGAATCTTCATCAATATTGCATTCTGTTGCAGTATTATTTTTAAATCTCACGCTGTCCAATATTTCTGATTCATTTGCCGTTTCCCAGGTCAGTACTTCTAAATCAGTTGAAAGAAAGTCATCAATATGCACATTATCATTAATTTTTCCTTTAGCTTAATCCCCATTATTTTAATTTCTTCTACAGGGATATCGTCGTCCTCTATACTAGTGAAATTTTCACTATTTAAATAAGTCCAGCTTTAGCAAAATTCTTATGAATAGTGTCTTTTGCCACATCAAAATTACATGCTTTCGAAATTTTGGATATGATTTCTCGTATGTTTACTTTTAGCATCAGCTCGTCCTTCCCTAGAACAGTAATAACCTTTCACATTATTCGCTTATGATACTGTACTTGTAAACATTTTTTCACCCCTTGATCCATAGGTTGTGACTTTGATGTACTGTTAGGCGGCAAGTAATAAACTTGTATGTAGTATAGATTTTTGTTGATTTCTTTTGAATAGGCTGAGCAATTATCAAAAATAAGAGCAATTCTGCATTTTTCATTAATCATATATCTGTCCAACTTATCTACCAATTTTTTACAAATTTCTGTGGTCATCCAAGATTTTGTGTTAAAATCATAATCGGTCTCCAAAGATTATGCTCCACAAAATGATTTTGGGGTGTCACTTCTTCCAATTACTAATGGGTTCAATTGCTTTGTTTCAGTCATATTTGCCCCTAACAAGACAGTTATTCTTACTTTGCTTTGTTTTCCGCCAAAGCATTTTTCCTTTTTAAATGTTAATGCCTTTTGAAGTAAACATTGGGAAAATAAGGCAGTGATGTTTTCTGGCTTGTACTCCTCTAGAATTTTTCTCAATGTACCTGTTTTCCTGTTTTCATTAACGTTATCATCCATATCTTGATTTTCGCTAGATATTACTTTTGCTACAATTCCGTGACTTACATTTTTCAAGCCAGCCACTGCTTCCCTGAAATTCTTCATGACCTAGTTTCATTTTTCAAATTCAAGCTCCTCCGTTATGAAAGGTCCAGAGACGAGAACATTTTTTCTAGCATTGTGCACATACACTTCAAAACTGCTTCAACCACATCTTCATAGACAAATGTTTTTAAACGTTTTGAAAAAAACGGAATTTGATGACTCATTCTCTATCCTATTGCAATTTTTTTATATGGTGGATAAACTGTTTGGTTGGATATCAAGTTTAGAAGCATTATCTTTTCTTTTTTTTTTTTTTTTCACGCTTTTGTCAACTTCATCAAGAATCAACATTTTCCCTTGAGACTTAAACACTTTTGTTCGGCCATTTTTATAAGCAAAGGAACAAAGTGATCAAGTATCAAGTGAACACAGCAAAAATCTTTACCAGAAGTTCAAGAACTATCAAGCTTAAAAGAGATCACAGACAGCGAATACTTGGAAATTCCTGGAAGGGGTTGAAGATTGAGGAGCGACCCATGCCCTTCCTTATTAGTGAAATGAAGAGAATGGCAATTCTATTCACTTTCTGGGTATATTTTCTGTGGAAAACTAGTTTTATTCCAATAAGCTTCAGAAAAGGTGTTTAAGGAAAGAAATGCTTGAAAAATACAGTGGAAAAATTTTTAGATTACCAGAAAAAATGTCGTTAAATAGAGAATGCACATCGTTATTTTGGAGCTTTTTCTTTTTAGGGGGAAAATTTAAATATTCTTACAGCCTAAGAAAAAAATATAAAATGGAGAAATTTAAAAAATACAGGTTTGTTAAATAGAGGTTTGACTGTAGACATAACACACCAAATGACAATAGGGGGGGGAGGCATGACATTATACATAATAGAGTACCTAAATATGTAAATTTATTTTTTTTTTAAATGCATAAAATCTAAATACAGTAGAACTTGGATAATTCGAACGTCTTTAATTCGAAGATTTTGTTTGGTCCCTTGAACTTTGTATTCAAATCAATGTTAAAATTTTCGGATAATTCAAAGTTCAACTTCTTTAATTCGAAGGTTTTTCTCATCCAAAATCGACAAAAGTACGTTGAAATACTTTTTTGTCTTAAAAAATCTTATCCTACTTCTTTGTAGTAAAACGTAGATTCGCGATATTTTTGCCTTGCTTTCTATTGTGACTGATACTATCCTTTTCATCCACCTGTTTGGAATGTGACAACTGACCTCCTGCATTGACCCCCAAGACCGAACATCCTTCATATATTCTTTTTCACTTCACTGGTTAACGGTAGAGTTCCCTTATGAAGGGAAATCTAATTAACAGTGAATCACCGCCTAATTCCTCTCTTCACGATGTTTCGACACGTGACTGATTATTTTGAATGTGCGTATCGCGAATGGTCAAATCATGCGTATAAAATATTTTTTGTCTTTGTTAAAATCAAAAGACTCGATTCAGTGAGCCAATCCAAAATTTCTCAATTTTTTTAAACAGAAGAAGGTAATTTGTTATATAATTTCAGTACTTAACCAAAGAATATTTCGTAAAAGTAATACTCTTCTTATATATTCCTAATTTCGTATGTATATGATATAATTTTATCTTTTATACTATGTACAAAATAAATTTTATTTTGTTGACAAATACAATGTTTAATTATTTTATATACATTAGCTCCTTGACATTTTCCAGAAAATATTATTGACGTTGTTTTTGACAGAATAAATATTATCGGGCATTCATGGGCCTTAAATTAAGCTGCAAAAATTAGACTTCTGTAATTCAAAGTTTTTGATAATTCCAAGTTTAGCTGTGGTCCCTTCAGCTTCGAATTATTCAAGTTATGCTGTACAAGACTGACAAGTTTTAGTGTTACCAATAAAAAAGATTTGGAAAAGGTTAAATTATTCTCCCCTTTCCTTCCCCTGCTTTCGATGTAGATTCAAAGTGTTTTTTTTTTTTTTAGAAGAGTCTATTCATCATATTTTCATATTACTCTACAATCCACAGTATTTGTACAATACGCAGATATATTTTGTACTACAGTCAACTCTCGATAACTCAAAATTGAAGGAAAGAAATAAAAATTTAGAGTTGTCAAAAATTTATTGAAAATCAAATAATTTAATACTTTCATTCTAAAAATAAAAATTTTAATGCTTACAATATTAAAAAACGCATAAGTCCCAAGCTTAACCAAATTTCTTCTTTATTTAAAATAGTTTTCTAGTATAGTTTGCTTTGCATTAATTTTCGTCTCGAAAACAATGACCTTTTCTAAAAACGAAAGAGCTTGAAATGTGCTTGATTTCATATCAGGTCGGGACTCAATGAATTCCCTCATCAGTTCCCTTGCCTTCTCTGTGCATGATCTTCTTTAGCGGGGCAAGTTCTTCAAATTTGCTTTCTTCTTCAGAAAGCGGTCTGCGTTCTTCAACAATTTCTTCCTCAGTCACCCTTCCTCATACTTCCACGTTGTTTTCGACTTCCGCAAAGTCTTGGATAGTTGTTGCTTGGTAAATCATTACTGCTTTTGCTTTGATGTTCCATTCTTCACCTTCAGAAGTGCTGTTTCTGTTCTGATCTTCTTCATCATGCTGGTCATCTTCATCTTCAGACGGTTTCACAAAACTTTTTTTTTTTTTTTTTTTGAAGCAATTTGCAACTGTCTTGCTCTCAACACAATTCCAGGCTTCATCGGCCATCCTAATTGCTTGAAGTTACTGATAGCATGATTCCTTCTTCGATTTCTGTTATGCATTTCTTTACAACTTGATGTCGGTATTAAAATTTTGCATGATCCCTTGGTCTAGTGGCTGCAGTTTTGAAGTTGTGTTGGGAGGCAGGAACTCCACTCTTACAAATTTCAACTTGGATGTGATGCTGCTTGGATGGGCCGTACAGGTGTCGATAACCAAAACAATTTTCCGTTTTTTGAGCACCATTTTGTGGTCTAAGTTCCTTACCCATTTTCCAGCCGTCGTCGAAGCTTTCCTGTTAGCTTCAAAGTCCATGGGAAAAGATTTAACTCCTGCAAAACACCTTGGCTTTTTCAATTTACCAATCATGACTAGCTTGAGTTTTTCAAATCCATCCATGTTTGTGCATAACAACAAAGTAACTCTTTTCTTGCTGTGTTTGTTTCCACTACAAGTTTCACCTTTCACAGTCATTTTATTCACATGCAGACATTCATGTTGGACCTTAAGGGAGCACTGAGGTTTATAAATTATAGATAATTTCAAGTGCACATTTCTTATTATACACGCCTTTTTCAAAAAAAAAAGCTTTGTAACATATGGTTTCTCACATATTTAAGCATGATTGGTTGCATTTGCTGTTGATTTTTTTTTTTTTTTTAACGTACTAAGTTTCATATTATAGATAAAAAACAACAAAATAAATACTACACAGAAACATATATAAATTCAATGCATTTCTAATATCAGGGGAAGAGTCAAATGACCCCCTCCCCCTCTAGCACAAATTACGGGCCTGGGTGCCAAGACAACCAAAGATTTTGCAGATGTGATTGTATTCTGGGTGTACCCCGGAAATCCGGGTTTTTCATATCCTCCTTCCGTGTTTTAAAAATAGTAGTTTTTAGTCTTCAAAATTGAAAATTTAGCGGATGGGAACAAAAACGCTGAAAAGCGATAAACATTCCCTTTGTAGCAACCCTTCACGCAACAAGGGTTGTAACTTCACCAACCATGTTTGTTCCGAACACGAACAATACCACGTCCCACATGCTTTCGTTGTTTTGTAACTGGGGAGTTGGCGCCATTTTGGAACTTTTTTTTTCAGCGCCAAACTCCGGGGTTCGCTATGTTTATATTCCCGATGTAAACATCGCCAAAAGTTTTTCAAATCCATCCATGTTTGTACATAACATCAAAGTAACTCTTTCCTTGCTGTGTTTGTTGCCACTACAAGTTTCACATTTCACAGTCATTGTTTCGTTAGTAAGGCACTTAAAACAAAAGCCCTGTTTCATTAGCGTTATACACGTTTTTAGCATTATATTCTTCTAAAATTGGACGCAATGTCCTTTTATATTCTCTGCAAACTTCTTCTCTAACACTGCCAATTTCGCCACACACTTTGTAAACTGTGATGTTATTTCTTCTTCTGACGTTTTCAAACCAACCGCTGCTCGCTTTAAATTCTTCATCTATTCCTAGATGCTTTGCAAAAATTTCTGCTTTTTCTCTCAGGATACTCCCACTAAGTGGAATGTTGTGGGCTCAGCAATTAGTTATCCTTTTAATCAGACACTTCTCTACTTCAGAAGATTCAACACTTCTCATAATTCTTCCATTTTCTTGATTTTTTAGAGAATTTTTTCCAAATAGTCTCTTTGGGACTGTTCATAAATGATGTCACGCTATTTTCCAATATATTTGACCCCTTCCCCTCTTTGTCACAAAATGTCACACTTCAACAGACCCCCTCCCCCCTGTCACATGTTGTGCTATGTTGTATAAGCCTGATGCCACACTTCTTGTTACCCCCTCCCCTTGTCACACTCTCCCCTTGCTCTCCTTTTGAAGCATGACATCATTTATGAATGATCCCTTTGTTCTTCAAAATTGTTGACAATATGCTTGCTGGAATTCTAAAGTCCCTCCCAATTGCAATATTTTCCTTTCTTCCTTTATCTAGAGTATCAATAATCCTTTTTTTTCTACAATTGAAAGGGTATTGCATTTTTGTTTAGTGACATTTTCAGCAAAAAATGAGCTCTAGTAAATGATCAGATGTTGACTAGCAAAATGGCCTTCAACTCAACAACTGAATCTAGATCATAGGTTCTCAACGTGGGCAATAACGCCCCCTTGTGGGTGTTTGAGACTTTCAGGGGGCAGTAAAAGACCCAGTGAAAACTGGGGGACATTGAGATGACACAGAGGGCGTGGGCAGATTATTTAAATATAGTCTAAAATAAACTAAACATGCTGATTATGTACTAACAAAAATATTAGGTTTATGGTCGATTGTTCAGCGATTTCTGATAGCATTCCCATCTTCATATTTAGCTGAACGTAGCTATAGTGCTGTAGCAACATTGATAACAAAAAAGAGAAATCGGCTCCATATTACTGAACGCTGCGACTTACGATTGTTGTTAAGTAAAATCGAACCTAATATTAGCAAACTCCTTCAAATGCATCAACCTTCTCATTAGTTAAGTTACGAATTAGATATCTGAAAATTTTAATAAAAATACTTTTCAATATAATTAAGTGTGCATTTTGATTGCTCTCATTAAAATAGCCCTTAAAAACAGAAATAGGATAGGGTTTTATCCTATCTACCAATAAAATGTATAATATACTAATAATATATAATATTACACATTTAAAAATATATGTTATGGCCAAAGCCCGAATTCGGCCACTTCGTGAATTGACCGGCCAAATCGTGAAAGGGCTAAGAACGATGTAAATTGGCCGGCCAGATCTCGAAGTGGCATGGGAGGACCAGCCAAAGTTGGAAGAAAAAATCATTGTCACATATTATTGGCTCTGTAACTTCATTCTTTAAAAATTATTAGCTGTGGTGGGATGTGGCCATTTGCAACAAAGTAAAAATTTTAATTTTAAAAACCTGTCTCTTTGTTCTATTTTTTAATTAGAAGATTTATATTTTTGAATTAAAAAGAAAACAAAATGGGCAATATTAGCAAATTAACTTTTTCATTAAAAAAAATATTAAAAAATTGTGGTCTCGCCGTACTACCCGGAATGTGAAAAAACATACCACTTCATTTTTTTTTTCTGTAAAGTAAATTTATTAGAAATACAAAAGATATTTAAAAAGTAGTAAAATGGTCAACATAAAAAATTTACCTCTTTTCCTTTAACTAAAAAATGAATTATAAGTCACCGTAATCACATATTACAACAAGCTGAGCTTCAGTGATATTTCGAATTATATAAAAGTTAGTTGCTTCTCCTTTTACAGCGGTTTGTTGCACACTTAGTCACTTACCGGGCATTCTTGAATGAGCACATTGCGTTTTGGCCGGAACATCGTGGCCACTTCACGAAATGGCCGGCCAAAGTAGAATATTCACTGATCGTTTCAATTACATCGCACTTTGGCCATACCACTCGACCAAAGTGTGAAGTAGCCGGACTTCGGGCTTTCGCCGTAACATATATAAATATGTAATATATATAAATATATAATATTGCACATTTAAAAATATATTCATGGGAATAGCTATTTCAGAATCGCAAGTAAAAAAGAAGGGGGGGGAGGGCTTTAGAAAAAAATATTCTCAAAGTGGGAGGTGGGCGAAAAAAGGTTGAGAACCTATGATCTAGATAGTGAAAGTTTCCCAGAATGCATACTTGCACACAATGATTATTCAATAGACTTCAGCTCCTTTGTTCATGCCCCCACCCCAACTCCGAAAGAGAAAACACAGGTGCCAGTAAGGTGGACTGGCAACTTCCGAACAAAAGAATGTCATAGGTGAAACTCCTATCTGAATTCCTATGACAAAAGAAAATTTTTGAAAATTGAAGAAAATTTTGGAAATTTTTGAAAATTTTTGAAAGTTTCACCTTTTACAGTCATTTTATTCACATGCAGACATTCATGTTGGACTTGGACCTTAAGGGAGCACTGAGGTTTATAAATTATAGATAATTTTAAGTGCACATTTCTTATTATACACGCCTTTTTCAAAAAAAAAAAAAAGCTTTGTAACATATGGTTTCTTACATATTTAAGCATGATTGGTTGCATTTGCTGTTGATTTTTTTTTTTTTAACATACTAACAGTTTCATATTATAGATAAAAAACATTAAAATAAATACTACACAGAAACATATAAAAATTAGCAATAGGTACAGGCTCTCGAACGCTAAAGTTTTGAGAGAGAGAATTTATTTGAGTGAGTAAAGAAATTCGAGTTGTCAAAAAAAAAAAAAAGGTCTGTAAAATTAGAGTTGAAGAGATAAAATTACATTATAAAATGCTGAAGCTGAAGAGGGAAAAAATTTTCTGAGGTATTGAGAAATTCGGGAGTTATCAAATTCGATTTATCAAGAGTAGACTGTATTTATAATTCAAGGATAAGATCAAGAATAAGAATTCTCAAGAACAAAACAAAAGATAATGTAGCAAATGAGTGTCAAAGCAAATTAATCAACGGCGGATCTAAGGGGGGGGGGGCGATGGGGCGATCGCCCCCCCCCCCCTTGGGCTGATTCAAGTGGATACTACAACGACACTCCTAAGTGAGTTTTTACTCTTTGTGCCCCGGGACCAGCCATTTTTTTTATGTTCTTGGAATCCCAGCCTAAACGCCCTTCAAGTTCTATGCTTTCCCCCTGTTCCTTTGTCCTTAAGTATTGCTGAGTTGCTAATCCTTGGAGTAATGGGAAAGAGATTCCCTGCTCTTTTCTTCTACCTATCAAACTGGTGACAGCTAGCCAACCCTTAGCACGTGGTGTAAATTCCTGCAGCATTTACGCTAAAACCTGGAGTCTGAAACATTTCATTGAACGTTCATAATTACAGATGTTTATATAAATTGCACATACTCGTTGATGGTTCTTTTAGTACATATTTAGTATTACATTTTGAAAATTTTAGAAAATATATTACTAATAATTGCTATTATTTTGTAATTTAGACATATCAACTCAAATTTAGAAAATGTATTTACAAGCCTACATTTTTCTTGAGAAAGCTTGAAGGAAATCCTAACTCGGTTAAAACTTGGCTAAGAAGCAGAATGAGTGATGATAGACTCACTGAATTAGCGTTATTGCATATCCATAAAGATATTACATTGGATGTTGAAAAAATTATAGACAGATTTGCGAAAGCAAAAAAACGTCAGCTTGTGTTCCTTTTATAAGGGCTTTGAATAAACGTATATGCATTGAAAAATTGTGCTAGTAAAATTTTAAATAGAACTACACTAGCATTGTTTTTGTTGTTCCTGCTGTTTGAAAACAAAGGGGGGGAGGGGCGAGGGACTGTTGAAAAGGAATGAAGAATCTCCTCCATCCATCCTTACATTGAACCCTGAGATTTCCAAAATCGCCCCCCCCCCCCCCCTGGAAGATTTTCTAGATCCGCCCTTGAAAATAATAATAATTATATTAAGGTGTCATTAAATCCAAGTTTGTTGATTTGCATTACTCTCAATTAAATTGAAAATGACTTTTTAATTTTAATTTATTCAGTTCTAATGGTGTGGCATAAAAATTTTCTTTATTGACAGTGCAGAAAGATAAAATTTATGTATGAAATGTGTTACAAATACATTAAATTAAATAAACAACTCGGTGATCAATCAGTCGCACAGAGGAAAGATTATCGCTAATTAAAATATTTAAACAAAACAAACTGTTGTTTGAATGTTTGAGGCTCAACTTGAAAATTTTAAATTATTGCTGTCGAATTTCAACCATTGGGCGATACTAGTTGAGTAAAATTTGCAATGGAAATTTCATGCATTTATTTAGTACTTACACAGAATCCATCTTTCAGTGTAAAGGAGCCATACAACAAAAATAATATTAAATAGAGCTATGTAACAACCTTTTTTAGCTCCATTTCCTTACATTGAAGAATGATGCTCCTAGAGATTCCCTAACACATACAAGCGATTTTTCAACCATGTTGGATTTCACTAGTAAACGTTTAGTGGTTCAACTAAACTTAGTTATAATTTTATACAAACCTTTCACTTAAATAAGGTTTTTTTTATGTGAGCAAAGATTTGAGTTGAATTCATTTGCAACTCTAAATTCCAACTTGCATGTAAAGGTAACTGCCGTAATGCTATACAAATATTTATGTAAGTTATCAAATAATGTTCTTTAAAAACATACTGTATCTGCAAGTGACTTGATTTTTTTTCTTATTTTTTCCTTTCTTTCTTCTTATTTCTCCATTGAAGCAACAAACCAGATCCCCAACAGAACCTGTTTATGCTCAGGTAAACAGGGAAAAAAAGAAAGGTCGTGCACGGCACTCAGACATCCCAGTTCAGCTTCTTTCCAGTGAACAACCTGAAGATGTGCCAGCAGGCGACTCATGGGTATGACAAGTAACCTTCTTCTGGCCCTGCTTCCTTCATTCTCCTATGCAGCTGTGTGAAGTTTTTTAAGATGAGCAGCAGATAGAATCATGCAAATTATTTTAAGACTTGATAAACTGCTCAAAAATATTAGAGCATTGCAAAACTGAAAATAAGAAAAAAAAAAGTTAATTCAGGCATTATAAACAAATTCCTTTCTGGTAGTTTTCCCAGTAACAGGTGATAACTGAAATTACCCATCAAGTTATTCTTACGACATGATTTGTGGTGTATGATATAAACTGGAGTTGTGAGCAAATTCCCTCTATAAATATTTGCTCATAAATGCCTCCTTTCTTGTGAGAAAATACTCAGTGGACAATATATACTGTTACTACCATGAATTTGTTGCCCATATTGACAGCCCTTTGTGCCAACTATGAAAGAAATATTGGCGTTACAAGTTGCTTACAGCTCTTGAAGTTTGATATCAACATATTGCTAAGAAACTTTTTTCTTTTTATACAGAAATATTTAAATTATTGATAACTTGATGTGAAATCTAACCTTAATGTTTCCTGAAATTGAAGAGAGTTTTAGGTATTAACAGTCCAAATCTTGATTTTTCATGAAATCAAGTTTCTAATACAGAATTCAGTGAACATTAAGGCTTGAAAATTATCACAAAAAGAAAGCATTAAGACTTTCGTTTTAGTTTTATTGAAATTTTTATATTTATTTGTAGTGTTTATGTTTGTTTTGCACTTTTATACTTTTTCTGAAAGATACCTAGTTTAACTAATTTCTGAAATAAAAGCTATATGAATCATTCATTTGTTTAATTTGTAAAGTTTTAAAAAAGCTAAGTCTTTCAGCTTTTTTTCATGATGCAGTAAAACCTCTCTGTGTTACTAGATCATCAACAAATAAAGATCTTTTCTATTTTTTTAAATTTATTTATTAACTTATTCTATTAAATGCAGTATTAAAAGATTAAGTACAATTGCTGATTATGAACGCTAAGACTCACAAAGATCTCGAACTGGATACAAATTGCCCATTCAAGCAAGTCTTACAAAATTAAATTGGGATATTGTTGAATATTTTTCCAGATTTCAAAGTGGTGAGGTCATATTAGAAAGTAACGTATTATATCTCCCTTGCCATCTATACAATATAGAATTCCTATTGGTTCACAAAATTCTTGAACCCATCTGATTTTTCTTGAAGTATATTGTAACAATTCAAATAGTAGTAATAATGGTTATGATGGAAGAAAAAGTTAAGACAATATGGGGGAAATTTAATCTTTTTTATGCTGTTGTTAGCAATAAAAATGTAAATTAAGTTGTTTAAAGATATAATACAAATTTGCTACTTTAATCAATTACATTTTTTTACATTTGCTTTTGTCACATGTCCATGTTTCTAGTACCATAATTTCTGGAAGAAACGCCATGGCGTTTACATGTTTAAAAGTTAAAATTTCTTCAGTACTGCGTTTCTGTCAATGCAGCATATACGACCAAAAAAATAAATCAATAAATAAAATGGCGTTTGACATTGGACAATTTTTCCTGCCGTTTTGGGAAGTCTCCAAACCGATCTCAATAACCTTGGACATCACGTACTCCGCCAAAATCACATAACCATACTTGGCAGTACAGTATTTGGAGCATTGGTTTCAAATTTCGTATCGTCGTTCAGAAATCATTCACAGAAATAAAGGATGAAAATTAACAAAGGCAATGATGATGAATGTGGTCTGAATTGTGTTAAAATTGAGTGATGACTTTTATAATTTCCAATTTAATTTTTTTTACTAATTTAACTACAGTAATATATTAATTTTAATAAGGTAATTTAATAAATGTAAAATATAAATTTTAATGACACATGATCCTTTAAAATATACCATGTGTGGCTCACAATAATGCAGCGTTCTTGACCACGACATTTGTTCCAGAAATTACTTTAAATTTTTTATCTAACAGAAATTTCATTTATAGTTAAAATGGAGATAAAAGGCATACTGCTCAACTAACCCACACAAAGAATAAATCTACATTATAGTTGGTATCATTTGGAGCACTATAGGGTTTTCCATTAACCCTGCCCACACGTACTTCCTGTGCAAATTTTGAGATACTGTTTTCCTACATCACCTGTGTCCTAAGTAACATGCAAATGCAAAGAAAAATAATTAATTGTTACTTTTGCAGAAGTTATAAAATGGTTCAAAATTCATTATTTTTTTTATACTTTTATTCATTTTTTAACAAGGAAAAATGAAACCAATATCTTTATGAAAGTTGACATTAAGAGCAGAATTTGCGAATTTATTTTCAAAAACGTTTTTTCACTACCTGCTATGAGCTTCATGATCTAACCAAAATTTAAAACCTCAGATCATCTTTCTTTGAAATTTCAACAAAAACCAGTTAGATAACAGATAAAAATAATAAATATTTTGTGAAATAAAGCTTCTTCGTTTATGTAAAAACAGTCGAATTAAAAAGAAGTTTCATTATTTGAGACCTGTAAAACAATTGTTTTCAAAATGGTGTGAAAACGATCCATCAGCAGGGAATGGGTTAAGGCCATGTTAGTTCTATAATACTGAAAATGACACTAGAATTACATACTCCTGCTCTGAACAAAAAAAAGACAGCTCAGTTTTTTTTTTTTTTTTTTTGAAATATTTTGTTATTTCAAGATCATTTAAAATACCCCCAGTTTAGTGAGAAACATATGTTTAGCTAAATAAGAAATTAATAAAGAATGAAGTGCAAAGATTAAAAAAGTAATTATTTAGGGGCAAAGCATTGCTAAAGATGAGGTGTTCTTTCTTGCTTCAGAGGGCAAGAACTGTTCGCAATTAAATTGCTGAGGAAAAACATGTGACATGTTTGGGATGAACTTTGTTGGGGAAAATGAACAAAGCATGTAAGAATAATATAAGTAGAAGCATATTTAGTATTATGGAGCAGTCGGCAACTAAGGTTAATCTAGTATGTAAAAGATTAAACATTGTTTGACTTGAGGGGGGGGGGGTAATAAAAGCTTAGTAGAAAGGAAATATTTCTTTTATGATTATTGACATACTTTTCATATGGCTGTATGCTTAAATTTGTTGCTATGGAAGCTTACGTTTATAATATTATATATTAATCAATTTGCTGATTTTTCTTGATGCTGCAGTCAGGTATCAGGGTAAAATTTAATAAATGGACAGTGGATACACAAAAGCAATGCAAGCATTTATATTCATATGGCATCATCCGTGTGCCAGTGTCATCTGCAGGCTTACAAATGTTACATACTTCTTTTGACTCAAATATCTCTGCAATATTGGTCACAAAACCTATAAAATTACGGGGTCGAGAGAAATGCAAACGTAGTGTTCATGACTTATAACAGCATGGTTTCCTGACATGGGATCTAGCTCCATACTTTCTCTGCCGTCTTTTTTGAAAATGGGACCTAAAAGCTTTTTTTTTTCTTTTTTCTTCCCAAGTGTGGAATCTCATCTTGTACAATTTGTGATACTTATGAGAACACTATATTCTATTATTAACTTTCACCTGAGCAGTTCTCCAGAGGTTTTACTGTATTTCTGTTTCTATTTCTTCAAATAGTGGTTCATATTACCCTGACTTTATGATTGTGCAAATATTACAGTTTAAAATTATTAATAAACTGAGTTTCTTAAATCAATGGGTTCATATATTTTTTCCATATTTATGTAATGAATTTAGTTTCATACAGCTTTGTTTAAATTTTTCCGATTTAATCTCACACAGACTGAAATCTGCACAGCAATGCAGAAATATACTATAACAATAAAAATGGGTTAAATGCTGGTTAGTATGCTATAAATCTTTGTCAGATGCCATTGCTTACACCAATGGACTACCTATGCTGTCTAGTGCCCCTGGTGAACTTAGGGGTGGCTTGCAAGCATCGAGCTAAGCCAACTTCGCATTGCATAAACTTTTTCCCCACTTCAGAAGTATGTTACCAGTAGAATCGAAACTAAATTTTCTTTCTTTGGTTTGATTGGTGCAGGAGGTGCTTATGTTATGATTTCTTAAATGCTAAAGACAAACTATTTTCGTAATTTTGTTTAATAATCATAATACAGGATATATAAATAAAGCAATTTCTTTTTTACCTTGCAATTTGACATGAAAAAATATTTGCCTAGACAGATATCGAAAATATTTGTTTATTCACATGCGGACATTCATGTTGGACCTTAAGGGAGCACTGAGGTTTATAAATTATAGATAATTTTAGGTGCACATTTCTTATTATACACTCCTTTTTCAAAAAAAAAAAAAAGCTTTGTAACATATGGTTTCTCACATATTTAAGGGGACCCGAACCGTTTTGAGGCGACCAATTTGTAGTCGACTTTCTTCAAGCGTTAGTCCTCAGCCATAGGGAATTTTGCTTCGCGGTTTTTTTAATTTTTTTAAGTAGGTCTTTCTCTATATGTAGACCAAATTGCATCCAAAAATATTGAATATTTATTTTTTTATTCAATATCAAAGTTTTTTACAATTTCATAACTTCCGGAAAATTTTTTTCATAATCCATTCAAGATTTTATTGATCTTATTTTTTATTTTATTTGTCACATCTTATAATGAATTCACAACCAGGGATATTTAAAAATTTCTCTTTATAAAAATCTGGTCAGCTAAAAACTTATCGTAGTAAATACACAACATTGAAAAAAATTGTTTTTTGTAGGTTGTTTTCAAAATTTTGAAAAACCCTTGGTTGTAAATATAGGCCTAATATAGCCAAATCATATGCAAAAAAAAGCATATTGATTCCTTTAGCCGTTTTCGAGAAAACGGTTCCGAAAGAGGAAAAATGCAACTTTTCAGGAGAGCCGGTAATCCAGAAGTTCAAATTTCCCGCTATTCCCGGGCTTTTTGTTCTCTTAGTTCGATATTTCCATGCTATGAATGCCATCGATTGTTACTGTCACTACCATCGATAGTATATCGAAATAAATTCGAAAACACAAGGAAGGGTAAAGTGTTTCCCCTTGCCAAAGCAAAAAAACCCAATTTCGCTAGACCAAATTTCGATAGACTCGCAACTTTCAAAAAATCATTTCAAGTACTTAGAATGTTCAGATTTACACAATTTTTACAGCAAATGATCCAGGAAGAGTTCTTGTTTTAATTTAAAAAATTTTAAAAAGTGATTTTTTTCACCCAAAAACGGTTCGGGTCCCCTAAGCATGATTGGTTGCATTTGCTTTTTTTTTAAAAGTACTAACAGTTTCATATTATAGGTAAAAAACAACAAAATAAATACTACACAGAAACAGAAAAAATTCAACGCATTTCTAAAAATCAGGGGAAGAGTCAAATGACCCCCCCCCCCCCCCGATAGCACACATTACGGGCCTGGGACCCAACACAACCAAAGATTTTGAACAGGGGTGATTGTATTCCGGGTGTACCCCGGAAATCCGGGTTTTTCATGTGTTTTAAAAATAGTAGTTTTTACTTTTCAAAATTGAAAACTATTGCGGATGGGAACAAAAAATGCGCTGAAAAGCGATAAACATTCCCTTTGTAGCAACTCTTCACGTAACAAGGGTTGTAACGGCGCCAACCATCTTTGTTCCGAACACAACGATACCACGTGCTTTCGTTGTTTCGTAACTGGGCGTTGGCGCCATTTTGGATTTTTTTTTTTTTTCGGCGTGAAACCCCGGGGTTGGCTATGTTTACATTTCCGATGTAAACATCGCCAAAACTGGTAATTTTTTTCCCCGTGCTTTATTTTTAAAAGAACGATAAAAAAAACTTGCAGCGTTTTTTTTTTTTTTTTTGGATTTAAGGTAAATGACCCGGTAGTGGACACAGTTAAGAAAATTGTCGTACTCTTTTACGTGACAAATTTTTTTCAATTGACTTGCATCAATATTTGCATATTTAACGTAATCGCCAACTTTTTCTCTAAAAATTAATTACCTATAAAATGTCATTTGATGAAAAATTAGGATTTGTACGTCAAATTTACTAAACGGTTAATTTGTATCTATAGTGGACATTTATAAGACACGTATTTGCATTAGTAGTGGACAGAAATTAATATCATCTATTTCATGCTGTTAACTTGGGGAAATAATTTTAAAAATAACTAAGCGACCATTCATAAATGATGTCCCGCTTTTTTCCCCATGTATTTTCCCCGAATCCCTAACATTCTTATTGATCGGCTTTAGTAAAGAGTAGCAAATGTGACCGTTGTGTGGGCAGCAATTAAATATTATGATCCACGTACTTGCATAGATGCTCCACGCCAATTTTAGTTCAATTAACCAGCACTAGGAATCGCTTGCTATAGGTTCTGATAATTTCATTCAAGTTTAATGTGACATTCGCTTATTTTAGGAGCTTAAAGATCTAAGTGTCCACTACCGGGTCATTTACCTTAGTTATTTTTCCGATAAACATCGCAAAAAATTAAACTCATTTTCTGAACTTTTTTTTTTTTTTTTTTTTTTTTTTTTTTTTGCATATTAACGCATTTTTACGTCCCTTTCCTGAAATCGGCGCTGGACTCGCAGTCAACTCTCTCAAAGTCAAGTTACAGTTAACTCTCAAATCCGCGTAAGATTTTCGATGTAAACAGCGAAACTTAGTTTAAAAAACTAGAAATTTCTTAAATTTTCAAAGCTAAAAGCATTTTTTTTTAACTTGAAATGTTCACAATAACTCACATCTGCATTTTATACATTGAAAACAATGTATTTTTAGATAAGTTTTATGTTTTTTTTTTTTTTTTTTTTTTCGGTTGCCACGTGTCATGCGCAATATTAGCGTTTTGCTGTAATTTAACGTCAATCTTTTTGCATCTGTTTTCGGTTTGCGATATTTCTTATTATTTTTTCTTTAGTACACAATTCAAATCGTATTCAGCAAAAATATTAAGCTATTAGTGTAAATTTTGCTTTTGCATGGGTTTTATGGTGCAAATGTTATTCCTCCTTGATCCAGTTAACGGAGACAATTTTGGTCTCCAACGTGGCGATCGGCAATGAAATTTTTGGTCACTATTAAAACTTTTTGGTAGCCAGTTGGTGAATGGCGACTACCAATCTTCACCTTTACAAAGTAGTTGCATAAAAAAATTTAATTTAAAGCTCCCACACACACAGTGCCGGATCTAGGGTGGGGCAAGCCTGGGCCCATGCCCCGGGCGGCACTTTTGCGGGGCGGCAAATTCAACTGTGATGCACAAAAAAAAAAGAAAGAAAGAAAGGAAAAAAATAGAAGAAAATACTTAAGAAAACTTAACTTTTGGAAGATAATTAAAATCCTAGTTCTGCGCTCCGATTTTATCATTGATCAGCTACTTTGCTAACTATTAAAACCGATTAATTGAATTATTTATTTGTATAAACTGTTGGAAATTCTAAAATTTGGGTTAGGGGGCGGCCAATTTCGCAATGTCAAAATTTAAAAATTAAAATTTTAAAAAGTCAAGGTTATTTCCCTCTTGTGATAGTAAAATACATATAAATCAGGCTATGCGCTAACAATACCCAATGGTTATTCTTTCAGAAACTTTCAAAGCATCCTTTTAGGAAGAGGTGGGAGCTTGTAAGTGTCGTTTGAAAAGGCAAACACGTGGCTCTTCGATATGGGCGTTAGCAAGAAGGAGCAGGAGGCGAGAGTCCTGCCCTCTGGATTTAAAAAAAAAATGCCAATTTTTTTCTGAATTTTTATTATTACTTTTATGAGTAAAAACGTTTAAATTTCGAGATGTTTTTGTCTGCTTTTTTTTTCCCAAAATTTTTGAAGCCCCAAAGCCTCTCCTAAGGCCTCAAAATGCACCAGTTTGCATATAATTTTCAAAATTTTCCCGGGGGATAATCCCCCGGTCCCCCACAACTGTCAGAATTTCATATCTCCAGCTAAGAGGGACCTTTCACATGGCTCTATCCCTCCTAATTTTGAGCTGAAACGGCCATGCTGCGGGAACATTAACGAAACTTTTATGGGTTTATCAGTGACCCTCAAAGGAAAGATCCTCAAAAAAAGGCTAGCTCATGAAAGTTATATGAAATATCAACAATAATTGGTTGGAGGGGGCGGCATTTTTAAATTTTGCCCCGCCTCGGAAAACTCCAACAAGATCCGGTACTGCACACACACACATATATATATGTGTATATTGTATTTAATTTTTATAAATTTTCTTTCTTTACTATCAATCTTTTTTATATATTCATGCCTGTATAATTAGTGCTTTACCAACACATTTTTTTATTAATAAGTAAAAAGGTGAATGCAACATTATAACCTTGCAAAATGCGTACACACAGATCACCGAATTCAACAAAATTCTAAAATCCGCACAACCCTTGGTCTCAAGCAGTGTGGATTTCAGAAAGTTGACTGTATTTTCTCAACTTTTATTTTAAAAGTTCCAGATATTTGACAAATAAATGAAAAAATAATAACTCTAAATAGAAAGTATTTCACCGCAAAAGTTTGGCAAAAAAATATATAGTCACGGGAAATTCCTATTCATTATGTTTTACTATAAATCACAATTTATTTTCAAAAATAAATAAATTAAATTTTTCTAATTAGTTAGAAGTAGGTAAGTAAAATATAAATTTTAATTTCAAAAGTTATTTTAAACATGTCGTTGTAACTATATGTCTATAAAAGCTGTCGTATAATTTATGGTGCATAAAAAGTGATACCGACTTTTTGCATAAAAAATTTTCAGGGTTTTTTACTTTGTGTGGAAATCACCCCCTACATTATTTCTATGTAGTGTAAATAATAACAAAATATCAGAGTTCGTACGGTCCTTAACACGTTCGATTTTCATGTTTTTCGCTGTGAGGCGGCGCCAGAATTCATGCTGCGCTTCATCTGGCGGTGCCGCCCGATAAGACAGTCTAATGCGGGCCACCGGTGGTACGCGCTGACCGATGAGACGGTCTAGTGCGGGCCAGCGGTGGTACGCGCCGGCGTGAACGTGCTAAAGGTCCTTAGAAAGTCCTTAGCGTTCATTTTCATTTTTAAGACCTTAAAAAGTCCTTATTTTTTATTTCAAGTGCTTATTTATTTCTTTTTTGTTGTTGTTGTTAAAATAAGAAGGTAGCCATACGCTCTATTTATTTTGCAATTTTGGCATTCCATGAACCAAATTTCTTTCATTCCAACTACAGTACCGAACCAGGGTTCGTACGGTCCAATGTTCATTTTCATTTTTAAGGCCTTAAAAAGTCCTTATTTTTTATTCCAGGTGCTTATTTTTTTTTTTTTTTTTGTTAAAATAAGATGTGATCTCTTTTTTTTTTTTTTTTTTTTTTTGTTAAAATAAGATGTGATCTCTTTTTTTTTTTTTTTTTTTTTTTTTTTTTTTTTTTTTTCACAAGAATCAAACTTCTTTCATTTCAACTACTTAATCGAACCTGAAATTTGGTTTGCTCGGGTACGGTACTATCGCGGATTTCGGACAGACCCAAAACGGCGGATTAACAGGACCAAAAATGGTGTATTTACATTAACATCATCGCATTCTTACTACTACAAATTGCAGTGCTTTCTCAACTGGTAGATAAATAATTAATTCTTGTTTTTTTTTTTTTTTGAAAAGGTATAAGTAAATTGATGTGTTATATATTTTTACAAAAAAAAGTTCATGGATTTTGATAAAATGCTTCAAACTGCAACACCCAATTCATTTAAAATAAACTTGTACCCACCCACATGGCAGCTCCCAATTTGCGATTTCCTGCAATTGTATGAAAAAGAAAGTCAAATTGAGCTACATCTAAAAAAAATTTAAATATTAGTAGAGAAGTCGAATCAAAACACCAAGTATTTGTACAAAATGCAATATTGCCCAGTAACTGGGCAACATTCTCTGTTCTCTGGTGCCCACTAAGGTAACTGGGCACTAAGAGAACAGAAAAACAAATCACACAAGCTCCCTCATTTTGCTTTTAAAAGAGAAAAGAAAAAGGAATAAAATTTGAAGAACGGACTTTTAAGGACTCGAGGGGAAAAAATTTAATAAATAAACAAAAATCAGGAAATTTTCGAAAAAGGGCCGAATTTCGGGATTTCAAATTTGGGATTCGATACTATTTATTTAGTTTAGTTACAAAGTACATAAATATTTTTTTTTGCATGAAAATTGTTTCTCAATCATCTACATTCTAAACAATTATCAATAAAGCAAGTAGGAGCAGCACTTAAGTAATCAGTAAATAAATATTGCTTTTGAAACTTTTTTTTAAGGGGGGGGGGATACTTCAAAGAAGCATATTGTTGACATCTAGCCTAATAAAAGAGATGCATTTAACTAATAAGTAGGCAAAAAAAAAAAAAAACCTTTCAGCTTTTTTTGCGTTTGACCAATCGCATGTATGATTATCGCTTATTTATACTGTTAAAGGTAAAAGAATGATTTATTTTTTCTTACGTCTTACACTATAATAAGCGCCGAGTTGCCAACAACTCTCCCGATCGCTTTTCAGCTGATTTTTGGCTAAACAGATTGTTCTCCCTGTTTTTTTTTTTTTTTTGATCAAATAAATTCCCGTATCGAAAATTTGTTTTAACGCAATGTTTTAATATTTAGTAAATTTTTATCGACCAATTTGGCTTCGCTATCGTTCGCTGTGAGGTTTTGTTGTGTGGGAGATGAAAGGGGGATATTTGCTGCGTTAATCAAAATTTGTATCTCGTGAAATTTCTTAATTTGCAGTAAATTGAAGGAATCAACCTGTTCTTAAACCTATACACCGTACTTGCCAAATGCTCCGTTTTCCCCTAGTTTTTCTGTTTTTATTTGTGAATTTCGAAAATTCGATTTTTTGTAAAAAGATCCGATTTTTCAAGCTGATGTATTTTTATCTCAAGGATTGTACTACAAAACAAAAAAAAAAAAAAAATTAGGAAAATTTTTAAAAAGACATGAAAATTCATTTAAATTAATACATAACTTATAATGCGAAAATGTAAAAAGCTATTTTTCGGAAACTTGTTAACATCCAGCATGTACTTCGCCGAAAATTGCACGAGCCTTTTGAGACTTCTATCTTTTTGCATCCTGTAAATATATCAATTGTTTAAATAGTTGACAGTTGTTTTAGTATTTGCAGCTTGTAGTCTGCTTGTTTTATTTTTATTTTAAAAAATTGTTCAATTTTTTGAAACTTTAATTTAGTTAAATATTGGTAGTTACTATTTGAGGGTAATGTACAAAGTTTTAAGCGAATAAGCTCCATTTTTTATTGGTATGTTGTTTCCAAAATGAAATATTTTTCTCAAGTTAAACAAGTTTTTTCTGAATTTTTGCAAGCTGTTCTAAATAATTAAAAAAAAATTATTTATGGCAGAGATAAAAATTTAAGTAAGCCTAAATTGAGGTGCTGGCAACATAAGTTAAGTAAAATTTTAAAAAATCTAAATTAAACACAAATTCTCAAGACAAAGTGCAGCGTTTTCTTTAACATTTTTTTTTTTTTTTAAATTGTTTTTCATTTAACTTGTATTTTATAGCACTAACCATTTTTGATAATTTTTCATATCATTATAATTTGCTTATACAGTCGACGCTCGATATAACGACCATCTCCGTTCCACAAAAAAAGGTCCTTATAACGGGTGGTCGCTATAAGAGGTAGAATTTAAAAATGTATATGCATGCATCATGCAGTATAGTAATTCCATTAAAATTGCCAATTTTTCAAAGATTCCAACAAAATGCTCAAATTATATTTTATCATTGGAATTTAAAAAAAATTATCAGTGCAATATGTTATGTTAAACAGATTTTAAAGTAGAAAATATAAGGAAAAAATTACATACTTGCAAATCATTCATTTTCGGAAGAAAAAATCAGAAATGGTTGTTTGCCTTTTTAGCACATGTGATTTTTGCAAAACATAATTTTCCATTTCAGTTATTGATGACAAATAGTGTTCTGTATTTTCTTGCCTTTCAAAAAAACATTTTAAAGTCTCGATAGCATTAGACACATTTTTTATGCTAGGAGTTTTTGTTACAATTTCTTCCTCTTCTTCATCTGATGATGATGCATCAATTTCTTCCTGTCCACAATAACGGGAAATTAGTTCATCTTCTGACAGATGCTCGACACATTCCAAGTCATTATCGATTTTAGCGTAATCGTCAAAGTTCAACGTTTCATCCATGTTCATTTTCTGAGAAATTTCTTGCAGCATTTCCTCTTCTTCAACGAAATTTTCATCTTCGATTGCCGGACTAATTATTTCAGCAGTAGATTCCCTTTCCTCTTGCTTTTTAAAACCAGCATGATGGAAGCAATTCTTGATGGTTTTTTCTGAGACGTCATTCCATGCTGCTTTAGAGAGATGCAAAGCTGTTAGGACATCAACTTTGTAATCTTGATCTTCGTCGAGTGCAGAAACAACTCTTCGCAGTAGTAACTTCCTATAATTGCGTTTAAAACTCATAATGACCCCTTGGTCTAGTGGCTGAAGAACAGATGTGACATTAGGTGGAAAATATTCCACGGTGATTGATTTCAACCCATTTAGTTTGGGATGAGCCGTGCAGTTATCAATTACAAGAATAATTTTTCTACCTTGAATTGTCATTTGCTTATCCAAGCAACGTAGCCATTCCTCAAAAATGACAGATGTCATCCACGATTTGGAGTTGTTTTTGTACGTGACAGGTAAGGTTTTGAGTCCTTTAAAACATCTCGGCTTTTTTGATTTTCCGATCACTAAGAGTGGAAGTTTTTCAGTACCAGACATATTTGAGCATAAGAGAACTGTTAGTCTTTGCTTGGCTTCTTTCCCTCCACTCGCAGTTTCGTTTTTTAAAACGAAAGATTTATCAGGTTTCATCATGAAAAACAGTCCAGTCTCGTCTGCGTTAAAAATATCCTCTGGAGTATAATTTTTGATAATTTCTTCCAGCTTTTCTTTTTTCCATGTGTCCACTGCTTCTTCATTCACAGAACCACTTTCGCCACAAAGCTTCCGGAATGAAAGACCATGTCTGGTTTTAAATTTTTGCAACCATCCGTCCGAAGCTTTGAACACAGTTTCGTCAATGTCCATTTTTTGAGCAAAAGTTAGAGCTTTTGACTTCAGCAAATTTCCATCTATTGGGACATTTTTTGATCGCATTATTTTCAACCATTCATATAAACCTTCTTCGATCTTCTGAAATTTCCCTTCACGGGACCGATTTCTAGAAGATTTGACTCCAATTTCTTCTTTTCTTAAAATTGAGTCCCGGTTGTTAATGATGCCAAATAAGGTGCTTTTGGGAATTTTGAAAACTCTAGCAATTTCGCATTTTTTAAAACTTTTTTATCAACTTCATTTAAGATTTTAATTTTAGTATCTAGACATATCGCATTGCGCTTGTTTGAACCTGCCATCTCGTTCAATAGCGAAAATGCAACTCCTGTTTGCAGTATGCATTTCACTGAAGAACCTTATTCTTTTTTCGCTCCTTCCCCCAGAGGATAACTAATCCAAGGCACGTGACCTGGAACCTGTCAACATTCAGGTTGAAGAGCAGGTTAATTTTTCTCGAACCCTCTCATTCACATTTCTGGAAGCAGAACTTCTGAGCTGACATGACACCACCAGTCACGGACAGCAAGACTCCTCGTATTTCGGAGAATCGACCCTTGGGAAAACACGTGATTCAAATGACAAAAACTACCAATACATCTGTCAACCCCTTTTCCTAAAATCCGTAAAGTCCACGTGCTCTCTCCACCTCTCTATTCTTTCCATACTATGGTGAGTGGTAATCCCCTCCCCCTGTCAAAGTTGGACTGACTGAACACTGAAGGCTGCATGCAGCTTGTCAGTAAACTATAATCAAGGTCATTTCAAGTTACAAATTTAGAAACATGTTCTTTTTGGAAAAATACCGGAAATAGTGTCCGTTGAATGCGGTCGCTGTATTGGATTAGGCGATACAGAACGGTCGTTATACCGAAAGCAAATTAACATAGAGTTCATAGGAAGAAAGTTGGGGCTTTTATCACTGGTCGTTATAATGGAATGGTCTTTATAATGCGTGGTCGTTATAACGAGCGTCGACTGTATATGATTAATACTTGTGTTGTGTGCTTCTTATTACTAGCTCCAATAATTATTTAACTCCCTGACTGTATTGAACATTAGAAGAGCAACAAGTCAAGGAGAGTAACATAAAAGTGTTTGTGTTGTGTTCCTAATAAAAATACGATGTTAAGTCAATTTCCTCTTTCAGTAATGCTTCCTTTTGAAATAAACATAACAGTTTGTATATTTCGAAAAATTTGTGAGGTCCTTAAAATTTTTTGTAGGTCCTTAAAAAGTTCTTAGAAAGTCCTTATTTTTGGTTTTGCAAAAGCGTACGAACCCTGCGAACCCCAAGTTCAGTTTGCTCGGCAATGGCGCAAAGAATGGTAAAATTATAATCTAGCCGGGCCAAAAACCAGTTTAACAAAATGCAGCGGAGGTGGGAAAACACGATTGAATGTTCAATTGGAATAGTAGAGGATTCAAGTTAATGGTCTAAATCGTTACCCTGGTTGATCGAATTAGATTAAAAACCAGTTTGAACTTATCCGTTATACTACTTTTATTTTGTTTCTCATCAAAAGTAAGTTTGTGAGTGCATAGTTCAGTGCTACCTGTTACCGATCAAATTTTTATTATACCAACTCATTATGGATTGTGAAAGACTAGGTATGTATCTATGTTATAGCATAATATTATTAATTAAAATATAGGATAAGGCGATAAAAAAATATATGAAAGATGCTCTTTATTTTTTGCAGTTTGTTATTGTGAATTTCAACATTCGATAATTATTTTGTTATACTTCCCGATGAGTCTCGATAACTTTCTTAACATGATTGGTTGTTCAATTTAGGTGGTAAATAAATATTAAATCAATAACCGCCACTCTAGAAAATATGTTTTTTTTCTCCTTCGAATCTAAATAAAGAAGCGATATTTTTTTTTAATTCTGAAAAAGGATTTTTATACATATTTAGCTATTTTCATTACTTAAAGGCAACTGTTATTTTAAGACCATCTAGAGTGAGAATTCTTATAAGGCGAGACCTTTTTGACACCTTATGGATAGCCAGCAATTGCCAAGTTTCGACAAGTAATTAGAATTTTAGAGGTCCTAGATTTTTTAAAATATTTTTGGCCAGCTGGACCTGTCAATTACCCCTCTGTGCGGCGCTATGCCCGATTTCGAAATTTGCCGTATTTCGGAACCCGACCAAAATTACGTAAACATCAACTCATTTTTACTTCAATTTGCAGTGCTTTCTCAAATGGTAGATACAAAATTTTCCGGTTGGGGGGGGGGGGGGAGTAAGGGTATATTTTTAATGGATATTTTAAGTAAAAAATACATAAAAACAAGTATAAGTTCAATGTGTCGGGGGAGGTCATTGAACCCCCCCCCCCCCTGATTGCCCAAATAACAAGCCTAGGTAATAAAAAACTTTTTTTTTTTTTTGAAAAGCTATTATAAGTAAATCGATCTGTTAGTGTAATATATTTTTACCGAACAAAAAAAAATTAAAATATTCATTGATTTTATTCAAATGCTCCAAATTGCAGCTCACAATTGAGAATTTGCATCGCCACATAAAATAAATTTTACACATCCACATAATAGTTCACCATTTCGCTATCACCTGTAATTGCATGGAAAGGAAAATAGAGCTACATCTTAAAAAAAATATTTAGAGAAGTCAGCGGCGGACTGGCTATGTGGGCATTCGGGCAAATGCCCGGTGGGTCGGTTGCAAAGTATAAATTTTGTTTTAGGAAATATACAGCTTTTACAATGTTAATAAAAAAACGGGGACCAAAACTTTGCCGTAATCCGGGCTTCAGAGAGTGCAATGTGGCATACAGGGCCGGCGCATACATCAATGGCGCCCTGAGGCAAAAAAAATTTTTTTCCTCCCCTACTATATATTATGAAGGAATAGAGATTAAAAATGATAGATACAAACTTTAATTGTACATATTTGAACTTTCAAAAAGCTGAAGGAAAACAATCGCTGATCAGGATGGACTGAATAAGGAAAAATAAAACAGTAAAAGAGAAAAAGCAATAGATTGCGTTTTGTCGTCATAAAATAGAGAAGACACTTTCTGGAACTGCAAACACTTATGAAGCGTCCCCTCCGAACACATTGAAGCCGCTAGTCGCTGTGGAGAAGAAAAGGATAATGTGCAAAACAAGAAATAACCCAGTAAAATGTACAGGGTGTCCCATTAATATTGGGACAAACTTTAAGGGGAGGTAGGGGACATGAAGACAAACATTATTCAGTGGGCAACCATGGGGCGAAACGTCTTCTGTAGGAGCTAGGGGCTGTTTAAGGTCCAAAATTTCAAACGATGATTAAAAACAGAGAAATAGATCGATTCATTTGCGGTTTCCGCTAAAATTATTCTTTATATCACCTTTTCCTTCAAAAAGATTTTTAAAAGCAAAATTCAAAAAATGTCGATAGAGGGTGCTTTAGACTTTAGAGTTACGAACAACTACTTTTTACCGTTATTTTTTTTCATGGAGTTAAAATTATTCTAAAGTTTAAGCTTTAACTTAAATTTTAAGTCCAAAATCGAAAACATTGGGATCGGGTAACTAGGAAATATTGAACTGTGAACAGGGAGGAAATTTGAAATGCTCATAAGAACTGAACAATCTATTCGATTTTGTTGCGTTTTGCGTGTAGATCAGTCCCTTGGTAACTATTTTCTTCAAAATGATGTACAGCTTTGGTGTCCTCATTTTTTGATAGAGGGCGCTTCCGACACTTCTCCGAAATTTCAAATGACATTACTTCTGGGGGTTTTACATCCAGACTAGCATACTTCCAGGAAGTGTTAGGGATGCAAAGACAACTCGGAATCACATAGCAATGTAACGTACAAAAAATGAAGGGACGCAAGGTTGAGATCATCAGAAATATTTATTTTTCAAAGATATTAGGTATGCAAAGATATTACAAAAATAGTACATGATGTTTGAAAATTTCACAGAAGATGTTCAACGTTACCACCATTGCTAGAGATGCATGCGTTACACCGTCAGACCATCGATTGGCAAACTCTTTGGAAGATACTTGCATTTTGCTGGATATCCACAGCAGCACAGACGATTCTTGTGACGAAATCCAGTTCTGAATCAATAGGTGTTGCATACACAACACTTTTCAACGCTCCCCAAAAAAATAAATCGATGCTGTTCAAATTAGGTGATCGTGATGGCCAGGGAACCGGTTCACCACGACCAATCCATCGGTGACGAAACACGTGATTCAAATGTTCTCGAGCACGTCTGCCATAATGGGGAGGTGTCCCATCATGCTGAAACCATATATGGCGTCTGATATGTTGTGATGCAGCACCGATACAGAACTAAGCGCCCTCTATCAAAAAATGAGAACACCAAAGCTGTACATCATTTTGAAGAAAATATTACCAAGGGACTGATCTACACGCAAAACGCAACAAAAATCGAATAGATTGTTCAGTTCTTATGAGCATTTCAAATTTCCCTCCCTGTTCACAGCTCAATTTTTCCTAGTTACCCGATCCCAATGTTTTCGATTTTGGGTTTAAAATTTAAGTTAAACTCTAGACTTTAGAACAATTTTAACTCCATGCAAAAAATAACGGTAAAAAGTAGTTGTTCGTAACTCTAAAGTCTGAAGCGCCCTCTATCGATATTTTTTGATATTTTCTTTTAAAAATCTTTTTGAGGGAAAAGGTGATATAAAGAATGATTTTGCGAAAACCGCAAACGAATCGACCTATTTTTCTGTTTTTAATCATCGTTTGAAATTTTGGATCGAAAACTTTAGCGCCCCCTATCTCCTATAGAAGACGTTTGCGCCCCATGGTTGCCCACTGAATAATGTTTGTCTTCATGTCCCCTACCTCCTCTTAAAGTTTGTCCCAATATTAATGGGACACCCTGTATATCCTTTCAACAAGGGCTAGAAAGAAACGGAAACGTTTCAAGATGTTCCTGATGTGTTTCTGTGTTTGATTTTATCAAAATTAAACGTGTAATATATATTAATGCAAAAATGAAATTAGATGAAGTTTTGATGCATCATCTGTAACATTGAACAGTTTAAAAATTATTTAATTTTTTCGAGATAAATACTAATGTTTGTTACTTAAAAAGATGCAATCAATATTTATGGCCAATGCTCCCCTTTGAACGACGCGCCCTGAGGCGGGCGCCTCACCGCCTCAGCCTAGTGCCGGCCCTATGTAGCAAAGGGCCCTTGGACCACATGTGTGGGGGGGAGCAGCATTTTTCAGGGGCGGCTGGTCCGTATAGACAACCTAAACAGCTGTCTCAGGCCCAAAATTTTAGGGACTGCAAATTGATTATACATATTTTTTAATTTTGAAAAATAAATAAATAAAATACACTGATGGAAAAAAAATCCCAACACGAAGAAGTAATTATTGTAGAGTAATGAAATTTTAGCAATACATTTATGTAGGTAATGTACGTCATTGATTACAATTTCTAGATCACAGGTTAATTTAAGCCCGAGAAGAGCCATTGCAGAAATGAAATACAGGTACATTAATAACCGGTGTAACCGCCAGAATTTTGAATGCAAGCATACAAACGTGCATGCATTGAATCATACAGGTGCTGGATGTCCGTTTGTGGGATGGAGTTCCATGCCTGTTGCACTTGGTCGATCAATACAGGGACGGTTAATGCTGGTTGTGGATGACGCTTGAGTTGTCGCAACGGCGGATCTAAGGGGGGGGGGGTGATCGCCCCCCCCCCCTTGGGCTGATTCAAGTGGATACTACAACGACACTCCTAAGTGAGTTTTTACTCTTTGTGCCCCGGGACCAGCCATTTTTTTATGTTCTTGGAATTCCAGCCTAATAGCCCTTCAAGTTCTATGCTTTCCCCCTGTCCCTTTGTCCTTTAGTATTGCTGAGTTGCTAATCCTCGGAGTAATGGGAAAGAGATTCCTTGCTCTTTTCTTCTACCCATCAGACTGGTGACAGCTAGCCAACCCTTAGCACGTGGTGTAAATTCCTGCAGCATTTACGCTAAAACCTGGAGCCTGAAACATTTCATTGAACATTCATAATTACAGATGTTTATATAAATTGCACATACTCGTTGATGGTTTTTTTAGTACATATTTAGTATTACATTTTGAAAATTTTAGAAAATATATTACTAATAATTGCTATTATTTTGTAATTTAGACATATCAATTCAAATTTAGAAAATGTATTTACAAGCCTACATTTTTCTTGAGAAAGCTTGAAGGAAATCCTAACTCGGTTAAAACTTGGCTAAGAAGCAGAATGAGTGATGGTAGACTCACTGAATTAGCGTTATTGCATATCCATAAAGATTGGACGTTGAAAAAATTATAGACAGATTTGCGAAAGCAAAAAAACGTCAGCTTGTGTTCCTTTTATAATGGCTTTGAATAAACGTATATGCATTGAAAAAATGTGCTAGTAAAATTTTAAATATCACTACACTAGCATTTTTTTTTTTTGTTGTTCCTGCTGTTTGAAAAAAAGGGGGGGGGGGCGGAGGGACTGTTGAAAAGGAATGAAGAATCTCCTCCATCCATCCTTACTTTGAACCCCGAGATTTCCAAAATCGCCCCAAAATTTTCAACGCGTATATGCATTGAAAAAATGTGCTAGTAAAATTTTAAATATCACTACACTAGCATTTTTTTTTGTTGTTGTTCCTGCTGTTTGAAAAAAAGGGGGGGGCGGAGGGACTGTTGAAAAGGAATGAAGAATCTCCTCCATCCATCCTTACTTTGAACCCCGAGATTTCCAAAATCGCCCCCCCCCCCTTGAAGATTTTCTAGATCCGCCCTTGAGTTGTCGTCCAATGATGTCCCATACGTGCTCAATTGGAGACAGATCTGGTGATCTGGTAGGCCAAGGCAACATGTCGACACCCTGTAGAGCACGTTGGGTTGTAACAGCAGTATGAGGTCGAGCGTTATCCTGTTGGAAAACACTTCCTGGAATGCTACTCATGAAAGGCAGAACAACAGGTTGAATCGCCAGACTGACGTACACATTTGCTGTCAGGGTGCATGGGATAACCACTAGAGTGCTTATGCTGCCATAAAAAATTGCTCCCCAGACCATAACTCCAGGTGTAGGTCCAGTGTGTCTAGGCCGCAGACAGGATGGCTGCAGCCGCTCACCTGGCCTCCTCCTAACCAACACACGGCCATCATTGGCACCAAGGCAGAACCGGCTTTCATCAGAAAATACAACAGATCTCCACTCCGTCCTCCAATGAGCTCTAGCCTGACACCACTGACGTCGTAAACGGCAGTGGTTTGGCGTTAGTGGAATGCACGCTACAGGACGTCTGGCTCGGAGCTGTCCTTGAAGTAACCGATTGGTAACAATTCGTTGTGTCACTGTGGTGCCAACTGTTGCTCGAATTTCTGCTGCAGACGCAGTGCGACTCGCTACGGCCATACGCCGAACACGGCGGTCTTCCCTCTCAGTAATGCCACGTGGCCTCCCGGAACCCGGTCTTCTTGAGGCAGTGCCTTCCCTTGACCACTGCTGCCAACATTCATGCACAGTGCATGCATTCCTGCCAAGCCTTTCTGCAATCTCGCTGAAAGAAAACCCACCTTCTCTTAGGTCTATTACACGACCTCGTTCAAACTCAGTGAGCTGTTGATAATGGCTTCGTCGTCTTCTTAAAGGCATTGTGGACTAACATCAACTCACTACATCAAATCTCGACGCTAAACAACGCTCAGGAACGTTACAGCGCGTATTTAAAGCAAACCTGATTTGCATCTTCCGTCTGTCGCTACTAGCGTCACACTGATGCGCCGAGCGCAAAATTTGAATCGACGTCATCTTTCAGATGTATAAACACGCCTGCCAAATTTCGCTTCGCTAGCTCAACTCCTTCTTGGTGTTGGGATTTTTTTTCCATCAGTGTACATCAGTTTTGCGCTTTAGGCTGCCGCCTAAGCTTTCTATATGAACGAGCTCTCGGCAAGATAACATTGATTACAGTTAACAGTACTTTTAACAATAAGCAGTGATGCTGCTGCTACATATTTCAACGTTTCAGAGCATGAATAAAATCTTTAGAACAATATTTTCTTTCATACCAATCAGTGGTAGCCTGGTGAGTAGAGTGTCCTACTTTGAACCGAAAGGTTTGAGGTTCGAAACCCGACCCGGTGAAGATCCACCTTGAGGATATTTGTATGTAAAGTCCACGGAATCTGAAGTCACGAGTAATTTCCGAGGATACTTTTGGTTTGAGAAAATTTCTCTCCCCTTCAGTCTCAGGTCTAGAAAGGAGGTGGAGTATTTGTGGTGGCACCATCTGGTGTCATCCACTTACAGAGCGTTAGGGTTAATAATGGTCGCTTATCAGGTGACCTTTTACAAATGACTCGCAATTTCCGTGGCTTTGTTAATGGCGAATGCTGACAAGGCAAGTGACCCTACATTGAACAAAAAATCTTTCTCCAATCAAACATCGTGTCATGGGGAGTGAGGCAAGTGATTTATATCACAATCAAAACTCATCAAGCACTTTCCATAATTTAAAAACCAAGACCAGAACATCCAAGATCCAAAATAGCCTTACTTTAAACTGGGATACACTTTGGATTTTGATGACATTGTTACATTTATATTTGAATCGACAATTTTAAACTGTAAAGATTCAATTTTCGAAATTGTTTTTCCTTTGCATTTGGAATGAGTGATTTGCTACAACAAAAGTTTTTTTTTTTTTTAAATTTAGCATCCTTATTTTATTATGTTGAAGTACAATTTTAGTTAAACAGGGAAGAAAAGCGGGATGATGATATCTGATAATATTTATTGTACCCTATTCTCTGCCTTATGCTTAAATCTATTGCAGATACGTAGGGGAGACCGGGGCAAGGAGACTTTGTTAACAATTTTAGTTGTTTATTCATTTTATTTTTAAGGATAGTAAAATTAATTTTACGTGAAATGTTAGAGTAGTCCTTTGTAGGCATTAAATATATTACCATTTAATTTTTCAAATAAAACACATAAAGGAAAATTTTATTTTTTCATAAACCTTAACAAATCGACATCTTGCCCTAGTTCTGGGGCAAGATGACAACACTGAAAAAGGTTGAATATATTTATCTTTTGAATATGTTACATATGGTTTAACAAATGATAAAATGTGTTTTTACATCTTACAAAGTATCAAACTAAGCGTAATGCCTTGTTCCGTAATGTTGAAGTGTTTAGTTGTGCAGCTAACAATAGTTACAAATAAAAATGCCATTTTCATAATTGGAACATTCCTCTTGACAAGCAGGACATCTTATAATACCATCCTTTGAAGTTCATACAAGTGGACTGTTTGGCCTGGATTTTATAGGCTTAGGCCTACAGGAACTTAGTTTGAGTTTTTTTACTCCCTTTTTAGCTTCACCAGCTTCTTTTCTCTGTTTTTCAAAACCTTCCTGTACTTCCTTATTATCCTTTTCCGTTGTTCTAACCTTTCTTTGATGAGTGTGCTTGTAAGAATGCTTCAGCTCAGTTTTTTGCTTTTTCTTTTTTTCTCGCATTGTGTTGCTTTAGACAATGGTTTAAAATCAAAAACACTAACAGACTTCTTTGGCACATCGAAATCAGCCTTTTCTATAAGTTCTGGTTCTTCTGGAGGGTTTATGTGTTGGTTTTCTATTACCAGCAGTGGTGCCCACAGGGGG
This sequence comes from Octonoba sinensis, assembly GCA_038502835.1. NCBI lineage: Eukaryota > Metazoa > Arthropoda > Arachnida > Araneae > Uloboridae > Octonoba > Octonoba sinensis. The sequence goes on from CM076598.1 coordinate 146,739,028, forward strand.
GTAGCATGGCGCAACTTGCGCCATCAGGAAAATTTTTGGGGTTGATTTTGAAATATTTGGGGGGGGGGGGGATAATAAAAGTAGTGAAATGTTCAGAACAGTTGTTTGCATGCTTAAAGAGGAAGTTCATTGTAAAATAAGTTATATTCGTCCCTTTCATCGGAAGAGGGTAGCTTGTCCACCCGCTTTGTTTTTTATGTTTTTTTTTTGTTAACGGAGTTAATCCTTTTGTTTGTAAGTCTTCCTGTCAGTCAATCTGGAGGATGATTCTCAATGAATACAGTGGGTGGGGAATGCAAAAGAAATTAGGAATTTCTTTCTCTCCTGCTACAAATTTCCCTATGAGTAAAAGAACGTATGAAGGACAGGTAAAGGGTTGTGATTTGGCTGCATTCTAAAGTCGCCAAAACAAATTTGTACCTTATTTTAAGTTCGAGTTCTCGACTACGACTTCTGTTTTCGTAGGCATGTAAAAGCCCTTGTGTCAGCGTCACTGCTAATTTTCCTCTTTTAAAAAAAATTGAGTTTTATAAAGAGGAAAATTAATTTTTTTGTCTACTTATATTCAGTTATCACGCTTTTTAATAGTCGAATTAGATCTCGTTTAGAGCCTCAGTCATTTGGGACCCCAATTCATATTATTTATGAAAGCACATTGAAAGAATTCAAAATAATTTTTAAAATCTCTCAATTTCATAATTTTTGTTTCCGTGCAACAGAGATTTATCGTTGGAATAGTTGCGGAATATTTTTAGGATTAACTCTCTAAAAAGCATACGTGAATATTTGCTATTAAAGTTTTGTTGCGGTCTTATTCATATTAAAATTAAGTGTTCTCAATGAAACATGTTTACACATCGTAAATTGTAAACACAAAACATTTCACAGAGGTGCCCCCCCCCCCCTTTCGATAGCACAGTCTGCTCCATGACCCCCCTGGTGGGCACCCCTGCATTTCAATAAATTTTCTTTGGACCAAATTTATACAAGTGCTCTTGATGATCCCATATATTTGACCCCCCCCCCCCCCCCTTTGTCACAAAAGTCTCTCTTCAACATACCCTTTGTCATGTGTCACGCTATGTTGCATAAGCATGATGTCACACTTCTTGTTGCCCCTCCCCCCCTTGAAGCGTGACATCATTTATGAATGATCCCTTTATGTTCTTTGTCTTCTCTGTTGGGTGGTGTTACCGTCTGTTTGAAAATGAATAAAAAAATATTATTATTATTATAAAACCATTGCTCGACTTTGCTTGTTTAAGCGTTTGGGTTTGTTAGTAGGGTGTATCAAAAAAAAATATTGAATAAATAATATAAAATTGCATAAATAAATAATGGCAAAAAAGGGAGATTAATACTTTAAACTTATTATGCGCAAACATTATTACAGTTGTAAAAACATTTAAAATGTTATATTATTTCCGGGAAAGCCAAATGCAGCAGTTTTGGCATTTATCGGCATTGGAAAATATTAGGATATTAATTTAAAATATCAAAATATCGTATATTTATGATATATATCAGACATTATATCACTCTTAAAAATCACAGCTGCTTTCATGTAAACTATTGAAAAGCTATATTTATTTACATATGTGATATTATATAAACTAGAGAGTTATTAAATGAGTTAACCCTCTATCCCATAGCAGCTCGGATTTATTTGATTTTTTGGATTCGGGGCGACAAGAAAAAAATAAAATACACATATTTCAGGATTTTTAATTCAAAAAACAAAATTTGTTTAAATTATTTTATTTTCGTTCAAACCCTCTATCACTCATAAACTCGGATTCATTTGATATTTTGCATTCGAGGTAATTAGAAAAATAGGAAACATACACTCTTAAGAAAAATCTTTCAATTATTTATGAAGATACATTTTATTAAATATTTATATCTTGTATAAACAATGAAAATTTATTCAACAAAATGAGAAAATATCAATTACGCTATATCTGATACATTATGCTATAATTTTGGTGCAATACCACAATTATAGAACTATAACAATAAAAGTTTGTACTGATGTTGATTGGTGTCATGTTTAATATTAGGAAATTAACGTAGATAAATTGAGTTTACACTATGAGTTTTAAAACTAACTCATCAAACAAGTAACACACTAAAGTCAACTTAACACAGCTAATCACTACGACTCTAGATTTCCTGATTCTCAGTACCATCATTAAACCCAATATTCTTCCAATTTTCACCACAATTCCCCCAATTTCGGAATTCAATAGAATTCCGAAAGCATGAAGGAGGTCGTTAAAAAACCACGTAAAATGTTCTTTTTTTTGCCATTTTCAACTACCTAACACGTGAGGCAAAATTTTTAAAATTTTCCTATAAACGTAGTTAAGTGACGCTAGCCTGTACCCCCCCCCCCTCCCCCTTAAAGTGCGTCACGTGGTTTTTGAATGGCCCCAAGGATATGGTAAAACTTCTCCTTTGGGGGGGGGGGGGAATGCGCCACAACCTTTGGGGGGATGGGCAAACCTGATTACCAGGATCTGAGTATTAGCACTATTATTCTCAGTTTCCTCGCCAACAACATCATTTTATGGCCAGTAGTTTTTGTAGCAGCAAAGTCATTTTCGCTAAACACAAGAGGATTATGAGGCTTAATCCCACATTTTTTAAACCCTTTAACGGCATTTCCAATTGTAGCTGCTTCGAAGTAAGCGGTGTTCAAAAGCTCACCAATATTTTTGTCTGTGATAGTTTGTCCTGGATGAGTGGCCATAAAGTTGTCACATGCTTGGCTATAGTTGGTTTTTAATGGGCCGAAAAATGACATTAAGGGGTTGGAAACGTTGTAATGCCCAAGTAGCACAAAAATAAAGATCGACACTGGTCCTGCATAGATCGACGTTTTAAATCCCGATTAATAACGGATACGGTTCTTAAAACATAGAATTTGTCGAAATATGTTTTTTCACCTACTTTTTTTTCAAAACTCATTTCTATTCCTTCTTTAGAAGTTTAAAATCAATTAACAATCAGCAAAAGTGTTTTTTTATGCAGTACTCTGTTTTATACATGAATTAGAAGCGAAATAGTAAAAACTTAAAATGTCGAAAAACATTTTTAAATGTTGGGAAAAAAAGATTCAAATTTGACATATTTCGATGTCAATCTGTATCTGGGATTTGACTATGATAAACGGATTAGGTTCTTGAAACATAGAATTATGTCGAAGTATGTTTTTTTACCGACTTATTTTCAAAACTTATTTTTACTCCTTCTTTTGAAGTTTTAAACCAATTAATAACCGACAAAAGCGTTTATTTTGCAATATTCTGTTTTATACATCAATTATAAGCAAAATAGTAAAAACTTGATAATGTCGAAAAACATTTTAAAATGTTGGGGAAAAAATATTCAAATTTGACATATTTCGATGTTAATCTGTATCTGGGATTTGACTAACGGATAAGCTTCTTGAAACATTGAATTAGGTCGAAGAATGTTTTTCACAGACTAATTTTTAAAACTCATTTTTTACTTATTGTTTTGAAGTTTAAAAACAATTAAAAAGCACTAAAAGCTTTTATTTAACAATATTCTGATTTACACATGAATTATACAGGGGGGCCATGCCTCCAGAGCGATGGCGTTTCCCCCCATAATGACAACGACCCTCCCAAATTTGCCAAATATTCGACCTAGCCCTCCCCCCTCAACTGTCCCTGAAACGACCGCCCTCCCAAAAAATCTCAGTGCCGCAACCTGCGCCATCAACCCCCCCCCCCCCCCCCCCGAGTTAGAAGCAAAATAGTAAAAACCGAAAATGTCGAAAATCATTTTAGAATGTTAGGAAAAAAATATTCAAATCTGACATACTTTGACGTCAATCTGTATGCGGGATCTGACTTTTGATAGGAGATAAAAGTTTTTAAAACATAGAATTAGGTCGAAGTATGTTTTTTTAACCGACTTATTTTTGAAACTAATTTTTTAGTTCTTGTTTTGAAGTTTTAAATCAATTAACAATTTACAAAAACCGTTTATTTAACGATATTTTGATTTATACAGGAATGAATCAGGGGTGCCCCCTCTCAGGGCGATGACGCACCCCGCTTAAAAACTGCGACGGAACCACCGCAAATTTTCCAAACAGTTGACCAAGCCCCCCCCCCCCCAAATAATATGAGTGTAGCAGTGTTTGCGCCATGTCCCCCATCCCGGAGTTATTAGCAAAATAGTAAAAATTGAAAATGTCGAAAAATACTTTTAAATGTTAGGAAAAAAACATTCATCAGTCTGACATGCTTCGACGTCAATCTGTATGAAACTTGGGATGAGGAGTTTCAAGTTTCGTCATAGGTCACATGATTTCGAGGTCACGTGATTTTGTTTTCGTTTGTTTGGTGATCGGCATGGTGATCGGTTATCACGTAATAAGAATTCAAGTAAGTAGCTTCTTTCTAAGTTTCCAAATGCATCATGTTATTAAATTATTAATTGTTAAATTCACATGAATTCTATCACTCATTCTCTGTATAATATTCGTTCATTTCAGCAATATAAAGTTTCGGTAACAAACAGTTCTCAGAAACAGACAGGAACATGTAAAATGGCGAAAGAAATAAAACTCTCTAAATTTTAAATTGAGTTTTTAATGTAATGGTTTTAATACAAATAATCGAGCATTAATTTCACGTAAGTTCTTATCTTCCAGGTGCATTTTTAAATTTGATTTTAATATTGCTGACAAACGCCTTATTGTTGGCTATGTCTATGATTGGGAATTATGTTACTTCCAAACAGTTCATTAAGTTGTGAGTACACGTAGTTAGGCTTTCTCTTTCTGCACATGCCGGATTAGTTTTCCAGTTTGCTCTTAATCCAATTCATTTCTGGATGTATGGAGGGAAAAAAATTTATACTAGATGAAAGAGGAGAAGATGGCTAACTAATGTTGCAAAAATTAGCACTTCTTTTATTCCCCCATACACCCCTGTGTAGAGTTTTCAATTCTTTGCTTACTAATTTTTTTCTTTGTAGACTTCTACTGAGAACTACTATAGAAGGATATGATAATTTTGTGCCGAAGGCCAGGACAAAAGTAGATTTTAGGCCATGGAGGGAGCTATAATATTATTTGAGGTTAATGAAATGTTCCTTATTTATTAGTTTTACATTATAATACACCTATCCCTCGATTTACACGAAAGATAGGTTCTGTATAAAATTGTGTGAATCAAGTTTATTTAGAGCCAAGTATGCCTATTTTCCCGCTCTCATTTAGTTCACCGAAAAGAGATGATTTCTTATTTAGTAACACAAAAGGGTGTGTATACTTATTTACAAAAGTACACAAAAGGGTTTTTTGTCCCATGAATGAATACGTTATAACAGAAAATGTGATTGAAAAGTTCCGTGATACATTCTAAACAGCAAAATAAATAAATCTAAAATCTATTTTCCAGATTCCTCATATTGACAATTAAATTTAAATCCTCAGTTTCAAACATTGAGTTATTGCAAAATCTCTGACAATTCAAAATAGTTGTGAAGATTTTAGGCTTTTTATTGTGTATGAGCATTTAAATGAAAAAGTATATGTACATATTGTTAACATTGAAGAAATAGTTTCCTAAAAAAATGTAGTATCTGTTAAGTATTTAGCGCCAAATGTGAAACTCCCGCTCCGCTTGGCGCGTCGCCAAGGAGCGACCACCCTTTGGGTTGCCGATTGCTCGACCCCGGAGTCAGGCATTCGCAGCCAGAACTCCGCAGAGTGTTGTTATCAATGTCCATTCGTCTTATGTTAAATATATAAAGGTTGTGAGTCACTAGTATGAGTTATCTAATGTTCACAAGTACCAGCACGCCTCCCTAATACAGTCCACTCGCGCATCACGCATTTTACATTCATCCGACTTCGCATGAGATTAATAACTCTACTTCGCAGCCTCGCAGCAATCCGCATTATGGCAAAAACAACAGCCTTAAACAGACAAAAAGGTGCGTTGAAAGCGCAAATGACCAAACTTGGACAATTGCTCAACGAAAAGGATGAATCGCAATTCACAAAGATTGAACTGGATATAAAACTTAAATCCTTGAAAAAGATCCAAGAAAGCATCGCAGTGCTTCGATCGCATTATTATGAAACTGTTGAAAAAGACGAAGATTTGCCAGAAATTGAAAACGATCTAGAGGAAATAGAATCAAAATCTGAAGAGTTTGAAGTTAGAATTTCAGTTTATCTCTCAGCATATGAAGAAAGAAAATCTAGTAGTGAAATTAAAAATAATATCTCAATAAGACTGCCAGAACTCTCTATTTCAAAATTCACAGGTAAAATAGAAGACTGGAACAATTTCAAAACGCAATTCAACAGCATCATTAATAGCAATGAACAATTGTCACCAGAACAGAAACTTCAATATTTACAGTCATGCCTAATAGGAGACGCAAGACACTTAATGTCTATGGAGGACACTTTCGATTCTTTATTCAAAGCCTTAGAAGAAAGATACGAAAACAAAAGATTACTCATTGAAACGCATGTGAAATCAATTTTAAATTATTCCAAAATTCATCAAGAATCTTCTAAAGAACTGAGGCATCTAATTGATAATATCAACAAAAATATTCGCGCTCTGAAAGTTCTCAAGTACCAAAGAAACGAATTAAGTGACGTCCTTCTGCTAAACATAATCTTAGAAAAATTAGACAGAGAAACTCGCAAGCAGTTCGAACTAAACGCAAGTTCCAAAGAAGTTCCAAAATTTGAAGATCTAATATCCTTTTTAGAAAAAAGATGTCAAGTCTTAGACAATATATCGAGAAATGTATATCACAAACCAACTAAAAGTGTGCCGGAAGTGAGATTTCACTCAAAGTCCTTGGTTGTAAAGAGTAATAAGAAAATGTGTAATTTATGTTCATCTCCCGATCATGGAATTTTTAAATGCACGAATTTTTTACAATTGGATGTTCAAGGAAGATGGGACTTAGCAAAGAATCATAATCTGTGTACGAATTGTTTAAGCAATCTGCATCAACTTCTCGCATGCAAGTCTACACATTTTTGTTCGTTGTGTGGAAAACGACACAACTCCTTACTACACAGAGATGCAGCTGGTTCCAATCTCGCGCCGTGGGATTTACGACCTCAAGGACCCCCCGTAGAGAGTGCGACTGATGGCTCTCCTATTGTTCAAGAAGTTCGGACTTTTGCTGGCTACTCTCCCTCTCCTTCAAGAGAGCAGGGTAATGTTATCCTATCTACTGCACTCGTTCCCGTACTGAACGCCTCCGGACATCCAGTTATCGGACGGTGTCTTCTAGATTGCGGGAGCCAGAGTAGTTTTATCACGGCGGAATTTGCCAACTTATTGCAACTAAAACAGGAAAAATTTCAAGCATCCGTTTCCGGAATCAGTGGAAAATCTGCGACTCTTTTTTCGAAAATAAGCACAGTAATTTCGAATGAGAGTAGATCTTTTAGCAGAGAGTTGGAGCTTTTGATTCTTCCCAAAATAACAGATGCCATCCCCTGCACAGATGTTAATATAAAAGATCTTCATTTGCCATCAGGCATAAGATTGGCAGACCCGGAGTTCGGCACTCCTAATAGGATCGACCTTCTGGTTGGAGCCGAGTTATTCTGGGATATCATAAGAACAGGACAGTTTAGAACATGCTCCCCAGAGTTAAGATTTCAGGAAACAGTGTTTGGCTACATTGCCACCGGAGTGACTGACAGCTCCTCCAATTACACATTCTCGGGATGTCGCTACATAAATGGAGCTCAAATATTGACAACGAAATTGAAGAACAAGAAGATCATAATTGTAATGAGAAATCTCAGGACAGTAAAAAGGCGTTGGATGTAGGCTGGAGTCCTCGCAATTTCGTATCTACCCCAAAAGATATAGAGAACATAGAAGTGCCTCGTTACTTAGAGAACGTACAAGACGAGCTGTCCATTTTACACGGCTTCGCTGACGCTTCAGAAGCAGCCTATGGGGCAGCCATTTATCTTCAAAATATCTCCAGCTCCCAAGAAGTTACGTCGCACCTAATATGCAGCAAATCTCAGGTAGCCTCACTCAAAAAAATGTCCATTGCGAGACTAGAATTGTCAGCTTGCCTCCTGCTAGCAGAGTTAATGAAGAAAACATTAAACTCCTTAAAAATGAATATAAATCAAATTATATTGTGGTCAGACTCCACCATAGCCCTTGCATGGATTAAAACGCCCTCTCATCTCCTGAAAACATTTGTGGGTAATAGAGTCTCCAAAATTCAGCAGCTAACAGAAGCCTGCCAATGGAGACACGTATCATCTGAACAGAATCCTGCAGACTTGATCTCCCGCGGAACAAGCAGTAAACAGCTCTCCACCTTGTGGTTCAACGGCCCAGGATTTTTAACTCAAGATTGTTCTGCAATAAGTGAGATAACACCTTCACCTATCTGTCTAGACTCTAATATCTTTGAAGTCGAGCTCAAAAAGGACATTTGTCTAGCATTAATTCAGAACACTTCATTTATACAAAGGATTTTAAATATTTCCAACAGTTTTTCGAAAATTATTCGCATTTTAAGTTTTGTTTTTAGGTTTGCTAAAAATCAATGCCGCAGAAAGGGTCCGTTAACCATCCAGGAATTGGATCAATCTACTAAATTCTTAATTAAATCTGTCCAAGAAGTGGAATTTTCTGAAGAAATAAAAATGTTGAAGAACGACAAATCAAGTGAGTCAGAAAAGTAAACTCAAATTTTTAAATCCATTTCTTGATGAGGATTCACTTCTCCGAGTCGGAGGTAGGTTAAGTAATTCCAATTTAACGTTTAATCATAAACATCCAATAATTTTGCGTAAGAGTCATAAACTCACTTCAATGATTTTCGAATATTTTCATAAAAAGTACTTACATTTAGGCCCGCAGTCATTATTGCACCATGTTCGCATGCAATATTGGCCACTAAATGGCAAAAGTACTGCGAGGAAAATAGTTCACGAATGTGTCCTATGCTTTAAAAACAAACCTACTACAGCAGAGCAAATTATGGGAAATCTTAATTCAGAAAGGACAAATCCTAATTTTACTTTTAATGTGACGGGAGTAGACTTTTGTGGTCCCTTTGAAATTAAGTATAAAAATCAGAGAAAGGGAAAATATTCCAAAATTTATTTAGCTATATTTATTTGTTTGGCTACAAAAGCTATTCATATCGAGTTAGTCACTGACCTGACTTCAGAAACCTTTATAGCTACTTTAAAGCGTTTTTTTGCTCGTAGAGGAAAAAGTTCAGTTATCATGTCAGACAACGCAACCAATTTCAGAGGTGCGCATTCAGAATTAAAACGAATGTTATCCCTTCTTAATAATCAAGATAATAGTCTTTCAAATTATTTAACCTCAGAATCAATAACTTGGAAATTAATTTCCCCCAAGTCACCAAATTTCGGAGGCTTATGGGAAGCCGGTGTCAAGTCGGTTAAATATCATTTGAAAAGAGTTTTAAACAATGTTAGATTTACATTTGAAAAATTTTTGACACTTGTCACTCAAATAGAGGGCACGTTAAATTCGCGCCCCCTAACTCCTCTGCCTTCAGATGTTAATGACTATGAAGTTCTCACCCCTGGCCACTTCTTAATTAGCCGCCCAATTAACTCAATTCCTGAACCGCAATTAATCGATATTAATGAAAATCGTCTTTCAAGATGGCAGAAAATGACAAAATACTCGCAGCTAATTTGGAAAAACTGGCAAAGAGATTACCTAAATCATCTACAAAATCGCACCAAATGGCAATTTAAGCAAGATAATATTCCTATTGGTACTATGGTGTTACTTAAAGATGAAAATCTACCTCCAGGTAAATGGGCTTTGGGTAGAATTCTGGAAACAATTCCAGGTCCTGGCATAAAAGTTGCCAAAGTAAAAACTTCTGCAAATACCTTTCTCAGGGGCATCTCAAAAATATGTATTCTTCCAGGACAAGAAAATTGTTAATATTTTTAGTTGTGATTATTGTCCTTCATAGTGCACAATTCATTTTAATTATTCATCGGGTTTGGTAACTTCTTATTAATTGTATGTGTATTGCATTTGTATCTTGTATTTCTATGTCTTTTTTATATTCAGTATTGTTTATCATAATGTATAATTATTGAAAATTCTTTCAATGCCGGGCGGAATGTTAAGTATTTAGCGCCAAATGTGAAACTCCCGCTCCGCTTGGCGCGTCGCCAAGGAGCGACCCCCCTTTGGGTTGCCGATTGCTCGCCCCCGGAGTCGGGCATTCGCAGCCAGAACTCCGCAGAGTGTTGTTATCAATGTCCATTCGTCTTATGTTAAATAAATAAAGGTTGTGAGTCACTAGTATGAGTTATCAAATGTTCACAAGGACCAGCACGCCTCCCTAATACAGTCCACTCGCGCATCACGCATTTTACAGTATCTTTTAAAGTTGTATTAAGCCCAGGGCTGCAAAAAAGCCGGTTATTATTTAAAAACGCCGGTTTTTATTGGCTTTTTTCAATTACACACAATACCGTACCTATTTAAAATTTGTACTTATATTATGTTAAATGTTGCTATTGTCAATTTGTGTAAAATGAAGCTCAAATCTTTCTTTTAATGAAGTTTATTTTAAGTTGGATTCAGAATTATTTTGTGAACTGCATGAATGTATTTTACAATATGGAATACCATTTTCGGGTTTGTGTGCTTAATTTCGTGAGGATCTCTCATTAAACCTTCGCCTAATATTATAGCTAGTACGCAATTGTTTTTTTTTTTTTTTTTCAACACAAAAGGAGAAGGAAATTAAATCCAGGTTGGGAGAGAGGAATGAAATTCGGCTTCTTCTATAGTCGAGCACAATACCTTATCTTAATAAATATGAGAAGCTATTCTATTACAGATTCAAGTACATACTTCTCACTTAAAATTGATTTTGACATTAAGACTTTAATTACTTTAAAATAATTCAGAATACTGAAACTTGCAATAAAAAACTATGTTCGTTATTTTTTTCTAGCATACATTTGACACTACCAACAAAAAAGCCTTTTGCTCAAGGCGAGAAGAGTAAGAAAAACAGTGATTTGAAGTATTTCCCTTTTCGTTAACAAAATACTTAACATAATCCTAATTAACTAAACTAGTGTTTACCTACAACACCACTCATGGCAAAAATTTAAAAGAGTCTCCTGTGGTGAGTAGTTAGTTCACTTTTATATTAGGGAATTTTTTTTTAATACATAGAATTAAACATTTTTTAAGATCAATATTCTAGTACAATTTAACTTTGACCAGCAGGTCTGCTTCAAGATGGGCATCTTTATTTTATGCAATTTATTTGACAAATAGCTTTTATTTTTATTTGGATCAGAGATTTAGTTAAGGTTCTGAAATGGCATTAAGAAAAGTTAAAGATACCTTAAAATATGCAAAAGATTATTAGTTAAAGACTAAGGCAAATGGTTGGAAATATTTAGTTCATATAGCAGTGTCAAGTGAACTTTTGAATTCTTAGTGAAAATCTTTGAAAATAAATCTTTTAAACTGTATTGAATTTAAATAAATTTCTAATAAGGAGCACTTTCCTTTTGCTATTTCTATAATGTGTCATTCTATTAAATAATTTTCATTCTTATTTCAAGTATTTTGCTATTGGAGTAAAAATTTAATTGTATAAACGATATAAATATAATTTCATTTAATACTTTGTTGGGAAAATGTTTGAACTTTTTTTAATAAAAGCCGGCCTTTTTTAAGCGGTTTAAACCAAAAATAGCCGGCCAGCTTTTTTTGCCCCGGTTAAAATCCTGCAGCTCTGAAAGTCCTTGATATGACAAAACAATAGTGAAGTGCTTTACTAGTAGACTAAAATACTTATCAAGTGCTATTATTGTAGTTGAACTATCAACCTCAAAATATGCTCCAACCATAATTAAAATTGCTTGTTTCCAAAACTTCTGGACAATCAGACTTGATACAGATCATGCTTATCAAGCCTATCTCTGTCAATGAAGAAATCACCCTTCCTTCGGAAGAGACATCATTGTAGAATTAGGGGATGAAATTACTCTTATGTTGCGATGCATTGCAATGTAAAAAAGTGAATTTGCATTTGCAGCAGGCTTGGAGTAATCGCGATTACGTAATCGTAATCGGCTGTAATCGATTACATTTTGACAAAATCGTAATCGTAATCGCAATCTGACGATGGCATATTCTCATAATCATAATCGAAATTGTGTAATCCCGTAATCCTTTTTCTCCCGTAATTTTAATCGTAATCTTAAGGAAAAAATCCGTAATCTGCTGGTCCTGCAATCGTGTAATCTTGACCTGCTGAAAGCTGAAATTTTTAGCTCTACCATTGGATAGAAGAGATAAGATTACAAGAAAAAGGATTGAAGCTGTGTACTGAAGTCCTATCCTAAGCGGTCTGTAACCTACGGGCGATCATAAGATAAAAGGTTCTGTGGGGCGGTCGCAGAGCCTTGATGGCAGGACCATATAATAGTCTGCGTATATAATTGTTGCGGTCTCTCAGAATTCTTAATTGCGGCTCCACTCTCCACGGGGAATGGCTGGAGAGCCCGAGAAGAAAGAGAGTGGATATGTCACTCGCATCGCCTTGGGGCTCTCACGGGGGGGGGGGGGGGGCTCCGGTCTCCTCGCGTCGTCCAGTTTCGATAAAAGAGCGGTAATCTGTCCGCAAGTCAAAGATTTCGGGGTAGATAAGAGAGGGGAAGGTGTTTATAGAAGGACCAAGGCCCTGAAATGCATCGGTCATTTTGCTTCCTTAATTACCCCTTCAAAGTATATTCAAACGGTTGGGCAATAGGCGAGAGTCTGGAAGGGATCGCCGCGAGTAAAAGAGAGTGTCCCCTTTCTTCTCTCCGCGTGGGTCCCGTTCAATAATTGAAGCAGACTGCCCCCTGAAAATCTAGTGGAAAGAGTACTATCACCTACACACATAAAGAGATACGAAATGCCTTTTGCGTTTTCGCCTTTCTTTAACGGCAGAAGTGAAGAATTTTTCTAAAGAATAGCACATTTACACTTCAGCAATTTAGGAGCTGGCGTTACATGATGCTCTATGCTTAAGATGCATGAAATCTTAACCCTGGTACGTGTGATTATTATTTTATTTTTAAATATGTTCTTCGAATATTTAAAAAAGTACATACATTTAAATCTTAAATTTATTTATATTTTAATGCTAATATTCTTTTTAATTAATAGGTATGTAAAAGAAAAAGTGATTTATGTTCAGACATTCTCCCAATTGTTTTTTTACATGCATGAATTAATATTTAGGAATTATTTTTAAAAGTTAATTATTTTTTTCTTCTTAGAATTACCTCAACAGAATTTTGTATCTCAGTTTAATCTTGTACGTTAAATTTGTGTTGTAAAATTACTTGCACTTTATTTTTTTATTAAAACAGTTAGTACATGGGAAAAAATTATATGCTCGTGCATGTTAAAAAAAAACACCACAAAAATCTATTAAAAATATTATAGCCATTCGTATTATAATTATTCTTCATATTACTTTTTAACGATTACTAATTTTGCTAAGAGTAATTTGAATGTTCATGTTCAAATTTTTTGAAATTATTCTAAAATGCAGCATTTATTTTCAAAAGATTATTTATCTCTTACACTATCTGAATATTTTGTTATCCCGTGCAATTCATACACATCTTATAAGTGATTTCATAAAGAATCATACAAATTATTATTTTCAGTAAACTAATTGGTGTTATGTGAAATATTTGCACAATTTAAACTAGAAAATAAATACAATGGAGAAATATACTACATTTTCAGAAATTGCAGCCAACTAAATTTTGATTGTATGCACACAAAATAACAATGAACCAGGTAAATCACTTATGCATTATATATACATTTAGTGCATCGTCTTTGCTTATATACAAAATACGATCAATGTAGTTATCCCTCAAATGAGTTTTAAATATTCGAAAAATACTGAATGTGCCTTTCCTGATTATATATATATATATATATATATATATATTACAAATTTTCATTTCTGCAACGACGTCATAATTCCAGAACTGTGATGTTGAAATCATTTCATTATAATTGCATTCATCATCATTTCAGTTATGATTTTTAATTAAATTTTTGATTTAATAAGAGATAACTTTTTGATTTATGACACTATTGTAAAAATGAGAGTTGTATGCATAATATCGGAAAATTTTATGCTAATCTAATCGTAATCGGATGTCATAATCGTAATCGATTACATTTTTCAACGACTGTAATCGCTTCCGTAATCGTAATTACTTTTTGGCAAAGGATTACAATCGTAATCGTAATCATAATCTCTCAATTTCTCCCTTTGTAATCGTAATCGATTACGTTTATTTGTAATCGACTCCAAGCCTGATTTGCAGTTTGAGTAATCGCTCATTTATAAAACGATTGAATGTATACCTTTTAATTTAACTGATAATTTATTGAAAAATACGAGTAATTTTTCTTAGAATTTTCATTTTACAATATTTTTATTTGTTTAAATAAATATATTTTTAAAAATATTCTTCAAAATATGTACACATTTACAATTGTATAATGTCATTGGAGAAATGAAGCTCCTTGTTTTCTTATAATGCTTTGACATAAGCCAATAACTATACTTTTGTAGAAATTGTATTTCATCTTTGAGAAACAAGGTAAGTTTTAGTTAACATTTTGAGAGATGGGCTTTCCACCATTCCACCATTTGAATGTAGTATTTTGTTCAAAGGAAACTTTAGGCATTGACATATAATTAATCCTTCCTTTTAAGTTATTATTGATTGTGCATATGTTTGAATCAGATGTTGTACTTGTAAAACTTAAAAATCTTTTTTGTTCTTGATTTCTCCCCCCCCCCCCCCCGATTGTGAGGTTATATAGTTGTTCAACTATGCAAAAATTATTATTTCTCATGTTGCCATTCACCAACTATGCTTAGCTTCCTCAGGGGACAAAATGAAGTTAAGCCAGTACCTTGGATCGCAAAAAGTTGATGAAACTGCTGGGGTCATACATTTTAAGATAATTAAAGATTTCTCCTTTCATAAAATGCTGTCTTCAGGTTCATTTTAAAATAGGCAAAACGAAGCAGGAATTGATTAGTCATGTTTTTAGGTACTAATTACTGTCTAAAAACTATTAAGGTAAACAAAATATTGTTTAACAAAGGAGCAACAATCTTTAATAAATAAATATAATACTTTAAATGGGTGTTATGTAATAATTAAAAAAAATTAAACACATTAAATACTAATTTTGCTAGTAACTACAACGCATTTTATATATATATATATATATTATTTAAAGAAAAAAAAAAAAAAAAGCAAGTACTGCAATGCATTTTTTTTAAATGTATGTTTTTTTAAGTAAAAAAAAAAACAAAGCAAATCAAAGAATTAAAACAAAATAATTAATAGATACTGGGTAAATTTAAAAAACAACCCTGCCTTGAGAATGCAAATTTAACAATAATTTCAACAGTTCAGGGTTTTGTAGTTAACATATATAATCCTCGGAGCATGAAGTTTTTTGCGAGAGGGAAAATTATTGTATCTAGATTTTATTGTGCTTAAGTGTAAAAGATATATGATAGTAGCAATATAATTTTTGATTATTGAAAGTAAAAAAAAAAACAATAAACCTTTCGAATAATAATGGAAATAATTCCTACTAATATCTGTTTTATACTTTATCAGAAAATGCTGCTGCTTTGTAATTTTCAGCAGTTTAAAAAGGCTTTTTTGTTTAATTCTTTCTTTTTGCATTTTTAGCTTGTGCCTAAGTAAGCTATACCAATTGTGATGAGAAGATTTGGATGATAAATTTAGGGTAGAGTTTTGGAAGGTTCATCAAATTGGCATGAATTCACATCTGCAAAAAACCATATACTGTATTGTTATTTAGATGATTATATATTTTTAGCTTTAAACTTTTACTTTGACTTCAAATATTTACTGAGGTCACAGCCTTCCCCCTATATATAGAGCCTATTTTGTATTTTTCACCCTAATATATTTTTAAATTTTAATTTATGTCCACTAACTTTTGGATTTCAATTAATTATGATTTTTTTGTAAGTCACCCACCCCCCACCCCTCAAGTACTACACTACATACTGTATACAAAACATTTTAATATACCCTAAATTCTCAGCATATTTGTCCAGTTTTAATCATAAGTTCATGTGACATTCCTGTGTCTTATTGTATTCTGAGAAAATATCTGCTCTATATTTAATTTGATGGCTTTTAATAAATATTTTTAGAAATTTTTTTTTCTCTTGTTTTTGTTCAAGTGTGATATTGCATTTTGCTAAAATAAAAAGAAATCTATTGGTAAAGTTATTATTTTTCTGTCACATATATTTCAGTAGCTTAAAAAAAATTAAGTACAATTTGCCCTTTGAATAAATTGCTGGTTTTTATTTATTTATTTTAATACAATGTACCTAATCTTTGTTATAGGGCCTCGTCTTCTCAAAAGCAGTTTTTAAAATAACAGTTGTGGAATAAAATTGATATTTAAGATAAAAATAAATATGAATAGGTTAATGCTTGAGGGGTAACTGGTATCGGTATTTTAGAAGTTTAAGAATGTTTCAGCAGTCCTTTTTGTTTGTTTTCTGGAAAAAATAGTAAAGTGAAGTTTAATACTGGGCAATTTGGTATTCTACTACAAAATTCAAAATCTCTTGTACACCAATTGTTTTGACCACTTAAATTGTATTTTATGTTTTATGTATTTATTTTTGAAATATTTGTTTGTAAAGTGACAGTCCAATTCTATATTCTTAGTTTTGTTTGAAAAGTGCTTCGTTTCCCGGAAGATCGACGCAGGTAAAAAATCTAGTTCTATGTTCAGGTCCTATATTTTTTAACGTTATAGAAGTGTTGCGTTTTGATGCAGATTGACGTCGGTCAAAAATATCGTTTCATGTTCAGGACCCATATTTTTAACGTTCGAGAAGTGTTACGTTTTTATGCAGATCGACGTCGACCAAAAATCTAGTTCTATATTCCGGGCAGAATTTTTTTAACGTTAAAGAAGTGTTGCGTTTTGATGCAGATTGACGTCGGTCAAAAATCTCGTTTTATATTCCGGAACTATATTTTTTAACGTTTGACAAGTATTAAGTTTTGATGCAGATTGACACAGGTAAAAAAGATAGATCTATATTCATCATCTATATTTTAACGTTAAGTTTTTACGCAGATCGACGTCGGTGAAAAATCTAGTTCTATATTCAGGACTTATATTTTTCAACGTTTGACAAGTGTTAAGTTTCGATGCAGATTGACATAGGTAAAAAAGATAGATCTATATTTTTTCGGCAAATTTTTCTACGTCGATCGGTAAGTCGTGCTACTTGGGTGTGTGGGGTGGCAACCCAACCATCCCATACAACCAACGTCATCCATTTACCAACCAGAATACAGCCATTTCATCCATATTACGTCCTGCAGCCAAGAAAGACGTACATATGATGTCGAATTAGAACATCAACTGGTAAAAACCATGATCAACGTCAACATTACGTCCTTCCTGAATATAAAAGAGGTGACCCAGTTTTCCTCCAGCTTTGATGTTTTTCCGACGTCTTTTCTAAATGGAATATTCATTTGTTTTTCGCTTGACATTTTTAAGTAAGTTTTATTTATTCATATTTATTTTTATTTATTTGAAGCAGAGTAAGGCCAGGAACACACTTGGCGGTTTTTTCCGAACGGATTTTTTACCGTCGCCGTCGTATCAGTAGTGGCGTAGCTAAAAAAAAGGTCTATAATATTCCTTAGGGCCATTCCATGAAAACAGGTACATGGGTGGTCAATTTTAAAATCATACTTATGTGGATAATTTTGGTATGTATTAAAAGATAAAATGTCAAATTTTATGTTTTGAGTAAGAAATCAAAGTTTATCATTTCTGGATTGGCAACACAGTACTCTAAAGATGGTTGATTTGTGCAAGCAAGTTCATTGAGTTTTCGAACGAAGTTTGCATGATTGTTTTGGATAAAAAAAATCAACTGAAACTCCTGATGTCAACTTTATAGGTAAGTATAAAAGTTAATTATTTTATTTTATTAAGCTTTAAGATCTAGGAGATATCTCAATAGCTATACTAGCACCCACAAAGAGCTTATTTTTCGTGTCCCGCACGTGACAAAAAAGATGAATATTTTCATTTAGGTTAAAAATGAAGCGCATTTATTTTGTGTAAATGGCATTTCTAAAGCAGATTAATGTAGTACACATATCCTATGCTAGTTTTAGATTTTAAAGTTACTTTTACTAGTAAAAAAATCCAAAAACAAATCTTCCGCACGTGACGCATTACACGTAGTAAACACAACTCCAATTTCTAAATGTTGATAAGAATTTTATTTCAACATAACTTGAATTCTTTAATGGTTTTTTGTTCTAAAATTGTGTTACTCTAAAGAAATAAATTATACATTTTCTCATATTTATGATAGTTTTTGCTAAATTATGTATTTAATAGAGCATACATTTCTAAAATTTTACATTTTCATTACAGAATGCCCTATCATTTCAAGGATCATTTATGTTTCAGAACAGATTACTCAAGTCATATAGAAAGACAAATAAGAATAAGCTAGTTGAAAATATTCATAATAAATTATAAAGCAACTACATTTTTTATCGACGAGTTGTTTGGAAGAGCATTATTTTCGATTTTTTTTTTTCAATATTTGATACAACATCGTAACAACATAGCTTAAACATTATGAGATTTACTTTAGAAAGTCTATTTAGAATTAGAGCTGAATTATATTTCCCTTTTATGACTTTTTGCACAACAACTTTAAATAATATTTTAACTTTTTAACATTAATAAAATTTGATTTTTATTGAACAGAAATGGATAATGGAAGGACCTAAATCAAGTGCTGAAAGAGTGAAAAAGATGAGAGAAAAAAAGGTCCACATTTCCAGAAGAAAGAAAATAAAAGGACAAATGGACTGAATAAATGAGGAAAGACTATATGACTAAAGCCGAAAAAGAGAAACGAAAGCTCTAATACTACAAGTGGCCAGAGCACCCTTATAGAATTCCCTATCTCTTTAAAGATGTCTTAAGAAAGATATCAGCTCCCGCTTTATCTAACAACAGAATTTTTTTTAAATTTTGAAAAAATAATAAAACTTTTTTTTTAATTTAGTCTAATTCTAATTAAAATTTTATATATTTCTCGGAATGATCAATTTGCGCATATATTCTATTAAAATTAATGCTTTGTGTTTTAAAGTGTATAACCAATACATTGTTTGATGTTTTCATTTAATTTCCAACATTCTGAAAACATGTATTACATAAGCATTTGCAATATGTTCCGCACGTGACAACTGTGTCCCGCACGTTACACGATACATTATAATTTTTTTCAACTATTAAAATTATTATTTCTCAAAACTTTAGATATGTTTTATTTACATTGGAGCCTTGGCTTTCAATTCCTATATTTTGTTTTGTCACTGCATGGTTAATAGAGCAGACATTCTAGTTGATTCATAATGAAAATTAAGAGAGGTTGACTTAAAGTGTCCCGCACGTGACACATGAAGATTAATTTTATTTTAAACTATAAAAAAGATTTCTGAAAGATAAGTACGTGTCAAAAGCGTCTTTGCACCATAAGTAAAGATTAAAAAATGCAATTGCTTCCACTTGTTTAAAATCTTCTATTCTATGACAAAATTTTGGTAAAACTTTTGAGTTCATTTGTCCCGCACGTGACGGTGGAATGGCCCCTTATAACTTCGTAATGAATACGAATCAATATACCTAACCCTACCTGAAATATATATATATATATATATATATATATATATATATATATATATCTTCTAAAACCACGTTAAAAACAAAACGCAAGGTAATTACATAATAATAATGGCCACAAATACAATAATTTCAAATGATGCATTTTTACCAAACAATTCAAAAATACAATGAAAAATAAAACATTTTTATCTAAAGTTATTGGGGCTACAATTTTGTCTGCTATTTTTCAGTAAATTTAGCTATTTTGAGATTTTTTTTAGCATGCTAGGTCTTAGTAAAGGCGGTCACCCGAAATGTATTGGTGGTATACCGGTCGATCGCGATTAATTTATTGCCCACCCCTGCTAAAAAGCTAAAAGCCCTCTAAAAACCTAAGGAACAAACGATGTTACCCCTAAAAATCCACAAATCCCCTGAAAACTCTCCTCCCGTAAAAATTCCAATGCCAGAGTCAGCCCCATGCACCCCCCCCCCCTTTCCGAGCGATGGCCGCACCCTCCTAAAAAGCTACGGAGCTCCTCAAAACTATGCCCCCTAAAAATCCGCCAACCTCCTCAAATTCCTCCCACAGTAAAAATTTCAATGGCATAGTCACCTCGAGATCCCCCTCCCCCCGATATTCATATGATGCATCATAACATACAGTAAAATAGGTTCCGTTATTTTTTTTTCTATGGTTTTGAAAGAGAAAACCTTCGTCCAATACAATATATTGGGATGGGACGAAAAAACTCTATTTTTTTCCCCAAGTCTGAATCATGACCCACTCTATACTATACATTAAGTTTCTTAGTATTTTGAACCATTATCAGTCCACTGAGTTCACTACACGTCAAGATCCTCTCTAGCACACACGCTCTCAACGGCTTGTGGCCCCGTTGTATGTACCAAATCTTATCGTGGCCTCGAGTTTATGCATCTATGTATGCATGTACAAATTAACTTATTTATTTGTGTTTAAGCTAGTTTGTATGGTCCCGGATCCCGAGTTCCCACTGGTGTATGCACATAAAGAATAAAAAATAGTCGAACGATAAAACGGTCTTACGGTCTAACTATAAAACTAATAATGATTGGGGGGGGGGGGGGGAATTAAAAATTGCAAAACACTTGAATTCTAAGAATCTGAGAGAATAATAATAATAAAATTAATAATAATAAAAATACACAGAGGGAAGTTGATGAGAGAAAAGGAGTAGACTTCTTCCAAAACGTAAAAAGCTTTCTGAATATAAATTTTGGAAGGAAAAAAAAGTAGGTACTGTAGCGTACTTTTATAAAAGTACGCAACAGTTCATTCAAGTATACTTGAATGAAAACAAATACGCGCACGAAATTCTGGTATTACACTCAATGTAATACTCAAACTTTATAAACTTTTACTTTTTATTATGATTTAGTTACTATTGATTTAATAACTACCTAAGTATTCAACTGATATGTTGTATAATCGAGTACAGTAAACATACTCTTATTTCCAGGGAAAAATACAAACTGTCATACACTGTTAAAAATTTCCGTAAGAAAATAGTAAAATAACCATTTATTTTATTGTTATTTTACCATATTTAATTACAACAGTTGAATAACCATTAAAAAGATGGTACTCAAACCGCTGATTGCGAAAAAAAATCGTTTATTCTCTGTTTATCCTAAAGAACGTTTAACTAACCGTATTTTTCAAGCGCTCAATAAGAATCGGGCGTCCATCTTGATTGCGAAACCTTACCGGTTGTCCGTTGTTTTAAAATAGGAATACGGATTTATCAATTAAAATCTGCATGTGTATATAAAAAAAGAATTTAAAAAAAAAGTGGCTTAAGCAGAGGATACTAAATAGAAACACATACACACATAAATTAAAAATTGGAGACACCGGATTCCCAAACTGTTTGCGAATGAGCGAACCCATAATTTGAGCTGCTGAAGCTTGTTATGTATTTTAATTTTTGCAGTAAATAAAATGATTTTCGTCAATATACAGTAAATTTAAACTAAAAATGACTTTGGATCCAATCAAAAACTGCAATATCAATTTTAAGGCAGTTTGCCTGTTGGAAAAGAACATTTATTGCTAAATAAACGGCCACTTCATGTGTTGAGATGGCCGAATGGCTAGAGAGCGAGGATGGGGTGCCGTCCACCTGGGTTCGATTCCTGAAAGCTTCGTTTACGGTCTCTACGCCTCGAAATGGTTCAAAAACGGTTAAAATTTTATTTTTAAATATTAATAAAACCGTAAACTTTTGTATTTATGACTTTTTAACCAAGTTGATTGGAAATGGTTAGGTCCCGTAAAGATAGAAAAATGTTCCAAACCGTAAATCTAACGGTGAATTAGATGGACAGACTGCTGCCGGTCATTTAACCGTAATTTCATGATGAAATTTCTAACAGTGTATGTAGACTTGTAATAGATTTGGTCAAAATAATATGCAATATTTTGCCATTGTGTGAAATATTTTATCAGTACGGAATGATTGTATACCATGGTCTCCTTTCCGAGACTCGTGGGTCTCCGATTTTACTATTTTCTCCTGCGGCCCCTCAGATTTGTTCTGTGGCCCCCAGGGTGGCCATATGGCTCATGTTGCAAAACCCTGCTCTAGCATTTTCCAAGCACTACGATCTACTGCAGTAATGAAAAAAAAAAAAATTGAAAATCATGGCGAGGCTTGTGTTAGAATCAAGACTTTTAATAGAATAATAGTTAGACGCCCTGCCCTATTCGCATTATATGCCATCCCCCCCCCCCCCCGGCACATTAAGAAATGACGAGTCGAATCACTGACCCACCGTTTTTGATTCTCGAAGAACTTCCGCACAATTCCTAACTTAGTCAGATCCCATTAATTTGGGATACGTAATGCTACCAAGAAAACAGTTCAATAAATGAAGAGGTTCCAATTGCTGGTATTTATCTCTTTTTTTTAATAATTGTTTTGCATATTTTAAAGATTTGTAATAAAAGGATATTTGTGTCGTTCTATCATAAAACTAATTCAATGGCACAGAATTCATCTCATGACCTAACTTTAATAAAAATTTAAAAATTATTTTATCATTATGACAATCACAGCTAAATGTGTAAAAATCTATGGGCCGCGGAAATTCTTTTCAAAATGATTTTTAAAAAAACCGAGAGATTCAGAATATTGAAATAAAAGGTCTCACCAGCAGTTTTTTTTAAGGATAAGTTTTTTTCAAAAGGTTAAAATTTTTGCTGGGCACCAGAAGTTTGTATTTCAAACATATAAAAATATAGGGCTGAAATTAAAAAAAAAAACATAGTAGAAAGCCAGAGCAATCAAATGTTTTTCGAAAATGAAAAATAAGGAAGGGACTGGTGTTACAGACAGCATTTTGATTACAGGGATGGTTGTCAAGGTGGCTTGGGGAAGAGCTAGAACTCCCCCCCCCCCCCCTGTCCTCCACACACACACTGGACGCGATCCTTTTTTTTTTCTTTTCACGGTCAGAGTCGGTATGTTTGTGCAGGTTTGTGCCCTTGCGAGGCCCAAGGCAAAACGAGGCCCCCCATACCCATCTTTTTCAGCTTCTTCATGAAAATTTACACATGAGTTTGGAAATCATGTAGATCCAGCAGAGAAGTATTACTATTTGAATTATTTCAGAAAATATTTTTCTAATGCACATGTATTAATGGAAGAAGAATAGAATTACGAGAATAAATGACAATAAAAACAGATAAATAAAATATGGAAAAGTAATGAACAAAGAAATGTTGAAAAATATTAGACGTTTTATGTTTCAGCAAAAATATTTTTATTTTAACATTCCTTTTGTATATATAAAGATTTTTTTAATTTATGAATGTCCACATATTAAAGAGTTTTACGTGCCTTAAGTGATGCAAATTCCGATATTAGTTCGCTGTAATCCAATTTGTCTGGAAATCTCGTTTTCAATGCTTATTATAGCCAAATTGCCGAGTCTATCCTCCGTCATTGTTGCGCGCAAAAATCTTTTTATTAACTTCAGCTTAGAGAAACTTCTTTCCCCAGATGCAACTTTTCACCGCCAGACCTGTTAGCCGAGGCCTTAGGATTGCTTGCGCACGGAGCGAGGTAGTGGGGTCCACGAATTTCACATGCACGTATCCCCAAGTGTACATGGAGATGCATAAAACCCGGAAATTTTGAAGTGAGGGGAAAAAACCCGGGAATTTTCGGGAAGAAACTGGGAAATTTGGGAACATTGGGAACTTTGAGGGGAAAAAACAAACTTAAGTTTTTTTCAAATAAACATAAATTATTTACACAATATAAAAATGTTTTCAGTATTCAACTATTGTTACAGAGCATATAACATTGCAACGTTATATTATTTCTATTCTAGAAATGTGATCTAGCGTCAAACACTTTTATATCACACCTATAATTTATGAAATTAATTTGTAAATTCAATAAGCTTTTTTTGTGGCAGTATATTGTTGATTCTAAAAATGTAATTTATTTGTTTACTTATGCAGAAAATAAGATTAACCTTCAAAATCTTTTTTCTTCTTTACTTATAGATTTCAAATTACTATAAGAAATAAGCATTATATACAAAACTTATTTGTTTCATTCATAGCATATTTTATTGCAACTTTACCAACACGTTTGAAGAGGTAATTTTTTATGTGAAACACTACGTTTAGTTACCGCAATGTAAGCTCAAAATATGTAGAAGATTTATTAAAATTATCATTTCAGAAAAAAAAAAACGGATATTTCCAGCAAAATTCTTAATGCAACATATGTGTTAGGAAAATTTTCAGATCTATTAAATTTGCATGAGTATTCTAGCATTTTCATTGCATCTCCCAAAATTGATTTAGGGATAATTGATTTAAATACTTCCAATTCCTCAGCAAGCATCATTCCATCAATGTCTCTATTTATTTTTAAAGTGAGATGTTTTTCTAAACCTGCACTTTGCATTTTTAATTTTTCTTTTGAGGTTTAAAAAAAATTGAGCAGGAATCCAAATTTCTCATTATGCGACATAAAAGTTCTTGAAATCGCATTTCTCATTGAAGATATTACCATATCAACAATTACGTTGAAAAAATTTATTCGCATAGATTCTTGTGCATCCACATTCCTCTTTCGACCATCGTTTCTCTCTGCTTTGTCCCCATACTCAGGGTTCACACTGGGGAAAAATACAGGGTGGGATTTCCCACCTTGATCAAAATTTTAAGTGGGATTTTAAAAATTTAAGCGCAAACAAATTTTTTTTGAGTGGGATTTCAGAAAGTATTGCGGGAATCGCGCGGCCTAGCGTGAACCCTGCATACTCATACAAACACGTCATCACCTCGCATTCCAATGAGGATAGAATACAGGGGAGACGCCGAAAGCCGCGAACGCAATAGAGAGCAGTTGAAGCCAGGGGAGAGGTAGGTGAAGGAAGGAGAGGGGGAAAAGTCTACTCAAGAAGGAAAATGTAATCCAATGGATATGAGTGAGAAAATAATTCAGAAATAAAGAAATGCTTCGTTCTCGCGTAGTTTTCTTTGTTGCTCCAACAATGATGTTTCATAATTTGCATCTAACTTAAAAGGCTATTTATTTTAAATTAATTCCTTCTCATTTTATTAAAGTTTTTCGACGTTAGTGAAAGCATTTTTCGAATACATTTTTATAGGTTTTTAAATGCATTAATGTGAAAAAATATACCTAAAAATATTTTTCTTTTCAAGTTTTAAAATTAGAAGTCCGAAAACAATAGAAATAAAATGCAAAAAGTACAGAAAATATGTTTATCTTGCACACATAATAGCAAACACAATAAAAGTTGAAATAATTAGAGAAATAAGTAATTAACTTCTACTTTTACATAGACATAGTAATTTTTTTAAAAAAGAAAACTTACCAATGTAGCGTAGATACATTTATCAAATATATTTTCGGAAGCAAAACAAATCAGAAAATCAGTTACTTAATTGTTTAAATAACACTAATATTTAGTGAAAGAAATTAAGGAATACTTTACGTTTTACCAGTAGGTTGAAAAAAAAGTTTATACAAAAGCTTTTCTCTTTTTTTATTAACTTCAAATTGTATTAAAATGAAATAAAACTATTAAGCTTTCAAATTAAAGATATATGAAAACTTCTAGTTAAATACAAACATTGGGGGGGGGGGGGGGATTCAGTGTGTCACAATTGTGGACTGATAGTTTAAGAATACAATTTCAGCAACTGAAAAATTATACATGTATATGGGACCGTTCATAAATGATGTCACACTTTTTTTCAATATATTTGACCCCTCCTCCTTTGTCACAAAATGTCACATTTTATCATACACCCTACCTCCTTCGTCACATGTCACGCTATATTACATAAGCTTATGTGCTTTCAGTTCAGAAACAAAGCACTGCGTTATAGATCACGTTTCTAATTTTATTTTTGAACTTTTAATAGAATTTGTGAGCCTAATAATAATGATGATGATTGCATGTGTGCTTGATTTGTATAAAATGAGGTTAAGGTTTACGACACAAAAGATATTAAGTATAGAGGATTTGAATATTAATTGTTCGATATCTGGAAACAAATAACCCACGCAAATTTATCTTAAAAGTGCAAAATGCTTAAGAAAATTTCTTTTTAAACATTTAACAAGAAGCAAATTTAAACCTTAATCAGTAAGTCTCGACCGATGCAACGGCGCCGATTGTTCAACAAATTTGCTATCGGCCATCGGCATCGGCGGCAGATGTTATCTTTAGAAAAACATCGGCCCATCGGCCGTAAAAAACATCTAAAAGCCGATGCAAGGCCGATGTTTTTCACAGTGACAACTTTCCAGAAAACATTCTGTCTTTCTCTTTCTTTTTCTCTGCATAGCTCAATTTCCAGTTCCATACAATAACAAGCAGTACATAAGTTTAAAAAAAACACAAAAATAATGTCATTCCACAAAATATTTGATAAAAAATTCGGAAAACTAGTGTAAGCGATCGCTGCCCGAAAACCTTCATTGTTAAAATAGTTCTCTTTGAGCAGAATGCTCGCGAAATAGAATATGTTTAAGTAAAAGTGATAGAAGCGTCTTATGAGTGCTATTTTTTTCGCACTAGGTTAGTTGCCTCATTTTTATCCGTTTTTCTTTTAATAATGGCTTAGCGCATTAGATGTCATTGTGCAATAATATTATACCATGTGCTTTTAGTTTGCCATGTTTCTTGTTATTCCGAAATTGTAAACAATAAAAAGTCAACTCAATCAAAGTACGATAATAATTTTAATTTTTAATAGCGTAAACATTTTCTCTTTGCGCTTTTTTTTTTTTTTTTTTTGCTTCTTCGATCCCACGTGTTACAGTTTTTCTGCAATTGTGCAGCAATTTTGTTGCATCTGCTTTTAATGTGCGGTTGTTCTCATTATTTCATTTTTAGTTTACAACATAGAAAAGATTGGTCAAAAGTAAGAGAAACTTTCCAGTATAAATATTTATTGATTTAAATTTTATGTGTCCAAGTTCGACTTGCAATTTTTAAAAATTGAATTCTCAAAATGAGAGTTCACCGCGACAAGATTTAATAACATCTTAATAAAAATGCTAAAATTTCTTTATTTTCAAAAATTGATCAATGCATATTTTTTTTTTCAAATTACATCTTAACATTTTTTATACGATAATTATTTTAATTTTTTCCCGTTTATACTTCGTTTTTATAGCGCATTTTTTTGGCTTCTTTGATGCCACGTGTTAGACAGTTGACAGTTTTTCTGCTATTGTACAACAATCTCGTTGCATCTGCTTTCAGTTCAGAATATTTCTTGTACAACATAGAACATATTGATAAAAAATATGAACTAATTTTTCAGTATAAATGTTTATTGATCAAAATTTTATGTGTCCAAGTTCGACTTGCAATTTTCAAAAATTTAATTCTTTAAAAACGAGTTTGGGATACAGGGTGGAACAATACCTTAATAAAAATGCTACAATTTCATTAATTTCAAAAATTGTCAAAGTATATAAAAATATAATTTTTTTTTTTTTTTTTTTAAATACATCTTCATTTTTATAAACGATCGCGTGTTTTCAGAAGATTATTTGTCAACAGAAAACTGCTGGTGCTCAAAAAATTGGTTTATTTCGGTGACCTTACATTGTGCTCATGAAAATATAAAGAACATGTCAAGTATTTCACGATAATTTTCAACTCACAAGAAAAAAAAATCTAATAAGATTAGTTCTTAAGACCCAGCATTCATTTGTAATGACAAAAAAATCTCACATCTATGTTTTTAAAGCAATATTCAGTATTTCTTGGTTATGAACAAGGGATATACTATACAAGGGATAATACTGCAAGCGAAATTTTTTAATATTCTATTTTAATTTTAGAAAAAGAGCTTAAAATAACCTTTTTAATGAAAAATAAACATGTAATCGTTCCCGCTTTTCTTTTAAAAACACGGGGGGGGGGGCATGAAAAAAATCTGAGAGGAGGGGGTTGACAGTTTCGTTAAAAATACAAACCCACATTATTTGTTAGTCTGTGTCATAACATCTGCATTCCTCTCCATGAAAAAATTAAGAAAATAAAGGCAGCTGCACTTGGCATTTGCAGTGCAGGTGTTATAAAGAGAAAATGTTGAAGGAAAGGGAATTAGACCCGAGCCGATTCAATGGTTGTTGAGTATTTTTTTCTTTTTGCAAAGATAAGAAAAAAGTATTGAAAATTCTCTGATATAGCATTTTTTAAATTTTTTTAACCTCCAATTAGTTTAATTACTTTACTAGAATCGCGAGTGATTCTTTCAGTTTTAAATATTATGTAAACTTCCCCCAAACAGTTTTACGGTGCTTGAATAGTGCATTTATGCTTTTAAAAACATAAAAATAAATAGTAAATGATTTAAATGACATTTTTGACAAGCATTCTACACGTTTTAATGGTTTAAAGCGACTTTTTTTTTTTCCATCGGCCATCGGCATCTGCCATCGACCGATGGAAGAGGAGAATAATCGGCAATCGGCCGCCGGCCGATCTCGGAACAATCGGCATCGGCCCATCGGCCAAAGAATGCCATCGGTCGAGCCCTATTAATCAGCATCGGTATCTACGCTACAAAATGATAAATGAAGCTTCAAAATCAAATTAGGAAAATAAAAAAAAAACTCTAAAAATAAATTTAATTTGCTGATTTTAAATGCTTTTACATAAATCAAAATGGGAATGTCACACTTCTTCTTACCCCCTCCCCTTGTCACAAACGGTCACACTTTCTCGGACCCCTCCCCCTCGAAGCGGGATATCATTTATGAATCACTCCCTATGAACCAGTTTAGTTCTAATAAGCGCTATAAGCATAACGGCAGCAAATATTATATAATCAATGCATCAAATGGTATTTAAAAAATAGTTTTAGAACCTTCTAAAATTTAGTTAGAATAACAATAATAATTTAGAAACACTATAAACTATAATAAAAATAATAATCAATTAATGAAATAAAATATTGGAAGTATAAAACTACGAACAATTACTCTTAAATTTACTTTCTTGGGAAATCTGAAAAAGTTTCATTATATGATAATAATAATATTTATAACAAAAATAACATTGATACATTTAACGAAATGGTTAATCTGTATTATGCAATGTTTATTAAGTATTTTATTTATTTTGGAGTAACTCATTCTCATTAAAAATGTGTAATGTTATGTTGGTATTATAATTAGGTTTTTGAGAATAGTATTCTCTAAGAGATTATTACCGAGATTTCCATATCTCTACATACAAAAAATTACTAAAGCATTTTTCGTCATCAAAATATGAGAGAGGTGTAATACGATGGGCTCCTTTTTTGCTGCCACTTTTTAAAAGGTTCATTTATCAGATTTCTTTTAATATTTTTCAATTAAAGGAGAAAATGTTCAGAAAATACTGATAAATATTTATTACTATTTCCTGCACTTAAGTTGAACTATGCATTTATTTTACATTTGGAGATTTCAGGGAAATAGAAGCTATCGCCTCCCCTCATTTAAATATCATTAAATAATACGTGATTAACGAACTAAAACTTCGAAATTTTTATTCTTATGGACAAAATTTTCTTTAAGATAGGTCACAAAGAAATTGCCCTTCTCAGAGAAATTCTGCATTTTTCCATTAAATGAAAAAACTACACCACTTTACATAGCGAACGGAGTAAGCGCTTTCTAAAATCCCAATGTTTTGGGTAGAGCGTGGGGTAGAGTTTCACCCGCCAGTTAAATTTCCGGTTACGGTTTTGGCTACACGTTTCCCCTGGAAGAACTTCTCCCTTCCTATTCTATCCTCCTTGTCGCATTCCCCCTTGTAGTTTTGCGAAAGGTTCGTCTTTTACGAGGAAAACAACATTCGGGTTTGAAAGAAAGCAGTCCGTTTGTTTGTTTGTTAACGACCATTTCAGGTCACATAAATATTTGAGTTTATTTGCTATTCTCAAGGATGTGCCTCAAACTATCGTCTAATATGACAGATAGAACAAGACAGTACAACAGATTTATACCCTGTTCGCACTGGGAGGTTAATCCGGACTAAAACGTTTAGGAAGTGAAGTTTGGCAACGAAAACGGACTAAACCTCCTTTCCAAGTGGATCAATAGTCCACTTTGTGAAAGAGGATCAAGGTCTGTGATCGCGATTTGGGAAACAAAATGTCGTCTGCGAAAAACATAATTTTTACTGATCATTGAATCAAATTCATCGTAACCCTACGGAAATAAATAAAAGCTTGCCGAGGAAATTCAGGTTTGAAATATATTTTTATACTGTATTAACTCTTCTTGTATTGAAAAAGTCCGCCTTTTTTTACGTCACGTTCATGTTATTTTACTCAATTTCGTTCGGTTAAACATTTTACAGTTCGGAGACGAATGATAATAAATATCCAGATACAAAAGCTTTTGAGTATTTGTTTAATTGTACTATTCTATATTCTTTGTCATGTTGTAGTAAAGGCATTTGAACTTTTTCTCTTCAAAATGAGAAAACATTTGATGAATAGCACTTGTGAACGCGAACATGAAATGTTTACAAGTGAATTGCAAAATCTTTCTTTTGCTAGGCTCTTTTTTAACTCTAAATGTGCTGAATTTGTTTTAAAATATTTCATTCTGCATGGAAGAAAAAATGAAGCAAAGAGTAACTGCCAGTTCTCCATCAACATGGTCATATTATGACAATATCATTCCCCAGTTTTAATAAGACAGTTGTAGAAGAGAACTATACTACAAAGGCTACCGTGAATTATGTTATCCAAGAGTTTACATTTGGCTTTTCAATGTTGTTCATCACATAAGTAACCTTTTTAAAATTAAAAATAAACTTGTTGGACTTGTTTTTCTTTTGACAATAAGATTATAATATGCCTCATTTCTGTTTGGCATTCGAATGAGAGATTAGTGTAGGAAAATCATGTAACAAGAAAACTTATAATCCTTACTACCTTTCCTTTGAAGTGTTTTATTGTCTAAAGCTACAGCTTCGAAAGATCAATCGAGTGGATTTTGTGCTAAATAAGCGTTCAAATTCACTAAATTTTGTGACGAAGGTTTTATTTATTATTCGTTTGTTAATCACCATGTTTTTTGGAAAGCCGGGAAGAAAAAGGTGTTGTCACATTACCCATACAACCACTGTCCTCCAATTACCATCCAGAATACAGCCATTTCATCCATATGACGTCTTGCAGCCAAGAAAGACGTCAATATGAGGTCGAATCAGAGCATCAACTGGAATAAACCATGATGGATGTCAACATTACGTCTTTTCAGCACGTAAAAGGGATGAGCCAGTTTTTGTCCCTTTTTGACATGTTTTTGACGTACTTTTAAGCTCTATTCAGGGACAAAAGCGATAGTAGCGCCACACTTTCATGCAAAGCATCAAGAATCAAGAAATCGGATCGGATCGTACGCCATTTTGTGCTTCGTTTGATATGTAGATGACAACGTACGATTTGGGTTCAGCATTAGTTTTATTTGTGTAAAATGTAAGTAAATTAGCTTTTTTTCAGACTTATGTGCTTCACTTTTCTATTTTGTTAATATACAATGGGATATTTTCACGCTGAGAAGGAAAATACCGTGGCAGCTGCTGTGTACTACGCACGTGCTAATATTACTTGAAAATTGGAAACATGGTGCTTGCTGTGAAAATCATCTATCATTTATCCTAAGATCCTAAGTTACCGAAGAAATGAAAGAAGATGAATAAAATGTTTGAATCTTTTAGTTGCCCAGTAAGTTATTTCATCATTAATCGGGTTTTTAAAATACATGAAGTTGCTTTGAATTGAAACATTGAAATTATAAAAGTATGAGTAAATGACTCTTTGATTCCTCCTCAAACTTTTTTTAAAAATTACAGTTGTGTTTCATGATTTTATTATTTTCATCACTCACTTTAATTTCTAGTCAATTTTTAATGTTTGCTTATTGCAATTATTATTATTATGAACTTATTATTAAAATGCTACTATTTGTTCGATAACATGCAGTAAAATTCCTGACGGACATCCCTTTTAGCCGAACAGTTTTTTACCCCCCCCCCTCCCCCCAGCAAGGCATTGCGTGTTTAAAACCTCCTTGTGGGTGGACACAGACAAATATTTTTGTCCCGTAAGTGTTCGCTATAGAGAAGTTTTCCTGTACTATAATGAAAATCATGTTTGGTTTATTATTTCAGCTTATTATTATTACTTGTTAAAAAGGTGGAACCGAGTTAATTCCCTTACAGGAAGCCCCCCCCCCCCTTTGGGTTGATTGGCCCCAATAACATTCTGTATTTTAGTATTGGTTTGTTACATGCAGTGTGAATTATGAAGTAAACATTTCACTTTATTTCTTTATCAACATCATGTACATAGTGTCCTTGTATTTTTAATACTATTCATTGGTGATATACATAAAAAAAAATTTTGTTTTCAAGTCAGCTTCAAACTTTTGATTATGAATTTAACAAGTTTGTGCTGTGTAAGTTTAGAAGTACAGGTTAAAACAAAATGGATAGCAAAAGAATGTGCTAGTAACATTGAAATCTACACATTCTGTTGTTGATCTTTTTTGTGATTTGAGACACATCTGAATTTCCTCCGATATACTGGATTTTTGTTGTTTCTTATTAGTATTCCACTGTTAACCACTGTTTCATAACATAATAATCAGGTAGTTGTGGCATTATATGTTTGTTCCTATAAAATTGTCTCGGTTGTTTAAAACAATATGAGTTTACTTGGTTTGTAATATAAGCATCTTTTGCTCTTTATAAAAATAATGAATTCTGCTTAGTTTAACTAGATGCAAAATCATCCCATCATAGCATTTAGAAAAGGTTCAAAAATACCTTCATCTACCCGTGAGTGGATGATAATAAAAAATTGCACTATTGTACATTTAAATGAATTAGATTGTGTTAAAAAATCTTTACAAATGACTAATTCCTATCATTAACAGGCGCGAAGGAAAGGGGGAGGCTCAGGGGGCTTAAGCCCCTCCCATTAGAAACCATATACTGCATAAGGATTTCAGTACTTTGTGAAAACTATTAATTTATTTTAATGATCTATAAAAATATTCATTTATTAGTGATTTTTTGTGATTAATATTAATAATAAGGAGTGAATACTAATTACTTTTTAATTGTTTAATTGGTTTTTCTTGGAAATAGTTTTGAGTATTTGGAAATAAAATTGTTTAAGCCCCTCCCATGATTTTTAAAGTGCTACGCTCCTGATCATTAATATCTAATATTAAAACAGAAATATGCAATATATACATATGCATAGTGATCATATTTTTATTCATTGTTTCCATTTAAAATTTACAATGTTCCTATATTGAAATTGCAAAAATAAAAATATATAGTTATTTGATGATTTATGGATTTATAAGTGGCAAAACAGTACTGCATTGTAATTGTATCAATAAAATGTTTGAAACTTGAGAGCAATCAGTGTTGTATGAAATTGAAACTTGGGAGCTTTTTTTCTGTTCTAAATATAGAGTTCATTCCTGCTTGTTGTATTGAAAGCTTGTGATACATGTTACAAAATATAAGTGAAGATTCTTGTGAGTGAAATAGTGAAAAAGCTCTTCTTAGGGGGGGGGGGGGAGCAGATTTTGCTCCTAAATTGCAGAGAATTTGTGTATCTCTTCTAAAAATTTATTAAGTTTCATCATTTTAAACAAATCAAGTTGGTCGAGATCCCTGCCTGTGAGCATCACATGGATTAAACATTTATAATACAATGTGTGAGTCGGTGATTACATTATGAAATTGAAGATGATAGGGCTGTGTGTTACGGTTTGGCGTGAAAAAGTTATGTATATATTGTTCAAGAAAAATGCAACGGTTCTTTTCTTTATTATTGGTTCCTCTCTATGGAATAACATTTTGTATTTAGAAACCGTGCTGAGCTGTCGTAACTACTAGTTGTTAATAAATATGAGAACTAAAAATCACTGCCTCTGTACTCACAATAACACAGATACAAAACATGTCACCCATATAATGGGGTCTTTCTGTTTTCGGTGGAAACCAAAAACTCAAATGAAATAAAAGCTTCTTTTTTAAAAAGAAAAGTTTACAAATAAGTTCTATGTATTTCCATTTGTGAAGTACTTATAACCTTTTTTTGTGCTGTAAATCAAACTATGAGTTCATTTTAAACTTCAGTAGGGAAAATGGTAAAGTTTAAAAATGGAATTTAAGAACATATACCATAATACAGCTAAAACTGCCATATCTTGTCTTTGAAGAAAAGAAACTGCTTTTCTTAAAAGAAGGAATTTGTTAAAATCGAATTATAGAAAAGGAAAGTGAATTGGAACATTTGCTTAATTTTTATGTTGATAACAATAGTAAAATCAGAAAGAGGAATTTGTGTGGATGTACTAATGGGGGTAGAGTTCAGATAAAAATAAATCATTTGAAATTTTTGCTAAGTTTGTGTCAAATAAAAATTATGCGTATATAACTATCACACTGAACATACTACTTGATCAGAATCTCAAACACAGATTTAAAATAGCAATATTTCTAAATTTTTAATTAAAAAATATTAAATGTTGGAATTTGTAATACTTTACTGGAAACAATCGTGTAAAAAATATTTAATGATGCTTTCAGGAATTGTTTAATTTCGAATTCTACCATCTGTAAACATCATTCATGTCAGTAATACCGCTAAATTTGTAGGTTTTATTTCTTGTTCTAAATCAAATACTTCATTTTATAGCTAATATCGCTGCACGAATGTGCTTATTTCGTAAGTTTTAAAATCTATTCAAAAAAGTGTGCCATTAAAGTGGAAAAAAAGCGGAAAAGCAATCAAAATTCTGTGAATCATGTTGTCATGAATTGAAGTACATTTATTTTCCAGTTCGTGTGCTTAGTCTCGGGACTCGCTTATGAACTGTCGTCCAATATGACAGATAGCACAAGACAATACATGAAAGATTTTATTACATCACAAAGAGGAAATAACAGAAATACACCCAGGGCAAGGTGGGAATTGAACCCACGACCTCGTTACTGCGCGCAAGCAGCGGGCGGAAACTGGTACTAAGACCGCTCCGCCACCGAGGCCCCTTGTCATGAAATGAAAAATCAATAAATCAAAATGTAAACACTGTCCGCGAATCTGATGACGTCACCCCAAGCCTCGAAACTAAAACGTTTTCGAGGCTATTTAATCTCATTTGCAGACTCTCTAGTGCGAACCGTTTAAAAATATTCGATCCGGATTTACTGATCCCTAATCTTTTTAACCCGGATTAACGTCTCAGTGCGAATGGGGTATTACTATACAAAGAATTAAATACACATAGGGGAAAGTCGGAATCGAACCGACGCCTCTTCACTGCGCGCAGGCAGGTACCGGAACCAGTCAATTAGACCGCTCAGCCATTGAGGCCCCGAAAAAAACAGCCCAGTTCGGCCGGTCAACTACTTGACAGTTTTTATATTGACCAAATTTCAAAATAAAAAAAATATACAGCAACACAATCAAGACTTGCCTAAGTGCGAGGCCAAGGCAGCTGCCTTGCCCTAGGGCCGGCGCTGATTCGGATGCACGGTATTAATCTTGAAGCTAGCAGACGTCTTGTACAGCAGCAACCAATAGAATTTCAGAATTTCTGAAAGTACGAAATCGACCAGTCACGTGGTAGAATCACGCGCCGCAAAACTCCGGGTGCTGTGGCCTAGAGCGGTCGACTGTCAAAATGACTTTTCAGACAGACTTGTGTGGCCACCGGTCGCCCCAAATAGTTTTCAGACAAATCCGGAATGCCGCGGTCGAACCGATTAGCCCGTTCGAGTTTTCAGATGTGGCCGCACTGAGCAATCTGCTGCTGGTGCGGCCTATACACCCTCGAGTGACGTCAAATGGGTAAGGTGCAAACTACACCCGTTCAATAGAGCTGACAAATGAACACGTGATCTTTTTAACCAATCATCCCAAGGACTAGAGCGATCCATTTTGGTGGATAACTCGTTTCTTGTTATTTGTTGTACACCGGTGAGACGTTTTGGTTTTGAGGAATCATACCGGTAAGTCCACAACCACGTGCTCTAATGCTAAAATTTAGTTATATAATTGGAATTTATGAAAAGTTTTTGACCCTTTTGTTGTGGTTTAAACTAGGAATAATTAAATTTTGAATTGCTCGGCTGCCTCTTTGTTTACATTTGGTCTTCAAAGGAATTTGTCTCTAAGTAAGTGCAATTTTTTAATTATGTGTCATCGAATACATGTATTATTTATTTTATTTGTAGCATCCGTTTCTGTGCTTACTGATTTTAAATCAAAAATTCTTTCATTGAAAAGGAAGGACTACTGTATTACGTCCTTGTCCCAAAACAATGCTGAAAGTGCGTCGCTGAGCGTAAAATTGTATTGCAGTTGAGATAGAGTATCGCATGGGGGGGGGGGGGGGGACCTCTTCATTCTGTGCTGTATAATTAGACTCATGTCGCTTATATGCTCTAGGAAATTTATGCAGCAAAGCTAACAGGATGCTTGGGTTTATCAATAAAGCTATTTCAAACATGTCAGAGGAAGGGTTGGATCTTAGGAGAGCCCACCCCGATGGTGCGGTTGGCGATGAGCAGACCATATTGGTAGTCTTGATTTGATCGTAACCCTGCTTGTAACTAGTGATGGGCATAATCGAGTGGTTTTGATGATCGAGTGATCCTCTCGACTTCTCCAGTGATCATTTCGAGTTATCGATGGGTAGGGGATCTATTGACCCCCTACATTTGACTAAGGGGGGGATCAAATCTATGGAGAGAAGCGTGACATCATTTGTGAACAGGGTTGGATGTTAGGAGAGCCCACCCCATTGGCGTGGTTGGCAAATCAGTACGCAATCTTGGTAACCCAGCTTCTATCGTTCTGCGAAATGGACGCCAAATTGGCGATTTTGAAAAGTGGTGGGCTCTCCTAGGAGTTTACCGTGAACTGTCCCGTACTACTCCTAAGTTAGACCTATATGGCACGTCGATTGGCAACGTCTACCCCCTCCCCCCCCCCCCCGCTCTCGCAAAATGTATCAATGTTAGTTAATAAAACGTACATATATCTGCTAATTTCATTTTACGTATCAGGGTCAAATGCAAACAATTCTTGATAACTAATAAGTCATTCTCTGCCTTTCTGCATTTCCTTCCCCCTTTCATGGGACGATAAAATTTGTGTTCGTAAATTTTAAGCGAGGATTTAATCTTCAATTGTTTTTGAACATGTTTTATTTTTCATTAGTTTTTGTTCTATTTGTTCAGAATAGTTATATTATGTTCCTATTTCCCCTTCCTTGGATGTCATTTGTTGGGGGAGGGGGGCTATCACACCAATCTCAACCCCCCCCCCCCCCCACGTGTACTCGGCCCACTGGTAACTTATTCAAAAGTTTTTGTCATGCCTTAGAACTAGGCTTAGAGTCGATTACAAAGAAACGTAATCGATTGACGATTACAATGGGAGAAATTGAGATCGTGATTACGATTACGATTGTAATCCTTTGCCAAAAAGTAATTACGATTACGGCAGCGATTACAGTCGTTGAAAAATGTAATCGATTACGATTATGACATCCGATTACGATTTTTTTACGATTAGATTAGCATAAAATTATTTGATATTATGCATACAACTCTCATTTTTGCAATAGTGTCACAAATCAAAAAGTTATGATTCTTAATTAAATTTTTGATTTAATAAGACATAACTGAAATGATGATGAATGCAATTATAATGAAATGGTTTCAACATCACAGTTCTTAAATTATGACGTCGTTGCAGAAATTAGAAATTTGTAATATATATATATATATATATATATATATATAAAATCAAGAAAGGCACATTCAGAATTTTTCGAATATTTAAAACTTTTAAAACTCATGTGAGGGATAACTACATTGGTCATATTTTGTATATAAGCAAAGACTATGCACTAAATGTTTTTATTATAGATTGTTCCACGAAAAATGAAACCAGAGCGAAAAATTTTTCTTTCTTTTTTTTTTTAATGGGTAACAATCATTTTTGTATGTCAAAAACATGCTCTTTCCAATGGTGTTGTTTTTATTTATGTACAAAAATATTTAAGCCCTAAATTGAATGCTTCAAATTTGGTTTCTTAAAAATGATCATATTTCAGGTATTCAACTTTCATCTTTAAAAAATAATTAAACTAAATAATGATTATTTTTAATCTTTTTAATACTGTAAACTAATATTAGCATGTTGTTACATATTACATAACGCTTTAAAGATTGACATTCATTGAATTGATTTTGGCTAAATCAATGTCCATGGAAGACATCAAATTTATATGTCACATACATGATAAAGACTTGTTCTTATTCTTATAAGTATGTCATTTCTAAAGCAAATTTCTTTTACTACTCTATGCAAAGCACAATTGGTCATATTATGTCAAATAAATTTTAACAAATTTTTCAGAAGATTAGTTTCAGAGATACAAGCTATCATGTTTGTGACAAAGCTAATCATGTATGTGACATTGTACATATAATGAAAGTAAAAAGGATTGGCTAAACATGTTGGACTAAAATTATCACAGGAGATGGAATATAAAGTAAAACCAAGTAATGAGACTGAAACTTTAGTCACCAATTTCTTTTTCCGTCCTGATATTGTGTACACAGCACCAGGACAAAAGGACAAAATGACAATTTGGGTAAAAGGGGAAAGAAAGCGGGTGCGGAAATATTACTTAACATTGCATGTAAAGGAAGCACATTTCTTATTTTTAGAAGAATATCCTGATAATCCAAATGGATATTCCAAATTCAGTAGCCTACGTCCGCAGAATGTTTTGTTTCTTAAGAACACGCCAGCTGACCAGTGCAAGTGCTTTTTGCACGAGAATTTCCTTATGATGTTACGTGGTCTAGGACTGCAATCAGTGGTGTAGTACTGGAAAAAAAGGTGGGGGGACGCTTTCAAATGCGAACATATATCTTTGTCACCCGAAGCAATTTGCTTTCAAAATGTTTCCAGAGAGAGGGGGGCGAAGGGCTCAGGCCGCCCGCCCCCCCCCCCCCGAAATCCCGAAATTTTTCACAATGTAGCATGTATTTCTCCCTCAACGCTAGTGTTTCAAAGTCAGCCACAACCCCCCCCCCCCCGAAAAAAAATTTCTGGCTGCGGCCTTGGGGGTAAGCTACATAGTTTTTTTTTGTCTTGCTTTGTCTAATGGATGCTAATAAGCGCAAATCAAGACTAACAACCAAAAGTTGTAAAATCAAGCCAGCTGGGCCCCTCCCTCACTATTTCAGATGAATTTAATTCAATACTTTTTTCCCTTCATATCACTAATGCATCATTAAAATATGTCTGAAAACAAAGAATAAGTCAGAAAAAACTTATTATTAATGGATAAAATAAGTCAATTTGTTCATTTTTAAATAATTATTGAATTATTTGTAAGCAATATTTTAAAATAGGGAGCTATGATATGACAAAAATGTGTATGTATTTGTTGCCCCCCTCCCCCAAATAAATTTTGAACTTGTTAATTTCATGCACAGACATTTCCATGCTTGTTCACGCATACATAGATGTGTTTAGCAGACTAACTAAATCATCGCCTTTAAGGAACCATCGTTTTAAAATAGCTTGAATCACAAAAATGTTCATTTTTTGGTAAATCAAATTACATTTAAAAGGTTGAAAAAATATGATCCCATTCAGATCCCAAGTTGAAATTTTGCATAATAGATGATAAAATAGACAGAAATATGTGAGAATATTTTGAAATTTTTCCATTATACGTTTTTCGAGAAATTTAAATTTTAAGGTCATTTTTTTAAATTTAAAATATTTATAAAATTAGTCATGATGCATATCATATGAAACGGCATTCATTATGCTTTTTACTAGAACGTTTTATTTCTATTTGTTGAGGAGCCTGTTTTGTGCTGAAGCATA
This sequence comes from Octonoba sinensis, assembly GCA_038502835.1. NCBI lineage: Eukaryota > Metazoa > Arthropoda > Arachnida > Araneae > Uloboridae > Octonoba > Octonoba sinensis. Next base: position 146,779,372 of record CM076598.1, read on the forward strand.
CCATGTAAAAATGTGAGTTTTTTACAAAATCAAAGTCTGATAACTAAGAAACAAAGCAGGATAAAAATCTAAAAATTTGGATTTTTAATTTTCTTGAGAAATACAGATGATAAGCCAAATTTGAAGAAAATAAAAAAAAGGTGTGTTAAATTTTTTCTCAGATTTTGGATCACTTGCATGGATGACCCCTAAGTCACTTCCATTTTTTCCCTGTTATTTCCCCTATGCCGGTATTGCATTGGAGAAATAACAGAAATAATGAAAGCTACTTATATGAGTTTTGAGAAGGGAAAAGTTAAAAAAAAAAAAAAATTAGCGTCGTTTCCTTCCATTCAACAGGTGCGGCATTTGATCAATCAGGACTGGGGGTCAAGGGTCAATCGCCCCCCCTTGACTTTTAGAAACTCATTGTATTTTTACGTGTGATTATGTATTTTGTTTTTTTTTTTCCTATAATATGCATTGAATATATACCCCCGGAAAATTTTGGAATGACTGACCATTCAGTCTAGGTTTGTCTTTTGGTGGCAAAAAGGGCGACAGTTCTCAGTAAAAACAACAATCCAGGCAGTGCTCCCCACTGAAGACTGAATTTTACATGTATCTTGTACAAATAAAGTACTTATATCTACAAAATTTAAATTTTTTTAGTTATTGAAGTGCTTAAAAACAATGTATTAAAACACCATATGTTATGATATTTCTACCTTGATTAGTTGAAATAATAATTTTTAAATAATAACAATAATAACTTAAAAACAACTTTACATTTCTTTTGTTTCACATATTCATAAATATGTAACTTTTTTAAATCCTTTAATAGGGCGGTTGGTTAAAGTATACTTCACACAAAATTCACCAACTTAAAAATTTATAGTAAACTGTTTTAGCGGGTGGGGAGGCAAAACGCATTGTAATTTTTAATGACTAATATGAATTTTATTTTTTGATCTATATTTAAAAAAATATATTGATCTACCATTACTAAAAGGAAACCAGAAATTTTGGACCAGCCTTATAAAGAGTTAAGACGTGATTTTTAGGAAGATAGCAAGTTACAACCCTAATAGTTATTAAGTGACTCATAATAAACAATTTTCTAAGTGTAATTATTTCAATTCTTTTCATTATACAGGGTGGTAAAAATTACTGAGCACAAATCATGTTTGAAAAAAAAAAGAGAGAGAGACAACACAATGGGAGGTATCATTTTATCAAATGATTATGTTTCATTCGATTAACTTCCGCAACACAATTCAAACATGAAAACTTTTCCTCATATTCTTTATTTTGTTCCTTTTTTTACAAACATGTAATGTGCCCAATAATTTTGGACCACCCTTCACTATGTACTTAAAAATGCCGAAGTGCAAATTTACAAATATATATATATAGGTGTGAAAAAAAAGCATATAATATATATTTTGTTTTGAAAACAATAATTTAGCTTTAATCAAATGCTCAATTTCAGAGGTTAAAACTGTTAAACTGAAAAAAGCGTCAAAAACTTTTATTGTTCAAATTTGAAGAACTATACAGTTCGTCAACAAACAATGTTAATATTAAAAACATAAAAGAAATCTTATGCAAATTATTCTCAGTGGAAATATAATTTCATGTTAAATTATTTGTGCTTTAATTTAACGTGAAATTATATTTCTATTACTTTGCACAAAGTTAAATTATTATTATTCTCAGTGGTGTTTGCTATTTTCGGGTAACATAAGGATACCCAGGGGCGGACTGGGAAGAAAATTCGGCCCGGGCATATTTCAAACAGACCGGCCCTTGGGAGGGCAGGTATTTTTCAGATTGCAGGAACTAAAAATATTGTCAGTAAATATGTCGATATGTATTAAAATATTAAATGTTTACGCGACAGTTATTTTTCTTATTCAGCATGGAAGTGTAATGATACGTAATACAGTACAGGACCATAAATTCGGAATCCCAAAAGACCCAAAATCGGGAACTTCTTCAAAAAAAGCAGAAAATATTTTGCGCCGTGTTTTTTTTTTTTTTTTTCTTTTTTCTGGAAATATGACATTTTAAAAAGAAGGAAAATAAAATGCAATGAACATGTTTAAGATCGGAAATGTGCAGCTCGAATTTATTTCTCGATTTTCTGAAAAGGTTTGTTTTGCAATTAGAATTAGAGTGTTATTAATTGTTTCTTTAATTGTGAGTTAATATCATTAAATTTTGCTTTTTTTATTTCCTGTTGTTTTATTACATTTATTTTTTTAAGATGAGCTCTAATTTTCTCGCGATACAGAACATTCGCAAAATTGAAATTCGGCACTTCTGGCATTTTAACGATCGTCTGATCTTTTACTGCAATTAAGTAACTAGAGAATATAAAATCATATCAGAAATTACCGGAATTCTTTTCTTTTATTGTTAAGAGATTAAAATAATATCGGGAAAAGTCTAGGTTTTTCGATGTTTTGCCTTCGAATGTAAGCCAACTCCAACTTCGTTTTTTGTGATAATTTCATGACTTATAGGTGGTATACGATAACCAAAAATAGTGGCGTAGCTAGACCCCAATTTCGGGGGGGGGGGAGGTCGATTTCTCGCAGTTAATTTTACGAAAACAATTGGTGGAATTGATGATTGAAAAAATTATTATAAATGGAGTTTGTAACCAGACTCATTTTAATGTGAAAATTGAAGGGAAAAAACATATTTATGAACTTAAAAGCAATCTGATTTACGTTTTTATATAATTTTCGCTTCAGACAGAATTTAACTAGAACTGAAGCTGTTTTAGGGGAAAATACAAGAGAAAAATAGAATATTCTGTTAAAAATTAAACACTGATCAAGTTTACTTGCCTTGGAAAGGATGGTGATTAACGAACAAGACAATTTCTGAATCTCCAGTCTGAGTGAACACAATGGAAAGAATAAAACTGTTAAGTCAATCCAAATGTTTTAAAAAATTGCTAATACAGAAAGTTAAATATGCAATAAAACAAGAATACCTTTAACAAAAAACAAAAAATAAAAAAATAAAAAAAATAAAAATAAAATAAAACTAACCAAACTTAACGAATTTACAGGAATAAAGATTTGTGTCACATAGAACAGAGAACTATTTTTAATCTCAACTGATAACTTTTTTACCATTATCATTTTCAGCCTACTTTCCCGTCAAAGTTTTAAACAAAGTTGTTAGCATGAAAGAATGCTAAATGTATCGTGAATAATAAAGAAAAAGTTAAAATAAGTGAAGTAATTAAAAAAGACTGAAAAATGAAAAATTTGAAATTATGCTTTTGAGATGGAGAAAATGTGTGTCTGTCGGTCTGTCTGCCCCCCCCCCCCCCCAATAACTTTTGAAGGATTTGTCGGATTCGAAATATTTTATTTTTGAATCGAAAGATCTTGGCATGGGCATCTCATTTCTACATTTGACTTTTTGATTTGCCCATTTTTTCGCTTAATTTTGAATAGTTCAAAAAATCTCAACATTAGCGCCTATGGGCAAATTATGTGAACTCTGGGCGTAGGATCCAAGTTCCTATGAACAAGCTTACTGGAAGAAGCTCTCAGAGTAAAAGATTTTTTGATTTGAACAACCTTTATTCATTTTCGAACAGCTCAAAAAAGAAAAAAAAATTAACATAACCCTTACGGGGAATTTTCAATCTTATACAAATCATGATCTAACAGACGGATTTGCTTGAAACAAACTTCATCGGAAAGATTTTATGACGTAGAACATGTACAAATACGAAGTTATATCGGAACTAAGGGAGCCTATTTTCATATGAAATTTTTTCATCGGGATTTCTAAGGATATTTTTGAATGAATAAATGAGTGAATAAATACATTAATGAGTAAATGAATGACTGAATAAATGAAAGAATGAATGATGAGTGAATGAATATGTATTAACCGTTGAAAAAGGTATTTGAAGTAATAAGAACTAAAGCTAAATCAGAAAGAGAGATAGCTGGATTATAAGTTTGAAGTTGGTTTTTAACGGACAGTAGGCTCGTACAGTTCTGGACGGAACTTCTTGTTAGATAATGCATTAGTACTAAAAGCGGCAAAAATAAAATTACCTTCAGGAAGTGTCTAGTGAAACGAATTCTGATTCAGCAGATTGTACTTCTTCAGAGGACATCAACTTTCTCTTTTTATAACAATCATCATCAATTCTCTTTCGAATTAAAAAAGCTTGTAATAGGTTTATGCTCGCTTCAATATTGCCTCTCATTCAATGCACTTCCCTAAATATATTGGGTTGGAATTCTAAAAAAAAAAAAAAAAATGCGCAGGACAGACCGACCCACCGATGCGTAAGGGGTGGAGGTGGTGGATGCAGCTTGCACGAGAGGAAAGTGGGTGGGCTCGAGCTCATGGTAAAATATTCATATAACAACCTACAGGCAAAGTAAACGACCATTGGGGGAAAAAACCATTTAAATTAGAATAGTTTATGCTTAAAGAACGTGAGAAAATAGCCTTTTTATGGCTACAGTACCATTTGTTAGGGGAGAGGAGAGATTGAGAAAGAAACTATCATTTTATCTTCCACTATCTCCCCATCTTCCTGTTCTACGCATCTGTTTCTGTATATGCAGCTGAGGCGTTATTATTGAATGGTCAGTAGGGTTTAGTTGAAAGTGGAGAGCAATTAACGCAATTCCCTGTGGTGCTTGTAAAAGGAAGAAGTCATAAAAGGGTCTTTCTTCCGCTCTGGGCATGAAACGTAGTAAAGGACTGTTGATAAAATTGTTAAACGAAGGAGCATTGTGAACAGTCATGGGAAAGATTCTAGTTTAGATAAATTTATTGTTAAAAGTTCGGATTGCTTGCATTTGAAAGCTATTTCCAGCTTCCTTTTTTTTTATTCTAATAATGTTTCTTTGCTAGGTCTTGCGTATTCAACTTTACTTTCATTTTCAATTTTCTCCAGACTAGAGACCCATATCTAATATTAGTAGGTCTCATAACTGCAAGAGTTGCACTGTATATATTCTAGTTTTAAATTCTACTGCGAATCAAAACCTTCCCGAAAATGCTGCCAAACCAAATATTTTCCAAAATTTTTCATGCATTTTAGCTCACCGGAATTAATCTCAACTGGAGCATTTCATGATAGTTAGAAAATCATTAGAACCAATTGCGATAGCAACTTTTTGTTGCTATCGCAATTGGTTCTAATGATTTTAGAACCTACATTTAATCGATGTACTATATAAAATCATTTCAGGTTCGGGCTTGCGAGGTATTTAGGGGAGAAACCGCTAGGAAAGTGGTACGATTAGGGGTGCAAGTTTGTCACTCCGTGAATTCCCTCGATTTTTAAAGCTGTTTCCTAAAATCTGCGATTTTTTAAAAAATATCCCGATTTGTGCGCAAATTGTTTAAAATTTGAGACTTATTTTGTTTTTTACTTACACTTTAACGGCAATTTATACTGTTCTGAAGTTTTAAAATGTATAACAGATGTACTAAACTTTTAGAAGAGTTCATCAATAGAAAAATAACTATAAAACTAGTTATGGATAATTCCCCTCATGTTTAGAGGAAGTTTTTGATCCAAATCAATACAAATATTTAAATGTTTTTGACGAAGTTGACAGTTGTTCCATTGTTAGTTAACAATAACCCTATGATACCCCCCTCCCAAAATGAGTTACACGTTGAAGGAGGGCAATTCAACTCTGGAAATTCAAGAGAGAAAGTGTTCCCATCCTGTCCAAAGTGGCAATCCGATGTTTGTCTGTTCCGTCTAATAGCGCAGATGCTGAACGGTCCTTTTCTACATATAAAATCGTGTTAAGTGATAACGACGAAGCATTAAAGAAAATAATTTAATCATATACAATATTTTGTACCAAAATGCAGTACATTTAATTAAATACCTAAAATACTGCATAAAATTGAAAGTATAGTAGTAAAATTATTCCTTTTTTATTTAAGAAAATAAATTTAATTGGAGATATTCTAGTTTTTATTACATTATATTTGTGTTCTCGCGAACATTTCGTGCAATTTGCCGCGACACTAGGTGCGACCTAGTACGACCCTATAACCCAAAGGCCCCAAAATTGATTTTTTTTTTTTTTTTTGCATTTTATCGCGCTTTTTTTTTTTTTTTTCAGTGTTCACTCTATTCAATTGTTATTAAAAAACATATTTTTAGAATAGTATAAAGCGTAAAGAGGGTTAAGGTCTCAAAAAAAGTTTTCGGACACCAACATTTCGGTGGGGTCCCTCTAAGTCTCTAAGTATCTAAGTCAAAATTTCGGGGAGGGGGGGAGGGTTGTCCCCCCCTTATATAGGCCAGTGGCCAAAAATACTATAAATGAGCAAATGCTAATAAAAACTTCCAGAGCAAATTATATGAGCTCTGATGCTACTTACTACTTTTTTTGAAAGATAACCCAAAATCTGGAAAATTCCGAAATCTGGAAAGATGGCCTCCCAGAGAGTTCCCATACTGTATATAAATTACTGTATATTTTGAGGTCCCATACTGTATATAAATTAGCTATTAACAGTCGCCGCACTTTAGGGCGTTGCGCAGTGAGACAATCAGCTGAGACAACTCGCCGGAGAGAATTTCTCTGGGGCCGCCCCTGAGAATTTGCATCACCTGGATTGAGAAATTCTCAGGGCTGTATTTTGTAGCTTGTAGGGATCAAAAATATTGTCAGTAAGTATGTAGATATGTATTTGAATAATATTAAGTGTTTACAAGATAGAGTAATTTTTCTTATTCACCATAGAGGGCCAATGATACGTAATATGTTAATTAGCTGTTAATAGCTGCCGTCCTTTAGGGTGTTGCGCCGTGAGGCAATCGCCTCGCCGCCTTAGCCACTCCCGCCTGCACTGCTCATAATTAAAAACATCAATTTTGCGGCTCTCAAAAGTTTGCATAACAGACGGCCGCCCAGGTTTTCTATATGGACGAGCCGGCCCTGAGAATTTCTCAAGCCAGCCTCGAGATCTCGTCCATATAGACGACTTAGGCGGTAGCCTAAAGCGCAAAACTGATGTATTTTATTTATTTATTTTCAAAATTTAAAAATAAAACATAATCATTTTTGCTCCCCAGGCAGCCGTTTAGTTTGTCTATAAGGGACCAGCTGGCCCTGAGAAATTCTGCCCCCTCCCCCTTGTGGCCCAACGGCCAGACCCTAGAGATTTTGCCCCATTGCTGCATTGCACTCTCTGAAGCCCAGGTTACGGCAAAGTTTTGGTCCCCGTTTTTTTATGAACATTGTAAAAGCTGTATACTTTATTAAAAAAAGATAGATATTTTACGACCGGCCCAGGTTGAACCGGCCCACCGGGCATTTGCCCGAATGCCCGCATAGCCAGTCCGCCGCTGAGGATACCTGATGCATTGGGGAGAAAAAAATTATTTTTGTTTTGAATTAAAATCAGAGATCAATTTGTGTATTTTATTTGCATAACATCATAGACATCAATAGGCGCCGAACAAACGAGGGCAACCAAATGTAGTGTCTTTGGATCTGTTCATTTCTTGGAAATTTGCTAGGAGGCCAACAGGAGCTAACTTTTACCAAGGCCGTAGCCAGAAAATTTTTTCGGGGGGGGGGGGGGGGGACATTGAAACACTGATGTTGAAGAAAGTTTCAGGGATATGCTACATTGCGAAAAATTTCGGGGAGGGGAGGTAGAGGGGAAAATAAGCGGTCGCCACTCGCGACTAGATGAAAAAAATGGCGACTAAAATATTTCCTAACAATCGCCACTCTCGTCGCCACTTTTTTCTCCCCTTAAAAATTTCCAAGAAGTACACTGCTAGGTTCAAAAACATGTGCTTTCACTTTCCCATCTTATTGCAGTACTGAACCCCACAATTGCAGTACTGAAATTCGCCATGCTCGGGACCGGTGCTAGGTCGGGCTTCGAAATTTGCCGAATTTCGGAACACGACCCAAAATGGCGGACTTACAGGACCAAAAATGGCGGATTTACGTAAACATCGAAGCTAATATGCGCATTTTTACATCAAATTGCTCTGTTTTCTTAAATGGTAGACAAATAAGATACATTTTTTTTCTTGAAGGTAATACAGTATAGGGCCTCAAATCCGGGACGCTCGGGGCCGTGATCATTTCGGATTTCAGAATTTTCCGGATGTTGGGTCCTCATTCTAAAAATTTTGTAAGCAGCATCATAGCACATATAATTTACTCTGGAAGTTTTTATTAGCATTTTGCTCCTGTATAGTACTTTTTATTATGGCATATACTCGCCTTTAAGTCGCGAAATTTAGCACAAAAAACGAAGTTGGAGTCTGCTTACATTCGAGGCAAAACATCGAAAAATCTAGACTTTTCCCGATATTATTTTAACCTCTTTGATTAAGCAATAAAAGAAAAGAATTCCGTCAAACTCTGATAGGATTTTATATGCTCTAGCCACTAAAAACTTTTAATTGCAGTGAAAAATCAGCATATCGGGAAAATGCGAGAAACTCCGAATTTCAATTTCGCGAATGTTCTGTATCGCCCGAAATTTAGAGCTCATTTTACAAAAATAAATATAATGAAACTACAAGAAAAATAAAAAGTTAATGATATTTACTCAGAATTAAAGCAACAATTAATAAAAACTCTAATCGCAAAAACGAACCCTTTTCAGAAAATCGCGAAATAGCTTTTTTGAAAACTGCACATCTCCGATCTTCAACATGTTCATTACATTTTATTTTCCTTCTTTTTCCAAAAAAAAGGTGCAAAATATTTCCCGATTTTTTTCTTCTTCAAAAAAACAAAAGCTATTTTTTTTCCAACTGCCGATTTTTTAAAAAAGTTCCCGATTTTTGGTCTTTCGGATTTCGGGACTCCGAATTTGGGGTCCTATACTGTATAAGTAAATCCATGTATTGATATATTTTACCAAACAAAAAAATAACTTATTCATATATTTTAATAAAACGCTCCAAATTACAATTCAGCCAACCCACATGGTAGTTTACCATTTCACTAATCACCTGCAATTACATGAAAACGGAAATAGTGCTACATCTGTAAATATTAGCAGAGAAGACAAACCAAAACGCCTGACATTTGTACAAATTGCAAGGATGCTGTGCGCCATTTATGACCACAGGGAAACAAATTGACAAATATAGCAAGTTTTCTTTTTAAGATACAAGTTGGAAAACGGAATGTTTAAGAACTTAAGTAAAAAATAATTACCTTTTTATAGGGAAAAAAGATACTTAACTACGCCTAAAAAACTATTTTCACTTTTTAACATAGGGTTTTCTGGTTTTATCTTGGTTTCCTGAGTTTAGTTCATATAAATCAGAAACATATCTACAAAGATTGCTGCTGCTATTTGAATCAAAATTTATTGGTGTTTGTTAATTTAACAGCTTCTTAGATTAATATTTTTCTGAATTTACATTTAAAAAATCGGAAAAAGTTGCGAATTTTAGGATTTTCTGAATTTGGGGTTCGATACTGTATTTCACAAAAGCAATCAGTTTTGTCTCGTACCCCTTCCGAAAACCCATAGGCCATATTTATCGTTTATCATAGTTTTCTGTAATTACACTTCGTTCATAAGTTGTATATTGATATATAATTTCATTAGCTGTAATTATTGACATAAATCCCTTAATATTAAAAGCAAAATGTGCTAAGTTTTTATCAACTGTTTCAGTGTGGTAAGCAATATTTTGTACAATGATCTTGCATTTTTGCATAAGTTAATGTATGTTCAATGGTTTTTAATAATTGGGAGAAAAGGGAAAATATTTTCCCTGAGGGTCAAAGCAGGGATGGCACGGTTTAAACCATTTGGTTTAAACCATGGTTTAAACCAAATGGTTTTTTTAAAAAAACCACATGGTTTTTTTCAAAAAAACCACATTAATTTTTTGAATATTTTATAATAGTTTTGGTATTTTAGATAAAACCTTTTTATTTATGAACTTCTACTCTCATGAAAAATCTCAATTCTGCAAGAACATGTAGTATTATTTTCAAACAATTTCCATCCATTCTATGTTCTGAATCAAATAGCCATGGGTAAAGTATTCGGTCCATAGACGAATTTCCGTCTCTTTTTTGTTTTTGTAAATTGTTAGATGGAAAAGGACCGAATACTTAAAACTAAAGTATTTTAATACAGATTTAAATGGGCTGTAAATGTTTTTCCGATTTCTTCATTTAAAAGCTTAATATGTTATGATGTTGCTAATTAATTTTTTCCAACCCTGGGTCAAAGTAAGATTGTAAACTTTGTGAGTTCCTCTTAAAAAAAATAATTTTTAAAATTTTATAATTTTATTTTAATAACTTAAAAAAAGTTACTTAATTTTATAAATATTAACATTTAATTGGGTTATTTAATTTTATATCATTACTAATCGATACAAAAAAGTTTAAAACACCGTTGTGCATTTTTCACCGAGAAAAGTGGCCACTGCTTCGAAAAAAGTGGCCACTACAAAATCTACCTCTACTGGCCAGTGGCCACTTGTGAAATTTCCCAGTGTTGCCCTCTAGGGGGAGGGCGTGGGTTTTGCCTTCCCCCCTTCTGGATACGGCCTTGACTTTCACCATATTTCTATGTGTGTGTATTTATTTCATGCCGAGGAGAAATAGTTTGAGAAATTTTAAAAACTTCATTTAATTAAAATACAATATTTCAATGCAAAAACTTTTTAAAAAAGTAAATTTATTTTTATTTTAACAAACTTCAAATTTATTTTTTCAGCTTTTCATGTTTCACTTATTTAAAGACTTAGCCAAGAAGAAGGAAAGAAACTTCAAATTGAAAAAACACAAACCAAAATTCAAACTACTCAATCTTATTAAAATTCGGAGCGAGAAGAAAATGAATTATATTTCAGTTTAATTTTATAATCGAAAACTATTAAACATGAGTGCATAAACCATAAAAAAGTACTGACAATTCACTTTGATTGGATGTTTCATCTCTTACTAGTATTTCTGCGTTTGGAAGGGGTTAAAAATGTTTCCAACAGATTTTGTTCCTAAATCTTCATTCTTTCTTTTCCCCCCTGCTTTTTGAGAAATTGCTTGTTCAATCTATAACGAGTGATCAATGCATCAATGGATAGAGTAGCGTACCACTACCAGGACAGACAGATCATATTTTTGTGCATTATGTCAGTCACTTTTAGAATTTAGTTTGCATGTGATGTCGTTCAGCAGGTGTAGACAGTATTGGTTTCCGAGAGCAATTTAAGCGGACTCTTATCTCCAGGCTTTTTCTACGAATCTGTTTTCCTTTTTTGGCTTGCGGAGGGGGTTCAATCGAAACCGAGGATCACGAAGAACGAAAACAATTATCTTGAAGGGATCGTAGGACAGCATGGTTTATTTGTCTCAAAGGGGTTTCTGGTCGGGTGATTGAAGCCTTGTAGCCCTGGGCAAGCAGCAATTTGGAAACAGCATAAAATACTCGACTGGGTATCGGCTACCTGATGAACTGTGGCAACATGTGGGGTCACGACAGAGAAAAGCTATCGGCCGGTTCCCACTCCCCATGTAGATGGTTTCAATTAGCTGGCAATAGCAAAGTTTGCTAACAATAGGAAATAAATGGAAAAGCGTGGGACTGAGAAAAATCAGTTTGCTTTTGCTTCATTCCAGTCTTATTGAATTTTTTTTCTGACTATGAAAATATAGGCCTTTTATGTGGTTACAATTTTTTTTTTTTAGTTTTATATAAAATTGTCTTTGAAAAAAATCAAAATTAAAAAAAAAAATCCCCGAAGTACTTTTTGGATTTTTCAGGCCTGATAATCACCGAAAAAAAAAAAAAAAAAAAAAGCTGAATAAACTGAAAGTGATAACGGCATTTTAAAATGAATTTACACTGCAATTTTGTGCCTTGCCATAACAGGTTTTTGCACAGATAATCATTTGTAATCCAAACTTTTTTTACATTAATTTGGTTTTGAAATTGTTTAACAAAGAGCGTAATGCATAAAGTTTGAATATGCAAAAGGCTTGAAGCGATGACGAGAAAACATGATTGTGAAAGAAAATTTATAATATGGTTGTAGGTTTTTCGATATTGCATACCGAAACGAAAGCTACTTTTTTAAAGGTGAAGTCTAGGGGGGATGAAAGAGGACGTTCATTGTCCCCCATCTTTTTTACTCTAATAATATCAACGTCTCACTGTTTTGTAAAAAAACAAAATCAGTACAAGAAGTGTCAATTATTTCGATTTCAATAACTTATGATGATATTTGAAACCTCTCCCCCCCCCCCCCCCCGCACACCTATTTCCTAGGCAGGCCAGCACAGCTGAAACTAATTCTCTGAATTTATGTAGTTCCTGTTTACTCATATTTTAACGCGCTTATTTTGACGAGTAATATTAACCTGCTATTGTTAATTGTTGTTTGAGAGAATTGGGGAATCCCTTATTTTTTTCACGAATTTAAAGTAGAAGTAGCAAGCAGCCTTTATGTATAGTTTTAAAAGCTTCTGTCTTATTTCAAAAAGCTGTTAAGTTACTAATGAGTGCCTATTTTGAATATTAAATAAGTTAGGAAGCTCAGCATCCTCCCTGGAAATTAAAGGTGAGGGGACGCTTGAGTGAAAATAAAGAGGTGGGGGGACCCCGTCCCCCCTCGACTGCAATATAATCATCAATTTTGGAAGGGACTGTTATGTTCACAGATTACATGCAAAAACTTGCAATCTGATTGTTGGCAAAATAACTGTGAAGACTGAAAATGGTACCCGTCTTACAATGGAAACTATTAAGTTTACACCTGAGTCCCATGTTCAATGGAAGTGTAGCATATGTATAATAGAAACATGTGAGTGGCAACAGTAGGAAGAACAACAGAACTGCAGAGAGAGTCGAACCACTAAGACGAACACTGGAACATCGAACATCTCGCATATCATGGAACATTACCGAACACCTCAGAAACTCTTACATATTTAATCTCCTATTTTATATTTGTGTTGTGAATTTGTGATTAGTTTAGTGTTTCAAATTAAAGTAATTCTTGTTTAAGAAATAAAAGACACTTCAGGAAGCTTTGGGAGAAACACCCTGAAACAAAGCGGCTAGAAATAAAACATCATGAAAGCTGTGCTGCCGAGTTACTGAATGATATTAAAACTGCTCATCTTCCACAATTTCAAGAACATTTTCGCATTAAGTGAATCCAAGCATCGGCATTCGAGAACGACAAAAAGCATGGTTTAGTTCTTCAATTGGATTTTGCGATGAATTATGGGTGTGAGTGGCAGGGAGAGGTGCAGTCAGCATTATGGAGTCGGAGCTCTGTTACTTTGTTTACTGCAGCATTGTTTGATGCACAAAATACCCTGTGTTTTCTTATTGTATCAGACACCAATAATAAAAGTAAAAACACTGCTGCAGTGTTTTTAACCAACCTCCTAAATGTAATTCCAGCTAATAATAGATCAAAATTAATAATTTGGACCGATGGTCCATCGAGTGAATTTAAGAATCGGTACATGGCATATTTACTACATGAGCTAAATTTAAAATTCCAAGAAAAATTTTATAACATAAGCTGGAAATATACTGCCACTTCTCATGGCAAAGGAGTTGTGGATGGTATTGGTGGGCCAGCAAAAGCACAAGTGCATGCGGAGGTTATGGCCAGACGAGAAACAGTCCAAACAGCTTTAGATTTTTCGAGAGTAGCTGCTAAAGTTATGCCTAATATCACAGTTATGTCAATAATGCAACATCAAATCGGTGAAGAATCTGAAGCTATAGATTGGTCAAAAGCGCAGGAGGTGAAAGGAATGCAAAGAATTCATGCAATTATTTTTGAAAATTCTGAATTGCATTTCTACAGCAATTGTGGCTGTAAAGAAACCGCATTGATTTTGAAATATTTAGAAGTAGATAACAAACGAATGTCAAAAGTAATTGTTACAGGTTCATTCCTTTTAGTAAAAGTTGCAGGGATAAAAAGATGGCAAAATTTTATATGTCAAGCTTCTATTCCCGAAGATGAAAATCATGTCTTAACTGTCTCGTATCTAAAGAAAGTATCAGCAACAAGCTTTTCTTATGTAGAGAATGCTGAACAATATCAAGTGTCTAGCAGTGATATTGTGAAAGTCTTGCCATTGCCTACAATTTCCGATAGATTTGTAATGTTCAATGAACCTGTCGATGCACAATTTGGTTAGACACGAAACTGTAGAATTAACATTAATTAACATAAATTTATTGTTCTATCTTAAAATCATGTATGTCAAAAATAATTTTGTAGTTCTTACTGATAAAGAACTTATATAAGCAAAGCTATGCTTAAAATATTGCATTAATTTCTCTCATCATCATGTTTGTACTCTGTTACAAACATGATTGCCATGTCACAAACATGATACCTGGTTTTTTTTTTTTTTTTTTAAATGTACCTTCACCTGAACAAGTGTAAAAAAACTGTTTTTATTAACTTCAGCTTAGATGTTAAATAAACAAAAAATATCAACATTGAAATCTTTGTACATTTGCTGAAATTAATTGTGAAAGTTTCAAAGTGGAAAGGGACTTCCAAAAATTGTCACATACATGATAGATACAATTTAATTATCTTGCATCTAATTAATTCATGCAATGTGTATGAAAAAATTTGTATATAAATGTAGTGTAGGATACTATAGCAAATAAAAAAAAAAGTTCATAATATTTAGTTGCAATCCATTTAAAAAATTTATTTTGTTTAATTTTTTTTTGCAAATGTCACATACATGATCGTGGAACGGCCCTAATGCATAAGTGATTTACCTGGTTCATTGTTATTTTGTGTGCATACAATCAAAATGTTAGCTGGCCACAATTTCCGAAAATTTAGTATATTTCCCCATTGTATTTATTTTCTAGTTTAAATTGTGCAAATATTTCACATAACACCAATTAATTTACGGAAAATAATAATTTTGTATGAGTCTTTATGAAATCACTTATAAGATGTGTATGAATTGCACGAGATAACAATATTCAGATATTGTAAGAGATAAATAATCCTTTGTAAATAAATGCTGCATTTTATATTATAAAATTATTATAATATAATAATTTCAAAAAATTTGAACGTGAACATTCAAATAACTCTTAACAAAATTAGTAATCGTTAGAAAGTAATATGAAGAATAATTATAATATGAATGACTACAATATTTTAATATGATTTCTTATGGGGTTTTTTTTTAGACATGCATGAGCATGTAATTTCTTTTCCATGTAACTGTTTTAATAAAAAAATAAAGTGCAATTAATTTTACAGTACAAATTTAACATACACGATTAAACTGAAATACAAAATTCTGTTGAGGTAATTCTAAGAAGAAAGATATAATTAACTGTTTGAAATAATTCCTAAATATTAATACATGCATGTAAAAGGCAATTGGGAGAATGTCTGAACATAAATCACTTTTCCTTTTACATACCTATTAATTAAAAAGAATACTACCATTAAAATATAAATAAATTTAAGATTTAAATGTATGTATTTTTTTAAATATTCAAAGAACATATTTAAAAAAAGTAATAATAATCACACGTACTGTAGTTAAGATTTCATACATCATAAGTATAGAGCTTATGATGTATGATAGAGCATCATGTAACTCCTGCTCCTAAATTGCTGAAGTGTAAATGTGCTATTCTTTGTAGAAAAATTCTTCACTTCCACCGTTAAAGAAAGGAGAAAAATGCAAAAGGCAGTTTGTGTCTCTTAATGTGTGTAGGTGATAGTGCTCTTTCCACTAGATTTTCGGGGGGCAGTCTGCTTCGATTATTGAAAGGGAAAATGTGGTGTCCATTCTTATGCCGGCTCCAGACTCTCGCCTATTGCCCAATGGTTTGAATATGTTTTGAATGGGTAATTAAGGAAGCAAAATGACCGATGCATTAGTCCTTCTATAGACGCAGTGCTTCCCCTTTCTTATCTACCCCAAAATCTTTTTGACTTGCGGACAGATTACCGCTCTTTTACCAAAACCGGAGAGCGTGAGGATAAAGGGGCTACCCGATGAGCGGGACATATCCAGACTCTCTTTTTTTCTTGGGCTCTCCAGCCATTCCCCGTGGAGAGTGGAGCCGCAATTAAGAATTCTGAGAAACTGCAACAAGCAAGACAACAAGTGTGTCTAGCAGACTATATGGTCTTGCCATCAAGGCTCTGCAATTGCTTCCCCCCCACAGAACCTTTTATATTATGATACCCGTAGGTTACAAACCACTTAGGGTTGGACTTCAGTACACAGCTTGAATCCTTTTTCTCGTAATCTTATCTCTTCTATTCAATGGTGGAACTAAAAATTTCAGCTTTCAGCAGGTCAAGATTACACGATTACTAGAGGGCAAAACTGGGAAATTTCACTAGTGGCCAGTGGCCAGTAGACTTAGATTTTGTACTGGCCACTTTTTTTTGAAGCAGTGGCCACTTTTCTAGGTGAAAAATGCACAACGGGTGTTTTAAACTGTTTTTGTATCGATTAGTAATGATATAAACTTAAATCACTTAATTAAATGTGCTAATATTTATAAAATTAAATACTTTTTTAAAGTTAATAAAATTAAATTTTAAAAACATTATTTTAACATGTAACCCTTGTGAGATTAACTCACAAGGGTTCAATCTTACTTTGATTTTCAGGAAAAATATTTTCCCTTTTCTCCCATTTATTAACCTTTAGATTACGGCGCTCGAGCTCCCGAAATTCATCCATACAACGGCAAAACTGCGGAATTTTTTTCCCTTCAGTGTAACCACGGGGGTCCTTAACTCCCATTGTACCTCTTTTGAGTGTGATGGACTTCATTAGAAGGGTTGCCAAAGTATAAACTTTCGTTAGTCAGTTGCTATTTTTTTTGCTCCCAATCGCCAATTCAATGTAATTAAATGATTTCTAAAGTTAATTTCCGAAAGAAAGCAAAAAATGAAGATATTAAAATATTAATAATAATTTGGAAACATGCAGTTTTTTTCTTCCTCATTTAAACTACAGCTTGTTTTGTAGTTTAAATAAGGAATTTTTGAAGTCTAATGTGAGTTTCCCTATGTTCGTCTAAAAAATTTTGCTAATCAAATAAGGCAATCAAAATTTCTGCCCAAATTAGAGTTAAAATTAACAATAAAAAGTGTTGTTCCGTATAGTTGAATAGTAGTGACCTTTCATTGTTTTAGAGCATCAATATTTATATATATATATACAGAGTCCGACAAAAACGCGAAAATCTTAGGAGCCAGGGAAAATTTTTAGGAGCCAGCTTTTCGTTTGCGAACTAGTCGTCACCTGAAAAACTAGTCGCCAAGGCATTTTTTTAGTTGCCCGGGCGACCTGGCGCCCGGGATTTTTCGGACCCTGTATATATATATTTGCGATTTTTCTGCTGCGTGACATTGTATTTGCTTTCTTTCGGGAATTGTACATAATTTGCCTAGTTTTCGACAAACATCTCGGGTGCGAATTCATGATGACAGCATTTTATATTAAATATCTGCAAAATACATTATCAACAATAAATAAGTAAAACATTTTAAGTATATTATTAGTACACGAATTCTATAATTCGCAGCGCTTTATTCCTCCCCACACCCTCCGTAATAGGTTATTATTTTTCTCCTAAGTTAACTTCTTGCTTGCGTGGTGTTTTCATAATCCGAATATGAAACAATCACGAACTGAACAATTAAGTAAAGTATCTCCTCATTGCTAAAACTGATATCCTTATAACGGATTTACCTTATCCTAATTCACTTAAAAGTTGCAGGTATGAATAGACAATTTTCCTTTGCTATTTTCACCACAATAACTGGTTGATTTACTTGTATAGTAACTGGAAAGTGGTCCTTCACCAAAGACAATCAGAATTCGCTTTAAACTGTCTGTTGCACTTCTAACAAACCCCTGTCTGCCGATGGCTCCTGTGGGAGGTCTTTTGTTAACAAAAGCAAGACCGAATGTCCAGCGATTGTACTTACATTCCCCTCACAATCACTTCATCTCTTTTACTTCGTCGGTTTATCTTATCTTTTGCTTCACTGCTGTATTTTTAGTTGAATGCACTTACCGGAATGTATGACATGGAGTGGACTTATTCGATTTCGACTTCGACACGCATTGTGTACTTGTGGTTTTTATTAGAAAACCAAGAAGGAAAGAATCATAAACATAGTATGTTACCTCCAGCGCATCGAGCTGCTAATTGGATTATAACCCAAGGCGGCAGAGCTCTGAGCGCGACAGAATAACTCTTTAAAATTATTAACAAAAGGATGACAATTATTGAAAGTTTTAATCCGCCCGTCATTTCAATATTTTCTACGGGGGGGGGGGGGGGGAGCAAAGGGAATATATTAAATTTATAGATAAAAAGCAGCAACGCGTAATAATACGTAAACACACATATAAATACATTATATATCTAAAAGTCAGGTCGCCATTTCCCCCCCCCCCCCCCCCCCCCCCCAGCTCGTTCAAGTGATTGGCTTTGTTTCAATGAGTATTTATACGACTATAATAAATGTTATCCGACGAATATATGTGTGTCTCAACCAGAAACATTCCAAATACCCGCCAGACAGTAAATCAACACCGCATATTTCGCCAAAACGATTCGCGAGGACAGGAAATGCTAATGACTCTCAGTAATTTTCGCACCTCCTGGTGATTTCCTTCCGCTCAGGAAGGGGACGAAAGGTCTGGTACATATGCTGTACCGCAGCCGTAAGGAAGGCCAAAATTTTCTGCGGTACATATGCTGTACCGCCGTAATCTAAAGGTTGAAAACCATTGTACATACATTAACTTATGCAAAAATCAAAGAGCATTGTACAAAATATTGCTTACCACACAGAAACAGTTGTTAAAAACTTAGCACATTTTATTTTTAATATTAAAAAGATTTTTGTCAATGCAGTCAACTCTCTCAAATCCGCGGACCCAAAATCTGCGAGCGTATAAAATCCACGTAAGATTTCCGATGTAAACAGTGAAACTCAGTTAAAAAAACTAGTTGAAAAACTTTATGAAAAAAAATGAGAAATTCCTTTAATTTTCAAAGCTAAAAGCATTTTTTTCAACTTGAAATGTTTACAATAACTCACATCTGCCTTTTATACATTGAAAACAATGTATTTTTAGCTTATATTTGTCATTCCATGCCAACTGAAACCACTACATGGTTTTGTAAACTTTGAGCAATATTCACCGGTTTGTTACTATTTTGAAGAAAACATATCAAAGTTTATGGATTGAATAGTTATTTTTGAGAACTATGCATAATTATACTTAAAATTATGAGGAATAACTGGCACTTTAGACTCTGATTTCTCCCATCAAAAATGTTGCTTTTTTAAATAACAAAAACTGTTATAAGTTTAGTGATTTTTATCCCTATTTTTTTATACAGTAAGTTACATTACTCTAAGTATATGTGTGCAGTTTATGTTTTCATACAAAATGTTTTTCTTATTTTTTAAAATTAAAAACTTTCTAGTCATTAAAAACTTTCTAGTCTATGTCCCCTTTGTTACAAATTTTTAAATAAGTTTACTTTATTCAAAAAATAAACTGCAGAAGAGGTATTTACAATAAAATTTATTAGTATACTCATGTTTTGTAATAATTTTGAAACTTTTTTCCTAATTAAAAAAATTATAACAGTAACAGAGGGACATCATTAGGACATAAATGAGTAACAGAAGGGAAAAAGCTGGAATGTCCTCTCTGTTACAACTTGACATGAGATTTTTAAACACATCCCATTGGTTGCAATGCTTATAAGGAATTCTGAGAATGTACCTGGGAGTAGTAAGATCTTGTTTAAACCAGTTTCAGCTGAAGATGGAGTACAGTTTAACTTTAAGGATACTGTAAAGGAATGCTCAGAATATTGAAGCTCTACTTCGGTTGATCAGCCTTCTTCTACTGATTTAACAGTTGGCAGTTTTGCTATTGTTAAAGTCCAAGGAAAAAACGACTAGTAAAATTTGTTTGCCAAATCATCGAATTAGAGAGGGAAACAGACAATATTCAGGTTATTTATGTAACACAATCTGGTAGACATAAAACTTTTAAATGCAACAGTGGTGTAGTCGAGGGGGGGGGGACGCAGGGGGATGGCGTCCCCCTACCTTTTTATTTGAATACAAGCGTCCTCCCAAACTTTTTACATTTTAACATAAGCGCCCCCCCACTTTTGATTTCATTTGCTTATCTTATGTATAAGCGTCCCCCCGACTTTTTTTTCAGGACTACACCACTGAAATGCAATTACAGTGATGTATCATGGGTTAACATGTCGGATATTATAACTGTGTTACCAACTCCAACTTTAAATAACAGAAGTGTTACTTTTGACAATGTTTTGTTGTAATGCAACCAAGTTATGCACCTATTGAAGCTAAATCTGTAAGCTGTTCCCTCTGCTACATGTCATGTCCCCTCTGTTACACATTGCTTTCCACATTTAAATGAAATTAGATTTTGATTTAAATATACCAACGCATAATTTTATTAATTTGAAATGTTCAGAGTTTTAAAAAAAATACCAAGTTTTTTAAAAGATCCCCAAGTCACAGAATTTAACATAAATTATAGTAACACATTTCAAATACTGTTGGCGTTTTTTGTCCCCTCTGTAACACATACTTTAATTTAATTAAAGGGATCAAATGAGAATGTAATTTCAATGTTGAGTGAAATAATTATACACTGCTACTTAAAGTTACCGAATGGCCTACTAATTTTTGTCTTTAAAAATTTTGTGTATTTTTTTAAAGCAAAATTTGCATATGATGTCCCCTCTGTTACGCTTGGAACTTGTTTTTTTATAGCCACGTGTCATGCGCAATATTAACGTTTTGCTGTAATTAGACTTCCACCTTTTTGCATCTTTTTTCATTTTGCGATAATTCTTATTATTTCTTCATTAGTAGTGTTCACATTTTTTTAAAAAAGGGCAGGGCGCAATTTTCAAAACGGGCATTTTCTGTTGAAAAAAAAAGGCACTTTTTAGTTGAAAAAGGGTATTTTTCATTAAGAGAATAGATATTTTCCTAATTTCCCTAAAAAGGGCAGGGCGCATCCACAGTTTTCCAAAAAGGGACAGGGTGCCGCGCCCTTTGAAAAATGCAAAACAGAAACACTATTCATTAGTACACAATTCAAATCGTATATAATAGTATAAATTTTGTATTTGCATCGATTTTATAGTGCAAATGTTCTTCCTCCTTGATCTAAGTCATGGAGACAATTTTGGTCGCCAACGTGTCGTTCAGCAATGAAATGTTTGGTCAACAGTGCAATTTGAAGTAGAAATGTGCATATCAGGCTGTGATGTTTACATAAATCCGCCATTTTGGGTCGGGTTCCGAAATTCGGCAAATTTCGAAATCCGGTCTAATAGCACCGGTCCCGAGCATGGCGAATTTGGGGTTCGGTACTGTAATAAGATGGGAAAGTGAAAGCACGTGTTTTTGAACCTAGCAGTGTAATTTTTGGTAATTTTTAAGGGGAGAAAAAAGTGGCGACGAGAGTGGCGATTGTTAGGTAATATTTTAATCGTCACTTCTTTTCATTTAGTCGCTCTGTGGAGAGTGGCGACCGCTAATTTTGCCCTCTAACGGTTACAGGACCAGCAGATTACGGATTTCTTTCCTTAAGATTACAATTAAAATTACGGGAGAAAAGAAATTACGGGATTACTCGCTTTCGATTGATTATAAGAGTATGCCACTGTCAGATTACAATTACGATTTTTAATCGATTGCAGCCGATTACCATTACATAATCGCGATTACTCCAAGCCTACTTAGAACTAAGGATGCAATTAGAAAGACCTACCAAGCCTACTTAGAACTAAGGATGCAATTTTAGTGCTAGAAAAAAAAGAGTTCAACGCATCTCGTTTTTCTAGCACTAAAAATGAAACTCATCCAGTTGACAGTTAAGAATTCCCTACTTTTTTCCTACTCCGTAAAAGAGCCGCCGACACCTCCTCCCCCAAAGCCCCTCCCCTTTCCCTAACATTTTGAAAATATGTACCGATTAAAACCCTGATTTTAGAATATCGATTTAAAAGACTTTCCAGTGGAAGAGCAACTGAACCCCGACCTCGTATGCTCTTATCCCTATGACACACTAACGATAGCCTAGAAATGTGCTTTTGAAACTTCGATTTCAAAAGGCTTTAGAGCAGTGTTTCTTTCAGGCATCTCTCCGGGGGGGGGCACTGCCCCCTCGGAGCAAGTCAACTGCCCCCCCCCCCCCCCCCCCCCCGGGGAGAAAAAATTCAGATCACAATTTCAAAAGAAAAAGAAGAAGAAAGGAAAAGGGGAGGGGGGAAGAATGAAAATTTAAAATTCTAAAGTATAGAGGAAATAAAGTGGCCTCTATTTTGGGTAGTCATAAAACTGGTCTCTCACTGGCCAACAAAATGTGAAACGCCAAAGCCTCGCTCCTTCAGAGAAGACCTGGTTCTGAGCAGGGCTGTTGAGAGGGGTGTCAGGTGTGGCTGATTCATGGGGCATGGTTCGGCATCAGAGTAGTGCAGTGGGTAAAAGTTTTCTATGGCTAAGGTGCAAGTATAATGGGAGGTAGAAGGGGGGTGGACAAAACTGACGTTGGGCCTGCCTTGGCTCTCGGTGGCCCTAGTTCAGAGTACAGGATAAACAATACCATCTCCATTTATTAAATTAAATTTCATAATATAACCCCTTCCTAAAAGAAGCTGTTTTTTATTTTTTAGTATTGGTTCTTTTTTTTACATATGGTAGGAAACTTTTGATCCATACTTCTGTCATCCGAATATTTCCATATCCAGTTGCAATGAGAGGACGGTTTTCAATGAAATGTTTCACGCTG
The DNA here is from genome assembly GCA_038502835.1 of Octonoba sinensis. Classification (NCBI taxonomy): domain Eukaryota; kingdom Metazoa; phylum Arthropoda; class Arachnida; order Araneae; family Uloboridae; genus Octonoba; species Octonoba sinensis. Next base: position 146,802,240 of record CM076598.1, read on the forward strand.
TTACTTTGAAATTGAATCGTTTATTTCAGGTCAACATTAAGAGTACTTTTGGAAATTTTCCAGAAACAATGACAAATATCTTTTTAAAAAAATAATGTACATTTTTATTTAAAAACATTTAAATCTAGATTCTGGTAATCTTCTACTTGACTCGTGACTGGTCATTGACCAATGATCATCGTTTTGCAAGCAATAAAAACATAAATATGTACATGTGCGCCACATTTTTTTAAACATTTCATCTCTTAATGTGAAGAAAGATACCAAAAATTGTGACTTAAGGCTTCAATTTAAAACTTTCCAGGAAGAACTTTAGACACCTTCCCTTTGCCACCAAAAAAATAGCCCAAAACTTCCCTTTTTAAGACTTCAGATTGGAAAAATTTTAAAAGCAGGGACTCACTCCTTTTTTCTTTACCTGACCAAAGATGGCCTAAAATTCTATTTTTAGAAATTCATCAGTTTTGGAAAATTTTCGAGTTAGATCCTCTGCTTCTCTCTTCCTTCTCCTACGTCATTTAAGATACCATGAAATTGCGCTCAAGACTTCAGTTTCAGGAATACTTTCTGGGGAACAACACCAAACACTGTCGGTAGTGTCACCAAAAGTAGCCTAAAATGTAAGACTTTAGTTTCGAAAAATTTGCGGGAGGAGAGTCCCCGAACTATTTTTTGCATCCTCTAACCTCTCCAAACGATGTATCTGAAATTTCATTGTTATTACTTAGGTCTCAAAAGGTTTCCTGGGGAGAGCCCTCGCACCCCTGTCTCCAGTAACTTTGACAAAAATCGAGTAAAACTGCATTTTTAAGAATACTTTTGAAAATGTTCTCTGGAGAGAACTCCTGAACCCCCTTCCCCTAACGTCTCCTAAGAGCCTAAAATTGCATTCTCTGGACTTAAAATTTCAAAAAAATTCCGTGGGAGGGCCCCTCCCCCGTCCCAAAGCCAGTCTAAGCATTACATTTTTAAGATTTTAATTAGAAAAATTTCAGATGCAAAAACCCTCTCCCCTAACTTCATTAAGCATAGTCTAAAATGGCTTCTACTGTATATTATCAAGAATCCATCATATATTATATATAATAAAAAAGTCCATATTATCATCATTTCTATTCTATAAAAAAAGAATATGACTTTGGATCATACACCGCCCCTCCTAATTCTTCACCTGCCCTCCCGGAGCAAAAGGTCTGAAAGAAACACTGCTTTAGAGACACCCCAAACCTCCCCCCCCCACCCCCCACCGTTTCCCAAACGTCGGCGAATTCCATTCTTTTGCAATTTCCGGGAGAGATCCCTTACCCCCCCCCCCCCTTCCACATCAACAGAAATGTACTAAAATAACATATTTCTGGAGATAATCCCATATCCCCGCTTTCTCAAGCAAGCGTAAATACTGAATGGAACTGAGAATTTATGTCTTAAATTTGAAAAAATTTATAGAATTGTGCCCTCTTCCCTAACCCCACCCCAACGTCACCAAAGAGTTTAAAACAACGACTCTAATTCTTTAATTTCAAAGTGATGCCCCCCTCTCAAAACCTTCCCCCAACCCAAATATTACAAGCCTAAAACTGAATATTCAGTATTTCAATTTCAGAAAATTTCCGCGGGAAGTACTTGTTTCTCGTTAAGATTAAAAATAGTTTCAATGTCCAATTTTTTTAAATTTTAAAAGTTTTCAGGAAGAGACCTCTTCTCCTTTTTTCGCTAGGAAAAATAGCCAAAAGTAATTTTCCTTTGAGATCCCTGAATCCCCCTTTTTCCCTAGCTCCTGCAAAATGAACTTCTGGAGAAATTCTACAAACCCGTTCCCCTCATGCCCCCAGCAATAGCTTTAAAATGTACTAGTTTGAGGATTTTAATTTACGAAAATTATCTTCAAAGAGTCGCCCATTGAAACCCCTTTTCTTTAGCATTTGAACAGAATGCAATTAATTTAGAGATTTCCTTGCTTGATTTAACTGGGCATTGACCCTTTTCCTGATTTTCATGCTTATAATTGATTTTATTTGCTTCTTTGATTGTCAATCAAAAGATTTTTATTTTGTACTTGCTCTAAAATATGTAATTCGTCAATTACATATTTAATAATAAATAATAAAAATCTTTATATTCAAATATAAAGATTTTTATTATTTATTATTATATAAATAATATTCAAATTAACTTTATTTCTGTAGTAATCCCAATGGAAGCAAATTTTGGAATATTAAACTTTTTTTATCTTTTGAGCCTTGCACTAGTATGCATGAAGTACAGTAAAACCTGTAAATTTGACCACCTTTGTAAGTTGACTACTTTTTTCAGGAACGGAATCAGCCCTTCACCCTCTACCTCGCCCTCTGTAAGTTGATTACCTGTCGAAGCTGACCACTAAAGTGCTGCATCGCAACACTTACACAGGTTTCACTACTTATTTTTATTGTTTTAATTTTGGCATCAAAGAATATTCTGAATTAAATTTTTTAATAAAGGATTGTAATATTCCTTGTATATACATACCTTTATTTTATCTAATTGTTTCAAATATTTTGCACATGCTCCTCTGATATTCTATATGTTTTTATTACCTACAATTAATTTTATTTTTGTGATCAAACATTTTAAATAATTTTTCTTGTTTCACACATTAAAAAATAAAGTTGATTCTGTAAATTGCTAGAATTTATAGAAGATTAGTTAAGGATTGAACTTTCTGCTGTTTTTAGCATACTTTCCCAAAAAATAAAGAAAGTGAAAGAAGGCTTAATGTAACGTAAAATGTCATTAAAAATCAAATAAGTAATTAAATAAGGAATGAAAAATTTGAAAGTAGGGTTTTGAAATGGGCAAAATGTGTCTGTCGCTCCCCCCCTCCCCAATAACTTTTGAGGAAATTGGCCGTTTCAAAGTTCTTGGCGAGGATATCTCATTTCCATATTTTACTTTTTCATTTGAACAATTTTTCGTTTAATTTTGAACAGTTCAAAAAATCTTAACATTAGCACCTATGGCCAAACATAAAGCACATTATGTAAACAGTAGGCATATTATCCAAGTTCATATGCACAAGCTTATTGGAAGAAGCTCTCGGTATGAAATATTTTTTTAGATTTGAACAATTTTTGTTCATTTTTGAACAGTTCAAAAAAAATTAACATTAGCACCTACGGGGAAATTTCAATCCTATATAAATCCTGATCTAGCTGATGGATTTGCTCGGAATAAACTTTATCGGAAAGATGTTAGGCCAAAGAACATGTACAGATACGAAGTTCAACCTGAACTAAATGAGCCTATTTTTTTATGAAATTTGTTGACTGTGATCTTTAAGGATAAGGAATGAATGAATAAGTGAAAGAATGCATCAATGAATAAATGAATGAGTAAAAATATGAATGAGTGAAAAAATAAATAAGTGTACAAATTCATGAACGAGTAAATTAATTAATGAGTGAATGAATATGTATTAACCGTTGAAAATGGTACATTTGAAGTAATCAAGAACTAAAGCTAAATGAGAATTTAGAGATAGAAATAGCAAGAGTATAAATATGAAGTTGGAATGTACGAAAGTAGGCTCGTTTAGTTCTAGAGAGAACTTTTGCAGGTGAAGAAAATAAATGTAATGGTATATTTTTATATGCTTAAAAACCTACAAACCTTTTTTCTACATGTGTTTTAGTGGTAACGCAAAGCTTATTCTCATTTGGCCACTTTTCTTAAATTGATCACTTTTTTGGTCACTTTTTTCACTTTTTTTATATTATATTCTTGGTGGGAATCCTTTAATTATAGAGAAAGTGGGCAAATTTAATCTGAATTATTTTGCTGTTTAAAGCTGAAAAACGTAACAATTGTATGTACTTAATTTTTGCATCAAGTGTACTTTAATCATTTTTCTATTTTATAAATGAAAAAGCCAGAAATATTTTTACCCATTTAGTAAAATCAAATGCTCACACCATTACTAAAAACTGAAACTTTTTGCTTTAATCAAATATCTTCACTGTAAACTTCTGTGATTAAAAAATATTTTAAAAGGAAAAAACTTTAAGCTATTGGGGGACATGGATGAAACTTTAAGGATACATATTCTAAATTCTAACAATTGCTGCTTTAAACACTATCATTCTGAATTATTTACTGTGTGGCATTTATTAAATTGGTCTAAAATACTCTTTTTAAGATAAAAAACACAGAATGGTTCATGATTATTATGAACTCTAATTTGAATGATTGAATGAAGCTTTGCTCTTAAGATGCTTGAAGAATAAGAGTAATATTGTAAAATTTAAAAAATAGTAATTAGTTCTAAACTTATGAAATATGTTATGCACACACAGATGGACCTAGGAAGTTTTGTTTGAAATAGTGGTTGTAATTGCAACATATTTCATTTTTACAACACTTTCTAACATTGTAAACTTAATGATTTTTTTTGAAAAAAAAAATCACTTGATTTAAATCAATGATTTTAAAAAAAATATCACTTGATTTAAATCGCGATTTAAATCATGATGTAAATCAAGCTGATTTAAATCATGATGTAAATCATGATGTAAATCAAGCTGATTTAAATCAACGAACCCTGGTTTTAACTGTACGAGCTTACTTTTCCGTAACACCCAAATTCAAATTTATAATACATTTATTTATAATACATAATTTATATTCATTTATAATACATAATTTATAATAAGACATAAAGCAAAGTTCAAAAAGTAGTATGTGACTTTGGTCATTTTTCCAGTGGACCCTTCTTTTCTAAGTAACGAAGTTATAAAGTAAATGAAGAAAATCTTTTTCTTAAATGAAAAAGTATTTTGAAAATAGGAACTTTTTTTTTTTTAAATATAATGCAAGCTTAAATTACTATATCATCTAGATTCTAAACAGTAATAAAGCAAGTAGGAGCTGATAAAAATTTTACATTTAAGCTTTGTAACCAAAAATTCCACCAGGGAATAAAGGTTGATAGAGTTAAGAGTAGTTGTTATCAGTCACACAAACACTTGAAAAAGAATGAACCTAGTGTAAAAAGCTGATATTATATGATTTAAAAAAAAAATCAGTTAAGAAGGTACTCAAATCTGAGTTGCTTTTGCTTTAGTATCTATACTTTTATGTACTATTAAGTAAGCCTAAATTGACGTATTGGCAACATAAGTAAATTGATAAAAAAAAGAAAAAAAGAAAAAAAAAAAAAAAAGCAAATTCTCAAGAAAAAGTGCAGCATTTTCTTTGTTTCAATTGTATTTTCATTTCACTCACATTTTATAGCGCTAACCATTTTTGATAATTTTTCATAACATTATAATTTGCTTATTGTGATTATTATTTTTGATGTGTATTTCTGTTATTACTAGCTCCAATAATTATATAGCACCCTGACTGTATCGAACATTAGAAAATCAATGAGTGAAAAAGAGCTCCGTTAACGTGTTCTTGTTGTGTTCCTAATGAAAATACATTGTTAGTTTCTTCTTTCAGCAATACAAACATAAGAATTTATATATAAAAATATTGCATGTGGTTCCTAAAAATTTTTGTAGATCATTAAAAAGTCCTTATTTTTTTATTTTCCCAAAAGAGTACAAACCCTGTGCTGTGTTTTAATTGTCCTAGGATAAGATTTCGAGGTCATGTTTTTATTTTTACTTTCAGCTAGATGCATTTTTCCTTTCAAATTTAATATATTATAAATACCTTTTTTTGAAATGCAATAGCCAATATTTTTACACTGCCTTATAATTTGTTGATACAAATATTTCCCCTTGGAAAGCGTAATTATGTAACCTTCTATCAATAATTACGTACCATCTATCAATTTCAGGAGCCATTTTCCAAATAAATCTTTTATTTTACATTCCAATCAAAAGAAAACATTAGCAGACGATTATTCTGAAATTGCCAAAGTTTTATCTCAAAATGCAAATGAAGAAAAAATTACAAAATCATTCAAATAAAGTGAGAATGACATTCTGTATAATACATTTATACCCTTACTTTTCTTTTCTCCTCCGATTTCCTTCCCTGTTAGCACTAGGCCTTAAGATATCCTGCTCCGGTGGCGAGGAAGCGGGGTCTATGCATTTTACAGTACATATCCCCTAGTGTACATGCTGGGCCTTCAGCTGGTATCGAACATATGGCCTTCCAATTGGAAGTCCTAACGACTAGGCTATCACGGCCTACATTTATACCCCTGAACAAAATTCTGCTTTACCTCTTTTTTAAAAATTCTCTTGTTCTGACAACAAACTCGGAATTTTGGGAGAATTTTTTATAACTTCTTTCACTTTTGTCTACTTCTCAGCATAATTGAAATATGTTGAACAACAAAGAAAAGGCTATGCCTGCAGTTTTGATGACTCTAGCAAAATGGCCTAATATTGAGCAAGGAAATGTTTATCATGTTACAAACAAAAACTATCAATGACTTCTTTAAAAAAGCAATTTAATTCTCTATTTTTTATTAGTTTTTAAAGTGTGTCTTATAAGTACTGTATTTAATGATTCTTATTTTTAAAGCACAAATGAAAATTTTAGAAATTAGTTTTATGTGTCAATATTTTCTTTTAAATGAGGTTATTTTAATATTTTTTAGAATGTTGGATCAGACACCAAATCATACTATTTACATCAATAATTTAAATGAGAAAATAAAAATAGAAGGTAAGTCAGTTATTTATTTTTCTTTTATGTTTTTGTGCATCTTATATATTCCATAAGTAGAATGTTATTTTCATGTACTCTTTTTTTTTTTTTCTTTCTCCAACCAAGTAAGAAAGATCAGAAATTAACATAGGATAATGAGATTAAGGCCACATTATGGAAAATAATAATTAAAAAATCCCAGCAAGCAGACCAACTGCAGGGTAAGATGCAATGGTTAACAAATACAGCTGACGCTCCCAGAGATGCCGAATGCTACGGATTCTCCATAGTATCTACAGAAAAATACAAAAATTTGAAGTTAACTACGAATTACGGAAAGCGCGTTTTACGGAAAATACAATATTTTAGCAGAGTTAGACTTTTCGCGCTTGCCGCGCATATAAAAAAAAATTCACCGACAGTCGCCAAAACGAGCGCGTACTGACAATTCGTGGTAGTTTTGAGCTGCGAACAATAGGAGATTGGCGACGATAGAAAGCTCAAAATTCCGGTTCTAACTGGAATTTCTCCCCACGCGGAGCAATATTTACAGCAACACTGTTCTACTCGGCGAGACGAGAGAGTTTGGGGTTTTTCACTTATTACACTTGAACACTGACACGTGCTTTTATTAGCAGTTGCTTATTGCATTCTTCGTTGCGCACGTCGTGGGCTCGTGTTGTTATAAACTATTTGGTCCTAAATTAATTAACGAATTCAGCTAGAAATTAAACTTGTATTTTATATTAAAAAATAATCTTATTGGGTGGAAACACAACCAGAAAATCAGGGGCCAGTTTTTCAACCGGCAAGCGTCCGGCGTTTGGTCTGCGAAATTTCCTTGCGTTGCGCGTGGTCAGCTTGATTGCCGATTTCCCATTGGTTGAAAGCGTTCTTTCTCCGATTAAGCAACAAAAAAAAAAAAGTCACTTTTTTTTGTGTTTGAGTTAAGAAGACATTGCAATCTTACGTAGAAAAACACATGTCAGCGTTTGTTTCCGAGAATCCACCATTTTTGGTCGTGTTCAAAAATTCGGCCTCCAGCGGCCGAATTTGAGGTTTGATACTGTGCATTATACCGTAGTGGTGCAACAAGGGGGAGGGGCACAGAGAGCCCTTGTGCCCCCCCCCCCCCCACCAGTTTTCGTGATTTTTTTAAATTTAAATTGGATTTTTTTTATTTTTCTTAAAAAGACCCTAAATATTTTGGATATTTATTATGTTACATTAATAGAAACAATATGGCATCTTAATCGATATGCAAAAACACACTTTAAGCTATTTTCACAGCAATAAATATTTTTTAATAGTAATAATGATAAACAAATTTTAATACAAATGCATGACTCAAATGAAACCTAACCCTACCTGGAATAATAGTATACTCATAAGCAGAGAAAATGAACAAATTTTATCTGAAATATTTTGCTGTTGAAAGCTGAAAAAAGTACCAATTGTGTGTACTTAAGTTTTACATTAAATGTACTTTAAACATTTTTCAATTTTATAAATAAGTAGCGGTACCCGCAACGGCGTTGCCCGTGCAAAGTTAAAATAGCGGCGCCTACGCCGCAACTTGTTTTTTTTCCCAAGCAAGACACCGAAGGTGACCTCTTAAGTCACTTCTGAGCTGATAAAAAACTTATTTCAGCCAGTCTTTTTCCACAAATATATATCTACTTTGACTTAGGTATAAAATTATTTCAATCTATCACTAATAATCTATATTTATTGATCTATATTTGTATCATGTGACATATTTATCTTTATTACATCATCAAAACTTTTACATAGGTTTTTTTTACTCCGAGTCTGATAGATAGCAAGCAGTACATTTTTTCTGAGTCTGAATTCCACAATATAAATGTTATTTCCTAAATGTTTATTTCAACCAAGAAAAAGAATAAATTGTGATATAAAAATTAAAAAATAAGTATATTAGTAGTTTTATACATAAACATACATTTTTGTTGGGTTTTAGAAAAGTTAATAGTTACATTTAAAATAAAATGAACTAAATATGCCAACGAAAATTAGAGTGGACCTTTCTGAGAAGAATACATGACAAGTATATTTGAAGAAAATTAACATTTATTTAACAATTAAAGGTATGTATATATAAAAACGACCTCAAAAATATTAAAAATTCCGATAAAAATAGACATCAGTATTTAAATAGAGGTAAGATAGTCACCACATGTCCTTAGATTACTTTGTAGGAAGTCGTTGAGTCGGAGATGAAAAAAAACTTTGAAGTTAAAACAAACAGTCCATGATTTATTTTCTTCATTCAATGATGTGACTGGACGTCAGAAGAAGAACTGAACTTCATATCCTTTGACAATCCAGACGACTTGACCTTGTAGAATCTCACGTGGCAGGATCGGGCTACTCACCGTTATACTGATATCAATTAAAATCGGTCATTAAAACATCCATGTCGAATACTTGACAAGTAAAACATATCCAAAAGCCAAATATATACGCCTCAGAAAGCAGAGAGGAATAAACCTCAAATGAAAAACACTAAACTCTGGCTCCAACCGAAGCCAAACACGATGTGCACTCACATCGAGCACTCACACCAGTGCGAGGCCGTAAGGGAAGAAAAAACAGTAAGCAAGCCTAGGGATGTAAAATTTCCGGAAATTTTGAAGTGGTGGAAAAAAAAACAGTTTTTTTTCTGGAAAAAATGGAAAAATTGATTTTTTGCAAGTGAAAGTGGATTTTTTTTAATAGTTTTTGGGATCAGGGGTGTTTCTATTGGTAAAAAAATGTGTAAATGTTTTTTTCGTTATATCTTTGTAGCCTTACTGATCCTCTGCCCTTTTGTATAATCATTACAATAACATTTTCTATTTTAAACTGCCATTAAAGTTTTTTTTTTTCAAAAATAGAAAAGTAACAATATTACTATAGTTTGAAAGATATTTAATTGTAATGTACATTCCATAATCCATTTACACCATCATTCCTTTTAACAAGATAAATGCTGCCAATTTACAGAAAGAAAATGTGGCTGTCATTATAAATATTGTCAATATCAAATCTTTCATTGTTTAAAAGTTTGTTTTGAAAAAAAAAAAAAATTCTTGCAAAATATTTTTTTTGTCTGTAAAAAGATTTTATTTAGTTTTAATTTATTTTCCAGTCTAAATACAAACCAGAACTAAATTAGTTTCTGTTAAGCTTTCTAATCTAAAACCAAACCAAAACTGTATTTGTATTGGTTTACGTTTAGAATTTTAAAGCTGAAGCAAAACTTAAAATACTGTTTAGTTCACATAAAATTGGTTGCTATTCGTTGGAATAAAGGATTTTTTAATGAAGAGTCCAAGTCTAGTATTGCAGTGGAATGTGAATGTTCATCTTCCAGCAGCGTTGCTTCAATAAATTCAGATACTGATTCGGATTAAAGTTAATCACAAAAATAAAATTAAATTTGAATTCAAAGTTAATTATAAATTTTTCATTATTTTTATCATTATTTTTAATGTAAAAGTAATTAACTCAGAACAGAAGTAATGGTTATAAAGCAAGTAGATTTTAGCATATGTAACTTTTGTAAATTAGCAAATAAATTTTTTTACAAAGTTGCTTAGTTATTTCCTCCAAAGTTTGTTACATGCATATATATGTATGTATATATACACGGTGCAAATAAAAGTCCTTAGGAGGCTTTTATCTCGGCCAACCGTTGGTAACAAACATATACTTCCAATTATAAAAATTTTTAAAAATTGTAAGCATTTATGATAATAGCATTTTTAAATTTAAAAAAAAAAACAATTTTGTGAAAATTACAGAAACTTAACTTTTTATACAGTCCCCCAGTGTTTATAGTCATATTTTAGTAAAAGTTGACGCCCGCCTATCCGAACGAACATAACACAAAATAATGTTTCCCTTCTGTATGACAAAAATAAACACAGATATTTAGTTTCAATGTTTGGGATTTTTTCACGATTTTTTGGCTTGCATTAAGGGGTTGGTTAAAATTTTTCAATGAAGTATTCATTCTATTCATTGTTCAATGAATACTTCATTCGGATTTTTTAACCGACCCCTTAATAAAGTTCAAGAAAATGAGGTAGAATTCCAAGCTTTGAAATTAAATATCTCTGTCCATTTTTCTCGTACAAAAGGGAAACTTTTTGTTATGTAATATTTAAATATACAAAATATTTAAAGAAAAAAATTGGAATGTAACTATTATAAATTTCTGAATGCTTTATTTTATACTAGAAATTTCAAAGTTATAAATTTTTCCGGGTGGAAATAAACCCCTTTGGAAAAAACCCGAAAAAAACTGGTTTTCCCCCCAAAATTTCCGGTTTTTTCCCGACCATTCCCATCTCTAAGCAAGCCCTGATGCCAGCTGCTGCCTTCCTTAAATAAGAGTTGCGCTCCCCCCTACGCAAGCACGCACGTCACACGTAATTTGCATGGGCATTACGCAACTCAACATCGACATGCAAAAAACACTTTACGAATATCGGCATCGGCAGCACGCTGGCAACTGAAAAAACATCTCGACCGTTATTTTGTTTATGGCTGAGGAATGTCCGATGGGGGAAAACGTGCAGGCAGTGAAAAGGGTAGAATTAAAGAGGTGAGCATTTGATTTTTCCAAGACATATGTTTAGTTCAACAATTTTAAAATCAAATCAGAAAAATGAATTGATATAACTTTAAATATGAAATTTTAACTGCTACAAATTAAAGTAGGCTAAATGGAGAATTGATAAATTGATCAGACAATGCCATTTAGTAAAGATCATCTGAAAAATCTAACAGTTTCTGATCACCCTTAGCCTATTCAAGAAAAGCAAAAGCTGCAGTGAAGAGATGCTGGACTGTATATGTAGGCAGTTTGATGAAATAAAAAAAAAACAGTGAAGGCTTGATGTGAAGTATGTTGATAGTGAAAATTGCATGGAATGCAGTGTTGTAGCTAGCATGGGTGACACCCGGGGTGGGTAGTGATAGGTGTCACCCCGTGGAAAAGATTACTCCCTCCAAGAAAAAAAAATCATGTAAGCATGAAGTATGAGTTTTAAGGAAATATAATAAATATTTTTAAAAAAAAATTGCAAATTGAAAAATAAAAACACCATTTGTATCATGAGCATCCTAATATTTAAAGTATTTGTTGATGGCAACGGTTAGGATTAGTGGTTAAAAAACATTGCAAATATATTTTTTTAAGGAAACGCTTTCCTCAGTTCAAAAGAGAAAAAAAATATCCAATTTAAAGTATTTGTTTTATTTTATGGAGCTTTTAAAGGTTCCATTTTTTTTCTCCGTCCTGGCTGAGTGTCATCCCTGAAGTCAAATAGCCATTTCTTTGGTAGCGGACAATGGAATATGCTGTGTATAAGATTAAAACTAAAAATTTTCCTACAGACACTGTTCACTCTCCGCTTTATAATAGAATAACCTCATATAATGCAAAGAAAGATCTTTTTATCTAAGATACCTTGAAACGACTTTTTGAAGATGAACAAATTTCTCAATATATGTACTTTAGCAGCGGCATCAAGTTATTTCTTGATTTATGCTGGCAACCTACTTTCTTCCATTATTTTTCAAGAAAGTGGACGTTAACACATTAAAAATTCTCATTAGATCTCAAAAAATGAAGAAAGATTAACCAATATACTAAAGTATTAAATTTCCCTCCACAATCAAATACAACACTTAACTGCATAATACTGATTGTTTCCATTGATATTTATTTGTATGATGGAAGAGCGGATTTACAGTCCAGTCAACGGGTCAGTGGTTGAAAATCGTGCCTCTTGCCCCTCCAAATGAAATGGTTTTCAATATTGAAGTAGCTGAAAACAATTTTGGGTTATCTTTAGTTATGTAATAGGAAGAAAGACGGCAACAGCTCTTCCATAGAAGTATTTCAAAATTGAAATTCGAAAAACTCAGTTTTACACTATGTTTGGTAAGATTAGGGGAGGGGAAAGGGGGCTCTTCCTCGAAATTAGTTGAAATCAAAGTTCTAAAATTACTTGCATAGGCTGTCATTCGAGGCATTTAGCGGAAGGTGGACGGCCCTAGCTCTCCCTGTATTTCTTACAAATTGAAATACTAAAAGTATATACTTATTGAAGCTAGGTATATTATTGACATAAGGGGAAGGTTCAAACTGCCAGAAAATTTTTGCCATTGAAATTTGGAGATCAATTTTTTAGTCTACTTCTAGGAGACAGGAGAATGATCAAAAAGTCTCCACCCAAAATTTTTTGGAATTGAGGTTCTTAAGAAGAAATTTTACTCTAACTTTAGTGACGGAAGAGAGGACAGTTTGGTCATTTCCGAAAGAAATTTTTAAATTTGAAGTCTTCAAGACAAAACTTTAGGCCATCTTAAGAACATTAGGAAATTCAGCGGCTCTCTGCGCAACATTTTATGCAGGGCTGCCACTCTTCCGTCCTGGAGACGGAAATCCGTCTTTTTACGATGATCCAAACGGAACTTTCCGTCACGCAAATTATTGGTTTAAAAAAAATTGTAAAATAAAAATTATGGCTTGAAAAAATACTGAATATTCGCCCCCGTCAACTTGAATTGTTATTGAAATTAGAAAGAAGGAACGAAAGCAAACAATCAGCAAAAATCGCTTTTGAAAAAACGAACCCTTTAAAAAAAAATCTCGATCGAAAAATTGAATGTGAGCACAAACTCCTCAACTTGGATTGTTATCAAAATTATAAAGCAATGAACCAGAAGTATTCCGGCTATACACCAGAACTCCGGTGTTTTTCCGCATTGTAATACCGGAAATTCGGTATTTTCAAAATTTAAAAAATTACCGATATCGGCAATTTTTTAAATAATTTTTAATTTACTCCATATTTTCGACGATGCCGATTACTATTGATAATTGGAACAGAAGCATTTATTAATTCACATAAAAGGAAGAAAACACCAAAAAAAAAAAAAGAAATCATGTGTCTTGTGAAAAAAAAAAAAAAACAAGGAAAGTGGACGTAAGCAGCGATGCTGCGGACGCGCTACAGCTCGTCAAATACGCAAAAATCGGAGACGGGGATACGAAAAAAAAATATACCGTCGCGGCTTAGGTAAGGGAAACAGTTGAACAATTCGGAGATTCAATGCCCAAAGATTTCTTTAAGGATATAATCAGCATGATGTTTAACAAGTTCGGAAATATGCGTTTTTTAAAATCTGCCGGTATGAAAAGGTTTCGTTTTCGCGATTGAGAATTTTCATAAAGTGTTTGTTTTCGTGATTACGATTTTTGCTGAGCTTTTATTTTGAATTAAAATAATAAACAAAATTTTCCTATTTAATTCGTGCCTTATTGCATTCACTATTTAGAGAAAGAATGCTACACCGTTCATGTAATCTACATTGCGGAAAATTCGCGAATCTGGCATTCGTCTAAAAGTCAATGACTTGATTTTTAGCTTTTAAATATGGGATTTTTGTTTTAATTCTTGGTAGAATTGTTATTGAATCCATTGCTAATTGCATTGGGAAAAAAAATTCTTGTCATAAAAGGTTTATTTTTCATTTATATCTCAGGAATGGTAGAGTTCCACAAATACCGGAGATTTGTTTGCTCAATCTCCCTAAATTGTACCCTACTTTTGTTTTTTTCCCTTTCAATTGCAACAATATGTATTTCTTGGTTAATTGCAGCAATACTTTAAAAATTATTAATGTGACACCTCAAGGCTGTCTGCCTCATTGACGCCGATCGGCTACCGCACTGGCGCCATCCCTATGATTTAATGAGATCATTGTATATATTTCTGTATATAGCTTTTTGTTTAAAATAAAGTTAGTTCCAAAAACGTAATAATGGCGACGAGTCGTGAAAATTCCCTCTCTGCCTGCCGATTCGGATATGCTTCTTTTCTCGGAATACATCGTAAGTAAAACTCTATCTTCAACATTCAACTTTCATTCAACAAATCAAATCAAATGTTTAAAATGAAATATCAAATTTCAAAACAATATGGAACTCTTCAATATCAAGTTTCTTTATCGGAACATTAATTTTTCAATGCCAAGTTTCATTTCCGAAACATAAGTTTTTCAATGTCGAGTTTCTGTCTTGCAATATTGGTATCAAAGTACAACTACAATTTTAATTGAACATTCAAGCTCGAAGTCTAAAATGGATCAAGAACAATTTCTACAGTTTTTATCGGCATTTCAAAAACAGCAACAAGAGTTCTTAGAGAAAGTTTTGCCAACTTCAAAATCGGAAACAACTTTTCATCAAGTGCAATGTTTTGAAAATTTTAACAAAGTAAAAGAAAGTTTTAAACTATATAAACAAAGATTTGAAAATTATCTTAAATTGAAAAATATTGAAACAACAAATGAAGTTTGTGCCGAGATCTTCCTGAATTCAATCGGATCGACAACTTATCAACTTCTTTCATCGGTAGTTTCGCCGAAAAGTCCAACTGAACTGAAATATGATGAACTTACAGCTTCCCTTGAACAGCATCTATGCCCCAAGAAAAATATTTTTGTGGCTCAACATCAGTTTCTATCTCGCTATCAAAAACAAAACGAAAATATCTCACAATTTATTTTTTAAGTACCAAATGTGATTTCATATCGCCGTGCAAGTGTGAAACTTCGATCGCGGACATCTTCTTGCGCGCACAATTTATTCGAGGTATTCGCGACAACAACATCCGGGAGAAACTGTTACAATTAGATGCCACGTTTAGGTGATATATTATCAACAGCACTCACACTGGAAGCATCTAAAATCGACTGTGCAGAGTTGTCAACATCGGCAGCTAATTACAATAATATCAGTGTACATGACATCGCAACAAATCAACTCTGCAACCAGCGATCGCGTACAAATTCAATGTCGCATTCCGAATGTGGACGTTCCGTTTCTCGTCTTCGACTACGAAATAGATCACCTAGCGCAAGTCTGAAATAATACTAAAAACATAAAAAATTGCCTCTGGAAGAATTGGGACTATCTGGAGTGTGCCTACGCTGTGGAAAATCAAACCACATCTCAAAAGAGTGTCACATTGATAGAAACAAGCTGACTTGTAAATCCTGCAATCGTAAGGGACATGTACAACAAGTTTGCATTAAAACAATTCTAAATTCTTCCCCCAACCAAAAGACTGTTTCAACATTAGAAGAAAATTCATCAGCAAGTGATTTTTCAAATATCAACATGATCATCGATGCTTATAAGCAAGATCCAAATGCAAAAGATGCTGGAAAGTACTTTTTGACAGTGCTACTTGAAGGTCAACCTCAAAGTTTTGAAGTTGATTCTGGAGCTGGATTTACGCTTCTACCTGAGACAGAATTTCTTCTACTAAACCTTCGAACACCTCTACAACGCACTGATGTAAAATTCCGGTCATACACCTCTGAAATTTTCAAACCTCTAGGTGTAGCTGAAGTTCAAGTAAAATACAAAAATACAGAATCAAAAGAACTCTTATTCGTAGTTCCATCAAAGTTTCCACCTTTGATCGGTCGCACATGGATTCGTCACCTGGGAATCAACCTTCAAGAAATCGATTCAACATGCACTAGTGATACACATCAAACCCAGGCTGTAAACAAGTTAGAAGACTGTATAACAAAATATCCAGGTATTTTTGAAGAAAAAGTAGGTTGCATCCCCGGAATTAAAGTATCTCTTTAACTGCGAGAAAAAGCAAAACCTGTTTTCCATAAAGAAAGAAATCTTCCTTATGCTCTCAGAGATAAAGTCAACCAAGAACTGGACTCGTTAGAATCTCAAGGAATAATTTCAAAAGTAGAAACTAGTGACTGGGGATCACCGCTCGTAGTAATTCCAAAACCAGATGGTAATGTACGTCTTTGTGTTGACTACAAAATAGGAGTAAATGAACGTATAGTAAATTCCAACTATCCTATTCCTCGATTCGACAAAATTCTTAATAGTCTTCGAAATTCAAAATTCTTTTGTCGCCTTGACTTGCACAAGGCTTATCTTCATGTGCCAGTAGACAAAGAAAGCAGTAAAATACGAACAATCTCAACCCATAGAGGAATGTACAAAATGAACAGACTTTCATTTGCAATCAAAACAGCACCAAGCATTTTCAATCGAATAATCAACCAAGTTATACAAGACTTGCCCAAAACAATTGCTTATTTTGACGACTTAATTGTCCATGGATCCACGAGAGAAGAGTGCCAAAAGAACTTAGAACTGTGTTTTCATCAATTACAAAAATACGATCTTCATTTGAATCGTCAAAAATGTTCTCTATTTCAAGACCGTATCGACTATTTAGGATACATAATCGAGTACAACAAGATCTGCAAAGCACCAGAAAAACTGAAAGCTGTAAGTGAAATGCCACGTCCGTCCAATGTTGAAGAACTTAGAAGATTTTTGGGAATGGTAACCTATTATTCCAGATTCCTACCAAAACACTCAACTACGACATATCCTCTCAGACGGCTTCTTCATAAGAACACTCAATATCGGTGGACCGCATCATGTGAATCGGCATTCCTCAAGTTAAAGAGCGAAATTTGCAATGAACGATTTTTGATACCTTTCGATCCAGAGCTCCCAATTATTCTTACATGCGACGGCAGCCCAGTAGGTGTTGCAGGAGTGTTGTCACACATCATCGACGATCAAGAAGGCCAATTGCGTTTGCGTCAAGATCATTGACAGCTGCGGAAAGAAACTACTCACAACTTGACCGTGAAGCTCTAGCTATAGTCTTCTCGACTAATCATTTCTTCAACTACTTGTATGGAAGACATTTCAAACTGGCAACAGATAATCGACCGCTGACAAGAATCTTCCATCCAAGCAACAAATTGCCACCAATGACATCAGCACGTTTACTTCGATATGCTACATTTTTGACAGCATTTGACTATGAAGTTATCTACAAGAAAGGCAGTGAAAATAAAAATGCTGATTGCCTTTCCAGAGCACCCATCAATCAAAAACAAACATCATTTGACGTTCAAATCAATCAGGAAATCAATCAAGTGTGCCTATCCTGTATCTTCGAGATTTCAACAAATGGACTACTCAATTCCGATACCATTCGAAAAGAAACTGAAAAGGATGAACTTTTATCAAAAATTATACAAGAAATCCAGTAGGATCATAAAAAAGCGTTGGAATTCACATACGAGAGTGGAATTTTGTGCAAAGGATCATGAGTCATGATACCAAAATCACTACAAAAATCAACACTGAAAGAACTTTATCGTACACACATTGGTATCACAAAAATGAAGCAATTAGCTCGAAGATTTGTTTACTGGAGTGGAATCGACAAGGATATCGAGCATATGTCAAAATCGTGTGAAGCATGTGCACGCATCAAAACAAATCCCCCAAAAGTTCCTTGCCATCCATGGGATGAACCTGAAGAGAACTGGGACAGGATCCACATCGATTACGCTGGTCCTTTCCAAGAGTTCTATTTTCTGATCACAGTAGATGCAAAGTCCAGATGGGCTGAAATTGATGGGTGTAAGAATCCACTAACCTCAGCATCTACAATCGAGCTATTATCAAATATATTTGCTACTCATGGATATCCTAAAACAATGGTTTCAGATAATGCAACCATATTTGTTAGTGAAGAGTCTCAATTCTACTGTGCCAAAAATGGTATTTTTCAAAAACTGATTGCACCTGGTCATCCAGCCACAAATGGATTAGCTGAACGTAATGTGCAAACTTTAAAGCATAGGCTTGAGGCCATGATTAATGAACCTCTTCCTATGAGAGTAAAGGTTCGTGAAATACTTCAACGTTACAGAGCAACACTATTAGCTAACAACAAAACCCCTGCAGAACTGTACTTACATCGTAACATCAGAACACAACTGGATGCAATTCGACCCATCAAACACACCCCAAATAAGGAAAACCTCCTCCCTCATCGAAAATTAAGTGTGAGAGATAGGGTGATGGCACGTATTTACAATTTGGGAAAACAGCACTGGAAATTGGGAACTGTCATGGAGAAGTTTGGGAAACTACACTATCAGGTTGAACTAGACAATGGTCATAAATTTTAGAGACATATCAATCAACTTAGGAAAACAGACATCGAAAAGAAGCGAGTGACATTTGCACCGGATACCATCGACTCACCTCCTCAACCTATCGTGTTCAATATTCCCATTACACGTAATAGCAACATTGCGAATGACACTGTTTCATCAACAAATATTCCAGACACTGTTGTACATAATTCAATTTCTCAATCATCTCTAAAACGTTCAACGAGACCTCACAATACCCCACCTTATTTGCAAGATTAAATTACATATTGAACTTTATTCTTTGACTGTAATAACTGTCCTTGCATGTTTTTCTTTCATATATATATATATTCAAGATATGCTTACATCTGTTAAATAATGTTTCAACGTAACTGTTATATAAGAGTGTTTATAATATTTTCCCATATAATTAATCAATGCGTAATAGCTTAATTTCATTATATTATATAATTTTTCTAAATATTTCAATTTCTTATCATTTTCTAATAAGTGTGGGAGAATTGTTACATCTTATTAATGTGACACCTCAAGGCTGTCTGCCTCATTGACGCCGATCGGCTACCGCACTGGCGCCATCCCTATGATTTAATGAGATCATTGTATATATTTCTGTATATAGCTTTTTGTTTAAAGTAAAGTTAGTTCCAAAAACGTAATAAATACTTTAAAAATTACGTAGGCCTAATTTCCATGTGCAAGCAAAGAAACGCATGCGTTCCTTTTTGCGCAATCTTTCTGCATCCTTTACAGGAATCGTATTTTTTTCATTTCACTTATTTTGTAGGTTTAATTAATAAGTAAAGAAATAAAAAATGTTCTTATTTTTTATCAAAATTTTACCGTTTATACTTGGTATAAGTAGATTCGCATGTAAGCCGAACCGCCAACTTTCAGACAAAGAAACGGAAACCCTCGTGCAAGTCCGACCTCCATACTTTCACAGAAATATCGGGAACGTTTTTGCTGCGGATTTTTAGACACAAATTGTTTAAAACGAAGGGAAATGAAATGCAATGACAATCGGAAATGTATAGTTTCAATTTGCGATTGCGATTTTTGTAAAGGGTTCGTTTTTGCAGTTATGTCTCTTGTTAATTGTTGCTTTTATTCTGAATTAATAAAAATAAGTTTCTGCGCTTTAATTTCTTGCAATATTCAATTAATTTATTTTTGTTAAAACAAGCTCCACTTGATCAATTACGCAAAATTCATGAATCCGAATTTTGTCGTTTCTGCACTTTTTGCCTAGAAGATGAAGGACACAAAAGACTGCAAGCAGTATTAAAACGAAAAATTATGCAAGATAATGAAGCAGCAAAAGCCGTGAATGATGCAGGAAATAATAAACTAAAGTAGGCAGAATAAATGTATTAAATGCATGTAAATAATTTTAATAACGTTTCTTTAACACTCTGATGATTATTTAGATGTTATTGCATTATTTCGTTTAATAATCCACACATTTTATTAAAATAGTACACGATTTTTTAAAACTACTTTTCTGTTTGTCCTATATTTTCTACATTTTCCATTGTGACCCCTAGTTAAAATAAGTAGTTTTATCCATTTCTGCTTGATTCCAGTATTTTTCATAAAGTACAACCTTAAAAGTACAATCACATTTCGTCTTATATGTCTGACATTACAGTACTTTAGTACGTATTAAAAAGAATCAAGGTTCAGGATTTTTTTTTTTAATTTCAGGAAATGCAAATTTTTACTGCTACCACCAATGATATCTTTAGAACCATGATATGCAGTGACCGGATCTAGGGTGGGGCAAGCCAGGGGCCCGCGCCCCGGGCGGCACTTTTGGGGAGCAGAAAAATCAGCTGTAATGCACAAAATAAAAAAAAGGCGAAGAAGAAGAAAGAAAGAAAAGAAAAATAATTAAGAGAATTTAGCTTTTGGAAGAAAATTAAAATCCTAGTTCGGTGTTCCGATTTGATGATTGATCAGCTATTTTGCTAACGATTAAAACCAATGAATATAATTATTTATTTGTATTAACTGTTGGAAACTCTAAAATTTTAAGTAGGAGCTAGAAAATTTCGCAATGTCAAAATTTTAGAATTTAAAATTTAAAAAGTCAAGGTCCCTCCCCCTTGTAATCATGAAATACCGTATGCTGTGCTCAAATGGTACCAATAATTTTTCTTTTACAAATTTTCAAAGCATCCTTTTGGGAAGAGAGGGGCGAGCTTGTAAGTGTCGTTCGAGAAGGCAGATACAGAGCTCTTCGATATGGGCGTTAGAAAAAATGTGGGGTCCTGCCCCCTAGATAAAAGAAAAATGCCAATTTTGTACTGCATTTTTATGAGTAAAAGCGTTTAAATTTTAAAAATGTTTCTATTACGCTTCTTTTTTTTTCCTAATACTTCTGCAATCCCAAATGTGTCTCCCAAAGGCTCCAAATGCACTATTTAGCATATAGTTTTCAAAATGTTCCCGGGGGAGAATCCACCCCCTTCAATTGTCGGAATTTTATAGCTCCAGTTTTTTAAGTCTGGCAGCAGTACTGCCGAAAGATTTAAATATATTGGGCGCTTCTTTTTCTCTCCCTGCGAAACTGTTTGATTAAATATATTGAATGATATTTTTACATCAGAAAGCCAGAATTTTAGGCTTTTCTGAAGAAACTATTGGTACATTCAAATATGTGTGTATCTTTAAAAAGTCCGCATATTTGTAAAAAAATTTACGTGATTTGGCTATTAATGTGTAGGGTGAAAAGTTCAGTCTAAAACTTTTTGAAGAGTGGCACCCCTGCACAGGAGGTAGCAAATTTAAAAAATAATGCTGAACGAAAAAAATACCGAACCTTTCAATAAATGATCAAAATCTAGCAGCAACATTCTAAAAAAGAAAATCAAATTTTTCACCTTTCCATTAAACCATGGTTGATTCTTAGCGGGGAAAAAAATCGGAGCTTCAGAAAAATTCTCGGAAAAAGTGTGCGCCAACAATTTAAAATATAAAACTATATACTTAAGTTAACAGTCCCCCCTTCCCCCTTTAATATTTTAATTGTTGAATTTTAAAAATATTGAACGAATTTCAAAAAAACAGCTTCGAAGTGCAAACCACCAAGATATGATAGAACTTTGTGCCACTTTACGTAATCGTACGTTGCGTAGATTTTACTGTAGCGCGTATATAAACATGGATGTTGCCAACTCGAAAGTTCATCAAACTTTCATTTTATATATATAGATGAGAAAGGGTGAAAACTAATTAATTTGTACTGTGCTCAGGAAAAGAAACTCTAACCATGCTACTTGCTCAAATGTAGGGTTGAACCAGATAGTGCATTTACCGGATACAGGGTATCCTGTACTTTTTTGTACCAGATATCAGAGTTCAACTGGATACATGCTCCACTGGATATTCTGGCAAATTGTCAAAGCATTCTTTTGGGAAGAAGCTTGTAAGTGTCGTTTAAGAAGGCAGACATGTGGCTCTTCGATATAGACTTTCGTAAGAAGGGGAGAGGGGGCCTCCAACACTAAAAAAAATGCTCATTTTGTTCTGCATTTCTATGAGAATTTTTATGAATAAAAGCGTTTAAATTTTAGCAAAAAGTGAAGAAGTTTTTGTTTGCTTATTTTTCCTAATATTTTTGCAATCCCAAATTCGTCTTCAAATGCCTCAAAATGCTTCAGTTTGCATATAATTTTCAAAATTTTCCTAGAGGAGAATCCCCAGACCCCCTTTGACTGTCAGAATTTCATATCTCCAGTTTAAGAGGGTCTTTTCATATGGCTCTACCCCCCCCCCCCCTAATGTAGAATTGAAAGAGCCATGCCGTAGAAACATTAACAATAGTTTTATGGGTTCAACAATGGCCCATGAGTTAAAAAACTTCAAAAATGCCCAGTGCATTTCCCAGCGCATAAAAGATTATGAAATATGAACAATAATTGAATGGAGGGTGGAGGCCTTTTTAAGTTTTGCCCCGCCACAAAGAACCCCAAGAACCCGGTACCGGCAGATAGACCTCTAGTAGTTGTTTTGTTTCAATTCATAGTGTATAATTTTTCAGAAAATTTTGTGTGAAGTTCATATTTATTTTTAACTGAGCATCGCCTATCGTGTGGCCCGCCGATCTTCTCGAGCTAACGAATGTGGCCCTCGGACGTAAACGGTTGACGACCCCTATTTTAGCCGAGCTGGTGGTGTGTAAGTGGTCTTTTAGACTTAGATTAGGAGGTTATGCTTAAAAGGCTCATTATGTATGGTCTTGAGCAAAGGAGAGTTAGAGGGGACATGATTCAGTTGTTTAAATTCATTAAAATGGGAAATGTTGATGGGCTACAGATGTTCTAAAAGTAGAACCAGCGGTCATTGTTCTTAGTTTTAAAATCTCAGCCTAATCTTGAAATTAGGAAAAATTACTACTTCAATAAAGTTGTAGGCAGTTGGAATAGTTTATCGGAAGCGACTGTTACTTGCAGTGGGGTAAAAACTTTTAAGAAGGCTCTTGATGTTCATTAGGGACTGTTAAATTGGCTAGAACCCCGCTGGGCCCTGTGCCTGTTGCTGGTCGTCATTTTTGTATTTTATTAAATGGGTAAATTATAAAATATTTCATGATGTTAGTTCATTTATAAAATAGAAAAATGAATAAAGTGCACTCGATATAAAATTAAGTGGACACAATTGTTTGATTTTTTTTTCAGTTTAACAGCGAAAGATTTCGGATTAAATTTTTCAGTTTTTCTGTACATAAGTGTACTATTATTCCTGGTAGGGATAAATTTTAGTTGAATCATGCATTCATATTATTTTTTTAAAAATATCTACTGAAGTAAAAATAGCTGAAAATATGTTTTTGCATAATGTTTAACATGTCATATTATTTTTGTAAGTGTAACATGATAAATATTGAAAGTTTTAAAGTCTGCTTAAAAAATATATAAAAAGTCTGATTTAAATTTAAAAAATCAAATTTTTTTTTTAACTTAAAAAAAATGAAAAAATCACAAACCCTGCAAGCAGGTAGGTTAGTGAGTTATAGTTAAAAAGCTCCTTTTACTCAAACTAAATTCTTTCATTTGTCGAAAGAGAGTACGTGGCATCACCTAGATGAGGGGCGAAAAATACTTTTGAATACAGCCCTACTCTGTTCTAAAGAAAATGAAAAGAAAAGAATGCAGTTTTTTGAAAAGCAGGAAAAACATTAGAGTTTGTAGCTGTTTTTCGATCGAACATGTTGTAGATGAATTAAGGCCTAAGTCTCCAAGCAAGTGGAACTCGAAAGTGTGTCATCTTTTTGATAGAAATGCTATCTGGTGAGCAATGTATTAATTTTAAAATAAAGTCGGTAATTTCATGAAGTAAATATAGATAGGCAGCCTTTATGTATTGGTTTATTTCACATTTATTTATTAGGTTGGCGAAAGTTTTCAATCACTGGAGCATATTAGTCACTGATGCACTCATCCTACCTGTTAATGAATGAAGATGGGTGTCTAGAAATACTTGTACTTTTTAACCTCAGCAGTTGCATGTGTTAATAAAATTCAAATGTTATTTCTATATATAATATGTATACATATATTTCTACCATAACATGCATTTTGTATTGAAATGTTTCTACAAACCCATTCAGTTATATGTGTACATATACTTTACTGTGGGGATTTCCTTTTTAATACTACTCTTCAAACTTCATCTTACCTTTCATCTCTCATATGTTAAAGAAGTGAAAGCGTTCCCTACTTCCTTTATTTTGTAAATGTTTTTGTTTGTTTCTTTTTTTTAGAATTAAAAAAGTCCTTATATGCTGTGTTTTCTCAATTTGGAGTTATATTGGACATTATAGCATCGAAATCATTGAAAATGCGTGGTCAAGCTTTTGTTGCATTCAAAGAACTTAGCAGTGCTACAAATGCCTATCGATCAATGCAAGGCTTTCCATTTTATGAAAAACCTATGGTATGTTTCTTTTAAAATACTTCTTAGTCACATATATGCTGGTTAGTAATGTTAAAATTTCAATATTGCTGTATGCTTCAATTGTTATATATAATATGTATACATATATTTCTATGTAAATATATGTAATTCAAATTTTTCAGTAGAAGGGAAAAGAAGCTACCATATTCATTGAATACTTCAGTCTTTTTTTATTCATTCCCACATTTTGAAATTATTCATGTATGATGTTTTTTCCCTCAACTTCATTCAAATTGTAAGTAGTTGTTTAGTTTTTTCCCATGAAAAGTATAATTACAGTCATCTAGAGCAATTACCAGATAAAAGCCAAACAAACCCAAGTACTGAAAAATCTATCAAAACTAGTTATCACATTTAATATAAAGCAAGCACTAACAATATTTATTTTCTAACTGTTAACAAACTTTTTTCTAACAATACTTTACGACTAATGCAGTTGGAATTTGAATAATTATTGTTAATTAGTGTTCAAAAATTGTGCTGTAGCAATACATGGACACTCTGGGGTTATTCTTTCTTGAGCACTTACCCTCGGTTATATACATACAAAAATAAGTTTTTATTTTTGTTTCATCCATAGATGGATTTAAGTTTTTCACCTAGTATTTTTTGTTGAAAATTGATACCTCCAAAGGCAATTTTAAGCTGTATTTGTTTACATTTGGAAAAAATAAGGGAATTTGAGTCTTCTCCCTCAGTAATTTTTTTGAAATTGAAGTTCCAAAAAATGCAATTTTAGGTTACTTTTGGTGACATATAGTAAAGGGTGGGGTTGGTTGCCCTCAACCAGAAAATTATCTAGAAGTCCTAGAAAGTAGCATCATATAAGGGGGGGGGGCATATTTGCAAACTCTTCCAATTTCGGTAAACTTCCAAATTTCGGACCCATCTCCCAATTTTCCAATTCGAAATTTCCTTTTAAAGAAAGTAGTTCTTAAAAAACGCTAATGAAGCAAATACTGATTTTAAAACATTAAAATTCACTGACAAAAGAAGGACAGAAATAAAAAATAAATAAATCAAAAATCCCATTTTCTGTTGCACAAAACAGAGGGAAAGCAGAGTCGTCGCTTTTTCTCTTCCACTTTTGCGAACTGAAAATTGGTCCAGAAAATTCCATAAAATGTCTTAAATTTTTGTTTAAAAAAAAGAGTGGGAACCCTGTGCAAGTGAAAGTAAGTTCGTCCAGGTCAGGGTGTATTTGATTTAAATTAAATCTTTTAACACAAATCAAAGAAAACAAGAATGTTGAAAAATTGATTACCAAGTTGAATCAGCATGAAAGCTGTGAGATATGATAAACACCTGCTTACTTTAAAACAAAACCAAAATTTATTTAATTATCAAAGTTAAATAATAGTAAAAATGGATTTACCATCAGAAGTTCAGTTGAACTCGCTAAATACAAAGTGCCAAAAATTCGCAAATTAGTTTGTATTACCTGTTATTCGTATTAACCGTGAATAAGTAAAATTGTGTGAAAAAAAAGTATTAGAAATGCATGTTTAGTTTTTAAAATAATTACTACTATTTATAATAAAAATTAATAAAGATAGCGAAAACAAATGATTTATTTTTACTCTGTTCGTGGGCCGGGGCCTTAGAAAGTCCTTAATGTTCATTTTCATTTTTAAGGCCTTAAAAAGGGCTTAAAAAGTCCTTATTTTTTATTCCAGGTGCTTATTTATTTCTTTTTTTGTTAGAATAAGAAGATAGCCATACGCTCTATTTGTTTTGCAATTTTTGCATCCCTAACAAGAATCATTCTTTCATTTCAACTACAGTACAGAACCCCAAATTCGGCTTCCTCGGGACAGTCACTTTGCCGGCTTTCTTACTTTGCCGTATTTCGGAACCCACCAAAAATGGCGGATTTACGTAAACATCAACGCATTTTTACTTCAAATTGCAGTCCTTTCTCAACTGGTAGATACAGGCCCATCATTTCAAAAATTTGAAAAACGAACTTTTAAGGACTTAAGAGAGAAATAAAAAATTAGTGAAAGGTGTGCCTAAGAAACTGATTTTTATTTTTTAACATGGTAGGTTTTCTAGTTCTGTCTTGGCTTCCTGAGCTTAGCTCATGTAAATCAGAAATATATCTACAAAATTGCTTCTTTTTGAATCAAAATTTACTGCTATTTATTGCTGTAACAGTTTCTTTAATTAATAATTTTTCTGATTTTACAAAAAGTGAAAAAAAGCTGCCATTTTTGAAGAAGGGCCGAAGCGTGGGATTTCGAATTTGGGGTTTGATGCTATTTATTAAGTTTAGCTACAAAGTAAATAATTTTTTTTAATATTTTCATGAATATTGTATTTTGAAAATATAAACATTAAAAAACACATATAAAGCAAACTTTCTCACAGTATATTAAGTGCTGAGTTGCCAACTTTACCGATCGCTTTTCAGCCGATCTTTTTCTAACCAGTTTTTTCTCTATATTTTTCTTTGATTACATAAATGTCCTTTTCGAAAAAAATAATTCATGTATTAATTTTTTTAGTTCAATGTTTTAATATTTAGTAAATTTTTAACGACCAATTTGGCTTCGCGATCGTTCGTTCCAGTGTTTTGTTGTGTGGGAGATGATATATTTGCTGTGTTAATCAAAATTTGTATTGCACAAAATTTCTTAATTTGCAATTAAATTGAAGAAATCAACAGCTTCTTGAAACCTTTACACCATAGCTGCCAAGTTCTCCATTTCCCTTTAGTTTTTTTCATCTGAAGGGATTGTGCTACAAAACGTAGATTAATTTTAAAGACAAAAACAACTTTTAAGGACCTTCTTAAAAATATATTTGTAGATTTACATGAATTCTCATAACGTTTTACACATGTAGGAAAAAAAAAACTATTTCTTGGAAATTTGCCAACATCAAGAACGTGCTTCGCCGAAGATTGCGCGCAATGTTTGAGGTTTCTATCTTTTTACATCCAGTAAATATATCAATCATTTTTAAAGTTGACAGTTATTTTAGCATCTGCAGCCTGTAATCTGCATGTTTTATTTTTTATTTTAAATATTTATATTTTTCATTTTTAATCAAATTTTTAAGCTTTATTTTAGTTAAATTATAGGTAGTTACTTTTTGGGGGTAATATACGAAGTTTTTTTAAGCGAATGAGCTCATAACTGTGCAATTTTTCATTTGGATGTTGTTTTCAAAATCAAATATTTTTTCCAAGGTGAAAAAGTTTTTTTGTTTTAACTTGACTTTGAAGTCTGTTAAAAGTCCTATTGGGGTACATAGAAGGCAGGGAGAAGCAAAGGGATATAAGTGACCAAAAATCGATTCTGAGAAAAACACGTCCAAAGTTTGTGTCTTATAGGACCTTCACTACATTTTTTTCCCTAAATCATCTAGGGGTGTAGCATCTGTTAGGGCTACCCCTTACATCTCTTGCCACAATATAGAGTAGTGCTTTCCCTATCATTTGCACTATTTATCTCTAAACTTTCAATTTTGTCACTTACACCCAGGGCCCGATTAAAACAGTCGTAGGCCCAAGGCACAACATTATTTTGGGGGTATAGTATGAAAAATTTTTAAAAAATTATCTTTTAAGTGATATTTTCAGAAATCTTTCTTACAATTTGGGGGCCCCTAAAACTTGGGGGGGGGGGGGGGCACGGCCTAGTTGACCTTTGCAGTAATCAGGCACTGCTTACAACCCTTTGCATCCAAGTACCTCATATGAGTATTGCTTGGGGAAAACTGGAAAGGAAGTACCAGAAGAGACAATAAGTAATAAAAATATTATTTTAAAACTAATTCATGTCTATCAGTATGGATATTTTAGTCATATGATGTGCGGATTATAGATTTTGTAACATGTGTGATTTTGCTTTCAAATTTTAATTTTTTTTTCAAAGGAAAAGAGTTATTTTGCTAACAAATTTAGAACTTTTTTAAAAACTGAAATTAAGTTAAACTAACATTTAAATTTTAATTATAGATTTAAGTGTAGCAATTTTTCTTTTTTCCATTCCCCCCCCCCCCCCCCCCCCAGTTTTCTGTTTCTCTTTTTTTGTTTTACTTTTTCGGACTTTTGTTATCTTTAAATGGAGTTAACATTTTTGTATAAATGATTTTTTATACTGCAATAATAGTTTTACTTGAACCAAAATACAGATTATTTTTATGGTCATAAAAACAAGTTTTTTTAAGCTTTTCTAAATAATTAAAAAAAAAATTTTAGAGAAGAAAAAATTTCATGACAGAGATAAAAATTTTACGTTTAAACCTTGTAAGTACAAATTCCATCAGGGAATAAAAGTTTGATAGAGAGTTAAGAAAGTAGTTCATGTTATCGGTTGCACAAACCAGAGTAAAAAGCTGATATGATTTATGATTTAGAAAAAATTTAAAAAATGAAGTTTACTTTTATTCAAATCTGAATCGCTTTTGCTTTAGTATCTGTACTTTTATGCACTCTTGAGTAAGCCTAAATTGAGATAATGGCAACGTAAGTTGAGTAAAATGAAAGGAAATAAAGAACAAATTCTCATGAAAACGTGTAGCATTTCCTTTGACAATTTTTCATTTAACATGATAATTAGCCTATGACATTATGCTATGATTAGATAATTAATTAGAGCTCTGAAAAGATAAAAATGTAACAGTTTTTATATTATGAAAGAAATTTGAGGTCCTTAAAATTTTTTGTAGGTCCTTATAAAGTCCTTATTTTTTGTTTTCCCAAAAGAGTACGAACCCTGTTACGAATATGCACTTTTAAATCCTACTTGGAATAATCTTACTTTATTCCATGCCAAATCATCCAGGGGTTGACACCCAAGGTCGGCCGATTTTGATGAAACTTGGTGAGAATGTTCTACGCATAGATATAAGAACAACTGTACAGTTTTATCTCAATATATTGATTAATTTTTGAAATAGAACACTTTAAAGTTTTGCCGGAAATTTAAAATTCGACGCTGATCGCAAATCACCAATTACGCATACTTCTATATTTTTCATCATAAAACAGTTAATTTTGAAGATAGAAAGTTAATTTTTTTACATTGTATTCAGTATTCTTTTGTGAATTGAAACATAGCATTAGATTTGGGATTTAAAGGTATTAAGGCAACTTAAAAAATCTTTGAAGAGCAAAATTGAGTTGTATCTTGTACAATGACTGGCGCTCAGAAACTGTTCAATTGCATTAAGAGCGTATCCTTCGATTTTAAAACTAATTATACCATTAAAAACTAGATTAAAAATACTTCAAAGTGGTGCATTAAAATTAGGGATGTAATGAATAGTGATTTGGCCGAAGCCGAATATTCGGCCAATGTCTTAGGCCGA
Organism: Octonoba sinensis; assembly: GCA_038502835.1. NCBI lineage: Eukaryota > Metazoa > Arthropoda > Arachnida > Araneae > Uloboridae > Octonoba > Octonoba sinensis. The sequence goes on from CM076598.1 coordinate 146,832,219, forward strand.
ATACCGAATATTCAGCGGCCGAATATTAAAATTTCTAAAAAATCATTGTAGTAGAAAGTATTTGACAAATTTTAAATTATTGACAAAGTCAAACACCAATTACACACAATCTATGATGTATGATTTAATTTTGTTTGTTAAGAATTTAAAACTATTTAAAATTAATCTATTTTCTCTATTGTTTTGAATGTAATAAAACTAATTTCACCCACAAGTGGAATAGAAATGACAGATTTTATGGTAGTAGGCATTAGCATTATTTTACTAATTATTTAATTCAAATGAAAGAACTACTATTGCTTAGTGAACTTTTACCTTGCTGAAAACTTTTATGGAGATATTTTAGAAATTATAAAAGTTAATATTTTTATTGTATGTGGTTTTTTACATACCTATTTTTAAAAGATCTATTAAAATTTAATACACTTAACTGGAATATATTTTTATTTTCAAAAACCCCAATAACTTATGCTATCTAAATATTCATAATATATTCTAGCCTTTTCACATTTCTCTCTTACCCAACATTCACAATAAATCAGTCTACCCAAACCAAGTCTGACTTCCACATTGTTAATAATAATAAAATTAATTTCTCATATATCATAATTAACTATTGTCAGCTTTGGGAGCAAATGCTAAATATACAATACAATATTACAACTTTAAAATCTGTTTTTGCTCAGTCAGGCCTAAAACAAGGTTTTAAAAAAGTAGTTTTTTTCCTAAATTATTTTATTTATTATAGCTATAAACTAATGTACTCTTTTGCAATAATTATTATACAATTTTAAATGTTTAAAATCTACTAATTTCTTAAATTTTTTACATTTCCACTGCAGCAGAACTATTCAGCCGAATAGTCCATCAATATTCGGCCAGGCCGAATTTGACCTTACCCATTATTCGGCCAGGCCGAATATTCGGCTTGGTGATGAAAGGACTATTCGGCCAAAGGGCCGAATACTGAATAGTGGCCCAATATTCGTTACATCCCTAATTAAAATTGATGGGGTTTGGACTTTTCATTGAGTTAGAGCTGATCAAAGTTATACCTTTGAAAAGTACCAAAATCTATTGTTTCTAATAACTTCAATTTTCAAAAAAATAACAATGGCTGCTCTTATAATGTTGTTTTTTTTCATGTCTAATGAGCTTATAGTGCATTCCCGAGAGATTGGTACCATCTCTTTCAGCAGCACTACAATGAGTGGTACCATCGCTGCATGATAATTTTGACGTCCGGTTACTCCACCAGAACGGCCGAGCACCCGGACTCTGTTGTTGCGAAATTGCACTAGGAATTTAATTTAGCCGAGAGTATCAAAGCCAAATGTCTACTCAAGGGGTCTTTTACCTGCCACATAATCATACGACATGGACGCAGACGATTTTCTGCATCTTGAAAATCCACCGACTCATGCCTGGTTTGAACCTGCGATCTTGGGCGTACGAGGCTTGCGTCTTATCACTACGCCACCCTGTCGACTGTATAATGTTGTTATATAGTGTATTTAATTTACATTCTTATATATACATTATACAAAGGGCTTTCCACTAAAACGAGTCATATCAATGAAATCATAAAATATTCAGAAAATATTTACAGCAATTTTTGGGAAAAGAATAGAACCGACCTCATATTATAAAATGCGCGAAAAGGTGAAAAATAAATTCTTTAACCAACCTCGATATGACTTTTAAACAGAACTTTTGAAGTGTGTGTAAAATTGTGATGGATTTTGATTCATGATAACTTTTGTAACCATGAATCACTTACCACTATTAATGGCCTAAATTTTGCAACAGTTTCAATGTAAAATAACGCATGGTGTAAAGAGAATTAGACTGTCATAATTTTGCACCAACTTCAAAAATTATGTTTAAAAGTGGTATCGATGTTGTTAAGAATTAATTAATTTTTCAACAAAAGTACAGGACCTATGGTAAACCACTCTCGATCGATTTAAAAAAATCCTGAGAATCAGTTCATCCGATAAGAACTTATGAGTGGAGAAACCAAAAAAAAAAGGCATATACAGCATGAACTTATAACCTCCTTCCTTTGTGAAGTCAGTTAAAAGTACGTTCGTTTTTTTGCAAAATGCTTAGGCCATAGAAATTTCTTCAAACAAGCATGAAACTACAAATCTAGACTCTGAACCGTGCATTAGATGGAATATTACCAAAGGAGTATCAAAATCCAATATGTTGCCGGATTTTGATAGGAATTTACATAAATTATGCTGTATGTGTATATGAAGGAAACTGGTGGAGTGGTCTGGTGTCAGTAAAATCAACAAAGCAGAAATCATAACACGATTGTGCTTTCATGCACCCGCATATACCTTGAGAAACATTTTACTGGCCTGAAAGGCAAGATGAATGCCCTGTTCTCCCACAACATATCTTATGTGCTGTTGAAAGTCCAGAAGTAACATCACATATGAGTCGTTTTTTCAAAATTGGTTCAATATCCATGAAAAATACTAATAAAAGCTGGAATATGTTCAAGAGGAGGTGTTAAAACTGTTCAAACTTGAAAGGAAACCTAGTTTTAGACAGAAACATAGTTAGAGACATAGCGGTTTAAATACATTGATTGAAATTTATAACATTTTCAATCTACAATCTTTAGAGTAGTGATCACTTCAAAAATAGGCATCTTAAATATTATTCTAATAAAGCATATATATATAACTCTTACCTTAGTTTATCTAATAAACATGACATTTTACTAAAAAAAATAATTTAAAAAAAAACCCTTTCTAATGCATTATTTTGAACTATAGAAGGTCTGGCTGATTTTGTAACTTCAATCAGTTATAACCAAACATACAGTTTTATTTTCCTAGTTTCATACTTGTTTGAAAAACTTTCTAGACCATTAGTATTTTCTAAAAGAATGATGTATTTTTTGCTGTAAATATATCTCAGAATGTTTTATGATTTCTCTCAGTTTTGGTGGAAATCCCTTTGTACATTGTATGTATATGAATGTAAATTACATACACTATATAACAACATTATAAGAGCATTATAACAACATTATTTATTTCATTTTTTTTTTTTTTTTTGAAAATTAAAGTTATTAGGAACAATAGATTTTTGTACTTTTTAAAGGCATAACTTTGACCAGCTCTAACTCAATGAAAAGTCCAAACCCCATCAATTTTAATTTACCACTTTAAAGCATTTTTGATCTAGTTTCTAATAGTATAATTAGTTTTAAAATCGAAGGATACATTCTTAATGCAATTGAGCAGTTTCTGAGCTCCAGTCATAAGTTGCCTTAATACCTTTAAATCTCAAATCTAATGCTATATTTCAATTCACAAAATAATACTGAACACAATGTAAAAAAATTAACTTTCTATCATCAAAAAAAAATGTTTTGCGATGAAAAATATAGAAGTATGCGTAATTGGTGATTTGCGATCAGCGTCCAATTGCAAATTTCTGGCAAAACTTTACAGTTGTTCTTATATCTATGGGTAGAACAGTCTCACCAAGTTTCATCAAAATCGGCCGACCTCGGGTTTCAAACCATGTCTCCGCTGGATGATTTGACTTGGAATGGCCCTAGTACATTAAGAAAAAGTGAACTTACCTTTTAAAATTTAACAATTTTAGAAAAAATCCTTAATGGTTAGTTGTTCTCTTGGTACATTAAATTTTATCATATGTATATCTCTGCTTTAAAATGCAAAACAATTACAAAAAAAAAATAATTAGATTTGTAAGAAACATATGATTATTACAGAAGATACTAGCAAATTTTTTCTTGCTTGAACCTGAGAAAAGTAAAACAGATTTACAAAGTGAAATAACATGCCTTATTGATGTTCTAGAAAAGGGGCACAAAATAGGGAGACGGGGCGGTCGTTTTCATTGTGCAGTCCTGTTTAAATGATGCCTGCTGAAGAACCCTTTCAAAGAAGAATGATTTGAAGATAGAGGGTTCGGGTCCCTGAGCAGACTGACCTGTCTAAATGCCAACACATGTTTGAGCTTTATTCTCTACCCAGAAAGATTCAACGTATGATTCAAAATACATACTTGGTGGTTTACAATGACTATTTCTTTTTAAAAAAAAATTACATATATGCAATCGAGAAAATTTTTAGTGAATAGGTCAAAAATTTTGTTTGTCTTAGCCGAAATTTGTATTTTAGCCTTCGTAATATGCATGAGATATTTAGTGTAATCAAATAGTAATCCAAACTTAAGGGGAATCGCAACAGACCTCCGGCAATCTTCGTCTCCCATGTTATCTCTACGGAGCGGGTTTTCCACATCTCCTGAGTTTATTTTTTGGAGTATCCTCATGCGGTTTTTTGCATATGAAGCACCAAGGAAAGCTTTTTATCTTTGTCTTTCGAATTTTGAAGTAAGGTGTAAAACTTTTTCAGAAATGAGAAAAATACTTGCGTTGCTAACTTTAAAATGCTCTCAAATACGTCTTAATTAAAATATTTAAAAAAATGAAAGTAATAGACGAAATTTACACTGTTTAGCGTCTGAATCCACAAACAGGAGTTTATTTCGTCCATTATTTCAGCTGGAATCTTGAAAACAAAAACAGTAGATTTATCGCAAAAAATTGAGAATTTATTCACTGCTTTGCAGCGCCCTCTGGAAAAACAGGGAATTTCTGACGAAAAAAGGGAAGAGTTTCAGAATGAGGCATCAATCAACTGTCATCCTTTAGGCAAAAAGTGATTAACGGTTGATTTACTAGAGTTTACTGTTTGAGCGGGAGTTTCCCTGGGGTTTTCAGGCAAGGGACGAGATGGTTTTATTTTGCTTCCTTCTTAGCCTTTTGAGCGAAAGGATCTAGAATTGAAATTTCCGTTTTCCGTAACATATTTTAACCCATAGTTTTTTAATGCCTTAGTTATTGGAATTTGTTCTATGTAATGGCAGAACCAAGATATAAAAGTAGAAGCTTTAAAATGTTACTTTGCTTAAATAAAATAGGTTTTTAAGCATTCCATTTAGAAAGAGCCCTACAAAAATATAAAAAAGTATTTTAACGCATTTTTGATATAATATGAGAAATATAAATACAATAAATGAGTAAAAAAAATAACGGGTGGAAGAAAACGCGATTTAAAGTTCTTATAATTTTAAACTTCATCATACTTTTTAAATGCTTTGTATAAAACAGTTTTAACAACAATAATTTTCAAAAAGAGAAATGGTGTGTTCTAAGAGGATACGACAATTTTTAAGAGATACAACAATACTGTAATTTGACTAGTTGGTTGGAAAAACGAAATATTCGAAACCCGAATATTAATTACTACTAAAAATATTTACAAAAAAAGGGGGGGGGGAATTGCACCTGACTGATTCTATGTTACAAGCTCATTGATAATACACAAAGTTTTAAAAAAACTGTTATGACATTTTAATTTATGGAATTGTTTAACGTTCAAAATGGAATATTCATTTGTTTTTCGCTTGACAAGTGAGTTGTATTTATTCATATTCATTTTTATTTATTTGAAGCAAAGTAAGGCCGGGAACACACTTGGCGTTTTTATCCAATCGGACTTTTTACTGTCGCCGTCGTATCAGTAGTGGCGTAGCTAAAAAAAGGTCTATAATATTCATTATAACTTGATAATAAATACGAATCAATATACCTAACCCTACCTGAAAAAAAATATATATCTTCCAAAACCACGTTAAAAGCAAAACGCAAGGTACTTACATAATAATAATGGCCACAAATACAATAATTTCAAATGATGCATTTTTACCAAACAATTCGAAAATACAATGAAAAAAAACAAATGTAGTCAAATTGATCTGGCACATTTGAGTTAGACGTCCCTCTATCTATTAAAGAAAAAGTCATCAAAATCGGTTCATTTAATCAAAAGTTATGGATGAAAAACCAAAAAAATGACCCTATTTCTGCCCATAACTTTTTTTCTAATTATCGAATATGGTCAAACAAAGGTACGGGACCTATGGGAAACCACCTTCGATCGATTTAAAAAAAAATCATGAAAATCGGTTCATCCGGTGATAAGTTATGAGTGGACAAACAAACAAAAAAAAACGACATACATACAATATGAATGTATAACCTCCTTCCTTTGTGAAGTCGGTTAATAAACCGTTTTTATCTAAAGTTATTGAGACTACAATTTTTTTTCTGCTATTTTTCAGTAAATTTAGCTATTTTGAGTTTTTTTTTTAGCATGCAAGTCTTAGGTCTTAGTAAAGACGGTCACCCCATTAACTTATAGCCAATCCCTGCTAAAAAGCTAAAACCCTCTAAAAGGCTACGGAGCAAACGTTGTTACCCCTAAAAATCCACAAATCCTCTGAAAACACTCACCCCCCGTAAAAATTTCAATGGCAGAGTCTGCCCCATGCTTTCCTCCCCCTCCCCCCGAGCGATGGCGGCATCACCGTAAAAAGCTACGGATACAAAACGACGCCCCCTAAAAATCCGCCAACCTCCTGAAATTTCAATGGCATAGTCACCTTGAGACCCCCCCCCCCCCCGATAGGCATATGATGCATCATAACATACAGTAAAATAGGTTCCGTTATTTTTCTTCTATGGTTTTGACAGAGAAAACCTTCGCCCAGCAGCAATACATTGGGATGGAACGAAAAAACCCTATTTTTCTTTTCCAAGTCTAAATCATGACCCACTCTATACTATACATTAAGTTTCTCATTATTTTGAACCATTATCAGTCCACTGATTTCACTACACCTCAAGATCTTCTCTTGCAAAGACGCTCTCAACGGCTTGTGGCCCCCTTGTATGTACCAAATTTCGTCGTGGCCTCGAGTTTATGCATATACTAGTAAACCCGGCGGTCATACGAAATGACCGCTGTTCTAGATATTATAAATTGTAAATAAAATGATTTGTGCAAAGGTGTCTGCTAATTCAAACTGAAATACCCAGGTCAGACGCCCCTTCACTTACTGCCCCCCACTACTATATACGTATAATCAAATAGTTTGTGAAAATTATACATTTACCATCGAAAGAACTTATTGAAAATTTTATTATGCTTTTCAAAACAAAAGTTTTAACGAAACTGGAAAAAAGAGCACTGCTACTCTAATAAAAAAAATTTATAAAGCGCAGACGATTAATAAATAAATTAAAAAGAACGAAAGGATTAAATTAAATTCGCGTATACATTAATTTTTAGCGGAGTTTGAAAATACAGCGAAGCCTCACTCAATATGCTAGATGAATGTTTTGATTATTATTAATATATTTGTTACATTTGTTAGAATAACAATGGCATTGACTTGTTTGATCACACGGCGACTGTAATTATATGGTTGGAAACGACGGCAACAATGCAAAAATAAAATAAAACGGATAAAAAAAATCATTGAAAAATTTTAAAAAAATAATAAAAAAAAAAAACTAATTGAGTCACAACTTTCATTTTTACAGCGATGAGTTTCTTGGGTCGTAAACATTCACCGTGCCGAATGTGGTCTCGATCGGTAAAACGGCCTGGGATCCTATAGCGGACAGACAGACAGACAGAATAAGCCGCTTGCTTATATATAAGACTAATAAGCCCGGCAGGTCATATGAAATGACCGCTGTTCTAGGTATCATAAATTGTAATTAAAATGATTTATGCAGAGGTGTCTGCTAATTCATACTGAATTACCCAGGTCAGGCGGCGAGGAAGCCCCTTTGCTTACTGCCCCACACTACTATATATTTATTTACTATACAATTAAATTGTTTGTGAAAAATATATATTTATCGTTGAAAAAACTTATTGAAAATTTTAGCATGCTTTTCAAAACAAAAGTTTTAACGGTACTGGGAAAAAGAGCGCTGCCACTCTAATAAAAAAAATTATAAAAAGCGCAGACAATAAATAACTCAATTAAAAAGAAAGAAGGGATTAAATTAAATTCGCGCATGCATTAATTTTTAACGGAAATTGCAAATACTGCGAAGCCTCACTCAATATGCTAGAGAAACGTTTTAATTATTATTAGTATATTTGTTACATTTTTGCAACAATGGCAACTGCGTTGATTTGTTTGTTCACACGGCAACTGTAATTATATGGTTGGAAACGACGGCAAAACAATGCAAAAATAAAATAAAACGGCTCAAGAAAATCATTGAAACATTTTTAAAAATTAATTTTAAGAAAAGTAATTAAGTCACAACTTTCATTTTTGCGGCGATGAGCTTCTCGGGTCGTAAACATTAACCGTGCCGAATATGATCCCGATCGGTAAAGGCCTGGAATTCTATAGGGGACAGACAGACAGACAGAATAAGCCACTTACATATAAGAAGATAAATTAATTAATTTATTTGTGTTTAAGTTAGTTTGTGTGGTCCCGGGTCCTGAGTTCCCACTTGTATGTGCACATAAAAAAGAATAAAAAATATTCGAACGATAAAACGGTCTTACGGTCTAACTATAAAACTAATAATGATTGGGGGGGGAGGGGGAGATTAAAAATTGCAAAACATTTGAATTCTAAGAATCTGAGGAATAATAATAATAAAATTAATAATTATAAAAATACACAGAGGGAAGTAGATGAGAGGAAAGGAGTAGACAAGTTTTTCCAAAACGTGAAAAGCTTTTTGAATATAAATTTCGGAAGGAAAAAAAAAGTAGGTACTATTGCGTACTTTTATAAAAGTACGCAACAGTTCATTCAAGTATACTTGAATGAAAACAAATACGCGCGCGAAATTCTGGTATTACACTCAATGTAATACTCAACTTTATAAACTTTTATTTTTTATTATGATTTAATTACTATTGATTTAATAACTACCTAAGTATTCAGCTGATATGTGGTATAATCGAGTACTGTAAACATACTCTTATTTCCAGGGAAAAATACAAAATGTCATATGTAGACTTGTAGTAGATTTGATCAAAATAATATGCAATATTTTGCCATTGTGTGAAATATTTTATCAGTAGGAAATGATTGTACCATGGTCTCCTTTCCGAGACTCGTGGGTCTCCGATTTTACTATTTTCTTCTGCGGCCCCTCAGATTTGTTCTGTGGCCCCCAAGGTGGCCATATCGCTCACGTTGTAAAACCCTGCTCTAGCATTTTCCAAGCACTACGATCTACTGCAGTAATGAAAAAAGAAAAGTATGGAGAGGCTTGTGTTAGAATCAAAAGACTTTTATAGAATAATAGTTTGACGCCCTGCCCTATTTGCATTATATGCCATTCCCCCCCCCCCCCCCCCCCCCCGCCCCGGCAATTAATGAAATGACGAGTCGAACCACTGACCTACCGCTTTTGATTCTCGAAGAACTTCCGCACAATTCCTAACTTAGTCGGCTTATATTAATTTGGGATACGTAATGCCACCAAGAAAACAGTTCAATAATACTGAATGAAGAGGTTCCAATTGCTGGCATTTCTCTCTTTTTTAAATAATTGTTTCGCATATTTTTTTAAGATTTGTGATAAAAGGGTATTTGTGTCGTTCTATCATAAAACTAATTCAATGGCACAAAATTCATCTCATTCCCTAACTTTAATAAAAATTTAAAAACTTAATTATTTTATCATTACGACAATCACAGCCAAATGTGTAAAAATGTATGGGCTGCGGAAATTTCTTTCAAAATGATTTTTAAAGAAATGAGAGATTCAGAATATTGAAATAAGTCTCACCAGCAGTTTTTTTTAAGGTAAAAAAGCAAAAGTATATAAATAATAAAACAAGTTGAAAAATAATTCACAATAATAATTTTAAAGTATCACTGCAAAACAAAACCCCAGTTCGAAAGGTTAAAATTTTTGCTATTTCAAACATATAAAAATATAGGGCTGAAATTTAAAAAAAAAAACATAGTAGAAAGTCAGAGCAATCAAATGTTTTTCGAAAATAAAAAATGAGGAAGGGACTGTTGTTACATACAGCATTTTGATTACAGGGATGGTTGTCAAGTTGGTTTGAGGAAGAGCCAGAACTCCCCCCACCGCCCTCCACACACACACTGGACGCGATCCTTTTTCTTTTCACGGTCAGAGTCGGTGTGTTTGTGTGGACAATAATTTCAGCCTTTTTTTAACGTCACCAAAGATATCCTAATATACGTTTTATGTCTTGAATGTCCAAAAATTAAACCTTGAATCGAACCCAGGCTTCGAAATTAGGATGTAAAAGTTAGGCGTCATTGGCACTTAGCTGTTTTGTTTTAGTTGCCAAAAATGTTCTGTTAGGAGACATTTTAAAATAATTCAAATTTATTGAACAGAGATAACAACTTATTACTATGAAGACAGTTGTGCAGCTGTTAAAAATATTTCAAAACATCACAACCTTACAGAGAAAATTATTGATAAATAAGGGGAAAATGTTCAAAAATCAATTCCTATGAGTAACTTTTGAGAAGGTGGTAATTTTGCGTAAATTTATGAATCAATATAAACTTTTATTTTGTTCAGTGCCTAATAGTATAAATTATGAGTCAATTGTCTTAATTATTTTTTCAAATGTTATTTACGATGTAGTGTAGTACAAAAGTTCATTTGTAAGTAAAAAATCACAATTCAAAAATTTGAAGGTCAAGAAGTTACGATAGTCTTCATAGGTATCGTAAAAACTCAAAATAAAGAAGATTAGATGAAATATGCATATAAAAATTTAATTGTACAAAGTTATACTAAAGTTTTTAAAAATAAACAAGTATAAAATGTCGACTTGGTGCAAAATTGGGGTTGCCAAACTAAAATTTTTATGAAAGGTTAGTCGTAAAAAGTGACGACTAGATGTGAAATCGTGGTCGTCAAAGGGGAATTTTTAGTTGAAAAATACGACTAACGACCGCTAATTTCGAACTCTGGATCCCATACATGCTCATATATCATATACATATGTATACGTTTATAAAAACAATGAAGGGGCCACCAAACTCATAGTCCCCCTTGATTTTTGACGGCCAACGTTTAAAGCAGATATATCATAGCAATTTTGTTATTCAGTATACTTGCTCTTTGCGTCTAATCTGAAATTAAGATTTTCGGATGGTTTTTCTATTCTTGTTGTTTGTTATAAACACATTTTTATAGTGTGGTAATCACACTACTATGAAAAATCACTTTCTATGCATGAACTCTGTCCGTCAGTGCACTGGCGCAGATAAGGGGGTGGTTTTGGAGATAACCCCCCCCCCCCTGAAATGGTAAAGATCGTGTCTAGAGTTTAACCAATTTTTCTTGGAAAACAATGAAATTAGACAACTTTTCCCAAAGAACCCCCCCCCCCCCCTGAAATCCAGGTTTAGCTACGAAACTGCGTCAGTGTAAGGTCAAATTTGCACTTAATGTCCCACAACAACAAGCGAATGAGAACAGCCGAAGTAAAAAGGAAAGTTGAATACTAAAAAAAAAATCTTCTAAATGATTATGTCCATACAAGACATCCCCCCAAGTGCGATGGCGTACCTTCACCTCAAGAAGAATCCCCCTCGTTCCTAAAAATGCCAATGGCGCAGTCGTTCAGTTGACACAGCAAGTTGCAATTTCGTTCAGTTGAAAGTTATTAAACTAAATTTCCAAACATTTAATGAATACGATTTTCGTTTGTTTGTAATTTAATAAATTAAATATCGCAGTTTCTTTAAACAGAAACTTGCAGAAATTCATTGTAATAAAATTTGTTTAAGCACATCTGCTTAACGCATACGTTAATTGATTTAATAAAAATGCATATTCATTTCATCCCATGATGTACCACTACATGGTTTTTTTACCTTGCTAAAATTAATATGAACCGGTTGAGAATAATATTCTACTTCTACATTAAGAGGTGGGAGTGGAATTTTTAAGAATTTTAGACATTAATTTAAATAGAAGTTTATAATAAAGATAATTGAAAAACATTGAAAGCAACTAACATCGCAAACGAACAAGAAAACTAAGCACCGCTATGTTTCGCCTCTTGTAATAAGACACATATTTCCTTTGAAACATTTTAACAAAGAACCAAAACAGATGTCACATTTTTGAAGATTCTAAACGACCGGCTGTAATTGTACGCTTGTGGAGGGAGATAGTGAAGAACACCCTAGAGGGAAAGAAACGTTGAGGGTGAGAATAGGGAAACAAGGGAGTGTGCTTGGGGAAAACCAAAACAGGGAATTTAAACCAAAACAAAAAAATCCCCAAATTAGCTTTTGATTGCAGCGCCATCTAGATGTCAGAATTCGCTACATCGGGGCTTTCATTTCCCCTTAATGAACAAAATGTTTGTTTTAGCCGTGATTTCGTATTAACCGTGTTCGTATTAAGAAAGTTCAACTGTTGTGTAATTTCTAAAAAGTTACATAAGAAATTGGCTGATTTTTATGCAACTTTTTAAGAGGAAAATAGAAATTCGATAGACAAAGATCAAAATTTTTCAATGTGGCACTAGAACAGAAATGTAAAGAACCTACTTAATCATTTAACTAATCTCTATTGCTTTAGATAATTTGCAGGCAGATAATTGTAATATTGTTGAAGTTGTTATAAATAGTTATTCAAAAAAATCTAAAAAATAACCTAGAGCAGCAGGATCTTTTTAAGATAAGCATGAACAGGCATTGTCACATGCTCAGTTTTTAGGCATCTTTTATACCCAAAATACAAAACAGGAGGTTTCAACAGCCAGTTGGATTTTGGTAAAGAAATGCGGAATTTTATTTGAGATAAAAATTTCAGAATCTGTGTCAACATTTGAATAATGGAAAACTAGCTGTGGTACTACACTGTACTTGTGGTTGTTTTGAAAACTTACTGCTGGTGATTCATGAATTGGCAGCATAGGGAAGACATTCAAAAATTTTTGTATGTTTTGAAACAACTGTATTTGCTACGTCTGTTTAAAAATGACATAATGAAAAAAGTTGTTTAACAATATTTAGTGATTTTACATTTTCCTCTCCAGCTCATCTACAAACAAGGAGTAAGCGGTTTCAACCAGTTTTATTTGCCATATGGATTTTTGCTAAAAACATTTAGTTGTGAATTTCATCTTCCCTTTTATTTTCATGTGCAAGTTAGCTGTTTACAATTAGATGATATATTTGTACTCTATCTAAAATATATAGTCTAATTGTAAGCAGCTAACTTGGAGTAATTGTAAACACTTAAAGTTTATCGTATTTATAATCTTTTGGGAAGACAATAAATAGTATATTTGGATGTAAGTTATACTTTTGTTATTTTACCTAAATGTTATTGTTGTTGCTAATGCCAGTTAGAAATCTAAGCTTTCCTCACAGGATGGAGAGTTGTCTGTTTATTAATGAGCTCGGCTAGAGTGGACGTATGACTTGGCTCAAAAGGGTCTTCTAGTTTTGAACCAGCTCCCTGATCAGAGACTCACCTATGTTAAGCCCAGAGGTTTAATTTCAAACTTGGAGGCCATTTGAAGCCAAATTTGATTTTATGTGCACCAGCCCCCAGTAGTGTACATGGTCCCAGAGCAAACACTCTTTAGAAATGATCACCCTCCCAAGCATTGACCATGGCCAGTGCTGGTTCTCTTTTAGTGTGATCTACAGTGGGACACATTTTGCATGAATTTACTGCATTAATTGATTCTTTGTAAGATATTTCTCTTTAAATGATCTCAGCTGACTTAAAAATAACTTGGCAGATTTCATGTGACCCACAGGCCACATGTTGAAAACCATTGCTCTTGAACTCCTTAAGCATCCAAGGAGACTGTATGTCACGGTTTTCTCTTTGCATCAATCTGAGGGGAAAATAAATCACTTTACATTTACCTCGAGGTAAATGTATAACAAGTTCATTTGCTAACAAATAGTTATAAAGTCAAAATTGTGTACACATTTACTCACAAATAGTATACAATGCTCACAATTTTATCTCTTAATTCATTCAAGAGGTAGGAAAGGATCAAAAGTTAAAACATTGAAAAGTGTTTACAATTACCCCAACTGACCCTATTTGCTATTATGATAGTGTAAACTTTTTTTAGCGCATTCAATATGCAAAAAGTGATTCAGATTGTGTTGCAAGATTGAAGGGCACCTTTGTTGAACGACCAAAAGTTCCTAGGCCTCCTGATTCAAGCGACAGAAAATCTAAGAAGAAATCCAAAGATCAGGCAAAAATTGCAAACCAACTTCCACTGCAACCAGGTCTTTTACCAGGCATTGTTCCTGGTGCAATGGTTCAAGCTTTAGTTCCAAATGTCTTTCATCCTCCAATTCCAAGTAAGTTGCTTCTAAGTAACAAATATCTGATGTAAAGTCTTCTAAAACAATCATTTTTACCTTAAAATACCAATTTCTCCTTCTTCTTTTTTTTTTAAACTGAAAGATTGGTATTATTTAGCAATAAAACTTTATTTTGGACAAAACTTGCTCACTGTTGAATTACAATTGATACTTAACAATTATTCTATGAAAATCTGAGAAAAATCTTTTGAAACCTATAAAATCCACCTGAGATATTTTTTTTCTTTTCTTAATCCTGTCTCTAAGGCAGCGTTTCCTAGCCCTTTTCATGAGTCAAGTTCCAGAGAACCCTAAAATCTGTGCTCTAATTTTTCTTCAAATTATTGTTTTAGACTTGATCCTATATTAAATTCTAATGAATACAAAAACCATCTTTCTTTGAAGTAGTTTGAAGGCAACATTATGATGAAAAAATTCAGAATTATGTTGTAGTTTTATTTTTTCCTGTGTGATTGACTCAATTGAAAACTGCTTAAATAACTGCCAAAGTGTCTTAGGTATAGTCAAGTTGATTCAGGCATTGTTGTTACTTTTACAGTCAGAGAAGTTTTTGAATTGAACATATGTTAAAATTTAGGACAAAGTAAGATATAAGTATGTATGCTTTTGTTTTGCTTTAAAAAATTCGTAGCCGGAGATACCAGTCGGTAAAGATGGCATCCCGGGGCACCATTTCTCACTTTCAATTTTCAAAACTTTAAAATGCTCTATTTCCTGAATGGCGTGTAAGATGTTTTATTGTGGTTTTTTCCCATTTGAAAGATAACTATGTTCTGTTTGAGGAACTGCATTTTAAAGTATCCTTATGGAAATTTTCTTTTTTTTTTTTCTCAAAAAAGCCAATCCTAACGTTTTGAATTTTTGTGAAAAATCAAAATACAGGGCCGTACGCAACCTGGAAAACCTTGAAAGTTCTTGAATTACATAATTTTTTTCAAGGCCTTGAAAGTCCTGGAAATTTGGACTAATGTACAAAAATGTCTGGAAAGTACTTGATTTTCTCATTTTCACTATTTTTTTGCAACTTATCAACAGGAAAATTCACCTTTTTTCAACTTCCTACCCGCAGGGATGTGATTTTTCCGTTTTTTGATGGAATTCCGTAGTTTTGTTAATTTTGGAAATTAAAAATTTCGCTTCCGTATAAATTCGTGATTTGGATTTTTTTTTCTCTATTTTTTAATCCTATGAACATTTTTGAGAGTAGCCTGCGTACATTCCTGCGAAGTTTCACAAATTGCGAGTAAAATTTACACATTCGATCCGTTTTTTGCGCTTTTAAGTGTCGATCCCGATTTTTTAAGCATTTCGAAATCCAGTTGCATCGGCTTCGACAAAACTTCCTATTTCTCGTTTAATATCGGATTCTCCCCCTTAGACATCAATAAATTTGAGCTTATAAGTATTTTTAATCGTTCTTATGTTTTAGCTTCTGTAAAGGGCTTGCAGAAACGTCATTTTGCCACGCCCACTCTAAATGTCGCCGATAATCGGGGAATTTTTAGTCTTTAAATTTTAGTGATACATCAGTTGATTATAATTATTAAATATTAGAGCCTTATTAAAAATCTGTTTTAAAAATATTTTTGCCAAAAATGTTTCATTTTATTATTTTTTTTCTTTTGCATGTAATTTAAAATGTGTTTAAATTTTAGATCGTCCTTAGCATTAGGGTCCCCCACCCTTTCAAGTACTCATTTTACATTGTTACAAAATAAATAATATTTCTTTCTGTTTTAATTCAAAAAATAAAAACATGTAAAAAATTCTTCACACCTAATTTTGAAGTTATTTCGTTTCATTAAAATATTTATAGTTATGAAGTATGAAATATTTATTTCAGTTTAAGAAGTTATTGCTCAGAAACATGTTTATTTCTTTAAAAAAATGCCATGCCACTTCCACCCTTTTTTTTTTTGGTTAGACATAATGCCTTAATCATTTTTTATATTAAAGTAATGAGTTGACTTGCTTAGTATTTAATAATTCTATTGCACAGTAATTTATGCTTGTAATATAGGACTATTTAATAAGCTTTTACATGGCATTATGTCGTGATTTTTCAGTATTTTTTTTTTTTTTTTTTCAGTGAGGCACATGTCTGACCTGACAAGCAATTCAGCAGTGGCTCGTTCCTTCCACAGCCCAAAATTTTTTAACCACTTAACCGTGGGGCCCCAGATAGCTCGGGTTCAGGAAAACAGGCCAAAACTGTGTAGCCAGAGCCCCTGGACAGGCGCAAAGGGCTTCACTGCAATGCTCATTCCGTCTCTTCCCCCTTTTCGGAATTCATACAGGAAACGTGTTAGGGACTGAATGGATTTAGTATCAAAAATGTTGATGACGGAGATTTTCCACTTTAGCAGTATTCCTTCACCTCAGCAGCGAGCAAAAGTATTTTCTTGTCTTTAGGGAAAATATTGTGAGGTTTTGGCTTTCCTTTCTGCTCAATGTCATATTTCTATCTCTCTGTTTTTAAAAATTATGTGATTTTATGCATTGGCATTGTGTGTACAGTGAACTCATCGCGACTTATAATAACCAGGGGTGAATGTATTCCGGGTGTACCCAGGAAATCCGGGTTTTTCACATCCGTGTTTTAAAAATCGGAGTTTTTACAGTCTTCAAAATTAAAAATTTAGCGCATGGGAACAAAAAAAAAAAACAGCGGAAAGCATTCCCTTTTTGTTCCAAATACATTGAGGTATACGCTGCCGTGCAAGGCCTACCACGTCCCATGTGGTTTCACTGTTGCCGATAACTGGGCGTTGGCGCCATTTTAGAAATTTTTTTCAGAGCCAAACCCTGGGGTTGGCGATGTGAACATTCCCGATGTAAACATCGCCAAAAGTGGTAATTTTTTTTGGACTTAATTTTTGTTTTTAAAAAAACAATAAATAAACTGGGAGGGTTTTTGGGGGGGGGGGGGATAGGGGGCTTTTTTTTCCATCGATAAATATCTCAAAAAGTTGAACTCATTTTCCGAACTTGCATAATAACGCATTTTCACGTCCTTTTCCTGAAATCGGCGCTGGACTTCAAGTTATTTTGTTAACTTTTATTTTAAAAGTTGCAGATACTTGACAAATAAATGAAAAAATAACTCTAAATAAAAAAAATTATTTCACTATAAAAATTTGGCAAAAAATATATAGTCATGGGAAATTCCTATTCATTATGCTTTACTATAAATAACAATTTATTTGCAAAGAATAAATAAGTAAAATATACATTTTAGTTTCAAAACTTATTTTAAACATGCAGTTGTAACTACTATATGTGTATAAAACCTGTCGTATAAGTTATGGTGCATACAAAGTGATACTGACTTTTTGCATAAAAATTTTTCAGGGTTTTTACTTTGTGTCGCAATCACCATTGTAATAACTCCTGTTAAATGCATATCATTTTTAACATGTTCCTTATGGGAAAAAAAACTTTAAAAAACAACCGTGAGAACCCGCGCTATTTGAAGCCATTTTCTCTCTCTAAAGAATGCATTTTTTCTCAAGAAACAAAATTTAAAATACCAAATGTATGTATGCTCAGTACCGATGTAACCTAGAATGCAGTTATAATGAAACTTGAGGATCTTATTGAATGAATATTTAATTCTAAAGTAGTAGCTACAGTCTCGTACACCCAGTGCCCGTGCTCGTGGGTTAAACGTTATGTTCTCTGTGATTTTATTTCTGATTTTGTAGTTTTTCGAGCAAAATTCGAAAGTAAATTGAATTAAAATTTTTTTACACTAAAATGTTTGCGCTCGTCCCCCCCCCCCCCCCCCAATAACTACAACTAGAATCGGTGGATTTTACCCTCAATCTATACCATCCGTTGTCCGTTTCTCGGATATCAAGCAATTTAAAACCTGAAATGTAATGGTTGAGCAAGGTGTATGAATCACAAGGTAATACTGGCTAAAGAAATCAGAGATACACACGAAGATCCTGACAGCATACTAATATCCTCTAACTAAAGGTTCAAACTCTTTTAAAATAATAACCAAAAAAAAAAAAAAAAACTGAAAGAATAAAAAGGTTACCAAAAATGAGAGGGGGTTGATTAGTATAGAGCTTGTTATATAAAATTGATATGAAATATTTTTATTATCGCACAGAATTTAATTTGAAAGTGCTGAAAATCGGCCTTGGTTTATAACGTTATGTCATTTTTAATATTCGAAACACCAATGCCGGATCTAGGGGGGGGGGGGGGGCAAAGCGTGGTCATGCCACGGGCTTCACTTCTAGGGGCAGCAATTTCAACTGTGTTGCACAAAAAAAAAATAAAGAAAGAAACAGAAGAAGAAAGGAAAATAAAGTAAAAAAAAAAAAAAGAAAATATTTAATTAAGAAAATGGTAACTTCTAAAAGAATTAAAATCCTAGTTCGATGCTCGGATTTAGTCATTGATCGACTATTTTGCTGGTGATTAAAACCAAAATATAAATCATGCCGTGCGCAAACAATACAATAGTTTTTCTTTTGCAAATTTTCAAAGCATCCTATTGGGAAGAAGGGGAAGCCAGACATGTGGCTATTTCATATGGGCATTTGTAGGGGCTTCTACCCCCTGGAATAAAATGAAAATGCTAATTTTGTTCTGCATTTTTATGAGTAAAAGTGTTTAAATTTTAAAAAGGTTTTGTTTGCTTTTTTCCTAATATTTTTGCAGTTCGAAAAGCATCTCCTAAGACCAGGGCTGCCACTCTTCCTTCCTGGAGACGGAAATCCGTCTTTTTACGATGATCCAAACGGAACTTTCCATCTCGCAAATTATTGGTTTAAAAAAAATTGTAGGATAAAAAATTTGGCTTGAAAAAATACTGAATATTCACCCCCGTCAACTTGAATTGTTATTGAAATTAGAAAGAAGGAACGGAAGCAAACAATCAACAAAAATTGCTTTTGAAAAAACGAACCCTTTAAAAAAATCTCGATCGAAAAATTGAATGCGAGCACAAACCCCTAACTTGGATTGTTATCAAACTTAGAAAACAATGAACCAGAGGTGATTGTATTCCGGTTATACACCAGAACTCCGATGTTTTTCCGCATTGTAATACCGGTAATTCGGTATTTTCAAAATTTAAAATTACCGATATCGGCAATTTTTAAAAAATTCTTTTTAATTTACTCCATATTTTCGACGATGCCGATTACTATTGATAATTGGAACAGAAGCATTTATTAATTCACATAAAAGGAAGAAAACATTAAAAAAAATCATGTGTCTTGTGAAAAAAAAAAAACAAGGAAAGTGGACGTAAGCAGCGATGCCGTGGACGTGCTATAGCGCGTCAAATACGCAAAAATCGGATACGGGGATATGAAAAATATATATATTACGCGTCCCCCGGGACGCGGGATTTTCATCGCGGGAGAAAAATAATCGAGTAAAATATATAAAAAATTGATACGCAAAATTATTTTATGCTCGTCTTTGACCCGCATTTTTCTTGCAGCTTTTGTTTATATGAAGAGAAATTGGGAAAACGGCGCTAGCTTGTGCTGTCGCGGCTATGTAAGGAAAACAGGTGAACAATTCGGAGATTCAATGCCCAAAGATTTCTTAAAGTATATAATCAGCCTGATGTAATAAGTTCGGAAATATGCGTTTTTTTTTTAAATCTGCTGGTGTGAAAAGGTTTCGTTTTCATGATTGAGAATTTTCGTAAAGTGTTCGTTTTTTGCTGAGCTTTTATCTTGAATTAAAATAATAAACAAAATTTTCCTATTTAATTTGTGTCTCATTGCATTCACTTTTTAGAGAAATAATGCTACACAGTTCATGTAATTTACATTGCGGAAAATTCGCGAATCTGGCATTCGTCTAAAAGTCAATGACTTGATTTTTAGCTTTTAAATATGGGATTTTTGTCTTAATTCTTAGTCGAATTGTTATTGAATCAATTGCATTGGAAAACAATTTCTTGTCATAAAAGGTTTATTTTTCATTTATATCTCAGGAATGGTAGAGTTCTACAAATACCGGAAATTTTTTTGCTCAATCTCCCTAAATTGTTTACCCTCATTTAATTTTTTTCCCTCTAAATTGCAACCACGTGTATTTCTTGTTTAATTGGAGCAATACTTTAAAAATTACGTAGGCCTAATTTCCATGTGCAAGCAAAGAAACACATGCGTTCCTTTTTGCGTAATCTTTCTGCATCCTTTACGGGAATCGTATTTTTTTCATTTCACTTATTTTGTAGGTTTAATTAAGAAGTAAACAAGTAAATAATGTTCTTATTTTTATAAAAATTTTACCGTTTATACTTGCGTACAAGTAGATTCGCATGTAAGCCGAACCTCCAACTTTCAGACAAATAAACGGAAACCCTCGTGCAAGTCGACCTCCATACTTTCAGAGAAATATCGGGAACGTTTTTGCTGCGGATTTTTAGACACAAATTATTTAAAATGAAGGAAAATGAAATGCAATGACAATCGGAAATGTATAGTTTCAATTTGCGATTGCGATTTTTGTAAAGGGTTCGTTTTTGCAGTTATGTCTCTTGTTAATTGTTGCTTTTATTCTGAATTAATAAAAATAAGTTTCTGCGCTTTAATTTCTTGCAATATTACAATTAATTTATTTTTGTTAAAACAAGCTCCACTTGATCAATTACGCAAAATTCATGAATCCGAATTTTGTCGTTTCTGCACTTTTTGCCTAGAAGATGAAGGACACAAAAGACTGCAAGCAGTATTAAAACGAAAAATTATGCAAGATAATGAAGCAGCAAAAGCCGTGAATGATGCAGGAAATAATAAACTAAAGTAGGCAGA
The DNA here is from genome assembly GCA_038502835.1 of Octonoba sinensis. Lineage (NCBI taxonomy): Eukaryota > Metazoa > Arthropoda > Arachnida > Araneae > Uloboridae > Octonoba > Octonoba sinensis. The sequence goes on from CM076598.1 coordinate 146,853,275, forward strand.
ATAAATGTATTAAATGCATGTAAATAATTTTAATAACGTTTCTTTAACATTCTGATGATTATTTAGATGTTATTGCATTATTTCGTTTAATAATTCACACATTTTATTAAAATAGTACACGATTTTTTAAAACTATTTTTCTGTTTGTCCTATTGCGACCCCTATCCATTTTTAGTAGTTTTATCCATTTCTGTTTGATCCCAGTATTTTTAATAAAGTACAACCTTAAAAAAAGTACAATCACATTTCGTCTTATATGTCTGACATTACAGTACCTTAGTACCTATTAAAAAGAATCAATGTTCAGGATTTTTTTTTTTTTCTTTTAAATTTCAGGAAATGCAAATCTTTACTGCTACCACCCCTGATATCTTTAAAACCATGATATGCAGTGCCGGATTTAGGGAGGGGCAAGCTGTGGCCCGCGCCCCGGGCGGCACTTTTGGGGGGTGGCAAAATCAGCTGTGATGCACAAAATGAAAAAAAAAGGGCGAAGAAGAAGAAAGAAAGAAAGAAAAGAAAAATAATTAATTAAGAGAATTTAACTTTTGGAAGAAAATTAAAATCTTTGTTCGGCGCTCCAATATCAGCTATTTTGCTAACGATTAAAACCAATGAATATAATTATTTATTTGTATTAACTGTTGGAAACTCTAAAATTTTAAGTAGGGGGCAGAAAATTTCGCATTGTCAAAATTTTAGAATTTAAATTTTAAAAAGTCAAGGTCCCTCCCCCCTTGTAATCATGAAATAACGTATGCTATGCTCAAATGGTACCAATAGTTTTTCTTTTACAAATTTTCAAAGCATCCTTTTGGGAAGAGAGGAGCGAGCTTGTAAGTGTCGTTCGAGAAGGCAGATACAGAGCTCTTCGATATGGGCGTTAGAAAAAATGTGGGGTCCTGCCCCCTAGATAAAAGAAAAATGCCGATTTTGTACTGCATTTTTATGAGTAAAAGCGCTTAAATTTTAAAAATGTTTCTATTACGCCTTTTTTTTCTTTTCCTAATACTTCTACAATCCCAAATGTGTCTCCAAAGGCTTCAAAATGCACTATTTTGCACATAGTTTTCAAAATTTTCCCGGGGGAGAATCCCCCAGACCCCGTTCAACTGTCAGAATTTTATAGCTCCAATTTTCGAAGTCTAGCGGCATCACTGAGGAAAGATTAAGATATATTGTGTTCTTCTTTTTATCTCCCTGCGAAACTGTTTAGTTAAATATATTGAATGATATTTTTACATCAGAAAGCAAGAATTTTCCGCTTTTTTGAAGAAAATATTAGTACATTCAAATATGTGTATATCTTAAAAAAATCCGCATAATTGTAAAAAAATTAAGTGATTTGGCTATTATGTGCATGGTGAAAAGTTCAGTCTAAAAATTTTTGAAGAGTGGCACCCCTGCCTAAGACAAATAAGACCAGTTTGCATATAGTTTCCAAATTTTCCCAGGGGAGAATCCTGTGGACCTCCTTTAACTGTCAGAATTTCATATCTCCAGTTAAGGCCAAGGAGGCACCCTCCATATGGCTCTACCCCCCTAATGTTGAGCTGAAAAGGTTATGCCTTGAGAAAATTAATGAAAGTTTCATGGATTTGTGAAGTGAAAAATCCTCAAAAAAAAAAAAAAAGACAAGCGCATTGCTGATAAACATCATGGACTTCTGATGTTGTTCTAAGCAAGGTCGCTTTATAAAAATTATGCTTTTATACTTATTATTTTAATGCATGCCAGGCAATGTAACTAGAATTCACCTAGGAACCACAACCTTCCAATGATACTCTTCAAGCATAGGGGTATCAAGGAGGGCCAGGTCCACACAGCAATGTAGTAAGGCTGAGCTGGCGCCCACCCAATCTACATTCAGGTGGGAGAGAGCCGTTGATAAACTTCCCTTACCCGTGGGGGGGGGAGGGCAGCCCTAAGGCTACGTGCTAACAGGGCGGGGGGGGGGGGGGTGAAGTAGAAAAGAAAAGAAAAGTCCATCACTTCTGCCAGCATCGAATTTATGTTATATGCAATCTTTAGTTTTCTATTTTATAAGCGCTTATTTGTCAATTTAAAAATAATTATAAAGAAACAGTCCTTTTCAAGTTATGCAAAGTTTATTGTTTTGATTTATTAGTTAAATTTGAGGATAAATACAAAAAAAAAGTTGAAAAACATAAAAATAAAAAAAAAAACTACATATATTTAAAAAAAGCATTTGTGGAAAGTCCAAAATCAAGTGTTTTCTTTTCATTTAGTTGTTAAAAAGTACAATTGAACGTGTGAATATTTGAGTGACTAAAATAAGAATCATGATTTTTATAGACAAAAATTATTATTGATTTTACCTTTTTATCACGATAAACTTTTGAATATATTAGCAACTGCATGTGTTCAAATTTCTAAGAAAGTTAAGAGATTAATTAAACCAGAGTCCTAAGAGTACATCCCATTGGGGCAAAAGTATTTACTTTGTCATTTCTCGTTTACCAAAATTCTCATATTTGTAAGGTCAATAAAGCATTGATACATGGGCGCAACTGTATCTTAAAAATGGGGGGGGGGGGCAAAGTGACATTTTTCTGTTGACAGGAAAGGAAATTTTTTTTTTTTGTTTTAAAGAAAAACAAAAGTTTTTGATGAATTTTGTGCAAAATTTCCACGTTGATCTCAACATTTAGCAATAGTAATGTAAAATGACCTATTTGTATTGCACAATTTTAATCTCCTGTTATTAAAAAAGAATAAGAATGTGCACAGAAAATAATACAAGAAACAACTCTTTAGTGATCCTTTTTTCCTAAAAGTTCAATTTTCAACTGCTATCTTTGGTCACTTTAGAAAAGGAAAATCGTCCAGAACAGGTTCACTGAAACTGGTTTAGTTTCCAGCAAGCAAAATTTGAGGAAGATAGCTTTCGAGGGTCATCAATAGACATCGTCACACCTACGTGTATTCAACAGTACCTTTTGAATGGCAACTAAAGTCTTTCTCTCTCTGGTGAAGGGAAAAGAAGTGCACTGCAGGAAAAGCAAGCTACACACGCACATTTTCACTCCCCGTTTTGGAATACATTCAATGCGTCAAAACCCCCACAGTTACGTGGTTACTGTAAAATAGAAAAGGCATTTTTACAAAAATAGTTGTTTATCCAAAACCTGTTAGTTCCTTTTCTGGTGTATAAACGCATTTCCTGAGACTCCAAAACATGACTGGGATTTTGTTATTTCCAAATGTGTTAAAAAATTTATTGTTCCAAAAATTATGCATTTAACTAATGTCAGTATTATGTTTTATGTTAGTTATCTTTAAATGATTTTTTTTCCTTTAAAAAAGAAACAAAAAATCTATAAGCAATTTGATCAGACTTATGGTAATTGAGATAGTATGAATGCATACTTGAATGCAAATATGAAACAGAAAATATATTTTTTTTATGATACAACAGGAGTACCATCCTGAAGGTTTGCATAAATGTTGCTAAAAGAAGGCTAAGTACGATTTTTTTTTTTTTTTTTCCAAAAAAAAAAATTGAAAATTTCAATTTTGAAACTTAAAAATTTTTATTAACTTTTCCTTTGCAATTATTTCAGTTGTTGGGTCATGTTGCATATTTTATAAAAAATCATAAAAAACTAAACAAAACTGATCAACTTTTATCTTTTTAGGTCAAATAGTTTTTTCATTACGGTAGTCTAAAGATAACTAAATGTTGTTGAAATAATAAAAATTCATTTATTTATTATTTCTTCAGAATTAATCAGGAGGACACCACAAATTACTACACTGGATAAGACTCCCGCTAGGGATGCCACTCTACATGTCTATATATGTGTGTATTATATTTTGAAAATCATTCATATATGTTTTTTAAAGGCATGGGACCATTGTCTGCTACTGCTCAAGCTATATCTGCTTCTACTGTAGACCAGCCACCTAATAACATCCTTTTCTTGACCAATTTGCCCAAGGAAACTAATGAAATGATGGTAGCTATGTTGTTTACACAGTAAGTACTGAAGTTTTCGATGTATAATAAACTAAATACTTTTTAAAGACCTAATATTTAATAATATGTAATATCCTTTAAACCAGTGGTTCCCAACTTTTTCCCTTGCGAACGTCTTCTAAGATCAAAAAGGAAATGGCGAACCCCATTCTGTAGTTGAGCCATTCCATTTCAGATCAGGCAGAGGGTGTCACATGACCCTCACAGATTTTTTTTTTTTTTAATTACAAATAGTTACAACTAAGGGACATATAACATATCCCAAAAGACTTTTGCAAAAAAAAAATTTTTCAAGTTACAGACTTAAAATTTGGAACAAAATTGGCCATTTTCAGAAAATCAGCAAAACACTCACTTTTAAAATGGTCTCTTGTTTCAAAAGTTTTTAACCGATTCAAATAATTTTTTTTTTCTATTAATAATGAAGGGATGGTATTTTATTTAGACACTTATTTTAAAAATCTAGTTGGCTTCATTGATAAAGAAAAAAAAAGTTTTAATTGCCGATTTTATAATTTTTTTTCTTATGAAAGAAATCTATGTTTGACTAAACAGAGGTGGCAATCTAAAGTGCTGTTATGGAAGTTTTATATCAAATTTTATTGTGGGCCTGAGATGCATATCCCCTCAGAATTTAATGTTTGAAATTTGAAGTGTGGTTACACAAAAAAGCCATTTTTAAAAAATCTGAAAATCTGCTCATTTGTTGCCCTTGAAGTGCTTAATGAGCTGCCATCAATTATATTGTGTATTTTTGCCCCAGATATTTTAAATTATTTTTCAAAAGTGGTCTTTTGTAAAAAAGGGCCATAAATGGCCTTAAAAAGAGCCAGAAGTTCTTATTTAATCACTTTAATATAAGATTTAATCAATATTTATTAAGAAATATACTATATTGTTACACAATTACTGCAGATAAATTGTATTTAATCTTCTTAGAACTTAAATAGCCCTTTGCACAAAGTGTAGCTCTTGTGATTTAATGCATGTTATTCTGTTCAATCCAATTACTAGTTTTAAATTCACACACTTTACATCAAATATGTTACAACACTGAGATACATTGTTTTAAACAAATATGAAGTTATGTACTTAACGCAAAATAAGTAGAATCAAGTTCTTGAATCATCTTCTATTCGTTATTCCAAAAAAAATGCAGACTGGGAGGGTTCAGATGGTGTTATCTTTCTTACTTTCAGCATTATTCTATATTGGTCTAGTGTTTTCCCCCGGATTCTTCTGGCTGCTGAAATATTTTTTCTAGGTTCTCTGTGTACAAATTATTAGATAGTGTCCCTAAACCATCAGTAATACATTCGTAATTTGTCCCATTCAATAATTGTCATTCACATGTTCAGTAAATTTCTCTATTTAAAAACCATGTATTGATTTATATTTGTTTAAGAGGCTGGTAGTTTTCTAACGGCTTCCCACTTGTTTGCTCATGCATCCCATGTAAGCATTACTATTTTATGGATTTTTACTATTTAGCAGTATTTTAGGATTGCCAATAATGTTTTGATTGTATTCATACAATAAATTTTACGTTTGCTGTTACATGGTATTTGATGTAAATCATGGATGCATTTAACAGGGTTCCCACCAAGTCACTTTTTTCACCTATAATCACTTTTTTTTTTCATTGGTCACTTAAAGTCACTTTTTGTAACAAATTGTCACTTAAAATCACTTTTTTTTGGTTGGGGGTATCTCATAAAGTGAGAAATAACCATCAAACTTTTCCTATAAACACCAGGAATAGTACAAATGCCAGGAAAAATGCAAATAAAATAGTTTCACAAAGCTACTTACCGAAGCAAATGAAGGGTTAAAAGAAGGCATTAGAAATCAAGATTTTACAGAAATACAGCTTGCTCGGGCAATGATAGAGGGTGCTAAATCTTTAAAAGCTGATGAAGATGAGCACAGAGCAAAGGCACATGAAATTGAAAAAAAAAAAATTACAGAAGAGAAAATCTTCTGTAATCACAATTTTTTCAAAAGAAATCTTAGACTGATTAAATTGGAACTTTTACAGAATGCTGCCATTTATATACCAGGGACAACAGTTCTCTAAATTTTTGAAGCATTCTTTTCTGAGATTTTTATATTAACATTTAAAATTTTTGAGCATTCCTACTGTATTTATTTTTTTTTTAAAGGTCTATTCTATCATATCGTTTTCAGTTTCCCCTTTGAACGATTTGCGAGTTAAAAACTTTTTGCTACAGAATAAGTAAGCACAAAGTATACTTTTCAAGTATTTTACTTTTGGTATCTGAACTTTCTAACTTAGCTTTGGACAAAGGATTATAATCAAAATCATTTCTTGCGTAGTATGCGTTTAATTTAGCAATTTCCTTGCTTGATTTAATTGGGCATTGACCCTTTTTTCCTGTTTTTCATGCTTATAATTGATTTTATTTGCTTCTTTAGTTGCCAATCAAAATATTTTTATTTTTTACTTACTCTAAAATATGTAATTTGACATAAGTATAAATATTATTCAAATTAACTTTATTTCTGTAGTAATCCCAATGAAAAACAAATTTTGAAATATTAAACTTTTTTTCTCTTTTGAGCCTTGCACAAGCATGCATTTGAAGTATTTATTTCTGGTGTTTTAATTTTGGCATCAAAGAATGTTCTCAATTATTTTTTTAAATAAATGATTATAATATTTCTTGCATATACATACTTTTAATATAGCTAACTGTTTCAAATATTTAGCACAATGCTCCTCTGATATTCTAAATGTTTTTATTACGTATATATATATTTTTTTTTTTTTTTGTGATCAAACATTTTAAATATTTTTTCTTGGTGTTAACATGTGTTTTGTCTCACACATACATACCCCCTGGCATACATATGTACGGCTGCTTTCTTTCTGTGTCTGATGAAAACCATTGTTTTTTAAAAAATGATTTCTTATTTGAGATGATAGTGATGTTTATTTGCAGAAGATTAGTTGAGGATTGAACTTTCTGCTGGTTTTAGCCTACTTTCCCACAAAAAATAAAAAAATAAAGTGTGAAAGAAGGCTTAATGCATCGTAAAAAATCATTAAAAATAAAGAAAAGTGAAACAAGTAATTAAATAAAGATTGAAAAATCGAAATTTAAAAGTAGGGTTTTGAGATGGGGAAAATGTCTGTTGGTCCCCCCCCCCCCCCCCCCCCCAATAACTTTTGAGGAAATTTGCCGATTCAAAAGATCTCGGTGAGGACATCTCATTTCCATATTTTACTTTTTCATTTGAACAATTTTTTTAATTTCGAACATTTCAAAAAATCTTAATATTAGCTCCTATGGGCAAAAATAAAGCACATTATGTAAACTCTAGGCATAAGATCTAAGTTCGTATGGACAAGCTTATTGAAAAAAGCTCTTGGTGTGAAATATTGTTTTGATTTGAACAATTTTTGTTCTTTTTTGAACAATTCAAAAAAAAAAACACCTACGGGGAAATTTCAATCCTATATAAATCCTGATCTAGCCGACGGATTCACTTGGAACAAATTTCATCAGAAAGATGCTAGGCGGAAGAACATGTACAGATACGAAGATCAACCTGAACTAAATGAGCCTATTTTTTTTATGAAATTTTTTTATTTGTAAGGATATTTCTGAAGGAATGAATGAATAAGTGAAAGAATGAATCAATGAATAACTAAATGAGTGAAAAATTAAAAAAGTGTATAAATTCATGAACAAGTAGATTAATTAATGAGTGAATGAATATGTATTAAACGTTGAAAACGGTACATTTGAAGTAATCAAGAACTAAAGCTAAATGAGAATTTCGAGAGAGAAAGAGCAAGAGTATAAATCTGAAGTTGAAATGTGCAAGTAAGTAGGCTCGTATAGTTCTAAACGAAACTTTTGCATGAGAAGAAAATAAATGTTATGTTGTATTTTTCTATGTTTAAAAACCTATAAACCTTTTTTCTACATGTGTTTTAGTGGTAATGCAAAGCTTATTCTCATTTTGTCACTTTTTTTTAACTGATCACTTTTTTTTATTAAATGGTCACTTTTTTTGTATCATATTCTTGGCCTGATTTAATCATTGCGGATACACTTTGTGCAAGGTGCTATTTAAATTCTACGAAGGAATCTTTACGTAAAATTTAGCTGTGTAACAATATAGTATATTTCTTAACCTATTTTCGGCCAATGGTGCGTAAACGCACCATTTCAAGAAATATTTTTTTATTGACACTGGGACGTATATTTTTCAGTAATTTTATTTTTCTGCTATTTTTAAAGGTTCTGAAGACAAATAAAAAGTATTAGTGACTTAATTAGAGCAAGCTCTTTACGTTGAGAAATTTTCAAAAAACTCTAATTTTTCAACTCTATACTATCATTGACAAATTCTACTTTTTGAAGATGTATAACTTATCTATTTGAGTTCAATCATATGTTTTTATAATGAGCCTTAAGTTGCAGGTTCTAAAAAAAGTTAAAAAATAATAAATATCATTAAAAAACTTTAAAATTTTTATTGAAATTTAATGGTGCGTTAACGCACCATTGGCCGAAAGCATGAACAAAAAGCAAAAATTGAAAACCCTTATTTTTATGCAAATTTTCGCATTTTATGCCCTATTTTGGCATGCAATCATCAGAAATGTTTGTAAAGAGGAATCCGGTAAGCTTTGGATTCAAACTTTGGTGTTCGTGCTCATCTGACGGATACCTTTTCCAGGTGCTGAGACTAACAGTGATCTACAAAATATGTCATTAGGAACAAGTGTTTTGGAATTAGCGTGGTTCCAAAACCTGGAATGCACAGAATATATTTTGATAACATTTTCTCTTCTTACGCTTTTTTCGACAATTTAAAATAAGTTCTTTTTTTATTTAGCACAGCTCTCGAAAATCGCATATCTGGTTGTACAGTACAGAACCTCTTATCCGGGAACCGGAAAACCATGAATTTTTTCGTGAATTTCCGCCATTTTTGAAAAGTTCGCGTTTTTTTGCCTATTTAGTAAAAATACGAATTTTTTGAAAATACCTTTAAAAATACGCATTTTTCCGTTACAAGTAACATATACAATGTTTATAAGTCGAACAATTTAGTCTAAAAACGATGTTTTTCAGGGGAGGGGGCATCAACTTACCAGCAGAAGAATATTAGAAAAAAAATTTCTAAAACGAAACTTCAGAAAACCAGAAGTTTTCTCTATTTTATTTCAATAATTAAACATGAAAGAAATATGTATTTCGATTCTTATACATTTTTTAATTGTCTGGTGAGTATTTGAAGACGAATCGTAGCAAAAGTCGGACCATATGAAAGTTCGGAAAATTTATAATACCGCAGATTCGCGAATTTTCCGTAATAGCTGATCGTGTGAAAATTAAAGTTCGTTTATTTTTTTGTTTTATGTATTTGCTCATTCATTTAAGAGCTGCAATAAGGTAATAAGAATTTAAAATTGATATTAACGCAACAAAAGTTGCGACTGTGAAAATGAATTCTTTATTAAAATCGTGTTCGCAAAAGCGAAGTCGTTATACATGAGTATAAAATTTGCGCGTTTCTGCCATGTGAACATGCTTCTTACATTTCGTTTTCCTCCTTTTTGAAATCATTTATTGTTGGAAAACATGATTGATGATCAGATTTTACGAAATTGATAATTTGATAAACGAGAAGTCCGATTCGGAAATCATCCAAATGGTGCTACACCCGAACGATAACAAAGAGAAAGGTAGGGATGAAGACGAAAATAATGATTTTTCCTGCTATGTCTAACGAACGTTGCTTTGAATTAACTAAAGAACTTAAGCAGGAATGGAACAAAAATATTTTATAGACGAAACGCACATAATGGCTGTTAGTAAAATCCAGCAAATGTTTTCACAGCAAAAACCTAATTTTCGTCAACTGAAACTTCATGAAAAGTTTTAAAAAGATAAAAAATAAATACTATTTATATACAGTGTGGGACCCCAAACTCGGAATCCCGAAATCCCGATGACTCAAAGTTCGGAACTTTTGCAAGAAAATCGGCAGCTGAAAAAAAAAACAGCTTTATGTTTTTTTTTTTTTTTTTAATGGAAATATTTTGCATCATTTCTTTTTCTTTTTGGAAAGAGGCATTTTAAGAAGGAAAGAAAATAAAATGTAATGAACTAACGTGTTTAAGATCGGAAATGTGCAATTTTCAAAAAAGTTATTGCGCGATTTTCTGAAAAGGGCTCGTTTTTACGATTAGAATTTTTATTAATTGTTGCTTTAATCTTGAGTTAATATCATCAAATTTTGCTGTTTTTTACTTCTTGTAGTTTTATTATATTTATTTCTTTAAATAAGCTCTAATTTTCGCGCGATACAGAATATTCGCGAAATTGAAATTTGGCGTTTCTCGCATTTTCCCGATAGTCGGATCTTTTACTGCAATTTAAAGTCTTTAGTAAGTGGCAAGAGAATATAAAATCATATTAGAATTTGACGGAATTCTTTTCTGTTACTGTTTAATTAAAGAGGTTAAAATAATTTCGGGAAAAGTTTAGATTTTTCGATGTTTGCCTCGAATGTAAACCGACTCCAACTTTATTTTTTGCGCTAAATTTCGCGACTTATAGGCGAGTATATACGATAATAAAAAATGCTATAAATGAGCAAAATGGTAATAAAAACTTCCAGAGCAAATTATATGGGCTCTGATGCTACTTACGAAATTTTTTGAATGAGGACCCAAAATCCGGAAAATTCCGAAAGCGGGAAAGATCGCGCCCCCGAGTGTTTCGAGTTTGAGGTGCCATACTGTGTTTGAATCATTTATGTCATTTTAAATCCCCCTCCCCCCTCGCTCGTTTTGACTTGTGAATGTTATTGATTTTTATATTTTGAATATAGTTCTTTTCTTTTAATATTTTTTAATTTAGAAGTATTTCTTTACTATTTTCTACATATTTTGAAGTATTATTACCATTTGTTATTGTCATTTGGGTTAGATAAACCTCCGAATATCGGCATTTTTTAGCGATCCAAAAAACCGGGAAATTCAGTTATCCGGGATAGCGATGGTCCCGAGCATGCCGGATAAGAGGTTCTGTACTGTATATTGGATGACTCCAAAAATATGAAAGAAAAAACGTGGTTCCTACGATTTTGCATTCAAAAAAGGAGCAGACACATGTACAATCAAATAAAATGACAATGCTGTGGTAACGATTGCTACTAATAATGCAACTATTTTGCTTCTTATAAATACCAAACGATACAGTCGCAAAGAAAGAGTGTTGGGATTTCCCAACCGAACGTTATTACGGATTGCAATGAACATATAGGAGATGACAATGACACAGCATAAACATTCAAGGTAAAAAATGTTGGGGGCCATTATTTACAAATACCATTGACAGCGTTGTAGTCGATTCATGGAATCTGCATAGAATTTCTACTAACACAAAAAGGGCACTCATAGACCAGATCTCATATAGCAATTGCCCTATTAAAATCGGAATGCAAGAACATTCTATCTGATGAAAATAAACTACAAATGACTCATCCTAATAGAGGGCGTCCAATATCCGCAACTCTACTGAAAGAAATACGGACTGATAGTCGGCCATACCATAAGTGAACATGAAGAAAAAGCCCGTAGACGATGTAAGGTGTGTAAAACCACATGATTTATCTGTGCCTCAAATGCCGAGTACATTTATATCCAAAATGTTTTGGAAGTTTTCATAAAAAATATAATATTTCATTATAATACAATTAACATGGTCCTCAAAATTCCATTTCCAGTTTCAACTTTTGTTCATTGATTCGGCCAATGGTGCGTATACGCACCATTTCATTTCTCAAATAAAATATTATTTTTCATGCATGAAACTTGTTCTGTGTCTTAATGGATGTAGTTTAAGCATATTTTAATAAAAATGATACCACATTGTATAAAATTTCTATGCTTGGCCGGAAATGGGTTAATAAAATTTGATTAAATCTTATATTAAAGTGATTAAATAAGAACAAGTTTGAATTTATTGTCAATTAATTGTTTCCTCGAGCTCAATACTAATGACGTAAATACCGCGCATTGTATTTTTTGATTTTGAAACTCAACAGCCTTTCTCGGTAAACAGTCCTCTACTACATTCGTATCCGTGATTTGAGAATGGTGCGAATCTACTGGCTAAGTCTCTAGAATTTTCTTTTGTATTATCCTGTTGTAAATTTTCAAACATTATAGCTTTATCAACAAAATCTAATTTCAAACCAAATTTCTGCATAAAATCCACACTCAAAATACAAGGTACTTGCAAGTTTTTCATTATCAAAAAATCCCAATTTATTTTTACACCTCTTATTTCCACATTCAACCATATTTGACCTTCAAGTTTACATTCAATTCCACTTGCTGAAAACACTTCTCAGCCATGATACCAACTTACGTGGCTTATACTTAAAATACTTATTGGCTATTTCATCTGAAATAAATGATTTCTCTGCTCTGGTATCCGCCATGCAATGTACAACTGTGTTATTTAATTGCACTAGAAATTTCGGTTCATTAATTGGCCTTAGAACTACTGCATTTACTTTTAAACATTCCGTAGGATCAGTTTTACACGAACTCTGATTACGCAAACAAGTTTGAGTTTCTTCCGGATATGGCATGTGATTTTTCTTAACTGACTGTGTGTTATTAGTATACATCCCCTCAGAGACAAGACCACACTGATAAGGAAACGATTCTTCTTGATTGACCTTGAACGAATTCAAACTGTTTTCTCAAATCCGCATTTTGCTCGAGTTCGTTCCTTTCGAAATTTTCACGTTTAGAACCATCATTTCTGTTTGATTCTTTGAATCTAAACTCATTAATCCTATTATTTTTTCGAACAGATTCATACTGTCGACCAGTTCTAGAAGAATTGTAATAGTTCTCAGGGTACTTCGCAAATCTCGATGCATTTTGTTGTTTAAAAATTTCTTTTCGCGATTCAAATTCACGGCTTACTTTTAATAATTCCTGCATACTTTCCACGTTTCTTCTATCTATGTAATTCTGCAATTGTGGTTGTAGCCTATTATTTGAATTATTTCTTTCTCGTTAATTTTCACACCCAACAATTTTACAATCTCGAGTTTTCTAAATATAAAGTTTTCAGAAATTTCACCAAAATTTTGCAGCTTACTATAGAGTTTCGCTTCCGGTCGGAGACCCGACTGACTCTTCTCACCGACTCTTTACACACACAACACATATATATACCATGGCTGTTGCCAGATACGTTCATTTGCATGTCTCTCATCAAGCTATACTGTAATAAACCGTCAGGGTGAGTGCACTATGACTGTTGAACCGTCATGTTATCTTCCACTTCGAAATGCTTTTCATCACCTTATTTTGACCTTCAATGTGTTAAAGAATAAATTCCTTTCTTTGTTCGTAAAGGTGGGACAGTCGGACAAATCCAACAGGCAAACCCTACAAAAAGAGGGAAGCAATTTCTTTTTTTTTTTTTTTTTTTGGGAGCATGTATCTCCTGTTTTGCCGTGGGGTGCAGGAGGGGTTCTGAAAAACAAAGAAATTGTGAGCTAGAATTCCTTTCATTATCTACGGAAAAACGGGTTTTAAGAGTTGAAATGTGATCGTGCATTACTTTCAGCTTCTGCTTGACCTGCGTGTGGGCCTCTTTCTTGTGAGGTTCTAATCTAGTGGACATGTCCGTAAAATGAAAAATAACCTTAAAAAAAGATCCTTTAAGGAATTACAAAAATACAACTTATCAAAAGCTGCTTTTGACATAAAAAAGAATTGCGAGAACAACATGAAACAACACCTTAACTTCTGAGGAAGTTGTAGAACAATTTTGCAATAAGAAAAGAAAGAGAAATCATTCTTCTTGTTTTGAATACATTGAACAAGCTCTTTTAATTTGGTTGAAGATAATTTGCCAGTGTCTGCATTAGCTGTCAAGTCTAGAAAGTATGGATATGCAGAGTTTAGTGTTGAAGCCTATAAAACTTGAAACTATCAATGACAACATTGTGACAAAATACTATATATTTTATCTGAAGTTGATTTGAGAAATCATGATGATATAAGAAATAGTGACAACAGCGATATTGAACATGATGAACCGATTGAAAAATTGTCCCAAGTGACTTATGCTGAAGCCATCTTCAGAAATGACAAAAGATGCTGATTTTGCAGTTATGTCAAAATTAGAAAAGCAGATTGGCACATTAAAACCAAGCACTACAAAACAATCATCAATAAAAGATTTCTTCAAATAATGTAGGTTTATTTTACGTATCTAGTGCAGTTTAATAACTGATTTAAATATCTTTTGTTGCGCAAAAACTTATTTTTCCTCCTTTACAATATAGATATAAATCAGTGCATGTCTTGTTATTTAAAGATTTCTAAAAAATAGATTTAAAAATTTTTAGTGATAAATTTTGCTTTTGTAGCATGGTACAGTAAGAATCATTACAATCGGGTACCTAAAAATCATGATTTTCAGATTAACCGTCAACCCGCTTATATCGTCAGGGTCAGCTAGTCTGTAGAGGTGACAGTGTAATAAGATTTGACTGTATATTTATTATTTTACCACTCGAGTAAACATCACCCAAATACAGGTGTAAAGGCCTATTCAGAGTTTTTGCAGCAGTCAACATGTAGAACAAATGTAGTCACACTCGATGATTAAATATACTGATCATTCAGCTCCAGTTTATAAAATAATGTGATTTGTTACATTCTGTCAACTTATAAAATTCAAATTTTTATAATTTGTGCTCAACAGATATGTATGAGAAATAAAAAATCTATATTTAAACATAAAAGTTCTAAAAGTGTCCAAACAAGTGAAGTTAAATTATGCCATCTTCGTCTAATTTTTGTCATAAGTAAACTGTTTTAAACACGAGTTATTCTGTAAAATATGCCATATATTATTATAAGTGTGTGTGGAGGGTTCTGTATACACTTAGAGTTGGGGGTTGTGTAATTATCAGAAAGGGGGTTGGCCACATCAAAAAAATTAGAAACCATGGATTTAAAGCATAATTTCTCAACTCCTTTACGATACCCCTTTTGCATTTGGGTATAAGTGGGGACAGAATCTGTCCAAAACAGTGTGAATAGATTAATTATCCTTTAATATAAGTAAAATTATCGAAATATTGTAGCAAAGGTGGTCACAAGGCTTTCTTTTTTGTTCTAAAGGGTCAACGCTATGCTAAAACACGATGCTAAGATAGTTGAAAAACAATGTTTTAAATTACATTAGCACCTGTGATGTAGTCCATCATCTTTTTTATGTTCTCATTTGTAAGCGCCCCCCCCCCCCCCAGCACTACACCACTGATCAACCCACCAAGTCTTTAGATCACAGATGAAAAAGTATCTTTTTGTATTTTATTATAGATTTCCTGGATTTAAAGAAGTTCGCCTTGTTCCTGGAAGACATGATATTGCTTTTGTGGAATTTGAAAATGAAGTGCTAAGTGCAGCTGCTAAAGAAGTATTACAAGGTTTTAAAGTCACTCCTAACAATTCTATGAAGATTACTTTTGCTAAGAAGTAAAGAAAACTGCATCTTGTTTTTTGACTTTTTTATTTTCTCATTGTAACATGTATCATAAGCATTCTTAATAAAGTTTATATATGATTTTTTTTATGTTTTCAAAAAATGTTTAGTTAATTGTTCTGCTTTAATTGCACACTGATATAAATTGAACTGTAGTTAAATGAAATGATCTACACCAGTAATGTACCCAGAAATTAAGCTTTGGGAGGTGCATATCATCATTGCATTGAAAGAAGTAATGTCTTTAGTTTAGAATTACCACTGGGTAACACTATACTATACAATAGAGGTTTTATTTCTCCTATTTAAAATTTTTCAAGAATTGACACAATTTTTGTTAAGTTACAAAAGAAAAAATCATTTAATAATAATAATAATAAAGCATAGCTGCCAACTCTCCCAATTTGTTCAGGAGACTCCCCAATTTTGATGCCTTCTCCCAATTCAAATGTAAAGCTCCTGAATTTTATCAGAACTTAGTGGTCATTAGTTGTTTTTTTGAGACTAAAAAATTCAGTTTGACGACCGGGATTTCACATCCAGCCGTCACTTTTGACGCCTAACCTTTCATAAAACTTTTAATTTGAGGCCTACAATTTTTCACCGTCATTTTAAAAATTTATTTACTTTTTAAAAATTTATTTACTTTTTAAAAATTTATTTACTTTTTAAAAATTTGATATTACTTTATACGATTACATTTTTATGAGCAAATTTCATCTAATCTTCAGTATTTTTGGTGTTTAGGATACCTGTGAAGACTATGGCAATTTCTTGACCTTCATATTTTTAATTGTGAATTTTTACTTGTTTGTAAGTAATTTGCAATCAAGTGTTACTTACTTATTTGTAAGTAACACTTGGAAAAGGGCCAACTCACATTTTATTAGTCACTGATTAAAATAAACGTTTATATAGAGATATAAACTTAAGTAAAATGACCAACTTCACAAAAGTTACTAACAGAAATTGATTTTCGAACATTTTTCTCTCTTACTTATCAATAATTTTCTCATTAAGGTTGTGATGTTTTGCGTTTTTTTTAACAACTGCACAACTATCTTCATAGTTATCAGTTGATATCTCTGCCCAAGCAATTTGAATTATTTTAAAACGACACCTAGAAAGACATTTTTGGTAACTAAAACAAATAAGCTAGGTGCCAATGGCGCCTTACTTTTCCATCTTAATTTCGAACCCTGTTCTTATACCTCAAGCACGGGAAATTTTTTGCTAGTTTCCTTATCTATGTGTTGCATGCATTAATTCTTTAAGGGGGTACTTCGTTAATTGAGAAATTTTCACAATCTGCTCGTTTTAGACATTCTAATTTTTTAAGCACAGGAAGTTTTTTTGCTAGTTTCCTTATCTATGTTGCATGCATTAACTCTTTAAGGGGGTACTTCGTCAATTGAAACTTTTCACAATCTGCTCGTTTTAGACACTCTAGTTTTTAATTTTTTGTTTTTACACCTCCAGTTTTTGTTTTTCCATCAAGTTGGTTGATTGGTTACTGTTTTATTACATTGCCGAAGTGAAAAGAGTAGCCAGGGGTCACCACAAGTTACTTTTTTTAAGCATTGGTCATTTATTTAAAAAATTGGTCACTATTTTCACCTTTAAAAAAATATTTTGTTTTTAACTCTGAAAGAGCTCAGTAGGGAAAGAAAACGTCGTATTTATGAACCAAAATTTGTTGAGATTATCATTTCCTGCTTATGTCTTAATATCGGGGGTAAAATAACCCGGAAATTGGGGAAGTTTTATGTTCTGGAAAATATTAGAATAATTGGGGGATATATTTCAAGTTTTCCCAAATATCACTAAAATTTATCATTCCTAGTGGTTAAAAGTGCCTTTTTTGTCTGTGAGTTAAGAAAGCATTGCAGTTTTGCATAAGGTCATGTGTTAGTGTTGATTCTTCTGAGACGCAAGTCTCAATTTCATACGAAATCCTCTTCTACCCATGCGTTGACAGTTGGGTTGCAATGTTTGGCATTTACCACACATTGGGCATTAATTAATAAATTTGGTGCTGATTATATTTCTCTGCATGTTTATCAATATAGGTAGCAACATCAGTTAAAGTTAGAGACAGGAGTATCGAGAGGAATAATTTGTAATTATTTCGAGAAAAATCTTACTTTTTAGAAATCATTTACGACAATGAAAAAAAATATTGAAGCATAAAAAACTAATTTAAGTATTGAGGGAATAAATGCATTGTCTTCTTATTGTATTGAAAATGAAAAGTAAAAAATAAAATTACAATTTTTAAAAAAATGTGCAACAGCTTAAAAATTTTACTCGGTAAAAAATATACATATAGATAGATGATGGAACTGCAAATTCCTGGTATTTCCCCAACGAAAACAAATTATCTATAGTTTTGAAAAATTCATTTTTTTCGGGAGTTTTAAAGAAAATTGATTTTTAGCAAAATTTTATTTTGATGATTTGTCAGTTTAACTTTATTAAGCATGCAATTGTTTTGAGCTATCTATATTTATCAGTCAAATATGCTCCACCCCTTCACCTATATATATCCGATATTTGATATTTTCATTTATGTAAAGCATTCTGAAAACAGCATTATTCATCCTATTTTTTGTCTAAAACGAAGAATAAATTTTCAAGTACTATTGATAATTAAACTATAGTCCCTAAATAAAATGCAAAAAGAAATTAACAAAAACACAACTGAAAATGTTTATTAAAGTGTACCTGTATGCTCAATATAAGACTTTTGCTCCCACATACTTCATTCTATGTTTAGATTGCACCTGCTCTGGTTTTAATCCCCAAAATTATTAATTATATTAGAAATACTAATTTACCAAATGCCTGGTACAAAACAAATGGTGGCAAACTGTTAGTAATACCTCAAACTGTAAGATGGAACACAATGTTTGATGCAATGTAGTCTTTCGCTTAGATATCGGGAAAACTGATCTGTCAGGACCATAAATGTGAAATTGATAAAGACATTTTAAATTTAGTTAATGATGTGAACTTAATGGTGAATTGTACGAACTACACAAACATTCTGAAACCCATTTCAGAAGCCTTAGATGAAATGCAAAAAGATCATACTGAAAATGCACAATGTGTAGAAATTTGGAATAACTTAAGAGATAAATTTAAAAATATAAAAGAGGTGCTAGAAAAATTATCTGCAAGGGGAAAAAAGTGGCTCTTTCACCAGAATACATTTATTTTATTTTCTGAAAGTCAATGTAAACAACGCACTTTTTATTATCTAATGCCATGGTAACCTTGTCATAGAAATGCAATAAAAATACTGAAAATCAGTCAACACTCCATTTGCCTCCAGGATGAAATTCACTATTTTGATTTTGATCAGTGTTTTAAAAATTTTACAAAGAACTGAAGTAAGACTCACAGGCCTATAATTTCCTGCCTTAGCTTTAGACCCTTTTTTGAAGAGCGACGTTATGTTTGCCAGCTTCCAATCCACTGTCACAGTACCCGAGTTATATGAAGATACGAAAATGGTCAAGACAACATCCACTAATTCCTCTGCGCATTCTACTAAAATTTTTGGATAAACTTTATCAGGTCCTGGAGCCTTATTTGTTTTAACCTTTTACAAATGAAACAACACATCATTCCTAGAAAATACAAAATCCCTAAGCTGTGTATTAGCTTGCGTCTCGCTTATGTCAACTGTTGAGATACAGTTTCTGTTAAATACACTGAAAAAAAAAAGTTTAGAATATCAGCAATATCCCCCTCATTTTGAATCAAGTACCTGTTCTCATCCACTAGTGGGCCTACCTGAGTATTACGAGCTTTTCCTGAATTAGCATAAGCAAAAAATTTCTTAGGATTCCTTTGCTTTTGCTCCACTTCCCCTTTCTTACTCCATACCAAATACTTGAAAGTACATCTAGCTTCACAAAACAAAATCCTGTCAGCATGGCACCCAGTCTCTTTAAGTTGCCGAAAAGTAGCCTGCTTATAATTGAGAGCTTCTTTTATCTCCCTGGAGAACCATATGGCCAAATTTTTGTGAAATCCCCTTTTTTTCTAAAAGGAACATAATCCATCACTACAGGGGTGGACTGGCCCACCGGGACATGTCCCGGTGCGCCCTTTCATCTAGATGCCTTCAAAAAAAAAAAAAAAAATTTTCTGCGACATTTTCTCCCCTAATAATTTACAGTAAGAGAAATAGAATTAAATAATTGCTTTTAATCCGTGAGGACAAAATCTTGCTTTAAAAGAAATTTAAAAACGACTTTCCCAGGCAAAACCACATTTGTGGACGCTTCAGGACGTATATGCTTCAGGGACACATTTTGGTAAGGCTCGGGGGAAGGGGTGAGAGTACAGTCGAGAACATAAGTGTTCTGGTATACGAGGATTCGCGAACACGTCACGAGGGTCGAGCCGAGCCGCCCGTTTTGGAATATAGATTCCCTTCCCTAAATAAAAGTTTGACCAGACACAACTTACATCTATGAGTCATAGGGGTGCTCACCAGGGAGGGGGAGGTCCACGTTTGGGCCAATTTGTTTAGTTGTCGATTTTGAGGGGCTCCGCAATAGCTAACCATAAGTAACGTATGAAAATAAATAACCTGCATTGCACAAGCCTCGTTTTTATTATAGTTCACTGCGAGGTATTGCTAAAACTTCATAATGAGCAAACTTCTAATTATTTTTGAAGTTTATTGCAAAATTTCCAGGCGCCCTGTGAAGACCTCAATTTCTCGGTGCACAGTTTGGGAATCAATAACCAAGTGACACGACACTTCCATTGGTAATAAGTAATAAAAAAAACAGTTATTATTCCGAAATTGAACTGTTTTTAGATTATTCTTAGACGAAACTTATCTCATAGGGCATTTCATTTAATTTTAAAATTTTCTTATATGCAGGGATACAGTGGGGTCGATAAGGCGTTTCCGAACTTTTCTACTCGGTGGAACTCTGTTCCGGTACTTTATTTTGAGTCATATGTGTTTTTATTTAGTTTCAGAACTTGGATTTTGCTTCAAACCAGACTAATTTGACTCGGTTCAAATCCGATTTTTAACTATTTTTATTTTAAGATTGCGTATCTAATTTTAATATAATTTAACTATTGTTTCTATTTTTATTTATTTATATTGATAACCAAAAAATAGCACATAATTTTTTATTGCGGCTATCTTAAAAGTAAAGTTATTGCATGAATTAATTTCATGCAATTAGAATCACAGGGTTCGCTGATTTAAATCAAGTGTTAAATCAGTTATTTAAATTATTTAAAAAATCATGATTTTTATCAAAAATTTAAAATTTGCCTGAAATTTGTCGTTATTATTATTTTTTACACATATTTAATGTTTCACAAGAATCAGTCGATATGATTCAGGGTTGCTACGCTACCTGGAAAACAGGGAAAACCTGGAAAAGTCAGGGAATTTTAAAATTGAGTGAAAAAGTCAGGGAAAGGTCAGGGAATTTTAATATTTTATCAAAAATCTGGAAAAGTCAGGGAATTTTAGCCAATGTTTGAAGCACTGACACGGAAAGTTCAATATAAATGACCTTAACTCTTTTTTGCTTCACTCAAAGTAGATTGACGCAACCTGATTCAACCAAGGATTTGATCAGAATTTTTTTTTCAACTCTTAAGTTTAACTTTTAAATAGTTAAAAGTAACTAACATTTTATTATTGTTATTCAGATTTTTACACTAAGTAACTAATGTAGTTTTTCTTTTTTTTCCCTCTCTCTCAAAGTTTGTTAGCAATCCATTTTCTCATTTAGAATCAGAGTTATTAGACCTTTTAAAAAAAAACATTTTGCAAAGTGCCTACTTTTACTTCATGGAAATGCTTGTTCCCTTATATTACTTAGTTGAATACTGCTTCAAAATTTTTCAGAAATTATTTTAAAATTAGCCATCCCTGTGATTGTTTTAAACAGAATATTTTGGGGCAAATGTATGTTTTTTACTGGTTTGATGCCATGGATTTAAAACTGGAATTTTTTAAATATATGTTTGGAAAACCTGGAAAAGTCAGGGAATTTCATTCTGTTGTTTGAGTAGCAACCCTGATGATTATTGTACTATATTTGAAATAACTGAAATAAAAGTATTATATTTATTAACGCATAATATTTAACGTGTCATTTACGTAACTAATATGCTAAATTATTTGTTTATTCATTAATAAAACTGCCTTAACCATTACTCTAAATAAACTTTTGCCGCAGAAACTTTATAATGCTAGAGAAGAAAATTATATAATATAATGTAAGAAATAGGCTTTTAAGAGTCAAAACTCTTACTATACCTACTTTTAACATTACATCAAAATATTAACTGCTTGTTTCATATTTTAAATCCGTTACAAACAATAACTAACAGTATCAAACTATAACACTTTTACATTAGATTCAAATATAACTTTTCAGATTTTCCCCTTGTAATAGTAAATATAAATCATGCTATGCTCAAACAATGCAATAGTTTTTCTTTTAGAAGTTTTCAAAACTTCCTTTTGGGAAGAGGAGGGGGTGGAAGCTTGTAATTGTCACTTGAGGAGGCAGACAAGCGGGGCTATTCGATAGGGGTGTTAGTAAAAAGGAGAGGGGTGCGCACTGCCCCCAAGATTTAAAAAACAATGCTTATTTTGTTCTGCATTTCTATGAGTATTATTATGAATAAAAGCGTTTAAATTTTAAAAAGTTTTTGTTTGCTTTTTCTTTACTAATATTTTTGCATTCCAAAATGCGTTTCCAAAGGCCTCAAAATGCACTAGTTTGCATATAGTTTTCAAAATTTTCCCGGGGGAGAATTTTTTCCCCTGGACCAACTTCGACTAACACAATTTCATATCTCCAGTTTGGGAGGGACTCATAATATAACTAGCTCTATCACCCTAATGTAGAGCTAAAAGAGCCATGCCGTGAAATTATTAACTATAGTTTTATGGGTTTATCAATATCCCGCAAGTTATAAAACCTCAAAAATGGCCAGCGCATAGAAGTTTATGAAAAAGGAACAATAATTGGATGGAGGGGGAGATGCTGTTTTAAGTTTTGGCCCGCCACGGAAAACCCTAAGATCTGCCACTGGGGGAAAAACGCCCAATAGTTCTTGTGTTTTATTCTTTAAATTGTCGTGTATAATTTTTCGGAAAACTTTATGTGAAGTTTAGAATTATTTTAAACTGAGCATTGCCTAAGGTGTGGCCTGCCGATCTTCTCGAGCTAATGGATGTGGCCCTCAGACGTAAAAGGTTGAAGACCCCTACGCTGCCTATAAAATAGGCGTGAGGTACACATTTTTCACGCCTTTTCTGTCTTTCAACCTAGGATACTATATAGCTTGATTTCAAAATCGGGTGCAATCGCCCCGACTTGTTTCTGTTGACCTGGGCGGAGCTCAATCTGTCAGGGACTGTTCAGTTACTATGCATTGCTTATTACTTTGCTTAACTGTTCCATTTTCAGAAGTCTAGTTATGCATGTGTAACTTCTTTTATAGCGCTATCAATCTTTGTATTCCATATTCTTTAGCATTCCTGAAAAGTAAACATATTCCCCAGTGAGAAGTGCGTTCCTCCCCTTCCAAAGCTAATTTTTTCCTAAGACCTCCCCCCTTAACAATCCCATATTGATAACGTAAAGATATTTTTAAGCACCTTTTTTCTTGGAACATAGTTGGTTTATAACCTATTGCTCGACAGACTGATTGCGCCGCTGAGATGTGTGCTTCTTGCACAGCAATTACAGTGAATAAAATGGCAGCAAAGAAGAAAAGAAAAAATTATACTATAGGGGGAGAAAAGTTACGAGTAATTGATAAAGTTAAAATTGATGCAATAAAAGCGAGTATTATTTCGTGAATTGATTTCACTGTATGCTTTCACTATACCGCGGTTATGTTATAACGCGGGTGCCAAACATGTCCCCCGACACCCACGTTTTTACTGTATTTCACTAATGTGCTTAATTCTTTGAACAAAATTGCTTCATTTTCGTCTTCTCAATGAGTGTGTAGTTTAAATCTGGTGCCTCCTTCTATGTGCCTAAAAAATAACTTTAACGGTCATAGAAACATTTAAGGAAAATCAACAAAAAAATATGACACAAAAGTGCAGTAATGAATTTTTCTTTTCGTTGTAGATTCCTTTGTTATCGTATAAATTAACAATAATTTTATTTCCACCTATTTAAAAAAGAAAGAAAAAAAAAGAATTGAACAAACATAAAAAGTAAGAACAACGTTGTATTTTAATATAATCCTAAAATTTTATTTGCATTTAACTTATCTGAATGAATACATAATTTGTAATAAACAATCAGTTAAGCCTTGTTTCATTGTATAAGTTATACTTCGAACATGAGCAATCACTTTTGACTAAGGCTCGACCGATGCATCGGCCTCGCCGATGCATCGGCGCCGATTGTTCAACAAAGTTGCCATCGGCCATCGGCATCGGCGGCAGATGTTAACTTTAGAAAAACATCGGCCCATCGGCCTTAAAAAACGTCTAAAAGCCGATGCAAGGCCGATGTTTTTCGCAGGGACAACTTTCCAGAAAACATTCTGTCTTTCACTTTACTTTTTTCTCCATAGCTCAATTTCTATTTCCATACAATAACAGGCAGCATATAAGTTAAAAAGAAAAAAACACAGAAATAATGTTATTCTACAAAGTATTTGATAAAAAATTCGGAAAACTAGTTTAAGCGATCGCTGCCCGAAAACCTTCATTATTAAAATAGTTCTCTTTGAGCAGAATGCTCGCGAAATAGAATATGTTAAAGTAAAAGTCATAGAAGCGTCTTATGAGTGCTATTTGTCTTCGCACTAGGTTAGTTGCCTCATGTTTGTCCGTTTTCTTTTAATAATGACTTAGTGCATTAGATGTCATTGTGCAATAATATTATACCATCTGCTTTTAGTTTGTCATGTTTCTTATTATTCCGAAATTGTAACAATAAAAAGTCAACTCAATCAAAGTACGATAATAATTTTAATTTTACCAGCGTAAACTTTTTTCTCTTTGCGTTTTTTTTTTTTTTTTTTTTTTATTATTTTTTTTTTTTTAATTTTTTGCTTCTCTGATCCCACGTGTTACAGTTTTTCTATAATTGTGGAGCAATCTTGTTTCATCTGCTTTTGGTGTGCGGTTGTTCTCATTATTTCAATTTTAGTTTCAAAATGCGAGTTCGCGTGATAACCTTAATAACATTAATAACATCTTAATAAAAATGCTAAAATTACTTTATTTTTAAAGATTGATCAAAGCATATCGTTTTTTCAAAATACATCTTAACATTTTTTATGCGATAATAATTTTAATTTTCCCCGTTTATACTTCGTTTTTTTAGCTTCTTTGATGCCACGTGTTAGACAGTTGACAGTTTTTCTGCTATTGTACAACAATCTCGTTCCCTCTGCTTTCAGTTTAGAATATTTCTTGTACAACATAGAACATATTGATAAAAATATGAATCAATTTTTCAGTATAAATGTTTATTGATCGAAATTTTATGTGTCCAAGTTCGACTTGCAATTTTCAAAATTTTAATTCTTTAAAAACGAGTTTGGGATACAGGGTGGAACAATACCTTAATAAAAATGCTACAATTTCATTAATTTCCAAAATTGTCAACGTATATAAATATATATATATATATATTTTTTTTTTTTTTCAAAATACATCTTAATTTTTTATAAACGATCACGTGTTTTCAGAAGATTATTTGGCAACAGAAAACTGCTGGTGCTCAAAATATTGGTTTATTTCGGTGACCTTACATATTGTGCTCATGAAAATATAAAGAACATGTCACGAAATTTTTTAATATTTTATTTTTATTTCAGAAAAAGAGCTTAAAATAACTTTTTTAATGAAAAATAAACATGTAATCGTTCCCGCTTTTCTTTTAAAAACGGGGGGGGGGGGGGTATCATGAAAAAAATCTGAGAGGAGGGGGTTGACAGTTTCGTTAAAAATACAAACATACATTATTTGTTAGTCTGTGTCATAACATCAGCATTCCTCTCCATAAAAAAAAAAATAAGAAAATAATGGCAGCTGCACTTGGCATTTGCAGTGCAGGTGTGATAAAGAGAAAATGTTGAAGGAAAGGGAATTAGACCCGAGCCGATCCAATAGATGTTGAGTATTTTTCTTTTGCAAAGATAAGAAAAAAGAATTAAAAATCCTCTGATATAGCATTTTTTAATTTTTTTAACCTCCAAATAGTTGTATTACTTTACTAGAATCGCGAGTGATTCTTTCAGTTTTAATTACTATGTAAACTTACCCCAAACAGTTTTACGGTGCTTGAATAATGCATTTATGTTTTTATAAACATTAAAATAAATAATAAATGATTTAAATGACATTTTTGACAAGCATTCTACACGTTTTAATGGTTTAAGGCGACTTTTTTTTCCATCGGCCATCGGCATCGGCCGATGGAAGAGGAGAATAATCGGCAATCGGCCATCGGCCGACCTCGGAACAATCGGCATCGGCCCATCGGCCAAAAAATGCCATCGGTCGAGCCCTACTATCACTGTTTTCTCCAATTTCCCCTTAAACTCTTCCCACTGAAGATCAGCTTCACTGAAATTCTGCAACCTAGAAGAAAAAAACCTCTTTCAAACCCTGCCTATGTGCAACATAACATTCCTGAAATATATATATGTGTGTATATATATATATATATATAACATGTAACAATGAAAATTAATATTTCATTAATTTAAAAATTAATCTGACTTAAATCATTATTATTAATTACGGTTCTATAATTTAACTAAATGTTTCCGTTTTGATTTCGGTATTCCATTAGCCATACCACGGGCCAAGAATTTTGATTATGTAATTCTCCAGTTCTTTATCCATCTAACATTACTATATAAGGTAATGAAAAACTGTCATGCACATTCATCATCATCATAACTTATATTTGTTATGGGCGATCAGGCCCCGGAGGGGCCTTTTACCCAGGTTCTGTAGTAGAAAACATCGGAGGGTATACATCAGAACGTGGACTTCATTGTCCCCGAAGGGCTTAGAGTGGTAAAAAATAGAAAATAAAAGCTAAGCGGATGCTCAGAAGATGTAAAAGTTCATCATTTCAGTCCATTTTCGTAGCTTTGAATAGCTGCTTTCAAGTTGGCTATGAGGTCTTGCTTCGGCCTGTAGAAGGAGGTTTTCTTCTTGATTTTTGGTGCTGCTCTGCGATTGGCTCCGCTGAGGGGGCGTCTCGGGCAGTCGTCGCTTGTTGCCGGGTGCGCCGCATGACAGTTGGCGCACTTCGGTGTTTCATCTTTTAACGTACATTCCTTGGAACGGTGTGGACGAGCGCAGTACTTGCACTTTTCACCTGCGTTGCAATCGTAGGAGTTGTGGCCCCACCTTTGGCACCTGTAACATTGGATGGGGCCTTTTCTTCTATGTAGCCGCTCCGCCCTTATTTGGAAGCCGGCGATGATTACGAGTTCTTCAAAAATCTTGAGATTTTCATCGGAGTAGTCTAGTTGAATGCAAAAAATGGGCAGGGGCCCATTTTTCCCCTGGAACTGTTTAATCTTGGTGGCTTTCCGTCCTTGCTTAGAGAGTTCTGTGCCTAGTACTTCGACGCTGAAATTGACCGGGAGCCCTTTTAGTATTACCTTGAGGGGAGGGCGCTGGTCGAATCTCGGGGCGTAATATTCCATTTTTTCCTCTTCAGCGTAGCGGATCACCGCAAGGTGGCCATCTTCGCTGGCGGAAAATACCTTTACTTCGTCCCTATGTAGCTGAACTTCATAGGGCTCGTCGTGCTTTTGCTTGATCAATTCAAGAGCCTTCTGGGGGTTTTCCTCACGAATAAAGACGACCGGCCGTCTGTTTCTCTTCTTCTTTTCAGGAGCAGGGGGGAGCGTCGAATTCTTCGCTTCCTTCAGGTCTGCGCGGAGCTTGACGTTCTCTTCTCTTAACTCTTCCAATTCCATCTGGAAATCGTAAGTCTTGATTTTGATGGAGGCCTGGGTAAGACAGCGGGCAAGGCTTCGGTAGATAAGGAAATCATTGGTGCTGACTGGGTTGCCTTCTCCTATGTAGTCGTAAAACCATGCCAGATGACTATCAATTATGGCCTCAAATTTCCTAAGTTCAGTGATGTCCTTCTCGTTTAAGATGGCTCCGTAGAGTTGGTTCCGATCTGGGAGGCTGGAACGGTTTATCTTCGCTTCGAAGTCGGAGGGGCTCGGAGCATTCCTTTTGGCTTTCTTCGAACCAGGCATGATCGTCTTGACGTCTGTCTCCTCCTATCGAATCAGCTCTCACGTTTTCACGCTCCTCAAATTCGCTCGTGTTGAATCAGCCATCTCCGTCATGCACATTAAGAAAATGTAAGAGTCATACTTGCCAAGTCCACTGTTTTGAACGGTAGACTCCCGTTTTTTGCGTCTGTCTCCCGATCTCCCGTTTCACAATTTTCCCCCGTTTTTTTGTAATTTTCGCTTTAAAATAAATCAATGAAGCTTCAATATATTTTTGCTCAAATAGACTGAGCTCGTAATCGTAGTTACTCGCCGAGTAGTTTTCATGTGATTTTCCCGTATTTTGCCGAAATTCCGTGTTTTTGAAAAGTCAAAATTTCGGTTCCGCGAATATTCGTAATTTTGGAAAAAATTTTCTTCTTTAAATGAGAAAATCTTGAATTAGCATGCGTAGATACTTGCTTTACGAAACTTTTACAAATTAGCAGTAAAACTTCCGCATTTTGTCTTTCATATGCTTTCAAGGGTCAGTCCCTCCCGATTTTTTTTTTTAAATCCGATTGCATCCGCTTCGGTAAAAGTCCCTAGTTCTTGTGTACTATCTCATTCCATCTCTTGGACATCAACAACTTCTGGTTTACCATTATTTTTATTATTTTTTACGATTTAGCCTTTGAAGTACAGGATTTGCACTTCTCATTTTGCCACACCCACTCGAAATTTCAGTGAAAAATTTTAGCCTTTTTTAAAAATTTTAGTGATTCTATTAGTTAGTTATAACTATTAATATTGCATCCTTATTAATAATCTTGTTTTAAAAATATTTTTTGCAAAGAATTAAATTTGTTTTTTTTCCCCTTCAACTTAGGGTTTGGGTTTTTTCCTTTTTGGGAGTCATTATGTATTGTTACAAAATAGATAAATAGCATTTCTTCCTATTTTTATTCAATAGATAACTAAAAAATGGATAAATTTAAAAAAAACATTTTGGGATAATTTATTTGTTAAGTGCACACCAGACGTGGTTGTGATATTTTGTTTGAATTGTTGTGGTGTAGATGTAAGCTAGTAAGTATTTGGGAGAACTGGCTTTTTATAATCTAACTAAATGTAATTTTTGGGATTTTGTGCATTCCGCACAGTAATGCATTTTCTGTAAAGTGAAACCAAGTTTCTTCCAATGCTGTCAAATGAAAATCTAGAGAACATCCTATTGCTCATAAAAAATAGTTTTGCTGGAAAATGTTTCGATCAAACATTTGATGATAAAATTTTATCAAATACTGCCTGTAATGAACATTATTTTTTTTATTTGTAAGTCAGTTAATTGTTCATTTTGTGTGTGGGGGGGGGGGGGTCATTGAAAAAATCTCCTGTTTTTCCCCCCAAGTATGAAAAGTAGAAAAAGTTTGTGTGCTGCGCACACTCTTCGCGAGAGATGTGGTAAAATAAAGACGTTTGGAATGTGGCTCCAGGGGCGGACTGGCCTACCGGGACACCGGAACATGTCCCGGTGCGCCCTTTTATCTAGACGCCTCCACAAAAAAAAAAAATCTTTGCGACATTTTCCACCATAATAATTTACAGTAAGAGAGATAAAATGAAATAATCTGCTTTTAATCCGTGACGACAAAATCTTGATTTAAAAGAAAGGTAAACGACTTTCCCACGCAAAATCACATTTGTGGAGGCTTTAGGTCGTATAGCTTCAGTTATACGTTTTGGTAAGGCTCGGGGAAGGAACAGTCGAGAATATAAGTGTTATGGTATATAGTTCTATGAGGATCCGCGAACACATCCAGGGTCGAGTCGAGGCACCCGTTTTGGAATATGGATTCCCTTCTCTAAGTAAAAGTTTGACTAGTCACAGGGGTGCTCACCGGGAGGGGGGAGTTTTTGGCCAATTTGTTGGGTTGTCGATTTTGAGAGGCTCCGTAGTTTCTTAGGGGGATGGGGGATACACGAACGCTCTGAAAGGGTGGGCACCTTTATTAATCATAAGTAACGTATGAAAATAAATAAAACTAGTGTACCTGCATTGCATTGCCCTTGTTTTTATTATAGGGCAATGCGAAGTATTGCTAAAACTTCATAATGAACAAACTTCTAATTATTTTTGAAGTTTGTTGCGAAATTTCGTCGCGCCCTGTGAAGATTTTTCAGATCCTCGCCGCACAGTTTGGGAATCATTACTTGTAAGTAACATTGAAAAACGTGAATGAAGATTTGTTGACCCCATTTCCTGCCTTATAACATGTTTTATTTTCTGATGTTGGGCGGTTGCCAGGGGTGGGGGGAGCACGTACACAGTGTAGACAGACGCGAACATAAGAGCTATATTCAAATTTAAAAAGGCATATGGGCGATGTTCAGTTAAAATAAAACACGGGGATGCAGTTACTACAGTAGAAACAAATTCATTTATTTTTTAAAAAGTTATGACCTAAATTTCAATAAACAAATGACACGACACTTCATTGGTAATAAATAATAAAAAAGTAATGTAGAGAGATTTAAATACATAAGTAGGGATACAGTGGGGTCGATAAGGAGTTTCTACACTTTTCTACTAGGTGGACCTCTGCTCCGGTACTTTACTTTGAGTTTTATTTGTTTTTATTTTATTTAAAATTCTGGATTTTGCTCCAAAACAGACTAATTTGACTCAGTTCAAATCTGATTTTACAGGGTTCCCACGGGTGCTTATAAGTGCTTAATTTGACCTTTCGTTTCTAAAAGCCCTTAGAAGTACTTATTTTCAATCAAAGGTGCTTAGAAGTGCTTTTTTTTAATACGAAAGTCGATTTCTAAATTACTGTATTTTTAATGCAATTTCTGATCAGTTTTTTATGTGATTTTTTTCAACAAAGGTTCAAAAAGGGAAAAATTATGGAGGGTACTAAGAATTTCGCTGATTTTATCACACGGTCAAACGACTGTAGAACGTGACTTTAGTGTAAATAAGTCATTAGAAGTGGAAAATTTGAAAGAAGAATCTCTATTAATATTGCTCATAATCTCATTTTTGAGAATGCCAATAATTGTAATGAAATTCATGAAACTGTCATTAGGAAAGAAATGAGAAAATTTGTCTCTTCTTCAAGGCAAAAATATATGCTACATTTGGAAGAGCAAAAAAAAAAAAAAAAATTGAAAAGAAAAAAAATTTCTGATGACAATAAAAAGAGAAAAAAACGAAGAGATAAATTATTTAAAATCAAAAAAAGCTTATGTCACAGCTATGGAAAATTCAGCAGAACTGCATAATAAGGCAGAGTCATCCAAAACAATTTCACTTTTTATGAAAGCCAATTCACTTCGTAGGGATATTAAAGAAAAAGCATCTGAAGTTAAAAAATTAGACATTCAGATTTCTGAAAAAGAAGTTAATTGAAATGTAAATGTTTTAAAAGTATTATCGGCAAAGTTTTTGATGTATTTCTAACTGACCATTTATTCATTCATAAAATTTTAACTAACCCTCACCACTTTTATTTTTCTTTCATATAATTGCAGATTTTTAAATTTTTCTTAACCTTGGATCAAAAAGTTCAAGTTCATGGGTAATTCCACTGACATTAAACTTTAATTATGTTTCTAACTTTTAAAATTGCCTCTTTTTCTGAAATTGAGCGAAATGATTATAATAGAGTTATAATAATGGTACCCCACTTCTTTTTTGGCATAAGATTTTTTGTGTGAAATGAAGGGGATTTATAAAGCTTACTGGTGACTGGCAAAAGAAACATCAGTCACATTTTTTAATTCTAACCCCCCCCCCCCCCCAAGCTTCTAATGCCTGACAATATGTGACGGTAGTGTTATTTAACTTTATTATTACAGTCGACGCCCTTTATAACGACCAAACATTATAAAGACTATTCCATTATAACGACCAATGGTAAAAGTCCAAACTTTATCCCAATGAACTCTATGTAAATAATCGTCTAATCTAGAGGTCTTCAACCAATGGCCCGCCGAAGGTATTTTAGTAGTCCACCAAGCCTTTTTAATAAGTTAAAAACGAAAATGTTTAAAAAAGAATAAATAAATAAATAAAATAAAACTGAAAAGAAAGCGGCTGATTGCTATAGCAGTTTCACAGACAGACACTTCACACATGCGCTAGGGGAAAAACAGTATTGAGGGTAAACTTTGCATATATTTCTTGTTTAAAAACTGACTCTTCATTTATGAGGGTCAGTGGGGCTTTGAGAATATCACATTAATTCATAGCTGCGCATGTATTTTGTTGGCTCTTCGGGGCTGGGATACCACCATATATCTCCTCTTCTAAAAATGTAATTAAAAAAAGTTAAGGTATTTTCCTCTTGTAATAGTGAAGTATAAATAATGCTATGCTCAAAAAGTACAATAGCTTTTTTTTTTACAAAAAGGGGTGAGAAGGCGTGGCTCTGCGATAGGGGTGTTAGTAAGAAGGGGAGGGGGGGGGCTGCCCCCAAGATTAAAAAAATGCTTATTTTTTTCTGCCTTGCTATGAGTAAAAGCATTTAAATCTTAAAAAGTTTTTGTTTGCTTTTCCTTTCCTAATATTTTTGCGATCCCAAATGCGTCTCCAGAGGCCTCAAAATTCACCAGTTTGCCTATAGTTTTCAAAATTTTCCCGGGAGAGAATCTCCCTGGACCCCCTTCGAATGTCAGAATTTCGTATCTCCAGTTTGGGAGGGACTCTTCATATCGCTCTACCCCCTATAGAGCTGAAAGGGCCCCGCCGTGGAAACATAAATTATAGTTTTATGGGTTTATCCATGCCATAGCCCACAAGTTAAAAAACCTCAAAAATGGCCAGCGAATAAAAGTTTATGAATAAGGAACAATAATTGGGTGGAAGGACATATATAGGATATATGATATGGGGAGGGCTTTTTAAAGTTTTGTCCCGCCCCAAGATCCGGCACTGGGGGGGGGGGGGGTCAGACGCCTAATTGTTCTTGTTTTTTTTAATTCGTTGTGTATAATTTTTGAGGAAACTTTTGTGTGAAGTTCAGAATTATTTTTTACTGAGAATGCCCTATGGTGTGGCGCTCGGACGTAAAAGGTTGAAGACCCCTGTCTAATCCAATACAGCGACCGTACCAGGTGTCATGTCAACTCAGAAGTTCTGCTTCCAGAACTGTGAATGTAATTTTTTCCCCTATATTTTCTACTTTAAAATCTGTTTAATATTTTGTTATCATATTTTGCACTGATATTTTTTTTAAATTCCGCTGATAAAAAATAATTTATTTGGAATCTTTTAAAAATTACTAATTTAAATGGAAATACTGAATATGCATGATGCATGTATATATTTTTTAAAGAAAATTCCACCTCTTATAGCGACCACTCGTTATAAAGACCTTTTATGTGGGACGCGGAGGGTCGTTATATCGAGCGTCGACTGTATAATAATTTAGATCCATTTCAGAAAAAAAACAACAATAAGATGGTCCCCATGGAATGACTCTCATGCAAATATTTGTTCTGTTTTTTAAATATTTTTTTGATAGTTAAAAAAAGAAAAAAACAAGAGTACAAACAAAATAAGTCTAGCATTCAAGTAATATCATTACGTACTAAGTCAATATTTTTTAGTGTTTAAACCTTGAAGATTGTAGTAAGTTTCCATTTTTCTTGATATCTCTATTCGAATATTTCTTTACATATTACTTATGTGTATACACAATATGCATATTTGTAAAAGTGAGACTGGGTTTATGTGTTTTTATGGTATAATGTTTGGGAAGATAGACTTATATATTAAAATTTTAAGTTTACCTTATCTGTAAGAACATTCAACTTGATCAAAATGGATTATCACCCATTAAAATGTATTGTGTGTGCTCCACAATATTTTATTCAAAGTTTTAGAAAATGACTTTGAAAAGTCTTAGAAAGTCTTAGAAAGTGCATATTTTTAGTTATAAAAAAGAGTGGGAACCCTGTTTTAGCATATTCTTATTTTAAGATTCTGTATCTATTTTTAATATAATTCAACTATTGTTTCGATTTTTATTTATTCATATTGATAACCATAGGCATAACTAGGGCTGGGGAAAGGGGGGGTCACCCTAAAAATGGGCAGACTAAACACCAGTGAAAAGTGTAAAAGAGTTGAAAATTTACTAGTCATAAATACTTGTCTCTAGAGATATACTCCGTGTTTATTTCAGGCATCTCCCGGGGGGGAGGGAGATACCTCCTCGGAGCAAGTGTCAACTCCCCCCCCCCCCGGCAAAAAATTCAGATCACAAGCTTTAAAAAAAGAAAAGAGAAATTACGCTTTTAAGACACTTTACTTTCAGAAACACTTTCAGGGAAATTACATTGAACACTATCACGAGTGACACCAACAGAGTAACTTAAAAGATATAAGACTTTATTTTGAAAAAAAATTGCAGGGGGAGAGTAACCAAATCAGATAGGAGTTTGGTTACTCTCCCCCGCAATTTTTTCAATTCACAAAAACATTTCTGTTTCCTCTAACATCACCAAAGCAGGGCCGGCGCTAGGCTGAGGCGGTGAGGTGCCCGCCTCAGAGCGCGTCGTTCTTAGGAGCGCTTTGGCCATAAATATTGACTGCATCTTTTTAAGTAACAAACAATAGTTTTTATCTCAAAAAAAGTGAATAATATTTAAACTATTTAGTTTTACAAATGATGCATCAAAACTTCATCTAATTTCATTTTTACATTTACGCGTTTAATTTTGATAAAATCAAACACAGAAACACATCAGGAACATCGTGAAATGTTTCCGTTTCTTTCTTTCCTTTGTTGAAAGGATATATTTTTTACTGGGTTACTATTTCTTGTTTCTCACATTATCCTTTTCTTCTCCACAGCGACAGGCAGCTTCAATGTTTCGAGAGGGGGCGCTTTATAAGTGTTTGCAATTCCAGAAAGTGTCTTCTCTATTTTATGACAGGCGAAGAACAAACTATTGCTTTTTCTCTTTTTTATTTTTCCTTATTCAGTCCATTCTGATCAGCGATTGTTTTCCTTCAGCTTTTTGAAAGTTAAAATATGTATAATTAAAGTTTATATCGATCATTTTTAATCTCTATTCCTTCATAATATATAGTAGGGGCGCAAAAACGTTTTTTGCCTCAGGGCGCCATTTGTGCTAACGCCGGTCCTGCACCAAAGTATCCCGAAATTGCATTGCTAGGAAGATATCAAAAAGTTTCCTGGGGAGAGCCCTCGAAACCTTGCCTCCAAAGTTAGCCTAAGCATTATAGATGTAAGGCCAGTTACAAAAATTTAAGTTGCAGAAGCCCCAAATACCCACTCCTCCAACTTCACCAAAGATCTAAACATACATCTACTATATATACATCAAAAATCTATCATATATGTAAAAAAATTCATATTAACATCATTTCTAGTCATATATATCTATATATATGTATATATAAAGGGTATGGTTTTGAAGCATACACTGCCCTTCCTAATTCTTAGCATGCTCCCCCTACTCCGGAGCCAAGGCAGTATCCGGAATGTTTTTCGGGGGGGGGGGGGGGCAGACTTCGACAAACTTATGTTAAGCAAAGTTTCAGGGAGGAATATATAATACATTGCAAAAGATTTCTGGGTGGGGGGGGGGGCGGCTCGTGAGTCCCCCTTCCCCTCTGGATACGGCCTTGATTCACAAAAACATTAAACATTCATTACTAGATATTAATTCAAACGCAATAGAAAATTCAATATTTAGCGCTAAGCAATCTTCTATGTCCAAGCATTCATAATATTAAGACTGGGAAATAGTGGAATTTTAGAGCAAAAAAATCCAAATTCACCTACAAAAATGCTCATCCCCACAATAAATTTCTCAAAAGTTTGCTAAATTTAACAAAACATAACTCAGAAGTGGAAGCATCTGAATCAAATTTTCTTTTATTTTTGGATGACGAACGTGTCCATCGCTGGAGTGCAAATATTATTATGTATCGAAAAAATTAAAAATTTAGCTGAAATATAAATAATGCTTGATTGTAAATGAAAATGCAGCATTAAACCGTAGCAGTGAGATTGGAAACTTTAAACGGATGATTTCCAGAGTCGTAATGCGATCAGTGATGGACCATAATAAGAAAAAAAAAGCATTTAAAATATAAGAGATGACAGAACATCTGTAAATGAGAATGCAATGCAAATACAGTTCATCAGTTTTCTAATCGGCTCATCTACAAAAAAAATTTTACCAAAATGGATTTTTGGACAGGAAGTCATAAATAAATACAAACTGCTCTTTAAGTTTCTTGATGAGCACCCTTCTTGGCTTGAGGGTTTAACCCATTATGACAATTGTTGGCTAGGGGGTCCTTCATTTTCAGACCAGCGCCTACTACAACACTGGTTTATCAAAAAACAAAACTCCATCATATTTGAGAATATTTTCCACGAAACTTATTACTTGTGCGATTGTATTCCCAAATTGCTGCCTTTGGGTAAAAAAGACATCAAGAAGGAAGAAAACCCTCTGGACTGATTGAAAGGATCTCTGTTTGTCTGTGTGTGGTACGGTGATTGAAGCCACCTTTCGCTGTAAAACACCCCCAAGCAGTGGTGTAGTCCTGAAAAAAAAGTTGGGGGGGGGGGCGCTTATACATAAGAAGATAAGCAACTAAAATCAAAAGTGGGGGGACGCTTATGTTAAAATGTAAAAAGTTTGGGGGGACGCTTGTATTAAAGTAAAAAGGTAGGGGGACGCCGTCCCCCTGCGTCCCCCCTAGACTACACCACTGCCCCCAAGTTGATAAGGGGGTTGATTATAACCAGATGAAAAGTCCTCTTTATTACGAGCTGCATACTTTGGTCATGATCACAACCCTTCAGAGAAAGAGGAAATAAAATCATATGCATATGTGTTTAATTTTCTTAGGAGGGGGGGGGGAGTGCTTTGCAAGGCCGTAGGGAGAAATTTTTTTCTGTGCCTAAATGAGCAAATACCCAATGGGGGGGGGCTTTGAACCCCCAAACCCCCCCCCCCCTGGTTACGCCTATGTTGATAACCAAAAAATAACATATTTTTCTATCGCAACTATCTTAAAAGTAAAGTTGATATACATATTTATAGTATATTAATTCCATACAATTAGAATTACAGGATTCGGTGATTTAAATCGAGTGCTTTAAATCGGTACAATGGCTGGGACACCTTGAGAGAATGGAGGCAAACAGAGGCACTAAGATTTTCAAGGGACAATGCCAGGGACAGAGGAAAAGAGGAAGGCAGGTTAAAAGATAGGTAGACGAGGTGGAGAAAGACCTTAAAAATCAAAATACCCGAAACTGGAATGAAAAAGCGAAAGACAGAGGGCTTTTGAGGAAAATTGTTAGGGAGGCTATGGTCCAACAAGTGCTGCAATGCCAGGGAGTTAGTTAGTTTTAAATTGTTGATTTAAATCAAAAGTTTTAAATCGGTGATTTAAATCAAGTGTTTTAAATCAGTAATGTAAATCATTTTTAAAAAATCATGATTTTCATCCAACATTTAAATTTTCCTGAAATTTTTTATTCTTATGTTTTTAAAATAAATTATACAAATTTTTATATCTCACAAGAATCAATCGATATGATTATATATTTATTAACACATAATTTTTAACGTGTCATTTACGTAACTAATATGCTAAACATTTGTTTATTCATTAATAAAACTGTCTTAACCATTACTCTAAATGAACTGCTGCCACAAAAACTTTAAAATGTTGGAGGAAAAAAATCTAATATGTTGTTGTTGTCGTGTCCTTGCGCGTGGCGAGGAAGAATGGGTACGCTGCTCCTGACTCTAGTGGGGCCCTTGTAGGCGGGAGTCCGATTCTCGCCCCTTTGAAAGTCTCTCAATTTTTTGAACCAGCTCCTAGATGAGAGACCGTCACCTGGGCTTGGCTCCCCCAGAAGTATCGTTTCACTTGGAGGACATTAGAGCCACGACCTATTTAACGTACACCAGCTCCCTTTAGCGTACATGGACCGCAGCAACCAGTCACGAGAGGTTGTCATCCTCCCAAACACTGACCTTAGTCAGTGTTACTTCACTTTTGGCGTTTTGCGGGAAACCGTGCTTCTACCGACTGGTCCACTGCGGGACAATTATCTAATAGAATGTAAGAAATAGGCTTTTCAGGGTCAAAGATTACTTTTACTCTTACTCCTAATTTTAGATTACATAAAAATATTAACTGCACATACATTGCTTGTTTCACATGTTAGATCCGTTACAAACCAGTAACTAAAAGTATCAAATTATAAATATTATTTTTACATTAGATTCAAATACAGTACCGAACCCCAAATTCGACATGCTCGGGACCGGCGCCAAGCCGAATTTCGGAACCCGACCAAAAATGGCGGATTTAGAGGACCAAAAATGGCGGATTTACGAAAACATCAACGCTAATATGCGCATTTTTACTTCAGATCAATCAGATCGCACTGTTTTCTTAACTGGTACATAAATAAGTAACTTTTTTTGGAAAAGGTAATATAAGTAAAGACGTGTTAAAATATTTTTGCCAAACAAAAAAATAACTTATTCATGGATTTAAATAAAACGCTCCAAATTATAACACAATTCAGCAAAAATAAATCATATATCATACCCACACCATGGTAGTTAACCGTTTCACTGAAAAAAGAAAATAGAGCTACATCTAAAAAAAAATATTAGCAGAGAAGTCAAACTAAAATGCCAGGCCATTTATTGTAAGGGTTACTGGGCGCCATTTATGAGCACAAAGAAGAAAAAAGAGCAAGTTTGTTTATCTTTCTTTCTTTCTTTTTTTTTTTCCAAGGAATAAAATTTCAAAAACAAATTTTTTAGAATTTAAGGGAAAAAATAATTTTTTATAGGGAAAAAAGATGCTTAACTGAGCCCAAGAAATTAATTTTCACTTTTCAACATAGTAGGGTTTTCTGGTTTTACCTTGGTTTTCTGAGTTTTGTTCATATAAAGCTTAAATATATTTACAAAATTGCTTCTTCTATTTGAATCAAAATTTACTGACATTTATTAATTTAACAGATTTTTGCATTAATATTTTTCTGAATTTACAAAAAAAAATCGGAAATTTTCGGGAAAAGTGCCGAATTTTAGGATTTTCCGAACTTTGTGATTCCGAATTTGGGGTTTGGTACTGTATAACATTTCAGTGACACTGTGTAAAGTCTGTCATTGTTAAATGTAAACTGATTGTTAGTTTTATTCTTTTGATTAGTGTTTCTGAATAATAATAATAATAGGAGAACATTGCTAATAAATAACTAATATATAAAATAATATGCAGTACAAAGTAGCAATTTTGAATTATTATTATTTAGAATTGGTTTCTTCGAAACGGTGTATGTTTTGATTTACGCTATAGGGAAGAGCGGGGCTATACTGTACACATAAGGAAGATTCGTCGATACATAGCAAATTACAAAGTAAAGGTTATATGAACAAAAGCAATATATATAATTTGATTATTCGGCTACTGATCATACATAAACATTTTGGAACTATTCCACTTTTTACATATAAAAATTTGTGATTAAAAAAAAGTTACCTTGTACGAAGTAGCCCCGGGGGCCGGGGCTATACCGTACAATTTAAAAATCATCTGTTTAGGTAAGTAATGATTGCAATGCAATAGATTACTGTACAAAAACTTTTTATTACTTATAAAGGTCGTAACTAAGAAACTGTGTATTACAATTGTATAATTTTAGAACAAATTACAATCCAAAAAAAATCAGGCTAACTATAATAAAAAAGTTCTAAGATTTCATTACAAACCTAAAAGAGAGCAGAAAAAAGGTCACACGTTAAGCGTTCGTTGTACATAAATCACAAATGTAGTTGTCTGCAGACTCCGCAGCACTGCAAGCTGAATGGAATGGCCTGAACATGAGCAGGTGCTGCTCATGTACCGCAGCTCTTTGTCCTTGCCGAAATCACCGCACAAAATGCAAACATCCTTGGAGCCTGAAGCTTCTCTTGTGAACCCTTTATCAAGAAATCACTTCATTGGGTCCACGGTTTGTAAAGTTTTTATTTCAATCGAGTTTTCTAAAAATTGAGCTTTAAAACAACTATTATAATAGGGATCATTCATAAATGATGTCGCACTTTTTGCAATATATTTGACCCCCCTTTGTCACGATTTGTCACACTTCAATACTTCCTACCCCCCTTTGTCACAAATCACGCTATATTATATTAGCTTCTGTACCTGTAGTGTTGCAGTTCCGGAAAAAGCATTATGTTATAAATCACATTTCTAATTCTATTTTTGAGCTTTTAATGACATTTGTGAGCATAATATAATAATATTGAACATGTGTGTACTTAGTTTGTATAAAATAAGATCAAGTTTACTACAAAGATAAATTAGTATTAATAGTAAAAAGTATTAATCGTTTGAATTATGAAAAATGACCCGCTCTGTTTATCGTAAAAGTGTACATGCTCAAGATTTCCTTTTAAACTTTTAACTAGAAGTATATTTAAACGTTAACAGCATTGGAGTTTTCGATACAAAATTGAAATCAATGAAACTTTAAAATCAAATTATAGAAATAAAACAAATCTTTAAAAATAAATTTAATTTGCTGATTTCAAATCTTTTTATAGAGATCAAAATGTACGATGGCACACTTTCTTGAATACCCTCCCCCCTCAAAGCTAGACATCATTTATTAATGACCTCATACGGATGTGGCCACGTGGCCAAAATTATCATCAAGTCGTCAGTGTGCAGATCCAATTTTATGTTGGTTACTTTCTATTTCCTTTGTTTGTACATCATTTATTCTATAAAATCTCATATTTAACTTTAAATATTATTATTATTGCAGCTTTCTTTATCCGACGCATTAGAGCATCCAACTGAAGCACAAAATGACGGCATTGCAATAAATTTATTAAAAACATTGGGAAAATAACACCCAACAGCTCAATCACATTGGATTTCTCAAGGCTTTTAATGCTAAACGAGATCACGAGACACCGAGATCATGTGACCCATGACGACACGAGAAACCAGGTCCTTTAAATGACATCCAATACCTATGATGTTATATATACACTCACGGACATTGAAAATAGCGCACCAAGAAGGAAGCGCGCTACAACCGCTAAACTAATGCAAAAGTAGTAGGGTGACGTCCCGTATGCAAATGATGTAAGTTTAGTGCGCACGCGCGTATCCACGCTCGCTGCACTGGGGTTGCAAACAAGAAATGCGGCCTATATAAACCGGCGCATTGTGGAAGATTCATAAACGTGACGACCACGAATCGACGCTATAAGGTGTACCAAAGTGTATAGAATGCCAGGTAGACATTGAAGAAGACATTTCTCTTGTGAGGGGCCTCATCATTGGCCTGAAGACTGCAGCGTGGTCGATGCGCCGTGTTTCTCGCCAGGACGCCAGGTCGATCGTTCTGAGTGTGCTATCAGAAGGTGTTGGGAGCAGTGGACACGTGAAGGCACCCACG
Source organism: Octonoba sinensis (assembly GCA_038502835.1). Classification (NCBI taxonomy): domain Eukaryota; kingdom Metazoa; phylum Arthropoda; class Arachnida; order Araneae; family Uloboridae; genus Octonoba; species Octonoba sinensis. The sequence goes on from CM076598.1 coordinate 146,894,584, forward strand.
CACGGCGCACCGGGTCTGGAGCGACGACGGCGCGAGACGATCGGAGGATCGTTTGCCACGCCCTCACGGATCCCACAGTGCCCTGTTCCACTGTAAAAGTAGATGTAGGGGTTCCTGTTTGTCCACGAGCAATTTCTAGACTCCTCAGAGAAGCGAATCTGCAATATCAGCGCGCATTGCGTGTACAGCCATTAACAACGGCACATCGGCGGCACCGACTACAGTGGTGCCAAGCGAGAGCGACGTGGAACGCCACATATTGTAGACGTGTGGTGCTTAGTGATGAATGCCGCTTCGTTTTGGGGGCAGATGATCACCGTGTACTCGTGTGGAGACGCCCTGGTAAACGGTGCAACCCCACCCTCACTATTCAGCGACGTAGTTCCCGCACTGCAGATAGCATGGTCTGAGGGGCCTTACCCTACGATAGACGCTCCATTCTGGTGGTGGTACGTGGTACATTGACAGCTCAGCGGTATGTGGATGAAGTCCTACGCCCTCATGTGCTTCCATATATAACCGGTATTCCAGGTGCAATTTACCAGCAGGATAACGCTCGTCCGCACACGGCTCGGGTTGACGGGACTTCTTACGATGTATTCGCACCCTTCCATGACCAACTCCTTGAATGATTTGGAGGGAGTTGTTCAAGATTTGTGGGCACGGCTGCTTCAGGGCAACATCAGATGTCTTTTCGATTCAATGCCGGACCATGTTGCGGCATGTATCACAGCCCGAAACGGTCCGACGCGCTATTGAGCATAGCTGGCTGGACGGCTTTGTAATTGTCTAATTGTTTAGTTTTTTTGATCAAGTGTGTCTTTCATCCTTATCATTCACTAAAATAAATTTCATTTCAATCCGATGATTCCTTCTTGGTGCGCTATTTTCAATGTCCGTGAGTGTATATATATATATGGAGAGAGAGAGAGAGATAGATAGATAGATAGATATATACAGGGTGGATCAGAAGTACAATGACCCGGTTTTGAAGGGTTATTAAAAAAACTAATACAGTTTGAGACTTAAAACTTTTTATATTTTGATCTGTTTGGATGTTTTTTGCATCTAGAAGTTTCCACTATTGCATTGAAAAAGGGATTCCAATCAATCCCGAAACATATTAAGGGCTGAGATTATTATACTTTTGCAATTTTGTGCTTCAATAATGTTGAGTTTTCTCCTCGATAAACATTCAAGTCATAAATTTTCTTTTGTTTTCCTATTAACTTAGAATTTTATCATTATATATTTATCTTAAAATTCTGCACAGGACACATTTTGAAATCATATTTTATTATTTTGTTTCTTTTATCACAAGTCAACTTTTCGAGCATTAAAAATGTTTCAAAATGAACAATTTTGGAAGAATTTTAGAAGTAGAGACAAATGGGAACAAACTGAATAAAGGTGGTCCTCGCACAAGCTATTTTTTAAATGCGGAGAATGGACCTTTCCCACGGTGTAACAACGGGGTATTTATAGTAAATTTATGAGATTCAGGGAGCACTGATACCTGAGGTAAAAGAAAGCAACGTCCTGACACTTGGCGATACCATTGCCTGCTTGGCGCTGTGACGACTGGAAATACAGCGCTAATCAGACAAACGAAATCAGTGGCGTAACTAGCCGTAGTGGCACCCGGGGCGAATAATGACAGTGCCGCCCTTTCCCGTGCCGAGAACAAAGTCGTCCGAAGTCAGGAAACGAGGGGGGGGGGGGGGTTATGAGATTGGTGATACCATTTTTTTCCACGTGTACATACACGCACATCCGAGGCCGACGAGATAGACAGGCCCAGTCGCGGAATGGTCATGTGACCAACTGTGTGCAACTTTTTCTGAAACCGTATCTCTACTGAAGCGGAGCACATGTATGCTTGCATGCTTGTTTCGCTGTATTCTGGTTGTGTTCTTGCGATCGCCATATTATATTTTTTTTTCTGCTTTCGTTTATTCTTATCCTAATGAATTAAGTGATTTTTTACTTATCATAATGGGTCGGTGTTGCAGTGTTAGTGGCTGCAAATCTAACTATCGTGGCCAAAAAGAACGGGTTACTGCTTTTGCTCTTCCGAAGTGTGAAAAATTACGGAAAGTATGGCTCAGGAAAATCCCGACAGATTTCACTGGAATCAAAAATCCGTTTGTGTGCATTAAGCATTTTCAAGAATCGGACATTATTACAGTTGACAAATGCACGGTCAAAGGAGAAATAAAAGTATTTCCTAGGACAATTCCGAAGCTGAAAGAAGGTGCATATCCAGTAATCTTTCCCAACTTGCCAAGTTATCTTTCTTCTAAACCTTCTTCGTCAAAAAGGATACCCGATGTAGAGGAAGAAAATTTGAACCAGGCAATAAATGAAAGTATAGCTGAGCATGCAAAATATGAAGAAGAAAAGAAGATTTCAAAGCTAGCTGACATAGCAAACTACTACGATCAGTATCTTCACAACAAAGGGGTTGATGCAACAAGTAAGTGGGGGATTTTCACCAGTAGTGAAAAAATTGTAATCTATCTTATTGATTTGTCTAATGATCTTCCAAAATTAGTGAGTTCTTTGATTGTGAAAAATTCACTGGAATTTCATATATTTCTGGAAAAAACTGAGTTTCCATTAAAAAATCTGCCTAAACATTTACAAGTGTTGAACTCATCTCATGTTTTAGATGAAATAATTGACATTTTAAAGAAACATGATGTCTTAAATGTTCAAACAAAAATAGATATTGTAATTGAGATTTTGAAATCAATTGAGAATCACGAAAAGAATATAGATTTTATAACTGAACAACTAAAGTTGGCAAATGTTTCCAAAAATAACAGAAGGTACAGCGGAAATACTCTAATTCTTGCATCTAGTATTTATGTTTTATCGTCCTCTGTCTATCGGTCGTTATATAAATGTGGATATTTTATTTTACCTCATCCTAGAAATTTATCAAAAGTTGTAAGTAGCATTTCATTGCAAAGTAATTCAATAGAAGACAGCATTGACTACTTGAAAACAAAACAAAAGTATTTAAAAGAGCATGAGCTTTTGGTCAATTTGTTATTAGATGAAATTTACATTGAACCAAATTTGAGCTTTAAAGGAAATTCTCTTTTTGGAAATAGCGAGTTTAAATAAGTAGAATATGATTAAGAAACAAGCGATTGTCTGAACGAACGTTAAATTATTATTTTAAATAAAAGTATTTTTGCCACAGAAGTGAATTAATTTCCTTTATATGCCGAGTGAAAATTATCATTTGTTTCAATAATTTTTTTCCATCAATGTTTCATCCCCTGTTGTGAGAAAATAATTTATTGTCGTTTGAAAATACAATCTTTATTAAAGAGGTGCGGTTACAACAGCAGAACGAAAATAAACACCGCCGCGATCCGATAATGCACACAGTTGGTCACGTGACCTTCCTTTTCTCCCTCCGTGCCCGGGCCTGTCAATCTCGTCGGCCTCGGCACATCTCATCTGATTTGAAAATATGATCGCTCTGTTAATCAGTTAAGTATTGCTGAATGTGAAATAAAGGGGTATGGTCCCAAAAAGAAAAGATTAAGTATCGCAACTCATACATGTTTTGAAATGAAAAGCTCCCAATGACTTTGATTCATTTCATGCCATCAAGAGATTAAAGTATCTAAAATCTTTATTTTTAACAGCGGTGTCTTAACAAAGGTTTCACATAGATGTGAATCCGTTTCTTTAAATCTGATTTTATTAAGCAGGGATCTTAAGAGATGGGCACTGCATTCGGAAAAACAGTAAACTTTGTTAGGTAACACTGATGCAGAATAGGGAGGTTGAGGGGCTCTTCCCCGAAAATTTTTAGAAATTTAAGCCTTAAAAATGCTATATTAGGCTATTTTTCAGGACTTTGGGAAATACAAGAATATGGGGTATATCCCTAGAAATATATCGAAATTGAAATCTAAAACGCGTAATTTTAGACGAGATAAGAGGAGCTCAGGTACTTTTCTCTGAAAATTCATCGAAATTGATGCCCAAAGCCGTAATTTCAATCTATATTTGGAGACATTAGGATATCCGGACTCTGCTCAGAAAATTTTAGAGGTCCTACAAACGTAGTTTTTGGTTCGTATGGTTTGGTCATGTCAAGAGGAAGGTATGGCACCTGTAAAGCCGCCTTGGATCCACACTTGCCTCGGTAAAATCGGAAATGCCACGAATAGTTTTCTATAAGTTTTGTTAATAATAAACTATTAAGCGTATCTATCATGACAATATAGAAAATTCTTCTTTACATTAGGCTGAGCGAATGAGAAATTTATTAAAAGCTTTCGAATGAAAAATTCAAAAAAAATATATTGTAGCAAAATTTATTTGTATTTTAATGTAAGTACTTATATTTAGCTTAATTCAAATAAGTAAGAAATAGAACGTAAACAAGAGAAAAAAAAATTCAATTGATAAAACAAATAACGGTTCATTCTATGATGAAGATTTTGTTGTAGAGGGGACATTTACCAGTGTTTTTCCCCCTTATTAAAAAAAAAAGAAACATTTCATTTCTTTTTAAATTTAAATGAAGTATTAGCTAAAGGGAAATTGTATAATGAACTATGCTATAAATATTTTTTGCTCTAACAATTTTATCAAAAATTTGAAACGAAACGTTTCCGAGGGTATGCTGCTTTTTAAAAAAAATTATATCATAAAAATGAGTTTTGTTGCATCATTATCAACATTTCTGTTACTTATTTTATTTATATGCAGTAAAAAAAATAGAAGCTTCTAACGAAATATAATTAAAACGAAAATATTAATATAAGGTAAAGCTAGGATAGATTGCGCGGTCGGAGAGATTGCGCACCTACGAGTTCGGGGGGAAGAAGTAGGGTGCACGCGACCAAACGCCATGCATTTGTACAACGACAATAGTGGAATGTCCACTTGAAAGTGCAAGTTGATTGATATGAACGTCTGTGATTTTGCATCGATATTCTATATTGCTTTCACAAGGTAAGTGCTTGAATTTTCATAATGCGTTCTTTGAAATTCTATAGAGTAGCAGTAGTACAAAATATTCTAAACTTAAGCACCTTTTCGTAAGCTACTAAGCTAGACTAACAGTGGGAAGGCCAGCATTTCTTTCTAGAAGCAGCCTTATTTAAGTAAAAGTCCGCGCAATCTGTCCTACCGAAATAGGATAGTTTGCGCGTTTTGTACTTAGGAGAGATTGCGCGTTTCTCCCGTTAGTTTTCATGCTAGGAGAGATTGCGTAATACATTATTGCCCATAGCTCGTTGGTAATGCAGCATAAATTGCAAATTACATGTGAAACGTATGAATCGATTAATTTCGCTACATTAATGGATTAAAAGGGGCGTTCTGAATTTTTACTGAAACATAAACTGTAAAATACTTATGCCCTCTCAACACATTTTTAAGACTTGAATATTTTAAAACTTTAAATTGATTTTTGAAGTTATTTCTTTATATAAAAAATTCACGGGTGTCTCTTTAACAGGCATTAATTAAATATTTTGACTATAGTTCTATATCGAGAGGTATAGTTGTCGTGACTTTATAATTTGTGTTTTCAAGGGAATGTGGTTTTTTATACCGTATAAATCGTTGAAAACAAGTTCGTATGATTTTATTTCTTTTGAAGATTTAAGTTATGAAATATACGTTTCGGAACTAAATGTGCAAATAAAGTAATTTGTGAACAAATTTCTTTTCTTTGACGAAAATGTTGCTAATAAATTAATAATGTGCTAGTTTTATACAAATATTCTTATTAATAAACTATTTTTCCAAACCGTTTAATGCCGTCAAAATTAAAAAGAAAACAAAGTGCAACGAATATTACTAATCCGCACATATATTCGAGAGAAAAATTAAGAAAGAAGCAGCTACAAAAAAGAAGCGAACATCTGAAGATAAGATGCTTCCAGAAAAAGTGGGAACCAAAAACTTGCAGGAAAGAAAACAAAGCAAAATGTTTGAATTTTGAAACATCTTCGTCATCAGCCACCTCAGAAGAAAATAATGTCAAAATACTGAATCTTTACGACCATGTCAGACAGGACAACCAGGATGAGTGCACTGAATGTCTGAAACTGTACCAGGAGACAACTTCGACCAGTGACATTAATGCCTACCGTTCCTTTCTAGGGACAGTCTGAAAAGTACGTCTGAAACACCCAATAATAAGCATTTCAATAAAAAAATGTTTTAATGTATTCCTAAACTTATAATAACCCGTTAGGAATACATTAAAACAATTGTTTGTTGAAATGTTTATTTTTGGGTGCTTCAGACGTACTTTTCAGACTTTCCCTAAAAAGGGACAGTAGGCAAATGGGTTAAGTGTGCTATTTGTAACAGATGGGTGCACTACTTACAACAATAAGTATACCGATTATGGACGACAACAACTTCGGTTAACAAACAAAAGACATTGAAACTGAAAATGAATAAGATTAATTATAATTTAAACCTTCTTTTCTTCTTTATTTTGTTTCTTTAATTAAAACACTGTTTTTCCCGATTCTGTAATCATTGAGTTAAAATATTTATTGCTATTAAAATTGTATGTGTTTATACAAACCCTACAACAACATAGTTTTAGTGTAAATATTATTTCTAACAATTTAATTGCAGTTTTTAGGAATAACAATCTCTCCTACCCATGTGCGCAATCACACCTACCCTGTAAGAACAGATGGCACAAATTAGTCTTCTTGGTTTTTTTACAGCTGTTGCATTAAATTAAAGCAAAACAACGAAATATCAATGGAAATGCATAAAAAACAAATGAAGCATCCGTTATTCATCAATAGTTTAACAAAAAAGTCATACTTCGATTTTTTAAAATTATTTTCCCAATTGTGCGCAGACTCTCCTAGCTTTACCTTATAGCTAATAATTTGCTATAACGAAAATAGCCCCCTTCTAACAAACTCTCCTCTTATTTCGCGGACGGGTTTTAATTACCCTGCAGCAAAACCATTGCGCCTCATGTATTAAAAAAAGACCTTATCAGGCGCATAGGAAAGGGGGAGGCGTAGGGGGCTTAAGCCCCTCCCATTAGAAATCATACTATTTACATTGAATTTCGGTTATTTTGTGAAAACTATGAATTTATTTTAATGATCTATAAAAATATTCATTTATTAGTGATTGTTTGTGATTAATATAAATAATAATGAGTGAATACTAATTACTTTTTAATTGTTAATTGGTTTTTCTTGGAAATAATTTTGAACATTTGGAAATAAAATTGTTTGAGCCCCTCCCATGATTTTTAAATTGCTACGCTCCTGGACCTTATTAGCTATATTTTCATCCAATATCTTATTAAAATGTTTGTTTCGTGATAAAATCCAGATGCAACAATATATATATCCTATTTTTTCTGCTCTTTGATCAATGTTCCCTCAAGAAAACGGTAAGCTTATAGTGTTCCTTAAAGTGTGAAAGATTGGATTCCCCTGCTCTTACGAATATCCTCAAATGCTGAAACGAACATTATTTTGGGATGAACTAGGTAAATTTTAAACAATATTTTGGGAGGAAAAAAATAAAATTCGAGAAGTAAATCATTAAATATCGGGAAATCTAAGTTTCAGGCTAATTATACGAGTTGTAAGAAAGTAAATTAATATAAACATTACTTAAAAATTTTATTTTTTGTCATTTATATAAAATGTTTAGGTTTTACAACATAATTAATTTGTATTACCTAGTTTCCTTTTTTTCTGTTATCTCTCTCTCGCCCCCCCCCCCCCCGCTCCCCTGCCGATGCCTTATTCTGTTCTGGATAAATTATGCATCTTTGAAGCATCGTTTAAAAAATGTTTTTATGTGGTAAAAGCCAATATCAAGCATGATCTAACAGCAAATCTGTAAGTACTTCAAGTGTGCTGAAAATGACTTATTTGAATTCTAAGCCCCCCTACGTTATACTCTTAAGTTGAATAAAAAAAGAAAGAAACTCGCTGAGAGCGTGTACTGGAGATTATTAATAAATTTGGTGTCAGTGCTCAACTTTTTAAAGTTCAAAATTTAAAAAAATATTATCAATTGACTGCTATAAATCCGAATAAAAAGTTTTGGTTGAATACTATCATCATTTTCGATTGGTTACCCACTTTGGGTAACAAAGCTATCGTGCTATATCGAGATAAATTGTGTTATATATTTTTTAAAACCTAAATTTAGAAATAATTTAAATGTAAGGGAGATTCTAAACCATGTAAGATAATTAAAGTTACCCTACAGTTAACTGTTAACTACTTATGTTGAGAGAGAATGAGAAAACGTCAAAGACAAAAAACTCCTATATTGCGAATACCCATCTATTATTACAGATATATTTTTCTCGAGCTGCTTTTTTTCTACAGTTGTCACGGTTACAAGAAACTTTTTTCAGCTATGAAGCCATTCCCGAAAAACGATCACCCCCCCCCCCCCCCAAATTTCATTCTGCGCCATGACCTCCTTCTGGTGGGCGCCCCTGTCTTTCGGCACTGCGCCTCTAATCTCTCGCTTTGACACCTCAGGGTGACGTGGACGTGGCGCCCAGTTTGAAAACCTCTGTATTAATTGCTAAGCCTTAATGTGTTGTTAATCTTTAAATGAGAAAACAAAGAATGAATAAAAACAAAATAAGGTATGGAAATGAATGAATCATATACGTTTTCGTTCGAAATACGAATTGCTCCTTGAGAAAAGAAAGAAAGAAAGAAAGAAAAAGGGAACTAAATAAATGTTATAATATAATAACTTGCCTGTTGCCTCCTTTTAGAGGAGAAATTGGTTGCCTGAGAAGAACTGAAAAAAATAGTCTGCGAACTTGGGAAGGGTAATCCGAATTTTTTGCCACCCTCCAAAAAAGCTCCGCCGGGGCGGACCGCCCCCCCCCTTAGTTATGCCACTGAACGAAATGTTCATGGCTGGTTCTTCCGGTTCCCCGGAATCACCAACAGCAGTGCTGTGCACAGTTCGTTTGCACTCATCAGCGGCAGGAAGGTGACGAATTCAAAGCCCTGAGAAAAGGGATGAAAGAAAATAAATACGAATTTTCATCAATTTTCTGATGTGCTAATATACCCCAAACGGGTGCCACAAATGTGTGTCCCAAATATACCCCAAAATAGGCTTAAAATCTACAAAATACGATTAATATAGAAAAACTTCGAAATTAATGAACTTATTGTTTTTCATTTTTAACATTTTATGACAGAAAAACTCTTAAAAAAGCGTCTTTTGAACAAAAAAAAAAAAGAGCTCATTGGAGGAAAATACTGATTTCATCTGCTGCTTGCCTCATACACCGTACGTACGTACACGGGTTGAGGTCCATTTGCTACAAGGAACTATCTACTACTATACTACTACTATCCCTTCAAAATGGAGAAGTTTGGTGGCTTCTCCATTCTACTCGAACTCCAAATGAAAAAATGTAAAAGCGAGCGGTGTTCGTGTTGGGCTCTTCGCTTGGAACATCATTCTTCTGTCATTCACTTGAGTTCAATTGGCTGAGTCTTGTAAGTTTTTAGCATTCTGTGCATTCTTTCTTATTATTTTTAGAAAAAAAAAAGCTTGTTAAAAAATGTGATGACCTTGATCAGTCAATTCGTCAAGGGTAATTGAATATAAAAAAAGGTGAAAAGCTTTTAAGCCATCTTCATGACTTCATGTACTGTGATTGCTATCAAATCTTAGTTTCCTTTAAATTACGTTTAGAAATGCTTATTTAAATGCTACGTATAGTTATCGACTGACAATTAAATTCAAAGTTTTAACTTTTTTTTCGTGCGGTTGTACTTGCAATGAAAGTAATTTTCCGCCAGGAATCAAATTTTCTATTGTATTGCAACAGATTGGAATTTTGCAAATTCAATTTTTCTTCACTTGTTTAATTATAAGGGGCAATGTCAGCTTTATGTAATGAATTCGTCAAAGTATAGCTTTATTTATTATTTGTTATACTAAGGTATTGTTATTAGCCTTCTCTTTCTCCAAGCTCAGAAAGTTGTTTTTTTTCTTGTAAAAATAGCAGCCCCCCCCCCCCCCCCCCACCATGTATTTCTCTCAGCATTCGTCACGATAAAGAATTGCACAAATTTTGGATCCCTATTATTAATATTTCGAAAAATATTTTTGTCAGGAAGAAAAAAGGTAATTGAGAATTATTGTTCAAGCTAACAATATTTCATTTTGTAATTGAGTTATAAAAAGGAAGCATTTTCATTTCTTCATTCTCATTGAGGTGGGTGTGGGATTACACTGCTTTATGGTTAGTAATTTTTTCTTTTTAATCATAATTAAGTATTTTTTACATTTTCATTTACACTCGATAAAAGTTATGCATACTTGGGCTTCAATTCCAAATTGTTGCTTTTTTACCATAGTTATTCTTATTTTTGAAATAGTGAACAATTTTTTTTTTTGGTTTAGCCTATTTTTTTACGATCATTTAGGATTATATAGTATTTAGTTCAGTTGGGATTACAACCTTAACAAAGCTCAATTGTAACAGTGCAAGATCGAGGGGCGGGGGCAAGCCAGGGACTAATGGGGGCGGTAAATTCAACTGTGATGCACCAAAAAGAAAAAAAAAAGGAAAGACGAAAAGAAAATTAAAAGAAAGAAATATTTAACTAAGCAAAATTAAATTTTGGAAAGAGAATTAAAATCCTAGTTCGGAACTCTGATTAGATCATTGATCGGCAATTTTGCTAAGGATTAAAACCAATGAATATGATTATTTACTTGTATAAACTATTGGAAACTCTGAAATTTAGGTATCCTGCATATGTCCCGTCGTTGCAGGCAGGCCTGCTGTAAGCGGGTGTGCAAGGCGTGCACCGCATGCAGGTGTCATGCGAAAGGGCCTCACAATCCTAAATTTCATCACAGATTTTTTTCCAAACATTTAATAAGTTTTTTGCCTTACATGGGATCTTCCTATTGGCTATTTTCTCCAGCTATGACACTTGATCAGGCTACTTTTGTTCTCTTAAAACAATGTTTTCCCCATCCTCTTTACCCTACTCAACAAGAAAGAAAGCTCTTTTAACTTATGGGACTGTTTGTGAAATCTGAATATAAGGCAGCCTCGGATTCGAAAAAGGGGACAAACTCGGAGATTACCTTTCACTGACCTCTGCTAGCGATTCTTTTGGTCTCCTGGTCATTCTCATGTTCTCCCTTGAAATTTGTCTTGTTCCTTTTATAAGTTTGTACAAAAGCAGGGGTGGGCTGGGACAGCGGGACATGTCCCGTTGCGCCCTTTCATGTAGACGCCTCCACAAAAAAATAAATAAATAAATCTTTGCGACATTTTCACCCTAATAATTTACAGTAAGAGAAATAAAATGAAATAACTTGCTTTTAATCCATGACGACAAAAATCTTGATTTAAAAGAAAGGCAAACAACTTTCCCACGCAAAACCACATTTGTGGAGGGTATAGGACGTATAGCTTCAGGGATACGTTTTGGTAAGGCTCGGGGAAGGGGTGAGGGGACAGTCGAGATTGTAAGTGTTACGGTATATAGTTCTATGAGGATCCGCGAACATATTGAATAGAGGCCTCCATTTTGGAATATGGATTCCCTTCCCTAAGTAAAAATTTGACTAGTCACAGGGGTACTCACCGGGAGAGGGGGCGGTCATGGTGCAGACTGGGCCATTGAAATTTTTTTGCTAGGGAGAAGGTCGACTTTCTTGCCAATTTGTTGGGTTGTCGATTTTGATGGGCTCCGTAGTTTTTTTAGGGGGGTACACGAACGCTCTGAAAGTGTGGGCACCTCTACTAGTCATAAGTAACGTATGAAAATAAATAAAACTAGTGTACCTGCATTGCATAGCCCTTTTTTCTTATTATAAAGCACTGCGAAGTATTGCTAAAGCTTCATAATGAACAAACTTCTAATTATTTTTGAAGTTTGTTGCAAAATTTCGTGGCGCCCTGTAAAGATTTCTCAGATCCTTGGCGCATAGTTTGGGAATCATTGCTTGTAAGTAGCACTGAAAAACGTGAATGAAATTTTGTTGACCCCCTTTCCTGCCTTATAACATGTTTTATTTTATTTCAAATTCTGGATTTCGTTCCAAACCAGGCTAATTTGTCTCGGTTCAAATCTGATTTTAGCTTATTTTTATTTTAAGATTCTGTATCTAATTTTAATATAATCTGTATCTAATTTTTATTGATTTATATTGATAAATGAAAAATAAGCCGTATTTTTTTATCGCATTTATCTTAAAAGTAAAGTTAATATATAATTATAATATATTAATTTTATACAATCAGAATTACAGGGTTTGGGGATTTAAATCGAGTGTTTCAAATCGGTACAATGGCTGGGACACCTTGAGAGAATGGAGGAAAACAGAGGCACTAATAAGATTTTCAAAGGACAATGCCAGGGCCAGAGGAAAAGAGGAAGGCAGGTTAAAAGATGGGTAGACGAGGTGGAGAAAGACCTTCAAAATCTAAATATCCGAAACTGGAATGAAAAAGGGAAAAACAGAGGGCTTTTGAGGAAAATTGTTAGGGAGGCCATGGTCCAACAAGGGCTGTAATGCCAGGGAGTAAGTTTTAAATTGTTGATTTAAATCAGGTGTTTTAAATCAGTAATGTAAATCATTTTTAAAAAATCATGATTTTCATCCAACATTTAAATTTTCCTGAAATTTTTTATTCTTATGTTTTTAAAATAAATTATACAAATTTTTATATTTCACAAGAATCAATCGATATGATTATATATTTATTAACACATAATTTTTAACGTGTCATTTACGTAACTAATATGCTAAACATTTGTTTATTCATTAATAAAACTGTCTTAACCATGACTCTAAATGAACTGCTGCCACAAAAACTTTAAAATGTTGGAGAAAAAAAATCCAATATGTTGTTGTCATGTCCTTGCGCGTGGCGAGGAAGAATGGGTGCGCTGCTCCCGACTCTAGTGGGGCCCTTGTAGGCGGGAGTCCGATTCTCGCCCCTTTGAAAGTCTCTCAATTTTTTGAACCAGCTCCTAGATGAGAGACCGTCACCTGGGCTTGGCTCCCCCAGAAATATCGTTTGACTTGGAGGACATTAGAGCCACGCCCTATTTAACGTGCACCAGCTCCCTTTAGCGTACACAAACCGCAGCAACCAGTCACGAGAGGTTGTCACCCTCCCAAACACTGACCTTAGTCAGTGTTGATTTAATTTTGGTGTTCTGCGTGAACCGAGCTTCTACCGACTGGTCCACTGCGGGACAATTATCTAATAGAATGTAAGAAATAGGCTTTTAAGGGTCAAAGTAGATTAGTTTTACTCTTACTCCTACTTTAGATTACATCACAATTTTAACTGCACATACATTGCTTGTTTCATATTTTAAATCCATTACAAACAATAACTAAAAGTATCAAACTATAAATATTATTTTTACCATTAGATTCAAATATAACACTTCAGTGACACTGTGCAAAGTCTGTCATCGTTAAATGTGAACCGATTGCTAGTTTTATTCTTTTGAATAGTGTTTCTGAATAATAATAATGTGAGAACATTGTTAATAAATAAGTAATACATAAAACAATATGCAGCACAAAATAGAAATTTTGAATTATTATTATGTATAATTGGTTTCTTCGAAACGGTGTATGTTCTGATTTACGCTATACTCCTATGTACAAAGCACTCTTATGTCAGTAATTTTTCTTCGAAAATCCAGCGAAAAATTACTTCTCAAATCAATTATTATTAAAATTTTGAAAAACAAGAAATAACTCAGATTAAGTATTTTATTAAGGTGCCTGATTCTTTGAACAAAATTGCTCCATTTTCGTTTTCTCAATGATGGTAAATGTGGTGCCTCTCTCCATGTGCCTAAAGAGTAATTTTAACGGGCGTAGAAATATTTAAGGAAAATAAACGAAAAATATTATACAAAAGCGCAGTAATGAATTTTTCTTTTTGTTGTCGATTCCTTTGTTCTTGTATTAATTAATAATAATTTTATTTCCACTTATTTAAAAAAAGAATGGAAAAAAGAAACAAACAAACTTAAAAGTAAGAACAACCTTGTATTGTAATATAATCCTAAAATTATTTTTGTATTTAACTTATCTGATTATTAAAAATTATGTATTCATCCAATCAGTTAAGCCCAGATTAGAATAGTCGCCCCTGTTTTCCAGTTAAAACAAAATTTCAAATATGACTGTAGCATAAGCATTTCATGCAAAACAAGCCAAGTTATGCCATGAAGTTCTGACTGATATTAAGAGTTTAAATTTTCCCAAGGAGGCATTAAAACCTCACGTCTCCCACAGATACCATCCTATATATATGTGTGTGTACCGTTTGGCTGCCGCCCTTTTGGTTAGTTGGTCCGCCACCCATTTAGGGGTCCCAGTCCGTCCCTGCACAAAAGCAATCAAAGTAAACTCCCATGTTTTGTTATTGAAGTTTTTGACATACACATTTAAAAGTCTTAAGTGTTTTTGATGCTTTATCATAATAAAATTTTTGTTTTCTTTGTCGTTGTTTCAGGTCCTTACTGATATTTTTGAAAGTTTTGGGATTTAATAGCTTATTACTTATGGGGTGCTTGGTCCTTAATCTTTGGTTAAAAAGCATTTGTGCTGGGGATAATCCTACGCCTGAAATGGGAGTATTCTGATATTCCATCAGTAGTGCTGACTCCAGGATGAAAGGGCCGCCAGGGGAAACTCCGAAAAGGGCACCATGTTTTCTTGAAAAAGGGCACCCTTGAGTTGTGCTTTAAAATTTTTAACCCCCCCCCCCCCCACATGCATTAAAGCGCCTTTGCTTAAATTTTTACAGGTAAAAAAAATTAAGCGTTTAAAAAAAAAAGCTAGAAAGGTTGCAAACTTTGCATGTGTACCTCAAAATATAGGTTTTCATTTTGAAAAATATATATGTATCAGTTATGCACATTTTCATTGTATTCTGCTGCAAACTTATGAACTAATCAACAAAAAAAAAATAGGTCTTGGTGACATTTCTCCATGACCAAGTTTGGAAGGGGATTACCGAAGTTGCAACAAATCTGGAAAAGACCCGCCACAAAAGTACTTCCAATGTGGCCGTACAAGTCTTAAGGCTGGCTTTGGTTATTATTGGCAAGTATTTCAGGTGACGGTAACATAGGATTTCAAACTTGGTGCCATTTTAAATGTCAATCATAGAGCTTTCAAATTTTTCCTTAACCAGCAAACTGTTTCAAACGAGCTGAGCTCGGGTTGGCTTCTCGTGGCCCTAACCTGCCAGCCTGAGGAAAACTAGCCAGAACATTGGGCTTTCTTACAACGCATAGTCTTCCCTCAAGAGTACTTTTCCCCTTTTTGCGGAACCACAAAGCTTGGACGTACAAGAAGGGGCATCATTTGAATGCGGCCGCTGTCAATCTACCTCCTTTCTTTTGCTGGTCTGTGGTCCCGAAGTCCCTGATGGCTCATTTCCACATGGATGAGCTTCACCTTTGATGGCCCGTTTCCACGCGGGTCTTTCTTCCTAAGCTGCATGCTTCTTTGTATGAGAGTGCAAACTGCTGACTGCTGAATTATCTGCTGACTCAATTTTACTTAGCAAATTAATGATGCAACCATTATTTAGTGAATATTTCGCACAAATCGCAACAGAAATTGCAATTAAAATTTATTCAAATGAAATATATTACATCTGCTGAACTTCTAATATAAAGGGCTCCAAATAAATTGCCTGGAGGTTCAGGTTTTCGATGTTATCCGAGTAAAAAATGCAATTATTTCGGAAAAATGCAAGTGTTATGGTTCTAATATATATACTTAATATAATTGCGGGCCTATAATATAGATCAATTTTGCACTTAATTTTCCCTTTTTACCATAACAACGATTTAAAGAAATAGAAGCAAAAATAGAATAATACTTAAACTTCAATGTTTATTATTAATCTCTTAATGATATTAATCAATTAAGAAATATATACATATGCATAGAAGGGTTAAAATTCACATTTTTAAGAGCAGGGGAGGCTCCCCACCAAGCTTTATAGTATATGGAGAAGATTGCAATTTTTTTGGAAGGGAAAACAACAGTAACATTTATTATTTGACAATCTATATACTTTATAACCAAAATGTGTTTTTTACCTGTTTTGATAATAATATTGGAAACATTACATAAAAGTGTAAACAGCGGATTTTTGCGTTTTCATAGAAAATTTTTGAACTTTCCGCAGGTTGATACTTCCTACCGGATCTGAGAAATACACCTGCCCTGAATTTTAGCCCTTGATATACAAATGAAAATTTTAAAAGATGAAGTCTGCGCCATGACCCTCCCCCCCCCCCTTCTCCTGTAAATATATATTACGTACATTCAGAACTGGAAAGTAAAATTAACTCGGCTAGCACAATGGCATAGTCCTGGGTAGGGGAAAGTGGGGGGAGGACGCTTACAGATGCGAACATAAATAAGTAGGGGGGCGATTGAGATGCAATAGTGAAAAGGTGGGGGCTTGATATAAAATAAAAACTGTGGTGATGCCGTTCCCCGACGTCACCCTCGACAACACACTCATCAGTTATTACTTATCACTAGAAAGATTTTTTGTTTTGTCAGTTTTATTTTCGTGCGGGATTTTGAAGGCTCAAGAAACATTACACTGAAATACCAACCGTTGAAGCTGGAGGAGTAGAGTAGAAATGAAACCTATATTTAATTCCTTTGTAGGTATAAAATATAGCACAAATGAAGGAAATATACAGATTGGGAAGATTCTTTATTGTCCCAATCTGTATTTTTTAGTCCGCAATGTAAATTTAAAAAAAAATTCAACAATTAAAAAAAAAAACACACACACACACAAAACGTTATAAATAAACGCATAAGTTTCCTAATTTTGCATAAGTTTTTCCGTATTCCTAATATTTGGGGAAAAAAACTGCTTTTGTCCTCCTCCCATTTTTTTTTTTTTTAGTTATTTTTAGAAACACACACACGCTTTTAATTTATTCATGTGTTTACCTCTTTCAAGGTGTGTATGTATATGTGTATAACATGAAAGAAATAAAATTTTAATGATGTCGATACTGATTGGTTACGAAAAAAAAATTTAGGAGTCCTGAAGCTCCAGAGAGTCTGAGGGTGGAATGTGATTGACTGCCTTCCTTTTCTTTTCTTTTTACAATTTTTAACATCCCATATTAAAGAAAATTTTCTTTCTCTGATATTTTACGTGTGATTTGTTCTTTTCTGACTAGGTGCCCAGAAAGGGGACGTAAACCTAGGTTTGTCTGGGCATATATACTGAGAGGATACCAGTAACTATCCAACCCTCAGAGTCGCAAACACCTTTATTCTATTCGGATTGCTTCATTTGCAGCTGCGTCTTGAACAATGGACTTGCATATTTTTCGTATAAGACATATATATTAATATACATGTATATTAATACTACATATATATTAATATACATGTAGGCAGACAGAAACACATACAAGCACACAGACACACACACACACATATATATCTAAAAGCGATAGCGCACCACCACCCTTCAAAAAAAAACAAGGAGCCCCAAAACTAATGACCAGGGTCCGACACGTTCCGGGCGCCAGGTCGCCCGGGCGACTAAAAAAATGCCTTGGAGCCTAGTTTTTCAGGTGGCTACTATGTTCGCAAATGAAAATATAGCTGGCTCTTAAAAATTTTCACTGGCTCCTAAGATGTTCGCATTTTTGTAGGACTCTGCTAATGACCTCCTAAAATCGTCTAAAACCTCCTAAAATCAAACTCTTTAAAATTAAAATGATGCATTTTGCGCCATGACCCCCCCCCCCCCCCTCTGGTGAGCAGACCTGCTTAACTTTTTGAGTAATTGCACCAGACATTCTGAGCCCACAAAAACGAAATGAAGCATTTCATGATAAAAAGAAGAAAAAGAATTGCTAAACTCCAAAAAAATCAGATGCAAAATCAGAAGTTGGGAGTCTAATAAGTAATTTCTTGTGGTTTAGTATTTATTTTTTCCAGGAAGGAGCACTTCTCATAATTTTCGCTGAAAGCAAATGAAATAATGAGAAGTAGTGGGAACTAGAAATCAAGATGATTTTCTAGAAAATAGTGATAGTGTGTGGAAGCCATAGGGATTATCCTGTCAAATGCATGAATTTTTGTTCAATACTTTCTGTAACAACAGATAAAACATACCCTAGCAAAGTCATTTTTGAGCCCTTAGTGGGGCGGTAAAAAATACAAATGCAGGAGTTTCAAAAGGAACAAAGCGTAGATAAAGCGGGTTTCAAGAATGGTTGCCTTTTGTTCCGTGTTTCTTGCTATTTTGTGTGGATAATTTTTTTTTTCTGAATGCAGCTCCTCGCTATTTTACATCGGTAAAGGCAACTTTTACTTCCTTATAAATAAACTGCTAAAATGCATCCCCCCGAAAGAGAAGCGGATTGCACGTTATAACCGTAAATTCACTAAATAAGACTTCGCTAGTCGATATATATATGTCTATGTACTATGTATATGTCTATTGTGTCGATATATATATGTGTGTGAGGCAGAATATGAGCTGATCGAACAATGCTCCAGATTATCGTCAGTGCTCTTCCCTCTTAGCAACGAAAACCAGAATAACCAAGAATGTTACCATACGAGCTCTCCTCAATGCTATCAGTCTCAGACATCATGTAAAATTCATTCAATTTGCAGCTAAATAACTGACAACTAACAAAAAAAAAAAACAAACAAATCAGAATAATTTGACATTTTACAGCTGTTGTCAGAACATAAAGTTTTATCCTAGTATCCTGAAACTTTTGACGGTAATAGTACAAGGTACAAATTTTCCTCCTTCCCCCTTTTCTATCCTCCCCAAATATATATATGTATTGTATATGTTTGATACTTTTCGGTTCTGCCGGGCCATTTGTGGAGCAACTAATCCTAAAACCTAGCCAAAAAATAAAGAAATTAAGCTGGTGGGATTTTGCGCTCAGCTAACTGAAAATTTATAACTTAAAAATATAAATAATTTTATATGTATATAATATATATATATATATTATATTATGTCATGTTAAATTAAGAGAAATTAAATTTAGAAAAATGTCAAGATATTTTATTGAAATGCGGTACATTAAGAATAGAATATAAAAACGAAATAAAAATAAAAAATCATCAGTTACCTTTTTTTAGCCTACTTTCACGTAAAAGTAAAAAAAAAAAATATTAAAGCATGAAAGAAGGCTTAATGTACCGAAAAATATCGTTAAATATGAAGAGAAGTCAAAAATAAGTGAAGTAGTTAAATAAAGATTGAAAAATAAAAAATTTGAAAGTAGGGTTTTGAGATGGGGGAAAAAGTGTGTCTGTCGGTCCCCCCCTAATAACTTTTGAACGAATAGTCCGATTCGAAAAATTCTTTTTGCATTAGAAAGATCTCGGCAAGGACATCTCATTTCCATATTTTACTTTTCGATTTGAACAATATTTCGTTGAATTTTAAACAGTTCAAAAAAATTTAACATTAGTGCCTATGGGCAAAAGTGAAGCAAATTATGTAAACTCTGGGCATAAGAGTCGAGTTCTTATGAACAAGATTACTAAAAAGTTCTCGAAGGAAAATATTTTTTGAGTTGAACAATTTTTGTTCATTTTTGAACAGTTCAAAAAAAATTAACGGTACTTTTTCCTTTATCCCAGCGCAGGCGATAAAGTCTCCAATAATGATTCAACGAACACCAAACGGAATACCTCCGCTGGTAACCTTTTGCGTGTTTTGTTGCCTTGGCGAGATTTGCGCCGGGATAAAGGAATTCATTTTGAAACAGTTCAAAACAAAAAAAGAGATTAACAATAGCGTCTACGGGGAAATTCAATCCTTTATAAATAATGATCTAAGAGACGATTTGCTTGGAACAAAATTTATCGGAAAGATGTTTGGCCGTAGAACATGTACAGATACAAAGTTCAACCAGAACGGAATGAACCTATTTTCTTATGAAATTTTTTTATCGGGATTTTTAACGATATTTTCAAATGAATGAATGATTAAATGAATGAGTGATGGAATAAATGAGTGAATAATTCAGTGAATAAATAATAAAATAGATAAATGAATGTATGAAGTGAAAAATATATAAATGAGTGAATAAATACATAAATGAGAAAAATGAATGAATAAATAAACTAATGACTGAATAAATGAAAGAATGAGTGAGTGAATGAATATGTATTAACCGTTGAAAAAGGCATATTTGAAGTAATTAAGAACTAAAGTTAAATGAGGAAGAGAGGGAGAGTTAGCTAGATGGTGTCATGCCAGTTGCGGACGGTCAGATGCGGAAAATTGAGAGGCTGAGTTATCAACAATGGGACAAGATTCGCAAGAGTCAAGGGTTGCATTCCACTTGTGCGGACAGACAGATATGGGTGACCAAAAAGAAAAATTTATCGCGTCACTTAGGTTTTGTCTTCATTTTCCCGCTGCATAATTCCTCTTACGCTTTTCTCCTTTCTCTACATAAAACTGAGTTTACACTTTCATTCTGCGGCATTTTATTATTAATTTCCAAAAATTTTTCGTGAAAAATTCGAGGGACAGGCGACGATATTTCTTCACAAACTCTTTTTTTTTTTTGCGTATTGACATCGTTTTCTTGGCTTGGATTCTTGCTTCATTTGATGCAGAAGAATGAGCGCATTGAATATAATGCGTAGAACACTATATTCAAAATTCTTCTCCATATTTAGCTTACATTTGTCCTTTTTATCTTTTGAGCAAACCCATGAAATGTATTTTTCGGTCTTCCGATGCATTCTATTCTGGCATCCATTTGCAAGTAAAGAATGTTTATTTTTCAAAGCTGATATTAAATCAACTGAGACTAACTCCATAGCAATAATGCTTTAAAAATGAAAAGCAATATGATTACTGCTCCGCAATCAAGCATCAAATGGAGAGATGGTACGCATGTAGTACTTATTACCATAAAATAACAAGTGCGCAAATAGAAATGCTGACCAATAAAACGTGTAAACTCCCTTTTCAACCGCAAATGAAGCGATTACCTCTCCTTCTAGTCACCCATTGAAATGTTGTAACCATGTGAAATAGAAGTGACTGCTTATCTCCCTTAATCCCACTGTTCATTGTTCGATTCCGCTGTCCGCAACTGACCTGTCCACAAGTGGCATGTAACCAGCTAGATTATAAATTTCAAGTTGGTGAATACGGGAAAGTAGGCTCGTATAGTTCTAGACGAAACTTCTTGTTTAACCTTGAAAAGTGAAAAGTGTTTCGATTCGCCCTATTTTACGGTGTTTTATCTCGAAAAGGCTCATTGAAAATATGTAATGGGCCACTCATATATACAGTGACCAGACGTTCCGCCTTTTCTCACACTGTCCCACGGGGCATATGCCCCACCAAAGCCCTGCTTGTACTCCAAACGAGAAATATATAAATACACCAATTTTTTTTCACATGGTGATTTTTGTGGATGTTCATTGTCAAAAAACGCAATGACGTCATAAACAAACAAATATTTTTCATTAATAAACCATTTATTGCACTGTTGATCGCTGATCTTCATCTGTAATCAAGAGGAAAAGCCAAGAGTTCGTCCCCCTATGTTTCTCATTATAATTTACTCAAAATCTGCCAAATGAAATGAAATGTTGAAATTTTGACTTTTTACTCTATGTTTAATTTGCGTTGGTTTTCCCGCAAGATACAAGGTGGGTAAAATATCTATTTTTGAAAGTAGGCGAAAACAAAGGTGAATTCAGGGAGAAAGGGGGGGTCTCATGTCAATTTATTTCGTGTGTCAAATCTGGAATTCTTTCATTTGTGTGCTATACAAAACCTCTGAAAAATATATGTATGCCCCTCCCCATTACACGTCCTGAGTTTTAGTTTTAAAAATATGGTCACATTACTTGCCATACAATTATATGAAAGCAGATAATCACACCAGCATCTTTTTGGAAGGAAAAAAGGGATCCTAACAAAAAGTTGCTTTCTAATAACTGTTAAAAAAGAAAATGCCTCAAACGTTTAGTTCAGGAGATAATAGCAAAAATTAGTGGATCAACCAGAATTTTATTCTTTAGTCATAGCAGTTCTTGTACTAGAACTGACAATATGCCTTGGTAAGTTGAAAATGAACTAACTTTTTACAGTGAAATTTCTTACCGCAATCTTACCGTCAAAACATAACACTGTAGAAAGTTAGTTCATTTTTAAAAAGTGTATTGCCAAGGAACACATAAAACCGCAGTGGCGTAAAGAATTAATTTTGGAAAGTACATATCGCTATTATAAAAAAAGGAAGCGATATTTAATATTAGTATTTACATATTGTTGTAGTTCAGAATTACAACGTGGTAAAAACTAAGGAATACACTACATCAATCTAATTTCTCCTGTTTAAAATTGTTCAGAACAGAAATAAATTTTATCAATTTTGTAAATATTACAGGGAGGGGCATCTCGTGTATAGAATGCTCTCCCTTCCTCTTCACACACGGCTCAAAACACGTGACACACATTAAGCCTTTGCTCTCTGATTTCAGAGACAACAAAGACTTCTTTTTTTTGTACATAGTTTAGATACAATCATTTATACTTTATGATGAAGTTTTTTTGAACATAAGTAGAAGGAATAAATTTTATTTTTCCTGCGAGAGAAAACCTGGAGTGGGGGGGGGGGGGGGTGATATTTAAATAGTCTTGGCACGCCATTGTATCAAAATACTAAGATGTGAATAACTGTTTTTTACCAAGATGTTCCTAATTTACAAGTGCCTCAAATAAGTTTCAAATCTTTTGTAATGCGTTATACAAGTATCTATAATCATATTTTCAGCTAAATAACGTATGCAAAGCACTAATTACATCATAGAAATGTCAAGACTCCGTTACATATGATTTCTTAAAATTCATATCGATGCCAAATTTGAGCTTAAGGAAGGATTAAAATAAAATTGTAGATATTTTGCTCTTTTTTTGCTTTTCTTTTCTTTTTTCTTTCTTAATTTATATTTCAGACTAGTTGTTATTCATAAAACAACTCCGATTCATCAGAAAATATTAAAATTACTATATGGAGTTAAAAAAGTATGTTTTAATGAATTGAACCATTTTCATCGCTTTTCGTATAAATGTTCGCAATTCTGGAATAATTAAATTTTCAAATTTGTTTTCTTATTTTTCTAAATCTAGCATATTTTATCTGTGAAGTAATGGGTGAGTTGCATAGGTATTTCACTTAACGTTATTCTTTTACTGCAAATTTTGACTTTCAAATATTAGAAAAAGTGACATGCCGTATAGGGTTATGGTAATACGTAAAAAAATTAAAATAACGAGATATAGCAATTCCGAAACCTGAGAAAATAACTAATGAAATCTCCGTTTTAGCTGCTTCCAAAACATGTTTGAAAACTCGTTTGTGGTCACTTCATCCGTGAATGACCATTGCACCCAGGAGAGAAACCCCACAATCCATCCATGAATGGGAAGGGGACATTCCTTCTTCAAAGTGCGCTTCTGTTCAGCAGGTGCTTTGATTGTCAGACGTGAAATTTTGGACACGCCCATGCAAGGGGGTGGAAGTGTTGTAAGAAAAACAACTTCCAGAGAAATTTCGGCCTAACGGTTAGAGGCCCTTTTCTTTTCAATTTGGGAAACGGTTTACTGGTTAATCATTTTGCTTCTAATTGAAACATTTTTTTTTCTTTTTAGAGGAGGGGTGGGGTGGGAACTTTGGAGAAAATAGCTTTTTATTTTTACTCGATATATTTTGTCCTTTTTACCATTAAAAAAGAAATATCAGGTGATAAAAAAATGCTGCACAATTTATTATATGCAAGAAAACACAACAATTACATAAGATAATTTTTCACAGGCAAAGGGGAGCCACATACTAGTACAATCTTTACTTCTTTTATTCTTCTATGGGCAAATTTTATGAGAGGAAAATAGTGTGAAAATTATGCTTGTATTCAACACCTTATTTAATTTGTTAATTTTGTTTCTTATAAAGCCATAAATTTCGGGAGGTGGGGTCCAAAGTCTTGGAAAGAAATAACTATTTAGGCCGAATAAGCGTTTTGCTGTTCACTGTTTAGAAAATAATAAGAAATATTGTAAACCTGAAGCAGATGCTAAAAGATTGCTGCCGGATTATACACAGTTCGCTAATTAGCATATGACCATTTGACCATTTCCCGCATGCAAACGAAGAAAAGCATATACATGAGACACAAATACTATTTTTAGCACATATAAACTGATTAGTATGTAGAAGTTAAAATGTTTAAATTGAAAAGAAAAGGAATGCTTATTGGCTTTGAAAATAGTAATTAACTGTTTTGTCTTGAGTATAAATTTTGCGAAGTGACGCCGACTCCGTTTACTGTTTTATTTTATTACTTTTTTCAGTAGTGGGGCTAAATGCTAAACCCAGAACAATTACACATCATGAAACCCCAAATTCGTAATCCCAAAATTAAAAAAAAAAAAGGCTCTTGATTTCAATGAAAAATCGGGAAGTATTTTCTAGTTTTTTTTTTTTTTGGAAATAAACATTAAAAAAATATGAAAAAAAAATGAATTGTAATAAACATGTTTAAGATAAAAATGTAGTTTTCATAATCGTGTCCGAAGAAGTTTGCATATTTGAGATCGCGATTTCTGAAAATGGGTTCGTTTTCACGATTCAGAGTTCTTATTAATTACTGCTTTAATTCTAAGTTAATATCATAACATTTTGCTTTTTTCTTTTTTTTGTACTTTTATCATATTTATTATTGTTTTTTAGACTGAGCTCTAAATTTTACACAATACAGAAAATTCGTAAAATTGAAGTGCGGGCTTTCTTTTATTTTTCCGATAATCTGATCTTTTGTAATTAAAAGACTTTAATAAGCGGCTAGAGCATATAAAATCATGTCGGAATTTGAACAAACTCTTTTCTTGTATTGTTTAATTATTGAGGTTAAAAAAAAACGAGAAAAGTCTGGATTTTTCGATGTTATGCCACGAGCGTAAGTCGACCTTTACTTCGTTTTTTGTGCCAATTTTCTCGACTTATAAGCGAGTATATACAGTATTAAAAAATGTTATTACTGAATGAAATGCTAATGGAAAATTATGGGGAATTCTGACGCTATTGACAAAATTTGTTGAATCAGGACCCAAAATCCGGAGCGATCGTCGCTCCGAGCCATCTGGGTTTGAAGTCCCTAATTATGTTTTTAAATAAAAAAATGTTTTTTTTTGCTCTATTTTTTTTTTAAATCGAGAGTTTTCCGAATTGCCGCAAATCATCGGCAGGTAGCGAGCCGCAATCAGTCCATCCTGACATAGCATAATTTAACTAGCAGATATTCATATTTGTTTAGGGCTATAAACACCTGTAAAGGGAAAAAAAGGCACGTGATGCGTCCCCTTACTACCCCCAGTTGTTCCAAGAAGCTGAAGGGGAGAAAACAATAATGCTCTAGGGCTCTGAGAAAACTAGTGGGGAAAAATAAAGGTGGGGGGAATCCTGAATTGAAGTTTTCCTACTGCACTTCCTGCTTTGAAGTCCGTTCAGCCGATGTGTCACGGTCTGAATAGACCGCAGGGTGCATAGAAAAGGGAAGAAAGAGGCCGCAGGGTGCAAAATAGATTGAAAAGGGCCGCCAGGCGGTGCCCTGCCAA
The DNA here is from genome assembly GCA_038502835.1 of Octonoba sinensis. Classification (NCBI taxonomy): domain Eukaryota; kingdom Metazoa; phylum Arthropoda; class Arachnida; order Araneae; family Uloboridae; genus Octonoba; species Octonoba sinensis. The sequence continues at coordinate 146,920,295 of CM076598.1, forward strand.
AATAGCTTAAGCCTCCTACAGACTAGAGCACAAATGGGCGAATAAGCAAGATTAGCTCAGTGGGCAGTTGATGATGGGGGTTTGGAGTCCCCAGGAAGCCCCTCTTTCGCGGATCTATTAAGGGGTTTGAGTTAGTCCAATTTGCTTCTTTCCGTGCAAACCGCCCGCCATGTTGGGTCACTAGGAAACACTTCTTTCTTGCGCGTACATTTCGAATTAAAAAATCAAGTTCAAACTATGAACTTCTCGATGAATTTTAAATAATACATAAAATTAATCAAAATTTCAATTTAAAATTACATTTCAAACTCGGCCCTTTCGTGGTAAGGACGTGGCTTGCAACTGCAGATATGTTTAATAACAATAATAATGCAAAAATTAATCCGCTAACTAATGCCAGAAAAAAGCTGCATTAAGTTGCATTTTATTACAAAACATTTTTCTAGTTATTTTCAACATTTCACATGAAAATAAATTTTTCGATTATGGAATTAAAGTAATTGAAATCGCATAGTAACAAAATGACATCCATTTGTGTCATTCCATTACCTATGAATAACTAATAAAAATTAAGGTTTTTGAAGATAAAAACGTATCACAATATTTTAAGCTCAAAACATGCTTTCAAACCAAAAGCTCCAGTTTAAATTGTTGCATATTTCGTTTTATATTTACCTAATATTTTCTATTTATTAATTATTGTCTGCAATTCGTTAACATTTAAAACATACGTTTTTTAATTATTTTAACTTCCAATGCTTTAATACAACTGTATTTAATGGTTTGTTATTACTTTTCTCTTCTACTTCAAAGTACAAAGGCAACAGTTACGCTACGTGTATATAATGCTTTTATTTATGGGAGAAAGTGTGATAGATATGAAACCCAAACTTGAATTTAATCAACAAATATCTTTCAGTTTCACTTTGGGGTGAAACTTGGGGCAAGACTTTAATTTTAAAATTGAAATGACTTTCCTACTTTTTTTTTCACAATTTTCTTTGCTACTATTTAATTGCTTAAATATTTCATTCCATGCATCCTCTTTTTTTTGTATTGGTTGACGTAATAAGAATCTTGAGGGTTTAAAAGTATTTGGAACTCTCTGTGATTCTCAATGAGGCCAAAAATGTCGGCTTGATTCCAGTCTTCCATCTCTGCACTGTTCGCCAGAATGCATTCAAAACCGTCCAAACTAGCTCAAAGGGTTCGTCCAAAAACCGCTCTCCGAGCGAGCATGGGGGACGTTCGCGCCGCAGTGGGGGGCTCCCGTTCGGACGCCGTCCACACTAGCCGGTAATGACTCCGAGAATGCTCATTCGCACATTAGTGCTCTAGTCTGTACGCGGCTTTAGAGTCAGCACTACATCAGAGCTACAAAGGGGCTTTTCTTATCCTCATCTGCTTAAATAATGTTTTGGCTATTCCCACCCCCTTTTCAGCCATCCCATTACTCTGGGGGTGATATGGGCTACTAAATAAAGTTGTGATGTCCAAATCCTTTGAAAATTTCTTAAATTCTCAACAATTAAAGGGGCTGTTATCAGATACAATTACTTCTGAAACATCAAACCTTCAAAAAACCATTTCTAACACTTTTAGTATTTCCCCAACTGATTTGTTATTGAGTTTTTCAACTTCTATCCACTTAGAATAATAGTCGGTTATGACCAAATGATTTACATTTCTGAAATACATGATATCTATACCTATTCTTTGAAAGCCTCGATTAGGTATCTCATGCGGTTGTAATATCTCCCTTTGTTGATGGTTATGAAACTTTGCACATATTTTACAACTTGACAGTTCTTTCTATATCTTTTGAAATCCCAGGCCAGTACAAAATTTCTCGTGCACAACTTTTACGCTTTTCAACCCCCATGTGAGCCTCATGTATGAGATCTATCATTTCAGTTCTCAATGATGTGGGCACAGTTACTTTATTATTTAGAAATAACAAGTTATCGATTAAATATATCTCATTTTGTAATTTATAATACTTTTTAAAAATTTCAGTAACTTTCTTTTTGTGAGGCCAGCCCTCTTTACAAAATTTCATAACCATTTTTAAGTCATCATCACCTCTCAATGCCTTTTCAAATTGTTCTTTTTTATGATCACTCATAGGCAAGCATTTGGAAATAGAATGCACTGTATCAGCATGTCTGGATCATCTTGTACCTTATCTTTTATAAATGTTCGGGACAAAGTGTCTGCAAGAAACATATCTTTTCCTAGTAAATATTTGCTGATTATGTTATACTTAAGAAGTTTTAATACCATTCTCGGTATTCGGGTAGTGATTTTGTTTATCTGTTTCTGTATGATTGAGGTCAGGGGTTTGTGATCACTTTAGATCCAATACTTATAATGTCCATGCCCATAAGTAAAATTGTGATATTTCTCACACGCGAAAACTATAGCTAAGAGCTCCTTCTCAATTTGAGCGTAATTTATTTCACATTTAGTGAGAGTTCTTGAAGCAAAGGACACTGGCTGCTCTCTTCCTGTAATAAACACTGTAATAAACATATCCCTAGCCCATCCTTTGAGCTATCACATTGAATTGTGATTTCCTTTGAGCTACTGAACACTGTTAAGACAGGGAATGAACTAATTAGTTTTTTAAATACAGTTAAATGCCTCATCCTGTTCAAATGACCACTGACACTGTAAATCCTTCAGTAATTCCCTCAAGGGGCAGTAATTTTAGACACATTAGGGATAAATTTTGTCAAATTTACCATGCCTAGAAGTTTCCCAACATCTTTTTTGCTTGTTGGTTTATCCATTTCATTAAATAGCTCTGACATGCGATTCGTCAGGCTTTGTCCCTTTTTCAGAAATTATTAGTCCCATATATTTTGCCTCCTTGACTCTAAAATGAAATCAGGGGTGATTGTATTCCGGGTGTACCCCGAAAATCTGGATTTTTCATATCCTCTTTCCGTGTTTTAAAAATCTGAGTTTTTAGTCTTCAAATTGAAAATTTAGCAGATGGGAACAAAAAATATGCCAAAAGGTGATAAACATTCCCTTTGTAGCAACCCTTTACACAGCAAGGGTTGTAACGGTGCCAACCATCTTTGTTCCAAACATGAACGATACCATGTCCCACGTGCCTTCCTTGTTACGGATAACTGGGCGTTGGCGCCATCTTGGAAATTTTTTTTGGCGCCTAACCCCGGGGTTGGCGCCAAAAGTGGTAATTTTTTTACGGACTTTATTTTTATTTTTAAAAGAACGATAAAATAGTTATTTTTCCGAAAACATCGCAAAAAGTCGAACTCATGTTCCAAACTTCATTTTTCTTGCACGATAACGCATTTTTACGTCTTTTTCCTGAAATCGGCGCTGAACTTAGAGTTATTTTCTCAACCTTTATTTTAAAAGTTGTAGATTTTTGACAAATAAACGAAAAAAATAACTCTAAATAGAAAAAGTATTTACTGCAAAAATTTAGCAAAAAAATATCGTTATGGGAAATTCCTATTCAGTATATTTTACTATAAATTACAATTTATAAAGTAATATGAATCATTACAATTTAGACTATCATAAAGCGACATAAGAATCCGAAGGGTTATTTATCACAGGGGTGCCCCTGGAAGGGGGGGGGGGAGGTCACGGCACAGTATATTCCATTAAGATTTGGTGGGGTGCGTTTCAGGGGCTTTTGATTGATTGTTTGGCTGATTTGTGGGGGGGGGGGGGGCATCAACGTTTTGGGTGGTTCCGTAGTTTGTACGGACGTCCCTGGTTATCACATAGAAAACTACTTCTTTTGGAAAATATTTCAATTTTTCAAAATTCTATTGGGCAAAGTGATAATTTTCCACTTTTATTTCAAGAAATAAATTTACTGCCCAAAATGAAAAATAATATTTCAAGTCTTATTATAAAATCACATTTCTTTGTTCATGTAGTTATTTTCAAAATAAACGTTTAATTTGTTCATTTTGAAAAATGTAATTTTTCCTAACTGTTTCACTTTACCCGACTTTCCCCTATAAATACTAAATAATTACAGTACAGAATCTCTTATCCGGCATGCTCGGGACCATCGCTATCCTGGATAACTGAATTTCCCGGTTTTTGGATCGCTAAAAAATGCCGATATTCAGAGTTTTATCAAACCAAATTACAGTAACAAATGGTAATAATACTTCAAAATAAGTAAAAGATAGTAAAGAAATACTTTTAAATTAAGAAATATTTAAAGAAAAGTTTAAAAGATAAAAATCAATTGCATTCACAAGTCATCAGACATCTTTATCTGCATCGTCGATGATGGTTTCTATCAAAAGTTCCCGTTCCCAGCCACATTCTAGAATACAGTGAACTCTCTCTATTCTGAACACTCATGGGGCCGAACAAAAGTGTTCAGATTACGGGGGTGTTCATTATAGAGGGAGAATCAGCAAAACACATGTTTATTGAATTTATCGACTGTACTGAGTACTTAGCCTGGTTAGCCATGCCAGTTACCGAGATGGAGGTGCTGAATTTAGATTTGGCGGCTATTGCAATGTCAAACTAAACTCAGTCGGACCTGTACTCTTACACCTCATTGTTTTTTTTTTAATTTAAAAAGTTTTACATAATGATAAACAAACAAACAAAAAAGGGAATTGCAATAATAATAATAAAAATACATCACAGTTTTTACCTAAAAAAATGTGTAATTTTAGTTTGTTTTTGCATTGTGTATGCACGTGCAGCGTACATATTATCAAGTTGTTTCAAAAGTGGAAATGCTTCCTGATGATGTTCAGCTGCATAATTCAGAAGGTCTTGAATCCCTTGGCCATATTGTTTGAACGTTATTGCACTTCTTGTTTCTTCAGCTTCGTTCGTTCTTCTTCACTATCCTCGTCCTCTTCAACGGTGATATTGCAACAAACTGGAAGGTGTCCATCGGCTTCTAGATAAGCACTTGGCTCCATTTCCGTATGTAGCTCCTGAAGAATTGACTGCAAGTCACTTAAAGCTGTTGTTTCTTGGTCATCAATTCGTGTTTGTTTGTGTACACGTGGAAATCCAGCTCGGTAAAAGCATTTCTCTATAGTGTGGGGGGTTACGTCATTCCAGGCCATTGATATCCAGTGGACAGCATCCATGACATTGACCTTCTTAGTCAGTTCGCTTGCTGAATTTGCATCTTCCATTGCAAGAGACATTTTCTTTAGAAAAAAAATTCTGTAGTGGGCTTTAAAAGTTTTTATAACTCCCTGATCCAATGGTTGTATTCTAGATGTGCAGTTTGGGGGCAGGAACTTCAGGCTCACGTTGCTCAGAGTTACATTTTTGTGTGATGCAGCATTATCCACGAAAAGAAGAATTTTTCTCCCTTCTCTCTTCATCCTCTCGTTAACACCTTCCAACCATTCCGTGAAAATTGCAAATGTCATCCAGGCTTTTCGATTAAATTTATAGTTAACAGGCAATGATGAAATCTTCAAATTTTTAAAACATCTCGGTTTAGCACTTTTTCCAATCACAAGAGGTTTAAGTTTTTCACCCGTAAAACTTGCACAAAGCATGACAGTGAGTCTTTCTTTTGACATTTTTCCGCCGATGCATTTATCGCTTCTTTCTGCTAGGGTTTTATTTGGAAGGGCCCTAAAAAATAAGCCGGTTTTATCGGCATTGAAGATGTCAGCAGGAGCAAAATCTTTTGTTAATTCTAGAAGTTTAGTTTTCCATTCCTCTACTGTGTCCATGTTTACATCTGCTGCTTCTCCACTTATGGTTTTAAATTCAATATTATGGCGAACTTTGAATCGACTAAGCCACCCATCTGATGCCTTGAATTCACTAATGTTTTCCTTTTCGGCAAAATCAAGCGCAATCTGTTTCATCAGAGGTCCAGTGACAGGCAGATTCTTTGTGCGCATTTGGCAAAAAAACTTCCAAACATGCTGGTTTATTTTTTCATTTCCCGTTTTTTTCTCAAAAATTCTACACTTTGAGCCAGGTGCATTCTACTCAAAAGCAGCTAAAATTTCATTTTCTTTCTTACTAATTGCATTAACTTGGCCTACGGAAATCCCGAATTCAACTGCAATTTTTCTCTGGCTTTACTTTTGACTTCAATTTTTGAATTACATGGTACTTTTCATTGAGGTTTAGTTCTTTCCGTTTTTTCGTTTTACTTATTTCCGATGACATATCTGACTTGTTCTTCAACACTGCTGCAATCGGTACACTGGCAAAAAATGTCACCTTTACCAGCGAAAAATCTCAGCAACAAGAAAGAAAGGGAAGAGATAAGGCTGTCCAATGAGATGGGCGGAGGGGGGGGGGGAGCGATAAGCCTTTTCTTGACCACTCCACCTGAAAACACCTGTCTGATCTGAAGCACCTGTTCAAAAGGGGGAGGCAATCTGAATTCCGGGAATTTCGGAATTCCAATCGCACACCTGTTCAGTTTAGAGAGAGGTAACTGCTGAATGGGGGATAAAATAGCGTTCATAATACGTTGGTGTTCATATTATAGGGTGTTCAGATTACAGAGAGGTCATCCTATGTTAAGTGCATGAAGTTTCGCTGGGACTATCGAAAAGTGTTCATAATACAGGGCTGTTCACATTAGGGAGTGTTCAGATAGAGAGAGTCCACCTCCCGAAGTTCAGTTTGAAGATCCTTATCTTTTAATAAGCATGTTTACACGCAGAAACACGCAAATTTTATACGTATGTCCAACGACTTTGGTTTTGCAAACTCTATTTTAATAAAGAATTCATTTTCACAGTAGCAATTTTTGTTGCCTTAATATCAATTTTAAATTCTAATTACCTTATTGCAGCTCTTAAATAAAAAAAAAATATATAAAACAAAAATAAACGAGCTCAAGTTTTTACGCGATCAGCTATTACGAAAAATTCGTGAATCTGCAGTATTCGAAATTTTCCGAACTTTCATATAGACCGACTTTTGTTGCAATTCTTCTTCAAATACTCACCAGACAATTAAATAAATGCATAAGAATCTAAATACATGTTTCTTTTTTGTTTAATTATTGAAATAAAATAGAGAAAACGTCGAGTTTTCTCAAGTTTCGTTGGAAAATTAGTTTTTCTAATTTTCTTCTGCAAGTAAATTTATGCTCCCTCCCCTAAAAAAACATCGTTTTTAGACTAAATTATTCAACTTATAAACGCTGAATATGTTACTTGTAACGGAAAAATACGTGTTGTTAAAGGTATTTTTATTAAATGGGCAAAAAAACGCAAACTTTTCAAAAATGGTGAGAAATTTACGCAAAAATTTCTGGTTTGCGGGTTTTTTGGTTCCTAGATACGAGGTTCTGTACTGTATTTGATAAATCATAAGCTTTAATGTAATTATTTTTTTACTACATGAGAAAATCTGCTCGATGGTAAAAACACATGTTATTTTACTCAGCGGAAAGTGTTTCTCAAGAGGGGGGGGGGGGGAGTTCCCAACCTTTGGTACAGGTTCAAATAGGAAACCTGGTGTCATGCCGATTGCGGACGGTCAGATGCAGAAAATTGAGAGGGTGGGTTATCAACAATGGACAAGATTTGCAAGAGTCGAGGGTTGCATTCCATTTGCGGACATACAGATACGGGTGACCAAAAAGGGAAATTTATCGCGTCACTTAGGTTTTGTCTTCATTTTCCCGCTGCATATTTCCCCGTACAGTTTTCTCCTTCTCTACATAAAACTGATCTTACGCTTTCATACTGCGGCGTTTCAGCCACCAAGTCATAGCTTTTATTATTAATTTCCGAAATTTTTTCATGAAAAATTCGAGGGACAGGGGATGATATTTCTTCCCAAACTCTTTTTTTTTTTTTTTGTATTGTTATCGGTTTCTTGGCATGGATTTTTGCTTCATTTGATGCAGAAGAATGAGCGTATTGAATATAATGCATAGAACATTATATTCAAAGTTAGTCTTCATATTTAGCTTACATTTGTCATTTTTATTTTTTGAGCAAGCCCATGAAATGCATTTTTCGGTCTTTCGATGCATTCTACTGGCATCCGTTTACGAGTAAAGAATGTTTATTTTTCATAGTCGATATTAAATCAACTGAGACAAACTCCATAGCAATAATGCGTTAAATCAGCAGAAATGAAAAGCAAGCATTTACTGCTCTACAATCAAGCATCAAATGAAGAGAAGGTACACATGTAGTACTGAGTACCATAAAATAACAAGTGCATGAATAGACAAATGCTGACCAATAAAACGGGAAAACTCCCTTTTCAACCGCAAATAAAGTGATTACCTCCCCCTTCTAGTCACCCATTAAAGTGTTGTAACCATGTGAAATAGAAGCGACTGCTTATCTCCCTTAATCCTACTGTTCATTGTTCGATTCCGCTGTCCGCATCTGACCTGTCTGCAAGTGGCATGTAACCGGAAACTTACTAAAATAAGAAACACCCAAATCCAGAATCATCTGAGAGCTTCAGCTTCAGGCGCTGTTCACGCGGGAATGCAAAATGGACAAAAGCCGCAGGACAAAAGAAGGGGACTGTTTGTGTTCGTTTGAGGCATCTCTGCAGGGTTCGTATTTTTGCCAGGCAAAAATGGAAAAAAACGGCAAAAATGGCAAATACTTATTGTTCTTAAATAATACGTAGCAAGGTCTACAATTTGATAAGGGTTATAATGTCCTAAATAATTAATATAATTTTTGTGCGTTATTTAATATCTTTATTTTGCTAATTAATAAATATTATAATTAAAACAAATATTTAATGAAACGGTCTTTACCTCTTCAGACCCGAGAAGTAAGCAGTTTTGACGCAATTTTTTAGTTCTCTGATTTAAAAAATGATTACAAAACGAAATAAACTAAAATTTTTTAAAAATTTTAATTAATAATTAGTTTAATTAATAATTAATTCCCAATTTCCCTATTTTTCATTTTAAAACGAAGTAAACTATCTGTTGATTAATTTCAAAAACAGTTGGGTGCTTTAGTTTTCAAATTGCACAAACAGTAGTTAATAAATGGTATTTTAAAATGTACCCAATTGGGTACACTTGGAATGAAGAGGTTAAGTTACAAATAAAGAATTAGTTAAAATGAACTCAAAATTATATAAAAAAAAACTTTTCTATTAAGTCTTATAAGGCAACTAGATTTATTTTCTCAATTTTACTTTTAGAAGAAAGAACAAATAGTTACTTTCATCACTTTCAGTAATTTATTTTTCTGTATCTTTAACTATTCAAATACTGAAATTCACCAATGAATCCATTGTCAAATGAACCTAGGTCATACATCAGTTATCAATGAAAGTACATTGTCCCCCCAAGTTTTGTATCCTACCTTGAAATTGGTCAGCAGTAGAAACTAGAGTCCCTGTATCTAGCCGAGATCATGAATCGATTTTGAAGATTTTTCTTTAATCCATAGAGGGTCGTTTAACTCAAATATCATACATCAATCTGACTACATTAGTGACCATTTGCAATTTACAGCCTGCACAGTCCTATTCTGTGCAATTCTTGTGTGGATATCATTAATAATTATGATATAAACAAAATTAACAGTTCATTTAATTTGCTATTTATTTGCTATAAAATTTTTTCATTTTTTTCTTCGTTTCATTTCTAATTTTGTTATAAAATTGAGTATTTTTTCATGAAATGCATATTTCTAATATTATAATGCATATATTACACTATTTAAGTTAGTGCTCAAATAAAGTATGAATAACATAGATTTTTAACTAAAATTTCTTTTATCTGATGTTTTAGTTTACTTTTTACTTGGAAAGAAATTAAATGGACACAGTGAATCCTATTTTTGCCAGGGCGGTTTTTTCCGCCTATAGCAAAAACTTTGCCAACCCTGCATTTCGGTGATTGACATGTAATTTAACACTCATTAGCAGAAGTAAATGAAAATATCTACTTTTCTACTGCACTGCCATCTGAATTTCAGGGTTGGAACTACGCATTGCACAACTTTCAGCAAGTTTCTGAAAACGACACAATTAAAAATATAAAAAGAGCTTGAAATGAAAATAAAAAAAAATTCACGGAGACGCTCACAGTCTTCTGAATTTTTTGAATTTATTTTTCTTACAATACGATCTCGGCATTTTTCTGTAGGAGGCAAAATTCGTTACTTTTCACTTTTCGTCATGTATGGTTGCCATTCTGAAAACTGTCGCCAAGCACAATTTTCATTTAAAATCGATATAAATATAACAAAACACAAAATTTTTCTAAAATATTCTCTCAATCGATACACAATTGAAAATCACGTCATATGCAACAAAAATTGGGATGATACCTGCAGTTGATTTTGATTTATTAGGTCACTTCACTTTCCTTGGCGCCAAACTGCTACGGACAACAGCCTTAACTATGTGTATAAATGCTGTCTTATAATTTATGGTGCATAAAAAGTGATACAGACTTTTTGCATAAAAAATTTTCAGGGTTTTTTACTTTGTGTCGCAATCACCCCTGTTAGAGTCCATATAATTTGCTCCTGAAGTTTTTATTATCATTTTGCTCATTTATAGCATTTTGTATTATCGTATAACTTCCCTATAAGTCGCGGAATTTAACACAAAAACGAAGTTGGAGTTGAATTACATAATATAACTACCAGTGTAACCTCTTTAACCGCCTTATTCACCGTGAACTCTAACCTCATGGTTTGACGCGAAACCGGTCTCCAGCCTGGAGTTACCGCAGATTTCCTATTCACCATCAATTTTGACTACGCGCAAACAGGTTCCCGAAACCATGCCAGGTCGAGTAACTCAACCAAGCTCCAGAGCAAAGTTAAGGTTTGAGTGCATGCGCAGTACATGTAAACATTAGCAATGGCGGACTGGATGTTGCGAAAATTGGAATATGTTGAGTTGAATTTCTGAAGAGGCCTTACAAAAAATACAACTTTAGAGTTGTACTGATAGAAAATTCCATCGCGCATAAAACCTATTTGAACAATGCACTGACCCCAAGAGAACAGTTGCTTTTGACATTACGTTTTTTTGCTGTTTTGCGTCCGGATCATTTCAGATTGTTGTAGGGGATCTGTGTAATGTGAGCCAGCCTACAGTTTCTAGAACAGTTGGTGAGCATCAGTGATTAACACATTCGTATTGATGCCTTATTAGACGGAAGAAGAATGTATAAAGGTAAGTTATCATGATCTCTCTTTCTTAGTAATTGCATGTTATCAATCATTTAGCAAATATTCTGCAACAATATTATATAAATTGAGCACAACTTCAGTGCATAGTAAAGGAGAGAGGGGGGGGGGGGGGGACCTAAGAAGTACTGATAAAACGACATGTATCGGCACATTTACGTCTGTATATTTTGTTTTAATATCTCCGTAACCGTAACCCTGTCCTGTTACTGAACACAAAATCCGGTATACTGGCCAGGCCCGTCATATGGGCAATCTGGGGTATAAATTGCCCTTACCCCCCCTGACTTTTAGAAATATATTGAATTTAAGCATGCTTTTATGTACTTTTTTGTTTGTTACCTGCAGTAGGAATAGGTATTAAAAATATACCCCCCTCCCCGGAAAATTTTGAAATGACGGGCCTGCATCTCACAAATAAAATTTGTTTTTTACGTATAGAATTTACAGGTTTTGAACACCAGAGCTGTATATCCTGTACGAATAAGTCACACAAGAGACACCAAATATCTGGGAAATCAATATCTGGTTTATTCCTAATTTTAACCTTGCCCCTCCCAATAAGCAAAGTCCTATGCATATGCATAGTAAATGCTTTTTTTCACATCTTTGACAACCTTTTCGTTCATTTCGCCTGTTTACCCACGTTTTCCCTCTCGATTTGGAGCGGGTTATCTGAGTTTTTGATTATATTCAAGGTATCTTCGTTACCTACCTACTATTCGAGAGCAGCTCAATGCACGCTGCATTTCAAACTGCACCACTGTGCAAATTCCATCTGGTGGGGGATAGCGGTTATGCCTGAATTTCTACGTTAATGACACCAATCAATAGACCATCGCCATAGGCAGAAGTTAGGTATGTCATAGAACTAATTACATTATACATAATACTATAAGCACCCATCAAACGTTTTTGTATACAAAAGTTTCAGTATATCCAGGATCATCATTTGGGCTCCCCGGGGTGGGGGGGGGGGACTTGTTTTCCCACTGACTTAAATACAATGTATTTTTGCATGTGTTTATGTATTTTGTTGGTTTTACCTATTGAGTGGTAGCCTTCTGTGGTACCATTCCACTGGTCCAGGGTTCTATTCCCAAGCTGGGCAGGGTTGACTCGGCCATCCCTTCAGTGGGGTCGATAAAATGAGGACCAAGCATGCTTGGGAACTAAACACTGGGGATTCCGCGTCAGGTCTAGAAAACTGGGATTTGCACAGTAGGCCATGGCCCCCAAAAGGGCTGCTGCGCCACTGACTTTAGCTTTTTTTAGTTTGATTTTACCTATAATTTGCATTGAATATATACCCTTTAACCCCCTCCCCCCTATAAAATTTTGAACCGACAAGGCTGCGTTGATCTCTCTAGGCAGGAAAAGTTTTGAGCTTTTGATGCTAAGCAGCTGCCAGTATAGATTAATTCAGTGATATTCAAATTTTGTACTTTAATCATGTTAAGCTTTTCCAATTTTGGCTGCTTAGTACCAGTGGAAGAATTTAATTTTTCTCACGGCATCTTGGTCGTATAACACCTACTTATAATTGTAAACAGGGTAATGTCATATAAGGATAAATTGTCGAATGATTTTTTAAAAGTATTATTGTTCCCCCCAACCAGTGGCAAAAGCTGGCATAGGTGACACCCGAGGCGGTTATCAATGGTATGTCCACTTTCCCTGAAAAAAAGAAAAGCAAAGAAAGAAGAAAGCCCAGAAAAAAAAAAAAAAAAAGGAAAAATACCATTCGTATTCTGTGAGTTATAATATTTAATGTATTTGTTGACAGCAATTGTGTGTGTTTAGCAGTAAAAAAAACCGATTTGAATATTTTTGTAATTAAACCTTTTCTCAACTAAAAGTAGAAAAGAAAATGAAAGACAAAAATATCCAGTTCAAGGTATTTGTTCCATTATATGGAGCTGTTAAAGGTTTAAATTTTAAAGGTTTTTATGAAAAGAAATGTGCTGTAAATATTTTATAATTTTTTCTAGCAGTTAGCATGAAATCTTAAGTATATTTTTTAATTTTTTTGGCTCATTGCTTAGTCTTTTCAAAATCATTTTGAAATTGTTGTAAAAGAAAATAATACGTGTATCCATGACAGGGTTCCCACGGCCTTAAAAAGTCCCTAAAAAGGCCTTAAATTTGGAAATTGATTTAAGGGCCCCTAAAAGGCCTTATTTTCTTCCAAAAACTCTCAAAAGGCCCTAATTTTAATTTTTGAGGCCTTAAATTTATTTCCCCTCTTCATTTTCCAACTCAGAAGTCATAGTCATGGAATACTGATGATTCATTCATGACATGGATTTTTCAAAACTGGTAAATGAGATGAAAATCTACATGTATTGATATATATATATGTATATTTTTACATCTGCACAGTGGCAAACTTGTATGGATTTTCTATTCTAAGTGAATTTTCTTTTGATGTTACGATCTTCGTTTACAAATTATCTCAGAAGCTAAGTGGTCACAGAGAACTCAAGGATACCATGAAATTGCTTGAGAAATCTTATGTTATGGGGAAAATTAAAAAGAATGTGAAGAAACATACCGACAGTCAGCATTTTTTCCTTATCTTTAACTTAACCCAAACTTTCGACGATCATGTTGATAATTATTAGTATTCATTATTGTAACCTTATTAAAATGCAATGGTTAAATTATTTAAAAAATAATCTGCCTTCAGAAAGTACATTGATTCAAGACATTGCTATTGCTAGCTTTATAATGGTTTAAAAACTCGTTTTTATGAGGAAAAAGACACATTTATTTTAAGTCATACTTCTCAGCAGATAAAGTGTGATTTAAGGCAATAAACGGATACATCTTCAGTTGTAAGCTTTTACCGAGAAGTGCACTTCTGCATTGAAAAAGGGGTTCATTGCAGTCTCAAAATCTTTTGCAAAATTTGCTTAGTATATGTTGTTTTTACTCTTTCAAAATTTTTAGTTGCATGGTAAAAGGCATAATCATAAGACATATCATGTTATTTGGATAATACACTGCGGCACCGCAGATTATGTGCTGAGATATGTTGTTGGAGGCAATATAAAATCTGGTTGTGGTTTATAGATTGAAAAGTTAGCTAAGCAGAACATTTATAACTCTTAAAGAAATAAATCTTTAAATTTAAGATAAAATTTGAAAAAGTTGACTTATGTGAAAGATTTAATACAGTGAAAAGTTCATGTTGCTGCTTCATCATCATTCTGAGGAAAGCATTTATTCATAACAATGAATTGATCGTGTATAAAGATGCATTAAATGTACATTAAAATCCATTGGAGGAAAAAAAATTAGCTCATTAGTATTTTTTGTTAAAGTTAATTTCAGTGTTGAACATTTGATTAGATTCACAGGACATACGATATCATTCTTATTTCTTCAAAGAAAATCATTCTAAATGTTTTATGTAATGTGCCCTAGAAAAGTTACACGTGGCCTTGAAAAGGCCCTAAAAAGGCCTTGAATTTGACTTAGAGATGAGAGTGGGAACCCTGCATGAATAATTTCTTCAACTTGTATTTTTCATCCTTTCAGAGTGTTTATTTTATGAATAAAAGCTGTTTTTTTCCTTGAAAGTTTTAATCACTTATTCAACAAAATCACATGTACTTACTGCAAATAAGAAAGCAGTGCTAATGCATTGTTATGGGTTATAAATAAGTATTCATAAGTGCATTGCCCCTTTTTATACAAAGGCATACCTGTGTTTTTTGACAATATTATGTTTAACGACGGGGGAAAAAAATCCAAAAATTATAATGTAAATTTGATTTATTTAAATATATATTCTTCAAATATTGTAAGCAAATAACTTTTCATTTCAGGTGATCCTGAGCCAGAATTAGATGAAGAGCTGCAGGGCCTCTTTTATGATGTTTCATCACAAATGGATGTATTAATTGCAAGTAACAGCAATGGTACATCTGATGGCTTTGCAAAAAGAAATTTAATTGTACAAAATTTTTCTCATAAATGTTCAAAATTTTTTCTTAACTTAAAATGTTTGGAATTTAATTGTTCAAATTTTTTTCTTAAAATGTTTGAAATTTAATTGTTCAAATTTTTTTTCTCTTAGTTCAAAAATTGTCCAGCAAAATATGTTTTATTCTACCCTTTTTGTCATAATATTCCAGATTTTTTATATTAATTTTATTTTCTTTCTCATCCAGAACATTTCCTTGTTACCCATTATTTTAGAAGTTGCAAGTTGTTTTAATTATGTAAACTTTACTAGGACTATTTGAAATACTGATTTGTATCCAAAACAAATATGTGATCTGACATAGAAAATTTTGCAGGTTACTTGGTGCTTTTAATTAATCTTTTAAGTGTTCATAAATTGGATTGCCCCCCTTTTTTAATTTTATTAACTAGTATTGTTCAATGATTTCTTTGTCACTTTTGTGTGTTTCCGATAATGTTTTTCACTTGGGAGCTATTACTTCATTAAAGATTTTGAAACTTTATCATGATTCCTAATTGAACAGAAATACCAAACAATGGGGGGTAATATATCTTTAGTATTTTTATTTAATTATTTATTTTTCTCTCTCCTTGTTGCTTTTTGATATAATTTTATTCTACTTTAAAGTGTACATGTATATACTGAATATATTAACATGCGTCCTGATTTTTTTTGCCAAGGTTACTTCTGGGCCTGCGAAGTTCATGTGGAATATTTTGATTTATGTATGTCGAATAAAATAAACTTGTTGACCTTTACCACGTGTTTTATGTCATTGACCAATTTACATTTGCTTGTATATTCTTTTCTTTTCTTTTTTTTTTTAAATTTAACAAAGGTTTTGAATATGTGAAAAGCTTCTTTTAAAAAAAAAAAGACATATGAAATGAATCCATAATGCTAATGGCAGTTTTGTGTTTAAAGGTAAACTGCAAGGTTTTTGAAAAAGTCAAAATATTCACCATATGTATTTGTATTAATGAATTCATATTTGCATTAGAAAAAGGGTCCTTGTTAACCCCAAATCACATAATTTTGAATTGCCGTTTCATGCAGTTGTAAGACTTAAACCAAATTTTTACTGTACTTTGCCAATGCGAAGTGATTGTAAGATGAAAATATTTACAATAGTTATAATTGAAATCAAATGCATTTTTAAAAATACTCTCATGAATTTAATGCAAGGCCATAGCCAGATTTTTCTTTTTTTTTTGGGGGGGGGGGGGGCGCTTTGAAACAGTTATGTTGAGAAAAGTTTCAGGGAGGAATATATGCTACACTGCGAAAATTTTCGAGGGGGGGGGGGGGTCCACGGGCATCCCTGGTTACAGCCTTGATTTAATGAAAGAATATTCAAATAAAAATTTAAAAGATACAATAATACACTACTGCTTGGTTCATAATGATACATTTCTATATTATATATATATATATCGTTTGTGAATGGTACATTTCTAATGTCAGAAAGAGATATATTACAATGATAAAATTAGTTATAATTTCCTCCTCGTTAAATATATATATTTTTTCATTTTCCGAGAGAAATTTTATTGGATTCTTTACTTTTCAATATTTTTTAATTTTTTCCATGAGTGCTAGAAGTAATACCTTCTCAAACGGGCTAAAAACCACTCGTGTTTTATTCATCGCTATATCGCAGAGAACGGGAATTTAAAAAAACGGGAAACGAAATGTACACTGCGCGGCGAAAAAGCATGAAGAAAATCATGTGATAGTTTTGACCAATAACGGGCCTGCGTACGTTCCCACATGGCGTCGAGTTGACTAACTTCGTGGTTGGAAAACCCCAGGTTGATTTTCCTCCGCGAATACCGATTTTTAACTTCGCAGCGCTGAGCCCCAAATCCGAGTTAATGGATCTCGTGGTTTCACGCGTGGAGTTAGGTTGACGGTGAATATGGCGGTAACTGACCCACCTCTATTAAGCGACCACCTCTCTATACGACCAAAAATTACTGGAACAGAGTTTTCACCCATTAGTTTAATACTAACTTGACCTCCATTAAGCGACCACACTTAAAGAGTCACCCTCTTGAAACAACCACATTTTCTTCCAGAAAAAAAAAAAATTCCGCCACTTTTATTTCTGAATCATTCAATTGCTACAATCAGTAAAAAACGGTGCTGCAATGTTTGTGTAGTTGTCTACACCCCTTGGGGGACATGTACCCCTCCAATTCAGACGTCAAAAGTGCCCATTTTTTCAGGAATTCCTTGAGGAAGTTAGCATTCGGTGTCCGTTCAATAACTCCATCTGGGCTAAAACACATTAGCCCAAACAAGCTGCCCTTCTACATTGTCCCCTTGATGAGACAAGGATAGAGTGATATTCCCGTATTTTTACTGGTACCTCCTGGAGTGTGTCATTCGTACCCTATTTCCGAGAACATCTCCCTCCCTCTCAGAGCCGGTGTTCCACTTTTGTAAACAATTAAGAAACTGATCAATTGATGTTGATAGAGGGGTGCACAGGCCTTTTCTTTCAGTTGAAAATTAATTTGATTACCAATAACCGATACTGAAAGGACATTTTTTCAACGCTTTTATACATGGCATCTAACAAAGGAGTGATTCTTTATTTACAAAGATAGTAGTACGAAAATGGTAAATCCGTAAGAAATTTGCAGAAAAATTGGGGAAATCTCAAATCCATGACAATTTAATAAACAAAGGGTGGGAAGAACACAGTCAAAAAAAGTAGAGATTAGAAAAGTTTTCTTATGTGAATGAAGTTTCAATGGATTGGTTCGGAGTTGCGAGGTCAAACTAAATTCCTCTTAGTGGAATGCTAATAAAAGAAAGAGGAACTCGAATTTCTGAAGCCATTAGAATTAACAGATTTTGCAGCGAGCAATGGCTGGCTAAGAACAATATTGTTTTCAAAACACTTTGTTCAGAAAGTGCTGACATGGATGAAAACTTATGCCAGAACCATAATATGCGAATGCGGTGGGTACCTTTTCGCAGATTATGATGAAAAAGGCATTTATAATCTTCATGAATATGGAATATTTTCTCGTGCTTTAACCAACGAAAAGTTTAAGAGAAAAGCCTGAGGATTCAAAAAGGGGCGGGGGATTGAAAGAACGCTTAACTTTAGTTTTTTGCGCGGTAAGAGAGAAAGAAAATGCTCTTGTAATCACAAAATCTTTAAAACCACGTTTATTTATATTTGTTTAATTAATTATTTATTTTGTACACTTCTGCACAGGTTTAACAGTATTATTGAATGTTTTCAAACAACCTCCATTAAGCGACCACCTCCTGAACGAGAGGTGGTCGCTTTAGAGAGGTTTCACTGTACACGAAATTTAAAAAAGCAAAATTTGATGATATTAACTCAGCATTAAAGCAACAATTAATAAAAACTCTAATCGCAAAAACGAACCCTTTTCAGAAAATCGCAAAATAACTTCTTTTGAAAACTGCACATTTACGATCTTGAACATGTTCATTACATTTTATTTTCTGCACATTTACGATCTTGAACATGTTCATTACATTTTATTTTCTGCACATTTACGATCTTGAACATGTTCATTACATTTTATTTTCCTTCTTTTTAAAATGTCTATTTCCAAAAAAAAAAAAAAATGGTGCGAAATATTTCCCGATTTTTCTTTAAAAAACAAAAGCTGGTTTTCTTCTCAGCTACCAATTTTTTTTTTTTTTTTGAAAAAGTTCCGGATTTTGGGTCTTCCGTATTTCGGGACTTCGAATTTATTGTTCCATATTGTATGGAAACTTCACGATATATCGAATTATCGCGATATTATTTTGACGATGAATCTCTGGTATCTAAAATTAGACATCGCCCAGTACTAATGCCTTATATTGATGATGATCTCTTTGACTTTTTAAGAAACAGACCATAAAGAGTTAAATCTCTTAATATCTTTTGTTTCATTGGGGATCCTAGGTGCTTTTTTTACAATATTAATTAAAATTTACCAAAACTTCCTTCCCTAGATGTTATTTACTGGTTAAAAAAAGCGTTCTTGAAGTGATATCAAGATTTGAAAAGAAGCTTTTTTTATAAAACAAATTTTTTCTTCAATCTTTTCCCTCATGATGCCTTTTGTGTGAAAGGGTACCTAGGGCCACAATCATACTCACCGTAAGTGATTTATACTTTCGACAATTGCATTGAGAATTTGAAGTACTGGTTTTACAATCTAGACTCAAAATAATTACTGTATTTGCAAACAAAATTGATATTGGGATGTTGAATCTAAATCCATAAAAAATAATTTCAACATCAGCTTATCTGTGACTCGTTGTCAAAAGAGTTGACATAACTTTATTTTTGTAACCTTATAATGTCTTACATTTATTATGTATGTGTATTAATAATGTAATTATTTTCTATTTTAGGTAGACTTTCAGGATGGAAGATCAGCAGTTTTGTTTAAAATGGTGTGATCATCATTCCAATATGTTGAATGTTTTTGGACGTCTTTTGAGAGATGGGGCTCTTTGTGATGTTACATTAGCTTGTGAGGGCTCAACTTTGAAGGCCCATAAACTTGTATTGTCAGCCTCCAGCTCCTTTTTTCAAAATATTTTCTCTGAAAATCCATGTACTCACCCTATAGTTATTTTACCAGAACTCAAGTATGTCGACATCAAAGCGTTAGTTGATTTTATGTACAATGGTTGGGTTAATGTCATGGAAACACAGCTTACCACTCTTTTGAAAGCTGCAGAAATACTGAAAATTAAAGGTTTGGGGGAAGCACACAATCTTCATAGCAATACTTATCCTTTAATTCCTGATGTACTTAATTCATCCTCAACTCCTTCATCTTCGAAATCAGATACATCTAATTGTTTTACTGAAAGTAAAGAAGTTCTACAGAAAAATTCTCATCTACAAAAGAATGAAAAACCATACAGTACTCCATTAATACCTAGTTCAATTGATGATAAACTAGGAGATTCCTGCAAGTATGACGTATCCACAAATAATGTTGACACTGTATCTGAATTTCAAGTGAAACAAAATGATAGTTCTTTTGAGAATGTTACTGAAATAGAGCCTGATACAGTCCCATCAGTTATGGAACAAACAATGACCACTGAAGATGTTAGTATATATGCAATTTTTTTATATTTCCGAGTTATTTTGCTGTGATTTTTTTTCCTTTTAAATTCTGAAACATTATTTATTTCCCAGAGTTACCCTTTCTTTATTTTTTCTATGAACTTTCATGTGTGATACAAGTTGTATTTGTCCTAAGTTTCCGGAAAAAAATTGTCCTGAAATTTCTTAAAATGTCATCATTTGTCCTGAAATTTTTGTGTTTTGTTAGTCTTTTTTTATTTACCTAATACAGTCGAACCTCGATATCTCGAATTTCAAGAGCAGTAAAAAAATAAAAAAGAAACCAGTGCAAAAAAAACTACATGCCTCTTTGAAAATAAAAGTAGGTTACATAAGTCCAGCATTTACTTACATATATTCCATCACTTGAAAAATGAATCTATGCTGGTTTGCTCTAAATTTGACTCTTTTTCGGATTCCACAACACTTTCTATATGAAAAAGAGCTTTGAAGGTCTCTGGTGTCATATTCGGACGAGATTCAATAAACCTTCTCAAAACATCCGCAGCTAATACAGCTTCTTTGTTCGTTGGCTTTTCCTGAATCTTGCAAATCTGTCCCTCCTCATCGTCTTCAGAAATTGCATCACTAGCTGTAGCTTGTGAAAGAATATCCTGGTCTTCCCACTGCCCACAAACTGCAACTTCTTCATCAATATTCAAAATGTCTCTGAATTCCATTTCTTTTAGATTTATTTTTTCTGAAGTCATTCCCAATCTTTCGTTGGCATGCTATTTTCAATATCATCATTGTTTGTTTCACACAAGATGTCATTCTGTTCATTTTTTGAAAATCCTACTTTCCTAAAGCAGTTTGAAATGGTCAATGAAGTGCCGCCATTCCATGCTTTACCTGCCATTCTCATGGCTTCCAAAATGCTCACTCCAGATGGCTTAGTTCCGTCTTCAATTTCAGCCAAAAGTTTTTTTTACCACTTGATGGCGATATTTGACTTTGAAACTTTGAATGATTCCTTGACCAAGAGGTTGAAGTCTAGATGTCGTGTTTGGGGGAAGAAATTCCACTTGAATATGATTCAATTTTGGTATGATAGTGTGACCTTTGCAGTTATCAATAAAAAGCACGATTTTACGTTTTTCTCTTTTCATTTTCCTTTCTAACTCCTTCAGCCAATTTTCAAAAATTTTAGAAGTCATCCAAGCTTTTTGATTGGAATCATACGTAAAAGGGAAAGACTTCACTCCAGAAAAGCACCTTGGTTTTGCTGATTTTCCAATCATTAAGGGCTTTAGTTTCTCAGTTTCATCCATGTTTGCGCAAAGCAACAAAGTTAAGCGTTTTTTACTCCTTTTGCCTCCTTTGCAGGCTTCTCCTTTAATGGCCATGGTTTTATCCAGAGTGCATTTAAAAAAAAGTCCGGTTTCGTCCACATTAAACACATTTTTTTCATCGTATTTTTTGAGTATTGAACTTAGTGTCTCTTTGAATTCAATGCAGACTTCTTCATTAACGCTTCCACTTTCGCTGCACATTGTAAGAAATGTAATGTAATTGTAAGAAATGTAAATGTAATGTAATAACCGTTTTTAAAATTTTAATTACCAAAATTACGTTTTTGGAAACTAACCTGACCCAATTCCTTGGCAAATGCTTCGGCTTTCTCTTTTATCAAATTTCCGTTGATTGGGATGTTTTGCGCTCTACATTGTGTAATCCACACCATTAGGCATTTTTCCATATCAGGAAATTCACTTACTCTAATTTTCTTTCTTTTACCGAATCTATCCTTGCACTTTTCCAGAATAGCTTCTCTATTTTTTAAAATTGTTGATAATGTGCTGCTTGGTATTCCAAACTCTTTCGCAATTTCATTTTTCTTTTTGGAACCTTTTTCCACTTCTTCAATAACTCGTTTCTTTTCCTGAATGGAAAGCGTGTTTAACTTTCGTTTAGTTGCCATTGCTAACAAGTTCGTCGTATAACTCAACTGCTGTGAAAATTTCCTCTGGCCGGAGTTCTTTCCACCGTACAAGACAAGGAGATGACAGGAATGAGATAGCCCTGGGTACAATGTAGCAAGCAGCGGCAAATTCTTCCTCCCTCCCACTTCTCTCCCACCAACATTTACCCTGCAGGTGTGACCTTGAATGGTCCAATAACTAAAGGGTTTAGAAAGAGGGTGAAAATTACAAATGGACAGGAATGTCGAAAATTCCTGAGCCCCACTGAACAGAATGGAAATAAAGAATGCACGTTTGCTCACGTTTTGGAACAAGGAAATACTAGTAGTTGAACAAAGAATATGGAATTTGAGAGAACCACCAAAGAAAAAAAAATCGAGTTATCATGGGTCTAAAATTGAAAAATTCGACTAAACAAGGTTATGTTAACATTGACAGCATAGGATAAACGAAGAGAAATAATTTTATTTCGAGATAATCAAAAAATTTTCGAGTTTATTTCTGTGCCAATATGTTAAATTACTATTTATTATTACTTTTTGCATATCAACAAGCATATTTGGACATTTTATTCTCATTGACTGAGGTCTAATGAGGTCACAACATTATTTTGACACTTTAAGGCAAATAATATTGAATTTTACTTATTTTATAAATCTTATCTTCCAGAAAAAATTCAGTTCTTTTAAAGTATTCTCATATTATTCAGTGCTTTTTTTTCAAGTTAGGGTTGGTACAAAGGAAAGGTGTAATTCTCCAACACGACAATGCGTTTCCTCATGCTGCTCAATCAACCCATAGTATCCTGTGCTTGTATACCAGAGTCTCTAATTGCCTTCTCTAGTGCTATATTAAACAAATGACATGACAAGGAGTCTTCTTGCTGCAGTCCCTTTTCAGTATGGAATACTTCCGATAATTCTGATCCCAATTTTACTCTATATTTTACTATGTTGAGTGTCATTCTTATGAGGTTAACCAATTTTTTAGGGATGCACAACTCCAGCATTGCTTGAAACAATTTTTTTCTAATAATTCTATTGTAGGCAGTTCTAAAATCAATAAAAATATAAGTATCTATATTATATTCTCTTGTCTTCTCCAATATTTGTCTAACGCTATGTATTTGGTTTGTAGTTGATCTTCCTTTTTGAAATTCACATTGGTAATCCCTAATTACACTGCTAGTAAAATTAACAAGACGTTTTGCTATGATGTTAGTAAGTATTTTTTTTATATGACATGTTCAAGAGAGTAATACCTCTATAATTCCTGCAGTCAGGCTCTTTTCTTGAAAATTAGACAGATGGAACTATCTTCCCATTCAATAGGCATTTTTCCATTGTCCAAGCACAAGTGATAATTCCATGTATCTTCTTAATGAGTTTAGGCTCCTTTATGTTCAGGAGCTTGGCTTTGATGCCATCTGGTCCAGCCGAACTGTTGCTATTTATCTTATTTATTGCTCTTTCAACTTCACCCTTTGAAGGTGGTTCTAGTTCTTCATTTTGTGGGGTCCAGATCATATCCTCCTCCTTTTTCACAAAATTATCTTTTCCTTCAAGAGCCATTTTAAAATATTTTCTCCATCTCTCTAATATTTCAGTATTATCATTAATCAGTTAGTTAACCGTTTTCATCTTGACATGTAAGAGTTCTAGGACAGAACTCTCTTCTTGCATTGTTCACTACATTGTAGAACTTTCTTGCTTCTTTTTGCTTTTTAAGATGTTTTATCTCTTGATATATCTCCTCCCAATGTTTTCTTTTGTTTAAATATTCTCTTGTCTTCTAATATCTTTGTGTTCCTCCTCTGCTTTTCTGGTGTTGTGCTTTTGTATAATCAGTCTATATTCTCGATTTTTTTTTTTTCTTTCATTAATCACTTCACATTCCCTGTCAAACCAATCTTTGATTTATTTCTTTCCATCGCTGCAGAGTTTCTTTAGCTGATTCAATAATGATGGATTTGAGTTTTTCCCAACTGCGTTCATCATCACTCCCATCTTCAGTTGCCAAAAGTTTGTCTTTCATTTTATTCCTATACATGTTCATTAAATTTGGTGCCTTCAAGGCATCGGTATCCCATGTCTTTTCTTTTTTGTCTTTTCTTTGATAAAAGCCCTTTGCAATTTTGCCTCTTACCCTTGACAAAACTGAGTAATGATCGGAGTCGGCATTTGCTCCCCTGTAACTTCTTACATCTACACTGCTTGACAATTGCTAAGGAACAGTTATATTTTTCGGAATAATTAATAATATACATCGATTGAAGAAATAAAACTGAGTACATATTTAGTAAAGACAGTGTGCACTTATTATTATGCAAAATGGTATGGATATTGCCACATCGAAAAATAAGAAAATTAAGAACAGAAAAGATGGCTCTTGGATGTTTTACAAACAGTCACGAAAAATGGGTCTTCTTGCCAAAATGGAACAGACAAGTCCTACACCACCACTGTCATGCTTTCGCATAGTATTTCCACCCTCAGCGGCCTTTTTTAATCTCTAAATGACACCTTTCAGAGATGCCGTATGCTACGGGTTCTCCGTAGTTACTACGGAAAAATACAAAAATTTGAAGTTGACTACGAATTACGGAACCACGAAAATACAATATTTTAGCAGAGTTCAACTTTTCGTGCTTGGCGCACATATAAAAAAAAGAGTCGGCAACAGTCGCCAAAACGAGTGCTTACTGGCGATTCCTGGTAGTTTAGAGCTGCGAACAATAGGAGACAACGGTAGAAACTCAAAATTCCGGTTCCAACTGGAATTTCTCCCGTGGAGCAATATTTATTGCAACCCTATTCTACTCGGCGAGTGAGTTCGGATGTTCGGGCGAAGTTCGGATTTTTTCGCTTACTTGCACGACACGAAACGTGCTTTTAGGCCTTAGCAGTTGCTTATTGCATTCTTCGGTCACGTACGATGTTTGCTCGTTCGGTTTTTAACTATTTGGTCCTAAATTAATTAACGAATTCAGTTAGAAATTAAATTTATATTTTATATTGGAAAATTATCTTATTTATTGGGTGCAAACATATCCGGGAAATCGGGGAATTCTAAGGGAAGTTTTATGTTTTGGAAAATATCAGGGGATATTTAAATTTTCTCCAAATATCAAGGAAAATTATTCAAACCAAGCGTCCGGAGTTTCGTCTGCGAAATTTCCTTTCGGTGTGCGTGGTCAGCTCGATTGCCGATTTCCCATTGGTTGAAACCGCTCTTTCTCTGATTAAGCAATAAAAAAGGTCACTGTTTTTGTGTTTGAGTTAAGAAGATATTGCAAGCCTGAGTGCTAATTGCTGTGCAGACAAATAATCCTATTTATTTATTTTTGTTTACTCTTTGCAAGGATGGTTCATGCTAAAATATTTAAATATAGTTGGGTTCAAATTCTGTTTCTGCAAAATCGTTTGTTAATATTCATTCATTTCATTGCTTATATTTCTGAATTACAACTCCATCGAACTGAAACAATTTTAGATATTTTAACATAATTTGTTTAAATAGTAAATCATTCGTAATCTTCCTTAAAAATTCCTATTATTTGAAATTAACTGAATTAGTTTATTTCATTATAAATTAGTTTATTTTACTTCATTTTTACTAATATACAGCATTATATTGGGAACTATAAAGATTGCTTTTCCGAGGGTCAAAATGACCCCCTCCATCATTCTAGGTATATGGAGACCACTGCAATTCTAGTGTTAACAAACATCTACCCTAGGACTTAATTTTAAACAAAGAAGCGCAGAACTCTATAGTCCTCAAAACTTATTTCCATGTGTAATTATCCTGAATTTCCTGAAACAGACCAAAATTCCCTAAAAGTCAATGTGAGTACAGGAGCTGAGCTCTCAGGAATTCCTGGGCAAATTAAGCCCTGGTTTACTCACGAATTAACCTTAAGTAACTTTAGAACAATGGTGCATCTGCAGCCTAATACTACGATCACTTTACCCCTTCTTACTTAAATTACTGTAAAAAATTATATACAATCAATCTAGGTTAACCCGGTAATTAGGAAATATTTTTGAGATATGTCTAAAGATTTCTGCTTCATCAATTTGCTGTAAATTTGTTTAAACAAAATCTCGGAGGAGAAGTTAACCCTTTAACTACTAGTAATGTCAATAGATGATTTGGCGAAACTTTCCTGTGGTACGGGTAACATCAATAAGCGATTTGATGAAACTTTCCTGTGGTACGGGAAACATCAATAAGCGATTTGATGAAACTTTCCTGTGGTACGGGAAACATCAATAAACGATTTGATGAATGGTTGCTAAAAATGTGGGTTTCAGAATAAAAAGTTGAGCAAATGGAAATATATTCGTTCTTTACATTACGTATAAGTAATTTATTCAATTGAAAATGGCAAAATTAGAGGGGCAGAAGGGGGTATTGACCACTCCCTTTTGATTCAGTGTGCGCCGATTTGCAAGCAAAAAAAGCTACATCTCATAGGAATTTTGATCTTGAACAAAAATTTCCAATCAACATTTCAAAAAATCGCCATAGGTAGAAAATGAGGCATCTAAGGAAATTGGCTCACTTCACCGAAAAGACCCCCCCCCCCCCCAAATCTGGGTCTAGCTACGTCACTGCAGTGGGACACTTTTAGAACTGAAAGAATTTTCTTTTCTCTTTTTAAACTGCAGTAAATCAAATGGGTTTCTGGAGAGCTCAATCATAAAACTTAAAACCCTGAACCTTAATTGAGCTCTATGTCATCTACTTGGGATTCAGCTACTTCTCGTTGGTGTCCTGGTACTCAAAAATTTACGAGTGCACCTCTTGTGTTTTCCCCCCACTTTGTTGAGTAAAGTAGCAAGTTTTGAATTGTGGCTCATTCGTCACTAAGGTGTCGAGATAGCTTTGAACTAGGTTTTCTGTAATGCTGGGTTTCTTTTCCTAACATTACATTTGTCACAATTTCAACTAAATTGTTCTTCACACACGAGTAAACGTATTTTAATTTAAAAATATTTCAACAAATTCAAAATCATAACTTAAAAAAAACAACATTTATTTGAATTGTAAAATGGTGAGAGAATGCCATCCCCCTTGCATTTGCTCTCCATTTTGTCCCTGATTATGGATAAAAAGGTATAAAAACTATTTTGCAAGACAAATGAACAGTAATTGTAAAACTTATGCTCCTAATGTGAAATAAATATTTTATATTTAGGTTGCAAATGAAGAAAGCATATCTACTTCCTCTAGTATGAAGCTAATGCAAAGTCCGTATTATGCTGAAATGGATGACAGCACTGATGACAACACCCAGACTACAGTTTCAGAGCAAAGCTGTGAAGAAACTTCACCTCATTCTCTACATTATAGTCAGTACTCAATAGCAGGTAAATTTTGTGTTGATATGAGCAAGCAAGAAATTCTGTGATGAAATGGAAAATAAAATTATGCTATTTTTAAAAGCACAAATATGCAGATCTAGATGGTAATTCAGGAAATTTTTGAAGAAGAAAAACAACAGTGAATTGTTCATTCTTCATTGATTTTTTTTAATGAGTTACTTTGAATATTTTAACAATTATATCCAGAAGTACCAACTTTTGAGAAAAATTTTGTGCACTCAATTTTTTTAAGTTTATAATAAAAGATTTAAATAAATAATTTATAATAAAAGATTATAATAAAAGATTTTTCTTGCACACTCTAACAGTTATTATGTCATGAATGCAGTTTTAGTACTATTAAAATAATATTAACTTCAAAATAGGCATTTGGTTTGGTAACTAAGGTTGCTGAAGCTTTTGATAAGGCCTTGAAATATTTCCTGTAGCCCTTCATGGAATTGTTCTTTCTCCTTTTAACAAAAATGAAGAAAACCTATGAAAGGAAAAAAAAAGTTCAGAAATAAATAATGCACGATCAAATTAACTTTCTCATTTAAAAAGTAAAATAATTTACTTTTACAAAAGCATATAAGCTTTTTTTTTTTGAAAAATTGTTATATTTTATTATTTTACTATAAATAGACTGCACTCACTGTAGCAAAGCATTTTGCAGATATGTTTCTTCTTAGTCCAATTCGTCACTAAATTCATCACAGGCATCATCTAAACACTATTTTCAACACATTCCTTATACAAATTTTAAATAGCAATGTGATTATCATAAGATACCATAGAAGTGGCATCTTGGTGCCCTTTCAAGTTATGTGTCAAGTTTACAATTACATACATAATGTACAGCTCAAATTTCAAAAGACAAGAAGCAATTTTTTTTTTTTTTTGAAATTTTGTTCAGCTGTTGATTCACAATTGCAAAAAATTTTCTTGAACTGTTGGAATGATTTTTAATATTTTTGCATATAATATCTGCCAAACTACTATTTATATGCCATATTTTGTTTTCAAATATAAAACTGGTCTGACTCAACTATAAAAACACGAGTTACTTGGTTCAAAATATTCAATTTCTGTTGTGCGTTTTGAAATTAATATTTGAGAGAAAAAAAACCATATTTTGATGAAAAATTTATTTGGGAGAGCTTTTATATGGATATCCAAAATTTAGACACAAAATATTAAGTTGTTTTTATATGATACTTTGAAATACATTTTGCTGCCATTTTCAGAATCTAGTTAATTTCTTAGATATAGGTTTTTAAATGAAAATGATTTCTTTTATAAGGTGTGCCAAGGGAAATGTTCAGAGACTTTTCGATATATGGCAGAACTAACACACACGTTCAATTTATTCATTTTCAAACACATTTTTTTTTGTCATCTATAGGCATTGAATAAATTATGTCCAGTCGACACAAGTGTTGGAGAACAATATGTTTTATCATACAAGTCCTGGAAATTGGGTATTTTATTTTATTTATTTATATATTTACTTTTTGTTTGATTAGACTTCTCGGCTGAAAAATGGTTTTCTTATTTTTTGTTTGTGTATTACACCTTCGTTTATATAGGTAATGCAATTGAAAGCTCATTTAGAAAAGATGTTTAGTGAAAGCAGCCTCAAAAATATTAAATTAATCTAAATATTTACCTGTCTCTCCCATAAAAATGTTGCACATTAAAATTACTCACTTTAAATTGGTTTGAGTTCACTAAAGTTCAAAGAATTTTCTTGTAACAGTTAAATATAATTATGTCATTAAAGACATAATAACCCCTATCATTTGAAATTTTAAATTAAAGTAGTTGAAATTCTTAATTAAAAAAAATAATTAACTTGCATTTTCACCATAAAAGCCTTAATTTATTAATGCTTAATGAACGAATAATGAATGCTTATGAAATGTATTTTTATGAAGCTGTCAGTGTGGCAAAACTACAAAAATTTTCTCAGAAACTTGAATTAAAACATAACACAATTACTCACTTTGATCATACTAACCCAGGGGTCGGCAACCTTTTGAGTCGGAAGAGCCAAAAATTACAATTTACAAAATTTCGAGTTTTTAAAGAGCCACAAAATTTTTTCTTGCAAACAATAAATAGTACTTGCATAAATAAAGTTTTTTGATTAAAAAAAAAAACTAATCTATTTATTCATATATAAGTAGTGATTTTTACAACAAATTAGATAATATATATATATGGCATTATTAGATAATTACTTATTATTTAAGTAAAAAATTAAAACAATTAAACCTTTACTTACAACACTAACTTGTACTTCAATAACAAACAAATTCAATGGGAGCGATTTCTTTGCATGGTTACTCAAGTATAAAATTTAAACTTTACTAAACAATGTTACTTGTACTTAATAATGAAAAAAAAAAACCAATAACATACATTTGAGCAAACAAATTTAACGGGAGCGTTGGCTTTGCATGGTCTTAGAAAGATTGGATAAATTTGGCTCATAGCTTGTGGTTTTAAGTTTCAAACACGACTCTAAATTTTCATTTGTTAGTTGGCTTCTTACTTTACTTTTAATTATATTCATGCAAGAAAACGCTTGCTCGTACGAATATGTCGAGCCGAAGATAGTCAGAACTCCAAATGCCAACTTCTTCACCTCACTGTAGCAATCTGGAAGACTATTCCATGTGTTGAATATAAGTTCCTCAACTCGCTGCATTTCTTTTAAAGCTGTCCACTTTTGTTGCGTTATGTATATACATTTCTGAACCTCTAACTCTTCCAACTTGCTTTTTAACTCTGTAAATTTTTCACTCCACAAAGCTTTACTTTTTAATTCGGTCAATTGCATTTCTATGGATCCATTATCAACTCCAAATGGCTCAATGTGGATTTCGTTACTCTTTGATTTTGAGAGGGTTTACTATCAATGCTAGAGTGGTTTTGTTGGTTTTGAATTGCTCAAATCTGTCAGCAAATTCATCTTGAAGTTTTTTTATAGCTGTGCTGAAGTAATTTGTGTCAACAGTTGCACTGGTTTTATCGCGATATTGCTTTAGAAATTGAAAATGAAGTAATTTACCTCTCTGAATATCTTCTGCAAAAATAATTAATTTTTCTTCAAAACAAACCAATTCTTCTACCAAAACATAGGCTGGGTTTCCCTTTCCTTGCAGTTTTAGATTCAGCTCATTTAATTTCTCTGTGATATCCACCATAAAGTAAAATTTTTGCAACCATTTGTCATTCTCTAATTCAGGGTGATTAATGCCTTTTTCATTGAGAAATGTATTTATTTCATTCAAGCACAAAGCAAAACGTTTCAACACCTTACCTTTGGAAATCCATCGTTCTTTATTGTGAAGAAGGAGGTCGGAATACTGTGTCTCCATTTCGTTTAAGAATTCTTTAAACTGACCATGGCAGAGTGCTTTTGACAAGATGCTGTTAACAATCTTGATTACCAAATTCATGACCTCAACTATTTCGGCCGGAAATGTTTGGGCACAAAGCGCTTCTTGGTGTATTATGCAGTGAAGCGTAAGAATTTCGTGGTTTATTTTGCTCTGAAGAATCGTCGTTGCCCCTTTATTTTTTCCTGTCATACTTCTGGCTTTCCCTCAGTTGCTATTGAAACAATTTTATTTAAGTCGATGTTATTGTCTTCAAGGCATTTTTGCACGGCATTCGCTATATCTTCCCCTCTAGTTTGTCCCGAGAGCGGTGGCAATCCTAGAAGCTCTTCTTTTGGACCTTGGGGAGACACATACCTGACAAAAAGGGCAACTTGTGCCGTGTCTTTTATGTCGCACGACTCATCTATAGCAAGGGATAAGGCAGAAGAAAGTTGAATATTTTACACCTGCAAATATGTTACATTTGAAGACATTTTAGCTATTCTATCTTGTACTGTTTTAGCAGATAGTGGCAAATCTTTGATTTTTTTCAAGATTTCTGGTTTGTTTTTGAAATCACGAAACAGTTCTTCAGATGCCCGCATGAAGCAATCCTTGACATACTCACCATCTGTGAATGGTTTGCCTCTTTTTGCAATTTCTAGTGATATCGCGAAGCTTGCCAGATTAACATTGCTTGTAGATTGCTTCCAGTTACTTAACATGGAACTTTTATTGCAGTTTTTGTTTTTGGAGCTCGTCGACAGCTTTTTTTCGTTCTTCGCCGACTGTATATTTACTAGCAAACTGAGTATGTGTTTTAGTGAAATGTCTCACTAATTTCGATTTCTTATTGTGTGCAAGTTTTTTGTGTCAAATGAGACATGTTCGAAGGCCATCTGAGTTGCATATGAAAGCGAAAGACTCCGTCCAATCCTGATTGAATTCTCGATACTCTTCTTCAGTTCTTCTCTCTCTTTTTTTGTAGATGTCATGCCTGCAGTGAAGCTGTAATAAAGAATTTTTTAAATTATTATTTAGGTATCCAAAACAGCAGATGACAAGTCTTGCAATAATTTACTATGTCAACGTATACCTAAGTAAATACATACGAGAAGCTGGGCATAATGAAATATAATTTATCAAAATCATTCTACAACAAAATCTATTTCCAAATTAAAAATACTTAACTAAAATAAATAATTCTCTAATAATTTAAATATTCAAATAAATAATTTAGACACGAAACTCTGTTTGTCTCACTCTCTCACGTACTGATTGACTATAAGTACATAGTTTTGTCGAATCTGTGGTCGCCTCCCGTGTGCGGTGATCACCGACTGGCACAAACGGACTTGTCAGAACGTGTTTATTATGGCGCAGTCTGCACATTTTAGTTTTTTTTTCTTTGTAAAATATTAGATACTTAAATCACGAGTAAAGGTGTTATGCCCAGCTATGCCGAAATCCATCGTCACAGTGCAAGTTGCGCCATCAGAATTTTTGAAAAAAAATTGTTTTTTCGTAAGATTTATTTGTTGTATGAACCGGATTCCTGATATCCGACAAATTTTTAAATAACTGGAATCTGATTCTGCCATTGCATGAAATATCCAGCAATCCGATATGCTAAATTTGACTATTAAAATTTAGAGTACGAGCATGATTTGAAAATGTATCTAAATTATGAACTTACTACGCATTTGCAAGCTGTGGGCTGTGCGGTTTTGGTTTTAAAAATATGTACAGGAATATTTGATCCGGCACTACTCCAATTCCGCGCTGCCCCGTGCTCCAAAGAAATTAAATAGATTGTATTATTTATTTGCGTTTTTAAATTCATTTTATTGTCTACTAAAAAATTTAAAATATTTCTTAAAAAAATCGATCAGTGGAGCACAATAAACTTCTTTGCTCCTGCTCCATTTCAGTTTCCAAGCAAAATCTCGTTGAACCACTAATCCGCTCCAGATCTATGCTCTTGAGTAAAAAAGAAGTTTTGAAAATATTTCACATTATCACTGTGAGAGTGAGGGGCGCGGGTCCCCAATGGTTCTCCTTCTGGTTGAGCAACTGATGCTCCGGTAACTCATCCAAAACGTGCCAGTAAAATTTCCGGGGTTTCAGTCGGCACCAAAAAGATTATACATATTTGAAGTTCAAGTTGAAATTATTTATTAAGAAAATGCATCGCGGCAGCATTGCTGAAAAGTTTCATATAATTTTCCAAGATCCGCTTTGAAAGGGAAAGAAAAAAGAAACCAATAAAATAAAACTTCCGCACAAACCCACGCCCGTTAGGCGAATTAATACAGGGGGAAAAGAAAAGTATAAAAAAAAAAACAAAACACTCATCGTAATGTCTCATATCAACCGATCACCCCTATTCCGATAAATTTGAAGCAGACCTGACGCATGCGCAAATTCTTTCATGGCTCTCCTTTAGCAATATGGACAGTACCTGCTTTGATCCTCAGAGTTCGAAAATAGGTTTATTATATAACAATTTATAGGTGCTTACACTTATAATTATTATTTTAATGCAATTTTTAAATAATAAAAGCTATAAAACAGATAAATAATAAAATAGGTAATTTATTAAATATATATTTTAATAAAAACACTTTCGCGGTAATATCCAACAGTAGTACTTAGTTTGACATTGACTTCAAAAAGTAGTTAGGTATCTTATTTGGAAAAAAATGTGTATAATATGTATTTTAAAAATATAATACCTATTATGCTACCTAAATTTACTTTGGTTTTATTATAATTATTATATATGTACTTAGGGTGGTGCTTATTTTTCAAAGTTTTGAATTTTCAAACTCTTACCCTCTAAATTTGTCCTATTATACCAAAAAATGATTATGATAAAATTTTATCACCAGCAAACAATATTTAGAGGTAGCTCAAAGAGGGTAAAGTTTCGTAACTGAACGAGATTTTGCGATTTTTTGAATTTTTAAGCAAGATAAAAATTATGATTTGCAATTATGTTTAATTTATGTAATTATAATAAAAACTAATTTCTATATGAATAAGTAAAAATTAAACAATTGTAAATTGCATAGCTATTATAAAGTAGTTTTCTTAAGTAGTAGTACAGTATTCAAGTCTATCTCATAGGTGGCAACAACTGTCTAAATGAGTGATTGCCAAACTTATGAAGCCACTGAGCAATAATACCTTTTCCGAATTTTACTATGTGTTATTCTTTCCCCCCCCTCTCCATAGTAAAGAAAGAGAGGTCAAAAAAGTAAAGTTTTCAATTCTCAGTTATTTATTTATAAGTGCTAGAACGAGACGAGAGAGCTACTATATTGGCAGTTACTGCTTTTGCATGGATTCATGCCAAAAAAAAAAATTCTCCATTTTCCTCCTGAGCCATAAATATTGACGAAATATGGTATCCACTAATAGTTGTTAGTGTAATTATGTACAGATTAACCACCTGAGTATGATTGCGCTCTACCAAAGATTTCCCAGTGAGTTAATTGTTGCTGGCGATTTACGGTTTGGTAACGACTGGTCTAAACTACAAGTAAGGAACAATTTTGCTCTGAAATGACACAGTGAACTTGGCAGATAGTGAAAAGGTCATACAAATAAAATTTGAGAGCATTAGACAAGAAAAGAAAAAGAAACTAAATATTGCCTCAATAGAGCGATTGAATCCCAACTGAGTTATATCTAATTGAATTAGACCAAACAAAATATTTATATGACCATTATGCAGTATTTATAATATAGATGCTGCTTGATTTTGAGGTAGTGCAATGTGCATATCAGATTGTTTCAGTGTAAGTTGTAAAGGATAAGTACAGCATTAAAAGTTTTGAGTTTGAAGAATAGGGCAAATCTGAATCTCTGAGCCACTTCCTTTGAGGGCAGCAGTAGCAATAAAAATAAAAATTGATGAATCTAACACTAAGGGAAAGAAATAACCTTCAATTCATTTGTGTGTTCTTTTTTAGTACAGTAGAGCGCCGATTATCCGGACTGGTCGGGACTGAGGTAGATCCGGTTAAAGAAAAATCCGGATAATTGGATTGTCAACTTTAAAGCACATAAGTAGGCTGGGTTTCTTAGGCAGCTTCCCTTCACACTTTTTCCACGCTTAGGACTGGCATTTGTAGTAGTGTATATTTTATCACATTACATATGGCGTGCTTGCCATTGCATCGCTGTTTTTTTTAAATATCTAACACAGTTGATGTACCGATGCCATATTCAACGGCTGTTTCCTTTTTCTCCTTTTTTCAACCTTTTCACAATTTCTATTTTTTTTATCAAAAGATAACACTACTCTTTTGTGCTTCCCAGATATGTTTAAAAAACACCTTCTACACGTACAGATCGCAATCAGAAAAATATGGATTCCTTTAGCTTTGTGTAACAAGTGTCCAGTATGAAAGCGCACAACCACGTGATCATTTCGCGAGGTGCACGCGGTCTGTCTTTTATTCAAGTGACTTTCTCAACAACAGTTTTCCTGGAAATTTAGTTAAGCATAAATAATTGAACTCGACCCCTTGACAGTGAATGCAGTTCTTCCACTGTTTTTCTTCTGTTAGTTTCAATACTTTACTTCCGCTCTAATGCCTTTAAAAAGAATCTTAATCCTTTTGTTCAGTTCCTTCTACTCCCCATGCTAATTGTAACCGAGTCGAACATACCTGAGCGGAGGGGGGGGGGGGGGGGGAGGGCGATCCCTCTTTCTTGGAATGCCAAAAGGAAAAGGGAAATGGTGTTTTTCGACCTCCAATCTGAAGGTCAAAACTTTAGTGTTTTTTTTTTTTTTGCAGAGCGCAGGGGGGAAAAAACGCACAATCCCTGACCGATCCGGTTGATTGGACATCCGGTTAAGCAGCGTCCGGATAAGCGGCGCTCTACTGTACTAATATTATCTTGTAATGGCATGCCACCTAATATATGCTAAGGGATGCTGCTAGCCTGTGTATGCTACACCATGTGAATTACACATAGTCTATCAGCTAACTCAAAGCAGCAAATTTAGTGTGTCTCCTTTCAGAGCCAAATGGTTCCCCCACCCATGGTTTACACCCGTAGTCATCAAACCGTAAAATTCCAGCTACAAGTAACTGCAAGGAAATCTTTAGTAGACTGCAGCGGAACTCATGTGGTTAATTTGCTCATAAGTACACCAAAAACTTTTGATTTTCCATATTTTGTTAATATTCCCATGGATAGTTCATGGCTCAGACAGATTTAGACTAATTCAGGATAGTCACAACGGCGTCATTCGAGAGCTTCTGATAGAAACAGTGCCTAATCCTCTTTAATCGATTCAGAATGATTTAAAAATTTTTTTTTTTAAAAATAAACAATATTTGCGTATGGAACTAAAGAGCCGCAGCTTCATGTCCAAAGAGCCGCAAGTGGCTCGCGAGCCGCAGGTTGCCGACCCCTGTACTAACCCCATGTCCCTTTTCTCCCAAAAACCCATAGAGCACAAGAATATTGAATAAACGTGAATTCCTCAGCTACCCATAAAGTTTCAAATGTCGTAAAGCTGAGCGAGAAATCGCCAAATTTGGTTCCAAAACTTAATTGCTAAATATGCTGCCAATTTGGCTTAATCCAGGACGGCCCCAAGGACGGGGAAAAAAATTGTTTGGTCCTGGTCCTGGCAAAATAGGAGAATCGCTAAGCGATGGAACAGAACTTCTAGTAGTGCTGTGTGTCTAAAGTATCATTGCTCTGTGAATAATTTTTTAGGTTGGATAAATAGGAATTATTGTTACTGTAAAGTTCACGCTCTTAAGATTAAATATAAAGCTTAAATATGTTATTTGAATTTTTAAAAACTAATTATTTTTGCTGTTTATTTCATTTTAAATTTTACGGATTAGTTTCTTTAATTGCTTTCATATTTCTCAGCGTCGGTTATAAAGATTGAAAAAAAAAAAAGATCTAGCTATTTCTGAGAAACACCACACAAAGATATGGTGATCTTTACTCTGCCCCCCCCCCCCGAATTAATTAATTTGTGCATTTCTTAAACATATATATGAATTATTGGCTTAAACTACCCTCTAACATCATTAAATTTATTTACTTATGCTTCTTTCTGTTTTCCTTATTACTTTTTATCTTTGTATAATTAAAAAGAAAAATTTAATATTCAAGGCAGAAACACATTTCAAAATCAGCTCTATTTTGGGCTGATTCCAATCTTCATTCTTAATTAGTAGTATCTAGCTTCCCAAGTTCTTTATAATTGTACCCATCAAAACACCTTTGGTGTTTCAAAAAAGTAATAACTCATAATCTCTCAAAATAAACTGAAATATTTTATAATTACTGACTAAGCTTTTTCAACTTCTGAATTGGGATTTGTGAGTCGTCTTCCTTGAAGAAGATTATTTTTTGTCATTACATTTATCATTTTAAATAAAAATATCAATCATACAAAAGATAGTGACATTACATGTAGTTTTTAATTTTGTGAGTGTCAAAACAAGAAATATGTAATGTAATAGAAAAGCAGATTTATATATATATATAGTTTTTTTTTTTCCCGTGTAATTCTAAAATTCAGCACTATGAAAACTTATTTTTGTTTCAGTAATTTCTTACTTTGCTCCAAAAAAGCAATCTTAACAGAAGTGATCCATATTTTGTTGAATGCAAATGTATGAATAATTATTGAATCCCAATTTTTTTTATATGATAGTGTTGTTCTTAGTTTTAAAGTTTTAAATTCTTCCATTGAAAATATATAGCCACATCTTTTTTCCTGTTAAACGAAAAGAACGTTAGATTTCAGAACTGTAACTGGATATGTTATAATTCCTATTATTACTAATGAAGTGTGCATCAAAGAACAATGTGTTTCTTCTGTTAATTTACCAGCCCTCTTAATTTTTATCGCCTCAATTTGTACAATCTTCACATTATTTCCAGCCTCTTAGCAAATTTTCTGAAAATTTTAGTTTTCTTCTGTTACACTTTCAAATGGCTTGTGATTTCCATCAAACTTTTAATATCCCTTGAGACTCTTTTCAATATATATTCACAAAAATCCTATTCTTCACAACTTAACAATAGTTTTCATGGATGCTTTCAATTTTTTCATCTAATTTTCTTAGAGCACTTGCTTTGCTATCATCAAATATTTTTAAATATCAATCAACGTGGACATTATCAATTTTTTGAAACAGAGATGTTCTTGACAATGAATTTAATGAAATAATTTTCTTCTTTGTGTTTATAATTTAGTTTAAATTTTGTTCAATAAAAATTGTACTTAATTCACCCATTTAAAAGATATTCATTTAAATGATGTCAAGGCATTTTGATACAAGAACTACCTAACTAAACTAATTTTTAAATACAAATGCATCAGTTATGATTTCATTAATATAAAAATCCAATTAGATAATTCAGCTCACAAATAAAACGAGAAGGGAAGTTTCAACAATAAAGATAATGGAAAAACTAAATCAAATAAAATTTTTAAAAAAAAGCTAAAACAAGGAGATGATGTGATAATTTCTGCCAAATTTAACCGATATGGAAACTAAATAACTTGAAAAATAGACGTACTATAAGCATAGATGTTATAAAAGATAGGCCTTTCTTTTTGCAGAACTGTCTTTTTTGCCCAGAGAAAGTGGGGTCAACATCTCTTCTGCGGATCATGTGATCATGGGAAAAGCCGTCTCTCTCCTCTGACTATGACAATGCAAAGTTTTGATTCAATGCTAGAGTCTAAATATTTTCATATCATTCACTTTAAATATTTACATTCGTGTTAAAG
This sequence comes from Octonoba sinensis, assembly GCA_038502835.1. Taxonomy (NCBI): domain Eukaryota; kingdom Metazoa; phylum Arthropoda; class Arachnida; order Araneae; family Uloboridae; genus Octonoba; species Octonoba sinensis. The sequence goes on from CM076598.1 coordinate 146,959,018, forward strand.
ATGTAATTAATGATGCAATTACTGATTTATATATGGTAAATCTAAGTATTTTAAGGTATCGTTTCTGAGATTATCGAACCAAATTGAACCGATGATTCATTTAAGCAAAAAAGCGGGAATAACCGCTTACCCGATCTGATTTATCTTATGCCATAAACGTTTTATCCCAATTTCAAGCAAACCCAGGTATGAGACACTGGGAATGTGTTTTATGTCTAATAGCAGTGGTGTAGTCCTGTAAAAAAGGGTGGGGGGAAGTTTACATTTATCAACATCAAAAAGTGGGGGTACGCTTATGTTAAAATTCAGAACAAGTGGGGGGATGCTTGTGCTAAAGTAAAAAGGTAGGGGGACGCTGTCCCCCTGCGTCCCCTCGACTACACCACTGTCTAATAGGATATTTGAAATTTACTAGTCAATATAAACTAAAATTAGGGCCCATTGAAAATATAAAAAGTAACTTTTTTTCCGACTCCGATTATGCCAAAAACTGGGATGATAAGGTATCAATGTAGGAACTAATTATTTTCTTAGACCAAGTGCCTGTAATCTGGCGCACTTTTAAGGAGAAATGTGTTTCTCTGTCCACAAGGGAAGCCGAGTGTATGGCACTGCTAAAGAAATAGTATGGCTGGATCAGATTTTGACCGAAGTTTCAAAAGTCAATACTTCTGGTTTTCAATTAAAGAAGAGCATCTTACATTGTGATAACAGGGCCGCGATAGATTTTTCAAACTCGCCGATAGAAAATTCGCGCACCATTCACATTGATGTGAGATACCATTTTTTGAGAAACCTGGTGCTTGATAATTGTTTTGAATTAAAACATGTAGTTACAGAGGAAAACTCAGCAGATTGTTTTACTAAACTGTTGAGCAGGGTGAAACTCAATATGTTTATACAACTAATGGATAAATTTACAATTGCTCAAAATGTTTATACACATTAGTTCACAAATTTTAATTTTTGTAAATATTGTAAAGTGTCTTTTTGCACTGGATCATCAAGAAGGGGCAAGTTGTTGGCAGAATATGCCTATTTTTAATTTTTATTAATTGTTCTTGTTGTTCCTATGAAGAAATAATGTTTACTTACTTAAATGTTGGAGGAAATTATCTCCAGCTTTCTGGTGGAATTTTATTTAAATGCTTAAAGATATGACAAAAGGTTAAATATGCTTTGTGCTTGAGAGAAAAGTTATATAGAGATATACATATTGTTTTTAAGCTTTTATTTTTGCTTACTTGCACAAAACATTGCGACTTGTTTGTATAAGGCACATACTCTTCCAAAGGGGAAAAAAGTAGCCTTTCTGCACTATCCCATGATCACAACATACTGACTAACAAGAGATGTTAACATGCGCTTTTAGGGGAAAAAGGGTGAAAAGGCTCATCTATTCTATTTTAAGATCTATGACTGTACGCAATAGGAAAAAACATCTCGTTGCTTAGCACTCGGTAAGATGCTGCTTAACAGGTTTGGACCAGTCCCATAATCAATAAAGTCTAAATATATCTCATTAGTCTTTTGCCTACTCAATTGATACCTATACTAAATGCTCAGAAATATGCTTAAAAATCTCTAGAAATTAATGGATCTAATGCAATAATAAAACAAATTAAACATACTGCATTAACATCCATAAACATAATTTTGTAACAATGTATTGATTGTAATAAGGCTACAAAAAGGGAAAAAACAATCTTAGTGTTATTTTTCCATAATAAAAATAACAATTGGCAAAATTTGCAATCTCAAAGACGAAATTTTAAAATAAAATGACAATTATAAAAATAACAATGGCACTCTACAGACCTTGCAATTCCAAAGTGGACAAATCTGGTGCAGGGTTAAGAAAATTATACATTTCTGATCATAAGTTTTTCATTTTCTTTATTAATGTTCTTCATAAAATGCTTTTTTTCCATTTCGTGCTGTTTTTAAACATGTTTTTAAAATGGTTTCAACTATATTGAATAATGTTCAGTTTTACTAAGTCAAAAAAAATTAAAGATCTAAAATAAATGAAGTGTGCAGAAGCAATACAAGATTACAAGTTTCTTTTATAGCAATATAGTCACAACATTGTTCCAGAATAGAAGCAAAAATAACAATGGTGACTTTGAGCTCTTTACACAAATTACAATGTCAAAAATGACACTTTTTACAGAACTTGCTATTGCAGACATGGACAAATCTCATTCATAATAAAGAAAAAATATGACTTTAAGTTCTTTCATTTATTTGGTTTTCTTTCATTTTAGAACATTTATTTCTAATTTTCTTTCTATTTTAAAACAATGCGTTTTCACAATTGGTAATATTGAAGGATGTTCAGAGTTCAAATTTTGAAGTTGAAACAGAAATGTCCGAGAGATCTGAAATAAATGAATTGTACACAGAATAGTAGAGTTGCAAGATTTATGAGATGAAAGGAACTGTTATGAAGAAATAAAATATTATGAAGTTTTTGTATAAAACATTGGAACAATCAGAAAGAAAATCATCATTGGATCAAAAAAGCTCTTGAACAAGGTGGAGGGAATGAATCGCTAGCGGAAATGACTTTTTGCACATATGTTGCTACATTTTTAAAAAATAAATATTATTGTTACTTTCTTTTCTTGGGGGAGGGGGGGGCTTTTAATTGGAATTGGAGAGGAACTAAAGCTGACTTAGTATGGTCTGAAAATATTGCAATTTTTTTTAGGAAGTAAAAAAAATTGTAATTAGGGAGTAAAATTTCCAATTAACTCCAAATGCTTTTAAAAAAAAGGCGATGAAAGTACTTAATATCGCTATAAAGTTGGTACTTCAATGTTTTAGTAAATACTGTATACTCTAATATGCATTTGACAGAGCAAAGCGCAAGGAATATTTTTTTAATCTAAAGTAATATTATAACCTGAAAAAGTATTTTTCACTTTACAAAATTTCAAACTATTTCTTTAACTTTTTTGTTAAATAAATGATACCATAATCCATAAATAATTAAAGTTTGTTGCATAGGTAGACTATTTAACAAAATCAAGTCACAACTGGTTAACAAGAATGCATCTAAATTGACAGTATGTCTGCATTCCACTCGTCGCCAAGCGCAACCAAATCACGCCAAATCAAAAATACACAGAATTTGTTGAAAAAACTTCATTTTACTAAATTTAAACTCTTGCCTAACTTTAAAGAGATGCTTTTTTATTACTTCGTGACAGTAGCTATTAATCAGTAAGATAAAATAACAATAGGAGCCTAAATCAACTATCAGTGTTTGGAAAACATGTACTTAATTATAACCATGAAATAATTAAATAAATAGTAGCAAATGACCCAAAATAAAGTTAAATACATATAATTTAAATATTTTTGGAACAGTATAGTAAGAATTTTAAACCTGTAGTTGCCTTGAATTTTACAGACTATGAGTTTTTGTCGAGTACTATCTTGGTTCTATGTTTAAGCTACAGAATGAAAGGAAAGCACTGCCTTGGGTGGTGTGTTTCAGCCATTCATCAATAGAAAAATGATGCCGCTCTGACGGCACTCTCGGCAGATAAGGGAACTGTAAGGTAGACAAAGACTTAATGATTGAGAAATACATTGGGACTGCAAGAGAAGGTTGCAAGGACAGAGCAACACTTTTGCCTATGAAGTAGAATACCAGATATACATTTTTCCTTCTTGGTGTGGGTATTTTGGTCACGGTGCAAGTTCTGAAGGGTTAAGTCTATTCATTTCGGTTTGATTTAAGGTTTGTTTCCACTTTAGGTGATGTCATGTCTTATGAAGCAATGCAAGGTATTCCAAAACGAGGTAGAAAGCCAGGAAGTCGTTTGTGTGTTGTCTGTAAACACATTTTTAATTGTGAATCCGATTTAGAAAAACACATGGTGATCCATAAAGATTGTGATTTCAGTGACGTTGGACCTAAACAGGAAGAGGATGTAGGTAAGAAAGTTTTCTTTAGTATTTATCTTTTTATTAATCTTATCTGCCAATTAGAAAAAAATAGGCAAAACAGATCCCCAATAAAAATTTATCCTTTGATAGGTTTTTTGCATTTATTTTCATTGAAACATTCCCCCTAAATGCCTAATTACTGCATTTAAAAAATACTTTAGGGTCGTTTCACAGTATTGCGCACGTTGCGGACATGACATTTGCTGCAAACTTTAATTAATCATAACGCAACAAAAAATTGAGCTAGATAAATAGCCTTTCTTTTAAAAAGTAAGAATTCATTGCTCTTTGTAAAGCAAAGCATATTTAAGCGTTAAAATGAATTTAAACTCATATTTTGGAAAACGTGGGAGCATTTCGGACCATGATGCAGAAAAATATAGCTTTTGAATGAGTCTTCATGTATGTGTTAAATTCTCCAAATTTTATAGGTTGATGAAAATTTCCTTTGAAAAATTACAGTACGTTTTAATCTGAAGAAAGCGGGAGATTTTCAAAAAAATCAAATAATTTAGTGGAAAATTTCCTAATTAAAAAAAAACAGTGCGTTGCGGACATAACACAAAGTTTACCTCCTCGAGTTTTTTCTGATACGGGCTTGAAATGATGTTTGAGTGTCATGTTTTCATTATTTACTAAAACTACTTGTTCAGGTCAACAATGATCATTCAATGGCCTTCTTCAAAACCAGTGGAAGTTGATGCTGAAGCCAGATTAAATGGTGCAGAATCTTCCTTGGATGGTAGCTTAAAAATTAATGTAGCCTGGTTCATATTTTGAGAACTAGAAAAGGGAGAAATTAATTAAAATTCTACTGAGTTGTATGCTATTGGTCGAATAAAATGTAATGATCTTGTATTGGGTATGGATTTGCATAGACTAAAATCCACAAGGGGTGTAGTAACCAGAACGATACTGTCCTACCCGTTACATTTCAAGTGAACGCTTCAAATTCGAGCATAATTTTTACATTGTGAACATTATACTAAGTTACACAAAACACTTGAGAGCAACAACCAACTACAAAAACAAAACCCAAGATGTGGGGAATATGGTTATGGTGATAATCAGTTATACTTACACGAGCATAAAACTATTTGTGTAAAATCTCCCCTTTTAACAAAAGTTTCATTTGTTCAATATTTACAAATCAACTCTCTTACAAATCAATCTCTACTGGTTTAACAACTCTTCCGGATCTCGTGGGGGAAAGCGAACTTGTCAAAAGCATCCAGATCGGGCTGGTGTGGGATTGGTACAGGAAAAGGATCAGATGAGACTGATGCAAGATCAGGATTTGGGGGATTTGGCACTAGTAGGCTGAATGGGAACTGCAGGGGTTGATTGGTTAATTGCAGGATTACTTTGATCTGGTCTCAAGTGAACTCTATTCCTCCCAAGTTGACCTCCAGCAGCAGTATTCACTAAGTTTGAACATGTTGTATCTAGCTTTCTCAGAATAGTTCCCATTGTCCAATCTCTATGATTTAGTTAAGTGTAAACTAGTTGATTAGATTTTTAATTTCTAGATTTACATGTGATTGGTCATGATATTTCTTCTGCATCTCCTTATTACTTAATAAGTTATGTTACAAATTGTGATTTTAATATGTTCTTTTTAGTAGGCAGTAAAAATGTCGATGATCTATCCATCAATAATTGTGTCGGCAATGGTAAATAATATTTTGGGGTGCTATTGTATTCAGTCCATTCCAAATTTAGATCTCCACTGTACTGTAAAACCTTCAGCATCAGATTCTGAATTGTGCCAATATCATGTTCTACCATTCCATTGGATTTAGGATAATTTGGTGAAGAGGTGATGTTTCACATCATATTCCTTAAGAAAAGCCTGGAATTTATAACTGTCAAATGGCAGTCCATTGCCTAAATGCAGGCATTTCGCTATTCCATGTGTTCTAAAAATTTATTTCAATGCACTTATGTCGGCTTCTGCCATTTTCCGATTGCCATGTCTCACTTTAATGAATTTTGAATGATAGTTTATGGCCAGTAAGTAACCTTTCCCTTTTAAATACATAAAATCAACAACATCAATCCAAGGATGCTTGGGTATGTTGTATGGTATCATTTGTTCTGGATTGGATTTTTGGTATTTCTGACAAATTTTGCAATTGCTTACAAAATTCTTGATTTTTGTTGTCATATTTGGCCAATAAACAGGGTTTCTTGCTTTATTTTGGCAAGATATGCCTTGATGTGCAACATGTAATTTTTGTAGAATTTCAAGTCTTCCTTGCGATGCAATCTCTAAAACGTGCTAAGATCTGAATATCCTGTATGGCAGACAGACCACTTGAATATCCTTACACATTTACATAGCTCTCTGATTCCGCCCAGGTAATGCCCAACGCACATATGCTGGGTCACCAGTGGAACATTTTCTAAACGGTCAAACAGCCCACGCGTAACTTAACATTTGTAAGATGTGAGTTATAGTGTTTAATTTATGGCTATCAAGGTGGCGTAGTGGTAAGGTGCAGGCCTCGTGTGCTCAAGTTCGCAGGTTCAAACCAGGCCTAAATCATTGGATTTTCAAGACTCAGAAAGTCGTCTGCGCCCATGTCGTATGATTATGCGACATGTAGACATTCCTTGAGTATTTGTTTGGTATGGATACTCTCAGCAAAATTAAATTTCTAGTGCCCTTTGCATCAACGAGAGCTCAGGTGCCACCATCTAGGGGGAAACTATGCGTCAAAAAGTTGCGGCAATGGTACCACACTCATTGTGGTGCCACTGAAAGAGTTGGTACCAATCTTTAGGAATGCACTAGATCTGCTATGGTTGCAGACCAATACTGCAGCCCATTAGAAAGAGAGCATCAGTTTTGAAACATTTTCAGTGGAGAGCCCCGGAAGCCACTTGGCTGTTAACGTTACCAAATATAGCCTAATATGCAATTTTAAGTCTTCAATTTCAAAAAATTTCTGTGATGGAACCCCTGAACCCCCATTTCATCTTCTCACATCCTCGAAAATCATCAAAAATGTATTTTTAGAACTTCATCTTGGAAAAATTTCAGCTGTCTTATAATGTCAGCATAGCCTAGTATGTGTTTTATAACTTGAATTTCCCAAAAAATGAGAACCCCCTTCCTCCTTCTCTAACGCCATCAATATACTCCAAAAATTACGAATTTTGAACTTTAATTTCAAACAATTTCCACAGGACAGCTGTTGAATCAACCTGTCTTTTGTATCACCAAAGATAGCCTAATATGCGTTTTTAAAGACGAATATTTAAAAAAAGGTCCAGGAGACTGCCACCAATCCCCTCACATCCTCGAAAATCATCAAAATTGTTTTTTTAAAAATTCTTCTTTGAAAAATTTTAGCCGTCTTTTACTTTCATCAATAATAGCGTAATATGCATTTTATAACTTGAATGTTAAACAAAATTCAGAAAAAGCCTCGAAACTTCCCCTATTTCTAACATAATCAATGGGCTCCCAAAATTGCTAATTTATAACTATAGAAAAGTATTGAAATAACATTGACATTGTATTATTTGAAACATTAAATTTTGAAAGGAACAGTCGTAATGTTTAAAAAACTGCTTAACCTACTACTTATTCTCTGGCATTATCATAATCTTCAAAACAATTTTTTTATTAGTGCGAATTAAATGGTATTTTGCAAATTATCTGAATGGATTGCCGTTTAATTGTCGTAATAAGTAAAAATGTATTGTACTTGTTCATTTGAAATAGGGCCATTTCACAGTATTTTCTAAAAATTTTATTTTCAAATAATGTGATGAGCACATTATTTGAAAATAAAATTTAGTGATAATTAAACTGTAAATTACGTACTTATAACAAAAAAAGTGTCATGTTGCGGACTCTACATTTGGACAAAATACTGTGAAATGGCCCTGTAATGAAGTATGTCTTTCATACTTTTAAAAATATTAACTGGTGTTAAGCGAGCTTAAAAAACGTGAAACAAGTTTATGAGTTTTTCATTGTGCGAAATTTTACCATGCGAAACTACTTTTTACACCTGGTGCCCCTTCCAGAAATTATTCCTGGCTCCGCCCCTGAGGTGCTTGTTTAAATTATATTTTTTGGAGATTTTTTTTCCTCACAATATGAGCAAACAGCCCCACCGTTCACCACAGGTGTAGGTCAGCTCTGATTCTGATTTTCTGAAGGATTCATTGATGAGTCCTGAAATGGGCCTTTTGTTTGGTCCTGAGAAGGACGGTTGATTGCAAGGAGAATTATTATTCATTTCAATAAAACAGAAGCATCACAATGAGAAAGCAACAATTACAAAAGCACAACACTGAATAATAAATGCAGTGTGCAGTTACAGTGCACAGTAACAGTTAAACACAACTCCACACACATGGATATTTCATGCCAAAAATACCAAAAGCAGGGTGTAAGGTTTTGATACATAAGGCGCATACGCAGAAGCAGTGGAATATCTTATGCTGAGACCATTCCGAGTAGAACTAATATGTGCATAAACTGTTGCCATTTGTGAAAACATATTTAAGAACATATTTGTATGTGTTGCCATGTAATAACTAACAAAACAGTTTAAATTTTATGTTTTCATTTTGTTTAGGAATGTGATAATCACATTTATAAAATAAAAATAAAAATAATTTTTTAAATTAATCTTTCATTAGTTATAATAATCACTACGTTATAATGAATGGCAACAATGACTTTTTTTTTCAAATTGTTTAGTTAAAGGTATGTTTTTTAAAAAAAATTAAGCTTAACTTTTTATTTTAAAGTTTTATATAAAACCTAGTGCTTGTTATTATAATAACAAGCACTAGGTTTTTTTAATATTTGGTGTTTGAGAAAACACCAAAATATGGTAAAATATAGCGCCATTTTATGTAGCCAGCAAATTTATATCAAATTTTGGTGCAATATAGCACAAAACTTTTTACAGTGTATGTCTGGAATTTGTCATGCTTGCAACATTGTGGCCATGAGCAATTTGAAAATATTTTTAAAAATATTATAGAGCAAAATCATGTGAGGAAGTGAGGTACTCTGCCATTGCTCATTCTTTGAGACAAACCAACACTGACAAGTCCTTGTCTCATTCGCAATTTTTTTTTTATTTGTAAACCTTTAAAAATATTTTACTAAATTTCTGTTTGTTATATATATATATATTGGAACACATTGCTATAATACAGTAAATTGATAGAAGGAATAACATTTTTAAAAAATGTAACAATAATTAGCAGCACTAATAAAAATTAGAAATTTTTTTATTGAAACGCCAACATATTCTTTTACAAGTAATTTATATTAAAATATGAAAGGTAAATATGCAGTGTAATTATGCAATAATTATGCAGACACCTTATTTGTTTTAATGGATCATGTTTAATTAGAAATATTAAATGTTATAATGTCAGTTTAAAAAAAATCTGTTTTGTCATGTCTGCAACTTTTAAACTCTTTTTTTTTTTTTTTTTTTCCCTCAATATTTTTTCCCCTTCATGATATTTGAGCTTTTTTTTCTTCATTTTCACAAAAACAGTTTCATATTCATAAACTACATTCAATTAGCTTTACTTTAATATGCGACACCATTGAATTTTAGGTAAAAAAAAATTAAGCATGTCAGGGCTGCAAATACTGTGGAATCACAATTTAACATAATTCTGAATTTTATCACTTATATTCTTTTATTCACTCTTTTTTCTAAAATTCATATTCAGCTTTATTCACAAATAAAGCACTTTTACAAAATTTAAGTTTCACAAGAAATGTTTAACAATTTCCCAAAGAAATCTGATTCTGGGGTCAATCCATACCACTTCATCCATGCTATGAAACCCATGGTATCAACATAGTTAAAGTAAAAAAAATCATAACTTTAGCAATTTTCATGATATCACAAAAATGTTTTCATTTAAAAGTTCAGAATAAGACAAAATGCATTTCACAATATATCTATTGAATGGTGCAGTTAGTAATAGCTCAAACTTGGATTTCATAAATATTTTGAAGAAAAAACGGGAACTTTTAAAACAGCATTTTATCTAAAAGACACTGCAATAGCCAAAGTATTTATTTTTTGAAAATAATCCTTAAAGTATAAACTAAAAAGTTCTAAAATAAAATTGGGGTTTTTTTTACTGCCAGTATATTTAATTTCACAGGAAACAATTAAAACATTGTGTACAAAATAGCTTTTACAACATTACACTGTTTGGCTTCTTACTATAAAATATTAAGTGCTATAAAATCATGTGATATAGACTATATAGAACAAAATAAGAGTATTTTTGCAACACATAAGTTCACAATTTAATTTTGATGAAGCTAAAAATAAAGAATATGCATAAAATTGAAAAAAAAAGAAAGTTATTGACTCATAATTTTTTACCAATGTATTCTAAACTTAATGCAGGCTCATTTGCTATTTACTGCGCAAACGAGTTCCGCTCGGAAGCAAGATTTCAACCGAAAAGGTTGGAAACGAGCACTACTTGCATAGTGAAAATTTTCCCCAATGCACACTGGCGAGCTGAGCTCGTTTGCCATTATTATTCTACATCCTATATTTATGATTAACAATCATTATTTATTTAATTGATTATAATCATTTATAATTTACTAGTTAATAATGCTTGTTTATTAATTAGTTAAAAAAACTTATTTATGTACTACAAATACCATAGGCGTAACCAGGGGGGGGGGGGTTGGGGGTTCAAACCCCATTGGGTATTTACTTATTTAGGGCACATTCATTTTTTTTTCTTTTCTCAACTTGGCGGAAATTATGTCAAGTTAATCGGGATGTGGGCTTGGAAAAATCATCATGCTTCTGTTGGTCGTTTAAAAAATATATTTTTTTAAACTTCGTGTCAACAACATAGGCCACAGGTGAGGGATTTTCCCTCTTCTTTGCTTTTCGAGGGCAAAATTATCCTCGGGGCCCGGAGCACGTTCCCCCTTCATGAGAAACTGTAACGGGGAGTCACGTGGTAATGAGGGATGCATCTGTCAATCATCTTTGCCGCAAAGTGTTTCTAAAATAAAGCTCTGTATTTAAGTTATTTTTTCCCAGCAGGTTATTAGCAAATTGTCAATTTCTTACCGGGTAGCCATTGCGTTCAATTAAAATGAGTAAAGGTAAAGAGATGCCGAATGCTACGGATTCTCCGTAGTACCTACGTAAAAAAAACAAAAATTTGAAGGATTACGGAAAGCGCTTTTTTTTCTACGGAAAATACAATATTTTAGCAGAGTTCAACTTTTCGCGCTTGGCGCGCATATAAAAAAAAAAGATTCGCCGACAGTCGCCAAAACGAGTGCTTACTGACGATTCGTGGTAGTTTAGAGCTGCGAACAATAGGAGATTGGCGACGGTAGAAAGCTCAAAATTCCGGTTCTAACCGGAATTTCTCCCAGCGTGGAGCAATATTTACAGCAACCCTGTTCTACTCGGCGAGAGAGTTCAGGTAATGTTTGGATTTTTTCGCTTACTTGCATGACACAACACGTGCTTTTAGCATTAGCAGTTGCTTATTGCATTCTTCATTGCGTACGTCGCGTCATTTGTTCGTTTGGTTATTAACGATTTGGTCCTAAATTAATTAACGAATTCAGTTAGAAATTAAATTTGTATTTTATATTGAACAATAATCTTATTGGGTGGAAATATAACCGGGAAATCAGGGAATTCTCTGGGAAGTTTTATGTTTTGGGAAATATCAGGGGATATTTAACTTTTCTCCAAATATCAGCGAAAATTATTCAAACCGGCAAGCGTCCGGAGTTTCGTCTGCGAAATTTCCTTTAGTTGCGCATAGTCAGCTCGATTTCCCGATTTCTCATTGGCGCCACAAGGGGGGGGGGGGGGGGACAGAGAGCTCCTGCCCCCTCCCCCAATTTGGAATTTTTAAAACTTTTCTTTACTCGATACAGGAACAATATGCATCTTGAGAAAATAAAGTAATATAAGTATAAAATAATGATGGGAGGGATCTTCATTCTCAAAAAAAAAACTTTTGATTTAAAACTCTCAGCAGTTGCAGATTAGATTACTTAGAAAATTACGTTATTTTCTCCTTCCAGGGGTGGTAGAGTTCTGGAAATTTCCGGAATTTTTTTTGCCAAAGTTGCGTAAATTTTATTTTGCTTCTTGACCTTAAGTTTTCCGCCTTCATTTTGGTTCTTTTGCTTTAAATTGCAGCAATGCATATTTCTTATTTGATTTATGTAATTCTTTAAAATATTGTGCGCCTTTCCGCGTGCAAACAAGAAAACGTATGCGTTCTTTTCTTTACGCAATCTTTCTGCATCCTGTACATGAATCGTATTTTTTCCATTTTAACCCTTTTTAAAATTTAATTATAAAGTAAGTAAATAAAATTCCTTTTTATTTTTTATCAATATCTTACCGCATATACTTGCGTGTAAGTCGATTCGCATGTAAGCAGAACCCCCAACTTTCAGACAAATATACAGAAACCCGCTTGTAAGTCGACCTTTCAGAGATAAATCGGGAACGTTTTTGCCACAAATTTTTAGGCATAAATGTTTTTAAAAGAAGGGGGAGGAATTGTAATTACAATTGGAAATTTGTAGGTATGATGTGGAGTTTCATTTTTGCGATCGCGATTTTCGTAAAGGGTTTGTGTTTGCCGTTTGATTGTTAATTGTTGCTTTTATTCTGAATCAATAAAAAAGAGCTTTTGTTTTTTCATTTCTTGCAGTCTTATTAAATGCAATAAATAATTTTAGTAATGTTTTTTTCATCATTTTGATGATTTTTTAGAGGAAATTGTATTTTTTTAATAATCCGCACATTTTATTAAAATAGTACACCCTTTTTGTACCATTTTCCTGTTGTCCTATATTTTATACATTTTCCATTGCCACCCCTGTTAAAATAAGTACCTTTTTCCATTTCTGTCTGAATCAAGTAGTTTTCATGAATTTCAACTAGATAAATTACATTTCCTCTTATATGCTAGAAAATACAGTACCTATAAAAAAAATTTGAGGTTCAGGAAATTGTTTTGAAAGTTCAGGAAATGCAAATCCTTACTACTACCACAACCCCTGCCTTTACTAAAAAAAGGGAATTGCACAAAGTTCAGTTGGAAAAGTAGTGTCACCCTCCCTAAATATTTTTTCTGGTTTCATCACTGATACTGTCATTACACATGGCAATGACGCTGTGTAACTCACAATGTCATTATAACATCAGGGAAATTTTTGGAGCCTAATAATCGAGTTATCAGGGTTTTTTTTTTTTGAATTCTGTTGCCACCATGGCTCAGCCGAGGCAAATATTTAGCTTTCAGGTTGAATATTGAGTAGTTTTTGCATCCACGTTTCTCTGGTATTATAAACTACTGATAAGCACTGAAAACTACTGACAATTTTTCAGGTTACTACTGAAAACTTTTAGATTAGAGTGGCATCTCCGTTTTCATTTTTCAAAAAACGGAAAGATGACGAATCTAGATCAGAAAATAATGAAGAGTCAAGAAATGACGCACCAGACGCTATATCCAGTGTTTCTTTCAGACCTTTTGCTCCGGGCAAGGCCGTATTTAGAGGGGGGGGGGGGGTCTGACGGGCCGCCCCCCCAAAAAAACTTTTCTCGATTGTATAAGATATATTAAAAAAGTAATTTTAAATGCATAATTTTTTAAATCCATAAAATTTTTCAGAAATTTGCTTAATATTCGTGGAATTTAATTTTTTATTAAGTGTAAAGCACATATCTATTTTTTCCCCAAGAAAACTAAACACATATACATATGATTTTATTTCCTCTTTCTGAAGGGTTGTGATCATGACCAAAGTACGTAACTCATAAAGTGGACTTTCGTCTGGTTATAATCAACCCCTTATCACCTTGGGGGATTTTTACAGCGAAAGGTGGCTTCAATCACCATGCCACACACAGACAGACAACAGAGATCCTTTCAATCACTCCAGAGGGTTTTCTTTCCTTGATGTTTGTTTTACCCAAAGGCAGCAATTTGGGAACACAATTGCACAAGTTTCATGGAAAATATTCTATACTGTGATGGAGATTTGTTTTCTGATAAACCGGTGTTGTATCCGCTGGGGTCTGAAAATAAAGGACCCATTATTAATGTTTTGTCCTCCTGCACCGGAAGCCCTAAAAGTATTGATTCGTAGAACTTTATCCTCAATAGTAATTGCAACATTGTCGTAATCCAAATGGACCAACAATTGACCTAATGGGTTAAAGCCCTCAAGCCAGGAAGGGATGCTCATCAAGAAATTTTAAAAAGAGCAGTTTGTATTTATTTATGATTTCCTGTCCAAACACCCCATTTTGGTAATATCTTGTTTGTAGATAGGCCGATTGGGAAAACTGATGAACTGTATTTGCATTGCATTCTGATTTGCAGATGTTCTCTCATCTCTTATATTTTAAATGTTTTTTTCCTTATAGTCCATCATTGATTGCATTGCGACTCTGGAAAACATCCGTTTTACGTTTCCAGTCTCACTGCTACAGTTTAATGCTGTATTTTAGTTTACAATCAAAGTATTATTTATATCTTAGCTAAATTTTAAATTATTTACGATACATAATATTGTTTGCACTCCAGCGATGCACACTTTTGTCATGCAAAAAGAAAAGAAAATTTGATTCAGACGCTTCCAATTCTGAGGTATGTTTTGCTATAAATTAAAAATTTTTTTAGAGATTTATCGTGGGGATGAGCCTTTTGTAGGGGAATTTGGATTTATTCTCTAAAATACCACAATTTCCAAGTTATAATATTTTGAATACCTAGACATAGAAGACGGCTTAGCGCTAAATATTGAATTTTCTATTGCGTTTGAAATAAAAAATAAATTAATAGATCTAGTAATGAATGTTTAATGTTTTTGTGAATCAAGGCCATATCCAGAGGGGAAGGGGGACCCACGGGCCTGTACCCCCTGAAATCTTTTGCAGTGTATCATATATTCTTCCCTGAAACTTTCCTTAACATAAGTGTGTCAAAGTCTGCCCCTCCCCCCCCCCTCAAAAAAAAAAAAAAAATCCGGATAAGGCCTTGGCCCAGGGGGAGAGGGGCATGTTAAGCATTAGGTGGGACAGTGTATGCTTCAAAATCATAACTCTTTATATATATATACCTATGACTAGAAATGATAATATAAATTTTTTTACAATTATGATAGATTTTTGATACTATATATAGTAGGTGTAGTGTTAGATCTTTGGTGAAGTTAGAGGAGTGGGTATTTGGGGCTTCTGCAACTTAAATTTTTGTAACTGGTCTTACAACTATAATGTTTAGGCTAGCCCTGGAGGCGAGGGTTCTAGAGCTCTCCCCAGGAAACTTTTTGTAATCTTCCTAGCAATGCAATTTCGTGATTCTTTGGTGATGTTAGAGGAAACAAAATTTTTTGGTTACTCTCCCCCTCCTCCCACAAATTTCTTCAAAATAAAGTCTTATATCTTTTAGGTTACTTTTGGGGTTGCTCATGATAGTGTTCGATGTCCTTTCCCTGAAAGTGTTTCTGAAAGTAAAACGTCTTAATAACATAATTTCTCTTCTTTCTTTTTTTAAAAATTGTGATCTGAATTTTTTCCCGTGGGCATTGCAGTCGACTTGCTCCGAGGAGGCAGTTCCACCCCCCCCCCCCAAGAGATGCCTGAAATAAACACAGAGTATATCTTTAAGACAAGTATTTATGACTAGTACATTTTGAACTCTTTTACACTTATTGGTTTTTCGTCTGTACATTTTTAGGGTGACCCCCCCTTTCACCAACCTTAGTTACGAATATGACAAATACTTTAAGAAATTTTTTAAACGCATGAGGCGAGCTAACTGCGGCATCACAGAGAAGGGTGACATTTTCGGAAGAACGGCAGGGGAAAGCAGATCCCACTTTAGACTACTGTTTACTTGTAGAACTGCTTGAATTAAGTAAACAAAAACTGCTCATTTCCCTTACCGTCAAAGGGTTAATAAACACTGCAGCCCTGTCAAAAAAAAAAAAAAAAATTAACGATTACCTTATATTTCCGAATATAAGCCAATCCGTGTATAAGCCGAGAGTGCATTATTCCTTCAAAAATGTACCAAAAATTCAAAACTCGTATATAAGCAGAGATAAAAATTTGAAGAAAAAAAAAATTACAGCTCAAAGAGAATCGCCAAAAGGAGCGAAACATTCGCCAAGCAGGTAACACAGATCAAGTATTTTCCAATCAAGACGTGTGAAAGTGAGAAGCTTAGTGCCAACGGCGATAGATTGATCTCTAGTAACCCTGTCTAAGGCGAGTGCCGACCACCGAGTCAGCGAGCACGTGTTCCGTTTCCTTATTCATTAATTGCTTTTGGCCCCTGCGTTTGCTTAGTTTGTGTTAGGGAAAAGTCCCAAAAACAAGATTCAGAGGGGTGTGTGGACCTCGCCTTAAGTGTCTGGTAAAAACATGAGAAAAGAATTTTGAAAATAACAAAAGATTTATTTTAACATTTAAAATTACAAATAACAATTGTAGAAAAATGTAATAAAAATCCCCGTAGCTGCACAGTGCGGTAAAAATGAAAATCTTATACCACATAAATATGCACTGGGCTTGACTCTTCCATTCACATACATTCGATGATTTCTATCCTGGAAAGCTTATGGCACATCAAAATCTTTCCATTAGTTATATGACATCTCATCACAGTCGGAAAGTCAACAGATCATAAAGTCCGTCAGGCCCGTTCCAGAAAAACCATCCTATATGGTGGACAACATGGCTAACACGACCGCACGTCCGCTGCACGTCAGACGAAGCCCAGCAGGCTTATCTCTGGGAACACAAGCGTATAGGAAAAACGCTGAAAGGGAGAGAGAAGGGAGATGGAATTATCATCAAGCTTTTATAGCAAAAACGTTCCATCCGTCATCAACTCATTTGCATTTTCCAGTTTGAAACTTCCTGAAAAAAACTTCGGCAAACAATCCTTCCGTGTGAGTGGCAACACCATTTTTACAAACTCACACCGGAAATAAACATAAAGTTCAACCGTACGAATTCACGTTCTTTTTCACTGTTCGTTTAACGGTTAGAACCGTGAAAGTTGTTTACATTTTAGCACATGGTATTTTAACATTACGGAGGTCGGGATGTTCGTCAATAGGTATTAAAACGAGTTCTACCCCGAGCCCTGGAGATAATTCCTCGTACATGTGAATAAACATTTTGCATTAGGAACGTCAAGAAACTTTAATAAAAATAAAATAGGCATATTTTGCCAACAGTTTGTTTTACATTTTTCATTGTTTTTATTCAGTTATTTTTCTACATTTATATTAGGAGGATGAGCGGGAATTGAAAGGCCCACACAGCTAGTCGTGAGTGTATTATAGTCGGGAGCAAATTTCGCCATTTTGTTTCAGCGATGATTTCACAAAATCCAGTTGTAAAATATATGTATATTCTTTTAAACAAAACTACTTATTTTAAGCTAATTATTTCCTTTATGTAGGAGACATAAATTACATAATTAGAGCTCTATATTAGTTGATATTTCGCGATATATAGACCGACTTATTTTTTTTCAGATTATCGGACCCGTATATAAGCCAACCCCCCCCCCCCCCCCCCCCTTTAGCTTTCAAAAAAGTTCCCAAAATTCCCGGCTTATACACGGAAATATACGGTAGGCTCTTTAAATGAATGCAAATGGGGATCAAAAGGACATCAATATTTTAAATTGAATCTTTAGTTACACTAAGTTGCGCTCCGTGCCAGGCAGTACATTTTCAGTAATGACGCTTTATTCATTTATTTATTTTTTAGAAAAATAAATGCTTAAAAATGCATTTTCCTGATTTTGGTATAAACTTACCATTTTACAAGATGAAGACATCGGTTTTTCTGTAGGACAGCGCACCTGTTTGTACATTACTACCTTTGCCTGAATTCCAAAGTGAAATGGCGGCAACTTGACAGACCGCCTTGGCGAAGTTGACAGGTCTTGGGTCCTAATGTTCTTGAGAAGTTTAACATCTAGTCCTAATCTTAAATTGGACACTCTGAGGGAGAGCATTAGAATGACCATGGAGACCAAAAGAATTGCTACCAGAGGCCAGTAAAGGGCAGGACCTAAGGGTAATCTCCGAGTGTGTCCGCTTCCTTGAACCCAAGGCATAAGGTCCGCAGAAGACAGAACTCAACAGGTGCAGTTCACCGTTACATTTGAAGAATATTTAGAAATTCTAATTGGAGGCCCAGAAAAATTAACTCCTCACTCCTTTAACAAAATCTCAAGCTAGATATTTGAAAATCAAAGGTAATCTCAAATTGGATGAAGCCGTTGTTCTAATGGATTTCAATGAAAACGAATCTTATATTTTTCAAAATGAAGTAAAAGGGTACCATTGGTCAAGTTATAGCTGCTCTCTTCATCCAGGCATAATAATACCCATCAGTGACGTATCCAGAGACTCTATTTGTGAGGGGCAATTCTAGGCCCGTCATCTAGGAGGATGGTAGGTAAACCACCCTCCTCAGAGAGCTTAAGCCTCTAGAAACATATTCAATAATGGGCCTGGCATGTAGAATCGTCCTCATTCAACATACATGGAAATAAATTTCATCATTTTCCCTTTCGTTTTACTATTTCTTTACCCTTCTGTCATGGAATGGAAAATTAATATTGCTCTAACATAACATTCTATTTTCGTGTCATATTGGAGGATATTAGATTGAAATTATTAAATAAAAGTTTAATGACAGTACTCATACTGAAATGACAAAACAGACCAAAATAAAGAAAGTAGAAATCAAAAACTCAATCATTACAAATGTGGTCCTACTCGGAAACTTTGGTTCGAGAGAAAAAAAATTTTTAAATCTAAGAATATGATGTTGTGGGATGATAATCAACTGATTTCTTTTTTCGAATCAAGATGGAAACTCGCAAATAATTCTTGATATGGCTAAACAAAACGAAGAATCAAACTTCTTCCTTCCAGCTTATCAGTATTTCAATCACTCTAGCTTAAAAAATTCTATCCCCTGTTCGTGTAACGATATAAAATTTAAGTTTGTGGGTAATCTTTAAGTAAATTTTCAGTAGTCATTTTTTTTTTCACTAATTTTTTATTCTTATTTGTTTAGTGGACATCATATTGCTCCTCTCTTGGACTTCATTTGTTGGAGGGGGTGACTGGCCTCCCCCTGTGACTCCCCCACTGATACCCATAAAGAAAAAAATAATAATTTAATAGTTTCTATTTTGTGTGTAGTGTCTGATGACTTGGAACAAGATGTAGCATTTGTTCACAAAACACAAAAGGTTATAGTGGAACACTTAAAAAACAATATTCCAGCTGTGAGAGTGTGACTTACTATAGCAATGGGTGTGCTGCACAATACAGAAATTGTAAAAAAATTCTCTACTTGTGTCTTCGGGAAAGTGATTTCAAACTAAAAGCTCAATGGTGTGTTTTGCCACCAGCCATGGGAAATCTCTTTGTGATGGTATTCGTGGCAGCATCAAATGCATTATAACAAAATCAAGTCTCCAAATGACTCCTGGTAATACTATTAATAATGCACAAAAATTCTTTGAGTTTTGCTGGACCAAAATTTAAAAAAAACTTCACAATGATGAACAAAAGAAATAGTAATAGAAGCAAGTAAAGAACTGGAGACTCTCTTCTCTAAAGCAAAGACTTCCTGGAACACACGTAGCTTTCACCATTTTCAGCCTATATCTGAAGACTCGATTACAACAAAATGTGCAAGTTTTGACAAAAAAGTTTGCAGTCTTTAATTTTTCAAAAAAAAATCATGGGTGATAATGTTTGATATTGTTGTACACAACTACATTGCCTGCATTTATGACAACCAGTGGTTTTTTGGATTAGTTTCATTAAAACATGATGAAGGTGATGTTAAAGGTACATTAAGGCATCCCCAAGGACCAGCTTTGTCTTTTCATTGGCCCACAAAAGATATCTGTTCCTATAAGAAATATAATTTCATGTGTCAAACTTCCAGTTACAAAAGCATCAAGTAGATTACAATAGGTTACAATAGCATCAAGTATTATTTTCACGAGAAAGAGATTATTTCAATCCATTCCATTGCAATAACATTTTAAAAGACTCAAGGACATTAAAAAGATATTGTCACACACAAAGTTTTGTTTAAAATAGTTCTATTATAATAAAAAGTAACTTTTCCTTTTATAATGGTTTCTATTATAAAAGTAAAAGTTACTTTTGGCCTATTTAGCATCTCACAGATGTAACTAGGAACTTTAACTTTATCAAAATCAAATTAGAAACTTACGTGTTGGTAAAAATAGTCTTATTTTGTATTATATAGTCTGGTATTTTATGATTTTATAGCAATTAGTATTTTATAGTATGAAGCCAAAAATTGTATTGTTGTAAAAGCTATTTTGTACATAATTTGTTTCCTGTGAAATTCAACACATGGGCATGAAAAAGACCAATTTTATTTTAGAACTTTCTCAAATAACAGGGAACAGCCACTAAAAATTGTCTGGTTAACTGGTAAATGGCCTCATTTGTACAAGATGATCAACAAGAGAGATGAAAAATTCTTGTTGCATTATTTTATGCATCATATTCATCATTTTTTAAAACTTTAATTACATTAAATTTAAATATTGTTGACATCAACAAAAAAAATAATAATTTTTTCTTTAGAGTCAAGTTCATCCCCAGTAATTTCAGAGAAAAATTTGGTCAAATTGCCTGTATCATGTTCATCTTGCAACTATACGTTAAACACTATGAGCGACGCACAAAGTCATCTAAGTATGAATCCTAATTGCCGTACATCTCAGTTCAAATGCCTCCTGTGCCCTAAACTTTTCATTTGGCCAGCAACTTTGATAAAACACTTTCGAGAACAACACCAGGGTCCTGGTGGAATTGCTCGAGTAACTCAGAGGTTATGGTACTTTTGTGACACATGCAAGAAACCCTTACTTAGCAAACATGCCCTCTTTTTGCATAGAAGCAAGTTTCATGGATTTGGAACAGATGATATATCCGAGCCCTCAGGTTAGTTAAGCATTTTTGATAATTTCTTTTTTGAGTTTTTACATGTTGAAATGTATTTTTAATGGTTCGTATTTTTCTTATACTTTGCAATCATATTAGTGATAGTGTTTCTTATTTTTGAAATATACAATAATTATTTTGTAAAATACGAGGTGTGGCTATTCAATAACGGGACTGACGCTGTAAAATATCTATATTTTTAATTTCATACATTTATACTAATTATCACCTTCAATGTTCACCCCTCCTGTCTCTACATCATGCAAATCTTCCATTGTTCGAAACAGAGCTGGAAGTCTTCTTGTGTCTGGTCCCTCAGGACGTGTGACGCTTTCTCTCTCGCAGCTTCAATGGACTTGAATCATGTTCCTTTTAATGCAGCTTTCACTTTAGGAAACAGATAAAAGTCGGAGGGTGCAAGATCCCGCAAATAAGGGGAAGGGCCCAAAGAAACCTCTTGACTGACAATGTGGAATGAGCTGGTGCATTGTCTTGATGAAGAACCAATAACTTGTCCTTCCACAATTCTGGTTGTTTCTTATTTTTTCAGGGAGTTCAGAAAGAATGTGAAGGTAGCAATGTTGATTAATAGTTTGTTTTTAGGAACCCAGTGAAGACACACAGTCCCTTGAATATAAAAAAAACAATCATCATTGCTTTGAATTTTGATTTGCTCATTCAAGTTGTTTTGGATCTTGGCGAGAATGGGTTCTTCTAGTGCATAGGTTCCCAACCTTTTTTTGCCCGCTGCCCACTTTGAGAATAGTTTTTTCTAAAGCCCCCCCCCCCCTTTTTTGTGATTCTGAAATGGCTATTCCCATGAACATATTTTTGAATGTGTTAATGTTGTACATTTTGGTCATAGATTTTATATGATCATATCCTATTTCTGTTTTTAAGGAAGACTGTTTTAATGAGAGCAATCAAAACACATACTTAATTATATTGAAAAGTTTTTATTAACATTTTAAGACCTTGAATTCCTAAGTTAACTAATGAGAAGGTTGAATTTGATGCATTTTAAAGAGATTGTTAACCCATTAGCCTCTGGTGTTGCGTTGACACAATGGCTACTATGAAAAATCATAAATTCACTAATAAAGTTATTTTTGTATCGATCGCAGTTTTAGATTTAGTACTATCAATAGAAATGCCACAACAAAAAACAATGATTCAAAAAAAAAATTTTACTTCTAAAAACAAGCACTATTTTTGCTGATTTTTTTTTTTTTTTTGTCCAACTTTGAGATCTCTGATTTTTTTATAAAGATTGTTAAAAAACACAAAATAGGGCTTGGAAGTAAAATACTTTGGTTCAAGTTCAGAGCTTATCAGTATATTCCGCAAATCAACTGTTTGTATGGGGGTGGAGGAGGAAGCAAGTACAGGGGTTGCGCTCCCGCAACGTAGGTGGAAAAAGGGTAAAATGTTTCTACTTGTTTCCGGGTAAAGACATTTAGTTTCTATTCTGCGCAATTTGAATGTGTGCATTTGATTCTCTTCTCCTTTTTGTAAAAAATGCCTAGAACAAAGTATCTTACATTAGAGGAAGCATTATTGCAAATTTTAGATGAAAACTCCGATGACGATGCGAATGAAGAGGAGGATTTTGGAAATATTGAACCTGTAAAAAATGTTTCTCGCTACTCCAAAATCCGGAAGAGAAAGGTGTTAGTTCCCCAGCCACGTATCATTGAGCAATATAACCTGAAAAGGGGGGGGGGGGCTGTTGTTTATTTGTGTGACAATGTGGTTTCAGATTACAGAATTAGAGTTCAAGGTAAAAAATGGTGGTGGTAAATATTTACAAATTATATCTATGTTGCATTGACAAATGCTTGGAAACGTTCAAGATTATTTGAAGAAGGAAATAAAAAGGCACTGCTGGGATTTTAAAAGGGAGGTTGCACTTTGTCTTTTGCAGACCACCCTTTGATAGTGATGTAAATCAGGAAAAAACAGCGATGGGATGACAAGTAAATTCAGTTTTCCAAAGCCACTAACTGGGAAACATTTCATTGTAAATTTAACCGACAAGAAAAGAATACACTGCAAGCATTGCCACAGCCAAACAATTTATCGCTGCAGTATTTGTAATGTTGCTTTACAACATGACTGCAGTGAAGCATATCATGTATGGAAAATAGTTACTGATTATTTTCTCAAATGTATAATTTCTCAAGTGCGCATATACTCTTATGTTTAATAAATTTTAGTATCCTATAAGGTGTAATGCATGTTCTAAAACTATAATAGTGCTCATAAAATTTTCCAATTTTTAAAACACATTGAAATCGCAGCATAGTTTCTGACGAGAATTCTTCGCATCCGTACTCTTTTTCTGCTGAAGTTGCGTCAACGCAACACCCCATATTTCTAAAGATAGTTACAATTTTCTTCTTTTTGCAGCATATTACTATTGTATGTGACCTAAATAACAACTTTTGTTAATTGTATCGGAAACAAATAACGATTTCGACTTTTGGCGGTTAATGGGTTAATATCAGGCTCGATTTTACTTAAAAACAATCGTAAGTCGCCGCTTTCAGTAATATGAAGCCGATTTCTTTTCTTGGTTACCAATGTTGCTACATCACTAAATCCACGATCAGCTAAATATAAAGATGGGAATGCTATCAGAAATCGTTGAACAATAGACCATAATCCTGGGTACAGCTGTGAAATCGGCTTCTGCAGCCAAAATTCTTGGTGGCCATTCTTGGATTTAATTTTTAATTCCGCATTTGTCGTCAGTTCCATTAGTTCTTCGACCTGGAATGATCCCGCTGTGTTGGCATTTGAAAAAGGATCCAAAACCTAGTCTGGTATATCCATGTTCAAAATGTCCTGGAATTGTTCCTTAAAATCACTGTGGAGATTTTCCAATTGTTGACAGCAAACAAGCAAGTCGCCATGCTTGAATGATACTGCTGATAAACATGGAAAGCTATTGAATTCACGCCTGCCGATATTTCTTTTATATAATAGCAGTTTGGACATGAAAGATGTATTTTATTAAGATGATCTTGAAGCCTAGAAGGCTTCATCGCTTCATTTGAAAATGTTTTTTGACAAATAAGACACATTAGTGATGAGCATTTGGGGATTTTCGACACATCCAAATTTTATATGTTATACACTATACTGCCATCTCTTCGTTTCTGCTTCCGACATGGATGTTCCTTTACTATCCAAGAAGGATTTTTTATAATATATATATACACCAGAGACGTATCTCTCAACAGGGAAAAAATCAACCTTAAAACACTATCATCAATTGCGCGCGAGAATGCTAATATGAATAAAATGAACAGTCACTGCACCTGTATAGGTTAGAGCCACTGTAGAGTACAGGCCGACCCATCGCCGCCATTTTCTTTCCCAAGCCAAAATGTAAACGAGCGCGCTGCTAGATTGGCGCCTTTATCGCTGTTAGTGGCGCTTTTAACAGCTACGCCAAAAAGAAATAAATAAATGGGACTGAGCTATTACAAGAATACTGAAAAACGCTTTCTGAATTCAAAATGCATTATATATACAAACATTTTTAATTTGATTTAATTATTTATTATACTTTTTATTTGTTTGTATTTATTCATATTTCATCATTGGAAAAAATTCTTAATTTTTTGAAGCATTGCTGTTGCTTTTTGCTTATGAACACCAAATTTAGAAACATAATTTTACTGATCAAAAATTTAATAACTAAGACGAATACAAAAATGTATATGTTATTGTTAAAAATAAAATATCAAGTTTTGGGGATATGTTGTGTGGTTCTTAGGCATCAATTTGTAACAGGCTTCCTTCACAGGAATATTCTGCACTATGTCTATGTATTGTATTATTCATGCAGCAGATATTGAATGAAGTTTTATATAGATATTACATAATCTTTTTTATTGTAAAACCATCATCATATGGAAAACAAGAAATTTAAAAGCTTCATTTGGTTCATAAAATAAATAAAAGCTTGAACAGTACTTCAAAGAAGTTTAAATTAAAATATATTTATCATATTAGATCAAGTCAATAGTTAAATTACCACCATATTATTAAAAATGTTTCAAACTGGACCTAGTATGTTTTAAAACTGTTCTTGAATCTATATTCATAAGTCGTAAAAATGCACAAAATAATAATTTAAACTAACCTTGTCATAAAAAACTACAGTTTCAATTATACTTTATTTCAGAATTATAGTCTTTTTAATTACAGAGGGTTTAATACATATCTGTAAACAAAGTCCAATTGATAAAATTTTATCATCAACCAAGTCCAATAACAGAAATGACAATTTAAATAACAAATAATCTGTTGACAAAAATGAGATTCAGCGTTGCATAATAAGGCTGCATCCAGAAATTTTTCGAGGAGGGGAATGGGGGCTGACTTTGATGCATTAAGAAGTTTCAGGGAAGAATTTATGCCAAGTTATGCCACAATATGTAAAATGCTAATACCCTCTATCTTTCTTAAATATTTCTTTATTAATATCATGCTTAGTATTGCACAATAGATTATAATTGTGATAATTAGAAGATGAAAAATATGTGGTATGTATTAACTATATAGAAGAAAAATCATGAAATAAATTTATACAAGCAACAAAATGTAATTTATCTGTATCTCTGTGTGTATATACATATATATTACAAACAGTAATTTTCCCACAACTTTTATTTATAAATAATTTTAAACTATTAAACAATTTACCTAGGATGCTCTGATGATGAATGGATCAATCAGAAAAAGGTTGAGTAAATATTATATAATTTTTTACTGTCACCCATACTGATCACTGAATTTAATAAGTGTGCATTGATATACATGAAATAAGATCAAATGAAATTAAATGCAACATTCAAGTAAGGTAGTTGAAAAAAAAACTACTTTTGTTTTAATCAAAAGTAAATAAAATTTGATCAAAACTTTTTTAGTGCTTGCTAACTTAAAACACATGTTTTTTGCAACCCTGAAATGACAGGCCTGTATGTTCAATACTTTAAAAGTATAATTCTTAAAATAATTTTATTTGGGCTTTTACCGGCTTTTTGCCTGATACCTGGAGTTTCATCCTAGGCCTCATTGTTCAGGGGTTTTTTTGGTAATCCAGGTACCAGCCCCTTCCCTGAACTCGGCTTCGGAATCCTAAACAGTATGATCTTAGTAAATTGAAAATGCTACAGGACAGCTAACTTACTTATTGCTCTTTTTTTTCTTTGCTGCTGATGCAGATCCAAAAATGGCTTTCTCGGCCTTTTTTTGAATCAAACAATTTGTAATACCTTTACATCGAATGGAAAGATATCTGATGATTAATTTTTCTTTTATATTGCAACAGCTCGCTAAAGCTTCCACATGGGGTATACATGCACATCTAGCTTTGATTTCATCCAGCATTTGGCCATCTATGGATATTTTCCCCTGAAGCAAGGCATTTCTGTTGACTTGCAAACATTTTTCAGCTTCTTGGCAAATGCTGTAGATCAATGAGGATGGACTTTTTAAGCCCCCCATATTGGAGCGATTTAACAATATTTTCATATTGCTAGGAATGGCATCATCTGTAGCATTCAGAATTACAATACAATTCTCGCATAATTTTCCTTTTAACAGAAAATTTATCGCTGCTCCAGCTATGTAGAAAATGTCATTCTTTTCCACAGTTGACAAATCAACTTGGGAATTTTCTTTATCTTCATCATTTGTAGCATCAACATTTTCTGGACTTTTACTAAAAGTAATGTCTAAGAGATGATGATCGCTGTCTGAAGCATAATTTGTATTTTTCAAATCTGTGATGAATTGCGATACGCATATCATTTTTGTTGCTCTTTTTGCCTGCAATGAAGTAGGCTTTGAGGCGGATTTTCTCCTCACTTGTGAAAAAACGTTCTCTAGTGCATCTTGAGTTACTCTCCCTGGTAGGACAAAATCGTACCCAGCATTCAGAAGTTCAGTCGATAAGTTTATCATGCTCAATGAAGACATTATCATTCCCGTTTGCAGGGGCTTCCAACACTTTCCTAACTTGATGTTTTGGAGAATGTCAATGAAGGAATTTAAAAATTCAATTTTCTTCTCAAAATTCCTTTTCGTGATGCTTTTTTTCCGATGTCTGGCCGTCATCAACTCAAACCATTTGCTCATTAATCTAATAAACCATG
This sequence comes from Octonoba sinensis, assembly GCA_038502835.1. Taxonomy (NCBI): domain Eukaryota; kingdom Metazoa; phylum Arthropoda; class Arachnida; order Araneae; family Uloboridae; genus Octonoba; species Octonoba sinensis. The sequence continues at coordinate 146,986,210 of CM076598.1, forward strand.
CACTGGTAATGGCTTCTTTGGATATTTGCTGCAAATGAACAGCTTTTTCTAATGCAGCTGCTGTTTTGATGGAAAAAAGCTGCACTGCAGTTGCCACATTCATTTTAGAAAAATGAGAAGGAAACAGGTGTTCCTTATTTAAGTGGTGCAGTGACCTCAAATAGGATTCTGATCTCAGTTCCAAGATCCATAGCTGCTTGACGTAGCCAGAAGAACTGCCTCTTGATGGAAGACTTTCCTTCAAGCATACGTCTTCTGGCAGAATAATTAAGTTGCTCAAAAAAGCACTTCTCATATTTTTTAATAAATGAGGAACATCTGCAATGCTGTGAACTGCAGTGCCCCCCATTTCAAACGATGCCTTTCTTTCATATCTTGTCACACCAACTCCAAGGGCTTTCCACATGGCTTGATTGGAGGAGCCCATGTCGGAAACAGAGGCCTTTACAACAATTCCAGTACTTTCTACTGCAGTTATCGTCTCGGTTAACAACTGTTTCATAACATGTCCTGATGTTGAGGGACCCGTTATTTCGTGAGCCACAACTTGTTTCCAGGGAGACTTTAGACCTCGTATCATGACCAAAGTATAGTGGTTTCCCACAATTTCCTTGTTACCTCGAGTAACATATCCAACAAATGTTTTTGACGAAGTGTCAAAATCTAAGTTTGGGGCTATTTCCATCTCATCAATGAGAATGGAACAATACCTGTCCAGGATAGGCATATTCTGCACTTTTGTACGTAAAATGTCCACAAAATTGTGCAACACTCCAAAATCAACAGTTAAACTTTGAATTCGCCGATTCAAGGTGCTGTATGCTGGTGTTGGGTAATCCGTTGAGCGAAGAAAATTGTACCCAAACTTGCCTAGGGCAAAGCGAAGTTTAAGGCCTTTAATAATGGCATCATTTGACCAATGATTGATACTTTTCTTGCTCCTCCCAGAAAACTGAACTTGCTCCTCAGACAAAAAGGATAAGCTGACATTTTTGTGTTCAATTTCAGCTTTCAATTGCTTGTTCTCGTCTTCAAGCGCTTTTAATTTCTGCAGGAGATCTTGTTTCTGAAAGAAAAGTACAATACATAATTTAATGTGAGGCGTTATAAAGAAATTACAAAGCAAAACACAGTTGAAGTACAAATCACAACGATTATTTGCTTTCAGTCATGCACCTAGGTTGTGTAAAAACCATTTTTTAAATGGAATATTTGTGAATTTTATTCCAGCTATTAACAGCTAATTACTTTGATGCATAAGAGAAGTAGATGTTGTACAGACAAAATGTTAAACACATGAGACTATATAAAGCAGTGGTGTTGTCGAGGTGGGGATGTAGGGAGAAGGGGTACCCCTACTTTATTTTAACATAAGTGTCCCCCTACTGTTTTGAATTTTAACATAAGCTAACCACAACTTTTTGATATTTGTTTTTGTAAGGATTTCCCCACCTTTTTTTTTCTAGGACAATACCACTGATTTAGAGTTCTTGAATTAAAAAAGAGGACTTTTAAATTAGGGATATACCGAGTACTCGGTGAAATTCTAGCCGAGTACTTGGCCATTACCGAGTAGCTGTAAAAAATTCGTAATTTTGTTAAGACTATTAATAGTAGATAAATTTATAACTGATTAGTACAAAAATATGCAAATATATACGCGTAATATGCAATACTTAAAAAAAAGTATGAAGTATATAAAATATTTTTACACAACTTATATATTGGTAAATTTCATATGCTAATTTGACTATGTTTTCTACTTTCTATATTTTGTTTGCTACTTTTTTAAGCTGTACGTGCCAAGTACCGAGTAGTACATGGCCGAGTGCTCAGTACATCCCTATTTTACATTTTGCCTGAATTTGGTATAGCGCAATTGTTTATGCACAATTGCGCTATTCTGCGAGGGGGGGGGGGGGGGCGGCACAAGTAGTGGTCTTTCCGTACCTAAAACTTCCCATCCTGTGTGGTGAAATGCACAGAATAGGATGGCACCAAAAAAGGTTTCAATAACATCACAAAAAAACTTTAAATGAATAAAATCTGAAATTGTGAGAGTTACCTCTTCAGCATCAACACTATATGGTGAACAATCATCTGATGCTAAACTTTCATCTAGTAGAGAGCCTGGCGTTGGAATACCAATTCCTTTTATGCGTTGAGGGGTCAAAAGTGGAGGAGGATTTGGAATATTAAATAAGGTTGGCACTGCATTGGGTTTAAGTTTTTTCCAACCATCAGCTCGATTGCCTTCAAACTGTGATTCTTCAAAATGTTCCTGTTAAAATAAATTACGCATTGTTAGTTGGAATAAAAATTAAATTGACATGCAGTAAAGGCATAGGTATAAAAGTAAATGACTATGAGATTGTAAAATACACATAGAATGTTACAGTTTTTGAATCACAAATTGTTTTAATTTAAATTGGTACGGTAGAGTATAGGTACTTAACTTAATACTAGTTTCATTTTAAACCATATGTACAGTTAAAGTCAGTTTCAGGAGACACATTGAGATTCTTTAACAGAAATAAAAAATATAGAAATATTACATACATAAATCGGATAAATGTATACAGTACAGGCAATTTGCAATAGCTCGCGAAGTCCGAAAACTTTAATAATATAACTGATATTTTGTCAGGTCCCTACCCTCTTCGCTCCAAATTCATGTTAATTATTCTCCATATCATGCTGTTTACTTCCTTTAACTTGAAGTTTTTTCAATGATAACTCTTGAAATTTGATAGCTGATAGAGCGGAGAAACCTTATCCTATGATAAGTAACAAAGTAAAAAATTCTTTCCCTCACTAGATTCGAATGATTGAGAATTGACTGTACATATGCATATACACACACACACATATATATATCTACACATGTTGCATTCAGTTTCAGTTTTTATACACAAATCATTTAGTATAAAAATTTAAAAACTAAAATATCCTGTGTATAGACTCAAGCACTTAAGGTGTCCCATTTTACAATTTATAGTAATTCTACTTTGGAATTTTAACAATTGAGTAAATAGCAAATAAGAAATTTAATTTTGATAATTATTCTTTGTAATAATTAATTTCACTTAACTCTAAGTTACTGTATCATTTTATGAAGGGGAATAAAAATAAACTATTTTCTGCATTCAAATTCCGCGATAAATTTCTGCATTGTGTAGGTGAATCAAAAAATGTATATAAAATAACCAATTTTTTATACTTGAGTGAAGTATCATGCATTATTATATATTTCGCTCAGAAACAATACAAAAATAGCTAAATTTACTGAATTTAGTTCAATTGGCGACGAGCACATTTCGTCGTCAACAATTGTTGCAAACCTGTATTTCATAACTTAATGTTTCTTTTTAAAATTACATCCATATTTACAATATTCAGAAAATTTTTTTTGTAAAAAGAAAGATAAACGAAAGTAATTCATTTCAGAAAGGTAAAGCATTAGAATAATATCAGTGTACTTACAATGCAAAGCTGCGAATGTTTCGTTGGTATCCAATTTTCACGCCGGCAATTAATAATCCATTTCTTCCTTCTTTCTTCATCTGTTGGAAAACAAACCATTCTCGACTTTTTTCTGGAGTGATTGGTGCAATTAACTGCAGCACAACCACCCATTTTTCAATCGAAAAAGCAAAAAACGCTAACGAAATACCAATAATCTAGTCTTAAGCTAGCACAACGCAACACGACCCAGCGAACGAGTGGGAAAGAAAATGGCTGACGAGTCAGCTCCTAGTTATAGGAGCCTTAGTATAGGTTGGAGACATATATAAGACGCATCGGCAGGAATAAGACAAACATTCAGTAACTAGTTTATGACATCCGTCACAAAGCAGATGCGTAAGCAGATGGCGGTTAGAACAAGCACAGATAATACTGACAATTCTTGCAAGATTTCAAAAATCACGTTATGAAAAACTTGTTCTTACTGAATTGCTACAAGCATGTTTTGCTATTTTAATTGACAGGCTTTTGTTAACTTTGGCTGTATTATATACATGAGTTATTTCACGCTACAACGCTCATTAGACAATGTGAAAAGTTTTAATTTAATACCTAAAATTTAAAATTTACTATATCATTCAATTTAATGTATTTCTGAAGGTAATTTAGTCTTTAAGTTCAATTTTCATCCACTTACCGAACTACCGAAATATGAATTTTCGCACACAAGATAAGAATGATTTCAATACATACAATCAACATAAGGTAACCGCTATTAAAGTTTACATTTGTTAGTACATAATCAGCTTGTTTAGTCTATTTTAGACCATACTTAATTAATCTGCAAACGCCCCTCGATGTCATCTCAACACCTCCTAGTTTTCTCTGGGTCTTTTACTGCCCCCCCTGAAAGTCTCAATCGCCCATGTTGAGAATCTACGCGCTTCATCTGAGAATCATAAATAAAAAACCACGATTCATCACATGTTATTATCCTTTTCAATAAGTTTGGGTCATTTTCAATGGCTTTCAAAGTGTTGATACAAACATTTTTATGAACTTCTTGTTGTTCAATTGTGAGAATTGTAGACACTATTTTGGCATACTTTTTGCATGCTAAAATTGTTATGTAAAATCTATCGTAAAGATTCTTTATCAATCCGTACAGTTTCGGCTATTTCACAGATACTTAACCGACGGTCAGATCAAATGAGATGATAAATTTATTTTTCATACTATTTTCACCGATGTGGAAGGGTGCCGCAGGCGTGAATCATCTTGAATGTCTTCTCAACCCCCTTGGAAGGGCTTGAGCCACTCAAAAAGGCATGTACAAAACAAACATTCATCGCCATACACTTCTTTCAATAAATTATAAGTTTCAGTAGCAGTTTTTCCAAGTTTCACGGGAAATTTTGCAACAATTTGTTGCTCTACTGCTACACAATATTTTCCCGGGGAAACAAAAACAAATCTAATACAGACAAAGACTACAGTAATAATGATTTGTTTACAGAAGCGAGATGCACTGCATTTGAAAGAGGAGGCTTCACGATAACACTTGTCGGTTGCTGACATTTAGCCATGTGCACTTCTTCTGTAACTGCCTCAGTCCCATTATTTAATAGCCACACCTCGTATACTTACGTAAGTTGTTTTCTCTGATTTGTGGTGCTCAATATGATGATTCATACTTTGTTCTGTAACTTCTAGATGTGTCTCAGCACACTGAAATGTTGTGAAATTATGAGAGTTTACCAATATCATTATAACCATTGAGAAAATGTAATGTCACATGATGCCAAACTCGCCAACATATAGAAAGCACCATTTTATTACTTCAACATTTACTAATATTACTGTTTAAAAGAATTATAAGTAGGTTTTAAATCCTTCTACAATCTGTTTTTTTTTCTCTTTTTGCACACGGAAATATGCATTTCCGTGCGCAAAAAAGCTGTAAACAACATCTTGTAAGCATCCTTGACGAAGTTTTGGCGACCGTTTAATAAGACGCTGCTGGCGAATAGTTGTCCAGTGGTCACATTAATGACTTTTATCTGACCAATCACAAAAATGAGATTATAATTGAAAGGAAAGCTTTTTAAAAGTAAAAAATGCTTTTCTCATTTGCTTTGAACAATTCTACCATGTTTTGACTCATTTATTTTTCAATATTTTACTGCAAATTTAGATAAAATCTTCAGGGGGATGTTGCCTTCAACTTTCCTCAGGACGTTACACAGGCGACCATTAGAGGACGTCCTTTGAGCCATCCTTGCTCAGTGGGAGGGAAGGGCATCGCCCCATAACCCTTGATGGGGTACTCCTAAAAGACTGTCAAGAAATTAAAGAATAATTAAACTCTTTTTCATCACAATACTTTTGTCGTAAAAAGCTAGAAAAAAGCTGTAAATTTCACGAGAAAGTTTAGTACTTACAAAATAGTTATTTCCAATTATTCCATACATTTTCGTAAAAATAACATGCATATTCACAAAGACGAGTATTTATTTTTTTAAACTCATATTTTAAAGTAAAAGGTTTATAAAAGTCTTATCCCCGCATATTTTTTGCTAACACAGTTTTGGACTAAATTTTGGTCCTCTCATACTTTCGTTTAGATTCAGATATGAAACCCACCAGAATCATCTATAGTTCTGTGCTCCAAGTGATTGTGACGCGGGAATGGAAAATGGACAAAAGCCTCGAGGGGACACCTCGTTGGAGCATATCAGTGATCAACATGTAATTTAGTAGTCATTAGCACAAGTAAAGGAAAATACTAGGGTTAAAATGGATATCCTATCTAGTAATCCTATCCTATCCAGCCTATCTGGCTCATTTTTAACTCTCCAATCCAACCAGATATCCGATCCAACTAGCGACTAAATTATCCGGTATCTGGCCCTGCAAAAAATATCCCACTACCCGGCATGTTCAGAAACTTATTTGGTGGGGTATCTGGTCAAGTATCCAGCAGTAATTTGGGGAGGAAAATTATCAGTGCCAAATAAAGCTAATTGAATATCAAAATTTTGCATGTCATAAAACTCTTGATATTTCCTTTCATTGATGAATTTCAGCTTTTCAAGCAAAATTAACAGCTTATAACCTCAACTTTCTATTGAAAATTTATTGAATAAATTTTGACTTAGTTTTACTTTTTTCGTAGGTTGCATCATTTAAAAATAATAATAAAGCATCTCCCAATTTAAATAATGAAAGAGCACTCATAGAAAATGAATAGACCATAGAAAATGAATAAGCCTGCTTTCTTTATCAATCTGTCCCAAATGCTTGACCAATATTGGTTAAGAGTATTTGACAGTTCATCGATTGTCTGACATGGATTTGCTCCCTTAAGGGATCGTTCATAAATGATGTCACGCTTCGAGGGGGGAGGGGGTTCCTGTAAATGTGACAAAGGGAGGGGAGGGGGTAACAAGAAGTGTGACATCCTGTATTAAGCAACATAGCGTGACATGTGACAAAGGGGGAGGGGGTCAAATATATGGAAAAAAGCGTGACATTTATGAACGGTCCCTAACATGTTATGCGGAGAAAGGACATTACTTTCCGGTCCACCTAATACCTTAAACACTTTTCCATTTTAATCACAAAGGCAGAGGAGGAAAAGAAACTCTCCTTAAACGTTAAAATATAAGCTCTAAAGAATCATTTTATTGAATTTAGCATTGAATTTTAAAAATATTTTTAAAAATGCGTAATTTCATATTAGTAGCTAACTGATTTATATTTTAATGGTTGAAAATAAACAGCAACTGTAAGTAGTTTCAAAAAGAGAAATAAACCAAAAACCTTATATACTTTTTAAAAAATTGAAGTTACTGCCATGAGTGTTTCTTTTTCGTAGACAGAGTATTGCTATAATGAAACAAGAAAAAGTGTGCCATCTACAAATTTCCTGACTTTTTATGTATTTGCAATGCAACATATATTTAAATTTAGTTGGTTAAAAATTCATGAATATATATATATAATCAAAATGGCCCAACAGATTAAATTCTGTGAACTTGGTGTAGTTATATGTTGCAAAAAAAAAAGTTATGTTTCCAGAACGTTTTAAAAAAAATCTATTAACTGCAATCAAATGAAAAATAGTAAGGAATTTTAAGATTCAATGGAGCAAAAAATAATTTATGTAGTAACAATGTGCTACTTAGCCTTAAATGAAACCAAGTCAATTCCTCTCATCAATAAAAGAATAAGAATTTTAAGCTAAAGTATATTGTAAAATGTAAAACAAAAAATGCAGAAAAATGCTTTTTAAGCAAATTATTTTCTTAAATAGTATTTAAAACAGCTCATATTCAATAACCATTGAACATTGGGAGAAAGAGGACAGTCAATTGAATTTTTGAAATGATATTGGAAATTTAATTTGGTTTACATCTTACTTGAAATTTCATTAGTCTGTTTGGATTTCACTTCATTTTTAAAGGGATAAAACTTATCTTCTGCTGTGATTTTAACATTTCCACTCTTAATTACATGTACTAACCTATGTTTCAATTGTAATGGCTCACAATAGCTTTTAAAAAACTGCATGTTATTCAATATTTCATTAAATTTTAATGTAATGAGATTGCATAATTGTTTCCTTTGTTTTACTCATTGGTTTGTTTTAATTGTATAATACATGCTTATTATTACTCATCTTTGATTTAAAATTTTCAGCTAACAATGAATGATTGGAAACATATCCAATGTTAAGAATAACCATACATGTGTGTACTTTTTTTCATAGAAAGCCTAAACATGTGTAAGAGAGGCCGAAAGACGGGCACTAGAGTATGCCGTTTGTGTAAAAGAACTTTTACTTCAACAACTGAATATCATACTCATCTTCAAAATTTTCACAGAAATAAAGAGTTATCATCTTATGCTCTTGAGTCTGCGTCTTCCATGAATGAATCTTTTTCTTCAACTGAAAATGAATCAAACTCTACTCAAAGTGTCATTTAAAAACTGTAAAGAAAATGAAGAAGCTTTTTGTTTCTTATTGTGAAATAATTTAGTTTTTTCATTTTCATTAAACATTTCATAACTTTGTTCCTGCAACTTTTATGGTGAATATTTTATGTGACTCAGTTATTTAAGGTTGTTACAAGGGGGGGGGGGGGCGAAAATTTCAAAATATCGTGAACAAATTTGGAGAATTCAAAAAAAGTAATAAAAGTGAATTAGTTGTAAAACAATTCCTAAATATTAGCCTCTTCCCCAAGAAAGCTCACTTTTTATCATTCTACAATCTACTGGTAGAATACTGCCTATTTCTCTTTATAAGTGTTTTTATTTATTTATTTTATCATCTTAAACTTTTATTTTTCTCATTGGTCATATATTATAATCCTTCATTTTTCCGTTCCCCTTATTCTCCCATCCCCTTTGTTTAAATTTTTGAAATTATGTTCTTGCAATGTGTGAAAAAATATTTGACTTTAAAAACAGGATTCAGCTTTGAAAATACTTGTAATGTTCATTTTTAGAGTTTTTAAAAATACTACAACTGCTGATAGTCATCAAATAGATGATTCATGCTAGATAATAAGATGTTTTTGCTCTAAAAATATAAGTCATGACAATTTCTTGTTTTTTTTATGTGCAAGTTCACTCAAAACATTTCTTCAAAAATTGCTGCTTCATATGTTTCATCTATTTTTTTTAAATCTAAAACATTTATTTCAAAGCTTTAGAGGCAAAACAATTAAAATAAATATTCGACTAATCTAAAAACCTACTTTTGCTACTTAAGTGAGCCAGAGTATAAGTGCTCCTTATGTTCACTAATTGAGCTAAAATTCCACTAAATATATAAAAAAGGAGGGGGTCCTTTTTTTCCCTTTCTTGAAAATGGCTCACTTTAATTGCCCTCTTTCCGTGGAGGGAAGTGTCTTCCCAACAGGGTTCGAAATTGGGATGTAAAAGTTAGGCTTCATTGGCACCTACCTTTTTATATTTTAGTTGCCAAAAATGCTCTGCTAGGTTTGATTTTAAAATAATTCAAATTGCTTGAGGCAGATATATCAATTGTTAAAAAGTATACCAATATATCACAACCTTACTTAGAAAAGTATGAATAAATAAAAGAAAAAGTTTCAAAATCAATTTATGTTAGTAACTTTTGAGTAGTTGGTTACTTAAGCTTATGCATCCATGTAACACTATCGATGACCCTTGGACAAGTTAAAAAAAAAAAAATTACAAAATGGCGGCTGTTTGAACTAAAATTTTCTTTTTTGCATATTTTTTAAACAATTACGAATTTTTTTAAAATGCTAAATGAGAAGTTACGGTTTTTGGACAAGGTTCACACGATAAAAAGACGTATAAAGAACATCCTCTCCAAATTTGAAGTAAATCGGACCATTAGAACTCGAGATATCCTTATAGCCAGCTCGAAAACAGTTTCAAGAAAAACGCGTTCAAAGTTTTGAGACAAGTTTTCGGCAGTTTTACTTATAGGATGGTACAGAATACTTACATATTTTTATTTTTAATCAGCGATTCCTGCTCCCATGTAAGAAACCTTCCTCTACTTCAAAATGCTCATTCTCCGATGTTCTCAGGTGAAAACGAACAGTTCTACCCTCCTTTGAGGCCTCTGAAGTCCTGAGTTCCGAGCGCTCGATACGCGCTTCGATCCGTCTCGCTGCAAAAGCATTAGCTTCTGGGCCAATTGTGATTACCGTAACATCTAAGATTTTTAATATGGGTATAAAACCTTCATTAAAAATACTAACTGCGAAGGTTGATACGAAGGCTGGCTCAAAACTCACTTAAAATAAAATTAAAAGGAGAATATTCCAACAAAACAAGTTTCTATGTCCTTCAATTAAATATAGATTTAAAAGGGATACTATAGGGGTCGTTCATAAATGACGTCAAGCTTTTTCCCCATATATTTGACCCACCTCCCCCCCTTTGTCACGCGTCACGCTATGTTGCATAATGCACGATGTCACACTTCTTGTTACCCCCTCCCCTCCCTTTGTCACAATTTCACGAACCCCTCCCCCCCCCCTCGAAGCGTGACATCATTTATGAATGATCCCATGCAATAAAGATTTTATAAGGGATATTCAACCGTAGGGACTCGAGAACGCCTACCGTCTTTTGTTTACTTGTAGCGGTCGGGCCGGAACCGATGCCACGCCACTAAAACGGCTATATATAACTCATGAAATAATAGGAATTTTGAAAAATCCTTTAAATGGCATATTCTTGAATGTCTAAACTTTGGAAATATGGGAAAAACAATTCTTTCGATTTTTTTTTTTTTTCAAAATTCTACACTAGAATACCCCCTTTAAACACACTGATGATTAGATGATATTTATATATAGAATTATATCAATAAAAGGACGACTGGGTGGAAACACAGCAGTGTCATACTAGATTTTTTTATAAAAGGTTAGGCGTTAAAAATGACGACTGGATGTAAAATCTCAGTCGTCAAACGGCAATTTTCAGGTGCAAAATACGATTAAGAAATGCTAACTTCGAACCCTGCTTCCCAACCTTTTCCCAAGTGAAAAATTGAACCCCCCCCCCCTGCTGTTTTGGTGCGTAATTAGAGTCTGCCAATGATATGTCAAAATGAGTATGCTGAAAATAGAAGGGACTATGTAAGGATCATTTTCTGTGTCTTGTGTAGCAACCTGATTGTTAGTTGATTGTGAAATCAAAAATTACTGTTTGATGAAATGAACTTTTTAATGTGATTGTCTTTCAAATAGATTTGAATAGTGAGCTATCTTTCATTCATTGATTCAAATCTTCTGCAATATCATTATGCATTCATTACTGCTCGGTATATTATACAAATAAAAAATGTACAAAGCCATGTGTCACATGATGTGTTATTCAAAAGTTGTATCAGATTCGCCAAAAGTAACCGTAGAAATGTTTGGCTTTTATTTAATGCTCTTAAGAATAAGAGTGATGTAATTTTATAATAATAGTGAGGATTTGATAAAATATATAGGTATCATCTGTGTTGATTCAGGCAGGGGGGGGGGGTACCTTCATAGTCTCAGAAGTTTTTGAATTTCACATATGTTAAAATTTAGAACTAAGTGATTTATAGGTATGTTTTTGTTTTGCTCAAAAAAACTCCTGGCCCGAGATACAGGCCGCCAAAGATGGCGCCTCCGGCGCAATTTCTCACTTGAGATTTTCGACAAAAATTTTCAAGTGCTCTATTTCCTGAACGGTGCAATATATTTTGATGCGTTTTTTTTTATTTGAAAGATAATTATATTCTGTTTTTAATAAAAGGCGACACTAAAAAATATATGTTCAACTTTATTCGCTGCAGCCTTCTGAAATTTTTAAAAAAAAACTTTTATATTTTTTTTCTCAAAAAAGCCAATCTCGAATTTTTTAATTTTTTTACTGTTAGTTAATACCATTAAGTACTACATTCCCTGAAAAAGAGAGCTTCCACTTTTGCATTTAACGGTTTTTACAAACAATTTAAGATTTTGCCATATATTTTATCAGTTTTGTTATCAACATAGTCATATATTGGTCTCATTAAGTCAAAATTATATTAATTTAATTTTCTTTGACATGGCATTTAATTCTTAATAAATAATATTAGCGCAAAAAAATCATGACTGTTTTTTTAAATTAAAAAAAAGGTTTTTTTTTAAATTTAAAACCAGATTGCTTATCATAACCATAAACATAACTTAAGATTGACATTCTGAGTAAAATGCAATGAATGTAATATTTATTTAAGTGAAAAAAAGAATTTTACATTGAAAAGTGTATATTTATGCTAAAAATTTAGAAAAATAAATGCAATACACTGTACTTTCAACCCAATACGCATGTGTAAGAAAAATTAATTACTGCACATTCGCCAGGTTGTTAGCAAGTAACGTAAATATATGTATAACAACCATTAAAATTATGTATATCATTTATTCATAATCACAAATTGATTAATAATTAAATTTATTTTTATATAACACATACAGTTAAGTATTTTCTTGATTCCATTTGCCGTCAAGTAATTTGAAAAAGAAAACAAGTTTGGCTGTCTTTTCTACCCGAAGAATACATACCCGAAGGTTATTTTTTGAGCTTGTTGTGAACAATTCCAAATGTAGAAAACTTTAGTTCAATTGCTGTTGAATTGATAATCTGAATTATTTTTGGTTGTTTATTACCCATGAATTCTTTTACTGCAGTTACTATTTCCCACACTCAAATGTTGACATAGACTGAAATTTCTTTTCAAATTAAATTCCATAAAAAGTAAGTGCTAAAATTATGAACTTCAAGCCATTACTTCATAGTTAAGTATTTTCTTTAACCAAATTTAATTGGCTCTTAAACCTCTTATTTTATATTTTGGGGTTAGAGATGGCTAAAAAAAAGAAAAAAAGGTGTCAATGCATGTCATATTTTTTAAAAAAAGGTATTGTATAGTTACTTTATCTTGTTGATTTAGGTTATTTTCTAGCTTTTTCTGAATACTTGTAACAGCTTCGGCTAATTTAGTTATCTTTAGTTTAGTTCTTAGTTATCTTCAAATTATTTAAAGCAGTTAATATTGGTTTTAATTGATTAGGCAGACCCTCAACATTATGTTCCATTGCCCCATTGAAAATATTTTGATATTATTTCTCTATTAAATTTCTACTTCCTCCTTTAAATACCTGCATAAAAATTAGCCGATTGCGTATGTAACTTTTTATGGAATGATATCTTGAATTCCATTGTACCTCTGAAGGTAAGATGAATGCCATTTCGTTACTATCAGGTCAACATACCTATGTCTCTTACCGTTTTTAAGTCTAAATGTCGTGAGCTTTTAAAATCTTAATCCCTTATTTTTTCTATTGTTGTATTGTTATTTATGCATCACTGTAAATGGATTTGTCTGTAGTGTGCATGTCTCTTTCTCTTTTTTTTTTGAATAAATAAGTAAAACATAATTAATGAAATTATTTTTTCTTGTTTTGAATTGAGAAGATGTTTATTGTCCCCATACCTCACAACTCATAATGCTAACTCAAATTAGTAATAAGTTCTTTAACATTTTGTTTGATTTGATTTTTGTTAGAACTATTGAGTTAAATCAATGATTTTTTTTTTTTAAATCATCTGCTTTAAATTATGTACAGCCTGATAAATATTATAAATATCTTTTCAAAAAAGAAAAAAAAGGGAAAGAAAAAAAAAAGAAAAACACTAATATATTACAATTAAAAAACACATTAAAGCTTGCAATATATGGACGTGTTCCAAAACATACCAGTTCCCTAAATTATGTCGTAAGTAATAGATAAAGCAATTAGGGGTGTTTCGTGCATGTGCTTTGTTTTTGATAACTTCCTTATGAAAGAAAAGGAAGAAAAATGCAAAGTGATTGTATCCTAAATTGATCCCCCCCCCCCCCCAACTAGTGTTCCTTATTTTTTTTTCTTCTTAACATCAATAGCAAGATATGAAAATCAAATATAAAAAGCTCTGTTTTTCTGAATAATACATGTATTAAAATTAACAACTAATAGATTTGAACTCTAGCTATGAAAAAATGAGAAACTGATATTTAAAAAATAAATTAGCGAAATCAATAAATATTTTAAAGTAGCGGGCAATAAGATTGGGCAATGCATGTCTGTCAGTTTGTCTACTGGTAAATTTCTTTTGTGGGAAGAGGGGATATGTTTCTAATATTTATTTTAAAAAATTAATATAATGTTGACTTAATGAGACCAATATATGATTATGTTATAAACAAAACTGATAAAATATATGGCAAAATCTTAAATTGTTTGTAAAAACCGTTAAACACAAAAGTGGAAGCTCTCCTTTTCAGGGAATGTAGTATTTAATGGTATTAACCAACAGTAACAAAATTTAAAATTTTTGAGATTGGCTTTTTTGAGAAAAAAAAATTAAAGGTTTTTTTAAAAAAAAAATTCAGAGGGCTGCAGCGAATAAAGTTGAACATATATTTTTTAGTGTCGCCTTTTATTATAAACAGAATATAATTATCTTTCAAATAAAAAAAAAACCGCATCAAAATATATTGCACCGTTCAGGAAATAGAGCACTTGAAAGTTTTTGTCGAAAATCGCAAGTGAGAAATTGCTCCGGAGGCGCCATCCTTGGGGGCCTGTATCTCGGGCCAGGAATTTTTTTGAGCAAAACAAAAGCATACCTATAACTCACATAGTTCTATATTTTAACATATGTGAAATTCAAAAACTTCTGAGACTATGAAGGTAAGATTTTATTTTTACCTGTCTGAATTGAAACGGGCTATGCCTATATATAATTTTAAACTGAATATATTTTTAAGTTCCTTTAGAGGATAAATATAGAGATTAAAATACACAAAATTGTAAAATATTTGTTTAAATCATAAGTTAATATCAGAATTGTATGATTTAAAATAGTGAGGAAAATTAGAAATAGATGTTCGGAAAGTATTTATCGCATTTAAGATTTTGTGAAAAAGCACATTCTTTACATTTTTCAGTTTGTTTTGAACAGAATCTTTAGAAGTGGAAATTTTCATTTGCTCTCAAAGTGTTATAAGAAAACCGATCTTCCTTCATGTCTAATTTTCTATTTCTTTGATTTATGCAATATTCAAAAGCCTGAAAGTAGTTGCTTTTTAAAAATTGCAAAGAACCTTTTACAGTGCACCACTTGCATGTTCTTCAATAAATTTCACAGAAATGTGAATATGAAAACCAGGGAAAATAATTGCTTATTTCCGACAAACTAAAAAATTAAAATAGTTTTGAAATGTCTTAGGCAGGGGCTAAAATTAAGGTCGGGGTAGCAAGATTTCTACCGAAAGGTCTCAGATTCTCTCCTTGAAAATAAACTGGGCTGGAGACTCCCGACGGTGGAAGATTTTAAAAATTTTGATAAAAATGCAAAAATCTGCATTTTTTTTTCCACTTGTATATGGCATAGTACATGTCAATTCAGGCAGGTAAAGTAAAAATCTTACCTTCATAGTCTCAGAAGTTTTTGAGTTGAATGTATGTTAAAATTTAGAACAAAGTAAAATCTATATATATATATATTTCAGTTAACGTGGATTAGTTACGATTAAATTTTGCGAAACGATACGATACTGACATCATGCAACAAACAAACTATGGTAAAACGATATTTAAAAATTTGTTTAATGATTAGCATAGAAAAGTAACGTAATATTTGCATTTATTATATTTAAACTAACGGACTTAAGAAATAGAAATAAATTTGTTATTTAAGTATTTCCATTCATAAACCTTAGTTTGTTTACATCGCGCATGTTTATATCTAGTGATCTTTTCTTAAGCCTTTCGAATTATAAAGCGCTTTTAGCGATTTCAAAATGGTTAATTTCAGATCCGCAGATGTTCTGCAGGAGATCAGCTAGTACAGGTATATTTTTGTTTTGCGCCAGAGATACAGGGCGTCTAAGATGAACGTTTTTTCCTGCAGCCTTCTGAAAGATTTTTTAAAAAAAATCTTTTTTTTTTCTCTCCAAAAAGCCAAACTCAATTTTTTTTATTTCTTTACTGTTGGTCAATAATATTGAGTACTACTTTCCCTGAAACGGAGTGTTACCATTTTTGAGTTTAACGGGTTTTAGAAACAATTTAAGATATAGATTTTGCACATATTTCACCAGTTTTGTTTAAACTATACTCACGTATGGGTCTCGTGAAATCAAAATTTAACTTTCTTTGACATGACATTTAATCTTTAATAAGTATTAGAAACATATCCCCCCCCCCCCCAAAAAAAAAACAACCAGCAGACAGACATACATTTCCTTACAACTCTTTACTTTTCTCCACCAGACCCCCTACCTGCTAGCCGAGGCCTTAGGATTGCTTACGCACGGGGAGAGGTAGTGGGTTCTACGGATTTTACATGCACATATCCCCAAGTATACATTGTGGTCTTCAGTGGGTATCGAACGCGCGACCTTCCAGGTGGAAGTCCGACGTGCTAACCACTAGGCTACCCACGGCCCAATATAACTCTCTACTATGAAATAGAAAATATTACTTATTTTTTTATAATATTTCTGACTCGTTTTTGCACAGCTAGAGTTCGAAACTATTGGTTTTGAGTTTTAATATATAGTTATTTGACAAAGGAAAGGCTTTTTATCTTTATATCCCATGTTTCTATTGATCTTATGAAAAAAAGGAGAAATTCTGCATAAAACCTTACAAAAGGGGCACACTACTAAGAAAAAAAACAGAAATCAACTTGGGATTCAATCATCACTAAGTATTTTCTTCCTTTTCTTTCGAAAGGAACAAGAGCAGAGCAAATGCACAAAACACACTATGTTTTGGATATAACCTCACATTCAAGAACAGAAAAAAAAAAAGTAAAATGACTTACAACAAATAGAAGCAGCTGCTAAGCAGGTGTGGTTGAAAGAGAGTGATGGGCAAAAATAATAAATGATTGAATACTTACCGACTTGAAATTGAAAGTTTTAATTTAATTTCAGTTGTCAACAAACAAGCAAAGAGAGCAAATAATTCACCTAATTTTTTAATAAATTTTTGTTACGATTTTTGAGTAGTGTTTTGTAGAAAGGGCTAAGTTCAAAATGTCTTCTGATTGGGGACACAAGAGATTGAAGTGTGCTGATTTTCTGCATATTCATAAAAAAGTAATATATAAAAGTATTTAAAAAAAAAACATTTTGTTCAGGTTAAGAATAGCAGTGCTCATTTCAAGGCTCTATTTTCAAGTGAAACTGTTTCCAGTAGCGACTTTCTGAGCGCTAAATGCTTTGACAGAATATCAAAAATGAAAATAGCTGAACTTCAAGAAGTCTTTGATGGTATTGATGATGAAGATTTTGTATCAATGGCAGAATTAAGTTTCCTGAATCAGCCAGTTGTAGAGCTTGGTCTTACTCCTATTAAGAAAGCATGGTCAGTGAAGTCAAGCCAGAAGGTCTATGCACCAAGAAACTGCGAAGATATTGCTGAAGCTGTGGGTAAGGACACCAAACGGGAACTGATTTAACAGGAATCTCTCAATATCACATTCCAAGTAGAGTACACAAGAAGTACAATATCTTGGAACTTGCATAATTTACTAGCTTTAATACGTTTTTGTGTAATATGTTTCTATGAGATTTTTTTTTTTTTGGGGGGGGGGGGAGGGGGATATGTTTCTAATACTAAGGATGTAAAAGCATTGCTTTTACATCCTTAGCTTATTAAGGTTTAAGTACTATGTCAAAGAAAGTTGAATTTTGATTTCATGAGACCAATACGTGAGTATAGTTTAAACAGAACTGGTGAAATATATGCAAAATCTTAAATTGTTTCTAAAACACGTTAAATTCAAAAGTGGAAACTTTCCTTTTCAGGGATTTTAGTACTCAATGGTATTGACCAACAGTAAAAAAATAAAACTTTTTGAGATTGGCTTTTTTGAGAAAAAAGTTTCTTAAAATTTTTTCAGAAGGCTGCAGAAAAAAAACGTTGAGCAGATATCTTAAAACGTAGCCTCTCATTTCAAAAAGCAGATAATTATCTTTAAAAAAAAAAAAAAATCCTCAACAAAATATCTTGCACCGTTCGAGAAATAGAGCACTTTAAAATTCTTGTCGAAAATCGCAAGTCAGAAATGGCACCGAAGACGCCATCTTTGACGCCCTGTATCTCGGGCACGGAGTTTTTTTGGGCAAAACATAAATATACGTGTATTTTACTTTGTTTTAAATTTTAACATATATTCAACTCAAAAACTTCTGAGACTATGAAGAGAAGGTACCCCCCTGCCTGAATCGATATAGACTATACCATATAAAGTTACCTATGGTATAATGAAAACCAGACCTACAAAATGAAATGTGCAATGCTTTTACATCCTTAACAAGAATTGGAACTTTCTCTTTCAAAATATGTATCTGAAGTGTGGATGAACATTTTTTTTTTTACTTTTTTTTTTCCCCAGATCGTTATGATGCTTGTGGAAACAATTGCTGAACATGTTACAAATACTAATGTATTCTTTTTATACAAACATGGACGCAGTTGCTAAGGTGGTTGGGGGGATAAAATGGATAACTTCCCAGAGAACTCTTATTTTAAGCCACATTGCCAATCCTAGTATGGTAATATATATGCATGTAACGGCATTTGAAATCCCCCCTCCCCTCCTCAGAAGAAAATTATGTCTGGGCAGCTATATACCATTCTAACAGAAATAGAATTCACAAAAGGCTGAAAAAATCGAATAATATTGTGGTTTTTTCTTCTTTCCAAAAAATTGAAGTCCCGTCTATATATAAAGCTTGGAGGAAAGTCTTCATTCTGTTTGAAAATTTGAGTTTTAGCCCATGCTCTAAGATAAGATAAAAATAAACTTAGAAGTTACCTTCATTAACTTTAGCAATTTAAAGAAAAAATATACAATTGCTGTTAATCCTTTAAAGTGCCTTTTCTCTTGCTTGGTGAGAAGTGTCTAATTTTGACTGCTACTTTAAGATGTGAAATAGATCTTGATTCAATCTTCATTTAGCACCTTTTAACTACCACTATCAGTGTTGAATAATACTGAAAGTAGAAAGAGAATAATTTGATGGCAGTAAGTTTTCTATAGTTTTACTGATAACCTAATTACCTTTCAAAGTACAGGGTCACCAAAAAGTTTTAAAATTGTAAATAATCCTAGAGTTCTACTGGAACAGTGAAATAATACCAGGACAATCAGTTCACAGGACAGAACAAATCACAGCAGATTTTGAATTATTAAAAGTCATCTAATGAGCAAAATTATAATGTATTTCAAATTCATTGCTTTCTTTGATATTTTCTTAGCCTTCTAGTTTTGAATACTTAAATCTCACGAATATTATAGCAGTTTTATTTAAGTGGTTCATTTAAGAAGTAGCAAATAAATTTTTTTTTCCGTTTAATTTGTGTCTAATTTTTCCTTTTAACACATTGTGTGCGGGACACGACTAGTACGTTTTCTGACGATTGATACTTGAGCGCGGGACACGTACTTGTCTGCGTTAGTGTAACGGATTGGTTTCTTTGTATCGCTTTTAGAGAAAAAGTAGCAGGCTGGTAAACACATTTTTTGCTATTCTTTGTACAAAAGAAAATGGAACAGAGCATGTTAAAACACCTTTGCAGTGATATACAAAATCACAGCGGACGGCCCATAGCGCTAATTCGTTTTATTATTGCTATTTTCATTTTTTTATAATGTAAGAATGATTGTAAATAATATTATTTGAAAAAATTAAAACTATATATTTATATTTGATTTTTCATATTTACGATACTATTGTAAATTTATCCACCAAAAGCTTTATATTTTGTTTATAGCAATCATAATATTATATATTTCAATATAAAATACGAAAAGTTTAGGTTACAAATTAAATAGTTTTCGATTTATTGAGATCTAACTGAATAACTAAATTTGCGCGCAAAACCCCCCGAGCCCGTTACAATTCCGCCGCGAATTGTACCCGCACACATTGTGTTAAGTGCATTTTGCTAAAATCTGCTAAAATAAAAAAACCTTTGAAAGAAAAGTATTTTTGCTTTTCAGGTACTCTGATTATTTTTTCCCCCTTACCCATTAATATTGGAGAAATTATCCGGACTTAACCTTGAATTCGTTTCCAAATTGTTCAGCAGTTTTGCATAAGAAGTTGTTTCCACTTAATGAAATGCACTAAAAACTTTGTAAACACCTCCACTTCTTCGCAAGATCCATTGGTTAGTACAACATTAAAATAAAATAACACCTAACACATTACAACCTTCGAAAGTCGACATCACAAACAGAGCAAAAATTCAGCAACTTAAACAGCTTACTGGGTTAACATTGACTTTCTAACGGTCAGGAAAATTATTAGTTGTTTAATAGTAATTTACTCAATTTTCCTTTTTGAAATATAATAGAACTTAATGCATACATCATACATTTTGTTTTAAAGTACAAAATTATAATATTAGTAATTTTCTCTTCAAATGGTCTTTTAAAAATCTCTTGTTGAATTTACATTTTAGTGAAATAACATATGGCCTTTCTATGTGGTGATTCTTTTAGTTAATTTGTTGTGTGTCAGAGTTAACCCTATCACTATGTCCTATCGAAACGTATCCTGTTACGACCTGGAGCCCACATGGACCCCATGCTGTAATTTGCAATACTCATGGGGTTTATATATTTTAAAAATTAATTCTACATTCCTTTAACTATATTAAAACAAATCAATGCTTTTTCTGAAGTTTTCTTGATCAACTTTATTTATTTTTCAAGCACCCTGTTGCTTTTTAACATGCATTTCCGCTTTTGCCACCCAGTTGGAACTGCTGTGACCCCAGATTAACATGAAAGGTTTAAGTAAGTGCTGAAGAAGCAGTTGCGGTCTAAACTAAAAAAAAAGAAAAGGAAAATGGTAATTGTTCTTTAAAATAAATAATGATTAAATAGTTTACACTATTACTGTTTGCATTCAAGTTCTTAACAATTTTTGTATATGTAATAAGGGAAATTGTTACTCTTAAAATACGTAAAATTACTTACGACTTATAAAAAATGTTTGTGATATTTCACTTTTAGTATTTTTGCTATTGTTTTTAAGATTACTTATGTGTCTGTAGTCTTTAAATTTATTTGTTATGGTTGATATTGATATTTTTTAGAGTAAATTTATTTTTGAAAAGGTATGAGTGTATAATGACAGAGACTATTTTACTAGAAGTAAGATAATTTGTCTTTGTTTTTGTTAAACATTCTTGCATTTCTGTTACATAATTTTTTGTTCAACTTTCTGTGATATTTTTTGTATGTATACTTTACTCCTGTAATGCACAAAGTGACATGATAAATTTTATTGAAAATACTAATTAAATATTTCTTATTGCATGGATTATGTGCTTTCAAAAATAGATCTTTGGTTTTATTTGTATGAAGTATGAATAAAAATAAAATTTATGTTTTGAATAGGCATTTCAAACTCCTCAGTATTCTCAAAAAAAAAAAAAAAAAAAAACTTAAAATCTATGTTTTGAGATTAGTTGTCCATCTATGTGCTGATTTAGATGAAGGAAAATATGGTTTACCTAGTTGGACAATTCATAAATTGTTTTCTGTGCATAAATTTTGATAATGATTTACAGAATGTATGTTAAGCTTTAGGAATTGTCTATTCTGAATCGATACTCAAATGTGTACTATTTTAAAAGTTATGTATGTGGATTAGTGTATTTGTGTATCGTAAGTAATACAGTTTTATTGAAATTTTAGCTGCTTGATAGATTAATCAAAGTTTATATTTTGCCTTTTTTATCAGTTTAGCTCCATAATTTATCTTATAAAACTGCCAAAAACAACTTGTGCTAAGCAATGTGTTTGAACTGTATCAATAAAAGAACTTTAGTTGAATGGTTCTTTCTTTTGAGTTTGTTCATGAAACTTCGTTTATTACAATAATAATAATGATAATAAGAATAGCAGTGCAATTAATACATTTTCAGCGTTTACTATTTTTAATACATAGTAATAAATTAACATATTTTCTTTAAAATAGGCCATTTGTGCAAAGTGAAATATGCCATTGATTCTAAAACCATCAAGTAAATATTTTGATCTTCAAAAATTATGAAATTATCTAGTAAAATCCCGAAAGTAATTCCTCCATCGAATATACTTCCCCCCCCCCCCCCCACACACACTCACACTATAGATAATGATAATGAAACTGATTTTGTAGGATTTTCTGATGATGAAGATTAAATATGTCCAATTTCTTTTTGTATCTTTTATTTTCCTTATTTATTTATTTTTTTAAAGTATTCTAGGTTTGTGTGCTTAAAAAGAATTTTGTGCACTCAGCGTTGTTGGTTCCGTAAAGCCGCCACTTTTGGTTGTGTAAATCTGCTCTTTTTGGTCGAATAAATCCGTTAATTTAGGTAGCCTTCTGAAATTTGACAAATTTCGGAATACGGCATAGGGCTGGTACCTAGTACGCCACATCTTCGGTTCGATAGAAGGGTTTCTGCTAACTTCCAGTGCTAAATCCCTTCTTCAATAAAAGATACAATCAATTACTTCTGGAAAGTGGTTTTTTTCTTAAATCTTGTTTTATGTTAATGTTTTTTGAAATGATATTTAACAGTTTACTACTTAATTTTGCACAAAGGGATTTTTCTGCAAAATTCAGTGTGAATATTTATTCATTTTTTAAATAGAATTTCTGCAGTTAATTTTTTATTTTAAGGCCGTAAGCAATATGTAAATAAATTTACACAAATGAAGCAAATGTAAGCACACTACAGTAAGTAAAATTTATCTTTTAAAAAATTTAGTTATGAGAAATATTACGTTTTTGGAAAATTAATCTGAACTGGGTTCATCTGAAAAAGGTTTATCTTTATGTTGAAGTAGGAAAAATATTTACAAAATATTTTACCTGCTATAATGCACTATATAATAAATGTATATAGTACATGTTCCCTTAAATTTTGGCAAAAAATTAATTTTTTCTGAAAATAAGAACGGTTATCCAGTCCCCCTCGACCAAAAAGAAAAAAGATAAATTATTACAGCCTAAAATTATTAAATTTTGAAAATTCACCAGCATGCTCTGATTTCTGTTTTTGTTGATATGATATTTAAATCATTAAAAGTATTTTTACATTATTCGTTTCTAAGCTTGTTATGTAATTTTTAACATAAAGCTCCAACTGGCTCATATTTTAGATGCAGAACTTGTAGGAATAAGAGGAATCTTTCAAGGATTGGAAGAAATGGAAAGAACCGGCATCTAGTTTCTGCTTGTTCATTATTTATTCTCAACCATTTTGTCGCTGAAAATTTCAAATTATAATATTTTCCAATAAAGGTTTTGTAAAATTGCAGCAAAAACTGCTGTTTTGAAGCAGAAATAAATCTTTGACATGATTTAGCTGTTTAAATTTATTAAAATCGAATATTTTAATGAGGTACATTTTTGCACATAAGGCAAAATCAGTTAAAAAAAAAAAAAAAAACTTCAAATCCTAGCCTAATGTTGAAATTCGGAAATCAATCCTTCAAGGGATAAAATCTTTCAATAGGGTTATAGTTATTTTCGATAATTTACCTGAAACACACTTTCTTGTGCTGCGTCAAATAATTTTAAGAATATATATATATATATATATATATATACTGCTTGACGATTGCTAAGGAACTGTTTTTTCGGAATAATTAATAATATACATTGAATGAAGAAATGAAACTGAGTACATATTTAGAAGAGACAGTGTGCACTTATTATTATGCAAAATAGTACGGATATGGCCGCATCGAAAAATAAGAAAATTAAAAACAAAAAAGATGGCTCTTGGATGCTTTCGAAACAGCCACGAAAAATGGGTGTTCTTGCGAAAGTGGAACAGATAAGTGTACTTCAGTACGATGTGTAATTACGTCGCACACAAATACACGTTTTGCATCTGTTATGCATGCTTTCCATTAAACTATTGAGGTGTACTTGGGGGATGTTGTCCCACTCTTCTCTCAAGGCGGTTTACAGTTCTTGCACGTTTCGGGGAGGGGCTGTTCTTTGCGAAACACGCCTGCCAAGGGCATCCCAAGCATGCTCTATAGGATTTAGGTCCGGGGAGCTAGCAGGCTATTGCATACGGACAATATCTTCATTCTCTAGTGTGTCCAAAACTTCAGCACTTCTGTGTGGTCTCGCGTTGTCGTCCATAAACAGACAGCCTGGACCTACTGCATTCCTAAAAAGACGAACATAATCCAGAATACCTCTGTGCAATAACGCTGCGATGGTACACTGCCTCGTTTAAAGATCTGAAGCGGTGCTCTGCCACTGTGCATGATGCATGCCCACACCCAGCACACCTGGGCCATAACGATCACGTTCATGAACGTAATGTTGTGCATAACGTGTTTCTCTCTGTCTCCACACTAACTGGTGGCCAGAATCACTCATCACAGTGAAACGGGATTCGTCGGAGAACATCACTCTGGACCACTGTTGGTGTTTCCAACCAATATGTTCCTTACACCAATGTAATCTTTCTCGACGATGACGTGGTTGAAGCGTGATGCATCGAACAGGCTTCCGTGCATACAGACCAACTGTATTTAATCGTCGTGAGATGATTCTGGCAGAAACATGTGTACCGGCAGCGGCTGCAAGGTCTGCAGCTATCTGGCTTGGAGTGGCATTTCTGTTTCTTTTCGCCACTAGGGATACAAATCGATCCTCTTGAAGTGTGGTATTCCTACCACGACCACCGCCATGCTTTTGTATAGCATTTCCGCCCTCAGCGGCCCTTTTTAATCGCGAGATGACACTTTTTGACACTCCCATTGCTGTGGCTACAGTGGGGACACTTTGACCTGCTTCCAGACGTCCAACAGCTCTTCCACGATCGTAAGTACTCAAATGATGTCTTGCAGACATTTTGCTTGTGTGCGCTGCCTTTTATACAGATACTGGTTTCTACTCTGCTATGCCCTCTGAACTTCATGTTACTGTTATTGGTCGGCTGCCGGGAACGCATAAAAGCAGTTGTTCCTTAGCAATTGTCAAGCAGTGTATATATATATATATATATATATGGTGCAAAAAATTTATTTGTCATTTGATTGAGATTAGTTTGATTGTTTTGGCATTAGCAATGTGTTACAATCAATATCATTGATACTTTTTTAAGTATACAAACTAAACATGCTAAAACTTTTAATTTTTTAATACATTTCTTCCTAAAGCAGTCAAATATTTCTGGTCCTTTACTATCAGAGCAGATAGACGAAACCCACTAGTAAATGAATCCTTGTGCAAATTTATGTTAACAAAGGAAAAATTCATTTATTTACCAAAATATATTTTTTAAAAATGCAGAAATTATTTTTAATGGTTAGAATGTCCTCTTTCGGTTTTTATCAATAACTCAAGTCTAGTAGGTATTCATTCAATCAATTTTTTACAAGTATTTTTCTTATTTGTATTAAAATATTTCAGTATTGCATCGCCCATATTTTACTAAGCTGTATTTTAGACTTACAAAATGGTTGCTTTTATTATTTTATTTACTTATTTGATGTCGCTGTATTTAGATTTAATTATTTTATTAAACACTCTCTTCTAAGTTCAGGTAGTAATTATATAATATATAGTAATAATAATGATTCTTATTATATGTATTTATTTATAATGAATAATAAATTTAATTGTTTTCCTCATTAAAGGGTTTTACTATTAGTAATATTTTAACTACCATGGTTTTAAAATTATTCCTTACTGTTACTGTATTGTGTTTTCGACACTTAACAATAATTTTTCACTTCTTAATAGTTTCCAACAGTTCATTTTAAGTAAGTATCAGTTAAGCAGAGGGCTGGATTCTGTACTGTGGTGGGAAGTATAGAAAATATGAAAAGTGTGCATGTCGCCATGGCTTTACTTTGTAATTTTTGTCTTATTTTTTTTATTATCAGTATTAAAATTTTATTGTATTTACTTTGTATATACAACAGGCTTGGAGTCGATTACGATTACAAACAGAAAAATTGAGAGATTATGATTACGATTACGATTGTAATCCTTTGCCAAAAAGTAATTACGATTACGGCAGCGATTACAGTCGTTAAAAAAGTAATCGATTACGATTATGATAACCGATTACGATTTTGCATATGATTAGATTAGCGAAAAATTAGCTGATATTATGCACACAACTCTCATTATTGGAGCAGTGTCACTAATCAAAAACTAATGATTTTTGACTAAATTTTTGATTTAATAAGGGATTACAGATTTTTTTTTCCTTTAGATTACGATTAAAATTACGCAAGAAAATGGATTACGCAATTTCGATTATGATTATAAGAATATGCCATTGTCAGATTACGATTTCGATTTTACCAAAATGTAATCGATTACGGGAGATTACGATTACGTAATCGCGATTACTCCAAGCCTGATTATACAAACACCACTTATGAAGTGTTATGTGTGATTTTTTTTTTTAGGGAAATTGAGTGGGAAAAAAGTTGCTTATTTCTATTGTGAAATTTGTAAGAAATATTTTACGACAAATTTTTCTCTCAGAAGACATTATCCTATTCACGATCCTGCTTTTCATAAGTATGTTTGCAATGTTTGTTTTTGAAATTTCAATTGGTTTGATAATATGCGAGCTCATATGCAAGTAGTACATGGAATTTGTTTCGAGCCTAAACGAAAGAAACTTCCAAAAGAAAACCAAAATCAAACATTTTAAACTTACATCATTTAGTTCAAAATATCTTCTGAAGAAATTTTAATTACTTCCTTTTCCTTACTAAATTTTCCTTTTTGGTATTTTAAATTTTTGATAAATAATGTTAATGATTTTTTATCCTTTTTATTATGATGTTATCACTTGTATTATAGTCATTAAATAGTTGAAAGAAAGGAAATATAACTGCAATTGCTAAGTAATCTGGAGTTTGTTTCTTTCATGTTTAAAATCGCATCAACTTCGCAAAATATGAACTCGGTTATTTGATTTCTTATTATTAAGTTATTTAAAGGTAGCAGGCTTGGAGTCGATTACAAAGAAACGTAATCGATTACGATTACGATTACAAAGGGAGAAATTGAGAGATTATGATTACGATTACGATTGTAATCCTTTGCCAAAAAGTAATTACGATTACGGCAGCGATTACGTCGTTGAAAAATTAAAATCGGTTACGATTAATATCCCCGGATTACGTTTTGATTTAGAAGATTTTTTCAAAAAAAAAAAAAAAAAAAAAAAAAAAAAAAAAAAAAAAAAAAAAAAAAAAAAAAAAAAAAAAAAAAAAAAAAAAAAAAAAAAAAAAAAAAAAAAAAAAAAAAAAAAAAAAAAAAAAAAAAAAAAAAAAAAAAAAAAAAAAAAAAAAAAAAAAAAAAAAAAAAAAAAAAAAAAAAAAAAAAAAAAAAAAAAAAAAAAAAAAAAAAAAAAAAAAAAAAAAAAAAAAAAAAAAAAAAAAAAAAAAAAAAAAAAAAAAAAAAAAAAAAAAAAAAAAAAAAAAAAAAAAAAAAAAAAAAAAAAAAAAAAAAAAAAAAAAAAAAAAAAAAAAAAAAAAAAAAAAAAAAAAAAAAAAAAAAAAAAAAAAAAAAAAAAAAAAAAAAAAAAAAAAAAAAAAAAAAAAAAAAAAAAAAAAAAAAAAAAAAAGGTAGAGATGGAACGAAGCTTTGGCCAGGCCGAATCACAAGCTGGAATCGGCAGATTCGACTTTTAACAATTTAAGTTGCGATTTTTTTTTTTAGTTATTATTATATAATATATTGTTTTTTTTTAAGTTATGCACAATTTACCTTATAATTAAACACGGTATAAATTTACATTTAATTTAAAAGTTTGTGTGCAAATTGTGGTTTGTGTTGTAACCACAAACCATTAAATACATTGGTCTACAAAAAAAAAAAAAAAAAAAAAAATCGGCCCAAAGGACTTTGTTAATTGATCTTAGAAGTATTTTTCACGCTGAATTCGAAAATGAAAACCATTTTTCTCGATGACTTAAGGATTTTCCGTGCAAGGTGCTGTAATAATTTGCATTAATAATATTTACCCTAAATTATTACAGTACCTTACAAACAAAATCCTTAAGTTATAAGGAAAATGGTTTTCATTTTCGAGTTCAGCTTGGAAAATACTTCTAAGATCAGTCAATAAAGTCTTAAGGATCCCCCCCCCCCTTTTTAAGGGCATTGTAATGCCCTTAAAAATTTTCATTAGTAGCATTTCCACTAAGAAACCAAGTAGCTTTCTATTTACATTAAAGGGATTGATTTTGACATGTTCTGGCATACTCTGCCTCAGGATTGTCCCATTTTAACATCCAGCAGTAATCTGCTAACATAGTTGCACTCCACTTCCACTGATATTTCTTTTTCATAACTGAAGTGTCCTGATTTAACTGCTCTCCATGTTCATTGCTTATACAGCTCCCATGTTTTCAGGGGGCATTTTTACACACAACAGAAGATTTCTATGATAAAAAATAGTAGCTTATGCTCATTAAACATGTCGTACACGTACCGTATCAATCTTTTGCCTATTTGTATCCTAATTCTCACGAAATTCCTATCGAGACCCGCACCCAGTACAGTAATTTGATACGAGGCCGTGGTAGCCTAGTGGTTAGCACGTCGGACTTCCACCTGGAAGGTCGCGCGTTCGATACCCACTGAAGACCACCATGTATACTTGGGGATATGTGCATGTAAAATCCGTAGACCCCACTACCTCTCCCCGTGCGTAAGCAATCCTAAGGCCTCGGCTAACAGGTAGGGGTCTGGTGGAGAAAAGTAATTTGATACGCACTTTCGTTCGGGGGTCTGCGGGAGCTGTTTGGGACATTTCACTTAGTTTTTTTCCAGCGAAATAAAATGACCACTAATTCAACGATTGACATTCAACATATTTTGTGTACTTTATCAATAAAAACGATGCTGCATGATTAGAAAAACACTGAAAAAACGTAAAAATAGAATATTTCCTTCCTCATAACTACAAAACTATATGTGATAGAAAACTTTTGATAGCAGATATGGATTTCTCGTGCAAAAGTACTTCAGGAAAAGTGAAATTCATTCTTGGGGCAAAAAATGTGTTTACCAGTGTAATTAATATTATATTCTATTTCAAAGTTGCTAAGAAATAAATAAGTTACATTGGATTATATTTAGCTAATCTTTATAGGAAGAATTATATGAGTATGAGAACAGGTTTTTTGTCCCTCCCTTTTGATGCAAACTAAAGAATGAAGAAATTCCACATTTGGGTAACATGGGGGGAAATGTTTTTCACTACGTTAAAACATTATATTCAGAGCCACAGAACACGTTTGTTAACCTGTTACCTCTAGTTTTCAACAAACAAAAAAGTAACTAAAACAACAGCAACAATAACCACTCTCAAAGTTAAATGTGGGAATATTTTTTATTATTAATGTGTTAGGAATTTTAAAAAAGGTGAACTCAAACTGATATTAAAATTTTTTTATGGAATTATTAAATAACTTATGTAATAAGTAGTAAGTACTTGAATTTACATAGTATACATTGTCTATTTAGTACGCATTTACAATAGGTACTGAAACGAAAAGGCCTATGTTATAATTCTTACTATGCAAAATGAACACTGATATAAGAATATGAAGGAAAAGTGAACGATGTATAGTTTTGACTTCATTTGTTATTTTAAAGGAAAAGCCTAATTTTTAATTAAATTTTTTTCAAATTAAAAATTTCCGAAAATAACATACTAAATGTTTTGTTAAATATAAATACTAATGTTAGTTAAAATTGTCAGTAAAAAAAGAATGCACGCATATTACGTTTACAAGTTAACCCTAAATTCAAATATTTTACATTAAAAATGTATATATTATAGTTTACTATAATATTATGGATATAACATAAATAGTAGATAATTTCTAATTAGATTATTCCTTGATTTACCATTTGATCATAACAGTTGATTATTATAAACATCTTAATTGTAGAACATGCTTTTAATGTTACAAGTAATGCTTCATATTTGCAGTAAAAAATGAAAAATATCAGCTTTTCTACTGCTATCAGTACAGAGGAAAAGTACATGCCTTAATTCATGGTATTAATTAAAAAAATACACAGTAAGCTAAAAGTGTTGTTTGAAACTGAAAGTATTGAAACAATATTGAAGTATAATATATTATATATATTTATTGTGCATTTAAGGGGAGCCGGCACCACGAGACCGTTTTTTTCTCTATGGTGGTTTTTGTTTCATGTCATGTTACATCACTTCCTAAGAAATTTAATATTAAAAAAAACTAGATTTCTTAAATATAATTTTAAAATTTTAATTTTTAAAACGAAATTGACCAATTTTTAAAAATGCATCTTCTTTTTCAAAATTGGCGTAAAGTCTCAAAATATTTTTTATTGATTCATTATTCATAAAGCAAAACTTTTATGCTTTAAATTTTTTATAAGACAAATTTTTTGAGAGAAAAAATAAACTGAAGTAACGCGGAAAAAACAACGAAAAATTCGAAAACCTACAAAAAGAATAAAAAAAACAAGTACTTAAGTTATCATAAAAGTAGAGCATAAATTTGTTATGTATAGTTTGAGGAACATGTGGGAAAAATTCCACATTACAGGCACACATTTTTAAAAGCATTTGCATTTAATTGAGATGAAATGCGCAAAAAAACAAAGCGAGAATTAACAGCATTTTAAGTTTTCTGCTTGCAAAAACTTAAATCCTTTCTTTATCAAAATTTCAAGTAAGGAACTTTTATTTCAGTTACAGTCACGATGAAATTGCTTCTTCCCGCTTATTTTATTTTAAGAAATAAATATGTGGCCTATATTTAGCACAGTTTCGGTTTCGGAATGAAAAGGTGGCAAATCACACTGTAATAAAATCAATGATAAATCGATAAATATTGCTTCAATTTTTCTGAAACTTTCAGGGAACATTTGTAAAGATTTATTTTACTACTTAAACCAATAAAATAATTATCGTTTTTCTTTTTCCCGACATTTTTGGGTGCTGGCTCCCAGTGATGTAGTCCTGAAAAAAAAGTTAGGGGGACGCTGATACATAAGAAAATAAGCAATTGAGATCAAAAATGGGGGACGCTTATGTTAAAATGTAAAAAGTTTGGGGGGACGCTTGCGTTTAAATAAAAAGGTAGGGCGACGCCGTCCCCCTACGTCCCCTCTCGACTACACCACTGCTGGCTCCCCTTAATCTTTTTTTTTTCCCAACGTGGTGGCACTTGCCTCTTCGGCATTCGCCCTTTTTTCAAAGCCCATTTTTTCAAAGCGGGTATAGCTGGCCATTTGTGAAGGGTCGCCTGATAAGTGACCAGCATTAACCCTAACACACTAACACAATAGTCGGATGACACCAGATGGCGCCACCACAACCACGCCACCTTCCTTTTTAGACCTATGAGTGAAGGGAAGGGAAAATCCCCACCTTTCGGTACCCTCGGAACTGCCTCGGGAATTCAGGGCTCCCAGATTTTACATGCACGTATTCCCAAGTGTACATGGGATGGGTCTTCAGCGGCTCAGGTATCGAACCCAAGATCCTCCGATTCGATGCTTGACATCCTAGCCACTAGGCTACCACAGCCCTTCCCCTTAATCTTAAAGCTTAATATGTATAGCGGCCGAAGCTTCGGGCCAAACTGCGCTTCGTGCCATAACTATTTTCAGTTTGAATGTTACTCCTTAATATTTAAAATTTATGTGAAAATACATAATTATAATTTTATTGAATACCTAGGCATTTGTTCATAAATACTAAACATAAGTGAACTCTTTATTAAATTACTGATTAATTTGAATAATGAATGATAGCTTATTTATTTTAGTTTTCTGAAGTTTCATGTTTTTGCTACCCCTTACCCCCGGCACCCCCAATTACTTTTTATTCCTTCGTAAATTATTTTTTAAAAAAGCAAAGAGCTGTGCTACAGGGTTTTGTGGATTTTTTTAGAATATTTTTCTTTATTACGATAATATTAGGGTAGACTATGTACGTTTGAAACAAAGGACGGTTGAAACAGGGTTGATATCTCCTGCGCAGTGTGCAGTATGATGATGAACGAGCCCGAAAGCAAGTCTGAACATGAGGTTCATTGTTGCGTCGATCTCAGTCAGAACAGTTGTTTATAAGAGGCACTATTGTATTTTGATAAGCAAAAGTAAGTATTTTTGTTCAAAGATTTTCGTAATTATTATGGCTTTTATTAAAGTAAAAGTATTAAGTAATTTTTTCCGTTTGAAATGAAGCTTGTTGAATATGGTAGGGCCATTAGTTTTTATATAAAATTACTGTAACCATTCATAGAAACGGTTTTATACTGAATGGTAGGGATGGGGACGGTTGAACCATTTTATGCGGGTACGGTTGAAACAATATCTTTATTTAAATTTTTCGTTTTCTAGATGCCGAGGGTTCGTATAAGAAAGACTGAGAGGGCAGGTTAATTTACACTTGTTCAAAGCCCAAGGAAAGCAAACAGAGGTCAGAAAAACAGGAAGTCGACAATTTACACACAGATGCACCAGAGAAGGAAGAGATAAGAAAGATGCATGGGGACAAATTAAAGCGTGCCAAAGCTATAGTCCAGTCAATATATACATTTTACCTTGCAAAAGGTGGGCTAGAAGATTTCTTTTCAATAGTATATTTTGGTGCCAACATGAAAAAAACTGATTTATCCAACATGAAAGATCCCGGGAGAACTTTTGGCGGCTGAAAAAACCACCAAAATTTAGGACTTTTTGTCGTTTTTTCGATATATCTCAGATATAGTTGAAATTAGAGAGAAATTTTCAATGTAAAATTTATAGAGCACAAAATTTCCTACGACTTTCATCATTACAACTTTTTTGTAGTACAAAAAGTAAGTTGGCTACAGCCGTTTCAAAATAGACAATTTTTCACAACTTCATAAGAAAAGCATTAACTCCTTATAAATAATGCATATGAAATATTAAAATTTGAGTAGAATCTATATCTTCTGATAGTTTATCAACTTTTTATATTCTTGAGACCCCTTTCGCCCCCCCCCCCCCCCCGCTGCCACGTACAGGCAATTCTGGCTCGTCGTCAGACACCAATATTTTTTTATAACTATTGACTGGACTACTAAGCAACTTAAAGAAAGTACTACTATAAAGATTCGATGGGGGTAAGGGTAAAAGGGGAAAACCACAAATAGGAAGAAGACACAACATGAATCATTATCAGAGAAAGAGGAGTGCTTTTGCCTTGTTTGTCTGTCGCAGTATTTGAGAGAGCAGAATGGATGCAGTGCACAAATTGTAAACTGTGGGCTCATGAAGAGTGCACGAAGGTGGTTCTAGTTATGTTTGTAACAATTGTGACTCTAATTGGTTCGAAAACCAAAATTTATAATTAAATATTTAATTTTAGTACATTTTCCAATTATTTTTCTAGTCAAAGTGCCATGAGTTAAGTTCTTTTTTTTTTTGAAAATGTTTCCTTATTTGATTGTTTGATAGTTTTAATGAGACAAATAATAAATAAAACATGTTAAAGTATTCAATTTCGTACTTTTGGCATATGTTTCAACTGACCCCAATCACTGTTTCAACCGCCCCTGATATGGGGACGATTGAAACAAATGAGGTTTTTTTTTTAAATTTCATCTTATACTAAAAATGAAACATAGCAGAATCAAATTATTCTGCCCATTATTAGACAGACTTGCGCTCTTGTATTTATCATATCCATTTCATCGCTAAGTTTATTAGCGGCTATTCTATGGACGATATAAGCTAAATCGTTTCAACCGTACCCAGTCTACCCTATATTTAGTCCAGTTTTCAGAAACCTACAATTTAACGGTTTACATTTAATCTTGTAAATCTTTCTGAACAATATCATTCATTTAAAATTATGAGCTTCATTTTGTTCAACAGTAATAATAAGATTTGGCAATTTAGAAAAAGGAAGTTTTGCCATATAATAATTTTGAAATGCTAACCAGTGCAGATTGTGTGTAGTCACTGGTAAGTAGCCAACACTTCTATTTTTACAATGAACTATGAGAAATAGGATAATTTTTTTGCTTATCCCTCTTTCCAAAGTAATAATGCAGAATCTGATATCTGAATACCGAGGAAACCAATGCTTGCATAAGAATTTTGAAAATTTTGTTAAAAAAAATTAACATAAAAATGAAAACAGTATCATGTTTGATTGTGTAGTCTGTTTTTTATCCTCTCGTCACTCTGATCCTCATATGAGGCTCCTACAAATAGCGATATTTTGCTTTAAAACTGCAAAATTTATCTTTCTTTTGCTCACTGACACCTCTTATTCATGTACAACACATGCAACAAGGCCGTATCCAGAGGGAGGGGGGGGGGGGCGACGGGCCCGCCTCCCCCCCGAAATCCCGAAACTTTTCTCAATGTAGCATATATTCTTCCCTGAAACTTCCCTCAACGCTAGTGTTTCAAAGTTAGCCCCCCCCCCCCCCCCGAAAAAAATTTCTGGCTACGCATTCTGCTTTGGCATCCAAGACCTTACACAAGACTCACTAATTTATAATTATTTGTCATTAATGAATCGTACATTTATTTTGAATTTTGTAATTCATGGAACGAAGCCATATAAGCTTTTAATAATGATTTAAAAAATATAATGTGTATCCAAGAATAAAACAAAATTTATAAATAGGAAATACTGTTATTGTCTTTCATTTCATTGATGTGATGACTATGCATGTGTGTTCACATAACACTGAAGTATCATTATGCTCCTAAAAGGCTCGTAAAAGAAAAGCAGGAAGGATAACTTTTGAAAAAGATTTTTGACAGAGGATTTGTTTTGGCATGACACGTGAAGGGACATGAAACTTATGTCCCTTCATATTTTGTCATGTGGACACACGAAACAGTTGATAATTAAATTTTCTTTCTTTCACATAATTCGATGATGAAATACAAATGCACAAATAGAAAAGTGACAACGAGCAACATGCTCTGAGACCCAACTAGGCTAGTCCTATTCAATTCAACAACCCTGAATGAACATCGAGAGCCCTCTTAAAACCTTTTAACTCACTGCAAGTAACAGTCGCTTCCGGTAAACTATTCCAACTGCCTAGAACCCTACTGAAGTAGTAATTTTTCCTAATTTCAAGATTAACCTGAGATTTGAAAAGCTTAAAGCAAGGACCTTTAGCTCTACCTTCAGTGCAGAAATGTAGCCCATCAACATTTTCCATGACTGAATTATGTCCCCGCTAACTCTCCTTTCTTTGCTCAAGACTATACATATTGAGCCTTTTAAGCCTGACCTCATAATCTAAGTCTGAGAAGATCACTTACTAACCTAATAACCTTCTATGAACCCTTTCCAATAAGCAGGGTTTCTACCAAGTCATTTTTCACCTAAAATCACTTTTTTTTTCATTGGTCACTTAAAGTCACTTTGTAGCAAATTGTCACCTAAAATCACCTTTTTTTTTTGGTGTATCTCATAAAGTGATAAATAACCACCAAACTTTTCCTATAAACACCAGGAAAAATGCAAATAAAATTGTTTCCTTCTACAAAGCTACTTGCCAAAGCAAATAAAAAGTTAAAACAGGGCATTAGAAATCAAGATTTTACAGAAATACAGCTTGCTCGGGCAATGATAGAGGGTGCTAAATCTGTAAAAGCTGATGAAGATGAGCACAGAGCAAAGGGGCACATGAAATTGAAAAAAAAATTACAGAAGATAAAATCTTCCGAAGTCACAACATTTTTTCAAAAGAAATCTAAGACTGATTAAATTGGTATTTTTACCGAATGCTGCCATTTATATACCAGGGGCGACAGTTCTCTAAATTTTTTAAGCATTCTTTTCTGGGATTTTTATATTAACATTTAAATTTTTTGAGCATTTCTACTGTATTGATATTTTTTTTTCTGATTTTGCTTTTCAGGGTCTATTCTGTCATACCATTTTCATTTTCAGCCTTTGAACGATTTGCAATTTAAAAACTTTTTCCTACAGGATAAATAAGCACTTAAAGTATACTTTTCAAGTATTTTACTTTTGGTATACGTACTTTCTAAATTAGCTTTGGACAAAGGATTATAATAAAAATCATTTCTTGTACAGAATGCGTTTAATTTAGCGATTTCCTTGCTTGATTTAACTGGGCATTGAAACCTTTTTTCATACTTATAATTGATTTTATTTGCGTCTTTAGTTGTCAATCTAAAGGTTTTTATTTTTTACTTAATCTAACATACGTAATTTGACATTAATATATAAGTAATATTAAAATTAATTTTATTTCTCTAGTAAGCCCAATGAAAGCAAATTTTGAAATATTAAACTGTTTTTTTCTCTTTTAAGCCTTGCACTAGCATGCATTTGAAGTATTTATTTCTGGTGATTTAATTTTGGCATCAAAGAATATTCTGAATTATTTTTTTTAATAAAGGATTATAATATTCCTTGTATATACATACCTTATACATACATTTATCTAACTGTTTCCAAATATTTAGCACATGCTCCTCTGATATTCTAAATGTTTTTATTAGCTATAATTAATTTTATTTTTGTGATCAAACATTTTAATTGGTGTTAATTTTTTAATTAATTTAATTTTTCTTGGTGTTAACGTGTTTCATGTTTCACACATTGAAAAATAAAGTTGATTCTGTAAATTGTTAGCATACTCGGTCATCCCTGGCATATATATGTATGACTGCTTTCTTTCTGTGTCTGATGAAAAACCATTGGTATTTTAAAAATGATTTTTCATTTGAGAAGATAGCGATATTTATTTATGGAAGTTTAGTTAAAGATTGAACTTTCTGCTGTTTTTAGCCTACTTTCCCAAAAAATAAATAAAGTGAAAGAAGGTTTAATGTACCGTAAAAATATCATTAAAAATAAAGAAAGGTCAAAGAAGTAATTAAATAAGGAATGAAAAATGAAAAATTTGAAAATAGGGTTTTGAGATGGGGAAAATGTTTGTCTGTCGGTGTCTCCCCCCCCCCCCCCCAATAACTTTTGAGTAAATTAGCCGATTCAAAAGATCTTGGCGAGAACATCTCATTTCCATATTTTACTTTTTCATTTGAACAATTTTTTGTTTAATTTTGAACAGTTCAAAAAATCTTAGCATTAGCGCCTATGGGCAAAAATAAAGCACATAACGTAAATACTGAACTTATGATCCAAGTTCGTATGGACAAGCTTATTGGAAGAAGTTCTCGGTGTAAAATATTTTTTTAGATTTGAACATTTTTTGTTCATTTTTGAAGAGTTCACAAAAAATTAACATTAACGCCTACGGGGGAAATTTCAATCCTATATAAATCCTGATCTAGCTGACGGATTCCCTTGGAAAACTTTGGCCGGCTTGGAAAGATGTTAGGCAGAAGAACATGTACAGATACGAAGTTCAACCTGAACTAAATGAGCCTATTTTTTAATGAAATTTTTTGACCGGGGTTTTTAAAGATATTTCTCAAGGAATGAACGAATAAGTGAAAGAATGAATGAATGAGTAAATAAATGAATGAGTGAAAAAATAAATAAGTGTATAAATTCATGAACAAATAAATTAATTTAATGAGTGAATGAATATGCATTAACCGATGAAAACGGTATATTTGAAGTAATCAAGAACTAAAGCTAAATGAGAATTTAGAGAGAGAGATAGCAAGAGTATAAATCTGATGGTTGGAATGTACGAGTAAGTAGGCTGGTATAGTTCTAGAGTGTAGACGGAACTTTTGCATGAGAAGAAATTAAATGTAATGTTATATTTTTCTATGCTTAAAAACCTATAAACCTTTTTTCTGTTGTTCCCATTTTGGGAGCATTCTGGTTCTTTTTCAAGACACCTATTACAAATAATATTAACCGGCTAATTTTACTTTAAACTTCTATGTGTGAGACAATGTCTATATTTTTTTAGAGCTTGATTGATTACCTACTATCATCTTTTGTAAAAATTTTTAAAAATTGGCTTGTCGGACTCATTCAATACACACACTTTTTTTTCCTAATCACATAAAAATAGATATTATTTTTGCACTAACTTTTATGCTAAACTGTCGATTTTATAAAATATATTTGATCCATGTGGAAAATTTTAAACCCCCAAAATGGGGCGTCAAATGATTAGCGTCTTCGTGAGTTTTCGAAGTCAATCAGATTTTGGCATTTGCCCTCCTAAAGCGCTACACCAGCAAAACAAAGCGTCGTCTTAGACGTAGTTTGAAAATGTATGTACTCTTTTCCCTTCCCCCTACCTCCCCTGAAAATTTCTGAAATTATTTGCCTGAAGAGATGTGTAGTTACAGCTTATCTATTTCTTCAGTACGTGCATCTGAACTTTGAACAACTTGACATTTGCTAATTGGTCCCTAGTTCAAACTATAATCTATGTGTAGATATTTAGAACAATTGGATTCGGATGAAGTTTCTCATGATCCAGCAATCGTCAGCAGAACCGATAGCCGTAGCTAAAAGATGAAATGCAACTAAAAGGGGGGAGGGGGAATTATACCGCACAACCGCATGTTGCTTTTAACAACAAATACATGGGAGCAGTCAATCGACTTGATAGATTTTTGAGCCATTTTTAGAGACGCTATAATAGCCTCTTTAGCCGTTACCGGCCAAAAATTAGGGGCTAGAAGTGAAAGTGGTCATTTTTACCTACACTTACTAAGCGTGGCAGTTGTAGCAGCTTGGAGAATACATAGAGAATTTAAAAAGAATCTGATGGCAATTAGGATTTCTTAGTTGCACGGAAGTTAAAATAATGATGAGTAGTACATCTTCGTCCTAGAACTTCTGGATCTGTATCAATAAATGTGGTTTTGGTAGGATAATTCATTTCCCAGTTAAAGCCGGAAGGTTATCAAGGTGCAGGGTTTATCAGTAAAAAACTTGGACTTAGTTGTAAAAAATGTGCTGCATAAGTACTTTTTATCATACTTTCACAGAAAATAATGTTAAAGAAAAAAAACGTGTATCACTTAATATATAAGAAAAGTGCACAAAACATATCTACTAGAAGCTAGTATGTTATTTTTTTATTAATTCAAACCTTAAAAGTACCCTTTCATAAACAATAAAATCCAGAAATTCAAAAGTCTAATGGAAAATGCGCATGCCCCCTTTAGACGCCAATGTTCCCATTTTCGGAACATGGTATAACTTTTAATTATTATTATTATTATTGTTACTATTATTGTTATTATGCAAATTCAAAGGAAATAGTTGAATATACCCTCCATGCATTGCAAAAAAATAATTACTTTAAATAAAAATAGGTTGGCGGTACACATAGCGGGGTTTAATTGGTATAGTCGGGAAAATATTTTTTTCAGGTCGACTTGTTAAATTCTCTAAATTCTGTGCAATACAGTTCTGAGTATAAGCATCATTTTTACATCTCATAAGGGAAGGAAATAAGTTAAGATATTCATTACCAACCATTTTTTCCCCACAAATTTAATTTTGTCAGGGTAGCATTCGTTTTATTTTGAATGTGAAACAATGAAATTTCTTTGCAGTGTAATGAAAAGTTGAGATAATTCAAAACAGGTATTTACCCGATGTTCTCAACCCGGTGCGCCACGTACTTCCACCAAACACTTCCCGAACCCCCGGGGGTTCGCTTACCACACTTTGGGAAACACTGCTCGAAATGACTGATTATTCACAGTTAGAAATTTCATGAAATTACGGTTAAATGACCGGCAGCAGTCTGTCCATCTAATTCACCGGTAAATTTACGGTTTGGAACATTTTTATATCTTTACGGGACCTAACCATTTCCAATTAACTTGGTTAAAAAGCCGTAAATACAAAAGTTTACGGTTTTATAACCATTTAAAAATGGTTTCAAAACAAAAAAATTTCACCGTTTTTGAACCATTTCGAGGCGTAGAATCTTCGAGGAGTAGAAACCGTAAAGGAAGCTTGCAGGACTTGAACCCCGAATGCGTGGTGTACTAGTCTTACTCTCTATTCACTCGGCCACCGTCATCACGTTAAGCGGACGTTTATTCATCAATAAATCTTCTTTTCCAACAGGCAAACAGCCTTAAACTTGAGATTTCAGTTTTTGATTGGATCCAAATTTATTTTTGGTCTAAATTTACTGTATATTGACGAAAATCATTTTATTTGCTGCAAAAATTAAAATGCAAACTCAAACAAGCTTCAGCAGCTCAAATTATGGGTTCGCTTATTCGCAAACAGTTCGGGAATCCGATGTCTCCAATTTTTGATTTACGTGTGTGTGTTTCTATTTAGTATCCACTGCTTAAGCCACTTTTTTCTTCTTTTTTTATATACACATGCAGATTTTAACTGATAAATCCGTATTCCTATTTTAAAACAACGTACGACCGGTAAGGTTTCGCAACCAAGATGGACGCCCGATTCTTATTGAGCGCTTGAAAATTACGGTTAGTTAAACGTTCTTTAGAATAAACAGAGAATAAACGATGTTTTTCGCAATCAGCGGTTTGAGTACCATCTTTTTATTGGTTATTCAACTGTTGTAATTAAATATGGTAAAATAACAATCAAATAAATGGTTATTTTACTATTTTCTTACGGAAATTTTTAACAGTGTTGTATAAATAACTTAAATCGTAAAATTAATTGATTTGGGACATAACCTGTATATTTTTAGCAGGAAACGTATTAACTCATTATTATTATTATTATTTTAATGTTGTTAAAGGTGTTATTTATTACTAGCGGTACCCGCACGGCCATGCCCGTATTAAAAAGTGAAAAGACCAGTTGGTTCGCCATTATTATATACACTGGTATTTTTTCAATACGTTCGTATGTATTATGTTATTCGATTAAGAAGTATAGCAATCCACAGAATTAAAACTTAGCCACCCACGGCAATCAACAATCGATTATTATTATTATTATTTTTTTTTTTTTAGTTCTGTGTATTGCCCGCCTGTCGTTATATTGCCCGCAGATAGTAAAAAAAGGAGTTTTCTTGTAGATAACCCGCGGCTATACACAATAATTACGTATATATTATGTTATTTGATTAAGATGCATAGAATTTCACATAATTAAAAATTAGACACCTCCGGGAATCAACCACCGATCCTACCATATTTACGCTACTTATTATTATTATTATTATTTTGTGACAAAAACACACACATTAAAAAAAAAGAAAGTATTAAAAAAAAACGCGCCCTGATTGTTTAGCTCCAGCACCCACACAAAGAGCACAATTATAAGGCATTAGAGCAGTTTAAATTCATGCCTTTTAAATGTAATTAATATTTTTAAAATATTTTTATCTACTATTCATTGACAGTATCATAGAAAGACGAAATTTTGTTGCGTGCAGAAACTAACAGCAGCGTAGAGGGAAAAAAACTTGCATCCAAGCTCAAATAGTCAAATGACGTATGTGCTAATTCACAGGGGAAAAAATAAAATAAATAAAAATATAAATAGTCATAATAGTTTAGAATAACAAATTGCTATAAAGGTAACATAAACTCATGTTTGTGAAAATTGCAACACCATGAAGGACTTACGCGAGTGAGTTGAAATTTTCAGGAAATGCAAAGTAGCGCCCATGATATGCAAATGATTAGAATTTCAAATCCGTAGCGCATGCGTATGTTGAGCAGCGCCGTCTAAACGGCGGATGGATCCGAATAAATAGACGACTGTAGCGAGGCGTGTATGGTTATCGGTGGTTATCTGCTAGTGGTAAACGTTAGTTCAATCTTTACTTATGCCTCTTCGGCGAAAGAGAGCGAGATTTGAACAACTTATAGAGTTTGAACGGGGGAGAATCATCGGCCTTGGTGAAGCTGGATTGTCGTATCGTGCAGTAGCCGCTCGTGTGCAGCGTAACAACAGTACAGTGATGCGTGTTTGGAAGCAGTGGACGGACGAGGGTCGGACAACTCGGAAATCCGGGAGTGGACCCCGAAATGTGACATCAACTCGCGATGATAGATACCTGGTCCGCATGGCGTGGACGGACCGTACGCGAATTTAGAAACACTACCAGCTACGCAGAAAGTTCAGATGGCGCTGCGATCGCGCTCCTCATGGCAGGATTTTACTCCTCGCCGAATACGCCAAGCAAAGCCATGTTGCTTTTGAGCGATTTGCGCATGCATCACCTCTGTTTGTTTACTGTTGCTAGAGATAGAGTAAACGAGTAGATTTGGATACGATACGATGTTGGTGAGGGTTCAAAACGCTTTTTTAAAACAAGTAATTAATGTGTTTTATATAAAAAAAAAAGTTACAAGCAGTTTGTGCTTTTGAACTAATCATTCGTTAATTTAATTTTCTTTTTTCATGTGTACCTGTCGTTGGAAAGAAATGGTATTTAAATTCCACAGGGGGTATTTCTAATTACGTTGTAAGACAACAGAAATGATACCGTAGTTTGTTGGCGTATTTCATTAGTATTCGAAGTACGCAAACTGGGTGTAAGTGTGAACAAACATCATTTGAATCAATCTAAACACATTGCTACTATGCTATATAAATCAAAGCTACTGTGAAAAAAAGTGCGTAGTTTCACTTTGCAATTTTTTTCTCAAGAAGCAACTTACAAAAGTTTTTTTTCATTTGCCCTTTAATATTTTTGAATTCAATTTAGAGAATATCAGTGATACATTTTGTGCATTTAAATTTTGATATCTTAGTTTCAGATTGTGAAAGGTAATCCCATCCCTCCATTAATAGAAGTTATTTTGAAGGATTGATGTATAATTTTATTTATGTGCAGTAAACCAAAGTACAATTACAATAACATTAATTCAAATTTATATATGTATAATGTATATATATTATACATAAACACTTTAACTTTGTTACTGCGACTCCAGATTCAACAAGAACTCCAGCAGAATGAGGGTAATAAAAGAAATTGTTGGTTTAATATTAACAACCCTACATAACACAATTTTTACAAGCAAAATCTCTGACTTAGTGTTCATTTATTTCATAAAACAATCTTGAATGAAGTTTTGGAGGAATTGGACAACAGCTCAAATTGTTTAAAATTTCAGAAAGAATGGCTTATATTTTCATGCCCTCAATTAACCAAAAAAAAAAAAAAAAAAGGGAGGAGGGAGGGACAACACTGACCAGTTTTCTTTTCTTTCTACAATAAATTAGTCTGAAAAGTAAAAAGCAGGTCTTTTGTAACTCTTTGTCATTAAATTCATCTTAATGATCTAAATCTATAGTAAACCATTTTATTACGAGCACTTGAATTTAATGCAGAATTGTTGCAATCCTCTTATCTTCAATTATATTTGAGTTTCGTTGTATTTTAAATTTTAATAACTGAAGATGTTTACATCATGAACAATTTCTATCATGTAAAATTTTTTCATAGCCTTCCCAAATCTATGTCTGAAATTTTAAGTAAAAGCCTTATTTGAATGGTAGTTCACCGTAGTTTGATTTGAAAAAATAGCCCCAATTTCTTACACCTCAATATGTCATATTGAAACTCTATGTACTCTATGTAAACTCTATGTATTACTCTATGTACTTGCATCTAAGTTGATGCCCTAATTTTAAAGTGGAAAAAATTTAAATAATTTACAAATCACATTTCTCCAGTGACAATTAGTACTACTTTTCTCCACCAGACCCCTACCTGTTAGCCGAGGCCTTAGGATTGCTTACGCACGGGGAGAGGTAGTGGGGTCTACGGATTTTACATGCACATATCCCCAAGTATACATGGTGGTCTTCAGTGCGTATCGAACGCGCGACCTTCCAAGTGGAAGTCCGACGCGCTAACCACTAGGCTACTACGGCACAGTTAGTACTACTGACGATTTATTAAGTGTTTTTTTTTTCTTCAGTAACACGTATAAGTTGACTTCCCCCTTTTCGTAGTTTTAAATAAAAGTCATGACTCATACTGTGGTTTGCTGCATCCATGTAACAGATTTCAGTCCATTTAAGCTTACTTTCTAGCATTTTAACGACTTATTTCACAATTTAAATTTATATAATCCTGTGTCTAGTTATATAGCAACATTAAAAAAATTAAAATAGGTACTTTTAGCAGAAACCTCAAGCACTGATGGCTTGGGGTTTTACCTACAAGTTGAGAAAATGAAGGAAAATTATAATGCATTAAAAAAAAAAAAAAACAAACCTTTTGAGTGGTTTGAATATAATTTTACTCAGAAATGGAAACAAGTATTTATATCTGTAGGCTTTTATTTCCAGAATCAACACTAAAAAATGTTGTGG
Organism: Octonoba sinensis; assembly: GCA_038502835.1. Taxonomy (NCBI): domain Eukaryota; kingdom Metazoa; phylum Arthropoda; class Arachnida; order Araneae; family Uloboridae; genus Octonoba; species Octonoba sinensis. The sequence goes on from CM076598.1 coordinate 147,030,534, forward strand.
CTTTTGGCATTGGCTTGATTTAAGTTAATATTTTGGGACAAATTTCTTTGTCGTTTGCATTTTTGGTGTGCATTGCACTTTAATGGTCGTCCTGCAAGTATTCTGCTTGATCCTCTTGGCATTCCAATTCTGCTTCTAGAAAGGGATGTTGGCTGAACTTTAATTTTTCTGCCTTTCTGTCTTTTAGGTGCAACAATTTTATTTATTAAATATAATTTTGATTAAATAATTCAGTACCAGTTTTAATATTCTTTAGATAATTTGTGAAATTGTTTAGTTTTATTTTGTCAATATTGTCATAGGATACAAGTCGCTTTAATTCATCTAATAGTGACTGTTTTTCTTGAGCTGTAGCACTTATAATATGTGTGACAGAGGGATTATTTTGTTCTTCATTACTTTTATGAGGGTCAGGGGATCTTTGTCTTATTTTCTTGAAAGATATAATCTTCAAACTCTTTAAACTGGGAAGTTTTTGAATGAAAAGTTGATGCCTTGTTTCTTTTATTTTTGTACGTGCTACGTTGGCGGAATTCATAAATTTCCCCCGAAATATAAGAAGTCAGAAACATTGAAAAAGCCGTGATACTGGAATCATTTAAAAATTAATGATTTCACGATTTTTAACTGTATTTGACTCCCCTTGTCACAAAATGTCACACTTCAATGTACTCCCAGCCACGTGTCACGCTATATTACATAAGCATATTTAGTTGCATAGTTCAGAAGCAAAGCACTACGTTATAGATCTCATCTCCAATTTTATCTTGAATTTTTAATGATATTTCTGAGCATAACAATAATAATGATTTTGTGTGTGCTTAATTTGTATAAATTGCGATTAAGGTTTACAAAAACAAAACATAATTAATATATACTGTTAAAATCAATAATCTTCCAAATTTTGCAGAAATTAAGGCGCTATTTTATCTTAAAATGCAAAGGCCTAAGATTTGCTTTCAAATTTGAACCTAGAAGCTAATTTAAACTTTAATCAGCATCGACGCTTTCGCCACAAAATGAAGTCAATGAGAACACAAAAGAGAAAAAAATATTCATAAGTAATACAAAAATATTTTCCTATCCTAATAAAAGTGTTTTTTTAAGTTTAGGAAAGCAATAATATTTTTTTACCAATTTTTAGTATAGAACTTGATTTATTTGTTCTGCAATGTGTGCTCTATAAGTAAACTCTTCATTGGACGTTATTTGATGGTTTGATTGCAAAAACAAGCTGATTAATAATGTGAGTTGACGCCAGCGCATCAAAAGCAATAGATTTCGACCTACGGAGAGAAAGGAAGCGCTTCTCTGAGTGGTCGTACAGCACTGTTCAGAAGTGGAAGTGACCATCTTCATGGTAATCCATCTGAAATGTATAGGAACTTCTTTTGTTCTTTCTAAAAACATATTACGCAAGCAAAAAAGTTTATCAACAAAATAATTGAAAAATAAAAATTGACTATCTGCAATTGCACTTACTGAAAAATATTGAAATGAATGTTACATTCAGGAAATTATATTTATTAAAAAACAACCAAAATCATTTTATTTGCCTACCATGGATTTATTTTGAAGAAAATTATTTGTACATTAACAATTTGAAATCTACAGAAAGCTTTCCGTTATTCTTTGCTTTGCTTTTAAATTTTTTGCCTTAATTTATTATTTCATTTCAATTTGATTTTTAAAGTTTTAGTATTTAAATAATCTGAGTCACGATTAGCATTTATCAGACAAGTGTTACATACATAACTTCATAAATTTCAGAAATATTATTAAAAACTATATGAAAATGGATTTTTTTTTTTTTTTTGCTTATATGGAAATGAACAAATGTTAGTGTTAAAATTTTGAGCTTAAATAAAATATAATCCTTCAATATATCTTGATACGTATCTATGTGTCAAAAATAACACATCTAAAATGTTTAAAATTGCAATTTTACTGTAGCAATCTTTTTTTTCCCATACTGAGTAAGTATATAAATATGTTTTAATTTCATTCTGAAAGTTCTGATGGCATCCTTTTGTTTTTATGAAAAAGATTTCCTGCCGAAATCTAGTAAAATTTCCCAATTGCGAACGTTATCGACTGACGAGCGCAGTGAAAATCGGCCTACAGTTTCAGACAGAAGCGCTTTCTAGTTCAGGGGTGAGCGCAAATCGCTCAAAAGCAACATGCCTTTGCTTGGCGCATTCGGCGAGGAGTAAAATCTTGCCAAGTGACGGGCGATCGTAGCGCCATCTGAACTTTCTGCGTAGCTGGTAGTGTTTCTAAATTCGCGGACCGTACAGCTTCCTCTAGACAATTGGCAGCACAGTGGTCAATAGCTACAGGTGTTTCATTGTGTGCTTCATCAATTCGTAGACGTCTGCTGCAGCGTGGACTGCGCGCAAGGACTCCTTTATACAGGATCCCCCTCACGCTAAGGCCTCCTCCGCACTTACAGACCCGACCAAAACCAGACCAATGTCCCCCACCTCATTAGGGTTGTGATTGATGATCCCCGACGGGCTATACGCGAATATGGCCTCCTCCGCACTTACAGACCCGACCAAGACCAAACCAATGTCCCCCACCTCATTAGGGTTGTGATTGATGATCCCCGACGGGCTATACGCGAATATGTGTTGAGCTCTCCGCACTTGCTTTTTCTTCTCTTGCACGACCGTGGTCAGACTTTCGGTCGGGGCAAAATCGGATCTGTATAGTGAGTCGGTGCAGAGAGCGTTCTTCAAGCACAAGGCACTGTAGCCGCACTAGAACCGACCAGACCCGACCAGTTAGCAATGTCTAATAAAGATATGTTATTATTTGATACCGAAAAATTTGTTCTTGCGGTGAAAGAGCATAGCTGTCTTTGGGACCTCTCCACTGCGGATTATTCCGACCGCGATAAAAAAAATCCTGGCCCCATCTTGAGGTTTTCATGGTTTAACTAGAATCAATTTCCTATCAGTCCTTTTAGCATTAACAACTGCAATCAGGGGAATTATTGGCAATTCATACTTCATGTGTTTCTGAATTAATGTCTAACTGAATGGGCTGTTTTTTAAGTATATCATCCACTTTGAATTCATTCGGAAAGTCCCCCATTCCTCAAATTATCAATAACAATTTAATTTCACTGGTTTGCCGCAACAGATTGAATAATAAAAAGAAAAAATGCCATGATATTAGCAGTAGCGTCACTGCGGGGGGGGGGGGGGGGGGGATTACACCCAAATTAAATTTAAGAGTTCTTTAAAAATACATACACTTGCATTTTTCGATTTTACTGGTACCGTTTCTAAATCTCTTTGCTGATTAGAAATGTAGTTTAATGCGAGTTGCACCAAATAAATAAAATATAAAATTTCTTGAGATTTTTTTTTTTTTTTTTTGCACTGCTGTAAATATAAACTACAACACTACAAATTTGTACAACACAGCTGAGTTTTTTTTTTTGGAGGGGGGGAGGATAGCACAAATTTCCGCATTGCTCACGCCCATGCTAGGAACGCCAATGATATTAGTTTTACTTTTTAGAGTTTTCAATAAGAATAAAAAACAAGTAAATTAAAAATATCTAGTGTGCTGAATCTAAACGTTTGTAACTTAACCAAAATATGTGATGTCTGATGTCACGCTCCCTCTCTCTACCCCCCCCCCCTTTTTTTGCCACAAACTGTCACCATTGCCTGAAATCCCCCCCTCGAAGTGAGAATTTCCCCGTTCCGAATTTACAAAGCATTGGATGTCAATTTCGAAATAAATTTTCAGAAACAAATAATTCTTAAGTGTTAATTATGTGCAGCGAAAAAATGTAATAAATTAAAAAATAAACAAGGTAATAATAATAAGTAGGAATAAAATTATAGATGTGAAATAAGAAAAACAGATATTTCTGCGTTCATCGAAATGCAGAAATATTTGTTCTCTGTTTATAAAACTGCGATTGGAATAAATACGTGAGAATGTGAAAAAGCTTTTATTAATTATTTTATTTATTGCATAATATAAACACTGAAATTTTATGTTCGCCTGTTTGATGTCAATTTTTGTAGTTTTATTTGCGCGTCCAATGTAAAATCAGTACAATATGTTTTGTTCTCTTAAAAATGTTTTTAAAAAATCATTTTATTAATATAAATAGTTATTAGTTTTTCCCGTGATTTTATAAGTGAGCTTTTATTACACTACAGTACACATTTAATGTGCAATTATTTATTTTTAAGAATTACTTTTTCGCCCCCCCCCCCCTTTTTCCACCCTCTTTTTTTTTCTTTTTTTTTTTTTTGAAATAGGTTGGTAAACAGTTAAATAAGGTAAAAAAAAAAAAAAAAAACAGAAAATACTGCAACAAATGTATGCATTTGAAAAATTCATGGCATTTAAATAAACCATGGCCAGCAACCAACTTGCTCGCCTTTCATGTCTACCGCAAAAGTCGTCCCTTTGCAAAATACCTCTTCACATTGGAGTTTCTCTTAATAGCCCATCAATCAAAGCCCTAATGAGGTGGGGGACACTGGTCGTGTCTTGGTCGAGTCTGTAAGTGCGGAGGAGGCCTAAACCATCGCCGCCTGCGGCTACAATGGGCTAATCAGCATAGAGACTGGCGTGCTGATTGGCAGCATGTCGTGTTTTCTGACGAATCCCGCTTTAATTTGTGGTACCATGATATCCGCATTCAGGTCAGACACTATGCCGGTGAACGCCACCTTCCGGAGTGCATTATCGATCGCCACAGTGGGCGAACACCCGGAGTTATGGTCTGGGGCGCCATAGCCTATCATGGACAATCTCAATTGGTACGAATTGTGGGCAATCTGAACAGCAACCGGTACATCAGTGAAGTTCTACAGCCCCAAGCTGTTCCCTTCCTTCAAAGCTTGCCAGGCGCTGTATTTCAACAGGACTACCCGCCCTCATATTGCTAGGACTGTTCAATCCTTCTTTGCAACGCAGCAGGTGCAGCTTTTTCCTTGGCTTGCGTATTCCCCGGATATGTCGCCAATTGAACATGTGTGGGATTTCGTTGGTCGGCGTCTCGCTCGTGATCCTCGTCCTGTTGCTTCTGTAGACGAACTTTGGGTACGCTTACAAACAATATGGAATGCTCTTCCTCAGGCAGACATTCAAAATTTGTTTGACTCTATGCCAGGTCATGTAGCAGCACTTATTGCAGCGCGTTTTGGCTACACAAAATACTGATTCCGATCTCTTGTTATTGTTTGTTTGCTTTGAAAATTTAATCATTTATTTGTACCGCTACCACTCAACTGTGTATTAAATTTCATTCAATTATGACGATTCCTTCATGGTGTTGCAATTTTCACAAACATGAGTTTATATTTAAAAAATCCCAGTAGAATATGGAGAACAGTCCCGTAAAAATATCTGTCGAAATAAGAAAATCAAAATAAAGTTATCGATCGCCTGTGGGCAACAGGAAATAAATTTTAAATCGTTTAAAAAGAAAAAAAAGAGTCAAAAGCCAAAAAGAAAAAAAAAGTAAAAGATAAGTTAAAAATAGGCTGCGCCTCAAAATGCTAAAATCATTGTGAATAGAATTGTATTAACAAATATACATGTAGGCAAAATGAAAACAATTAAAAAAAAAGAAGCAAGCGCTTTATCAATTGTATGGGGAAAATAAAATTAACTTTAGTTACCGTGAAAAAATAATTTAGAACTACAGTGAAAACCGCTTATAACTTTTGGTTTTTCATTGTATTTTTAATTTTACGATAATTGATGAATAACTAAATAAATGAACCGAGTGTTTCCAAAACAGGCTCTTGCCGTCTTAAGAAAATGTCCGAAAACATGACAAAACTGAAAACATCCACCTTGACCTACTTTTAGACTTCTCTTTCTGCAATGCCACTAACTATCACACGAAGATAAATTCAAAATGACAGTCCGACAGAATTTCCCAAATATGTCATTGTGAAACACATGCATGAAGAGCGTGTGGAATGGATATTATCGTTATTAGGAATGAAAATGAGACCATTTTTTCTGCTGTCCTTGGAACTGAGAGACCTTCCCGACTTTCCTAAAACTTCTGCTTATCAGTGGAGTATGTAGCCCAGTGATGAGTTATGGTTTTACAAAAAAAAATTCGCAGTTAGTATTTTATTCGAACCGCACCTGTCGTATCTTTGCAAGCTCAAAAATGTTTTAGCAAATTTACCCTAGGAAAGATGCAATTGGAATTTTGAGGTATGATGATTCCCGAGCACTAAGAAGTTGCAAGAAATTCATCATTGGAGTTGTCCATGTTAAAACAACGAATTCCGTTGAATGCAAAAATTAATTGGAGCCAAAAAGCATGAGAATCAATCCCATGCTTTTCAGACAATTAGGCGTATATGAGATTTCTTGAAAGACAGTGAAGGACAGAATGCGTCTAATAGAAAGAAGAGAAATAACTTCATTAATATGCAAACACTGATTAACTCTGTTCTATTAGATCGACAAATCTAAACCCCCTTTTTATGGGTTCTAAATCGGTTGTTTTCGTTTTAAGTGCAATATTTTTTTCGGTTATAATGATTTTTTTTTTGTTGTTGTTCAATATATCGCTGGTTCAAAATTAAAACGACACTTCTGCAAATCACACACTCTCAGAAATAGAATCGTCACTTTAGAGGACTTTTCTATCGTCAAGAAAATTTCGTCATTTACAACGATACTTTCCTAGCGCGATCACGTGACTTTAAAAAGTTACTACACACATTTCGGCAATTTGACGAAAGGTTTACTCGGAGCATTTTTCACGAAGCCATTTTGTCAAATACGACGAAAGCTTCGTGAGATTTGAGCATGCGTTTCTGAGAGTGCACTACTTTTCAGGGGAGCGTTTTTAAAGTTTTTTTTTTTAGCATAAAAAAAAGTTCTCAGTGGAATCAAAGCCCATTTAGTTTTTATTGTTAAATAATTTTTTATAATTTTTACTATTAATGTACTTTGTAATATTAAATCGTAAAAAAAAAATCGATTTTTGCAGAAGTGTCGTTTGAATTTTGAACCAACGATATAGTCTTAATTAGTGATAATGGTTTTTTTCTTTTTTTTTTTTTTGTTATATTATACATTTAAATTAAAAAAATAATAATAATCAAATTAATAAAAATCATTGAACTTTAAGCAAGTTAGCTTATTTACATCTGAAAATGGCAGTGGAAGTGCGTACCAGAACCAAGCTGAGTCGCTAAGATCTCTGCTGAACAAAAAAATGTAATGACATGCGGTCTCTCTCTTTCCCCCTCCCCTACGCATGTACCCCTGGATGTCCTTTTCCTGGAGGTGTTGCTCCCCTTCCTCCCTATTGGAACAACGTACGTGTATTGAAATTCTTGAAACTATTTGAAAGTAAATGAACATTTTCATAATTTGATAACTGGGTTTATTCAGACCGGAGCAGGACAATTCCAACTCAAATTTTATCCCAAAGGACAATTCCGCCGTATCGCAGGATATTTCCGCCGAAAAAGTTATCCCCCTCTTTCTGAGGTGGGCCGTACTTTTTCCCGCCTTTTTGTCTGGACGCGACAACTCCACCAAAGAAGTTGGAAAGTGTATAGTATTTAGCGGCGAAAAGTTGGCAAAATTTAAAATGGTTTTCAATCCATTAGGCGTTTTATCAACGTCCTGCAAAATATCAAAATTAATTCCGTTCCAAGGGTGTTTAATGTTCGTATTGATCTGCATTTCCTTAGCTCAATAAACAAAATTTAAAGTTTAATAAACATTATGTTGACATGTTTTTAACTACGTGAGTAATGGTTAACTTAAGTAGAATTAATTTTTCTAATAACGTATATTTCGGGGCTTGATCAGGATAGGAGAAATGTTCTTCTGAAATTAAACACAGGTCATATTACAGCAATTTTTCGATTTACTTTGACTTTTGATTTGTGTTAACTTTTATAAACAAAAACTTTTGACTTCTGTAAGTTTAACTTCTGCAAGAACAATTCTCTTAAGCGTTTGCTAAGAAAGGATGAATTACATCATTAAAAGGCAAATTGCATCCTTTATTAAATCGTATAGAATTGGTTGTAGTCGTAATATTTTATATGTTTCGTTTTCAAAATCTTAAAACATCTTTTTAACATGTTGTTTACTTTAGAACTCGTAATACTTATAAAAATGTCCGAGGAACATTACTATCAAGACAATTAATTTTAAACTAAATACTACTGATATTACAGAAATGTTCTATAATATTTTGAAACTGAAGCTAACTCAGGTAACGTACTATTGAAATAAAAATTTGAGTCCAGCATATAGTTTCGGAAGTACCCTTTTTTTTTCCTTTTTAGTTTCATTACACTACATTTAAAACTCACTTAGTGTCGGGAAGAAACGTCCTTCAGCGTTCAGCCTACATATGAATAATAATGAAATCTAAAATGTGACGAATATTAGTTACATCACACTCTCAGAAATAGAATCGTCACTTTTGAGGACTTTTCAATCGTCAAGAAAATTTCGCATTTACAACGATACTTTCCTCGCGCGATCACGTGACTTTAAAAAGTTACGACACAAAATTCGGCAATTTGACGAAAGGTTTACTCGGAGCATTTTTCACGACGCCATTTTGTCAAATACGACGAAAATTTCGTGAGACTTGAGCTTGCGTTTCTGAGAGTGCAGCTACGCAGAAAAAAACTCCTAAGTTACAAAACATTAAATTAAACACATTTCAGAGTAAATTTAAAAATTCAGTCCATTTTATTGTCACAGGGGCGTTGGCTCTAGTTATGTACCGGGATTCCGTTTTTTTTTTTTCATGTTTTAATACCACAAATCCCGAAACTTCCTTCACATTCCGGAAACATCCCAAATTCCAAATACGTCGATATATAGTAGACCTGTTAAAATACCTATTATTATAGTAGACCTATTAAAATACAATATTCCAAAATTATTTTACGCTAAGAAATTTTGTCATTTGCCGTTTCAATGTTTTGATGCGTTTTTCATTTAAATGACCGAGGCGAAAACACTTCATTCTCACGCTTTATTTTTTGATTTGATCAATTTTTTGTTCAATTTTGAACGATAAAGAGAAAGAAAGAATTAACATTAGCGCCTACGGAGAAATTTAAATTCCATAGAAATTCTCATGTAAGACATTGATTTGCTTGAAACAAGCTTTGTCAGAAAGAGTTCGTGAAGTAGATCTTTTAATTTCCTACTTACCAGAAGTCCTACAAACAAAGCTGAATTTCTTTAATTGATTATTTTGACAAAGCTATAAGGGAGTAACAATCTCCTTCCCACTCTATCTAGACTTAGGACTGGCAGAGTTTAAAATAAAATCTAGTATGGTTAAAATTGTTTTTCCCTTTGTTATATGGCGTCAAGGTTTATCAATTAACACTCTCAGAAACGCATGCTCAAATCTCACGAAACTTTAGTCGTATTTGACGAAATAGCTTCATGAAAAATGCTCCGAGTAAACCTTTCGTCAAATTCGCGAAATTTGTGTAGTAACTTTTTTAAGTCACGTGATCGCGCGAGGAAAGAATCGTTATAAATGGCGAAATGTTCTTGACGATTGAAGAATCGTCAAAACTGAGAGCTCTGTTTCTGAGAGTGAACTTTTGTCAAGTTCTCTTCCCTAAATTTTAGATGCGTTAAGAACACTGCAATTAAAACTTCATTGTGCAGTTGGTTTGAATTTATGACAGGCAAATTTTACCGAGTCCTTCCTACGTAAGTTTCCATCTAAATATTTCGAAATCATGGACTTCAATTCCCTCTTCTATACGGAACAGATTTCGCTACGAGTATTTTTTCATCAGTGCTGGTGTACTTATTTATATTTTTTCCCTGTAGAAACAACTATCAGAGAAAGAACGTTGAAGGTGAAACACACCATACAATTTCGAAATTCAAAAACTGTATTGCAACAAATCTAAAAATACATTATTAAGAAAAACATTGAAGAAAACACATGAAACTAATTTTGCTCTTTTCCCTCGTGAAAATCAAGTCACGTAAGAAGTTTCATGCTTCCCGCTGCTTCATAAGTTGAGGGGTTTTTTTTTTAACAAAATATGCGAATTTGTGTCGTTTTTACACCTGTGAAAGATTTGATGAACATTTATATGGAATATTTCACCCTTGTGATGAAAGATTATAGATACTTAAAGCAGTCAGTCATGGACCCCTTCACATGGTTTATGGCTCCCCTATTTATATATCGCTTATAGAAGTGAACAGTGTCATATCTGCAAAATGGACATTTTGCAAGAGAGAATTTAACTTTTTACAAATTTGTTTTATTTAATTGCCTTATTTGTTTTAATGATTAATATAATTGATTTTGTTAAGAAAATACTTATTGTTCTAGTTTTCTCTCACATGATAGATGTTAATGATGTCAAAAAAATTAGAAATAACTATAAAAAGTAGTTATTACAGTATTGCACCAAAAAATACAGTTGGCCTCTACACTGTAAAAAGTTTTGGTGTGACACAACACCAAAAGTGGTGGCAACAGTTCGAAACCAAAAGTGGTGTACGAAAACACCACAATTATTTTTGGTGTACTGAAACACCAAAGATTATTCTTGATGTTCTTAAACACCAAGGATAATTCTCAATACACCAAAAATAATTGCTGTTTCAGTACACTACTTTTGGTTTCGAAGTGTTGCCACCACTTTTGGTGTTGTATCATACCAAAACGTTTTAGAGTGTACACAACCAAAATGAGTTTCAATTTAGAAAAAAAGTATTTCGTTCTTGTCCAATTTTCTGAAAACGTACAAAAGACAAAATATAATTTAAATAAAACAAAAATAAGAACTGAATAAAGTAGGTCAAGTGGATTAACAACAACTTGGTCAGCTTTTGGTTAAATAGGTACATTGCACTGAAGATACCTATTTGAATGAGTATCCAGGTATCCTGGTATACTTCAAGGACAAAAAATGATATATTTAATTTCCATAAACTCCAGCTACAGTACCAGAAAAAGTGTTATGTTACAAAATAAAATTATTAATATACAAAAAATATATAATTTTTGATGAATATATAATATTTTTGATAACTGATGAAACCAGGGCTGTGGAAGTGGTTGCGTAAAGCACAGACTCCGACTCCAACTCAATAACTATAGTATATATTTATCAGAAGTCTGACACATTTGTAAGTGACTCGAACTCTTCTATCCCAAAAGTGAGCCCGACTCCGACGCCACAGCCCTGGAGGAAACGGACATTATTTGGGTAAGTAAAAGGCAGGATGTCTAAGCTTTTACATCATAAAATATGAGAACTTTTATTTTATTTTCAAAATAAAAATTCAAACTACACTGCTTGACAATTGCTAAGGAACAGTTAAATTTTTCGGAATAATTAATAATATACATTGAATGAAGAAATGAAACTGAGTACATATTTAGTAGAGACAGCGTGCACTTATTGTTATGCAAAATGGTACGGATATCGCCGCATCAAAAAATAAGAAAATTAAAAACAAAAAAGATGGCTCTTGGGTGCTTTCGAAGCAGCCACAAAAAATGGGTCTTCTTGCGAAAGTGGAACAGATAAGTGTTCCTCAGTACGATGTGTGATTACGAAGCACACTAATACACATTTTGCATCTGTTATGCACGCTTTCCATTAAACTATCTAGGTGTACTTGGGGGATATTGTCCCACTCTTCTCTCGAGGCGGTTTTCAGTTCTTGCACGTTTAGGGGAGGGGCTGTTCTTTGCGAAACACGCCTGCCAAGGGCATCCCAAGCATGCTCTATAGGATTTAAGTCCGGAGAGTTAGCAGGCCATTGCATACGGAGAATATCTTCACTCTCTAGCGTGTCCGATACTTCAGCACTTCTGTATGGTCTCGCGTTGTCGTCCATAAACAGAAAGTCTGGACCTACCGCACCCCTAAAAATACGAACATAATCCAGAATAATCTCTGTCCAATAACGCTGCGATGTTACGCTACCTCGCTTAAAGGTGTGAAGCGGTGTTTTGCTATTGTGCATGATGCATGCCCACACCAGCACACCTGGGCAATAACGATCACGTTCATGAACATACTGTTGTCCATAACGTGTTCCCCTCTGTCTCCACACCAGGCTTGGAGTAATCGCGATTACGTAATCGTAATCGGCTGTAATCGATTACATTTTGAAAAAATCGTAATCGTAATCGTAATCTGACGATGGCATATTCTCATAATCATAATCAAAATTGTGTAATCCCGTAATCCTTTTTCTCCTGTAATTTTAATCGTAATCTTAAGGAAAAAATCCGTAATCTGCTGGTCCTGCAATCGTGTAATCTTGACCTGCTGAAAGCTGAAATTTTTAGCTCTACCATTGGATAGAAGAGATAAGATTACAAGAAAAAGGATTCAATCTGTGTACTGAAGTCCTATCCTAAGCGGTCTGTAACCTACGGGCGATCATAATATAAAAGGTTCTGTGTGGCGGTCCTACTTGTTGCGGTCTCTCAGAATTCTTAATTGCGGCTCCACTCTCCACGGGGAATGGCTGGAGAGCCCGAGAAGAAAGAGAGTCTGGTCTGGATAGTCACTCGCATCGCCTTGGGGCTCTCAGGGGGGGGGGGGGGGTCTCCGGTGTCCTCGTGTCGTCCAGTTTCGGTAAAAGAGCGGTAATCTGTCTGCAAGTCAAAGATTTCGGGGTAGATAAGAAAGGCGGAGGTGTCTAAGAAGGACCAAATGCATCGGTCATTTTGCTTCCTTAATTACCCTTTCAAAACATATTCAAACGGTTGGGCAATAGGCGAGAGTCTGGACGGGATCGCCGCGAGTAAAAGAGAGTTCCCCCTTTCTTCTCTCCGCGGGGTCCCGTTCAATAAATCTAGTGGAAAGAGTACTATCACTTACACACATAAAAAAGAGACACGAAATGCCTTTTGCGTTTTCGCCTTTCTTTAACAGCAGAAGTGAAGAATTTTTCTAAAGAATAGCACATTTACACTTTAGCAATTTAGGAACTGGCGTTACATGATGCTCTATGCTTAAGAAGCATGAAATCTTAACCCTGGTACGTGTGATTATTATTATTTTTTTAAATATGTTCTTCGAATATTTAAAAAAGTAAATACATTTAAATCTTAAATTTATTTATATTTTAATGCTAATATTCTTTTTAATTAATAGGTATGTAAAAGAAAAAGCGATTTATGTTTAGACATTCTCCCAATTGTTTTCTACATGCATGAATTAATATTTAGGAGTTATTTTTAAAAGTTAATTATTTTTTTCTTCTTAGAATTACCTCAACAGAATTTTGTATTTCCCATTTAATCTTGTACGTTAAATTTGTGTTGTAAAATTACTTGCACTTTATTTTTTATTAAAACAGTTAGTACATGGAAAAAAATTATATGCTCGTGCATGTTAAAAAAAAAATACCACAAAAATCATATTAAAATATTATAGTCATTCGTATTATAATTATTCTTCATATTACTTTTTAACGATTACTAATTTTGCTAAGAGTTATTTGAATGTTCATGTTCAAATTTTTTGAAATTATTCTAAAATACAGCTTTTTTTTTTCAAAAGATTATTTATCTCTTACACTATCTGAATACTTTGTTATCCCGTGCAATTCATACACATCTTATAAGTGATTTCATAAAGAATCATACAAAATTATTATTTTCAGTAAACTAATTGGTGTTATGTGAAATATTTGCACAATTTAAACTAGAAAATAAATACAATGGAGAAATTATAATATATGGAGATATTACAAATTTTCATTTCTGCAACGACATTATAATTCCAGAACTGTGATGTTGAAATTATTTCATTATAATTGCATTCATCATCATTTCAGTTATCTCTAGTTAAATCAAAAATTTAATTAAAAATCATAACTTTTTGATTTATGACACTATTGTAAAAATGAGAGTTGTATGCATAATATCGGATAATTTTATGCTAATCTAATCGTAATCAAAATCGTAATCGGATGTCATAATCGTAATCGATTACATTTTTCAACGACTGTAATCGCTGCCGTAATCGTAATTACTTTTTGGCAAAGGATTACAATCGTAATCGTAATCATAATCTCTCAATTTCTCCCTTTGTAATCGTAATCGTAATCGATTACGTTTCTTTGTAATCGACTCCAAGCCTGCTCCACACTAACTGGTGGCCAGAATCACTCATCACAGTGAAACGGGATTCGTCGGAGAACATCACTCTGGACCACTGTTGGTGACACCAACCAATATGTTCCTTACACCAACGTAATCTTTCTCGACAATGACATGGTTGAAGCGTGATGCATCAAACAGGCTTCCGTCCATGCAGACCAACTGCATTTAATCTTCGTGAGATGGTTCTGGCAGAAACATGTGTACTGGTAGTGGCTGCAAGGTCTGCAGCTATCTGGCTTGGAGTGGCATTTCTGTTCCTTTTTCCAACTAGGGATACAAATCGATAATCGTGAGGTGTGGTATTCCTACCACGACCACCGGCATGCTTTCGCATAGAATTTCCGCCCTCAGCGGCCTTTTTTAATCGCGAGATGACACTTTTTGACACTCCCATTGCTGTGGCTAAGTGGTGACACTTTGACCTGCTTCCAGCCGTCCAACAGCCCCACACGATCGTTAGCACTCAAATGATGTCTTGCAGACATTTTGCACTTGATTATTGCAACACTACACTGAATTTCATAGAATTAACTCCAACAACATTCAGTGCTTTTTTGGTCAAACACGTAACAACATGATTTTTTTGCATGAATGAAGAGCTTGTGTGCATTGCCTTTTTATACAGATACTTTTCTCCACCAGACCCCTACCTGTTAGCCGAGGCCTTAGGATTGCTTACGCACGGGGAGAGGTAGTGGGGTCTACGGATTTTATATGCACATATCCCCAAGTATACATGGTGGTCTTCAGTGGGTATCGAACGCACGACCTTCCAGGTGGAAGTCCGACGTGCTAACCACTAGGCTACCACGGCCCTTTATACAGATCTGGGTTCTACTCTGCCACGCCCTCTGAACTTCATGTTACCGTTATTGGTCGGCTGTCGGGAACGCTGCTTTGCATAAAGCAGTTGTTCCTTAGCAATTGTCAAGTAGTGTATATCTGTGGATTGAATGCATGTTATAGTATGGAATTTTTTATTGGAAAACCCATATTTATAGCAGAACTAAACATATATCTACGCCAGCTAATCTTTCCGGGGAAGAGGTAAGGGCAGGACATATTAATTTCTAGGAAAATTTAAAGCAAGATTTTTGCAGGACCAATGTAACACGTATAATATTTTATATCTTAGCACGAAACGCCGTCAAATGAAACAAAAATCTGCTTGTTATACAAAGTAGAAAACAAATACCACACCTAGATATTTATTCATACTATATAAAATATAATTAAAGATGAATATTGTCACCAAAAAAAAAAAGTCTGCTTAAGATATATAAATGCACATGGAATGGGTGTGATTAAACACATTTCATTACAAAATCAATTCTTAAGTCTCAGTAGCTCAGCGATAAAAATTAATTTTAAAAATTAGCTTATTTAAACATTATCGTAACAGTTAAAAGTAGGAAACAAAAGAAGGGTACCTTTTATCAGTTCTGTGCATAAAATGTTATTCTGTTCAAATTCCGCATTTGAAGGAGATTTCTTATTATTGAAAGCAGAAGCAATGTCTTTCATATTGGACTCTAGTCTTTCATCTAGTCTTATCAGTTTCAGGCCAGTGTGGGGTTTCACGGAATATACCCTATCTGAAGAACCATATCCTAGGGGGATCCAGTACTTTGGGCAGACATTAGTGTGCAACGCGAATACGGAGCCTTCTAATTTAAAACAGCATGACCATTTGTGTCAATTGGTCTTAATGGCACCGTTAATAACCCCTGTCACCAATAAGGAGCCATACATCATTATAAGAAAAGAAAGGGAGATAGCCCACGTGTTTTTTTTTGCATCATTCCTGAAGTTGTAAAACAATAAATTCTATAGAGTGCCTTCTTTCGGCTTATTAAGTGAAAACACATTTTTACGCAGTTCAAAACGGAAGGAGCAAGAAAGAAATGGGGTGGGGGGACCGGATTCTGGAGAATTTACTTTTGAGGGTTGGACTTCCTAAAATTGTTTGGTTCAAAGGATAATTGACTTTTTTTTCTTTTTCGCATTTTTTAACTCAAGAATTTCTCGGGGCCCCTAGGCAGTTGCCTACTTTGACTATTTAGTAATCCGGCCCTGTCCGTAACACATAACTTAAATTTAACAAAATACTTAAATACAAATGACACACACCTAAATAAAGTTACAATTATCCCGCGTTAACTTAATTATCTTTATTACACAACTGAAAACAAACATATACCTCGAATAAAACCAAATTTAGTTCCGGCAGCAACCATTACAGCGACTTTAATAAAATGGCGAAGCAAACAGAAGCAAATGTTTGGTTATAAATAATCTATCGTTGCCACCACAAAGTTTCGAAACGTATACGAAAGTTGTTTTTTTCACAAGTGAAAATAATTCACGAATGGTGTCAATGTGATGTAAAAACTCACCGGTATTGGTGTTTTAATGCAAATTACACCATTTAAAGTGTTCATGAACGCTTGATTTGATTTTAACTTGAAATAAGGAGTTTGTTCACAGTTTTTAAGGTTTTTCAATACTAAATTTGGAGCTACTTTACTCCACGCTTTGTACAGCGTATCCTTAATTTTTGAACATTAGCAGTATTCCCAATATATAACGAAAGCAAAATCTGAAAATTTTGATGTAAAAAAAAAAGATTTTTTGCAGATATGACACTGTTTATTTCTATAAGCGATATTTTCTCCTGTGGCCCCATGTACAGCTACCGTTGAGAAACCCTGATCTACAGTGCGTATCGAAATGATAGGTCCATCAGTAAAAACGAAATTCCTGTTAGGAAAAATTTTTTTATTATGCATTAAGTACTATTTTATAATAAAATCTAGTTCAACCAATGAAAAAATAATGCTTAAATGATATACAAATCATAGGAATGATAAACGAAACAAAAAATTTGTGAAATTGCTGTTTCAAAAAGATAGGTCCAATGAACCAAACATTAAATTAATAATCAATTAATAAGAAATTTTTCCACCTTTTTTCAAAATGAGCTCATAAATCCTATTCGGCATGGTTTCTACAAGTTTTTGCAAACAGCTGGTCTCGATTTTTGCCCATTCGGAGGAAATAGATCTTTTTAAGTCTGTAGTACAGTTGTACTGCTTTCCACCTGCATATACTGCTCTTGCGAGTATGCCCCACATGTTTTCTACCGGATACAGGTCCGGGCTGCAAGGTGGCCAATCGATAATATGCACACCATTATCCAGGAACCACTCAAAAGTGGACTTTGCAGTATGCACAGGAGCATTGTCCTGTTGGAACATGTAGAACGGCCCTCCAATGTGCTCTGCTTGTGGAAGAAAATTTTGTTCGAGCAGCTGTTGATAGCCTGCAGCATTCAAGCGATTGTATACAAATGTTATATCAGTTTTTCCTGCGCGTCCGAAGCCGGCCCACACCCTAACGGAACCACCACCAGCTTGCCTCTTCGAGAATATCTCTCTATCGTTACGCAGATCATGCCAGTAATATTGCCATCCATCTGGACCTTCCAGATTGAATTATTTTTCATCACTGAATATCACTCGATGCCAGTTTTCTTTCCAGCACATCACTTCCTGTGCGAATTTCAATCGCTTTTCTTTGTGATTTTTAATCAATTTCGGAGCCGCTTTCCTCTTCCTGTAAACTAAACTGCCGAACTTCTTTATCATTCTATGGACCGTTGATTTTGATTTTGAGAAATTTGTTTTCTGGCCAAAGTGGATAAGCTCGTATTTCCTGATTTTAACTCCTTTACAATAGTCCTTCTTTGTCGGGGTGTCACTTTTGACAGCCAGCCAGATGATTTTTTCTTACCATAAGCACTTCTAAGTCTCAAAAAATTGTTTACGACATTATGAGATCTGTTTAAAAGTTTAGCTATTTCTCTATTCGATTTTCCACCCTTCTTAAATGCGGCAATTTTCCCCTGTTCAACCAGCGAAAGACTGCAACGACGACCCATTTCGTTTGATTGCAATGTGGTGTTCAACTCCATTTAAATACTTCCACGGCAGCCCGCGTAGTCCCACAGTAAGACTTAACTATGATGATTATGCAAATTTAATGGAAAAAAACGTTTTGGTATAAGGATTTATAAAGGCGGACCTATCTTTTTGAAACGGCTTCAAAATAAAAATTTTCATAAAATAAAAAAGAATTATTTATTTTTAACAAAATGCTTTCTAGATAATTATAACGATTATTGCTGAATTATCTGTACCAAAAAAAAAAAAAGGAATTATTATCAATTAACAGTCGAAACATTGAAAAATGCGGGTGGACCGATCATTTCGATACGCACTGTAGACTATATTCACTAGGGGAGAGCCGGACAAAACAGGGATTTAGTCTTTATATGGCTTGATTTGTTTTTATACTTGCGGAAATTTGTAGAATTGATTACAGGCGAGCGCCACAACAGTGCCCAGTGAGGTTAAGGTGTGTGAACCCCCTGTTTTGAAGTAGTGACTGTTTAAACATTCACAGTAAAAGGATAAGAATTCGGCGTCGAAAATATTACGGTCGCAATTCTAAATACCTAACAATTTAGTTTAGGGGAGTACAACATCTGTTAGCTCACAATTTATTTGTATTTTAACGTTTTATATTGGTGTCTATGAGTTACAACGCTAGAGTAAAATTTCTTCAAAATGGCGTGGTCGGACAAAACAGAGACGCTCCGGTTTTGGACAGTTCATTTTTTAAACATATTACTTGTTACGTCAACTGCAAAGGGGGTGGGGAGGCGCATGAAACGTGCAGCAATGCAGATGGAGACCAAACTTTCATTTGTGATTTTTGTACCTAAAATGTTTAAATACTCTTAGGGTATAACTTGTTGTAGATTTGATATAGTTTCACTCTCAGAAATAGAGCTCTCACTTTTGACGATTCTTCAATCGTCAAGAAAATTCTTCATTTATAACGATTCTTTCCTTCCGCGATCACGTCTCTTAAAAAAGGTACTACACAAATTTTGCCAATTTGACGAAAGGTTTACTCGGAGCATTTTCCACGAAGCCATTTCGTCAAGTAGGATGAAAGTTTCGTGAGCTTTGAGCATTCGTTTCTGAGAGTGTTCAAATTCAATAACCCACTCAGCAAAGTCGGACCGAAGGACGTTCTGTAATGGTCGCCGGTGTAACGTCCTGAGGACGGTTGTAGGTGACGTCCTCCTGACGTTTTTTTCTAAATTTGCTGTAAAATATTAAGAAATAAACGAGTCAAAATATGACAAAATTGTTGAAAGCAAATGAAAAACACATTTTTCGCTTTTAAATAGCCTTTCTTTTCAATTAAAATCTCATTTTTGCCATTGGTTAGATATTCGCCAGCAGCCTCGGTCTCCACGACGTCGTCAAGTTTCGCTCACAAGACGCTGCTTGCAGCCTTTTTACGCATGAAAAAGTATATTTCCGCGTAAAGATATATTCCCTAGAATAAAGGGAAAAAAAGAGTTTGTTGATGGATTTAAAACCTAATTCCTTTTTTTAAACACTAATATTAGTTAATGTGGTAGCAATGAAAATTAAAAAATCATCGATGATTTTGTTTGCATTTCGATTTCGTTATATTCACCCGCCATGGTCACATGGTCAACTTTTTAGCTCGGCTTCGGCTTGCGTATGCGTTAGGCTTATGGTGTATGGTAAGTTATTTATTTTTCTTTTACATCATACGTAGAAATGTTTGATTAATCTTACATGTTTCTTATTTGTAGTCTATATACAAGTTTTTAAGATGCCCATTGATGTATTAGTTTCAGCTTAAACGTATAACTTATTTTTAGCAAATTCTTCACATGCATGCGATGGATGCTTATTTGAAGTATTTCTATATAATTGTTTCGTGGTGCTTTTGTTTTAAATGTTACTATCTTCTGTGAATCTAAAAAGTAATACACGCGTAGAAGAATATCATAGAATATCACATGTAACACATGTTACAGAATATCACATGTAAAACTTAAGTTTTACATGTGATATTCTGTAAGTATTTGTTTAATAAATACTGTTATTGTAATATATCAATATGCATTTAATTATTCTTTTCAGTTCCTGGTTTTGTCCATCCAGGGTCGGACAAAACCGGGACATTGCACACTTTTAATAGATATGTTTTTATGATCTTAATTGCATTGGTCACCACTGATTTATTTCCTTATTTCTTTACAAGGGATTAGTTTATCAGTTTAACACAAATTTTTACTGTTTCATTCCCATAGTGAATAAGTATTTTTTAAAAACCGTTAGGCTCCCGGTTTTATCCAACTTTCCCCTATATGGCAAATAACCGGACTTCGGAAAAAACTAAAAAGATGGAAGCATGTTAGGTGCTCGGTGCTGATTGCTATCATCAGCTTATTAGTAAGACAAGCATTTTACTATTTTAGATAATCCTGTCTATTTAGTTCTATTAAAGCCTTCTGGCTATTCCACATTAGTAACTGTACAATTCTTCTCAAATGTCTTAGTCGCGCCTTGTCGATTCTTTTTTATTTGTCTGTCAAATTAGAATGTTTGTATTTTGTAGTTCGCATGACCACGGCATTTGAAAAGAATTATACCGTTATTAATGTGGAACTGCCAGAAGACTTTAATAGAGCTAAATAGACAGTAATAACTAAAATATGAAAATGCTTGTCTTACTGTATAAGCTGATAACAATCAGTATCGAACTTGTCTCAATCCTTTTAGTTTTTCCGTAGTCGGGTTACAGTTTTTTAAACCTTTGATTTTATTTCTTACTTCTTAGTTTATTTGTTTCTTCCCCTTTGAATTACAGCTATTTTTTTCATGTAGTGAAGTTAGTTTTTTAAACTTTTTTTTTTTTAAACTTTTCCGTTTTTACTTTTGATGCGAAAACACTGAAGCCAAATGATATTGAAATCATTTTCAAGTGTTCAAATTGGAATGCTTAGAACAGAAGATAAAATTATACTTCCGTTCATTATGGAAAAAATTAAAATACGCAAAATTCAGAGCTGCGTGGTAAGCAGAATTTTTAGAGGAGCGATTTTCTCCACTTTCTGATTGCAAGGTACATGGCTTGAAAACCATTGAGAAATTAAATTAGTGTATGTGCGGGAAGTTTTTTTGGAGTACCTGTCCCCTGGATACGCCCATGTTAGGAACAGAAGAAAGTCTACTTTCATTGCAATATGGAAATAAATAAAATCTAATTTAAAGCTCCTGTCAGCGAAACTTTGAAACAGGTGTCGAGGGAGGAAATGGGGAGGAGTGATCTTTCAATTTTCAATTGGATAAGGTTTTATTTTTATTTATGAACTTTGTCTTTTTAACCTGAAGATTGTGGATTTGGAGCATGTAATCCACGTCAGCAAGGTGCTTGTCATGCCACAAGCTAACTGGTTATCTTAACACGTTCATTGTCAAGCGGAAAATGGAAATTTCGAGTAATTGGCAATTTTTTTCTTTTCTTTTCTTTAAAACTTAATTGTATTGTATTTAAAATAAATTAATATATTATCTATTATTTTTAATGTATTCTAAAAGTGGATGCTCCGGAGGAGGGGGATCTCACTCATTTTTATAAGGATAACATTTTATCAATCAACTATGCTTTTTACCTGAAGATTTCCGATTCAGCATAATACATAACCCATACTGACACAATAAGCTTGGATTGCATTCTTTTTTTTTTTTTTTTCAATTTTTGCTGTGTTATATCTTATGGGATTTTTTCCCCTACACTTCACAATTTCTTTTAACTTGAAGAAGAATGTCGAATGGAAGAATAGCGTCGTCCCCCTTCCTGGGATTGCTAGGCACATGATTTGAAAACAATTGGAAATGTTTAAATTACACCATTTTGGGAACAAAATATGTTGAAATTATGTTTCCTGCGAAATAGGAAAATAGTCAAACTCATACTTACTAATCGCACGTGTTCAAAACTGTCAGCAAAAATTTAAAAGGCTGACGAAAAGAATTAACTCTTGTGTGTTTAGAAGGCCGAAATCATTTTTATACTTAAAAAGGTTATTTCAAAAAAATGTGGTTGAGAGTATGAATGAGTGACAAGATTCAACATGAAAAACTAATAACAATTTATTTCACATTCTTAAAAAAATAGATTAATTATTTTAAATTTCTAAATACCAAGAAGGGTAATCCAGTATGATACAGAAAAAGGAAAACAGTTACTTATGTCCAGCGAAAAATTCATCTCCGAACTACCGGCTAGTAATCTTCAAATTCATTTTAGAAAAAAACACTGTCACGAAACAATCCCTAGGGATGCAGCACAGAGCTAGGTTGAGAACTTTCAACACATATTTGAAGAACTTCGCGCGCACTGACTCATGCTGACATCTTTTCAGAACGCCGGCCTCATACGCACTGCAACGCAGGCGACTATGAACCACCAGGAACGGGAATGGATGGGATCTAATAGCAGGTTGCCAGGCGAGTCAGTCCATCATGTCTTAAATATCCAGACAGTTTGCATATGCGTTTAGCATATTGTGAATTTGCATTCGTCGTTCATCAAAAACATTTATAAGCAAATTAAAACTGAAAAAATATATTTGCATTAAATTTAATTAAAATATATATACTCGGTCAGAGGGATTTAAAAATATAATGTTCCTCAAAATCTATTTGCATAGCACGAGCATCGGAGGAAAATTTAAATTTACATTGCAAATAATTAGATACTCTTCACGAGTGTTCGAGGGACAAGAATATATGCTAACAAAAACCTCATACCTTTTATTTCATTTATTTGTTTTATTTTTATGCTTTCGATTTTTACTGGCTTCAGTAGATTCTGCTTAGGTCAATTCTTTGGCTTTAACTCATAACTGTATCGTGCTGCCATCTATGTTTATTCGGACAGCGATTTTTTTTTCTATCCATTCTATTTTTGTTTTCGAAACAACAAACAAACAAACTATAAATAAAGAAATGGCGTATGTCACCCGGACCATCATAACGATTCGATTGACACTTCATTCATCAAAATCGGATGAGTAGTTCAGACGCTACTGTGGAATACACGAAATATAAAAATATACACATACATACACTAGTAAAAAACGTAACCCTTCCTTTTGGATGTGCATAGTCGGGTAAAAACAAAGAACTAACCTCATCAATCCACAGCCAAATAGTTGTATGAAATTAACCCAACTCGATTACCAAGAAACCGGGAATTTATACTGCATTTTTCCCGCCCAATTTTACGTCACTTCAAACACATCACACACATTGTATGATGCTCCCATCTATCATACTAGTTATAAAATAAAAAGATAATTTCAAATTTAGTCTTAAGAATGCCTCAAATAAGGACGGTGGCCATTGATGGATGATAGGAGTACACCGATATCGATTTTGGTGATGTTACAATATTTACCTTTAGGTTCTTGTTTTATTTCGTGCGTTTATGTTTCTTTTCAACGGGGAAACTTAAAAGTTGGAAGTAAACAATTACTTTTATGTGTAATAGAAAAACTGGTAGTAATTGTGAAAAAAAAATCAGATTATCAGATTTGTTTCGTCAATTTATTGGGCTTTGTATATTTCAGTAAATTGAAACCATAGAGAGCTTTCAACAAGAAATTTGTAATATTCGAGCCTTATAGCTTAGTATTTGTGCACTTGAAAAAAGGAAAAATATATATTGACAATGTTAGAGAGCACAAAGCAAAATTGAGAAAATTATTAGTTTGCAACAAGACTTAAAAATAATAATAATAATAATTAAAAACACTAACCCTATTACTGCCCAACTTTTTTTCTCCACTTAAATCTGCTATGAAGAATTGTTTGAAACTGATAAATGAAATGAAAAAAAGCAAATAAATAAATAAGTGACTAAATAAATAAAACTCTAAAATTTTTAAATATTAAAAAAAAAAAAAACTAAACGTGCGAAAAAATAAATGGCGTTCGAAATATGAGAAAAATGGAATAAAATAAACTTCTGGAAAATTTGCGTCTCGGTAAGTACTTAAACTCAAAGGCAAAAGAAAAATTAATCAGATATGGGAAAAAATAGCATTCTTGACTTCCCTTTTCTTCCTAGACATCGCGAAATAGCATAAGATTAAAGTAGCAAATTCTTCCCAGCTGTTAATTGCACAATGTTACTAATGTGCTTCCACTTGTCATTATAAACTTACAAGGTTTTATAGTTAGGTTAAAATAATTTCTACCAAACACTCTCTATTGTCATTTAATGAAAACAGCTTTAATTTAAAAGCTATAAAGAACGAAACATAATTCGTTCAGAAAATTATGAATTTCGACGTCATTGCTAACAACAAAATTGTAGAATCACATTAAAAATTACGAATAAAAGCAAAATATATAAATTATAATAATTATTTTTGTCAAAAATAAACACTTCTGTTTCTGTTTTGTTTCAGGGCTTTAAAGTTTCTGTTGAATTTCGCATTTTCCCCACCAATACGTCTAATATTTAGTTTGAAATTTATTTTGAATAAAATAAAAAAAGCGTTAAAAGTAGGGATGTAACGAATAGTGATTTGGCCGACTAGCCGAATACCGAATATTCGGCCATTCCTTCCAGGCCGAAACCGAATGCCGAATATTCGGCCAATGTCTTAGTCCGAATACCGAATATTCGGCGGCCGAATATTAAAATTTCTAGAAAATCGTTGTAATAGAAAGTATTTGTCAAATTGAAAATTATTCACAAACTCAAACACCAGTTACACGCAATCTATGATGTATGAGTTAATTATGTTTCTTAAGAATTTAAAATTAATTTATTTTCTCTATTGTTTTGAATGTAATAAAACTAAGAATTTCACCCACAGGTGGAATAGAAATGACAGGTTTTATGGTAGTAAGCATTAGCATTATTTTATCAATTATTTAATTCAAACGAAAGAACTACTATTGCTTAGTGGACTTCTGCCTTGCTCAAAACTGTTTTATGAAGATATTTCAAAAGTTATAAAAGTTAATATTTTTATTTGAGGTTTTTTTTTACATACTTATTGTTAAACGATCAATTAAAATTTAATACACTTAACTGGAATATATTTTTATTTTCAAAAACCCCAATAACTTATGCTATCTAAATATTCATGATATATACTAGGCTTTTCACATTTCTCTCTTACCCAATATTCACAGTAAATCAGTCTACCCAAACAAAGTCTGACTTCCACTTTGTTAATAATAACAAAATAAATTTCTCATATTCTCCGTCATAATTAACTATTGCCAGCTTTTGGGAGCAAATGCTAAATATAAAATACAATATTACAACTTTAAAATCTGTTTCTGCTCATTCAAGCCTAAAACTAAGTTTAAAAAAAGTAGTTTTTTTCTAAACTATTTTATTTATTAAAATTATATACTAATGTATTCTTTTGAAATAACTATAATACAATTTTAAATGTTTAAAATCTACTAATTTCTTTGTTTTTTACATCTCTACTGCAGCAGAACTATTCGGCCGAATAGTCCATCAATATTCGACCAGGCCGAATTTGACCTTACCCAGTATTCGGCCAGGCTGAATATTCGGCTAGGCGATGAAATGACTATTCAGCCAGGCCGAATACCGAATAGTGGCCGAATATTCGTTACATCCCTAGTTAAAAGAAACATTTTTAAATACTAGAGTCGTATCCCGTTCACTTTTAACGAGTTGTGTTCAGAATAATGTAATATACAAAGTGATGTGTGAGCATACTTTCGTGGTTAAGTATAATCTTCTAATATGTGTGCGCTCTTCTATTAAAAGGATAAATCCACTTTGTCCATCCCGAACTGATCTCATGTTCTATGTAAAATAAGTCCATTAGTACTCAATAGAACACCTCCCAAACTCATTAGTTAGTATTCCGTTATTTAATGTATCCCATTTGTACGTGCGTCTAAGTTAAAACGATTTCATTGAGATAAACATTTCAGAAGAGGATGCATCGAATCTTCAAGGAGAATTCCTGAACACTGTAAGAGATTTCATCTTAATAAATTTCAGCATATTCAGAAAAGAGGGTTTAATATGCATGTCATGCTCCTTTGATTATAGCAAAAGGTGCTCATGAATCCAGTATAAATAGAAGAGGAGAACCCGTGCATACATCGTTCAGAAGACTTAGCACCTAAGACTCGACTCTTTCCAATCATGAAGGTAAATTATTTTTATATCATTTTGCAATGAATGCTTGTTACATGCTCACGTATCTTCCTATGGTTAAGAACAACAGCAAAATCTGAAATCATCTCTCTCAGTACTTTCTAATATTTGTTGATAAGTTGAAATCTAAAGCAAATCTTTCTTTGAAGGCGCTGCCTTTAACAACGGAGGGGGGGAACTCCCATGTTATGTCCCAGTATTCTTTCATTTGTTGTGGATAACACATACTCGTTTATTCTGTAATAAAGTTTAGTTAACCGAACACTTTTTTCTTTCTAATGAGGCCGCCTATTGGTCATTAACTTTTACGGACATTGTGCATTCCCCAGGGACCGGCAACCATTCTTCCAAGTACCACCACTACCGGTGGATATCATTACAACATGAGAATTTTTACGTTTAGTTCCTTCACTATGAGGTGAAGTACCTGGGCTCTGACGATGCGAAACTGCATTAGGAATTTAATTTAACCGAGAGTACCCTAGGGATACTGAAGAAATCTTTAACAGGCCGCATGGACACTTGATTTTCCGCATCTCGAAAATCCACCGACAACAAAATCCAAGACGACCTTGGGCCCTTAATTACGATCTTGGGCCAGTGTCAAGCCGCTACGCCACCGTGCCGGCAGTTTATCGAACTTTCGACTTAAGATTTAAACTTAAATCAAAATTTGGTCTTCTTTGATTTATGAACAAAAGTTACCGAAATTTTAAAATAAACTAGATACTGGTCCAGCGCGTTTCATTTTATGAGTCGTCATGCACTCATAATGATAAAATACTGCTCACAGATTTATTCTACATTCTTTCTTTAAGAACCATGTCGGGAATAGCATCACTGTTACGTTAACAGCGTATAAATTCGGTTAAATTGCATGGGCAAAAAAAGTTTGCGATTGTAAAAATTGCATCATTTTCGAAACGAATTGCCCAATAGATTGTTCTTCCTTCAGCCTCACCGCAACCTCTGCGTTAAGAATCCGCTGCAGAAATTGCGTCATTTTTGCTTTAGCAAAACGTTCACTGAAGCAGGCAAGTTTTAACGGATTAAGTTGGAAATGGCGTTCAATTAAAACTGATGCTGTACATAAAGCCGGGTCCTTATTGCACCCGGATTTAGACTTAAAAGCAATCGATACTTTGTGATAGTCAAAACTTTATGTTCCTAACAATTGTTCTCAGAGAAATTAATTTCCGACTGGTCCAGGTGCTAGAGACGTACACTGGAAGGAAAGGTCACAATCTGTCCCTTCTCAAAAAACATGTCAACCTCTAAAACGTTAGGCCATATTATAGCCATGCACTCAAGTTCGTAGTTCCCGTAGAAGTTAACTAACAGAAAATATCAAGACAAGTTTAAAGGCTTAATTTTTCTTTTGAGGCAATTTTTATTTTTCTTCTTCTTGCTCCCCTCCCCCTTTCTTTTTCTTATCAAGAATGAATATTAATTAATAAACTCACTTTTTTTTTTCATCATTCGCAATGAATAAAAATAGGAACTTTGATTTTCGTTATTTTATTTATTCCAAATATTTTTCATTATCAGTTTATTTAACTTTAATACAGTACAAAAGAGATTTTTTGGTACTGTTTAGTTACAATAAGACCGTATTAGTTATTCACACCCCAGGAAGTACCAAACCAGAATAGGGTGCAGATTTTTAAGAGTGGCAAGTTTTTCTCTTGAGGCTTTTTTTTTTTTTTCAATGTTCTTGAAAAGAATAAATAATTTTTTACTTATCATTACGGCATATTTTCCTTATTATCAAATAACAGCTATTATCTATCTTATGGAAATGAACTATTTTGCAAGTGCAGTAATAAATTAGTTAAAAAGGTTCAGAGGGAAAGGGAAGCGGTAGATTTCAGGGTAGCTTGGAACTAAAGTCGGCCCTGCTGATTTGAGGTGAAAATCTGACTGATGTTTCACTGTAGATTCTCCTCCATCATATGTTCATGAATTTATCTGTTAATCTCGATTTAAAATTAGATCAAAAAATAAAAAAATCACGAATTTTCTCATTGCATGAATGTTATTTCTCCTTATTTGACAAAAATGTATCGCTCACTGATAGTTTGTTATGTATTGGGGTATGATACGGAATATGCATTTCTCCTAAACCACGAATATAAAGACCACATATGTAAGAGCGATAAAGAAATTAATCAGTAAGAAATGTAATAATGTTTAATGTAAATTTAAACTTGGGCCTTATAAAAGTTAGTCAACTTCAACGGTTTTCTGAAACCAAACACACAAACATTTATCCGTGCTAATCATGAAAACTGAATGGTTTTCCCCTTTACGGGCCTGTCTGCACGGTGATGTCCCATTTCAGTGGTTCCCAATTGAGTCGGTGCAGGAAATAATTTTGTCCTAATTCAGTCGGTGGGGGAGTTAGGGATAGCTTTGTATTCCCGTTTGAGTCTGTGGTTCAGACTTGGCGCAGTTTGTATAACTGGCGCCAGAACAGTGAGGGGGCAGAATCGCCATTGCAGAATGAGTTATTCCTCGTTGGCGTTCTACCGCACTTATTGAATGTCAAGCAGAGAGTAAATTCTGATTTTGATTTCTTTTTTTCATTTTTAGCGCCTAAATTACTCATCTGATTTTCATGAATGAGATGAAAATGGAATCGTTCAGATGCTCCGGGTGACACAAGCTACATTTTTATAGTTGTTTTTTTTTGGGGAGGGGGAATATTCTTTATAATAAAAACGATGAGCTAATAAAAGTAGGTGTCACTACTATGCAGTTATGAGTCAAAGTCAGAGAACTGACATAACCATAAACTACTGAAGCCATTTTACCTTCGCCTGAAAAAAGCGCAAACTTCCATGAAAATAAAAAGAAACTCACGCGATTAGTATGTGCGATTTGAGGTGTAATTTTTTGTATTTCACTGGAAACATAATTTCAACGTATTCTGTTCCCAAAATGTTACAATTTAAACATTTCCAATTGCTTTTCAATCCAGGGAGAGGAACCGACGCTATCGTTCTATAAATTTGGTTTTTGACATGCTTCTTTAAGATAAAAGAAATTGTGAAGTGTATGTAGAAACAATCACAAAAGAATAATACAGCACCATAATAATTGGAAAAAAAGGACTAATGTAGTTCAGAGAATTAATTAGCCTATTGTGTCAATAGGGATTATGTGTTGTGCTAGACTGGAAATCTTTAGGTAATAAAAAGTATAGTTGATTGATAAAGATAAAATGTTAACCTTATTATAATGAGAGACCCCCCCCCCCCCGAGCTTCCAATATTTTAATGTTTCGTTTATGGCATCATCAAATTTCAGAGACTTTGAAACTTTATACTTTTAGCTTATCCTTTTATATTTCTTCCATGTCACGTGTTAGACACTATAATATCTTTTTCTGCAATTGTGCAGCAACCTTTTTGCATCTGTTTGCGGTTTATGTTTCATTACTAGTTTACAATCTAAAGCATATTAAGTAAAAATGCAAATAAAATTTTGAGTGGAAATGTTTTTTTAGTTGAAATGTTGCGATTCAAAGTTTGACTCGCTTTAAAGAAATTTTTTATCAAGATATTCATGTGTGTGCTATAAAATTAAATAATCTTGAATGTAACATCTTTATGTAGCTTCAAGGTATATGTTATAGTAGGCTTATTGGCCTTCTAGTCGGCTTCTTATTAAACGATTCTTAATCCGCTAGTTATATTTCGATAATCTTGTTTTAGGTATACTTAATGTATATTTTTAATTGATACTTTTATTTTTCTTAAATCTATGGCACATTAATTGGGACAATATTTGCAATTTGTTAATAAGACATCTGACATGCTATTTCTACATTTCCTCTTTCAAAAACAAATTAATTTTGCCTTGTCAGTATTTATATCCAAAACTATGGATAAAGAAGAAACGAAGCTGATTGGACGATTGCTTTTTACGATTTTGAAGTTTAAATTTATAATTTTGATATTTAGCAAATTTATTATAAATGTACCAAATATCTTGTACCAAATTGATGAAAGTTCTTTATCAGCTATGTGAACAAACATATCGAATTTCATGTATCTAGAGGTGGTGGGAATACTTTCAATTATATTTTCAATATAATTATTTACAATATCAGATAATCTTGCTATTTACTTTTTTACATTATAAATACTTTTCAATTTTTTCCTTATCAATATTGTTAGTAAGATTAGATTTGGTTTCCAGAGAAGCTTTCTGAATATTCGGAATAAAAAAAATCTTTCTTAGATTTTTCATCATGTTTTATAATTTTTGAATCGATTTAGCAACCATTAATTTCATCACGACAAGTACATTTATCATGACTATATGCATTTAAATTTGTTTTTCTAAAGAAGAGTTTTCACGGCAAGTGTGAGCGCTATAACCCCTACCGACTCAAATGGGAACGACTGAATCGGCCCTAAACCGTCTGCACGACTATGAAAGGGATAAATTCTAGATCTTTCGTGACTTCTAACAAATGAAGCCCTCTCGATCCTGGAATCCTGAACATGTGTCTGAAATTGTATTGTTATTTAAGCTTTCAATCAATATCAGAGGAACAATAATGAAACGGTTAAGGTGCAACAGTGAACTTCTTACAGAGGTTCGCTGTAAGTCTAAAAAAAATAAATAAATGTTTTAGATTGGATGTTTGGTTTATTGAGAAATAAACGTACTAAGTAGAGTTAGTTTCCGTAGTTAAAGCAGTTTTTAATTATTCTGAGGTGTTTTTTTTCAGTTTTATGCAACATTTTTTCTGTGTAAGCATAAAATCAAGTTGGAGTAATTTTAAACATAAACTAACTTCATTACCACACTTGTGAGGATTTGGAAAACTAAACGATTGGTAAATAATGACTTAGCGAAGTAGGAAAGACATTGTGCGAGTTCGATCTATTTTTAAACAATCGGTAGGCGCCAATATTGTTTCAAGGTGATACCGAGAAAAAGGGCTTGTGTGATCTCCTCGACAGTTCTCCAAATTCTGTGATCTTACATTTTCCTCTAAACAGCAGAACCACAAACGCGAAGTAAATGATTGTAGCCATTTTAAATTTTCGCGCGAAATGTCACTAAAACATGTAGTTATGAATTCCCCCTCTCCCCCTTCTCCTCGTGTTAATTTTGATGTGTAAGTTAGGTGTTTCAAACTACCCCATACATTTTGTATCTTGGAGATGCAACTAAACTTATCTTATTTGTAATCTTTTGGAAAGACAATAAATATTATATTTTGACGCAAATTATAGATTCGTGTGCATTTTATATAAATGTATCGCATTGCTTGATTTTTTCTAAGATCATTATTAAATGACTTCAGGTTACATTGCGCCGACTTTTTGCTTTTCTAGGTCATTTTATTCTTCCTTTCCCGTGAAATTAATTAGAAAGGAGCTAAATAAGTTCGAAAATTTAAAGATAATAATATTTAAAAAGTTGAACATAAAATAATAATTAAAGAATAAAATAAATATGATAATTCCTTACTCCAAGCATGAAAGAATTTAACAATTATTTAAAAATTCAAAGAACGAAGCCAGCAATATTAGAGTACTTTTGTGCAAATTAACTAAGAAAAAGAGGGGAGAGACAAGAAAAGCATTGTAAAAGCTTTTAATAGTAAAACGTTCTACATTTTTTTAAAAGACGGATTTTTGAAACATGCTTTTAAATTCCTTTTCTGCTTTAAATAATAAACTTTTCAATTATATTTTCCCTACTTTTTTTACATCCAAAATGTCGATTTCTTTACATTTCAACAAAAAATTAATGAAATTATGTTCAGTTTCTTCTCATTCACTCCCAGAACATACACCCCGTTCATATTTCGAGGCATAGAGTAAAAAAAAATCTGCTTGTTATATTAGTATATCATTTTAGTGATACATTCATTTTTTTCTTTAGGTTTTCATCGTTTTCGCTTCACTGGTGGCAGTAGTTTTTGCTCAATTACCAGTAAGTATAATTTACTATTCAATAATATTCTTCTTTCTTCCTTCATAACGTTCGAAAAATACTTAAACAAGCAGTCTAAGGAAATAAAATGAAATGTAAACGTCTGTGAAACAAAGTAAAAATTAAAAATCAACCTAAAATTAGGCACAAATTTTGCAAAAATACTGACAAGGAATTCCTTTTTCAATTTAAAAGAATGAGCTTTAAGATGAAAAAATCCACCTGAAGCATTTGTGACTAATGAGAATAACGGAAGCATAAGAAAGAAAACCAACAAGAAAACACCTAAAACGAACCCATCTAATTGGACAAGAAGCAAAGAAAGGAAATCCAACTCATGCAAACAGAAACAGAATAAGCAAAAAGCGAAAATATTTAAAACCACGACATAAAAGCAACCTTACAAATAAATAAAAGTAACTAATAAAAATAGAAAGAAAGATATAGAGAATAACAGTAAAAACCGAAAAATAGGATACAAAACAATGTACACATATAAAGAAGGCATGGGGAAGGGAGGGAGATATAAAACAAAAGAACAACGAGCCAAAGGCTTTCTGAACGCCATTTTACCTTCATAGAAATTGAGGAATTAAATTTATCTTATTCGCGTGTGTTTACAACAGAACACTTTTGTTTTCAATGGAAAATTCTATGCTACGTCAGATAGCCTGAGAAAGGGAATCTTCTTTTGTCTTACTTTAAGTGTTTTTTTTTTGCATGCAATTATTTTTAAGAAAAATTTCCAGAAATTGTAATTTCTGGAAATATGTCCTTATTTTATCGACCTACTGTAGGGATGAAGGGCCGAGTCTACCCTGCCCAGCCCGGGGATAAAAAAATCAATGGTATATTTTTAAATGAGGACCATACTTAGTTATAGGATTTCGTTAAAAAACGTACAGAAAGACTTTACGCATAATCAACATTTCTTAAAAAAAAAAAAAAAAAAAAAAAAAAATGAAAAAAAAAAAAAAACTTGAATAATTTTATAAGTTCGAATTTTGAAGATATCTACCACGTTGACATAAAATTAATGACATTTTATAATTTCTTAAAGGTTGCTACAGTATATTATACAACAAAGAAAGGGAAACCTGCGAACTGAAAAGCTCGCAGTCAAAGTAAAATAATTCTCTATAATTGTACAATAGACATAATAAGTCCTGTGAAATATTGTTTTAACTAATGTCTCGAATGTCATCTTCTGTGGGTCAAGAAAAACTAACTACATACGACCTACTTTCGTCGCCGTACAAATTTTATTTCTGTCAGTTTTACAGCCACGTAATAATTCTCTGGTTTTTTTCTTATAACAAGAGGCCAACACCCAATTTTGCAATATCCATTTGGTTGGTCGTTGCTGAATGTTCCATTTTGAATCTTCACTCAGGTTTCAATTCCCGTATATCTTTGAGTATTGAGCGAACTTCATTTCATTCATCTTCTTGAGGAATAGAAATTCAGTAACAGGTGAACATATAATAAGAAATGGTCATACAGTGGAAATATTCGACCATTGTAAACTATTCTATTATGATTTTAAAACAGATAATAAAATTGCATTTTATGGTAACTTACTTGTTCATTATAGTTTTATTCTTGGATTTCATCAATGTTGACAAGTTTTCTTCTTTTCATCATGATGCCATACGGCTGAACATACTTTTTACTTGTTGCGTCGACATGTAATCCGTAGGTAAAAATATCTTTTCTCCATCTGGATTTCTTTTCTCTCGCATTTCTTTGCCCAATCTTTCGGGATTAATTTTGATGGAAGTCTTCTCGCCTTGTAAAAATAATTTAAGCATGAAATTATTCTTTTTAGCGGTAAATTTTCCAAACCTTCTAATTGACAAAGCCCACCCTGTTTTATTGCAAAAAAAGTAAAAAGTCAGACAGCTTGTCATTTATTATTTCTCGATTACATATTGGTGGGATTTGAGATTCATCTAATGTAGATACGTCAGAAGAATTCATTTTCCATACATACATTTTTCTCACCTTGTTTCAAATTCAGAAAGCTTGTGTTCTCTTGAAGATATATGCATTTTTTAGGTCAGTGCTGTTAAAAAAGGTAGCACTGCATTCTACTAGTGGACAAAAATGCAAACATTCATACCGACGATTTTTCGATATTTTTATGAAACGCTGAAATTTGTCCGCTGAGTTGAGCTAAAAGTTTCTATCATGTTTGCATTTGTTAACTGACGATGTGCATAAAGAATCTTCGTACCCGGTTATATGCCATAATAGAGCCAGAAAGCAATTTCATTCACAATTTAGTGATAAAATTGTAATGGATGGTAATTACTGATTCCAGTAATTTTTTTTGTAATTACAACTGAAGCAATGTCCTTGTTTATTTCGATGATGGCCACTTTTGAGCTCTTTGCCCCTCTCTGGTTATCGTATCTGGAATATCGTTTTTCACATGTTCAGTAGTTACCAAGTCATGGCCGCTATGCTATTTACAGATGCTTGAACGAATCGCTTTGACACAGCACTCTCCCGATCAGCCTGATCTTCATCTTTTTGAGAATTTTTATAATTATAGTAAACGAGAATAATATCATGGCTCTTGCAGATTTTATATGCCTATTCATGATAGCCATTGCCAGTATAGCAGCGAGCGTTATCCGATTTTGCATACACATTGATCATACAGTGATCCCTCGTTTTTCGCGGTTAATGGGGACCAGAACCTTCCGCGAAAACTGAAAAACCGCGAAGTAGGATTTGCATCTAAGAATTTTCGTGTATGCGGGTACACGAATGTTTTAAATATGTAAACAGTATTTATACTTCACACATTTAAGACAAAAATTACAACAGTATACGTAATTACTTAAACGTGTCGGTTCTAATTAATAAGGTTAATTACTAAACGTTATAGTACAGTAATAAACATTAATCAACATTGATTTCTGAGGAAGGCGAAGAGTCTTGTGTTGGTGGGAGCTTTTGAGAGTCCGTGGTATGTACTCTGAGTCAACTCATCTCTTTGTTTGACATGCAGAGATCCTTCTCTCTCGCGCATCAACAAGAAACAACGTTTCTTTCCGCAATGTGGCAGCCGACATGGTTGTATTTTGTCATTTTTATTTTTTGATGAATATTTTGGAAAAACCCGCGAAGCACTGAAGCCGCGAAACATGAAGCGCGAAGTGGCGAGGGAACACTGTATTAGGAAAATTTTAATGATAGTGCTTCAAAACAACATCAGCAACTGACAACGTGTTTCAACTACATCTTGCTCGCAACGAAATAATACAGTGAAGTAATCTGACTTTTGTAAGTGGGATCGCACTGAAATTCCCTTTTTACCAAAATATTATTTTTGAGCTTCACGGTATTTTATGGGAAGTATTTTCCGTGCCCAGTCTCGGATCCATAGACAAATAGTGTCACTTATTGCAAAGGCATCGATTTTGGCATTATTGTGTTGTACAGAGCGAATGTTATGCTTCATCCAAGCTGAGTCGACTCAGCCCTTCAGTGGGTCGATAAAATGATTGTCAAGCACGCCTGTGGGTGGGTGTTCCGCTTCAGGCTGACTTCCTGAAAGGAACATCTGCTTCTGCACCCGCAGTCCTCGGTCTCGTAAGCTGAGATGGGATCAGCAACCTAGGCTCGGGCTGCCACGCCGCTGAGTTTAGTTTTGTTTAGTTTGTTGATTTTTTATCATTATAAAGCAAAACAAACATAAAAAATAGGAGAAGCATGCATATTGCTTCATTATGTGAAGCGCATGCTGAAGGATGTAAACAAACCTGTATTTAAAAAAATTCTTCAAGTACCATATGTTTTTAAGTTGGGTCTAAAGCTACACCATATGGAGTAAAAGTACATATGTGTCTCATAGCGATTGACTCTTTACAGAGTAATTGACCTTTAAGCTTTACTTTTTTTATGAAATAGCAACTTTGACAAAGATTAACTTCAAAAGCCAAGAGTGAACGATGCTTTTTTACATTTTACTGAGTACAATGCTATGATGTGTAATTAATCTAATAGTTATTTGTGCGGCTCACTTTTAGCTTTAGCAGATATTCACGGAGGAAAACGGGATAGAAAGCAACGAAAACGCCCTTTTCGAATAACCTTTGCACTTCAAGCCATGAGTGACTCATCAAACTTTGTGTGCTCATATGTACCTAGTATCAAGCAGTATTCTTATTTTAAAAAATTGTCATGAGTCAGTCACGGCTTTAGAACTAAAACGATCATATAATTTGCGCCATATATTCGATATCTTCATTTTTGACCCCTCTTCGAGGACCAACTAGTCAGATCTGAAAGGGAACACTCTTCACTTTTTCTTATCTCAGTATATCTACCACTAACATATCCCACAAGTTTTAGGAAAATTGAACACATCAACTATCACAAGTTGCCTAACCTTAAAAAAATGACTCTTAATGCTCTTTTCCATCGTGTTGTTAAAATTTGAATCGGAGTCGGCTATTTTTCAACCGTTGGGACTTTGTATAGTGGGTCATTTCAAAATTTTCCAGGGAGTGAGAGCTAAGGTTATATATTCAATGCCTGTTATAGTTGAAGAGCAACAAAATACATACACATGATACATACGCAATGTATAAATACATTAAATACATTGTGTTTTTAAAAGTCGAGTGGGGAGAGGAGTTGGCCCCTCCTGATCGTCGAAATAACGAGCCTGGTTTTATTATTATTTCAGTCACTGATGTGTCTTACTGAGTAGGATTAAGTATATGCCGTAGGAAAATCATATGCGGTTTGGTAGAAACCGGTACTGTGTTTTCTCAGAACATTACTAAACAATCACATTTGCAGATGGATTAGAAATGTTGAATAAATGGAATATAAAATTATAATACTTTTCATGACGTTAAAAATATATGGGATTTAAGACTCAGAATATGAAACTCACTAATGCAAATTTGAATGGATATTAAGGAGTAGAATGGTAAAATCAAGAACGACTAGGCTATTATAATCCTTGTTTTCAGGTTTGTTCACGGACGCTGCTCCATTGTTTTTCTATTTCTCAGAAAAGTAGTTGTTTTACATCATATTTCTACTAGTGGTTCACACCACAGCGTTTCCTGTGCTAAATATTTTCACATGTGGCAGTTCGTTATGTTTTAGATGTACGGAATCATTTTTTTTCAAATTGTGGCAATATTATTTTTTTTTAGGTTTATCATCCCATGATAATTTAAAACTAACCGTCTACGGCGAGTAATTGATCCACTTATACAGATAATTTAATTTTTAAAAAAAGCAAGGCAAGTAAACACATTCTTAAATTATGAAACAACGACAAAAAGAAAAAAAAGTGCGATTATAGGATAATTAAGTATTAGAATGTTTGAAATTTAATTTAATGCATTTAAACAGTGAAATAAACCGAAAACCAAACAAGAATCTAAAAAAAAACCTTAAGGTTACATGTTGAAAATTGCTTAAGCTACCGAGGAGAGTTGAATTTGTGAAAACAATTATTGTTCTCTCTAAAATTACCTTCAAAACTTTGTGCAAATTCCATTTTGTGCCAAAAAATCCAGGCTCCCAAGTGGTATAAAAATTTAAAATGTCCCAAAACATTTTCGTCTCCCTAGAAGTTACTTAAAGTTGAAATAATAATAGTAACAGTAATAATAATAATAATAAAATATTATTATTTATAATATTAGTAAAAGAACAATATCGAATTTTAGGGGCGTGGATTCTTTTCAAATAGTAGTCCACCTATGCTCCGTACAAATTTTATGAAAAATTTAAAAAAAAAAAAAACGGCCAGAAGTAGAAGTTTTTCTTTTATTATTGGTAAAAGGTAAGATAAGCGTCATACTTCAGATTGAACAAATGTATTGAAGAATTCCTTCCCTTGGGAAACTAAATGCCTACCATATATTACTTATTTTATTATTTACATGTTTTCATAATTATGAACGACTTTCTCAGATCGTTCACTTTCAGTGACATTTGTTGGTGATTAAGAGTAAGTTTTTCCCCCCTTTAGGATCCTAATGCAGTACCCATTCCATACTCTTTCAACTACTTGTCTAACACTGAGGATGGCGGAAGCAGCTCACACGAAGAAAACGGTGATGGGGCTGGACGCGTGACGGGATCTTACACCGTTAACAATCTAGAAGGACACAGCCGGACGGTTGAATACGTAGCCGATGAAGCTGGTTTCCGGGCGACAATCCGTACCAATGAGCCTGGTACCGCCAATCAGAATCCGGCTGACGTTGTGGTCGAATCCTCAGCGGCGGATGCCGGACCTGTGCAAACAAGCGCTCCTGCCCCAAGGCCCCCGACTGCTGCTAGGACAGGCATCCGATATGTACTCGTTCCCATAACAGAATAAACCATTATTTTCTGGTGATGGTACAGACCAAATCAATGGATTAATGTTGAACTTTTATCTGTTTAGTCATACGTTTGGTGTTAAGATTTAAAATTTTTGTATAATAAAATTCAATATATATATTTTCTAGTTTTGCGGTGTTCATTAGATGTGTCCAATGCGTACTCGTTTCTTCCACAATTTAGCTGCGGTGGAGGCAAGGCCGTAGTCAGAAATTTTTTTCGGGGGGGGGGGGGGCTGACTTTGAAACACTAGTGTAGAGGAAAGTTTTTCAGGGAGGAATACTACATTGCGAAAATTTTTGGGATTTCGGGGGGGGGGGGCGGGCCCGTCGCCCCCCCCCCTCTGGATACGGCCTTGTTGCATGTGTTGTACATGAATAAGAGGTGTCAGTGAGCTTTTGCAGTTTTAAAGCAAAATATCGCTATATCTCTGGATACGGCCTTGGGTGGAAGCAACAGGAAGTTGTTTAGGTTTCTTAATCCGTTTGCAAGCTTGAGCATGAGCGGGTTGATTATTATGTCACGAAGTCAAAATGTAGCTGATGCGCGTGACTCGATCAATCGATCCACCATTATGGTGAGGTCTGACTGCTGACTCTGTTTTATTCACTTTCCGCGTTTTCGTTTACTTTCTAAAAATATTCTGCTCTTACATGAAGAATTTGTTAATTTCATAATTTTTGCCTGTTTAGATAGAGCTATTGAAATTTATTTTTACTTTATCTTTAACCATTCGTACTTGGTATTTATCAGAATAAGAAGACAAGTCACAGCACAACCGGAACGAAACAAACGAAGCACAACCGGAATGCAAGTTAAGTCAAAAGAGTTCTATAATCGTAGGGCGCTTTTCTTTTTGTTTTTGTTATCACATGTAGTGATGTAGTTCTATTTTATGCATAAAGAATCGATCATCCGATCGACTAGGGAATTCTTTGTTGGCTGAACTATATATAGATAAGGAAATGCAGAGAAAGCGAGAAAGAGAAAACAATCTGAAGCACACTGACACTTTCGAAAAAGCAATATTGCATTCAATTATAAAGAACCAATATTATGAATATATATGATACCCCCCCCCCCTCGCCTTAAACTAATTAAGTACGATGCTTCTTTTATATCTACACATCTAAAGGACTTTATCTCAAAAATAACGAAAGAAATAAAAAGCTTGCTTTTATATAAAAATTGAAATTTGCGGAGTACGACAAATCACGTCCGTAACCTGTTTCACGTTGACTTTCCCTCTTCTAAATCGCTAACAGCTAACGTTCCTTAAATAAGATGAGCTTTTTAAAATAAAATATAATTACTGAACCGGTGCGATAAAACATAATTTTAAAATTAAATTCTAAACATTGCGTTGTGGATGCAATAAGCCAGGGTCATATTCTGGCCCCCTATTCCAATCTTTCGACCATTGAGTTCTTTAGGGGTACTGGAGAGCTGATAGACCCGAGCTTGTACGAGAGGGAGTAAACCAAGACCACTTGGAAAACTCACCAACTCAACCCCTAATTAGGCTTAGTTACCGCTTTCAGCATTAAAATCTACGAGAACGTTTGCAATCTTAATAAAAATATTTTTAAATAACTGATTCGCTCTAAACTATAAGAGGACCGGTTTTTAACTGAAGTGTTTTATCGGCTATCTAAATATGTGCCTCACTGAACAAAATTATAGTTTACTTTTATTTTACTTTCCGTTAACAGCTATCGCCAAGGAGGTTGTTGAGGTTGAGAGCGACGATAGAAAGTGTTGAAGGGAACTTCAATTGCTCGGTAAGAATTGGAAAGAAAGACAAGAATTATTCTTAGATTTGTTAGTTGAAATTATTTCGTAAAATTATAGCAATTAACAAATGATGCATATATGTATTTCTTAATTTGAGTTTCAAAAGTATAATAGTTGTAAAGAATATTTTAGAGTGAGAATATTGGATTATTTTATATAGGATTTATTAAATAAATACAGATTTATTCAAGTTTAATAAATATTTCATGCAACTGTTTTGAAATATGGATTTTTATCTTACCCTTTTCTTTACAGTAATGTCTAGGTTTTGATATATTTCTAAGTGCTGACACAATATTTTGTTTGTCTATAAATATAAAGTGAAATTTATAAAAGCTATTTTATTTTTCAAGACAAGTTGTACAAGTAGTATTCTGCCTCTCATTTTTCATAAGTGTTTAGCTTATTTTTTTTTGAATAAACACTTGGAAAATTTTTTTTAAAACTTTTTTTAAATATCAAAATACTTCCTTTTGCGCAATTCCACTGTTTTTCTTCACGAAAATTTAAGGCTATTTTCTTACTTGTTACGTTGCAAAAAAAAGAAAGAAAGAAAGAAAGAGGAAGTGTAACAGTAGTTTTAATTTTCTTATTATTATCAAACCAAGAAAACAAAAAAAAAGGGTACTTTTCCATTATCCCGGCGCAGGCGATAAGGTCACCAACAATGATGCAACTAACGCCAAACGGAATATTGCCGCTATTAACCTTTTGCATGTGCTGACGCCAAAAAGTCTGCTTGGCGAGATTTGCGTCGGGATAATGGAAAAGTACAAAAAAATTCAAACATAAAACGGGGGGCTCTCCCCTTCCGAGCGATGGAGCACCCACTGGAAAGCTATGGAGGCCCCCTCAAACGGCTAAAACCACCTTAACACAACCGTCCTAAATATTTCAATGGCGCAGTCCTCACCATGTCCTCTTCCCCTGTAAAAGGAAAATAAGTGAACCAAAAATTATATTTTATGAAAACTAAGAAAGGCAAAATGTTTTATCTTCTCAAAAACCACATTTCTTTTCCTTTCTCTGAAAGAACAATACTTCATAAAATATTTAAACATTTAATTCCTCAGAAATGCCACACAGAAAGCAATAATATAATCTGCGTGATCACTAGAGAAAAGAACCACACAAACAAATGTGCATAGTATATATGCATGTATACATAAACTATATACACACACATTTTGTTTTTGTAACATATATATGTATATATATATATATATACATATTACCTCCCCAACCCTCTCTGTGGAAAACAATTTCTTTGTATCTTTGTATTGCCTTGAACTCTTCGCAGTGGCGTAGCTAAGTGGGGACGGCTCGCCGCGGGTGTCACCATTCAGGGGTGACAGTGATACCAGCCACAACAGACGGAAAAAAACTTTAAAAGCTCTATAGAATAAAACAAAATAAATTGGATATTTTTTTCTATTATTTTCTGTTCTATTTTGAGCTGAGCAAATTGTTTACTTTAAAATATATTCGCAATATTTTTAACCTCTAATCATAACCGTTTGCCGTCAACAAATACGTTAAATATTATGAGGCTCATGATACGAATGGTGTTTTTATTTTTCAAAGGTGGTGTTGTTTTTAAAAAAAATATTTAATATACAGGGTGGGGCAGAAGTAATGACCCTGTTTTGAAGGGGTATTAAAAAAAAAACAAAAACTAATGCAATATGAGACTTAAAACTTTTTTTATTTTGATCTGTATATAATCCTACTTTTTACATTAAGTTTTGAATACCACTTCAGCAAGATGATATAAAATTATCATCGATTTTATTTCATAACTATACTTCCATGACTTATTAGTGCAGTTTAAATAAGCACCATTTTAAGTAATTTATGACAACTGAAAGGTCTAGCTGTTTGCTTTATGCACCCATTGATGTGTTTATGGACTTCATAAAAAGCTATTTTCAATGCTTTATTTATACACTTACTTTTTAATATTGATTAGGACAGAGTTTTACTTAAAAATATAAATCAGTTTACAGATTTTTTTAAATGAATAAGTTTCATATGAATTAAGAATGGTGTTATGCGTGTATCTACACAATAGAATTTCCAAGTGAACAAAATTATCTTTTTTTTATCATCTAAGACATGAAGAAATTGTTTCACATGAATATTTACCAAGATTTAAAAAAATAAGACTTTT
This sequence comes from Octonoba sinensis, assembly GCA_038502835.1. Classification (NCBI taxonomy): domain Eukaryota; kingdom Metazoa; phylum Arthropoda; class Arachnida; order Araneae; family Uloboridae; genus Octonoba; species Octonoba sinensis. The sequence goes on from CM076598.1 coordinate 147,073,109, forward strand.
TTTTTCGTTTATCAAAATCACAAGAAAAGCCTGTAGAAATACTATCAAGTGAAGCTTTAGAGCCTAATTTGAGGATACTTTTGTTCAAAGAAAAAAAATACGTATCGTATGGTTTTTTGGTAAGCAAGCTAAAAACAGAATAATAAAGTGAGCGATTCTTGCCGCGCTGCATCGGCACCTCACCGGCAGCAACCCTCCTTGGAAGAAATTCCCCTCGTATTGCGGGACTCTGAAGCGTAGCTTCTATAAATGGACTCTATCACAGACTACCCCCGTACAAGGGGTGCAGAGCGCAGCGCTACTCCTTCGAACCTCCCACAAACTCTCAGACGTCTTAACAGCCAGAACCCGACATAGGGACTGGACTGGCGAGCGTTGCCTACCTACTCTACCGTCCCGGTGCCGCAGTCATACAACAAAGTATGATTATCATGAAAAATCGTATTTTTTGACTACTTTTGCAAAACTGATCTAAGCGTGCAATCTCTGAATATCATCCAGTTTTCTTAAAATTTTGCAGACACTTTTTACATCACTGAGACTTATGGCGTAAGCTAAGTCATATGAAATACTACTTTGGGGGGAAAAGGAAACACTGCAGTCTTTTTTTTTTTTTTTTTTGAGGGTGTGGGGAGAATAAAATAGATTGTTCTTTGTCATAGAGAGCATACTTCTGAGGAAGAAATTCCTTCAAAGTTAATCTTTAGGAAACTATTTATTCCGAATTCGTGGAACAGCGGTTCCCGAACTTTTTTGACCACGGAACCCTTAACAGTTTACTTTTACTTTGAGGAACCCGCATTAGTGTTCATATTGAAAATCAAAGTTAACGATCTGAACAACACTTCTTTAAATGGCTCACCCCCCAACGGGTTGCAAATTTAAAACTACTTATTTTGAATTGAAGGTTTTAGTACTGTAAAATTCTAATTTTGAAAGCTCCCTTCATGTTTATCTTGCTCCCCCTTGCCACTCCTCTCCCGAAAAAAGTGGCAATTAATTCCCCTCGATTTCGAAGTCAAGTGAAAAGTTGAAAAATGGGGACTATTGGTTTTCTTTCTGAATTACCTTGGTAACTTATTTTTAAGTTATCAGGCTGTCAATGAAAGACTCTTTTGTAATTGAAAATAAGAACAAATGGCAAAATTTTTGTAAATTATTACACTAGTCTGTATTGTTAGGTAGGAAGAACTGTAGGATAGGAAGTTTTATCTCAGATAGCAGAACAAATAGGCCTGGAGTAGCATCCAATCTGGATATGTATTTGTGTTTAAAATATGCACAGGCCAAATATCTTGAATTTTTTGCCGCGATACGTTACTGCAAAGGGGAAGAAGATTAATATAGCTTGCTTATTTAAACACGGGTTAACAATTTTGTTTTCTTAACTTAAAGCAAATTCATTGCGTGAAATATTGCAATATACTGAAAAGATTATTTCAAATAAGATGAACTCTAAAATTCTGTTAGTCTCTCTAAAATCTTATTAGTAATTCATACTACTCAGCATTGAGAGTTTTTTTTTTTTTGTATTTATGATTGCAACCACTGCAAGTTATTGCACTGAATGTCAAAAGTTAAGGCTCAATAACTTTGTAAATGAAAGTTATCCTAGTGAATACTATTTTAATAATTTTCATACACATTAAAAACTGCAGTTTAACAAAATAATGTTGAAATCTTTATTTTAAATTAATATTCTTAAAAAGGTTGAAAAATACATGAGTCATGTTTTATCAATACTAACAATTAAATATTTAAAATTAGCGTTTCCATTACATTTAATAACATTAATTGAATTTTCGAATTAATAAATTAAACTTAGTAAAATCAAACCATACTGTGTACCATTTCTGGTTCAAATCGAGATTTCCGCATGGATAGTTCTATTTCCCCAATTGACTTTTTACCGTTTTGATAAAAATAATTTTAAGAATGCCCCGATTCTCTTTATATACTGTTTATAGCGGATTGAAAACGAAAAATTAAAAACTAATGCACTATTTGAGTGCAGTTATTGAAGCGTTGATTTGAAAGTTCAGCGTTGAGTTGAAGCATTGTCCAGCAGAAAAAAGTGTAAAAACCATTAACAGGAAACAAATGAGACATGACAGTGTGAACTTCAAACTTTTGTGAACCATTAAGATTCACAAGAGGCATTTGACTATAAAAACAAATTTTTTCTAATGCCATCATCAAAACACGAGTTTGTGGTTTACTAAACGTAGCCGGCATAGTGGTGTTGTGCAAGGCACGGACTTCGTGCACGAGATCGTGGGTTCAAGCCCAACCATGTTGGTGGATTCTAAGGATGCAGAAAATCGTTTGCATATAAAGAATCCTTGAATATCTATTTTGCTTGGATACTTTCGGCTAAATTAAATTCCCAGTGCAGTTTCGCATCGGAAGTGCTGCACCTTCGAGCGAAGAAACTAGACGTCAAAGCTCTCATCTGCCAATGGCATCCGCCGATTGTGGTGCAACTTGAAAGAATGGATGCCAATTTCCGGTGAATGCACTAGGTCTGAAAAGGTTAATGACCAGTACACAGCTCATGTAGAAAGAAAAATAAATTACTAAACTGTAGTCTTCGACTCCTTTCGGGAATAATGTGAAAAGTGTTACAAAACCAACTACATTTCCTTCTTTGCTCATTAGTCATTCATTATCATCTAATATAATTGTCAACCTTTCATCATCAAGAGATGCATAGGCTTTTCTGAACCACCCCAATAAAGTTTCAGAGTGGTTTAAATCAGAGCAACGAGTCATTTTAGAATTTTTAAATTAGTTTTGCATTAATTTACTAAGGTACTTGCACCCAATATGGACAGTGCTCTAAATATGGACACCTCTAATATCTTTAAAAGTAGTGTTCGGAGTAGATATAAAAGGCGGGTTCTGCGCCACCTGAGGCTCTGAGGCGCCATTTCCCCTCAACCCCGCCCTCTCATATATATATATATATATATACACTTAGCATATAATAACCTAGAATAATTCAACATAAGCAGAAGAGGAGCAAAAAAAAAAAAAAAACTCCGTCTTCAACAGAAAAAAAATATTAAATTTTAGTACTATAGTATTTTTAAGATCATTTTATCACGTACACACCCGAAATTACATAAATAAATCGTTATATTCAAGCAAAAATCGAAACATACAGCGCGAAATGCTTTAAAACCAATTTTATTACTAAGGAAAAAAAATCGAAAAAATATCAAATTTTATCGCTAAATAAGACTTTAGACACCGTTTTCGACCAATCAGAAGGCATTTTAGACTAAATCTAGGTCACATGATACTTTTCAGCCAATGTCATTAGTAGGTAACAATTGAGAGTTCAACCCCCACAGGAGGTGGGAGGTGGAAGGGGGCGTGGTCCCACCTCCTGCTCCCCTCCGCCTGATCCGCCTGCCGAGTAGGGTTGAGTAGTAGAGTTTCCTCGTAGAAGACTACGGGGGTTTCTGAGTGGAGTTGAGTTGTTTTCTCCGGAATTTAGTTTTTTCAGAATGGCAACACGTGAACTTCTATGAAAGCTTTTTTCGGAATGGCAACGGTTTTGGTTGTTATGGTAACGAACTTGTAATCTTTTACAGACTTTTTGAATCGATTGTGCTACCATCTGGTGAGAGAAATTAGAATTAAATTCGAAATTCGCCGTTTTTACGGTTTTAAATTTACAATTTAGTGTTTCATGAATGGCAACAAGTATTCATAGGAGCGACATCATACTTTTAGGTTTGTTTGATGGTAGAGCGATCATAGCGCCATCTATGAATGGAAATTAGAACTATTACCTACTTAATTCATTGTAACAAGAAAAGAAAAATGTTTATGTTAGGATTTAGTAATACAGATTATAATGAAGCAGAATTTCATTGATTAATTTAAAAAAAGAGAATTAATAAGAAAACCGGAGTATAAGAACTTGAAACAATGATACCAACTTTAGATTATTTTAACATGAAATTTTACAAGTAATAATACTACAAATTACAACGACATTATTAGTAGTAAACTTCAGATTCAGAAATATACTAGCACTAACAACTGTATAATTTATAAACATAGAAAATTTCACACTGAACTTTCAAACTTATAACTAAACTACACTAAATTCAAGCTATTGTGAACTTTATCTACAGTACATTTGGAAACAAGTCTATGTTTAAGTTGATGGTCCCACCACCATCCCGATGCAAATAATCTGCACCCCATCAACCTTCAGCACGTTTGATAATTAAAATAATGAAAGTATATAAATTCAAACACTATAAATCAACGATAGAAGCAGATCACGTAGAGATATAGCAATAATTTTCAAATTTCTTCAAATTTATGTAAATAGTTAATCATGAAATGTATAAGTACTACGTGAAACTTGATATTCATAATCCTTTTAAAACCAAACACAAAATAAATGTAAATAAATTTATCAATGCACTAAAAATTAAAGAAAAATTAAAATAAAATAAAACTAATAAAGATAAAAACTTTTAAAATTTAAAAGTAAAACATAAAATGAAAAACAATTACAAAACCACTAAAACAAAAAAAGAGCTCACTTGAGTGTAAAAATTAAAAATAATACAAGTTACTGTGATGAAAAATTAAAAAGTGGAAAAAAAAGTAAAAACATAAACCAAGAAAAGAAAAAGCACAAAAATACTAAAATGAATATAAAACTTTTGAACAAAGTGCAAAAGTTAAAAAATAAAAAAACACGAAATAAAAAAATATGTATATAAAAGTTCAGAAGTACATGTAAATTGTAAAAATAAAAAGTATTATTACCAAAAAATTTTCAAAACAAATTCAAATTGTAAAATGTAAGAAGAAAAAAAAATTAAATTAAAACAAAATAAAATAAAATTTTTAAAAAATTGTAAAAATAAAAAGTATATTACCAAAAAATTTTCAAAACAAATTCAAAATCTAAAACATAAGAAGAAAAAAATACTAAAACACTAAAACAAAATTTTAAAAAAATATATTAAAACGAACTAAAATAAAATAAAATAAAAAAATATGTATATAAAAGTTCAGAAGTACATGTAAATTGTAAAAATTAAAAGTATATTACCGAAAAATTTTCAAAACAAATTCAAAATGTAAAACATAAGAAGAAAAAAATACTAAAACACTAAAACGAAATTTTAAGAAATTATATTAAAACTGTAACTAAAATAAAATAAAATTTAAAAAAATGTAAAAATAAAAAGTATATTACCAAAAAATTTTCAAAACAAGTTCAAAACGTAAAATGTAAGAAGAAAAAAATTTAAAAATGAAATTAAAACTGAAACTCAAATAAAATAAAATAATTTTAAAAAATATTGTAAAAATAAAAAGTATATTACCAAAAATTTTTCAAAACAAATTCAAAATGTAAAACATAAGAAGAAAAAACTACTAAAACACTTAAAAATTTAAAAAATAATAATAAAAAAATTAATTAAAACAAGCTAAAATAAAATTAAAAAAAAAAAAATAAATAAATAAAAAAACCAGTTCATTTGAACATAAAAATAAAAAATAATAAAAGTTACTAAAATAAAAAAGGAAAAAGTTGAAAAAATTAAAGTAAAAACATAAATCATAAAAATAAAGAACATGAAAATATTAAAATGAAACATAATATTGTTGAAAACGTACAAGACTCTAATAAAAAATATAAAACGTAAAACCAAAAAAATACAAAAGTCAAATTAAAAATCCTAAAACTTGGAAACTAAATGTAAATATAAGGATTAAAAATAATAAAATGGAAAAACTGCTTTTCGAACGTGAGACATCCTAAATTTATATTATTAAAACTTGAATCATAGATCTAAGGAAAAATAAATCCAAGTAAAACAGTAAATACAAATAGAAAATCTGAAAATTCAGCATAAACATACCAGACAAACGTGAAACAAAGAATACAGAATCATAGATATAACAAGAAACTTACCCCTGTCAGAAGAAATGCAACGTTAAAATTATACAGGTACCGAAAGAAGCTACAAAATCTGTGTTGATATCAAATACCCAACATCAAAAGTTGTAACTCCATTCAGTCTTTATTGCAAATTCACATACAAAAAGAACACATAAAACAAAACCATCAACGAACTTTATAAGTTTTTCGGTTAATGGACCCATCTAGCACGCTTAGAATGTACCCCATCAACCTTTATTTTTACAAACATTTAAATGATTATATGAAAAATATACAAAGAAAGTATGCAAACTAATGTAATGAATACCTAAAAAATAGTCAATCGATACTTTCTTTGTATATTTTTCATATAATCATATCAATGTTTGTAAAAATAAAGGTTGATGGGGTACATTCTAAGCGTGCTAGATGGGTCCATTAACCGAAAAACTTATAAAGTTCGTTGATGGTTTTGTTTTATGTGTTCTTTTTGTATGTGAATTTGCAATAAAGACTGAATGGAGTTACAACTTTTGATGTTGTGTATTTGATATCAACACAGATTTTGTAGCTTCTTTCGGTACCTGTATAATTTTAACGTTGCATTTCTTCTGACAGGGGTAAGTTTCTTGTTATATCTATGATTCTGTATTCTTTGTTTCACGTTTGTCTGGTATGTTTATGCTGAATTTTCAGATTTTCTATTTGTATTTACTGTTTTACTTGGATTTATTTTTCCTTAGATCTATGATTCAAGTTTTAATAATATAAATTTAGGATGTCTCACGTTCGAAAAGCAGTTTTTCCATTTTATTATTTTTAATCCTTATATTTACATTTAGTTTCCAAGTTTTAGGATTTTTAATTTGACTTTTGTATTTTTTTGGTTTTACGTTTTATATTTTTTATTAGAGTCTTGTACGTTTTCAACAATATTATGTTTCATTTTAATATTTTCATGTTCTTTATTTTTATGATTTATGTTTTTACTTTAATTTTTTCAACTTTTTCCTTTTTTATTTTAGTAACTTTTATTATTTTTTATTTTTATGTTCAAATGAACTGGTTTTTTTATTTATTTATTTTTTTTTTTTAATTTTATTTTAGCTTCAGTTTTAATTAATTTTTTTATTATTATTTTTTAAATTTTTAAGTGTTTTAGTAGTTTTTTCTTCTTATGTTTTACATTTTGAATTTGTTTTGAAAAATTTTTGGTAATATACTTTTTATTTTTACAATATTTTTAAAAATGATTTTATTTTATTTGAGTTTCAGTTTTAATTTAATTTTTAAATTTTTTTCTTCTTACATTTTACGTTTTGAATTTGTTTTGAAAATTTTTTGGTAATATACTTTTTATTTTTACATTTTTTTAAATTTTATTTTATTTTAGTTACAGTTTTAATATAATTTTTTAAAATTTCGTTTTAGTGTTTTAGTATTTTTTTCTTCTTATGTTTTACATTTTGAATTTGTTTTGAAAATTTTTCGGTAATATACTTTTAATTTTTACAATTTACATGTACTTCTGAACTTTTATATACATATTTTTTTATTTTCTTTTATTTTAGTTCGTTTTAATATATATTTTTTAAATTTTGTTTTAGTGTTTTAGTATTTTTTTCTTCTTATGTTTTACATTTTGAATTTGTTTTGAAAATTTTTTGGTAATATACTTTTTATTTTTACAATTTTTTAAAAATTTTATTTTATTTTGTTTTAATTTAATTTTTTTTTCTCCTTACATTTTACAATTTGAATTTGTTTTGAAAATTTTTTGGTAATAATACTTTTTATTTTTACAATTTACATGTACTTCTGAACTTTTATATACATATTTTTTTATTTCGTGTTTTTTTATTTTTTAACTTTTGTACTTTGTTCAAAAGTTTTATATTCATTTTAGTATTTTTGTGCTTTTTCTTTTCTTGGTTTATGTTTTTACTTTTTTTTTCACTTTTTAATTTTTCATCACAGTAACTTGTATTATTTTTAATTTTTATACTCAAGTGAACTCTTTTTTTGTTTTAGTGGTTTTGTAATTGTTTTTCATTTTATGTTTTACTTTTAAATTTTAAAAGTTTTTATCTTTATTAGTTTTATTTTATTTTAATTTTTCTTTAATTTTTAGTGCATTGATAAATTTATTTACATTTATTTTGTGTTTGGTTTTAAAAGGATTATGAATATCAAGTTTCACGTAGTACTTATACATTTCATGATTAACTATTTACATAAATTTGAAGAAATTTGAAAATTATTGCTATATCTCTAAGTGATCTGCTTCTATCGTTGATTTATAGTGTTTGAATTTATATACTTTCATTATTTTATTTATCAAACGTGCTGAAGGTTGATGGGGTGCAGATTATTTGCATCGGGATGGTGGTGGGACCATCAACTTAAACATAGACTTGTTTCCAAATGTACTGTAGATAAAGTTCACAATAGCTTGAATTTAGTGTAGTTTAGTTATAAGTTTGAAAGTTCAGTGTGAAATTTTCTATGTTTATAAATGATACAGTTGTTAGTGCTAGTATATTTCTGAATCTGAAGTTTACTACTAATAATGTCGTTGTAATTTGTAGTATTATTACTTGTAAAATTTCATGTTAAAATAATCTAAAGTTGGTATCATTGTTTCAAGTTCTTATACTCCGGTTTTCTTATTAATTCTCTTTTTTTAAATTAATCAATGAAATTCTGCTTCATTATAATCTGTATTACTAAATCCTAACATAAACATTTTTCTTTTCTTGTTACAATGAATTAAGTAGGTAATAGTTCTAATTTCCATTCATAGATGGCGCTATGATCGCTCTACCATCAAACAAACCTAAAAGTATGATGTCGCTCCTATGAATACTTGTTGCCATTCATGAAACACTAAATTGTAAATTTAAAACCGTAAAAACGGCGATTTTCGAATTTAATTCTAATTTCTCTCACCAGATGGTAGCACAATCGATTCAAAAAGTCTGTAAAAGATTACAAGTTCGTTACCATAACAACCAAAACCGTTGCCATTCCGAAAAAAGCTTTCATAGAAGTTCACGTGTTGCCATTCTGAAAAAACTAAATTCCGGAGAAAACAACTCAACTCCACTCAGAAACCCCCGTAGTCTTCTACGAGGAAACCCTACTACTCAACCCTACTCGGCAGGCGGATCAGGCGGAGGGGAGCAGGAGGTGGGACCACGCCCCCTTCCACCTCCCACCTCCTGTGGGGGTTGAACTCTCAATTGTTACCTACTAATGACATTGGCTGAAAAGTATCATGTGACCTAGATTTAGTCTAAAATGCCTTCTGATTGGTCGAAAACGGTGTCTAAAGTCTTATTTAGCGATAAAATTTGATATTTTTTCGATTTTTTTTTCCTTAGTAAGAAAATTGGTTTTAAAGCATTTCGCGCTGTATGTTTCGATTTTTGCTTGAATATAACGATTTATTTATGTAATTTCGGGTGTGTACGTGATAAAATGATCTTAAAAATACTATAGTACTAAAATTTAATATTTTTTTTCTGTTGAAGGCGGAGTTTTTTTTTTGCTCCTCTTCTGCTTGTGTTGAATTATTCTAGGTTATTATATGCTAAGTGTATATATATATATATATATGAGAGGGCGGGGTTGAGGGGAAATGGCGCCTCAGAGCCTCAGGTGGCGCAGAACCCGCCTTTTATATCTACTGTTCGGCAGTAGTTAACTAGAATTAGTTAACTACTAGTGGCAACTACTAGTTAACTAGTAGTTAACTACTAGTTGTAACTACTTTTATTTTGAAGTAGTTAACTACTAGATAAACTACTTTTTTCCCAACTACTAGTTACAACTACTTTCAAAATTCCAACTACTTTCGAAAAAAATAATTTTAATCTATGTTTTGAAGAAAAAAAAAATATTTTTTTTAGACCATTAAATTATTTAAATTTTTAGCTTAAGAATATTACTAACACAAATGTATTTTTATATTATGTTATATAATGAAAAAGAACTCGTAAAGAAATCATAATATTTATTGCAGTATTTACGCAAATTAGAAAAAGCTTTCTGATATAGTCAATAAATAGTGCCCGCACCAGCACATGCACAATAAAGTTTCATTTAAAGATCAAATCCTCATTATGGGGAAACTTTACCTCTACTCCAGTACCATGCATACGCTTGGGATACCATAAAACACAAAAAGAAAGAAAAAATACTGATTTTTTGATTTTTTAAGAAAAAAACTGATTTTTATGATTTTTTTTAGACAAAATATTGATTTTTGTAATTAAAAAAAAAAACTTTTTATGATTCTTCCAAATTATTAAAATATAGATATTTTTTTAATTATACATTTTAATATATTCTGGGTTCAAGTAAATCACTAGAATTTTAACTCACTATATGGTGGCCTTAATGTATCTGGTCCTCTAGGGAAAGGTGGACTAGCTTCGTTAAGGTGTCAAAGAATGACATATCATTAGAGAACATTAAGTTTTTGAACATGCTGACTACAGCAAAAGCATCAACAGCACCTTTGGAAAGGATTTTTTCTACATTTGGAACAATGCACTGAAAATTAAGAAACAGATTGGGGGTTGATAAGGCAACAAAACTAGTATTCTTGAAGAAACATCTAAATACTAAAAATGATTAAGCTGTAGTAAACATTTTATGTGATATTTGCCAACTCTGTTTATATATTTAAGAAATTTGTATATACACAAAAAACTATAATAATCCAGTCAACTTATTTGTGTACATTTAACAAATTTTAATACATTTGGTCCATAAATATAAGCTTTCTCTTCTGTTTCTTGTTGTTCTCTGTTTATTAAGCATACATTTGTATACAATATAATTAATTAATAATTAATTTTGAACTAGTTATAAATAATTATTTCAACTGAAATATCTCAAAATTCTTTGAAGACATAAATAATTAACTGAATTTGTTTTGCATCTGTGTGCGCATACATATTTTGCTTTAAAAAAATCCAAAAAATCTGATATAAATTTTAAAAAATTCCTATTTTTTAAATTTAAAAAAAATCACCAACCCTGCCTTCAACACAATTTGAAAGAATATAATCTAAATTATAAAGCATGCGCGTTACAAAGAGATTTTGTTACTGAATAGGGGTTGGGAAGAGGGAAAATTTTGAATTGATATTAAGGGTAAACCCTTTCATTTTACTATAAGTGCTGAAAAAATGTTATTTCCTAAAAACATAAGTGATTAATTTTATTAAACAAATACATATTGAAATAAAAGTTCAAATTTAGAGAAAAAGATTTTGTCCTTATTCATATTCCATTTATACATTAATTGTTCAGTCTTATTTGGAAATATTCAAACTTTGAATGTTTTACAGGAGTTCTTTAAAATTGTTTTAATGATTAAAAATAATATTGAGTTGAATTATTAGGATTTAATATTTAAGAACAAGCTTAAAAATGGAAATTCAATTGAATCATACTTAAAAGTAGTTAACTAGTAGTTAACTACTTTTGGAGAACAGTTACAACTAGTTACTGAGACTAGTTGTAACAGTTACAACTAGTTACAACTAGTCTCAGAAAAAAGTAGTTGACTACTAGTTGCAACTAGTTTTGTTTAGATCAGTTAGTAGTTGGTAGTTAACTACTTTTTGACGAGTAGTTGCCGAACACTATTTAAAAGTAACAAATTCGATCGAAAAACAGCACTGCATGTCCGTAAAGAAAAGCCGTTGAAAAGATAATTTAGCCATGAAAGTGAAAAAAAAGCGCCTTGTTCGCCATTTTGAAGGAAACTTGTTTTTTCGTGGTGTGCTGATCGTTACTGGTAAGTTTAAATTCGTATTAGATATAGTAAAATTACTTTAAATATTGAAAAGTGGAGTGTTTTAGAAAGCTGATAAAACATACTTTTGATTGCTATTGCATATATTGCTTTAAAATGTTTTCTTTGGTTTTTTATTACAAGATTTAGTAAAACTACGCTCGATTCAGAATACGGACACAATATGTCCAAATAAAACTTCTTCATCATGGGTGCTAAGTCCCACACAGTTCTCATGGACACCTCTGCCGCAGTTGATGCATGGCCGCATGTCTGCAACTGCTTCAATACTTCATAAGAAGCAGTACCAGCTGTCCTTTGTTAAGGAAGTACAGCAATTGAACCTTTAAATTCACAAATTTGTAAAATATCTGCTTAATGTTATTTTGTTTTGCTAATTCATAATAACTTAATGTTTATATGTATTTTTTAATGATGCTTTTGCAGACATGCGGCCATGCATCAAATGTGGCAGATATGTCCATGAGGACTGTGTGGGACTTAGCGCCCAGGATGAAGTTTTTATTTGTCCATCATGTGAGGACTGAGTAATAGCAGATGTTAAGTCTGCAGACAGATGCGATAAAGCTATGCAAAAGCAACTATATTATTTCATAATATTTTGTAGTAACTGAGGTGCTTTGCATGGATCTTCCAAGAGCCACAACCGATATAATAAATGACTGAAATATAATAAATGACCCCCACCCCATTCTAAAGTGCATGTTCTGAAGATATTTACTGTGCCCCACCCCTGCGCCGCAATACTTTAAGTTATATATTTTTATCCCTTCTTCTCTAAAATTCCTTGGAAGAGTGTCTCTTCCATACACCCTGTGTAGTAGGTCAATAAGAAGCCACCTGTTCCTAATATGCACATGCATGTCCATAATAGGAACAGGTGGTTCCTTATGTGGACACTTTTTTTGTTTTTGTTTTTATCATTTAAAATAAATCAGGATAATTACAAGGTCGCTAATTTTAATAATGATAGTCAATAGTCCAGGGATAAAGGTCTTACATTTTTGGAGTCCTATGACGTGTACAAGGGGGTGAAAAAAATACATTTTCCTTAAGGTGTCTTATTGGGTACAGGTACCTTAATTTTAAAAAATTCTCTGAATAGTTTTTTCTTTCTTTCTTATTTTGCTTCCTTTAAATGTATTTTTATTTTTAGAAAGGGAATTAACTACCACTTTCAGCTAAATTTCATTGTGAAACATTTTCTGAACATGACTTACAGAACACAATTTCATATAATAAAAAAAATTCCGAACGAACCCCTGCCATACTTCTGCGGAACCCTAGGGTTCCGCGGACCCTGCTTTGGGGAACGCTGTCGTAGAAAATGTAATCAAAAACGCATCTTCTGATTTGATCATAACCGTAGAAAACTTAAACAATTTTATTCACGTACTTCCCTTTGTATTACGGGATTGATTACATGATTGAAATGTAGAATGTGCATATTTTCATCCCCCCCCCCCTAATATTATCGTCATCACTTTTCAACGCTTAGAAAGTCAATGGACGATCATCATTTTTCATACTCCATCTATAGATTCTGCTTTTTTTGATAACTCTTTTAAATGCAGTTGTTTCCTCAGGGTGTTACGACACTTCTTGTTTCCTTGCACTTAATTGAAAGAAAAGTGTCTCATGGATGATAAGATGACTACTAATCAACTCTATTTTCGGGGTGAGAAATCGTTTAGCAGCTTCTTCACGATTTGGTGAAAGTTGTTTCAGAGAAAAAAAGTAGTTGCTCTCATTAACTGACGAAAAAGGTTCTATCTTCCTCTACCATAGGAAACATCCCTCACAAGGACATGGAATATGGAATCGCAGTGAATTCGTTAAATAATTCGCCGTGGGGCTTGACTGTTCGACCTTTAGTGCCCGTGTTAATCACAATTAATATTCCGACGCTATATTGTAGTTCAGTGGGATTAATCTGTGGCTTCTCTAATGCTGCGACGAGATATATATATAGGAACCGGGGAAACTCTTTTCTCCACACATTTTAGTTCAGCGTGTCAAACTTTTCCACAATGAAGGTAATTTCTTTTTGCATATTGAAATTATATTTTGCTTTACATTCTTTTGCTTTCATGAGTTTTCTTCAAATTTAAACATTCAAGATTTTATTCATTTGATCTTTTTTATACGATCAGAGCTTTTATCGTCTGGGTTTTAAAACTCGGATTTGTATATTTTGATATTTGAGTGGGCTGTTGGCTTTTTTTTTTTTTTCTTCATAATGTTTTTTTTTTTTTTTTTTGCACATTTTGTTTTCTTTATTTGTGTTGCTTTATTGTATAATAAGAGCTACCTATTTATCATATTTCAGCATAAAACTAAAAATTATTTTTATATATAGGAAAAACAACAATACATAATTCATGGTCTCAAATATGAATCAACTTTTAATACTGAAAATTCAGACGCGCTTTTTCTCTCGTTAGAGTACAATAGTTTATATAAAAGGCTTCGTGTAGTTTTGTTTGCATTAAATTATAATAAATTTAGTTTCCGTTTAAAGCACAAAGTTTTTTGGTTCCTGATAAATTGTGCTCAAACATCAGAATTATTATTTCATTTTACATAGATTTGTCAATATCTTCATAAACTCACGCTTTTATTCACTCTACACCGAGTGAATTTCTACAATCAGCTTTTCAAAATATGAATCAATATCAATCCTATTCAAGATTGTATCCACGCCATGAAAATAGAAAATAATAGCAAAAATATTTTACTTTTAGCAATCATTTTTTGGGCATTATATCTAATAATCAATATATTTTTTTTAATTGACAAGCGTTTTGATATTTCTAAATTAACGCCATAAATGACTGACAAAGTTTCGTCAGCAGGAAAAAGTAAAAGTTTTAAAGCTTTCAGCAACAAATAAAACAACACAATTAAAAAAAAGAGGGAAAATAAAATTAGTTTTTTGTAATGATATTGTTGCATTTTCTGTTTAGAAAATCGTTCTTTGTTCAGCTTGGGAGAAAATGTGCTATTAATAGCAAATAATCAGTAATGAAAAAATAATTGAACCAAGTATCCTTAACCGTTTTCTACCTTAACTTAAAATTTACCAATTAACTTTTCTTTGAAAGGATAATGTTGTCTCTGTTATGCATTTCATTTTGTTGTTCTGTTGTTTATATTTGTTATTGCTGATAAGGTAATGTTTCTTTTATTCATTTGATACATAACTCAATTCTGAACTTTTTACGATAGACACTCAGGATTAGATGAGATTTTTTAAAAAACTGCTTAGTTAAATAAAGGTTGAACTGTTTAGCTATTATTTTTTACGGCTAAGGTCAAATTTTACCCAACATTTCGACGAATTATTCGCTAGATTAAGAAAACTATGAAATCTTTTGTCATATAGAAGTCCAATCGCGTTATAACTACACTGTTAAAAATTTCCGTAAGAAAGTAGTAAAATAACCATTTATTTGATTGTTATTTTACCATATTTAATTACAGCAGTTGAATAACCATTAAAAAGATGGTACTCAAACCGCTGAGTGGGAAAAAAATCGTTTATTCCCTGCTTATCCTAAAGAACGTTTAACTAACCGTAATTTTCAAGCACTCAATAAGAATCGGGCGTCCATCTTGGTTGCGAAACCTTACCGGTCGTACGTTGTTGTTAAAATATGAATAAAGATTTATCAGTTCAAATCTACATGTGTATATAAAAAAAGAAGGAAAAAAAAGTGGCTGAAGCAGTGGTTACTAAATAGAAAGACATACACACGTAAATCAAAAATTAGAGACAACGGATTCCCGAACTGTTTGCGAATGAGCGTACCCATAATTTGAGTAGCTTAAGCTTGTTTGTATTTTAATTTTTGCAGCAAATAAATTGATTTTCGTCAATATACAGTAAATTTAGACCAAAAATGACTTTAGATCCAATCAAAAATTGAAATTTAATTTTAAGGCAGTTTGCCTGTTGGAAAAGAAAGATTTATTGATAAATAAACGGACGCTTTAAGTGGTGTAGATGGCCGAATGACTAGAGCGCATGGTTGGTATACCATACACCCGGGTTCGATTCCCGCACGATTTGTTTACGGTTTCTGCGCCTCGAAGATTCTACCCCTCGAAAAAGGTAAAAATTTTGTTTTGAAACCATTTGTAAACGGTTATAAAACCGTAAACTTTTGTATTTATGGCTTTTTAACCAAGCTGATTGGAAAAGGTTTAGGTCCCGTAAAGATAGAAAAATGCTCCAAATCGTAAATTTAACGGTGAATTTGATGGACAGACTGCTGCCGGTTATTTAACTGTAATTTCATGATGAAATTTCTAACAGTGTACATAATTTATTAATTTGAATTTTCAATAGAGAAAAATAATAAATTGAATTCAAAAGGTATTTGAATTTATTTATTTAAGAATTTAAACAAGGTTTAATTTAGGCGTATTCCCATTTAACTCATTTGAAAAAATAAATAATTTATAAATGTATTTTTACTTTATAAATATATTATTACTTACTTTTTTACTTTTATAAATATATCTTTACTAGTTTAATATTTGGTTTTCATTTGAGCTCATTAGCAATAATTCATTTTAAAGGAGTGCAAAAGCTTAAAAGTATCTTCTTTTATATTTTTCAGATAAAATATGGATAAAAAATTCAATACTATTTAGATTTCGTCATTTATTACCAGTGACCATACAAATTGAATCTAATGACTTAGACATTTATTCTATATTGATGTAGAATATATGTATAATAGTTATTAGTTTAGGCGCAAATGTTTAATGGCATATTAAGATTTTGTGTTTCAAATCGTAAGGTTAATCAAATAATCTCCAACTATGACATAAATGAACCAAAATTATTGTAGAATTTAAGTTTCAAATTTGTTATGAAATCAAATATATACTTTAAATAACATTCTTCAATTCGGTAGCATATTATTAGCGAGAGTAGAGTTCATTTACAACAATCTTTTACTTTCAAGACATGTATAAATTTCATGTATGTATACTTAGAAAATTGAAAACATCAGAAACAGATATAAAAAATGTTTCTTTATTTTCGAGAACTAAAGCACGGATTTCGTTGTAAAATCTGCCTTTTCAGTCTTAGAAAGATTTCCTTATGATAATAATAAATAAAGAACGGATGACGATATATATTTGTTCCGACGATATATATCTGTGTCACCGATATAATAAAGCGAATTCGTCGTTCATTAAACTACAATTCAAATCAAGGATTCTTTTATAAATTAATTTTATTAATTGGTTTATTTAATTTCGATTAATCATATCACAGATAAGTAGCATTAATTTTACATGTACAATCGAAGGAAAAAATTTAAACTCCAATGCAAAAAAAAAAATCTATTATATTCAACAATGACGATTTATCATATAGTTTTCAGCTTATTCAGACAAATCTTTCTAAAGGGCGATATGGCGTTTGTAGCGATAGATTTGTCGTAGCATTAGCAGAGAGAAAGTTCCTTTAATGGTTGGATTCTAACGAGTCATTAGACAGCAAATAATGCAAGATTTCGACTGTTTAGTTCAGCGTTTCTCAATTTCTTTGACGCATGGAACCCTTATTAAAGTCGACTCCTACCGTGGAACCCCTGTTTTCTTCCATAGTACTTATGGTATTAATGAAAATTCTGGAAATGTATAATTTGCAATAAAAATGTTAATTGCATCTTAATATTTATTGGCTTCAAAAAATGCATAAATCCAACAATTAACAATTGAGACAAAAGTTATTTAATAACTCCAAATATCATATTTAAACAAAGGTTTTGAAAGGTAAGATTTTAATAAGAAGAGTGACACTGATTTTTATAATCTCAAATCTACTTAATATGAAGATTTGTGGATGAAAGTTGGACACTCATGCCAGGTTGCGTGCCTGTTCCAGCATTTGTATTTTGTCAACATATAAACTGACAATTCCATTTTGAAGATATATGTAGTTTGCAAAAGTGCTGACATGATCTTTTGTGACAATGAGAAAGAATATTCATCTTTTAAACTACACTAGATTCCCATTGCTAAAGGCATTCATTAAAATTTTTTCAGCAAGTATGTAGGAAAAATTAGGTGTCATTCCAATAAAAGCTTTATATTCTTCTACTGACACAGTCAAATTCGTAAACTGACAACAAAAGTTTTTAACTCTCAGTTCATATTCAAATTTACATTACTTCATTCGAAAAATACTGAATAGAATTTCAACTCAAATCTCTGAGGTGCTCAGAAATTTCTCGAATGAATGTGTCCCGTATTTCAATTCCATTATTTTCTGATGAATTTTTAATTGTTGAGAAAAAATCAGAGTAATTGGAAGGCGTACAAATTTTGCAAATTCTATCTTTGTCTTTAGAGGAAAATTTTTTCGCGAACAATAGTTGTGGTGACCTGGAAAGGTCTACTTATGTTCATTGATTTATGTGCAAGCGTTGTTTGAACCGATAGTTGTAATCAGCTTATTCCTATTGACTTTTCACTACAAAATGAGATGCAAAGACGCCGACGTCCTCGTGATGTATCCTGATAATGCCAACTCTGCTACAGCGACGGCCTATATCAACTCTTCAAAATGAGAAATAGCAACTAAGAGACTCACCATAGTGAAAGAGGCATAATGCCTCTTCGAAATTTTATTGCTGTTTCAATGACCTTCTTGAATGTTATGAAGGGAAAGCTTGCAAGTTTCATGGAACCCTTAAGTAATTTCTACGGAACCCCTGGGTTCCGCGGATCACAATTTAAGAAACGCTGGTTTAGTTAATCAATTAAAAATTTGGAGGCACGCTGACTATAAAACAAGATTTTTACTGGTTGAGATGTAACTATGACGCATTTTGAAAAGATAGCATACGGAAATAATTAATGTATTTTCAATATTCGTTTCAATCAAGTTTGACAAAATAATATGCGATTGCATATGCACAACGATTATTTATTGCTACCTAAACCTAAACACACTTCAAGCGGGTGACTATAAAATTATAAATATGAAAAAACTGCAACT
The DNA here is from genome assembly GCA_038502835.1 of Octonoba sinensis. Classification (NCBI taxonomy): domain Eukaryota; kingdom Metazoa; phylum Arthropoda; class Arachnida; order Araneae; family Uloboridae; genus Octonoba; species Octonoba sinensis. The sequence continues at coordinate 147,091,886 of CM076598.1, forward strand.
AAAAAAAAGGATTAGTATATAGCTTTGTTTGAGTTGAATTCCGAAAAACTCCAGAACTGAATGAACCAGAATAGCAACGCGGGTTGGTTTAGAAAACTTGAACAACTGAAGTACTGACTTCTACGAATGGGTCTTCACAGTGGCGGCGCACTGCAGTAATCTCGCTGCATACTTGCGAGAATGGGTCTGAAGTTGTTAAAAATAATGGAAAAAGTAAGACAATGAATTAAACCGTTGCATGTATTTTATTATCAAAATAGTTCAGATGACAGGCATTTCCAGGATTAACACGTTCATTTTCAGTACTTTAAGTGTTTTGCAACACCTTTTTCTTTTCTACGTCAACAGAGTTTTCTACGTTAAGGTGGATACACACGTTCAAGCATGCTTGACAAGGATGCTTCCTCGGCCTTTGTCGCTTGCCGGACTTCTTTGGAATGAAAAAAAAAAGAACTAGGGGGATATGTTCTGAAGCGATTTTGAGCACGAAATAACTGTTGTTTAATGAAACGTTTTCGGAAAAAAGGTAGACTTAAAAATGCATTGTGATCAACTTTGCCCTGCTTGCGACGAAAAGAACTGAAAAACGAGGCTGCGTACTGGGCAAACTTGGGAAGAGCTATCCGAATCTTTTGCATCCCCCCAAAAAAGTTCCGTCCGGGGAGGACCGCCCGCCTTAGTTACGCCACTGGTGACAGCGCACGATCGCAGGGTATTTGAAAGAAATTATAACGTTATTAACTGTTGAACTTCCAGACGACTTCAAAAGAGAAGTAAATAAAAGGAAATATCTAACACATCAAAAGGTTTTACTCAATAAGACAATGACAGCAATCAGCACCTCATTTGGTTCTTTTTTTTTTTTTTTAAATTTTCCGCAGTCGGATTACAGTTGTTAAAACTTTCTATTTTTAAGTAACCCTTTTCTCAAAGTTGATCCGGTACAATGTCATTTTTAAAACCACTAAAAAAATAACAGCAGTTTTTCTCACTAGGGTTCAGTTTTCAGACTTTAACATAACAGCTTTAAACAACTTTTCAGACGGTTTCCAAATTCTCTACCACTGCGCCAGAATGATAGCGAAGGGAGAAAAGTTGAATTTTAAAGCTTCCAAACGTTCCAACTGCGAGTGATAAATTACTTCCGTGCAAAATGTCATCAAATACTAATTCAGAAGAGTGTTAATTATCCATTCGTAAATTCGGTTTTCTTATTTTACTGCGTCCGATCCGAATTTAACGAATTATACATCTTGTATTCCTGCTCTGAAGAAATGAATAGACTACTCACACTCTTGAACTGTTCTGACGTCTCGCGCGGTAAATAGTTCCTTAACTTTGATGCAAATACTATTGTTCTGAAGAAACAATCGTTAAAAAAGTCCTGTATTAATTATGAACGTAAAGTTGCTCTATAAATTTTAAATTTATTGCAGTTAATACTTACCCTTTATGTAACTATAATTTCTTAGTTAGCATCGGTACCTAAAACTGAGAACGGAGCTTGCTCATTTTTAAGTCAAAATTATTTTTAAAAAAATAAGCAGGTATATTTTCTTGTTTTCAAGTACATAATTTTTAACTGTGACCAGCGAAATTATTGCTATAACAAATCTTAATGAAATGATTATTTGCTGTTGTAAAAATTACGTTATGATGTACTAAACCTAACGACAAAATACATGCTAACGGGGTACATCAAAATGATACGCCCTTTTTCTTTTTTCGTCCACGACTGTAAATCTCAATAATTGATATATCTTCAATCTTTTTCAGGTATTGATCATTTTAGCCCTTGTGGCGGTTGCTGCTGCTCAGTATGCGGTAAGTCTGTTTCTTTTGTTCCCTTTACAAGAATAAGATATATCTACAATGAGACGTAAATTTTAATGAAATCTCTCTCTCTCCCCTCCCTCCTCCTCCTCCTCCTCTATCTCTCTCTCTCTCTCTCTCTCTTTTGGACTTTTCAAAAAAAAAAGAAAGAAAACTTAAGAAAACTTCAGAGCTCTCAACTAAGTCTTATTATTCACGCCATAACTAAGTTTTCTAACATTGTTTTTTTTTTGTTCTTAGCATTATAATCAACTAATTTGATTTATTAACATCACCTCTGTTTTCTACTTAAAGAAATAACGAAACAAAATTTTTGGAAAGAAAGCGAATGAAAGCTGTAAAATGATGATTTATTAAGGTTTTACTGCATAGAATTATGAAGTGATTACCAGAAAGTTGCAATGTTTTTGGAAAACCATTGGAAACGCATTTCAATGATTAAGTTTCTAAAAACGATCTACTGTATTTTTTACAAAAAGTATCAGTTTATTATATTTAAGCAAATTATAAAATATGCATTAAAATTAATTAAATTTCTTCACGTTTTGTTAGAACGACGATCGATTTGTATTTATTTTATTTCTCATATCACTTTTTTCCGAATAAATGTAAATGTTTTTTTTTATTTAACTTTCAAAAAATTCATAAAGAAAATAAATGTTTATTGGCATAGTACATGCTTTGAAAAAGTCGTCAGCGTCCAAGCAAAAGTCAAACTCTGAAAGACACACTTCAGACTACTGCAGTGGATTAGAATTTCTAATTAGTTATTTCACGATAATAGCCAATTATACAATATAAAAGTTATATCAGTAAACTTACTGTAGGAATTAAGGGTGTGTAAAATAAATTTTAATTGTTTTCAAGATTCAAAAGCTGAAATTGACTCAACACCTTAAAAGGAGAGAGTTTTAAACTTAGTGACTATTGCTTGAGCGCCGACGAAATACACGAATTATTTAGTATTTTCTGCTCTTCTATAAGTCATTCGTATTTGCTGAGCTACATAAACAACTAAACAGAAATAGAACGAATGCTTTTAGTACATCCTTTACTTGCGAAATAATGATTTTCTGCGAAAAAAATCCGTCAGTTCAGTTATTCGGCGAACGTGCATATACGTAGAAAATCTTATTATTGAAGGCGGCATAGTTAAAGCGGACTAGTGATTGCCAGCATAGTGAAAAAATATAATAGTTTTCTTGGTATCGAAATGAAAATGAATTATTATGGAGAAAGAAATGTTCGATATTTTCGTATAGAGTTGTTTAATAATGAAAAACTTTTTCACGCATCAGTAACCTATATGTATAAAATAGTGTTAGACCGGTGATTTATTTTAATGTACTTGGTTTTTCTTGTAATGTATAATGTATTTTACTTCATATTTTAAAAAGAAGCATGCACGTTAAATAAGATTGATTCTTTTATGCAAGCAAAAATATCCTGGGTAAAGTACATTGCATATTTTATTTCAAAGATGCGCAGTTTCACAAAATACCAGAAATTTTGAAACATTTCCTAAAAAAGTGCAATTTCTGATTTCTTTCCTTTTTTTTTGTAAATATTGCATAAAAGAAAGATTCATGACAAAATAAGGGTAGTCCATCCAACGCAAAGAGTTACCTATAGGTAAACAAAAGTGATGCGCTAAGTGTGTCACGTTTTACAGTGATTCAATCAAATACGTGATTTTATACTTAAAAAAAAGAGCTTTTCTCCTCTTGTTTTTTTTTTTTTTTTTGATTTTGTCTTTTCAGGACTGGTTTTTGCCGAATCATATCTACCGTAGCTCTTTGTACTTTCGGTTTCTCGTCTCGCGACCCGAATACACACTTCTCTTTTTATAAGCAAAATAAATACATCTCTAAGATGTACATTAATTAGTTTTCTCAGATTACCGGAATCGCATGAAGTAGCTCATATACTAAGACAAAATAATACAGGGTATTAATGAGAAGCTGTAATGCTCGCGTGCGCAGCTATGGAGTTACCAATAACTTGCCTAAAACGAAAACAGGTTATCCGAGACCAGAACAAGAAGGAAACTTTGAGCTCAGAAGAAAAATCCTCTGCTCATATCCCCATTTTATATTAGTATATATTTGTTACACTTGTCACCCACAAACTTATTATTGCCACCGAAGTAAAATTCAATGGAAATGTTTTCAACTCCTTGTAAGTTTTTTGACTTTTAACTTCGTCGTGCAAGAAAGGAAACTAATATGATCTAATAAGAGTATTAACATAACATCATGTTAATATCCTTAATGGAGCGTAAATGTTTCGCATGTATTATACACTAACTTTTTCCTCTTAGCAGGATCCTAACGCAGTGCCCATCCCGTATTCATTCGGCTATACTTCAGCAACTGAAGATGGTGGTAGCTCTGGTCACCAAGAGTCCGGTGATGGAGCAGGAAGAGTGACAGGATCTTACACCGTCCAAGACTTGGAGGGGCACCTCCGCACTGTAGAATACATTGCTGATGAAGGTGGATTCCGTGCTACCATCCGCACAAACGAACCGGGAACTGCTAACCAAAACCCTGCTGATGTCATTGTCGAGTCTTCCGCCCCAGAATCGGCAGCTGCACCTGTTTACTCCCTTGGAGTGGGAGCTGCTACTTCTCAGCCAGTCGCAGCGGGCAGAGGGGCTGTACGCTATGTTTTAGTACCAAGCACAGATCCACGAGCCCGTGGATACTATTAAAATCTATTATTTTTAATGAAATATTTATAAAAATAGGGGAAGCTTCGGGCCTGGAAAAAAGAATACGCTTTTGTGCTAAAAGAATAATTCATTTTTATATCCTATCAAAAATGAACATTTTCAATTTACTTTCCCTGAAATAAGACAAGATATATTCAAAGCGGAATTTTTCTAATGACTACAATGTTTCCTGACTGATTTTTCATTTTAAAACAATGGCTTCAAGAATCATTCAGTACTTACAAAATGTTCAACGATGTTTCCACACAACACATACAGTGTGGTATTTTCAGTGTACCAAAATGTATCCATAATAACTTTTCTAAATGCTGCTAAATCGGGACAAAGAAATAAAAATGTATGTATATTTTGTATATTTCCACAAATGCTTTAATGTATCTATGAGAAACAAAGACATAAAGACAAGCGATACTAAATTTGTGTACATTTTATTCTTATTTCCATTGTCTTTGTTATCTTTTCAGGTTCATAATTAATGTAATAAATCTAGAATTTCAGGTTAGAGGCACCAAATTGAGTAATTTGGTGCCTTTAAGCACTTAAACGGTTATTCCTTATATTGCACATAATTGTCTTCTTTCGCATCATTAAAAGTTTCAAGGGGGAAAAAAATCTTACTTAATGTAATTGAAAATTCTTGATTGGAAATATTATTTGGGATTCCCAAATAAAGTGTTATGCAGGTCACAAGTTACCCATAAATATAAATCATATTTTCGTGACAGATGGACAGTGGTTAAAATCCAAGGAGGAAGGAGGAGATGAACTTCGCTACTTGCGCATTAGGGTCGACAGGGTGGCATAGTGGTAAGGCGCAAGTCTCGTACGCCCAAGATCGCGGGTTCGAACCTGGCCCAAGTCGGTGGATTTTCAAGATGCAGAAAATCGTTTTCCCCATGTCGCATGATTGTGCGGCATGTTAAAGATCCCTTAAGTATCCGTTTGGCTTGGATACTCTCGGCTAAATTAAATACCTAGTGCAAGTCGCATCAAATGAGAGCTCAGGTGCCACCATCTAGGGGAAACTGAGCGTCCAAATTCTCAGTGGCAATGGCATCCACCGATAGTGGTGCTACTTGAAAAAATGGATGCCGATTACAGGGGTACGCACTAGGTTTGCAAAGGTTAGTGACCATACGCAGCCCCATAAGAAAGAGAGAGAGAGACTTGTGCATTAGGTCTCAAATGTAGCCATATTGCCTCGGAACAGGTTCTCGAAAATGTCTGATCAGAATCAACCCATGAACTTGCTCCCAATGAGCTGGAAAGTTTTGAAAATGTTTTCAGGACATCCAATTGTTCCACTATGTTGATATTCTACATTTGTTTTGCAATCAGGCTTGGAGTCGATTACAAAGAAACGTAATCGATTACGATTACGATTACAAAGGGAGAAATTGAGAGATTATGATTACGATTACGATTGTAATCCTTTGCCAAAAAGTAATTACGATTACGGCAGCGATTACAGTCGTTGAAAAATGTAATCGATTACGATTATGACATCCGATTACGATTTTGATTACGATTAGATTAGCATAAAATTATCCGATTTTATGCATACAACTCTCATTTTCACAATAGTGTCATAAATCAAAAAGTTATGATTTTTAATTAAATTTTTGATTTTATAAGAGAACTGAAATGATGATGAATGCAATTATAATGAAACAATTTCATCATCACAGTTCTGGAATTATGACGTCGTTGCAGAAATGAAAAATTTGCGTTTTATATATATATATATATATATAATCAGGAAAGGCACATTCAGTATTTTTCGAATATTTAAAACTCATGTGAGGGATAACTACATTGATCGTATTTTGTATATAAGCAAAGACGATGCACTAAATTTATATATAATGCATAAGTGATTTACCTGGTTCATTGTTATTTTGTGTGCATACAATCAAAATTTAGTTGGCCGCAATTTCTGAAAATGTATATTTCTCCATTGTATTTATTTTCTAGTTTAAATTGTGCAAATATTTCACATAACACCAATTAGTTTACTGAAAATAATAATTTTCTATGATTCTTTATGAAATGACTTATAAGATGTGCATGAATTGCACGGGATAACAAAATATTCAGATAGTGTAAGAGATAAATAATCTTTTGAAAATAAATGCTGCATTTTAGAATAATTTCAAAAAATTTGAACATGAACATTCAAATAACTCTTAGCAAAATTAGTAATCGTTAAAAAGTAATATGAAGAATAATTATAATACGAATGACTATAATATTTTAATATGAGTTTTGTGGTTTTCTTTTTTTAACATGCACGAGCATATATTTTTTTCCATGTACTAATTGTTTTAATAAAAAAATAAAGTGCAAGTAATTTTACAACACAAATTTAACGTACAAGATTCAACTGAAATACAAAATTCTGTTGAGGTAATTCTAAGAAGAAAAAGATAATTAATTTTTTAAAATAATTCCTAAATATTAATTCATGCATGTAAAAAACAATTGGGAAAATGTCTGAACATATATCATTTTCTTTTACATACCTATTAATTAAAAAGAATATTAGCATTAAAATATAAATAAATTTAAGATTGTAATGTATGTACTTTTTTAAATATTCGAAGAACATATTTTTAAAAAGAATAATAATCACACGTACCAGGGTTAAGATTTCATGCATCTTAAGCATAGAGCATCATGTAACGCTGCTCCTAAATTGCTGAAGTGTAAATGTGCTATTCTTTAGAAAAATTCTTCACTTCTGCCGTTAAAGAAAGGCGAAAACACAAAAGTCATTTCATGTCTCTTTATGTGTGTAGGTGATAGTACCAACACTAGATTTTCAGGGGGGCAGTCTACTTCGATTATTGAAAGGGAAAATGGGGCGCCCATTCTTAATGCCGGCTCCAAACCGGGACCCCCGCGGAGAGAAGAAAGGGGGAACTCTCCTTTATCGCGGCGGTCCCGTCCAGACTCTCGCCTATTGCCCAACCGTTTGAATATGTTTTGAAGGGGTAATTAAGGAAGCAAAATGACCGATGCATTTGCTCCTTCTATAGACACCTTCCCCTTTCTTATCTACCCCGAAATCTGTGACTTGCGGACAGATTACCGCTCTTGTACCGAAACTGGACGACGCGAGGAGACCGGAGACACCCCCCCCCCCCTTGAGAGCCCCAAGGCGATGCGAGTGACATATCCAGACCAGACTCCCTTTCTTCTCGGGCTCTCCAGCCATTCCCCATGGAGAGTGGAGCCGCAATTAAGAATTCTGAGAGACCGCAACAAGCAGGACAACAAGCGTCTCTAGCAGACTATTATATGGTCCTGCCATCAAGGCTCTGCGACCGCCACACAGAACCTTTTATATTATGATCGCCCATAGGTTACAGACCGCTTAGGATAGGACTTCAGTACACAGTTTGAATCCTTTTTCTTGTAATCTTATCTCTTCTATCCAAGGGTAGCGCTAAAAATTTCAGCTTTCAGCAGGTCAAGATTACACGATTGCAGGACTAGCAGATTACGGATTTTTCCCTTAAGATTACGATTAAAATTCCGGGAGAAAAAGGATTACGGGATTACACAACTTCGATTATGATTATGAGAATATGCCATCATCAGATTACGATAACGATTACGATTTTGTCAAAATGTAATCGATTACAGCCGATTACGATTACGTAATCGCGATTACTCCAAGCCTGTTTGCAATAGGGCCATTTCACAGTATTTGACTGTTGCAGAGTCTACATTTCAAAGTTTGAACCTGAAACGTTGCTAATTTGCCGAAATATCGGAGAAACAGTGATGAATAAAAAGTTTTGCGATCTGGTTTCAAAATCTACCAAATCTCCATCTTAAGACTAAAGCCGCCATTTCATCTGATGGTGCTTTCATCATAGATGAAAACCTGCATTTGATTTTCACGGATCTTTATATAATTGTAAAACTTCTGATCATATGTGATTTTTGATCAATCTCTTGTGGACGTACAGGATTGATCAAACTTCTGAACTCGATGAGTAAGAATTATGTTCTAAAACTGCGTCAGTAACATCTCAGCGAAAGTGCTTGTTTTGTATAATGTTTACTGTTGACGCTTTCAATGGATTACAAGTGGGAAAATATATCAAAATTACTATTTATATTTCCACGTGTTTTTTTTTTTTTTTTTTTTTTTTAAGGAAGACAGCAGTATTCCTTTTTAATTTTTTTGTAGGGACCCCAGTCGTCAACATGTCGGAGTGCAAACTTTACGTACGTAGTAGAAAAATTCAAGGATCTCCATAGATACTCTTTATGGAGTACGTATATAAATTGTTTATGGACTTTATGTGTTTTACGTTAAAAGACTCTATGTACGTACATTCCTCTAGTTTTTGTATAAACAAAATTTTTCATTAATTGTTTAAGCAATTAATTGTTTAATCTACAGACTAACATTTTCTAAAGACTTCTTTAAAAAAATCTTAGATGTAACCTATATACTCTATCTACGCATAGTTAAATCCACCATCGTCAGAAATCAAACGTTCAAGAAAAGAAAAAAAAATTCATCCCTTTAAAATGAGGTCCCTCATTAGCCTCTCACTGTTAATTCGGCAAGCGTCATTTCTTTCGCTTTTTAAGGAGGAACTACAAGTTTATTATTACATTCATTTCGATTTTGCACTTTCTGTTGTTACGTAAGCGTAAAACATATTTGATTATAATTTTTTTTGGTGTGTATGTGTGTGTTTAACGACTCAAGGGCCTTAACGTGTGTATACTACGTCAGACGAAATTTCTTTCATTATGTTCAGAGTGCCTCGATGGCAGATTATCTGGACGGTTTCAAACGGTGGCCGCCCCCGTATTTTCTTATTGGTTAGGAGAAAAACAGGAAAGCTCCTATCAGCAAGTCGGTGAGTGTCACATCAAGTATCACAACGACAACCTCACCTCCTCGCGTCTCAGAACAGCAACTTCAATACTGGGTTTAGAGCCCGTGGCTTCCTAGTTACGTTACTGCTGGTCCTAAACTTGGGGAAATACAAAAGCTTTGCACTTTCAGTAAATTTTATTTTCGGGTAATTGTATTTGAAATGAAACTCTGCATTTATTGAAATTCGGTTGGTTGTACAGACGGAAGAAAAAAACGAAACACTCCTTCGTATTTGGACAGTATTTAACGAGAGATAGTACATGACATATGTCATTTTATCAGGTATAATGTACTTTATAAAATTATGTTATTAGAATTTTGTCAAGGGGTCGTCTTCATATTCGAATGAGCATCAATTTTAAAATTCTCATTGACAGCCCGCTTTTGGACATATTTGAGTGCAGCATCGAATTTTAACCTTGTATATCAATTTTCACGTAATTCCGTTCACCCGTTGCTTCAGAATTAAATTGAGAAAAACACGTCTGGTAATGCTGAAACGTTTTCTATTATTTGTGCATATAATATCTAAACTACCATGGGTATGGCAAGTATTTTTTTTAGTAAATATATGAGCTAACCCAACAACAAAAAAGCTTCTTACACGGTGAAAATTATTAAACTAATATTTTTTTATGAATTATGAAACTATTATAGGTGATCGGCAGGAGGTGTTAAAGTTTCCTCCCACAGTCTGAGGGAAACTCAAACTTTTCCCTATCTTCAAGGAAGAGGGATTATTTATCCCTACTATTTTATCGCAACGTGGTGTTAGCAAAGACCCTCACTTTCACGTCTGACCCCAGCATGTGTGTACTTTGAAAATGTCTGCATTTTTGAAATGGCCATAAATAATAGTATTATACATGAGGCAACAAATGTTCTGCGCCCCTTTTATATGCATTTTGTAGAGTGTAGGGGCTAAAAATATGGTCAGTAAATATTTACGTATGTATTCGAATTCATGGTTGTTTGAAAATAGTTCAAGGGGCATTTTTTTTAATTTTCATTTTTTTCGGTGTGGTGATATCTGTTTCATTTTTCATAATAATAAATGCGCATTGTCTCTACTAAAAATGTACTACTTAGTTTCATGTCTTCAATCGATGTCTATTATTAATAATTTTGAAAAATACAACTGTTCCTTAGCAAATGTCAGATAGCGTAAATACAATTATAGGTAATAAGAAACTAAAAAAATCCCATGAATTTTACAGCAAAAGTTGTTGGCACCGTAACTGCCAGCAAGTTTTGCTGTTAAATTTAAAGCTGTTGTTTCTGACAATGCTGTGAATATTACAACATATTGGCTATACATTTCACAAGCTGCTCTTTCTGACGGTGATGTGAATATTACACTGTTGTAAACTTCACAAAGTGCCATATCTAATAATGCCATGAAGTTGACGGTCCACTATTCAAGCTAATCGATCTCTCTCTCTCTCTCTATATATATATATATATATAAAGTCTTGAAAGTCTATTAAAAAAAAAACGACGCAACAGAAATGAGGTTTATTTTATTTTATTCAGTACATCAGGCCGTTTTATACATTCAGTTTAAAAAAAAATGATACCAGAAAAATGTTGGCCGCCAGAAGCGATACATTGATGAAGGCGATTTCTGAAGTTTTCGGCCGCATTTTGACACACTTGACACGCACCCGGTATATGCAAGATTCTTGACCGAATACTTGTCTTAATAAGTAGTGGTTACTACTTACTACAGTTCTATTTTTTACAAATTGTCTAATCAAAAATATTCATTTTACTTTTATTCATGTTTGTGATTTATGCTGCCCCGTTACCCATATATATTTGGAATTGATTCGTAAGTTCTGAGAGAAAAAATATTGTGAAGTAAATTGAAAAAAATATATTTCGTGTGTTTCGGAATTATAAGGCATATCTTTGTTAATGCAAAAAAAGGTTTTAGTCGCGCAATTCGTTTTTGTACAGAGGAAAATGATTGAAAGTTTAAAAGCAACACGGTATTTTATATATTTAGCAAGGGAATAGAAAAGTTTGAAAATCAGCAACTTTAAAAGCAGGTCAAACATTCTTTGTTTCATAAAGCATTTTTAAATGACAAGAAAACATACAATGAACAAATCTCGCTGGTTGCGTTTCGAAAAAATAAAATAAGTGAGGAAAAATAGTTGCCTTAAAGCCTTTAGTTGCAAAATAGTGCCTCTCGTTCACTTAAAAATAGTCCCTTTAATCACTGCTTTTTTTTTTGTTGCCAGTGGCAGCAAGCCTTGTGATGTTTATAAACTTCAGTTTTATTGTACAGTTGGTACTTTGGGACGTACAGTAAGTAGTTCCTTTCCTCTTTCCTCCTCTCTTATGACTAGGTGGAATAATATTGAAAAAATCCCTAAGAAATAAATTTAAAAATCCTATTTTAAACGTCTATAAACTTTATTTACTAGCACACAAGTAATAAGTTCTACATCATACGTATACCAAATGCACTATTTTGCATTAATTATGTATAAACTAATGTAGATAATTTCATTCGTTGGGAAATGTACAAAATTTTGCCCCAATTACTGCATATAAAACTTGTCAACTACTCGAAAAATTTATAGTATGCTAGATCTAAAAGCTTAATTAAAATAAAATTTAAAGTAAAGAAGCCAGGGATGATTATAAATATTAAAATAATTTAACAATAAAACAATTTTTAAAACCAAATAATGAATTTACATTTATATGATTAAACACAATCACACGTGTTATTGATAAGTAATTTTGCAATACAAAAATACATTCAATCGACCAGTTTTACTTTCAGTCAAAAGTGCTATAATCAGTCCAGTTGAGAGAAACAAGAAACACGATACGCTTGAAGAAAAAGGAAGAAAAATGCCGGGGGGGGGGGGCGTTATTATGTTAAATTAGAAAGGATGAGGCTAAGAAGGAAAAACGCAGTAGAAAATTAAAAGCACCTAAGCAAAAGGGAAAGAAAAACATATAAATCTGCATAAAAAATAAAAGTACAAATGAAAAAAAAAAGTACGGAAAAGAAATTTGAAGATGACAAAATTTATAATTAATAAATATGACGGCAGCAAATCTTAAGTACATAAAAGCTGGTGGAAAATATGGGTAGCAAGTTTTTTATTTCTTCAAGGTCACCAATAACTGTGTCCTCTAAAATCACGTAATTTTTACTGTTGAACAATGAATTGCCTAAAAGAACTTCGATAAAACGCCGAACAAGCGACGCACTCTCCGAATTCAACGCCATTGGCGAGCTCTTTGGCAACTTTCTTTCGGGGGACTCGAAGGAAATTCCTTTGCTCTCACACTGAGGTTCTGTTATTAGAACTGCTTTCGACTCGAGCATCTGTCGCCTGTTTTTCCTTTTGATTTTGAAAAGTTGTATCCCAGACTCTTTTAGTTTTAGAGTTTTCTGAAACAAACTCGGTCCTGCTTCGGACAATGTCAATTCAAAGATTCAACTTTATTTGAATTAAAATAATAATTTTATTTATGCTTTATAACGAATTGGTGACTAACAATTATTCAACCTACGTTAGTATTTACTTCATGATCTTGCACGATGCGTTGATATGCGATATTTTAAAAATAAGATGTTGACTAAATTTTAATTTTAACACTGAGCAAAGTGTTAACATCATAGTCTAGATAAGAACTTGAAATTATCATAATTCCATTTAATTTATTTAGGTTTTCTTTTCTTCTGATAAAACTTATTTCATGCCATTTCTAAACTTTTCAAAAGGATTCTGAAAACAATTTTTCAAGATAGTCAAAGAAAAAAAAAGAGAGTTTGGAAAGGCCTTGGTAATTGTGTAATATCAAAAACGTAAATATACCCCCGCCCACTCAAATTTATCTAAGAGTCCTTGATCTCGATATATCTGTACTTCTACATGCATGAGCTTTTGTGCCGTATCATAGAAAAATCTAGTTTGACACTAATTTAGAAACATCTAACTTCAACTCAACTGAAAAGCAGCAGTTGTGACCATAAATCAAGTTCAGAGAGGGCCATGGTGTCAGAAAGGATATCGACAGGCATTTGGCAAAGCGCACCAGACAGCGGCTGGGGCTGGTTGGTCGTGTGTGGTACCATTCTCGTCAACTTTCTCATTATTGGTCACAGTAAGAGCTGTGGGGTTTACTTCCAAAGTTTGATGCTCGAGCTGGATGCTTCTCCGTCAAGCGTGGCCTGGCTACAATCTCTACAGTTGTCGATGTTCAGCTTTCTGGGTGAGGGTCGCCATTCTTTCTCTTTTTTAAGGTTTAATTTTTAGGTTTAATTTCACTTTTTGTAAGTTGCTTTCCACAAGTGTCAAAAATTAGCATCTTACTGCAAAAATAAGTCTGTCTTGTATAATTATCTTGTTGTGCTACTATATCTGTATGAGTAATGTACATGAATTATTTTTAAGCTAGTTCGTTTGAGAGTTTCTGATCTTAATCAATAGGTCCAAAACTAATGGTTATATCTATTGCTTACCAGATATCATTTTATGACAAGCTGAAAAAAAAGTGACTCTTATTTTGATACATCAAACGTTTCACAATAAAGTGTTATTTGCCTAGAATAAAGCCTCTTTCTCCATTCATGAAGATGCACAAAACGGTACTATGTTTAGAGAGTAGAAATTTGCTAAAATTGTCCAGTTTTCCACCAGTCGAAATAAGATGTGAAACCGTTTTTTTTTTTTTTTGGTTGCAGAATTGAAACTTGCAAAAATTGTTCCATTGTTACTCAACAGCCATAACATCAAAACATTTAAACAGTTATCTCTTTGTACAAGGTACAAGAAAAGAAATTTACAATCGTTTGCAAAGGTAAATGAAAGTATTGTTTATAAGTATGAGAATTGACAATTTCTGCAGAGAGTTTTGAAAACCAGAAAATGCAAAGTGACTCAACCGCAGTCAAAGAAAAAAGGAAAAAAAAAGAACAAACAAAACATTAAGATATTTTTTGTGAAAAAAAAAAGAATCTTTTGTTGAGAATCATACTCACTTTCAAACTTTTAAAAAATTGCGCGAAGTCGAATGTCAAAGTGTTGGTAACTGAATTAGTGTGCTGTGGTTACAGAGTAATTATGAAATCATAAAAAATAAAGACAAGAAAAAGAAGAAAAAGCTGCTGTAATATTTTCCGTTTGTGTTTATACTTCAAAAAGGTTTATTGCAAAATGTAACTGAGCAGATCCCATAACTATAATTTCTGAGCAATATAAACCACTCTTGATATTTTAATGTAATGTAAAAATATCTTTGTTATAAGTTACTTCGAAAATAGAGGGATTGATGGAACTTTTTGTTTAAAAACTTCAATATTATTTCCATCGCAAAAAATAAAAATACAAAATTTTTTATAATATTAAGAAGCAGATTTTAAAGTTGAAGCATCATAAAAAAAAGTATACATGAAAAAAGAAAAAATAAATAAATAAATAGAACCCCTCGCGGGTAACATAGGTGTTCCGTAATTGTACAAACTACATAATTGATTTTAATAAACCTATGACAAAGAGCAGAAGTACTTGACTCGCATATGATACATTTTAGCAACTTCCCAATTACAACTAACGAAAAACTTTCTAATAAATGTGTTTTCATAACGGATGGTGGTTATAAATTGGGTAACAAAAATATTCTCCATAATGCACACTCTTGCCGAATCATAAAATTAATTTAACTCAATGTGCGTCACATGAGTTTAAAACTAGCACTGCACCTATACTGAAATATACCTTAGAAATCTTTTTCTGTGACATTTAAACAATTTCCAAATCGGCAAGATGTATTTAGAATATAAGAAGAAATGCATAGCAATATTACTTTGAACAGTTTGCTTAATCAGGTGAAAGCAAATTAAATGTCTGTAAATGACTGATGGGAGCGAATTTCCTTGTTTATTTGATTCATTTGCTAGAATTGGGGCATGACATTTGTAGATCATCACGCTGTACGTAAGATGTGAGCTCAGCAAGTATCGAAGAAATAAAATGTGAGTAATATCACGATTACGCAGTAAACTGTCTGTTACTTATACAACTGTTATTTATTTTTTGATCACTTTTTCTATTTTGATCTTTAAGAGTTTTAAGACTTAAATCGGAAAAAATGTTATGTGCTTTTCATACACATCATGTATTTTTGCTAAATGATACGTACGCTTTTACGCATGTTACTGAGAATTGCTGATGATATTCCTCATATTATCAAAATTTCGAGCAATAATGTTTTGGCGACGTTTTGGCGTATTTTTTTTTTTTTAATTTTAATGTTTAATAGTTCAATTTGCAAAAAAACTACATTAAGAAACGCTTCGGTTTTCTACATTAAAACTATCAAAAGTAGTCGTAATACTGCTGTGTACCCCGCATGAAACTAATTAAATGCAAATTTTTAGACCGGTTGAAATGCAAGAAAATTAATGCATATTAGTAAAATATTAATTTGGTCATTCTGGACTCATGACAAAATTAAACGTATGGATCAAAAGAATGTCTAAATTTTTTTAGTTGAAAACATTTTAGTTAGGATAAGATAAAATCGGTTCATGGAGTTCTGGAAATTTTCTGTATTGCAAACATTTTGCTCTCAAAATAAGCTTTAAATCGGTATACCATTTTAGATATTTATTGCCAACATTAATTTCTCATAAGAAAGTTTGTAATTTCAATCTGGTAACATACAGTGAATATTTTTATTGCAGAAGTGTTTGCTTGTCTAAAACCTTACAAAAAAAAATCCAGAAAAACACTTAAAATTTAAGGATCAATATTTTTCTGCTGTCTAACTTAGAGAGATTCAGGTTTAGTTTCTTTTAAACATAAATTAAGAATGTATTTTTATTAAATAAACATTTTTGCAAGACAGTGAAAGCTGGGTATTAGTTAAACTTAACAAATAATTACAAACTTTCCAATCATTAACAATTAAAAAAAAGGAAAGAAAAGGAATTTTATTGCAAAATATTTCTTAATCCAGTTTTTATTATTCTATTTAATTACTAGATATTTTTACTTATCTTTAAATCAAAAATAATGTTTCAATTAGATACTTAGGGGAGGGTAATGGTACCGCAATGGAGCGAGGACCTAAGGAAGGGATTAAAAGTTATTTTTATATGTACTTATTTCTGAGCAAAATTGGAATGGGGCCAGTGGCTTAACTTGGCAAGGTAAATAATTAAATCAATTAATTGCCTTACACCCCGCAATACCTAATTGGTTTTGAAGGGCATATCCAAAAAACTGCTTTCAGCGTGTCTTTGAAGATTGAAATAAAGGTAGAAGGAATTGCTGCATATGGATGAAGAGTATTTTAAAGAAAACTCGAACGGTGAATAAAAGTTCGTGTTTATAGATATATTGTTAAAAAATGATCATTCGTCATTGTGAAGTTTTGAGAGGAGGACAATAATTATTCCTGTCCTTATCTAGTAACTTAATTCTCGATTCACTTATAACCCGATTTGGATATAACAGTTTTGTTCGAAAGATTTTCCCAAAGAAATCTAATATTTGGCGGCTTGATTTGAAAGTTTTTTGTTTAGCTTTTTTTCATGTGCAATTCAATTCCTTCTTAATTTTCTATTTTCATTGTAGCTCCAATAGTAAGTGTTCTGTCACAGCTAGTTGGTCCCCGAAATGTAGCTCTACTTGGCAGTTTCCTAGCTTTTCTTGGATTAACCATCTCGGCCCTGAATCCAAGCCTGAATTTCTTATACATTTCTTTTGGAATACTTCAAGGTATGTTTTCACTTCAATTACAAGGTATGTCCTGTTCATAAAATCATTCAAGAATTGCTAGAGACACAGTAAATTTTTTTTCAAACGGTAATCCGGATCTAAGAAACTTTGATGTATGGACATAAGTAAACGGGATCGAGCATTTGATTCCGCAGTAATGAATACAGTATATTATTAAATTTAGATGATAACATCAGCATTTGAAAATTGTAGAATTAAAATTACTAACACATGTTATATTCAGTACTTCTGGCTACTGAAATCGAAGGGGGAACGGACCTGAAACAGGCATTCTATAATGAGCAACAATCGGAGTTTTCTATTTAACGCCACTTGGTAAAAGCGAAACTCTCTCATTCGACTCTTACTTTCTTACGAAAAGACCGGTTCTTGCTGTAACGTTACCTCCGATGAATGCTGTCTGGTGTCGATTTGCGCCGCGAGGTAGCGAACTTTTCGTCCTCGAATTCGCTGCTCGATATTGTTATCGGTAGCGAGCGACGAGAATCGCGCTGTATTGTCCATCTCTATATTCCATCCAACTCGTTTGATCTCCTCTTATTTATTAGAGACGTCACCACTTACCGATCTACTAACGGTCATTACTTGAAGAAACAGAACGCGAAAAGGAGTGTTGTTGGTGTGCTCTGATGTTATGTCTTATCGCTAGAGTTTCTGTATACATCAAGGCCGTAGCCAGAAATTTTTTCGGGGGGGGGGCCCCAACTTTGAAACACTTATGTTGAGGAAAGTTTCAGGAAGGAATATACATGTTACATTGCGAAAAATTTCGGGGGGGGGGGGGGGGCGTGGGCCTCCCCCTCTGGATACGGCCTTTTGTAAACCATATTTCGTTTGATTTAAAAAATTTATGACGTCACAGTATATGATAGATTTTTGATACCATGTACAGTAGGTGCATTTTAGACTATTTTTGGTGAAGTTAGGGCAGTGTTTTTTGGGGGCTTCGGCTTCTTATCTTAAATTTTTGAAACTGATCTTACAACCATAACGTTTTGACTATCTCTGAAAGGGGGGTCCGGGGGTTCTCCCCCGGAATTTTTTCGCAATTTAGCTCCTGAGAATGCAATTTTAGGCCCTTTCGGGACGTTAGAGGAAGGAGTTTCAGAAGTTCTCCTCAAAGAAAACTTTCGAAACTGCAGTCTTAAAAATGAAGTTTCAGTCTATCTTTGTCAATGTTACTGGAGGCACAGACTGGATCGAGGGCTCTCCCCAGGAAACTTTTTGAAAACTGCCTAACAATGCAATTTCGAGATTCTTTAGTAATTTTAGAGGAAGCAGAAGGGAGTTTGGTTTGTCTTCCCCCGCAAATTCTTCAAAATAAATTCTTATCTTTTGGGCTACTTTTGGTGTCGCTAGTGACAGTGTTCGATGTCTTTTCCCTAAAAGTGTTTCTGAAACTAAAGTCTTAAAAGTGTAATCTCTCTTTTCTTTCATTTTTTTAAAAAACTGTGATCTGAATTTTTTTTCTCCGTGGGGGGGGGGGGGGCAGTTGGTTATCTCTGAGGGGGCAGTGCCCTCCCCCCCCCGGAGAGATGCCTGAGAGAAACACTGGTTGCATGTTGCATGATGAGATTATATTTTCAATTTCGCCCACAGAAGTATTACTTCAAAAAAAAAAAAAAAGATGAGAGAGAGTTAAGAGAAAACATACGTTGTTTTGAGAATTAATTACTCCCTATTCCGTTTTAGTTTTGACAATTTAAGCAATTTATACTTATTCTCAAGTTTCAAGCCTTCCATATTTTGTCATAACTAAATGTAAATAATTAAAAACTGGATGTTTTCTTTTTCCTTAACCTAAATGCTGCAAACTCCTTTTTTTTTAAAGTTCGAAGTCAAAAAAAGCTGTATAACTTTGATTTGCAGTCGTGGACAATTATAAAGCACTTCCAAAATTATACATATCGCTCATGGGCTGCAATTACGGCACAGCTCAAAAAATCATGTTTTGAGATAAGTGGGTTTAAACTTTTCATTGCTAAGGAAAAAACATAAAAGAAATGCTTTAGTTATTATTAAATCTTAAGGCCTAATATTGAATTATGAGTTATGCTAGTATTGCTGCTGAAAAAAATGTGTATTTTATATTTACAATCTGTTCTTAGTCCGAAACGCGAGTTTTTTTGAGTTGTGCCACTATTGCAGCCCATGAGCGATATAATAAGAAGAACCAATCAAGATCTTTTTTGTTCAATGTAAATTTATGACTAGGCTAAGTAAAAGTATACGAGTAATTTTGTTGCGGTATTTTTCACCTTCGCAATGTTATTGTAAACGCTCTATGGGACCATTCATAAACAGTGTCACACTTTCTTTCAATATATTTGATCCCCCTCCCCTCTTTGTCACAAGATATCACTCTCCAACACGCCCTACCGCCTTTGTCACATATCACGCTATATTACATGAGCACATGTACTTGCAGTGTTGCAGTTCAGAAATAAAGTACTTACGTTAAAGAATCAAATTTTTAATTTTATTTTTTAATTTTTAATGACATTTGTGAGCATAACAATAATAATGATTACACGTGGACTTAATTGGTATAAAATGAGATTAAGGTTAAAATAGAAAAAAAGATAATTAGTGCATAAAAGCAAAAAAAAAAAAAATAATAATTAATTGAATTCTAAACAAACACCCGCGCTTATTTATCTTAAAAGTAAATACCTAAGACTTTCTTTTAAAATTTTAACTAGAAGTAAGTTCAAACCTTAATAAGCAGCGGTATTTTCAATATAAAATGAAATCAATGAAACTTTAAAATCAAATTATGAAAATAAAAAAACATCAAAAATAAGTTTAATTAGCTGATTTTTTACATGTTTTTATAGAAATCAAAATGCGTAATGTCACACTTCTTGTCAAAATTGCTCGAACACCTCCCCCCCCCCCCCACCTCCCTCGAAGTAGTGTGACATCATCCCCTATGAAGTTAAAAAACGAAAAAAGAAAGATTAATAAGCAGTTTCTCAGCATGTGAGGAAGAAAATACAAAGTTGAAACTAAAATTGCAAAAAAAAAAAAAAAAAAAGAGGGGCAGCTAAAATATTATTTTGAAAAATACATAAAAATAATCATACCTTTTCTGCTACATTTCTACAGGGTTTCTTCCCAAAATAAGACAAAATTCTTTCTCCTTTTCTTTTACTCATAATCAAAATTTGTACTCAGGCAAGCAAAGAAGACTTTTGCAAGAGCACACGAGCTCACTAAATTCCCAACTGCCTATGTCTGCAAGGCAAGGTCAAGGCATCCTCAAAGGGGCAAGAGCCCTCTCCTCGCCCCCCCCCCCCCCCCTTGTCGGAAGCGTTTCGATGTTGATTCGATTTTACGAATTGCTAGTTCAAAAAAGAAAAGACAAAAAATAAAGATTTGTCCCAGCAATAACAGCACAAACATCCACATTCCGCAATCGTAGTAGTAGACGAGGGGGTCCATTTAGGCATTAGCTCCGAAAGTTCCTTTATCTTCTACTTCCACAATGTGGGTAGTTTTAAAAGAGTCGCCATTTCCACGAATGTAACCTTCGGGCAAGGATGGACAAAGCACCTAAACTGTTGTACGTATATTTATGGCAGATGTAGAGACGCTATAGGCAGATGTGGTGGCTTGCATTTTGCCAAAAAGGGATCAGTACATTTGCTGTTCTTGTTGCGTGGTCGGGTGATTAGAACCATATGTAGCCCTTAGGCAAGGAATCAATCCGTTATCTGTTGACGACACGACACGGGGGATCTACCGTCTTTATCAGAATTGAGGGAAAGCATCTTATTTTGAGTTCTGGTTTATAGAACCTGGATTTTTGAAGCGCCGTCTTGTCGTTTCCCCATTTGTAAAACAGAGAACCTACCCCCCCCCCCCCCCCCACGCTCCCGAACTTGAACCTGGTTTGAGGAACAAAAATTTTTTTTTTTTTTTGGTTAAAATTTTTTTTTCTGACAAGTTAAAAATTTCGAAAGTATTTCGGGGGGGGGGGGGGGGGGGCTCGGGCGCGTCGGGCCCCCCCTCTGCCTACGGCCTTGGTATACATTATTATTACTAAAAATGCCTCATCCCTGTTGCGTACCGGGACGTAGAGGAAATTACAAAAAGGAAATAATACCTGTAAGTGCATTTGATTTTCCCAAAGATCCTGAAAGGAAGAATTAGTGGTTAAGAGCAATCAAGAAGGCAACTTTGTACTCACGAAGTATAGCAAGGTACGTACATTAAATTAAATTTTAATTTTAAATATTTATAAATTTCAATTGAGAGATGCATTGTTCTTATATATATATATATATATATTGTGTGTGTGTGTGTGTGTGTGTCAAAATACTTCTGATAATCATAATTACATATCCAATTTTACTGAGAATGAAAGACTCATAAATAGTTTCAAGCATTAATCATCAATTTTAAATTCAGTAAAAATATTTAATAAAAACCATTGTCATGTATATTAGAGCAAAGCAAATAAAATTTATGATTATAAATTGCATTTATTATCACATAAATGACCCTTTGTTTGTCAAAACAACATTCTGTTTTTTCCCGAATTCAAATTCGGAACTAACTGAGTTTTATTTCTTAAACTATTTAGGTCTGTGAACAACACTTTCTCCAGACTGATTTCCAGACAACTTCTGCATATGATGAAAAAACTGGGTGCCTTATTGAAGTGGCTTTGAAAGTTCGCAGGTAAATACTTATTAAAACGTTTGCTTTCGATTATTATATTAGTTGCTATTATTTTTATTGACATAAAATGCACTAGCTAGGGCTTTACTGATTAAAAATATTAAACTATATTTCCATTCTCATTTTTTAATTTAAGTCATGTTCATATGGAATAAGTTAAAAATAAAGGATGATATTAAAACCGAAAAAATAGCTTTAAAAAAAAAAAAAAAAATGCGGTCATTCCACAACATGTAATATTCCCTTATGAAATATTTCACATCAAAATTTTGGACCTTTTTCTTTCTTTTAACTGTAAAAATACTTGTGTTGAACTTTTATTAAGAAAGACATGTGTATAATGCTCTGTAAAAGTATCATAATTAAGGAAAAACCTTCAGAGGTCACCGTATAGTGTAGCTCCTATTGTATGTCTTCCATAGATATTTCATTTATATTTTTATGTAGAGTTATATATTTTTCTCTCTCTTTTGTCTTTTGTGCTCCTTTTTCATTTTCTGCATGAACTGTCCATCTCTCTATCTCACCCTTTCTAAATTAAACATAATACTGGGGCACATATCTATTATTTTCTCCAACGTACCATGTTCCTTGTTTTCTCCACCAGTTTACAGAATATAGTACTTTCAATGTTTGCAAGAATACTTATCAATAACTTTATAACACGAGTGATTCATGTTGTGTAGTGTTATGGATGATTGTGTTTAATCATAAAATTGTGTCAATTCTTTATTTGGTTTTAAAATTTATTTTATTTTTAAGTTTTTTTAAGATTTAAAATCATTTATAGCATCTTATTTTTAAAATTAAGTTTTTAGATCTAGCAGACTATAAATTCTTCGAATGATTGTCTAATTTTTGCAATTTCATTGGAGTAATATTTTGCATTTTTCCCAACAAGTGAAATTACCTACAATAGTTTGTTCATAATTAACTCAGAATGGGGAATGCATAAATGTAGAATTCATTATTTCTGTTTTAGTCGTAAAGTTTATAGAAGTAAACGATAGGAGTTTTTTAATTTTTTTTTCAGATTTTTTAAAAATATTGTTCCACTTTGTCATAAGAGAGGCGGAAAGAGGAGAAGAACGATTGTACATCCCAAAGTAGCAACTCTGCAATATAACTTCCAGCATCAGCTGCCACTTGCAACAAAAAAGTGACTAAAGGGACTATAGGTTTGAAGTGAACGCGACTATAGCAACTATTCCATGATCATAATGGTTACCAGAGTCGTCTTCACTTCAAAAATATCACTTTGGTTTTTTAATCGTATTAAATAATTTTGATTTTAGATTTGTTGATTACATTTTATCTTCTTTCATTTAAAAGAGTTTTGTTAAAAAATAAAAATAAAAACAAAGATTATGAAACCTGCTGTCACCCATTTTCCAAACATGTGTACGACTTTGTTGTACAAAATAATAAAATACCTTGTTGTTTCTAAGTTATCTATCATTTTCTTCTCTGTTTAGAAACAAATTGTGTGACTAATACTTCTTTGCATTGACAGAGGCATTTCTTGTCATTCCGAAACACATTAATTACTTGCAATATATTTTTTTGCAGTTTACATTATAATTTTGTTTACGACTAAATTCAAAAGATATAGGGGAACGGGGCAGAAAACATCATAAACATAAAGAGAAATAAAATGAAATTTATTAGTCAAATTTCATAACTACTATTTTAATACTGTTCTAGTTTTTATCTCCAAGAGCTAGAACAGTATTAAACGAGCAGTTGTTAAGTCAAATAAATCGTTCATATAGAAGTACCGGGAATATCTTGTAAATGTTCAAGTGGGTTTACAATTTAAAGAACACTGCTATTATCAGAGATTTTGGCTAATTTTTAAGTAGTTTTTGAAATTAATAAGAAAATATCAAAAAAAAAAAAAAAAACCCTAAGAATATTAGGTACTTACCTACAAATATCTTTAAGACATATCTAATTTGAACGAGCAAAATTGTTCAAAAAGAGAGATGGCAATTTTAGGTCTTGGTAGTGGAGATAGTTTTCAAATGAGCAGTAAATTGAAAATCTACTTCACTAAAATAGCGAATTTTTTGAAGTAGGCCCGCTCGAGAAATTACGAGCGAGTCCCACTTTTTTGAACTCTGGTTATAAGCAAATAAAATAAAGCAAAATTGATTATAATTAAGTAAGGGAAGGAAAACAACGACAGTTTTTAGTGCAATTAACAGTTGTATTGGTTAGGATAAAACGTGGCATGAAATCAGTTGGTATCAATTCGGAGTGAACCAAAAGGAATGTCACCCTGAATAACTTTTGTTTTAGTTTTTAGTGATTAAATTTCCACGCTCCAAAAGAATTCATGGTTCAAAAAGCGACCATTTAATGTGCAAATTTATAAACTGCACCTATGAATTAAGTTAGGAAATTGGCCACAAAACAAAAAAAAAATACTTTCTCTGACTAAACATGACTTTGTTTCTTTTTCTCTCGCTGTTGACGAAATAAGTTTTCTTCCTACAAAAAAGTGGGGGGCGGGGGGGGGGGGAGTGGTGATCGAAATTTGGGAAGTTTTCAGGTGAATTGTTGAAATTTTGGCCGCTTTGATCTTATTTTCACTTTTCTCATTTCTCATCCTACTTCAAGCACTATCTATGCAAATTAAAAAAAAAAAAATTCTTGCAACCACTAATAAAAATTGTCTAAAGATAAATCAACATTTTGAAATATATTAAGGAATCCAATTTTTCAGTTTCTCCTGGTAGAACTTTGAGACTCAAACTGCGGCTGCTCACCATCTTTCAATAGTAAGCAATCCTAATTCATCGATTACTCAAAGAAGGAAAGTGTATGTTTCTGAATTCAGAGCTTAATTCATCGATTGAACTAGTTGTGCCTTTTGAACCATACGATTAGTACTTGAAAATTGGACCATTAGTATGGGAAATAGGTGTAATGTCCTGAAACCCACAATTGATTTCCAAGGTTTTATTAGAAGTTATTGCGAAAAATATTTTACTGAAAATTTCTTTAAGACATTCAAGCATGCATTTATCCTCCTGTATGCAGCCAAAAACAATCTTAAAAATCGCCATTTCTCGGGCCGACTTGCGTATTTTTTTCCGTTAACCAAACGTTATTCAAGGTATTTTTTTTAATTACTCGTATACAACAGTGGATTGTACTACTCACAGCACTATAGTAGAAACAGCACCTTGTGAAAATTGCAACAGTGTGCTGTAATATTCACAGCACTGTTAAAAGCATCGTCTTGTGAAATTTACAGCAACGTTGTGCAGTATTTACAACACTGTTAAACACTGGCGGCTCCAGGGGGTACGACGGTACGGCCGTACCCCCTGTTCTAAATTGAAAAGGGGGCACCAAATCGTACATTATTATGTGGGATTTCCCCGAAATTTGAATTTTTTTCCAAAATTGAAAATTGTCAAAAAAAAAAAAAAAAATGCTAAAAATTGAAATTTTAAAAAGTCTACTAAAAATTTTAAAAAGTTGTCGAATCTACTTTTTAATTAATGTTAAAACTTATCTTTTCCTGTGATGGTAGCACTAACATATGACGTTTCTCCCAACGAGTTCCCTTTCTCCTCAAAAAAAAAAAAAAAAACGTACTGCAGGGGAGGAGAATTTTTCCAAGTCCGTCAACAATAGCCCCCTTTACACGTGCAAGTGAAATTCTCGGTATGGGATCATTCATAAATGATGTTACGCTTCGAGGGGGGGAAGGGGTTTCATGAAATTGTGACAGATTGTGACAAGGGGAGGGGAGGGGTAACAAGAAGTGTGACATTCCTGCTTATGCAACATAGCGTGACGCGTGACAAAAAGGGGAGGGTGTCCGTTGAAGTGTGATATTTTGTGACGAAGGTGGAGGGGGGTCAAATATGTGGGAAAAAAGCGTGACATCATTTGTGAACGGTCCCTATTTTGATTTTATAATTTGGATTCGCCTACTGCAGCCGGTACTTAATTTTATATTAGCTGTTAGTGCCTTGTTTCAGAAAAATGATCTGGATATAGACAGTGCTTTGGGAGCTGTAGATGTCCTGGAAGCCACAATTAAAGAATTCCGACAGTGATAACTTCAACCACATTTATGCGGAATGTGAACACGAATGTGCAAAGAACGGCATTCATGTTCCAAATAAACGGAGACGGCGCAGAAACGTTCGTTTGGATGATCCCCCTGAAAATGAGCATTTCAGTGCAAGGAAGGATGAATCAAAGAAGGCATATTTTGAAGTTTTGGATTCAATCATCACAGGTCTAGATTAGCGATTCTCCCAGGTATCGCGCTCCACGCTGTTAGCTTTCCAAGAAGTCTTCACAGCCCCAAAACCATCCGAGGAGAAAATCGGGAACATTGCCTTGTTTTGCAACGAAGAATACTCCACTTTAAGTGGAGAAATAAAGTTCCTGAGAAGTGATCCAAGCTTTGGACAGGCAAAAAGGTTTCCAATTCTACTGGAATGTTTAAAGTCTGCTTCAACTGCTGAGTTATACCCGACAATCAAATCAATTGTCTCACCTTTCCTGGCAATTCCTGTATCTAATGCCAGTGTGGAGAGAACTTTCTCCAAACTGGCCCTCGTTAAGACAAAGATAAGGAGCACCATGTCTCAAGAAAGACTCGAAACATTGATCCATATGTGTATTGAGCAGAAACGCTGCAAAAATATCAATATTGACATGTGTATTGATAAATTTAAATCTTATGGGCTTCGTAGGCTCTTCCTGTAAATATTGTAAATAAACTCCTTTCTTACTCATAAAAAAATTGCAGTGATTGGTGGCGGGATACGGGGGGGGGGGGGGGAGTCAAGCTATTCTGAAGTGCCCCCTGTTGAAAAACACTGGAGCCGCCAGTGCTGTTAAAAGACCTCAACTTGTGAAATTTACAACAGTTTTCTGTAATATTCACAGCACTGTCAGAAACAGCAACATTGTAAATTTAACAGCAAAAGGTGCTGGCAGTCACGGTGCCAGCAGCTTTTGCTGTAAAATACATGAGATTTTTTAGTGATGATTATTGCCTCACGTTCTAGGAACTCCACGTTCTACATTGATTTATTTGGTATAATCACACCATATACCTCAGTTGAAAGAAAACCATTAAAATTTACTTTTGTTCAAAAAAGAAAACAATTCTTATGAATGATTCACGAGCGAATGCAGAAAGGTTCTTATAGAACGAATGAGTATAAGTCGATAGCTTCTTCACACGACGCCCATCTCTTGTCACGTGCTCACTCGAAAATTAAAGCCGTTGTTGTTTTAACTTAACCCCGTATCAACTGTACCCTGTCTCCGTGCCAAATTAATATTTAACGTAAGATTTGCACTTTGACATGACGATTCATAACAATTAAATAAAAGTTAAAATATTTATTAAAATTCTGATTCATATGAAAAAAAAAGAAAAAATAAGCATAGATGTAGAATGTAATTTGAAAACAGTAATTAATTATATAATTATTACGTTGTCTTTTGCATATTTTTTTCTTGTTAAGTAATGTCTTATATGTTATTCATTCATGCGTCTTTTTATATTTCGTAGGCATCTCTTTGACGCTTACTTTCACCCCAGGCATCACAATGATCGCACAATATTTTCACCACAAACGAGGTCTTGCAAATGGACTAATGATGGCCGGCAATGCGTTTGGAGGTATAGTGATGCCATTTCTAGCACAACAACTTTTAAGTGACTACTCCCTTCATGGCTGTTTCCTTATCATGGGTAGTTTGCTACTCAACTCTTGTGTTGGAATCATGTTGTGGCAGCCTGTAGAATGGCATCAAAAGAGAAACCAAATACAAATCACTGTCACCCTCGATGCAAATGAGGAAACATGTCAAGAACGAATCAAACACCAACTGCCATCTCCGGAACAACATGATAACTTCCGTTTTAAGAATCCTGGTAATATCGAGAATGCGAATGGACTAATGATGTCAAAACCTCCATTGGGCTGTCAATATAATATTCCTCCCTTAAATACTTTAACGTCAGTGAACATCAGCGTTCCAGATTTGTTGGTGAATGAATCGCATCTTTACCAATCGAATTCGACGACCAGTTTACATGATGGTTCTGGCTATTTATCAATTAAAAAGGATGCGATTCAAAAAGGTGGATCATTTCCGCACTTAACTAAGACATCGAAATCAGAAAGTCAAAATTATAGAACATCTGAAATAACAGAATCCCTTCCGAATGTGTCTCACCAATGTTCGAAACCTTTGAAAAGTAATTCTAAGTCATCGTTTGTTTACTTGAGTTCATACAGTTTAGGACCACCGATAGCAGCAGTTCTCACAAAAGAACACCTTCTGAGTTCCATGTCCATGAATTTCAATACAGAACCTAATGATCTGAACTCAAATAAAATTTCAGGGACGTGGATTTCTCTTTGTTTTCGACACTTAAAGATCGATAAATCAATATTTGAAAAGGCTCAATTTTATATAATGACTGCTTCTTTATTTTTTCATGCACTTGGTTATCCAGGTACTCAAATTTTTCTACCTTACAGAGCAACAATGTTAGGACTGTCTAACCATCATTCAGCCTCTTTACTTTCAGTCTTGTCTTTAGCAGATCTTATTGGAAGAATTTGCTGCGCATGGATATCAGATTTTCACTTTTGCCCAAGAAAATATCTGTTCATTGGCGGCATGTTTACTTCCGGTTTGCTTGCTTTCAGCTTGCCTTTCTACAAATCATATACAACTCTTCTAATAGGAATTGCTGGCTTTGGATTCTTCTGTGGCTCGTATATAGGACTTGTTGTGGTTTTATTTGCCGATATCTATGCACCAGATAAAGTAGCTTTGGTGTATAGCCTTTCAACTGTCATTGCCGGAATTATGTCACTGGCAGGACCCCCTATAACTGGTAAGTATGAAACTTTTTCGAATTGTCATTTCACATCTCCGTGTTCTGAAATTTTATTTTAGTACTGATAAGTGAAACAACAATTGCTAATAATCAATAGCACTTTTTTAGCTTATGAGGCTGAATCGAAACTGAAATCATTTTTTTAATACTGCATTAATACACGCTCAGAAATAGAACTCTCACTTCCGAGGATTCTTTAATCGTCAAAAAAATTTCGTCATTTACAAAGATTCTTTTTTCGCGCGATCAAGTGACTTAAAAAAGTTACTCACAAATTTCGCCAATTTGACTAAAAGTTTACTCGGAGCATTTTTCACGAAGGTATTTCGTCAAATACGACGAAAGTTGGTGAGATTTGAGCATGCGTTTCTGAGAGTGTACAAGAGTGTAGTTTCAAATATTTCTTTCGCTGTTTAAATACCTTTCATTGCAACATTGCATGGTGGAAAATTAGTCTAACATTTTTGACTTCATTAATTAGAGTCAAGATATTAGTAATGTTCTTGTTTATTGTTTTTACATATATATTTACATGCAAGTCTTTATATTACTCTAAGACAAACCTAAAAGTAAAAGTTTAAATGTATGTTAATTTAAGTTTTTAAAATGTCACTTTTTATAGTTAGCATTTCGTCACTTTAATGTCAAACAAAACTATCCACAAGAATACTGATTTTTTTGAAGATAATATTCTCTAAATACTTGAAAGATTTAGCGCTGTTTAATGTCAAATATGTGGAACCGAGGTTCAAACCCGTATCATTAAACGATATAAGCATTTATTCATTTTTATAAGTGTCAGGGAAATAAGTAGATCAAAAATAATTTTGCCCTACTTCTGAATATGTTTTTACACTGTTAGAAATTTCATCATGAAATTACGGTTAAATGACCGGCAGCAGTCTGTCCATCTAATTCACCGTTAAATTTACTGTTTGGAACATTTTTCTATTTTTACAGGACCTAACCATTTCCAATCAGCTTGGTTAAAAAGCCGTAAATAGAAAAGTTTACGAATTTATAACCATTTAAAAATGGTTTCAAAACAATATTTTTGCCGTTTTAGAAACATTTGGAGGCGTAGAATCTTCGAGGCGTAGAAATCGTAAACGAAGCCGGGAATCGAACCCGGCGCGTATAGCATACCAATCTTGAGCGCTAGCCATTCGGTCATCTATATAACGGGAAGCGGCCGTTTATTTATCAATAAATCTTCTTTACCAAGAGGCAAACTGCCTTAAAATTGAGATTTCAGTTTTTGATTGGATCCAAAGTCATTTTTAGTCTAAATGTACTGTATATTGACGAAAATCATTTTATTTGCTGCAAAAATTAAAATACAAACAAGCTTCAGCATCTCGAATTATGTGTTCGCTCATTCGCAAACAGTTCGGGAATCCGATGTCTCCACTTTTTGATTTACGTGTGTATTATGTGTTTCTATTTAGTAACCACTGCTTAAGCCACTTTTTTTTCTTCTTTTTTTATATAAACATGGAGATTTGAACTGATGAATCTTTATTCATATTTTAACAACAACGTACGACCGGTGCGGTTTCGCAATCAAGATGTACGCCCGATTCTTAACTGAGCGCTTGTAAATTACGGTTCGTTTATTAAACGTTCTTTAGTAGAAACAGAGAATAAACGATTTTTTCCGCAATCAGCGGTTTGAGTACCATCTTTTTAATGGTTATTCAACTGTTGTAATTAAATATGGTAAAATAACGATCAAATAAATGGTTATTTTACTATTTTCTTACGAAAATTTTTAACAGTGTAGTGTAGTTAGACTTTGAAGCCACAATAGACTTTTTCAAATGAATAAAATATATGCAAAATTACTGCATCACAACGATGAATTTCAAAATAAGGATGTCTCTAATTCATAAGTATCACTCTTGTGTGTGTGTGTGTGTGTGTTTTGTAATAGTATTCGAGACAACTAAACCTTTCATGCTTAATGTTCTTGATGAGCTAGTTCTAGAGCACTTCAATATTTTCTTAAGGCGAACCCGAGACATGAATTCCAGTTGAGCGGAGGAGTCCAACTAATCATGTGAAAGTTTCGTAATCATTGGAAACCAAATAGTGTTTCAGAAACCATACTAAGTAAAATCAAAGTAAAAAAAAAAACAATTACTTTTTAGAGCATGTCTATCTTTCTGATAGGAGACATATTTCTGCGTCAGCAAAATTACTGAAACGCAGTGATAAAAGCCTTAGGTGGCTATTTTTTTAAATAATAGGGATTATCAAAAGATTTTGAAGAACGGGTGACATATTAAAACTTGTTTATTGGATACTTGAACGAATTATGCATATTTTCATTGCATATTTTAAGCGTAAGAAGTAAGTTATTGCATCAGGTATCACAAGTCGCAGCAGTACATCTTTTTACAACAACAGAACATCTTGCCCGGTTAAGGTTAAAGTAACAGTTATAAGCAATAGAAAAAAACAAGTTAAATATTTTACAATAAATTATTAAAAATATCTTTCAGATTTTTCGGCTGAAAGTCAGACACCGTACGAAACAAGTAATAATCTGCCAAGGCATGAATCTTTTCCCCAACGACTCCTTACCTTTTTAGCAGCGTGGATTACTATGCCTTGCCTAATAGGGCGGGAAAAGGAAAATTGTTTGTTTCTCTTAGACATGACTAGTGAGGATTTAAAGCTGATCGTCCCTGAAACCATTGTTCTTTTGGTATGGTTTCTATTGCTTCTTGTTTCTATTCTTTGACATAAATGGGGCATTGCTGTGATCTTCCCAAACTTGGATAGAAGGTCACTTCAAAAGTTAAGGATTGTACCTTTGTAACTGAGATAAATGCCTAAAATTTGAAAGGGATGTCAGAAATGAGAAGAAAAATTAAAATTGCAACGTTATGTAAAATAATGAACTGAAGTTAAAAGTCATTATTAACAAAAAATTTAAAAAGAAGGAAGTGCAAAAATTTTGCAATAGGCCACAATCATTAAAAGCAATCAAGGGTTTGATGCCACATTAAAACAATAGTGATACTAATATTAACCCTCTACCACTCAACAACTCGGATTTATTTGATTTTGTTGATGCGAGCATTACCATATAAAATAAAAGAATAAGTAAATAAAATATACAGGGAGTCAAAGAATTTTTAATAAAAAAAAATGTAAACAAATGAACTGAGTTTTGGAGGCGGATCAGCTGATCGTTAAGGAGTTTAACGAATGCTCTATAACATAGATTGCGCCACTGTAAGCTTAGTTCCAGCTGTAGTTTTAAAAATTCTACGACACACTGTGTACAAACAGCGTCGACGCGAGCTCTGGAGGCAGTCTCACAATGTGAGCTGAAACAAGAATTTGAATCGTTGTTCAACCGCTGTAACAAATGTATTGAAGCCGAAAGAGCTTTTTTTTTTAATAAAAATACTTTAAAAAATATAATTACTAGTTTTTATTTTATTCTGTAAACCTAGTCAAAAAATTCTTTGACACACTGTGTAAAATACACGTACTTCAGGATTTTGAATTTCTTCTTTTTTTATTGAAACTTTTTACTTATTTATTTATTTTAAGTATTTTCTTTTTTTCAACTCTCTATCACTCATAAACTCCATAAACTCGGATTTGTTTGATTCTTTGGATTCAATGCAGGATAATAACAAAACAAAAAAAAAAAAAAATACATAATATTTCCGGATTTTTAAAAATTATTTATAAAGAAAATTACAATGACATCGATAGAACGGTATGTTGCCTATGATACATAGTGTTACGTAATACTAATAATAAAACAAGTAGGGGAATGTGGGGCAAAGTAGTGGTGAAATATTTACTCTGTTTGAAAGGCCACCTATTTAATAACATTTTAATTATGTTGCATCACATAATGTTGGACATTACATGTAGTTCATTCCAGTCAAAAAATAGTCAACTCTAAAGATCAGTGTATATGATAATGCAAGACATTTTCAAAAT
Organism: Octonoba sinensis; assembly: GCA_038502835.1. Classification (NCBI taxonomy): domain Eukaryota; kingdom Metazoa; phylum Arthropoda; class Arachnida; order Araneae; family Uloboridae; genus Octonoba; species Octonoba sinensis. The sequence continues at coordinate 147,124,687 of CM076598.1, forward strand.
GTTATGCTCATGTTGCAATTTTGCGTGTTAAGTCTTTTTTTTTTTTTTTTTGCTATTATATAATGATAAAATTCCTATCATTAATACTTTAAATATTAATTAAGACCTACTAATGTCCAGTGCAATATGTTAATTGATTTTATGTTAGGCTTGTTTTGATTTCAAATGTTTAGTACAGTTTGTCTTGTGCATACGGGGCAAAGTGAAATACATGTTTAATTTCGCTTTGTCCCTACATCAGTCATCATATAACTAAATTTGTCGTTCGTTCATTCATTCATTAAATTATTAATTCATTTATTTGTTCATTTAATCATTTATTTTTTTATCTTCATTAATTCCTTCATTCATCCGCTCGTTTTATCAATCATTCGTTTATTTAGTTATTCATGTTCAAAAACAAGTATTTATAACCCATTGCACTTGTAACTATGAATCATTACATGTTATTTGGACTACCATAAAGCGACATACAAATGCAAAGGGCTATTTATCACATTAAAAACTATTTCATTAAGAAAATATTATAATTTTTCACTTTGCCCCATACATTTATAGTGATAATTTTCCATTTCAATTTTTACGCACAAGTTTACTGCTTAAATGAGAAATAATATTTTAATGCAAGTTCTTATATAAAATCAAATTCTCTACGTACTGTTATTTTCAAAATAAATTTCGAATTTCTTCATTTTGAAAAATGTAATTTATCTTAACTGTTTCACTTTGCCCCACATTCTCCTGCATTAAGAAAAAAAAGTCGTTAAAAAATAAAACAATTAAATATAAGAATTGGTCACGAATTAATCAGAGATAGGGTCATGTCACTAATTGTGGATCAATATTTTTCAAGTTAGCAGTAATTGACTCTAGCAAGCATAAAAACTTTAATCATAGGGTGGTGGATAAAATTTTTGGAATACGTGTCCTTAACGATATGTTGCAGATAATTCATTTCAGATTATTGCACTAACAGAAACCTAAATTTAAAACGAAAAAATATTTAAAACAAAGATTTTTTAAATAACGTTTGAATGTTTATCACATATAACAGCAAAAAAGTTTACAGTTTAGTTTGTCTTTAATTATTAACTACCGTATTCCATATGTGATCACGACTCGATATAGTAACGCTATGTAAATTTGCTTTCTTTTACAGGTTACGTTTTGGAATGGACAGGAAGTTATTTGTTTTGCCAGTTGATCTTTGGATTCGCTCAATGCACTGGAGCGATTTTCTGGTTAACGGAGCGCTGGATTGATCGGTATTTAGACCGCAAACACAAACTTGAAGACCTGAATATTCCACCAGAAAGAGAAATCCTTTTTGAGGATGCCAAGAAGCTATTATTCATGGAACATAGTGGGGGAACAAATGGACACAAAATCTGAAGAATGTTATTCCCCGGTGAATAAAAAGATATCTGGAGACAAGCGTGGGAAAATAGGGATTGTGTCTTGATACCTGGTGCGTCTGGTCATCTTACCCTTACTTACTTCATGCCATTCTAAAATTTTTCGAGGACAGAAAGTTCTCCGTAACGATCCGTAAAGATAAGCCTTAAGTAGAGATGTAAAATACCCGGAACATTACAATTCCGGCACAAATTTTATAATTAGTAAGTAATATTATATAATTAGTAAGTATCCCATTAACTATTTCACACTTTTGTGTAGTTCAAATGATTTTAAAGGATACTAAAGAAGAAAAAAACTGATGAGAACTGTATTATGAAAATATTCATGAAGTATAGAACCACTTTTTATGTATGGTGTTCCCTCCAAAAATTATTTCTGGATCCGCCCTCTGATTCAACAATTACTTTTCCCAACTCAGCTTTTTTCACCTTTTTCTCCCCCATTTATATGATTAATGAGTTTCGAAATAATCGCACATTAAATTAAAACCAAAACCGGAAACGTATAGGCATTAAAATTTATAGTTCAAATTTGATAAAGAAATCGTAATACTGAAATACGTATATAGTATCTGAATGAATGCAACATAGACTTTTTTTCTTCTAAAAGTAAAATTATAGCCATTTTAAAATGAAAAAACGAAGCACAATACCTTTGCTTTTCGTTTTGGAAATGCAACTAATAAGACCAAAGGCCAGCAATCCATTTCCAGATCATGTGATTTAGAGGACCAATCAGAGCACGCAATATTCAGATAATGCTATAATCAGCCTCCAATATAAAATTTCGCCTCCGACGCGAAAAACAGAGTTGCCGTCGAGTGCAAGGTTGGCTCAATACTCCGCCCGAGATTTTCTTCCGAAAAATTATCACACACGGGCAAATTTTCTCGACTTGTGATTGGTTTACGTGAAACAACTTGAGACAAGGGAAATTATTTTTAGATCTGAATCAATTCGAACGTAAACAATCAATATACATTAGGAATTTAATGTTTTTATTGCAATTTTTAAGTATATCGTTGCAAATATTTTTTAATATAAAAGAATATGTTTTGTACGGCGGTCACAAACATTGCTTTATAAAAAATCAAGTATCAGTCGTGGCTCTTTTTGGTGAACATGTAAACATTTCGTCATTAATGTAAAATAAAAAGGATAAAAAATTGACAAAGAAAATAACAAATAGGTATAAATAAAAACAAATTTAAGCATTAGAAGTATGTAGAAAGTTAAAAAATGATTTTCCGAAGCTACAAATTTTGAAATGATTGAAATCATTGGTAATTTCCCAAGTAGCACAACATACCGATCGACATAGAAAAATTTGCAGAAAAAATACAGATCTATCTTTTTTTACCTTATGTCGATCTTGCGGAAAACGTAACACTTCTCAAACGTCAAAAAATATAAGTCGTGCTGAACATAAAACTAGATCCCCCCCCCCCCCCCCCCCCGACGTCGATCTTTCGAGAAACGTAACATTTCTGAAATGAAACTTTAAAAGTATAGAGTTAGATTTTAACTTAACAAATGTTTCAAAAATAAATACATAAAACAAAATAATAATAAAATACGAAAGAAGTGATCAAAACAATTGCTGAACAAGGGATTTTAATTTTATAGTAGAATACCAAACTGCCCAGCATTAAAATTTCGCTTTACTATTTTTTCGAGAAAATAAACAGAAAGGGGAATAGTGAAGCATTCTTAAACTTCTAAAATACCGATACCCGTTACCCCTCTAGCATTAAAATATTGATATTAATTTTTATCTTAAATATCAATGCAAAAAATTCACTACACAACTATTATTTTAAAAGCTGCTTTTGGGAGGACAGGTCAATTACAAAGTTTAGGGATATTATATTGAAATAAATAAATAAAACTAGCAATTTATTCAAAGTGCAAATTGTACTTATAGTCCGAGAGCTGATTACAAATTTGGAGAAGGTGTTTTTCCCCCTTTAAAATAATAAAAAAATAACACTATTACTATGGGTGCAGCTGTAATGGTGGGTCTGGTAGGGATCTTGCGGTGTTTTCGGCATCGCGCAACCTATTACATTTGCAAAAAAAACACACAAAAAATTTCTTTTGGGCAAGGTGAATTTTTTGTTATCTCTTGTTTTAGTAGCTGTATAATATATAAATAACAATCCCTTTTATACATGATCCCCCGAATGTATTTAATTAATATACCAAAATAATATACTTCATGCATCCTAAAATTTTTATAGCACATTCAATAAACAATTTAAAAAATACACGTCAACTGCCAGACGATTTGAACGGTTTTTAACCCCTTGCCTCTCGCTCCCGTGAAAATGACGGGCTGAGGTTTCGCTTTCTATTTTTCGCTCCCGTGAAAATGACGGGCTGGAGTGTTTAAAATTTCAAAATAAAAACAAATCAAAAATTAAAAATGAATATATATATATATTGTTCATGCACATATTTTTACATAATTTTCAGGGATAAAAAAATAGGCACTTATATGACCGTTTTCTTGAAAATTACCCGATCGTTAAGGGGTTAACAGCCCCCTGATGTGAATAAAGATTTTGGCTCCTCGGCCTGTGATTGGTCGCCTGAAGTCCACGTAACCACTGCTTACCGTGAGATATTTTTTTTCAAATCTAATAGGTGGCGAAAATGGCGAAATAACCACAAGACTTCTACCAGACCCACCATTCCAGATGCACCGATAGTAATAGTGCTGCTTTTTTATTATTTTAAAGTGGGCAAACACCTTCTCTAAATTTTTCAGCAGCTCTCGGACTATTATGTTTTTTAAGCTACTGAAATATATTGTACTTCTCAATATAGTATTTTTACAGTAGTTTTGAAATGTGTGGGACAGAAAAATTATAATTTTACCAGTATTTCGTCATATCACGGTATACTGTCAATGACAAGGTGAATGCAGTATTGCCAAAATGAGGCACCTTGACTTTGTACTTACATTATATACTGCAGTCAATGTTGTGGCAGACATCTGGCAATATGAAAGCAGTAACATAACAAGGTTAAATCAACATTATCATAATGCTGACGTGTCATTTACGCAATTTTAAGATTTTTGCTCGAAAAGATGCTTTTTTATTGCTTTGTGACAGCAGCTATTAATTAAACGGATAAAATAACAATAAGAGCTTATTAGCGGGTCCAGGATGAAAAGTATCAGTGTTCGGAAAACATGTACTTGTTATAATCACAAAATAAGTAAATAAATACTAGCAAATGACCCGAAATAAAACTACATATGCACAATTTAAACAATTTAGAGCAATATAAAACTGCAGTTGCCTTTAATTTTATTGGTTAGGAGCTCTTTCAGAGCACAATCTTGGTCTCCATGTTAAAGCTACGGGACGAAAGGACAGCAGTGCTTCGGGTGGTATGTATCAACTAGGGAGGCTAAAGGGGTATCAACCCTCCACCAAAAGGAAAATGATACCAGGAAAGTGATGAAGGAAAATGATGATGATACTCCCCCGTATGATGGCCGGAATAGGGATAGAATAGCCCCAGCGTAGTTATGCGTGTCGTAAGAGGCGACTGAAATAGCACTATCCGATCCGGGTGACGTAAGGCCAACTTTGTAGTTGGACTGTGGCCTCGGGTCGGTAAAGCAGGTAGGCAACGCTCTGCCAGCCCAGCCCTTTATGGCCGGTGCTGGTTGTCAAGTGTCTAAGAAAGTTTGTGGGAAGTTCGAGGAGGACAGCGCTGCAGTCGCACCCCCTTCTACTGGGGGGGGGGGGTAGTCCGGGAAGGCCATCGATGCTATATACGGTATGGCTGCAGTTTGCATTGAGTACCATGATGATACTGCTTTGACGGTACTTTTGGCCACTGAGCTTAATAAGACATCTGGAGCGAGGACTCCCCATGCTTCAACGCACGCCGACTTGCGTCAAGGCAAAACATCTCTTGTGGAAGCATTGGCTCGTATGGTGTATTGTTACAAATTTTGGTTTAATTTATCATAGTTTATCAAAAAATTTTATTTTCGTCATTTAGCAATATGTTTGCATCCTGTTGTGAAAGGGATGTAAAAATAAATTCGTAAAACTTAAAAGAAAACGGTGTTAAAGGTCATTTTGATGGGGAGCTGGCTATTTAAACTTTAAATGCCTTGTTCTCGTACTCTATCTTTGAATGGCCTTTATCATAGAAATTTAATTACTATGCTCATAATGTACACAAAATTGTTTTTTGGATGAATAAAGTTTACCTTAAATCATAATATTGCAACTTAATTACACTGCTGAAAAACTTTTCCTTTTAGCATTATAATAGTCTTATAATATTTCTCCTGTTTTTCGATAGTCAAACATTACTACGTAATATTTTATTATAAGTGAAAATATCAGTTATACAAATAGTTAAATCATTTGTATCGTTTCTGCTTTTATGTTACTTTGCTATAGTTAATGGAAATTTTAATAATAATCTTGATGTTTTCGAATTAACTTTTCATTTGAGTAAAATTTTGATTTTTGCATGTGTTAATTTTTATTTTGTCAAAATTTGGCGACTTTTTAAAAACATTTATTTTATTATTATTTATTATTTTATTACTAAATTAACATCTACACTCAAAGATTTTTAATGAGTTCATAAAGCTTTGAATTGCAACACTTTTCCCTTGTAAATATACTGTGATCAGCTGAATTTTTAATTTGTGCATGATTAACATAAATGAAATGCTCCATTAGTGAGAAATATTTGTTAATTTGGTCTTAGGCAAGCAAACTTGTAAAATATGAAATTTGTAAATGCTTAATTTCAGATTCATCTCAAAATGACATGCTCCATTCCAGTTATTTGCAAAGTTTTTTTTTAATAAAAATGTTATCCTATATTATCTCGAAAAATTGACTTTTTTCTTCTTATTTTAAGTGCTTCTTCTCTTTTAATTGTATTATGTTTAAGTTCAATATCGAAGTGTAAGAACTCTAGAAACGCATTTGTGGCGGAGCGAAGTTTCTCCCGACTGGCAACGCGCAGTAGATCTGCGCAGACGAGCTGCTTCTCGGCGAATATAGTCGCACTCGCTATTGTGCTCCCGCTTGGATACGATGTACCTTGTTTTGGTTTGTGTTTGGAAATAAAGAGTTTTATTTTTATAACTAAAGAGTTTGTCTCATGGAGTCATCATACGCTTTTACATTCACGAACACCCACAAATGGTGAACCGGATCAAGCAACTTCATTGGTTATTTCCGAAAAGTCTTTAATTTGTTGCATCGTTCAACTTTCGATTCTCGGAACAAAGGATGGCAGAGTCGGCGGCTGTTAAAGTACCTGTCTACAATCCCTTAGACCCAGCCTTGTGGTTTGCAATGTGTGAATCAACGTTTGAACTGGCTACGCCGAAACCTATTACAGATGCTAAGACAAAATTTAATCATTGTGTGGCGCATTTACCACCAGAAACAGCTTCACTGGTAAGAGATATAATTCTCAAAGCCCGTTCTGATGCGTCATATGACGAATTAAAGACCGCTATTTTGGATCGTTGCGGCCATAGGCGTAACTAGGGTTGGGGAAAGGGGGGGGGGTCACCCTAAAAATGTACAGACTAAACACCAATAAGCAGTGCACAAGAGTTCAAAATTTACTAGTCATCAATACTTGTCATTACAGATATACTCCGTGTTTATATCAGGCATCTCTCTGGGGGACTACCCCCTCGGAGCAAGTCAACTCCCCCCCCCCCTATCGGCGAAAAAAATCAGATCACAATTTTTAAAAAAAGAAAGAAAAGAGAAATTACGCTTTTAAGACATCTTAAGGCCTAATATTGAATTATGAGTTGTGCTAGTATTGCTGCTGAAAAGAATGTGTATTTTCATATTTACAATCTGTTCTTAGTCCGAAACGCGTGTTTTTTTGAGTTGTGCCACTATTGCAGCCCATGAGAACCAATCAATTCAGATCTTTTTTGTTCAATGTACATTTATGATTAGGCTAAGTAAAAGTGTAATTTTGTCACGGTATTTTTCACCTTCGCAATGTTATTATAAACGCTCTATGGGACCACTCACAAACAGTGTCACACTTTCTTTCAATACATTTGAGCCCCTTCCCCCCCTTTGTCACAAAATCACACTCTCCAACACACCCCTATCCCCTTTGCCACGTGTCACGCTGTATCACATGAATTTGCAGTTCAGAAATAAAGTACTTACGTTAAAGAATCACATTTTTAATTTTATTTTTTAACTTTTAACGACAGTTGTGGGCATAACAATAAATGATAATGATTACACGTGGACTTAAATAGCATAAAATTAGATTAAGGTTAAAATAGAAAAAAGATAATTAGTGCATAATAGTGAAAAATAATTAATTGACTTCTGAAAAATGACCCGCACTTATTTATTTTAAAAGTAAATACCTAAGAAGAGTTTCTTTTAAAATTTTAACTAGAAGTGATTTCAAACCTTAATAAGCATCCGTATTTTCAATATAAAATGAAATCAATGAAACTTTAAAATCAAATTATGAAAATAAAAAATCATCAAAAATAAGTTTAATCTGCTGGTTTGTTACACGTTTTTATAGAAATCAAAATGTGTAATGTCACACTTCTTGTTATCCCCCCTTGTCACAATTTCTCGACCCCCTCCCCCCCCCCCCCCGCCGCACCACTCGAAGTAGTGTGACATCATCCCCTATGAAGTTAAAAAACGAAAAAAGGAGGATTAATAAGCAGTTTTTCAGCATGGGAGGAAGAAATAAAAAGTTGAAACTAAAATTGAAAAAAAAAAAAAAAAAAAAGGAGGAGGGGGCAGCTAAAATATTATTTCGAAAAAATTACATAAAAATTCTTTCCTTTCCTGCTTTAGGGTTTCTTCCCAAAATAGGACAAAGTACTTTCACCTTTTCTTTTACTCATAATCAAAATTTGTGCGCAGGCGAGCAAAGGAGACTTTTGCAAGACCACAAGAACCCACTAAATTCCCAACTGCCAAGGTCAATAAAGGTCTCTGTTTTATTGTGAAAAATGGTTGGGAAAAAAAGAGAATATGATTCGAGGAGAGGCATCCGCAAAGGGGCAAGAGCCCTCCCCCCGCCCCCCTTGTCGGAAGCGTTTCTATGTTGATTCGATTTTACGAATTGCTAGTTTAAAAAAGAAAATAAAAGAACTAAGATTTGTTCCAGCAATAACAGCCCAAACATCCATATCCCGCAATCGTAGAAGCAGGGGTCCATTAGGCATTAGCTTACTTCCACAATATGGGTAGTTAGAGTGTCGCCATTTCCACGAATGTAACCTTCGGGCAAGGATGGACAAAGCACCAAACTGTTGTACGTATATTTATGGCAGATGTGGTTCATGAGGCTCGCTTTTTGCGAAAAAAGGATCACTATATTTCCTGTTTTTGTGTGGTCGGGTGATTAGAACCATATGCAGTCCTTAGGCAAGGAATCAATCCGTTATCTGTTGATGACACGCGGCACACGGGACCTATCGTCTGGAGAATTGAGAGAGAAAAGGGTCTTTTTTTGAGTTCTGGTTTGTCGGCCCTAGATGTTTGAAGCGCTGTCTTGTCGTTTCCCCTATTGTAAAACAGAGGACCCCCCCCCTCCCGCTCCCAAAAAGGCTGGTTCAAAGAACAAAATCTAATTATTATTTTTTTTTTCAGACAGGTTAAAAATTTCGAAAGTATTTCGGGGGGGGGGGGGGCTCGGGTCCGTTGCCCCCCCCCCTTGCTTACGGCTTTGCCTACAACACCAGTTTATCAGAAAACAAACCTCCATCAAAGAGGAGAATATTTTCCAGGAAACTGGTGCGATTGTGTTCCCAAATTGCTGCCTTTGGGTAAAAAAGACATCAAGAAGGTAAGAAAACCATCTGGAGTAATTGAAAGGATCTCTGCTGTCTGTCTGTGCGTGGTACGGTGATAGAAGCTACCTTTCGCTGTAAAATTCCTAAAGGTGATAAGGGGGTTGATTATAACCAGATGAAAAGTCCTCTGTAATATGAGCTACGTACTTTGGTCATGATCACAACCCTTCAGAAAGAGGAAATAAAATCATATGCATATGTGTTTATTTTTCTTAGGGAAAAAATAGATATGTGCTTTGCAAGGCGCAGCCAGAATTGTTTTTGTGCCTTATAAATGTGCCTAAATAACTAAATACAAAATAGGGGGGGGGGGGAGTGTAATCCCCAAAACCCTCCCCTGATTACGCCTATGGCAGAAGTCACTTAAAATTATGTTTATAATCCTTTAATATTACTGTTATTAAACTGAAAAGGTAAGTTAGGGAAGGAAAATGCTACGCATTTTTGATACTAAATGAGTGATGCATGAATCTGAATTTTTCAACTGCAGAAACTGAAGCACATGACTCTCACAGCATATTGGTAAAAAAGAAAAGAAAGACATTGCACATCTGTAACTATTTTGCGATTTTCTTTCAAGCTATAGACGATACAAAAGGCTATCCCGTTGCGTCTTAACCCCCCCCCCCCTTTCCCAACAAGTTTACATCCCTCGGTTTTCTCGGAATTTTAGAACCAAAAGAAATAGCAACCCCTGCATCAATTCCGAGAAACTACAGTTCAACTTTGGCTACAAGTGCAGACTCGCCCCTAAATGACGATTGACAGATGCATCCCCCCTTATCACATGCATCCCCCTTATCACGTGACTCTCCGTTTCAGTTTCTCACGAATGTGAATTAGTGGTGGACCGTGCTCCAGGCCCCGAGAGTCTTGCCCGTTCTTCTCCTTCAACGTCCATCTCCACGATTTTGTCCGAGGAAAGAGATGAGGGGAATTCCACAGCTTGTCTCCTATGTTGTTCACACGAAGTAAAAAAAAAAAAAAAGATTTTTCCAAGCCCACAACCCGATTAACTTGACATAATTTCCATCAAGTCGAGGAACAAAAATAAATAAATAACTAAATACCCAATGGGGGGGGTTGAACCCCCAACCCCCCCCCCCCTGGTTGCGCCCTTGGTTGCGGCGAAAGTCGCACTCAAGAAATACGCAAATTGCTCGTTGGAGAGCAATTAGGAGACCGGAAGCCTTCCGAATTACTTCGGGAAATGAATTGTCGTGCGGAGAATCACAGCATTTCAGATGCTCTGCTATTAGAACTTTTCCTGCAACAACTGCCACAGAACGTACAGTCAATTCTCGCTTCTGTCCAGCCTCTCGACTCCCAAAAAGCTGCAAGTATTGCTGACAGAATAATGGAAGTCACATCCCCACAAGTAAGTGAAATTTTTCCTCGAAAATCCAGTGTTGAGTCGGATACCATTACGTTTGAATTGCTTACTTTAGAAGTGCAAAATCTTCGTAAGGAAGTTTCTACGTTACGTAGGCAACGAAGTTTTTCTCGAAACCGGAATCATTACCGGAATCGAAGCCCCTCAGCCCGTGCTGTTTCGGATTCAACCCCCTGCTGCTGGTACCACAGGAAATTCAAAGAAAAGGCAAATAAATGCACACCCCCGTGTTCTTACACGGAAAACGGAACCAGGAAAGTGTAGCGGCGACGTATACTGTTCCCTCCGAATCGCGTCGCCTTTTCATTCGCGACAATAGAACAAATCTGCGATTTTTGTGTGACACTGGTTCCGACGTCAGCATAATAGCAGCAACTAAAAAGGAGTTGTGTCAAAAACCAGTCACGACTTTTTCTGCTGCGAATGGAACACCTATTCATGTTTATGGACGTAGAACTTTAAGTTTAGACTTTGGACTTCGTCGAACGTTTACTTTTTCTTTTTATGTGTGCAAAGTTAATTCAAATATTATCGGTTCTGATTTTATGCATTATTTTGATTTAACCCCTGATTTAAGAAGAAAAAAACTGGTTGATTTAAAAACAAATTTAAAAGTTTCTTGTATAGTTAACAGTGTTACATTACATTCTGTTAAAACTATAATCGAAGATACTATTTTCATAAGTTATTGTTGAATTATCCGTCACTGCCGAAATTACCCGATTTCAATCATAGTGTCAAGCATAACACTGTGCATTTTATCGAAACTGTTGGTCCTCCTGTTTCATGTAAGCCTCGGAGACTGGCCTCTGATAGACTAAAAATTGCCAAATCTGAAATTTCAGAATATGATTAATTTAGGCCATATGAGACAATCAAAAAGTAATTATTCTTCTCCCCTCGACATGGTGCCCAAAAAAGGTACGGATGAATGGAGACCTGTTGGAGATTTTCGCATGTTAAATGCTCAGACAGTGAAGGATAAATATCCTGTACCTAACATTTGTGACTTTGCAGCAGAGTTACATGGCTCAAAAATTTTCTCTCATGTCGATTTGATAAAAGCTTATCATCAAATACCCATAAATCCTTCCGACATTCCTAAAACCGCCATTACCACACCATTTGGTCTTTTTGAGAGCACTGTTATGCAATTTGGCTTATGTAACGCTGCTGCAACGTTCCAAAGGTTTATCGACGAAGTTACTCGTGGTCTTCCTGGAGTATTTTCTTTTGTCGATGACATTTTAATTGCTTCTAAAAATGAAAATGAACATTTGTCTCATTTGCAACAACTTTTCTCTAGGTTAAGTGATTATGGTCTTTCTATAAACGTTTCAAAATGTCTTTTTGGAGTACCATCTATAGAATTTTTAAGTTTTCATTTATCTGAACAAGGTTTAAAACCATTGCCGCACAGGGTGGAAGTTATTCAAAATTTTCCCAAACCCAACTCTCTAACCCAATTAAGGAAATTTCTCGGTATTTTCAATTTTTACAGACGTTTTGTACCTAGAGCTTCTCATATTTTGGCACCCTTAAATAAATTACTAGAAGGTCAGATTAATAAAAAGAAACCAACTAATCCTTCCAGAAAGGCAGAAGAGCCCCTTAAGTGGAACGATGAAGTTAACGGAGCTTTCTCAAACGCTAAAAGAGCTATGGCCGAAGCTACTCTTCTCAACCATCCCATTCCAGGTGCTACTTTAAGCCTCTTTACAGATGCATCAGACTTAGCGGTTGGCAGTTCTCTAATGCAATTACGCAATGGAAATTGGGAACCTATTGCCTTTTTGTCCATAAAACTCAGCAAAAGTCAGAAAAATTGGTCCACTTATGACCGTGAGCTTTTGGCTATATACTTGTCCATAAAAAAATTTCAGCACTTGCTTGAAGGAAGGGTCTTTTCTATCTACACAGACCAGAAACCCCTAATATACGCCTTCAACCAAAGGCCTGAAAAATGTTCTCCAAGACAACTTCGCCACCTGGACTTCATAAGCCAATTTTCTACAGACATACGGCTAATCAAAGGATCTGATAACATTGTAGCGGATGCCTTATCAAGGGTAGAGATCGACGAAATTGCACTCACCCATCTTGACTTTAATAAATTATCACAAGAACAACTTCAGGATCCAGAAATTCAAAATTTTCTTTCCCAGTCTTCAACAACTCTTAAATTGCAAAAACATTATTTTCCCCTAGAGAATGTTACTCCCTATTGTGACCTTAGTACAGGTACACCCCGTCCTTTCATTCCGGAATCTTACCGTACACTGGTTTTCAACCACATTCACAATCTTTCTCATCCAGGTAACTCGGCAACATCTAAAATGATATCAAAAAGGTTCGTTTGGCCTCATATGTACAAATTCATTAAAAACGCCGTGAAATCTTGTCATAACTGTCAACGTGCTAAAATCCATAGGCACACTAAATCCCCAGTAGGCACTTTTTCATCACCTGATGCCAGATTCTCCCATATCCACATCGACTTCATTGGCCCTCTTCCAGTATCAGATGGTCATCAGTACTGTATGACCATAATCGATAGATTTACTCGATGGCCAGAAGTCATACCAACTAAATATATGACAGCTGTGACTACCTGTAAAGCCCTCATTAACAATTGGATATCTCGGTTCGGATGTCCAGCTACGATTACAACTGATCAAGGGCGAAATTTCGAGTCCCAATTATTCAGAGAACTTACTTGCATCCTTGGAACAAATAAGATACGTAGCACAAGTTACCATCCATCTTCGAACGGAATCATTGAACGTCTCCACCGCCATTTAAAAGGCGCTCTTATGGCCCACAATACACCCCAATGGTCAGAAATTTTACCAGTAGTGTTGCTTGGCATACGTTCTGCCATTAAGAGTGACATTAATGCTTCACCTGCTGAACTTGTATATGGTACTACTCTGAGACTGCCATCGGACATTCTAAACTGTAGTAACACTCCAACCTCACCAACAGAGGATTATGTTGCACAACTTAGACGCATGATGAATGATTTAACTCCTGTTTCACCTGTCCGTCATGGCAAACCACCTATTTTTGTGCACCAATCATTGCACAACTGTACTCATATTTACTTGCGCACAGACAGCATAAAACCAGCATTAACACCTCCATACACCGCCCCTCATTTGGTAATAGAACGTTCAGACAAAACATTTGTCATAGAGCTAAATGGCAAACGTAGTACTGTATCAATTGATAGAGTTAAACCTGCTTTTCAAATTTCAGAGGAACCACAACAAATTCCTGCACCTTTAAAAGTTACCGAAAAGGAATTGCCACAATTGAATGAAAAATCAACTATTACCAGATCAGGCCGGCGCATGCATTTCCCTAAGCTTCTTGTAAAAGAATATATCATTTAATTTCATGTTTATTGATTGTTTATTGTATCTTGTTATTGCATTGTGTATTTCATTTTCTGTACTTCTATAGCATATTTCAATTTGTATGTAATGCTGTATAACCATATATAATCCAGTCTTATGCATCGTGACTTTGTCACTGGGGAGATACTCTGTGGCGGAGCGAAGTTTCTCCCGACTGGCAACGCGCAGTAGATCTGCGCAGACGAGCTGCTTCTTGGCGAATATAGCCGCACTCGCTATTGTGCTCCCGCTTGGATACGATGTACCTTGTTTTGGTTTGTGTTTGGAAATAAAGAGTTTTATTTTTATAACTAACGAGTTTGTCTCATGGAGTCATCATACGCTTTTACATTCACGAACACCCACACATTTATCGTTTTTGGGAATAAAAGTCTTTTATATTGATGCTGTTCGAAGCTGCTCTCTGAAACTTCTTATGAGAATTATAATTTAACTGTGTAAAATATTTATTCATCAGTAGATAAGGAGAGTAAGCCAATTAATCAGGGTGTTTTAATGTTTAAATAAACATTTTTTAAACCTGCCACAGTCACCAACATATAGCATTCAAGGATAATAAAAAGTGTCGCATAACCATAGGCGTTACTAGAGTTGGTGAAAGGGGGGGGGGGTCACCCTAAAAATGTACAGACTAAACACCAATAAAAAGTGTAAAAGAGTTGAAAATTTACTAGTCATAAATACTTGTCTCTAAAGATATACTCCGTGTTTATTTCAGGCATCTCCCGGGGGGGGGGGGAACTAACCCCTCGGAGCAAGTCAACTCCTCCCTCCTACCCCCCCCCCCCCACCGGCAAAAAAAAATTCACATCACAAGTTTTAAAAAAAGAAAGAAAAGAGAAATTACGCTTTTAAGACACTTTACTTTCAGGGAAAGGACACTGAACACTATCACGAGCGACACCAAAAGTAACTTAAAAGATATAAGACTTTATTTTGAAAAAAATTGCGGGGGGGGGGGGGGAGAGTAACCTATCATATATGTAAAAAAATTCATATTAACATCATTTCTAATGAGATATATGTATATATAGGTATATATAAAGGATATGATTTTGAAGCATACACTGCCCTTCCTAATTCTTAACATGCTCCCCCTGCTCCGGAGCCAAGGCAGTATCCAGAATTTTTTTTCGACGGGGGGGGGGGGGGGCAGACTTCGACACACTTATGTAAAGCAAAGTTTCAGGGAGGAATATATGATACAGATTTCTGGTGGGCTGCCCGTGGGTCCCCCTTAACCTCTGGATACGGTCTTGATTCACAAAAACATTAAACATTCCTTACTAGATCTATTAGTTTATTTTTTAATTCAAACGCAATAGAAAATTCAATATTTAGCGCTAAGCAATCTTCTATGTCCAGGCATTCATAATATTAAAACCGGGAAATAGTCGAATTTTAGAGAAAATAATCCAAATTCCCCTACAAAAATGCTCATCCCCACAATAAATTTCTAAAAAATTTCTTAAATTTGTAGCAAAACATACCTCAGAAGTGGAAGCGTCTGAATCATTTTCTTTTCTTTTTGGATGACGAACGTGTCCATCGCTGGAGTGCAAACATTATTATGTATCGAAAATAATTAAAAATTTAGCTAAAATATAAATAATACTTGATTGTAAATTAAAATGCAGCAATAAACCGTAGCAGTGAGATTGGAAACGTTGAATGGATGATTTCCAGAGTCGTAATGCAATCAGTGATGGACCATAATAAGAAAAAAAACATTTAAAATATAAGAGATGAGAGAACATCTGTAAATAAGAATGCAATGCAATTACAGTTCATCAGTTTTCCAATCGGCTCATCTACAAAAAAGATTTTACCAAAATGTGTGTTTGGACAGGAAGTCATAAATAAATACAAACTGCTCTTTAAGTTTCTTAATGAGCATCCCTTCCTGGCTTGAGGGTTTAACCCATTAAAAAGGACAATTGGACTTTAGGACTTCATCACAGTAAGCCGCGTACAGACTAGAGCACAAATGGGCGAACGAGCAAGATTAGCTCAGTGGGGGGTTGATGATGGGGGTTTGGAGTCCCCGTTAAGCCCCTCTTTCGCGGATCTATTAAGGGGTTTGAGTTAGTCCAATTTGCTTCTTTCCGTGCAAACCGCCCGCCATGTTGGGTCACTAGGAAACACTTCTTTCTTGCGCGTACTTTTCGAATTAAAAAATCAAGTTCAAACTATGAACTTCTCAATAAATTTTAAATAATACATAAAATTAATCAAAATTTCAATTTAAAATTACTTAAGGTTTTTGAAAATAAAAACGTATCACAATATTTTAAGCTCAAAATATGCTTTTAAACCAAAAGCTTCAGTTTAAATTGTTGCATATTTCGTTTATATTTACTTAATATTTTCTATTTATTAATTATCGTCTGCAATTAGTTAACATTTAAAACGTACGTTGTTTAATTATTTTAACTTCCAATGCTTTAATACTACTGTATTTAATAGTTTGTTATTACTTTTCTCTTCTACTTCAAAGTACAAAGGCAACAGTTACGCTACGTGTATATAATGCTTTTATTTATGGGAGAAAGTGTGATAGATATGAAACCCAAATTTGAATTTAATCAACAAATATCTTTCAGTTTCACTTTGGGGTGAAACTTGGGGCAAGACTTTAATTTTAAAATTGAAATGACTTTCCTAATTTTTTTTTCCTAATTTTCTTTGCTACTATTTAATTGCTTAGATATTTCATTCCATGCATCCTCTTTTTTGTATTGGTTGACGTAATTAGAATCTTGAAGGTTTCAAAGTATTTAGAACTCTCTGTATTTCTCAATGAGGCCAAAAATGTCGGCTTGATTCCAGTCTTCCATCTCTGCACTGTTCGCCGGAATGCGTTCAAAACCGTCCAAACTAGCTCAAAGGGTTCGTCCAAAAACCGCTCTCCCAGCGAGCATGGGGGACGTTCGCGCCACAGTGGGGGGCTCCCGTTCGGACGCCGTCCACTAGCCGTTAATGACTCCGAAAATGCTCATTCGCCCATTAGTGCTCTAGTCTGTACTAAAGAACGCGGTAGAGGATATTTTCCATTAAACTTATTACTTGTGCGATTGTATTCCCAGATTGCTGCCTTTGGGTAAAAAAGACATCAAGAAGGAAAGAAAACCCTCTGGAGTGATTGAAAGGATATCTGTCTGTGTGGTACGGTGATTGAAGCCACCTTTCGCTGTTAAACCCCCCCCCCCCAAGGTGATAAGGGGGTTGATTATAACCTTATAACCAGATGAAAAGTCTTCTTTATTATGAGCTGCATAGTTTGGACATGATCGCAGCCCTTCAGAGAAAAAGGAAAAAAAAATCATATGCATATGTGTTTAATTTTCTGAGGGGGAAAAAAATTGTGCTTTGCAAGGCTGTAGCCAGAAATTTTTCTGTGTGCCTAAATAAGTACATACCCAATGGGGGGGGGGATTTGAACCCCCAAAACCCCCCCTGATTACGCCTATGCGCATAACAATGGCATAATGTTTTTTATCGTGAAAATGTTTTTGAATAATTGTGCTGAAATGCTATGAGAAATTTTAAATTATTATATGTCAAGCATTGGAATAAAATTTTTTAGGAAAATCGGAAAAGAATTAAGAGCTCGAGAGCTTAAAGTTCGCCGTTTTATCATTGCGCGCATTGGTAGTTTGCCTTGATGGCTGAAAAGGGTGTGAAGTGGTTCGACCGCCCATCGTCGCTCCAGATGTCTCTTATTTAGCTCAGTGCTCTCGGCAGATAAAGGAACTCTTAAACTCAACTCAACTACTTTTTTGACTCAAATGTTATCACGTGATATTAGTTAGCCAACCAGTGTATATAGCTTTGGTGTCAGTCTGTTTTCTTAACGGGTGGACGTTAGTTCACATTATGTGCGAGCGCTCTCCAAGTGTGACGTCACGCCAGCGGGCGTGGAGCTCTGACGTCACTCTGTTTAAGCCGCATGCGCGTGGCCGTTTTCGTTTTCTGCGTTGAGTGTGTGAGAGTATAGTTTTTGATTCTAACAGATCTAAGGAAATTAACGTTCCAGATAACAGGAGTTTGCTCTCATTTATTATTGTTATTAAAGAAATATCATTTTTTTTCCAATAAAAACTTTGTGTAATTTTTTTTTACTTTTTTTAACTACAGTTATTATTATTTTTTAAACTGTGTGTATTTTTTTTTCAATAAAAATGTGTGTTTTTCAATAAAACACACATTTTTGTTTTGAATAAAAATAAGGAACATTGGGTTAATAAATTGTTAAAATTAAACATTGCTTTTTGCTCTCCAACAAGAGCTTTCCTTCAGAGCTCCCTAAGCAGTAAGAGCCTTTTAGATTCATTAACATCTTTGGAAAAGTAGCTAAAGCTTTGGTGGTTTTTCGGAATGATGTTAAAAGATGAAATTTTTTGTAATTGTCTATTCATTTATTTTGAAAGGAGTGAGTTTGTGAGGTTTTACTGTGATCTAATTGCATATTTTCCTTAGATATTAGATGTCAGTTTGTTACCATTGTAGGACAATTTGAGGTTTATGTTGTGTTTCCTTATAATATAATAATGTATCGGGGCATTATTATAATAAAGATGTTTATAAACTTTACCTGTGCGAGACCTTAATTGAAAAGTTTGATGCACTAAGTGCAAAGTATAAAATTATAATGCCTTCATATATAATTTCCTATTTTATATTTTATAAGTTACCTTCCCAAAATTACTGCTATATTTTTGACATTGTTACTGTTTAAGCAGTGAATTTTTTAAAAATTCTTTTTATTTTAAAGTGCTTTCTATTTTATTTGCTCTTAATATATTTTATATTTCTTCTTACAGATAATTGGATATCTCAGATTATTATCTGAAGTGCTAGTTGAATTCTAGCCCTGATGCAGTTATTATAGAAAACTGCATCAAGGTTTTAATTTTACTGGAGATGTTTTGAAGATGAAAAAAATAGTTCAGGAGTTGTTCTTGATATTGTGCTGTTTTTGTGTGAAAAAAATTGCATTCAAAGTTTAAGTTTTATGTGGTATTCAATTTTTTTTTTTTTTCTGTAATTTTGCTTTTATTTGAATACAAATGTAAATATATCAAGATCCCCATAGGACATACCTATTTTCTTATTCATTAGAAGCGTAATACTACCTAATAAATTGAATAGATAGTAATTGCCGCCCCCTTAAGGAAGCTGCGCTGTGAGGCAAGCGCCTTGCTGCCTCTGGTTCTCGCTAGCCCTGTGTTCTGGAAATTATTGATTTACGTTTACTTACCCTTCTATACTTCAGATGAGGCGGCTTCTTTCATATTTCCCTCAAAAATGTAATACTAATAATAATAATAATAAATGTTCTTCAAGTGGTAAAGATTATGCTATCAGTGTAGCTGTTGACTTTTCAATTTTATAACGTTTTGTGCAATCTTTTTTACAACAATATACTCTGAATGCATTGTAGATTAATGTATAAGGACATACACATAACAAATATTTACACGAAAATATGCACTGATATTTTAGAAGTGGTATTACTTTACAGCTTTTTTTTTAAATTCAAGCTTTGATTGTACTTTCTGGATTAAATGAATTTCGTATTTTTAAATAGTGTCTAAATTTAATGAAAACATTTGGAAAGAAGTTGGATTTTTTACCTTTAAAAAAAAAACCAGCATTGATAGTTGATTTCGTAAATATTAAAGTAAATCAATTAATAAAGGGAGCACCATTTGTACCAAGCTTTTTGGTTTGTTGCTAAGATGTTCTGCTTGATTTTTAATTGAAATAAAGTTGCGCCCCCTTTTTTATTTCCCCCCCCCCATCTCTCTAAGTTTATTCATATATAGAGACTTATTTTCATTAATGCTCGCTGTTAGACTCTAAAATCATTGCATGATTAATTCTTTTAGATGATTTTATTAGAGGTAAAATAAACAGCTTATAGTACAGTACACTAACAAACAGTTTTGTTTCCTGCATTTCAAACTTTATCCAAATTCTTAACAGTAGATAACTTTTAATCAAATAAAACTACAGAAAAATTCTAGCTTGAAATTTACGTTCAAAATTGCAGCTTCATTACAATTATATTTTAATTTTAGTTTTCTCTCTCTCATTTTTTTTCCTGTAAAAACATAAAGGATTACTTTTTGCATAAGTGGTTTCCAAAGGGAATCGTCGTCCCGCACGTCACAGCCCCTACAACGCAGAGACCACCCTGTTTGTTTGTAATTTATGACTTTCGGTAATGTTCCTGATGAACTCCCAACAGTTCGGAACTTCTTATCATTATTTAGTGGTACAATAAACGAATGCTCCTGTTAAAGCATTAAATAGGGAGGGTTGGTTCTCCGGTTGTTACATAGCCTTTGGGGTGTGAAGTAGGTTCTCTTGTGGTCTGGAATCCCCTTACTGCGAGAGTGATAATGTGTAATATAAATCTATAATGGACACCTGTTAATGTGCTCACCTTCGGACGAAAATCATTTGATAACAATTACCAAGTGCTAATATTAAAAAATAAAAGTTTAATACTTTAAAAATGCGAATAAATACTATGCAGTAGATTTTCGGAGACTACGTTAATTTACGTGTAATTGAAATTGAATGAATATATTTAGCGTGAAATAATAGTTACTAGAAAAGTACAATAAGACTTAGTAAATTATTGATATAAAAATAAAATTAAAAAAAAAAAGAAAGGGAGGAGGGGAAGGGGAGGAATCACCGATTCCTGATTGTCTGCTATTTTTTTTTTTAAAGTTTAACCCCGTCTGACTGAATTTTCAACTAAGTGTGTTAGTTTTTTTTAATATGTCCAATATCAATCACACACAATTTCAAGCTTTATTGATCATAAATAAAAATTGTCCGAGAAAGCGGACACAACGCAAAACATCAAAATTTTATGACAAAGAATTGTTCCAAATTAAAATATTTTCGTTTGTGTTAAATCCTTATACAGTAGTATCTCCATTAAGGGACACCTCCGAAAAAGAGACACCTCTAATTAAGGAACACTTTTTCTGGTCCCAGTCCCTTTAAATAGGGCCCACAATGTATTTACCTCTGGATAAGGGACACTCTATTTAAGTGATATTCAAAGAGAAAAGTTTCAAAAATTAAAGTTATATATAGGCTTGCCATTCGTCCCGGTATTTTGCTCTTGTGCTTTGTTTTGTTTTAAAATTTGTCGAATGTGATTGCAAATTTTAATTTGTTTCTTATTTATGAGAATTTCGCACCTAGTTTTTTTTTTTTTTTTTTGCGTTTAAGTAATCCAATTTTTTTTTTTTTTTTTTTCAAATTTGTCAAATGTGATTTCAAATTTTAATTTGTTTGGGATTTATGCAATAAAAAATAAATAAAGAATTATGAACAAATGTATATGATTTTTTTTTTAAATCAAATTCATACTTCAACTTAATGTTTGGTTGCATTTTGACAAAGTTTTAATGAACAATCTCATATTCTAAATCAAAAGTATTTTCAAATTATTTCTGTCATCAATTCCTTTAAAATATACTGCACACAATAATTTTTTTAAACTAGTTGAAGGTGATTTAAATTTTCTGAGAAAAATGAACTGGAAAAAAAATCGTACATTTCCCACTATTCCTTATTTTTATTCAAAACAAAAATGTGTTTTATTGAAAAACACACATTTTTATTGAAAAAAAAATACACAAAGTTTTTATTGGAAAAAAAATGATATTGCTTTAATAACAATAATAAATGAGAGCAAACTCCTCTTATCTGGAACGTTAATTTCCTTAGATCTGTTAGAATCAAAAACTATACTCTCACACACTCAACGCAGAAAACGAAAACGGCCACGCGCATGCGGCTTAAACAGAGTGACGTCAGAGCTCCACGCCCGCTGGCGTGACGTCACACTTGGAGAGCGCTCGCACATAATGTGAACTAACGTCCACCTTCTTAACGACGACAGACGACAGACGCACTTTCTATAACCTCAAGTTTGACTTTTAAAGTAATGCTTTTGTTTGAACGGCATTAGTCCTGTTGCATAATTTTCTTAAGATTTGAAAATATGTTTCGTAAATCTTATTCTTACTCCAGTGTTTCCGAAGAACAATCTTCGGGATGCTGCCGCGGATGTAAGTAATTTTCTTGAAACGAAATCGGCATACCTTGTTTTCGAATAATGCTATACATAAATAATTGTTCTAAGCATATTTTAGTTTCTTCCGCTTATTTGTTCAGGTTTCTATCTGGTGTCATCCTGATTGATTTTATAAATTTTTAAGCTTTCAGCAAGTACATTTAGCGAAGTACAGGATCTAAACTATTTTAGCGACTAAACTAGCAAATAAAATTTAGTAGAGATGGTAAAGATATTTGAACGTGCATGTTTTTGTCTTCTCTTAGTGTAAAAGATATTATACTCCCTCCAATTATCTGATATGTATTAAATGTGTTAAATGATTTTTAAGCTTGCAAATTCAAAGTAATGTTGGATCAAATCTGCATTTAAATGACAATTCTTGGTTTTGTCAAAATTTTGATTTGACACAATAATATATCACACGGGAAAGACATAAGCCTGTTTTAAAATCTCACATTTTACTGTATTGTATTTGGAATTTTTACATGTTATTTTTGTTGCTTTTAAAGTTTTATAAAGCTCATAATCTGGCAATATATATATATATTTTCGTATTGCTAAGGATGCTTTTATATTGAAACGTTTATGCTATCATTAAAACTTGCTTGCTTTGATGAAAATGCATTTTTTTTGCCCGTAACTAACAGATTTGTCAGATAAATATTTAACAATTAAAAATTGCATTTGACGTTTTATAAAAGGTTAGTCATTTTTTATTTTTTGGTGTATTGATTGACTTGTATATCATGGTTGATAGTAGAGGAGTCATACATGTAAAATGTTTCAAAAATTAGTGAGCAGTAGGAGAAAAAATCTGGGCAAAATAAATATATCTATAATTTACTTGTTTGGTTTTTTTTAATTTAAATTTTTACTTTTGATTGGAACAGATGTCATACGCCCCCCTGGTGGGGGGGGGGGGGGGGATATTTTTTATTGGCGCAAAACCAATGAAAAACCATTTTTGCTATAATTTCCTCTTGATATTCTAGATTGCTGGCCAACTAATATTGAAGTTCCAAGTAACAGTCGTTGGTGTTCAACTGAAATATATTTTAGATTATAACAACTGCTATGTAGTGTAATTGTCAAGTTACAAATCATTGCTGAATGGGAAGTGTTCTATCTTAGATACATTATCTACATAAAAATGCAAATGGAAATTTGAAAATACAATAGTTACGGAAAAAAGTGGGAAAATATATTTTGTGTTTCTAGAGATTGATGATTTTGACGAAGTAGATGTCTCAACAATTCACTCTGTTTTACTCTCTAAACCAAAGAAAAGCAGGGGTAAATTTTCCCTTCCAACTATGAGTTACTTCATATGTTAAAATAAATTACATTTTTATGTTAATAACAAATAAATGTATCTTTTAGTGAAACATTTGGGATTTGTTTCTTGAAAAATTCACAAGGCGTAACACACGTAACGTGCCTATTTCTCCAATTTTAAAATATCTATTTAAAAGAATAAAATTTTTTAAAAATTACTAAAAACATATTTGATAAGCTATCATTCCATGAAAAAAATTTAATCCTATTCATACATACATCACAGAATAAAATTATATATTCAATGTTTTGAATATGTTGGATTATAAAAGGTAACACACTAAAGGTCAAGACTCAGAAATTTTGGAAATGGCCAGTGGCCACTAAACTCGATTAACTTAGTGGCCACCTATGCGTCAAACAAAAGTGCAGGTGTGAGGGGGGGGGGGGGGGATTTTGCATCAGTGCACTTCAATTCCTTATGTGTCTTATTTTCAGTGAAGAAAACATAATATTTTGTCAAAACTATTAAGTCTACAGCAACAAAAAAAAAAAAAAAATGTGATTTTTAAACTGGAAAAGAAAAAGAAAAGACTATCTTCGTTGGCGATTGTAAATTAAGGAAATATGAATTTTTACGATATAGTTTTTCATATTGAATGTTATAGAGTACAAAAAATTTTAATGCAAAATTTTAATTGTTTAATAATAGAAGCAACAGGTAGCAAAAATCCCAATTACATTAACGAGTTTTTAAAAAAAAAACGCGATTACAAATACGGACCATTTTCGAACGCAAGG
This sequence comes from Octonoba sinensis, assembly GCA_038502835.1. Taxonomy (NCBI): domain Eukaryota; kingdom Metazoa; phylum Arthropoda; class Arachnida; order Araneae; family Uloboridae; genus Octonoba; species Octonoba sinensis. The sequence continues at coordinate 147,148,964 of CM076598.1, forward strand.
AAAAAAAAGTTATATTTTCAATCATAATTTTGATCAGTACATTTTATTTTAATTCTTTTCAAAACTTTTTTAAAAACTTTCCTACCATTTTCAAAATGGCGCGACACTTAGGCCCGATTTTATAAGTTAAAGTGAAAATGGCTGACCTGAAATTAATGTGTTGCAATGGCAAAAAAAAAAAAAAAAGATTAAGATTAAGATTGTTTCTTACTGCATTTAAGAGATTCATATAGAAGAGAAAAGGAACTTTAAAAAAAATAGCGCTATCGGGAAAAATTTTCGCCATTTTTTTTTTCCATGAAAAGGGGAAATGAAGTATCGGCCGCAATTCGGTTACTTGAATACCGAATTGATGTGTTTTTATTGTGCTTGTGTGCATGAAAGGGGCAAAGGTTGTAAATTCTATAGACGGATTTGAAAAGGAAGGATTTACTTTAGAAATTTTTAAAAAAGGAAAGGTGGCGATCGCACCTACTTTTTTGAGTCGCCACTTTTTCAAACAAGGTCGCCACGAGGCGAGTGGCGACCGCGAATCTTGACCTTTATAACACACATAACGAAATTTCAGAATTTTTTTCAACAAACAGCAAAGCAATATATATCTTCAAAATTTTTTTTGCATACTTAGAACACGTGTACTTTTATTAGCCAAATTTTAAAAAATACCCAACAAGTTTGTTAGAAAGCGCATTAAAGTTGAAAAATGCTGTGTAAATGTAACACCGTAATGAAAGAATTGCCTATCAGCTCAATATATAATATTTGTGTTTACTCACACACACATATATAAATAATAAATAACTAATTAAAAAATAAAAATAAATAAAAAAAAAAAGGTAAGTGAATAAATAAACAAATACATCAGTATATACGCAAATTTAGCTACTTAGCAATGAAACAAAACTACAAAATCAGATATGCTTATAGGATCATAGTATGTATAAAAAAGGCATGACCTGGAAAATGATTGGTTTTTATTGATTATGGGATTAGTTTATTTTAATACTACCATACTTTAAGTTTAAAAATATTAAAAGCTAACTTTGGATGAAATTAATAAAATTAATTCGCAGTATGATCACTTCTCGGCATGAAAACAATATTTAAATAAATGATTTTTAAACCGATTTCGAGACTCTAAATTTCCAAAATGACATCAATATCACTCATAATATTTATTCTATATATTTTTTATGAGACTATTTTCTCATAAAATTTTATCAAATTTCATTCAGTCCTTTTAGAGATATTAGGTCTTAAATTTAGCATTTTGACACCCAGATGCCAGGTTTCATTGATTACACAAAGCAAAGTAAAGTCAAAGACAAAGAAAGTAAAAATGTTTTTTACTTTCACTGTGAAAAGTATTATAACATACTTATTCAAGGGGAAAAAATTAGGCATGAATCTTACTTTCTTCCACTTAAAATTTTAAGGTGAAAAATGCAATTTTTCATTATTAATCGTTTACCTGCCAATGTTCCAAAAATGGAACATGATATTTGAGTAAACAGTTTCCCTAAAAATAATGTTTTGATTACATACTCTTTTTCTAAGCTTGTAAAGCATGTTTTGAATTTTAATTTGAATCTTTATCTATTTTTTTTTTTTTTAATGATTTTTTGAAATTTACGAATTTTTTACAGGGTGCGTAGCGGTGCTTATAAGTGCTTATATTTGAAAATAAAATATAAGGGCCCTTATAAGTGCTTACTTTTCCTTAAAATGTTTATTTTCTAAAAAAATTACGAATGTTTAGTTTCCCCCTAGCAGAAATCGAATGGTAGTTTACTCATCGGATGCATAAAATGGCGGTCCGATTGCTAAACCAGCGTACCCAGATCACCATTCATAGTCAAAATGTAAAAACATTTGTCTATGAAGAAAATATTGCAAATTTGGCGTAAAAAAACGCATGTCAGCGCCGATGCTTCCCAGAATCCGCCATTTTTGGTTCTGTAAATCCGCCATGATTGGTCGTGCTTCAAAATTCTGCATAGCGTTGGTGCTGAGCTTGCCAAGTTTGAGGTTCGGTACTGCATACTTGCCAAGTCCACTGTTTTTAACGGTAGACTCCCGTTTTTTGTGTCTGTCTCCCGATCTCCCGTTTAACACAATTTTCTCCCGTTTTTCGTAATTTTCGCTTTAAAATAAATCAATGAAGCTTCAATATTTTTTTGCTCAATAGACTGCGCTCGTAGTCGTAGTTACTCGCCGAGTAGTTTTCATGTGATTTTCCCGTATTTTGCCGAAATTCCGTATTGTTGAAAAGTCAAAATTTCGGCTCCGCGAATATTCGTAATTTTGGAATTAAACTTTTCCATCTTTAAATGAGAAAATCTTGAAGTACCATGCGTAGATACTTGCTTTAACTTACGAAACTTTAACAAATTAGCAGTAAAACTTCCGCATTTTGTCTTGCATATGCTTTCAAGGGTCAGTCCCGATTTCTTTTGAAATCCGCTTCGGTAAAAAGTCCCTAGTTCTTGTGTACTATCTCATTCCATCTCTTCGACATCAATAATTTCTGGTTTACCATTATTTTTTACGATTTAGCCTCTGTAGTAGAGGATTTGCGCTTCTCATTTTGCCACACCCACTCGAAATTTCAGTGAAAAAGTTTAGCCTTTTTAAAAAAATTTAGTGATTCTATTAGTTAGTTATAACTATTAATATTGCATCCTTATTAATAATCTTGTTTTAAAAATATTTTTTGCATAGAATTAAATTTTTTTTTTTTTCAACTTAAGGTTTGGGTTTCTTCCTTTTTGGGAGTCATTATGTATTGTTACAAAATAGATAAAGAACATTTCTTCCTATTTTTATTCAATATATAACTAAAAAATGGCTAAATTAAAAAAAAAAAAAATATTTTGGGATAACTTATTTGTTAAGTGCACACCAGACGTGGTCGTGATATTTTGTTTGAATTGTTGTGGGGTAGATGTAAGCTAGTAAGTATTTCAGAGAACTACTCTTTATAATTTAACTAAATGTAATTCTTGGGATTTTGTGCATTCCGCACAGTAATGCATTTTCTGTAAAGTGAAGCCAAGTTTTGTCCAATGCTGTCAAATGAAAATCTGGAGAATATTCTATTGCTCATAAAGAATAGTTTTGTTGGAAAATGTTTCGATCAAACATTTGATGATAAAATTTTATCAAATACTGCTGTAATGAACATTAAAATTTTTTTTTATTTGTAAGTCAATTTAATTGTTCATTTTGTGTGTGTGTGGGGGGGGGGGGGGGGGGGTCATTGAAAAAATCTCCTTTTTTTCTCCCTCCAAGGTTGGCAAGATTGATACTGTACATGATATTGCAGTGGCGCAACATTGGGGGTCATAGTAGGCCGTGTCTCCCCTCCCCCCTGAGTGATTTGAAATTTTTTTGAATAATTTTTATCAACAAAAGGCAATAATATGCATCTTGAGAAAATAAAGTTATATTTTTATCAATAAATAACTAAATATTGATGGCAGGGGAATCCAAATTTAAAAGAAAAAAAATAAGATTTAAAAAATTCTCAGCAGTGCCATATTATGTTACTCAGAAAATTATATTATTTCTCCCCCCCCCCCCCCGAAAGAAGAATTGCACAAAGTTCAGGGGAATTAAAAAACTGCCCCCCCCCCCAATAAAGAATATACATATATATTCATTATATTAAGTTAGATGATCAGAATATTACTTTCAATAACTGCAATTTATTACTTTATTGTATCTTTTTGCTAGATTAGCAGAATAATACCTGCAATAACTGCAATTTGTTACTTTATTGTATATTTTTGATCTATGTTTTTTAGTTAATACTACAATTAAACAAGCTCTATAAGCAATGCATCTGTTAAATAAAACTTATTTGTTTTCCTTATGTAGTGCAAAGCCTCTCTTCTCATTTTTGTTAGCTATTTCTGTTAGAAGTATATAATTTTGTCAAGTCGTGTTTTTCCTCTTAATTATGCAAGTAATAATGTATATATGTACTTAAACATGTGCTTATTTTTTCTTGAAAATGTGCTTACAAAGTGCTTATAAGTGCTTACTTTTTAAACTAGAATATGGCTACTCACCCTGTTTTAGAGTTTTGTCGCTTTTTACACGCAAATTTACCGAAAATCGGCTTTTTCACAAAATTATATAATATTCATTTTACATTTACAGAATACTTCAATGTATGATACTAAAATATTAGCAAATAACTTGGATGATATTTCAAAAAGCTACGCATGTTCAAAAAAGATTGTTCTAATTTTGGAACAATGGCCGTTCTGAGGAGTCGGACTTCCGGGAAAAGCGGCACTTGGTTTTACAGGGGGAATTCCGCATTCTTTCATTTTCTTATCTTTCTCTTTACAATGTATTCATGCAGATGTTTTAAAAACAGGTGTTTTTGCAGGTGTTTAAGTGTATACTTTCAAAGGGTGCTGAGTAGGGGTTAAAAAAAAAACAATGAAAAAAAGGGATATGAGCCCAAGGAGGAATTTGCTGTGCACCTGTCCTCTGACCATTGACTAAATTAACTAAGTTTAAAATAAGTTATACCTACCTAAATACCCCTAGTTTATTGAGCTAAATGGTACTGAATGACAGTTACAAAGTCACGTGATACTAAATGAATTAGGGATCTGAAAGAGCAGTTTTCAAGGGAACTTTCAGATTTTATACATTTTCTGAGCTATTAGTAGCATTTTTTTTCTCAATTTCGTTAGGCGCTTACCAAGCGTAAGCAAATGCTAAAAAAATGTCGAAAAGATTCCTAACTGTTGAACAAGCTGTGGCGTATTTAGAAACCTTATCAGATTCGGATCTATCTGATACAGATATATGCCAGTTACCTTGAACTAGGTAATATAACTGAAGAAGAATACATTATAGAGCATAATTTAGAACCAATTATGCCAACTGATGTGTGTGGAATGGTAATGGTAGACATTCTTTCAAACAGCTCTGGTGAAATTTTTCCAACAAAATCGGGGGGCAAAAGGGAGTTAGCGCATTAGGAAATGAAAGTAAAAAAAAAAGAAAACAAATGTCACGTAGCGGAAAGAATCTACTTTCAATGAACAAATCAAAACTGAAGATATTGAAACTCTCCAGCATACATTTCCAAACATGATGAATTTTTCACGAATTGATTTCTGCTTTAAAATTTTGCCTTTGGAGTTCATAGAACACTTGACGCATATGGCTAACTTATATGCATTACAAAAAGGAGAAACACTTGATGTTGACAGTAATGACATACTACAGTTTTTCGGATTGCTCCATTTGAGTGGCTATCATTCTATTTCGTCTAAAGACATGTATTTGAGCAGTGCAGAAGACACATCAATACCAATTGTGCCAACAGTTATGCCACGAAATAGATTTCGAAAAATAAAAAATAATTTTCATATATGCAACAACAGTAAATTAAATAAATATGGCTTAACATTAAATTAAAAAAAGATATATGGTACCAACTACTCAAGGACGGTGTGTAGTTTGTAAAAAAAAATACCACAAAAAATGTTTTCAGTGTGAAAAATAAATTCACCAACAATGCTTTATTTCTTATCATGGACATTGAATTTTCAGATAATTGAAAACGTATGTTGTAGATTCTGTAATGCAGTTATGTGCCAAAATATCAATTAAAATAAATAATTTTCTGAAATAAAATACACTAAGAGCAAAAAATCATTTAGTATAAAAAATTCGAATTTTGGGGAAAAAAATGCATCCACGCCGATGTTCCAAAAATGGAACACACTAAAAAACAAGGTAAAATTTTTTTTTTTCTTGAAATTTTTTGATTATTCCATATTTATTAAGTATAAACATGATCAATTTAAAAAATTTATGCATATTTGGTTATCCGTTAATAGTTCAGCATGTAAACGGTTAAGATGGTACTTTCAAGCTCTATTTCGGTAAATTTTTAAACAAGTGCCGAAAAAGAAACCGTAATCAAAATTTAGTTAATTCTTTGCAGATTATATTTGTTTTCAAATCATTTTAATGTATTCAGATATAAAGCTAGAACGATATTTGTAAAGTAATATTTTCACGAAAAATCACTCACGGTATGACCGAAGAACAGTTGTAATAAAGAAACTCAACGATTTCAATACTTTTTAACTCTTGTTTTGAGGTCTCAAGACAACAATAAATTGACTGACAAAACACAAGAAAAATCAAAAACTTCAAGCAACATGGCCTGGATGATTTCACATGGATTGACGCAGCACTGATTTTTCATGCTATGTCTTAAAAAGATCAATCAAAGCAAAAAAAAAAAAACTAAAAAATTTTTTTAAAAAAATTCTCATATTTCCAATTTTGAGGAGCGAACTGTAATTTAAAAGCACTATGATGTCTTTTCTCAGGAGCATACCCCCCTCCGGATATAACTTGTAAATTACTCAGCAACACCATGTGACACAAGAATACGATGAATGATGTACACAGAACAGATCAAATAAGTACAGAGAATGTGCATATGAAAGCCCTTCCCCTTTTGAGTTCCTGTCCGATAGAATGAGTAAAAAACATACTTTTTTCATAAGTTGCGCAATTTCAATTGCAATGCGGGAATAAAAGGTATTATTATTATTAGGGATGTACCGAGTAGCACTTTGGCCGATTACCGAGTATTCGGCCATTTACTACTCTACCGAGTACCGAGTAGTTGTGAATAAAAAAAGAGTATTGATGTGCACATGAAGAATTTTGTATTATATTGAAATGAAAACATACATTTTAACTACATAATATATATAAACTAATAAATAAACTAATGAAAGAAATTGAATGTAAGAATTCTAAAATAGAATTCTTTAAACCATTATAACTCTTTATAAAAATCAGTTTATCAAAAATGATTATTGGTTGCGGTAAAACTTCATTCAATAATGTAAAATGCCTCATAATCTTCTCTAAAAGTCTATATTGTTATTTACTTTCTTTTCATTTTTTAATTTTTTCTAGTTAATAATAAAGTGATATTTTTTATATGTAATTCTATTTTTAAAACTTAAGATACAAAATTATTAATGTCAAAAAAACACAAGGTTCTATGTACTATGACATAATTTAAGATACATTGATTTAAAATTGAAACACATTGCTCCTCAGATACAAAATTAATCAATTCAAAATTGTTCACTAGATGGCACTGCCTGAATGGATTGATTCTGCCCTCTAAGTAGGCAACAGAATAAACTATATTCTGCATCATTTTTCAGGATTAGGAATGTCATTTTACTTTTCCAGTTTAGTTGGTACTAGTATTTGATAGAATTTTGTGTATTTCCTTTTTCTTGCTGATAATTTCTTTACTTTAAAGTCGTTTTTTTTCCCCACTTTTACAATTGGAGCTTTTATGTAGCTAGATTTTGATTTTCATTTAGAATTGTGTATATATATATATATATATGTAATATATTCAGTTACCCAAAGAGAAATCATATTTAATGCAAATAAGTTACCACAAATTAATCTATTTAAAAGGTTTAGATGAAAAGATAATCTTTTCTTCATCAGGCATCCAAAAAGATTGCCAGGGCATAACATACAAGTTTCTGACATGTTTCACCAATTTGTTAAATCAAACATGTTGGACGCTACTCGTACAGCTTAAAAAGTGGCAAACAAAGTATAGAAAGTGGAAAAAATAGTCGGATTAGCATATGAACTTTACCAATATATAAGCTGTGTAAAAAAATATTTTATATACATAATTTTTTTTAATTATTGTATATTACGTCTTTATATTTGCATATTATTGTACTAATCAGTTACAAATTTATCTACTATTAGTAAACTTTTAAAAAATGACGAAATTTTTACAACTATTCGGTAATGGCCGAGTACTTAGTACACCGAGTATATACCGAGTACTCGGCACATCCCTAATTATTATGATGAGAAAATATTTTACACCTTTCTTATTAAATCCAGTGGGCACCTTTTCTGCAGTATTAGCCCAGCAAATTTTGGAAGTAATTTGGTTTCCTATTCCGGGTAAAAACTGCTAATTTTATCCAAATTTCCGAAAATCAAGTGCAATACGGGGGGCCAAAGATATTATGCAATCAGAAAAGTATTTTAGGCCGTGTTTATTGAACCCAGAGAGAACCCTTTCTGCACTATTAGAAAACCTTGAAGGAAATTTTTAAAAAATGAAGCAACAATAAAAGCAAATTATATACAAAATTTACTATTCGGGAAATTCCGGTGGGCAAACAACTCGGCCAGAACGAGTGGTCATAATTTTGGAAGGTTTGTGAGTCTGATAGTTGTCACAGACTGAATTGATAGAAGTTGCCATAGGTCTTGAATGTTTTAGATGAAGCAAGGCCGTATCCAGAGGAGGGGTTCCACAAGTCCGCCCCCCCCCCCCCGAAATCCCGAAATTTTTTGCAATGTAGCATATATTCCTCCCTAAAACTTTCCTTAGCATAAGTGTGTTGAAGTCCGCACCCCCCCCCCCCCCCAAAAAAAAAAAATTCTGGCTACAGCCTTGAGATGAAGATACTCGCGGACCTGGACCGTTAGAAATCACACGTTGAGAAGATGAGCGAACAACAATTCCTTTATCCAGAGGAATGTCAGCTTTCGTCTTTCTAGTAACTCCTGAATTGTGTCTGAAGGTGCCACCATCAGCAGTAGTCACCAAGGAGCCTCAGTAGTTCCTGAAACAGCAGCTGGAACCCAGTTTCTTGGGGATATTTTTAGCTTCACCTTTTCTCCTTCCACGAAAACTGAAGTGGGAGCATTTAATGTTGTTGATTGAATTCGCTGTTTCTCTCGAACTAACCTAAGTAGTGTAGATGATGATTCTCTTAGCGATTGTTGAGAGGGATGGATGGAAATTAAAATTCTGGTAGTAGGACGTTCAAAAAGTCTGTTCGCGATGAAGCCAAGTTGTTACATGGCATATTTCTCTAATTTAGCAATGACAGTCTAAAGTCGACTCCCTCAATATGAGATCTTTTTAGGAGTAATTTAGCTGTTTGCACATAGCGTTCCGCTAAGCCATTTGGTTTTGGGGCAACCTTGATGTTACATGTTTGATTTTCCAGGAACGAGTAAACTGTCGGAAAGCATCTGAATAATATGTAGGTATATTATCAGATTCTATCTGGTGTACTATGTGTTGCAAAACAATCTTTTAAGAACTCAATAACGGCATGTGATGTTAGGTGGTGCAATTCATCGAAGTAACCAGAATAACAGGGTTCGTACGGTCCTTAAAGGTCCTTAGAAAGTCCTTAATGTTCATTTTCATTTTTAAGGCCTTAAATAGTCCTTATTTTTTATTCCAGGTGCTTAATTTTTTTTTTTGTTAAAATAAGAAGGTAGCCATGCGCTTCATTTGTTTGCAATCTTTTGTATTCTTCGCAAGAATCAAACTTCTTTCATTTCAACTACTTAATCGAACCTCAAATTTGGTTTGATCGGGACCAATACTATCGCGGCTTTCGGACAGACCCAAAATGGCGGATTGACATAAACATCAACGCATTTTTACTTCAAATTGCAGTGCTTTCTCAACTAGTAGATAAATAAGTAACTTTTTCTTTTGAAAAGGTGTATCTAAATTGATGTGTTATATATTTTTACAAAAAAAATATTCATGGATTTTGATAAAATGCTTCAAATTACAACACCCAATTCAGTGAAAATAAACTTATACCCACCTACATGGCAGCTCCCAATTTGCTATCTCCTGCAATTGTATGAAAAAGAAAATCGAGCTACATCTTTAAAAAAAAAAGAAAGAAAAGAAAAATATTAGTTGACAAGTAGAATCAAAGCACCAAGCATTTGTACAAAATGCAATGGTGCCCGGTAACTGGGCACCGAAAATAAAAGAAAAGAAAAAGGAATAAAATTTGAAAAGCGGACTTTTAAGGACTTGAGGAGAAAAAGTTTAATAAATAAACAAAAGGTGGGAGTTTTCGAAAAAGGGCCGAATTTCGGGCTATCAAATTTGGGATTCGATACTATTTATTAAGTTTTGTTGCAAAGTAAATAATTCTTTTTTTGCATGAAAATTATTACTAAATCATCTACATTCTAAACAATTATCAATAAGGCAAGTAGGAGCAGCTCTTAACAAGTAATCAGTAAATAAATATTGATTTTGAAACTTTTTTTTTTTAAATTTAAGTGGGGGGGGGGGGGGATACTTCAAAGAAGCATGTTGTTGACATCTATTTCAGTAAAAGCGATACATTTAACTAACATGTAGGCACAAAAAAAAAAAAAAACTTTCAGCTTTTTGCGTTTGACCAATCGTTTGTATGATTATCACTTATTTATACTGTTAAAGGTAAAAGAATGATTTATTTTTATTATCATTTTCCTTACGTCTTATACTATAATTAGCGCCGAGTTGCCAACTCCCCCGATCGCTTTTCAGCTGATCTTTCGCTAAACAATTTGTTCCCCCATTGTTTTCTTTAGATCAAATAAATTCCAGTATCGAAAATTTGTTTTAAAGCAATGTTTTAATATTTAATAAATTTTAGTAACCGATCTGGCTTCCCGATCGTTCGTTGTGGGGTTTTGTTGTGTGGGAGATGATGGATATGTGCTGCGTTAATCAAAATTTGTATCTCGTGAAATTTCTTAATTTGCAGTAAATTGAAGGAATCGACCTCTTCTTAAACCTATACACCGTAATTGCCTAATGCTCCGTTTTCCCCTAGTTTTTCTGTTTGTATTTGTGAACTTGGAAAATTCGATTTTTTGCAAAAAGATCCGATTATTCAAGTTGATGTAAAAGTATTTTTATCTAAATGGATTGAACTACAAAACAAGAAATTTTTTAAAAAGACATGTATTAATTTACATGAATTTTCATAACTTATAACGCGAAAATGTAAAAACCTATTTTTCGGAAACTTGCAAACATCTAGCAGGTGCTTCGCCGAAAATTGAACGCAGCTTTTGAGACTTCTGTCTTTTTGCATCCTATAAATATATCAATTATTTAAAAAGTTGACAGTTGTTTTAGTATTTGCAGCTTGTAATCTGCTTGTTTTATTTTTTATTTAAGAGAAAATTTTTCAATTTTTTGAAACTTTATTTTAGTTAAATTTTGGTAGTTATTATTTGAGGGTAATTAATGTACAAAGTTTTAAGCGAATAACCCCATTTAATTTTTATGTTGTTTTCAAAATGAAATATTTTTCTGAAGTTGAATAAGTTTTTTCTGAATTCTTGCAAGCTCTTCTAAATTCTTTTAAAAAATTATTTATGGCAGAGATAAAAATTTAAGCCGAAATTGAGATGCTGGCAGCATAAGTTAAGTAAAATGAAAAAAAAAAAAAATCTAAATTAAACACAAGTTCTCAAGACAAAATGCAGCGTTTTCTTTAACATTATTTTTATTTAAATTGTTTTTTATTTGACTTGTATTTTATAGCACTAACCATTTTTGATAATTTTTCATATCATGATAATTTGCTTATATATGATTAATACTTGTGTTGTGAGCTTCTTATTACTAGCTTAATAATTAAACTCCCTGACTGTATTGGACATTAGAAAAGCAACAAGCCAAAGAGAGCTCCATAAAAGTTTGTGTTGTGTTCCTAATAAAAATACGATGTTAAAATTTCCTCCTTCAATAATGCTCCCTTTTGAAATAAAGTTAACAGTTTGTATATTTCGAAAAATTTGTGAGGTCCTTAAAATTTTTTGTAGGTCCTTAAAAAGTCCTTAGAAAGTCCTTATTTTTGGTTTTGCCAAAAGCGTACGAACCCTGAATAACTATCAACAACAAGGTGATAGGTTTTTCCTCTAAATTCAAACAAGTCAGAGGCAACTCTTTGTCATGGATAACATGGTACAGGTTTCATCAATAAAGGCTCAGTGTTAGGAGCTCTGGACGTTTGTTGACAAATGGGACACTCTTGCACGTAACTAACACTCTAACACGTAACTTTGGGACATGGCATGCCAAAACACTATATCTTGAGCCCTGTGAAGTGAAAGATTAATTCCTAAATGTCCTTGATGGATAAGCTTTAAATCAGGGTTTGTGTTTTTTTTTTTATTAAAAAAAATTGGATTTTTTAAATTTATTTTTCATTTTTTAAACGGACTTTAAAGACTTCGGATATTTATTTTTCTTCACTTATAAAAGTAGTAAGACATGTTAAACGTTATGTAAAAACACATTTTAAACTGTTTTCAGTTGATATTTTTTAATGATAATAAAAATGAACAAAGTTTTAATACGAATGCATGATTCAAATAAAATTTAACCCTACCAGGAACAATAGTAAAAAATGAACAAATTAAATCTGAATTCTTTTACTGTTGAATACTGTAAAAAAATCAAACATTTGTGTGCCCCCTTGAGTGATTACAAAGAAAAGTAATTATTCATTTTTTTGTTTTACAAAGGGGAAATTAGAACTTTGAATTTTTATTACGATTCAACCTTTTGCCAAAAAGTAATTACGATCACGGCAAACGATTAACTTAAAATGTAATCTTTTTTGTTATGAATCATAAATTTTGATTGAATTTTTTTAAACAAAAAATATTTTCCGAAAATTTTATGCAACAAGATAAACATTTTAAAAAGTATTCATAATTTTAAAAACTATTTTTTTTAAATTTTTTAAATTTTTTGATTTTATAAGAGAAAATAAAATATGATGAAGCTCATTATAATGAAACAATTTCAACACCATTCTATTATGACCGTCGTTCCAAAATTTTAAAAAATTTGCATTTATATAACATATTTTATGTAAAAATCAGGAAAGGGCACCCTTTTTGGTATTTTTCGAATTTTTTTTAAAACTTTTAATGTTGAGGAATAACTACATGGATCGTTATTTTCTAATATAAGGGGAAAGGAAACCCTATCACTAAAAGAATAGAGGAATTTGGCAAAATAAGTGATTTACCTGGGTTTTAATTGTTTTTTTTTGGGGTTTTAAATAAAAAATCATTCTATTTAGTTGACCCGAAATTTTTCTGAAAACGTATTAAATTTTTTCCATTGTATTTTATTTTCTGTTTAAATTGTTTCAAATTTTTTTTAACAAAAAAAAAAATTATTTAATTTGTTGGCTTTGAAAAATTGCAAAGGAATAAAAAAATATGCAGATATTTGTAAAGAAAATTACCTTTTTGGGAAAATAAATTTTTTTGGGGGAATTTTTAGAATTTTTAAATTTCAAAAAATTTTGGGGGAACATGAACAAATTTTTTAAAAATTTTAAAATCTGAAGCAAAATTAGTAAAACTTAAAAAGTAATAATTGAAGTTATAAAAAATAATATCAATGACAGAAGATTTTAAAAAGATTTTTTGTGGGTTTTTTTTTAACATAAGCATAAATTTTTTTCCAAAAAAAAAGGATTTAAATAAAAAAAATAATTTTGCAAGGTTTAAATTTTCAAAGACAAAATTTTTAACTACAAACGTTCAATTTCAAATTTTCAATCTTTCTTTTTGAAAAGTAGCTGCCTCCAGAAGAAAAAGATTTTAATTTAATTTTTTAAAAAATTTTCCTAAATATTAATTCATGCATGTAAAAAACAATTGGGAAAATGTCTGAACATATATCATTTTCTTTTACATACCTATTAATTAAAAAGAATATTAGCATTAAAATATAAATAAATTTAAGATTTAAATGTATGTACTTTTTTAAATATTCAAAGAACATATTTTTAAAAATAATAATAATCACACATACCAGGGTTAAGATTTCATGCATCTTAAGCATAGAGCATCATGTAACGCCTGCTCTTAAATTGCTGAAGTGTAAATGTGCTATTCTTTAGAAAAATTCTTCACTTCTGCCATTAAAGAAAGGCGAAAACACAAAAGTCATTTCATGTCTCTTTATGTGTGTAGGTGATAGTACCAACACTAGATTTTCAGGGGGGCAGTCAGAGAAAAAAGAGGGGAACTCTCTTTTTTACTCGCGGCGGTCCCGTCCAGACTCTCGCCTATTGCCCAACCGTTTGAATATGTTTTGAAGAGGTAATTAAAGAAGCAAAATGACCGATGCATTTGGTCCTTATAGACACCTTCCCCTTTCTTATCTACCCCGAAATCTGTGACTTGCGGACAGATTACCGCTCTTGTACCGAAACTGGACGACGCAAGGAGACCGGAGACCCCCCCCCCCCCCCCCGAACTGAGAGCCCCAAGGCGATGCGAGTGACATATCAGACTCCCTTTCTTCTCGGGCTCTCCAGCCATTCCCCGTAGAGAGTGGAGCCGCAATTAAGGATTCTGAGAGGGACAAGTAGGACAACAAGCTTCTCTAGCAGACTATTATATGGTCCTGCCATCAAGGCTCTGCGACCGCCACACAGAACCTTTTATATTATGATCGCCCGTAGGTTACAGACCGCTTAGGATAGGACTTCAGTACACAGTTTGAATTCTTTTTCTTGTAATCTTATCTCTTCTATCCAAGGGTAGCGCTAAAAATTTCAGCTTTCAGCAGGTCAAGATTACACGATTGCAGGACTAGCAGATTACGGATTTTTTCCTTAAGATTACGATTAAAATTTACGGGAGAAAAAGGATTACGGGATTACACAACTTCGATTATGATTACGAGAATATGCCATCATCAGATTACGATTACGATTACGATTTTGTCAAAATGTAATCGATTACAGCCGATTACGATTACGTAATCGCGATTACTCCAAGCCTGGTGTGCACTTAATTTTACATTGAATGTACTTTATTCATTTTTCTGTTTTATAAATGAAATAGCAACTTGCAATTTTTTAAATTTACCTATTTAGTAAAATCATTTTTTTCCATCACTCAATCCATTACTTAAAACTGAAACTTTTTTGTTTTAATCAAATATTTTTATTGAATATTTCTAAGCTGAAAAAATATTTCACAAGGGAAAATTATTATGGAACATAGATGAAACATCTTTAAGGATACGTATTCTATATTCTAAATAACTTTGTTTTAAATTTTATCATCCTGTATTTATTGTGTAGGTGGTATTCATCAAGTAGAACTAAAATACTACAGTCGAAGCTCATTATAACAACCACTTATTATAAAGACCATTCTATTATAACGACCAGTGGTAAAAGTCCAAACTTTATCCCTATAAACACTGTGTTAATTTGCTTTCAGTATAACGGACCGTTTTGTATCGCCTAATCCAATACAGCGACCGCATTTAGTGGACACTCTTTCTGGTATTTTTCCAAATAGAGCATGTTTTTAATTTTAAACTTTAAATGACCTTGGTTTTTACGGACAGGCTGCATGGAGTCTTCAGTGTTCAGTCTAACTATGACAGGGGTAAGGGGGGGGGGGAGGAATTATCTCTTATCACAGTACGGAAAGAATAGAGGGAATTTCCGGATTTCTTAGGAAAAAGGGTATTGGCAGATGTATTAGTAGTTGGTCGTTTGAATCGTGTTTTTTTCCAATGGTCGATTCTTCGAAATAAGACGAGGAGTCATTCTATTATGCCAGGTGTCATGTCACCTCAGAAATTCTGCTTCTAGAAATACGTATGTAATTTTTGCCCTATGTTTTCTACTTTAAAATCTGTTTAATATTTTGCCCTGATAATTTTTTTTTATAATTCAATGATAAAAAAATTATTTAAGCGTTTAGTTGGAATCTTTGAAAAATTAGTAACTTTAATGGAACTACTGAACATGCATGATGCATGTATATTTTTTAAAGAAAATTCTACCTTTTATAGCGACTACTTGATATAGAGACCTTTTTCTGTGGGAAGCAGATGGTCGTTATATCGAGCGTCGACTGTATTATTAAAATTAAAACACATTAATTGGATGGATCATGATTACTATGAATTGTTCAATGAAGTATGTTAAGACATCTGAAGAACAAAAATAATATTGTAAAGCTTAAAAAAAAATAATAATTAGTTCCTACAGTTATGAAATAATATATACTCACATAGACAGAGAGATCTATGAAGTTTTGCTTGAAATAGAGGTTGTAAATGCAACATTTTCTAACACTAAAATAAATTTTTAGAATTAAAAAAAAAAGGATTTAAATCAACAAACCCTACTTTAAATATTTATTTTGCAGACTTCTTGGTATAATAAGTTGCTCAGATTAGAGCAAGAGATTTTCATTAATCTACAGCTCGTCTCTATAGTTTCAATATTTACGAAGGTCTTGGAGCTCTTCTTGAACAGTAGCTGGCCATCCAGTAAGAATTAAAGACTTTAATTGCTGCAAATATTCATTTATCGCAGACAAGATTTCCGGATATAATGATATTAGAAAAGGAACATCAACAGTTCCAAAATTTCTTCATCTAAGCAGCTTTCAACAGAATTAATTGCACAGTCACGACTAAGAGCATCAGGTATTGGCTTGTCTTTTCCGTATTTGTAAACAATCATTGAATAATATTGCAATACGTCAAAGAGCAAACCCTGCAAACAAGGTGGGGCTGACTGCAATGGCTCTTTAAATATAGACTCTAACAGTTTATGATCCATTTCAATCACAACCAATTTGCCGTATATTTTATCATGAAATTTCTTGCACCCATGATGAATAGCCTGTAACGGTGCGAGAGTGGCTGTGAAGCGCCGGGAGTAGAACCAAGATCGTTTTGGTAGTAGCCGCATTCTTTACCGCTTTCTCAAAAGGCGCGCCCCCTGGGCAGGAGCAAAGAGGGCTATTTGAAGCACTGACTCGAACCGCTACGTACTCCGCCCCCAGTAAACGAGTAGGGGAAGAGTGAACGATATTTTACCACAGATAGGTGCACCAGCGCGAGAGAAAGGCTGCGTCAGGTTGCTGCTTGAGTGAGTGAAGTTTGGGCCTGTTTGCTCGGATCCGTGGCTGGGCTCAAGTGCGAGCGCATGCAGACTGCACGAATGCGTGCGAGCAAGTCATCTCGTGGCGCCATCTGTGGAGTGTTCAAGTATCCATTGCTGCGTGCGTAAATGCCGGGTCACCAGATGTAACGGTACGAGAGTGGCTGTGAAGCGCCGGGAGTAGAACCAAGATTGTATTGGTAGTAGCCGCATTCTTTACCGCTTTCCCAAAAGGCGCGCCCCATGGGCAGGAGCAAAGAGGGCTATTTGAAGCACTGACTCGCACCGCTACAAGCCAAAGCTTCTTTTTCTATTTGTGAATAGTATTTTTGAGTAGGTGTCAAGGCTTTAGTTAAATAGGCCACAGTTCTACTTTCTTGAAGGAGAACTGTTCCCATATCATGAGAACTAACATCAAGTGAGACTACTACAGGTTTGTTGACATCATAGTAAGTTAATTTTGGTGCATTTCGAAGTACTTCTTTTAGTTTAACAAAGGAATGTTCTTGATGTTTAGACCAATCCCATAGCATGATCTTTAGACCAATCCCATAGCACATTCTTTTGAAGAAGTCCTTGCAAAGGTTTAGAGATTGTAGAATAGTTTGGAATAAATATTGAAACATAGTTAACCATACCAATGAATCTTTGCAACTCGGATAAACAAGTAGGTGTCTTCAACAATTAAATAGCTGTTGGATGGATCAATCTCGATACCATCAGGGGTAAATAAGTGGCCTAAGAGCTTAACTTAAGCTCTTCCAAACTGGCATATTTCTTTATTTAGACAAACACAATCAAATAGTCTTTTAATAACTTTTTGTGACAAAACTTTCATTTCTTCAGTATTCACCCATAACAATATGTCATACATGGAACATTCTATGTTTTTAAAATCTTTCGAAATGTTTTTCTTTACCTGTTGAAATATTTGGGGGGCTGAAGCAAATCCAAATGGAATTCTTAAAAAAAGTGTCCCCAAGGAGTATTAACAGTTAAATACTCTGAAGTTCTCAAAAGTAAAGCTTAAAAAATCACTTTGACAAAGAATTTTAAGCACTAAATTAGTGCAAGATGTAATTTTAATTCATACAATACTTAACACGTTGACTGCCAACCTACGACCCAACTCGAAAGTAGGTGAACTTGTTGAGAGACTAAATTACAAGTTGTCTTGTTGTTGCAGACGTTTTTCATTTTTCAATACATTTATAGAAAGTTAGTAATTTTTTACTTAATAAAATGTTTTGTACAATATGTGGTAATTAAATTAAAAACTATCGTCTGGAGATCCGTAGACTACAAACAACGCTGGCAGTCAGCGGGTCGGCAGTCAACGTGTTAACAAAGGAATTTGTCCCATTTTTGCATTAAAAAATGGATTTCATTTGCAGTTAATGCAAATAGTCCTTCAGCTAACACAGGCACTGGGGAGCTGATTTGGCCGCTGCCACTCAATGTCTGATTTTTTGGGCAAATCCCAGTTTTCCCAGACTTGTGCTATTTCAAGCTTTTGAATGATATATAATACTTAGGCAAACGTTTTAAATGACTTTTTAATATTTTTTTCCAATTTGTTTCAAGTTAGCTTATTAGTTAGCTGATTAAGTAAATATGCTGCAAGACACTGAAAAATTTTCAAAGACAAAAACGTTCTTGTTCAAGTACATTTATTCATTGTAACAATCTATAAAGATGTGCGTAAAATACTCTGGTATACACCCTGCTTCTTCTGTGCATGAAATGTTTAACTGAAATGTTCAGATAAACCTAACTCTAAATTTAATATCA
This sequence comes from Octonoba sinensis, assembly GCA_038502835.1. Lineage (NCBI taxonomy): Eukaryota > Metazoa > Arthropoda > Arachnida > Araneae > Uloboridae > Octonoba > Octonoba sinensis. The sequence goes on from CM076598.1 coordinate 147,167,578, forward strand.
ATTATTGTAACCTTATGTAAATGCAATTCAAAAATTATTTTACTTAAAAAAGTTCCTTTATTTGTTGTTTTTTAACTTGATACCTACATTTTGAGAAATTCAATCTTTTTGCATCTGGCAATGGGAATTGGATTTTTTTTTTCTTTTTTGCTGTTTATTAAGCTTTATTAAAGGCAAATAAGTTTAGTTTCCTTTTATTTTTATTAAAAACTTAATCTGAAAATTTTGCGTGATAAGCAAAGCTTATGCTCAATCACTGGTTTTATTTTATTTTTGTTTTAGCTTTGTTATTAAGGTCTAACTTAAGAATAATACTGTCGACCGTTTGAAAAAACATGAAATGAAAAGTACAGCATAAAAATTTGAATAAATTTTGAAACATTCAGAAAAAACAAACTAATTGAGCATGTAAAAGTCACTTCTTCATTATAGCAGCAATCATGTTGCAGAAAAACATTCATTTATCACAATGAATTGATTGTGCTTTTAAGCAATATGTTACATGTCTAAAATTCTTTGCAAAGTAAAAAAAAAGGCTTCCTTTAGTTTACTTCTCAGTTATAAGTATGTAAACGAACAGCTTCATCCGTATGAAAAAACAATCTTTTTATTATTCCTTCTGTATTGAAAATGTTTTTATGACAAACACATAACCTTACAACATTTTTTGATAGTTTTTCTTGCCTCCAATACTTAAATGTTTATCCGTCTTGAAATTCAAACCTTTACACGCAATGATACTGCTATGGTTAGCCCTTTAAATCCTTGCTTTTAAGTCCATGCTATCAGCTTCAAATGACCAAAGTGGCAGAAAATGTAAGTTCTGCATGTACACACTTTTTCATCCGTTTGGACAGCTGCTATAGAATCGCAGGCAGCCATGAATTTTTCAGAGCAGTTAATGCTGGTGCAAATCCTACATGCATGATATTTCTGTTTATTGAAAGTCAATATGGGTGCTTAAACAGTCATTTTTTTCGGTGAAACAGAATACAAACCATTCTCTGTTGTGATGGTGGATTAGAAAATATTTTTCTAAGTTCAAAATATTAATTTCAACATTGTTTGAATTTTTTTAAAATACAGTCATTCAAGGTGACTTTGAACCTTTGAACCATTGGGGGTAACTTTGAACCATGTTACATCTTTTGGTATGTTTGACTAAAAAAAAAAGTAGCTAGAAGGCTAGTGCTGTACTCGGCTTAATAGATTTTAAAATAAGTTTCCTGCTCTTAATTTTTAAATTAAGTCGAATATACTAAAAAGTATGACATAGTTCAAAGTGAACTCATGATTTATAGTTAGCCTGAATGACTGTAAACCAGATATGACTTTTCTTGTACTTTAAAAACAAAAATGATAAAGATATGATGTGCAATTCTCGTCTTTTTTAGCATGCCGTTGTTTAACAAGGATACCTTATGCAACTCTAATAGCAACAGTATTATGCTGCGCTGGTGTTGGAATATTCTTAGGTTCTTTTTACCGTGGCATATCCTTGACATTGAGAACATTTGAGGAAGTTTTTCATTTTCAGTTTGAATGGTATGATGAATGATTTTATTTAAATGTTATTTTATGCTAAAAAGTTTAATTCCTCGATTATAGCTTTTTGTGTCATTCACCAATACAGATAATATTGAATTGTTTATTTCAAAAAGGTTACACCTTCGTTTTAAAAACCGAACAGTTTTTACTTATTAATTTTATGACATTATTAATAAAAAATAGTTTTAATTAAATACAATAATAATGGTGTTGCCTACCAAAATAAAATAGTATTTTAAAAGATCAGGCCTGTAAAATTTTCCAAATTTCCGCAAGTCCAGTTTTTCCTAACTCCTGAAAAATTTATGTTTTTAAGGGTTATTATCTTTTAAAAATAAACCATTCAGTTTATGTCTGCATAAAAAATGGAATTAAGCAAGTTAGTCCTAAATGCTCATGAATTATTTTCTTTTCAGTAATCATATTTTATTGCAGCACTTTTTTTCAAAAGATTAAACATAAAAGGATAAATTATTGATAAATCTTAATGGAAGACATTCTAAGCTTTAAATACATAAGCAATACATAACTATGTGGGATATAAATATTGTTTTTTATTTGGACTATGCATTTCAAAATTTTGAAACGAAAAATTATCTATTTTCTTATGACAGTACATATGAATATATATGTTACAGCTATAGCCCGAAGTCTGGCCACTTTGCGAATTGGCCGCCCATTTCGCACTTTGGCTGAGAGGTATGGCCAAAGTGTGATGTAATTGAAACGATCAGTGAATATTCTACTTTGACCGGCCATTTCGCGAAGTGGCCACGATGTTCCTGCCTAAATGCGATGTGCTCATTCAAGAATGCCCGGTAGGCGGCGCATCTGCAACGGTAGGCGTAAATGCAGAAGCAACAAACTTTTATGCAATTCGAAATGTCACAAAAGTTCAGCTTGTTATGATAAGTGATTACGGTGGTTTATAATTCATTTTTTAATTAAAGGAAAAGAAGTAAATTTTTTATGTTGACCATTTTACTACTTTTTTAATATCTTGTGTATTTCTAATAACTTTTACTTTATAGAAAAAAAAATTGTAGTGGTATGTTTTTTCACATACCGGGTGGTATGGTGGAACCATAATTTTTTAATATTTGTTTTATTAAAAGGTTAATTTGCTAATATTGCCCCTTTTGTTTTCTTTTTTAATTTAAAAATATAAAAAATAGACAAGTTTTTAAATTAAAATTTGAAAAATTAATTTTTTTTACTTTGTCTCAAAGGCTACATCCCATCGCAGTTATCTGTGGGTACCGCAGCTAGTAATTTTTAATTGCAATCTGGCTGGCCTATTCCCGAAATTAAGAAAAGATCGGACGTTGGCCAGACAATTTACAGAGTTCTTAGCCATTTCGCGAAGTGGCCGAATTCGGGCTTGGGCGGTAACATATATACAGTAGCCCCTCGTTGTTGCGCTTGTCAGGGGACAGCAAAAAAGCGCAATATATCCTAATGCGTGCTATAACCGATACTGTCAGAAATAACTCAAAAAGTACAAGCAAATTAAGTGTCAACGTAAAACAATTAATTTAATCTTACATAATGACAACATTCTTAATAAAAATTGCAAATAAAACTAAACTTACCAATTGCTATTTTCATGCACATTTCTGGTAATATAAATTCAGAATGTATTTCTATTCAGAATGTTTTTTGTTTAACACTTGTTTTCCATTTAATATGAATGATTGAAAGTGGACGAACTGCATTGTAGTTACGTGGTTAGACTATTCGTTCGTATTTAGTGTAAGCTTTTCCAAATGCAGTCTTTTTACTTTCGAGAGCTCAAACTTAAAATTTTGGGAAATATGGAAAAAGTGAGATATAACCGAATGAGTGATATAATGAGGCTCAATATAACGAGGGGTTACTGTATTGTAAACTAATTAAATTGAAGAACAGAATGAAAAAATTGATTTTGTTTCGGAGTAAGACCATTTTTTCAGTGAGTACGACGGTTATTTTACGTTTAAGAAAGAACAATGAATTTTAATTTCTTTTTGCAGTTGATTTCAATGTTCAAATGTTAAAGTTCTTTTATGAATATTTCAGGCTAAATGACATATACATTGTGTTCATTATCATCGGAGGAGTCATGGGTGCCTTTAGCTTAATATTATTGCTTGTTGGATTTTTAGCAACTGGTGCGACAAGAGAAAGAGTCTATCGTGGCTTTAAATCTAGAATTGGTGGTCGTTTATCATGTGCTTTTGTGAGTGTTAATATTTTTGATTTCCATTCTGAAAACTATGTTTTAAAGTAGTTTATTTTCATGATAAGTACTTATGCTATGCATTCTTCAAACCCGATTATGTTATATTACTCATTAGCTTGAATAACATCATATACAACAATATGGTTTTTGATTTAATACTGCTAGATAATAACAATTTTCCTTATAGTACTAATTGAAAAATCACCTCTTTTTTTGAGTTATGATATTGATGCAGAAAATTATTGCTATGCATACACATATACAATCAAGTTTTTAAAACTTGGTATAAGAAGGGCTACAAAAAGTGTAGAATTAAAATAATGTCCCTTAGTCATTCAGATAACGCTTATCAGGGGTCAATTCAGCATTTTTTATTAGGGTTTAATTTTTGTGAATTTTAGAGATTTTTGTGAAAAATCAAAGGATTTTGTGAAAATTCAAAATTTAAACATACAGTGATAACAGTTTTATTTATTGTCGCTTATTTAATAAAAAAAAATCTTCAAAAAGTAAGATGTAGTAGCTCAGAATTTTGTAAAGGGTCCGTTTTGATTGACTGGAATTTGTGACGATAAATAACACCGTTTTGATAAAGTGGAACTTTTGGAAGGGTCGGAAAATGGACCTGAATTTCCTCTATGGCAAACCCTGCTTATTAATGAAAATTATTCTTTGAGTACATTGCAATGACATGTATTTATTGGCAATGTAGGAATAGATAAGAAGTTCCATCTAGAACTATACGAGCCTACTTTCCCATATACACCACCTTCAAATTTATAATCTAGCTATCTCTCTTTCTCTTTTTCTCATTTAACTTCAGTTCTTAATTGCTTCCAATATACCTTTTTTAACGGTTAGTACATATTCATTCTCTCATTCATTCATAAATTCATTTATTCAGTCATTCATGTATTCATTCATTTACTGATTCACGTATTTATTCACTTACTTATTTTTTTATTCATTAGCTCATCTATTCACTCATTTATTTCTTTTTTATCATTTATTCACTCATTTGTTCATCCATTCTTTTACTTATTCATTTAGTCATTCATTAATTCAAAAATATTCTTGAAAATACCGATCAAAACATTTCATATGAAAATAGGCTTGTTAGCTCTGGATGAACTTTCTATTTGTATCATGATATAAGAGCTTTCCGATAAAGTTTGTTCCAAGCAAATAGGTCCGTTAGATCAGGATTTATATAGTACAGTCAACTCTCCGAAATCCGCACTGCTTGGGACCAAGGGTTGTGCGGATTTTAGAATTTTGGGACCGACAGACTGACCAACACACTTTTTCCCCATCTCAAAACCCTACTTTAAAATGTTTTATTTTTCAATCTTTATTTAATTACTTAACTAATTTTTGACTTTTCTTGATTTCTAACGATATTTTCACTATACATTACGCCTTCTTTCACGCTTTATTTATTTTTTACTTTTACAGAAAAGTAGGCTAAAAAATAGAAAAGTTATATAGAGGAAAGACACAAATGCACAGCACACATATATAAGTGTATGTAGTGAACTGTATAAGGTAGACCTAACTCACTAAAGGCACCAACTATATTTCTTTTGCACTATATTCAAGTTCACTTCATACATATCACTCCATGCTATACATTCTAACTTGCTGTTCAAATTCATAGGGAGTTGAGATATGAGTATAACTGAAATATTCCAATGCTTAATTTAAGGTACAGTCAGACCTTGATACAAGGTCACCCACTGGTACTTCGTGACAGTGCCTGATAAGCGGGATAACCTTACAACCGATTCATATGAATTTGTCAGTAAATAAGCATGGATTCTAACAGCATAATTTTTTTTAAATTTAATACATTTAAAAATAGCAGTTTATTAAGTATTTTTTTTTTGTTATTCAGTTGAACCAATTGAAATTCATAGAACTACTAGGAAATTATTTTTTAAAATTCTTAATTTGGAATAAAGTTGTCTTCAAATATAATCAAGCCAAGTACTGATGAAGAACTTACATTACTTAAAATAATCCACAATACAGGACTGTCGATTTTGGTTTTATTTTTGTTCTATGTTTTTTTCTTCAGTTCCCCCATGGATTGTAAAAACACAACTTCAAACATTGAATGCTCTAAGCACTTCTGATTGTATCAATATCACTGTCATTATCCCCACTGTGTCCCACTAAGTTATATCAAGATCCGACTGTAGTTAATTTTCAACTTTCACCCAGTTAAGTTTCTCTTGGTATCGATAATGGATGTTATAGTTCATCTCATTACGTCAAATTGTTTCCTGAGTAGTTTTACATTTTCTCAAACATTGCTGTGTTGTTATGAGCTTTATTGCAGTTAGCGAAAATTTTTAAAATTATATTTTTTAAAACTATGTATTTTGAGTTTATCCAGACCCGAAAAACCCCGGGTGTGTTTTTCAAAAAAAACCTAAGCCGGGTTTTTAAAAAATCTTCACTTAAAATTGTATTTTACTTGATTAAATTAATAAAATATGTACTGCTTTTTACCAAACATGATTGTATGCCCATAATACATACATTGTATGTCCAAGAGCACAACATTTTCAGGATTGGCTCAGAAATAAAAGCTCACTTGAAAAAATGCACATGGTTTTTTAAAAATCTTCTTTCTTAAAATTGTACTCCATGTAAACTAATAAAAATACTGATTTAAACCAAATATATGCATAATTTAAAATGGGTATAAATTTTCAAAACTATTGGATGAACTTAATTTGTTCTATAATAGAATAGAGAGATCCATTTCTTCTTGAAAAATAATTATTTAATATAGAGACAGTTGGAAAAAAGAAGAAAAACACAATTTTTTCAATGTAAGAGCAGTGATGCGTCTAGACTTTTTAAATAACGGGTCCCTGGGACCCAGGAATTTCAAATTTCCGGGTCCATTTTTCCAAAAAGTGGGTCCCTATTCAAAAAATTTTGTATCATACCTGTAAAGATATAAATGAAAAATAAACGTTTTGTGTCAAGAATTTTTTTCCAATGCAATTAGCAATTGATTCAATGACAATTCATCAATTCAACCAAGAATTAAAACCAAAAACCCATATTTAAAAGCCAAAAATCCAGTGATTGATTTTTGGATGAATGCCAGATGCGCGAAGTTTTCGCAATGTCGATTACATGGACAGTAGCGCTCTTTTTTTAAATGGTGAATGCAATAAGGCTGTAACAAATTAAATGATAAAATTTTATTGATTATTTTAATTCAAGATAAAAGCCAAGCAGAAATCTTAATCGTGGATCCCTTTGTGAAAGTCCGCAAAAACTAAGCCTTTTCGTAAAACGCAGTATCAAAAACAAAATCTTTTCATACTGCAGCATTAAAAACCCCCGAATATTTCCGAAATTATTAAACATCAGGTTGTTATATTCTTAAATAAATCTTCGGGCATTGAATTGGCATATTGTTCAGTAGAAATCGGTTCTGTTCAGAGCAACATGTCTCCTCTTAGGCCGCCGCAACCGGGAAGTAAGTACAAGGGGTGACAATGCGAGCTGGCGACGTTTCCCCATGGACGCGCAATAATATTTTTACGTATCGATTATTTTTATATTTTACTCAATTATTAGTTTTTTCCGACGATAAAAATTAAGCGTCCTGGGGAGGTGTAAAATTATTTTCTTTGTGTCCCCACCTTTGATTTTTGCGTATTTGACCGGCTATATCACTTCCGCGGCATCACTGTAAGAGATAGGTAGAGCAATTAAAAAATTACACTGTGAAAGGCTTGGGTCATACAAAAGAAGTAGGAAAGTCCACAGTTTTATGCCAATGCATTACCCTCAACTAATTTAAACTTATCCAATATGGGTAGCTTCTAAGAATTAAAATGACTACTAGAAAAGTACATTGATTTTGCTCTATGTGTAGTAAATTTTCTTTAACTCATACTCGCCGGAATTCATCAATACTTAATGTGCCATTATCCTGGCTCAAAAACTTGCCAGGGCATAGATGTCATTGATAAGTATAGCATTTCTTCCTATGATGTGCTCTAGTGTTTTGGAGTTTAACTTTAAGTTGTAACTTCACCTGTGAATCTTAGGGGCACTTTCTGCTGAACCTATTTAGCCAAATATAAGGGCACAAAATGGTCTGTCATTAAGTTACAACCAGAGCCAAAAACCGAAATCAAATTAAAATAATAAATATTTTTGCTTCATTCTACATTACATGTTTGCCTGAAATAAAATCAGAATAAAGTAATGGAAAGTAGGACAAAAAGCAGAAAACATATGGTCAGAAATGGTCTGAAGTAAAGTTTCTTGTTTTTTAAGCTAAATTTATTAAAACAATTACATCAAAAAGTGGCAAAACAAAAATCATAAATTAAAAATGTAAAATATTAACTTACTTTCCTTGGACAGAATCCTATTAAACGAAAAGTAATTCACATAAAAAAAGCCTTTTATTTACAATTTTAATAATAGTTGTAAATAATACTTTAGTAAAACATGTGAATACAATCATGTATAAAACTAAGCCTAAATACATTTTAAATTTTAATCGTACTTTAAATTCTATTGCTTCTAATAATGACAAAATATTATTCCCGTCCCTTAAATTCAATAACATATTTTGTAGATTGTCTCAAGTAAATGCATTCCTAGTTTTAATGCAATCCACAAAACTAAATACATTTTCACCATGAATTTAAACTTTTATTACTGATTATATTATATTGTTATCCATAAGTTTAAGATCTCATTTGGAGTATGCTGTTCAGTTCGGGTCTCCTTATCTAAAGAAGGATATTATCTTATTGGAAAGGGTTCAAAGGAACACTAATAGGTTGGTAAGTGATCTCTCAGACTTAGATTATGAGGTTAGGCTTAAAAGGCTCAATATGTACAGTCTAGAACAAAGGAAAGTTAGAGGGGACATGATTCAGTTGTTTAAATTCATTAAAATGGGAAATGGTGATGGGTTACAGTTATGCACAGCAGGTAGAACCATAACTTATTGTTTTAAGCTTTTCAAATCTCAGGCTAATCTTGAAATTAGGAAAAATTACTTCAATAAGGTTGCAGGCAGTTGGAATAGTTTATTGGCAGTAACTGTTACTTGCAGTTTGGTAAAAACTTTTAAGAAGGCTCTTGATGCTCATTGGGGATTGTTAAATTGCACAGGGCCCAGCCGAGCTGAGCCTTTTGCCTGTTGCTGGTTGTGAATTTTGTATTTGTATAGTATTCATTTCCATCCACAAACTTTAAACCTAACAAACTATTAGAAAATATATTGCCAAATTTGAAAAACTCGATAAAGTCTGACAAAACACATTAAAATTTCTGGGAAAAACAATTAAACCCAAAAAAGCCCATTGGGTTAGATTTTTCTAAAAAAACTAAATTTTTTTAAAACCCTCTTTATATGTGAAAAAAATATGTAAGCTTCCCGTTATGTTTTTTACATTGTTTTCAAGAGAATAACAGAATGTATATAATGAATTTTTTGTTGTACTTGTTTTTAGACTCATTTTCTGTTTGTAAAACTAATTTATTTGAATTCACTTTGATAATGTGTTTTACGTTGTCTTAAGTTCATTTTAATATACCTAAGCTAATATATGAAATGTTTTGTTTATGCAGACATATTTTGGTTATTTTTGTATTAGGATATATATTTATTTACTCATACGTTTTTAGTTCATGGGGTTGACGTACATTTTGGAGCTGGTTTGGTTGCTTGTCTTTGTTTCCTTAGTACTTATAACATTTGTGTTCTCTGTATGGTGGGGAATGTGCAACAATTTGAAGTATGAACCAAATCCAGATAATCGATGCATTGATTTAAAACCTTTAGGTAAGTTTATATTTATAATAGATTGGTGATTCATAATTTTTAATTGATTCCTCCCTGCATTGTTAAAAATTGGTATTTATAAGAAATGTGTATAATGCTTGTATTTTGAAATAAAAATTAATTAAAATAAACTTTTTTTAGCATGCTTGCAAGAAATTTCAAAATTTTTAATCACCTTAACTTCTATATTGAAACTAATGCTTGATATTCCTCATGTTACATGTTTGTTCTTTGAATATGTTTAACTCATCCTTCGATTTTTATTGAAACCATTAACTGTTACATCAGGTTATTTTCCCTATAACTTTCATCTAAATTGGACTGTTTTTGTGCTAGAAAGATTTTTTTAACAAATTTATATTGCAACTGCATTAAAGCTGATTTTGTATTAAAATTTATATTAAAACTGACAAATACAGGTTTCCCACAAATCCTTCAATCTGCTTAATAATTTATAGGGCTAGACCGATGCATCGGCCTGCTGATTGTTCAAAAAATTAGCTATTGGCATTGGCGACCAATGTTAAGTTAGCATACTTGCCAAGTCCACTGTTTTTAACGGGAGACTCCCGTTTTTTGCGTCTGTCTCCTGATCTCCCATTTAATACAATTTTCTCCCATTTTTTGTAATTTTCGCTTTAAAATAAATCAATGAAGCTTCAATATTTTTGCTCAATAGACGGCGCTCGTAATCGTAGTTACTCGCCGAGTAGTTTTCATGTGATTTTCCCGTATTTTTCCGAAATTCCGTATTTTTGGTATTTTTGAAAAGTGAAAATTTCGGTTCCGCGAATATTCGTAATTTTGGAAATTTTTTTCTTCTTTAAATGAGGAAATCTTGAAGTAGCATGCGTAGATACTTGCTTTACGAAACTTTTACAAATTAGCAGTAAAACTTCTGCATTTTGTCTTTCATATGCTGTCAAGGGTCAGTCCCGATTTTTTTTTTTTTAAATCCGATTGCATCCGCTTCGGCAAGAGTCCCTAGTTCTTGTGTACTATCTCATTCCATCTCTTGGACATCAATAACTTCCGGTTTACCATTATTTTTATTATTTTTTACGATTTAGCCTCTGTAGTAGAGGATTTGCACTTCTCATTTTGCCAACCCACTCGAAATTTCAGTGAAAAATTTTAGCCTTTTAAAAAAGTTTTAGTGATTCTATTACTTAGTTATAACTATTAATACTGCATCCTCATTAATAATCTTGTTTTAAAGATATTTTTTGCATAGAATTAAATTTGTTATTTTTTTTCCTACAACTTAGGGGTTGAGTTTTTTCCTTTTTGGGAGTCATTATGTATTGTTACAAAATAGATAAAGAACATTTCTTCCTCTTTTTATTCAATATATAACTAAAAAATTGCTAAATTAAAATAAAAATATTTTGGAATAATTTATTTGTTAAGTGCACACCAGACGTGTTCATGATACTTTGTTTGAATTGTTGTGGTGTAGATGTAAGCTAGTAAGTATTTGGGAGAGCTATCTTTTTATAATCTAACTAAATGTAATTCTTGGGATTTTGTGCATTCCACACAGTAATGCATTTTCTGTAAAGTGAAACCAAGTTTCGTCCAATGCTGTCAAATGAAAATCTAGAGAACATTCTATTGCTCATAAAGAATAGTTTTGCTGGAAAATGTTTCGATCAAACATTTGATGATAAAATTTTATCAAATACTGCTGTAATGAACATTAAAAATTTTTTTTATTTGTAAGTCAGTTTAATTGTTCATTTTGTGTGTGTGGGGGGGGGGGGAGGGGGGGGTCATTGAAAAAATTTCCTGTTTTTTCCCCTTCCAAGGTTGGCAAGTATGAGTTAGGAAAAGCATCGATCCATCAACCTTGAAAAACATCCTGCTGATTCAAAACTGATGTTTTTGGTATGGATAAAAAATCTTTTGGACTTAAATTACTTTTTACTTTACAATGAATGAAAAGTTACGAAAATCACTTGTGTAACTGGGGAAAAAAGGGGGAAATATCCCAATCGTGCTATTTTTCCACTTGTATTCCCCTCATCCGATTCTTTTCAAATATTACTAATAATAATAAATACAAATTGAATGAATAAATAATAAACAATCAGACAAAAAGGTAACATCAACTAAAGCAACGTTGGATTGGCGAAAATTTTTTGGTGTAAAAAGAGAAAGAACCAAAGGCTCTGCAAGCACCGCAATACGGAAAGTCGCCAACCCCAGCATTAGTCCCCAAAAAATCCTATTAGATTGCGGACAACAGTTCCTAAGTAACATCAGCGGTCCCGCTAAAAATTCTCATTAAAATGAAGACAATTGTTTCTAAAAATACCTGATATAATCAGTTAGTTCTCAGACAACACCTTATCTTTAGCAACATTCACTAAAAATCCCTGTTACAATAAGGATAAATGTCCCTTAAAATCCTCTTTAGCATAAGTACTGCAGCAATTAAAACCCAAGTCTATGCAGGCTTGCAACTACTATGCATGCTTGCATTGCAGGCTACTATGCAGGCTTGCACATACTTGCCAACTTTTATGGATTATCCGTAAAATGTACGAATTTTAGCTGCTTTTGCGCGTGAGTCACGATTTTTTCCGGATTTTGAAATCCAATGGCATCTGCTATTGTAAAACTCTCTGGTTTCATTTTATGTGTGATTCTGCCGTTAGGATAATCATAATTTAATGTTAGAATTGATTTTCATCCCATCTTATATTTTATTTTGTATAATAGAGGAATTTCATGCTTGCCATTTTGCCATGCCCAGATAAAACTTTCAATCCAGTTGCACCCGAGAGTATGATACAAAACAATTTATGTACTTTAAAAACAAGAATTTAAATTGTACTTACCTAATCAGAGTATTTATTGATTAGTAAATGGTTATTTATAAATAGTTGTTTTAGGGGCTGGAGTGAAAAATGTACGTTTAAATGAAGTTTTTGAACTCCAAAAAAGTTCCTTCACTATTAAATGCAAAAAAAAACTTTAGAGGATTAATTAGGCCCACCTAATATACACCAAAATACCTCAGGTCCGGGGTTCGATTCCCAGGCTGGGCAGGGTTGTAGGGTTGACTCAGCCTTTCATCCCTGCAGTGAGGTTGATAAAATGAGGACCAAGCATACTTGGGAACTAAACACTGGGGGTTCCGTGTCAGGCCGATCACTTGACCGGAACTTCTGCTTCTGCACCCCAGGGCCCTCGGTCTCGAAAAGTGGGATGGGCACAATAGGCCGTGGCTCCTAAAAGGGCTGGTGCACCACTAAGTTTTTTATATACACCAAAACTGAAGTTCTCGAAGTAAACTTATTGAAATGAATAGTGATGCTAAAGAAAAATAAAAATGTTTTAGTTATTGTAGTATATGCTGATTTTTTTAGATCATGAATTTTAATATTGCTTAAATGAAGTAATTGCATTCATATAAAAGTTTTACTGATGACCATTTTCTAAAGTTGGCCAGTATGTTATCAGGCCCTCAAAACACTTGCACTCTTAATCAGGCCCTTGCCCCTGATAATAAGTAGCTTTATACCCTTTTTTTAATTATAATTTTTCGTGTTACGAAGCTCCTAAATGGAGCAATATTCATTGCATATATATATATATATATATATATATGCAATGAATATATATATATATAGAATGAATATATATATATATATAGTACATCCTTATTGGTGAATTTAGTTGTTTTTGAGCTTTTTAAAAAAATCCTACACCATTTTTGTTTTGTGTTTATTTGGGTAGGACTTCAGATTATTCAGACCAATAGCTCTTTTATTCAGGCATTCTACTTTTCCGCAAATATGTGGCTTCCCGCTTGCTTAAATTATTCATTTCTGAAGGTAAAACATTTTGCCTTTTATAGGTAAATATTCATATTTCTCTTTATCATATTTTTGCATTTTAATTTCAGCTTGTTCTTATAAGCTGTTGCATGTCTGTGTTTTACTGTTTTTTTTAAGTTGGGAAAGTAGGCTCATATCTCAAACCGAGAAGTCTTGCTCCCTGATAACAACAGATTGTTTCATTAAATGATAATTCTTGTTTCCTTGTACAAAAGTGTTAAGTTGCCTAGTAAGCAGTGGATTTGTGATGGGGATCTTCCTGCATGTGAACTAATAATAGCTTCCCATAAACCTATACAACTTAATCTCAGTATGAGAAATCAATATGTTCCTTAAATTTACTTTCTTTGTAATATGTATTTGTAAAACTTCGATGACAAAGAGCATCAAATGATAATTTGAAACTTGTTATTTCTAATTCATGTCTTTTAAATTTCTAGCTTTTCTCTTTCCAAATGGTACTGATGTAAATCTACTTAGAATTTGTGATGAAGGAAAAAAAAAGAACTTTTGTAAAGACTGTGTAAGTGTTTTGGTGTTTGCTTCTTTTTTTACCAAACTATTAGAAACAAATACAAAAGTGACAAACCAGCAAGAAGCACCGGGCCCAGCAAGGCTGGTCCTGGTCAATTTAACAATCCCCATTGAATGAGATGCAATTGAGGATTTTGTAATATTTTTCTTAGAGCTAAGGTTCTTGCTTTGTATTTTATGAAAAGAGGGAAAATGTGTCAAGTATAACTAAATCAAGGATTTTCACAATGATCCCCTGAAAGGGAGAAAATCAAGAGAGTTAGGTAAAAGTAGGGAGTTATTTTTCTTTTATTGTTTGAACATAACTTTTGAGTTGTAAAAAGTTTGTTCGCACGGTTCTTAGAAATACTCTGTAGGATTATCAGTTTTTTTCTTTCTTTTCCATCAGAATTCTAGACTCTAATTTATGTATCATTCTGTTTATACATTCACTTTTATTTTAAGTATTATATGTAATAACATGTGTAGGGTAGCAAAATATATGAATTGTGCTGGTCAGAAACGGAAATTTTTTTATTAAGGAAACTTAATTTTTTGCATTCAGAATTTAAAATTTCATATGGCTACAGCATACTTATTTGTTATTTGTAAGAAAAACTTCTGCTTTTGCATTGACTAGAACTGTTGTTTTTAAAACTTTAAAATGAGGAGAGCAACTCTAATGTTTTCATTCCTTCAAAAATATGCCTCTTAAATTATGAGAAAAATAAAACTCACACACATATGAGTCAGCAAATGGCAAAACCCAATGAGTCCATATTTTTTAACCAGTAAACCGGGAACCAAAATGAAAATAAAAGTACTTCTTACCCGGAGGTAGAAATGTGACTTCAAGTTGTTTTTCTTACATTACTTCTTCCCCCTCACTGGGGCGAGTACAAGATTTCACATGCATCAATCAAAGCACCTGTTGAATAAAAGTGCACTTTAAAAAATTGACGTCCCCTACCCATTCATGGATGAACTAAGTGTGGGGTTCCTGTCCTCGGGTGCAATGGTCATTCATGGAGGATCAGACCATGAACACATTTTTGAAGTAGCTGAAAAGAAATGTTATTAGCTCAGGTGTTTTAATTGCTGTATCTCCCCTTTCTTAATGCATTGCCTTAAACCTATGCTACAGTTCAATGATAATATTTGAAAGTCAAAGTTTGCAGTGAAAGAATAATGTTTGTATTGTGTAGTGAAATATCTATGAACCTTACCCATTTTTTGTCAAATAAAATATAATACTAGATTTAAAAAAAATAATTAAAAAAGTTAGACCATTTAATTATTCCAGAATTGTGAACATTTATTCAAAAAGCGATTATAATAATTCAATACATTAAAAAATTCTTTTGAAACACTAAACAAATTTTTATATTTTCTGATGAATCCAAGTTTTTTTAATGAATTAAAACTAGTCTAAGATATAAGTTAAAATTAAAGAAAAGGCAAAAAAAAAAAAAAAGATCAAATTACCTATATTTTTGTTTTAATCCAAGCTAAGCTCAAATTTGCCATTGCTATAAATTCTAAGAAATCATATTTTACTACATCAGTGCATTGCCGCTGATGGCCACCCTCTTGCTGAATTGTTGAAATATTACTACTTAATATTGGACATTGTGCTCAAAAGAATCCTCATTTTTGCACTGTGGAAGTTATGGCTGATGTGCAACTTCGGTGAACTTTTGCTTTGACAAAAAGTTTGGAAATGTTCCCTGATACACAAGAATACTCTTTTTATGAAATTATTCAACACTTTATGAAGTGTGATTAATCTCCTATACTGCATTGACGGTGTTAATTTTCAGTGGGTCAATTACATGTGTATTAATGCTATAAGCAACGTTCTTCGGACTTTTCCAAGGTCTTTTTGTCAAATGTGTCTTGCAGCAACGATCCATATGTAAGTGTTGAACTAAAGAGTAACATCTTCAATATAATATCTGGCAATCTTTTTTAATTTCTTCATTAAGTGTCTAACTAATTTTGTAAAAAAAAATGTGTGCATATCAGGTAACACGGCTGCTTATTTTCCCATAAAAAACAATATGTTAAATTATGCTCTTATTCTGTTATTTTTCAGAACATACTCGGCATTAGAAATTGTAAAAAAATGCTACTGGTCCGTAAGCATAAACATCTACTGATCCAGAGATAATATCACTAGTCCACTTAAAATTAACCAAAATATATAGTACTTTAGTTAAAAATCATTTCATTTTTACACATAATGATCATTTGTTAATTTATATGTAATAAAACTTAATTAACTAGGTAATTGACTCAATAGTTGACTAAAACACTAAAGTGTTAAATGTTACTATGCAAATAAAGTTTAAGAAAAAATTAGCGACAATCCAGAACAATACTGAAGTATTTGCAAATTTCGAGTTTTTGCATGGTGTGCATTACATTTTATTATTGTCTTCATCAAACTCTAGCCATTTGTAATTGATCAGCCACTTATCTTGAAATGCACGTAGCTTATTCTTCTCATAAGCAATCTCCTTCTTATTCAATGTGTCATCTGTTATCCTTTTCTTTGGAAGAGGTGCTCCTATCCATATTGCCACATTTTTTAATTTTTAAATTGAAAGAATAACTATATGATTATCCGGAAAAATTAAATAATAACATCTATAGGGATTGTTGGTGATTGATCACGGAATGTTTTTAGTTTCACTGATTACTTAAAAACTGCCCATCAAGCCATGGTGATGTCCAGATCCTGGTATAAGTTGGTGTCCCCTCACAAGAAATTCTGTATAAAGGGTTGATTCAAAAATAGTGTGACCAGTTTCAGAGCATCATGAATTTTTATTGTTGTTTGCATGAAATTTTCAATGTGGTTTTCTTTACATTGTACACTTAACATAATCGTTTAGACCGAGCCAAAAGGGCTTTTTTGACCATTTTTGGGGGTATTTTCCAAACTTTATCTTTAATTGCTTCTTGAAGCCCTTGAAATGTTCTTACTTTATGTCTACTTAACTGTTTTTTTTTTTTTAAGTATCCCCATAAAATATAATCGCAAGGAGCATTGTCAGGGGATGATGATAGCCATGTCTCCCAAGAGGAAAAAAATTTATTATTTTACCATTCAGCCATCTTACAGTTGATTTTGCAGAAAGATTTGGTGCAGTGTCTTGGTGAAAAACAAAGTTTCTTTGAGGGTAAAGGCGTTGACTTTCTTTGATCACGTGCTTCAAAACTTCTTTTATTCTTGTAGTATTTAGCAGTAATTTTAGCCTTTGGTTTTACAAAAAATGGCTTTATTAAGCCTTGAGATGACATTTCCATCCATACCATAACACCTGACAGCCAACTTGCTTTTTGCGAAACAGCTGCGTCTTTGCGACGCTTTTTGTGCAAGATATATTATATCTTCAGTTGACAGTTGTGGATGACTGATGAAACAGTGCTTCATCTGAAGTTATCGATGTTTTGCATCTATCTACCTTTGCGTAAAGTTAAATACATAGGCAAAGAATGTTTTCTTCATTTTTCTTTAGTCTTTGCAGACATTTGATGAGAGACTGGTTTTTCACTTTTTATAGCCAATTTTCTTTATCTGATGACAAATTGTCAATTGTGATACCTGTAGTTTATTTGCTGAAGTACTTTGCTAAAGTTCAGGCGGAGGATTTTCTACACCAATAAAAATCTTTTCAGCTTCTTTTTTTTCTTTTTCACCAAGGACTTCCTTTTGTCTATGTTTCTTTCTCCCGTAGCTTTTGATCACCAACCACTTCTTTTTGAAGTTTTAATAGTAATCCATTAGAAATGTTTTCTTGATTTTTAAATGCTTTAATTATAATGGAATTTGAGCGACTATCCTTCAAAAGCTTTTAAAATTTTGTTTTAGGTTTCAGGATCTAATTTCAAAAGCATAATTTAGCCCCACTAATAAAAAGTTAGATTGGTAATTTAAAGGTTTGATTTTTAAAATAAAACCAGGAAAATTATATTAAAATTAACCATAATTAGTTATATGCTTTTGAAATTGGTCACACTAATTTTGAATAAACCTGTATTTTCAGTTTCCAATATTTTTAAAGTTCTCCTACACCTCAACCCCCATGTTAACATTGTTATAAAATGAAATAAGCTATAATTTTTAAAAATGTAAAACAGCAAAAGAAAGAAAGAAATTTACAGACATGCTAACTTCCAGCAACTTTCCCAGTTTCAGGGTCTCCAGGTGATAGTTTATTTTTAATCACATCACATTGTTCAAAGTATCTTATTGAGAGAAAATTATAAACTTTCTATAAATGTATTAAAAATTGAAAATAAGTTAGCAATTACGTGATAATTTTTAATTTGGTCTCTCAGCAAAGTTCACCTGCTATGAGTTATTTCGTAGTTGGCAGTCAATGTTTTAACCCTCCTGCCGGCAGCCTTCGTTTTCGAAATTTCCCTGAAATTGTCACTGCCAAAATAGCAAGATGTCCACAAAATAGTCACCATTTTATCAAAGGGAATTTTACCCCCCTCTTAAACCTGGATGGGTGTTAACTTTCTTCTGCTTCATTAGCGACCCCTTGGCTTAGATGGACAGCGGACAGCACAATACGTGGACAACAAAGCTCGTTCCCAAATGAGTCCCTTTATTGGGAACGAGTTTCCAAGGTTACTATTTCTGGAATGTAGTTGCAGATACCTCCTTGCTAGATTTTGAACACGTGGAACACTTGACTGTATTTTATTTATTTTATTTTTAAATTTAAATTAATTTATTTTTTCTATTTCATTTATTTTATTGATTTTTTTCCTTGTTTGTTTTTCTCCTGCATTTTAATGAATATCAAGCAGACTAAAGGTTTGTGTTCTAATCAGAGCTATTGAATTGATACTGCAACTGAAAACAAATTTGAGGAGTTAAACCATTTGCAAAATTGCTTTAGATATAAAATATTTGCTCTTATTCAAATTCAGGTTCCCCCCCCCCCCCTTTTTTAGCCATTCATGTTATTTGAATTTAAAAAGGATCTTAAATCCAAACTCAAACATTTCATAAAACAATGCGATACAATTAAGACAATTTGCAATGGAGCTTGCCATTTTCTAAACAATTTTTCACAACGTTTGAAAAATCTTGTAAAAACCAGCATTCCACAAATAAAAAAAAAAAAAAATTGGTTAAATTTTATGTGAAAATTATACAGTGACAATTTGCGATAAAAATTCAATCAGCACTTGATCAAAATTTTAATGTCAGCTGCACCTAATGCATCTCTAAAGCCTGATTACCTGGAATTTACTTGTATTGATAGAAGAGGAAACCGGGCCTAATGTGACCATTTTCTGATTTCTTAATTTATGTAAAAAAGGCATCTACTAATATATATATATGTGTGTGCGGTGTGTTGGTATTATATCCCATATCCTGGGTCTAATTGGACGTGATGCGGGATTAATGAGACAGGTACAGAAAAGGAATTAATGCTGTAACATATAAAAATAACGGTACATATAATATAAATATGTATGTATGTATATAGGGTAAAAGAAAAGTTAAGTGCCCGTTCTTATTTTTGAAAACTTCGATGTTTAATTAATCCTTCATGAACACTGTAGATTCATAGTCTTTTGATTATAGTTTTTCTTTCATCTGCAAATAATTCAGCTGTAAAATGTGATTGCGACTGCCCAGAGGGCGATGGCAAGAATCTTAATGAGTTTGACAAGCCCTCTATTTTCTTTTTATAAAGGTAGACATATGCACAGATATGCATGTTATACATGTATGGGTGAATGCACATATATATATATATATATATATGCATATTTATGAACGGATCCAGCTCCTGGTTTAGGAGGAGCTCATTATTAGAATATGATCAAACAAATCGAGAGAATTGCGTTATATATACAGAAAAAAAGGATTAGAAAAATTATCAATATGAACCTAATCATTAGTGTAATTTTTGAACACAAATAGGGTAGGGCGGAGGGATTCCTGGGACTATACCCCGGAAATTTTCGAAAGTTAAATTCTGAAGATGCATGTAAATATTTATAGCTCTTTGGTTAAGTTAAGAGGACACCATACGTTGCGGAGCTCTAGTCGGGATTTTTTTAAAATTGGAGTCTAAAAACACATATTAGGATATCTTTGGAGACGTGAAAAGACAGGTGGATTCAAACGTTCTTCCCTAGATATTTTTCGAAATTGAAGTTCTAAATTCGCCATTTTGGACGTCCAACGTACGTTGATTATGGAGAAGGGGGGGGGGGGAGCTCATTTTATGAAATTTCTTGAAATTCATGTCATAAAACACGTATTAGGCTATGTCTGGTGACCTTAAAAGACAGCTGTAATGAAGTTCTAAAAATACAATTTTGATGATTTTCGAGGATTACGAGGGGACGAATGGCGGGTTCAGGGGGTCTCCCCCGAAAAAGTTTTAAGCACGCATATTTCTATGACTATCTTGGGTGACATCAAAAGACATAGATTCCTGTGGTCTCCCCCAAAAATTTTCCAAATTGAAGGTCTAAATTCACATTTTTGGGCGTCCATTACTGATGTTCGAGAGAGAGAGAGAGAGAGAGGAAAAGGAGAGGTGGTTCAAGGCTTTTTTTCTGAAATTTTGAAATTCAAGTCATAAAACGTAGGCTAAATTTGGTGACTAAAAAACATCTGAAATTATTCCTCACAAACACACACGGACACTGAATAAGGGAAATGGTGCGTGCGTGGAGGGAGGGGGGGGGGGGGGTTCTGACTCTTTTTCAAGTCGCCTTGATCGTCCCTGCCTTCTTTCATGTATTTCAAATGAAAATGCTGCGTGGAATAGTTCATTCTTCATTTTTCTTTTTCTAAAAACATTTAACTGCTTTGGTTTCCTATTATGAAATTTTAAATCTCAATCCTTTCTTTTTTTGTTTGAAATACAAGAATTTGTGGCCCCCGCAAAAAAATTTTAACATTTCGGACTGGGGTAGTATTTTGCTGTGACACTAAGAATATTTTCTAACTTGTTTTATTTTAAATATTATGTCCTCTGAATCTTACTTAAGAAGTTTCACTCTTGCTTTGTTTTACCTTCAAACAAACTGTTAGTGTAACATTTCATTACAATTACTTTAAATCACTCCCTCTCAGTCTCTGTTTTGTTTATCTTATCATTTTGAATCGTATGTCGGTGGCCCATTAATTTTTATGCATTTTGCAGTGCTTCCTTAATGATCTTACACATTGATCAATTACAAAAATAAAAAATACATAAACATAGAAATATAAAACTGTTGGCGACCCGACAAGGAATTATCATGTTTATTTATCTATTTATATTTTCATCTTCAGCAGAAAAAAAGATAAAAAGATTTTCACTTGGAGGAGGGGGGGGGGGGGGCTCTGATAAATCCATAAAACTTTCATTAATGTTCCCACAGCATAGCCCTCCCTTTCAGCTCAACATTAGAAGGGAGAGCCATATGAAGGGGGTCCGGGGGAATAATACTCCCCTCCCAGAAAATTTTCATAACTATATGCAAACTAGTGCATTTGAGGCCGTACTGCAAAAGTAAAAGGAAAAAAGAAATCAAACGAACAAGCAAAACCTTTTTCTAATTTAAACGCTTTTACTCATAAAAATGCAAAATAAAATTCGCAATTTTTTTTAATCCAGGGGTAGGACGCCCCCCCCCCCCTCTTTCTAACTCCCATATCAAAGAGCCATGTGTCTGCCTTATCAAATGACAATTACAAGCTCCCCCCCCCCCCTCGCCACTTCCCAAAAAGTTGCTTTGAAAATTTGTAAAAGAAACTGTTTCACTATTACAGGGGGGGGGGAACCTTGACTTTTTGAAATTTAAACTGACTTCGCAAATTCTGTCGTCTCCCAAACCACTCCTCCCAGGAGCCCTTACCTGCCAGAGGAGGTGGCCGATTGATCAACGTCGATCATATTCAGTATACCACAATTTTAGTTTCCGACAGTTTATACAAGAAAATAATTCTATTAATCGGTTTTAATTGTTAGCGATCATTGATTAAATCGGAGCTCCGACCAGAATTTTCATTAGCTTTTTCCATAAGTTAAATGTTCTTAATTATTTTCTTTTTTATATGTTATTTTCTTTCTTCTTCTTTTCGTTTCTTTTTTTCGCTCATCACAGTTCAATTGCCCAGAAGTACTGCCCACTGCCCCCGTGCCCCCACCCCTAAATCCGGCACTGGTTAGGCAAAAGACCTTAAATTACAAAATTCAGTGTTGTTGTACACAGAAAATATTGAATTAAGGGGGTCGCATGGCTTTTTATGCATATTTTGGCTTTTCAGAGGATCGCCATTCTGAAAAGGTTGAGAAACGGTGTGGTCATGTATATAAGAAAAGGATATTTGTAGATTTTAGCTCTACTACTAACAAAACTATTATAATTCATTTTCATTCCCC
This sequence comes from Octonoba sinensis, assembly GCA_038502835.1. Classification (NCBI taxonomy): domain Eukaryota; kingdom Metazoa; phylum Arthropoda; class Arachnida; order Araneae; family Uloboridae; genus Octonoba; species Octonoba sinensis. The sequence continues at coordinate 147,189,958 of CM076598.1, forward strand.
ATACTACCCGCTCCTTCCTTATTATTAATGATTCTAACTATCTCAAGTAATGATGATAATAATTACTTCAACATTAGTTACTTTCTAAGTGTTAAAGAAAATCAATAAATTATCGTAAAGCGCGAAAATGTATATTGCATTTCTGCTTCTCTTAATTCAACGAGATCACTAGAGAAAAACTACATAAAACCTGTGCATTGAGAAAATCGCTTTTACCTCATTTTTCAAGAATGAGAAAAAAAATGCAAAAAATAAAAGTGCTGATAAACTAAAAAAAATATATAATAATAATAAAACTGCCTTTCCTCATATATGTTTCAAATTATTGTTACGCTTTGGTCTGTTGGGAAAAATTATACCCAATAATCATAATTGATAGAACGCGGATAAAATTTTGACTGAAAAGATATTCATTAGAAAAAGTATATGAATAACTTTTTTTTATAAGAAAATGTCTGCATTAAATTTCACTATCATATTTAAACACGTATGTACTATGAGAATGTTTTAGGTGAATATACGTTAAAACTGCTTAAAAATAAAACTAACTGATAATGCGACATTCCTCCACAAACCATGCTTGCACTCATCAATGACAAAAGCAACATCCCTCCTATTCAACACGGTGGCCGAAATCCCTTCAGTGTACTCTAGCATATAATCGGGACCCCACCTCGATTTCACGCTAGAGCCAACTGATGGGGGAAGTGAAATGTGCCGCCATGAGTATACTCGAGCTCTGCTGTTTTTAGTATGAAAATGTTTTCGAGTATATTCGTGGCCTGCCGCTTTTAATATAAAAAAAATTTCGAGTATACTCGGGCTTGCCGCTTGGAGGGTTAATCAGGCCCTGCTTAAAATTGCCAAACTCTACCATTGTAATTTTTTATGCTTTTTGTTAAAGTTGATATACATTCTTTTTTCTTTTGTAGGTTGAAACATCTGAAGTATTATTTCTAGTTGCTTTGTCTGCTAGTTTTTTAGTTGTTCTAAGTTTGGTAAGTATGTGCTTGTGTGTGTCTATGTGGCTGCAGGAGGTGGAAAACCAAGACCTCAACATACTTATGTACAGTGGCATAGCTAAGGGGGGTGGTGGGCGCGGCCTGCCTTGGGGGTCACAGATTCTGGGGTGACACCTGACCACGAAGGGGGAAGCAATAAACCTTTAAAAACTCCATATAATGAAACAAATACCTTGAACTGTTTTTTTTTTTTTCTATCATTTTCTTTTCTACTTTTAACTGAGCAAAGCATTTCCTTACAAAAGCATTCAAAGCGGTTTTTTACTGTTAAACACACCATTGTCGTCAGCAAATACTTTAAATATTGTAACTCCCATGATACAAATGGTATTTTTTTTGCTAGGCTTTATTCTTTCTTTGCTTTTCTTCTTTTTTGGGGGGAAGGGGGTGACACCATCAATAACCACCTTGGGTGTCACCTATGCTAGCTATGCCACAGCTTATGTATAAAAGGAAAATATATTGGGATACTTAAAAGCACTATTCAGAAAAGTCATATTTTTATACATGCCCTTTGTTTATTTTAACAATTTTAATGCAGTTCTTTTTTGTGTAATTGTAAATTTCATTGTTTACTGCTCAAATCTTGTGCAAATGTTAGAGAATTGCGGGCATAAGATTGAAGGATAGGAGAGAGTTGACTGTATAAGTAAATGTGCTTATGAGGTCCTGGGTTACCTTGTAAAACGACAGGTTTGGAATTTTTTGAAGAATTTTTAAAAAATGAGGTTTATGCACTGTTCAAATGATTTCAAGCACAAAAATCAAAACATTCATCTTCCAACATATCATCTTTAGTATGTCCTTTATGTAATAATGTAAGAGTAGAGTCCTGGTTTTACACCTTCTGCTTTTTTACAATATGTGTATGTGCTGTGCATATTTAAGTTGAATATGATAAATGTTCTGATTTACTTTTTTTAAAACTTAAACTTCATTTAAAACATTTAGTGTGATTTAAAACATTCTTTTTACTTTGATGAACACTCTTAAATATTATGTGTTTGAATACAAAAAATATTTTTATTTAAGTAGTATAATTTTAGAAACTTTTTTACAGATACATTATTTGATGTGCTTATCTGCAAATTATGCTAGAATAATGGATAATGAAAAATTTCAAGAGCTTCAAGACTTACAGTACTTACACAACACAGAAATGGGAACTCTAAACAAAAATAGATTCTGAAATTCAGAATTATGTATTACTTGGTGAATTGTTAACCTATAGATTTTCAAATAATATGCGAATGTCCATAAATCGTCTGATGTATTTGGGTCAAAATGTTAAAAGCTATTATTCATTTTTATTGTTCAATTAAATTTAACAAATTTTATAATAACTGCTTTTCTATCTTTCAACGTTTAGATGCATTTAATCTATCATACATCATTATTATTTAAAAGAATATTTTTTGAACCAGACGAAGAAATTAAGGGAAGGATAGTTATGTATGTATACATTATATGCTGAAGCCTTGAAAGAGTTAACATATCAGAAAGAAAAGTTGCATTACTTTGTTTAGCAGATGAAAAATTATCTTTGATATTTCTTCTTTTGGAATTTTTTTATTTATATTGAAAGAAGAGATGTTGCCATTGAGTTTTTTTTTTGCATGGGAAAATTTTATCCATGTCCAAATACTTAAATACCTTTTTATTTTAACCATGTGCAGATGCAAGTGTTTATTTTGTTTTTAAATTTTAGTATATAGTTTAACGACAGTGTCTTATTTATTGCTGAACTGGTTAATCATTGACTTATTTATAGTAAATGTGCAGCACATTTTAATATAAAACTATGTTGCACAAGTAGATGTTTGATGTTGGTTTGACATTCCATTAACATTTGTTTTACACGCATGTATTTTAATGTGCATATATTTAGCACATATAGTTAAAGCAATTATATGTTTGAGCAAAGATTTCAACTGTGTGTTTGTGTGCGCAAAAATAATTTTTAACTAAAATGATGAGAATTTTTCATGTTATGAATTGAATTATTTTCATGTTGACTATCCGATGAATTATAAATTATTATATAAAAAGTGACGTCTATAAAAAAAGTTATGAAACGTGTTTGAGAAGATAATTACAAAGGAGAAAAAACCCACTTATTGTATAAGAGTTTTTTCTATTGCTGTAAGTTAACTTCTTGTACATTTGATCTCCATTAGCTGCTATTGAATTTAAATCAATGAAATCTCCTGTTAGATAGAGAAAAATCTTAAACATATATGCATTTTCAGTGAAATTTGTTAAATTATATAAAAATGTCTAGTTTTTTCTTTCTTTCTTGCTCACATCATTTCAGAAGTTATTTTATTTTTGCATCCCTAGAACAAATGCTGAATGCAGATGAATTATATTCAGAATGTTTTATTTTCTTCATAAACTCATCTCAACATTTTGCTCCTTAATTTTACTTTTTTCAAAAAACTTAAAATAATAACTCAACCCTAAGTTATAGATTCATATATATATATATATATATAATATTATGTTATTATTACTCATAAAGGATAGGGCTGTTGATTATGACTAGTAAAACATTTCTGACAGCAGAGAAAATCTGAAATATTTTTAGCAAGTCTATGTTGGCAAAGAGTCGAATATTATGAAAACGAATTTTCCAACTTCCATATTGAATGCATGTTAGCAGTGTGATGGACCTTGCAGTTTAAAAGAAATATATATATATATATCTTTTATATAAGCCGCTTAAGTGTCTGTTTGTCGGCGATAGCTTATTCCGAATTTCTTACTCCGAGAAAACTGCATCATGCTGCTATCTACACAATTGTTTCTATAATGAAAACGACTAAAAATCAAAACATTTCTCTAGCATTTTGAGTGAGGCATCGCTATATTTGCAATCTCCATTAAAAATTAATGTAAATGCGAATTTAATTTAATCCTTCTTTATTTGTCTTAATTTATTTATCGTCTGCGCTTTTTATATATATTAAAGTGGCAGTGCTTTTTTTTCCAGATTTGCTAAAACTATTGTTTTAATGATGATTATGTTGCATAAAAATAAAAAAAAAATTCCCAAACAATTTCATTATATAGTAAATATTTTTTTTTACAGATTATTATAACTTAGATGTTTTTTTTTTTTTGGCAAGAATATTTTTTTCCGAAATTATTATATGTTTATTATTTATTCATTAAACTTTATTGTTCTACCCTATAAATATCTCTATGATTTGATGTGCATTTCTGGTTACTGGAAGAATTGTATATTTATAATATCTAGAACAGTGGTCATTTCGTATGACCGCTGGGCTTACTAGTATATATATATATGTATAGGGCTTTGAAATGTCTCATTGTAAGATTGGCTGCAATCTGTATCAGCTAAACATGTCGTTTTTCTCTAAAAGTGTAGTATCCTACTGTGGCAGCTAAAATTGCTGGTTTTAATTCTATAAAGTTAGTAGTTTTGATTTTTGTAGATCTTGCTGGGGGATTCTCTCTTTGTTTTATAGTCGGAGAGCTGATGATGAATTTAGAGAAGGTGTTTTACCCACTTTAAAAAAATAATAAAAAAACAACACTATTACTATGAGTGCATCTGGAATGGTGGGTCTGGCAGAGATCTTGCGGTTATTTCGCTACTGCGCAACCTTTTAGATTTGCAAAAAAAATAATCCCAAAAAATATGTTTTGGGCAAGTTGAAATTTTTAAACTACTGTTTTAGTAGCTGTATAATATATAAATAGCAATTCCAGACTAGTTTTTGAGTTTTAAAGTATGACCAGACCCCCCCCCCCCCAAATTAATTTAATTAATATACCCAAAAATATACTTTAGGCATCCTAAAATTTTTATGGCATATTCAATAAACAATTTTAAAAAATACATGTCAATTGCCAGACGATTTGACTGGTTTTTAACAACCCTCTGCCGTGTAAAGATTTTAAATAAGTGCGAGAAAAAAGTCTCGCTTGTTGTTAAGTGCGAGAGAGATAGTTTATCCACACCTGCCGGCAGCTGTCGGGGCCCCTGGCTCCTCGGCCTGTGGTTGGTCTCCTTAAGACCAATAACTAGCACTCAGCACATACAGCAGAATATTTTGAAGTATTTTTTTAATATAGCGTTTATAGAACCAGGTGGAAAATGAGTTTAGTGTTGTTAAGCTCTTAGCATAGTTTTTACTGCAGTTTTTGTCATTCTGGTTATCAAGATCTATCAATATGTATAGATATGGACCACATATCTGTGTATATAGTTAAAATATTTTTTTATTTTTGAAGTGATATCAATTACTTTGGTGACTAGTAATTTTAAGGTTATATGTAGAATAGTCATAAAGGATAAAAAACGTTCAAGTTGTGCATGTGCCATCTGGGAAAAAACTGGTGATAAAGTGATAATTTTCAATGAAGAAAGACTACGAAAGTGTAAAGACATCTTACAAATTCGCCAACAAAGCAATCTAAAATTCAGTGACGTGATTCTACCTACTGATATCAATGTGACTAAAGGCTATCATGGTCAGTGCTACCAGAATGTTTCAGCGTTGATGAAACTGCACGTTCTGAAATCGTCAAGCACACTCTTTAAACGATCAACATCATCAGGTGAAGATCGAGGAAACTCATTAGAATACTCAAATTAAATTTTGCTTATTAGTATTCCAATATAGTCTGCATAAATATTAAAAAATATATATATCAATATTGGGTTTTTGCTTCAGAAGTTGACCATGTGAGAATTTAATTAAATAAGTAGTTAACCTTATGGTCAACTACTGATTTGTTCAAATTCTCGCATGGAGTGAACTTCTGAAACAAAAACCCAATATTGCTATATATTTTTAATTAATGGCTAGTGAAAAGGTAAAAATGATCATAAACAAGTAACTTAGTTGACAATTCCGACCACTATTTTAAATTTATTTAAAAAATTGATACTTTTGTAACTTTAATATAAAAATTTTAATAAAAATTAAGTTTAAAAAATTAATAAATTATTCAAGGTAATACCATACATACCTCGCGTAATACTCCGTGTAGCAAGTCTGCGAGTTGCAAGGAATTTAATGATACGTTGGTATCAAAGAAAAAACTTATGAGCTTATAATATATTTGTTATTTTTTGTTAAAAAATAAATTACCGTATTTATGCGAATCTAATGCGCATCGTTTTTGGCTAAATGTAGTATTCAAAATTGGGGTGCACATTAGATTAGAGTGCAAAACTGGTCAGCAGTTCGCCAATAACGTTAACCAAATTTATTCGCCGACAAACAATTTTTTTATTATTTAAAGTTTTAAAATGGGGATGCGCATTAGATTCAATGGTGCATTAGATTCGCATAAATACGGTACTCCAAAATACTCTACTGTGTGTTGAGAGCGAGTTTTATAGCAAAAAATGGTCACGTGGCCTTGAGGCGATGAATCACAGGCCGAGGAGCCAGAGGTCTCCCTTATTTGAAATCTTTATTCACTTCAAGGGGTTGTTTAAAACCGTTCAAATCGTCTGGCAATTGACATGTATTTTTTAAAATTGTTTATTGAATATTCCATAAAATTTTAGGATGCCTAAAGTATATTTTTTGGGTACATTAATTAAATAAATTTGGGGGGGGGGGGGGGTCTGGTCATACTTTAAAACTCAAAAGCTAGTCTGGGATTGCTATTTATATATTATACAGCTACTAAAACAATAGATAAAAAGGTTTCAACTTGCCCAAAGCATATTTTTTGGGTTTACTTTTTTGCAAATCTAATAAGTTGCGCAGTAGTGAAATAACCACAAGATCTCTGTCAGACCCACCATTCCAGATGCACCCACAGTAATAGTGTTGTTTTTTATTGTTTTAAAGTGGGCAAAACACCTCTAAATTCGTCATCAGCTCTCTGACTATTATGCTTTCCCCCCTTTCTTTAATCACTTTGTTGCATTATATTATCTTTTTTTATGTAGTTAGTTTTTAATCAAAGCTGCCTTGACACCTCTTTAGTTAAATGTTCAAACTCAAGATTGTTAACAATATTTTCAAAATAGTAACAACTAAATTATTTGAAAACTTAATTTTTTATCAGGAAAGACATTTCACATAATTTTGTACCAGATACTGTTTGATAGGTGAGAGAAAAATTTCATGCTTCAAATTCTGGTAAATTACCATGCAGTATCTTTTTCTTCTCAACTTTTCTTATGTTGTGAACACCTTTAAATCGATACATGTAAAGCACTGTGACCCCCTCAAAAAATGAATTATTTAATAAAAGGATGTCACTATCTTGATTAGATTGTGATCCCCCCGTATACCTGAACACGACTCTTTATTGGGTCATGACTTACCAAATTGAGAAATTATGCTCTGCAGTGTTTAAGAAAATCATCACTAACAGTTTATTGCAAATAAAATAGTAGTATTCCTGTTGATTTTAGTGTATAGAAATCTATTAGCAATGCAATTGGGGAAATTATTTAGTACCTGTTTTATGTATTAAATATCACCCCAGTTCGTTCAGTAACTTTTTTTCTTATTTAAACTTTTTGCCATCTCTCTGAAAAGTATGAATATTTGCCAAGTGTAAATATGTAAGGTCTTTCCAACAATACACAATAAAGGGGATTCTGTGCAGGGACATAACTAAGGAGGAGCAGACGAGGACCGTGCCCCAGGCTCCAGATTTTAGGGGCGCTAAATTGACTAAGTGTGTGAGTATATATAAGTATGTGTGCTTTTTCTTTGTATTTCAGGGGAGGGGGGGGGGCGCTAAAGCCTGATCTTACCCCTGTTTGAAAATGATCTAGTTATGTCCCTGATTCTGTGTATGATATCAGCATAGGGAACTTGACATTTAGGCCTAATTACCATACCAGTTTCAGTTCATCAGAAAAGAAAGGCTTATGATAAAGTAGGCCGGAATTTTTTTTTTCAAATTAATCATGGCCTTTCAAAACTTGGTAAAACAGGAAATATCATGTACAAACTTCAGATCGTTTCCGCACTGGAAACAGAATGCCTGAAGATGAAGTTGATTTGTTATGGAAAATAAATTATAAACCAAGTAAAAATGATGCACTGCCTGTTGGGGATTTTATTTAATCTCCAAAATACATGGCCAGGTGGTTATTGGTAAACCTTTTTTTCTCTCAGTACTATTATTATTTTTAGCTCTAGGATAAGCCTATTTTGTTGTTGAACAGCAACATAGTGTTTAACAATGTTTTCAATACATTTGTTTAAATGAGCTTATTCTTTTATGTGCATAGCTGCACAGAAGCATTCCATATAAGTAGTAGTTCATTGTATCTCTAAAATGCATATGGCAGTTTCCATGCAAATTTGCATTAAATGACAAATACTGTATTTACAGCCATATGGCACAAGATAATAATTTCCATTTATACCAACATTTCCCATCCAGACTATTTTGACATTTATACATTCTTTCTTTTCACTTGTTTCTGTGTTATAAAAAGCTTCTTGCTCATGTAAACTAGTATGTGGTAGAAATCTATAAAAAAGGTGTAAATGGTGATAACATTTTTTGGAATTGTATATTTTAGAGTGACTTCAGCTAACATAATTTGATGTAAAAAAAAAGAGCGGTCAGGACTTTCTCCAGAGGGCTTCTTATGCCGCGTTTACACCAAAGCTGACAAAACATTATTTGTAGAAAACTGAGTTATTAACTAAAGTTGTCAACTAAAATTTGCTCTTCTCAAATTATAGAGCAACAAGTGGAAAACTTGTTGCCTAAGAATTGGCACCTCATCACGTCTGGGGCGCATGGAAGGGGAACAGTTCTCTACTAGTTTCCTACAAGTTGCTAGCGCAAAGCGCGCAGCAACAAATCTTCCACTTTTAGTTGTCAACTTTCTTTGATCTTTACCGACACTCTGCGGGAAACCAAAATTTAGTGGAAGGTTCGTCCCTCCACAAGTGGAAGACAGAAAAAGTTGCTGTATTTTGTAGAAAAGGCAACAAATTGCTGCAACTTGTGGGTAACTTAGTAGAAGACTGGTGTAAACGCGAAATTAGTTTTATGTGGCTGTTGGGAAAGAACTAAATTGCATTTTCAATTTGCCTACTGTGATAAAAAGTGATTTACAGTTTTAATTTTTTTTTTTTTTTTGCTTTCCTTTTGTACCTGCTATTGACTTTTAATAGAAAACTTTAGAAACTTTCCCAGTATTGTGATGCTCATTTTCAGCATTTTTCTCCTCTTTTCCCATAATACACCCTCCCAAATTCATGTCATTCATGTAAAGTTCAGAAATAAGTGGGAGTATCTTAGAGAAAAATTAATGATTTTTTGTTTACATAGTTTTCCATAAACCCATTCAGTAAATCGTATTTTAAATAAATAGTTTTATGTAAAAGCACTTTATTTATGGTTTGCTTTAAAAGTAGCCACCATCACCATCCATCATTGCATTGTATTGTCTCATTTCTTAACCTGCAGTGCAGCTAACTTCTAAAGAGGCATCAATAATCAAACAAATTGCATATAACTGGTTGAAACCCAGTTTGACTTTAAAGTCCTATCTGCAAAAAAAAAAAGGGTTAAATATTTTATTTATTCTTTATTGCATTCATATCTGTTCGTCAACTTCCAGAAATTTGGAACTGGTGAATGAATTTTATTCAGAAGTAACTTGCAATCGTTCTTGATAAGTTTTGTAGCATTCCCCCCCCCCCCCCCATGTTTTATCTAAGCTCTTTGTACAAAATACTCTTAAAATAAATGTTATTACTCTATTCTACAATAAATAAAAAAGATAATGATTAAATTATTAACAGTAAGTTTTGGATAACATACTAATCTTTTTTAAATATAAACTTTGAATATTTTTCTAAAAAAATTCTGACAGACTGCATATGTTGGTTCTTAAACATTGCAGACCTAGTGCGTACTCAGAGATTGGTACCAACTCTTTCAGAGGCACCACAATGAATGGTACCATTGCCGCAATTTTGACACTTAATTTCCCCCTAGTTGGTGGCACCCGAGCTCTAATTGATGCAAACTGCACTAGAATTTTAATTTAGCTGAGAGTATCCACGCCGGGGAATGCACCAGGGATCTTTAACATGCCGCATAATCATACGAGATTGGCGCTGTCTATTTTCTGCATCTTGAAAATCCACCGACTTGTGCCAGGTTTTATTCTGCAAACTTGGGCGTATAAGGCCTGCGCCTTACCACTACGCCACCCTGCTTTCTAAAATTTAGAATATTGATTGTTCTTTCTTTATTTGTTAACAATTTATGATATTTATTGTAAAAAATAACGGAACAAAAAAATTGAAAAATGCACATTTTTCTTATACACTTCTCAAAAAAATTTGTAAAAACATTCATGTGCCCCAATTATTTGTAGAGATCACTTTTTACATCTTAGACTGTTTGTGTAATCATTAAAATGACTACTGCAGGTTAAGATTTTTTTTTTTATATTTTTGTATTTGTGCAATTACTTTTATAGCATATCAATCTATTTTTATACTGCAATTTTGCATATTTACTTTTATGTATAATAAAGTTGTTTGAAATTGGAAAATTGTCAATTATTTTTTTTTATTACAAACACCTTTCTTCAAAAAATGGTTATCAGTATTGTTACACTGCTTTTGTATGATTGTATTTTTTGATGAAATATCTTGAAAATGGTTTCTTCTGTGACTGATGAGCTGTTGTTCAGTGTTTGTTGTAGAGTCCAATAACTTAAGATTTGTGTGTTTGATTAGTTGGTAAATAGTTATTGTAGTTTGAGAGGGGTTTTCAAATTTTTGTAATCTTTCTTTTTTATTGCATCTTAATTTCAATCTTTTGTAACTAACTGTGTATTCCTTCTCAGTGGACATGAATAGTATTCGAATGTGCTAGGGCTCATAAAACATTTGTTACTAAGTAACCACGGAGCAGGTTAATGCATAGAGAAGTCAATTGCTAGAATGGCGGTGGTAAGCATAGACCTTATAACATCGTAGACACCGCTTATGGGCATTCTGTGGCACAAGGATGGGAATCCGTCTGGCTCAAGTGCTCAAGAGGAAAAGCCAATCTCTGTTGAGAATAATTTGCTACAGCTGATAAGCGAGCGTTTTGAATTCCACTCGAATTGGGGTCCTTACAAATTTGCCATAACGAGCACAACCACACAGGGCCTATTGAGTTATTTTATTAAAAGGGTTTTTCTGGTTTGTTGATGTATTCGTGTTATCAGCCGCAAGCACATAAATAGGATTGGAATAGTTGATCACCGATTGTGTAAATATTATAAATTTATTGTAAAAAGGAATGTGTGCTAAGCACAGGATTTCAAGTTGAATTGAAAGGTTAACAGCTCATTCAATAAAGCTCAGGTATTGTTTAAACCATTTTGTTTGCCATTTAGAGCGGCCAATAGGGGCGGTTGCTACCCTGGCTTCGAATATATAATGTATTTTTATGAATGATTTGTAATTCATTGCAATTCATAAAATATCTTTTGAAAAGAAAAATATAAAACAAGATGAAGCCAGAAATAATTGACCATTATTGAAGATCGTTTTGGTTATAAAATGATAACTGGAAAACTTTAAGAGGCGTTTACATTTTAATTTATATTCTTTAGACTTTTTTTAAAAGTTAATTACCCCAAGGTAATATATACATACAAATGTACCGTGGAACCATAATTTAACGTTTCCCCAAGCAAAGTTTTTCCTGCATTTTACATTTTTTTCATCAAATCCCAGTTTTTTCGAAAACTAATTAATTTTAAGATAATCCGGATTCCAAGTTTGGTAGTTATCGATATCATTTTACGATTATCCCCTCATTTTACGATTTCCCTCAACAGTAAGAAAATTAAAAACTGATCTAAAATTAGCAATATTTTTCCTTTTCTGGTTTTTTTAAAGCTAATCCACGTTGTTGAAAGTTAATTATTAGTTTCTCACGGAAATGAATTACAATCGTGGATTGTTTTTGTGATCAAGAATTTTCAAAAAGAGTCTATTCAAGTTATCAAGATGTGAGAAAGTTCGCTCGCTTTCAGAATTGAACTGAAAGTTCGTTCTTTTTGCCATTTTATAAAACAAAGTTCCACCACCTTGGAGTCTAAAAGAAGACTTTGTTAGCAATTACTTTCAAATGCTATTTCATTGCCTCTCTAGACTAGAGTAGAAAGCCATAGCGCTGTACTCCGGAAAATTAGTGACCTCACCACTGGCGGCGAACGAAACATTGGACAAAGGCGAAAAACTTGCCATTCCGTCACTCAGTAGCCGCGTTCACATGGCACTCTTATAACCCGCTTGTACCCTGCTTATCACCGCATTCCGGTTTTTTACCGGGTAAATGGTGGGTCTAGTTGCCTCCTGCCCAAGAGCAGGATTTTTGCGGGGTTTCTACCCAGCATGCCATTCGCGCAGCACTCTCGATTCCCCATGAGTTAACTTTTGATTGACAGTTCGTGCGTTTCGTATGGTGTGCGCAACTTGAGGATTTTAAATGAAATAGGCTAAAAGTACAGCAATAAAAATTATTTCTTACTTGTAATTTTTTCTATGTTTATTTTTCAATTTTGTGTATATCTTTTGTCATCTCTAGATGTAATAAATTTAAGAAAAATTAAGATGAAAAATCCTATGATCTTGTACGTTTCCATACATGTTAGTACTAAGGTAGAAGAGTATTGTTACTTTTATTTTTTCATTCATTATTGAAAAAGTAATTTCTTATCTTGAAACGCAGAAATAATTTGTCGTACTCATCATAGTGACATCGGTTTGTTCATTTTTATTAGTTCATGTCCTTAAATGTCTTTAAAACTAAGGAGTAAGAAATACATAAAGGTTTAAACTTTTAAAAACGTATCTTTTATTTTGAAACGACACATGCATGCGATTAATATGTAGGCATAATTTTGTTGGCTGTGCCATATCAGGTTTTTCTTACACAACCCTGTGGTGTTTATAAATAAAACTAACCGGGTTAGAAATTACTGTTCAGAATTTTTTTAAAAAATAATTGAGATTTTCAAAATTACTTATACATAAATAATGTACATCAAAATAAAATAATTTTTGGAAAAAATAGAACCGACTTTAAATTATAAATTGCACTAAAAAGTGAAAAATAAATTAATTCTTTAACAACACCGATACGATTTTTAAATATAACTTTTGAAGCCTGCGCACAATTACCTAATTACCATTACGTCATGTGTTACTTTACATTGAAACTGTTATAAGCTCTGGGCCATTTATATTTGTAATTTATTCATGATTACAAAAGTAATCATGAATCAAAACCTATCATGATTTTGCACCGAATTCAAAAGTTATGTTTAAAAATCGTATCGATGTTGTTTAAAGAACTAAATTAGTTTTCACTTTTTAACGCAATTTATAATTTGCAGTCGGTTCTATTTTTTTCCGAAAAGGACTTTATTTTATTATTTTTGGTGTAAATCCATTTTTTACATAAATACTCTATTTTTAAAAAATCCATATCAAAAGGCAAACCTTCTTTGAATGAATGGCACTAAAAACTAGTCATTTGAATGATAAATTCCGTTTGAGCAACCACCCTCGATGGATTAAAAAAAAATCAAAATCTTGAAAATCGGCTCATCCTGTGAGATGTTATGGGTGGACAAACAAAAAACCGATATCCATACGGTATGAATATATAACCTCCTCCTTTGTAAAGTCGGTTAAAAAAATAGAATATAATAATTATCTGAATATTCGGCAATTTCTCCTAGGCCGAAGCCGAATATTAAAATTTCTAGAAAATCGTGGTAATAGAAAGTATTTTCTAAATTTTAAAAGTACTCACCAAGTAAAACACCAATTTCACACAATAATCTATGATGTATGAATCTACCAATTTCTTTATTTTTGTACATTTCTACCGTAGCAGAACTATTCGGCCGAATAATGATCAGTATTCGGAAAGACCGAATATTCGGCTAAATCAAGAAACGTCTATTTCAGCTGGCCGAATACCGAATAGTGGCCGAATATTCGTTGCATCTTTAACACACACACACACACATATATATATATGAAAATGCAGAGCTTTGAACGGTCTTTCCCCCTTTATTTAAGATAACAATTCTCCATTTAATTCAGTTACACTCCCTGCAATAAAAAAACAAATACATAACGTTGCATTTTTGGTTTTAATAAGAACACACGTAGCTTGAATCTTGATCATTTCTATTTTTCAAATACATCATGAACTTTATTTGTTGTCTGATTACATTTGTTGATAAGTCATTTGGGTGTCATAATTAATTCTATATTTGGAATTAATATTCAATTGTCTCATAAACGATGCATAACCACCACCTGTACATAAAATAAAATGTCTTGATATTGATTGCTAGATGCAGCATATGTATGCAATTGGCAATATTCTGGTTAATCAGTTTGCCCTTAGCAACCTTGTTTGCTTTTAAGATATTATGAGCAAAATGTTTGTAAATATTCCTGAATCGTAAGAAAAAAGCAACGATCTTTCATGCTCTTAATTTACTTAGAACACCTCTTTCCTTTTTCTTTAAGAAAGATGCATTTTTTATAATGCAAAATCTTAATTTTCAAAAGATACATCATTTCGTATACTAGATTTCAGCTCTTACAAAAAAGCATTAACAAAACAATGTAAACATGTTAAACAAAAGCAATTATATGTAATTTTTAAATCGTGAATGCAATTATTTTTTTCAAAAAATCAGGTCTAAAACATCCTCAGCCGAGTCTTTCCCTAGAATTTGTTTTAAACTGTAACATTCAGAAAAGCGAAAGCAAGAAAACGGCAATAGCATGCGTAAAAATTGTAAACAGTGCGCAAAGGATGATGGGTAAAACCGCTTTCCGAGACAAAACCTCTTTTCTCATGTGAACGGGGTTTTTTCCAAACGGGTTTTTTCGGAATTGGAGAGGGGATTTGCGGGTTACAAAAGTGCCATGTGAACGCGGCTAGTGATGGGGTTTCCAACCCTTGCTTCAATGTAGCTAGAACGATGCTTGTGGAAATCTTCGACTTTGGTTACCTAGTATTTTGAATTTTAATTCTTGATATTAAATTGCTAATTTAATTTTAATTGAGACCAGCAAGAATTATTAAGCTAAAGCTTAGCACACAATATGATGATGTACTGTGATGTATGATGCACATGGTTCTTTTGTTACATTCTGTTCGAAGAAGCAGCTTGGAAACTAAGGTAAGAGCACATTTTAATAATTTTTTTTGTATTTTTATAAGAATAGTAGTAAAATATGAAATTACATGATTATCATGACATCTACGAACTTTTCTCCGATGTGGGGTGCAAGCATTACAGCTTAGTGCGATAGTGTCTGCATTTTAAAAAAGTGGTAGAAACAGCAGTTTTGTTTAAAATACTCTATGAAAATTTAAAATGAAGTTTTAAAGAGGTTTTTTTTAATGTTAGTGAGAAGGAAGAACCTAATTTTGCTCCTAGTTTAACATATAAACATATTTGTTTTCTTTTTGCAAATGGGACAGTTTAGATAAAGGATAAAATTAATTCTAGTTTTTTTACCTATATATATATATACAGAGTGGGTCATCTCATCTAACGTTTGGAATTTGAATTTAAGTTATTTTGACTTTGAAAAGTTATAATGAAGGTTATAAGTTGACAGAAATTTAGTTTAGTTTTTGACATTTACGAAATGGGACGGTTTACGCTTGAACAAGGTTGGGAAATATTGAAAACTTACTTCCAAAGTGGTGAGTCTTCTACCCAAACGGTAAGAAATTTATGATGAAGCTCACTTATTCCATCTCGGAGGCTATGTCAATAAGCAAAATTGTCGCATTTAGGGTTCAGAGAATCAACACTTGACTAATAAGCAGCCTATGCATCCACAACGAGTAACTGTTTGGTGTAGTTTTTGGTCCGGTGGCATCATTGGGACATTTTTCTTTGAAAATGAGCAAGGAGCCGCCGTTACCATCAATAACGAACGTTACTGTGCCATGCTAAACGAATTTTCGTTTCCAAAAATTGAAGAGGATGACATGAGTGACATTTGGTTTCAACAGGACGGGGCCACACAGCCAACGAAGCTATCGATCTTTTGCTCACTGTTTTTGGGAATTGAATACTCAGCCGAAATGCTGATGTGAATTGGCCGCCTCGGAGCTGTGATTTGACCCAGTTGGATTTTCTTTTGTGGGAAACCCTTAAGGATAAATGTTACACTAACCACCCAGAGACGATTGATGCCTTGAAACACGAAATCGATATTGCCATTCATGCGATTTGAGCCCAAACAATCGAAAATGTACTAAAAAATTGGGTTGATCGGATGGGGTACTGTCAAACCAACCGTGGCAGTCATTTGAATGATGTGTTTCATTCATAAATGAAAATGTTCAATCTTTCTAATAAAGTCATAATTTCGAAAATATATTAATTAGTTGTTATTTTATAGCCAATTCAAATTCCAAAAGTTAAATGGCCCACCCAGTATATGGGAAAAAACTAGATCATGCAATGGGGGAAATAAAATTATGATCATGTTTACATCAGAAGGTATTTCAAACGCATCACCTCATAAATAAATATTGTTTTAATCTTTCAGATATCTTCAGGAAGCATTTTTAAAGGTAAATTTCACTATTTAAGGCTAATCTAAAATTCGAATTTTTTTAATCGATCTGGAGTGTACTCTAAATACATACTGATTTTTTATGTATCAATAATTTCCCTTCCCACCTTGATTCGTTGAAATTAAACTATTAAGGAATGCGCAAATGAAAAGGAAAAATATGGCCGAAGTTCGAAGCCATCACGTATGGGTGTTAGGGGGAAAAAATCCCTTCAACCGTTTTGCAAGTGGGGAAATCTCCTGTGAGTTTGATTGACAGGAGAGTGTAACCAATCCATGAAAATCTAGGGCGAAGTACGGGGCACAAGGCCGAGCATGCTCTCATCCTATCGTCCTTGATATTTGCGCTCCATATTTTTGATGTCTTGGTGAATCCTTTCACCCTATTCTTCGCTGAATGGTTCTAAATTTTCACAAATGAAACTATATTTTCCCCTTGTTGATCGAGAAGCATGGATATGATTTTGAAATCACCGCAAATGGTCCAACCGCGGCCAACATATTTGATTTTTTAAGAACGAGAGCGAGAGGTTTTCGGAAGATTCCTTTAAATGCACCAAATGCCAACTAACTTTATGGTATAGATACACTGTTAAAAATTTCCGTAGGAAAATAGTAAAATAACCATTTATTTGATTGTTATTTTACCATATTTAATTACAACAGTTGAATAACCATGAAAAAGATGGTACTCAAACCGCTGTTTGCGAAAAAATTCGTTTATTCTCTGTTTATCGTAAAGAACGTTTAACTAACCGTAATTTTCAGGGGCTCAATAAGAATCGGGCGTCCATCTTGATTGCGAAACCCTACCGGTCGTACGTTGTTTTAAAATAGGAATACGGATTTATCAGTTAAAATCTGCATGTGTATATAAAAAAAGAAGAAAAAAAAAGTGGCTTAGGGATTATTCATAAATGATGTCACGCTTAGAGGGGGGAGGGGGGGTTCAAGAAATTGTGACAAGGGGAGTGGAGGGGGTAACAAGAAGTGTGACATCACGCATTATGCAACATAGCGTGACGCGTGACAAAGGGGGGAGGGGGGTCAAATACATGGGAAAAAATCGTGACATCATTTATAAACGGCCCCTTAAGCAATGGATACTAAATAGAAGCACATGCACACGTAAATAAAAACTTGGAGACATCGGATTCCCAAACTGTTTGCGAATGAGCGAACACATAATTTGAGCTGCTGAAGCTTGTTTGTATTTTAATCTTTGCAGCAAATAAAATGATCTTCGTCAACATGCAGTAAATTTAGACTAAAAATAAATTTGGATCCAATCAAAAACTCAATTTTAAGGCTGTTTGCCTGTTGGAAAAGAAGATTTATTGATAAATAAACGTCTGCTTTGCGTGATGATGGTGGCCGAGTGGATAGAAAGCAAGACTAGTACACCACGCATTGCGGGTTCGAGTCCTGCAAGCTTCGTTTATGGTTTCTACGCCTCAAAGATTCTACGCGTCGAAATGGTTTAAAAACGGTGAAAATTTTGTTTTGAAACTATTTTTAAATGGTTATAAAATCGTAAACTTTTGTATTTACGGCTTTTTAACCAAGTTAATTGGAAATGGTTAGGTCCCGTAAAGATAGAAAAATGTTCCAAACCGTAAATTTAACGGTGAATTAGATGGACAGACTACTGCAGGTCATTTAACCGTAATTTCATGATGAAATTTCTAACAGTGTACACACTGGCTTCTATAATGAAGAAGAACAGCATTAAGGTTCCTTTTTAATGAATCAAAAAACATTCTCCATTCATCTTTGTCGTAGGTGGTATTGAATTTGCTTATGGATCTGGGAACATCAGAACAATAGACCAGGTTTTCCTCTTTCTTAGAGTACTTGAAAGATTCCTTTTCTCGATTTCTGTACTAATAAAAAGATTGTTCTTGTCTGGCCCATCATTTATGGGGGTCAGAGAAGTCAATTGCCCCTGCCCATGGCTTGGAAAATATAATGTATTTATATGCATATGCATGTATTTTCTTGTGTTTTGCAATATACAATGAGCTTATATCCTTTGTCCCCCCCCCCCGTCCTGAAATTTTTTGAAACGGCCTGGTTCCTGTGGCCCATGAGTTTTTTTTTTCTAAAAAAATATTTTCTTTCTTTCTTTCTAATGGGGCTGCGTATGGTCACAACCTTTGCAGACCTAGTGCGTACCCCGGTATTCGGCATCCATTTTTTCAAGTAGCACCACTGTCGGTGGATGCCATTGCCACTGAGAATTTGGACCGTCAGTTTCCCCTAGATGGCGGCACCTGAGCTCTCGTTTGATGCGAATTGCACCAGGTATTTAATTTAGCCGAGAGTATCCAAGCCAAACGGATACTCAAGGGATCTTTAACATGCCGCACAATCATACGACATGGACGCAGACGGTTTTCTGCTTCTTGAAAATCCGACTTGGGCCAGGTTCGAACCTGCAAACTTGGGCGTACGAGACCTGCGTCATACCACTACAAAACCCTGCCGACTTTTCTTTCAATACAGAACCCAGCAATTCAGCTGCCTCTTTTGAAGAGCCTAGATCTCCAGTTAGCCCATTGAGTTAGTTCAACTTGAGAGAAGTTCTGAGGTGAATCACCTCCAGAGAGCTTAACTTCAGTATCGAAGCCTTGAACTTCTCGATATTCTGAGTCTGAGGGCTCTGAAGAGATGACTGGCAATTCAGTTGGAGGCAAAATAACTTGAACATCGTCCACGAGACAGGCCGATGAAATGTTATCAGTATAAGAAATTAACTTTTGATTTTTGCGGTTATAGTCACGGACGTCTCAGGAATAAAATTATCATTCATTAGAGGGGTTTTTCGGCTCCCTCCATGTCGTAGGAATTCCAAATCGTAGAGCAGTCTTGTTTCCTTTTAGCCAGGAACTTAGACCATTAAGGCACTGCACACAAACTTTATGAGGAGCCCATGATTTGTCCTGGGGTCCTAGTTTCGTGTAAAAATACGCAAGAAAAGTTGTCTTACATGGTCTTTAATGTTCCTCATGCGAATTTTAATAACACTATATTTTAATACACCGCATTTGCGACAAAAGTCGTCTGGCAAATTTTCACAATGCCTCGAACTGGAACCAATGTCTCACGAAACGCAGAGAGAAGCAATTGTTGGAATTGTTTCTGTATTTTTCCAGAAAAAAAATCGAGAGAATTCAATGTTAAGAAACGTAATGCCTTCAGAATCAATCCAAATAAAGATACACAAAACAGACGCACACTAGGGAACGTTCCTGCAAAGTCTACGATCCAAGATAAGGAACTATAGCTAGTGAGAAATTCCGAAAGGAAGAATAGGGGGCGAAGAGAAGGCGATGGGGAGGTTATGTCTCAGACAGGTACTCTGTTGGTTTTAGTTTCACCATGGGTAGAATGATGGTTAGGCACGTGGAGGGGAGAAATTTAATGGCAAATAAATAAATAAATTTTCATAAAAATCGTTTGCTTCCGGGGGCGAATTTAGAAACACTACTCGCTTCGCAGAACTTTCAGATGGCGCTACGATCGATAGTCGAGAAAAGAATTTCGGATAGGATTGGTCGCCAATTTTAGAGCTAACTAACGACTGCCGTGGGTTTCTGTTAATTTATTTAATTATATTTATGTGGAATCAAGATTTTATGTATTAAAATTGGAAATGACTTCATATATTCCGAAAGAAGTCCTGGAAAAGTTTCAAATTGTTGAAGATGAAACGAATGAAAATGCAGTAGTTCTTTGTTCGGCAGATATATTGAATAACATTGACGCACGTGCATTCATTAGGAACTTTGAAATTTGACTTCAGTTGTACAAAATTGATACTTGGAAAATAAAATCCCAATCCTCAAAGGGAATTTATGAGTGCTAAAAATTTTAACAAATTTCTTTTGAAGTTTTTCTTTATAATCATTTTTATTATTAATTGGATATCTTTACTTGAAATTTACTATCAAACAAGGCTAGCTAATTTCAAGAAATCTGAAAGAGGAATTGCAATGTAGATCTAACTCCTTGTGGTGCACCCGGGCAACGTTTTAAACAGCAAAATGATCTACAATTCTGGCACGAAATCTGTTGCCATGTTTCGTCTGTTATCTGGCCATGACTGCCTGAATGAACATCTATATCGCATCAAGGTGGTTACTGACCCTTTTTGTACCTTGTGCGACCTTCTCGAAGAGATGGACATGTCTCGCCTGTTTCGATGCCCCGCCCTTCCTCGGACATCAATCTGGGAACGCTACTGGACTGCTCGCAATCATTTATAGATTTATTGTTATTTTTTGATGTTCAATTGCCTTTTAATGTGCCATTAGAAATTAAAAAAAAAATTCAAGAAACAATTAGCAGTATTATGACAAGTAAATTCCTCGATAAATTTGAATCACTATAAATTTTTCTCCGAGTTTTTTTCTATTTTGTTCTCTTAATTTTAAATTTATCACGAAGGCTTTGCATTAATTTCACGAAACTGAACAAAGCATTAATAATGTTGATGAGAAAATAAATTGTGCTATTGATCTAATTCATCAGATATTTTTTCCTTTCTCTTTTTTCCTTCCCATTTTAAATACATCACCAAAGCTAGTCTTTAATTTGTTGAAACTGAATGAACAATTTTAACAATGTTGTTAAAATAAATTGGACTATAAGTAAATTTGAATTATTAGAAATGTATTAATGATTTTTGCTTAGTTTTTCATTTTTGTTTCCTCTCTGAAATTTATCATCAATTAAAGTTTGCTTTTTTAAAAAAATTGAATGAAACAATTATAATCATGTTGAGAACAAACTAAATTGCACTATAAATTTTATTCATTACAAATAAAGGTATTAACTTTCTGATTTAGATTACATTTTTCATTTTTATTTCTTCTGTTTATGTTTGAAATTTATCATAAAACAAAACTAGCCTGAAATACAACATGTATTATTTCCTTAATGCACGTACCTTTTAAATCCATTTTAACAAGAGAGAGAGATAGATAAAAGTCTTTTTTTTTAGACAATATTTGCATATTAACTGACGTAGGCTTGAACAAAAACTAAAATTTAAATACTTTCCAAATGCCTTTTTACTGTACATCATCTTAAATTTTGATAAAATATGGACGAATCTATTTTAAATTTGAAGATATATGTTTTTATTTTAAAGATTTTTATGGCAGCTTCACCCTACGCTTATATAATGGAAGAAATTTTGTAAAATTAGGGTATTAAATATTGCAAGCATTAAGAGCCATTCTTATTCACCGAAATCTGCTTTAAATATTTGAAACGCAGGTACTATGGCGAAAAAAGATTTGGCGACAGAAGTAGTATATTCAATAACAGATGATGGAACCGGAGACTTCAAGACGAGAACCATGAAACTTTTGAGATTTAAAGTGAATGACTGTTATTAATATTTTAATTGTTTTAAAGAAATCATCTTTCGTATTTCAGTGAGTTATAAAGATGTTTTAATTCATAATGGTCTTAATTTTATAATAGGTAATTTCATATATTTTTTCAAGTGCTTTTCAATAAGTAAAGTGCGACATTAGTTTAAATGCTTTTAGAGATTTTAATTTGCCAAAAGTCTCTGGTCATTTTCGGATATTGGAGGTCAAAATAGGAAACAATTCATATAAAAGATAAATAAATAGCAAGTATCGGACATTTTTCATTGAATCTTGCGAATCAAAATAGCAGAGAAAAAAAATCGGACCCATTAAGCACCGAAACTACTAAATAGATTTTTTGAAGGAAAGACGCATGAAAATTTATGCATATGTCAGTTGCCATCCAGGGAAGAAAAGCTTTTCCCTTTCAACGTAACCATTTTTCGAAGTTGGGAAAGAAAGGAAAATGTATCCAATACTAGACTCTCAAATTATCCCTGAAATAGCATTTAACTTATGCCTTTAGGATTGAACAAAAAATATATTATTTTCGGGAAACTGAGACGCAGTTCAATCCCTTTGTCGAAGGTTTTGGTGAAATATTTCTTCTTTAATGGTACCTTGAATGATTTTTATAAAAATACTTCCTGCAAAGAGAATTTGTCGGAATCTAGAGAAAAGAGGAGGAAAAATTGAATAAAATTGCAAAATTATCAAAATTGATTGGCAATCATAAAAATACCTTTAAGCAATAAAAGAGCAACTGAAGAATCTATAATTTAAGAAAAAAGGCGAAAAGTGATGTGCAATGTCACAAAAAAGGGGAAAAAATCAGAAACTTATACATTTTCTAGACATAAGCAGAAGGACTAAAACGGGGGAAAAGAAGAGGTAACTGCTTAAAAGACATTGAAAATATACAAAACGTACAAAGCCACAGAACTTTACGTAAGTTGCACAAAAGCTGTTAAAATGAATTCATTTCTCTTTAAAATATGATCCTTAAAAACTAGAACTCAAAACTCATTTGCAGAAAAGAAAAAGAAAGAAAATCAAACATTTATGGGAGGAGCTCAATGAAATAAAAAGAACACAAAAATTAAGAAAAGTAGCAAGAGATGAAGAGCAGATCTTGTGAATTACAACATTTTTGCTTTGTTTCGAAAGGGTTTGTTCTAACTAATCCTTTTCTAAAGGAAACATAGACAGCAGGGTGCTTCTATAATGCTTTGCTAAACGACGCGCAGTCCTAGTTTCAAGACTTTTGTACATAGTTTTTCAGAACTTTTTCATCATTTGTTAACAAGATAAATTTTGCCCATTTGAGCAAGATTTTATTATTATTTTTTTGACTTATTTTAAACTTTTAAAATGTTTTTTACCAGAAGTTTTTCCCCGTGATATGAATAAAACATGTTACGTTTGTGCAACGAAGAAATAATGAATGAATAACGGTGTAGTAAAGACATAATGTAAAAAAAAATGATACTTAGAATTTGTATTAATGGTTCATAATTTAAAGTTTTTATTTTTGTATAAGCGTATGCTTTCAATGGTGCAACCATAATTTTTTTCGGGAAGGGAGGGGTTTGGTCTTTATATGTGTAAAAAAAAAAAAAACAAAAAAAACACTGGAAGTGGAACCATCTATTTGTACCATAAACATGGGGAAACCGAAAGAGCTGCTGAAGATTGAACCAAAATCATGGTTCAAGCAGAAATTTGAAATCTAAAGTTACGCCTTTAATCATAGTTTTGGTTCAACTTTGAACCAAGAAGACGAACCCGGAACCTGGCCTGAAACAGAGAGCCGCCATCTTGTCAAGCTGTGACTTGAATGCTTTATTTTTCACAAGAGTAGAAGGTAAATAAACTTTTTTATAAACTTTGATGGATATAAAATTTTTTATTATATATATTTCTTGTTTTTTGTAAGTTTTTAAGTCTTTATACGCTCAAAATTATGTGGTAAATCTTTTTTTTTTAAATTTTAGTGTCATACACCGATCTTGCCACCTTTAACGATAAAGTGACTTATTAACTTCATTCAAAATTTTTAACCCTGTGAACATTTATTTAATTTTGCTTCAATATTCAATTGTTTCATATCTGATTTATCATTCGACCCCATACATTTTCCTTTTGGCTCCCTTTAATCTATGTTAAATATAGACTTTAAATTTAAAGTTATAACGTTGACCTGTTTACATTATAAAAATTGCATCCTTTCTCGGGATTTTTACTTTAACTACTTTTCTAAGCTGTTACCTTTCCAGCTTCACCTCTTTATTTTTATTTTAATTGCCTGTTGCTGTGCTTTTGAAACTGATAAAACTTATTCATTGTTCGACTACGACTGCCCATTTTGCACAATTTTCACCCATACGTTTTACCTACGCCGTAGCCAGAGGGGGGGGGGGGGGGGTAGAAGGTTCGAACCCACCTCCACTCCCGAAATTTTCTGAAGTTTTATCGGATTCCATGCAGCTGTACAGATGGAATTTACGGTTTTGCATATTTAGTAAGTCCCTGGTATGCTTGATTACATAATCGCCTGTCTTTTTTTGCATAGTTGAGCCGTATTGGAAACATGTATATAGTTATTGTTTGCATGATGTAAAACTGTATTAATATGATAAAATTATTAGAAAGTAAGTACATTTTGTTAAACAGTAAGAAATAACTTTTCAAAAAATGAATCATAACTCAAAGCTCTAAGAATTCAAACACATGTAAGTTATTCTTACACGGAAATTAGAGCAGCTTCTCAGAAGTGAATTCAATGCTTACACAATCTCAGCTAATATTTTTAAATATAGCGTATTTTAATAAGCGTATTTTAAATTCAGCCTCTTCCACTGCAAATACCTGCATTACAATGCAGCAACTCTATTTTGTGATTAAAAATGAAATTAAATCTATATTTTTATGGGGTGTGCTACTTAAAAACCCTTGGCTCCCTTTGGCTTAAGACTGCTGAAGAACTAAAACATGCCAGACTATCTTTTTGAGTTCATTTTTCATACCAAAAAAACAATAGGTTGATTGCATATTAATTGAAAATTAAGTGATTTGTTGAATCACGAATTCCATTACATCATGAAAATTCTTTCTTTGATGCCTCAGCGACTCCTTATGACATATATTGCTAAATTGCTTTATAATAAGTTCTCTATCTTAGTCTCATCTTCCGAACTTTAAAATATATATGTCATAACATTATTTCAGTTCTTTTGTTCAACAAACTTCAAACATTATTACCTTACTCTAAACAGTGATTCCCATCGCCTTTTTTTGTCGCTGTATACTCTTAATAATGTGCAAATTTGGTGGCACACTAATTGTAAGAAAAATTTTAAACGACTTTGGTTGATTAGTCGTAGTGCCAAAATAATTCACCGTTATTTAAATGATACAAATACAAATACAAAAGTGACGACCAGCAACAGGCTCTCGGCCCAGCTAGGCTGGTCCTAGTCAATTTAGCAGTCCCCAATAAACATCAGAAGCTTTCTTTAAAAAAAATTTTCCACTGCATTTAACAGTTGCTTTCGGTAAACTATTCCAACTGCCTACAACCCTATTGAAGTAGTAATTTTTCCTAATTTCAAGATTAGCCTGAGATTTGAAAAGCTTAAAACAATGACCACTGGTTCTACTTTTCATCACATCATTGTAGCCCATCATTTCCCATTTTAATGAATTTAAACAGCTTTATCATGTCCCCTCTAATTCTTCTTTGCTGAAGACTATACATATTGAGCCTTTTAAGTCTAACATCATAATCTAAGTCTGAAAGACCACTTACCAACCTAGTAGGCCTCATTTGCACCCTTTCCAATAAGATAATATCCTTTTTTAGGTAAGGAGACCAAAACTGAAGAGCATACTCCAAAGGAGGGCTTACCAAGCGTCTGTATAATGGCAATACAACTTCCTTAGACATGTTTGAAATAGCCTTATTGATAAACACAAGCATCCTGTTAGCCCTGTTACTTACTATGCTACAATGCTGACTAAGTCGTGACTAAGTCGTGACTAATCAATACTCCTAGATCCACAACTGTTTCTTCTTCACTAATGACTGAACTTTGTAAATAATAGCTTGCATGTTTATTCCCATGACCATATGAAGCACTTGACATTTCCTAGTATTAAAAGACATACCCCACTTAATTGCCCATTTAGAAATTTGATTTAAATTCTCTTGAAGCTGATTGACTTGTTCTTCGTGTCAGCAATTCCCATGACCTTTACATCATCAGAAAAAATATTGATGTTCCCAGAAATTGAGTAATATCATTAATAAAAATAATAAATAATACCGGCTCTAAAACTGAACCTTGTGGAACACCGCTCAGAACATCAATCCACTGAGAATAATTGCCCTTCACTACTACTCTTTGTTTCCTCCCAGTCAGCCAATTTTTAACCCAAATTAAAGTTTTCCCACCAGTACCAATATAAGCAAGTTTGCTAAGAAGAGCTTCATGCGGTACTTTATTGAACGCTTTCTGAAAATCAATGTAAACAACATCTACGCACTTTTTATTATCTAATGCCATGGTAACCTTGTCATAGAAATGATTCATTCATCATTTCTATAGAAATGATTCATTCATCACAAATTAGTTGTACATGATCTACCTTTCCTAAAACCATATTGAAAACCAGTCAACACTCCATTTGCCTCCAGGAAATTCACCACTAGCTTGATTTTGATCAGAGTTTCAAAAATTTTACAAATTACTGAAGTAAGGCTCACAGGCCTATAATTTCCTGCCTTGGCTTTAGACCAGTGTTTCCCAACGTGGGGCCCACGCCCCACAGGGGTGCAATTTGATTGTTAAGGGGGGCAATTCGAAAATGGAATCGACACGAGTTTAACCCCTTCGCTCCGAGCCATTTAAATGCAATGCTAGATTTCGGTGCCAAATTCAATGAAAAAAGCAAATTCTAAAATAATTGCGTTAAATAATTATTAGGTATAATTTCGCTAGACGAAACCAAAATATCAACTGGGTGTTTGGCGTCATCAAGTAAACTTCATTGCGGCAGACGGCAGGAAAACTTGGTAGCTAAAAACATATCGCTGTTCTAAATGAAGTGCTACATTCAGTAATAAAGTGTGTTAATGCTATTAAAGCTAATGCCAAATGTGAGTGTCTTTTCAAGCTATTTTGTGAAGAGCAAAATGAAGACTATGTGAGACTTTTAATTCATACTGAAGTAAGGTGGCTATCTAAAGGGAACTGTTTGAAAAGATTTATGAAACTGTTTGATATTCTTAGTAATTTTTTAAGGGACAAACCTAAAATGAAGAGCCCCAAATTGGAACCCGATATAAAATCTCTGTGTGCAGCAAGCATCAAGCGCAAGGATCTCATTAAATTAAAATAATAAATTAGTATAAAAAAATCATTTTAAAAATTATTTTAAATTTGAATTTCAGTTTGTCATTATATGTTTTGAAAATTTACTTACTGCTTTTCGTTAGCAACTTCCTAGTGATTTCTGCCTAAAACCTATCATTAAAGTTTCTTAAGTACACAATTTAATTTTTTAATATATTAAAAATTATGCATGTTACATGGGGGGGGGGGGGAGCATAAGAATTTTATTCAGGCTAAGGTGGGGCATGGCACAAAAACGTTTGGGAACCACTGCTTTAGACCCTTTCTTGCACTGCTAAAATTTCCGTAAGAAAATAGTAAAATGACCATTTATTTGATTGTTATTTTACCATATTTAATTATAACAGTTGAATAACCATTAAAAAGATGGTACTCAAACCGCTGATTGCCAAAAAAAAATCGTTTATTCTCTGTATCTACTAAGGAACGTTTAACTAACCGTAATTTACATGAGCTCAATAAGAATCGGGCGTACGTTGTTGTTAAAATATGAATAGAGATTTATCAGTTCAAAATCTGCATGCGTATATAAAAAAAGAAGAAGAAAAAAGTAGCTTAAGCAGTGGTTACTAAATAGAAAGACATACACGCGTAAATCAAAAATTGCAGACATCGGATTCCCGAACTTTTTGCGAATGAGCGAACCCATAATTTGAGCTGCTGAAGCTTGTTTGTATTTCAATTTTTGCAGCAAATAAAATGATTTTCGTCAGTATACAGTAAATTTAGACCAAAGATGACTTTGGATCCAATCAAAAACTGAAATCTCAATTTCAATGCCGTTTATTTATCAATGAATCTTTCTTTTCCTGTTAAAAAGAAAGATTTATTGATAAATAGACGACCGCTTTGTGTGGTGCAGATGGCCACATGGTTAGAGAGCAAGGTTGGTATGCCATACACCCGGGTTCGATTCCCGCAAGCTTCGTTCACGGTTTCTACGCCTGGAAGAATCTACGCCTCGAAATGGTTCAGAAAACGGTAAAAATTTTGTTTTGAAACCATTTTTAAATGGTTATAAAACCGGAAACTTTTGTACTTACGGCTCTTTAACCAAGCTGATTGGAAATGGTTAGGTCCCGTAAAGATAGAAAAATGTTAAAAACCGTAAATTTAACGGTGAATTAGATGGACAGACTACTGCCGGTCATTTAACCGTAATTTCATGATGAAATTTCTAACAGTGAAGAGCGGCGTTATGTTTGCCAGCTGCCAATATATAGGAAGTCATATTCCAGATATATATTTTGAATGAAGTTAATTTTAATTAAGTTTGACAACACAATGTTGTATTTGTTTGATGCGCAAACGAATATATAACAATATGATTTTTATATACAAGTATTAATTCTTTTACAGTATTTGCATGCTTTTTAGAAGGAATGACGTCCA
Source organism: Octonoba sinensis (assembly GCA_038502835.1). Lineage (NCBI taxonomy): Eukaryota > Metazoa > Arthropoda > Arachnida > Araneae > Uloboridae > Octonoba > Octonoba sinensis. Next base: position 147,218,784 of record CM076598.1, read on the forward strand.
GAAATCCTTAAGTTTTGGATCTTTTCTTCGACAATGAAGAATTGTTTCGTGTAAGATGGATTAACAACTGTTAAAGAAATTCATGTTGAAACAGTCAGAAACATCACTGAAAACTTTGACTAAAGAAGCGGTAAAATGTGGAATTCTTACAAAGATGAGTTTGAAGAATCGACTAAGGCGGAGAAAATATTCCAACGGCTGATATTTTGACAGAAGACATCAATGTTGTCAATAAACCAAAGTCTGAGGGAAACAGAATTAGATGTGAGATTATGTGTTTCAAAGAATCGAACTTCAGGGTTTCACTGTGGAGAAGAAAACACCTTTTCCACTCTGAAGAAGTTGGATGAAATTCATAAGTTTTAACATGGTTTTAAAACTGTATTGTTAAGAAGTGTAAAAATTGTTGTGCATTATTTTTAGAAATAGTAAGAGAATGCTGAAATTCTAGTACGTAAATGCTTCATGTTAAGAATTATTCAGTCGGGAAAAAAATCATAAGACCTTTTTTATTTTGAAAATTAAGAACTAGAAGAAGAAAAGAAGTAAAAAAGTTTTTTTTTATAATAATATTATAATTTAAATAGATTAAATCTGTAGTTAGATGGCAAAATGTGATATCTCAATGTTTAGTAATTCTGCAAGAGAACAATTTTAAGCTCTCTAAACAATGTAAAACATTAGATACCATCAAGTTCCACTACTTATTTATCGTCCCATAATAAGGGTTAGAGGTGTCATACTTTGCCTCCATATAGATTTCATCAAAATATCTCCTACTATGTAATTATCTCATTTTATCTTAAAAAGTGAGATATCACATTTTGCCTTCTGCTTACAGAAATATAATATAACAATACACTCCTTATAGCAAGGTTGCAGTAATCTTCAACAATGCAAAATATTTAAATTTACAAAGATAATAGAAATAAATGTAAAATAAAATTCGTTGTTAACGAATTATAAAACCATTTGTCCCCCCCCCCCCAAAAAAAAATAATAATATAAATCTTTGACCTTTATTTTTCCGTATAACGTTACATAGAGTTTTAGAGTTTTTCATGGAAATAACCAGGTGATTAAGTTCAGTTTCAGAACTAGTGTACCATTGTTTCACATTGTGTTTCTAACTACCGAATATGGTCAAACAAAGCGACGGGACCTATGGGAGACCATCTTCGATCGATTAAAATGAAGAATCATCAAAATCGGTATATCCAGTGAGAAGTTATCAATGAAAAAAAGAAAAACATACGGTATGAACTGATACCGTCCTCCTTGTGGAAGTCGGTTAATAAAATTAGCAGCACATTTTAGGCACTATTCAAGAAGATATAATGTAGTTTTCTGAGTGTGTAAGCATCTTCTCAGAAATTTTTCAGAGTTTAAGCCCTAATAGCGAATTTTTAAACCATCTTTGGTGACCCGATATAGGGGAAAGACATTTAGGGTACCTTCCCCGAAACTTTTCGACATTGATGTCCTGAAAACTTTATATTATAGGCAACCTTTTTTATCGTTATTTCCAGCGACTCTTCGTCGGAAATTTTTCGAAATTCAAGTTTTAAAAACGAAATTTTAGGTTACTTTTGGTGACGTTGACTTTTTCTCAAAATTTAATCAGAACTTAATTTTACGCTTACATTATCGGGAGCTTTCCATGGAAATTTTTCGAAACTGAAGACGCAATTTAAATTATTTGACATAAAACAATTAGGTTATGTTTGGTATAGCGTTAGGGAAGGGATTGCTTCTAGGGCTCTCATCAGGGGAAATGCTTGTAAACTGAAGTCTTTTAAACGCACTTTACTTTTAGGCTATGTTTAGTGACTTTAGGGGAAGGGGATGGGGTTCAAAGATCCCCTCCAGAAATTTTTTGGAGTTGAAGTATTAAAGGAATTCTTTTATCTACTCTTTTCCATCGTTTAGGTTATCTTTGGTGAGGTTCGGGGAAGAAGAGATCGGACCGATGGTTTTTTTTAAAAGTTCTTTTTGAAATTTACATTTAAAAAATGCAGAATTGTATTATCTTAGCATACGTCAATCGAAATTAAAAAATGAAGTCTTATAAATGCAATTTTAAGCTGTCTTTAGCGAGATTAGAGGCTGGAGGCTTTGCAAATGGACTATTTTTGATGTCGTTAGAGGAAAGGTTCTGGGAAATCTCCTGGACGGAACAGGACAATTCCGCCTCAGATATTATCCCCCTCTTCCCAAGATGGGACTTTTCCGCCGTTACCCTTATATCCTCCTCTATCTCGCACAGGACAATTCCGCCGCGCCATTTTCAGGAGTTGAAAAGGATTACCTGCTTAAAACTTTCATTTTTGGGGCACATCCTCTTATCGGTGACAATACAGTAATATCAGAAATTTATATGAATAAAGTAGCTTAATTGGACATTTAAAACTGATCTTACACCCGAGAAAAATTTACTTTAACGTAACCCGGCGGACTGTTGAGTTTTATTTTGTAGTGGTCCAACTCCGAATTGGTTCCGAATCAGAATATAAAAACGGCACATGACGGAATCTCTCAACGTAAAATAATTTTAGAAATGTATTTAACAGGTCTACTATAATAATCATTAATAATTATCTACATGATTCTTGGAATTTCGGGGTGAGTTGGAAAAAAAAATGTTTCGGGAATGTAAAGGAAGATACGGTATTTCTAGTATCAACACATGAAAAAATACCGGAATTCCGATGCATAACGAAGACCAACGCCCCTGTGACGCTGAGTTTTTACATTTACTCTGAAATGTGTTTAATTTAATGTTTTGTAACTTTTTATTTTCTTATCTTATCTTATTATGATTATGATTATTATTATTATTATTTTATAGCGTAGCTAATGTAGTTAATATTCGTCACATTTTAGATTTGATTGTTTTTCATACAATCGAATCTAATAGTGAGTATTAAATGTAGCATAATGAAATTAAAACTTAAAAACAAAAAGTGTACTTCTTAAACTTGAATCTACATGCTGGAATCAAATTTTTATTTTAATAGTACGTTACCTGAGCAGCTTCAGGTTCAAAATATTATAGAATATTCCTGTAATATCAGTACATTTTAGTTTAAAATTAATTTTTTTGATACTGTTGTCCCTCAGATATTTTTATAAGTTTTACAAGTTCTAAAAGTAAACAACATGCTAAAAAGATTTTTTTTAATATTGAAAACAAAAGATATAAAATATTACGATTGCAACCAATCCAACACAAATCAAAAGTTAATGTAAATACAAAAATTTTTAAGAAAAAATAGAACCAACTTCAAAGTATGAATTGAGCTAAGAAGTGAAAAATAAGTTAATTCTTTAAACAACATAAATACGATTTTTAATGAACATAATTTTTGAAGTCGGTGCAAAATTATGACAGTTTAATTATCATCACACCATGTGTTACTTTACATTGAAACTGTTGCAAACTCTAGGCCATTTATATTTATAATTGATTCATTATTGCAAAAATAATCATAAATCAAAATATATTATAATTTTGCACCAACTTCAAAAATTATGTTTAAAAATCGTATCAATGTTGTTTAAAGAATTAATTTATTTTTCACTTTTTAGCGCAATTTATAAGCTGAAGTCGGTTCCTATTTTTCTCAAAAATTTCATCATTTTTCATCCATCATCTCAAAATTTCAAATCATTTTTTCTACATTTTTTATATAAATGCTCTCTTTTTAAAACATCCATATCAAAGAGCAAACCTTCGTCTAGTGAATAGTACTAAAAACTAATCATCTGTATAAATGATAAATTCCGTTTTGAAGTCCATTTTAAAAGGCCATCAGAACAAACTTGAATTTCATTTTTGCCTCAGAAAGCCTTCAGTCAGACTCTTGTTAAAATTGCTTTTAATACAACTGCTAATGACAACAAACTCTATTTTAACAATGAATTTTATACTTACTAATATTTTTCTCAACAGAGAAAAATCAAACCAAGCTTTTCCAATCAAAATAAAAATACTTATTTTAAAGAAAAAATCATTAAAATCGGTTCATCAAAAGTTGTGGATGAAAAAACAAAAAAAAAGGGCTACATTTCTGCCCAAATTTTTTGTAAAATTATCGAATAAGGTCAAACGAAGGTACGGGACCTATGGGAAACCACCCTCGATCGATTTAAAAAAGAATCATGAAAATCGGTTCATCCGGTGAGAAGTTTTGGGTAGACAAACAAACAACCAAAAATAACACATACATACAGTATGAGTATATAACTTCCTCTTTTGTGAAAACGGTGACGAATCGCTGTTATATATTCTGTGTTTAGTTTCAGAAGAAATTTCTTCCAATCCTCATCAAAATCCCCTATATACGTTCTTAGTAAAATTAATTCTATTTAGGTTAACCATTACTCATACTTAAAAACATGTCAATATAATATGTTTATGAAACTTAAAATTTATTTATTGTACTAAAGAAATGCAGAACAATATAAATATGGAAAAAATGTACTCTTAAACACCACTGAATTTGAATTAATTTTAATATTTCGCAACACGGTTGGTAAAACACTGAATGCCATTCAAAACCAATTTAAGTTCGCCAATTTTTCGTCGCCAAGCATTACACTTTCCCAACTACTTCGGCGGAACTGTCCCGTCCTGAGAAAACGGCGGGAAAAATTGCGGCGGAGTTGTCCCATCTGGGAAATAAGGTGATAAAATTTTCCGCGAAAATGTTCTGCGCTTCGGTGGAATTGCGATGTGCCACTTCCGGGAAATATTTTGAAATTGATTTCCTAAAGACGTAGTTTTAGGCTATGTTTGGGGACATTAGGGAAATTAAAAGAAAAAAGTAGTTGTCTACCGAAATTTTTTGGAACTGAAGTGCTAAACATGCATTTTTAGACTATCTTTGGTGACATTAGATGAGGGGGGTGGGGGGGGATATTGTCCGGAAATTTTTCCGACTTTGAAGTCGATGAAACGCAGTTTTGGGTTTTCTTTGGTGACTTTGGAGAGTGGATCCGTTCTCGGACGTTACACTTAACCCCCCCCCCCCCGGAAAAAAGTGATATCCAGAGCAATGCCCGCTCTAAGCCTGATCGGCCCGTCGTGTGGAGGCCTAATGCCTAATGAGCGCTGTTTTAGGTTTGAAAAAAAAAAAAGAAAACCCTGAATTTTTCTCGTTCAAATAGACATTTCTTAAAGATATTTGTAGGTAAACACTTAATATTCTTGAAGCTCTTCAAAAATTGTTTTTACTTACCATAACAGGAGTTTCAAAAACTACTTAAAATTAGCCAAAATCTCTGATAATAGCAGCGTTCTTTAAATTGTGACCACCCTCGAACCCTCGGTAATATATGCAAGATTTATTGTATGTCTTAATAACTACTCTTTCAATACTGTTCTAGTTTTTATTTTAGAGAAGTTAAAAATAAAAACTGGAACAGGACTATACTAGTAGTTATGAAATTTATCGACTGATCAATTTCATTTTACTTCTGTTCATGTTTGTGATTTTTGCTGCCCCATTCCTCTATATCTTTTGAATTTAGTCGTAACTTGTGAAAGAACAAATGGTAATGTAAATTGCAAAAAACTAGAATGCATGTGATGTGTTTCGGAATTACAACAAATACCTCTGTCAATGCGAAGGAGTATTAGTCACAGAATTTGTTTCTTCACAATGAAGTGTAATGAACAAGTCGAAAAACAACTGAGCAAAAATTATTTTATGCAAGTAACAAAATCTAAAGCGCGTTATTTTGAAGTGCAAGCAAATATGGTAAATATTATGATCTGAAAATAGTACACATAGTCGCCTTCACTTCAAAATACTCTTTAGTCATTTTTTGTTGCAACTGGTAACCCTGGGATGCTGAAAGTTATATTGCAGAGTTGCTACTTTGGGATGTACAATTGCTCTTCTCCTCTTTCCTCCTCTATTATGACAAAATGGAACAATATTTTTAAAAAATCTGAAAAAGAAATAAAAAAATCCGTATTTTTTACTTCTATAAACTTTATGACTAAAACACAAATAATGAATTCTACATTTATGCATACTAAATTCCCCATTCTGAGTTAATTATGAATAAACTATTGTAGGTAATTGCACTTGTTGGGAAAAATGCCAAATATTACCCCAATGAAATTAAAAGAACTAGACAATCGTTCGAAGAATTTATAGTAGGATAGATCTAAAAACTAAATTTTAACAAGAAGTTTCGTCTAAAACTATACGAGCCTACTTGCCCGTATACACTAACACCAAATTTATAATACATCTATCTTTCTCTCTTTCCCATTTAGCCTTTAGTTCTTAATTACTTCAAAAATACCTTTTTCAACGGTTAATATATATCCATTCACTCATTCATTTAAACCTTCATTCATTCTTTCACTCATTCCTTTATTCATTCATTGATTCATTCATTAATTTATTCATTCAGAAATATCCATAAAAATACAAAAAAAAAAAAAAAAAAAATCATGGGAAAATAAGCTTGCTTAGTTCTGGATGAACTTCGCATCGGTATATGCACTACGTCATATGATCATTTCGATAAAGTTTGGTTCAAGCAAATCCGTCTGCTAGATCAGGATTTATATAGGATTAAAAATTCCCCGTATGTACTAATGTTAATTTATTTTTGAACTTTTCAAAATGAACAAAAATTGTTTAAATCAAAAAATAATCCACTTCGAGAGCTTTTTCTAATACGCTTTTTCCTAGGAACTTTGATCTTTTGTCCAGGGCTTGCATAATTTGCTTCATATTTCCCCATGAGCACTGATGATAAGATCTTTTGAATTCTTCAAAACTGAATAAAAGATTATTTAAATTTAAAAAAAACACACAAAATATATATGAAAATGAAACATGTCTTTCGCATCCAAAAAAAAAAAAAAATCTTTTGAATCGGACAGTTCCTTCAAAAGTTATTAGGGAGGGAAGGGAACAGACAGACACACATTTTCCCCATCTCGAAACCCTATTTTTATTATTTTTTATTTTTTAATCCTAATTTAATTAGGGTCAGTTGGGGTAATTGTAAACATGGGGTAATTGTAAACAAGATTCCTAACTACACTTGTGGTGGTTTTTAAAACTTAACTGCTGGTGTGTGATGAACTGGCAACATAGGGAAGACCCTGAAAGAGTTTTGTAAGTTTCGACACATTAGTGTGGAGGCGTCATCATTGTTTGAAAATGACACAGGGAAAAAAGTTGTTTAACAAAATTTAGTGATCTTACATTTTCGTCTCCAGCTCATCTGCAAAAGCGATGTAAGTGGTTTCAACCATTTTTATTTGTCATATGGAATGTTGCTAAAAGCATTTAGTTATGAATTTCCTCCTCCCTGTTATTTATCATGTGCAAGTCAGGTGTTTACAATTACCCCATATATTTCGTACTCTGGGGTAATTGTAAACACTTAAATTTATCCTATTTCCAATATTCTGGGGGGACAATAAGTATTATATTTTGATGTAAATTACACTTTTGTGTCTATTTTACATAACTGTTGTTGTTGCTGATGCCACTTGGAAATCTAGGACCCCCCCCCTTGCAAGGAGACCATGAATTAAGAAAACTCCTATACAGATTATTAATGAGCTCCGCTAGAATGAAGTACACTTGGCTCAGAGGGGCTTAATGATTTTGAACCAGCTCCCAGATGAGATATCGTCACCTAGGTTGGTCCCTCAGCGGAAATTATTTCTAACTTGGTTTACATTTGAAGCGACGATGTATTTTACGTTCACAGCTCCCTTTAGCACGCTCGGTCTCAGAATAATCAGCCGCTGTTGGTGATCACCCTCCCAAGCGTTGACCACGGCCAGTTATGCTTCACTTTCGGTGTTCTGTGAGATCTAAGCTTAACCTACTGATCCACTGCGGGACAAATTTTACATAAATTTGTCGTATTACTTGATTTTTCGCAAGATATTTCTCGTTAAATGATCTCAGCTGACTCATAACATAACTCAGCGGACCACAAGCGGCCTATTGGCTGCAGATAGAGAGCCATTGCTCCGGAACTTCTTAAGCCTTCAAGCAGTGTGTATGAAACAATTTACCAATTTGCATCAACCTTATTCGAAAATAAATCACTGTTTACAATTACCCCAGATCTCTGGGGTAATTGTAAACACACTGGGGTAATTGTAAACACGAGCTCATTCGCTAACAAATAGTTATAAAGTCAAAGTTTTTGTACACATTTACTCACAAGAAGTACAGTAGTGGCTACAATGCTCACAATTTTATCTCTGAATTCATTCAAGAGGTAGGGAAGGATCAAAAGTTAAAACATTGAAAATGCGTTTATAATTACCCCAACTGACCCTACTTAACTTATTTTTGACTTTTTTTAATTTTTAACGATATTTTCACGATACATTTCGCCTTCTTTCATCCTTTTCTCTCTTTTTTTCACTTTCACGGGAAAGTAGGCTAAAAAGAGTTTGTTGCCTGTAAGCAGTAATATTAAAAGGGATTATAATATGATTTTGAGTGAAGGCTGAAGCAAAACTTAAATCCATTTAGTTTGTTTGTTCTAGTGACCTTTAAAAATCAACTTCAAAACGGAGTTTATCATACAAATGATTAGGTTTTAGTGCCAGTCACTCAAAGAAGGTGTGTCCTTTGATATGTTTTTTTTAAAATTATGTATTGATATGAAGAATGTATTTACACCAAAAATAATTAAATAAAACAATTTTTGTAAAAAAAAATAGAACAGACTTTAATAGAAAAAAATAGAACCTTCTTCGGCGATTAATACATAGACTAGAGTTCGCCCAGCGGTCGAAATTCAACTGTTTTTTTTTAATGGGCTGCGTATGATTGGTTCGAAATTTAACTGTAATTCACTAAATTTTTCAATTTCATCCTCTAACGTTTAAATAACTTTTAGGCGTTTTTTTTTGTTTGATCGCAGTTTGTTTTGTCCAAATATTTCAATTAGCGATAATCTGTCTTCAGCACAACTGATTGACCGATTTTTCCCTGGCTGCCCCCTCTATTTCTGCGCCACTGAAATACAGCACAAGATGGTGTAAAAATTACAGGATTTATTTACAGTATAATTGGTTTCTATTCATCGTTCCATAAGATTACATCTTTCCCTCATTTCAGTTTTTCTTCTGAATGATGCGCAAAAACTGGTGATTCCTTCATTTTTGGTGTGTGATTTTTTTTTTTTTTTGCTGAAACATTTCAAAATTTCACGAGTCAAAAAGTATATTTTAAGTTTCTAAACCAAAATGTATTGATCATCTCTCGGGAAAACCCGTTTTCTGCCAGATCTCTGCCTGAGCCTCTCCCGAAGTTATTGTTGAATATTTCGATTTTAACGGGACGCGGTTGCCTCAGTTCCCGTCTTTTAAATATAGGACTCTCCGCATGGCTGTTAAAGTCTAGCATTTGGGAATAAATAATGGTCACACACAGCCGTGTGGGTGGGTGTGTCTCTTTTAGGAAAATATAAGGAAAACAGATTATGTACAACTATTCCTGTCTATGGGTAGAGCAAAATAAAGGCAAATATTTCCGAAGTAAAATTCGTCAGAAACGCTTAATTCCCACTTCCTGTCGTTGAGATGCTAATACAAAAAACAAATGCAGTAATGTGCTAAAAATCTTATAAATAAGAGCAGTAGTAGGAGTAGGTATACTTAAAAACGCTGTAGTAAAGATATTAAAATTCAGTAACCGGAAATCAAATGATAATCGAAATCTAACTACGAGAGAATAAAAGTTAATCAATCGATAACTACGCCTGGGAATTTCCCTACTATTAACCAGTTCATCGGATATCCATTTTCTTACTCACTTCATTCTCGGTACATATTTGTGATAAAGCTGATCCATTAGCCCTTTGTCACTGCTAATCTGAATTATATTCCTGATTATTTACTCTTAACAACTGTAAAAGACGGAGGATAATATTTAAATTATGTTATAAGAGTTATGACATTAGTTTCCGGTGAAATACTGACTTCCGTATTAGGGTAGAACGAAAATAGATCTTTTATTTCTTATTTATTTATTTATTTTTTTAAATTTTCAATATGACCTCGCATATTGGAGGAAAAGTTGAATATTGGTAAGAAAACCACGTGCAATAATTTGTGTGGAATCAAATGATATCTTATCTATCGTTCTGACATCTATGCTGGTTATTTGGTCAAAATTTCATTTAAAAAAAAATCTTTTTATCATATATTACTTAGCAATATAGGGGAGGAGAGGTCTAGTGTAGGCGACGGGAATAGTTCTATTAATTTTTTGTTCAAGTTTTTCAGTAAATGTGTGCAGTTTTGCAATACAGGTATACACTTCCAGGTGCAGTTTCATGAAAACACATTTCGTAGTTCAAGGAGTTGATAAAAAAATATTTTTATGGTGTAAAAGTAAGGTCATCATTTGTTCCTTAATTACTAATATAAGTTATTGTAATTTATAATTTCAAATTAAAGAAGATACTATACAACAAGGGTTGGCTGAAAGTAATGCACAAAATACTTGCAGAACTCGAACGAAATGGCATTTAGAAGCATGCCTGGTGGCATGTGGAAGCAACATTCCCCCTCGATACGCATGTAAAGTTTGAAGCTGTATTTATCTTGTGTATTTTGAGTACTTAATATGGAGGCATGTTCTTGCGCTATGTCAACTCAAGCTTAACAGCGTGTTGTTATCGATTTTATTTGACTGCTAAAAAAAGTTACTCCACTGAGATCCAACGACATTTAAAGGCAGTTTATGAAAACATTACTGTTAATACGTCTACTGAAAATCGATGGGTAATAGAATTTCTTGATTGCCTGCCTGAAAAAAAGCCATAATTGTCGATGAAACACGCAGCAAAACGTCCGATCACTGCTACAGACGATAAACATTGCTAAGGTAAATTCTTATCAGGCACAAACTCTTATTACATATGTCCAACAAATACTTATTAGTGGCATCCTGGTGCTGATAATCTTGCAAGTTGACAATGACCAGACTCCTCGCGCGCAACTGAAGGAGCTCTACGAATCTTGAAGTTTGAACCACTTCCTAACACTCCTTCCTTAATCTCCCGATCTTGCGTATTGGGATTGCAGCGGCTGTGCCTCAGCCTTGCAACCTTAACTGCAACCAAAGTGAATCTGTTCAACTCAACTCGAGTTGTTACGTTGTTTTGATTCAGTCGAATCTCCGGAGCCATGCTCGGCGTTAGCGTTTTTGGCTTGTCTTATTTCTTAAAGTTGTAAATAGTTTTGTCCATGTAAATAAAGTGTTTTTCTAATGTATAAATGATTTCTACACTGCTTACTGACCCGACAACTGGTGACCAACGGACGTTTTTTCCGATGTAGTCGGATTTTTGGACTCTGAACTTTCTCCGCGCCACTTCCCTTCATGTACGGTAGAAAAGCTTACACTCCGGCGCCGACATTGTTTTCTCTTCTCTTCAAGGCCAGTCTACAGTGACTTTTTAATCGTTCGCTCACTCGTGATTTTTCGTTCTTCTTGTTATTGAAAATGTCTCCCCCACTGGAAGGACAACAGCAGGTAGCGCGTGTTGCTTTGCGCCTGCCCCCGTTTTGGAGGACCAACGTCAGGCTATGGATCGCGCAGTGCGACAACGCTTTTTCGTATAGCGATATTACCAAAGATGACACCAAGTACTCCGCGCTCGTCGCCAACATCGACGCGGAAGTGCTTACACTCGTGTCCGATATAGTGGTGAAGCCGCCGGCAAGTGAGAAGTATAAGACCCTGTGCGATCGCTTGATATCAGAGTTTGAGGATTCTGAAAACAAAAAGCTGCAGAAACTGCTCACAGACCTCCAACTTGGCGACGAGCGTCCGAGCCAACTTCTGCGAAAGATGAAGGACGTCGCGGGAACACAGATTTTCGAAGAATTTCTTCAGAAGCTGTGGTTGCAGCGAATGCCAGCCCAAGTTCAAACCGTGCTGTCTGCCTCTAGTGAGCCGCTGGACAAGCTGGCGGTGATTGCCGACAAGGTGGATGAGGTTGTCCTGCCTACTCCAATTTGTGCTACCTCAAGTGCGCCCGCAGATTTTGTGCAGCCGATGGCCGGACCTTCCGTTTCTAATGAATTCCTCCTCCGGAGAATTGAGGAACTTTCTCTCCAGGTTGCCGAATTGTCGAGAGGCCGGTCCCACTCCCGGCAGCGTTCTTGGAGCCGCCAGAGATCCAGCTCTCGTCAAAAAGGTGAGAGAGTGTGCTATTACCATAGAAGATTTGGCGAAGACGCTCGCAATTGTGCCAAACCTTGTAGTTTCAAGCCAAAAAATGCACCGGCCCTGTCATAGCTGGGATGACAGAGGCACCTGGAAGAACCAGCCGTCTGTTTGTGTTTGATCGAAGAAGTGGACAAAAATTCCTCATCGACTCGGGCAGCGAAATTTCGGTGCTTCCTCGTACTCGAAATTCTCCCAAGCCTGTATGCGCGGATTTTGCCCTTTTTGCCGCCAACAACTCTAAAATTCCTGCATATGGCATTGTTAATCGTCAGATTGACATTGGGTTACGTAAACCATTCATGTGGTCATTTGTTGTTGCTGATGTGACTTCTGCTATCATCGGTGCAGACTTTTTGCAGCATTTTAATTTGTTGATCGACTTAAAGAAACGACGGCTCATCAACCCCGAGACAGCTCTCCATACAGCCGCTTCCCGTGCAAGGGTTTCTCAGCCCTCAATTCTAACAGTTTGTGAATTGGTGGACTTCAGCAAGGTACTTTCCGAGTTTCCTGATATAACCAATCCTACAATGCTTGGCGCTTCTGCTCCGCACAATACCGTGAACCACATTGTAACCCGTGGGCCACCTGTTGCAGCCAAGCCCAGACGTCTCCATCCGAAGCTGCACGACGCTGTAAAAACAGAGTTCGAGTTTCTCTTAGCTCGCGGTATCATCAGACCCTCTAAGAGTCCTTGGAGTTCACCGCTACACGTTGTGCCAAAGCAAGACTCAACAGTGCGTCCTGTGGGTGATTACCGGAAGCTGAACGCTGTTACAGAGTTTGATAGTTACCCAATCCCTTATTTACAAGATTTTGCACAGGCCTTGCATGGTAGGAAAATTTTTTCGAAAGTAGATATTTTTAAGGCATTTCACCAAATTCCCATTGCTGAACCTGATATCCCGAAAACAGCAGTAACGACGCCTTGGGGCTTATATGAATATACCCGACTCTGTTTTGGTCTCATGAATGCTCCACAAACCTTCATGCGCTTTATGCATGAGGTTCTCAGAGGTCTCCCATTCTGCTATGTGTATTTAGATGATATTTTGTGTTTCTCCAATGATGCAGAAGAGCACAAAGAGCATCTTCGCACCATTTTTCAACGTCTTAGCACATATGGCCTAAAATTAAATGTCTCCAAGTGTGTTTTTGGTGTAACAGAATTAACCTTCCTGGGGCATCTCATTACCGCTGAAGGAATCAAACCGCTCCCTGAGAAAGTGAATGCTGTACTAGAATACAAACAACCCGACACTGTTTCATCATTGCGGAAATTTCTTGGGTTTTTGAATTTTTACCGACGGTTTTTGCCACATGCCGCAAATCAGCAGTACCTCCTACACAATTTTTTGAAAGGATCTAAAGGCAAGAAAGATTCCAGGAAACTCGACTGGACGCCTGACGCAATTGATGCATTTTGTCAGTGCAAACAAGCGCTGGCGAATGCCACTCTCCTTGCCCATCCTTCGCCTTCCTCTTCTCTAGCGCTGCACGTCGATGCCTCTGATTATGCTATTGGTGGGGCTTTGCATCAAGTTGTGGATGATGAACTGCAGCCTTTGGGTTTCTTCTCAAGGAAATTGACACCAGCGGAAAGTAAATATAGTGCTTATGATCGTGAGCTCCTTGCCCTTTACTCCTCCATCCGGCACTTTCGTCACATGTTGGAAGCAAGGGAGTTCATTGCCTATACCGACCACAAGCCACTCACTTTTGCTTTTCTCCAGAAGAACGACAAGTGTTCTCCTCGGCAAATTCGCCATCTCGACTTCATTTCACAGTTCACCACCCAAATCCGGCACATACAAGGCTCCAAAAATATCGTAGCTGATGCCATGTCACGAATATCAGCCATTCATGCACCGTCACGGATCGATTATGCTGCTATTGCAGAGGCCCAGTCGAGGGATACAGAACTAGCCTCCTTGCTAGATTCTTCTCTTGTTCTCAAGAAGGTTCCTCTTCCTGACTCTGAAATTTTCCTGATGTGTGACCTGTCCACTGGAACTGCACGCCCTTATATCCCTAAGGAGCACCGCCATAGTGTCTTCTCCGCAATTCATAACCTTTCTCACCCAGGCACTCGTCGAACAGCTCATTTGATAAAACAACGTTTTGTGTGGCCTTCCATTTCAAAAGACATAGCCAGGTGGGTCAGGAGTTGTTCACCTTGCCAAAAGTCAAAAATCCAGCGCCATACCAAGGCACCTCTTTCTTCATTTCGTGAGCCTTCCCAGCGGTTTGAACATGTCCACCTGGATCTTATTGGACCCCTTCCTCCATCAAATGGGTACTCATATTGCCTGACCATGGTTGATCGGTTCTCGAGGTGGCCAGAAGCTCAGCCTCTAAAAGATATCACTGCCGAAACAGTTGCAGAGGCCTTCTCTTCCTGCTGGGTATCTCGTTTTGGTGTCCCTTTGAGAGTAACGACTGACCAAGGTCGTCAGTTCGAGGCTTCTCTGTTCTCTTACTAAGATGCTGGGCATTGAACGGTGTAGAACCACTGCTTATCATCCTCAAGCTAATGGCATGGTAGAACAGCTCCATCGTCCTCTAAAAAGTGCTATAAAATGCTACGGCACTGAGCGTTGGACAGAAGTGCTTCCACTAGTTCTCCTGGGCCTTCGTTCATCTCTCAAAGAAGATTTAAAATGTACTCCAGCAGAGTTAGTTTTTGGATGCTCTGTGCGGTTACCTGGAGAATTTTTTGTTTCTTCACCAACTGAGGGTAGTGGTGCAGATTTTGTTGCAAAATTGAAATCACAGATGCAATCTCTTCGACCACAACCACCTCGAAATCATGGCAAACGCCCTACATTTATCCATCCTGAACTCTTCACGTCCACCCATGTTTTTCTTCGCCGGGATATGGTGCGGCGGCCTCTTCAACAGCCTTATGATGGCCCTTATCTTGTTCTCAGCAGAAAAGAGAAGGTGTTTTACCTTGACATCAATGGGAAGCCGACTCCTGTCTCAATTGACAGATGCAAACCCGCTTTTCTGCTCAATGATATGCCATCCCGACCAATAGCCCGTCCTCAACATTCAGCTGACCGACCACAGATGCAAGATGACCAGATCTCACCTGCAGAACCACTAGTTCAGTGTGATCCATGCTCCAATATACTTACTCCCTCTGCAGAACCCCCGCCTAACACTACAGAAAAGGATAACCGCCTTCCCCAAACAACACGTTCAGGACGACATGTGCACTTCCCTAGCCGGTATCGTTAACACTGGGAGGGGAGTGTGCAGCGGCTGTGCCTCAGCCTTGCAACCTTAACTGCAACCAAAGTGAATCTGTTCAACTCAACTCGAGTTGTTACGTTGTTTTGGTTCAGTCGAATATCCGGAGCCATGCTCGGCGTTAGCGTTTTTGGCTTGTCTTATTTCTTAAACTTGTAAATAGTTTTGTCCATGTAAATAAAGTGTTTTTTTAATGTATAAATGATTTCTACACTGCTTACTGACCCGACATGATTTTTATTTTTTCCTCTCTACCCAAGAGAGGAACACTACTTTAAAGGAAAGCATCACTTCTCTTACGATAATGTAAAAGCAGATATCCCGTGGCGGATTCAAGAAATGTCAGGAGAATTTTTCAGTGACGAAATGAGAAAAGATGTGACACGTTGCACGAAACGTGTTCGGTTTAATGGTGGTTATTTTTGAAAATAAATATATGATTTTGAAGCTTAAGAATTATACTTTAATGTGCTTTTTATCTGATCTTACTATTTGTTTTGGTTTGTGTTCTAGAAGCATGTGTGCTTTACTTTTCAGCCTACTACGTATATATGAATGTAATCACCACATATATTTTGCTCTTTACTTTTGTTCCACATGGTTCAAATTTACTAGTGTTACCTAAAATAAATTCGGCCTCCATGGGGCTAATGTGAACATTTTCAAACTACCCACATTCCGCTTTCAGTAAAAATAATATAAATTTAATGGGTAAAACACATGGGAAGATCGTGTAGGTAGCCTTTTTGAGATTTGAAATTAATTAATAAGATATGGAAGTAGTAGATATGACTCAAAAATCAAGGCAGGAGATTTTTTATGTGTTTAGTTTTCTTTATACAGAACAATAAATTCTATAGCAGCACATTTTAGATATTAGTTCAAGAAGGCCGAATGCGTATTATGTAGTTTTTGAGTATGCAAACATTAATGAAAAACCTTGTATTCTTTGTTTTAACAAGTATAATGTAACCTTGATATTTTAAGCCCGTTTGTTACTTCAAAAGGTAAGTAATTTAGGTGCTACAGCAGAACACACGTAAATACAAACATACATACATAGACCCCTAAAAACATAATTTTTCTTTTTGGCTCCGCCGTTGTCGGGCAAAAATCATATGTAGACGAGGTTTTTTAAATATTTTTTTCTATTTTTCAGAAGTAGGGTGAGTTGGGGTAATTGTAAACAAGCTTCATAACTACACTTGTGGTGGTTTTGAAAACATAACTCCTTGTGAGTGATAAACTGGCAGCATAGGGAAGACATTGAAACAGTTTCTTAAGTTTCGAAACAACTATGGAGGCGTCACTATTGTTTGCAAATGGCACTGCGAAAAAAGTTGTTTAACCCTACAACTGCGCCGTGTTGTTTTTAAACAACTCCTCCATTTTTCGTTCACTGAGCTTTTATTTCACAATATTTTTAACATGTGGCACATTTTTCGTTTCATTTTGTACGTGGGATCACATTAGTTAATATAGTTTCCCCTAGATCTTGTAAACTGAACTCAAGGTTCATCTTTTTTCACAAAATCGTAAGACATGTTGATTTCGTAAAAAACAGTAACTTTTTATTTTTTTTTTTCTACAACTTTTAAGCAACAATTTTATTTTAAAAAATAGTCTCGAATTGCTTACATAGTTTTAAAATAAAATAAATATAAGTTGTCCGAAAAATTTCGGGAAAAATATATATTAAGGCGCCTTTTTTACTTGTTGTTTTAAAACAACACCACGCATTCGGGGCAATTTTTATGCTACTGCATTATTCGCAGTATGAACAAGAACAGGTGTCACAAGTTGTTCTATTTCACTTTATTTAGTATCTTTTAGAAGATTATTGTTAAATATTCCACAAATCAGCTTATCAACTGACAATAAGTATTATATTTTGATGTAAATTACACTTTTGTGTCTATTTTACATAACTGTTGTTGTTGTTGCTAATGCCACTTGGAAATACAAGCTCTCCTTGCAGGGCGACCATGAATTAAGGAAGCTCCTACTGATTATTAATGAGCTCCGCTAGAAAAAAGTACACTTGGCTCTGAGGGGCTTAATGATTTTGAACCAACTCTCGGATGAGAGATCGTCACCTAGGTTGGTCCCTCAACGGAAATTATTTCCAACTTGGTGGACATTTAAAGCGACGAGGTATTTTACGTGCACAGCTCCCTTTAGTGCACTCGGACTCAGAGTAATCAGTCACGGGACGTGGTCACCCTCTCAAGCATTAACCACGGCCAGTTGTGCTTCACTTATGTGTTCTGTGGGACCCAAGCTTAACCGACTGATCCACTGCGGAACAAATTTATTTAAATTTGTCGCATTACTTAATTTTTTGCAATATATTTCTCGTTAAATGATCTCAGCCGACTCATAACACAACTCAGCGGACCACATGCGTACAGTAGTGGCTACAATGCTCGCAATTTTATCTCTGAATTCATTCAAGAGGTTGGGAAGGATCAAAAGTTAAGACATTGAACAATTACCCCAACTGACATTACTTATTTATTGGAGACATGTTGGAAAAATGAAAGGCTGGTTGTCAAATTTACAAAGAATTTATTTGTAACATGTTCCAAAATTTTTCAACCATTGTGATAAGCTATTATTCTAAAGCTCACGAGGAAGAAATAAAGAAAAAACAAGAAGTTCTGTCTAGAACTATACGAGTCTACTTTCCCGTATACACCAAATTTAAATTTATAATCCAGCTATGTCTCTCTTTCTTTCTCATTTAGCTTTAGTTCTTAATTACTTCAAACATACCTGTTTCAACGGATAATACATATTCATTCACTCACTCATTCATTCCTTCATTTATTCATTCATTTACTCATTCATGTATTTATTCACGCATTTATTTATCTTTTTATTCATTCACTCATTTATTTATCGTTTTATTCATTCACCCATTTATTAATTTTTTCACTTATTCACTCATTTATTCATTCATTCATTCTTTCACTCATTCATTTATTCATTCATTCAGTCTTTCACTCTTTCATTTATTCATTAATTCTTTCACTCATTCACTTATTCATTGAGAAATATCGTCAAAAATCCCGACCAAAAAATTTCGTTGGAAAATATAGCTCATTCAGTTCTTGTTGAACTTCGTATCTGTACATGTTCTACGTCCCTACATGTTCTACGCCCTGCCCATCCCGTAGGCGCTATGTTATTTTTTTTTTTGATCTGTTCAAAAATAAACAAAAATTGTTCAAATCAATATTTCACATCGAGCGCTTCTTCCAATAAGTTTGCTCATAGGAACTTGGATACTGTGCCCAGAGTTTACATAATTTGCTTCATTTTTGCCCATAGGCGCTAAAGTTAAAATTTTTTGAACTGTTAAAAACTGAACAAAAATTTGTTCAAATCAAAAAGTAAAATATGAAAATGAAACGCCTTCGCAGATATCGTTCGAATGCAGAAAGAATTTTTCGAATCGGACAATTCGTTCAAAAGTTATTAGGGGGGAGGGACAGACAGACCGACAGACACACATTTTCCCCATCTCAAAACTCTTTCAAATTTTTTATTTTTCAATTTTTATTTAATTACCTCATTTTTATTTGAATTTTCTCTTCTTTAACGGTAGTTTTACGATACATTAAGCCTTCTTTCATGCTTTATAATTATTTTTTTACTTTTACGGGAAAGTAGGCTAAAAATGAGATTTCATTTACTTGCAAGACATTCACGCATCAAGCTACTGTCTCCTACCGAAATTAATATTCCCGAAATACACTGGTAATCCCATTACCATAACGTAAAAATTACCCGTATTTTTTTGACTGCTTCCTCCAAGAAAAGGTGTCTGTAAGATAAGTGTACTAGAGACATTAGTCGGCACGATAGTAAGCCCAACATGCTGACCACTGTACATTGGTGCAGGAATAATTCAAAATTTCGTGTACGAATTATTCATTGATTATAGGTTTTGTTGGATACATATATATTCCTACACTTACAGAATCTTTTCTGCTGCAATAAAAGAAAGATCCTTAAATCACAGCTAGAATTTAAGGAATTGAATGTATTATTGTATTATTTTTTAACTCAGCAATGAAATAGTTTAGAGATTTTCCACAATACTCAAATTTTCTTGGAAAAATTATTTATATTTTTATTGTTCTTATAATATTATTTTTAATTAAACCAGAAAACCGAACATTAGAGTTAAGTCGAGCAAAAAAATGTTCTAGCAAAAGCATTGGGATGAGAGTTGCTGCCTTTGAGCTTAATTAAATTATCCATTCATCATGAAATTTTATTTTGGATAACAAAAAATGAAGTGTAATTTCAAAGCTGCCAATATTTCTTCAAAACATAAAATAGACGTTTCATATTATTTTTTACTCAAATTTTCCATCCAAAGAATTGTGCCCGATTTACTCTGACTACCTTTTGTCATCATGTATAATCTTTTTGTTCATATTATTTTCAGTTATTTCTAAGTTAAAACTCACTTATAAATTTTTTTTTGTTTTAAAGCTGCATAGAAGCCTATAATATTGTATTCTCGTGTTGTCATTTTTTATTGTTTATATCTTGCTTTAAATAAAGACAACAATTAAAAAAAAAAAAAAAAACTCTAATAAAACAAACGCAAAATTTTGAGACAAGCAACTATTACTTTTATATTCTTCAGTACTGTAAATAAAGATCGACATTTAGTACTAAATCTATCAATACTAATACAGGTTGCTTATGCTGTATAAAAGTCCTTAAAAACTTGAATTTTGACTTTCAATGACAAGTACGCACCTTGTAATGTCACTAGTAATAAGTTCATGAGATGTTTTATTTAAAAAAAAGTAGTTAAATTTAAAGATTTAAACTTTTTAAAAATCTAAATAAGTTTTGTCTATTCCTTTTCTTCATTATTTTTGTTGTCAGTAAACCACAAAATTCTGAAATCCCGCCAAATATTTTATCCTTCCCATGCATGGCGAATTTGAGAGAGTTGACTATATTGTATTTACATATATACAAAATTACTACAACAATTTAAACATTTTTCTGGGATAAGAAACCTATTGAAGGGAAAAAATGGAATATGAAGGAATTTTATCCATCAACGGTCGTGGATTAAAAAAAAGCCTATGATGAAAGTTGGAGATACAGACAAAATATAAAAACGAGACTGAACATTAGGGACTAAATTTTAGACTAACAACATGAAATTTCTGACTGCAATCATGCAACCATTTAGCGAGCTCAACGGTCTGCCTTTCATCTAAGTGATTTTATGACATTTTTTAAAAATCACAAAGCGAGAAAGTTGGAAGCAAGCACGAATTAAAACTTGATAAGCTCGTTTGCAAAGTGGAAGTTCAAAACTCGTCATTCAATTTATTTTAAGGGAAAACACAATAATTAATTTAGTCACTTCGTTCGCTAATACCTTCTTTCAGCCATGAATCTGTCATTGAATTAATTTGGAACACCGCGTATTGAACGCTAATTCCATTTTTACGTAGCTGCCAAAGCAAGTTTCATAAGCTGCGAAAACATCACTTTTATTAAAAAGGATTATCTACTGTTCTAGATGTCGTTGCTTGAAAAGAATAGTGACACAACTCAAAAAAGCAACTTTTTCAGGAGATCAGTTTTTAAATTGTTGCGATATGTAATTTATTATTGTTTCATTCATAACAATTCCTAATTATTAATGACCCTTAAAAATGGTTAATACTATTCTTTTTGTATATTTCATGCAGTTTTTGTGCTAGCCTTTTAGGGTTTCTAGAAATTTTAATCAAATTTAGGAGACTTTGAGTTGTGTCTCTTTCGAATAAAAACAACAATTTTTCTGAAACAATAATAAACAGGAATAATGTAATAACCGTGAAAAGGTCTTTAAAAATTGTAACATTAAAATCAATACAGACACAACTCCAAATATGTCTTTATTGTCCATAGTAAAATTTCATGAAAAAATCCTACATTAACAGCAATACAGACACAACACATAATGGGTCTCTATTGCTCTATATGGGACTATATCACATAGGACCTAATCGGAGTTGTGCCTTTCTTTCAATAAAATTGGCAGTAGTCGCACTCAGCAGTCGAAACACAACACGAGTTATGCCTCTGTTCAAAAAAAAAAAAAAAAAGCAACTTTGCTACCTACAACTTGGTTCTTTATACCATATAAAAGATCAATTTTTTAAAAGTATTATCAATTAAAAATCTCGTTTTCGGTATTTTTTGAGTTGTGTCGCTATTCTTTTCAGGCGACGATGTGTAAAAGGGGTGCAACAACAAATATGAAAGAGCGATAGGTATTTATTTTTTTTTAAAGTGCCACTTTGATTTACTGAAACATTTTGGATTTGTAATATGTGACAATCTAATAAATAAACAAAGGTAGCACCCCAAATATTGATTTCAATATTATTTACTTAAACGTATCATTTTGTCAACAGTATTTTTGCCTTCTAGCGTTATTTCAATGCATTTTGCCAAATGCTATAATTTTCATGGATTGCTAAATTTTACATTTTAAGTTAAAAGTAATATCATGTTTATATTCAATGCAAAAACAAAGAAGCACTCTACGTACGTGACGTTTTTAGAACGTGAATTGAACTACTTTGAGCTAACGATTCATTCGCAGTATTTTTCTCCGCAATCACAACATTCCAAAGAATGGTTGAATGAATCGTTAGTAGGATGCAATCGATGAGAAAAGTGCCTTGTGAAAAGTAACAATCATCGCTTTGAAAGAAAAGTTAACGTTCTTTCGACAGAAAGACACTTGTTCTCTCTTTTTTTTTTTGCAAAATATGATTTTTCGAAATTTTTTTATTTTTCCCCGTTCTTGAACGAGTCTCTGAAATTAAGGCATTACGTATATATTTTAAGTGAGTGGAACTAATAAAGATTGACATAGCGTTTGAATTTTGAAAACAACTTAAGGGTGAATATTAGGAAATGTGACAATCTGTGTCCCAGAGAAATTTCTGAAACACTTTCTATTAAAAACCAGAGAAATGTTTTTTTAATAGTGTTAACTTCGTTTTACATTGAATCCATGACAAAGTTTCCAAGTTGTTACCTTAATTTGTGGCTAAAGAAGCTTTTTATTTCTTCAAAATCAGATCGGTAACGTGTCCCAGTTACGAATCGTGATCTTTAAAAAGAATCCTGTGCATTATAAAACATCGCGAGAAAAACAACTACCAGCGGAAACAATGTATTTTATGTTTATTTATAATAATTAACTTGCATGTTTTAGAAACCGTAAATATACATCGGAAAAAAGCGAAATCTATCCTTGTCCCATGCCAAGTTTTCGTATCAGATCGGTAACGCTGACTTCCGATACATTATTTCCGGTCAAAAAACTTTTTCAGCTCCAACTAACCCCTTTTTGTGAAGTGCAAGTACCAGTTGAAAGTTTGAACTTCAATTCAACAGAATTACAGGTAAGATTTTTTTCAATCTTTATTTTACCAAATCTACCAAATGAAAGATCAGTTCGGTAACGCAAGTTAAAACCCAAGTGAACTGATATTTTTATTATTGTTTGTCTATTAAAAAAGGAATTGAATGTTGTGAACAGAATAATATACGTTTTGGTTTCAATTTATTAATTAACGATGTTTAGCGAATATAATAAGGGAAAATCTTTTGATCTGTAACAAGCAGATCGGTAACAATGAAGCAACTCTTTGCTACTGATCTGATTCTTATTCCTATTCGATTTCCTATTTTTTTCCATAAAGTTTTGTTATGTTTTTAAGGGTTGCTTTTTGCAGAATAAGATGAGCTTAAATGCATCACTATCGTGGTCAAACTTTCGATTACTTTTTAACACGTTGACTGCCAACTTACGAGATAACTCGTAGTTGGTGAATTTGTTGAGAGAATGTGAATTTCAAAAAGATTGACAGTTTGATGTCCGCAGTATAAAATCTGAATCTCATGTCGATAAAACTATTATTCTGCCATTGTAAAAACCTGTAGGGAAGCATCATTTCATACTTAATTCAATGCATTCATTACATTTTTTCCAAGTTGTTAAATTTTATTCTTCATCTATTACTTTAGTTGGAAAGTAATGGAAAATTGCGTGTCCGGAGCAAACAATTCACAGAAAAAGAGTCTTTTTTTTTATCATTCCAAGTTACTTTTTTATTCAATATGATTTTAAACATGAAGTAATATGTGTTTACTCAACAAAAATGCAAGTGATTTTACTGAAATGTTTATCTAATATTTTAAAATTTAAAGAACGTCTTTGTCCGGACATGCAGCTCATAAGTGTTACCTCGAGAAAGTTCCTATCATTTAACTTTCAAAATATTTAAATATTGTAATTATCCCAAGTAGCATTTTATCTTGGCCCAATATTGTAACTTGATTGGCAGAAGAATGGGATAAGACTGGCAAACAATATTGGCTGTAGCTTGGAAGGGATACATTTTAACAATAATGGCCAATATTGCTACTTCAATCTTGAACCAATATTGCGTGCCAGCCTTACGCCAATATTGGCTTTACGCTGGCGAACAAGTTTTATTATTTCTAATTGTTAAAAATATAAAAATTGTTATTGTTATTCCTGAATTTAGCTAGAAAAAAAGTGTAAATGCAAAAATTCATGGCGCCATCTATGAGTCGTCGTTTTAGCCATTCCTAGTGTAGGAATGAGTGAGTCGGGAACTGGGTTCGAACTGACGCCCTCTCGTATCACAATCCAACGCTCTAACCGCTGCGCCACATCTGTTGCCAGCGGAAGTTATGCTATATGTTATGTATTTACGGAGGTGGATTATCTTCTATTAGTTGCATTAGGAAGCAATGAAGGTGTATAAAAAGTTATGATCGTTGTTGAAAATGAAGTAGTTTTTATTATTCAGCAACATTCAACAAAGATCTATTGGCTAAACATCACAGAGCAACATTCGTCCAATATTGGTTTACCAGAATGTAGCCAATTTTGCACCAATATTGCTTTCCATTATGAGAGCAATATTGTTGGAGCAGTATTAACCCAATATTGGACCAATCTTGCCTTCCATTATGAGAGCAATATTGTTGGAGCAGTATTAAACCAATATTGGACCAATCTTGGTTTCCAGGCTATACGCAATATTGCGCATGCAGCATTTAGCCAATATTGGCTGAACATTGGGAAAATCGCTTCAATATTGCCCAAGATATAGCCAACACAAACAATCTTGCGCCAATATTAAGCCAACATTCAATGCTGCTTGGGATTTTCTGTAATAGGGAAGCCTCGTGTATTCCTTTTAACCTCGTACCATCTAGAATGGGTTAGTTTTATTCCTTTACAGTTTTAGAGTGGAACATACAGTTCAACATGATGAGTATTTTTATTACTTCTCAGGAGTGTTGCCAATTTATTTCCCAATATTTTTTACATCACAAAAATAAGCAATTCAGCAATAGTGTATTTCTTGTAGAGGAATCAATCGGTCCAATCAAATTTTCACGAACACAATAAGAATTTTTTTTAATGAAGAATGTTTTAATAAATCTCATGAGTCTTACCCACTCATCAGTGTTACTTGGAAAGCGAAGGAAGTTGCAATCATGATTGAAAACAACCAAATAATAAATAAATCTGCAGATATCGATACTTTATGAGCTTTAACTCAAGCTGATGTCACTTTTTTATTCAAGGATATATTTTATTGCTATATATAGGGGAAAGTTGGACAAAACCGGGTCCCAAAGTACCTTTTTTTTTCCTAAGCAGTTAAGTGAATAAAATTGCTTAAATTTCTATTTGAATGATAAATTAGTTGTTTAGTTACAGAAATAAATATTTTTCAATGTGGAAGAACAATATTTCGGAGGTTAAATAAATTTTTTTTTTTGGAAGTATAAAAGTACCCGGTTTTAAACCAACCAGGTCGGATAAAACCGGGTATGTTTAGGAACACTTAAAAAATGCTGTTGTCTTACTACTCAAATATTTATTTATAACGATAAATTAATACAATGGCCGTATTATACTGAGAAACATAGGTGGGTTAAAAATATATCTTCGGGAAATTGTATTTTTGAATTCGTTTTTCTGTGTAGATTTCTTAAAAGATGTCTTCTTTTTAATTAATTTCCCGAGGAGATGTTTTAGAAAATACGAATGCATCACACGCCCATAGACTAAACATTAGTGAGCTGAATTCGGAAATTGACTAACGAGCAGCCCTAATTTTTATAGGTGCAATTTTTATTCTAACAACATTATAAATTTGTAAAAGCATTATTTTTTTTCATTCTACCCTACTTAAAAAAAGAAGAAAAAACATTTTTTGGAATAAACTGACAAACACGATTTAATTTTTTTAAAATGATTTTTATTTTAAATGCTAATAATTTTAATTTTATATTTGTACTAAATGGGATACAATAATATAGTAAGTATAGCCTATATTCATACGAAGTCCCTCCTAAAAAGTAATAAAGAGTTAATTTTATACCATTTATGAGATAATTCTTTAAGATTTATATTTTAAAAAATAAACTATTTATATTTCACACAGTAAAAAAAAGGGCGTCCAAAACCGGGTACTACCCGGTCTTGTCCGACTGCCAAGGTCCGACTGCAAGGTGAACATGATGCAAAACCTGGTTTAATAATTTAGAATAACTTCTGAAAAAGGTGTTATCAAATGTTGTACTTACCTAAAATAAATCTCTAAGCAATTAGAAACTACAAAGTGAAATCGGTGGTGTAAAAATCAAAACTTTTCCACTCGAATTTTTCGAAACATCGGCGTTGACAAACAAATAAACAACACTGTCTTTTATTTAACTTCAAATAACATGGCGGTTGTTTGCAACGAGTTTCAAGTGTTTTCCGACAAAAGCAGTACTAATCAAGCTAAAACTGCCTGGTCCCGGTTTTATCCACCTACCCGGTTTTATCCCAACTTTCCCTTATATTTTTTTATATATATTTTAAAGAAACACCCTGACACAAAATTTTAACGTTAGCAGATAATAATTTTTGTGTGTTTTGTTTAAGATATGTTTTCTTCTTAAATGGTAAATAAAGAAAATCTCCCGTATTTGTAACCCCCCCCCCACACCCCCCCCCCCCGCAAAAAAATAAAAATAAATAAATAAATAAGTAAAAAAAATAAACATTTGTTCGTGTATGCCAGTTGTTACTTAATGTTAGTAAGAAAGTGATGTGTTGCAAACTATTATCTTTACTTTACTTAAATTAAAGATATAGTTTGAAGAATTAGAACTATTTATTTCGATTTTTTACTACCTACTTTAAAAAAAATTAATTTTTTATTAGTTCTGTCAAAAACATCTATTTCTGGATCAGAATCATGAGAGTAGTAATGTTTTATTACATTTTTAATGTAACATAGCAATTAATGGGGTAAAAAAAATTTCAATTTTGGCCCCTCTTTTTATAATTATTGTGATTTTTATAACTATTATTATTTTTAGTGAATTATTGCAGGAGGATTGTTTGTTTGTCTCATGAGTGTTACTATCTCTCATGAGTGTTACTGTAGCTAAAAATTATAATTGCATTAATATATTTGTTAGTTAATCATTAAAAAATGGTTTGCTAATTAAAGCTATCCAGTTACTTCTTATACCTGCAGTGAAAACATTTAACTTTTAATAAAATACATTTTTATTGAAAGTTATATCCTACATTTGGGAAACAAAGTAACACTCCTGAGATAAAGTGCTATTAAAATAGTTTAAAAATTTTAAATAAGTAAATTTTAATACTATTCTTACTTATTACAAAGTATTTAAGATCACCTAAACAAGATTTTTTAGATTAATTATTGATAAGGATTATTTTACAGAATGTTTAATAATGGTAACACTCATGAGAAAAACTATCAGTTGTCAAGACACTTTTTGAAATATCTAAAATATATATAAATTAACTCGAAAAAAACAACCTGCTCAGAATGCAGTAAACTATAAGGAATTCATTCGTAGGCAAGTTTTTATGTTTAATGCAACAAAAATTTTCAGATTGTGTCAAACGCAATCCGTCAACAAATTTGACAATCATCCTTATATGTAATGTTATATATTTAATTAAATGTGTTTTTCGTGCATCAACTAGTGCTATTTCAAGCTTGAACCCCACACATATCTTTATATATTATTTATCTAGCCTGTTTTTGACGTGAATACGTTTTTAAATTTGCTACCATACTAGGGCAATCCAAAAAATCAAATGATAACAAAATCGGGGGATACAGTTTGGCGTTGTAGTTTCGAATCAATCCTCTACATCCAAAATTAAATTATACCACTGGATAACTAAAGGGTCAAAGAATTCATTACGATAAGCGAGAACAGTGACGCATCGCGCGCGGTGGAGGGGGAAGCGCCGCCATTTTGAGGTTATTTTGCTGCGTATCGAGATTTTCAATTAGTATAGCTTTTGACTCATAGAAGCTACGGTTTTCCTTTGAGTTTTAATCATCAGCTGTCGTCTAAATCTATCGATTGTATATTAAACATTAGTTTAAAGTAGTGACAGTGAATATAATAAGGTGTTAGAATAAAAAAATAGCAAAAATATATAGATAATGTCGGCTTATACGCGTCGAAAAACCAAAACTTTCTCAAAGGGCTTCTCAAGAGCAATCGAATGGTAATAATAAAACACCATATGACCGAGTCAAGCAGTGCCGAGAACGTAAAAGAATGAATGCGGATCAACGACGGCTGGCAATCTGCAGCTGGGGCGGTTGAAATTATGCAAGTGGATGATGAAATCGCTTCTACATCGACAACGGACTGTATAGGCATAGATTGTGTACGATCGTCGATTATGAAGACACATTGGGCAGCAGCTAGTGCGCGTTTCACTACGACATTTGTCAACAATCTTGTATGCCATTTGTGTCGTACTTTTCGTATCACAGACGTATAATTAATAAAGTTACATTGTAGCACAATAATTATTTGTTTCCTTGCTTTTATTCTAAATACATAAATAAAAATATTTAATTTTAAAAATATAACCCGTTACATAAACGTATTCACGTACAACACACGGCCGTGTCCATGTCACAGCCACACCCCACATTTTTTGTCGCTACCCGATATCTTCCTTATTCCTTTATCAAATTCCACGATTTATCCCTCATTTTAAAGCTTATCCTGCCGGCTAATGACGAAAATAGACCCACGGTCTAAAAATGTACCGCTTCTCTTACATTTGAAATTTAAAATCATATAAGAACCTTTAACTCTCTCATGCATGTAAGCCTCATTATGAGGTGACATAAATTTTGCTTCAAATTTTTTTGTAGATTCGTTTTTGTGCTGCAAATTTCATGTCGTCCTCATTTGGAGACTCCAAACAGTTCTTTTAAATCACAAAGACTTCATAGGGTATCCAAGATAGTTAAAAGATTAAGATCTCTTTAGAAGCCAATAGAGGATTCAAGAAAGAAGAGAAAATCTCAGTTTCCAATCAAATTCTGTTTATTTATTTTGAAGCATGTATTATATTACTGGAAAGTTTGGTATTATTTTATAGCTTCTTATTCCTTATAAATGAAGTTTCAATATTCAGTTTTACTATGTTTATTATTATATTGAATAAATATGAAAAAAAAGCATAAAACTTCCTCATACAAGGATACAAACTTTTGACTATACAGAACAAAAATTTCCAAAAATAAGTTTTACACTACAATCCTGAGATACTAACTTGGTTTGTAGCATATGAATTTTTTTATATTATACAAATAAATAAATGGGCATGCATGAGAGGGTTAATGGATGCCAAATTGGTGTTGTGTATGCTGGTTAGAGGACGAGTGTTCGAGTGGTTAGATGGCAAGGCTAGTATACTCAACACCCGTGGTTCGAGTCATGTGTTTCGTTTATGTTTTCTCCAATTAATTGTTTTGCTGGACCGTTGAGTTTTGATAAACTAAATATAAAAAGGGCTCTTTTATATTTTATTTGGTGTTTTTATTTTTAGGCAGTAAATTAAAAAATAGTAGACAATATACTATTAAAATTATTTATTAAATTAAATATTCATTGCATAAAATAACTTTTTGGAATGAATTCATAGAACATACACCATTATTATTAATTTATTAGCTGCTAAATTTAAAACATTTTATATGAAAACAAGATATTCTTTCTGAATATCGGTACCTGACCAGCGTTCCTGCCCCAGTAGTGCACTCCCTGATTGTATATATATTTATATACCCTCATGTTAGATCATTGTCTTACCAACTTTTAAGCTTTTCAAAATTATTTATTTATATTTGCAATTTAAGGGCGGCACATTTTGTTCCACCTGTTACCTGGACCCCCCCCCCCCCCAAAAAAAAGAAGAAAAACATAAGACCGATTTAAATATCAATTATTTTATTTAATTAATTATTATTTTTAATTTATCTACATATATATCATTTCTCCAGCCTGTTTTTCTGTCGCTCCGTGAGATCTTCCTTGTTCCTTTATCAAATTCCACGATTTACCCCTCGTTTTAAAGCTTATCGTGCCTCTAATGACGTAAAATATACCCACGGTCTGAAAATGTACCGTTTCTCTGAAATT
Organism: Octonoba sinensis; assembly: GCA_038502835.1. Classification (NCBI taxonomy): domain Eukaryota; kingdom Metazoa; phylum Arthropoda; class Arachnida; order Araneae; family Uloboridae; genus Octonoba; species Octonoba sinensis. The sequence goes on from CM076598.1 coordinate 147,248,864, forward strand.
TGATACTTAAAATCGTGTACGACGACGTCCTTTAATGGATGCCAAATTGGTGCTGTGTATGCTGGCGCCCTCTGGTATCGAGTAAACAAACAAGAAACTCTTCTGTTTTTATTGTGTAGCAAATTGGACAGTTTTAGCTGCGTCTGTGTATTAAACTTCTGCAATCGTTAGGCTCAACACATTCATTTATATTATGAATGTGTAGAACCTAACCAACCAACAGTAACTATATTGGAACTTTTTCGTTATTGTATTTTAATGCAGTGAATAAAATACTAATAAAAATAATTATCATTATTATTGTGATTATTTTATTATTTTGAATATCTAAATAATAGTGGGGAAAAATGTAAAGGCATTTGTACTGATGTGTTCAATTAAATGTCTTATTTTGTACCAACACCATTTTGCTTTTTTCTATTCTTCATAATGTCTTTTCTCCCAAATTAGTGCGGAATTCCTCACGGGTCGACTAGTGTATAGATATTAGTCAATTTCATTTTTCAAAAAAAAAAAAAAAAAAAAAAAAAGCTTTTAGTGTTTTTAAACTGAACGATGCAGAAAGTAAGGCGTTTGTTAGAGCCATAACAAACATGGCGTCCTGTTTAGCGAATTCTGTCTAGAAGCATTGAATTACTGATTATATCCAAATATATAATCAATTATTAACTAAATAACCTAGAATGTAAGGAAGTGCAGCCAGTTCTGGCAAATATAGCATTTTTTACTGAATAAGTGAATTCGGTAGGGTCCGATTTAATTGTTGTTTAATAACAAACGTGAAATCATTCCTCAACACATATATCCTAAACTGAAGGACTAAAGGAGGCTGTAAAATAAATACTGCAGGGGTTTCTTTTTTTTAACCAGCATGAGAATACCGTTCTAAAATTTTGCGTATTGAGTGAACCTCTTTTCATTAATTGTTATTTCTTCTGCTCACAACTTATTAACAGATTAAAACGAAACGCTAAAACTGAATAAAACTATAAAATTAAAACTTGAACCCCTTATTGAGAAGGAGCAGGTAATAAAAGGTCCACCATTACTCAAGACGGCGTGCTAGGCTGTTGCCAACGATCTTCTCTAACTTTCTTTATTGTGTTTTGTTGTGGAGGAAATACGTGTAGCAGAATGCTCGAACATTTATTCTTATATATTGGTTTAGAAAATAAATAAATAAAAATAAATATATAAATAAATAAAAATAAATATATAAATAAATAAAAATAAATATATAAATAAATAAAAATAAATATATAAATAAATAAAAATAAATATGTAAATAAATAAAAATTCGGATATAGAAACTCAGAATTACTAATAAACACAAAATGCACAACACGATTGCATGAATAAAAAGCAGTAAAACACGTCTCCTCCGTGGTGTCTCAATCTTGTCGTGGTGGAGGGACTCGTGTGCATCAATGACCCGGAGAGCTATACCGATGGTAGCTTAGCTACTGGCAAGGGTTTTCCAAGCCGAACAGGTCAAAGGGTAGGTTAGGTGCCAGACAAAATCTGACACCTTAGTCCTCCAGATTGGGGTTTTACATAAGATTAGTACACTCTCATCTCGTAAAAACCACACCTACTCTTAAGTTTCAAAGGAAAAACACACCGGACTGTTTAACTTTTCTCCACCAGACTCCAAACCTGTTAGCCGAAGCGTGGAGCTGGTGATGGCTGTTCGTGTAAAGAACAAGGATAAGGACACGGCCTTACACTACAAGCCGAAAGGCAGACCTAGAAATGGTAGCATAGCATGGTAGACCTAGAAAACGGTGGTTAGACCAAAAATCCGGAACAGGCTTTTAGCCTAATCCTTGAAGATGATGATGATGTAAAACACGAAAAAATATTTTGCTCTGTGCAGAGAGAAATTTTCACTGAGAAGACATTGGGACATATAGGGCAGAAAGGCGATAGGGAAATAGCTTAAAAGTAAGACATGATTTTTAATGTTTCTTATGATCAACACTTTAGTATTGAATAAAATATGAGAAAAATGATATTCGATGATACAAAAATGCTGGTTTTAGAGGATTAAAAATATTTACCCACACATTTTTTCATCCATTTTTACCCTTGCATGGTATAAAATGCTATTCATCACTACTTATGTTCGACAAATTTAAATATTTATGCTTCACTATTAAAACACGCTCTCACTTATTTTTGCATTGCAGCATTCCTGAGTGCTACAGACACGTGTCTTCGTTTCAACTAAACATGTTGTTTTTTTTCTTTCACGAAAAGTCTGCATTTCCAAAAATCAATCAGAGTAAAGGTAAACTTTCATCTTTAAGTCGTGAAGCTGTCTTAAATTCTTACCGATGTATTTTAGGTTTTCTAATGATTTCATTTGCTTTTCCTTTCTTTGATGTTTTACATGATTTGAATTCATCCATCTACTTGTGTGTACATATAAATATTCTTTTTGCATTCATTACTTTTTCGTGATTCTTTAAATATTTAATAATGAAGAAGTATTTCGAAAGTTTAAATACTGGGGATTTCAGCTTTAAATTACTTTGCTGGATATTTTTTTGATACGCTGAGTAATTCTTTCTATCGCAGCCTTTGCTTCTCTTCTGATGAAGTTTATGTTATTTTGAAATTTCCATTTATTTGTATAGCATTCAGTTGACTTTTGAGATTTCATATAGCTTAAAAATAATACTTAACAGCTGTAGATCACAGGAGAGCATTGTAAAGTTTGGGGGTCCCTACACTCTCAAAAATGGAATCCTCATCTTCGACGATTCTTGAATCGTGAAGAAAATTTCGTCATTTACAACGATTCTTTCCTCGCGCGATCACGTGACTTAAAAAAGCTACTACACAAATTTCGGCAATTTGACGAAAGGTTTACTCGGAGCATTTTTCACGAAGCCATTTCGTCAAATACGACGAAAGTTTCGTGAGATTTGAGCATGCGTTACTGAGAGTGTAGTGGTAAAATAAATATGGGCCTCTTTATCTTACTACCGAGATTAGTCAGTGGCAAACATCGGTATGAAATTAGACCTTATAGAGCAGAGCAACAAATTTTACGAAAATACAATTTCAATTGTAATAAAAATTAAAGAAAAATAATCTTTAAAGTAATCACAGTAAAGGTGACTTGAGAATTTGAAAAACTTTACACCAAACAAATACTACTAACAATAATAATAATTAATTAATTAATGAAAGAATAAATATATAAACGAAAAAAAGTGGAAATCATTTGCATATTGATTGCGGGGAACCCTTAAATATAGTAGCCCTAGGTACAAGTATTGTGGGCGTAGGTAATGATCGGACCTACTCGTGCTGTCGCTAGTAGCCTCTCTGCCGACTAGCCGACATGTAACAAAAAATGTTACCTTATTTTTTATTTAACCATTTCACAAAGGAATTATCGGCAGATGGCGAAATGTGTCCACTGTCACTATGTGACGCTTCACTTGCTGACGTCACGACTCCTCTTGAATTTTGATTTTTTTTCTCTTCCTCCCTAAAACCGTCGTGATGGAAGGAAAGCGTACGTTTCGGCCTGTGAGGAGAAGCCGAAGGAAAAAAGGTTTTTCAAGATGATATAGCAAACCTTAAAAAAAAAAAAAAATATGTAAATAATATGTTGATATAGCGCTTCAATACATATCTAATCAGGAAATAATTCTTTCTAAACTAAGTAATATTAAGGATGAAGATCGATTGAAGAATAAGAAAATGGCTAAGTAGCGTAATCTAACGGAGACAAATTTAAATTTACAAAGAAAATAACTAGACATCCTTCACGAGTGTTAGAGGTACAAGAATTATATGATAACAGCTTAAAAAAAAAAAAAAAAAAACTAATAGGAAAAGAAAATTGTTACCTCAAAGGAAATAAAAACTGATACTTAAAAGGCTAAAAATTTCGTTACCGTTTCCCGCTTCTGATGCAAACTAATGGAAATATTCTCGCGACTGTTGACCGTGGGAACCAATCTATAAAGACCTCCACATCCACTGATGTTATTTCTATTCTGAATTAGGCATACAAGAGGCTGGAGAAGATTTGTGGAGCTGGAGCCACATTCTTGGCAAATTTCATAGCGTAACAAGCTTCTCCAAATATTTGGATGATAGTCCAGGTGAAAGTGTTGCATATTTACCAAACGTTAAAGCATCATCGAAGAAGAACGGCACAATTACACTGTTCTTCCAGATTTCTCACAAAACATTTTTACAGACCAACGTACTTTATATTTGTATATTACGGGGATTTTCTTGAGATTAAAAATGACCATTGTCGGTATTAATGCTTCCTTATCTCGTAAACTGACGCTCGTCAGTACAAAAGATTAGCCACTATTGCTATTCAGTGGTAAAACCTGTGATTCATAATCAAAAGACTCAGGATTCTTCAAGTACGGTAGCGTCTTAAAGTGGCCTCCATGCTTACTAATCATGTTCCTTTGTGTAGGGATACGTCAAGCAACATACAGACAGGCACACACACATATATATAATATGAAAATAATTTAATGATAATTAGAATTTGAAAAAAATCTATAAAAGAAGGAAGGGAAATTTATCAAAGGCAGCCAACTCAATAATCATTTAAAACAAGAAAACTTTGAACATTAGAATACATCTCTTCAGGGTCTTCGTTTTACACAGTATTTCTGAGAAAACAGAAAAATACTGTGTGTCTGCCTTATCCCATATAGATGAACGAAGCAAAGTATAAATGAAAAGAAAAAAAATATCAACTAAAATAATTACTAACCATTAACGGCCAATTCAATAACCTGCAGTGATATCAAACATTTTCATTGATAAGAAGATGACTTGATATTTTCCCTATATGTCGTATTAGGTATCTCGTAAAGTAAGAATAATCCAGTTTTCTGCTGTAATCGATTCAGATCGTGCGGTTCATATTCTTTTCAACAATATCGGTTCACTCCATTTATATCAAGGGCTGTTGTGGACGAATAGTAAAAAGATATACGCTATACTTTCAAAATACTTTTTATTCGTTAGGGGTGCATAACAAAAGAATATAGAATAATTATTAGGAATGCAGAAACTTGACAATAAATAGGAAAACTGTTTCTTTTTATTATTGCGTATGGCTACGCGTTTTATGGCTCATCTTTTCCTTCTTCTAACTATGTAAGCTGTTTTAATTCTTATTTAAAGAAACGAACCCTTCTGGTTCAATTAGTTTCTCATCGTATAAAACATTTCGTAATGAATAAGAACACGTACCTCACGAAAGAAATTGTGACTAATTCTGGAAAAAGGAAGTGATTCTAATGATCTTAATTCTCAATGGACTTAATCTATGTACAAAAACAGCTCATTGTCCTCAAATGATGCAATTACTTGGCGACGCAAAATGCAGCACTGCTATAAAGAGTCACATTCATGTTGGGAGAAAAGCCAAAAGAAAAGTTCTATCGTTAGTTTACGCATTCAATGGAACGACTAGTTTCATTTGCTTGTCTTAATGTCTGCGCCAAAGAAAAATATAAAATGAGCTTTTTTTTTTTACTGTATGAAAGATACTTCCAACCATTAACGTTTAAGTAATTGAATTTTTAAATCATCATTGGAAATTTGAAATGCCTAACTCAAACTTTATTGATTTAGATTCCTTTAAATGTATAATTGACTACTATTACGAATATTTGAAATGCATAACTCAAACTTCTTGATTTAGCTTTCTTTAAATATATAATTGCGAATTTTTGAAGTACAGTTGACACAGCAGTCTAACGCTTAAACAAAAAAAAAGTTAATGGACATAATTGGAAGCTAAACTTTGAATGTATATATATAAAGCAAGCTTTGAATTAAATGGTCGCAATCGGTTTAATCATATTCTATATTCTATTCTGTAGCCAACATTAAATGGAATCTAATTTTATACCATAAAACCAAATTATGGAATTAAATTCTAATGTCATATGGAATTTAATGCCATATGAACATTAAATATTTTCTTACATGTCAAACATGATAAGTTTTACTAATAAACGTATTTGGCAATAGCTCTTAAGTTGTTCCATACTGTTATTTTTAGAACAATAAAAACATAATAAACAAGACAGTGCTCATTACGAGATGTCTTGTCCATTTAACTTTTAACTCTGGGACTGCCCAATCGCAAGCTGGTTAACTTGGTAATAAATAATACGCTACTGGCCATTAAAATTGCTACACCAAGAAGAAAAGCAGATAACAAAATGATATTTATTGGACACATATATTATGTTATAAATAACAAATGATTAAATTTTCGAGAAATTTGGGTGAATAGATACTGAGAAATTAGTACCCAGAACTACAACCTCTGGCAGCAATAACAGCGCTTATACGCCTGAGCATTGAGTCATACAGAGATTGGATGGCATGTACAGGTACAGACACCCATGCAGCTTCAACACGATGATACAGTTCATCGACCGTAGTGGCTGGCGTTTGCTGACGAGCCAGTTGTTCAGCACATATTGACCAAACGTTTTCTATTGGTGAGAGATCTGGAGAACGTGCTGGCCAGGGCATCAGCCGAACACTTTCCGTATCAAGGAAAGTCTGTACAATACAGGCGACATGCGGTCGTACATTATCCTGCTGAAACGTAGAGTTTCGCAGGGCCGGAATAAAGGATAGTGCCACAGGTCGTAACACATCAGAAATGTAACGCCCACTGTTCATAGTGCCGTCAATGCGAACAAGAGGGGACCGAGATGTGTATCCAATGGCACCATATACCATCACGCCAGGTGATGGACTAGTATGACGATGTCGAATGCACGCTGCCAATGTGCTTTCACCACAATGCCGCCAAACACGGATGCGACCATCATGATGTTGTAAGCAGAACCTGGATTCATCAGAAAAAATGACGTCTCGCCATTCGTGCACCCAGGTTCGTCGCTGATCACACTATTGAAGGCGCACCTGTCTGTGGTGCAGTGTCAATGGTAGCCGCAGCCATGGTCTCCGAGCTGGCAGTCCATGCTGCTGTCAACGTGGCCGAACTGATCGTGCAGACACTTGTTGTCTTGCAAATGACCCCATTTCTTGACAGGGCTCATGACGTGGCTGCACGATCCATTAAGGCTATGCGGATAGCATGCCTGTCTTCTCGGCTGCTAGTGATTACGGGCCGTTGAGAACCAGCACGACGATCCGTACACTCTCAGAAACACATGCTCAAATCTAACTAAACTTTCGTCGTATTTGACGAAATGGCTTCGTGAAAAATGCTCCGAGTAAACCTTTCGTCAAATTGCCGAAATTTCTATAGTAATTTTTTAAAGTCATGTGATCTCGCGAGGAAAGTTTCGTTATAAATGACGAAATTTTCTTGACGATACCAAAGTCCTCAAAAGTGACGATTCTGTTTCTGAGAGTGTATTACCATCCTGAACCCATCGATTCCATATTCTGCTAACAGTCATTGGATCTCGCCAGACGCGAGCAGAAATACTGTGATAGGATAAACCGCAATCCCGGTAGGCTACAATTCGACCTCTACCAAAGTCAGAAACTTGCTGGCGCGCATTTCTTCTTCTTACACGAGGCACACAACAATTTTCCACCAGGCAACAACGTTCAAACTCAATTTGCACATGAGAAATCGAATGTACAATTTCCTCATTTAAACACATTGTAGGTGTTGCTACTGGCCCCTGCTTTGTCTGAATGCGCTGAAAAACTAATCATTTGCATATCACAGCATATTCTTCCTGTCGTTTAAATTTCATATCTGTAGCATGTCGCCTTCTTGGTGTAGAAATTTTAATGGCCAATAGTGTAGTTGTGTACCATTCAGTACGTTACATCCGATAATTTTGTTTCGTTTTAATTTCGGTGATAAATTAAACGCCGATGATTAATATTACATCACTACCTGGTTTATAAACTTGGCTATATCTTTTGTAAAAATGAATAATTTAAAACGAAACAAATAAAAGAATAAAATAAATAAATAAATAATTAAAAGTCCTAAAAAAGAGTACAGGTGATTTTTTGTTACATCCGATACATTCGTTAAATAAATTTCAACCAAGTTACAAAAAAAAAGCTAGAAATCTCGTAGAAACCAGAATTAAAAAAAAAAAAAGTAAAATAAATAAAAAAATAAAAATAAAATGAAAAAGAGAGAGAGAGAGATAAGTAAATGTTACACCATATCGCATAAAATAATACTTAGAAATACAAATCTATTTTGAGTTCAGTGTCATTAAATGGGGCTAGTTTTAATTTTGTTTTAACTTGAAAATTTTGAGTGATTGTGTATATTGATTATTTGGATGTCGGAAACATATGTTTGAAACATGCCACCTGCCGACTTGTGATGAAAAAAAATGCTCTTTGATTAATGATAATGATGTGAAATCAACAGCGTTAACTAGGCTTTGCAGCAAACTGCTACTAGTTTATTGATTTTAATGTACGATTTTAAACTTGAAAATTCACTTGCACTTTCATTAGATAATATTTGACAGATATCTCTTGCTTTATTTTTTAAAAAAATATTCCTGCAAGGTATTTTAATCTTCCGCCAGTAGCGTACACCTCACAGGTGCATCCCTACTACACTTTCCTCTCCTCTGCTGTCTATAGACAATTCGGGGTGAGGAACTTCATGTTATTTTCGTAACTTTTGATTACTCAGTGATCAGTGTACTCATGATCCTGGAACATGTCGGAGAAGAGTTGGGCAACCTAGGTGACGGGAGCTGGTTCAAAATTAGGAGATCCAGCAGAAGCTATAGGCGCAACGTACGCAGACCTCTTAATATGATGCTAGAAGCATGTAGCATGTAGATAGAATAAAATAGAACGGAGCAAATCCGTCAATTTGCAGATTAGCTAGGTGCGGTGCATATTAACGGCTTTCGAGCTTTAGTGTTAACACACACATATATACATTCCAATAAAAAATAAAAGTGAAATATGTTTCATATTTGTCTCGTCAATTTGTGTAACAACTCAAAAAGCATAACTTTCGAGTTATGAAGTTGTTGCTGCAAACAGGTAATATAAAGACTCGTAATTTCCCATTTTTCCAGGGGGGAGGGAGCAATGGTATAAACTCAATGTGTATTGCATTAAAAAAAACAACAAAACACATACACATGGACATACTTATAAATGTATTATCTTTCTCAATTCGGAGCTACATATATATATATATATATATATATATATATATATAATGCATTTTATTTTCATGTTAAAGAATCATACTTGGGAAAAAAATCATATCATAAAAGGTTAAGAATTCTCTTAAAAATTTTAACAAGTAATCTGGTAGATCAAAATAAATAAATAAATAAATGAATAAATAATTAAATAAAAAGAATAAATAAATAAAAATTATTGATACTTATTGCCTTCGTTTTCTTTAACTTTAATACTTGTCAAAAAAATCGAAATCTCCCAATGAAGTATAATAAATCAATAATTAATTTTCCTTTTCTCCAATTACTGCGTAGAAATCATAAACGACGTTGAACTTTAAAAGTGACATTTTTTCCCAGAAAATTAATCGGCCGGAAAATGTTCATTTTACGTCTAGATTCTCGACTCCGCTGTGATGAATGTATAACTTAATTCCAAGTCGTAAGCTGCGAAGATATATCTCATCTTTCTTCGTGTCACAACGGGGCTCGTTAATTTCTGTCAGATGACAGCTAAGAGGCCAGAAAAAAGGAAGAAAACTGCGAATAGAAAACCAGCATCAAGAAATTGCCTAAGTAACACACTAAATCATTTTGCATTTGTGTGTACGATTATTTCCTCAATTTGGACATTTTCCAAAATTTGATAGTTCATGTCACAGCTTTTTCTTATCCTCACTTTTTTGTTTTCGGTAACAGTTTTCAAAAATGTAATTGATAGATAACAAATTCTTTTTTCCGCCCTTGAAGCAGGTGTGTCAGCCTTCGAACGACTTTAGTCAAAATGAATAATTCGAATGAAACATTGTCGTTATTCCATTCACCCATTCCTACCTGAATTTTACTTTGCAAGTTTTTTTTTAACTTCCAGTTCTTTTTCCATTATCCATTGCATAAAACAAGAATATAATATAAATCGTTGTTTTTTTCTTACCATTTTCTAATATATATACCGTGTTGACTCGTGTAAATAGCATCACTTTTTCTATTTTTACCTGACAACGGCAAAGCCAAAAGGAAGGATTATGTTTTTTTTTTGGCAGTCTATGTATGTATTTATGTTTATATTTACGTCTATACCACCGTAGCGCCTAAATTGCTCATCCGACTTCGATGTTTGAGGTGTCAATTGATTTGTTATTGTGGCCCGAGTGACATAAGCTACAAAAAAATTTTTTTTGAGGGGGCGGGATTCCTTATAAATAAAATCGATGTACAAAAAATGGCATTAGGAATCCACAGTCCAGATGTTTTCTTTTCAGGAGAAGAAATTGAACTCCAAATTTCTGAGCCGGCGATGGTACCACACTCATTGTGGTGCCATTGAAAGAGCTGGTACCAATCTCTGAGGAGTACACTAGGTTTGCAATGGCGGGGGCACGTCGTAATTCGACCGCGGCGCAGGACAACTCCACGAAATGTTTTATCCCTCTCTTCCCCTGGCTCAGGAGGGGCAAATCCACCGCAGGATTTGGAAGAGTTAAGTGTTTGGCGAAAAGTTTAAATTCGTTTTGACTCTGTTTTACCATTTTCCAACTTCGTTGTTTGCTAAGTTCTAAGAAACTATTTAATTCCGGGTTTTTTAACTAGGAATTTTCTCATGTTCATATTGTTCTGGATTTTACACTTTCGATACTTATTTAGAATAGTGCATACAATGGCTTTTATCTAGTATATGTGCTTTAAAGACACGTAAGTACTTGTACAAAATAATTTTATTAATATGTGTCATTTTCAGAGCAATGATGTACAAAAGAAGAGAATAGATTACCAACATTTTGTGACTTAATCTATAATGTGAACGAGAAATTCGCCTTGATCTAAGAGAGTCAACACTCTCATACACCAACATTGATTTGTATCATTAGTTATCACTGGGCTTCTTCCTTGATTATCGTCAAATAATCCTTTTCATCCATTGTAACAATGATTTTTTAAAAAATATCTTTTTCAAGAACAAAAAAAAAAAAAAAAAAGAAAAAAGAAAAAAAAAAAGAAAACATGTGAATTCTCTCCATGCCAATTTGTTCTAGTAAATTCAAACGCTCAAGGTTTCTCAATCAAGAAAAATTGAAATATTAAATGTTAATTTTTATTTTAAAAATATTTGTTGAATCTCTTAAGTGAATAATGCTTAGTTCGAATTTCATTTGTTTTTTGCTAATAATTTTTCTTGGTCACTTGTATGAGATCTAGAAGAACCTTCTGAAACTAAGCAGGGGCTGAGTCAAAACGATTTTTTGATTTATTTTAACTTTAGAATTTAAAATTTGTCATTTCACTTATTAGCTTATTAACTCATGATAAAAGTATTGGGATGTTGAATAAGTTCTCGCTGTTTTTTGTGAAAATTAATGCTTTATTTTAAGAAATTATTTAAAAACATGATACTGAAAGTGTCCATCGCTAGCCACTACTTTTCCCCATCTTTCTGGCAGCATTTGAGTTCGTTGTCGCAGAAACGACACGTCTTTTGAAGCTATTCAAGAGTCGACCCAATTTTTGGCATCTTCATAAGAACGGAAGTACCCAGTACTGCTCTGCCAGGCCATGTGTCATCGATCGGAACAAGTGGTAGTCGGAACTGGTAATGCCTGGTGAATGCAGAGGATGGGGTAGGACTTCACACTTAAGCGTTTCCAAGCAGGTTTTTACCGATTTTGCCACATGTGGCCGAGCGTTCTCATGCTGCAAAATGACCCTGCTGTGTCTGTTCGTATAGCGGCCGGGTTCTGAACTCCTAATGATTCTGCAAGTTCAGCTAGCATTTGACATGAGTCTTCCTGAAGTAATGTTTCCTATTGTTTGTCTTCAAGCTTTTTCGGAGCACCAGATCGTTCTTTATCTTCAAGAACAAAATCATTATTTTTAAAGCTTTCTAAAGCAATCTATACAAGTTGTTTCAGACAGAGCATGATCACCCTACGAATCAACAAGAATTATGTGAGCTTCAAATGCAGATTTAAAAAAAAATAAAATAGTGCAGTAAAATTCTCCGTGAATACTCTTTTTTTGGCACGAAATTTGACATGTTTAACTCAATGAAAAAACAAAGTTGTTTGCATTTCCGCGAAATAACCTACACTGAATTTCAAGCTTGCTTATAGTACTTGTAAATAGATGTATCACTATCATAAACTGACGCAAAAAGTTTCGGTATAGCGCCATTTTTTTTAGAAAACAGCGAGAACTTATATTCAACTACCCAATATTTTTTTTCTCATGTACTTTTGATAAGAAGTGATGATCTTCAGCGTTGCATTTGCATTTATCAAAAACTAATGAACTGAATTATGCAAAAATTACGAAAAATAAATAACGTGTGAATAAAATACTTTTTAAGTTCATTTAAAAACATATTTCATATTGAACTTGAAGTGAACCGGTTGCATCGTCAGTGGACCAGTATATCTTCATAATTACTGATCTGGGAATATCCAATCTTTTAAAGCTGACAAAAGCAGCGGCGAAGTTGTCCTATCTAGGGAAGAGGGGATAACATTTGCGGCGGAATTGTCCTATTCCGAATGGCGGTCAGCCAAGTGCAGCCCTTAGGGAAAAGATTTCACAGAGGTACTTCAAATTTGCTTGTTACGACGAATAATATCAGTCTTTTCTCTTTAAAAACGTCCTGATGTTTGTTCTCATTGCTTTATGAACCTCAACCTATGAACTAACACGGTGAAAGTAACGATAGCTCTTCTGTAAACATCCAATCTTCTGAAAGTCTAAATATAATCAAATTGGTATGTTTGCTCATTTGAACACATGATCCCATTTTTGTTGTCCAAAATAGGGTATTTCACTAGAATTTTGAAGTTAGTGTTCATTTTAATATGAATGTGACTCGCTCTATGAAAATTTTATTTCATAGACTTAATCGACTTTGATTGAACCTCTTACTTGCTTGCGCCGTGCTCACGATGACTGAATAATTAGGAATGTTTCCTTTTTTTCACATGTTAGACAGATGCTTTTTCCAGAAGAAATTTTCAAGTTAACCCACGTGTTTGGCGCCAACAGCAACAACGATAACTGTATTCTTTTGACAAACCATATATATATATATATATAAATTTGAAGTATATTCGTTGACAGTTTTTCGTTGACAGGTTAAAAAAAATCTCCAAAAAAATAGCTGTTTTGTTAAAGTTGCGTTCTGTAATATAGTTGAAAGTAGGAAAATTACTGCTTTTACACGTGAAAAACTAATTCTTATATTCATTATCGGATTATTGGGATTGTAAAATGTTTCTGAGATAAATTTTTGCATACTAGTGTTTATATAAATTTTCGTGTTTCGTAAATATCTATGTAACTTTTACATGAAATCAATTTTGTAAAACAAATTGAAAGAAAGCAATGTCCGATGGGCAAGGCATTTTGATGCTTTACTAGTTGGATTTCATGTGTAGAATCTGAACGTAAAGTAGCCTTTGCGGAAGTTGAAAGCCTTACTCAAATCATTTCAATTCATTTTTGAATAAATTAAGAATCTTCTGAAGTTTAGCGTACTTAACGAATGTGCTCAAATTAGAGTATTTGTTCAAGACATGATGCTTTGCGTGATTTTCTTTGTATGGTGTATGAGAATACAGTGAAGAAAAATAAAAAAAAGAAAAAAAAGAGGGAGACAGAGGAGACCGAACGGGGCAAGAATATGAGCTTCTTGTTAATTGTAACTGGTAACAAAAAAAAAATTCAGCCATATAACGCTTATGAAAGGATTTCTGATGCTTCACAACTTGAATCTTACGTGGAACAGTTCAAATCTGTTAGTAACTGTTGATAATACACACAGAAATATTGTCTTTTTAAGGAAAATATATTAATTTAATATGAATGAAGACCGAGTTTTTATTTAAATTAATTTATCTTTGAAGCGATTACGATAATTACTTTAGCGCATTTTCAAACGCAGACAAATGATTAGATAATTAATTTGAAAGTTACATGATTTTTTTTATTCCGAGTATAACATTGCAGTAATGCAAGCAGTCGGAAAACCTCATTCAAAAATATAATCTTGTTATCAGATTAAAAAAGTAATAGACAATACTTCAAACAGAAGATGCAAAAAGGTAGCGTTTCTCATTGCAGTACTTGAAAGTTGCAGAAAGAACGTCATACGTAAGGAAGAAAAATAACGTGTTAATAATAAAGTTTGAACTGTAAAAAAGACTATACTGGCTCTTTATTTATAAAGTGTCTTTTCTTTTATGGAACCCGAGTTCATTAAAGAAAGAACAAAATAGCTTGAATGGAGAGCCGTTTTTTCATCCCTACTAGCCACTTCGCTCCGCTCTTAACTTCATTATCTCAGAGCTGTGGTTGATGATAGAGTTCGGCTCTTCAACTCTTATTGAATCGATTTAAAAGAAACTTTTCATAGAAGTAGATGTTCTCAAGAAAAATGTAAAAAGGACTCAATCCATTGTTGCGGGCGTGACATTTGTACGTAAATATTCGCATAATACTTCCCTATAGCTTAAGAATGTTACATTTTAGAATTTAATTTTTATATATTTGAATGGGTAAATAACCTTCATGTGTCTTAATATGTAGTAATAACTTTCTAGAAAAAAAATTATATGCAAGAAATAATAATGTGTACATGTTGCGGGTGTGACAAAAAAGACAGACACTTTCACTTTGCTATACAAGTATCCGTAATTTCTGCAAATTATAGTGAAAGATGAACGATTTTTTTTTGTAATTAAAAAGAAATACATATGCAATCATCCTAAAAAAATTAAGGTCAGCTGTCATTTCTATTTTTTTTTAAATAAATATTTAACCCTGAGTTGCGGGTGTGAGTTTTGTTGCGACCCGTGCGATATGTACCTGCATAGTATTGGCTTACAAGAACTTTTTATTTCATGAAAATTTTATTACAGTGTAAAAAAAACTAAATATATAACATATATCATATTAATTTCATTTTCAGACTTTGGTTTACAATATTTCATAGGCGTAACTAGAGTTGGTGAAAGGGGGGGGGGGTCACCCTAAAAATGTACAGACTAAACACCAGTAAGAAGTGTAAAAGAGTTGAAAATTTACTAGTCATAAATACTTGTCTCTAGATATACTCCTTGTTTATTTCAGGCATCTCCCGGGGGAGGGGGAAACTAGCCCCTCGGAGCAATTCAACTCCTCCCTCCCCCCCCCCCCCGGGCGAAAAAATTCAGATCACAAGTTTTAAAAAAAGAAAGAAAAGAGAAATTACGCTTTTAAGACACTTTACTTTCAGAAACACTTTCAGGGAAAGGACATTGGACACTATCACGAGCGACACCAAAAGTAACTTAAAAGATATAAGACTTTATTTTGAAAAAAAATTGCGGGGGGGGGGGGGGGAGTAACCAAACTCCTTACTGTTTCCTCTAACATCACCAAAGTATCCCGAAATTGCATTGCTAGGAAGATTTCAAAAAGCTTCCTGGGGAGAGCCCTCGAACCCTTGCCTCCAGAGTTATCCTAAGCATTATAGATGTAAGACCAGTTACAAAAATTTAAGTTGCAGAAGCCCCAAACACCCACTCCTCTAACTTCACCAAAGATCTAAACATACATCTACTATATATACATCAAAAAGCTATCATATATGTAAAAAAATTCATATTAACATCCTTTCTAATCATATATATCTATATATATGTATATATAAAGGGTATGATTTTGAAGCATACACTGCCCTTCCTAATTCTTAACATGCTCCCCCTGCTCCGGAGCCAAGGCAGTATCCAGAATTTTTTTTCGGGGGGGGGGGGGGCAGACTTCGACACACTTATGTTAAGCAAAGTTTCAGGGAGGAATATATGATACATTGCAAAAGATTTCTGGGGGGCTGCCCGTGGGTCCCCCTTCCCCTCTGGATACGGCCTTGATTCACAAAAACATTAAACATTCCTTACTAGATCTATTAGTTTATTTTTTAATTCAAACGCAATAGAAAATTCAATATTTAGCGCTAAACAGTCTTCTATGTCCAGGCATTCATAACATTAAAACCGGGAAATAGTCGAATTTTAGAGAAAAAAATCCAAATTCCCCTACAAAAATGCTCAGCCACACAATAAATTTCTAAAAAATTTGTTAAATTTGTAGCAAAGCATACCTCAGAAGTCAGAAGTGGAAGCTTCTGAATCAAATTCTCTTTTCTTTTTGGATGACGAACGTGTCCATCGCTGGAGTGCAAACATTATTATGTATCGAAAATAATTAAAAATTTAGCTAAAATATAAATAATACTTGATTGTAAATTAAAATGCAGCATTAAACCGTAGCAGTGAGATTGGAAACGTTGAACGGATGATTTCCAGAGTCGTAATGGTGGACCAATCAGTGATGGACATATAAGAAAAAAATAATAAGTAAAAATAATAAATATAATTTCATAATAAGAAAAAAAAAACATTTAAAATATAAGAGATGAGAGAACATCTGTAAATGAGAATGCAATGCAAATACAGTTCATCAGTTTTCCAATCGGCTCATCTACAAAAAAGATTTTACCAAAATGGGTGTTTGGACAGGAAGTGATAAATAAATACAAACTGCTCTTTAAGTTTCTTAATGAGCATCCCTTCCTGGCTTGAGGGTTTAACCCATTAGGACAGTTGGACTTTAGGACTCCATCACAGTAGAGAATATTTTCCAGGAAACTTATTACTTGTGCGATTGTATTCCCAGATTGTGCTGCCTTTAGCTAAAAAAGACATCAAGAAGGAAAGAAAAGAGTCTGGAGTGATTGAAAGGATCTCTGACTGTGTGTGGTACGGTGATTGAAGCCACCTTTCGCTGTTAACCTCCCCCCCCCCCCAAGGTGATAAGGGGGTTGATTATAACATAACCAGATGAAATGTCTTCTTTATTATGTGCTGCATACTTTGGCCATGATCGCAAACCTTCAGAGAAAAGGAAAAAAAATCATATGCATATGTGTTTAATTTTCTTAGGGGGAAAAAAATTGTGCTTTTCAAGGCCGTAGCCAGAAATTTTTCTGTGTGCCTAAATAAGTACATACCCAATGGGGGTTGAGAATCACTGATGCAGATCATGCCCTGAGTATGTTAGACAGTTTTTACTTTCTTCCATCGTTCAGACTTTTAATTCACTTTCAGGAACATAGAAGTCCTTTACCGTTTTCAATATATCTTCCGCACATTTTACAATCTCTTAAGCTGTTCCCACTACTGCTGATTTTCTAAGAACAACTGCAATAACAAGTTTCTTTACAGTTTGCGCTTACTCCTTTTCTGTGTATGGCGAAGAAGGTCCACCTTGCCTGAATGCCATAGTACACCAGGAAGTGTGTTCGGGATAAGATTATGTGCCTAATTTTAAATTGCGCTGCGCACCCATTTGGAAATATAGGCAGTATTTTTTTACATTTCAACTTATCTTCAAGATTCTTAATGAGAATGTCCATTGCCATCTACATACTTTCTATAATTCGGATTTTCTAAAACTATTAATAATGACTGGTGTACATTATTAGAGTACTACTTACAGCTATAAAGAGTGTTAACTGTATATGAGCTCAGTAAGCCGCCGAAACTTCATCTCATTTTGCACTGTAGATGTGAAATCGTATAAACGTCACTCCCGAAGCAGGATCATATCACACCTGCAGCGTAAAATAACCATGCTTTAAAGATATATATGTAAAAAATTCTTCATATAGTTAAATACATCTTAGTAAACTACATTTAGATCAGAAGTCTAATTTCAAATAGTCCTGCCGTGTTCTCGTAAAATATATAAATACCACTTTTTTTGCTGCGGGCGTGACACAAAAATTTATCGTAATTAAGTTTAAATATTTTACTAATGCGAAACAGTAAACGAGCTCTGTATGATAGATTCTTTTCATTATACTTTCCATTATACTTTATGAAGTTGGAGCCTTGCAAAATAAATCTTTTACTCATAGAAAACATTATTGTTAACATGAAGAGTTTTACGTATTCTGAACTAAAATCATCATAAAATTGTTTAAATGTACCTTGAAAATGAGGTCTCTTTCATCATTCTCAAGGTGTATTTAAGCAAATTTATGAGGATTTTAGTTCAGAATAAAACACTTCACGTTAAGTCATTTACAATAAATTAAGGCATTACAATACGTTTTGTCCGTTTTGGTAGAGGAAGTGCGTAAACCAAACTTAAAATTTTTTCCAACGGGCTTGTTGTAATTTTTAAAATGTCAGAAAAAACTATTCTTTTAAAAACAACTTAAATAGTTTATGGTAAGCAATTTAAAAAAAATCGACCAAAGAAATATTGCCAAAGCAACCAAGCTCATCAAACAATTTGCTATACCTTGTTAGTTGAACTTCGCATCTCATAGGACACACTTGCCTCCCCCTATATATTTTAGGAAGCTATTTTTTCTTAATTATTAATGGCTGTAAATACAACTCAAAGCTCGTTTTGATAATATAGAAGCATCACATGTTTCTGACGCATAGCTTCAGATATTTCCTTATCACTTTACATAGTGCCGAGTTTGTGCGCAGTATCGTTTGGTGTATATTAGAAATTAATAATTATAAAGGCTACGATCAGAATTCTCTAATAGGAACCCACATATGCTAACACCGTCGCTGATTACTAACCGTAATATATCAATTTCTCATGTTCGACAATGTAAGCCATTCTTGTCATTTAGTTTCCATTTGCCTTACTTGGTTGATGTAATTTCTAAAACGATTTCAAGAATACATATATGATTTCAATCTTAATTAATAACGCAGCACTGTGAGAAACGGTACCCAGTGAAATTTACAGCAGTGTGCTGTAATATTTAAAGCACTATCAGAAACAGCAACTTAGTAAATTTAACAGCAAAAGTAGCTGGCAGTTTCGGTGCCAAAAACTTTTTTTACATCAAAATTCAAGGGATTTTTTTTTTACAGTGCGTGTTTTTTTCCGTTGCTTTCGAACCAAGACGTTGCAAAATTCACCTTACTATGCACGAAAAATAATTCACTCTATCTTGTAAATATATCTTCCAACTATGCAAAACACTTATTTTTCACATACAAGTGTGCTTTCTTTCAGATAATGTCCGCAATCTGTCATAGGTAGTACGAATGAAATCTTTAAAATTATTAAATATGCTTAGCGTAATGTGTACAAATTAAAACACGTCTTATTGCTTTAAGCGTTACCTGTGGCACCAACGTTATAATCTGATTTCCTTAAAAACTCGGGCATGATACATAGATTTGGATTTCAGTGTTGCTTTTATGTAGCCATCTCTTGACTTAAATCCGCATACTTTAAGCGAAGCCTCCTTCACTAATTTCATGCATCTTTCGACGGCTTGCGTATGGTAAGGGAATTTTCTTAAAAATTGAGTTTGGTGTAGCTCCTGAAACTAAAAGAGATTTGATGTCCTTATTACTAACTTTCAGAAGGAGAGGAGAAGGCAACTTTGCGGTCCTCCAATCAATAGTCTCTGTGTAATCTGAGGCTTCGAAATTTAGGGATGGAGTGACAAAATTTCTTATGTTTTTACCTTTCGAAACAGACTGTTTGGTTTTTAGAAGTTTTTTACGTCCTTTTTCTCTTATGCTCCTTCTTTCATCGAAAACCATTGCCACTAATAGGTTTTCGGGATGGGCAAAGAAAGAGTTTCGTTCAAAGAAAGGATCAACTACTTGTTTCAGGTTGTCAGACAAGTATCGAGATTTTTCAATTGCTCTTTACGCATGAACGAGACCGTCCGTAGAATTTTAGCTGTTCTTTATTTCAAACTAGACTGGCATGGAACATTTCAAAATGAAGGTAACGATATCTTTTAATCTGATGGATTCGTTTCACTTACGTACAGTTTAAGAACTCTGCTCAAGTGCGACACGTGGAATGTGAGATTGGGCCGGGGTCATTGTATAACAAATCATTTGGACACATGCCACTTTTGATTGCTTGACATATGTTTAAAGAATTTCTGATCGTTGCTTCACCACTTTATGTCTACTTTTGGAGTTGGCAGTCTACTACCTGAAAATCTATGATTGACAGATTTTTCCCAACCTCAGAGTTTTCCCCAAACTTGGTCCAAAAATGATCTTTGGCCTGTTGTGTATGAATGACAGATCCATTTTTCAAACATACTGAATAGAGCATACCAATACTAGTAAAATCCTTTTGAACATCATACAAAGAATATTTATTCATTCACTAGCGACAACTGGATATAAACATCCTAAAAAATAAATAGATTTAGGATGCAGACACCACTTAGCGAGAAGCTCTAATGGTGTGTGAGAGAACACTAAAAATAAGTGGCATGAACGTATGGGAATGGGAATGTCTCAAAAGGCAGTGCTAATTTCAAATCAATTCCACTGACTAATAAAAAAAATGAACTATCAATGCTGTTGTTTAAACAAGAAATTCGTAGAGAAATATTATCATGCTAAAGTTATTAAGGATTGTAAAAACTGTTGCAAATCAGCTCTTAAAAGTTGAAAATATTGTGGAAATAGTACTTTTTAAAAATTGCATGTTTCTTAAGTATTTAGGGAATCGAAAGATAATCTTTAAATCGAGAAATAAATTACGTTTCTTATGTCTACGCATGCTACGTTACTTTTCTTATATGCGCGTTGTAACTTTTCTTTCGGAAAGCATAACACGCTCGGGAGAAAAACTTTTAAAAAGTTTTAAATGGGTTAAGTTCGCCATTTTTTGGAATATTTAGGTTCATTGCGGAATCGTAAGATATTATTCTATTTCAAAAATATTCTTTCTGTTATTTAACTATTCACCAATTGCAACTTTTTTGCGCTATAGCGACTCTAAAATAAAAAAAAAAATGTTTTTTTCGTACCACCCTACTAAATATGTGTCTGTGGTACTGCTCGACAACACACAGCGGGCGTGTAGCAGTTGAAACTTATGGGGATTTCTTCAAATGTGGAAGTTACGTTTGTGTTGACTAGGTGTGCAGTGTGTATTATACTCATTTCAGTTGGAAGTGGCTTCTAAATGGCTATTCTCACATTGATTTATACAGGTCTCCTTCTAACGGTAATCGTTAATACGGAATGTACAGATGCTGACTGAAGTCTAACTAGTCGCTTAACACATTCATCACGGCAATGGGTATGCCTTTTTTTCAAACCCGTAGAAGTTTTGTGAAGACATATTAATATGAAGTGGGATGTGTGAAAATTTAATAAAGCATCATTGGGCACGATGCAACAGACCAGGAAAATATTCTGTAGATGTCAAGTTACATCGTTTCTAACGAATAGAAATATGATCGTGGAAGACGAGATGTCTCGTACTAGCGATGAGTGCTAAGCTACAACCGTTTTCCCTTAGGGTGGTTACAATCCTTTTAAAAATATCCGACGATCTCTCTGAGTGAGCTTTCGCTTTCGTCGCTAAATCCAGAGCATTATACGAGCTTGCTGGAGGTAAAATGACAGGTATACCTACAGCTTTTAAGGAAAAAAAACTGGTGACTAGACTGTTTGGTAATGTGAGAACCAATTGTTCGGATAAACTCCTGTATTTATAAGGTCCAAAAAAAAAAAATTGGAAAAGCCCTGGTAAATTATTTTATTGAAAATATACTTTAATATAGCCGGTTTGTGGCGTAGTGGTAAGGTGCAGGCCTCGTATGATCGAGTTCGCATGATCAAACCTGACCCGCGTCGGTCGACTTTCGAAATGCAGAAAATCGACAGCGCCCATGACGTATCATTATGCGGCATGTTAAAGATCCCTTGAGTATCCGTTTGGCATGGGTACTCACGGTTAAATTAAAGTTCCTAATGCAGTCTGCATCAAATAGAGCTCAGGTGCTGCCAACTAGGGGGAAACTGAGCGTCAAAAATTGCGGTAATGGTACCACACTCATTGTCGTGCGGCTGAAAGAGTGGGTACCAATCGCTGGGAATATACTAGGTCTGCAATTATTAAGAATCAATATATGCAGCCCATTGGAAAAAAAAACTTAAGTATCGGCATTGCTTGCTCATTCATTTATTTTTATTTCAACTGTGTAAATTATTTAATTTACTATTGTTATTTTTTGATTAGAAGAATATTTTAAAGCAATGTCGTCACAGTTCTTTTCCCACCGAATAATCTGTTTCAAAATAATATAACTAATTCGTACATATCAAATGCTAAATTAGAAATAAAATGATGAGTTCTTTTATATTCGATACTAGCATATTTCTCTAAAGCGTGTTTCCAAAGAATATTTCCTCCATAAGCTATAGCACGAACAATACCATGCAATCAATGAGTCGTTATTTATTTGTTGCCGACATTCATTTCAATAAGCGCATATGCAATTGGCGCATTCTGAATAGCAAGATGAGCAGGCTCTTTTCCGAGGAATGTCGCGTAACAAATGATTTTGCATTTATTAAGTTAAATGTGAAGGTTTAGCATCGACGTAAAACGAGAAAAGTTATTAATGATTCACTGTCCCTCCCTATATTTTTCTCCAATATCAGTCTGTCTAAAATGGATGCGCCCTAAATGGAATGAGTACTGCCAGTTTCAAGTTCCTACTCCAATTTAAGAAAGGGTGGGGGTGCTCCAGAGGTGCAGGGATGTCGTAGCGCTGAAAATCAATATTCCCTAAGAGGTGACTTACGCTGAGTGTCGACTGATTAAAAATCTAGTAAATTCATATTCCTGCTTGAATGCTGTTGCAAATAGATAACACGCGAGATCCCGTCGTGACTCAATTTCTTACTCAAAAATCGATAGCCCCCAAAACCGATTCTCAAATTTTCGCGAATGCCAAGCTGCAAAATGAGAGCGAATCATTACGATAAAAGATTAGCGACTGGGTTTGTTTTGCATATTCTATCGATACCTCTAGTGAGAGAATTCATTTGCTTTCTATTATATTACTTTATAGAAACTACGCGGTGTTTGTACTGGGGAAAGTGGTTGTATATTTTAGAAAAGGGAATTGTAGTCGTCCTTTTATATATATTGTTTGTTTTATCAGTTTTTCAAAAACTAAAAGTTTTGTAAAGATTAGAGGATTTTAGCTCTAAACAATGATTTACGCAAGCCGTCATAGATATACTGCATTACGTACGAAAAGAGAGGTTGGGGGTCATTCGTTTCTATACATGTGTTTTGGAAGATATATTTCTACAATTGAAGACCTTTTTAAAATATGAATTTTTGATTCGGATGCATTTTCAATTAAGAGTTGATTACAACTTCAACGGAAGTTATACATGTAAGTACGTTTCCACGAAATTAGTTTTTAACTGCAGTATGAAAGACTAGACCAAAAGAACATTAAAACAATTTTTCATCGAGTCGTCTGATTCAATCGTTTTTTCAACTATATTAATAAATGCTATATTGCAGTAAACATAAAGTGAATATTCTGAGTGTCAAATAAGAGCCTATATTATAGAGAAATATCGCAAAATATGCAGAGCCCAGGTTCGAACCTCGATGGCGAGAAGCAAGAGTTGCGTTTGAAAGGTATTTTATGCACTAAGTAAGAAAGAAGTTGACGGAAATGCCATCTGTCTCTGATGCTTTCATACATTAAAAAAACACGGACAACCTAGTGCATTTCAAAGATTCGTAACCAATTTTTTCAGCAGCACCACTGTCGGTGTGAAACCATCGCCACATGAAAATTTTGATGTCTAATTCTCCATGAGGGGGAGGCACCTGGGCAGGCCCGTCATTTGGGAGGTCAATTGACATCCCCCTGACTTATAGAAATACATTGATATTTATACATATTTATATATATTTCGTTATTTTTTACCTATAATATGCATTGAAAATATACCATTTGCCGCCCCCTTCCACCCTGGAAAATATGAAATGACGGGTCTACACCTGAGCTCTGCCGATGCGAACTATACAACAGAAATTTGATTTATCCGAGAGCACCCAAGCCAAAAAAGATACTCAAGAGCATTTTTAACATGCCACATAATCATACGGCATGGACACTCGATTTTCTGCTTCTCGAAAATCCACCGACTTGTGGCGGTTTTAAACACACAAGCTTGAGCCTAAGGCCACCGTGTTGACAGGTAAGTTGAATATTGTAAGGTATAAATACTTTTTAAAGATAAAAAATCTTGTTGATTACAAAACTTCATTATAACATTTTTGCAAATACTTTATTTGGAAAGAATGATTTTCATTTTTAAATATACAAATTTTTATTAAAAAAATTATGAATTACCTTTTACTCAATATGAGTAACGCTGTGTTGTCTTACACAAAAAAAAAAAAAAAAAAAAACGTGGGTTTCTTATTTTTTATAAAATCCTAAACAAAGTCACGGACATATTTTTCTTTTGTAACCCATATTAAAAATAATAATTCATGAAAGTAATTAACTGCATTTGTAATTGAAACATAGAGTGTAAATGACGTAAATTCGTCACATTAAAGTTTTATTTTCCCAGGCCTTTGCATCTAGAATTTGTTTCATGAATAGCAGCCTTTTTTCAATTCCGTGTTATTAATAACAACATTTCTGCAGCATAAGAGCAATTTTCTGCTATTATGTGAGCATGTAAGATAATGGAGATGAACCATTTACTGCAAATCAACGATGAAAAAGTGCCATTTGATGAGTGAAAATTATGTTAATAAATCATAACTAATGAGTATTTCAATGGTGAAATTATTCAGATTATTCACGTAGCATTTCTTGAAGGTTTATTTTCACGTGAGTTTGTAATCTTTGCTTATACGTGTTTCCAAATTATTTTTGCAAACATTCATTTGGAAAGTAACTAACTATTTCTTAAAACATTTTTTTTTGTGAATAAGTTATCAACTTATTATTTTTAACTGTATTTTAAATGTGTTTCAGGGAGACTATCCTTTACATTCAAGATGTTTTAAAATAGTTGTTCAGTAAAATTTCTCAGTTCTTCTGAATGAATGCATATTATTTTGAAGGTGAAAAAAATTATGGCTGGCGGTTAAACCGTTGACATCATTCAGATTGAAAAACATTTTCGCGCGTGCAAAAAGAAAATAATTACCGTATTAGTGCTCTGGTAATCAAGTGTCTTGAGAGTCGGATGGTAATGTGTCAAGGCCTTAGATACGATGTACAGTACTTCCTACTGTACATTATGGTATGCATTATGACGTGGAACACATTTCATACAAAAAATGTGCCTAGTATTGTAGCATTTTTATTTTCAAGATCGTTGATGTGTTGGAAAAGATGACAATGATGTGTTATGAGATCACTAATTAAAAAAATACTTTTCCATTTAACTAGGAGCTTTTAACCCATTTAGATAAAGAGTATAATTTCGCGCATGATACCTTAGAGCCGTCTGTTTGGAATTCCGCGAAAATTATAAATGCTTGGCATTAGAGTGAAATATGTTTAAAAATAATATTAATGTCTAAAATTTTTGTGCATTGTCAAATGGCGCTTGCGCGGAATTTGTTAAGACTTCATGTAGGACACTCATTTACTTAATGATATGGGGGGGGGGGGGGAACCTAATTCGGAGTCCATTTTTCCTTTTGTCTTAAACTTTTTAATTTCTTGTAGCTAAGCATTATTAAAAACCTAGATTTTGAAGGTGTTTTAAAAATCATAAGTGGCAGTCGAATACTTGAATATTTGACGGAAATCATCATATGCTGTATCAGTTATACAGTGCACTTCTTTTAATCTTTACCACATTTGTTCCAGAAAATAGCTCAACTCCGTATTTTTGCTTCTTGATAAAAAATTTCATTTCTTGCATTTTCTCTTTTCAGTATCCCAAATCTTTATGAGCAATAAAAATGAGAGTAAAAAGAAAAGTGGAACAAAAAAAAGTGAAAATGTTTCCTAGCTTTTCGGGTTGAAGTTTAAGTGCTCTTAAAAGTTTTAACATAAAATAAAGGTATGGTATTATTTTCCACAAGTAAAACGTAGAAAAGGAAATGTTTTTCGCGTATACTCAGCGTAACATATTCCTTTCGTAAAGCTGACTAAATGGGATTTTCCTTAAACATTTAATTCTTTAAGAAAAAAAAAATAGAAATTCGAAAACTCGAAAATGATATAGATTGTTTTGACTATCAGTAACCCTATGCTACTATTTATATCGTGTGTCAAAGCTTACCATCTTTCAGTTTTACTTTACTAACGTTCTAAATAAAGATGAAGGAAAAATAATTTTTATTCTTTTACATTGACACATTTTCATACATTTCACAAATCCCTACATTAGAGCTGGAAAATACTGGCTTTTTTTTTCTTCTTACGTGAGTTATTTTTTACACTTTTTATTTTCAATCGATTTATACATCTACACGAAGGAATTTCTAGTGTCATACAGATGAAACAGTGCGTTAATATATAAAAATCTTAATGTTTGGACCATTTTGAGGGGTTTAGATGTTTGGAATCATTTATCTTGCTTGGCTTCAAATGTATGTTTCATTATCGTATTATTTTATGTAACGATGACCGCCTTTAAACAGGAAATAAATAAGTAATAAAAAAATACTCATGGCATAAATATTACGATTTAAAAGCAAATTTTTTTTTACGAAGTGTTATGAAAATTTTACATTTAGTTTAATCTGGCTCCACCTTTTCTTAAAATTCAGTAGCAGCAGATCCGTCCAAAATGCGGATCTTTTGTTTACTTTTTTTTGAAATGTTGTTCTAAACTTTAAACATAATTTTAAAATTAATGTTATTTATTGTATTAGCATCGAATTCAAGAAAAATTCAATATAAGAGGTAAATAAGAAATCTTGAAGAAGAAAAATTATCGATATACCTGTTAAAGCTCGAAGCAAGTGAAGGGTCCACTGGAAAAACGACCTAAGTCACATACTACTTGATGAACTTTGCTTTATGTTTTATTATTCATTTTGTAACATAAATGTTAATTTTAACTATACGAGCCTACTTTTCCGTAACACCCAAATTCAAATTTATAGTACAAATATTTATAATACATAATTTATGATAAAACAAAAAGCAAAGTTCATCAAGTAGTATGTGACTTAGGTCGTTGTTCCAGTGGACCCTTCAAGTGTTCTGAACGCAGACAATATTTTTTTACAATTAAATTGAAGAAACTGATAGTGTATGTTTCTTTCTATTTTTGATGATATGGAATATATATATATATATATATATATACAGTGTGTCACATAATTTTTAAGACTAGGTTTATAAAATTCAATAAAAACTAATAATTATATCTTTTGAGTATTTTTATTCAAAATAAGCTCCTTCGGCTTCAATACATTTGTTACAGCAGTTTAAGGGGGGAAATACGTGTAAAACGGCGTATTAAGAGCAATTTTCACGAGTTTTTTGAACGCATAAAGAATAAATATATTTTATTGAAATTTTGAGGTTATTTTATAGATATATTGAAGTACATTTACTGAACTTTTCAAACATTTTTCTTGAAAAATCCCGGAGATATCGGCTGCTGCACACTGTAAGTCGCCACTCGGGTCGGCAGTTTGCGTACATCGTGAAGGTCAATTTTTATCTGAAATCAATTTTTTTAAAAATATACTTTTTTTATAAGTGTCTCTTCTAGTTGAAATCATCACAAAAAATTGAAAATTTCCATTTTTTTTAGAATGGGAAAATTAGGTATGATTTTTAACCGTTTTTTTTTTTTTTTTTTGTTATTTTTTTGCAATTAAAAAAAGAAATAATAAGATTTGTTTATGATTCTAGTTTAACTAAAGCGTGTATATATATAAAGAAAATGTGTGCTAAATTTGATAAGGATTAATCAAAAACTCGGGGAGCAAGAGTGTATGCAAATTCGAAAAAAAGTAGTTTTGAGAAAAAAGCGTTTGAAAAAAAGAGTGGTATTGAAGGTAAATTTAAGGCAGTAATGAATCATTTTTTTTTTATACTTATAGATACTAATACTTATAGAAATTTCTATCCAAGGTCTCAACTGTTAAAAGAAATAAAAGGACATCTGCTAACGTGCTCTAATACCCTTCAGGTCATTCATGAGGGACTACCTGCTCAAATGCTTATAACTTTTAAACGATTCGTAATTTTGCTTTGAAATCTTCAGGGTATCTATTGAATTGTTGTAAAATCGATTTATGAAGAAATTTTTTAAAAATTTTCTGAGACCTTTACACGTGTTTCCCCCATAACAACAATTCGAGTGCCTGTTCCAGCTCACATTGTGGGACTGCCTCCAAAGCTCGCGTTGAAGCTGTTTGTATAGTGTCAATGTCATCAAAGTAAAAAATGTAAACAAATGAGCTGAGGTTTTGGCAGTGGATTAATATATATATATATATATATATATATATATATATATATATAGTAAATAAACGCAGGAATTGAAATCGAATTTCTTGATAACATGAATAAAATGAAGCACGTAAGATTAAAGGCTTATATGCTATTATGGTTCTTTGTCTGCTGTGAATTTAGATTCATCACGAAATACAGAGCTATAGGAAGTTCTTTTTTTTCAGAAGTATCTAGGGCAGAACGGCGAACCTTTTTAAGACGTGGGTCAAATTTTGTTCATATTTTCTTAGTACTAGTTCGTGAGTCACTCACGCCCAATTGCACCAAAGTTTAAAAATGTTTAACTAAGTATTTTTAAAACTAAATAACTTTAAAATTCAATTGGCTTAACAGGTGAAAAGGGGGGTGGTTTGACGATTTAAAAACTTTTAGTGGGGTTAAAAATTCTCAAGTGTTTGGTACAAAGGGCATTAAGCGTTTGAATGAACGAGGAGTAACGAAAATTACATACATTTTATTTGAAGAAAGTGCTTTAAAGGTGGTTATTTGCTTTGGTTTGTCGATTTTTTTTCAACAAACAAAATGTGAGTATAAAATTATACACTTTATTTGATATTTTGCGAACACTTTTGCTTTATTTCAAATACTACAAACGCATTTGTCGTCATTTAATTAGGGCTGTAATGATCAAACTGAAGCTTATAGACAGCATTTAAATTGCTTTTGTGTCAATGCAGTGCTTCAGAAAATACAAATGGAATATAAATTATAAACAAGTATTAGAAAATCTAAATATACCCGCGTAAACAAACAAACGGTTGCCTAGCAATCGCTGGTCAGTTAAAAATCTTGCGTGGGTCAGTGTCTGACCCACGGGTCATAGGTTCGCCATCACTGATCTAGAGGGTAATAGGGTTTTTATTTTCATTTCGTTCGTATACGCTCCTGTGCGCGTAAGCTCATATGACGTGCCATTTCCTTAATCCGTCCTCATTTCTTAGCTGACGTCGATAAATCAAATATATTTTATAGCGGCTAAACGTCATATTTTTTGAAAACTTTTAATAAATAAGTTCTTCATATTTATTTAGAAAGTATGATTTGATTTCACTTAAAACAACTAATGTTTATGGATTTTTTTTTTTTTTTTTGAATTTATCCAGGTAAGTAATATAGCTTAAGGCAGCCCTTTTTTCCTATATTTAAGTTTTACGTTTATTTAAAACACTAAAAAATTCTGCTTCAAACTTTCATTAAAAATCGATGAAATGCAGCTGCTTTCATTGATTTTTGTACTAATTTGAACCATTATGATGGTTTACTAGTTTCACAATGAACGTGGTTCAGCATTAAGCCATGATTACGGAATTTTTCTAACCAGTTCTACGGTTCATCTTTGAACCAAGATTACGGGATTTTTTCTAACCAGTATTACGGTTCAACTTTGAACCATGATTACGGATTTTTTTCTAACCAGTATTACGGTTCAACTTTCAACCATAACCATAGATTTTCTTTTAACTGAAATCTTGATTCAACTCGGAACCATAATGATGGATATTCTTTTAACTGAAATCTTGGCTCAACTCGGAACCATAATGATGGATTTTCTTTTAACTGAAACCTTGGTTCAACTCGGAACCATAATGATGGATTTTCTACTAACTGCTATCTTGGTTCAACTCTGAACCATAGTGATGGATTTTCTACTAACCACTGTCATGGTTCAGAGTTGAACCGTGAAGGTTAAGTTTGAGCTGCACCATTTTATGTTGCACAGGTTACCTTTAAAATAAATAATTTAAATTTTTTATTCTAGCCTAAAACAGAAAACAAGCTTATTACCAATTTTAATTTACAAAAGCGAATTTGCTATTTTTTAATTTGTAAATTTAACCTAAGTTTTTTCTAGTTATTAGTGTTTCATTATAAGAACATATTCAAGCGTTTCAATAATAGATTCAGTGTTCTATATACGTATATAAATGTATTTATTTATATATATCAGCATCCCAATGCACTGTATCAGAAATTTGTAGTATTTTTTAAGTAACTATATTACTTACTTATATTCCTCCAAAAGTGCAATATACGCCAATAATACACTATTTAAGTACCCCCGCCCCCCACACATAAGGAAGGCTTTTGCAATATATGTATACTTTTCTATGCTAGGCAACAGATAGTTTTAACAAAAATGACGATTGAATTTTCCTTTAAAAGTGTAAGTGACAGCGAACATTCTAAATTTCTAACTTATGTCACTTTTTTTCTAAAATATATTGCAACCTCCTTTAGCATCTAAGGTATTGAAAAAAAATTATTTGTATCAATACAAAGATGACTGAAAACATATGCCAGGAGAAATTGAAAAACCATAGAATGCACAAATAATAATAATAACAATAATTTAAAATTATTGGGGGGTTCGGGCACAGATGTTACTCCAAGGATAAAACGTGCAGTAGTTCGTGGCACTTCAGAGCAGGACCGCCCAGATGAATCAAAGCTTCACCCTGCAAAGATATAAAAGAACTGCCAGTACAGTGTATCTGATTTGTATGCTGTTCAGTCGATGTTCTGTTGACATTAACCGTGTAGTGCAATCCCCCATCTTTTTTGATAAACTCCTTAAACATCTATTTTGTATTTGGAGATATGGAATCGATTGCCACTTTTCCCCTAATTTCTAAAACTCTATTATTGAAATAGATGTTTGTTAGAATGTTTGAAACGAAAGTTTAGTAGGAATTAGGGGTGAAAAATTTTCAAAACTGCAGTAGTGGCCAAAAAATGAAAGTTTAATTATTTTAAAAACACATCAGTAGTCGGGTCGGATTAAGGAACAATTACTTGAGGGAGCACGTGGAAGTAAAAAGTGGTTCTCCGTCGTCAATATTTGTATAATTAAGTTGTTTTAAGAATGTTAATGTTGTTTAGGATGCCTTAAAGCTAATTGATGTAGTTTAAAGCGCAATAAAGGCCTAAAAAATATTTAATCAGATAGTTACAAATCTCTTTTATTCTTTTTGATGGGCACATGCTACTTGTGCCCTTCCTCAAATCCACAACTGGCAGTAGTTAATTTAAAAATAGATGTAAATAGGGGAAGGCAGAAAGTGGTTTGATAGTAAAGAGGGGAAAAAACTAATGATTTGGAGTAAAAATACCGAGAAAGCATGCAAGTTTCAGTACGTAAATAAATCAATGTTAAAACTGTAAAATGTAAATTAAGCAGCGCAAAATGTAAAATACATAGGGAAAGTAATAAATCAGGGAAGAAGCAAGCACATATTGAAGCAAAATAAAGTAAATATGCACAGGTTGAACGTTTTGAAAAAAGTTAATTTTTCGTTAAAGGGTGACAAGACTGCTATTTCGAAAATCACACAGAATCGACCTAATTTCTCAAAGATTTCCTATAATAGAATAATATTTTGAATACAAAACCGGTTTTACCTGCTCTTGGTTAAATAGCTAATGGGCAATTCCATGGTGACTGACGTTACGTTTTGAGAGGTTTTCTAAGTTTTATATTTTTAATTTCATTAATCAATACTTTTTGTATTCTTTAAAAATTATTGAGAGTACAATTCAATAACCTACTATTATTATACATACCAAGAAAAAAAAATATAATAATTATTGGATTTATACTAATTAATTAAAACGTGACTGACGTTACGCAAAAAGGACAAATAGTAAAACGACCTTTCCGTGATTTGAAATTCTCCTTCAACTTCAATTAATAATGGGGTTATTTTTGGTTACTTATTTCAGAAAGACTTCAAATTAATAGGATACACATAAAATTCATCAGAAAATGCATATAAAAAATGGCAAAGTACTGATGTTACAATTCAAAATTTTTCAATATTTATTTTTTATTCCCATTAGAAATACAAAACATTTAGGGAAATTGATTTTTTTCATTACATATTTAAGATAATTAAGAGACAATTAAATCATTTGGTTAAATCTATGCAATTGTGTGGAATTTAAAATGTCCCCGACTATTGACAGCATTTGGTGCGGGAAGTTTCCTTATCATTCGCTCTTGTGGATAAAATACTTCATCACTTTTCAAAGGCCATTTCCAGAATTTTCCAGCTCGAACCATAACACTAGCAAAATATTCATCACCATCAACAGATTTAATTACACCTGGAAACAGGTCCCCATCGTATTCAACTTCTACCCAGTCGCCTATTGATGCTACAAAATGATTTGATGTATCATGGTTCAAATAATCGGTCGTAATTAAAGGATCAGAAAATCGGCGTGCTTTGGTTTTTCCATGTATTACCTCAAGAAAATGGCACAGCTTTATGCCTTCTATTGAAATTGCATTAAAAAAAAATGTTCGAGATTTAATTCTTTGTGGCGATGGTGTATATTAGATGATGTAATTTCATATACTTTTACGTTACACACCGCTGCATCAACTTCTACAAAATCTTCAGCTTTGTAAACTGTATGGGCCTGTCTCTTAACGTCACTAAATATTTGTCTTTTTACAGACCCGCCAGTCCCATCAACAGGACCTTTTCCATGAGAAGTGGCGAAAAAATTCCAAGTTATTTTTAAATTAAATTTTTTTTCTAATGCAGGAAGAGCAGCAGCTACGTACTTATTTTTGAATTGTGATGAAGGACCGTCGGACCAAATGTGAAGAGTTTCTATCCCTTTTGGAACTTCTTCCAAAATTCTAGCTACATACGGAATCACACTATCTTTCGAATGAGATAAATCATCCGATACTAAAACGATCGGTAGAATACATGCAGAATGATACAGAGCAGCTGTAAACAGGCTTATATGGGATTGTGCCCAATGAGCGCTTTGTATTTCATCTTGTGATACACATTTGTAATTTTCGGAAAAATCTACTTGAAGCAAAGCTGTTTTGCCTGGAACACTTGTGACTTCTTTATGTTGAACTGTATAAATTTTAGATTGTGATCTCTTGACAAAGCAGTGCTCAAAAAATTGTGGTACAATGCTGAATACATATTCCATCAAGTCGGAAAGAGTTCCATCTTCCACAACTTTGCACAGACGTGCATTTTCAACATTTCTCCAAGCATGCCAGGTGATTTCATTGTTATGCATTTCTGAATATTTTTCAAATAAATTCTTAAATATTTGCCCATTTTCGCACTTTTCACACTGGTTTAGCCAACATTGAGTAGACTCTAGCATAAAAACTAGTTTGGATGGGAAATCTTCAGTGTAACTAGGAATTTCTGGAACTTGCTTATGCAATGCATCTAATGCCATTGTAACGTCTTCTTGGCGACCGCATCCGGTCAGAAGGGGCATCCGGTCCTTTTTGCCTCGTTCCGACGCATCCACTTCCCTTCGGTTCCTTTTTATGTTATCTGCGTCGAGAAAACACGATACTTCAAAATCCAGATGCAAGCTGATTTTTACATCCGAATGTGGCCCCTGACCTCTGGCATCCGTTTTAGCCCAAAATCTATTTCCGTTCCCAGGGTTGTGTGCCTGCCGACAAAAGGGGCGGCCGCATCCCTCTCTCTATTTTATCTGAAAGGGGGCTGGCCTATTTCCGGTAGCCCAGGCCAACGGACATGTGAGAAGGAGTAAGAAAATTCTGAGTTCGAGGAGAACATCTTTTGACGACGAGAGAAACGGACGTGTTCCGTCCATCTCGGTCACTGTCTACCAACCCAAAGTTTTAATGAAGCTGTAAATTCTGTAAATAAAATCTTGTTAAGTTTAACCATCGAAGTCATGCTTTACCACTCGGCATATACACAAGTCCCCACTACGTTACACCATAATGAAATTTTCGTGATATCTACATAAACAAACATTACGTGGCAATTGCTACTCAAAAGAACATGCTTTGGTCGCAATTCTGCAAACTTACTTTTCCGTATTACTACATCAGGATAATCATCAACAAACATAGCATGGACTTCTTTAATCGAACATTGCGAATGTCTTGCTTGAACTTTTTGTTTACTTCCATTTCCTTCTCGAATTGTTATGACGTCTTTACGACCTGGAGCTTGCCGGCTCACATCATCTCTTTCGTAAAACAGCTTAACACGCTGCATTGTTTCGAAATACAAGCTATTATATTTTGTAGATTTATCTTTAGGAGACATGTTCATTGCATCTGAACCTATTTCTTGCATTTCATTGCATCTGAACCAGTCGCTTCATTACAATCTTTCTTTTTCTAGGTGATGATGGTAAATTTCGTTTTGCACGAGTCGTTGCTTTACCTAAGGCACTAGAACTTTTAAAGGGAGATATTAGGTTCTTAGGTGTGTCTAATACTTTCTGTTTCAATTTCCTACACTTTTCTACTCTCTTTCCCAACATTTTCTTTTATATCATTTCTTAATCTTTTTTGATCTGGCTTTGGTAGTTTTAGCAAATTTTCTTCTCTTTTTTTTCTACTTCTCTTAGCTTCATCCTTGTTCTTTTTCTTATATTCTTCATACTTTCCTTCCTTTTTTAGTTTTTGCCTTCTTATTCTTTGCCTTTCTGCTGCAGTCAGAGCCATTTTCTCTTAAAGAAGGAAATCTGCAAAACAGAAAGTGAATGAGACTGATGGTACATTTAGTGACTGATGTTGCAGCTTCTAAATCTATTTTAACTAAATAAATATTGCAATTATGCCAAATCTGAATCATCAAATTTTAAATAACGTAACAAAGAAGGAGAATATACTTTATAAACTTTTTAAGTTTATAATTTTAGAAGTAATAACAACAATTATGCTTTTATGTGACTGATGTTACACAACTTTAGGCTTAACTAAAATGCTTCATACAAGCTATATATAATAATTTTATGCTTTTTTATTAGTACATTTTTCATTCTAACATGTTAATGAACAATAATAAATAAAATCAATTTACCGGATGGATCTTTAATTAAAACGTAGGGCGTTGATGCTTCTTGAAAATTTGCTCTTCTCACGTGCAGAGTGATGCCAGAAGTCTTTAAAAAATATGCAAAAATACTGTTGCCAAAAAAATATAATTCATCAAAAAAGAAAATACATAGTCCAAATTAGTGAATCTGAGTAAAAAAAAGATTAAAATGTGAATTTTTTTTTTTCTGTCAATGTCCTCTGCATCATGGAATTGCCCTAATTCTAATGATTGGGAAGTAAGAATAATTACAAATGAAAGCCATAGAAAGGTTTTTTTCCGGGGAAGGAGCTGAGTCAAGTTGAAGAAAGGTTTTTTATCAGAATAGTTTTAATTTTCTAATTATCAACTTTGCATTCATAGCATGTAAAACTTCAGGGTGGGAGGGATTCTACCCCTCTCCTTCTTGGCTGTGGTCTCTGAATCATAGACAACTAATACACAACTAACTGAATTTATACAATACGTTTTTTCTCAGACTGTTTTTTACTTTATAATTTTCAAATTTTTATTTATAGCATGTAAAATTTTAGAAAATTTCAGGGTGGAGGTATTTTAAACCCCTCTCTCCCCTTCGGCTACGAGCTTGGAATTAGGCAGAAAAACTGACAGATTTAATACAAATGAGTTTTTTCTTATCAGAATATTTTAGTTTTTGTAATTCTCAAATTCTCATTTATAGCATGTAAAAGTTCAAAAGGAGTGGAGATGGATGCAAACCTTCTGCCCCTCTCCCCCCTCTTCTGGCTAATCCCTTGATAAAAACTATAAGTGAAAATTGTGAAAATGGGTTGAACAATGAATATAAGTTTAATCAATTTCAAAAACACAGTAACAGGCAATTAAAATAAAAATAAAGAAGGGAAGCTGGAAAGGTAACAAATTAGAAAAATAGTTTTGGTAATGAAGATGAAAAGAATAAATGACAGTAAAAATCAGAGAAAAGATGCAATTTTTAAAATGTGAACAAGTCAACGTTACAACTTTAAATGTAGATGAGGGAAACCAAAAGGAAAATGTATGGGGTAGAACGATAAATCAGGTAAAAAACAATCAAATATTGAAGCAAAATTCAATAAATGTGCTCAAGTTGAAAATTTTGAATGAAGCTAATTAGTCAATTTAACGTTACAGGTGATCGGTATATGATATTACAATTTTTGAAATAGTCCCTACTACATATTTTGTGCGTATTAAGACTTACAGAAAACAATAAATATTCAACATAAAATTATAGATACATCAAAGTTTACATACCTTTTAATCTTTTGAAAAATAAATGATGTAAGTCACAGCTTAACAAGATGGCTTCTCTCTGTTTCCGGCCGGGTGCCGGGTTCATCTTCTTAGTTCAAGGTTGAACCAAAATTATGGTTAAAAGCATAGCTTTAGATTTCGAATTTCTGCTTGAACCGTGATTGTGGTTTAATCATCAGCAGCCCTTCAGGTTTCACCATTTTTATGGTTCAAAATTCCACTGTTATTATTATTTTTTTACAGTGTAGAGTGTAGTAATTTTTCGTTTTAAAACTTAAAAATTCAATTGGGCTCGTTACTGGTACATGGTCTACCATCAGGGCACTTACCTTAATTCTTCAAACTTTCTACTCTGTTTGTTTATTATTTGCTTTAATAGAACTTCCACCATAACAAACAATTATTTTAACTTCTAAAACTGCTTTTATGTTTAACTAAAGCAAGTATTTTAGAAAGTGCGGTAGATTATGTTCATGTACATCTTCGACTTAAATCACGTTCGTTCAGCTATTACCTTGCTGGTCTTCGATGTGATTCTAAACAATAATCCGATTACAAGCAGTGTTTCACATGAGACATGATTTACTGGACGAATCCTTCCAACTGGTGATACTTTGGTACTTCAATTCCATTTCAAATAGCTTCCATACATTTCGAAAGAGCCTGTTAAAACGTCTGTGCTCCGTAATTGATGTGATTGCCATTTATCAGATAATCCATTAAGGTTCAGCTTCTGTTTGGGTTTTTCATTCTTCGACTCCCGAAATGGAACTTCGTACTGGAATGAGAATCATTGAACGGAGTCGGATGTGAAGAGGGAAATCTTTTCGTTGGCCGTAATACCATTGTTTTTATTTTCATTTTATCTGTTTTCTTAGCATCCGCTTTCATCTACGATTATTCAAACTTATTTTAGGGAAACGCTGAATTCCAATTCTATTTATATATCCCCCCCCCCCCAAGCTGAGTAAGAAAAGATGAAAACAAGGTTTAAACTTACCAGTTTTGCAAATGATTTCTTCAACGATGGAATGATTTCTGTGGAATAAAATCTCTTGAAATCTATGTTTAAAAATTAACTTCCGTTTCATTAGCTTTTTTTTCTTTAATTTATCAGGACAAAAGAACAAATTTAAATTACTCTGTAGGTTTTCCTGTAGGAAAATTTTTCTCCTTTCTGAGAAACACATTTAAAGATTTTCTTGCGTTTCTCAGTAGAACACCATTCATTTCTTTTTTCTTCTCAATACTTTTAGAACAATTTTTTGACATTGGATTTTTGAGAAACAGTATTTCACTGTTTATTCAGAACATGCAGTAAATGAATATATAATTGTATTAAGAAAAAATTTTACAAAACCGGATAATAAGTGTATTTCATTCAAAACATGAATTTAACAAAAATATAGATTGATTAAAGAAAATCATTTTCTTCTTAAAATTCATAATTCGTGTCCAAAGTGTTTAATAAAAGGAAAATAATGAACATCGCAGTATAAATGCTACAAAATGTAATTAGGTTTTTAGGTAAAATTTTACCGCAGACAAAAGCTTTTAGTCAAAGCTTTTATGTTTACTACTGGACTCAGACTTTCCGTTTATAGAACTAATGAAAGATAAGAATTAAAGTTTTGGCGAGAAATAAACGTTTTCGTTTGACATAATGAAATATTGTGATTAAAACAATTTATTTTAAATTTTCCCCTGCCTCACATACCTGTTTTTCCCCCTGGCGGATTGCTTTTTTCGATGAGGAGGAATACCCTAAGCTACGGAGACTTATTTTTATTGAAACACATTTGCTGATCTACTGAATGTAGGTATTCAGCTCCCTCATTAATAAACGCTGCCATTTTTTGATTTCTGATACAGTGCATTGGGATGCTGATATTAAATAAATATGTAAATAAATATATTTATGTATATGGAACACTGAATGAATTATTGAAACGATTGAATCTGTTCTTAGAATGAAAAACTAATAATTAGTAAAAACTAAAGTTAAATTTGCAGATTAAAAAATAGCTCGCTTTTTAAATAAAAATTGGTAATAAGCTTGTTTTCTGTTTTAGGCTTAAGCATAAAAAAGTGGAAATATTTACGTTAAAAGTGACCATTGCAATATAAAATGGTGCAGCTAAAACTCTACTTTCATCGTTCAACTCTGAACCATGACAGTGGTAGGTAGAAAATCCATCATTATTGCTCAGCGTTGAAACAAGATAGCAGTTAAGAGAAAATCTATGGTTATGGTTCAAAGTTGAATCATAACACTGGTTAGAAAAAAAAACATAATCATGGTTCAAAATTGAACCGTAATATACTAGTTGGAAAAATTTCGAAATCATGGTTAAATGCTGAACCACATTCGTGGTGAAACTAGTAACACGTTCATAATGGTTCAACTTAGTGGCAAATGTTGTTTGTAGCTAAATTTTACCAATTTTTAGTGAAAGGTTGAACCTGAATTTTTTATATTGTAATGGTGCAAGAGATCTGTTTCTGATAATGCTGAAACCTTTAACAATGAAGTAATAGAAGCAGAGCTTTCATTTCTTGGTTTTTTTAGGAGCTAGAAAGTATAATTCTAAAGTTGATGCCTGAAATAAGCATATTAATTATATCTTTAATGATTTTTATAGCAGGTAATTATAAATAATTAAATGCAGTTGCGC
Source organism: Octonoba sinensis (assembly GCA_038502835.1). Lineage (NCBI taxonomy): Eukaryota > Metazoa > Arthropoda > Arachnida > Araneae > Uloboridae > Octonoba > Octonoba sinensis. The sequence goes on from CM076598.1 coordinate 147,288,135, forward strand.
ACATGAAACGCATGGAATTATCAAAAGTAGAGAGTTATAAGATGATAAAAGAATTCATACGAACAGCAGTTGATGCACTTTTACGTGAGTTTGTGGTTGCATCATTTAAAGTGTTGCTATTTGAAAAGAGATAAGTTTTTAATCAATTTTTAAATACAATAATCAAATATTTTTGTACTAAGTTCGTTAAAATACGTATATATTAGAATAAACGTCTTTTTAGTGGGATTTCTCCCAAAAGAAATAACAATAAAACGGAGTAACAAAAGAAGGGATGAAAAGTGAAAGAATTTTGCTGACAAAAGCAAAACATATCTGCGAACGCAGTGAATCACCAAGTGCAAAAAAACTCGTAAAGTAATCCAAAGGAGAATACTTCCTAGTTAGTTATGAATACAGTTTCATTGTTGAAATTTGTTTCACTTTCGTTACGGAATGCTATGAAAAATTTTCTTCATTTATACAGAATTATATACCATTTATACAAAGACTTTAAGGAAATAAAAAGAAAGAATAGCTGTCGAGGAATAAAATGACAAATATAAACGTCAATAGTTATGAAAATGTCTTAATTTTAATAAAATGTTTTCTTTTATTTCATTTGTTTTTCGATAGAACCGCTACCCATTTTTTTGGTTGTCATCAGAATTATATGGTATCATCAACGATAAGAATCACAAAAATTAGATTTCTTCCTTTTAAGTCAGCGAAATAAACACGAGTCAATATCTTAATGTAATGGAAATTTTCCTCTGTTTTCTGCAAATATATAAAAACTATCTTGATCTCCAAAATTTGAACATTTATTTATACACCAGGGTGCTTTTCTATATTTCTTCGTTTATTAATAACATTTCCTTTTTGGAATTTTGACTCCTTTTACGGTCTGTTTGATATTTTTATTGGGTGTATACAATATATTAAGCATTGCTTAAAATTATAGTATTTGAGCATTGTTATTTACTACATCTGTATCTAACATGTATATTCTCTGCTTTTAATGTATATAGTATGACATTGTCATGGAACATGCTGATTAAAATCAATAATAATTATAATAATAATAATAGCAAAAATAATAATAATTATAAAGAATAAATAAAGCACACATACAACACACACCTACATATATATGCAACGTAATATTTATTGCTCAATCCACGAAAAAGTTGACATTTGCTTGGAAAGAAATCCTGAAAAATTGGTAAATTTTTGAGGACTAATTCTAAAAAGCCTATGCTTTAGTATTCTGTAAAAAAATAATAAAAATGTCATCAACAGCATTCTTATTTTAAAGATTGAAATAATAATAGGTACAATAGAAAAAAACATCTCAAGTTCTTTCATGTTTCATGTCTTCTATAGAGTAAAATATTTATTTCGGACGGCTCAAACTTCATATACATAAAAGGGAAAGTATAATGAAAAAAAAAAAAAAAAACCCTATCACATAGAGCACATTTACTGTTTTGTTTTAGTAAAATACTTAAATTTAATTATGACAAATTATTATGTCACGCCCGCAACCAAAACGTGATATTTATATATTTCACAAGGAAACGCGAGAACTATTTGTAATGAAACTTCTGATCTAAAGGTTGTTTAGTAAGATGTATTTAACTGAATGAAGAATTTTTTAATATGTATCTTTAAAATATAGTTACTTTGCTTCCGTTGCATCATATTTAACTTTATCAATTACTCGTAACTTGTCTTCCTCCTATACTATATTTTTTTCTTTTCTTCTTTGCTGCCATTTTATTCACTCTAATTGCTGTGCATGAAACACACATCCCACAGCTGAGCAGTCTATCAAGCGATAGGTTATAAGCCAACTGTGTTCGGAAAAAAAAAAAGGTGCTTCAAAACCTCTTGATAGCGCTATAAAAGAAGTTACACACGCATAACTGGAATTTTGAAAATGGAATAGTTAAGCATTGAACTGAACAGTTCCTGACACATTGAGCTCCGCCTATGTCAAGAGAAACAATTCAGTGCGATTGCACCCGATTTTGAAATCAAGCTATATGTTTTAAGTTGAAAGACAGAAAAAGCATGAAAAAGCTGTACATCACGCCTATCACAATAGGGCTTTGGGGGGATGGGTGCTCCTTGGTTAAAATGTTTGTCTGCTCGGGCTAGATTTATTTACAATGGTAAATAAGGAATCACCCTTTTGGAAATAATAAAGGGAGTTTTAAACGTTGGGGGACATGATAGTCACCACGGTATATTCGATTTCGCGGTATATTGAGGCGCGGTATAACGGGGTTTTACTGTATTTTCAAACGTGTGCGTAAATAAATTTAAAATTAGTCATAAATTCTTATCCCGAAAACACTTCCTGGTGTACTACTAAGGCATTCAGGCAATGTGGTCCTTCTTCCACACCTCATACGGAAAAGGAGTAGGCGGAAATGTTAAGAAACTTGTTTTTACAGTTGTTCTTAGAAAATCAGCGGTAGTGGAGCAGCTTCACAGTTTGTAAAATGTGCGAAACATGTATTGAAAACGGTAAATACCTTTTAGGTTCCCGGAAGTGAATTAAAATACTCGGTGAACGATGGACGAAAGCTGTCTACCATATCCAGAGCATTCTCTACGTCAAGGTTCTCAAAACAGGAGCTGCTAATGACAAGTTAGAAAAAAGAAAAAAAAAAGCAAGAGAAATACTGGTTGGTCAGAAGAAAAGTGCGAGTAAGAAAAAATTAAAAATTCATTGTCGAAGAACTGTCGAGCTGTTATCTTCACCTTCAAAAAAAAAAAAAAAAAAAAAATCAATATTTCATTGCAAAAATAATGAACTTTCTTGACCATGACATTCAATTGGATTATCTGTAACAATTTTCTGATAATGCATCACAGCCTCAACTCAAGGTTAAATATTTATTGAAAAAAATAAGAAATGACACGTAACCCTAATTTTTTTTATGATGACAGCGTATACATTTGTGTTTACTGGCAGAAAAAAGATTCGTTAGTCTATCTGTTTAATTCGCAGAAATTCGCTATGCGGTTATATAGCAAAGTGATATATATATATATATATATATATATATATATATATATATATATATACATATTTCTCTACAAAGTTGCTACTACATATTATGATACATGAAGGTTACTTACATTCAAATATATAAAACTTAAATTCTAAAATGTAACCGTCTTTAATTATAGTGAATTATGGTGCGAATATTTACGTACAAATATCACACAAGCAAAAATAGATGGAACTATAGATATGTATATATATAGGTAGTAGAGTGGTTCTTATTTTTAATTTGTAGTTATTTTATGCGACCCCCTCCCACTTTGTTCCATCATACAAAAAAAATATTATTGCGAAGTTTTATCTCAATTCATGAATATACACCCGTATCACTGGGAGCTCTTTATTTTGAACCGAACTAAACTTATCTACCGAAGTAAAGAAAGCAGCTCGGGATAAAAAAAACGAAGAAAGTGAGGTAAGCGCATAGTACCTAATAAATATATACTGTAGGTGAGATCATTTATTAAATTATAATATTTTTTAATTACCAATCAGGCATATAATGCATGATTATTCATAATTGTGTAATAACACATTATTGTGGGAACATAAGAAATATTCAATAGTTTACAAAAAAGTCATGTATTTTCATATGCAATTGTCTTCTTCAAAGGTACCATTATAAATTCTCCGATTGTTTTCAATGCTATAAATATACCCAGAATGGGCAAATTATAGTAATATTCTGGCATTAAGGTGCACATAATGTTGATACTATTTTCAATATCAAAAACACAAAGAAAAAAATCCAAGAGCGGACCAATGTATGTTTTGCTCCCTCTTTTTAAATTTCCGTACACATATCTCTACTGTCATAAAATTCTTTGTGAGATTTTAAGAATTAGAAATCGAAAATGAGTCATTTTTGAATGGATCTTATTTAAGAGTAGATCTTTCTTCTTCAGCAAAGCTTCTACAACGCAAAAAAAGATACGAAAGAATTGCAGTGTTACACAAGTGTTACATTAGTGCAGCGTTTCTCAACTTTTCAGTATTCGCAGCCCAATTTTCTATCATAATTTTTATCGCGCCCCCCTCTTACCATAAAGTGTATACAACAATAATGTATATGAGTACTGATTCTGTTTTTGAAATATTTTTAACTAACTGCGAAAACAAGAGTAAAAACAAGTAATTTTAGTAATAAAATTAATTTAGTAATAAATCACTATTTAAATTTTGGGCAGGAGTAGAGGATGATTTTTCTGCACTAAAAGCAAGGGCATTTCGCATTCTATTACCGTATTCAACATCCTCAACAACTTTTGTGAAACTGGATTTTCTGCTGTGACTTCTTTGAAGACAAACTATAGATCTCGGCTAAATGTAGAAACAACGGAGAGTGGGTATATCTAATATTAAGCCTTCCTTCGAAAAACTTTGCTTTGAAAGACAGGCCCAAGGAAGTCACTAATAATTACTAAATTTGTTTTTAATTTAGTATGTTTTGATTAAGAAAGTTTTAATTTAGTAATTTGTTTTACTTTAATAGGTCATTAAATATGTCGAAATGTATATTTTTTGCTATGTGTATGTGTGCTTTCCTTTCAGTCAGTTAATCAATTTTTTAAAGTAATGTTTTCTCTTGGATATTCTCGCACCCCCCTTCTTGCGTGCTCGCGCCCCACAGGTTGAGAATCGCTGCATTAGTGTTAGAGATGCTGTTCACTTACTAACTACCTATGCAGAAGTACACTGTAAAACATTTCTATAAATGCACAGAAGGCAAGCTGGGGATTTCTTTAAATTTACAAAGAACTTGCCTGTAATAACATAATTAAGTTTCTTTATAGCAATTTCTCAATAAAATTCTTGTTTTTCCGCACTTTGTAAAACTACAGAGAAAGATCTGTTAATTACGTAAAACTGAACCCTTGAGATCTGTGGCCATCAGTTTAAAAGTTACAAAAAGATGCATAACGAAATGCTTGAGATCTGGGACTACCAGTTTGAAAATTGTCAAACATGCATTAGATATAGTTAAGTACAATAAAAAATCAGCTCTGGTAGCCCCCCTGATTTCCCTCGGCTGCCAGTCTTTCCGAATCCAGAAGCATAATTGAACTCACAGTCTACTTTATGCTCCAGAAATAGTAATACAGTATACTCAGAGATGGCCCCACTGCTGCGGCACGTTATCTGTTACCTCAATATATTTACAGAATGTTGTCTGTTTTCTATTCTCTGTAATTTCGTTCTTCAAAGACTTTATAGTTTCTTGTTTGTAAGTCTCTAATTTTACGTTAGACTCCGAATAAATGAATTCCCAGGAGATTCTCATGTATTTTCGGGCATTTTTTTATAGTAGTAAATTCAAATGTAAATGACTTGATGTAATCAGTTGTAAGACTCTTAAGAGAGCAAGGAAAACATTTTGGGAAGTAAAATCACAATAATAAAAAATCTGATTTCATGAATTTAAATTTGGAATTTGCAGTTATTTCCTAGTATTGAAGACTACTTCTGATAATAACTGAAAAAATGGGCGTCTACAGAGTTCTAGTGCTATAAACATCTCCTAATGTTGAACAGCTACTAAAGATCGTGACATTTTTTCAGGAGCTGAACTTGAAATTGCTTGAACTATATAGATCTAAGATGATTGGTTATTATTGAAAGTTGTTCAAGCTGTAGTAATTGATACAACGGTTAGCAATACAGGCTGTATAACTGATACATTGAATTTTTTAGAACAAAAAGTGCGCCAAAAACCAAACATTTGGCTTGCCGTCATCATAGATTTGAAATTGCACTGGCAGAGTGTTTTCATGTAGGTTCATATCTCACTCAGTTCTGAACCGGACATTCTTGATTCAAAAGTTTGTGGAAAGCTACAGATACTTTAAGTTTTTTAACTTGCTAATCAAATATAGATACCAACGAAATTCTAAAAGGAGAAGTAGATGATATATTATTGTACGTAAAAAGGAGAATTCAAGCAGATCTTTTTCGTGAAAATTGAAAAGAACTCTTAAAACTAGTAATGATATTTCGTGGTGAAGTTCCGCTATTGGTATATGTTTTCGGCAAACCTGGAATCTTACCACTTAAGCAGATCGATGGCTAAAGGCATTTTTTAGTGAAGAAATTATATATTGAGAGGAGAATTTCAAATGACCTTACAAGAAGAGAATGCTCTGAAACTCATTTGCTACTTTATAATTAAATATTAAATTAAACCATCGTTTCCAACTATTAGCTCAATAGAAGCTTTTTAAATGGTACATTGTTCCTAAAACAATTAGTAGCATTCAAAAGTGATGATAAAACAGTCGCCTTATCAGTATTTGATGAATAAATAAACTTAGAAGGTATAAAGAGACTGGGCTAAAAAAATACTTATTGATAAGGAAGATGAGTCTGATGATTAAAAAAATAAATAAAATAAAAGCAGAATATTTGGTATACTTTCTTAGAAATTTTTTTCATCTTCATAGAATTCGTTGTAAGTCAACAAAATTATTTTATTAAAGTTACAAAGACCGAAGGGTTTTCTAAAGAACAATCGTGTTTCTTAGCCAAACGAAAAAGCTACTCGAAAGGAAGAGAAATTGCTAAATTGATAAAAGTTGTGAATGATCAGTTAGGAGAACAGTTAATTATAAAAGAGGTTAACCAACAGTTTACCAAAATGAACTACAAAAGTAATTTATTCTACAGATAGCGCGAGACTGTTGGAATAAATATTCGAAACACAATGCAGATGCATTGAGAAATTCATATAAGTCAGGTACATATACTAAGATGCTATTTTATTATAGTTCAATGCAAAACCTTTAGTTGATATAAAATAATTAATTTGTTTAATTTTAGTGTTGTTTAATTGTGAAATAATTTCATAAACATAGGGAAAAAGTTACTTGCATAAAGTGAAAACTGAAGATTTTGTGAAAAACTTTCAAAAGGTTTAAATATTATCATCCTAAGGGCCCGTATTATTATTGACCAAATGAGCTCAAGTTTTGCATACGTTATTTTTTTTATGACATTGTCATAAAACTAGGGCCGTTTCCAGTTGAATCCCCCCCCCCCCCCGACGAATTTCCCCATATAAATAAGGACCGCACTAATATATAAAAATGTGTGCGTATGTGTGTATCTGTGGGTATGTACGAGCATATATAACGCTAGAAAGCCCGGCAGTCATGCGAAATGACCACACATTTTTGTCTGCTTGGGAGTCATTTTCTTTTAAACTGAACAAAGTGAGTGGAGATAGTTGATACTTTCAATTATCATAAAACTTTCAGGATATGTGAGTAGTACTGTGATAAAAAAAGTAAAGATTTAAACCTTTTAAATTTGACATTTTTGTTTGTCCATGAAGAGGGAAAACAAATCTTTTTCTATTTTTAATTCTACAATTTAGAATATAGTGAAAAATGAATTATAATGCAACATGAACAGTTTTAATTTAACTGCAATTACATTTAAGAATGTTCTGTTTAAAAACTACATTTGAGCGTTAATTGTGCGGAAAAACTCCCAGAACCATTATTTTCCGGAATTATTTTTGAGAACAGTTTTATAACAAAACTTTTTAACAAAAAAATTCTAAATGTTCGTAAAAGAATGTATATTCTTCATATTTATTTCCTTGAATAGCAATTTTTGATTGCAGAAAAATCTGAGAAACAGCTTTAAAAAAAAGAAAATTTAAGTTAATGCTTGTTCTGTAAAATATAAAGCTTTTTTTTAACTTTGAAGTTGTTCATTCGCATCTGAAATTAGTGTAATGATATTATTGTAACTAAATTTTAGGAATTTGTTCTCGAATATTCTCCAACAAATTATTAAATAACAAATCACTTTTCTCCTTAGAAAAAAAAGCTGTTTTGCAACGAAGATTCATTAATCAAGCATAGTGATGCATGTTTTTTCTAACGTTATTTTTATGGCTCTTATCTCTTAATAAGCAAAATCACTAAGTTCGAGCCCTATTTTGAAGATAATGAATTTTCCATCACTCTTGCACATTCGGTTATCTTCCGAACAGAAAAAATGCATACTTTTGTGATTCCTACTTTCCGTCCTAATCTTAGATTCTTTTTCAATTTCAAGATTCTTCGGATTCTGTTACATTTTTAAACAGTTGCAGTATTTCTAGTGCTATCAAATAATAAGAATAATATATACCCTTTTATGCATTAATATTTCAGTTCAAGTTTTAGTTCACATTTTCGGCTCAGAAAAGCGCAGCTTTAAAAATAAATTTGAAAAAAAAAAAAAAAAAAAACCGCGTTGGATTTCATATGGTTTTCTTAAAGTTTCAAACATTTTCCAGGTTTTTTATTTGACAAGCAACAAAATAAAAAAGACACTATGGAAAGATCTTTTTACATTGTATTTTTCTTTTATTTCGTATCTACGAAATAGAAATTCGATATTTTTTTCTGAAAACTTCTTTATTTTTGAGATTTTTCAGCATTTGGTCACATTTCGCAACTGCAGTGCTTTCTGGAGCCCTTAAATAAATATTTTATTAAACTCTTTATTTTTTAACCTATTTTCCTTAAAGCAAACAGAGAGAATAAAAACACGAAACAAAGTGTTTTTCTTTTAAATACCAACGAAAAAAAATCAAAATGAATATTGAACTACTGAATATATAATCAAAAAGTAAAAAAGTTAAACTTGACTTTTGAGATGGCGAATGAATTGTCTGCTTCCCTAATAATTTCTGTAGAATTCATTCAGAAAACGCTTGTGTTCAAAAGTTCATCGCAAGGATATCTTACTTCGATGGTTCATTTTTTGAACTGCAGGAATTATTATTTATTTTTGAGGAATTAATGAACACATTAAAGTCTATGGGAAAAATTAAATCTTTTTAAACTACTGCTCAAACTGGAGGGGGGGGGGGGGCGTTACTTTTGAAAAACTTTTATCAGATTCAGAAAGAGCTTTTGACGTGCAATAAGTGTATGAATAGGCTTTCTGAGTATGATATAGAAGTTATTGTTTGACATCAGCGTTTATGAAAGAAATTCAGAACATTTAATCTGGAAAACTGACACCGCTAAACGTAAAAGTTTTGCACTAAAAATTCAAAACAACTGAACTGTATAGGTTCTGGAATTTTTTCTCGTTTCATGAAAGATAAAATTAGTGATGAGGAGTATATGCAGCATGCCAGAATCCAGATTAGAAATTCAAAGTACTAAACTATTTTGAAGTTCTTATTAAAATCAGGCAAATATAACAATTTGAATTCTTCCCTATTTTGATACGAATAAGTTATTGTAATAAAAGTCTTATATTGATATTGTAAATTTTTGATACTATGATAATCATTTTCGTAAGTTCCCACTGTAAATATTTTTGACCGAAAATACATGAGAACCTAATGAAAGTAATTTATCCGGATTCTAACGTAAAATTAGAGAGTTAAAAACAAGAAACTAGAAGAGACTTAAAAAAAAAGAAATTGCAGAGAATAAAAAGAAAAAAAAAACCAGATATCTTAATAAGAACGCCTTGTAAATCGGCAGCAGTAAATACCTAGGACACAGTAAATTAATCTGCGTGTTCACTAAATCACTATTTCTAGCTTAAAATATCAAAAATAAGAGCATACGATCACCAAGTTTAGGGTTTTGGTGTGGGGAATCTTGTCATTCAGGTTCCGCAGGCCGCTCGGCCAAAGATGCATCTGGAGTTAGGAGCCAAACGTCTGACTTATATACGTTTTACGTACGTCACACCTGTAATATTTTTTTCTCTGTATTTTTACAGAAATCAATTGCAGTGAGAAAAAAGAAGCAGTTTCCCGTTTAGATGTGACCGAGAAACTGGATTCGTGGCTTATGAACGAGTACTTACGTAACCTAACAGACATGTTTGCTTCTTTCTCTGTAGTTGTACAGAATGAAGAGGACAAGACTTTTATTGAAAAACTGTTATCAAGAAACTTGGTCATTAGTTCGTTAATAACTAAACAGAAATACTCAATTTCCTTTCTGTATCTTTTCAGAAATTTTTTAGTGTATACAGATATACAGGGCTTACTCAGAAAGAAAGATATGATTTTAAACGTTTACTTCTTCCAGACTACAAAAGATATAAACACAATTCTAACGTTCTTGGAAAGAGACAATTTTCATTTTTTAATTTTGTGTATACAATATGAGCACCATATGCTACACGACAAGTATCAAAATGTTCAACAGCACACAAGAAGCTTTTTCCTGTTGTGTCGCTATTTTAGGTACGACAGATAATCAACATGACAAGAAACAGCGCCAATGCGGCCTTGCACTGTAAAAAAAGTATGCAAAAATGCAGAAATGAAGCTGAGTGTGTTTGTAAATTTACGAAGAGCTTGTTTAATATCAAATAATCTAGTTTCTTGATAAGTTTCTTAATGAAATTCTTGTTTTCCCGCATGATGTACAATTACAGAGATAGAGTTTTAGGTCACGCAAGTACTCGTTAAAAAGCAACAAATCAATTTTCTGGGTAATCCGTGGTTATCAATTTAATTGTCAAAAAACGCATAATATATCATTTGTGTACAACTTAATTTCTGCTCAAGTAAGCCCTAGCTCTCGACATACAGTCTTCCTAACTACAGAGGCATCTTGGGCCGCGCGGTCTAAGGCACAGGAATTACAGCAGCGTTTCAAGTTCTGAACTCTCCTTCGTCTTTGTGTACCCTTCGTCTTTGTGTAAAAGAAAGTAATTCAGCTTACTCACAGATGGAGCCACTGCAGCGTCAAAGTACCAAATTCTCTATAATTTTGTTTTTTAAAGACTTTGTATTTTTCTGTTTTTCATTTTTTGTAATTTTGCATCAAACTCCGGATAAATGATTTCCCAGGTGATTCTCATATATTTTCGGACAAAAGTTTTTTACGCTGTGATTGGAACTTCTGCCTGGTCTACTCAAATTTGAAATTTTTGTCTGTCCAGGAACGTTGAACCTACCTAGGGGTCTACCTTAATATGAAATACGATTACCGACCAAAATTATATATAAATAAAAAAGTTATAAAGATATATCGTTTTAAAATATTTAATTTCCTTTTTTCGTATTATTTGGGATTTTGCGTTGTAATCATTTTGAAAAAGGATGGAGAAGATTGATAAGTTTTAATACTCGGAACAAAATTTAATAAAATTTATTGAAAATTATACCAATCACGTAGTTATTTCTTCTTCACAAGCTTTTTGCTAGAATAAAATACTTTGAGAAAATCGTAGTTCGTCAGCTTTATTAACGAAGCATTTTGCGCTGAAAACATGTGAAAAAAATTTCTTTTATACATTTTACTAATAAAAAGAAATTTCTAAGAATAGCTTACCTTTCTTTTCTCGTTAAAACTTTTAAGAGCACTTAAACTTCAGCGAAAAGCTATGAAACATTTTTGTATTTTGTTCTCCAATCTTTCACATGTATTTTTATTGCTCATACAGATCTTGCAGATTGAAAGAGAAAATGCGAGATGCAAAACGACATTTTTTTTACCAAAGAACGGATGTATGGAGCTGAGCAACGTTTACACAAAACTTTTTGAAGAAAAATAATTTTTCGACCGATGCGAAGTACTATAATGATTTAGTTAAATTTTGAACAGTTAGGTGTTCCATAGCGAAGCTTCATTTCATTATGAAACTTATTTTTCTGTTAGCAAGACAGCAGTTCCTCATGACCGGAAAATAAAATTAATATGATATTGCAATTACATTTTTGCAATCAATCTAGGATCATCGCCAAGACTCATTCCAGAGGGAAAATAACTCAACAAATGACGCCGTGCTATAATTTGACAGTTTTAATTACCGCTTGGTGACAAATCTGACCCTACTGACAAAATTGTTCCTAAGTTTTCTTAACTGATTCTTTTATATATTAATATCACTATTCAAGCGTTGACAATGTCTTTTTTTTTTTGACAAATAGACAGACGACGTTTTTCAAGCGCTACAGGCTTTATGCCGAAATCGATACTTTTTATATTCTTAGCGAGGAGAGCGCCGCATGCAACCTTTTTTATATTCTTATCAAAGACATGGCGGCAGGCAACGTTTTTTTTAAACTCTCAGCAAGGACAGCGCCGTAGGCGAAGTTTTAAACATCCCAGCTAGCAGAATTTATTGCCACAATCTTGTTATCGCCTTGTCAGCCTTGCATATGCATTGACGGCGTCAATATTGATAATTGCAATATTGTTAAAAGATTGCATATATATTTTCATGACAATATTTACGTGACAAAACACAGAAAAAATGTATTTTGTTTAAAATGTAAATATTGATGCAATCTTGCCTCATTCATCTTTCCTGAATGTTGTCACAATCAATGTTAAAAAAGCACAGTTGATATAATATTGAGACTATTGTCACCGACAAGACATCTGAGAACCAATCAGAGATGATTGAGGGGACGTTCGTCGTAACTGCGCATGCGTTGGAATACTTTTAGCCGCAACGCGCGGTGTATCGACAGAGAAGAGAGATCGTAGTGCCTCGTGTTTTGCGTTAGGGTTAAACGTAAGGAAAGCATCACAATGTATTTCCGCAATTATAAAGTGCCGTGATTATTTCAGAATATAATAATAAAAAAAAACTGCGTGGTTCCATTTTGAAAAATTTCCAGTGCTTTTTATAAATACTCAAGCAAGGTATGTTACTTTTAGAGTTCCTTTTGAAATATAAATCAAAGCATCATCTGAATTTGAATATGTTCATAAAGTCGTGAGAATGAAAACAAATTTAAATTTAAAAGGTTAATTCACGCATTAATTGCATTTTCCTTTGTTACATGCACATTCTACACGTAATTTATTGAATTATATACCCCCACACTTAGAACACTATATAGTGATCAACCTATTGTTTTATGGAACATTATTGTTGTATTGTTTCACGAAGAAAGAAAAAATGCAATATAATTCAGTTAACCAATTTAAGAATCTTTCTATGTGTTGCAGAAAGTATAACTAATGTGTGAATAAACCTTTTGAATTTAATTTTTTTTTTCATTCTTACATCATTATGTATATCCAGTTACATTTCATTCAAATTCAGATGATAATTTAATTTATATTTTAAAAGGAGCTCTTAAATATACCTTGCCTAAATATTTATAAGGGATTGTTTCGACAAGGTACATTGTCATGACAAATATAACAAGTTGGATGCAATACTGCAAGAAAACACATACATTGCCTAAATATTTATAAGGGATTGTTGCGACAATGTACATTGTCTTAACAAGTTTGAAGCAATATTGCAAAAAAAAGCATACATGGCCTAAATATTTATAAAGGGTTGCCTTGTCAATAAATTTTGTCATGTCAAGGTGTATGCAATATTTCAAGCATAAACTACCTTGCAAGGATATTACAGGCTGGTTGACGTATCAATGTACGTTGTCAGGACAAGATTTATGCAATGTTTTCATTTCAACCTATCTTGCCAGGACATTGATTTTCTCTTGCATACACATTGACGTAAATATTGTGGCAATCCGCTGACAATCGACTGGCAGTAACATGTAAAGATTTTGGCAATCTTTATGCAATAGTACTTCTGTATTGGCGTGAAAATCTTTATGCAATCTTGCTTCAATTTATTTTGCTAGCTGGGATACAGCACGGACAACGCCGTGCGGGTACCGCTAGTATATATATATATATATATATATATATATATACATATATTATTTCGTGTTTTTTCTCTACGAGTAAGTTTTAGCTTTACATTTAATTATGACTACTTTCGTGGGGTGGTCTGACCAGCGAATAAACACACACCTTCAAACACAATTTCATTTTTGAGTCATAGACTTTTTTAAATGTTGCATTTGACACATTACGGTAAAAACAGTTTACTGTTATGTGTGACAACTGTTGAAGAATTGGAAGGCACTGCTTCAGGTGTTTTTGGATGTGCAAATAAAAGTGGTAAAACAAAAGTGGTTAAGGACCAGAGAAGGAACACAAAATTTACCAGTTAATAAACAATAATAGAATTAGATTTTGATTCTAATAATCATTGAGGTGTCAGATAGCTTGGAATTGCATGGAAAAAACTGCCTCTTGTCAATCCATTCAGAAAAAACCTTATTTTCGAAAAAAATTACAAACTATTCATTCATTGGGGTGTGTTTATTCACTATGCGGTTCACCCTATGCCCTATGTACTCTCTTTTAAAATATACGCATACTTTAGAATTTATGTGCTCAATATTTTTAAGAGGTGCAGTCATAGGAATTTAGTATTGGAATATCGCTAAACCGGGGGTTTAGGAGTTTAGATTACGCCCAGAAGATAGAGGCTCACCTTTAAAGTCACTTTAACAAAAGTTGGCGGTAGTCAAAATTTTCTGGCGCTCCCAACCAGAAAATTTGGAAGAATTAAGCTTAAATAAGCATTTTCAATGCATGTAGGACATATAATTACAGTGCAAAACAGAAAAACAGTGATCAGAGGGTTCCTTTTTTTTTTTGTCCTTTTTGAGCGAATACGGGTAACATGGTGTCTCTGATTAGTCCTCTGCTCACGCCTATGGATGTAGTTGGCTGGTGTGAGATAGTTGAGGTGAAAGTTGAAATAATGTAAAATATTCACATGGACTAGATAGAAATTTTGTTTTCCCGCATTTTATGCAATCTACGTTTTTATGACCATTGTATTTTGTACTTGGTTAAACAGAATATGACATATGAATGTTTTTCACCACTGTAAAATTTTAGAATCTGCAACAGGAAAAAATTGGAGATAATTTGAGGGATATAATAACTAATTCGTCATAATAAAAGCCTTTCCTTTTTAGCCTACTTTCCCGTAAAAGTAAAAATAATGAGAATAAAGCATGAAAGAAGGCTTAATGTATCGTGAAAATATCGTTAAAAATAAAGTCAAGAAAAAGTGAAGTAATTAAATAAAGTTTGAAAAAAAAAAACAAAAAAATTTGAAAGTAGGGTTTTGAGATGGGGAAAATGAGTGTCGGTCGGTCTGTCCCCCCCCCCTCCCCTAATAACTTTTGAACGAATTGTCCGATTAGAAAAATTCTTTTTGCATTCTAAAAATCTCGGCGAAGACATCTCATTTTCATATTTTACTTTTTGATTCGAACGATTTTTCGTTCAATTTTGAATAGTTCAAAAAAATTTAACATTAGCGCCTATGGGCGAAAATGAAGCAAATGATGTAAACTCTTTATGCAAGATCCACGTTCCAATAAACAGGCTTACTGGAGGAAGCTCTTGACGTGAAATATTAATTTGAACAGTTTTTGTTCATTTTTGAACAGTTCAAAAAATTAGCACAGCGCTTACGGGGAAATTTCAATCCTATATAAATCCTGATCTAACGGACCGATTTGCTTGGAACAAACTTTATCGGAAAGCTCTTATAACGTAGAACATGAACAAATAGAAAGTTCATCCAGAACTAACGAGCCTATTTTACTATGAAATGTTTTTATCGGGATTTTTAAGGATATTTCTCAATGAATAAATGAAGGAGTGAAAGATTGAATAAATGACAGAGTGAATCAATGAATAAATGAGTGAATAAATCAAAAAATAAATAAATGGGTGAATAAATACATGAATGTGTAAATGAATGAATAAACACATGAATGAGTAAACGAATGAATGAATAAATGAATGGCTGAATAAATGAAAGAATGAATGACTGAGTGAATGAATATGTATTATCCGTTGAAAAAGGTATATTTGAAAAAATTTAGAACTAAAGCTAAAGGAGAAAGAGAAAGAAAGATAGCTAGATTATAAATTTGAATTTGGTATATACTGGAAAGTAGGCTCGTATAGTTCTAGACGGAACTTCTTGTTTATTTCTATTTTAAATGAATTATCTCTCAAAGTATAAACAAACGGCACTTGACGTTTTATGCATTTTTCTAGCAAAAAATATTAATATGAATGAAAATTTAAAAAATCAATATGAATAAATTTTTGGTAATTGAATGTTTCGAAAAAAAAAAGAAAAACACCAGACATTATATAACACCATAAATTATTTTAGAAACTCGATTGTTTAAGTTCTTATTAAAAATAAATTGCTTTGTGGTTGAAGAAGTCATTTAGTGAGCCCATAAGCTTTGATCTTGTTTCTCTATCTCCTTACGGAGCTAGAGATAAAAGGCGACTTGAAATCCAATGTTCTAATAAACTCTCTTTGAATAATCGCTGCTAAAAGCGGTCGCAAAAAATTGACAGAATGAAACTAAAAACAATGGTATTAAACTAGCGATAGCTTTCCCCTTTCACATCCGACTCTGTTCAATAATTCTGATTCGTGTGCTAAGTTCCATTTCGGGAGTCTAAGAATGGAATACCCAAACAGCAGCTGAACCTTAATGGATTATCTGATAAATGGCAATCACATCAATTACGCAGCACAGACGTTTTAACAGGCTCTTTCGAAATGTATGGAAGATATTTGAAATGGAATTGAAGTACCAAAGTATCACCAGTTGGAAGGATTCGTCCAGTAAATCATGTCTCATGAGAAACACTGCTTGTAATCGGATTATTGTTTAGAATCACGTTGAAATCTAGCAAGGTAATAGCTGAGGAAACATGCTTTAAGTCCCTGGTATTTAAGCCGCTTGTGAACATACATTGGATAAACCCTTTTAAATATAAAATTTCAAAGTGAACCTTTTCTTAATAAACCTTCTCAGCTGCATGTATTATTAAAAGATAAAAATTACTTTTAAACACTAAAATCTTCCTTTTTTGTATTTCCTTCAAAATTGATTACAATAGTATTTACAACTTAGGGGAGAAAATAAAAAATCTTTCTTGATGAATAAAATGTGTGGGAATGTAATGAAAGTTCAAAATTAATAAGAATAATAAGAATCGCGGGGGAGAAGGAAAGGCATTGTGAGCTATTTCAAAGAAGTTTTATTTGTTCATGTACTTCTGTTTATATATATATATATACATATACTGTTCGTTTTCGTTTAGCAGACCTATCAAGGTCGCGCGGTTCCACTTCAGAAAGGGGTGATAGGTTCGTGGATGGGCACAAGCGTGCACTTTTTATCTCATAGTTTTTTTTTCTTTTTTTGCCTCGATGCTACTCTAATTTTCTTTCTTTCTTTCTTTTTTTCTTTCCAATGAAAAAAACATCCGTACAAACCCACGCCCGTTAGGCTGATTTAATATAGGGGAAAAGAAGAAAAGGAAAAAACAAAACACATCGTAATGTCTCATATATCAACCCTATTTCGATAAAATCGAAGCAGACCTGACGCATGCGCAAATTCTTTCATGGCTCTACTTTAGCATTATGGACAGTACATACATACATATATATATATATATATATACATATTAAGTGGGATATTTTTTGTGACTGAATGATCATTTGTATAAAATATTCAAAACCCAAGTATTGGTTATGAGAAAACGTATACTTTATGTTTTTATAATCAGTGGTAGATGTGGGTGAACAAAAATTGGAAGGGATGGCCAAACTCTAACTAGAGAGAGCGTTTCCCCTGTTCCCCAAATGAAAAACTTTTTTAATTTAACAAAATGAAGGTTATAATACAAATGATCAAAATGCTTTGTGCTAAAATATGAGTACAAAGATTTAAAAAAAAAAACGTAAAAAAGCACAAATTGTCAGAGAATTATCGCAGATAGCTATTTCGAAGCTACAATAGAGCCTCTTCATGAGTGCAGAAAAGAAGTACTCAACACACAACTAGAAAGCTGTGAGTGAACAGGGTATTTTTTCTGACAATTTTTGTCATTTTTTATGTTGTTTTATATTTGTACTCAAAATGAAGGTACCTCTTTTAGGCGAGTAATAAAGGAGTTTTAAGGGTTTTATTTTAAAGTTTTAACTTAATTCAATAAACTCCACTATGTATTCCAACCTATTTTTATTTAAAGTATTATTTTTTTTGCCAATGTGTGAAGGGTATCTTCTACTATTTCGTTTGAATTTGTAAAAAGAAAATATAATAATTAAACGTTATACTATGCTCCCAACATAGGAACAATGGCGCTTAGTGAGGTCATAAGATTTCACGTGCATTTTCCATTAGACATTTGAATTTTCTGCAATGTGCATTTTATTGCCTAAAAAAGACTACTTTAATTATTTGTTTTATTAAAAAATAACTTACTAGCTTCTAATGCATGTATTTTGTACGATTTTTCATATTTGATTGATAGATCCTTTATTTTTAGATTATTTTCTGTGAAAGTATGCTAAGCAGTTGTTATTCCGTATAACATCACATTTGTTACAACAAAGTCCGAGCTCGTTACTGACGAACTCAGCACTTTGATAGCTTTCCTGCTTTATTCAGAAAATGAAAATTTCTACCAAAACTACATCAAGGGATGCAGATCCAGAAGTTCTTGGACAAAGATGCTCTTTTTGTCTCTGCTCATTGTTTTTCATTAGTGCAGCAGTAACCTCATGAAGAAATTCTACTTGCCTTCTCCACCCCCCCCCCCCCAATCAGCTTCTTTGCAAGTTCTCGATATGTTTCTAAAAGCTGTCACGCTCGGTAAAAAGTGTAGGTAAAAATTGTGGTCCCTAATATTTGGCCGATATTGGCTCAAAAATTCATCAAGCCGATCGACTGCTCCCATGTTTTGTTGTAAAACGCAACATGCGGCTATGTATAATACACATTGAGTATATGCTCTTTGCCCTTCCTGAGAAAATTTTGAAATTATTGCTCTGAATAGATGTGTACTTACAGCTTATCTATTTCTTTTAATGCTTGCTTTAAACTTAGAGTGAAAAATGGCTGATTTGTCCTGAGATCAAATTATAATCTATCTCTGGATATTTAGGATAATTGCATTCGGATGAAGTTTCTGACTTTATTTTTTCTTTCAGTTGCATTTTCTTATTTTGCTACAGCTATCGGTTCTACTGACGATTGCTGGAGGATCAGAAACTGCGCAGAGTTGTTTTTAAACAGCATGTCAAATTTTCTCGACGTCTATTTTTCCGAATTAAATAAATTTTTTAAAGTATTTTATCTACTTATAACTAGCACAAACAAACACGCACAAAAAATTACAAAGAAAAAAAAAAGGCAGTGTAGGGTTAATAGCTATTGATGAATTTGAGTGTTATTAATAACAATTTGTTTGCCATAGTTAATATTTTCCTGCTTTCGACGTAGATTGGAAGCCTTTTTTTAGAAGTCTTTATTCGTCATACGTTCATACTGCTCCTTAAATATATAATCTAGAATAATTGCACAATATTCAATACATTTTTAACATTTATTATTCGAATAAGAAGAGATTTCAAGAACAAAACAAAAGAGAAAATGTAATCTATTAAATGAATGTCACAGCACAATTTTGCTATTCTTAAGGTGTCAGTTAATCCATTTCCGATATATATATACATTTTATATATGTATATGACAAGTCAGATTCTTTGTCTAGTACAATGTCAAACAAAATAAAGTACAATTTAAAGCTAACAATGTCTAATGTAGCATAAAGAGAGTTATTAAATACGGTGACGCATTTTTTGTTTCGAATCAACGTAAGTTTGTGTATTTGCATTAGCGGTTTGAAGTCTTGATTAAACTGATTTTTTTTTCTTTCTAATGAGGCTGCGTATGGTCATTAACCTTTGCAGACATAGTGCGTACTCCGGTAATCGGCATCCATTTTTTCAAGTAGCACCACTGTCGGTGGAGGCCATTGCCACTGAGAATTTGGACGCTTAGTTTCCCCTAGATGGCGGCACCTGAGCTTTCATTTGATGCGAATTGTACTAGGTATTTAATTTAGCCGAGAGTATCCAAGCCAAACGGATACTCAAGGGATCTTTAACATGCAGCACGATCATGCGGCATGGGCGCAGACGATTTTCTGTATCTTGAAAATCCGCCGACTTGGGCCAGGTTCGAACCTGCGCCTTACCACTACGCCACCCGGTCGACAATGAACTGAAAGTGAGTGTTTATGTATCTAATTTATTCAAAAATAGCAACAATAGGGTGGATGATTTTTTTTCATTCTTTATCAGCAGTTGTAATGAATTTTGATTGTTAGAGGGATGATCATCTAGAAACAGATGAAGAAAAGGAAACTGAATATAAAGTTTTTTCAGAAATATCGACTTAAATCAGCCTGCACTACCCAAACTTTGAAAATGTTCTACGAATGTACCTACGGATGTAAATATTTCAAAAGTGGTCCTCAGTCTGGAAATATTTTCAGAAGGCACAAACACTGCAGTTGATTAGTAAGGTGGTAACAGGTCATATTCTTTTCGCCATGAACCCATTGAAATCCCATTCTGAAATTTTTACCAAGGGTACACCACATTAGTAGGCAACATATTTTTTTCTTCAGATTTAAAAAATATGCCTGCCAAATGACCTATCATATAAAACCTATCCCCCCCCCCCCCAACAGCTTTCAGATAGCACCAAGTACTCTTTGAGAAAACAAATATAAAGAACTCGAACAACACTTTTTGTTATTTTTCGACTTTTTTTAACTGGCTTTTTCCGACTTTTTTTAACAAAATTCAAAGAAGCCAAAAAAAAAAAGAAAAAAAAAACGAAATTTCTTTTCGTACTATTTCAGAGATGTGTTTGACTTTGTAAATCTTGTTGAAATTGGGGATGGTTAACCTATTAACTAACGTTTTTGAGTGTTCTAATGTGATCAATATTATTCTTAAATGCATGTAGAATTTTGTTGAATATTTTTTGAATTATCGTATTATTCAGTTACAGCTATCATTTAAACTATCTGGAATAAATTAAAAAAGTAATGCAAATAATTCCATTAGTACACCAAGAACTCAGTAAAATAAGTTTAATTTAGAATTTACTGCTACTTTAACTTCTTTTGAGTTATGGCCGGCTCTCTTGCATTGAGGTTACAAAATATCAGTTTTATTTCAAAATGTAATTTCAAAATGTAAGTATCATGCGTTTACTAAACGTCATAGCGATACAGCTGGAGAAGATATTGCTTCGTAAAAAAATAATAATAACAAGGTTGGAATAGTGTTTATTACTCTAAAGGGCAGTTCTGAAGTCTTTTTCTCGTTTTGTTTAGAGGAATTAAAGTGAGAAATATGTATCGCCTCGCATTTCTGGTTCAAAAAGTAGTCACTAAGAGCAGTAAAACACGTTTTTGAAGCGTTTAATGATTCTTTACTTTCGTGGGTCTTATCTTATCTAACTAATTGGAAGTAAACACATTTTACCAGATCTTCAGTTTTAAATATTGCTTTTGATAACACCCGTTTCAGTATTGTGATTCTGAGTATAATATATGTTTTAACTTATTTTTAGTAACGGTAGTTCGATTTCTAAATAGATATCATACATGTTTTTGAAAAGAACATTATGGAGTGTTTAAATAGCTTCAGAGATAAGAAAATAAATCAATGTTTCATGCTGTTTTTTAACACTTAAAAAAATCTATATTTTAGTTTTACTTTCAAATAGAAGCATATACCAAATCGTGCTGGGATGTTAATTGTTTTTCTTCCGAAACACTATCGAGTTAAATGTTTTCTGAAGCGAACCATTTCAGCTAATGTTCTCCCGCTTGAAAAGAAGTAATTGGTGCGTAGAATGCTTCTTTCCGTTTTAGTGGCATTTGAATCATTACAAGAAAGTCGATGGACAAATCTTTTTTTTTTCCTTGGTGTTTCGAAAAATTTCACTATGAGCGAAGCATTTTAAAAATTATTTCTCATTGAGAAATCATAGAATTTAGAAATATAGGAGGAAATTAATCTTTTTTTTTATTTTTAAAGAAAGAAAAAAAAAGAAACCGAAAAAACTAGATTTTTAGCACTTGAAGCGTTTTTTTTTTTTTTTTTTGCAATTAATATCTATCTATATATTGTTGTAAGTTTAGTATGTCTTAAATTTAAGAGGAATTTTGCAAATCTTTGCAAGAGAATGTTTCTATTATAAGTATATTATTTTATATATATATATATTATATTTTAAAGACTATATAATGTTAAAAATAGTATTATTGAGAGCTTTATTTTTAGGGGAAAAGGAGGCTAGTGTGGAGAATTTCCATAACTTTTTCAAAAAAATGTACCAAGGTAAATGACCCGGTAGTGGACACAGTTAAAAAATTTTTCGTACTCTTTTACGTGGCAAATTTTTTTCAAGGGACTTACATCAATATTTGCATAATAAGCTTAATCGCCAACTATTTCTCTAAAAATTAATTACCTATAAAATGTCATTTGATGAAAAATGAGGATTTTTACTTCAAATTTACTAAACGCTTAATTTATATCTATAGTGGACATTTATAAGACACGTATTTGCATTAGTAGTGGGCGGAAATTAATATCATCTATTTTATGCTGTTAACTTGGAGAAATAATTTTAAAAATGACTAAGGGACCATTCTTAAATGATGTCGCGCTTTTTTCCCGTATATTTTCCCCAAATCCCTAGCCTTCTTAGGGATTTGGGGCTATTGATCGGCTTTAGTAAAGAGCAGCAAATGTGACCGTTATGGAGGCAGCTATTAAATATTATGATCCAAGGTACTTGCATAGATGCTCCACGCCAACTTTAGTTCTATTAACCAGCACTAGGAATCATTCGCTATCGGTTCTGATAATTTCATTCAAGCTTAATGTTACATTCGCTTATTTTAGGAGCTTAAAGATCTAAGTGTCCACTACCGGGTCATTTACCTTATATACCCTTTTTTAATGCATTAAGTTTTTTTTTTTACAAAATTTTATTTTTACTCTTAATGTGGTTGATATGTTAAATTATTTGACAATACAGTTATTTAGTAGTACACTAAAAAATAATAAATAGGAAAAGTTGTTTGCGACCACACTAGCCCCATGTGATGGGGCTAGTGTTGGGTAACATCGAATACTGATTCACACAAAATATTACAAATCTTAAAAGCGAAGGAAAACCATATTGAAATAAATTGGAGCCTGAAGAGTATGCTCTTTAGTAATATTAATTCTAGTGAAAGATATTTTAATTAATGTTATGCCTGATATGTATTTGCTAAAAAGCATGGCATTATGCATGTTAGGAGACTGCTTCAAAGACAAAATCACAAACATTACAAAATTATCAAATTAATAAATTAATAAAGAAAATTGAACTTATTTACTAATTTTACACATTTTTATTTGTGCAAATTCACTATTAGTTTAATCCTACTAGTTTAAAATATCAACTCTGTTTGCAAGGTTACATTATTTATGAAAGCACAAAACGACTTCAGGTTTTTCATTAGTGTTTAGACACTCAGAAAGCTAAATAACATGCATTTTGCCTTGTTAAATATCTTGATAATGTGCTGCGGCTGAATTTCTTGTCACGTATGAAGCAAATTGAGCTCATACAAAATCTCATTTCTTGATCTCTGTGTGTGTGTGTGTGTTTCAGTGATATCTACTACTTCAACTTCTAATTCATCAATTTCCAAGTAAAAAATACTGCTTAAACTGTCGTCCCATATGCTCCACACATCAAATTAGTAGTTTTAGCACTTAAGTTGAGTGGGGCTAATTCAAAAATGTCCTCAGTGGCCCCACCACTATGTGCCCATACTAGCCATATGGAGTCATTTCTTTCTTCGTAACACTGGTAAATTTAAACCGTGCAGAGCAAAAGAGAATATTAAAATATGTAGCGATTATATTATACAAAATCTTACTGAGAAACTTGAACTAAACCGTAAATGAATTTATTCATGTTGTCCAAACAAGCCCCTCTCTCCCCTTAACATATCAGGTGTGCGAGTACAGCTCTTAGTTTTTCATACGAACTGTATTCAAGCGCAGAAAAATTCAAAGTAACTGTTCTTCAATGTTAACTTTTGTACACTTTCTCAAAATTTGTGGTTTACTTTTATTATACCATATCCGAAAGAACGGAAATCTTTTTCATCCGAGAAATTAGATAAAAGATATCAGCAGGTCATATTCCATGCGTGTTATTTAACTTGCCTTCCAATAAAAAAATTAAATCAGGAAATTGAATTAACATCGAAAGTTTATATATATTTTGGTTATATCTGTCATCAAAACAAATTCACAATGACACAATAAAATTATAAAAAAAAAAGGAAAAGGGAAAAAAAGAAAACTTACAAAGCGTTTGAATGAATTACACACTGATAGCAGTTTGGAACGCAAACTCTAAAGACTTAAACTCTGTGTGTGTGTGATGCGAATCGTGTGAAATAGTGAAACATGTGAAATGGCAACACATGTAGCAAAGAGCCTAGTTATCAAAAACGTTATTTTTACAGGAATATATTAGAAACTGACCTGTTTAAATACGGAATGAATAATCTGACTGTTTATGTTTCATTTTTGAAATTGCGCATGTTTTAATTGGACTGAATAGGGATTTAGTTTCCTAACTACCTGGATATATTATGGGCTAACATGACATGACAATACTGAGAAATTTCATTTCCCAAAATCTGTTGTCAAGGCAATAATTATCATATTATTTGTCAGTCATATTTACTGGTGCATATTTCAAACGTATTTTGGAGATTATTTCTCTTACACTTAATGTTTTATCAAATCCATCAGCTCTGTAAGAGGGCTAAGATAATTTATTCCAGATATTTATTTATTTCGAAGATTTATATTTTAAAATTTGAAATGAGTTCATTTATGTTGTGATTTAATATTGATAAAAAATATAAGAGTGGGTGTAAGCAATAGATATGCCTGGTCAACGCTACGCTTTACTATTCTATGCAACATGGAATAGTCAAAAAAAAAATGACATGAGGTCATTGATTTATGATTGGCAGATTTTTAAGTAGAATCTACCATAAATAAGAGTCCTCTGTGCATAACTGTTCAAAGTAATGAAAAATCAGGACTACAGGAAAAAACATTTCTGAAGTTCAATCTAAAAAGTTGAATCTATAAGCTGAAAAGAAAAGCGAACACTTCGTTGAGGTTTTATTGAAAGTCAGAGAAAGTGTTAAGGGAAATAATTATTAAATATATTTTCACATCACAAATTGAGAAGAATAACTTTAAGCGTTTTGTAGATGACATGAAAAATTTTGTTGATGAATTATTACGTTTTCATAGTCTTAAGATATTCAAATTCATTTTCTGAAGAACATTTCAGTAATTAAAAACTGTTCAGTAAAGATGAAGTGATGATACCAAAAATATCTGTTCCGAAATTTATCGGGAAGCTCCGCGTATGGTTTTATCTTTTAAAGATTTATTTACCGCTTTTGTTTAAAACAATATAAGCTTATCTCACACTAGAGATTCAATATCCAAAGCTATATTTTATAGAAGAAATGCTAAAAATAAATCGATTTATTGTGCCATAAAAGTTTGAAACCATTATACTGCATAGGACGTATTAACGGGAATATTTTCAAATAAGAAAGAACTGATGCACGATCATTTATTAAGCTCATGGCACAGCCTTGCAATAACTAAGTAAATCTTCCACTAATTTAAATTTAGTAAACACCACTAATGAGATAGTAAGATCCTTCTAATTAGTGCAGTAGAAGTTTGTTTTTTTAAAAGTAATTTTAATAGTATATAGCTTTGTCAAAGAGCTTTGTAATTGTGGTTGGAAAGATAGTCAAAGTGACAAAGTATTTCGTTGATTAGCGACCGAAGAAAATTTCATCCACGAGAATCGTCGAAAATCCGCTTCAAAAACAACCTAAAGATAAATTTCATTACAGTATCTGACCTGAAATGGCAGCATGTGTGAATAATTTTAATGCACACGTTTTGAGTGCCTGAAACTCATGTGATAGATAAATATCAGTGAGTTTTAAAGCTTTCAGTGAATGATAATGCTTAGTGAAATGTGTAGTTTAATGCAACAATCTTTGCGTTTGTTCATTAAAGTATTTCCTTAAACAATCATGTTGTTTCTCAAAATAAAGTGAAAAAAATAACAGTTAGTGTGAAAAAAATTATTTCGATTGACATCAATAGTTGCTTTATTTAAAAAAAATGCTTAAGGCATGTGAAATTGAAAATAAAAGAGATTTATACTACCTGACCAATAAAATTGCAACACCAGGAAGGAGAGTTGAGGAACGTCAAATTTACATGAAAGGAAAAAGAGGTTTGGATATGCAAATGATTAGTATTTTTGAGCATTTAGACGACGCAGGAGGGAGAAAAGACTGCATAGAAGAAAGGTTGTGCAGTGGATTTTTCTTCAAAAAAACTATTTGTAAGGCCGGAGATTGCTCGAAATATCGTGTTATGCCTCGAATAATCTGTACATAAACAGGCAAAGACAAAACATTTAAGTACCGTTTTCTCCTCTGTTTGTCAACCGATTTTTCTTACTTTATTTTACTTAGTAGACTTAGTAGACTTAGATGACTTTTAGTGTTATCAATAATTTTTTTTTGAAATTTTTTTCCCCTCCTGCTTTCGAAGTAGATTCGAAGCCTTTATTTAGGAGTCTTTATTCTTCATACATTCGCACTATTCTGCACATCTACAATTTACAATATTTGTACCATGCTCAACATATTTTTACTATTAATATTCAAAGAAGATGTCAAGAACAAAATACAAGAGAAAATATGTAACCTATTAAAAAAATGTCAAAGCGAACAATTACTAATCCTTAAGGGGTCAGCTAATACATATAATACGCTAGTCAGATTGCTTGTTAGGTACAATGTTAAACAAAATAAAATACAATTTGAAACTAATGATGTCTATTATAATATAAAGTGTGATAATAAGAGCGGTGTCGCGTTATTTTGTTTCGAACCAACGTTTCGTACGTTTGTTGATTTGCATTAGCGTTTTGAACTCTTGATTAAATTGAAAGAGACTTGAAACGAACTTGGAAGGCCCGACTTACAAGTTTTCATGACCCAGAACATTTTTAATTTTTCTACCCCTTTGAATGATTGATTTACTTTATATATATGTATATGTATGTGTGTGCGACAGTCAATGTGAAATTGGTTACTATTAAGAATAAATTACTAGCGGTTATTATCAATAAAAACCGGTTAATTTACATTGCAATTTTTTAGAAAAAAATTTAAATGAAATAATTGGAAAAATTTCCTGCCCTTTAAAAATTTTATGCCCAGGGCATTGGCCTCGGGTGCCCGTGCGATAGTCAGGTCCTGAGCTTGTATTTCTAATTTATTCAATATTAATAGGGTGGCATAAATTTAATCGGAACTCGGAAAATTTCATTAATTACTTTCAAGTTTCGACCGCTGGGTGAACTCTAGTAAGAAAAAATGTTTACCAGCAAGGGTCAGAACTTGAAAGAGACAGAATCGTTGCCTATCTAGAGTGTGGGTTATCGTTCTGTTCCCCCATCTTAGTGACCGAAATCCAACTACTGTCTTAGCCCAATAGGGAATCAATGGGTTGCTGAGGGTTATACTGAACGGTATGCAGGATCTTCACGCCCTGCAATAATTAACGCCGAAAGGATAGACATATTGTGAGGTCAGGTCTGCAACTCCGTACAACCACATCACGAACTATTATTCAGGAAGTGGTCATGTTTGCAGCACTCCCAGTGTTCACTCGTGTGGAGCGACAATGTTCGAAACAGCGTGGATTATCAGCACAACGAACATTACTTTGGTTTCTCTTGATAGTGCAGCATAGAGAGACAGCGCGTTTGGTGTCCCAAACGACAAAGCTGGATACAAGAGCGGCACATTGCGGTCTTTTTGCATGCAGTATTCTGGTGGCTGTATGCGTGTCTGGAGGCTCAGAGGAGACCGCTCGTCGACTGCTTGCATTCGATACTGGCATAGGGGACCTTCACCTGTGAAGGTTTGAGCAGCCATTGGGAACACGACACGCACATCTCTAGTTCGCATCGCCGGTAATTTGAACGCAGATCGGTATATTTCCGACATCTTACTTCCAGGGGTTGTGCCCTATCTTCGAGGCCTGCCAAACACCATCTAACAAAAATATAATTCAAGACCATATGATGTACGTCGTGTTATGACCTTCTTCGATATACAGGGTACGAATCGCAAACTACAGCCATACTGCCTCTGCCGTGATGTTCCTATAGACTACCCCAATACTAGGGGTGCGGCTGCAGCGCTTTTCTCCTTCGTTCCCCTATAAATTCTCTGACACTTGACAACCAGTTCCGGCCATAGAGACCGGACTGGCAGAGCGTTGCCGACCTGCTTTAGTCTCGGAGCCGCAATCATACTACAAAGTAAAACTAACATCAGCCGGAACGGAGGGCTATTTTAGTCGCCTCTTACAACACGCATAGCTACTTTGGGGCTATTCTTCCCCTCGATTGTTGCCCCTGGGCTGCGCGGTTTCCAGATCTGTCACACATTGGACATATCTGGTCATGGGTTGCTGAGAGACTGGCTTACCAACTCCTATCGAGCTAATACGGTTGATGAAGTGTGGTATAGACTTGAATCAGCAGGGATGAGTTGTCCGTTTCAGTCATCCAAGATCCGTTCGACTCCATGCCTAACCGGAGAAGGGCCATTTTAGGTGCCAAGGGTGGCAGCTGTTTCTGCTAATTTCGAAAAATCCCCCAAACTGCTTACAAATTTAATCATGGTCTCTGTACCATTCTGTTAACGAACAATAATTATCTTTTGTGTATTTGTTTTCCTTCATGGTGTTGCAATACTAACGAAGAGTATAACAGGTAAAACCATATTCGCATCTCTATAAAATTATGAAACATAAAAGTATGTGAGAGTAAAATAATGAGAACGAATGTATACCACTGAATTATAATTTCGGTAGCTTAAGTAGCCCAAGAAAACTTGAAATTTTCACAAAAATTTTAACAGTACGAATGTTTATCCGTAATATAAACTGACTTATATGTCTGATTTTTCATCTATACTTGCACACTCAAATAAATTTTTAAACTTCTGCTTATATATTAAATTAATGTTATGTTTAAAACTGCTTTAAGTATGTTTCTTTGAGAAACTTTATATCCAATATTTTCAAATCTACTGATATCGTTAGTGGATTAAAGAAGTTACAAGTTTCCTATGACCAGTACTTCGCAAGTACACGTCAATATTTTTCTAAAGAAATATTAAATTCTTTGACATACGTACCATTTTCAAATTTCAATGGAAGTGTTTTAGTCAAATAAGCCTCCCTTCTCACAGAATTTTAAAAATAGCATTTGCTTCAAACTTTGATCTACAACTGACCAATATGGTGTTTTATGGAAAAAGCGTTACTAATGAATTATGCGTAAACCTTTTTGAATTTTTATGGATAACAACGTATTATGTTAATTCTTTTCTGGGAAAATTATAGACAGTTTTTATTTTTAGGTTCAGAGTCTCTTTTTTTTGCAGCGAGGCATGTAATAAACAAGAAGTTCCGTCTAGAACTATACGAGCCTACTTTCCCGTATACACCGAATTCAAATTTATAATCCAGCTATCTCTCTCTCTCTGTCTTTCTCGTTTAGCTTTAGTTCTTAATTGCTTCAAATATACCTTTTTCAACGGTTAATACATATTCATTTAATCATTATTTATTAAGTCATTCATGTATTTATTCACTCATTTATTCATTCATTCTTTTGCTTATTCATTTGATTATTCATTAATTAAAAAATATTCTTGAAAATCCCGATCAAAAAATTTCATAGGAAAATAGGCTCGTTAGTTCTGGATGAACTTTCTATTTGTACATGTTCTACGTCATAAGAGCTTTCCGATAAAGGTTGTTCCAAGCAAATCTGTCCGTTAGATCAAAAATTATATAGGATTGAAATTTCCCCGTAGGCGGTATGTTAATTTTTTTGAACTGTTCAAAAATGAACAAAAATTGTTCAGATCAATATTTCACGCCAAGAACTTCTTCCAGTGAGCTTGTTCATGGGAACTTATATCTTGTACCCAGAGTTTACATAATTTGCTTCATTTTCACAAATAGGCGCTAATGTTAAAATTTTTTTAACTGTTCAAAATTGAACAAAAAATTGTTCAAATCAAAAAGTAAAATATGTAAATGAGATTTTCTCGTCGAGATCTTTCGAATGCAAAAAGAATTTTTCCAATCGGACAATTCGTTCAAAAGTTATTAGGGGGGGACAGACCGACAGACCGACAGACCGAACGACACACTTTTTCCCCATCTCAAAACCCTACTTTCAAATTTTTTATTTTTCAATCTTTATTTAATTACTTAACTTATTTTTGATTTTTCTTGATTTCTAACGATATTTTCACGATACAATAAGCCTTCTTTCATGCTTTATTATTATTTTTTTTTACTTTTACGGGAAAGTAGGCTAAAAAGGAGCTCCTCAAAAAACAGTAAAGCTTAATTAAAGTATTCAAGCTAAAGATAACTTATAGCTCATCTACTTCTGAAACATATTCAGTGGAACCCCGCCATTCGTCCGCCTCGCTCCAACTTGTTCACGTAAAATTCAACTCCCCATTCGTACTTGTCTCGCGATTCGTACGGCACCACGGGCCAGCTGGGTTGCCAGCTTGGCTTTTTTTAAGAAAAAAAATCGAGAAATTATGCTCATTTTGAACTCGTCTGTAAATAACTCGTTTGGCATTGTGGACTTTTTTAAAATTTTAATACTTTTTGAGATTTTACTGGCAATTTTAACTTTCTAAGGGGGCAGCAGGAGGAAGTGGTTGAAGAACTTTCTTCTTCAGAGGAGGAAATTAGTAAAAGGAAAGCATTTCCTTTGTAGGAATTAAAGAGCTGTGTTTCGCCTGCGAGAAAACACAGAGAGTGGTGGAAAAATGGCATCCCAACACTGCTGTGGTTAGCAGCATTAACTTGTTCAATGACAATGTTATTGACCATATTAGAAAAATGCTGAACAATTGTCAAAGGCAGACAACATTGGACAGGTTTTTAGATAAAGAAACCCAAGATTCTTCTAGTGCAAAAAAAAAAAAAAAAAACAGAAAAAAGAAAGAACAGCAGAAAGGGAGAAAACACCTGAAGGGATGTTACCTGATGTTTTTATGGAAGGGGACTCCTCTTCCTCCATTTCCCTTCCTCCTCTCAACATTCCACTTATGCCATCAGCTCACCTCAGTACAAGCAAAATGCAGTTACATTTTTATTTATCTATAATTTCATGTACAGTACTGTACATTTGTTTTTCATATGTTTAAATAAGCAACCATCTGTGGGTCTGGAACGGATGAATCCAATTTACACTGTATCTTATGTGGAAAAATAATTCGACATTCGTACAAATTGCCATTCGAACTGCCTCCTGGAACGAATACCGAGGTTCCACTGTATTTTTTTTTTTTTTTGAAAAGGGTTCGCTTTCGCGATTATCATTTTTATTAATTGTTGCTTTTATTCTGAATTAATATCAAAAATATTTAAATAGAAAGTATAATTTTTTCAGTTGTGTTTTATTATTTTTAAGAATATTATGAAGTTTTCCCCCCTTTTCCTATATTACCACCTTTATCAGTGATAATGGACTCGACTAAAATTGAATTAAATTTGTAAAAAGTCAATGAAAAACTAAAATTACCGATGCGGGTTAGCTTGACCAAGTATAAAAGAAAAGCTCATTTGTCTTACTTCTCTTTTCTTCCTTTTATATTTTGTGCTAGTAAAAACAAAACTGGTTTAGAATGACGCCACTTCATTTGTTCATATTTCATGAGTAAGGGAACAGCAGAGAAGATTGATAATGGCTATTACACCTAGGCGCTTGTGTTATAAGTGCATTTATTTTTTTAACCGTCCTTTTTTCTTTTATTCATTTCACCTTCCTTTATTTATTGTTACTTTCGGATATTTTTAAATGGAAGCAAGTGGAAAATACTTTATTTTTTGGTGTCAAGTCGTTTGAGCTGTATACTTATAAGGTTCACTTAGATGCTTCTTTATTCAGTTTTATTCTAAATGTTGAAATAAGAAGCCAGAAATTAAGTGCTTCAGTGAATATTCTATCATGTTAAAAAATAATTATTTCTTGAGAATACCTGTAACAAGGGCTCTAAAAAGCACCCTAAAAATTTAAGTTGATTTTCACGTCATGCGGATAATTTTACCTGTGGGATCTCATTATTTAACTTACTTATCGTGGGATAAAAGAGGACTATTTTCAATGCCCTTCATGATTTAGTTGAGAAGTACAGAACGAGGAAGATGGCAGTGGATAAAATGCATTTGAGACATTGCGTTTGCTATGAGTTTTAAAAAGGAAGCAACGCGTCGGTTGCTCATGAAAAACTTAAGTGACACGGTGGTTAGTGAAGTAGTAAATGTTAGGACCTTCCCAAGGTAGTTTGACAAATTTCGTTTCGTAGATTCTCAAAAAGATCCTCGATCTGTAGGGCTGACGTCCAAGGTCGATAAGGACATTTTGTGGTCCATGTTGGAGAGCAACCCACCTGTTGTAACCAACTTGATAAATTGAATTAAAATCTATTAAGAAAATTGAATTGAAATCTACTAAAGAAATTGAATTGAAATCTATTAAGGAAAAGCGGCCAGTCTTACCGCCTCGTTTGTTCTGCTGTGAATGAGTTATTTGATATAATTCATGGTATATTTTATAACTTAAAATGCCATGAGAAAAGCTATGAGAAAGTTTCATTTTTTATAACAGGAAAGGAAGTTATATTATTCCATTGCATATTTATAAATTTGTTTTAAATTTATTAGTTCAAATGTTAAGAAAAAACAAAAATGGGAACTTTTCCAGTAGCGGGAAGCCACTTTTGATTGCCAATGGAATCGAGTAATTTATTTATAGCACAGAAAATGCGTTTAAAAAAAAAATCCTCAAAATGAATAATTGGCATATTTACATCCTTATACGTGTTTACATGTCTCATTTCCTTTCATGTTAAGTGATATTCAGCTTAAAAATTTCATGTTAAGCTAGTAAAATACATATTAATTGATTGTTAACTTATTGCACCAAATGTGTGTTTCATATGAAGCGAAAGTTCACTTTAAGCGCTTATGCGTTAATGAGGTTCGACTGTGTAGTGCTTACCTTGGGAGGGGATTACGCTGTAGTATTTATTATTGAATAATTTATGCTAACATTTAGTATGATATTATTCTTGAATGTATTCTTTAGCACAGAATTAAGAGTGGGCACCTGCTAACAGAAAAGTGCTGGAAAATGTTTTATTTGGAAAACTTAATTGTCCAATAATGATTTTATTACACAGTATTTTTAATTATGATGCACAATTTTTTTGAAGGCACCTAATTTTTAGATTGTTTTTTTTTTTTCTTCTTATTTTTCAATTTATTATGCATACTTAAGTATAGTTTGACTTGTGCATTAGTCAATCCCTAAACTTCAAGTCTTAAACGGAAAATTAAAATTATCTAAATTTTAACGCATAAGTCGAAACGTATTTTTTCACAAAAATAAGTCAGTACCATCGACAATTTACAAAGTGCAGTACAAGTTCAATTTAGTGATTTCCTGAAATCAGCGAAAGATTTGTAAGAGTTTTTACTTTTTCAATAAATTTCTTGTTTTTCTTCACTCTGTAACACTACAGAAAAAGATCTGATACTACCAGTTTAAAAATTGTAAACAAATGCATAAATAATCGCTTGAGAACTGCGGCTACTAATTTTAAAATTATCACTGATAGTAGGCGGTACGAGAGTGGCTGTGAAGTGCTGGGAGTCGAACCGGGGTCGTTTCGGTGGTAGCTTTGTTCATTACCGCTTTCCCAAAAGGTGCGTAGGGGCAGGGGAGGCAGAGGCAAAGATGGATGGCTATTTGAAGAATATACTCGCACCACTACAGAGGAAAACGTGGTTCATTATATCCACTTGGGCCATACTTTAATTTAGCTACAAGCAATTTATGACCTGCTCCACCAGGGGGCAGGTAAAAGTATATGTGTGACATGGTCTAGCAAATTTAGATGTACTAACAATAAATCTGAGTGAGAGTTTGCTCCAGAAAAAGAAAGAAAGGCTGGTGCACAGTTCCGATTTTCCGCAAATTCCACAGGTGTAGATCTGAAATTTTCAACAATGTCTCCACCCGCTACGTAAGTATAACCATCTCGGGGAGTGAGAGTGAAAATCACCTGATAGTAAAGAGCGATGGAAGCAGCCGAATGGAAGCAGGATGGAATCAGATAAGCCGTCCAAATTCGGTCAATTATTAGGAGGATTATAAAGAAAACAGACTTGGGTAATGGAAACCATCTTTCCAAGCATTCGTCTCAACTAACTTTGCTTTGTCCGAATCAATCATTGTGGGTCTAACATTTTTGCTGTAAAAGTGTCCTCAGTATACACAATAATTCCTAATGCAATTTGCCGGGCTCTTTTCAGGCAAAAATCTGGCATCCATTTATATGATAAAAGTTTGAATTTTTGGTGGAAGCACCACTCGCAGCTATGCCCACAATGTCAATATTATTGTTAAAAATATAACTTTACAGTTCGGTGAACTTGTTTGAAATCAAACCTCCGGCATTAAAAAACAGAACGCCAACACAACGCGTTATTAAGCTTTGAAAGAGGCTGCGATTAGCAACAAAAAGAGTGATTGTCGCTGAAGACTATTCAGGCTGCACAGGGCGACAAACATCAGTCGTTTAGATAGAACAGGGCAACACGAATAGGCGACTGACTCCACCCCAGCTTATTAAAATGAAAATCATCGCATAATTGTGCTTTAACAATAACTTTGATTTCCCCATTAATATTCTCTGCACAAAGGCATTCGTTTTTCTTTGTCTGTACAAAACGATTTTAGTGTATAACACCAATTAATGAATATGAAACGTACGATCTAAGCAAGTTTTAAATTATAGTAACAACAAATTTCAAGACGATCTGAGCGAGTTATGACAATTGACTAACGGTATGTTACGAATCATACATTATGCCTCCGTAATCTAACTATTGCAACAAACTTTAACTAGTTGCTCAGATAAATAACTAACATAAAGCTGGTTTTCGTTTTCTAATTTTTGAGAAATTTAACTACCAATATATGTTTGAAATTCGCACCCTTTCCAACATATAATGAGAAAAAATCGTTCTTCGAGAAACCGCAGCAAAAACGTAAACAATGTCATCTAATCAAAGTAACCGATCATTGTAGCGGGTCGCGAGCCTTCTGAGTTTCATCCTACGACACGGTTCTTTTTACGAGAGAATGAATTATTTACACGAGCATAAAATGCTTATATCAAAATTACCCTGCAAAAGTATTACGCTAGAGCCAGCTCCTCGCAGACACTGCTCCCTGCGACTCCTCGAGTCCTTCTCTCTCTTAGCATCCCTCTTTAGCGTCTCTACCCTCTTCAATCCCTGCGCGAGAGCCCCAGGATAACCTAACCCGCGCGAACAGGAAGGATCATTCGAGGGTGCGTAGGGTCGAGTATGCAAGACACTACAATCATAGAAGCCTTTATGTCGATGAGGGGGAAAAATCATCGAATTCAACTATCCGCGCTTGCAGAAGATTGGAGAATGAGGACGGTTTATTAATCGCCACCGCAAGATACTTCAATTCGAGAACTGTTCCACAATCAATGCATGATTGTGAACAAGGTGATTAGGCAACAGAAAAGGAATTATCTTCCATCAAGATAATGCAGAACCGCATACTGCAATAGCGACGCAGAAAAAATTGAAAAGGTTGGATGGGAAGTTCTTAGTCACTCACTATATTCACGAGATACAGCTCCATCGGATTACTATCCATTTCGACCCTTCAGATTTTTCTTACATGTTTAATGACAGAATAATTTTGTATTCATTCATTGGTCATTTACTTTTTTTGTAAAACTTTTCGTTTCCACACCCAGAAACACCTGAAGCAATACTATTTAACCCCCGTCCCCATTTCTTTTAACATGATTTACACCTATCAGTAAAACTGTTTTTACTGTCATGTAGCACATACTACACATTGAAAAAATGTTATGACTTTTTAAAAATGAAATTGGGCTTATGCGTTCATTCACTGGTTATACAACCCTACTAGAAAAAATTATTTTAATGATAGTACGTCTATTATATTACTGTATGATATAAAACAGCATATTATGTCTTTATCTATTAAATTCACCATGGTTGTCCTAAGTGTACTAATTATGTAGATGGTTAATGTTAACAATTATCCAGATTTAGTCAAAGTAGATTTTAGTAAGTATCGCAGTTATATCTTATTTCGACACAAGTAACAACCAAAAATATATTACTTTATGCGACATAAGTTGCACTCGATTGTAAAATCAAAATCAAATACCAGCCTGCTTTCTCAAACGTTATAAAATACCCAAATAACTTTCTGCTTAAACCATTTATCGTTTTAACACTCGACTCCAGCGCTTCTTAAAGTAGAGGCTGTATTTTTTGAAAATAGTTGGCTGCATTTCAAAATTTCTCAGTAAGGGTGACACTTTTCATTTGCAATTTTCGAAAGAAGATCTTACTGATTTAAATTCATGTAAAGATTATGCTTTAACAGCTGTATATAAAGAAAAATAGTTCCTGCAAAAGAGTTTGTGAGCGAATAAGGAAAAATTTTTTTTTTTTGCCGCTTAAAATATTTAATGTATAAAATTTTGAATATTATGCAACAATTTGTGTTTGTCTTAAACTTTTCAAATTAATTTTGTTTTTAATGTCGATGATTTCTCTTTACTAATATCCTCGGAAGTAAAGGTAGCTTTTTACTACGCCTATTTTCTCTACATCCAAAAGTTTTTTCTTCTTAATCATAGATTGCATTTCAGGTACATCGATATAGTTTCTCGTATCATTGAAATATATTTACAAAATCCCAAAGCCCCTCTTTACTCTATAAAGCATTTCATTCCAATCGATTGTTTTTGAGCGGGAGCCAAACATATTTTTTAAGCATGATGAAATAGGATATTAATATCGATGTTTGTCAGACTATTTGAACTACAACAACTTTTTATAATGAAAACAATCTTGTTCTAGAAAGAAGATCAAAACCAAAGCATTTTTTTCTCTTTTTTTTAAGTTTCTCAAAATTTATCAACTGTAGAGTAAAGAATTTTACCCTTTCTTGTTGCTGTGGTTTCTATTGTTGTTTACGAATGGAACTTTATACTGGACTTTTGAATGTAACTCTAAAGTATGTTCGTTGCTTAAATTAATTTTATGTTTCTAGAAGACTAATTTTAGATTATTATTGATGTCAGTGCGACAGAAAAGATCTGCAACTACTTTTTAAGTTATATATTATTTAACATTCATTAAAAAATACCTCTAGTT
Source organism: Octonoba sinensis (assembly GCA_038502835.1). Lineage (NCBI taxonomy): Eukaryota > Metazoa > Arthropoda > Arachnida > Araneae > Uloboridae > Octonoba > Octonoba sinensis. Next base: position 147,325,411 of record CM076598.1, read on the forward strand.
TCAGACTATGTGAACTAATTTATTATCTGTTATTTTTAAACCTTGTTTTATCTTTAATTTTTCAGTTATTGTATTTGAAATTTTTTTTCTTATCACAATCATTTTCATTATCGTTTCTAACTTGTCATTTATATAAATATTTTTAGGAGAATGATACTGGGCAAGAAAGAAATATTTATTAATATGATTATGATTCAAATCAGTTAAAAACCTTTTAGCTGAGACAATAAAACGTAAGAGCCAGATTATGATTCATTGTGTCCCATTTTATTTTAAGAAGAGGTATAAAATTGTGAATATGATCTAAAAATATAGTACGATTTATCTGAAATCGCTACTGGTATATAAGTTTTTAAAGGATGGTTTCACAAATCAATTTTATTTAAATCAGTACTAATAACCTAGAAAAAACCGAAACGAAATATCCAGCTCATTGCCAGGGTAAGAAATAGCAAACTTCATGTAATTCCTAAGTACGCAGCGATATAGACTATTACAGGGGTTCTCAACCGGTGGTACGCGGGGACATTTCAGGTGGTACGCAGTCATATATTAATAATAACAATAACAATAAAAACTGTTGAATGTGAATAACATTAATTTACAGTTACGATGTAACATTTCCGCGTTAAGAATACAATTCCTCCATCTGTGTTTTACATAGCATAGTGGCAGTTTGACGCTGACCTTGACGCTACACAAACAACCCGAGTGACTCAATTAATTCTCCCACTCCTCACCCCCCGCCACTCATCACGACCATCCCACACCGTCAGTTTTGTTTTGACAGCGGCATGAGCTGGTGTCACGTTCTCTTGTGATACTTTCTCACCCAGTAGTTTCATTCTGATGCCAATGTTAGCTGCTTCTCGATTGTGTTCCATGAAGTGAATAGTTTTAGTTTTTAGTAGTAATTCAGCATTAGTTTTTAGTGGACATAATGAAGCGATATTTGACTAACCCCTCCACCTCTAAGGACAGTCAAAAGGGAAAATTAAACCTCAGCCAAATCGTAAGTACGATGCAGCGTATTTACAGTTAGGATTTATAGTAAAACCTGGCACAGAAAATAACGATAATCCTATTCCTCAATGTGTTGTATGTTCAGAAACACTTTCAAATCAGAGCATGAAGCCTTCCTTACTAAAGAGGCACCAGACTACTAAGCATCCCGATTTGGTTGACAAACCTATTGAATTTTTTCAAAGAAAATCTGAATTGTGTAAGAGAGAAAATCAGTGCATGGCAAAATTTGTAAATATAGACAAAAAACTGGTCAAAGCATCGTACCTTGCCAGTTATAGAATAGCTAAAGAAGGGAAGCCTGATACAATTGGCGAGACACTTTTACTTCCGGTCGCTAAGGATATAGTCGAGGCAGTATTAGGCGAAAAGGCAGCAAAGGAAATCGAGAAAATTCCGTTGTCGAATGACACAGTAAAGAGGCGAATTGTTGAGATGTCTTCGAGTATTGAAGAACAGCTTTTACTTCAACTGCGCGAATGTAATTATTTTGCACTGCAAGTAGACGAGAGCACAGACATAACAAATATGGCGCAGCTTCTTGTATTCATACGTTTTGATTATCAAAATGAAGTAAAGGAAGAATTTTTATTTTGCAAACCTCTTGAATCAAACACTAAAGCTGAGGACATATTTAATGTCATAAATGAGTACATTATGAAAGCGGGAATATCATGGTCTAAATGTATTGGTTTGTGCACGGACGGAGCAAAAGCTATGTCGGGTCATTTAAGTGGATTAGGAGCAAGAATAAAAAAAGTTGCTCCAGAATGCCAAAGTACTCACTGCGTTATTCACCGAGAAGCTTTGGCTTCCAAGGGTATGCCTGCCAACCTTAAGTCTGTTTTAACGGATAGCGTGAAGGTCATTAATTTTATTAAGGCCAGGGCTCTTAATTCACGGCTTTTCTCTTTGATGTGTGAAGATATGGGTGGAAAATATCAAACTCTCCTCCTACATACCGAGGTTAGATGGTTGTCACGAGGCAAGATCCTAACTCGTCTATTTGAACTGAGGTCTGAAGCCTTTAGGTTTTAATTGAACAAAATCATGACATGAAACACTTGTTCAATGATGAAGAATGGCTATCACGATTGGCGTATTTGGCTGATATTTTTGATAGGCATAATATCTTGAACATGGGACTTCAAGGGCCGAGTACAACAGTGTTCACTACCAACGATAAAATATCATCCTTCAAGAAAAAGTTGGTTCTGTTTCGCTCTCAAGCACAGGACAAGGATTTCTCTGCATTCCCTACTCTTGCATCATTTTTGGAAGAGAATGATATTTCTCTGAAGCCAGAAGTGACTGATGATATCACTAGTCATATGGAAGCCCTTCAAACGAGTTTTGATAAATATTTTAATCAAGAGTTTTCTAAACATTAGTGGATTAGAAATCCATTTTCAGGGAAATTTCCTAGTCACTCAAAAGAGTGTTTCATCGACCTTATAAGTGACAGCTCAATGAAAGATGCGTTTAAAGAAAAATCTTTAATAGACTTTTGGATGGGGACAAAAACTGAATATCCATCTGTGTTCAAGCAAGCAATAATCTTTTTACTTCCATTTGTAACCTCGTACTTATGTGAATCGGGCTTTTCAGAACTGCTGTACATTAAAAATCAATACAGAAACCGCATTAGTGTTGAAGAGGACTTAAGAATCAAGTTGAGTTCAATCGACCCAGATATAGAAAATTTGGTCAAGAACAAACAACAACAGGGAGCTCATTAGGATCTGTTTAAATTTAAATGACTGTGTTCAATGAACTAATGACTAATGTAAGATTGTTTTTAATGTATGATACATTTAATTTTGTATCTAAGTAAATTCTATTTACATACATACAGTTGTAGAATACATTTTTATTTTCCTAAATATGACCAAATGTAAATTATATATTATATATAAATAAATAAATAAAAATATATATAAATATAACGTGGTACGTCAAAATCCCTGAAAATTTCAAGTGGTACGTGGTTACTAAAAGGTTGAGAACCCCTAGGTTGAGAACACTATTAAATACCCTCTAGTTTGAAGCATTTAGTTGACATTTATGCCGTTAAAAAGTCATTTGTCAAACGCTTCACTGCTACTTTGGTGGCATTCATTTCTAACTCCTTCATATGTTTCTCCCCGTCTAAACTATTCAAGAAACTGCGCAAAAATATTAGGAATTTCAAAACTTTGTGCATAGCATACTTTGGAGTTGTTACAATTGTGTTCCAGTCAAATTGCACGCGTAGTGAAATTTAAAAATTAATATAGTATTACTAGTCGACCCGTGCGGAATTCCGAAATTAATTTGGGAGAAATGACATTATGAAGAAGAATAGAAAAAACTAAAAGGGTGTTGGTACAAAAGAAGACATGTAATTGCATCAGTACAAAGAGCTGTTACAAATTTCTTCCCCACTATTAATTAGATACTCAAAATAATAAAATAATCACTATAATAATGGTAATTAATTTTATTATTAGTATACATAGCATTAAAATACAATAACGAAAAAGTTACATTACTTAAAATATAGTTACTGTTGGTTGGTTAGACTCTACACATTCATAATAGAAATGAATGTATGCCTAACCTTTGAATAAGTTTAACGCACAGACGTACCTAAAACTGTCCAATTTTCTACATAATAAAAACAGAAGTATTTTATGTTTGTTTACTGTGTGTTTGTTCTTTGTGATAACAGATGGCACCACCATACACCACACCAGTTTGGCATTCATTAAAGGACCCCTTCTAAGACGATTTTAAATCTCTAATCTAAGCGAAGTGGCACATTTTTAGAGTGTGGGTCTATTTTTCGTCATTAGCCGGGATGATAAGCTTCGAAATGAGGGGAAAATTAATGAATTTGATAAAGGAATAAGGAAGATCACGCAGAGCGACAAAAAACAGGCTAGAAAAGTAATATATTTTTTTCGGAAGACTTATCAAAACGTTAATCGAGATCGTTAATCGTACATCTTAAAGTTCCTCCATTTCGCATGAGTTTAGCATTTATAACATTGCAGTAGGAACGCTAAGCTAAGTGTTTAACACTTTATGCTCGTGTATTCCGATTGAAGTAATTTTTGAGATTGACTCACAATTTTCTACTTTGTTGTCAAAATGACTCATACTCTAAATTGTATTTTTATTTACTAAAATACCAAAGGTATTTTAGTAAATATAGAATATGGAAAGTTTTATATTCTTGTGTTTTAAGCAGGGCCCGACTAACAAGTTTTCATGCCTAGGGAACTTTCAACTTTTCCTGCCCCCTTTAAATGGTTCACTTACTTTTTATATATGAATGCATGCATGTGTGCGTGCTATGGTCAATGTGAAATCGATTATCATTAAGAATAACCTGTTATTATGAAAAATTACCAGCGGTTATTACTACTTAACCCGGTTATTTCGTATTACAATTTTTTAAAGAAGTTTAAATGACATTATGGAAACATTTCCTGCTCCTTAGAAAGTTCTTGCCCAGGGCACTGGCCACGGGTGCCCGTACCCTGGTCTTAAGGCTAAAGGCAAGATGAATTGAGAATAAACAAAAGTAGCAAAGTAGAATTCAAGTTACGAAAGGGTTAAAATGATATTCATTAACTCCATAGGGCATATTTCTAAGTTGCATAGATTTACTAAAATTGGCCTTAGTTTTCGTTTTTGCCGATGGAAATATTGACAAAGATTATGTGTTTGAAGTGTAAAAATTTTTAAAATGAAAATTTGTCAGCCGTTAGGAAATACTTTTTAATGAATAGAAGCATTTGAAAATCGACAAAGATATTACTTTTCTCCTCTGCTCCCTGCCTTTTAGCATGAAGTCTTAAGCTGTAAAGTTAAGCTTGACCATGTTCAGCTGTTCAGCATCAAGTCACGAACACAAAATATAGCTTATAAGAATGTCTTAACCATTCAAGTGAGTCTAGGGTTACCATACGTCAACATTTATGCGACTTTTGTCTACTTTTTGACGCTAACACTGTGTGTCTACGCACACTTTTTTAAAACTTGTTTTGTCCACATTTTTGGTTAGCATTTTATGTTTTTTTTTTTTTTTTTCAACATGCATTTATGCCGCGTTGTTGACTGTCATCTGCATAAGTTATTCATACATTGTAATTTGAATAAAATTTCAGTTTTTTTCAGTTAATTGTTACTTTCCACTATTACAACTAACTTTTAATTAGAAATATTTACCAAATTATTTAAACGCTGATTGCACGAAAAAGCAAAACTCTGAAGACATTATGTAGAAGAATAGAAAAAACTAAAAGGGTGTTGGTACAAAAGATGACATGTAATTGCATCAGTACAAAGAGCTGTTACAATGTTTAATTAATTTTTACACGTAAAACTGGGACATGACTCAGAATTTTAGCCCCCACATACTATTTTTCAAACCACAATGCTAAATTTTTATGCGTAGATTACAGCAGTGAGTAAGATCGTGAACATTTTCTGTAGTGTACTAAATGTTCATGTTTTGAATAAGTTGATTGGCTTCAGTGGAGGAATGTGCGTGTACTTTGATATTTAGACCCATGGAAACCCTTTTGGTGAGCCGCTTCCAATCACTCAGTTGAATAATGCTTCAGTCTTGATGAAGTTTTTTTTAGGATTGCAAAGACTTACGGAGGAGTGGCAACTAATGCTCATCAAAAGTCATAGCTTGTTCAGCATAGCTTGTTTACCGCGCTGACGGGCTGAGGTTTCGCCTTCTATTTCTCGCTCCCGTGAAAATGACGGGCTGGAGTGTTTAAATTTTCAAAATAAAAACAAATCAAAAATTAAAAGCGAATATATATATTGTTCATGCACATATTTTTATATAATTTTCAGGGATGAAAAAAATAGGCACTTTTATGACCGTTTTCTTGAAAATTACAGAACCTTTGAGGGGTTAAGCACTTAACGCATTTGCCCGTGTCTGACACGGGCGATCTTGCATCTCGCGTTATTTTATTTCTAACGGCCCTCTGATATCCGTTTGCACATTGTTTGAATTTCTTAGAAAGTCACCCCTACAACTGAAATTTCCAGAAACAATTTATACTATACCTATATATGCATTTCCTGTCAAAAAAAGAAAACTCGATTATTTTTTTACCACTTCTTCTGAAAAGAACTCGTGCTTTAAATGGTTAAACAAGCTTTCAGAGTTTGAAACACAACAGTGTGCAATTAAATTAAAAATTTGTGTAACTAAATCTAAAATTTCAATTTTCACTTCGTTTCTTAAAAATCACTAATGCTCTATTTTATATATATATATATTGCTCAGTCCACTTTTGCGGGTTTGACATTCTGCGTAAATATTCGCACCATTATTCACTTTATTTAAAAATTTTTACATTTTAGAATTTAATTTTTTTAGAATGTAAGCAACCTTCATGTATCTTAATGTGTAGTACCAACTTTCTAAAGAAATATATATTTTTTTATAAGTATCCGAATTTCTGCGAATTATACAGATAGATGTATGAATTTTTTTTATCAGTAAACACAAATGTATACGCTATCATCCTAAAAAAATTAAGGTGACATGTATTTCTTATTTTTTTATAAATATTTAACCTTGGGTTGCGGGTGTGACAGGTTTGTTGCGTGACCCGTACGATGTGTACCTGCATAGTAGTGGTTTACAGGGACTTTATATTGCATGAAAATTTTATTATAGTGTAAAACAACTAGATGTATAACATGCATAATATTAATTTCTTTTCCAGCCTTTGGTTTGAACGATTTGGGTTTGCAAATTTCTTTACATTACAACTTTTAGAATCTCACGATTTGTTATTGTTTCCTATATAAACATATACATTATCAGAAAATTGTTTCAAACAATCTAATTGAATGTCCTGGTCGAGAAATTTCATTAATTTTGCAATGAAATTTTGATTTTTTTTTTTTTTTTTTTTGAAGGTGAAGATAACAGCTCTACAGTTCTCCGACAATATTTTTTTTATTCATCTTACTCGCCCTTTTCTCCTAACCAACCAGTATTCCCTTGTTTTTTTACTAACTTTTCATTAGCAATTCCTACTTTAACAGGTATTAATGTAGAGTATACTCTGGATATGTTACATAGCTTTTATTTTCTGCCATCGTTCACCGAGTCTTTTAATTCACTTTCAGGAACACACAAATTTTTCTTTTGCACATGTTATATCATTTCATTAATTAAAATAAAAATGTTATTGATGAACGTTTGATTAATTTTTTTGCAAAATACTAAAAAATAGGCTTTTAAGAACTAGTCATCAAAAATTTAGTACTTTTTAGGGATTCTTTTTTCAAGATGATGTCCACTTTTTTTCTGGATTGAGCAATATATATATATATATATATATATATATAAAGACCGATTTCGCTAAAACTATTTTTTGAAGTATATAATGTGTTACGACTTTACCAGTCAAAAGTGTCAAGTTTTTTGTGAATGATTGTATGTGTGCACGATATTTTATTCATATGTTACACGAGTTTTATCTTCGCTTAGTTCAATCTATGGTTTCAGCAGGCAATGCTTTTTTACAAAAAAATTCCCTGTCATATTTTTATAATGAGCGCACTCGTAATTTTTCAGTAGGGTCAAGTGGGATAAAGTGGTTAATAGGATAATGTCGTCATACAGCAAATAAATCGCTACATCCTTGAAATAAGTAATGTAATCGGTGTATTTTTGAAAACTTTAGATGTCTTGTTCACTGTAAAAAAATTTTTCCCGAAAATGCATGAGAATCCCAATGACAATTATTGATTACTATTTCTCGTGCATGAACTACTATTTATTACTCTATCACGAATTACGGTTTCTCGTACAAAAAGTCAAAAGTGAGCTCGGAACTTAAACTCACGCTCTGCCAAAATGCCTCCAGAACTCGGAGGACTGCTGAAGAGCTAAGCTGCTCACTAAATCTGATAGCAAATACCCATATCAGTAATACGCAATTCCATTTTTGACAGTTTTTAAACTGGTAACTACAGATTACTGATAAACTTGATTCGTGACTTTTTAATGAACACTTACATACAGGAAGTTCTGACACTTGGGTGTTTCTGAGCCTGGCAGAAAATTACGAATCCATTCAAGTTTTAGGAAAATTCGTTTTGCTGGTGCGTTTCACGTGAATCGGAATGCTTGCTTCTCTGTTTGTTGAAAGCTACCAAATTTATAAATTGGCATATAACATCAGCTCAGAGGAAATCAAGTATGCTAAACGAACTAAAAGTAGAACTGAATATTGCACATTTCTTATACTAGTAGTCTCTCCCTTGAACATGAATGGATTCGTCTTGACACTCTGCAGTCAAATGTATTTTTTGTCGGCAGTACTGTAGTTTAACAGAGCTTAATCTGAAGTTATACAGTAAGGGGTCCCAACGGGGGGGGGGGGTCATCGCGAGATTTTTGTTGGGGGTTCGTTTCAGGCACGTTTGGGGGGGGGGGGTGGGCTAGGTCGATTGGTTGGCCGATTTGGGACGCTGTCGTCGTTTTTTTGTTGGGATCCGTCGTTTTAGGGGGGTACGCCATTGCTCTGGGGGGGGGGGGGTTGTGGACACCCCTGTATACAGAATGAGGGAAAACAAGAGTTTTATTGTGAAAGTGTTATCGAGAAACATGACTGTATCTTTATTTGATTTCAAATAAGTTATTCGTAAATTTGTAGAAACACTCAGTGTTCTTCCGGTATTTTTACAGAAATATTTTCATGCAATTAAGAACTAAATTTTACATTCCAAATTACATTAATAGCAACTCTGAAACCCTTTAGTTCAGCGTTTCTCAACCTTTCAGTATTCTCAGCCTAAATTTCTATCATAATTTTCATCGCCCCCCCCCCTTACCATAAAATGTATACAACAATAATGTATATGAGTGCTGATTTAGTTTTTGAATTATTTTTAACTAACTGCCAAAACAAGAGTAAAAACAAGTAATTTTAGTAATAAAATTAATTTAGTAATAAATCACTATTTAAATTTTGGGCAGGAGTAGAGGATGATTTTTCTGCACTATAAGCAAGGGCATTTCGCATTCTATTACCATTTTCAACATCCTCAACAACTTTTGTGAAACTGGATTTTCTGCTGTGACTTCTTTGAATACAAACTATAGATCTCGGCTAAATATAGAAGCAACTGAGGGTGGCAATTTCTAATATTAAGCCTTCCTTCGAAAAACTTTGATTTGAAAGACCGGCCCAAAGAAGTTACAAATAATTATTAAATTTGTTTTTAATTTAGTATGTTTTGATTAAGAAAGTTTTAATTTAGTAATTTGTTTCACTTAAATACGTTATTAAATATGTCGAAATGTATTTTGGTTTCTATGTGTATGTGTGCTTTCCTTTCAGTCAGTTAATCATTTTTTTAGAGTAATGTTTTCTCTTGGATATTCTCGCGCCCCCCCTCTCGTGTGCTCGTGCCCCACAGGTTGAGAATCGCTGCTTTAGTTGAAGTAAGCAGTCAATTTCTTTGCTTATGCAGCATTTTGTAACTGGAATACTTCTTTTAACTTCTGTCTGAGATTTTATATTAAACAATTTGCAGTAAATTGATGGTGCAGAAAGCTTTATGCAAATCTCAAAAATATTTCCGCACTAATACTTAGGCTAGATTTATTGCATACATTATTTTAGAGCAATTAAAGTAAGATGGGACACATTGATCATATTACTATACCCCTAACATGGCGACTGTTCTGAAATTACTTAAGGTTAATTCCTGAGGTAGACCAGGGCATACTTATCATAGGAACTTACGGGAGCTCAATTCTTGTATTTCTTTTCGATTTTATGTGAATGTTTACCTATTATTAGAGGGAATTCAGGGTATTTACGCATAGTAAAAAATTTCAAACAAAGTCTCCACAGTTTTTTTTTTTTTTTGGAAATTAAGTTGTTAAGATGTAAGAGAGTTGTGTTATACATATATCTCACTAATACTGTATTATTTTAAAAAGCAAACGGGGTTAAACAGGATTGATCTCAAATGCAATACACATTGAAATTATTATAACAGTCTCCTTGCAACATTGCAATGTTAAGCACAGATGAATTCTTAAAAGCACTTTTTCTACGACGCAACTTTCAAATTATCCCTGTAGAATAATTCCTTTCTAAATAGACATAATAAATATTACTAAACTCTAAATGCTTAGAACTAGTAGTATTTTGGACAAGAACAATATATGAACGAGCAAGTATTAAAAATAGCTACATTAAAAATGTGGTATTTTTCTACCACTTTGATTTTTAATAAATTATAAGTTATCTCAAAGCACTCATACTAATACATTTACTTAGCATGCAATTTAAATAATTTAGCCATTGATTAAAAGGTAGTTTAAATGTTTTCACGAAAAATTCAATTTCATAGTTATGTCTTATTATATTAAATTAAAAGTTCAATACTGATAAAAAGGGGAAGGAAAACGAATAGAAAATGCCTAAGATACAAGTTTAGACTTAAAATTGTTAACTGTGGCAAACGCCAAGACCATCTACGCAGCAGCCGAGGGAAATTCCTTATGAGACGTAACGAAGATGGAGGCCAAATTTTGACTTAGAGGAGCTTTAATAAATTAGATTTGAGGAAATAAACTTGCTTTCTTTCGAAGATGAAGGCTTGCTGAATTGGGTTGAATTATTGAACATTATGGTTGTTTATAATACTTTTTTGTGTCTTTCTTATAATTATGACCACTTTATGCATTCAACCCACCTCATGGGGTAAAGTAGTAATAAATACATCCCACAAAAAGACGCCATAAAAGTGTTTCACCTATTTTTTTCTGCCCAAAATTCAATGCAGTGTAATGTAAGATAAAATAACCAAAATATCTGAAGTTTTTCAACAAATTCTTATATTTATTACTCACGTAAGCTGGAAAACTTGAATTTTATGACCATTTTACCCCACTGGAACCTACTTACAAATGACATGTTTTGTTTTAGTTTTTGCTTAGTTTTGGTGGGGGCTAATTGTTATTCATAAGCAAATTTTAAAAAATAATAAATGTTATCATTTTAACTATGTAAAAAGTAGAAGAATGAAATTGTTTCTACAAGATCCATATCTATGACTTATTTCATAATCTTAATAGCTACAAATATTCTTATCTTTACTTTACTCACTTTTGTAGGAAACGACCCAAGAAAGTAATTCACGAGTCATTGGTCAGAGCAATACCGAAAACGAAAAGTTAAGTTTCCTAGTTAAATTTAAGCTTCACTTTGTAGAATTGTAGAAGGAAGCAGTAATGTTGCATAAATGACCTACTAAACAAACCATTTAAACTCAGACTGTTAACTTAAATTCTCGTTAAAGTTAGCCGACAGCTCCTTTTTTATGAATATTTTTATGGAATTAATGATGTTGATCATTGTGCAATAAATCCATGTTATATGTATATTTCAGTCAGATATAGCATAATAGCATAATACGTGATGGCAATGATTCCGTAATTTTGCTGTCTTTAAAAATTGTTTGCACACTGAACTCCCATTTTCTGTAACTAATGTTCGGGTTAACTCAGGAAACTATAAAACAAGGACAACCAACTATTCGCCAAGAAATCAATAAATGAATTATTAAAAAAAAAAAAACTCATTTTCAACTGTACACCGTGAACGTGAAAGTTGAATTCGGAAGCGTTTATTTTCTGAAAGGGAAAAGTCTGTTTCCTTTATCCCCTCCCTGGCTACTTAATCCATAATTTAAGGGATAGATGTGCGTTACACACTGCTTCTAAGAAATTCGTTTCACTTTATAATGCCATTTATTGGTGATAAAAATACTTCATAGACGATGTCATTTTATGTAAGATACAAATTCACTTTATCCGATTTTGAGCTTTTCTATGGACATTGCTATATGAGAAAAACAAAGCGACACCTATAGAGGTGCTTGTTTTTGCATTACGTGCAGGAAAATATACTGAAAAAATATTAAGTCATGCTTTTAGCTGAAAGTAAGGGATTATTAGATTATTGTCAATGTTAATAATAAAATGACTGGTAGTACTATGTATATTTTAAAAATTGTTCATAAATGTACTGAAGAAAAAAATGATACAGAAATGTAACTGGTTTCCACTAAAATTAATTTTTCTCCCCAGAATCGCAAAACTTCTAGCTTAAACTGTACACTGTTAAAAATCTGTTAAAAGTACAGAAGAGACACTAAGTAGTTCTTGAAATGTACCAAGAATTGTTTTAAATCAAATAATTAAGTTTCTTCTAACAGTTTATCAGCTCTTCAGTAAAACTCTTGTTCTTCCGCATTCTGTAAAACTAGAAAGAAAGGTTTATCAAGTTACGGAAAACTGAACACTTGAGATATGTGACTACCAGTTAAACGCTGTTAAGAAATACATAAATAGATGCTTGAGAACTATGACTACCAGTTTATAAATTGCAAAAAATACATTACATATTGTTCGCGTATAATATAACTTCAACGCTATGTGAGCACCTTGTCATCCCTCGGTGGTCAGCCTTGCCGACTCCAGAGGCATTCATTGGCCGGGCTGCCTAAAACACAGGAATCAGATCATCGTGGGCTCAACTGAACTCACCTCCGACTTCGTGTGCCAGAAACAAGAGTTTAGCGCACTCGCAGATGGCGACCCTACTGCGACACATTATCCATGGCAATCAACTTACAGAATGTTCTCTCTTTTTTATTCGCATTAATTTCCTTTTTTAAAGGCTCTGAAGTTTATTGTTCTTAAGTCTCTGCAATTTTACGTTAGACTCCGTATATTTTTCCGGAGATTATCATGGTATTTTTGGACAAATATTTTTACAGTGTGAAAATTTAGTCAGAATGCATAATGTGTTAGGTAGAAATATACAATCGTTTTATTTAGGAAATAAATGCAGAACCACCATTATTTTTAAATTCCTTCGAGCATGTTCCATAAAGTATGGAACGTGTTCGAAGTGCTTATCTTCAATATTTTCTTTTAATTTTTAGGATACGAATCTCCACAGCCCCCTTTTTTCTGTCAAGAAATCCTGTTACATTTTATTCGTAGAAACAATTTGAGGCCTGGGAAAATGAGAATCCGTGAAATAAACGACGTTGCATAATATTACTAATTTTCAAAGATCTTTATAGAAGTTCTAGCCCAGAGGAGAAAATTTACAACTTAGTTAAAGATGATGTTAAATACTGTAAAAAAATCTTAGTTAAATCAAATTAATTACGAAATTTAATAGACAAACATTCTCTCGGGAAAAAATCTCTGAGATTTCAGTTTCAGAATAATTATAATTAACCTTTTTAATTAAGTTCTAGGCATTGTTAGTTCTCTCCCCCCTCCCCCAACAAAAAATGATTAATCCCCAACGTATGTAAATGAAAAAGAAATAAGGAAAAGGTCTGGACAGGAGACGTTACAAAGTTTTATGAACGTAATAAAGACAAAATAAGTATACTTTATCAATCTGTTCTCTTAATACCATTCTGCCTCAAAGAGTCATGAAGGCCTTATATTTAACAAATTTGAAAAATTGACACAGCACTGTTATGTACAGTAAGGACGAAAACTTAATAAAATAATTTGACACTTTCATGAAATACAAAATTCTTTAATGAAAGTTTTTCTGCTAGAAATTGTATGGGGTGACAGCCTGTGAATGTTAGCCACTATTAATTTAGAATATAAACAACGAGAATTAATAAATGGAAGCTTGTTTTAGTTCCATAGGTTGTCAATAGATAAAATCACGGCGCCATAAGATATTCATTACTTTTTTTTTTACAGAAATGAATACGAAAAACAATTCTTAGTGTGTTCTCTTTCTGCGACAATGTGTGAAATTGTTGAAATTTAATCATTAGAGCGGCAATTTGCTGATCATATACCCAGTACATCGGAAAAGATCACTTTGAAAGCGAAATCTTACTTACCTTGTTGTGAAAATTTGCCCGCCAAGAAAACCTTACATTGTTATCCGCAAAAAAAAAAAAAAAAAAACCGTTTCATGCTAAACCCCAAAGCCCTGGGCCGTAAAAAATTATGATATCAAATTTGCCTGCCAAGTATCTTCCTCTCCCTCTCCAAAAAACCCTTGTCCGCAAAGACTATTGATACCCTATCTAGCCTGACAAACTAGCATCACCTCTCACCAAGCCACCACCTCTTTGCAAAGCTTCCCGCCAAACATCACTGAAAAAAACGCTGCCCGTGATGGTCCCGGGAATTGAATTTTGTATACGTCTTCAGGAACCACTCTAGATTGTGCACACAAAAAATCAATTCCAAGGAATTTCATGTGGTTGAGATACAGGGGGTGAAAAAACCGACTTGTTCTGTCATGTAAACTGTCCATGGTCGCTTTCACCATTTTGTTTTTTGTGTTTTTCTTGGTGACCCGGTTGTGGAGTCGTACCTTGGAATTGTTGCTTTGGCGACAACGAATCTGCTACGCCCTAATAGGTAACCGGCAATATAGCCCCACCCAAGTTCCACGTGAGCCAAGATTGGCCCGGCTCCAGTGTGGGATTTTCTTGAAGCTGAAGGAAGCGGCGTGCGAGGAGCAGGAGCTAAGCGATGAAAGGGATGTAGAGATGTTCTTCGATTCGGCGGAAAACGCTTGAACAAGAGGTCGACGCGGTTAGCTTCGAGTTAATTAGTATGTTATAAGAATGTGAATGGTCCCTGGTCTGTAAAGTGTTTGGTTGATTGTGGCTCCCACTCCCCACGCAGTGCTGCATTTTAGTGCTTTTTTAATAAATTGGTATTTGTAGCAGTCTTTGTTTTAATGAATGCTTTGCATTTGCGCCGGTGACCGTGTGGTACCGTGGTAATGTGTAGCCCATGGTGCCGTGTGGTAATTTTGTGATTTTTATGCAACAGCGGATGATTTTCCCGGCTCTGACGTTCTAAGTATTGGATGATTTTAGTAAATGGTTATTGTCGCTGATAGATGTAAATTAGTAGTGAAGCGGTGTTTGCTTATTAGTTCTTTGAATGACGGACCAGTATACCTTCTCGTAGGGCCGTGGTAGCCCAGTGGTTAGCACGTCGGACTTCCACCTGGAAGGTCGCGCGTTCGATACCCACTGAAGACCACCATGTATACTTGGGGATATGTGCATGTAAAATCCGTAGACCCCACTACCTCTCCCCGTGCGTAAGCAATCCTAAGGCCTTGGCTAACAGGTAGGGGTTTGGTGGAGAAAAGTATACCTTCTCGTAGTTTATTTTGAAAACAGTAAACTTGAGTAGAGAATATAGTAATTAAATATGAATAAGTAAATTGGAATATGAAACAGGAAATGGGGCCGAAGGTCCGCTTGAAGATCCCACGATCTTACTCCGTCGCTAGTTCTCGTACGTTTCATGTAGCCGGTTGCGAACCACCCTTTGCGATAAATTGGCACTGAGCGCTCGAACAGTCGCAATCACATAGTAGAATTCTATCCACTAAATGTTTTAAAATCTTCTGTTGGCTGAATCAATTTAGGTGTTTTGTGTTCTCCGTATCTCAGCATCACACCGGTCATCCGGTTTTCTTGGCGGGCGAGACGCGTTTCAAGATCAGAAATGTAAGAGTGTAGAAGTACATTCTGAAGGGTTTTCTAAGAGCTATGGGGTTAATTTCACTTATAGAATATCAGACCCAGAGCTGCTCCTAGAAATCAAACTTACATTTTAACAAGCAGCCTAACTTTTCCTCAAAAATGACAGTATGGATAGGTTTGTTTTTCTTTCGTGTTCATGTTGAACTACTTTGCTTAGAAGACATACATTCGCACTTTCCAAACTTGCGTGAAGAGAATGTAAAATTTTATCCAAGTTTACGTTCAGCACATCAGGATAAGTTTTTTTTCCTCTTTACGTTAAATGTTATGGTTTTTTGTTTTTAGGTCTCCTCATATCTAGTGCTTTTACAGAAATTCTTGGGCGATTCCACGAACTTTTAATTGAGTCACTCAACAGCCATTTAATGGTATATTTTTTGTCTTTCATATTTATTTAAAACAATTTTTATGTTTCAATTTGAAAAAAAAAAGGAAAAAAATATGTTTTGAATTTTATACAATGCACGCAACTATGCAATTTGGATTATTCAAGTTCAAGTAAATTAAAGTTTATTAATTAATATGTTAGAATATTCAGCTATTTACGGTTAATTAATTTGAAAGAATATTCAGCAATACAGGGTTAAATAACGATTTTGTAAAAGGATAAATAATAAAAAAGGAGGGATAGAAATTGAACAGATTTTTCTGTGATGCATCTGGAAAATTCAATTTTATCGAGTAACATCTTGGATTTATGTATAAAAATACAACAATGTAGGAAATATTACAAAGGAGAGTGAAAACTAGGAAAAGTATCTCTTTTTTTCCTGCTTGACTGAATCGACAGCAGAAACGAAATATCATTCTTTTTGGCAACATGACGTCTGAAACACTATCATAATAGAGATATCGAAATTCTACTCTCAGGCAGCATGTAAAAAGAAAATAAATTCAATAATGCATACTTTCGCCAAAATTTAGACATTATTGTAATTGAAATTAGCTGGATTAACTATAACCTTGAATTTACGGCCACAAAACTATGCTTATTTATTTTGAGTTTAACTAATTAGAGTTCAGTTGATGTTTAAGATTCGATACGAAATTAATTTAATCTTGCTTCATCGACTTTTACTTTGTGCTTTAAACTTTACTTTATCCATGTGAATGTATAACGTTCCAGTATAAGTTTCGCTCTCAGCTTTTATAAGTCTCTGCGTTAATTGGGCAGAGTGAATTTTTAAATACCTGTTTTAACAATTTAAGCTTCAAAGTTAATACTACTATAAAATTGCGCAATTTATGTACGCATGCTTCTTTAGCACGCAGCAAATTTTTATCAGAACAGCTTATGTGTGTGTGTGATTTAAACACGATTGATATTCTTAGCTCAGTTAGGAAAATTCAGTTATATTAAAAATCTTAATTTTATTTTTGTTATTTAAAAGTCTTAGGGGTTTTTGGCATTCTAAAAGTTTTCTTTGGCGTGGAAGCTTACTTTCATTATTTAGGCTATATACTACAACCGTTTTTTGTCGAACTATTGGTTTGATTAATCATGATTACGGAACGACTGATAAAACGAAGTTTTAGTAGGATTTAAGTCTTGGTAATTAAATGGTCGTGGTAATAACAGTCGTGGTAATATCAAGGAAACTATTAAGTTTCGCAAAGAATGAACACTAGGGCGTGTCAATTGTTTTTGACTTACTTTTTCCAAAAATAGGGGGGGGGGGTGGAATTGAGTTTTGCTAAGCTTTTCACAAATATATTTAAAAGAGCTGACAATATTGGTTTGCTTGGTAAATGGTTACTTCAAATTCGTAATATTGTTACGAATCCTGTAAGTATCGCTTTTCTCTAATGAATTCAATAGTTTATGTAGACGTAACTTACATTTATCTAACTATATTTTCTTTTCCTACAAGCATATTGTTCACACTGAGACGTCCTTGTATTCCACTAGAGTTGGTTGTGCTATGTGGGAAAGCTAAATAGAAAGTAGATTGGATGCACTTGGCGACTTCTTTCAAAGAGCTAAGGTTGGATCTGTTGGACACCATCAAATTGGATTGCCAGATCTACCTCAGCACAGAAGACAAATTAAAAAATAGAAGAGTCAAGAAGAGGATTTAAGAAGAATTTTGGAATGTAAGCAAAAAAAAAGGGAAGAAAGAGTTTATTATAACCAAAGGAAGTTCAATCCTCCGATGAAGATGAAGGCTAACTGATGTTTGGGTTTTAGAATCTGTATAACGTTTGCAGATTCCATGTGATTATTCTCATGTACCTTCTACTTCAAATCATTATAATACATTACAATTGTGCTATCTTCGAAACTAAAAAATATCGTCACTATGATACTTGAGTACAAAAAAGGGTAAAGACATGTTTGTACCTGGGATGTAAGGAGAACTATGTCGCAAAAACAAAACTTTCAGGAGAGGGGGTGGGGTATTTAAAGTTCTTTCTTGTGATTCCATGGGTTGATATTTATGGGGGTTTTAAAATGAAGAATACTGAACTTTTGACTTTTATCATTTTATAATAGCAGTTTTTTAAATTACTTATAAAGTATATACTGTATATTTAAAAAGAGAGAAAGGGTGGGGGGGGGGGGGGTGCTCTAAAACATTCATATCGTTAAAAAGTTTAAAACCGCAAATTATTTATATTTTATAAGTCTCCTTATAATGTGGCATATACATCCATTTGCCACATTATCACCATCATCAAAAAAATCAGAAGAGTCAACATTAAAGTTCATGGATTCAGCAATATTTTAATGCTTATTATATAATTACAGTAATGAGCCCAATAAATAGAAAAAATATATATTTTTAATATCTATCTCCTTTTCTACTTTAGCGTAAACCGATAGATCAAGGTTGGTCAACGAGTAGATCACAGAACTCGTGTCAAATCTTCCAAGGTTGGCAAAGATTTAAAACTGCCTCCTTTACCTAGAAACCTTTAAGTTTCTCTAATAATAATAATCATAAAAGAGTGAATTTTTAAAGCGTAAAATATGTTTAATACTGAGAAATTCTTCATGTACTTTTTTTGCCTTAAAGGAAAGATGGATACAAAATGTTGGGCAAGATCTATAACAAAATTTTAGGGTTTTTTTGGGGGACGTAAGAGGAGGGGGAGGGACGGACAAGCGACTCTCCTCCAGAAATTTTTCGAAGTTGACTTTCTAAAATTTTAAGCTCTCTTCGTTTAAGTTAGGAGATGTGGGGAGTTGGAGCTCCCACCCGAAATCTTTTGAAAAATAAAAGTTCTGTAAGCACATTTTATGCAGTTTTGTGACATTAGTCAAAAGAGAGCTACGGAATGCCCTGGAAGTTCTCGACATTAAAATTCTAAGAACGCAATTTTAAGTTAGTGTATCATTTTCGATACTTCCAGAGGAAATTCCTCCGGAAATTTTAAGAAATTGAAATTATAAAAACACAAATTTAGGTAATGTATTTGGTGATGATAAAGGAAGCGATGTTTTTATTTTGTTAGATTTTCTAATGATATGTGGATTTTAGTGCTCCAAATTCCGTCTTACTGTAACAGATGTTTTATGTCTCGATGTTTAAACATATCCATGTCTATCTCCATGTTTAACACACAGCATGACGCATGATTTAGCACAGAATGTCTTAAATTTCGAAGCGTTAACCCATTTCAGTGGAAAGCAATGGCGTGATAAGAGCTTGTCAATTTGATTAAAATTCCTTTCTTTACTTATACTTACTCCGCAGAAAAGATTGACATTAACTTCCCAATAGGGGCAGCACAACCAAGCAAAATAATTGCTTCAGTGCAGGAAAAATGTAGTTTTTTGTTCTTGAAATAAGTGATCGTTTCTCCTAATTAAGAATGACATCAACTGAATTTTCAGGAAACTCTGACAAGCTGAGGATAATCAGTGAGCTGTGTAAAAATTGTTTTAAAAAATCCCTCCTTTTCTTTTTTCCCTACACCTCCGACATGCTCCTCGCCGATTTATGCTAATAGTTCTCCAGTTTTCTCCAACTTATTATTTTGAAAATTGACTTCCATCATCACGCTTTTCTTGTGGAGTTGAGAAATCACTTGCTCATGCTTTAAATGCTTTCTAATTAATTAAGTGAGAAATTCTAATTTCTTGTGTTAGTTCCAAGTCTTACAACACAAAAGAAAATAGTTTTTTTCCCTTTGTTTGCTCAGAGAAGTTCTGTTTTCTTGTGTTTAAATGGGAACAATAACGTCTTCAGGGAAAAGAGAACGCCTTTAAAAAGAAAATTCAGATCAGAAACAGTACATTTCTTTTCCAGGAAGAGCAAAAATACTCTTTAAAGGGAAATCAGACTAGTTTTAATGTTTCAAGTGAACTTATGAGAAAATGCAGCTTCTGTAGGCTGCAGCAACTTATAAGCAGATGAGACTTAAAAACGTTTGTTTCTACGAGTTTGCAATGTATACAGTATTGGGTTCTAAAAGCAAGCAATGTGAATATTTACGAACAATGTGTATATAATTCCTGAAAGGAAATAATGAAGAAATTAAGGTTCTCAAACAGGGACAATGCTAAGGAGTTCAGTTTTTTTTTTTTTTTTGAGTGAATGCAGATTTAACAAAATTCAACCCTTATACTTAGTACATAAAAAAAGGGGGGTAATTTTCTGTGGAGGATCAACAAAACTGCAAATAATATTTAAAATGAAAGGAGCAGTAAAGTATGTAAATAAATAAATAAACTTTTATCGAGACATTAAAAGCTGTCAACGGCATATTTAATTACTGGAATCAAATAATGAAGTAATTATGTTTATCAAGGCAGTATTAATGATAAATAATTTAATTTCTTTGAGTGTATGCAAGTTTAGTGAAACTAAACTCTTAAAAAGGAAATCAGACTATTTTTAAGGGGACACGGGACCTTGAAATCATCAAATTTTCGAATTTTTTTTTTTTCATTGAAAGTATGAAGAAAATAATTGTCTATCTTGTGGTGTAAAATTTTTTTCGATACGATGATTTTTAACGATTTTATGACGTTTTTTCGAAAAAGTGGGCGGGGCTTGGGAGTGAGAGTTTTGACACTTTCACAGCTGTCAAGTTTGTTTACCTTCTGATTCTCTCGTATTTTTCTGAATTTTCCCCTCAGATTTTCGAATTTAATATTAAAAATATTTTAATTATTATATTTGAACAGTTTGGCAACACTGCGTTAACTTTGACCGTGTCTCTTTTAACATTTTCGCATTTGTTTATGTTTATTTTTTGCCTAGTTTGCTATCATTTTCGAACTCGCATTAAATACTCCTTTTGTTGATTTTTTTTCTCGTTATATTGTTACATTTTGTTTTTTTATTGTTACATCATTGTTTTTTGCTGTTATCTTATCGTATTTTCGTTTTCCTTTTGTTTTTACTGTTGTTTTCAAAAATTTATTTTGGAAACTCAAACTATGGATTCCATCAATTCACGATGGCACAAGCCGAGGCCACACTCAACTAAGAGAAGAAAAAGTGCTATAGCAAATGCAAAAAAACGATGGAATAAAACAGCTGTTGCTTCTACAGTTTCAGCTGATGATACTGGGATATCTGACCTGAATGATTCCAGGACTGTGAAAAAATTAAAACTTTTCTCTGATATCTCAAACACTTGTGATGTGCCTTCATCTACCGCAACTTTATTTTATGATGAAATGTGGTCCCCTCTGCTAAAAGAACTCAAATGTTCTTCCTGTGAATCTCATAGTTTGAATGTAAAGAAAACAAACACAGAATATGGTTTTGCTGCAAAACTAAACATTTTCTGCGACTCCTGCAAAAAAGAGTATAGCAGTGTATTCTCCAGTCCACGTGAAGAAAACAGTAAAAAATTTGCAGTAAATAAAGATGCTGTTTCTGCTTTTCTCAGCTTTGGAAAAGGACATGCCGCACTGGAGAAATTTTCGGGACATATGGGCCTCAACGCAATGGACCGAAAGACATTCGATTCATATGTCTCACATTTGGCGGAGGAAAATGTAGCTTTTAAGGCTGATGTTTTGCAAAAATGCCGCGAAAAGGTGAGGGAGGAACATAAAAAAATTAGTGAAAGCGAGGAAAATCCTGAAGAAGTTATTAACATTGGGGTGTCGTTCGATGGAACCTGGCAGAAGCGTGGGCTCCTTGTATGGCATTGGCTGTGTCATTGACATTATGACTGGCATTGTGCTGGACTTTGAAATTGTTTCAAAATACTGTCACCTATGTGAAGTAACAAAAAAGGAACTTGATGAGAGTTCGCCAGAATATCAAATATGGCATGAAGCACACAAGACATCTGGTTTATGTGAGAAAAATTATGATGGCTCATCGAACGCGATGGAAATGTATGCAGCAGAAATTTTGTGGCGTCGATCCATTAAAGTATGCAATATGCGTTATACGGTTCTGCTTTCTGATGGCGATTCAAAAACCTTTTCACATTTGAAGCAATTGAATGTATATGAAGGTTATGAAATTGAAAAAGAAGAGTGTGTAAACCATGTTGCAAAGAGACTTGGTACAGCGCTTCGAAATAAAGTGAAAGAACACAAAGTTAGAGGAGAAACATTGGGAGGCAAGCGTAAAGGACATCTCACTGATGCATTGATATCAAGGCTCACAAATTATTATCGAAAAGCGATAACTTCTAATGCTCCTGATATCGATGCAATGAAAACCTCCATTTTTGCTTCACTTTACCATTGCTCATCGACAGATACCAAGCCCAAGCATTTCAAATGTCCACAAGGTGAAAGTTCTTGGTGCTTTTACAACCGAGCTAAAGCTCTTGGTCAAAAAGCTCCGAGTCATTCCAAAATGAAAGCTCCTCTCAATGATGAAATAGTCTCCAAAATCTTGCCTGTTTATCAGAGATTAGCTTGTGATGATTTGTTGAAGCGCTGTACCTCTGGGCAAACCCAAAATGCAAATGAAAGTTTGCATAGTGTTATCTGGCAGCTGTGCTCGAAAGATGTGTTTGTGTCAAAACGACGATTAGATATAGCAGCGACAAATGCCATAAGCCAATACAACATGGGAAGTGTTGCAGCCGCGTGCTTAAAAAATGATGCAGCCTATTTGAAAGTTGCAGAGAAAATTGATATTCGTCGCATCAATCAGAGTGTCAGACGACAGTCTTGTGTGTATAAGAAGGCTGCCAAAGAAAAGAAATACAGTAAAAAAACTGCTGATAAAAAAATTAAAAAAACTGAAGGGGAAACATATAGTGCTGGGGCATTCTAATGCATGGAACATTTATATCTTTGAGCATTTCTGGAAAATATATTGCTTGTTTGTAAGCAGTGCAACGACAAAAAGAGTGTTATTCAGAACTTTTTACGAGCTTATAACTTTATTGAAACACACAATGGAATTCCTTCACTAAATGTTCAATAAGAATTCTGTAATTTCTTTTTACTGATAATAATACAATAGTTACAAAAAAAAAAACATATAAATAATGCTGTTATGTGCTTTTTAAGGATGCTATCAAACTCTGAGTAATATTTAGTGCCATTTGCCCAAAATGAATTTTTTTTTTCTCGATAAAACTTTGTACCCTTTTCTTCGCTACTTTAAAACCTGCACCTGCATTTCTTAATAATTTATCTAATATTTTTTTCACTGTTTCATATAAGAATTTTAAATAAATTTTGGCACTACTTTTTGTGAAGCTATCCTTAAAAACAATTATTAGAAGCTAATATCCTAGACACGTAATCAAATTTGCCGAAATCTTTGAGAATTGCTTTTTCATAGTAAAAATAAAGAATTATGCACCTGTTCTGATAATAATATAATAGTATTGACTATAAGAAGCATGTAAATAATATTATTATGCGTTTTAAGGATATCTTTACTCTTCGAGCCATATTTAGTACCTTTATACAAAAAAATGCCTTTTTCTCCGTAATTTTTTTTTTTTGTTATTTTCCAACTTTAACTTGAAGGCCGCGTCTGAATTTTTGAGTAATCAACCTAAAACTTTTTGCATAGTTTTATATGACTATTAGAATTATTTTTTCGCATTACTTTTTATGAAACATGTATTAGGATTTTTTTAATACTGGTTTCATTGTAGTGAAAACCAAAGAATTTTGAAAAAAATATGGTCGAAACTAAAAAAAAAAAATTTCCCAGAAACTATTAAAATTAAACTGTTACAGTTTGCCAATAAGGGTTTACATTGTCATTATGTGTCCCCATGCAAATTTTTGTGCTGTTTGGTTGAAATTCCAGACGCGAGGCTCAATTTTTATGTTTTTCATATTTTTCATATTTCACTATAATTTTGCAGTTTTTTTAGTCAAAATTATTTCTAATGAGCTTAAAATTTAAAATTTAGCATAAATACACAAAAGTAATTGTAAAAAAAGTCTAAGTTAAGTATAAAATTTAAAAAAATAAAATTTCATTTTAAAGGTCCCGTGTCCCCTTAACGCTTCGAGTGAAATTTTAAGAAAATTAAAGTTTGTACCTTAGTGCAAGCCAAATGGGAACTAAAGAAATGTGTGCTTTTGTAAAACAATGACTTTGAAACACTTGTGAAACTTTGACCTTATACATGACTGTTTTCTGTTTCTGATCAACAAAACTGTAAAGGAGAATTAAAATACAATCAACAATAATTTTTTTTACCGCAATTAACAATAGGCAATAAGATCATTTAATTTTTGGAGGGAAATAATGAAGAAATTAAGGCAAATTAAGGATTTTAAGACAGGACAAATGATAAAGGAATTAGTTTCTTACAGTAAATGGAGGTGCAACTCAGTTTAAAATATAAAAACAAATAAGAATATAAAAGAAAGAATATTTGTTACAGCTCATATTTAAAATTCACGAAAATACTTGAATTGTAACCATCACGTTTGGACTTGCTTCTCAAAGTACAAGATTTATCATGAGCGCCATTCATCTTACTCTGTGGAACCCAGTTTGGAAAATACTGGATTAGGTGAAATACAAAAGTTCTCAACTAAAACAAAAAATTCAGATGCATTTACATCTTAAATAAACGAAATAGGAAACGAATGACACTTCAAACGAATGTCATTATGAAAAGCAGTTGCGCTAATAGAAGACAGATACAAATCTTTAGTGAACGGATGCAAAGGGCCATTGGCATTTGCATTTCAAAGAAATGAAAGGAAACGAGGAAAAATAGTTAATACTGTTTAAAAAAGCATCGTTTGATCGGAAACGTAAAATTAATAGTTTTGATGAGCGTCATCGCACACATTTGTTTCTCTAAAATATTAAAAATGGGGAGAGTAACATTGTCAAAACTAGAGGTGGCTTGCTATTAAGGGACACAGGACACAGTGGGACAATTTTCCCTCCTGTTTGAGAATAACTTCTTCCCTTTTAGATTTTTTATTAAAAATGAAATACAAAACAAAATTTTGACACGTTTCAGCTTTCATTGAACATTTTTTCATAGTTTATTTTTTGAAAACAAATCCATTTTCAAAGGCTACTCAAGTTGTGTCACTGTACCCCCTTTTTCAACTACTTACGAAGAAACATAGCACCCCATGAGCATTTCCACAAGATTCTTGTCAATACTGGGAATCAAGATAACATAATAATATTGTAAATTATTTGCATAACGCTAGTTGCCTAGTAAAAATAAGATTAAACCTAACAGCACATGAAAAATCAGCTATATTACGGCAACCCATTGTTAATATAATTATTATTAAATAGTTGACAGGCTGCACACAGACGAAATGCAGGCAGTTTTCATAGGACAAGACTCAAAAACAGTCAAAGCGTCATTTCACCACAAAAATGATACATGCCCTAGAAGAAAAAAAAAAGAAAGATACTTTATTATGCATGCTTTAGGGATAAAGTACTTTATTAAGCTGCTATTATAATACTCATGTACTCATATAATTAAGTATAAAGTAAAACCGGTTGAGATCGCGCAGTCGGAGAGATGGTGCACTTGAACTTTTTGGGGGGAAGGGGAAGTGTGAGTGCAGAGTGACTTAAAGTTGTTGCACAGGCCACAACAGCATAGTGTCTACTTGAATTCATAAGTATTTTCTCTGAAAATGTATAGCACAACTTCGTTTTTATTATTTACTTTCCAAATGTAAGGGCTTAAATTTCCATTACTGATTTTCGTTGTGATGTGACTACTGCAAGATACTTTCTAATCAAACGCTTTTCCAACTATTTTGACAATTTACTTGCCATTATTATTAATATAATCTACTCATTATCGAAAGCCGTTTCTCATGCGTGTATACCACCCTTGTGCGTAATCTCACCCACCCTATAAGGTGAGAGGCGAAGAATGGTTTTATTCCTGCTGTCGTTTTAAATTAAAGCATAACAAGGAATTAGTGATGGAAATGTTCACAGAAGAAATGTAGTCTACAATATTCATAACGTTTGCCAAAAAACTAACGTTTTCATTCTTTTTTATCCTGTTTACCAGTTGTGCACCAACTCTACGGCTTTACCTTAAAAACCTTTCCATTTACTGATTATTTTGACTTAATATTGAAATCTCATTCTATTGCTTTCAATGCACGCTGAAGACGATATACAAAGGAAACGTTATGGAGAAAATAGAAAATGTTGGATGGAAAAAACCGAGACGTTTTGTTTTTCACACGAACAACAAGCTCCGTCTCAAAGTAACAGGTCATCCTGACATCACATGCACATGCTCCTTACGCTTTACAGCACGCGCATTATGGAATGTGTGAATTCAGGAAGCGATGAGATGGATCATTATGTTTGTTTAAAAACCAAGCCCTAAGGAAAGCAATCAAAAGGATTAGGCTATTCGATCTCAGTGCAAACGAATGCTTGCTTAGAGTGTCTTGAAAATCACTTTGAAATCAGGTCAACCAATGAATGGATGAATATATTCATCGCAAAAGCTGGATACATAAACCTTTTACTATGCATGGTGAAACGCAATGTTTGTGACAGAAAGAATAGTTAAAAATTTACGGATCAAATTTCACTTTCATGTTACACTTTCTAAAAGTAAAGGTTGGTTATAAGTTTTTTTTTTCCGCTAGTTTCAAAGCTTAAAGATGTAACTTTATTTTTGATGTTGATTTATCTATGCTAATAAACGTGCAAAAACTTTTATGTTTGCTACTCTAGTGGACTTATTTCAGCAAGGCTTCTCACCCTCCTCACTAAGGCAACTCCTCTCGCTTGTCGGGTGTTGCGAAGTTTCTCCTCCAACTCAGAAGCAAACGCTACGCATTAAGTTTCTGTAGATAAATGTAAATACTGTAATAAAAACTCCTCCTAGAAGAATTTTAACTGATAATATTGATAACTTAAAATCTAGCAGCCACTTTTTCTATGTTGGGTCAACTAATTGTCCTTGAATAACCGTAAGAACAAAATATCAATTTTTAACGAAATGTTACAAGTTTTGCCTAGTAAATAAAAGCGGAAATATTTGCAAAGATCATAGATGAATATGGGGATGTAAGCAAAAAACTAGTAATAAATAACTAAAAATAAAAATGTAAAATAAAATAAAATAAGTGAGTACCAGTAATACATAAAATAAAGTTAAAAAAAAAATAATGAAGTAAAATATAAAATAAAATAAAAATAATAATGAAGTAAAATAAAAACAAGTAAATAAACAAAAATTAATAAAATGAAAGTTCTCCTATTCACCCCAAAGAATTTTAAACCCTTAGAATGTGCTCTATAGCTAGAGAATCGATTCAGTAACTGGAAAATCTGCTTTTTTGAAGAGTTTACCTTTTTATTGTTCTAAGAAGTTTGTTTCTCTTCAACAAAAGTTCTTAATCTTTGCTATATCTGTTTTTTACTAAAAAGAAAAACCTATCCGAAAGTTTTACTCCCCTTGATTTTGTTAGCAATTTTGTTTGTATGAGTAAATTATTTTATGCTTTTTTTCACTAGAGAAAAGGAGTGATTTCAGATGAGGTTAAATTATAACAGTAAAAAATCTTTATGATCCAAATTAAACTTAACAGAAAGTATGCAAGAAAAGTATACGTTAGTGGCTATGAGTTATTGATGATTTTGTCTGTTTTCTGAAAGAAAACAATTTTCGAAAATTTAAAAGTTTATGTCAATGCTGAAAAATTTGAAGGAAGATTTGGATGCCTTTCCTCTGATGTTATCATTTTTCGTTGATATTCTTTTATTGCCTTCCTTTGTAGTTAATGCTTTTGTCCTCCAACTGGAAGTTAAGAAATAGTTTTCTCGAGGCTCCGCTCTGAAAATCTCCTCTTAAGATCGTCTCATCAACAGAAAATGTGATATTTCCGTGGTGAGGGGTAACTATCGCATTTTGAAACTTTTCTCCGAAAAGCGATTCTCTTCAACATTTCAGCTGCGCATCCAATCAGAAAAGGAACAAAAAAAAAAAAAAAAGGGACTCCCGCTAACGCAAGGATCCGGCAAGAGAACGAGCGGAGCATTGGAAACGCGAGTCCATTCCCAGCAGCCCGTCTGGCATCGATCCGCCTTCCCGGATGGTGGCAGAAGCTGTGTGGCCTACAAGCGAAGCGGTCCTCTTTTTTGGTGATGGCAGCATTCCTGTCCGGGATCTGGTTCAGGTGACCAACTCCCCCCAGCGATGGTTTCCCCGGCCCTTCCGAGGATAATCCCTCTTCTTTGGACTGGCACGGGATGTCTTTTCGCTCTTGGATACTGCGTGGCCATAGGTAATCCTTCTTTTCCTGATCCTTATCTTCAAGTAGTCAAATAACTCAGAGAATTCTCTTTAACAAATTTATACGAGACAAGAAATGCTCCTTTTTGTCATCATTCAGTCACATAAATACCTTATCACGTTCGCGGACAGTTGGAATTTTATTAAGGTGCAGAAATAGACAGATAGTTATTTTAAAAACCGCTCCATGTTTCTGTTGTTGAAAATGCATCAAATGGTTTTTATTAACTACTTAGAATATTAATAACACAAATAATTTTTTTTCATAAAACCACATTAATTTTTACAAAGGATACAAAACGTTGCGTTTTCGTAATACCAGTCCAAAAGAATATTTTTAAAAAATATTTAGAAATTTGGAAATCTTTGAAACATTTAGTGTGAAGCGGAACATTGCGCTTACTACATACAGTAATTGTTTGGCTCTTGCAGTGTTTACATCGCTGCCTTTTGTTTTCACGATTTATAACAATAATGTGGTTCATGCGATTCTTTCGTGTTTCGTTCAAAATAAGATTTTAAATTTTGGATGGTTTTCCAATGCCTTGAATTTTAGGTAAAGCATAATTGATCTGTATTTCCTCTAGAGTTTTCATCAAAACTACAGCAACAGATCTTGGAAACTCTAACAAAAATATTTTTGAGTCTAACCCATCCCTATAGAGCCTCTATGCATTGAACTTTGCAACATCGATAAAATTCGTAAGAATAGGAAATCACCATTTTCCCCTATTTATCCTGTGTGTTGCAACAAAATTATTTAATAGATAGACCCCTCCCATATTCTTATTATAATCAGCAATTAATTTAGGCTGCTTTATTGAAACATGTTTTTTCTCTACCCTGCAGTACATTTTAGCTGTTGTAACGAGTTCAATCGCGTCCCAATTGAAAACGACTAAACGATTGCATTGTCATTCCAGCGTACAGCACAAATTTCGTTGGTTTTGTCAAATGAGTTGTCATAGGTTCCCCTAGTTTCTTTTTTTCTTATCTTTTTTGCTTGTAATAATGGGCATTTTCCAATTTTTCTTTGTTTTCTCTCACTGTACCAGTAGCGTAGAATACCATTTTAGTAAGCTATGCTAGTAAAGAATGAGAAGTAAAGAAATTGTCGAAATATATTAAATGAGTGGATGGCTCCTCCGCTCCTCTTAAAAGGTCTGGTTACAATATTTCCCCCTAGCCTAAGATTTAATGGCTCTGTATTGTGCTCATAAGATTTACCATTGTAAATACTAAACTGGTAAAGGTAGTTACTGAAGAAAGTCAAATACCAAACTTTGAAACCAAAGCGCACAGGTTTGCCGTTCATAAACATTTTACAAGAATGTTTTCCAAAATAAGGAATCATACCATTTTAGTAAGCTCTGCTAGTAAAGAATGAGAAGTAAAAAAATTGTCGAAATATATTAAATGAGTGGATGGCTCCTCCGCTCCTCTTAAAAGTCTGGTTACAATATTTACCCCTAGCCTAAGATTTAATGGCTCTGTGTTATGCTCATAAGATTTACCTTTGTAAATACTAAACTGGTAAAGGTAGTTACTGAAGAAAGTCAAATACCAAACTTTGAAACCAAAGCGCACAGGTTTGCCTTTCATAAACATTTTACAAGAATGTTTTCCAAAATAAGGAATCATTTGTTCAGCTATAGAGAGGTAAGCAGAATATACGCCATGTTTCATAAAATGTTCATTCAATTTTTTTACATATGAACGAACTTTGGTAAGCTTGTCAGTTTTATCTAAGTTAGAGTTGTCTGCAAAGTGAAGATTTTGGTTCATAGCAATATATCTTTCACGTATCATGGCATTGCGCACCAAAAGGTGATTTCATCCTCAGTAGGCGACCAATATAACTTTTCCTGTCGCCGACAAGAGTAGCCTGTTACTAAATTGAAACCTATAAAGCGCTTGAGCATTGAAATAGGATAATGAAACTTCAGTCTGTTTTTTATGAGCGTATTTTAAAAACTCGTCTGCAATATCTTGTTAGCTTCAGTAACCATTTCCAAAAATATATTTACTGGATCGTGATTCATTAATTTGTTTGAAATCTAGTAATTTTTTTTCTATGTTCTGAAGAAATGAAGTCCAACGGTTTCCTGTTAAATGTATGAGTGCCTTTTTCCCCACAAAATCTGCACCTTTTTCTTACATATTGCTTAATTTCACATTTATTAGAAATAATTTCAATTTCCCCAATGTCTTTCGGTGCTGCAACATTTTCACATAAAATATCATCATCAATTGCTTCTTCGTCTGTCAAATCTTCAGGATCTGGAGGAATTATAACTAATAGTGGATCATCATTATTTTCTGCTGATGACGATTATAAGAGGTAATAATCATCATATAACTCTCGAAAACACTCCAGTGCTTCTTCCGATATCAAAAATCGCTTCTTTGTAGAAGCAAACGTATCTGAAACGAAAATTTACTTCTTTATTGCAAAAAACACAGCTCAGCAAAGGACAACCTTAAGTTACGCATATTAGACTCCAGTTGCGTTTACGCAACGTTTTTTTAAATGTGAATTTAGAAACATAAATATAAAATTTATGCATTACCAGCTGAAGCAATTTTGTTCTTCAGTTTTTCAAGAGTTTATTCCAAACATGAAATTTGAAGTTAAATATGTTCTGCCATGTATGTTTTTCCCTTAAAAATACCCATAATTTTTTTATTCAATGCAACAAAGAACAACATTTTTTAAAAATGTTAAAACTGGAATAATGTGGAAAAAAAAAATTATTAACAATTGAATGGTCCACTGGAAAAACGACCTAATTCACATACTACTTTTTGAACTTTGCTTTATGTTTTATTATAAATTATGTATTATAAATATATGTATTATAAATTTGAATTTGGGTGTTACGGAAAAGTAGGCTCGTATAGTTAAAATTAACATTTGTGTTATAAAATAATTGAATAAAGCATAAAGCAAATTTCAAAAAGTAGTATGTGACTTAGGTCGTTTTGTTCAGTGGACCCTTCAATTAAAGCATGGAGATTCAAACAAAAATTATACTTTAACTCTAAATACTTTGAAACATGCCTTTAAAAAAAGAAATTACTGTTGCGTTTACGCAACTTAAGCAGTCTTAAATGGGTTTTTAACAAATTCAGTTATGCAAATTTTGCAAAGTCATATTTTGTGCTAGTGATCAGGACATCACATTTTAATAGTTATAGCTTACTCATAAGAACCGCATGCTTTTGTCATGGCATTCAAGCTGTTATGCATCACAATTAAAATGAATGTACGTCAAAGAACGCGTTAATATTCCAGTTTCACGCAACTCAAACTCAACTGAAATGTTCTAACATGTAAAGTTGTTAACTCTAGTACATGATTCCAACTGACTTTATTCGCTTTCCAAAT
The DNA here is from genome assembly GCA_038502835.1 of Octonoba sinensis. Taxonomy (NCBI): domain Eukaryota; kingdom Metazoa; phylum Arthropoda; class Arachnida; order Araneae; family Uloboridae; genus Octonoba; species Octonoba sinensis. Next base: position 147,357,095 of record CM076598.1, read on the forward strand.
TTTAAAGTTTTTGGAAAGCAAATACAATCAAGAATTTAGTACTGCTTTATTTGAATTATTTTGGAGGATTTGGAAAGGCTAACTGTCAATAAAATTAAAAAGACGTATTACTTTGCACCATTACTCAATCATACACCATATCTGGACATTCTAGTTACACACACTCAAAGGCACCACCACTAACTACAATATTTTTATCCCTTAAGTTTTCAACAAAAAGAAATGATTTATCCTAGAACCATTCCAAATTCTTTGAAATTTTGACTTCTAATGCATTCAAATTTGACTAAGAACGTAAATGTAATTTTGAGTCTCAAAAAGTTAACATAAGCAAGAATCTGGCTCTGATTAGCTTGATTAACTTTCAAACATTTGATAGTTTATTGCAATCAATAAAATTAAACAGAAATAATCCTTTTCGTTATCATTCAATCACATAACTATCTTAACATTTTGGTTACGCAGGGTTCTTGCCATCCTCACCAACGATTACTATATGATTAAATACGGAAATAATGTGATTATGGTAATATTTTTACTATACTTACTGTTCTGAAAGTTAAATTTTGCGCTCTGTGATATGAGGAAAGAATAATGCCTCGTTCGAAGAAGTATAGCTACTTCCCTGAAGTTTTTCTGGAGAAACTGAATACCCAAAAACCTAATAGACGTTTGGATTGGAAGTAATACAAAGTGCGCTAAAAATGAAAGCTCGAACGTACGTTGCTGTTGTAAAGCTGAACGAAAAAAAAAACTCTGTTCAGATTAATTAGCACAGAACATATACAATATAAAAGATGTATGTCTGCACGTATATGTCCTTTTATTGCAGTTGAAAATTATGCTTTTATGACTGTTTCAAGGAAGTTCCTGAGGTTTTGTGTCCCATCTTAGAAGATTGCATATATCTTACTATGATTTTATTTGCTTTTTATGACATGGGAATGAAAGTATTTGCTTTTCTATTACGAAACCCGCGACTTCCTCACGTGAACGAGTTTATTCGCAAAATGCGATGAGATGGAGCTACATTTCAGCCACGCATTTTTCCCCCCCTGCTGTTTATGCCCATTTCCGATTTGAATCTTTCGCACAAAGGAAAAATAAATAAATAAATAAAGCAACTGTTTTATTTGTTTTCATGAAAAGTAAACATCTCTTCTCAATACGTTATTTTTCTTCTCACCCCTATTTCGATGAAATTGTAGCAGATACGACGCATGCAAAAAATCAAGGAATGTTCCCGCTAAAAGTTCAGATAGTAATTTTATATATAGTAGTATAGTATATTATGTGATTTAAGTTGTTACAAGTGTTTTAACAAATCGGCATCAAGAACAGCTGTCATATTCGCGCTTTGTTACAAATGTCACACTCACTTTTTTTAATGCTTGACCTTTCTTAAGCTACTAAAAAATAATTACGTTTTTCTTGCGTGAGTCGATTCGATTCAGCTTCATTTGCACTCATTCAAATGCAAACTTCCATTTATTATAACTTTTATCTTTAATATCCTTTTATGTTTACTCATGAAATGCTTATTCATGGTCGATGCGTTATATTGGAACTCAAAATAGTGTAGAAAATTGCTTTCTGCCATGCGAGGATTGAAATTCATTAGGGAAAAATGGTTTATTGATTTATTTGTATTTTGGGAAAGTTTAAACATTTATTATATTTTTCTAAAGGTGTTTTAGTGAGATTATAATCGGTAAAGAAATCCTTACAAGTGACATTTCGTGCAGTATTCTTAGTAGAGCGTACGAGTAGAAGATTGTTTCTCCTTTGGTTTTTTTCACGCACTCTGTCAAGGGGCTATCACGTACATTCATTCAAACGACATATAATAAAAGTTTTTGTCGGAAAATGTGTGAGAATTTACTGAAAATCGGCGTCTGATGTAAAAATACAGAGAATTTAAAACAAAAACTAGACATTCATAAAAAAGGCAATTACAGTGAATAAAAGGCATATAACTTACATGTAGCATTAACATAAATAAAATACCTGAGACTCTGTAAAATTACCAAAAGAAAAAAACACACTTGCCGCAACAGTGGCACCATCTGTGCATTCGCTGAATCACTTTTTCTGGCACATGAAGTCAAAGATGGGGGAGTATGCGATATCCGATAGGTGGATTTAGAAGTTGAGCCTACTGTGATGTGATTCCGGTCGGCTAAAGAGGCCTCTGCTATTGGGAGCCAGAGTTGGGATTTATATAATTTGAAGGTACACACCAGACCTGTTTCACTTTTTTATTTGTATTTTTACAGAAATCATATAGCAGTGAGGTAAGAGAAGCAGCTTTCCGCGGAGCTGTTACCGAAAAACTTAATTCATGGCTTTTGAACGAGTATTTACGTAACATATACGAAGAATTTTTAAGACTAGGTTTATAAAATGGAATAAAAACTAGTAATTATATTTTTTAAATATTTTTATTCAAAATAAGCTCTTTCGGGTTCAATACATTTGTTACAGCGGTTTAACAACGATTCGAATGCCGGTTCCAGCTCACATAGTGAGACTGCCTACAAAGCTCGCATCGAAGCTGTTTGTGCACAGTGTGTCAAAAAATTTTTAACGGCCTTATTCACCAAACACGGTCAAATGCACGGTCCAACCGTTATTCGAGCGATCCTCTGTCAAGACCGCTGTTAAAATCGGTATACACCATCCAATTGGAACTGTTATTCTATCGACACTCTCTTTTCTGACAGCAACGAAGACAGCGATGTAATGATTGGCTCAACTTACCCACATCACCTCACGCAATTCCACTGTGTTGACCGTTTGTTTACATTTCTTTCGCTACAAGTGAGTTGTCTTGCAGCAATGATATCGCACATCAGAAGTTGAAAAGCCCTTCTGTGCTTCTGTATAATAAAATCTTTGAGCTATTATTAGTAGCTGTTTTTCAGCACACAATGCATTTTGATTGCTCGTTGGTAGTTTTGTCTACGAGATATTCTACGAACAGTGAATGCGAATTTTTGAAGACGATATCGCACGTGAAAGTCTTTTTCTTTCTGAGTTTCAAGGTAATTTATCCGACAAGAACGAACTCTTTCAGCGAAATTCGAATTTCTCAAGCAATCGTAATTGTAAAACAATCTTTACAAGAGGACATGGAAAATTCATTTGGGAACGGGACTTCGTGCAATAGTAGTGTGCTCCTTTAGGGTGATCAACCTTAATGTAATAGAGTAGCACGAGCAGTTAATTAGGAAAAAGAAGCAAATGAAATTTCAAACTTAATTCACATAATAATAACTTTGTGCGTGATGCAGCGACGGCGGTAACGCACTGGCGTTCAATGTGGACGTTCAGGGTTTGAATCGCACATGGTTACTTGCTTTTTAGTCATTTAACTTATTATATTTGCATAAAAATAAATTTATTTTCATGTTAATAAAATTATAGTTACAACTTTACTTTATAAAAAACAAAGTAAGTAATAATTATAAGAATACTACTTAGAAAGTTATTATAGAAAATTAAAAGTTTAAATTGTGTTATGATTTAACTTTATTTAACATAAATTTTAAACTACAAAAAAGAAGTGTTGAATCAACCTGTTATTTTATTAGTCCCTCATTCCATTAGACCAGTTTTTGTATTTAATAGAAAAACAGCAGCTTCCTCAACAGTCACGTGAATACCGCTTCGCCAAAAAAGGCTTGGAGGAAAGCTATAAGATAAACTTTTATGCCCATTTAGGCACATGACACAATTTAAAACTGTTCGATTTTATTAATGATAAAAATAGTTGTAGTTACCATTCATAAGTATTAGAACTATAAGTTATTTCGCATTTTAAAAAGTAAAATAGTTACCATTTTGATACTTAATGATCCTTTTTTCTGAATAAATTTATTTTATTGTAATTATAATTAATTAAATGAATTGAAAGAAAGAAAGGATAAGCTCTAGATTCGAACCCTGAGCGTTCACGCGGTACGCCTTTACGTTACCAGATAAATTACTTCATCTCTGTTTCATGTATAAACTGATCAGTAAGTAAGCCGAGTTTAAAATTTTAATTTCTTTTTTCTCCTATTTAACAGGCCATTCGGCTCTATTACGTTGAGGGTTGAACACCATAAAGGAGTATTACAATTACATGAAGTCTCGTCCCCAAATGAATTTCCCATGTTGGGTCCAGAGAATCCATCTTTCACCTAGGCTTCTCATTGAAATCAAGAAACTACAAATGGCCGCTTGTTTACTGCGCACGCGCTGTAAATTCGGACAACGGCGAACCCTTCGATTTCTACGGTCGAAGTTTCTTGACAGTCCTCGCTGGGGAATCGCAGTCTCCTAGGCGTGGGGAATACCCTTGAGTCCAAAACGGACCGTGAATACGCTGTCTGACTGCCGGTCGAAAGGTTTGTGAATAAGGCCGTGAGACAACAGCTGGAACCTAGCTTACAGTGCTGCTATCTGTGATGGTAGTTAGCGTGCTCAGAGTTGGCACCACGACTGCGACACATTTCCTGTTGCAATCAATGTACAAAATGTTCTCTGTTTTTTATTCCCTGTAATTTCGTTTTTTAAAACTTTGTAGTTTCTTGATTTTAAGGCTCTGTAATTATACGCCAGATTCAGGAAAAATGACTTCCAGGTTATTCTTATGTATTTTGGGCAAACATTTTTTACAGTGTACTCTACTCAAGATCTGCGTAATACAGGAATATTAATAAAGTTCAAAATAACCCGTTCAGTACTGTCATTACATAAGGTATGTAATATATAAAAATTGAAGGCAAGAAACCTGACCGGACGTATTTTAATTTAAGAATTCTCATAAATTACGGTGTTTCATTCGTAAGAGTCAAAGTAGTGTGCTCTATAAATATATTCCTATCTCATACATCGTAGAAAAACAAGTGTTTCTGACAAACTGCCTCGAGAAATTGACGAGAAATTGAAATCAGTCTTTTGCTGTAGTTTGGCGAAATAAGTGTTTCTTAATTACGTTATAATTAATTAAGTAATGCAAGTAAGCTTATGATTTTGTTTCTTCATTCAAGATAAATTATGTTTTGATAACTGATTTTTGTATGGCTGATGATTTATTTTTTTCCTTTTGCCTTTCCTTTCTTGTCGGTAGTTGTACAGATTGCGGAAAAACAAGATTTCTATTGAGAAGCCGTTATCAATGAACTTTAAGCGGCCTTTACACACACGTTCTTAACCGCGGTCCGGACGACGAGCCATTCAGATCCGCGGTCAAGAGCGTGCGTGTAAATGCAATTTTAGGACGCTCAAGAACGCGGTTGAGAATGACACTCAGATGCGCGCTCATGATCGCGCTCCAAGAAATGATGCATTTTACATACACGTTCTTAACCGCGCATCAAAGCGGGAGGATTGGACAATTCTGCAGGCTGTGGCTTCAGTAGGGGACTTCAATGGAACGCCCCGCATCTGAACGCGATCTTGCGCGCGGTTAAGAATGTGGTGCATTTTTCGACACATTCTTGAACGCCACGGTTTTACTCGCGTTCTTGAGCGTGTTTGGATGCGCCACGGTCAGTCGCGCGGTTAAGAACGTATGTGTAAAGGGCGCTTTATTATTTGATTTGAAACAAATTCTTCGCAAATTTACAGAAACACTCAGTTTCCCTTCTGTCCTTTTACAGAATTTTTTAACAGTGCAATTCGTCTCTGAGGAAAAAATCTTGATTCAAATATTTGTTGTCTTATATGTTCTATCTAACCCTAAAGTTTCAAAGTAAACAGAAAGTAATTTTTCTAGGAATTTGTTAGACCATCTAAACAAATCTAAAACGACCGGGCATTTATGGCAGTACAGGGTAGCCCAAATTAAAGAGGAGAAGGAAAAATTAACGTTAGTACTATTGGCATAAAAACTATTATTGTGCCATGAAATATATTATTTCTTAAAAAATATCATTATTTGCATTTTTTTAAGATGTTCAACTTGCCTAAAAAGATGATTTTTAGGCATATTTACTCTAAAATAGAAGTATTTTAAAGTAAACACAAAGAAAAGTCTATCCTTTCTGTTCTCAAAAGGTGCTTGAATATTCTTCGCACGCGCTTTTATAGAGTGCTAGGAAAAGAAACAAGTGCACTTTTACATGGAAGTTTCTGCTACCGAAATATTCTACACTTTTTATATTCCTTTCAGCGTTACTTTTTATGAACCAGAAACCTTTCTGAAAGTGAAGGACATTGTGGATCAAATATAACACGTAACTTTCAAGTTTTACTTTTTTTGTGAACTAAGGTAATCCAACTCATACGATTTTATACTTCTACAGAGATTTAGACCAGATTTTTCTTTAAACATAGACTTTCTTTAAATTTCCTTGTAGCACCATGTTTTCGTCTAATATACAAATTCTTAAAATAATTTATTTTTCACTTTACTATTTTTAAGGGTTTAGTTTCAATACTTACTGGTTTTAACGATTTTTTTAAAATTTGCAACGGGGTTTATTTCTGAGGAACTCTTTCTTTCTATGCGCTAACACATCCAACAAAGTCAATCGCATATTATATAGAGAAGATATTCCGAAACTTCTAAAACTTAAGCTTGTAGCAACTCAATTTTTAAAAAGGTATGCTACAGCGACGTATTTCTACCCCAACGTATAGTTTCTTCTCAGATATTTTACGAATTAGATAAAGACGCACCAATGTATAGAAATTCTTGCAGAAGGAGGTTTTATGCTTGAAGTTTTACTTTTGTTGATAGATATCAACAACTTTTTACTTTTAAAACTCAAAACCTCAATTCATTTTTAAAATAGTCCATATTTTTCAACCAAACCGCAATTTTCATAACTAAAGCACAATCTTTTTTAGTTTTCCTAATTTCACAATATTTATATTGCGGCAAATAATTCCAACAGTCAGCTACTAAAACATCTTCTTAAAAAAAAACTGATTAGTTTGAAAATTGCATAGCTGTTTTTTAGTTCTTTAATGAAAAGGCTTCTATAAAATAATATTTAACAGTATATTTTCAGCTATTTTATTCTGGTATGAAACTGAACATCACTTCATTCCCTCTGAGTTGTTCTCTATTGACATAAAACTGTGATTAGGTGTAAGAGAAAACGAGGTGGGGAGCAGATACTAAAATTGTTTCCCTGAATTTACGAGGCGATCTCATTCCGGCTTGGGAGAAAATGTGTCACTGCTTTTGTGTTTGCTTGTACAATTACGTTTGTCATTTTCCCAATTATTTACACAGCTGGCAAGACGACTGCATTGATCGAATCGATGCACCTAAACGTATGATAAGGATAACGATTTATGTTTCGTAGCGCTGTCACATATTTTAGCATTAAAACAGTCTAAAACCGCCTATATGGTTGTCGTAGGTTAATGCAGTCTTCAGACTCCTTTTTTTTTTCAAAAGTATTATTAAGTCTCGTTTTTAAAATATTTAAAAAATATTCGGTCAAAAATATGATAATTGGGCTTTATCGCCGTATTATAATATTAGCCCAAGAAATTTATGTATTATATATGTATATTATATAATTCGTGAAAACTCATTAACATAGTTATACTGAAAAATAATCTAGTACACAGTGAAATATACAATTTTTCGCAGAAGTTCCTCTCCAGAGGTTTATTTAAATGACTGGCAATCTTTTCTAAATTGGTGGTTATATGTGTAGCAAAAATACAGTCCTCAAAAGAAATTGTACGCATTATTGGGTGAAAGGATTTTACGCTTACCACACTGTAAAAATTTTTTTTTCCCGAAAATACATGAGTATCTTCTGGACATCATTTATCCGGAGTCTGACGTAAATATACAGAGCTAATAGCAGGACATTACGGAAAGAGAAAATTAGAGAATAAAAAAAGATAACGTTCTGTAAATTGATGGCAATATACAATGAGCCATAGTAGTGCCGCCATCTGTGAGTACGCTGAAGTACGATGTCTGGTACATATAGTTGAAGGCGATTCCTATGCCTCCGGTGTTGGGAGAACTGATCGGTGAAAGCTTATACACTAGGATGGGCCGAAAAGACCTTTTTTTTTTTTTTTTTTTTGAAGTTGTAATAGCGTGGAAAACTTGCGAATTATATAGAAAAGAAAAAATATAAAAAAATTACCAAAATCGGTTGACATCTTCCGGTCGCGCATAGGCCCTAAAGTTTGACAAAATATGAAAAAACCTCATTTCTGCGATGATTTTTTTTAAATTTTTGAGTTATATGTTTTCGTAATGTAATAGTTCTTAACGTCTTCAAATAGAGCTTTAAAACATTGTGTTTTAAGTTGGTTTAGACCAGTTGATATCTTCCGGTCGCGCATAAGCCCCAAAATTTGCCAAAATATTGAAAATTTTACATTTTTACGCATTTTTAGTACTTGATAAATAATTAGTATTTTAATGCAATAGCCGTAGCATTTTTTCACACGAACTGATAATGAGGTAGAAAAAAAAGCTGCTTTGTTTATTGTTCTCCAAATGTACTCAAATTTATTTTTAACTTTGAAAACAAATTCTTGTTGCTCTTATTTTTTTCACTAAATTTGAGATTTCTTTGATTGCTTTTGTAACGTTAAATGCCCTGTAATTTCCAATAATCTTAACTTTTTAAATATTTTTCACTTGAAGTTTAACACTGATATTTACCATACAAAAATTTAAATGCATAATAAGCATTTATTAAACTAAAAAGTAATTGCACGTAATTAAAGCCCGAATGAGCATTAAAATGCTTTAATTACATGCAATTACTGTTTACAGTTTAATTGTGCACAAAGTTCCTTTATTATTCTAAACATTTAATTGTTGAATGTTGAAATAGATAAATCATTTTTATAATTGATTTTGGTATCAGCAGGGTACCCTCCTAAAAGCGATTGCGTACTCTTCCCTCCCCGCATACCCAAAGAAAGCTATAGAGTTTCAAGAACAAAGACCGCTTAAAAGCTAAGAGAACACCTGAAAATTTCCCTAAAAATCTCAATACCCCAGTGCAAAAGTTGGAACAGGGGTAAATATGTAGTATATTAGTTAAAATAATTTTTGAAAAACCTTGAATTAGAAACTAAAAGCAAAATACAAAACTGGATTTAAGGCTTGATCTCACCAACGCTATAAACTCACGGTGGCAGGTATCAATGAAAAATTTGTAGCTCAAGGTTGAAAACTAAATCTGAATGTCAGATTTTTGTTAAATGTTATTCAAATTACTCAAATTTTTCACTTAAAAACAAATTCTTTGTTCTACTGAATTGCTTGCTTGACTAAACTTGATTTTCTTTGTACTGTGAGGTTGAACAGCCTTCATTTCTAACAATATTAATTAATTAATAATTCTTGTTTGAAATTTAACAGATATTTTTGACATTACTGTGATGCTTTCTGTAATGATTGGTTCTGCATGTCAGTCGTGTGACTAGCGACTTGCAGATCCCGTAACTGGGGGAGAGGGAACAGGAATTCAAGAGATACTTTGTCAAGTTTCAAATACATTATTTACGACTGAAGGGCTGCAATATCTCATGCCAAAGAGGGAGGGGTTGTGTAATTGTAAAATATTTAAGCTTTTTAAATATAGAGCAAGTCGGAAAGAACCATGCCCGTTTTTAGTTATCACCATTCTATCACTCTACCTTTTTTTTGGGTACTGTTCTTGTATAGCATTGGGGTCATTGCGCGACCGGAAGTTCTTAATTTATTCACACCATAATGAAATACAATATTCTTATGTTAAAAAATAAAAATGCTGTAACTAGTACGTTAAAATTAAGTATATTAAAGATATTTTAAAAAAACTCGTAGCAATGTGAAATTTTCAATATTTTGGCTAATTTTGGGGCTTGTGCGCGACCGGAAGATATCAACTTATCCAAACCAATTAAAACACAATGTTTTTAAGCTCTATTTGAAGACGTTACAAATTATTACATTACGAAAACATCTAATTCAATTTTTTTTTTTAAATATAGTAAAAATGAGATTTTTTTCATATTTTGTCAAACTTCAGGGCCTATGCGCGACCGGAAGATGTAAACCGATTCTAATAATTTTAGAAAAATATTTTCTTTTCTATATAATTTGCAAGTTTTCCGCGCTATTACAACTTCGAAATAGAAAAAAAGTTTTTTTCGGCTCACCCTATTATGCACAGCTTACTAGAGCTGGAAGTAAACCGCACGCCAACAATATATAATGCATTCCTTGACAACTTTTAAACTGGTACCAGTTTAAACATTATTACAGATCTCAAGAGTCCTGTTTTACGTAATGTGATAGATTCTCTAAGGTTGTACGGAGTGCCGAATTGCAAGAAGTTTTTTGTATTATAGAAACTATTATCAAGAAGCTTTAGTATTTTATTTGAAACAAAGTCCTTTGTAGTTTTAAAGAAACAATCAGTTTCCCTGCTGTCTTTTTACAGAAATTTTTTCAGTACTCTTAATTTAGAATATCGATCCCATTAATATATTAATCATAGGCATGCGCTGAAACGTAAACCCATTTCTTTAAATGCCGATAGTCGCAGATACTTTTATATAAATATCGAAGGCCAAATTAAATAACGCATAATTTCTAGATATGTACGCCTTCCCTGCGGTTAATAGTAAACCAATAAATTATCATGATTTTATGTAGAGCACTCGTTCCACTCGGCATTTTTAGACTGTCCAACTTGAAAGCAAAGTATGATAGATACCTCTTTTGTTAAGGTGTAAGCTTACTTGAAACGTAAAATAAATAGCAGAGACAATCAATATTGCATTTACCAAGTAATGCTATCACATTTCATGCAAATTTGCATATGATATGCATCGCGTACTGTAGGATAATAAGATGGTTATTAGAGAGTTGCTGCTTTGTGAGCGATTTATTACGTTGGATCGATTGAATTGAAATGCAGATGAATAATTTTCTCAACATTTCCATTCATGTTATTAATGAATGGAAACTAATACTAGTTATCATTGTCTGTAAGAAGAATAAGTAAGATTGAAATGCAACTTCGCATTCATTCGTGAAATTCTTTTATTCGCTATATAATTAAATTGTTGAAAGAGGTATTGATAAAATAATTCCTAGCTATAAACCGTCAGTTAAATAAATAACTGTCTCAGAGCTAATTGCACGACATTTGGAAAAAAATCTAGTTAGAGGTAAATTTTTATAATCTCGGCTTAGGTTTAAAAGGCTTTATTTGTACAGTCCTAGAAAAGAAGGCAAAAAATACTTGAACCGTATTTACGCTCGAGACATATGACATATATCATATTTTGAGGAATAAGATATACAATGCTATGATTTTTTTGTGAGGGCAAAGCATCTTTTTCATATCAAAATTAAGATCAATTTTAAAATTTCAAATAACAGAAGTCAGTTTTTATCTCAGATCTGTAAAGCAGATTCAAAATTGCCCTTTGTATATCAAGTTTTGTGTTATAAGTTTCATCCGCGGTTTCACACTTGTGTGATTTTCAAATTTGTTGACGGATTGGGTTTGACACAATCTGAAAATTTTTGTTGCATCAAACTTAAAAACTTGCCTACGTATGAATTCCTTATAATTTACTGCATTCTGAGCAAGTAGTTTTTTTCGAGTTAATTAATTTATTTTTTAGATATTTCAAAAAGTGTCTTGACAAGTGATTGTTTTTCTCATGAGTGTTACCGTTATTAAACATTCTGTAAAATAATCCTTATCAATAATTTATCTAAAAAATTTTGTTTAGGTCATCTTAAATACTTTGTAAGAAGTAAAATAGTATTAAAATTGATATATTTAAAATCTTTTAACTATTTTAATTGCACTTCATCTCAGGAGTGGTACTTTGTTTCTTAAATGAAGCACATAACATTCAATAAAAATGTATTTCATTAAAAATTAACTGTTTTCACTGCAGGTATCAGAAGTAACTGGATAGCCTTAACTAGCAAACCATTTTTTGATTATTAACTAACAAATATATTAATACAATTCTAAATTTAGCTACAGTAACACTCATGAGACAAACGAGCAATACTCTTGCAATATTGCACCAAAAATAATAACAGTAATAAAAATAACAATAATTATAAAAAGAGAGACCAAAATTGAAATTATTTTACCCCATTCATAGCTATGTTACATTAAAAATGTAATAAAACATCACTATTCTCATGATTCTGATCCAGAAATAGATGTTTTTAGACAGAACTAATACAAAATTAATTTCAGTTTAAAAGTAAGCAGTAAAAATATATAAATAAATAGATCTAATTCTGCAAACCATATCTTTAATTTAAGTAAAAGGGAGATAATAGTTTGCAACACGTCACTTTCTTATTTACATAAAGTAACAACTGGCATACCCGAACAAATACTTATTTTTTACTCATTTTTTTGGGGGGGGGGTTACAAGTACGGGAGTTTTTCTTTATTTACCCCTTAAGAATAAAACATATCTTAAACACACAAAAATCATATATGCCAACGTAAAAATTTTGTGCCCAGATGACTCTTTTAAAATATATATAGAGAGAAATAAAATATAATCTTGAATAAAAAACTAATATCAGATTGAGTTAAAGCTCATAAAATATCTGTATCTGTAGATTTATTTATTATTTGGTTGTTTTCAATCATGATTGTAACTTCCTTCTCTTAACAAGTAACACTCATGAGTGGGTAACACTCATGAGATTTATTAAGAAATTCTTCACTAAAAGAAATTCTGACTGTGTTTCTGAAAATTTAATTGGACCGATTGATTCCTCTACAAGAAATACACTATTGCTGAATTGCTTATTTTTATGCTGTAAAAAATATTGGGAAATGAATGGGTAACACTCCTGAGAAGTAATAAAAATACTCATCATGTTGAATTGTTTGTTCCACCATAAAACAGGCAAGGAATAAAACTAACCTATTCTAGATGGTACGAGGTTAAAGTTAACGTACGAGGCTTCCCTACCACAGAAAATAATTACAATATTTAAATATTTTGAAAGTTAAATGATAGGAACTTTCTCGAGGTAACACTCATGAGCTGCATGTCTGGACAAAAACTTTCTTTAAATTTTAAAATATCAGATAAACATTTCAGGAAAATCACTTGCATTTTTGTTAGGTAAACACATATTACTTCATGTTTTAAATCATATTGAATTTAAAAAATACTTGGAATGATATAAAAAAGACTCTGGTTCTGTGAATTTTTTGCTTCGGACACGCAATTTTCCATTTCTTTCCAACTAAAGTAATAGAAAAAGCCTACTATTTCACAACTTGGAAAAAATGTAATGAATGCATTTAATTAACTATGAAATGATGGTTCCTTACTGGTTTTTATAATGGCCGAATAATAGTTTTATCGACATGAAATTCAGATTTTATACTGCGGACATCAAAACGTCAATCCTTTTGAAAATCACCCACTTAAACAGAGAAAAAAAATCCACTTCATAATGTTTTTGTTTTTATGTTTTGTCCGTATAATATTTAAACTACCATAATAGAAATAGTTTTTAACATAAAATATGATCTAACCCAACAATTAGAATGTTTTACATGGATAAAAATATTTATTTAATTTTGTTATGAATTATTAAACTTTGAAACAAAATATGATCTATAACCACAATACATATCAATAAAAATATTAAATAGGGGGTATTATATGAATACCCAACATTTCGTCTTAAAATGTTCAATAATTATTTTAGTATACTTAAAATTTCCGTTTTCTGCCGATTTAGAGGCTGTACTGCATTGCTAAGACGATGTTGGAATAGTTGTACTTGACTTAGTGATTGAAAAAGTAATGCATTAATTATATTTTTTTTCTAAAAATGCTAGTTAACGGTGAACGGAGAACGAATATGTATTAATTTTTGGCTCAAAGCCACATGGTGTCCCATTGCTTACAACCACATGCTGTTTTTATTCCCTATGCTTACAACCCCATACCCTTTGTGAGCAACCGGAGGCAACCTAGGCTGTCAATAGCCTGGGATCTGTGATGATTGTAAGCATAGAAATAAAAAATTGTCCCTTTCAGTTATTTTATGCCAAATTTCTGACATTATTCTTTCTGGGCCATTATTTAGATTTCCATGATATTTTTTCATGGAAATGAATCTTGTCCATCCCCATTTTTCATAAATTTGATGTTCTTATCCTCACCTTTCTTTCAACAGTTTAAAATAGGAGTGTTCTTTATTATTTCTTGCTCAACGTTTTCAATATCTCAAAGTATTAAAAATAAATAAGTAAAAACATTTCTTAAGTAGCTATGATCAGTTGTGTAAGGAAGCAAGAACTGGAGACACATATAACCATGGACTGGAATACATTATAAACCTATTCGTTAAACTTCATTTCGGCATTCATTGAGGTAGTGTATTACTTCCAAGCATGCTTCTGATTGGTGGTGGTTTTGCTTCAAACATTCCTTCCTTTACAATCAGTAGCGGATTTAGGCTGAGGCCGGTGAGGTCCGGGCTTAGGGCGGCAAATTTTGAGGGGCGCCAAAATTTTTAAGACAGCTAAAATTAAAAATCGATTATGTTTTCTGTAAACTGGAAGACCAAATTTTAAAGTTTATTTTATTGCGCGCGCGCTCTTACTATCTAAACATAGTACCATTTTTCCACCCTGAAAACAGTGAAAAGTTATTTGCGTGCAAGTATGAAGCAAGACAGACTCAATGCACTTGCATTACTAACCATTAAAGCACAATTGGTTCAAGAAATTAAGTATAAGGAGGTCATTGATATTTTCGCACGGACGAAAGCAAGAAAACAATTTATTATATGATAAATCAGATAAAAATAATTTATATTTTAGTTAAAAGCAATTTATTATAAATTCTATATTTAATTGTTATGTTAAAAAAATATATTTAATTTATACCTGAATTAGATTTCCTATTATTATTGTTATTATTTTCATTATTTTATACACACACATATATGTATATACGAGGTGTGTCTAAAAAGTTCGGTGAATGGTCTCATAAGTGGGTATTCAAAGTTTGATAGAAGCACGCGTGCCTGTGTAGACACGCACTGACATGTCTGGACCTGATCTCTGTCGGTACTAGCGCAAAGCTTCTAGTGCAGTGCTTATTGCATTCAGTCTAATTGAGTGACCCGAGTAGTATGCGTCATGGAGCAACGACACAACATTAAGTTCTGCTTTAAATTGGGTAAAACGGCGACAGAAACCCATGAGATGTTGGTGCAGGTGTACGGGCAGGATGCTGTGAGTAGGAAATGTGCGTATGATTGGTTTGTACGCTTCCGCGCTGGTAAGGAATCTGTGGAGGACGAACCACGTTCAGCCGGCCATCCACAAGCAGGACACCAGAAAACACTGAACGTGTGTGAGAGATGCTAACAAAAGATCGGCGATTGACTCTGCGATTAATAGCAGAAGAATTGGGTATTAGCAAAGACACTGTAGGGATCATCATCCATGAAGAATTGGGCAAAAGCAAGATTTGTTCACGATTTGTGCCGCACATGCTAACAGATGATCAAAAAGCAAGACGTTTTGAGATGTGTGGCGATTTCATTGACATGTGTGACAGGGATCCTACCTTTCTGGGCTCCATTGTTACAGGAGACGAGTCAGTACGACCCCGAAACGAAAAGACAATCGATGGAATGGCGATCACCTTCTTCCCCGCGACAAACAAAATGCCGTGCGGTAAAATCCAAAGTTAAGACCATGTTAATCACATTTCTCGACAAAGAAGGAATCATCCATAAGGAATTCGTTCCTGCTGGCCAAACGGTGAATGCCGCATTCTACTTGGAGTTTCTCAAACGTTTGTTAAAGCGCATCCGGCGAGTTAGGCCACAGATGTATCAGACCGGAAATTGGGTGTTTCTGCACGACAATGCAGCATCGCATACCAGCATCATGGTACGACAATTTTTGACTCAGAGTGGCGTGACAGTTTTGAAACATCCACCGTACTCTCCAGATCTGGCGCCTGCTAAATTTTTTTTTGTTTCCACGTCTTAACACTGTCCTAAAGGGATCACGGTTTGTGGACGTCGAGGAGGTTCAGAACCAAGTGACGGCTATTATGAGAACGATTCCACATCAAGACTTCTCCAATAGTTTTCAAGCGTTGTACGAACGTTGTCAGAAGTGTGTTGTGACTGGTGGAGAGTATTTTGAAGGTCAATAAATGTACTTACAATTAACATTCTGTTTTTATGTTTTTATCATACCATTCACCGAACTTTTTAGACACACCTCGTATATGTTTATATATATATATATATATATATATATATATATATACTGTTACGAAAGAAAAGGGCGCCATATCGTCTCGGACCTAGGGTGCCCTCAAACCTAAATCCGCTACTGTTTACAACACTAGCTGAGGAGAACGCTTTAAAATAATTTTTGTATTCTCATGATAGCATTTTTTCTTCCACTTATAAACTCAAGTTTCCAATACAAAGCGTAGCAATAATTTAACAACACTTCAGTTAAGTTTTCATAACTATGCTCCAACAATTATATCCGCTCTTGTGATTGGATTTAAGAGTGTTTGACGGTTAAGACTAATTACACGCTCGCTTGAACTTGCTCTCTTCGGCGCTTTCTCTCTGTCTTATCCACTTATCTTTTCCTTCCTTACGTTACACTCCGAAAAAGTTAACCTAACACTAGTTCCTGTTCTATTATTTCTAATTAAATTTTGTAGCTCCATTTAAGATTTTAATGAAACTTAATTCGGATTCACAGAACAACGCGCAAATTGTTTGCATTAGGTTAAATTTCTACTGCTTCTCGCCGCTATAAAAATACCGTCAATTAATTTTTATAGCAGAAAAGCGAAATTAGAATCTAACCGCTTATTAAAATAATACTGGTGATTTTAAATAACGGAAAATTTCAGCAAACAACTGAATGAATTAGTAGTCCTACAAAATCAGAATGAATCGGTACTTAAATTTCGTTCAACGAAGGAAAATAATAATGATCAAACATTTGACTAGCATATTAAGCGTACTTTTAGTCTCTAACAAAATGATATTTTTAATTGCAAAACCATTTTTCTACTACTTGCTTGCAATTAAAAAAGAATAATAGTTAGAAGAAAAAAATTTAAATTGCCAGCGATTTTTTCCTTAAAATATTCAAGTACATAAAAGTTTAAGAAAAAATCATTCAAATTTGAATTGGTATTATGCTTCACATAAAAAAAAATCCAGTTAAATTGGAATTGCCATTAACTTTATTCTTTTTTCAACTTAATATTTTTTGCCAATTAAGAAGACAAAATATAATTTCTTAAATAATCACACTTTCACCATTTTTGGAATTTTGTTTGGAGAACTTGACTATTTTTTTAAGCATAAAAAAGTACAAGCGACCAAGGTGCGCTACAGGTAATTTAGAGTACTTTACATTTCGAGTTTCACATTGTAAACCAATTTTGGGAAGAAGTGTAAACATTTATTGACCTGCGCACAAAGCAAAACTATTTTATAAAGCATGTTTTTTTTTAAATATTTGCTAGCATAAAATCTTCTTAAACTTTAATAATAATAATAATATTAATAATAATAAATAATGATTATAATAAAATAATAAAAACAGGGGGAGAACAGAAAGGAAGAAAAGGAAAAAGGAAATATCCATGATTTACTTAGAGAAAAAAATTGAAGCGGTTTAATTCCGGGACCAGAACCAAAACCCAAATTTTGGCAACTTGTAACTGCTGTGAACTAAAACAAAAAAGGGATCCGTGCAAAAGCAAAATATTGCATGATGGTTTGTGTGAAATTTTATATCTTTCATATTTTCTACGTGAAGTAGTGAAGTATCCTACTTAGGAATTGAGAAATTTTGGAACAGGTACGGACGGGGGAATTTATATGTTGCCCCTAGTATAGACTAATGGGGTGAATACTGTGACTGAGTGCATTGTAATTGTACAGAAGGTGTGGGAAATTATGAGACATTTTGCAATGTTGTGGGGTGGAAAGAATAAAAGTATAGGTATTTATTGTATCGGAATATAGTGTAGTTTAATCATGATTAATATTTGTTCGAAGCAAAATGAAATAGAGTGCCTAAACCCGTTATTTTGACTTAAGGTACTTTTAAATACAGTGCTGATAATTGATTAAAATGAATCTGATTCACGACAGTGATTTAAGCATACGAAGCACTGTGACTGAGAAGGATTTTACTTTTGAGCATTGAAAGCTGAAGCTTCCTTTGTTTACAGTACAAATTAAATCAGATTCACAAAAGGACTTGGACTTTTGTTTCTGCTACTGTAAAATAAATCTGGTTTTGTATTTTATTTAGCATCTATAAATAAATAGGCAAAGACAAAACAGTTGAGTACCATTTTATCCTCTGTTTATAAACCGATTGTCGTACTTTTGCCTTTACTCGGTAGCTATTGGTGAATTTCAGTGTTATCAATTAAAAAACATTTTCAAGTCTAATTGTTTTTTTTTTTTTTTTCTACATCCGACGTAGATTCGAAGCCATTTTTATAAGTCTTTTCTCGTAATCTAAAAATAAATAGGCGAGGACAGTTACGTACCATTTTCTCCTCTGTTTGTGAACCAATTTTCTTACTTTTTTAGTAGCCATTGATGAATTTTAGTGTAATAAAAAAATAATTAACCATTTTTTTCTCCTACTTTCGACGTAGATTCCAAGTCTTTCTTCAGAAGTTTTTTTTCGTTATACTTTGACACTAATCCTTGCATCTGCAATCTGCAATATTTGTACAATACTCAATGCATTTTTTACCATTTACAATTCGAAGAAGAAGAAATTTCAAGAACAAAACAAAAGGCAAAATGTAATCTATTAAGTGTATATCACAGCAAAATCTTACTAATATTAAGGAGTCGGTTAAGCCGTATCCAAACTCTGTGTAAGTCAGTTAGACTGTTGGTCCAGTACAATGTCAAACAAAATAGAATGTAATTCCAAGCTAACACTGTCTAATATAATGTAAAGTGAAATAATTACTGCGGGTGACGCGTGTTTTTGCTGCGAATCAACGTTTCGTAAGTTTATTGATGTGCATACGTGTTTTGAGCTCTTGAGCAATTTGAAAGTGAGTTTTTGCATTTCTAATTTATTCAATAAAAATAGGGCGGCATAAAAGTTTTATTTCTATTTTCTTTACAGGAAAAGAAGTAAAGAAAGATAAAATTTGTGCATAATATGTGTTACAAATGCATTAAATTACATCAATAACTCAGTGGTCAATCAGTCGCACTGAGGAGAGATTACCGTTATTGAAATATTTGAACAAAACAAACTGTTGTCAAAGAGAAAAACTAAAATGTCTAAAAGTCGTTTAAGTGTTCGGGGCTGAACTTGAAAAATTAATGAATTACGGTCGAATTTCGACCTCTGGGCGAACTCTACTTGTTATTAAATGGTGTTTCTTCGAATGTTATTACCGAACAATTTAATGATAAACTTGTTTTGTGTACGTGCGTCTGCCAGAGTATATGGATTTGCTTCGTTTGTACTTATTTATCTAAGAAAATTAATGGATAATAATCTTTACCAAGTTTTTTCATTTAATTAACCGACTTAGATATAAATCTAACATCGCTATGAGGAAGTAAAATGAATGTAACGATAAAAATTGTATGTTACAAAAACCCGTTTCAAAAGATAATGCCAGTCAGCTTTGAATCATGTTTTAGGAATAGCACAAGTAAAAAACCTACAATTTATGTTTTCTGGATCCCTTGTAATTGATTGACCAAAACATTCCCTTTCTATTAGTTGCTTTTTTGTACGCTAATTTGTTGTTTCGCTCTCTTTCTCCAATTTTACTTTATTTATGCTATTATTTTTTTCGATTTGATAATAGGGATTATATTCATATAATGGATGCTAATAATGACTCTTCTGATGAGGTGTTTTTTACTGAATGATGAATGTTTCAGAAAAGTATTTTAGTATTTTAATTGTTGTGAACATTAGATAATGAATCACACTGCTACTTTTTGCGATGAAACATTTTGTTAGGAACCATTTCGGCACTTTAAGCAGATGTTTTACTAATGGGTTTGCTTAATGACTGCACATCTGTCGTCATCGATTGAGTCGGAGGTTTTTCTTTTCTTCTTTCATTTTTTTTTCAATCTGCACGTTATCTGCCTCTTCAAGAGAGAGTATATAAAAACCTGGTTGCAAAGTTGCAAAAACACGTTTTGCAAGATCGGTCACTAAATCAGTAAAGTTACTGATATGTTAAACAAACATTTTGTTTTAGAACTAATAACTTACAGTCAGAATGAACAGAAATCGAAAGAAAATGGTTTCACATTACTAGTTGAAAACCAAATAGTGACAAAGAAAATATGTTGTTTTCTGACACAAATAATGATAATGACATTAAGATGTAGCGTTTGACGACTTTCTTCCTTTTGTATTATAACGGTAAGGGGTTCAAAACCGCACCTCTAAGCTTTGAAATAAAGTGAGGAATACGAAAGAATTTTCGCACCAAAATTAGTCAGTATACTTACTTGTACATTTAAGAAAATTTTTTTTGAATTTAGAAGCAAAGATGTGCATACTTTTATTTTTCTGGACAGCCATTACTAAAGACGGTTTTGACTCATGAGTGATGGAAAACGGATCCTGCGTAGAGCAAAACCGGACACCACATTAATTCGATAAGAAAATATTTTTTTACAAAAAAATATTTGAAAGTTAAAAAAGAAACAAAAACAATGCAAATTTATACAAAACAGCTCAAAATCATGCTGTTTATATGATTACATACGATAAAGTTGCAAGCAAAAATCATAATGAACGAGTCATCTTCCTCACAATTTGAATTATCATCAGGAACCTTTCTTCGGCATTTAGAGCATTAAATCCCCCATCTCTAGCCACCAAATTTGCACATAATTAATTAGCATAGTTGTAAGCTTAACTAATTACTATAGTTGTAAGCTTCATCTTCATTTTACTCATTATCAGTTAAGCGCCGATCGTGGCGTCGTGGTAAGGCGCGGGACTCGTGCGCCCGAGGTTATATAGCCTGGCAGTGTCGGTTTATTTTCAAGATGCAGCAAATCGTCTACACCCATGTCGTATGATTATGCGGCATGTAGAAGATCCCTTGAGTAGACATTTGACTTGGATGCTCTCGGCTAAATTAAATTCCTAGTGCAATCTGCAGGAATTAGAGCTCAGGTGCCACCATCTAGAGGAAACTGAGCGTCAAAGTTCTCAGAGTGGTAATGGCATCCACTGACAGTGGTGCTACTTGAAAAAATGGGTGCCGATTTCCGGGGAATGCACTAGGTCTGCAAAGGATTAGTAACCATATGCAGCCCCGTTCGAGAAAAAGTTAGACCGTAACATTTAACGTGAAATTTATTCAGAATTTTTTAAAAATATTGCCTTCATTTTTAGAATGTGTTCGACGTTTTTTTTCTTGTTAATTTTGTTTTTTAATGTGTAACGGAGTTCGCAGTATCAGCTTTCTTTGCGTCTATTCTTTTTTCTTTATTTCTGCTTTCCTTCTTATTTTTCTCTTCTTTCTTCTCTCATCTTCCTTTCTTCGGCTTCAACATATAATTTACAAGTTTTATGTGTTACGGTTGCAGATTTCTCCCTGGATTTTTGACAACATTATTATTATTTTTAATCAGTTCAACTTCCTGCGATTGAGGCGACAATATTTTGGGTGAAATCTTACATGCCGATTGCAGTTCTGAATCCGAATTCGAGAGCACTGAGTAAAAGACTAAGTTCAAATGCCTTAAAATTATTAACTGCCAGGCAAAAAAATGTCTTTCTATCATGGTAGTTGCAATTGACAACTAGACAGCATAAAAACTACTCTTCAACAATGATTTACTATTACCCGATACCTGAAAATGTACAAGATTAAATTTTTGCCTGAACAGTTAGATCGCCTAAAATTCTTCTTAAGCCTCTTCATAATCTTATGGAACGGTTATAAATTTTACCGAAACGAAGATTAGTGACTTGAAAAATTTATCAGTATATCAGTATTAAATTCAGTCAAGATGAGCTTAACGGTGAAGAATTATCAGAGTCCCGAAGACGTCATCCGTGATAACTGGATTAAATGTTCCTTCTTGGATATCTGACAACCTCCGATGCTCTGTGGAGAAATTAATACAGAGGCTTATTTGAAATTATTGCACACATTAATGCAGCTTCTCTTTGGATCTGCCTGGTGCTTCATCAGCAAAATCGTGGAGCAGCATAAAAGATTGGTAGGCGTCTATTTTTACTATGCACCAAACATATTCGATGAGATCTCGTAGTTGCTTTCTGACATTAACTAAGAAATAATTGACACTAATATGGCTTTGTCACGCAAAGAAAGTAAAGCTAAAACATTACATTTCACGGGAACCATTTAATAAAACATTTTACGATCAAATAGAAAGCATGTAGCTTTAGAATGGTCTCAACTGTTGCTTCTTAATTTTTCCCTTATTTAATTCACAACAATAAAGCAAAATGATGTCATTGTAATTCGTAGTGAAATACAAATGTTTATTAATTGCAAGTATTCATTTTGTTCTTCACGTGTTTATTCCTATCAGGTTATTCAGTATTTATAATGAAATTTGGACTTCGTTTTCAATAAATAAAAAATAAATAATAATCTCAGCGGCGCGACAGCCCGTTGTGGGCCATGGTCTACTGTGCCCATCCCAGTTTTCGAGACCGAGAGTCCTGGGTGGCAGAAACAGATGTTCCGGTCAAGTGGTCGACCTGACGCGGAACCCTCAGTGTTTAGTTCCCAAGCCTGCTTTGGTCCTCATTTTATCGACCCCACTGAAGGATGAAAAGCTGAGTCGACCCTGCGCATCCCTTGAATCGAACATCGGACCTGTGGCATGGTAGCACGGAAGGTCACCACTCAGCCACTGGGCCTCAAAAAAATAAATAACAATAATACTAATAAATAAATTGATAATACTTTCATTCATTCATGTCCAAACATTCATTACGAGAAAGATACATTATTTTAAAGCGAAAAACAATAATTCTGTACCTTAGGAACAGACCAACCTAAGTCACATTATCACTACTTTAAAAATTGAGCGTAAAAATTGAAAATTATTATTTATTTGCATCGTAACAAAGCCGTTGTATCCATCAGGCTACAAAACATGAGTATTAACATTAAAAAAAACACGTACGCTTTATTAATTGTTGATTAATTTTCGTACATTCAAACAATATCTGAATTTTGCCAATTTTGGACTTACGTTAGTCTGGCCCGGAGGTAACGAATTTACACTTCGTAAAAATAAAGTATTTGGCTGGCCCATGCTTTTTCACTTGAAAAATATATTTGGTAAAAGTCAACATTTGTGTGTGAAAACGACAACAGCCCTTTATGCGTTCAGTGGGCCGATGAGATGAGTTTGGAACAAAACACTGGATGTTTCGCTTCAGGCTGACCACACTAACCGGAACACCTGCTTCAGCATCCTAGGGCCCTTGATCTACTAAGCTGAGATGGGCACAGCAGTCCTTGGCACGATCTGCCACTTCACTGAGTTTAGTTTGTTGATTGTTCATCATTATAAAGCCAAAATTAAACTAAGAAATTGGTGAAATGTGCATAATGCTGCATCATGCAAAGCGCAGGCCTGAGGATGTAAACCCGTCTGCATTCAAAAAAATTCTATATACACCATAGGCTTTTAACACGAGTCCGAAACTAAACCACGTGAAGTATAAGTACACATGTGTCTCACAGTGATCGACTCTTAGCTTACAAAGTAATTGACCTTCAAATTTGACTTTTACTTTTAAATTACCAACTTTGAGCCCGTTTAGCTACAAAAGCCAAAAGTGAACCATGCTGTTTTATAATTTTCTAAGTACTATACTACTTGTCAACCCGTGCGGAATTACGCACTAATTTGGGAGAAATGACATTATGAAGAAGAATAGAAAAAAGTAAACGGGTGTTGGTACAAAAGAAGACATGTAATTGAATACATCAGTACAAATTTTTCCCCCACTTATTCAAAATAATAAAATAATCACTATAATAATGATAATTAATTTTATTATTAGTATACATAGCATTAAAATACAATAACGAAAAAGTTACATTACTTAAAATATAGTTACTGTTGGCTGGTTAGCCTCTACACATTCATAATAGAAATGAATGTATGCCTAACGATTGAATAAGTTTAACGCACAGACGTACCTAAAACTGTCCAATTTTCTACATAATAAAAACAGAAGTGTTTTATGTTTGTTTACTGTTTGTATGTTCCTTGTGATAACAGATGGCACCACCATACACCACACCAGTTTGGCATTCATTAAAGGACCCCTTCTTAGACGATTTAAATTTCTAATTTAAGAGAAGTGGTACATTTTTAGAGTGTTTGTCTATTTTTCGTCATTAGCCGGCACGATAAGCTTTAAAATGAGGGGTAAATCATGGAATTTGATAAAGTAATAAGGGAGATCTCGCTGGAGCGACAAAAAACGGGCTAGAGAAATAATTTATAAAGATTGTGTGTAATTAATCTAATAGTTATTTGTGCGGTTCACTTACTGCTTAGAAGGCATTCACGTAAAAAAGCGGGGAAAAAACAACGATATCCCACCAAATTATTTCTGCTAATATGTACCATGTACATAGTATCAATTAGTATGTTTAAAAAAAATATCATGGGTTACTCATGGTTTTAGATGTAGCTGGATCGTATAATTTACACCATGTAATCAAGACCTTGAACTTTGACCACTCTTCAAGGACAAACAAGTCTGATTTCATAGGGGACAGACTTCACTCTTTTTATTATAGTGCCACTAATATATTCTGAAAGTTTTGGAAAAATTAAAGATATTAACTATCACAAGCTGTCCAACTTAAAAAAAAAAATTCTCTAATTTTATTTTAAGGGTTAGCTTCCCCTCAACAATATCATAATTATTACTACTGAACATTTTAAAATGATTAATTAGGTTACGATTACACTAAGATTACGAAATTTTCAACATTAAGGATGCTTGACAACTTCTCTTTTGCCGAGTGTACTCATTTCAAATCTCTAAATAAAAACTTTTATGCGGCGGTTTTTTTCTCTTTTTGTTTAAGGGGGGAAATACATGTAAAGGGATGTACGCAAACTGCCAACCCGGGTGGCGACTTACAGTGTGTAGCAGCTGATATCTCCGGGATTTTTCAAGAAAAATGTTTGAAAATTTCAGTAAATGTTCTTCAATATATCTATAAAATAACCTCAAAATTTCAATAAAATATATTTATTCTTTATGCATTCAAAAAATTCATGAAAATTGCTCTTAATACGCCGTTTTACACGTATTTCCCCCATAACAGACGGCTTATGTGACACAAAGAACATTTTATTGTAGATCAGAACCTTTTCTACATACACTGAACTAAATAACTAGCCCTAAATCTTGATATTGTTTAATTATTTAAAGATTATTTGTTTATTGTAATTTCTATTGATATTTAGAAGCATCAGATTAGGGCCGGCATCAGATTACTCTTCCCTCGTAATTCCAAACAGCCCTTTTAACCTTTTTATTTTCTGATAAAATCATAAATAAAAAAAGTTCATTATAGACTGCGCAAATGAGATGACATCTTTTCATGATTCTGAAAGACAAATTTTCATATCCAAGCACATACAGGCTACCAGCTGAGTCACCCTTAGCACCGTTATTTGCTTCTTGTAATCAGGGCCGGCTCAATCAATGTGCAAAGTGTGCAAAGTACAAGGGCGCCAGCATCTTGGGGGCGCCTCAGCGTCAGAGCAAAAAAAACAATAATCCGTGTTTTACAAAATTAATTCAACAATTCTAGTTGTCTTAACGTAGGCAGACCCAATGATAGTGACTCCTCCCAGACTCTCCATCTTTCAAGTGAAAGAACTTAGCGTCAAAATTCACTTGTGGTGATGGCACTGTTTGATAGAGATAGAGATGTTTAGATGATACCAATCTCTGAAACGCACTAGGTCTGCAATTACCAGAAGCCAACAGAAGCCTATTAGAAAGAAAAAAATAAGTTATTTGTTTCATGTATGTAATTATTAAAGTTTTTAAAATAATTGAAAACGCAATAAAATTATACACAATTTGAATTTATAGTATTTTAGTTTGTATGATTAAAGAGGGCAGGGGTGACTATTTTTATAGAGTCCAAGGGCGCCGAATACCGTCGGGCCAGCCCTGCTTGTAATGCTTCTTCGGTTGTTGTTACGTCATGTATCAGGGGAAGGGGGCAGTTTGTAGAAATATGCTCACATTTTCCAACTTCACCATATGTAGTTGCCAGAAATACTAACGAAATAAAGCATTTAAAGATGAATTAATTGAACAATTTTCAAGTATTTTAAGGACTCACAAAGAGTAATATTTTTGCAATAAAATAAAATTTGTAATGAGACATAATAGGAAACTAAAGTTGAGAAAGCTATGATTTGTGCTTTCAACATGTCATACTATTTATTTTCAATACCCATAACAGGAATTCCTTATTTCGCTCTCAAGAAATATTAACCGAAGTGAATTGATCGATTCCAGCCAGAAAAAAATAAATCCTTGTGAGAAATTCTGCTTCTATTTGGATCTTTATTATGCTTTAATGTTTTAAGTACTTTTACTACCTATTTTATTAGCTAAAAATCATTAAACATTGTATGTAAATAAATTAATGTATTGAAGATAAAAAGAAGCTAAAGAGAGAAAGATGAAATAATTGAGGAATAAAGAGATTTAGAAATTTATGAACGTCACTGAGAATTTTCGCTGAAAACTTTCATTTCGCAGAAAAATTCTTCCCTAAAAATATCACGGTCTCTATAAAAAAAACAGACTAGAGAAAAAAAACAAACCAGGTGCTCCTTACATTGGAAGCGATTAACTGTTTTGCAGATAAATATTGGTCAGATTCTGTTCATACATGATGCTCAACGACAAACTGTAAACAGTTATTTTTGGGAAGTTATTTAAGGTCGGTAATCCGCTGAATGAGCAAAAAATCATCAACGAGTGCAACAAATAAATCTACACGCACCTCATCGAGATGCCAAAGTATACATGGACAAAGCTTCATACAGTATATGGTTCGATACAAGAGTTCCCTAGCATGGTCTCCAGATCTAAAAACCAATCACTTCCTCGCTGTGCGAGCACTTCATGTTGCTTATGAAGAAAAGTGTACACTGTGAAAAATTATAGTTCAACCTTTCACCAAAAACATGGTGAAAATGGTTAAATTTAGCTGCAACCAAAATTTTGGATAAAAGTTGAACCATTATAATGGTGAAGTTTCATCTAGTTTCACCATAAATGGGAAACAAGGAACATAATTTTCAAGGAAGCTAAATTTCACCATTTTCACCTTGTTTTTTGTGAAATGTTGAACTAGAATTTTTTACAACGTAGCTATACTGGATGTGTCACGAAAATAAGTTGAAAGACTATTTCTAGCCATCGCATTGACAACATTACAAAAGGTAGTTCACGAAGCATATCAGTGATATCTACACCTGAATTCTGAAAATTATAATGACAATCATTTGTACCCACCTTATTAACATATAAATTATCAGGAATTCATCTCAATTGCACTGTAAAAAATTCAAGTGCAACCTTTCGCCAAAAACATGGCGAAAATGGTGAAATTTAGCTGCAACCAGCATTTTGGATAAAAGTTGAACCACTATAATGGTGAAGGTTCACTTAGTTTCACCATAAATGGGATTCACCATAAATGGGAAACAAGGCACCATTATAATGGTTCAACTTTTATCCAAAATGTTGGTTGCAGCTAAATTTCACCATTTTCACCATGTTTTTGGTGAAAGGTTAAACTAGAATTTTTCACAGTGTGGTGTTAAAGTAAATAACGAACAAAAATTGTCTAAACTGTACGACGCAAAATCAGTTATTTTAAAAAACCCTGGCGTCGTTGGTGGGAAGGGGGAGAATGGGGGGAACGCGTCCCCCTAAATATTTCGGAATAGTGAAACGTCCCCCGCTCCTAATATTTTAGTTATCTATGGTACAACACTGAATGTAGATGTAAGTTGTAAAACAAAACTCTTTTATCGTAAAAAGATACTATCAAAATTTAACCCAATACTTAAAACTTGAGCCTTTCAAAGTCAGGAAGATGTTGATTTTCTATTGCACCCTAGGATAATTTTATGCTTCTAAGCACAATATTACAAAAAATAAAACTTGCCGAAAAGTGCTTTGAAATTACAAGGAACCTTTTTCTCAATACGAAAGATGTGCTTTTATGGATTGTTACTTCTTGCGGCAAAAAAACATTTCAAACCTTTTTTTTCTGCATTAATAGCCCTCAAACCGATGTTTTTAAACAGTAAAATTTTACTTTCCCCCAAAAAGTTACATTTTGCACGATAAAATATCCAAAATGAAATTTGATGAATGTGTTTTTCAAATATTAGACATGAAAATTCGAGAACATTGTTAATCACAGAGAACCATCTTATTTTTCGTTACCTAATGGGATATTTTCGTATTGGAAATTTTGAGAATTCTATTGACGTCGATTTGATCTAGTAATAAATATGTCAATTGTATATTCAGAACGGAATCTCTCCCCTCCCCCCGCCCCTGCATTTTAGTCCGGTTTTTCGAGTGGAAAATATTTGTTAGTGATGAAGCAATCACACATGTTAAGAAAGACGTCAAATATTCTAACTTAAAGTGTGTTTAAATTTCAATGAAAATTACTTAAACTGGGTATAGCTTGCTTTAACTATACCGATCAATGCCTAAGATGTTAAGACCTCAATGCTCCCTTTTGTTTTATCAGCCAACCGAAAGAAATATTGGTCTCCGGTCCCCTCTAGGCTTCACGGAAATTGAGTTATAATTTTGAGAGTTGTTTCAGTGTTTAAGAAGTAACATTGAGAAGAATTATTTCAAATTGTAAAATTACTTTATAATAATTTATTCATTCCGTCTTCTTTTTCAGACTTTAAGATTGAAGGTTTTCTTTCATATGATTGAAACAGAATTGGTGACCTCTTTTCCTAAAATACTGGCAGCTGGCGGTGGAGAAGAGGGATTGTGGCTCCCCATTAGAGCAATAATCCCTCTCAGTAATTTGGAGTCGGCGACGCCGATGTTAAAAACACAATCCAAAGTTTCTCTTGAAATCTAAAGCATAGTCCCAAGATTATATAACCCATTTTTGCAAGACTTGTAAATTTTTTTCTTTGCTTTAAAAGTCTGGTCTTGTGGGCTTAATACAATTTAGATAATAAAATTGATCCTCAAAACTCCTTATTTCATTCGATTTATATAATATAGATAGATCGATAGATTTCATAACGCCTTTTTAAGCACTCCTAAAATAGTTTTCTCTTAGAATTCCAAATATATATTTGTTAATTTTTATGTTGTTTTAAATTATTTCGTGCTCAGAACCATCATAAAAGTCTTTGAGAGCCAAAGAAAGGAAATGCATCTGATAAAATAAAACGACTTTTGACTGAGTAAAGAAATTATTTTCAACAAATAAAAGTTTCAATCTTTAAACACCAAAAGAAAAAAGAGCCATACTTTTGACATTTTTGAAAATTGAAACGCATTTTCTCATTTCTTATATGTCAAACCAAATAAGTTATGAATATTCAATGATCCTTTTGTGAATACAAAAAGATTATTTCATAAAATAACATATGCTCTGAGAAGTTTCATTTCTTTGACGACCGTTTTATCCATTACTCCTACCATATTGAGTGAGCAAATGATTTTTTTCCATCCAAACCAATAGTCATAGAAAACTAAGGTAGGAAATCTCAACTGACCGATGCAGAATAATGTTAAATCCAGAAAGGTATTACGAAGAGTATAACTCTATTGAAAGTCAATTCAAACTCTTAGATTGCTCCAGAGTGTTGCGCATATCTTGTTGGCCAGTGGTAAATATAAATAAATAAAATTAGCTTTATAACTGCAAAAATTAAAATGTAATTGAATGGTTTTCATAGTTTTGTTCAGTGCCTGTGTCCGACATTAATAGCATTTTCTTCACTGTATGTGTAAAAATTTTATAAAATGTGTCAAGCAGCGATAGTGGTGTTGATGATTTTAACTGCAGAGAATACAATCAGAAGCAGAATATGTTATACACTCAAAGTCTTTAATTATATCATTATGTCTACATGAAGGTGATACAGAAAAATATTTTTAAAATGCACTAAAAAGCCTCATAACGGACAGCCTTTAATTCTGAACACCCCTCTTACGCATTGTATCCCCCTCTTACGCATAGTTTGTATTTGTCCGGCAATAAGGCCAATTCAGCCTATTGTATTAAAAACTTCGCTCGAACGAACACCCCCGATTACGGACGCGGACACTATTTTGGGAGGAAACTGCATTGCAATTTGGGAGAAAGAAATTAATATATTCGAAAATTCATAAATAAAATATCAGAAAGTCAAAGATTGGTGCACATTATAAGGAAGCAAACTGATACCCAGTAGAATCTCCCTACAACGAATTCTCTATACATCGAATCTCTTCCTAAAATGAGATTTTTGTTAGAAATGATTAATAACTTTCAAAATATTCTTCATGTAACGAAATGGTTGTCTCCCTATAGCATTTTTTTCGCAACGTTTATCTTCTCTATTTTTGCCATTCCTGAAGAAAGTAACTAATTTCTGAGCAACTTATTCTCTCACAAAGCATGTAAAACAACGGAAATTTTCAAGGCAAATTAAGTCAAGTACACACTAGCAAAGGTTATTTTCTAAATTGGTGAATTTTGTTAATGTTTTAGCATTTTATTTATTCAATAACAGTTCTACAATATTTTAACAAATTTATAGTGCTATATTACTTTTTAATGTTTAGAACGGAAAAAAATCTCTCTCTCATTTTTATTAGTCGAATTATCTGTTCATAATACCCTCTTCAACTATAGACGAATCTTCCTTTCGCTCAGGAAATGTACATCGAAGAACCACACTAATTCCACACTATCATTCATTTAAAATAATACTATTTAAAAATCTTAACACCATCTCTATTCAGGTCGGATTGCAGACATTTTCCCGACACATAACTTCCCCATACTTACAAAACGGCGCTTCAACCTAAAAGACTCCGTGAACCAGGCAGAAATAAGGTTTTCAAAGAACTCCTTACGTCATAGTTAAAGTAGTTGTTTCTTTACTTTATAAATTGTTATAATTCGTGTTACAGTATGGCAGCATTTGTCTGATGATTTATGGCATAAAAATATGAAGTTTTGAAAATTATAGATCAGTGATCTATTCGCGATTTACTTATCCATGATATGCACTTATTTTTTCAATGCATTGTACTTCAAAATAGAATGTCCGTCCATGCTTAATTTTTGACATAGCTGGGTCAATCCATGTGAAATCCTCCAGGCCATGTTGCTCGCTGATTTTGATTTTTAAAAAATTTTGCCAGTCATTTTTTTGTTATCTTGAGACTCCAAAACAAGTGTTTAAAAGTTTTTTTTTATCCTTGAAATTTTTTATTACAGTTGTTTTCAAGTCACATTTTTAGTGGTTTTACATGAAAATACTGCTTTACATAAATCTTTATAACTTTTTTATTTCTGAATATTTCAAAATGATTTAAAAACCATTATATTCCGTAAGAAATGAGAAAATTTTGCTTTCGGTTTCTTTTTTTGATTTTTTTTTTAAATACGGAAATGGAGTTTGAAAATACCATTTTCAAAACGAAAACTTGTGTTTTTCACGTTAAAATTTTTAATGGAAGAAAGTAAGACTCGCCTGTGTCTTTTTTCAATGAATAGATACCTTTTGGTAGTTTCATCAGAAGCAGTACGAGACATTTGGAGGCTTTCCTTTATTTTGCATAATTAGCCAAACTTGTCATCTCGGTGTAGAAATGCTAACTTTGAGACTCAATATCTAAAAGGGACTGAATGGAATTGTATGAAATTTTAGGAGAATTATCTTCTTATAGATATAAATATGTAGAAAAATTCGATGTGATATCGATATGGTTTTAGAAATACGGCACCTCGATTTCAGGCATAAAATCACATGTCTTTCCGCCTTGTTAGTTTCATCAGAAGCAGTACGAGACATTTGGAGGCTTTCCTTTATTTTGCATAATTAGCCAAACTTGTCATCTCGGTGTAGAAATGCTAACTTTGAGACTCAATATCTAAAAAGGGACTGCATGAAATTGTATAAAAATTTAGGGGAATAATCTCCTTATAGATATAAATATGTAGAAAAGTTTTTATAAGTGAGATCGATGTGGTTTTAGAAATACGGCACCTCGAAGTCAGTCAAAAAATCACATGTCTTTCCACCCTTTTTTCACATCTGTCATCATACTGCCTTATTTATTTTACTCAGTACTTCAAAAGGTAATTTCCAAGGTTTATAAGTTTACTTACAGCGACACATAAACAAAAAAAAATCAATGATCAATGTTAAGTTTCAAAATCAATCTTTGTTTTGTTGTAGTGAGCCAGCACATAATCATATCATGTCTTAACTACTATTCTTTTATTGCTAAACTTACTAAATGATTTGACGAGGAGGAGTTAGTCATGTCGTCTAATGTTTATATTTTACGAATATTCAAATTTTGTGTCTGAAACTGCAACTTTAACTATGACTTTGAAGTGCAACTTTTGAAGTATTTAGTAAAATAAATAAGGCAGTATGATGACATTTAGATGTGAAATAAAGGCGGAAAGACATGTGATTTTATGCCTGAAATCGAGGTGCCGTATTTCTAAAACCATATCGATATCACATCGAATTTTTCTACATATTTATATCTATAAGAAGATAATTCTCCTAAAATTTCATACAATTCCATTCAGTCCCTTTTAGATATTGAGTCTCAAAGTTAGCATTTCTACACCGAGATACCAAGTTTGGCTAATTATACAAAATAAAGGAAAGCCTCCAAATGTTCCATACTGCTTCTGATGAAAGGACCAAAAGATATCTATTTAGAATAAAAAATGTGCAGGTGAGTCTTACTTTCTTCCATTACAATTTTTAACGTGAAAAACGCAAATTTTCGTTTTGAAAATGGTGTTTTCAAACTCCATTTCCGTATTTTTAAAAATATATCATAAAAGAAACCGATTTAAAATTTTTTCTCATTTCGTACGGAATATAATGGTTTTTAAATCATTTTGAAATATTCAGAAATAAAAAAGTTATAAGGATTTATATAAAGCAGTATTTTCATGAAAAACCACGTGACTTGAAAACGGCTGTAATAAAAAATTTCAAGAATTAAAAAGCGTTTAAACACTTGTTTTGGGGTCTCAAGATAACGATAAACTGACTGGCAAAATTTAAAAAAGATCTAAAGCATCGAGCAACGTTTTCCCTTTTTTTCTGGATGATGTCACATGGATTGACTCCAGCTGTCAACAATAGCGAACAATTGTAAAACATTGACTTACGAAAAGATACCAAAATATTTATTATTTAATGTTATATGAATTAATAAATTCATAATCACATTTGTTTTTTGTTTCTACACATGCAGTTCAATAATTAGCGATTTATCATTTCATAAGATTTATATCGCTGGAAAAATCTATCGAATTCTTCTAAGAGCATGAACACTATTTGTGAACTTTAACTTTTACAGGCAGTTTCAAATATTTCTTGTTTAAAAAAATCATTTCCTTCCTTTACTTGTGAAAACTTGTGTCCTTTTCTTCAAACGTAATTTTAACTCTTCTTTTTATCTGGATCTGAACGAATTTGTGATATCTTTTTTTGTATGCATGTGATTTCTCTTGCTGCTATAAGTAACATAAGCTTTAAATAACTAAGTAAGATAAGACTAGTTATTCATTTTTTTACACCTTTTATACGAAAAGGAGAGCTTACACATTCAACTTAGCATCAATTAGAATTTCCCTTTTTGCAGCAGTATCTCTGATGCAAAAGCCTCTTTCCTACATCTTCATACAGTAGAAGCAACGACTTATATATTCCGAATCATCATTTAAGACATTCAAGCTAAAACTTCTGCAGTAGAAGATCAAGATCTATAGTGTGCGTACAATAGTGCACTGTAAAAAAATTGCCTGAAAATACATGATGATCTCCTGGAAATCATTTATCGGAAGTCTAACGTAAGATTACAGAGACTTAAAAATAATAAAATTGCAAAAGTGTTTAAAAAAGGAAATTACAGATAGAATAAAAAGCAGAGAACATTATGTAAATTGTTTTCAACAGATACCATGCTACAGCAGTGGCGCCATCCGTGAGTAAGCTGAATTAATAGTCATGGTACACAAAGTCGAAATTGAGCCCTTTTTTATGGGAAAAGTTAGGATGCAGCCCAACTTGAAAAACAGGAAAACTTAATCGGCAGCTGAGGGTTCCAAATGGTAATTAAAAGTAAATGTTCCAAATGGTGAACTTCGCATCAATACATTTCTGAATATGAGTCTGGACAGTTCATACTATTCACCAAAGCTGTCCAATGGGATTTCGATGCATATATCCCATTACGAAATGTGTCTTTGTTACATAACTTATGATAATACATCTTATATTTTACTGTATCCCTATACATAGCGTGGCAAAGCTCCACCTTATTATTAATAGAAGTTGCCATTACTATACACAGTATGCATAGAAGGGAAGTAAAAGCAGAGAGCATTGTATTAGCTTATTTTTCTCCAATTACATAACAGAGTATAAGGGACGGATTGATTCGCTTATTTTTTTCATTGGACTGTAATTTTACTTTTCCTAGAATTTGTTTTGCAGTTTAAAAATAAATCTTCTATGACAGTTCAAAGTGTGAATACCTTTTATTGATTTACTTTAGATAGCTTTAATTTTGAACTTAATTTGCATCATACAGAAAAAAGGAAAATTAGTTGTCTTAAGTGAACAATATACGTATTTCATTTCTTAAAAATTTGAATGTGTCGAAACGTATGTAATAGTGTTAACAAGGAATTCATATCCTATTTCTTTGATAAATTAATAATTTATATATTCGTATTAGTTTGAGAATTCATCTAGATGTGCATTATGCTCTCTGGATTATGATGTCCCAAAAACTTCCGTGCATCTATGTACTTTCGTGATAATGGTTAGGAAGTTCCGCGGATATATGCTCTAACGATACAGAAAACTTAACCGGGTTATGTTTTATGTTTGCTAGATTATGTTCAGATCATTATCATTATTTGGGTAGCTGCTTTGCCTGGAGTATATTCCATACTGCATATTCAAATAGTTCAACTTTAGTGAAGAACGATTACTGAAGAGTAATGTGTTGTATGAATCAAGTGTGAGAAACTTAAGATTATTTCTTTAAAGACGCTCTCTATGAATATTATTTGCAGGTTTGATCATCTCATACGATTTTATGTGCAAAAAACAATCTTTAAATTAGTAGGTATGATTGTGCCATGTTTAACAATTCAATGACTTGCTATTGTACACTCTCTCCTTCTTCTATCTACTTGCCTCAAAATCTTTCTTTGATTACGACCCTGAGGCTGTCATTTTCCTTTCGTATCATTATGCCCGCTTGCAAATGGAATTAATTTTCATTTATGTCTTTTAGTTGGTCTTCTACAGCCTCTTTTTTGCTGCATTTTTGGTGTCATAATTTGTTCAGCTCATTTTTAATCAGTCGCCCTAACAGCCATAATTACATTAGCAGAAATTAGGTTATAAGCAGAGGCTCTCAAACATTTTCAGTTGCATTGCCTTTTACCTCGCTGAAGCGACATAACGGAAACATAAATAAAGCGACATAATGGCATTGATGATAGAAGATAGTTTCTTCATTTAAAACACATTTTTACGGGGGTTATCTTTTTTTTTTTTCTCACTAATTTACAACAGCAGACAGTTTTTTTTTTTACTTTATAATACGTTAAACATATCCTTCTGCACAGCGCTGAGAATTGTTTGTGGAGTGCTAAGTGCTTTGCGGAGCACAGTTTAGAAACTCTATGTTAAAGACTTCACCTGTAAATAATGAACACAAGTCACTATAATTGCGCTAATTCTCCACATGCCATTAATAGGGCCGAACATGATAATTATTTCTCTAAATTTTTATTTCAGTTTCGTATACTTTTATTTAAATCTTCACTCTCAGAAACGCATGCTCAAATCTCACGAAACTTTCGTCGTATTTGACGAAATGGCTTCGTGAAAAATGCTCCGAGTAAACCTTTCATCAAATTGCCGAAATTTGTGGGGTAACTTCTTAAAGTCACTTGATCGCGTGAGGAAAGAATCGTTATAAATGACGAAATTTTTCTGACGATTGAAGAATCGTCGAAAATGAGGATTCTATTTTTTAGAGTGTTGTGTGATTTAAAAGAAAGCAATTGTTTTTATTATTATTATGAAAATATTTTTGAAACATTAATGTGAAACGAAAATGGGCGACAAGATTGTGCGAAAATTAATAAATATATAAATTTTAAGGCTTGTTGTTTTAATTATTATCCCCTGTCCACTCCGGCTTTTTTCAGGAACAAAGTATTTTGCCATTGATCACAAACGTTTCCTGGAGCTAGTGTTTGAATATTGAATGTCGAAAAGGGCAGCTTCATTTCTCCTATGGGTCAGACGCGTCGATTTGTTTTGGCAGTTTTTCACTCAAATTTATACGCATTATCGAAGTCAATCTTTTAAAAAAATCCTACATATATACATTTTGCTTCTCCAAATCACAGTATTTTTGTCCTCAAATATTACGAAAAAGGGACTAGAGCAAACCGCCTACAGATTTTAGTTAAGAAGTGCTACTTATATCAAAATCAATAACTTTCGCTATTGTGTTTAAAGCTGGAATTCTGTCTGCACCGTTATGCTTTGGTTCAGTCGTAAATCGATATAGATGCGGAGAGCAGTTTGATTTCTGTTTTCTACGTAGAAACATGAAACTCTTCGGTATTAAAGCTACCGTTGTATGCAGAGCCTGACACTCACGGGCAGCTGCTATGGGCCCCTCCTAAAATGAGGGCCCACAACACAGCATTATCAATATCAGAAAATTATTGATTTAAGGGGAAAATTTAAACTTCAGTATACCGAATTCAGTAAATATTGTGTTTATATCAAGACAAGTTATTCAACAAATAAAGAAAAAGAAAGAAAAAATAATGAACTTTAAATGAGAAAATCAACCTACTTATTTTTTAAAGCAATTTTGACTGATCAATTAGCCAGCTTTGTTCTCAATTTTAAGCACCGATATTTACATATAAATTATATATACATAAAAGGCAACTATTATTTTAGTTTTACTGCAATAAATAAAAATTTATAGAACAATTTTACGTTCGTAATTGATACAGGCCTTTTTTTAACGATTACTTCTTCAGAGCAATAGTATTTGCATCAGAATTAAGGACATATTTTTCGTGCGAGACGTTGGAACGATTAAAAAATTTGAGTATTCTGGTCACCTCTTCGGAGCTGGAATACAAGATGAATAATTCGTCGGATTCAGATCGGACGCAGTAAAACAATAAGACCGAATGCACGTTTGGATAATTCATGCTCTTCTGGACTGCTGTATGAAGAAGTTTGACACGGAAGTTCTTAAACAACAGCAGCTGGTACGTTTGAAAGCTATATGATACAACTTTACGCTCTCAGCCCAATATCCTCTTGGCTTAGTGGAGGAGTATTCGCTTTCAAACAGGAAAACCCGTGTTCAATTCCCCAGCGTAGATTGGGGATTACATTTATCAACAATGATGTACCTTTGCTTCATACTTGCTGTGTTATTCTCTAATAGAGTGTTTCCTCAAATATGAAAAACCGTCTGTTTTTTTTTTAAAGTAATGTCTAAAAAGTAAGGTAGCACCGGATCATTTTTGACAAAAGGGTTACTTAAAAAATAACCTTCACTCAGTTTTTACATATCTAAGTCATTTTGACTCGGATCTATTCCGATAACATGATGTTCTTGAAAATAAGCCATTTTACTCCAATAAGAAGAGTTGTGTTTTGAAACAAGTTATGTAGTTTAAACACGCTTGCGAGATGTCTCGCCCATTTAACATGGAACTCTCGGACTACTTAAACACCAGGTGGTTGAATATTTTTAATTATTCCTTAATTTTAATTATATATATATATGTATGTGTGTGTGTATGTACTCTTGCATCAATGACAAGTTGAAACAATGAAGCAGTTAATGGTGCGCATTTGTACTATAAATTTTCAAATAGTTATGCAAGAAATTGCAACACACAATTCAAATGCGCCATCTTTGTTTAAAATCTTAGTACCTAAAATAGTTAAAATAAATATTTCAAATAAGTGTTTCCCCCATGAGTCATTTAATGAAACTTTAAACAAAATTAAACGTACTCAATACATTTGGGCATCGCGCTCTAAATAACAGTTCGGATAAAAAATTTTAACTTTATTTGTGCAAATTTAATTACTTAAAACTAATAAATTTTGAAAGATGTTATCATTCCACTCTTGTTGATTTAATTTATTAGAAACGTTCCTGGCAAACCATTTCTAATGAAAAATTCGGGACATAGTTCTGAGAACAATTTATTTTATCGCTAGTATTTCCTACCGCTTCTCAGCAAGATGCTAAACTCCTCAAACATTTCGATTGCTGCTTGTTTTTCTGTGCCCTTAATAAGATTGAGTTTATTTTCTTTGATTAAGGGTAAAAGTTTCTTTCTTCTTATTTTGTCTAAAGCGGTTAGAATTTCAAATTTAGGCTTAAGTCCTTTTTTAGTACCAGCATAAACTGTTTGTTTGATAAATTAATGAAACATTTCATTTCCTGCAGTAAAACAAAACCACATTCTATGTAATTTTTACTGACGAGAAATGCATAATTTAGCTCGTCTTTAAGCAATTTCCAAGGTAAAATAAAAAATAAAATTAGAGAAATGAGTTAAGTACAAAATGCACAAATAAATTTAAATCGTTAGGCTAAGTCAAATTTACTGTGAACATGTTAAATGCAGAAATAAAGCAAAATAACGTAATAAATCAAATTAACAAAATTACGATATAAGCAGATTGGAGAAAATATTATAGTTTGCCGTAACTTTTTAATCCGAATCCTTCACGATAATTTTGGAAGCGATTAGTTTGTTCAATCTTGCACCTCCCCCCCCCCCCCCACCTCAATCTATATTTTCATCAAACAAATAACATTCAAGTTTCAGTTTTTGATTTGAACAATATTGTATTGAGTTTTCAACACTGCACAAATTAAACAACTCTATGGGGGAGAGTTCGAGTCTTTTTATCACATAATTAAATGTTGTAAATTTTATTTGGATTAAAATTGTCAGAAATAAATTTTGATGTAGAAGTTTTCTTGCGCCTGAAACTTGGTAAAGTTCCAAGTATTCTAAATTATTTCTTAAGTTTTATTCCATCAAATAGAACACTATGACCAAAAAATAAATAAATAATCTGTTTTCCCTTTCCTTTCCTTTTTTTCTTCCAAATAGTATAGTACTAAATTGGAGTGTAAATATATTTTTCGTGTTTGAAAGCATAAGCGACTCTAATTTCCTTCGTTACTTCATAAATAATGAATTTCGAAACTTTTAATGCGTCAAATAAATGCTAAATAAGTTTGTATTAAATAAAGCTAGATTAACGCGGCTTTTACATACCTTAATGATACCGTGAAATATATTACAAAATGAATAAAGAGACTGCAAAATGGACATTAAAAGTGTCGTTTCGCAGATAATTACAAAATGGTGTGAAGTCATAAATGGTGAAATAAGGAGAGACAACTTATTACTCGATGTTACTAGCAAAGTGGTGCAAAATACTGGAGGAATGAAGCAGGAAATCAAGTACAAATTGCACTTTCACTCTGTCCTTTTAAAAAGTATCTGCCTTATTTTTTATCACCTTTTACAGTTTCTAATAATTTCAGCAATTAAGAACATCATTAGAAAGACATATAGATCTTAATTAGTTATTAATAATAAATTATTCTACTATTTAAAAAAGAAAGTTTTTGAATTTAGTAAAATGCAAATGGTTTTGATTCATTTTTCTCCTACTATGATATCAGTATGGATTTTACTGGATAAGGCACATGTTTAAAGTTTATTTATTTTCAATGAGCTAGACGTTTCAAAGAACAGTCGTATTGTTTTTTTTTTAATTACAAATATTTCTTACATTTCAGTCAGAAATTCCACATTTCGAAAATTTTCACTCATTTTAATTGAATTAAGAAATTGGAGTTTTGACGACATATGTATCGACATATGTATCGAAGCTCGGTGGAAAAAGTACCTATGATAATATCTCTAATATTGAGGTTATTGCTGTAGAAGATAGAGGTAATAATTTGCTTATATGTAACTATCTATCTATCAGCACAAAAATTTTAATAACTTCAAATTAAGTACCTTCGGAACTAATCAGGGTTGAAAATTTTGATAGTATTTTTGTCAGAAAATGTCGGATAATAAAAGGAAATCGTTAACGTAGGTAATTTTATCACTTAATTTTTGTACCTCTATATCTCAGTTACACTAGTTTGAATTACTAGACGTTAGCGCTTCGTGCACGAAACGCTATTGATTTCAGAATTGGTTATAACTCATTTTTGCCAAAATCTGACATTGGCGCTTTTAGCACCAAGCCACAGACACACACACACATATATATACATATATATATATATATATATATATATATATATATATATATATATATATATATATATATATATATATATATATATATATATATATCAATGAGATGACTGTTTAGAAATCTTTACTAGGAAGCATAGAGGCATAATTATTTAGTAATAAACTTTCGGGAACAAATATAAAAGTTTATTTACTGAAAATGTCCTTTTAGTATTTATTCCAAAAGCTGATTAGTTAAAGCTGAAATTCCCAAGCTTCATCCTTTTGCAAATTTTTTGGTCTGCATTAAGAATTCATGTTTCTTTGACGTGATGTCTGTTGAATTTTAATGATTAGCAATTAAAGAAATAATGTTTTGTTGCGAATGAGAAACATTTAAATTAAATAAAAAATGATTTGAACTGCTTTAATTTTGCTAATACTAGCAAAACTATATTTTTTTAGGAATAAAACTGAAAAACGATCTCAATTAAGGCGCTTATCAAAATTTTAAGTGTTTTGTAACACAATGGCAAGAGATTTAGCTTGTGTATGTGTATAACTCAAGTTACGGTTGCAGAAATACAATACTCATTATTGTACGGTTGCGAGCATTAGTATTCAATTTTTAATTAAAGGGTATTTCCAAGCATAGAAATCATTAGTTGAAAACGTGTTGATGCATGGGATTTTTCTTAGAAAGATTCCCGATTAGGGACATTTGGCAACATAATCGGCTTTATGGCTGTCGTCATATTACGAAAATGAACGAGAAATTTCGGAGATAAGAAGTCATTAATTATTTTATTTCTGTAATCTAAGAGGAACATATTGTCGTCTTGTAGCATCATAGCTGTATAAAGGAGGAAGTGAAAGGAATTAGTACCGCACTATTTAATATTTAATAAACAATATCAGAAATCATTTGAAGCTAATGAAATTTCATTATGAGTTGTTCTATATTTCTTAATTAGTACGTTAACTAGGTATCTTTTTATACTGTTGCAAAAATTAATATATATATGTATATAATAAAACGTTTTTTGGGAATCCGATTATTCCCTCAAAAGTTGCTAGGGGAGAGAGGTGACAGACAAAGACATTTCCCCCCTCTCATAAGCCGACTTTCAATTTTTGCATATTTTTCAATATTCATTGAATTACTTTATTAATTCTTTTATCACTTTTTGCGATATTTTTTGCTAGAAATTACGCCTTATTTCATGATTTATTTATGATTGTTAAACCTTTACTGGAAAGTGAGCTAAAAATTACTTTTTAATGCAAAGCAACTCATTCTGCCAGCTGACATACACATATAGAAACCAATGTTTGGTGAAAGCTGAGCTGAACAATTCAAAAGTTTGTCTTTGTCAAATGATAGTTTTCCGACGAACTAACGATGCTTGAATATTCAGCAACAGCTTGAATCTGTGGTAATTACAAAATTATGAGCCGTACAACTAAATGGAGCAACAGATAGCTGTAACGATTCCTATTTGCTTTTCTGGATTCGATTGTAAAAGTTCTGCAGTAGTTTAAGACTCGCTATTTTGCAAACCGATAAAAAGAAAAGAACAACTGCTATCGAACTGTCCAAAATTACAAATGATGCTATTGACAGGGTATACTTGTAGTAGAAAAATCGAATTAGAATTTAAATATAAGTGTG
Organism: Octonoba sinensis; assembly: GCA_038502835.1. Classification (NCBI taxonomy): domain Eukaryota; kingdom Metazoa; phylum Arthropoda; class Arachnida; order Araneae; family Uloboridae; genus Octonoba; species Octonoba sinensis. The sequence continues at coordinate 147,399,435 of CM076598.1, forward strand.
CAAGTACATTAGAGTACAGAAGAATGCCATTAGAGTGTTCTGGATATGTTGGGTGACTTAATTATCTTTATTATCCCAATCTTTAAAAGCTATGGCAAATGCTCTGCTACATTCTCTAATAAATGTTTTACATGGTAGAAAATATTAATTTTTTTAATGAGTTATTAAAAGAACCACGTTATATTTCGATGAAAAGTTTATCTGGAAGTACTAACGCAGTATGTTTAATTTGATGATGAGCCCTAAAATACTTTTTGTTAATACCTTCAAGGATGAAACGTTTTGACTTATTTGCTAAATTGTATTTAGGATGTAACAAATACGGTACTTCGACAAGAATTTTGACGTTTTTTAGTGGTTGAATGCCTGTTTAAAAGAAGTGCACTTTCGTTGATAATTTATGTGGTAATAGATTTATAATGCTGCGTTTTTCCTTAATTTGACTGATTTACCCCATTGGTAAGTTATGGAAAATCCATTGAGAAGGGAGGGAGGGGGTCAATAAATTGAGAATTGCTATCTTTGTCAGAAAAAAAAAATTGAAATTTTGACCCGCAATGCATTTTTTTTGTGGATACTTTTCGGCTAGAAAATATATTGTTTATGATTGGAAAGAAATATGAGACTATGAAATTTCACGAAGCTGATAAGGCTTTATCAGTTTCAGAAACAATAATTTTGGAAGGTGCAAGTAGATTTTTCAAACACTGATTGAAATTCATAAGCTTTGTCATAATGAAGTTTATGCAATTTTAGGATTATTTTTACTAGAAGGTTTTTATGCTTTTTTGTGATTTCTAAAAATGAAAATTATGTATGCTTTTTTAAAACCACTGAAAACAGATTTTTAATTCAAGTAGACCGTCATAATAAATTGTAGCCCAAAAAAATTTTTGAAATTAACTTATCGAATTCCCAAGGAATGTTTTTACAGCAACAAGAACAAAAATAATTATAATAATAAATAACTTACTAAGTATGTATATATATATATAACACTATAAGTCGACTCTTTGGATTTGAAAATAAATTAATGTTTAGTTATTTGTGGAGGGTTTTTTTATTTATTGCTTTTTTTCCCTCAATTACCCACAAGAGTTATTACAGAAATATTTTAACCCCCTTAACATTTCTGAATAATAAACGATTGATGTTTTAATGAAAAAACTTCGGATGTTTAAAGAAACGCTTTAATTTTGCTTGTCGGTTACAAAATCATTTTTAATGCCCATACCGTTCTACTTTGAAGTCAAAATCACCTCTATTATCATTATTTCAATTTCAAAATATTTCTTACACGCGAAGGATTAATAAATTTTCATTCAAAATTTCCAAACCGGGTTCAAAACAATACTTCACGAGTACCAACTCTTGTTAACAACAAAAGTAATTTCATTGCAATGCAAAAATCTGGATGAATGGCACGATTTAAAGTGGATATAGCCTTAAACTCATACATAATGCAAAGCTCTCTAAAATAGTACTCATACGTTGCAAATAAAATTTTCCGGACTTTCTGAAAGCGAATGCAAATTCGAATGCGGCAAAAAAAAAATCATACTTTACGTACTCTGTATGAAAGAGTGACTTTTAAACATTATTCCTGTTTGGGCGAGAGGATCGAGTTCTTACTCTCGGCATCTCGATCATTTCTAACTTCGCTTTCCTTTATGCTTTGGCCAGAGCACTTATTCCATTATGCAAATCTGGCGACTAAAGAAGCTCCTTGGCTGCCAGACTTTCTGTTGAAAGATTCCCAAAACAAAACTAATGTAGTCAAAGTATCATTAGAGATTTAAGCCAGACACGTAACAAGAGATGAAAATGGAAAATGAAACATTGCAAATTTTTCTAAGGAATTCGCGTGCAAAAGTATTCTGTTGTTTTGAGAGAATATGAATCAACATTCAAAAATTTCGCAGAAGTTTAGTGATGCACAAGTAACTTTTCATTAGCAAGTGTTATCGAAAAGTAGTTCATTTTTTTCTTCTCGGTGTACCAATATTTCACTTTCTTGTTTTTGCTCATTTCTCAACTATAAATCTGAAAAGATGTAGAATCTACGTATCTATTACCTAGTTCCTTTCCTTAAATTGTAAAAACAATGTATATTTAATCTTAATACATTTTAAGAATCTTGCGTTTATCTGTAAAACAAGGTTTTGTTTACCATCAGAACTTAAAATTAACTAATTATTTCAACTAGGCAATTGCAGGCTATTCAAATTTCTTTCCACACGTTATCTTTGTTTTTTCTTGGGAAGTAAAGTTTTATCGACACTTAAACTGTCTTTATATTCGAGATATAATAAGTACAAAAAAACAAGTGTTTTTATTGATGATAACTCATGTACTTTCAGAAAGAGGAGCTGATAAACTTCCTAAAATTCCGCTTAATCCATCGGTTCTTAACTTGTGGATCGTAATTGAAAGTACGTTACTGGAAGGTTGAAGGAAAGCAAGAGAAAATACACTCTTACGCAATTAAAATTAAAACACACATTTACAGGTACAATACACTTATAAATAAGATTGCATCAGTAATGTCTTTTTTCAATATGTATAACAATTAACTTATCATTACTAAATTAAACACAGCTTCATTAAATGTAAGTAAATCCCTGGCAATCAAAATGCTCAAAATACATTATTATTACATACATTGCGATTGTATAAAATTGTAAGGGGGAGATAAGAGGAATATTGTTACAAGTTCGCCGGATTTCACTTATTCTGGAAGGATGACTCAGTCCTAGTAAAACAGACAGCAAATTATTTACAAATTTACACATTTTCAGTTACTAAATACTTCAGCAATAGCACAAGTGTTTTAAACCATCTTAAAAGACAACGGTAACCACATATTTTACTTCCAAATATGAATATTCAAAAGCAAAATCAAGCTCGCAGTTCACACTACAAAGGTTTCACAACAGCTCAACAACTAACTGTGCTCTGAAACTCAAACTGATTGATTGCTGAAACTCCTACATTGTTGTATTTATACTCTCGAAGCTCAAGAAACATTAATAAAAAGGCAAACTAAAGTAAAATCTGCAAAAGTTGGGTTAGGAAAGTCGCCAAAAATGATGAGATCTTGGCGACATATCGAAAACAATTTTCAACTGAAGATCCAAAAACAGAAAATTTTGAATGGAAATTGATGAAATTTATGCCAAATATTTAGCTAAATTAAAACAAACCCATTATAATGCATAAACAACACCTGTAAGCATAATTTTGTTTTTATACTATTATTGAAAATTAAGTTACTAGTACTGAAAAGTTGAGAGACGTTGGCTTACTGTTTAAAGTAGTATAGAACAAAATAGATGAATGTACCGACAATTTAGCAATGAATCGCTAATGAAGAGATTTTCCTGAATAATAACAAAATTTTAATTGAACGCTCCCAAATATGTGAGGAATGCGATTTTTAAGCGAATGACCTTTTTTGAGAATATTATTCTAATGAAAGTTGAGACATTTGATCCCTTATTTACTGACGCATCTTTCACGTGATAGTGCATTATTTTAAGCGGCGACTGTGGACCTTCAAATGAAACTTGATAATTTTCATACAATACTTTGAAATTTTCTGTACTTTCAAATCAATCAATGAATGTAAAGAATCTGTAAAAAAAATAGGAAATTTTATTTAATGAGATTTTTTTTTTTGGTGGGGGGGACTGAAGTTGTTATATTATATAATGAATAAATGGAGCATTGTAAACAAAGTTCCGCATTCATTTAAGAATTTGTTAGTAAAGTATTTAAATATTTTTTTAATTACTTACCGCTAAAGTTTTCGCAAAATTCCTAATTTTTAAACCATTATTATTATTTTTTAATTACTGAATATATTCCAATCACACAATGCATGCCAAATTTTGCTTAACAACATAATAAATAGTAAAGCACAAATTTTCAGCATTATCGAAGGAAAATAGAGTAACAAGGCGCATTTTGAAATCTCAATAAGCAAAAAAAAATTAGTTTCGAGAAAAATGCATTTTAAATGGCCATTTGTGCTCAAATCCACTTTCAAACTTTAACCCTTGAAATGAGCTCATATTTATGCATGAATCAAATTTTTGTTTTTGTCACAATGAAAAACAGGTCCACTGCAAAAAAAAAAAAAAAAATTGATTTGCTGGCCTATTCTTCGAAAAGTAAGGTCCACCTTCGCCTTAAGCTTCTTTAAGCCCAACGAAGTCCAGTTCGTCAACTGCTCGATGGTATTACAAGTTTCTGGGACCCTGGTAGCCTAGTGGTCAGGATGTTGAGCTTTGGATTGGAGAATCTCGGTTCGATACCCGGGCCGCCGAAAACCCACCATGTACACTTGGGGATACGTGCATGTAAAATCCGTGGACCCTGAAGCCCCGAGGCAGTTCCGAGGGCACCGGTGGGTGGAGATTTTTCCTTCCCTTTACCCATAGGTCTCAAAATTAAGGTGGCGCCATCTGGTGTCATCCAAGTACATTATGAGCCAAGTCGTACTTCCACCATTGGTGCTCATCTTGAAACGGAAGACGCTCATTACTGCCTTAATTCCTAGTCGCTCTGCGAAGGGGAGCTTGGATATCCAAGGGACATAAGCAACAACAACAACAAATTGATTTCTCATGGAAGCTTGCTGTAGACAAAGAAATGAGACGATGCAAATCCGAACTGGATGTAAACATTTAAATATGAATAATCATTAAAAAAAGGGTGAAGATATTACATTTTAAATGGCGTTTTTTAATCATTAAAACTTGAGGACATATAAAGTGATTTGTTAGGAATACTCTTTTTTTTCCTTGATGAACTACGAAAACTAATTGGTAACTTATCGATACATGCGTTTAAAATATTTTGTTTGCTTATTTATTTATTTTTATTCAAAATAAATAAATAAATAAATAAAGCACACTATATAAACATATATTTACAGTGCTGCAAGTATAAGACAAACATATAAATAAACGTAAAACAACTTACACACACACAGAAAAACAGTAATAAAAAGCTAAGAACTCATAACTCAATACATTTAACTTTAAAATCAATAAAAGACATTTAAAAAAAATTTAGTTATTGGATAACTTGTTAAAAAGAATATAAAATTTACAAAGAGGGAATTATTTTATATAATTATATTTGGTACCAGATCCAGGAGCGGATTGGCCCGGGCGGCTGGTCAGCTTTTCTCGACTGGACCATCCCCCCAAGTCGGCCAACACAAAATTTTGTTTATTGCACTTTTCAAACTTGATTTTTTGTTTAAAGCATTTTTCTAAAATATTGTATTAATAAACACATTAAATATGTAACTCCCATATCAAGAAAAACGACATTGCATTAAAACATAATGTTTTTCGTAATTAAAATGTCTTAGAGAGTTCATGTTCTTTCTACCTCTCGACATGAAATATATTCATTCCGGTTTAAAGATAAACGAAATCTCATAGAAAACCATTGCTAATCTTTCATTCCACAACTGAGCCAACGTACCCCGTGCACAGTGGGCCAATTTAGCTCGAATGGTAAATTTTGCTTTTTCATGAGTATAAAAAATTATTTTAAAAGCGTTTCAACAAACAAACACGAACTATGAAAAATATTCTTTCTAGATAATTCTTGTCAAAATGGAAAACGGGGTCTATTAATAAATAAAAAAATATTATTTTTAGCGATAAAATTTACTTACTTCTGTAAAATTTCAAAGTATCTACCTTGTTCTTCAATGGATACCTCTTTATTGACGATATTTATATTAAAAGAGGGGGGCGGAACAACGCACCCATGGTTGGACAGACAGCCTCGTGCGTCCTAGGCTTTTAAAAATATTGCAACTTTATCAATATGCCTTATTGTCAACTATGCCCAGTCTAGTCTAACCAAATGTAGCCTAAAATTGCGTTTTTAGAGCGTGAATTTCTAAAGTTTCCAGTGGAGAACAGTTGGTCGTCTTCTTTTGTCACAAACGTCTCCAGAGGAAATAGAAAATTGCGTCTTTAAGACTTCCATTGACTGAGGGAGATCCCTGAACTCCTTGCCCTCCCCAAAACTCATCAAATATAACCTAAAAAAGCATTTTTAGGACTTAAATTTAAAAAAAAAATTTCGATGTTGACACCCCCCTCCCCTTACTTTCCAAACGTTGCAAAAATTTCGTCTCTAATCAAGTTTAAATTGAGTCTTTAATTTTGAAAAATGTCCGTAGTAAAATACACGAGTCTCTTCCCCAAACAGTCTAAAATTGCGTTTTCATTTTGCCGAGAAAACATAATTTCCCTTATCGTCACCAAATATAACCTAAATTTGTGATTTTATAATTTCAATTTTTCTCAAAATTACCGGAGGAAAGCCGCTGGAAATATCAAAAATTATACTAACTTAAAATTGCGTTTTTAGAATTTCAGTGTCGAAAATTTCCAGGGCATTCCGAAGCTCTCTTTCGCCTAATGTCACAAAACTGGCCTAAAAACGCTTTCAGGACTTTATTTTGCAAAGGATTTCGGGTGGGTGCCCCGACTCACTACATCTCTTAACTTTAACGAACAGAACCTAAAATTGGTTTTAGAAAGTCAATTTCGAAGCATTTCTGGAGGGGAGTTGCCGATCCGTAATTCCCTCTCCTCGTACGTAACCAAACATAACTTAAAATTTTGTTTTGGATCTTGAAACGTTTTGTATCTATCTCCCCCCCCCCCCCTCCTTTACAGAACACAAATTTCACATGAAGAATTTCTCCGTATTAAGCTGAAGATACATTAGCAGATACTTTTATACGAGTAAATAAATAAGTAAACGTAAGGATTTATGTACTAAACCTATGTTCAGTGATAAAGGGGCACTTTACTCAACCAAATGAAATGAAAATGAATAAACGTAGTTTCACTTGAAACATCCGAATTAAACTTCAGTATTTTGTCGAGCATTCTCATCTAAGAGTGCGAGACCTAGAATGTCATTAGCTGGTTAGCTGTAAACGGTACGTTTTATAGTAATTATAGGTTTATAAACACCAACATTACATTAGATATAATGAATTACATACTTCAGATAAATGGTTGTAAAATTAAATTATCGAATTCTAAAACCTTTAAATGATTGTTTCAATTTCAATTGAAGGTAGTAAATTAACAATGTTCCACCAATAAACGTAGTTTATCTTGTTAAAGTGCCTCTTCTTGATGGAAGTCATTTGAACCCAAATATATTGCTTTGAGCAGAATAAATTGAAATTAATTTCATTAGCTAGAAGAGAGGAAGAATTAAACTACTACTGCTAGATATTGAATAAAATAAATTTGGTTTCCAACAATTTTGTTGTGGCCCTACACTATATATATACATATATATATATATATATATATGTGAGTGTGTGTGTGTGTGTGTGTGTGTGTGTGTGTGTACACCTATAATGAAGTTGAAACATCATTTAATTAAAAAAAACATCAAATAAATAATATTATTCCGAGAAAATGTTAAAATTAGAAAACAGTTTTCCATGAAACATATGGAAATTGCTATTGGCATAATATGCAAGAACTTCGAAAAAAAGGTAATGAAAAGTACAGAAACAAAACTACGCCGGTAAAAAAAAATGTCAACGCGTCTGAGTTAAATTTCCGCAGCGTTTTTTTTTTTTTTTTGAAGAAAATTGCGCACACTAATGTAGGAACACAGTTTTTCTCGAAATGTATTCTCCACCAAAACGTGCAGTACTATGCATTGCAATTAAATCATGAGTTCGGGTGTTAAGATCTAGTATCCATAGTTCTCATCACCCCGTGCTTCCGTAGTAACACTTCGAAGAAGAAAAATTGCTTGACATTATGAGGAGGATATTTCAGCATTTTTATTTTTATTTTTTATCTATTTTTTTCGAGTATTTTTCTTTGATTTATCTTTTTTTAATTTCTTTCTTTCTTTTTTCAATTTTTTTAATGATACTGCCCTCAAGCAAGAATGGAAAACTTAAAATAGTTAACTTTGGCAATAATTATAATTCTAATTGTTTTCGTCGAACCTTTTTAACAAACTCACATTTTTCATTCTAGCAATTCCGGTTTTTGTTGCTATTTACCTAAATCTAACATGTTTATAACTATATCGTAAGTCTACCTTGGAGTAATGTCACTCTAAATTTGGTACAGAAAAATCTTATAAACTGTGTAAACAAACGCTTTATTTCAAGTTAACACCAAATCAAGCGTGCATAAATGCGTTAACAAGCAGTGTTAGTTTGCCCTTAAACATCAATAAATTCTTACACCATGCTGACACCATTCGTGAATTATTTTCACCTGTGAAGACCCAAATTTTGACGTACGTTAGGAAACTCTTCCAAGGCCACCCATCGATAGATTATTTATAAACAAACATATCTGCTTCGTCGTTTCCGTCTGCTCTGCCGAAATTTGTTCTTATACTCGGTACGTATGGTTTTAGTTGTGTAACAAAGACAAATAACTTAACATAAGTTAAATGCGTCTTCATTTATGTGTATGTATTTAGGAATTTTATTACACTTAATTTATATTTCAAATGAAATTATTGTTTTAAACAAAAAGTTATTAAATAAAGCAAAATCTGTATTCCGGTACGTAACTGTTATTAGTAAATTACACATACAAAGAAACACACGACCAAAGTTCTGAGTATATTTTTTGTTTATTATTAGTATTATTTACTTTTTTGTTTAAACAAAGTAGCCTGAACGACACAGCTGCTTTTTGCTTTCTTTAAAACTCATTTGTTTATTTTTTTTAAATAAAATTCGCAGTCTTTGAGTTACAATGGTGAAGATGCAGTGGCAATCCGTTGGAGTTCTACAAAAAATATCAGAAATGAAAAACACCCGTACAATCACATGTGCACGTGTACACAACACTGTGTTCACATGAACACCGAGAACTCTCCAATAAGAGAGGACCAATCACAACACCAGAGACTGTGAGAAACCCTTAGAAACAGTCTCTACACAACCTTAAAATCAGAAGGTGGCATGTCTGCTGACAACATATTCTTTAGTACATTTTATACAGTATGCATATATTTTATAGGTATGGTATTTATATTTTGGTATACTTTAAAATAACCAGACAATATTTGATACTTTTGATGGTGTTTCGTGCGAAGATATGAAATATTCTATATTCTATTTATTACATAGGTCTCTTAAAAATCTTGTTTTTATTTTTGCGAAAAATTAACACATGCTGTTTTTCCCTTGGGAAGGTTAGCAAGTGTAGTTGTATGTTTGCTTCTGGTTTCTGGATTTTTTAATAAAAAATTCTAAACTGTAACGTAATTTCACGCAAAAGTTATAGTTTGTATTCTGGAAAAATAAAAGCTTTCGTATTTTATTATCGAAATGTTAAACATCCTGATTTGTTTTATTTTTAAAACAATATATGTTTCCTCAGTCATCAATAATATGCCGCCTTTATTTATATTAATGATTTAAATTTATAATATGTCATTTTTACTGGTATGGTAATTGGAGTTAGTGGTTAATGAAAATTAAATAAATACATTACTTTTTCTCATTGAAATAGCTATATTTCTTAAATGACATACAGTATTTTCTACAAGTAAAAAGGATTACGTTGCAAAAGAAAGCTTTTATTCCTCATCAAAAAACGAATAAACTTATACTTTTTCTGAATGTATTTCACCAGAAGCTTAGAATATTGTTACACAATTTAAAATTAACCTTTAAAATTAAAATACATAATGCAATTTAAAATAATTAGGAACGCATATACTGATTTAAAATTAAAACTGGTCCGTTATTCAAACGAATATTAATGAGCACGAATTCAGCTTGGCTTAATATAAAAGCTTTCAGAATCTTGGCATGCGTTATATAAAAATTTAATATAACAAAATTATCGAATACAAATTACATATATTTAAATTATCAACACCAAGTTAACATAAGATATGTATCTTATGTTAACTTAATTGTCTTCATTAAGCAACTAAAAACATACATACCTCCGTGCAAGAAAAAAAATCTGCAGCAATTGAAACGGAATAGCGAAGCAACTGTCTGTTTATAAATAATGTATCATTGCCATCGGGGAATTTCCACACGTACTTCAAAATTGGTGTTTTCATAGGTGAAAATAATTCACGAATGGTGTAAGAATTCACCAGTATTGGCGTTTGATGCACCCCTCAAAGTGTTCATGGACGCTGTATTTCGTGCTAACTTGAAATAAAGTGCTTGCTTACCCAGTTTTTACCGTTTTTCAACACCAAATATAGAACTACATTACTACCCAGTTTTTAGTGTAACTAAATATAAACATAGAGATTCATTTCATATACCTCTCTTTGAAAGCAGGGGAAACTGTAGGGACGAATTCCGGTAATCCATAGCAGAAAAGATTCCCGTAATATATTAAATATTAAATGCTCTTCCGGACAGAATGAGTTAAACATGTCGTTAAAGAGCAGTTGAGTTTGAGAAATGACATAGGAAAACGTTTATTTCACCTTTCATCGTATAGTTTATGATGTACTTTCATTTATTTAAGAGTAAAGTATGATTTGTAGCTTTTATCCACATATGAGTCACGTAAATGTCAGTGGAGAAAGCATTTGTGGAGTCCTTTAAGTATACTACTGAGCGAGTTTGCTGTTAGTAATGTACATTTTTCTTCTCAACCACAAAAATTATGTATTCTCTTCAGAGGGCTAAGAGGAATAATGTAGCTGAAGTTGTTCCGTACGTGCGACTGTGTTGTAAAAGCTTGTAATTGACTGTACTTTTATATAATCTTACAGCTCCTTGTTAAGAATTTTAATGAGGATGCGTAACTTAAAAAATATGTCTTAAAAGGCAGAAAGAATCCAAATAGAATTGACGGTAAATTATAAAACAGAAAACTGGAAATACGTCTGTAGTAACTGAACGAAGAAAAGGTTCAATTCTGGATGCTTCCACTTCAACTAGTTGTGGCATTTTTTCATAATCGTTTCGCATTCACTGAAGAAGAGCTTGATTACGGCTATTATGACACTACAACCTTAATAACAGCTTGAAGAAGGGGGAACTGTAGCTATGCCTATATCAAGGGAATGTTTCTGGCATTACATCTTGGAACTGCATCTTGCTTTATGTTGTAGAGCTAAAAAGCATGTAAAGAGAGAGATAGAGATGGGCAAAAGTGAATGTGGGTGCTAACCATAGACCTATAACTATGTAGACATTGCAAGGGCTGAGGGCGAAGTCAATGACATATAAATGTGAATTACGTGAGCATGAGTTAAAGAAGTACCGGAGTGATTACTGTAAAGCGAACAAACTTGACACTCGGAGGAAACGAAAATCTCAAAGATCATGCTTAAGTAGCGCTTTTTGTAGCAATTTTTCACACAGGGAGAAATGGAAGGGGGAACTGAGGAAGGGAGACTCGGGTATATATAATTAAAAGGTCTATGGTTCTAACGGTGCGCTTTATTTTCAGGCTCTTCGAGGCTCTCGGTGGTGGCGGGAGGCCGGGCCGAATTGCCTTGTGACCTCAACCTGACCGCGGCGTCATTGGTACTGTGGCATCGGGGTTCCAGCGCAGGAACGCCACTGTACAGCGTGGATGCGCGGGCCGGCTCCGGGCTAGACAACGCCCGACACTTCTCAACGCCCTATCTCGGCTCCCGAGCCCACTTTCAGGCGGGGCATCTCACACTCGACCCCGTCCAGGAGAGTGACGACGGCTCCTACAGGTGCCGGGTTGAGTACAAGCGAGCGCGCACCCAGATTGCAGACCTCAAACTGCATGTGATAGGTAAACTTCTCTTTGTAGCCCTCTCTCTCTCTCTTTCGACTTGGAAATCGCTTCGTTCCTCTTACCTAGCTAACATTCAAATGTTGGAAGGAAGTTAAGTATAGCTTTCGAGTAAAACTTGTCGAAGTTAGAAAACGCATCGGTATCAATATTAAATAACCGGCGACCATCTATTAGTAACGCCTGTGAAACACCACAGTTCTAAAGCTTTAGAGCTGCGCTTGTCAAGAAACATGTGTTACACCAAAAGCAAAAGGATTTTAAATTAAAAAAATATCAAAGCCGAAAATTTTGTTATTTGTTCACCAATCAACTCCTTTTATGATTTTTACAATGCATTGCGGGTACGTTCGTCCAGCGGTTGTCTTTAGCTAGATTAGAGATAAGTTGTCTATTCTTCTTATGATGTGCACATATGATTACGTGAAATTCGAATGTACTGAAACCTAGGAGTAATTTGAAACACTTAAGTGATTTACACACTTTTAAAAATACAAACTTCTGCTATATGTAGATTTTGATTGAAGGGGGGGGGAGTTCTCTACTCCATCCCCTCCCCTGTTATTACGTGGCTTTAGGGTTGCCCTCCTCCGGAAGTGAAGTCCGGATTTAGAAATATGGGGTGGTTGTGATCGCATAATTAAATTCGGAGAACAGGCTCAACTCAATAGTACCTGGAAGACTATTTAGTAGATCAGAAGTAGTAGCTATTATTTTAACAAGTAGAAAAAATTGAGTTATGGAAAATTATGTACTAAACGAATAAATCCTAAATAAAATATATGCTGATTTAATACAGCAATTAATTTTTATTGACATATCTTATTGATGAGATACTTACAACCTCATCCCAATTCGAATATTTCATCTGTACAGACAAAAATAGACACATCATAAACGACTATGGGTAAACAATATTTTATACTAAAGATGGTTCATGGTACAAAAAAAAGGACAAAATAAGATAAAAAAGGGGTTTAGTAAAAAATAATTACTTTTATTGCTTTTAATATAAAGTTATGGAATTTCATACAAAGGGAAAATCGCGGGCGATTTCACCAACAGGTACCTGGAGAAAATGAGAGGGAACAGGGACGAAGAGCTTTGGCCGCCCGAAGGAATCCAAAAATAAAAGGAGAGAAGAGAGTTACTTTACATATAGCTGATGGGACGTTTGTCTAATGGTTCATTTGAGCAGCGCTAAGCGCTTTTACCCGGTATGAAGTAATGGGAAGTTTTAGAGTTGTCACGGCTTTTATAGGCCACAGCGATTTGGGAGAGCTTACTCCGACGTTCGCGTTTACTTACTTGGGCGTGTAGGTGAGACAAGGTCAAAGCAAGTTCGCTCCTCATTCCACACGAGAGACCTAGAAAAGTTGATGAACTCCGCTTAACAGAAACACAAAGGGAAATATATGTACCATGAGCCTGTAGGATGAATTTTTAAGAACATAACATACATCACATATTTTAGAAAAAGGCTATTAATAAATATGAAATAAAATACAATAAAATTCATTACCTAACTGTCCAATACCTAACACTTGAACGAAAACCTAACTACATCTTCTTTATTAGTCCCTGAACGAAGTTAACATCATAATTAGTTGTATTCATTAAATTTTATATTCTTGTTTCTTGCTTGGAAACGCTTAAATTTCAATTTTCTCGTTGCATCTTTTATCCTAACATTTAATAGGATATCGCAATAAAATGTTTTATCATTTTAGTTGATTCTCACCTTTTATAAAATCAAAATGAGCATAAAAATTTAATCTGTTTCGTGTAAGTTCGAATTTTAAATATAAAATTAAAAAATAACCCTTACTTTAGCTAAGATAACATCGAAAGTAAATGCAAAGCAAGATGCATGCAGAGAGAACCCAATGAGAAAAATCAAAACTAAAATAAATGACTGGAATTAAAATAATTTTTTTACCACTTTAGCATGTTTTCAATCAAAACTTAAGTTAGTTTGTCTATATCATACGTTTTGAAAATGAACAAACAGAAAAGAAAAAATATGACTTGATTTCTGAGGTATATGTCAAGAGTTTTTTTTACAATTGGGATTTTAGGAGGATAAACAACTATACCGTTACAAGAATCCAGCAATAATATAGTGGGCCCTACTGCGTACCTATAGTGGCCGTCGCTTAACTTTCCCTAAGTTAAGCGACGGCCTGCCCCTTCCTTTTCACTTCATAGGACACAGTTGAAAGGCTCAATGTATTTAGATGTTAAATAACATTTTTTAAAAAATAGGAGTGTCGTCGAATGAGCATTATTTACTTTTTTGGACGAATAGTGTTCTCCTCCCCCCCCCTCTTCGTTTGCCCTTCAAAATGAATCGCTTTCAGTGATGAGATAACATCCACCCATAGTTTGAGTTGGAAAGGATTACTAATACGAAAACCATATTAACAGCTGAAAAAAATTCAAAAGTTACACTAACGAATACTTTAAATCGTCTCAACATCATATACCGTGATTGAATAAGACAAGGGAAAAGGGCACTGTTGTTTTTTTTTTTTTTCAATCACTTATTTGTCATGTAATATATTCTCACTAAAAGTTACATAAAAATCCTTGTTGGATCTGTTGATTATGAGTTTATAAATTCTTTAATACAAAATATATTTATCTAATGAAGGTTATTAGTAACATTTACAATTTAAGGTGAAACAAAGTAATTCAAAGAGGTGAGGACTCTTTAAAACATACTTTACGTAGTTACCAGGAGTAAGATCGTCACAGATATTTAACCAAAGGATTGACTTAAACATCAACCAATGAGAAGAACGCAGAACAAGCGACGTTCTTTGATAGTTTGAGGTTTGAGCATATTTCCACTGATGCAAGGCTCCACAGTAGTCTTGTGATAGCTATTTACTTTAGTTTTTTGACAATTTGAGTTTCCTTAGTTTTCTTATTGCTCACGTTGATAATTTTTAGTTAAAAATTTTCCGTTAACAGGGTATCTGTTGTTCTGATTAGTTTTAAATATTTCACTTAAATACCAACATAGCATATAACGAAATATTGAAACTTCACCATATTGCTACGACTTAGAATTTTGTTGGTGTTGGTCAAACAAAGCTGAGCTCAAAACTGTACAAGAACTGTTGCTCTTCAGCCCGTATGATGAATTTATGAAAACAACCATTTTTGGCGAACTTGAAGTATAGTTGCCGCCACATTTGGTGTTGTATTACTCCAAACTCCCTTAACTTTTTACAGTGTAGCGAGTAATTAACAAACCGTCGCTCAAATTTTACCGCTAACCAAAAATAACTAACCGTGAAATACTTCATACGTGTTTAACAAAGTTTTAACAGTACATATGGAAATACACATATGAATGCAAATCGAAATTAATAACTCTCGTAATGAAGTTATTTCCTCTCTTATGCAATTTAGATATTTCTATAACAAACTACTATTCCACATAAATTCCTTTCTTCTGCATGAAAATAATACTAAACTTTTCAAAGTGGGACTCAATTGAACTTACTTGAAAAAGCATAATATATATTTCCCAAGACTGAAATAATACATTAAGTGTTTCCAAGTGGGTATTCTAAAGCAAGTATTTGGTGCTGTTCAGGAGAGGAAATAAACAAAAAACTTAAGCAGAGCCATTCCTCGAAATATATACCGCACCGTACCGTAACAGATACATTTTATCCAATAATACTTATAATAAGCTTAAGGGGAAAAAATGATGAAGAATCACACATTTATGGAATTTTCTAAACCTATTTGTTGTTCCCATTACATTTTTTATTTACTACTTTTAAATTGGCATGTGTGGGACGTGAATATCTCTTTTTCTGTATAGAGTGTCCTCATCAAAGGTCTTTGGATATTTGACTTCACAATATAATGCAAGCTTTGTCCCAGGTGAAAAATACAGATTAAAATTAAATTGCTTCTATTATTATTACTACTATTGAAATAAATAATTAAATACAACTTAACTTAAGCATTCATTTTTACTCATTAACTTATTAATAAAGATGTCCTTTGAAAAAAACATTTTCTTAAATTAGTGCATTGCAATCACAACAATCAAAATATGGTCGTACCATAGAGTGAAAATGCCTGTATACATGTAATATTAGTTTTAAAATGATATTTTTTGAAATTTATCAATGTTAAGCGCAACTTTTATGTATTGGAAAATCATTCATAAGGAGGAGACTTGCGTGAGTACATAATGTTTAATTCTAAATGCAGTTAAATCTTTTAAATTGGAGCTATGAACAAATAAGAACACTTTCTGGATATGTCATTAAAATATAGGTTTTCTAAGAATTTTTAACATTCAGAAGATTAACAGTTCCGCCTGAACTACTGCTTTGGAGAATCTAAATTTAAAATGCTCATAATTCTGGAATGATTCCGCTCCACATCCGTAATACTCATACATACTATAATTTGTTGATTTTATTGAGAAGAAAATCTTTATTAATATTTAAAATACATATTATTAACTGTTCAAGATGTTTTAGAAATTTCCCAGATTTTCCTTGCCCGTACGAAGATGAAAGCTGCGCTCTTGTTGAATCCAAATGATAGTTCAGGAGAGCTCTGAGGCACGTGATCTCTCTAATTTAGAAATATTTGCTATTTCCCTAAATAGATTTTCCACATAATCAGCAGTCTTTTTCAATCGTTACCAGTTTTTTTATTCGATCTAGTTCTGAGAGGGGACGGTCAATCCATCTGAGAAGTAAAGGGCTCTGTGTCGCAAAAAGAAAACTTCCCACAAGATGTGTTTAAAAGTTTTTGTTTGTTTGTTTACGACCAATTCAGGTCGCATACATTTTTCGAGTTTATTTTTTTCTCATATGCCTCAAACTCTCGTCCAATATGATAGATAGTACAATACAATACATGAAGGACTGTTTTACTACAAGGATAGGAAATAACAGAAATAGACCCCAGGGCACGGGGGAAATCGAACCCACGATCTCGTTATTGCGCGCAGGTAGGCAGCGGAAACTGACACCAAGACCGCTCGGCCACTGAGGCCCCTAAAAGTTTTTTTTTATTATTTTCTTTCTCGTGAATGTTCATTCACTGGATTGCTACTTATGGGGTTTTAAAATGAAAAATTGTTTATTATAATCTTTGGACTTTTTATGACAGCAGTTTTTAGAATTATTTATAAAAAAGGACCGCGTCCATTTTTTTTTTTCAAAATAGACCCTTTACCTCCCAAATACAGATTTGCTCTTTACTCCCGTTATCATCTTAAAGGTTGCCTTTTTCCATCAATTCTTTCGGTTGATTGTGCACGTATCTTTCCTGTATTCACTTTTCTTCGCATTATTCCTGTTTTATGTTTTTCCATCTTCTTGTTTTCTTAAGTGCCTTTTAATCTTCCGAGAAACGTCATCAAATTATTTTCAGATAGGAATATACGGAATGGGCACAAGATTGTAATTCACAGCAAATCTTACGTTCATAGGCTTTAAAAGAGGTGCAAAGAGCCATAATTCGTCCGATCGTAACCTCAGATCAATTAATGTGAACAATACTTTAAAACATCAAATCACACTCTAAATGTATCTAAAGCATAAACAAAAACCGTAATTGACATCAAAATATGGTGTTTACAGTCTTTCACAAAGAAGATAAATGAACCAATCTCATAGTTGTTTCCAACTACAGTGCAAAAATTATATTATTCTACATAAACTTATTCGAAACTCCCAACATGATTATCAAACACACCAATAAAAATGAAATTCGTAACTAAATAACTTTTGCAACTTCCCGCATGACAAATAAACATAGTTTTTACTTTGCCTTTGTAGATCTGTTGAATAGAAATATATAAGAACATTAAAGTTTAGCGAACAACATTTTTTTCAGAGAGTTAGTTTATAGTAATGGTGACGCTTTCATAGCCGTTTGAAAACACCAGGAAACTCTTTCAATGCCTTCCTTATATTGGTAGAAATAAAATTTCACGTTAAATTAAAGCATAAATGAGCATTAAAACGCAGACATATGTTTCGGGATTGCTTGAAATCCCTTTTTCAATGCGACAGGGAGCTTCTAGATGCAAAACATCCAAATGAAGCAGACAGAACAACAAAAACAAAGCTTATATAGCCTAAGAATTAACTGTAAACCAATGAGAATAAAGGCAGTGTGAAGTGGAAGTAGAAGTAGTAGGAAAGGCACCAATAAAGTCATCACTCACCAACAGTTCAATTTTATAAATTGCCTCAAGCGTGGTAATGGAGTTGGCGTCCCTTTATCCCACGTTTCCAAAAACCCTAACTGATCCTACCAACTTCTGCAAATAAATTCTGTTACTAACAAAAGCTGTACGTTATTGTAAGGAACACTATGACTGATGCGTCAGATTAGTTCTATTGAAGCTCTACTTAAACGAAATACGTGTGAATGAGAATCACGATTTTATAAACGTCTTTAGTAATCCTGGGCAGTAATGGGCAACAAAATGATCCAGATAGGATTATAAAAGTCTTAGATATAATAGTCCCCGGAAACTTAAAAGACAGTTGCCAACTTCATTTTTCTGCATAAGTTTCTGAAGCACGTTTTGAGTGTCCTGGATATCTTCGTCGAGGACACGTAATCTGTACATAGTGTGTAAGGGCCATATGTGTCAATAAAAATACATGAATGGAAGTTTTCAGATAAAAGATACACGTAATTCATCATAAATGAAATTAGTTGTTTTTTCAGACTTGCTCGAATTGGATTTTAATTTACACCACCTAATATTAGACATGCTTTATATTACTCGTTCTTTTCAATGTGCAAATGATTTCTTTGGCTTATAAATAACGTCCTTTTTTATTAAAAACACTCATTTGCACATATATAAAACTCATATCTTGTCTTTTGCCTTAGAAAGTTTTTTTTAGCGTGATATTAGATGATTCGCAGTGATGTTAGATGTTACATTTCAATCATATGCGACAATAGTAGCCTATTTCAAGATGGAAAAACGGTATTGGAGACAAATAAGGTTTCCACTTTTATTAATTTAAATTCCTTAAATATTTTTTTTCAGTTTATATTAATTTTAATTGATTTAGATAATTACAATATGCTCAACAAATATATGATCTGTTATGATCACCGGTTGTTTTTTTTTTTTTTTTCAGACTGTGTTGATTGTAACTGAAGCTTACAGAGGTTTCTTCTAAATTGGGAACCAAACCTCTGGAATATTGTAATGTCACATATGCCATAACTCCTTCCTTATGTAAACTACCTTTTTGACATTATTGGGGCAAGCAAGAGCGTTAAATCCAGATTTTGAATCAGTAACTACCCACCTATAAAATTTTTTTAATGTACCACAATTGTCGTTAGTGAAAGATTAATTTACTGCATTAAATACACAAAACCATTTTGAAACTTGTTTTTGGAGAGATATTTTATCTCTTGTGTATTGGTTACCTTTACTAATTCTGCACGAATAACGAGCAAAAAATATTTAATGCATGTTTTAATTGATTACTATTTTTTAAAACTAATTAATTTATTTATTATTTTCACCATTCGTGAAACGACAATGGTTCGATTTTTTAAAATGTGTTCTCTTCCTTAAAAACTGAAGAAATCGGTTAGAAAATCCCTTTTACGTGTGTTCTTTGTTCCGTAACAAATGTGTCCCTTCGAAACGAAAAGCCAACCATTTATCTTCTTATTTATTTGAAATGATTTTCTTTACGTTTTTTGATATTGATAACTCTTGGTCCTCCTGCGATTACTGCCCTCTTGACTTTGAACAAATCAATTTCAAAAGTTTTCCAGTTTTTTACGACATTTATATTTTGTATGAAATCATCAGAAAGAAAATTGCTGGCACAGAAACCGAGCAGAAAAAAGATATGTTAGATAAATTTCTTATTTATGTGTTTAAGAGATTCGCCGTTTGTATAGAGACTTAAATAGTTAATTAAAGACTTTTGTAATAAAAATTATCGTACTTGAACATGATAGCTATGAAAAAACCGTAATAGAGTTAGTATTAAAATAGTAGTTTAACACTTAAGCTGATTTCACACCAATTGTGGCAGCAACAAGATCCTTGTGTCCATAGATTGTTGTTAGGACGTCACAATAACAGATATGATAAATCCATTCCATATTACGTCACAGCACACTCAACGAATCATGGTCGTCTTGGTAAACGTAATTTTTAATGTTGTAATGAAGGGCATCCAATGAATAAGCACAACGACTTGCTGATTAAACTGTGGGGAACCAACGACGTACGCTAAAAGGTCCCGAAATATATTTGTTACTGTTGCTGTCGGTGGGAACTCAATATTAGCATTTCAAAATCTTTGTCCAGACTATTTCAATGGAAGAATTGGATGTGACAAGCAAATCACTTCTACGATTTATAAATTTTTGAAGTTGTTTTTTTATTTAGTTTATTTATTTTATTGTTCTCGCCATTTTTTTGTTTAAAATTGTTTATTGTAGTGATAGAGATAACCAAAAATGTGTAAATGATACAGACAGTGCTTCAGAGAGAATGTGTTTAATGCACTTAAGCCTATGAGTGTTATAAGAAATTTGTGAATGGCCAACATCAGCTGGAAAATGTGCCCCACTGTACGATTATTTTTTATAATCTGTCGTTCCAAGAGGCGAAACGTACTGATACTTATGTTCCTCTGAAGTTCTACAATGTCCCTTCGAAAGAAAAACATTTTCTCAAAGACAGCCAGAATGCCCCGGAACATGTTCGATTCTTCATCAAGACAATGCTGTACTGCTTTGAGCTTGGATTACACCAGATGATATCGAACATTAGAAATTGAAATGAGGGTGTATTCTCCTCAATGGGGAACTTACGCCGTAAGACTTTTCACGATTTTCTGCATTGAAAAACCATTCCGGGGCTAAATTTTTGCATCAGATACAAAATCGTATTTTCATTGAAATAATCCATTTTCTCCCTTGATGTCCATATCATTTTAAAACATGTAAAATGGAAAGATATCATCGTAATGCCACACTGTAAAAAAGGGAAAGGAAACTGAGTGTTTTCTGAAATTTACGAAGAACTTGTATCTAATCAATTATTCAAGTTTCTTGATAACATTTTCTCAATAAAATTCTTATTTTTTATCACACTTTATAATTACAGAGGAAGATCTGTTAAATTACGTAAAACTGGACACTTGAGATTTGTAACTACCAGTTTAAAAATTGTAAATGAATGTGTAATTAAATGCGTGAGATCTGTGACTACCAGTTTAAAAATTGTCAAAAATGTATTATATATTGTTGGCATAAGGCTTAACTCCAGCCCTAGTGAGCAGCCTGTAGCCCTAAGCGACCGCTCCTAACCGACATCGGAAACATCTTCAAACGAACGGCGCGGACTCGACTAAACTCATCTTCGGATTTATGTTTCAGAAATAGAAATTTAGCGTACTCATAGATAACGCCACCACTGCGGCATATTATCTTTTGCTTTCGATTTACAGAATGTTCTCTCTTTATTTATTCACTGTAATTTTATATTTTAAAGACTTTTTATTTTATACTTTTATTTATCTGCAATTTTACATCAGACTCCAGATAAATGATTTCCAAGACATTCTCATTGTGCATGCAGTTTGATAAACATCAAACTTAGCACATGTGGCAAAAACTAAGTCTAATAGGGGTTGGTGTGATTAAGAGATTTATTAAACTGAATACTCTGTCGGAATCTACTTACTATACGGGATCAGTTTGGCAGTCAAAAAAAGATGTGATTTTTTGTGGTACCACTGTAAGGTTTTCAACTCATCAGAGATTAAATTGAGTTTTATGTGAAACAAAAATATTTTTCTCATTTCAATAATTTAGTTCTCTCTTTAGTTTTCTCATTTCAATAATTATTTCGCATATAGACTGTAAATTTAGGTATGTTATTAAAAGCGATTTCTTTCGATTCTTATGAATCTTTAATTTCATTTCAGTTCCGCCCAAAGAAGCCATTATTATGGATGAGTATGGACAACACCTACATGGTATAATAGGACCCTACAATGAAGGTTTTCCCCTGGCCCTTGCTTGTGAAGGTGAAGGTGGTAAGTAAAATTTTTATTTTTAATCATTCAGAATACCAGTTCGCTATAAGGTAAAGCTAGGAGAGCCTGCGCGCAATTGAAAGAATAATTTTTAAAAATCGAAGTATTACTTTTTTGTTCAGCTATTGATGAATAACTGTGACTTCATTTGTTTTTCATGCATTTTCATTGATATTTCGTTGTTTTGCTTTAATTTAATGCAACAGCTGTAAAAAAACCAAGAAGACTAATTTGCGCAATCTGTCCTTACAGGATAGGTATGATTGCGCACAGGGGTAGGAGAGATTGTTATTCATAAAAACTGCAATTAAATTAGCAATGTTAGCAACAATATTTACAGTTGTAGTTTAGCGTAAAAATTTTAGCTGTTAGCAATAATACTTACACTAAAACTATGTTGTTGTAAGGGTTTTTATAATCACATACAGTTGTAATAGGAATAAATAATTTAACTCAATGATTACAGAACCGGAAAAACAGTGTTTTAATTAAAGATACAAAATAAAGAAGAAAAGAAAGTTTAAATTATAATTAATCTTATTCATTTTCAGTTTCAATGTCTTTTGTTTGTTAACCGAAGTTGTTGTCGTCCACAATCGGTATACTTATTGCTGTAAGTAGTGCAACCATCTGCTACAAATAGCACACTGAATCCATTAATGCCTACCGTCCCTTTTTAGAGACAGTCTGAAAAGTACGTCTGAAGCAACCGAAAATAAACATTTCAACAAAAAATTGTTTAAATAATTTCATAACGGGTTATTATAAGGTTAGGAATACATTAAAACATTTTTTTGTTGAAAAGCTTATTTTTGGGTGTTTCAGACGTACTTTTCAGACTGTCCCTAAAAAGGAACGGTAGGCATTAATGTCACTGGTCGAAGTTGTCTCCTGGTACAGCTTCAGACATTCAGTGCACTCATCCTCGTTGTCCTGTCTGACATGGTCCCAAACATTCAGTATTTTGACATTATTTTCTTCTGAGGTGGCTGATGACGAAGATGTTTCAAAATTTAAACATTTTTTTTTTGTTTTCTTTCCTGAAAGTTTCTGGTTCCCACTATTTCTGGAAGCATCCTATCTTCAGACGTTCGCTTCTTTTTGTAGCTGCTTATTTCTTAATTTTTCTCTCGAATATATGTGCGGGTCAGTAACATTCGTTGCACTTTGTTTTCTTTTTCATTTTGACGGCATTAAACTGTTTGGAAAAATAGTTTACTAATAAGAATATTTGTATAAAACTAGCACATTATTAATTTATTAGCAAAATTTTCGTCTATGAAAAGAAATTTATTCACAAATTACTTTATTTGCACATTTATTTCCGAAACGTATATTTCATAACTTAAATATTCAGAAGAAATAAAATCGCACGAACTTGTTTTCAACGATTTATACGGTATAAAAAACTACAGTCCCTTGAAAACACAAATTATAAAGTCACGACAACTTTATCCTCTCGATATAGAACTATAGTCAAAATATTTGATTAATGCCTGTTAAAGAGACACCCGTGAATTTTTTATATAAAAAAATAAATTCAAAAACCAATTTAAAGTTTTAAAATATTCAAGTCTCAAAAATGTGTTGAGAGGGCATAATATTTTACATTTTATGTTTTAGTAAAAATTCAGAACGCCCCTTTTAATCCATTAATGCAGCGAATTTAATCGATTCATACGTTTCACATGTAATTTGCAATTTATGCTGCATTACCAACAAGTTATGGGTAATAATATTATGCTCAATCTCTCCTAGCATGAAAACTAACGGGAGAAACGCGCAATCTCTCCTAAGTACAAGACGCGCAAACAATCCTATTTCGGTAGGACAGATTGCGCGGACTTTTACTTAAATAGGGTGGCTTCTAGAAAGAAATGCTGGCCTTCCCACTGTTAGTCTAGCTTAGTAGCTTACGAAAAATCGCTTAAGTTTAGAATATTTTGTACTACTGCTAGTCTATAGAATTTCAAAGAACGCATTATGAAAATTCAAGCACTTACCTTGTGAAAATAATATAGAATATCTATGCTTAATCACAGACGTTCATATGAATCAACTTGCACTTTCAAGTAGACAATCCACTACTGCCGTTGTACAAATGCATTGCGTTAGGTCGCGTGCACCCTACTTCTTCCCCCCGAACTCACAGGTGCGCAATCTCTCCGACCGCGCAATCTATCCTAGCTTTACCTTAAACAAATATCGCTTCAACAAATATTTACAGAAACAGTTCTTGGGAAACTAATTTGTGTCATATACATAACGGATTTTCATACACTTGCTCAGAGTTTAGTTTTTATCCCGCAGGCGCTCTAGACCTTCAGATGTCTTGGCGACCAGACCAAGCAGCCATTGTATACAGCAGGGTTTAATTTGCATGGGAGTTCGCTGGAACTGAGCTCTTGCGATTCCTTTCAATTGTATGCGATTTTTTAAACCATATTTTACGAGTTCAGACTATTTATGTGTGAAAATCAGTTCCAAAAATCATAATGCTACCGCACTTATTTTATTAATTTATTTTGAAATTAAGCCACGTTGTAATACAGGCTTGTAGCATTTTGGGTGACGGAAAAATTGGTTTTGAGATGCGAAATGAAACCAATACATATAAATAATAAAGCCAGTTTCCTTACAGCTAACATTACACTGTTAAAAATGATGTGCTTAAAAATTTGGAAATATACCTGCTTATTTTGTTTAAGTAGTTTTTGCTTAAAATTGAGCAAACGCCCTTCTCAGTTTTAAATACCGATGCTTACTTAGGAATTAAAGTTACCGAAAGTATTAACTGCAGTGAAATAAAAATTTATCGTGCAACAATTTTCATAATTACTAAAGGGCTTTTTTTAACGATTACTTCTTCAAAACAACAGTATTTGTGTCAAAATTAAGGAACTATTTACTGCGCGAGACGTCAGAACGATTCGAGAATGTGACTGGTCTGTTCGCGTCTTCAGAGAAGCAATACAAGGGATGGATAATTCGTCGGATTAGGATTGGACGCAGTAAAGTAAAAAAAGACAGAATGGACGAATGGATTATTAACGCTCTTCTGAATTGTGCTATGAAGAAAATACGTACTTCAGCACCCGCAGTTGGTACGTTTGGAAGTTATATAATTTAACTTTTCTCTCGTCGATCGACGTCCTCCTGGCGCAGAGGTACGTTTACAAGGGGCAGTGGCACGAGTAATAGGAAACGGTCTGGATAGTCCCTGTTCTAACCCCAGTGAGGAGTTTTTTTCTCTAGTAGTCTCAAAACTGAGATCGCATCGGATCACTTTTTGAGAAAAGGATCACTTAAAAATCAAGAATTCGGTTTTTCAAATTTAAGTCATTTCGATTCGGGGCTATTCCGAGAACATGATGCTCTTGAAAACAAGCCTTTTTATCCCAATAAGAAGAATTATGATTTAACAGTGTAAAGGAAATACAAAAATGTAGCATGAAAGTTTTCTATGATAGCGATGTATGCTGTTTAATTGAAGAAAGTAATCGTTTGATAGAACTTAAAAAAAGCATTTTTTCTTATCTGGTTCCTCAATAAGTAAAGCAATTTTACTAATTCCAACTTTAACTTTGCAATCTTTATTACGTCTCTTTTACTTCATTTCCTGACAGAAAAAGAAAAAAAAATACTAAAGAAAAGCAATTTTAGCCCCTCCGCATTACAATGATATTCATGGATTATTCATTGGAGGCATTTCCGCTCTTTAGCAAACATTTTGTACTTTTGATTGAAGTGAAAATAGAAACATTTACACATTTGCAATTCAAAGTAACTACATTAATTAATAGACGGTTGGAAGGTAAGACGAAGAATTTTATATTAAGAGAGAACGTTGCATTCCCTCAGGCGATTTACGACTTTTCTTTCTTTGAAGCAAATTTCAGTTTTTCTCCATTTTCAATTGCATTTACTTTTTCTTCGAGTCGTTTTTCCCCGTATATTAAGAATGCAGTCGAGATTGGCTTAGTACTGAACTCTTAGGAGTCTTAATGTTGAACCATGCACAGAAAGGTTTTTTTAACAGAAAAAAAAAAAAAAAAAAAAACCTGCTTGAAGCACGCCATAAAGTTTTTAAGTTAAAATGCAATATATATATATATATATCTTGAAGTCAATGATTTACATTTTTACATTTCTTTGCAATTGACTCTCACGAAGCTAACAAAAGCTGCAAAGCTATTTTTTGATAACATAAAATCGATGTAATTTTCCACTGAAAATTGTCATGCTACGTTACACATTCAGATAGTTTAATATTGCTTTCAGGCAAAAAATACTTTTGAGATAGGAAATTAAACATGCAGCACTATGTCTTATCTGTACATTTCATACATTAGTACATAGCGCATGTATGGTGTCAGTGATGCAAAATATGTTTAGTCTTGACGCAAATAAACAAATTACTTCTGTGTCAGAACTTGTTAACCTTCAAATATTCAATTTTTTGAAGAAAATATATGTTATTCCCCATTTTTTTATGAACAGTTTGGTACTAAACTTTTAATGATAGTCAAAATACTTCCGAAGTTATAAATGAAAATAGTAGGTATTATTTATATTTGCTTACGTTTGGGACCTTTAAATCGTCTGTGCCAAGCCCGTTTTAGCATGCCGAGTGTTTTAGTTCTCGATCCCTTTTCGCATACGCTATAGCACAGCTTCTACAGTTATCTATTTTATGCTACTTGTTTAGACAGAAAAAGAACATCTAAAGTGTTTATTTTGCTTTAAAATCGACGGTAGAAACCGTAATTGGTTCTTTCTTTACCAAAGCTGTTTTCCGTTTGCTATCTCGCATTCTTTTTCAGTAAAGTAATATTATTCATATTTTAATATTAATCCTGCTACTAAAAAGCGATCTTCGGGTCAAAGACCCAAAGAAAAAATGAATTTCAAGGTAATAAATATTTGAAAAAAAGGCAAAAATTCTAGTTTATTTGTTAAAGCGAAAGCTGACTCCAGTGCATCTGCAAAAAAAATATCATCGAGCTCTGCTGATATTCATTCCTGTGCAGATTTTATCTCGGAGGAGTTTAAATTCCATAGAAATTTTATTTAAAACATTAAAGCACAATGTAAGATGTTCTATTTGTTATGGACAGCTAAAATTCTATGAGAAGTCGACTGGGGGCCTATCATCATCATTATGCGTCGCCTGCAGCAAATGTCGAGTTGAAATCGACTTCCAAGGAAAATAAATACAATGTCCCTGAAATAAATAGGCGCTCTGTTCTGACCATGAGATGCATTGGACAAGACTTATCTTCACTTCAAACATTTTGTGCAATGATGTGTTTACCTGCCCCACTATCGCACAAGTTATGCGATGCAGTAAACAGAAAGATTGAGTTTGCAACACAACGAGTTGCAGAAACTTCAATGACGAAAGCTGCAGCAGACGAAGTCAAAAGTAATGATAATATCCGATACATTACTGTGAGCGGTGATGACACTTGGAAAACTCGTGTCCATTCTTCGCAGGTAGGAGTATGCACAATAATTCGGGCAATGTGATTGACATTGAAGTATTGTTGTCTTTTTGCAAAGGTGGCTCGATGTACAAAGTGTATAAATTTGGCCCAAAATATAAAAAATGGCTATTGGAGCATCAAAACGTGTGCAAAAAAAAAAGACTTGGGGTCTGCAGGACAGATGAAAGTAAGCGGCATGATAAAAATCTTCAGAAGATCGAAGACCTGCCCGGAGTGTGGCGTAAAGAATATATCGGGGACGGGTATGCAAAAACATACATGGCACTGGTTGAGAAAGCTCCATATGGTCAGACTTTCAAGTTGAAAAAATAGAATTTCTTGGACGCATTTAGAAAAGCATGGGAAAACGTTTGCAAAAATTGAAGGACACGTTGGGAAATCAGAAGCTGTCAGACAGTAAAACAATTGGCGAGAAAGAGCGCCTTACTAAGGATGCTATAAAGAAACTGACACGTAATGCTATAAGGGCAAACCCAAACAGTGTTGCAGATGCGCAGTGAAATTTGGGCTTTTTGGGCTCACACTGGGAGCAACGACAAGGAACCCATGTATTGGTTTTGCCCGAAAGGACTGAATAGCTAGTGCAAGTATAATGCTGCACTTGAAAATGGAACTATAAAAGAATACAAGCATAAGCACCCTACACCTGAAGCAATTATGAAAGTAATTAAGCCCATTTTCAAAGACCTTTCGCTTGTGAAGTTGCTACGAAAGTGTCTTAGAGGGTAAACGCAGAGTGCAAATGAGTCGTTAAACTCGGTGATATGGAAGTTAGCCCCAAGGTTATAGGCTCAAGTGTAAACATACTAAAAATAGCTGCAAATTTAGATACTGTTACATTTAATGATGGACAGCAAGGTCTAATGTAAGTTTGCAAAGCATTGGACTTTTGTCCAATGCAAAATCTTTAGTCTCATTCTGTATTAATACTAATACATCTCGAGTTTTGACCGCAGAGAAACGAGCTTTAAAGGCAAACTACAAAAGCAAAAATAAAAAAAAGTCGATGCAAATACAAACGTGTTCACAATCTGTTTTGATAAAATGACTGGGAGAAGAGTACCTGTATAAGCTGGAAAAATATTTTTATGCAGAACTACTTCGCATTCTATTCTCAATATCAGAGAGTGTAAAGTTAGGGGACATAGTTGAATACATTTTTTGCAATCTCACGAGAAACATTCGTTGCAGCTTCAGATATTAAAAACGCATCGTTGTTTGACCAATCAATTAAATTCGTATTGACTGTACTCTTTAGCCTTTGGATATGAAGGATATAAAAAAGCAAAGTACTGACCAACAATATTAGTATCTTATTTCTCTTGCCATATTCTATAGTGTGGCTGAAAATAGCACCAGGTAACTCAGTCACGCACGATGGCTGACGACTGGAAACCATTTGTTGCGATTATACAGTGGTACTCCAAGGCCGTCACATAATCTTGAAATACTCGTAAAGAATATAATGCTGGTTTATTCCCCAATGAGGCTTGAAATAAAAATGAAATCGAATCCACAGTAACGTGGAAAAATTTCTGAAAATGATTTCTGTTCCATATCAGTTTCCAACCAAGGTGAAGAAAATTATTTATAAAGTATTCTACAATAATTCACATTTTGCGCATCCTGAACATGTATTATTAACGATGCTACGCAATCCTAGGAAACAAACCCGAAGAATGAGTAGTTTTGCGTATTCTCGGGGCTAAAAATAGGAAAACGAGCTTGGTAGGTTTGCGTTTTTGCAAGCTGTGAATCCACTCAATTCTGAAGAAGCCGGTTATATTTACACTGATGGAAAAAAAAATCCCAACACCAAGAAGGAGTTGTGCTAGCGAAACGAAATTTGGCAGGCGTGTTTATACATCTGAAAGATGACGTCGATTCAGATTTTGCGCTCGGCGCATCAGTGTGACGCTAGTAGCGACGCACTGAAGAAGCAAATCAGGTTTGCTTTAAATACGCGCTGTAACGTTCCTGAGCGTTGTTTAGCGTCGAGATTTGATGTAGTGAGTTGATGTTAGTCCACAATGCCTTTAAGAAGACGACGAAGCCATTATCAACAGCTCACTGAGTTTGAACGAGGTCGTGTAATAGGCCTACGAGAAGGTGGGTTTTCTTTCAGCGAGATTGCAGAAAGGCTTGGCAGGAATGCATCCACTGTGCATGAAAGTTGGCAGCAGTGGTCAAGGGAAGGCACTGCCTCAAGAAGACCGGGTTCCGGGCGGCCACGTGGCACTACTCAGAGGGAAGACCACCGTGTTCGGCGTATGGCTGTAGCGAGTCGTACTGAGTCTGCAGCAGAAATTCGAGCAGCAGTTGACACCACAGTGACACAACGAACTGTTACCAATCGATTAGTTCAAGGACAGCTCCGAGCCAGACGTCCTGTAGCGTGCATTCCACTAACACCAAACCACTGCCGTTTGTGACGTCAGTGGTGTCAGGCTAGAGCTCATTGGAGGACGGAGTGGAGATCTGTTGTGTTTTCTGATGAAAGCCGGTTCTGCCTTGGTGCCAGTGATGGCCGTGTGTTGGTTAGGAGGAGGCCAGGTGAGCGGTTGCAGCCATCCTGTCTACGGCCTAGACGCACTGGACTAACACCTGGAGTTATGGTCTGGGGAGCAATTTCTTATGGCAGCAGAAGCGCTCTCGTGGTTATCCCACGCATCCTGACAGCAAATGTGTGCGTCAGTCTGGTGGTTCAACCTGTTGTTCTGCTTTTCATGAGTAGCATTCCAGGAGGTGTTTTCCAACAGGATAACGCTTGGCCTCGTACTGCCGTTATAATCGAACGTGCTCTACAGGGTGTCGACATGTTGCCTTTTCCTGCCAGATCACCAGATCTGTCTCCAATTGAGCACGTATGGGACATCATTGGACGACAACTCCAGCGTCATCCACAACCAGCATTAACCGTCCCTGTATTGATCGACCAAGTGCAACAGGCATGGAACTCCATCCCACAAACGGACATCCAGCACCTGTATGATTCAATGCATGCACGTTTGTATGCTTGCATTCAAAATTCTGGCGGTTACACCGGTTATTAATGTACCTGTATTTCACATCTGCAATGGCTCTTCTCGGGCTTAAATTAACCTGTGATCTTGAAATTGTAATCAATTACGTACGTTATCTATATAAATGTATTGCTGAAATTTCATTACTCTACAATAATTATTTCTTGGTGTTGGGATTTTTTTTCCATCAGTGTATTTAATTGATTGGTCAAACTGTGCAGCAACAAAGCCTCATATAAAAATTCATACAAAGGAGATAACCTTGAAATAAATGGGCAAAAAAGGACATTTTTCCAGAGTTAACTTTCGAGCCATGTCACACTTCACATGTTGAACGATGCGCTTTTAATATCTGAAGCTGCAATTAAAGTTTGTGGTGAGACTGCAAAAAGGGATTCATTCGTGACAAACTTTTCAAAGGAGGAAACAACTTCCAATCTCTGACAGCAAAGGACAATATTATTCCAACACCTGATATTCAATATGCGTGAGGTATTATACACTTTAAATTTTGCGTTAATCTGCATTCTGTCCGCATGTAATTATAGAAAGAAACATGATAATATTACATAATTACATTGTTGTATTCTTTATAGTACTATTTTATAAATCAATTACAATGCTAATTTCAAAAAATAATTTTCAGACGAGTTTTTTTTTTTTTTTTTTTGGAAATCCGATTTTTTTTTTTTTTCAATTTTCTCTAAACATGTGACATTTTTATTACATGCCAATAAAAATTTTGGAATTAATTTCAATATTTTGTTTGAAAAAGTTAATTTTTCCTTTTTTTTCCAGACAATTAGTGTCAAAAGGGGTGCGGCTAAATATTAAGCAATATTTAAGAAAATGTTTGTGCGCTCTAACTATCCCATTACACACACAGTGCACATTTTTTGGGCACTATGCCATATTGGTTAGGAAAAAAAAGTTTTTTCTGCCCGCACTAGTGCCTGTCTATATTTATATATACATTTATACATTGCTATACTAGAAAATAAGTTTTAGAGTGAAGACTTTTAAGTTATTCCTTTTGCTGTTAGTAGAATATTGTGATCAGCTCTCGGAGATTATTTCAACTGGATTCTCTTACATACCATTCACTTCTTCCTACTGGAATTACACGAGGTGAAAGTGATAATAGGACCCATGTCATTTGAGTTAGTAGTTTACTGTCTTTTATGAAGCATTTAATTAACATTAACATTTGTTGAATTAGTAAATCGCTATTCAAAGTGTTTTCATTTTAATAAATTGAAATTATATGTTCCTGTCAGCTAGCTTCCTGGTGATAGTGTGCACTGAACTTTTGCATTGCAGGCAACCCTTCACCGGCGGTGCGTTGGTGGCGCGAAGCTGAGCTCCTGGACGATTCATTTTATATTACCCCGCAGGGCTTCGCACGAAACGAGTTGCTTTTGCCAAGTCTTCGTCGCACCGATTTGCTCTCTCGACTTACCTGCCAAGTCTCCAACTCCAACCTCTCTGCTCCGGTCACTAGCTCCGTCGTTATCGACATGAACTGTGAGTATTGCTTTTACACATACCTGATGTGAATCAATTCTTCGCAATAAATAATCTAAGTTTATAATTTGATAAGAACTCAGCCTCTGTACAACTCTGCATCAAGCTGCATATTAAATGCAAAATAAAGAAACAAAATAACGCTATATCCGTTTTAATTTTGCTTTTTTTTTTTTTTTTTTGGAGCTTTTGCTTCGAGAGAGATTGATAGGTAAATTAATATTGCTATAGGAATAAGGGATTAAAATAATGATTTAAAGGGTTATTAGTTTGAGAGCAAAGGTAAAAGGGGGGGGCTAGGATTACTAAGAAAACAGTTGTCGATTTATAATATCTTTCTGAGCTTGCTTATTTTTAAAAGATAAGAAAAAAAAATTAAATCATGGAAGAAAACTTACCACCTCATTAAAATATCTCTGGAAAATAAGTTAGAAAATAAATATGTTCAATAAATATTTTTCTATTTCTTCATCTTTTTAATGGGCTTCTGTTGGCTTCTGCCAATTGCAGACCAAGTGCGTTCCCCAGAGCTTGGTACCTTGGTACCAACTCTTTAACCAGCGCATCAATGGATATGGTACGAGTGAATTTCGACACCCAGTTTCTTTACCTGAAAGGTGGAGTACGTGGGCTCTGTTGATGCGAAATTGTACGAGGAATTTAATTTATTAGAGAGTGTCCATGCCAAATAGGCACTCCAGGGATCTTTTACATGCCGTGTAATTATACGGCTTGGGCGTAGACATTTTCCTGCATCTTGAAAAACAACCGACATGGGCAGGTTTGATCCCGCCAACTTGGGCAAACGAGGCCCAGGCCTTACCACACAACGCCATCTCGCCGTCTGTTCAATCAGGGTTCACGCTAGGCCGCGCGATCGCGCGATTCCCGCAATATTTTTTGAAATCCCATTCAAAAAAAATTTTTTTTAGGCTTAAGCTTTAAAAATCTCACTTAAAATTTTGGTCAAGGAGGAAAATCCCACCTTGTATTTTTCTCCAGTGTGAACCCTGGTTCAATAAATATTGAATAACAAAGAAATTGAAAGTATTCCTTATACATGGCGAGATGTGCGTCTGTCAGGGTCTCTTTATGTTATCAACTTACTAACTTTTCAATAATTCAGAATATCTTTAAAAGATCTTGGTTAGGAGGTTTCATTTTTGTTTCTTTAAACAAATTTTGGTTATGTATATGTTCAAAGAACAAATTAAAAAGAAAAGAAACAAATTTACGCCAAGCAGTACAGACTAGTTTTAAGCCTATATAAATCCTGGTCAGTTGATGGATTTGCTGCGAACCAACTTTATCAAAAACAACATTTGATGTAGAACTTGTGCAAAGAAGGATTGTTTGATTTCATTACTTTAACACTAGATTTACCAGACCAGTCCTTTTGACTGTTTCGAAGCTTCCATTTTGCATAATTTGTTACTAATTAGAGTGCAGTTAATGTGACAGAAAGTTTTATTATAATTAGTAGCGACTTGGTGTAAAATGTAAGTTTAGAAATGGTTCAAAACGGCCTGGGTAAATCTAGTGTTAAGAATGTTTTTCGAGGAATTAAAAAGATAATAATAATATTAACATTAGCGCTTACGGGAGAAATTCAAACCTTACGTAGGGAGCGATCCGGGAGTAAGCTCTGGTGGGGGCAAGAGAGAGTAAAAAGTTGTTCTTCCTTCTAAGAGGTTTTTAAAGAAAAATCGTAAGAGTGTTTTTATTCTTTTGGGATCCCTTAAAAAATTAATCTACTTCAAGTTACAGAAAAATGATGTACTAATTTACTTCCAATGAAGCACTACTATATATTTTTTAGCATTTTAAATCAATTAAACGTTATAAACCAAATTTTAATGGTAATTTCACCAAATACCATAATAAGGAGCTGTAATTATTAAAAAGAAAAATAAGATTTAAACACCGTTTATGTTTTGAGAATTACTGAAGTATAGTATCGTTACACATTTTGTGAAACTCATTGCTAAGGCTTAAATTTGCAACGGAACAAAATAATGTGGATATTTTCTTCAAGAAAACCTTTAAAGATAGAAGAAAAGCCTTCTTTATCAAACATTTGCTTCGTTGAATATTTTCCTGAAAATAAACATTGATTAAAAATTTTGATATTTATACAAAAGTAAAACTTTTTTTTTCTACATCAAAATTCGCGTTTTCTGCTTTCTGTTAAGCTTTTTCTGTCCTAAAAAGATTTTATTGAGTCAGCTTTAAGGTTTCATGTTTCTGATTTTTAGTTAAGCTTGACAATTCACGGTCAAGTGACAGACCACCCTTTAAGTTAGAGACTTACTCGTATGTGACTTACTCAGAAGCCAATGCTATTAGATTCAAATAATATTGAAAAAATTAATGTTTTTAGTTCAATAAATTTAAAATTTGTGCTTTTATCAATTTGATCAGAGATATATAACAAGTATATTACGTACTTTTATGTTATTCTTCTATTCAATAAACAAGCAGAAGAATTCATTCCATTAAAATGTTCATAAACAGGAAAATGGCAAAAAAAAAAATGCATCGGCTTCTGATCGATTCCTACATTTATTTATGTTTTATAAAACTTTACAAACAGTAGTGAGAAAATTAATGTTCTTAATGTAGAAACTTTTAAAATTCTACGTTTAACAATTTGATCAGAAAACTACGTAATTATTATATTACGACTTTTTATGTTATGATTTGCAATAAAAATAAGCGGCATGAACGTGTGGGAGTGAGAACGTCTCAAAAGGCAATGTGAATTTAAATCAATTACGCAGACTAGTATTAAACTATCAATGCTGTTTTTTAAACAAGAAGTTCGTGCAGAAATATTACCATGCTAAAGTCATATCGGATTGTTAAAAGCAAATCAGCTTTTAAAACTTACAAATATTGAGGAAGTAGTACTTTTTTTAAGTATTGCATGTATCATAAGTATTTGGGAAATCGAAAGATAAACTTTTAATCTTGAAACAAATTGCTTTTCTTATGTAGTAGTGCGCGTTGTAACTTATCGATCCGTAAGCATTAAAAAAAATCAAGAGAGAAAAACTTCTGCAAAAGTTCGAAGCAATGAGTCTTTTTGGAATATTTAGTCTCGTTGAGGGGATCGGAAGATATTATTCGATTTCAAAAAAAAATATATTATTTAAGTAATTACTAATTGCAAGATTTCTGCGCTATAGCGACTTGAAAATAAAAAAAAATTGTTTTTCTCGCACCACCCTAATATACATATACACGATGGCTATAAATTGCATTGCTTTGTATGCTTATTGCATGCTAATGAATTACATCTTCGCCATATGGGCCACAGCAATTTTCGGAACAATAGGAAAATCTCCCGAAACGTGCGAAACCCTTGCTGTGACAAGTTTTGTTTTTATTTCAGTTACTCTGCCTGAATTCTCTGACTTTCAGTAGGGAAGTATCCTCGGGTTAGGGCCTTCCAGATTTAGCTAGCAGAGGCTAAATAACCCATAATGATATCTTATTCAACCTGGTTCTCTGCAGTCAACAGGATAATGTGCCTATATGTGTCAACTTCTGAACAAACAGAGCACTTTAAGTTAATAGTAGAACATGTTATGAGTTTACTTGCCATCCACCCCCCTGGTTCGAAATTAAATAAATCCAACGCGCTACACTCATGGAGCCCGTCACCTTCACGGAATAATAATAAAAAAGCTCCTTATTGCCAGAAGATTTAAAATCAATCGTTCACGAAGTAAGTCAGAGAAACTCTTATTTTGCTTGTTCTGAAAACATTCTGTTGGCAATGCTGTTAGATGAATGACCACATAATACAGAAATTGTCCTCAAAAAATACTGAAAGCAAGCAAAATTAACTAGAAAGGGAAAATACGCCATTTTGATCTTGCAAATTTAACTTACGAAGCAGAGGCAAATTTGGAGATGATTCACTATGACAATCCTTTGAAACCACCAGCTACCACGAACTTATGTAACGAAGATGGATGACCATCCTACCATGAACTTATGTAATGAAGTCTTATGATCAAAAACGGCTCACAATTTGAAATAGAGAAGCTCCATTTCCATTCTCAAGCAGTAGATAGGTATGTGCGACTAGTAACACAAGCCTCATTGGTAACATGTGGAGCAGAAGCCATGTCTGGATACATTCGTAGTCGAATCAAGTCAAGAAACTAACTTCCAAAGTTAGATACCGAAGTTAATTACGTTGCCCCTCATGTGGAATCCAAAATCAAATCGTTTTATTAATTAATATGACTAGAACAGTACATTGCAAATTAGTGCACTATTAAATTTGTTATCATTTCCCTTTCTGCCACTGTGTGCTTTCAAAATATATTAATATTTGCTATATCAGTTATGCATTCAATGTAATACACCCAGGGACTTACGACGATTGATTGCAAGTTAGTGATATGTTTTTAAAGCGACAATGTTTAATAGTTTCTTTTTTATAAATAGAACTGTTTTCGAGTCAGAAAATTAAGCTATTGTAAATATTAAAATAAATAAGAGAAATTGATTTTTTGACGTTAACATTCCTTTTTTGCCCCCATGTGGGAAACCTATAGGTGATGAGTGATAGCGCTGGGGATTTTCGCGGTGTCTTTTTTGCCAAACAGCACCATTTGTTAAGTCAAGAAAAAAATGCCTTTTTCGCTGTAACCTAATGTATAAGTATATATATGTATATGTATGGGGTTCCAACTTGAATTAACACTAATTGTTGCAGAAAAACAGAATTAATTAAGCACGTAACGTTACATACAAACATTCACAAACACAAACTCGTTTTAGCGGACGTTTTACACACATGTCATTCCTTCATTCTCTCGTGTTACCTTCTGCTTCAGATCCAGGCAGCCAAGAGTGAGATTCGCACTCGGTTACCGTTAATCCTCTCGGTAAAAGTCTTAAATTAATGGAAACTTTTGGGAGCTCTATCCCACATATATATGTATATATATCTTTGTGTTTATTTTTAAGCTTAAGAAATACTTTAGTAAATATTAAGTATCCTGCGATGAACAGTCCTTCCACGTTTTCAGTGAAACCTACAGAAGTGCAAATCACAAGCCTATTCCGGCCGCTCTCGTTAGGTCGGCCAACAGAGATCGTGTGCATGGCAAGAGGTGCACGACCTCCCGCTCAAATCTCTTGGTGGCTGGATGGCGAAAAACTCACATCCCGGGTCACCGAAAGCAGCTCTCGGGACGAGAATCTGACTGTGAGCAGCCTTCTCTTCAGTCCTGGAAAACATGACAACCAACGGAACCTTTCTTGCAGGGGTGATAATCCACAGATTCCAGACAGCGTGCTCGAAGATTCATGGCTTCTCGATATTCATTGTAAGTAAGCCTTTTTATTGTGATTGCAGTTAGTAATAAAATACCATCAATGGGAACTGGCATAATAAGAATATGAAGTAAATAATTTTTCTTTTGTGAGAAAAATTAAACTCGAAAATCAATTTTAAAAGCACAAAATAGTAATAAAATTTGCAGACAAAGTTGGAAAGTCGTTATCAAAGATAAACGGGTTCCGAACGCTTTGGAAATGGATAAAATTAGGTCTCCAGCAGGTGTATATAGCCTAACAGGTATCACAACCGTTCCTAAATTATACCATTTCAGTAGCTAGTGGTGAATTTGGAGCCCCATATGCTTGCATACCACACTTTTGTTTCAAATGCTGACTCTGTCACAGAGGCCTCTAAGGTCCCCAGATTTAAATACTCGTACCTTTTTTCTTCTGTGGGGCTAATCAAGTCACGTATCTATGACCACAGTCACGTCAACTTGGCCAATTTGATTTAAGCAATCAAGAAGGAAGTGGCAGCAATTGCTCTTCAGATCTTGGACTACGCGTAAACCGCTTTCCAGAAAAGGGATGAATCTGCATTTAAGCAAATGTACCTCACCTGTCTGACTTCATTTTACACTCATAATATACATTTCCAATGGCCTTAAATTACGGAGTTTTCTTTGTATTGAAATGATTTTTTTCATAAAGTAACAAGTGAGTATTGCTCATTTCAAACACGTCCGGCTCCGGTAGGCACCCATAAGTAAATATTTCACTAATTTGATTGATACACTAAAAAGAATGTAACCTTTTTTTATGAACGATGCAATTGTGTTATTGACTTTTCCAATTTGATGTGATGGAAAATAATGAAATGTTTTTCAGTTCCCCCTCAATTAACGGTCAAGGTGGATAAGAAGATTCCTGTGGTGGAAGGAACGTCGATAAGCTTAACGTGTATGGTGCAAGCAAATCCAGCTGTAGCAGAGGTTGAGTGGCTGAAAGATGGGAATCAGCTTGTGGATAATATTCAAAATCGGACGCTTACTATTTCAGACGTTCAGCCAGAGCATAAAGGATCGTACCAGTGCGCTGCCATCAACAACGAAGGAAGAACGATTAGTTCTGCCCTCGAGCTCAAAGTCCATTGTACGTTTCAGATCTTACTGAACTTAAGCTTATTATATGAAAAATCACGGATAAAATCTTTTGTTTACAGAGATACATGAATGGATATCCCCACTTTCAGGGCTATTAAAATAAAAACGAAAGTAGACCTTGTTGTTGATCAAAAATCAGAAATAACGGCTGAATATTTAAATCTTACACAGTCTCAAAGGGTTCAACGTGGGACTTTCCAGAAATAAAAACGATATTGAGGCGGTACCAAAACTTATTTCACACTTTTTTTAGAATGTCTGGTGTGACACTTTGAAAGACTGCGGATCTGCGTGTCATAAGTTCGTCAATGTCATTTGCAGACCATTTATGTAGCACCATAAAAATCTAATGGAGTAATGTCAGGCCTGTGAGAAGGACCTTTGTGAACAACTGAGTCCTGAGAGGCTCGGCGACCATTCTACCAATGCGGAATGTTGTCATTAAAAAAACCGCAAGTAGCTAAGTGCTCATGGAGTAATGTACATTCTTCTGTAGAATGAAATTCTTAAATTCTTTATCTAACAACCAAAAGAGAAAAAAGAAACAACGAAAAACAGCCTAATCTGTGGCATATAAAAGTAAAATTCATAATCATTTTTCCTTTTCGTAAAATAACTTATGTGGTATGTATAAGTAAATAATCCTTTTAAAAGTCTTATTATGGCTTAATTATTAGTTATTTTTCATTTCCAATGAACAAAGGTCGTACTTTCTTTTTCATTTTATTTATTCTTTTTTTCATACTAAACATATACCTGTATTTCCCTACGAAGTATATAACAAGGTGATTAAAATTCTTTCTACAAATATTTAAGTACAAACTACGAAAACCAAAGGTTTAAACTAGAACAGCATAAGAATGTATCAACAAATTGCATTAAAACAGATCGCAAGATGCTTCTCTATCACTATGATGAAAGTGTCCCAATAATGTCTTAAAAAGAAAATAGCCACGCAGACGTACCTGCTTCTACTTGAAAGCTAAGTTTATCAGTATTAGCTATGACATGAGCGTCACCTGATAATATCTATTTGTTTCATCTAGATTTATAATTTGATAAATTATTGTTAAAGCACTCCTTCAATTTAATTGTTATTTCCTAAATTTCGTTTTCAGTTCTACTAACAACGAACAAGCTTTTTCAGATATCTAAATCCGATTTAAATGGTTGGCCTGTCATTAAATCTTTCCCAAAAGTAAAAGATATGAATTGTATATTGTAGGTATTAGCTTTCAGTAGTAACATGTGTAAATAATTCACATACAATAGAGTGCACACAATCATTCTAACATTCCGAATAAATGCATGATTTTTTCTAAACAATTCCGATGTGGGAAAATAATGAAAGAAGAATATGCCTTTTTAATTTTTTTACAACAATTCTATCTCTGATAAACAATATCGCCTTGCTTTATCAAGAAATCATTCTTCCTTTACCACTTCCGGTTTATTTGATATGTATCACACTTAGTTTTCGATTTTCAAAACTTGGAAACTTTACTAATTTTCCAGCGTGAAATAGATTATGGAATATTATTCCCGTAGCCCATTCGATAATACATTGAGCCTCTGAATTTTATTTGTATTTTTTCCAGATGCGCCACGATGCCAATCTGTGAGAAGTAGCGTGTTTGGCGTTGGCCGCAGCGAATCTGTCTCGGTGTCATGTGAGGTGGATGCTGAACCTAAACCACTAGCCTTTTCTTGGGCGTTAGAAGGCGCCAGCCCTTTGGCACCATCCCTCTTCAGTAGCGAGGGAAGCCGCAGCGTGGCCACCCTATCCCCACGGACGCCCAATGATTATGGCCTCCTCATGTGCTGGGCGGCCAATGCCATTGGAAGGCAGAGGGAGCCCTGCACTTTTCGGATCGTGCCTGCAGGTAAGAATTACAGACAATAAGGAAGGTAAACTGCTCGTTCCATTGTATGCAAGATAGAGACTGGCTATCAGGATAAAACTGAATCCTCTAATCAAGAAAGAGGGGGTGCGGTATTGCATTTGTGCTTTTATTGCCACCAACGATGAAATGTTTAAATAATTTGCC
Source organism: Octonoba sinensis (assembly GCA_038502835.1). Lineage (NCBI taxonomy): Eukaryota > Metazoa > Arthropoda > Arachnida > Araneae > Uloboridae > Octonoba > Octonoba sinensis. The sequence continues at coordinate 147,439,884 of CM076598.1, forward strand.
AGGAATACCATTGTTGAAACACCTCTTTGCTGAAAAGTAGACTGCTTGCAAATGGTCACATGGTTGCTGTCAGAAACTTATGTTGGCAGCCTGAAATTTACCCTTACGCTCAGTCTAGTTTCATCTTTGTTCTATGGTAGAAAAAGAATTTGAATGAATTTTGGCAAGCGTATGTTGAGTTGTAAAGAGAAACATTTTTGAAATGATCTATCCTAAATGGATTTGATTTGCTTTAGTTCCATTTTGGTTTTAAAATGTTATGAAAATATTCCAACGAAATTTGTTTTGATTGTTGAATCAACAGAAAAATTACTATTTACTACAAGCTGTTATATTCAGGTGCTTTATACCTGTTTATTCCTTATATAGTTTAATATAAAAAAGGACTAAAAATAATAAAGTAGTTGTCTTTAATGTCTTAATTTTATTGTGAGTAAGATTTATTAGGCATCAGTTATTCCTTACAGACTAAAATTGCACACTTTCACAGCTTATTCTTAATCAAACGCATATGAATACTATTCAGTTCTCTTAGATGTATTTCATGCTCATGTTCATTAAAAATATGTGATGCGAAATCAATTTTTGATTCAAGTATCGCCATTATTAATTTTTGAAAATAAATGGGATTTTTTTTAAATTTTAAAACTTAATATAAATTCACTGACAATGCTTCTAACTCGACTTTCTGATTTTGGTCCATCTTTAATTGTATCTTTATTATAGGTCCCCCTGAGGAGCCGAGAGAGTGTGAGGTTGGCAACCGTTCCAATAGTTGTGTCTCCGTGTATTGCGAGGGTGGCCCGGATGGAGGTCTCGAGCAAGTCTTTCAACTCGAGGTATATAGTACTGTCTCGGATAGAATGTTGGTGAACGTTAGCTCCCGCCTCACCCCAACCTTCCGTGTCTGTTCTCTTCCCCGCGAAGAGTCCCTTCTGATGCTTGTCTACGCCGTCAATACCAAAGGAAGAAGCAAACTGGTTACCGTCCATGTAGACGTCTCGGATAAAAAAGGTCAGTTTATCTCAATCGTTTTTTTATGTATTTGATTATAGCACGAAATAAAGCTACAGGGTGCCCCTTAACAGTTTGACCAAACCGTAAGGGAAGGTATAATACACAAAAAGGAGCATCTTTGGCACAACAGCATTAGAAGGAAAGCTGAAAATGATAAAGACATTGACTGTTATAATTGACAGATATAATGCTCTCATATTGACCCAATTGTGCGCCGTAACACACCTTTCTAGAAAGACGTAGTACTAGAGTTACTCGATAACGTTACATTTTCCATTCGTTTTGTGATGTAGTTTCTGAACTATATGTTGGATTGCACGATGTGGACCCACTGAGCTAAATAGAGACATCTGGACCGCAGATTGGGCGGTCGAACCGCTTCACCCCCTTTTCAGCCATCAAAGCAAAATCACGAACTTCCAATTCGCGCAATGGTAAAACAGCTAACTTGAAAGATTTCTCAAGCTCTTAAGTCTTTTGCGATTTTTTCCAATTTTTTAAAAATTTTAATGCCTGAAATGTAATAATTTAAAAATTCTCCTAGCATTTCAGTGTAAATATTCATATATTTTTTCACGATTAGAAACATTATGCAATTGCGATGGAATACTTCTTATCATCTTTGAATGCGATGTCGTGAGACTGTGGCAGATCTAAAAAATGCTTTTTCCAACAGGAGGCGACCCTGGTTTATAGGTTCGTTCTCCTTTTCTACTCATGAATAAGTATTTTATACAGTTAAATTATAAATATCATAATAAGTTTCAGAGAACAACAACAATGTAACAACTTTTATTCACAAAAAATGTGTTTAGAGAGGATTTAACTTTTATATCTTAACAACAAATACTGTGAAACTGTGATCTGGTAAACAATAAAAGCTTAAAACCTGGTATAACCATGGCCCGCTGGCAAATCTAACCCGCCTAATATTTTTGTGTTCGACCCATTGTACCGTTAAAAATAAGTCATCTTATCTTATAATATATATGTCTGTTTGTTGCCGATAGCTTATTGGTTGCCTGCTTAACTGTACTAGCCAATGGGGTGAAGTTGCCACGGCATTCAAATAGTTCATATACACTGATACCATACATGCAGTTATCATTGTTTTAATTAAATTATCATGGTATTTAAGAACATTTAAATATTTTTAATTCATACAATTGTTGCTTATTATGTATTTAACGCGTAAAGAGTTTAAAATTTTGCCCGATTTTATTCCGACATTGTATTTTAAACTGAATTTTCAGCTGAACGCAAATTGAGCGTTCCAGGAGGAAGGTGAACATTTGTTTGCATTAGCAATCATCTGTTTTTGAAACGGTTTACAACTGAACGCAAATTGAGCGGGTCAGGGGGAAGGTGATATTTATAATATCCAGAACAGCGGTCATTTCGTATGACCGCCGGGTTTTCTAGTTCATTATATAGTTGAATTCAAGTGTAAATAGTCTCAAAAAAGTTTGTCAAAATTCAATCAAAGAAATAACCGATAAAAAGAAGTCAGTTTTTTGGAAATAATATAGGATAACATATTTTTATAAAATGGGCTGCAAATCACTATAGAATGGAACATGTCATTTTGAGATAAATCTGAAATGTGTAATCATTAAAAAATTTTAAATTTTACAAACTATGCTTACAAGTTTGCAGATCTATTACAAATTTAACATATATTTCTCGCTAATGGAACATTTCTTTTTATGGATATTAAATGTAAATAATAGTAATTAAAAAATACTGTTTCTGATTCTTTTAATCATGCACAAATTAAAAGTTTAACTGATCAGTATATTTACTGAGAAAAAGTGCTGTAATTTATTAAGTTTTATTAAACTCGTTAAAAATCTGTGTAAAGATGTTAAATTAGTAATTAAAAAGAATAGGAATAACAATAATAATATTAACAACAACAATAATAATAATTATAATAAAACGCCACATTTTGAAAAAATTAAAATTATTACAGGCAAAAATCAAAATTTTACAGAAACGAAAACTTAATTGAAAACATCAAAATTAATATTAAAATTTCTATCAATTAGTAAAGTAAGATAAAAGGCAAAAAACATTATTTAGATGTTTGTACAACTAATGTTTTTTAACTTATAATAAAATATTACGCAGTTGGCTATAGAAAAACAGGAGAAATATGAGACTAATGGCTAAAAGGAAAAATTACGATTAAAAGTTTTTAAGCAATGTAATTAAGTTGCGATGTTATTTAGTTAAGATAAACTTTATTTATACGAAAACTCGTCCAAAAAAATATTGTGTACATTATTGGTATAGAAGTTAAATTTCTTTGAAATAGGGCCATTCAACGATGGAATACGAGAAAGGCATTTGTTTTTGTTGTTGTTTATAAAGCCACTTGGATATCCAAGATCCCTTTCGCGGAGAGACTGGGAATTAAGGCAGTAAAGTGCGCCTTCCGTTTTAAGCTGAGCACGAATGGTGGAATACTCATAATATACTTGGATGATACCAGATGGTGCCACCACAAATACGCCACCTTCCTTTTTAGACCTATGGGTATAGGGAAGGGTAAATCCCCACCCACCGGTACCCTCGGAACTGCCTCGAGACTTCAATGTCCACGGATTTTACATGAGCGTATCCCCAAGTGTACATGGTGGGTCTTCAGCGGTCCGGGTATCGAGCCGAGATCCTCCGATCCGAAGCTCGAGATCCTGACCACTAGGCTACCACGGCCACAGAAACTTGTAATGTCATCGAGCAGTTGACGAACTGGATTTCTGTTGGGCTTAAAGATGCTTAAGGCCCTAAGTGGACCTTACTTTTCGAAAAATAAGCCGGGAAATCGAATTTTTTTTTTTTTTTTGCAGTGGACCTGTTTTTTATTGTGACAAAAAGAAAATTTGATTCATTCATGAATATGAGCTCGTTTCAAGGGTTAAAGTTTGAAAGTGGGAGTGATTTGAGCACGAATGGCCATTTAAAATGCATTTTTCTCAGAACTAAATTTTCCTGCTTATTGACATTTCAAAATGAGCCTTGCTGCTTAATTTTCATTCGATAATGCTGAAAATTAGTGCTTTACTAGTTCTTATATAGTTAAACAAAATTTGTCCTTTACAGACCTATGGGTGAAGGGAAGGGAAAATCTAAACCCACCAGAACCCTCGAAACTGCCTCGGGACTTCAGGGTCCGTGGATTTTACATGCACGTATGCCCAAGTGTACATGGTGGCTCTTCAGCGGCTCGGGTATCGGACCCGAGATCCTCCGATCCGAAGCTCGACATCCTAACCACTAGGTTACCACGGCCCATAAAGGCATTTAAAGTTTAATAGCTAGCTCTGACTTTACTTACCTCTTTAACACCGTTTTCTTTTCAGTTTCCCGAATTTATTTGCACATCCACAAGCACAACAAAATGTAACCATATTGCCAGATGACGAAAATTAAAAAAAATTAATAAATTATCATAAATTAAATCGAAATTTGTAACAACCCACCGTACGAGCCAGTGCTTCCACAACGGGAAGTCCGCGGTGTTTTGCCTTCATGGCTCGAGCACTGTATTCATACGCGTCAGCTCGCAAGCTTCCTTGTTGAAGCATGGTGACTTTCTCGCTCCAGATGTCTCTATTTAGCTCAGTGTGTGGACCAAAAGGTTTGCATCACGCCACTGTAAAAAAATTCAGTTAAACCTTTCATTAAAAAATGGTGAAATTTACCTGCAACCAACAATTGGTACTAAGATGAACCATTATAATGGTATAGTTTTACCCAGTTTCACCATGAATGCGAAACTAGGAACCATTATAATGGTTAAACTTTAGTACCAAATGCTGGTTGCAGCTAAATTTCACTATTTCCCCCCCCCCCCCTTTTTTTTTGTGAAAGGTTGAACTAGAATTTTTTACACTTAAGACTGATTAGAAATGATTTATTCAATCGGGATATCTTGAAAACTTGAAAATTGTTTATTAAGGGTGCTTCTAAAAATTTGTCAAGACGAAACACATCATTGTAGGAAGACTATCGTATAGTAATTTCAATCTGTATTGCATTTAAGCTCAGTTGTTTTTAATTCTGTTTACTAAAAGGCAAATTTAAAAGTTTTTCTTAATAATATAGTACTAGTGAAATTAATGTTTAACTAACATCTCACTCGTGGCTTAATTTCTAGCAAGAAGAGCGGTACCCTGTAGTCTTCAAAATTTATTTCCATGAGTAAATGGCCTCTAATATTCTCTCTAATTCTCGAAAATTCTCTCTAATAGTTAAAAATTCGCCTAAAATGGAAAATAAGTATGGAAGTTGCGCTCCCGTGAGTTCCTATGTAAATTAAGTCCTGATCTACTTCATAAATTCACCTTAAGTCATTTTAGAACATTGGTTCATGTTAACCCTAATACTATGACCACTTTACCCTATCTTACGAAAACTACTGTAAAATAATATATAGACTAAATCTAGCTTTTTTGAGCGCTGTGTAAAGCTTCCTGCACCGTCCATTTACTGCAAATTCTTTAATACAAAACATCATAAAGAAGTTAAAAGAGCTGTTTCAATTTCAAAAAATGTGTTGTATAAACAAACAAATTGACTGTTTTATTCGCCTAAAGAGTTTCCATTAAAATAATTTCGAATGTGAAATTTAATTCTTAATTACAAAAGCTAAAATAAAAAAGTTACCACCAATTCCTTTATTTATTTCAAATTTATAACTTTTTATTTGCTGTATGACCACTTTACCCCACCTGACCTTAATGATATTCGTTATTTTCCTTTGCAGATGATGCCGGCTCCGGGACTGCATCTGTCATTTTTGGGATGCTAGTGGGGGCTATGCTTGCCTTAATCTTGTTAGGAATGATCGTCGCGTTAACTGTCCGTCTTCGCTCAACAGGACACGAAAAAGGTACGGATGTAATAATCAAATGATTTCTGATATAAAATGATAGATAATTTGCTATGGAATGTTTAGATTATCAATCCATTGTTTTTTGTGAGAGAAACAACAACCTACGTATGTAGCGTACTTCCACGAACGTATGTTGCGGACAGCTCTTCGAAATTTTGAATTTTAAAAAAGTACAAGTCCTTTTCAAAACATGTAAAACGATTTTTCTTTCCCAATCACCATCCGCATAGAATCTATGGTAAAGAGTATTGTGTATTAAATTGGGATTAAAGTTTCTCTTGTTAAAATAGGTAGAGAATTACCTGCGTCTAATTGAGCCTTATATCCCAGACATAGTATTATACGCATTATTAAACGCATATACTTACTCACTGTGCAAAGTGCGTTAAGTCTTAAGTGGGCTAAAATGAGGTATCACCCCAGACTGGTTTAAAAAATAAAAAGCTATAGCAAGGTACAAAATTCATGTTCACTTCTGCACATTCAACATTGAAATATTGAATTCGTGAAAGGAAGTACGAACATCTTACTGTAAAAGGGTTTAGGTCCCAATCCCAACGAAAATAATTTTGAAAAAAATTATGTGTAGAGAAGTAAAGTCAAATATTTTGTGTGTAAAAGCTAACTTTATAAAAGCCAAAATTATTGAATCCTGATTTTTTTTTTTTTTTGTTCCCAAAATGGTTTTAGATTTTTGCATCCTTTATGCAGCAAACATAAACAGATGTGACAAGAAAAACGTTTATTTTATACGGATAATAATAAATAAGAAAAACAAAGCTTTTACAGCACACATTACAAAAATATTGTACACTCCTGTTTTTAAGTTGCAAAAGCATCTTTTTTTGTTAGCTTTGTGATGTTAAGGTGGCGGCACACCCTTCAGCATGCTTGTGCTATCACACTTGTCATAGAAGCTCAGGCGTGTGTGTAACCACCTTAAATAATTGGAGTAAAGTAGTATTTTTGCAATCATTTTCTTTTCCAATTTCTGCTACAATAACATTATTTATGTATGCTATATATATATATACAGAGAGATTTCACTGACTTTTTATATTTCTCTCTTTTCAGGAAGAATCTCTCATCCAAATGTATCAAAGTAAGTATGAATCTGAAGCTCTAAATTGCTGTTCGGTTGTTCATAAAGTAATTTCGTATTTTTCACTACACACTTTAATGTATTTTCTTGCAACCAATTTCATATAAAGCTGCATTGTCATTACATGATTTAAAAACAGATATAGTAAACTCATTTGTGAAAAAGTGTGCTTGATTCAACGCAATAAGTGTTTATTTTTTTGGTGTTTTATCGAACGTGGAAAATAGAAAGAAGCATTTTCTGCACATTTTACTCTCGAAAAGGTAAGAATGCTGTTTAAGCAAGAAAAAAAATCTATGTATACGGAGAATATGTATGGAGAGAACGCCAGTGGGCAAAACTGGTTGGAAAAACTTCGTCCCGGCAATTTTGATGTTGAGGTTGAATCACGAAGTTCAGTTGAAGATGATGAAGGCAAAATTACGGCATTAATTGATGCAAACCCCCGAATTATAACAACTCATAAGACTTCTGAAAGATTAAATTTATGGAATTCAACTGTTCGTGATCATGATCGTGAAACACGTTTGATTTTAATTTCAAAGTCGACCTATGGCTTTAACATCTTACCAAAAGAAACCTGCTCCGTCGCATTGGCACCTGTAATTTTTTCAAACTTTAAGAAAATCAATCATTCTTCTAACGAACGCTGGGAACAAGAAATCGATTGTCTATAACTTACCGCAAGAAACCATGGCTTCAAATAAATGAGTTGACTCAAAGCATTCTGAAAACCGATATTCATTTTAAATAAAAAGTGATGCTGTCTGTTTGGTGGGAATTCAAAAAAGTCACTTTCTTAGGTTTCTACCGGACCCTATAAAGATCAATTACGCAGTGCAGTGTCATCAACTAAATTAATTAAATGATTCATTCAAATAGAAAAGGCCAGAATTGATCAATACAAAAGTGTATAGTGTTCTCTGTTCCACTAAGAAAATATTACACCTCCTGCAAGTTTGGCTACTCCCCAAAAGGCCAAAAGCTTGTACAGATTGAATGGAATTGCCGGGCAGCTTCCGGGAAACCAAAGCTTTTGAGTCCGGGGAAAATATGGTTGCAAAGCTGAAACTTAAAGGAATTGACGAAAGCACTTTCCGTTTTCTAAAACAATTCTTCGGCGAAAACTTTTTACTTCGAAATAGTACGTTAAAAACAATTTGGATCAGTTATTTTCCAGCAAAGATCAGACGTTTTCTGATAGCGTGGAATCATGATTAATCTTTACTATGCAAGTCAAGGCAGGCAATGAAGAATGGATCAGTACCAACGTGTGTTTTCTATTACACTGTATTTCAACCAGAATTACAACTGTCTTTTAGGTTTGGGAGAAGGAAAAAGTTTTGAAAAACTCACAAAGCTAAAAACTAATTTCTCTTAGATATTTTAATGTAATTTTATAAAATAGTATATAGATCATTTGAGAACAAAATTAGTAATATCAGCTATATATTTCTTCATAAAACCTATTTTAGAGAAAATTTCCCCAGAAGTGATAATGGGTGAGTCAATTGAGTAACTTTTCTAAAGCTGTGCGTGGATCACCTTTGGTTCCATTGAAGTTGCCAGTGAATGTGAACTCACAACACTGTAACTTTACTGTTGTGATTTGAGCGTTTTTACACTGATGGAGAGGTTCCATTGTAGCCTTAAAATTACTATTGACAGTAGTTTTTTGATAAATTGTGCTTTACATACATTGATTGTTTGTTTTATACAGAAATAACGTAGTTTTGCCTTTTAAATAATTTTGTCTGAAATGCTAATGCGTTTTTCCTTTTAGGAAAGGTTCCAATTCGTTGAAAGAATGCAAAGAACCCTGCGTTGCTAGCAGTCAAGGACCTGACATCATTCCAGAAAAGAGTTTCTTCCAAGGGGAGTAAGGGGGAAAATCAGAATAACTTTCAAAAATTTTAATATGATTTTAACATTTTACAGAAATATTCCGAAAGCTTAGTTGACTGGCAGAACGGTAGAATCGTGTTAAGGCGCGAGACTCCTACGCCCCATGTCAGAGGATCGAGTCAGGCAGTGTCGTTGGATTTCTAAGATGCAAAAAATAATAAATTCCAAGTGCAATTTCGCGTTAAAAGACTCGCTCTTTCAGCTCGCCCTTTCAGGTGGAGAAACTGGACGTTAAAATTCTCATTCGGCGATGATACCACACTCATTGTGGTTCCGCTGAAAGAGATGGTACCAACCTATGGGGATAGCACTAGGTCTGCTATTGGTAGAAGCCCATTAGAACAGCAGCCTATTAGAAATTTTTAAAAAAAGTTTTTTCTGACTAAGTAAAAATAAAATATACTGTAAAGGCTTCCAGATTGATAGCTTCGAAAATGATCTTCTAAATCTAGTAAGCTTGTTTTAAAGCATTCACTACATAATGTTTGCTTGATAGCTTGCCCTAATGCGTAGATCTAAGGCATTGAATATCTCTAAACTAATTCTAAACAATATTTAAGATACCACATAAGCTTTCAAGAAATATAATTGAAGTTAATACTTTCTATTTATGTGTCTTAAAAAGAAGAGACCATTTAGAGATCTCAAAATTTACATGACACGAATTGAAAGAAAACTGGTTGTCAATAGTTACCTGCATTTGTAAGAGTAATTACTGATAGATAAATTAGTGGCATGTAAACCTAATGTTTCCATTTTCTCCATAGAACGTTTGAACTCTTCACCAAAAGTCATCGAGGTGGAGCAAGGTGTTAATCCAGCTTCAGCCATCAATGATCCCAGGTCGAAAAAGTACCAAACATCTTTTACAGATTCAACTCTCCTCACAGTAAGGGAATTTTAAACATTTCACTTTGTAAAATCATTTGCTTCCTTAATTTTTTTCAATAGAAATTCGAAGTTGGTTTGTTGGTTGTTAAACCATTAAAAACAACTAACTTTAGTCGACAACTACTTCTTATAAAACGATAACCTACAGAATGACATTACATAAAGCACCAAATACAGAAGGACTGAATGAATAGACATTTGAATATTGAAAACACAAGGAACTTTCCATTTAAGGAATAAAAATAAAAGTTTTAAAACATGCATTTGAAAGAAATATCACATGAGGATATATTTTTGGTTACACAAAATTACCAAACATTGCATCGTTGTCTCGTAAGTATTCTGGCTTATGTACAGTAGTGTAAAAATTAATCTAAACATATGACAAGTAATAAAAACAACCATAATTACAATGTATTAACATGAAATATATCTTCCGTTTGCTTTGATAACTCCTTGTATACCGTGTGCGCATCCATTCTGCTATACTTCGGTAAATCTGCTTGAGTTCATCATCATAAAACCTCACTTTATTCATGCTAGAAATTAAGAGATATATTGATGCATTGTTTTTGAATGTCAGCTTTTGGTTCACACTTGACTATAGATTTTCAATTGTATTGAGGTCAGAAGAATTTCCTGGATATCAATAACTTAATGTTTTTGAATGGAAAACGACAAAATGATAACGTGGCACCATGACGAATAAACGAAGAAGCAACTGAATTTCTATGCAATGCCTATAGGTAAAGTGAAAAGCGGCTGTAAAACATTTGTTCTACGCAAACACTGTAGAAACATCCTGCCAAAGTGAAACGCTGTCACATTGCGATCAAACGAGATAGTTTTTTCCCCCGCTAAAAATTACGTTTTTCTGCACATTGACAAACAAATATCGCTCAAATATTGGAATTGTAGGTTGAGACATGTATTTTCCTAGTACTCACGGGTTTCTTAACTATTTTGCTAGTTTAATTTGATACATTAACGCAACATCCAATCACTTAAATTAAAAACCAAAAGATAAATAAAACAAGAAGTTCCATCTAGAACTATACGAGCCTACTTTCCCGTATACACCAACTTCAAATTTATAATCTAGCTTTATCTTTCTTTCTCTTTCTCATTTAGCTTTAGTTAATAACTTCAATTAAGGGGGCCTCAGTGGCTGAGCGGTCAAATCGACTGGCTCCGGTGCCTCCCTGCGCGGAGAGAAAGAGGCGTGGGTTCGATTCCCACCTTTGCCCTGGGTGTATTTCCTTCTTTGTATATTAAAATCTGTTGTGCTGTCTTGTTCTATCTGTCATATTAGACGAGAGTTTGAGGCATATCATTGAGAATAGCAAATAAACTCGAATATTTATGGGACCTGAAATGGTTGTAAAGAAAGAAAGAACTTCAATTATACCTTTTCAACGGTTAATACATGTTCCTTCACTAATTCTTTCATTCATTTATTCAGTCATTCATTTACTCATTCATTCACTCATTCATGTATTTATTAACTCATTTATTTATTTTTTCATTCATTCACTCATTTATTTTTTTATCATTTATTCACTCATTCGTTCATTCATTCTTTCACATATTCATTTAATCATTCAAAAATATCCATAAAAATCCCAATCAAAAAATTTCATAGAAAAATAGGCTCGTTAGTTGTGAATGAACCGCCTATCTGTACACGTTCTACGTCATAAGAGCTTTCCCATAAAGTTTGTTCCAAGCAAATCGATTCGTAAGATCAGGATTTATATAGGATTGAAATTTCCCCGTAGGCGCTATGTTAATTTATTTTGAACTGTTCAAAGTTTAACAAAAATTGTTCAAATCAAAAAATATTTTACGCCGAGGCTTCTTCCAATAAGCTTGCTCATAGAAACTTGGATCTTACGCCCAGAGTTTACATAATTTGCCCACTAGGCGCTAATGTTAAGATTTTTTCAACTGTTCAAAATTGAACGAAAAATTGTTCAAATCAAAAAGTAACATATTGAAATGAGATGTCCTTGTCGAGATCTTTCGAATGAAAAAAAAAACTTTCGAATTGGACAATTCCTTCAAAAGTTATTAGGGGGGGGGGGGCAGACAGACAGACTGACCGACAGACAGACCGCCACACATTTCCGCCATCACAAAACCCTACTTTCATTTTTTTTTTTTTCAATCTTTATTTAATTACTTCACTTATTTTTAACTTTTCTTTATTTCTAACGATATTTTTACGATACATTAAGCCTTCTTTCATGCTTTATTATTATAATTTTTTTTCTTTTACGGGAAAGTAGGCTAAAAACGATAAAGCCTTAAAAATTCTTTGGTCTTGAAATCATTACGTGCTCGATTGTTTAAAAACGTGATTCAACAAGTGAGCACGTCCATCTTTTCATATACACGTATTCGTTTAACTACTTGCTTAACTCTAATTAATGCTAAGAAAGTTTCTCTTGCATTTGTTATTACTTTCCTTTAATCTTCCTGTATTTATTATGCATTAAATTCTATTTTCATTCGTAGAGTCCACGCAAGTTGCGACTTCTTCATGAAAGTGGTGACGAAAAAGTGGAGTCCGGATTACGATTAGAAACACCCCTTGTCTCCAGTATTCCTCCCATTCTACAGGTAACCTGTTTCCGCCTTCAAAATTTTATATACGTTCAAACGTCATTTTACTCTTTATTTATTTATTTATTTACATTTTAAAATGAATAGCAAACCTTGGAAAGTATTTTCTTTAAACTATAGATTCAAAACTAAACTATTAAATTAAGACTTCATCAGTTATCATCAGATGATTGCCAAATAGTACAGTTTTTTTTTTTTTTTTTTTTTTTTTTTTTAATTTCAGACTGGACATTCTATCTGTTAATCATCGGTTCAATAAAATACGCGTAGGGTACGAACGGCCGTATCAAGTACCATATTATTTATTGAACATGACAGAACTAATCAAAACATCGTTTCTTAAAATTGTACAAGTTATACAGCATTCCTGTTTTAGAATTATCTCTTGAAATTCTCCGTTTTTTTTGTTTTTTTTTTTTGTCTTGAAACCGTTCATGATCCTTGCTATAAAAAAATTTTCTTCCATATTCTATATCAATATATCTTTTTCTACATTGTCTATATCACGCAAACTGAAATGAATTTTTAACCTTTTATACAGACAATTCAAAAGCCTGAAGTAGCGTAGGATGATTGGCTGCTTGCTCAACGCTATTTGCATATTTTGCATTTCTCCCTTTTTCTCTAAAGTTTTCTTGAATACATGCTTGCCATTACAAAGTCACTAAAAAGCATTTTCATTCATTATTAGAACCACTTTATATTTTTTCACATATTAAAAGCGCACAGGAAATTCTAATTTTAATTACCTCCTAATATAGCCTGAAAACCAATGTCATAAGACAGCATATTTAATTGAATAAAGGGATTTTTATTTTCGTTTTTTGAAGCTTTAATCATGGTTGCCTTTATGTTAACGAAACAGAAAACTCTTCAGCAAAAAGAATATTAACGCAGTTAATTATTCCAGTTCCGTGTGAATTAGTTGACACATTTTTTACGACATTTGTTTACGGTAAATGACAAGAGCACTGAAATATGAAAGCACATAACTCTGCTGCATTAAACCCATGATTTTCAATTAACTTTCTCTCACTAAAATGCGTTTGTAATTCTTATAATGTTGTCGAAGATTCAGTACAAAATAACCTAGTGATACTTTTTAACGTTAGAATTTTTTATTTTATTTTATTTTTTTTTTTGTAATTATTTAATTATGGTGGCCGTGCACTTACTTATTGCTACTAACTTGAGTGCTTTGCGCTTTTAATTTATTTCTTTTGCAATAAAAAATGTGCAAGAAGACCTTTTCTAGTGTTGCTCGCTAAAAACAATAATTGGAGCCATCTTTTCACAAATGAAATATTTTGCTAAAAATGAACAGTCAATCGACGAACCATTCACAGTCTTAAATATTATAATAGAAAGGGCAGAGGTATATGTATATCATTTAATTATAAACAAAATTCAATCTAATATTTTTTCTAAAATTATGTGGTGATTCTTAAGGTACTAAGCGCTATATGGCCTTCAAAGAGTGTCATCGAACTTTTCATAAATTTTGTATTGCTTTAAGATGGATGTATAACTGCAACAGTGCAGTATTGACTGAACGTGTTTCTTTTCAGCAATGGCCAAACCGGAAGAAAGAAGCTCTGCATTTATCTACTCCTGTTTGAAGAAAGCATATTCAATGATGTATGCGAGCACACTCAGGAGGCCTTTCTACGTAGCGGAAAGCTAGTAGACAAGTATTTTCAATTTACTTGTGAAAAGGGAGATTCAGGAAAGAAACATTTAGAGACGAAAAATCTCTGATATTGTTTACAAGCGCTCAATTTGAATAGTCAGAGTATATATACTGTCTGGCAGCTGTGGAAGATCTCACCTACGCGGCAAACGTGTTTTTAAAATGACTTTGAGACATCAATAAAGATCAAAGTACATCTAAGTCAACTTCATTATTTTTGGTTTTGTCACAGTTTACCAACGACTTAGTTTTAAACTTCAATATCAAAATTAATTTCTTAAACGTTGATTTTTGAAGCCGTCTAAATTATGCTCATTAACAATAAAAATAAATTGTATTCATATTTTCAATATAACTTCTAACTTTTATATTTAATATGCATTTAAATTGCATTGAATATACTACATACATAGATATATATTATAAGATTTCGAAAAAAAAGAAAAAAAAAAAACGGAGTGTTTTGAGTTTCATTCATATTAGAATAACATGAAATGTATGTATGACATGCCCTATGCTTTAACATAATAAACAAAATTTTAATAAGGAACTGTCTTCGCACAGAAAATTGTTTCAACTGTTCAAATAACTAGCTGTGATATCAAATAGTTTTGCGGGCCGAACTTTAAAATAGCTCTTTAAGTTAAAGTGCCACCTTTCTTTCCGAGCGAGATAAAATACATTTTAGTGATACTATGAGCATAGGTTTAACAGCTTGTAAAATATTGTTTGTGGATGGTATTGTTAGAAAAATTTTCAACCAACAACCATATTGAAAATTATTTCACTTTTTCCTTTTAACAGGGCTACTAGTTAGCATCATCTTCGTGCTGAGTAAGCATAGACCTTTGTGATATAAACAGTGCTTCGGCGATTGAGATAGTAGATAAATGAGAAATACTGGATCATGTGAAAATGATATTTCAGCTGCTACCTCTCGAATGAAAGAGATGCCGGATTGTTGAAGAGAGACGTTGGATCTGGAAACTTTTTGCATAGAGATTGCAAGGAGGGGTTTCCCCTAGGTCTTTCTCACATGTTGCATTGTTGTGCGCCATCCACTCCGTCCATTTGCGGTGTCTCGTTCATTGAGGTCTGTGATTGTATATGAGTTATGCGGCGATGGATGCTTACCACCTAACTGTTGTACGATAGGAGCAAGCGACAGCCATAACCTCTACTTCCTTACACTGGATGTAATAAGTCAATCCCACTTAAGAGTTGATGACCTAATGACACTCACTTTTGAAATTTTAGGCTTCATCATCTGTGGCTTAGTATTTTAAGTTTTTATGTTCTTGCAGATGCTGAGCACTTCTCCCTTTCGGGACGAGCGACGCATATGTGCGTTGCGCTGGATTCCCCTCAGGGCCGAACGTCTCGTTACGGCGCGGTGGAAGTGCCTCTACAAGACGATCGACGCAAAGATAGCTTTTGGAACGAATTTTACTATGAGTCCATTATTAATCCATGTTTTTTTTCAACAAATTGTAAAATATTGTATGCTGACGTATATGATTTTTTTTCCCTCCAAGGTCAGATTAGGATCTCTAATGAGTCTGGGAATCATTGGATTTTTGCTAGGGCAAACAGAAACTATGCTCATGAGTGTCAACCGAAATACACAATAAATCACTCTGTTTCAAGTATTTGCTTATAATTTCCGCTTTCTGTTGAGATGGGATATTATGGGAGATGTTCTAATAAGTATTTTGTCTTTTTCGATTTCAGTTGCGGAGCACAATTAAAGCGCAAAACACATGAAGTCAGAGATAAAAATATTGATGTAAAATATGCAAAAGCAATTAAATAATATTCAGAAGCAAATCATTGAGGTTTAGTGCTCGTCATTTTCATTAATTGTGCATCGAAAAGATGGTAGAAAGCTTAGAACAATGTGTATAGTGTGCTCAGGGCCGGCCAGAGGGCGAGGCAGCCGCCCCGGGCCCCGCGCTTCTCTAGGCCCCGCGCAAAACCTCAAAATCTTCAAAAAAGTAATTAAAAAAAAAGAAGTGAGAGAGAATTTTATTAATAAAATTTTAACTTTTCAAGTTGTTCTATGTGGTTAGATAATAGATCAGATCCTGATTAGTAAATTTTTGGAATTTTTCTTGATTCTATTGGCAGTAAGTGAATATTTTTAAAACAGAAATAGAAATATTATTTCCATTCGTTGTGTTACAAGACCAATCTTAAGCCGATTGGATCGATTGCTAACATCGAGGCAAAAAAAAAAAAAATCCTATGTAAGTTTAACAAGATTATAAGGCGGTCTAGCTGTATGAGTACCTCAAAATATGTTTTAATTTTAAAAATATGTCTTTTAAAGTGCACATTTTAATTTCTTCATATTCCACTACAAGATTTTAATTTCAACAAAGGAAATTGTAGGTCTTGATGGCATTTCGCTAAGACCAGCAGAAGGAGGGGGTACCGAAATTGCAACAATTCGGGAGGAGGCCCCGCAACTCTTAAAGTTGGCTTTGCTTCTGGTTGCGGATGATTTCGTATAAACCTTCCAATTAAATAGTGGCTCCGCTGAATAGCCTCAAGGGGGAATTTGCTATTTGCCTCCCTTAAATTTAAAAATGACTTAATATAATTTGAAGAAAAAAAAATGTTCAAATTTCTTTCTAAAATATTTGTGGGTATGGCCGTTTTCTTAGGGAAGCATGCCTTTATTGATAAGGATTTCGTCCTCATGACCTTTTAACATTTGTCGAAGACGAGGGGCCGGTCCAAGCATACAGAGACCAAGGGCTAAAATAGTTCTCTGTCTTTGGATCTGAATTCGGTTGATAGTTCTTAATCTTTATCCAGCGTTGAGCTTCCTTTCTTTTCTTTGAAATGAAATCCATTATCCTAAAGGGGAATCGGCAAAACCAAAGCTTTAACATTTGTCATTGGCGATTGGCTTTGCTTTTGTTAGGGGACTGTGTAGTTCGGTAAGTGAAGCCAAAGCAAGCAATTATTTTGCAGCATAAATCAATTACCTACTAAACTCTGAGGTATTGATGTTGATAGTTGTTTTTTTTTCTTTTTTAATTCTGAAAATGGAAAGCTAATTCGTGTATGACGATCTCATACTAATAAAATAAAGAAATAAATAAAAATAAAAAATGACTAAATAAATAAACATCAATAAAAAATAATTAATTATTGAAAAAGATATAAATAAATAAAAATAAAAAATTAAATGCTTTGATGACAGCGAAAAAAATGCAATATTTTTTACTCTGCTGAATTCATTTCAAAAATAACTAATTAAAAATAAAACGTGCCAGTAATTTTCTTAGCATTTAACTTCTTGTAAAATAACAAGGAATATTCTACTACATTCAAATCTTGAAAACAGCCCCCGTCATTTGCTCGACAGCTTGTAAAAGTAAATTGATATGTAAAGAAGAGTTTTGTTCTAATTATGATTAAGGGTTTTTATTAAACCTTAAAGCTCTTTGATAATTAAAATTTATGAAGTACTATAGATTTTATAACCCGTCGCATCGGAGCAAAGGTAATTATTTACTTTTGCAATACGTAAAATTTTCAATTCGTCTGATGAATCTACACATATTTTAAACAATCCATCATTTCATTTCTTAAAAGTCAAACCTCAAACATTTCTGGATATTAAGGTTAACTAGTTTAAGATTGAAGAAAACAATAAATAAATGCACACACACATTGAAATTGTTTGAATTAGTTTCTTGATCTAATAATAATTATAATACAGAAATATTTAATTACAGAGTTACCAAAACAAAGGTATACTTTTTAAATGCTAACTAATTGTGCGATGTTTATAAGAAGAAAAGAAGTAAAGATATTTAGAGAAACCGGATTTTAATCGTCATTAGAATGGGCTAAAGTTCTTGCAAAAAAAAAAGCTGAAAGTGACACCAGAATTTGAAAATCAGTGCGTAGCTCGAAAAAAAAGATAATTTCTGTATGAAGGAACTGATGACGAATCTTTATCTTCTGAAGATAATTTTTGAATTAAGTTTTTCGTAGTGTTAATCGATAGTGCTATGACATCTTTCGAGAAGAGGTTTGAAATGTTTCGTGCCCGTGAAAAAACATTTGGCTTTCTATAGGGGAAACCGGGGGGAGTCCAGACAGCACGTTTTACACCTAAACTATTGGTTTCTCCGCTCAAAAATAATTGTTATATTGGTAGTATTCTGCTATTATTGTCATATGCAAATGGCTGCCCGTCACGTCAAAATACGGCAGTGAAGTGAAAAAAAGTGATTTGGCATAGTCTGGTCTAAAATTTTGCGGTAAGTAGCTAAGCTTTCAATTGGCAACTCATGTTTCTTCTTCGTATTTATCATAAAACTAGGGTATTTAAGCTATTATTTATGCGTGTTTAAACTGGCGTCACGTACACACTGCTTGTGTCAGATCACATTTTTTTCAAGAATGTTGCTTGGGGAGACTCAGGACATTTGTCCCGAGTAGGAGAATATGTCGCAATTAAATGTGACGGCAACGTCTTCCCGAACATCACTGTAAATGTGCTAGATGATGGACTGGAGATTAAAGCTATGATATAAAACGGTTTATTTTGGAAGGGGCCCGTCTGTGATGACATCATTTTTTATGAATGGTCCTCAGTTTTAGGGCACCTTGAACCTCCTCAACAAGTTAGCAAAACTCGTGAAATTTTCACCGCACCCGATTTATGTAAATAAATTTCTTGAATTATTGCTCATTGCTACGTTTAGAACTTTCTTATTAAACATTTAATTCTTGGGTCATTGGTCATATTCTTTTATTGTATACCCAGCTTTCATTGTTTAACTAGAAGTAACTTGAGTGTCACCTTCTTGAAATACTGATCTCCACTTTTCCATGTGTCCTGAGTCTTCCCAGCATGTGTCCGCGGTCTACCCATATTGGGAAAACCGCGGACACTTTCCCTCTTTGCACTAAAATTTATACTGTCCCTATAAGGCGTCGTAGGTAATTTTAAAAAATCTCACACAAACCTGAATCTTCAGGACACAAGAAAATGTTTTCTGAAGATTTCTAGCTGTATTAGCAACTTAGAAAAAAAAATCGTGAAGAAAAATTGTCCGGACTCTCCCCGTTCTCCCCTATAGTTCAAATAATATTAGGAAGTTATCAGACATAGAGCTTAAAAATTGTTGTCATATTGCAGGTCAGGCTTTAAAAGATGATTTTGAGAGTGAACTTGACAAACTAATTTGCCGTCGAGTTTTGCCAGTCAACTATTCAATATTGGAAACAGCTCAGTTCTTATATAAAAATAATTTGTCATAACTTTATCCAAATTTTTTCTCTGCAATTAGAGTAATTTTCACGCCGCCCATACCTATTGCACCCGCTGAGAGACCTTTCTTCAAGGTTAAAAAAGGTAATAAAAAATTATTTACGATCTACTTTGGGCCAAGAAAAGTTGACATCTTTGGCCATCTTATCGATTGAATCAGGATTTGTGAAGAAGCTAAATTCTGACAAGGTTGTAAATGAATTTGCTTTAAGCCATTCAAGAAAGTAAAATAATTTTAGTAAAGACATCTTAAATGCCGTTTTTTTTTTAATTTTTTTTTCAATTATCATTATTCATTAACCTGTAAATAGCAAACTTTCCTTATGAAACGCGAATGCTTGTAATCAAATATGCTAAGATGTAAAATACTAAACAAAATCAATATGGCTATACAAGGTATAAATCGAAATTTGTACAAAAAATAAATAAATATCTATTTTTTTTTTTTTTTTTTTTTGTGGCTGCTAACTACTATTCCATAGGAGCTTTTCAACATAGTTTGACGCACGACCCCCCCCCCACACACACACACATATAGAGAAATATATATGGGCCTCGCAAATGATTCCGCCCTGGGCCCCGCGTTTAGCTGGGCCGGCCCTGAGTGTGCTCGAAGCGAAAGAAAAGAATTCGCACAAAAACGCGAACTGTGTATTGTTTCTTTTTTTTACCCTTGTTTAATGATTTTGCATACAGCTTATAAGTATTAGTCACTACAGTATTCATCAAATATATATTTTTAAATGTTAAAATACGTAAAAGTTGAAAAACGTCCGAACCATTAAAGTTTAAAATTTGGCAAAATAGATGCCCCTCCCCCCAAATTCAACATTACTATATAATTAACTCGTAGACTTCAAAAGTATAACTCTTCAAAAAGGAACTATATTTATTATTCAACAAAAGATAAATTCCAAAAACTAAAGATGTAAAAATTTTTTTTATTTAAATTAATTTTTATTTGGCCTAAAAATAAATTCAAAGCTCAAATGATTTTTAGTTAGCTACAGAAACGGAAAATTTAACAAGACAATGCAGTTTGACTTCGTCCTAATGAGGAACTTTAGAGTTGTACTGATGCAAAAAAATATTATCACTTCATATGCATTTGATTAAGATCGAATAGTTTTCCTAATGTATCAGCACGTACGTATTAAAGTTTTGTATTAATTATTATATTTCAGTAATACTTAACATAATGATTAATACAAAGTATCCATATTATTTGAAAATGTTGCACTTGTTATAAAGAGTAAATACTCTTGTAATTCCAACTAGCCAAGAAAAATATCAAAAGGCAAACTTTATAAAAAGTATTTTACCACTGGTTTTGCTAAATCAGTACACCAAAAAGTCATGCATTTGTTGTATATTAAGAGAAGAAAATCATGAAGTTAATAGCTAAAGTACGTTTGTGCCAAGAAACGATTTATACACATGAGTGTTTACAAAACTAAGAATTTCATACATGGAGTGCTTTTATCTGGAAATGTATATTCATAATGTTATCATAGCGTAAAATGACACTTTTACGTTATAGAACAGCTAAACGTTTTTCATTAAGACGATTGACAGAAATACCAAAAATTACTAATCAAAGTAATATATATATTGGCCTAAACTTTAAAATATGTCAATTGATTTTACCGAAGGAAATGAGAAGTTTGAACACCTTCCTCTGAATTAAATTTTGTTTATCTTAGTAACAGGTATTCTAAATTTTAAGAGTTATTTTTTTGCGATACTTGGGCTGAAAATTAGTTTGGGCTTCGACATTTAATATTTATTTAATAAATCTGAGATAGTTGTAGTAGTATTAAACCCAAAAAAGTACATTTTACAACATCCAACTATAGCTTACCTGTGAAAATGAATTGATCATTATGTAGTTCATTAAATCGCGAATGCAATTGGAATTAAAACCAAAGAGCAAGAACTTAGTGAAGTGAAGTAAATCCTAAATGTAGTTGAATTAAATTGACTCCAATTTATGCACAGAAACATTAAATTTCAGTAATTGTAAAGCAGAAAAGATTTATTAGCACTGAGTACAAAATCTTTTTTTTAGTTGCAATAACTTTACTTAAGAGAATAAAATATTTGAATGAAAAAAACGCATTTCTAATTTACATATGAGTGTTACATTAGTTGTGTAAAAATTCTATTTACTCTAAGTACGAAATTTGAATTAATGTAAAAACATAAAATTACATCTAAACTTTTACTTAAAGAGATCTTACTTGTGAAATAATTGAAAATATTTAGATATATATTATAAGCTAATTATGCAAGCTCGTTAACATAACATTAAAAGTTCATTAACATTAAAAATTTATTAAAAAAACTACAATTGATGCAAAACGAATATTTTGAAACGGAATTCCATACATCAAAAAACGGAACGTAGAAAAAAGTAATACATTACAAAACATTATATATGTGTGTGTGCGGAAGTGAATAAGCGGCATGGGGTTTATTTTCACAGTTAAGGGCTTGAAGTTCAAAATTTCGCAGAAATTGCATTAGTTAAAAAGTTGTTAAAATATACAATAATGAAAATATATTTCTATCTGCATAAGATACGTCTTTTTTGATTTGGGAAGCACATTACTATACAGCACATGTGCCTTCTGTTACTGAAGGAAAGTTTACAATATTTGGAACATAGCTGTATGGTTTAAATTAGGGGTTAAACATATTATAAACTAAAATTCAATGATACTTTCACCCCTTAACTCCGTAAATATAAAATCATAGAAAGATTACTTTTTAAAATAAAATAAAATCAGAAAATGGAAATTTAGTCCAAGGGGGAGGGCTGTTGTTGCATGAATACCCGAAGTCAAAAATATATAAAGCATTGGTACACAAAATGGAAAATGGTTACTCTGCGAGGTAATATAGTTTTTAGAGTTTAAATGTAAAATTTTCATGATAAAGTATTGTGTAAAGTTGCTCTTCAGATGCCAGATATTTCAGGAATTTAAAAAATTGAAACATGAAGTTTCACGCAAGTGAACACTATGAACAATGATTACAAAATAGGGAAAAATAAAGCATTTGATTTATTTAAAATTATATAATGCAAAAATATTTTATAAAAATATTGCAAACTTACCAATAAAATAACCTTCTAAATACTGTAAATGACTAAAGACACATAAATAACATTTGAACACAAGATATAGATAATCCATAAGGCATGAAATCTTCTATCACATGTCGAAAAAGGAGTAACAATATAAAATAGCATTGAAACTTCATAAAAATATCCAGAAAACTTTGAACACTGGAAAATGAATTCTTTAAACGCATTTTAAATTGCATTTGAATTTCCTTTGGTGAAAAGGAGGTACCGAAAGTAAAAGTGTTGTCATGTGGAATTGCTATTTCCTTAAGAAGCTGAAATTGGCGAAATTAAAATCTTCTTAAAAACAAGCAGACGAAAGGAAATCGTCTCTTGATAATGATTGGCGCCATTATATGACAAATGTTGCCGTTCTCACGTGACTTTGTTTACTTCCGGTATCTCTTCCCGCTAAAGGAGGATAATAGTTTTAAAAGAGCTGCCTTTTTTCTTACACTAAGAAGAAAATCCTCTATAAGGGTGTGGTAAGTAGTGTTCTTGAAAGAGATGATTTGTGGTAAACAGAGAGGCATTTATCACAAGGATTCATGAGAAAAACAGGACTCATCTGGGTTCACCACATGACGCTCAAGAGTTGAGCTTGTGTATTTCAACACGTTTTCTTTAACGTTTGTTGTCCATATAAACAGTTAGTCATTGCGGTGATTTAACCTTTGCCTTTTGAATAACAATACCCTTCGTGTACTCCTAGCAAATGTCTGAGTGACTAAATTGCTAAGCAGAATGATACGAGGGACACATGTTACGTAAATACTCTTTTTCTTGATGGCAAACAGAGACTGCTACAAAACGTCATGAACGAAACATGAAATTCTATTGCTCTCAAGGAGCATAAGATCCCATCGAATCATTGAACGTGTACATTTCGCTAGTTTACCTTACTGTTCACTGTACAAATTAACTTGCAGTCACCAGTCTGGATATTTCTGATTCCGGCAATGCAACGTCTAGCATTTGATTCCTTTTCATGTAGGTGTAGCAAGAGTTTGAGTGGCTGGCTTGCTGCGTACAATGACACGAGGGATACATGCGACGGAAATATTTTCCCAATCTTGGTGGTAGACAGAGTATTGATTATCACAAGTGTTCATAAGTAAAATAGGAAAGTGATAACGCACGCTCGTGCACAGCATTGTGTTAGAGCATCGAGCCTGCATGATTGTTCGTGGAATTCGGTTTTCTTTAGTATTCGCTACCCAACTAAATGGGCAATCTCCCTGGGTAAAATTCCGAAAGCGGGCTTCAACAATTGCTCTTTGCACTTGGTCGTAATTTTTTCGATGTCTTGGCATTGTATAATACATAGAAAGGGTAGGTTCTTGGGTGGAACTCACTGGCACCTTGTTTGTCTCGTTGCATAGAGCCCAATCATAAATGTGAGAATCCTGGGAAAAAGGTAGGGCAGCAGATATTCCCAACGTTGACAAGTACACAAGAATCCACGGTAAAAACGACATGTTGTTAATTGAAACCACACGAGCTGTCAAACTAGATGTAGAACAGCAGAAGATGCATGTGGAGGAAATACCAGAGACACTTTTATCCCTCAATTTGTGAAAAACCCACATACATACACACACTAAGCAATATTCATTTCCCATCGATATTTGGCGTGGAAGTACGGCAATTGAAAGCAATGTACCAACGTCATTATATCGAACGATCTCTTTCGCTAGTTTGCTATCAGAACGAAACTGGAAATGACGTAAAATTACATCCGGTTTTTCTTTCGCATTTTAGAGAAAATGTTCAGGTGTTTTACTGTGTTTATTATTATAGTTCTCCGATAATAATGTGAAAAGGAAAGCAATTTATAGTACTTAGCCGTTCACTCTTACTTTCTTACTAACACTCCGTAATATAGATTTGGTTTAAAACTTTAAAACTCTTCTTTCATTTCTTTTTTTTTTTGACTCATGAAAACTTGAGTAGAATGCTGAAACATATGGATGTGAACAATATAACATTTATATAATTTCAATAAGTATTAAAATATAACTGAGAGGAAGAATACCAACGAAATAAAGTTACCAGAAAACAGATATATTGACAAATATTTTCCAACATTTAACCAGTTCTGAAACATAAAATACATTCTTAAAAGATTTAAATATTTTCAAGGCAGAGAGAAGTACACTTTTCGCCTAATACGTAATTTTTTTCATAAAGCATACTGCGTCGAGAAAAGTGCGTGGGGTTGGGATAAAAGGTTTTTTTTTTTTTTTTGTCCCTTAACCCTCTCATGCATGCATTTATTTATTTGTGTTGTAAACAAAAACTTCACATGTCGCAAACTAATTTAGGATCTCAGGATTGTTGTGTAATAATTTATTTTTAGAAATTTTGTCCTGTATAGTCAAAACTTCGTGTTCTTGTATTTAGACGTTTTATGCTTTTTTGGAAAATTTATCCAATATAATAATAAACATGGCAAAAATGAATATTCAAATTTCATTTATAAGGAATAAGAAGCTGTAAAATAATAACAAACTTCCCAGTAATGTAAAACACGCTTCAAAATAACTAAACAATATTTGATTCGAAACTAAGATTTTCTTTTCTTTCTTGAATCCTCCATGGACGCCCAAAGATATGTTAATCTTTTAACAATCTTGAATACCCTATGAAACATTTTGTGGTTTCCAAGAACTGTTTGGAGTGTCTAGATGAGGTCGACATGCAAATTGCAGCACAAAAACGAATCTGCATAAAACATTGAAGCAAAAATGTGTGTCAGCTCATATGAGGCTTTCATGCATGAGAGGGTTAATAGACAAAATGAATTTATTTTCTTAAAACGAAACCTAAACTACAAATTATTTTATGATAGTATTAATAGGTAAGAATAACCTTATAAAGGGTTACGACTTAACTCCATACTTGCATTTTTATTTTTCTCTTATTTTTATTTTGCTCTGAAATGTTTATCAACCAGTGGTCTCTTCTTTAAAGAATGTGCCTGTAACAAGAATGATGGTGAGAAAATAAATATCACTTGTAAAACAATCGCCAAAACTTCATCATCCTCATCATCATCATTATTGTTGTTGTTGTTGTTGTAATTATTATTACTTTATTATTATTATTACGTACTCGCTGATATCAAGATGCTCAACACAGTGCGGATTTTTTTTTCACCGTCACCTGAAAATACATCATGTATGAGATTAAAATTTAGCAGTTCTCTAAACTTTAAATTTCAGTCAAGTGTTTCGGAGCGACGAGGAACCTCTTTTTCAACGCAAAAAGAAAGTTATTTAGGAAAAGACATTTGTTTTAATTTTTATATTTCAGACCATATATAAACACTTCTTTTTCTGTATTCTAAAATGTCATGTTTACAATATCGAAAAAAAATGCATATTTTTTTCGATTTAAAAATCGATTTAACATTTTTTTCCAAATGGTGACAGCATGAAAAGTGATAGTAAATAAAAGTTTATTTACACAATAAGAATGCCATTTATTTACCCATTTTGAAAGATCTCGTGCGAAATCACATTACTCAGCTATCGAAGTCGTAAAATAGAAAAATGACTTTTCAAAATCAAAAAAGAAACATCTTTCTCGAAATTACTATTAATTTATTTGATGTTTTCTATGAAACAGTATAAAATAAAAATAATAAATGGTTGATAAAATTTTTACTGCAATAAAACCGCAACATAATTAAACTGCTTTTGTTTGTTCTGATCGCCACCTACCAACTTAATACACGTCCTTTATCTTTTCAATTGTTTGGAAAGATCAAAGTGATTCACTTCTAAAGAGTTCCATTAAATATGGTATATTTAAAATGCGTAATATTTTTATATTTTATCAAATACAACAAGATATAATGGACATCAATCGAAAATTAGAATTTATTTTACAAAAGTTTTTCTTTTCTTTCTTTCCTTTTTGTCTTTTTATTTCTCAAGGTACGGCAAAAAAGTTTTAAATCTTTCCATTTAGATAGACATCACTCCTCTTTGCTACAAAAAATAACGTTTTTTTCTTTATAACGCTAATATTTCCCAAAATTGTAAGTAAGTAAAAAATCATATAAAATTACTTTCATTATCTCAAGCGAGATTATCAAGCATAGTCGACAGATTTTTCTGAATAGAAATATGAAGAAAATAAGGTAACTGTATAAAGTAGAAAAAGCCCAGTACATTAGGGATACTATATTTCATGCTTCCGCGTGGGTTTAGTGTCTCCGTAATTTATACAAAGAATGAGTTCCCCTTATTAGCTATAACACTATACTAACTGGAAGGAAAACACACGAGCCGAATACACTGAAGGCTACAAATTAATGAATGGAGAAGAAGTTTATAGAAGAAAATCTGTAAATAACAGATTTAGCATCAAATGCTCTCTTGATGAGAACCAATTTTATTAATAAGAACAGGTGGAAGGAGACGAATTCTTCTAGACGTGAAATCGCTATGGGGGGGGGGGGGGGGGGGACAAAGATTTGAATTTCCGACAATTACAAGAGATCGTTACTGTGCAAAAGAATATCTAAGAAACTTTTAAGGGAAAAATCAGCAATTGACAAAACTCTGCTTAAAAAGCAAATTAAATTAGAAGCAGAAGCTCAAATTAGAAAGGGTTTCTCTAAAATGACGAATATTTCTAATTAAGAAAGCTAAACTACCGTATTTCGTAAAAGGGTAGTGCACAGAGATGGACACTTTCCGAAATATTTTAAGTTGTTTTTCCCGATGTTCATTTAATTCCTTCCCGATTTGAGTCTTTACTACAAAAAGAAAAGAAAAAAAACGTAGCTGGTTTATTATTTTTCACAAAAAGTAAATATTTCCACCATTTTTGTTTCTCCTCTCACCCCTATTTCGCTAAATCAAAGCGAACCTGACGCATGCGTAAATCAAAGGAAAATTTCGTATAAGAAAATCAGATATTAAGTTTAATTCAACAACTTCAATCTCTTCAGCACTGAACAATTGAGTGGGTTCAACCTATTTATTTTCCTTTGGGATAATTTTCTCTACTTTCAAACAGTCTAGACTCGGCTCTTACTATTCCTTAATAGTTGAGTGATTTCCCTAAACGGAAAAATATTGGCTTTTTTACTCCTAGATCCTATGCATCCTCAAATACGTTATTGTCTTAAGAATTTTTATTCTTCGGTACTTCTGCCGTGTATAAAAAATACTTTCAGTCCTTTAAATCTACATATTTTTTATTTTTTTTTAGAAAATGAGAGAGTGGTAGCTATTGAATCTCTATTTTATTAGGCATTGTTTCCAAATGAAAGTATGATAAGAAAAACGTTTTACTTATAACTACGAAAATTTACAGCGAAATACATGTACATTTCCAAAACTTATTAAATCCTTCGTGTTTCCAGAAGACCGGTTTCGTCCATATGCATGGTGTTTATAGTTTCAAATGCTGTTAAATACTAAGTTCGGTTGCGTAACTTGATACCAGTGGAAGCAAAAACCATGCTGGTCTTAATTTCATTTCTGTCAATAATTGTCTTTTTCTTTTAAACATAATATATCAACAGTATTTGCTTTTCTTTTGTTTGGAATAACGAGGATAAAAAAATGAGCTCTCGTACAGAAGCTTTTATTTGAATTTACATAATGAAAACTTGTTAAACCCAAACTGTTTAAGTTCATTACTAAATTGGTAAAATACTGTAATGTATGCATTGAACAAAAAAAAAAATTTTTTTTAAATTTTTTCCAAGCGCTTCCCAAATTCTAGTCCAATTCGAACGATTTTCAAAAGTTTTTTTTTGTTTTGTTTTGTTTTCCTTTTTCAATTCTCCTCAAATTTCGAATTTTTGATTTAACGGGTTTTGCAGTTTGCCTACTCATACATTTCAAACAAAATGAAATATCACTGTTTCAATACATTAGAAGACATATCCGATATCTTTTCCTAAATAAGCTCTTTTTTTTTCATTGAAGAAAACATCTTTTAACTCCAAAACAAATGACTTTAACTTAATTCCCATGTATATGCGTTATTAATGTTATTATTACTATATACGTAATTTGTAGTTCATTGAACTTCCTATAATCTCAAATCATTCGTCTAAAATTTTTGTTTTAAACGTGATTCAAATACTTAAGAAACATGTCACTGACCCAAAATCTTACATTTCGTTGTTTAATGTCGGTATTTAAGGAAGCTTGTGGCTCTGCTCAACCATTAAACAGTGTTTCGGATAAATTTATTATCTAGTTAACTGGCGTCTTACATAGTCTTATAATCAAGGAAGTCTATAAGAAAGTTCTAGCGGGTAGTTAAAAAATTCCGCCTATTAAAGGCATCAGTGGAGCACTACGAAAACAAAACAGAAACACAGCTAGCTATTTTACTACTATACCATGCTGCACGCAAAAACGTGTTATGATAAATGTGTAAACAAATATGGGGAGGGAAGTGGTCTTCTTCCGATTACACTTAATGGATTTTCGACGCAGTGTTTCGATTTCAAGCCTCCATTCATAGCGAAATATACATACGCAAAATTTATTTCCCCTAGCTTTAAAAATAGTAGTGATAGAAAGGAAATGCCGGAGGAAGGAAAAAGTCTTCTTTCATAAAGCGACACTAAGGATATACAACTTCCCGCAACCAGCTTCAAAAAGGTTCCGGCCCTTGTTTTGAATGAGATACATTTTAATTTCTCAAAATTTTCTATCGATAGGCATCATTTTAAAGTACGTTATTAAAAAAAGTTTGGAATGAATTGCAAAATAATGTTTAGAAACACTTACTGTTTGTAGTTTTATTGAAGTTTTAAACATAATAAATTATTTTGTAGTTTTACACATAATATGCTTAAGATCAAAATGAAATGAAAAAAATAGTACTACAGAAGAGAATGGAAGAAATAGTACTACAGACCAAGCTTTAGAATACATATATATCTTGTGAAATATCTTGTTGTAAATTTTAGAGTTAGAGGGAGAACATATTTCATTTTTTTGAAATTTCAAATAAATGACCAATTTTCAATATTTGTTTTAAATTGATATTTTTATTGTTGATAATGAAAACTTAGCAGCCAAAACGCGTAAGAGTAATCCGTTTTCGATAGTCAGTTATAAAAATTTCAAAATACAATATGTATAATAATTCATTATTCATTCTAATACTAATCATAGCGTCGGCAGTCTAACAGCTTTTGCCTTTTTATGAATTTATTAAACTGCTCCTGCCTTTTTCACCGACTCCTGAAAAGAGATTTTTGTCTACAAAATCATGATAATATTTTTACTCTTTCTGCAGGTATATCTTGGATTTAATGCGACCGTAGTCAATTCAGTGAATCGTTAGTCACTTCCTCAAAACGAAATTTATTAGTATCACTTCAATGTAAGGCATCTTCTTTAAAAAAAATCTATTTAGCATAAATAACTGTAACTTGCATCTTGCACATTAAAGTTAAGCATCGTAAAAAATATTACGTATTACTATATTCCCTAATTCATATAATATTTGCTTTCTTTCTTTCATGTAAGCCTGAAAAACGCGTCATACAGCTGGTCATGCATAAATAGTAGCGTAGCCTTAGTGCTACAGAAGGAGATCTGAAGGGTCTCTACATTTCCAACTCAACATAAACCGTCGAACGGCCCTCTCCGTTTTTAGTGGACACATACCAACAAGTACCACACAAGGACGAAATATCTTTCCAGAGCACCCCTGAACTTATAAATACTACAAAGCGTTAAAACCCCGATATTCACTTAGAAACACCCCATATATATATATATATATATATATATATATATGTATATGTATATGGACTCCTGTTTGTAAAAATTGCAGCACAATGAAGAAATCATCAGAATTAAATGAAATTTTATACACAAACGACTAGTAATGGTACAAATAAATGATATTAAATTTTCAAAGCAGAAAAACAATATCAAGTATCCGAAATCATTATTTAAATTATAAAACCACACGCTGCCATAAGTGCTGCTATACGACGTGGCATGGAGTTAAACAGATTTGGATGTTTGCTTGAGAGATAGCATTCCATATTTTTTGTATGCGTACCCAAAGTTCATCTTTTAGAGCTGTAGGACGACGGTCACGAGCGAGGCGCCAACAAACGAAATCCCACACATGTTCAATCGGGGACATACAGTTCTACCATCAACCAAAGCAAGCTGCCTGGCAGAGTGCCAAGTAGAATCCATTCATGTTCAAGGGAGGGACTGCTGGTATGAATAATGTGCCTTTTTCTTCTCGTTCTAGTTCCTTTAACATACTTGTTTTCTTCCGACCTGAGGCTATATGGCAGTTTATAAATTTAGTTGCTTTCGACAAACAGAGAAGCAAAAATTCTGATTCGCGTACTAAATAAACGCACCAGCAAAAAAAACTTCCCTAAAACTTCCTATAAAAGTGTTTGAAGCTAGATCATATTTCTAGAATAAAAATAATGTAACGTTATAATGTTATATGCTCTGTAACAATAGTTGAATACTGAAAAAAAAAAATTTTTAAGTAAATAATTTATGTTTATTTGAAAAAAGCTTAAGTTTGTTTTGTCCCCTCAAAATTCCCAATGTTCCCAAATTTCCCAGTTTGTTCCCGAAAATTCCCGGGTTTTTTCCTTCACTTCAAAATTTCCGGGTTTTTTGCATCTCTAGGTGGGCCTGTTGAAAGATAGCTCCAGGAATGCCTCTAGAAAGTAGCGCTCATCGACATAGCGTCTGACACGAATGCGGCCATCATGGTACCACAAATTAAAGTGGGATTCGTCAGGAAAAAACCCTTGTTGCCATATTACACGCTACTCTCTATGGTCATGAGCCTATTGCAGCCGCAGGCGTCGATGGTTTTGCGTGAGAGCGATCCTGTGTGCAGCAGTTGATGAAAATTAATTACATTTATACTTAATGACAACGTGAAATATGCTAATTGTTTAATTTGATACCTAAAAATATATCCAGCTGCTGAATACTATTCGTAATAAATGAATTCCTAATTTTAACTGAAAAATCTAAAGTCCCCTTTCCGCATAACGCGTTGCTAATTTTTCTTTTATTTTTTTCGCATTGATTTTTTTCTTTTAAAGCGGGTGCAATTTTTTGCTCCAATGAAGTAGAATAGTGACATTTTATGGTTAAAAATATAATTTCAATACTTATCATAAAGAGGAGAAATATGGATACAAAGTGAAAATTTCAGAATTGGAATATTTTCTTGTCCCATTTGCAACGTATTTTCGATTTTTTTTTTTTTTTTTGCACTTTTTCATTTAATCCTTGATTCAATTTTCCTGTGATAATATTTTTCGCATTGCTTATGTACTGTTTAAAAAAATAAAGGTCGAAAAAGATCAATAAGGTGAAGCACTGGAGTGAAATAAACAGCCAAATGTCACCTCCGCAACGAGATATCGTGGTTTGGCCAGGCCCTGACTATTGCACGGGCGCCCAGGGCTCCAACCCTGTGCAAGAACTGTGTAAAAAAGGCAAGAATTTTTTTTTTCATAATATCATTTAAATCTATTTTTTTTAAATTTGTAACATAAAATAATCAGTTTAATTAATAATAAATGCAAATATTTTCCATAATAAGAGGTTATTCTTAATAATAACTAATTTCACGTTGACTGAAGTACACGTACACATGCATAGATGTAAGTGAACCATTCAAAGGGGCAGTAAAAATTGACAGTGCCTCTCGCAGGAAAACTTGTTAGTCGGGCCTTGGGTGTGGCCCATATTGACCATACTAATCCATATTTTAAATTGAAATTGTTCAACAAAAGAGAAAATAATTATTTTGTTTTTTGTGTAGGGGAGGGTGGGGTAAAATGGGTCACTTTATAAAAAACCCAAAACAATAGAACTTGAAATAGAAATTTTCAAACCAATATTTTTAATGTTGTATTTCAATGTGTTGGCAACACTTTTCATTGTAAAAAAGGTTAGGTTCTTAAATATGGAAATAAATAATTTTTTTTTAATAAACTTTGGATGAAAGTGTGCTAAACACATAGTTTACCAACTTCTGAAAAGCTCTATATTTTATAAAATAACGGCCCAAATTTGAAGGATTTCCTCACTAAGAAACTTTGGAGAACAATTCCAGCTGAGCATGTAAAAAAAAAAATTATATATTCTCTTTTTTACATCAGTTTTTCTTGGATGGGGTAAAATGGGTCATGGTTGGGTTTAAGTAGTTCTATTCTATTTTTTCTTTTTAATTTACTCTGTTGTACCTCACTGCAGCAAGTTTCTAAATTTAAACAATGTATGTTGTTTATTTTATTAAAATTAAATTAATTTTTTTTTTTACGTTTTCCCTAAAAAATATCATGTTGATGTGGTAGAGAGAAGTGATGTTGTTGAAGTGTTATGTGAACCAATATGTAACAATTTAGAGCAACATTATTTTAACATTTCAATGTAAATCATAATTCAAAATCTTGCTAAATACAGTGTTCCCTCGCCACTTCGCGCTTTATGTTTCGCGGATTTTTCCAAAATATTCATTAAAAAATAAAAATGAAAAAATACAACCATGTCGGCAGCCACATTGCGGAAAGGAGCGTTGTTTCGTGTTGATGCGCGAGAGAGAAGGATCTGCGCATAATCGCAGCGTCAACCTAGCATCTTCTCTTTTCGCATCTCGCCAGTCTTATCCACGATGACGACTGTCTTACATACTGTATTTTAGTGTTGTGTTGGCGAAAACGTTTTTTACTAATTAAGCCCTTATAATGCCGCCTAATTGCTGTGCCCCTGCGAAAGCTGCCTTCGGGGCGCATAAGAGGAAGAATATGATGACCATCAGCGAAAAAGTGAATCTTTTTAGATATGATCAAGAAGGCAGAAGTTATGCATTTGTCGCACGCCATTACGGGGTGAAGGAATCTACAGTGTGGTACATCAAGAAAGAGGAAGCAAACATCCGCAGAACTGCTTTAATAGAGAAGCGAAACGTGTGGTAACTCCGCGTAATAACAGAATTGTGAAAATGGAAGCTGTAAATACTGTTTACATATTTAAAACATTCGTGTACCCAAATACAAGAAAATTCCTAGGGGCAACTCCTACTTCGCGGTTTTTCAGCTTTCGCAGTAGGTTCTGGTCCCCATTAACCGCGAAAAACGAGGGATCACTGTATACTATTGTGAAATTGAAAAAAAAATATAAGTAATAAATAACTGTTTTCAGCAATATTTTGCATTATGACCCATTTTACCCCACGATGGGGTAAAATAGGTCACAACTTTATAAGCTCAGTTAAACTATTTCATAATTAAAAATAAATATTGAAATTACATAAAATTGATCTAAAGGAGTTCAATGTTAAGATGCAATTAAAAAGAAATGGGAAATGTTTCTGGTTCTGTTGGTATGAAACTTTAAATATGAAAATAGCAAAAAAGTGACCCATTTTCCCCCACCTGACGCTACCGAACTTTTCGAATCATTTTGAGCCATTCCATTTCAGATCAGGCAGAGGGTGTCACATGACCCTTACCGATTTTTTTGAAAAAATTACAGTAGTTACAACTAAGGGACTTATAAAATATCCCAAAAGGATTTTGCAAAAAAAATTTTATTTCTCTAGTTACAGACGTTTAAAATTTGGGACAAAGTTGGCCGTTTTCAGAAAATCAGCAAAACACTCACTTTTAAAATGGCCACTGTTTCAAAAGTTTTTAACCGATTCGAATGATTTTTTTTCTATAAATAATGAAGGGATGGTATTTTATTTAGACACTAATTTTAAAAATTTAGTTGGCTTCATTGATAAAGCAAAAAAAGTGTTTCTGAAGTGAAAAAATAGTGTTTGTTCCGACTTCATGATTTTTTTTTCTTATGAAAGAAATTTATTTTTGACAAAACAGAGGTGGCGATCTAAAGTGCTGTTATGTAAGTTTTGTATCAAATTTTATTGTAAGCATGAGATGCATATCCTCTCAGAATTTAAATTTTGAAATTTGAAAATGTTCAAAAATTACGATTTTTGAAGTGTGATTACTCAAAAAAGCCATCTTTTAAAAATCTGAAAATCTGCTCATTTGTTGCCCTTAAAGTGCTTAATGAGCTGCTATCAATTATATTTTGTATTTTTGCCCCAGATATTTTATATGATTTTTCAAAAATGGCCTTTTGTGCGTTTCTCAAAAAAGCCAGAAATTCAAATTCGTTCTTATTTAATCACTTTAATATAATATTTAATCAATATTTATTAAGAAATATACTGCATTGTTACACAATTACTACAGATAAATTGTACTTAACCTTCTTAGAACTTAAATAGCTCTTAGCACAAAGCGTAGCTACTGTGATATAATGCATGTTATTGTGTTCAATCCAATTACTAGTTTTAAACTCGCACACTTTACATCAAATATGTTACAGCACTGATATACATAGTTTTAAACGTATATGAAATTATGTACTTAAAGCAAAATAAGTAGAATCATGTCCTTGAATCATCTTCTACTCGTTATTACCAAAAAAAATGCAATGACTAGGAGGTTCAGATGGTGTTATATTTCTTGTGGTATTATATTCTGGCTATTGAAATATTTGTTCTAGATTATCTGTGTACAAATTATTCGATAGTGTCCCTAAACCATCGGTGATACATTCTTAATTTGCCCCATTCAATAATTCTCATTCACACTTTCAATAAATTGTCCTATTTAGAAATCATACATTGAGTTATATTTGTTTAAGAGGCTGTTAGTTTTCTGTTTTCCACTTCTTGTTTGCTCGTGCGTCCCATGTAAGCATTACTATTTTGGGGATTTTTACTATTTAGCAGTATTGCAGGATAGCCAATAATGTTTTGATTGCATTCCTACAATAAATTTTACATTTGCTGTTGCTTGGTATTAGATATAAAGCGTGTGAGTTTGAAACTAGTAATTGGATTAAACAGAATAACATGCGTTAAATCACAGAAGCTACGCTTTGTGCTGGGAGCTATTTAGTTCTAAGAAGGTTAAGTACAATTTATCTGTAGTAATTGTGTAACAATGCAGTATATTTCTTAAAAAATATTTATTAAATATTATATTAAAGTGACTAAATAAGAACGAATTTGAATTTCTGGCTTTTTTGAGAAACGCACAAAAGGCCATTTTTGAAAAGTCATATAAAATATTTGGGGCAAAAATACACAATATAATTGATGCCAGCTCATTAAGCACTTTAAGGGCAACAAATGAGCAGATTTTCAGATTTTTAAAAAATGGCTTTTTTGAGTAATCACACTTCAAAAATCGTAATTTTTAAACATTTTCAAATTTCAAAATTTAAATTCTGAGAGGATATGCATCTCATGCTTACAATAAAATTTGATACAAAATTTCCATAACAGCACTTTAAATAGCCACCTCTGTTTTGTCAAAAATAAATTTCTTTCATAAGAAAAAAAAATCATGAAGTCGGAACAAACACTATTTTTTCACTTCAGAAACACTTTTTTTTCTTTATCATTGAAGCCAACTAAATTTTTAAAATTAGTGTCTAAATAAAATACCATCTCTTCATTATTTATAGAAAAAAAAATATTCGAATCGGTTAAAAACTTTTGAAACAGTAGCCATTTTAAAAGTGAGTGTTTTGCTGATTTTCTGAAAACGGCGAACTGTGTCCCAAATTTTAAACGTCCGTAACTAGAGACATAAATTTTTTTTTGCAAAATCCTTTTGGGATATTTTATATGTCCCTTAGTTGTAACTACTGTAATTTTTTCAAAAAAAATCTGTGGGGGTCATGTGACAAGTTTCAGACCTGCCTGCCTGATTTGAAATGGAATGACTCTCTTATATTTAGTCAACTATTGAATACTGTAAGTTTGTTGATTCTAAGAATAAGGATTGAATTCTTCATCAACAACAAATAATAACAATTATATAGTTAGTCAAATAAAATAATTGTTTAATGGGGTTGTTGACTATTTTTTCTTGAAAGAGCATGGTTGAAAACATGGGGTGCGACACGTTTTTTTAAGTTAATGATTTATTTTATTTAAAAAAAAAAAAAAATTTAAACGATGCGCAGTAGCTGCCTCAGATTTCGCCGCTATTTCGCATTACATCACAACTGACACCGCTCGGAGTAGAAGGCGGAGTGTGCTTAAAATTGCGCTGTATTTCAGGGTTTATTTTTGCCATCCTTCCAATCTCAGCAACTAATTTGCGTATTTGAAGCAAATAATAGCTCATAGGCATTGCACATGTTGTATTGCAATGCCTCAAACAATGAATTTTAAAATGATTCAGAAATTGCATAGTTAGTTCAAAAGATACTGATTTTCGGACAAACATATATGCTTACAATTTAAAAGCCCCCACAATTCGTTACAAGAATGATATTCTTGATCGGCCCTTCTGCGGAACTGGACACATTTGTCCCTTTACGTGACCTCTATATTTCATTTTAAACATTTTTAAGTGCTTGGAATACATTTTCATATGGTAATGGTTAGCGGCCGACGTTAACCTAAGAAATACTGTTAAATAATACTATTTCTTAGGTTAACGTATTTAAAATCGACTGGCTAAGGGACCGTTCATAAATGATGTCACACGTTTTTTCAATATATCTGAAGCACTAAGTGCCACACTTCAACATACCCCCCTTTTGTTACCCCCATGGTACGCTATATTACATTTGCATAAAATAAGTTTAATTTGCTGATTCAAATGCTTTTTCAGAAATCAAAATGTACGATGTCACTTCTTTTTATCCCTTCCCTTGTCACAAATTGTCACACTTTCTTGAACCCCTTACCCCCCTCCTCGTAGCGTGACATCATTTATGATTGACCCTAAGGTATTTTAAAGTCGATTTCAATTCTGCTATAAAAATCGTCCTAATATTGATTTGATTATATGGGAAAGAATTATATGGCAGAAATAATTTGAAATATTACATTAAGATGCTAAGGGACCGTTCATAAATGATGTCACGCTTTTCCCCATATATTTGACCCCCCTCCCCCCTTTGTCACGCTATGTTGTATAAGCATGATGTCACACTTCTTGTTACACCCCTCCCCTCCCCTGTCATAATTTCACGAGCCCCTCTCCCCCCTCGAAGCATGACATCATTTATGAATGATCCCTCATTAGAATTCGCCTATATCATTAGAGTTCGCCTTCCCCCCACCAGAACCCTTGGTTTTAAGCCATATTGCCAGTCCTACTGTAGTGCACGCATGAGAGGACTTCCATGAACCGACACATCACTCACCGAAGAAAACTTCGGCTGCTTTAGGGTGAGGTGGTGTAGGAATTTTAGGAAACACAAATATTTGTCTGAAAGTTAAGAAATCATTCTTTTCTCGGGTGCGTAAAAGCAATCAAGAAAACGTTTCCTTGAAACTAATGAAATACTTCTTCATTTTTAAAGAACACATTAATAAGTAAATAATCCGTCGAAAATTCAAAAGATAATGCATTTGTAATTTTAAAAATTATATTAGCGGTGAAGTAAATTTATCATAATGTCTGAATTAACCTCAAACGAAATTATAAGAAAACTACTTTCGTGAAAAAAGAAAAAGAAAAGAAAAATAGGTATGGTGTTTCTAAAAAGTTAATTCATTCGCATCGTGTTCAAATTCGTGTTTTTTGGCAATTATTTGCAAAATATACTAAACCGGTTCTTTTAGTTACGAAATGTTGAATTACAAAAAAGTATACAGAACCAAAACGGTATTTGCTTCTATATAGGAAGTTGTTTAAAAGTTGTTCATTGAAAAAAAAAGAATGTCTTATAGTTATAATAAATTTAAATAATGAAATTTTTTCACTATGCAAGAACATGATAAAATTTCAGTGGTGTAGACTTTAAAATTACGCATATATAGCATGCAAAAACAATTTTATCTCTAAATCCTTAGAAATATGTAATTGTGTAGTTATTTTTGCAATGTCTAGTTTCGCAATTTATTTTTTACAATAATTATCGCGGAGCAAAGCATGTATTTATTTGATTCAATTAATAAAAGCTACTTTTCCGCTAGCACATTACGAAATAATAGAGAAAAATATCAAAAATTTTTCGAAATTTATCTGATTATAATGTATACCGATTTTATGATAGACAATTTTTCCCTCATCTCCTAATTGTAGAAAATCTTTACCATACGTATGGTATTCCAAAAAACCACCATAATTTTTCAGGTAATGTGGCTTTAAAAATTTTAGAAGCAACGCGACCTTATGTAAATGCACAAGTTTCTACCTTGCACGCCGAGGAGAAAACGTGCGAAGTCAGTTGTGACGTCCTACGAGACCACGCCTTATTTTAAATGAAGGGCTTTTTCAAGCCTCCCTAGTTTAAAAAGTATTTTTAATAAAACATTTTTTTCCACGGTAATATTGTTTTTTATGTTCCTTTTCACGATTCCAATGCTTTCTGATCAAGTTTGCGATTGAAGTTTACAACCTCATTGTAATGTCGCAATTTCCAGCAACAAAAAAATGAAAATAGTGGTGCCATCTAGTGTAAAGAGTAAATATCTGATGTATTTCATAGGGGCGTGATATAGAGCAACCAGTGACCACATTGTTTTATTGAAATAGTGGCCAGAAGAGCCATACGATATCTATCTAGAATCCTTTTATTCATTATCATTATAAAGTGTGTTTAACAAAAGAAAATAAATTCTATCGTTTGTGTATGAAAGTTTAATAAGTTATTTTCTACAATGAAAACCATAAATAAAACTGAATTAGAATTTTTAGAGGGTAAATAGGTAAAGACTAGTGCATAAAATTTTGTAAATTATTTTACGAAAATGATATCTTGGAAAAGGACCGTGGCGAATAAAGAAGAATTAATATGAGCGTTGAAAATCTGTATCACCCAAAGGAATGTTCCATTTTTCGCATCTGT
The DNA here is from genome assembly GCA_038502835.1 of Octonoba sinensis. Classification (NCBI taxonomy): domain Eukaryota; kingdom Metazoa; phylum Arthropoda; class Arachnida; order Araneae; family Uloboridae; genus Octonoba; species Octonoba sinensis. Next base: position 147,479,326 of record CM076598.1, read on the forward strand.
ATACTTGTGTTCACGATGTATTTTAATGTTAATTGTGAACTAGGGAGAAGCTTTTTAAAAAACAGAATTGCATTTGCATAAGGCAGACTTCAAAAAATGGTTATTCACACCCAAACAGTTAATGATATTTTTGCTTCTTTCTATGTTTGGAGGACAGTTTCTCTATATTTGAAAATTCAATTGCAAATTTATCTAAATAAAGAAATATAAAATTTTAGAAACTTCGATGATATCTATTATATATATATATATATATATATATATATATATTATATATATATATATATAAATGAAAAAAACTGTTCACTTTAAATATTCTTAAATTGAAACTTATAACTTCCAATAAAATTTCATAGTGTTTAATCAAATGAATTATATAGCTTTGAGTTTTATTTATTTTCACAATATTAAAACTTTCTAAGCACAATATTTCACATTTTATTCATTTTAAAGCAAACAGCGAAATTTAGCTTTGCTTGTTTGCTTTTTTCCCCCTCCTTTAGCGGATTTTGAGCTTTTCGATCAGAGAATTTATGTACACATGGCGAATTTTTAGGACCAATCCACAATGCAAAACTGCTCTTGAATCAATCAAAAAGGGAAAAATGGGTAACTACACACTGTATATAGCGGGTTTTGGGGGCGCCACGACGATACGGAGTTACATATCATAATAAGTATAAATATATAAGGGTCCGCAGTCAATGAGACTAATCTTTTAAAGTTTTAACATGAAATGTGTTTCTAAAAGTCACTGGGCCCCGTGCACCGAGTTTTATTTCATGGTGGTCCGAATCAGTTTTAGTAGCCTCGCACCAGCGGACCTAAAAACTAACTTCATGGTGTCGTGCATTTTGTATACCACTTCCGTTCAGTGTTCAAAAATTACACTCTCATCGTAATTAAAAATTCATCCTAATGAAAAATTCATTAATAATAGTAAATTTAAGAAATATAATTTTTTTAACGTGCATACATGAATGAGTACATGCCCCGTTTTTTTTTTCTTTTTTTCCTAAGAAAGAGAAAGATAGAGTATTCATTTTAAGAGTTTCTGCATTACCTGATGAGCATTTTTAATGCTATGTTTAGCCCTCCCGAAGATTTATGCATTTATATCAGGAAGCGTTTCACAGATACGATCTTGGACTTGAGCCTGTACAAGCTTACTTTTAAATAAAGTGTCCGCAGTCAAGAAGATTTGACGAAGTAATACTTTAAAGTTAAAAAGGAACAAAGAAATATTATGCCCTTAAGTTCTGAACTTAAGGTCATAAATTACAACGAAATTGTTTAGTGACTTGACAATTTTTGTCATATCGGAATAAAATACACCGAAATTATTTAAAAGAAAGAAATGTATGAAAAATACTCATAACATAGAGAAATAACCACATAATATTTAAAAAATATTCAAATGATGCACTGATTTTGAATAAATTCAAATAATTTACAGAACTATTCAGCTTAAAGCAGTGTCTCTTTCGATATACGGTGACAACGAATTTTTGCTGCAATCCTCCTATTATTTCTTGAGAGCAGTTACGCATAACGGAAAAACGTTCAATTAAGCCATCCTTTTGAGGGGATTACCGCCAAAAACTAACCAGCATCATTCCCCCAATTATGGTCCATTATGTATACCAAATTTAGTTCAATTCCAAGTATTGTATTTTCAATTAGTCGACGCAGAAAAGTCCAACTCCACTGTAAATTTGTTTATTTTAGTCCCTCGGACCTTTTAAAATAAACGCAATCACTGTGAGGTTGGATTCAGAAACAGCTTGACGTCTAACATCTCGTTTTTGCGTTAATATACTTTTGAGTAAGTGTGTGTGCTTACAACGCAAAAAGCACGAAATTCAAAATCGGTGCTTTGAGATGATTGGAACTGAAAATTTTCGCTACTCACAAAGTTAAAAACGACTAATCCCTGAAAGAGCAAACTTTTCCAAATTTATTTTTCTCGGGTAAAGAACTTTTAACTGCTTGTGTGTGTATGCATGTGCGGTACGTCTGATTGAGACATAACCCTTTCACACAAATATATTTCTCTAGTTTCATATTTTTACTGATGAATAATTATATTCAATACAGAACATGTCTCGGGTTCATTAATTCATTTCAAACGATATTGACTTTATTTTCCTTTACAAAGCGAACGCCGTTACATAAATGAGTAAAAACGCAAACAAATTTTATATTCTTTCATGCTCTGTAATGAACCTTTTAAATTCCTTTTGCTATTATCGTTTTCATACTTTTACGTGCAAGACTATACAGAGTGAAATCATTTCACAATTCCATTTTGATGACGCTTGCTTTTAAAATCCGACGTCGTGGCTCGAATTTCCGATGGGAGTTAAAAGATTTCTGTTCCTGAGCTGTTCAAATCTGTTAATGTTATAGAACACATCTCACTTGTCGGTTTTTTACTTGAAGTAGGCTCTAGGAATCTACTTATAATGGCATTCAGTCGGTATTAAAATATTTTAGTACTCAGTCAATTAATAATATGTGGTTTAGACTCAAATAAACGCTTCTATTTTAAACTATAGAAGTGTCCAAATAAAACTTTCCATTCCGTATAAACTTTCAGTTTTTATTTATTAAAAGTACAATCACATTTTTAACAAAACAGGTAATACATAAATAATGAGAACTGGCTAAAAGTTCAACTATGATTCAGATAAAACAGAAAAGTGAAATAAAAATCAATCTACATAATACAAGATTCCAGTTGTAACTTTTTCTAAACCTTTTCTAGAATGGAACATCGAGCTCGCTTGTTGACCTCAATTGAGGTTCATAACACTCTCCCTCTCTCCAGCGCAGAACTAGTCGAAAGATACAGCTTTGTAAAGTTTCTTCACGCATTCCCATCGGAAGCTATGCAGAACTAAAATTGTACAAAGAGAATGTTTTCTTCTTCTTTGCCACCGCAATTGTAAAGTAAAGTGAGTTTCTTCCTCAATGATATTCAGTGAGTTTTATTTACATTGAAGAATAGCTGTAAGATCGTCTGGCATATGAAGAAGTTAAGAGTGGTTCCCTTTCTAAAGACACCTTGCGATCCTGCTTCTTTCTTACAGTTCGCACGACCATATATCCAGAGAGAACACACAGCTGAAACGAGATATATTTCTGTAAGTCGTAATCTACATTTGTAGTAGTGAGAAATACTGTGTCAAATCAGATAAATTTTAATAAAGCCTTTTTAAATTTATAAGGTTATCCTTCCGCTCAACTGGTATTTCTCCCCGTATTTGTATAAATCGCAAGCGATTACTAGCTCAGTCAAGAGTGTTCAGTCAAGAGTTTATTATTTAATCTTTTCCGTACTACACTTAAATGCTCCCCCCCCCCCCAAACTGCTGTTACTGCCCTCTTCAGATTCTTTAACTGCCGAGAAGTTACGAGTGCGTGAATGTACCACTAGTACAAGCAAAATTCTCCATTCATTTTTATTTATTTATTTTTTTTATTCATTATACATGACTGCAAAATATCTATATGTGTAAAAAGTAAATAAATTCTAATATTTAATACAAATTTTTATCCACAGAAACATAACTGCTAGTTTGGTGAAGCATCGATTTCTTTCTTTGAGAGGATAAAAAACCTTTCCATTCGAAAGTTATTATGATAATCCCATTGATAAACACCAACTAAACGAAGCGCCTGGAATCTTTAAACTTCACAACTTAGAACTTATCTAAAAGTTGTCATAAATATTTGGCTAGAAATTACGAAAGAAAAATAGCTATTTTTGGAAAACATTACGTTAGCATTAAGAAAACTAATTTATTTAAATGTTCAGATTTGATCAAAAATTCATAGTTTTAATTTCAAATTCTTTTTAAAGTAATATTTCTCCGTATGTTGTCAAGTTATCTGTTAGTTTATCTGGCCTGTCTCTTGCTCAAGTCATGCGAAAAAAATTGGGAGAAATGCTTGTCTTCGTGAATATATGTGCTGTTTTGATAAAAATGCACATATTAATAGCATTCAGCAAGTAAGTTATTTTCTGAAATTTACAGCATATTTCTAACTTTTTACGATGCAGGAGAGTCAAATACATCTCGCCCCTTCCCCCTCCCTCTAAAATTTGCTGTTGGTCCCCTAAATAGACGCGTGGTGGAACTTTCACAGAAAGGTGTGGAGCTTAAGCATGTTGTTACTATTACTGAAGTTACTGAACGATGCGCCATACATTTAGTTAGAAGTTGAAAAATGTATAAAACATTTACAATGTTCAAAAATATTCAAAAATATATATGTACACCTGGGTTACAGAAAATGAAAGTACTTACGAAAAATAATTCAAAAGCAAAGATGACCACTGTTCCCATTCTGTATCCAGTGTTATCCAACAGGAAGCCTCCAATAGAAGGTCCTATAAAAGCGCTGTACAAACAAAAGAAAAACAACACATCAGATTACACTTAAGCATTACCCTACACCATCTTCTTTTCAACTTGAAAAATCATTGTGAAAATTATCATTTAAAAATAACAAAATTTTAGTGATCTCCAAAGAATTTGTACGTTATTAAATGACAATAAGTTTCACAGCAGGAAAAGTACAGTTATTAAATTCCTGTGGCAGTTAAGATGACATGGAAAATGCTATTAAACCAAAACCTAACTAAACCAGAGAAAATTATTGGTCACAAGAATTTATTAGTCATGATTTGTGCAATTTGCTACGTGAGAAGTCTGAATTTCTCAAGCATTATCATTAAAGTTCCTTACATAGTGAGGGTGCTGTCATGAAACTCCAATCTCAATCCAACCGAGAATTTGTGATCTAATTTCAAAAATGAATTAATAAGTAAACCAAATAACTAGAAATAAATAAATAAAATATAAACAACTAGGGTAAAAGTTAAGAAGCTGGTCCTGCTCCACAAGTGGCCAGACCACTTGTTGAAAAACAAGAAATTTGAACATTCCAACGAGGTACGAAATCTGCAAATGATTGGTTGAAACCCTTATCAACAAAATACTAAAAATTCAGCCTTTAATTCCTATTTAGTTAGGAACAAGAAATTTTGTTCTGCAAGTTGATCGTCAACGACACCATTGCCCAAGGCGATTCTTAGCCATTTCCTTAAGAGAAGTCTTCATTCAATTATTTTTTAGCATACATCCCATTGCTTTTTAAAACAAATTATCATTAATATTATTTGATAACATACTGAATGTATAAACTGTCGTGAAAGTAAATAATGTTTTTAATTACGGCTAACTTCTGGATCAATGTTCTGCCAATTGCACCAGAAGTGGGCATAGTGAGCTCACTATTGGGGCACAGTTTTTCCTTTGTTTTTTAAAGAGACTGTTTTACGATGCTCAATAAAAAGGTTATATCTTAAAAAATTGTTTTATATGATTATTTTTGCACTACTGGTCACAAATAGAACATTCTGACGAATTACACAAGCCTGATATATTTGAGCGTAGGTATTTGCTAATTGACTTTTGTGTATTTCTTGCGTTGAATAAGAAAATTTAGCGCTGAATAGGAATACGTTTTTGCGATCACGTCAGGAATTTTCAAACATCGGAAATTTCAAAATTTGGTAAAGAGTTGAAAAAGAACCCCCTTAAAACGGATTCGATATATTTGTTTCTTATTCATTATATTTTTTTTTGAACTCATACTGAACATTATTATATCACACTAGAAGTGCAAAAAGATCGCAACTTAAAATTGCCTTTTTTCTCAAGAGATTTTACAGCATTTGAAAATTTTAACAATAAAATTAAGATCACGTATTCTTTTGAATTCACATTAAGCTTTTTTGGTTGCAATAGTTTTATGTGGACGTTCTTGTTATGCAATGTATGAAAGTAAATGCATGTACAATTTTGTGGAAAATTTATGAAATTATCCCATATTTCAGTTCTATCTATGAGTTGAATTTGATTGAATAATTCACGAGAAGGAGTCATTAAAACATAAGGGAAAGGAGGGTAAGAGTACGCAGGGACTTTTTTCCCTGCTGGCAACACTGCAAGCAGAAGCGAGTGTGATCAACTCAACACGTTTGTTTTCAGCTGGCTCAAGAGACCGCCATTGTTATTTTCATCCTTGCTGTCGTTTATTTATCAGGTAAAATATGATTTCTGCATGTTGGCATGTAATTTTTCTGTGAAGAAATATTAACTTTTTTTGCCAATAAAGGATTGATGTTTGCTTTTTAAGTAGATATCATTATAAGCTTTATTTCCTTCCGAACAATGTGGGCATGTCAGAATTTTACTATTGTGAATGCTACAGCCATCTATGGACGATTTTGAGGAGCAATACATCGGCGGGTAAGAGAACGCACATAAGGAAAGAGTAGAGAGAAAGAGAAAATTAGAAGAAGCAAAGGCTAATCGAGCTGCTATGAAAAGTAAAATGGGACCAAAACTGAAAAGGGAAAAACCGTGAAAGCAAAGAAAAAACTTGTTCTGCATTGTATCGACAACCCAGTTCCCTCAACAAGTTCAGCAAACAATAAGGCGACAATATGCCCAGGCTGCGAACAATCATATGATGAAGATTGGGTCCAGTGTGGATTATGTAGGGAGTGGTAGCATGATGAAGGTTCCAGTTACGAAGGCACTGGAGCATTTGTATGTGACTACTGCTAAATTTTCTGAATGCTTACTCTTACCCTTCCTGGGTGCGTACTCTTATCCGCCAGGTCGGGTAAGAGTACACATTTTCAATTTTTTTTCCGCTTGCTTTCTTTCATATATTTTTTAAAGATAAAACTTTCATTTTGTGTACCTAAGTTTCTAAGTTAATAAACTATGATTCAGTCAATTTTCAAGGTTCTCACTTTTCAATTCTCAGTTTTATAACGAAAAATCCACTAGGAGCGTACTCTTACCCTCCTTTCCCTTACTAAACTGTTGATTTACTGCCTTTTTAACTTATTTTTAAATTATGGTCCTCTTTCGTTAGGGTTGCAATGTCTTTCTTCTAGTTCATTAAAAATTTGCCATGCCCACTATTGGGACATCAAAGTTTCTTCTACGCACTAATGTTATGCCACATACTGGCCCATTTAAAAATTTGCTATGCCCACTTATGGTGCATCGGAATGATCTATGTTTTTATAATTTTTTGATATATTATAATTATTTTCATATTTCAGGTGTTTGTTATATAAATACATATACAAAAGTGACGACCAGCAACAGGCTCAGGGCCCAGCTGGGCTGGTCCTAGTCCCCCTTATTCTAGATAAGAGTTCAGACAACCATCACAGAAAATAGATTAGCTAAAGTTCTATAAAGTTTAGATAATAATCGAAAAAATACGAAAAATAATAGCTTAAGTGGCTCACTATTGGTATATTTACCCTAAATCATTAAAAATGATATCCAAAAAGCAACCACCTAGTGCTGTGGAATTGTTAAAGTAACAACAAATTTTTAGTTGCTCTGCTCCGTCTTCGCTCTATGCTCCGAAATATTTTACAGCACTATTAGCATAGTGCCATAAGCTGTAATTTTAATAGCTTATAGCAGAGAGGTTTTTTCGGCCCTCCCTAATGCACATAGGGTTAATTAAATTCGGTTCAGAGTATATTTCTGTCCTGGTTTTGCGTTTTTTTTTTTTTTTTTTTGCATTGATAATTCCTTAAGTCAACCTATTTTTCCGTCTCTAGTAGCTACAAAATACTTACCCTGTAGAGCACGCTGTGGAGAAAAGTGCTGAGACCATGCCATAAGTAGCAAGATTGTCAGGAAACCCTCGTTCACTAGAATGAATTTTAAATCGAGCTTAGTTTTTTCATTCAAGAAATAAGCTTTAAACATATACTTTGGTTTTAAAGAGTTTCGATACATAAATTTAGTTTTATCCCTTTAAGTAACTTACATGGTGTTGTGGAGTGCTCCAACAAAGGATGAGACTAGTTTCGCTGATAGACCTAGACCAATGACTACTAGACTACCAATGACTGTCCAAAGGGTTCTAAAAAGACAAAACTATTGTGAACGTTCAACTAAGCACATTGTACATACTAGTATTATTTATGTTCATATTAACAGGTCGTTAAATTTTCTTTTGTGAATTTTTTGAATCAAGAAACATGCTAATCAAAATAGCAATCCAACCAATTCATCAATTTTGCTGACGAGGAATCAAGCTAGAAATTTTAAAAGCAATCAATATTCCCTTAGCCGATATTACACTAAACAATAAATTCAGTTGATACGTTTATAGGATGTTCAATACATAGATGCATTTGAAAACGCTTCGTCAACTTTTGCAACTAACTACTGTTATGACAAAACTAGCCTTCATATCAGTATCGAAACAAGATGTTAAACTGAATATACTTGCTCGTGTTCGAGTCAGCGAGGCGAATTGAGCAATAAAACATTCCATTTGACATAATGAAAGAATAATTCAGTTTAAAAATAATGCTTACGAACGGAAAGGAATGAACGGCACAGGTCCAATAAGAAGAATGCCAACACATGTCATCAGATAACCTCCAATGTTAATGAGTAATGGATTAGCCTGAAAATATAAAACACATTTCTTGAATATGTAAAACAAAAAGAAGTCTACGAGATTATTCATTGAATCGAAAAATTGATAACTTTTCAGGAATCAATTAAAATTACACTTACAATATCCTTAAAATAGTAACATTATCACTTTCATTCTAACTTTATCACATCTCAACATCAAACAAGAAGCTTCGTCTAAAACGATACGAGCCTACTTTCCTGCCACACACCAATATGAAATTGATACTCTAGCTATCTTTCTCTCTCTTTTTCAATTAGGCTTTAGTTCTTAATTACTTAAAATATACCTTTTTCAACGGTTTCAGTGAGGATCTACTGAGGCCGCAAATTTATTGACATGACGTCATAACCTGTGTGTCATTAAAAGCGGTGCCATTATAATCGAGTTCTATTGTATTTAAGTAATTGGAATATTAAAATGTTTTATGCTTTAGAAAATAACACGAAACATTAGGGGTTTTATTTGTAAGAGCCTACGAGAACATAATACTACGTAATGTGCTGTTCCCCTTAAACTTTAATAGGCTTGGAATACATATTAACTTTATCCAAACTGAATAAAATTTCATACATGTTCATTTGGACCTAACGCGCATCTTTTCCGCCCCTGCCGATCAAAAATTCGAAAAAAATATTTTTCGCTCCACCCTATTTTGCATGCGTCATGTGCCCAAAGCTTACATTGTGTGCATTGCACCCACTCTTCTTAGCATTTGTTATTTCTAAAACTACCAATATACAACAGACAAAAAACATTCCTTGTCATCTCAGCTATTGCCAATATTTGTATTTTTCTCAATTATTAGTTTCTTTCATTTTGTAGATGGAAGCAAATTTTTTTTTTATCATCACTTTACCTTTGGCAAACTTTTTATCCTGCCTTTCATTTCTTCATTTTCCCCGAACTTCTTTTTTCTTCCCCTAAAGTTTATTTTTCCTCTTTCAATGTTTTGAGATTTGATTAATCTGTCAATACTGTTTAGATTCTCTAACTCCTCCATCTATTTTCCGTTATCTTGACTCAGCTTTTTGCAATGATCTAACGTCCTCTAAATTTAACTACTCAGCATCCTCAAGTGAAATCTTGCAAACACCAGCATCTGCTGGAAATAAAACCGGCAAAGTTGGCGACACAATCTTTTCAGGATGAGAGCAAATGAGTAAAAGATTGAAGCACCAAAAGTTTACTTTTCATTGCAAAAAAGGGGGAAATAGTCATAAATATCCACTGCACGTGCTTAGCGCTGCCAAACTACAATAGTGATTGGAGAAAGGAATATGAAATATACCCTGAGACTGGTTACGTCATTTATCCAAAATCAGGCAAATAATCAGGAGTGCGCCAACTTACCCCAGTAGCCAACAAGCTACGGTTTCCCCCAAGTAAGAGTAAACGATAAAATAACAGCAATGATAATTCAAGTTTCAATTTGAAACTGTAAATTAATCAAATTTTTTATTGGAAATTATTATCTAGAAGACTATTAAAATCATGCAAAAATATATACATATAAAATCTACTTTTTCGAGTTTCGTTTACATTACACTGATTGAAAAATTATTGATAACATCTTTGGTTTATCAGAGTTGCATCTTCACGTATTCAAGTTTTACTGCAAGCTGTAGCATTTAATGAAAAAATTGTAGTTTCAGTTTCTGGAGATACTTCTGTAAGGATAGCATTGAAATATGATATTGACTACATAAAGTCTACGACATAATGTGTGTGCATACGATAGTTGTGAAGCAGCTGACAAGACAAAGTGTCGTGCAACTGAGGCAATATCCAGCTATTAAAACACATCTGAAGATAGAAATATTTTATGAAGAAACCCTAAATACAAATGCTGATGCTCAGTAGATAATCGCATACCTACTCAACGCACTTAGTATTTGCTTGGCACTTGCGTATTTGTTTTGTCCATGTCAGAGCAATTGAAAAGTTTATGTGTTATGTTAGCCTTTAAATAACGACCAGAAAAAATGAAGAAAATTCTTCAAGTTGTTACTTCTACAAAGGCCTTTCTTTCCATTCATTACTTTAATGTTTACAGTTTTCAAAGTTGTAATTAATAGAATCACTGTTAGTTAACGATTGATAAACAACAACGATACAAGCATGAGTTTCAACTTACACCTCTGTCGATGATTTTGCCCCAAATGGGAGTGGTTATTGCATAAATACCACCAGTTATGACAAAAATGACACCGAGTAGAACAGGACTGAGTTTAAACTGAAAAATAATAACAATAATTAATAACGCTCAGTAAAAGTTACTGGATAGATAACTATCAAGTGAAGTATAAATAAATCATCAGTTAAATTTCAACTTAATTTTAAAAAGCCACCAAAATGTATAATAAATATATATTTGCAAACAGGTTGGTACTTGAAATAGAAATTTAAAGATTTTCGAATTTCGAAGCTAAAACTGCACGTATGTATTTTTTTTTTTTTTTCACATTTTAAGAGTTGTGGCATACTTAAACATTTTTGTGACGTTGTAAATGTTAGCGACCTTTTCTCATGATTCTAATCTGAAACAGATGCTTATCATTTTCTTTCTTTCCTCATTTATTCATCAAAAACTTATGTCTATACAAACATTCAAAGCCGTACACTATGTGTAGTAGGCTCTCTATTTTATTCGAAATTTTTAGCCTTGTGGATCTAATCTCAAACATTTTCACAAGAAGTTTAGACACTTCAACACATTTCCGAGTACTTTAGGAATCATACTCAGTAAAATTTTACATAATTTAAACAAAAATTCCTGAACATGTAATTATCGAGCACATTGAAAAGACAAATTTTATACGCAGGTAAGTAACGAAAATAATTTTTGCCAGTAATAAAAATTTAAAATAACACTAATTATGATTGAATCCAAGAACGAAATAATTTTACAAAATTAACGCAAATCTCGTATTTTTCCCGACTTCTATTTTTGCACATAGCTCGATCTCATTAAGTAAAATTTTACTTTCACTTTAAAAACATCGTAAGAAAATATAATATAAAACATAAAATGCTGATATTAATTAGTATTTTTGTCATCTACAGTTTCCACACCATTCAACTGATATGTCTCGTACAGATTTCATTAAGATTTGATTTTTATTTCGCAGAACTTCCGATGAAACTTAAATAGTGCATCAAGTTTTAGACACATATTACAGGGTGCGGCAAAAAAACTCGGACAAAGTTTGACACGTCCTGACACGAACACGTAGTACTGTATGCAGTTAATTATTTTTTTTATAAAATTATCCATGCTTTTCTGTATTGATGTGTGCAGTTACGAGTTTGTACTCATTATTTTTGTTTTGTTCACAAGCGTGCTGCAATTTTGGAGCATTTTTCGCGCTGGAAAACGACAATGTGAAATTGTTCGTTTTTCTCAAAGTACCTCGAAAGACTGTCTCCGATGCAATTAACCGGTTCAAGGAGCTTGGTCATGATCGTCGTCGTCCAGGGAGCAGAAGAAAGATCACCATTAACACATCCTCAAATCCGCAGGCTCATCAAGCGAGTGCAACGAAATTCAAGAGTCTCCAAGCGAAAAATCGCTCGTGTGATCGGAATCAGCGACCTTTTCTACTTCACTCCTTTACCCTGTTAGCACGTGGCCTTAGGGCTGCCCTCCCCCGGGCTCGGGTACGCGAAGTACGTCGACAGCTCGTGATCGACCGGAGGTAGATTAGCTGGGCGTCAGCCCAGCCTTCCTACATTGCTGTGTGGACCTGGCCCTCCTTCATCAGTTCGGCGAATAGCCAAAAAGGAACTCAATCTCTAGCCGTAGAACTCCAAAAAGTTCAACTCCTTACAGAAGACAACAAGCACATACGAATTCAAAGATGTCGCCAGCTCAAGTGCCCGGCCGCAGGTGAGCGATGGGAGAGCATCCTCTTCACGGATGAGAAGTTGTTCACCATCGAGCAGGCGCACAACCGCCAAAACGACAGAGTCTGGTCTGCCGATGCTCCTGGCACGTCGGCATCGTCGAACACCGCCAAAATCCACAATCGGTGATGGTCTGGGGCAAAACTGGCGCTAGCAGCAAGACCTACCTAGTTTTCGTGGATCAAGGGTTCAAGTCAACCAAGAAGTGTATCGTCGCGACATTCTTCAGGCTGTCGTTCTTCCGTGGGCCCAGCAGCACTTTGGCGATGCGATTGGACGTTCCATCAGGACTCAGTGCCGGCTCACAAGAAGATAACGATTCAGCAGGACTGTTGCCGGCTCATTTTTGGGACTTCATTCCGTCTACGGAATGGCTCCCTACTCGCCGGATCTCAATCCAATGGACTACAGCGTGTTGTCATTTTGTAGGCAAAGGACCGTGCTAAGCCCCACAAAAGTTTGGAGTCGCTGAAGCAGTCCCTGTTCCAAGAATGGGACCGTTTGTAGCTTTAAAAGCAGCGGCCCATTGCTGAAAATTTCAAGTCGAGTTTGGACATGTGTATCGCCGCCGGAGAAGTCCACTTCGAAACCGGCTGACTATATTATTGCTAAAGATTCATGTGATTATTAGTAATTGTTGTTTTGCAAAATTTCTTTCATTTAATAAAATTATCATAAAAAATGTTTGTCCGAGTTTTTTTGCTGCGCCCTGTAATTAAATATCGCTTATAGAAATGAACAGTGTCATATCTGCTAAAACTAGTTTTTTTTTTTTATATCAAAATTTTCAGATTTTTGCGCTCTTTATATTGGAAATACTGCCGTAAGTATATGTTCAAAAATTAAGGCTAGAGGCCAACTGTATTTTTTTGGTGAAATACTGTAATAGCTACTTTTTATAGTTATTTCTAGTTTTTTACGGCATGGATGTTAATGACATCATTAACATCCATCATGTGAGAGAAAACTAGAACAATAACTATTTTCTGAACAAAATCGATTATAATAATCATTGAAACAAATAAGGTAATTAAATAAAACAAATTGTAAAAAGTTCAAATTTCTCTCTTGAAAATTGTCCATTTTGCAGATTGTAATTTCTATAAGCTATATGTTAAATCCCGTTTTGCAAGGGTACTTATGAAATTTTCCACGATTTTTAATCCCAGGAATCTGGTCTACAAACATTGTTTTTAATCATTGTTAACGGAGTGCTTACCGGACGTAAGTGAGGCTCCAGTGTAGCAGAATTGAAGCCAATAAACAGCAAAGATGATATAATCGAAAATGTGAATGATAAAATTCCCCCGTCGGCTAAGAAGCTCCATAAATTTCGAGAACCCTCGTGCACTTCAGTATCCTCTGGGGAAAAAATAGCAAACTATTAGTACACACGTTTAAAATCTTATGTGCTAGATCATCAACTGTCTGACAGGACAGGTTGGACACATGCGCTAAATTGTTTTGACAAATGACACTGTAATTCTACCATATCTTTTTTTGTATAAATGAATCGAAACTATTGCCTTGAAACTCTACGCAGAAATAATGCGCGTTAAAAGAAACATGTCTAGCACATGATTGAGGTGGGATAGCCAATCTTGTTACATGGCCTCCGATAAGTGCTGATTTGATTTTTTAGGGTCAACTTAAGTATATTGTTTATAGAGAAACAATACAGCACATTTACGGGAATTAATTGTAACTGCTACTGCCAATGACGCTGGACCTGATCCATCGTACTTAGCTAGAAATTGGCTATTGCCTTGGTGTTTGCAGAGCAACTAGTGATTCTCACATTTACACTCATCGTAAACAAAACTATTACCATTTAAACATTAGAACGGAACAGTTATTTGTTAATACGTAGGGAAGAACGGGGAAAGTCCGGATAATTTTTATTCAAGATTTTTTTTCTATGTTGCCAGTACAGCTAGAAATCTTCAGAAAGCGTTTTCTTGTGTCCTGAAGTTTCAGATTCATGTGAGATTTTTTAAAATTACCTAAGGACAGTATGAATTTTAGTGCAAAGACGGAAAGTTTTCGTGGTCTCCCCAAAATAGGGAGTACGCGAAGACCGCGAGCAAATGCGGGGAGACTCAGGACACATGGGAAAGTGGAGAACATTGTTTCAAGAAGTTGACACTCAAGTTACTTCTCGATAAACACTGAAAGCTGGGTATACAATAAAATATGACCAATGACCCAAGAATTAAACGTTTAATAAGAAAGTTTCAGGTAACAATGAGTAATAATTCAAGAAATACGTTTACATAAATCGGTTACGGTGAAAATTTGACGAGTTTTGCTGAACTGTTGAGAGGTTCAAGGTGCCCTAAAACTGAGGACCTTTCATTAAAAAAAAGGTGTCATCACGAACGGGCCACTTCCAAAAGAAACCGTTTTTTATCATAGCTTTAACCTCCAGTCCATCATCTAGAGCATTTACAGTTACGCCCGGGAAGACGTTGCCGTCATATTTAACTGCGACATATTCTCCTAGGATTTTTTGAACTGGCACTTCCTTTTAAAGTTCTTCGTCTCCTGAATATTCCGAAATGTCAAGATCAGATTATGCAGAGGGCATGTCGATGTCGAGGGCATATACGAGCTTGTCGTGTCGGAGTAGGGTCTCCTTTTTTAACTATTGCTTTTTTTTTTTTTAAAGTCAGTGTGCGCTTCGGCTTGGGTGCTAGCTCCGGTTCCCTTTCTTCCTTTTTAGAAGTGTCCGTGGCTATCCTGCAAACGTGAAACGTACAAACAGAATACAAGGGGAGACTCGGGACAAATGTGCTGAGTCTCCCCAAGCAACATTCTTGAAGAAAATGTGATCTGACACAAGCAGTGTGTACGAGACGCTAGTTTAAACACACATAAATAACAGCTTAAATACCCTACTTTCATACTAAATATGAAGAAAAAAACATGACTTGCCAATTTACTTAATGAAAACTTAGCTCCCCTTCACCTTGTAAGATATACAAATTGTGTCCCAAAAATCATGAAATGTATTTTTTGTACTCAAATTTGTTGACGGTATCGGTACAATGTGTTAACATTCTTCAAACTGTCCACGAGACTCTACACATTGCGATTCTGAAAAATGTCGAGTACGCCCACTCGTAGGCCACGAAAGTAATCTCTTTTAAAGTGGTTGTCACGTCCACTTTAAATTGCAGGGGTGCTTTCAAATGGGTGTGATTCCATTGTTGTCTTGATCCTTGAGAATGAACGAAATAATAAAGTCGGCCGGCGAAAGGTTGAAGCTGCAGATTGACTGCAGCATTGTTGCCACGGTGTGCTTTGCCATTTTCTCACAGATTTGCACTGGCCAGTCATTTCAAAATTTTTCGGAGGGGGAGGGCGAAGGGTTTACTTTCAATGCATATTATAGGTAAAAAACAACAAAATACGCAAAAACATGCATAGTTTTAATGTATTTCTGAAAGTTAGGAGGGTCAAATGCCCCCCCCCCCCTGATTGCCCAAATGACCAGGCCTGGATTTGCAGAAACAAGTTATTTTTTTCAGTGCCATGATGCAGCCGCCAGCTAGAGCAGTAGTGCACGATTTGCTGAGACGAAGTTCAGGATTAGGGGCACATCGAATATTGATTTTTTTTTTCAAATATCCTATACCCGGTATGTCCCTTGTAGGAGGGACCGTACCGAATATGATGATCTGATGTTATGATATATCTGATGTTTAAAACATCACGCAGGCGGCGATACCGTGCAGTGGACGGATCAAATTCCGGTTAATTTCAAAATCGGTCAGATACCAGATATTTGATACCTTTTGGGGGACGGTTCATTCACCCTCCCCCTCCTTTGCTGTTCCCCTGGGTGACGATACTGCTTTTGTTTAAAAGTAACCACCATAGCTGTGTCTGATGATGAGGTCACAAAACACAGGTACATTTTAATAAACGCATTGATGCCTCCGATATTTTCCACAGCCTCGTCACAGGTGCGCTATGAAGTTGAAGGCCCCCCACCCCCGAATCTAATCCATATCCAACCCACCCAAGCCAAGCGCTTCCTGATCACTCTGGGTACGTAAAAAATGCATGTATGATATGGGACACACCTATATATAGTAATATATTAGTGCTTAAAATACTTACCTATATTAGGTAACAAGAAGAATAGAATGATGCATCCAAAAAGAAGAAAAGCTCCATTTACTACGAAAGGTACCAAAAAGCCTCCCACCTGTAAAAATTATTTTAAAAATTTAATATTTATAAAGAAAAATATAATACTATTCACGCATTTCGGACGGTGCAGATTTTGTTCAAAGGAATACTCTGCGATTTATGTAACTGTTTTATGAGGATTTGGTGAGTAGATTCTAAATTTATTCAATATCAAATTTATGCCAAAAATTACCTAAATTTGACCTTTTATCCCTGTTTCAAAGAACCATCAACGCAGTTTTATTAAATTGTCCCTCTATTAAATGACAAAGTAGTTTTTTTTATTTAAATTGTACTGGGGTATAGATTAAAATACAAAGATATTAACCCTTGTTTTACTGAAATTAACAATTTTCATCCATCTTGGGTTTACAGCGTCGCATTTCTTGCTCTCCAGTAAGTTTTCAAACATAAACCAGTTTGTTCTGCCATCCAACAGTTGAATGAACTACTACGTAGCACTTAACTTTAAAGTCCTGCTGCGTTTTAAATCGTTTTAAACAATGCAGTTCCAGAAAAAAAACTAAGATTTACACAGTGTCTCAATGAATTTTTAAAACTTGGTTTATAAAATATAATAAAAACTAGTAGTTATATTTTAAAAGTATTTTTATTCAAAATAAGCTCTTTCGGCTTCAATACATTTGTTACAGAGGTTTAGCAACGATTCAAATGCCTGTTCTAGCTCACCCCATACTGCCTCCAAAGCTCGCGTCGAAGTATGTCAAATAATTTTTAAGACAACAGCTGGAACTACGCTTACAGTGACGCTATCAGTGTTATCTAGCATTCATGAAACTCCTTAACTATTAGCTGATCCACTGCCAAAACCTCAGTTCATCTGTTTGCTTTTTAATTTACTTTGACGTCATTGACACTATACAAACAGCTTCGACGCGAGCTTCGGAGGCAATCCCACAATGTGAGAGCACAGGCATTCGAATCGTTGTTAAACCGCTGTAACAAATGCATTGAAGCCGAAGGAGCTTATTATGAATAAAAATACTTAAAAAACGATAATTTCTAGTTTTTATTTTATTTCATAAACCTAATCTTAAAAATTATTTGACACACTGTTGGTACACTATCTGAATGATTATTTACTGACTGGACTGAAAAATTCACCCAGTAAAGGAAGGCTAAAAGAATAAATTTGGATGGATAGGTTTAATTATCGAATCAACAAAGAATTTTCTTGAAAAATAGAATTTACATCCATTAAAGATAATTTATTTAAAAATTTTAACTTCTGAGAATTACAGGCGATATTTTTAATCGTGTTCCTTCATTTTCCTAAAACTTTGCTCTTGTGCATATAAAAGTAGTTGTGCTTTGCTACAAATCTATCTAAACATAAAAACTTTCTTTGATTTTGACGAAGTACTAGTAAAACCAAGCAGGAGAGTCATAATCAAGATGAGAAAAACAAAAGAAGCAAACAACGGAAGAATTAAAACACTTTATCGGACTCGAGATGGATTTAAGTTCAATGGCTAAATATGCGCAAATCAGCTTCGCTTTTCCTAAGATGTATCATTTGTAACAAACATAACGAAACAAACAAAAAAACAAAAAAAATACCATAGCAGCACTTGATCTGATCGTGAAAATTACTTTCTCAACCTGTAAAAGAACTATAATATAAATGTTTGTGATTGTGTACCTGATATAGGGCTCCTCCAATCGTAGGACCAACAATTAAACCAAATCCAAAGGCTGTTTCTTGAAGAGACTAAAAATAAACCAAAACGTTTCAGGTGTTCTTTATGTAATATAATTATAAATAAATTTCAATTTGTGTTATTTCAAAATGCTAACACATGTGAAAGTTTTTTCAAATGTTCTACTGCAAACCTATTATTCCCAGTTTTAATGAGTTTAAAACGACGAGCAAAATTTCATTTAAGGAACAAAGCTAGTTTCATAAAACAAGATAATTTTTATTTTGTCACTGTTTTTTTTTTCAGCACTTTAGAAATTACAACAAAGATTAAAATGTTACAGTCCTTTAAGTGATATAGCCATTTTAACTTTCGGCTAAAAGCAAGTACTACCAGTTCATTTAAAATAAAAGCATTATCTTTTTGCCACAAACTACGTTGAGTTAGCTTCAAAGTAATAAAACCGGACTTTTTAAAAAAATGTTTATAGTTATGCGCGAAAAAGTCTAAGCATTTAAAACCTAATAATTAACCATTTCTGAATTAACTTATTAATTTAGTTGAAAAAAACAATTTGTCCCAGTTCCCTTTTAAATTAACGTTCAACGGACAGAAAATAAAATATGTCTAATTGAATGTGTTCAATATGTCTTTCTAAATCCTTGTTTCGAGTTTCCTGTATATTTGTTTCCTTGTTTTGAAAAAAGAGCGACTTACGAAGCTAGTGGCAACCGAATCCGGAAATGCTGCAGCAACAATGGTGAATGATGCTGTCATTAGCGCCGCAGCTCCAAATCCTTCAAATATTCGCACCACAAACGCCATAGCTATATATGTTCTTCCTTCGGGAACATAATCAAGAATTCTGGAATTGAAATACAATTTCAAAAAAAAAAGTATTAACTTGAATTGATTAAAGACATTTTGATATATAGCTTGAAGTAACTAGCATAATATATCGGGAATATTTTAATTGGTAATGTTTCTTTGACTAGACTTTAATCGTAAGTGTAGAGAAAGTAACAATTTGTTTTTTTTAATTAATTGAAGAACGTTGTACATTCCTACTGTTATGATTAAAGAATCTGCTCTAGAATTTGGCACCCGGTAATTACATCTCAACTTCTTTATCGGGGACACCAGCTACCCTGTTGGCTGTTTCTATCGAACTTTCCTTTTTTCAGATTTATGTTTTTGTTGGGATTGAATTTCTACTGGAAAGTGTTAACATTGTTAATAACAACATTGCAAAATTTGTGAAAACTGGAATTTCACATTAGACTAAGTGTTGAACCAGTCTACGAAATTTTAGAATCGAGTTTTGCTGTTTTATAAAGTTTTACATTTTGGAATGCAATCTTGGACAAGAAAAAAGAGGAGAGTTACAATTCAATGTAAGCAACAAACTAATACGAATATAATTTTCAGAAAATTATCAAAACGTTTTTGAACTTTATGAAAACTGAGATTTATTTTATTGCTAGAAAATTTAGCAAAGTTTGCACATACATTTCCGTGTGATAGAGTGGGTGAATACAATTTCCAGGATTTTTTTTTTCTTGTCCAGATTTAGAGAGAACTTCAAAATGTTAAGAAACACACTATTTGTTCTAGAGAAACTTCTAATCCCAATCCTCATTTATCTTTAAAAATCAGCGTGATCAATAGTTTTCAAAGTAGGTAGCACCCCAAGTGGCACTGAAGCTTCGTTGGGGATCGTTCAAATAATTAGCATTTGAGGATCAATGAATCCTTACAGAAAAAAAAAAATAAAAATATATAAAAATTGATTGACAACGTTATTTCTCGATTAGATAATTATTAAAAACTTAAATCCTACGTTTCAATTCCGTCCGGTTCAATTCCCGTCTTAGAAAATCAATTTTTCATTTTGATTGTATTTCAGCATCCCTTAGACCCTTAGAGAAATATGTCATTTTTTACGTTTCGTTATTCAGTATTGAGTTTTTCAGGTAAGGGCCAAGTGACTCTCCCATTAGGATAAAAAACGAATGCTTCAATATTTTGCTTTTTCAACTTGAGTGCATACGAAAACTTTCTTAGAAAATTAGGTATGTTATCATCACGGGTAAAGGAATGGTGTTTTCAAAAGATTTATGGGTTTGTTAACTCTTGAAGTCCAATCATAAACAACTAAATTTTGTCATTTTGATTAAAAAAAAAGCATGTGGTGCAACTGCTAGAAATAGTTTTCCCAACTTAAAGAACATCGACTTAGGTAATTCAGGCAATTTAGCGTATTTTGCATTAGTTTGATGATACAAGAATTAAGTCTTTGTTTCTTGCTATTTGGCGTTGAAAAAACATCAAATGGTTTGAATGTGGAAAACTTTGATATTGGGAGCTGTTTCAAAACTTCTAAACTTCAGCTATTGTCAATAATTCTTTGTCTTTTTTGTGTCTGTTTATTTACGTTGATTAGTCATTTCGTCACAAAGACGGATCATCATTTTTCATATACTAAATATATCCGATACATTTTTGAGAAAGAGAATATACAATACAGATAGAATAACTTAAAAAGATATACCCGAATAAGGCACAAGAAGCTCCTCCGACTAGAACACCTGCGGTAATAAGGAACTTGGGAGAAATTTTCGGAATCTAGGAAATCAAAATCTCAAAATTACATTATGCCCAATACTTTCACTACAATGAAAATGCAAATTTTTTTATTACTATATACCGTTTTACAGAAAAAATCAACTGCTTCACGTTACGCTTAAGAAATTGACCCAGTTTTATAAAATTGGTAGTTACATATAATATTGTTTGGTTTTACTCAAACCATACACACTGATATTTAAAAGAAAACATGCTTAATTAAAAGCACTTAAGTACAACGCGAATATTCAAAGAAAAAAGAATTTATAAGTTGAGGTAGTCACTTTTTGTATTCCTTGAAAGAAAATTCTAATGCTAATGTATTTTTTCATATCTCACAGTAAGAAAACCCAATAAAAAGTACAGAGATATTTGTTGTTGTTTTGAATCAAATGTGGTTTATCCTAAAATTTTCTTTTTATTTCGCAAAACATTTTCGTATTTCAAAGTGAAAACAGTCTCATAAAACACATTTAATTAACTAGTTTGAGTTTAGTCACTTCTGCTTATGGAAAACTTAAAAATGAGGGGGGAAAGGAGTAAAGGCAAGTATGTTTTCATGTAGTATCATTCCATTAAGTACTATTTTTAAAAAATGTCCGGCACTAGATTTGACTGATTACTATTCCTTACCTAAAGAATCGGACTGGTTACGATTTAAACTTTTTGTTTACATTGTACAAGTTATTTCTAAGCAGTGAACGTTCATTTCAAACAATAGGGGGATCTGGACATGGAATATATGTTCTGAAAAAACACAACCGGACTATTATAACTGTATAACTCTAGCGACATACGCCAAGAGAAAAGAATATAGAAATTATGAAGGTTTACATGTGACACAAAATCAATATTTCCATTGATTGAAACCTTTTCAAAGAAGCACTTAACCCTAAACTGCGCAATTTTTTTTTCTCTGTAAAAATTTTTTTTGTGTGTTTGTTTGTGCTAGTTATAAGTGGGAAAAATACTAAAAAAATTCTTATTTAATTCGGAAAAGAAGAATTCGAGAAAAATTGACATGTTGTTTAAAAACAACACTGCGCATTTAGGGGTAGCAAAAATAATTCTTTTTATATAATCATTTTAACAAATGAAACCAAATTTCAATAAATAGGCATGCATTATAATTATAAAATAGCACTAAAATACGAAAAATTATTAAAATAATTAATTTTATTATTATTTATAAATTTATTAAAGTAAAAATTTGCAGATGTAGCTAATAATTATTAGTTACATGTACGAATTTTTACTTTGATTACCAATAAAGTTTAATAATAATTTCCCTAAAAGATTTTAAATAAGAAACCTAACATCTGTAGGGGTCTATGCGATTATGTTCGTTTCTTCTTTGGTTGAGAGTGAATTGATTTTAAACAAAATTCTTAAATAATAATTTAATCGACCACTTTAAGCTAATTTGTGAAATATTTAACAATAATCTTCTAAAATATACTAAATAAAGTGAAATAGAACAACCTGTGACACCTGTTTTTGTTTATACTGCGAATAATGCAGGAGCATAAAAATTGCCCCCGAATGCGCCTTATGTTTATTTTATTTTAAAACTATGTAAGCAATTAGAGGCTATTTTTTAAAATAAAATTGTTGCTTAAAATTTGTAGGAAAAAAAATTAAGAAGTTACTGTTTTTTACGAAATCAACATGTCTTACGATTTTGTGAAAAAAGATTAACCTTGAGCTCAGTTTACAAGATCTAGGGGAAACTATATTAACTAATATGATCACACATACAAAATGAAACAAAAGAATGCGCCACATGTTACAAATATTACAAAATAAAAGCTTAGTGAACGAAAAATGGAGGTGTTGTTTAAAAGCAACACAGCGCAGTGTAGGGTTGAATGAGACGTTTAAAGGCAAAGTCACTCAAGTCCGTTGATGTCCTTTTTAAGTCGTTAAGTGCGTACACCAGTATTTATATTATTATTATTAGTAGTAGTACTATTATTATTATTATTTTCTGTGTGTTTCTTTTTTCATTCAACGAACTATGAAAAGGGTACAACATTTTCTGCCCTATTAATGTATGCTACCCCTTATAGAATGAATAATATAGCTAAGAGTTCTGGTTGCCTTTTAATAATTAGAAATATAATTTCCTGATCAACGCGTTCAATTATTTTTTTATATTTCCAACAATTAGATAGATTGGCGAAATTTTAGTAGGGTGAATCAAAGTTCTTTCCTGAGTTTTTACGTCAAAAGTTTGCGTTGCAATAAAGAACTCTTTTGATATAGGAAGCAGCTTAGCATTTCTTTAAAATTTATTTATTTATTTTTTTTAAATCAAACTGCATAAATAGCAGGGATTTGGAGCAGTCACTTTTTGAGAAGCACCGCTCCAACTTCTAAGAACTTGCTCCGGCCCCGCTCCGTGTTCGGAATGGTTTCAATAAAAATCATATTTATTTTTTAGTTAATTATTTGTTAGTGATGAAAAAGTTAAAAAGTTAAAAAGTTACCTATAGATTGCATGCACTGCGTTGCAAGAAAAACTAGCCTCCCCACCCCCAACCCCCCAAAAAGGGGAAAATAAAAGAAAAGTAATTGTTTATTTTTTAAACGTATGAATGCACAGGAAATTTCTTTGCTCGCGTTCCGCTAGGTTTCAGAAAAATCTCACTGCTCCGAGCTCTTACTCCACGCTCCGCCCCAGATCTCTGATCAGTAGGAGAACTCATAAATAATTGTCTCTCTTACTTTCTGATGATTGCAATTCTTGTGACAACATTTTCAGGAGCTAAACGATTTAACTTTACCTAATTTGATGCTCATTCAAAATCGATGGCTGAAATGTGAAAAACAAATAAACAATTAACTTTTGCATCTTACACAGATGTTAACTAATGCTCGAGTTTTCAATTGTTTAAAATTCCTTCCACGTGCAGTTCGTCAGATACTGCGAGATTTCTACTAAAACCTCATAACATTACTCACACACTTGAGTGGCAACGATTTCATAAAAAAACGAAAGGAATGGAACAAGATTCTCTTACGAGTCAAATATTATGTAAAAGCGTGTTTCAGATGAGACACCAAGGAATTTCATTATTTCCAGTTTAAAAGAAGAAAAAAAAGGTAGAAATTTGTTATAGATGACGTACAGGCAACAAAAAGAATGAAGCCGATTCTTACTGCTTCGAGAACAGCTCGCCAATGATCTTAGCCTTGAGAACTTAGAATTTATTCAAGGACATCCATGTTTTGGAATTGACAATTAGATAGCTCGAGGAGTTGATCAAGCTAGCTGTGCTGCTTCAGTAATGAAGATGAAGAAGTTGTGACCGAATGAATACTTCCTTGTTTCAAGCTAACTGAACTTTTTAAAATTTGCTTAAACTTTCTCGAGAAATTGTGGTAAAGAAACCTTAAAAATATTTCAAACAGATAAAATGCAGAAAATATGTATTGCAAAATTTATTAAATTTTTCTGCGACAAGGAACAATTTGCGTGGGATCTCGCGAGAGCTCAGCTCCTATACCTCTCTTCGTTTTCAGTGACTTTTAACAGGTTAAACGGAATCCAGACTTTTTTTTGCATGAATATAAGTTTCAAAGAATAATATAGGGTACCTGCACTTTTTTTTTAATTAGAAGTTAAGCGATGAACGGCAATATAGCAATGGCGAAAAGATGGCTCAAAATCTATTTGCTTTTCCCAAGAAAAAAAATGAAATAAAACTCTCAAGCTCATTTTTTTCGTAATAAAAGAAATTCGTTCACATAAATCGTTAATTCGAATTTTTTCCCTTGACTTTTGGAGATAAATCTGAAATACTAAACCTGAGAGCTTGCTATACTTTGCAATTCAGAAGGTCATTATCACTTTGTCAAAATAAATAATAATACAGAATTTATACAAACACGTTATCTCGGTGTTCGGTGCTGTTTGTGATAAATAAATAGGTAAACAAGCCATATCACATGTTTGAAATGCCTGTTGTCGCGTCTACTTGAACTACTCGCGTGACCTTGAAACTTTTCATGAATCAAACTCCTAGACAAGCGATTTCCTTTATTTTCATTCCTCTAAACGAGTGTTCCCAGCCTTTTTCACTTCGCAACTACTTTTTTTTTTTTCACCAATTAAGCAACCTGCGACCCTATTTATCTCTGCTTTTGCTCAATACTG
Organism: Octonoba sinensis; assembly: GCA_038502835.1. Lineage (NCBI taxonomy): Eukaryota > Metazoa > Arthropoda > Arachnida > Araneae > Uloboridae > Octonoba > Octonoba sinensis. The sequence goes on from CM076598.1 coordinate 147,504,415, forward strand.
AAACGATACTTTAAAAAACATGTCTAAAGTGCCTTATTCAGTTTTGTATGATGCCCAAACTTTATTTTCCTCGATAAATTTCCAGAGTCACAATGCGGAAAATAAATGAAGGGTCCACTGGAAAAACGACCTAAGTCACATATTACTTGATGAACTTTGCTTTTTGTTTTATTAATTCATTTTATAACATAAATGTTAATTTTAACTATACTATAAATTAGATTATAAATTTGAATTTGGGTGTTACGGGAAAGTAGGCTCGCATAGTTAAAAATTAACATTTATGTTCTAAAACGAATGAATAAAACATAAAGCAAAGTTCATCAAGTAGTATGTGACTTAGGTTGTTTTTTCAATGAACCCTTGAAATGTTCGATTGCGTTTATCTTTGAACAGTCACTTACTTGATCATGTCTTAGTATTGAACTAGCGCAGCAATATGTATTTATAAACACAATAGAGCATATTTTACAGGCTACCTCAATGTTTTTAATATATTTTGTTTATGAGTAACGCACAATGATTTATGAAATTCAAGATTGCTGCTAAGATTTTTCGGCACGAAAGAAGCTCATGGCGCAGATTGCGCTATTGAAAATTTTAAGGGATTGATTATTTTAGCGGGTGTGAGTTTTTGGGGGTATCTTTCTGGGGGGTTCGGTAGTGCTAATCACATATTTAAACCTGGCTTTAATGCATATTTTATACTGAAATATCGATATTTTGTTCGGCAAAAACTAAGAAGAGAAAAATCAGATAAATTCACATAAAAACGAAAAGTACCTACATTTATATAAAATGCATGCATGCAAACATTCATTCACATTATTTTAATAGAAATAAAATAATAGCGACTCCGTAGAAAATGCCTCGAACCTCCATTTGTGGTCGTGACATATAGGTAGGACCAGTGCTCTAAGCTAAGTTCTGGTGCTAAGTTTTATTCTTATTGAGAAAGTAATACATTTTAGGTTTTTCGATTGCCATCCAAAGCGTGAGCGTGAAAATTTCCCTCAAGATAGTCATTCAGGGTAATTTTGAACCATGGGGGCTCACTTTGAACCTCGTCATATTAAAAAAAAGAAAAAAAGGTCGAGTGCTGCCCTCAGCGGCCTAGATTATTAAATCAGTTACCTTTTCTTAATCTTCCACTCTTGCTATACTTCAAGCGTTCCTCCTTAATCTTATTACCAGTAAATACAATAGCACTATGAAAAATGAGAGGGACAGTTAAAAATAGAGAAATTTGGATCAAAGTTACCCTGATTGACTGTATTGTTTGAATTTAACTTTTAGTTTAGTTCCGTAACCGGTCTGAGTTACCTCTTTTTCTTGATCTGCTTACAGTGGGATATTTGTCATACCGATAATCGAAAAGTTAATTTACAACAAAACCCAAGGAGAAAGCGTTAAAAAAGAAAATTGTAGTGAGCTTTTAGCAGCAAATAATATTGTTTTTCCCTTCTTAAAGCGCTCGATTAGACGATTACACCAAAAATCACATCAAACTGAATTAAAACTTTTGATATTACTCACCAGTTTTCCATATATAGGGGACATAATTATAACCACCAGCTCATATATACCAAATACCAAACCATACTGAGTTGGTGTTGCACCTTTCAGTTCAGCCTAAAAGAACAAGAAAACGTTCTTCATTACTCTATTTTCGGACAAACTATATAACCTGATGTAAACAACTCTAGCCCAAGTTACAAATCAAATATCAGTAGAGTACCAAGTAAAAATAATGTCTACAAATCAAATTCCTACTACTAAATAGTAAGAACATGTAAATGATAATAATCCAGGAATATGCAAAAGTATTAAACTAATTCTATCAATTAAAAAAGAAATCTTCTTAAACATACGGAAGTGAAGCAAATCCACCTCTTAGAGCAAGATTTACGTATAGGTTTTTCAGATTTCTTCGAGGAACTTATGATTGAGCTGTTCAAAATTAAACGAAAATATGTACAAAAAAAAAAAGAAACTTACGAGTGAAGTATGCTACCGAAGACCTTATTAACAAAGGAAAAGAAATGAAAAAAATAAATAAATAAATAAATAAACGCAAAAAAGAAACAATGAAAAAGAAAGTTTTGCTCGAATCGGGGGCGGACTGACCGGAAGACAAATAATATATCCCCCAATTCATATCCTAATTCCGATTTTTTTTATTTATAAATATTTATTCAATTCAATTATTATTCAGTGACTTGCATATTTAGCGACATTTTTATATAATGTCATCTATATAGAATATAATTCACAAATAGACGCCTGATCTTCAGAGAGTTAATTTTTTCTTGCAGAAACCAAGCAGTATAGATGAGAAATTCTTACATTGAACAGTGAAGGCATAACAAAAGGTGATATCCACGAATCTTAATCACCAGAAAGCGATAATCCATGAAGCATCCGTTCTCAAGCTATTTGGCTTCACAAACTAGCATCCTCCTTAATTCGTCCCTCCTTTCATCACACCTACTTCCACTAGAACCTCCGTCCTCCGCCACCGCCAACTCCTTACCACTTTGGACCAGTAGAGTCTAAGAGCCCGTGAACCCCAGACCTTCGTTATTTTATAAAAGTTGAAAGTTTGTCAGCGCATGATCCCAACACAGGTAAGAACGATGGACCATTATGAAGTTTGGGTTACCCTGGCTTTGGCAGGTAAACGGTACTAAAGGTGTGTAAAATAACAATCTAAATTCATCAAATAATAAAGCGTGATTTTTTGGTATTACCTTCAGAATATTTTTAAAAATCATGTCATTAATTGCCAGACACTTAACATCGTGGCAACCCCATGCCAGACACCCCTAATATTCATGAAATTATAATTCTACTTACGTTATGGTATAAAAGCTGATTTTTATATGTAATACTTGGGTAATAATTAGATGATGTTTCCTCATTAGCCAGACATTTTTTATAGTTCCAACCCCTTGCCAGACAAGCATGTAGAGTAGCTGTAGGAGCGAGCGCGAGACAGTTTTTATGGGTGGGTGCGAGTGAGATGGCGAGTTCCCTATTAGCAAAACATCTTGCAACAACCTTGATAGACCTTGGTAATAAATAGTTCAAATCAACATTGATTCAATGCTGTTGTCGTCAGGATAAGTAACAGCCAATAGAAAGCTGTTGAGCTGCGCATGCGTTGTGGTGGAAAGAATTTTACCTATCGTTCCAATCGGCGGCGTGTATCTCCTCACACTCACACGTGGTTTCTCGTTTGTTGGTTGTTCAACAATGAAGAGTAGTGTAGGGAAATATTGCTTTCAGTAATTATGTATGCATTATCGCATTTATTAATGTAACCCAGGACAGTAGATGTGTGGTTATCAACTAAGAAGACTATGAACAAGTAATGGAATAATCTTATATGCTATCTTCAAGTATTATTAATTTAATATTCATTATTAAATAACATAAAATATTTCGAACATATACAGACTATAAAGAGTATATTCAATATTATTACTGTATGATACGTACATTATATATTTACAATTTGTTTATGTGATTTTTTAAATGAAAGTGATTTTGTATTAAAAAACCAGTCATGGGTGATGCATTAATTTGTGTTATTTGTAACAAAAGTAGTGGCAAAATAATATTATTTTCTGACGAGACATTGAAAAAATGTGAATTAATTTTAAAATTGCGAAAAAAACATAACCTTAAATATAATAAAATCATTCTTCCACGTGAATACACAGAGAGTGGTTATCACAGAGAATGTTACAAATCATTCACAGGACTGATGAAAAAATATTTTACCCCAGAACCTAAGAATTCTAAAAGACTGTTGAAATAGAGCAAGAAAAAGAAACATCTAAAGACGTAAATACATCAACAGACGATTCAATACCAGGTCCATCGCATTTTACTGACTTAACTGTATCACACCTACCTTCAGCTTCTCAATCAACAGAACCTCAACCTTCCCAGGCAGCCGTGGACATTCGTGGACTTGAAGAAGTGAGTGAAAATGCTAATGCAACCACAGAAGTAAATAGTTCGATTCCAAGTGATACCAGTGTTGACATAAGTAAAAAAGTTTGTTTATTTTGCAATAAAAAAAAAGAGACAAGTGAGATCAAAAATGCTTCCACTCCATGAAGGTGATAAAAACCAATTTCAGTCTCGTATAATGTCTAGTATTGAAAATCAAAAAAAGTATAATGAGTTGTTAACTAGATTGAACAGTATTGCAAGTCCGAAAATATATTATCACACTGAATGTAGGATTCAGTTTAATAATAAAATATCTTCATCTTCGAAAATATCTGTTAAAAGTGATTGGCATCATCATCGAGAGTACCACCAAGAAGCTTTCAATGAACTTTGTAGCATTATAGAAGAAGATATTATCAATAACGGCCGCTGTCATTTATTGATTCATTTACATGAATTATATACTGATTCATTGGAGAGAATTTCATAGAAATGGATACTACTTTTACTGCACACCACCCAGAAGAAAAAATCAATAAGAAATTTTCCAAAAATATTAAATTCTTTACAATCCGGAATAAAAAAATTGTAGCACCCAATTATATGAAGACATGTAGCACCCAATTATATTGTAATGTCATTCATCTATTTTTAATTAAATTTTTGAGTATTATTTCGTTTTTTTTATAACCTGTTATTCACAGAATAAATTTTAATTTTTAACAATTTAAGATAGTTGTAGCATCGAATGTCTTTTCTTGAGATGTTTTTAAAATTTACACAGATTATTAGTTATATAAATCTGTGCCAAAAAGTTTATTTGCATAAGTCATTCTAATCATGGATCTCTTCTTAAGATTTACACGCTTGTCTGGCAAGGGGTTGGAACTATCAAAAATGTCTGGCTAGTGAGGAAACATCATCTAATTATTACCCAAGTATCACATATAAAAATCAGCTTTTATACCATAACGTAAGTAGAATTATAATTTCATGAATATTAGGGGTGTCTGGCATGGGGTTGCTACGATGTTAAGTGTCTGGCAATTAATGACGTGATTTTTAAAAATATTCTGAAGGTAATACCAAGCAATCACGCTTTATTATTTGATAATTTAGATTGTTATTTTACACACCTTTAGTACCGTTTACCTGCCAAAGCCAGGGTAACCCAAACTTCATAATGGTCCATCGTTCTTACCTGTGTTGGGAGCATTCGCTGACAAACTTTCAACTTTTATAAAATAACGAAGGTCTGGGGTTCACGGGCTCTTAGACTATAAGGATTGGGTGTGCGACACTTCAGTTCAATCCGTTTATTCGTCTGGGCTGTAGCCCTGTCAAAGAACAACGGGGAAAACAAGGACTACCATGAAAGACTGAAAAATAGCTATTTTCTCATTTTTATTACACCGACTCTTGATGGTTCAAGGGATTTAATTTTGACATACGTCGTCAGGGGCCACTCGAGATTGAGTATACAAAAATCAACAACGGGCTGAGATACAGGAGGGGGAACCCAATATGTTCTGTCGTGATAACTTGGTCGCTTGTAACATTTTTTATTTTATTTTCCCTTTTTCTTGGTGGACCGGTCGTTCAGGTTTCCTTGGCGGCCCGCGTCCCTAGATAAAGAGCAAAACTACCTTACGAGAAAGGGTTCAATAGTTTTAATATTTTTCAGAGTATTGAATATCACGCTCAGTAACGTAGTAAAATTTGTTTTGAAAATCGTTTCGCAATTAACTGGATTTTTTATAACTTATTCTACGTTTTAAAAATCAATTTAGAGTTAATTTCTTACAGATATAATATTTTTCCACTTATAGGATTTTATCTTGAAAACTAGATTATTTAATCTGAAGTCGAACATGATTCAGCTCTTTTACAAACTCAAAATTAAGTTTTTAAATAATCTAGTGCAAATGATTATAAAAATAAGATTACATATCCATTCAATATCTAATCTGATATTTAGAGTCATTTGCACTAGATTGCTAGTATTTCTTTTTTAATATGATCTAGTTAAAATCAAGCTTTTCGTAACCTTATCATGTTTAGTTTTTATCCGATAATGGGGTCATCTTATCCTTAATCACTACAAAATCCTCTTCCTTATTCAAAATATTTTCAGATAACTGAATCAGGACCAAAAATTGTTTCTCAGATCTTTTCGAATATCAAATACGTTGTTAGACTTTTTAAATTTGATGACGGCACTTAAGAAACAATGTTAATGTCTTAACCTCTTCAGACCCCAGAACTAAGCACAAACAATTTTGACGCAATTTTTTGGTTCTCTGATTTAAAAAATGATTACAAAACAAAATAACTAAAAAATATAATTTTTTTTAATTTTTTTAATAATTAGTTTAAATAAAAATTAATGCCCAATTTCCATGTTTAAAATGAAGTAAACTATCTGTTGATTAATTTAAAAAACAATTGGGTGTTTTAGCTTTCAAATTGCACAAACAGTAGTTAATAAACAGTATTTTAAAATGTACCCAATTGGGTACACTTGGAATGAAGAGGTTAAAACGCAATTTCACTGACAAATAAACCAAGGATATAGGGATGTTTTACGGGGTTTTATTTTTTTTTTGGGGGGGGGGGCATCGTTCTTGGTGTTGCTCCCCAAGAGAGGGAAGTGCGCCATTGCTTTTGGGGGAATGGACACCCTGAATAAACTACTATAATTATTTTTGTCATACTGGGAATCATATTCCTCAATTTCATTCCAATAAAAATTCCTTTCTACCTGAAAAAGATAACACAGCGTTGAAAGTATTATGAAATTTCACAAACGTTACTCTAAATCAAGTACATCTCTTTACACAGCATTTCAAAACGGTTAGTAATTTCAAGTAAAAAAAAACTTTTCAAACCGAGAAAAAAATGCAGCTATTGCCAACGAAACAAGCAAATGTGTGAAACCGAGTTTTTGATTAATATTCAAATAAAGGGATATTCAGTAATGAACAATTCAATAACAAATATATCGCCAATAATGAATAAATAATTCATTAAGTCAATAGTGAATATAACAAATGAATGATCCAATAATGTATATTCTCCTTAAAAGATTTTCCAGAAGCTGAAAATTTATCAGAGGCAATATTCATTTCATTATAGGGTCAATGTACTAGGATAGAATCATGTTGAATACTGACATAGGAGCATAGATAACTACTATTTACACACAATACGTTTTTTATGAGAAAGTCATTAATTTATCCGTAAATTTTTTTTTAAGCATTTTTAAATTAACGAAGAATATACAACTGCAGAAGGAAATGCCTCAAATCACCTTGGGAGTGATTGTATAATTTCGATTACCACTTATTCAAATATAATGGGAACATTATCGGATTTTTAAAAAAATGCTTTGAGATGCAATGCACCTAGTTCTGCGCCTAAATTTCTTAAAGTCTATTAAATGCGCGACATACTCAAATGGATAAGATCGCTAAACTTATTAACGGTAAAAATTTTACAGATCAAGTCTGTACCTGAGAGCTATAGTATCATTAAGGCCATTTTTCGATTTTTTGCGAGTTTACACTTAATGAACATACAGAGTAGGGATGTAACAAATAGTGATTTGGCATTGGCCGAATACCGAGTGTTCGCCCATTTCTTCCAGGCCGAAACCGAATATTCGGCCATTTCCTCCAGGCCGAAGAGGAATATTCTGCCAATATCTTAGGCCGAATACCGAATATTCGAAGGCCGAATATTAAAATTTCTAGAAAATCGTTCTAATAGTATTTGTCAAATTTAAAAGCATTTACAAAGTCAAACACCAATTCCACACATTAATCTATGATGTCTGATTTATTTCTGTTTGTTAAGAATCTTAAACTATCTAAAATTAATGTATTTTCTGCGTTGTTTTGAATGCAATAAAACTAAGACTTTCACCCACAAGTGGAATAGAAATGACAGGTTTTAATGGAAGCATTTGCATTATTTTACTAATTATTTCATTCAAATTAAAGAAATACTATTGTTTAGTGAACTTTTAGCTTGCTCAAAATAGTTTTATGAAGATATTTTAAAAGTTATAAAAATATTTTTTATCTTATGGGTTTTTTACATACCTATTCTTTAAAGATCTATCAAAATGTAATACGTTTAACTGGAATATATTTTTAGTTTTAAAAACCCTAATAACTTATGCTTTCTTAATATCATGATATATTCTAGGCTTTTCACATTTTTCTCTTACTCAATATTCACAATAAATCAGTCTACCAAAACAAAGTCTGACTTTCCAATTTGTTAATAATAACAAAATGAAAGTCTCATACTCTCCATCATAATCAACTATTGCCAGCTTTTGGGATCAAATGCAAAGTATAAAATACAATATTATTATTTTAAACTTTATTTTTGTTCAATCAAACCTAAAAACAATAATTAAACAAAAACAGGTGTTTTTCTAAATTATTTTTCTTTATTAAATCCCATATACTAATGTATTATTTTACAATAACCATAATACAATTTTAAGTGTGAAAATCAACTAATTTCTTTATTTTTTTAAGATTTCTACTGTAGCAGAAATATTCGGCCAGGCCAAATTTGATCTTACCGAGTATTCGGCCAGGCCGAATATTCGTCTAGGTTATGAAATGACTATTCGGCCAGGCCGAATATTCGTTACATCCCTAATACAGAGTACTGACGACAAAGTAACTATCTACATGAGGGTTCCGAATTTTTAAAGCTCCCATCGGACGTATTTATTTCTAAGGTTCGCATGGAAAAATCTAGTCTTATAGTACTAAAAATGTTTATTTTTTAACTTCACCGCAAAAACTCGAAAAATGGACTTAAGATATTATGACTCTCAGGTACAGAATGAATTTATTTAGACAATGTGATTAGATATTAGCCGCTTTATAATTCTTATAAGTCATTAAGAATTAAAAGTTTTAAAAAATCTTCGAAAACTTTATACTATACATCTATGAAATTTTAATTTAGCCCAGAAATTCGGTGTCACTTGAGGGAATTTTATTTTAATTTTATACTTTAAGAAAATATTGATATTTGTTGCTAATGCAACAAGATATCAATCAATACAAGAAAATAAAACGAATCTGTTTTAACCTGGGATCTGGAGCAGGAACGTAGAGCAACGAGACTTTGCTCGAAACTGGAGTGGAGCGGGAGCAAAAAATTTGCTGTGCAACATTGCTAAAATTTTTGTCTTTTTTTAATTTTATTCATAACTTCAAAATAAATGATTTTTTTTTTTCAAATTTGTTTTTTGATTGTCTATTTTTCCCCACAACACAGTGCATATGACATTAATATTTATTGATAAATAAGTAATTTGAAAGTAACTTAATACTTTAATCATGTGTACCAATTAATAAATGAATTTAAAAGAAAAATATTGATTCCTATTTAAACTATTTGGAGCACGGAACAGAGCCGGAGCAAGTACTTAGAAGTCGGAGCGGAATAACTCAAAAAAGTCGCTGCTCCAGTTCCCCCCTTTTAAGCGATTGAACGTTTTGCAATCAATGATTACCTCTTAGGAGAAAAAAAATTATGTCGTTTTGTAAATTAATTTTGTTCGAAAGAAATAAGAAATTGGCAAGTAACTTCGCTCAAGCGACATGAGAAATGTGCATGTAATTTCGTTCAAATGATAAGGAAAATGTACATATCTTAGCTATTATTGCTACATAAAACTTTATTAATATTGCAAGTATTGAGGGCCACGTGAGATCGGGATCGAAAAATAATCTTTAATTTTATTCAAACTCATTGAATTTTAATGAAAACCATTATAATTTTATTACAACTCATTCAGTTTCAATGCAAATCATTTGGCACGTATTGAGTAAAAATCGGAAGCACCCTCTAAAGTATCCAATATTTAACATTCTTTGCTCAATTTCAAATCTTTAACATTATTTGTTCAATTTCAAATCTTTAACGTTATTTGCTCAATCCGTGTATTTTTGGCCGTATGAGAAAAAGCAAGTTTGGCTCACGAAAAACTTGGTATTTGATGTTTCCTCCATTTGCGGAAATTGTCAGAAAACGACCTTTATCTACCAGTTTAAAAGTAGTGAATGAAAAATTATCGGAACATTATCAGAACATCTGCCTCAATGGATTGAAAACAATGCAATTGAGGCACTTAGAAGCGAAGAAGTGTAAGATACAAAAATGGAAATTTGGATATAACTAGTGCAATGATAGGCGAAACACCAACATATTTTGTGGCAATGACATGTTAGTTGTATTCTTGAAAGGGTGCTGCTACCCAACGAGATTTAAAAAAAAAAAAAACTTTTATACAAAAGTTCCCATATTATATGATTCGAATTCTGTCCTTGTTTTACTTACAATTTTTCTTTTGTCCTTTTGCTTCTAGCAGCATCAATTTTTTGCTTAAAAAGAAGTTCTTCTGTCAATTGTACCAGCGCAAACTGATAATTGCGCTCCTTACTCACTAGTACTTTAACAAATGTTTTTCTTTATCTTTTTATTATTTTAAAAGTAGTCTTTTTTCTTCTGTTTTTTCGAAAATTTTATACCATTTCTAGTTGTTACATGAGATGATTAATGAATCAAAATTTTTACTTACCTCTTGGGGGAAAAAAGGTGCTTGTAGGGATACAGAAGCAGCCATCCAAAAGTTGGCATAAACTAACGATACTAAGATGTAAATCTTCCTCTTGTTTCGTGGAGGGGGAGGTGGGGGAGGAGGGCATTCCTCTGTAGAATCGTGACATGATTTTGGCTCTTCACCTTCGAGCCTTTTCTCCGGCTGCTCTACGTCATGTGATTGCGTCATTGGGAAAACTGAACACAGAACTCACCTACGAAAAAAAAAAAAAAAATACATTTTTCTACTGACCGTTTTAAAAACAGGAAAAAAAAAAAGATCATTCGCGTATGCTTGATACGCTGAGCTCGATATGAAAATAACAGTAAGATGATAAACTCATTATAAGGGGTATCCAACGTCACACCTCACCTACTGAATTCCAGCTTCTGTTTTTACATCTCCCCTTCAGCGTAACTAATACTCATCCGGCGAACGAAAAATACTGTCTAAAAAAACCCCAGCCAGTAAAATCCAATTAAATCAAGTTTTGAGCTCATTGCGCTTCTCAGACGACAGCCACAATTTGATTGGTCAAAGTAAAATTGTTTGTCCGATGAGATCAGTTGAACCCGACACGGGCGAAAGGTACCGGCAAATTTGCACATGTCCGTGTCTCACACGGGCGATCTTGTATCTCGCGTTATTTTATTTCTAATACCGGCTGAGATCCATTTACTTTGTTTGTATTCATTTTACTTTACCCCCCCCCCTCCCACGCTCTAGTCATACCCAACAACTGAAATTATCAAAAACAATTTGTACTATATCTATATACACACATTTTCTGTCAAATAAAGACATTATTATTAACAATACGGTTTAAAAATACTCAACAAAGGTTTATTTTACGAAGAAAACAATTTTATTTCACTCAATTGAATTTATTCATGCCCTCAATTGCCAAAAGTTTCCTCATCTTCGTAACGTCTCGTGAGGTACTTCTCAGCTTCGACATAGATGGACTTAAAGATATGTACTAAAACATTTTAGGCTACATAATAGGTATTCTCAGATTTTAATCCCTCAATATCAGGTTGTAAGTTTGTCCTTCAATTTCATTTAATAAGACATAACTATGAAATTCAAAGTTTTCCTTGAAAAAGTTTAAAATACCTTTTAATGAACGACTTAAATGACTCATTAAGAAAGCATTGTGAAAAAGAGAGTTCCGAAATAATTTTAGCTTATTAACAATCAAAAGGGGAGGAAAATATAGATTTTAACCTAGATATTTTGAATTATCTCTCTCTCTCTCTCTTTCATATATCGTTCTTGTTCGAAGTACTGCTAGTTTTAAACATTCATAGTTTAATAGTATTTATAATGTCTACTTAGAAATGAATTATTCTACCGATCTTGAAAATTCTTCCATTAAAAGTGCTTCTAAAAATTCGTCAGTATTAAACGCACCATGTTAGGAGACTGACGGTCTTTTAGAAATTTCCATATCTTTATTGCCGTTGCGCAAAGTTGTGTTTAATTCTGTTTACTAAAAAGTAAATTTAAAATTTATTTTTAAAAAATAATACAATATTAGCTAACATATTAGCTAATATTTAACTAACATATTACTTGATTTCTAACAGAGAAAGCGCGGGGCTCTATAGTCTTCAAAACTTATTTCCATGCGTAAATAGTCAACATTCCCTCTAATTTTCTAATGGTTAAAATTTGTAACAAAATAGAAAAGAAATATGGAAGCTGAGCTCCTGTAAGTCCTGGTCTACCTGATAAATTAACTTAAGTAATTTTAGAATAGCAGTACATGTTAAGCCTAATACTGTGACCACTTTACCCCATGTTACTTAGACTACTGTAAAATAATACATAGACTAAATCTCGCTTTATTGTTAGTGAGGAAGTATTTTTGAGATCTGTATTAAGCTTCCTGCACCGTGCCAATTTGCAGCAAATGCTTTAAAATAAAATTTCAGACAGAAGTTAAAAGAGTTTTTTTTCAATTTCAAAATGTTACAACATTTTGAAATTGACTGCAAACAAATTTGACAACAAGCAAATTGACTGTTTTCTTCACCCAAACAGTTGCCGTTAAAATAATTTTGAATCTAAAATTTAATTCTTAATTATTAAAAGCTAAAATAAAAAGTACCAATAATTCCTTTATTTATTTCAAAGCACACAGTATATTATTTGCTGTATGACCACTTTACCCCACCTAACTCTAACTATTACATTTTTCAAAAACGTTTCCCAATTTGCAGAGTAAAAACATAGCAAAAAATTATAAAATACATTAAAAATAGTGTAATGTAATCCTTCTGTTATATACGAAAAAACTTTTTCGCTGGATCATTAAAAGTTTCGGGAGATAGCTTCCTTAAATTTTATTAAAGCCATGTGCGGATTAACTTGGCTACCTTTCTGAATGGTACGCAAAAGCATTCCTCACCTCACGAACTGGATAATAGAGATTTTGTCAGGATATAACTTTACATTGGAGAGCATACTTGATCTTTCGGCACCAAATTAAAGTAACTAATAAGTAAATGCTTATATTACATTACAAATTATTTAAACATGCAATATTAACCCCTTGAGGTAGGACTTCTCGGAGACGTCATACCCTGCACCAGGACATGAAATGAACAGCGGCTCGGGAACATTAAACTCTGCAAACGCAATGAAAGATACATGAAGATCTTACAATAGCACATGAAATAAATGACTTATCCTAGAGGTGTCTGTCAAGGTATTGTAAGGTTATCCTAACTAAGTGATTTTATTTGTAAGTCAAGGGCTTAAAGATTAAAACACACGCATTTGTACAGAGAACGATTGTTCAGACTAGCGTAACACCCCTCCCGCACAGCGATAGAGCACCCACTCCCACTAAAAAATTACGGAACCCCCAAAAACGACGAACCCCGATAAAATCAGCCAAACAGTCGACCGAGCACCCCTCTCCCTAAAGCCCCTGAAATGAACCCAAAAAAAAAATTTCCATTTCTGCGCTATGACCCCCTCACTTCGTGACGACCCCCCTAAATACCTTGTGTTTTACCAGAAACAACTGATAAAAGTCTCATTCATCTACGTAGAACGTACATTATGACCATTTAGAAATCCCAGACAATCTACAAGCACCAAAAGAAGGAACAACTCAGTATTTACTCCATGAGCGGAAATGTCGTCTCTAAATGAATTCCTTTGTGTGTGTGTGTGTCCAATATGTACAATGAAACTAATGTATAAAATAGGTGGTTATGAAAACCTATTTTTAAAAGTTTATAATTTCAATTTTTTGACAGTAGTTCATTCTGTGAATGTAACTATTCTTATTTTTTTTTTCATACACACCTTTCAGTTTTTTTAAAGAAAACTAAGACTTGCATAAAAATACTTCGTAATCTGTACCTAAAAAAACAGTAACTCAGTTTTTGAATCATTGCTAAAAGATAAACAACCTTGACTAACACATTTGGGCTCCCTACTAGCCTCGTGACTACCTGACCTTTCTTTCCCCTTCAAGGTAAGTCCATGAAAAAAAAAAAAAGATATTTCAAGGATATTTTCCCTCTTTTTTTACGTAATTAGGATACGCTTCTCAATATTAATCTTGCGAATGGATTTTTTCCCATCGAATGCCGTAAATTATATTAATTAATTCAAATTAATTTTCTGGGAACATTCAATTCACCATAGGAAAATTATGCCGAAACTTGGTTATTTACAAATTTGTTAGACAGAAGGCAGCTACTGAAACGTTATGTGAAAGTTTGTTACACAGAAACGTCGAGCCGTACTTAGAACTCGCTTATAGAAAACTTGAAGATTTTTCATTTACCCTCGTTATGTCCGGAAAGCTAGAATAAAACAAGATGTTCCGTCTAGAGCTATATGAGCCTACTTTCCCGTGTGCCCAACATACAATTCGTAAATACTAAATATAGCCATCATCCTCTATTTTTCTCGTTTTGCTTAAATTCTTCATGATTTCAAATTTTCAAATACAATTTTTAACTGTTAATATACTTAACATTGAAACATAATAAATTTACTTTAATAGAAAAGAAAATATTATGTCTTATAGCCTTCAATCGTTTTATTCCACATAAAAGGGGGGGGGGGAGTCTGATTTTTATTCGTTGCCAAAAAGGAAAAGAAAAAGTTATTATTAAAATTTAAACACAAAAAATCATCTTAATTACAATTTGTATAAGAAAGTCGTATGCGCGCGGGAACTTTATTTTATGCGAAAAATAAAGTGCTTTGATTTCAATTCAATTTCGTTCAATCAACCAGTCTTCGAGTTTCATTGATATTAAGTATATGTAAAAATCAAGTTCAGTTTTCCTTCTTTATTTTATTTTTCATTTATTTTATTCACTCATTCATGAACTCCCTCGTTCAGGTATTTGTTCATTTATTCGTTAATTCCACCGAGTCGCTTATTCAGAAATATCCGTAAAATTTAAATAAAAAATGACATGATAAAATCGTCTCATTTAATTCTGGATTAACTAGTTTGCACATGTTCTACGTCATACGCTTCTTCCTATGAAGTTCGTTCTAGTCTATTTTTTTTTCTTCACTAACTTATTCATGCATTTATATCTTCATTCATTCATGTATTTATATCTTCATTCATTCATGTATTTATATCTTTATTATTTCATATATTTATATCTTCATTCACTCACGCATTAACTCATTCATTTATTCATGTATTTATTTATTTATTTATTCATTCATTCACTTATTTTTTCATTCATTCATTCTTTCCGATGAAATTTTATCTGTACAAGTTCCATGTCGTAAGCTTCTTACGATAAAGTTCGTTTCAAGCAAATCCGATCTGGATTTTTATAGGATTCAACTTATTTCCCCATAGGTGCTAACGTAACATTTTTTTGAAAAAATTGTTCAATTCAAAAAATAAAATATGGGAATGAGATGTCACTGCCAAGATGTTTCGAACGCATTTTTTTTTTTTTTCCAAATTGGACAATCCTCTCAAAAGTTATTAGGGTGGGACAGACGCACATTTTTCCCATTCCCCAAAACCCTACTTTAAGTCTTCATTTAACTATTTAATTTATTTTTGATTTTTTTAATAATATTTTTAAGCTAACATTAAGCCTTCTTTCATACTTTTTTTTAAAACTTTTACGGGAAAGTAGGTTAAAAGGATAGGGTAGCCTGACCCGTGAATGAACACTCAAGAACAATTTAAGTTTTAAAAATTCATAATAATTTTTAAATTGTAACATTTGGTACATGACACTAAAGAACATTTTTATTGATTCATGCAGTTATTTATAAAAATCTGGAGAACTCAAATGGTACTATTTCAGGTTGTTTTGAGTGTTAAATAAAAAATAGTACATCAACTCAGTGAATGAACACCTCATCCAGTGAATGAAAACCTAAGAGTTTGATTAAATTTTAGTAGATTTTGCTTTCGAAAGGGTGCAGAAGGAGGGGGGGTGGGGGGATCAGAGTGTGGGATGAATAGGATAACCCGTGGCCCTTGTCTGACGGGTTCGTACCAGATACCCGCTCTGAAATTTAAACACATCCAGTATCAGACCAATTTTTAAATACCCAGTTTCCGACCGGTTTTAAAATACCCGGAACACGACCGATTTTTAAATAGCCAGTTTCTGACCCATTTTCATTCATTTGGTATCTAACCAATTTTTAAATACCTGTTATCCGGCCGATTTTTAAATATCCAGTATCCGACCAGTATTTTAATAATCCATTCTGGCCGATTTTTAAATATCCGGAATCTGATCGGTTTTTAATATCCGTAATTCGACCGATTTTTAAATGTCTGCAATCAGACCGATTTTTAAACATCCAGTATCGGGCCGCTTTTTTAACATTTGGCATCCGAACAAATATTTGGACAAGAAATCGGAACATAAATTGGACAACAATGTATCGGAACAATGTGGCATCGGAACCGATTTTTAAATATCCGGAATTTTGACTGATTTTTGAATAATCGGTATCTGACCGACTTTTAAATATACGGTATCCGACAGACTTTGAAATGCCTGCTATCTCGCCTATTTTTGAATAATCAGTATCCCGAATAATTGTTAAATGTTCAGACATTAGAAAATCGGTCGGATATAGGATAATTAAAAATCGGTCGTACTCGTAATGTTTGAAAATCGGTCAGATATCGGTTATCCAAAAATCAACTGGATTCGGGATGTTTAAAAGTCGGTGAAATACCGCTTATTTAAAAACCGGCTGGATTCCGTGCATTTGAAAATCTTTCGGATAACTGATATTTCAAAATCTGTCAGATATAGAGTATTCAAAAATCGGTCGGATAACGGATATTTAAATCGATCAGATGCTGTTTATACAAAAATTGGTTGAATTCCGGATATTTAAAAACCTGTCGGATATCGGATATTTAAAACTCGGTCGGATACCGGCTATTCAAAAACTGGTGTCGGATAACATAATTTAAAAATTCGTCGGTTGCTGAGTATTTAAAGAACGGTCTGATTCGGGATATTTGAAAATCGGTCGGATAGCAGATATACGATGCCTTCTGAGTGGGTGAACCGCTCGCCGTGTGCGCCCCTGTTCACTCACTATAAACCGTAACATAAAGCATCATTACTAGAGAAAGGATTATGCGTTCATTCAACTGGTTTCTCCCTATTTTCCCGACCAGTGATTAAACACACCACCCCCTCTTATTAAAAATTTACTGATGCTACAATAATTAAAGCAACTCAAATCGTTTCCTAGAAATGTATATTTAATTTTCCTTCGATAGAATCAGAAAATAATATTAATACAAATGGTTAATATTAATAAAAATAGTTATGTCCGTCAGACTAACCTTATTATTTTAGAAGAGAAACTGGGGGTTTCACAGATGCAACAATTTCATGACTTTTTCAGGCGAAATTCGTGTGATCAAAATAATAATTCAGGTGTTACATAGCTTGAAATTAAATGGAAGAAAGCTCCTGTTGGTCAATTTGTCTAAAAAAAACTTTTGAAACCTTATTTGAAAGAAAAAAAAAGCTATAAAGTTTTCATTTACTGGGTGGTCTTCATTCACTGGCCAGATTACCCTAGTCATTTTATCTCGTGAAAGAAAGTCGAGTGTCCTCTTCCCTATCTAATGCTAAAAATTTCTTCTCGTCAACCGTTGTTATTTATACACCATTATTATTTATACCGTTGTGCAACAGTTGTTTATTTGTACCATATGTACTTTCAGAAGCTCTGTATTTGAACTATAGTGTATAGCTGTATTAAAGCCCAATCAGTCGGTATTTTGAAAACAGTGCAGTGAGTTAAATTTATATGCCGTTTATAGGTATCGCTTTTGCCACTGAGCTCAGGACGAAAATCATCAGACTCATACATTAGAAAATTCTAGCAAGTTGGTAGCTAATACTCTCATAATAATAACACTCGAGTTATGTTCCTATGAAGTTAATATGAAGTTTTGGCCCACCAATAAGGGGGAATTATCCGATTCAAAGAAAACTTTTTTCTCTAGAAGTCTTCCGTAATGCAATTCAGTAGATGCCATTCTAACCCATTGTCGTATGTCTACGCTCAGCCACTAGCGCTTTGAAAGACACCATACGACAGAGAACTATAAAATATAATTTTTACATAAAATTAAAACATATTGTGTTACGTATATTTAAAGTTTTAGTAAGATGTTCAAAAATTAAGGCTAGAGGTCAACTGTATTTTTTGCTGAAATACTGTCATAACTACTTTTTATAGCTATTTTTAATTTTTTAACATCATTAATATCCATCATGTGAAAGGAAACTAGAACAATAACTATTTTCTGAACAAAATTGATTATAATAATCATTGAAACAAAGATAATTAAATAAAGCAAATTGTAAAACGTTCAAACTCCTCTCTTGAAAAATGTCCATTTTGCAGATATGACACTGTTCGTTTCTATAAGCGACATATATTGGAAATGACACCTTTAAGATCAGTAGTATTTTTCTTCAACATTCATTTAATAGATTACATTTCATCTTCTTTGAATATAGTAAAAAGTGTACTGAGTATTGTACAAATAATGTCGATTGTAGATGAATTTAAGAAGCAGTATGAAAGTATTACAAATAATTTATTTAAAAAAAAGGCTTCGAATCTACGTCAAAAGCAAGAGAAAAAAATAGTTAACTACTTTTTTTATAAAAATTATTGATTGCATTCAAACTCATCAATAGCTACTAAACAAAAAAAGGGGGGGGGGGGGGATCGATTAAGAAACAAAAGGAGAAAATGGTACTTTACTGTTTTGTCTTTGCCTATTTATTATATAGATCTAATACTAGTATTTTCTTTTCATCAGCTTAGTTTCAATGGCTTATTTTTTTCTTTCTTTTTTAATCAGGCACACACACGTATATTTTTTTCTCTTTTTCTTTCCAATGGGGCGTATGTTCACTAACCTTTGCAGACCTAGTACGTACCCCGGTAATCGGCATCCATTTTTTCAAGAAGCCCCACTGTTGGTGGATGCCATTGCCACTGAGAATTCGGACGCTCGATTCCTCTAGATGGCGGCACCTGAGCTCTCATTTGATGCGAATTGCACTGGGTATTTAATTTATCCGAGAGTATCCAAGCCAAACGGATACTCAAGTGATCTTTAACATGCCGTACAATCATGCTACATGGACGCAGACGATTTTCTGCATCTTGTAAATCCACCGACTTGGACCAGGTTCGAACCTGCGATCTTGGGCGTACGAGACCTGCGTCTTTCCACTACGCCACCCTGTCGACACACACACATATGTATATAGAGAAAGACAGTAAAAGCACCAGTAGTTAACCTTTTAAGAGCCTTTTTGTTAATTTATAATTTTTAGCAATCAATACAACAGCAAAAACATTGTAAAACTTTATGCTATACTCTTCTGGTGACATTTCACCTACTTGTTTAAGAAATAACATTTTTATTTAAGAAATGAAGGTGTTTTTGACACGGTAAAATGTTCTTCAAAATCCAGTTCGAAATCAAGTATGAACCCAGTGGTCAGCCGTTTCATTTTCATTGATTTTATGGGAAATAAGCGGAAGTATATTAATCATAAAATGTTATACCAAACTTACAATACATTATTATAATTACAAAATTATTTATTTCACTATTTATAGAATAATTCTGTATTCTTCATATTTTCGTAACTTTTTCCTTAAATTCTACACATTTAAAATGGAACCACTTTGGAGAAGTATCACATCCAATACATTATCAACCTGTATTTTAATTAAATGTCATACATTGCGTCTTTTTTATTTATTAATTTATGTGCCTACAAACTGTATCAAAATTTTTGATACCATCATTTCTTTTCTTTTGGTCCAGACATGTTTTCTCTTTCTCTATGTATATGTATGGTGAAAGACCGAAATTGGTGAATGTCAACATGCACCAAATACAGAATGTCGACAATTACCATAAATCGGACTGCAAAATGTCGACATTCTCGAATTTCGGACATTCACCGTAGCATATAGTATATATGCTTTTCCCTATACTCTTTTTTGTTTTAAAGCGAGGGTTTTTTTTTTTTTCTTAATTTCATTTTTTTTCTCTTTGCTAACGATTGACTTTGGATTTTAAAAAAAGGCTCTGAATGTATGTGGCTCTGCGATCTCTTATTATTGCGGCTTTCTGCCTCACTTACGTGAATATTAGGTTGGACTAGATAAATGTCATTACTTAGGCTTCACTTTTTGGAATAATGAGAGAAGGTGGAACGCCTAGAAATTTTTCCTTATGCCTGTATCATTTAAAGAAGTATTTTGTAGATTGAGGATACCGTAACAATGTTTATTCCAGCCAAAATATCAAAACTATAATCATTTGGGCCTGCTAGAACTGCTGCAGCTATGCAAAAGAGCAAGTTAAAATTGAAAGTTAGTCGAAGTTAAAATTATAATTTTAAATTTTTTCTACACGAGTAATAACTTTCGAGAAAGAAGGTTCATATGACGAAGTTAAATTGTCGTCGAATGTCAATGCTTTAATTACTATTTGATGAAAATTAAAACTCTATATTAAGAACGTGGCTGCGTACTGAGTAAATCAAACAAACCACATATTATCTGTAGTCAACCTACGATAGCTGACTATTAGAAATGTAAAAAAACAGCAATACCTTATGAACAGCTTCCCCTTTAAGAACAATTTAATCTAAAAATGTGTTGATGTTCTTATCAAACATTTTAGCTTATGTAGTAGCTATTCAAGTCTCTTAAATTTACAGTAGAACGAAAAAAGAATATCTGCAATTAAGAAATAGAGCATCGCTTAACAAAAAAAAAAGAAAAGAATGGCAAACTAGGAAGGCGATCACACTATATGCAGTTAAGTAATAGATTACTCATTAAAACAAAAAAATATCGCAGCTTTCTATTATTTGTGATGAACATTGATAGATTAGTGAACCACGGAAAACGCTAGGTTTCATTTAAAACTTGATACATATTATTTTTGAGGTGATTTCTGCCATTGTGGATGTCTTCTGGAGATCGGCTGAGCACTGGTGCACTTAATGAAATTAGCTTTAATGAGACCAAAAATTAACGAAGGATAATATAAATGAAAATAGAAATGTTGCTGCAACGATCAAGACAAAATATTGTTGGTACAAATTAGAAAATAGAAAATTTTTAAAATCCTGATAGAGATAGAAAGGAATTTGAAATCGCCAAAATTACTGGAAACTAGCTTTAGAGGATAATAACATAAAATTAATTAAAAATTAATAATGATGGAAGAATGAAAAAAACACTGTTGTACTCGGAAACCATTACAAATGATTATGTTCCGAAAAAGGAGAAAATGGTAAACAACAAATGCAGTTAACCAGTAATATAAAAGTAATAGAACAAGTAACAGCATTATTGTAATTTAGCTACTCCTTACATATAAAATCGATATTCGACCACTTTTAAATATCTGGAATCCGATCCGGTCACGACACAAAAGGCCCTAATACACGGCATGTCAAATTTGATTTTTAAAATTCAATTAGCATGTTTTGAAAATATATGTAAATTACAAACGTACTATGTATTTGGAAGCTGTGAGAGATTTAAAAATATAGGACTTACAGCTTTCAAACATCATATCCGGAAATCAAGTACAGATTCGCTAGACCAGGGATTCCACATATCCGATATCCAGCGAACGCAATATCCGATGTATCTCGAATCCTCATATTGGCCCCCTGCCCTCAGAAGCAAAATTCTGAGTACAGCATACATAATACAGCATACATAATATATATATATATATATATATATATATACACAATATATATATATGCATTAGTTTTTTAAAAGATCCGATCAGTTAAACGTGTCCCGATAGTGCATTCGGTCTGCTTTCAATGTCATTTCAAGACCACTGCTCAATCTAACAAGAACAACTTACAAACTTATGTAACAAAAAAAGAAAGAAAAAAAGTACCTCCGTCAGAAGACTTTTCCATTTGCTCTATCCTCAACGAGATGCTTTCACGTTCTGTATGAGGGAAGATCGCTACATTCAAAGAGAGTAAAAAACCCGTTCGTCCACTCTTTAGAGTATTGGTTATTGTATAAGACACCTATAAATCTTCTACCTTTTATGTAATGAGTGTGAATACTTCGTTCGGAAATCAGTCACGTCTTTTCGAAACATTTAGTGGCGTAAATAAGATTTTATCTTCATTTCTAATGTTACAACCAAAATTCAATTCTTAATTTCAAAACAACCAACGGAAAAGCTATTTGCTCAACGAAATTCTCATCTAAGTTTTAAAAAAGTGATATACTAATACGTAAGTAAAATATATTGCATGGAGAATAGAAGTAATATTGTGTAATAGGGCATTTGTGATAGTTAATGAATTCTGAAGCCTGAATTGGGCATGCACTGACTATGTCATACTAGAGGCGGGTGATATACTTCAGTATTATGTATCATGGTAACACTATAAATTTAAAACCATGTAAATGTAGAGCCATTATGTTAAGAGTTAAAAAAAAAGAAAAACTGTTAGAGGAAATGCACTTTACTGAAGAAGTATTTCAAAGGTGTATAGGCTTCATTCATTTACTAATTTATTTTTATGTGTGTAAAGACAAACATCAAGCATCGTAGAAATTAGCAAGCAAAATAAAAATGCACAGAAAAGAGACGATTTCGACAACTTTGCGTCCAAGATTTAGTCTTATATTTTAAAAAAGAAACAGAACTATTATATATATATACTTTTTTCGATCAGTTATAATTTTGTTTTCTTTAACCCAAATTTAAAACTTATCCTATCCTTCGCATCGATTTCATACAATTACTGTTCCAGGATACAATTTTCAGACTCAAAGATGTCATAAAATCAGAACTTATGAAATCCAGATGAGTATGTCTGGTAATCCATAATTTAAGAATGTACCAACGTCCCTCAGCTGCAAAATAGAGATCAACTGAAATGGTAAACTTTTTAAAAATACAACGTACTTTATCAAATTCGTTTAATTAGGTGAAAAAATGGCAGAAATCTTATATTGATTTCAACCCACATGTGCAAAATTTGTAATACGCTTGAGCAACAGGAAAATTCTAAAATAACTTTTTACTGTACTAAGAAGTAAAATAATAATAATAATAATGTCAATAAACAAGGTAAAATAAATCCACCGCTCACCGCTGACAATAGTGAGACATCTAAAATAAATTTAAAAACTTAATAATTACTGATTTAAAATCTGAATTTAATGAAAGTTAGTTTACATAACTGTATTTACTTTGTTTTATTTTTCAATAATTTATTTATTTTTATTACTTTATAGCATTTATTTATTTACTCAAAAGTAGTATTCTAGAATTTGCAAAAGTAAGCGATCAAATAAATCAAGTGAAAAATATTTAACATTATCCGAAGAAAACAAGATCAAAACAAATAGAAAAGTTTATTTCCACTATTTAAACTTTAAATTCTACAGTGAAAAATAGTTCCATGTATTTTTTAAAGTAAAGGTAGTTAAAAAACAAATATCAACAGCAGCTCGAAACTTTATTTATTACTGTTTAATAGACTTGTTTTGACAATTGATGATTACACCTGAATGTCGTATATTTTAGTTAATATCTTCGGAGGATTCGCTTGTTCTTTGTTTGTGAACCATTTTCGACTCAAGACGCTACAAACACCAACATTATAAGTACAGTTTTTTTTTTGCATAAAAAGTACATATTATGACACCAATGTTTTAAAAAAGACTTACTTCACTATTTCAAACGGAACCTACGAACAACATGGCAGAGCCCACAATTCCCTCGTGTCAGCTTGGAAACGTGCGCAGAAGAATCTACTTTTTTCAGTAATGGCTTTTTATTTCAGCCCATAAAACCAAGATTAAAATCCTTCGTTAAATTCTTCTACTGCATGGACCAATTGATGCACTATATCTCAATTGTAAATAATGTGATTTATGAATTTTCGCTCACCATGTTACATTTAAGGTAAAATGCTTTTTTAATGTAATGTTCAAATGAATCATGATGATTTATGAAACCTAAACAAATACATTTGAAGTTGTTTAAGCAATGAAAATTCCGAAATTGTATTAAGAAGTTATGCGTTAGTTATACCCGATATAACCTGTCATATTAGTGAATGAATAGGTATCATAGTAATTACGCATTATTTGTGAATTACTAGATTTAATCGCTTGCAAGTTGTTCTTGTTGTGGCATTTTTCATATTTTTGCTGTAGTCTCTCTTATTGACAGTGACGCAAACAGAGATTTCTCTTGGAGAAGACGGGGTCAAACAAACATTAACTAGCAAAATTACCCGGCGTTGCCCGGTATAATAAACTTTAATTTACTGTTATATTTTAGTTTAAATTATTGAATTAAAAAAATAATTAATCGAAAATAAAATATAAAATATTTATTTTACTAAATCAAAAATTAATAGCAAATCATAATAATAATAATATACCTTCTTTTCAAATTAATTTTACCAAAATCACAGGCATCAAACGAAATTCGGATTCAGAGCGAAAGTACTCAAGCTTCGAACCAAACACGTATTACTTACGCGAACCAGAGCGTTAACCACTGGACGATCCGGTACTCAGCGGTTCATCTTTATTTAGAAATAAAAAGTGCCTCTTTACAGAACGCTTATTTCACGTAAAACTGAAATAAAACCAAAACTAATTCAAACTTTCGAATAGAACTATGTGTGTTATTTTCAGGGTATGCTAGAACTTAGTGCCAAATTTCGTTCCAATCTATCAATTAAAGTGACATTGTAAACAAACATACAAACGAGCTCTTATTTATATATATATATATATATATATATATATATATATATATATATATATATATATATATATATATATGCGTGTATGGTTTTTGTTGGCGTCTTACTGCCGGTTACTTATGGTGCATGCACCGGAAAGTTAGGTTTCGCGCTTACGGTTGGATATTTACGCAAATTATGCCTAGCAGCCTCGTAATCTTCCAATTTCTCTGCTATTTTTTCGATATTTTCCCCTCCATTTATGCCACTCATCCAAATAATTTTCGCGAATATCTTGTGGTGTTCTTCTTTTCAATATGTCCGAAACTATCAGTTCTTTTAAATCTTTGAAGTCGCTTATGCTTAAGCCATTAATCCATTCTTCAAAATAATGATTAAGTTCAAAAGCGAAATCTCGCCAAGTAGAATTGCTGTCCTTATTATGAGACAAAACTTTTGTCGAAATTGTTCCGGCGTTAATTTAAATCTTTTTGGCAACACATTTTTAATATGATCATAATCATTTTCGTATTCTTTTTGAACTCGTATTATTAGTTGCGCGATATCTAGGGGAAGTAATCATAACAAATGTGTCGCGAAATCTTTCTTTTCTATGTTTACTCTTGTCGCTTGTCATTCAAATAGTTCCAAATAAATACTAATATCACTGTTAGAGCACGTTGGATCAAAACTTTTGATTATCTTCACAATTTCTTTACTTTTATTCTAAACAGAAATAAATTCGGTAATGTTACTTTCTCGACTTTTATTATTTGAATTATGTTCTACTCTCAATTTTTCCAATTCAAATTCGCGTTCTTTTTCTTCAATTCGTTCCGTATTTAGAGTATCAATTAAATTTTTGGTGAATTCTTCTTCAAAATTTTCATGATCTACGATTACTTCTTTAAGTTTTAATATCGTAGGGTTTTCAGGAATACAGTGATCCCTCGTTTTTCGCGGTTAATGGGGACCAGAACCTTCCGCGAAAACTGAAAAACCGCGAAGTAGGTTTTGCCCCTAAGAATTTTCGTGTATGCGGGTACACGAATGTTTTAAAAATGTAAACAGTATTTATACTACAAATATTTAAGACAAAAATTACAACAGTATACGTATTTACTTAAACGCGTGCTAATTAATAAAATTAATTACAAAAAGTTATAGTTCAGTAATAAACATTAATTAACATTGCTTTCTGAGAGAGGCGAAGAGTCTTGTGCTGGTGGGAGCTTTTGAGAGCCGGTGGTATGTACTCTGAGTCAACTCATCTCTTCTTTTAACATGCAGAGATCCTTCTCTCTCGCGCATCAACATGAAACAACGCTCCTTTCCGCAATGGGACTGCCGACGTGGTTGTATTTTTTCATTTTTAATTTTTGATGAATATTTTGGAAAACCCCGCGAAGCACTGAAACCGCGTAGTGTCGAGGGAACACTGTATTTAAATCTAATTCCGAAACAAGCCTAATTACATCCTCTTTACCAGCTTTCCCCAGAAAAGACATCATGCACAAAAATTCAAAACAAAGTACTCAGAGTTTGAGTCCGATATCCGCTTCAAAATAATCACGTTGAAGAACAAATTTCTAGATTAATCCATACCGGCAATTATTTGATCCTGCAAAGTTGTAGGCTTTTTGTTGGCGTCTAGGGGCTTCTTCAATAATGATAAACAATAAGAGATATAAAATTGACTTTATTCATACCTAATCTATTTACAGGTAATTATTAACAAAAACTTCGAACGAGATTAGCATAACACACAGTGCTCGCATGTCCACGCAGGACCGGGTCTCTCCCTCCACTCCTGGCTTCCGTTGCTTTTCGCCTGATGGAGCTACCGTCGATGTCTCGTCACACATTGGCTCCTCCATATATATGTGTGTGTATGTATATTATATATATATATATATATTTAAAACATTAAAAAACAAATAACTTTTTCAAACACTTTTTAAAATTCAGTTTCGATTTGATTAAATAAAAATTTTATATACGCTCCCTTGAGCCCGGGAAACTAACGCGGGAAAGTTTATGTAACGTGAGCTAAATATAGTTTTTGCAGAGAATCGGACCAATCAAAAAATCACTGCTTCATCATGTGACCAGATAACTCAAAGATTATAAAAAACCAGTTTCGCAGAAATCTCTGGGGATTCGCGATGTAAATATTCTTGTATAAACGTTGATGTTTGTGTTCGTCCTGTGTTGTTATTTTGCGTTGTCGCTAATTCTACTTGTTTTTAAAGTAAGAAGTTATTTTGTAAAGATGAGACTACAAATAAATTCAGGATTGATTGATAGACTCGGCCTGCGACTTGCATTAACTTTATAGCTCGTCAAAATGCTGCATCGTAACTATAATGTAATTCGATACTAGTAAGCCCAGCGGTCATACGAAATGACTGCTGCTCTAGATATTATAAATATACAATTCTCCCAGTAACCGGAAATGCACATCAAATCAAAGAGATATTTATCAGGTCGATTAGTAATGTTTAATGAATAAATTTTAGTAAAAAATATTACCGAAAAAAAATATCCAAGTTATAATAATCTGTAAAATGAAAAAAATATTTGCTATATAATCAAATTGTTTGTGAAAAATATTTATTTATATCCAACGTAATCATCGTATAAACATTAGTTTTAACGAAACTGGAAAAAAGAGCGCTGTCACTTTAATATATATATAAAGCGCAGACGATAAATAAATTAAAACAAAGAAATAAGGATTAAATTAAATTCGCGTGTACATTAATTTTTAACGGAGATTGCAAATCTAGCGATGCCTCACTCAAAATGCTAGAAAAATGTTTTGAATATTAGTATATTTGACATGTGTTACAACAATGGCAACTGCATTACAGTTACGCAAGCAACAAATAAGCTATCGGCGGCAAACAGACACTTAAGCAGCTTATATATATAGATATACTAGGAATAGAAATATGACTTAAAATCAAGGGTTTTCCACAACACTCTTACTTTTATTGTAATAACCTTTCACATATTGCTTTATAGTATCTGTCATATTAGAAGACAGTTCGCGAGCGGGTCCTGCATGACCAAGTACACAAATCAGAAAATAAATGCTTCAATATCAATGTGAAACTCTCGTTAAGAACTTGTAACAATTTGTAAAGATCCTAAAGATAATTGGTTTTTTTCTTTTCCCGGGCTTCGTGATTTTTTCGGAACGACCACGATATATCGTTGCAATTCACTGCTCTGTATTATATTTATTTATTTATTCTTAATTATTTTTGCTGCTTTTACTTCGAGTAAGTTGTCGATAAAATACGTTATAATAAGCGGATCAAACTATTGTACATTTCATTATAAAAAATTAATAATAAATTTTAAAAGCGTTTTAATAATTTCATACGAACAATTCTAGTTAGAGCGATTGAATGCATGCTGTCTTTTATCAAGGAACATAAGAAGGCATTTTTTTTTAAATATCGACACACCATCCTGTTGAAATACTGATGCATATCGACAAAACTTGTTGGGAAGTAATTTAGTATGTTGTCAGTTCATAAATGTTTCTTAACAGTAAAATAAAGGAAATAAAATGATAGTTAAAAGAATTATTATCTATAATATAACCATGAAAATTAGGTGAAAAGCAACAGTAAAACTTAGCGACTTTAGCGCACCCTCAAGATGTATTAATCGATATTTGTGAAATTTTACACTAACTATCACCAAAGGTAATTTTTTGGCAATTGTTAGAAGTTGATATGAGAAACTTTTATTTTCTCGCCGCACCCTAATGAACATTGCTACTCATTTTATCGAATTTAGAAGTTAACGTGTGAAGGTAGTGAAAGTAGATACGGAGTTTGAAAAGGATCTTCGTTGATAAAATGTATTGCATTTTTCTTTAGTGGTGATAAAAAAAGGAATGTCCTCAATCAGTGAAACTGAAAATAAGTGGTTTTATAACTGTCGCAAACAATAAAGAATTATCATCTTTCCGCTGCACGGTGCGAACTTCTTTTGGATTGCATTCAGAATCCTATTGTTTCGAAATGAAAGATTCATTGTTAATCACTGATCGTTTTGTTAAGGAACTTTTATGTGTAATGTCTTATTTTCTTAACCAAAACCCTCTTTGACTTTGCACGTGCATCTATCTGGTCTGCTGTGATTTCATCCAAGTAAGAATGATAGGAGAAATAAAAAATGATCAAATGTTTACTTTGTAATAACGAATAAAAACCCACCTTCTTTCTTTCTCTTTTATTATTATTTTTTAGTTATAATTATTTCGTTTTTGATATAGAATTTCAAATCGGAAAACTATGTGTAATACCGTTTAGGGGGGGGGGAGACCAAACCGAAAGTGTAACTTCGGAAAGTATCTGTCACAACATATCACTCTTTTGCCGAATGAAATCGTTTGTGAATGGTAATCACGGCTTTTATAAATGAACAGTACCTTGCTATTTGCATCTAATTGAAAAATAGTTGAAAACATTTCATTCTAGTCCAAGGGTCGGCAAACTGCGCGCGTGTACCGTATCCGGCTTTTTCGCTACTGGAATGCGGCTTGAATGTAGATCAGCGCCGGCCCTAGCCCTTGATAAGGGTAGAGCGAGATTGTCTTTTGGCGCCCTTTGGTCGACGCTTTCACTTCACGTAAATTCTACTTTGGTTTCATGTTAAATAAATAATAATTCACAAATTTTCAAAAATCAACTTTTATTGCAAATATCAACACTTATTGACACTTTAATATTAAGAAAGCTTTTTCTGCTATATAATTAAATTAGTATTTGGTGTGAATTTCAATCAGTCACTAAATAAATTTGTTACCTATGTAGGTATTGTAATAACTACTTTCAAGAAAACATTTATGTTGATCTAGATTTACATTAATCTATACAAAGTTTACCTTTCGGAAGTAATTTAATTACGGACTAGGTTAGGACTAGCCGCTCCAAATAGTCAGATTTAGCTTTTAAAAAGGCAGGGATTTATCTGATCTGGCAACACTGTTCCAGCACCTCTCAAAAGGTGCCATCAAAAAAATTTTTTACAATGGAAATTGTTTTTCGCATTTGGCTTTTTGGCGCTTCTTACCATCTGGCGCCTAGAGCGGCCGCTCCACTCGCTCTACCCCAGATCCGGCACTGATGTAGATTTTAATATAATACGATCTCACTCACAAATAAAAACTATTATCCTTTTTATCTTAACTTGCATTTTTTCAATACAAGATATTGCGCTCATCGTAATTTGTATATTCTTATATTTTCTTATACATACAGAGCTCAAATTACACGATTTCAATATTAAGCTGGAAGACATGACGTACTTCTGTTGAATATAGCTCTTCAATGTAAATTTAAACATTCGTGCAAATGTAAAAAAATATTGTACATTTTTAAAGTGAAAATCACTTTGTGTTGAAATATATATATATCAGAGGTTTAAGCACAGAATTAAATGCATAGACAGAACATTACATAACGTATATTAAAAGCATTACTATAGTGCTCAACTGTTGTACTGTGAATGCTGAGATATTCTGTAGTAACAATCCATATTTTAGTACATAATCGAATATCAACAAAATCTCACTCGCAATGCAAAAATTAAATTGCATTTCCAGGAGTTGATCGTTATGGATATATATATAAATACAAATACTATTTGCATCATAATTCAGACACACATTACGTTCCAGAAAAAACAATTCTAAAGAGCGTAACTTTTTCTTATCCAGCAGGTAAAAGGAAGAATTAAATAAAGAATTCCGTCTAGAGCTATACGAGCCTACTTTCCCGTGGGCCAACATAAAATTCGTAAATATAGCCATCTTTCTCGCTTTTACTAGTTTTGCTTAAATTCTTCATTTGTTTCAAATTTTCAAATACACCATTTTAACTGTTAATATTGAAACACAATAAGTATGTTTTAACCCTTTCTAAGGCCGTAGTAAATATACCTACCACCAAATTCACTAAGTTATAAACGCTTATAGTAAGCTATTTCACCCTTTTGCTTGTCAGAAATTCGTAAAGACTATAGGAAGTATATTTGCCATCAAATTTTGAGGCATACCCACCATCCAAAGGTCGGGGGGCGGGGGGAGAGATAAAAATCATGGTAATTTTATTAAATGAGCTATATGAATTTCTGTTTTGAAATCAATATAAATCATTAAAATATTTTAATATTCCACTACTAGAAAAAATGGCCCGTTAAACTGTTAATAAAAAGGGAAAATATTACCTGAATATAGCCCCTTATAGCCTGAAATAGTTTTATTTTCCAAAGAAATTTTTTTTTTCAATCGCTGTCAAAAAGAAAATAATAAATGTTAATGTTAAAAACTAAACATAAACAAAATCATCTTAATTAAATTTGCCTAAAAAATCGATTTCAGATTCTTATTTTATGTCAAAACTAAAACCCTTTGATTAATCTTCATATTGATTTAGTCAACCCAGTGAATTGGCAATGTTCATCAATGTTAAGGAAAAATCAATTTCAGTTTCTATTCATTTTTTATATTTCTTCCATTTACTTATTTATTCATTCACTCACTTATCTATTCATTTACTCGTTCATTTCCTCATACCTTCACTCAGTCGTTTATTTAGAAATGCCCTCAAAATGTTTCATGAAAAAATAGTCTCGTTTAGTTCTTGTTGAATGAGTTTGTACATTATCTGCCTCCTATGCTCTTTCGATGAAGTTTGTACTAATCTCTTTTATTTATTTTTAAATTTTCCTTCACTAACTCGTTCATGCATTTATTTCTTCATGCATTCACTCATTAGCTAATTCATTCACTCATTTATTCATTATGTATTTCACTCATTCATTTATTAATTCATTCAAAACTATCCTCAAAAAATTCAAATCAATAAATTTTCTTAGAGGGTAGGCGCGTTTAGTTCTGAATGAACTTTTTTGTCTGTACACGTTCCACGACATAAGCTCTTCCCAATAAAGTTTGCTCCAAGCAAATTTCATCAGGATTTATGTAGGATTAAAGTTATTTCCCTATAGGCGTTAATGTTAGGGTTTTTTTTTTGTTTTGTTTTTTTTTTTTTGAACTGTTCAAAGTGAACAAAAAATTACTCAAATCAAAAAATAAAGTATGGGAGTGAGGTGTTTTCGGCGAGATCTTTTAAACGCAAAATAATAATGATAATAATAATAAAACCAGACACAGACATCGCAAAAGGTATTACCGTTGTTATAGTTTATCCGGCAGACAGACAGACCCGGCAGACACATTTTCCCCATCTCAAATTCCTACTTTTTAAGTCTTCATTTTTCAATCCTTATCTAATTATTTAATTTATTTTCGATTTTTCTCATCTTTTATGATATTTTAAAACTATATTAAGCCTTCTTTCATACACTTTTTCTTTTTTCTTTTACGAGAAAATAAGCTAAAAAGTGAATTGATTTTTTGACCATTTTTAACAATGGTCAAAGGATCAATTTAATTACCGAAAAACTAATGCTGTACGGAAAAAACGTACAGAGCATTTAATGAAAGTATCAGTAAAATTATATTAACACCACTGACAGTTTATTTTCATGAAAGGGAAACAAATGTAATTTATTATAAACATGGTTTTAGAATAAAACAATTGCTCAATTAAGTACTGGATATTTTGTTAAGAGGCGAGTAGTCAAACATTAAAAACATATAAAAAATTTTTAAAATTTAAATAACAAAAATATCAAGACTTAAGAAATGAATGATTTGGCTCGTGATGAGGAGAGAAAAAAATATATAAAAATGCAGGTTTAAGTGTGTTTTAGATTTTACTTATTTATTTATTTTTAATTCAAACTCAATTTTATCTGCTTGAATTTTCTCATTTATGTGCACATTTGCTCTGAGATACTAACACCTTCGTACTAAAACTATGCCATCCATTGAAGAGGATAGCGACTAGACCAAATTCCTAAGACAACGGTTTCAAGACTTAAAATTCTCTCCCACTGGAAGAAATTTAAAAATTAAATAAATAAATAAAATCTATGATTCCGGTTTTGACAGATTAAACGCTTTGTAATCAAGGACTACTTGTTAAAATAAATTTCTTTCTCCGTTAATTTAGCTGAAGAGATATGGGAAATTTGTAAGTAACGTAACTAAACTGATAAAGAAAAAGTAGTGTACACCCCGTAACACCATTATTGCAATGCAAAAAAATAACAATAGCAAGTAGCCACGTCACTAGTTATAATGAAAAAATATATATTTACATTTTGCACACAAAGCGGTCGAGTAAACACATTCTTGCTTTTTTTCATTAATAAACTAAAATAATAAAAATTATATCTAAAATCTAATTACAAACTAATAATAAGAAACGTAATTAGTAAAATATAGCATTATTTTAATAATTTTCCGCCTCATCAAATGAAATTAATAGGGTGCTCTCACACGAACGGCGACAAAGACAATATTCCTGTATTTTCTCATCTACGCAGGCGCAAGGCATATTTTTGCTTTCAAAAATATGCTTCTGCGGTTGCGCGCATGAGAAAAGACAAGTTTCTTTTCTTTTTTTGTCTTTGTTGCAAATGGTGTCAAAGCTCCCTTAAGCAACACAAATTGCAAAATTAAAAAGTAAGCTCTGACAAAACTACATTCTAAACAAACCTCAAGCAAACGCATTGCTAACTTTTCAATTTGATCACTGAGGCTAAAAATAAAAACATAACCCCTCCTCCCAAAAAATCATATTTTATATGATTATTGCATTGCAAAAACCTAGATAAATCAATACCGGGGAAATATAATCA
Source organism: Octonoba sinensis (assembly GCA_038502835.1). Taxonomy (NCBI): domain Eukaryota; kingdom Metazoa; phylum Arthropoda; class Arachnida; order Araneae; family Uloboridae; genus Octonoba; species Octonoba sinensis. Next base: position 147,538,105 of record CM076598.1, read on the forward strand.
AAATAGTATTGCAAAAACTACGAAATCAAAATGAAAATAGTAACCAAAAATTATATTGCAATATAATCGCGAAGTAAAAATATAAAAGACAGTAACCAAACGTAGTCCTATTATAATACAGTTACGAAAGCAAAATAAAAAAAGTAATTAAATTAAACTAAAATGTTTAATTTTGGTTAACGCTATATTACAGCTATTTCATTTTAATGAATAAGTTAACGTTACCGAAAAGAGAATTAATTGATAGAAAACCGGGGCATAAAGTCTGCTTGGAAGCTAAAGAAGTTCTGGCGGTGGCCCTCAATCTATGGTCCACTGGACACATGTGGTCTGCTGAGTCATTTTTGAGTCTGCTGAGATCATTTAATGAGAAATATCTTACAAAATAACAAGTATAGCGCTAAATTTACGTAAAATAGACACAAATGTATAATTTTCATCAAAACATAATATTTATCGTCTTTCCAACAGATTGGAAATACGATAAACTTAAGTAGTTTTCAATTACCCCAGAGTACAAAATGTATGAGATAATTGTAAACACCTAACTTGCACATGAAAAATATCAGGCGCGAGGAAATTCAGGACTAAATGTTTATTAGCAATATTCCATATGACAAATAAAAATTGTTGAAACCGTTACTTCGCGCCTGTACATTAGCTGAAGAGGAAAATATAAGAATAATAAATTTTGTTAAAAAACATTTTTCACCGTATCATTTTCAAACGATGACAACGAAACATGCGGAACTCTTTCAATGTTTTATGTTGCCAAGTCATCACTCCACCGGTAATTTAGTTTTCAATAGACCCCAAGTGTAGTTATAAAGTTTGTTTACATTTACCCCGCGTTAGCAATTGCCCCTAGAGTCCCTTTATTCTATAAAGGGACTCTAATTGCCCCAACTGACACTACCAAGGATACAATTCACTCGAAAACTTACAATGCCTTATTTTAAACTAAATTTATGAAAACAAAATATCTTCCAATAATAGTAAACAAAATATAGTAAAATAAAAATGTTAAAACAAAAAAAGTTTTTTTTTTTTCTTTTTTTCTCTTTTTCAATAAAAACTAAAATTTAAGCTACACAAATTAGGGTAAACAAAATGCACGCAAAAATTAATTAACGTAATAACTATTTCAGCCTCATTTTATTCATTGCTTGCCTAAAATAGTAAAAGATAATAAACTAAAAATGATGAAAAAAAAATTGTGACTGAAATTTCAATAAAAACAGTATGTAAAGTTACAAAAATGAATGTCAACAAAATGAAACCAAAATATAAATTTAAAACAATTACTAAATTTATTAATTGTCTGCCTGAAATTAAAATGAGCTATGTCTAGAATTATGAAATAAAAAATTTTAAAAAGTAATCAAATCAACAAAATCGTAATTGACAAACAATACTTCCGATGCTTAAAAAAAAAAAAAAATTGAATCCAAAAAAAAAAAAAAACCTCAGTGCATAACAAAAACACGTGACATATGTAAGCAAATCAATATTTTCCTCGATTCTGCATGCAGTCATACCACGTGTCTTAAAAAAACGTAGGCAAGAGAACGACCACAGAGGAAAAAAATGAAAAGAAAATATTTTATTTTTCTTAATGAATAACATTTATTATAACTCATCAATAGTCTGTAATAGTGTGCACAAAACAGGGGGGTTTGTTTTTGATTTTTTAAATTATTTCTCACTGAAACCATATGCAACCCCCCCCCCCCCCCTTTTGCATCTAGATTAATAAATTATCTTATAAACTGAATATTCAAATTCATTAGCCAATCAAACATGATGATAGTCATTCGCGCTTTTTTTTTCGATACCAGTCAATGGGTAAATATTTTAAATTATGAACTTTAAAGCACTGAGGCCTGGCTGTTTTTCCAATACAGCCGCAAGTTTATCAATTTTTTAAAAATTATATTTCTTCTCTTAGCATCCATTTACCAAATAAAGCTCCCAAACAAGAAAAAAGTGAAAAGAGAAAAAGAAAAATAAATAAATACATAAATAAATAAACTTCTTTTTCTTTCCTTCTTTTCTTTTTGTTAAGCATAAAAAAATTTTTATTTAAATAGTGAAAAATAAAATTTTAAAATTATATTTAAATTACTTTACATTCTTAGCTGCTCGTATAATTTGCTTCGTATCAATGCTCTGACTTTCCGTTATTTACAAATTTAAATTTTTTGCTTGAGATAAGTAAGCGTCCGCAACCAGTGCTCTATCAATGTATTGTATTGCGTCCCTGTCCATAATTGAAGGTGTCCGTTAGAGAGACTTCAATACATTCGACTAGATCAAATTTAAATGCATTTGGCTCAATACTTTGCTGTCGAGGAATTAGAAACCGTCCACGTAAGAGGACTGTCCGCATTTGAGGGGTGTCCATTAGGATGGATTTTAGTCTTTACATTTCGTTCCGAGTGCCATGTATACGTCACATCCATCTTACATAAACCGAATGCTACCGTCGGGAATACCTCACCTTTGTCTTACATGAACAGAATACAATTGTTCACATGTACTTCACACCACTTCAGAAAGAAATAAAATCAATATAAGGCACAGATTCAGTTAAAGATATAAAATAGTAATAATGAATAAATAAAATGAAATATATTATATATAAAATCATCAGTAACCGAAAATTTATCAACAACAATAATATGTTACTTACCTTATTAAATATTTTGTCCTTAATTAATAGTCTTATGTTTATTCTAATACTTGATTTTATAATTATTGATTTATGCTTTATTATTTACATAGATTTACTTAAATCGTCAACAGAAAAAGGGACGTTAATTACATTCTTTCAAGCCGCCAAAAGAACATTTTTCACTCCGCCGCTCTGCGAGTTTATCAAAAGAGAACAATAAACTACCACGATAAAAAAGGTCAGGGTTCAGCTTTTGTCATTGTTTTTATATAACTTGCATAAAGCGCCGAAAGATAGCGTCATTGACTTAATTTCAGTGGGAATAATTTTTGTGCAATCCGGCGTTCTTCCGCTTCAAATACAAATCAGAGTAAAGATGTAATTTCGGGGGGGGGGGGGGGAATATAAAAGCAATGCTATTTTTCCTATATGAAAAAAAAGAAGCTTCCACGTTGGAAATTTTTTGTTAACGCATTCTGCTTATCAGGAAAATCAATTAATAAATCAGTAGCCTTAAAATGTTATCAAATAGGTGGCCCTGCCCAAACAGAGTAAATATTTTACCATTTCACTTTATTCCACATTCCCCTTGTTATTACCGTGTTCTCGCGCATGGCGAGGAAGAATAGGTACGCTGCTTCTGAGTCTGACGAGGCCCCAGTCCAAATTCCGCCCCTTTAAAAGGTCTCTTAATTTTTTCGAACCAGCTCCCAGACGAGAGACCGTCACCTGGGATTGGCACCCCCAGAGGTATCGTTTCACTTGGAGGACATTGGAGCAACGTCCTATTTAACGTGCACCAGCTCCCTTTAGCGTACACGGACCGCAGCAACCAGCCGCGAGAGGTCGTCCCCCTCCCAAACACTGACCTCAGTCAATGTTGCTTCACTTTCGGTGTTCTGCGGGAACCGAGCTTCTACCGACTGGTCCACGGCGTGACTCCACATTCCCTTACTACTAAACAATAAAGTCGTTCAATCATTTATGTAGTTTTTAAGTTTCATCAAAGTGTTAATAAGATTTCAAATGACTTGGATAAGATTTCTAATGATTTCATTAATTTTCGTTTTTTCCATTGCCAGCATCATCTGTGTTATCCACAGCAGTCATCAGTAAAAATTATTTAGACAGAAGTCTGCATTATTTATGCCAAGTTTACCCGCTAGCGCAATCGCTATCCTTTCAAATACTTAAAGCTTGAATTTGACAGAAAACTTGAAGTAAGTTGCACAAAATGTTTATCCTTAAAGACAATTGACGGAAAATATATTCGTTTTAAACAGTCTGAACTTATGAAAAAGGTTAAAAGAATGCACTGTAAATTTCAGATGGATAAAAACTCAGTCAGCGTCTTATCTGTAGAAAAATAAATAAGTTCCATATTAAATTCTCCATTGAGACTGTATATAATTTTTGCTTACTAGTTTTCGAGTACAACAAACCTCTTATATAAGTGTAAAATTTTCAAATTTCAGAAGAATACTGAAGAAAGACTATTCCAGCTATTACGACGATACTCTTTAAAGTAATTATTTCCCGCCTGCCTTGAAAATTATTTATTAAATTAGTTATTTTAATTTTATATTAAAAATTATAGTAAAAATTCTGCATTAACGAAAGCATTCAAATTATTTCTAGTTTTTTTTTACGCATTTTTTTAATTCAGAGAAAAACTGAAAATTGTAAGCATATGTCCATGATTAAATTTATCAGCGGTAATCTCCAGCTAAGCAGTTTTATGTGAAGCATTTTTCCTGTAACTCTTGTAGCATAACTTAAATCGACTTGAACTCCCCTTGAACCTTTTATTATAGAATACTAGCTGTTGCCCGCTACTTCGTTCGCGTTAAAATTTTGATGTGTATGTGTAAGAACTGCAGACCGATCAAAATGGGATCAATGTGGGCGAATATCATAAAAGACGTCCTTTTGAGCGCTGCATTTCTGAGCGGCAAATGGCCTAAACAAAACTAAACGGCGTTGAGGCGTTGATGGCTTAAGAACCGCACCATTGTAGCCCTAAACAACTTTTTTTTGTTCAAAGTGAGCAAATCAAACGCCTCCTTGTGGGTGTTGATTTCTGGGAGGTAAATATTTTGTCAATTATGGGCTAGTGGAAAGCACAGCATTAGGACGCAACAGTACACAACGCTCATTTTCTAAGAAGAAATATCCTTTTTTTACTCAATTAGTTTATAAATTATCTATTGAAAAGCTTTAAATTAAGGTTTCATTGTATAAAAATGGTGCATCACTGTAGGATAGACCGTGTGGCTATATAGTTACAGATGAAATTGAAAGGCAATCCGCATAGACATGACAGCTTAAGTGGTAGAGTGCTCGGAGTTTAACTGAGGAACCTGGGTTCTAGTCCCGATCCGGACAATTAATTTTTGCTCAATTAATGCTAAAACTCTATTTAATGCACTTTAACGAAACTCCTTGCATTTTCCCAGACTAATAAGTAGCCTCTGTGCTATAAATTGAGTAAACATCCATTAGTCCGGACTGGGACTCGAACCCAAGTCTCTCAGTTACTCACCGAATGCTCTACCGTTTAAGCTATCTGGCCGTTACTGATTTTCTTTTAGTTTCATTTATAACTATTGAGCCCCACTGTCCATCTTACGGTAATGCGCCATTTTTGTATAATGATATTACACTGGAACTGCACCTTTTTCTGGTAGAAAAAATATCCTATGAACTATTTCAAGCTATAATCTATCTCTGTGACAAATTTCATCCAGGTCGGCTCAGAAGTTCTGGCGCGATTGAGTTACTAACATACATCCAAACTTTCGCATTTGTAATAATAGTAAGACAAGACTTTTCTCCTCCAACCTCCTTCCCTGTCAGCACTCGGCCTTAGGGATGCCCTCCCCCGGACGCAAAGTAGTGGGGTCCACGGCTTTTGCATGCACTATCCCCAAGTGTACATGATGGGTCTTCAGCGGGTCGGGTATTGAACCCGCGACCTTCCGGCTGGAAGTCGGGCATCCTAACCACTAGGCTACCACGGCCCTAAGACTAGTCGATATATCGACTGGGGCTGAAAAAGTCCGTTAACAGAAAGTTGATGGTTACATTCGCGACCAGATATATATAAGAACTTTACCTAAATGGATTGTTTTCACTATCCGAAATGTGGTTCTGTAGGGGCCGGACGTTAAGAGGAACAGTCGCAAAAAAAATAAATAAATAAATAAATAAATTATTATATATATATATATAAGGATGCATCAAACTTCTCATGTTTTTAAAAATTTTACAGAAATTAATTATCGCTATGCTGTTTTTGTTCAAAATGCCAAAAAAAAAAAAGGCTGTACGTAAAGTTTCGAAGTTTTGATCAATATCTTTAGGGTCCAACGGACGCGGGCTCATGAAAAACGGAAATTTTGGAGAAAAAAAAAACAAACTACAAAGGAAAAAAAATAAATATCTCAAAACAGCAGTGATGGAAAGTGGTTATCTTCTCTACCAATAATAAAAGCAGCATGCATGTGTGTATGTCTGTGTCCGGCGTAGGGGCAAGACCGTTCGGATTTTCATGAAATTTGGCACGAAATTAGTTAGGAACATGAGGGTGTGCACCTCGAAGTTTTTTTTTCTGAAAATTCGAATTTTTTCTTTTTTTTTACAATTTTACAGCCGAAAGTTGCATTAAAAGGTTCTTTACCCTAGGAATAAATTATCGCATCGTTTCAAGCTTGGTTCCATTGAAGGGCTCATAAAAGCTGTCCCAGAAGTTTTGCTTTTCGTACTACAATTCGAAGCCTCTAAATTAAGTGGAAAATAAGTTATAAGCGTTTTTTTTTTTCGCTGTACTCGAAATTATTTTTCCACGGTAATTAACTTTCATTTTATTTTCCCCAGACGATTGATAAAGCGCTTGCTTTTAATGTTATTTGAATTGTTGCCATTTTGTCTACATGTATAAATGTTGACAAAACGTGTAATATTCATCAACGTGAAAAAATATATATATTCACAATGCTCTTAGCATTTTGATGGAGCGCAGCTGATTTTCAATTTATCTTTTTTTTTTTTTTTTTGGCTTTTTACTATTCTTTCTTTCTAAACGATTTAAATTTTTATCCTGCGGCTCGGAGGCGATTGATAGCTTTATTTTGATCTTCTAGTTCTGAGTTATGTTTTTACGTATTATTATTACTATTTATATCTTTATTAATTTTATTTTTCCCCAATGAATTAGCACATATATCATTTGAATATTTGAGCTCGGAATATTTTTTTATCCCTCCACGCTAATGTTAGTTTCTACAAGCAACAAAGTTTCGTCTTTCTATCCTACTGTCAATGAATAATAGATAAACATATTTTTTTTAAATATTAATTCTACTTAAAATGCTCTTTGGGTAGGTACTTCAATTAAATAAACAGAACGCGGTTTTTTGTTGCTTTCTTTTTTATGTGTGTGTTTTTGTCACAAAAAAATAAAGTTGCTTAAATATATAGGATCGCTGGTTGATTGCCCTGGGCAGCTAATTGTTAATTCTGCGGAATGCTATACATCTTAATAAAACAACATAATATATACATATTAAAAAAATACCAGTGTATATATATATATAATGGCGAACAACCGGACTTTTCTCTTTTTAATACCAGAATTGTCGTGCGGTAGCGCTAGTATAATATAAGAGAATTAAGCATTTATCAAGAGTATACAGTAGCTTACATCGCTTGAAATCAAAGATACAAAAGTCGATATTTTTAAATAAAGTAGGCTCTTAGAAGACAGATAAGATTTAATAAAATTGCAAATGGCAATATCTTTTGGAATTCAAATTTTTGTTATTGTGTCGCTATACTTAATATACACAAACATGAGACACAAAAACATCAAGAAAATTTATTTAAATTAGTGTATTTACATTATTCTATTGAAAAATGCATGTACAGTGAAAGCTGTGTACAGTGAAACCTGCACCGCAAGTTGAGCACTTGCGGTGCAGCACTTTAGTGGTCAACTTATTAGAGAGGTAGTCAACTTATTCAGGGTTATGCAGGGGCCAGAGGGTGAAGGGCTAATTCCGTTCCTGACAAAAGTGGTCAACTTACAAAGGTGCTCAACATTACAGGTTTTACTGTATTTGGCATCTGAAAGTTTGAAGAATATGATTTTTTTTACTCAATATAATTTCCAATAAAGCTTTAGTTAGTACAAAATGGATCATAGAGTCAATTCTGATTGCAATAATTAATATTTTTATTTTTTTAATTTGATCCGTAGAAAATTTCGTGTTTTCTGTAGTTCGTAGTTAACTAAAATCACAGTAACTAATATCCCATATTGACTACTCACAAATCATATTTGTTGGCATCTCGGCTTTTCTTTATTAGAGCCATATAAAAAAGGAGGTGGTGTCTGGGGTCCTTACTGCTACATTAATTACAGCTCTCCTTCAAAACCATAAACAAAAAGACAGTAAATTTGTACCATTTCTTCATTTATTGTAATTTTTTCTCAGGGAAAATATTAATAAAAAATATGAAGAGTAAGGCCAATTTTTTTCACAAGGGATCATGAAAATTCTAAACTTCTGCATTGTGAATAAAAAAAATTACAGTTCTGTTTGAAGCAAAATTACCTTTGTATGTATAAGTTTCAGCTAAACTATCACGCAAAGAATTGTGTATCATAATGACTGTATAAAACAAATACAAAAATTGTAACAAATATTATCTTAATGTACAAGGTGTCTTTTAATTAACCTACAACTTTAAAATGCAATTTCATAAGAATAGTTGCAAGAAAGCATAGCAGTTTTTTTTTTATTGAAAAGAACGTTATTTTATACCCTCCGACACTGCATTAATAAGTAGCGCCATCTAGTGAGTCTATGCGAAGTTATTACATTTTAAAGTTGTAGGTTAATTAAAAGACACCTTGTATAATTTATAATTTAAAAACATTTAATGCGTTTGTGCAAAAAACTGTCTTTAATGACAATGTATTGCAACAAATCTCATACTTCACTTTTTTCCATTTCTTCCCCCTCTCTTTTCCTTTTTGTGTGCTTCTTTTCTAATTCCTTAAATAACATATATTTAATCCATTGTGAACTTTGGTAGACATCAAAATAAAGTGGAAATATGAAAAAAAATCTTTCAACGTTATAAAAATATTTTACTTTGAAAACAAATGAAAAATTAGGCACTATTACTATTGATTTAAAATTTATTATTTACCTAACAAGTAACTACCAATAAATTTTAAAACAGCAAATATTTCTTTTAAAAAGAGGAAAATTTTCATCCCTGAACATTTACTAAAATTAATAAAATTACAATAGCAAAAAATACATGTACAATAATATAATACCAGTTCACGCAAATTACAATATCATCTTATGTAGCTTCCCTCAGTGAGACTAGCCCACCTTGTGTACACTGACTTTCAACGGGAGGGGATTGTTCCATTTCCTTTGCAGGTGGGGAAAGGTGAAGAACAGATGCGTGCATTACTGTACACACCAAAGTTGACAAAACATTGTTTGTAGAAAACTAAAAGTTGCTCTCTCAAATTATAGAGCAACAAGTGGAAGATTTTTTGTAGAAAACTAAAAGTTGCTCTTCTCAAATTTGGAGCAACAAGTGGAAAACTTGTTGCCAAGGGATTGGCAAGTCTTTCCTTGATATTTAACGTCACTCCACGGGAAACCAAAATTTAGAGGAAGATTTGTCTCTCCACAAGTGGAAGACAGAAAAGGTTGCTGTATTTTGTAGAAAAAGCAACAAATTGCCGCAACTTGTGGAAACCTTAGTGGAAGATGGTGTAAATGCAGCTTAAGAGCTAGCTTTTTTATATTGCAATGTGCTCTGTCGACAATCGTATTTGTACCTTCATTTCGTTGGTATTTTATTATTTCTAACCTTTTACTTTCTTTTATTACACCTTATCTCGATTTTAAACTAATGTTTTGGTCTTTCATTTTTCTCCGATTGTGTTTCCTCTCTACATAAGAACGTTGTCTTTATTATTTTAAAAGCCTTTTCGGTAGCGAAGAACCGCGATCCAATGTTGAAGAGCAACATATTACAAATGCGGGATACGCGTAATAACTTGTAGTGAAATTTAGATAAATGTCTATAGTTATCATTCTTTTATGTTAAGGTCGTTTATTTTATCTGGTCATTAAAAATTACATAAAAAGCCCAGAAATTTTTTGTAAAGAATGTTAAAAAACGGGCACAGTTGCATTCTAATAAACGTAACTCGTAAACGAACGTTTTTTTCTGATAGGAGCGACATGAAATATAATAATGCATGGGAGGAAGGGGGGATGTTTAAATACATTTTTGTTCACATCCACCTGAATATATTTAATCCTTTAGGTTTAAGTTACTCTTATGAGTTATTCAGGTAATGTTTCATCATTAACAGTTATTGTATTTGTTAATATTTACTTAATAAAAATGCAGCCCCCCTTTTTTACGAAGCATTTATTTACTTAGTTCACTTCCCCTTCTTTAGATTGTTAACACATGAATCGAAAGTATGAAACAAAAAATATATAACATGAAATAAAGGAGATATTAAACCTAACACTTAACATCTATATAAAAAGGGGGGGGGGGAAAGACATCCAATTTTGATTGGCTTATAAAGTTCAAACATTTTAACACATTAAAAGTATTAGATGGTTTTTCATTTAATTTGAAGCTTTCAAAATATTTGTATCACATTGCTGCAATGTTTTCCAACAAAGCAGATGAAATGGATTTCCAGGCACTAATCATGAATGTGTAGACCTCAACAATGTAAATAACTATTTCGATTGGGATGGGCATAATAGTTCAAATGAAGATGACAGTGAAACTGATTTTTTGCTACATGCTATTTTTATTTTGCTGACTTACTGATTGCAAATTCTTAGTAATATTTAAATATACAGTGTTCTCTTGCCACCTCGCAACTTCATGTTTTGCGGCTTCAGTGCTTCATGGGTTTTTCCAAAATATTCATCAAAAAAAATGAAAAAAAAAAACAAAAAACAACAATGTCAGCAGCCACATTGCGGAAAGGAGCGGTGTTTCATGTGGATGCGCAAGACATGACGTCTTTGTCTACATACATGACAAAGGAAGACATCAGCGCCCTTATCGATTGCCACATGGACCCACTGACCGATGAAGACCTCCTTGAGACGCCAAAGTCTGCAAGTGAGGAAGAAAACAAAGAGGAAGACGAAGAAGAAACTGAAGCATAGCCTTACCCTGGAGAATCTGCAACAATTGCCCAACATGGCAAGAGCAATGCAACAATTTGCACAAGACATTTTTGAAGGAAATTTGAAGGAAAAGAAAAAACAAAGACAACAACTACCCATCACCATGTTTCTCTACAAGGTAAAGCCCCCGGCTCTATCATCAGTGCCCCAGCAGAAGAGTCTCCAAGTGAGCCTAAAGCTTCTACAAATCAAGCGAGAGCCACTCCTCCGCCACCAACACAAGGCTCCTCGTCTCTCTCACAAAACAATGTTGATTAATGTTTATTACTGTATAAGGTTTTGTAATTAACCTTATTAATTAGCACTGACATGTTTAAGTAAATACGTATCCTGTTGTAATTTTCCTCTTAAATGTGTAAAGTATAAATACGGTTTACATATTTAAAACATTCGTGTATCCGCATACACGAAAAGTCCTAGGGGCAAATCCTACTTCGCGTTTTTTCAGCTTTCGCGGAAGGTTCTGGTCCCCATCAACCGCAAAAAACGAGGGATTACTGTATTTAAAAATATTTTAATGCTTCATTAAAAAAATGTTTCCTTCCAAATATTATAGCTAAATGTGAATAACAGTTACTTATGTGTTATTGTAAGCAAATGCATTTTTATTTACTGTAGCTGTTCGGTGTCCAAAATTTATGATGATGGCATAATAAGACAAAACAGTGAAACTGCAATCATTATTTTGTTCTGTTGAAAAATATTTTTTATAAACTGTACCAGAAACTAACAGTTCAACAGAAAAAAGAGCAATATTAAGCAATCCATAAGAAGCTAACAGGTTCATTTATGTTATCATTAGCATTGGGCTGAATGCACAAAACAAATATTCTCATGTCACTGGGTGTCTACAGATTTTTAAAACTGAAATTTCATTACTTTTTCTTAAACTTTTGGGGACTTTATGTGACGGTTCAGTGATACACCAGATATTGATTCTGCTGGATATTGGATATCCAGTGTCAACTGTATGATGTATTACTACTGGTTATACAGCTCTGATGTTTGAAACTTGTAAACTCTATACGTATTTTCAAGAATTTCACTGCTTCAAACACGTAAGTTTGAACTTCAAATACATTTTCAAAATATCTAAACTAATTAAATTTTTTAATAAAATACAACATGCTGGTTAATCGGATGTTTCCGGCAATGGCCGGATCAGATTCTGGATGGGACTTTTTCTTGATCAATTTCCAAATTTGACTTTTTCAGGACTTTTGTAACTTTCGTGATCTGTGGACACCCTGCCCTAACATAAAAATTAACATTTATTCCAGGCCACTTACAAAAGCTTGATAGACCGCAAGTCGTAGGTTGAGTATCCGATTTATTTTATTTACCACATATTTGTAATTGTATAAACTGCATTGAGAAGTATTTTCGGCTTTGAAAAGATGCTGTTGATCCATAAATTATGAAGATATTTCTGTTTGGGTGAAACACTTTAGCCTTTCTCACCAAATTTTTGAGGCTAGGAAAATCTAATTTTTTTTTCTTGGGCCTGGAACCAATTTTTTTCACATGGGCATTTTCTGAAACACCTTACAGAAAAACTAAATCCCATAATCGGATCACAAAATCACACAGAAATCAAAATTTTACCATTTGCTCTCCACTACTAATGAAGTCTTTATGAATTAATGCCATGGTAGGTTTTTTGATTTTAGCTGAAAATATACACGAATTAAAAAACTGTGTTTTGATACAAATTGCAACACATACGTGGAAAAAACTCTAGTGTTAAATGTTTTGATTGACTCTCATGATGTAACCTTGTTTTTTTTTGTTCATTTCACCCTGTTCCAAGCCCTACAACCAACGGCGGATCTAAGGAGGGGGGCGATGGGGCGATCGCCCCCCCCCCCCTTGGGCTGATTCAAGTGGATACTACAACGACACTCCTAAGTGAGTTTTTACTCTTTGTGCCCCGGGACCAGCCATTTTTTTATGTTCTTGGAATCCCAGCCTAATAGCCCTTCAAGTTCTATGCTTTCCCCCTGTCCCTTTGTCCTTTAGTATTGCTGAGTTGCTAATCCTCGGAGTAATGGGAAAGAGATTCCCTGCTCTTTTCTTCTACCCATCAAACTGGTGACAGCTAGCCAACCCTTAGCACGTGGTGTAAATTCCTGCAGCATTTACGCTAAAACCTGGAGTCTGAAACATTTCATTAAACATTCATAATTACAGATGTTTATATAAATTGCACATACTCGTTGATGGTTTTTTTTAGTACATATTTAGTATTACATTTTGAAAATTTTAGAAAATATATTACTAATAATTGCTATTATTTTGTAATTTAGACATATCAATTCAAATTTAGAAAATGTATTTACAAGCCTACATTTTTCTTGAGAAAGCTTGAAGGAAACCCTAACTCGGTTAAAACTTGGCTAAGAAGCAGAATGACTGATGATAGACTCACTGAATTAGCGTTATTGCATATCCATAAAGATATTACATTGGACGTTGAAAAAATTACAGACAGATTTGCGAAAGCAAAAAAACGTCAGCTTGTGTTCCTTTTATAAGGGCTTTCAATAAACACACATGCATTGAAAAAATGTGCTAGTAAAATTTTAAATATCACTACACTAGCATTTTTTTTGTTGTTCCTGCTGTTTGAAAAAAAGGGGGGGGGGCGGAGGGACTGTTGAAAAGGAATGAAGAATCTCCTCCATCCATCCTTACATTGAACCCCGAGATTTCCAAAATCGCCCCCCCCCCCCCTTGAAGATTTTCTAGATCCGCCCTTGCCTGCAACATGGCCACATATGATCTGCAAGTCTTGCATCATCAGCGATCCATGCATTAAAGGATTTGAAGATTTTATTTTCGTACATCATACTTTACTCCTAATACTAACATAAATTCAGGTACAATTTCAGGTCATTTCATTTTTTTCAGGTCATTGCTTTTTAGCTTTTTGAAAACTGTATTTAAATTATAATTACCCCTTCTAACAAAACTTCCTATCAGATAAATTTTTCAATATTTTAACCACCTTGCGGTTTTTACGAGATATCTCGTGCATTTACAATGCAAGTCTAGGACTGACCAACTGCAGGGTGGTTAAAATAACTGGGTAGTATTCTTAGCATGGGTGTCACCCAAAGCATTAATTTGTAGTGCCCTTCCACCATAAAAGAAAAAATTTCTTCACAAATTATATTTTATTTATTTGGTGTAACTTTACTTATAGTAAATTACATTTATTTTCAATTATGATTTGTTGATATAGCAAAAGTGAAATTGTATAATTTAAGTACACATAGGCGTAACCAGGGGGGGGGGTTGGGGGTTCAAACCCTCCCCCCCATTGGGTATTTACTTATTTAGGCACACAAAAAAATTTCTGGCTACGGCCTTGCAAAGCACATTTGTTTTTCCCTAAGAAAATTAAACACATGATTTTATTTCCTCTTTCTCTGAAGGGTTGTGATCATGACCAAAGTATGCAGCTCATAATAAAAAGGACTTTTCATCTGGTTATAATCAACCCCCTTTTCCCCTTGGGGGGGGGGGGTTTACAGCGAAAGGTGGCTTTAATCACCGTACCACACACAGACAAACAGAGATCCTTTCAATCACTCCAGAGGGCTTTCTTTCCTTCTTGATGTCTTTTTTACCCCAAAGGCAGCAATTTGGGAAAACAATCGCACAAGTAATAAGTTTCGTGGAAAATATTCTCTACTGTGATGGAGTTCTGTTTTCTGATAAACCGGTGTCTGAAAATGAAGGACCCCTAGCCAACAATTGTCCTAATGGGTTAAACCCTCAAGCCAGGAAGGGATGCTCATCAAGAAACTTAAAGAGCAGTTTGTATTTATTTATGACTTCCTGTCCAAAAACACATACTGGTAACAGGCCCTGTATTGGTAAAATCTTTTTTGTAGATGAGCCGATTGGAAAACTGATGACATGCATTTGCATTGCATTCTCATTTACAGATGTTCTCTCATCTCTTATACTTTAAATGTTTTTTTTCTTATTATGGTCCATCACTGATTGCATTACGACTCTGGAAATCATCCCGTTCAACGTTTCCAATCTCACTGCTACGGTTTAATACTACATTTTAATTTACAATCAAGTATTATTTATATTTTAGTTAAATTTTTAATTATTTTCGATACATAATAATGTTTGCACTCCAGCGATGGTCACGTTCGTCATCCAAAAAGAAAAGAAAATTTGATTCAGACGCTTCCACTTCTGAAGAGGTATGTTTTGCTAAATTTAACAATTTTTAGAAATTTATTGTGGGGATGAGAATTTTTGTAGAGGAATTTAGATTATTTTTCTCTAAAATTCCACTATTTCCCAGTTTTAATATTATAAATGCTTGGACATAGAAGATTGCTTAGCGCTAAATATTGAATTTTCTATTGCGTTTGATTTAAAAAATAAACAAATAAACTAATAGATCCGGTAATGAATGTTTAATGTTTTTGTGAATCAAGGGCTATCCACAGGGGAAGAGGGACACACGGGCCGCCCCCCCCCCCCCCAGAAATCTTTTGCAATGTATCATATATTCCTCCCTGAAACTTTGCTTAACATGTGTCGAAGTCTGGGCCCCCAGAAAAAATATTCTGGATACTGCCTTGGCTCCGAAGCAGGGGGAGCATGTTAAGAATTAGGAAGGGCAGTCTATGCTTCAAAATCATACCCTTTATATATACATATATATAGATATATGACTAGAAATGATGTTAATATGAATTTTTTTACATATATGATAGCTTTTTGATGTATATATACTAGATGTATGTTTAGATCTTTGGTGAAGTTAGAGGAGTGGGTATTTGGGGCTTCTGAAACTTAAATTTTTGTACCTGGTCTTACATCTATAATGCTTAGGCTAACTCTGGAGGCAAGGGTTCGAGGGCTCTCCACAGGAAACTTTTTGAAATCTTCCTAGCAATGCAATTTCGGGATACTTTGGTGATGTTAGAGGAAACGTAAAGGAGTTTGGTTACTCTCCCCCCGCATTTTTTTTCAAAATGAAGTCTTATATCTTTTAAGTTACTTTTGGTGTCGCTCATGATAGTGTTCAATGTCCTTTCCCTGAAAGTGTTTCTGAAAGTTAAGTGTCTTAAAAGCGTAATTTCTCTTTTCTTTCTTTTTTTAAAACTTGTGATCTGAATTTTTTGCCAGGGGGGGGAGGATTTGACTTTCTCCGAGGGGGTAGCTCCACCCCCCCCCCCCCGGGAGATGCTTGAAATAAACAAGGAGTATATCTTTAGAGACAAGTATTTATGACTAGTAAATTTTCAACTCTTTTACACTTCTTATTGGTGTTTAGTCTGTACATTTTTAGGGTGACCCCCCCTTTCACCAACCCTAGTTACGCCTATGTAAGTACATGTTTTTTTCAAAAATCTAACTCACTTCGGTGTCCCCCCCCCCCCCCCCCCAACACTCATCAAAACGGTGTCCCCCAGGGTATCGGACGTAAAAAAAATAGGTTCTTGAAAAGTAAATATTTTACCTATGAAATCTAATTGTTGAAATTGATTAAATAGTAAAATAATGTTTTTGTAGCAGTAACTGCTACATTTTTTCTTTAAATTTCAATATGCGAAGTCGATCATTTTTTTTAATTCAATATCAGCTTTCAATAATTGAATTTCATAATTGAATTTTTTCTTTTCCTAACTGAATTTTCAATAATTGAAAATTCAATTTTATATTCAACATTAATTGGACTACTTTTAGCTGGAGAAAGTTGTTGATTATTTGCTTATGCTGCATTTTGAAATTCAAACACTTTTTTAACTTCTATCCAAGGTTTTGTTTAATAAAATTTACATCAAACTCACTGTCCAGAAATCTTTACACAGATCTAAATTAATGATGACATAACAACCTTAGATATGAAAAAAATCTTTTTTTAAAAGATTGAATACTGTTGTGAATGTAAACAAGAAATAAATCTAAGTATTCAAAGATTTAGGTTTAAATAACACATTACATGGTGTAGTGCTGGGAAGAAAGGTAATGGTGGGACGTTGTCAGATAAGAGCATAAGTTAATGAAATTGAAAAGTGGTGGGGAGGGGGACATGTGTCAAAATTTTAAAAAGTGGGGGATGTAGATGTAAAAATGAACAAGTTGTTTCAACTAGAACTATAGAAGCCTACTTTCCCAAATACAGCCCCAAAATAAAATTAATAATCAAGCTATCCCTCTCTTTTTCTCATTTTGCTTTAGTTCTTCATTGCTTCAAATGCATGTTTTTCAACAGTTAATACATATTCATTCTCTCATATATCATCCATTTAATCATTCACTTATTCATTCATTCAATCAGAAATATCCCTAAAAATCCAGATGCAAAAATTTTATGAGAAAATAGGATTATTTAGTTCTGGAATAACTTAGCATGTCGGTACATGTTTTAAGTCATAAGATCTTTCCCATAAATTTTGTTGCAAGCAAATCCATCTGATAGATTCGGATTTATACCAATGCACTTAAAACCTCGAGTACAGTTTTTGCAGAAAAAAGCTATTGCAAACCAAAGAATATAGTTTGCATCACTTTGAACATATCTCTTTAACATTTTTAAATCATAGTATTATACTTAACACCATATTTAGTAGGAAATCATGAAATTAATATTAATAATTAAAATTTCAGTGTTTGAACAATGTTACACATTATGCATGATAAAAACAACCTATGAAATATTTATAAATGGAATCTGCATTTTTTTTTGTTTGATTAAAACTTAGTGTAAAAGGAATAATACATACTTCTTTTTTAATTAAGGGAAGCTAAGAGAAATCTCCATACAGTCTCCAACCATAGCTAGGAAATCAATGCAGCAAGCGCACCCTGTCATATCGTGGATATTTTTAAGTATTTTCTAATTAAAGAATGCAGCCATGAAATCAACACATTAAGTGAACAAGAACATTATTTAATGATACTCAGTTAACAGTTACAGTTAGGGCAGTTACAGTTAAGAATGTTAGTTAAATATTAAATATATGACATCCCCCTTTTCATATAAAAAAAAATAAAATGAACAAATAACACAAGCAAACACAAAAAAGAAAATTTAAAAATAGTCCTTTCGATAAGATGGCTTCTGTACAAGTCTTCCAGAACACGTATAAGTCTTAGAGTCATTAAACTGCATTTCAGGATATTGAGAAATAGGGATTATCTTACTTGGAGGATCTTGAATAACAAAATTATCACCAGGAACTTCATCAAAATTATACTGCATCTCAGGGGAGTTAGCACCTGGAATCTCTTTCTTTACTTGGAATTTAATGTCATTACTTCCACGTAGTAGGTGTCATCTGTTTCTCTGTACTACACAACCATCTTCCTGTAAAAGCTTGTAAGATCAAGGTCCTTCTGCTTCACCCAAAAGTATTGCTGATTGCTTAGGCTGTCCTTTACAAGTAGTGTAATTATCATCTACGAAGACTATGTCATTTTCTGTTACCTTCCTTAATGGTTTTGCATTACCATCATAGTATTTCTTTTGTTTTTCTTGCCTTGGCAGTAATTTTTGTCGTACTTGATCATATTTATCATCCTTGTAGCTCTCATCTGCAAAGAAATCTTTTCTAGGCAATAGACCATTTATCTTGTGACCAAACATAAGCTCAACAGATGATGGTAAATTATATGCAATAGGGGTGTTACGGTATTCTAATAGTGTCAAGAATGGATCTCTACCTTCGTATTCAGTTTTATTTAGCATGTGTTTTACTGTTAGTAAATGTTTTTCGAATATTGCATTCGATTGAGGAAAACAAGGACTTGATGTTTCAGCTTTAAAATTCCATCTTTTGGCAAAATCTTTATACATTTTACTATATTAAGGTCCATTGTCAGAATAAACAATTTTAGGAATTCTGAATCTTGCGAAAAAAGATTTGAATAGCTTGATGACTGCTAAACTACTCAGCTCTTTCAATTCAGATATCTCAACAAATTTACTAAAGTAATCAATGACAATTAAGAAATTTCTGCCTTGAAATTAAAATAGATCTGTACCAAGAACTTCCCATGGTCCAAATGGTGCTTCTTTTGGCATTAATGGTTCTTTGGAATTTGATTTCTGAAAATGCAGGTATGTAGAACAGTTCAAAACTAAATCTTCAATTTCTTTGGTCATGCTAGGATAAAATAATATTTCCCTGGCTGTATTTTTGAATTTCTCTACCCCTAAATGACTGTAGTGAATTTTTTTTTTTTTTTCGTAAACTTTTTGGAACTACAACACTAGTATTTTTAAGTATCAAACCATTAGCAACAGATAATTCTTCCTTAAAATGAAAATAGGGTTTAGCTAATTCTGAAATCATGTGTTTAGAGTCTGGCCAACCATCAGTTATATATTTCTTTAACATTTTCATTTCTTCATCTTTTTCAGTTTCAATTTGAAATATTTTCATTTTATTATTCGACATGGGAATATTCTGCAAAATTATATCACATGTACTTCTATGTCTCATTAAAATGAATCATATGCATCTTCCATAAACGAGTGACAAAGCATCAGCGAGAAGTAGTTCTTTACCTGGTTTATATTTCAAACAAAAATCATATGGCTGTAACCTAAGTCTCATCCTCTGTAATCTAGCTGGACATTTATCTAAAGATTTTTTGAAAATTGCTTCTAGTGGCTTATGATCATTTTTGATGGTGAAGGATTTAACAAAAATATACTGATGAAATTTTGTAAAACCGAATACTACAGCAAAAGTTTCTTTTTCTATTTGAGCATAATGCTTTTGTGTGTCTGTGAGGGCTTTCAAGGCATAAGCTACAGGTAAATTATTCTGGAGCAATACAGCACCCAAACCATTTTTTCTGGCATTTACTGATAGTGTTATTGGACTATCAACATCAAAATATTGTAGAACTGGTTTATATATCAACATCTGTTTCAATTTCTCAAAAGCTTCTTGATGATTCGCATTCCAGTTCCGAATGGTATTCTTTTTTAGCAAGGCTCTTAAAATTGTAATATCTTGTGAAGCATTTGGAATAAATTTAGAAATATAAGTTATCATTCCCAAAAATGTTTCTAATTCTTTAACATTAGTGGAAGACTTCATTTTCAAAACAGCTTGAATTTTATCATCATCTGGTTTAAGTCTATGTTCTGAGAATATGTCACCTAAATATTTAACTTCTTTTAAGCCTATTTTACATTTTCCCAAATAAAGCGAATATTTTTCTCTCTAGCTCAATCCAGTACTTTTTTTAAACGATTGTCATGTTCTTCTTTAGTTTTTTCCCAAATAATTAAATCATCTATATAAACTGCTACTCTTCAATATCAGAAAACAATTCAGAAAAAGATCTATGAAAAATTTCTGGTGCAGAATTTATTCCATACAGTAAGCGTAAAAAGCAATATCCCCAAAAGGTGTATTAAATGTCGTGAGTTCAAAACTTTTATTTGTTAACTGTATTTGCCAAAAAGCTTTGTTTGCATCCAAGGTGCTAACCATTTCGGCGTTTGCCATCCTTTAAGAAATCTCGTCCAAAGTAGGAAAACAATAATGTTCTCTCAAGATATTTTCATTTAAATATTGAGGATCAAGACAAATTCTCAAACTACCATCTTTTTTTAGGAACAATTACCAGCAAATTTACAAATTCTGTAGGATCATTAATTTTTTTTATAACACCTAAACATTTCATTCAATCAAGTTCATCTTTCAACGGTTTTAATAATCTCAATGGTACTTTTCTACAAGGACCAATTTGTCCTAAAGCATTAGGTTACAATTTAATATCATAACTATAATCTTTTAAAACTCCTAAGCCAGAAAAAACATCTTGATATCCTGAAATTATTCCAGTAATATTTTCTTCATTCACTACATTTACTTTTTTGACCAAATTTAAAGATTCTAAAGTTGGTAGCCCTAATATAGCTGGTGTATTATGATCACATTCAACAACTTGAAATTCAATAACTGGTGTTTACCCTTTTGATGTTTCACATTTCAAATTAATTTTTTCAATTACATTTAATTTACTTCCATTATAATTAGTAAGGCATGCACTAGATTGTTCTATGTTTTCATCACAGTTTTAATTGCTTAAGCTTATAATATGGCAAGACACTGTGCACCTGTATCAAGTTTAACATAAAAATACTTGTAAGTGTTGACCTTTAATTTCTCATACCAATCTGAATTTTTCATTGCATAATTATCAACAGTTCCTAAAACAAATTCAGTTTTAGAACTTACTGCACAATTTTAAAATTCTTCTTCTAAATCTAAGGAATTGAACTCCTTTTATTAACTTTTACACATTTTGGCAAAATTATTTTGTTTTTTACATTTTATACAAGTCTTACCATAAGCAGGACACAAAAAATTTAAAATGTGACTTACCGCATCGTCCACAGAATACATTTGTGGTGTTGTTTGGTTTAGAATATGTACTTTTATTTGGCTTCTTATTTCCATAAAATCTTGAATTGTCATATTCTTTTGATTTATTAAACTTACTTACATTTCTGTTATACAACGAAGCTTTTATTTTTGACTGCATCTATCTTGTTCTCAGGGTTCATGGTTTTGATTCGATGTTCTGCAAGTTCACTGGTTTACACATTTTTATACATTTCTCTAGTGTTAAATTATCTTTTCTGAGTAATCGATCCTTAAAATTTTTACCAAAAATACTGCTAACATTTCTGTCTTGAATAAGGCCGTCTTTCAAATCACCAAAATTACAAGTGCTGCTTAGCTTCTTTACCGACGTTAGGAATTCATCAAAATTTTCTCCCGGGCTCTGTTTATGATTAAAGAATATGTGTTTATCAACACTTTCATTACACTTTGACATACAATAATCTTCCATTGCTTTCATAACTTCTTCAGCTCTTTTCTATCAGCATCCGACAAATCGAAATGATTACATTTTTCGATGGCTTCTTCCCCAACGATATTTAGAAAAATGGCTGCACGAACTTTTCTCTTTATATCCTGATGCAATCATATATATTTCAAACAATTGCTTGACCTGCTTCCAATTTTTGGCAATATTACCTGCAAATGACAAATGATGTGGGGTTTTTAATCCTGTTGAGTTTTTCATTGTATTCTTTAAGCAGAACAAGACAAATGCACCAGTATTTTCAATGAATATGTTTCAAAACATAATTACCAATCAATCCGGCTGTGCCATGTCATATCGTGGGCATTTTTAAGTATTTTCTAATTAAAGAATGCAGCCATGAAATCAACACATTAAGTGAACAAGAACATTATTTAATGACACTCAGTTAACAGTTACAGTTAAGAATGTTAGTTAAATATTAAATATATGACACACCCCAGCAGGTTCGCACTGTACTGCCGAAAATAGGGTACCAACCACATCTCCTCCAGACTGTCAGGGATCAAGGTAACTACTACCACTGCATCAAGGATGTCCTGGGAAAGCCATTTAACATGCTCTAATCCTTCAAGCTTTACCTGCAGAAAATTAGAAACACTATGGACTTATATGCTTAAACTATACCATTAACACTATGGATCTTTACCATCCTTATCCACATGTATATCTGGACATCCAGGTATATAATGGGCTACAAAGACTGGTTGATCAGCGAAGCAAGCAGGGGGGCAGAGCCCCCTAGTTCAGTTAAAAATTGTTCAAACCGAAACATAAAACACAAAAATTAAATGTTCCTCACCAAGATCTTTCAAATGCAATTTTTTTTTCCAATCGCACAATTCCCTCTAAAGTTATTAGGGACAGAGGCAGATAGACTGACAGACACACATTTTCCCTGTCTCAAAACCCTACTTTCAAATTTTTTCCTTTTCAATCTTTAATTACTTAACTTATTTTTTACTTTTCTTTATTTTTAATGATATTTTTAAGATATACTAAGCCATCTTTCATACCTTTTTAATTTTTATTTTAAATTAAGCAAAAAAGTAGGGAGATGCGGAGATGCAGATGATCCCTTACGTTCCACCTCCACCACACTACTGTAAGTACAGCTTTTTGTATACCTACTAAAAAAATTAATAATAATTTGCCATAAAACTACATAACACTAAAACCATTTATCTGCTACAATGCAGTAAGCTGACATAAATCTGCTTGGAAATTCAGCAGAATCTCGATAATATGAGTCTCAATTGTTTGAATTTCCATAAATCTGAGATAGTAAAAAAGATACTATAGATTCCAATTAAAGACCAACACAAAAGCATGTGAAAGAATTACTACATCTGGTTCTTATTATTTTTTGATCAGTGATAAGTCCATTGTGCACAAGCAGAAGTCCCTTTTCCCAGATAAAATAGGTGTATTTTTCCTATACGTGACGGAGAGGAAGGGTCAGTTGACAATTATTTTAAGTATAATTAGCATGTTGCTACTAACAGTAAAGTAGCAATATATTAATACCATTTTCATTTAAATATACTTCCTTTTCTTTTATTTATTTATAAAATTTCAATAATTCAAGATAGGCACATTCCCTGTAACGAAGGGGTGTAATTAAACAGGAAAACTTGAAGTTACAGTTATTATATCTTCCCTTTTTTTCAGCAAAATATTTTACAAGTCCACTTTCTGTGTAGGTTTGACTGTGCAGCCTCATGACCTCTAAGACACACGGCAAGGATAGAGCCTCTGACGCCAAAAAATCATCAAGAAAAGGTAAGCTATCATTAGGAATACGCCAAATTAATTTTTGTCCTTTTGCAAAACTGGAGAATGTGATTGACGGTTTCAGGAATATTGCAGGCATCACAGTTTGGAGAGCGATCTAGCTTTAAAAGGAATTTTTTTTGTGGTTATATGACAATTACAGATGATTCTATTCAGAAAAGTTTAGTCCGAAAACATTCAGTACGCTTCAGTAGTTAGTGAAATTTGAGTTACTTCATATTTATTTTTCATATTATAGAATATTCGAGTTACTTCATTGAAGAGCAAACTTCGAGTACATTTAAAAACTTCATACTCTATTTAACAAAATTAACAGTATAATGAACTTGCAATCGCACTGAATAAAAATTAGTTTATATGAAAGTCTAACTCTTATCCAAGCCTCTCAGTTTAAAATTCTCTACACATGTTATATAGAGAAAAAAAGAAAACAGCGACATTTATAAACATGTTACATTTTAAAAGTTAAAAGGTGAGCGTAATATTTTTGTTCCATAGTAATAATTTTATTTTTAAATCATGCATCTAAAAAACTTGATTGTTCATCTGTGTTGAAATTTCTCTTATTCAGCATGCATAACACCTTTTAATTGCTCATTCCTTTACATTAAAATACTAATGAATTACTCCATTAAAAACTAAATTTTCATGATATTTACAAAATTTTAATTTAGGCTTTCACAGTTTCAATGGCAGGAATTTTTTTGTTGTTAATTAAGAATAATAGTAAAACATTTAAGCTTATGAATACATTATTTGCATATTTAATGCAACAAAAGGATTTAAATTCATGCAAGGAATTTTACTCAAAATGGTAATATAGACTTCAATAACATTTAAAGGAGTACCATATAAAAACAAAAATATAAATTTTATTAGAATAATTTTACTTTTCTAAAAATAAACTTACATGAATTTAATTTACATAACATGATTTTCCTCCATATGTTGATGTACAGCTGTAAAGGAACAAATGTTTTGAGAACAAACAGTCATCAGTTTTTCAAAAAAAAAAAAAAAAATCTAAAAAATTAAGCATTTTAGATAGAAACAAATACTTTAAGAAAGGAGCCAAATTCATTGCACTTTTGTGAAGTAAAATCTTTTAAAAATATGAACTTGATACAAAATACGGGGGGATTATACATACATGTACGAATATAAGAAATATCAATTCAGCAAATATTACTAATTAACTTTCCTATGGATAGAGTTAGCAAGTTTTTGTAAATGAATTTTGAAAAATAATGAAAATGACAACTAAAAACAATTGTTAAGACATTGAAACTATTAATTTCAAATTAAGGTTTTACTATTTACTCATCCTGCTTAACAGCGGGATATTCCACTGCAAGTAAACCCATTATTCAATATTGGAAGAGATCACAAAATGAGCAATGTCAGAGGTTTCCACATTTTAAACAATGTAATCCACTTTTTCTGAAGCTCAGTTTCTAGTGACCAACTAAACCCTCAGCATACTGAATGTTTCCCTATGTTTGACTTTTTTCTTTCCTCATCAACTGTAAAATTAGAACAAAAGTATCATATAAAGAGCTCCTTATTTTCAAATATTCATTCAGTTACAATTAAGTTTAACACTTCCGACACTAAAAACAACATTTAAAAATACTATAAAACTAGTTAAAATTTAGTCAAAATATAGTGCGTTAAATTTCTTCAAACGCACTGGAAGAAAGAAAAAACCTAATTTTATAAAAATTTTGTTTTATCCTCACAGCTCAATTTCTAACAACAACAAAAAAAGAATCATATTATCTAGAAATATGAATGAGGGAATAATCTGAAATTTAATCTAAACTATAAAAAAACACTCAAAAAAAAAAGAAAGATGTAAAAAGGACTTCAGCTCTTGTGAGAACTCAATCGAAAAGTGGTTTATTCTGAACAGATAACAAATAAATATATCATGCAGTAATCAAGATAATGATTTTTAGGCAAAAGTACCACTACTTACTAATAGATTAAATATATTTCAAATATAATGGGGGAAAATCACAATTGAAATGTATGTTTTACATAAGAGTGTTACCCGGTCGAAAACTAAAATTAAAAAGTGCAGTATTTGCGCAAACTCTTCAAGCACTGTACTTATCTTCGTACAAATTTTCAATGCATCAGAAACATGCATTTTACTAAGAAATGAATACAAGGCTATTAAGAGCATACAATATAAAAAATATGATTACCTGTTGCATATTACAGCGACGTACAACACTCATGACGACAAATATACATTTAACCATACAATAAAATGATAATCGGGGGGTAGATGGGGGGTGATGGGTCTAGTGTTGTAAAATACGCAGGCATTTATAAGTTAGGACAAATGTCGAAAATCTATAAATCCTTGAGCATTTATAAATTTGGCAAATTCTTATTCATAATTGGAAATACTTCGAATCTGATAAATATAATGTATTTTTTTGTAATTCATTTGTTAGAAGTACTTCTTAATAGTGCCACCTGCAGATAGTTTTTTTTTTTTTTTTTTGATACAATGATTTTAGTTTGAATAACATTAGAGTTGTTTTTTTATATTCTGTTATAAATAGGCTAATGGCTAACATTTAACATATATTAGGTTGCACCACTACCACCTAAAAATAATAATAGTAAAACACACACAAATGAATTGAAATTCGTTATTTTTTTTCCTTGGATTCATTCTTATCATTACTGCTGATCTCAGAGCAAGTGGCTTTGACAATCAGATTTACCCATGCCCAATTTATGAAACTATTTCATTTTCATTTGCAACAGGGTTTTCTTAATTTTTGGAACCATTGTGAAAGTTTCATTTCAAACATCAAAAGTATCTTCGTTCTTTTTTAGGGATTTTTAGCACAAATTTTGGGCGCTTAAAAGTGCTTTGGGCAAAGGCCCACATAAATGTCCTGCCCATGGGCATTTGCCTGCTCCGCATCACTACACAAGTCCCTCCACTTCTATTTCCACGTAAATCTATCTCCCCACTTATAAGAATTATTCTTGATATAGAATTTAATTTAACATTTTTTGAAGCAATAGACACTCTGAGTGTGACAAACTAGTACTAGAATTAAAGTACATTTTTTTTTTTTTTTGATGTCAAATTAAAAAAAAAAAATCATTAGTCAAGGGAGGGGAAGGCTCCGTTTAACAAAGTCTTTCCCATCCTCCCTTTTTGGTCACTCACTTCTACCATTAGTGATAATTAAGATATTTGATGTAATAGGTTAATTTCGCAGCTAATGATACATTAAGGAAGCAAGAACCACTAAAAAGGAGAAATAGCAGCTGCTCACAATGTAATAACATATTTCAAAGTTATGATTCGCTAAGAGCAGCCTGTATAAGCCAATATGTTAAGCAGATTGTATCCTGCACCCCCAGCAAGCTTTTCAAATAGAATAAAATCAAACAAAACTGAAGTTTTAACAGTTCTGTAGAAAAGTGATCAATTAAAAATAATTTGCAAATATTACCTCCAGAACTGATTCGCTCTCGGGAATATTCATCCCGTATACAGCATCATATCCAATGAGGGCGAGCACATTTTCTTCCGCTGGGACCAATTCTTTTCTGAGCTCTTTCCATACCCAGTCTTTATTCTGTCTTTCACTATGGCAAGATGGTGACTTTTCACCATGCTCTTATGGTCGTACCAGATCTAAAAATGACAGAACAAAATTAGTAAGGTACCTGTACCCAATATGGACACCTTAAGAAAAATGTATTTTTTTCACCCCCTTGTACACGTGATAGGGCTCCAAAAATGTATGACCACTATCCCTGGACTATTGACTATCATTATTAAAATTAGCGACCTTTTAATTATCCTAGTTTATTTTAAATGATAAAAACAAAAAAAAAATTACAAGTGCCCATATAAGGAACCACCTGTCCTTATTATGGACATGCATGTCCATATTAGGGACAGGTGGCTTCTTATTGACCTACTACACAGGGTGTATGGAAGATACACTCTTCCAAGGGATTTTAGAGGAGAGGGGATAAAAAAATATAGCTTAAAGTATTGCGGGGCAGGAGTGGGGCACAGTAAATTCCGTCATAACATGCACTTTAGAAGGGGCATTTTCGGTTGTGGCTCTTCGAACAGCCATGCACTCAGTTACTACAAAATAGTATGAAATAATATAGTTGCTTTTGCTTAGCTGTATTGCATCTGTCTGCAGACTGAACATCTGCTATTACTCAGTCCTCACACGATGGTCAAATAAAAACTTCATCATGGGCGCTAAGTCCCACACAGTCCTCATGGGCATATCTGCCGAATATGATGCATGGCCGCATGTCTTCAAAAGCATCAATTAAAAATACATATAAACATTCATTTATTATGAACTAGCGGTACCCGCGACGGCGTTGCCCGTGCAATGTTAAAATAGCGACGCCCACGGCGCAACTTGTTTTTTGTACCAAACAAGTCACCAAAGGCGACCTCTTAAGTCACTTCTGAGCCGATAAACTTATTTCAGCCTGTATTTTTCTACAAATATGTATCTACCTTGACTTAGGTGTAATTTTTTTTCACTCTATCACTAATAACCTATATTTATTGATCTATATTTGTATCATGTGGCATATTTATCTTTATTACATCATCAAAACTTTTACATAGCTTTTTTTTTTTACTCTGACTCTGATAGATAGCAGTACATTCTTTCTGAGTCTGAATTCAAAAATATAACTGTTGTTTCATAAATGCTTATTTAAACCAATAAAAAGAGTAAATTGTGATACAAAAATTAAAAAATAAGTGTATTAGTACCTTTATACATAAACATACATTTTGAAATCAAATCAGAGAAATGAATTTATATAATTGTAAATATGAAATTTTAATTGCTACAAATTAGTCTAAATGGGGAAATGATAAATTGTTCAGACAAAGCCATTTAATAAAGATCATCTGAAAAATCTAACAGTTACTGATCATCCTTAGCCTATTCAAGAAAAGCAAAAGCCGCGGCGAAGAGATGCTGGACTATGTATATGTAAGCAATTTGATGAAATGAAAAAAAAAATCAGTGGTAGCTATATGGGAAGTATGTTGATAGTGAAAATTGTATGGAATGCAAGTGGCGTAGCTAGCATGGGTGTGACAGAGTGGTAAAGATTACGCCTTCCCCATCCAAAAAAAAAATCATGTAAACCGTGGAGTATGCGTTTTAATGAAATATAATAATTTTTTGTTAAAAAAATTGCAGTTTTGGAAAAGAAGAACACCATTTGCATCATGAGCCTCATAATATTTAAAGTATTTGTTGAGGGCACTGGTTATGATTAGCGGTTAAAAACATTGTGAATATTTTTTAAAGGAAACACTTTGCTCAAAAATAGAAAATTAAATTGGATATTTTTTTTTCTCCCATTTTAAGTATTTGTTTTATTCTAGGGAACTTTTAAAGGTTCATTTTTTTCTCCATCGGGGCTGGTTGTCACCCCTGAATGGGTGACACCTGGGGTAGTCCGCCCCCACTTAGCTACGCCAATATACAAAGACATTTCTTTAGTAGCGGATAATGGAATATCCTGCCTATAAATTTGCTTTTGGAGTATCACGTCAATTTCTGATATGCATCGCTTAAGAGACATATCTTGACAAAAGTAAATTCGAAAGTGAATGTGAATGCAGAAAAGGGAAATTTTATGGTTCAAAGCTGAAAAAGAATCTGTTACTAAATTAGTACACTAAAAATGCAAGGAAAATTTTATTCTTATCATGGAATCCTACCTACAGTTCCTAATGTTAGTGCAATGGACACTTGCTTAGTTATGAGCAGAACATGGAATATTGCTTTTTTTTTTACAGCATTCAATACCACAAAAGTGGCAATCGGGGTGATGTTCTGACACGAACATGCATATTTTTAATACGCTCAAGTCGTATTTTTTTATCTAGTATTGTTTCTCGGCTAATTCAGTGGTGAAAGATCTCTTTGGCTCCGATTTCAACTCTGTAAACAACTTTTTTATAGGTAGGCGAGGCATTTTCAATGAAACTGATAGACTAACAATTTGAATTTTGTTACGAATGATGAATTCTTGAAATGGTTGGGAACGTTATCCTTTTATGCTACAAATGATGAATGGCAGATTTCAACTCTTTCAAAAAGTATAATATCTATATTTTTGAATACATACCATTTTAACGCATTTAATTACGAATTCTGGAATTTAGGTTGAAAATAATCTGTAATAGTGGATTGTTTTTTAGTCATGGAGTTGAAAGTGAGTGCTGAATCTTCCAGTATTGAAATGCTTTGCAAGTTTTTTCCCTAGTCCTTATGGGAAAGAAAATATTTTCCACAATTTGTAAAATGTCCACTATATGTAAGCTGTTCTGTCCAATAAGAGTACAGTACATAGCATGTAAAAGTGACATGCTAACGAAATCGTCTTTAGACTCGAAGTGTTGGAGCTTTGTTGGTTTATAAAATGGCAAAAAGAACGAACTTCTCCAGTTCCATACTGGAAACGAACGAACTTTCTCACACCTGGATAAACTCGAATAGCCCCTTTTTGAAATTTCTTGAAAACAAAAACAATCCTCGATTGTGATTTATTTTGTGCGATAGTAATAATTAACTTTTAACATTGTGCTTAAAGCTTTAAAAAGAAGCACAAAAGGAAAAATATTTCTAATTTTAGAAAATTTTTCTTTTTTCACTTTCGAGAGAAAAGATAAAATATGGAGAATTCAATAAGCAATAAACTTAGAATCTGGGATATTTGAACATCAATTAGGATACGGAAAAACTGGGACCTGATGAAAAAAACGTAAAATGCGGGAAACTGAGATTGGCGAGACGTGAAATCGGGGTTTCACTGTAGATATGAAAACTTTTCACTTGTAATATGATAGAATAATGATAAATATGATGAATTCTTGAAATTGTTGTCCTTTTTTAATACAAATGATGAATGGCGAATTCTTGAAAATTATGTGAACACTACACATTTATTCAAGTGTGTGAGTATATTTAGAAATAATAATGGATATTAAAGTAATCACAAAATATTAAGCAAACATTACAAATTTACATAAATAAAATGCATAAATGCCTCAACTATTTTTAAAATTCTTTATTTAAAAACAACAACTTATTTTATTTTGAATGTGTGTATCATGGGAGATTGCAACCCGCCCACTTTACAAAAATTGGTCACTTTTCTGGAAAGTAGTACAAAATATTTTGCTAATCTGAAGGTAGAAAGATAAGCAATACTAATTGTAAAAGAAAGTTGAAATTAATACATTAAAATTTTTTCGGAAAACCTTTTTTTTTTTTTTCAAACTTTCGGAATAGGTGCTCGAAAAGTTTCGGAAATGTCGAATCATAATCAGCCACCTATTTGCTACTGATGTAAACTTTTGGTAATTGCAACTTTTAATAGATTGCAGCAGAAACAATATAACCCTGCTTATAACAATAAAACTATCTTCAGCCGGCGAAACACAAATGCCTCATGCATGGCCATGGCTCAAATCATGTTTACGTTTACATTACATTCAACCGCGGAGCGCAGAAATCCTAGCTATCTTCACTTCAATTCTAAAATTATTCGAACGAAGTAAAGAAAATACTGGGGGATTAATATTTTAATTGCTAAATTTAAAAAATTTTAGGCCGAATTAAAAAAAAACGGCTTCGTCTTGCAAACCATCAGGCTATAATAGAATTTTGTGCCAATTTTTGTAACCGTACGTTGTGTAGATTTTGCTGTAGAGCGCGCGGCCACAACTTGAAAAGTTCATTTTATATATATTATAGATTATAGATAGATATAGATATAGATAGATAGATATAGATATAGATATAGAAGATTAGAAAAAACAAAATAACTTTACAAATTTGTGACTGTAAGATATTTTACAAATTTTTGAATCTGAAGATTCACTTATCACTGTACTTCATCAACAAAGGAGAGCTGGTACTGTTTCTTATGAAGTATTGATGCTGTTGCAGACATGTGGCCATGCATCATCTGCGGCAGAGATGTCCATGAGAACTGTGTGGGACTTAGCGCCCATGAGGAAGAAGTTTTTATTTGGACATAAGGTGTCCATATTGGGAATCGGGCGTAGTTTTACTAAATCTTGTAATAAATAAATAAGGAAAACATTTTTAAGCAATATGTTCGATAACAATCTAAAATATGTTTTATAAGCTTTCTAAAACTCCACTTTTCAATAATTAAAGTAATTTTACCATATCTAATACGAATTTAAACTTACCAGTAATTACGATCAGTACACCACGAAAAAACAAGTTTCCTTCAAAATGGCGATCAACGCGCTTTTTTTCACTTTCCTGGCTAAATTATCTTTTCAACTGCTTTTCTTCACGGACATGTAGTGCTATTTTACGATCAAATTTGTTACCTTTAAAGATATTAGGGGTGTCCATATTGAGAGCACTGTCCATATTGGGTACAAGTACCTTACTAGGAGTATGGAAACATTATTACTGGTTAATTGTTGGTAATTCATGTTGTCAGTATGAAACTTGTCAGTAGTGTACTATAAAAATTAGGTATTTAGGGGCAAAAAGGACCTACCATGCTAAGATCGACAAAAGAATTTTACATTGCCAAATCAAATGTAGAAAACAAGTTTATCGAAAGTACTTTTATTGAATTTAGAACAGTGTTGGGGGGACAGAAAGTTAAGGGGTGCTTGGTCGCATTTTAAGTATGCAATTAACCAGTGTGGGCAGTGGCGTACGCAGAGTTTTTTCAAAGGGTCATAATTTTCTGATACTAAAAGATATTTTAGTGTGTAATAAAGCACTATTATTTCTCTAATTTATACAGTTTTGACTTGAGCTCAAGGGGGGTTTAAACCTCTAAACCCCCTTGCATATGCCGCCGACTGTAGGGACGCCAGATTTCATATTGCAGGGTGGTGCAAACAAGTCAAGTTAGGCCACTGAAGAGAATTGCCAAAACTTTAATGCAGAACTATAATGCACACATGACCATTGGCGCTGGTGACCACTTCTCAAAATAAGGGAATGTCCCGCGAAATACAAACCATGGTCATTAAGCCAGGTGAAATGCTATCTTGACAGACAAAATTTTGTGCATACCTAAGACACCGGCATTATGAATATAAAGGGGAATAACAATGAGAAAAAATGATTAGAAAATAGTAATCTCTGTCACATGTGCACACTCTGTGTTAGAAAACAACTTGCCTTTGCATGGTATCGGTGAAGACATTTTTTCAATACTTCTGCTTTTCCTTCTATTCTAAAAGATCCTACATACCTTCAGAAGACCCTCCCTCCCCCTTGACTGAGTTTTGACATTGTAGGAAATATTGTTGAAAAAACAAATGATTGTGATAATTATTTCATTTAGTAAACTTTTCGAAGTTTTCCTGACAAACAAAAGATTACATTGTGTCTGAAATTTCTCAAGTTTTGTTAAACAGCAGCATAATTTTAAAACTTTTTATTATGCAACTTATCTGTATGTTTTATAAGGTAGTACTGTATACATATTTTTTTTATTCTCATAGTTATTCGACAGTGTACCGTTTTATTTTGTAAACATACATACACTGACATTTCTGAAAGAAAATGTTTACTTAATAATGGTCGAACTTGCTATTCTCAGAACAACATTTTTAGACATTCAGTGGAATAAAACATAATCCAAATGTACTCAAATTTTGTAGTTCGAAAATATGGAGAGTTAGAAATTTTACTACGGTCCATTTTAGCTTCGAATTACTCAAGTTCCACTAGTTCATTTGGTACTTAAACATTTAAATTGGAAAGTACATGGCATTCTTTTTAAGTCTTAATATAGTAAATTATAGAAATAAAGCACATTTAAAACAAAGAAGATTCATTGACTTTAGCAAATAATATATAAAAAGCGGTATGAGTAACATAAAATTACTTACCTTTCGTCAATTTTTTAGTTTTCTCTGCTCCTCCTGCGGCATTCACCTTTCTACCAAACGCTACCAGTCTTTACTCCTATCAACTGCTGTGTAACTGTTTGAGAATTTGTTACCGGTTAAATAACGGGTCATTTTCCATCTCTTTCAATAATTATTTCAAACTGCTGTTTTTTTACTCGAATATTTTTTGTGGCCATCATGCTGTATAAAACACGTGCAAATGTTGATGTAAGAAACATGGTGAGAACATCGTAGCCGATCCGGTCATTTGATTGGAGGGTGTCGTGGTAGGGTCAAGTGTTGGCAACCGACTATTTTCTCGGCTATTCTCAGATTCCGTGAGGAGAAATGATCTTTGAATATGATTTTCAAAATAATACAACTGTAATGACTTTGGAATAACTGCATCTCAAATTTAGAAATTTGTATTTTATCTCTCTAAAGTTGCATTTAAGACGTTTCCAAAAATGCTTTGTGTACTTTAGATAATTTGACCGGCTTAGTTTGCTAAGAGAGCAACGAGAGATCAGCTCCTGGCTCCTGCACTCTTTTTCCAATTTCGTGTGAATATTTACACACATAGGCGTAATCAGGGGGGGTTTTGGGGGTTCAAAACCCCCATTGGGTATTTACTTATTTAGGCACATTTAGGCAAACACAAAAAATATTTCTGCCTACGGCCTTGCAAAGCACATATTTTTTTTCCTAAGAAAATTAAACGCATATGCATATGGTCTTATTTTCTTTCTCTGAAAGGTTGTGATCATGACCAAAGTATGCAGCTCATAATAAAGAGGACTTTTCATCTGGTTATAATCAATCCCCTTATCACCTTGGGGGTTTACAGCGAAAAGTGGCAATCAATCACCGTACCACACACAATCGCACAAGTTTCCTGGAAAATATTCTCTGTGATGGAGGTTTGTTTTCTGATAAACTGGTGTTGTGGGTGCTGGGATCTGAAAATGAAGGACCACCTAGCCAACAATTGTCCTAATGGGTTAAACCCTCAAGCCAGGGAGGGATGCTCATCAAGAAACTTAATGAGCAGTTTGTATTTACACTCCTCAAAACAATTAAAGGATCACTTCTTTATAAGCTTGTCATTTTTTCAACAGTTAAAAAACTTATTATATGTTATATTAATTTGAAAGGCAATGCAAATGGCTACCAAATCCTTGCTAAATTATTGAATAATTTTTTGTTGTGTATTGGGAACAGGTGAGAGGATTAAAAAACTACCAAAATCAAAATGAAAACTCTTTAATTATTAAAATCAAAAGTAAACAAAAAGTACTTTTTGTGTTACATTTAATGGCTCAGTATCTTGTGCTTCCTCCTCGGACAGAAATCTCAGCCCGGATTCGCCGCGGCATGGTCCTTATAAGCCTACTGAGGTTTTCTTGAGGCAAACGCTCCCACTCTTCTTGAAGAGCGATTTCCAGCTCATCCAAAATGGTGGGTTGGTTTTGACGGCTCCAGATACTTCTTCCCAGTTGATCCCAGACATGTTTGATGGGATTCAGGTCCGGGCTGCAAGCGGGCCACCCCAAAGTGGTGATATTGTGAGCTTGTAGATACTGACGCATGATCCCTGCAGTGTGGGGACGGGCCCCATCGTGCATAAAAATGAAATTACGCCCTCCTGCTTCTGCTCTGTGACGTTATCTGGACATCCAACACCTCGTTAACATACCTCTGGGTGGTCAGGGATCCGTTGCGGATGACTACAAGGTCTGTACGATCATTGAGTGTCATTCCACCCCACACCATTATTGATCCACCTCCAAATGGGGCCCTTGAAGATAAGCAGCAGGGAATAAAACGTTCATTCCTTCTTCTGTATACTCTAGCCCGACCATCATTACCAAAAAGAGTAAATTTAGACTCATCAGAAAAGAGTACTTTACGTCAATGCCTTAGCTGCCAACGTCTGTGTGTACAAGCAAACTGCATTCTTTCTCTTTTGTGACGTGCTGTAAGCTGAGGTACTTGGACTGGTCGTCTGGATCTCAATCCACTTTCCCGAAGTCGATTTCGTACAGTCTCGTCGGAAATTTGGGTACCCGTTCCTCGGCTTAGCTCATTTTGCAACTCCCTGGCTGTTGAAAATCTGCTTCTGAGGGCACTTAAACGTAAATACCTGTCCTCTTGAGCTGAAGTGGACCTCCTCCGCCCTTGACCTGGCCTTCTACAGACAGTCTCTAGTTGTTGGTAGCAGTTCCAAAGTCTTGAAACCACTGATTAACTTACACCTAACCTTTGACCCACCTGACGTTGAGAAACACCACATTCAATCCATGTGACAGCCCTAGTCACATCATTGTCGGAAAGAAATCTTCTAACACCTGCCATGGTACGTAAACGGGACGAAACAAACAGAAAATGAGTGAACTGCACCTTGTAAGTTCGATTGACAACTGGTTAGTACTTGGAATCTTGCTCTTTTTCATTCCTGTTTCGGTGTGTTTACAAAAACATCAGAGTTATCTATACTAATCCAAAGCCAAGAAACAAAAACAACCTCTGTTGTTTCTCATTAAAGGTGTCCAGTACCAAAGGTCAAATTCTCATATTTATTATAAAACTTATTCTTGTATACGATCATTCCAAAGTAGTGATCCTTTAATTGTTTTGAGAAGTGTATTTATGACATCCTGTTCAAACACCCATTTTGGCAAAATCTTTTTTGTACACTGCTTGACAATTGCTAAGGAACAACTGCTTTATGCAAAGTAGCGTTCCCGGCAGCCGACCAATAACAGTAACATGAAGTTCAGAGGCCTTGGCAAAGTAGAACCAGGTATCTGTATAAAGGGCAGCGCACACAAGCTCTTCACTCATGCGAAAATTCATAGTGTTACGTGTTTGACTAAAAGAGCACCGAATGTTGTTGACGTTATTTCTGTGAAATACAGTGTGGTGGTGCAATAATCAAGTGCAAAATGTCTGCAAGACATCATTTGAGGGCTTACGATCGTGGAAGAGCTGTAGGACGGCTGGAAGCAGGTCAAAGAAGTGTCTCATTGTAGCTACAGCAAGGGGAGTGCCAAAAAGTGTCCAATCGCGATTAAAAAAGACCGCTGAGGGTGGAAATGCTATGCGAAAGCATGCCGGTGGTCGTGGTAGGAATACCACACCTCAAGAGGATCGATTTCTGTCCCTAGTGGGCGAAAAGGAACAGAAATGCCACTCCAAGCCAGATAGCTGCAGACCTTGCAGCCGCTACCGGTACACATGTCTCTGAAAGAACCATCTTACGACGATTAAATGTAGTTGATCTGTATGCACGGAAGCCTGTTCGATGCATCACGCTTCAACCACGTCATCGTCGAGAAAGATTACGTTGGTGTAAGGAACATATTGGTTGGAGTCACCAACAGTGGTCCAAAGTGATGTTCTCCGACGAATCCCGTTTCACTGTGATGAGGGATTCTGGCCACCAGTTAGTGTGGAGGCAGAGTGGAACACGTTATGCACAACAGTATGTTCATAAACATGATCGTTATGGCCCAGGTGTGCTTCTGTGGGCATGCATCACGCACAATGGAAGAACACCGCTACACATCTTTGAGCGAGGCAGCGTAACATCGCAGCGTTATTGCACAGAGCTTATTCTGGATTATGTTCATCTTTTAAGGGGTGCGGTAGGTCCAGACGGTCTGTTTATGGACGACAACGCGAGCGAGACCTCACAGAAGTTCTGAAGTATCGGACACACTAGAGAGTGAAGATATTGTCCGTATGCAATGGCCTGCTAACTCCCCAGACTTAAATCTTATAGAGCATGCTTGGGATGCCCTTGGCAGGAGTGTTTCGCAAAGAACAGCCCCTCCCCAAAACGTGCAAGAGCTGAAAACGGCCTTGAGGGAAGAGTGGGCCAATATCTCCCAAGTACACATCGATAGCTTAATGGAAAGCATGCATAACAGTTGCAAAATGTGTATTGGTGTGCGATGTAATCACACATCGTACTGAGGTACACTTATCTGTTCCACTTTCGCAAGAAGACCCATTTTTCGTTACTCTTTCGAAAACATTCAAGAGCCATCTTTTTTGTTTTTAATTTTCTTATTTTTCGATGCGGCGATATCCGTACCATTTTGCATAATAATTAGAGCACACTGTCTCTACTAAATATGTACTCTGTTTCATTTCTCCAATCAATGTATATTATTAATTATTCCGAAAAATGTAACCGTTTCTTAGCAATTGTCAAGCAGTGTAGATGAGTGTATTGGAAAACTGATGAACTGTATTTGCATTGCATTTGTTCTCTCATCTCTTATATTTTAAATGTTTTTTTTTTCTTATTATGGTCCATCACTGATTGCATTATGACTCTGGAAATCATCCGTTCAACGTTTCCAATCTCACTGCTACGGTTTAATGCTGCATTTTAATTTACAATCAAGTATTATTTATAGTTTAGCTAAATTTTTAATTATTTTCGATACATAATAATGTTCGCACTCCAGCGATGGACACGTTCGTCATCCAAAAAGTAAAGAAAATTTGATTCAGACGCTTCCTATTCTGAGGTATGTTTTGCTACAAATTTAATAAAATTTTTAGAAATTTATTATGGGGATGCGCATTTTTGTAGGGGAATTTTGATTTTTTTTCTAAAATTCCACTATTTCCCAGTTTTAATATTATGAATGCTTGGACATAGAAGATTGCTTAGCGCTAAATATTGAATTTTCTATTGCGTTTGATTTAAAAAATAAACTAAGATCTAGTAATGAATGTTTAATGTTTTTGTAAATCAAGGTCGTATCAACAGGGGAAGAGGGACCCACGGGCCCCCCCCCCCCCCCCTACAGAAATCGTTTGCAATGTATCATATATTCCTCCCTGAAACTTTGCTTAACATAAGTGTGCCGAAGTCTGGGCCCCCCCGAAAAAATATTCTGGATACTGCCTTGGCTCCGGAGCAGGGGGAGCATGTTAAGAATTAGGAAGGGCAGTGTATGCTTCAAAATCATACCCTTTATATATACATATATATAGATATATATGACTAGAAATGATGTTAATATGAATTTTTTTACATATATGATAGCTTTTTGATGTATATATACTAGATGTATGTTTAGATCTTTGGTGAAGTTAGAGGAGTGGGTATTTGGGGCTTCTGCAACTTAAATTTTTGTAACTGGTCTTACATCTATAATGCTTAGGATAACTCTGGAGGCAAGGGTTCGAGGGCTCTCCCCAGGAAACTTTTTGAAATCTTCCTAGCAATGCAATTTCGGGATACTTTGGTCATGTTAGAGGAAACAGAAAGGAGTTTGGTAACTCTAACAACGCTCTTATATCTTTTAAGTTACTTTTGGTGTCGCTCGTGAATGTCCTTTCCCTGAAAGTGTTTCTGAAAGTAAAGTGTCTTAAAAGCGTAATTTCCCTTTTCTTTCTTCTTCTAAAACTTGTGATCTGAATTTTTTGCCGGGGGGGGGGGGGAAGGAGTTGACTTGCTCCGAGGGGGTAGCAACCCCCCCCCCCGGGAGATGCCTGAAATAAACACGGAGTATATCTTTAGAGATAAGTATTTATGACTATTAAATTTTCAACTCTTTTACACTTCTTATTGGTGTTTAGTCTGTACATTTTTAGGGTGACCCCCCCCCCCTTTCGCCAACCCTAGTTACGCCTATGTTTACACATTAAATATTATATTATTTCTCTAGGAGACCTAGCCAAACATCAAGAAATCAAAATAATTTAATATTTCTACAATATTAGGTAGTTTTGAATTTATTTAGAGAGAATCCTTATTATTAGCTGAACTTTTAAATATCCTCTTACCTCCTTGCAGCGATGGGCACGTTCCTTACGGAGTCCACCCATATTATATAATCGATTTCGTTCTATTCTTTCGTTATGTGTTTCGAAAGAGAACCCACTATAGTTTCCCATACACAGGGGCGGGGGGTTGCAGACTTCGCCATTGAGATTTTTTGAGGAGGGTTCGTGTTAGGGGGTTTCTAGGGGAATCGACTGTTTGGCCGATTAGGGGTGGGCAGCCCTAACAAGCACTTCTGAAATGACTTCACGAAACGCTCAATTTGTGCCATATGGATTAAAAGTCGGTGCCAAAACCTAATCAGCACTAAATCCAATCGGGATCTTCCTGTATAACAATTTTCGTTTGTCTTTTAGCGTTTCTTTTTCAGAAGTAGCAATCAGCTTGACGAGGAAAGCGATCGAACGATTTCATTCGATACAAAGAGGAGCCGATTTTAGCAGGATTTTTATAGTTCATTAATATGATTTTTGGGTGTAATAGTTAGTCTCTTGTCTCTTGCCCTCCAAGATTGTGGTGTAGATTCATTAAATAATATTTTGAGACACATGGCTGTTAAACAGTTTCGTTGTTCGCAAAAAGTTGTGCTTACCATGTGCAGGGTTGCACTGGGGCACACCGATACCCCCGAGACTAGGGACAAGCCTACCAACGGGCTGCCATGAGCGTCGATGATGTAGGGACGGTAAACAGTGGGCTAGGGCTAGTTAGACCGACGGTAAACAGTGAGGAAACTATGCAGGGTAACCAGTTTTCAAAAAAATCCAAACCGAATTCAAGGAGCCAGCCACGGCGATATTTGAAGAAATTCCATTTTGAAGAAAATAATTACCAAGGGACTAATCTACACGCAAAACGCAACAAAATTGAATAGATTGCTCAGTTCTTATGAGCATTTAAAATCCCCCCCCCCCCCCCGGTGACAGTTCAATTTTTCGCTAGTTACCCGATTCCACTGTTTTCGATTTTGGGCTTAAAATTTAAGTTAAAGTCTAAATTTAGAATAATTTTTAATAAATTTAGAATAAAGTCTAAAGCGCCGTCTATCCACATTTTTTGAACGCTACGTTTAAAAATTTTTTTGAAGAAAATAGTGATATAAAGAATAATTTTAGTGAAAACCGCAAACGAATCGACCGATTTTTCCGTTTTTTTATCAGTTTGAAATTTTGGACCTTAAACTTTAATGGCCCCTAGCTCCTACGGAAGACGTTTTCGCCCCATGGTTTCCTATTTTATAATGTTTGTCTTCATGTCTACTATCACCCCTCAAAGTTTGTAAACGCTGTACTGTTACCCCCTGTATACATTCTATGCAGTACCTCCAAAATTGTGGAAACCTTTGGAAAAAACAGCTGCATTTTTTTTTAAAGTTTGATGGTTCATAACACTATATTATTTTAGCGTAATTTCCTAAGTAATATAAATGGAAAAATAATTTTATCAGGAAGATAATGCACAAAATATTTGACTAGATTTGTCTATTTGAGCGGAAGTTATGATGACGTGAAATGGTAAAATATTTATACATTGCTTGCAGGACCACGCTATTTAGTAACATTTAAACTATGGTATTTAATCTGTGGTTGATTCCAGTGAAAAAATAGTGACCTTTAAATAAAGATAAAGGTATGTCATAATACAAGGCATTTTCAAAATTAGGTAGTCATGTTGTAATATTTTGTGTTGAGTCCAAAAATTTTTTGCCAAATTATACGTATATACGATGAAGTTCCAGTTATTGCTCCTTCAAATATTAATGTAAACTAATATCCATTCCAGAGCTAATTTATTTTATGATAGGCCTATTTGGATTTCAAATGTTTATTGTTTAGTACAAACAATTTTTAGTTTTAGTATTTTGGGCAAAGTGACATTTTTTTTAAATTTCACTTTGTGCCTAATCAATCCTCAGATAACTAAATTTTTCATTTGTTCATTTAATCACTCTTTTTTTTCGATTCATTAATTCATGTAGTTATTTATGTTTAATAAAAAGTATTTTTAAATCTTTGTAGTCATAAATATGAATGATTGCATGTTATTTGGGCTAGCATAAGGTAACATAAAAATGCAAAGGCGGACCAGGCGCAAGCATAAGCGGCGCCACGAGAAAACATTACCTCTTGCGCCCGTAATATAAGCTTTTGTAGAGTGTGTAGCGAAAGCGAACTATAGTAATATTAATTATTTAAGAGTTTATCTTGAGTGGCAACACTTAGTCAAAAAAGAGTCTGAAAATAAAATCTAGAGAACTAGACAGAATAAAATGCTCCGCGCTGCAGTAGTAAACTTGAATTATCGGTTTTAAAAGAATGACCGAAGTTAGTGCCCGTTAAAATCCCCATTTTCAATAGAACTGATCCAGCTCTTTGGTTTGTAATGTGCGAAAGCTCTTTTGAGTTTGCGACACATCTTCAATCATATCAAAAATGCATATGGTATGAATCTTCTGTAAAAATTAAACGTTCCTAAGAATTTTCGCAATTGTGTTAAAGTTGTAGTTTTCGGAAAGTCTGGAATACATTTCACTCCGCCAGGAAGTGTGTGGTTTTATACCTTTCTCTGAAAGATTGAATCCAAGAAATTCGATTTCCTCTTTGCCAAATTTGCACATATCACTGTTGATACAAAGTTCGTACTCTTGTAATTTACCAAACAATGCTTTAAGGTGTTGGATATGCTGATTAACATCACTAGATGCAGTTAACAGGTCATCCACGAAAGCATAAACGCCTTGAAGATTTCGAGTGACTTCATCAATGAAACATTGGAACGTGGATGCAGCATTGCACGATCCAAACTGCATTCTAGTACTCTGCTGAATTATCAGAAATCGTTATGTTCAGGGTTCAGGCTACACTACTCGAGTTTTAAGAATTTGCAATTAATAAATATAGCTGGATAATAGGTCCCTTATAGTACTGGAAGGTTTAAACTTCGTACTTATTTAAATAGTATATGTTTAATGTGAAAACTAAACTCAATTACAGTAAAGGAAAAAAAAAAAAAAAACAGCTTACCAAGCTTTTTAAAGACTTAGATAGTTTTAATAGGTTTGAAGTTCTTAAATTCTTTGTGGGTATATTAGAGTTTCTTTTTGAATACTTTGATGTTTCGTTTTTTGCTTTTAATTTTTGTGTGTGAGTGTGTTATTGCGTTATTTCAATCTTGTGATGGCATGAAACATTGTAACTGGAATTTATTCTGAAACGTGCTTTAAAAAATATAAATAAATAAATAAAAGGAAAGAAAAAATGCCTTATTTGAATCCCACCTCATTGTATTTACATCTCAAGATCAAACGCAGGATTAGGTAATCGCTCACTTCATCACCTGCTGTGTAAAGTCTTTTTGTACTTAGAGAATAAACTTAAAAAAAAAAATAAATATTGTCTATACTGCAAAGATGGACTGGCGACGCGCAATCGCTTTGCTTGTGTGAACAAGAGATTTGCTATTCTCCGTCTGTTGATTCAGCGGATTGAAAATACTGAGAATTCTGGTCGCTCAAGGTTTTTATAACGGTCCGGGGATCTCCCTGGACTACTTTCTTAAGTCTTTGATGTAGTGATTTAAACGACCCCGTTGGGAGTGTGCTATATGTTTTTGTGATGGGATTCGTATAGGCTGGGGAGGGGGGAGGGGGGAAGCTTCACCAGTTTGCCGGTTTTGGTACATTATTATTTCGCCAATTAATTTACTTCTTGAATGAATTTTTATACGATGGCAGATCGGAGAAATAAACATTAAATTTACAAAGAAAACTAAGTTACCTCATGTGGATTGTATATCTATTTATTCATTTTTCATTTAACTTTTAATCAAACATCCAAAAAAAAGGGGGGGGGGAGGGATGTTTTCGTAATTCACTGTTTATACTGCTGTATTTCTAAAAGCATTTTTTTATATGAATTTAATCATGACTTTATGTAGTGAATTTGCATCCTTTTTTTTAAAGTTTATAATTTCTTCATATTGTTATCTAACACGATGTATCAGTAATTCAGGAAGTAGTGATTAAATTAGCAAGTTTAACGTTTTCAGCATTCTTATTTAATTTTTGAAAAGATTAC
Organism: Octonoba sinensis; assembly: GCA_038502835.1. Lineage (NCBI taxonomy): Eukaryota > Metazoa > Arthropoda > Arachnida > Araneae > Uloboridae > Octonoba > Octonoba sinensis. The sequence continues at coordinate 147,581,552 of CM076598.1, forward strand.
CAGAAATAGGTACATCAGATACGAAAAGAAAAATTGCTATTTTTCTTTGCGCTAGGTAAAAATCGCGCATCTCTATACCTGATTTTAAAGAAAAGTATCCCAAATATGTCAAAAGTTTTAATCATTTCAAGGTCACATTAGCGCAGATTATTTGAATGAAATTTCTTTGGAAAAAGTATTAAATAAACAAGGAGTTTGTTCAGAATTAAAAAAGCCTACTTTTCCGTACACTAACATCGATTCTGACGTTTTCTCTCATTTGGCTTAGTGTCCGAGTTGTTTCAAATATATCTTTGCGACGATTAAAACAATTATCTCAAAACCATGGCCGTCTGAAAGGCAAATATAAAAAAAAAAAAGTTTTGAGAGGATTTTGTTAAAACTATTTTTCCCTCACATTTACTATTTTAAACAATATTTTATTACAGATTTAAGTACATAAAAAGTTAGGCATAATGGTTTAAGCGTACTGCTCGGAAGTGATTATTTTTTAGATATAAATAATTTTCCCACCTACAGAACGTCCCCAACTGTATTTACCCAAAAAAGTTGATTTGTTTTCAACCACTCTTTAGTAAAAGTAAGCATAAGGGGACGGGGTTTGCTCAGCCGCTAGCTCTATTCAAATGGAATCGTAAGCCGCTTATGTGTCTGACTCGAACCCTTCCACTGGAAGTCAGGTCAATAAAGTGACAAACAGGGGGCTCAAGATAATATGCTACTTTAACCCTATCGACCTCTAATTCAATTATCGCATATTATCGAACGTAGCATTTGAAAGGTAACCCCTTAATCCTTCCGTGGCCGTTGCTAGCTTCCTGCCCTATTAAGGCCCTCAGTTTTCCACTCCACTGAATCAGCAACCCTTTTAGAGAGTTGAAGTCGATCTCCAACCATTTTATGATCTCTTTACAGCAGATGTAGAAAAAGGGACGGAATTGGGAAATCATTGTAGCCTCTTATTATTTAGCATTCTTCCTGGTAGCTAAGAAGGAAGTGTTGTCATTCGTAAAACTTCAGCATGAATTTTCCCTTCATTTCAAATGAAAAAACTTCATTTCATTTTGAAACTTCCATTTCGGTACAGTAGATAAACATAGATCGTTCGCAATTATGATTGTTAAAATTGATATGTTCCGAGCTTTGTTTCAGAATTTCAACGGTGTGGAAAATATCTTGCTAAAATTTACTTTGAAACATTCAAATTTTGTATTTTATCTCTTATCGTGTGAATTATTTCCGTACACAGACCAAAATGTGCATGTAATAAACATTTTTTATGATAAATAAAATAATAATAAAAAAACATCATTAAAAGGATACTTTTCTTAAACTTATTTATATAGTTATAATTAAGATATGCATGCATATGTTGCTTCCTTTCCTCTATCTCTGCATAAATAAAGATAAGCTTTCCACCATTTAAATTTTCCTGATGTCTCTGAAATAATCACTTAGAAAATTTAGGAAATTAAATGGTTAGGAGGGTGAAATATAAACTTCATCCAGACCAAGGGGGGAAATATAAATTTCGACAAAAGCGCGAATGTTGGATTTAGATGCGGAGGGGGGTAATTTCTTTTTAATTTTAGCTATCTTCCGAAAAAATTGTTCCAAAAGGGATAAGTTATGAAGTTTTAGCTTGTTGTCGTATAATCTTTATAAATACTTGACGCAAGGAGCATTTGCCCTCAAAACCTCCCCTCTGTATCCCCGCTTGTTTCGACCTATGTTACGTAAAAGAAAGAAGAAAGAAACTTCTAGAAATATCAGGGATAGGTAACTAACTTTCCAATATCAATAAATTCCGCAGAATATGTATTTTTTAATGCTTCAAATGAAAAATGGAGTATCCAATTTCTGTATGATAAAACAATTGCTTGTTTCGTCTATATGCTTTTTATATCTGCAATAATTCACTGCAGTATTAATGCTGCAGCTGTAAGGTTTACTGCTCACAAAAAAAAGTTATAAATTAAGTACTATGAGAAATAAGATTCAGAGAGAAATTGCCATTCCTGAAAATTTTGGAGAAAAGAACTTTTCAAAATTTCGATTAAAATCTGCCAATTTTAAGTTGTGAAATATTGGTGATAACTATTTTTAATGCTTTTGAGGAATCGTTATTATTGGTTTTCGGATTATTCGGTTAGATATGTTGAAATGAATTTACAAAGTTCAATTTTGTATGATCTTCGTTTTTTTCGTTTGCATAAATATTATATCATATACTTTCCCGATATTTTAAGTTTCTGGCATTAGTGTATTATTTTTATGTAATATTCAAGCTAGTGCATTGTTTTTAGTTATATAATGTATTTAAGTATAATACTATCATTTCATCGATATTTATAGCATATTTTTGGTGCATAATATTCAAATAATTTTCACTGAAACTGCCTTGCATTTATATCTATGTGACCACATCATGCTTTCCGCTGGAATGTAAGTTGCAAATTGCATACCTTCAAGCCAGGAGGAACTGGGGCAACCCTTAAATGGGACACGAAGGAAATAATCGGGAAGCTTAAATTGATAATAATAATAATAACTAAAAAAACTTAACCTTTAAACACTGAAAATATTTTTAAAAGGATGAATCAACTGTGCTGAAACATGACTTCCTATCACATTTGTAACAACTGGGAGAGTAATGTGTTTGGATTTCCCATGGTGGAAAGTAAACTTGGAGGGTTCTTTATCAGAGATTAATCGTTATACAGATACTAAATACAAAATTTCTACATTCAGTTATGAGGGACACATACTTACGTACACAGGACAAGGGAAAACGTGTTATAATGGACTCATGCACTCATGGAGGACCAACACGGATTTTTCATTTACCCATTCGTACGCACGAGCATATGTATACACAGATATCACAAATAAACTAGTCAAAATTGGTTCAGGGACGATTAAAATGGAAGTTCAAATCTTACTGTGCAATTTTTCGGGAATACGATAATACGAGTCTTTAGTACTTTAGTTTATAAAAATAACTAAAAACAATAGTGCGAAAGCGAGAGAGAAACAAAGTATGGATTTATGTACGATTTTCTCACAATAATGCTAAAAAATATATAACAAATCCCTCCTTTTTACTTGTGAAATGCACCGATGAATTATGGAATTAACAATTATTTATCGTAAGAAATAAAAGCATTACGACGTTATTGTCATTTTTTTTTTTTTGTCAGTCATGTAGTCAATAATAATAAAAAAGAAATGTTGAGGCTTTTCTTAAACGTTGAGTTGCAAAATGTTGAGGCTTTTGTTTAACATTATGTAGGTAATATTTCCGAAACATTTGATAACTTCTAAAAGGTATTTCACTTCATTTACTGATATTGACGTTTAAATCTCAATCTAGAGAAATAAATAATTTACGATGGAATTTCTTTTTGTGAAACGTTAATTCCTTTTCTCACTCAACAATATGTTTTCCCTTGTTTTTCTGTGACTAAGAAATAACCGTGAAAAGTGCTTTATTACTGCCGAAAGTGATATTAAGGCTTTAGAGATTCAGCAATAAGAACACAAAAAAGTACGTACCTGCTGATACTTTTGAAATTCGAAATCATATTTTGTCACATCAACAGAAAGTTAAATCTTTTTTCCTCGATGTGCTGCCCTTGACCTTCAAGCCCACCGATCAAGCAATAAATTGAATCCCGCGCCCCCACTGCATTTCACACACGTCCCTTCAATTATTTGTAAAGCCTTCGCCACTCCCCTTTCAAATTCGCATTATTGTCAGCACTCTCTTCTTTTTCAAAGGAACTATCCATGTGATTTTTTCGGAACGAATATGGCGGGTCCGACAAAACAGTCAATTAGTGGGGTAATGGATGCGTCCAAATCGTCGATATCTGTGTTCATGCAAATCAAGCAGACGTTTTTTTCCTCTTTTTTACTGTCGGGCTTGATCTTTGTGATCCCACGTGTAAATAACGTGTTCCCCCGAATTGTAACCTGCAAACACGACCTTGAAAAAATATCTTCCTCTCTTAACCTAATAAAGAAACGACTTCCGAACAGAGAAAGAATATTAGCAGTATCATTAAATGGAATAGTTTGAAAGGGATCGGGTAATGTTTTTTTTTTAAATGAAAGAATTGCGTACATTTAGCACGTTTAAAATAGTACAGATGGAAAAAATTGAAATATATGCATTTATGAGACAGGCATATTTTTATGATATTTTGTTCGGAAAAAAAAAATGAAATAGGGTACTTTGACTGTGTTTTTCTTAAATTAAGGTGAAAAGTTCGAACTATTGCCTCAAAAAATTTTAGAAATGTAACAAAATTTTACATAATATATACAGTCCCTGGCCAAATTAATTGACGCAGTGCATAGTTTTCGTAATTTTATACTTAACACTCAGTCTGATGCAAAAACCCGTTTTTTTACTTATTTGGTCATGTTTTAATATAAAATGTTCACTTTCCAATAAAAGTTCATTCCCTCTTGCATTTAGGGGACCGTCAAAGAGGGGAAAAAGGAGAATGTTGGATGATCCGCATCGTAAAAAACTGAAAGTAAGCTGTAAATTTCAGAAAATAGTTTAATTGCCATGTACAATTATTCTGTGTATTTTTGTAAAAATTGTATTTATACACGAAGATATAGGCATTTTCCCAATTTCCTTCACACGTTTCTGGCGTATAATAACGCGCAGACTTTTTCACAAAACGTTACCAAACTTGCAGAAAACTTGACTGCATACAAGTGAAGTATTATACTGAAATTTGAAATAAAAATGTGGAATATTTGATGGGGGAATCATCGACATTTCAAGGATATAATTTTTTACTGCGCATGAGAGAAAGGTAGCAATTTTTAACTGTCATAATTTCAAACTCAAGTGTACAGTGCAACTCATAAGAGAATTTCAGTTGAATATCTTGAAAATTCAGAAAGACATAAAGATATCGGCAACTTATTGAGATGTATTTCAACATTTTTTTTTTTGGGGGGGGGGGGGACTATTTCTTAAGCGGATGTTCACAAATCAGTCTCAAGTGCTTGTAATTATTCAGTGCATTTATGCTGCGATTTGTTGTAAATATTGAGTATTTGTGAAGAATTTTCCCTTATCATTCTTACCAAGAACATGGTTTGAGAGGGTTTGTTCAAAGAAATTTTTATCACAAATCTCAGCATAAATGCATTGAATGATTGCAAGCTCTTGTGACTGATTTGTGAACGTTCCCTAAAGAAATAGCTCTTTTCCAAAAAATGTTGAAATACTCCTCAATAAATTTCCGATATATTTCTGAATTTTCAAGATATTCAACTGAATTTTTTTATGAGCTGTCCTGTACACTTGAGTTTGAAATTATGACAGTTAAAAATAATAGCTTTCGCGTACGTGCGTTAAAAAATTAATTCCTTTAAATGTTCATAATTTATAAAATATTCAACATTTTCATTTTAAATTTCAATATAATGCTTCACTTGGCATGCTGTCAAGTTTTCTGCAAGTTTGGTAATGTTTTGTGAAATAACTTTGTGTGTTATAAACCAAAAACATGTGAGGGAAACGCCAATATCTCCGTGAGTATAAGTACAATTTGTACGAAAATGCACAGAATAATTGTACATGACAATCAAACTATTTTCCGAAAATTACAGCTTATTCCCAGCTTTTTCCGATGCAGGGTCATCCAAATGATTTTCTCCTTTTTCAATTTGTCGACGGTTTCCTAAATGCAAGAGCGAATGAATATTTACTGGAAAGTGTGAATATCGTATACTAAAACAAGACCAAATAAGTAAAAAGCGGGGTTTTGCATTGGGCTGACTGTTAAGTATGAAATTACGAAACTTCTGTAGTGCTTCTATTAATTTGCCTAGGGACTGTGATATATATATACATATAGTTTTGGAAGGAGCAACTGTTTCGAATAAAGGAACTTTTGTTTGAAAATTTTTCTTATTTCGGTAAACAACGTCACATATTCAAAATAAATTTCATTTGAGTGAAAATCGTTTTCGCTGGAAAACTATGAACAGCAATATTTAGAATCACGAACGGTGGTTTTCGAAAAAATGGGAATCTTACCGACCATAATAACATGTGAAATAACAAGTAAGCATTGCAGCAGAATTGTTACTAAACATGATCCGCTGCAGCTGCAAACTAATACAAGTAAGCTGTATAGTAAGTGGTAGAGGTAGCGATATGTGCCTGTCGACGTTATGGTGCGGAATACTGGAATAGTTTATTACTGTTCAAGGTAGAGATTATACAAATAATGTACTGAAATAAAGTGTTTTGGAGAAACAGAAGACTACTATTAGCATTAGCTTTTCTCTTATATAAGGTGCAAGATTGATGAAATACACGATGTATTTGAATTATATACATATTTTGATTAGTAATAAACGTGCTTTCAAACATTGCTAAGGTTTCAGTTTTCCGATCAATACTGTATTTTTCTTATTTTTTTAAACCAATATCATAATAAGTTCCTTTGTGCTAAAAATTTAAATTAAAAAATGTGCTATAAAAAGCACAACATTAACAAAAAATTAGGAGGATATTTTTAAGCTCTTTTTTTTTTTAACCTTGGAAAAGAGGTTCCTTGTAATCTCGAAGCAAGTTTCTGAATTTTTAACCGACTTCACAAAGGAGGAGGGTATACATTCACACTGTTTGTATGTCGTTTTTTAAATGAATTTTGTGGCCTGTTAATGTTGTTTTTATCCTTTAGACAATAACACAATCTTTTTCAGCATGAAAATTTTCTTAAGTCAATGTTTTAGATATTAATATATTTTTTTTTATTTTGGCAAAAAGGAGGGAGGACTACACCCCACTCACATTTTTCTAAACTTTTAGCGTGTCAAGCATCCACCTACTATGATCTCAAAAAATTAATCCTCGTCAGTGTGGGAGTTAAATTAGTTCTACTTGAAATCTCGTATCTACTGTACTAATTAGAGAGAGAGTCACTCGTCTCGAGAGCTACTGGTGGAGGGTAAAATGCTGTGTCGAAATCTATTTTTTTTTGGATAAACTAAACGGTTAGGCAACAAATACAAAAGAAGTCATGGTATATTTTCAAATTGAAAGTGAAAAAATGCAGGAGTAGGAATGTATTGCTTTGGTGAAAGGTGAAATTAATAAAAATCCCAATTTTCTTTACGGAAGACTAGATTCATAAGTGGGTTCTAAAAGCACCTCCGTTCTAATTTGAAGTGAAGTGTGGCCCCTCCTCTTTTGTTGTCGCTCAACAGGCTGGAAAGAGTCTCAACTTCGGGAAAGATAAAAGACGTGGATGCGTAATTTTCAAAAGCTGCTGCTGCTAGACGGAAAAATAGAGTCGCTTTCATCCCCGACCAGGTGCTCAAGATGGCGCAGGAGTGGGTTGTCACAAAATGATGGATAGCCATCTCGGGGGCGGAGACGCTGTTTTGCAGAAGTGGTGAACCGGACGGTTTAGTTTGACAACTTGTCAAGCTTTTTATTTCATCTCCGTTTCTTCAGCATCAGCTGACTTTTTGTGAACTCCATCTCCGGAACCGCATTGCTGAGGGTGATTAAAGGGGATGAACCCGGAAAAAATATTTGGCAAAACGCTTAGCCGTTGAAAATCTAGCTCTTCAAATATTTAAAGTGACTGGAGTTGACACATTATGAGCGGGCGGCAGGTACTAGTACCCGTTTCGTGCATTGCCGTTTAAAAGCGGGGCTGGTATTTGCACCCGCTTAAAATCACCACTTTTAAGTCACACAAGGGAAAAAATAATGTTTCATATAATGTATGAATTGGTGTACTTTTTTAGAACATTTTTTAACTTAGTCAACTTCGCCCGCTACGCAACATAGTTGCGCGTGCTACGTCGCCCACTCATAATGTGTTATTAACAGACTTTTTCGCTGTACGCTTTGCAAAATGATAACTGTTAGAAAAAACAGAAAGTTAATTCCAATTTTTAGAAAAGAGAATGAAAAATCCGCAGAACATAGGAACACCAATCTCAATAGGTTTTAAACAATGAACACTCCTTGATGGCTTAATAAGCAAATACAAAATGGAAACACGAATATTTCTTATAAAATTAAAAGTTTTCCTCCAACCCACTATAGTTTTATAGTGCTTTATTAAAACTTCGAAAACCACAAATGAGCGTACGGTTTTAAGCATTAAAGATTTGTGTACTTCAAGTTTGTGAAAGCACACTATTTGTACATTATTTGTACAATACTCAATACATTTTTCGCTATTTATAATTTAAAGAAGAAAAGGAAAGAGAAAATGTAATCTATTAATGAACATCAAAGCAAAATAATACAAAACTTAAGTTGTCAGTTAATCCAATTCCAATATATATATATATATATATATATATATATATATATATATATATATATATATATATATACAGTGCGTCAAAGATTATTTTAAGACTAGGTTTATAAAATAAAATAAAAACTAGTAATTATATATTTAAAGTATTTTTATTCAAAATAGGCTCCTTCGGCATCAACACATCTGTTACAGCGGTTTAACAAGGATTCGAATGCCTGTTCCAGTTTCCATTGTGGGAGTGCTTCCAAAGCTCGCGTCGTAGTTTGTACAGTGTGAATGTCATCAAAGTAAAAAAAAAAAAGTAAACAAATGAACTGAGGTTTTGGCAGTGGATCAGCTGATAGTTAAGGAGTTTCAAGAATGCTTGATAATACAGATAGCGCCACTGTAAGCTTAGTACCAGCTGTAGTCTTAAAAATTCTTTGACACACTTTGTGCAAAAAGCTTGGATGCTAGCTTTAGAGGCAGTAACACAATGTGAACTGGAACAGGCATTCGAATCATTGTTAAACCGCTGTAACAAATGTATTGAAGCCGAAGGGGCTTATTTTGAATAGAAATGCTTTAAAAAATATATAATTATTAGTTTTTATTTTATTTTAATAACATAGTCTTAAAAATTCGTTGACACACTTTATTATATCGTTGCTTGAAAAAAATAGTGACACAACTTGAAAAAGCAACTTTTTCAGGAGACCAGTTTTTAAATTGTTGCGATACGTAATTTATTGTTGTTTCATTCATAACAATTCTTAATTATTGTAATACCCCTTAAAAATGGTTAATACTATTCTTTTTGTTTATTTCATGAAGTTTTTGTGCTAGCCTTTTAGGGTTCCTAGAAATTTTAATCAAATTTAGGAGATTTTGAGTTGTGTCTCTTTCGAATAAAAACAACAATTTTTCTGAAACAACAATTTGAGGAATAGTGTAATAACCTTGAAAAGGTCTTAAAAAATTGTAACATTAAAATCAATACAGACACAACTCCAAATATGTCTCTATTGTCCATAATAAAATTTTATGAAAAAAATCCTACATTAATAGCAATACAGACACAACACAAAATGGGTCTCTATTGCTGTATAAGGGACTATATCATTTAGGACCTAATCGGAGTTGCGCCTTTTTTCAATAAAATTGGCAGTACTTACCCACGCATCAGTCGAAACACAACACGAGTTATGCCTCTGTTCAACTAAAAAAATGGCGTTTTATTTTCATTCTGAAAAGACACTTTTATGCTATATACGGGCAACTTTGCTATCTACGAATTGGTTCTTTATTCCATATAAAAGATCAATTGTTTTAGAGTATTATCAATTAAAAAACTCATTTTCGGTATTTTTTGAGTTGTGTCACTATTCTTTTCAAGCGACGATATATATACAATATACACATTTGATAATTCAGCCAGACTATTTGTCTAGTACAATGTCAAACAAAGTAAAATGTAATTTGAAGGTAAAAATGTATTATACAATATAGAGGGGGAAAATAAGGGCGCTGGAGCGTTATTTTGCTTCGAAACAACGTTTCGTAAGTTTGTTGATTTGCATCAGCGTTTTGAACTCTCGATTAAATTAAAAGTGAGCATTTGTATTTCTGATTCATTCAATAATAATACGGTGCCATAAAATTTTTTATTTCTATTTTCTTTACAGGAGAAGGAGTACAGAAAGATGAAATTATTTATATGCCTTTAAATGCAATAAATTATATAACTAACTCAGTGGTCAATCAGACGCACTGAGGAGAGATTATCGCTAATTGCAATATTAAAAACTATGAAACCGTTGTTAAATAGAAATCCTAAAACTTCTAAAGGTTACTTAAGCATTGGAGGATGAAGTTGAATGAATTACGGTCGTATTTCGACCGCTGGGAGAACTCTAGTAATTATAATAATAACAATAATAATTATTTTTTTTTATATATTTGTTTATTTTTTATTTGGAGGGGGGGGGGGAGGCCGTGCGAGTACATCCTATATTCGTTTCATTTTATTTACTAAACGTAGTATTTTAGAATGTCTATTTTAAAATAGTATAATAATTCCCGTCTGATGACTTTTAAAATAACTGCTTGTGTAGCGACTAAACTAACGAATCAACAGAAGACAGGAGGGGTATCGCAGTGTTTTTATCATTATTATTAATGTATATATGTATATATATATATATATATATATATATATATATAGTACTACGAAATAGGTTTGTGCTCCGAATTAGGTTTAAATTTTAGGTCATTTCTTATTTGTTAGCAGCACATAAATAAGGCTAATTTATTTCTCATTTCATAAAAAGCATGCACGGGCTTAATATACTTTCTCAATCGTATTAATGTAGCGGACAAAGCCGGGTAACTTTGCTAGTAAATAAATAAAAATAAATAATTTTCGAAAATACCTCACTCACTGAATTTAATTCAATATTAGATAATTTCATTGGAACGCAATTGCAGTGCAAATATAGTTTATAAGATCTCAAAATAGTACTTTTATATATATATTTCTTCATTAAATAGAAAAAAAAGAACGAAGTTAGTTACTACATCTATTTTTTGAATCGTTTTGCATTTTTAAACCTTATTTATCCTCTGCTTACATATTAAGTTTTCACAAAGCCAATGTTTCTTTTCTCTTCTTTTTCTCTAGAAATTCAATCAAAAAGCCCAGTGTGATTTCACTTTTTCGTTAATATGGCAGCAAATCCCTTTAGTTATGCTTTAGTATGAGTCCCCAAGCTGAATAAAAAATCTTTCATCTATCTCCGCACTTCTTTCATTAATGCCGGAGCAGATGGCTAAAAGCAGTACTAAAATTCGACATGCCCTCTCTTTTTCCAAACACGTGTCGAGATTCTGACGTTACCGTTTCTCACAAAGCACCAAGTTCGAGCCCTTTTGGAAGCTCAAGATTTAATGATCTTAGATTTTTAAAAAAATCACTGGAATGAAAAAGAAATATTACAAAATTGATTCTTTTGTTGTAAATAGTGCGTAAAGCATAACTAAACGATTATCGAGTTCGGATAAGATTGATCACAAATCATTTGTTGGTGCGATATGTTGGATTTTTCTCCTCATAAGTTTTGGTTTTAAATTAAAATAATGCAATTTTTTTATTTATTTATTTATTTCATTTATTATTATTATTATTATCATTATTATGCATTTTTTGAGGGGCGTCTATGAAGATTTCTTCTGTTTCTGCTCCATTAAAAAAGCACAGGATCATGTAGTCTTTCTTAGAAACAATAATAAAAATGACTATACCATAGATTATCAAGTGTTATTGCAAAACGCACGTGATTACGGTCTGTATGCATTTTAAAACTGATTTCATACTCCTATAAAAATATCGAAATCGCAATTGTACTTGTAGCATAATGTGCCATATATATGAACAATTATATTTATACGCGATATTTCAGATTTATTTCTTTTTAAATAACTGTATCCTAAAAATGGAATTGTATATAATATGCTAAAATGTCACTTTTACCTAAATATTTAATTAATTCAGTTTTACTACGGAATCTTTTTATTTAGGGGGGGGGGGGGGGATGGCGCAGTCTGCGGCATGAAGATTGAGATTTTTTGAGGACAGGAGGTTATTTTTAGGGGTTTTTGGGGCGGATCTTGGTCGACTATTTTGGCCGATTTGAGGGGGTCGTAGTTTTGGGGGGCTCCGTAGTATTTAGGGGTGCACCATCGTTTCTTTTTTTGGGGCGGGGGATGGCCCACCTGACATTCCAACTTACTGGTTTTGAAAATAAAAACTCGTTTTCTGAGGAACATTTGATACATTAGGCATGCTTAAAAAAAAGAACAATTGTTTAACTAAATGTTTAATTCTACGTAAAACAATGAATCTGTTATGATTATGTGTTTGATTTCTTTGATATGATCCCTTTTAAGAGCTTTTTATTTTTTTTTTAAGAATTCAAAAATATTTAACATTCAGACGAAGAGGAAAACAACAACTTTCAGCTAGTAAAAATACAACAACGCTAAAAATAAAATTTGCATGTCAAGTAGCCAGTTTAATTTTTGCTTCATAAAAAAGAAAAAATAATAATCAAAAGAAGAAAAAGAAATCAAATTATACACGTAATATTAATATGTATGTAATCTTTTTCTTCATTACAAATTCTATCTTTTCTTTCCTTGTTTGGCAATAATTGGAAAAAACAAAACAAAACAATGTTTACAGTACAAGGATCAAATTCTACGTCAATAGTTACTGATTTTTAATATTACATTCATAATTTTGAATTTTTATTAAGTTAAAAGTTAATTGAAAAAGTTATTAAGTTTTATTCAAAAGCATTTAGTACTTAAAATGGGACTCTGTAGTAGCTTCTGAAAATTTCTGTAAATAATGTAAAATATCTGAACTATGTTTAAAACAAAACACTTTTCTTCCATTTGAATAACTGAAAAATGTTATCACCATTATTTAGAGTCCCTTTTATAAATGACCGACTGGAGGATTTCTATTTTAGAATCTCGACCAATACCGTATGTCGGGAGGCATTAAACCCTTTACCCGTTGCTATTTGAAAAAAAACAAAAACGCGACAGTTAACAGGATCACTGATGCCTCTTGTGACGCTAGGCGCGTGCGCGGCTAATAACCATTGACAGGTCGAAGATGGATGATCTAGGGGGCAAGGGGCCTACTAGTTTGTGCGCCCGGGTGAGCAATTTGTTTACAAACAAGACTCCATCCATATAACAGCGATCAATAACTTTCAACGCTCTTTTCTTCGAATGAATATGTATATGATGCTTGCAGCTGGACAGGCAGGGTGCCCATATTGTTTCCTCCGCGATGAATGACCAACACCCTCTTGCCACCCACTCTAAGGGCTCCATTTCTCATCTAAATAGAGCCATATCCGGTGCTTCTGAATGAGTCCGGCATAAAAGATCATGAGCTTGTAGGAGTCAATTTCGTCTCATTTGCATCAGTTTGCCAGAATGGCGGATTGTTGACCGCCACACCTTCATCTGGGAACTGCTCCGAAGCGTTTTTCGCTTCTTGGAAAACTTTCTGCAGTTCTTCCGATGTTGTTAAATTATTTTTTCAGTTTGTGCAACACCAATGCGTCGTGGTATTCTGTCACTTTGAAAAATTGGAACAAAGGTAATGTTTTAGAAAAGCACTCGGTAGTATATTTTTAACAACCCTTTAAATGGCCATTTTTTACGAACAGTATATAGAAGTATTTTTCGGATTGAGGTTGATTTAAGAAAATTAATTTAAAAAGTCATCAAATAAACCTAATTTTATTTGTATTCCATTCCCCTCTTTCTGTGGAAGTATGACTCTCACATTTAAAACTTGATGAGCACATTTTAAAATTGCTTATTATCGACATTTAGAAGCTGATCAATGTGATGGAAAGTGGACTTATCAGAGCTTTAGAAAGGGTTCATGAACATATTGAAAAGATAAATGTGAATTTTCAAGATGAAAAAAAGGAATAGTGCATGAAATTTACAAAAGTACAGATCGGAAGAGAACGTAAAATAATGATTTCATACCTTCTGAACACGTAATATATTTCACTATAGTTTACACAAGATAATTAATGGATGAGGTTGCTTTTATGATTGGAATTTTGAGTGAAAAAGGCTCTGCTGGTAAGACAAGTGTAATTACTGCACGCATCCCATGGATAATAAGTGTCTGCCCATTTGTTTATCAGCCTCAGTTGCCAAAATATTACAGCAATATGTAATATTCAATAAATGTATAATAATTCAGAAAATAAGAATTAAACTCCGAAAAACTACAACTGACATGTGTGTAGCTAAAGGGTAGTGGCAAAACAAATTATAGTAAACTCCTTGCCTTAATGTATTGATGCTTAACTTTATTATTTCCTTTACTCACAGCTTTTCGTTGTTATCAATTGATAAACTAACTTCCTTTTAAGCAGTAAGATATTGATTGGCTACTCTTAAAATGTATCATTAATTTTTTTAAATCAATAGCAAAATTCATCCAAATAAAAGGTCAAAAATTATAGGCATGTCATTTAGTAGCTGATACTGGCTCTAAATTAGCCACACCTTAATGTATTGTCCTTGCCTTAATGTATTGATGCTTAACTTTATTATTTCCTTTACTCACAGCTTTTCGTTGTTATGAATTGATAAACTAACTTCCTTTTAAGCAGTAAGATATTGATTGGCTACTCTTAAAATGTATCATTAATTTTTTTAAATCAATAGCAAAATTCATCCAAATAAAAGGTCAAAAATTATAGGCATGTCATTTAGTAGCTGATACTGGCTCTAAATTAGCCACACTGAATCTAAATAACTATGGAATATTTATAGCATTAAATATAATAGAAAAGCTTATCAAATATTTGCAGTAAACATGTTGAAATAAAAAAGTGATACAAATATATTTGTTAAAACTCTTATTAGTTCGAAATGCCATTTGTGCAGTTAAATATTTGTAGCAGTGCCATGAGGACCAAGGTCATCCGTAGCGAGATCTCCCCGCCCCTCCCCATCCCTGCACAATTTAAAGGTATCTCAATAGCACTTTTCACCGTGTCCGTCTTTCGACTTTCAGCGGTAACCCGCAAATTCTTGGGTTTTTACTATTACTACATTTTTAAAATTTATGTTTAGGCATACAAATGCTTTTGAACCCATGGAACGGAATTTTTTTTCCTGACACGTTCTATTTTTGTAACATATGAAATAAGGAATTTTATCGAATGTTCCTGAGAAGCTGTTGTAGAATAGAGTTTGCAAAATGGAAAAGTAATTGTTTTAGTTGAATTTTCAACTGTATCCCTCCATATTCAAACAGTTAAACTTCAAGTAACTTTTGTAGTTTAGCAGATTTATGGAGGGCCATTCCAGGATAAAGAACCGTCGCAGTCCCCTCCGCAATGCCACATTTGTAGTTTTTTCTTCTTATATATAAAAAAAACATTACGGATATTTGATTTTTTTTTTTTTTTTTTTTGCATTTTAAATAAAGTGTCTAGCTAAAGGGTAGTTGCAGAACAATTTATAAAAAATTCCTTGCCTTAAAAATTTAATTAAAAAATTAAAAACTAATCGCAGCGGAGGTGAATGCGGCGAGCTCTTTATCGTGGAGTGACCCACGAACGAAGCATTTTTTCCGTAATAACGACTAATATCATATATAAACTTACCAACTTATGTGTACACTTCTCAAAAATTCTAAGCTAGTTATATCATAAGATGATTTATGTCAGATGCTTTGTATGAAAGCAAGTATTATATACAGTAAAACCTGTAAAGTTGACCACCCTTGTAAGTTGGCAACCTGTCTAAGGTGGCCACTTTTGTCAGGAACGGAATGAGTCCTATATTGTTTAATGTAGGGAAACCTTTGTAACTTGACCAGCTAAGTTGACCACCAACTTCCCTTACCCGGGGGAGGGCAACCTTAAGGCCACGTGCTAACAGGGTAAAGGGTGAAGTAGAAAAGTCTATGTTGACCTCTTATGTACACCAAATTTGGGTGGGAGTATTATAAAAAACCTTTTGTAAGTTGACCGCCTAATTATTATCATATTTATTTGCTTATCTATTTTTGCAAAGTTAAAAAAAAAAAAAAAAACTTAAGTAACTTCTCCAGCATACTTTTATGCTATAATTAATGTTAGAACAGTATTTGTCTGGATGGATGAAGCATCAATCTAAAGTTTGCCTAAATCTCTTTGTAAGCGAACCATGCGGGAAACTATGAGAACTCTTTTATTCTTTAAATAAGTTTCTTATTTTTTCTTCTATCTGAGATAGACATTTGGAACAATTATGTATTTTTAGGAAATCTTTACCATCAAATAAGTAACTTACATTTTAACTAAGTGCTTTAATTTTAAAGTTGTATAGGATACATTGTAGGTCATTCAGATTAAAGTTATCCAATGATAATTTAAATAATTGTGATAAAATAGCTAATTAGTAATTTTAAAGTAATGTTAATACATGAAGTTATATTTTAATTAGTTACAAATGAATGAACGCGTAGTGTAAGGAATGACAAAAAAAAAAAAATTCTCCACCCTCTACAAGTTGACCACCTGTCTAAGTTGACCTCTAAAGTGCTGCGTCGCAAGTGGTCAACTTACACAGGCTTCACTGTATTTCTATTCTATAATTAATAAGTGGTCCAAAAAAGGAAAACAAAATCCCAACGAAGCTTTACAATGTTAAAACCTCGCAATCCAGCGCTGGAAATTTAATATTTTCTCTAACTAATCTATAATAAATTATGTGTAGTATATTGTATCGCTGCTATCAGGCTTTAAATTTAAAACATAGGGTATGTTGTTCAAATGAATAATTTTCTAGCTATTTGAGTAATGACGGCTCAAAACACAAAAAGTCTTAAAACAACAAAAAGACACAACAAACAAACGTCAAACACAAAAAAGTTCGTCTAAAAAGACTTCAAACTGAACTTAAACATTCTTTATTCAGAAGAAAAAATCTGAACATTAACTTATTATGCTTTGTCTACGCGGCTCCATATGACGGTTGGTTCAAACTTGAAATTATTATATGTGCGGAAAATTATTGTTTAATGACTGAAATAAGAACTATTTCAACAAATTTTAATAAAATTAATGCAAATTTTTATTATAATTTTTCTTGCTTCTTTTATCCAGCATTACAAACAATGTAAAACTTTTCGATTACAAAATAGTAGGGGGGGGGGGGAGTCCATAGCCAAAAGTAATTAGCACAATTGTTACAATTGATGCATGGTAAAATAAAAATGCTAATGAATTTAGTATTTTATTTTGATATCATTTTGTGTTAGAATTCTGAAAATTGAGGCTGAAAATAAATTATCTTCTTGGAGCTGAAATGATTTTCTGACCGTTTCAGCGACGCCATCCTTTTATATAATAATTCAAAGTGACTTCCGCTCCATGTTTGCAAGTATCTATTTAAAGAAAAGTTGTCAGTTGCAGTCGAAAGTCATTTAAGAGAATTTTGTATATGATCTGCGAAATCGCAGTTAGTGAAGCATTATGCCCTTTCCTTTTACCCATTATTGTGATGGGACTCTTGCTCATATCGCTTTCGCTGCCGCCAATGCACAGTAGGCAAGAAAAGGAACAACTGCTCGATAATAATAAAAAAAAAAGGTCAGCAACAAGACGGTTATGACACTGATCAGGACTGATGTCGAAAACGTACTTGTCAAAAAATTTTCATCCTGCGGGCTCATCTCCAGTCTTTTGTACGCTCCCTCACAGATGACAATGGGCGGCTGGAAATGCACATGTTTGCCTCTTTCTCTACCCAACCGGATTAAGTTGTTCCTTTAGCGTGGGACCCGCTCTATCTGCAACTCATCCTCTTGCGGAGAAAAATTAAATGACAATATAATCCCATGGATTGGAGTTCAAATATCATTCATAAAGTACATGAATGCAGAATTGCTTTTGAAGCTCAGCAGTACATCAAAAATATCTATAATCACCAATGGGACTGTTGAGGAGCTTTCTAAAGGCCGCTCAAAGAAAAGGTTCTAAAGCTTTCATTCTAAAAATTTGAGGAAAAAGAAAATAGGGAAGAATGGAGCTAGTGTGGACATGGGGCATATGTGGATAACGTGAATAATTCTATTATTTTTCAGTTTAAGTTTTTCAGTAAATTTTTGCAGTTTTGTTGTACTGAAATACGTGATGTTTCGTGAAATTTCATTTAATAGTTCCTTCAAAATTAATAAAATTAGGTTTTCATGGTGCAAATGTAATTTAATGATTTGTTTTAAACTGCTAATTTGGACTATTTTGATTAAAAGTTTCAAACGAAAGGGAATTGTATGTTACAAATGAATATAATCACTACATGTTTTGATACTCAACTTTCGTTTCGCAAGGCTTACAGTTACCAGTGCTAAGCGATACGTTATAATTGACACCATGGGGCATGTACGGACTCGAGGCGATGGAGCTACTGTGTATATTTTTTAATTAGCTTTTTAGCCTGATTCAGCTTTCAGTGGTAAAATTATTAATTTAAGATGAAGATCATATGCTAGCACAGTGAAAGCAACCTTTTTTGATATGAAGACTGATGAATTAAAAATTGAAGAACATTAAAAGAGTGAGAAAACAGAAACCAAGGCAGGAGATTTTTTTGTTCGCTGCAATACATCCGGGTCCGGGTCTAGCCAGTTTCAGATATTGTTCAAGAAGACAGAATGTTTCTTATGTAGTTTTCTGAGTGTGTAAAGACTAATGTTAACAGACATGAAAGTTTTTTTTTCCTTGAAAAAAATATATTCTTGCAAACAGGCTTAAGGTTTTAAACCGATTGTAAGGTTAAACTATTCATTAATTGACTCAAATAAAAATTAGTAAATAAATTCCAATATTTCTTTTTTGTACATTTTAATTTACCGTTTTTCCCTATTTTTGTTTTCTTTCATAATTTTGTAATATTTTTGGAATCTTATGAGCTTGTCTTAGAAACAAATTCCGGCCATACACAACAGCAGTCTTTCATAACAAAGACATATTAGGGAGTAGCCATTAATTATGGCTAGGAGGGTAGGGGGACGAAAGATATTTTGAGGGGTCATGAAAAAATCAGGCATGCTTCGAGGCCTTGAGGCGGGTTCACGAAAAATATGTACTGTAGAAGGGATGATAAACATTTTTCTCAGATGTTAAGTGAAAAAAATAACTTTGAAGCCATTAAAATTTTACACTGAACTAGGGGCTCCGCCTCCGCCCCTTGCTCGTTTCGCTTGTCAACCCATCTTTGTAGCCCATTAAATACTTATATGTCCAGATATACAGGCAGATAAGGGTGGCACCATAGTGTTAATAGATCCATAACGTTAATGTCATAATTTAAGCTTATAAATCCACAATGTTTATAATTTCCTGCTGGTAAAGCTCTCGAAGGATTGAGAGCGTGTTAAATGACTTTCCTAAGCCGCGTCATACTAGAGCACTAATGGGCGAATGAGCATTTTCGGAGTCATTAACGACTAGTGTGGACGGCGTCCGAACCTTAGAGGAGAAATTGTTGGGTCCGAACGGGAGGCCCCCACTGTGGCGCGAACGCCCCCATGCTCGCTCGGAGAGCGGTTTTTGGACGAACCCTTTGAGCTAGTTTGGACAGTTTTGAACGCATTCCGGCGAACAGTGCAGAGATGGAAGACTGGAATCAAGCCGACATTTTTGGCCTCATTGAGAAATACAGAGAGTTCTAAATACTTTGAAACCTTCAAGATTCTAATTACGTCAACCAATACAAAAAAGAGGATGCATGGAATGAAATATCTAAGCAATTAAATAGTAGCAAAGAAAATTGTGAAAAAAAAGTTGGAAAGTCATTTCAATTTTAAAATTAAAGTCTTGCCCCAAGTTTCACCCCAAAGTGAAACTGAAAGATATTTGTTGATTAAATTCAAATTTGGGTTTCATATCTATCACACTTTCTCCCATAAATAAAAGCATTATATACACGTAGCGTAACTGTTGCCTTTGTACTTTGAAGTAGAAGAGAAAAGTAATAACAAACCATTAAATATAGTAGTATTAAAGCATTAGAAGTTAAAATAATTAAACAACGTACGTTTTAAATGTTAACTAATTGCAGACGATAATTAATAAATAGAAAATATTAGGTAAATATAAAACGAAATATGCAACAATTTAAATTGAAGCTTTTGGTTTAAAAGCATATTTTGAGCTTAAAATATTGTGATATGTTTTTATTTTCAAAAACCTTAATTTTTATTAGTTATTCATAGGTAATGGAATGACACAAATGGATGTCATTCTGTTACTATGCGATTTCAATAACTTTAATTCCATAATCGAAAATTTTATTTTCATGTGAAATGTTGAAAATAACTAGAAAAATGTTTTGTAATAAAATGCAACTTAATGCAGCTGTTTTCTGGCATTAGTTAGCGGAATAAATTTTGCATTATTATTGTTATTAAACATAGTTGCAGTTGCAAGCCACGTCCTTACCACGAAAGGGCTGAGTTTAAAATGTAATTTTAAATTGAAATTTTGATTAATTTTATGTAATCTTCGGCAGTACAGTTCGAACCTGCCTGGGGCGTCAGGGACGCTCGCTGCACCCGCTCGCCAACCGCCTTTGGTGGCTGCTTCCCATTTAGGGATAACTCGATGATTTTCTCTAAATTGGGGGCCAACCCAGATGTCGATTCTTAAAAGACCCAAATGTACTGCTCACTTTACCCCATCCCATGGGGTGGGGTAAAGTGCTCATAAAAAAAGACATATAAGCGTATATGTTATTAATAACCACATTGTTTCAAAATACTCAGCAAAGGTTCATTTTAGGAAGAAAATAACTTTATTATGCCCCCGACCGAATTTATTAATTCCCTCAATAGTCAGAAGTTAGCCACAGCTTCGTAGCGTCTCGTAAAGTACTTCAGTCTCTTCAGCTGCTACATAGATGAACTTAAAACAAAGATGTGTACCAAAAGGTTTTAGGATACATAATAGGTATTCTTAGGTTTTAATCCCTAAATATCAGGTTTTGGAATTCTCTCTCTCTCTCTCTTTCATGTATTGTTCTTGTTCGAAGTACTGCTAGTTTTAAACATTTATAGTTTAATAGTATTTATAATAAGTCTACTTAGAAATGAATTATTCCACCGATCTTGAAAATTCTTTCATTAAAAGTGCTTCTAAAAATTCGTCATTACTAAACGCACCATTGTCAGGAGACTGACGGTCGTTTTGGAAGACGGTTATTTTTGTAAGTAGTAACGTAACAATTAAGGCAAAAAAAAAAAACACCGCTTTTTCTTGAATTATTGTTACAAGTAAAAGTTTTTTTTTTCGTCCCAAGATCGTTTTAAGATTAAACTCATTTTAACAATTTAAAAAGCAAAATTTATGATTTGTCCTTCGATTATAAATGTTAAACAAAGCACTGAAAGTTTAAATCTGTATAAATTTTAACTAGTTCACTGGAAATGTTTTCGCTCCAGTATTATCAGGAGCGTCACATATTTTATACGAATGTGGCTGCTGTACCATTTGTTTTCCTCCTCGTTCTCCCATTTCTAAAGAATTACATGAACATAGCGTATAACCGAGGTTATGAGAATAAGACGTATAAAAGAAATATTTTACTACGAAAGTAAATGTAAAAGTGAATAGGTATCAAGGTGAATCGGTGCCTCACTAGCCAAAATGTTACCATATTCCGCAATGACGCTTCCTAGCTGTAATCGCACGTATTTCGAATAAAAAATTAAAATGATTTATTTCGCTCATTTTAAGTTTTGTGAAATGTAGTACTATTAAATTAGGTTTATAAAATAAGTTATAGATATATGTTTTAGGAGTTGTGAAATCAACACCACATCACTTTTTTTTAATGTGATAAATGAACATCCTTTAGGTCAGTAACAAATCTTATTTTTTTCATTTACATCTTTTGAAAGCTTTACCTTAACCATTTTGCTCTAGCCGTAGAATTGTGTTTTCCTTTTTTTTCAAAGAAAATTAATTTATTGGAAGTTTATCTGAATGCTTTTCAAAAATTCCTTTCGAAAAAAAATACTTGCTTGAAATTATAAATGGAATTAAAATATTTTTTAAACATATTACTAAACTGTTCTGAATGTATAGGTAGTAGATCGATGGAAAATTTTCCGTGAAATATAATTCTATACAGTATGTTTTAAATTTTATTTATGTAGTAAAATATATTTTACTCAAATGATTAAAATGATATATATCTTAAATATACGTATAGAGTAAAACATTAGTTGTAATTTTTATATTGAATAAATTTAATTAATTAATACGAATAATCTTTATAATAATAATCTTTCAATGACACGACTTTAAGGTTTGAGATTGAAAAAAAAAGTGAGAGCCATACACGTCATGTTCTTTTCTTTAGAGCAGAGAGACAAGAGTTCGTTCATTTTCGTTCTGGGGGAAGAAAATGCACTTGTACATTGTTGCGATGTTCCAGACTTCAAGTCAACTTTTAAAATATGATGCCTGATAAAGGGTGACTTTTAATTGATTCACTAAAAAGAAGTCTGAAAGCATTACTTAGCATAAGAGCAATAATTATACTTTCCTACTTGTTGGGTATTTCATTTATATGAAAGGAAGATTTGAAAGTTTTAATTTGATACTGAAGAAAGTTTTGTTTTCAGATTACAAATAAACAATTTGAAGAGATTTGAAAGTAATTCCTATGTTGTTTGTTCAAAAGCGTGGGAACGCGAAGTATGTCTGTTTTCTTTGAGAGTAGAACTAGAGAGAGGTAAAACAACATCACATCCAGAAGGAATGGCTAATAAGACTGCTTCTGATACATTTCTGACCGGCTTTGGTGCTCATTGGAAGCAAAAGTAAAAGAAGGCACCTTTGCAGGAGCAGACATTACGAAACGGATAAGAGTAAAATCAAGAGCCTAAAATGAACACAAACGAAAGTAATGCTTGAAAATCTATCAAACTATCAATTACTAAATTTCTCGGAAACAACTCGGATCCAAAATTATCAAAGCTATTATACAAGACATTAGAAAAATGGAAAGGCATTATGAAAGAAGACAAAATATCGACAAGTTGGCCGATTGCTGTTGGATAGAGAGGACAATTCTTATAGTGCTCAGCTCACTCGTGGAAAAAAAATCTTTTGACGGCATTTTAAAAAAAAAGTTTAAAAAAAAAGGGCTTTAAAATTCTTATATTTATTTGTCATTTATTATTATTAAAAATTAACGAAAATTGTTATTTGTACACATCTACGGAGTTTTAAATTTTTATTCAATGTCAAAATTTCATGATTACAGTTAATCACCGCAAAATTAGCAAAACCTTTGTAAAGAAACCGTACTATGTAAGAGAAAAAAAAGGATAAAAAACCTTTTGGATTTAGCACTGAAATATAAGCATGAAGATCAGTATTCAAAATTAAAACAATTTTTGAGACTTATTTTTTTAACCCTGTATAATTAATGCAATTAACTGAAAGTAAGAAACCAATTTTAAAGTTTCGGTGAATAAAATAGTGTTATTTTGGAAAATTTTTAAAAGCAAATTCATTTTTCGTAAAATAATGCAAATTTTAATGAGTTTACTGATTTTTCTTAGTAATACGAGAAAAATTCTTAAAATTATAAATATGTGTATGTCTCACATGAATCTAATTTATAGAGAAAATATTTTAATATCTGAAGCAACAAACCTGAATCATAGGCACCAAGTTCCTTTATTATTTTCTCTTATACACCTGTTCTTTCAGATTAGCCGCAAAGCAAATTACCTCGTTCGGAAGGTCCCAATTGCAGAGCATCGTCATTCCATCTTGCATACATCAATTTCTTCCCATTTAAGATGTGACTTTTGAAACCACGATTCAGTATCCTTAATGATTTCTGAAAATGGTCGATTTACCATCACACTTTTCATAATATTTTTTTCTTTTAAAGCATAGCAACATAGTTTTTTCCCCCTTCGATTTCATTTTTCTATGTGATACTCTTTCGACTTCTTCAATCTTTGAGTTTCTTCGTTTGAGTTACGTTGAATCTACCTCGAACTGAATTAAATCCATAAACGGCTGCTCCTTCTCTATTTTTATAAATAAACTTTTTTAACTTTAATATTTTTGCGCGAAATATATTTAAAACGGTAGTTACCAAAAGTTAACAGGATACTATACTTGACATTATTTGCAAAGAGATACTGAACGAGAAATTACGACAAGATATAAGCATGCAAAAATTCATATTTAAGGCGACTGGAAAATATTCCTTCAAACCGAAACTCTGAAACAGACTAGCATACAATGAGTTATGAGCTTATAGGCCGTGTACGTGGTTCTTTTAAAGTTTTTTCATTGAACAAAGGGTAACTTAGAAAAAGAATAGTTACTTTTTGTTTCTATTTTATATGTGCTCTGTAGGCTCGTTCCTAGGTCATTAATCAGCAGACTGAACAACTGCTCCTGGGATACCTTCGATCGATACCTTCTATCGATGTAATGTATTTATAACGTATTATATGTTATTATAGATATGTATATGAAGTCCAACTCAATTAAAACGACACCATTTCTGACGACACATCGACTATAACGTCAAAATCGCTAGTACCAACTGTTCCCTATAACACGTTAAACGACGTTAACGTCATAGTTTTATTGGTGATTTCGATTTTAGCTTCCCCGCCTAGCAGTTGTAACTAGAATGTATGTGTTTTCTTAATCTTAGCAAATTTAGAACTGGAAATTTAATAGTTTTTAAAGAAATGGGTTCATGTAAAACTGTGGATGATATATTTTAAACTAGTGGAAAAATAACGAACTCCCAGATAAATCACGAAGTAAATATTGCCCCGATATCAGCAACACAGACGAAAAACCTGTCAACGTGTTTACTATTGTAAAATCTTTGAACAGTTTACCACTTTTATAATGTCAAGAGTCATTGTTTCGTGTACGGCACCATAAGCGACTAAAGGATGCATTGCAGGACTCATTCTATCCCGATCTATATCTCTGCAGATGTAAAGCCGTCATTAAAGCTAGAGGAGGAATAACCAAATACTTAATTTCAATTAAGTCAACAATATATTTTCTGTTTTTTTTTTTTTTTTTTTGTTCTTTATTTTTTCTAAATTAAAAGTTTAATATCTCTTTTTTTGTCGCCCATCCTGCCATTTAAAGTTTCTCCAGATGAGAGGGGAGAAGGTGGCAAAGGTTATGTACATTCAATGTATATTGTCGTTAAAAAAGAACAAAATACACACATCACACTTTTCAAGAAAGGTGGGGGGGGGGGGGGGGTGGAGGACATTGCTCCTCCTGACTTACATAAATGACGGGCCTGTTTGTCGTGTTGTAGTTTAAGCTTATTACTCAAAGAAATATAATAATATTATTCCATTTCCGTTGCTAACAGGTAACATGATTATATTTTACATAATTTCAGTCATGTTCGACGTTAATTGTTTAACTAGATGTGCTACAGAACCTATTATTGCAGAACAGTGGTGGCGATGTATTTTTTTTTTAACCACCAGCTTATACCGTGGAGAGACATAAAAAATATCTTGATGTGGAACTAGTTAAGCATTGAGAAGTTAGATGCACACGCACATTATTTGCAACGCTACTGCAATTTGGTTCCGCCTTTCACAAATCAGAACCCGCCTTCCCTTTCCCCATTCGACGGCCGACCCCTTTCCTGTCCCACCCGCGACAAATTAGGGACTCTTGCTTTCATGTCGAAATCATTCCCCCATCGAACCTCCTTTTCTCATCTCCCCGAATACCACCCGAAACTTTCTTTAGCATCATTTGACTGTTTATTACATGCTACTCGACGCTGTATATCTGACAGTTTTCACTTTCGTTTTATTCAGACAGTTTACCTGAAGTCACTGTTTCGATTTTGGGATGTTTTGGAGGTCATTGCGAAGCATCATTTCATACTAAAAGTTTGAATCTCTCGTTTCGTCTATCTAATCGTAAAATGAACAATAATTGCTTAATGTTAAATTGATTAGCCTATTTAAACTTCAGATTTGCTAAAGTACGGTATGGTCCTAAAAAAGCATTGAAGGGACAGAAAAAATGGAGCATCTATTGAAGACTTACATGAAAGGATCATGCACAACTGATTAAACTCTATTTCATGTTTTATGAAGGAACCTTATTATGGATTAAAATTATTTTACACCGAAATAGAATTTACTTCTTTCTGTAGTCAAAGGCTATGACAACTTTCGATTGAGCAATTTACTAAAAATAATGCTTATAAAAACTGACTTACTTGGAATATAAAATAATCTTGTGGAAAAATCCATTGTGGAATGAGTGACACAGAGAGCCATAGATTTTATTTTGAAATATATGAAAAATAATAAGATTTCAATCCGAAATATTATTTGAAAACATGTCTAAATCATTTTTGATGGAAACTCTACTTACAAAGACTGATGCTGGAACCGAAAACTCCAATTTCGAGAACAAAGCAATTTTGCATAAGAATTTGTGGTCTACAAATAGCAACGTTATGTTGCCCCATTCTTTATGTCTGTCTCCCCATCACTTTTGTAGAAGCTTTGGGTTTCCAGAATATATCCAGAAAGGCATTTTGAGTTATGCATCGCACGGGACCCTGGATTGCACCGCATGCATTCACGATTCCCAAAAAGTAAACCCTCTTGTCAAGACGCAGCCACCTTCATTGACACAGCAAACGCCGACATCAAACAGCAATAAAAGCGACTCAAAAAATGAGAAAGGGACAAAGCAATCGACAGCGCTTCCTAAAGAAGAAAACGGTAAGTGTTTTCTTTCTTTATTATTTTTTTTTTCCTTTTTTGTCCAACCGATTGATTTAAAGATACTTTCCAAGATGTTGTTTCTGTATGAAACTAAATTTCATTACTACTCCTTTCTGAAAGGTAAATTTTGACCCACCACCAGAGATGCAAAAACCTAGATTCTGAGAGGCGGAAATAAACCAGAGAATTTTGGGGATTAAATCCGGGAATTTTGTTAAATATATCCTGAACTTTTGGGAACGGTGGGAATTTTGATATAATAAACAAAATTCATCATTTTTAACGTTGATATTAGGATTACTGCATGAGTATAATGATTTTCTTTAGATGTTAAATGTCTTAAATTCTTGCATGTTCTCAATAAAACTTTAAGTAAAACTGAATAAAATATCTTGTTGAATCAGCTTTTTTGTGTTTTCAAACAATAATAGAAGTTTTTAATTGATATAAGAATATAAGTAGTTATGCTAATATAAGCGAAATCTTTACTTGTATTCAGATATTGTTATGAATGGTATGACTTTAGATTATTACTATAGTAAAAATCAAAATAGATGTAGAAACTGTTTAAATATTTAATTACAAAATAATAAGTGAGTGCTACTTATTGCAATTTCAGTTATATCAAAGGGTAGCTCTAAAATGTTCACGGCATTTTATGTCAGATAATTTTTTAAGAAAAGAATGAGTAATTTGCATTTACAACATTAAAAGAGATTAAAATTGAAATTGTTGAGAAAAAAGAATCTTTAAAAGAAATGTAAATTTTCTTTTCTTAAAAGTATTTTAAAAATCGCTGGAATTTTCAACATATCTTTCCCAAAAACTCGGATTTTCCCCCCTTTGAACCACCCAATTAAAATATTTCGGATTGTTTCTGGAATTATTACATTCGACTGACTTATGGAAATTTTATACTTGTGCTTTTGACAATAATGTGTTTAAAAATGAGAGTCAATTTAAGGTGATTATATTAATTATATTTGTTTATTTAATGCAATACTGTACCAGATTCATATTCGATTAATTTTTTGATTTGTTAATTAATTTATGATATTTATTAGTTTTTGATATTTAGAGTTAATTTTGTAATTTTATGATTTACTTGTGAAAAATTCTTTCGTTATAGCCTTTTAAGATGCCCCCCCCCCCCCCCCGAAGTCGTCCAGATTATCCAAAAATCTGTATCAACGATTTACGAAACCCTAATGAAACAAAGCGTTGTTTTTGTACCAACTGCTAAAAGTAGTGAAGAGCCGTAACTTACTGCGAAAATGATATTATTGCAAATCTTCACTTTTCATCTGCACATTGCTACCTGAGTGATGTAGCTAGTTTTATATCGCTTATTTCTAATGCTTTGTACTGTTTGTTTTTAATATTTATGACAATAGTTTTAATTGTTCTTTTGTGATGAATAATTTTTTTTCTGATAGGAGATTATTAACAACGAAGTGCACCAAAAATACTAAAGTTGTAAAATGTTCAGGCATTTAGTAAGATTATTGCTTGCGTTTCTTTTTATTGAGAACTGAAGCATTTGTCACACAATGTCGAACTTATAAAGAGCATAGGAAAAGCTGTTTTTTAAAAATGAATTTTATTTAATATTACACTTATATACCTCTTTTTACTTACCTTACTTACTTTATTCTATATTCGCTAGAGACAGATCTTAACACCAAAACAGTCGAGCAAATTACATACTTTGAAGATAGTCTTAGCTTTGTGTTTTATGAAAATGAACAGTCGTAAGTATAAGAAATATAATTTCTCCCAGGAGTTTAACGTTCAATCGTACTATATATATATACATACACAGTCGATTCCGGTTAATCGGACCACATCGGTTCGCGATCATTTTGGTCCTATTAACCGGCTGTTCCGATTACGCGAATATGGCCTCAAAGCCCG
Source organism: Octonoba sinensis (assembly GCA_038502835.1). Lineage (NCBI taxonomy): Eukaryota > Metazoa > Arthropoda > Arachnida > Araneae > Uloboridae > Octonoba > Octonoba sinensis. Next base: position 147,610,142 of record CM076598.1, read on the forward strand.
ACGTACTATACGTTATATATTAAAGCGTTTTTATGATTATTGTGAGGCACACATTTATGGCCATCATACAAACAAGAAATATAAGAAATTTATTTAAACAAATTTAATGCGATTGCCAGTAGGTGCAAACACAAGAAGCCTTTACATGCGTTCAACACTTTACCACCCTGCAACAACGTGCTCAGATCGACACGGTTTCGGTTAAATTCTATTCGGTTACTATCGATTTAATTCAATATCCAGAAATAACTACAAATATCACATAAAATTAAGTTTTAAAAAGCACACAACAGCTATTCAAACTTCCATTAAAATATAAATTACTTATTTTACAATCAAAGAATTTTATTAAAATTATAATTTAATTTTATTGTGCGAGCTGACTGCTGTGCCGAGTAAATTCGAAAATTCATTTGAAATTTGATCTTTGGTTCAATAGCCCCACCATCTTAATGTTTAATAAATAAATTTCTGTGTTCGATGATCCGCCGTAAATCCGTTCTACGCGGGCCACTTATCTCTCGTTTTATATTTGCTTTCATTTCTCTGGTCCGATTAACCGGATTTTTGGTCCCAATAAGCGTATAATATTAGGCTCATACAATAGGAAATGTTTTGATTCTCTAGAGTTTGGTCCGAATAAGCAGCTGGTCCGATTATCCGGTGGTCCAATTAAGCGGATTCCACTGTATATATATATACAATACGATTGAACGGTTAATGTCCTGGGAAGAATTATTTTTGTTATACTTACAACTGTTCATTTTCATAAAACACACTTTATTTTTGAGCTAAGGAACGAGGTGCATGCCTCACCTACACTGATAGAAATTTCATCATGAAATTACGGTTAAATAGCCATCAGCAGTCTGTCTATCTAATTAACCGCTAAATTTACGGTTTGGAACATTTTTGTATCTTTACCGGTTCTAAACAATTTCCAATCAGGTTGGTTAAAAAACTGTTAATACAAAAGTTTACGGTTTCATAACCATTTATAACTAGCATGGTTTCGAAACTGCAAATGTAAGTTTTCACGGTTTTCACGAGGTGCGAGGACACGGTGGTGCCAGTGGAGCAGGAGGTTTGCCGGAGACAGGGATAGAACCACGGACCTCCACGGTGGAAAGCCAGTACGTCCATGCTTTATGCGATGGACTTCACACTTCTTCGATCCACAACCAAGATGGACGCCCGATTCTTATTGACTAAGAGACCTAAGTAGCGCTCGTAATTACGGTTAGTTAAACGTTCTTTAGGAGAAACAGAGAATAAAGGATTTTTTTTTCACAATCAGCGGTTTGAGAACTATCTTTTTAATGATTATTCGACTGTTGTAATTAAATATGGTAAAATAACAATCAAAGAAATTGTTATATTACTATTTTTTTACGAAACTTTTTAAGAGTATAAGAACACTATTTTGAAATAGCTCATTTTAGTTTTGCCTCCGTCAATCCAAAGCTATTCAGCCTTAGTACGGCGAGCCTTCCAGTTGCTGGTCTTATTTTGAAGTCTTAATATAGGTGGACGCTGCAGGCTGTAGTAGATTTGGCGTTATTAATAAAATACATAACGGAGAGGCCTGCTTTTTGAAAATTCTACCAATCGACAGAAATAGGCTGATTAGAATTATTTATTTGAGCAACATTTGCACGAAAATCAATGAACGTAACTAAGCCGGTCAAGACAAATAATTAAGTGTATTTACTGCTCACAAAAGAAACAAAAAATCCTTTAAACGCAAATATGGAATTTGGAAAATTTTTACGGGTTCCAAATACTTTGATTTTTTCATAACAATTAAAATCTGATCAGAAAAAGGGTTCCAAATAGGGAAGACATTCATTTGAGAGTTTTTTGAGATCCTGAAAGTTTTGAGGGAAACTTTTAATCAGCATTTTTTGAAAGAACAGCAGTAAATATGAGTAAATATGAAAAGAAATTGGGTTGCCAATGTGCGATTTTATACTACGAAAGTAAAAGAATATGAAGCTTTTATTGAAATTACATCTGATTCATCTTTCATCCTTGGTACAAAAATTTTAATTAATGCCTTTAGTAAAGTAATTCTAGTGTAGTTTAAAAGATGAATATTGTTTCTCGATGGTACAAAAACTATGTCAGGACTTAAGTCATTTGCAAAAAAAATTTAAATGGAATCAGTTTACGTGTTGATAAAAAATAAATGCTGTAACAGACGCTTGTGGTTAGGAAGGGACAGACGTGTGTGGTGGTTACACACCAGTGTTCAACTTTCATCCATAAAGCCATATAATAGTATAGTCCACATAAATTAAATATATCTGAAATAACAGAAATCAGTACCATTCTTGTCATTAAAATTCTACCTTCCAAAACCTTGTTTGAATATTATATTTGAACTTATTTAAATAATTTTTGTCTCAACTGTTAATTTTGATTGATGCCCAATTGTCTTTTTTTAATGAAAATTACTAATTGGGGAATATTTTCGCAATACCATACTATTGAAGAAAACAGGGGTTCTATGGTAGAAGACGATCTTTAGAAGGGTTACAGCGCATCAAAGAAATTAGGAAACTCTGCATTATTGCATTCAATTTTGCGCTGCTGTGTAGAGAAGACAAGAGAAGGGGAGTATTCGAGGATTGGAGGAATTTTACTGATTAAATCAATGCAATAATATTTTGGGAAAATATTGTCAGGTGTTGTTACTGTCTTATCTCACAGAAAGGCAAATGCACAATTTTTTTAATCTTTATGGGCAAACTCGTGACCTAGAGCAACACTTTGGGCTAGGCATCAGCATCTTCTGGATTATAATTCCTGGGTTTTATGAGTGCTTGACTGGATTAAAAAGTAAATTTTTGGTTTTACCTACATCGTAAACAAAAACTTCGATTTATTTTTGTATTATATATTCAATAACAATTGGGTTAACTGAGAAATTCAGAATGTTTCCTCTTTACACGAAAATACTGTCACTCAGTTACATAGGGCAGTCGACAGGGTGGTAAGGCGCAGGTCTCGTACGCCCAAGATCCCAAGTTCAAACCTGGCCCAAGTCGGTGGATTTTCAAGATGCAGAAAACCGTCTGCGCCCATGTCGCATGATTATGCGGCATGTTAAAGATCCCTTGAGTATCCGTTTGGCTTGGATACTCTCGGCTAAATTAATTACCTAGTGCAATTCGCATCAAATGAGAGCTCAAGTGCCGCCATCTAGGGGAAACTGAGCGTCCAAATTCTCAGTGGCAATGGCATCCACCGACAGTGGTGCTACTTGAAAAAATGGATGCCGATTGCCGGGGTACGCACTAGGTCTGCAAAGGTTAGTGACCATACGCAGACCCATTAAAAAGAAGAAAAAAGTTGCATAGGGCAATATCCGTTCACTTAACTAAATTTTTTTATGTGTGGAAAGCTTTGAAGCAGAAATATAACTTAAAATCAGCATGATTATCCGTTTTTTTCTTGGCTTTGCTGCTTATATTTTGGTTGGAATCAAAATATTCTTCATTATAATCCAAGGGTTTTCTGAGTGCTCGTATGGATTTAGAAGGTACATTTTTGGCTTTCCCTACATACATCGAAAGAAATGACTTCGTTTTTTTGTTTTTGTATTAAAATTCAGTAACAATAATGGTTAACTTAGAAAATCAGGATGTTTCTTTATTAAAATAAAATATACAGTCATTCAGTTAAGCAGCAAAATAGACTCTCGTTTAACAAAACTTTTATCTGTGGAAAATAAAAAAAAATTAGTTATATTGACCTTTAAGTTATATTGAGCTTTGTTGTTGTTGTAGTGTCCTCGCGCGTGGCGAGGAAGAATGGGTACGCTGTTAGTGAGTCTAACGGGACCCTTGTAGGCAGGAGTTCGATTTCCGACCCTTTGAAAGGTCTCTTAATTTTTTGAATCCGCTCCCAGATGAGAGACCGTCACCTGGGATTGGCACCCCCAGAGGTATCGTTTCACTTGGAGGACAATCAAGCCACGACCTATTAAACGTGCCCTTTAGCGAACACGAACCGCAGCAACTCGCCGCGAGAGGTTGTCACCCTCAAAAGCTCTGACCTCAGTCAATGTTGCTTCACTTTCGCTGTTCTGCGAAAACCAAGCTTCTAGCGACTGGTCTACTGCGGGACATATTGAACTTTAAAGCACAAATATAACTCAAAATCAGCATGATTATCTAAGTTTTTCTTGGCTTTGTTGTTTTATATTTTTATTGATAAACTTCTTCTAAAAGAAAAAATCAACATCTTTTTGTATTATGCACCGAAAGATCTCCTGGAAATCATTTATCCGGAGTCTGACGCAAAATTACGGATACTTAAAACCAAGAACCTATAAAGTTTTTAAAAAAGATAATTACCGAGAATAAAAAACAGAAAACGTTCTATACACTGATTGCAACAAATAAAGCGCCGCTGTAGTGGCGCCGTCTGTGAGCACACTGAATTACTACTTATGGTACACAAAGCCAAAAGGGATCCTTGTGCCTCCGCCGCGGATTAGCAGGCTGCTCTCTATAGCTGAAGTTAGATCTCATCATCATCACCTAGATTTGCAGATGGGCGATCAGGCTCTGAAGGGGCCTTTTACCCGGATATCCTTTGGGAGGAGTCAATGGTATGGTCATCAAGTGCCCGAAGGCATACATCTTGGTCCCCGAAGGGCAGAGAAGGGAAAGGTAGGAGAAAAACGATGAGCCGGGGCTCGGTGAAACAAAGATCGTCAATTCCTCTCGTTTTCGTACTCTTGAAGGGCTTTCTTCAGGAGAGTCAGTAAGTCATTTGGTCGTTTGTGGTTGGAGGCTTGCATCTGAGTGGGGCATTTTCTGGCTGGCGCCGTTTTCTTGGCAGCTCGGTTCTGGGGGTGTCTTGGGCAGTCTAAACTCGTCGCCGGGTGCGTTGCGTGGCAATTTGCGCACTGCGATGGGCCTTCTTTTTGCTGACAGTCCTTGGATCGGTGGCTGCCTGCGCAGTATTTGCATCGCTCTCTGATGTTGCATGCGTAGGAGTTGTGACCCCACCGCTGACACCTGAAGCATTGGGTGGGGCCATTTCTGAGTCTCATTTTTTTCCGTCTTGACGACGAAACCGTCTATAGTGAGGGGTTCTCTGAATATTTTCAAGTTTTCTTTAGTGTGCGGCAATTGCACGCAGAATATGGGCAAAGGTCCATTTTTCCCGCGGAATTGCTTCATCTGGAGAGGCTTCCTGTCTTGTGCTGCTAATTCTTTTTCCAGGGTTTTGGGATCAAAGTTGGTTGGGAGTCCCTTTAGAATAACTTTGATGGGCGGGCATTGATCGAACCTTGGGGCGTAGTACTCCTTATTGCACTCTTCGGCATAGCGGATGACCGCTAGGTGTCCGTCTTCAGTAGAGGGGTACACTTTTACTTCGTCTTTAACAAGCTTAATTTCATAGTTTTCATTGTGTTTTTCCTTTATCTTAGTTAATGCGAGAGCTGGATTACCTTCGTTTATGATGACTACCGGTCTTCTCTTTGGGGAAATTTTTTGGGGGAGGCTTCTTATCCTTTTCGTTGAGTGCTTCGGTGAGTCTGCGTACCTCGGAACGTAGCTTAACGCATTCCTTTTCATTCTTTTCAAGTTGGTCTTTAAGGTGGGAGATTTGATCCTTATAATCGTCTTCCGCTTCATAGGTAGCAAGCTTGGTGCTGACTTTGACCAGAGCGTTAGCGAGGCTGCAGTAGATTTGGAAATCGTACAGGTTGGTTTCATTCCCTTCATGTGCGTAGTCTCGGAACCAAGCTAACTTGATTGTGATTACCGCTTTGAGCATCAATAAGGCTGTATCACTACTCTCTTTTTCGATTCGACTTTGCAGACAAGGCCAATCATGTAACTTGGTATCAACCAGTTTTCTTCCAAATGCACAGGTGGCGTAGGAGTCGTTCTCCTCGTCCGGGGCTGAGGCCGCGTTGACGGGTGTTACCTCGCCGGCCCTGAGAAGGGCCTCGGCACTTCTGTCCACTGGACTCGGGGCTTCCTTCTTTAGTTTCTTCGTCTTCGACATCGTTGCTTGGAACGTCTTCTTCCTTTTTTCGAACTCTTATTGTTAACTCGTATCAGCCTCTCTTACCTCAACTCCCAAACTCTTCCTAGAATCTCCATCTACCAGACTGCTGAAGTTAGATCATACGCCAAGAATATATAATGCAATTTTGATAATTTTTAAAACGGTAGTTTCAGATTTCAAGCGCTTATTTAGATTCACTTATACGCCAACAGTATATAATGTATTTTTGACAATTTTTAAACTGGTAGTCCAGATTTCAAGCGTTTATTTATGTACTTCTTTACAACTTTTTAAACTGGTAGTCACAGATCTCAAGTATTCAGTTTTACGTAACTTAACAAATCCTTCTCTGTAGTTTTATAGAGTGCAGAAAAGCAAGAATTTAATTGAGAAATCGTTATCAACAAATTTGAGCTTTTGATTTAAAACACGTGCTTCGTAAATTTAAAGAAACAGTCCGTTTCCCTTCTGTAGTTTTACAGAAAGTTTTTACCATGTACATAGCAAGTGATGAGTGCTCAATTTGTATATTTTGTGCTCCGTTGATAAGTAAGTTTCAAAACAGACAAAATAAACATCTTTAGTTTTTTCCTCCTTATTTACCTCTAAAAACATCCGAATGACTCCGATACAGATTTCTGAAACACTCTTCTGCATCCGCAATATACATTTAGTAATAACATACGCACAAGTGACTTTCTATTGTTCGCAGGAAATATCTTTTAACGATGAGAATGTTTTCCAGAAAGTGTACCACTTTGCATAAAACATCTTTTTTATGCATTCAAGTTGCCTTGTTTTTTTTTTTTTTTTTTTGGTGCTTTTTCAGCTGCCTTGTACAAATAAATCATAGCAAAAGGGAAAAAAGCATAAATTTTCTTTCTTTCTCGTAAATTTGGCGAATGATGTACGCAGCTGTTTAAGAAAAGCGTTATTGCAGAAAGAAAACATAATATTTCCTATGAAAAATGTCTAAAATGCCTCCTTTCGAAGCGTAAGATTGAAAACTAGGGTGTATCAGTGAAATGTTTAATTAACTTATTGAATATGAGATCTCCCTACTCCAAATTTCCATATTTGTTATCCATTTTGTTCCGACATGAAACCCTTAATTCTAAAGCTTTTGGTTCTGAATACTTTTTCCCCTCTAGATTTCTATATGATTTGTGGATATGGAAAGGTTACTCTATACCCTGTTAATGTTTATGTGTGATTTAATTATACTGCGGAGATATTTTAACCATATTGGAAGCAAAGGTTTATGCAATCTTACATGGTTTTATTATATACACTGAAAGCTCTAATCTATTAGTTTGTTTTTAGTTGGACATTAAGTGCAGGCATTTTATATTCAGACGATGCTGTTTAAACGAGAGAAATTCAATTTATTTTTATTCAAATGACAGCTGCTTTTGAAAATAGAATAAAAGGGTCATGTTTTTACTTATGCCCTCGGTGTTGAGATATTATATGTACCTGAGAGCTATAGTATCTTAAGTCCATTTTTCGAGTTTTTGCAATGAAGTAAAAATAAAAATACCTTAAATTTTTTTAAATGAATATAGAGCGTAAGGCAAAATAAGTGTGTGTTCGCATAAAGACCTGTATGATTATATTTCTTACGCTCATAATTGTTTTATAAATATTTAATTTGAATGATTTTTAATAAATATTAAAGCTTGATTTCAGCATGCAACGGAAATTGTGCACCAAATATACGACACCATGAAGTGAGTATTTAACAAAAGTTTATCAAAATAAATTAAAAAGAGGCTCTGTGTGTATGTACAGGGTGGTTCTAATAAAATGTCCCCTATTCAGGGCATTCAACAAATAAAACCGTTCAACGGATTGATACCAAAATTGGTATGTGGACTATATATACGAGAGATGCGCTCAGGGAATCACGAAGAAAAAAAATGTTCTAAAAATGACCGTTAGGGGCGCTGTTTAGCCTCATAACATGGTTTTCATGTAGGAAATGACCAATAAGGAATATAAATTATGATATCAACATTTATTGTACACTTTTCCGTAAATATCTATCATCTTGCCATTTAAAATCAAAGTGCAGACAGCTATAAGAGTTCATCTGTGTGGCCAAAATAAAAAAAAAACAAGTTTAGGTTATCATGAAATGAATTTTCCTCCTCTGATAAATATTAATATCATTATTTTTATTCCTTACTGGTCATTTCCTACTTAAAGCCCTGTTATTGGGCTAAACAGTGCCCCTAGCAGCCATTTTAGAACTTTTTTTTTCTTCATGATTCCTTGAGCGCATCTCCTGTATAGTTAGTTTACATACCAATTTTGGTGTCAATCCGTTGAATGGGTTTAGCTGTAGGATGGCCATGAATAGGGGAAGTTTAATTATAACTATCCTGTATATGTTTGTACAATTCTACAGTTTACGTCGCATCTTCACCAGAGTTAGCACAGGGGTATTTTGGCACCCGGGGATGGTCGTGGGGGGTTTTCTAACGTGAAAAAAAGATCCAAACCCTTCGAATTTCAGATTTAAACCAACAAATTACACAAAATGGAAAATTATTTTTTCACGGTTAATAACTTTTATTTATTTGCTGACGATTGCTAAAGTGCTTTTCTTTCCTTCTTTTTTTCCTTATCGTTGCTATTTTGTCTACATGTATATTTGCTGATTAAGTTTTAGCATTTGGTATTTAGCATTTCTTTCTCTTTTGTTTTGCTTTAGCAGAAACTGTTGATGAAACTTGACTAAACTTAAGTTGAAATGGTGGGACATTTTTGTAAACTAACTGTTACACGCACTAAAAACTTTTTTTGCGGAAATACATAAGAATCTCCTGGAAATCATTCATCCGGCGTCCGACGTAAGATTACAGAGAACTAAAAATCTTTAAAACACGAAATTATAGAGAACATTCTGTTAATTGATAGCAACAGATTATGTGCAGCAGAAGTAGATCCTGTTGTAAGTACGTCTGAATTACTATTTAAATTGGAAGGAGTGTCTTTCGGCGTAAGCTGCTCAATAGATCGAGCAATAAAACGTACCCGAGCAATATCTATAATGCACTTTTGACTAGTTTTAAACTGGTAGTCACGTATCTAAAGTGCTTAATTATGTGTTTGCAATTTTTAAACTGGTAGTCACGTTCACTTAACGTAACTTAACAGATCTTTCTCTGTAATACTACAGATTGCAGAAAACCAAGAACTTTATTCAGAAACTATTATCAAGAACTTAATTATTGGATTTGAAACAAGTTCTTCGTACATTTAAAAAAACACTCAGTTTCTGTATCTTTTTACTTATTTTTTTTAGTGAAATACTTAATGTTATATAAAATGAATTCTTAGAGCACACTAAAAAATGTCTTCCATGCTTTATGGTCTTTCTAAGCAAAACCAAATCTACGTAATATGATACTAGTATACGAATAAAAATTTTCTGGAAAAAATGAATAATTAAATCCTCCAATGTTGTTCATCATCCTCCCTAAAGTTGTCGAGATGTCCCATAACAACCCTGATAGAAAATGATCTTGACTAAAATGTAGAATATTGATGCAAAAATAAGTTTGAAGGTGCGGAATTTCTTGAAAATTCATACGTATGGTTTCATTAGTTCAAAACTTTGATAAGAATTTAGAATTTTTTCTACTCTAACGTAGGAGAGAATGAATAGAAGGAAAATCTGCAGATAATAATATGAATAAAAATGCTTTTTTCATTAAACTGATTTTTCAAGGATATAAGAACCTCTTCTTTATTGAAAGAAACTTCATTCAACGTTGCAGGTGAAGCAATAAGAGATAATACTAGCAACAATAATGCATATCGGTATTCAAAGAAAGTTCCTTGGAGAGAAGGGGGCTACTGTGGACAACGAGAATGATGCTGTTATTTTTCAGTTTAAGTTTCTGAGTAAATTTTTGCAGTTTTGCAACACGGAAACACATTTCTATATGAAGTTTCGTGAAATTTCATTTAATAGTTCCATCGGAATTAATAAAATAAGGCTGTTTGGTGTAAAAGCAAGTTCATGATTTGTTTTTTAACTAGTAATTTTGACTACTTTGATTGAAAATTTCAAAAAAATAAGGATAGTATGTTACAAATGAATATAATCACTACATGTTTTGATACTCCCTTCCTTTTCGCAAGGCTTAAATTTGCCACTGTTACACGCGATAACTTATAATTGACACCATGAGGATTATGTGGACACGTGGTGGAGGGGGGGGGGGAGCAGGGCTAGTGTGGACATTTTAAAATCGGCTTTTTTCAGCTTTCAATGGTAAAAATATTAATTTAATATGAAGATTGTAGGGTATCACAGTATAAGCAACATTTTTCGATACGGAAACTGATGAATTAAAAGTTGAAGAATTGGAAAAGAGTTAAAAAACAGAAATTAAAGTAGGAGATTTTTTTGTTCAATTTCCCTGTTGTATCGCAAGACATCCGGGCCTAACACATTTCAGGTATTGTTCAAAAAGGCAGAAAGCTTATTATGTAGCTCATGTAAACTGCAATGTTAACACACATTAAAGGTTTTTTTTTTTTTTTTTTACAAAGAACTTGTTTTTACAAACAGGCTAAAGATTTAAAACTGATTGTATGAAAATTAGCAAATAAATTACAATACTTCAATTTTTGCATTTTTTACCGGTTTTTAAAAATTTTTCTCCTGTCTGTTTTCTTTTTTCTTTCGTAATCTTGTCATGCACGTAAGCAGGCTTTCATAACAAAGACGTAATTGGTACATCACCATTTAAAATATACTTTATTAAGATTAACAGTGCTGAGGAACTTGCTGTTTTAAGTTTAAATTTATTTTATTAAAATTTTACATACATTTATAAGAGTTGTATTACATTGTATGAATCGGTATTCTAGATTGTCCACACTAGCCTTACCACATGGGGCTAGTATAGACGTAAACAACTTTAAAAAAATACGTTATTAAAAAACTGTATAGCCGAATAATTTCTTATATCAACCAAATTAAAGGTAAAAGTCCAAATTATTGTAAAACATACTTGATGCGTCAAGAAATTGTATTTAGCACATTTTTTTACAAAATTTATAAAAATTGTCCACACTAGCCCACTTTCCCCTTACTCTACTCGGGGCTAACTAGATCATTTTAGATGTAACATGGAAAAATACTGTTCTAACTGTTCTTCACAATAGTGACTTTAAGTCTCCTGTATTTTCTGTTTATTTATGGGCTTTGTTGCTGAAACGAATATCAAGATCAGTTTCTTCTTGAAAAATGAAATGAAATATCTTTACTTATTTTCTTTTCAGATTGTAAGGACTTTAACCCGGGAGAAACACCAAGTTGCAAGAGAGTGAGGACAGCCTTTAGCAGCTCCCAACTAGTAGAGCTAGAAAAAGCATTTGCTACAAACATGTACCTTTCTCGTCTGAGAAGAATTGAAATAGCAACTTACTTACGACTTTCAGAAAAGCAAGTGAAAGTATGGTTCCAGAATCGGAGAGTGAAACTTAAACGCCAAGGATTTTCTGAAAAGAAATGCCAATGCCTACGAAGCGCAAAATCTCGCAATTCAGTAAGTTCAACGGTCAATAGTGATGGTACAGTTGAATGTTCATCATCTTGTTAGCAAGTTGGGCCTTAAACATTTCTAATTTGTAGAATGACATGATTATTGCAGATAACCAAAAACAAGCTAGTCGTCTTGTCAGTAAAGATCATCATGTTAATTATGTAAGCATGACAATTTCTATACTTCTTTTCTCTTACGAAAGAACTCCAAGAGGTTGTTTCTATACCATTTTAAAATTAACAGTATTTTGACCCCTTTAAAATTCTGAAACATTGCCTTAAGCTGTTTTTGAGTCATTGCTTATGATGAAAATCTTGAAGCGCAGCGGATACACTCGCTTTGAGCTGGCTGGAAAAGCTGACTTGAAAACTGAACTGGTTTTTACAATTTTGCAAGTGTGTCAACTGTCTCAGTTGTGCTTAGTTTTTCAGTCATCAAAAGAAAAACTGAGCTGAACCATTTTGGTATTTTTCTGTTTATAATAAGAACAGCGACACGCACGGACAACATTCAAAGTGGCGCTGGTGAAACCACCTATTTCATTTTTCGTTTCTAGGAAGTTGATGAACTCATATTATTGCAATTTTTTTTACGCGTTATGATGTCTGAAATACTTTACAATTATCAATTCTATACAAGCATCAAGAGTATAAATTAGTTTATTGTATAAATGTATGTAACAGTATATAATTACTTGAGCAAATTTTGAAGTAAATTAAAAAAAATATAAGACATAAATTTTTTTAAAAACTGAGAATATGTTACGAAATACATCTATGTTATACATTTTAAGAATTGAGAATCGTGAAGCAGAATATCAAGTCCGCTTTGTTTCGAATTAAATCTTGTTTTCTGTAGTAAAATTAAGAGCTTTAAATTAAAATTAATTATTCAACAGTTCGATGTATCTTAAGATTAAATGTAAAAATAATGCTTTTGCAGTACTTAAAATCTAATGAAGGTCATTTTTACAATTTTTTTTACAAACTTCTTACATTATGTCAAATGAAAAACCTATAACCATTGTTTTACAAGGAAATTATTCAATAACATTTAAATTTTTATTTTCATATCGTGATCTAACTGATCGCAAATGCTTAAGAATTTTATTTCTTTTATAGTTCTCGTAAAATAAAACTTTTACATGAAATATACAGTGTTGAAAATTCTTAGTCTATGTTTTAGTAGCAACAAGTGTATATATTCTTTAGAAAAAATAAGTAAATGAAACGTTATCTCACAAAGGAATCTTTTTATTAGTACATATTACAGCACATATTACAAATGAAAACAGTTCTTGATACATAAAGTCGATCGGAACCTCACAACACTTAATAACAAACTTTAAAGAAATTATCATAGGAGTTCTGCTCATCATTAAAACACAGTATAATTTTTTTTAAATTTATTTTTATTTATTTATTTTTGAGATATTCTTTTTATTTTCTTCTTAAAACACTACAAATGATTTTCAGAATACAAATTTGTGATTTTTGAATTAATGATGCGAAAACGCTGTTTCAAAAAATTCGTTTTTATCAATACATATTACATCCCATATTACAAATGACCATACTTTTGGTACCATATTAAAACCAAACAACACTTAATAACTTTAGCTAAATGATCAACGAGTTCCACTCATCATTGAAACAAAATGTAATCTATTTTTTCCTCAGATGCAATGAAAAATATTTTTCTCATTTTCTTCTTAAAACACAACCAATCATTTTGAGAATGTAAATTGTATGAAATTTTAATTAATAGTGCGAAAACCCTGCTTCAAATAAATCTGTCCTTATTAATACATATTACAGCACGTACTACAAATGAAATAATTCAATGTACATAGAGTCGATTAAATCACACAACACTTAATAACGAACTTTAGTCAAACGATCATCGAGTTCTACTCATAATTGAAACACGTTTTTTTTCCACATATGATGAAAGCTATAGTTCCCATTTTTTTCTTAAAAAGCAACCAATCACTTTAAGAATGAAAATTGAATGAAATTTTAATTAATAATGAGAAAAAGAAATCATGACCTATTTATAACGACAAAGAAAAAAATGATCACAGATAAGTAATGAAACAAGCACACGTATCATGATTTACCGATATTCATTACATTAAGATTACATGTTTCACAAATACAATCAATCAACAGTACATTTTTGAGTTCATTTTAAATATCTAAGTTCATTCACAGACAATAATATTTAAAAAAAAGGATTACAGGTGAAAAAAAATATATTAAAAATACTCTTTTAATTAATTAAAAAATCATACAAAGAGAGAATCCTATATAATTCTAGTCATACTTCAAAACGCTACTCTACAGTATAAATATTCTCTTCAGGGGTATTAGTGCTTAGACATATAAAAGTAAAATTATGAATTGTTATTATTATCATTATTGCACTCAAAATCCTTGTGGTAGCGTAGGAACGGAAGACTTGAAAAAATACTTGCTATTAAAATTGTATTGGCAAAGTTCAAATACGAATTTGAATTCATGGACTATGTTATTTCTAGTTTTCGCATATGTTAAGTTGCATGTTTTAAAAAAAAGTTATTATACTTGAAAGAAAAAGATTGAAAGTGAGAAACCTGTAATGCACTCATTTTTGTTCTAACCTTAAATAATTTTCATGCGTATCAGAGATCTGGTCTATAAAAATGATGCTAAAGAATGATATATTGTGTTCTCACAAAAATGAGCACATCGCTTTATGTGAAGATGAAAAAGTTCTTGAATAAAAAACTTCTTGATACTTTGGCCCTCGAAAATGGCATTTCGAGAAATTTGATTGAACTTTTATGTAAACAATGTGTAAAAGTTCGTTTAGAAAGCTTTAAGTTTACAAACATTTGAAAAATTGTAATCACAATGCAGTCTGTAAAAATCTGAGAAGAGTCTTCGAAAAGGCTTCACAGTATCCAAATGCTGTTCAGTTGAACCATTTTAGCTGCTATCGCATATTGTCAGCTTACCAAATGAGGTGAAAGATTGTATAAAACAAGAAAACTGCATCTTATACGAGATAGGAAGTTAACTAAAGACATTTGTATCGCTTTTGGCTGCTGCCCATTCTTGAAACATGTCATCACTTTTGATTCACAAATTTGTTCAGAATAAAAAATTATTTTAAATTTTTACTCATAAAACAAAGAACCGATTGATTTACATTAAAAAATATAACAAGCAAACAGCATTTATTCGGAGAAATTTCTGTTTCATCAAAAGCTAATTATGTTTGCGAAAAAATATGTATATTTTCATCGAACACCTTACTAACCTACATAATTTTCTGACTACTGAGATATTAATAAAACATATTCTTCCGTTGGACTTTTGGCACTATATCAACCATCATTGAAGTGTATTCTATATTTGTTGACGTTTCACAGCTTTAACTGCCGATATTTTGAAAAATCTTTAGTTTTTCAAATTTTTTTTAGCAAGGGCACAAACTAAATTTTCTTCCAAATGGAGGTAGTTCACTTGTGAACAAACAAACTCAAATACACTTAAGATCGGAGCACACCTATTTACCTTTGCTCAGTATCATTTCAGAAAGCCGTTAAAAATTGAAGAAACATAAGATGTAATTTGCTTTAATTGCATATATTCTTGTACGAGTTCTTCCAAACCTCAGCAAATGTTATAAATGAATGAAATCTGAAAAAGATACTAAGAGGCAACGTTGTTCGAACTATAACTGTCCATGCCATGAATCCGTAGAATCCAAGCTGTACAGGACTCGCTTGAACTTTTTGCATTTCGAAGGTATAGATTATCCAGAAAGTTAAGTTGACCATAAGAAGGAAAGTTATTACTTGTCTGCCAGGCTTTGTATTGTCATGTTCAGGCAGATGAGTCGATCTGCACGTGATGTCAGCGACAAACAGGGATTGGAGGGTGACTTGAATTATGGTGAGGCAACTGGTGATCATGACCAGCAGGTTAGGTGTATGGTGTAGTGGTGAAAGAGTCCCAGCTATAATGCCAAACATAGCGTACGTGTATAAACCAAAGGCACTAACTCGAAGCAATAGGTCTCGGAGATGGTCTTGTCGATCATAATGGAAACGCAGCGATCGAACGCGAAAGAATCCTACGACGATAGCAAAAATTGAGATAAGCATTATGATAGAATGAGATAAATCGGAGAGGTAAACCGCTAGAAGACTTAAGTCTTGGTGGTGGATGAAAACAAAGAATACAATTAAACAAATTGTCGAGATTACTAAGAGGAATAGACCTAAGAACAGCCCTCTGCTGGAACCAGCACAGTTAACCCTGTGAAATGATTGTGAACTTGAAGTTCTGGACAAAGCGTCTTCAGCACTTTGTTCGATGCGAAACATGGGATTGTTGCCTATATTCTTCCACATGACGTATAGTACAGCTGCAGCAATCAGACTGTACTCGACGATAAATGGATACAAGAAAGGCGACGCATCGGAGACAATGGATCCCATGATGTTTTGCTTCTCACAAGGGTTGCTCAAGTTTAGGGAACTGTTGTTATGCTCTGGAAATAGAAATTAAAAAAAGAAGCGTTATGCACATTGAAGAATACTACAAATATCTAATAAAAAATTATTTATACGTGTAAATATTTTTTTAGCTTTTATCTAATGTTTTAATAATGTGTTATTAAACTTCTTCAAAAATATGAGCGCCAAGCATTTTTTTCTTTACATTTTCAAATTACGTTTCTTTATTTAGAATTCTTTGCCATTTGATATTTTCCTTAGTATTTGATTTTACCTCGTATTTGGATACTGTATAGCCACTTCTTCATCAATACAAACTTTTGCAACTTTTCAAAAAGATAATTGTAGAAATCTGATGCACCCCGACTTATTTTATATTAATTAATACTCTCTTTTGGAAATTTTACCACTAGTGGAGCAGCTTGACAAATATAAAGCTATAACTGCAAGTTTTTCTAGAAAACATTCTCCTAGAAAATTTCCTTAGCGCTCCCTTACATATTTTATGCAGTATATCACTCAAATGTCATAATGGATTAAATTTTATTTTTTTAAGGTAATTTAATCATATTTCGTCAAAACCCTAGCAGTATTAAAATATTTTACACCACGATTTCTGTTTAACACTTTTTGAAATTAAAAGTTTTAAGTTTTCTTTTTTTAATGGTTTTATTTTATTTACGGAAAAATACCTTCAGTATTACATAAATTTGTTCAAATGTATATTTCTACGCTTCTGAGGTAAATATTTTACACTGTTGAGTGCGAAAAAAAAGTCAATAGTATATTGTTGAAAGCAAAAGCATTTCAAGTGATGGTGAAAATATATATCTTTACATTAAGAGCATGTTTGAATTGTTTGGGAAAAATCTGTCTATCATTCATTTTGTGTTACGAAAATATATTTAAATTACAATGAATGGACTTTCAATTACATTGAAAATAAATTTTACACACAAAAAAATTACTTAAAAAAAAAAAATTAGTAATTTTTTGACACTAGAAATCTTGTAAATCCGTGAAGGTATAGCGTAAAAGGGACTGCCAATAAATCAGAATGTACAGTAAAACCTCCATAAGTTGACCACCTAAGGGACTGCGACTAAGTGGTCAACATATGGAGGTGGTCAACTTAGGGAATTTTTAGAAAAATTTTGTGCAATATTAGAGAAAATTTGTTAAACTTTTCCAGTATTTTTGAAGGAAAAATTTAGCACTTACTCATTTTTATTTTTGCTGAAGGTTCAGCACATTTTTACAATTTTTTAAGGAAGAATTAAATTTTTGTTTGAGTCCTTGTTTTGTTCATTAGGGAACTGTAAACAGCACTTAGTCCATTAAGAATGCTTGGACATTTTTCTGAAGCAAAATTTTAAAGTTGCTCAAAAGCGAGAAAAAAGAACAGAATGTGCAAGACGAGAAACACGTTGTTTTGCAATTCTGCATAGTTCAATTCCACGCACATCACCCCCCCCCCCCTCCTGAATGTTTTCCCGATTCCAGCAATTATAGACAATGTATGCAGTCCGAGAAATGGAAACATTCAAAAGGCTAGAATATCATTTCTCCTTAACAAAAGGCTGGGCTCAATCTCCGGCATTTCCCTCTCATTGTATGATACTCGAAGTGAACAATGAATTTAGCACCACAAGATGGTCAAGTTTTACTCAGATAAGTCGAACAACTAATCAAGAAAACATTGGTGGTCAAGTTACAGGGAGTAAATTATACATATTTATTGCAAATAATCTAATAAAAAGTGGCCAACATACAACTTATGGAGGTGGTCAACATAGTGAGGTAAAGCTTCATTGAAAATGCATTGTGACCGTTCAAACTGTAAAATTTCGGTCAACATAGAGAGGTGGTCAATGTAGGGAGGTGGTCAACTTTGGAGGTTTTACTGTATCTTTAAATGGTAATGTATATTGATCTTCATCCCTTGGTCCAGAATTGGTCACCAGAGCAAATAAGATCCTATCATTCAAGGCAGTTAAGTTATAAAAATACGTTTACCAGTAATTGATCTATTGTTTTTATTATTTTAATGCTCTTTACTTGTTCCGCAGTGGACCATTTGGTAGAAGCTCGGTTCCCGCAGAACACCAAAAGTGAACCTACATTGACCGATGTCAGTGCTTGGGAAGGTGACGCACTGTTAGCGGCTGCTTGCTCTGGGTCCGTGTCCTTAAATCCCTCGTTACTGCAATGTCCTCCAAGTAAAACTATACTTCTAGGGGTGCCAACCTCAGGTGAGATCTCTAATCTGGGAGCTGGTTCAAAAATCAAGAGACCTCTCAAAGGGCCGGAGGTCGGACTTCAGCATTAGAAGGGCCCCGTTAAACTCAGGAGCAGTGCACCGTCTTTTCTTTGCTTCACGCGAGGACTTGCCAACAACAACTTTAGAAAGTCATTTGATGATCATTGCTATTACAATTTTTCACAACACAAATATTTTTAAATACTTTAATGGAATTTTGACTTCAGATCTTAAGTGCATTTTCAAAATGTTAAGCGCATTTTTTCAACTTTAATGGCATTTTTTAGGTCATTTTTGATGTTTTCAGAGCATTTTCAGGAATTTTTTAGGTTATCAACTTTCAGTGCCTGCTTATATCACTGTTCATTTGTAATTAAAATTACCATATTATTTTATAGGATTTATAATAAAAATAAGTGAAATTAAGTTTACTTTACAACTTCAGGAATCCTTGAACGTGACGGTAAGGACTCTCTTAAAAATATGCAGCCAATTTCAAAACTTTCCTATAGCTGAATTAGAAACTGTCAGGATAAATATTAGTAGTCATATTTGCTTAGAGGTATTATAAATTATGCATGTATACACATCATAGAAGACTCACTGCCAGTTACGAATATTTTTCAAAGCAAAAATCTTTCAGGAGCGGAAGGACTAAAAATAAAGGACAACTTTCAAATCGCATGCAGTTAAATACTGTATTATTATTTTTATGATGCATTAAATGTTAAAGACCTGTAATTCAATAAATTATACCAATGTAATGTTCTATATTAGATTTTAATTTTCCCATGCGTTTGCAGTTAAAAAATTGTGTTAGGAACATGGAATGTTAAGAAAAGAAGATGCATTAATATTTATAATAAATTGGCTTTACGTAGTATTTATAATCTTTTGAAAGTATACTAAAATGTAAATAAACAGAGCAGAAAGTTGTCTTAACAATATTTTTGGAATAATAAGAAATGGTTTTAAAAGTGTCCATTATGAAAAATTTCCCATATACTGGATTCTTTTCTTCTTATAAACAAAATAAGAGATAATTAAACCTGCAAAACCGATTGGCAGATCGACTCCCCTTAAAAACGCATTTTGCTTGGCAACAGAATAGCATGGACTTTTTAAAACTTCCTAAACAATGTTGAATGCACTTCTACTAATTTCTAAATGTTTATGAGATAAAAAAGATCCTGGCAAAAGCACCTGCACTAATTTCTAAAATATTTATGAGACAAAAACGCTTTAAAATTTCAATTGTTTCAAACCGTTTAATTTTAACAGCATTAAATTGATATTGTTTACACAAAAGTATAGGCCAGTCATGTATTATTTCGGTACATTAGGATAGAGTATAGATTTCCGAATTATTTTCAACTCTTTTCGAATGAAAAGTGTTTTGAATGACACTCAAATAGTCAACATTTTAAAAGTATTTTTCTCAAACTTTGTGCTTTTTTTCTACTGTTTAGTTCATTGTTGGTGTTATTTTGCTTGAAAATATGTAAAGGCTTCATACGTGCTGTAAAATTGGTTTTAAATAGTATTTCCTGGATATTCCTTTACCGAGAGCTTTTAAAAATTATTTACAATTTATCCATAACAATAAAAGCTGCAAAAGCGATAGTATACCAATATTATTATTATACATAGGAAGTTTGTTTTTTCGTCTTTTAATAAAATAAATTATTGTTATTAAATTACTCGTAATATTACCAGTTACTCGGAAGGGCAAAATAAGTTCCTCCAAGCTTGAACCGAGGCCACTTTCACGTTGATTTTCTGCAATTGCTTCCAGCGCTTCTTTCCCCACTGTTCTGATCCAGACGCATAGATTAGTGGCAATTATATGCATCAGGCCAAACCTAGCAACGACTTTAAATTTCTGTATGTTTAGCTGAAAAAAGATAAGTTATTTCATCATTGAACTGAAAAAAAGATTCAGTACGATACAAACACAAAACTGACTCCCAGAAATAGATTCTGGTACTTAACTAGGCTGGTCCTTGTCAATTTATTTATCAGCAGAAAAAGATCAAGAGCCCTCTCAAGACTATTTATCCCATTGCAAGTAACAGTTGCTTCTGGTAAACTATTCCAAATACCTATAACCCAGTTGAAGTAATAATTTTTCCTAATTTTAAGATTCGTCTGGGATTTGAAATGTTTAAAACAGTTATCTATGATTCTGCCTTGTGTGCAAAAATGTAGCCTATCAACATCTTCCGTTTTCATAAATTTAAACAACTGAATCAAGTCCCCTCTAACTCTGCTTTAGTGCTCTGTTTACGACTATACATATTAAACATTTTAAATCTGGAATATCCCTCTTTAGATATGGAAACCAAAACTAAACAGCGTACTCCAAATGAAGTCCTTAGACTTACTCGAAATAGCTCTTGTGATAAACCCAAACATTCTGTTAGCTTTGTTATATGCTATACTGCACTGCTGATTAAACTTAAATGGTATAAAATTCTGTAAAATGTATTTTTGTTTTTCTTATTCACACTAATTAATTCCAGACTTATTAATATCCTCAGATCAACAACTGTTTTTTGCTTCTCTAATGAGGGATCTCAGTAAATAATGGCTTGCACGGTTATTTCCAATGAGCATACGCATAGTGCATACGCAGTTTGTTTGATACAGAAATCATATTTATGTGTAAAACTGGATGCTTCAAAGTAACGTTCAAAATAAAGGTTCATAAATTGAAACATCGACTAAACCCAATTAAATTAAATTTCATTGTTTCGATACACAGTTTTTAGTAGAATATTAGTATTACGTTAAAGAATCATGACTATAATAAGCTAATTGGTTCCATTAATTTGAATTTTTATAACATACATTTGCAGTCTCCAAACAGTTTTAGAAGCTTTGTTTATTATACCTTTACAGAATTTATTACTTCCTAGTGGAAGTTAAAAAAAATTTTCCTTTTTTTCCTGCAGCGTAATAAACAGTAGCATGTTGAACAAATAATAATGTCTTAGTTAAAAAGGTATTACTAATTCAAAGTGAGAAGCACTTGCAATTAATGAACGGTTATTATGTATGGCCATAAATGACATGCATAATAATAAACCGATAAAATCAAAAATATCACAGAAATATAAATGGAACAAAAATGCACTTAACGATAAATGTGTGAAAACGAGCAGGTTTATTTTTTCGAAAACTTTAAATTAGCAGAGATTGGTCATTCAGTTATAAATGTACCGTCCATACTAGTTTATCCCAAAATATAGCTAGAGTTAGGGTTTAAATGAAAAAAAGTAACACAAAAGCAATATTATTGTCCATTGTTTTTTGTAAACATATGGAAAACATCAATAATTTGTAAAAAAAAAGAAAAAAAGGACGGCAGTGCTTTCTTTTACAACGAGAAGGAGACTGCTTACATAGGATAAAAGTTTCATTTTGTGCTCTTCAATAATAATTAGTCTGAATCAATCAACGCAACGTTCTCAAATAGGCTTTAGTTAACTCCTGGAGCAACTGACTATTTCAGCCATTTAGTTTGTATGTCTGCTCCATGATTTAAATTGTAGCAGACAAGTTCAATCCGAGCAAAACATCTCCTCTCTAGTGTCTAGAGTACATGTTGTAAGATACCATGTGTTTAAGAATTGTACTATAAATATCGTATAAAAACAACATGCTATATACAAAAATCGCTCAAAAATATATAACTGAATAAGAATCATCTGCATCATGCGTATTTAAAAGTTATTCATGTACAGAAGTCTTACAGTATATGGTTTGAAATTCAAATGCATTGTAAAAATATACACCGGTATCAATTGTGAAAATAGAGTTACTTCTTTTGCTTAAGAATCCCCTAAATTTCCTCTATTTACTCAAAAGTATGTTTTAGAGGTTGAAGGAACAACAGTGAAGGAATCAATGGACTTTTTCTTGAATGACTCACACATAACTGTCTTACCAATCAAGACCATGCCATGTTCGACTGTTTTTTTTTTACCCTCAATCCACGTTTGAGCTGCTTAAAGCCCTGTATTAAGCCCTTCTTCCAGACATCAGTTCAGTCACACACTTTGGTGCGAAATTCTCTTCTTCAACATTTTACAATAGGCAAGTGACATTTTCAAACTATTTGTATTAGCATCTAAGCTTTAAATTAGGCTACTTTACAGTGGTAAAGCAGAGTTAACAATTACTAAAGCCAGCAGCTTTCATTAACATTCAAAAATTATTTGCATTACTTTTTCAGTTTAGATTCAGGACTTAATGCTAAAGACAGAATATTTATCGATTTCGTTTCACTTTTTTGCCAAAACGGTTCTTATTGTGTTTGATTGCAATATTTAGTCTTGCATCTCAAGCATCCTAATAGGCTGTAACTAGCTTTAGATGCATGCATTTATCAAAACATCTTGCAATAAGAATGGAAGAAAAGGTTCATTTCAGAGAATAAGAGTTTTTAGAGCGTGTATTAGCAACCTCCAAAAAAGAATTTGTTTTGGTTATGAAATAAGACAAACGACGAAATAACGAGCTTAATTGCTGTTAATTATTTTCCAAAAATTTCTACAAAATGTGGTAGTAATGTTGTACGTAAAAGAAGTTTTTAGACATTATATAAGTCTTGATCTTTCTTAATGCAACTGAAAGAACATTAATTGGTCATTAGAAATAATATATGTATAAGTCATTCAGTGCAATAATGGGCAAAACCAGATAACTTCCTATTTCAGTTAATGGTATTCAATAGCAGTTATGTACACAATAAAGCTCAATGCAAAAAAGGTCTAAGCAATCTTTACTTTACAGTCACTAGATGACAGTTAAGCTAACGCATTAATAAGCCAACATCAAATTGACATAGAAAATATTGAATTTGAAACTCCTACACCTAATTAAGATGGCTCATTAAAATTACCAGTAGAGCTTATATTTGTTTTGAGCTTAATAATGATATTTTAATCAGTTTGTGGAAATACATAAGAACTTTTTCAGCTAAGTAGTCTTTTTTAGCCTACTTTCCCATAAAAGTAAAAAAAAGCATGAAAGAAGGCTTAATGTGTCGTAAAAATATCATTAAAAGTAAAGAAAAGTAAAAAAAAGTGAAGTAATTAAATAAAGATTAAAAAATAAAAAATTTGAAAGTAGGGTTTTGAGACGGGGAAAATGTGTGTCGCTCTGTCTGTCCCCCCTAATAACTTTTAAACGAATTATCCGATTCGAAAAATTCGTTTTGCATTCGAAAGAGCTCGGAGAAGACATTTCATTTCCACATTTTACATTTTGATTCGAATGCTCAATTTTGAATTATCGTTCAATTGAATTTTTCGTTCAATTTTGACCAGCTCAAAAAATTTTAACGCCTATGGGCAAAAATGAAGCAAATCATGTAATTCTGGGCACAAGATCCAACTTCCTATGAGCAAGCTTATTGGAAGAAGCTCTCAGCGTGAAATATTGATTTGAACAAATTTTGTTCATTTTTGAACAGTTCAAAAAGGTTAACATTAGCGCCTACGGGGAAATTTATATCCCATATAAATCCTGATCTAACCGACGGATTTGCTTGCAACAAACTTTATCAGAAACATGTTACGATATAGAACATGTACAGATATGCAGTTTAACAAGAACTGAACGAGCTTATTTTCCTTGCAAATTTTTTGATCGGGTTTTAAGGATATTTCCTAATGAATAAATTAATGATAAATGAGAGAATGAATGAATGAGTGAATGAATGAATGAAAGAATGAAGGAATAAATGAGTGAATAAATGATAACATAAATAAATGAGTGAATAAATAAATGAGTAAATTAATGAATGAATAAATGAATGACTGAATAAATGAAAGAATGA
This sequence comes from Octonoba sinensis, assembly GCA_038502835.1. NCBI lineage: Eukaryota > Metazoa > Arthropoda > Arachnida > Araneae > Uloboridae > Octonoba > Octonoba sinensis. The sequence goes on from CM076598.1 coordinate 147,634,351, forward strand.
ATGAGTGAGTGTATGAATATGTATTACCTGTTGAAAAAGGTATACTTGAAGTAATTAAGAAGTAAAGCTAAATGAGATAGTGAGAGAGAGAGATAGCTTGATTATAAATTTGAATTTGGTGTATACGGGGAAGTAGGCTCGTATAGTTCTAGACGGAACGTCTTGTTAAAACACTTAGTTGAATATGGATTTGTGTTTTGCGAGCGTAATACATACGTCAGTTTAGGTACCGTTAAAAACATACAGTTTCAAAACATTCTACCAAATTTTTTGTACTTCTACGAAAAATACCAGTGAAAATTGTGAACCAAACATATTTTTTCTCAAAATTATCATAAATTTAAAAAATAACTTTATCCATAAAAAGAAGAAAAATAAAGGGTTTATGAAGATCTACAATTTTTCGAAATTTCGAACTTCTATAATGTTTCTAAAAATATAACAAAGTTAATGTATCTTTAAAAGTTGGTTTACTCTATTAGTAGGTGTTTCTTCTCGAAGCATGAAAAAAGTATATAATGCAATATATTTTTTTAACGGTGCCTAAAGGCATACATATATTACGCTTCCAAAACACAAATTTATTTTCAACTAAGAATTTAGAAAACACTTTTTGACTGGAAAAATTATTTTGTACTTCTTCGAAGTGCTAAAAATATAATTATCAAGCACAAAAGCAAGTTAACTGTTTATTTAAAGATACAACATGGCGCATGATAGATCATGAGTCTTAAATTCGATATTTGCTAATTCGATTTCGTCTTGGCATTATTATTTAAGGAGTAGCAATTATTTCGGTTAAGTCCTCATGGAAGCAATATATGATTCTTTTATGTGTATTGCTAATTATATGGGTCATTTATATTTAACACAACACCATTTGTGTAAAGCACTTACTCTTGCATTGACGAAGATGAAGTACATTTGAGCAAAAGTAAAGATCATCTGTAAAATGGGATTTAAACCCAAAAATACATTGTAGCAAAGAGATGATGGAGGCACTTCGAAGAAAGAACCGAACTCCAGTCCATTATAAACCATCGTGCCTAGTCCAAAGGCTGAAAAGGCAAAGTTTATGTTAATGAGACATTGAACGTCTTTTCTTCATACATAACATTACTAATAGTGTTGATAAATCGCTGCACTCCATTCGCAGAGAGTATAAAGTGTAAGTAAATAAATAGTTTACCATGTTTTTGCGTAAATCATTAAAGTGGTGAATTTTTCATTTCATTAAACAAGCTAAAGCTGGAAATCATTAAGAAAAGAAGTGTTAAACACGTAATATCGTGAAAGTATTAGAAATGACAACAAAAATGAAAAGAGTGTAGAACACAGTGAAAATTTAAACACGTTCAAACATTAATTACCGATAATTTAGCGTATTCTTGCTACAAAACACTTCACTGATGGATGCATCCTTTACATTATTTAATTATTGAGAACGAAGAAAAAAAGCGTTTTGCTGATTTGAGCGAATATTATCCAGAACTGCTGCTGTTTTTGGTTTCAACGGTTACCATTATCAATGGAAATAATGTCAGCAATATGATGATGATTGTGAGCAACAATAAAAATAGTGTTTTCAAAAACAATAAAGAAAAAAGTGTAGCATGAGTTACACTCCAAGTAATATAATAATTCGTTGCAAAATGAAATTATAACTCATTTATTTTACCTATTGCACCAATCCTTAAGAAAAGGCTTCCGTGGCTTTTGTCATTATCTGAAATGCGGTACTTTTTGAGTCTCGGTGGAACTGGACCATCTGGACCATTGTCGACCCCTTTCTCGCCTAGTCTTCTCAAACTTTCCAAGATGGTAATCTTCTTCGCCACTGCACTTAATCCACTCCCAGCCGTAGTATCACGTAAAAGATAGATATAGATGTATAGCAAAAATAAGAGCGACATAGAATACAGGTACAAATAAAAGCCCTGAAAAACACAAAAACACAAATTTGAAGCAAGGACTACTCTGAATAAAAACAATATTATGCAATTGAATCAAATATTTCAAAAAACTGAAACGCTAAAAATATTTTTAAAAAAATTTGACTCGAGATATTTTAGCTTGGAATTAGGAATATCGTAGGGCGTGTGCAGAAATCCATAAAAATGTCTAAATGCTATTTGATTAAAAGCCAAAATGCATACATTGTAAAAGTAGAAAAAAACTTGGGGCAAAGTGAAATGGTAAAATATTTACTCTGGTTAGCAGGGTTACCTATTTAATAGCATTTTAACTTTTGTTACATAACATGTAGTTGATTCCAGCCAAAACAAGTTAACTCTAAAGATCAAGCTATATGGTAATCAAGCATTTTAAAATGTGATGCCCATGATGTGTTATTTTGTGTTAAGTCTGTTAGTTTAAGTCTTTTGTTAGTCTCTATTAGTTTAAGTTTTGTGCTAAGTTTAAGTATTTTTGCTGTTGTATAATAATGCAATTCCTTTAAATATTAATTAAGACCTACTAATGTCCAGTGCAGTGTTAATTTATTTTATGGTTTGGGCAGCTCCACAAAAAATGGAAACTCGGTGTAAAAAATATATTAAAAAAAACAAGTATTTTTTGTATGTTTTGTACATTAATTAATTGAGGTTTACAAGTAAGAATCTAGCAACACCTGGTGAAGAATTTTCTTTTTTTGTGAAGAGCACATGTTCTGGTGACATTTTCACTGTACTTTGACGCAATTTGAAAACTGCATATTTTATTGTTTTATAATTGTTCTGATAAATAATAATTTTTTACTGAAAGATTTATCCTTTAAGAAAACAAAAACAGCAATATGATTTCGGAATTTGTATTGAAAATAGTTGAAAAGGGTTGACTGTTAAGTCATAAATTCTTTGTAACGTCATTCACAAAAAGTTATTTTTTTTAAATATCTTAAAATTTTACATCCCTTATATTAAAACATTCTTGGCGTTTCTCCAACTCATTCATATTACTAAAAAGTACTGATACAGCAATTTAATTTTTTTTAATATTTGATTTAGAAAATAATGTTATTTATTTTGCAATTTGTGACATGTAATGTGAGTCACGACGGATACCTGATAACATTAACTTCTTAACAGTATTTAATGTACTCTAATGTTATTTTTGAGGCCAATGGGATGCTTATATTTGTATACACACCTGTATATGATTAATTACTGCCACTGACTGCAATTAAATAGTCTAATTTTATTCAGTATATAATTTTATTACTATTTAATTGTAGCATGTCACCTTTTTGGCCACGACGTTTCTAATAACTTATATATATTTCGACATAAAATTAAGAATTTTGTGGAAGGGATGATATTAGCAGGCTAGCTCTAGTTCACCCTTGATTATCCCTCAGCCATAGTTTGGAAAAGTAAATTGTTTGCAGAACATCCAAAGCATGTTCTCTCAAGTAACAAAAAGCCTGGCAATGTTTGCTTGTGTCTGTATCAAGAGGATTTTATTAATGCTGTAAATGCATTGCATCAATATAATGGAGGGGTTTCTGTCCCTTTTTTTTTTTCCTAAAAAAATGATTTGCAAGCCTTTTTCTTGAATTTGTTGTTTAAATGAATGTCAAACTTGTTGTACAGATAGCATAACCCTTGCCCAAAATTGATTAAGCTAGTGTAACATGGAAATATTGAAAGAAAGATTAAAGTAATCAGTTAAAGTAAAAAACAGTCGATCTTTGTCCGATTAATTCTTGTACGTGCAGAAATGAAAAATGAAAGCATTAATTATTATTAAAAAAATGTGAATTATTTTAAAATATTGTGATTTATAATTTTCATTAGATTTAATTTGCAATTTCATTTATTAACTTTAAATTAATTTTATCTATTCTTTAAGTAAACTAAAATGGAGAACTAAACAGCTAACTACTTTTCATTAAATTTAGTAATAATTTAATAAAATCTACAAAATGAAATGTTTTAAAATCAAAAAAATATTAGCTTGAAGATATTAGCTATTAGATTGAAGTGGAATAAGTAACGTAATCATAGAACCTTGGACGTTAATCGCGCTCAAAACATTGATTAACATAATTAATTACAATAAAATCAATGATACTTTTATGTACATCATAACTCGTAAATGTTTTTTATTGTATGAAATACTTTTTCATTGCTTTATTTGCAGAAAGAGAAGAAATTCTGCGGCTTTCAGTTACCCGCCAAACTTGGCTTCCTTTTTTTTTTTTTTTTTTTTTTTTGTTATGTGAGTCGCAAACTTAGGGTTTAATTTAGGCTAAATTAAGACCTAAATACCATCTATTTTTATTAAATTTTAAGGTATAGCTATATATAGTTTCTTAATGCACCCAAAATGGCTATGAACAACTTTATTTAAATCAGATGTGGTATTTCTTTGATATATATAGAAATTACTTCGGTTAAATTTGGTCCTTGACATTGTAAATATTATAAATAAATGTTTTATTTTAAATTTTAACTCGGAGTTTAAATCTTCAGTTGAAATACTTAAAATCAAGAAACGATTACTTGAAGAATATTTTATTTCACCAATCAATCCGGGTTTAACAGAAAAAGGGAGAGGAACATTTAATGATGCGTCACTTGGCGGGGGCAGTATTTAACTTGTATGGTTTCATGACTGTAGGTCATGACTGATGAAAATGACCTTTTGTAGCATTACACAACCTCTCTGAGGCAAAAAGAAAAGTTATGTGCCGGGCATTATTGTTACAACATCTGCAAAAACTAATGTGTTGGGCAGCATATTTGAAGATATGCATGCTTAGTCATGAAAACTATGAAAGAAATTTCTTAGCAGCTTTTTATTAAAAATGAATATCCAGCGGAACAATTGGTTTTACTTTCCAAAAAATATTCGTGTTGTGCGATGCACTGAAAAGGATTTCATGCAACGGAAAAACATTCACACTTCTTACAAAGGGATCGTACTTTCTTTTGTTCAAATTTTACGATGGGGAAAACATTTTCTGTGCTTTCGTGGAATCCTTGTTATGATGCTCTTAAGGTCATGCAGTCTCAGCCGCCGCAATTGCATCTCCTATTCCGGTTTTAATGCATTATTTCCTCTAATTCAATTCAATGAACAATATTTTATGATTCAGCACATGTACAGACACTGAGGTTAGAAAAAAGGAAGTGTTTCCATTGCGTTAGCTTTGTGTCGATGAAAAATTACACGTAAATGTTTAAATTTAACTAACAAAAGAGATAGTTTCAATTCCCCGAAATTTCGTAAGAATACCCCCGCCGCCTAATCATGCTTTTTAATCAGGGTCAAAGCTAAGTGATTGCATTGCGTCACTCAAAAGAAGGTTAAACTGAAATAATTAAAATAAAAACTTTCAAAGGTATTAAAGTCTTACAAAAGTATTTATTTAAAATACATTTGTCCAAGTAATTTGCATTTTGTTCCAGACTTATGCAAATATGAAAATAAGGAAGGAATTAATAAGAAAAAGAATTATAAAAATTGAAATATACATAATCTGTTTTTGATAAGTAACTTTTAATTAAAAACTTCTGTTTAATTACAACATTTCGTTTTCTTCTAGCTACAAAATCTCTTATTAATTCATCATGTCCCAATTTCTCATACGCAGAACCTATCGGGAAGAATACTTTTATTTCTTCTTATCAATCGTATATTTATGATTAGGTTTTACATTTTCTCCCCTCAAATTACTATCTTTCAATGCTTTGGTCTAAAATATATAATGCATACATTTTCATAAACTAAAATTACCAAAGTTTAAAGAAAGTCAAAATAGGGTAATTCCATGGCAATGTCAATCACCTCAAAAGGCTGAAAAAAAAGTTCTTGGAAGCTGCAAGTGCTATGTGTTTTTCCATTTACATATATTGTAATCACAACACTTTTGATATGATTTGAGTCTGTCAATAGTAGGAAGGTCAACAGCACATGGTTGTGTAATCTTTCACGTTGCTCGCAAAAAATATAGTGGTAGAAACTTAGCTTATTATGCAAATATATAATTAAATATTCTTTTTAAACTTGTACCGGAAGCTCTTTGAATAACACACAATTTTTGAAAATTATCAAAAGTAAATATGCTTAATTAGTCTTGTTACACCACCCAATTTGTGTGTTATGCTGGTCACAAAAAATCAATATTTTCTTTATAAACAACCTAATACTGTGGTCTCGGAGCTATAATTTAAAGAGTTAATTTTATCATAATAAGTTAAATAAATATTACCGTGAACAAAGTCACATGTGACTACTATGTGATCACTGTAACCAAATGATATGTCACATTATTTTCACTGATTGACATACTTCCTTTTAAATCTTAAACATGATAATAATGCTTGTAATTGCTTTAACGACTCAAAGTTCGTGAATTATGCTTTTTCATTATCAAGAAAATGGGACCAACAACTGCTCGGGAATAGAAAGAAGGTTGATGAAACAAAAAGAGTTGAGAAAACAGAAAAATAGCTTGCAACCAATTGAGATATTGCCCCAAACTGGCGTTTCCCAGAATTATGTTATCCAGCATCAAAATAAAAGTTATGATAGCTCATTTCAGTCCAAATCAAGATACAACAATCAATATTTATACGTGTTATTTACCGCAGAAGGGAAGAAGATGATAATTTGATATTCCAAACTCATGGAATTGTTTCAGACACAAAAAGGACATACTCCTTTCGAAGTGAAATTCATCAATGATTGTCTTATAGAAGGTTTCGAAAAAAAAACATTTGTATTTAAAGTTAAAAATGCGGTTGTTTGAAGTGATGGAGCTGCATACCACTTTAAACATCATTAATAAATAGCTTAAATGTCATTGTCACAGATTTTTTTCCCCAATGGAATTTTTCAGATTCATGTGATCATAAAACACTGAATTGGTACGATCTTAAAGCGTAATGTATGGAAAGTAGTGCTGCAGAAAGCTATTGTAAGTGTTATTGTGTGATGTTGCACGTGATTTTTTTCAAGGAAGTAAATTCTGACTAATTTAAACGTTAGATGCATCTATGTGCCAAAAGAAGTTATTGAAAAGTTTCCGAATTAAAAAAATAAATCATTGATTTACTAAAACCACTGAACGGAATCCAATTGGCGCTCTGAATTACTAAAATAAGTGAGCAAGCGTGAATTACACAGGCATTGCACTCCCATTTTCTGAAAATATAAATCTATCAATGAAAGATAAAGCAATTAAAAAGTACAAAAAGGGTAAAAAATAGGTTTAATAAAATATTTCATTTTATTGTTTCTATGTAGTATTTTTTGTTTCCATGCTTTGTCACGTTGTTCAGACGGTTTTCATTTGATTTTTGGCTAGTGTTATTATTGGAGAAGAAATGGATGTCTATTACTATCTTCATATTCACATTCTAAAGTTTAAAAATACACAATTTTATTATTTTCGAGTTACAAGTTTCTGAGAAATCCTTCTGAGTATTAAGGTAACATTTCAAACGGGATGCAAGGATGTTGCGTTGGTCACTAACCTTAGTTCTGGCAAAATTAAGTAAATAATCATGCGAATTTAAATTTTAAATCGAGTTTTCATGTTTTCTGAACCTAATACAATGCCATAAATGTGTGAAGAAATTTGAAAATAAAACGCTTACCATGATAGTTAATAAAACTATTGCTTTTTTAACTGTAAATGTTGCATTGATCACAATGAAATGACCCAATAAACAAGCCTCCATGTCTCTGATGCAAATGAATAAAGAAGTTTCATAATTATTTAGAACACCTTGAATTTCATCAACTTTATCCGCCCTATTTTTAGCAAGAATGTGTATAAATATAAAAACATCTGTTTCGACAGTATTTTTGAAATTAGCTTGATATTTTTTAGTAGTCTGTTTATCATGTTGATTAGTTTATCAAAGTTAACGAGAAAATAACGTAAATTAGGCAACCAAAAAAAAAAAAAAAAAAAACAAAAAAACGGAAGCACATCCCAGCATCCAAATGTATATGCATACATACATATATGTATAAGTAAAAACATGGTGATATTGCGCGGTCGCAGAGATGGCGCAGTGATATTGCGCGGTCGGAGAGATGGCGCACTTGAATTTTTGGAGGGAAGGAGAGGTGTGAGTGCATCGTGATTTCAGATAGTTGTACAGCCACAACAGCACAGTTTCTAGTTAAATTCATATGTTTATTCTCTGAAAATGTATGATACAACGTCGTTTTAGTTGATTGCTTTTCAAATGTAAGGGCTTGAATTTTCTTCACTGTTCCTCTGATTTTCATTGTGATATAAAAGCGGCAAGTTACTTTTTCAGCAAATGTTTTTTCAGCTATTTTGACAATTTTCTTTCAATTATTATTAATATAATATTATCGATACCCATCTCCCATGTGCCCAATCTCACCCACCCGATAAGGAGAGAAGTGAAAAATAGCTGTCTTGGCTTTATGCCGGCTGTCGTTTTAAATTACAGCATAACTAGGAAATAGAGATGAAAATGCGTTCAGAAGGCTATAATATTTACCAAAAAATTAACGTTTTCATTCTTTTTTATCATGTTTGACAACTGGGCCACCAACTCTACCGGCTTTACCTTACAATACATATACAAATGCATACAAGTATGGACATATACATACATGTATGTATATAATACATTCATAAAAATCAGCCCAGACAACTAAAATAAAAGTTTATCAATCAAATTACACTAAAAATGTAAATTTACCAAACAATGTTGAAACACAGAAAAAAGATAAAATGTGTATAACTATAGTGATAAAAGCCAGATTTATGAAACATTTTTATCAGAAACCAATGTATTGGATGTCAATGAAGAAGGATTTAATTTTAGATGCTTCTTAAAACTTAATATTGACATCATATTTACAAATATATGATCATTTCTTTTCCAACGGTTGACATGGAGTCTCCTCAGCTGCTTCTAATATATATTTGTTGTTGAACCATCCTTATTTTTAATCAAAGATTTTCTTGCACTCCCAATTCTGTGAAAGTTTATAAAGCCAGCATGGTAAAAGACATACTGACTTGTTCATTTAGAAAATCAATTACAGCATTGTAGGGATTTTCACCACTTGTTTCGGAGAATCCATGCATTATTAAAGATAGTTGCCTGTCAAATTGTTCCATAAAATCAAAATTAACATCCAGGCCATTAATTTTATATCCCTCACCTTATGAATTACATCATTAAATAAATCATTCCATTTTGTTTCTTCTTTCTTCAATTCAGTATTCAAAAGAATAACTATATGGTTTCAAGGAGTTTCATCATTTTATTTTGAAGAAATCATATGTTTCACATCATCTTTTAACTTACCGGACGAAGAATCAAAATCATGCTTCCATTCTTCTTTCAGTTTATGCAGATCAAATGAATATTCACCATACGTTTTTGGATACCGTAGGTGTGGCGGCTGTTGCTATATTCTTTTATGGAGGCAATTTTCATTACAAAAAGTCTACTACTAACTATAACATAGTATGATGCGTCAGAACGGAATGCATGTACACTGGTGTGCAAAACTTAAGCAACAATGTAAATTTTAAGCAGATAGCTATGAAATTGCAGAAAAAGAGTTCTTGCAATTAGTACAATGAACATGCAATTCAGTAGAGAGGTCATGCGGATGCAAATATCAGGAACAAAGCGTCAGAGACAATGTGAGCGTATGCAAAACGCGTGCTGTTGGTGCACCTTAAGAGTACAGTAAAAGGAAGGATGTAAATGCAATTAAAGACATTCGCTGTAGGTGCAAGTGAGTTTTTTCGTGAACTATGACTGGAAGATATGATCTGGACGTCTTTACACGTGGAAGAATGATCGGAAAGCTGGAGGAGGGTCGCAGTGTGACCAGTATAGCTGAAGAGTTCGGGATCAACAAAAGGGTCGTTTCGCGCTTGGAAAGCCTTCGGAACCACAGGTACAGCTCTCAGAAAGGTTGGCGGGGGCCGCTCCAAAAAAACAACTGCAGTGAATGACCGATATATCGTCCTGCATTCGAAAAGAACCCTGAACCTGTCGGCAAACGCCATTGCTCAGCAACTGTATACAGCAACGGGGCAGCAAGTGTCACGGTTTACTGTGGCCAGACGCCTTCACAAAGGTTGCATATTCGCTCGTCGTCCAGAACGCTGCATCCCTTTCACAGCAGGCCATCGGTGCCGCCGTTTAGAGTGATGCAAGGAGCACAAAAACTGGACCTCTCATCAGTGGAGTCATGTCCTTTCTACGGATGAGAGTCGTTTCAGTGCCACATGTGATTCTGGATGCCAGTTGATTTGGAGAGATGTCGGGACACGATTTCATCTCAGTAACATCGTGAAAAGAGGCCGTTACGGTGGTCCTGGAGTTCTCATCTGGGGAGGCAATGTTGAATGGGCGGACTGTGTTCCACATTTTCGACAGAGGTTCTGTAACAGAAGATCGCTAGTGTCAGGAGGTACTCCTTTCCCATGTGCATCTGTCCAGAGATGCCATTGAACCAGACTTCATTTTTATGAATGACAATGGACGCCCACATCGGACACAATCTGCTCAGCAGCTACTGGAAAGCGAAGATATCACTCGAATTGATCGCCCAGCCTACTCCCCTGCTTTAAATCCTGTTGAACATGTGTGAGATGCTTTATGGAGACTCATTGCGGCGCGATTACATCCTCCTGGGAACACCCAAGAGCTGAAACGGATACTGATTGAGGCAGGGGCACTCTTACCCCAAAACCTGGTGGAGAATCTGGTGCAGATTATGGGTAGACGATGAGAAGCAACGATTGAAGCACGGGGAGGACATCTCCCATACTAAGGAACATATGCGTTCTATTCTTTCTCTTAGATAGACAATCGCTTATAACGATATTATGAGTTCAATTAAGCCTATTTTCGTTTGATTCCACCTTGTAAATTTCATGTCTCTCAGATGATTTTTCGAGGAGTTATGGCAAAAAAACCACCTGTTGCTTAAGTTTTACACACCAGTGTACATAATTCGACCATCCTTAACCAAAAACGTGTAAAAAATTACATATAAAGCATATAAAGGCATTTTCAACAGTTTTCAATTTCACTTTATCCCAGTTCTAAATTTCTTACTAAATTAGATTTTAGGCAATTCAGCGCTCACCAGTTAAAATACACATTTTTATTTTTATTTTTAAGTACAGTTTTAACAATGTCTTCTTTTTAAAACAGAGAATTTTGCGAAAGCATTTTAGTGACGTCAGTGTTTTTTCACGTCGCAAAAAGACAACAAAATGAGTACAAACTAAACAATGCAATACAGCACGGTAAATATCTAGAAAGAAGAAAACGTAGAAAAAAACTCTACTAAATGACGTCTAAAATAGTGTGCAGCACTAATAAACATAGCAGTTATAGGGAGGAAAAGAGCCCGAGAACAAAGGAAGAGAAAAGAAAGAAAGATGGAGGGATTGTCAGGGAAGCTGACAGGCTATAAAACAGAGCAGCACTGGGAAATAATTCTGTATATAATACACATTTGAGGGAATGGAACACAATTCATCGTAGCAACATTTTTTGCACAAGTACCAAACGTAAAAATTTTCATCTCATTAATTACTGTCAATAAAAGACAAATTAAAATTTTTTAAACCTTTTTTCAGAGATAAAGAAAGATTTGATTGAAATAAATTTGATGATTTGATTTATTGAAAAACAACCAAATTATATGAGGGAAAAAATCAATTTGCCAAAATCTCGCGTATAATGGGCAGTTTATTCCCTTGCTCCCCTCCTCCCTAGTTTGTACCTCTGCGTAGAAGCTAAGGTTATCTATTTTCAAATCATAATTTTTTTTTTTAGATTTCAGGTCAAAAATTTACCTACATTAAATTCGCCTACTTAATCAAGAGGGGTTAAATTTTGTGCAAAATATCGAGTCCTTTTTAACTATTCAAAAACCAACAAAATGTGGTTTGAATTTTTTTTTAAGAAAGAACAATAACGGAGCAATATTATGTGGCTTAAGAAATATCTTTCAAACATAAAAACTTTATCCGGATCTCTTAATTCCGTCAATAGTAATTAGAGGATAAAAACGCAGTTTGGTCGGCACACCTCTCTCTCCTCGCCTATTCTATTCATTTTTAGCGAAATTTACCGTAAATACAGTGGCGTGCAAAAGTTTCGGGCCACTGTGATTTTTCCCATATGATTTCTAAAAAATATTATTCCTCCACTCGATCATTGTCCGAAATATATGAGAGAGTTGGAATATACACAGAAACATCAAATATTACATTGGTTCATAGCATATTCTACGTGTACTACATAAAATGACTTTCGTCGGTGTGCAAAAATATTGGGCCACTACTCGCCGCGGCTCTGTACTCCCGGTTTGTTTACATTTTAGGCTCGCTGTTTTCAAAACATGGTACACAAAGGAAAATTACTTTTCTTGTGGCGACAATGCATAAACACACGGATATTCAGGTTCGAGAAATCGTGGAGAAACTTTCTTCAGAAGGAAAAAGTTCACGTTTCATTGCAAGGGCTTTATCTGTCGGTAAAAGTACTGTTAATCGTATTATTTCTAAGTATAAAACAACTAACTAAGCATGTGATAAAAAACGGAGCGGTAATCCGCGAAAAACTTTGAGTCATGTCGACAAAATTATAAGAAGAAAGTGTGTTGTCGATCCTCGAAAAAGCGCAGCCGATATTTCACGAGAATTACGAAGTGAAAATCTACCCGATGTTAGCCAGAGTACAGTGTCTCGATGTCTGAATTCTGCAAGGATGATTGGACGGATTGGCGTCAAAAAACCATTAATTAGCAAAAAGAATAAGAAGGCTAGGTTGGACTTTGCGAAAAAGTATGAGCATTGGACGGCATCGGATTGGTGAAAAGTGCTATTTTCTGATGAATTGAAATTTCAATTGTTTGGAAGTGATGGTGGGAAATACGTAAGACCTCCAACAAGTACCAGATATAAAGTAAGGTATCAAACTATTACTTTAAACATGGTGGTGGGAACATCAAAGTTTGGGGAGCATTTTTTGTTGATGGCGTCGGGCCGCTGTTGGAAATTCACGGCAATATGGACGCTGCAATGTACAAGAACATTCTGCTAGACCATATGCTTCCATTTGCAACGAAAAATTTGCTTCGTGGTTGGATTTTTTAGCAATATAACCATTCAAAACAAACTTCGCGTCTTGTGAAAAAAAAATTTCAGAGCCAAAAAGTCCGCCTCCTAGCCTGGCCATCGCAGTCACCGGACTTAAATCCCATTGAAAACTTGTGGCAAGACCAAAAGCTTCGTGTTGGAACGAAAAATCACTCCAACAAGCCGGAATTGTGGAACCGTTTGCGACAAGAGCGGGAGAAATTGTCAAAAGAACGAATCTCGCGATTAATCGACTCAATGCCTCGTCGGTGTGCCGCAGTCATTACCGCTAAGGGCATGGCAACAAAGTATTGAGTCGAGTGAAGGAGTACAAGACATTTAACCCCAATTCTCCTTTATTTTTTTTTTTTTTTCCATTTTTCTTAAAAAGTAGTATGTGTCCCGGTACTTTTGCACAGTCATTGATAAAAAAATGTTGAATAAATAAATATTTGAAAGTAATATCATTGTATATAACTCATTCTTTTCAAATATAAGTGAATATCTGCTATAATTGATCGTTTATATTTCTTTCACGATCGTATTTCTGTGCAATGTGTATGAAAAATAGGGAAGCCCGAAACTTTTGCACGCCACTGTATACATATATATATATATTGAAGTACGGAAGATCGCTTAATATATCGTAAAAATATCGTTCAAAATAATGAAAAGTAAAAAATGAGTGAAGTAATGAACTAAAGATTGAAAAATAAAAAAATTGAAAGTAGTGTTTTGAGATGGGGAAAATGTGTGTCTGCCCCCCCCCCCCCTAATAACTTTTGAAGGAATTGTCCAATTCATTTTTTTTTTTTTTTTTTTTTTGAAAGATCGTTTGAAAGATCTTGGCAAAGACATCTCATTTCTTTATTTTATTTTTTGATTTGAATGATTTTTCGTTCCATTTTGAACAGTTCAAAAAATCTTAACGTTAGCGGCATTGGGGAAATATAAAGCAAATTTTATAAACAATAAACATAAAATCCAAGCTCCTTTGAACAAGTTTATTTGAAGAAACTCTCAATTTTTGTTCAATTTTGAACAGTTAAAAAAAATTTTACATTAGCGTCTGCGGGGATATTTCAGTCATATCAAAAACCTGATCTGAAAGACGAATTTTCTTGAAACAAACTTTATCGAAGGATCTTATGGCGTAGAACATGTACAGATACGAAGTTCAACCAAATCGAATGAGCCTATTTTCCTATGAAATTTTCCGAACGGGATTTTGAAGGATAATGCTGAATAAATAAATGAATGACTGAATAAATGAATAAATAAATAAATGAATGAATAAATACATGAATGAGTAAATAAACTAATGAATATATGAATGAACGAATGAGTGAGTGAATGAATGCATTAACCGTTGAAAAAGGTATATTTAAAGTAGTTAAGAACTAAAGCTAAATGAGAAAGAGAGAGAGAGAGAGAAATATGTAGATTATAAATTAGAAGTCACGAGAAAGTAGGCTCGTATAGCTCTATACGGAACTTCTTGTTTATGTTACATCTCATTAACAAATGTATTTTGTTTAATGATGTTTTCTCTTTAATGATAAGCTTATGCCATAGTTTTTATATATATACACACATGTTTTCTTTAATTCTAATTTTTGCTTTGTAATTTGTTTCTCTAGGGAAGCATGATAAAAAAATAAATAAATAAAATACAACCTATTAAAGAATTAAATATATCGAAATAAAAGTTCACACAGAGCTTTGTCTTTAATGAGTGATTAAAAACTATAAAAAATATATAAAAGGCAGCAGACAATTATGGTATTATGACATATAAAATAAAGGCTTCAATTTAAAAGCCTCAGACTGAGCAGCTGCGATGGATGCCTAGGAAGATATTACAGTGATAGTGTATTATAATAAGACTTATGTAACGTAAATTGAGTTGCTTGAGTAAGTGATTACGACGCAGTGAAGCAGTGATGTCTCGGTTCTAAAATAAATTTCCTTACATCTTTAGGGTAGTAGCCTTCCGTGCTACCGTGCCACATGTCCGGGGTTCGATTCCCGGGCTGGGCAAAGTCGACTCAGCCTTTCAACCCTGCAATGGGGTCGATAAAAGGAGGACCAAGCATGCTTGAGAACTAAACAATAGGGGTTCTGCTTCAGGCCGACCACTTGACCGGAACTTCTGCTTGTGCACCCCAAGGCCCTCGGTCTCTAAAACTGGGATGGGCTCAGTAGACCATGGCTCCCAAAAGGGCTGGCATGCCACTGAGTTTAGTTTTTTACATCTTTAGGACCGACCAAGGGACATTAGCATCCACCGGGGCATTTCTCAGTATTCCCTTGGAATAAAGAAGGGGGCTAAAGGTTTTTCCCCCCTCAGTTTCATTTTTTATAAGCAATCACAAACAAGCTTTAACTCCTATCTCAATGATAGATTAAAATCATGGTCTGTTTTTAGGATTATATATTTCTTTTATAAAACTCATTGGGTGAATTTAAAATTAATAAGTAATAGCAGAAAATGAAGAATAATTTTAATGAAACGAGTCGCACGGAAAAAGTAGACACTTTGTTGCTCTTCGTGACAACTCTTTAACCACTCTACCGGAGTTTGAAAGTTCAGCGCTCACATGGGAAGCTTTACTCGGTTTCCTTATCTGTTATAATAACATTTTTATATATTTTCAAAAATTTTCCAACTCTGCATTTAACCAACATTTTTCTTTATTTCATTTTCCTCATTAAAAGCATATATTGTGATATTCTACGAAAATATGTGGATGACGTATGAAAAACGAAAAGACGAACCATGAGAACGAGCCACAAAAATATTTCTTCCATTTCTGATAAACTTGATTTTATAAAATAAATGTTTAATCAAAAGCAGCGGAAGAGAAAAACAACTCTGAAAAAGAAGAAAAAGGTTCTCTCCCCCACCCCCTACTTTTTCATTTTACAAATCGCTTGAAATTCTCGTTCCTCTTCATCCCATCGGATCAAAACTTTTTCACATAAGTGAATTGAATATAACTTTCTTTCAACTTGTTTCCACCCAAAAGTAAAAAATGGCATTACATTTAAAGAATTTTTTTTCGTAACGATTTCAGAATTTCAGTATAAGTACGCATCAAGTACAAATTTTGCAATTGTATAAAACTGGATTTCATTCGAAATTTACGAAGAATATTTTTAAGGCAGAAATTTTTCCTGAGATTTCTTAGGTTAGTTTTCCCAGAATAGTTTTGGTATAAAACAGAGAGTCCAATGCAAAGTCAATATCACGCTAGAGCATTCCCCTACTTACATGTTTTATTTATTTATTTATTATATTGAAACTTGCATTAAATACGACTCGTCCTGAGCTTAGGAGAGCGGGGCAAGATGATTCACTTATTAGTTGGCCGCAGTGGCAATAATTTTCATTCCTTTAGACTACAGGTAACATACCGTTCGATCGCTGTTTTTGTAATTGTCTTAAAAGAAAATAATTAAAACCCTGAAATACTTGTGCTTTTTTAATTAATAAATTTATTTGTTATTATCTTAAATCCAAAGAATCAAGTAAATAAGATTTTATTCGAATTGAACTTGTGTATTAATAAAAAAATTTCCGTCTAGAACTATACGAGCCTACTTTCCCGTATACACCAACTTCAAATTTATTATCCCCAACTCTCTCTTTCTCCATTCAGCTTTAGTTCTTAATTACTCCAAATATTAATTTTTCAACGGTCAATACATATTCACTCACTCACTCATTCATTCATTTATCCATTCTCATTCATGTATTTATTCACTCATTTATTTCTTTCTCATTTATTCACTCATTTATTCATTCATTCGTTCAGAAATGTCCTTAAAATCTCGATCAAAAATTTTCATAGGAAAATAGGCTCGTTTAGTTCAGGTTGAACTTCATATCTATCTGTTCTACGCTATAAGAAACGTCCGATAAAGTTTGTTTCAAGCAAATCCATTTGCTAGATCAGGATTTATATAGGATTGAAATTTGCCCGCTGGCTTAGCGCTAATGTTAAATTTTTTTGAACTGTTCAAAATTGAAAAAATATTGTTCAAATCAAAACACATTTTACGTCGAAAGATCCTTCGAATAAGCTTGTTCAAAGGAACTTGTATTTTATATCCTGGGTTTATAAAAGGTACTTCCTATTTCCCCAATGCCGCTAATGTTGGGCTAAAAAGGACGAGCATAAGTAGCACTGTTTTTTTTTTTTTTTTTTTTTTTTTTTTTTGAGTTATTTGCTCTGAATTTATTAATTTCCTATAAACAAATCACATCATTCATATTTATAAGAATGCCACAAAACCGCAGCTAAGAAATGAATCCGCATAAATCAGAAGTAAATAAGCAGAAGTGCTAATCTTTCATTAAAATTAAACTATGAAAAATAAGCACTCCGTGAAGACATCCGGATTTTGTTTGTAAAAAAAAAGCATGTGTAATATTATTTCACATATGTGTAACTTTACATTAATTATTTTTCTGAAAGTCGGATCAAATGGTGCTCTCGATTGACAGCGATCGTCGGAGCATAACTTTCACATAAGTCTTTTCCATGGCAAAGACCTATCTTCACAGAGAAGGAGAAACAATTGGTTGACTTATTTATTAACTTTTTGGACACTGTTACATAAAGGAAATAAGTTTGATATAAATCAATAGCAATCGAACTTTGCAAACAAAGCGCTGTAGCCCTGTCGTTGTTCTACAAAGAAAATGTTCCTCCGAGCACAATTCGGTGTTGTGGTAACTCGTAAAATTTTCTTTTGTAAGAAAAAGCGGAAAGAAAGAGTAGTATCGCAAGAAGACAATGCTTCATTCTTTATTCTGAATATGCTACTTTTAGTATGAATTTAGTTATTATGTGTTAATGTCAGTTTTCCGTGGAAGCAAATTAATCACCAGTGAAATATAGAGGGTGATCCAAAAGTCAAGAAAAACTTCAAAAATTAATTTCTCGAAAACGACTTAACATAAAATGATACTTTTTGCATAGAAACAAGGGAAATGAAAGCGATTTTTTTGTTTTGTGAAGAAAAAAAGAAGAAAGGTAAGGATTTTTTTTCCTACTAACGGATGATATACAAATTAATAATCAGTTGAACTTATAGGATGGTCACATCTTGGACCTGCAGCCGAAGAAACTATAGCTTCATAATTATGAATTATGACCTATGTAGACACGCCATTGGTCCTTTACCACCTCGCATATGATGCTTGCCACGATATGCTCGCAATGTCACAGTGTCTATTTCCTCATACATGTAATGAAGTTTAACTAAGAGAACTTTCTCCACTAACAACGGCATTTGCAACTTCGTTCACCGAGATGTTGCAGCTGTTGTTACTGCTTTGCATAATCCTACCTTCATCCACAGTTAACCCTAATCTCCCATCTCTAAGCCAAAAAAAAAAAAAATCTGAATTCCCTCCCCTCCTCAAAAAAAAAAAAAAAAAAAAAACGATTTCTTTTGTTGTTGTTGTTCTTCCTTCAAGGAGGATAAAGAACAAATAATAGTTGCGGTGCTTCTGAAAGAAAAATCCGTCAGCGACCGACCACGGAACTTTCGAATCCACCGATTTAACCAACACGTGTTTCATTGCACCCGTTGGTTATTTGGCGCTGGTGGAGATCGAATCCTAGGAGCTCTGGCACCGAGTCCAGTCAGTGCTCAAACCACTAGGCTACCCACGCCCACGATTCGTTTTGGTAACAGTAAATAGAGAAACATCCAACAATGTATTCTGCTACAAATTAGGGAAGTAAATAAGTGTATGTTGTTGCTTCCAATTTGCGGCCAGCTCTATAACTCACTTATAAAAATTTATTTCAATCACAAATGGCATTCAAATTTGTTATTCATTTGTCTAAATAATAGACTTTACTAGATTTTTTTGCTCAAAAGCGCCTTTGGTAGATTTTTTCACAATAAAATGTTTCAACGACATAAAAAGTTATATCCTACTTTTCTCATTAAAATATTTATTTTTCTGATTTTTGATTATTTAAATCGATAGAAGGTTTTTTAAGTGGAGTTCTACTTTTCAGTAAATCTTTTGTCTTATTTTATTTATTTATTTAATTTCCGTTTCTTCGTTTGTTTGTTTTTGTCGTTCCTCGCACTAGGTTTACCTTAAAACGTTCTTCGATTTAAATGCTTGCTTCTTGTCTTTAATGCCAATTAAATATTCACCGTATTCATCAAAATTTGAAAGTAATATGATTTTAAAGTTTGAATTTGTATTTTTCCATTCTTCGAAGAACATTTTCTTTAAAAACTTCAATTGATTTTGGAACGTACACTGTTAAAAATTTTCGTAAAAAACTAGTAATATAACAATTTATTTGATTGTTATTTTACCATATTTAATAACAACAGTCGAATAACCATTAAAACGATGGTACTCAAACCGCTGATTGCGAAAAAAATCGTTTATTCTCTGTTTTCCTGAAGAACGTTTAATTAAACGTAATTTACGAGCGCCACCTAGATGTCGTAGTTAATAAGAATCGAGCGTCCATCTTGGTTGTGGATCGAAGAAGTGTGAAGTCCATCGCATAATATTGTATAGTTTCTTTTTTATATGAAGGGGGGGGGGGGAATGAAGAGAAGATGAAGTTAGGAAGAGTCCTAAAAACTGGTTGTGGAAACATGTCCCATTTAATTATTTTTTGATATTTCATTTTTATCTTTCTCAGAATAAACAAAATCTTGAACATCCAGTAGGTACCTCTTGGCAAAGGATGGAAGTACTGGCTTTCCACCGTGGAGGTACCGGGTTCTATCCCCGTCTCCGGCAGACCTCCTGCTCCACCGTCTCCTCGCACCTCGTCGTCCGCCGCAATATAATAGTTATGAATGGATTCTACGCATATAGTTAGTTCCTATAGACTGGAGTATATTATCATAAGTTCTTCTAAATAGTCGTGAAACCGTAAACTTTTGTACTTACGGCTTTTTAACCAAGCTGATTGGAAATGGTTTAGAACCCGTAAAGATACAAAAATGCTCCAAACCGTAAATTTAATGGTTAATTAGATGGACAGACTGCTGCTGGCTATTTAACCGTAATTTCATGATGAAATTTCTAACAGCGTAATCTGCGTGAAGTGACGTTAAAAAAATATTTGTGGGCATAAAAGTTTGATTAAATAATATTTAAAGTAACCGTACTAAAGAGTTAACTTTGGTAGAGGAAAAAAAAAAGTCATCGATGAGTGGTAAAAATTCAACCACCTCAAATAAGTACACTACTTCCTTTGCAAAGAATTAAGTTTTAAATATATTTGGTATTGTTTACAAAATTAATCCTTACAATAAAACTTCAAGCGAAAATGAAGCTTAACTTAAAATTTTTAAAATAAAGTATAAACAATATTTCTTTCTTTTTATTTCATACATATGATTAACAATCCTACAGTTTTTAGTTAAAATGTCTTATAAACTTAAACATCGTTTTTAGCCTACTTTCCCGTAAAAGTAAAAAAAAATAATAATAAAGCATGAAAGAAGGCTTAATGTATCGTGAAAATATCGTTAAAAATCAAGAAAAGTCAAAAATAAGTGAAGTAATTAAATAAAGATTGAAAAATAAAAAATTTGAAAGCAGGGTATTGAGATGGGGAAAAAGTGTGTCTGTCGGTCTGTCGGTCTGTCCCCCCCCTAATAACTTTTGAACGAATTGTCCGATTGGAAAAATTCTTTTTGCATTCGAAAGATCTCGGCGAGGACATCTCATTTCTATATTTTACTTTTTGATTTGAACAATTTTTTGTTCAATTTTGAACAGTTCAAAAAATTTTAACATTAGCGCCTATGGACAAAATTGAAGCAAATTCTGTAAACTCTGGGCACAAGAGCCAAGTTCCTATTGCAAGCTTATTGAAAGGAGTTCTCGGCGTGAAATATTGATTTGAACAGTTTTTGTTCATTTTTGAACAGTTCAAAAAATTAACACAGAGCTTATTTGGAAATTTCAACCCTATATAAATCCTGATCTAACGGACCGATTTGCTTGGAACAAACTTTATCGGAAAGCTCTTATAACGTAGAACATGTAGAAATAGAAAGTTTATCCAGAACTTACGAGCCTATTTTGCTATGAAATTTTTTGATTGGGATTTTCAAGGATATTTCTCAGTGACTCAATGAGTGAAATAATGAATGAATGAAGAAATGAAAGAGTGAAAGAATAAATCAATGAATAAATGAATGAGGAAAAGAATGAATGAATAAATTATTGAATAAATGAAAATATAAATAAATGAGTGAATAAATACATGAATGCGTAAATGAATGAATAAACACTTGAATGAGGTAACGAATGAATGAATAAATGAAAGAATGAATGAGTGAGTGAATGAATATGTATTATCCGTTGAAAAAGGTATATTTTCAATAATTAGAACTAAAGATAAATAAGAAAGAGAGAGAAAGAGATAGCTAGATTATAAATTTGAATTTGGTGTATACGGGAAAGTAGGCTCGTAGAGTTCTAGACGGAACTTCTTGTTAATTTAAACATGATTTTAATTAAAACATCGCGTTAAAATGTCTTTTTGACTTTTACTGGGATGTACACAGCAATGTTGGAGTTAAAACTCAAATATTGTTGAGAATATCTATCTATCTGGTATTTTTTTTTTTTTTTGCTCCAGATATCTTTTTATTCAACTGTACCTAATAAGAGAACCGAAAAATTCATTCAAAGCTAAAATAATTTCGTTTATGTGGTTGTGAAATATATACAAATAGCTTCCCCCATAAAGAAAAACCTAAATATAAAAATTTTTGCAAAATTAAAAATTCGAACGTCATATAATTAGTTTAAATAGAAATTTTATGCTCACCATTCATACAAAATAATAAACAAAACATGTACGAAATCTTTCGAATTACTTCAAAAAAAAAAAAAAAAAATTACGTTGTCTCATAAAAGTGGTCCATTTAGGATGTTTTCAATGCTTAAAAAAGATTATTGTTTTTCAATGATGATGCGCAGCATATATTTGTAACAGTATCATCAGTACTATAAAAAGGAATTTTACAAGGACAGTCTCCTAAAATTTCGTTTGCAATAATATCACAACATTGCACATTTTAGATATGAATAATTAAGTTCGAAATAAGAAAATACCTAATAAATATTACATTTAACACAGTATAATCATAAACTTTAACGTAATATTTTGAAAAACGCTATTTTTAAGATTTTTCTGCAAGTTCTTTGTTCACGGATATTCAAGATTGTTCTTATACAAGCTTAAGTATCCAAAACTCTTCTCAAAAATAATATAAATTGTTCCTAGAAGCACTTCTGAGAGTTTTCAGCACAATTCAGTTGCAAATGAAATTCGTCAAAAGGATATTATTAAAATCTTATTGTATTTAAATTTAAACTAATCACAATCGTGATTCATTTTAATTTAAATACAATTTATTATAACTCGTTTTGCAAAATAATTTGACAAACAGGATTTAAAAATATATATAATACTTTTTATCAACTCTTTTTAACGTTTACAATATTTCTATTGTAATGTACATTAAAAAAATAATTTTAACGCACTTTCATTGGTCAACTTTTTCTCAAGCACTTTATTACAAGCCATTTACTCAACTGAACAAAAACTTTTTCACCTGTTCAGAGAAAATTTTCTTAAATGAAATTATCATTTTAGAGGGGCAATTCAATCCAAAAATAATGTTATTTTCATGTTTTGAAGTTGATAATTGAAAATTATTTCACAGTGATAATGATTTTTATAAAATTTAATATTTACTTCCAATAAAAAGAAATATTGAAAATTATTCTTGAAATTTCACCTTTAGGAGAATATTCTCAGATAATTCCCGTTTTCCGAGAACATTCTCGACTCGCATCTCAAATCTAAAGTTCTGGTAGAGCATATCTGAAAGGTTTACCTCAAAATAAAGGAGTGGAACTTGAGGAGTTACTATTTCCGATATAAAAAAGGCCACACAAATGACGACCACCAGCTGAGCATACATGGAACTCAGAATGATGAATTGCTGTGTCCTGAAAGGAAAAAAGAAAGGTTTTTTTTTAATATGGCAATATTGTTCGTAATAGTCATATTTTGAAAACATTTATATTTTTAATGTTAGGAAAACAATCGATTTTAAGAGTAAAACTATGAGAAGTAAAATAAAAGGTATTATCCACGTGAGATATCGCTCACCGGTGATAATAGTGGCACATCCTAAAGAAAAAACTCTTTAGAGAAAACTATGGTTTTAAGTTTTAGTAATTTTAGTTGTTCTATACACAAATACTACAGCAGACTCAAAAAAATTATAATATGTTATAATTATTGGTTGTGTTTTTTAGTTTAAATTAACCCTCTTTCCACTCTGACCGTCGTCTGAGTCTCCAATTTCAAATAGTGCTATTTTAGGTTGCAAAAGCGCAAAATTTGTCTTTATTTTGCCTAGCCTCTTGTCTCTTATTCATGTATAAGACATAAACCCAATAAGACCTTAAAATGATTGCAAGAATCATTAATTTTTAATTATATGTCAATAATAAATCAACTGTGCATTTATTCCGAATTTTGTAAGTCACACAATTTCATCTCATTAAGTTAGTAGCAATTTTTATATTTTAAGAAGAGTGTTGAAAAAGAGTATGATATTAAAAAATATCCCATCAGTCACACATTTTGAAAATACAAAATCTTGAATATTTAAAGTGCCCAATTTGTGGGCCAACGGAAATACCTTCCTTAATTTTTGCTTAACTTGGCAATGGAAACTTCTTGCAGGTATTGAAATCCAAGTACTTTATTGAGTACTTTAATGAAAATGTTAATCAATCAGTACAGTATGTGTAAAGGACGGAGAATAACTGAGTAGGAAAATAACAAAATCTGTTTAATCCAAAACTCAAAATTTGGAAAAAATCGAGAAAAACTATGGAAATTTTTGAATTACACTAATACTTTGAAAGCAAATTTTTAAAAAGGACAGAAAAAATGCGATTTTTTTCTGGCCAGGACTCTATAGCTACAGTATCTCATGAATTGAGTTATTTATACGACAGTTTGGCTTTAAAAGGTTTGGATTGTAAATATTCAAATATGTAACAGCTTTTGTATCTGTACGAGAGGTTATTTTTACTTTCCCTTGTCTAATTAAACAAAAGAAAGCGCATGCAGATGTCCTCCTCTTTTGAAGAAAAAGCAAATGTTTAACAGAAAGAGAAAAGAAAAAATCATGGTCAGCCGAAAGGTGGAACTCGCTTTGCTTCAGGTTCTATCAAGTTAGCATTTGAAAGGTTTGAGATTTTTTTTCAGCTTGTAAAGCTGTAAATACTATTCAGATATGGATTCTACTGGTTTTGTGTCATAACAGATTTAACAAGGTTTAGAAGTGGACACATATCTGACTGTAGATTTTTTCCACAAACTGTAATAGGTTTTGTATTATAATGCCATTTGGAAACAATGTTTAATCAAATCAAAGTTCAATGGAAATCACTATCTACGTTTGTTTAAATTGGATTTAACGGGTTTACGGGTTTTACCATTTGCCTACTAATCTACTTTCTTTTTTTTAATTGATTAGATAAACGTTTCGTTTCTATTTTCTTTTCTCTCTCTCTCTCGCTCTCGTTTTACATTTTTTTACCTGAAATATATATATTTTGCTTTGGATATTTGCTCTTCGGACACTTATTTTTGATTTTCATAGCTTTTAGCAAGCTTCGCCCATCCTTTTGTATGTTTCCAATCGTTCTTAGAACTTGCGAGTATCGTATATATATTTACAATTAGGATCTATATAATGTTTTTTCCAGTAAATTACTGGGTCCAAGATGCTACTTTCGATAAAGGTTTCAGTTTTAAGTTGCTAGCTTTTTGAGCTAATGCAGAATGGAGCTGTTGTGTATGTCCTCTCTGTTACTTATCAAAAACTGAAACTTTTCTACTGATATAATTATAATAATTTCGTTGTTTTTGTTTCCTCACGCGAAGCGAGGAAGAATGGGTGCGCTGCTCCTGAGTCTATCGGGGCCCTTATAGGTAGGAGCCCGACTTCCGCCCCTTTGAGAGGTCTCCTAATTTTTTGAACCAGCTCCCAGATGAGAGACCGCCACCTGAGGTTGACACCCCCAGACGTATCGTTTCACTTAGAGGACATTGGAGCCACGACAGACTTAATGTGCACCAGCTCTCTTTAACGTACACGGTCCCAAAGCAACCATCCGCGAGAGGTTGTTACCCTCCCAAACCACTGACATCAGTCAATGCATTTTCGGTGTTCTGCGGGAACCGATCTTCTAGTGACTGGTCCACTGCGGGACAATAATAATAATAATAATAATAATAATAATAATAATAATAATAATAACGAATAAATAAATATCCTGAGAATCATTGAAAATCGAACTTAAAACAGATAGTTTGTGTCAGCTAATATTTCTTAGGAAACTTTGTCGCTCATGCTTTACAAACATAATGTCATAGTTTCAATTTCATTTATGAGAATCATAACAAGACAAAATTATATTCGGGGAAAATTTCTGTACTACGACTCACATAACTATAAAGTTAATTTATTCATAAATTCGCTTCTCGTAACAGTTTTGATTTCAAGCAAACTGTTAACGCTACCCATCCTAAAACCGGAGCAGCTGACACCACCTGAGTTTCCCATTTGCTTAACTTTCGGTAATTTTATACAATTTTAGGTAATTTATTTCTGTGGTGATATTTTTCCACTGTCAAGTTACAGTGTTGTTTTTTTTTTCTTTTGTAAACTATCTGTTTTTTATTCTGTGTAATTATTTCCTTTTCTTTTCACCAAGTTTCTTCTAGTTTCCTGGTTTTAATTTTCTGTAATTTTACGTCAGATTTCTTAAATAAGATGTCGAGTAGATTGTCATGTGTTTTCGAGCAAAAAAATTTTACAGTGTGAGTGAAAATCGCAGAAATCCTTTTGAAGGGTGGAATGACCATGACAAAAATGGCATTTAATAAGTAATAAGATCATATATTTCACAGCATGATTATAGTGCAGCTTGTGTTGTAAAAAATGAAGCCCAATATTAAATTCAAGAAATAATGCATAACATCAATCTACAATGCATATACAATCTGTCTCTGCAACACAGAATATGCTAGACAGGAGATGAAGAGATTACGTTACTGTTTTATGCGCGTATGCGACACCCAGGAAGTGCTGTGATCGTGCTATCAAATGCATATCTTCCTGCTTGTTATTAGGTGTCCTTCTCAACGTTGTCCGTTCTTCAGTATTTTGTGATTTTCATATGGTTTCACATATGTTCTATGGCGACTTTTGTCCCTCCGGATGGCTCTCTGAGTTCTTCCGAAATTTTATTTTTTATAGTTATTTTAAAAGATTTTAATTCTTTGAATGATTTAATTCTTTCTTAATCTATCCTGACTGTCTGGTTTTAAAGAAAACCAATTTCTGTCAGCTTTCTGTTAATTTTCGTGATCTTTCAATCGGAATCAGCCCCGGTATAAATCTTTCAATTTTTGTAAAACCCTAGTGAGTGTAATTTTCCTATAATTTTTTTTTACAAAATAGGAACTCATGTATTAGTAAAATAATATCTGCCATCATAATTTATGGTTTGGACTACAAAATTATGCTTTAAAAAAGTAAACTTTCAAAAAGTAATTTTTCCGTCTGTTTTTCAAGCTTTTACATAAATTATGTATGCAGTGAGACCAAACGAAGTGTGTTTTTTATTATCTGGGTAATCGTAACCACACCAAACACTGATATCTTTAGCTTGAATCTATGTGGAATGCTGTCGTTGGATTAACATGTGCACTAATAAGATGAAGGAAAGTTCTGGGATAAGAATAGGTAATTTTCCATTTTTGTAATGTTTTGAAACTTAGCTGTTTTTTCCCCTCGAGGTTTAATTTTGCTCAAATTCCTTTAGTTAATGTTTATTTAATTGTAGATTACGGGCGCCTAGCAGTTATAGCATGGGCTTACACAAATTTCATTCCTGAATTGCAAGGACGAAAAGCATTTTAACTTCTTTTCTTGTTAATTATTTGCCGTTTGAAACTATCAACTAAATTAGATTTTATTTTTTATTTACTTACTTACATATTATGCGTATAAAATTAATAAACACAAAACAATACTTAGGATTTTGCAAGACTTTTTTGATAGATATAAACCATTATATTTTATGAAGATGGATTTAAGAAAAATAGTCATTATTATGGAGATATACGCAATTTATTTCAGACCCAGAGTCGTGTAAAAAGCACTATATCGATAACTGCAGCTAAGTATATAGATATCAAAAGCGAGTAGAAATGTACTAAAATTTTAGAAACAGTTAAGATAGACACTAAAATAATAAAGTCATAGTAAAAATAAATGCATAAAACGTGATCAGAAATTCTAAATATTGATGCAAGCGATTATAGAAGTATCATTACTCATAAAGAAATATTGAATAATTTTTATAATGACACATTACTCACACAAATTGAGGCTGATGTCTATTCATCATAATTAAAATTAAGTGAAACGAAATAAAAATTTATCATACGATATTAACTGTAATATTCCTGTTGCATATTACAGTTAAATGTCTTTTAAAATTTTGAAACAAAATAATGACGCCTGTCAAGTAAAGCATATTTATATCGGGAAAAATCCTTTCCTTTAAACTGATGTGACAGACTCATATCTGAAACAGCTGATCACAGATGGAGAACCGTGAAACTTGAGCATTAAAATCACCAACATAAACCTTTGCAATATCTCAAATTCCCATTGGCTGTGGAAACTTTTTCATACCTTCAAAACCTACAAATTCATAATTTCACCAGGAATACTTTGACTGTTTAGAAATTTTCAGTGAATTCCAATGATCCTAAGTGCGAGTTGTTTCCTTTCTCATGTAGTGCTATTTGACGGACGTACTTTCTTAAATTGGGTAACCATCAATAGTAAATCTGTACATAAGAGTCATAGTATTTTAAGTCCATTTCACGTGAAAAAAAGTTGATAACTTTTTCAACGACTTTAAAAGGTAATCAGAATAAGAAATCAGGTATAAGAATCAGGTGCAGTAAGCAAATACCTCTCGTTCAACAATAAGTTTTGGCGACGAACGAATATTTGATTTTATAAATGAAGCAAGCTGTATATTTGTCAGTTCGTTATTTAGGCTAAGAATATTCAGTGAACGCACGCAAAGAAAAACACATTAAAGACAATTGACCTTTTAGTCTGTAAGTCTGTTCTGCTTTTTTCGCTAATTAGACAGAATTTTGATTCTTTATTATGGGTTTGGCATCAAGTGCAGTATATTTATATCATTGAAAAAACAGTATGAAAATTAGTTCTTAAACATACGGAAATAATTCTTGCTTTGAAACTCAATGAAAAGAAAGTTTTTCCTACGATCACAGCAACTTGCGCCAACTCACCAGTACGTTCTTTCAATATTTCGCTTCAAAACATTGAAAACGTCAATCTGCCGTTCTCTTGCCATTCTTAATCACAAAGAGGGAGGAAAACCTAAGTTTCGCTTAAAAAAATACTTTTGTTTCGTTTTTTAATTATTTTTTCCAATTGGGAGACGTTTAGTTATTAAAACACATCTTTATCCATAGGCTAATAATAAAGCTAGATTGCTCTTCTTTTGTACGCAAGGCAAAAACCGGCTATCTGCAAAATAGGGAGTCATGCAGTCAAGGAATACGAAGGGGGGGGGGGGGTCTGTAATTGGTGCTTTTATCTCCATCACGATGGAGATAAACTACTTCTGTTTAACTAAATTTCCGACAAACATTAATTTTTGAAAAATCTCTAATCTGAAAATTAGTCTGTTCAGCTCGCTATATGGTCACGTGATTGTAGTCGGAATCTCTTTTATGTTGAGAGGCTAAATGTAACCCTAACGCTCAGTCTAGGTTTATCTTTAGCCAATGAGCACGACCATGTGAACAAGAAGTTCCGTCTAGAACTATACGAGCCTACTTTCCCGTATACACCAAATTCAAATTTATAATCTAGCTATCTCTTTCTTTCTCTTTCTTATTTATCTTTAGTTCTAATTATTGAAAATATACCTTTTTCAACGGATAATACATATTCATTCACTCACTCATTCATTCTTTCATTTATTCAGCCATGCATTTATTCATTCATTCGTTACCTCATTCAAGTGTTTATTCATTCATTTACGCATTCATGTATTTATTCACTCATTTATTTATATTTTCATTTATTCAATAATTTATTCATTCATTCTTTTCCTCATTCATTTATTCATTGATTTATTCTTTCACTCTTTCATTTATTCATTCATTCATTACTTCACTCATTGAGTCACTGAGAAATATCCTTGAAAATCCCGATCAAAAAATTTCATAGCAAAATAGGCTCGTAAGCTCTGGATAAACTTTCTATTTCTACATGTTCTACGTTATAAGAGCTTTCCGATAAAGTTTGTTCCAAGCAAATCGGTCCGTTAGATCAGGATTTATATAGGGTTGAAATTTCCAAATAAGCTCTGTGTTAATTTTTTGAACTGTTCAAAAATGAACAAAAACTGTTCAAATCAATATTTCACGCCGAGAACTCCTTTCAATACGCTTGCAATAGGAACTTGGCTCTTGTGCCCAGAGTTTACAGAATTTGCTTCAATTTTGTCCATAGGCGCTAATGTAAAAATTTTTTGAACTGTTCAAAATTGAACAAAAAATTGTTCAAATCAAAAAGTAAAATATAGAAATGAGATGTCCTCGCCGAGATCTTTCGAATGCAAAAAGAATTTTTCCAATCGGACAATTCGTTCAAAAGTTATTAGGGGGGGACAGACCGACAGACAGACAGACAGACCAACAGACCGACAGACAGACAGACAGACCGACAGACCGACAGACAGACAGACCGACAGACAGACAGACCGACAGACCGACAGACACACTTTTTCACCATCTCAATACCCTACTTTCAAATTTTTTATTTTTCAATTTTTATTTAATTACTTCACTTATTTTTGACTTTTCTTGATTTTTAACGATATTTTCACGATACATTAAGCCTTCTTTCATGCTTTATTATTATTTTTTTTTACTTTTACGGGAAAGTAGGCTAAAAAGGGTTACACGTGTTTAACGAGAAGGTAAAAATGCTTGCTTCTAGAAATTAGACTTGATTAACCATATTTCAGCTCAAACCTAATTCCAGTTTAAATTTCCCGCTATGATATTCATTGCACTTATGCATTTATAAAATGCCTTTTGTGGATGAGGGTGAGGGAAGCTAGTGTAAACTACAAAATCATTTTTTTTTAACTTCAACCCTGCATGACTGGTTTTTACGTCTTAATTGATGCGAATATTAACTACAGCCCACACGTTTAGTGTGAAGCAAGTCACTGGACACATTTCTGAATCACGCTGAAGAAGCGAAAATAATCTTCAAAATCACTTCCTTTCGTGGAGTTTTATGAGATCAATCAAAAGAGACGGAAAAGTTTATTCAGAACGATAAATCTCAACTTTGGTATAAGCTTAATTCGAGGCAAAATAGCGGTTAGTGTGCAGAGACGCTTTTTAAGACGAGAGAAAGTGCCTGACCCTTTACACAGTATGCTTCACAAGGACGAATGGTTTTAGAGCTCGAGGCGCTTGGGTACTTTTACATGAAATTTTGGTAAGCTATAAATGCAGTTTACGACTTTTTATTTCGGAGAAGCTTTTTCATATCGTGCAGTAAACGGAGTGAATAAATAAACGTGCTCGACAGCTCAACGTTATTACACGGATAAGTTGCGAAACACGTTTCACAATTTTCTAATCTACTCAAATATTTTGTTCAAAAAGGGAGAAAAAGGCTTAAATTGCTTCATTTGAAATATGATTAAATATGAGTTTTATAAATATTAATAGACACTTATATGTAGGGGTTCCCCAAAATTTTGAATTTAAAGTCTTTTATGAAAGTATTTAACGATATCGTCTACTTACGTTACTCACATGCAGTAATAGAGATACATATAAATCATGTATTACAATTTAAACTATGTTTAGAAAGAAAAGCAGGTGAAATGTCATTACTGCCGTCTGTCTTCTGCGCTCATTTCTGAACTTCGCAACATATTTACTACATCACAAAAGTGCAGTAGAGATAAATGCATGTACATATATTATAATATGGCAGTATACTTTAGTAGTTATAATCAATTTTCTTCAAAAATTTTGCACATTTTATTTTAAGCAAAATTTTGCATGCGTCCCGAGGTTTTGTTCAGCATCCCAGATATAAGAAGCGTCAATAGAAAATTATAATGGTTCCGATCACTATGAAACTCATTTGAACATCTATCTTGACAAATACGTAATTGAGATTCATATTGGCTTTCGAATTTAAAGCAGCAGTCATTTTTTCAGTTTAAAATCTTCTATATGGTATTAGATAATAACTTTAAAATGAAATAAATATTTTTAAAATATCGAAAAGATAAATGTAAATATAGTAGTCTCGAGATTGTATTCGAGATAATTGTGATCGAGATTACATCGAATGCAGAAAAAATTTAGAAAATCCAAAGTACTTCTAAGAATGGAACTATGAGCTAAATCTATATAAATAAAACCAAAAGTTTGTGTGTGTGTGTGGGTGTGTCTGCCTGTCGATCGCCTCCTGCCGAGATGGAACGGTCCAGAAGTACGAAATTTTGGTTACAGGTACCTTGGGTCAGGTCCTCGTGCACCTCGAAGCGTTTTTCCGAAAATTCGAATTTGTTCTTCTTTTATTCCAATTTAAGCAAAACTGTTAATTTTAGGACTATCTCATCGAAGAAACGTCACACCTTTTCGATTTTTGCAGCATATTGATGCCCGTAAAAAACCGCACAAGATGATCTCTTTCTGAAGTTCGTAGAACAAATAGAACACGCGCAATATTCATTTAAAGTATTTTTCGAACTTTAAAGCGAGGCTTACCTCTGAATTTATCTGCTCAATTTGCGTGTTTTCGCCAAAATAAATAGTACTTTTGTCGCCAACTAGATGATTTCTGTTAACGTAAGATTGAAAAAATGCTATTTTATCTTTATTCATGTTGTTTTATGCGCGAAACAAATTCTAAAAATTCATTTCATTTTTATACATATTTTGTGGAACTGCAGACGAATTTTAATTTCTTTAACTTGATGTTGATTCTCCTTCCTTTTTTGGCGATTTAATAGTATAGTAACAGTTCAACAATTGCATGAAATCTTATGGTACAGTGGCCGCTTTATCAGCGAAACAAATTCTGAAAATTCATTTCATTTTTACGGATATTTTGTGGATTATTAACTGCATGCGATTTTTAATGTTGATTTTTCTTTCTTTTTTGACGATTTAATATTTCTTCGATAAGAACTAGGTTGGAATGTCTTCGATATCGCTTATTTTTGATGAAATTTAAAATTTCGCCAAGTGGTGATAACTTTTTACTCGCTTCCTTCCAATTAATTGTTCTCAATATATTATTTTGCTCTTCATAACTTTTCCAAACCACGCCCAATAATCCTTATCAGTATTATTGCTCTCATTTAATTCAATACATGTAGGATCATGGCGTATTTCGAAATGCTTCCATTACTACAGTGCAATTTGGCGATCTTCTGCTTCATTTTAACTTTTTTACGTAGCGATTATTGATTCCATATTTTACACAAGTGATTTATTTTCTAACATTTATTTAATTTTTGTACTGTCTATTTGGCGCAATTTGGGAAGAATTTAGTTATGTCTTTCTATCAACTTAAATTTTACACGTCAGAATTTGTTCAGTACTAAACATTTTGTAATTTAAATGAGCATTTGCCTTTTGAAATTATGCTTTCCTTTCTTTCGTTTTTATCCGAATTTTATGGACGTGCTATTCAATTGAATTTTCAGGAAATGTTATGACGATTTTGCAAGTGGGATTTTTAGGAACGGGTGTCCTTATTTTGATGGGGTATTTAAGATGGACTGCTGGGTAATTTTAGGAACAGTAGCTCTTGAAGGTCAGTATTATACTTTTAGTCACTGACGTCTTTATTCAAATGGATATTTTTTGAGACTAATGTCATTATTCTATTAGGGACGTTTAGGAATAGTTGTCTTTATTGCAATGGGGGGCTTTAAAGAATGTTTTCTTTATTGTAGCAGAAATATTCAGTGCGAGTTGTTCTTGATCTGATGGACATTTTTACAGAGAATACTGGTCTTTTACTGATGGGAAATGTTAGATGTATTGTGGTCGATATTTTAATTGCGATTTTTACTGGCTCTTGATATCATTTTGGCACAATTAACTCTCTGCATAGGTGCATTTGAGTTACTGTTTCCCTTACTCTAATGCCAATTTCTATGAGCTTTTGTTGGCATTTTAATGTGGATTTTTATGGACTAATTTTTGGTCTAAGAGGAATTTTTCGAGGCTGTTCGTTTTAATGCAATCGGGGTTTTTAATGAATTTTACCGTCTAAATAGGATTTTTATGGACTGTTGCCCCTCTCCTACTTGGAGTTTTTAAGAAATTTTTTCCCTATACATTTACAACTGAATTTTGGACATGCGTCACTTGGCCTGCGAATGATGCAATTTTATCCCGCGCAACGCCGGGCATGTCAGCTAGTAGATAATAAAACGTTTGAGTAAAATCTTACAATTAATGGTTGAGCAACTCATTATAAAATTCAGTTTTATTTATTAAGCTGAGTTTCTTGTTCAAAATTCTGTAAATAAATATCTAACTCCTTTTCTTTTTTTCACTCATACCACTCTTCAGAAGGATTATACTACTTAACGATGAGAATTAAAGTACAGATGATAAATAAACAAAACTAATGTCGGGTAAATAAATAATTTTCTTTGCCAAGACTTTCCTTGGTTTTTTGGGTGAGGCTAATAATAAAGTTCCTGTTTCGATTTCATACAAATAAGAGAGAAAGGAGAAATAAAGGTAAGGAAATGCTTACTTTTTAATAATAAGAGCAACAATAATAATACGTTCCCTTTCTTTTTGAGCTAAAGGTTCAAATCGGAAATGAAATACAGTAAAACCCCGCTAAAACGCAGGTGTCGGGGGACATGTTTGATGGCACCCGCGTTATAGCAGTATATAGCAGTATATCCGTAGTATAGTGAAACTATACTACGGAACCATATTCATGAAATAATACTCCCTTTTGTTGTATCATTTTTAACTTTATCAATTACTCGTAACTTTTCCTCTATAGTATAATTTTTTCTTTTCTTCTTTACTGCCATTTCATTCACTGTAATTGCTGTACAAGAAGCACACATCTCAACTGTGCGATCAGTCTATCGAGCGATAGGTTATAAACCAACTCTGGTCCGAGAAAAAAGGGGCTTAAAAATATCTTTATGTTATCAACATGGGATTGTGAAGGGGGAGCAGGTCTTAAGAAAAAAATAGATTTGGAAGGGGAGGAGTGCACTTTTCAAAGAAACAATGCTTTAAGCCTGCATACACTGGAGAATATGGTTACTTTTCCAGAATGGCTAAAGAATATGGAATACAAAGGTTGATAGCGCTGTGGGTGGCTGGATGTTTGCTCTTAGGCTAGAATATTTGTGCGCTCGGGCTGACTTTATTTACAATGGTAAATAAGGAATCACCTTCAAATGGCAATGATAAAGGGATATTTAAACATCGGGGGACATGATAGTCACCGCGGTATATCCGATCCCGCGGTGTACTGAGGCGCGGTATAACGGGGTTTTACTGTAGTCAGGAAAATCTAACGCATGTGATTCTAACATAAAACTGCGAAAAGTGTCCATTAACACGTTGACTGCCAACCTACGATATAACTCGTTGTAGGTGAACTTGTTGAGAGAAATTACAAGTTGTCTTGTTGTTGCCGAGTTATTTTCATTTTTTAATACATTTATAGAAAGTTAGTATTTTTTTACTTAATAAAATTTTTTGTACAATACGTTTTAATTAAATTAAACTATCGTCTGGAGATCCATAAACTACAAACAGCGCTGGCAGTCAGCGTGTCGGCAGTCAACGTGTTAAGGTAAGTCGACCTCCTATGGTGAAAAATAAAGTTCCTAATTTCTATCGGGCACAGCAAAGGAAATGTGCCAAATGATGCTTTAAGATTAAATATAAAATTTAATTAGAATAGGATATCATTTTCAGCCTCCAGATTAACTTTGAAAAACTCATATTCTGAGAAACACTTTCTTTTTATTGAAAAATTGAAAAACAAGTTTACAAATATAATAAGGTAAAGCTAGGAGAGTCTACGCACAATTGGAAAAATAATTTTTAAAAATCGAAGTATGACTTTTTTGTTAAACTATTGATGAATAACTGCGACTTCATTTGTTTTTTATGCCTTCCCATTGATATTTCGTTGTTTTGCTTTAATTTAATACAACAGCTGTAAAAAAAAACAAGAAGACTAATTTGCGCAATCTGTCCTTACAGGGTAGGTGTGATTGCGCGCATGGGTAGGAGAGATTGTTATTCTTAAAAACTGCAATTAAATTGTTAGCAAAAATATTTGAACTAAAACTATGTTGTTGTAAGGGTTTTTATAAACACATACAATTGTAATATTAATAAATATTTTAACTCAATGATTGCAGAATCGGAAAAAAGTGTTTTAATTAAAGAAACAAAGTAAAGAAGAAAAGAAGGTTTAAATTATAATTAATCTTATTCA
The DNA here is from genome assembly GCA_038502835.1 of Octonoba sinensis. Classification (NCBI taxonomy): domain Eukaryota; kingdom Metazoa; phylum Arthropoda; class Arachnida; order Araneae; family Uloboridae; genus Octonoba; species Octonoba sinensis. The sequence goes on from CM076598.1 coordinate 147,670,182, forward strand.
TTTTCAGTTTCAATGTCTTTTGTTTGTTAACCGAAGTTGTCGTCGTCCACAATCGGTATACTTATTGTTGTAAGTAGTGCAACTATCTGCTACAAATAGCTCACTTAACCCAATAATGCCTACCGTCCCTTTTTAGGGACAGTTTGAAAAGTACGTCTGAAGCACCCAAAAATAAACGTTTCAACAAAAAATTGTTTTAATGTATTCCTAACGGGTTATTATAAGGTTAGGAATACATTAAAACATCTTTTTGTTGAAATACTTATTTGTGGGTGTTTCAGACGTAATTTTCAGGTTGTCCCTAAAAAGGAATGGTAGGCATTAATGTCACTGGTCGAAGTTGTCTCCTGGTACAGTTTCAGACATTCAGTGCACTCATCCTCGTTGTCCTGTGTGACATGGTCCCAAAGATTCAGTATTTTGACATTATTTTCTTCTGAGGTGGCTAATGACGAAGATGTTTCAAAATTCAAACATTTTTTTTTTGTTTTCTTTCCTGCAAGTTTTTTTGGTTCTCACTTTTTCTGGAAGCATCTTATCTTCAGACGTTCGCTTCTTTTTTGTAGCTGCTTCTTTCTTAATTTTTCTCTCGAATATATGTGCGGGTCAATAACATTCGTTGCACTTTGTTTTCTTTTTAATTTTGACGGCATTAAACTGTTTGGAAAAATAGTTTATTAATAAGAATATTTGTATAAAACTAGCACATTATTAATTTATTAGCAAAGTTTTTGTCTAAGAAAAGAAATTTGTTCACAAATTAGTTTATTAGCACATTTAGTTCCGAAACGTATGTTTAACTTAAATCTTCAAAAGAAATAAAATCGCAAGAACTTGTTTTCAACGATTTATTCGATACAAAAATATTCTTATTAAAAAAACTACAGTCCCTTGAAAACACAAGTTATAAAGTCACGACAACTTTATTCCCTCGATATAGAACTATAGTCAAAATATTTGATTAATGTCTGTTAAAGAAATACTCGTGAATTTTCTATATAAAGAAATAACTTCAAAAATAAATTTAAAGTTTTAAAATGTTCAAGTCTTAAAAATGTGTTGAGAGGGCATAGGTATTTTACATTTTATGTTTTAGTAAAAATTCATCCATTAATGCAGCGAATTTAATCGATTCATACATTTCACATGTAATTTGCAATGTATGCTGCATTACCTAGAAGCTGTGGGTAATAATATAATGCGCAATCTCTCCTAGCATGAAAACTAGCGGGAGAAACGCGCGATCTCTCCTAAGTACAAGACGCGCAAACTATCCTATTTCGGTAGGACAGATTGCGCTTAAATATGTCAGGTTCTAGGGAAAAAAATGCTGGCCTTCCCACTGTTAAGCTTAGTAGCTTACGAAAAATCGCTTAAGTTTAGAATATATTGTACTATTGCGACTCAATAGAAATTCAAAGAACGCATTATGAAAATTCAAGCACTTACCTTGTGAAAACAATATAGAATATCGATGCTCAATCGCAGACGTTCATATCTATCAACTTGCACTTTCAAGTAAACATTCCACTATTGCCGTTGTACAAAAGCATGGCTTTAGTGCGCGTGCACCCTACTTTTTCCACCCGAACTCGCAGGTGCGCAATCTCTCCCACCGCGCAATCTATCCTAGCTTTACCTTATGCATACATAATATAGTATATAACAGATTAACTATGTAACAGTATCATTTATTTATTACAAACACGTTTGCAATAATTACTTTTACAATATTAAAAATCATGATCTTGAAGTAGCATGAAAAGCTTTCTTACTATCAAATTTTGTCATGACTTTTCGAGATTCTTGTTTTTTATAAGCCTTCTCCTTCAGTTTTTTTTTTTTTTTTTTTTGCACAATGTGGCTGAAGCTTCTGCTACAACTTTGATTGCTCTTTCAAAAGCTAGTGTGTGACAATATGGGGCCGTGGTAGCCTAGTGGTTAGACTTCCACCTGGAAGGTAGCGCGTCCGATACCTACTGAAGACCACCCATGTACACCTGGGGATACGTGCATGTAAAATCAGTGGACCCCACTACCTCACCCCGAGCGCAAGCAATCCTAATTCCTCGGAGAATGGTAGGGGTCTGGTGGAGAAAAGTGTGTGACTATGACAGACGTAGTTAGGACAGTTCCTTTTTTCCTATATAGATTATAGATGCAGTTGGAAGAGATCGATACTTCAAAACCAATGCGGAAGCAAAAAGAATCATCTGAATGTAATAAAATTATACGCATGTTAGTTTAGAACCATTTAGCACCTTTTTAATCCTGTGCCCCTAGTAAAAAAGAAGAAAAAATAAAATGACCCATCCCAGTGTCCATCTCACCCCTTTGCCAAACAGAATCGTTCACGGAGGGTAGTCGCAGCTTTCTCGTAAACGAATAATAACTGACAGGCAGAAAATTAAGTAAACTATAAAGGAATGCTACTTTTGAGCATCCGGCAGAGGAATGAATACCAATGAGAGTAGCGATGGCACTGCAACATGCATCATAAATGACACATGAATGTCGATGTTTGGCATAATATTTCCAAATTGAGGGACGAAATGGCCTGCATCACAATATATCTGTCTCTTTGACATTTTTCAACATGTGAATTCCTTTCTTTGCCCCCTTTCCCTTATTTTCTTATTTATTTTTGTTCTTCATGTTATACGTCTATCAAAAAAGGGCAAATCATGTTATAAAAAACTCAAAACACACAAAAAAGTATATATATATATATATATAATAAATAATAAAAAGATACATTACGTATCTAAGAGCACACAACTATCGACAATCCCTTTTCCTATTCTTTCATTTTTAAAACAGTATAGGATATCACGAGATGCATGTGCATTAAAATCAAAGTTAAAGTTATTACTGTCAAAAATAAATCGCTCGTGAGAAGTTACTAGCACATCCTAACGAGATCCGTGGTTAAACGATACTAAGATAATTTCCGCTTAAACAGTTAAAGAAATAAAATATTTAATGCTAAACACCAAGTTCACTAAATAGTTTTAGAATTAAATATCTTGATTAACAGTATCGTAATCAGATTTTTAGATAATGTAAATTTGCGTTATGCCAGAGGCAGGATGACTTTTCCTTCTGAGGTGAAACAAATGCTTAACTTCTGATGAAAGAAAATAAAACATTTGAGTAACTCAATGATTTATGTTTTTATGAATGTTTTTTTCCTTTTTTTTTTTTTTGGAAACCATTAATTTGGGTTAAAATAGTTATGAAATAAATATTAAAAGGCTTATTGCTTTTTAATCCATTTAAAATTCTTGATTACTTTAAGTTGCTACAATCTTCTGGTTATTTCATGGAGGTAATAGATTGTTTAATCTTTTACTGTAACTAGTTTTTTTTTATGTAACGGCCCTTTTATTTTGTGATTATGCTGTTAAAGCGATCTGGGTGAACAGAGCACAAGTCACGAACAACAAACACAATGTTTGTGAATAAGAAAATCAGTAACAGCCATTTAATTCTTTGCGAACTTCTTGTTACCATCAACTTCTTGTTCTCTTTTTTTTCCCCCTCTTTTTCCCTGTCGCTAATGTTTTCTGCATTCATTTTTCCTCAATTCTTTTACAATGTGATTTCATTCACGAGGCAGGCAGGTGGGGAAACGAAACTCACATTTAGTTTTGCAATTAAATGTGCTATAAAACTGCTTGGTAACTATTTGGAGGATGCATAGAAGTAGCGGAAGTTTTCAACCGGTTGCTGTCTTTCCTTCTTACCATTCAGTAGTAGTATTTTCTTGCAATCAAAATTCCTTCTTATACTTAAAAAATTATTTTTATTTATTATTTAATTCAAATGTTGCTCTTCTTGTTTCTGTTTCTGTATGAGTGTGTAATGTATGTTTTTCCAGTGATGTTTAAAATTTGTTGCTTGTTGAGAAGAATTAATAGAAGTTATGAAGGCCATATGCAGATTTTTTTTTGCGGGACGAGGCTGGGGGGCTGACCGCTGACTTTGAGGAGATACTTATGTTAAGGAAAGTTTCAAGGAGGAATCTATGCTACATTGCGAAAAATTTCCAGATTTTGGGGGTGAGAGCCCGTGGATCATCCCTCTGGGTACAGCTTTGAAAGTTATACAAATAGGGTTGTTGCATGAGTTGGATCACTGAGCTATAAGTTTGGAGTGGAGCTATTCCATCAACAACACACTTTATCTAGATAGTTAGCGCCACCTATGAATAAAGCCTCAAATTAAATCTAATATTCATAAAAATAATTTAACTTTGTGCAAGTAAACAATAATAATAAAATTACACGTTAATTTAATAAAATTACACGTTTTGCATTTTTTTGCTCATTTGTGCTTTAAATTAACGTGTAATTCTAATATTCATGTCTAATTCGTAATTTCGCCGCTAATGTTTATCATTCTAATTTTTATACTCTCCTTACCCCCGGGCAGGCAAGGATTTAAGGAAGAGGCGGTGGAGGTGATTGCCGTGATTGCCCTTTAAAATAATATGAAACAGATCGCTAATAAATTACGCAACATTTTTAAAGACAGAGCGCAGAGCGTTGTGGATAGCGTTACTGCCAGCGTAGGAAAACAATAGTCGACGATTAAAAAATGCATTTTTTTTAATTCTATGGATTGTGTCATCAGTATTTAGTAAAACGCAGATACAATGAAGGGGTCATGATACCCCCTCCCCTCCAAACAATAAAAATTAAAATAAAAAACATTAAAAAATAGCTTGAATTGCTGTTTTTTAGGACTTCAATTTCAAAACTTCCTAAATCTGAAGGAAAGCCATTCGCTGGCAATAGCACTGAGCCACAGGTTTCTGATGTTTTAGGCTATTTTCTCCTTTGCTCTCTCTCTCTTTGGATTAACAGCAATTGTTTTCTTCTATTTTATATAAAAAGGGCTGTAAGAGTTTTGAGATTCAGCGCCGTGAAGGAATTTTCGTTAATTCTCTTTTCTTTTCCCCAACAGCACGTGAGTGTTAAAAATTATATCAATAGTTACGTAAATTCGGTAAACCGAATTTTTTCCTCCTTTGAAGTGAAATGTTTTTGAACTTTGAAATTTCAAATAAGCAGGGAAAACCACTGTACGCAAACATTGAACTGTGTAACTCTAGTTTTAAAAGCAAAGAGGACATTTTTTTCCTGATCTGTCCTAATAAAAAATAGAATAAAAGTGAATAGGGGTGTAAAGCATGTGTGAGCAACGACCGGCCCGTGGGGCCTGATATGTGGTTTTTGACCCGGCCCGCGAAACATTTTAAAATCTTTTCTAATGGGCTCGCCTTCGGGAAACAAATCCAACTAATTCATCAAAGAATCAAACCAGGGTTACAGTTGAACCTTTAAAAAATACTCTGCACCTGTGTATTATTGGGATTGATCCCAACACCGATTTTCATGTTTCTCAAGTTCAACCTCACAAAAGCTTCTCTTTAATTTCTGCTGATTGTTTGTTTATATCTAATTCCTGGCCAATACGATATTATTTTGGTGCTTGTAACTTTATCATTACACTTTAGTTAGTTTATAAAAGTATAAAATAAACCGGAATATTTCTCTTTTTTCCCCCACAACTATCAATTTTCTAAGGCCCGCGACTTCAATGAAATTTTAAAGTTTATCCCGCTTCCCAAAGGTGGCCCATACCTGATATAAAGGAATGTAGATACATGACTCGAATGTAATATTTTGCTTAATCTAATAGATTGTTTTTCAAGCTACGGTTCACGATTACCTAGCAGGGTCACCATCAATATAATCATATTTTTCTTTCCGTGCCATTAATGCTAGGTTAGTTTCAGACGCTTATGTACGCATTATTTTTTTAGTAATAATTTGTCATTAATTTAAGTAGGTCGCTGATTTTACTTAGATATTCTGTTTTGTGATACAACAAAATTAAACGCTTGTATCATACATACATCACATACTCTACTATTTAGGTTTTTACATTTAAATTATCAGAAAGATCAGAACTACCTTATTATAGTTTTTATTTTATTATAGTTTAAAATTTGATTTTTTGTTTATATATAAATTAAAATGAATGTTTCATTCTCATTTTGTTCTTACAAAATCTACCAATTTTTGTAAGCAGAAAAAATCATTTACTCTCTCTCTCCCTCTTTTTTTCTGTTTCTCTCTCTCTGCACACATACACACACACAAACATATATATATATATATATATATATGAATGAGACAATTTTGGAATCATTCAATATTAAGTACTAGAGCATAAATATTTAAAAAATATCAAAAAACAGGCTTTATTTTAAGTTGTTTTTCTCCATGTCTTGCAGTAATAATTAACAGATATTAACAGATGTATACACAAAATGGCTTACACAGGTTATATTTTCCTATGAAAATAGTTCACAATAATTGTGTGTGCATCTCCATGGTGTCACAAGCTATACAATAGCTCAAAAAAAGTAAGTGTGTTGAAAAAGGCTAGAAAACAGTTAAGTCATTTTTCCTTTTTCTCAGCGGTGATCTTTCCAGAAAACGTCTGTTACCCGGTGAAAAATCGCCAATTGGTAGTAAACATGCTCTGGCATGGAAGCTGGCAAAAAATGTATTTTCCGGTACAATAAATCTATTTCAAACAAACAAAGGAAAAAATCTTTAGAGGCTAAAAATTGTGAACAAGAATGTACTGTTACTTTTCCTCTTTCGAAACGGAATGTCATATTGAGTTTAAAGATTTAGCTAGCACGTGTTTGTATCGCGGTTGGTTAAGAAATAATAAATCACGAGCCGATTCTTTTCTGAAAAGAATTGATGTTAAGAGATGGCTGACTTCTATGCTCTTTTCGCACATTTGTCTCAGCCCCGCGGTTTTCTGTTATCTCGGAGCGTGGCTCTGAAATCTGTCGTCAAGAATTCGAAAATAAGATTTCCCGTTTCGGTTCCAGCGTTTCAAAATTCCATGGATTGAGGCGATAGCGTGACAGAAATAGTGTTTTAAGTTACCGATTAAATTACCGAATGCTTTCAAGATGAATTTCTGTGATGAGCGGTTCAATAACAGCTGTTTGTTTATTTATTTATCCTTATCCCTTTCAGGTGCTTTTATCATGAGTAAGTTATCGATAAAATACAGTATAATAAACAGATCAAACTGTATTACACATTTCATTATTTAATTAAAAATAAAGCGTGTCCGCGTGTTTTACTAATTTTATACAGTCAATATTTATTAGCAAGGAACTGTTTTGAGTTCCTCCCTCCGACTTCTAAGTAATTGTTCGGTCTCCTCATTCAGTGCTCCGAATATAACTTTAATAAATTATATTAGTAGCCTCAATATTTTAAGTTAATTTGTTTTTACATAGTAAAAAACTAAAAAGTTAAAAAAAAAAAAATCTTGAGTAGTGAAGCACAAGAAATTTCTTTGCTCCGGCCCCGCTCCAGATCCCTGCTAATTAGACAAAGTGCATGCTGTCTATAATCAAGGAACATCAGCATATTTAAAGGGAATTTTCAAAAATTTTTATCATTTGTTACATCATAAATATTGCTCTCATGAAGGAAGTAATATTTTGTATATTTCACCATACAGTTTAATCAAGGAAATAACAAGAGCCAATTCTGACTTAATGCATTTCTTTTGATTAAACTGTAGTTTCATGAACCATTTGCGCTGGAAAGACGTGCCACGCACGTCGTAATGCTTTTCACAGAATTGCCAACAACGTGGTATGTACGTCGTCATGCGATTGTTACAGAAACAAAAGCGACGTGCATGGCACGTCGGCACTTTGCATGATTATTAATAAATAAATTCAATATTTATATTTGTATAATTTTATAATCAATCGATGTTCTATATTCCCTTCAAAAGACTGTTAAAAGTCCTTGGTTGAAAATAAATTAGTTTAGAAAATATAAATCTTTTTCCCATTTCTCTAAGACATCGAACACTGTGTGACGCCTCTCAGCGAGTTACACCGGGCGGTTCTGGTACAAGCGTCAGGGAATTTTTCGCACATAATATTCAATGCAATTCGGTGTCATTATCCAGAAATATTACTTTATTTAATATAATTGAAGTAGAAAAACTTGAAATCTTATCCTATATGAAGGTCCATTCGTAATTTAATAGCTGCATTCTCCTGTTTCTTGAAGAGTGCAACAGATAAGAGATGAATTGCGTAATGGAAATTTTCATCTTTCATACATTTCGGAGACAAGATATCATTGTTCGTGCTGTTTCCCACCTACAAAGTACCATAATAAAACAAAATACCGAAGTGCAGGTTTTTTCCATGCAAATGAATTCCAGATCTGGACCTTGTTTTCGTATCCACATCTGCTTAATGCACCTTTTAATTCTCTACCATTGTTTCTTCGGTTTCTGCACTGCCAAAGCTAAGAAATAGATATCTATCTCATGATCTCGGTTACATTTTTCAATTACATGTGATATGTTTAAAAAGTCTCCAATTTTATTCAAGTTTTTCTTTTAGCGCCTTGAACATAATGGTAAATGTGTACACGTGTATTTAGGGCTTCATTTACATAGGAGCTTAGAGAAATTCAGTTCCTACATTTCTACTCAGCTTTATGTGAATTTCTATACATTTAACGGAATTCAGACAATTTACGCATTAAAATACGTTGTTACGCATTAAAAGGCGAAAATTCGAAAAGTGGACATAAGATACAATGCCTTTCAGGTACATAATTAAGCCTTGCTTATACATGATAATTATATGATGCGTTTGAACATGAATTCCAGTTTCCAGTAAAATGGCTCTAGAACATTTACCTGAATTATTTTTTGTTTCAAAAATGTTTTCTAATATGAGCGGGAAAAGTTCAGAATGAGAAACCTTTCTTTTATTGCTGTTCTTTTTCAAAATCTACCACTAAAATTTTCAGAAAGATGAAATTCAATTTTTCTCTAAATTGAAAAGTTTGAAACAAGTTTTCTTTTAATCTTTTATCTTTTTTTTTTTTTTTTTTGTAAAGGAAAATTTGCGAGCGTTTTACTGATTAACCATTTTCCTGAATGTATCGACTCTATGTACGCACGAAAGAGCGACAGAGAGAGAACAAATAACCTGCAATTCTTTTCAAATCATGCATCACATGGGATACCCATTGACGTTTCTCTTTTACAATTCCGTTATACAGTAGTTAACAAGAAATATATTATTCAACATTTCTGAAACGTTTTGTGAAATGTATAATTGAACTTGCTACAAATCTATTTTTAAGGAAAAAAACAAAACAAAAAAGAAAAAAAAAATTGGTTACAGGTACCTTGGGTCAGGTCTTCGTGCACCTCGAAGCGTTTTGTTTTTCCTAAAATTCGAATTTTTTTCTTTTTTTATTCCAATTTTAAGCAAAACTGTTGATTTGGGGTTTATTTCATCGAAGAAACGTCCCACGTTTTCAGTTTTTTGCAGCATATGAATGCCCGTAAAAAACGGCACAAGATAATTTTTTTTTGCAGTTCGTAGGACAAATAGAACATGCGCAATATTCATTTAAAGTAGTTTTCGAATTTTAAAGTGAGGCTTACCTCTGAATTTATCTGCTCAATTTGCGTGTTTTCCCAAAAAGAAATAGCACTTTTGTCACCAACTAGATGATTTCTGTTAACGTAAGATAAGATTGAAAAAATGCTGTTTTATCTTTATTCATGCCGTTTTATGAGAGACACAAAAATTCTAAATATTTATTTCATTTTTGTGCAGATTTTGTGGATTATTAACTGCATACGATTTTTAACTAGGTTATCTTGAGGTTGATTCTTTACCTTTTGGCGATTTAATATTATGGTATCAGTTCAACAATTTCATGAAACATATTATTTCTTATGGTAGAGTGTCCGTTTTATCCACGAAACAAGTCTAAAAATTCATTTCATTTTTATGCATATTTTGTGGATTAACTGCAGACGATTTTCAATTACTTTACCTTGAGGTTGATTTTTCTTTTTCTTTCTTTTTTAGCAATTCAATATTTATTACTTCGATAAAAACTAGGTTGGAAGGTTTTCGATATCGCTTATTTTTGATGAAATTTTTAATTTCGCCAAGTGTTGATACCTTTTTTTCGACCCCATCCAGTTAATTGTTCTCAATATATTATTTTGCGCTTCGTAACGTTTTCAAACCGCGCCTAATAATCCTTACCAGTAATATTGTTCTCATTTAATTCAATACGTGAATTACACTATAGGATCATGGCGTATTTGCGGAGTGCTTCCATTTCTCGTGCAATATGGCGATCTTCTGCTTCATTTTAACTTTTTTACGAAGCGGTTTTAATAGATTCCGTATTTTACTCAAGTGATTTATTTTCTAACATTTATTTAATTATTGTACTGTGTATTTGGCACCATTTGTGGAATTTAAGATGGTCTGTTGGTAATTTTAGGGTCTGTATTATAACGGGTATTTTTAGTCACTGACGTCTTTATTCTAATGGAGAGTTTCCCAGCTAGAAAAAACGTACACTTTTTTTGCACAACAGTATACATTGTACACAATTTGTACACAAAAAGTGAATAATTTTTGAATACTTCAAAAAGTATACATTTTTTGTGCAAATTTTGCATAATTTTTATGCACAACAAAAAGTGCATATTCTGCGTTTATAAAAACTTTGCACATTTTTTGCACAAAATATTTGTAATATTATATTTGTTTGCGAAAATTGTGCATTTTTTTTTAATCTTACCTATAACACAAGTCTGGTTCAATTCTTCAAAAACTTCAATTTTTTTTCCAAACTGATGGTTTTCTTTCTTTGTACCACATAATTAGCTACTACTTGGTTTATTATGTATATACATTCATCAGGGTATGAGAAAATCTCTAAATTTTTACATGAACTGTCGCTCATGGGAAATTTTATAACCGACTGAAAAAAAAATTTAATTTACTTTTGCAAGTTATTCAAAGCTCAATCAAGACTTTCAAAATAGTACACATTTTGTGCATACAATACTTGCAATTGTATGTGTGTTTGCAAAAATTGTGTATCTGTGAAATGCCCAAAAAAGTCTACTTTTCAATTCAATACAAAAAATAATAATAATTTTTATTAATATTTCCCCATTGTTGCTCATTAAGACTATGAGAAGATCGAATTTCACACCAAAAAAAAAAAAGTAGTTTTTCTTAATTGATAACATACATTATTACTTTTTATGTTACATTCGGATAATTCAATAGCTTATGATAATGAAAAAAAAAATGTAAGTAGTCACCTCGTTAGCACATTAATATCTAATAAATGTCTTCAATGATGCAGATTATATTGAAATAATACATTTTAAATTTGCACTTTTTTAATAGAGATTTTTTAATGCTGTTTAAAATGTATATTATGCTTAAATCGAGGGAAAAAAAAAAGAAAGAAAGAAAAAAGATATGACCGAATAACTGCATTAAAAATATATTATTTTATTTGAATTATGTGATTTTATATCATTTTGTCCAATAATCATTAAATTGTCAGATGGTCCACTATCAGTAACGTAATAAAACTTTAGACAAATCTCCTATCTCATTCTCCGTTTTCTTTAGATACTTTGTTGAATGTCACTGAACAACAAAAACTATTTCATTTACAACTATCATAGCTTAGATTTCTTCATACAGTAGAGCGCCGCTTATCCGGACGCTACTTAACCGGATGTCCAATCAACCGGATCGGTCAGGAATCATGCGTTTTTTCCCCCTGCGCTCTGCAAAAAAAAAAAATAAACACTAAAGTCTTGACCATCAGATTGAGGTCGAAAACCACCTTCCTTTGCCTTTTGGCGTTCCAAGAAGGAGGGATCCCTCCCTCCACCCCCTCCGCTCATCGATTCAGTTACAACTAGCATGGGGAGTAGAAGGAACTGAACAAAAGGACTAAGATTATTTTTAAAGGCATTAAGAGCGAAAGTAAAGTATTGAAACTAACAGAAGAAAATTAGTGGAAGTACTGCATTCATTGTCAAGGGTTTACCAAGCTTGGAAAAAGCCCGAAATGGAATCATATTAAAGCATACTTCGGACTTTTATCAACCCACTTTCGTAATAGCTAGGTTTTTCCGGTAAAACCTAGTATTTACCAGACTTCGGGCTTTTGCAGTAATTTATATATATTTATATATATATATATAGAGAGAGAGAGAGAGATAAAGAACAGAATCCACAAAAAAAAAAAAAAAACGCTTTGTTGATTTTAAATGCTATTATGACACTTTTTCATGTGATAAAATAATGTTGATCAAATGGGCCCAGATGCTTCTTGCGCTTTACATATCATTCCGTTGCTTCTATATAAGAAATAATTTTCTGACATCACATGAACATTTTTTTGATTTTCTCAAGTAGTATTGTACTCTTTTATATCGTGGGTTGATACTATACTTCAAATAGGTACCTACAATTCAGCTGTTTCGGGGAAAACTCCAGTTAATGTTTTTTCACAATTTTTGGATAATGTGAAGATTTTATTAAGTGTTGTTCTGGCAGTAAAATAACATTTAGTCAAATCTTCACATTCTCCACAAATCGGGAAAAAAAACATTAATTTGAGTTTGAATTGCAACCGCTAAATTGCAGATATCTAGTTGCTCACCCTACGATATCTTGTTTCTCAAATTCTGTAATTTCTTCTGGAAACCTATTTTTCTAATAAAGTAATGCCCCTCGAATCTGAGATGGTTTACTGTTTACACACGTTCATAAAAATAAATGAAATCGCAAAAATGAAATCTGCTTCACTTTCTTCTAAATGTCGTTTTTTTTTCTTATAGAAAAGATGCGTTTGTTTAAATCTGATTATTAAAGTGCTTCCGCATACTTTTCAGCAAAGTATCAGTAAAGTATCCTCAATGTATTGTCAAAACACAGAGACGTCGAACGTTGGATAGGGAGTATGTTGCATCTTATTTGTGCTCAGAACCAAATGGTATGAGTACATTTCTCGCTAAGGATAAATATGAACAGTACATTTACATGCAAAACAGTTTTGTGAAAATAGCAACTTCCTTCGATGAAGTCAAACGAAAGTACGTAAAAATACCACAAGGAAATTAAAGTTATGTTTCTATGACCTTGATCAGCCGTCTACCAGCCAAAAAGAAGGAAGCAAGGAAGAAAACCATTTGGAAATCGTGTGTGAGGGATTTGACACTTTCAATCCAAAAAAGCACAAGATTTTCATTCAAACTGAAATAGATTCTTTTAGAAAATTCATTTATGGCGAGTAAAGTGGAAAAGCAAACTCCTGATCAAAAAGCACCTGCACTGAGAATAGAGTCCATTGAAGGAAGAAAGGCTCCAACTGCATGAATATCTTTCAAGAAAGCAAATGCAATTAGTTTTTTGCGCTTGTACAAAAAACGTGGGTAAATTTGATGTATCAAGAGACAACAGCACTCGATATACTAAAGATGACACACAAATTAGACATTTATAAAAAAGTAAAGCACGTGTTATTCGTGCAATTTCACCCGTTATGATGGACATGGATAAACAGTAAATAATCTCAGAATTGAGTGGCAGTATTTTTTTTTTAGAAAAACAGCTTGCCAGAAGAAATTACGGAATTTGAGAAACAACGTATAAAACTGAACTTGAAAATGTCCAAAAATATTTTTGTGATGTGAGAAGATTATTTTTGGCATAAAAGCAAAGGAATGAAATGTAAGGTGAAAGCATTTATGCCCCAATTGATCAACATTATTTTATCACATGAAAAAGTTCATAATAAAATTTAAAATCAATAAAGAGATTCTTCTGAATTTTGTTCTCTTTCTCTTTCTCTAGGTATTTATGTACATAGAATTATACATATCCAGGCATCCAGGGTTAATATATATGTATACACACATGTATATATATATATATATATATATATATATACTTAGACAAATTTATAAAACATATTATAAAACGCATAAAAAAAGCAATAATATTTCTTTCTCCTGAAAACTAAAAGAGACTCCGGAATACTTTCTCTCACTTTTGCAGTTTACTTTAAACATCTCCAGGTACAATAGTGTATACTTATTATTTCTTGATAATGGATACTATTTTGAGTTAACTGTAATTAAAAAACAGCAAATTTTGAAAAAATAGAATAGTCAGAAGCTTTTTTCTCTTAAAAGCAATTAAGCCTCTAAGATTTCTCATGTTACACATTCTCTTCATAGTGTAAATTTTCAGTTTCTGTTACATTTTTATTTCGGGAGTTGCTTGTTGCTGAGATAACTTATGTTAAAATTGCCCGGAAACGGATCACTTGAAATAGTACAAATCATCACTTGAAATAGTACAATCTATAAATATTAACATAACCGAAAGGTGGTATTGCTGTAAAACACTATAGAGCACTGAAATGCGCCTTGTAGTCGTTTTACCAAAAGAGCGCAGCACAACCTTAAAGTTTGGGGGTTCATGCTGCACGAGCTAAAATTTTTGGAAGGCTGAACCTTTCATCATTTTCACTTCTCATGACCTACTATCACATATAAAAAAACCAAAAAATGTCACTGCCGAAATTTTCTTCTTTTCTCTGAATCTCAAAACAATGCCTCTTAAAATGAATTATTTTTTACAAAATCATTACTGCCATTAAAAAAAAAGCCTCTTCCCCTCTCCAGCTGTTATACATAATGATCTTTGATAAATAGGTTTTTGTATTTTTCCTATTTAATATCCTTTTCTTTAGTTACTGTTGTTATTCATTGAGTTTCTTGCTTTCAAATAGAAACTTTCTGTGACACTCCATAGCATTAAAATGAATTATAGTTTACAACATCTTATCATTTGAATCTATTTACACCGAATAATGCTCAGCAACGAAAAAAAGAAATTATCGTTATTTTGTAACTTAATTGTTTGTTTCTGAAAACGTTGTGCAGCCCAAGCTGCAAAAAGATGTACATTCACATGTTTCAGGGCTACAAGGAACTCATTTTGCAGTGCAAAAACATTTTGAACTTCTATATATTAATGCATGAAGCAAAATCTTTGTGCCTCTTTTTAAGCAAATTGAGCACACTCAGAAAGAAGTGTGAGATTTGACACAGTGAAAGTTCATAAGGAGGAGGAATGTAGAGAGTTTAAATATGTCTATTTTTTTTAATAAATACATTAAATTTAATAACTAATTCTGTAGTCAAACCGTTATAATAAGTACATATTATGGCTAATTGAAAATTTTAAACGAACCAAGCTCTTGCCAAAACTAAAAATAAGAGGCGTAAAAGTTGTTTATATGTTGAAGGGTGAACTTGGTCAATTATCCTTGATATTTTTTTCACTGGGTTTGCCATCTGTATATTAGTACGTGAAGAAAAATCTTTGTACCCCTTTTTAAGTATATTGAGCCCACGGAGAAATGTGAGAGGCATAGGTAAAGTTCATGCCGATCAGGAGAACAGAAAGATAACATTTATATATAATGTGTGTTACAAATACATTAAATTGAATCTTACTGACAAAAAAAATGTTTTTCACTAGTTTCAATTGCAACCGATTCGAGCTCCCATTTTCCCCCTAGTTTCAATCATTTTTTCCGCTGCTCCCTTCTGGCCTCTGTATACTTTTAACACTCTCTTTAACTCTCCGGTCTCCGCCATTTATTTATTTATTTTTTCTCTTTTGTAGATGTCACACTGACAAATGAAATTTCCTTTTTAGAGACTGAAACAATGCTTTGTTAACAACTTATGCGAATCTTCGCAAAACAAGCATGAAGTGATACAGATCATGTTCTATCCAAATTGCATGAGCAAATACAACACATATTCTCGAAAATGACTTGATCTTCTCCTGCTATTTCTTTTTACTAGAAATATTTTCTAATAGTAGCTACAATGTAGGATATTGTATCGTATCCAAATTTTGGTTTCATTACAAAAAATGCTGTGCATGAACTTTTAATGATTTTTTTAACCGGCTTCTTCCCCGTCAGTGGCTATTGAAGTTGTATGTAAGCAACAATAAGTCATGTATATCAGATATCAAAACTAATAAAGGTGCCCATTTCTTGGTTATCAGGGATCATTTGTATTAACTGTAATGTAGTTTTACCTTCAAACAGCAAATGATTTTTGAAATTAGTTAATTCACGTGATGTGCAGGAAATTAAATATATTTGAATAGTTTATTTCATTGAAACATGTTCCAAGACCCACTTACTGTTTTTATTTAACTTAATGCGGTGTAGCAGTAATTATCCGCGTTTTAGCATTCATTTAAGCATCGCATATTATTGACTTCAACTTTTCTTTCAATCTTCAATATTATTCACTTCAATAATGTATATTTTTCTTTTTATAATGCTAAAGCGTACATTTTAAATTTCAAATTTTGTGAACTAACTGACGTTCTAACGGATTTTTAAACTAAATAATGCGTTCTAACTAAGTCAGAACGTCTGAAATAAATTTCACATTAAGAATTGTTATCAAAGTCGCTAAACTTGAAACTAGACTCAAATTACATAAGTCATAAAATGCAAAGACTATAGAGAGTAAAATGATATAAACGCCTTTCCCTTTTCCTCCACGCCAACGCTAACTTTTCCCATTCAATTTCCAGTTTTAAAATTTCGATAGTACCATCGATTACTCAATAGTTCTTCTCAGAGCTAGATATATTATCGGTTTTCGTAACTATCGATAGTTTGACACCCCTACTAACAACTTAGAAAGTACTTAAGAGTCTCAAAATATCTAATTGTTAATAAAAACATAAATAACTATAAAATTTTGACCTTTCTAGTCCATGGTTTTTTTTAATGAAACTGCTGATAGGTAGACAATGGTATTTTTCTCTCCTCACAAATGTAAAAATAATTAAGTTTTACCTCACATTGTTGTTTATAATTTCTAATATCTTAATCATAAAGCATTCTCTCTTTGAAAAAGTAGAGAACTGAATTTTAACTCTTCTAGATTTTATTTTTCCTTACAATAAAATTGAATGGGAATTGTAAAAATGTGATATATATATATATATTGCAAAACTCAAATTTCGGGGGCGAGATTTAAAAATGCATTACTTTCATCACGGTATTTTTAAACGACTGAAAAAACAAGATAAAAAAGCTTTTTTAAATACATATAGCTCCTTAAAATGTTCGTATAATTCGTTACATCTGATATTACTAGTACCTCTCAAAAAATACTAAAAGTTCGCAAATATTTTTTGAATAAATGTTACATCCGCGTTTTACGAACTCCGGTTTAATTGTGTTACTAAATCCATATTTATATTTTTTCACCCTCAAAAACGTAGGAGAAATTATAACTTTTGTAGGCACGTTGTCTATGTACTACAAGGCTCAACTATTATCTATGATGCAGTTTCTCCACCAACAAAATGTTCGATACGGAAAGAGAATGAGAGCTTTTTTTAAAAAAAGCAACGCTGAGAAAAAATAAACATTGGCTGATAAAGTTTCTTTTCGTAATTTTATAAAGTTCACGAACGCTGTTCAAATTATTTAAAGTTATGAAACATGTCACAGGGTTCACACTGGGGAAAACTACAAGGTGGGATTTCCAAAATTTTAAGTGGGATTTTTAAAATTTAAGCGCTCACAAATTTTTTTTGAGTGGGATTTCAAAAAATATTGCGGGAATCGCGCAATCGCGCGGCCTAGCGCGAACCCTGAATGTCTATTCCCTAAATTATGAAATCATCATCCATGTTCGCATTGAAAATAAAAATTACTCTTTAGTATTTTCGTCTGATTATTTGTGATTGAAAATCAAAACTGAGCAAATTTTTTAAGCTAGAATAATTGTTTAGAAGCCAAAATCATTATATTTTACGGACCAGATTGCTTTTAAAAAGAATCATGTCTTGTGGTATGTATATAAAATATTGATTGAACAAATTTTTTGGGCAAGTAAAAATATGAATATTTCACACTCCCTAAGTTTCGGTAAAATGCTATCAATTTAAGAAAAAACCCTTCGCTGTTGATTTCAAAAGTTTGTGCGAAACAATTACACGGGGAAGCCTCGATTCTAAGCACTGGAAGGACGATAAGAATTAAGTACATTGAATAGAAATAGCTATGTCATTAGACAGGACCGCAACCAAGGGGGTACTATGGGGGACTCACCCTCCTTACACAGTTTTTTTAAAGTACAAAATGTAAAGGAAAACTTTCCGATTTTAAAAACTTAGAGGTGAATGAATGAATGAATAAAAATACTGCAAAACATTTATAGAAATGAATTATTTTCTCTGCAAAAATTTAAAAGTAAAATAAAAACTAAAAATATTATTTAAGAATATCAACGAATCTGAGGCAACTATTAAAAATACCTTACTTGGGAGTGCCAAAATTTGATTTTGAATTTATTTATTTAGCTATTAAATTAAAAAAGGGTTTGATTCCTTATTAAAAAATCCTTATCAAAGAAATGCAATAGCTTCATAAGTGAAGCCCTTTTTTTTATTTATAATGAAATAAACTGAACTTAAAGAAAAACAAAGGAATCAAACTGTCATTACAAAAACCACAGAAGTGCTAAAGGTAAAAAGTACAAAAAGCGCCGAAAATCGTATTTTATTATTGATGGAAGAGAAATCATCCAAAATTTTATAATGTAATGTCACACTAGGGTTTAAAGTTTGACGGGAAAAAAAACTAAAAAAAAAAAAAACTTTGAATATTATGCTTGAATTTCTTGACAATAAATAAATAAATACTTAATATCACTAAAATACTTGTACAGTTCGAAATGTTAAAAGTTATTGGGGGCTGCAGCTACTTGTATTCCAGAAAAATATAAAAATTATGGGGAAAAATCATTGGGGAAAACATAGCAGTCGTAAGTGTTTTTCAATTTATAAATTAATAAATTAAATTGAATTTTTAAAAACCTAGAGGAAGAGGGCTTTTATTATTTTTATTTATAATAAAATAAGAAACGTAATTAAACACTAAAGCTCGTTGCATCTTTGAACTTAGGGAAATCTTCTTGACTCGCCGCAGACGGAAGTATGAAAAAAAATCTTCACATGAAATCTTTAATTTAATCTTAACGCAAACAAGCAACGACCACTGATCTTTGTTTTTGAGGTAAATTAAAAGAAATAAACTGTTAAACAATAATGAAAAAAGAAGAGACTCAAGTCTAAATTATATTTAAATTAATGTGGTCGAAGCATTTTTACTCCAAATAATCTACTCGCTCATATTCAACTTTCCTGAAAAAATACAACTCTACTCAGAAAAATTCAACCAGAACTAGGATTATGTGATTTTATAACTTATACATAATTAACATTTTAAAGCCAGTGGCTAATGGCAACGTGCATTTCAATTGCGCAGAAGTTAGCTGTTAAAACACACAACAGACTGTACTCGAATTATATTATAATTAAAAATTGGGCTGCCGTTTTTGATATAACGGATCCTAAAGGAAGATATCTTCAAGACGCCCTTGGCGGCTATAAAAAGAGTTGTTCACCTTTTAGAGGAGTCGTACCTTTTTTAGAAAGAGGATCTTTGGCCGCAGAGAAGCTGGTTTAAGCCGACGTAGTACAGTGGATCAGATAGGACGCAATCAGCTGCCGCAGTGGCTCAGAACGTCACGGACCTCATATGTACGAGAGTACAAATAAATTAAGAAATCAACCCCGTCTATACCAACAGTTTCACAATGATTCATTCGAGGCTGTTTGCCAGTTGAATACAGTTGTATCAAAGCATAGTATCCGTAGACGACTCGCTAAATCTGGTCTCCAATAGCGACACATATTAAGCACTTGCGATGGTCCCTTTAGTACCATCTGTGTTGTTTGGATTGGTATTAATCTCGAGCAGGCTGGACAGTGTCTGATTGGAAAAATGTGATCTTAAACGATGAATCCCGCTCTTCTTTCAGTGCTCATGACTACTGCATACGTGTGAGTGGAGATAAGTCAGCAGTCCGATCCAGTATTTGTTATTGAGCGGCGCACTGCCATAACACCCGGTGTGACAGTCTGGCAAACTATATACCGAGACAGCCAATTGCCTTTAGAGCAAGATAGTCTGATGGCTCACAGGTTCGTTGACAATATTTCACACTTCTTTGTACTTCCCATGCGACCAAGTAACTCAGGGGCAATTATCAGCAAAACAATGCTCAGACGTGCGCAGTGCGAGTTTAGGGTGCAGTATCATACCATGGCCCTGCCACTGGACCAGCAGACTCTATCAGAGCATGTTGGAAAGACAACTTTATTCTTCTCGGAATACCACTGAAACAGTTGATCACTGCATTTATGGCAGAATCTACTTTTCTCTTTTCTCCACCAGACCCCTACCTGTTAGCCGAGGCCTTGGGATTGCTTGAGCACGGGGCGAGGTAGTGGGGTGGCAGAATCTACTGTAAAAGTAACTGACTAGTTCCACAGGTATTAGTAAATGAATAGTAGTTCGAAAGAACGGTTGTCTCGTATGACTGTCAGAGGATGACGTTCTAAACTACAGAAAAGGATATTATTTACTCTGCTAATGAACTCCCCCCTCCCCCCTCCCGACCGTGTAATCCTTTGTTTATCAACGCAAATATTATGCACATACTGAGTTACATGATGACTCAATTTTTCTAGGTGTATATATAGAAACAGGGAAGGAATAGAATTTTAATACATGATGTTAAGCACTAAGCACATGAAAGAGATATAAAAAACGGTATGAGAATATTAAAAAGAAGTTGAATAGTTTAAATGTTTTATTTTAATTTAAATATTTAATATAATTAAAAATATAGAACATTAAATATACATGCTCTGTAATAACATTAAGAATTAAGGAACTAAAGAGACTGATGTCTCTCTGTGTGTATGTACATCTATGTACGTTTGAAAAAAACGGGATTGCCAAATTCATGCACTGCTCCCAACTGTTTTGACATCACAGTGGACCTGATAATAAAAGTTGAGATATTAAGAGGGTTTCTAGTTCGGAATTGCCCTACGTTTATATGTAATATAAATGCTGGTAAAAATTATGTTTTCACTGCAATATTTAAGCTTTTTCCGAATGAGGCTGACTTACACAGTCAGCCTCACACTTTTTTAAAAACTAATAATGACTTTTTTTAATTAAAAACTATACCATATTAAGAAACAAAATTATTAAATATTATTGATTAATTTTATACTTAGAGGAAAAAAAATGTTACAGCAGAAAGAAAAAAACAAATTTTATACTGTGTATTTCAAATTATACGGAATATGTTTCATTAAAAGAGAGTGGTGAATTTTGATATCTGGGTGCTAGAATATGAACGAGTGAGGTCCTTCTACATTTGGGGAGGCCACTTTATTGCTATATCGTACATGAATATTGTGAACTTGCTTAAAATTGGTTGAAATTGTTTTTCATCTAAATGAATAACTGATTAAACAGAAAAATAATGAAGTGTTATAAATTAACCTTACATATACAACAACGAAAAATTTCACTGGAGTTGGGGAAAAAACAGAAGTTTAGACTATATATTTGAACTTACAAATGAAATATTTATTAAAAGGGAACGAGAAAAAATTTGGTATCAGAGTCCTGTTGAGGATAATTGATACCTGGATAATGGTATAATGGGGAAGAGTTCCCTACTAGCACTTTCGACGTGAACATTGCAAACTTGCTTAAGTTTGAAAGCTATTGTTTTTTTACTTAAATATAAAGCATATTAATAAAGAAATAATACATTATTATTAATTCATATAATTTTGTTAATTAAATTGGTATTAATTAGTCGTTTTTTAAATTTAAATATAAAACATAATAAGAAGCAAAACAATGACTCAGTATTAATTAATGTTATATGTTGGCGAGAAAGAAAAAAAGATCATTACAGCAGAAGAAAAACTGAATTTCAAGTAATATTTCAGTATATGTCTGGTATGTGTGGGGTCTTCCAGTATTCGGGAACGTTAGGTAATCTTAGAGAAGCGGGAGTCACGCACTTTTTAAAATAGGCTCAAAAAATTGTTCTGATTGCGATGGTGATGACGGCCTTGTTCTTAAATATAGAGAGTGAACTGGAAGAGTTCATCCAATTGTCGTCAAGAAGAGCGAATGAAATGATTGAAAAGACTCACACGAGATGACTAAGAATCCTCCATATGGACTGCGAGGCAGAGTGGTCGACGGGCCATTCGATGGCCCTGCGGCCGTCGGCTCCGACCGCATCTGAGTGTGGTTCGCTGGTGCCCCTCCTCGGCATCCGAGTCCCTGTTGGCCAATCTTGGGCCTCTTCCGCCTGAGGCATCACTTGATCCGACTTCCAGCATCGACAGTGGCGTTGTGAGCCCTGAGTGCCCGAGCCTGATTGACAAGGTCTCTGTGCTTGCCTGCACACCTGACTGTCTCAGCATCCTCCCTCAAACCATCCGTCATCGGGAGCAAACGCTCGTTTGTCACTCCTCGTTTGATGTTTATTCCTCCCTTTTATGGCTCAAATTGACTCTTGCTTACCAGAAACGCGTCCTTTTTTTACGGCGTAGCTTTCGCAATGCCTCTTAGAGCATTTTGTTTTTCGCTCTTTATGTTCTGGGGAAATGGAGATAAATCTGCAACGATGTTTTCAATCCTTCCTAGAAAACATACTTCCAAATATCAATCGCTTTCTTCGCTTACCTTTGCAATCCGAAATTCTCAGTCACTATATTTTGAACACACACGCTCGCATTCTATGTCAGGGTAAAGGGGTAACGACTGAAATTTGAATTTTCACAACCTTGTGTTCAATATTAAATTTTTCTCACAAATATTCATGAAGAAAAAGAAATGTAAAATTGGCATATGAATCCAAACTACAACCATTTCGTCCACTGTAAGGCTAAATCAATCCCACAGATATTTTTAAACATAACTCACGAAAGTTGAACATTTATTACAACTGAAATAAACTTTTACACGACAAGAGTGAGAAGAATTTCTTTCTGTTTTAGTTTGACTGAGAAGGTCAATGTCTGTTTTAGTTGACTGTCAATGTTTTAAAAACTTATTGTTCCTTTCAATAAAACTTTCTAAAAAGCTAAACATCTTTTAAGAACCTAACTTTTTTTCACCGTAAGGTGGTAAGAGTATTTATGAAGTCTTAAAATATCCCAAATCCAAGTTGTAGAAAGTAATTTTTTTAAAACCTATACAAAAAAAGGAAATAACTATAATACTAATATGTTTAAAAACGAAAATTTAAGACACATTTCTTAAAAGTTTTTAAAAGATTGAATGAACAGGTTTAACTAGTGAACTTCATGTGCATAAATTAACTTATAAAATGCAAGCAATCATCCTAAAAACTGCGGCTAGTAGATGATTCTTAAAAGAATGATTGTGACTGCTTTAATGAACAGAAATAAGCTGTTGGTATGCAGAATACATGAATCGTTTTTCGATAAGAGTTAAATACCTATCGAAATAAAACTTTTAAATTGATATTGTCTGTTAAATTAAATTCAGTTTATTAGCAGACATTGAAAGAACCGTTTTAAATTTTCATGAAAGTGACTTCATATTTCAAAACTGATACTAGTGAGATTAATGTTCTTTTTCATTGAGTCTTCCGATATATTCTCATGGTTGCAAATACATTAATTTAGGACTTCCCAAACTTTTTCAAGCTGTGGTACTCACAAAACGGAAAAATTTCCAATGTCACCCTAATCATGTACTGATGTATATAAATAAATAAATAAATATATACATACATATATATATATATATATATATATATATATATATATGTTGTTAAAAAGTAGAAGGGTAGGAAAAAAAGGGCAAAAAGCCTAAAAATTGAAACCCTGTCGTAAAGTCCGACATTTTTCGCGAGTTTGCTAAGTCGTGCTTCCGTAGTTTTTCTCACTCTATTCAACGAATCACGTGATATCGCGAGAAGAAAAAAAAAAAACAACTACGTGAAGTTATATCAATATTGTTCCGGCATTGGGAACGCATCTTCTGATTGACGGAACTCGACTTCATCCTAGAAACGTGGGAAACATGTGCTGTTGAAAAAATTCAGTGAGCCCCTTCCCCAAGTCGAGTTAGTTCCCCCCCTCCTTTTACCCCCCTAGCCTTCTGCCTCCTCGGAAAAATGGCTACGTGATGATCCAGAAAAGCAATATACTAATGTGAATACCTTCGCACTATTAGCAGTCCTTTTTGGAGCCAGTGTGCAAACGAGCACACTCACTAAAGATCAAGAGCAACATGTTTTAACACGGTCAAGTTCCTGTCAATCCTCGCTGGGTAGAATCTCAACATGGTAATATTCCCTTTTATCCCATGGAATGTGTGGATCCTGACTCCCGACTGGCTCCATTAGCGGATTAATTGAGAAACAACTTTAATTTTTCTGATCTACCGTTCCGTCACCAACTTGCGCCCCTAATCGTCAAATTAAAAATATTTTTTTTTTCTAATATCAGAAGTCGTCATTCAACTATATGAACCCACAGATACATTTTGTTACTTTTTGATGATATCTGACCGCGTGTAATGAGACGTACAAGAATTGTAAGTTCAATCTCGCCTTCTTGCACAATAGCCGAGTGGCAGGAAATGAGTCAGAACTTTGGCGTTATTATTTTTTGTCAGCGTAAAATGCTTTTCTTTCACAACGCAAGATCTCGTGTTTCATTCTTTCATCCAACCTTTCAATTACAAAATTAATTATTTTACTTCCAGCTCCCCTATTTTAATTAATTCAAAAATATGTTAGCAAACTTGTACTCTTCCCACCAACAACCCCGTCCAAAAAAAGTACAGTGTCAATGTTTTGCACTTGAGCTTCAAAAAACAAAAAAACGATAAAATATGGAATAAATTAAAAGAAATTTTTTAAATGGAAAGTAAAACGTGGCAACAGATCAAACACCAACTCATCAGGCACCTGGAAATGTGAAGAGTTGTTAAAATACAAATTTTCGAGATTAACTGTTATACCCTAAAAACCAGACTAGTAAATATGAGCATGCATTTGAAAATGGAAGCATTAATTTAATAAATTGTAAAACTAGATTTTCAAAGCGTAATTTCGTGACCTTTTCGGGACTTTTTCGTGACAGTTCAGTGATACATCGAATATTGATTTCGTCGGATATCTGATATTCGGTGACACCTGTATGACGTATAAGTACCAGATACCCGGTTCTGATGTTTGAAACTAGTAAATTCTATAGACATGTATTCTATAGACATCAAAGCATGTTGTGCGTTTATTTTTAAAACTCGTTTATTAATTTTAAAAATAAAATGTGATATGATGGATAACCGGATCTTTCGTGCAGTGCCTGCATCGGGTTCCGAATATTTAAAAACCTCTCCGATACCGGTTATCTGGTGTCTTCTGGGGAATTCGTCTCGTTGGATGGACAATTTTCGTGACCTATTCTTAATTGTCGTGACTTTTTCGTTACTTTCGTGACCGAATTTCCGAATTCGAGACTTTCGCGATGTGTTGACATTCTGTTTTGGACAAATGGCAAAAAATATGTGAAAACATTATAGAACAATAAAATAGTCTCTCTTTACTAAATAGTAGTTTTACTAAAAATACAACAAAAGTGTTTTCAAAAACAACTTTGTTTATTTCTACAGGAGTTAATGAAAAAGATCAGCGGTTTTAAGTGTTAATCTTTTTGGAGCTCCTACGATAATTGATGTTATGTTGTAACGATAACGAATATAAAACAGATATTCTTAGGATTTAGTATAGTAGGGCGGTTAAAGATCTCGCAAAGTACACGAAAAATTCGACTTCAAATCCCGATGGGGAGTTTTTGCGTTCACGTGGAAATTTATTAGGTAAAAGTAATTTCTGACGAATGAGAAATGTGCTTAGAATGTATGACAGTATTCGATCGAAAAATACGTTTTTAGTTATTGCTTTTTGATTAAGATACCATTCTGAAAGCTTCAATTTATTACATCACTCTAACCGACACTTCCATTACATTTTGAAATTTCCCTCTCATCGCACAAAAGAAGTATAATGCCTAAAACAATGCGCTACTTGTAAAGCATAGAAGGGGGGGGGGGGTGATTTTCTTGTCTTATCTTCAATACACCCATTGAAATATCAGGACATCGAATTCTGAGGTTTAAAATGCTGAAGATCGTAGGAAACATTTTAAAACCAAAAATACACGCGTAAATGATTGGTAATAATGGTCATGCTAATAATTTGGCAAGAAAATAGGGGAAACTGAAATTGGTAAGTATTACATCTGGAACAAAAAGAATGAATGTTTAGTTCTAGGCCCTGCACATTAAGTCTATAATTGCTGAATGACAATTCGAGATGAAGTTTTTTGCGCATTCGAGAGAAGAATAGCGAACTTAACATTGGAAGTAAAAGGGGAAATTTGCTAGCTTATTCCTTTGGATAGCTTGGAAGATGCTCGCTCCTGACGGTGTCGAGAGATCTTTTCAGTGGCACGGAAGACTGCTTCCTTTGTGACAGAGTGCACCGTTACAGTACGCTGCTTCCAGGGCATAAAGGCAAAGGGGAGCTCAACTACTGATAACCGCGATTGTATTTTTTATTCCCATTTCTCCCCAATTTTTTACGCAAGGTAGTCACGAGAAGAAACCGACACCGACAACTACACCGGTTAAAAAAAAAAAAAAGAGTGTCTGCAGAGAGTCTCGAAAATAGAACTCAAAATGTTGCTTATTTCATAAAGAGATCATTATTCATGTAAATATGCTAGTGTTGTCAAATTAAAAAATACATATATTGGTACATATTTGAAAGGTATGTTCAGAGAAAAACTACTTCTGAATATTTTTCCGTGAATTTGAACCGCTAATATCATTTGGTCACTTGTACGTACGAAAGCTTTGACGATATTATATTGTTATTAATGTCATTGTTATTGTCATTTACTTATTTTTATACTTATTATTCATTATTTATTTTTGTATTATTCATTAATTTATTTATTTTATGACAAATATTGTCAGTACGCACTTAAAACATTTATCACATAGAAAATTTTTTTGCTTTCGTTTCACTAAGACACTCTGTCCATGTATTCTCCTTCTCATTAATATTTCCCCATAGGTAAAATCCAGCATTTGTGAGTGACCCAACACATTTACTTCAAACAATCTAGCTTTGAAGGGGCGATATTTTAGATATGATGAGACTTTTTTTTCTTTCACTCTACCTGAAAAAACAAAATCGGGCTGACTTTTTTTTAAAAAGTTGAACCGATCGAAACCCTTTATCGAACAACCTTGAAGTGATAAAGCGAACGTATTGTAGTTATGAACAATGAAGAGGTCCGAAAATCTAAATTAGTCCTATTTATCCATCTGACTCGGATTTCCAATTTCTTTAACTCACCTTAAATATCTAGCCATTCAATTAGTGTTTTTAAAATTTTTTAGTAAAAGCGCATTTGAGGCAGTACCTTTTTTCTTAAATTTATGAAGTACAACTATTTCGAGGGCACAATATACTTCTTCTTCAATAAGCGACTTATAATATTGAGTAAAATTAACACATAAATGAATCTTCTTCAAAACAGTCTCTTAAAAAAGACTGCCTTTTGACGATGAGAATTTTCTAATTTAGCCATGAATAAGACAGCAAAAGGCCAATCTTTGTTGTCGTATTGCGATTCTTTTTACAAGGTTGAAATACCGACAGTGAACGCATGTTTCGTCATGCAGACGTGACGCGTAGTGAGCCACCGCGACGAAGGAACGACACGAGCCGAAACGTCACACTTTGACGCAAGATTATATCAGAGCGCTAAGTTTTCTAAGTCTGCTTTTGAAGTTACAAAATCGTGGATGTTGTTTAAAGAAAGAATTAATTTTCTGCTCCTACTGGACTATTCGTAAAATAAAGCGTTAATTCGAAACAGGAAACCCTTTTTTCTTTAGCAGATAGGAACAGAGTTACCTGGAAACAAAGTTTTAGGTGCTTATCCTTACTGTCTCATGTTGTGGATTCAAAATACTGCTGGATATTATTTCAGGCAAGTTATATGCAAAAGCTATGCAAAGTGAAACGTTTATTTTTGCAGAATTAGAACACTAACAAAAACGATTACGAAACTTGATTAAAAAGTAAAGAATGGGCCCTAACAGAATGTGCAACAGGGTTGTTTAAAGAAGTGGAATAGATACGCTCGCATTTGAAGTGCGGATGAGATGAAAATTATTTCTGTAAGACTATAACAGAGTTAACGTCACGTAATTTGCAATTGAAACATAGGGTCAGGTGGGGTAAAGTGGTCATAAAAACCACGTTTTTCAACTTTCGTTGCCAATAAATATAAGAATTTGTTCAAAAGCTTCACATTTTTTGCTTGATATTTTACATTACGTTATTAAGGAATAGATTGCATCAAAATTTGAGCAGAAAAAACTTAAGTAAAATAATTTTATAACGCCTTCTTTCTGGGATGTATTTATGACGACTTTACCCCATGGGGTGGGGTAAAGTGAGTAGTGCATGGGGTAAAGTGGTCATGATTGAAAAAAAGACCATATAAAAGTGCTAATAACCCTAATATTTCAAAATACTCAACAAAGGTGCATTTTAGTAAGGAAACAATTTTATTTCACGCAGCTGAATTTATTAATGCCCTCTATTACGGTCAAAAGTTGGACTTATCTTCGTAACGCTTCGTAAGGTACTTCAGTCTCTTAAGCTGCTGCATAGATCGTTTTAAAACAAAGTTATGTAGCAAAATATTTTAGGATATATAATAGCAGGTATTCTTAGGTTTAAATCCCTAAATATTAGATGGTAAGTCTGTCCTTCCATTTAATACATATAATAAAACATAAATATGAAATTCAAAATTTTCCGTGAAAAAATTAAAAATATTTTTTAATAAATGACTGAATTGCTTAAATTACACATTAAGTAAACATTGCTAATAAGATAGCTCTGAGATAATTATATAGCTTATTAAAAATCACACTGAGAGGAAAATACTACTGAAATTAAGTATCTTTTATGTATTTTTGGATATTTTCTGTTTAATTACTTGTATATTTGTTGCAATTTATTATGTAATTAGTATGTTTTAATTTTGTGAGACTGCAACTCATTCTATTTGCTTTTTTGGGGTATAATTCAATTTTTATCAGTTAAGCCTAACCATGTGTTGATTGTGTACATTTTGTAAGTCTTGGGGAACAGCCTGGTTTTGTTGTTTACTGTAGTTATTTGTGTTTAAATCCCAGTTATTTGCATTTTTTTATGTAATTTGTGTTTTTAATCAGAGTAATAGCTTAAATTTGCTGATTTGTGTATTATTTTGCTTTTTTGATTGTTTGCATTAGATTTATTCAGCTATGGGAGTTATATGTTTAATGAAGGAAATTAAAAATGGTAATGGGAGTTGGTGGATTTGCTGTGATAGGTGTGAGATGTTTAGTAAGTTGGGGGGAAACACTAATACAGCTACAGAGCAGGAATATATTTGCACAAAATGTGCTGAATTATTAGAGTTACGTGTCAAGGTGGTAGCATTGGAAGCCCAATTAGTTAGAAATAACTTGGGTGAAAATTCTATAAAAGAGGTGGGGACTTCTTGTGATGGGCTTGTTGGGGAGAGTGAGGTTGCAGGAGAAGGATCTAGTATGGGGAAAGGTAGAACTGTAGACCTAAAAACAGAGGGTGCCATTATAGGGGATTCTATGGTACGTGGGATAGGTAATGTGGTCGGGAGAACTAGGCGCAAGGTGGCTAGGTGCTGTTTACCAGGAGCTCGGGTGAAGGATGTTAATAAGGTTGTGGAAAAAAAGGGAATGTTTAAGAAGGGAGATTCAGTTACTCTGTGGGTGGGGACTAACGACGTCTGTAACAGCACAAACGAGGAGTTTGTTAAGGATTGGGAGAACCTGTTGGATAAAGCAACTAACTTTTCGACAGATGTCCAGGTCGTTGGTTTGCTTCCCAGGTATGGGGTGCATAGGGGCTGGTTAAATCAGCGGGCTAGGAGCATGAACCTGATTCTTAAGAAACTTTGCATAAAGCATTCAACCAGGTTCATTGATGTTTGGAGTTCTTGTCAGCGTGATTGGGTTGCGAGGGATGGTCTGCATCTTAGTTCTAGAGGTGTAGTTAAGGTTAGCGATATGATTTTAGAAGCTTCAGAATCAAAAAACTAATTTTGGATGGGGGGATTGGAGAATGTCATGGTGTTGACTTCTGTTCTGGAGGTTTTAAAAATGAGGGTAAAATATTAAGCAATAGTAACATTAATAGTAGTGATTTGAGGCATCATAAAATGTTTAAGACAAGCAAAATGGGCATGCTCAGGTTTCTATATACTAATGCTCGCAGTATCAGGAATAAGATGGACGAGTTAAATAGTGTTATCGCAGGTGAGGAGTTGGATATTATTGGAATTACGGAAACATGGGTTACTGATGATGATAAGGATTTAGTGAGC
Source organism: Octonoba sinensis (assembly GCA_038502835.1). Lineage (NCBI taxonomy): Eukaryota > Metazoa > Arthropoda > Arachnida > Araneae > Uloboridae > Octonoba > Octonoba sinensis. The sequence goes on from CM076598.1 coordinate 147,700,597, forward strand.
ATTGCTGGATACAATTTGTTTAGGCAAGACAGGCTGGGTAAGAAAGGTGGAGGGGTTTTATTCTATATTAAGGACACTTTTATTTGCAATGAATTGGTCATTAATAATAAGCCTAATGATATTGAAATGATCTGGGTGGAGTTGGTGAGCAATAAGGGGAAGAAGTTATATTTGGGAAATGTTTACAGGCCGCCTAATGTTAGTCAGGATCAGGACGAGGAGATGTATAGTGTTATTAGGGACATGTCTGGTAAGGGCTCGGTCATCATGATGGGGGATTTCAATTTCCCGGGCATAGACTGGAATAGTTTTTACACTAGCAATGGTAGGGAAGAAGATTTTCTGAAAGTGATTGGGGACTGTTTTTTGGATCAAGTTGTTACCCAGGGGACTAGGCATGGTGCTGTCTTGGATCTAGTTTTTTGTGATGTCGGAAGTTATGTTCAGGGGTTGAGTATAGGGGAACATATTGGAGATAGTGATCACAATACTATTAGGTTTCGGACCAGCTTCGATGCTCACAAAGGTGAGCATTTCAGATTTGTACCTAACTTCAGAAATGTTGATTATGTTGCACTTAGGCAGGGTTTGAAAGAGGTTTTTTCTTCTGGGTTGGAGAATAGTGAAGCTGATCTTCAGTGGGAAGAGTTTAAGGGGAAATTGGAGAAAACAGTGATGGATTATGTTCCTTTTAGAAAGAAAGGGGATTTCACGAAAATTTGGCCCATGTGGTTCGCTAGGGAGGTGAAAGAAGCTCTCAATTATAAGCAAGCCACTTTTCGGCGACTAAAAGAGACTGGGTGCCATGCTGACAGGATTTTGTATTGTGAAGCTAGACGTACTTTCAAGTATTTGGTACGGAGTAAGAAAAGGGAATTGGAGCAAAAGCTTGCAGATAACATCGAAAGGAATCCTAAGAAATTTTTTGCTTATGCTAATTCAGGGAAAGCTCGTAATACTCAGGTAGGCCCACTAGTGGATGAGAACGGGAACTTGATTCAAAATGAGGGATATATTGCTGATATTCTAAACAATTTTTTTTCCAGTGTATTTAACAGAAACTGTATCTCAACAGTTGACATAAGCGAGACGCAAGCTAATACACAGCTTGAGGATTTTGTATTTTCTAGGGATGATGTGTTGTTTCATTTGAAAAAGATTAAAGCAAATAAGGCTCCAGGACCTGATAATGTTTATCCAAAAATTTTAGTAGAATGTGCAGAGGAATTAGTGGATGTTGTCTTGACTATTTTCATATCTTCATATAACTCGGGGACTGTGCCAGTGGATTGGAAGCTGGCAAACATAACACCGCTCTTCAAGAAAGGGTCTAAAACTAAGGCAGGAAATTATAGGCCTGTGAGTCTTACTTCCGTTCTTTGTAAAATTTTTGAAACTCTGATAAAAATCAAAATAGTGAATTTCCTGGAGGCTAATGGAGTGTTGACTGATTTTCAGTATGGTTTTAGAAAGGGTAGGTCCTGTACAACTAATTTGTTGCATTTCTATGACAAGGTTACCATGGCACTAGATAATAAAAAGTGCGTAGATGTTGTTTACATTGACTTTCAGAAAGCGTTTGATAAAGTACCGCATGAAGCTCTTCTTAGCAAACTTGCTTATATTGGTATTGGTGGAAAAACTTTAATTTGGGTTAAAAATTGGCTGACTGGGAGGAAACAAAGAGTAGTAGTGAAGGGCAATTATTCTCAGTGGATTGATGTTTTGAGTGGGGTTCCACAAGGTTCAGTTCTAGGGCCAATATTATTTATTATTTTTATTAATGATATTACTCAGAGTATTTCTGGGAACATCAATATTTTTGCTGATGATGTCAAAATAATGGGAATTGTGGACACGGAGGAACAAGTCAATCAGTTTCAAGAGGATTTGAATCAAATTTCTAGGTGGGCGATTAAGTGGGGTATGTCTTTTAATATTGGGAAATGTCAATTGCTTCATTTTGGTCATGGGAATAATCATGCAACCTATTATTTACAAGGTTTTGTCATTAGGGAAGCAGAAGCAGTTGTTGATCTAGGAGTATTGATTAGTCATGACTTCAAGTCCAGTCAGCAGTGTAGCATTGTAAGTAACAAAGCTAACAGGATGCTTGGGTTTATCAATAAGACTATTTCGAACAGGTCTAGGGAAGTTGTATTGCCATTATACAGAAGTTTGGTAAGACCTCATTTGGAGTATGCCGTTCAGTTTTGGTCTCCGTACCTAAAAAAGGATATTACCTTATTGGAAAGGATTCAAAGGAGGGCTACAAGATTGGTAAGTGGTCTTTCAGACTTAGATTATGAGGTTAGGCTTAAAAGGCTCAATATGTATAGTCTTGAGCAAAGGAGAGTCAGAGGGGACATGATTCAGTTGTTTAAATTCATTAAAACGGGAAATGTTGATGGACTACAGCTATGTGCTGAAAGTAGAACCAGAGGTCATTGTTTTAAACTTTTCAAATCTCAGGCTAATCTTGAAATTAGGAAAAACTACTACTTCAATAGGGTTGTGGGCAGTTGGAATAGTTTACCGGAAGCGACTGTTAATTGCAGTGGGGTAAAAACTTTTAAGAAAGCTCTTGATGTTCATTGGGGACTGCTAAATAACTAGGACCAGCCTAGCTGGGCCCTGAGCCTGTTGCTGGTCGTCACTTTTGTATTTGTATTTATTTGTATTTGTATTTGTTCAAAGTACTGCCAGTTCTAAAGATTTACAGCTTAATAATATTTATAATAAGTCTGTTTAGAATTATTGACAACTTGAACATTATTTTATTAAAAGTGATTTTAAAAAATTTTCAATGATAAACACACCATTCTGAGAAGACCATCTTATAATAATTACAATCTCTCTTGCATTTGAACTCAGTTGCGTTTAATCCTATTTACTAAAGAGTAAATTTAAAAGTTATTTTTAAAAAAGAATACAGTATTAGTAAAGTAAATGTTTAACTAACATCTGCCTTGTGGCTTAATTTTTAACAAAAGAAGTGCTGAGCCTTGTAGTCTTCAAAATTTCTTTTCATGCTTAAATAGCCTGAATTCCCTAAAATAGTTTAAATTTTTTTTTAATTGAAAATAAATATGGAATCTGAGATCTCGTGAGTGCCTATGCAAGTTAAGTCCTGGTATACCTTATAAATTAACCTGAAGTAATTTTAGAACATCGATCCGTATTAAGCCTAATACTATGACCACTTTACCTCATCTTACTTAAAGAACTATAAAATAATATATAGACTAAATCTAGCTTCACGATTAGTGGGGAGCTATTTTCAAGATCTGTGTAAAGCTTCCTGCATCGTCCAATTGCAGCAAATTTTTTAAAACAGAATGTCATAGAGAACTTAAAAGATCTGTTTCAATTTCAAAGTGTTGTATAAAGAAACCAACTGACTGTTTTCTTCAAGTAAAGAGTAACCATTAAAATAATTTTGAATGTAAAATCTAATTCCTAATTATTAAAAGCTAAAATGAAAAATGTGCACCAATTGCTCTATTTATTTCAAAGTTATAGCTTTTTATGAGCAGTATGACCACTTTACCCCATTGACCACTTTACCCCACCTGACCCTACCCAATGGATCTATCCGTTGTTTCAATTTGATATTTCCCACCAAATTTAAAGAAGTTCAAATCAATTTGAAAATTTCGAGTAACATAAACGTAATTTTAATATAATGTTAATAAAATGTACAGAGCTCGTTTATGTTGTCCTACGTTTAATGCGGTGTACATATTTTCCAAATGAACAGTTAGCTGCTTTAACACCATTCCGTGTTAACAATATGATACGCTTAAGCGTACTGCTAGTACGTGTCTTGCTCAACAGTTGTACTATAAGGCAAGGTATTTGTGTCACTAGTGGAAGGAACGAAAAGTGCATTTCCCAAGGGCTAGTAAATTTATAGGACGTCGTCTCACAGAGCTCTGAATACATGTTATACCTGAAATGTTTCCATCTCAAATTAGTTATATGAGTGAATGATAAGTGGTTATACGTCCAACTCGGAGTTGACTAATGTAACCCCAAAATGAACGCATCTTTAAGAAAATATCATATTATAAAAAAAATCGCTTACAGTACATAAACACATTAACTTAAATAATGAAATTAACGAGTTAAATTATCGGGTATTGCTAAACATTTTTGCAGTTTCATGTATTTATATTCAGTTTGGGGGTTATTATATGTTATGTATTTATATTCAGTTTTGGGGTTATTATATCTTATGTATTTATATTCAGTTAGGGGGCCTTAAGTTATAGGGACTCCCATTGCATCTTGATTTTTAAGAAGTCTTCCACGTGCTCAAAAGTTTTTTTTTTTTTTTTTGCCTTTTCATAGGCTTTGATTAGATTCTGCCCACTAGCATTTTCGAACTGTATCTCTATCTATCATATATAGGAGCCTATAGTCGGCTTTTTCTTTAATTCCCTTTGTGTCTACAATAGTTTCACTGCAAACTTTCGTATTGCTTCGTTGCTCTTTGAAAAATTTTCTATTGGACGCACAGGTCATTTCCTACGTAGTAACGTTGCATTTCATTTATTTCCCAAGAAATTTGGAGAAACTAAAGTTGCATGTAGAACAAATTTAAAAAAAAAATAGGCATTGTATACACGTGTTTTGGGGTTTCACTAAACTTCTTTTCCAAAGCAAAAGTTTGAAGCTTCGGTATGCTAAGCGGTGCTGACAGTGCGGCTTAGCAAAAAATTTATTCAATACGCAGAAAAACTTTTGTTACATCTTTATTGCCTTTTTGTTATTGCACTAGATTTTTTTAATATTCAGTTTCTGCTCTCAAAATGGAAAAGCCATAGATTTTCTTGAAGTTCTCACGCTACAAATTACGCTGCAGCTTTGAAGAAAGAAGCAATAAATATTCCTTAATAAAACGTAGGAACGCACATTCCGTACGAGCACAATGGAATAAATAGTAGTTGAGAATGAATACAGAAATGTTTTAGACATACCTTTTTAATGAAAGATTTTAATGAAGTGACATTGCCCTTTGGCTCTAGCTAAAGAGCCAATAAAGAATTAAACATATTTTCAGTGTTCTGGTGTAAGTCACAAAAGGCTTCGTTTTTAAGTTAGCATCACGCTTCATCTCTACAGCCTTGGCCACGCTGACGTCATATGCGCATGCTCTAGACATCATTGCGATGTCTGGAGCAAGCTTACTAGATAATATGTGACTTCAGGGAGGCCTGTGAAAGTAAGAAGCGTGATGTTCGTTTAAAAACCAAACCTTTAATAATAATAATAATAATAATAATAATAAAAATAAAAAGACGCACTACTGCAGTGTATTAGAATTTGTAATTAGTTATTTCATTACGTAAGCTCAGTATATAATTCTATACCTGAGAGCTATAGTATCTAATTAGAAACATATAATAATTATCCAATATTTTAATTTAATTTGTTATCAAAGGAAATTTTCTATTTTATTTGCTTACGACTTTTTTGTTAAAATTTGTCTTGCACAGAAATTGTGCGATGTTCATCGTTAATAATTTCTTTTCGTGCATTTACTATACATATATACATAGTTTATGTGCTTTAAAAGAGTTTAAATATTTTTGCAAGATTGATTTATACTTGCGGACGCTGCTTTTCTCAATCAAAAATATAAATTAGAAAATTAATGCAACTGACAGTTGTGAAATCGTATCTCATAACAGGTGAAACTCATACGAAAATATAGGTTTTCGTAGATGAATTTCGTTACTGTGCTGAAAAATATTGTAATCAGTTACTTTAGGTTAAAACAGAATACCTAACGAGAAGGAGCATGACATTTAAGAGAGTCAAGTCATACTAGATAAAAATATAAATAAATAAATATAAAATGACGAGTTGGTGAAAAGTTGTGGCTGTCAAACTAAAAGTTTTATGAAAGGTTAGGCGTCAAAGGGGACGACTGGATGTGAAATCGCGGTCGTCAAATGGAAGTTTTTAGTTGCAAAATACCACTAATGACCGCTAATTTCAAACCTTGGGAGAAACCATTGCAGACCGGAAAAGAATAAAAAAATTATCAAGGTTGTCTCATACAAATAAATAAATTGATAATATGTAATTAGTTTCAAAGCTGGTTGTTTTTACGTATCTTAACTTTAAAGGTTATTAGTAGTTTTTTTTTTTTTTTTTAATATTGTATTTTAGGACTTTGTTTTCTTTTTCAAAATTTTTTTCATTGATAAAGATGAATAATGGAATTTTACATTACAATGTTACATCATTTTATAAAGAAATAAGGTGGGAAAGGTAGAAAACGAGCACTCTTTAAAACAGCAGCAATCATAAAAGTGTCTCTTGAGTTTTTCCCCCAAAACTATTCAGTTTTAGCCCTTCTCGAACCACTTCTTAAATGTTGTGTTATTGTTGTCGTGGTCCTCGTGCGAAGCTAGGAAGAATGGCTGCGCTGCTCCCGAGTCTAACGATGTCCTTATAGGCAGGAGTCCGACTTCCGCCCCTTTGAGAGGTGTCTTAATTTTTGAACCAGCTCCCAGATGAGAGACCGTCACCTGGGTTGGTACCCTCAGAGGTATCGTTTCACCTGGAGGATACTGGGGAGCCACGACGGATTTAACGTGCACGAGCTCCCTTTAGCGTACATGGTCACAAAGCAACCAGCCGCGAGAGGTTGTCACCTTCCCAAACTACTGACCTCTGTCAATGTTGCTTCGCTTTCGGTGTTTTGCCACCGACTGGTACACTGCGGGACACTTCTTAAGTCAATCTGCTAAAAGCGAGTGACGTCACGAACTAACACGACGACTTTCTCTTTGTTTGGTTGCGGTGGCCATAACAGCATTCCGAGATTCAATAAAAACGATGTGAAAATGAACAACTTTTTTACATAAATATATTATTTCTCAGAGTTAAACACGTGCTCCTCCGGTTTATGTTTAAGTGATTCTGTGTAAGAAATTTTGTGCCTGTAAGTTTTCATTTGCATTTTTTAGTTGAGTTCAGAACTAGAAAGGTATTGCGTTGACATAAATACTATACCCATTTCACTGCCAGTGCCTGTGAGTGTAATAAATAGTGTGAGAAGTAAAATTTAGTTTTAACTGCCACAACAGAGTATTTGTTTTGTAAATTGGATTTTAGCATTTTCCCCATTTAATTTACTGCCAAAAAATACGCTTTTTATGTATGAGTTTGAAATTTTAACAAAATGAATTGTTTGTTACAATTCTACATCGTAATTCTTGCTTCCAGGGTAAAAGAGATCTGTTTAGATTAACAATTCGCCGGATTAGGATTAATTGAGAGCTTAATTGAAAGCACTGACAAGTATTTGATTGAGAACTTTACGCTGTATTAGAGCAACTTTTATGAGCAAAAGAAATAAGAAAGATACACTATTATATGTGGCGAGAGTTATTTGGGGGGCCTTTAATGTCGGTTGTTCTTCTGTTAGTTGATCCGCACTTCTCTGAGCAAATATTAAAGAATCGAGTCTTTCACGGAACACATATCAAAGCTAAATTCCATTGTATCGTACTTAACGACCGTATCTCCGTGGTCGAATAATATTTGCATGCTTATTAGAGTTTTAGCTCCTTTTAAATACTTTTTAGAACGTTTTTGTCGTTTTCGGGCTGTTTAAAAATCTTTCCTAAATTTCACTAACAAAATTTGAATCTGAAATTCTTGTTACTGTGAAGATGTAAAATCAATCGTTTGTTTCGGTTTGTATTAATAATAAAATTCTTTCTCCTAAAAAAAATTTCGTTAAACGTGACAGTAAGACTTTTCTTTTTTTGACGTTTGAGTTTTTCCGAAATATTTAAAGATATATTCAAGAGCTAAACATGTAGTTTCCATTCGTTTATTTCCCATTCTAAATAAGATACATTTGATGACGTTTTTACGTATTATGTTAAGAACAGTTTCTTCTTTCACTGATGATTTTTTCAACATTTTGTCTATATCTGGAAAAGGTTACTCTTATGCTCAATGGCCATTACAACAACAGCAACGATAATTTAGGATTGTGGCGTATTGGTTTTGTTTCATATTGCCCTAATCCCCACCCGCCCCTCAAAACAAAAATGCCCAACCGTGATTTTTTGTTGACACTTGAGACACATGAGATATGCATTTTTATCAGAAATAATGTACTCTATAAAGCTCTATTATTAATATTTTGTTAAGGAGTCGTCTTCATATTTAAATGAACATACACTTTAAAATTTTTAATGAACCCCTCAACACCTTTTATATCATATATTTATATTCTGACTCAAAAGTTAACTTTGTATACCAATTTCCGTGCAGTTCCGTTCACCCCTTGCTTTAGAATTAAATTGAGAAAAACACGTATCGTAATATTAAAAGTTTTCTGATATTTTTACACATAATGTCTAAACTTAGTAAAGATCGTGTTTTTTTTTTTTTTTTTTTTTGCATAAAAATATGCTCTAACTCAGCAGAAAAAACTTTGTTTGACTAAGTTATGATCTGAAACCACATTATAGTTTAATTGAAAATCAACCTCGACGAGATTTTGTAAAAGTCTCCAAAAATTTCAGATCAAAATATGCAGTAGTTTTTTGTGCTACGCTAAAAAATTAATTTTACTGCCGTTTAAGGGACCGCATAGCTGAACAGTATGACGAGAATTGTGAAATAAAGTAGAAAACCTGTGCGCCACGAATCAAAATATAAAACGCAACCTCCAAAAGATGTTTATCTTGTAACTAATGTGAAAAAATATTTCATTGTGTTTCGCTAAATTCCTTTTCGTTGCTTGATAGAACCTCACCTTAAAAGTAGTAATTTCAATGTAGTGACGGCCCCTACAATTTTTTGTTAATATATCCTGTTAAACCCAGAAGCCATTTTTACAGCAGTGGACATTTTAGTTTTCAGCTGGCCCTCAACACATATTTCAGTGCTATGCTGATGTTTGTGAAGTTGTCCTACTGCAGGCATTCAGAATCTTTGACATAGTACTTAGTGACATACCACCCACTTTGCTATCTTGATTAAGAAGCACTAATGTACTTCAATAGCTAAATTGGGTTGGAATGTTGTCATCTCTGTCAGGACTTATTGACTACTGCACAGAGCAGTTGTGAATGAGACGTGACTATCTTGACATTAAACAATGTTTCTAACCTACAGAGGAGCTTATCTAATAGATGTCTTATGGACAAAAGCAAACGCAACCTACAAACTCCACAATTGGAAACATTAAAATTAAGAGAAAATATTTTGCACATTTTTATTCACAGTATTTTTAATATTCTTCTGCGATGGCATCGGGTTCGGAAAACCAGTTGGGATACTCAAGAAGCATCAAGGAAAAAAAAGTGAGTGATGGTGTCTGACTAAAGACCCTGCTCTAGGTTTTTCTGTTTCTCTTTCTTTTTTTTTTTTAGTGAAAAACATTTGATGTGTAGAATATCAATTATTGTTGTATTATCTACTTTTTCCCACAATGATAAATGAGTATGCAAACAAAAAATCCATAGAAAACGCAGGAGTGCCCTCCCTAGAGTGATGGTACCCCCCCCCCCCTAAAAAAGTCGATGGTGCAGTCTCCGCCACGAACCCCGCCCCTGGTGGGTACCTCTGTAAAACGTAAGCTATGTTTTAATCAGAAAAAAGAGCATTTTACGTTATAAAAAAATAATAACTCTTCTTTTTTTTTTTGAAAAAAAAAAGAAATGAGTATAATGCATAAATAGATAAATAAAACCAAATAAACAGTTGCAAATTTGTGTGGATAGTTCAGAAATATGAGAGAAACTAAATGTTTTAAAATTTAAGCTCTATAAGTTTTAAATTTTAGCGAGATTTTTAAGGAAAAAATATCTATCCTATTGTTTTCTCCATTATATGGTTATTTCTCTTTTTTTCTACTGCGTAACACCTCCAGAAATATTAGGGGGTGTGGATACATTATGGAGTGGCGAGTGGGGAGGATTTAAGAGGTGGGAGAGCACCGCAACACTTTCGGAGTCGGCTTTCCTGCTCATCAGTGTTGCAATTGGTAATGCTTTTTTCATGTGCTTTTACAGAAACTTATTTCTACGAAATTAAAAAAAAAGTATTGTTTATATTTTTTTATTTATTTCTCTCTCCCCCCCCTCTCCCCAGTTAAAGAGGTCTTATGAAAGAGAGAAAAAGAGATAGCGAGCCAGCTTATAAAAAATTGAATTAAAGTAGCACAGAAAAACTACCATAACATTTTAGACTACCAAAGGGTGCTGAGCAGGGGCTGGTTATTGTTTTTGTATCTAACGATAATTATTAAAAGTAAAATGGGTGGTATTTTCATGCATTATATAGTGGCGCCATCCAGAGTTTTTTAGGCTAGTAGTAATTGAAAATCTAAAAGATTTTTTTAAAACTATTTTCCATGATTTCGGTACTGAGTTTTCCTCTTAAGCTAAAACATTTGGCAGCTTGAGAATATTTCCTAAATAATAGCATTTTCTTTTAAATTTCGGTTTATCAACATTATTTCAGACATTGAATTCTTAACGAACTTTTAAGTAAATTCCCCCAAAATTCTTGTGCAGTACAGTTTCGTTTCGCAACATAGCATACAATTTACAATATCTGAAACTAATTTTTCTTTTATCATATTTTCACCACGGCCCATATATGCAGATTCTGGAGCACTATAGCGGAAGCTGTACCTGCATAAGGTTCGTTAAGAATAATTACATAAATTGTTATCAATGTATTTATGAATTATTTATTTCTAAACCATAGTAAAGGAAAAGATCTTTCTTTACTCCATTCATTTTAGGGTTTTTAAAACACTTCAATTTTTGTACAAAAAAGAAGTGATCAGGGCCGATTTTCGACTTTTCTGTAAGACGTTAATTGGTTAAGTAAATTTATCACGAATATAAAACTTGTATTCATAACACCAGACTTGAAAAAAAAAATGTCCGCGCTGCATTTGTCAAATAATTTGAATTTGCAATGTAGAATTCAATAAACTATTCAGAAAATATTCATCCTGCCGGTGTTCCGTCAAAACAAGCAGGGCTAAATTTGCGTGGGAGCTCAGCTCCTGTTATTTTTTTCTTTTTCGGTGAATTTTCACTGATTAGACGTATGTATTATTATGACTATTTATGCATAAATACAAGTTAAGATAAATGTTATGCTTCTGAACTTTTTTTTTATAAATTAAACCCTGGAAACAAGTGAGACTCACCTTTACAAGATAATCATGTATTTGAAAATATTTAACATTTGGTAAATAACTATCGGTAATTTTTTGAGAAGACTTACAATTCGTTAAATCTTTCTGCAACGAAGCATTATTAAAATTCTATCGAAATCTGTTTCAGCTCATTTCTTTACCCGAAAGTATTGCTTTAGTTGTTGTTATCAATAATTTATGGATTGCTGTGGAATTTTCCAAACATAAATTTTTATTTTAAAAAGATCATTATCTTAAAAACTCTCTCTCCAGACGCGTTCAAAAAGAGCATAATTCCTAGATTTTTTTCTTAAAAAAAGCCAAACTGGCAACCCTGGTCCGTGGCGTCGTCCGAATCGCTAGGCAAACGTGCAAATGGCGAGTTGAGTTTTACTTGAACAAGTTGAACCAATAACGAGTTGTACGAATAGAGAGTGGACGAATGGCGGGGTTCCACTGTAAATATATATATAAGTTTTCTTTTTCTCTCGCTATGTCTTTTACTCTACTGTTATCCTCATTTAAAACATTTCAACATTACATCTAGTGATTTCTTAACACTTCCCATCTTACTCTCACAAATATAAAATCATTGTCCAACTAACCCTAATATAAAGCATTATAAGTCATTCTACAAAATAGAAAGGACAAAATACATCAAATAACTAGTAATGCAAAAAAGCTGATTTACTTTGACACAAAATCCAAAAAATTAATCCAAAATATTTTATTATTACTTTTTATTTTGTTTATTTATTTATTGAATTTACATATACATATATATATATATATATATACACAATACACATGTAGTAATTTATTTGTCATTTCTGAATAAAAAGACGAGAAAAATAATTGTGTTTGCATAAAAAGATTCAAACTCATGTCATTGCTAACATAAGTTTGTTAACGCTATTCTGAGACTGTTAAAGATTCTCCGGGATCAAGTAGACTCTAATAATAAAAAAATATAAAGTGACCTGAAAGATGGGGTAAAAGTTACTGCTGTAAAAAAAAGCAATAACATATAGGGCCTGCCTCATCTGCAAATTTGTTTTTTTTTTTTTTCTAAGTTCGTTTTCATCAAATGACATTTATTTTCTAATTAACTTGAACGTATTTAAGTTTTTTTATCTGTAAATGCTGATAGATAAGTAGAAAATATCATATTTTTCTGCGGTTTAAGCGGATAGAGTTTTAAATTTTCAATTGACTGGAAACCATCTTCGAGATAGATAATTTACAAATTTTTCCAGAATGCGGGGAGACTGTTAAAAACAGCAACACCGTCTTGAGGCTCTTTCTATAAGCATAAACGCCAAGCAAAAATAAAATCCCATTCAATAGAAGCATAAAGAAGTCGGGAGAACCATTTTGAGGACAGAATTATGCGCATAATCTGTTAAGGTACGTGAGCTAGGAATCATTTTATGAGTCGAACGAGTTATTTGTGATCTTTGCTCGCACTGGAAACAAATTCAGAAGCCAGTAATAGAAAAAGGGGGAATAGAGATTACAAGAATATTGTAATTTACTACATAAGATATATAGAACGATAAAGCATTGCACTTCTATATCGCAACTACCATTGCCCAGTTCTGCAACATAGATAGATATACAGAGATAAAACTATGTGACATTTTAGAATAAAGCTATACGTATTTATCTAGCTCTTTTTTTTTCTACGAATTTGTATGAAAGAGTTACCACCACCACCATTTTCTCATTAACGAACTCCGTTGTTGTTTCATTTGACTTGCTACCACTTTCTTGTTTCCGAATTGAAACGTGCATTAATTAACACTTGCTTCCACACATTAACAAAAAGATGTGTTTTCCGCTTATCAATGTTGTTTTGTTTAAAATATATGCCACCACTTTCGTATTTCAGAATTGAAACGTGTATTTCTTAATACTTTATTCCGCACATTTACGAAAAGATGCGTTTCAGCTTTCCATTGTTATTTCACTTAAAGTACCAATATTTTATTATTTCCAAACTAAAACATGCATTATTTAGTGCTTTATTCCACACATTAAAGAAAAGATGCGTCTTAAGCTTTCCAATATTCTTTTATGTGTACTTTTGCATCTAGCTAACTTTAAAGTTAACTATTTGTTAAAAAGTAATTTCTTAAAGAATTTAAGTTAAATACATTATATTGCAATTTCCTTATCTAAATTCATAAGCCAAACATGATGATATTCATATACACTTTTTTCTTCCTATACCCGTCAATAGGTAAATATTTTAAATTCTGAACTTTAAATGGAGGACTGGCTGCTTTCCCGATGCAGCCGCAAGTTCATAAATTCTTAGAAAATTATTTTTAAATTAGAATCCATTTACCAACCACTACATTTGAAAAATGTGTTTCTGTTATAAGATGCAATTGATCTGTATTTGTACAACACCAAATTTATCAGTAATCAGTAAATATATCTCTTATTTTATTATTACTGTCATCATTATAACTATTTTTCGAAAAATTATTATCACATACACATTATATCATACAGGAATTTAATATCGGTGTACAAATTGAAAAAATAGAAAGAACCAAATGTAATGAAAAGCAAAAACAAGTATTAAGCGCAATAGCAGCAGACAAATAAGTGAAATTAATATAATTAAGCAGCGAAACCGCATAATGATAGGTATGTAATTAGGGTGAGAAGAAGGAAAATATTTCTTTTTTATTTTCGATGATGAGCAGAGATCGCGCTAGGAATTTTTGTCAAAGAGTGAAAATACTCCTTGGAGGTTTTTGGAGGAGTATTTTCTTTTCTGGAGGAGTGAAAATAAAATAATAATAATAATAAACACTCTTTACAGATATCCGAGTTCAGAGTGAATACCACTTCTGCTGCGACTTTGACCCAGAGAGTAGCGTACATAGAGCTAAATTAACCATTTTCTAAAAATTTCTTATTAATCCAAAATTTAGTATTTTCTAAAAAGTAAATAGCGGTCCATATTAAAATCGAATTTTAAGTATAAATAAATAAATGAAACTATAATAGTGAATAATAGTGATAAATGGAATTTCCGACGAACACGTGTTCGATATCGGAACAGGTCAAAAAAAAAAAAAGCCAGAAACTATTAAAATAAAATGCAAAATAAGCAGATTTAGGACAGCATGTGTGAGAAATATCTTCTAATTTAGAAAATAATTGAAATGTGTACCCGATGCAAAAGGATTAAAATCTCTAACGTAGAATCCAATTTTCGGCGAAGCACGTGCACGATTTTGACTGTTTCTATCTTTATGCTTTTTTTCTTTTTTAATTGTTAAAATGAAACTACAAATAAGCAGATTTAAGGTTGCGCATGCAAAAAATCTTACAACTTTCAAGATCATTGAAATAATTGCGGTATGGAAAAGGATTGAAATTTCAAACACAGTAAGCAATTTCCGGTAAAAATCGGAGGAAAAACTAGTTTCCGTGTGGCGCAAAAATTAACTCCTATTTCTTTCTTTCTTTAATTTTTAGTGGACAAGAGAGTTTGGGAAAAGGTCACGTGTCAAGATAAAAGTTCGGGGAAGGGTTTCAGCATTAGCAAATGGTAGCCACATTGGTGACTTCAATGGAAACAGTGGTCGCCAAAACAAGAAAATTGGTCGCATTAGGCGACTGGCGAACGCGAGTTTTTATATAATGAAAAATAAAATTAACTTAGAATATTGTATTTATTTTGCAATACTTAACAAGTTAAAAGTTGTTTAAAAGTAGTAGAGTTTTTTTGTAGAGTGAAAATACGCATTTTTTAAATTTCAATGCGTATTACCGATTTTTAAAGCGTGAAACATGCTTGTAAAGGCGTTAACGCGATCTCTGATGATGAGTAAGTAGTACAGAAAAGGTGCCATCGGTCACACAAAGACGCATAAAAATGTTTGAAGTTTGTAGGACAATTTCCTTTCGTAAATTCCTATAAATTTCGGGCGAATGCTATGTTTTGATGTTTTAAACAACATTGGTAAAAAAAATTCTTTTTCAATTTTCGAAGGTGGGTAGTGCGTAAACGGTACTATTGGTGGCACAAAGATCACATAGAAAATTTGAAGTGCTGTTTTCTTTTTTTTCTTTCTTTAAGGACAAGTCCATTACTTATTTCGATAAAATATTTAAATCACTTTAGTTTGCCTTATTTACCTGAAATAGTTATATAATGTGTCAAATGTTCTCCCCTTTTATTTTCATATGCGTTATACGTTATAACTTTAGCTTTTGATCAATATTAAATTCTTGCTTTCTCGTGTAAAAATGGGAAAAATATTTTATTATTTTATTATTGTTATTATTATTTAATTCATTATTTTTTCCAGTATAGTGCTTTCTGTCTTTTTCTAACTTCAAAACGGCAAATCATTTGAGAAAGTATGTAATTATACTGGTAAATACGGCCCAATGCCGAATTTTTACATTTTGACAAAATTTGTTAACATGTAAAAAAAAAAAAAAAAAAAAAAACAGAATTTTGGAAAAATGTCTACCCATTTCCGGCAAATGAAGGAACGATCCTACACACTTAACAATTTTTATGTCATCTTAATACCAACAATGGTACCTTTTCTGCAATATTTATCATCGAAAATAGGAAAAAATATCGGCTCACGTGTTACTCCCTAAACACACACACCACTATATATATATATATATATATATATATATATATATATAATATCGAATTATACATTTGATATGCAACTACGTAACATGTTTCTTTTTTTTTTAATAATCAAACAAGAAATATTACAAGCTTTGGAACTATGTCAAGACTTCATATTACGACGGCTAGTTTTACAAAATGTTTCGAATCTGAACAGTTAGCGTCATATAATGTGTAATAATAGTAAAAGTTATCTATCTTTGGGTATTCTTTCTCTTGAGTGGTTCTTCAGAACAAAATCATTTATCTTGTCGCGTCAGTTCAGTAAATCACGTGTCTATTGTCCTCAGACAATTTATCTGCGACAAGATTTACGATTGCTCTATTTTTCCACTTTCCGTTCATCGCTAGTTCTCACCAATTATCACTGAGCGATGATAAAATTTACAAACTTTTCTCCTTTTGAAACATGCATGGAATAGCTTTTCGAGAGGAGTTTGGAAAGCGATCGTTGAACTGGTAACAAACAGGCCCGTCATTTGGGGGGTCAATTTCCCCCCTCCTGGCTTGGAAAATATAATGTATTTATATGTATGTGCATGTGTTTTGTTGTTTTTGTAATGCAATATACATTTTTATACCCTTCCCCCCCCCCCCTCTTGGAAAATTGAAATGACGAGCCTGATAACAGATGCTATGTTTCACATTTTGTCATCAAGCACAGGATAATTTTTAATATTACATATCTCATGAAACACGAGTAGTACATTTTAAGCAAGTGTTGTTAAGTATAATTTTCAGTGAAGGAAAGAAGAGATGACTTATTTGCTAGAAATTTAAATCCATATAAGTTGAATGTGTGTAAAGTTAGACATGCATGAAATAGCTTTTCCACAGAAATTCGAAAACAATTGCTGTGCTAATCATAGTTTTCTTTTTCTTATTAAACGGAGGGGTTTTTTTTTTTTTTTTTTTTTAATATACATTTTCTGAAACTGTTGATATGTTTAAATTTTGAGTGAAGGAAGTAAGACATGACTTCTTTACTTTTTCGACAGAAATTTAAAAGCGATTGTTGAACTAAGCAGAGGTGCTGTGTTTCGTTTTCTTTTTTTCATCAAGCGGAGGATGTTTTTTAATACTACATATTTCATAAAATACAAGTAGTAAATTTTCAGCAAGTGCTGATACGATAGATTATGATTTTTAGTCAAGGAAAGCAGAGATGACATATTTGCCTAAAATTCAAATATGTATAGGAGTTTAATGTGCAAATAAATTATTGGAAGAAAAATATTGTTTTTTTTTTCATTCAGTTTAACGTATCAACTGCTAAAAAGATAAATTTTTGTGAAATTATATTAAAATCGGGGATTTTTAAAATTATGATGCTTTTTTATTTTCAGGTCTACGACTATATAAAAAATATATTAAAGAGCGAAAAATTTAATTTAAAGTAACAGCATTCCATTCAAACACAAAACACATATGCAGTGGGATGCACCGATTGATCGATAATTTGTCATAATCAGTCACTTTGACGATTATTTGTAATCAGCCAATTAGGGCCGATTAATCAGCGAAGAATTTTTTTAATTAAAAATACTTTAAGTATGCCAAAACCATGCTGAATGGATTCATTAACAATACCAGAGGGGAACTCCTTCCGAAAGTAATGGGGCATATTTATCAAAATATAATTTTATTATAAAAAAAAGAAAAGATATAACAATAGTTTTGAATTGTAGCTCTCCTTGCCTCCATTCTATTCAATGTATGACCCACTCCCAATGCTCAAAAGTATTCCTTCGCCGTTGGCGTTCTGATAATATTCACCACTAAACCCACAAAACAAATCTGATAAAGTACTGCAGTGAATTACAATTTTCAATCAATTATTTCCCGATGTAAACCAATTTCAATATAATTTTTTTATATTTTTAATAGTTTATTTATTTATTAAAATGTGAGCACTGAGAAAGAGTCACTTTTTATTTTTTAATTCTAACAATGTTTTTTTTTTTTTTTTTTTTTTTTTTTTTTTTTTAATTATTGCTACCGTGCATTGAAAGACATAATACTACTTTTGTAGCATTGTCTTTTATTTTGTAAATAATGTTTGATTTTTAAGTTACATATGTTCTTGAAATTATAATCCTGATCCATTTATTAAATCAAAATATTTTTCATTTAGTATAGCCTCTTGCAATAGGGCAAGTAGGGGAAAAGGACCATAACGCTTAATTGAATACAATAAAAATATTTTCTCTTTAACTTAGGAATTAGCTAAAATTCAAATCTGTGTGGCAAATAATCACTAAAAATAAATTTTATTGCATGAAGTCAATAAAGAAGTTTATGAACAATAAGAGGGGGCTAGTTAAGATACAAACGAATATATCTATTTAACGTAGAAGGAATTGCTTAATTTTATAGACAACTTGACTGACTGTAAATTCATTAACTACTGCGAAAAAACATTTACTAACTAGTTATGACAGTGCTGCTTTTGGAAAGTATTTCAGTAATATATTACTGATCATGATCACATGAAATTTTTCTATTTTTCAAGTAAAATATATTATTATAATATATTTTGACCAAAATATAATTGATATTAATGGAATTAAACTTATTTAACGAAATTTATTTTTAAAAGTCTAATTATTAAAAATTATTAATAATAAGTATTTTATCACCTTTCCTTTTTTTTTTCAATTTGTTGATTAAAGGTTTAAAAGTAATAAATATAGAAAAGATAATATAAGTGGAATAAACTTGTAATTTAGTTATAAACATAATATCTGAAAAAAAAAGGTTTTGACTTAAATATGGTAATAAATTTCATTACTTAATTAATTCATGTACGATGTCAAAACCGGATAATTCAACTTTTTGTATTAATTATAACAATTTCTTTTATCAATGAAAATTTTAAAAATTAAAAAAAAATAGAGATCAGGCTATCTAGTTTAAATAATAGCCGAATACCTTATTATTAAACGCATTTGCATACATTTAAAAAAACTCTAAAATTTATAATATATACATTAAATAAAATACTAAAATATACATTATGCACACTTTTTTTCCCTTATACGCAACCTATGCAAAATTCGCACTTCATAGTTCTACTTCAATAATTATTCAATATTTTAATGAATCTTGGGGTGAGTATATTAATGTATTACCCGATGGTGAGCTAATTTCAGGATGTAAGTCCAGAGTAGTTCTACATTTACCTTCTATAATATATGTGGAAGGCTTATCTGTCCAAAAAGAAAACAATGCCTCAAATGTACTTTCCCATATTTTTCAAGTAATAACTACTGTTAACTGCTGTGAATCTGGCTCGAAAAATTCGAGCAAATTGAATGAACTTTCCAGTTCTGTTGAATCAAATACAGGTTTGGAAGCTGCTCAGCGTGTTCATTTCTCTATTTGCTTAAAGAAGGCTTTACAGGAAAAGAGGATTTTGTCAAGGGTTTTGCTGGCAGAACTTGTCATTGCTTATTGAAGATCACAAAATACCCATCGGCTATCATGATTACAGATGCTGCGAGAAAAATTGTGTCGGATAATCCCTATTTAAAAGAAACCGATGGTACTGGTTACGGAGGTTGGCGACAAGCTATAATAAGAGTTAACTTTTAAAATGTACGCCGATTTGATCACAGTGAGGACGTAAAGAGCAAGATGAAGACAAAAAAAAAAGCATCTCGTTTGAAGTACCAGGAGATCAACTTGGTGATTTAAGTAATTGTTTTAGTACTGCACTAGTTGAAGAACCTATTGACAAGATATGCGAGTTAAATGAATCATTAAAACCAGGAGAAAAAAAAAATGTTGAAGGGAAGTTGAAAATTGAAATCTTGAAAATTAAGTTTCCTAGCATTTTCAATAAATTGCAATTGGAAAGGAAAGTTTATAGAGTAACAGGAAAATTAAATTTATTTCGCTACGTTCAAAATTTTTTAGAAAATGTTAAAAATTGAACACTTTGCTACACTGTTAGAAATTTCATCATGAAATTACGGTGAAATGACCGGCAGCCGTCTGTCCATCTAATTCACCGTTAAATTTACGGTTTGGAACATTTTTGTATCTTTACGGGACCTAACCATTTCCAATCAGCTTGATTAAAAAACCGTAAATACAAAAGTTTACGGTTTTATAACCGTTTAAAAATGGTAGAAACCGTAAATGAAGCTTGCGGGAATCGAACCCGGTTGTTCTGGTATACCAACCTTGCTCGCTAACCATTCGGCCATCTGCACTACACAAAGCGGTCGTTTAGTTATCAATAAATCTTCCCTTTCAACAGGAAAACCGCATTAAAATTGATATTTTAGTTTATGATTGGATCCAAAGCCATGTTTGGTCTAAATTTACTGTATATTGACGAAAATCATTTTATTTGCTACAAAAATTAAAATACAAACAAGTTTCAGCAGCTCAAATTATGGGTTCGCTCATTCTCAAACAGTTCGGGAATCCGATGTCTCCAATTTTTGATTTACGTGTGTATGTCTTTCTATTTAGTAAATACTGCTTAAGTCGCTTTTTTCTTCTGCTTTTTTTATATACGCATGCAGATTTGAACTGATAAATCTTTATTCATATTTTAACAACAACGTACGACCGGTAAGGTTTCGCAACCAAGATGGCCGCCCGATTCTTATTGAGCGCTTGAAAGTTACGGTTAGTTTAACATTCTTTAGGATAAACAGAATAAACGATTTTTTTCGCAATCAGCGGTTTGAGTACCAGCTTTTTAATGGTTATTCAACTGTTGTAGTTAAATATGGTAAAATAACAATCAAATAAATGGTTATTTTACTATTTTCTTACGGAAATTTTTAACAGTGTAATAGCCAAATAAGAAACTTCCTACATGGGTGCAAACTATCCAATTTATGCTTAACGGATCTGATAGGGATGTTCAAGTCACTAAAGAGATGAGTGTTTTGATAACTTTACCAGTTCATTTTTCTGAAGTCCAACTGTCTTTGACATATCCAGTAACTATACATATACACACAACTTCAAACCACCTCACTTATACAACAACAAAAAAAAAAAAAAGAAAAGCTCCTTGCATTTAGAAATATAACAGTTGTTCAATAATACGTATTTTAAAAATAGTAAATTCAAGCTGTGTCATGTTCATAGTTTAAAATATTATCCTTTTTTTCTCTATAAATTAAATTTTGAATTTGTATTTTAGCAACAGTAGATGAAAATTTCATGAAGGCGGGCTCAACATTATCTCGTTTAGGAATAGTTGGACTTGAGACGAATACTCCAAAATTTTTCGTGTTAGCTGAGCATCAAATTATTCTTCAATTGAGTACGGTATCAGACGCAATTGCTGTTGTTTTGGCAAGCTACTAAATTTTCCATTGCGAGGTAATAGGCAGTGGTGTAGTCGAGGGGGGACGCAGGGGGACGGCGTCCCCCTACCTTTTTATTTTAATACAAGCGTCCCCCCAATTTTTACGTTTTAACATAAGCGTCCCCCCACTTTTGATATCAATTGCTTATCTTCGTATGCATACGCGTCCCCCAAACTTTTTTTTCAGAACTACACCACTGGTAATAGGTCAGAGAGCTGCCCGCATGTGGACACTACTCTGATTACTTCCGCTGCTGTGTGGGACAAGAATACTTGAAGATAACATTTATTAGAAATTATTTATAGATCTAAGAGAAATGGTTGAAATAGTTTTTGCACCCATTTTAACTGTAGATTATATTGCATATTAAGGAATTAGAATAAATGAACATTTCGATTTTTTAAAGATTTATATCCTGTGCAACTAATAATACATAAACAGCGGTTTTTAGTTTACTCTTTTTAAATTTTGGCCACTTCGAGACTGCTGGACATAAAGGTTTGAAGCTAAGCATTACTATTTAAAAAAGCTTACTGTTGTGGGGGAAAATTACAAAAATATAACACTGAATTTAGTAAATCACCATCAATTTCTCCGGGCATACCAGGATACGCATTCAAATGGGTATCCTGATATGCCTGTAATAGATTAATTGGTACCAGGACAGGAGTTGGACTTGTGTCCATTCAACCAAAAGCTGCCTAGGTTGTCGTTGAAGGAAAAAATTTATTTGGCCTACTTTATTCAGTTTCTTATTTGTGCATTAACTCCTTAAAGTATATTTGTGGTTTGTATGCTGCTAGAAAATTGGTCGAGGACGAAACAATTTTTTTAAAAATTAAATTCATTACATCAAATGCTTTTCTACTGGAGTATTATCGAAGTTTCTATTGCCAACATTATGGTTCTTACGAAATTATGAAAAATGTTGAAGGAGGAGACTTTCTTTAGGTAAAAGTAAACGAGCTTTTATTTTTCTAATAGGTATATTTCTTTGAAATATATTTTAGCATCTTGAATGACATTGTTACTTGAGAAACGGAGTACCTACATTCATGCTATAAATCCGAAGGAAAATATCGACGTTAATTAAAATTCAAAGCTTGCAAAAAAATTGCAGACACGTGTTTTAATATTATAAGGAACCTCCTTTTCAATACAACAAGAGAACTTCTGCATAAAAAGCATCCATCTTCTGAATTGACACGTTTCACTTTCACCAAGAAGCTCCTTTTTAGCCTACTTTCCCGTAAAAGTAAAAAAATAATAATAAAGCATGAAAGAAGGCTTAATGTATCGTGAAAATATCGTTAGAAATCAAGAAAAGTCAAAAATAAGTTAAGTAATTAAATAAAGATTGAAAAATAAAAAATTTGAAAGTAGGGTATTGAGATGGGGAAAAAGTGTGTCTGTCGGTCTGTCGGTCTGTCTGTCTGTCGGTCTGCCCCCCCCCCCCCTAATAACTTTTGAATGAATTGTCCGATTCGAAAAATTCATTTTGCATTCGAAAGATCTCAGCGAGAACATCTCATTTCCATATTTTACCTTTTGATTTGAAGAATTTTTTGTTCAATTTTGAACAGTTCAAAAAATTTTAACATTAGCACCTATGGGTGAAAATGAAGCAAATTATGTAAACTCTGGGTACAAGATCCAAGTTCTAATGAACAAGCTCACTGGAAGTAGTTCTTGGCGTGAAATATTGATTTGAACAATTTTTGTTCATTTTTGAACAGTTCAAAAAAAATTAACATAGCGCCTACGGGGAAATTTCAATCCGATATAAATCCTGATTTAATGGACCGATTTGCTTGGAACAAAATTTATCGGAAAGCTCTTTTGACGTAGAACATGTACAGATAGAAAGTTCATCTAGAACTAACGAGCCTATTTTCCTATGAAATTTTTTGATCGAGATTTTCAAGAATATTTTTGAATTAATGAATGATCAATAAGCAAAAGAATGAATTAATAACTGAGTGAATAAATACTTGAATGACTGAATAAATGAATGATTGAATGAATATGTATTAACCGTTGAAAAAGGTATATCTGAAGCAATTAAGAACTTAATCTAAACGAGAAAGAGAGAGAGAGAGATAGATAGAATATAAATTTGAAGCTGGTGTATACGGGAAAGTAGGCTCGTATAGTTCTAGACGGAACTTCTTGTTTCCATTGAAAAACTGGTCCTTTGTAACCTTGAACTCCGTGCCGAACCTTTTCTTTAAACCAACTTTGCTTATTGAAAGTTTTACTTCTCTTTTTATACTTTGACTTGCTATTTTACTTTATGAAACAATGTCCGTTTCGTCAGGTATCTAAACCATGCCGTTCGAGCACATGAATATCAATTTATTTCATTATATAGTATTACATTTTTGCTTATGGAGATCGGAAGCTAATGAAACTTCAGTTTTTGTAGTTAAATTATCATTGGACCTTTTTAAATATGAGTTTTCTTTACCGTAAATTTTAATTTTGTTAAATTATTCTCTCCCTTTTTTGAAAAATTGACCAATCAGTAAAATCTTGGTGTCTTCTTGCATTACGAACGTTATGTACTAAAACAATATCATTTACATATGCCTATATTTTTTCCGAACATGTATCAATAAGTTAAAATGCATCAAAAACAATTGATTTTAAATTTTAGTGCTATATAACACCAAAAATGGTGGCAACTACAGGGTGGGGCAAAAGTGATGACCCGGTTTTGAACGGTTATACAAAAAAAAAAACTAATACAGTTTGAGGCTTAAAACTTTTTTCTTTTTTATCTGTATCTAATCCCATTTTTTAAGATTAGGTTTTGAATACCACTTCAGCAAGATGGCGGCCTTCAGCACCAATACACTGATGCAGTCCATTTCTGAAGTTTTGGGAAACATTTCTGCACATTTCAAGGGGTATGGTGGATATTTCCTCGATCATTCGATCCTTCAGCTCTTCTAAAGTATGCGGGTGATGTTTCCAACAATTAGATACTTGCCACTCGCAAGTATCTAATTGTTCGAACCTTCAGGTCTAGTTAACAAAATGTGATTTTATTAACAATCAATAAGAAAATTGGTTCACAGAATATGAATGGAAATATGAAGATATTACTTTTTAGAATATAAAAATGGGGGAAAACGAACCATTACTCACAGAAATTAACCTTTAGCTAATTCCGTAAAGTTGAAAATTATAAACAAAAAGAATAGAGATGGAGAAATTGTAGTATTAAAAATGTGTATCATTATAATTAATCGGTATCGACCAATTATCTTCTGTCAATTAATCAGTAATCGGCCAATTTGCTTATCGGTGCATCCCTAATATATTCTTTGAGTGGTAATTGGTAATAGTTCTTCCACATAAATCTGTACGTTAAACATTTTGCCTATTTGAATTGCCGATTGAAGATATATCGTTTAATTAAATGTATTATCTTGACGTTTTTTGAATCATGGAGATGGAGACACTTGAAATATCTAACCAGAATAAAAAGAATTTTCGTTATAGGGTTAAAATTTTTCATTTTGTTATTTTTTAACTCTTGTAAAATTAATGTATCGTGTATTAAGTGAATATACTATATGTTTCACTTGAGTTATGAAAATATTGTTTAAAGCATTTAAAATCGATACCTTGAGTAAAAAAACGTCCAGTGAAAAAAGCAAATACTTTTACCCTTATACTTTTTAACCCTACTCTTATACTTTTTAACCCTAGTTTGCGATGACTTTTCTTTTTTCAGTTGAAGATACGTTTGAAGTTAAATAATGTTCCATTACGAAACGACTGAAAAATATTTCAGGTATCGGAATCAGTTTGATAATTTTAACTAAGTAATTGTTAAGTTGTGTTTGAGAAGAAAAAATCTTCTTTTTACTCAGCATTGATTTTTTTTGTTTGAGTAGTTCCCATTGAAAAACATGTCAATTGTATAAAATTTTGGACATTACATTTAGCATGGAATTCATGGAGTTAACGAAGTTTAGATGTTAGATGTGAAAATTAACTCTACATAGTTATTTAACACAGTAAATCCCCAATAAAGAAAAGAGCAATTCGAAGCGTGAGTTTTAAACTTCGCCTCATACTCAGTTTTTTTTCGTACAATAAAAACCATTCACCCTATAGTGCTCGTTTTTTTTTTCTTTTGGAGTTCTAAAAACACATTCAACAAAATCTAAAATTAATTTTGAATTATTTTTTTTGCTTTCTAAAAAGATTGATTCTTTTCACGAAAAAGTTAAATAGAATATAATTTTTCATCAGACAAGATTTTGATTTTGCATTAACCCAATCAAATCATACTTAAATAGCTATCCCGTTAACAGAGGAATCAGATTTAACACTAAACCTACCGACGTAATTGTGAACCTATTTCTACCGCGCTCTTTCAAATTGACCGGTAGCTAAAAAATTAAATAATTGAATCAAAAATTTTTTAAAAATTTCTTTTGAAAAGGCAAAAAATAACTACAAGTACAGAGTGAAAAAAATATTATATACATATTCTAAGAATTGTCATATAGTTCGATAACGTTATTATAATGTTTAAAGTGTGTTATTCTTATAAAAGTTTGAAAAAGGTATAAAGGTATAAAGGTTCGTAAATCATATGACGACCTGTGGTCGTCAAATGATGCGAATGGGTTAAGATATATATTTATTCGAAAAATATTGACATGCATAAAAAAAGCATCTTTTTCGTTTTCCCTCCACCAAATATTACGTTTTCGATTATTGTATAAATTATACAAAAATCTTTTCGAAAAGCTTCAAATGCGAAATGTGCATATGTACTTTCTTTAATATACAAATGTACAGCGCCTTCTTCGTTGTCAAAAAGGGTGTGCTGACTGTCAAAAGGTTAATATCCATAAAAGTATTCTTAAACTTTCTGTGAGGGATATTTTGTTTTCCGTACTTGAAAGTGTTTTCTTTCGAAAACATTCACATTCGAGTTAGTCATAACACCTTGAATATCTTAAACCATGACTGTTCCACCCGTACTTCTCATGGAAATTTCACCCTTTGTATGGAAACTTATGTTCACTGCACTATCACTTGAATTTGAATAGCCAAAAAGACCTTACTGTTTGAAACATCAGTGAAGCCAGCATTGACTAAAATCCCTTTTTGCTGTTTTTATTGTGACTTACTATATGTGTCAGAAGACAAAGGCGCTTTTTGTGCAAATCTCTCGTTTCGAAAGAGTTGGTCTGATGACGTACGATTAAAAACAGAAGCAACACTTAGATTTGAATATATGGGGCATGGTGAGGTTTATAGACTGGGGAGAAAAGTTTCAGGTGATCAAAGGGAAGCTTAAAAATACAATATCATTATTGTTAATACAACGTGGAAAAGATTTAAACTTCATTTGAATATCATAAAAATTTTTACTTTGAAAAATATTTTCTTAATGTAAAATCTCCAGAAATTTACGCTCAAAAGGATAATTCTAATTGGAAACGATTAGGACATGTTTAACGATTCACGTGGGCATACAGGATTGATTACAGGTTAAACTCAACTCATTTACCAATACAAAACATCAATAAAAATTAATTCTTATTCTAGTTTTCCAGGAAACAAATAAGGACAACTAATATTGTAAAATAAATAGTAGATAAAAAACAACAACGACGTTATGCTGAAAACCAGTACTGATTTAGGAGGAATTTCTTTCCTGTTTCAGACGGTGTTAAATATTTCAGGATTTCTCCTTTCATAAATGGTTACTATATTTTTTTCATGTTTTTCATGTACATTTTACATTATTTGTGTTTTACGAAACCGTAACTTAACTACTTTCGTAAGTAAAGCCCAATTTTAAGGGAGACGCATGCTCATTTTGAAGACACAGAGAGAACGAAACAAAAAGATGAGTAACTTTAAAAAATGAAAACACCTGTTAATATAAAATACATAATTCTCAGACAAGCAAATAAAAATCCACTAAACTCTCTTGTGTTGACCGCAAAACAGTTATTGTCAGTGTATAGTAATAGCGCAATTTTGATAATCTTTCGATTTAAAGAGATAAACGTCTTGTGCATAAACTTTAAATAGGTCGTAAACTGCAACTAAAAAATATCGGAGCTAATCATAAAAAGAGTCTTCATTTGTTTTTCGCACGTTGCTAAACCATTTATCGTCTCTTCAGAACATGATTTAGCTTTATATTTACTATCAGCAAGTCATGGAAATGGAAATTTTGTACAATTCCTAAACGATTTTCTTTATACGATTTCGCAAATAACTTTTTGTTGCAGAAAAAAAGTATGAAGTTTAGGATGAAAGACAAATAGAAAGCTTCTTTTTTCTTTCTTTTAGTAGCTGATGAAAGGATTTAACTTTGATTTATATTGTTACTACTTACTAGCATATACTTAAAGCCTTTTCAAAACAAACAAACCATATTATATTTGAAAGAATGACTTTAGACTTTTTATTAGCACGTGTGGGACAGACAGGTAAACTCAAAGTTTTAGTTTAATATAATTGATCAAAGCGAGTTTAAAGTAATTTATGTCACGTTTAAGAGCAACAAATTTTTTCTTTTTTTTAATTTTAGCGCCATCTCAAGTAAAATATTTTTATGTTCAAGAACATTTTTAACCATTTCTCGTCTAGGACACTCAGTAAGAACAATTTTATAAAAATTTTCTTATTTAAGATATGAAATCCCTGCATTTCAATGAAATCCTAAGGACTTTTGGCTTGCAGGAAGTACTAATGAATATATCGTTATGTTTAAGAAATAAAATTTTAGCTAAGAGTTTCGACGAGCGCATTTTTAATTTGCATACGAAGAAGGATTTGTTTCTGTTTACAGAAGCGTGTGATATGTCTGTGGTGTTTTAAAAAGTTCGCCAATCCCTAATTTACCACTATATAACTTCTAACTAATAATGCATCGTAAACTACGGTGAGAACTGGACGCAGTTTTAGACTTTTATAGTTCATGTTAGGTTCTATCTGTTAAACTATAATTTACATGGCTTGTACTTCCAATTGCCTCCTTTCAAAATTTCTTGACAAATTTAGTTTATTATTATATGTAGATATTTGAAACATGTATGTAAAATATATTTTGTAACATTCCGAACCCACGTTTGTAGGAAGAATGTTACGGTGTCATATATTTATTTATTTGTTTTTATTTTCATTTATTTGTTTATATTTTATTTATTTATTTTGTCATTTTTGTTATAGAATTTAATTGTTTTCTTTATGGTCAGGAGATCACCAACTGAATACTTCTCTTCATTATCTTTCAATTCTTCCGAGCTTTCATGAAAAAAATATTGTATTTCTTAAATGAGCAAATATTATTATTGTGTTTGATGAAATAAACTCTTATTTTTTTTAAAAATGCAATGTATGTTTTTTTTTTTTTTTTTGAATGAACAAAGAGAGAGGGAGTATCCCACTTTCTCCCCCAAACTTCAAATTTTATGTTCATACAAGCAGAAAATTGCAAGAGAATATGATTTTTAGTACTCCTAAAAATAAAATAATTTCGATTAGTAAAACAATCAAAATATACATTTACGTTAAAAACATCAACTTAAGGATGATTACGATGCAGACTCCCCAAAACATATGGTTTCATCTCGTAACAATTTTTCTTTTTGATGTTTCCACAGATTACCCTATTTAAACTAGAAACAATCCAGTTTTAACATCAATTTCGCATTTTTCATTGTTATTTTAAACACCATGATGCTAAGTTTCCACTCGTTTCCCATACGATAGCTTTTAAAAATGGATAATGCCCTCGTGAGCAACTTTTTAAACATTATTTTCGTCTACCTTTAATAATTGTAATTTTTTGTTCTAGAAATTGATATCTAGAATACATATCGTTATTTAGCTAACTATAATATGTTTATAACTTTATTTTTAAATGATCCTCAGAGAAAAATAGGTTTTTCAAGAAAAACTTGAGATGCGCCAGTCTTGGAGGGTTGTTGAAGATGGATATGGTGTCACTGAGGTTTCTAGCAGTTCAGCCAAATGTTCACACAAAAAATCATATATTTGTTTGTGAAAATAGTTATTCATACTGATTATTCAGTTTATAATGCAAATGTTATGTGTTTCAATGCAAAGAGCTAGAAAGCCCACAAAGGTAATAATGCTCGCTGGAAAAACACCAAAGAAAAGGTCCTAAATATAAAAACTTACTTAGTATGATATTTTCCTATATCACTTTAGTTGCACTAGATTTCAGCCAAAACCAACTAATTCAAGTGCTAAAGAGGGACTTCCCTTTTTTTTTTTCATTCCCCGCACCCCTTTTTTCCATTTCTTTAATAAAAGCACCAGTGGAGCATGCGTGTCCAGAACAGCAGGGTAATTTGCTCAGCTGTGTTTTTACGAGGAAGCTCTTAAAACTTTCCATTAAAAACTCGTTAGTAAAATGAGAAATGTAATCTGTTAATTGTTGCGTGCAATTTTTAGCGCATCAAGATAGGATGAAATTACTTCGCTACTGTTGGAAATTTCTGCTCTTTGTTATATCCCCCCCCCCCCTTCTCATTTAGCTTCCATTTAGTTCCAGCATAGCTCTCGTTGTCGCGTTGTTGATTTGATTTTTAAGTTCTTTGTCCTTTGGGCAGATTAAATGTCGAAGAGAAAGCTAAAAATACTTATGGTGAAGAAGAATGACCAAAATTTTATCTCTATTTTTAAATGTATTTAAAAAAATCTCATGCCAAAACAAAAAGAAGAAAACCATGTTGTCAATCCTGAAATTTTAAAATTTCAATGAGCAAAGACCACATTCTGAACTTCATATCTTCTGAGTTCGTATTGATCCTAAATTGAGACACTACGGAAGGCATTTTTCTGTAGCAAAATGTTCTTTTCGAAGAGTAACAAAAGTAAGAGAGACCACAAATTTTAAAACTGGCTAAAAAATTGAACTTTGGATCAAAACTTAGCTACACATGATTTCGTCAAATTAAAATAATAAATGAGCTTTTTTACATTTCGCATTAACGTATCGTACATGCGTAATTTTACAAATGTATAAAAGGCAACAAGTATAAGCTTTACTAAATTTTCTGAGCATTAAAATGCTCAGAAAAATCTTGAATTAGTTGATAATTTAATAAATATACTCAATTATAGCCTGAATATATACACTAAACGGAGTGGCTTAGAATTTAAATAATATAAACAATAATTAGACGAGTGAAAAAAAAAACTGCTTTACAAACTACCGCACTGTTTATCGTAACTTATTTAGCAAAATTTCTTAAATCTAAATATTTTTTCCCTCTCTAAAACTGATTTATAGCCATATGCGTTATGTTACTGATTCAACGTATCTCGATAGATTTTTTTTAGATTATTTCCCTATTTATTCAAGTATGAAACTTTATGAGTTCAATCTTTTTTTATGAGAGATGAGTGATACTGACAGACATGATAAAAAGAAAACTCTTTACATCGATTGAGATAATCTTTATCTTCTCTTGCATTCCTTGTTCTTAGCCTAGGTAAACCATAATGGGGTACAAATTTATATAAAAAAAGCTAAGATAAATATTAATTTCATATAAAAATTAATTTTTTCATTCAATACTGTTATACTATACTCCTTGATATGAACTCGGCGATAATTTCACATTTAACACGTTAAGTGATATTAAATTACGATTACACGATATAAATAAATGAATAAGGTTTCATGTGGGATTATATTTTGATCGATAATGTGTTTAAAAGTAAACTATAGTTAGCAGATCACTGATTTAAATTTTGATTTCAAAATATCAATACTTTTGTGCCGCAGGTCCCATCGGACTTACGAGATTCTATACTTGAAAGCATTTCTTATTAGACCACTGGTCCACTATGTGCAGAAATGTAACGGCAAGAATTTAGGCATAGCTTAATTTTTTGCTACGAATAGACATAGATGTTCCATTAAAATAGTCATTTACCCTCAAAGCAAGACCTACGATCCAAACTAGAAGTCCAGCCATGTTTCCTCGAACCAATGCAACATAGGTTATTAATGGATACCTTTGGAGTAAAACGTTTTCGTTAGCGTGATAAAGGAATATAACAGAGCCGCCCTAGCATGCTAGGAACGCCACTCTATTGATATATATATATTTATATTTATATTTATATGTGTGTGAATGTGTAAAAATTACCTACAGTAAAGTATTTATTGCATAGATTAAAGTGAGGCGATTACTAAGGGCATCTGATTAAAATTTGGAAAAAAAATTATTTAGCGTAGATGGTTAATTAGATGAATAACTTGAGAACAGTCAATGTAACTGAAAAATAAACGACACCTGCTGGAAAGCGTTTGATAAAGAACGCAGATAAAGTACGTTCTTAAATAAGAGGGTAGAAATAAAATGTAAGAAAATATTAATTAGCAAAAAACTTAATTAGTTGAATAACTTGTTAATAAGCTATCTAACTGCAAAATAAAAGTTACCTGATGGAAAGCATATGAAATGTAGATTAAAATTATTACTCACACTCGGGGGTAAGAATAAAATTGAAAGAAAGAAGATGGTAATTAGCAATATAACTAAGTCGATGACTACTTACGGAAACGCTTTTGAGACGTTGATTAGAATGAGTACCTAGGTGAAGGTGTAAGTGCAAAATTAAGAAAACAGTTAATTAGCAACAGAACTAATTAGTTGAATAATTTTAAAACGACGATAGTAATTGAAAAATAAATGTCACTAATGGGAAAGCTTACAGGGCGTAGATTAAAATGAGTACCTACATGAGGAGGTGAGTACAAAGTTATAGAGAAAAGTTAATTAGCAACAAAACTAATTAGACGAATAACTTTTGAAACAATAACTGCAATTTTTAAAATTAATGTCACCTGCGAAAAAGGTTATGAGACATAGACTGAAATTAGTACCTACATGAAGGGGTGAATAGAAAATTTAGAAAAATGTTAATTAGCAATAGTACTAATAGGTAAAATAACATGAATAAACAACAATAGCAAAAAAACAAAAGTAATCTGCAGTAAAGCAATTTAAACAGTGAATAAAAAGAGCCCCTGCAGTAAGGGGTACATATAAAATTTAAAATATTTATTTTTGTTTTTTCCCTCCGCACAACCGTCACGTAGATTTGTGTCCTCATATTTAAACAAAAAATATGAACCTAAATAAAAAACTAAATCCGCCTTTGTTACCCACTCACACACATAGACATTTTTGGAATCACACACACAGACAATGTTTGACTATAAAATAACCTAAATACCATCGGCACCACTCCAGAATAAAATCATTCGAGAGTATTACTCAATTGAGAAATTACTCGAGAAGTCAGGCGCTCGAGAGGTTGCAGCCATTCAATTCCGAAATAGCTCTAGAAATCAACCATTCTTGATATTCATTGGATTCTGATATTTTTCGAAAAGTACACTACTCAGGATTTTGAGAGGTTCATTCGATTCTAATATCACTCGAAAAGTAAACCACTCGATATGTTCGAGATCTCGAGATGATCGAGAACTCGAGTTGTCCGATCATCGAGATGCTCGTTAGAATCGAGTTCTCGAGTTATCCCGAATAATCGAGCTCTTGATTATGCCCATCACTAATGCTGCTTCCCAGACACAAAAGGCTCGTACACCCTAAAAATAATGGTCATCAAATGCGAGCGTATTTTTTCCGCCTTCCTTGCATAAAATGTGGCATTCAAACCTTTTTAGGAATTGCTTTGAATATTTTCAACTCCTGCTCGTAAAAATTCAGGATCGCTTATGTAATAACTGAGCTGAAATATGATTTTAAAAGTAGGAGCGAGCACACTCCGATATAAAGATCTTATCCAGAATTTTCCAAAGTAAAAGCCAATTTTCTAAAATATTTATTTTACAATAAAGAATAATTTCTTTCTTATATTACATATAAATGAATCCAGGAGGAAAATAGCCTGTATCTCTACTCAACATTGAGTTTAAAAATAAATAAATAATAATATCATTTCAGGTTTTTCACGAAAACATTCCATAGAACAAAAATGTTTGAAATTGGTCTGACACACAAATTGGTGTATAATTGATTCTCTTTCGTTTTTTCGTTCTTTGGTGCTTGAAAGACCAATTTTCAATTGGTGATGATGATGATGATGTGTGGGCAGATTTTATCATGACATTTTGAAACATTATATCCTATGGCCAAAGTCGTTCGCAAATTAGCCACGTCTCAATGACTTATCATAGAAAAATCGGAGCGCGAGATAACAGAATAACATACTGAAACAAGTGTTCATTTTCATGAAGTATGTTTACATCAAAAACAGCGATAAGATATCAGATTTTTCTGCTTCCTTGAAGGGTTGAATGAGCAGCATTTTTTTTTTTCGATTAAATATTTCCTACCGTATCAGATAACCCAAACTATGATGAACTAGAAAAGGAGCGTATGTGAAGATTTAGTAAGAAAACGTTTTGAAGCCCAAATCGTGTACTGAAAATTATTAATAGTCGGGACATTGAAAACCCAGAGCACACTCGTAAATAACTTCTGAAACTGAAGAGCGTGTATATGTCATATACAATGGAAATTTTTGATTTAACCCTTTATTTATTGACGGGACTCGGAAGTCTTGTCAGTTTCTCAATATAATGTTGCCGTTAAGTCCTGCCGGACTTCTAAGTTCAATATCATTTTCGAGATTAATTACGAATTTTGATGATAATTTGTAATGAAAATTGTATTACAGGGTCATTGGCTGTAGCTTAAAATAGATCTTTAAAAAGTTAACTCAAATCAGTAAATAAAAAGTTGTTGTTCACGAAATCTACAATCGGATGAAATATAAGGAAGCTTAAGTATAATAAACTTTACATTTCTGTTCACATGGCCGTATCCAGAGGGGGCACGGTCCCACCCCCTCCCCCCGAAATGCCAAATTTTTTTGCAATGCAGCATATATTCCTCCGTGAAACTTTCCTCAACATAAGTGTTTCAAAGTCAGGCCTCCCACTGTTCATAACAAAGCAAAATTTTGCAATCGAATTATAAAACTCAGCAATAAAATCTGTCTATTAAACCGTCATCTTTAGTTAGTTTTTCATATTCATAATGACTAGCACAACCATGGTTAATATCATATTAACTTAGAAAACTAGCTAAAAAAACAGCAATGATTCTGCTATACGATGAGTTGTAACACGTAGGCGACGTTACTGTAGGCGAATGTATTTTTCTGTAATTCTATTTTTTATAAACTCTCTCATTATTCTAATTACAGTTAGCAAATTATGTTCATGTGTACCCCACAGCCCACATATCAATCATATGATCGAATTTAATAAAATATTTCGCATGAGCGGTGATGGATCCAAGGAGGCGATCGTCCCCACCTCCACTTCCATTAGGCAAAACACATAAAATTGAAATTTTAAATTCTGCAATATTTTACGAATTTGTTTCTAAATTTATACACACTCACTCACACACACACACACACATATATATATATATATATTACTAGACATAAAATTGAAAAAGTAAATATTAAACGAATTTATTTTATATCATGTTATATCTAAAGTTACTGAATTTATACATGCTATTTTAACAACTGTTCGTCTCTATCAGTATACATCAGCTAAGTAAATAGTTACTAAATAGCATTGCATCATTAGGAAAGACATAAGCAATGAACATGGAACAAGGGTTTTTTTTCTATTGTTACTTGAAGGGGACATTAGTGGTGCAACCGATACACCACTTTTTTTTTTTATTAAGATGTCGATCTGATATTGTTGTTAACCTTTTGGTGGATGATTTATATCCAAAGTATTATCTCCTTAAAAGCGAACGGGGGCCTGGTTCCTCTGTCGAATTTTCACCCTAAAATTGACAGTGTCTCAAGAGTTTATGTCTCATACGACCCAGAGGAATCCATGGTCCTTAAAAGTCAGCAATAAAGTTCCAAATCCTGTCTTAAGGGAACAAAATGCTTCTGGTGCAAACAATGTAACTGGGTGCGAAAAATTAATTAAATAAATTTCGAGCGTTCAATATTTTTCACTTTGTAAAAATATTAAATCAGATTTGTCAAGGTGCTATAAAGATAAGGGTTTTCAAACTTTTGTTCTCCTTTTTTGAATAAAATCGGTTTCATTAGAATGAAAAAATAAAGAAGTTCCGTCCAGAATTATTTTTATTTATTCTCTCATCTATTTATTCATTCTTTCACTCATTCATTCAAAAATATCCTTAAAAATTCCGATCAAACAATTTCATAGGAAAATAGGCAAGTTTAGCTCTGATTGAACGTTGTATGTTACTGTTCTCTGCTTTAAGTTTGTTTCAAGCAAATCAGTCTGTTAGATCTGGATTTATATAGGATTAGAATTTCCCCGTAGGCGCCATGTTAATTTTTTTTAACTGTTCAAAAATGAGCAAAAATTGTTGAAATCAAAAAATATTTCACGTCCAAAGCGCCTTCGAATAAGCTTTTTCAAAGGAACTTGAATCTGATGTACAGAGTTTATAAAATGTTTGCTTCATATTTTCCCAATACGGCTAATGTTAAAATTTGTTGAAGTGTTCAAAATTTAACGAAAAATTGTTCAAATCAAAAAATAAAATGTGGAAATGAGATGTCTACGATGATATCTTTTCAATGCAAAAAAAAAAATCTTTCGAATCGTACAATTCCCTCAAAAGTTATTAGGGAGTAAGGGGGCAGACAGAAAGACCGACAGACACACATTTTCCCCATCTCAAAACCTTACTGACAATTTTTTTTTACTTTTCAATCTTTATTTAATTACTTAACTTATTTTTGACTTTTCACACTTTATTTATTTATTCATTTATTTTCTTTTAAGGGCAAGTAGGCCAAAAAAGAATAAAATCTTGCGCAAAATCGTGTATATACTAAAGTAGTACGTTTTCTGACCCTATGCATTACGGAACTCTTTAAGATGTATTACAATTTTGATATTTGAAACTATTTCTAACCCGATCCTTTGTAAAATCACTCAACAGAGGCTATCTTATCTCTAATTGCTAAAATCGAAGAATAAGGCAGAACCAGTGGTATTAAATATGATATACGACGTATTTCGACAGATTTTCCTATTCATCTAACTGATCTGTATCGCTATTCAATTTTTTGGAAATTCGTTCATTCATTTTCTTTTGTGTCTCTGGCAATAATTTAAAAATACAGACAGTACAGGGAATTCGTGGACCATTACATGATGCATTAAATTTTCATGCGAAAGTCTGTTTTAAATGGGAAGTCGGCATTACGAAGAGAGTTTTAAGAATGATTCAGAACCTAACTTGGAAAGCATTTTTTGGGCCATAAAACTTCCACTTTTACATGTCTGATGCATATGGCGGTTTTGTCGCATAACACAATTCTACGATGCTGGCAACGCATCTTTGACGTCTTGAGTGTGGAATTCAAGCCTATTTTCAAGTTTCCATTTTTGCAAAAAAAAGAAAAAACGCATAATACAATGTGCAAATCATAAATTTCTCGGAATTTTGATGAGTCTAAAACAGTTTTTGATTTTAAGAAAAAAATCCAGTCGAGTTTCTAAATAAAACAAAAGCAATAATTCTTTTTTCCATAGTTGAAATGAACGTTTTTGTGATTTTTACTTACTATACAATGCTCACCAATAAGAGCCCATTTCTTAGTAATGGCTGATAGTATATACGAGTATACCTCCCAAAAAAGACAAGTGGGATGAAATCGATAAATATTCTCTTGTTAAAAAATGTCAGATTGTAGGGTAAATACCGTGATAATCGAATTTCGTGATTAAGCTTCATACTTTTTAGCCTACTTTCCCGTAAAAGTTTAAAAAGAACAGTTATGAAAGAAGGCTTAATGTATCTTGAAAATATCGTTAAAAATAAAGAAAAGTTAAAAATAAGTGAAGTAATTGAATAAAGGTTGAACAAAAAAAAAATTTGAACCTTTGTTGAGATGAGAGAAAATGTGCTTATGTCGGTCTGTCCCCTGCTAATAACTTTTGAAGGAATTGTCCGATTGGAAAGAGTTTTTTTTTTGCACTAAAAAGATATCATCAAGGACATCCCATTTCTGTTTTATTTTTTGATTTGAACAGCTTTTTGTTAAGTTTTGAACAGTTCAAAAAAATCTTAACATTATCCGAATTGGGAAAATATGAAGCAAATTTTATAAATCCTGGATAACGTAGGATTAAGATTCAAGTTCATAAGATTCAAGTTCCTTTGAACAAGTTTATTCAGAGGATTTTTTTGATTTGAACAATTTTTGCTCAATTTTGAACAGTCAAAAAAATCTAACATTTGCCCTACGGAGAAATTTCAATCCTATATAAATTTTGATCTAACAGACGCATTTGCTTGGAAAAAACTTTATAGGAAGGATTTGATGACGTAGAACATGCACAAATACGAAGTTCATCCAAAAACTTCGTATAGAAACTAAACGAGCCTAGTTTCCCATGAAATTTTTTTACGTGGATTTTAACGGTATTTCTGAATGAGTAAGTGAATAAATGAATGAGTGGAGGAATGATTGAATGAATGAATGAAGGATCGAATGAATGAATTAATACATGAACGAGTGAGTGAATAAATGAGTGAATGAAAGAATGAGTGAATGAATATGAA
Source organism: Octonoba sinensis (assembly GCA_038502835.1). Taxonomy (NCBI): domain Eukaryota; kingdom Metazoa; phylum Arthropoda; class Arachnida; order Araneae; family Uloboridae; genus Octonoba; species Octonoba sinensis. The sequence continues at coordinate 147,738,451 of CM076598.1, forward strand.
TAAACCGTTGAAAAAAGTTATATTTGAAGTAATTAAACTAAAGGAAACATTATAAATTTAATGTTGGTGTGTGTGCGGAAAAATAGGCTCGTATAGTTTTGAACGGAACTTCCTGTTAAAGTGGAAAAGTTTTATTTCTTAGAATGTAATTATGAAATGATTTTCTTAAAATGTTATTTTTCATTGCTGGTTATCTCGATTATCGGTTACGTATTCCACGATCAATTGATTATGACGGCAAACGTTTTTCGCATTGATAGTAAACAAGTATCAAACACTCTTTTCTTACGTTTCTTAGCATTTCACAATTCGCAACCATGCTTTTGCCTACTTTCCCTTAAAAGTAAAGGAAAAACGTGCGAAAGAAGGCTTAATGTATCGTAAAAATATTGTTAAAAATAAAGAAAAGTTAAAAATTAGTGAAGTAATTAAAAAAGATTGAAAAATTAAAAAATTGAAAGTATGGTTTTGAGATAGGGAAAATGTGTGCCGGTTAGTCTCTACCACATTTATGAAACTGAAGGATATTCCAAAATTTTCAACACAAAAATTATGTATTTGATACAAAGTTATGTATTTGATACAAAATTTGACGATGGCTTTATTATATTAGCTCATAAATTTGAAGAATTAATCAAAACAAGAACATAGTTTTAATTTTCAAACATATAAAATGCCATTCACTCAAACTATTACCTAAAAATATAAAAAATACCAATTCGTATCGAAATACATATATTTTTCTTGTCTGACTTTTGTCTTTCAGAATTAAAACTTGAAGGGTTATTTCTACGCATTTGCTTTTATTAGTTGTCTTTACAAGTAGTTTTAATTTGATAAAAGTTTGTAACTCATGCTTATAAAAGCATTCCTTCACTCGCTGCAATGCAAGAGGTTTCAGCTATATGACATTGTTATACAGGTAGCAAAATGCCCATGCACTTAACATATGTCACTAACATAATATAAAACAAATCTTAACCAACCCCGAGAAATTCCTTAGTGTGTAAGGAATAACTGAATAAATCGATTGAGTTAATGTTAAGAAGATAACATCATTCCCTCACTAAAATTTTAAAGTTACTTTATTTCCTAAAAATAAATTAATGGCTGTTTTAATTTTACCTAAAATACTAGTTGGACATGATACCTTGTTTTTTAAATTATAATTATGAATACAGGTTTCAAAAGCTAATAATATTAATTTTATCATTCCCTCGCAAGAAGGAATGATGTTTTTCAAGAAGGGAATAGTTCTACTGTTTTCAGACTTGTTATAAAGATATGTTTTGGAATTTTGTTTATTTTTATGTACAAGTTATGTGATTAACTTATGCTAAAATATTGCAAGCTAAATTCTCACAAATGAATCAAAATATACATGATGCACTATTTGTTTCTTTTTTTTTAATGGGCAATTTCATACGTGACGGAATAACATTTTGATCAATATTCAAAATTCAAGAGATTTCGGTTTCCCAACAAATGCATTTTTACATTGCATTTCATTGTAAACCATTCAATGACATCAAAATATTTAAAAAACGATTTTTAAATATTATTTATTTATTTAATTTGAATATTTTTAGATTTGTGATGGAATGATGTATGCGTTATTCAATTACAAATCTAATTCAATGACGCAGGATCACAGAATATAGGGACGGCGTTCCAGATGTGGGAGAAATTTTGAAACAGATTGCCAACTGAGTGGCAAGAGAAGAAATGTGTGACATTGTAAACAAAAATGTAAAATGTATATTGTAATTGCAGCAAAAGCATGTTTGTTTTTCCTGAAGAAAAGTCGTTAAAATTATCATTTTTAGAGTATTTATCACAGAAACTCATTCCTTTATTTTATTAACAGTTTTTAAAATCTAAGAACTTTATCTGTATCTTAGAGCCATAGTATCTTAAGTACATTTTTCGAGTTTTTGAGATTAAAAAGTTAAAAAATAAACGTTTTTAGTAGTATAAGCGTAGACTTTTCCGTGAGAGCCTTAGAATAATGATGTCCGATGCGTGCTTTAAAAGTTCAAAACCTTCATGTAGCTAGTGGCTTTGTCGTCGATAAATCAAAATATGAACTTAAGATTCTATGGCTCTCAGGTACAGATATTTTTTACCTATTAAGTAACTTTTCGAATATCTTGCTGCAAAATTTTGAAAATTTCCAAATTTTTTTTCACTGTGTGAAAATAGTCTATTAGTGGAGAATCACCCTCAAACTTTAGATATTTTTTGTAATTCAGCAGTTTTATCAAACTCTATGAAGTACAAAACGCGCAACTTACGATAAGAGATAGTAATTTAAGGAAAGCCAAGCATATTTTCTGAAGCATTTGATCAACGTAAATTGTCATATGTGCTTTCTACAAATTAGTCTAAACATCTTAGAAACATATTAGAGGTGTTATATTTGTTTATTTTCTGTTTCTTTTAACAGTTTATCAATCCCTATGTTGTACAAAACGTATATAAGAGTGACACATGTCTTCCGAATTTTTAGATGAGTAGTAGTATTATAAGGTAGGCCAAGCTTATTATCCTAAATTCGTTTTCAAAGCAAATTTTATTCTGCATTTTCGTATAATGTTTTGAACTAATTTAAAATTCCTAAAACCACGTGAAAAGTGTAATATTTGTTTATTTTCTGTAACTCATGACTTTTATCAATCTCTTCGAAGTATTAAACTTACATAAAAATGTCACGAGTGGCACGAACTTTAAGGTTAAGAGTAACAATTTAAGGAAATCCAAGATTATTAATCCTAAACACTTTTTCAAAACATATTTTCATCTGCACTTTCAGTATAATATTTTAGATTTGTATAGTTTTTTTAAAGAAAGAGATAGGGGGAAATGGAAAAAGAAAGAAAGAAAAAGAAATTGGCTTATTAAAAAAATCCCTGCCTGTTTGTGCATTTTTCAATGTTTAATTCTTCAGCATTTTGTAAAATAGGTACACTTCATTGTAGTGGAAAAAATGTTGAATCACTATAAGTTTTTAACATGTAGAAACAAAGAGTGAAGTGTTAAATTAGAAACAGAAGTCCCTATATAATTTCATCATCTTCTGCACGGATTGGCTTAATGCTCTAATGTAGTTTGACACAGTTTCTATCTGTTCGCAGAGTTTCTAGTCTGTTCACATCCTTTATAGTGATTTAACTATGGCAAGAAGTGTACATGGGGCAGTACAAGAAAATAAAGCACTGGGCATATTAAACAGACCACAAATTTAATCAATCTCTAGCTACAAAACTTATAAACAAATGTAAAGAAACGATACACATGCGAAACGTCGAAACGAACGAACAAAAATAAATGTCACTTTTCGAAGTGATTGTCACTCGGAAACAGAGTTGCTACACCAACTGACGACTAGTACGACTAAGTAACTACTACTTACATTATAGTGTGCTGATTACTTTTTTTATGGGCTTGCTGCACGACCGCATGCAAGACAGGCAATGTTGATTTTAAACAAATAAATCTGCTGTCTCACTGAGAGAACATAAAATAAACTAAGAATTGAAGAAAAACTTGGGGATTTTGTAGTGTTTTAATAAGTGATTTCAACAGACTCGATTTGGTTCAGTAGCTCCGTTGTCTAACATCGGGAAATAGCACTCAAATGTCATTTTTCAGAACAATCGTAAAACTTATCAGCAAACCAAAAACTAATCAATATTTCAATACATGTGCATTGCGGGATTTTATACATTTACACGCAGATATGTACCATATATTTACATATAAGTTACATTACGCTTTTAGGTGTAGCTCTGTGTCACAGAGTATTGCATCTCTGTTACCATGGCCCAAACAGAGTTTCATTGTTAATCTGTCGAAAATTGCTGTTCTAAACTGACTGTTGTAAAAAGCTCTAAACCGGAGGGACAGTTGTTGACTAGTTACTAAATCTTTCGAACCATTACTTGAATGAAACTTGCATACAAAAAAAGAAAAGGCAGTTCGATGAAAAACTAATAATACGCTTTTGGTTTTTTCCACTGTCAAAATGTTCAGCTGGAATATTTTGGTTTCTTCATTTACAGTGCTTAAGTATTAGAATGAGTGCAACGACTCAAAAATGTTACAAACATTATTTTGTCTTGTTTAACACTGTTAGTACAGCAATAATACACACCGAAATCTTGGCAGTTGAATAAAAATTTAGTCACAAGTAATGTAGGAATTTTCTCAACTTCTATAAATTATGTATGGGAAAGAAGGCCTTTCGGGTACTTCACATGGAAAAAAACCAGGTTTTTATAGACAAACTGAATGAGCTAAATTACACAAATATTTTAATATTTCCCCAGTTCATGACATGAGTTTTACTTATTTGGGAAGATGAAAAAATACAATTGCTATAAATGTATAAAAGTATGTCAAAATTAATTCATTTTCATCATGCACTGTAAACATTTTTTGTAAAAGTACAAAAGGGAAAGTGAATGTTTCTTTAAAGTCACGAAGAATTTGAGTTAAACCAAATTATCAAGTTTCTCAGGAAAACTCTTGTTTTTCCGCTCTCTGCTAAACTACAGAGGAAGATTTGTCAAGTTACGTAAAATTGAACACTTGAGATCTGTGACCACCAGTTTGAAAGTTGTAAACAAATTCTTAAACTGACACTTGAGATCTGTGACTACCAGTTTAAAAGCTGTAAACAAATGGATAAATAAACGCTTGAGGACTATGGCTACCGGTGAATCATAAAATACTGCATGTACATATTGTTGGCGTATAATTTAACTTCGACTCTAGCAAGCAGCTTGCTAGCAGTTGGCGGCCAGTTTTGCTGACTCCAGAGGCTTCATTGACCAAGTGGCCTCAAATGAACTCGCTTCGACTTTGCGTTCCAGAAATAGTAATTCACGTAATTGCAGACGGTGCCACTACTGCAGTGCCTAATCTGTTGCAATCAGTTTGCAGAATGTTTGTTCTCTGTTTTTTTATTCTATGCAATTTCCTTTATTAAAGACTTTGTAGTTTTTTATTTTTAAGTCTCTAATTTTACGTTCGAGTCCGAATAAATGATTTCCAGATTCTCATGTATTTTCAGAAAAACATTTTTTACTGTGTGGTAATTCATTTTTTATTTCACTAATCTATAACACAAACGTAAAGGCAACTTTCTTTTTTAGGCTAATTATTTTTATTGTTCTTCATTATTTTCATATTTTCTTTTCATTTTTACAGTACTGATGTGATGAGAAATCTAAAACGTATTTCATTTAACATTCATTATTCTTTTGAAAACTGCAAGTATTTAACCACATAAACTTGAAACCTCAAGCCTGTATATTTTACTTAAAATATATTACTTAAATAGTAGCTGCAGTTGCATTTAGTAAGTCTCTGATAAAGTCGAAAAGCTTTGCACACATAGAACAGCGTACCTCCTCCACCTTTTTCTTTCCTTATTTTAGTTTTGAATTATAGTATTTCATATACCGATTTCGGAAAAATTGATGCGTGAATAGTTTCATTTTATGCAAGAAATTTCAAGACTAGTAAGATCTTCTTCGAATTAATTCCAGTAATAAAAGATGACAATAGCGAGAACGATTTTGTAAGAGCATCAATGGAATATAGATAAATTCATCTGTAAATTTGCATTCATTAACGCTGGTGTACACCATTAAGGTGTACACATTTTCATAACAATGAAAAGGCAAATCTACACGGTTGAAAAGTTATTTTTCCTGTTAAATATATACACTTGATAATGAAAGGTTCATCTAAGATTTTGTAAAGCTTTTCCAAAATGTAGAGCAGATCTTGATTTTTCAAACGTAAAGCTAAGATATAAAGAATATCTAAACATTGCCAAGATATTGTGATGTCGTTTGGGAGTACACCTCATTTTGGACAAAACTGAAGTGTCAAACTATTTTCCAAAATTACAAAGCCAGTTAAGCTCTTGAGAAGTTTCTAGCGCTTAACTTTTTCATCTTTTTTCAAAATTCTCTCTTAATCTGTCTTTATTTTTGAGTTTCGGTTTCAAAGATCGTCATCCGTATTTTCAAAAACTATGATTTGATTGATTTTGATTAATGCATCAGAGTACTTGCTTGGTTTTCTTGGCTTTTTTTACTGAAACTACATTTCATAGCTTGCTTCTGGCAAAAATGAGCTTGCTCTAGTAAGGGTGATTAGTAAGAGGTTTTTTTTTACTCTTATGGAACACCTTGTTTTTTTTTTTTTTTTTTTTTTTTTTTTTTTTTTTTTTTTTTTTTTTAAGTAAAGAGTAATTCATAAACGCATAATGGTCGGTTTTTGTTGTAATTAATCTCGAAGTAAATCTTCGAGCTTTTCTAATAAATAAATGTTTCAGTAAATAATTAAAAACTAAACTCCTTCGGGTATGTGGATAAAAATGGTAAAATTTACTTATAAAAATTAATTAAAGAGATAACGATGAAAACAGATATTTTTTATTCTCAAAATATTTAGAGGTAAGTTAATAAAATTAGAAAAATTTGTATTGGGTTTTATAAAATATAATGTTGGATATACCCCGGAATACATATTTCCACTTATGCAAGCGGAACATTTACCCACTATTCTCACTTCTTCAAAGAATAGTCCATAATATATATTATTTATAAATTTGCCTGGATATGGCAATTTCATTTATAGGTACAAAAATAATGTTGTCTTATAAACATAATCTGCATTTCGGGTCGATTTTTCTTCTCATGGAAAACTTTTGCTTGCAATGAAACCAGAAGATACCTAATTGCAGTGAACATAATGCTTTGGATATGAAGTACCTTTGATTTAAGCAGCAAGTTATCAAAAATATCCATTTTAATCAATACTTTTCTTTTTTTTATTTATTGACACCTTTTCTGTAGCTTTTAGACAATACATTAATAGACACTGAAGGACACTAATGTTCAGTAGAATTCGCCAGACTAGTCTTGCTCTAAATTTGCTCGTGAATATATATACAGAATTTTTGAATAGTGAGAATATATACGGATATAAATCACAGACACCCTTTCTCGAAGGATCAATGATATAACCAATTCTCTTTTGTACAACACCCGGCATATTTCTGTCTCTCTCTCTTCATTCCTTTGTTGGGGAAATTTTCTGTAGCTTTCAAAAACTAAATGCAGAAGTAATTTTGATGAAAAGGAAAATCGGTTAGTTTAACTTCGTCGAATAGTAATTTCATTTATTGTGTCAACTCTATTTGTTCTTTTACAATAGTCCTCATAAAACGAATGCCATTTTCACAGGTTTGCGGACTTAAAAACAATTAAATTTAATGGTTATGTAATTTAGGGGTTTTTAATAAAGTACAGAAATGGGTTAAAATAAAACCAAAACGCGAATTCAATACACTTCAAGAATAGAAGGGAATAAACGCGCTCTAGTAGAAAAACAGGCAATCGACTTCCGCTTCCGACACAAGTTATCGAGTTCTCACGCTTGCTCTATAGCGCTGGAAAACTCTCTTATACGCTTAACGAAGAGCTGACAAAAAATGCTTCAGAAAAACTCCAACTTCCGGATTTAAAAAGAAAACTGATTTTTTAAAAAAACGTTCCTGGGAATGCAGTAAATTTGCATTTTAGACGCACCTTGAAAAACAAAATCTTAATCGCTTTTTACTCTAATCGATGAGTTGTAATCTTAAAAAACAAGTCATTTTTATGTAACACACTCTTTATGGTTTTGTAATTTTATCGGTTTCTGAAGTAATCGCTTCAAATGCAGATAATCGTTTGGGGGTTGAGATTTTGAGGACAAATATTTGATTAATCGCCAACTTTATCCAAAAGAAGAGAAAAACTTGGTGGAGGTGGAGTATCCTTACCTCCTGTGGTCCTTGTCTTCTTTGGATGGCTTGGTCTCTCCAAAGTGACCAATGTCCATGGACATATCCTCCGGGTTGGAGACTCGGAGGGCCCCCGCGTGGCCATCGGGGCTCTCGATGCCGACGGGGCCATGCCTCGGCACCTGCCTTCTTGGCGTCAGGTAGGCCAGCTTGCTCGGCGTTGGTCGGCGCTCGCGGAGCGAATGCGAGCGCGCCTGCAAACAGACCACCTGTCATTAAGTGGCCTCGCAACAATGGCTCGGCAGTCCGTCAACTCGCTTCAGGTATTGTCTCACGATCTCCGCCTCACCACATCAATAACACGGCTCACACGTACAGCGGAGCTACGCGCCGAACACATGCACCAATTAACAAAGAGACAGAGAAACACGCTCCCCAAATCATACCCTAAGGCTACAAATATTCAACTCACTTTTGAATAATTATATTTCCTTTCAGCAAAGGGAAATAAAACTATTCAGTCAGGGATTCCTTTTCCGCCCACGCTTAACCCTTTCGTTCCTTTAGTCCTCATTCGCCGATCCTCAATTATCCATGAATTATCTAGCATGATTGCAAAACTAAATGCTTTTACCCCTCTCGACTTTTTTCACTCTGCCAGTGTCGTAGCAATGGGAGAACACTTGATAATGGACTTCAATACACGTCAGGAGAATTTAAAAATTTTATGAAACGAAATGGAATATTCCATAAATTAATACCTGCATTCCACCCATCAACAAATGGTCAAGCAGAGCGTTATGTCGCAACTATGAAAAATGGTCTCAAGAAATCATTGCAAGCTCCTGGTTGACTCAGCCTTAAATTAGTAAATTTTCTTCTTCATTATCGAAAATCTCCATATTCAACTATGGGAGTAGTCCATATAAATTACTAATGAAACGTAATTTGTACAGCTATTGATTTATTGACTAAACGTACAGCTATTGATTTAGTTAGACAAAATCAGGTTTAAAAATGCAAGAAGATTTTTGTGAGTTAAAATCCAAGAAGTTGCGTCAATTCTATGTTGGCGGTGGAAATTTGGAAAGATAGTAGGTCGAGAAGAATTAATGACATACTGGATTTTGTTGGTAGTCAATTGTGGAAACGACACGTAGACCAGATTAGCAAATGCGAAGAACATCAAACTTTACAGAATGAAAGAAATTCAACTTCTCCTTTCCCATCTACGTTAGAAACTTTGGAGCCAAAGAGACATCTGATGTAACAGAGATTAGTCCAAGGGATGGCGAAGAAGACGGATCTCCAAAATATGGAAATCATAGTCTTCACTCCACTCCCGAAACCTCGAGACACTCTCTATCATCTGGGGAATCATCAGAACCTACATCCTCCAGTTATGAACCTAAGACACTAGGTCGTAGCACAAGACAGAGGAAACCAATGACTCGATTATGTCCCTAAAATTATTTACAGTTGCCAACCGCACCAAAGGCGATAAAGACAAAAAAATTGTCTTTTCTCATCTATGCAAACACAGAACATATTTTTGAAGGTAAAAATATGCTTGTTCTTGCGTAGATGAGAAAAGACAATCTTTGTCGTCTTTGGCGTGAAGGCACCCTTACTCTCAAAACTTATAATATGAGAAATAACTATATCATGTATTCTATAACGTAATTTATTCGGAGTTACAGATTGAAGTTAATATAAAACTACATAACTAGCTATATTGTCTATTCACATTTCTTCTATCCCCTTTGAATTTTGCGTAGTACTATACGTGTTGCTGAAAATACCGGGAGGAGTCGGAAATATTTGGTAAATAATATGTTCTGATTTCATAAAATTCCACTTTCCGTAAAACTTAAAGAAAGTATTTAAAACAAAGTAAAATAAATTAATAAACAAGTAAATGAAGGTCTTATAAAAAGAACATTTTTTACAAAGAAAGTTAAAGTAATTCAAAATTTAAAAATTACAGGTAGGCTTTTGAAATGAGGTGTGTGTGCCTGTCTATTTATCCTTCATAATGAATTTTAAAAGGGTTATTCGATTTGGACAAAAAAAAATGGAGCCTCAGTTAACTATCCCTGTCTCATTATTTAAAAATATTTATACTAGGGTAGGACACGACGACTAGTATTTGATTCCTTTATATAGTCCGTCGTAGAGATCGAGAAAAGACGGCAAGAAATTGAGTTCTGTGACAAAAATTTCCGCCCGCATAAAAATGTATTCTTTCAGTAACATAATGTAATAAAAAACCGAGGGAAAATATCTGATGAAATTCCGGGGCTTTTATGCGGAAATTGAAATGAAAGAACGAACTTTGCTTCCGTTGCAGGGGACATGTTTCTGCAAGACTCCGAAGCAATAGGAATCGAGGAAATGAAAAATTCTTTCGCCCGTTAAGTATTTTTTATTTATTTATTATTATTATTTTTTAAATAGAATGCATAACTTTTAGACTTTAGACGAATCGTTGCGTCAAAGAGGGGCGAAAGAAGACTGGCGAAAGAATAGGGGGGGGGGATATAGTTCAGCGTCTGGCACTTGCAGAAGAACATATTGTTTTCAATAAGGTTTTGATTTCACCGTGTTATGATGCTGCATTGTAATATTGATAAGTGCAAGCTGTTTTGTTAGCTACTGTGTGTAAAGAAGCATGAAATGCTCTATGTTATTTAGGTTAGTTGCGGAGTGATTAATCTGCATTTTTCTACATAACCGACTGAGAGATGATAAAACCATATGTCACTGAAATGCTTCAATCGTTTCAAAGGTACCGTCAAACGGGGTGACTAAGTTCCATACGGGGTGACTCGGTGTTGTGATCTGGAAAAGAAGTGTGGTCTGGTAATCATATTTCGGAATCAGCCAGAAAAAAGGTAAGTTCAGTTTTTTGTTACCTAACTATCAAAGAAGTTCTACACGCTTCGACGTTTCAAACTGATTTTTTGTTAACCAGTTATAACCCTTAATTCAATTTTCGATGAAGTGTGGGGTGACAAGGTGCCATCTTGTTTTGCAGTGTTTTGGCCATTTTTAAGTTTCTAGAATGTCATTGATGCCCTAGATGTTGACCACCCATCTACAACAGTCTCTGGTCAACCGTTGACAAGCAGTGAGTCAGTCACTGACGCAAAAAAACACTGGCCCTGTGCAAGGTGACTTTGTTGCAGTAAAATATAAAGGAAAAATGTACCCGGGTCAAATGATTTCTAATTTCGACAGTAGCAACGAGGCATGTGTGAAATGCCTGGAGAAAAGTGGACAATTCTGGAAGTGGCCTGACACCCCTGATGTTTTGTGGTACAAAAGGAAACAAATCCTGAAGAAGATTTGTCCTCCCGTACCTCTACCAAATGGTGACAAATCTCAGGTTATTCTAAATTCGAATTGACTGAAGAGAGAATTTCTATCTCAAATTTGTAGTTTGTGTTTCGTTTAATAAATTGAGTTATTTTGAAAAACATTTTGAAGAGGTTCTTTAATAAACAGTTTTTCCATATGTATGGCCTTTTTTATTTTAAAATTTGAAGGTATACTCATAAAAAATTAACTTATAATAGCTAAAATGACAAGGAGATGAATTCTGAAGGGTGAGAAGTCGTCAGCGATCGTTTCTAATAGATTTAAGAGGAGGAAACATGCGTGGCACTTAGTCACCCCCAAGTGCGGGGTGAGTAAGTGCCACTAAGAAAAAATTCTATCTCCCTTCCATGATATCTTAGAATCATTTTTAATATGTGAATTGAAAGCTAAGATGTGTAATTAATTATGTTGCATTAAATAGTCAACCCGATAAGTGAAAAAAATAGAGAAAATATGACACGAAAACGTCAAAAAGTGGCACATAGTCACCCCGTTTGACGGTACGTATCGTTTCGTCACCATATGCGATAAAGTTACCAAAAATGATACAGACAACGACAAACGGAATATTTGGTAGTTCAACGTTCCTTTATCCAAAGTGGCGACTAATTTTATTATCTTCATTTAAAATATCGTTGTGTGTATCTTTTAAAGCCTCTGTGATGATGTTTTTTTATGAAATATTTATAATAATTTTCAAAAATTTGACTATATTATGTATTGTGAATATGTTGCATTTTCCTACATCTCTTTTCGTACGTAATAGTTTTAGAAATACCATACTAGTTAAAAAATATGAATTTACATCTGAATAAAAACAAAACTTTTTGACGCATTTAAAAATAATAGACCCGGAGAATAGAGTTAAGTTTATGCTTTTAAAGAAATTTGCCTAATGTTCTTCTAGAAACTGAAAAAAATAAAACAGTAGTTATTTAGAAATAACGAGAAAATATGGTCTATTAGAAAGCAAAGCAACTTGCAGACGATAGAGTAGCGAAGAGAAATTTTTCTGAATAAGACTGATCCTGTTTCTAAAATCGAGATCCGTATTCCGAAACTACCAGCCAATTAATGAATTCATTACTGAAAGCATATGAAAAATTATGGTATAGTTACGAGAAAAATAATTAACGCAATCGAAGATTAACGTCAGTTAAGCTAAATCTTGTTCGATGTAAAAAGAAATATTTTTTCCCACAAAACAAATTATAAGTAAATAAGTAAATAAAAGCAAAAAAATAAGAAGAAGAAACCGAACTAGTAAAAATCTTAACGAAACTGCACAGATTATGGAATAATTTTATACACAAATGCCCAAATGCAGCGATTCTGAGGGTTAACATTGAAGGTGAAAGTGAAAGGGGGAGAGAAACAGTGGTTTTCTCTCATACTAAAAGATTCAGTTTGTTTTGCTATAAAAACAAAGAATGACGTAGTACACGTACAAAGCAATTAAAGGCACGGAGAATTTCAGACGAATGGCAAACGAACCTGTTTCTAAGATCGAGTATGCGGAATTCTGCTAGACAGTCCATAAATGCACTATTGAAGATGCAAAAAAATATAATTGTGTTCTAGTAATAAAAGCAGTGGAAGGTTGTAAAAGCTTAAAAGCAACCAAGCGTAAGCTTGTTGTCGGTAGAGAAAGAATTTTAAAACGAAAAAGAAAAAATACAACTACCGCATATACTCGTGCATAAGGGCAACTCATGTGTGAGTCGACCCCCCCCCCCCCCCGCCCAACTTCTTAAGTGGAATATTGAAAACAATTCTTTTTTGTGCATAAGTCAAACCGTATTTCTCCATAGATTTTTTTCCTTTCAAATTCTGGTGAACTGTTGTTGATAAGCAGCACGGAATACGAAGTATTGATGGATAAACAATACCGGAACCTCAATTGACTTAAAGTTCAAGAATATTCAGGTTCTGAGATGTACTCTACGTTTTAATTAAGTTTCACCGATTAATTGAAATTGTCAAATGAAAACTATAACACCTTTTTGGATTCATGCACTCTGTAAATAATTATTTGCTGTTTTTAAAATTCTAAGCCTCGGAGTTCTTTTTTCTTCTCATTTGCCCGTGTATAAATCGAACTCCCTTGATCAACCTCCAAATTTATGAAAAATGCTTCAACTTATACACCAACTACATACGGTACATTTTCCCCTACACCTTTACTTTCAGCATTTAGTTTTAAGGAACAATATGTGTTTCAGCACACTGTTAGAAATTTCATCATGAAATTACGGTTAAATGACCGGCAGCAGTCTGTCCATCTAATTCACCGTTAAATTTACGGTTTGGAACATTTTTCCATCTTTACGGGACCTAACCATTTCCAATTAACTTGGTTAAAAAGCCGCAAATACAAAAGTTTACGGTCTTATAACCATTTAAAATGGTTTCAAAACAAAATTCTCACCGTTTTTGAACCATTTCGAGGCGTAGAAACCATAAACGAAGCCTGCAGGACTAGAACCGGCAATACGTGGTGTACTAGTCTTGCTCTCTATCCACTCGGCCACCGTCATCACGTAAAGCGGACGTTTATTTATCAATAAATCTTCTTTTCCAACAGGCAAACAGCCTTAAAATTGAGATTTCAGTTTTTGATTGGATCTAAATTTATTTTTGGTCTAAATTTACTGTATATTGACAAAGATCATTTTATTTGCTGCAAAAATTAAAATACAAACAAGCTTCAGCAGCTCAAATTATGGGTTCGCTCGTTCGCAAACAGTTTGGGAATCCGATATCTCCAATTTTTGAATTACGTGTGTATGTGTTTCTATTTAGTATCCACTGCTTAAGCCACTTTTTTTTTCTTCTTTTTTTATATACACATGCAGATTTTAACTGATAAATCCGTATTCCTATTTTAAAACAACGTACGACCGGTAAGGTTTCGCAACCAAGATGGACGCCCAATTCTTATTGAGCGCTTGAAAATTACGGTTAGTTAAACTTTCTTTAGGATAAACAGAGAATAAATTTGCGATTTTTTTCGCAATCAGCTGTTTGAGTACCATCTTTTTAATGGTTATTCAACTGTTGTAATTAAATATGGTAAAATAGCAATCAAATAAATGGTTATTTTACTATTTTCCTACGGAAATTTTTAACAGTGCATGGCGTGGGACATAGGGCGCATTCGCGTATAGTAAGGTACGGTTAAATTGATTCTTCTAGTCAAGACAGAAGACAAAGAAATATTAAAAATTCCAAATCTACCAGTTTACCCTTAGTGATTTATAAGATATTTTCAAACATGTGAAATAACACAACAGGTTACAGTATGTTTAAAACGCAGCCCAACTAAAAGAATAACCAAGCATTAGAAGTTATTTTCTGAAGCTCCTGAAATAATTGGCGGTGGTTGTTTGCAAATTACAAATACAAATGCAAAACTGACATACAGCAACAGGCACAGAGCCCAGCTTGGCTGGTCCTAGTCAATTTAACAATCCACAATAAACAACAAGAATAAACAATGAACAAGTTGATTAGATCATTTTCATCAATTTCATAAACTGTGTCCTTTCTTTCAAAAGTAAAGTGATTTGTTCAATTTTAACAAGATATTTAACTTGATACACAACAACTTCCTCTTTTATCACTTCCACTACACAATAAAAAGTTTTATTTTTTCCACTTAGTTTCACTAATGTATAATCACCGTCTTCAATTTCTTTTTCAAACAAAAGCGCTATGTGGAATTCCATTTCTACATCCAAAACTTTTACTGTAAATTCCTGCATGTCATAATCTTCTTAATCAGATAGACAATAGACAAGAACAATTGTAAATTTTTAACTTAGTTGTACCTTGGGATTGTAGTTTTGATTGATTTTAGTTTTAAATTGCTATTTCTGCTTGAAGAAAAATCTCAGAAACAGCTTTTTTTAACAATAATACATTTATAAATTAATGCTTATTCTGTAAACGTAATACTTATAAAGTTTATTTACTTATTTCTCATTTTTAAATAATCTCAAATAACTTTGAAAAAGAAACGCGTTTTTATTAATTTCCTCCACTTAATTATACTGTCTGATGTGTTCGATGCTGCATCGGTTTTGCAACATGTTCATGTGTGTGTGAACAGAGGAACAAATTATACAGAATTACAGCCCTGATTAACCTTTTTAGGCTACTTTCCCGTAAAGGTAAAAAATAATAATAATAAAGCATGAAAGAAGGCTTAATGTACCGTAAAAATATCGTTAAAAATAGAGAAAAGCCAAAAAAAAGTGAAGTAATTAAATAAAAGATGGAAAAATAAAAAATTTGAAAGTTGGGTTTTGAGATGGGGAAAATGTGCGTCTGTCGGTCGGTCTGCCTGTCCTCCCTAATAACTGTTGAACCAATTGTCCGATTCAAAAGATTTTTTTGCATTCGAAAGATCTCGGCGAAGACATTTCATTTCCCTATTTTACTTTTTGATTTGAACAATTTTTCATTCAATTTTGAACAGTTCAAAAAATCTTAACATTAGCGCCTATAGTCAAATTGTAAACTCTGGGCGTAAGATCCAAGTTGCTATAAACAAGCTTATTGGAAGAAGCTCTCGGTGAGAAATACTTTTTGATTTGAATAATTTTTGCTCATTTTTTAACAGTTCAAAAAAAAATAATTATTACAATAGCGCTTACGAGGAAATTTAATCCTATATAAATCCTGATCTAACTGGCGGATTTGCTTGGAACAAACTTTATCGGAAAGCTCTTATGACGTAGAACATGTACAGATACCAAGTTCAACCAGAACTAAACGAACCTATTTTCCTATGAATTTTTTTGATCGGGATTTTCAAGGACATTTTCGAATGAATGAATGAATGAATGAATGATTAAAGAGTGAGTGAAGTAATGAATTAATAAATGAGTGAATAAATAATAAAATAAATTAAGGAGTGAATAGATGATAAAATAAGTAAATGAATGAATGAATGAAAAATAAATTAATGAGTGAATAAATGAAAAAAATAAATAAATGAGTGAATAAATACATGAATGAATAAATAAATGAATGACTAAATAAATTAAAGAATGAATGAGTGAGTGAATGAATATGTATTAACCGTTGAAAAAGGTATATTTGAAGTAATTAAGAACTAAATTCTAAATGAGAAAGAGAGAGAGAGAGCGAGAGAGAGATTATAAATTTGAGGTCGGTGTATACGGAAAAGTAGGCTTGTATAGTTCTAGACGGAACTTCTTGTTAATTATTATCTAAAAGTCAATAATCAAACCAAAGTTCGAAAGTATATATTTAGATCAGTTTCATTTCTGTATTACAACTAAAAGTGATGCTTTATCAAAACTAAAAGTATTTAACTATACTATTTGGGAACCGTTTTTACTCGCCAATTGCTGGCAAATTAAATTAAGTTGTAACTCAGAAAGATGTAACAATCAACAGACGTTTCAGCAAAAAAAAAAAAAAAAAAAACATTATACATAAAAATTTGGGAAAATTATTTTCTTTTGCTCGAAAATTTTAATAATAATACAAACTATGTTTGTTTGTTTAATATAATCACTGTGAACTAAAATTCAACGAACTCAAAGCAGAAAAATTACACAAAATGTATCGAAAAATAATGACAACTAAGATACTAGTATAATGCTAAAGCAATTGAACAATATTTATATGCAGGAAACACGTTGATTGACATTGAAGTTGAACAGGAAGATTATGACGAAATGACACAAGTTTTGGAAAATTTATAATAGGAAAATGTTTACTAACTTATATTTAGCTACTATTTCTTTTATCAATGTCAATCTTTTATTGCGTTATAGCAGCTTCCTGTGATTAAAAATGCCCTGATGGAATACTGAATTTCTGCGGTAATGAACATATAATTGATTCCAATTGGAATCAATTATATTCTGATTTTTAAAAAATGATTTTTTTCCACTTTATTAAATATTTATCTCAGGTCAAAAAATAAGTTCATTTCATGACTTTCAGGGTTGTAGAATGAATAATAAATTATATAAACTAGTGTTTGAAATACCGGACCATAAATATAATACCGGCGTTCGGTATTTTTCAAAACGTGATACCGGAATGCCGGAATTCGAAATTTTTCAAAAAAGAAACAAAAACACTTTTTTCATTACAACATATATTTTTTCTTTTTTTTTTAAAAATTTCATTTATTTATCTATTATCGTTATTGTTATTATTATTATTATAATTTTTAATTATTATTATTTTATTTTTGTGTGTGTGTGTGAAACGATTACAACAATTTTAACTTAGATTACTTTGTTGATATGGTTTTTTCTTCTTTCTTTCATTTGATGGACTATGTTAGTGTATTTTTTTTCCTTAGTTGTTTTTTAGCTGGATAACTATGTTAGTTGATAACGCAGTTGTTTTCCGGAAATACCTTCGTTTAAACTTATAGTATATGACCGTATAATTACATATTTATTTGTTTTCTAACATATACAATAGCCTCCCTAGTATCCGACCTAATGTAGCGGAAGGGCAGGCAGAATAACAAAAAAGCCGGATTGGCCGGAGTTCTATGAACTCATCCTTGCCTCTCCAATTTTTGCCGAATCAATACTAGAAGTTTTAAAACCCACGTTTTCTCAGTTCTTATTTAGTGCAAAACCCTCCATTCATCTCAAGCAACGTAGAAAGTGCAAGCGGCCGCAGCTTGGTGAATCATGGAAGCAGTTGCCAGAAACGTGCCCAGTTAAAATAAAATGCTTTGTACCGGTTTTAATTTTACAAAAACCTCATCAGTGTTCGAAGTAACTTAATAAATTGAATAAGCCTTTTCATAGTAGCATTGTTATTATTTTTTTACGATAATTTTTTTATTATTTTTGGTTCTTAATTTTCAAATATCTCTTTATCTTTCAAGCGCGAATAATAAATTGAAATAATAATAATAAAAAGAAGAAGAAAATGCACGTCGATTGCTTTTTACATTGTCATTATTATTATTATTACAAGTTTTTTTTTCACCCATAGTTTTACAAAAAGGCAAATATGTTCAAAAAAAAAAAAACAACTAATGCATTGACTAAACATTTTGCTTACTTTTATAGCATTATTCGTGTTATTATCATTGTTATAGACCGATAATTTTCAAAAATCTATTTACATTAAATAAACGTAGATTATCGGTATTCTTTTTAAATAATTTTAACCTTAATTTTACAAAAAAAATGTAAACAAAACCTATCGATGTTCAAAGAAAGTTAAGAAAATGTATTTTGCACCGTACGCAACTTTTTATACTATACTTATTTATCAGAACCTTTGACCCCGAAATGGCTCGTAATTAAAAGTGTCGAAAGGATTGTGTATGTCATCACATCTGAAAACTTTCATAAGCTCTTTCCAACCCACCGATGCAATACATGAGCATATTTCAGCAATAAACAAAAAAAAATTAAGATTCATATGGGAAGATAGGATTTTTCGCGTAAACAACTAAACTAAATAAACAGTATCGCCCACCAAACATTTGAAATTAAAAAAAGTGGAGCACGTTATCTTGGATCTGAAAGAAACTTTCGTCTTCGGCGCGGATGCAAAATTTCTTAGCGGTCATGAATCATTGAATGAATTGCATCTTGATGAAACATTTATGGTGTTTCATTTCGGCAGATCAAACAGATCTTGATCTCTAATATCCATAACTGCTACATATTTACGTACAATATCCATCTGATATCGCTGCCTGCACTAAGAGAAATAAGCAACTACTTTAATAACCATATATATTCGATTATTATGTATCTTAATAACTGATCCACTTCCTTCATATTACATATTGCAACATATTACAAACACTTCCAAGTCACAAATGAAAGTATTCGGAAAACACACAAAGAACAAAAACATCATAGTACTTTGCCTGTTATTTATAGCAGAAAATGTCCCAAAAATTCTAGCAACTTTTAAGTATCTTTGATGTTTTTTCTTTTTTTCGTTTACATTGTGCGCAGAGAATTCCGCAATAACTTAATAGAAGTGAACAAAGTTGAGACATTGGTTCAGATAGCATCTATATATAAAATAATGCAAAAACAAAACAGTTAAGTACCATTTTCTCCTTTGTTTGTGAACCGAATTTTTTAGTTTTTTATATTTTAGCAGCTATTGATGAGTTTTAGTGTTATCAATAAAAAAAAACTTTTGGAAATAGTTTTGCTTTTCTCTCTTTTCTACTTTCGACGTAGATTCGAAGCCTTTTTTTAGAAGTCGTTATTCGTCATACTTTCATACTATTCCTTACATCCATAATTTTTGTACAATAGTACAATACTCAATACATTTTAACTATTTATAATTGAAAGAAGAAGAAGAAATGTCAAGAACGAAACAAAAGAGAAAATGTAATCTATTACTGAATGTCAAAGCAAAATAATACAAAGTTTAAGGTCTCAGTTAATACATTTCTAAAATATATACACATGATAAGTTAGTCAGATTATTTGTACAATACTATGTCAAACAAATTAAAATACGATTTGAAGCCAAGAATGTCTAATATAATATGAAGTGATATGATAAGTGCGGTGACATGTTATTTTGCTTCGATTTGCATTAGCGTTTTGAATCTTGACTAAATTGAAAGTGAGTGTGTGTATTTCTAATATATTCAATTATAATGTGGTGGCATGAAAATTTTTATTTCTATTTTCTTTACCCGACAAGGAATGCAGATAGATGTAATTCATGTATGCATAGGCGTAACCAGGGGGGGGGGGGGTTGGGGGTCAACCCCCCGCCCCCCATTGGGTATTTACTTATTTAGGCACATTTAGGCACACAAAAAAAATTCTGGCTACTGCCTTGCAAAGCACATATTTTTTTTTCCCCGAAGAAAATTAAACACATATTCATATGATTTTACTTCCTCTTTCTCTAAAGGGTTGTGATCATGACCAAAGCATGCAGCTCATAATAAAGAGGACTTTTCATCTGGTTATAATCAACCCCCTTATCACCTTGGGGGGGGGGGGGGTTACAGCGAAAGGTGGCTTCAATCACCGTACCACACACAGACTAACAGAGATCCTTTCAATCACTCCAGAGGGTTTTCTTTCCTTCTTGATGTCTTTTTTACCCAAAGGCAGCAATTCGGGAATACAATGGCACAAGTAATAAGTTTCGTGGAAAATATTCTCTACTGTGATGGAGTTTTGTTTTCTGATAAACTGGTGTTGTAGCTGGGGTCTGAAAATGAAGGACCCCTAGGCAACAATTGTCCTAATGGGTTAAACCCTCAAGCCAGGAAGGGATGCTCATCAAGAAACTTAAAGAGCAGTTTGTATTTATTTATGACTTCCTGTCCAAACACCCATTTTGGTAAAATCCTTTCTATAGATGAGCCGATTGGAAAACTGATGAACTGTATTTGCATTGCATTCTCATTTGCAGATGTTCTCTCAACTCTCATCTCTTATATTTTAAATGTTTTTTTTTTTCTTATTATGGTCCATCACTGACTGCATTACGACTCTGGAAATCATCCGCTCAACGTTTCCAATCTCACTGCTACGGTTTAATGCTGCATTTTAATTTACAATCAAGTATTTTTTATATTTTAGCTAAATTTTTAACTATTTTCGATGCATAATAATGTTTGCATTCCAGCGATGGACACGTTCGTCATCGAAAAAGAAAAGAAAATTTGATTCAAACGCTTCCACACCTGAGGTATGTTTTGCTACAAATTTAACAAAATTTTTAGAAATTTATTGTGGGGATGAGCATTTTTGTAGGGGAATTTGGATTTTTTTTTCTAAAATTTCACTGTTTCCCAGTTTTAAGATTATGAATGTTTGGACATAGAAGATTGCTTAGCGCTAAATATTGAATTTTCTATTGCATTTGATGTAAAAAATAAACTAATAGATCTAGTAATGAATGTTTAATGTTTTTGAGAATCAAGGCGGTATCCACAGGGGAAGAGGGATCCACGGGTCACCCCCCCCCCCAGAAATCTTTTGCAATGTATCATATATTCCTCCCTGAAACTTTGCTTAACAAGTGTGTCGAAATCTGCCCCCCCCCCCCCCCCCCATCGAAAAAATATTCTGGATACTGCCTTGAATGACTAGACATTATGTTAATATGAATTTTTTTACATATATGATAATTTTTGGATGTATATATAGTAGATGTATGTTTAGATTTTTGGTGAAGTTAGAGGAATGGGTGGGGCTTCTGCAACTTAAATTTTTGTAACTAGTCTTACATCTATAATGCTTAGGCGAACTCTGGAGGCAAGGGGTCGAGGGCTCTCCCCAGGAAACTTTTTGAAATCTTCCTAGCAATGCAATTTCGGGATACTTTGGTGTTGTTAGAGGAAACAGAAAGGAGTTTGGTTACTCTCCCCCCGCAATTTTTTTCAAAATAAAGTCTTATAAGTTACTTTTGGTGTCGCTCGTGATAGTGTTCAATGTCCTTTCCCTGAAAGTGTTTCTGAAAGTAAAGTGTCTTAAAAGCGTAATTTCTCTTTTCTTTCTTTTTTTAAAACTTGTGACCTGAATTTTTTGCCGGGGGAGGAGGGGGGGAGAAGTTGACTTGCTGTAAGGGGGTAGCCCCCCCCCCCCGGGAGATGCCTGAAATAAACACGGGGTATATCAGATAATAATAATTTAACTTTGTGCAAGTAAACAGTAATAGAAATATAATTTCACGTTAATTAATGCTCATTTGTGCTTTAAATTAACGTGAAATTATATTTCTATTACGGAGTATATCTTTAGAGACAAGTATTTATGACTTGTAAATTTTCAACTCTTTTGCACTTCTTATTGGTGTTTAGTCCGTACATTTTTAGGGTGAACCCTCCCCCCCCCCCTTCACCAATCCTAGTTACGCCTATGCATGTATGATGTGTGATGCATTAAATTAATAACTCAGTAATCAATCGTCTCATAGAGGAGAGATTTTCGCTAACTGAAATATTTAAACAAAACAAATTGTTGTCAAACAGCAAACTAAAATTTCGCTGTTTAAATGCTCTTGTTTGAACTTGAAAAATTTAATGAATGACGGTTGAATTTCGACCGCTGGGTTAACTCTAGTGGTTCTAAAGAATGTGGAAGTTACTAAAATTTTTAGATGAAGAAAACAAGCTATCAATTAAACAATGTATACAATTAAGCATTAACAGCAACTTTAACAAAGGTGAAAATTTTGAAGATTTTCTTAACCTTGACAATTTTTTAATTCATCGGGGGAACACTCATTTTCTTGCAGGAAAAGCTTTTTAAAAGATACTTTTTAAAACCAGTGGGAATGTCACTTAAAAGAATTGCTTCTGTAGACGAAATTGATGTGTTTTGCAGCACCTAAATTTAGCTAAAAGCAATATGTCAATATTTTCATATTTTAAAAATTCTGGTGCAATAAAGTATATATAATATATAATATGTTTTATACTTGATCTAAAGCAGTGTCAATGTAAACTTTTATTCCATTGATTCTCGTTCTCTCTCTCTCTCTCTGTTTTTATTTGTTTATTTATTTTAAGCAGTCTTATTATTTGCTTCCACTCGAAAAGAGCCTTAACGGCTCTTAATCTATATCTTTGTCCGTGCCCTCTAAATTATAAACAATGCAAACAATCTACGAACTTTCAGAATACTAGCTATTATGCCTTATGAACGAGTTTAAATACATGCTCCAAATTTGATGTTAAAGCAGGAATCTGTTAAATAAGTATTGTGCGTGCAAAAATAAAGTTTATATTAGGCTCCTACATTATTATACGATGTTTAAATTAATGAAGTAAAATATTTGAAAAACCAATCGTAAAATATCAGTATATAAACATGCATTCGCCTTTAGTTAAGAAGCCCATGTAAATCCTTATATTTCGCACTTGCTATTCATCGACACATTTGGACGTATAATAAAACTGGACGAAGAAACGGAACTCATCTTCGTCGATATTTTCTTCGAAGTTCAAAGAAAGTATCTATTAATAAGAGAGTGGTAGATCACGCCCAGTGTATTTTTCCACTCTTTGACCTTGTAAACTTTTATCTTTTTGCAAAACAATTTTTTCTGTGGTGGATTCTGGTATTGCTATTTTAAATCGAGCGTGTCTGCAGAAGCGAATGACATGATGACTGACGAAACAGATTTTTTTTTTTTCATCATTATATTTGAAAGTGCTGCCATCTGTGAAGCATATCTGGACTTATTCAAAATGAACTTAATATGGATTAATTCTTGTTCTCATTATTATTGTTTTAAAGACAGCGTAGCGAAAACAATTTTTGGTTACAAATTAGTTTTTATGAAAATTGATTTTAAAATTTTTGTCAAGTGTTGTCAATGAGTTAAAACAAAAAGTAAGAAAAATAACGCTCACCCTGAAAACGTAATTTCATCAAACAACCTATCTTCAACCTATCAGAAAAAGCTGCATTCAGTGCTTTAAAAATAGCTTTCTGGAAGGGTCCGTATCAATCTTGGAACCGTTACGTGAAAAAGTAAAAAAAATGCCTATATTGTAAAGATTATTCAAAAGAAAAGAAAAATATTACTTGACGGGCTTCTTCAAAGTTCAGCGAAAATCGAAAAACCAACATGTTGTTACTCAGCAAGTAACAGAAATACATTGTAATAACCTTTCACATAAAATTAAAGAAATAGCTATGAAGGGTTTCACGCAAATATATTTTTTCTTCGAACTTTTAGTTCGGATAATTTACTAAATATCGCAGAAGCAATCTGTTACTCCGAAATCGCCGTTCCATATGCCGCCACAGTCTGAAATTTGCCGTGTCCCTTCATCTTATATCTTAAAAGAAGTGAACTATCTTGACTTCGAAAGTGCAGCTAATGTCTCTAAGAAGGGACATTAACATTACACCAACAACAGGCCTGTTGTTGGTGTACTTTTTGTATTGTATTGTAAGGAGTGTTCCCAAAGTTAAAAAATTAAGTTTATGCAGAAATGCTGACTTTTAAAAAAATTTCTTTAGTTATTTATAGTATTGTTTTTTATTATCATGAAAACCGCAGATATTGACCCGAGGAGAAGTCATAGAGTCTTTGACCTGCAAAGTAATACCTCATTTTCTTACTTTGAATATGAATAAATAATTGTATAATAAAATGAAAAATATGTCGATAGACAAAATAAAAATTCACTTATATTTTGTCTTCGAGAGTATTATAAAAAGTAATATTTGCCTATCCTGAGGCAGCTGCCTACACCCTACACAGTGCTTATTTAGAAATATGTAGTTCTGACTATATTTTTTAAGACGTTGTCACGTTGTTCTCAAATACCTCTCGATTATTTTTAGTGTGGAAAAATTATGTTTCCCGGGTCCAACACTTTGTGAAGAGTAAATTAAAGTTTTCAGTGGTGGATTCGGAGCGGGAGGGGGGAGTTGCATGTGCCCCTTCTGCTCCTGAAGCAATAAAAGAATTGTAATTCTTCAATTAAGTAATTTTTACTTGTTTTTTTGGTTATCAATTTCAAAATTTCCAAAGGAAAAACACGTCCTTAATATTTCATAAAATATTTTTAAAAAGGAAGTAAATTTTTAGTTTTTCTCTTCTGGGGAGGGAATGCGGAGTATACCTTCAGTGCCGGATCTGGGGTAGAGTGAGTGGAGCGGCCGCTCTAGGCGCCAGAAGGCAAGGGCGCCAAAAAGCCAAATGCGAAAAACAATGTCCAGCGCAAAAAAAAATTTTGACGGCGCCTTTAGAGAGGCGCTGGAACACTGTTGCCAGATCAGATAAATCCCTGCCTTTTTTAAAGCTAAATATGACTATTTGGAGCGGCTAGTCCTAACCTAGTCCGTAATTAAATTACTTCCGTTTTTACACTCTGTATTCGAGTTCTTCCATTCGCTGAGAGCAAACGACGTCATCTTCGCAAGCGAGAATCCTATCCTCCACTTTGTTGTACTCCAGTTTTCTCATTGGCTGTAAACCTTTACACAAATGTTGCCAATTTGTTAAGCAGTATAGGGATACTGGTTACGCATCAGCTGTAATCATAACAAAGGAAATTGCCAAAAAAGCTGAAATCCCACCTGTATTTTAAAAAACAAGAAACCGAAAAAGAAAAAGAATGTTTGACTATGAAAGAATCTCAAGATGAAACGCCAATAGACTCAGAACAACATTTTAAGACCACTGTGTTCTATCTTCTGTGATAGATACAATTGTACATTCGCTGGAAATACATTTCGAACAGCTGTCAAATTCTAATGCAAGTTGGAGTTTCTTATATGGTATAAAGTTATAAAGCGACCGGTCGATAAGCCTGAATTGGAGCAATCCTGTTTAAATTTGCAAAACATTTTGACATATGATTCACACAGCGATATTTCTGGAGCAGATCTGGCTCAAGAAATACTAAGACTGAAGCAATTCTTAGACACAAACGAAAGATATCCTTAATGTCTGGAACAAAAATAATTGCTGCGATTCGTTTCCAAACACTTGAACTGCCCTTCGGATACTACAAACTATTCCAGTAAGTGTCGCAAAAGGTGAGCGAAGTTTTAGTTAACTTAAACTGATTGTCAATCTGTCTGGAAAAATTGTCAAACCTAGCAATTTTATCAATTGAAAATGATATTGCTCAATCCATACCTACAGATAATTTAATAGAAAAATTTGCCAGTGCAAAATCAAGAAAGGTAAACTTTGTAAAGATTAATATAAATCTAGATCGACATAAGGAATGTTTTCTTTTAATTAGTTATTACAATACCTACATAGGTAACAGATTTATTTAGTGACTAATTGAAATTCACACCAAATACTAATTTAATTATATAGCAGTAAAAGCTTTCTTAATATTAAAGTGTCAATAAGTGTTGATACTTGCAATAAAAGTTGATTTTTACAAATTTGTGAAATATTATTTATTTAACATAAAACCAAAGTAGAATTTACGTGAAGTGAAAGCGTAGACCAAAGGGCGCCGAAAGACAATCTCGCTCTACCCTGATCAAGGGCTAGGGCCGGCGCTGTATACCTTCTTGCATTTAAAAACTGGTGTCGTGTAATCGATGCGAATTCACATCCTCCAACCTTAAAAGAAGTACCAGCTAATCCAGAGTTCAGGAAATTGTGAGCTATGAGAATTTAAATTTTAGTTCCGAGTATACTTCTCACACTTAGAAATTGTTAATGCACCATTTGTAATCAATTGCAATTTGCAATCATTTATGCAATAACATTTGTAAGTTCGGTAGTGATTTTTAGCCATTTCGGAATGTAGGAGAAGGTATAGAAAATTTTTAAATAAAGAAACCGAAACCTATAAATTTAGGAGCACCATAGTTACAAAATTATCTGGGAAAAATACTGTATTTCTGCAAAGTTTGTGTATTTCTGCATATATTTTTTTACTAGACGTTCTTTATAAAAAAGCAAAAACTCAACAAAATCGTTCACAACATTAAGGGAAATCTCTCCTAATTGAAATTTCATTGAAAGGGTCTAACTCCAAAATAAATGCATTTAAATGCTTTGACAAAGGTGTTTATTTATATGAAAATGGTATGAATATTATTTCATAATATTACTAATGTGTGTAAAATTTTACATTTACGAAAAATTATATTCAAATTATTTTCCAAATTCAAACTTTAAAAGAATATTCTCGATTCACATCTTTACTTGTAGGTAATAAAACCAATGAGTAAACAGATTGTGATGGAAGAAAAAAACGAGATTGAAAAAAGGAAGAGATTTAACGGTGAATAGTTTATTTCGTTTTGTTCACTAAATGTATTATTCGTCTATATTTCGAGCATGTGTTTTGCAATGTTAGTCTCTTTTCAAAATTTTGTATGACCCATTTCAGACTACTTTCGCATAAAAATAAAAATAATTAAATAAATAAATAAATAATGAAAGAATTCAAGAAGACTTAGCATTTCATAAAAATATAGCTAGAAAAAGTAACATAGTTCAATCAATATTTAAACACAAAAAAAAAAGTGAAAGTAAAATTTTGCGTTACGTTGAGTTGTAGAAAATTAGAAAATTTTTGTCTGTCAGATCTGTTTATCTCCCTCGACCCCTCCTCGTCTTCTTAGGAAAATGCGATTCGTTTCGAACAAAATATTTCGGTTCGAAAAGTCTCCGACCTTATTCCCCTGTTTCATTTTTTTATTTGAAAAATTTTATTTTCATTTTTAATCAGCTAAAAAGAGTTACATTAGGCTCTACAAAGTTATTCGAATCCTATATATAAATCCCGATCAAACTGCTCAGAGCAAACTTTATTGGAAAACGCATTTGACGTAAAAAGTGTCCAATCTAAATAGATTTTGTTTAATATGATTATTTTAAGGTTTCTTTTCATTTATTTTTTCTTGAAGAAATAAAAAATTTTAATACTTTAACGCTTAATGGAAAAACTCTATCCTGTTTGTTAAAAAAAGTACTAGAACTGAAAGTTATTTCTAAAATGTCATTAAAAGAAATCAAAAAATTACAGAGATTCTGAATATATTTTTATTTTTTTTTTTTTTTTTTGTCTCGAGAAACAGAAAAGCTTTATCAGTAAACAGTAATAATCGAAATAGATTTATCACTGACGAAGTTGAGGGATTGATTGATTCATCCATTACATTCAAAGCTCTTCATTTTTCATGTATGTTTCTAACTTGACATGATTTCAGGTTCTGGAAAAGATTATTTTCCCCAAAAAAGTATTTAATGTATCTATTTCCATGTCGGTCCGCTTTCAATGTAGATTATTTGTCGTTAAAAAAATTACTTTAAGTAGAAATTTGGTTAGCAACGAAGTATTAAACATCTCCTCACTGTTCCTTTAAAATAAACTGCGTATTTACCCCTATAGCATTTTTAATCTCGTGTCTAAATATTTTATCATAATAACAGATGCTATTAAGAATGCAATAACCCATAAATTAGATCTTCAAGTTCATATTATATTTTATTTTTCTTCAAAAAAAATTAGGTGCCCAAGATTTTTTCAAAAGTTGCAAATGTTAAAAATTTTGAATTTTTAAACATTTTAACCCTTTATAAGGCCGTTTTCTTCTAGTAGTGGAATATTAAAATAATTTTCGTATTAAAATTACTTTTAAAAAAGCAATTCATATAGGACATTGAATAAAATTACATGATTTTTACTTCCCCCATTTCGAAGGGAAGGGAGGAGGTATGCATAATGTAGTATGTATGTAAGTATTTCGAAGTATGTATTTCGAAGTTATGGGGCACATTTAAAAAATTGATACATTTCGTGGTAAAGATACTTGCCATAGTCTTTATAAATTTCTGAAAACCAGAGAAGGTAAAACAGCTTACTGTAAACGTCTTTTAAGTTCATGAATTAAGTCGTAAGTATACTTACCACCGCTTTATAAAGGGTTAATTTCATGGTTGTTTACAGCACGGCCGTTGGTTTACAATAAGGTTCCAGTTTTAAAATTCATTTCTAATCATAATTGGATTTGAAAACTTTCGCCACAATGTGAGGATAATATTGCTCGATGGCGTATGGATACTTTTGCCGCATGGTATGAAATTTTACCCTTTTTCAGGTTTATTCACATTATTTTCGTGCTTTCCGCCATTCTACACACGTTATCCAAAATCTTGTGAGAGCATTATTTGAAAGGATATTCATTACACCATAACAAAAAAATGTGCTAAAATGTTGTAGCTAGATTACGTAGGATTTCATAAAGAAGAAATAAGAACAAATAAATACAAAAAGAAAAGAAGAAATAAGTACAATGCCACAATTCAAATACCTATAAAACTCTTGCTGGTCTCTAAAAACGTACGTGGAATTTTTTGCCTCCAGCTTCCCATCTACCTTGACTTACACGTACAGGTTTGAAAATTTTTTTTTTCAATTTTTCAATTTAAAAATTAGACGTTATAAGCACATTAAAAAGGGCATTATTTGTTAAAATGCTTACAATAAAAAATATATATAACACCTTTTTTTTTTAAATTAATTAACATTTCATTTAACTAATTAATTAACATAATTTTTAGCAATGATTAAAAGAAATGTAATTCACCTACAGACGCAAGCAATACTGATGTTGAATGATGCGCCAAACTCTGCTCTATGTTTTGACACTAATAACAGAATCACATAATCTTTGTGGTATCACCTGAAATGTACTTGAAAAGCTCCTGTTTTTTATACAAACACTTAGCATTAAAATTGTATTTAAAAAAATTGTATTCATCAAAATCACTTAGGATTTAGGATTAAAACAGCCAGGAGTTTGTGTTGGTTTTATTGCGAAAAACAAAATAATAAAATGGTAATTTAAACTGGAGTTATTACTGTTTGAATGATATGCAAAATTGAAAAAAACAACATTCTGCGAAAAATGGCTTAAAGTTTTGAAATAGCCTTGTCATCATATGGATGAATTGAGCAAAAAAGTGTTGACACTTTTTCACAATCATGATCTCCCCTGTTAGCTAAAGATTTCGGGCACATTTTTGGACGACTTTTAAAAAATGTCAATTTTCATCTATTTTTTTTTTTATTTAAACCAATACGTATTTAATATAAGCAAATATTTTATGAATTATAGTAGCATTAATCACATGACACAAATTTCCAATATTCCCTTCGTATTTTCTATCTATCCTCCATCCTGATATACTTCAATCGGGGAGGATAGTAGAGTCATTATCCGTTGAAATAAAATAGTCGTGAATATTTCCTTAACTATACTTTATTTCATCATATCTTCGAAATTTATATTAAAACGAGAAAATTAATAATCTCTCTCTCATTTCAGACTATAAATTTAAACACCGAATTTGTGTGGGAGAAACCCGTCTGGTGTCCACACCGTCAAAATAAAATTTATTGATTTGATCCTACATGATTTGAATCGTGTTTACCACCTCATGTGACAGAGATTTTTCAGCGGTGAATTATTCTGAAAAGGTAGGTAAAAGAGTGGAAGCATTAATGCCTGAAGTCTATTGAAAACCTGAAGATCTTTTTCCCACAGTACGCTTTCTTCTCGAATATTTCAGGGACGCGCTTTCTTGCATCGCACTCTCTGTGGGGCTGGAGTCCCCTTTATAAAATTTGAGTACATTGTTACAAAACACAAAAGCATTACTCACCGTTCTACCATCGCGGAGGGTGGAATATCGATTTCGAAATCTCGAGCCTGTGCCATGCCGAGTCCTACGCAAATACGGGCCTTCTTCTGAGCCAAGGCCTGAAACAAAAGTATATGTTCTTGTATTCGGAAAATGAAACATGGTAGCCAAAATAATAACACTATTGAAAGAAGAAAAGTCATTTACACTTTCTGTCATGGATTTGGTTTTTTAAAGTAATTCTTTTAATTCTACTTAATTTTCCTTTAAAAGTATGGTTTATATACAAGGTGTTCTGGAGCATGATGGTACCCATCAAGGAAAAAATATTTACTTATGGTTGGATTCTAAGTGCAATTTGAGATGTATGAATTGAACTGTAAACACTGATATAACAAAATAATAAGTTATGCATCCAGCACATTCCCAGTTTTCCGAGTATCGCTCAACCGAAATCCGCTTGAACCAAGCTACCAAGAAAAAGAAAAGAAAAATTCCTTTTTACCGCTATGAGAAAGAAATGTTCTCTTTCCCTTTTTTGTCTGCTCCTCTACTTAATTGAAGTACACTGATCAGCAAGAACAGTCAACCCCTGCCATTCTGATGACACTAAAAAAATTGCCTAACATTACAGATAAAAAAAAGTTTGTCATCCCTCAAGCAAATTGCCAAGGACTTTTTTGTATGAGCAATTTAATTTCCCATTTTTGTACAATCTTTGAAAGTGTAGCTCAGAAGTGCTATAATACACATTAATGTATTGTGAGTAAATTTATGTTTTATCCGAGATGAGCGTGGTCTACATTGTCGGAACTCTACTGTACCAATTTGATGACATTTATGGAAATGTTGTTGTTGTGTCCTCGCGAGTGGCGTGGAAGAATGGGCACGCTTCTCCTGAGTCTAACGGGGGCCTTATACGCAGGAGTCCGATTTCCGCCCCTTTGAAAAGTCTCTTAATTTTTTGAACCAGCTCCCAGATCAGAGACCGTCACCTGGGATTGGCACCCCCAGAGGTATCGTTTCACTTGGAGGACATTGGAGCCACGACCTATTTAACGTGCACCAGCTCCCTTTAGCGTACACGGCCCTACAGGAACCAGCCGCGAGAGGTTGTCACTCTCCCAAACACTGACCTCAGTCGCTGTTGCTTCACTTTCGGTGTTCTGCGGGGACCGAGCTTCTACCGACTGGTCAACTGCGGGACATTTATAGAAATAATCGAAATATATGGTTAAAATGACGATCAAAGTAAGGTGGCCCATAATCCACGCGTTGAATGTAGGATCAGAAACTTAGAGCGGAATGCTACCTTAGGTTCCATAGCAAATCGTGTTCGTCTTGGGTGGTCAAGTAATTACTCCTCTTTTTTTTTTTTGTCAAATTTTGAACACTTTATATATACATAAAAAATACGTTTCACAGTAGGGCTTTCGTAACCCTTTCGCCTATTGGAAATAATGGTGGTTTCCTCAATGGTACATATTCTTCCCAACTTTTAGACCTCAACCCCACTGCACAAATAGATCCAATTTTGCATCTTTTGTGTTTTTTGAGTTCTTAAGGCATTACGGTATAAAAATATGACTAAAGGAACTTGGTAAAACTCTCGTACTGTAAATGACGGACCAGACCTGTGATTTCACAATTTTCCAGGGAGGGGAGGGCACAAAGGGGTAATGAACTCAATGCATTTTGCATTAGTAAATAAAACGGCTAAATATGTACACATACCTCTAAATACATTATATATCTCAAGGCGCGCAGGGGGAGGGAGGGAGCAGTTGCCCCCTGCCGATTCACCTAAATGTCAGGCCTGTGGCGGACATTTGTTTGTGATTACGCAAATCGATTACGTTCTAATTTATACACAGATGAACAAGGCTAATATTTTTGCAAATATAGAGATTATCCTACCATCAGGGTTAAACTAAGGAAATATGTCGCTTGTTCTAAGTAAGAGAAAGAAAGTTTAAGTGCAATTCATCGTATGTCAATGGTTGTGGTGATGCTCTATAAGGATTGCTTTAGACTATATCACAAACTTATTCACACGCAATACATGGACATTTTAACAATATTCAAAGTGATTGGGACATATTGTCCCAGGAGATTTCCGGGAAAACTTATAGTATATATCTTTTAACTTACAGTATACTTCTTTTAGTGTGTCAGCATTAAAATAAACTACTTTTTATCCTTAAATTTAAATGCTGCAAAAGACGGGAATAAATAGTTTTTCATTAGCATCAGTACAGTATGGTTCACGCTTCAGCCAACCCAGCTGCCAGTTTAAAACCGTAAATTTTACGAGTTTTTTTTTACAGTGAGTTTAAATATATTATTGGTTTCTGAAGATGAATCTACTCTGATAAAAAGCATGTTTTTCTTGTAGCAAGCAGAAATGTCACTTCTTCGTTCACTTTGCATAAGTCCTAACAGACTGTTGGTCGAAAAATTGACACACCGCCCTGAGCAGCATATAAATTGCTTCCTAAGCGGAGAACCATGTTGGATTGAGAGCCTTTGTTCCGGCGGGTTTCGGTTAAACAATACAGATCAGAAGTTAAGTCAGTCCGCTATACTTAATATGACTTTTATATTTTGTGTTTCCTAAAAAAAAGTCATAAATACTTTATAATTTTGTAAAACGTAATAAGAGAAAAAGTTATGGATAAAATTAATGAAATTTTTTACATATGCATTGCACTGGGATAAAAAGTATGAAATGCGCTTTAACTGTAAATATATTAGTTTGTTTTATTATTGCTGATAGAGTTTAGAATTTATAACAATTTTTTTGTAAGTTTTGATTTATTAGTGATTTAAGTTGTATTTTTTTGTTTGGAAATTCGAAATAAGAGAGTAGCTCATTTTCGCGTGATTATACAGAAGAAGCTAAGAGTAATTTTGCTTGTGAAATGATTAATTTTAAAGTGCCAGATCCATTTAAGTTTGCACACTTTCAGAACGCATGCTCAAATCTCACGAAACTTTCGTCGTATTTGACGAAGTGGCTTCGTGAAAAATGCTTCGAGTAAACCTTTCGTCAAATTGACGAAATTTGTGAAGGAATTTTTTAAAATCACGTAATCGCGCGAGGAAAGAATCGTTGTAAATGACGAAATTTTTTTTACGATTGAAAACTCCTCGAAAGTGAGAGTTCTATTTCTGAGAGATACATGCCATCTTTAATGTCGGATTTTAATAGTGTAGATCGATTTAAAAGGCATTTTAGGCAAATATCCAAGCCTTAATAATAAATTTCCAGTGATTTATTTCAACGATTCAACTTAAGTTGCTCAGTTATCAGGAGTGGGTTATTGTTTTTTTTATTCTTTATGAGTTTTCCAGAAACATGGACAACGCGTGCGAAACCAAGTAGCAAAAAATAAAATCGTATTCACATAACTATACCAGTACAAGCTTTGTCTAAACCTAAAATATTTGTCTTATGAAATGGTACATCCTTATACATAGAGAAAATATTAAAACTGATATTCAATTGTAAAAATGATGTATAAATGTCACGTCTTTTAATCAGAATTTTCAGTTTACAGTTCCTAAATCAAATAAATGTCTAATTATTTGTTTTATTTCTATTTCCCCCAGTCATTATTTAAATTTGTACGTATTTTTTATTGTATATTGTAACTAAATAAATTCAAACACTAGTTTGGAAATGGCAGCATATAAATTTAGTTTTAAATATATATTAAATTATGATAAGTTTTTGAATTAAACTCACTCCATTTTTGTTTCCTGCTAACTAAATTGTACAACCATGTATTTACGATGCTGCAATATGGTGTTGACTATCGTGTCGTTTTCATGTTCCTTTGAACTGACAGCAATGAAATTTAACGCTACGTACATACTTTCAAAACATCCTAGAATATCTGGTAGTACTTACTATCATCCATTAATTGGAAGAGGAATGTCAATCATTGATATCTAATGCCAGCTTCGTTATCAAACCGAGCTGTCACAAACATTGAAAATAAGTAAAACCGAACCAATTTCTCTTGTTGACACTCCGGGGTAATGACCCCGTTTTCTCTCGCCATCGCAGCTTCCGAGAATCATGGGAAGCTCGGGAGCAACGCTCCAGCATTTTCCACAAGAGTCGGATAAATACTAGGGTACAAGAGCTTACCGGATTTGAGCTTGCAAGATCTGCCAAATCGAGGTTCAAGACCGGCATCTGGAAAGATGTTGAAGGCAGCCTTTCTGCTCAACACGGGGTACAAAGAACTGCTTTTCGAGCGCACAAGTGGGCCCCTTTCATGACTAAGGTGTGCTGAGAGCGGGGGTGGCCCTGAGCATGCGTGGTGGCGTCGCCATTACGGGAATGGGGGAATCATTGTCACTGGTTTGTTCGGTATCTACAAATCATTGATTCTTTCTTCAAGCATTTTTTCTCACGTTCATTCTCGCAAGCATAACAAACATACCAATGCGCATTCTAACGGGAAGGAGTCGACACTGAACTTCCAAAATATGAATGAAGGCGAATGCTGTCAATTTTCATTTAAGAATCCTTTTTCACTACTGGAAGCTTATTTTATTCAAAGTAGCTATTGGCAATCTTAGAAGTATTTCGTAACGTGGAAAGTTTCATACTTTAAAACTCGTTAGTTAAAATACAAATCCTCACATTAAAGTCTTGTACTTACAACAGGGCTACCTTTTCAGAAATGTTTCTAGCAATCAGATAGTTGTTTTGCATTTTTCTTCAGATTAAAATGGGTTTTTGACATAAGATGATTCTAAAAATCATTTTATCATATTGACTTTTTCGAAAAAGGAAAAAGTCTAAAATCTATTAAGACATTGCTTTTTTTTATTTTCCTTTTTAACAGTCGAAAATACCGCGTTTGAATGCTACTTTTTGTTTGGCTACTTTCTTTTCTTAGTCCACACTAGGGTGGAGTGAAAAACTTTTTATTTTTTATTT
Organism: Octonoba sinensis; assembly: GCA_038502835.1. Classification (NCBI taxonomy): domain Eukaryota; kingdom Metazoa; phylum Arthropoda; class Arachnida; order Araneae; family Uloboridae; genus Octonoba; species Octonoba sinensis. The sequence continues at coordinate 147,773,694 of CM076598.1, forward strand.
TCATTTTTATTAGTAAGACTATGGAAAATGTTCCATTTGTCCATGCTAAGAATCCTGCAAAATTATTTTATTTTCTGTCAACTCTTTGATCTGCATTCTCATTTCTGAAAAAATTAACATTTTAACGTTTTATGCCCAAACGGTGTACCTTAAAATGCCGCAAACTTTGAACGCCATGCAAAATATTTTATTTACTTTCTGCCGACGGCAATTAATTACTAATCAACATTACCAATGCTAAATATTTCTTGTTATTTTTGCTTTGGCATTAGCAGTTCTAATAAACAAAATGACTATTTTCAAACCTACAAGAAGTTTCTTTTGTTATTTATCTATACATAACAGGTTTATAATTTCATGAATTGTCAGCCAGATTCAGTTTAATTTCAACATGTGTTGTGGGTGTTGTGGCTTCTTACATTATTATTATATTAAAGTACGGAATTTCATATTCGAAATGATCGGGATTGAACTATTTCGGGTTTCTATTCGATCGGGATTGAATTATTTAAGTACTTCTTCTTTTGTTCAAAAGTTTTTAATATAAATTTTTGTTTTTATTTTAACTTAAAAAAGCATATTTTATGCGATATATAGATGCAAAGATCAAATTTCGACACAAGTGGTAACAACAAATACCACAGAAAAACGTTCATGGAAGACCACATAAGCAAGCATTATCACATGCTTAAGTGATCAGGTTCTTCGTTCTTCGGCAACATGACTCCTGCATTAAGCTCGAGCGAAGGCATTACTGAGTCGATAATCGCTTGTTTCATAGAACATTATGTGCAAGCAGAGAACATTAAAGTAATAGGGTGTGATGTCACAAATGTGAAAACGGGACACAGAGCAGGCGTTATCGACGAGAGGAAGAATCATTCGAGCGGCCCCTGCAGTGGTTGCTATTTCTGCTCCATGCCCATCAGCTGCCCCTACGCCACCTTTTTCAGGCACTGGATGGCACCACTACAGGCTCACGCGGCTTTTCTGGAGATATCAAAAAGCGGTTAGTGACGTGTAGCGATCAGCCTGTCTCTTTGTTTGAACCTGTACCGTGCAGGCATCCAATGTTGATCCGAAGAAGTGGAGCACAGATCAGTGATATCTCCTGAAAATGTGCAATAGCATCAGCAAAGATGCATTTAGTGTCAATCTGGCAATGAAAAACCCTGGTTTGCCTGAATAATCATTCACGATGAATCCCTGCCGCCAATCGAATCCTCTGATTACATATACGTGAGATGGAACCGTCACAGAATTTAAAAATACCCGCTACGTTTATTATTTGGGTTTAACTCCAAAGTGGTTTGCCTTAAGAGCCCCTGGTCATGCAAAGATGGCTCGGCACCTTCACCAGATGGCCGCTAGGTCACGATACCTTAGCTATGAGGCTCAAGAAAATAGTTTCCCTTTCATTCATCGCAATGCATACCTTTGCTCACCCCGAGAATCTTCTCCTAGCCGTGATGACGGACCATCGGCATCATGGCTAGGAGATGATGACATTCGTGAATTGGGCTTGCAGTGGGGAATGAAGGCCAGAGCTGCTGTAAACCACAGATGCGATGGTGATTAGTGAGATATAAATATAAGGTGATGACGAAACTCGGGGATCTCATCACAATCGAGATAACACCTACTATTAGATTCTCAAAATTTCCCAATCATACACAGGCTGTAGAAAGACAAGTGAAGCTGGTGACTGAGATGGTGAAAGCAACTTGCGGACAGAAATCGCATGATGGCTGTGTGCATGCACGTATTCTTCTCGTCAGCTGAGCGAACCAAAACGTGAATTGTCTCATTTCACTTTGTAACTCTTTGTATTTCAATGTATTAATTAAGTTTTAAGGTGACTGAACTGAACAACAGTTTGCCTGAAATATCGTAAAATTAGTGAAATATCGCTTATTATTGAAAAATAAAAATTTGTGAAGGCAGATCAAAATATTTTTCAAAAGTATTGAATTTGTTCTCTATGTTTTTTTATCTATTGGCCCATTTTGGCATATCTATTTAAGATTAAAAAAGAAAGAAAAAATTATGGCCGTTTTCACTCCACCCTAGTTCACACATTTATAGTATTAAATTAACTAATACTTACCATGGCGTGATTATAATCACCATGGTCTAAAGCATAGGTTCCCAACCTTTTTTTACCCACCGCCCACTTTGAGAATATTTTTTTTCTAAAGCGCCCCCCCCCCCCGTTTTTTACTTGCGAATCTGAAATAGCTGCTCCCACAAATACATTTTTTAAAACGTGTAATATTATACATTTTATTCGTAGAATCCTATTTCTGTTTTTAAGTAAGACTATTTCAATGAGAGCAATCAAAATGCATGCTTAATCATATTGAAAAGTATTTTTATTAAACTTTTCAGACATCGAATTCTTAACTTAACTAATGAGAAGGTTGAATTTGATGCATTTGAATTAGTTTGCTAATATCAGGCTCGATTTTACTTAAAAACATTCGTAAGTCGCCGTGCTCAGTTATATGGAGCCAATTTCTTTTTTTGGTTACCAATGTTGCTATAGCACTATAGCCACGTTCAGCTAAATATGAAGATGGGAATGCTACCAGAAATCGTTGAACAATCGACAATAAACCTAATACTTTTGTTAGTACATAATCAGCGTGTTTAGTCTATTTTAGACAATATTTATTTAATCTGCCCACGCCCCTCCGTGTCCTCTCAACGGCCCCTAGTTTTCTCTAGGTCTTTTACTGCCCTCCTGAGAGTCTCAAACGCCCACAAGGGGGCGTTATCGCCCACGTTGAGAACCTATGGTCTAAAGGATCAATCTTGACAGAGTGACCTCTGAAAGAAGGCACCCATTAGCCCAGGTAACAATTAGCCCCTTTATTTACCTGCATCACTTCATACACTTTTGATCCTCATCTACGCATCACTTATTAAAATGATGTCACACGCAACGCTTATTTTTCCTATAAAGTTCTGTGCCCTAAAACTTTTTAAATTTTAAGGTACGGGTTTCTTAGAAGAAACGCCATCAATTATACTAAACATAAATTGACATTGCAGTTTTTTAAATAGTTTCAGCTCAAAAAATAAGCTTATGAAAATCTCTTAGCAAAGGTCTGGGAGGCATCCCTCATCAAGGCCACATCTCCCAAATACAATTTGCTATTAAAAACGAAAGTGCTTTACTGTAAAAAAAACTCGAGTGAACTGTCGATCACTGTCGGTACCGCGTCAAGCTGACCACCTAGGTTTCTGCACCCCTAAGCAGGGCTCGATTAAGACAGTCGGGGGCCCAAGGCAAAACATTATTTTGGGGCCCCCTGTGGTATGAAAAATAAAAAAAAATCTTTTAAGGGATATTTTCAGAAATCTTTCCTACAATTTGGGGGCCCCTAAAATTTGGGGGCACAAGGCCGCGGACTAGTTGGCCTTTGAGGTAATCAGGCACTGCCCTTGGGCTCTTGGTCTCGTAAACTGAGAAGGGCACTGAAATCCATGGGCTGTGGCAGCTCTGAGCTTTTCATTTTTTGTGTGTATGTATTATTTTTAACGTGAAGTATTTTTTCGAATCATTAAAATTGCTTCTTTCTAGGCTTCCAGATGCAAATAGAAGTGAAACGATTGCTGCTTGCATCCCGGACAGTGGTGTAGTCAAGGAGGGACGCGGGGGGACGGCGTCCCCCCACCTCTTTATTTTCACTCAAGCGTCCCCTCACCTTTAATTTCCAGGGAGGACGCGAGGGGACTCTGAGCTTCCTAACTTATTTAATATTCAAAATAGGCACTCATTACTAAATTAACAGCTTTATGAAATAAGACAGAAGCTTTTAAAACTATACATAAAGGCTGCTTGTTACTTCTACTTTAAACTCGTGAAAAAAACAAGGGATTCCCTGATTCTCTCAAACAACAATTAACAATAGCAGGTTAATATTACTCGTCAAAATAAGCGCGTTAAAATATGAGTAAACGGGAACTACATAAATTCAGAGAATTAGTTTCAGCTGTGCTGGCCTGCCTAGGAAATAGGTGTGCGGGGGGGGGGGTTCAAATATCATTATAAGTTTTGAAATAAAAATATTTACACTGCTTGTACTGATTTTTTTTTTTTTACAAAACAGTGAGACGTTGATATTATTAGAGTAAAAAACCCTGGGGACAATGAACGTCCTCTTTCTTTATGCATTACGCTTTTTGTTGACGCAATTTTAAAACCAAATTAATGTAAAAAAATGTTTCGATTACAAATGATTATCTGTGCAAAAACCTGTTATGGCACGGCACAAAATTGCGGTGTAAATTCATTTTGAAATGCCCTTATCACTTTCAATTTATTCAGCTTCTTCTTTTCTTTTTCGGTGATTATCAGGGCCGAAAAATCCAAAAAGTACTTCAGGGTTTTTTTTTAAATTTTGATTTTTTTCAAAGACAATTTTATATAAAACTAAAAAAAAAAAAAATTGTAACCACATAAAAGGCCTATATTTTCACAATCAGAAAAAAACTCAATAAGACCGGAATGAAGCAAAAGCAAACTGATTTTTCTCAGTCCCACGCTTTTCCATTTATTTCCTATTGTTAACAAACTTTGCTATTGCCAGCTAATTGAAACCATCTACATGGGGAGTGAGAACAGGCCGAATAGCTTTTCTCTGTCGTGACCCCACATGTGCCACAGTTCATCAGGTAGCCGATACCCAGTTGAGTATTTTATGCTGTTTCCAAATTGCTGCTTGCCCAGGGCTACAAGGCTTCAATCACCCGACCAGAAACCCCTTTGAGACAAATAAACCATGATGTCCTACGATCCCTTCAAGATAATTGTTTTCATTCTTTGTGATCCTCGGTTTCGACCGAACCCCCTCCCCCAAGCCAAAAAAGGAAAACAGATTCGTAGAAAAAGCCTGGAGATAAGGGTCTGCGCTCTCGGAAACCAATACTGTCTACACCTGCTGAACGACATCACATGCAAACTAAATTCTAAAAGTGACCTACATAAAGCACAAAAATTTAATCTGTCTGTCCTGGTAGTGGTACGCTACTCTATCCATTGATGCATTGATCACTAGTTATAGATCGAACAAGCAATTTCTCAAAAAGCAGGGGGGGGGGAGAAAGAATGAAAAGATTTAGGCAACAAAATCTGCTGGAAACATTTTTAACCCCTTCCAAACGCAGAAACACTAGTACGGAGTTACCAACTGAAATAAGAGATGAAACATCCAATCAAAGTGAATTGTAAGTACTTTTTAATGATTTATGCACTCATGTTTAATAGTTTTCGATTATAAAATTAAACTGAAATATAATTCATTTTCCGAATTTTAATAAGATTGAGTAGTTAGAATTTTGGTTTGTGTTTTTTCAATTTGAAGTTTCTTTCCTTCTTCTTGGCTGTCTTTAAATAAGTGAAACATGAAAAGCTGAAAAAATAAATTTGAAGTTAGTTAAAATAAAAATAAATTTACTTTGTTTAAAGTTTTTGCATTGAAATATTGTATTTTAATTAAATGAAGTTTTTAAAATTTCTCAAACTATTTCTCCTTGGCATGAAATAAATACACACACATAGGAATATGGTGAAAGTCAAGGCCGTCTCCAGATGGGGGAGGCACGGCCCACCCCCCCCCCCCCCCCCGAAATCCCGAAATTTTTCGCAATGTAGCATATCCCTGAAACTTTCCTCAACATAAGTGTTTCAAAGTCAGGGTCTCCCCGCCCCCCGAAAAAAAATTTTGCCTACGGCCTTGGTAAAAGTTAGCTCCTATTGGCCTTCTAGTAAATTTCTAAGGAATGAACAGATCCAACGACACTACATTTGGTTGCCCTCGTTTGTTCGGCGCCTATTGATGTCTATGATGTTATGCAAATAAAATACACAAATTGATCTCTGATTTTAATTCAAAACAAAAATATTTTTTTTCTCCCCAATGCATCAGGTATCCTTATGTTACCCGAAAATAGTAAAAACCACGGAGAATAACTTGTATAAGATTTCTTTTATGTTTTTAATGTAATTATTAACATTGTTTGTTGACGAACTGTATAGTTCTTCAAATTTGAACAATAAAAGTTTTTGACGTTTTTTTCACTTTAACAGTTTTAACCTCTGAAATTGAGCATTTGATTAAAGCTAAATTATTGTTTTCGAAACAAAATATATATTATATGCTTTTTTTTCACACCGTAATATATATATATATTTGTAATTTTGCGCTTCGGTATTTTTACGTACAGGGTGAAGGGTGGTCCAAAATTATTGGGCACATTACATGTTTGTAAAAAAAGGAACAAAATAAAGAACATGAGGAAAAGTTTTCATGTTTGAATTGTGTTGCGGAAGTTGATCGGATGAAACATAATCATTTGATACCATGATACCTCCCATTGTGTTGTCTCTCTCTCTCTCTCTCTCCTTTTTTTTTTTTTTTTTCAAACATGATTTGTGCTCAGTAATTTTTACCACCCTGTATAATGAAAAGAATAGAAATAATTACACTTAGAAAATAGTTTATTATGAGTCACCTAATAACTATTAGGGTTGTAACTATTTTCCTAAAACTCACGTCTTAACTCTTTATAAGGCTGGTCCAAAATTTCTGGTTTCCTTTTAGTAATGGTAGATCAATATATTTTTTTAAATATAGATCAAAAAATAAAATTCATATTGGTCATTAAAAATTACGATGCGTTTTGCCTCCCCACCCGCTAAAACAGTTTACTATAAATTTTTAAGTTGGTGAATTTTGTGTGAAGTATACTTTAACCACCGCCCTATTAAAGGGTTAAAAAAAGTTACATATTTATGAATATGTGAAACAAAAGAAATGTGAAGTTGTTTTTAAGTTATTATTGTTATTATTTAAAAGTTATTATTTCAATTAATCAAGGTAGAAATATCATAACATATGGTGTTTTAATACATTGTTTTTAAGCACTTCAATAACTAAAAAAATTGAAATTTTGTAAATATAAAAGTATTTTATTTGTACAAGATACATGTAAAATTCATTCTTCAGTGGGGAGCACTGCCTGGATTGCTGTTTTTACTGAGAACTGTCGCCCTTTTTGCCACCAAAAGACAACTGATTTGATTGAAAAAGACAACTGAAAAGACTGAATCAACACAAACCTAGACTGAATGGCCAGTCATTCCAAAATTTTCCGGGGGTATATATTCAATGCATATTATAGGAAAAAAACAACAAAATACATAATCACACGTATAAATACAATGAGTTTCTAAAATTCAAGGGCGGGGGGGGGGGGCGATTGACCCTTGACCCCCACTCCTGATTGATCAAATGCCGTGCTGTTGAATGGAAGGAAACGACGCTAATTTTTTTTTTTTTTTTTAACTTTTCCCTTCTCAAAACTCAAATAAATACTGTTCATTTTCGTTTCGCAGACCTAGCAAGGTTGCGCGGTTCCCCTTCAGAAAGGGGTGATAGGGTTCGTGGATGGGCACAAGCGTGCACTTCTTATCTCATAGTTTTTTTTTTTTTTTTTCTTCCTCAGTGTTACTTTAATTTCCTATTTTTATTTATTTTTTATTTTTTTTAGTCTGTTTCGTTTAATGCGAGTCCAAATGCCTGGCGCTACCAAAAAAGTTTTAGCGGGGATTTTGAGTTTCTTTGCTTCATGCTCAGGGGATCATTCATAAATGTTGTCACGCTTCGAGGGGGGAGGGAGGTTCATGAAATTGTGGCAAAGTGTGACAAGGAGAGTGGAGGATGTAACAAGAAGTGTGGCATCATGCATTATGCAACATAGCATGACATGTGACAAAGGGGGGAGGGGGGATCCGCTGAAGTGTGACAGATTGTCACAAAGGGGGGGAGGGGGTCAAATATATGGGAAAAAAGCGTGACATCATTTATGAACGGCCCCCAGAGTAATTTTAATAGATAATATTTTTTATCATTTTTTTAAAGTTATTATTTTTTAATGTGATAAAAAAGTAAAAAGTGAAAAAAAAATGGAGTACTGGAGCGCAACAAATTTCTTTGCTCCGGCTACGCTCCAAGTTGGAGCAAAATTTCGTTGCTTCACTGCTCCGTGCTTCTGCTCTACGATCCGCCCCAGATCCCTGGTTTTGGGGGGGGGGGATTGTACCTATTTTTCCCATATGGAAGTTTTTACTGTCGTTGGGGAGAGGCGAAAAAGAAGAGAAAATAACGTAAATTTCTTTGAGTAATAATCTGCAACCCCTTTAAAATTCTCATATTTTAAAGGAATTAAAATCCCTCCGCCCCTCCCCTTGCCTACAATTTAATGCTTTATTGGATAAAATAACTTTGTTTTTACCAACATGCTTCCATAACTTCTCTTGAGCAGGGACAGTAGTGCCCGCGGGGGGAGGGGGGTGGGATCATGGTGCAAGTTGCGCCATCAGAATTTTTGAGGAAAAATTTTTTTTTTCGGAAGATAATTATTGCTGTATGAACCGGATTCCTGATATCCGACAAATTTTTAAATAACTGGAATCTGATTCTGCCATTGCGCGAAGTATCCGGCAATCCGGCATGCGAAATTTGATTATTAAAATTTAGTTAACTAGCATGATTTGAAAACGTATCTAAATTACGAACTTACTACGTATTTGCAAGTTGTGGGCTGTGCGGTTTTGGTATTAAAAATATGTACAGAATTTACAGGCTTCAAAAATTAGAGCCGGTTATTCGGTATATATTCGTTAGGCAAGGGGATATTTAGAATACAGAATATTGAGAATATTGAGAATAGAGTACACGAAAAGTCATTGAACTGGATAGGAGGAGCGCAAGGCCATAGCCAGAAAATTTTTTCGGGCGGGGGGGGGGGGGGAGAGCCCAGACTTTAAAACACTTTTGTTGAGGAAAGTTTCAGGGAGGAATATATGCTAAATTGAGAAAAGTTTTGGGATTTCGGGGGGGCCCCCCCCTTGGGACCGCTGATACGACCTTGGGACCGCTGATCAGGGATCTGGAGCAGCCCACTTTTTTGAGTCACTCCGCTCCAACTTATAAATAATTGATCCGGCACCAATCCAGGTCCGCGCTGCGCCGTGCTCCAAACAAATTAAACAGAGTGTATAATTTATCTCCTTTTTTTAAGTTAATTAATTTTATTGTCTAAAAAACATTTAAATCATTTTTTAAAAATTCGATCAGTGGAGCACAATAAACTTCTTTGCTCCTGCTCCATTTCAGTTTCCAAGCAAAATCTCGTTGATCCACTGATCCGCTCCAGATCTATGCTCTTGAGTAAAAAAGAACAGTTTTGAAAAGATTTCAAATCATCATTGTCAGAGGAGCACGGGCCCCTCCTAAGCCTAATTCTGAAATTATACCTAATTCTGGTTGAGCTACTGATACTCCGGTAACTCATCCAAAACAGGTCAGTAAAATTTCCAGGGTTTCAGTTCGCACCATTTAAACGATAATAAATATTTGAAGTTCAAGTTGAAATTATTTATTAAGAAAATGCATCGCGGCAGCATTGCTAAAAATAAAAAGTTTTATATAATTTTCCAAGGTCCGCTTAGAAAGGGAAATTAAAAAATAAACCAATAAAAAAAAAAAAAAAAAAACATCCGCACAAACCCACGCCCGCTAGGCTGAATTAATATACGAGAAAAAAGAAAAAGGAAAAAGCAAAACACTCATCGTAATGTCTCATATCAACCTATAACCCTATTTCGATAAAATCGAAGCAGACCTGGCGCAAGCACAAATTCTTTCATGGCTCTACGAAAAAATTACGAACAGTAGCTTCCATTTTTTCCGTTATTTCTCCAATGCAATACCGGCATAGGGGAAATAACAGAGAAAAAATGGAAGTGACTTAGGGGTCATTCCATGCAAGTGATCCAAAATCTGAGAAAACATTTAACTCACCTTTTTTTAATTTTCTTCAAATTTGGCTTATCATCTGTACTTCTCAAGAAAATTAAAAATCCAAATTTTTAGATTTTTATCCTGCTTTGTTTCTTAGTTATCAGACTTTGATTTTGTAAAAAACTCGCATTTTTACATGGTATGCTTCAGCACAAAACAGGCTCATCAACAAATAGAAATAAAACGTTCTAGTAAAAAGCATAATGAATGCCGTTTCATATGATATGCATCATGACTAATTTTATAAAAATTTTAAATTAAAAAAAAATGACAACATTTAAATTTTAAATTTCTCGAAAAACGTATATAATGGAAAATTTTTAAAATATTCTTACATATTTCTGTCTATTTTATCATCGATTATGCAAAATTTCAACTTGGGATCTCAATGGGATCATATTTTTTTAACCTTTTAAATGTAATTTGATTTACCAAAAAATGAACATTTTTGTGATTCAAGCTATTTAACGACGATGGTTCCTTAAAGGCGATGATTTAGTTAGTCTGCTAAACACATCTATGTATGCGTGAACAAGCATGGACATGTCTGTGCATGAAATTAACAAGTTCAAAATTTATTTGGGGGGAGGGGGGCAACAAATACATACACATTTTTGTCATATCATAGCTCCCTATTTTAAAATATTGCTTACAAATAATTCAATAATTATTTAAAAATGAACAAATTGACTTATTTTATCCATTAATAATAAGTTTTTTCTGACTTATTCTTTGTTTTCAGACATATTTTAATGATGCTTTAGTGATATGAAGGGAAAAAAGTATTGAATTATCTGAAATAGTGAAGGAGGGGCCCAGCTGGCTTGATTTTACAACTTTTGGTTGTTAGTCTTGATTTGCGCTTATTAGCATCCATTAGAACAAAGCAAGACAAAAAAAAAACTATGTAGCTCACCCCAAAGCCACAGCCAGAATTTTTTTTCGGGGGGGGGGGGGGCTGACTTTGAAACACTAGCGTTGAGGGAGAAATATATGCTACATTGCGAAAATTTTCGGGATTTCGGGGGGGGGGGGCCCTGGGCCCGTCGCCCCCTCTCTCTGGAAACATTTTGAAAGCAAATTGCTTCGGGTGACAAAGATATATGTTCGCATTCGAAAGCGACCCCCCACCTTTTTATTCCAGGACTACACCACTGATCCCGGAGTTCAATAATTTTTCATTGAAAAAAAAAAGGTCCTTGTATCACCGAAACACGTGTATGCAATGATTTGCATCACTATTCTCTTTCATTTAGTTTCAGCACTAAGGTAAACATTTAATTATTAGCACGGAAGTAATAATAATACTTCCGGTAGTTTTGTCCCAAATGAATTATTCAAACCGAAAATTTCGGTATGAATAATTTCAGATTAGATTAGTAAATATGTTTTCTATAAACAAATGTTGCGGATATCTTTTTTCTCATATCAAATAGTCAGTTCATTCATGTCGTCACTATGTTTTGAATCAATTGCGTAAAACATAGGCTTTTTTTTTCATAATCTCTAATAACAGAATGAAAATTTAATTGAAAAGGAATGGAAATTTAGAAATATATCTCAGATCGTAATTACTCGTCAAAAATAAGGAAATGAATACAACGGAAATGATTTTACATAATCAAGCGTTTTAGTAAATCTGCGCAGTACGTAAAATTCAATGTCACTTACTAGATTCTGTATTATGTACTACCAAACATTCAGTGGAATAAACGATTTGCATGTTCACCTGTTTTTTTCCTGTTTCGTCGCTTTTTATTAAATTTAGTATTTCGCATTTTAAACAGGAGCTTTTTTTCTTTTCAACGGAAAGAACCGGTTGCACGACCAGATGAATGCATTCGAGTGGGTCATCTTTTTCGTTCTTTAATACCCAGGTAGTGAAAATAGCTCAAGCCACATACGTATTGAATTGCAAACAAGGAGTATGAAATCTCAATATTCTTTGGTTTCTAGTTCTCGAATTCGAAGAGATGCTTTTTCATAATATATATAAATATATATATATATATATATATATATAAAAACACACAATTTAAATGCGAAATAAGTGAAGCATGAAAATAAACAAGGTCAATTATAAAATGTGGAAAGAAGCATGAGATAGAGAGAGAAAAAAAAATGGGAAAATACAACAGTACAAATAAAAAAGTGACGAACAGCAACAGGCTCTGGGCCCAACTGAGCTGGTCCTCGTCAATTTATCAATCTCCAATGAAAATCAAAAGCCCTTTTAAAACTTTTTATTCCACACTGCAAGTAACTGTCGTTTCCGGTAAACTGTTATAAATACCTAGAATCCTATTGAAGTAATAATTTTTTCTAGTTTCAAGATTAACGTGAGATTTCAAAAGCGTAGTACCATGACCTCTTCTTTAAATTTCTCTGAAAAAACATAGCCTCATCAACATTTTCCATTTTAATAACTTTTTAAATAACTGAATCATGCCCCCTCTAACTCTCCTTCGCTGGAAACGTGAGTGATCAAACGCCCCCATTATGAGTACTAATTTCTGGACGGTAAATATTTTGTCCATTCTGGGCTGAAAAGCACAGACATAGAACGCAACCCTACGCAACGGTCGTTTTCAAATAATATTTTTTACTCAATTAATTTAAAAATTATCTATTGAAAATGTTTAAATTAAGCTTTCATTGTATAAAAAGGTGCATTACCGTGAGATGGACGGTGTGGCTTTATAGTTATAGATGAAAGATATCAGTACAGTTCAACCTGTAAAGTTGACCACCTGTCTAAGTTGACCACTTCTGTCAGGAACGGAATTAGCTCTTCACCCTCTACCTCACCCTCTATAAGTTGACCACTAAAGTGCTGCACCGCAAGTGGGCCACAGGTTTCACTGTATACGCGTGATAGCTTAAGTGGTAGAGCCAAAGTCTGGACTGATCGTTTTTTGCTCAATTAATGCTAACACTCTACTTAACGAACTTTAACGAAACTCATTTTAAATACACGGCTCCTGTAGGATATGATTGTTATGATATCCTATAGGAACCCGTTCATTTTCCTGGGATAAAAAGTCTCCTATGTCTTTCTCTGACCCCTAAACTACCACAGTGCAATAAATCATGTCAATCCCTTGCTCTGTAAAAAAACAAATCTATCCCACGGGAACCGCACATATTTCCAGGATAAAAAGTAGCCTATTCTCTGACTACCACTAAGCAAAAAATTTTGTCGATCCCTTGCTCAATGACAAACAAAAGCAATTCTATCCAACGGGAACCGTAAATTTTTCCCGAAGAAAAGTATCTTATGTGCTACTAGTTGAGTAAAAATCAATTAGTTCGGACTGGGGCTCGAAAGCAGGTCCCTCAACTACGTGCCGAATGATATACAGTTCAACCACGAACTTTTGATAGTTGGACGCCTCTGCGCATGGCAGAAAAGAACGAATCCATTCAAGTTTAGGGAAGTTCGTTTTGCAGGTGCATTTATTTAGTACATGAATCAGAATGTCTACTTCTCTGTTTGTTGAAAGTAACTAAATTTATATACTGGCATATGGCATCAGTTCGGAAGAAATGAAGTATGCTAAAGGAACAAGAAAATAGAGGCACATCCTTTATACCAGCAGTTTTTCCCTTGAACAAGAATGGATTCTTCTTGGCACTCTGCCTGCCGGCTTGGACCGTTACTGATTTTCTTTCAATTTCATTTATAACTGTTGAGCCGCACTGTCCATCCTACGATGATATACCATTTTTATATAAGGATATTCCCCTGGAGCCGTACATTTTTTCGGTATAAAAAGTAGCCCACGTGCTATTCTAGACTATAATCTATCTCTGTGCCAAATTTCGTCCTCATGCGTTCAGCCGTTCAGGCGTGATTGAGTAACAAACATACATCCAAACATTCGCATGTATAATAGTAGTAAGATAAGATATATATATAATATATATATATATAACTGCGTGATTCTCATGAAATATGAGAAAGTACTGTCCCTCTAATACCTATTCTATAAAATTTGTAAAAAGAGATCATTTTAATAATAACTTTATCGATCCTAATAACTTCGCTTTAATAGTTAACTCGAATCGAAATTAATAACTAATATCCGGCTTAATAACATTATTGGGCATATTTTATAATGATTTTGCAGTGGTGATGTCAAATCATATCTCAAAAATGAAGTTAAATTTCAGAATGTCATTTTCCGTCCTGTCGCAAACAATTGTTTGGAATAATTGCTAGTTTCAAAATCCTTAAACGGTTTTGAAGCTAACAATACACTTTTATTTGTGTGTGCATGTTTTTTTTCCCTTAAAACTCTGAAAGCACGTCTTAAATGTATCCACAAAGCATGATTTCTAAAAGATTTTTAAAGATAAATTTTAATGTGAATAGGTAGTGTTAGCGTGTAACTTTGTCATTTTTGTGGTCACCTTTTTTTATTTTTCCTTCGTCTACGTGGAAGGTAGACGATAATGTTTAATACTTTGTAAAAAAAAAAAAAGAAAGAAAAAAAAAAAAAGCGAGTGTCGGAGTCGACACGTTTTTAAGGGACACCGACTCGTCCTTTACACCAAAATCAGCCCGACTCCAACTCCACAGTCCGGATTTTTCAGCTAGTGAGTTTTACAGCAAATGCAACAGAAGACTGTGAATCATTTCATTTCACAGGAGAAAACTTAATATGTAATATGGTCTTGAAGAAGTGCCGTGAGGGCAAATGAAAAAAAAAATCATATTTCAACGTACAGAAAACTGACAGTCAAAGATTGTGGTGCTATCAATAGCAACACATTAAGCGACCAAAGGAAGACGCGAATTTCAGAAAAATACGAAGATGAACACATTAAAATTACTAGTAATAGGAAAATAGTTATTGGGACTTACAGGGAAACCGTCACGAGTTTCAACGGGTATTAAAGAACCGTTTTTAAGCCAGGAGTACCCACCCACTAAGAGCTATATTGCAACCCCCCCCCCCTCCTTAAAAAAAAGGCTATGGAGCCCTGCAAGAGCGATGACTCCCCCCCCCCCAAATAAAGAGCTGAGACCCCCCCCCTGAAAACAACTCCCTAAGAATTTCAATGGAGCACTCTTCGGCATGACCCCGTTACAATATTAAACATTTTAAATTATCTTGTCAATTTAAAATATTTCACCTACTCATCAATGCTTGTCCAATTTCAATTCCGAAATTTGTATTGACTGTATCAAACTTTTTGAGACATCGATAATCCCCAGTATATTACGAAAGCAAGTTTTTTTTAACTTTTATCATTCGGTTGTCTCTAAAAAAAGTTTTCGTGTTGCATAACATTGTTGAAAACAAAAGTTTTCTTTTCCATACTATTTATTTTTCAACTGCATTTTTAATTTCATTTTCCTCTCCTGATGCGCACGAGAAGCTTACAAAAATAATAAAATTGAAAAAGAGTCGCGAACACTGCACTCTATGTTGAGTATACAGCTGTGCTACGTCATTTGACAGACTTGAAGATTTCGAAACATCTGTTTCACCTTTAATCGACAAAACATTTTGCGCTTGTTTCATGATGTCAGTGGATTATTCAGGTAGATGAAAATAACGCTACTCTGAAATTCTGTCAAAATTTAAACTACTTTCATCCTGTCCCGTGAATGAATTAGGTATTATTAAAGAGCCTCGGACATTTCAGTTAAGTATTAGTACTCCTTTTAATGAAAGGCAGGAAGGGGTGTGTACCTATGATATTTGGCACTCATAGCAAGGGTAAAAAAATTCTGTAATTTTGATTAGTAATTGACTCAGCTTTGGGAATGTTTTTAAGATTACCATATCGTTTCACCAACTTTACCACATTGGGTGGCTTAACAATAAACAATAGGTATGGAAAGAACGAAATTGACAGGTGATATCCTCCCTTCTAACTTAGGGAAAATGTTCGGTACTAGGGATATTTCAAGGGATTTTGCTTCTAACTTGGATAAACGAGTTCTACATTTGTCCCTACGAATTGAAGCTTTAAGTGAGATTTCATTCGAATTAGTTTCTACATTTTAAAAAAGTCATGTTTTCTGAAAAATAAATCTCTTACATCTTGAAAAGTTCTAAATTTTTCTGCGAAGGGAGGGACGAGTCATATGGCATATGAATCTCAATACATTCATGGATTTATTTTTCGAGTACATTTTGCTGAAGTATACAGACCCAGACTGGCTCCTTCTGGGGCCCTCGGATAGGTACTGAAAAGGGGCCCCCTGGCTGGAGGAGGGGGGAGATCCGTAGGCCCTTCCCCGGAAAAGTTTCGAGAATTATATGTATGGAATCCTCTCTATTTTGGGACCTATAAATTAGTTAAACTAAGACAACCCTTTAACATCAAACCTAAAAAACCCACTGTTTTGAGGCCTTTCTTGATTAACTGTTTATTAAAACGAAATTTCTTACTGTTTTTACTTTTATCTTAATTACTCAGAAACTGGAGAAACTATAGTGTTAAACTATAAAAGGCAATGAGAAAATAAAAAGTTATTGAGTAAACCAAGAGCCTTTACTAAATAATAAACCTCTGTTTATTAAATAGAGTGTACTGTATGAAACCGTTTGAATATAATTTTCATTTTAATATAAAACTGAAAACCTGCCCTACTGAATGATGTTCAAGCTAAATGAAAAGTAAAGTAAAAATTATGTTTGTTAAGAATTATTTTTTTAATATGTACATTATCTTAAAAATATTATCAAACGTAGAAAAGTAGATTTACTCCACTTTAAAATTTAAAAAATATTATTAGCTTTTACCTGACAAAATAACAACAAAATGAACATTTGCTTCATGTAAATATGAGCAAACAAATCGGTAGATTTACGTTTCATTTACGGAAAAATGAGTTAGTAAATTATCAATACGAGCAATGAACATAATCATAAGTATAATATTTGAGCACAAATGGGAGGGGAGATCGTGGGACTCATCCTTAGAAATTTTCGAAGATTAAATTCTCAAAACGCAAGTTATACGATCTTTGATGAGTTAGGAGGACACACCACCGAATTTTTTTGGAATTGACTACTATGCCATCTTTGGTGAAATCCATGGTTTAAAAAAAAGTGGATTCAGTGGCTCTTCCGCGGAAATTTTCCGAAGTTGAAGTTCTAAATTCTTAACATTGTTCGTCCACTGATAATGTTAGAGAGAAGGGTTATTCGAAACTGAATTTAATTGAATGAAAGAAATCAAAAAGGGTGAGGTAAAATTCCTTGGATCACTTGATATGGAATGACCCTATTATATTGCAAAGCGAGACCGCAAAAAAGAATTTTTTATTACTTTATAATTTTTAGAAAAAAATAGAAACGACTTCAATTATAAATTGTGCTAAAAGTGAAAAATAAATTAATTCTTTAAACAGCATTGAAACGACTTTTAAGCATAATTTTTGAAGTCGGAATTATGAGAGATTTTGATTCATGATTACTTTTGTAATCATTAATCAATCAGTAAAGTAGCATTACAGTTCTATTCTAGCTCAATCCGACTCGAATTTCTAGAAATACTACTGCCTTCGGCGGCTAATTTTATTTTCTATACACTTTGTTATTGCAATTTAAAACAAAATATTAGTCAATTTTCATTTTCTATAAAAACATCTTTTTATTGTACAATATTTACTTTGATCCATCTCATGAAAATGAGATATATTTTTAAGGTCAAGAACTTAATAACATGCCCTCGACTAGTATATGCCTCTTGTTATTCCAATAAATAAATAATATAATATAAAAAAAATCGGATTTTTTTTTGTATAAACATGATTCTTTTTTGGAAACACTCCTTTCAAAGACTTTAGTTGAGTTTCAAAAGTGTAAGTTGATTCTTTTAAAAGGACGGGATGGGGGGAGGCAGATTTCAGTCTTTATTATGGGCGGCATGGAGCTAAATCTGGCCCTTTGCTCTGTGCTTTTTCACACAAAGGATGCAAATTTTTCATGAATCATTTTTAGTAGCTTTAAATAAGGTAAAGTAGTATCACTTCGTTTTTTGAATCTCTTTGCAAGCACAATTAAGCCAGCTCTCCAGTTTCATTTTTCTAGTTCGGTACTTTTTTCACTCAAAAATGCCAAATTACGGAATCATGAAAATTTTTTAACTTTGTTTTTGATAAAAACAATACATCAAAATTGAAAACTTCTTCATTAAAGAATTTTGTACTCCGGCGTTTTAGAATAAACACGATCCCGAAAAATGTTCGTAAAATCGAAAAGCATTCTTTCAATGGAAGATTTTTCGAGACTGGTATGCTGTTCGTAAAATCGAGCGTCCTCAACAACATACTGCATTTATTTTATTGTTTTCCTTTTTTTTATATAACATTAATTGAGTGCCTTGATTTCCTGTGAAATTTGGGACCACGAAAAATGTTCGTAAAATCGAAAAGCATTCTTTCAAGATTTTTTGGGTCTGGTAAACTGTTCGTAAAATTGAGCGTTCTCAACTGTATAATGCATTTATTTTATTCTTTATATATATATATATATATATATAACGTGCATTGAGTGCCCTGATCTTCCGGAAAATTTTGAAATAACAAGACTAGTTCAACAACGAAAAAGTTCTGAAAAGGCTGAGAAAACAGTAATCCTTTCACTCTTTCCATCTGGAAATGGTCATGTATATTTTAGTATCCCCTTTTTCTCAACGGGAACCGTCAGGGCAGACTGGAACCCTGCACAAACAAATAATTCCAAGAATCAAGACGTTAACATAAACGTACATAATTAGATTCTAAATTCGTGAACCCACGCTCTCAAGTCCGGTGTGCAGATTTTGAATATGAGTGGTCTCTGCTCAGCGCTTGTCATCGGGCTAGTCTTGTAGGCGAAAGCAAAATATCCTCGGAAGTTGTCAAACATATTTTTTATTCTTTTCTTAGTGAAGGCTTGAGACTAAAAGCGAATACAGCACTCTTTCACACACTCGACATAACAACAAGCGAATCGGGCACTTTTATACAGATTTCTAACTCAAAACCGTGGTTTGACAAGGTGCTGTTTCGAAGTAAGTTTCTCGAAAAACGAGTTTAAAGTTCTCCCTTTTATAAATGTTATATATATATGATCTTATTTATTTATTTGTTTCAATATTTCCATTAAAATGCATTTGTTTAAAGGTAGCATACGTTGTATGAAAGACATTTATTTTGTTATTTTCTTTTCTGAGAATATGCAGTTAGAATCTTGTTCAAAACTTTAATTTCTTTTGGGAAAGACACAAAGTTGTAAATGCATAGAACTTAGTCAAATTAATACTTTCATTTGATAAATTAGATTCGTGTTTGTACAAAGTTTTAACTCAAGCCAAAAATTTAATTTAAAAAAATAACAAAGTTTTGCTCCATGATAAAGGGAATGACACTATTAATAGGTTTAATTAAAGTGTAATACAGCATTATAATATTCCTTATCGTGAATATGCTGTTTTTATATCATGCTTCTTTTGATCACTTATTTTCTTTGCAACCTTTTGCACATTAGGTGTTAAACAAAACACATTCAAATTGCAGTTTTCTGAGGTCTTTTTCTGTTTGATATGTTTTTTCGAGTCTTTGCTACAGAAAATGTGATATTACATAAGCAGAATTTTCTGGTTCAGATTTGTCATGTCATGCACTGGCGTAGATAAGGGGATGGTTTTCGGGATAACCCCCCCCCCCCTGAAATGGTAAAGATTGTTTAGAATTTGACCAATTTTTCTTGTAAAACAATGAAATTAGCTGACTTTTCCCGGGTTTAGCTACGCCACTGATGTCATGCTTTGAAATTTCATGTGTGAAGTGTTCTAGTTAATTTCACAACTGAAACTCTAGCAAATGGCACAATTTTATAACATAAGAGTTTTACTGTTAGTTCAAAATTTTAAAAGTCATAAAACTGCATTTGTATGACACGATATTGTTTTCTAGAATTGATTTGCTTTAAAATTTAAATCAGTCCAACTGAAGAATAGAAGTCAGTTTGGTTCAAGACTATGAACTCTGGCAACTTTTTGGACATATGAATGTCCGGGTAGGGGTCATTCATAAATGATGTCACGCTTCGAGGGGGGGGGGGGAGAAATTGTGATAGTTTGCGACAAGGGGGATGTAACGAGAATTGTGACATTACACATTTTGCTTTCTATAAAAACATTTAAAATTAGCAAATTTAATTTATTTTTGAGTTTTTTTATTTTCATAATTCGATTTTGAAGTTTCATTGATCATTTTCTAACGTAAACACCGATGCTGATTAAGGTTTTTAATTTATTTATTAAATGTTTAAAGGGTGATTTTCAAATTTGAGGCGTTTTTGATGTCCGACAAAAAACTAATTTTTATATTCAAATTAAACAACTTGTTGGGTTAAGTGTTTATTTTTTCTAAAAGTACATACTATTAAGAGTAATCAAGTGTAATATTATAAGAATATGACTTAAACTTTTTTTATATGAATTTTTAATAATGAGCAACCCTATGAAAACAGACTGTCCGAAACGACAAGGTAAAATTTCTCTTTAATGTGTTACCTATTTCAGAGATATAAAATCACTAAAAAGAACATATGTACCTTTGAAATATATTTTATGATAACTCTATTTATTATCTTTGAAATTAAAAAAAAAATATTGGTTGTAATTAATTGTTTTGTGTTGTCCGAGGGAAATGTCAGGTATGTTACTATCAGGTCTGTTATCAGGGTTAATCAATTTTAAAATTACTCAGCAGATTGCTCCACCATATTTTTATATTGTTCCATAATTTGGCAGGGACATGATTTCTACTAGCCCGGCCGGATCACAAGGCTGTATCCAGAATTTTTTTTCGGGCGGGGGCTGGGGAGCTGGTTTCAACGCACTTTAAGAACAGTTTTCAGAAGGAATTTATGCTTAGCTAGGAAAAATTTTGGGGAATTTGGGAAGGGAGAAGGGGCCGTGCTCATGGGCCCCTTCCGGATACGGCCTTGAAGGTCGCACGCCGCGTTCCTATAGTAGAGTGCCACTTTTTCAAGAGGAATTCGAAACAAAGACCTCCAACGGAGGCGATGGGTAAAGGGGACGAAGAAAGTCTGACTTCTGCCGTGAGAGGGCTCCTAATTTTTGAATCGACTCCCAGATGAGAGAGACCGTCATCTAGGTTGGCGCCTCCAGAGGTATTATATCAAGCTTGGAGGACATTGGAGCCGAGACGTGGATTTTACGTGCAGAGGACTTTGCCAAGCCTGACCGGCTCCGTCTTGTGCGAATGTCTATTGAGCGCCTTTTTAGAGTTGAGAAAATCCCGGTTTTTCTCGAGAAATCCATCTTAATGGATTTTTCAGAAATAACAGAAGTTTTATTGGTTATTATTTATAAAGGTGGAAAAGAACCTTGAATTGTCTCGTAAAACACCTAACCTAATGGTTTTTTCGGGTTTTATTGAGTTTTTTTTTGTGTTATATAGGGTTCTTCCGGGTTTTTTAGCGTTTTTTTAAAACTGTCGAACCCGGTGTCTTTTTGGACTGGATGACCGGCGCCCTTTGTTCGGCGGCGCCGTCGTGTGATCTTGCACATATGAACGGCGAAGGCGTGTACTAATACAGTCCCGGAACAACCAATTTCGAAAGGCGAGAGGTGGTCACCCTCCCAAGCACTGACCACAGCCAGTGCTGCTTCATTTGTGCGAACTGAGGTTAAACGACTGATTGACTGCGGGACATGTGCGTTCCTATAAATGCCTAAAAATAAATTTGTTGGTGATTACGCGGAAAAGTGATCGACAAATATGTCTTTCAATTCCCATTTGTTTTTCTTGTTTCTCTTATCTTCTATCTTTTTTGTTCTCCTCGAATTAAAAATGTAGAGGAATTTGGAAAATATTTTTATGCAGGATGAGGGTGTAACATTTCACGATCTACACGACTAGAGATCACCTTGGACTAGCATCCTTATCGAAAACTAACTTCTCTGAAAAACGTAAAACAATGTGTTTATGGTTTAAAACTTAGTTCATTGAATTTAAATGTAAATTTTAAATATTTTTTTAACGAAAAGATAATATTTTTTAAATGTTTAATATATAACTCTACTCATGCATGAGATAAGACGAAATTTAACTGTAGCGCGTGCGCAGTGAAAATGAATCAACACGGTTTTTAGGTGTAGTAGTCTTCAATACAAATCCTAAGCCAGGAGAGTCGTAGTATCAACAAAGTTTAGATAAAGTGCGTTTTCGTATCTCGTGGTTTTTGCACCGCTACGTAGTTTAAATATATTTATTTACAATTTTTCATTTAAAAAAGTTGTTAATTTCGGCTATCACAATTTTAAAAGTAAAAAATTGTGGGGCAATTAAGAGGTACTGTTTTGTTCCGATCCTTGTTGTTGTTTTGCGAGCTTCATTCATACCTCAAGAAACACGTTTCGCCATATGGCTGTTTCGATAAGAAGTTTATAAAGTAGTTTTTCAGCGTCGCTTTACAGGTAAGTTATGTTTTCTAGTAATTTTTGCTTTTATGTAATATTTTGGAATATAAAAGATATGTTGTTAACGACTGGGACATTTAATTATTTACATTTTGCTTGCTGAATGCATAAACATGTAACACGTATTTTTTCTGTTCAATTTACTTAAGTAAGTTGCGAACATTGCAACTTTGCAATTAATAGAAGTGAGTGAATATTAGTTGTTACTTTTACATGTTTTGAGAATTACATTCAATTAAGCTCTCCCGAAGACCGACTCACGAGGAATAATTTTGTGACCCTGAAAATGTTCTACTGTAGCGGCGTTCTGTATCGCTATGGTTTTAATGTTTTCTTCTTCGGGATCGAACTTATTTTAAATTACTTAAACTTATATTCTTGCTCATCGGTCGGTTGGGTGGCGTTCCTTACCTGTCACCGATTTACAGGGTAATTCATTAACGTGAATAATGTGAAATCGGTGCGTTTTCGCCGCTGTGAAAGATTAATTCACGTGTCCGCTTATTTTAATATGGACATTGAATAGATGAATACATTTATAATCTTTAAACTAATTAAGCATCTGAAATGTCCTGTATCGGAATTACAGGACATGAATATAAGAATTCATTCTTATAATGAATTTGTGTATAAGATGTTTCATTTATATTTCATTTTTATTATTTTTTTAACAATTTTAATTCCTTTTAGTTATTTTAAAACGTTTATATCTGTGTTCTATTAGGGCCGAAATCGATGTTGTTAAAATGCAGTTGTTTATTAGTCTCAACTTAAAGAAACAATTTATATTATTCAAATGGTTGTGTACTCCCTAAATTTTTATTAATATTTTTTTTCTAGTTGTGTTTTAAGTTATGTATGCTTCATCTTATGTTTTTAAGGCTTACTATGTTTTATTAATTTACTGTAATTTTCTCGTTTTATAAACCTTTTTTTTAACTTCAGATGTGCTTACATAGCATTTGTACATAAAACTTTACACATATGAAGAGTGCTTACATAAACATTTTGATTCTAGGTACAAAAATAAACAATAAATTTTCTCAATGTAAAGAAAAACTTTTTGTTATAAACTTCTACTAATTCTATTTTGGTGTATTAAAGTCCTGAGAAAAACAGAAAAAATAAATAACTTTGCAACCTTAAAGCATTTTCTTTTGTTCATAAAACTTTTTTTTCTTCTATTAAAATTATTGTTCAGAGACAGATTATAGAATGACTTTTCTAAAACATATTATTTTCAAATTGCATGTTAAGTTAGACTAAAATTCAGGGCAGGATGGCAAGATTCCCGCCCAAATTTCTCGGATCCCCTTACTGAAAATAAATCACAAGAGAAATTCCTACCCTCAGAAGAATCAAAAGTTTTGATGAAAACATGAAAATCTGCATTTTCCCCCTTGTTTACGAAATTACCAATATTTCAACTTAAAAAAATGCATTTTTTTTTCTTTCACTTGCACCATTTATGTGCCCCCTCCCTAATTTTTAGCGATTTTCAACAAATTTTCAAGGGTGCTTAGTTGGTATTTTACAGTTATACTTCAAAAGTAAATAAAGAAATTTAAGCAGGAGCGAGTATAAAATGGGCTGGCATAAAAAGAAAACTTTACTTTGCGAATTAAAAAAAAAAAAATCAACGTGTTGGCAAAAAGATTCCATTGTACTTAAGATTTCTGTATTTGAAGTTTGTTTCTTTATGCCGTCTTAGTTTATGAGCACTTACCACTACCTAGGAAACATAGATCAATAACAAGAAACATAAAATAATGTAAAACTAGAACCCTAAGGTAAATAAAACAAAATGAAGTCTAACCTTGTTAAACTAAATGCTCATACATTCTGAATTAAAGATTGTTAAGAAAACCTGGAGGTAAATTTTGTAGAAATTTGCTTGCATAATTGGAATTGTAGCACAATACATTTGGGAATGAAGAATTTGTAAAGGATGTAAGAGAATTTATTTGATAGGAAGTGTTTCTAGTAGATTCACAAGCCTTGAAATTATAAATTAGTGAGATCTTAGAAGCTGCACATTTCCAATGTTCATTCATAACATTTTCTTTTCCTTCCTTTTTAAAATGTCTATTCAAAAAAAAAAAAAAGGTTCAAAATATTTCCCGATTTCTCTTCAAAAAACAAAAGTTTTTTCAGCTGCCGATTTTATTCGAAAAAGTTCCGGATTTTGGGTTTTCAGGATTCTGAATTTGGGGTTCCTCCATACTGTGCATTTAAAAAAATAAAGATTAGGTATATACTTAGATAACAGTTACACACATATGATTCATACTCTCTCTTTTACACATATTTAATGACCGCAGAAAATATTACAAATGATTTCACTTAAAATAACAAAACTCCTCATACTTTTATTTTTGCATTGATTGTAAATTACACAGGAAAGAAAAAATAATAGTGGTTTACTTTTTGCCAGGTTGCTGGTCGCACTTTTAACTGAATTACTTTGACTAAATTTGCTCTATTATTATTAATACAATAAGAATTGGGAAAATATTTTTATTTTAAATGTTTTCTTTAAATTTCACTTATTAAAAACTTTATCACGAAATAAAAACAGCTTTTGTCAGGGCTGCAAAAAAGCCGGCTTTTTTTAAAAAAAGACCAGACCAGCCAGCTTTTATTAAAAAAGACTGGTCATTATTGGCCTATTTCAATTAGACACAATGCTATTTACAATTTACAACAATATTATGTCAATTTATGTTGCTTTTATTAATTTGTGTAAAATGAAACTCAAATCTTTCTTTTAATTGAGTTTATTTAAAATTAGATTCAGAATTATTTTGTTACATAACCTGAATGTATTTTACAATACGGAATACCATTTTCGAGTTTGCGTGCTTAATTTGGTGAGACTGTCTCATTAAACACTCGCCTAATATTATAGCTAGTAGACAATCAATTTTTTTCAACACAAAAGGAGAAAAAAATTAAATCCGGGGTGGGGTGGGAGATAGGAATCGAATCTGGCTTCTTCTATAGTCAAGCACAATACCTTATCTTAATAAATATGAGAAGCTATTCTATTACAGATTCAAGTACATACTTCTAACTCAAAATTGAATTTAACATTAAGAATTTAATTACTTTAAAATAATTCAGAATACTGAAACTTGCAATAAAGAACTAAGTTTGTTAATTTGTTTTTCTAGTATACATTTGACACTACAAACAAAGTCTTTTGCTCAAGGCGAGAAGAGTAAGAAAAACAGTGATTTGAAGTATCTCCCCTTTCCATTAAAAAAATGCTTCTTACATAATCATAATTAACTAAACTAACTAAACTTAGTGTTACCTACAGCACTACTCATGGCAAAAAAACAGTTGCCTGTGGTGAATAGTTGGTTTGCTTTTATATAAGGGAAATTTTTTTCTTAGAAATAGCATTAAAATTTTTTAAGATCAATATTTATCTAGGACAATTTAACATTGAACAACAGGTCTGCTTCAAGATGGGCCTCTTTATTTTATGCAATTTATTAGACAAATAGCTGTTATTTTTATTTGGATCAGAGAACTAGTTAAGATTTTAAAAAGGCATAAAAAAAATTAAAGGTGCTTTAATATATGCAAAAGGTTATTAGCTAAAGACAAAGGTAATATTTAGTTCAGATAGCAGTGTCAAGTAAACTTTTGAATTCTTAGTGGAAATCTTTGAATATAAATTGTTTAAATTGTATTGAATCTAAATAAATTTCTAACAAGGAGCACTTTTTTGTTGCTATTTCTGTAATGTATCATTCTATTAGATAATTTTCATTCTTATTTCAAGTATTTTGCTATTGAAGTAACAATTTAATTGTATAAACAATATAAATATAATTTTTTATTTAATACTTTTTTGGAAAAAAATTTTAACAACTTTTTAAAATAAAAGCTGGCTTTTATTGAAAACAGCTGGCCTTTTTTAAGCGGTTTAAACCAAAAAGAGCCGGCCAGCTTTTTTGGCAGACTTAAATATGGCAGCTCTGGCTTTTGTGAACATTTTTTACTAATATATAATTAATTGATAAACATAAAGCTTCAAAATAATCCATGGGTAACATGCCCTTGCAAAAAAACGAGTACATTTGAGAAGATTCGGGAAAAACTGGAATTATTGGGTAAGATTAGTTTATTGGGAATCAAATGGGTTGATTTTTTTCATCAATTTCAGCAATAATTCCTGTGATTCACATTTAGGATTCAAACTTAATACAATATGATGTTTTTTTATTCACATGATTCAAGCAAATGCTAAAAAATAGGGCCTTTGATTACTTTTTATCTGCTAAATAGGGCCTTTATATGGCCCGTGGGAACCCTGTTTAATGATTGTTTTTTCTTTATATAAGACGGAGCACATGCATTATATTCGTTTTTCAATATTAGCACATCTTTTACAAAAATAACCCTTTTTTTTTTTCACCTTTGCTGTTTAGTTTCGTTGCAAAGTAAATAAAAAAAAAATTTTTAAATTTTCATAAGAATTTTAAAAAATTTCCAAAAAATTATGTACTATGAATTAAAAAACAAAACAAAACAACACTATTAGGTGTTTCCCCCTGGAGCAGAAAGTGCTTAAAAGTGCGACGTACGTCGCTGAACAAAAGTGGTCACTGCAGAACATTTTATCCTTAAAAAGAAGAAAAAGAATTCTAATGGTGCACCACCTGGCCATAAATCCGTTAGAAAGTTGTTAAAAGCAGCTATTGGGGGGGGGGGGGGGTCACAATGTACGGGCCATATTTTTATAAACATTTTGTAAACAGTACATCTGCATTAATGTCGCAGTATCTGACTTCAAAGACAGAATTGCAAATTCTAAATGTATGCCTTGGTTTTAACTAAATAATTTAGTATGTTTTGTCAAAAATTAGTAATAAATATTCTACTAGTTAATTAATATTCTTATATCTATTTTGTGTTGTACTGTGGTCCATCAAATTTGGACGACATGCCTCTAGAACATATGGAACTGTTTGAGGTCATGTTGCAGAACACTGAATATAATTCTGCTCCTGGTGTGTTTCCCCCCAGTACTGCATCTTGGGGTTTTTGGTGCAGGGCAAAACTTAAAAATGCATCCCCTCCATCCAATTATTGTTCACATTTCAAACTTTTATGCACTGGGTATTTTTGAGGTTTTTAACTTGTGGGCCATTGATTGCCGTAGAAACATTGAACTATGGTTAATGTTTCTACGGCATGGTTCTCTCAGCTCTACATTAGGGGGCATAGTCATATGAAGATCCTCCTAAACTGGGATATGAAATTCGGACAGTCGAAGGGAGTCCGCGTGATTCTCCCTTGGGAAAATTTTGAAAATTACATGCTAACTGGTGCATTTTGAGACCTTGAAGACGCATTTGGAATTGCAAAAATATTAGGAAAAATGATGCAAACAAAAACTTTTTAATATTTAAACACTTTTACTCATAAAAATACTCATACAAATGCATAACAAAATAGACATTTTTTTAATGCTGGCGCAGAGCCCCCTCTCCCCTTCTTGCTAATGCCCATATCGAAGAGCCACGCGTCTGCCTTCTCAAATGACAATTACAAGCCCAAGCCTTTTCTCGAAAGGATGCTTTGAAAATTTGCAAAAGAAAAACTATTGTATTATTTGAGCACCGCATGAATTAGATTTCACAATCACAAGCTCCACCCCCGCGCAATATTTTTAAAACAGAAAATGACTTACATTACTGGAGGAATTCTCTTCTGTCTTAATGGGATACTTGGGGTATCCCATTAATGTTTGTTTTATATATATTTATATGGGCATGGTTTTTATTTATTTCTTTTAGCAACCAACTTTTAAGTATTCAAATTAATAACATAATTTCTTGGGCAGGGGGATGAGGGGTCACAATATTGATTGGGCGGTTTTGAGACTGGTTTTTGTTGTGGGCTGTGCAGGTTTTCATTCTTGAAACCTGGCAACACTGGTTGGAGAAATAAACTTCCATTTCTTTCTTTCCCTCCCTCCACATTTTTGAACAAGACGGTTGTTTTGAAGTTTCGAGGTCGGTGGGGGGGGGGGGGGGGGGGGGGGGACAGTGCAGAAACTTTTACACAAATCTCAAAAATACATCCTCACTAACTGTTAAGCTATATGTGTTGTATACATATTATTTTACAGTACATATATAATTTTGTAAGAAATTAAGCTGTGAGGCAGATGTTAATATTAATTTCATTAATGCTTTATTTATTTTAAGACTTAAACAGAATAAAACACACTGAGGTCAAATACAATACGAATTGAAATTAGTATAAGACACTCTCCTTACATTGTCAAATATTAAAGAGTTCTTAGAAGCACTTTTTCTTCAACACAAGTTTGAAGTTACACAAGTCGAAAAATAGTTCATTTCTAAACAGACTTATAATAAAGAGAGAGAGAGAGAGAACTAGCATTTCTTCAAACAAGAACAATACATAAAAGAGAGAAAATTAAAAATAGCTTTTTTAAAATATCTATTTTCTTCCCATTTTGACCTTTAATAAACTTAAATAAATTATATTTTATTAGAATTCTCTTATTAATGATGTTTTCATGTGTAATTTAACCTTTCGTGAAAAGATATTTAATTTTTTAACAAAAAAATTTAATATATTATTAAAAAAATTAAGGGACAGATTTACAGACTCATGTTTAAGGATTACAATTAAAGAAACCTATTATGTATCCTAAAATGTTTTGGTACCTATCTTTTTTTTTAAAGAACATCTACACAGATGAAGAGATTGAAATACCCAGGGTTCCCACCAAGTCACTTTTTTCACCTAAAATCACTTTTTTTTGCATTGGTCACTTAAATTCACTTTTTGTAGCAAATTGTCGCCTAAAATCACCTTTTTTATGGGGTGTCTCATAAAGTGATAAATAACCACCAACCTTTTCTTATAAACACCAGGAAAAATGCTAATAAAATAGTTTCCACAAAGCTACTTGCCGAAGCAAATGAAAAGTTAAAGTAGGGCATTAGAAATCAAGATTTTACAGAAATACAGCTTGCTTGGGCAATGATAGAGGGTGCTAAATCTATAAAAGCTGATGAAGATGAGCACAGAGCAAAGGGGCACATAAAATTTTAAAAAATAAATTACAGAAGATAAAATCTTCCGTAATCACAACATTTTTTCAAAAGAAACCTAAGACTGATTAAATTGGAATTTTTACAGAATGCTGCCATTTATATACCAGGGGCAACAGTTCTCTTTATTTTTAAAGCATTCTTTTCAGAGATTTTTATATTAACATTTTAAATTGTTGAGCATTCCTACTGTATTGAATTTATTTTCTGATTTTTTTTTTTTTTTTGCTTTTTCAAGGTCTATTCTATCATATCATTTTCATTTTTAGCCTTTGAATGATTTGCAAGTTAAAAACTTTTTGCTACAGGATAAGTAAGCACTTAAAGTATACTTTTCAAGTATTTTACTTTTGGTATCTGTACTTTCTAAATTAACTTTGGACAAAGGATTATAATCAAAATCATTTCTTGCAGAATGATTTGAACAGAATGCATTTAATTTAGCGATTTCCTTGCTTGATTTAACTGGGCATTGATCCTTTTCCTGTTTTAAATGCTTATAATTGATTTTATTTGCTTCTTTAGTTGTCAACCAAAAGATTATTTTTACTTGCTCTAAAATATGTAATTTGACATAAATATAAATAATATTCAAATTAACTTTATTTCTGTAGTAATCCCAATGAAAGCAAATTTTGAAATATTAAACTTTTTTTCTCTTTTGAGCCTTGCACTAGCATGCATTTGAAGTACAGTAAAATCTGTAAAGTTGCCCACCTTTGTAAGTTGACCACCTGTTTAAGCTGACCACTTTTTTCAGGAACAGAATCAGCCCTTCACCCTCTACCTCACCCTCTGTAAGTTGACTACTAAAGTGTTGCACCACAAGTGATCAACTTACACAGGTTTCACTGTACTTAGCTTTGGTGTTTTAATTTTGGCATCAAAGAATATTCTGAATTAACTTTTTAAATAAAGGATTAAAATATTCCTTGTATATGCATACCTTTAATTTATCTAATTGTTTCAAATATTTTGCACATGCTCCTCTGATATTCTAAATGTTTTTATTACCTGTAATTAATTTAATTTTTGTGATAAAACATTTAAAATAATTTTTCT
This sequence comes from Octonoba sinensis, assembly GCA_038502835.1. Lineage (NCBI taxonomy): Eukaryota > Metazoa > Arthropoda > Arachnida > Araneae > Uloboridae > Octonoba > Octonoba sinensis. The sequence continues at coordinate 147,804,193 of CM076598.1, forward strand.
TGTTTCACACATTAAAAAATAAAGTTGATTCTGTAGATTGCTAGCATTATCGGTCACCCCTGGCATATATATGTATGACTGCTTTCTTTCTGTGTCTGATGAAAAACCATTGGTTTTTTAAAATGATTTTTTATTTAAGATGATAGTGATGTTATTATGGAAGATTAGTTAAGGATTGAACTTTCTGCTGTTTTTAGCCTACTTTCCCAAAAAATAAATAAAGTGTGAAAAAAGGCTTAATGTATCGTAAAAATTTCATTAAAAATAAAGAAAAGTCAAAGAAGTAATTAAATAAGGAATGAAAAATTTGAAAGTAGGGTTTTGAGATGGGCAAAATGTGCGTCTGTCGATCCCCTCCCCCCTAATAACTTTTGAGGAAATTGGCCCATTCAAAAGATCTTGGCCATTACATCTCATTTCCATATTTTACATTTTCATTTCAACAATTTTTCGTTTAATTTTGAAAAGTGAAAAAAATCTTAACATTAGTGCCTATGGGCAAAAATAAAGCACATTATGTAAACACTAGGCATATGATCCAAGTTTGTATGGACAAGCTTATTGGAAGAAGCTCTCGGTGTGAAATATTTTTTTAGATTTGAACAATTTTTGCTCCTTTTTGAACAGTTCAAAAAAAATTAACATCAGCGCTTACGGGGAAATTTCAATCCTATATAAATCCTGATCTAGCTGACGGATTCGCTTGGAACAATTTTTATCGGAAAGATGTAAGTCAAAGAACATGTACAGATATGAAGTTCAACCTGAACTAAACGAGCCTATTTTGTTATGAAATTTGTTGACCACGATTTTTTTTCTCAAGGAATGAATGAATAAGTGAAAGAATAAATCAATGAATAACTGAATGAGTGAAAGAATGAATGAGTAAATAAATGAATGAGTGAATTTTAGTCGTAACGCAAAGCTTATTCTCATTTGGTCACTTTTTTTTTAATTGATCACTTTTTTTTCTTAAATGGTCACTTTTTTCACTTTTTTTGTATCATATTCTTGGTGGGAACCCTGAATACCTTACAGGGAGGGGGGGGGGGGGTAATTGTCGACTATAAAAGATAATAAGTTCCATTTGATTTAATAAAGTTGATTTCTTCCAAAGATGAACTCTTGTTGAGTATTTTTAAACATTATGATTATTTATAGTGTCTTTATATATAGTTTTTCAATTAGGACCATTTAACTCATGGCCAAAGTACTACTTGCTTTACTCCACCTGGTCTTAATAAATCTCAGAAAAAATGTGCCATAAAACAAATTTATTCAATTTTTCTTTCCCAAAATTTAATACAATGTGTTCTTTAATAAGGTAATGTAAAATATCAACCAAAAAACTAAAGTTTTTGAATAAATTCTTATATTTAATAGTATTCTCCAAGCTCAAAAATGTTGATTTTATAACCACTTTACCCCACCTGACCTTATGCTGATTGATAGCAGCTGGTGAAGCCCTTTAAAAACAACAAATGTGCAAAATTTCAGATTTTTTTAAAAATGGCATTTTTGAGTGATCATTTTTCAAAAATTGTAATTTTTGAAAATTTTCAAATTGGAATTTTTAAGGTGGTATACATCTCAGACTTAAAAGAAAAGTTGGTATAAAACTTCTATAAGCACTTTAGATTATCATCTGGGCCATTCCATGAAAAAGTGGACATGAGGGTTGAAATTTCAATTTGTCTTAATTGTAACATGTAATACATCAAATTAAAGGAAAATGTATGAGGTTTATAAAATTATAAAGAAAAATGTCATAAAATTTATTCTTGTATTATTTTTTTAGGCTTAAAGTTAGTACAATGTAAAAAACTTTCAATTCGGAAAAACAGGGTATTTTCATTCACTCAGGAATAATATTTAATCCTGCAGCATTTTCATGGTGAGTGCATATATTGTCATTTGTGACCTTTACCTACCTTTTGAAGCATTTAATGCTTCTTAAAAATAAAAATAAACTCAATTTTTAATACAAATATATTTATAGGTCTCTCTGTCACACCCGTCACAAAGAAGATGCGTAATATACCATAGCAATTGCACTCTTCCATGAAAATACATGAAACTTTGTAAAAGTCTAACTATTGCAAGTTTGAATAAGTAGAAATTATTAAAAATATATTACATTTTTATTTTGTGTGAAATTTTGGTGTGACGGGTGTGACAAAAGCTTCGTGACGGGTGTGATAAAATCATGGTGACGGGTGTGACAACATTTTAAATAACTATAAAAGCAGTTCCTAAATGAAAAAGTAGGTTCAACCATTTTTGTTTCCAAGCAAATTAAAATAATGTTGTTAAAAAAAGAATTTAAAGTTATATAATAAATTTAGTTTATTTTGATAAGTTTCATAATTAATTAATAAAAGTCATTTTTTTAATTCTATTGATAAAATTCCAAAGAAACAAAATTTATTAGGTTCTTTTTAGTTAACCATTTAACTATACCCCTGAATTAAAAATGGTTCAAATTTTTAACTGTAACTGTATATACCATCAGTTCATGTATTTGCAGATTTGAGTTTTGTCCTGTTCTAAGTTAGATTTAATTGTGATCCCGATGATAAAGACATCAGAGTTTTTGTCAGATTTCAGAAGAAGAGTATCTTCAATATAAAAGGTAAGTTTTCATTTTTATTATGCAGTTTTGTTTTATTATTATTGTTCTAAACATATTTTGGTTTGAAAAATTTTTAAAGCATTGAAGTTTTTAACATGCTTTATCTTAAACCTAATTTATAGAACTTTCATTTGAATATAAATATTCATTAAACAATTTATTTAAAAATATATTTAATTTAGCAATATTTATAATACAATATGTGTAAAATATACTTAAGTAAACAATGATCATTAAAGAAACATTACTTAAAAAATGCATTGTTTTTTATTTTTTACTTTACTTCATGGCATATGCTTTTTCTACTAGTAAAAAAGATGAGTGATTTAAGGGGGGAAATTGCACATCAAAATATTTTATTAAATCTGTTTTGTTGAAATAATTTAATTTTTTGTTTCAGATAATGTCAGCTACTGCCAGAAAGCAAAAATCACGTCAAAAATTAAAAGAAGATCCAGTTAAATGGGCAATATATCTTCAAAAAGAAAGAGAAAGAGATAAAGCAAGGCGTGAGAAAAATAAATCGGAATCAACTGAAGTTCAACTCAAGAAAAAAAGAACTGAAGATGCTGATAGGCAAAGGAAGTGTAGAAGTAAGAGGAAACAGCACATTAATAAAAATACTGTTGATGATCCTTCAAATGACATGACAGAATCTCCCATTGGCACCTTCAGAACTAGACAGTCATTCGGAAAAGCACTGGCTCGCTCTCGTAAAGTTTTGCCTAGAAGTCCATGTAAGAAAAAAATTATTGTTCGAAAGTTAGCAATGGAACTTATTCCTGAGATAAACAATTCTTTGAAAGGCAAAAAATCTAACCAGCATAGTTTGTCAACTATTACTGAAGAAAAAGTCATCCAATTTTATAATAGTGACGAAGTCAGCAGGCAAGCTCCGGGAAAAAGAGACATGAAATCTGTTAAGGAAGCATCATCTGGTAAACGAATTCTAGTTCCAAAACGACATATGCTAATGACGGTTGGTGAAGCTTTTGAACATTTTAAAAGAGAGAACAAAAATATTTTGATTGAGAAATCAAAGTTTTATAGTCTGAGACCGAAGCACGTAATTTTGATATCAGAAACACCACACAATGTTTGCGTGTGTAAATATCATGCTAATTTTGACTTTTTGCTTAAATCATTAACACATGTAATTATGGAATTCCCAGCATCAAGTAATGATCTACTTAGTTTGATGTGCTGTAATGCTCAGAGTGAAAGGTGTATGACAGGGATTTGTGAAGACTGTCAAAAAGAAACCAATGCATTTATAAATGAAGATGACTATGAAAATAAATACTTAGTATACAAGCAATGGAAGGAAGAAGCTGGATTTCTAAAAGTAGTGGAGATTAATTGTTCTGTCACAGATGCTTTAAATGAACTGAATAATCAGCTGCCATTTTATAAACTACATTGCTTTGTTAAAGGAACTCAATCAAGTTACTTTGAGGAAGTAAAAAATAATATTGTGGATAGTGAAGTGATACTTCAAGTGGACTTTGCGGAGAATTACAGTGCAGTGTCTCAAGATGAGATTCAAAGTGCCCACTGGACTCATCCCCAAATTACCATATTCACCTGCTGTGCGTGGTTAAAAGGTAATGTTATTCGCTCCTTCGTGGTAATAAGTGATGAACTTCAGCATGATAAATATGCTGTATGGGCATTTTTAAATGCTATCTTAACCGATCTCAAAACGGAGTTTCCTCAGCTACGAAGAGTAAAGATTTTTTCCGATGGCTGTGCAGCACAGTTCAAAAACAAGTATACCATTTCAAACTTGTGCTTCTTTCAGGAAGATTTTCAACTGACATGTGAATGGAACTTCTTTGCCACTTCCCATGGAAAGGGTGCAGTAGATGGTATTGGGGGGCTTATAAAGTCAAAAGTTTGGTACTTGGTAAAATCGAGACAAGTTGTGATAAACTCTGCACTAGATTTCTTCAACTGTGCTGTGAACATAAGTGCAATTAAATCATTCTACGTGACATCCAAGCAAATATTGCAGTCCGAGTCGATGTTTTCTGCAAGATGGGAGAATTCTCTTTCCATAGAAGGAATCAAGTCTTTTCACCACTTTCAAGTTAGCGACTCTACAAATCTTTTAATTGGAAGGACTGCAAAGTCTACTTTGAAAAAAGTAGCCGTCACTGCTACTCAGAGAATATATTCTTCTCCCACTCAGATCGTGCAAACACCTGATGTTGTTATAGGAGACTATGTTCTAGTGTCACTTTCCACTGCAGGTAGTAGCAAAAAGCACTGCAACAGTAGATTTTATTATGCTACTGTTTTAGGTATAAACTCAAAAAAAGAAGAAGTTAGTCTGAAATATATGCAGCCCAGTGGACCTTACTGGATTTGGCCAGAAAAAGAAGATATTTCTACTGAAAAAATGTCTGTAATAAATAAAAAAGTTGCTCCACCGACCCTTGTTACAAATAGAGGCCATTATAATTTTTAAATGATCTATATGTATCTTCTGTAAGTTTTGTTTCCAATAAAATGTAAATGTAAACTGTAGTTAAGTTTACTATCTGTATTGATTTTGTTTTTTTTAAAAAATTGCTTTTCAAAATTGTAAATTTGCACAATGTCACACCCGTCACATTTTGGTCACACCCGTCACAGCAGAAAAAAAATTCCTACATGTTAAAAACATTAAAATTAATCATAAAAACCATCTTTTAAATTCTATTTGAATATCTTTCAATAAAAAAAAATTGCTACAATGATTAAACATTTCAATATTCACAGGAATTTGTACAAATATGGAAGCAAGTGAAAACTCATGTCCTGAAAAAGTCACACCCGTCACGAGATTTAAAATTTTTTTTAAAAAAAATTGAAAATTCTTGGAGTTTTATTGCAACTCAATTATTTAAGCCAATGCATAGTTAAACATAATTAAAAAGCTTTTTTAGTATTTATTTACTATTTTATAGACTGAAATACAGATATAACCTCGAAAAATTGCGTCTGAATGTCACACCCGTCACGATGGAATGGCCCATCTCCGTTTTTTTTTTTTTTTAAGTTTATCATAAAAAAAAGAAATCATAAAATGGGTAAAACTGAAATATTTGCACTTGAAAACCACTTTTTTTCTTAATCAATAAAGCCAACTGGATTCTAAAAAATGATGTCTAAATAAAATACCGTTCCTTAAGTATTTATAGAACAAAGAATTATCAGAATTGATCTTTTGAAACAGAGGTCATTTTAAAGTGAGTGGTTTTGCTGATTTTTTGATAACAGCCAATTTTGAGCTGAATTCCAAGCGTCTATAACTGGAGAAATAAATTTTTTCTTGCAAAATCCTCTGGGGATATCCTATATGTCCCTTGGTTGTAACTACTGTCATGTTTTTTTAAAAATACTTGAGGGTCATGTGACATATATTTCAGACTTGCCTACCTGATTTGAAACAAAATGTTTCAGATGTTAAATTCAGTTCCAGTTTGGTGCTTTTGGTGATATTCCATGAGATTCCCAAACTCTGTTAAAGTACCTATTTGTGAGATTTCAAATCGTGGATCTCTGCAAAACTGACTTTCCTGCCTGGGACGTTTAAGTATTTGAAACATCCTGGCTAAAGAACTTTTATATTCAGGATGTTCCTGGAAAATTCCCGAATTTGGAAATTGGTCACGAAAGTAAAAAAGAGTAACAAGAATTTTTCCGCCTAATGAGACCAGTCTCTCCTCCCCCAGAAGACGCCGAATATCCAGTATCCAACAGGTTGTTCAATATTGGTACCCAATCCAGCTACTGCACAAAATATCCGGTTATCTGCTGTGTCAGATTAATTTTTTTTTTCAATTTAATTAACATGTTTTGAAATATATATTAATTGTAAACTTACTACTTATTTGGAAGCAGTAAGCTGTTTAAAAGTATGTACATAATTTACAAGTTTCAAACATCAGAGCTGGATATCCAATATGTACACGTTATACAAGGGACACGAGATATCCAATATCCGATTTATCACTGAACAGTTCCAAAAAATGTCACAAAATTACATTTTTGAAAATCTGTTTTGTCCCATTTTCTTTTTTATGCGGTAGTTAAACCTTGCAGCTATCGCATAAAAAAGGAAATCGCACAAAGCAAATTGCATGTAATAAGACTTCAAAAACAGGTTTGACTGTAATGTATTTCCGTTTCTTTAACACATTCTAATTGAGATATTGTTATTTTGATAAAAATTCACGAGTTGAAATTTTAATAAAGGTTCCATTTTAATAAAGCATTTAAACTTACAAAAGTCACAAGTCCACATTATTGTTTTCCAAACAAAGTTTATTTTGTTTAATTCATTAATATACTTGCATTTTGAATTTTATTACTGGTTGTGACTATTAGATGTATTTATTTAAACATTATCTTTAATATTATCACTGTACTGTTCTCTTGGGGGGGGGGGGGGGAACCTCTTGTTAAAAACTTGTACATTGCATTCAGAATTTCACATTTCTTGTTATAATTTCATCCTCATCTTGATAAGGTAACCAGACAGAAAGTGAAAAATAAATGTAAGAAGGATGAGGTATTATTTTATCCAAAAAACTTTATTTTTAAGTATGTGCAGATCTTTAAAAGGTTAATAATTTATAATATTAGTCTGTACTATTAAGAAGTGATGGTGGTGGAACTTTTTTTATAACAACAGAATTTTCTGTTGAAATATCTTCCTTTTCAGGCTGATATCAAGAAATAACATTTGAGTGTATGTACTTTAAAGTAATTTCTTTTTTTCCCCATTATTTATTGCTAAAACCGTGGCATACTATAATTTGTTATTCAATGTTTCTTGCTACTGGAAGCAGCAGCCAATGAAATCAAACTAAAATCTCCAATAACAAAATCATTTTCTTTGATTTCAAGTTGAGGATTGGTTAGCTTGTATTTAATAAATTGGGCATTTCCTTGCAAATCATTAATATTTTCATCATCTTCAAACATTATTACTTTCATTTTTTCTAAGATTAACCTTGCAGTTTTTCCCATCAACAGACTATTATTGTCAAATACTTAAAAATGATTCCCAATTAGTTTTACCTATCTGGAAAGTAACACTGACTTATGTTGTTTGATCTCTTCAGATGAAATATAAAGGGATTGAATTCCACTGATATGCTTTGAGTATTGAAAAAAAAAAAATAATTTGCTGAATTTATTAATAATTTTCTGGTTTTCACAGTAATCCATATTTTTGATTTCACCTTGCTAGCTATTCCATCAAATGCACCTTTTCTGTGGGAGGTGGCAAAATAATTCCACTCTCCAATTATGTCAAGATTGTTTTTTAAATAATGTAAATTGGAGAGCATAAAATTATTTTTAAACTGAATTGCACTGCCATCTGAAAAGATTTTTACCTTTTTCAATACTTGAAATTCCGCTTTTAGGCTGCCCAGCTTAGCATGGATTTTAAAAGTGTCCATACAGCAAATTTATCATGATTAAGTTCATCACTAATGACAAAAAATGAACGTAATATACAGGGTGAGCACAAATGCTGGACCGGATTTTTAAAAATCATATTTTTGAAACTACTGCACATGTTACAATAAGTGATGCATGAATGAAGTTTTTTTTTTTCTGTTACAAACGTTCAATGTGGGAACCTCTTGTTACATGGCATACTTCCAATCTTGTAATAGATTTTGCATCACTCTATCAATGATTTCCAATGCTCTACAAATTCGTCCTGGCAGTGTTTTCAGCATAGGTGTACATTAACAATATCTTTGATGAAAAGCGGCTTGTTTGTAATTGAGAGCTTCCTTTACATCCCTAGAGAACCACATGGGCCAAATTTTTGTAAGATCCCTCTTTTTTCTAAAAGGAACATAATCCTTCATTGTTTTCTCCAAGTTACCCTTAAACTCTTCCCACTGAAGATCAGCTTCACTGTTCTCCAACCCAGAAGCAAAAACCTCTCTCAAACCCTGCCTAAATGCAACATAATCAACATTCCTGAAGTTAGGTACAAATCTGAAATTTTCACCTTTGTGAGCATCAAAGCTGGTCCAAAACCTAATAGTATTTTGATCACTATCTCCAATATGTTCCGCTATACTCAACCCCTGAACAGAACTTCCGACATCACAAAAAACTAGATCCAAAATAGCACCATGCCTAGTCCACTGGGTAACAACGATCCAAAAAAAGTCACCAATCACTTTCAGAAAATCTTTTCTACCATTGCTAGTGTAAAAACTAGTCCTGTCTATGCCCTGGAAATTAAAATCCCCCATCATCTAGACTAATCGGATATCAAAAATAAATAATATCACTGAATTTACTATTTTACTGCACCATAAAGTAAGAGCGAAAATATAATGTAATAAATGAGTCATATTATTAAATATTAAAAAAAATTAAAATGATTTTTTTAAAAGAACAAATTTTACCTCTTTTTATCGCAATTTACCAAGCGTTAACATGTAAAACATCGGTTTCCAATAGCAAATAGGTTGTGCCCTCTAGCGGCATTTTCGTTGTCAGTGGGAGAAAATCGTTGCCGGTAGGGTAATGGGTTTCGCTCCATTTCAGAAGGCATCTAGTTAAGGGGGCCATGGCCGCAACACTTGCATTTCAGATCAGTCATTTTCGCAAAAACTTATAAAACATAAGTGTCGCGCCATTTTGAAAATGGTGTGAAAGTTTGAAAAAAAAGTTTTGAAATGAATGAAAATAAAATGTACTGAACAAATTTAGAACTGATAATATACATTTTTTTATAATTATGTTCGAAAATGGTCCATTTTTATGATTGCCCCCCCCCCCCCCTGTTTTCTGTAAAAGGTTCGTTTCTGTAACTGGGGTTTTTCTTATATGTTGCTTCTATTATAAACAAAAATTTTACATTTAAATCTTTTATAATGTATAACATTCAACACAAAAACTATATATCGCAAAAATTCATATTTCCTTAATTTACCATCGCCAACATATCTAGTTTTTTCTTTTTCCAATTTGAAAGTCATAAGATTTTTTTTTTGTAAATTTAATAATTTTGACAAATTATTATGTTTTCTTCTCTGAAAATAAGACGCATAAGGAATTGCGAGGGAGGGAGCATGCCCCCCCCCCCCCCCCCCGCTTTGCATAGGCGGCCACCAAATTAATCAAGTTTAGTCTGAGTCTTGACCTTTAGTTGACAACAACTCTAAACATCAATAAACCTGATGGTTTGCTTCCCCGCGAAAAGCATTCTAACTACCTGGACAGCTATCGAAAAGTTGGTTGCTTTATCCAACAGGCTCTCCCAATCCTCAACGAACTCCTTGTTTGTGCTTTTACCAATGTCGTTAGTGCCCACCCAAAGAGTAACTGAATCTCCCTGTTTAAACATTCTCTTTTTTCCTACAACCTTATTAATATCCTTCACCCCAGCCCCCGGTAAACAGCACCTAGCCACCTTGCGCCTCGTTCTCCCGACCACGTTACCTATCCCACATACCATAGAATCCCCTAAAATGACCCCCTCTGTTTTTAGGTCTACAGTTCTACCTTTCCCCATATTACATCCTTCTCCTGAAACCTTACTCTTTCCAACAAGCCCATCACAAGAAGTTCCCTCCTCATTTGTAGAAGTTTCACCTGAGTTATTTCTAACTAATTGGGCTTCCAATGCTACAACCTTCACCCTTAACTCTAACAATTCAGCATATTTTGTGCAAACATAATTCTGCTCTGTAGCTGTATTAGTGTTTCCCTCCAATTTACTAAACATCTTACACCTATCACAGCAAACCCACCAACTCCCATTACTATTTTTAAATTCCTTCACTAAACATATGACTACCATACTAACTAAATGTAATGCAAAAAGGCAAAATAATTCACAACTCAACAAATTTGAGCGACTATACTGATTAAAAACACAAATCACATAGGAAAAATGTAAATAACTTGAATTTAAGCACAAATAACTACAGTAAACAACAAAACAAGGCTTTTCCCCAAGACTCACAAAATGCAAACAATCACCACATGGTTAGGCTTAACTGAAAAAATTGAATAACACCGCAAAAAAGCAAATAAAATGCGTTTCAGTCTCACAAAATTAAAACATACTTAACTAAATAATAAACTGAAACATATATACAAGTAATTAAACAGAAAATATCCAAAAATATATAAAAGGTACTCACTTTGAGAAGGAGCAAGAACACTACCATGCAACACTTGGCCCCCTGGTGGCCAAAAGTCCAATATTAAAGATATTAATCCTCTGTGATTCAAAAGCCTGGGGTTTTTTTTATTTATCTGGTTTTATTTGATAATGTCAAAACTAAATAAATCAATAAACCCTTTTTTACTCATTACTTGTATTTCTTTCTTTATTTTTTTTTATTCAAGGTAATAAAAATAAAATGCATATTTCAGAATTTTTCAAAATTATTTTTAAAGAAAATTACAAAAAAGCAATCAAACAGTATGTTGCCTACAGTCTACAACAGAGGGTAAAGGTATTATTCTGTTAACAACAATGAAAAATAATTGAGTTAATTGATAAGGTAATTGCTCAAGAAACATTTTGTTGGTAATGCAGTTGACAAACTTTTTTGTTCCTGCCTTCCTGAAATAGTTGAAATAATCATTTGAAATGATTTGTAATTATACACTAATATAATGTATTAACTTTGAAATCTTAGTTGTTGCTATTTTTGTAATAATTACTGTTTAAAATTGGTTGTACCTTGATGCAGTGTATATCTGCTTGAAAAACATACTATCCTGTGTAGTATAGACATCCCAGCTAGCAAAATAAATTGAAGCAAGATTGCATAAACATTTTCACGTCAATACGGAAGTATTGCATAGAGATTGTCAAAATCTTTACATGTTACTCCTATTCGGTTGTCAGCGGATTGCCACAACATTTAGGTCAATGTGTATGCAAGAAAAAAATCAATGTCCTGGCAAGATGGGTTGAAATGAAAACATTGCATAAATCTTGTCCTGACAAAGTACATTGACACGTCAACCAGCCTCTAATTTCCTTGCAAGGTAATTTATGCTTGAAATATTGCATACACCTTGACATGACAAATTTATTGGCAAGGCAACCCTTCATAAATATTTAGGCAATATATGGGTTTTTTGCAGTATTACATACAACTTGTTATATTTTTGTCATAACAATGTACATTGTCAAAACAATCCCTTATAAATATTTAGGCAATGTATGTGTTTTTTGCAGTATTTGTGTCCAACGTGTTATATTTCTGTCATGACAATGCACATTGTCAATACAATCCTTTATAAATCTTTAGGCAAGATATATTTAAGAGTTCCTTTTAAAATATAAATTCTGAATTTAAATTTTGAATGAAATGTAACTGAGGATACATAATGATGTAAGAAGGAAAAAAATTTAACTTCAAAAGGTTTATTCACACATTAATTATACTCTCTCCACAACACATAGAAAGATTCTTAAAGTGATTAACTGAATTATATTGCGCTTTTTCTTCCTTCGTGGAACAATACAATGTTCCATAAAACAATAAGTTGATCACTATATAAGTGTTCCTAGTGGGGGGTATATAATTCAATAAATTACCTATAGAATCATCCTATGTGTTGGGGGAGCATAATTAATGTGCATATACATATAACAAAGGAAAATGCAATTAATGTGTGAATTAACCTTTTAAATTTAAATTTGTCATTCTTACGACTTTATGAACATATTCAAATTCAGATGATGCTTTGATTTATGTTTCAAAAGGAACTCTAAAAGTAACATACCTTGCTTGAATATTTATAAAAAGTAGCGGAAGTTTTCGCAAAATGGAACCACGCTCACGCAGTTTTTTCATTATTATATTCTAAAATACTCATGGCACCTTAGAATTGTGGAAATACATTGTGATGTTTTCCTTACGTTTAACCCTACCGCAAACCACGAGGCACGGCGATCTCTCTTCTCTGTCGATACACTGCACGCTGCGAAGGAAGTGCACTGTATTCCAACACATGCGCAGTTACGACGAACGTCACCTCCAATCATCTCTGATTAGTTCTCTGATGTCTTGTCGGTGACAATATTGTCTCAAAATTATATCAACTGTGCTTTTTTAACATTGATTGTGACAACATTCGGGAAAGATGAATGAGGCAAGATTGTAGCAATATTACCTTTGCAAACATAATAAAATATTGCTTGCATATTTTCATGTAAATATTGTCTTGTAAATATATATGCAACCTTTTAACAGTATAATAAAAATAATATTGACGAATGTATTTGCAAGGTTGACAACGCAATAACAAGATTGTGGCAATAAATTTTGCTAGCTGGGATTGTTATTATTAAAAGCTCACAAAATTACTCTTGAAATACTGTAAACATCCTGCAATATTTGCTGTTGTTGCAAAAGAACAAGAAATGCTTTTCTTTTGCAGTAGCAGATGTGTGTACTTTGTAACTTGAATTTTTTGCTCTTAAAATTTCATATTTAATTTTTTTAAAAAATCATTGCAGTGAGTGAGAGCTCTTCTTGAAAGCTCAAGATGCAAGCTCAAGATGCTCAAGAAACTTCCAAGGTAGTGTTTTACTTCATGTTTTACAGCTTGAATTTTTCTTTTGTTGACTAATTGGAATAATTGACACTTTTCCGTTTTGGGGAGCTGTTAGTAGTGGTTAATTTTTTTCTCACCAAATTGAATTACAAACTCAAAATAACGTAAAAATCTGAAACTAAGATCTTAATCTTAAATTATTAATTTATTGAGGATGCATAAGACTTTTAGTAGCTACCGACATAGAAGGAAAAAATTATTTTTTAAATGTATTTATTCCCTACATAAACAATTTAAATTGCAATGCTTCATTGCTGTTTTTTGCTCCATTTTGAGCTTCCTCACAGTTGCTTTATCATTTGGGTATGATATCCACTTTTCTGGATCAACAAACCTTCAAACCAGTTTTGCTTTCGCTATCCTTTACACTCATTACAGGTAGGATGAAATGTATATCCGGCAACTATTCAGTATCCGGCTAATTTTTGAATCTGACCGGCTATCCAAACCAGGTAACTGACTAAATTATTCGGTAACCGATCTGGCCCCTGCAAAAATATACGAATTTCTGGTGGGGTATCTGGTTGTAATTTGGGTAGGAAAATTTTTCATCAATAAATTTTCGGAATAATCTTTCCAGAAAATTTTCCGTGCCACAAAAAAAGTCAATTTTATAGCAATTTTTTTTTTTGTGATGCAATAAAAATTCTCATATTTCCTCTTATGGATTAATTTCAATTTCTCCAGCAAAAATAGCAGGTTACTTACTATAATGTTTGACTTAGTTTTATTTAATTTTTGTATATTGCTTCATTTTTAAAGAACAAGGCATTTCCTAATTTAAATAATAAAAGAACATTCATATAGTCTTTTTCTCTAGCTGGGTGAAAAAAAGTATTGAGATGTATCAAAGACTAGTAGGGCAACTCGGGCAACTTCAATTAGAAAGAGCCTTTTCCTCTTGAATAACAGTAAATTACATTAAAGTAAATTTTCAACCCTGTTCTCTGCTTAAACATTACTAATTTGTTTTTGAATTGAGTTTCTATAAAATAATTGCACTTCAACTCCTATAGGATGATACAAACTCTCTTAGTGAGTGGCCAACATTAGGAGAGGTACATATGAATGAAGTAAGTATCTTTGTTTATATACACACATATATTGGTTTTATTTTGTTCATGATAAATGTTATATCTAAATTGATTATTTATTTTATCATTGGTATTCTTAAAAATGATATTGGTTTCTAAGCAAATCCATTTTAAAATACCTGAATTAAAATGAATAATTAAAATTCCTCAATGAAAATGAATAAATGAAATTCAAAAAAGTGCAAGCATTTCCTTAATAAACAAGCAATTAGAACATCCCTAGACTCTCCTATAATAGTTCTGCAAACAGTGTTATGTCTTGCTTGTAAATTTGAAGTAATTCCGAGGAAAATTATACATCACTTTTTTTATTCTGCTTCTAAATTTGTCTTACTTTCTCCATGAGTAAAAGGCTAATAATGGAAGCTTAAACATCCTGACAATAATTAAACCACTCTAAAAGCACTTTTCCTACATCCGTGAATTATTTGCTTTAGGCTGGAAATATTTTTAAAGCACTGGATCCACTTGGATGTTGATTTTCCTCAAAGTTCTCGTGCTTATGAATTAGTGTTTAATGTTAAAACTAGCAAACTTGACTATTTGTCAAGATTCACTCATTTTAAATGTTAGTTTTTATCCACTTGGTTTCATATATATTTTTTTCTTCAATGACAGAAAATTTCTAGTTGTGTGAACTGATTGTGAGCTGCAAGTGAGTGATAGAATACAATCACTGATGAGGCATAACTTTTGTTCAACTAGGTAGATTTGGGTCAATATATCATGCTATTATATAGTGCCCACTGTTTCCTCATTCATTTATAAACTTCTCCTTTTTTTCACTTATTTGTTGATTTTTCTTTTTTCTTTTGAGTATTAAGCTTGAGATAACATGGCATTGTGTACATAGTAAATTGTAATCGGGAGAAAAACAGTTTTAACTGCTTATTTAGTTTATCAGTTTTGTTTGCTTATTTAATAATTAATTTTAGGTTCTTCCCTCTTCTGTCATAAGGAAGATTATCATTAATTTTTCATTTGTGTCTTCTGATTTCTTATTTTCCGTGGTTGATAGCTCACATTTCAAGTAAATGCTTCAAATTTGAGCACAATATTTAAAATGTGAATGTTATACAAGCTATGCAAAACACCGAGAACAACAAGCACAAGATTCGGGAAACACAGTTACAGTTATACACAAAATATAAATATTTCTGTTACACCTTCCCTTTTAACGGAAGTTTCATTGGTGGATCTAACGGTAAGAGGATAAAGCGGACGTGGGGGCCCCGGAAGTTTCACCTTTTAGTTTTTTTTTCATAAAATGTTTTTATTTATGAATATTTTAATTTAAAATATTTTCTGTCGATTTACAGTAAAGAAATTTCAACTCGTCAACCAAATGACTTAAGAAAGCCCATCAAGGGAGTGGTAATTTTCCTCTTCCTTTGGAGAAGCATTGTGCGTCATACTTAGAGCAGGAAGTTTTGCGTTTTTTAGCAAATTTAGAACTGGATATAAGAAACAGTCGAGGACAATCCTTTGACAATGCTTCAAATTTGTCAAGGAAGTACACAGGTCTACCAACTCGCATTAAAGAACACAGTCCGAATGCATTTTTTATTCCTTGTATCAGCCATTTTTGGAATTTAATTGGCAATTTTGCTGCAGAGAGTTGTAGCTCTGCGGTGCACTATTTCATGGTCGTGCAAAAGCTATTCACTTTTTTTCTGCATCAACTCATCAGTTAAAAATTTTAATGGACAAACTGAAGATGATTGAAGACAACTTGTTTTTCTTGAAAGAATAGCAGATACAAGATGATCGTCCAGAGCGGACGCAGGTTTAGCCGTCAAACTTGGATTTGTTTACATTATGGAAGCCTCAAATCAAATTCGCCTAAAAGGCGCAAAACAAGTCGTGATTGTGGATGGCTGGTGGTGCATGAGAAAAATGAAATTGAGACTGTTTCATCAAAATTTCATCATAGTCCGGTTCCATTTGCGAAGCAGAGATTCTTAAAACTGATGAAAGGTGCTCATCTGTAATTCTGTTTCTTAAAGAAGTTTTCCTAAGCTTCATTGTTGAAAAGATTTGTTCGCATATATAAGATGAGCCGAACATTGTCATTATCTTCATTGCATGAGTAATTAGATTTGGGAAATTATCTGGACTTAAATTTTTATAAAATTCTAGTAATGGTACTGTATGAAAAGTTTGTTTCGGGAGAGTATTACAGTTCAGTTGTATTAACTCAAGTGGAAATTTTGCATCAACTTCTTCGTAATTAACATTGAATGGGGTCGCAAAAATACTAAACTCTGGCTCCATTTTTCTAAAGTCCTGAAATCTCCTTTCAAATTCTGAAGATAGTTTTCTCAAATTAATTTCGTACTTTTTAATCTTATTGTTTGATATAGTGAATTTTAAAGATTGTATTCTTGGAAAATGAGAAAAATCAGATTTAGAGATCTGTTTAGCAAATAATAATAACTGTAGTTTGAAACTTTTCAGGTATTGCCAAATATCGTGAAGAAACTGATTTTTCCGTTGCAATTTGAGATTAAGTTTATTCATGTGTACGAGGAGGTCTGTGAAAAAAGCGAAATCAGAAAGCCACGTTTCGTTTTCTAAGACGTCAAATTGATTATAAATGTCTTTATCAATAAGAAAATTCACAATATCGTCTTTTAAATCCCAAATTCTTTCAAATACTTTTCCAGCACTTAACCAACGAACTTTTGAATAATACAGGATATCGGAATGCTCAGCATGTACGGACTCCAAAAACTGTTGAAACTGGCGATGTAATAATCCTCTGGAACGAATCATATTTACTAGTTTTACAACAATATTAAGTATATGGTCAATATCTAAAGCCGATTTACAGAGAGCATCCTGATGTATAAGGCAATGCAAAAAAACAATGTCATTTTCCGGGTACTTAGAATTAAATTTCCCATCAAATCCTTGATTGATTCCAACCATATTAGGAGCACCATCTGTAGTTACATTACATAACTTATCAATAGGTAAACGAAGTTTATCGATGCAATTTTCAAATTCACAAAATATATCGCCACCTGTCGTTGTTCCTTTCATTGACTGCAGCCCTGCAAGTTCTTCTGTAATTTCAAAGTGGGGGTTGATTCCTCTTACAAATATGAATAACTGCGCAGTATTGCTGATATCTGTACTTTCATCCATGGTAATTGAATAAAAAATAAAAATTCACCATCTGAAAATGCTTTATTAGATTTAGCAATATTATAAGCCAACACATACCTATCTTTCGTAGCGCATCTTTGAGAATGATTAGCTCTCTGAAATAATTGTTGTTGACTTGATAAATTTTTTATTAAATCTTTCGATTTAATTTTTTTCACCTCTTCACTTAACGATGAGTAGGAGTGGTTTTCATGTTTGCTCTTGAAATGGCGTTGAATGTTATATTCTTAAAACTGCAACAGTTGTATTGCAAAGTAAGCACACAGGTTTTTCTTTAAATAAAGTAAAGAAATATTTCCACGTCCATTCTTCTTTAAAAACTCGACATTCTGAATCCACTTTTCTTTTTT
The DNA here is from genome assembly GCA_038502835.1 of Octonoba sinensis. Classification (NCBI taxonomy): domain Eukaryota; kingdom Metazoa; phylum Arthropoda; class Arachnida; order Araneae; family Uloboridae; genus Octonoba; species Octonoba sinensis. Next base: position 147,822,051 of record CM076598.1, read on the forward strand.
TAACATCCATTTTAGACGTTACCTATTACGGAGAACAACACACTGAAACGCAATTGACGAAAGCTTACTGCTAACTAATGCTCTTGCGCGGGTGTTTGTTGAGGCAGTGGGAGTTTCGATGATTACACAAACAATTACTCGAGTCACAGCGGGTCGTTGCAGATGACCGACTAGGTCGCTAACTAACTGATCTTCGGGCGACCTCGCTTGTATTTATGCCTACCTGCAAGGATTGTTCGGGAATTGGAGTTTTCCGGTTCTTTCGAGAAAACAGAACAATGAATCGAAAATGCGAGAGTATCTGGAAGTTTCGAGGGAAGATGAGTCATCTGTTTAGGTCGGATGGATTTGTCCAGAATACTATTGTGTTTTGGATATCGCCGCAGGTAGTTTTTATGCGGGTCGTCACATTACGAAGTAAGAACGCGTTCAAACATTCTCACGACGGCACTCTTAAACGGGCCGGATTAAACCTTTCCGCGGGCCGGACTTGGCCCGCGGGCCGTAGTTTCTCCATCACTGTCCTAAGCTATACTGGATAGCATCAACTGACACAACTGATGGGTATCTTATATTAAATTAAGCCAAGAAGCATTTGTAACATACAATTTGTGCTCTTCAAATGCCTTCTGCAATTGCATGACATAAAATGTTTTATATTTCCTTTCATCGGTCAATTTCAAATTTTCAAGCAAAAATAACAGGTTATAACTTCAACTTTCTACTGACCATTTATAGAATAAATATTGACTTAGTTTTACTTAATTTTCGTAGTTGGCCTCATTTTGAAATAATAATAAAGCATTTCCCAATTTAAATAGTGAAAGAGCACTCACAGAAAATGAATAGGCCTTTTCTCTAGCTAGGTGAGAAAAAAGTTATGAGATGTATCACATCCTAATAGGAGCATCATTTGTTAGCTTGAATTATTAAGATACTTTTCCTCATACACAACAGTATTTTGCGATCTGGAAAGTATACCACACTATTCTCTGCTTTAAGATTAATCACTTGTTTTTAAATTCTACTTTCTTTGTACGTTATTTCTACTGCCCAGTATCCTAAGCTGAAGAGCACAAGACTCCTGTAACAGAAAAGGGTTTAAATCCCAACCAGGACATGGATGTTATTAATCAATATAACGCTTATGATCATGTCTTAGTGGTTTGGACTGCACTTTAAACTGTAGGTCCTCCAGCAAGCTATAGGGACACTTCAGGCTCAGCCTGTTTTTAGTCAAATATAAGTTCTCTACTCCATCCCCCTCCGCTGTTAGCACTATGCCTTAGGTTTGCCCTCCCCCAGGCACAGGGAAATGAAGTCCCGGGCACAAAGATGAATGCTCATTACCACTCCAAGATAGGTTTGCTGGACGCTGGCCCAGCCTAACTAACTATTGCTGTGTGAACCTTTTAAGAGGCCAGATTAGAAGTCTATCTCAAAAAGGCCTTATTTCATTAAACAAGTAATGAGTGGGGGAACCCTGTTCAATGGATTTTTAAAACTCGTCTCATGTAAATCATATGCACCCTGACTGTACACAGCTAGAAAACTGGCATGGATAACGACTGGGGGAAACTTTAGAACGCAGTTATACCAAATAATAACCAGTGTTAAATGGTATCAATCAACCAATACTCCTAAAATTTGTCCTTTGTCTTCATATCATCTAGGGCTGAATTGAATGAAATGTAGTCCTTTTTGCTCTTTACATACTGTACTAAATTAAGAGATGGGTCTTGATAGTTGTAATTGATGGGTTTTGATTTTATCTCTATAACTAATTGTTTTGGTAAAATAACATGCCCCTTTTCTTATTGAATAAATAAAAAATGGTAGAAAATATATAAAGTGCTTTAGACAGTAGAAAATATATAAAGTGCTTTAGACAGTTTGCACCCCACCCTCTTGCTATAAGTACATAGAAATTAATTGGGCTAATGAAAGCATATATGTAAAAAAAATTGTGTTCCATGCATTAACAGAAATTGATGCATGTTAATTAAACTTGCTGTCACTTTTTAGAAACAGGCTGGTAGTTCAAATACTTCAACAAAATCATCTAAAGAGCCTAGTGGAAATGATTCTGTGCAAGATGATGATTCTGCAAAAGAAAACCAAGAAACCTCTAAATCAAATGGCATTCCTGCAAATAGGAAAAAAGGTATTAATTACAAAATAAATTTCCTTTATGTTAAAAATCATACATGAAGAAAATTATATAATTTAGGCACAAAATTTGCAAAATGTTGCAGATGTGTTTTGCTGTTAAGGGGAAACCCCCTTTTTTCCAATGCAAAGAACCTCAAATATACAAGTCTATAACTTCTTCCAAATTTTGTGCTGACTTAATGTGTTTTCATTCTGCAGGTTCTCATTGCATTTTATTTTATGTATCAAGGTCGCATTCAAACAGGGTTCGTACACCTGAAACAGTCCTGAAATTCCCTATTTTTGTTCTGAGGCCTTTAAAGCTCCTGATTTTTGCTTTTGATTCCTTGTTTTTATGTTCCACTCCTGAAAAAAGGAATTTTCTTGAATAATTGCTGTGACATTTCAAGTGAAAGCTTCAAATTTGTGCATAATTAGTATTTTTTATTTACAATGTGAGTACTATACTAGTTACACAAAACACCGAGAGCAACAAAACATGAGGTGCGGGGAACAGTGTTGGATCATTAAACTTCTTAGCGTTTGCCAGAATATAAATTGAAGAACGAAGTTCCTTGTTCTTGAAACATGTTGAGAAAGACAAATTCGTTAGCAAGTCAAAGAAACATTTATTTTTAACTCCAGCTAAGCAGTAATAAATTAGTAAAAACAAGTAAAATAATTGTCATGCATACCACCAGCAATATGCTCGTAAGCTCGAATTAGTAGAACAACAATCAACATATTAAATTCAGTTAAAAATAAAAATGGCAAGACGACCAGCATCTTCATAAATTGTAGACATAATTAAAACCTAGTATCATTCATAGTCTGCCAACACCAGCCATCCACAAGCCGACCAAACTCGTTGAAAAAGACAGCACGCTTCCCAACACCACCTTCAACTTGTTCTTGAACATTCCATCCGCACGCAGTACATTTTAAACCCAAACAAAAACATGTCACTACTTGAATTTTGCCATCTCAAAAACAAAAAAGAACTTCCTCTACGATTAAATGCCATTGGCTGTCGGGAAAGACGTTGGAGCTAAAAAATATGATGTCATACCTAACGGAAGAAGCCAAATTTTTGGGTGACGTTAATGTGCTTTACAGGTTTTTTAAAGTTTTTAAATTTAAGGTGTTAACAGGGGACACCTGAAAAAAATTTCCATTTAATTTTTAAACCCCATTTCTAAAAAACCAACAAAGTGACAGTGTAATGGTTACAAGTCATAACTACATTTCGGACATAACTAAATGTGCAGACGGGGCTAGCGTGTGGGGCCCTACTATTTCAGGGTGCTAAATTAACTAAATGTGTGTGCTTACATAGATATATATACTTTTTTGTGTATATGAAGAGGGGTGTTAAAGCCTGGTCTTGCCCCAGTTAGAAAATGACCTAGTTATGTCCCTGCTAGCATAAATCTATTTGTTACATCTCCCTGAAGATTTTTTTGACGATTCCAATCTCCAATGCTGCAGGAGAAAGGTTTTTTTCTGTGATAAAAAGAGTAAAAAATTATTTAAGAAATACCATGGGGGAGGAGAAATTAAATAACTTAGCTTACCATTGGCTTACCAAATGTTTCATTTGTACACTATTTACAGATAAAGTCTCATGGCTGGTTTAACAACTCTTCATATCTCGTGGTCATAGCGGGCATGTCAATAAGATCTAAATCAGGATTGTGTGGCATTGGTATAGGAACAGGGTTAGGTGACTTTTCTCCACCAGATCCCTACCTCTTAGCTGAAGCCTTAGGATTGCGTGAGCACGAGGCTGTTGGCTATATCAGATGACACTCCACCAGATCCCTACCTGTTAGCAGAGGCCTTAGGGTTAGGCGAGATAGTGGGGTCCCCGGATTTTACATGCACTTAACCTCAAGTGTACTTGGTGGGTCTTCAGCGGGTATCGAACACACGACTTACCAGGTGGAAGTCCGACATCCTATCCACTAGGCTACCACGGCCCCTAATCACTGCAGGAGAAGGGTTCAGTTATTGGATGCTAGTAGGCGGAATGGGAACTTCAGGGGTTGACTGATTAGTTGAAAGATTACTTTGATCTAGCCTTAAGTGTACCCTATTTCTTCTGAATTCCACCCTAGTTGATGTTTTTACCATATGAGAACGATGAGTTTCATGCTCTTTTATTACACCTGGGGTCCGATCTCGGTGACCAGTTTGAATATATATTTGTTGATTTAGTTTTAATTTTTCTAGATTTACATGTGATCCATCACAATATTTCTTTTGATTACTTAATAAGTTCTCTTAAGCCTCTGCTGTTGGAAATTACATATTCTTTTTAATAGGTAGTTTGATTGATTTCAAATGCTGAACATTAGCACTTATGCCATTTTTAGTAGGTAGAGGAGATCTCGATGATCTTTTCCCATCAACATTTATGCCGGAGATGGTAAATGATATTTTGGGGCATTATTGAATTCAATCCAGTTTGGATCTTCACTATCTTCTAGAACCTTCAACATCAGATTCTTGATAGTGCCATTCTACCATTCCGTTGGATTTATGGTATCTACGTGAAGAGGTGACACTTTTCACATCATATTCTTTAAGATAGGATTTTAATTTATAACTCAAATGGCTGTCCATTATCCGAATGCATGCATTTCATTATTTCATGGTTTCTAAACATTTGTTTCCCTCCTATAGAAAATTATAGAAAATCTATGGGACGTTCTTGCAAGAAAGGTTTATATGCATGGAAAGCCATTTTCTTCAGTGATCAAACTTAAATTTGCAATTACAGAAGCGTGGGATTGCAATTAAGAAGCATTTGGCTATTTCAGTGACTTCAGGTGAAAAAAGTTTTTCCGGGTTAATACTTCAAAAAATTTATGTGCATCTAATACCCAATATGTATGTAATGTCATTCATATGTATCTCTTAAATGGGAAATTTTTGTTTTATTTTTTTTCAAAAATAGAATCTTTTCCTATCAACTTTTTTGTTTCATTTATAGCAAGTAGTATAAAGTATTCATTCCTTTTGCATGCTTAAGAGAGATTAGAATTTTTGGTTTATATTTGATTAATATGTAAAATATGTATTTTGGAACAGCAGAGTTAAGTGATTTTAATTATTTGAAATTATGAAAAAAAAGCAAGACATTGAGCACCAAATTTTCTAGTGCAAGCATACACCATTGGTATAATTCAAATAATACTCCCTTCCTTAACCAAAAATTGTTATGCCTTCCATGCATGCAGCTTGGAGGAAAGTCCGTTGGCTTTAAAAATTTGAATTTCAGCCGCTATTCATTTGTTGCAGCAATGCTTGGCTTGACTCGCTAAAGATGACTCTTGGATTGTTCCTGTGTTTTGGATACTGAGCAGTATTACTAACAGACTACTACCTAAAAGTTGGTTTACATATTACTTCCTTTTGTCACTTTCTTATTCCTTTTCGTTGTTTTCCAGGGACAAAGCAAAAGTGGGTACCATTAGAAGTTGAACCAGTGAAGACTGATAAGAAAAAAAATACTCGAAATGCTATAAAACAAGGGAATCAAAAAGAAGACATCAGTATTGGAGATAAGAAAAAAGGTGATAAAGAAGATTCTAAGAAAACAGGTTTGATTTTTTTTAAAAAAAATAATGTTTAACTTAAATTAATAAGAAAATTCATCTCTAGGAAAATATCCATCCATCATATCAGTGTTTGTGCATGCTTAATCCAGGAGGTTGATAAAATATGGCAACTGTCTTTCAAACATCAGTCCAACGAACTTTCCATGTCAAACATGACAAGCAACATTAAACACAAGCACAATAACAAAAAGCATGGAGCCAATTTAAAGAATCACTGCCTTTGAGGCAATATTTCCTCCCAATTGCTTCAACAAAGCAAATCCAGTGACAGGTCTGTCAAGTGAGGTAAAGTTCTTCAGTGGGCCTTTTATATGATGCCAGCAGCTCAACATAATCTATGATGTCATGCCTTATTAGCATGCTGGCTGCACACCTCAACACGGCTTTACAAGGTATTGCATATTATGCTCACACTTCTCTTTTCAGACAGATTCCGCAATTTGTTGAAAAGGAACATCTCAACATTGCAACTTCAGCAAAATATGCCTGCTTTGGGAGACAACAACAAGGCACAATGTTTCGGTCAGAATACTATCACAAGGTTTCAAATTAATCCTAACCATCATACAGTGAACAATGGTGTAAATGTTTCATATAATATGTTTAACTTTTAAATAGTTACATTATATTTAAGAAAACATTAAATAAAGCCTTTTTATTTAGCACAGTAAATACAAGGCAATTTGCAGCACACAATTTACAAAATTTGCAATTGTTTACAAAGTCTTCAAAAACATGTTTGTATGATTGCACGCTCATCTTTGAACACAACAATGAGATCATTCTTTTTTTTTCTTTTATCATTTTTACATGCGTCAGAATACCAGTAATATTTCTTGTCATTGATTCAGCTCCATCTGTGTGCACACGCAATAAGAGCAGTTTCTTCCATTATTTTTTCAAATTAAGAGTTGACTACAGTATGGGACTTTAAATTCGGAATGCTCAGGCCGTAACCTTTCTGGATTTTGGGTCCTCCTACAAAAACTTCTGTTAATAGCATGAGAACTCATATTATTTGCTTTGGAACTTTCCATTAGCTTTATATTCATTCATAGCATCCATATTTTATTACCATATATACCAGGGCTCGAAAATATGTTGTTTGACATGCCTGGGCATAAAAATTCCAATCGGGTGGATCCACTGGGGAGGGGGTCTTGAGATTGGTGCAATAGCCCCCCCCCCCCCCCCCCGCAACAAATGAGATCCAAGGAAGGAGAAATAGGAACATAATAGAACTGTTCTAAACAAATCGAGCGAAAAACTAATGAAAAATAAAACATGTTCAAAACAATTGAAAATTAAATCCTAGCTTAAAATCTACGAACACACAAATTTTATCGTTCCACAAAAGGGGGAAGGAAATGCAGAAAGACAGAATGATTTATTAGTCTCCGCTTGTCAAGAATTGTTTGCATTTGACCTTGATACGTAAAAAGAAATTAGCAGATTTATGTACATTTTATTAACTATCTGTTGATACATTTTGTGGGGGGGGGGAGTAGATATGTGTGAGTGACGGACCATGGAGGTCTAACTTCAGAGTAGTAAGGGACCGTTCATAAATGATGTCGAGCTTTTTTCCCATAGATTCGATCCACATCATTTATGAATGGTTCCTAAGGCATCTGCGAGGGACGCCACAATTGCTATTCTGTTGTCAGATTTAATTTTCATTTAAGCGCGGGGGGTTGGGGGATAAACCATTTACAACAAAGATACCGGATAAATCATGTTCTTTTCATTTCATAAAATGCGAACCAGAGATGGTAGAACACATCTGGCATGTAAAACTACTGAGATGGTTTTTCCACCCTTTTTGTATCACGTCTGTGTGTTTTCTTTCTCGAGAAAGAACCAAGTCATTTGTCAAGTAAGGCATTTGGACTTGGACTATTTTATTCTATATGTCTGCATTACGGTAAAAATTCTTTTAAACGTAAGTTTTACATTTTTTTAATAATTAGCTCCATTTTTATGTTAATTGATGCAGAGTCCATAAATTTAAACAATGTAACTTTAAGTACAGTCGTGCCCTTTTATAACGAAATCGAATTGACCCAATGAAAATTTTGTTATTACTGTAAGTTCATTATACAAATAACTAATAGTGCATAGCAAAACAAAGGGTAATTCAAATTATTACGTTATAACCGTAAATTCGCTATACACAACTTTGCTAAAAACAAGCACGACTGTAACATCAATGTATAGCAAAGTTGTGTTGGCAAATTGAATCTTACTTGCTTACTTTATTGATAATTTGCTCCGATGCAACTAATGGAAATTGTCTGTCGTATTGAAATATAGTTTTTTCTATTCCATGACTGAATGTTAAAGTAATGTAAAAACGGGAAGGGAGATGAAGAAAAATCTATGTTCTTTATTTGTAAATTACAATTAAATTAAAAAAACGAATTTGCAACTGAATAGTTTCTTATGCTCTTACACGTTTAAACTAGGAGGGGGTCATGGTGGACACTGCAGCATTGATGTTTATTTTGCGAGGGGGGGGTTCAGGGCTTTTGAAAGAGGTTTGGCTGATTTGGGGGTGAGTCTGTATATTTTCAGGCGGTGCGCCATTGCACTGAGGAGGGAGTACCCCTGTTACACAGCTGTTACTTGTTTCTAGATCTCTTACATCTCAAAGTGTAATGATAGCTAAAATAGGGAAAATGACCAAGCTTTAATTTGATAATCGCTCAAGAAGCCAAGATGATCGATCGAGAACTGAAAATGATCGCTCGAGAACTCGAAACCATCACTTGAGAACTTGAAGTGATCACTTGAGAAATTGAGATGATCACTCGATCATCAAAACCATTCAATTATTGAAATCTCTCGATTATGCCCATCACTAGTTTTTAGTAATGGTGTGAGCATATGATTTTACTAAATGGGCAAGTCAAAAAATATTTTATTTCATTTATTAAATAGAAAAATGATTAAAGTGCACTCAATGTAAAATTTAATGCATATAATTGTTTGATTTCTTTCAGCTGTCAACAGCAAAATAATTCAGATTAAAATTTGCTTTTCTTCTCTGTACTTATGAGTGTACTATTATTTCTGGTAGGGTTAAGTTTCATTTAAGTCATGCTTTTGTGTTAAAATTTGTTTATCATTATTATTAAAAAAGAATTATTTGCTGTAAAAAAAAGCTGAAAGTGTGTTTTTGCATATTGTTAAACATGCCATAATGTTTCTATGAATGCAACATAATAAATATCCAAAATACTTAAGGTCTTTTTATACAATCAAAAAAAATCTGATTTGAATCAAAATAATCTGATTTAAATTTTAAATCTCAAACCCAGTTATAAATATAAAAAATAATACAATTAACAAAAAATATTTTAACACATTTTTGCATCTCTACCAGCTAATAAGGGTAGTTAAATCTGTTCTAGACTTAGTTTTACTTTAAAATTTTTCTTAAGTTAAAGTTAAATATAATTTTTCAGCCTTTGAGGGAATCCTGAAGAGCCTTAGAAATTCCACATATTTTAAGCCACTACTCCTGAATGAACCGAACAGCAGTTATCAACCCTGTATTTGTTATGTGCTTAATTTGTTGAGCTGTGTGTGTACCCTCCTCAGTGTTCGTAAATATCATGGTATTTTCAAAAATATCAAAAATTTTTGATATTTTGATATATGTTCCAATATTTTTGATTATATCCGATATTTTCAAAATTATCCTCTTTGCTGATGATAAATATTTTTGGATTTATCTAACACAACTGACACCAATACATATTAGACTTTATATAAAAATTAATACAAAAAATTATTTTATTATAAAATAGTACTTAATTATATATGTGGAATTATAAGTAATATATATATTTTTTAAGCACTTATAATAAAATTTTAAGTTAAACATTTTTCTCTTTCAAAACACAAATTATAAAACTATCTTAAATTTCGAGAATGTTTTATTTCTTTAACAAAAGTTTAAACAAAAATTCAAGTTTGTCTGCTCTCTCACTTCCTAGCCTGCTGCGCATTTTAGACGAATCTATACCAAAGCTAGAGAAAATTCTCTCTAACAGTGTTGTAGTTGGTGAAGCAGTAAACAGTTGGATAACTACACTTAAAAAAAATTCTTTTAGTATTTGTTCAGTTGTAATATTGTTCCACCAAGCTAATAGTTCTACAATAGGGTTGGTTTGGAAAAAAAAACAAATTTTTCATTTTCAAGTTGCTATAGCATGGAAAATTTGAGATTGATGAATACAGGGTGGAAACACAGCCGGGAAATCAAGAAAATTTTATGTTCTGGGAAATATCAGGGGATATTTAAAGTTTCTCCAAATATCCGGGAAAATTAGTTTCAATCTCCAAACCGGCAAGCGTCCAGAATTTCCTTTTGTTGTGCATGGTCAACTTGATTGCAGATTGCCCATTGGGTGAAAGCACCCTTTCTTTGACTAAGCAACAAGAAAAGGTAACTTTTTTTGTCTATGAGCTAAAAAGACATTGCAATTTTGCATAAAATGACGCATGTCGGCATTGATACTTTCAGCACTGTTTTTCAAGAAGATTAAAAATTGGCAAAAGTATCTGTTTTTACTACTAAATTAGTGTTTATATTAGCTGCTCTGTTTTCTTTTTACATTAAAATACAAACACTTTTTTGTTCATATTTGTGTAATTTATATCTTGTTTATTATGACATAAAAATTGTGTAACTTTTGAAGTTATATTTATCTGGTACTGGGATAAAAGAAAAATTTCTCCTGCTTTTTTATTTTGTAAGGTTGGCCAGTCTTATTGAATCTTAGCTACATATTTTCAATTTTTATTTTATCACTAATGAGAGCTATTTTTTATACAGAAAATAATAAAAAGGAACGCCCATACAACCAGCGATCAAGAGGCAGAAAAGGTAGAGGTTATTCCAATGAATGGAAATTACGAAGAAGAGGTTTGTATTTATTTTTTGCTGTATAATTGAACATCTAATGCTGTAATAATATTTCATTAATTTATTCGCTAATTCAATAGAAGCATAAACTTAAAATAATCTTAATTTTTGGAAATTTATCATATCTTAGAAAAGAGCTGAACTCCCATCATTATCACGACCACAACCTCCTCCCCTTTCCACTTATATACCTTTATTTCTATATACTTCTACAAAATTTTACTACAATTTCTGTTAAATTTCACTTTTTAACTCTAAATATATTTGATGCAAAAATGTAGGAAGTCTTGTTATTAAAAAAATATACAGTATTTGAGCAAAAAATGTCTACATTTTGGCCAACAATGCAAAACCTGCAGGAAGTTTTACTGTTCTCTTGTTAATTGAAGAAAAAGCAACTAAAAGTCATCAATTTTAACTGTTTTAGAGGGCTCAGTGTGTTAATGATTTTGATGTAGATGATGAAAGTAAGCTAGAAATGTTTAAAGATGCAAAATTTGAAGCATTATTGAACAAATACATGTGTCAAAGAAAATTTTTCAGAATCATTGGGAGTGACTTAACCAGCAATTTTCTTACGCCTCCAAGCCATGGGAATGGTCCAAAAGCAAGGAAATTGAGTGTTATATGAATTAAAGTCAAAATGCTTGAAAAGGAGAATTTTCTCATACACACAACTGCTTCAAGGAAAACATTTGGGTGGTTTTTGCATCAAATGTTACTGGTGTTAAGAAGTAGATTCATTGTCACAGTCCAAAGCACATGAAATTGCAGGATAAACCTAGCAATTCATCCACATGAACGGCAAAGTGAAATATTCATGTATCATATCCTATACTCTGTATTTAACAGGATCAACTGGATATTGTGTTACCAGTTGTCGAAATTGAATGGAACCATCACAATGGATTGCAACCAATTACAGTTGATGCTTTTGAGTTGAGCATGAAATTAAAAAAACTCATATATGTACATTGAGACACAGCCAATGGATTTTGCAACACAAACAATTGTTACTGAACTAGTCAAAAACTACTTGGAAATGCTCAAAGGAGACGTTTTACTAATGTGCGGGTTTACAGTTTGCTGCTTACAGGCTGAATGCCGCCTGTGCAAAATTTCCTACAAAACTAAAATTGAGTTAGAAAGTAAGCAATGTGAATGTTTTTAGAATCACATAAAAAGCAGCAAACATTTTATTCCAAAAAGAATATAGTATAATATGTTTACATAGTAAAGATATGATCACCATTCCTTTCACCCTTCTTAGACTTTTGAATTTATCCTGCTAAAAAACTTGCCACTTACGAAAGTTTTCTGTTGTAAGCTATTAATTAACTGATCTATGGAAATCTGGCACTGTGTTACAACCAGCTGAGAGGCTTTATTCTCTAGACACTGCTTCTTTGATCTACTACTTGTTTGAATAAACGACTCATGGCCTGCCCAATAGGGTGGTTCACCAATACATGTAAAAAAAAAATGTTTCGTATACATACCGGGCCACCCCTCGGTTTTTTTAGACTTGTAGACAGTAATATTCTGGAAGAATTTCAACTTCATATTTCAACTGCAAGATGGTGCGCAAGCCCCTCCCAAAGTTCATAATTTAATGTATTCCATTGTAATTTTTCTATAAATTGTATTTTTTTTTTAAACCTGCAAAATTTATATATATTTTTTTATTTTATAATATCTTACAAAAAGAATAAAACAATTTAGAAGTAAAAAAAATAAAAATGTAAGTTTATTGTGCCTTTTAATATTACAAAATACTGTCTAAAACTGATTTTTTCGTAGTTTCTGATGGAATGCATTTTCTGTTTGCTTCTACCACCTGCAGCAAGAATTGCTTTTCATCTTCGTCATTTGTTATGATTTTATTGAAATCCTCAATAAGCTTAACGCCTCGTTCTGCACTATCATTCACTACTTGTAAATTTTGAAGCCGTTCTTTTCCTTTACGATAGTCATCATTGTCATTCCATTTGTCAGGAGAAAGGTTTAAAAATTACTTGCCTATATTCATACGAGATAAGAGTTCTATTGTTCTCCTTGTCGCAAAGTCTGACAGTCGCACACCATCTTCTTTGAAAATGTCAGGTTCACCTCTTACATTATGTTTTTTAAGTGCTTGCAAAGCTGTCATTCGTTCTACAATTCTTTGTTTTTCTTCCATTGAAACTTTATCCGAAAAGAGAGAAAGTCCTACTAAATCATCAGATAAATACCACATATGACGTTCCATTACTTTTTTAGCAGAAAGTGCAATCTCTTTGTCGATTGATATATAATTTTCAATATCTTTCAAAAACTTGAAATCTGTTTCAGGTGCTTCAATTGCAAGATGTGCTTTTGCCCATACTTTTGTATATAAAAGAGCACCAAATTGCACAAATCTTAAAATCTGCCTTTCTTCCCTCTCTGTTAGATTAAAAACATCTCGCTGATCTCGAAATAAATATATCTTTAATGCATATTGTAATTTAGCCATCCATCGAGCATGATGAATTGGTCCTGGTGCTCGCCAATGAATTTTTGCTAGTGAACATCCCAAGACAATCAATGTCAATTCGAAAAGTTCTTTGTAATCATCTCTGATATAAGATTTAGCGGTTTCCATATAATTTTTAAGAAATGTAATAGCTGGTTCTGCAAATACTTTTGTTTTGGTATTTAGTTCTAGTGTTTTATAATTATCCTTCGCAACACCATTCCAAACAGCCTTGAATCTCTTAAAGATTGGAATGTCTGGAGAACTTGAAGACCCAAAACATAAAGTAAATGTTTTTGCCAAGACTAATTCCATTATATGATGGCGGCAAGCTAACCAGAGAAGTTCACATTCAAGTTTTCTTTCTAATAAAGCACAGGCTCCATTTAAACTACCAGTGTTCACGCTCGTTGTGTCAAAGCATATTGCTTGAACCAATTCTGAGACATTCCACTCTTTTAATAAATTATGTATAGCATTAACTGTGTTTTTTCCAGTTCCAGCAGTCAGTTTTGGCACTCCAAGGAGCTTATTAAGACCATCACCAGATACAAATACTGGTAATCGATCAACATTTCCACAACCAAAAATTTCAGGGAGGAGTTTGCCATCCCAGTGGACTACTAGAGGGAAATATGGTCTAAATTCACCTTTTATTGATTCAGCATACTCCTTCCGTGATTTTTTACGTGTTCGCTGAATAGTACTTCTTGAAACTGGGAGGCAAGATGGATTATGACCAAGAGCTGCTGCGAGTGGAACAATTAGACGAACTGCTTCACGGTCGGATATTTTATTCCAATCTAAGGCACTGGTAACATGAGTTGTAAAAAGCTGTTTCTTAGATACTGTGTCTCTGTGTGTGTGCTCCTGTTCCTCTAATTTTGAAATGTTAGACTTTATCTTTAACTGTGTTGGAACAAATTCATCATCTGATTCAAAATCAGAAGTCCCAGACCCAGAGTTTTCTGCTTCATTAATTGGACAAATATCGGATGAACCGAGTGTAGCCGAGGATGAAGAGGCTCTAATACGTCGTTCTTCTTCCTCTTTTTGTCTCTGAAGAGAACGCTCGTGCTTTTTCTGTAGTTCTTTATCTACTAAACCCATATACATCTTACGATGGGTTCTTTGATCTTGAAGAAAATCAGAATCTTCTTTAATTTTTATCATTTTCATCGCCTCTTCATGAGCAATATCAAAGAGTAAGTCCAAATTTTCAAGAAATTTATCCACTCTTAGTTGTTGGGCTGTAGAAGATCGTCCTTTGTTTTTCTTTAACAAGAGCCAAAGAGAATGAATGCTTTCAAGTTTTTCAATTATATGTTTCTTTAGTTTTGTAGGAATAGCAGATTTCTGCCATAACTGCATTAATTCTTCAACTGTCAAATGGCTAGCAGATCGTACCATTTTTGATTCTTTCAATTGGTAATGAAAGCGCTGAAGGACTTGTCTTGTCGTAGCTAGTTGTTTTAATGTAGTCAATGGATCAACTGTTCTTAGACCAATCAGAAAAATTTCATTACTACGGCGAGTTGAAACTGATGCCATTGCTAATTTTTAACTGTCAAATTTCTTTAAATAGAAAAGAATGGCTATTTTTCATAAAATTAAAGTTGTTGATCAATGCCAAATTTTGTGAATTCATTTCACATTATGCTTAGTGTTTGTCTCATTAACTGTAACACAAATAATGTTAGCAACACATAATATTAAACTAATATTTAAAAAAAGTTATGTAACATAAATATAATTCTTGATATTAATTTGAAAGCAAAAACTCCACCATTAAATATATTTTAAATATAACTTTCATTTGTCCCTTTTTACTTAGGAATAGCCATATGCAAAATGGCAAAAGGTAAACAAATATCTAACAAAGAGATGTTTGTTGCCAGATGCAGAATTTGAAAATATGTAATGTAATTTAATTATTTAAAATAAACAAGGTATTATCTACCAATCTATCATGTAAAATTAAATGTTTCACTTCTAATTTGTTTTCAGTTGGTGTTGGTAGTGAGATGACTTAGAATTCTTGTTTTGGTTTAGTGTTGCCATTCATAATGTAATTAATTATCATAAATAATGCTACATATAATAAAATATTTTAGAAATAATAATATACATATACATATATAATATAAAAAACTAAATTTCTACAAAAAACTTCTGCGAAAAATTTAAAATATTTCTGATATGTAAATTATTTGTTGCATTTCCTATACTCATGCTAATGTTAAAATGTAGAGGGTCGTTGAGCACCCTCTTAGAATTTGAGTAAGAAGCTAAAACTTTCCCAGCATTATATTACTGATGAATCTAAAAAAAATAGAAGGTGGCCTGGACTCTAGCTCAAAAAAAAATTTTTTGAACCACCCTACTGCCCAAGCAGCACTTCTCTTTTTAAAACAATGCAAGTGGGCCAATTCTTTCATTATCAATCATTTTTTTCAAATGTAATTCATATTTTGCCAGAAAGATAAAAAAAAAGTTGTGGCTAGCAAAATACAGTGCTTTGAATGATTAATTTGTGCCATTTATTTGTACATTAAAGCCCCAATTTAAACAAATAATCCTTTGAAACTTCCGCAATTTTTACATACATAGTTGTTTTTAACTTTTTGATTTCTATATCACCTTTCACAATGCAGAATAACATGTATCAGGATGTATGCTGCTTCTCTACTTTTATTTTTCAATGTGAAATGTAGATGTTATTGTTTTTGATCATTTGATGAATGAATATTTTAACTGTGCACACATCCTTATGGAGCTACTGCCGGTTTTACTTTTATCTGTCTTTTGCTTTTATGTAATATTTTTATCATCTTGTGTGTGAGATGATTAAATTTAAATCTTAATTTGTAGTAATCAACACTTTTTAGCATCTTTTCCACCTTTTCAGCTTTTTCTCAGGATGATGCTACATATGAAGGCAATGGATATGCTCAACCTCAAGAATTAGCCTATTATTCATCATTCTATCCTTGTTATTGGAGTGGATATGCAATGTCAGAAGAGGCATTAAAGGATTCGGTCAAAAAGCAAATGTAAGTGTTATTTATAATTTTATACTGTAAATCATACCATTTGTTCTAAGTTCATAAAAATACATAATTTCTCACATGTTGTTTGACTTTTATTCTTTTTCTTTAATTTATGTGTGAAGCTGAGTTATTGTACATGTTTTTCTTAAAACTTTGATCTTTTTTTCTAAAAAAATTATTAAATAGTTTTATTCTTATGTCACACACATTTTGCTTAAAAGTCTTATGTTTTTTTTTTGTCTAAAACTTATTGAAAATGCACCATGCATTAATTTTAAGTATTTTTGTAAAGTGTATAGCTAGCTTTCATTATTAAAACAAAGCAAAAAGAAAATTTCTAATTTTTTCAGTGCTTCTTCAATTATTTATGAAAATCAAGTAACTTAATGTCACTTCAATTTAATTGACAATGAAATACAGTAACCCCTTGTTATATCGCTCTCTCGGATATATCACGCTTTTCTATGTCTCCGAAA
Organism: Octonoba sinensis; assembly: GCA_038502835.1. Lineage (NCBI taxonomy): Eukaryota > Metazoa > Arthropoda > Arachnida > Araneae > Uloboridae > Octonoba > Octonoba sinensis. Next base: position 147,838,778 of record CM076598.1, read on the forward strand.
ATTTTAAGTTTGAGCTCTAGAAAGTAAAAATATTGCATTTCTGAGTAAAGCCCTTTTTCCCCCACTAAACAAAGCCATCAAACAGGCATGATTTCCTTTCTCCTGAATTTGCTGCAGTTAAAATCTACAGCAATTCTCCTCCCACTCCCCAACTTAAATGCCTGCAGAATTATTCTACTCAAACTAGCTGACGTTTAACTTGTTCTTTTTGTATTGACCTAACGCCCATTGAGTGAAAGAGACAAATGTTTACTGCCTAAGGAGAAAAAATACACAAATTTCTCGATACCTTTTAATACAGAAAGGATTTGCATTTGGCTGAAAAATCCAAACTATACAATCCCCTTAACCAAAAAAGCGAGAGTGATAGGTAAAAGAATTTTCTAGGAAGAAAATAGTTACCTTTATCTTTGACATTGGTTTCACAGCCTGCTCTGGTTTCCTGTACAGGTCCACTCAATTTACTTATACATTTTGAGTGTTTTCTAACGGCATTGGTTCTATTGCGCATTCAGATATATCATACTTTTTTGCTGTCCCCCGTCAAGAGCGATACAACGAGAGGCTACTGTATAATAAATTAAGAAAAATCCAATCGCTGATTTCACATTCACAGGGATCAGAGTTGTCCTACATCTCCTAAAATTCCTACTTTTGTTAAATGTGTTTTATAATGCCCTACTTTTTAAACATGTCCCCTATTCCTACAATTCACGTATTTTCTTCAAAGTGTGAGGAAAAAACAAAATAAATAACTGAAAACTAATCACTGAAAACATTTCGGGAAAAGCAGTGAACTAACGCTGCAGGCAGGCTAAATGCATGCTGGCACTTCCAAACCCAATAATGAAATCTTTTCATTCATTGGCCGACTTACATTTTGGGCTCAGAAACCTACTGTGCACTCTACGTAAGCTTTCTTGCATGTCTTACATAGTGTGTAGAAACGGTAGAGACAGTCTACTTCTCATTTGTCACTACGCCTCTTTCTTTTCTCCTCATATGTAATTGGCTGCTAAGTATGATGGCAGCTATAGTATACAGCTAAGTATTATGGCATAACTAAACAACCAATCCTTTGGTTTAGCTATTAGTCTTTTTGCAGCCAGATTAGTTAGTTTTCTGGCAATAATGTATCATTTCAAGTAAAAACTGCTACTTCAACGGCTGCTGTACTTCGTGTTTGTGTTCTTCCTCACGTGGATTACTTCTGCTATTGTCGCTTCTTTTTTTTTTTGTTGCTGTGATACAGGTAATACTTCACAGAATTTTAATTCATCAGTAGATTTTTTTTTTCATTTTTAATAATGTTACTATAAGTTTGTGCCATTTTCTGTTTGGTTTTGAAAGAAAGCAAACTCATAAATGCCTCGGAAAACAAAATCTGCTCCCGTGTGAAATAAGTTGAATGAATTATTCATTCAACTTATTTCACATGTTTGGCAAAGAACTCTATCTATTCTAGGAAAAATTTCAGGTAAATTATTTAATGTTTAAAATAAAATGTGTGATAAATAATTGAATTTTGTCCATTGTTCAAACTACTACTTTGTCACAGATACCAATACTCATGCTCTCCAAAATTAGATTGTTTTATTTGTACAGTAATATTAAATTATTAGCTATGAAGTTGTCACTTTATGTAGTTTTATTAATGTATTATTCTGTTAAATTATAAAATTCTTTTTTACTTTCTTTTAGTGAGTACTACTTTAGTGAAGAAAACCTACAAAAAGACTTTTTCATTCGGAGAAGAATGGATGCTGAAGGATATATACCAATTTCTCTAGTAGCAAGCTTTAACCGTGTGCAGGCATTGACGAAAGATATAAACAAAGTCCTTGAGGTATGCAATAGCTTTGAAATAAAAAAAAATGAAATCTATTTTTTTTTTTACAATATAAGCTTATTAGATTGTGCTAAGTTATTAACTTATTATAATGTCCCATTCTCTGTGCATGGTATTGCTTTAAATGTTAGTCATATAATAACTGAAGGCTAATCAAAACCCATTCTTGCCAACTCTTCAGGTTTCGGCATAAGACTTCTTTCTGAATTTTGGAATCCTAAAGTAAAAGTCTATGGGATTTAAAATTTAAAAAATTTGAATGCTTGCTTTTAGAGAAAATAATTCCTGAAAAATGCAAATGAAACAAACACTGATTTAAAAAATCTCAAAGTTTGCTTGTAAAAGAAGAAAAAAAAGCATGTTTACTTTTGCATGAAACAAATGGAACAGATGGTCATTGCTTTTCTTCTCCTCTTTCATAACCACAGCAACAAGGCTAGAAAAGAAGTACATCGTGAAATGAGATTGAGGAGCCAAACATTGATGTACGCCATTTGCTTTATGTATGACTGTACAGCTGTTGCAAAATGAGTGGAAAACCAAAAAAGAAATATTCTCAATCATTTCTTCCTAAGTATTCGACTGAACTTGCAACGTGCCTATTGCATGGCTTGTTAAGTTGAATTTGACTTGTTCAAGAATAATATTCTTGAACACGGTAAAGTTTGGGTGATACTGGTCCTTGATGTGTTTTTTTTTTTGTATTTTTTCTTTAATCTGGCAGAGTGCATTATTTTTCAAAATGTGCACATGTTTTTCTTATCAAATGTTTGATCCTCCACATAGTGATCCTTGTGCAGCAATATTGAGTCGTTGGCTCCTACCCAGCCGAATCCGGAAGGCACCGTTAAAACGTGTCTTGTTGCTGACATTCCAAAAGGAGTAGCATATGCGAAGACTGTTTGCCAGATCAGTGGGCAATAAAAGGAAACCGTGGTGTTTGCTCAGGGCAATTCACTGCTTTCCTTCCTCTGCGGGAGTTGACCTTAGAGCCACTGCTGGTTGGCTGTCAGCTTCTGGAAAGTGACGAGAAAATAACCATCTTAACGTTGAGGAAAAGAGTGCTTGATAAATGTTCAGTGGTCCTATGTTAGAGAAGGGATGTAATAGCCATCTCTGCTTGATAATCTATTGCCAGTTTTAGTCAGATGTGGAATTAATCCCTGGCTGGATTCCTGGCATTTTGGAGTAGTAAGACTTCTTCCTGCACAGTGCTGATGTTCCACTGCGTTGACACTCCTAACAACCATGACTGATGTTAGGTACTTTTACGAAGAATTGATTCGCAAGTGTTAAAGCACATGTTAGGACTGTGTATTGCTGATATGAGTGGCCATAAAGTTTTCAAAGATGCTTTAACCCTTTATTAGGTGGTGGGATGTATGATTTCCACCGCCTTATATCACTAGTTCATCAAGTTATAGATGTTTATAGTAAGCTATTTTACCCTTTTTGAATGGTAGAATCTTGCAAAGATGCTGGGAAGCATATTTACCGCCACATGCATCAATATTCCCATAATAGAACATTCCCCTCCCCCCATAGTGTTATAGTTTAATAAACCTATTCATTTTTCTTGAAAATATGTCGGTCATTTCTCTCGCTTAAGACCCCACCCCTCTAATTTTTATTTGTCGGTTTGGAGTCGATCTTCTCTCCATTTACCATGACCACCATTTGTTCAGTAGAGTTTAACATATGGAGGGGAATATGATATCAAAAAGCTCTTGGAAAATATCAAGAGAAGTTTGTTGAATGAACCAGCTCTAGAAATGTAACTAATTACTTTTCAAATTCATCAAACAATGCAGAAAGCTGTTACTGCAGCAGAATTACTATTTATGAAATTTTTAATTGAACAAAATTATCGACAATAAGAGACTTGTTGTCGTCTGAAAAGCTGAAGGACATTTCTGTGCAGCTACAGTAAGTGCTATTTTTGATAGGTATTGATGGGGATCTACAATACAGACTCAAACTTGCACCAGATTGTTGTTAGTTTTTTATTGATGACACCATTAGGAAAATGGAAAGCTGTATATTGTCAGTGAGCCCAATTCAGGATCGCTTGACCGGGAAAATATTTTAGGTGTTTTAAGGAAGTTGAATGTCCCCCTGAGCGACTGTGTGAATTTGTGTCAGACAATGCACTGGTAATGCTTGGAGAAAAAAATGTAGTTATATGTTTTTTGAAAGAAAAACAATTATGAACTTATCAGCATTGGATGCAGCTTTCACCTCATAAACTTGGAAAATGTTCATTCACCCTACATATGTAAAATTTCTGTGTTAACTTTGTTTTTTCATTTCTGTTTCAAGTCAATTTCTGCTAGTGAACAATTAGAAGTCAAAGATAATTCACTAGTAAGAACAAGAAATGATCCACTACTTTGGCCGATTCATGATGCATTATCATCAGACTTCCATCCAGAAGCTCCAGTTTTCATCCCTGGGAAGCCTTATGTACTGCCAGGTATCAAATTTGTATAATTGTATTTAAACTTTGAGTCAATGATCAGGTATCCGGGTTTCTTTTTGCTACTTTCATCATAAGTATTATCATTTCTAAGTAAATGTTGGCAAAATCAATTCTGATCCTGGCTATTTAAATGAACTGCACTAAATCTATAACCTGGTTTTGGAAAAAAGTATTGAGTTTTTTTTTCAGTAGACTTTCTATACCATTATTCAATAACCAGAGACCTGGGTACCCATTATTGTCTCTCGTCTATATGTAATAGGAACATGACTATTATTGTGACAAATATAATCAAACATAATGCAATTTATTGTTTGTATCTGTTATAATTGTGTATTGTTATTATGCATTTATTATTTTTATTATTATCCTGACAAATATAATTCTTGAAAAAATACACTTCAGTTTTGTATTATCACAATCACAAAAATCATTATAGAAAACATGTTTTATATCAGCATATTTCCTTTCATTGATCAATTTCAGCTTCTTAAGCAAAAATAACAGGTTATTAATTGCAGGTACTTGTATTGTATACTCATGCCTCAGATAAATGTAACTAAAAATATTAATGCGAATTGCAGGTTCCTTGTCAACGAACACAAGAGACTTAACGTTGTAGCTCACATAGTGTTATTTAATGCTACTTCAAAATCCTTGTCTCTGTTTAAAACAAATTAACTTGCAGAACCACAATAGATAAAAGCAAAGATCTTAACAATTAAAAACATAAACGTAAACTCTACATTCTCCCACCTTGAGTTAGAAACCAACTCGACACATATTAAAATAAATCAAACAGTAAGTTACAAGTCTAATTTCACAGGATTTTACACAACATGTCCACTTCTGGTGCACACATGTGGTAGCTTCTCTTGAACGTCATCATCAATAGAGGCCTCTTGAGATATACTTTCAATCCCCTTCTTTGACTGAAAGGTAGAAGAAAGTTCCTTGTACTTTTCATCTGTCCTGTCTAACTGGAGCATACTTCTAAAGGGAAGATTCTTTGAATGGGTGGCAATAACTCGAAGCCATTAGCAATTCGAATGCATACCAATCTAACAAAATTATCCGATCTTATAAGAATTGCAATGACAAGTCCTAACGGCCAATTGATGTGTTTTCACAACCAATGAGAACAAGATCACCAAAAACTGTATCGTTTCTCTAACATTTCGACTCCCTTTTCTTAATTAGAAAGCCAAGATTTTCAGATATAGAAGCCTTTTGTTTTACAACTTCTCATCCACTTCATCACAATCTAAAATATCAGCAGTATGGATATCATGTAGAAATAAATCTGGTAAAAGAGGGATCAGTTTATCACTCTCAGAGATATCAGTTAGGGGATAGGAATTTAATGAATTCAGTGTCACATAAAATAGTAGTCATCTCTTAAAAATAAAGATATACCTTCTTCAACACCTTTCTAATTATTCTTTGTGAGGCCAACTAGGCTCTCCCATTAACCTCCCCACCAAGGGCAGAAAAAGATTAAAGTGATATTGTGTTTTCTTCATAGTGCTGCGCTTAACAATTTTATTCCAATGAATAGTGTTTAGAGCATTAGAGGCACCAACAAAAATTTGTACCGTTATCACAATATATAATACTCTGTCTTCCCCTCCAAGATATGAACCTTTAAAGAGCTTGGAAAAGCGATTCAGTAGATATAGATGTCAATAGCTCTAAATGGATTGCTAGGTAAACAGCGTGTATGGACAAACATATCCATGCTTTAACTTCCCCTTTTAAATGTAAAGGACCTGCCATGTCTATGCCCTCAATTTGAAAGACAGCAAAATGACTAATCCTATTTTCTGGAAGTTGAGCTATAGGTGTGTTCAAATGGCCTCCATTTTGTCATTTACAGATGATACATTTTGAAATCACTTGTTGAATAGTATTTATGTTAACAATGGGTTACAAGTGTTGACAATGAGGAAGAAATTTAAAAATTCATACAAAAAAGAAAACTGTTTTGGCAGAAGGAAAGTTTAATTTAAGAGACTGGCAATATGGTGGAGGAAAAGATGTCTTTCCATCTACAGTATTAGGAATTTCTTGGGATTGAAAAGAAGATCCACTGTTCCTGAAATTAGATTGGTAAAAACTAAGAAAACAGTTTGAGCTGGGTGACGTTATCAAAAGGAAAATTTTGTCAGTAACTCATAAAGTATTTGATCCTGTAGGATGTGCCTGTCTAGTTTTATTATTTCCAAAGTTGCTTCTTCAAAAGTTATCCGAACAGAAAACCTCTTAGGACTTGAAAATCGACAAGGATTCTGAAAAGGGATTCTTAAGTTGGTTTAAAGATTTACATCTGTTAGAAAAAATCAGTATATTCTGATATCCGGTCTGAATATCAGTACCTGGCAGGAAAAAATGCAGGTTACCCCGTATCCGGCAAAATCACTATTCGGTTCAACCTTTGAAAAAAGTTAAGCCCAGTGAGACAGACATAAAAGCTTATCCACAGTACCATGTTGTCCTTCGTATTTTTCAGCGGAAAACTACAGTGCAAGTAAAAGTAAATGTAAAAATAAATAAGTTCAATTAATTCCCAATGAAATACCAAAGCATACAATCAATTGCAATACAATAAAAAAACATCCATTTCTTATAATTAAACATTATACTGACACATAAAATACCATAAAAATGTTTCCAGTAAAAAGAAAGACACATAAATTTGACAAGATGGGGCTGTTAAGTAGCTGGTCTCTGCTGTACACTTTCGTAATTCAATGTTGGTACTACAGTATCTGGTTATTGAGTGTAAAATGAGTGTTTGGTTAACGATGCTGGAGTTGAAATTCATTCTTCCCTAATGGCTAATATCTTTATATGGGTTTATTTTTTTTTAGGAATTCATTTGAAATCTATAAGCAACTTTAAATAAAATTATTGCTACTTCCATTATTGAAGCAATCTTCACGCAGTAAAATTACTTATTTTAAAAATACAGACAAATTAGAACAAGTTCTATTACAGAGATTTACCACACACAAATTTTATTTTACTATCAATAAACTGTTTCTAAAAATCTTTAATTTTTAGAAATATTTTTCATATTTTGTAGAAAGAAATAACTTATCTTTAATTGAACTTTTTCAGAAACTTAACATTTTAATTCTTGCTATAGAGAATGTAAATGAATTACTTTTAAAATTAATTCAAGAGCAATCATCTAATTTTTTCACACTTATTAAATATATTTTCCATGTAGTGTTAAGAAACAGACTTGAATACCAGTTACAAACTTTAATGGGTAAATAAAAAAGCATTTAAACATTGTTATATATTGCAGATTTTAGCCTATTTTATTTTGAAAAAAAAAAAAATTTAGCAAGCTTTTACTGCTTGTCAATCAATGAAAAGCAAAGAAAACAAAATATTTTCCCAATCATGCTAATATTTATTCACTTCCCCATTATTACAAACCCTCACCGCCAGCAGACGCAAGTCAGAAGTTCGGAATTAGGCCACGCCAATGTTTTGAAAGAAGGAATCAACACGTGAAGGAGCGCTGAAAAAATAGGTTTATTTAAACAGTTAACAATTTAATAAAACATACTTAACTGCAGGCAAGATTTACGATACAAGATTTAAACTCCACCTTCACTATGTTTAGTCATAGTGTTGAGAATACAAAAATTCATTGTGTATCATTCAATTAAATTTTTCAAAGTCCTTCAAGTTCATCAATAGGCAATCTCTTGATATGGTCCTACTGTCGTTCCATCTAATTTTCCCTATGAAAAGGCACTAGGCATCTACCGTGTAGGATCCATTGTAGATTTGTCATCATTCGATAGACGTAAAATTCAGTTTGATGAATCAATGAAGACTTTGGTAAACAGATTCTGGTTGTTAAACACTGTAATAGGATGTAAAATTGAAAAAAAATAATAACATTTTTATGATCAACTCGTAATGACTAAAGACAATTTAATAAATATTTTTGATAAAACTTAAAAGCATCAACTCTCTCTTAGAACAAACATTTAAACATTAAATAACATGCTTGGTTCTCAAAAACAGTGAACCTGCGTAATTACTGTAACGTGGCTCACAGGGAGGGGAGGTACGTTCAAAGCGAATACTCGACATAGACACGGCAAAGGCCTACTGTGAGAGCATGAGCATCACAGCTGAGAGGGGAGTGCTGAGAGAGTGAATGAAGAGAGAATCTGAGAGTGCACACAGAGAGTGAAGTAGTGAGTGAGCAAGCACTTGTTTCCTCCTTTTATACACGTCCGATTTGCTGACGTGATCGTGATGTCATTAATAGCTACTTTAACTTCATTAACAGAAACGTTGAAATCAATATTCCCTCCATACATGCCACGTATTCCACCTCTAGTTCCCCGGGTTTGGCGACACTGGACTTGCCACTCGGCCATGGTTTCACTTTTCAATGCGCCATTGAAACATGGCGCGTGAGATTTGAAATGCTCGAGGAACACCCTGAGACTTGGATTCTCATAAGCCATTCACAGAGGAAGGTAGGCAATTGAAAAAATACTTTATAGTTCACTAGTGGGCCTGAGAATAATTAAAAATAATGGGGTTTTACCCAACAGTCACGATATCATCGCCAACTGCGATATATCGAAAGATGCAGTAATTGATATTTTGCGATTTATTGATATATTGCCCAGTCCTATAAGCTCATTTCTTAGGAATTTTGTTGCTGATTGGGTGGGTGTGATAGATAAACAATTAAACAACTTACGACTTATTTAAGTGAACAATTAACAAAATGTAGTTTTTTTTTGCCTATTGATAATTCAGAATTTTAAGGCTATAACAGCAAGGCTATTGTTTTTAATATACTGGATGTACAATAAAATTATTTTCCCCCTCCTTTCCTTTACAACACGTTTGCTAAATGAATATCTGCTCAGAATTTTTACTATATGTCAAAACAATAAAAAAATTGACATTGCTATTTCTCACTTATATCCTAAACAATATTGTTGTGTGATGTTAATGACATCAATGATATTTCTGGTATTACAAAATGTAATATTTGACAGTTTTTGACAAAAGACTTTTGACATGACAGTTATCAAAAACCTGCCAACCCTGTTTTAAAGAATTCTGAAAGAGTATTAAAACAATTTAATTATTTCAGTGTTATTTCATTATTTCTTCTTTAGTCATAAGCTATATTTGACTAATAATTTCAGTTCTTTTTCATTGCATTTCATCATAAAATTTGCACATCAAAATTATAAACAAAATAAGTTTTGTTTTTAAATGAATCTGATCTTTTTATCTTGAGTCTAGATTGCTGTATTATTATTGCTTAATCATATTTTGCTTTATAATAAATCTAAAGAGAATGCATTTTTGCTAGATTAAATGGTAATTTTCTTAAGAAATCCAAATATGTTTATTTCTGTTCAGGAACTGAAGGTGTTGCTGGAGGTGCTGTACAAACAGAGTTATCACAGAAATCAAATATGATGATGAATGGCAATAAAAAGGAAACAAGATGGAGAACAAAATCATCTACAATGGAGGTATGAATTTTAAAAAAAATTTTAAATGAGGAATATTCTAGTGCAGTACTGAACTCCAAATTCAGAAGCCCCTGCCCCCCCCCCCCCCCCCGCTTTTTTTTTTTTTTGGTTTTTTATAAATTCTGAAAAATATTACTTTTCCAAAAAAATTATTCAGAATCTCATGCTTGATCAATGATGAAACTAATGCATTTCATAAGAATCATGTTAAATTTATCTTTAGTAAAACCAACTAAAAATATTAATTGTTATAAACATATATTATTACGTGGTTCATTTTTCACTAGCTGGCCTAGACACTATGTGTTAGCTATATCAAATATAGTATCATTCCGTGGAGAACAAGTGAAACACGTGCCCAACATTCTCTCCCAAAAATGGCATACATTTAGTTAAAATTTCCCTTTTGAAATTATGCAATGGTCCTTGAAGTTCTCTCTAAATAAAGGCAGCAATCCCTAAAAAATTCCATTAGATTAAGAACACAACTCCCCAAAAATCCTCCTTAGATTAAATACAATGGTCTCAAAAAATCCTTAATTTGCATGAGGTCAACAGTCCTTAAATATCAACTTACCCAGAAAAATCTCTATTTGTATAAGGACTATAGTTTCTAAATAATGTCAACAGTACATGTGAACTAAAAATACATTATCTAAATCGTAGTATAGTGTTTATACAAATTCATTAAATAGTATAATGTTTCAAATCTCCCGTGCTTTCAGGGCATTAAAGAAGAAAACTCAAAAGTGTCAGAAATGGATGAGCTTGAATTCAAATTTGATGAAGAACTGAATAATGAAACTTTTGATGGTCAGACAGCTTCTAAGACAGTAGAGTAAGTTTTTCTTTATTTTTTTCCCTATTACCTAGTAATTATATACATTTTATTTGAAAATTTTACTCATCTGAGTATAATTTTTGATGATTAATGTTCCTACCATTTCAATTAAATACACCAAAACTCATTTATGATGTCTTTCAAGGCTCTCTCTCTTATAATGCCTTTCATTATATGTATGACGCTATAGTCAAACAATTTCATAAGCAATCAATTTAAAGTGAGTAGTGAAAATAAAGGGACTAGAATTTCTTGAGGTAATATCAGAGATCCATCATCACAAAGTACAATGTTAGTTATTTTACTCAAATGCTTCTATTCAACCCAGACCCAAGTCCATATGTCATGTATTGTTGAATTTGTTTTTTCATTCAAGTTTAAATTTAATTCAGTTAAATGCTTATTCATGTAGGTATGTCATACTGAAATCTAAATAATGACAAATAATAGAATATAAATATGTAATGTGGAGTTTGATGAAAATAAAAATGCAGTAGAAGAAGTCCTGAGCTAGACGACAAAACGTAGAAGATGAATTGAAGATTCCGAATTTTCATATGCAGCCAAGAAGGAAGAAAGCGTGCAGAAGTGCGTAGAGAGTGAAGTTTCAAGTAAAAAACCAGCTGAGAAAATTTCCGATGAAGGAAAAGAATCTGTAGTTGCGAAGAGTGCATCAGAATTAAATTGGGTAAGAAAAGCTGTTTTGAGACCAGATGGAACACAGGTGGACGTTTGTTATTGCGTCGAAGGAACTTGACAGAAATTTAGATCTCTCAAGGACATTGGGAAATACTGCGAAAGTAAGAATTTAAGTTTTAAAAAAGAGTTATTTGATCTTCTTGGTAAGAACATTTCAGCCGGAAATATTAATTTGGAAATTATGGTTTGACACCAGTATCAGTGAAGAACAAAGCAACGTAGTTGAGATGAAAATTCCGACAAGTTTCAAGGATGCGAATGAATCCGAGAATGCAGAAGATTTGCAGAGAACTATGAAAGCTAGTAACATTTTTAAAGTAGTAGATAAACCACTGTATAAAGTTGTACTAGGAAATAGATCAATTCAGAGTGAAAAAGGATGAAAATAATCGGATTGCGAGATGATCAATGCCAGATTGGTTACTTTTGGATGCACGCAAAAACACGGGAAAGTTTTTGAAGACATTTATAGTCCAGTAGTTAATTTTTCTGTTATTTGATCATTCTTTTGATTATAGTTTGTTTTTTTGGATGGATGAATTGGTAAGTTGATATTAAGAACGATTAAGCAAAGCTCACTCAAGGGTACATGAAACTTGCAATTTTTTCCTCCTTAGCATCAAAAAGCAATAAATTTTAAAAAGGCTTTATACTTCTTTGAAATTACAAAAAATAGATTTAAAAATATAAAATAGCTAGCCCTTGCTCCATTTAGTAACTTAAATAGCTGGTGCAAAAGCAATTGTGAGGCTTTGCAAGTTTATTGAGTAGGATAGAGTTCTCTATGCATGAATAAACAAGGATGCTACAATTTTAGTCTTAAAAACATAATTTGATTGAGTTTTCAAATCTAAAAAGTTGTTTTAATAGCATGTTTGTATTTTTTTATTCTGTTCTTAACAGCAATAGAACCTTGAAAATTTTCACCTTAGGGGAGAGGGGAGATTGCTTCACAATTGTTTGAACATGTGCGTATAATTAACGTACCAGGATTGGCAATATGATTAAAACGAAGGGTTCTGAGGTTTAACTCCCCTCCCCCTCTCTAAAAAGGTAGTTAAACAAGAATTAATTTTTTCCTGGAGGAGGTTTTGGTTTACAATAATTCTTACACATATATCTGGGTTCGAGCAACAAGAAACAATGTCCCCTTTGTGTCTATCTTTAAAGCTTCGTTCAATCCAGGCATTCTGTGGTGCCATCTCTGTGAGGGAATAAATCTCATATCTATTATTATAAGCAATGTAGCTTTAAACGGTACTCATTTGACATACGTTCAATTTTTAGGATCTTATTGCGAGAATTACGGAGGCACAATATACTTTGGTGCACTTAGCAGTAAATCTCCAATTAAGGCAACTTCAGAATTTTTGTTCTTAAATAGTTTCACTTATAATGCATAAATAATTTGTTGTCTAAACATAGTTTGTGGTACTTTTTTAGATTTAAGTAAAATGAAATGAGGTAATTTTGCCTAAACATGCAAACCCATAAATGTTTTTTCTTTTTTGAAATCATACTGCAGGAGTGGTACATAAGCCCAATGTGATAAATTTTGCATTTTAGGAAGAACATGCAAACCCTTCAATCGTATTAAGGCAGTTTTTGTAGAGGGCTTTCCTGGTGGCAGTAAATTCGTCCATTTATCAACCACTGCCCACATTTGCTAAATGTGTTGACACCCCAAATGCATACAAAAATCTTTCTTTCAAAAATTGTTTTAAATAATAAGTATATATTTAATGCTTTTCTTCCTTTTATGGGAAGATATGTCCTAATTATAATCAACTGTACCATAAATGTGACATACTTATGGGAAATAGCATATCATTCAGGCGCAATTGGCTTCAGCACTTTTTGCTATGTTTAAAGTGGAAACAAAAAAGAAATAAACACTTGGCACCAAAAAGGTTTCAATTGTTTCGTATGTTAATGTGAAAAAAAATTGTGACCAATATAACAAATTACCAAGAATTGCTTACGGAAATATCTTCAAAGAGAAAAAAATTATTTCCACTAAAGATATTTAACTAAAAGGAATTTAAACACAGCTGAAAGAAAAAAACGTGTTGCCACTCAATCTAAAAGATAATGAACTAAATTAATTTAAAGAAAACAGGCTAAAGAAAAGCCTAACCAAGGTGTTGCCAAGAGTGCTGATTTTGGGTGTTACATAAGAGAAATTAAAGTATGACATATTGTCACAAAAAAGCGTTGACATTTGCAAGCTGCATATGAATGCATGTCACATGGAGTTATCAGTTTATATGTTGACAAAGAAGAAAGGCTGACAGATGCTCAACCTGAGAGTTCTTTCATCCTTAAGGCCTAAGATAAAGCATATTTCAAACAATAAAAATCAATGTTAATCTCTCTCATTAAAATTTTACCTTTTAAAACCTTATTTGAATATGATATTTGAAGTTATTCAAATAAATTTCGTCTCAACAACTAATTTTTGGAATTAATTTTTGAAGCCAAATATGTTTAATTAATACAATTGTCCTTTTCATTGCATACTGTTGTATTTGATAATGTTTCATTAATACCATACTATTAAAAAAACAGGGGCTCCATGATAGAAGTTTATCTTAAATAGGGTTCCATGTGCCAACAAAATTAAGAAATGCTGCTCTAGAGTTGGAACTAATGTGATATAATCCCGCCTTGGCAACTTTTTCTTTGGCGCCAAGAAACCATTGCCAACAAGAAGATTTTTATGTCTCCAACTTCAATTAGAATACAACACTCTAGGTGATAATTTTATTGCCAACAATGTCATATCATGCACATAGCAAATACGTCAAGAAATCTCACTAAAAATAGTAAAATACTGAAAATTGCAAATTATATCTTACACACAATATCGACACTACTATGTAAAGCACGTATAGCATTTTTCAAGAGCAATTCAATACATTAACGGATTGAAAATTACTCGAAAAATATAAGTATTTACTTTACAAACACTAAACTGGAATAAAAACCCTTTGTTAAAAGAACACGCATTTTATGCACAATAATAACTATTGCAATTATTTATCATTGCATAAAATGATAGGCATTATTTAATGAAAAACATAATTAAAATATCACGCAATTCAACGCAAAACCAATGTTTAATAAAGCTGTCGGAATTTTAAAATAAGAGACTCCATTACAAAATTTATAACATTGAACAATTAAAGCACATATTAAATCAATCTATTAGAATCCTACACTAAAACTAGCATAAAAACCCTTTCTTGATAAAACACACATTTTAGGCACAATAATGATCATTGCAATTAATTTCATTGTGTAAAAATGATATGCATTATTCAACAAAAAACATAGTAAAAATGTTGCGCAATTCAATGTAAAACTTCAAGTACATTTTACATTAAACTAATGGAAACCTACTTTAACAAAACTAGCAACGTCACTAATTTATCTAGCAAATATTTTAGAACAATTGAAAAATCATTTTTTTAACGTTACAAACATATATAATAAGCAGATAATAAATTTACAAAAATAAAGAACTCACTTTAAACTGATTGGCTATTCAATATTAAGCCCAAATCACTGCAAACTTACACGTTTCTAACACAACACGTCCTGAACACGTTTCGAAAAAATGGCGCCTTAGCAAACTTAATGAATTCATTGATCTGGCCATAATTGCGAACAATTGAACCGAATTAATGCACCTCTTCCTTCAGCAACAGGAAAGATCTCCACAAACTTTAAACAAAAAACAAAGCTGCTTATTAGTAAAAAATAAATTCTAAAAGTACAACCATGACACCGACACTGCAACATAGGTGTCCCAACATCCACCGAGGGTTGCCACACATTACGTCAGCCAACACCGATTGCGCTGGGTTACCACAGAAACTAAAAGATATTGCCAACCAAAAATCATTAAAAATTGGCACTCTAGCTTGAATGTCGCCAAGGGGGGATTATATCACAGCATTGTCTCTAGAGTTTTATCAAATTGTTCTGTGAGCCCGTTGGTTTGTGGATGGTACGCTGTTGTCATTTGGCGAGTTATATTGCACGGAGAGACAAGTTCGGATACTAATTTCGACTGGGATACTTGATTAGGACACTGATTAGTCTGAGGGCACTGATAAGTCTGCAATAGTCAACATAAAAACACCAACTTCCATCCTTTTTTCTTTACCCAGTACAACCAGAGACAACCAAGGGCTTTTGGATGGTTGGATAATTCCTTTGGCGAGCATTTTATGTACTTTGGAGGGAAAAATGTGCCGTTCAGTCTGTGATACTTTATAAGCTGTCTGATTTATTGGTGCATGATCTCCTATGTTGAATCTGTGTTGGGCGCCAATTTTGCTAGAACCTAATTTTCTATTTGACACGAACAAATTCTCAAACATCTGAAGATACCATGTTGGACAGCTTCTTTTGATTTAGTAACTACAAGAGTGTCTCATCCATGGGTGCATCCAAGACTTTGGATGATCGCCAACAAATGATTGTGCATTTGCTAAGAGCATACGTTTAGGAATGAATTGTGGTTTGGCTTGTCCATTTTTGAAAGTTCTCCCTTGGTATTATGAACAGAAAAGAGGGTGGTCGAACTGAGAACAACAACATAGGTAGATAGCCTGGAACTTGGTGTACTTCAGTTCTGTTCTTCCTGCGCATGGATGGAGAGTACATAAATGGAGTTATAATCATGGAGTTGAGATATTTTTTACATAGATTTTATTTTGATTAATTATAGATTTCTAAGATAACTTCATCTCTTTTTATGTCTAACTGTATAACTGTAGACGGAAGTTGCTTCTTTTGTTCTATTTGCTTGCGTATATAAAGTTCTTTTTAAACTGTTTCAGGAACTCAAAGCCAGAATATGAGTTAAGTGATCAAGATATCAACAAACTAATCATTGTCACACAGAGTAGTAATCGTAAGCATGATCGAGGTAATAAGCATAATTGGACTCCTTACATAATGAGTCAAGAAATGGCATCGACAATTAATGATGGTCTTCATTATTATGAACAGGATTTAATTGGCAGATATGTATCCGATGTTAGTATTCTTTTTCTGTTCTGCTCAAATTAATTGAAATCATATTTATGTACTAATGTTTTGTAGTATTTGCTTTGTGTTGTTCATAAGCTTTGCATTGATTATGTATGCAAAATAATTCTAAACATTAAAAGCTAAGAAGCCTTTTAAATTTTCAATGCTGTGAATTCTACATAATCTACCATCTTCAAATTTTCTATTTTTATTGAAGGTGATCGATCATCTGTATATATTTATAGTTTTAAAGCAGCAAGGACGGAAGTTTTAAGAACTTTGGAAGGGTGGTAAAATAAACATGAAGCCTCCTAATCTTACTGTCCTGAACAATAATTTTGGAAGTTACGTTTAAAAGACTAAACTTCAATTTATTTAATAGAAATAAAACAAAAAAAAAATTTGCATTTACAGCATTTGAAAAACTTCCAAGAATTTTCAAAATTGAATTCACTAGGTTGTAAAATCGCATTTCCGACCTTAGTGAAATGGTTATAAAATTTGCATGGAATGTAATTTTTGTGAGGCCCTCTTATAGACCTCTCTACAATGAAACAATGGGGGAAGGAGGGAAACAAAATTTTAATTAGGAAGGGGCCCCTTATGAGCTAGGGCCTCTGGCAGCTGCCAAGTCCACCAACCATTTAATACACCCCTGGAAAAAACCTTGATTCTTTTTTCCAAGTACTTTCTTGAAAATTTTCCCACCCATAAAATTTATTTAAATGAAGCCTAAAATCTCTTTTTCTTCACAATTTAAAATGGCTCCAAAATTAATATTTGTAGTTAAAAATAGTTAACAGTACCTGCAAGGCATTGCCTATGAAAATGACTAAGAGTGTTTTTACACAAAGGTGACAAATACAATATTCCTGTTTTTTCTTATCTGTGCTTGCATGGATGAGAAAACACAGGAATATTGTCTTTGTTTCCTTTGGTATGAAAACACCTTAATAGAAAACAGTTTACGGTTGCTTCATGAAAAAAAATGAGTAAAGCAATATAGCACCCTTAGTTGATCTTAAAATGAAATTACAGGGAGGGGGCGGAGTACAAAAATAATAAATAGAAGTAAAAAATTCACAAATGTTAGCCTTAATAAAAGAAAAGAAAAACGGCATTCCCCAAAGAACACAAATTCTCCAAGGGAAAATATGACCATGTGATATGCTCGATGAAAAAGTGAAGAACCCCTAGGGGGAAATCCCTTTTTAAATGGAAATGTGATAGTCTGGGAAAAGTCAATGGAAAAAATTTTAAATGAAGGAAAAATGCAATTTATTAGCTCAAAATCAAAGAAAAATAACAGGATCTTGAAGGCAGAAGTTTCAGTTTTACTTTTTAAAATTTTTGAGGAAAGATACCTTTTTTTCCTTTATAGTCTCTCAAAATTTGGTGTAGTAGATTATATGCAGCAAGTATCATTTGAATAACATTTTTTTTTCTTTCTAAAGCAGCATTTTTTTCTGAAGCATTAACTTTTTTTCTACAACTGTTTAAAGCTGTCTTGGGAAAAGATACAAAAAATCATTTAAATGGGGCAAAGTATTTAATTACAAATATTTTATCCCTCTTTCTAGATTAGATTTTATTGATTTAATTTTAAAATCCAGCATTCGAGGTTTGTTAACATGCCCATTGACATGCCAAAAATTGTTTCTCTACAAGCTGCCACCAAGAACAAGGCTGCGTTTTGCTACATTACAGTGTCGCTTTTCTATTCATTTTGTTACTGTGATTCTGAATAATCAAAATTTACTTTGTATGAATCAGGCTTGGAGTAATCGCAATTACGTAATCGTAATCGGCTGTAATCGATTACATTTTGACGTAATCGTAATCTGACGATGGCATATTCTCATAATCATAATCGAAATTGTGTAATCCCGTAATCCTTTTTCTCCCTTAAATTTAATCGTAATCTTAAGGAAAAAATCCGTAATCTGCTGGTCCTGCAAACGTGTAATCTTGACCTGCTGAAAGCTGAAATTTTTAGCTCTACATTGGATAGAAGAGATAAGATTACAAGAAAAGGGATTCGAATTGTGCACTGAAGTCCTATCCTAACTGTAAATAACCTATGGGCGATCATAATATAAAAGGTTCTGTGTGGCGGTCCCAGAGCCTTAATGGCAGGACCATATAATAGTCTGCTAGAGATGCTTGTTGTCCTACTTGTTGCAGGGCTCTCAGAATTCTTAATTGCGGCTCCACTCTCCACGGGGAATGGCTGGAGAGACCGAGAAGAAAGAGAGTCTGGTCTGGATATGTCACTCGCATCGCCTTGGGGCTCTCGGGGGGGGGGGGTTTCCGGTCTCCTCGCGTCGTTCAGTTTCGGTAAAAGAGCGGTAATCTGTCCGCAAGTCAAAGATTTCGGGGTAGATAAGAAAGGGGAAGGTGTCTGACCAAATGCATCCGTCATTTTGCTTCCTTAATTACCCCTTCAAAACATATTCAAACAATTGGGCAATAGGCGAGAGTCTGGCAACGGCATAATAAGAATGAACCATTTTCCCTTTCAATAATCGAAGCAGACTGCCCCCCGAAAATCTAGTGGAAAGAGTACTATCACCTACACACATAAAGAGACGCACACACACACAAAAAAAAAAAGAAATGCCTGTTGGCGTTTTTTTTTTTTTCTCCTTTCTTTAACGGCAGAAGTGAAGAATTTTTCTAAAAAATAGCACATTTACACTTCAGCAATTTAGGAGCAGGTGTTACATGATGCTCTATGCTTAAGATATATGAAATCTTAACCCTGGTATGTGTGATTATTATTACTTCTTTTCAATATGTTCTTCGAATATTTAAAAGATACATACATTTAAATCTTAAATATATTTATATTTTAATGCTAATATTCTTTTTAATTAATAGGTATGTAAAAGAAAAAGTGATTTATGTTCACACATTCTACCAATTGTTTTTTACATGCTGAATTAATATTTAGGAATTATTTTTAAAAATTAATTATCTTTTTCTTCTTAGAATTACCTCCACAGAATTTTGTATTTCAGTTGCATCTTGTATGTTAAATTTGTGTTGTAAAATTACTTACACTTTATTTTTTTATTAAAACAGTTAGTACATGGAAAAAAATTATATGCTCTTGCATGTTAAAAAAAAAAAAAAAAACAACACAAAAATCATATTAAAATATTATAGTCATTCGTATTATAATTATTCTTCATATTACTTTTTAACGATTACTAATTTTGCTAAGAGTTATTTGAATGTTCATGTTCAAATTTTTTGAAATTATTCTAAAATGCAGCATTTATTTTCAAAAGATTATTTATCTCTTACACTATCTGAATATTTTGCTATCCCGTGCAATTCATGCACATTTGGTAATTGGTGTTATGTAAATATTTGCACAATTTAAACTAGAAAATAAATACAATGGAGAAATATAGTACATTTTCAGAAATTGCAGCCAACTAAATCTTGATTGTATACACACAAAATAACAATGAACCAGGTAAATCACTTATGCATTATATATACATTTAGTGCATAGTCTTTGCTTATATACAAAATATGATCACTGTAGTTATCCCTCACATGAGTTTCAAATATTCGAAAAATACTGAATGTGCCTTTCCTGATTATATATATACATATATATATATTTTACACATTTTTCATTTCTGCAACGACGTCATAATTCCAGAACTGTGATGTTGAAATTATTTCATTATAATTGCATTCATCATCATTTCAGTTATCTCTTATTAAATCAAAAATTTATTTACAAATCATAACTTTTTGATTTATGACACTATTGTGAAAATGAGAGTTGTATGCATATTATCGGATAATTTTATGCTAATCTAATCATAATCAAAATCGTAATCGGATGTCATAATCGTAATCGATTACATTTTTCAACGACTGTAATCGCTGCCATAATCGTAATTACTTTTTGGCAAAGGATTACAATCGTAATCGTAATCATAATCTCTCAATTTCTCCCTTTGTAATCGTAATCGTAATCGATTACGTTTCTTTGTAATCGACTCCAAGCCTGGTATGAATAATCCTTTAAATAGAAAGAATATATATTCTGGGGATTTCTGATGCATTGAAACTTCAAAACAAGCAACTTAACACATAGAAATATTTTGTTTGTTGTTCATTTTATTTTTAAGGCTGGAAAAACATTTCCTGCTAAGAATGCACCAAAATTTGTTTATGAAGCATGTAATTGTGTTTAATACGAGGCTCCAAAGATCAAAAACTAAATGAACTGTGGAAATTTCCTCAAAGCACATTCAAATGAATCTAACTTGAAATCCTTCCGCCTATTCCAATGGGGTATAAATGAGAAAGAAATGTACTTTGGAAAAGGGCAGATCATCCTCCCTCATGAGCCCTTTAAATATAATAAGCTGCGAACTTGAGAGCAGGTTTAATTTCAACAGTAGTTGGAACCAATCCTTTCCACATGATTTTCTTACAATAACGCATTTTAAATCAAATGCAATTGTAAAAATATGTTTTACTATTGCTATGTTTTAACATATTTCTTGAAGAGGAGAAGTAGAGGATGTGTATAGCTCAAATAAAAAAAATTGTGCTTTAATTTTCTTTCATATTTTAGCAACAAATAGTGATTAACGTATATTAATGACTGTTGAGATCTTTATTTCATCAAATTATCGCATGGAAGTACTAAACTATAGAGATATTGGAGCTGTTTTAAGTCAATGTAGTAAAAGATATATATTTTGTTTCATTTTTCATACAGACAACGTTTTTATGCAACTAGGAAATTTTTGGTATTGCAATTATGAAAAAAAAATTGAAAAGTGATAAATGTTCTATATATTCAAAGCAAAGTATATCTCAAAAATTTAAATTTTACAGTCTACAATATTTTTTTTTAAACTGCAGTTTTTTAATACATTAATAGTCATGTGAATATCTATCTCTTTAACAAGATTAAAGGTAAAAAATGTGTTATTCTCTTTCACCTCTACATGTTTGTTTATGTTTTTTATGCATAGCTTTTAAACAAACAATATTTGTATTAGACGGGTATGCAAATGTAAAAATATGGCATACATTTCAAATATTTAAGGTTATTTGTAAGATTTTTTCATTTATTTTGTTACATACGAATGTGTATTGCATTTGTAGTTGAAATGAAATTCTAAAAATTTTTATTTTCTTTGTTTGGTATGCAGTTATTTCTTCCTAACTCCTTGATTCATTTTATGCTTAATTTTGTAGGTAGTTATACTTCCTCTACAGCTTTCTTTTTATTTCTATAAACATTGCATTTATTAGTAAATGCATTTGTAAAAAGGTGAATTGATTCTCTGCAAAAAGGGGAAAGAATTTAAATTCAAATTTAATTATTTTGTTATGAAGCATAATTTTGACCACATGAATATACATACTTATATAAAATATTATCATTCACTTGAATTAATAAATAGTAAAAATTATATCAGTTTTAAGGTTTTAAAAGCTGCTCATATAAAAATAGTGAAAATAATTAACATAGATTATACACTAGGAATGTTTGTAGACTAAACCAAAACTGGAAATCTTAGTGAAGAATGTTGTAAAGGTAACTGTTTATCCCTTCCAAGAACTAAAAGCATGTTTTTAGTTTTTGGTTTACGCAAAACTTTATTATAGATGTTACTGCAATGGAAATAGTTTGCAACTGTTTGTTTTTGTTTAAATGGTCCCAGCTGTGAGAAGTGGGGTTCAATGAAATGTAAAAGTCATTTTCCCCGAGTTTGATATATTACATAGTTATTATCTAGGAGTAACTCAAGGGGTTATAGAATAAAATATCTTCATGAAATATATCAAAAGATGGCTTCTTAATTTGAAATCAAGACATACGTCACTTGACAAATGTGGTATCTGCCTGAACTCACAAGGAGAAATTGATGAAAAAAGTTTTATACTTCTGTATACTTGACTTGGGTGCAACTTTTTCCCCTTTTTTTTTCAATGTTTCTTATTTATCTACCATAAAACATTGCATTTAGGTAAAAAAATGAATCATCAAGAACTAGTTCCGAAAAAACTTCTTTGGATGACCCTTATTGGTTACTGCAAAATCTGCACAGAAATATCGCCCAATGTATAGGTCAAACCAGGGAATTAGTTAAATCACATTTAAGACTACATGTATGTGACATTTTGTATCTATTACAGGGTTCATACTTCACCTGGTAAACCTGGAAAAGTCATGGAATTTGATATCCTTTGCAAAAGTCATGGAAAAGTCAGGGGAAACCGTAAATTTTTGACAAAAACCTGGAAAAGTCAGGGAGTTTTTCCCTACCAGGGACCCCTTGGAGATAACCTATGCTCGTTGCAATGTCAGATTACCAAAAAAATAAAATATTGTTCGGCATGACATCTCCGTTCGGATTTTGATACTTTTTCGTTAGTGCTGTCCTAGACAAAAATGAGCATAAACTTAGAACGTTAACCTGGAATTCTGCTTTGATCTACCTGGAAAAGTCATGGAACATTTTTGGCTGTTTGAGTATGAACTCTGCTATTAGTGTAAAAGTTTAAACTAGACATTTGCCATTTATAATGGGTACAGGGTTTTTTTTAACCTACTTTCCTGTAAAAGGTTTTGAAAAAAGGGAAAAAGAACATGAAAACAGCTTAATGCATTGCAACGATATCACTAAAAAGAAAAAAAAAGTCTAAAATGAAGTAAATATTTAATCAAATATAGAAAAATAAAATATTTGAATTAGGAGAAAAGTATCGTCCAGCTAATCTGCCCTCTTAATAAATTTTGACTGAATTATTCAATGGTTAAAAAAATTGAGAGATCTCAATGAGGATATCTACATTCCCAAATTTTCCTTTTTCACATAAACAAATTTTTGTTCCAATTTGAACATTTCTATAAAAAAATTGCGTGCAGGGAAATTTGAATCCTATATACATCCTGATCTACACAATTTGTATTGAAATGCTATTTTGTTCTTTGACCTATATATTGAAAAATTCCATCAAAGTTTAAAATTCTCTAATTAAAAATATATTTTTCATATGAATTAGTAATTTCTTATCTAATAGATAGGAAATTACTGAAATCTAAGGGGGGGGGGGGGGGGCTGTCCTGATGTGTGAGGGAATGGATTTGATATTGTTTATATAACAGAGTAATGGCTCTTTTTTTTTTTTTGTTAAATTAAAGATTTACTTATGCCTCAAAATTGAGCATACTAACCTTGGAAGATTTATATTTGAAAAATAATTTAGAAATTTAGCTAAATGACACAGAGATTAAACTTGAATGTTGGTACACTGGAAAATAGGCTTGTTTAGTTCTGGACAAGCTTCTTATTCTGTTTTTTTTTCTATTTTTGACTGTTAATGGCTAATTGATAATGTTAAAAATGTTGAATATTTTCCATGCTTTCTTAGATACCTCTCCAAGGCTCTGCTATGTATTACAACAGTATGTCCTTACCATCAGAGCATATTCATGTTGGAATGGATCCTGCAAAAGGAAATTATGCTGCCTCTCATTTTTATCCTGTTGTTAATCAGGTGGGAATTTTATATTTACTTTTATTACTACTTAAAATTACTCACTAATCATGGAAAAAAATATAGCACTTGATTATTACAGTATGGAACCTCTTACTCAGAAGGCGGTTAACTGGAATCAGCCAATCGCCAAATCTTTGCAAAAAGAAAAGCTATTTAGCATACTATGTTTTAAACTTTTCGGCGGTTTTTTCAAATTTTATTTTAAAATGTAATAGTATATATAATGTGCATGTAGAACTGTTCAAAAAGCTGGTAGATAATACACAGCAGCATATTGTCTGTGTAATACATTATGACTTATTATTATACTTCATACAACATACGAATCAACATTACCAAAAATTCATTTTACAGTGCAGGTGCGATCCTTGCCTCAGTTGCCGTATTAGCATTTCTTTAGAATTGTGAAGCTGAAATGTAGCTCTTGAAAGTATAAAGAAAATGTTAAAGTAGTATGGGTCAATTCATACCATATCCAGGGTATGAAACTCATGGTCTCAGATTTTTATGACTTTTTTTATTTGCTCATTTATCTATCATGATTACCCCTGTAAATTTTTTTTTTGTTCCTATTTTAATGCTTTCTGAGACTTCAATTTTCTAAAATGTCTTTAATAAGACGTCTTTGCTTTACGGACAAATTTTGTGGTAGCGACATAGTTCAAGCAAAGAATTCATAACTTTTCCAATTTTCATATCACTAAAATGTTCAGAATAACTTACAGATTAAGACAAAAATGCATTTAAACTAAAAAGTTCTAAAATAAAATTGGTGGTTTTTCTACTGCCAATATATTTAATTTCACAAAATTAAAAGCTTTGGCTTCTTATTATAAAATACTAACTGATTTAAAATCATAAAATATAGACTATCTAATCCAAAATAAGATTATTTTTACAAGAAATAAGTTCATAATTTAATGTTGATAAAATTAAAAATAATAATAAGAAAAAGAGCATAAAATTGAGAAAGAAAAAAGTCACTAAATCATGACTTTTTGAAAAGTATATAAGTATAATGAAGGCTTATTGCCTATCCACCTGTGACATACCAAATGACCAAAGTAACTTTTATTTTTTAAATAAAATTACTTTAAAATTAAATATTTCTGTTTGACAATACCTTTTTTTTTCCTTGAGTCCGTTTTAAAATGTTTTTGCTCTGAAGATCGATTGAAGTAATCTCCTTCTGATTAAAATAATACATTCTAAATGATGCTCTTTTAATTGGAGGATTGACACAAGACATCACATTGCTTATGGGAATATAGCAAACATCTTTTGTGGGCCAGTGAAAAGAAGGCTCTGGTCCATGGGGATGCATGAATGAAACTTAACACCACCTTCATTTTCGTGTTTTGATATAACTAATAAAAAAAAAACATTGGTTGTCAGAAATGCAGGCAATGTAATTGTGTAAGAGTCATTCCATTTCAAATCAGGCAGGCAGGTCTGAAACTTGTCACATGACCCTCACATATTTTTTTGAAAAAATTACAGTAGTTACAACTAAGGGACATATAAAATTTGGGACAAAGTTGGCCGTTTTCAGAAAATCAGCAAAACACTCACTTTTAAAATGGCCACTGTTTCAAAAGTTTTTAACCGATTCGAATGATTTTTTTTCTATAAATAATGAAGGGATGGTATTTTATTTAGACACTAATTTTTAAAATTTAGTTGGCTTCATTGATAAAGAAAAAAAGTGTTTCTGAAGTGAAAAAATAGTGTTTGTTCCGACTTCATGATTTTTTTTTCTTATGAAAGAAATTTATTTTTGACAAAACAGAGGTGGCGATCTAAAGTGCTGTTATGGAAGTTTTTTATCAAATTTTATTGTAAGAATGAGATGCATATCCTCTCAGAATTTAAATTTTGAAATTAGAAAATGTTCAAAAATTATGATTTTTGAAGTGTGATTACTCAAAAAAGCCATTTTTTAAAAATCTGAAAATCTGCTCATTTGTTGCCCTTAAAGTGCTTAATAAGCTGCTATCAATTATATTGTGTATTTTTGCCCCAGGTATTTCATATGATTTTTCAAAAATGGCCTTTTGTGCGTTTCTCAAAAAAGCCAAAAATTCAAACTCGTTCTTATTTAATCACTTTAATATAATATTTAATCAATATTTATTAAGAAATATACTGTATTGTTACACAATTACTACAGATAAATTGTACTTAACCTTCTTAGAACTTAAATAGCTCCTAACACAAAGCGTAGCTACTGTGATTTAATGCATGTTATTCTGTTCAATCCAATTACTAGTTTCAAACTCACACGCTCTATATCAAATACCAAGCAACAGCAAATGTAAAATTTATTGTAGGAATACAATCAAAACATTATTGGCTATCCCCCAAACTGCTAAATAGTAAAAATCCCTAAAATAATAATGCTTACATGGGACGCACGAGCAAACAAGAAGTGGAAAACAGAAAACTAACAGCCTCTTAAACAAATATAACTCAATGCATGATTTCTAAATAGGAAAATGTATTGAAAGTGTGAATGAGAATTATTGAATGGGGCAAATTAAGAATGTATCACCAATGGTTTAGGGACACTATCGAATGATTTGTACACAGATAATCTAGAACAAATATTTCAATAACCAGAATATAATACCACAAGAAATATAACACCATCTGAACCCTCCTAGTCTTTGCATTTTTTTCGTAATAACGAGTAGAAGATGATTCAAGAACTTGATTCTACTTATTTTGCTTTAAGTACATAATTTCATATGCGTTTAAAACTATGTATATCAGTGATGTAACATATTTGATGTAAAGTGTGCGAGTTTAAAACTAGTAATTGGATTGAACAGAATAACATGCGTTAAATCACAGTAGCTACGCTTTGTGCTAGGAGCTATTTAAGTTCTAAGAAGGTTAAGTACAATTTATATGTAGTAATTGTGTAACAATACAGTATATTTCTTAATAAATAGTGATTAAATATTATATTAAAGTGATTAAATAAGAACGATTTTAAATTTCTGGCTTTTTTTTGAGAAACGCACAAAAGTCCATTTTTGAAAAATCATATAAAATATCTGGGGCAAAAATACACAATATAATTGATAGCAGCTCAGTAAGCACTTTAAGGGCAACAAATGAGCAGATTTTCAGATTTTTAAAAAATGGCTTTTTTGAGTAATCACACTTCAAAAATCGTAATTTTTGAACATTTTCAAATTTCAAAATTTAAATTCTGAGAGGATATGCATCTCAGGCTTACAATAAAATTTGATACAAAACTTCCATAACAGCACTTTAGATCGCCACCTCTGTTTTGTCAAAAATAAATTTCTTTCATAAGAAAAAAAATCATGAAGTCGGAACAAACACTATTTTTTCACTTCAGAAACACTTTTTTTTTCTTTATCAATGAAGCCAACTAAATTTTAAAAATTAGTGTCTAAATAAAATACCATCCCTTCATTATTTATAAAAAAAAAATCATTCGAATCGGTTAAAAACTTTTGAAACAGTGGCCATTTTAAAAGTGAGTGTTTTGCTCATTTTCTGAAAACGGCCAACGTAGTCCCAAATTTTAAACGTCTGTAACTAGAGAAATAAATTTTTTTCTGCAAAATCCTTTTGGGATATTTTATAAGTCCCTTAGTTGTAACTACTGTAATTTTTTCAAAAAAATCTGTGATGGTCATGGGACACCCTCTGCCTGATCTGAAATGGAATGGCTCGTACACAAATATTAAACATTTTCACTGATAAATTTTGTCCTGAAAAATTAAATACTGTGCAAAAGTGTTGGTCAAAACGTACATCTTTTGTTGCAATTAAGTCTTCAGATATAGGCTGAAAATGGTGAAAGCTACGTGTTCCAGGAACAGTTTTGACCTTGGAAAAATGAGTCTCTAGTTCTTTACAAGCTTCTATAAGTGTTTCTTTTTTTAACAGTGAAATTTGTTTTCAATTTTTGTAAAAATTGAAGAATTTTTGTGCGTTATTAATAGCATTGCCAGGAGTCATTTGGAGACTTGCTTTTATTACAGTACGTTTGATAGTGCCCCCGATACCATCACAAGGAGACTCCCCATGCCTGGTGGCAAAAAAATATCATTGAGCTTTTAGTTTAAAATCACTTTCATGACGACACAAATTGAGAAAATTTTCATATTGTGCAGCACACCCATTGCTATAGTGTGTCACACTTTGCACAGCTGGAAAATTATTTTTTAAGTGTTCCACAAGCTAGAAACTCTTACATTATTGTTTTCTTTACGTCTATATATTATTACTGGATGAAGAGAGCATCTATCATTTGTCCAATGGTATCCTTGGGCTTCATTTTGCAAGACAAAAAAGTAATTTTCACAAAATCCATTAGGACAATGGCTTCATCCATTTTGATGTTACCTTTGTTTTTTTTTTTTTTTTTTTATCTAGCTTGAGATTTAGCTATAAGGGAATGAAGCATTAGTTTTTCTAAACTTCCAATTTAGAATTTCCAAATCTTCTGCAAAATAACCCTGAACTGTTCCTGTTGAGTTCTGTTAGTTTAAATCCAAGCAGAATAAGTTACTTCAACATCAGGATCCCATTGTTAAAATTCCTTCATGATTAAAGATTTAAGATTATCACAGGAAGGGTAGATTGAACATTGTCGTAACATACAATCTCTTCTTTCTTTTGAGCAAACTAACTTCTCCATGAGTTCATTGTAGTTTTCCTCAACTGAACAAGCATGCAACAATAGTGAAAGATTTTCATGAATCCTACAAGCACAAACAAAATGTGTCCCAGCTGTACCTGTTAATGCACACCATTTAGGTCCAAGCATGCAGAACATGGACAACAGTTTTTATATCTGGGTGATCTAATTTGAAAGCAGAGTACTGCTCATTTAGATTTCCAAGCAGCAACTCTTTTTGTATGTATACATTTTTTGAAACTTACCTCATCTTTAGTACCTGGCATGATTCTAGAGTATTCTTCATTTTAGTAAAAGTTTTTCACAAGCATAATCATATTTTCAGAAAGTGAATGACCTTTTCTTGGATCTGCCTATATCTTTTAGGCAGCCCTAGAAATTATGCCTATATCTTTTAGGAGGTCTTTTGCTGTTTGGGCAGTGACATTGACATTCATTGATATTTTGACATATTCATTGACATTGAATGCTTTGCTTTTTTTTCCTGCTCCATAAAGCTGAAGCTAAGGTTAAAATTTAATATTTCTCTCTCTGAAGTTGTAACATCAAGCATTTCTTTCATTCTATTAATCTGTCCAGGTCATTTGCTTTTTGTCACTGCGAGTGGAAATTCAACATCTGTCGGAATTTCCTTTTGCAAAATTTTGCTTACTTTAAAATTTAGTGTATTAGTAATAGATTCAACTTTTCTCTTTGCATAATTTGATTTTCTGTATGGTGCTATCCCATAAAGTTTCAATGGTGATTCTACTAAATTTGCCAGAGATGAATTTAGTTCTTCTAACATTTGTTGTTTGGAAGTAGATGCTTCTAAGCAGTTCATTTCTTTACTCTCACTGATCATTTCTTCCTCATGCAATAAACTACTATGTTTGTTTACTTTATTTCTACAGATATTGCATATTTTCTGCCCAGGTACCGATTTTACACAATTTTGTATGCTGTTACTTTTTTGGGAAAAATTCTAAACTTTATTACTTGTAAAGATTTTGATATTTTTTTCTTGGGAGATTTGGATGGGTCCATACAGAAATTTTGGTAGATTTCAAACTTTTTTTAAGAAAAATGCTTTATGATGCTCACAGATGGTAATTAATTCATTTAAACACACTCCACTTCTGAGACTTAATAAATTAACTTCTGCTTCGTCCAATGACACAAGACTAATCAAATTCTTCTTTTGTGTGTAACTCGATGCATTTCATTCAATTTGGTTTCCTTTTCAGAAAGATTTGCAGACATTTTCAAGAAATAAACTGTTATGTTCTAAATTTTGAGAAGAAACTTTTCGGAACAACACTAACACAGAAACAACTCCCAGATACTACAATAAAACATCTTTTATTTACCACTCTAAAGAACCAAAAATGAGGGTTCATAATTGTAAAGCATCACAAGTATTCGAATGAAATATAAAAAATAACTAAATCTACTGAGGCTCTTTTAAATACTGAATTATATTCTTCTTGATTGTCCTGGAACTTTCCAGAATTCTTTTTTGATTGGTTTGAAACCTTTCAAAACTATATTATCCCAAATATTGTTTTTGTCTGCACTAATATAAACAACTTTTAAAGAGCAGGTGTTTGTACTTCCATATATGGCTCTGTTTTTTTTTTTTTTTCATTCATTTGCAGGCCATCTCCCTTTCCTCCACATCTTAATGGGAGCTTTTATTTAAGATTCAAAATATTAAAAAAAGCAACGTTGAGTATTTTTTGTTTATTTTATATAGATTATGGACATTCACTTCTTTTTCTGCCGCAGCAGGGAATTTTTACTGGTAGTTTTTCTTCCAATTTTGTTACTTTTAAACAGGGTTGGCACGGTTTAAACCATTTGGTTTAAACCATGGTTTAAACCAAGGTTTAAACCAAATGGTTTTTTTCAAAAAAACCACTTTTATTTTTAAAATATTTTATAATAGTTTTGGTATTTTAAATAAAACCTTTTTATTTATGAACTTCTACTCTCATGAAACATCTCAATTCTACAAGAACATGTAGTATTATTTTCAAACAATTTCCATCCATTCTATGTTCTGAATGTCCTGAATCAAATAGCCATGGGTAAAGTATTCGATCTATAGACGGATTTCCGTCTCTTTTTTGTTTTTGTAAATTGTTAGATGGAAAAGGACAGAATACTTAGAACTAAAGTATTTTAGTACAGATTAAATGTGCTGTAAATGTTTTTCCGATTTGTTCATTTAAAAGCTTAATATGTGATAATGTTGCTAATTATAATAAATTTAGTAATTCGTTAAAATACTTGAGGAATGATTTTTAAAATGTTCGACTAGAGTTCCCACCTTAATTATTAAATATTGTTATTGCTAATATTAATCTATTATCGGGGGTGGGGGGAGATAATTAATTTATACATGCAATGCATAAACAAAATTTCTAGAAAATGTATGTTTTTGGACTTGCGGAAATTTATTTTAACTTCCGTCCTTTGAAATCCTCTTACTTTCACCCATGCAAATAGCTAAATTCAAAGATTAAATTATAAAAATGTCTGGGTCAGGCAGGAAGAAACATGAAATTTGATTGATTTTACTGAAATAAAATCGGATAAGAGGAAACGTACAACAGCAATTTGCAAAATATGCTATAAAGAAATCGAAGGCCAAGGTTCTGCAAATGAAGAAACACATGGAGAAATGTTATGTTCCTGATAATTCCAGCTTGAATGAATATTAAAATGCAAGTTAAAACTAGGGATGTAACGAATATTCAGCCCTGGCCAAATATTGATGGACTTTTCGGCAGAATAGTTCTGCTACGGTAGAAATGTAAAACTTAAAGAAAGTAGTAGACTGTAAACTTTTAAAATTGTGTTATAGTTATTGCAAAAGCGTGCATTAGTAGATAGTTTTAGTAAATAAAAATAATAGTTATAAAAATATAAGAGTATATAGTTATTATAAAAAACTACTTTTTTAACACTTTGTTTTTGGTTTGATTGAACAAAAACAGATTTTAAAGTTATAATATTGTATTTTATACTTAACATTCGCTCCCAAAAGCTAGCATTTTTATTATGTCATTTTTAACAAAGTGGAAGTCCGACTTTGTTTGGGTAGACTGATTTATTGTGAATATCGGGTAAGAGAGAAATGTGAAAAGCCTAGAATGTATCATGAATATTAAGATAGTATAAGTTACTGGTGTTTTTGTAAATAAAAGTATTTTCCAGTTCAATGCACTAAATTTTAAAAAAACTTTTAAGAACAGGTATGTAAAAAATCCCCATAAAATAAAAATATTAACTTCTATAACTTTTAACATATTTTTATAAAACTATTTTGAGCAAGGTAAAAGTTCACTAAGCAATAGTATTTTTTTAATTTGAATTAAATAATTAGTACAGTAATGCTAATGCTTACATTAAAACCTGTAATTTCCATTCCACTTGTGGGTGAAATTCTGAGTTTTATTGCATTCAAAACAATACAGAAAATACGTTAATTTTAGATAGTTTTGGCTTATTAACAAACAAGAACAGATTAATGTGTAGAATGGGTGTTTGACTTTGTGAATACTTTTAAAGTTGACAAATTTTTTCTATTACAACGATTTTCTAGAAATTTTAATATTCCGTATTTGGCCAAATCACTATTTGTTACATCTCTATAGTTAAAACCGAAGTTTTAATAACGAATAATCATTTATTTATTCCCAATTTCATTAATCAACATTCACTTTTAAAATATTAAAAATTAGCTATCATTGTTCTACAGAATTTTTGGCTTGGTATTACATAAAGTTGATTCTTTTTACTATATTGACAAGAAATTAATTAAAATTAATTGATATTTTAAAGAAACATTAACTATTTATTTTAAGTAGTGACAAATAGAACAATAACACACAATAACTAATCTTTTAAATAATTTCTTTAAGCTTTAAAAGTGCTGCATTAGTTTAAACCAAAAAAACCCGGGTTAAACCAAAAAAACCTGGTTTTTGGGGGTTTTTTTGAAAAAAACCCGGTTTTTTTCCAACCCTGCTTTTAAAACATGAAAGGAGTCAAAAAAGTACCAATTTTTTGTGCCTATTAATTTATACTTTGGGGATTACTAAAAAAATAATACTTTGGATTTTATGGGAAAAATTTATGGGTGAAAATGAAAAAGTTTGATATTTGTGTACACAACTACATTGCCTGTATTTATGGGGAGCTATGCCAACTAATGGGAAGATAAAGGTTAGGCTAAAGTTTCATTCATGCATCCTTATGGACCAGCTCTATCTTTTCACTGGCCCACAAAAGAAGATGTGATGTTTTGTGTCAATCCTCCAATTACAAAAGCATCAGGTAGAATGTATTGTTTTCTGCAAAAGAAGATTACTTCAATCGATCTCCAGAGCAAAAACATTTTAAAGCAGACTCAAGGACAATAAAAAAAGTATTGTCACACTCAAACTTTTATTTAAAATAGTTTTATTTTACAGGTATAAATAAGAAATGAGAATGCATTATGCTCAGATACTTGATAAAAAAAATCATGATTTAGTGACTTTTTTCTTTCTCAATTTTGTTTTTTTTTCTTCTTATTATTTATAACTTTATCAACATTAAATTATGAACTTATTTCTTGTAAAAAAAATCTTATTTTGCATTATATAGTCTGTATTTTATGATTTTAATGCAATTAGTATTTTATAATAAGAAGCTGAAATGTGTAATGTTGTGAAAGCTATTTTGTATACACTTTTTAATTGTTTACTGTGAAATTAAATATATTGGCAATAAAAAACAAATTTTATTTTAGAACTTTCAGTTTATACTTACAGGATTATTTTTAAAAAATAAATATTTTGGTTACTGCAGTGCCTTTTAGGTTTATTGCTGCTTTAAAGCTTCATGTCTTTTCAAAATATTTATGAAATCACAAGTTTGAGCTAATACTAACTGCATCATTTAATAGATATTTGTATAAATGCATTTTTGTCTTATTCTGGGAGTTATTCTGAATATTTTAGTGAAAACATTTTTGTGATATCATGAAAATTGGCAAAGTTATGAATTTTTTGCTTGAACTATGTCGCTAGCACAAAATTTGTCCGTAAAGCAAAGAAGTCTTTTTAAACACATTGTAGAAATCTCAAAAAGTATTAAAGATAGCAACAAAAAAATTTACCGGGATAATCGTGATAGTAAAATGAACAAATAAAAAATAATCATAAGAATCTGAGAATATGGGTTTCATTTTCATTTTTGGCTATATGAGTTGATATGGAGTGACCCAAATCTAATTTGATAAAACTCCAAAATTTATTTGAAACAAATGTTAAAATCCTTTCTTAAATCTGATCTGAATGACAACTGAATACTTAGGCAACTGCACTAATAAAAATAACATCTCTAAGAGGCATAATAACCAAATATATCTAACATTACACCTTTACTACACTGAACCAACTGACTGACTCACTTCTTCATAAGCACATGCGTTTTATACACTTGAACTACGCACGTGCTCTCTGATTCACAGGCATGTCAGCAGGCCCCCAACCGATGTGCACAAAACCAATGTGCATGAGAACAGTTATCCCAAAACAAATATCCAATGTTTTTTAGTCTTCGGTGCCACCGGGCACACATTTTACAAGTGGGTTGCATCCACTAATATCAGAATGACAGATTTAAAATTTTTCGCACATGAAAATTCAAGGTGAGTAGTGAACAAGCAAAAGCAAAGTAGCAAAACAAGAAGTGTGCTCCGCTAGCCACCATTGAACACTTTCTCCTCCTGCACTTCAGATATAAAGAAAATGGGTGGTCCCATCTAGTGGCAGCCTTTTTAATATATTTGAAAAATTATTTCTTTTTTAAAACTTTTAAAAAAATCGTATGCACCATGGTGCATACTCCTTCAAATACGGTACAATCAGACCTCAATATAACGTCTCTCCACATCTAAGGTCACTTTTCTAAAGTCCTGTCTCATTGAATAAGAACTATGTTATTGATTATTGGATATCTGGTCAGGTCTTAAATACTATAATCTCTTATGAGGTCACCTTTGTCTGACTTGCGTTGAGAGATTTCAATTCCTCTGTGATTTAATTCCAGGAAATTTCTGTGGTATTGCTACCCCTTCTCAAGCTTCTATTTCCAAAAATGATTATCGAGTTCTAGGTTTGTATGCAGTAGAAAGGAGAAAATGATGACAGTGATATTGAAAATAAAGCAGCGACACAATCAGAAATGCTAAGAGCATTAAATGTTGTAAGATATAACTTTTACAGTCCATAGGGAAACTGAAGAACATTTTCATAAAATGCAAAATTTAGAAAACATTTTACAGGAAATGAAACCAAAAATCGAGAGCCGTGTGTTGTTGATCATTCATAAGTTGTTCAGCAGTACTTTGCTTGAGTACATTCGTAGACAATTTTATTCCGAGTTTTAATTTTTAAAATATAATTTTATAATTTCTTATTGATTACTTTAATTTTGATTGATTCAACTGAATTAAAAAATAATAATTTAACAAACTGATATTTTTGAACATATTAAATCTTACAGTTATACTATTTAAATAATATGCTTATTTATTGACAATTGCGTATGAATTCGTTGCAAGGTCACTTTCTTGAAGTCTGAAGAGGCTACTTACATCAAAGCATGACTGTATGTTAATGTATCATTGCGCAATAAAACAAAAAATGTCTTATATCACTTTTCCCCCGATTCTTCCCCAGAGAAATAGGTTTCACAAAATACAAAGGAGCAACAGTGATGCTTTAGGTCAACACGTTGGCTGGGTAATGGATGTGAAAGAACATGCTTCACGCTCTCGCACTAACTCAGCAAGGTAACTATTTATTGTTATAATGTGAACTTTTTTGTCATATTTATAAAATTCAGGGTTGTGATTCTTCCGCAGATTCAGAGATTTGTTTAAAAATAATGATATTGGTAACTTAACATGCAATTCTTGTACTGCGCAGGGTCGATTCATCTCTTCAGTGGGGTCAATAAAATGAGGACTGAGCATGCTTGAGAACTAAACACTAGGCCTTCAGGCTGACCAGTTGACTGGAACTTGCTTCTGCACCCCAAGTCCCTCAGTCTCGAAAACTGAGATGGGCACAGTAGGCCATGGGGCCCCCAATGGGCTGTCACTCCACTGAGTTTAGTCAACATACAAGTAGAGAAAATGCGAACTTTCTCAATTTTACCGAAAAAAATTCATTTTCCTGCTGAAAGACTGTCTAAGGAATTTGAATGAGAATCTCGTCCTGAATGTTAGTCCTTGACTATTAATATCTTACTTTTTTTAATTTTTAGAAATGAATATAAAAGTCAATTTGGTTAAAATTTTGATAATTTTTCTATACATTGAATATTAAATACATTTTTGGATTTCCCTTGTTTTGCCTTTTGATCATATTCTTGAAAATAAAAGTAACCTCAAAGGAAAGAAATGACTTGCTGTTGTTATTTGCTCATTTGTGCTTCATTGGTATTTGCTCTGTTTAATCTTTTTAACACAAGGTATCCTGTCACATTTCCATGTAATGCTTATGCTATCCATGTAGAGCATTTTTTCCTCCCCCAAAGTATTACCTCATTAAATATAACGGTTTAATTGCTTATTTTTATCTTTCAGCGAGAGTGTCTTATCTCCAAGCAGCTATGGAAGTGCCCAATTACTCCCATCGTTCGAGCATCCTAGTCATGCTCTTCTAAAAGAAAATGGTTTTACACAAGTGGCTTATCATAAATTCCGTGCAAGATGCATGAACGGTTTGTCATTTCCCCTCTGTATTTAGTAATACACAAATTGTTATCAAGTAGGGATGTACCAATGAATCTGCAATAATCACTATTGTCAATTAATGATCAATTTTTTTTATTAAAATTTATTTTAGTATGCCAAAAAACAAACCATGCCTTTTTGTTTAGAGGAAGCAACACACAACCTTTAAAACCATTCACAATATTTCTTCCCGAAAGATTTTCACAAATCAGTATGTTTTGGGCGTAATTCTGAAAAAGTCATGATGAATGGAAATTTCACAATTTGATTCTATTGGTTATTTGTAATGTTAAAATGAATAATATTAAGAATATAAGTCAATTATGTTTAATTAAGGCTTCATATTTATTAAAAGATTTTAGAAAATGAATCCTTCAATAAAAACTTATTTAAAAAGAAAAATAATATGTATATATATATTTACATAATATATATATGTATATAACTATTTTTGAAAGGTTTTTACAAATAAAAAAAAATTTAAAGTTTTGAGAATGAGACAAGGACTTTCAGTGTTGGCTTGTCTCAAAGAAGGAGCCATGCAGAGCACCTCGCAAATCCCAAGCAAAGACACATTATAGCCGACAGCAATAGACCAGAAAATCATTAAAACAAGCATAAATATATTGAAATACAAAATGTGGGGTTACACCCATGCCACAGTCCCAAGACTAAAATAAGTGACGCACCAATAGACCCGCTACCAAAGTAATTAAGAAAACATTCTTACCTAAAAAATCTGAGTAAAAATACTGAATCCATGTCTCACTGGTTAACTGATAATATATGTATGTATGTAAGAGAAATTGCAATTACAATTAATGTTGGTTAGCCTAATCTTATACCCATTTCACCCCACTTTAAATTTTTAAACATATTTCATTAAAATTGGAGGAATTTCTCTTACCTGTTTTTTGTAGTTGACAGAGGAGACTTTCTAGAATGGCTATATAAGGAAAAGAATACTATCTGAATCAAAATAAATTCCTGAAAACAAAGTTATAAAGTGGATTTTTCTTGCTGATTTTTGATGCAAGACTTGAAAGATTGCTGCCACTAATCCGAGGGTTGACACTCAATATTTTCTTTAGCTGAAATAAAGCTTTGCTGAATAGAAATAAAATGAGTGTTTTTATTTTACTTTATCTTTTACTTTCTTTTCTGTACCCCAACAAAAATTACTATACCCATTTCACCCCACCTTGCCCTACGCAATAGACGAATAACATACTTAAAGCTGGGGGGGGAGGTTCTTATATCACTTTAGAGGTTGGATATTGTAAATTTCTGTTTCCTTTGTTATATATATTTTATTGTTGCTCTTACAAAACCATATTTTGTTAGGTGTGGCATCGTACATAGGGAGATGGGTACTCTTACAAAGGTATTGTTACAAAGCAAAAGGCCTGATAATGGCCTTAGTCTTTCACATCTGTCCAATTACAGTAGAACCCTGTAGTGTCTTTCTATAAAGAACAACTTAATTCCAGTGAATAATTGAAGCTATAAATTTTATTACACTACAAATAGAACAACATGGGGATTTACTTGCTACGCAACTTGACATAACAGTAGCAACGAAAACAAGTCTTACTAACAGAGGCTACTAAAATAAAGTTTTTTGAAACTTTCGAGTTGAGAGTTTTTATACTAGAGTCCTTCGGGAGTGTTGGCACCTATGGCGAACACAAATTCGGCAATCTAAAGCTCTGGCTCCAACAAACCCCGATTTTACGTGACTCATTGTAAAAAAACGTATGAAGCGGGTAAACATAAAATAGGAGTCTTAAACTAAGCATATTGTTCAAAAACTGACAATTACCAGATGAACTATTGCGAAAAAAATGTGCAATCTTTACTTGTTTTCTGCTTTTACACACAATTTCAACTACAGCACGTCCAATATTAAGCATTTTCTTTTAAAAGAAAGGACTTGAAAAAGGTTTGTGTGAGCCTTTTGAAAGGTTTGCGTGAGGAGTGAAAAAATTACTTTGATCTGTTTTCAAAGAAATTTATTAAGTGGGCACTTCTGGTAACATAAAATCTGGAATATTTTTACACTATTGGTATAGGTAATTCTTGCCGACCATCATAAAATGACATAGAATGCAGGATGTATAATGTACAAAATGGACAAGGTAAAATCTAGGTTCCACTGTATTATCCTGGCCAATTGTATCCCTGGAAAGGCAAACATAATACTGTAAGATCTCATTCCCATTCTTCACACCAGTCAGTGCCTCTTTCAAAGACATGGAGGAGTGTGGGACCATCCAACATGATACATGCCCCAGACCTTCAAACCTCTGTTGCCATAATGGTCAATTTCTCAGACATTGGACAGCAGGTAGTGGTTCTTGATTCTCTCCATATGAATACTTGTCAAGAATAAGTAGTTAAGCGTAACCAGGGCTCATGAATGAAATGAATGGTTACCTGTTAACTTGTGCTCTAATTTATTTGATCACTGCACTATGGCAAATAGGCTCACCCGTGTGCAGAAATGAGTGGGATGCAAACAGCAGGTCACCATGCAAACAGCTCTCTCTCTTATTGAAATTGTTTTCAAAACAGTAAATGTTGAAACTCAGCTTCCTAGGGCTGCACAGAAACCAAAGGCATCAGAAAAGCAGTGTCATCCCCCCTGTTACAATTTGTTGTCATTAACAAGCAGCAATCTTCTTTGACCATCATGGCAATGATTTATGCCGTCAATAGCACAATGAACCAATCACTGTTGGCTCTGGCCAAGTCATTCTTAATGATGCACCAAAAATTCCAATCAGTCAACTAGAAGGCGTGGTTCTGAAAATAGGTATAACCAATGAACTTGCTCTGAAAAATGTTGTCTTTGTCATATGTTGCTGTTGCCTTAGGTATAAAAGCACCTTAGCATTTATCTAATAATTCATCACCACCTTTCATGTAAAAGTGGTGGTAACTCATTTTTGTAATTTGAATTTCTGCCAGAAACGGGAAAATTTGATGAGGAGTATGACAAAATGTTGATTTTGCCAGGCACACGTGAAAACTTATTCCTCTACTAGCTCCACTCACACATGTGTAATGCACTTACGTATTTGAGACATAAGATTTGCACCTTTGTCTCAAATCTGTTGTTTTGCATGTTGTTCAGTTCTTTGGATAAACCTTAATAAAATATTCAATTTTTTAAGTTTTAAACACCAATATATATATATATACAGTATGGGACCTCGAATCTGGAACGCTCGGGCCCGCGATCTTTCCGGTTTTCGGAATTTTCCGGATTTTGGGTCCTCATTCAAAAAATTTTGTAAGTAGGATCAGAGCCCATATAATTTGCTCTGGAACTTTTTGTTAGCATTTTTATTATCGTATATACTCGGCTATAAGTCGCAAAATTTAGCACAAAAAACGAAGTAAGTAGGCTTACATTCGAGGCAATGCATCGAATGTCTAGAACATCTAGACTTTTCCCGATGTTATTTTAACCTCTTTAATTAAACAATAGAAGAAAAGAATTCTGTCAAATTTTGATGTGATTTTACATGTTCTAACCACTATATTTGTAGTAAAAGATCAGACTATCGAGAAAATGCGAGAAACGCGAATTTTCAATTTTGCGAATATTCTGTATGGCGTGGAAATTTGAGCTCATTTTAAAAGAAAACTACAAGAAATTTAAAAAAGCAAAATAATGATATTAACTCAAAATGAAAGCAATTAATAGAAACTCTAATCGCTAAAACAAACCCTTTTCAGAAAATAGCGAAATATTTTTTTTTTTTGAAATCCGATCTTAAACGTGTTTATTACATTTTATTTTCCTTCTCTTTAAAACGTCTATTTTGAATCGCGGAATATTTTATTTTTTTTTGAAAACAGCACATTTCCAATCTTAAACATGTTTATTACATTTCATTTTCCGTCTCTTTAAAACACCTATTTCCAAAAAAACGATTTCTTTTTTTAATTATTCAGCTGCCGATTTTTCTCGAAAAAGTTCCGTATTTTGGGTTTTCCGGATTTCGGGATTCCGAAAATGGGGTCCCATACTGTATATAGATAGATAGATAGATAGATAAGTAGATAGTTGATATGGATATATAGACTCTAAAATAAAAGATTAGTAATAGCTGACAAATACATTGTGTAACCTTATTGAAAATTTAGTAACCTGACTACTGACAATAGCTCTTATATTTAGAAAGAAAGGTACTTGGCATTGGACAGTCTCAAGAAATGAATACACTCTTCCGTTTCTGGTCATTCTTCTTGAGGGACCACTTTAATCGTAGAATGTATACAGAGTTTCGTAAAGTAGCTACAGAAGATGCCAATATGCAATATAGGTAAGTACATATTCTTTCTACTTTTTGTTAGTTTTTGAATGTTAATTTTTCACTAACAACTTTCACATTATAAAGAAAAGTTACTAGGAATTGGTAGTAGACTCCTGCTCTCTCTTTGCAGTTGATGAGCCTTTCTTAATCATAAGACTACTACTGCATCATTAGGTCATAGTTTGAAGTATAGCTATTGTATAGACCTGTTTGGTACACTATCTGGAGGCAATTGCTATTGCTTAGTTTGATCATGACTTTTTAGTAAATAAGAGTGATGCACACACACTTTTATGTAATGAGATGAACATATTTTTTGTTACCTTCTTAAAATCATATCATCTGATGGTTATAAACAAAAACATAAAGCAAAATCAGCAGTGTATTCATTAAACCTGTAACCAAAATTTTGAATTCAAAGGTGAAATATCCTAATACTGTTGTTTTAGTTTCTTAAATAATATATTTATCTGAATTTTTTAGCCTTTTGTTGGAGCTTTCCTTAGTAAAATCATTGATGACATCACTATATGAAATACAATCACAGTATAAATATGCATTTTATGGCTATCAATTTTTTTGCTTTCACAGAAAGCTTCAGTAGTTTTTTTTTTTTTTTTTTTTTTAACTTATCTTCTAGCTACCTGACCAAAAGACAGTTTTCCTATTTTTAGGCACTTTTGGCTATTCTCCCAATTTTTATTCCCCTCCATGAGAAATGTGACACTTTCAATAGCAAAGTCAAAAGCAAAAATTTGACTATCACAAACTGCGCCAACTTGCATGCAATATTTTTAGTAGCAGAATGTTTTTAATATTTCCATTCAAGTATAAATTTTTAAACCTCATATTTGTGGAAGCGAATCATTAAAAATATTATGCTAACCTATGTTCTCCTATAAATCACTCAACTAAAAATACCTTTAACACTAAACCTACCAGTACTGGTCAAATTATCAGTAATCTGCTGTCTTAGATAAGATGACCATTTTATAATAGATGACCATTTTAGATAAGATGACTAAATAAAGATGACCATTTTCAAACTTTTATAAGAATTACACACTTTAAACGTTATAATACCGTTATCGAACTATATGACAATTCTTAGAATATGCATATAATATCTCTCTACTTCTAGTTATTTTTTCTCTTTTCCAAGAAAAATGTATCACGTGTCCTACGTATCAGGTTGGTCAATATGACCGACCGTCGATATGGAGACAGTACTTTACTGTTACACTGCTCGCTCGAAGAGCGAAACTTCGAAGAGTAAAACAGCACATAATGGCACTGATAGGCGAGCCATGACTAGCAAAAACGAGCATTCATGCGGTCCTACAAACATTCAAAGAGCGAAACACCAGGCCCAAACAATTTCACTCTTCGAGCGAGCAATGTACCTCGGAGTCGGTTGTGATTGAATGGAGCAAACAACAATAGTGTTGAGTAGTCTCAAGTAAGGCACGTTCGTTTCTTTGGACGAAGTTTCATGCAAATTCTTCATTGTATATACATTTAGCAATAAATCAACGATTATCTTCATTGGATACTAAAATCGATAACTTTTTTTAATTGCTGGTTTAGTGTTAATTTATAATTTTGAGTGTTCATTGAATTTTAGAATATTTATGCGCCTTTAATGGATTAAGAATTTTATGCTCTTAAGAATTTGAATAAAATCAAAAAGGCAAGAAACAAAATATTTTGCCCTTTCAGCCATTATTTTTTTTCTCTCTCTCTCCTTTAAAATGTTTAAACATTTGAAGAAAATAAAATATTCATTATTTTTAGCTTTCTTTTAATCAGGGCTGTGGAACTGGAGTTGGGCTGATTTTAGAGTAAAGGAGTCAAAATCGCTTAAAAATACCTCAACTCTGGGATTTATTTTTTAATTTTTTCTGACCAATAACAAGATGGCATCTTCCAGTCTGTAAAGGTGCAGTCCTGGAAAAAAAGTGTGGGGTACACTTATGTTAAAATCCAAAGCAAGTGTTGGGACTCTTGTGTTAAAATTAAAAAAGGAGGGAGATGCCAGCTTAACAGGGTGTCCCCCTTCAACTACACCACTGCCAGTCTGTAAAAAATATTTTTGAAATTGTGCATTGGTGCATACATTTTAGAAGTGTTTTCATCATTTAAGATACAACAAATGTGTAATGGGTTATGAAGCTAGCAATTATTCCAAACATTGTTGATGG
The DNA here is from genome assembly GCA_038502835.1 of Octonoba sinensis. Taxonomy (NCBI): domain Eukaryota; kingdom Metazoa; phylum Arthropoda; class Arachnida; order Araneae; family Uloboridae; genus Octonoba; species Octonoba sinensis. Next base: position 147,881,758 of record CM076598.1, read on the forward strand.
CATATCCTGAAAAGAATATGAAATTTTGAAATTTAACAATTTTAAAAACAGAATTTGTCAACACCACTCAAAATTCATTTTAAAATGTTAATAATAATGCTATTAACTAAACTATTATTTTTATCATTTATTTACTTTATCAGATTTTGTGAGAATGACCCATATACAGTACCATACTCTGGATTTATTTGATGTGTTAGGGGAAGAAACCCCAGAGAGGCATGTGGACCTTAACCTAACGTGTCAGGTTGAAAATATCAGAAAGCAAATGTAAATGAAATAACAGCATTTATTAAATTTCAAAAAGGAACTAGGATTAGATTTAACAGCAATAATTTAAATTACCAACAAATTAAAGATGACTAGTTTAGATTAAAATCCATTGTACACAGCTGTGAAACAATAACATGAAAAATATTAATATACCCAGTCCGGTTCCAGTCGCTTGAGAGAATATATACTTAAAGCTAAAAACCACCATCCACTGCTCTAAGACAGCAGATCCAGTAGAATGACATTTCACTCAAGGCGTCTGATCATCGGGGAAAATATCATCCAGTTGAAGGAACTTGATCACCGGGAAATGCATCCCTGTTAAGCAAGTACATTAAAAGCCATTCACGATGAAGATCATAGCAGCAAGACTGGACAAGCATCCACTACCGGGACAGATGAGGTAGTGGCATCGAACCCGTGGTCAAGGGACCACTATGACACCAGGACTGGCGGGAACAAGAAGCAAACGCTGGAAGAACGAGTGCCAAACAGCATGTTTCCTTCAATTTTATATACACAGCGCCACCCATAAGGCACTCTCATTGTTTTGCATAAACACTTTGAAAGCTTACAACAAATTATCTATAAAAATACTAGTTCTTATGAGTGGCAACACTTGGCGGGCACTGTTGTAATAAATTCAGTCATAACTGTTACTTTAACTGTTTGTACGGTGAAAGTTGCTTACCATGGGGGGCTGTTCCAGAAATTTCTCGAGCTAGAATAGGGGATGTCTGTCTATCGGTTTTAATGCTACCACCCCAAACCCTTTAGATTTCCTCTCACTAATGAGTAAGTAAAAGTTACTTATGCAAAGGAACATCAAGAAATAAAGTAAAAAAGGCATATTTTGAAAACAGTAGGGAGGGGCAATGGTTAGGAGTAAGAATATACTGGATACTGATTTTGTAGGATACCGGATATACAGTGTCTTGTTTGACGGATCTGTATCAAATATCCGACTTTGATGTACAAAACTTGGAAGTTCTATGCATATTTTTTACATTACACAGCTCCCAAATATGTAGTGAGTTAGTGTTTTACACATAGTATTCAAGAATTCTTAATTAAATTTTAAAGCCTCAGGATGAGGCAGTGTGAGTCGACGCCTTCAAGAGCCTACTTCTACCCTTGCCATTAGGTACCTTTTGGCAAAGCATGGAAATACTGGCTTTCCATTGTGGAGCTCCCAGGTTCTATCCACGTCTCTGGCAGACCTCCTGTTCCACATCACCACCGTGTCCACGTCGTAGACCGCCACAAGTTCACCCTTTGCTCTCGAGTAGTGCTGCTATTTCATCCAGACTGTGTGGTGCTTCAACTCGAACGGCGCCTGGGAAATTTTTAGGCGTTCTCTCGAAGGAGAGCGTAACATTTTATTATTTCAATTGCAAAATTGTTATCAATTTAACAATTGGTGAAATTTCATTTGTATATGTTTAAGAACAAAATTATCTTTAATTACCTGTAAAATGCTTCCCTAACATCAGAGATCAAAAGCAAAGGGTTGAACAGGAGCAGTGGAGCAAAAATATTTGTTGTGCTCTACTGCTCTAATTTTTTTTTAAATTTTCTTTTTAAAACTGTATTGTATAAAAATAAACTAAAAATAAAGAGAGATAAATAATATAATCTATTAAAATTATTCAGAACACGGAGTGGAGCCAGAGCAATTATTTAGAAGTCGGAGTGCAGCAACTCAAAAAAGTGGCTTATCCAAATCCCTGCCTAAAGCTGAAATGGGCTCGAGTTGCCGGTTTCCTCCAGCAAAAAAGGATAAAATTTGACATGCCAGATAACTGCACCTTTCATACAGTGCTCTGATCTGATTGTGGATGCTTAAAATTCAGTCGGACACTGGATATTGAATGTTTTCTTGGGGAACTGGTGTCATTCGCCGTACATTTCAATTTACGTATATTTTCAAAGGTTCTGCTAATGAATTATTTTTTTTTTAAATGACATGCTGGATAATTGCATCTTTACTGTAGTGCAAAGTCATATCCAGAAATTTTTTCGGGAGGGGGGGTGTCTGACTTCTACACATTTAAGTTAAGAAAAGTTTCGGGAAGGATAACAAGCTACCTTGCGAAAAATTTTGGGGCAGGGGGTCCCTATGGGTACTGCGTTGATGCAATGACCAGATTGGATTCCGGGTATTTAAACATTGGTGTGATACCTAGAGTATCCATCCGGACTGCTCCTATTCCCCCCCCCCCCCCTCTCCTCCAGCAAGCTATCGGAAGTTCGATATCTATTGAATTATTTAACATCCACTATCCAACCCGGCCATTGCAAGAAGGATCTTATAATTTGACATGTCAAATTTGATTCCTAAAATTTATCTAATTAGCATGTTTTGAAATTATATGTAAATTAAAAGATAACTAACATATTTGGAAACTAAACTTTGGGATGTTTAAAAATATGAATAGAATTTACAGGCTTCAGGACGGATATCCGGTACATGTCTGTTAGACAAGGGATACAGGTCTTTAAAGTTTCGACCATTGACTCCACAGCCCTGCTTATAATGCTGCAGATCATGATTAGGATGCTGTTTTAAAAACTAAAATATCTATTATTTACCACATGAATTTCCTGAATGGCTAAGAGAGACTTTTCCTTAAAAAAAACTCTTGCCTAATATATTGTACTCTATCAACTACTTTTTAAGACACTTTTGGCAGATTTAATACTTTTAAAATTGCACTGATTTCTTTTTCAAAATATTAACTCTGTCCTTAATGACTAAGAAACATGTTTCTTTTAAAGCTATTTAAACCTTCAGAACTTGCGCTGTGAGCAAAATACTCACACCAAGAAAAAATAAGTATATCAGGTATTCTAACAGTATACCTGTGCAATAAATTTTGAATAATATTATTATTTTGTATAAGTTTTGTATATTTAGGGGTTTAAAGTAAATAAGAATGCTTCTTATTTTAAAATATTTCATTTGCTAACATTTTTTTGAGGAAAGTAGGTGGTGCGCGAAAAATTCTTGTTTGCGTGTTCTTAGGTCAATCATTTTGATAAGAGTTCTGGAGGGTTAAAATTCAACTGTTGCTAATGAAAAGTGCACTTTCAAGGCAAAAAGGTACCAATTAAAAATCATCCTTTTTCCCCTGTACCCTAACCTTCTGTTTTCAGTTACTCTTGTTCTCAAGTCTGAGAAATTGACAGCTATGGTCTATATGTTTAGATTCTTGAACAATATACATATTTATTTAAATGTTCAAACCTTTTGAATGTTTGCTCAATAAAATGGTGAAGTTCTATGAATCTTAGATTATGGAACTGTTCACAATGCTAAAATTATTAACTTCTGAAACTTAAGTGGCATTTTCTCAAACAGGTATGGCTTGGAGTGCCTCTTTCGGTTTTACAGTTATGGTTTGGAAAAGCATTTTAGAGAGGATCTTTTTAAAGATTTCCAAGATGAAACTCTGAAAGATTTACAAAATGGTAACTATATAATGAAATTTTTTTTTCACATTTTAAATACTTAATGGATAGACGTTCAATTTCACAAACTTTTTGGGACCACAAAGAATGTTCGTAAACCGAAATGCATTGTTTCAATAGAAATTTTTTTCTGAATGGTAAGCTATTCATAAAATGGTGGGTGATTATAAATTAACCCTCTCATGCATGAAAACCTCATATGAGGTAACATACATTTTTGCTTCAAATTTTTATGCAGATTCGTTTTTGTGCTGCAATTTGCATGTCGTCCTCATCTAGACACTCCAAACAGTTCTTGGAAACCACAAAATGTTTCATAGGGTCCATGTTCCATGGAGGATTCAAGAAAGAAGAGAAAATCTTAGTTTCGAATCAAATTCTGTTTAGTTATTTTGAAGCGTGTTTTGCATTACTGGGAAGTTTGTTATTTTACAGCTTCTTATTCCTTATAAATGAAGTTTGAATATTCAATTTTGCAATGTTTATTGTTATCTTGAATAAATCTGGCAAAAAAGCATAAAACATCTTCATTCAAGAACACGAATTTTTGACTATATAGGACAAAATTTCTAAAAATAAATTATTACACAACAATCCTGAGATGCTAAATTAGTTTGCGGTATATGAAGTTTTTGTTTATAACACAAATAAATAAATGCATGCATGAGAGGGTTAAAAGTTCTTAAAATCAAGCCCCAACTGTATCTAACCCCATCATTATGACCTAGGATCTATGCGATCCCAGGTCATAATTTATAGATTCCCTACAATGAGTAAAAAGAAATGAAGTTATTCTGCAATGAAACAATTCTCTAGAATGAGGGGAAAAAATTTTAAGAACAGAAATATCTGCTACTGACATGGTTCCTTAAATTTATGTTCATACCATTGTCATATCCAGGATACAATAGAAGGCTCACAGGTATAGCACTAGCTGAATTTTTATTTCTCACTGATTAGACTTCGCTTTTTGGTTAAGAACTATAATTTGAAGCTCTTAAACAGGTCATCAAAACCTGTGTTCGTACGCTTCCTACTTTTTCATATTTCTTCCTACTTTCCTAATAATTTTTAACATGTCCTACTTTTTCAACAATATCCTTTTTTTTTTAAAAATATTTTCTACTTTTTCGTGTGTATTTTTATTATTTTTGCATTTTTTGAAAAGAAAAGTGTCTAGACTTTCCTTCCTGAAGCTGATCCGGTGCCATGTGTCACGTGATTATGGGTTTTTTCTTCCGAATACAGGTGCCACCTTTCCCGTCTCTTAGAGAAAAAACAGAAAATGAATGAAACACCGAATTTCTATAAATAATATTAATAAGCCCAAAATTTAATCTATTAAACAACTATATACTGTTAGATACTAAACAAGTGACCTATATCGAATAAGTGCCCCCTCAAAATCGATTATTCTCAGTGAAATTATAAATTAAGAACAAAAGCTAACAAATTTTGCTAACACAAAAGCAAACTCTTTTAGAAAAATCGCAATAGAAAATACGAATAATAGTACGAAAATGAGCACTTTCGATCTTAAATTCGTTTATTACATTTTGTTTTTATTATTTTAACAATGCTTATTTATAATTCTCCCGCTATTTAAAAAAATAATAAATGTTAAAAATAAATGGCCCAAGACATTTAGGCACTAAATATTTTTCAAGTTTTTTAAAGTTCAAATGAAATTATTCGATCTGAAATGAATGAGTTATCAAAAATATAAAGTAGGCTAGGTGTAAAGGTCTCTTAGCTTCAAAATAAAGGGATCCATTATTCATTATTCATATGACATTCAACAATTCAACAAAGAAAGCAAAGTCAATGATGGAAGAGGAGGAATCAAATATATATGTTACGGCCAAAGTACGATGTAATTGAAACGATCAGCGAATATTCTACTTTGGCCGGCCATTTCGTGAAGTTTCCACGATGTTCCGGCCAAAATGCGATGTGCTCATTCAAGAATGCCCGGTAGGCGGCGTATCTGCAATTCCGAGGACCATTTTACTACTTTTTTAATATCTTTTGTATTTCTAATAACTTTTACTTTACAGAAAAAAATATTGTAGTGGTATGTATTTTCACATGCCGTGTGGGTACGGTGGGACCACAATTTTTTAATATTTGTTTCATAAAAAAGTTAATTTGCTCATAGTGCCCCTATTGTTTTCATTTTTATTTTAAAAATATAAATCTTCTAGTTTAAAAATATTAAAAAATAGACAAGTTTTTAAATTAAAATTTTAAAAATGTAATTTTTTACTTTATCTCAAATGGTCACATCCCACCACAGCTAGTACTTTTTAAAAAATGAAGTTATGGTTATACAGAGCCAATAATACGTGCCAATGATTTTTTCTTCCAACTTTGGCTGATCCTCCCATGCCACTTCACGATCTGGCCGGCCAATTCCCGAAATCAAGAAAAGATCGGACATCGGCCAACCAATTTACAGCGTTCTTAGCCATTTCGCAATTTGGCCGGCCAATTCGCGAAGTGGCCGAATTCGGGCTTTGGCCGTAACATATATATATATATATATATATATATATATATATATATTCATGCATTTCTCGCAAAATCTCTTTAGCTGCAAAAAAGTTGCAATTATTTTATTTTTTTTACAATTTATTTATTTTGAAGAAGAAATTGTGTAATGAATGGGTGAATCCAAGCTGTGTATTGAGGGCAATCAAATTAATTTTTTTTAAGTGAATGGTAACATGAATGCAATTTAGATGAGCTTTTTTTACTGTGTTAATACCTTCTACATGTCAAAAAGGGTGTAGAAATTGGAAGAATTATGTACTCTTTATAGCTCTGATGCTTTTCCAAAACTTTAATATTTCAAGAAAATTGATATTTTTCGTGGGTTTTACTCCAATTGCTTCTTTTTTGTGTGTGCTTATTCTGTAAACAAACTTGTCAGTACATTTGTAGGTTTTTAGTCTGTATTTTGAATTTCTACTTTTTCCTACTTTTTTAAAGAAAAATTCCTACTTTTTTCTGCAATCTGCGTGCGGACCCTGCAAAACGAATTTTGGTGGAAGACTTTTTTTTTTTGCAAGATGCAAAACAATGCTGAGGATGATGTAGATATAGATTGCTTTGGTGAGTCAGAGTTCAGAAGATTGACATAGATAATTTTCAAGATCCGAAATTTCGAAGTGGCATTCAGTCTCTACCTTGTAAATGAGCTTGGATCATCAATTTGATAAATCAATTCCGGATTTTTTCAGTCACAGTCAGGACATAAGTGGGGGTTTGAAAAGAATACTGTTCAATTGAAACACTTTTCAAAATGAAGTTTGTACCTTCAGAAAATTCTCCTCTTTCCAGAAGAAGGGTTTTTCTTTTTCTCTCATTGTTTAAAATGTTTTATTTCAGGTTATCTTTATGGGCTTGAAAAATTTTGGGCTTTTCTTGAATATTCTGGGCAAAAGGATACTCTAGAAGTGGATCCTGTTCTTAAAGCTACTCTTCAGGGATTCAAAACAGTCGAAGACTTCAGGGTAAGTATTGTATAACATGTTTTGTTTTTTAAGCAATCAGTTCTAATAACTTTAGTTTGTTAATCTTGAATTTCATACGAAGGACAAATGGCTCTTTTTATTACAAATTGTTTGCTAATAGATATAACGAAACTTGTTGACCATATGCTGGTTAAATTATGTAAATTAAGATCAAGCTTTATCCCAAATTAGGCCAAAAATTAGTTTGTACCTCAAAGCTCAAATTCCTAATTAGCTATAATTTTCAAGATTTGTTATTAAACATATATAAAATAAATCCTGTAAAGTTGGAAGATGGCTATTAAGCCTTTTTAAACATATTTGATATTTTTTTACTCATATTTTCGTCAATAGTCATTATTTATTGATTCTTTGAAATGTATTCTGTATATATTCCTATTTCAATTTTTCCTATAATATATTCTATTTTTCCTATACATGGGCTGTAAAATGATTTTTTTAAAACCTCAAAATGTAAAATTTTCCATGTTTGAAAATTTAATGCTGATCTGCTTAGCATCATTTGATTAAAACTAACAAACCACAAAAAGTACTTCCAATGTTCTTTTATAAACTTAATTGATAATTTAAAAATAATATTAATGAAGGTTTGTTGAAAAAATGGTTCAGAAATCTCATTTTTAATACAGTCAACTCTCCAAAATCCGCGCTGCTTGGGACCAAGGGTTGTGCGGATTTTAGAATTTTGCGGATTTTGGGTCATTGATATGTGTACGCATTTTGCGAGGTTATAATGTTGCATTAACCTTTTTACTTATTAGGGACTGTTCATAAATGATGTCACGCATTTTTCCCATATGTTCGACATCCTTCCCCCTTTGTCACAAAATATCACACTTCAACAGACTCCCCTACCCCCTTTGTCACGCTATGTTGCATAAAGCCTGATGTCACACTTCTTGTTAACCCCTCCCCTCCTTTTGTCACACTCTGTCACAATTTTCATGAGCCCTCCTTCCCCTCCTCTTCGAAGCGTGACATCATTTATGAATGATCCCTTACTTAAAAAATGTTTTGATAAACCACTATTTGTACAGGCACGAATATATAAAAGAGTGATGGAAAAGACAGAAAATTTATAAAAATTAAATGCAATGTATATATATGTATATTATATATATGTGAACTTTAAATGATTTTTTTTACATACAACTACTTTATAAAAGTGCAGATTGGTGGTCGCCACTCACCTACTGGCTATCAAAACATTTTAAATGGTGACCAAATTTTTCATTGCCGATCGTCACGTTAGCGACCAAAATTGTCTTCATTAACTAGGTCAAGGCGGGAGAACATTTGCACCATAAAGTCAATGCAAATATAAAATTTATCCTTCAAAAAAGCTTAATATTTTTGCTGAATACAATTTGAATTGTGTACTAATGAAAAAATAATAAGAAATATTACAAACCGAAAACCGATGCAAAAAGATTGATGTCCAATTACAGCAAAACGCTATTATCGCTCATGACACGTGGCAATCAAAATAAGCTAAAAATACATTGTTTTCAATGTATAAAAGGCAGATGCGAGTTATTGTGAACATTTCAAGTTAAAAAATGCTATTAGGTTTGAAAATATAAGAAATTTCTAGTTTTTTCACTAAGTTTTTAAATTGGTTTTTTTAACTAAGTTTCACTGTTTACATCGGAAATCTTATGCGGATTTTGGGCACGTGGATTTGAGAGAGTTGACTGTAAAAGGATTGTTGAGATTTCAATGTCTTAAATGAGCAGTGATATGAAAAATCAGAGATATGAAGAAAAACATCTAATAATGCAAAAGTACTTGACCTCTATCTTTGATCTGCCATTTTGGTAAGAAGCTGACATGTGAAAGTAGGGGACTTTTTAGGACTCGGTGTACATGCAGAGAGGAAATAATACTTAATTTTATATTAGTCGTACTAAAAATCCAAAATTTTGTGAGTAATACTCCTAGCATAACGTACAATATTGTAAAAAACAGTGTTCAAAATGCAAGTAACCTTCAGTGACCCGTTGTTTGACCACTTAATCTTGTTTTACAAACGATTTTTATGTGCATATCATTTGGCAGTCTTCGTAAAAGGGTAGCAGACAAATCTTTAGATGAAATAACTTTACGTAACTTACATAAAGCTTATGAAATATGTTTTGTGTTGATATTTTGTTCAATGAAAACTTTGCAATTTTTTTTTTTTTTTTGACCTATCTTTTTTGTATTATGTCAAATATTTTTCCTGCACAGGCATATGAATGCAGTTATGCTACAGGCCCTGCTGTTGAACGTCATCGTAATCTGTCGGAATCTTCTGGTTCTCGTCAAAACAGAGGCTACAACATGGATTCTCGATCAAGAAGAAATACCATATCTGCTGCTGATACTGCAAGAAGAAGAAAAGCAAGTGGATCTAAAATGAGTGATCAGAGAAAAGGATCTTTGCATATAAAACCTCCTACTGTACCAAATGAAAATTTAACCCTTGCTTCTGCTGATACTTTGCTTAATCTCAAGAAAAAAAGTGATTTTCCTATGGAAAAAGAATCAACTCTTGAAAAAGAGTCAACTCTTGAAAAAGAGTCGACAAGCAAGTTAACTAGTTCAGAAATACCTGCAGCAGAGCCAAAGAAAGTAGAATTAAATAAAACAGATGAAGAAAGTGTGAAGGATGGAGATTCTGCTCTGAGCATGAAAGATATTAGCACTCACATAGAAGAAATAGCAGCTAAAGATATTGAAGTTCCTTGTGAAGAAGATAGTACCTCTATTAATGTGACAGATTTGAAGTTGGAAGAAATCCATCCCATAGAAAGTTCTCAGGAAATTTCTAAAGAACCTGACTGCAATGACCAGATCAATAAAAAAAAGTCTTTAATTTCTGAAAATGTAGAAAGTGATTCAATACATATAACAGCAGAAATTTCTGATGCATGTGTTTCAGAAACTCAGGTTGATATGATTCAACTTGAAGCTAAAACTGCATCAGACAAAGATGCAAGTGATTCAAGTATTAAAGAGGAAGACTCCAAAAATAGTAATTTGGCAAATAAATTGAGCTCTGAAGATGGTTTGGAAGAACAGGTTAACTAAAGGTAATAGATATCAATATTTCTTATATTTCTTGCATGGCTATAATTTGCAATTGTTTTATAAAAATATGACTAAAAATACTGCGACAAAGTATACAATTTTGATTTAAAACTTGAACTTGTGCTCCAAATATTTAAACCTATAAGAACAGAATTTCTTAAATTTTCCATACTTAATTCCACTTGTTCATTTATTTTTATTATTTATTTACTTCGCTCTTTGCTTTGTTAGTCTCGAGGTAAAATATAAGAAATGTTCCTTTCTCTCTTGATTTTATTGATGTTTTCCTTTTTATTTTTCCCCCTTTTGGTTAAACATTTTTTCTGTTGATTGTCCCGAATGTTGACTTCTCATAAACTCCAATTATGCATCCCATGTTCAGTTTCTTCAGGGCAGCTGGTATGAACAACCAATTATGTACTATTTTAGATGAAAACTGGAGTGCAAATACTGTGCTTCTTTTTTTATTCTGGGGCTTCCTAGCCTCGCCTGTCAAGGCAAGATTTTGGGTTTCCGGCAGTTGAAAACAAATTTATGTGTAGGTTTGCTGTTGATGTCAATTTTGAAATATGCACAGGAGACAATTTTCACATTTCTATAGATGCCTCCCTCTTCCCAAACTTGCACAGCTCCTGATTTTCCTTTCTCTATTACTTTTCAAAGTATCAAATAAAGGAATTGGTGTAGAAATAGACTATGAAGACATAGAAAATAAATTCTAAATGAATTAAACATGCACCTCACTTCTTTTACTAATATAGTAGAACCATTTGAATACATACCTGCCAATTTGGTAAACTCTTAGTAAAATAATTTTAACATTTCCAAAGTAAACGCTTAAATCAGTTTCCTAAATTCTATTAACTGCATGTTACATACTTATGTGCTGAATTACATTTAAAAAATAATAAGTTTTTCTTTAGCATTTATTTGTTATTATTGATTTTTTTCCCCCCGATTACTAAAATTTCTGAAAATTACCAAAACTTTAAGAGAGGTTGAAAATAATAACCTTTTGCCTTATTTTTTCCATAATATTGAAATTTCTTGACTTCTAGAATCTCTCAGCAACCTAACTTAAAATTTTCACATACTAAAGAGAAAGCTTGGTAAAATTACTCTTAATATTTTAAGTAGTGTGTGCTTCAATCAGCTCGGATGCAAATGGATTTTTGTAAATAGTGTGTGCTTCAATCAGCTTGGATGCAAATGGATTGAAATTTTTGAATGGGTCCGGCAAATGATATATGGGCAAGCCCTCTGCAAAAATAGGAAAGGTTGAAAATAATCATCAACAGAAAATTATTGATGTTTACGCAGTGGAATCAAATAATAGCCAAGAAGGAATGACAGTTACCGAAACAGATGCAGTTGTATTTCAAAATGAGTAAAAAAACTTGACTGGCATATAAAAGTGTAATGATAACTAAAATGTGTAAGTTTTACACCCAATGCATATAAAAGTTGGCAGGCGTGTAAATGTTTGTAAATATTTTAAACCTAAATAGTGAAATTATTTTCTGCATTCAAATAAAGTTCAAAAATTCTGAAATTTAAAATATATTAGATTTTAAAAAATAATATAATATAATAAATTTAGGCAATGGCAAAGTTTTGTAACTCACAGAAATTTATTTGAGCATATCCATTACTTGGGTCTGTTTAGTAGTGTGTAATTTTCAATACAATACTATATAAATTACAATACTGCATTTTTCAAGTTTTAATTAGGAAAAGTTTTCAAGCACCATGATCTATTCGTCATCCATTCGAATGCTTTTCCCTAACATGCATGCCTGGTAGGGAGAAGCATTCGAAAGTAGATTTCAGCAATCATTTTAGAATACATACTATTACCTTTGTACATGATTCTAAGGCTCATGCCATTTTTCACCAAGTAATTTTTATTTTTAAAAAAACATTGGTTTCCAATTAATTCAGATATTTCTTATCTGTTTAATGTCAATTTTTGTAATATTTCTCTGTGAATTTCGCATAAATAGGGTTCCTTAATATTTGAGGTCCATATTCAAAGGGACTAAGACACAAAAATTTTCTGCCCCAATGAAATGTTTATCTTTACTTGTTCAATTACAGCTATTCAGTAATTAATTTTACAACATGAAATATAAGAATTCAAGTATTTGAATCAAACAAATGTACTGGTTGAAACATTTAAAATGACAAGTAATAGCACAATATAATTTCTATTATCCAGATAAAATCTAATAGCCATTATTTTGCAGTTAATCAGAATAAAAGAGTCTTTATGCATGTACATTAGGTGATACAGCTTTTCAATGGAAAACTTAAGTTACTGTTCTAATAAATATCCATGGTTTTTAGCGTGCTCAAAATTGGTATTGTGATCTGCATATTAGCATTAATCAACCGTATAAATGCAATAAATATGAAATAGCATTTTAAGTGCTTTGAAGAGTGTATTGTATGATGCCCTTGAGATATTGCCACTTGCAAAAATGCAAGGCCACGCTATGGCTATGCAAGGCTTTCTCTTTCATATTTTCTCAAAGGCTCACTTATCAGAATAGATTTTGAAAATTAGTCAAAACAAAAAATAAAATCAAATTTTTAAAATATTTTCGAATTAACTTGCTTTTTATTTATCTATCCAAATTTGTTTTCTATATAACAGATCTAAAGCTGATTCTTTTCTTGAACATTTAATTTTAAACAAGCATGATAAAAATTATTTACCCAGAAAGGTTATTGCTCTGGAAATTTTTAAGGTGAACACATACCACCATTGCCCTCCTCTCACTATATTTGACCCCTAAAAAAAACATATTAATCATATAGATAACTAGTGAGATTATTCTTAACACATTAACGGCGGGCGATCTCTACGAAAGTATGCTAGGTAGCGCGGCGGCCGCCCCGTCTCGTTTTTCGGCCTAGAGCGGGCAATATTTTGTGTGATCATAAAAAAATTTAGACTTAAAAAAGTTTATTTAAGTAGAATTTCAACAACCGAACAGCTTCAAACTACAAAACATACTAAGTACAAATATAAAGTGGCGCATGGATTGTGCAATGTGGTTGCAAACTGTACTAATGCGACTCCCGCCTTTAAGGTACAGTCGAGCTAAATCGTATTACTACGACTCCCGCCTTTAAGCCGCAGTCGAGCTAAATCATATTACTATGACTCCCGCCTTTAACCCACTGGCGGCTTTGGCCGTGATATCACGGCCTGAGGAATGTGCGGAAAAGCAACGCCTCCGATGCACCAGGGAACCTGTTTGGGAAAAGGGGAAGGAATATCGCAAATATACGCTCCAGACCATCTTGACGTGGAAAAAGCCCATCGTAATATCACAGCTTCAACCATTTTGAGAAAGATTTATCGTGGCGTGACGTCACAGCCCAAACCGCCAGTGGGTTAAGCCGCAGTCGAGATAAATCGTAGTACTACGACTCCCGCCTTTAATATGTTAACACAAATAGTGTTCTGTTTTAAAAATTTACAAAGCAAGATTAATCTTTAAAAATTATTTTATTACCTTCAATAATAATTCCTTCAGTAAAATGCCGTCGGTAATTTTTTAAGTAAAATGTGTAAAGTAATCTATTTTAATTTCATTCTAAATTTGTCTGTATTATAACTTGTTTACATGTTTAATCTTTTTTTAATTTCAGGCTTTTTCCACATCAAATTCAATTTTTCAGCAGTGCTGTTCAGTTAAAAGTTATGGGAACTTTCATGTGATTTTGTGATAAAGGTATTTTTATATTCAAAAACTTGAGCTCTAGAAATACTCAAAATTCTTTTGTGCCATTTGCCAGTAATAGTTGTGCCTTCTACCTAGATCATTTCTAACAACTAACGTGTATAAATTTTTCAATTTTCTGTTTCGTTTTAACATCCCCCCCCCCCCCCCCTAAATAATTTGTTGCTAACTGTTGAATTTTACATAGAAATTATGTATTTTTATGGGGAAAATATGTTCAATTAATTTTTATGTAGAACTCTACTTATGTTTTGTTCAAAATTGAATTATCACAACACTTTATTAATATTCCTTGAGCTCATTATATAATTAAGTATATATATATATTATATACTTTGTTTCTCATAGCACATTTGTAGTTTTTTTATACTCAGTCTATTAATTCCAGTGATAATGATGTTATGATTTATTGTTACTTTTATTTTGTTCATATTTGAAAAATTGATGCGCCTTCTCCTTATTAAGGAAATTTTATTAATTACTTTACCCTTTTTTTCATGTAAATAAATATATTTGCATGATTTTGCTTTTCAATTATTATTTTTTTTCCAATGAATTGTATAAACTTTTGGGTTGATTAACATCAATCGAAAAAAATCTTGACAATTGGTTGTATATAGGTATTGGTTGTTTATGAGTTAGAAAAATTATTCAAATAGCTCTATTTTTGGTGGTCGTTTTAAAAAGCTTAATGAGTTATGTTGATTTAAAAACTATTTTTAAGGCTATACTGCTTTCTACCTACAAATTATTGAATTATTATAAATGAATTTTTGATATAAAGTTCCTTTTTTCCTGTGCACTTTTATGATTTCAAACTGTATATTAAAAATGTTTATAAGACAATGTTAGAAATGTATATTTTATGTCTCTAAGAGTAAGTTTTGTTGATTAGAATTTATACTGCCTAAATGAATAAAGCTCAAATCTTTTCACCCAGAAGATTTAACTTTATGTATTTTATTTTGTAATCTGTTTCATTGAACAGGTTTTATGTTCCACTTAGTTACAAAAAGAAATGTTTAATTTAAATGTTAAGCTCAATTCTTTTCTTTTTATAATTGTTCCGTCTGTTTCATTTATTTATTTTCCCTTAATATGAAGAAAAATGAATTATTGTACTGAATTAAAATTGTTTTAGTAGTTTCATTTCAAAAGTTTTTTTTTTTGTAATTTAGATTCATGCTGTCTGTACATATGTTATTGAGAGTAATGTTGAA
The DNA here is from genome assembly GCA_038502835.1 of Octonoba sinensis. Lineage (NCBI taxonomy): Eukaryota > Metazoa > Arthropoda > Arachnida > Araneae > Uloboridae > Octonoba > Octonoba sinensis. The sequence goes on from CM076598.1 coordinate 147,897,082, forward strand.
TGCCTTGCTCTGCTATTTTCCCTGATGCGTTTCAGCTTAGCATTTTTTTTCTTCAATAGTTAATAGGATTATTTCTGTGCTTTGTGGGCTACATTGTCAGAATTAAAAGTTACCTTTTGGTTTTCAACATTACATTCGTTAAATTGGTTATTCCATGTGCTCTAGTCATAAATCAGCATCTAATATTTTTCACTAGTCTTATGAATTGAGAAGTTTTTTTTTTTTTTCAAACTTTGAATTGCTTGGGGAGTCCTCATTACCTATGTTTCAAAAATGTAATATGTTATTGCTGAAAGCAAATTTTTTTTCCATCACTAAAATATGGTGTTTCTTAGTTTAGTATATTTGTTAATGTATACCATTAGAGAATCTTACTTGATTTTTCTGATGTTTTAACCACCCTACAGTTGGGCAGTTCCAGAATTACATGTTAAATGTACAAGATATCTCGTCATGAACTGCAGGATGGTTAATGTTCAGTTTTTAATTCATAATTTGGGAGCTTCAAATGTGTTCAATAGTATCAATACTTCAAAGCCTATCAATATAATAAATATTTGGAACATTTTTCTTTTTTTTTCATTTAAAATTTTTGTTTTGAATATATTTTTATATATCTGTGTATTTTTCGTTGAGCAATATTCTCCTATCGTAAAATCTAAATTGTATGATGGTGTGCTACCTTATTGTATTTTATTGATAAATGAAATAGTTAATCATTTTCATTTTTATTTGTTATATTCCATTAAATATCACAATCAAGTGAATCAAGTTTTATTAATTAAATTTTTTGAAGATTTTATTCTACCTTAGATTGCAATGTTATAAACTGAATTTGGCTCTTAATTACAAGTTCACCACAACTTACAAGTTTTTGTCTGCAAATTTCAATGTTTATTGTTCAAAATTTTGCCATATCAAAAATGAACACTCATAGTAGTCTTTGGAAGTAACTGTTCTTTCAAATGCATCTGAAAATGAAGAATAAACTTAAGTCTAACAATGTAGGTATACATAATTATTAAAATCTTGTGCCCCTTTTAAATTTATATCAACTGTTTTATGTACAAAATAATACATAACTTTCTAATTATGTGCCAAAATGTACTGTAGGGCATTAGATAAAATGGGGAGGGGCAAATTTTTTAATTGTCTTTCATTTTGCCATAAAAATAAAAAATGTTGTTTAAAGGTCTGGCACATATTTGTTCTAAATTTTTTCCCAACTTGAAATATATTTTTTGAGCACTTATAAAAATCTTTTTAAACAACTGTTCATCTAGTGTTGTCATTCAAAGAAATTTTTCACTTATATTTTTTATATTTGTTTCTCCTGAAAAGATATCCAAAAGCGAAAATATTTAGTAGATAATGAATTGTGATTACTAACTTCGTAAAATTTTACTTTAATGTAGGATATTTTTATTGTTATTAACATTTCCCCCCCCCCCTTCTGTGTTGAATTTGTGACTCATGTTCCATAAACATTTACTCTAACAAGTTTACTACTTTGTAAAGAAGTATATAGTCATTCTTTGTTTACTTAAAAATGACTTGATTTTTTCTGTGTAAATATTTTTGTGAGGTTATCTATAATAATGTTTGTCAAATATATCTTTTTCGCTCAAGTGCAAGCAACGATATTGTATGAGAGGAAAGTAGGTAAATGAAGATTTTGCAATGGAAATTTGAAAAGTGCCTGTTTGAAGTTTGAAAATTTTGATTAGGGTTTTGTACTAATGACTAAATGTGCCTATGCATCTTTGTACTGATGCATCTTGTAATGCTTGTACGTTAAAATGTGAGTTTTTTGCTATGTTTATTACTGCTCCATTGTTTGTGTTATATGGGGTTTTTGGGTGTTTGATTTTCATGAATGGGCAATAAAATTTTTAAAAACAAGTGATTTTTCCTGGTTTTTGTTGGTAAGTTATGAATCTGAATAGTTATAGAAACAAAATGTATGTAAATTGGAAAATGTGGGAAGAAAGATTCCCGTCATTAAATGATCATTACCTTCATGCAAGTTGAGGAGACTGGGGCTCGAATATGAAACGAACCACGTGGCATAACTCACATTCCTCACATTATATGTTTGCTTTCATTTTTGTGACCGCCAGATCTAGAATTATTTACAGTCAGTAGCAGGGATACTGTGTAAAAACTCTGATTTTGTCTTCCAAAGTAGTTTTTCTAAAAAAAAAATCTTTCTTGCGACTGAACCTTTGGATAATATCTCAATAATTTATGCACCACGTAAAAGCCTTGGTTTCAGCAAGAGTTTACATATTTAAAAGTTCTCTACAATATTATTATATCATATATATATATATATGAATTGAAATGTAAATTGGCACCATTTGAGGCAAGTTGTTAGTGTAACAACTTGCCCCGTGAAAATTTTCATCATATATATTTTTTCGACGTAAAAATAATATAAAACATTTTAAAGGGAAGGGGATTAAAAGTTATTCTACCACAGGAAATATTAGGGACACTAGAAAAAGTGATGATTGGTGGTATTGGTCGTTATTGCGAAACATGTCCAGTAAACAGAGTACATTTCATGACACTTTAGAGGTGTACTGAAATGAAAAATACTAGTCCTTATGGGGGTATCAATAATCTATTTCATTTTAAATTTAATAGTATGTTTGGCGACCTTGGTATGACATATGGCAAAAAATTTCAGAGATAGATGCAATACAATATTGTCTATCAACCTAAAATTGTGATGTCACAATTATGAATGAAAAGTACAAAATAAAGTAAACAGGGTCTACTTTACATTTCAAACCCAAATGTAAGTGCATCGATTACGGCAAAACTCGACAGTTCTTCACAGATATAAACAATAGACACCTTGTGAAAATCTTGCAAATGCCTATGACATTAAAATTACAGTGTAAAATAATTAAATTACAGTGTTGAGATGCAAGGCAAAATACATTCAGCAATGGTGCATCAACAGGAGGTGGTCCTACATCATAAGCACATCCTTCAGCGGGAACATATAAGCCTTCCTCTACTCAACATCGAGCACAGATCCTCCTATACTTTTCTCCTCCAACTCCTTCCCTGTTAGCACTAGGCTTTAGGGATGCCCTGTATCCAGGGGGGGAGGTAGTGGGTTCCACGGATTTTACAGGCACATATCCCCAAGTGTACATGGTGAGTCTTCAGCAGGTATCATATATAGGACCTTCTACGTGGAAGGTCCGGCGCTCTAACCACTAAGCTACCGAGGCCCCATCCTCCTATACTGCCAGGGCCAGAAGTCCATGTCAGTCCACAATAACAGCAAATTTTCCAATGGTGACAAAAGAAAAAACAGAAAGTGATCCATAAGCGAGATTTAAGATTAATATTCAAGAGATTCAAGCATAAGAAAATACTGTATGCTCTGAAAGTCGAGTCCAATGACGCCAAAAAACGAAAATAAAATGTCTCCACCACGATACAGAAACCTTTAAGTTTCTATAAAATTACAAAATAATAGTGAAAAAAAAAATTATGCATGCACACAAGAATGCTAGACCAATTATTACTAGTTAAAATGTTTTGTGTAACAACTTACCCCAGCCAGTGTGACTATATGCCCTGCAGTGGGGCAAGTTGTTACAAAGTACATGACTATGTATAACTTCATAAAGTTAATTATCATTATCTAATCCTTTTTCAAAAAATGTGCTACAAATCTGCAATAGTTACAGCAAATTTTAAAGCAAGTTTTACAAAAATACTTGCAATCATTAAGTCTAGAAAAAATATTTTAAAATTTTGCAACAGTCCCCCCCCCCCCCCCCCCGGGTCTCCCTTATATAAACAGAATGAGTACTGACATGGTATAGCATGTCAAATACCCAGAAATCGGAAAACTAAGATGCAAAAAGTAAAGTATCATGCATCCCAAAGCCGTATCCAGAGGGGGGCCGAGGGCCCCCCCCCCCCCCCCCCCCCACCTGAAAAAAATTTCTGGCTACGGCCTTGATACATCCTACAGGATTTTTAAGTTGAACCTTCAAAATGACATCCCAAATATTTTTACTTTTTTCGTTTAGTGCTAATCATTTTTATCAGTTACTATGTTTTTACTCATAATTAACTCTATCTAATTAAAATCCAACGTACAACATTTGGGCTAATTTTCTTTACTTTCAAAAAAATTAAAAAATCTCCTGAAGTATATGACAATATTTATTCAATAAAAGTATAGTGATCGTTAGAAGCATAATCCATTTATCGCAATTTAAATCATTTGAGTTGTTAGATTCTGTATAAAAAAGTCCAAAGTGCAATACTCTCCTATCTTTAATGTGTTAAAAAGGGTGGCATTTTTCTATTTTACTGAAATTAACCAATGCACAGTTCCTTTTTTTTTGGACTGCTTTAGTTAATTTTCTTTCATAACATCCATACAAAATTTGAGTTCGCATAGAACTTATGAAACAATGGTTTTTTTTTTTTTTTTTTGACGACATGGAAGAAAGTTTTCATGCTTCAATGTGTGCTCAATAAAATACGTTCCTCGTTGAGATTTAAAAAGGCTCAAAAGAATGAAATTTAAAAGCTTGTCTTGGAAGGGGATGATATTATGAGTTCAGGTAAAATTCGTAATGGGGGGAAGGGGATGAGATTAATCCTGGAAATAATTTTTAAAAAAAATTTAACGAAATACTTTTTTAAATATTGTTTTTGAGCTTAATCGCCCAATGAGTATGGCGGACATTCTGCTCTTCTCGACATAACTCGATTACAACGCAATTTCCCTGATTGTTTTAGGCGATCTTACCAGGATTTTTTTTTTTTTTTTTCCTTTTTATCGAAATGAAGGCCCACGTTTTTTTAAACCATAAAATAATTTAAAACATGAATTTAACTTCTTTTTACAAAAATAATCTTTCATTTAAAAAAGATGTAGAGAGGGAGACTTTTTTCCCTCCCTTCCATCTTACTGAATTTTGTCTAGCTTGAATTTTGAAAATATGAGGAAGACAAAAAGAATGAAGTAGCCATTTTTGGGCCAAAGCGCGGTAACTTGGTCCGAAGGGCACTAAAAAATAAAAACACATTTCAAGCAAAATATAAAACTTTATATGTTTAAAATCTTATTTTGAAGTTAATCAAAATGTGAACAAAAGTAATTATTTTTTATACAAGAGGAATTTAGATTAAAAGTTGCATAATTTAGAAAGAAAAAAATGTTGCAATTTTTGGTGGTGTTACAGTTTTGCAACACATGTGACTATTATTGAATTTTATCGCTGTTGTCGTAATTTATAAAACCATATTGTTTTTTTTAATTAAATAATCCCAAATACCACCCACCACACTCTTTTATTATTAGACACAATATTCGAAAGTTATTTCTCAAACTTATGTTTAATTTTTGCTGTACTGATACATAAAATGTTTCGAGAACAATCGCGTAAAATCCAAAATGCTGACCACAACGTATAAAACACCTTTCTGAACACAGAAAGGCCAGAACATTGTAAACACTGAAAGAAAGTAAAAACGTATATTTTCTTCAGCTTAAAGGATATAATTACTATTTTATGAACTCAGTTATGAATAAAACGGTGCAATTAACAGTATTTGCTTGTTAAAAACAAATACCTCATAGCTTTTGAATCTGTATGGAAGTTCATTTGCAGTTTTTGTTTCAAGATTCAAAACCTATTGAAAGGTTTCAGAAGAGTTAGTGAGAAATCTCATTTTTTTCCCTACTAGAAATGCCTAAAATATTTAGTACCATTCTTCAATTTTCAGTATTAAGTACAGTTTTGCAACAAATAATAAAATTTAAAGACCTTCAAAGCAAAATATAAATAGTCTTGTGTCGCATTCGCTTTTCGGTCATCTTGTATCAAATGAAGAAGTTAACGGGTTTTGCCATTTGCTTAATATCCGTTGCAATATAACATCAATTAACGTATTTGCAAGTATAAGATTAAATTGGATGACTCTATGAAATATTATATTTTAATACTTGTTTTCCATTACTTAAAAAATGTTAAAAAAAATTATTTCTCTACCGTGTCGTTCGCAACAAATTCCACTTCTTCAACGTATTCTCATCTAATTAAAAAGTTCTAAAACTGAAAAGAAAAAAAAAAGAATTTTAAGAAATGGGTGCAGGTACTCATGTAGGTATGCACGTTTGAAGGTGTTCTTCTTAAATTCATAAGTTTTTATCCGTCTTGGCAATTGGCGAACGCTTGTGCACAGAAACTGGATTGCACGTACGTTATGTGAGTTTTATGACCATTATGCTGTTGTTTAGTTTTATACTCGTTGCAATATAATATCACTTAATTTATTTTCAGAAAAAAAACATTAAATTGGACGATGAAAAATTATTTTACTGTTTCTTTTCCATTAATTACAAATTCTGGTTGAAAACTAAATTGATACTGTGGTACATTACGTGCACAACTTCAGTTGCATGTTGAAATTACACTATCATGTTAACATAAACAAGCAATAGCAATAACAACTCAATAGCTCAGCTAGCATAAAAAAGAGAGCCTACAACTGCATTATACAAATTTCATTATGCCAAAAAGTTCGAAGAAGAATTCGCGAACTTCTTTCCCTGAATGTCCCCGAAGATGGTCACTCAATGCGTTTTTTTTTTTTTTTTTTTAGGACTTTTAATTTTGAAAAATTTCCGTAGGAGGAGAAAAACACCCCTCTCCCCTCCGTCTTTTTCAAATATCACCAAAGATAGTCTAAATTTGTGTTTTAAAAAAGTTTTCAAAAACTTTCAGAGGGATAGCTCGTGAACTTCTCTTTTCTCTATTGGCACTGAAGATAGCTTAATATTGACTATAATTTCGAGAAAACTTCAGGAAGAAACTCACTCGCCCTCCCCAACCTCCTCCTTTCCCCTTTTAGAATTTAAATTTGAAAAAGTTTCCGGGAGAGGACCTCCGGATCCCTCTCCTGTCTTCGAAGTTGATCCAATATACGCTTTTAAGATTTTAATTTCGAAAATTTTCTCAAGAAGAGTCACCAAAAACCCGTCTTTTGGCTACTTCAGAGATCCTAATATGAGTTTTTAAGACTTCAATTTTGAAAAATCAGTGGGGGTGAGTCCCCGAATACCCCTCCCCCTTCCTATCATCATTGGAAATCGTCTAAAATTGCGTTTTTAAAAGTTCAATTTCAAAGAATTTCCGGAGGAAATCCCACGCGTTTCTCTTTCCCCAAATTTTGCAGAGGAAGTCTAAAATTAACGTCAGTTTCGTAGAAAATTTCTTGAGGGAACTTCGACCCCTAATATCACTTAATGTTATCAAAGAAAGCCTAAAATTACCTTCTTAGGAAATCAATATTTGAAAATTTCTTTGGGGAGAGTTCGCCTTCTCTCGCACACCACTATCGTCAGCAAAGAAAGCTCAAAAATACGTTTTTAGGACTTCAATTTTGAAAAATTTTCAGGATAGGGCTCTCTTCTCCCAACGGCTCCAAAATTGATGAAAAAGGTATCTTTCGGATAAAAGTTTCAAAAATTTTTTGGAGAAGGCCCCCGGACTCCCTCTTTGTTCTCCTAACATAGTTAAACTGAAATTGCGTTTTTAGGAATAGTAAATAGGGCCAAAAAATTTGCATATAAGGAATTTTAAAGAATTAAAATTTTATCTCTTACGTTTTATAAATTCACCCCTTTATTTCTTTATTTCATTTTTTGTTGTTATTATTAAACTTGAAGTAAGATGGATGCCATTTCCCGCCTCGTAAAAATCGAAGATGTGGCGCTGTATTTAAATGGCGATTTTTGAGTCAAAAGTGTCAAGCTAAGTTGAAACTGAATGAAAATTTCAAACTAGAAAGCTTTTTCTTTTTTTAAAGGGAAAGAGGTGACACCAAAAATTTACACCCCGGGTGCGTTCCCATGCGCCTCTGGTTTTATATATATATATATACATTTTTTTCTTTTCCTTTTTAGACGGAAAAATTTTAGCAGTCAGTCGGCAAAATCAGCCCCAATCTAATTTACCTCGCGACGGCCGACGAGTTGTGTCTTGTGTGTCGATCTGAGCAACCGCCATCGACGTCGAAATCAGAACTTCTCTCAAGAAAGTTCCCTTGTTGAAAGTTGAGTATTGTGAGATGCGCAAAAATACATAACTCACCGGGAGGGAAGTCCTGCAACGCGTAACCGATCGGAATACCGGGTTCTAAAGTCTTCAAAATTAGATGGATTACTATTCGATACCGATTTGCGAGGAGCCCCGCGTCTTAAATCAGCACGGTGTTAACTCCTTGCTCCAAAAAAATAACGCGTAAATCCATGCTGCTCTCATTGACCTGTCTGAAAATGATGGGAACTTGATAGTGCATTTCTGTTTTATCCCAGCTTTCTCTGACAGCGCCTTATCATATGTTTCGTATGTTGACCAACTCTTCCAATCGACAAAACTTCCATGATCTGATGATAAGAAAGCTGATATCAAAGAGTTTTCTCTTCACATCTGAGGTTTTTTACCTACTACTTAAATTCATATCCTCCCGTACAGATTACAGGAGGTCGCAGATAGTAATGGTGGATATGAATTACGTACATTTCTTGAATTTTGCATTTCTTCATTGTTACAGAAACAAGTTGCTTATACTCCAACTTTTGCTCCTATATCAGTGAATGATGGTCATTAGCTCACCATGTCGAAATATGGATACATTGTCAAGCTCATTTGAGGAGAGTTAGAGGGGAGATTTAGGGAAGGGGTCTCAGGAGAGTTAGAGGGGACATGATTCAGTTGTTTAAATTCATTAAAATGGGAAATGTTGATGGGCTACAGTTAAGTGCTGAAGGTAGAACCAGAGGTCACTATTTTAAGCTTTTCAAATCTCAGGCTATTCTTGAAATTAGGAAAAATTACTGCTTCAATCAGGTTGTAGGCAGTTGGAATAGTTTACCGGAAGCGACTGTTACTTACTGAGGGGTACAAACTTAAGAAAAAGCTCTTGATATTCATTGGGGACTGTTAAATTGACTAGGACCAGCCTAGCTGGGCCCTGTGCCTATTGCTGGTCGTCACTTTTGCACTTGTATTTGTATTTCAAGTATGTATGTATATATTGAAATTTCTGTGCTTCACTTTTCACTATGGCTTACTTTTACTGTCCTTAATATTTACTGATGCAACTTGTGAGTTCAGTAAGATACGGATGTAGTTAAAGTTGCAGTTTTACACCTTAATTTTATTCGGAAGAAATGTACTTACATTTAACACAAAGTTTTATTTCGCTTCAAAAAATGTCCATTTTACTTCTTTTCTTATGAACATAACCTTAATTGAAATACATATATTGCATTTAAAAAGTCAATTTTCAGCACTTATCCCTCAGAGGGAATGTTCCACGAACAGTACCTTGACGGCTAAGTATTGCGTTTTATGAGAAAATTTTTGTTGATATATTTTGTTATGAAAATTAAAAGAATACATATTAGTAAATCTGCACACAGATCATATTTTTATGATGGTCCATAAATAGCTCGATTTTCTTCTTTTTTATGGGAATTCCAGAAATTGCTGGACCTTGATGTTTTGCTTAAGAATCGTTTTTAAGTTCTAAAGCCCATACGTGTTGCGGCCATCCAGTTCTTCCTTTGGATTTTCTGTCTCTATTCGTTCCTGGACCGAGATTTGCCTGAAAAATCGAAACACTATTATAGAGAGGAATTATGAGAATGGAAATTAGCAATTTACAGAATGAAGTTGTTGAAATCATATGAATGTAAAATTATATTACTCTTCGCCTTATGAAGAAACTTGCCTGAGGCGAAAGTATAATCAGACACAATCAGAGTCCTAACTAACTATAAAAATTTCTCATAATTCTAGACAAGTCTAAAAGCTACTCAAAGCGGAAGCTTTTGAGCAAATTAGTTCCTTCTCAAACAAATTTCAGTACAAAAAACATTCACACAAAGATGTGAGCTCCTCATATATACGTAAAATTATTTAACTAATGATATCAGTTTAATAGGAAATATATGACTGCTTAAATTCGCATAATTTTCAAGAAAATAGTAACAAAAGTGCCTTATTTATTTACGAAAATTGTAAAAACATTATGTGTAAATTGTAAATACACCAGCTATCTCGAATTACATTATAAATAATCTTGTGCTGACATTTGGCATGTAAAATTAGAAATAGAAAATGTTCCCGCTATATGAAATGGATAGTTTCTAACGTTTTGGCACGCTACTTTTAAACAATCTATCCCGAAAATTCAAGCGCATGAGAAATATACAACGATATATAATGAATGCTATACATGTTATCTATAGTGAATGTATGTATTTGAATATTTATTTTGACTACCGGGACCCTCAGAGATATACCGCGGAACACAGCTTGAAGATCACTGGTTTAAATGATGGATTGACTGCCTATGAGGGACCGAAAGCCATCTTCCGTAATAACTGGCTTTCAAATTTGGTGTGTTGCGGTAGGCCTACAACACGCTAAAATAGTACACATGAAGCAGTCTGCAGAATTGAGGTGCAAAGTCTCAATTTACAAACGCTGTACTAAAGACCGAATCGGAAATTTTTCATCACACTCTAAAGATTCAGAATGGGGATGGTAGGTTGTGCTTGAAGACTCGTAAATAACGTTTTGGAGAAAGACATTTAATGTGATTTTGATGATATCAGTTATTTTAACTCATATGATTTTATTGCGTTTTCAATTTTAATTTAATTTTATAACGGCTAGTTCTGTTGCGAGAGAAGGTTGAAAATTGCCGAATATTTATCATCGTCCTTGCATTACTACGCATCATAGCAAATCTTGAACTGATTCCCAACATCACCATTCATTACTATCCTTTTATGATGGCAACAGAGCACGTTATCTAATCCAATTTTGAACATCGTAGTAAATAAAATAATAAATTAACTTTGGGCAAGTAAACTAATAAAAATTTTCACGTTAAAAAAGCACAAATTAGCATTTAAATGCAGACATGTGTTTCGGGGTTGCTTGGAATCCCTTTTTCAATGCGATAGTGGAGCTTCTAGATGCAAAGTGAATGTTTTTGCATCTAGAAGCATTGAAAAAGGGATTCCAAGCTATTCCGAAATATATGTATGCACTTTAATGCTAATTTGTGCTTTCTTAAAGTGAAAATTTTTATTACATTATAGTAAATGCCGCAGGCGAAAAAGTATTTATTTATTCTCTCCTTGTTGTCCTTCACTTTACTATATTCTTAACATCCGCTTGTGAAGAGTGTAAAATGTCCAAGAGACAGCATAACTCTTCCTATTGAATTATCCTCCTACCACCAGCCCTTATAAATAAAACTTGGAGTAGCTTTCAATTCAGTAAAAAACAATTTATCAGTAAAAGTTTAATGTTAGATATTATTAATGTATATGAAAGGGGTTGTTAAATGAAAAAGGTATATGCCCAATGTACACATACCGATCTGATAAAAGTTTTCCGTAGCAAGCAAGGCAATTTAGTGTTGTTCTTTTACTCTTGTTCACAGTTAGGTAGATGATGCGCTTAAATTCGAGATTCAAATTTAAGGTTTTTTCACAATAGTATTGAATGGAACTAAGTGGTCCTAGAATACAGTAGCATATAACTCATCTAAAATACATAAGTCGATCCATTAAATAGCTTGAGATTAACTTGTAATTATATAAGTCATTTAACACATTTGGAAACAGCTACATCATTTTGAAATTTAAATTTGTGTTGTGTTATTATATTTTTAATATACACAAAATGAAACACACAATACTTAAAATAACGAAAGGAAACATTTCAGATAAGTTGTTTACATTATTCTACAAAAATTCGCAGAAAGTTTAATAGTTGATTTTTGTTTCCACTCGAAAAAATTTCAATTAAAATTAGTTATTAGAAAATGAAAATAATTCCCATAATAATTTCTGTTCATAACAATCAAATCTTAAATTGCTATTACTTTCGAAAAAGCGATAAAATTAATTTTCCGCAGTAAGTTTTGTATTTTCCGTTTTCCTAGTAAACTGAAAATTCTGGTTACTTTCCAAAGTGACTACGGGCAATGGTTTCTATCTCTTCATATGGTCAATAACTTGGTTGGTATCTCTGCATGTGATTAATAACAATTACTCTTGAAATGCATAGCTCAATTGCATTATATTCACTTCCAAATCCAAAACATTCATGTTTGCAGGCAAAACTGGTCATAATATGATTTCCAGTTTTAATCGAGCTTTGAGTATATTTCTGTGCTTAGTTTAGAAAGTAATTTGATACAATATTAGTATTTTCTACTCGTAATTACTGCATCGTTCTTCCTCCCTTTGAAATTCCTATTTCCTATCTACAGCGGGTAGTCATAGCGGTGATCTCACAAGATGGAAATAAGTTCGAAGCACAAAAGGTTTTGAACTTTCTTCGGGGATGTTTCTTTTTTGTTATTCTATTGAAATCGGATATTTATCGAGACATTCATTCTTCAATTTTTGTAGCACTTAAAAACCTTTTTTTAAATGCCACATATTAATCTGACATCATGTACAGATATGTGATCATGCGCGGATACAGGAATTTTATGGGGCACACTATTTTAACACTTTCTTTGTAATTTCATCGATCTCCACTAAACATTTGTTGAAAAGGGGAAAATTTATGAGGTTTTAGCTGTGCGTCTTTCATATAATTCTCGATTCTCTGCGAGGGAGGTAACTGTCTCTCGTGCCCTCCACCCCAGAACCATCCACATTTTTAAGTGATATCCTTTTAAGTGATATCCATTTTTAAGTGATATCCATTGTTATTGCAAAACTGCGTTATCCAACCGAATTCTGAATCCCAAGAGATGCCTATGGAAGAGCCGAGCGAATGTGTAAAGTTATAGAAAATGTCATTATAATTTAACTTTTTTTTTTTGGAGGGGGGGGGGGGATAAAATATATAGATTTCAAAAAATAAGAACTTTAGTTGATTATTTTAAAATGTCAGTTTCTTTTATTTTTTTTTTCCCATTTCCACGTACTAAGAAGGGTTACTTTATCAGCTCCTATCTTCCAATTATTATTGCAGATTCGATCTATAATTGTTTTTTGTTCTGTTCTTTAATTTTTGTCAACTTTTATGCATGCGGGACAAAGCCATAATCATGTCCAATTTCTGAGTATCTGAAGGGACACCTTAGAAAATGTCTTCAATTTCGAGAGAATGAGAAAAATAGTAAGGTTATGAAAAATGCCAGTTTGTATTTCCCCCGTCTTACGGGAAAAATATACAGGTTTCAAAACATACGAAGTTCGACAAATCTTTCTCAATTCCTGCTGAAGGGATGCAATTGTTTGCTTTCTACTGGTATAAAGGGCAGATTAAGGATCTTTTTTTTTTCCTTTCCACGTACTAAAGAAGAAATTTTGAGACAGGGCTATTCTTTCGTTACGTGTGTTACATTTACACCGCATTTTTCAACTTTAATGCGCTTTCTAACACACTTGTTGGGTATTTTTTAGTTTTTTTAATTTTGGCTAATAAAAGTACATGTGTTATAAGTATGCAAAAAAAATTTCGAAGATATATATTGTTTTGCTGTTTGTTAAAAAAAATTCCGAAATTTCGTTACGTGTGTTACCCTTTATAATCCAACATATTTAAAACATTGAATATACAAATTTATTTCTCTAATGTATGTATGAGTAGGATTAAAAAATTTTTTTTCATGGTATGATAGTTTATAAAATATGTTTTTAGTATTTTTTTAGAAATTTTATTCTTTTAAGAAATATTTTAAAATTGGAGAAATAGGCGCGTTACGTGTGTTACCAGAACGTTACGTGTGTTACACCTTCTGAATTTTTCAAGAAAAAAATCCCAAATGTTTCACTAAAAGATGCAGTTATTTGTAATTAACATAAAAAAGTAATCTATTTTAACATATGAAGCACCTCACAGTTGGAAGGAAAAATTTACCCCTGCTTTTCCTTGGTTTAGAGAGTAAAACAGAGTGAATTGTTGAGACACCTACTTCGTCAAAATCATCATTCTCTAGAAACACAAAATATCTATTTTAACGCTTTTCCCCGTAAATATTGTATTTTCAGGTTTATATTTGCATTTTTATGTTCATAATGTGTCCAATAAGATAGAACACTTCCCGTTCAGCAATGGTTTGTAACTTGACCATTACATAACAGTTGCTAATATAATCTAAAATATATTTTAGTGGAGTACCAACGACTGTTATTTGGAACTTCACTATTAGTTGGCCGGCAATCTAGAATATCAAGAGAAAATTCTAGCAAAAATGGATTGTTTGTGGGCCATAGTTTTGCAACCTGATCAGGAAATACCTGTATCTCATGAGTAGATTTAAGGCTTTGGATAACACTTACATTTTCCCATGGATTGAATGTTTTAATAAATTCAGTGATTTTATCATCCCTTATACACAAAATAGTTGTAGTAGGCATTAGTTGATTGACTAATTTTTCTAAGTCTTCTGAACTTTGTACAACAATGCTGACATTGTCTTGACTTAGCACTTAGCTTCTAACTAATGATTTGGCTCTGCTAATGCAAGTAAACAAAGTTTTCACTCAACAAAAAATTTATGTACTAACCATTGCGTATTTTATTTAAATTTTACACTAATAATTATAATCATTGATTTTCGAGAATAAGAAATTTCTTTAAGTCATATGAATGAAGATGGGTGTCGAGTAAGTTCTATAACTATTTAAGCTACCAAATTTTTAAATTTCAATAAGTTCTAAGTAAAATTATCATTTGAGTGCATTTTGAACATTTTTATAACAAACTGTGACATAATACATCGCTAAAACACACGCAACGGTAACACAAGTAATATTTCGTTACGTGTGTTACCTTTGATAAAATTAATTATTGAAAAAAAATTAATGATGGTTAAAAATTTTAAAGTTTTCTTCTGAAATATACTCGTTATCTTGTTTTATAAAACAAAGTTTTTTAAAAAAATCTATTTTATTAAGCTTATTATAACAAAAAATGTATAAATTTGTTACGTGTGTTACACAGTAATTATCTTGCCTTCATTAAGCAACTTTTAATTAAAAAAATGTAGATAAGGAAAATTTCAAAACTTTATATGAAAGATTAAATGTTTATACAGTGATATATCGTACTAATAATTATTTAATGATATTTTATATTGTCGGATGCCCATGAAAATACACATTAGCAAAAAATGCGATAAATGAAAAATATCAGTATGTTCCACTTATTTTTAAAATTTTAAGAAATATTGTTTAATAATTAAAAAATATCACCATTTTTGGAAAATACGCATTTTCTAGATTCCAAATATGTTTCATTTTTAATATTGCGACAACTTTGAATTTTGAGTCACTAAGGACCCACATGACCCGACACCACTATTCCTATTTCCATTTAAGATTCCTGCCTTTTTTTTTTCTTTTCTATAATTGTTTTTAGTCAGCTTCCATTCGTCGCAAAGGTAGTTATTTCAAATTTCTGGATAAATATTAATTTTGTTGCATAATTTAAGGTGAATAAATTCGAAAATTTTATTTTGGTTAAAACATTTTTTGGAGAAGACTTTACTTGGTTCTTACTTGAGATGCTCCACCAAAAAGTTTTGATATGAACGGAAAAATGGGAAGGGTGCTTTAAAAAATAGTAACAAAAATCTCTGAATGTAAAACAAAAAGAATTCGATAGTAAAGTAACGTAGGAAAAGGGGAAGGAGAAGCTAGTCTTTCACTTGGATCGGTCTCAGTTGTTTGGGAGGGAGTAGACGCTCGCTTTATCCGTCAATCACTTAAATAATCTTCAAAGGGCTTTTTTTGCCGCTTTGGGTGGGTTCTTTTACAAAGAATAATAACAGTGTTTTCTTTGCATTAACAGTAAATCGGTTGGTGTCTTTGTTGACACAGAAGTCACAGAAAAGTGCTTTTTCATTTTCTTAGCAAAAGTACAGTTTGAGTATTTAGTGCCTAAGATGATTTATAATTAATAAGGGTGCTTTGTTAAAAAGTTAAGTGGGTCAGAAAGGACCAGCGTAAACCCATTTTAAATTGAATATGCACCTCTGAATGAAACTAAATGAATGATGGTTAATTTAGTCATCCCATTAATGACTGATCAAATACTTTTCGAAAAAAGAAGCCTAAACGGAATGTTACTAAATTGGATCATCATTAAACACATTAATTATAAACTACCTTAAGTTAGTAATCCTCAATAATACATTATAAGAAGTGTATTAAGTTTATTTTACTTTATTTTATTTATTTTAAAATAAAAAATAAGCTGCATGTTGTAATGTATAATTACTAATACAATTTATTAATTATTTTCTTTAATTCAATAAAGTTAATACTTTTACACATCACTAGAAAAGCTAGCAACACCTTTTAATGATACCACTCAGCTATTGCGACGTGGTTGGAAATTTCAAAACTATTTTTTTCGAATATGGATTATTTTTCAACAAGAATTCCAACTCGCTAGTGGCCACGAAGTTAAAGCAAAGAAATTCTTTGGTTACACCCCAAAAAATACTATGTTTGACCCTTGTACAGTGGGCAGAGAAACATTTCTTCGTATTTGGACACAATTTACACGAGAGACACATGAAATATGTCGTTTTTCTCAGGAATAATGTATTCTATAAAATTCTGTTATGATAATTTTGTTAAAGGGTCGTCTTCATATTAAAATGAACATCAACTTTAGAATTTTCAAAGACACCCCCCCCCCCCTTTTTGTAAGACATATTTGTATTCAGCCTCAAAATTTAACTTTGTATACCAATTTCCGAGTAATTCCGTTCACCCGTTGCTTCAGAATTAAATGGAGAAAAACACGTCTCGTAATATAAAAAGTTTTCTGATATTTTTGCATCTAATATATAAAATACCATGGGTATGACAAAGATTGTTTTTTTTTTATATAAAACATGAGCTAACCCAACAATAAAATCGTTGTTTTCATGGTCGAAAATATTAAATTAATATTTTTTATGAATTAGGAAATTTATTTCAAAAAATATGACCTGAAACCATTTTAAATTTTGATGAAAAATCAATCCAGATGAGCTTTTATAAGGGTAGGAAAAGTTGCAGCTCCAAATATGCAGCAGTTTTTATGCAACACTTAAAAATTCGTTTTACTGCAGTCAAAGCAGTTTAGCTGAACCAGATGACCGTAAACTGAAATGACGAGAATTGTGAAATAAAAAAGAAAACCTTTGTGCTACAAATAAAAATAATATAAAACGCACCCCCCAAAAGTCGTTTATTTAGTAAATAATGTGAAAAGTTATTTTATTGTGTATTGCTAGATTCATTTTCGTTTCTTGATAAACATGCACCTTGAAAGTACTAATTTCAATGTAGTGACGGCTCCTAAAATGTTTTTCGTCAATATCTCTTCTTCTAATGATTGGAATGTGATCGAATTTGGTATACGGACCAATTTGAGCAAGCTGAACTCATTTCTGTTGTCAAATATACGGCATTGTTTTTGAAATTTCAGAGTTAGTATTCATTTTAATATGAATGCGGCCCCTTATCGAAATTTTATACCAGTAATTTAAGAGAAAACATTGATCGATGACGAATGACACCTTACTTGTGATTCTAGAGCGTATGATGATTAATTTGTGTCGTCCCCCCCCCCCTCCCACTGTACAGTGATTTGTTAGAGTCTTGTATAGCGTGAGATACCTCTGAATTCATAAATTCAGTAGTAGAGTCTAGAGGAAGAAAAAATGCAGGAATTCACTGAAAAGTCATTCTTTCTGACCAAAAAAAAAAAAAAAGACTTCATAAATTGATTTCATTGCATAATACAATATATTAGTCAACTTTTTTTCTTTTCTCGTTGCAATTTCATAAAACATTCAGTTTAGCTTGAATTTAAAATTTCAAAATATTTGACATTTTGGTAAGAAATAAAATACTTGATTGTTTGCTAGGTTGTTTTCAAGTTTATAAAAATCAGAAGCACAATCAGAAATTTTATGTGGGGCCATTATGATTTACGAATTGAACAAACTTCTCATAATTAAAAGTTTTATGTGTCAAATTATTACTTTGATGAATGAATTCTCTAAAAAAGTAAATCGTTGTGATAAAATACTTCATAAACTGATTTCAATGCATAATTAGTATATTTATTATTTTGAAATTTAAATTTTTTATAGCTCTAGATTATAAATAGAAGTTTAAATGCCGCAAAGTTTTATTGAAGTTACATGAATGCCATGATCTGAATATGTGTATTAAACGAAGAATTTGACAACCAGAAACAAGAAAGGAAAGTTAATTGCATTTTGTTCAGCTAGCATATTATTTATTACATGTAGTTTTCTTTCTTTTTTCCTTAGTTACAACTTCAAGCAGAAGCAGAGAATTTCAAGCTATTGAGTAGTCCACAGAAAAAATACATGGGTGTCATCCTCATAGTAAAAACCAAAGCCTCGTTTATCGACGACAGAGTTTTTTACACTCATTTTCACTGTCTTAATAGATAATAATTTTACTTTTCCTTCTAGGAAAATGCGCTTTCAAATATTTCTTTTCTTATTAAAAGCTAAGCTCGAAGTGACAGAAAGTTAAGTGCCACCTGGGACCCCCCTCCCGCTCTCTTTAGTTACGTCACTGGTTTAATTACATTTCTAAGGTTTGACTACTTTATAGATAGACTTAATCGTTTACAAAACTTTTGAGGCGACAGGTATTAATTTAAAATCACAGACGTTATTGGAAAAAAAATTTACCAAAAAGGAAACAAGGCGAGCCTTTATCTAAAATAGCATTATTGTCAGGGGTTTTTATATACTGCTGAATATAACTTTTGGATCAATTAGTAACTGGAATATCGGAAGTATGAGCTTTGGGCTAAAGTTGAATATGTGAGAAAAATAAGATTGGTGACGCAAAAAAATTGCGAACTAAATAACATAAAATGAGTTTCTCTGTTACAAAGAGTCACATTATCGATGCAAGACGTTGTGAAATTATTTTTTTTGTATCGATAAAAGAGTCTTTTAATCACGAAACACATGTACAAATTTGTTTTGCAATTTTGATGCCATGCAACGTCGTTTAGGTCACTGTATTTTGATTATGAGTAACTAAAAATCTTTTAATAAAAGTGAGATGGAGTGTCGTTTCTCTTTCTACATCGCGGAGTAAATTTGAAAGGAACTTTTTTTGACAGCGTGCAGGATCGCTTTCACGGAATAGTTGCAGGCGGGGGTCGGAGGGGGAAAAATGCGCCTCTCATTTCGGAAAAGTAATCGGAATGCTCGGATTCTTCGTCATTGTTTGTCCAGCTGAAACATTATTTATTCTCCCGCAGTCAGAAATAGCGGAGGGAAGTCACTACGTAGCGAAGCTTAATTCGGGAAATACATCGTTGCTATAGTTCTCAATAATGAAGAGATTCTTTGCAACGATATGAGGCACCCCCGATAAGTGCAATCAAAGATCTTAATATGAATGATGAAAACTGTTACCATTCCACGTATCGCAGAAAGAAGACTCATTAAAGAACTAAATATTCGAAATATTCCGGGTCCCTATATAATTCGAATTAGGAACCCTAAAATAATGTAACTGAATAACACTGTAGAGTACAAAAATTGCAAAATGAATTTCACAGACATGTTTCGGGATTTAAAGAATCTCTTTATCAATGTAAAAATTCTGAGCATCGGGAATACAGTCCCTGGGCAAATTAATAGATGCTCTACGTATTTTTTGCATTTTCATGTTTAGCACTCAGTCTGATGCAAAAATCCATTTTTTACTTATTTGGTAATCAACAGTGTTCACACTTTCCAGTAAAACATTCCTTCTCTCTTGCATTTAGGGGACCATCAAAAAATTGAAAAAGGAGAAAATTGTTTTGGGTGGTCCTACACCGTAAACAGCTGGGAATAAACTGTAAATTTCAGACAATAGTTTAATTGCCATGTACAATCATTCTGAGCATTCTCGTAGAAATTGTACTTACAACCATGTTTGTGGCTTACAACACGCAAAGTTTTTCACAAAACGTTACCAAACTTTCAGAAAACTTGACAAAGTAAAAGTGAAGCATTATACTGAAGTTTAAAATAACAATATTAAAAATTTGATAAATTATGGACTTGTAAAGAAAGTAATTTTTTTCCTGCACATGCGCAAAAGATAGCGATTCTTAACTGCCATAATTTGAAACCCAAGTTTACAGGGCAACGCATAAAAAATTTCAGTTGAATATCTTGAAAATTCAGAAAGATATCGTTAATTTAGTGAGGTGTATTTCAACATTTTTTGGAGAAGAGAGATTTCATAAGGGGGTGTTCATAAATCAATCGCAAGTGTTGCAATCATTCAATGCATTCATGCTGTGATTTGTGATAAAATTTGAGCATTTGTGAAGAATTCCTTACCATCCTTAACAAGAACATGGATGGAGAGGGTTTGTTCAGAAAAATTCAGTTTTTATCACAAATCAGTATATTTGCATTTAATTGAGACTAGGCGAATGACGACGTATTTTTATGCAGCAGGACATTATTAAAGAACAAAATGTAGATGCACATACGACTGCTGCACTTTATGACGAATAAAAATATCGGAAAACATTTTCATTACCGTAATTATCGGTAAATAGCCCGCATCGCTGTCTAGTCCGCAGGAAGAAAAATTCATTCTAAAAACATTAAGTTCGGTGTATAACCCGCATCGTTGTATAACCCGCACCCCGCACCCAGGAAAAAACATGGGATACACCCCTAGAAAACAATGCATTCGCCTGTAGTGCCCGAGCCCCAACCTGCTTTGGACAATTGTTTCGAAAGCTACGATTTATTACTCTGCATTTTGTTTTGCAGGAAAAGAGATTTCGATAGTTTTGAACGGTTGTTGTCTTTTCAATAATACCTTTTTTTTTAATTTCTTGTATTGCCCGCAGGTAGTAAAAAAGAGTTTTTTTTTTTTAGATAACCCGCGGGCTATACACAGATAATTACGGTATTTCAAATGTTCGTGTGCTAACAAATTCTGATTGAATAATCACATAATAATCTATGTGGCGCTTATTAACCAATTGCTGTTCTACCAACGGCATGATGAATATAGCTGATCATGAGCATCTTAATCTTGAATTTTGAAGAAGTCATCTTTGTTTAATAGCTTCTAACCTACAGAAACGCTTAGTGGAAACGCACACTACTCTTTTGATAAATTTCTTCACTGTGACCAAAAGTTTTCTTTTAAGATCGTTCGTGTCTATCACAGGGGTCTCCAAACTTTCCAAAACTGCAAGTAAACAATCCCAAAAACTCCAAGTAAATAAAACTGAGTTATTAGTCTGTGATTGTGCTTGCCAACATATCACAGCAGCCATAACAACAATAGACCATTAGCTTCGCGGGCCGAATTGATGACACTGGCAGGCCGGGATTTCGACCATGCGCCGTAGTTTGGAGACCCCTGGGTCTAGCGTGTAAAATCCGTACGAAAACTTATGATCAGAATTTTGTGATCGTGTTTGTCGACTAATGACTCACTGAAAAATCCAAAAATTACCAAATACCTCAGAAACAAATCCGAGATGAGTCTGCTGACCTTAATTAGATCATAAAATTTAAAAAATTGATTTTAATGTTGGAGCTATTTTTGGGGAAGTTGTTGGATTTTTTATTTGTTAATAATCAGGACAGCTTTGTCATGGTTACTAAACAAGAACATTTTATTCCTCAAGTTGGTAAAAATCAGAATAATGCAAAAACTATTCGTGCAAGAGAGCCTCGAGCATCCTAGAGTGCATAAAACACCTCATATTCTTTTAAGCATTTTCGGGCTATGATGGAACATCTGCTAATGCCAGTAAGGAAAATCAGTAGCTATGAAATTGCTTGAAACGTCTAAGGTAACAAGATGCCGTGAAAGCAGTGTATAAACTCAGTTTTTCTCTTACGTTGATAACTGAGAATGACATGAAATGTTTCGAACTTATCATGCGCCTCCCTAAGAAAATTTACTGCACAAATGTCGCTATCACCCTATCAACACTTCACTATATCAATTACAAAAATTAAGCAGTAAATTTCAAGAAACAAACCTCCCGATGCAAGTGCAGTGAGACAATATTCATTTCTAGTCTGTTTCCATACAAATTCCTGTATCTAAAATGTATGGCCGACGAAGGAAAACTGTCTACTTATTTGTAAAAGCCAGAAAAGATGTAACAAGTCAACAATTTTAGCTCTCTTAAGCCAATGTAGTTTCTGCTTAAAACTGCGAGGTTATTCAGTTTGGATTAATGCCGGATTAAACTAGTGACGGGCCTCTAGGAAGTATTAACAAGCCGGGGCTCATGCCTTGGCGGAACTTCTGGGGGGGGGGGGGGCGGCAATTCAACTGCGATACACAAAAAAAAAAAAAAAAAGGGAGAAGAAGAAGAAAGAAAAAATGAAAATAAAAAAAAAAATTTAAATATTTAATTAAGAAAATTTAACTTTTGGAAAGAGAATTAAAATCCTTTTTCGGCGCTCCGATTCGATAATTGATCCGATTTGACCATTGATCGGCTATTTTGCTAACGATTAAAACTGATTAATAGAATCATTTAGGGGCCTCGGTGGCCGAGCGGTCTTAGTACCAGTTTCCGCCCGCTGCTAACGAGGTCGTGGGTTCGATTCCCACCTTGCCCTGAGTGTATTGCTGTTATTTCCTCTCTTCGTGATGTAATAAAATCTTTCATATATTGTCTTGTGCTATCTGTCATATTGGACAACAGTTCATAAGCGAGTCCCAAGACTAAGCACACGAACTGGAAAATAAATGTACTTCAATTCAATGTGAGAATCATTTATTTGTATAAACTGTCGGAATTTGAGGTATACTGAATATGTTGCGTTGTTGATCAGTCGGCCGGCTCCTGTGGTAGGCAAGGACTCCTAGGATGGGCAGTTTTAGGGGCAGCAAATTTTGCAATGTCAAAATTTAAAAATTTAAATTAAAAAAGGCAATTTTTTTCCCCCTTGCGATAGTGAAATATAAATCATGCCATGCTCAAAGAATACAATAGTTTACCTTTTACAAATTTTCAATGCATCCGTTTGGGAAGGGGCGGGGGGGGGGAGTGAGTTTGAGAAGGCAGGCCCATGGCTCTTCGATATGGGCGTTAGTAAGAAGGAGGCAAGAATTTTTTTTTTTTAAATGCTAATTTTGTTCTGAATTTTTATGAGTATTTTTATGATTAAAATCGTTTAAATTTAAAAAAGTTTTTGTTTGATTTTTTTCTTTCCTAATATTTTTGTAGTCTCAAATGCGTCTTCTAAGGCCTCAAAATGTAGCAGTTTGCATATAGTTTCCAAGATTTTCAGGGGGGAGGGGAGTAACCTCCGGACCCCCTTCAACTGTCAGCGTTTCACATCTCCATTTAAGAGGCTGGGGCTCCCTTCATATGGCTCTAGCCCCCTAATATTGAGCTTAAAGGGCCATGCCGTGGGAACATTAACGAAAGTTTCATGGGTTTATCAGTGGTCCCCCAAGTGAAAAACTCTTTAAAAACAGGCCAGCGCATGTGAAATATGAACAATTATTGGAGGGAGGGGGAGGCAGCTTTTTCAAATTTTGCCCTATCACGGAAAACTCGTACTAGATCTGATACTGATGATCATTAAAATGAGATTATTTGCAGGATATTGTCTAATCATGTTTCGTAAGTCACTTTTTACACGTTTTAATGTCAATGTTAAGAAAACGTGTCTCCCACCTCCTCCGTCCCATAAAAACATTTATGCGTTAGGAGAAGAGGAGCGGTTTCGGTGACGCTCCCTGAAAAGTTTTCTGAAAATGCAATTTTAAGCTGCCTTTGTTGAGGTTAGTGGTTGGAGCAGTTTGTGGGATTTCTCTAGACAATTATAAAAAAAGGCTATTTTTGCGATGTTTTGTGGGCGTATAGGGTCAGGGGGTGTAGGGGATCAGGGTTCTCTCCCGGAGTTTTTTGAAATTAACCTGCTAAAGCGCAATTTCAGATTATATTTGGTAGTATCAACGGAAAGGGAGGGGGGAAGCCAACTTTTTTTCTATCGAAAACTTTTCTTAAGTGTAAAATATCTTTTTAAGCCATCTTTCGTGACTATAGGAAGGGTTACGTCAGAGTTATCCGCCGGAATTTTCAATTGCAAACATAATATTTTTTAAATTTGTCTGAAAAGTTCTATAGCAGAAGGAGAGAAAACAATTAGCACTAAATATCTTTTTAATTTTGAATCAGAATTTTCTTTCTCAGGAAAAACTAAGGAGGTTTGACTCATTTTTTCAAAAAGTATTTTTCTGTTTTTCTTTTACCGTAATAAAATTTCCAAGTTAACATTACTTGTTAGCTCATAATATTGTGCATCTTTTTACACTACTTTTTTTTAATTAAAAGCCTTCCTTTCTATCCATAATGGATTTTTCAAGAGAAAAATTGAGTCTTGAAGTAATTGAAGTCTTGACGTAACAGTAATCAAGAGTTATTAAAATTAGAAAGCTATAGTTAAAACTGCACAGAAATGCTATTTCAAGCTACAAGTAATACTTGTCTAAAATTGCAAAGTATTCATTCATACCTTAAAAATAGCATGCACATTAAAAAATCATGGTAGGATGTTATTTTATGATAGCTCAGGCTCAAATAAGCATAGGCGTAACCAGGGGGGGTTGGGGGTTGAAACCCCCCCCCCCCCCATTGGTTATTTACTTATTTACTCATTTATTTTTTCTCAACTTGGCGGATATTATGTCAAGTTAATTGGAATATGTGGGCTTGGAAAAATCATAATGCTTTTGTTGGTCGCTTATTTTTTTTTTTACTTCGTGTCAACAACATAAGCGACATGCGACGGAATTTCCCTCTTCTATGCTTTCCTCGGACAAAATCACTCTCGGGGCCCGGAGCACGTTCCTCCATTCGTGAGAAACTAAAACGAAGAGTCACGTGGTAATGGGGGACGGGGTGCATCTGTCAATCGTTGTCTTTGTGCTGCAAAGTGTTTCTAAAAATAAAGCTCTGCATTTCAGTTAATTTTTCCCAGCCGGTTATTAGCAAATTGTCAATTTCTTACAGGGTGGGTGGCTATTGCGCTCAATTAGAATGAGTGAAAGTAAAGAAACTAAACGTAAAGCTCAAACCACATTATTTTCATTTTTCAAAAAATGGAAAGAGGACGAATCTCCATCAGAAAATAATGAAGTCAAGAAATGACGCATTAGACGATAAACAACATATACCAGGGACATCTGAAATTTTTCAGCTTATCAGTATGTACATAAAAAAAGTTAAATATATTGGTTGTGCGCGGAAAGTATATCCAGTGTCTCTTTCAAACCTTTTACTCCGTAGGGGGGAATGTTAAAAATTAGGGGGGGGGGAGTAGTGTATGCTTCAAAATAATACTCTTTTTAAATATATACATGACTAGAAATGATAATAATATGAATTTTTTTATACATGATAGATTCTTGATATTATATACAGTAGGTGCAGTTTTAGATCTTTGGTGAAGTTAGAGGAGTGGGTTTTTGGGGCTTCTGCAACTTAAATTTTTGCAACTGGTCCTACAACTATCAGTAGCTCCATTAAACAAAGCAAATACTTCAAAATGGATAATTTTTTCCATCAATTTCTTTCTATTTTCAACTTGGAAAAGTGTTTCGTTCCCAAAATATATACGAAGTGTTTTTTAACTGCTAAACACGCCACTGCTGTGAAGAAATACCTTAAATATAATGACGCCGATGATAAGAATGACATTACCCCCCCTTCCCCCCTCCCCCCCTTTTTCTGTTTCAAAGTTGTGATGATTTTTTTTAATGATCACGATGCATAATTCGCGCTTACTTATTTTTTTTGTTTGATCTTTTCCATGGGGTGACACCATCAATAACCGCCCACGGTGTCACCCTTGCTCGCTGCTCATTAATCGTCTGGAATCTATTTTCTATAATCTACAAATTGATATGAGAATTAATAACTATATTTGCTTAAAGAATCACTCTAAAATCAACTAATTCTCCAAGTATGAGATTTTCTTTTAAAAATGTAGGATTAAGCAAAGTGCTTTATTTTCTCTAGATGTAAAGGCCCTAAATTATCGTCGTTATATTGAAATTCCATTTATATGGAACAAAAGGTTTATTCGTATCAATTCCTAGGATAATCAGAACCAGAAAATCAGTACTACAGTCTTTACAGAAATAACTTTGAATCCCCTTGCACATAAACGAGCCTCGAGCGGATCGCTACAAAGAAACGCCACTGAACTAATTAGTAGAAATTTCGACGGAGTCCACATATGTAACAAATACGCACAGGCAAAGAATTTACAACCATTAATCAATCCAATCGTCTCGCCTCATATAACACCCCTTACCAGGAATTTTCACTTCTGTTTTACTCTGGCAAAGGGTCAGATGCCAGAATTATCAAAGGAATGCCGATGATGAAAAAACATTTCTGAAGAAATACATCGAAAAAAGGGGAGGATGGCTTTAAATGTGTCTTTCCTGTCCCCAGTATGAGCCTCTGAAACACAAAGAATTCGTGGGAAATTAAGCAAGTGTTTATCCTTATGTCTCTCGAAAAGTTCCAAAAAGCACGTACTCAACGTAAACTTAAAGAGAACAGATGGCATGGGAGGTCAGAGAATTTGGGGAAGCTAAAGGTTACAGCCATCGAAAGGAAGTTTTATTGTTCCGTAACTTTCAATGATCCTTAGCGTAGATTGTTAGTCTCTTTCCTTTCTAATGGGAGGGGGAGCAATGGGCAAGCCTTCATTAGTGTTTTACTGTACTTGGAATTTTAGTTAATCTTAATTAATATTAGCTCAACAATTAAAATTTCTTCGATTTCGGCGCAACAGATATGCTTCGAAAATTACTTCTGCGTCTGAAGACTTGGAGAGAAATGACCAAATGAGTTGCAATTGGACAAATTTAAATCAGAAATTTGGGCAATTAGAACACTTTTTAATTTCCATATGTTTTATATAGTATTTATAAATACATATAAAACGCTAAAAAATCAATGAACTATTAGTAGCTTAAAACTTTCTCTTTTCTAAGCAACTACAAGTCTTGTCACAAAATGACAATATTCATAGTTTTGCCGGCAGGGTGGCGTAGTGGTAAGGTACTTGCCTCGTACGCAAAAGTTTGCAGGATCAAACCTGGCCCAAGTCGGAGTATTTTCAAGATGCAGAAAATCGAGTGTCCATGTCGTATGATTTTGCGGCATAATAAAGATTCATAAAGATTCCTTGAGTATCCATTTGGCTCTTATATTTTCGGCAAAATTAAATTCCTAGTGCAGTTTCGCATCGTCAGAGTCCAGGAGCTTCACCTTCCAGTGAAGAAACTAGACGTCTAAATTCTCATGTTTCAATATCGATAGTGCTACTTGAAAGAATGAATGCCGGTTTCCGGGCAGTGGCGTAGCTAGGGGCGGTGGGGGTGTCCCACCCCGGGTGTCACCCGGCCAAGATTGGGGAAGAAACCTCTCCTAGTTCAAAAAAAATTTCAACTCCAAAATGAAAAAATAGCTAAAAGTGGATAATTTTTCTATCTTTCTTTCTTTGCTACTTTTAACTCGGCAAAGTTTCTTCTTTCAAACACATATTCCAATAACTTTTTAACCGCTAAAATCGTCAGGATTTAAAAATTCGTAATAGCATAAAATTTTTAAAAAAATGTAATTTCAAATCGAAATCAATGGCTCTAAAAGGCTCAAAAATAAAGCATGTTCCATTTAAATACACATAGGCTTTTCTTCATTTCGGCAGCCCTTTGATGTCATTTTGGACGCTTGATACTCCTTGCAGCCATACCCCCCCCCCCCCCCCCCCCATAGAAACTTCAGAGACAAAGATCCAGAGTGCTTTCATGAGAATCCGCATCAAAGACAAGACAGGGGCTTTGCTTTTGATCTTATTGTCGTCCTAGGACATCCGAGACAAGAAGTCCTCCAGACAATGATGAAAGAAGGTTCAGCATTGGGAGTTCAGTAAGAACTAACTTCGGTGCGAAAAATACGTTTGGATTAATGGATTTTTTTCACCGCGATATTTTGACATTTGAGTACCACTAATTAGAATTTACAGAATCTCTTCCAAACCTTATGGTAGCTTTGAAATTATTTCTGCAGATTTGCGTATCAGTTGCTTCATATGGGAGAAGCTTTAACTAGTTAAAATTAATCAAAAATTACTTAAGGTAGACTATGAATAACGCTAGACTAATAAATAATCTTGCCATGTTAGCAAGTGACTAAAGTTAGAAAGAAGAGGTTTTAAAATTTGTTTAAGTCTGTTATTGCTGTTATTGTTGATTTAACGATTAGTCAGTTTTTCTAAATATGCTTATACTTCTTGATCAAAAGTAATGTAGTTTGATGATGAATGATTTACAAATTTTTTGAATGTTTATTTAAATAAACATTCTTTATTAAAATATTTCATTAAAATCCATTATTCACGTTTATGTGATCTTTTCTTTGTTTTACTTTAACCGTTTTTATGGGGGGCAGGGGTAACACCATCAATGTCCGCCCCGGGTGTCACCCGTGTTAGCGACGCCACTGACAACTATAATGTTTAGGCTAGCTCTGGAGACAGGGGTTCTAGGGCTCTCCCCAGGAAACTTTCTGAAATCTTCCTAACAATGCAATCTCGGGACTCTTTGGTGATGTTAGAGGAAGCAGAAAGGAGTTTGGTTACTCTCCCCTCGCAAATGTTTTTCAAAATAAAGTCTTTTCGGTTACTTTTGGTCAAGGCCGTAGCCAGAAATTTTTTCGGGGAGGTGGGGGGGGGGGTGACTTTGTAGTAACACTTACGTTGAGGAAAGATTCAGGGAGGAATATATGCTACATTGCGAAAATTTCGGGATTTCGGAGGGGGGGGGGGGGGAGGGCTCTGGATACGGCCTTGCTTAGCACGGTAGTGTGAACACTCCCATGTGAAATTAAAAGTGCAGATATAATAGAATCAATGGTTATTCGTCTGTCCATGGCCGCCACGATTATTTCTATCGTTGACTGTATTTGATCAAATAGAGAGAGACAATCGCGGCGGCCGCACGCACAATCTTTCGAGCGCGCTCAACATTTTCATCTGCAATGGAGGAGGAAGGGCACGCACGCTAGGTGCGCCCAGTTTGAGAGTCATCTTAGATGTTTGTGCGATCGTCACGGGGAAACGAATATGCAATTCGTACACAGCGAGTTTTTTTTTTTTTTTTTTTCATGTCATCGTTTCCGTAGGCTTTCTTTAACATCTCGAGCGTGTGATTTATCTGCTCTAAAGACGACATTTCAAATTCCGACGAATGAAATATTCGCTTTATCAGAAAGGATCTGTAGTTAGCGCCGACAGTACCGGAAATGAATTTCAGATGGTTTCCTTATGAGTGCTGATAACCTCCAAAAAAGATATTTCCCCTCCAACTAACCCCTTTGTGAATGTAAGCGATCATTACTGGAATTTATTGACTCTACAACGTATGTTAACATCACAGCAAAGAATGGCAAATTTTGTACTTTCCAATTAAGCAACCGAGATGACTTTCTTAATCGGCTGGCCTTACAACCATTTTTAGATGCTATTTAATTAGTATGCCGTCAAATAATTTTATTTCCTTTTTTGTGTGCGCTTTTCCTTCTCTAAGAAAATAATCGCCAATTTTCGCTCACAGGTCAAAGAGCCGCGTTTGACGTTTGTCGCGGATAAACTGTAAAACATTACCCTGTAAAATTAAACACATGTATCCCCCCCCCCCTCTAAGGCTCTTCTCCCCAACTATCGAACCCGCACCATGGAAAAAAATAATTATCAAGCAATCCCACCTTTAAATTTTTCTTTTCTCTGCAAAAATATATTTTTTTATGATAAATTGAAAATTTTATATTCCTTATTTGCATAGGCGTAACTAGGGCTGGTGGAAAATGTACAGGCTAAACACCAATAGGAAGTGGAAAAGAGTTTAAAATTTACCATTCATAAATACGTGTCATTAAAGATATACTCAGTGTTTCTTTCAGGCATTTCTCGGGGGGGGGGGGGGAGCTGCACCCTCGGAGCAATTCAACTCCCTCCCCACCCCTGAAGAAAAAATTCAGATCACAACTTCTAAATAAAGAAAGAAAAGAGAAATTATGCTTTTAAGACTTTAGTTTCAGAAATACTTTCGGGGAAAAGACATCGAACACTATCACTAGCGACACCAAATGCTAAGCACAAAAGTCGTATCCTCACATTTTGGCGAAATTGAGAAATTTCCACAGGTGGTTTTTTTTTTTTTTTTTTTTTTTGTCACTTATTTTACCTCAATACAATGTTTTGTAGTCGCATGTGAATGGGACATTTTTTTAAAAATTCCGAAAAAGTGGTTTCTGAATCAAATACAAGGAGCCGCAAAACTTTTATCGTCAATATCTCATTTTCAGCTCAGCTGCAGATGAGACATTTTTGTTTAGCACGGCAGAATTGCATTTTTCTTGATGATATGAGCAAGCATCATGCTTGTTTGCACATGGTTCCAAAAATGTTATCATCTGAACAAAAAGAAGTGAGAGTGAACATGTAGCGCGATTTGATTGACAATAAATGATGAAAGAAACAGCTTCTTGAAGAAAAGCGTGACATGTGATGATACATGGTGCTTTCTTTACGACCCTCAGATGAAACGCCAGGCAAGTGAAGGGAAAAGTGAAAACATAAACCAAGGAAGGAAAAATTTCGCTTGAACTAAAGCCGAGGGAAAATGATGTTGGAGCTGTTTTTCGATTATGAGGATTTCTTGCGAATTTATTAATGATGGTCAACCTGTCAATAAAGAACTTTACCTGGAGAAACGACTACAAGACGAAAACGACTTGAAAAATCTGCAACAAACAATTGGTTTCTCGTACACGACTTATACACGACAATGCTTACCACATCGCGCTCTAATTCTGAAAAAATGCCTTACCAGACACAGTGTTACTATTCTGGAACACCCTCCTTATTCTCCTAACCAGCGGATTTTTACCTGTTTCCACGGGTGAAAATGAAATTGAAGAGATACCATTTTGTGGATTCAGATGAGATGATCGAAGATGCGAAGAAGTAACTGAAGGGTTACATGCCACTCGCGGACAGGTCAGATGCGGACAGTGACAATCGAACAATGAACAGTGGAAGATAAGCAGTCACTTCTATTTCACATGGTTACAACATTTTAATGGGTGACTGGAATGGGGAGGTAATCGCTTCATTTGAGGTTGAAAAGGAACTGTACATGTTTTATTGGTCAGCATTTGCCTATTCACACACTTGTTATTTTATGGTACTCAGTGCTACATGTATACCATCTCTTCATTTGATGTTTGATTGTGGAGCAGTAAACAGATTGCTTTTCATTTTTGCTGATTTAAAGCATTATTGTTATGGAGTTTGTCTCAGTTAATTTAATATGAACTATGAAAAATAAACATTCTTTACTTCTAAGCGGATGCCAGTATAGAATGCATCGAAAGATCGAAAAATACATTTATGGGCTTGCTCAAAAGATAAAAAGGACAAATGTAAGCTAAATATGAAGACGAATTTTGAATATAGTGTTCTACGCATTATATTCAATACGCTCATTCTTCTGCATCAAATGAAGCAAAAATCCAAGCCGAGAAAACGATGGCAATACGCAAAAAAAAAAAAAAAGAGTATGGGAAGAAATATCATCACCTGTCCCTCGATTTTTTCACGAAAAAATTTCGGAAATTAATAATAAAAGCTATGAGTTGGTAGCTGAAACGCCGCAGGATGAAAGCGTAAGATTAGTTTTATGTAGAGAAAGGAGAAAAGCGTAAGGGGGAAATATGCAGCGATAAAATAAAGACAAAACCTAAGTGACGCGATAAATTTATCTTTTTGGTCACCCGTATCTGTCTGTCCGCAAGTGGAATGCAATCCTTGGCTCTTGCAAATCTCTTGTCCCATTGTTGATAACCCACCCTCTCAATTTTTCGCATCTGACCGTCCGCAATCGGCATGACACCAAGTGAAGAACCTTTCACACAATGGATTCCAGGAGTGTTTTGAGCAGTTATACGAACGCTGAAAAAAGTGGGGATGCAGGTGGATAGTAGAGGAATGTGGGACAAAGTGAAATAGTTAAGAGAAATTACTTTTTCCGAATGAGCAATTCGAAATTTATTTTTAAAATAACAGTAGCTAAAGAGAGAATTATGTATTTTATAATAGAACTTCCGTTGAAACATTATTTTTCATTTTAGGCAGTTAGTTTTACGTTGAAATGAAAGTAGAAAGTTATCACTTTGCCTCAATGTATGGGGGCAAAGTGAAAGCATTCTTGGTACTTTGGTGGTTTGGTTGAAACTAGGGCTTAAATTGCATGGAAACTCATGAGATCTTAGCTTCTTTTCAATTTTATGCAAAATTTTTACATATTCGGCGTAATTTAGGTTATTTATGTATTAAAAGGAGTTCTGAAGACTATAAGGCTCTCAATTTTTTTTTTAGAAATTTGATAACTTTGGTAGTAACTAAAACAACCGACCATTTTATGCACCCATATTAGCCTAAACAGACTGAACATAAAGAGCCCCTATGGACCGCCACGAGAATTTACAACTGTAGTGGAATCCAAATGACTAAGACATAATTGGAGAAAATGCTATACAGATCAATAGCATCTGTACCCTACCGGGATTCGAACCCGATCCCAGGACGTGAAAGCCTTAGGCTCTACAGAGTATTCGGCTATGCCACTGGGCGGCTTAAGCAGTTTGACATCAACTCAGATAAATTCCCTTTCATTAAATTTAGTCTGATTAAAGTGAATAGAATCAATTAGATTATTTTTGAGTTCTGGCTCAATCAATCTGAACTAAAATAGGCATATATATATGTTTTGGCGGCACTTAGTGTCTGCAAATGAATTAATCAGATGGAAATAAAGCTGAACTAAATTGAGTCTCATTAAATCAGTGAGTTAATTAGGCAATTTAAAATTAGTTATTTGATGCCCAACATTGGTGTGGAGTCAAATTGAAATAAAATATTTCATTTTGCCTCAAATGCATTTGATAAATTGTACTAAACATTTGAAATCAAAATAAGCCTAACACTAATAAATTAACACTGTACTGAACATCAGTAGGTCCCAGTCAATATTTAAAATAATAGGAACATTATGATTATATGATAAGAAAAAGCATTTTTTATTGAACCCAAAATATTTTTTTGCTTAACTCAAAATATTACAATATGAGTATCCAATTTTGAAAATGGTTTGTATTATATTATAATATACCTTGTTCTTCAGAGGCAATTATGTTTGGACTGGAATCAACTACATGTTATGTAACATATATATACAGTTATTAAATAGACGGTGCTGCAAACAGAGTAAATATTTCACCATTTCACTTTGACCCACATTCCCTTACTTTTAAGGCCAATTAGGTAAAATTATTGTTCTATTTTTTGATAATTTGTAGTCGATAGTTCCGGAAACTTTTCGATCCTACCTCGTATGATGTAAGTATCATGTTCCTGTTACTGATTTTGCTGTCATATAATGTTTTCTATCAATTAATATAATAACATTGCTATTGATATAAACTCAGAGTAAAAGTTTCTGTTAAAAAATGAGGGGGTAATAAATTACGTTGTTACTTCTGATGAAAACGTGTTTAAAAGGAAATGAAAAAGTGACGATTGACAAATAGTAAATGATTACTTTAAAATATAAACAAAATTAAAGATGCTGTTCCCTCTGTGATCTGTTAATGCAATCGATGCTTCTCATTTAGAGTGTGAATGGATTAGATTCAAATCATTGCATGATTTTTCTCACTAAAAAATTAATTTTTATGCATACAGACATTCACATTTTTGAAAGTTTGAAATATAAATAAGTTTAAATGTAGATCAAGCCTATGTAGACAAATTATAGTTAAAAATGTGTTACAGATTCAGATACAATGTCAAAAATTAAATGTTTTAACAATACATTCCTTGAATTTTATGAAATATCAAAGACCATAAAAGATTCTTCATTCCATTTGGCCTTCGTTTTCGTAAGGGTCTTTCCATTTAAATTTTAATTTTTTTTTCATAAGGATAGATAAGATAAAATTTCATTTCACTAATATATTTATAGCAAAATAACAATGTAATAGAAAGTGATACTTACAATTTCTCGTTTCCTTTTTTCCTCTCTGGATTCATACTTTTTGCAGAGTTCTGCTTTAAAACCTCCTTGAGGCGCTCTGCTGGGATCTTCCTGAGCTAGCAGATCCATTAGGTAAGCAATGTAGCTTGTGGCCAGCCTAAGCGTTTTGATTTTGGACAATTTCGTATCCTGAGGAACTGCCGGTATGCACGAACGGAGTTCGGCGAAGGCATTGTTGATTGAAAGAGTTCGCTTGCGCTCCTTGCGGTTGGCCGTCACTCTTCTTTTGAGGCCCCTTTCAGGCCTTAGACCGTTCCCGAGGCAATAGTCCTTAGTCTCGACTGGTGGACAAAAGTCCAGAGAAGTATCTGGACTGTAGTTTCCGAAAGACCAACTCAAATACGATGGATCTGGTGTCACCGAAGGAATGTCGTAGCGATTGCCGTAGTAATGTTGCGGATAAGCCGTCGTCTCGGAGTTTCGGAAATGTTGCTGGTAATTGCCTACCAGGCTCATGCTGGACGATGAGTGCGGGGTTGCGGTAGAGCTCTGGTTTGTCTCATCTAGATTGCGGGCATCCAGGCTCCTCCTACTCAGTGGGTAGGGCCTTTCGGGGATGCCGGGAGCGGAGAAGAGGGACGACGGTAGGGATTTTTATTGAGTTAGAAGATGGGAATCAGTTTATATAACAGGTAAGCGCGAACTGATTCAATGAACTTAATTTTCCTCAAAAAGCCGAATGTCTTGCTTTTCGGAAATTATTTTTAGTATTTATTTTTCACATATGTGAGTTAGTGTACAAAGAATACGTAGATATTGTGAATTAGAGCTGGGTAAAGTGCTTTTCATAGAATTTTCTTTAAGAAAATCATATTTTAGTAGGTAAAGGCTATTAAATTTTGTTAAAAGTCTTTAAACGAAATATATTCCTTTATTGATCGCCGAATCTAAAGTAAAAGAAGCTGCATAAACTCTTTCGTGTTACCTGTTAGATATTTTTGAATTATAGGACTGGGTAAAGTGCTTTCCTTAAAGACAAGCATATTTTAGTAGATAAAGGTCATTAAATTATGTTCGAAAGTCTTCAAACGAACGATATTCCTTTCTTGATCACATAAAATAAAGAAAAAAAAAACAGCTACATATACTTCTTTATATTACCTGCTAAAAATATTTACCTTTGCTGCAAGTTGTTCTTACTAGAGAGTAAAAGTTCTGTATAGAGATAAAACAGAAGAATGCTCATTAATGTAATTCTATATGTTTGGTGAACATGTTATTTCCAGTATGTGAAAAAGTTTAAAGGGTAGGTGATTACTTTTACGTCAAAAATCCCGAACTCTATTTTTAAAGGTCATTACAGAACAAGAGAAAGAATTCATTTAAAATGAAAACAAGATCATTTTTCCAGAAAAATTTAATTAAAATGACACTGAAACTAATTTTCTTTGTAAGCAAAGTGAATCAAATAATTCTACAAAGGCGCTTTACACCACTGATTATAAATTTCTTTACGTTAGATAAGAAATTATAGCTTAAAATTGCGTATACATACTACCCTTTTAAACTTGAAGTAGTATTAGTAAAAATATTGAAACTTTATTTTGACTTAATAAAGTCAAGATCGTTAAGCATATACTACGTATAAAGTGGTATAAGTATGGATGAGTAAATAATATTTATAATGTCCGTAAGTGACTTTAATGTACCCACGTTGTATTGAAAATACGAAATTGTGTCGAATGCTTCACATTTGAAATAAGAAGGTAAATAATATTATTTTAACTATTTACATATCGAATTTGTAAAGGGTTGAAAATTTGTAAACTTTCTATTGCTAGTTTGATAACTAAACACCTTCTAACAGAAATTTCATCATAAGTCTCCACCATTGCAATTAAAAATATCCTTCGACTATTTCCCTCTAAAATTTAGTTGTGGTGAGTCTTTTTCTTTGTTTTATGGACTCTCTCTCGTTTTTTTTTTTTCAAGTAATACAATAAATTACTTACCATCTGTAGTGAAATCTTTAATTCTTTCCCATGATCAGAAATAGAACTGCTTTTTACATGCTTCCATACTGTTTTTCATTTTAGGTACATTTATAGAGGAAAATCCGAATAACTGTTCAAAAAGATGTAGTTATTGTTTTGCAACTCAATAATGTCATTCGCTCGAATCCATTCTCAAACATGACTAAGCAATAACTCTACAATTCAGTACTGCTCGCTCTGTCACCTTTTAGAAATCCTTTTCCCTTTCTTATTGGGTACCGGAAAGGATAATATTTATTTCCACAAAACGGTTTCCCAGGAGCCACCCGATTTTTTTTAATATTCGTAAACAACAAAATGTTGTTTTTAAACTTAAAAAAAGAAGAAGAAAAAACCCTAAAAGCAAGCGAAAACACTAAACTAGCTGCATTTCATTAAAAAAGTTGCCATTTTTATGCATTCATGTGCACTACGTCAAAAAAAAAAAAAGCAAAAATATGAACACCTGTATTTGCATTGTCCGAGTTAGAACAAATGAGGACTTACTTCTAACTGAACATTTTCTATTGTATTCAATTCCTAATCCTAATGTAAATTAATCATCAGTTTATTTTTAGAGTATTCTGCTGCAAATGGAATGTATTTTTCATTTTCTTTCTATA
Organism: Octonoba sinensis; assembly: GCA_038502835.1. NCBI lineage: Eukaryota > Metazoa > Arthropoda > Arachnida > Araneae > Uloboridae > Octonoba > Octonoba sinensis. The sequence continues at coordinate 147,933,942 of CM076598.1, forward strand.
ACTGCAACTTTTAAAGGTATCGATAAAAATTGCTAAAATATAAGTTTTGGATTTCATTTGGCACGGTAAATGAATATGTATTTTTAACAGTGTGGGCACTAAATGACTACACATGGCTTTTCATGTTTCAAATTTCTCACCTGGTCATCCGATCATTTAAAAATTGAACACGTTGTTATGTGGAGTTACTAAATACGTTTGGAATTGTTAAAACCGAAACCGCTACTTTCTGATGTCAGATTTCAAACTGATTTTGCTTTCTTTCTTGTTTTTTTTTTTTTTTTTTTTTTGAAAAATTACAATATCAAAATCGTGAAATGACGTTTTTGAAAAAAGAAATTATATGCAACCAATAAATGGTAAATATTTGTTTAAAAAAATTACACTGAATAATAGTGTTCAGCAGTAGTTAACTAGAAGTAGTTAACTACTAGTGGCAACTACTAGTTGTAACTACTTTTGTTTTGACTAGTTAACTACTTTTTTCCCAACTACTAGTTACAACTACTTTCAAAATTCCAACTACTTTCGAAAAAAAAATTTGAAATCTATTTTCTGAAAAAAAAAGAAATTTTTTAAACATTAATTATTTAAATTTTTAGCTTATGAATATTACTCACACAAATGTATTTTTTATATTATGTTATATAATGAAACGTACTCATAAAAAAATCATAATATTTATTGTAGCATTTACGCAAATTAGAAAAAGCTTTCAAATATAGCCAATAAATAGCACCAGCACATTCACGATGAAGTTTCAATTAAAGGCAAAATCTTCATTATGGGGAAGCTTTATCTCTCCTCCGCGTTTGGGATACCATAAAACACAAGAAGAGAGAAAAAATACTGATTTTTAGAATTTTTTTAGGAGAAAATACTGATTTTTATGATTTGAAAAAAAAAAAAAAAGAAAGAAAGAAAACTATTTATATCAGCTTTCTTTCAAATTATTAAAATATAGATATTTTTTATTATAAATTTTAATATATTATGGGTCGAAGTAATTCATTAGAATTTTAACTCGCTATGTGGTAGCCTTAATGCATCTGGTCCTTTTGGGAAAGGTGGAATAGCTTCGTTAAGGTGTCAAAGAATGACATTTTATCAGAGAAATGCTATTTTTTGAACATGCTAACTGCAGCAAAAGCATCAAGAGCAACTTTGGAAAGGATTTTTTTCTACATTTGGAATAGAGCACTCAAAATTAAGAAACCGATTGGGGGTTGAAAATTCATCAAAACTGGTATTCTTGATGGAAGATCTAAATAGTAAAAATTATTAAGCTGTAGTGAACGTTTTATGTGTTATTTGCCATCTCTGTTTATTTACTCATGACATTTGTATACACTCAAAAAATTATAATAGTCCAGTTAACTTATTTGTATATATTCAAGCAATTATAATACATTTAGTCCAGAAATATAAACTTTCTCTTTTCTGTTTCTTGTTGTTCTCTGTTTATTATGCATACATTTTTATATAATGTAATTAATTAATAATTAATTTTGAACTAGTAATAAATAATTATTTCAGTTGAAACGTCTTAAAATTCTTTGAAGATATAAATAATAAACTGAATTTGTTACCGTATTTGTATGTGCATACATATTTTGCTTTAAAAGTCCAAAATATTTTATTCAAATTAAAAAAAAATGCTATTTATTATTATTTTTTTTTAAAAGTAAAAAAAAATCACCAACATTGCCTTCAACACAATTTGAAAGAATATAATCTAAATTCTAAAGCATGCGCATTACAAAGACATTTTGTTAATGAATCTGGGTTGGGCAGAGGGAGAATTTTAAATTGATATTAAGGGTGAACCCCTTCATTCCACAACAACTGCTGAAAAATTGTTATTTCTTAAAAACATAAATTATTAACTTTATTAAACAAGTACATATTAAAATAAAAGTTTAAATTTAGAGAAAAAGTTTTTGTCTTTATTAATATTCGCTTTATATATTAATTGTTCAGTGTTATTTGGAAATACAGTAAAACTCCGTTAAAACGCGGGTGTCGGGGGACATGATTGGCACCCGCGTTATAACATAATTGCGGTGTAGTGGAACTGTACTGCGGAACCATATTCACGAAATCAGTTGGCTCTTGTTACAACACTTTTAACTTTATCAATTACTTGTAACTTTTCTTCTATTGTATAATTGTTTCTTTTCTTGTTTGCTGCCATTTTATTCGCTGTAATGTAATTGCTGTGCAAGAAGCACACTTTTCAACTCAGCGGCGTAGCTAGACCCAGATTTCAGGGGGGAGGGGGTTCTTCGGGAGAAGTGAGCTAATTTTATTGCTTTACAAGAAAAATTGGTTACGTTCTAGGCAATCTTCACCATTTCAGGGGGGTTTTATCCCCAAAACACCCCCCTTATCTCCGTCAGTGTTTCAACTGAACAGTTAGTCTATCGCATGATAGGTTATTCAGATTAAAGTGTTCTGCTCTTTGTGGTCTCCTAAGCTAGAACCATATCAACCGCAACGAAACCTTGTGTTCTGAGAAAATGGGAGCTTAAAAATCTCGTTAAGTTATCAACATGAAGTTATGAAAGGGGAAAGGTTCTAATTAAAAAGTAGATGTGTGAAAGGGGAGGAATGCACTTTTCAAAGAAGCAATGTTTTAAGTATTTATACACTCACTCGGACTAGAGAATATGTTTAATTTCAAAAATTTTCAAGAATCTGGAATATAAAGGTAAATAACGCTATAACCACTCGGAAGCGACTTTTTCGGTTGGATTTTTTTGCAATGGAAAGTTTAGGAATCACCTTTAAATGGCAAGGGTGGTTTAAACGTCGGGGGACAGTATAGTAACCGCGTTATATCCGATTCTGCGGTATACAGAGGCGCAGTATCACGGGATTTTACTACCTTCAATCTTTGAATGTTTTACAGGAATTTCTTTAAAATTGTTTTAATGATTAAAAATAATATTGAGTGGAATTATTAGGATTAAATATTTAAGAACAAGATTAAAAATGAAAATTCAAATGAATTATACTTAAAAGTAGTTAACTAGTAGTTAACTGCTTTTGGAGAACAGTTAACTACTAGTTACAACTAGTCTCAGAAAGAAGTAGTTAACTACTAGTTGCAACTAGTTTTGCTTAGAGTAGTTAGTAGTTGGTACTTAACTACTTTTTGACGAGGAGTTGCCGAACACTACTGAATAATAATTCTGCAATATGGGGGAAAAAGAAGTACAACCTGTTATCCGAAAGTATATTTTTGTATCTTGAAAAACTTAACGTCGAAAACTTGGGCTCATATTTGCGGCAAATTTCAAATAAAGAGAAACTCTCAAGGATAAATTTTCTTCCAATTAATATTGTATATTTTCTATTTATAACACCAGCCTTTTATTATTATTTTTCTTTTCTCAGCGTTAAAAATCCTTTGTTTTCCGCAATTTGTTTTCATTTAATTTCGTTGCAAAACACTGTGCAATTCTTCCTTTGACCTACCCTTTTACATGTTTCGCAGAATTTAATGAATAAATCCAAATACATTTTAATCTTAAAAAAAGAGGTGCTAAAACATAGAAAAGCGCTCTACAAAATGAAAATAATACTTAAAATTGCAAGCTGTAAAAATATAAAAAATGCGCAAAGACAGGTAGACAGGGAAAACGTCGAAAAAACAAAGAACAAAAAGGCATTACCATTAACTTCCGGAGCCTGGTAATAATGCGTATTTCCTTCATACACACAGCCTTAGAAGAGTGCCTCTCCGTCAGAGGTGGTAACTTCACGTGATTTAATTTCTTTCTTCTTATTTATTAACAATGTTAAACCATTCCTTCCCATTTTGCTTAAAATTTTCTGTTTTCCTGATAATAAATATACGTAGTACACAATTTATCTTTTTTTTTTTTAAAAAAAGGAGGTCTTTTAATTCTTCTTTACAAATCTACTTCCATGCAAAAATAAAAGGAGGCGGGGGGGGGGGGGGGGAGAAAAGAAGGAGAAAAAAGCGTGAACGACTGCTTAAAGCTTCATAAAAAGATCTCTAAAAGCAAAAACAAGTCAGAAAATAAAAGTAATTAATTCTTCTAATTTTGTGGGGAAAAAAATGAAAGCATTAAACTCGATTTGAACGAAACAGTTACTGTGCGTAAGTTCACAAGTATTATCTTTAAAAAGTATTATTCACACATATTATCTTTAAAAATTATTTTCTTAATAGTGCTAAGATAAATGTAGAATGGCATGAGAAATATGAGTACAAAATTTTGAATCAATCAATAAATATATCTTTCCCTTCCCACTTTCGGGTTAAAATATACAAGCTTCGTAAAAGTTGTTTAAACTTACAGAAATATTAAATTTTACGTACTATCAAATTTTTCATTTCGATAATGCAAACAAGTTAGAATAAAGGGTGATAAATGTGAGTAAAAAATTTAAAATTAATGAATAAATTTCTTCCGGTTAAATTTTTGGGTCTGTATATGAGAAATTAGCAGAAAAGAATGGCAAAAAAACTCCATGACTATTTCATTATTGAATAAACTGAAGGAAGAGACCGTCGGACATTCCCCAAGGAAAAGATTATTATATCCCCAAAGAATGCGTCATGGTTGACAGGGAATATTCCTTCTCTCCGCCCGCTGCTCCCACGAATAACGGGGGAGAAAAGGAGGAGCTAAAGAAGATTTAGACTCCGCCCCTTCCGAACTGCGCAGGCACCGCCGCAATGCGGGTTATATGGATATATCCCGATATAAAACGCGTTTAAACCCGATGTAAACGTATATAAAAAGTTTCGCGGTTTCTTTTTCGACTGAAAATGAATATGTATATCTGAGTTAATATCACCATAGTTATTCTTAGTTCATAAATAACATCAGGGTCCAAAATTTTTCCTCCATTGGTGTCACGAAAAAAAAAAGTATCAAATTAATAAGAAAGTTTGTCCATCAATAAAGCACAAAAAAGTCAATAAATCTCTCATCTCATGCAACTGTTTCGAGGCTACTCGAAACCCGTTCTTCAGTGCAGAGGTAACCCGAGCACTAGAGTATGCCTGATCTCTCAACCTTTTAGTTTGCATTCCATGTTTTGCTGCTGTTTTTTTTTTTTTTTTTTTTTTTTGGCTGACACTGATTCTTCGGGGATATCCCATTTCTGTCGTTCCCAACTCAGTCGGTGCAGGAATTTTGTCCCAATTCAGTCGGTGGGGAGTTAAAGATAGCTTTGTATTCCCATTTGAGTCGGTGGTTCTGACTTGTCGCAGTTTGTATAACTGGCGCCAGAACAGTGAGGGGTCAGAACCGAAATTGCAGAATGAGTTATTCCTCGTTGGAGTTCTACCGCACTTATTGAGTGTCAAACAGAGAGTAAACTCTGATTTTGATTTTTTTTCATCATCCTAAATTACACATCCGATTTTCATGAATGAGATGAAAATGGAATCGTTAAGATGGTCCGGTGACACAAGGTACATTTTTATAGTTGTTTTTTGGGGGGAATTATTCTTCATAATAAAAGCGATGAAATAATAAAAGCAGGTGTCAGCACTAAGCAGTTATGAGTCAAAGGTCAAAGAGCTGACATAACCATAAACTACTGAAGCCCCATTTTACCTTCGCCTGAAAAAACCGCAAACTTTCATGAAAATAAAAAGAAACTCACGCGATTAATATGTGTGATTTCAGTTATAATCATTTTTATTTCACTGGAAACATGATTTCAACATATTCTGTTCCCAAAATGTTGCAATTTAACCATTTCCAATTTCTTTTCAATCCAGGGAGACGATCCGACGCTATTCTTCCATAAATTTGGTTTTTGACAAGCTTCTTTAAGATAAAAGAAAATGTGAAGTGTGGGGTGAAAAGAATCACATAAGAATAATATAGCACAATAATACTTGGAGAAAAGGACTAATTCAGATAATTAATTAACCTATTGTGTCTATAGGGATTATATGTTATACTAGATGCTAGAAATCTTCAGATAATAAAAAGTATTGTTGATTGATAAAGATAAAATGTTACCCTTATGTTACTAAGAGAGACCCCCCCCCCCCCCCGAGCTTCCAATATTTTTATGTTTCGCTTATGGCATCACTAAATTTCAGAAACTTTATACTTTTAGCCTATTTTTTTTATATTTCTTCGATGCCACGTGTTAAGCTATACATATAATAGCTTTAACAATAATAGCATTTTTCTGTAATTGTGCATCAACTTTTTTGCAGCTATTTGCGGTTTACGTTTCATTAATAGTTTACAATCTAAAACAAATAAAATTTTGAGTAATGTTTTTTTGGTTGAAATCGCATTGACTCGCCTGAACACTAAAGGGCCATTCCACGGTGACGGGTGTGACAGTTTGACTCATTTTAAAGTGTTATAATAATTTTTTAAGCACAGAATTTATCAAGAAATCTTTTTCAAAAAATTTAGTGGAATAAACTACCCTATAATTTAGCATTCTAAAGCAGTAACAAAAATTATAATTTATTTTTTTTTTTTTCAACTATTTTTTTAAATTGTGAGACGGGTGTGACAGTTTTGCGACATGACTTTTCACTAGCATCTGTATTTGTTAAAATTCCTGCGAATTTTGCATTGGTAAAGTCTTGCTTTTTTTCATAGTTAAAACAGATTCAACTACCCAAACTAATGTCATTTTGTAAATAAATTTCACCTTTTAACCCTGAAAAGAAAAAGAAATGCTACGTGACGGGTGTGACATCGTGCAATTTTTTCCATAATTAGACAGGTTAAAAGTGAAAAATAAATGTAAGAATGATAAAGCAACAACATTTTATCCAGAAAAACTTTATTTTTAAGCATGCACAGATTTTTAAAGATTTGAAATTTATGATAACAGCCTCTCTTATTAATAAGTGATGGTGGTGGAAATTTTTTTTATAACGACGGATAGTTTTTCCATTGAAATGTCTTCTTTTTCAGGCCCATACCAAGAATTACCATTTGAGTGCATGTAATTTAAAGTAATTTCTTGTTTTTCTTTATTTATTGCTAGAATCGTGGCATAATATAATTTACTATTTGACTTTTTCTTGCTACTGGAAGCAACAGCTAAAGAAATCAGAACACAATCTTCAGTAAGAAAATCATTTTGTTTGCTTTCAATTTGGGAATCGGTCAGCATGTGTTTACTACACTGTTAGAAATTTCATCATGAAATTACGGTTAAATAACCGGCAGCAGTCTGTCCATTTAATTCACCGTTAAATTTACGGTTTGGAACATTTTTCTATCTTTACGGAACTTAAACCATTTCCAACCAGCTTGGTTAAAAAGCCGTAAATACAAAAGTAACTGAACCCGCACGGCGTTGCTCGTGCTGAATTTTTAAAACGTCGCCTGTGGCGCTATCCTTGCTGAGAGTATAAAAAACGTTGCCTGCCGCCATGTTCTTGATAAGAACGTAAAAAATGTCGCCTGACGCGCTGTTCTAGCTAAGAATATTAAAAAAGTTGCCATTCGGCGCTCTCATTAAAATCGGCCCAGCCGTTTAGGAGGAGTTCAGTGACATACACACGCACAGAAGAATTATATATATCAAGATTTATATACCCTTATATTAGCTTATTGTCTTGCCAACTTTTAAGCTTTCAAAAATTATTTATTAATTAATTATTTATTTATTATTTATATTTGAAATTTAAGGGCGGAATTTTTTGTTCCCCTGTTTCTTGGACATAGAAAAAAAACACCGATTTAATAGAAATTATTTTATTTAATTACTTATTGTTTTTAATTTATCTATATATATTATTTCTCTAGCCCTTTCTGTCGCTCCGCGAGATCGTCCTTATTCTTTTATCAAATTCGACGATTTACCCCTCATTTTAAAGCTTCTTGGGCCGGCTAATGGACGAAAAATAGACCCACGGTCTAAAAATGTACCGCTTTTCTGAACTTTGACACTTAAAATCATTTACGAAGACGATCTTTAATGGATGCCAAATTGGTGTCGTGTATGCTGGCGCCCTCTTTTATCAAGTAAAAAACAAGAAACTCTTCTATTTTTATTGTGTAGCAAATTGCACAGTTTTATCTGCGTCTGTGTGTTAAACTTGTTCTATCGTTAGACTCTACACATTCATTTATATTATGAATGTGTAGAGCCTAACCAACCAACAGTAACTATATTTTAAGTAATGGAACTGTTTTGTTAGTGTATTTTAATGCAATGAATACTGCTAGCAAAAATAATTATCATTATTATTGTGATTATTTTATTATTTTGAATATCTAAATATTAGTGGGGGAAAAATTGTAACAGCTGTTTGTACTGATGTGTTCAATTAAATGTCTTCTTTTGTACCAACACCCTTTTGCTTTTTCTATTCTTCATAATGTCTTTTCTCTCAACTTAGTGCGGAATTCCGCACGGGTCGACTAGTATATTCAAATTCCTAAAATTGCTCCACGATGTTTTTTTTTTCAAACGAATTTACTTACTTTCGAGGGAAGACCGTTACTCCCTATTGCTTATTTAACTTTATGCGTACTAGCTATTAAACAGTTAAGCAATGTTAACTAATTTGCATATTTTTTGTTCTTTTCTCTGAGAAACAAAGGTAGTGTAGCTGTGACTTGTGAACTGTATAAAAACCGACAGAAATTAAGAATTTCGCTGCTTGATTCGACCTAGATTTTATTCTTGGCTACTTCCTTTCGAGAAAGTGTGTTCCAAGCAAATCCGTTGCTTAGGGACCGTTCATAAATGATGTCTCGCCTTTTTCCCATATATTTGACCCCTCCCTCCTTTGTTACAAAATGTCACACTTCAACATACCCCTCCCCTCCCCCTGTCACACTTAGTCCGAATTTCACGAACTCCCCTCCCTCTCGAAGAGTGACATCATTTATGAAAGATCCCTTGGATTAGGATTTATACAGGATTGAAATTTTCCCGTAGGCGCTAATGTTAATTTTTTTTTTGAACTTTTCAAAATTGAACAAAAATTGTTCAAATCAAAAAATATTTCAAGCAGCGAGCTCCTTTAATAAGCTTATCTGAAGGAACTTCTATCTTAAGTCCATTGTTTGTATACTTCGCTTAATATTTCTCCAGAAGCGCTAACGTTTCGGTTTTTTGAACTGTTCAAAATAAAATATATATATATATTCAAATCAAAAAATAAAATATGGAAATGGGATGTCTTCGCCGAGATCTTTCGAATGCAAAAAAAAAAAAAAAATCTTTCTATTCGGACAATCCCCTCAGAAGTTATTTATGAGGGTGAGACTACAGATACACATTTTCCCCATCAGAAAACCATAGTTTCAAATTTTTTATTTTTCATTCTTTATTTAATTACTTTAATATTTTTACGATACATTAAACCTTTTTTCATACTTTTCTTCCTTTTTGCTTTTACGGGAAAGTAGGCTAAAAAATAGTAACGATAATCTTTTTATACATACATACATTCAATTACACATCGCATTTGGAAATGGATTCACTTTATTTATCATACTATTATTATTACACCAGTCACAGACAATTTTGAGGAAAAAAAGTTAAACAAAAAGTTGTTTCATTTATTTAAAATCCTATTTCAGCCTTCAATTCAAAATCGGGAAAAATAATATTGAAGAGCGTTACTATAAATCTGACAATTACCAAGCATTCACTATACTATATCCGAATAGAAAGATTTTTCAAATATATTATAAAAACTGAAATGTACGCCACTAGCCCAAAACAGCTAGTATTTATTTAAAAAATCAGCAAAACTAAAGTGACAGATTTCTCAGACGAATACCACCTCAAGAACTCTTCATGTCTGTGGGTGGGTACTGTTCCTTCGAGCATATAACACAACATATGTTCACAGCAATTACCTCTTCCGGTGGCTGTGCATTTACACCATACCTTAAGCCTAGTGAATGGTCGTCTGCCGTCCAAATGCATATCATATGTACATTTTCCCATGAAGACAAATAAATGTTCAAACTCATAAATTCCTACGAGAGCTAACAGCTCTTCGTTTTTCACCCATTATTTACTCCAACTTTGACAGAGAGTTGATTTATTTTTCGGAGTCCGCTTTTTCTCACGGCTTTAGGCGATATAGCAACTCTCATCTCTGACAGATGGCCCGTTACGAAACATTTACGAAGTAAAGTTACATTTCCATGTCGCATACCATAAGACGAAGTCAAAGGAATGCACCGACGCGCTTCGACTCAAACGCCTTATGTCACGTTCCCAAAGAAGAAAAAAAAAAAAAGATTCGTCCTCGTCTGTACCTTTCATCTGTGCCGATCGATAGGGGTTCGCCATGGGTGTGATGCCACAATAGTTGCAAAAATAACGAACGCTAATACGAAATTGGCCATTTTTTTTTGTGTTTTAAGTACATAGGTCTTTTACAGGATATCTTCAAATTTAACAACTATGTATATGTACAGTACGGGTCTTCAAACTCTTACGTCCGAGGGCCACATCCATTAGCTCGAGAAGATCGGTGGGCCACGCCATAGGCTATTTATTCTCAGTTAAAAATAATTCTGAACTTCACACAAAATTTTCCAAAAAATTATACACTACGCATTGGAAAAAAAAAAAAAAAAGAACAACTATTAGGCGTCTCTCCCCCAGTATTAGATCTTAGGGTTTTTCGTGGTGGGGCATAACTTAAGAATTCCATCCAATTATTGTTCATATTTCATAAACTTTTATGCGTTGGGCATTTCTGAGGATTTTTCACTTGTGGGCCATTGATAAACCTATAAAACTATCGTTAATGTTTCTACGGCATGACCCTTTCTGCTCTACATTAGAAGGGTAGAGCCATATGAAAAGTCCCTCCTAATCTGGAGATATGAAATTCTGACGGTCAAAGGGGGTCCGGGGAAAACTATATGCAAACTGATGCATTTTGAGGCCTTTGGAGACGCATTTGGGATTGCAAAAATATTAGGAAAATAAAAGAAAAGAAAAACTTTTTAAAATTTAAACACTTTTAATCATAAAAATACTCATAGAAATGCAAAACAAAATAAGCATTTTTTTAATCCTGGGGGCAGGGTCCCCTCTCCCCTTCTTACTAACGCTCATATCGAAGAGACACGCACAAAGTACCCCCCCCCCCCCCCGCCTCTTCCCAAAAGGATACTTCGAATATTTGCAAACGAAAAACTATTGTGTTGTTTGAGCATGGCATGAATTAGATTTCACTATCACAAGGGGAAAAGATATTGACTTTTTTAAAATTAAATTTTTATCTTTTGACATTGAAAATTTACCTTGGGCCTGCCATAGGAGCCGGCCGACTGATCCACGACGCAACATATTCAAGATGCCTCAATTTTATAGTTTCCAACAGTTTATACAAATAAATAATTCTATTAATCAGTTTAATCGTAAGCAAAATAGCTGATAAATGATTAAATCGGAGCTTCAGGAATTTCATTGTATTTATTTTGTCTAAAGAAAGTTTAAGGGGGCACCAGTACCTTTTTTCAAATTTTCTTTCGTTTAACGATCAGATGAAAAATAATGCATGCATTTAATTCTAATTATGATCAGAAATGAAATTTGAAAGTGGAACCTCATTGTGATCAACCATTAATTTAAAATTTTTAAAAAATCAACTATTTTTCAATTTTTTAAAATTGCTTATAACTTTCTCAATTATATCTTTTTCCAAAAGATTTTTTCTCTTTAATTCTTCCGAAACATTTTAGAATAAAAGTTAGCATGGAATTAACTATCTGAAACTTAGTTGAATTTTAAAATATTTTTTTCGTTAAAATCTCGGAGAAAAGGACAAAAAATCCAAAGATTCATATTCAACAATTAAATAAAACAAAGTACAAACTTTACAGTAAAACCCGTGCTAATATTTATTAGTCATACTCCGTTGAATGCACGCACAAAGTTTCAAAGCTGTATCTTTACCCGAAAAAAAGCCTTAGGGATTTTACCACACGTAATTGGTCAGAAATACAAAGCAAAGAAAAATGCGTTTAAAGTTTTTTATTGCAGAATAAATGCAGCTAAAGCCATTTACAAAAACTGGAATATCTTTTAAAGTATTTCTCACATAAGTTTCAAATTTTACCCGAGGCTTTAAAACAGTTTCATCTATCTTAATACGTAATCTTTTTTTTTTTTTTGATATTTCTGTCAATTTTGAGGTACTGTGCCCCCATGTATTTAGTTAAGACATGTTGAAGTGAAATCAGTATAAATCAGGAGCGCATTTTATGTAAAATTTTGCAGAAATGCATGATATATAACGCTCTTTCCCTCAATATTGTACACCATTTTAATTCCAAAACTTTTTTCATCGGTTTTTAATTTTTTCTTTCATTTGATAAATTTAGAGGTTCTTGTCGTATCACTAATAAGGGGCTTTCTACATCTTCGTCCATTTGTGTGTGCTACGTTGTCTAACTTTTCCTTGAAGATTATTTTTCTTCTCTTTAATTAATAACTAGATGCGTTGCCCGGCTTTGCACGGGATTTCTCGAATATTGTGTTATTCCCTCGCGAAGGAAGCCTACTTAATGTCACGTCGACGCATGTTTAGCACTTTGTTCTGTATAAATAAGGAGAAAATTACTATAAAATCTCATTAGAATTAGGGCAACAGTCTTTTGAAAACGCAATTTGAGTAAGAACAGCAGTCCCTAAAATTCACTTTTACATCCACGACATTAGTTACAAAAAACTCCCATTAGAATGAAAACAGCAGTTTCATAAATAACGTTAGCGGTCCCGCTAAAAGTCCTAATAAGAACAATGACAAAAGTCCCTACGACAAAAAAGGATATCAGTTCTCAGAGAAAGTCAACAGTCCCGCTAAAAGCCTTTGTTAGGATCCCGACAACTGTCTTTAAAAATCCTTTTTAAAATATAAGTTATTAAATAACATCGACGACAGTGTTTCTAAAAGTTGCTACCATAAATATCTGGAAAAAAAAGGACAATAGCCTGGAAAAATTCCCATTAGAATAATAAGGATAACAGTTGTTCTTTCAAAAAAGCCCTGTAGAATATGGACAACGGTCACGTAAAAATACCTTTCCAAATAAGGAAATCAAAATTAATCTTTCGATTGCTGCGCCTGTGCTGTGAATTTATCATCGGAAAGTACATATGTACATATTTCAGCAATTAAGAAAAAAAATTATGATCCAGATGTGTAAAAATGTTTTCTTTAAACAATCACATAAACTAAATAATCTGATGAAATAAAAACATGAAATATGAACAAGAAGTTCCGTCTAGAACTATACGAGCCTACTTTCCCGTATACACCAAATTCAAATTTATAATCTAGCTATCTCTTTCTCTCTCTTTCTTATTTATCTTTAGTTCTAATTATTGAAAATATACCTTTTTCAACGGATAATACATATTCATTCACTCACTCATTCATTCTTTCATTTATTCAGCCATGCATTTATTCATTCATTCGTTACCTCATTCAAGTGTTTATTCATTCATTTACGCATTCATGTATTTATTCACTCATTTATTTATATTTTCATTTATTCAATAATTTATTCATTCATTCTTTTCCTCATTCATTTATTCACTGATTTATTCTTTCACTCTTTCATTTATTCATTCATTCATTATTTCACTCATTGAGTCACTGAGAAATATCCTTGAAAATCCCGATCAAAAAATTTCATAGCAAATTAGGCTCGTAAGTTCTGGATAAACTTTCTATTTCTACATGTTCTACGTTATAAGAGCTTTCCGATAAAGTTTGTTCCAAGCAAATCGGTCCGTTAGATCAGGATTTATATAGGGTTGAAATTTCCCCGTAAGCTCTGTGTTAATTTTTTGAACTGTTCAAAAATGAACAAAAAATGGTCAAATCAATATTTCACGCCGAGAACTCCTTTCAATAAGCTTTCAATAGGAACTTGGCTCTTGTGCCCAGAGTTTACAGAATTTGCTTCAATTTTGTCCATAGGCGCTAATGTTAAAAGTTTTTGAACTGTTCAAAATTGAACAAAAAATTGTTCAAATCAAAAAGTAAAATATAGAAATGAGATGGCCTCGCCGAGATCTTTCGAATGCAAAAAGAATTTTTCCAATCGGACAATTCGTTCAAAAGTTATTAGGGGGAGGGGACAGACCGACAGACCGACAGACAGACAGACCGACAGACCGACAGACCGACAGACAGACCGACAGACCGACAGACACACTTTTTCCCCATCTCAATACCCTACTTTCAAATTTTTTATTTTTCAATCTTTATTTAATTACTTCACTTATTTTTGACTTTTCTTGATTTTTAAGGATATTTTCACGATACCATTAAGCCTTCTTTCATGCTTTATTATTATTTTTTTTTACTTTTACGGGAAAGTAGGCTAAAAAGGGGAACGCTATCTTGAATCTGATAGGAACTTCCGTCTTCGACACACGGCTGCAAAATTTCTTAGCGCTCATGAATCATTGAATGGCTGTGTCTTGATGAAACATTTGTGTGGTTTCTTTCCGGTAGGCAAAGCAGATCTTGACCTCTAATATCCATAACTGCTACGTATTCACGTACAATCTCTCTTAATAATAACCGGGGATCCACTTCCTTCGCATATCTCTGTTGACAGATGTTAGCAAGTTAACTAATCAAAGAGAAAAAGTTTATCTTATTTAAAACTAGAGGATGTACCCGGCGTTGCAAGGGTTTTAAATGCATTATGTCAATCCTCAGAGAGTACAAAATAAAAGAAAAAGAGAAGACCAGCTGCGGATGCGAACTGACCTCTTCTCGGGTCACACACAAATCTCAACTTTTTCACGCGAGCGAAAAATCAACAAAATAATGATAATCAATAGATTTGGAGTGAAGATTTTGTGTTCATTTATCTAAAATAGTATTCTGAAATGGCATTTCATTGGAGTGAAAATTTCTTCGATTGATTCTATTATTACGATTTTGAAAATTTTTCTGATAATTTTTTTTTAGGATGTTAATTGAACTTTGTATCTGTTTCTTGGTTGTTTGCTGACATATGAGTAAGATTTTTTTTTTCCAATTTGTCCGTGATAACTAAGGCGGCTTGGGCATTTGGAATAGTTCGCAGTGTGACGATGCATTTTGGAGGTAGATTTTTATCGTAATCGCACTTGGAGGATTTATTAGTTTCTGGGTATATGACAAACTAGTTGTCTGGTTGTATTTCCACAAGAAATGAAAATGCATTTGACAATTCCAGCATTGGTTTGACTTATTACGTTTAAAAAGCACAATCTTGATCTTCAAGCTCCCGAATCAGTCAATTTTCCAAACCATTATTTATTTCATCATTTTTAAATAAATAATATGCAAAGGCAATAGTTCATGTGATGAACTTTTATGAATTAGAGAGGAATAAAATGGAAAGAAACCCTTTTTGTTCACTTCTTTAGATATCCATTCGTAAGAGGCATTTAGAGGAACCCTCTAATGACAGATTTGATTTTTTTTTCCTGATCGTAGGGTATATGATTCTCATTGTT
Organism: Octonoba sinensis; assembly: GCA_038502835.1. NCBI lineage: Eukaryota > Metazoa > Arthropoda > Arachnida > Araneae > Uloboridae > Octonoba > Octonoba sinensis. The sequence goes on from CM076598.1 coordinate 147,949,422, forward strand.
ATTTTCATCAAGATGATTGGAGATCTGCCTATGGGGTTCTAAGGCAGGGATTTCGCACGTAAGGTGGCCATTTCGCAAAATTTCACCTTTAATAATTTTAGAAGCTTAGTAAGAAATAATAGTTTTTCCTTGGGTTTTTCCATGTTGTCAATCCATATAGAGGGAAATTTGCATTTTTTCTTAACTTTTGCACATTTCGCTTAACATAAAGCCGTTATCATTATTAGATTTATTATCAATGTTAGCGCAAAACATAATCATTGATGATTCCATTACTTGAATCACATTGTGATTCATGAATCACATTGTGATTCATTTCTCAGATTTTAACAATGATTAACATTATACTCATGATAAATAGTCTCATTTTTTCATAGTAATTGTATTACTTACAACTTCAACTTTATCAGCTGAATTATCAACTGAGTTTGCATTTCTACCAGTTTTATTTCTTCTTCTTCTTTTCCGATTTATTAATAGCGTTAAGAGGTGGGTTCCGAATAGCTTTGTTTTCAATATTATTAGTGAAGTAATTTTTATCAACAATAACAGCAGAAAAACTTACTTTATGTTTAGTCAAGTTGGGTAAAGTTTTATTAATTTTGAGTAACGATATTATAATTTTCTTTAATTTATTCTTCCTTAAATTAAATATTGTTAGATTTAATTATTCCTTTTAAGATCACTTTCGTTAAGTTTCATTTCCTTGAGATCTTGATTAAGAACATATGCTTAGTATTAATGGAACATGCAATGAATTTCAGGTTAACTAAGTCATAAAGATGATTTTTTTTCACGAGGAGTTTATTTCGAATAAGTAAATATAGAGTCTTTAATTAACTTGCCAATTTTTTCGTAAATGTTTAAACATTCTTCTGGGATAGAATTATTGGGAAAGCAATTTTACAAATCTCTAATTGAACAACCCATTTTAAACATGAGTCCCCCACAAACAGGGCTACAACTCACCTTCTCCTTAATTAAATGAACGAATGGAAAATTTATTTAAAAAATGACTTAATGATTAAATAAATGAATCAATGAACGGCAAATTTAGTTATCCGATTACTGATGTAGGGACAAGGTGAAATAAAATATTTTACTTTGCCCCGTATGCACATGACAACTTGTAATAAACATTTGAAATCAAAACAAGCCAAAAATAAAATAAATTAACACTGCACTGGAAATTAGCATGCGTTAATTAATATTTAAAATAGTAATAACAGAAATCTTATCATTATCTAATAGCTAAAAATATTTTTAACGTCACAAAATATAACATGAGCATCAAACTTGAAAGGGGCTTGTATTAACATATAGCTTGATCTTTGGCGTTGACTTTTTTGACTGGAATCAATTACATGTTATGTATCATAGTTAAAATGTCATTAAATAGGTGGCCTTGCAAACAGAGTAAATATTTTACCATTACACTTTGCCCCATGCTTCCCAGTATGATGCACAAACCATGGATTCTCCCAATGTAAAAACGTTTCCATTAACAATAAAATGAGGAATAAAAATAGAAGATGTGCATAAAAGTAGCTTTATTTATATAAATTTTACTGAACACACTCTAATCTTCTGTTGGATTTTTTTTTGCTGAATGTCTTCTCCGTCCGGCAACGAATTTTTTAATTTCAGAAATCTCACAAAGCGCATTGATAACCCAAGGTCAAATCCTCACTGAGGAGTTTCTGTGCTCAAGTGTGAATAATATTTAATTTGATTTCGATCCGGAGGGGGGGGGGGGGAGTGATGCTTTCGGAAGAAAGAAAAATGTTTGTGGAGTTTGAAAAAATCGAAACGTTGTCTCTTATAGTTTTAACTAAATGTATTAATGAATAAATAAAGGTAAAAAGCTGTTCCATCAGCTTTATCATATTTTACACGTTCATATTTTCCACGGGTAATCCATTGCAAACTAAAATTACATTCTCATTACATCAGAAGAAGTATAAGTACTTTGCGCCTGTTACCAATGTCTAATTTTCCCACATTTTATGCTTCATCTGCCTGAGTAAGGTCCATCAGAAAAGTTACGTCACAGTCCGATGCGTTGCTGCTCATGGTAATCGTAAGGCTTCATGCTAAAATGTAGAGTTGGGGAGAAAGAAATTGCGAGAAGCGAAAAATTAAAATGCTACAAAGTATCCATTTCTATCTTACACTCATAAAATAGTAAAATAAATGCTAAATGTATTCGCTATCGTAAAATCTTTGATCAGCCGAAATTTGTTAAACTGAAATAAACTTACCATTAAAAATGTAGGAATTGTAGTTGAAATAGCTATTTTCGTTAGTTATTTTTAATATTCTCGTCTATCAACATTAATTCAAACGAGGTTCTAGCGAGCTTGCATCAATCTCTTTTTAAAATAAATTTTATATAATCACCTTGGTGAATAATTAAATAGTCTTAATTGTGTTACCAAAAGTAAACACTCCAGTCCTCCTATGATCCAGTCTGCAGTGAAAAATATGGGGGAAACTAAAGTGCTACTGACAAATAATTTACTTTCGCTTTCTTTTTTTACTAGACGAGCCGAAAATTTACTTCTTTTGGAAACTTTTCTAAATTTTTCGAAAATAAGGGCGATCAATTGCTCTACTTATATTATGAAGAATAAAACATCACCGAGAAAATAAATCATCTGATGCTGCATTTTCCATTTAAACTACAACTTCCAGTTTATGGTTGTCGAATTCTTCTTTCCCCGTATTTTCCCTCTGTTCATCTTTCCCGGCATTTTCGAATGTTCCTCCTTTATCCAGAGAGAGGAGTTAATTGAATCGGGGCTCCGAGAGTAGCAGATGCCGCTATCTACGATCTTGTGGAACGAGCCAGTAGCGGAGCGGGAGCATAAAGGCCCACTAATTATTATGGATAGTTCATATCGTAGGATCATATCTTCTCCAGAGAAGCGGACTCGCACACTAGTTCCACTTTTTCCTCTCTTAATTCAATCAGGAGAAAATACCGAATCAAAAGAAAACGCTTTAACTCTACTACGCTAAATGAGTTTTATAGTCCTTCAGAAAAGAGAATACCTATCGTGGAATACTTTGAATCAGTGGCGCATTTTAGGAAGGTGGGTCCAAGGGGCACTTCATTAATCCCAAAGGGATGGAAGTAATTTTTATCATCCCATTTGATACTTTTAAATTGTTTTCTTAATCATACAAATAAATGTTCAGAATAGTTTAAATAACACACATAAAACATTTTTGTTCAGCAATCATAACCACTAAGCAAACAATAACCTCTGCTCCTGCCGTCTTGGCAAAAATTTAACATTTCTATAATTTAAACTACTGAAACATGTGTCATGATCTCTCCTTTGCTCGAGACTGTACCCACTAAGCCTTTGGAAGTTGGAAGTTGGAACTAGAATCTAAATCTTCGAGTCCATTCAATAAGGCAGTCCTTGGGTTATTATTCTTATGACAACGTTAATAATTATTACGGCTCATTATTATCGCATTTGATGAAATTGTTTGCATGGTTTAGTGGATTAATTGACGAAAAACGTTAAAAAATACATTGTATGTTTTCATTCGAAATAAATTAGTGCAATTTTTCTGACTGGTTTATTCGTTTTAAAGTACCCTTAAAAACATAAGAAAACTCTTATGAAATTTTATTATGAAAAAATGTACGAAGGGGAACCATTTTTTACTCCCCGTTGCTCCTCCATAAATTATTGTTGTATCTGCCCCTGCTTTTATGGTAAAGGTGGACGTTACTTTTCGAAAAATCGGCCGCAAAATCGATTTTTTTCCCTGCACATTTTTATTGCAGTGGACCTGTTTTTCATTGTGACAAAAAGAAAATTTGATTTATGTATAAATTTGAGCTGATTTTAAGGACTAAAGTTTGAAAATGAGCGTGCTTCGACCACGAATGATATTTTAACATGCATTTTTCTCGAAACTATAATTTTCTGCTTATTGAGATTTCAAAATGTTCCTTGCGTCTCAACATTTTTTCGATAAGGTTGAAAATTAGTGATTTACTAGTTTTTATATAGTTAAACAACATTGTGCATTCGTTATGTGATTGGAATGTAGTAATTTAAAAAATATTAATAAGGCTTCAAAAATGTGAAATTTCGCGAAAAAAATTAGAGGTAACTAACAATATATATATATGTTACTGCCAGAGCCCGAATTCGGCCACTTCGCGAATTGGCCCGGCCAAATCGCGAAATGGCTAAGAACGCTGTAAATTGGCTGGCCAATGTCCGATCTTTTCTTGATTTCGGGAATTGGCCGGCCAGATCGCGAAGTGGCATAGGATGGCTGGCCAATGTCCGATCTTTTCTTGATTTCTCGAATTGGCCGGCCATATCGCGAAGTGGCATGGGAGGATCAGCCAAAGTTGAAAGAAAAAATCATTGGCACGTATTTATTGGCTCTGTATAACCATAACTTCATTCTTTAAAAATTACTAGCTGCGGTACCCGTAGCTAACTGCGGTGGGATACGGCCATTTGAGACAAAGTAAAAAAATAATTTTTTAAAATTTTAATTTAAAATCTTGTCTATTTTTTCATTTTTTTAAATTAGAAGATTTATATTTTTAAATTAAAAAAGAAAACAAAAAGGGCAATATGAGCGAATTAACTTTTTAATAAAACAAATATTAAAAAATTGTGGTCCTACCGTACCATCTGGTGTGTGAAAAAACATTCCACTACATTTTTTTTTCTGTAAAGTAAAAGTTATTAGAAATACAAAAAATATTTAAAAAAATGCCGCCTACCGGGCATTCTTGAATGAGCACATCGCGTTTTGGCCGGAACATCGTGGCCACTTCGTGAAATGGCTGGCCAGAGTAGAATATTCACTGATCGTTTCATTTACATCGCACTTTGGCCATACCTTTCGGCCAAAGTGCGAAATAGCCGGCCAATTCGCGAAGTGGCCGGACTTCGGGCTTCGGCCGTAACATATATATATATAACTGATTTACCAACAGATTCTTAAATGAATTCACAAAACAACAAAGGACGAGATATCCTCTTTTATGAGCTATAAGGAGGTTAATTAAAATTATGTTTATTGCGAACGAAAAGGAAAGTGACTGCGACGAAATCAAATTTTAACTTTTAGATGTTTTGATAGAATTATACGAGTTTCAAAAATTTTTTATTTATAAACACATTAAATAATAATAATAATTATTATTATTGTTCTTCATATTATTGTTAAATTATTTTTGGCTGATGAATTTTTGCATTTTCTAAAATCTTTTGTATGCCCAAAGTTTCTCATGAATACTTGCCATTAGAGGCCTCTTATGCCAATAGGATAAAATGCCCCAGTTGTTCAGGAAGAATCCTGGAAATTTTTTTGAGTGGAAGCTGAACCCGATATTACTTTGTATGATATTGTACAAAGGTAAAGGCGCAAATAGTTTTCTCTCGATTATAAAGCCTATTACGGATCTATATCGTTAAGTCTATGAAGACGTTCCTTTGATGACTTGGAGGTGTGGATGAAATTGTGAAAGTGAAGTAAGCGTGACGATCTTTAACCTTCTCACGGCGCCGAATCTTTGGGTGGTACGCGTCTGAATAGCCTCGTTTTCTGAATCACTTGCAGCGATAGCGACATCTTAGCTTCCATTGAAGATGATCAGCTATAATCACGTTTTCATGATACCCCTTGATTTACTAATAGCTTCATTTTTAACACCATAAATTCTTTTTCTGCAAAATAGATTGACATTTATTTTGAACAAAATTTACCACATTATTGCGAAGGTTGTAAAAAAAAAACTTATTTTCTTACAAGTAATAGAAGGTTAGTTGGGGACAGAAATTTTCGAGAAATGAAAAATTATATCTTGTTTTCTTATCATTTTTTAGCAAAATTTAATCTTCCGAAAGCTCTTGTTAACATCCCCTTATGTAGAATATTAATGGGGCCGTGGTAGCCTCGTGGTTAGGATGTCGAGCTTCGGATCGGAGGATTGGGCTCGATACCCGAGCCGCTGAAGACCCACCATGTACACTTGGGGATACGTGCATGTAAAATCCGTGGACCCTGAAGTCCCGAGGCAGTTCCGAGGATACCGGAGAGTGGAGATTTTCAATTCCCTTCACTCTTAGGTCAAAAAAGGAAGGTGGCGTATTTGTGGTGGCGCCATTTGGTGTCATCCAAGAACATAATGAGCCAAGACGTACTTCCACCGCTCACCTATAAAAGGAAGGCACTTCTTACTGCCTTAATTCCTAGTCGCTTTTGCGAAGGAGAGCTTGGATATCCAAGTGGCATAAGAAACAACAACATAATATTAATACTAAACTTACCATGCGCGGTCAAATGAACGCTTTTGAGACTTTAATCAAAATTTCAGGTTTCCATTTATATTCACTGCAGGATTTTTTCTGTAATGCATAGCCATTTACATATATTATAGCTATAACAGATATATAGCTACTTAAGCAGCTAAATATTATAGAAAAACTCCTGCAGTAAGTTTAAGGAAAATGGAATCCTGGAATTTAACAATTTTGAGTAAAGTCTCAAAGGCGATCATTTGACCGCTTTGGTAGTTTTAGTATAAAGAAGATTATACGCTTGCAGCTAATTGAACTGTATGAGTATAAATATTTCATTCTTCGTTTTTAAATAAACAGATTTTAAGCCTTTTCTAAATTTTTTTCTACAGTAATCCCTTAACATTTGCGAGTTTTGAATTTTACAAAGCATAAAAAAGGCACTAAACACGAAATTTGCTAGGAAGGGTCTCGATTATTCGTGAACATTTTCATTTTGTTTTCATTCCGGGGTATTAATGCAGATAGTACTATTACTTTTTATTACCTTATTTATCCCATAAATCTTAGCTTCTTTGCAATAGCTTTAAAATTATTATTTTAAAAGAAATAATTTTGATTCTAACACATAAAATCAAGACTTTCGATATATTTTACTGCAGAAATTTAAAGTTGTACAGCAAAACATAAAAGTTAACGGTGAATAACAGCATTAATGCTTACTTATGGTTTTTACTTTTATAAACTATAAGTTATATGATGAAGCATTTAACAAAAAATTAACTTCCAAAGCATAAAATGTTTCATTATATTTGAATGTAAATTTTATGACGATCGATAATTTTCAAAAAGAGTTTCACTCTGCATGAAATTTTCAATAGTAATGAAAATATCCGCTTTTCAAATCTCTATGTGTATTTCAAAGCCCAATTTGAAAGCCGGAATGTGATGGCGTAAGTTCAAAGGATAAGTCATCATTTATTACGTAACATTCCATTAATTAATGCCTATAAGAGCAAGACAAGGCATTTAGGAATTCTAAAAATTCTGCTTCCTGTTTCTCTAAACATTAAAACTATAAGAATTTTCAGAAAATATATAAGTAAATAAATAAATAAGAAAATTTTAAAGCTCAATTGAATTACCTTTCATTATTTCGTAATTAACTTTGTAACGAAAATGTCATTTACTCAGTTTTGCATGTCAATTTCAAAGGCCAGATATAAATTTAATATCGTAAGTTCAAAGGATAAATTACCATCTATTAGGTGGCATGTCCTTATTTGTTCCATTATGGCATTTGCGCAATCTGAAAATTCTGTTTATGTTTCTCCGAACATCAAAACTGTGAGTGTTTTCAGGAAAGGGGGAAGGGGGTATAATAAATAAATAAGTAAGAAAGTAAGAACATTATTTTTATACTTTTCAAAAAATAGTATTAAAAATATAAACATAGCTTAAAATTAATTAAAAATTTATGGTTCACAATTTTGTTATTAATTAAGTTTTAAACTAATTTTCAGCGAAGATTAAGTTATACTTAACAAAAATATTTTTTTTTAAATTGTGGCAAAAATTTTACAGTTCATTGCGTCTAATTTTTAAATTTTTTCATAATTAGAAGTTTTTACGTAAAAAGGCTTTTTAGCGGTTTTAACTACGATTTCAAGCAAGGGACTTGAACAAAAATGAATTTAATTTGCAAACACTTCTTTAAAATATAGAAGCTTTTTATCGAATAATAATAATAATAATAAAATAGTGTCACTCTCAATGGGTGCCGAATCATCGCTATAATTGAAAAATCGCCCTCGCCTCTACATTTCTCGAGTTTGAAATTAATGTGTGCAAACATTGCAACAAACTCCGAAATGAGTCAGATTTTTTACTCGCTTCGCACTTTTCCGATGGCAAAATGATAAAGCATTGCGGCCTCTGGAAATTGAATTTTCCTCCGTGAAAAGGCGCGGTTGTGGCTTGGCCACCCAAAAGATAGATCCAATGATTGGAATCTCTCTAATTACATTATGGCAATGGCTTCGCAATTTAGGAGAAGAGGAAACACAGTAAACTCTTTATTTTATTAGATTGCACAGATGTTAATCGCTTCTGCCATCCACGTGTTACTCGCTTATGCAGGAGGGATGTTTTGAAATCAGATAACTGATAACTTTCCCCAATTCATCGGTACTTGTCCTTAGGTATTAAAATTGTATGTAGAGCCAGTAAAACATTTAAAGGAAATGCGTTTTTATTTCTTTCTCAATTCTAACAAAAACATAAAATTATCAGAGAGGGAAGATCAAACAGGTAATCAAACCATAAATATACATTAAATATTCACTACTGAATCCAGATATTTTAAAACCTCTTTTTAATAACAATACATAATAGTATGAAATAATTTCGTATTACAGGCTGCATGTATAAGTTGTATAATTATGTTGATGTGAAGCTTGATGTTTGATGTTTGTACACAATACGCTATTTTTTGAGTTAATCATTTTCGTGTTCTTTTCTTTCTCGATCTTTTACGTGAAATTTGGAAAAACAAACTTTAATCAGAATTCACGGGAATGAGTTACTTTATTTATTTATTGTAAATTTTGTTATTTATGTTTGATTTCTAAAATGGTAGTAAAAATGTTTGTTTCCTTGGTCGATTGCAGCTGCTGGCAAGTATGAAAACAAAATTAGCGATACAATTTTTGATGCTATAATTGCAAAGAGTTTTTCCTTATCAATCTTTTAATGGAAATCAAAAAAAAAAACTCAAAACGAATTTTCACGGAAATCTGAGCTCCGTTTTTTTTTCTAAATGTTGTCATTTATTTTTGATCTCTTAAGTGATACAAATAATTGTTTCCTTGGTCAATTGCGGTTGGCAAGTTTCACTAGACAAAATCATCTATGCAATTTTTTATGTTATAGCAAAAAGGCTTTGCAAAATCTCCAAGTAACATTTTGAAATGTCGTGAAAATTGGACGAAATGAATGCAGCTTATCATTTTATTCAGTTACGAGTTAAAACACATCATTTACCAGTTTCATTTCAAAATATTGACATTTTGAGTTGGCACTCTCTAAATGAATTTCTGTAGTTTTTAAAAGAATATGAGTCCTCCCAATCAAATCAACTAAAAAATAAACTTGTTTTGTGTCACATATAACGAAATTTTCTTAATTTATTGAACCCTCAAAAGGAAAAAAGCCCATAATTAAAGGTTTTTTGGTCTTATAGTACTATTTGAGTTTATGATTTTTGATTACATTAGAGTTGAAATTTCAATTACGTGGGCTTGACTCAACATACTGATATAATTTCATACGCGATTATTAATAAACAACTGATAGAAAGAAGCATCAAAATTATTTTCGTTACGTGAGTCTATAATAAAAATCATAATCGATATTTTGTAACCCATTACATTTTTTACCTTCTGTAATCCTTGTGGTTATCGTAACTACCGTTTAGAAGATTATAATAATAGTAATTCATTACTTTTCTTGCTCATAATCGTAATTGACTCCAAGTTTGTAAACGTACTACACCATTCACCCTATACACTATCTACCAAAAAGTATTTGGACGCTTTGAATTTTAGACATTTTAAAAAAATTCTGGAGAAATATTAAACTTGTTGTTCTGTATTTGGCACCATGGAAAGAACATACTTAAACTCACATTTAAGAAACAAAATTCAGGCTTAGGGCAATTAGGGGGCGGTCAAAAAATTAAAGAAGGAAAAAAAAACACTTTTTAACATCTTGTATCAAAAAATGATCGAAATGTCCTGTAACTTTCGCAAAACATTTTTAATTATATGCGCAATGCTTACACCCGCTTTCGCCAGAACAGCAGTAATATTCATGAAGATATGGTCATTTGTTTTAAATATTCGAAAATTTTCGCAAGTGTTTTGCTTATAACTCACTAAGTTCTATCTCAAATTACATGAAACTAGCAGAAAATTTGACACAATAAAAAGGAAGTATGGTACCAAAATGTAGGGAAAATGTAACAAATAGTCGATGAGATTTGAGCAGTTTTATTAAAACAAACGTGATTGCGCATGCGCGAAAGATATTAATTATTTTTTTCTAATATTTTGGTAGTGAGATCTATGGAGCAACTTATGTAAAAGTTTCAGTTGACTATTGATATTTTTCAAAGAGATATACACCATACAGTGAGCCGTATTTAGCAAGCTCTCAAATTGGAGAAAAAAGATAAGGGGTTTTCCGCAAATTTTTATTTTGCATGATAATTTTGGCAAAGTAAACAATAGCGTTCAAATTCAGACTCCATAAACACAAATAATGCAATTTAATTCAGTTTAACATCTATCAATTTTCCAATTTATCATGCAATATAAAAATTTGCGGAAAACCCCTTATCTTTTTTCCCCAATTTGAGAGCTTGCTAAATACGGCTCACTGTATGGTGTATATCTCTTTGAAAAACATCAAGGATCAACTGAAACTTTTACATAAGTTGCTCCATAGATCTCACTACCAAAATATTTGAAAAAATAATTAATATCTTTCGCGCATGCGCAATCACATTTGTTTTAATAAAACTGCTCAAATCTCATCAACTATTTATTACATTTTCCCCACGTTTTGGTACTATACTTACTTTTTATTTTGTCAAGTTGTCTGCAAGTTTCATGTAATTTGAGATAGAACTTAGCGAGTTATAAGCAAAACACTTGCGAAAATTTTTGAATATTTAAAACCAATGCCCATATCTTCATGAATATTACTGCTATTCTGACGAAAGCGGGTGTAAGTATTGCGTATATAATTAAAAATGTTTTGCGAAAGTTACAGGACATTTCGATCATTTTTTGATACAAGATGTTCAAAAGTGTGTTTTTTCCTTCTTTAATTTTTTGACCGCCCCCTAATTGCCCTAAGCCTGAATTTTGTTTCTTAAATGTAAGTTTAAGTATGTTCATTCCATGGTGCAAAATACAGAACAACAAGTTTAATATTTCTCCAGAATTTTTAAAAAATGTCTAATATCCAAAGTGTCCAAATACTTTTTGGTAGATAGTTTATAAAGAACACCCCTATAATCTGAACAATTTTGTTCAGACCGATGAGTGTTCGGAATAAGAGAGTCCCCTTGTAATAAAGAAATAGGCCTAAACCAGCCGTGTGCTACCTAGTTTCTTATCGGGTTACGTACAAATGACATCTTTTTCACGCGAGCGAGAAAAAAAATTATGATATTTAATAAATTTGAAAGGAAGATTTTGTGTTAATCTATCTAAATTGTGTTTAGTATTCTGAAATGGCCTTTCATTGAAGTGAACATTTCTTCGGTTCATTCTATTATTACGATTTCGGAATTTTTTTTCCAATTTTTCCGTGATAATAAGGCTGCTTGGACATTTAGAATAGTTCGCAGTATGATTGATGCATTTTAAAGGCAGATTTTTTTATCGTAAAAGCAATTGGAGAATTTATAAGCTCCTGAGTATATGACACACATTAGTGGTCTGTTGCATTTATATGAGGAATGCAAATTCATTTCACAATTCCAACATTTATTTAACTTATTACGGAGTTTAAAAAGCACGATCTTCATCTTCAAGTTCCCGAGTTGGTCAACTTTTCAAACTTTATTTTTTATTTCATCATTTTTAAATGAATAATATGCAAAGGCAATAAATAGCTCATGCGATTAACTTTTATGAATCAGAGAGGGATAAAAAGGAACTAATCGATTTTTTTTCAATTCTTTTTATATCCATTAGTGAAAGGCATTTAGAGGAACCCTGTAATAACATATTTGATAATTTTTCTGATGGTAGGATGTGATTTCCATTGTTATTTTTATCAAGATGATTGGTGATCTGCTTATGTAATTCTAAGGCACGGGTTTTGCACATAGGTTGATCATTTTACAAAATTTTACTTTTTGTACTTCCAGAAGCTCAGTAAAAAAATTCAGTTTTTCCTCAGGTTCTTCGATGTTGTCAATCCATATAAAGAAAAATTTGCGTTTTTTACGTTTAGGCAACTTGAAACAATTATCATTATTTGCTTTATTATCAATGTTAGCACAAGACATAATTATTGAGGATTCAATATCAGAGTCGTTACTTGAACCACATTGTGAGTCATCTCTAGAATTTTTACAATGAATAACATTATATTCATGAAGAACAGTTTCCTTTTTTAAATAGTAATTACCTTATTTACAACTTCTTTATCAGTTGCATTATAAACTGATTTAGCATTTCTACTAGTTTTCTTTTATTTCTTCTTCTTTTTCGGTTTATTAATAGCGTCAACAGATCGGAATAGCTTTGGTTTCGATATTATTAGTGTGGTATTTTTTATCAACAATAGCAGCAGAAAAACTGACCTCATTTTTAGTCAAGTTGGATAAAGTATTATCAGTTTGCGTATCGATATTATTAATTTTCTTTAACTTATTCTCCCTTAAATTAACTAATATTAGATTTAATTCTTCCTATTAATACCATTTTCTTGAGATCTTGATTAAGAACATATGTTTAGAATTAATGGAACATGCAATGAGTTTCAGGTTAACTAAGTCATAAAGTTGATTTGTTTCACGAGAAGTTGATTTCGAATAAGGGAATTTAGAGTCTTTAATTAATTTGTATATTTTTTCCATAAATGTTTAAACATTATTCTGTTATAGGATAATTGCGTAAAAAATTTTACCAATCTGTAATGGAAAAACATATTTTAAACATTAGACCAATAATCATATAATTCAAAAATAGGGCTACCGCCTTATCCGCTTTTAAGCTGATGGACCGCGACATCAGAAAGGGCGGGACGGCGGGGGCTTCTCCTTAATTAAGTGAGCACTACCAGATTTGGAAGCTTTAGGTTTAATGGTCTATTCTGTAGACGCCAACACAGATAGACAGACAAACACACACCGAACATTGTAATTCATTAGTAGCCGAAATAGAGATAGGGATTGATTCACGCGTTTGCTGCATGCAGTCACACAGTACATTGCATTTCACTGCATATTTCATTAAATCGTTTTTATCTTTATGAACTTGATCTTTTTGAAACAATCGCCATTAATCCAATATTTCTAAAGACATAGCTCCTTCATTTGTGGTCTTATTTTTCTGAATTTCATTTTGATTAGAGAAGAGATAAAAAATAATGAGATGAAAATCAAATAAGTAAATAATAAAATGAAAATGTTAATAATTAATTTAAACTAACCCAATTTTTTACTAAAATCAAAATAGAGCGTTTTCTATATGACTTGTTCCCCCCCAAAAAGGAGAGAATAATTTCAGAAAAATTATCCAGTAATTGAAATAAAAAAAAAGCTTTAATTTTTAGGAAACCCTTACAAAGGGCAAAGTTGCGATTGAGAAACGCGATTACGTTTATAGCCTTTGGTAAAAGGTTTCAGAAAGGTTTATTCAGTGTACAAATTTGAAAATTAATTACTAGTGCTAAAGCATGAAATCAGGAGAGCGTTATCTCCATCTCAAGCAATACCAGAACAAGTTATTATTTTAATCACCCCACTCTCCTCTATCATCAATAAATTTAATTGCGAATATATTCTTAAAAGCTTTTCATAGCTATGAACTGCATAAAAGGTAAATTTATCAAAATAATATATGCGAAGATTTTTTTTTTTAAATTGTTATGTTTGTAACAGGTTACATTTTGTTTGCGGCTATGTCACCTAGGAATCCTTATTTTATTTAAAAATTAGTTCAACTGTTCACATATTTTTAACTTTACGGGAAATTTTCTTGTTTTAGCTCTAGCATTTTGCATATTATTGACTGTTATTTTCCAAAAACATTACTTCCTATTCCTAAACAAAAGCAATCAAAATTACTTAAGTAGGAGCACATTTAAAATGATTCATATCGTCTGAACGTTGCCAAAACTACTCTTTTGTTCATACTTGAACTTCATGTTTTATGCCATTTTGAATGACTGACTCAAGGGTTATTTTGCAAAATGTTAGCCTCAACTCTTTCTCTGTTTGTCATGTTATTGAATGGCGAAACTAATGTTCACTACTTCAGCGTTATGTGTGAATAATTTATAACACAATGTTCAGATTCATGCATATTTGCCTTCCTATGAACAAACACGAACAAAATCATTTAGTTGGGTGGAGAAAGTATTAAAAGTTATACAAATATATTGCCGATTGTAAACTTATACAGTTTATATGTAACCTAAATTATTCTGCCTTCATAAAAAAGTTAGGTGATGCTTCATTTGGAGTATACTGTTCAGTTTTGATCTTCCATATGTAAAGAACTACATTACTTTATTGGAAAGTGTCAAAACAACTGAGTTAGTAAATGGAGTTTCAAATTTAGAAGCCTTAAGATGTATACTCTCGAGCAAAGGAGTGTGAGAAAAGCGACTTGATTCAGTTGTTTAAATTTATTAAAATGGAAGATATTGATGGCTTACATTTTTGAACAGAAGACAAAACCGGTGGATGCTGTACTTCAATAGGGTTGTAGGCATTTGGAACAGTTTAACGGAAGCAACTGTTACTTGCAATGAGGTATATATAGCTTTACGAGGCCTCTTGATCTTCATTGGGGGATTGAGAAAAAAAAAAAAATACGTTACCATTTTTTTCTGATTTTATGACTTCATAAAATAACAAGAGCGAAAATTGAGAGAATGATTTCATTTTCATGGAAGAGAAGTTTTTTAACCCCAAATAACCATTAGCGATACGCAAAGAAAGTTTTAAGATGTTATGAGGCTAATGATATAGTTTTGCTTTGACGAAATGACGTTTGTGTGTCTTTGTTCATTATGGCAAGGAAAATGACTGTCTACTTAATGTCTTTTGGAGAGTAAAAAGCAGTCATATCGCAACATTTTTTTTCCCAAACCCATTAGTGCAGTTTTGAACAGCAATTTCACAGGAAATTTAAGTTTTAGTCTGCTTTTTACACCACACATTTTTTTAATATTCACTCCTCATTTTGTTACTACTTGTTACAAGTATGTATGTTTGTTTATCAATGAAAATAATGAATCCCACAAATCTTTCATTTATATTATCAAAGGATAAAAACATACTTCATTCCAAAAGTAAGTTTGTCGACGGGAGAAATATCTGATGTAGAGTCAAAAATTATGGTATTTTAGTACAAGTTGCAGATTTTGTTTCTTCAATTATTTCAGCCCTTACTTGATTGCTAATAAAATTGCAAAATTCACCACAAATAGATAGTTTATATTTTCTGGTTCTTTGTTTGCATATTCTTGTAGATGAAATTTCAAGAACTTCTGTTCACTTAAGTATTGCAAGTAGGTAAGCTTATTTCAATATATCTATCTTCAAATGTTTTTTGGTTTGCATTTAAGAATATTGTCAACAATAGCATCTCAAAGAAAATTCCTGGTCATTAAGTTATATCATCTATTACTTTGATGTCTACATTCAAGAGTTTTGTCCAAGTTATCTCTATCTCATGCGTCTCCAAACTCGCTTTTAACACTAGCTTTTTCAACCTCATCATATTCCGTTTTTCTTTCTTTCTGTTATCCTCTTCGTCTTCACTTATACAAGCCCATGTGGTTCAAAAGAAGTTTTGAACGCAGGCAAATATTCTGAATTAAATGTTGAGGGCAACTCTGTAATTGAATTTACTGCTAAAAACTTATGTAATGCACTGCTTTGGATCTCAACAATTTTTGAATTTTTATTATTTTTATTAATTAATTTATTTATCTATGCATTTATTTATTTGACTTTGGTGGCTTTTCTGTATCTCTTTTTAGTCTCCTTATTTCTTAATGAAGATAAAAATTCTCGTATTTTTTTTTTATAAAGGATATTTTTTTCCTGTAAAAACATTGGAATGCCGCCAAGCTCTGCGTTGTCTAGGGACCCTTTAGCCCGCTTACCGTTAAACAATACAAAATATCTGGATGCAAAAAAACAATAGAACAGATGACAACTTTTTCAGGTTCTAGAAACGGTATTTAGTAACCTTTAAAAAAAATGTATTGATGCCTTTTACAAATAGCATATTCAACTTCCTTTATTATGAGCTTTCTTTTTAAAAAAGTGTATAAGTATGTAAGTTTACTTATCTTACAAACAATACTTAGTGCCTTCTAGAATTAAGTGCTTTCTCTTTAAATTTCAATAGGAACGAACTATAATTTTAATAGGGCAATAATAGAAATACTCAGCTTTAAATTCCTTGTAAATAACTAAGGCTGCATTAAAAACCCTTAATTTATAAAGACATTTTCCATGCTTGATGTAATAGTTCAGGTCAGAGTTTATAGCATATCGGCTAGGAAACAAAAGCTACTACAACTTTGTATTTTGTGACTTTAAAATACAGTAAAACTTCTTTAAAGCGGGATTACACCAGCGGGACAAAAGTACTTGTCCGTAGTAGACAGGTTTCAGAGAAAAAATGCTTTGCTAGCGGGTAATTAAAAACTGTCTACCTAAGAAGGGGGTCCGTTAGGAGGAGTTTTACTGTATTAAACTTCCGTATTTTATAAAATGTTATTATTTTGCAGATTGTGGAAAGGCACTAGCATAAAACAAATCAACCACATTTACCACGTTGTGACGATTTTATTGCATTTATTAAAATCTTTAATGTTTCCCGGTATCACTATGATCCCCCCCCCCCGAAGTATTATTTATATTTTTACTCAGAAGAGAATGTTTCACATGTGCTTAAAAACCAAGCCTTATAATGAATTTGACTGCTTGGAATTTTCCTTGCATGTTTGTGTTACTGTACAAAAAAAAAAGCATTAAATAAAAAATATTATTATTGATTTGTGCTCTCAGGTTTTCGTTATTGAATTCCTGTTCTCAAACATTTAATAAATAAATAAATAACCACACACAAGTGGACTCACAATGTCAACAACAAAACCATTTTCTAAACAAGTTCTTTTTCCCTTTAACCTCCTGAGACCCGAGCAAAATAAAATACCCATTTTCTCTCAACTATTAGTTTTTCTGAACAATTAAAAGTGATGTTTTTCAAAAATTAATAAACTTGAATTTTTAAATTTGTTCGGGGGGCACATCCATTTGAATGTATGTTGAGGTCATAACTACAGTAGAACTATGCGATACTTACGCAAAAATAGATAAGCAAAAAATTGTATTAATTAATTATAACATAAGAAAAGAGATCAAACTTGTATAAAAATCCTAGAACAATATTAAAAAAGAAAAAAATAATGTGAAAATCAAAACAACCGCAAGAGCGCCGAATTCCAACTTGACTCGTGTTCTTTGCCATAATGTAAACAAATAAACTACCGTTCCGAATTCTCAAAGTTAAAAAGTGATTTCCTATTCCTCCTTTATAGTTCCAATCCAGGTCTTGCTTGCTAAAATAAAATCTGTCACAACAGTTAGAAAAAGCAAAACATCCATTTTATTGGATGCCAGGTCTCAGGAGGATAAATTGTTTGAGTTGTAAGTTTTTGTAAATTAAGGGAAAATAAACGTTTTTGAAATAAAATTTTAATTTTGTGAAATTTTTCACTGTTAGTTGGACTTATTATTTTAGCATTAGTTATATATATATATATTGCCTTCTAAACTTTAAATATTAAACTAATAAAAAATAGCTTGAATAAAAAAATTATTCGAAATTATTAAAAATTTAAAATTAGTATTTGTAAAAATTATGCAAAAAGCTTTTTTAAAGATTTTTTTTTTTTTTTTTAAAGGCAGATTCTTATACATTTGTCAATTGCGCAATTAACATTTGTTCAACCCCGGCTCTTCTTTTAATGATAAACTTAACTTTTTGCCCGTGTAGCCTGACAGAGATTACTCTCACGTTATCATCGACACTGCTTTCCATAAACTCAAAAATCGCAACACAACCTACAATAAATCCAGAGTTTTTCTCAGAATTTCATTGCCTTACCATTTAATCCAAAGGTCTCCGCAAGAATTGCTTGTATCCTCAGTGGATTTAATTTCCGTATCATTTTTAAACCTCTCAACAAACGCACTTTTGCTAAACCTAAGGATCCTGTTCCACCATTTAATCATTGAGGTATTTATCATATTTGCAGTAAAATGTAACATTGGAAATATTGGGCAAACGAGACGGGCTTTAAAATTCGGACTCAAAAAAACAAGTGAAGATACAGGAAATAACCAATTCATCAATATCGAAAAATTGTTAGGACACTGGTCCCACATTCAAATTTTCTGAGGCTAAAATTATTTGCAGACCTTTTACTATCTGAGAGTTGGATTTCTGGAAACCCATGTTCATAAAAACTTAAATAATATTTATAATGAGTCTTTTGCTGTTTCTCATATTTCTTCTATTTTATTAAACGGCTTCGATTTCGTATTTTCCAATATATCCTCGGCCAATCGATTTTTAGCAAATACTGAGGTTCGAGGATTCATGTATTATGTATTTAAACTGCTTCATACCAGTATATTTCATTTCTATTCTCGGTACTGGCGAAGCGGGCTGATTGCCCTTGAAACCGGTCTGCCATTTTTAATCGTTTTTTTTTTTTTTTTTTTTTTTGAGCCTTTTAACTTTGATTTTACTCAATTGGAATATAAACATAAAACTCCTCTTTTGTGGACATCACCGGGGCGAAAATATTTGTCCGTAATAGAGGGGTTTTGTTCGATTTTTAAAATTACCTTTCAATACAACAGTATTTATTCAATATACTTTTGCATCTAGGTAACTTTTTTAATTTACTAATTTTAAAAAAAGTGCATAAAATAAATTGCCTTACAACCTTTTTGTCCCAGGGGGGCCCACCTGGGGAAGGGGGGGAAGCTCATGGCGCAGAGTGCGCCATTGCAAGGTGGGGTTTGGGGGTTGGGTTGGGGTAAGGGTGGTTGTTTTCAGGGAGTTTTGTGGGCTTGGCTGATTTTGGGGGTGATCATCGTTTTACGGGTGGTACCTTAGTTTTTAGGGGGCACCCCGTAACTCTGAGGGAGCACCCCCTTATCCTAATTCATAAACCTTCATTCACGGTAGCAAGCATGAATGACTACCATCATTAAACATGATGATGGTAGTCATTCATGCTTTTTGTTCCAACCATACCAGTCAATGGGTAAATATTTTTAATTCTGAACTTTAAGTATCGAGCCTGGCTGCTCTCCCTATAGAGCTGCATGTTCATCAATTTTCAAAAAATTAATTTTTTTTCGCATAGCATTTACCATTTACTAACCATTCTGTCTAAAACCATTAGCGGATTTAGGTTTCAGGCCCGAGACGATATGGCGCCCTTTTTCTTTCGTAACAGTATATTATATATATACATATGTGTGTGTGTGTATAAAATAATGAAAATAATAACAATAATAATAAGAAATCTTAATTCAGGTATAAATTAAACATTTTTTAACCTAACAATTAAATATGAAAAAAAAAATCTAATTTCGTAAATAAATAATATGCTAGCATTAAAAAGAAGTATTTAAAAATCTTTTTATTAGATATTTCAGATTTTAGTACAAGTCTGATTAATTATTTTAACAAAGAGATTCTACCCTCAAAATGATACTATGTTTAGATAGTAAGAGCGCGCAATAAAATAAACTTTAAAATTTGGTCTTACAATTTTCAGAAAACCCAATCGATTTTTAATTTTAGTCGTCTTAAAAATTTTGGCACCCCCTCAAAATTTGCCGCCCTAGGCCCGGGCCTCACGGGCCTAAGCCTAAATCCGCTACTGTCTAAAACAATGTGTTTTTGTTTTAAGATGCAATTAATCTGTGTTTATCCAAACAGCAAACAGCTGATATTTAACTCTACTGCAATCAGTAAAAATATCATTACACCTATTTTATTACTATTATTATTCAAATCTTATAAAATTTATTTCATTTTATTTTATTTTATTCGACTGAAGATTTTGACGCAGACACGTAGCATTGACAGCCTTTCTACGAATACATGAAATTACTAACAGCTTTAGCTGTGTTAAATCGCCCTTTGTACAATGTTATTATGTTACCCTATTAGCATAATTTGTCAGTAGTACGGAACCGAATAAGGCAATAGCAAGAAAATATAGTTAAAAAGAGGGGAGGGGGAGGGGTCCTTGATTTTTTTTTTTTTTGTAAAGCTCAACATTTTTACAGATAATAAAAAATAAAATTATTTAACAACGCTTAAATTAGTGTCTTAACTATTCGTGTGATTGGCTTAAAAGTATGACTTCCCGACATTTAATCATTTAATTCTCGAAGTGTAATATTTTGCTCCTGAAATAGCAGGCCGAAAAAGGTTTTTAATATGTTAAGCTCAATGTTTTCCCGTTTAAAATATGCAAGATGCGACTAATAAGGAGGAATTTGGAGCTAAATAAACGCATTGTTCTTTGTGTTGAACATTTATGAGAGGAGAAAATGTGAAAAGGAGTCTTTTGTACTATATTATAAAAAGATAATAATTGAGCTCATAGAATAAAAAATACATGCGTTGATGTACGGGGAAAAATCTTATTGCTTTACTTCAAATAAATTGTTACTTCCAATCAGGCCCGTCATTTTTGAGATCAATTGACCCCCCCCCCTCCCCCCGTTTTTGTAAATGCATTGAATCTATATATGTTTTTATGTATTTTGATGATTTTTTAAATCAATTGAGGGTGGTTTCCCATAGGTCCCATACCTTCGTATGACCATATTCGATAATTAGAAAAAAAGTTATGAGCAGAAATGTAGTCACTTTTTTTACGTATAATATGCATTGAAAATACACTCTTCTCCATCCAGAAAATTTTGAAACGCCGGGACTGCTTCCAATTAAGAATTTCAGATGCTGATTATTCATTAAAATAATAACAAATGTTACAGCATTATCTATTATTTAGACAATATAAATTGTAAACTATTTAATATCATTGTTAAATTATAATAAAAAAAATTTAAATGACAATTTTTCTTCTTTTTTTCTCAAATTATAAAAATTTTCATTCGGGAGGAGGCATAGGCGTAACTAGGGTTGGGGAAAGGGGGGGGTCACCCTAAAAATGTACAGACTAAACACCAATAAGCAGTGCACAAGAGTTCAAAATTTACTAGTCATCAATACTTGTCATTACAGATATACTCCGTGTTTATTTCAGGCATCTCTCGGGGGGGGGGGGGGGACTACCCCCTCGGAGCAAGTCAACTCCCCCCGCCCAGATCACAATTTTTAAAAAAAGAAAGAAAAGAGAAATTACGCTTTTAAGACATCTTAAGGCCTAATATTGAATTATGAGTTGTGCTAGTATTGCTGCTGAAAAGAGTGCATTTTCATATTTATAATCTGTTCTTAGTCCGAAACGCGTGTTTTTTTTGAGTTGTGCCACTATTGCAGCCCATGAGAACCAATCAATTGAGATCTTTTTTGTTCAATGTACATTTATGATTAGGCTAAGTAAAAGTGTAATTTTGTCGCGGTATTTTTCACCTTCGCAATGTTATTATAAACGCTCTATGGGACCATTCATAAACAGTGTCACACTTTCTTTCAATATATTTGAGCCCCCTGCCCCTTGGTCACAAAATCACTCTCCTACACACCCCTATCCCCTTTGCCACGTGTCTCATGAGCACATGCACTTGCAGTTCAGAAATAAAGTACTTACGTTAAAGAATCACATTTTTAATTTTATATTTTAACTTTTAACGACATTTGTGGGCATAACAATAAATGATAATTTATTGTAATTACACGTGGACTTAAATAGCATAAAATTAGATTATGGTTAAAATAGAAAAAAGATAATTAGTGCATAATAGTGAAAAATAATTAATTGACTTCTGAAAAATGACCCGCACTTATTTATTTTAAAAGTAAATACCTAAGAAGAGTTTCTTTTAAAATTTTAACTAGAAGTGACTTCAAACCTTAATAAGCATCCGTATTTTCAATATAAAATGAAATCAATGAAATTTAAAAATCAAATTATGAAAATAAAAAATCATCAAAAGTAAGTTTAATCTGCTGGTTTTTTACACGTTTTTATAGAAATCAAAATGTGCAATGACACACTTCTTGTTATCCCCCCTTTGTCACAATTTCTCGACCCCCCCCCCCCGCCGCCCCACTCGAAGTAGTGTGACATCATCCCCTATGAAGTTAAAAAACGAAAAAAGGAGGATTAATAAGCAGTTTCTCAGCATGGGAGGAAGAAATAAAAAGTTGAAACTAAAATTGCAAAAAAAAAAAAAAAAAGAGGATGGGGCAGCTAAAATATTATTTCGAAAAAATTACATAAAAATAATCATACCTTTCCTGCTTCAGGATTTCTTCCCAAAATAGGACAAAATACTTTCACCTTTTCTTAACCTAATTTCTTTCACCACTCATAATCAAAATTTGTGCGCAGGTGAGCAAAGGAGACTTTTGCAAGACCACAAGAACCCACTAAATTCCCAACTGCCAAGGTCAATCAAGGTCTCTGTTTTATTGTGCAAAATGGTTGGGAAAAAAAGAGAATATGATTCGAGGAGAGGCATCCGCAAAGGGGCAAGAGCCCTCCCCCCGCCCCCCTTGTCGGAAGCGTTTCTATGTTGATACGATTTTACGAATTGCTAGTTTAAAAAAGAAAATAAAAGAACTAAGATTTGTTCCAGCAATAACAGCACAAACATTCATATCCCGCAATCGTAGAAGCAGGGGTCCATTAGGCATTAGCTTACTTCCACAATATGGGTAGTTAGAGTGTCGCCATTTCCACGAATGTAACCTTCTGGCAAGGATGGACAAAGCACCAAACTGTTGTACGTATATTTATGGCAGATGTGGTTCCATGAGGCTCGCATTTTGCGAAAAAAGGATCACTATATTTCCTGTTTTTGTGTGGTCGGGTGATTAGAACCATATGCAGTCCTTAGGCAAGGAATCAATCCGTTATCTGTTGATGACACGCGGAACCTATCGTCTGGAGAATTGAGAGAAAAAAGGGTCTTTTTTTGAGTTCTGGTTTGTAGGCCCTAGATGTTTGAAGCGCCGTCTTGTCGTTTCCCCATTTGTAAAACAGAGGACCCCCCCTCCCGCTCCCAAACAGGTTGGTTCAAAGAACAAAATCTAATTACTATTTTTTTTTGTTTAAATTTTTTTTTCAGACAGGTTAAAAATTTCTAAAGTATTTCGGGAGGGGGGGCTCGGGTCCGTTGCCCCCCCCCTTGCTTACGGCTTTGCCTACAACACCAGTTTATCAGAAAACAAACCTCCATCAAAGAGGAGAATATTTTCCAGGAAACTGGTGCGATTGTGTTCCCAAATTGCTGCCTTTGGGTAAAAAAGACATCAAGTAGGTAAGAAAACCATCTGGAGTGATTGAAAAGATCTCTGCTGTCTATCTGTGTGGTACGGTGATTGAAGCCACCTTTCGCTGTAAAATTCCTAAATGTGATAAGGGGGTTGATTATAACCAGATGAAAAGTAATCTGTAATATGAGCTACGTACTTTGGTCATGATCACAACCCTTCAGAAAGAGGAAATAAAATCATATGCATATGTGTTTATTTTTCTTAGGGAAAAAATAGATATGTGCTTTGCAAGGCGTAGCCAGAATTTTTTTTGTGTGCCTAATAAATGTGCCTAAATAACTAAATACAAAATAGGGGGGGGGGGGTAGTTGAATCCCCAAAACCCTCCCCTGGTTACGCCTATGGCAAAAGTCACTTAAAATTATGTTTATAATCCTTTAATATTACTGTTATTAAACAGAAAAGGTAAGTTAGGGAAGGAAAATGCTACGCATTTTGATACTAAATGAGTGATGCATGAATCTGAATTTTTCAACTGCAGAAACTGAAGCACATGGCTCTCACAGCACATTGGTAAAAAAGAAAAGAAAGACATTGCACATCTGTAACTATTTTGCGATTTTCTTTCAAGCTATAGACGATACAAAAGGCTATCCCGTTGCGTCTTACCCCCCCCCCTTCCCAACAAGTTTACATCCCTCAGTTTTCTCGGAATTTTAGAACCAAAAGAAATAGCAACCCCTCCACCAATTCCGAGAAACTCCAGTTCAACTTTGGCTACAAGTGCAGACTCGCCCCTAAATGACGATTGACAGATGCATCCCCCTTATCACGATTTTGTCCGAGGAAAGAGATGAGGGAAATTCCACAGCTTGTCTCCTATGTTGTTCACACGAAGTAAAAAAAAAAAAAGATTTTTCCAAGCCCACAACCCGATTAACTTGACATAATTTCCACCAAGTCGAGGAACAAAAATGAATAAATAACTAAATACCCAATGGGGGGGGGGGGGGTTTGAACCCCCAACCCCCCCCCCCTGGTTACGCCCTTTGGAGTAGGGGAGACGCTCTTTCTATCAGTGTCTTTTGGCCATTCCCCCCTTTTTGTTCACCCACTTCTATCACTGAATCAGATTTAAAAATTGCAGTCATTCATAAACTGTTTGTTTTAGTGAAATATATTTGATAGCCTTGATAGTTTTATTTAAAAGTTATTTATTTTAAAATTTCTTTATTTTCCTTGTAGCTTTGTTTAAAAATTTAGTTCATGAACGGAATTAAGTTCAATAATTTTAGTTACACAAACAAAAAACTGATTGAACTTTTTAAATCTTTACTAAATCTGAAATTCAACTTTGAAAAATAACTCAAACCAGTGAAAATATCTTCTTAAATTAAAAAAAATAAAGTTTTATTAAAAATATATAGTTTAATGGGAAATCAGTAGATGTCGCCACCATTTTAAATGCAAGACGCTTCCCGCACCTGCCACAAAAATAGAACATTACTCTCATAGGGAGAGAGTTTGGAAAAGAAAGGCAAGTGCTTTGCATTATGATTGGAGCGGTGAAATTCATCAGTGATTGAGTTCTTGCGTTATTTAGCGTTTTGTACTTTGTGTTTGTTTTGCTTATGTTTTACGCTGCGCGGCAAGTTGCTTTTTGAGCTTAGCATATATTGGTGTTGTGAATTTTCATATCTTTTACTTTAATTGTATACTTGAAATTTTCTAATTTTCACATATTGCTTCTCTTTTGCATGTAAACCTCCATTTATTAAATTTACATAACTGTAGAACAATTAAACAATTGTAGACATTAGAAAAAACGCTACTACGTGGCGAAGTTTGATCAAAATCCTTCAAACTGGGAATAATTGCTAAAATTTTTTTCTCTTTTCTTGATGGGAAATACTAATTCGTATGTAGTAGGTATCAAATACGTACATTATATATCCTAGGAGTAGGAAACCATTGTGGTTTGAAATGCCACATTATATTGGGTAGTTGGGCAAAAGAACACTTGAAAAAAAATCTTAAAAGTTATTGTTCTATATTTTTAATACTATTTTTCAATAGCCATAATAAAGAAGTACTGCAGTTTTGCTTTATAACATACAAATCTAATAAAAACACTAATGTACCATAGTAAATATTATACTTCTGGATAGATTCAGCATTTTTAAAAGTCCTGTTTCTGTGCATTTTAAAAAGATTTTTGTGAAAAATCAAATAATTTTGTGAAAATTCAAAATTTAAACACATAATGATAATTTTTTATTATTATTTGCCACATATTCAATAAATAATTCTGTTAAAAGTACGATTTGGTAATTCATACTTTTGTGAAGGGTCCGTTTTAATCAATTGGAATTTTGTGAAGTGTTCGAAAATGGACCCAAATTTCCTGTTGCACGACACCTGGTTCCATTAAGGATTATCAAAGTTTGTAATTATGAACTTATGTACTAATGTATGAATTACTAAAAAGTAAAAATTCTTGTAATGTGCAAAGCTTAGTAATAGTTTGGTTCAGTCATTCTTGCGGGATAGTTTTATGTTGCCCAAAAGTAATATTTTGCAGTTAATTTACTACTCCTGTAATTTATTTTTCAAATCTAAAGATTTCAGTATGATCAACCATTGCTGCATTTTGAACTTTAAATGCCTTTTACATAACAATATAGAAAAAAAATTGACAATTGAGGTTCTGATTTTTTTTTCAGGTGTTTAAGCATGAAAAGATCTTGGACAGAAATAGATACTATTGTCAGTAATGAAGAAATACAAAAATCCAGTTTCTATAGTGCAATAAAAGTGTGGATTGAACGACCTCATATTATCAATCGTAAATTATCAGCAGTTGAAATAATAAATTCATGGATGTTCGAAAATTCAAGTTTGAATACAACAAAATTCTTAGAAGATTTCTTTAAAGAAGGAGAATTTACTTATGAAGAAACTATTAAAATATTAGATTCAATATTTTTACATGAGAAAGTTAAGGAATATCAATTAGATGAAAGTGATGACTTTAGTAACATTACTATAATTTTGAGAAGACTTCTGCCAAGAAATTTTGAGAAATTTGCAGGTGTTTTTGAAGTAGCCTTAGTTGGTAATATGGATCTGTGTATTTTTTATCATAAATTTCAATTTAAAAAATATACATATTTTACTTCATACAATGAAAACAGTTTAGGGAATAGCTAATACTACTTTTCTAAAAGTTTCTGCTCTGTTAGCTATAAAAATTAAAGTAAGCAATGCTAAATATTGCTCAATTGAAGGGGTAGAGTCACATGGGGGTAATTCCTAAAACAGCAATTTTCTGGGATAATTTCTGAATGCAGCCTTTTTTTATATTAAAAAATTCTTCAACAAATTAGAAAAAAAAATCTAAAGATACTCTGAGCCATCTTATTTATAATTTATTACTTAAATTTGAGTTTATTATTTATTTATTCTTGATAAAAGTTTTTTAAAAATTGATTGCTTATCTTCTGCACAAAAAAACATTGACATTGGTTATCATACATGATTATAGATATTAAACTTTTCACAACGGGGTCGGGATAACAGTAGTCCCAGAGAAAAATTCCTTTTTGCTGCTAAATTTTTAGTACAAATACCTATATTAGTATGAATTTTGTTTTGCAGCTAAAATATAGCATAAAAATGTTGAATAACTAATATATAATAGCAGGAAAATATAAAACTGCAGACAATTTCTTATCCGTCTCCCATAGTCAAAGGGTGAAGGTAATTAAAATGGTAAATGATTTTCAATTTTTTCCTTCTGATTAAAATTTTAATTATTTTAAATATCTAAAAATAGTTTAATTTTTCACATAACTATTTAAAATAATTTACAAAGGTCTATCTAATATTGATGGCTACACCTTAATAAATATCTTTTGTGCCAGCCAAAATGTCGGTTTTGCCTTTTTGTTAACAGTCTTCCCTAACTTTCTCCTGCATGCCTGTGGTGTTCTTTAATCCCTGAAAGCACAGGTTGTTTTCTAAAAAACTAGTATAGTGTAAGTTATTCTTTTCAATTTCAGGTTGTGGGGGTGACTAGGGAGTGGCGGATGGGGTAAAAGTTACATAGAGAAAAATATTATACGAACAAAAGTGTAAATGGATCTCAAATGGGTATTAGAAATAAAATAACGTATTGGCGTGGGTAAATTTTACGGTAACTTTCACCGTGCCCGAAACAAGTTTGCATAAGGATTACTACAAGCATAAACGCTTATTGTTTGAAAGCCATTTGGATATAGAATTGTTTACGGGGGCAGATTTACATTCTACTAGACATGGCAACTGAAAATCATACTTGTTTCCCAACTTCCAGAACATTTTAAAAATTGAGGTTCAAAAAGCAAAATTTTTTCACCATATTTGTTAACTTTAAAGTGGGTTAGGGGGGGGGGGGGGTGGATAGACTCAGAGTGTGTGTGTGAAACTAAGGTAAGTTTTAGGTTTATCTTTGTTGACATTAGGGGACCGGGGGCAGGGGGGTTAATAGAGTTTTAAAATTGTGGTCTTAAAATCACATCTATAGGCTATCCTTAGAGACGTTAGGGCAGTGGTTCCCAACGTTTTTGTCCTTGCGATCCCCTTCTAAGATCTGAAAAAAAATGATGAACTCCTTTCTTTAGTTGTTAGTAGTGGGTAACAAAATTATAAAATTTTATAGCACGTTTTTCTTGTTGCACAATAGTTCATAACAAGAAATGAAAATATAATTGCAAAACATCTATAAGCGTAAATAAAAACTAAAATTACTTTTCTATTATTTGTTCTTTTTGAATTATTAATAGAGCAGTAAAAATATATATTGGCAAAAAAATCTTTAAGAGCATAAAAAGTTGTGGAATGGCATGAGAAATATGTGTTTTGAATCAATCAATAAATATTGTTTGGTTCCACTTTAGAGTTGAAATACTCAAAATTCGTAAAAGTTGGACTATAAAGAGAGATAAATGCAAGTGCAAAATTTTAAATTAATGAATAAATGTCTTCTGGTTAGAGTCGGGGATCTGTATGTGAGAAATTACCCGAAAACAATGCAAAATTTTACATTTTAGTACATTTTCATATTTCCAACTCTTTTTCGTGCTAGCGATGCAAATGATAGGAGAAACATTAGTTCAAAATTTAACTTAGATCATTGAATATCTTTCGATGCCACTTTGAGATCCAAATTTTCGAAATCAGGTAACGGTAGAATAGGTTCATTTCAAATTTTGTACATGTGCTTCCTTTGAAAGTCTTATATCTTTTACTCATTATCGGGAAAACAATTTATTAGAAGAAATAATTTTTACACTCTGCCCTAATGCATATGTAACTTTATTATTTCGTTTTTCTTTTACGTTGGCAATTAAAAATTCCGCCTTAGTAATATTATTTTCTTGAACCCTCTTTCAACACCACATAAACCCCTGAAGGCTCCACCAGTTAAGGAACCACCAGTTAAGAAATGCTGTGTCAGGGTAGGAGGGCAATGTTTGGACACGTCCTCCGGAAATTCTTCGAAATTGAAGTTTTAAAAATGGTTGTTTACCTATCATTGGTAGGGTTGCAAGTTTGTCGCGCCGCGAATTCTCGCGATGATTTTCGAGATTTTTTAAGCTTTTCCTAAATTCCACGAATTTTGCTTATTTTCTTTTTTTTAAATTATTGACTCGCGAAATGTCGAATTTTTTGAAAATTTCAGGAACTAAGGATAAAATCTGTGAGCACCAACCTCAAAATTTTTTTAAGCATGCAGTTTTTGATCCTAGTCAATACAAATATTTAAATGTTTTTAACAAAGTTAATAATCCTTCCATGTTTAACAATAGCCCTATGTTTTAGAATAAAGAATAATAACTTTTATTTGCAGATATGCTATATTTTGTTATATTTGTGTTTTTGCGAACATTTTGTGAAATTTACTGCGAATGTCCCGCAAATTTCAAGCAGGTTTTGCCCATGCGAGCTCATGGCCCGCTAACTGAGACATCACTTCTCACAACACTGTAAACTCTTGCATGTGATTGGCACTATGGCAAGTGATTGATATATCACACTGGCGTGGGGTCGGGAGCGAACATGTTAAGCTTAATAGTTGCTAAATCTCTTCATTAAAGTAAATGTAAATTTAAAATGATGTCATTAAAATTTAAATTGCTTCAAATAAAAAGTAAAGCTATGAAGATTTATTTTCTGTACAGTAATATAAAGATTATAAGCATATTTTTTGGTTTAAAATGTATAGTTTGGCTAAAAATATGAATTGAATTATTGTAGATGATGATCTTAAGTGCGTAACATTTTACCCAAGAAGAGAAGATGTGCTAAGCTCTAAAATAGCTGTCTTATTTCCATATAGATTCAAGCTTTTCCAAAACCAGTAAGTTTATTTCACTCTTGCTTATGTATAATTTTTACTTTATTCTAATTGAAAAGCTGACGTAAGACAAATTGTCTGTCAATCCATTTCTCTCCCTTGAGTTTGAAAGGCGTTTTTCAGCTCTTGGTTTTGAGAATATGTGTATAAGATTCTGTGTTACACAGCTGTTAAATTCCAGTTCCCAAGCATCTGTTTTTAGTTTAGTAATTTCTTGTTACACTTTTGGGTGGATATGTCTGCAAGACAAATGGTAGCTGCCACCTTATAGAAATATTTTAAGATATTTCCTTCAGCTGAAATACAAAGAAGGAAATATTTTAAAGAATGAAAGTAAATTTTTTAAACAATAAGAAAGAAAGCTTAGATGTGACAAACAAATCATTTATTTGACAATAAAGTTATGATTAAATTTAAATGAAAAAAAAAAACAAGTGTTTGCTATGTAAAAAATCTTGTACGCAGTAATGCCTGGTGGAATTTTCAAAGTTTTGTCTAATTTTATTTTGTAAAATTTGCAGACACCCAATAAAGCAAAGAATGTAAATAGGGACTATTTATTATAATTACATCATTTATATGATATAATTAACTAAGTAACTAATGATTCAAAAGTTTTATCAGTGAACATTTGTTTAAAATCATGGCAATCATGTGAGTTCAGGGAAATTTATGCAACACATGTCATGATGGTTATAATCAAAGGAACAGTTACAGAAAAATTCATTTAGTTTCATGCTTTTAATAATTAGATGAATATTTCATCATTTGTTGACATTTTCTGCCTTGGTGAAATTAGTCGGAGGGATTTTTCAGAAATATTGTTTAAAGTTTTCTTAATTTTCATCTTCAAAAATTGGCAGGAACCCTATGCAGTGACTTTATTTTTAAAATGATGCTCTCCCGCATGGTTTTGCAATAGCTTAAATAAAATGCATTTGAATGACTTGTTAAAAATTAATGCTTGTCTAACTGAAATAATGTTGTAAAAATTATTTATTTAAAAAAATCTGTATCCATGAAAAAATCTGTATGTGTGAGTCTTTCTTTTCCCCCCTTCTATACAGGGTTGTTTTGGAATCCTATGGCAACAGAACTGAAATAAGTCAAGTTGACCAACTTTCAGAAGAATGGTTGAAGTCTTCGGTTCTTCCAAAAATTGTAAAATGGTCTTGTGACTATAACAAATCCAATGCTATTTCATCTCTAAAACTTATTTGTGCTAAATCCTATGCTGAAAAGTATTTTAACTTAAAATGTAAATATGGGAAATATTTCATCAAGGTGAGTAAGCTGAAAAAATTGCAGTAGACTGCCAATTATCCAAACTCCAATTAACCAATCTTCCAATTAACCAAACACCCTATCTTTCACTCTTTTTTTTCCTTTCTTTAATTAAAAAAAATTTTTTAAGAAAAAAAATTGTACTCATTTGAATTGTTTTAATTAGAAAAAAATAGAAAAAGAAAAAGAACTGAACATACACAAAATAAAAAAACATTCACTTGATCAGTATTAGTACAATTGGTAGTAGTAACAAGCGAATAAGTGCTTGGTAAAAGGGTGTTAAATCAAGATCAAAACAACAGAATTCCTGTTTCCTGTGATACCTCTTCCCTGGGTACTCTTTGTTTCCATTCATCACAGTAGGCTCTTCCTCATTCCCCTTCCAGTGGACTCTTCTTTTCTCCCCTTCACCTTTTAAAAATTGAGTGACAGGTTTCTTGGAAAAGTGTCGGTGTCTGCGATAGACAGTCTGTTTCATTTTATTTTGAAAAAGATGTCTGAGAAGCAAAAAATTTGTTATGGAGAAAAAGTGATGATATTTAAGAGCACTGATGAGTCCTTCGTCTCTTTTTCAACTTATTTTACTTCATTTATATATATATATATTACAAAGTGAAAAAAATTAAGATAAAAAAGAAAAATGCCCACACACAATTATTAAAGACTCCAGGTGTTAACAGCTTCAAGTCCTAAGGCTGAATAAAGTGAAGGAAAATTGTGCACACACAATGTTTTCTTAAAAATACCCATCCATTACTAAATTCAATAAGTATTTGAAAAAAGTTCCTCTATACAAAAAATACATATTTCAGCTGTTTTGATATAGCTAAGGACATCGCTTAAGGTTGCTTTTCCAATTATTCAAAGTTTTACATCTCTAAACTTGATCTGGTCCTGACGGATTTGGATAATGGGCGCTCTATTAGAAAATATATATCTTTTATGCTTGAACTTTATATATATATAAATATATATTTGGTAACATTTTAGATATGGCCTGAATGTACTGATCCAAAAAAGTATGTGTATGAAGATATTGCTATTGCAGCCTATTTAACGGTAATCAATTCTTTTTTCTCTGCATCTATTTACATACTATTATACCTTAATGGTAAAATTAAGTTAATAAATAGCATATATGTGCCTGTGTATGTTTTTATAAATTTCAGTTGCACAAATAGCTGTAAAACAGATATTGTTAAATATTGTTAATGAGTATTATTTAACATCTGTGGGTCTCCATGCAGTCTTAAATCATGGATCCTATTAGAAAGAAATGGGATCCCAGAAGTTAAAATATTTTTGAGAATTATAACTGAATTAAATGTTGTTACTTTTTCATTTTTTTGATTTGAAAATTATATTACTTGTTTGAAATTATATCATTGAGAATTTCAAATTTATGCATTGTTCAGCATGCATAGCTTTTCATGTTTAGTCCTATTTCTCAATTTTAGTGTGTCTGATATGCTGTAGTGCAAAGATGGTGAACCTGTAGCACTCATGCCACGTAGTGGCACGTGGCAGGTATTCTCTTGGCAGGCCACAGCTATATAGTATATTACTTATTCATGCTCACTAAAAATAGAAACAAACAAACAAAAAAAAAACAACTTTCGGTCATCAAAGATGGATTCAGCAATGAGTACGAGCGGGAGGCCAATATGAGTTTCCATGGGTGACTAGTTCCCCCTCCACAACGGAAAATCTCCAGTGGAAGTGAGTACAAATATTGCAATCAAAAGCAAAAAAATAAATAATAAATAAATTTTAAAGGACAGTTTTATATTTGATGCAAGTTAATTACTAATCGAAAAAAATAGTTACAAAATAAATTCTGTAGTTTGAGATCACATAAGGGGCTTAAAGATAATAATGATAATAACAAGTGGCACACTGGAACACCCGGATACAATAAATCGAAATTTAACTGGCACACTAGTCAAAAAAGGTTCATCATCCCTGCTACAGTGCATTACTTTGTAGTAATGCAAGGGTGATTTAAAGTGTAAAATTTACAACCTTTGTTTCTCTTTTCCATTTCTATTACTCAGTCTCTTTTGCTACTTGTAACAGGTGACATGTATTTTGGTTCGTGGGGTCTCCCATGTGGCTACTTCAACTGTATGTGTGAAACTCACACATACACTGCATACGCATTTGCATATATCGCCGCTGCACACAATGCAGAAAATTTCTGTTTAAATTGCAAATTACTAATTATTTTAAAGAATCCAAAAATATATGTTTATGAAGTTTTTGCGTTAGCAGTTACTCAGAGTGTTATTGACTGCTTAAGGGTTTGTTGCATATGTATTGAACTTTCAATGTGGGAATAGTTAAATCAGTTCTTTAATGTATAAAAGTTCTTAATCCTTGCTTTTTGTTTTGTATTATAGACTTATTGGGAGAATGAAAGAAATGAATTAAACTTGTCTTCAATGCAAAGTTTTGTTGATGTTGGTTGTGGCAATGGGCTACTTGTTCACATTTTACAATCAGAAGGGGTAAGTATTTCTTATCAAATATGGATAAAAAAACTATATTTAAAGAAATGGCTACCTCATTCAAAATTTTCTTTTTGATTTCATAGAGGGATCCTTCCCAACGAGTGAGGATTATCGAAACTTGGAGAACTGGCTTGCTTGAATGGCAACCCTTGCAACATAATACAGAGGGGTCCAAAAAATGTACACACTAGTTGACTGAATATCTTCATTTTAAACATAATTTTTAAATTTCAATATTCTGTAACAAGATTTTTAATTGATATTGTAAATACTTCCAATTACATGTGTTAAAAGTGTTTGAACACATGTAATTGTAGTCTACACAAGTGTTCTTAGTAGGTTCACTGTCAATGAGAGTATATATTTTTTTGGACCCCTCTGTATATAGCGAGAAAAAGTTGATTCCGTAGCTTTTTTCTCTTATCTCATTTCGTATTCGTTTTCATCGTGCAGTTCGTTCTTGCTCCTGCTATCACGGTTTTTTTGATTTGTTACTTTCAAGTGCAATGTTTTAAAATATATTTATAAGTATGGGAAAGTGTATACCCATAGTGGAAAATGTGTACCACAATATTTTACTTAAAGTCTTAGAAAGTGCTTATTTTTACTTATAAAAAAAGAGTGGGAACCCTGGGTGACTGAAATGGAAAGTTGGCTGTGAAAATAATACAACTAAATCTTCTGTTGGGAAAAAACAAAATTATTTTCCAAACAACCCAATACTTTCTCACAAAGCCTGTGACAGTTTGATCATTGCTTAGAAAATCCTTTTTCCTTTTTAACAATAAGCAGTTAATGTAAAACAAATAAAATAATTATTTTTATAGGTTGAAAATGACATTGAGTTTTAGTTTTAAGAGTAACACTTTTAGCATTATATAACTACTGCCTACTATTAATTCTCTTTACACATTTTAATCAAGTAAATTCTTCTGCTATTATTTTCATTTTGTTATTATGCACATTGTGCTCAACTGTTTTTACCCAACACATCTTTTTAAATTTTTCCCTGTCATATGTTTAGAATCTCATTACAATTGCAATCATCAGCTTTATACTTAATTTTCTGTTTGAGCAAGTTGTGCAGTATGAAACGGACTTTCTTAAAGGTTGTTTTTATAAAATTTAATTCATAGCTTTTCATGTAGAAAGGGAAACTAATACAGTATAACATCATTCTCATTTATTCAACGTTTCATTCTCAATTCTTTGATCTAGCCGAAAGGGTAAATTGTTTATATTACTTCCTTCAGGTGTGAAAAATCTGCACCAATTGCGCCAGAGTGCACCGTAGCGAGCGCCGGTGCCAAGCTGCACTAATAACGAACTTTTTATTTCTTTTTGTGCCTAAACTGCACCAATTCCAGGTTCTCACACAGGTACTACTTTTACAACCCAAATCCCGCAAACCCTGTCTTCTTTCCTTTCTTCCCAATCATGGTCAACTTTCCCGATTCATTGCTTGATTCATTAAGTTATGCACAGAAGTTGTTTTTCATCTTCGTGATGTCATGCTCCCCCTCAAAGTGCTCTATATTTAGCTACATAGAGACTAAACGCGTGATGTCACATAGCGAACCCAATTTCTTCACTCATTCACTAGCTGCCTTGTTCAGGAAAATCAATTTTCCATTGTTTGGTGGATATTCACTTTTTAAATTTTTACTCAAAATCAATTTTTTCTGATTCCAGAAAACTTCCTTTTTTTCTTAAAGTGAGTTTTTCTAAAATTCAGATATTTTATTCATTTTTTTAAAGAAAACTCATAAAAATAACTCACTTAATTAAGGAAACTTGGCGTATACTCAAAGTACAAGAAGTAATTTTCCACTGCAGTGGTTTGACATTACTTTAGCCTACTTTCCACTTGCATGCGAAAGAACACATACATTCTTTCATTTACACTATATTTCTGCTTCCTTTTCTAGAATTGGATTATTTTTTCTTCATCTTTTTATTAAATTTTTTGATAAGGTAAATAAGCAAAATTTAGACTTATTTTGATTAATATTTTGGTTTAAAAATAGAAACGCAATTCTGAGATTGTTAAAATTAAATTTTGAATCTCAATTTCTTTATGTGTCGACTTTATTTCATTTTATAATCTATAACACAGTTCTTACAATCAGTCAAAAACAGTGTTAAACATAAAAATAAAGAATGAAATTGGTTAAAATTCAGGTTGATTTCGTAAAGGTAAAAAAAAAAAAAAACAAGCAGTAGTTTTTAACCTTGCATGATTCATTCTATTGCTTGATTACAGCGATAACACTGTGCAAGGAATTTGAACTTTTTTTTTGTTCTTCAGATGTAACTATGTGATTCTATATAAACAAAAGGTGCTTGATTCAAATATCCAAACTAAAATGGTCCATCATGTACCGTTTCTGCTGGAGACCTTCTTCTCATATTTATACAAATTGGTTATAGAAGAATGTAACTGAGGCTTACTTATTGAAAACACAAACATTAAAGGGATATTTTTGCCATTTGTACTTGTAGGCATCTGTTGGTGTGTTCTGATAACAGACCAGCAATATTCAGTTTGACTACTTCCATTCAATCGACTGCTGAAACGCTTTTGAAACACAGAATGTCCTGATGAAACCTTTCCCATGCTCCTTAAATTAATTGTGCCAAGGCTTTGAGGAAAGAAGTTCATATGGGAGTCCAAAAAGTATAGTTTTAATGGCATATAGCAACCTATAATACAAAAGCCTTTTATGTCACCAGCAAGATCTTCGAAGTTTTCAACTTTCTCATTTTCAAGGAAACGTGAGCACGCTGATTTGAAAATCAGCCAGGCTGATTTTTCTGCTTCTAACGGTTTGTTTTCAAACTCTTCATCATGAAAAAACTTCCTTAACTTGTGGGCCAATAAAAATCCTTTGTTTTATTTTTGCCTCACTTAAACTTTTGAATTTGTTCCTGAGATGCAAGAAAGCCACTTCTTTTCTGTCCGGAGCTTTTACAAATATATGAACTCCCAAAATAAATAGTATAAGAAAACGTTTTTGAGAAACAAATGGCCCTGGGTAGTCAGAGAACATGCTGCCTTCTAGTAGGGGTCAAATTAATACTATGTCTATGGAAAAAATTTTACCACTTAATACAGGTGGAAATTTAATCAGGGGAGGCATTTAGTAATAGAAATTTCACTGTACTTAATTTGAGCAATTAATGCATGTTACTCTTTTTGTTAATATTAAATTATTTAAATATAATTTTTATTCTTTGAAATGATTTAAATATGATTTTATTAAAATTTAATTGTGATTTAAATTTCTCTCAATAATTATTTTAAATACTGAGCAGCTGCTATTAGAAACAAATTCCTGTTGAAAATTTGTCATTGTCCTAAAAAATATAATATTTGTTAAATATTATATTATATTGTTCAATACAATATTTGCCACACTATATCTTATCAATTTTTAATGTATGTTACTGTTACTATCAATAAAAATGTTTAGGTCTGATGTGTGTTGTCCCATAGTATCACACTTAACATAAAATAAAATTTGATTTTTCTGTTGTAGTACTCTGGAATTGGCATAGATGTTCGTAAAAGAAAAATTTGGGACTTGTATGGCTCTGGAACTTCATTAATTGTAAGTAGTATTACCTTAGAATTATATGAAAATGTGTATGAAGACAGCAGAGAAAAATATTAAGTTCACTTTTTCTAATGTTGTATTGGTTAACGTTATCAAATCAAAGTTCATTTGATAGAAATTATGCAACATTGAAGTTATTTCTGTTTTTCACTTCCTCCCATCAAATGTATTTATGTGAAAAGTCTGACTTTACATGGTTCGTATGGTCCTTGAAATTCTCAAAATGTCTTTTTTTTATATGTGAGAAGTATTTTGATTTTTAAAATTAATTCTGCTGTTTCATTTTAAAGTTTAGTGTTTTTGTAAGAAAAGCTTAAAATACAAGAAATATCACATCATTTTCTAGGTCATTTATAAGTGAGATGTTAATTCATTTGATGACATAAATGGTTTCTATATATTTTTTCAATCTTATTAAAATTTTTAAGGTATTCTTTGTTACATTTTGCATTTTCAATTCCTAACATTTGACAAACTTTCTTTTTTACTGCTCTCACTCAACTATGTGTGGAATTTTATGCATTTATCTTCAGTTGCACCTACGCTTGATCTTGATATGACTACCAATTTAAAAGACTGGTAAAACAAAAACCAAGTAATAAAATTACCAAGTAATTAAATTACAAACATGTTACAATACACTCTTACATGGTATCAGGTTATGTAATGTACATTTATGATGATGCTGAATAGCATTCACGATGAAACAATTCATGTGTTACAATTGAAAGTAGAGGCTTGATTCTCCTCAAATTTCATAAGGAATTATATTTTTAAATTATTTGATCTTTAAAATGCAGTCCAAGATGGTGCACAATTTAAGCATGCATCTTTAAGTCCAAATCTTAGCTAAGTATAAAAATTCTACACTTTTTTCTGACTAAATATAGATGCAAATACTTGGCAGGAACTTAAGCCAGACATATGGCCATTCTCCTGTTGCATGTGTTTCTTTTATTTTTCCTCCTTTCGTTCTTTTTTTTTTGTCCCTTTATTGATTTTTAAATTTACTATTAAAAATGAATCTAATTTATTTTCATTTAGATCTCATTGAAAAAATATTTTTACTGTAGGTTATATGATTATTTGAAAGTTTATGTAGTACCATTATTCTTATTATTTGGTACTTTTCATCATCCAAAATATTGTCATGTATAACTCAATCATAGAGCTTTCAGAATAACAGGTATACAGGCGACACTGATGCAGGTTTATTTCAGTTAACTTTTAGCTAACAACATGCATCAGCTCAAGCTGAAAACTCCCTTACAACTGAGAAATCTTCCCTTTCATATATGGGGAAAGTTCTAGAAGAACTAAATTAATGTTGGAAAGAATATCTCAGAACAGCTAAATTTGCATAATTTTGCTTTACGACAAAAAGTTAAAATTGCCCTAACTGGGATTCAAACTCGCAATCTACTGGTTCAGACACTTGCGTGTCACCTCAGAACCACGGGTTCCTCAACTCAAAACGACATATGTGACAGTATCATCACTTAGGTTACTTACTTTTCTTTAAAAATACAGAATGTATTTTTACCAGAACTTCAATGCTTTGTTGTTCATTCTCTTTTTTCTTATTTGATTTCTTAATACACCTTTCAAAAATAATTTTTGATAAGATTTAAGAACACAATTGGGAAAAGTATATCAAAATGGATCATATAAAGTTTGATGAATGTTATAAAAATCTTTTTAATCTGCATCCTACAAAACTTGCTAGTATAAGTTCATACATGAACACTATGTGCTGCAAAACTTATATGGCATAGAATCTGCTTAAATATGAATATATTTGATTTATTAGGAATTGCAGAAATATATCCATTGGATAATCATTGTGGGTAAAATGGATTAATATATTAAATTGTCAGAAGAATGTTTTTCATTCATGCAAACAAAACATCTTGTTCTTCGTTCATGAAAAATGAAAGAATGGGATGGATTGTTCTGGTTCTGAGCATATTTAACAGTTTACACAATTATGTGGTCCATGGTCTTTGTATGAACCGCAGTTCTCAGGAGACCACTGTTCACATGTTCCGTACTGAATACTGTCCTCCACTGGAGGATCCTTATACTTGTCCTCATGCACTGCATAAAAAGTTTTGTTAGCTGAGCCTCCTTTGAAAAGCTGTCCCCCCTATACTCTTTAGGTTTAAGGGATGCTTGTCTGTTTTAATTCTCAGATATGCTTGTGATGAAGTCTAATGGTGTTACATTTTAGTGGCTGCAATTGCAGGATTGAATAAATGAATTGTTTTTGGGGTGGCTCCAAGGAGCACTAAGCATTGCAACCAGGGGTCTATTGTACTAACAACCCTATCTAATAAGCCTGAAACAGACCAATAGCTGAAACAAATTTCAACAGTAATTTGGCAGGAAAACTAGGTAGTTCCCAGGGTTCGATTTTATGATATAGATGTTCAAATTGTTGTGCAGAAAAGTAGTCACATTCACACAAAATGTGTGTTAAGCTTTCCTCTGCGATTTGACATCCCCTACATAATGCATCCTCAAGGATGCCCATGATGCTTAGATGTCTTTTGAGACAGCAATGACCAGTTAGTAGACCAATGGTCACTCTTATCTCGTACCTGCTAAGTTTCAGCAATTCTTTAGATCTTAACTAGGGATAATTTTGGTTAAGTTCCTTCGCTCGTCTTTGATTGTTACTTTTAAAAGGATATCTTTTATGGTTTTTCTTGTTATACTGTAATGCAGACCAGGAACTGGCTCTGGGCAATGACGGGTGTTTCAAAGCCCAGTTTTTCAAGTTGGTCAGCCATCTCATTGCCCTAGTGGCCAGCAGCCCAATAAAGAGCCACCTTATTCACTGTGGCCAATTCAGCAATAGTATTATAGCATAATTGCACGATTTAGTGAACTAGTCGGGATTTCAGATCTACATTAAGCATTTACCAGATGTGCATAACAAACATTAGACATTTACAGGCTTACATTACAAACACTGCAATTATTTGTGAAAAAACATGTTTATACAATACATTTACTTTGTCTATCTTGATATTAATAGTATTTTTCAAAACAGCAAAGTGGATCAAGGATCCACTTTGCCCGAAAACACCAGCTAGACTGCTGTACAGGTTTACAACACGTAAAATTAGGCCTAACAGAAAAGGACACATTAAGCTGTTACATATACTTGTTTTTTATTCATTCTATAAAAAAAATTCTTCGCATAACATTACAAAACATTTTATATGTAATATTATAGCTACAATCTTAAAAATTAGACCACATTTTCTGATGTACAGATTTCAGTGTTATTGTTTGTGTAGATAACATTAATTTAGTCTAATCATTTGAACTGACAATTTTTAACACATAAATTTTATTTCATAAGTTCAGTGGACCATTAAAACAAACTGAATGGAATTGAAATTCAATATGTGTTCCTGCTATACTTCATTGAAAAGGTCATTTACTACATTACTGTTTAGTCATTTGAAAGGGAAGCACAAAAGAAAAGCAAATGTGTTATTATAATAAAATTTTGGTTTTACTCCTACTGTTGTGAAGCATTTAAAAAATAGTTTAAAATATGTTTTGAACCACAGAATTTCTCTAATTAAGTGCAATAAATCAAATGCAAGCAAGGGAAATTCTCTGAAAAATGAATTTGATAAAAGGGATGAACTATAAGGATTGTGTTAACTGGCCTTAGTCTCTCCTTTATGTTGTTTTGAGAATAATTATGTTTTCCTTTTGTAACATGTCCTCTTCCTCTTCTCATTATTTTTAAGAAACTGAAAAATGAATTTCATTCAACCTATGAAGAATTATAATTTTTCGTAAATTTACTGATTAACAAACCTGTAATTTTCCCTGTTACAAAACCCCAATTTTCACCTGTAACATCTGATTTTTAAATCTTTAGGAACAATCCATAAGTGATCCATCTAACTTGAGATTTCCAGAATGTGATTGGCTTATTGGAAATCATTCTGATGAATTAACTCCATGGATTCCTGTTATTGCAGCTAGGTAAAATTTCAGAAAATTTCTTTAAAACGTTCAAAAAAGAAAAATAAAGTACATTCCTTTGAAAATTTCATATATATTTCTCTAAATATCAATTTTTAGATCCAGTTATAATGCTAAAGTATTCTTATTGCCTTGCTGCTCTTTTACATTT
Organism: Octonoba sinensis; assembly: GCA_038502835.1. Classification (NCBI taxonomy): domain Eukaryota; kingdom Metazoa; phylum Arthropoda; class Arachnida; order Araneae; family Uloboridae; genus Octonoba; species Octonoba sinensis. The sequence continues at coordinate 147,990,952 of CM076598.1, forward strand.
AATGGAAAATATGAACGTACTTGTGCGAAAATTCCACAATATCAGTCTTATCTGTACTTTGTTTCTGATGTTTGCAAAGCTATGGGGTTTAATGTGCAACAGGATAAATTAAGAATACCATCAACAAAAAGGGTAAGTTGTGTTTTCCTTGTGTTGGCTTTTTTAAATGAGAGAATAGAGTTGAATATCCAAACTACTTATGTCTATAAAATCTTTGTGAAACAAATTCTTTTGTATAATGGAATTCTTAGTGGATGCAAGAACATTTTCTTGTAATCATCAACATTAAGTGGGGGAGGGGAACCTCTATAGCTAAACTATTTTCCTCTGTGGAAATATTTTTGTGCAGTTGAGATTTATTCCACAGGTGCTTTTTGTTTTTCCTTTATTGTTATATATGTTTCCATATTTACTTTTGTGTTTAAGAGGATTCTTGATTCTATCATTAAAACTTTCATATGTTTTAGTGAAAAGAAAACATATTGTGATGTTGTTTTTTGTGTTTTGTTTAAATTTCTGTATTACACTTTTATAATAGTAATGTATTGATTTAAATATAAAATTTTCATAGAAATATGAAATTGTTTCTATTTCCTGATTTTTTTTTTTTTTTAAATTTCGATTTTAAGTTACGATAAAGTTACTAGTTGTGGATCAAAGTATATGCACTCTTAGTTTTTCCAAGTTAGCAAAAAAAAAAAATCTGTTGTAGTCTGTTTACTATGCCTGCCTTTGCAGTCATTTTTGCCAAAAATTTGAAAAGGAAATTAGGAAATTTTGAAAAGTAAAGAGCTTGATTGAAAGGCTCCAGATAAAATAATTAGTGTTAGCTTTATTACACACCTCTGCAATCATACTAACAAACATGGGTTGATTCACAACTAGTGATCTTATATGAATTTAGAGTTTTTTTTCTCTTTTTAATTTTGAGTTCTTTATTATTTACTATAGTTCTCATAGGCTTGTTTTAAACTCATGAAAATTTTATAGAAATAGCATACAACTTAATCCTGAATTCCTCTCTCACTTTTTCCTCAAAGATACAGTTTAATCAATTGACTAAATATAATGTCATTATATTAATATTAAAATAACAGTAGAATATCAATCATCTGAAAATAACTATGACCAACTACTTGTGGAAAAAGAAAATATTCAAATGTCTACATTTTTAAGTTAAGTACTATTGTATATTATCTTATTACATTTGATCAAAAGTGCTATATTGAAATAAAAACAACAATACACTAGTAGTATACATACTTATGTAAATTTTATCTTTCTTACATGTTAGAGATTTGCAGTCAGGTTTGGTTTAGTGCAGTTTCAAATGTCTTTGTTGTGCAGCTTTCTCAGAGTTTCTTTTTTAAAATAGCATTAGTTTAGCAGTGTAGCAGTTAATTTTCTGTTCCTACAATACCATACATTTTGCAAACCACTGGAAAACTTGGAACTGCCTCATTTTTTTTATCTCACCCCCTTCTTCATTGTCATTTTGGCTCTCATCATGAGTAGATATTCTTGTGATATTGTCAATAATTTCTGCATTACTAAAATATGAAATCCAAGATCATCTGAATCATAATTTTGCCTATCTTATTATTTTTGTAGAATCAAGGTCATTACCAACAGGTATTTTATCAAATTATTATTGGAAATTGGCAGTCTTATCTGTAAAGTTTTCTTGATTTCTGTGGCTAAATTTGGAACAAGTTTTCTCTAGTTTCTACTGATTGTTTGCTTCTAAACCTCAAGCGCAGTGGTGTAGTCAAGGGTGGACGCAGAGGGACAACGTCCCCCTACCTTTTTATTTTAACACGTATTTTGAATTTTAACATAGGTGTACCCCCACTTTTTGATATTCATATATGTAAGCCCCCACCTTTTTTTCCAGGACTACACCACTACCCAAGCATCACTAATCTTACATACTCTTTTTCAGTCGTAGATTTCCAGAATTCAATAACAGAAGTTTCATTGCTATCTCCTTAAGCATTTTTCTGAGTAAGAGCTTACAGTTTTAAAAATACAAAGGCTGGTATCCACCTGAAAAAAATACTTCAAAAATTAATTTCAGTTAGCAGAACATAGAGAGAGGGTTTTGATAATCAAGGTTCAATTGTGTCAGTTGATTTGCTGTGTCAGCTGCTGCACGATTTTCACAGTATCTGATTTCCCACCTCTGAATACTTTTGATTTGCATCCCTTAAGGGTTGATGAAAAGCTTCAAATATGGGATATCCACTTCTGTGGTAGTGTTAAGGATACCTAGTATGAGAAAATGGTAGTAGCTAAATTTATGATGGTGATACCTGAAATAAAGGTCATCATTATTTGTAACTAACTGTTTGGAATTAAAGTATGATATTTTTGGTTTTAGTTCCATAAGTTCTCATAGGCGTAACGAAGGTTGGTGAAAGGGGGGGGGGTCACCCTAAAAATGTACAGACTAAACACCAATAAGAAGTGTAAGAGAGTTGAAAATTTACTAGTCACAAATACTTGTCTCTAAAGATATACTCCGTGTTTATTTCAGGCATGTCCTGGGGGGAGGAGCTACCCCCTCGGAGCAAGTCAACTCCTCCCCCCCCCCCGGCAAAAAAATTCAGATCACAAGCTTTAAAAAAAGAAAGAAAAGATAAATTACGCTTTTAAGACACTCCTTTCAGAAGCACTTTCAGGGAAAGGACATTGAACACTATCACGAGCGACACAAAAAGTAACTTAAAAGATATAAGACTTTATTTTGAAAAAAATTGCGGGGGGGGGGGGGAGAGTAACCAAACTCCTGTCTGTTTCCTCTAATATCACCAAAGTATCTTGAAATTGCATTGCTAGGAAGATTTCAAAAAGTTTCCTGGGGAGAGCCCTCGAACCCTTGCGTCCAGAGTTAGCCTAAGCATTGTAGATGTAAGACCAGTTACAAAAATTTAAGTTGCAGAAGCGCCAAATACCCACTCCTCTAACTTCACCAAAAATCTAAACATACATCTACTATATATATAATATACATCAAAAAGCTATCATATATGTAAAAAATTCATATTAACATCATTTCTAGTCACATATATCTATATATATGTATATACAAAGGGTATGGTTTTGAAGCGTACACTGCCCTTCCTAATTCTTAACATGCTCCCCCTGCTCCGGAGCCAAGGCAGTATCCAGAATTTTTTTTTTTTGGGGGGGGGGGGGGGAGGGCAGACTTTGACACACTTATGTTAAGCAAAGTTTCAGGGAGGAATATATGATACATTGCAAAAGATTTCTCGGGGAGGGGGGGGCGTGGGCCCTCCTTCCCCTCTGGATACGGCCTTGATTCACAAAAATATTGAACATTCATTACTAGATCTTAATTCAAAAGTAATAGAAAATTCAATATTTAGTGCTAAGCAATCTCCTATGTCCAGGCACTCATAATATTAAAACTGGGAAATAGTGGAAGTTTAGAGAAAAAAATCCAAATTCCCCTACAAAAATGCTCATTCCCACAATAAATTTCTAAAAATTTTGTTAAATTTGTAACAAAACATACCTCAGAAGTGGAAGAGTCTGACTCAAATTTTCTTTTCTTTTTGAATGATGAACGTGTCCATCGCTGGAGTGCAAACATTATTATGTATCGAAAATAATTAAAAATTTAGCTAAAATATAAATAATACTTGATTGTAAATTGAAATGCAGCGTTAAACCGTAGCAGTGAGATTGGAAACATTGAACAGATGATTTTCAGAGTCGTAATGCAATCAGTGATGGACCATAATAAGAAAAAAAACATTTAAAATATAAGAGATGAGAGAACACCTGTAAATGAGAATGCAATGCAAATACAGTTCATCAGTTTTCTAATCGGCTCATCTACAAAAATTTTTTTACAAAAATGGGTTTTTGGACAGGAAGTCATAAATAAATACAAACTGCTCTTTAAGTTTCTTGATGAGCATCCCTTCCTGGCTGGAGGGTTTAACCCATTAGGACCATTGTTGGCTAGGGGTCCTTCATTTTCAGACCCTAGAGCCTATACAACAGCGGTTTATCAGAAAACAAAACTCCATCACAGTAGAGAATATTTTCCACGAAACTTATTACTTGTGCGATTGTATTCCCAAATTGCTGCCTTTGGGTAAAAAAGACATCAAGAAGGAAAGAAAACCCTCTGGAGTATTGAAAGGATCTCTGTCTGTGTGTGGTACGGTGATTGAAGCCACGTTTCGCTGTAAACCCCCCCCCCCCCTCAAGGTCAAGGTGATAAGGGGGTTGATTATAACCCGATGAAAAGTTCTCTTTATTATGAGCTACATACTTTGGTCATGTTCACAACCCTTCAGAGAAAGAGGAATAAAATCATATGCATATGTATTTAATTTTCTTAGGGGGAAAAAAATGTGTTTTGCAAGGCCGCAGCCAGAATTTTTTTTTGTGTGCCTAAATGTGGCTAAATAAGTAAATACCCAATGGGGGGGGGGGTTGAACCCCCAAAGCCCCCCCCTGGTTACACCTATGTAAGTTCTCACAAAAATTCATGCTGATATTCAATAAAATTTCCCTTCTTTTCAAAACTCTTAATAATACAGGATTAATTTCCTTAAATAATACAGAATGCCGTTTAAATTCAAGGGTGAGTATTTTTTGAATTTGTACACTAATTATTAATTATTTTAACATTTTCTAAACTAGTCTTGTAGTTACATTTCTGATCTGAAGACATTCAGTACAAAATAGGGAAATTTTGATATAAAGCTATTTTGATTATTACTGCAAAATTCAATAAAATTGGAACCAAAAGCTGAAAAAGAAAAATAGTTTAAAAAATGCATTGATACCTTGTTTTTCACTAAGTATCTAACTTAAAAAAAACAACTAATGAATAAAAATATTTCCAGACGTGTTTTGTATGTTCATCTCGTAATTATAAACAAGAAGAAGAAAACAGAGTAGATGATTTAAGAACTGCATTTATCGAATCTAAGTCCAAGAAAATTACTCAGAAAAACTCTTCCAATGATGTAACTGAGTGCCTTGAATTTATATCTCATCCAGATATTACTGCAGAGAATTCTACTGTTCCTAAACTTGTCTCACCCAAATTTGTACCTCGGAATCCAGTCGAAAATGTTAGAAATTGTTCACAGTTGGATAAAGTATTTCTTGATAGAACTGTGATTACTGTATTGAACATTCTATTGGAGAAAGAAAATTATATCTCTGTCAAAAGTCATAAAAATACAGTACTATGGAATGCTGGAGGTAAGCTCATTTTTATAACCTTAGTTTGTGAATGTTTTTATTTTGCTTACATTCATATTATTGACAAAATACATTTTAAACTTTTTCCTTTGAACTATTTGAAATTCCTTCAAGCATGTTAGTTTTTAATTTTATTTTTGAGACATTTATGTAAACATTTTTATTGTTTTAAAGCTTATAATTATATAATAAGATTTTTGATTTTGTAAGTAGTAGAGACTTCATTTTTATACGTAAAAATATATACACATTTGTTTAAATGTATGTTTTCATTAACAAGCTTGAGTACGTAGAAATATATTTCTTTCTCGTCTTAGAAATGTCTGATTAATTCATCACATTCCAATTTTTCAATTGCTGAACATAAAAAACAAAATATTTTAATTTCATGCAAATTATTCATTTATGATTAGATAATTATTATGCCTAAACAACAAGGCTAAATCCATGCCATGTTTTTGAAGTTGATTTTCTATTATTGTACCTAATAATGAAATCTTCTAAAAAATGTTGATATTAGAATGGCATTCAATTTGGATAATAATGTAATTTTGTCGTGTTTACTATGTTTCCAATAATAGTGTGTTATAGAGTGATTTTTAATTTGAAGCCATTTCTACTATCGAAGTTATTCTTTGTCTAACATTGTTAAAAGCTGGTTATTATTATGTAGAGGAAAAAAGATGAAAGGGGTAACCCTTTTATGTTACGGTTTGTTACAATGCTAGGCATTTTATTTTATGTCATGAAATTCCTTCAGTGGTTTCCACCTGTCTCTTCTTATTTGTGTGTCAAGACATATGTTGTTTTCTACAATTTTACCTGCTTTTATAACTATTTTATCATTGCAATTACTCAAAATATGTATTGTATGATTTCATGGCCATTGATGCATGCAATGAATTATATGTATACATTATTTGTTTACATATTTTGCTGATTACATTTTGTATTAACAATAATTGATGATGTATAATAGCTTCTTTATGTACAGAAGTTTATGGACTTCAAAATCCCTGGACGGAACTAAATAATGTTTTTATGAAGTTTTCTCATCATTGCCTTAAATTTTATGTATCAGTATAGTTTGTTTCACCTATTCAGTATTTTTGTTTCAAAATCGCTAAAAATGTTTGCAATAGGAATTTAAAAGCATCCAAAAATTTGAAGTCTTGAAAAAGAAATTTCTTTGCAATTGCAAAAATTTAAGCAGATTTTGATGAACAGTGAGATGTTCAAACAAGTCTTTACAGAGGAAGCAATTTTAAAAAGAGAAAACCCTTTACTACTCGTGCTAATTCACACAGCAAAATTTCCTGTGCAGTGTATTTTGTGCACCATATAATTTTTGCATTTCTAGGTAAAACGATTAATGCTTTATAAAATTAGTCGGATACATTAACTGTTGAAATAAATAAAAAACACTTAAGATAGCCATTAAACAACTATTAATGCTTTATCAAAGTGCAAAAATTGGCAAATATTTATTCATTGTTTTGGGAAGTTTGAAGAATTTTTACTCTTGACAACTTTTGTAGTATGCTGTTTGGAAACAAACATATTTAAATGCACACCTTATTGTAGTCACTATTTTTGGCCATGCCACAGATTATATAGCAAGCCCAAAACACTTTCTCCTATGGTGCACACCTTTCACTAGAGAAATAAAAAATCTCACTCAAACTAGAAGGTTTAAAGGAATAAAAACAAAAGCTATCATATAGCACTCAGCGTGAGTCACCTGTTAGTTAGGTGAGAGGAAAAGCTTAAGGGTGAAGCAGAAATAAAATAGCAACCATTAAAGCTCCGATGGTGTACAAATACACAAGTGCGAGTAATAAACTGTTAAATAAACTAGATTTACTAAATTTTTCTCTTCAAGTGATTATAGGTTTGAAAATATGACTATTATTTATTAAACAATGTAAGAAAATTGCTCATTTCCATTTTGTTCTCTCCCCCCTTCTAAATTTTGTTACTTTCATAAATATGAAGCCAATTTTCTAACTGAAGCAAATACCCCTATTTGTTATCCATTGTGAGCACTCATGAAATGTACTGTGAGAATATTGTTATTGCTAAGAAACATTGACTGTGATTTACCTACTTTGCTCAAAAGATGCTATTTGTATTTTTGTAACAGATCATTCAATTATTTTTTAAGTGCTATTTTGCTTCTCTCATATATAGGGGAAACAACTATTAAAGATCTTGTTATGATACTGGGTTCGGAAGTTTCACAAAAAATGAAAAACCAATGTGGTGGTCTTCAAACATTTTTACGAAACTACAAAAGTGTATTTGAAGGTATGATTTCATGTTTATTTTCAGATAATTATTTTTCATAATTATTTTTAAAAAAATTCTGTAGATTTTTAAAAATTTACATATGGGCAAATGTATATATATATATATATATATATATATATATATATATATATATATATATATCATACACACACCTGTATACATACATACATTCTGAAGCACCAAGTCATGAGATTTCTTGTTGGCTGACAAAGTGCAACAATTCAACACAGCATAACCTCAGCAACTCGTCAAAAGCTAAAAGAAATATTAAGTCGTGTGGTCTTGGCAGTCATTGATAATTGCAGTTGTTTTGTGGGACTTGGATTCTGTTCTTGAACCAATTATGTCCTAAATATGTCCAATGACTCATGCCGAGGGCTCAAAATGGCTTAATCAGTTGATGCTGTAGTTGTCCAGAATATTTTTCAAGTCAATTTCAAACAATATAGGCGTGATAAAAAGCGGTAATGTTATTCCTGGAAAATTCCATTACTGTCGGAATACATGAAGGCCATGAAAGGCAGCCCATGACCATCAAGTATGTGAAAACAACATCCAGTTAAGTTGCAATCATGCATGCAAGGGTCTATGAGACCAAGGTTTTGTTTTAAAATTAATTATTCATTCAATAATTGTTTTGAACTGAGTGACAACACACAGTAGTCCTAAGGTTTCATGCTAAAAGGCTAAGAGTTCTTGGAGTAAACATGCTTGGTTGAACAGCGTGTTGCTCATGGTAGGAAGTTATGACTGAATTTAAATATCCTTGACCCATTCTAGAAAATGGATCGAGTTATATTAATTTGCATTACAATTTCCCAGATGCTATGTCTCATGCATTTTGTGCCAACTATCATTCTGCATCACAAGTCCGTTAATTCCTGTTCTTTGTACATTAACGTGATGAGAAAGTTATATAGACATACCCAGATTTATGTTCAGCTTGCTAATAAATTTCTTACAAACTTTTCTCCTCCAACCTCCTTCCCTGTTAGCACTAGGCCTTAGGGATGCCCTCCCCTGGGCACGAGGTAGTAGGGGTTGTGGGGGTCCATGGATTTTACATGCACGTATCCTCAAGTGTACATGGTGGGTCTTCAGCGGGTCAGGTATTGAACCCTCAATCTTCCGATTGGAAGTCTGAAGACCTAACCACTAGGCTACCATGGTCCCTAATTTCTTACAAACTTGACCTAGTATTCATTAGCCTATCATTTTAATAAAGGAGCCAGCATAGCACATTTTTTGAAATTATTCAGTGACCTCTAAAATTATGGAAAATTGCTATGAAGTACTTTGTTTGTTCTTAAAAAGTATGCTGTAATGGTGACCTCTCAATAAAGAGTTTAATGTAAAAATAACATATAGAACCAATTAAAACCCTTCTTCTGCTTATGATAAAAACCATTGCCGAACTTATCCAAACTTCAAAAATGGAGCTTAGAAAGCACACGTATGGCTGATTAAATAAATTTGATTGTACATTATTATTTTGCTTATAATTCTCTTTTCCTCATAGAACAACAGACATTTCAGTAAAGTAGGATTTTCTATTGTCCTGTCAGTAGAACTAAAAACTTGAAAGAGGATTAAGCCAAGGCTGTATCCAGAGGGAGGGCCACCGGACCCGTCCCCCCGAAATCCTGAAAATTTTCGCAGTGTTCCTCCCTGAAACTTTTCTTAACATAAGTGTGTCAAAGTCGGAGCCCCCTGAAACTTTTTTCTGGATACAGCCTTGGATTTAGCTACTCCTAAATATTAAAATTATAGGCTGAAACTTCAGAATAATATTTTTTATGCAATTAGGACAAAATAAAAGACTACCATAAAAAAACTTTAAAAGAAAGCTACTGTTTTTGGTCACCCTATTGGATATTTTGAGCTAAAATTTAAGCTATTTGCATACATTCTTTATAACAACTTTCAAAACAGTAAAGGGGTATTTCTACAGATAGTTACAATGTTGAACTGTTTTACAGTGTATTTGTCATTGATGATTGTGACTATTTAGAGGAAACCCTTTGTTTTGCTTCCTTCAGAAAACAGCTGAAATTTAATTGTTTGATTCACAATACCTCTGTGAATTTTCACAATGGTTCTTTGGTTTTTTTTAGCAGAGTAGTTCAATACATTTGATGCATAAATCATCATTAAAAAAAGTTAATGCTGGCATATACAGAATTAGACATCATTTTGTACAAATGCTCATATTTGATTAAATAGTGAATAATTTTACAATCTGATTCCAGGGCATTGTTTTGATTGTTTTTTGTTAAGTTTTCTGAAAATTACTTTGTTAACAGGCTGAAAACCTAGCATATTCTAAACTAAAAGTTATTTGTGATTTTTTGAAAGAATTCCTTATATTATGTATATACATGATATTTTCATACAATTGAAGATAGATAATTTCAAGAAATATCATAATCATATGCTACAGTTAAAATGCATTTTATGCATTACTTTTCTCTGGGTGTTTGCAAAGATATTTCATTTTCTTCAAGTTGTTGCAGGTCCCCTATTTGCCTTTGAGACACAACTTTGGTTGAAATACATAAGACCTTCTATGTTCATCACTGCTGGAAATTCAAGATAATCATCTAATATTTTTCTAGATATTCTTAAGTCTAAAGTTGCTGGTGATTTATGACAGTATAGTGCAAGAGTATATGTGTCCTCACTGCATTCCACACTAGAGTATCAATTTTAATGTAAATTTCTGAATCTGTGTTTTGTTTTGTAGTAAGTAATGGCATTGTCCGCTTAAGAATTCCTTCTACCAACCCTGAGTGGATGCAATCCAAAAGGAAAGGGAAAAAATTGCAAGTGGACATGTTACGCAAGAAAAAATGTTATTTCCACTATCATCATCCACAAGGATGTCCTATGCCTGCAGATCACTGTACATTTTCCCATGTAAAAATATGAATCTATATGTAATAGCTTTTATTTTTATGAAGATAAATTTTCTTTTTTTAAAGAATAATTGGTCTTCTAACTTCTTGCTTCTATGCACTTTAGAAATAATTTCATAGTATATGCGTTTAACATACATCAGTTATTTTTCTTTAACAAAGTTCCTCTGTTCAAATTCTTCCCTTCGTGACAGATGATCGCGGAAAGAAGTGCTCTCAGAGGAGGGGGCCAAGCACCAACTTTCACTACTGGCCAGAGTATTTTCTCCCTCTAAGCCAGACGTGTGAAAGTCAGAATCATGCGTTTCATAATAATCTCTAAAATGTACCCTTCACATTACAAATGAAATCATTACAAAACATATGGTTGAATGTAATTTAAATCATAATAAAATTTTTATTAAAAAGCTTGATATTTAATATAGAAAAGTTGGAAATTTAGTCTACATTTTACTATACTTGAAAATGCCTAAATTTACATCAGATTATTGATGCAAAATATATAAACACAGGGAAAATAGTTACATTTAACATTATAAAATATATATTTGATGAATACTGTTGTAATTAATACTTGTATGCAAAATTTTTAAATGCTGATCAAAAAGCAACATTACAGTTTGCGTTCATGTGCAAAGTCTTTTCTTTCGCTTTAAGTAAACTACACATTGTTCTAAGCTTTTTACCATCTTTTTCAAATTACAATTTCAGAAAATGCCGCTTACTAAACCTCAACGATTTTTTCTGATTATTTAATTATTTTTGAAAATTTTACATCAATATTTTTATCTCCGACTTCATTTGTTTTTCCGCTTTAGTTATGCTCCTCAATAGAAAACGAGAAAGACTCGATACTTATTAGAACATCACATACCCATAACATCCCATCCCATTAGAGAGCAGAAACTACAAGCAACCACTCAAAACAAAGGTATTTATTGCGGATTTCCATTGACATTCTTTAACATATTTTTTATATACACTAACAAAAATCTAATGATTCTCAGACTCAATACAAACCAAACCATAATCTGACGGAGAAAAAATTTCCATTTACATCACCAATCTGTTGAAAAAAAGATTGGTATTACCTTCCTATAGTAAGCTATTCATTCCAAGCTGGGGAAGCATCCGTGCATAGATCATCCCATAGAGATAGTTTTGCTTAAGGCTCCTACAAGAAGGAATTGACTTGTCAGCCATTTTTATGCCCATTCGTTCTCTGGGTTGTATTGTGTTATGTTGGTTAAGACTAAATTTTGGCATTTTTGTAAGCTTTTTAGATTGAAAAATGGGTGGTTGTGCTGCAAATAATTGCACGAGTAACTCCAGAAACAAATGGAGAATATTTAGTTTTCCAACAGATGAAGTGAGATGGAAAAAATGAATAATAAATTGCTAGCGTGAAAATTGGATTCCAACGAAACGCTCACAACTTTGTATTATAAGTGCGCTGATTTTTTATTAATACCTTACACCTTTCTGTAGATAAATATGTTATGAATTACCTTCGTTTTTCTTTCTTTTTTTTACAAAAAAAATAATCTGAATATTGTAAATATGAATTTAGTTTGAAAAAACAAAACATTGCGTTATGAAATGACAGGTTTGCCACAATTTTTTGTGACTAAATGAGCTTGTCTCCAATTAAATTCCATAAATTTAGCAATCAATGTACGATTTTGAGCAAAGTGTATTATAATTAAATAATGCATGATATTTAAAACAAATTTGAAAAATTAGCTCAATTATATTTTGTGTTGTTTTCTGTTAATAAACCTACATAATACAGAAAATTTATAGGACAATTGAATTCAGGAAATAGTTTATCAGGATAGCCAGTAATATTTTGATTGCATTCCTACCACAGATTTAACATCTGCTACTACATGATATTTGATGTAAAGTCTGCGAGTTTAAAACTAGTAATTGGAATGAACAGAATGACATACATTAACCCTACACTACACCATGTTGTTTTTAAACAACACCTCCATTTTTCTTTCACTAAGCTTTTATTTTTCAATATTTTAACATGTGGCACATTCTTTCGTTTCATTTTGTATGTGTGATCATATTAGTTAATATAGTTTCCCCTAGATCTTGTAAACTGAACTCAAGGATCATCCTTTTTCACAAAATCGTAAGACATGTTGATTTTGTAAAAAACAGTAACTTCTTAATTTTTTTTCTACAAATTTTAAGCAACAATATATATTAAGGCGCCTTTTTTACTCGTTTTAAAACAACACCGCACATTCGGGGGCAACTTTTATGCTCCTGCATTATTCGCAGTATAAACAAGAACAGGTGTCACAGGTTGTTCTATTTCACTTTATTTAATATCTTTTAGAAGATTATTGTTAAATATTTCACAAATTAGCATAGAGTGGTCGATTAAATTATTATTTAGGAATTTTGTTTAAAATCAATTCACGTTCAACCAAAGAGGAAACGAACATTATCGCATAGACCCCCTACAGATGATAGGTTTCTTGTTTAAAATCTTTGATTACCAATAAAATTTAATAATAATTTCACTAAAAGTAAAAATTTGCGCATGTAATGAATAATTATTAGTTGCATTTGCAAATTTTTGCTTCAATAAATTTTATAAATTTATAAATAATAATAAAATGAATTATTTTAATAAATTTTCATATTTTAGTGCTATTTAATGATTATAATGCATGCCTATTTATTATTGATTTGGTTTCATTTGTTAAAATGATTATATAAAAAAATTACTAGTGTTACCCCTAAATGCGCAGTGTTGTTTTTAAACAACATGTCAATTTTTCTCGAATTCTACTTTTCCGAATTAAATAAGAATTTTTTAAGTATTTTTCCCAATTATAACTTTTCTCCACCAAAGCCCTAGCTGTTAACCGAGGCCTTAGGATTGCTTACGCACGGGGAGAGGTAGTGGGGTCTACGGATTTTACATGCACATATCCCCAAGTATACATGTTGGTCTTCAGTGGGTATCGAACGCGCGACCTTCCAGGTGGAAGTCCGACGTGCTAACCACTAGGCTACCACGGGCCGTTCCCACTTATAACTAGCACAAACAAACACAAAAAAAAAAAAAAAAAATATTTTACAAAGAAAAAAAAATGCGCTGTGTAGGGTTAAATCATGGTGGCTACACTTTGTACATGGTGCTCTTTAAATTTTAGGAAGGTTAAGTATACTTAAGCCAAAGTAATTGTATAACAATTTAATATATTTTTTTATAAATATTGATTAAATCCCAAATTAAAATGATTAAATTACAACAAGCTTAAATTTCTGGTTTTATGAAAAATGCTCCAAATGCCATTTTTGAAAAAATCATAAAATATCTGGGGCAAAAATATGCAATATGATTGATAGCAGCTTGTTAACACCTTTAAGGACATCAAATGAGCAAATTTTCGGATTCTTAAAAAGTGGCGTTTTTGAGCAATGACACTTCAAAAATTGTAATTTTTGAAACTTTTTGAATTTTAAACATTATTTTTTAAAGTGGCATATATTATAGGCTTATAATAAAATTTGGTATAAAACTGCCATAAGAGCACTTTAGATTGCCATTTCCGTTTTCTTAAAAAATATTTCCTCAGAAAAAAATAAAATGAGAACAAATACCATTTTACCCCCTCAAAACAAATTTTTTATCAATAAAGCCAACTAGATTTCAAAAATGATGTCTAAATAAAATACCGTTCTTTAATTATTTATAGAAAAAAAATCTGTTTGAATCAGTTTTTACTTTTGAAACAATGGCCATTTGAGGTGTGAGTGTTTCTGTGATTTTTTGAAATTAGGCATTTTTGCGTTGAACTTTAAACGCCACCAACTGGGGAAATTTTTTTTTTCTTTGCAACACCCTTTTGGGATAATTTATATATCCCTTAGTTGTAACTACTGTAATTTAAAAATAAAAATCTGTGATGTCATTTCTGTACAATTTTCTCCGCCTGACCTGAAATGGAATGGTTCTACTAGGTTCATGATTTCTACCCGTTTGGGGACTTTTTCAAGATTAAGAATTGTGAAGTTTTCTTTTACTTATGCTGATATACTTTTCTACTTCACTCCTTTACCCTGTTAGCACGTGGCTTTAGGGCTGCCCTCCTCCGGGCACGGGTAAGTGAAGTTCGACGACAGCTCGTGACCGACTGGAGGTAGATTAGCTGGGCGTTAGCCCAGCCTTCCTACATTGCTGTGTGGACCTGGCCCTCCTTGATACCCCTATGCTTGAAGAGTATTATTGAAGGGTTGTGGTTCCCTTATGCTGATATACTGGGCAATTTTGATCATGTTTTAAATTAGTGAGCTGGCATGGCCCGTATTGAACATTTGAACAAATTTGTCTATCTCCTTCAGATAAACTGAAATGGCTTGCTTCTTAATCATTCAATAAGTCTACATTCTGTTGGTTTCAAATTCACATTTCTCTCCATAATACAAGGACAAAAATGTCTACATGTAATAGAATGAAACTGGTACTTGAACTATTATTAATGCTGTAATTATTTATTGTTTCAAAGATTAACTGAAAATACATTATAATCCTTTTTTTATCGTAATGTTGATACATTTTAAATTGAAGACTCAATGGTTATCTTTAAAGCATAGAGTGTTGAATACTGTACATTTTATTATAATAAGCTAATAGAGAAAGCATAGTAGAATACACTATCTATATGAAGAGAAAAATGGGTCACTTAAAAGATAATGTATTTTGGTACTTGCAACATGTGATGAGAAAACTGCTCTTTGAATTATTTTCTGACCTTAGGCTGTATTTTGGTGATCAAAAAACTGATTTTATGAAATCAGTTCTTTGCCATGAATGTGTAGATCAATGAAATAAAAGAAAAAATACAAAATATGTTGATTTGAATTTTATTAGCTTTTAGTGAAAATTGGAGTAATATTGAGTTAAGACAAAAATGACTTGAAAATAGTTTCTGATTTACAACAGACTCCGTACGTTATACTACAAGTAAATATATATGTATATATTTATATACATATATATATATATATATATGTATTAAAATCTGGCATAACTCCACACCTGGCTATTGTACAAGATATTAACAATTGTCAGTGCTATGAGTGTAGCATAGTTTCAATAATTATAATAAAAGATATATCATTCTTGACAAAAAACAATATTCATTTGTTTCTGGAACGTAAGTATTCTGGCCTTTTTACCCGTGCTCCTCCATATAATAAATCGTTCTATGAACTGTTAGTTAAATTTCAAAAAGCAAAATTTAGATAAGGAATATTAATATATTGCAAAAAAGTATTAGGATAGTTTGAGAGATTTCAGCCATTGCTGCCCAGATAAACTAGGATAAAGTCAAGATAGCCGTCTTTTTCTATGAATGTTACTGATTTGAGACATTTTGCTTAATTATATATATGAATCAGTGCTCCAGATGGAAAGATTCGGACAGCAGTTTTGATGTCATGGTTAATTCACTGGGCCTTGTGCCCTTAATGAAATTTTAGAAAAATAAAATTCAACGTATTAATTGCTATTTTAGCTTAATGTTTTTATTCAAATCTCTTTGTAGACTCAAACTGTTGTTAACTTAAGAAAGTGATAATTAATGTGCAAAACATTTTACATGAAAAAATGCACTATGCAATTTTATAGTTTCTCTACTATTTTTTTTCAATCATGTCCTTTAATGCCATGTAGATACAAATATGCTTGAACCTTGATAATTAATACACGCTCAATTATATAATTTTTTCTGAAACTGTTAAATAGTTATATTCTCCTATTATTTAAATTTTTAATTTTCTTTTTTTCTTCCGATATATATGTGTTGAAATAATATCACAAATTAATGACACTAAACATGATTAAGGTTTTTCTTGCTTTATGATTGGTCATATTTTAAAGAAAATATATTTAAATGAGAAGCTAAAGTGTTCAAAGCGGTTTGAAACCTCCTTGTATTTTCTTGCAAGTAAAAAAACGAGGAATTTCAAATTCATGATGCCTAGATAATCAGAGATGAACGTTATTTTCCTATGTTATCTTGCTATATTTTATAAATTTGAACCTACATAAAAGATATATAAAATGATATTGTGTATATACAAAGGCACTTTTACGATATTCATTCTGTTCGTTTACATTTCATGATATAATTTTTAATTTGAATACTAAATATTAAACGGGTAAAATTTATGCTGAGTAGCATGTAACTTAGCCCTTTATAACACTATTTTTACTTATTACTGCTATATTAAAACAATTTATATTTTTGGATTAGTTTTAAGAAAATTTCATTTTGGTTATTAGAAAATTCAGCTTTCAGCTTCCCCCCCATACCTTTTCTCGGCTAAGTATGCTTTATGAAAGAATGATACCTCAGGTGATAAGTACTTCTCTCAGCTTTAAAAAGGTATTTAAACTAAACAGAAAAGGCAGGAAAATATGCATCAGACATTTAAATTTGTTGAATTTGGTGAAAAGTTATTTCCCCCTGCCTTATAAAGGGTTAAACCAGTGGCGCCCAAGGTGATCCATGTGGACCCCAGAGGTATATTCGAACTTACAAGGGGTCCATATCAATAAAAGAAAAAAAATGGGGGTGCATGAGATGTAACTAGGGATCCAATGAAGAAGGTCATTAACAAATTTTAGCCATAATGCACCAAATGCAAATTTTTTCAATGTACTTGTATGATACTTATTTATACAATAAAGCATATAGGGTAAATTTACTGATAGTGAGCCACTTAAGCTAATATTTCGTTTTTTCTTGATTATTATCCAAACTTTTGCTAATCTATGTTTGTTTTGTGGTTTTCTGAACCGTTATCTAGAATAACAATCACCTGAAGTATGAAAATAATTATAATATATTTAAAAATAATAATAACTTAGATTGCTCTGACGCACCAGAAGTGAAATAGCAGTTTTTTGAACGTGCCAGTAGTAGGCATACTAATACTAATAGTGGGCATATAAAATTTTGGTGTCCCAGTAGTGGGCATAGCAAACTTTTGATGTGTTACAAGAAAGACATTGATACCCTAAGACAAGAGGGCCATAATAATGGAAAAACAGTTAAAATGGCAGTAAATCAACAATTAAGTATATTTTAATGAGTTTTTTTTTTGTGAATTATTCAACAAATTCAACTCATAGATGGAATTGAAATATGAGATAATTTCGTAATTTTCCACAAATTGTAACATTTACATACATTGCATAACAATAACGTCTACATAAAATTGCAGCTATTGAAAAATGTTATATGAATTAAAAAGAAAACGCAATTTCTATTTTATTGTTAAAATTTCCAAATGCTGAAAAATCTCTTGATAAAATAGTCAATTTTAAGTAATGATCTTCTTTCACTTCTGGTGCAATATAATAATGCTTAGTATGAGTCAAAAAATTAATAATAAAAGAGAAACAAGCATTTTGAATGTTTTAAGGGGCATTTTAAAAATTCTTTACAAATTTCGAAATTTCCGATTTTTGAAAATTGCGTGATCGGAAAAACATAATTCTTATTCAGCGCTAAAATTTCTTATTCAACGCAAAAAAATACACAAAAGTCAATTAGCAAAACCTAAAACACACAAACAGCTCAGGCTGCAATTTGTTGAAATGTTATATTTGTGCACCAGTAGTGGGCCATTAATGCACTAGAAGTGAGCTGGTAGCCCACGAGTGGTTCTGATAGAAATAAAGCAAAAATAATCATATAAAACGACTTTTTAAGACATATCCTTTTCATTAAGTATCATAAAAGCCTATTTGAAATAAACCCTGTCCCTCAACAGTGGGATGGATCCCTATGTTCACTTCTGGTGCAATTGGTAGAACATTGATCCAGGAGTGAGCCACCTCTTATTATACGTAAATTAATAACATTTACTTTAATGACAGTTTTTAACAATCAAATAAGATCAATAATAATTTGTTTTAAAAACCAATGGAACTGTATGCTAAAAGAATAATTAAATGAAGATTTACCTCTTAAGAAAATGGCTAACAATCACCTCGCAATGGTGTTGATGATCAGCTTACGGAATTAAATTTCTTGCTCCCAACTAAATAGGAATTAAAGACTGAGCTTTTGGTATTTTGTTAATAAGGGTTTCTGCCAATCATAGGCAAATTTCTTATCTTGTGGAATGTTCAATTTTTTTGTTTCTCAACTTAAAAACTTAAGTAGCCTACTTTTAGAGCATGACTCACCTATTTTCCTAAAATTTCATTTGGCAATCGTTAAAATAGGTCATACTTCACCATTTCTAAAGTTGGTTTATAAGAGAAATACTTAAAACTATACTGAACTGAAAAAAAAAAAATTTCTATTTTAAATCAAAACATTGTTTACATGTGTATGTGCTTTAAATATTTTCAATAATATTTTCTGAAATTCAGTTTCAATTCATAGTAACAGTTATGTCACAAAACATTTTTGGCATTAAATTACTTAACTTGTTAGTATTGAGGATTTAAACGATGCACAAAATGAAACATGGATATTATTTATAAATGCAAAGAATAGTTGTCATAAAATACTTTCAAACCATCAATTTTAAGTAAGTAACTTTTAGCATTAAAAATGTATGAGAAATGATTTTTTAAGATAGATGCTATGTTTACAGTCGGTAAAAATTAGCCATTTTTCCATTTCTATAACAAGAACATCATTTATTAAAAATGGATGTGTGCGATACCCTATTGTGCAATTTTGTATCTAAAAATCAAATTAGAAATCGTATTATGCTTTAATTCTTAATTTAATCTCTAGATGAAAAGTGAAAGATGTAGTTTTTTTCCTAGTACCTTTCAGTTAGGTAATCAACATTAAAACATGATAAAATAAAAAACATTAAAAGCACAAAATTTCATCCACTTGTTTCGGGGTTACAAAGAACCCCCATTTCGATTCAAAAACAAGTGAGATTATACGTGAAAAAAAAATCTAACAGAAGTCAATCTATTTTGTATTTTTAACATTGTTTTAAAAAAACATTTTTCACAAAAGGTAAACTTTCTACTTCTTATTAAAAATGTTGTATATAAAGAGCAGTCCTACAATTATACTAGTTTATTATTGTTAGCTGATTAAATTAAATCGATATTAATTTTTTTAAACTTTGCTCCTACATGTGTTCCTTCATATTTCTTTCAGTCTAGCTAGGAAACTGATATCTTGTTGTCTGTCTGTAAAAGTAAATTTTCTTTTAAAGGTATTTCTGTATTTTCCATTTCATTTTTTTCCTGTTCTGTGTTGTGTATAATACTGTTACAATATCTAGAACATTGTTTCCCAATCTGAGGGGGGGGGGGATGCGCCTGGATATAGAAAGGATTGCAATCTGACCAAAAAAGTAAGAAACATCATTTTATTAAATTAAATAATTAACTTAAATTAGGATCAAGTGTTACGAAATTCAATATTCTAGAAATATAATGTAGCAAGGAGGTGGCAACGCTTTTTATGCATATTTTTCAGCTTTTAAATGGTCGCAACATTAAAAAGGTTGAGAAACGAGGATCGAAAATATCGTTTTTCTGTAATTAGCATATAGAATCAGATTAGTTTATAAAAAGATATTTAAAAAAAAAAAAAAAAAAGGCTGCTAATGTGTAGTTCGTTGCTAAAACTTTTTTTTCTTTAGAAAATAAAAACTAGAAGTATTATACTCAAAACGAAACATTAATCCATTAAAATGAATGTAGTCACTAACTTTTTTCTGTATTAAAATAAACATTATCTTAATCACATAATTTCAACAAATTTTACATTTTTTAAGAATAACTTTCAGCCATACTGTTTGCAAAAGCATCCAGTTCAAGATTGTTGCGAAGTATTTGTAGTAAAAATATCAAGTGTCTTGATATTAGCTGACCTCTTTGGACCAAAAGGTTTCAGAGTTAAATTAAATACATTAAATGATGTTCGAAACTAAATAAAAAGGAGCAAGGGTGTTGCCATAATTATTGTATCTTTTCAAAATGTAACTAAGAAGTGTTTAGCAAATCTAAGGCACACTTTCAAATTAAGTCTTTGGTGTTCGATAGCAGTAAGCTGGGATGTTAAGTTCCATGGTCTAGTTGTAGATGTCAGAGCAAAAGAAATTCAGTTCTGGAGACTGGGGGCAGCACAGTCACCAAAACAGTTCGGTGTCCTCGTCCTCGCTGTCGCTGCCCCCATCATTTTGTCACAATACCGTATTAAAAACTGTCATAGACTTTTTGATGTGTTCATCCTGCAACAAACATCATTATTATATTTGGATATAAAAATTATCTGTCATCGAGATAAATCAACAAGAAAATTTTAACTATCCTGGAAGATAAAATTACTATCATAGCTTTGTACGAATAAAAAACATTTCATCTCATTGTTTTCCTATGAACCATGTAGCGTTTGCAATACCGGACCAAAAATATGAGACCGATACATTTGGTTTTTTTTTTAAACGTGATACCAGAATACCGGTATTATTAATACCAATATTGGACATTTTACAAAAAAGAAAAAAAAAAAACACTTGTTTCGTTACATCGTTGTTTTATACAGAACATGCAAACTGAAACAGTATAAATAATTTTATGAGCAAATACAAACAAAGAATCAAATGTTAAACTCAAATACTCACAATGAGAGCAGTAAAACAATAGTTTATGACATTAGGAACAAAAATTTAAGGTAAGAATGATCCATTAAAGTGTTACAATACAATAAAGGAAAAGTATAGCATTGTTAATGAAGAATAATAAGTTGTATCACCATAAAAATATTCTGTCATCTTTACTAATAATAAAGCAGTAAGTATGTGAGTGTGTCTGTCTGTGTCCGGCGTAGGGGCAAGACCGTTCGGCAGATTTTCATGAAATTTGGTACGAAATTAGTTTGGAACGTGGGTGTGTGCACCTCTTAGAGTTTTTTCAAGCTTTTGAAACAACGAATTTCATTGAAATTCGTTGTTCTTTTTTTTTATTCCAATTTATAGCCAAAAATTTAATAAAATGGTCCTTTTCTATCGGAAGAAATTGTCGCATCCTTTCGAGCTTGATACATTTGAAAAGCGCGTACTCCAGGAAGAGTTTTTCGCTACGTGCTAAAATTCGAAGCCTCTAAATTAACCAGAAAAGAAGCTAAAACTTTTTTTCTCTGCAATGCGAAATTATTTTTTCACGGTAATTAACTTTAATTTTATTTTCTCCAGGTGATTGATAAAGCGCTTGCTTTTTATTTTATTTGAATTCTTACCATGCCGACTAGCTTATGATCTTTTTTAGCCTAATTTCCCGTAAAAGTGAAAAAAATAAAATGTATCGTAAAAATATCGTTAAAAATAAAGAAAAGTCAAAAAGAAAAAAGTAATTAAATAAAGATTGAAAAATAAAAAAATTGAAAGTAGGGTTTTGAGATGGGGGAAAGTGTGTGTCTGTCGGTCTGTCCCCCCCCTAATAACTTTTGAATGAATAGTCCGATTCCAAAAATTCTTTTTGCATTCGAAAGATCTCGGCGAGGAAATCTCATTTCCATATTTTACTTTTTGATTTTAACAATTTTTCGTTCAATTTTGAACAGTTCAAAAAAATTAACATTAGCGCCTATGGGCGAAAATGAAGCAAATTATGTAAACTCTGGGTACAAGATCCATGTTCCAATGAACAAGCTTACTGGAAGAAGCTTTTGGCGTGAAATATCAATTTGAACAGTTTTTGTTCATTTTTGAACAGTTCAAAAAATTAACATAGCGCTTACGGGGAATTTCAATCCTATATAAATCCTGATCTAACGGACCGATTTGCTTGGAACAAACTTTATCGGAAAGCTCTTATAACGTAGAACATGTACAAATAGAAAGTTCATCCAGAACTAACGAGCCTATTTTCCTATGAAATTTTTTTATCGGGATTTTTAAAAATATTTCTCAATGAATAAATGAATTAGTGAAAGTATGAATGAATGAATAAATGAAAGTGAAAGAATGAATCAATGAAAAATTGAATGAGGAAAAGAATGAATAAATGAGTGAATAAATACATGAATGAGTAAATGAATGAATAAACACATGAATAGGTAAACGAATGAATGAATAAATGAATGGCTGAATAAAGGAAAGAATGAATGAGCGAATGAATATGTATTATCCGTTGAAAAAGGTATATTTGAAAAAATTAAGAACTAAAGTTAAAGGAGAAAGAGATAGTTAGATTATAGATTTGAATTTGGTGTACACGGGAAAGTAGGCTCGTATAGTTCTAGACGGAACTTCTTGTTTTTTAACGGGAATTAAAATTTATTTTTTGCGGTTTTCAGCATTTTGAGGAGCAGCCTATTTTTAATTAATTTATTTCTTTTTTTGGATTTTGGTATTTTTTTTTTTAAACGAATTGAAATTCATTTCCTGCCGCTCACAGACGATCGATAGCTTTATTTTGATTTCCTTATTTTGACATGTATTTTACGGGACCATTTTCCATACTGCACAGGGGTCTTTTAAAGAAATGTTATCCTTTGTAGCGATTTTTGTTATTCCAACTTATTATTACTATTAATATTTTTATTTATTTTATTTTTTCTCTCCAGTGAATTAACACATATGTCATTTGGCTATTTGAGCTCGGATGAAAGATTTTTTTCCGCTTTCAAAGCTTGGCTTGCTGCTGTTTGTTTCTGCAAGCTATAAAATTTCGTCTTTCTGTTTTACTGCCAGTGAATAATAGATAAAAATTAATTATACTAAAAATTTATTAATTAAAACTATTCAAATGGATTATAATCGCTCTTTTTGTGTGGATACTTGAATTAAACAAACAAAACTCGTTTTTTTTTAAATATTTTCTTTTTCGTTTTGTTTCTTTCTGCGTTCTTTTTTCCTTTTTTATTGTGTGTGTTTTGTTAAAAAAGTAATGCTTAAATGGTTGTAGGATAGCTGGTTGATTGCCATGGGCGGACAATTTTTAATTATGTGGAATGCATTTTAATAAAATGACATAATTTACACATAAAAAAGTTATAGCTATACACAATGGCGAACCGACTGGTCTTTGCATTTTTTAACACGGGCATAGCTGTGCGGGTACCGCTAGTATAATTCTATACCTATTAACAAAAAAAAAACTTTTATTTATTGCAATATTTTTCAAATGAGATCGTACGAAACATAATAACAGAACATAAAAGCAGGACAACAAACGAAAACCACCATTTATTGTAAGAAATGTTCTTCGAAACCCAGTATAGTTCGGACAAAGATTTTAAAAAAAGCTATCAGGAAATGCTGCAATGACGGTTAGAATAAATTATTTATAGAAAAAATGCATTTGCGATAGATCCTTGAAATAAACTTTTAACAAAACGGTAAGTAGTATAAACTACTGAGCAAAAGTATATGAACAAGGAAGCAAAAGATATAAAATCACGATGCACATAAATGCACGGAAATTAATATCGAATGATTATTTTAAAATAACAGTAGATATCTTATAAGTTAAATTAAAATATCTTTACTTCAAAGGGGGGAAAATGTTATTTGTACCGAAAATACCGGTATTGCACTCACTAGTACCACGCAAAAAGATGCCTAAAAAGAGGGTTTAGAGGTTTGTATTGAAACAATCAGTTTTAAAATATATTTACAAGAATTGCATCCCATTAAGTACCTATGCGAATTTAAATTAATGAGAACCAAATATTTCATGCATAATTTTGAATATCACTATTCGAATGTGAAAATTATGAAAATATTACCAACTTTACACCATAGATTTTTTTTGCAGTTAATTTTATATCTGTGAAAATAATATTTCACTTTGGAGGTAAGAAATCAAAAATTAATTAAGATTTCTGAAAAACGAATGAAAACTATTGGCACAAAGCGTTTTAGAATTTTTTTTCAAATTACAACATTTCTGGAATAATATGAAATTACGTTTCCGTTACAAAAGGTAAATAATAAAATCATACACAATATTCGAATGTGCAAAAAGCTCATGATTTTTAAATAAAATGACCTCCGTAGATTCTGCTTAGAGGTTGTTTCTTTGACTAATGGCTGCATGGTACTGCCGTCTATTTATTTTATTTCGTACATCTGTTTTATTCTGAAGTCCCCCTCCCCTAAAATAATATTATTAACGAAATAATTGTAGCCTATGTCATCGGACCGTAATAACCAATCGATTGCTACCTCATTCATCAAAATTGGATGAGTAGTTTATGTGATACGGTGCATTACACGTAAATTCAAACATACATACACACATATTTACTTACATACATATATACATAGGCTACAAAAAACATAACCCTTCCTTGTTAGTCGGGAAAAAAAGGATGTTAACAAGCTGTTTAGTAATACTTAAAATTGCGGTATAAAATTTTGAAATTATTGCAGAGGAGAGAAGGTATTTCTAGTCATTACTTTTAAGTAACAAAATATTAAGTATATTAACCTTTGAACAGGAGTCCATAAACTCTTCAATTGTCACAACTCCGTCTTTATTCTGATCCAGTTTCTGAAAAAAAAAATATCCTAAAATTTAAATATTTATTTATTTGTATATATTATCTAGCCTGCCCGGGCTTAAGAGTATAGTCCCAAATTGAGATTATCTTTTAAGTGCATCTAAAGAATACATTTGTCTTATACTGTTTGGCACCAACTTGAAAAAGTCTATATCTACGCTATTTAGAGATATACTGTTAGAGCCATTCGAAAATAAAGAGATTCCTTTAATATGTTTGACTTATGCTGAAAAAAAAAACATTTTTTTACTTAAGCCCTCGCAGGTTAGATATATAAGTAACAATCCAAATAGTAATTTCTGGAACCAATAGAGAGATAAAAAGGGAAGGGTCACTTCATCTGTGCACTTCATTAAAGTTGAAAATTAATTATAAATCTCATATTTTTTGAAAACCCTATACATGGTACATGTGGTGAATGATTTTATGTATGAAATGATACATAGTCATGACTATTCATTCGCTGAAATTTCATGCTGACAGCTGGTTTATACCTTGTGTACATTGACACGCGCAGTATATTTATTATTGACCTGTAAGAATGACACTATCCAACAGCAATGGGTAGTTACCTGAAACACTCTTTCAACGTGATCTCTTGTTGTGAATTCTTCCATGGGCGGGTCCATCGTTTTGCCCATCATGTCGTAGATTGCTGTCACAATCCTGCTCATTTCATCTTTGGTGATGTGACCGTCACCGTTGATATCATACAAGCTAAATACCCATCGAAGTTTTTCTTGCAGCGATCCTCGAGCTAGCACCGATAAACCGATCACAAAATCCTGCAATAGGTCATAAGTATACAAACAGTATTAACAACATTCGTGAAACACTAGAACAGCTGTACTAATAACAAATTGCAACGAAGAAAGTTTTTTTTTTTTTAACTGAAAACCGGAATATTTTTTTTGTGGCCATTAAAAGAATTGAATTGTTGCATGCCAAATGAGATATCATAAAAATCCAATATACTCGTATTTCACGTAATATCAATTTCCTTTAAGCAAAACATTTTTTATGTATTTTAAGTACTATGCATAATTAACAAATGTGTCTTTAACTAATCGATTCAAACTTTCTGTATAAATTTGGGCATCCTAATGAGATTTGAAAGAAACCTAAAATACAACTCCGAAGATATTTTCTCAAAGATTTTTAAATAACTTAAATCCATGAAATTTTCTTGCAAAAAGAATCTTTGAAAATAATGATAATTATAGAATTAAGATCCATATATATATATATATATATATATATATACGAGGGATGATAAAAAAAAAAAAAAAGGTTACAAGCCACAGTATTTGAAAACCACATATTGTGGAGAAATTTTGTTTTCCCAGAGTGGAGATAGATGGTGCTATTTGTCATACAGCTGGTGTGCGGGTAGGTAGTGAAAGTTCTCAGACGGTTCACGACGATACGCTTAGAAGATTGGTCTCGTGTGGAAGTGCGAGCCGTGATTCGATTTTTATGGGCAAATAATGTGTCCGCATCTGTCAGAGTGATAGTCTGACATGAGTGAAGGTGTCATCCTCCTGCATGGCAATGCTAGGCCCCATACTGCTAAAGCAAAGCAGGATTGTTGCGACGGTTCAGGTGGGAAATCTGGACTCACCCCCCCCCCCCCCCATGCAGCCCAAATTTGGCACCCAGTGACTATTTCCATTTTCCGAGGTTGAAAGAGCACTTAACCAGCAGGCGGTTCTCTTCAGACAGTGATGTGAAAATATCCACCGAGACCTAGCTCAATCTTAGACCATAAACTAGATAGACAAGGTCTGGGGGCGTGGTCGGTAAGCAGGAGTCTTTCCCCGGAAAACAGGTGACGGAGTCCTTCGGTGAGAGAGGGCTTCGTCGTGCCATGTTAATTCTCGTAGAGATTTGAAGAGTGATTTATTTTAATTGCTTATTGTATGACAAACATTTTAGCACAATTATTTTCTATCACACAAGGAAACAGTTCATAGATTAATGGACAAGTGATTTTTTATTGGTATTACCAATAATTAATTAGTAATAGTGATTTGAAAATGATCTTATATATTGAGCTCATTGAGAGTAGGAGTTAATTTCTTGCCCCCTTTTGTGAAACTTAATGTCATGCAGTAAAACTCTTTGCAATGAATACAATTCGTATTGCTTTTACAAGGTTTTGAACTGACTTCAACCTCATTATGTCTTGCCCTTGAGATATCAATGTGAAAAGTAAAAACATTTGTAATATTACGTTAATAAGCCAAACATCAAATATACCTATTCTTTTCTTTTTCAATTCATTGAAAAATAAGGAAGGAAAAACAAAAGCGTTTAAGCTGTTTTTCTTTTCAAAATCTGAAATAAATTTAAAGAAAGCAACATCATGAAGAAAAAATTTTAGTTTTGAAAATAGTTTTTAAAATTTTTTAAGTTCAGAAAATCGTTTACGTCAGAAAATTGTCAGTTAAAACTTTAATGTTTCTCCGATACAGTTCGTAAATCTAAAATTAATAGTCATGTGACATTAGCCTGTAGGACTGAAAACATCGGATTGGGATCATTCATAAATGATGTCACGCTTCGAGGGGGAGGGGGGTTCGTGAAATTGTGACAAGGGGTGGGGAGGGGGTATGTTGAAGTGTGACAAAGAGGGGAGGGAGTCAAATAAATGGGAAAAAAGCGCGACATCATTTATGGACGGTCCCATTGTACCCTTAATTAAAATGCGATTGTTTTTTTAATGAATTACACAAGGTGAAGTTTGTTCAAAGATTGCAAACAAACAGAATAAATTAATTTATTATCTAAGTGTTGTGCAATACAGTCAGAAATACAATATATATGTAATATATTGGTAAGGGGGAAGCATGAAATGCATTTTAAACATAATTCTGAAAATTTAACAATTTTACTTACATTATTAAAAGTAGAGAATAAAAAATAAACTGGAGCGAACACACACATATGTATACTTGGTGATGCAACTAACGTTCGGCCTTTCTGCGAGTATATTTCAAGCATCGTTCATGTCTTTTAAGATTTAATATTATTGAAATGTTAATTTCAACGTTGCATTTATTAGTTAGGGGGCGGGCATTATTAATAAAGCAGAATGGAATTTAACTACTGGAAAAAATAGTTTAATTTCTATTGAAAATCGCTCTTGATTTTTAAATAAAATTAATTTTGTGTATTTGTTACGCATTTTTGGTATTCTTTGATATTATTTTAGAAATGGTGTAGTCATATTTTAAAGTATTTCTCAACAATTGCTTTAGTTAATTTATATATATGACTTTCTTGTTCTTCATAATCAAGAATACGATACTCCAGAGATTTAAAAATAAAATTAAAATTTACGCTTTTCATTGTTAATATTGCTATTATGTTTAATAAATCAGGTTTGTGCTTTTGTGCACAGAATGGGTCTTGATCGTTTGCCTGAAAGCAATCTCAGCTCTTTTACAGATCAGAAGCAAGTTCAGAAATTGAGAAGACTCGCCCACGTGGTATGGGACGGCGAAAAGCTTTGATCTCCGCCCCCTGTCAGTCAAACTGGTCCCCACCATTCCTGCTTAGGAACTAACAATGGCGAGTGAATAGAATGGCTCGTCTAGTTACTATATGGTCTAAGAGCTCAATGGACGGGGACCTGATCTCTACCAAGACGGGTTTTACAAGTTTGTTCTGCATTCTGATAAATGTTTAAATCGACTTGGTGATTATGCAGAAAAGTGTCCGCGCTTTTGCACGTATGCCTCTCAATTCCCTTTTGTATTTTCTGTCTATTGTTAATAAATATTTATTTATTCGAATTGTAACCTTTTTTGTTGATCATCCCTCGTATATATATATATATATATATATATATACACATATTAAATAGAAAACTGCTATTTACTGTATGAAAAGAAAGTTTCCATTACCGTATCTATTAATTTCATATGTATTATGCATCACTAAAAATATAAATAAAGTCGTTTTCAGGCTAACAAACATTTTAAAATAGTACAAATAAGTATCTATTTTCAGAATTATATAGTTAAGTAATATTTTTAATGACAAAAATAAAGAGTCCCTCCATTGATGTTTTAAACAATATTTACAGGGGGACAAGATTAATATCTGAGCCAAACCTTGAAATGGAATGAAAAAAGAAAAGAAAGAGAGAAAAAAAAACACACACACACACACACACACACACAATAAACTTTAACTGTAATGTATTCACATTTGTTTAAAGTGACCACCATTGTATTTAACACAGAGTTCCAAACGTTTTACAAAATTTTCTGCAATGTGTTGTTGCAATTAATTTATCGAAAGTTTGTAGGATTCTGTCAGGCCCGCGCCAATCCTGCGAGACGCTGTCATACGAATTCCCACTCAGCCTTTTCAAGGCTGATAAAAACTCAGGCTGTTTCCTAAAAACTCCACTAATTGTTTTATTGTGGTTTTTCGTTTTTTTTTAAAGCGCTTTTGATTCGACGGAAAGACGTTTTTTTGACTTCGCGCTGGTGCGCCGCACGACCTTGCACATATAGACGGCGCGGCCCTGCTTTCTGTTATCAATGTTTTTTTTTCTTTTTGGAGAGGCAAAACTTTGGTGAAATTAAGTACAAACATCTTGTATCTAAAAAATGTACTATACTGAATAATCTAAAGGGAATAAAGCGGTCATTCTTGTGTTGTGCCCAGTTTTGTTTGAAGGTTGGAGAAGGTTTTTGTGAGCTAAGAAGGACATCTTCCAAAATGAGCTTATAATATATTTGTTGCTTAATTTTTGCACCTGATTCATCAGAAACAAGTGACGTTTTCCCAATAGCACATATCTCTTTTCAAATGTTAATGGATTGAAGCTGTTGTTGATGTTCTATAATGCTGGGACTTCCAGGAGAATACTTTGACCTTTTGACATGATGACTATGTGAGCTTGTCCAATGCTGAAAAGTTTCTCATCTGTGAAAACAATTATTTATCATTGATCACCTGCACCCCGTTTGAATACAGTACATCTTTGAAACTTTCAAACTTTTCTCCATTGATATAGTTGATATCCAAACTGGGGTTTTTTTTTATAATAAAACAATCTGTTAAAGGAATTTCAAAAAACATTTTTGCAATTTTTCTCGTTGGAACTCTGGCCTTCCATTCAATTCTTTTTTTTGATGACTTTGTGGCTTCATTGGGTGTTTATCATGCACTTTCTCAATTTTCCCTGTCATCACTGTCAACGAATGAACAATTTCACTTTCTCTCTTCTTTGGGCAAATAGTGCCAAAATATCATTTGTTTTCTTTGCCCTGTTAGATACACCAGCAAAATTAATAAGAATGAGTTTGTTAAGGTGCAACTATTTTATATAAAATAAGTTTACATTTCCTCCTAAATGGGCAAGTTATTCTTGACCCAGTATTTCGATACTGTTCAATCTATTTACCTCTTCCGTTACACGACTGTAAACAATTTCATCATTAAAGTATATAAATGAAACAGAACATTTCATCAGAAAAAAATAACACATTTTGTTTCTTCTAGAAAACTTAAAAGTTTTGATTTAATGAATTTTGTTGCACAAACCAGTTCCATTTCATTCTTCTTGTGAAACAATCAAACCTAGAGAGAGCTAAATTCAATTAAAACAACGACCATGTTGAATGTAGACTTATTTAATCGTGTTAGGAAACGAAACAAATCCAGTTTAGCAAATGCTGAAGTGATGATAAAATCAGAGAACTACAAATAAGGAACATAACGAAGTCAACAACGTGCAGCAGGAGAGTGATTTCGGAAATTCTTGGAGATCAAAATATTTCTATTATGAACCCGTATCAAGCGATAACAGTCTGGCTGGATAAGTAACTCGAGTAGAATGTCTAAATTAGAATAAATGCTAGCGTATTTGAAAATGTGGGTATTATGGAAGCTGTTAGTAAAGTATGACTAAAAAGGGAAAATCAAAATCTAGATGAGTAGATGCAGGTACGCACAAAGAAGCGAGAAAAGTTAAGATAAGACGATAAAATCGTGCTATTAGTTTTGTCTATAAAATATTTTTACTATTTCTGCACACATAAATACAGTTTATAACTATGCAGTTGTTGCTTAAATAAATAAAAATGGTAAGTAGGACATTTTTAAGAAACCGTTTAAAAAGTATTTCACTCTTCTCCGGACACATTAAAACGAAGAGAAATGCACTAAAATATTATAAAAGTAAGCATATTGTAAAATGTATTTTGTTTTTAAGTCTAACGGAAGTCATTTGAAATTGAAAAACTTTGAGTTTAAAAACACAAAAACAACGCAAAAAAAGCACAAATAGAAATAAGAATTGCAGACTCCAGTTTTGGTGTTACAAGTAATAAGTAAACCTGCGAGTTTTGAGACGATGAAATAAATCCGAGAATTTTGGGGAATTAACAAGGAATTTTTACGGGAAAGATATCATTTTAAAGGCATTTATTTATTTTTAACTACTAGTATTGATTTCTTTCTTTTTTTGACAAATAATTTAGAGAAAAACATCATTATTAATTCAGTTGTCATTGCATTTTTTATAAACACTTTTGAGTCAAACTTTTAGATGAATTGATTTTAAATTTTACAATTTATGTTACTTTAAGAGACCAAATTTGGAAATCCCCCAATTAATAAATCTTATAATTTTCATTATCCTGTCACTGTGAATAGTTCTTTCTTTCTTTTTCTTGAACAATGTAAGAAAGTAATCATGGCATCTTTCCCATTAAGAATGTAAGTGTATAGTTTGTACTAACAAAAAATTGATTTAATACATCTCTCTTCCTTCCCAAAACAATTAGTAACTTCCCAAAAGTTTATCTACGTAATTTTAAAAAAATTGAAAATGTTTTTCTTTCCATTGGAAAATGTTTCAAAATTTCCATGTTTTAGAAGTTTTCAAAATTTCCTTCCCCAAAATCCCCGAGGGTTTAAATTGGGGTTTTATCACCTTTTACACTTCTAAGTTACCCCTAACACCTTTTTCAATGCCAAAAAAATTAACTTCCAGATGATTGAAAAGACAAAGCCACTTTTTTTCTTTTACTTTATTTTAAAAATTTTTCTAGATATTTTCTTCATATAAAGTACAATTTCTAGAAATTATACTTTATATGAAAGAAAAAAATATATGCTAGGACAGTACAAAAATCAATCGATTACTTTTTGAATTTTTAGATAAATGTATATCGCCTTTATACTAAATATCTTCAGTCTTTGGATATGAAACTATTAAAATATAAACAAGACTTTTGAATTTTAATATTTTATTTGAACTTGACAAAAAAATAACAGTCTTTTTTTCTATATAATCCTCTGATTGGGAAACACATATTCCCCAACGTATGAATAATTTTGATATGCCCTCCCCGAAGAAAGAAGTTGGTTGTGTCTCCAACCAGCACATTAGGCCTTAACCCCCTCATCGTTGCTGAACCTTCGCCCCCTCTAGGGTTTCCACCTCGCAGGTGAAAATCGCAGGACGACAGGTCGGGGCAGTAATTAAAATGGCAAAATTTCAGTGTCAACTTATTAAAACCAACATTATATTATTATTTGTGTATAAGTAAGAATTTTGTTATTTCTGAAAACTAGCGTTAGATGAAAGGCCGTGTCCAGAGGAGGGGATCTCTGCCCCCACCCACGGAAAATTTTCGTAATGGCGCATAAATTCGTCTACGAAATTTTCCTTGAAGTAGTGTATCGGCAGTTTTCCCCTAAAAAAATCTTAATTCCTTAATTTATAACATAGAAAATATAAAGTATGTTTTTTGTTAATTTATCACATTATTTTTTCAGAGTATATAAATATTACATTCTCTTAGTGAAAGAAAAAATTAAAAAAAAAACCTCTTTTGACAAGTTTTAAATGATAAAAAAATCATAAATAAATGAACGAAAATTAAGTATATAAAACTTAGTAGTGTCATGCATTGACAGCCTATAAAAAAGATTATGAGCAAACTTGTACAATTTTTATCATGAGGTACATTTTTAAATTATATTAACTAAAT
Organism: Octonoba sinensis; assembly: GCA_038502835.1. Taxonomy (NCBI): domain Eukaryota; kingdom Metazoa; phylum Arthropoda; class Arachnida; order Araneae; family Uloboridae; genus Octonoba; species Octonoba sinensis. Next base: position 148,023,979 of record CM076598.1, read on the forward strand.
AAATTTATTAGGATAGATATTAATACTTTTTTTACAGCAGAATAATGCAGCAAGGGAGTTATTAACCATGTTTCTGACACATTCAAAGTCATAGGCAGTGGCGTAACTAAGGGGGGGGGGGCGGTGGGGGCGGCCCTCCCTGGGTGTCACTCGTTCTGGGGTGACAAGCAAGAAAAATCAGTCTTTAATATTGAACGCTTAAGACCAAAAGACTCGTTTATATTTGATACGCCTAATATTATACATTTCTGACCATTTCAGAGTTTAAATATCGAAACCGCTCTGCCGTGGAAGTTTTTCTGACCTTATGATGACAACACAATCAAGTTTCCTCAGATTCAGAATTTTTCTTATTCAAGAAGAGATTAGAAACTAAAAACTTTTATATAAACTTAAAATATATAAAAATTTTTAATTTCTACTCTCTGGGTGGGTGTGGACTCAAAAATTTTAGTAGCCGTTTTCTGACGGTAAACATTTTTTTTTTCTAAATAAAAAATTTTAAAAAACATTTTCTTTTACCTTCATGGAAATGTCGATGGTTTTTTTCGAGCTGTCTGCCATAACCCCAAGACTGAAACTAGTACGCAAAAGTAAGTATCCTACAATCCCAATGATAGAGAAAAGTGTAGCGGTGCGAGTCAGTCCTTCAAATAGCCCTCTTTGCTCCTGCCCAGGGGGCGCGCCTTTTGGGAAAGCGGTAAAGAATGCGGCTACCACCAAAAAGATCTTGGTTCGACTCCCGGCGCTTCATAGCCACTCTCGCACCGTTACATCTGGTGACCCGGCATTTACGCACGCAGCAATGGAGACCCGAACACTCCACAGATGGCGCCACGAGATGACTTGCTCGCACGCATTCGTGCAGTCTGCACGCGCTCGCACTTGAGCCCAGCCACGGATCCGAGCAAACAGGCCCAAACTTCACTCACTCCCGCAGCAACCTCAAGCAGCCTTTCTCTCGCGCTGGTGCACCCATCTGTGGTAAAATATCGTTCACTCTTCCCCTACTCGTTCACTGGGGGTGCGGAGTCAAAAATTTTTAGCGTTTTGCTGAGTAAACATTGTTCCTTCAAATAGCACCATCTTTAAGAAACTCTCTACCCAGGAATGCGCGCCTTTTCGGAAAGCGTAAAGTACTGCGGCTAACCACCAAGACTGAAGATCTGGTTCGACTCCCGGCGCTTCATAGCCACTCTCGCACCGTTACAAAAGCATTCCACTTGTTTAGGAGAATACTACTTTTACGAGTATTTATAAATTCAATGTTTGGTTAGGGTAGAACCACTAAAGAAAAAGTTGTGTTTTTGATTCGTGAAAAATTTTTTGACAACGCAAATTGTACTAAAAGGGATGAAAACGGAAGAAAGTATGATTGCAACACGAGCAAAAACGGATAGAAAATGCCCCCTCCCCCCCGAATAGCTTCGTATTGTACAGCATCTAATGCTGAAAGAATCACGTTCGGACATCACGGTGCTAAGTTATTTAAAAATCTACAATTAAAACCAAGAAAAAACGAACGACTGTCCAAGTAGCGACCTAATAGGACCGTGGTTTTTAATGGCCACTTTTTTCCATTTAGTCGCTACGTGGAGAGTGACAAATGCGAAATTTAACCTCTCCAAGCTATGTGCAAAGAAACACATTCATGCATATTAGCTAGCTCATTTTATTCCATTCTGTTTCACACCAGAGTATTTTCCCCCTGCAACATCAGTAAAAACATTCTAAAGCATTACATATGACATTCTTGGATTTAAGATGTCTTTTCATTGATTTTAACTAAAAAGAGTATCTTTACTCAAATAACAGTTATACACTGTTAAAAATTTCAGTAAGAAAACAGTAATATAACCATTTATTTGATTGTTATCTTACCATATTTAATTACAGCAGTTGAAAAACCATTAAAAAGATGGTAAACCGCTGATTGTGAAAAAAAAAAAGCGTTTATTCGCTTTCTCCTAAAGAACGTTTAACTAACCGTAATTTACAAGCGCCACTAGATATCGTAGTTAATAAGAATCGGGCGTCCATCTTGGTTGTGGAACCTTACCGGTCGTACGTTGTTGTTAAAATATGAATAAAGATTTATTAGTTTAAATCTGCATGCGTATATAAAAAAGAAGATAGAAACACATACACACGTAAATCCAAAATTGGAGACATCGGACTCCCGAACTATTTGCGAATGAGTGAACCCATAATTTGAGCTGCTGAAGCTTGTTTGTATTTTAATTTTTGCAGTAAATAAAATTATTTTCGTCAATATACAGTAAATTTAGACCAAAAATGACTTTGGATCCAATCAAAAACCGAAATCTCATTTTTAATGCAGCTTGCGTGTTGGAAAAGAAGAATTATTGATAAATAAACGGCCGCTTCGAGTGGTGTAGAGGGCCGAATGATTAGAGCGCAAGGTTGGTATACCATACACCCGGGGCTCGATTCCCGCATGCTTCGTTTACGGTTTCTACGCCTCGAAATGGTTCAGAAACCGTAAACATTTAGTTTTGAAACAATTCTTAAATGGTTATAAAACCGTAAACTTTTGTATTTACGGCTTTTTAACCAAGCTGATTGGAAATGGTTTAGGTCCCGTAAAGATAGAGAAATGTTCCAAACCGTAAATTTAACGGTGAATTTGATGGACAGACTGCTGCCGGCTATTTAACCCTAATTTCATGATGAAATTTCTAACAGTGCAGACATTATTAAGATTATCCTTAAAGACAAAAGCAGATTTGGAAATTATATAAAAAATAATCATTCTCTCCTTCTTGTAAAATCCACTGCATTTTTTGCTATGCAAAGTGCGTACAATTTTTCGAAAGCTGAAGCTATTTTACTCTACACTATTATACAATCGGTCCTCATGCAAGCACATCTTTTAAAAATTTCATCTGATCATTTCGAAAATCCATCGCATGAAATAGGCCATTAGCGTTAATGTACATCTGGAGAAAGAATGTATGAAATAGCTTACCGTAAATGTAATAGCACCAGTGTGGTCTTGATCGAAGGTATTGAATACATAATGAGCATATTGACTTGTATCGGCGCCTTTTGGAAAGTACTGAGCGTATATGCCTTTGAAAGTTTCTTCACGAACCATGCCTGATGGACACTCCTGAAAAACATATTTGTGTCTTGAATGAAACTTTCAAAAGTAACAGGGGAGCATATAAAAAATCGAAGCTATAAAGGCGATATCGATTGATTATAAAAAAGGACGAAATAGGAAGTGCATAGTTAATCTATGAATCGTTGACTGACTAATTCCTTAGTTCGCATTTTAAGTTTTGGGTGCGAATGTTTTACTATTTTAACAGTGTAATTTATATCATTTCGGCAAATATTTCATTTAATTATTCTATTCAAGGCGTCGTAATAGCAGCGCGTCGTTGATGGGTGCTGTGGATACTACGGCTTTCGACATAATTTCACGACTAAATTTACTAGGCAGGAAATTTTTGGATGCAGAGCACATTTCTCAGAGGAAAGCTAGTTTCCTGAAGTACTTCTTGGGATGGCTGTCCCACACTTGCGTACTGAATAGGGGAACACAAGAAAACCATCAGCTACTCGATTTTAGTTAAAATTGATTGTCACAGCAAACATTGTGTTTCCTTGTTTTTGAAAGCTATCAAAGCAGAAATCAAACTCAGGAACCACAGATTCCGTGCCAACTGTGTTGATATTGGGCCACGAGTTTGGAGAAAAATATTTCATTCTTCTTTACGTTGTTCTTATAGCGACATGCGTTGATGGATGCTATAGATACTAAGGCCTTTAACGTCATTTTATGTATAAATTGTGTTTTATACACTATATAGCCAAAAGCCATACACCCTTGCGCAAATTAATTGAAACAAACTCAATAAATTGAGAAAACTAAGCAAAATTGCTATTTTATTTAAATTTATACAATCTCCAAACATTTTAGTACATAATATGATCTCCACGACTCTTTATTAACATTTGAACATAATTCGGCATGTTTTCCACCATTTTTTTATAATCATTTATAATATTTGTGTCCTTGTACCACACATGTATTAGCGCCGTGATTAACTTCTCCATAGTTGTGCAGTCCGTATTTAATAAGCGATTTTTGCATATGGCCGAGATTCTCAATTGGGTTGATATCAGGAGAGTCTCCAGGCCATTCCAATGCCTCAATTTGGTTCTCAGACATGAATTTCTTGACCATTTTGGACGTATGGCACGGGGCTAAATCCTGCTGAAAAAGTTCCGTTCCATCAGGGTATCGTTTCTTCAACTCTGGAACAACTTTTTTTATCCAGAATAGTAACGTACTGCGCAGAACACATCACACCAACAATATTTTAACATATTTTAGTATGTCTGTTGAATAATAGGAATGATTTTAAAAATTACGAAAAAAATAGTTTGTTTCAATTAATTTGCACAAGGGTGCCCTTGTGCAAATTAATCGAAACAAACTATGGTCCGAAATGGTCAAGAAATTCTTGTCTGAGAACCATATTGAAACATTGTAATGGCCTGGGAACTCTCCTGATATCAACCCAATTGAGAGTTTCTGGACTATATGCAAGAATCGCCTATTAAATATGGACTGTACAACTATGAAGAAACTAATCACGGCGCTAATTTATGTGTGGTACAAGGACACAAATATTATAAATGATTGTAAAAAATTCGCGGAATCCATGCGGAATCGTGTCCAAATGTTTATAAAGAGTAGTGGAGATCATATTATTTACTAAAATGTTTTGAGTTTGTATAAATTTAAATAAAATAGCATTTTTTCTTAGTTTTCTCAATTTATTGAGTTTGTTTCAATTAATTTGCACAAGGATGTAGGACAATTTCATTTTAGACATTTTTTCAATTTCTAGAGAAATGTATGACAAAATTTTCTGAATTTTTGGTCATATAAAAGACATGCTTCACCTACACACTTTTCAGAAAAAATTTCATCAAGCATGCTTTTAGGGCACCTACAAAAAATTGCAGAAAAGAGAAGCTGTTTTTGATTATCTTGTTGCGTAAAATGCTTGAAAAAAGCTGTAAAATCCCCAAATGTACTTGCTGTACAATATTTCTTCCGATTTTCATAAAACTAGCACGCATATTCAGGAAGTTATAATCATTTCTCCCAAAATACCAATTGCTTTCCAAAAGGCCATGAGCCCTAACATATTTTTGGCCAATAACACTCATAAGCTTTGCACAAAATTTCACCAAACTTACAGAAAAGTTGATAACATACAAGAGAATCACTAAACTGAAATTAGAGATATAAAAAACAAAACTGAATCTTAGAGAAAATATGAATACTTAAAGGAAATAATATTTTAATGCGCATGCGCGAAGGAGCAATTCCTCACTTTCACAGCGTCATACTCAAGTATACAGGGCTATTCAGAAAAAAAATCAGTTGAATATCGTGCAAATTCAGAAAAATATCCGCAATTTAGGGAATTGTTCTTCATTCTTGGAAAGAGATGAATCTTACGGTTGATGTTCACAAATCAGCCGGATGTGTTGGAATCATTCAGTGCATCTATGCAGTGATTTATGATAAGAATTCTGTATTTGTGAAGAACCTCTTTACATCCTTATATGATGAGCATTTGTTTTGGAGGATGATAAGCATTTGTTCACAAATACGCAATTTGTATCCTAAACCACAGCATAGATGGAATGACTGCGAATGAAAAACAACTCACTAAATTGCCGATATGTTTGAATTTTCAAGATATTTCGACTGAAATTTTAGTATGAGTTGGCCTATAATATTCTTGGGTATGAAGTAGGGATGTAACGAATAGGGATTTGGCCGAAAAGCCGAATAACGAATATTCTCATTTGTTCAAGGCCAAATCCGAATATTTGGCCAATGTCTTAGGTCGAATATTAAAATTTCTAGAAAATCGTTGTAACAGAAAGTATTTTCAAATTTAAAAGTATTTACAAAGTCAAACACCAATTCCACACATTAATCTATGATGTATGATTTAATTCTTGTTTGTTAAGAATCTAAAACTATCTAAAATTAATGTATTTTCTGTATTGTTATGAATGCAATAAAACTGAGAATTTCACTAACAAGTGGAATAGAAATGACAGGTTTAATATAAGCATTAGCATTATTTTACTAATCATTTAATTCAAATTAAAGAAATACTATTACTTAGGGAACTTTTACCTTGCTTAAAATAGTTTTAAGATATTTTAAAAGTTATAAAAGTTAATATTTTTATTTTATGGATTTTTTTACATACCTATTTTTAGAAGAACTGTTAAAATTCAATGCATTTAAATTTAATAGATTTTTATTTTCAAAAACCCCAATAACTTATGCTATCTTAATATTCATAATATATTCTAGGCCTTCACATTGTCCTCGTACCCAATATTCGCAATAATTTAGTCTACCCAAACTGAGTCCGACTTCCACTTTGTTAATAATAACAAAAAAAAATTCTCATATTCTCCATCATAATTAATTATTGCCAGCTTTTGGGAGCAAATGCCAAGTATAAAATACAATATTATATCTTTAAAATCTGTTTTCGTTCAGGCAAACCAAAACACAATGTTTAAAACAAGTAGTTTCTTTCTAAATTATTTTTATTTATTAAAACTATATACTAATGGCTTCGTTTGCAATAACTGTAATACAATTTTAAATGATTAAAATCTACTAATTTCTAAATTTTTTTACATTTTTACTATAGCAGAACTATTTGGCGACTTTGATCTTATTGAGTATTCGGCCAGGCCAAATATTCGGCTGGGTCATGAAATGACTGTTCGGGCAGGCCGAATACTGAATAGTGGCCGAATGTTCGATACATCCGTAGTATGAAGCTGTAAAAGTTAAAAATTGCTATCTTTCGCGCATGCGCAGTAGAAAGTTATGTCTATCTAATATTTAGTTTCTTTATTTCTAATTTCAATATAATGTTTCTCTTGTGTGTTCTCAACTTCTCTGTAATTTTGGTGAAAAGCTCTGCTTGTTACAGGCCCAAAACATGCTGGGGAAATCGGTACTTTGGAGAAAAATGATTATAACTTCCTGAATATGCGTGCTAGTTTTATGAAAATCGGAAGAAATGTTGTACAGCAAGTACATTTGGGAATTTTACAGCTTTTTCAGCATTTTACGCGACAAAATGATCGAAAACATCTTTTTTCTGCAATATTTTTCAGGTCTCCTAAATGCATGCGAGATGAAATTTTTACTGGAAAGTGTGAAGGGAAAAATGCCTTTTATATGACCAAAGATCCAAAACATTTTGTCATGTACTTTTCTAGAAATTTGAAAAAAAAAAAAAAGTCTAAAATGAAATTGTCCCTTGACTTTTTACTATGTAGTGTTACTTTCGGTGCAGTACATTATGAGAAACTTCCCTTCTAAGAAGTATTTCTAAAAGTAGCTATATTTAAGATTTCTAAAAGTGTCTTTGATTTCTCAAACCGATTATGCACTTGTATAAGGCATAATGGATTTAAGAAAGCCAGGACAATTACTATGAAGCAACAGGATGAGGATTAGACCAACGTGTCAGAATAACCTCTTTTCTCAAAGTAAAGACTGTGATGTAGGGATTTCATCTCTGGTTAGTAGACAGTTGCGGATTTGAATATTCGGGTGCGGATGAAATAACTCTGGATAAAAGGGTTTCCATTGCATGTTCTTTTGTTATAAACGAAAAGAGCAGTTAGTTGAAACGATACAAAAAGTTTTTATATATGTTATTGCAAAAACAGACCAATTTTTTGACTGTTGAACTTAAATTGTTGGTCTAGTAAAACTTTGACGCCAGTTTCTATGTCGATTAATGGATAACAAACGCAGAAACAACTCCCAAGTTGATAGGCCTTTTGTAGCTATCACTCAGAATGTGTCACACATAGTAAAATTTGAAGTTGTTTCTCTAGTATTTTTATGCGGATGATAAGTTATTCCAAACACCTTACGTTAACTCCCCATTTCTGAAAAATAAGATGTACGTCAGTTTGATATTAACTCATTCATCAGTGAAAAGTCTACAATTTTTATGCTCAACTAGCTTCCAAAATTTAAATTATTTTTATTTGTTCAAATTTGCTGAATAATTCTGGGTACTTTTCATGCATGCTTATAAATTATTTCAGTAAAAACAACCTCGGTTTATCAAATCGGAGCAACGAAGTAGAATTTTTATTCTCACTGTCCAAAGGTTAAATTTTCTAAATTGAAGATTTTTCCATTTTTTCTCTCTTTCTTCTTTTTTTGTGCATTACAGGTGAATTTGCCGCCCCCCAAAAGTGCCGCCCAAAGCATGGGCCCCGGCTTGCCGCCCCTAGATCCGGCACTGCTTAAACCCACATTTTTTTGCATCTTTTAGATTAAAAAAAAGTATAAAGAAATATATATACATAAGTATATATATTTCTCGACCATCAAGAGTTTAGCCAACATTCCTCAATATTAGATTATTGGACAAGATTGAAAGTAGAAAGAATATTTAAGAGAAACATCGCTGGAATAAAGCCAAACCCTTAATTAAATGCAGCCTCTGAAAATTAAGTTTCCGTTGACCTAATTAGGTGTTAAGGTAGCCTTAATTGAAAATATTCCAAAACACCATCAGATTACGCCTATTTATTTTTTGCCTATTTATCATTGCTTACATAAAATGTTTCAGTAAACAGACAAAATTCTAACATGGCATTTAGGTTAACATATGTTTAATTTTGGAACATTTTGGAAAAAATTAAAAGAAAAACAAAAAACTTCTTACTTTTTTACAATTCTAATTCTGATTCTGATTATTATTTAAATAACTAAGAATGCATTGTGCAAAATAGCCATTATCAATACCAAGATTGATGATACCATAAATTGTTGACAATGAAACTTGAAGTGATATTGCCGTTTATGAACAGTTTTTTCTGCCACCTATTGCACGACAGTATGTACCATCGAATAAACTATTAACAGAAAAATTACATATGCAGGTAAGTGGAGAAAATTCGAATGAAGTCCACGAAGAAGTGCACTAATTTCTAGAAAAGAAGTTTTAAGTGCAAATGAATCGAACAATTGACGGAAAAAACAAAGTGTAAATAGTGATCGATTCAAAAAATTGTTTACACTTATCCGTTAGATAGACCACAATACAACTAACAAAACCCTCAACTAGCAAAAATATTTACCCAACGTAAGTTAAATGTTATAACTAATTGGTTATGTGGTCGTTGTGATTATTTGATTATCGGCTAGAGTCAAGTAAAACTGAAACAGCGTTTTGGAGTTTGAATGCAAGTATTAATTATTTTCATCTTATAAACCTTGACTTAAACTTCTCTGAAGTATTATCCATGCAATCAGTCGTAGGATTAGCACTGGAGTTGGCAGTCCACGGTAGAATACTTCGCATGCTTTGCTTACTAGTTTGGGATTTAAGTAGGGCCTGCTTACTAATACAGCACGTGCTTCCACTCAAAAAAATAGTATTAATATAATTAGTTTGTACTAATAATTAAATTGCTTATTTGTCATTTCGAAAAAAAACCGGAGCTAATGCGAGATATCGTACTAAAAATAAGTTTAGAAATTTCAGTTTCATTCCACCAAAGTACAGTAGCTCCTCGTTATATCGCGCTTGTCGGGGGACAGCAAAAACGCGCGATATATCCGAATGCGCGATATAACCGATGTCGTTAGTAATAACTCAAAACGTGCAAGGAAATTGAGTGCCAACGTAAAAAAATTAATTTAATCTTATATAATGACAACTTTGTTAATGAAAATAGCTTAATAATAAATCCTTGGGCAATAGACATATCTCCTTCATTTTATAGGCGTTATTATCAATACAAAAAGAAATGCCAAGTGAAACGTCAACTGGTTTGAGTGGAATCATTCTGCAGGGGGTATAAGTCAACTGCACTGCTAGATGGGCGGGGCATCCCAACTGCACTGCTGTGATCTTATCTCTATGTCCGAGCTGCACTGGCATGCCTCCGGAAAAAATGTCGGAATTGCACCGGAAGTTTCCCCCATCGATGTCTTAAAATACCAGGAAACGCCAGTCCTTATAACTTATGTGCAGCCATTTATGGGCAAATAATGTGTCCGCATCTGTCAGAGTGATAGTCTGACATGAGTGAAGGTGTCATCCTCCTGCATGGCAATGCTAGGCCCCATACTGCTAAAGCAAAGCAGGATTGTTGCGACGGTTCAGGTGGGAAATCTGGACTCACCCCCCCCCCCCCCATGCAGCCCAAATTTGGCACCCAGTGACTATTTCCATTTTCCGAGGTTGAAAGAGCACTTAACCAGCAGGCGGTTCTCTTCAGACAGTGATGTGAAAATATCCACCGAGACCTAGCTCAATCTTAGACCATAAACTAGATAGACAAGGTCTGGGGGCGTGGTCGGTAAGCAGGAGTCTTTCCCCGGAAAACAGGTGACGGAGTCCTTCGGTGAGAGAGGGTTTCGTCGTGCCATGTTAATTCTCGTAGAGATTTGAAGAGTGATTTATTTTAATTTCTTATTGTATGACAGACACATTTTAGCACAATTATTTTCTATCACACGCAAGGAAACAGTTCATAGATTAATGGACAAGTGTTTTTTTATTGGTATTATCAATAATTAATTAGTAATAGTGATTTGAAAATGATCTTATATATTGAGCTCATTGAGAGTAGGAGTTAATTTCTTGCCCCCTTTTGTGAAACTTAATGTCATACAATAAAGCTCTTTGCAATGAATACAATTCGTATTGCTTTTACAAGGTTTTTAACTGACCTCAACCTCATTATGTCTTGCCCTTGAGATATCAATGCGAAAAGTAAAAACATTTGTAATATTACGTTAATAAGCCAAACATCAAATATACCTTTTCTTTTCTTTTTCAGTTCATTGAAAAATAAGGAAGGAAAAACAAAAGCGTTTAAGCTGTTTTTCTTTTCAAAATCTGAAATAAATTTAAAGAAAGCAACAGCATGAAGAAAAAATTTTAGTTTTGAAAATAGTTTTTTAAATTTTTTAAGTTCAAAAAATTATTTTCTTTAGAAAATTGTCAGTTAAAACTTTAATGTTGCTCCGATACAGTTCGTAAATCTAAAATTAATAGTCATGTGACGTTAGCCTGTAGGACTGAAAACATCGGATTGGGATCATTCATAAATGATGTCACGCTTCGAGGGGGAGGGGGGTTCGTGAAATTGTGACAAGGGGTGGGGAGGGGGTATGTTGCAGTGTGACACTTTGTGACAAAGGGGGGAGGGAGTCAAATAACTGGGAAAAAAGCGTGACATCATTTATGGACGGTCCCATTGTACCGTTAATTAAAATGCGATTGTTTTTTTAATGAATTACAGAAGATGAAGTTTGTTCTAAGATTGCAAACAAACGGAATAAATTAATTTATTATCTAAGTGTTGTGCAATACAGTCAGAAATACAATATATATGCAATATATTGGTAAGGGGGAAGCATGAAATGCATTTTAAACATAATTCTGAAAATTTAACAATTTTACTTACATTATTAAAAGTAGAGAATAAAAAATAAACTGGAGCGAACACAGACATATGTATACTGGGTGATGCAACGAACGTTCGGCCTTTCTGCGAGTATATTTCAAGCATCGTTCATGTCTTTTAAGATTTAATATTATTGAAATGTTAATTTCAACGTTGCATTTATTATTTAGGGGGCGGGCATTATTAATAAAGCAGAATGGAATTTAACTACTGGAAAAAATAGTTTAATTTCTATTGAAAATTGCTGTTGATTTTTAAATAAAATTAATTTTGTGTATTTGTTACGCATTTTTGGTATTCTTTGATATTATTTTAGAAATGGTGTAGTCATATTTTAAAGTATTTCTCAACAATTGCTTTAGTTAATTTATATATATGACTTTCTTGTTCTTCATAATCAAGAATACGATACTCCAAAAATTTAAAAATAAAATTAAAATTTACGCTTTTCATTGTTAATATTGCTATGATGTTTAATAAATCAGGTTAGTGCTTTTGTGCACAGAATGGGTCTTGATCGTTTGCCTGAAAGCAATCTCAGCTCTTTTACAGATCAGAAGCAAGTTCAGAAATTGAGAAGACTCACCCACGTGGTATAGGACGGCGAAAAGCTTTGATCTCCGACCCCTGTCAGTCAAACTGGTCCCCACTATTCCTGCTTAGGAACTAACAATGGCGAGTGAATAGAAGGGCTCGTCTAGATACTATATGGTCTAAGCTGCAGGCATGTAAGTTGGGGTGTGGGAGGAGAATTGTTGCAGCCTTTAACTGCAGCAAATTCAGAACAAAGGAAAACATTCCTTTTCGATGGCTTTGTTTAATGGGTTCAATAGGGCTCTACTTAGAAATGCAATATTTTTACTTTCGAGAGCTCAAATATAAAATTTTGGGAGACATAGAAAAAGCGCGATATACCCGAATGGGCGATATAACGAGACGCAATATAACGAGGGGTTACTGTATTATAAAGCTTGTTTGCGGCATTACGCACCCGTGCCACCCGTAGGATGCAGTACGCTGGACTACTTAAATGTAGGGGAAAAAGAGGCTAGTTCATATTTTCATAAATTTTGAAAAGAAAAAAAAAGCACTAAACACAATTTTAACGCCTCAAATATTTGTTCACAAGAATTACATTTTTACCCTTAATTTGGTTGGTACATTAAATTATTAGGCTATACTGTTTATTATATTTATTATTATTTTTTGTTCGTACTAAATCCACCACATGAGAGGCCAGTGTGGACAATCTGGAATACTGATTCAGACATAATTACAGCTCTTAAAAGTGTTAAAAAAATGTGTGTATGTAAAATCTCAACAAAATAAACTTCAATCTACAGCATGTCCCTTAGTACTATTAATCTTAATAAAGTACATTTTTAATTATATTCTAGCTAATAAATGCAGCAATTGTATCGCTTGTCCTTTCTGTATGATACATTTTCAAAAGATAATATAGCATTCAAACCATAAAAATGCTTATGTAATTGCAAAGTTTTCTCACTTGCTTAAAGCCTCTATACATTAGCTGGAGTTCTCGTTTGTTGAACTTGGTCAGTTGACAGAGAGTATCAATCGCTTCTGGTTTGAACCTCGCCTGAGGTCCATCCATTTCGTCGAACTCGCTGTCTGCCGTACAAGAAAAAAAAAATAAATAATAGTAACATTGTTTATGGCACAATCTAAAAATACTTAAACGCTATATATGCATGTGCTTCATTTAATTCATTGCTACAATATAACATCACTTAATTTAAAACATCTAAATAATTTTCAAAAAACTAAATTTCACACGTTTGTGAAATGCCCATAAAACAAAACAACGGTTATTTATATATATTGTAGAATTTTATTGTAAAGTACTGAGGGGGTGTTTCAAAGAAAAAGCAGCAATGAATGACAAAAATGAAAGTTACGATAAATACGTTTTACAGAAAGTACCTGAAAGAGAAAAACTGAATGTATTCACACTAAAAATAAAACAAAGAGAAAAAGTGTCTCTGACACTCCCGCGCATTCTTCGTGATTGTATTATGAGTAAACCACACACTTGGTGCAAAGGGCTAGTTCATTTCTTTATGAAGCGCTTCACCGATGTGGTTCCTCCGGTTTCTCCCTGTGACGTCACTGTGCTGACTGACCACCTTGGAGAACCTAGGAGGTGGCTAGATGATGCCCGAGTGCTTGGACGCTGGGAAAAATATAATTAGAAATATTTTTCCTTGCGTCCATATCAATAATTTTCTGAAGTTAAATTTTAAAACGTTTGGGTTTCGTGAAAATGCAGTTTGTTGGCATCTGGTTGCTCTCTTGCCTGGAGTATTGCTGGTTTTAATTAGCAACCACTCTCAGGCGCAACAGGGGGGTTCCTTGGGAACTTCCTGTTTTTTCGACGTTGTTTACAAAAAAAGGGTCGAATGTTTTCAGTATAATGTTCAACTGATTTAACGAATTAGATTCCGTGGGAATTATTTTTACTCACGCCCAAAAATGCAGTTAGCAAATAATATTTTAAAAATTTCCCTCGAACCAGTAATTTTTGTGGGGAGGGATTTTTTTACCAGGCCCAAAATCAGTTTCCCTCGGCTGTGTATTTTTTTTTTAATTTTTCAAGAAATAAGAAGAGAGATGGAGTTATAAAAAAACACTACATCGCGTTAGCACGAGGCTCAGTTCGCCAGCTCAAAAAAGATTACATTTCAGCAGTTTTTTTGGCCTTCTCGTATTTTTTTAGAAAGCAGGTGCTCTAAGCTCATTGCAGTTATACATTAACATGTCATCCTGTGCGGTAGCAACATGCCGGAATACTCATAAAAATACAAAAGGTAAAGGTATAACGTTTCATTCATTTCCAAAACAAAATAGTTTACTGTGCAAAGAATGGCTCAATAAATGCCGCCGCCAAGATTCTGTGAACATTCAGTATGCCAGAATATGCAGCAATCATTTTACAGAGGCTGATTATGAAGATGATATGAAAAATCGCTTGCAGGGACTCCCGATGCGGAAAATTCTAAAATCTGATGCTGTGCCGAAGATTGATATTTCTTCTGCTACCTCTGAGAGTAACTCCCTTCGAATGCAAAGGCTGAAAAAACGAAGTACGTTAAGCACAGCTTTAGAGAAATTAAACAAGGTGAGCCCAAAAAAGTTATCATCATCAGAGTTCAAAGCTGAAGAAAATATAGATTTTCTTGACCATGACAATCTTGAAATTTTGATCTTAAAAAATAAAATAGAAGCTCTAGAACATGAGTTAAAACTTACAAAAAATGACAGAAATAGAATTAGAAAAGAATCTCTTCGGCGAATGAAGCGGTGGAATAAATCACGAAAGTCTTTTTTAAATAAGATTCAAGAGCAAAAGAGTGAAATACGAAAAATGCGTTTAAAACTAAAAAAGCAACATAATTTAGAAACAAAACTTAGTTGTATGTTCTCTAAAACGCAAATACAGGCATTAAAGAGAGAATCGCAAAAAATAAGATGGACTGTGGAAGACATTTCTCGTTGCATAGTTATTCGCGCTCTGTCTGCGAAAGCTTATGATTTTTGGAAATTTAAGATGCAGATTCCACTGCCTAGCGCAAGCACTTTGAAACGTTGGTGCGCAAAATTTTCTTGTGCCCCTGGTTTACAAAAAAATGTTTTGTTGCTGATGAAGATGAATTCGGAGAATGCAACTAATCTAGAAAGAATGTGTGTTCTGAGTTTTGATGAGATGCATGTGTCATCAAATTTATGTTACGACACTGGAATGGACGAGATTCTCGGTCCGTTTAGAAAAGTGCAATTTGTCCTTTTAAGGGGATTGTTCTCGAATTGGAAGCAGCCAGTTTATTATGATTTCGAAGTGAAAATGGACAAAGAGTTACTTTTTAGAATCATAACACAATTAGAAAACATTAATGTAAGCGTCAAAGCAATAGTCTCCAATTTAGGAGGTTGCGGAACGCTTTGGAAGGAATTAAATATAACACTGCAGCAAAGCTTTTTTTTCAATCCTGTGAAAAGCTCTTCAAAAATTCATGTGTTCGCAGATATGCCCCACTACATAAAATTACTCAGAAATTACTTTTTAGATAGTGGTTTGCTTTTAAAAGATGGGACAAAAATAACAACTGCAATTATTGAAGAACTACTGAACAAAGACAATGGTGAAGTTCAGCTATGCCACAAACTGAAACCAGCCTATTTACATGTTAAAGGCAATGATCGCCAAAAAGTTACCCCAGCAAAACATTGTTTTCAGCTACTGTAGCAACAAGCATATTAAGATTAACTGGGAATCTTAAAGCTTGTAATTTTTTAAAATTGATCGACAGTTTTTTTTGATATAATGAACAGTAAGCATCACGATCCAAACCCAGGGAAAAATTTGCGAGCGGCATTTGGAAATCCAAAACATTTTGCTGAGCAAAAAGATATTTTACTTAAAGTAAAAGAAGAGATAAACGATATGAGAGTTACAGGGAAGAAAGGGCTCCTACCATTCCAGAAAGGAATTATAATTTCTATAAATTCTCTATTAGCTTTACATGAAGATTTAAAGTGCGATGGAGTAAAATATCTGCATACTGCTAGGCTCACGAAAGATGCCTTAGAAAGCCTTTTCAGTCAAATACGAGGACTTGGACGATTTGATGATCACCCAAGCCCTTCAGAAGTAATTAAACGGTTAAAACATTTATTAATGTGTAACAAGCTCCCTAATTTATCAGCCAAAGTAAACACAGAATGCCACAGCGAAAAAGAAAGTGCCTATTTAAGTGCTGAATTACTCAAAAATGCTTTTGAAAATGAGTTTCAGGAGAACATTGTTGCAGAAAATTCAAATGAAGAGGAATTCCTTCTCACAGACGATCCCATTCCAATGTCTTGGGAAATCGAAATGATGAATCCGGCTGAAAATGAAAATATTGAAACTTTGGAAAAAGAAGCGTTAGCCTACATCGCTGGATATATTGCCCATAAGGTTAGGAGCGTCGATGGCTCCTTAGGAACAATATCGGCCAAATCTCAACAAGAGGATGATCATTTAAAGTGGACTAAAATGTTGTCTTTGGGCGGACTTACTCTTCCATCATCTTCTTGGATGAACACCGTTTACGAGATGGACAGCATATTTCGGTGTGTTCATGGATCCTCTTTCCGAAAGGGTAAAGGAGTCATACGGGAACTTATTAATGAACTTCAAGAACGTTTTCCGACAGTTGAAAAAAAGCGCAATTCGGCTGTTCTGCCGTTTGAGAACATTTATAAGGATCCGGCAAATCAACAGAAAAAACTCAGTTTCATCCAAGTGAAAAGAAATGCAGAAAGTTCAAAAATGGGTGAAATCGAAAAAGATAAAAACTTGAATCAAGTAAGCTCCTTTTTTTTTTAAATTCCAAATTTAGTGTCCTTAATGATATTATGTTGGTACACAAAATTTTAGAAACAAAGAATCTAAGTCATTATTCCTTTTTTAATTTGTATTTTAATTTGCATTGTACTAAAAGAAATGTTCTTTTTTTTTTTTTTTCAAGTTCTTAGAACTTCATTTTTGTCTGTATCAAAATTGAATTAATTAAGTATATTACAACCACCTCATAACACCAAAATCTGTTTGCGTTTGAAAAAAAAAAACTCTTTTTTTATCAATTTTGTTCTTAGCAGTACGCGTTTTTTCTCCTGCGATCTCTGTATTTCTCTGCGATCTCTCTCTCTCTCTGCGAACTCTGCTGTTCGTTTCAGCTGGAATTTTCATAGCAGACTCTTTCTTGATACCAACTGACGTAAATTCTACGTTTTCTACGGCATGGGTCAGGCTTTATAGTTCATTTCCTTTTTCCCAAATTCCAATTTGACGCAAGCACCCTTACTTAAGCATGCATTGGTTACCAGAAGAGACAGCTGTATTCCACCCCTGGTGCGGTTCTTTATTTGTTGAAAACTCACGATAAAGTTCATGGAATTCATGTAGTCATTGCTGTCGATCAAATTCAATAAGAACATGAAAGTGCTAGAAACAAACTTGCGTCTTCATGTTCGTTTATTCATTTATATATATGCATTATTTCATTTATATATTTTCACTTAGACCTATTATACTTATTACAAAAAAAGTTGAACTTAATCTAAATGTGATATTAATAATATATTTTAGATAAAGGAGAGTGTTGAGAAGTACGGAATTTACACAAAATAAATAAATAAATAAATTTTCTGATTTATTTGCATCTATAAATCAACAAACTTTCTGATTTATTTATATGAATTGATTTGAATAACTAAAATTTAGAAAGTCCGACAATAAGGTAATAAATCACTTGGAGGTAAATTTTCGATCACGCTAACAGTCCGTTCTGTTCGAGCAAAACGTTTAACATGGTCGTGAACTAAAATTCGAAAATAAACAGAACTTAGGTTTAATGGTAATATATTTTTTTAGATTAAAATGAAAAAAGTAGAAAAAAAATCGTAAGCTTAAAAGTATAGATATTTTCAAACCGATATCGCCCTCTTAGGTTGTACTAATATGATAGTCTTACCAGAGCATTGCTCTTTTATGTGTCTCGAAAAATTGGTCGGTCAGCCTTTCCGGTTTTCTCCAGAACCACAGCTGAAATAGTTGAAAAAGTGAAAGGTAGCATTTTTTTAAACTGAATTTTAAGCTCTATCGAGTTCGGAAAAACTTTTTACTGCTTGACTGAAAAAGTTTTTTCCCTTCCAGCATCGATTTTAAGAATTAAGTAAGAAGCATATTTCTTTCCGGTTAGATTTTGTTGTCGGAAAGAAACATTTTCCGAGATTCGAGTGATGTATGGGTTCTCTAAAAAAAGAAATTTATCGAAAGAGTTAATAACTTAAGCTATGCTCTTTCAAGCAAAATGCAGTTTGAGAATGCCTTTGTGTTACCACTATTTAACGAAAATATCCTGTACTTCTCACAATATTATGTACACCGATTATACTTCACAAAATTATGCTGTTTAAGTAGGGTATTTGGACTTGTTCGAGAAACTGTTTTATGTAATACATCCTCTTGATGAAAATAGGAAAATAGAGAAGCACATCTTTTTCTGCTTCAATCGATGCTCCTTCCGTCTTCACCTGCCGCGTTCATCTAATCGAATGGCACTTGAATCTAGCCATTTACTAGTGGAGTTTAATCCATTAATATATACAAACCTCAATTTTAATCACATAAATAACACGATCACTATGTTTTAGATTTAGCACAGTAAGATTTAAGTACACTTGCTATTATTTAAATATAAATGAAGATATCATATGGCACAGGCATTTCCGAAGATGTATCATTTATTTCAGAGCGCTACAACTTAAAACTGATAACTTTCTTAGGAGAAACACAAGAAAATTAAAAAAAAAAATAGTTTTCTTTTGAATTCAAGTTCATCTAGGATTAAATCAAGTTTTGGAGTTTTATACTCTTACGTGGGCATTATTGTTTTTAAACATGCGCTCAATTTTGTGCAGTAATTATGAAATTATCTCATAATTCATCCTAGCTATTAATTTGACTCATCTCAATTAACTCAAATGTATAATGCCAAATAATTTGCTGCAATTGTCTTTTTTCTTGAGTTATGGAGCTGTTGCACTGGAAATGCGATATGTTACTCTGTGGCGAGACCTTTGAAAGTACTTTGGGTATGATTCTTATGCTCTAAGCTATGAATACATATGATAATATTTAATACCAGACGTTGTTACATTAGTTTTGCCTTCATTGAAGGCAAATTCACTTCCTAATGGGATAGGTCTTCAAAAAATTCATTTAATGAGATAAAACACTGGGTTCATGATTCTTTAAATCTAATAAGAGCATAGAAATTGTTTGGAGACATACTATAAGTAATTATTATAAACTGAAATGTGTTGCAAATGTGAAGAGGGGAAAAAACTAATATTTTCTTTCGGTAACTGAAAAAGGAACTAAGCTGTATCACAGGAAGGTCGAATGCTGAATGATGGAAAAACAATTTTAATAAATAATAATTTCGGGCAGTACTGTTTTGGTCAATCGGATGCCGTTTCCTCTTGATTTGGAAAATCATTAATGGTGATGTGGTGGATGTGATTATAGCGGAAATGTTGAAGTACGCACTCTAAGAAAAAAACTCTCACTTTCGAGGATTCTTCAATCGACAAGAAAATTTCGTCAATTACAACGATTCTTTCCTCGCGCGATCACGTGACTTAAAAAAGTTACTAAACAAATTTCGTCAATTTCACGAAAGTTTTACTCGGAGCATTTTTCACGAAGCCATTTCGTCAAATACGACAATTTCCAAAAACAAAACATTTCTTTTAAATCTTATGCACACATATAAAAATTTGCTCTGTTCTATTTTCCAGTTTTAAGTTGACCCATTTTTACATCTTACGATTCAGGATTTCTATTTTAAAAATACTTGCAGAAATTTTATTTAAGTTTTGATTTTAAAATGTATAGTGTTGCTCGCATACATAGTCTGTCCAAAAATACGCAACTTGAGCTACTACGGTCACTTTGAGCTGAAGTTTCGTCATCGTACTGCTAGTGCTGTTGACTGAGGGACGTACTTGAGGTTCAGTAACCGTTAGACCGTCGTGTGATTACCCGTGAGTTACTGGCCTGTAATTCCATCACCTCGTTAGATCACCCTCCCTACTCTCTAGACTTAGCCCAAAGACTTATTTTTGTTCCATAAAAGTAATATCATTATGCTGGGGCGGCATTAGAACGACGTGAAGGGGCTTAAACTTGAAACGACAAGGATTATGAAGAGCCTGACTTCTAAACAGTAAGGATTATGAACAGAATGACTTCTGAACGACAAGGATTATGAAGAGACTTACTGAAGGGATGTTTTCAACCATCGAAACAGAGGTAGGACTGTTACTACAAATGGGAAGTATTTTGAGGAGTAAAATATTGATTTACCCGACATTTTGTAAAATAAAGTTTTCACAACATCAGCTGGCGTATTTGCTGGACAGACTACGTACGATCGAAAACGTACGATCGATTCTTTTATAGGCCATTTTTTAAAGTTTTTTTGCGGGTATTTTGACGAGTGTCAAAACTCACGAATGCAATTTTCGATAAACTTGTCTCTTGTTAACCAATGTAATATTTTGGATGGACAGTGTATGAATGTTTGCCTTATACTAATTTGGTCATCAATTGTACAAATTTTAGTTATGTTAATATGTTATAGTGACATTTGATTGCAATTATCATTTATTTCTTTATGGTAAATAAGTACTTTTTGGACGTGTTCACTGATCATAAATAGTAAAAAAATAATATTACGTCTTGCTGTTATACTACTTTTTGACAGCAGTCATAAATTTAATGATAAATGAATAGCGTTGCTGCATTATGGAAGATTTATTTTTGTGTTTGAGTCATTATTCCATGTCAAATCAACAAGCGTCTCAACTTAACCATCACCAATTTCAACAAAACTTACAGAGTTAAATATATCATTAAGATGATAAAAAAAAATTTTTTTTCAGAATTTTTGAGCTCTCTGTTTTTTGCGCGGGGTCCCTTAAGAAAGGCGAAAAATGACGAAAAGAGAAGTTCGGGTACTTACAAAACAATTTTTTTCTCAGCCCCTATTTGGGCTAGAGTGATTCATTTGATGTCAGTTTAACCACCCTGCGGTTCATGACGAGATATCTCATCCGTTTGACGTGTAAATCTGGGACTACCCAACCGCAGGGTTATTAAAGCTCTTGGAATAGGGTTTCATATGATATATCACGCCGCAAGATTTTATGAGATTAAATTTTCAAGGTCACTGAAACCATTATTTGACCTAGAATATCTCAAAAAGTGTATTTTTCATAAATTTGAAAAAATATACTTTTGGCTCCCTAGTATGGTGCAGATGTGGTAAAAGTTTCAGAATGGGATTGCAACACTCTCAGAAACGCATGCTCAAATCTCACGAAACTTTCGTCGTGTTTGACGAAATGGCTTCGTGAAAAATGCTCCGAGTAAACCTTTCGTCAATTTGGCGAAATTTGTGTAGTAACTTTTTAAAGTCACGTGATCGCGCGAGGAAAGAATCGTTGTAAATGACGAAATTTTATTGACGATTCATAAATCGTCAAAAGTGAGAGTTCTATTTCTGAGAATGAATGTATTCATGGAGAAAGCGAATTTTAACCTTTTAACTTCTCATAACTGAATTGCAATGTTCATTGTTTCGGAGCATATTTCCAGAAGTACTGCACATCAAAACGCAAAACTTATGGTTATACATTGTCGGATGAATTACTTTCTGGTAGTAAGCCAATTAATCTTAATTAACGTATAACAATTTAACCAAACATTGCTTTTTAGGGGATCAAAAAATTGTCCTGATCACAAAAGTCAAGGAATTGAATGAAAATGCTTTTGAGCTTTACTGCATTAGATGTATCAACGATAAACAATAAACCAAGTTTTAAAGAGAACATGCCTTGAGACATTCGTCAGACCCACTGAAGTTCACCACTATGCTTTTTGATAAACTTCTGAACTTTTCCAACACTCATGTTTTTTAAATTTTTATTTTCAGTTTCGTTTTTCTCATCTACATCTACACCCTAGCAACAGAAATTCATTAGAAATGTTGATGTAGAACCAAACCATTTTTCAGTATTTGAGATCACCCTAGAAAGCTGCTAAACATTCTACTCTTAAGTAATTTGAAAGGGAAAATGCGTTTAGCTACATCTGATAATTATTCAGTGAAAAAACGCATTGCAATCCCATTCTGAAATTCTTACCACATGCACGCAGCATTAAGGGGCAAAAAATGTATTTTTTTTTTGAAGATTTTTGAAAAAGGCGCTTTTTGGGATATTCAAGGTCACATAATGGTTGCATTGACTTTGAAAATTTAATCTCCTAAAACCTTGCCGAGTGATATATCACATGAAACCCTATCCCAGGTTCTTTAAAATCACACCAAACGAATCGCATACCTAATAGGAGCGAAGAAAAAAAATTGTTTTGTAAGTATCCGCACTTTGCTATTTGTTCTTTTTTCGCCTTTTTTAAGGAGCCGCATATAAAAAATTGATCGCTTAAAAATCTGAAAAAATATTTTTTCGAATCAAGTTATGTGCAGACCTAGTTCTGCGAGTTTCATTCGAATTAATTGACATGAATCTGAAAAGTTTTTTTTTTTTGTTGATTTGACGTGGAATAAACCATTTGACATCTGGATCTTCTAATGCGTGGCTACATATGTAGAATCTGGGTGTTTTTTATGCCTGAATTAAAGAACTGTTTTCAGATAAAATGCACAAAGTGCTTAAAAGAAAAAAAACTAAATGAGGAATTAAAAGTTTTTGGAAAGTTTTCTCAAGCGTTAAAATTGCAAATGAGTGTAACATAATTGATTGTGAACTCTTATTATCATCATTATTATTATTATTAATATTTCGTACCGAAAAACTGTCGTAGCAATGCAGCTTGGAGCAAATCCAAAATTAACTTTCCATGTTTTCTAAACGTTTTTAGTTTTGCTTTTAATTTGGAACATTTCCTGCTTTTCAGCCAATTCTTGTTCACTGTTCACCAAGCTATCGCAACCGTGTATTGATGTTATCATCTAGGTTTTATTCCAATTTTACATCAAAAGATTAACAAAACATTTGGCTTTTGACTGCACTTTACTTTAAAATACTAAATTAAGGGGTTAGTGGAAGGTAATTTGTACGATAAATAACAAAAAATGCTAAAAGGCTTTTATTTGTAAAAGTATATTCAGTCCTTGTAGTAAATAATGCTAGGGTATTTGAAATTAAATAAAAACATACATCAAGAGGTTCTGCAGAACAAATATTAAATAAAAAAGCACAAATATTCTTTTATTGCATTTTACTCAAAGTTTTCAAGATTTTATACTCCAAGGGTTATAACTCGTATTCAAAATACATAAAATTTCTAATTTATCTTCATGTTTTACTTTGTAATGCAATTTAGTATGCATTTTAAAACTCGAGTTCATCAAGATTGCTAATATCCAATTAAAAACCATTAGCACACTTCATTTCCGTAAAAATTAAGGCTAAATACGTAAATAAAATAAAAGAAACTCTCAAAGTTTAATTTTCTAGGAATACGACTGTTCGTTTATTGCTCTAACGGCAAAATTAAATTAGCGATAAGTGCCGCTGTTTAAAATCTACTAATAAGTAGTCGCTTCATCTCGCCAAATAATCATGTGACTATTCAGAATGTTTTACATGTTGACAGCTGAAATATAATTTTAACGCTCGTTCTAGTTTTATGTTCAGTCAGTAAATATTTATTTCTAATAGGATTTTTTAAAATCTTCGCTTTGATTTCTTAAAAACAGAGTACACTCACTGCAATAAGTGAGCTACTTTATCATTAGTGTCACAATGTGATAATCATAGTAGTATTACTGTTATTGTTGAGAAAATTCACATTACATTAATCAAGGTTAAGTAAATGCATCTATATTGGAATATTGCACTTGAGGAAAAAAGTCATAATTTAGTAAAATTCAATTTCACTAAATAATTAATTGACTTTCATCAATGTGTGGATGCGGAAGCAACATTCCTTTATATTTAACTCTGGAACTCGTATAAGAAATCAAAATCAGTAACAGTACCTGATTAATGCAATGATTTTCGACATAACGATGTCCGATTGTGTAATAAAATAACAATTATTATTTTTCTACATTAGTGGTATGAATATGAATAAGTAAACAGCATATATCCTTTAGATAAAACATCTAAGATAGAAACATCCAGGGTAGTTCTAATGTCCAGAATGTATGGACACTAACAGAATGGAAACTGTCAAGGAATGGAAGTATTCAAGGATGCGAGATGGGAAAGCAAAGAGTTGGCATTGTGTTAGTAAGACTCAGAAGTCAGAACAGTTTTCATATGGGAACCAAAATGAAATTTCTGTGGAAGGAGTTGAACATATGTTTCTTGGAAGAGGTGATGAATTTTTTTCCACATGGAATTAGATGGAGGGATTTGAGGGCATCATGCAAAAAAGACCATTTTTCCTACTTGCTTCTTCTTCCATTCTGTTGTTCTCTTGAGCTTGCTGTTGTTGAATCTTCTGTTTCATCCTTTGAAGTGAAGGGCGAAGACATGGCGATATATGTGTCGCTAAGAATTCCAGTACTGTTAACCGGATAGTTTCTGAATCCAGAATCAAAAGACATTTGCAGTTAGACACTTTGCGTCAATCAGTGACTTCATTTATAATATCAATCCGAGAAATATGAAAAACATTTTTTATCGAGGATAGAGTAGCTTATCACCTGCGGAGAATATGTTTAACACTGCTTACATTTACACCACATGCAGTCAAAACTTTAAACATAAAAAAATTAAAATAATTTCATTTGGAAATACATAGGGAAATTTATAAATTCAGCATTCGTAGAGGAAAACATACATTCGTTTGGATTTATCTAGTCCAAGTGACGTCATAGCGTAATCAACAAATCATGATCCTCTTGACGAAAACAATTTTTAAATATAGAATGAAAAATGCTAATCAATCAACACGACGAAATCATTGATTGCATTGTGAAAAGCCTATCACCTACCTACGCTGAAGATCTTTTCGTGGTTGTCATAATGGGTATGAATGTAGATGTATTAATGAATTACTAACTGGCTTCATCATAAGAACGTGTGGATTAGACATCTTACTACAAAAACTTTATTGCTTCACTGAGGCGAAACTAGCGATTCACAAAACCCGCGACTGCGGGTGGGCCCTGGAGGTTAAGGGGCGCTCGGTCAAGTTTCAAATATGCCATACTATGCAGGGAGCGTAAATACAATTCACGACTAAGGGGGCATTTTCATGTTGCGGGGAAGGGGGGCGCATATTAGTCAAGTTACGCCATTGTTGCTTCAATCTCTATTTTCAAAAGTTTTCCTTTCCTTGAGTTTTTTCCTTTCTTTTTTACTTTATTTTTAGAAAGGGGCGAAATTTCAATATATTTTAAAGAACATATACCTAAACTTCGGTTTCTCAAAAAGAGATAGATTGAAATTAAAACCAATTTTCAAGCAAAAATGTAAAGTGCGAACACATCATAGCGTAAAAATTAATTTAATAGAAAAATTCTATAATCCTTTTCAAATTTTACGGTCAACTCATTTTCATCCAAAAAACAAACAAACAAACAAACAATAGGAATTATACAATGGAAACAATCTAATTATTTTTGTTTTTTTGCTGAATCAGTCAAACTCCACGCTGCTCTTACACTGCTTGGTGATTTGCCAAGTTGCAAAAAAGTTCTGAGCAAGACTTTCGATTACGCTAATGCAAAGCGAGAAGAAATGCGCAGAGAGAAATGAGTTTTCAGTTTATGCTCATACAGATGCGCACTACATTAAGCTGAGTTGCCTTTATGTACTATAGTTGCGAAAAGTACTTTGAGAACTGTAACTCGGATTCAAATTCAATCTACCGAACATTGTTTATTATTAATATGACAAAGAAAAAAGAAGTTGTTTAAATTTCGACATCATGGCTATAAAAAAACAAAAATAAAACTATCAAATTTAACAAAGTAAAATACGTTGCATATTTCATAATTTTATTTAAATAACATGAATGCAATATTAATTTATATATAAGATGAGTTTAAATCTAGTGAACACATTTATAAAAATCACGACTATGTCTTCTTAAGCCATAATCATTGTTAGTCGTAAAAGTAAAATTAAACAAAATACATTGTTATCAGTAAATAATATTTTGCTGTAGTACTTTAAATGGACTATGATTTATAAAAATTGTTGGAATAACAGGGCAAGGTAAGCAATTTCAATTATTTAGCGGAATCACCTTGAAATATGACGATGCAGCGGGGTAAAGCTCGATCATAGGGTAGGCAAACGGATCAATGTTATTTGTGTTTTGAGATAAAAACGATTAATTTTTAACCGTGAACCTCAATGCTAAATATCTTCTACTAATTCAAAAAACTATTTTTTATTCATTCAGTTTTTATTAAAATATATCTCTCTTCAAGTTTGTTTAAGACAATTTAAATGTTGATGCTGAAATTTTCTCCGTAGAGACTAATTTGTCTTTTGAATGATGTTGAAAACTAATTTAAAAAATGAACAAAAGACTTAGGTGTGCTTCTCTCTAAACATCTTTCGAAAAAACACCTCTAATTGAATCGGATAAAAGAAAAAGTTAATAAAAGAGAGGGGCAGGCAATGATACATACAAATATAAATTTCCTCCATCTCATAAACCAAATGTTAAAAAAAAAAAAAAAATTAAGTATTTACTACATTCATTCACTTATTTTCGAATTGTCTTTAAAAAATTTTACTGAGCATAGCGCTTGTGTGTAAAGCCTTTTCTGTTTTATCACATTCTCCTGCTATTTTTATTTTTAAGGAAATGTAAGCTAAAAAAATTATTTTTACAGTGTATAAAAATCTTTAAATGATTTTTTTTACCATGCTTTTTAGAAGGCCAATTCAAATCCCTACTTGGTTCCTTCAATTTCTTTAAAAAAGCTATTTTTTTATTGGTGAAAGTAAATTATTTTGTGTTCTAAGCTCGAAAATGATAAATCTTTTTAACAGTAAGCAGGTTTTTTTTTGTTGGGCCTACGGGTAGTTAAATATGTGACATATTTTCCTGTAAGCAGCAGTTTTCCCAGCGATGCACGGAAGTTTTTAATTAAATAAATAAAAAGGGAACAGAAGTTTGATACTATATTTAGCAACTCTAATAAATGACGTGTTTAAGATAAATATCTGCATGGGAATAATTATTAAGATTGCATAAAAAGGGTTTTGTAAAATGGTTTTCCAACCTTACCGCCTAAAACAGCTTTACAATATACTTTATACAGATCCCCAAAACCACAGTTATCACAAAACCGATATCATTTATAACAGATTACTTTTATCTGCTTAACTTGTCACTGTCAATCGACTCATTCCCTGAATTCATCATAAAAGCTATTTAGATATACAAAAACAACACTAATGAAAGCAAAATTACAGAAAGTATAAAATGATTCGATTTGAATTCAAGGCGGGGAATTTCTCTGCGAAAATTGTCAAGAAAGCAAGACTCCAAGCCCAAGATTTAGCAATACTCCGAAACACATAAGCAATCGCGAAATTTAAAGAGAAGTGTAAGGAACTTCGAATTCAATTTTAACGATGAAAATTTTCTCTTCGTCGCATGGCATGCGAGTCCGACCGTACGGGCACAAAAACGCCGAACGTGTGAGATGCTACGTCGACCAAGAAGCAGTGGTGGCGCTAGAGATTTTCCGACGGGGGGACAACAGGGTCCGTCATTGAGGTGACCGGATAAGATTCCCCCCCCTCCCCCCGACTGTTAGACGTTTTTCGCTTTTCTTCATACTTTTGTTTTTGCTATGAATCTTTTCCACCTCTTAACTAAATTAGAAAAATACATATATATATATATAGTATGTAAAAAAGTCCAATCAAAATGCCCAACATTCGAAAAGAATGCAACAAATTGCTGCAGCAAGAAGCAGAAATTTCTGTATCTTCTGCGCAAAATTTTATTTAAAAAAATGTTCATGTGAGTACATTAATTCTTTAGCTCAGTTTTGATGGATACTGAATCATATGCAAGTTTTACCCAATTGCTTTTACTCTGGCATTTATACCAACTAATATTTTTCATTTCACAAAATTTTGTTTTCAGATTTTAAGCCAATTTGAGTAGTCTATGATAGAAAATCGATGTTGCCTCTAGCAGGAGGTCCCACTTTACTTCATGTCA
Source organism: Octonoba sinensis (assembly GCA_038502835.1). Classification (NCBI taxonomy): domain Eukaryota; kingdom Metazoa; phylum Arthropoda; class Arachnida; order Araneae; family Uloboridae; genus Octonoba; species Octonoba sinensis. The sequence goes on from CM076598.1 coordinate 148,052,321, forward strand.
TTACTTCTCAACATATAGTTTCAAGACGCATAATACATAGAGCAATACCACTTATCTACACCGTTTAGTAATAATAAAACATGAACTATGCATCCGCAGCAGAAAACTGATCTCCCCCCCTTCCCTCCAGCAAAATATACATTACATACGTATACATTGGCATTTGCACCATTTTTGTACTTGCAAATAAACAGACTACAATCTGCAATCATAAATACAAAAAATAATATAGCTTGTTTTAAAAAAGGAAATTTAATAGGACTCCTCGAACGATATAATTCTACCAATTGAAGGCAACCTGATTGAACTCTAAAGATAAATGTAGCTTTATAGGTTCGGGTCCGTCCAACAAAAGCCGACTCCTGCGGTCTGGATTAAGCCCAGTCATTTTCAGGCTCCTATTCTTATTGGAAAGATGAATCTACAATAATATTTGCAAAAGTGCAAGTGAACGCTGTAAGTAAATTGATTTCAAAATTGTTTTTAACAGCCTCCCCTTTCCTTTTTCCCGCATTTTTCGAGGGAAAACAAAAGAAATGAGTGAGGAAATAATTACAATAAGAACATCAACCTTGATTGTTAGATCCACTCACAGTGAAATTTTTTCGGCAAAATTATTCTGCATTTTGCGCACACGAACAGCATGAGATATTGGAGAAATATTTGCTTAAAATATTAAACACCAACCTGCTATTATCATATCTCCCATGATAATAGGTTGCTCGGCAATGATTCGAAATTGCCCCCCCCCCCCCCCCCGGAAGGCAAGTATTGCTAAAGATAGCACGAGTAACGAAGTACAACTAAAATTTTCCTACTTTGGGTCAAATTTTCAGAGAGATGGTAAAATCGCAAAGAAATTGCCCATTCCTGAGCAAATCCTGTATCTACGCCCAGGTCAGACAGTCACTCCCGATATGCTTTGCAATTAAGGAAACAACATTATTTATACCAGTTGTAAATAGTTAGGAGACTAATAATGCAGTAATGGCTTACTTGTAAACTCCGTTCACTTTGCCATGCTAAAGTAGTTTAGTGGAGAATAAAAAGTACTAGTCAGTACAGAAGGAGAAAAGCAAGAACACTTGACAAATGCAATGTTAAGAAGCAGTGACTGCCCCAATGACTTCCCTTCATACCTTTCATCCCTCCCCTACCCCTGCTGATGTCGTTTAGACCTATTTTTTTTAATAAAAACTTTTTTTAGTAAGATTTTAAAAATACCCTCGAATGCCCTCAATTTATAAATACCCCCCAAAATACTAACCGTCTCGTAACCCGCCGCTGACGCCTAGATCAGTCATTAATACTAATTATTCGAAATGACAAAGCTTTCTATCTAGAGTGAAATACACACCATCCCCCCCCCCCCCCCATGGCTCTGATTTTTCCATTTCCTATGTTAAGAGCAGGCCGCAGGCTGGGGACATTGAGTTCTATAGGCAGGATGGTATTTTCGAGATACTGAGGGACTCGGGTCAAACTGCAGGATGGTTGATCTCTAAAACGACGCAAAACAGTTTTCCTTCATCCTGAATTTTTTTCCCGATTTCATCCTCGAAAGAAATGTTTATCATGTACGTCAAATGCTAATACAAAGAGATTCCCCGACGAACTATTAAAATTTCCCCGACGGGGGGGGGGATGCAGCTGCGCCCTGCCCCCTAGCTGGAGCCGTTCCTGCCAAGAAGGGGTCATTATAGAAAGAGAAAAATTGAAAAATATGAATATAAATACAAATTTTTTTATGAAATGAGAGGAGAGAAATCTGAAGTACTAATTGCAAACGACTCTGTTGGTCTTGTAGAATCGCTCCTTAAAGCCAAAATTTCTACTCTGACATATCTTAAAATCGTGAATTATGCCATAAGTCGCATTCAAAAAAATATTTAATAACCTGTTAAGAACAATATAAGATTTTTAATGATTAATCCCTTCCCTCTTTTTCCTGTCAAAATCACGGGCTGGAGTGTTAAAAAGTAGCGCACCAAAAGATTTAAAAAAAAAAAAAAATCCCCTCCTCAATCCTGAAAATTTTTTTCTTGACTTCCATACTAGATGATAGTATCGAACTATGTATAGTATTAATTAAAGATTAAACAATTTTTGAATGCTTTTCTTAAAGGAATGGGCGCTATTGTTGTTGTTCTCTTGAAAATTATGCGACCGTTAAGGGGTTAAATATAACTGTCAATTACCATAAAGAACTTGTAACATTTAAACAAGAAAATTGAAATTTGGGAACAGCTTAATTTTCTTCACAAGTAACGCAAGGATAGAAAATAAGTGCAGCCATCATGAATTTCGGGTGTTTGGCTGAAGAAACAGAAGCCTCTTTGGGGAGGGGGGGGGGTCCTCTTTTCAAAAAAGAGAAAGAAAGAAAGGGAAAACGAAAGAAAGAAAAAGAAAAGAAAAAAATAGAAGACCTTATGGCATTACTGTCCTTTCCTGGAAGTTAAAAATTTAAAAACAAATCAACAAAAATTTAGTGTGTTGGAATGACATTTAATATTAATAGTATTTTACAGTGTTTTTACCCTTTTAAGCTTCGATAAGAAAAATCGCATTTCTTGTCAGAAAAACTATTGGTTTACAAACTGAACACATTTTAAAGTATTTAATGAATATCACACAGTATTACAGCAATGAAAGATACTTTGAGGAAAACTAAAACTAATCATTAATTCCTATGAGTTTCAGTTGACATATGACTTTTCTATATTTTCCTTGAATGATTTTAATTAAGATCATATAAAGAAGTGAAACGCAAAGCAATAAATTTTAACCCTAATTTTTAAAAGTAGATGGCTAAATAAATAAACTAATAAATATCATTTTAGAAAACCCATTCAGCTTAAAATAAATATTTGTACAAGTTTCTTTAAAATAGCGCGCTTTTTATCAAATTCTTACTTTATTTGAAATATATTACAATAAATACTTAAAAAGCGGTTTATCTTTAAATATTTAATGGTTAGGTAGAATCTGTATACTGTTAAGCACGAATATAATAAAACTGCACACATTTAAACTAAGTGGAAACTTTGAATAATAATCGAGAATATGTAGTCAACTTTTATAAAATCTTCATATTTTTAGTTTTACTTTTTACCCCCGATGTTGGCTGATATAAAAAAATGAAAATTGAACATTTCGTAAGCTTCAGAATAGAATTTTCATTTATGGAGAGGACCTGTGTGATGTGCAGCTCGAAATAAACATGATCAATATATTTGTGACATAATGTTGGTGGTGGTCTCGGTGTTATCTCCTTTTCTCTCTATGCGTCCTAACGTAAAACAATATGACCTAACATGATAATAATATAGAGAAAATATAAGATTGGGAGATAGGAATTTGAGCTTTCAAGTTGACGTGAAAGCGAACAAATTATAGGAAGTACTTACTGCCGGGGCCGAGATTGGCTCCCTTCCGGCGTTTTTTCTTGACGGGGCGGTCGCATGGTGTAGCCCGAGTCTGAATCCCTTGCATCTCGAGTCTCTTTTGAGTCGCGGAGATCGAGACAAGCAGTCCTGCACCCTCTTTTGGCCCGGGGCCCAAAACTTCCCTATTTCTGTCTCGCCCCTCCCCTCCCCTCTTTTCTTTTCTGTTTTTTCACGAGCACCTTTCGAAAGATGCTTCCTCTCGTGGAAATCATTCATTAAAACTGGAAAAGCGATCAAACTGAAGAAAGAAAATCATGCTTTACTCTTGCTGCTCCGGACTTGAAAAGATTGTTACGCAACATTTCAATAATGACGGAGATTTCAAAATATTTGGAGGTTGTCATTTCTCAAATTCATGTCGCTTGAACTGTAAAGCTTAATTTCAACCAAAACGCTCAATTTAAAAAAAAAATTTTGGCTTCACTCCCATTTTCTTTTTACTCGATGTTTTGAATCCCACCGCATGCCAGAATTTTTCGTTTTGAAAAGCACAATTATGCACTTTTATCGAAGAATGTGAAGGAAAAGAAGCCATTTGGACCCCGAGCAAGACCAGTTATTGACTCTTCAACATTTCCATAAATCGGGAAAAATGTTCCTTTCTAGCAATATATTTTCAATCTGTTCATGTTTCCAAAAAGCATTTCTTAAGCAAGCTACACTAAAGCAAGAATACATTCCTTTTTCTGAACTTCTTTTTCTTGCACAGCAATAAACAATTTCGGGTATCGCTTTGTTCAGCATTTTCTATTTTAATAGTTTGAAATGCTTCGAAGACACTCATCGTAGACCCCCAATTCATTCTTCTTTCAAGTACATTAACACAACAGTGGTTGATCTAAGGGGATGGGGTTGAGCGGGCTATAGTTCTCTCCCCTATTGGGCCGAAACTTACACTAGATAAAATTGCAATTTAAAATTTTTTTAATATTGCAATACTTTTGCGAATTTGTTTTGTATTGTGTAAATATACACACACAGACATATATATATATATATATATATATGCAAATATAGTGGAGGATCCAAAATGGAATAAAGGGGCTATAGCACCCGACCTCTCATTGAGCCAAAACTTACACTAGATAAAATTGAAAAATTTAAACGATTTCAGTACTGGATTATTTTTACCAGTCTGTGTTATATCAGATTATATATCACAAGTTGATGAATCTAAACGCTCTATTTGCAACCGTTAGTCCTTAAGTTACGAGTTAGATAAACGAAGTAAACAATTACTAAGTGTGCCGTACATCAGCGGCGTAGCTAGAATTTGAGTTGGGGGGGGGGGGCGCTTATTTCATTAGCTTAGCTTATACATGATCGACTATAAATTCAAGCAATGAACAACGTGAGCTTTGTAAATGTTACTTGGAGGGAGGTTAAACTAGCGGCACAAAGAAGGGGCTAAATCAGAAAGCCAATTCTTCGCGCTTCGCAATTTATGATGGCCCATGCAAAAGAAAAAATGAGAAATCTAATACTTTCAACGAATCTGTGTGTCAAAAATATTTTTGTCATGTAGCTAATTTTAAGCAATAATTATAAGAAGTATTGCAAGATTAAAAGCAAAGCGATATTTACTTACAGTTTCTTTTGTAAAAAGGCTGCGTTGGACTTAGTTTAATAATGTGAAAAAATTTCATATGAGCAAAGGCGCAGTAAATCACATCGATGCTCCACGGATAAAATCTTTAGGAGGGTATTTGGCCTATTCATGTTTTTTTCTTCTTTTTCCTTTTTTTTTTTCACAGACAAAATTTTTTGGCACAATAACTCAGTCATACCCCACTTGTAAAGGTTGCTTTTACTATTCTTTTAAAGCGCATAAAAATCAGAGAATTCCATGCTAGATATCTCTCTATACTTCTTTTTCAGTTCTATTTTTACAGGTGTCAGATCTTGTGACAGAACTCACCTCCGGGATGAATGATTTTCTTTTCCCGCCACGAACACCCAGAGAAGCTTTTATCTCTTCATTCAGTTTTCAAAGGTTTTCTTAATCTTAGCTAAAGGATACAAACGTATATATTCTTAAAGTTATGCTAAGCGTTGTGACTGGCATGTGATTTATAGCTGATAATTACTATCTAAAAGATTTGCTTAACTCGTGTTTTCCTTATATCCAATTTTTGAAGTTATATTTCTTTTGTTCGTGATTGGAGTAATTGTAACATGCAACAGAAATTTCGGTTGGAGTGACGATAATAAATTTTTGCAGTCAAACGAAATATTTGTTAGCTCCCGTTGTCACAGAAGTTCGCCATCGGGATCTGATGTCGGGAAGACAGTGCTTTTTGCAAGATGTCTAAATACTCTGCTATGGACGCTTGTTTATCATTAATAATATTTGTTTTATAGTCATTGCAATATGATAGCAATTAATGTATTTGTTAAAAATATGATTTAATCGGACGCCCCGATGAAAAATTAGTTAAGTGTTTTCTCCACTTACAAACTGTGGTAAAAAGCTTCGAAAGTATAGAAAAATGGAATGCGATAAACAAATGTTTTTCCTCGAATTATCAAATTTTTCTTTCATGAAGCAGACATAAACGTAATAAATTTTATACTGTATTGATGTTCCATTGTAATTTAAACATGATTTCAAAAAGGAACCTCTCCAAGTTTCTTTTAAAAATATTTCTCATTGCACCAGGATGTATTGAATTTTGATTACTAACTATTCGGTTGCTCTATTTCTAAATAAAACAATTTAAAGTAAAGAAACATGAAATAACTCCCGCTCTCTTCAATTTTACTTAATATATAAAATTAATATTAAGCGAAATTCCATTGTTTCTCTCCTTCAGAACTTGAACCTGGGTCTATCACTTGTTTTTGCGAGATTTTTTACCTACTGTATAATAGGCTCTTGTTTAATATTCAGAATATTAATTTCCTATTCTTTTCAATACAATGTCAATTATTGTATTTTAAAAAATTAAAAGATGAAATCGGAAGACTCAATGAAACGTTGAAGTTTAACGTTTATTTTTCCTTATTTAGAAAATTTTGGTTAAAAACTAACTTCGTGGTATCGTACGTTGCTTGTACAACATCCCTTACATGTTGAAACCACACTCTTATAATAACTAATAATTCATCCAAATTAAAAATTTATAAAGCAATAGCTATGAAAAGTATGTCTGAACACGTACGTGAGCACACTCCCCATTTTTAATTACCCTTTACAGACCTTGAATTTTTTTATGTAATAAAAAGAATTAAAATAAAGTAATACTCCGAATCTGGGTTTAAAATTCCCCCTCTTCGAAAAAATAAACATGTTTGAATCCGTTTTTTACTGATTCAGCTTTTTGCAATCAAGCATTACTAGCTGGAAGAAATATTAAATTCGTTCGTTTTGTAAATTAATTTTGTTCAATGAATAAAGAAAAAACTGCAAGTAATTTCCTTTAAGAGATAAAGGAAGTGCACATCGCGGAATCATAATTGCATCTCAATAACGTACGCTGCGTGTAGTCACGTAGACTTGTGTTAAAATGAATGCAATTAAATGATGCATTTTAAAATGAAATGCATTAAAATGAAATGCAACAGAATACTAATATTTATAATAGTTATTCTGGCACAAAACGGAAGCACTTACATATCTTTTAACATTTTGAGTCCGATTCTTGCGTGAAGCTTCTTTTGACCAAGTGGGCAAGGGAAAAATGTTGGGGGCTAGAAACTTACTTTTCCGTTTTTGGACAATCGTCAGAAAGAAAAAAAAAATCCTTGTAATTTTTGAACATCGAATAAAATAAACCGGCGGACCATAAGAATATCAACTTAAATAAATTGAAAACAATAAGCTATCAATTGTTAATTGGATTAAAATTAAAAACTATCCTTGAATAGGGTATGTTCTTTGATACTTCATACATATGGTATAATATTCGAGATTGGAAATTATACCTTAAATACGTAAGAAAATAGCTGACTATGAAGTGTATAATGTTAGTGATACGCAATTGGGGGGGGGGGGGGGTTCTATTTATTTTAAAATTCGAATTGATTTTACTTACTCCACATGGAATGTTTGTTCCAAGTCCCATCTATGGACAGAAACAAAATTTTTACTTAATTCAAGAAAGTGGCAGGACAGGCTATTTGTTATTTTGGCCATTCGAACGGTATAATCAAACCTAAAAAATTCTTTGGATTTAGCTTTGAAGCCATTTTGCTCTGCACTGAAGATCAAATTTAATAATTTGTATAGCAGTGCGTTTACCTTAAGGCAAGGCTAGAAATGAATATTCAAACTTGCTTGTGAATACTGTTAGAATATGGAGAAGTTACATTTTAACTGCATCTTTCTAGTAATTAACCATGTTAAATTAAAATGGATTTCGTCACGTCCGTGTACATTATTCATTATAATATATGCCCACACGTGACCAGGTGTCCATTGACATGGCTATCTAAGATCTTTGAATGTTTTAAGACAATCTATACCATTTGTATAAGGTGCGGTATACTTACAAACTTTAGTTACAGCGTTAAAATAATTTCTTAATACGCTACAAGAAGAAAACATTAACTGTAAATCCTAGGAAATACGTAGTGTTCGGCAGTAGTTAACTAGAAGTAGTTAACTACTCGTGGCAACTACTAGTTAATTAGTAGTTAACTACTACTTGTAACTACTTTTGTTTTGGACTAGTTAACTACTAGTTAAACTACTTTTTTCTCAACTACTAGTTACAACTACTTTCGAAATTCCAACTACTTTCAAAAATATTTTTTTAATCTATTTTTTAAAAAAAAAACTATTTTTTAAACATTAAATTATTTAAATTTTTATCTTATGAATATTACTCACACAAATGTATTTTTTATATCATGTTACATAATGAATTGGTACTCATAAAAAAATAATATTTATTGCAGTATTTACGCAAATTAGAAACAGCTTCCTAATATAGTTAATAAATAGCGCTCGCACCAGCACATGCACAATGAAGTTTCATTTAAAGACTAAACCTTCATTATGGGGAAGCTTTACATCTACTACAGTACCATGCATGGGTTTGGGATACCATAAAACACACACACACACAAAAAAAAAAACCAGAAAAATTACTGAATTTTTAGGATTTTTTAAAGAAGAAGATGCTGATTTTTAGGATTTTTTTAGACAAAATATTGATTTTTATGATTACTTCCAAATTATTAAAATATAGATATTTTTTCATTATAAATTTTAATATATTCTGGGTTGAAGCAATTCATTAGAATTTTAACTCACTATATGGTAGCCTTACTGCATCTGGTCGTCTAGGGAAAGGTGGAATAGCTTCGTTAAGGTGTCAAAGAATGACATTTTATCAGAGAATATTAAGTTTTTGAACATGCTGACTACAGCAAAAGCATCAACAGCACCTTTGGAAAGGATTTTTTCTACATTTGGAATAGTGCACTCAAATTTGAAACAGATTGAGGATTGATAAGGCATCAAAACTGGTATTCTTGATGAAACATCTAAATAGTAACAAGAAGTTCCGTCTAGAACTATACGAGCCTACTTTCCCGTATACAACAGCTTCAAATTTATAATCTAGCTCTCTCTCTCTCTCTCTTTCTCGTTTAGCTTTAGTTCTTAATTGCTTCAAATATACCTTTTCAACGGTTAATACATATTCAATCAATCATTCATTTATTCAGTCATTCATGTATTTATTCATTCATTCTTTTGCTTATTCATTTAATCATTCATTGATTCAAAAATATTTTTGAAAATCCCGATCAAAAAATTTCATAGGAAAATAGGCTCGTTAGTTCTGGATGAACTTTATATCTGTATGTGTCCTACGTCATAAGAGCTTTCCGATAAAGTTTGTTCCAAGCAAATCGGTCCGTTAGATCAGGATTTATATAGGATTGAAATTTCCCTATAGGCGCTATGTTAATTTTTTTTTGAACTGTTCAAAGATTAACAAAAATTGTTCAAATCAATATTTCAAGCCAAGAACTTCTTCCAGTGAGCTTGTTCATTAGAACTTGGATCTTGTACCCAGAGTTTACAGAATTTGCTTTATTTTCGCCCATAGGCGCTAATGTTAAAATTTTTTGAACTGTTCAAATCAAAAAGCAAAATATGGAAATAAGGTGTACTCGTCGAGATCTTTCGAATGCAAAAATAATTTTTTGAATCGGACAATTCGTTCAAAAGTTATTAGGGGGGGGGGGGACAGACCGACTGACACACATTTTCAACCCCCCCATCTCAAAACCCTACTTTCAAATTTTTTATTTTTCAATCTTTATTTAATTACTTAACTTATTTTTGTCTTTGCTTGATTTCTAACGATATTTTCACGATACATTAAGCCTTCTTTCATGCTTTATTATTATTTTTTTTTCACTTTTACGGGAAAGTAGGCTAAAAATGATTAAGCTGTAGGAAACATTTTAATATTTGCCATCTCTGTTTATATATTCAAGAAATTTCTATATACTGAAAAAATCATAATAGTCCAGTCAATTTATTTGTATATATTCAAGAAATTATAACCAATTCAGTCTAGAAATATAAGCTTTCGCCTCTGTTTCTTGTTCTCTATTTATTAAGCATACATTTTTTTTATGTAATACAGTTATTTAAAATTAATTTTGAACTAGTAAAAATATAATTATTTCAACTGAAATACCTTAAAATTCTTTGAAGACATAAATAATTAACTGAATATGCTACTGTATTTGTGTGCGCATGCATATTTTGCTTAAAAAATCCAAAAAGTCTTTCAAATAAAAAAAATACTATATTTTAAATTTTTTTTTTAAATAAAAAAAAAATCACCAGCACAATTTGAAAGAATGTAATCTAAATTCTGAAGAATGCGCGTTACAAAGATATTTTGTTAATGAATAGGGTTTGGGCAAAGCGGGAATTTTGAATTGATATAAAGGGTAAAACCCCTTCGTTTTACAACCACTGTTGTAAAATCGTTATTTCTTAAAAACATAAATTATTAACTTTATTAAACAAATACATATTAAAATAAAAGTTTAAATTTAGAGAAAAATGTTTTGTCTTTATTCATATTCTCTTTATATATTAATTGTTCAGTGTTATTTGGAAATATTCAACCTTTGAATATATTACAGGAATTTCTTTAAAATTGTTTTAATGATTAAAAATAATACAAAACTAAAACTCAGTGGCGCTCCAGCCCTCTTGGGGGCCATGGCCTACTGTGCCCATCCCAGTTTTCGAGACCGAGGGCCCTGGAGTGCAGAAGCAGAAGTTCCTGTCAAGTGGTCGGCCTGACGCGGAACCCCCAGTGTTTAGTTCCCAAGCATGCTTGATCCTTATTTTATCGACCCCACTGAGTCATCCCTGCCCAGCCCGGGAATCGAACCCCGGACCTGTGGCATGGTAGCATGGAAGGCTACCACGATTAAAAATAATATTGAGTTGAATTATTAGGATTAAATATTTAAGAACAAACTTAAAAATGGAAATTCAAATGAATTATACTTAAAAGTAGTTAACTAGTAGTTAACTACTTTTGGAGAACAGTCAACTACTAGTTACAACTAGTCACAGAAAAAAGTAGTTAACTACTAGTTTCAACTAGTTTTGTTTAGAGTAGTTGGTAGTTAACTACTTTTTGACGAGTAGTTGCCGAACACTAGAAATACGACATGCCAAGGTAAACAGGAGTGAAGTTTTCGGAAAGGAAGAGTTTCATATGTAGTGATAATAACATTGTGTTAAAGGAGTTAAATAATGAAATTGTTACCTAAAAATAACAATTATTAAGAAATAAAATTAAAGTTAATAAAATTGGAAAAGTATTTTGAAATTGATGAACGCCCTTACACCAAAATAAATTACTTAAAGGTATAATATTATACTTTTCCTAGCAATAGATGGCGCCACGAAAGAATTTTGCCTCTCAAATTTTACTGCTTATCCTGTATATTATAATCCACTTTATTAGGTATATCGTATATCTGTCTACTTTTAATAACAAACTACACTGGGTGCAGTTTGTTATGACGAGTTCAATGCAGAGCAACCATTACAGACGATAAAAAAAAGTGTCGAAGCTTTAGTATTTGATAGGTTTAGCAATTAAATATCGACACATAACTGAAGATCATTTTTTATTTATTTGTGTCGAAAGGTCACAGAAAAATGTTTTCATAACAGCAATGAATATTGCGTCTTCACTCTCAAATAAAATGCTATGTTCGAATTATCGTGCCAGTCTTGAGTTCTGGTGCAGCTACGAGAATTTTTGCATAGCCCCAGACAAGTCATTTCAAAATTTTCCAGGGGGGGGGGATGGCAAAGAGTATATATTCAATGTATATTATAGGTAAAAAATAATAAAATTCATAAACACATGTATGAATATAGTATTTCTAATAAAATTCGCGAGGGCAGGGGCAATCGACCCCCATAACTGCCCAAATGACGGTCCTGCATAACCCTTATCGCATTTAAGGGGATCAGGAAGGGTCAATTGCCCTTTCCCCCGGATTTTGAGAAATACACGAATTACAGGGTATGTTTTGGCATTTTGTTGATTTTTTATGAAAATATCCCATACAACGCAAGATGGTCCTAAGTGGGAAAATTCCCAAGAAAGTTTTCAAAAGGTTTTTGGGTGGGAGCTCCGACTCCCGCATCTCCTAACTTTTATGAAGAGAGCCTAGAAATTGTGCTTTTAGAAAGTTAATTGCGAAAAATTTCTAGAGGAGAATTGCCGGTTCGTAGTTGTCAAAGATAACCAAAAATTTTGTTTTAGATCTTCCAACTTTTTATATCTATCTTTCCTTTAATGACAAAAATTGCACATGAAGAATTTCTCAGCATTAAACTTATCTTACGCTTTATAAAATTCACACTTATTTTTCTCCTTTTTTATTGAGAGAAAGTTGAAGGGTTCTAGGTAAGCGAGGCAGTTTCAAATCTCGGAAAGAATTGTCACGTTTTCCGGATCTACTTGTTGGCCAGCCTTGATCTATCAGTTTATGGTAAAGTAGACACACAAGGGAGATAGATATTCATAAAAACTTTTTCTGTTTATTGGGCATCATTACTGTAATTATATAATAAGCATTTAAGTATTGCAGAATCCGAGAACTGTATTGTTGACCTTACTGATTTTTTCAGTGATGGAGGTGCAATGCGACAAAATGATGTATTATATGCTATATTATAAGGAAACTTGTAAAAGATAAATAATTTACGGTTTTAAAATTTCTAACGAATTAAAAGTTTTAGAGTCTCCCTCTCTCTCTTTTTATTGTTGTAAGGTATACACATACCTGGGAAGTAGACGGCATTATGGCCATTTTGAAAGAAAAATGGAAATACGTGCTCTTTTATAGGTAATTTAAAAAAATTGCTATCATAAAATGTTAAAAGTCAAAAGTCCGAAGATAAGCTGTTTTTCATTTAAAACCCCCCATAAATGTCAATCCATTGAATCACGAGAAATAACTTTAAATACTCCCCCTCCCCCCGAAAGTTTTGTTTTTGTGGCATAATGCCCTTTACCTCCCAGGTACAGACTTGTCCTTACCCTTTTTTTACTCAAGTATCGCACTGACGATATTTTTTTAGTTTCAAAATAGAATTAAAAAAAAAAAATCTCATCTTGCGTTCTGACATTGAACAAGGACTTGACAGTAGCGGATTTAGGTTTGAGGGCGCCCTAGGCCCGAGATGATATGGCGCCCCCTAGCATTAAAAAAAAGTTTTAAAAAATCTTTTTGTTAGATATTTCAGATTTTAGTACTAGTCTGATTAATTATTTTAACAAAGAAATTCTACCCTCAAAATAGTACTATGTTTAGATAGTAAGAGCGCGGCCAATAAAATAAACTTTAAAATTTGGTCTTACAGTTTACAGAAAACCAAATCGATTTTTAATTTTAGTAGTCTTAAAAATTTTGGCGCCCCTCAAAATTTGCTGCCCTAGGCCCGGGCCTCACGGGCCTAAGCCTAAATCCGCTCCTGGGACTTGATGCAAATTCATATAGAGATATAATTTAATTAGAACTTCCAGAAAGTAAAAACTAGCATTGCTTCCAGTTCAGCGGAACTAGATCGATTGCTGGATATTTCAATGTAAAATCAACACCCCTTATTATAGTGCCGTAATCGCAATAATTAATCGTAAATAATTATTATTTAATTAGTTATCATTTTAAATACAGAAGTATTTTTACTCAGTTAAAATAGGAGGTATACATACCTCTACCTAAAATTACTAATCCCCTAGCAGTAAAATTTATCTTTTGTATATCTTATATATTTTACATATTATGACTAATGGAGGTAGAATATAAATTTGGCACTGTTAATTGTTTTTTGCACCATTCTTGCACATTTCAGTAATGTAGATTTTAAAAACAATGCAATAAAAATAATTTCGATAGTTCAACTTGATTTTTTTGCCTAGCGAATTAATATTTGTCGTCGCTCTCATGGCGGTAGCTGTTGATGGGGGTTATCCGGAAGACAGGATCCTCCTTCTTCAAATAGGGGCTAATTGAATCCGTTAGATTGGCTTTCATTACAGTAAAAGTAAAGGACATAAGTTACCCTTTCTGGAAAAGAGATTGTCGTGTTTCTGCAACAATCATTATTGCCATGACGTGTTACTGACAGATGCTCTTTCTTTTAAAACAAACAACATACATAGGTAACAGCATGTGCTAAAAATTAAAATTATGGTTCTATCCTGGTTTCTGCAGTTTTGAGAAAAGAAAAATTTGGGAATGAACGAAGACATGACATTATGTATATTGCTGTTTAAGGTATATAGGGCTCATGTACGGCTAATTGGTAGAAATGTATCATAAAATATAGCTTAAAAACTATAAATATAATGGACGTTTCTTTTAAAAAATGCCCTTGAACCCTTCGGAAAGTTTAAATACAAACATATACAATTTTTTGAGGCATTTTTATGTTGTGCTTCGACAACGAAATTCAAAGTCTCTTTCATAACATAATAAGTGAAGGCACAAACTATAGTTTCTAATGCATGGAACAAAATCAAAGGAATATAAAAAATAGTTTCGCATTTTGAATTTTCACATTCAATGCTTGTTGTATTACGTGCTTTTAAATTATATCCCTTGACAAATGCTGTGCTGCAACTGTTTTTATCTTAGAGTTTCATTTTATTTTACTTCTGCATTTTTTCTTGTTCCTCCTTATTGCATTTGTTGTTTTGTTTTGGTTCTTTGGAAATTGAATTTTCGTTTTACTTGCATGCTTAGTCATATTTAACGTGCAGGAGAAAATTATAATAAAATGCAACAGCCTGAAAATCAAAGGTCCCAAAACCGAATTTATTAAGGAGTGAACAAGCTTTCAAACCTGCTAGCTATGAAAACAAGAGGCTTTACTAACAAACAGTGCAATTTTGTCGATGTAGAAAGTGAAAAGCGAGTAACTTTTAACGGAAAATAAATGTTTTAAAATTACCTTATTACACCTTGGCAAGTGTAAATTAGAGGGCAAATAAATTCCTTTAGCGCTACACGGAGTCTCAAAGTTTTATCCTAATGTTAAAAATATTTCTGGAATTTCAATTTAGTACACACACATTATTTAATATATATATATACATATACATGTACAGGAATGTTATTGGTTCAGATCCATCTATACATTAAGTTCTAAACCTCTCACACTTTAGTTGCTCTTCAAATTTATTGTCAACTCATCAATTTTGCCAAGGATGAAGTAATATACTTTCTATTTCCAAAGTCTCAGTGTAATTTTGACCGCAATGAATCACTGCTTATCATTATGTACGAAAGGTTTATCGTTATTAAGCTTAAATTTAAAGCGTTGGAAACTATAAAGTAACGTTCTCTTCACCCTACTTTATAGAATAAAAAAAAGCTTTGCGAGGTAAACAGGAAATATGACATTAAAAGATAATTCTGGAAGACTTTTTGCTCCGTTTAAAGACTCGTGGCTCATATGAGAAAGTGATTTAGTTGTCCTAAAAGGAAACATGAGTTGCTCGTTTCGGCATTAAATAAGGAAAGGGATAAAAACGGCACTTACTTTTGACAGGCGATCGTGGTCGCGGAAGAGCATCTTCAACTACTTTGCGAAATTTGGAGGCTGTTAACGCAAAAGCGCTGTTTGCTATCATCGGTAGCCTTATTTTATATCCTCCGCTATTTACTAGCGCCGCCAATGAGCTGAATCGTGAGATTGCGATGTGATCACAGATTTAAAGAAAGTAAGAATTCTGCTTATTGATCCTTACTCACTTTCGTATGCAGGCACACATAGGATTTCGTGCTTTGCTCTGCGGCGGGTATCAAAACACGCACGGCTTGCCCGTGAATCAACAAAAGAAAAAGAGAGAAAAAAAAAAAAAAAGAATCACCTCACGCGTCACGAAACAAAAAATAATGCCGGATATAAATCACAAAAAAAAAAAGATTATGATTTTCTGTTTAAAGTTAAAAGACTAAAAAAAATCTGAATAAAAGTTGGTAACGCCTTATAAAGTTTTTTTTTTTTCAATAGTTAGGGCTTTTGTTTGTTTTCTAACTAACGCACTCATAATTTGCTCTGATAAGATGACGGCTCTGACAAAATATTAAACTGATCTATTTGTTAAAATAAGGGTGAAGGAAGGCATTTTGAGAGAGAGCAAGTATGTTTATACAGTTGACACCCCATTATTTCACATTTGGCATGAATGTAATTCTGGACCTTGTCTAATTTGAATATACTCGTCAGCAGTCGCTTCTTTTGCAAAATATATCAATAAAATAAGAATAAATAAATAAACAAATATAAAAAACTAAAATTAAAAACAGTAATAAAATTAGAACATTGTAAATAATTCTACGTTCACCTCTTCGTTTCTGAACATAGTGAACATAAAATAAATAATCAATTC
Source organism: Octonoba sinensis (assembly GCA_038502835.1). Taxonomy (NCBI): domain Eukaryota; kingdom Metazoa; phylum Arthropoda; class Arachnida; order Araneae; family Uloboridae; genus Octonoba; species Octonoba sinensis. The sequence continues at coordinate 148,068,675 of CM076598.1, forward strand.
GGAAATACAAAGTACACTCGAAGTCAAGTACGTATTATTAAAAAAATAATCAAATATGAAATTGTCAGCGATGCAAAATTTCGTCTCCAATAACGTACTGCGATGGTAATCCACATTTGTGCCATTGTAGAAATTCTTCTAACTGCTTGTTTTTCCCCATGAGGAAAAAAATGAACTTGCTCAAGGTCCGACTTCCCCATTTCAGAGTCAGACTACATTTGTTTAATTTATACTCGAATATGGAGATAGATCTCGATTTTTATGAAAAAATATACATTCAAGCTTCATTATTTTTGCTATTCTCTTAAATAATATCCAGTGATGGCTACATTTACACGAATAATTTTTACAAATTATTATTAAAATAATTCAACACAGCTGGCTATGGCTATAGTATTCATTAACAAAATGGAACAATGTCTGCGTCTGAAATTTTAAAATTCAGGAGCATTAACTGAATGGAATGGGCAAAAGAAACAAAAATACAATATAAACTTGCCTTAGATTAGAACATTTTAAAAACCTAAATCTGACGATGATTGTTTGATTTTATACAGATCTGTCAAAAAATTAAGTATGGTAGCTTTTCCTTCATTTCTTAACTTTTAAACTAATGAATAATTTTCTATTTTTATTTAATTAATTATTACTATTATTATAATTATTGTTTATTCAAAAAACTTCCTGTGTTTATTACGTTGTTTTGAATTATATGCAATAGCTCAGTGCAAGGGAATCGACTTAAAGATAAGACGAGAAATGTGGAAATGGGGATAATATCGTAACTTTTTTCAAATTTAGTTCCAATAGATATATCTAAACAATAAAATGTACTAGTTCCTAAACAAGAACGATACCCTTAATGAAGAAAATGCTATCCTTTAAAAATGAGTCGTAGAACTTAGAAGAAGAGACAGCAAGGAAAACCTTTCCCCTAAAGAGTATGTTTACAGAAAAATTAAAATCTATATTCTAGGTTCTAATTTACTATTTGTCATTCCTTCAAATGTTTTCAACAAGCTTGTCACCTTAAACGTATATATTCAAACCCAGCAGTAAAATATGCAGGATTTAAAATTTTGATTCAGGGATTGATGAAAATAAAACCCGTATTGCAAATTATCAACATGATTAATTATTCAATACACTTTTAACGCATGAAACCAAATTGTTGATAGCAACAACTTGCGATACGCAGATTGGTCTTTATGATACATCATTTTTATATGCGTGTTTCGTGAGAAGTAAACAAATCATAAGATGAATCGGTGTTTCACCTTTTACATTAATTTTCCATGGATATCATAAGATGAATAATATCATCGAAATTATGGGTACTTTGATGCAAGCCGAGTGCAAGTAATCATTTCCTAAGATTTCATGTCGCTAAGGGTAAGGTAATGTAAGTGAAGGATATTATACGCTTGGAGCTTTACATTTTAAACGTAATTAGTAGTTACTTTAGTATCGTTTAAGACTTTCTCATTTACTAGATTATTTTCTTTGTTTTCCGCTGTAGAAAAAACGCGTTAGGTAAAAAGAGTGCTTTCGCACTGACTTGAATAAATTACTATTTCTTCAAAGCATTTAGAAGTAGTAGAGAATATCTAAATAAAATTAGGTGGATTTCTGTGTTCAAGTTTATCAGTAAATTTAATAGAATAAAAAAAATATAATTGGGAATAAGTAGATACGAATTCTTAAGCAATATAGTATGGTTTTATATGGAATGATGCAAAGCATATTCATTTCAAAGTATAAATTTATATAAACAATTTTCAGAAAATATTTTTTTCCACACCTATTATTCACTTTTAAAAATATGGAATTAGGAATTATTCTGACTTTTAAGTCAGTTTTACATAAATTTTCACTATGCATTACGATAATTAAATGTAAAACTCATTTCGCTCAAACTACACTTAATAACTAACTATATTTAAATTCTTATCATTAATTACGAGATTGTTTGTTTACGAGGAAAGGAAACTCTTTTCATAACAGTTATTCAAATTTTAATCATTTAATCCATTGCCATATTAGGTGTTTACGCGAAAATTCAACTTCTTTTAAGCATATAATTTAAATAATTTAATCATTCAATTTATCGCAATGTTTGTTGTTTATCCGGAAATAAAACTTCTTTTATAAGCGTATTCTATTTAAAACATTGGAGAAAATATTTTAAAAACTATTCAGGCATGTGAATGAAAACTGACTTAGAAAAATCTTTTCTCTTTCACTTTGTTTGCTAGTGCTCATGGTGCACTCCTTTGTTTTCGCCATCAGGCAGATAACACATTTTGATATCTTTAAAAATTCAGGCAGTTTTGGGAATAAAAGCAGGAACAGTTCATCTTACTTGAATGCTATTTATACTAGAAACGCACAAAATATGTCAAATCTTCAGGAATAATTGCGTCTATGAATTAATATTAGAACATTTTGTTAAGCGGTCTTCATATAAAATGAACACCCACTTCACGAATTTCGAGCTACAGCCAGAATATTTTTACTTTTTTCAGGAAATTGAGGTTTGTAATCAGCATCAAATATTCTACAGTCTACCATTTTTTGTGTCATTTACTTCAACTGTTTCACAATTATTCTGTGAAAAATCCCACCTCGATCATGTTATTATTTTTTCTTTTTCGTGTAATATTTAAACCCCGTGGGGTATGGCAATGAGTTTTATTTTTTATAAATCGGTAACTCAACAATAAAAACATGATTTACGTTGCCGAAAGTAATATTTTTTGTTCTGAATTATGAAATTAATATTAAAAGAAGGATATAAAACAAAGTGGCCTTTTGCACACTTCGGAAAAATCATTAGGGAATGAGGTGTTCTTTCTGTGCTAGGAAATGATATTTTCGTTTCAAACATTATTGGTTTTATTTTAGTTGTCATCCGGGCTTTCAGAAAGGCCCTTCACCGGCTAAAGCTGAACAATCAAGAAAGAATATCATTTGTGGTTCTCCTAAAGAAGTTGCATTTTGATCCCTATTTATAGTAACATTATTAAGTATTTTCTTTACTTGAAACTATACATTTCAAAGTTCGACATATTTTGCGAATTGTTGTCGCATTAATGACTCTTTTCCATATTGTTAAAAAAACAATCATTCCAGTTTTCTGCCACCAATATTTCTCCAGTAATTTTACAACTCTCCCTTGTTGATCAACATTGAACGCTGTACCATCACATCCGATGGCGATTGTGTTTGCCAAACTGGTATTTTGATTCTAATTACTCAACAATACTAGATTGTATATTGTTAGCAGTTGCGGCAACACATGAAGTGAAGACAACACATGACCTACGTAATTCAATCCTGGTTCCTCAATCAAAACATAAAGTTAATCTGTAAGAGTACTTCCATATAATCTAAAAGCTTCTACTTTTGGAACAAAAGTCATATAATCTTTTAAAATAAAAACTACTTTTTGACAAAGGATTTTTTTTTCTTATACATTAGTTTTTTGGAGATTTTTGCTGTTGTCTTCTAATTTGCAATCTATCTAACTTTTGCAGTGCCCGTTTGTGACCCAATTATTACATCTTATGGAAAAGTCTTGCAATGATCTCAGTATTCCTGTCACAGACCCATTTTTCACCATGGTCGGGAGAAAATACGGTAATGATGACACTTTCATTTAAGTGCATTTTTATTCCTTTTGCTGACTCTTTTCTGAAGTTTTATCAAAAACATCATCTTCACCTATTAAACCTTCAATTTCAAAAATCACGAAATTACAAGTGTTTCTTTTTGGCTTTCTTTTTTGATTTAATGTATCATAATGCCTTTGTGTCTTCTCTTTTCTGTATTATTTTTTTCAAAAGCATTGATTGGATCTTTAGCTATTTCCTCTCACTTTGTTGATCGGTGAAAAAGGGCTTCTCATTCTTTGGAACTCCGCTGCACTTTTCAGTCTTCTTTATTACGCAATAACCATTCTTTATTTCTACAAGTAGTTTTTTAATGCGTACAGAAGACATCTTTGCCACTTCGGCTCCCGTGCGTACTTTTTACTCCGCAAATAAAAGTTGGACACATTAAATCATGTAACACAGAGTGTGAAAACTTGCCAAAAACACAAGAGAGTATTAAAAAACCATACCGAGGGGCGTGTCCTATGTCTCACCCAAAGTAGGTCTGGTGACTCAAATGTATACAATCTCGAGATTTTTGAGGGGGTTGGGGCATCCTAATGAATTGTCAGAAACTTTTCTAATAGTGAGGGCACCAAATGTGCCTGAGTCGGCCCGTTTTACGCAATATTACAATTCGGTAAGACGAAAAAAATCATGCTTTCAACCCACCCTAATTCACACGGAACACGTGTAACATTAGCAGCCATCTGCATAAATGATATAAATGATTATCGCTTGCCGAATGTGAAATACTCAATTATAGCACATGTTTATCACAAGTACGTACGGGGTACAATGAAACAAAATTTTAAAAAGTTTGTTGAGTAATGAAACAAATTTACTAAATTTTGTTTGTACCTCGTCTTCCCCTATAAATAAATTCAGGCATTTCATTAAAATTTTTTATGCTCTTAATCGATTCTGATAATTCAATTCAATTATTTTTTTTATTTACTGTGCATTTCGTACTGTTTTGTTTAACATATACTGCAAGCAGTTTTGTTAGCATCATGTATTGCTGAATCTGAATGGAAACTCACATTTCACAACGGGGATTGGAAAATTCCACTTTCCCACTGAAGAGTACAGTAAATTGAAATACTCGTCAGCAACGCCTTTGATAAAAAACATAAAAATATCAGAAGAAACCGTCAGACGAACGGTTTTTTATTATAAATGATCATAAAGCGTGGCTTTCACATTAAAATTTTGCGATAAGAGTAGGACACAAGAAGCCTTCTTAAAACCAATTTCGGAGATGTCTTTTTTTAACTACAGATTTCTATTTTCTCCCCATTCTTCAATAAAAAGCAATCGACATGAGTGCTCGCCGTTTTTTATTTATTTTACAGGAAAGTAGATAAATTTTGTAAGAAACGCGATAAGAATACGGGCTATTTCTCTACTTTGTTTGCCTCTTATAAATTAGTCAGTCCCAAGCCCTGGAAAACTTTGAAGTATGTGTCTGAAATCCTTTTTCGGTTTTTTCCTACTAGCTGTATACTTATATATATCGGAGAGTGTTATAACTGTGACAGTGAAAGGTTGTAATAAGTATCCAATTTCTCTTTAAGAGCGTACTTATTTTTTAAACTTTAATTTAGAGTGTCCGACACTCTAAATTATAGTTTGAAATATACAATGTACAGAGCACGTGTTATATAGCTTATTAGATAATTAATAGCTCATTTCGCTCTCCAATACAGGACGATATTTTCTGTGAAACAGGAATGCCATATTTTGATTGTAGATGATGTTTAAAAAAATTGAACGCCAGTGAAGTAAAGAAAATATCACTAATAATCGGAGGTAATGGAAAGCATGGAGTACACTTAAATTTTTGAATTTCGTGCGTGAAATGAACGCGTAGTTATCTTTATTATTGGTGTGGGGTGGGTACCATGATAGTGCCGAAACGAAATTAAAGGCAATCCGACAGTTATTGTGGGAGGGAAGATCTGAACCGAAATAATGCTTTAGGAATTGAAAGACGTCAAGCACGGATTTGTAGGCATCCTTTAGATGAACTAAAACGCTTTTTTTTTAAACTTTAAAAGTTGGGAGTTGGGGGGGGGGGCGTAAAATTATTTTTACTAATTTTATACCTTTTTAAAAAGTTAAATTGATAATATCTCAAAACTGCGATTACAGACTTAGTCCCTTATTCCAGAACTCCGACAGTAGGTTGCCAAGAAATAAAAAATAGCCTACAGTGTGATGATTAGTCCGACGGTTCCTTTGAGACATAATAAGAAAAAATATTTTCATTTAAAGCAAAGGAACATACGCTTTTAAAAATTCAATGTTTAAGCTTTTATTAAAAAAATAAATAAAAGAAAAAATAAATAAATGAACATTAAATAAAAATATAGCGCCCGTTTTCTTTTGTACCTTGAAAGTCATTTTTATAAATTCATGAAAAGCCTAAAATGTACATTATAAAATTGAAACAATTTTCCTCGCAATGCAAGAATCCCCCAATCTTTTTCTAGAAAAGGCATCTCTTATAAAGACCCGTTTTGTTATCGTGACCTCCTTTCTGTTCATAAAATCCGAATTACAAACAAAGTGAATTCACAATGCACGGACGTCGGATAAGTCGGATATTTGTTTGTTTTAAAGTTTTAACTCCAGTTTCCACTCCGTCCATACAATTCAAAGTTACAGCTTTCCCAAGTCAGAGAGAAAATCCTTTGATTCGAAGTTCTTTTTTCTTCTTTTTTTGAGGAATTGGAAAAAGGTGTATTCAACTGCAATTCGGCAGAAATACAGATAACATAAACGAAGGTGTATTCTTTTATATGAGAAACGTAAATATTTCGTTGCTGAATCATATAAGAGGGTAAACATTGAAGGATGCCCACTCTTTTCGAGTTAACGTAGAAAAACAGCGCATTGATATAGTGTCTCTTAGTATTAAGGTATGTTTCCTTGAATTGACTAATACTGAAAAATTAATGAAATACGTTAAAATGTTTCTTTTTAAGTAGTAAATTGTATGGACCTTTTGGTGCTTTTCGGGAAAGCAAAACAACTACTTATTCTTAGACATTACGTGTTGAGATAAATTCTTCTTTGAGAACTTAATAAGGAGGGCATGCCACAGTTTTCAATAATAAGCTTTAAACTAAGGATAAACAGTAATTCCCCTTAGTTGCACATAAGGTAACTTACATTTAGTGATGATAATGTGTGCATGTGTGCTCCCAAAAATCACCTATACATCCTTGCATTCCGTATGTTTGCAATTTATTTCCAGAATTTAATTTTTATTTTCCTTTGCTCATTTACTGTTACGCAAATATAATAAACTTTCTCCCAAAATTTTCATTAATTTTATTAATGAAATCTCACTTTTCCTAAGTATCGTTTGAATGACAAGAGTTTGCATCTACAATGATACATACTTCTTAATTGACTCAGGAATACCGTTATGAATAGGAGGGCTTAGTTTGCATGCGAACACAGCTTCTCTACTTCTCTTTGGGGAATTTCTGCAGTAGATGGAAGTTTAGACTATTGACGGCATCTGAAGAGTAAATGGCTTCTGCACTTTTTGTGGGAAAGTAAGTTGAATAGTGCTTAATATCTTTCAATCAATAATAATTTTTTTTGCGTTTCAGAGGTCATTTTCATAAAAATTAAGCCAAGTGTGTTTGGTTTTGATGAAAAAATAAATACACTTGGGTAGAGTAGAGTCGATACAGCAATAATGAGGCTTTTCAAATATTATGCATAGAAAAAGAGTTGAAAAAGGCTCCTGTAACATGAATGAATATGTAAATATAGATACATAGATATTTGCCATTCTTTTTCGATATTAGCGATGAATAGCACTTTACCAGACTCTGGAAATAAAAAGCGTATTCAAGACAGTAAAAGTGATGAGTGAAACAATAGTAACATTTTATCAAAAAATCATGCCAACACCTATCGGATTCTCTTGAAAGCAAAATTCTCTGTGTACATTAATATTCCTATTGAAAAGTTGAGTTCAATTATTGAATTTTCTTTGCTACATCGTAGGGGTGGGTAAAAGAGACAGTGTATCTTTGCTTCAGAAGAGTCACTACTTGTATTACAGTAAGAATTTCAAAGTATCTTTAGAAATCCTGAGAATGAAAACATTTTATTTTCACTTCAGCAAAGCACAATATGTGTAACTATTTATTGCCGTACTTTCATGGGCTGTATTGAATGCGCTTTTCGTGAATACCTATTCTTCAAATGTAAAATATTCTTTATTGACTTACTTGAAATCCGATGACTACTAATGGAATAAGATAGAAATTCACTTTTGATGCTATAAATGTTTTTCCTGAGATGATTGCATGACTTGCATAACAATCTATCAAATAAAATTGGGTTTTTGTTGAAAGAACTTAGAAAAAAAAAAGACGCATCGAAAGCTTTGTTGCTGGATTTGTTTGAATAAATTTTAATTTTACTCATGTGGTAAAAGCTTAAAAGAATGGTGTTAGTTTCCCCAAAAATTTGCTTTCCAAAATAACATTCAGGATAAGAAACTTTTACTTTAATCTGCACTTTAATTTTTAGCCTAACAATAGAAAAATTGTATGCAAAGTTAGCACGTGAAGTCGCAAAATTCTTCGCGTTTCGAATATCTTATACCGAGAAGGTAATGGGGCTTGTCTCTACTCTGAGGCTCTATTGAATTGCATCTGTAATATTACATTCCACCATTCTAAACATTTGAAGACAAAAAGAGTTTGAAAAATAACTATAACCATAAAAATAGTGGTCCAAATTTTGATTGTTGGATTTCTTATAAATATGTCATTCACTAAAATATTTCGATCTCGTCAGAGTTTTATTCTACTGCAGATAAATTTTAACTGTTTTAACAAATTAAATTAATTAAAATTTATTATTTGCGTGCAATATATGCTTCTCAGATATGTTATTTTGTGCTGTTTCTCAACTATGTTTTCTCTTTTATATTTCAGCATATGTGCATCTATCTAATCAAGAGAAAAATTCTTTACATAGTTACTCAAGGAGGCATTTAACTTATAAACGTGCTCTTTTATAAAATCTCTTTAGAATCATTTTTAATGATTTTTCTAAAACTTTGCCTTGCTAAAATATGCAACATTACACAAATGATGCATATTTTAGTTTCTAATAAAAACAGTCCCCATTAAGATTGATTATTTGATCGAATTCTACAAACTCTTTATGAAAATCAAGCACACGATAAAAATGCACTCTAAAAACTGCAATAAAGCGGAAAAACCAGTCCACATTTCTTTATGTTAACTTTAATCATCCTATCTGGGTAAAAGATCGATTTCAAACTTTTGTCCGAACGGCAGCAGTGGCTGCACTGCGAGAGTAAAAATGTTAAAAATACTTATAAAAACGCCGCACGACTAAGAGGGCTTTGAATAACGTGATATAGAAAATTTAAAAGACAGCCGACTTCGATGTGATTCTAGAGGAAAGAAATGGATATAATGCTAATGAAATTGCTGCAATGCTGGGGTTGGCGTATGCTCCGATTCCCGATGTTCTTCAAGAACTGCTGTACCGGTGCCGCGTTTTGGGAAAAATTTCAAAATGCGTAAGTTCTTGAACAGTTGAGTGAGACTCCTGGAGAGGGTTGCCATAGCACCATAGCTCATAAAGGGATCATCGAAAAAGACAAGGAATCAGAAAAAGTCTTCAGTTTCATTTTAAACTTGGAATAATGAAGCATTAAGTATAATCAATTATTAAAGATAAATATACGGAACACATGGTAAAGGTAATTAAAAGTTGTAAAATCAGCACTGAAGTTGACTGTAAAAAAATATTGAAAAATACCCGGTACAAGTATAAAATTTTTTAAATATGATTTGGCAATTTGTTCAGGCAAAATTGCTTCTCAGTACTGTTTAGCCTACTTAGTAACTAATGGGAGAAAACAGGTATAAATATTAACGGCATTGTTAATCGTACACTCTACATTTTATATGATTGCAATTTGCCCGTCTGTGGTGATATGAATGTATCAAATATGCTCTAGCGATGAAATATGAGTTAAATGTTTATTTGCGAAAAATCTTTCCTTATAATGTTTGTTTTAGTAAGTTGGACTTAAATATTTTACTTCTTATATTTCTTATAATTTTTTAAAGTGTAAACATGTTTATGGAAGGCATTGCAGAAAGAAAAGCATTCGTAATTTATCCATTAAAACTTTACCTTTTATTATAGATTAGGAAAATTACAGTAGAAAAATTTCCGTCATTATGTAAGACTTTAATTAAATATTTTTGTATTCATTTTTCATTTTAAAATTTAAAGAGGAAACTTGTGTTTTAGTACTCGCAACCAATAATTAAATACTTTCCGGAAATATTTTAGTTACACAACAAGAAGAATGAGTAAATAAAATCAGAACATTACAATACGTAACCCAAAAAACGCGAAATTGGCTGAATACCAATGAATGTTAAGCCTATAATATTCGCTTTACAAAATGACTAATTAAAGAGATTTCCGTCGACCTTAACGTTAAGCGAATTTGAAGGGAGAAAAATACGCCATTTATAGGTTTAATAAGATTTAACCTGATTGCTTTTATAGATAGCGGAAAGGTAAGGATTTTAAGAAGATTAAGATTATAAGATGAGCCACGAAAATCAATACTTTTTCTATGTGCACTGGAAGAAATAAGAATTGTTAGCAGAATTATTTAATAGAAAAATATGAATAATAATTAATTGAAGTTTTCACTTTTTTTCTTAGAAAATTCAAACTAGTATGCACTCTTTAGTTACTGAATAACATAAATGTTTCAGGTCTGTATGTTTTTTCTTGATGAAGTTTTTCAAATTTTGCGTCAATTTTCAAAACACGCAAAGCCTCATTTGTTAACAATAACTATGCAAAAACATATGAAATGCATCAATGTTTTTCAGAAACTGTGTCATTTTTTTAATGTCAATACGTTGCTTTCAACAGTTAAAACATATTTAAGAGCAATCATAAATGATAAGGTGGGTCGAAAAACTCAAAAAAATGTTTCCATGTCATAATACCAGAGAAAAGTTGTGGATTCAGGACACTAAATAGGTTAACAAAATAAATTCGGTTTATATCTTCCGGTCGCACATGTGCTGTAAAATTTTTAAAAATGAGATAAAAATGTTTTTCTAAATATTACTAATGGTCTAAAATTTTTTTTTTAAACATTGAAACTTGTGTTCAACACGGGATGGTGAAAAAATGGCAGAGTTGGAATTGAACTGGTAAAGATTGATTGCGGTAAAATAGCAATTCCCAAAAGCACAAAATCTTTTAAAATTAGTGTCTAATATTTTCAAAAGCAAAAGAGACCGTTGATTTTTTAATTTGAGAGCTATGCAAAATAAAGCGTCCTTTTTTCTGACATAAAGGGTAAAGTTGTAACTCTATAAGGTTCAAAGTATGTATCTCACAGTACTTAAAAATTCTGTACACAGTGTTTGATTGATTGAAAATTAATTGCTATAAATAAGAAATACACATATTAATGATACAATATATGATATGGATATGTAATTATTCAAGAATGAGCATATTTTCTAGGAAAAACATTATTTTCGATACTAATCCGCAATTCGGGCAAAACAGCAATTTTTCTGATTTATATGCTAATCAATAAATGATTCACGATTCATTAAGTATCTTCTAATGAACTTAAACAAAACTACTTAACAACTGTACACATTACTCAACCGCAAATATTTGAAAACGATGTAAGTATGCAGCCCGCGTCAAAGTTTAGAAAATTAACTTTTTTAATGAAAAGGTATTTAAATGTAATAAATATGACAAGACTTTTTTGATGAATGGTTACACTGGCTTGGATTACGAACGGACACTTAATGAGAACAAAAATTACATCATTTCAACAAAGAAAATGATTGTTCTTCTTATTTGACGATTCGTGTTTTACTAGAGTTAATTATTCACTTTATGCAGCTATTAAAGCTGTTATGAAATTGTACACACTCTTTTTTATCTATTGTCTAAATACCACGTATTGTCACATAAATAGAGATTCAATAGAAACTTTTCTTGCACTGGGTCTTATCCGGAAGATACCTAGAGCTTCAAGTTAAAAAAGAAAAAAAAAAAAAAAAAAAGCTTATAAAGCATTTTAAAGAAATTAAAACATTTTAAATACTTTCCTTTTTCCAAAGTGAACAAAGAAATTTTGAAGACATTTATTGATTCACAAGAGAATATTATTATATAATAAAGTGTGGCAAGAGCAAAAAGGCAGATACATTATGAACCTGCTAAAATTTATTACTCTTCTTAAATATGATTTTTATAAAACCTTAACAGCAAATCGAAATGACGAGTCTTCACATACAAATGATAACGAAGACATTATATTTCTGATGAATTAATCACAAATAATATAGCACATATAACTCAAATAGAAGGTAATTAATTTTATTAATTATTTCCGTTAAAACGTCAATTCTTTGGACATAGCAAGACGCTTCGAGAATTCATTGAAGAGAGTAAATATCAAATCGAAGCGAATAACCGGACCCCCTCCCCCCGAAGAAAAACTGCTTCAGCGAAATGATTAATTTTCTTTCTGACTATTATAATTTAAAATCATTATTTAATCACGCACTAATGCTTTTCGAAAATAAACCTTAGAACCTAATATCTTCAGTTTTGAAAACGCTGAAAATAAACGGGAGTTATTTAAAGGGGAAAGATCTCATTCGAAAAAAAGATAGTAAAATAAACGGACAGTTTATGATTTAACAGATCTTTTAAAACTTGAGAAGTGAAACAATGTAATGAAGTCATTTCCGTTTTGGCTTTGTTTTCAATTTTCCTTACTTTAACGACGCTAAGGTCATTTCAGAAGAGATATTTCTTTCTTAATGGTGGTTTCTCCTTACGTAGAGTCACATTTAAAGCAGCAGCAAACGAATTTAGTGAATGTTGCTAATTTAGTTAAAAAAAAACCTCCAAATGAGTTTCAAAAAAAAAAAAAAAAATGCGGAGGGAATTTAAAATGGAAAGTAATTCTTCACTTTAAATTATCTTATCTGATATTTTTATGTAGACTTAGGAGCGACTCTATTAAAAAACGGTTTTCAGTAATTAGAAGTAAAGATGGTACTCCAGAAAGGCTTGAAAATTTTAAGACGTTTTAGCGACAAGAGGATTTTTGTTCATATTAAACTTATTAACGGTTTACAAGACATTGCTATATCGAAACCATGAACTTAAACTAATCTTGCCAAAACGTAAGCTTGCGAAATCTCTCCTTATAGGGCTGTAAGACTATGACCAGATTTCATGGCTCTAAATGCAATTTGTTCGTCTGACCATCGTACATACACGCAAAAGACAAATATTTCCTTTTAATGTGTGTGTGTGCACTCTCCGAAATAGAACTCTCACATTCGAGGATTCTTCAATCCTCAAACAAATTTCGTCATTTACAACGACTCTTTCCTCGCGCGATAACGCGACTTAAAAAAGTTACTCCACAAATTTCGCCAATTTGACGAAGGGTTTACTCGGAGCATTTTTCACGAAGCCATTTCATCAAATACGACGAAAGTTTCGTGAGATTTGAGCATGCGTTTCTGAGTGTGTGTATATATATATGCATCTATATACATATATACGTATCAGTGGTGGCTCTAGCATAGGTGTTAACCGGTGCGGAAATTCGCAGTGTCACCTCCCTCCTTCTTAAAAAAAAAAAAAAAACTGAAAAGCTTTTTAGTTTAAGGCGTTCATTCTCAGTTTCAACTTAGCTTGACAGTTTTTACTCAAAAAAGAAAAAAAAAACGTTATTTAAATTCAGCGTCATACCTTTGATTTTTTTCGAGGCAGAGAAATGACACCCATCTTCCTTCAAGCTCAATAATAACAGTTTTTAATAATTAAAAAAAATCAGAAATATGTTGACTTTATAAAACGTAAGATAAGTTCAATACTGAGAAATTCTTTATGGTAATTTTTTGGAGTTATTTAATATTCCTAAAAACGCGATTTTAGATAAACTTTGGCGATGTTGGGAAAGGGGACGGGGGCTTTTCAGCAGAAGTTTTCTTCCCAAAAACGCAGTTTTCATCCCAAAAACGCAGTTTTCATCTTTTGGGCTGTTAGTAGAAGAGGACTCCATTAAGAAATTTTCAAATGTGAATACTTAAAAACGTAGTTTTAGGCTATGTTTGGTGAAGATAGGGGAGAGGGAGTGACGAGGCGGCAGTTCTTCCCAAAGAAATTTTTAAAAATTGACGTGAAAAATTTTAGACTTTCTCTGATAACATTAAGAAATATTAGGCTTCGAGTTTGCCTCAGGAATTTTACTACGAATTTTACAAGGAATTTTAGACTACCTTTTCAAGATTTGGGGAAGGAGGAACTCAGGGGCTTTTCTCCGGAAATTTAAATTTTTTGAAATTGGGTTTTAGAAACGTAGTTTTAGACGAATTTTCCTAGCTGAGAAGGGAGGGCGATTCGGGGGCTCACCCCCCACTGATTTTCACTGAAAACAGTGAATCGTCTGATGGTTCTTAGTAAAGAATCATAATTTAATGCCATTATATCAGGAAATCTGTAGCCGGAAGACCACAAAGTTTAAAAAAAAAAAGATCAGCGTTTATTATAATCTAAAGGTAGAACTGCGACTAGGGCAAAGGGAAGAGACATTATGAAACCTGATTAATTTTATTACTTCTGTTAAATATGATTTTTATAAAACCTTGACAACAAATCGAAATGACGAATGTTCACACACAGCAAATAACGAAGACATTATTCATATTTCTGATGAAATAATCACATTATATTATAACAAAATTGTTAACACCCGTTTCTATGAAAAATCTGTAATAAAAATATGTACTATTTAACTTTTTATGTACTGTAAAAAACTTTAAAGTGAAAACACTGAATTTCATTACTTTTTTCACTTGCCAAATCGATTAACTCCACCAGTCGCATAAAAATTGTGACATTACAGAGGATCATTTTTTTGGCGAGGCTTTCTTAATACATATATTTTTTACCGTTAGATGAAGGCTACATCCATATTTATGCATTTAATAGAGTTTATTTAAATTTATATTATAAAGGGAATGTTAAAAATCAATGTTCATTATTTTATTGTATTTCTCAACTTTTTGTTGTAAGGAGTTGATCGATTTGTGTATTGAACGGCTTATATCAATTCTTAGTTTCAAAATTAATTGCTTCCTTTTCTCAGTTTCTCAGAGTTTGATGATATGCTTTCTTCGAGCAAAATAATCAAATTTAATTATTACAGATAATAATCGTCACACTTATACAATATATAAATATGCTTTCAGTATACATATGTTTTCGGCAAAAATTTCATAACAAAAAATTCCCGCAACCGTGTAAGGCGACTCTTTTGAAAGGAAAAAGGATGTTGAATAGCGTGCGGGAAAGACGGGGAGAACTCAGCTTGTGTCATGTTACAACTTTAACTTCTCTCTTTGCTACTTGTGTTTTTTTTTTTGACATAAAGGTCTGAGATTTATGCATGGCATCTATTTTTAAGCTCCTTTCTCCTTTAACTATAAAGAAGAAGGAAATATATAACACTTTTACAAAGTAAATTGATTCCATAAAATAAAAGCATCCTCATACATTGAATTCATGCAAGGTGAATCCACATTTCTTTTGGAGAAACAATACGCAATAAATTTAACAAACTCAAAAAGAGAATTACTGCTTTCATAACATAAGAGAACATATCAGATAACATTTCATGAGAGAACATATTTTTTATGTTGCACAGTACATATATTTTAACTAAACAGATCAATTCAAACAGGATATGCAGGAAATAATTTTCAGACTTATTAACAACACTAAAGGAGCTACTGGAACTGACTACAACTAAAGTAATCTCTCACTTATGCGCCACCTTTTTTATGCAGCTGTACGTCAATTTTTGAAAAATATATAATAATAAAGGGAGTTTAACCTTATTTATGTGTCACTGGTTGAGAGGTATCTCTCAGTTACTCGTCCATAAACATTTTTCCGGGAGGGGGGGGGGGAGACATATCCCCCCTTTTTTTTTCAAAATTTTTATTTCTCAAAAGTAATCTTACACAAAATGCTGATGTACCTGCTTTAACGCATGAATTTTTGAATGAGATTGAAAATGTTACCACATATAATGCTAAAAATAACATAAACAATATTTACCTTGGAAAGATTTAAAATCATTGGGAAGTAGGTAAGCTATGTAAATTTTATTTTATTTTAACTATACTTCTGTATTTTCAGCTTTGACTGGTAAATTTAATCTTAAAAATGATACAGATGTTCTTTCACATTTTTCTGAGCTTTATTTACTTTTAACCTTATTTGATTCAAAATAAAGTTGAATTTTATTTCACGTCTCTCATTTACGCGGTCTTTTTTTTTTTTTTTTTGGTCGGTCCCTTGTTCCTTGAGAGATTACTATATTAGCAATTTCGACGGTAAAACTTTTAGATTCGTTAGAAATAAAAAAAAAATCTATCTTCATATTACACATATTTAGTCAGCACAGCATTTTGCTTTAAATCCTCAAATTATGGCATTATTATCGCCAGACTTTTCATTTCGAACTAAGAAAAAAGGAGTGTTAACATATTTATGTGGGTAAAAATTTTGAGCTAGTTTCAAAAAGTTTTTGACATTGACATGTGAGAAAACACATACATTAAATTAGTTTTTAAACAACATAAAAATGGAAATGCTGCATGAGTTTTGATATCTAGAATTTTCCGCTCGAAAGCCATTATTGTGACACTGAAAATAATCTGTATAAGTAAAGAATGAAAATTTGAATTTGCGTTTCGTCTTTTACACTTGCTCGGACGTAATTTAAAAATAAGAGTCATCTTTGCAATGTTTCAAAGAGGCCACATGAATCACATAACAATTGAAAACTAAAAGATAAGTATCAATTTCATCTTCAGCCCCCCCCCCCCCATGATTCGTCCCAATTAATTTCTATACTTGTTTTCTTAAGCATACTGAAATATAGAATGCAGTTTCACACGTGTAAGTGGTTACCAATGAAATTTAAAATTGAAATGCCTTTCTCTTAAACTTGATTCTAACGATGGAAATCCAAAATTTTTTAAGGAAACAATTTCAAAATTTTTTAAAGGAAAGTCATTTCAATCATCTCCATCTTGCTCAGTCCGTTATATTTCTTCATGTTTTGCTTCGATGCAGAGATGTTTGGATAAGAATTATTTTTATTTATTTAACTAAGTTTTTAAAATTATTATTATTATTTCAATTTTTTTTCTGATGACTAGCCTTTCCCCCCCTGACAACTGGTACAAGACCGCGGACCACAGTTTGTGAAACGCCAAAACGGAAGATAATTAAAATAAAACAAGACGAAAATAATTTCTTCACTATTACATACTGATTGTAGAAAAACCTAACCCATTTCCTATTTTATAGTAATCTTGGAACATATCGAAAACTAGCAACAATATGGAATATAATACAACACAACTATATTCGTGTTTAAAAAAAAGTAAACATCATCTTCGCAATGCTTTAAGTGTCAAAGCCACATGAGCACTTATCACAGCACCGTGGAGCAGATAATCCCTGCGTAAAATGTAGAGAAGTCATCTAAGTAATGATGGCACATAGCGCGAAATTCCCTTACAGTAATTGCTGTGGCAATTATTTGGCACCCGCGTGCGAGTGCCTCGAAAGCTTACAGAGAAGAGAAGATCCTAAAACTCAAATACAAGTCAAAAAGTTTACTTGACTGTTGCAAAATTAAATACGAACATTGTGCTGTCATCAAACGAAATGTTGCTTCTTAGTGCATTTTTTTTTTGTAATAGACAGATTGAATTGTATAAATTTATCAGGAATAATTTTATGTACTCTATAATTACTCTATCCATTAATAAAATTTGTTAAAGGAATTTCATTACATTAAAATGGAAATTATAACTTTTGAATTTCGAATGACAACTAGCAGTTTTTACTTTATATTGTACCAATTTTCATGTCGTTTGATTTAACTGTTTATTTACAATTGAACTGAGAAAAATTCACCTCCTTAATGTTAAAATGTGTTGTTATTATTATTTCTGTGCATATAATTAGCTAGAATACAGTGGGCACATCACTGATTTTTTTAATGTAAAGCTGTGAACTAACCTAACGATAAAAAACGTGTTTTACGCGAGTGAATACATTAATTTAATCCATGTATCATAAAATTAATATTTGAAAAAAGAAGAAAGTAAAAGAGAGAGAGAGACCGGGGGGGGGGGGGGGCGTGTGGAGATTTGGATCCATATTTTCTTTTAAGGCAAAATTAAAGGGAATGAGTTCTTATATGTGTATCCAAAAAACTTTCGCACAAAATAATTTAAAGGTTTTTTTGACATGCTTAAAGATAAATTTGTGACTTTGTTAGTTTCTAGTTGACTAATACTAGTTCTTTGTAATCTCAATAAAAAAAATCATTCTCTAAAGTTACTAAGCGAACTTAAAGATAGATCTCTAATTTATACACCTAGATCAACAACTGCTTCTGCTTTACAAATAACGGAACCTTGTACACAATATATTGCTCGTTTATTCCCATGACCAAAATTAAGCACTTGAGATTTTTCTAGATTAAAAGACTCAACACAAAGACACTCAATTTTCCACCTAGAAATTCAATTTACTCTTGAAGCGTATTAACTTGTACTTGTTCTTCCGTGTCAACAGTTCCTATGAATTTGACTTCATCCGCAAAAATATTAATGTTCCTAGAAATACTTTAACTAATATCTTTAATAAAAATAATAAATATTAAGTCTTAAAACTGAACCTCGTCGAACACCACTTAAAACATCAATCGACTGAGAATAATTGCCCTTAACTACTACTCTTTTCTACCAAATAGCCAGTTTTCCACCCAAAGTAAAGTTTTTAAACCAATACCAATATAAGCAAGTTTGTGTGTGTGTGCCAAGAAGAGTTTCATGCGGTACTTTATCGAACGCTTTCTGAAAGTCAATATAAACAACATCTAGAAACTTTTTGTTATCTAAAGCCATGGTAACATTGACACAGAAATGTAACAAATTAGTTGTACAGAACCTCCCCTTCCAAAAAACCATACTGCAAACCAGTCAACGCTCCATTTGTCTCCAGGAGATTCACAATCTTGGTTTTGATCAGAGTTCCAAAAATTCTACAAAGGAGACTGAAGAGCTCACAGCCTATAATTTTCAGCCGTTAGACCCTTTCTTGCAGAGCGGCATTATGTTTTCTCAGCACAAAGCAATTTAAATAATTCTATAACTATACCATGTAATTAATTGATTTATTCATTTATTTATGTCCATTTAGGTAGAAACCTGATTCAATATTTGATGGTGAAAAAAAGTCTTCGGTCAATCACATGAGCACTCGCTTGATGAGAAAGACACTCAGATTTTAAAAAAAAAGTTTCACCTGAACTCGTAATCTCGTATGTCTTATAACTTGCAAGGAAGAAAATGATTTTGTTCTAAAATAACACAGTGCACTTTTCTCAAAAATGGTTCCACAAATTGTTCAATTGAAAAGGGAAAAGTTTGACTAAAATGAAACAAAAGAAAGGGAATGGGAAGGTTGAGAAAATAATGAAAATTAAAATGTCATTTTTAAGTTTAAATGTCATTTTTTTAAATTTAAAATAGTTTAGGATAATTCGACGAAAGGTGGAACTGACTGAGCTGAAATAACATTAACCTTGTACACAGTGTTTTGATGAAAGTAACACCATTATGTTCATAATCATAATTGTCAGAAAATATAAAAGTACGGAGGTTTGTGATTTTATTAATCAACTGTGTAATTTTAGTGGAAAACGGCACCCTTTAACAGAACTTCGTCCATGGCCGTTAATTAGTTACCTACAGTCTTTTTTCATCTTAGGTATCTCCATGGTTCAAAAATATCTTAATGTCATCGTTTCTCAACCTTTTTAGATTAACACCCCCCTTTAATGTCAAATATATATATATAAAGCCTTGCGACCTTCTTCAAAGCCGAAAATTACTAGCGACCCCTTTCAAAGCTTAAAAAATTCATAAAAAGCCATGTGACCTCAATGTAACACTATTTTATTTTCGCAATACTGAATTTTGCAACATGTATTAAATTTTTATTATACTTTATATAACGAATTGATGTTTATTATTTTTTGGATCAGATTGCGACTCCTCATAAACCAGAGCACGATCCTCCTTAGGGTCGCGACCTCTAGGTTGAGAGACGCGATGATTTAAATGAGTATTCAAGTTCAACTTTATATGATGTACTTGCCACACTTCACTCTACTCATGAAAACAGCTTTATAGACGATATTTCTTTTGTTCTGAACTGTCTCATCTCTAACATTTGTAGTATGTAGGAAGAATACAAAGGAATTTTTCAATTGCAATTATCCCGATATAAACACTTAGTGATGTTTATGGGCTGCATGTTTCATAAATACTAAACTTTTCATATGTGAACGATACCCCGGTCCCTTACTCAAACGATCATGGTATCAGTTCTTTTCTCCAAATATGTACGAATAAAATTTTAAATTACGTAGTATGCAGCGTGTGTGCGAACTTGAAGACATTAGACATTACGCAAGTTCAAAGCTAGATATTTCAATGAAAAGGATCATGATTTTAATATTTGATAGTACCATCTAGAGCAGGGGTCCCCAACCCTATGCCCGCGGGTACCATGGCGCCCGTCGATCGGTATTGATGAGCACCCTGCTTGCCGCCCAACTATAAAATATTTCATATTTCCATTTTAAACTAGAGAACAATTGGAATCTATAGTATATGAATACAGAGCCATATAACTATGAATAATCTTAACCCTACAATGATAAATGACAATGAATATTATACAATCGAAATATAGAATATGACTCTTACAGATGAACACCTTGATGATTGCTAGCGAGCAAGAATTTCATCATACTCTCGCATAATGGAGCGCGGGCCAGTGAAATGCAATGCCAGAGATCACGTTGACTGTATTATATATGTTTTATAAATAATTTTTATACTTCGTATGTTTTAAAAGCAATTTAGTAATCATTTATTTTACAGAAGAATATTAATACTAATTATATTCATAAATTAAATTAATTTTTTGTGCATTATATGTAACTATGTCCACCAACTATAAATTTGTCTTGAAAAAATAAACGGTGCCCGCCATTCGACCGATATTCTGATTTGTGCTCTTAGGTACAAAAAGGTTGGGGACCCCTGATCTAGAGTGAGAAAGAACTATCGATAAAATTCGCTATTAAAAGCAAGTAAATCGGTAGATCCATCGACAGCTTTACGCCACTAATTTCTACTGCAGTTTAAATTGGGATTTTAACAGCAACTCGGGTGCATATTGAAGGAAAACGTTAAATAAAGGAAGAATTTTTCTGAAACGTTAAATAATATACTTACAAACTCAGCGTAAAATTATTCTATCCCGATATTGAGATCTATTGGAAAATAAAGAGATAGGTACGTTTTTACAATGTCTGCTTTGCGATAGATATTACTGATATGTGACACTGATGCCTCATATTTAAACAGGGAGACGTAGCAAAGCCCTTTTATTCCTTCGACTTCAGAAAAAGAAAAAGAGGATGTGTTGTTGGAAGTATGAATAATACATTACAAGTACAAAGGCGCGCACTACATCATCTTAGTGGTGGAAAACATTGAACCACTTTTTTCTTTCTGTTTTAATATTCAAGTTTTATAGACGCTCAACTAAATTATTCACGGACTGTCTGAAAACAACTTTTTAAATTCAGGATGGGTTTCTTTCCTTTGTCGATGTAAATTAACATGCTATTTTTTTAACGTTTATATAAAAAGAAAGACAATTACCGAAAAATATCCGTGGAATTAACTACTTTATGAATTGCATTTATGGTTTTTGCATGCAGTGAAATTCACTACAAATTTTAAATATTCTGGTCAATTCATTTCTTTTGAGTAACGTAATTTACCTATTTTTTTCTAACGCTGTTTTATATTTGCTGAAACATCACTTTATTATATTTTATTCTTATATTTCTGATATGAAAAATATTTCTTAGCATAAAAATAGTTAATCTAATATGCACAGTAAAACTGTTCGACGGAAAGTTTTACTTCAAATTAAACTAAAGTTACTTAGCTTTGCTACAAAACTAGAAAAAAGGAAAGTACTTAACTTTCACTTCTATTAATTATGTAACAACTGATTTTAATGTTCATTCAGTTATGAAAAACAGACGATAATTAATTTGCATTATACATTAACGTAATTATTTGATTGCTCTAATTTCATCGATGGGGTATTTGTATTCTCTTCAGACCTTAGATCCATACATGTGAACCTCTCTTCTGTGTCTCACAAAATCAAAAATCGTTAATTTTTGGACTTTATAATCGTACGTCTAGAAAACTGAAAGAGGCATGTTTCAAAAGATAGCAATATAGGCGGCAGAATGAAATTGGAGTTACTTATGAAATGATTAACTGCTTTAAACCAAATTTTGGGAGCAATTATTATCGAATTTTGGAAGCGTATCTGCAAGTGATTCTGCAAGCTTATTCCATGTGGAAATAAACGTAAAACATGTTATACAGAACCTATCTCAATGACATACGCACGGCTGCATTTTATAAGGTTAGTAGGATCAAAAATCCCCATTTGCCCACTCTTCTCCTACCAACAAATTCATCTATTATTGAGTGTTCACGGCAAGTCAACCTTTGATCTCTGTTTTGGTGAATTCTTTCTGAGACTGTGACGAGGGTCTTTAGCACAAAATTCATGTATTCTTATTTGTGAGAAGCATATTTGTCATCACAAAGGGTGGGTAAGAAGAATAATTTTATTTAATATAACAAGTAAATTTTATTAATAAATGGATATCAGCTCCAAAAATATTTTAATATAATTTAATTCATTAAAAAAGAATGGTTTTTAAAGGATTAACTCAGTGATTCCCAACCTTTTTAACGTCGCGACCCCATTAAAAAAAAAAAAAAGTCAAAAATCCAGCGATCCTCTATACATATTTATCTTTGATTTTTCATAAAGGTCATCCATATTGGATGACCTACATGAAAAAATAAATGATTCATATCACAGATTGACAAGATGGCTGCTCTTTGTTTCCGACCGGGTGCCCGGTTCGTCTTTTTGGTTCAAGGTGGAACAAGAATTATGGTTAAAATCGTAACTTTAGATTTCGAATTTATGCTTGAGCCATGATTTTGGTTCAATCTTCAGCAGTCCTTCAGATTTCACCATATTTATGGTGCAAAATTGAACTGGTTTTTTTACAGTGCATCTACAGCACATATTGATCAGAAGAGGCTTTCTTATAATATGTAAGTCACAACGATAGTATTCATCAGATATGTATTCCAAAACAACTTGCAAATAACTTAAAACAAATATCAGAAAATTACAAACCAAATTTAATTTTTTGAAACCTTCAATTGAAAATGCAGTGTTAAAAACTCTGGTTTAACCTTTCATTAAAAAATGGTGAAATTTAGCTGCAACCAACATTTGGTAGTAAGTTGAGCCATCATAAGGTGGTGATGTTTCACCATGAATGTGGTTCAACTTAGTATCAAATGTTGGTTGAGGCAAAATTTCACCATTTTTTGATGAAAGTTTGAACGGGAATTTTTAACAGTGTTCTAACTCAATAACTGAACTTCTAATGTCTCTACTTGAAATCCACCTACCATATATTATATATATATATATATATATATATATTTCATAATGAATGGAGAATCTTAAAAAAAAATTAATGTTTGTTTGAATATGAATGAAGCTTCAGTCTATTGAAAATAAAGGCTGTTTTGTACTGCAACTTTCTTCGGGATATCCAGCAAAACTTCTAGGAAAACAGCTAGAAAAGATGATGTATCGACTCGTCAAAATACCGAGAGTATTACTCTCATTCCATTTTTGTGGTCTAAGACCTTTTTTCTCTTCCATCGATCTGCCTTTTAGGCATTCGTTTCGTCGAATAACATGAAACAATTGTTACACAGCATGTCGTAACACTTTAAGCACGTTCAATTTATTAAATGTTTTGAAAGCTTATTGCAGTTTTTCTCACGTATACATAAGAAAAAAAAACAACTAATACAAGATTTTTTTTTTTTTAAATGTTCAGAAAATTATTACATGTTGTAGTTATAGTAACTAAATATTGACACATATTTTGGCGTGATTGCTCATATTAGACTTAAAACGAAAGATTTAAATGTTATATGAGGGTATAATTAAAATATGTTCTTGCTCTTTAAATGAAACATGGTAAGTAGAAATAAAACCGGCGTAGATTATAAGAAAAACATTAGTAGTTTTGGTGTCGAAAAACAATTAGGGAAGATGGCGTATTGAAATTAGGAAATTGAACTTATATCAAGATATTTGGAATTTTGTACTAAAGTCAGATAAGATTATATAAGAAATAGAAGCTTGTGACGTCAAAAGTTGAGTCAGTGCTCATTATCGCGTGCTAATTGAATGCCACGCGACGTTAGATATTTAGGCTTTCAATGAAAGTATTAACAAAGTCTGTTCGTAAACAACAGTGAACATGTGTTGGAAGATTATCTACCCCCCCCCCCTCCTGTCTACAATATTATATTGAAATAATATTTCACGAATTTCGCTCCACGCAACAGTAATCGGGTATCATCATTAATGATAAACATTACGAAATTTGTTTCTGCATACGTCAACACTCATTCAATCTATATCTTTTGCGATTGCGCCATTACTCTATAATCCGACCTTCGACTAGATGCTGCTGCAATTTTGTATTTTAAATTCCACAATTAAATTACTATTACATATTTAAGTGTTCGCATAATTTGACTGCGGTTACACATCAGTTACTTACATAAAAATATATGTAACTTAACACAATATAGACCGGTCACGATAATTCTCACGATTCGTTTCTTTTCCAATTGACAGTTCACGAGAATAACCGGATTTTAAAGATGTTGTTTGAAATGTCCGGGAACAAGTCTGAGGGACGGTCATTCAAACTCAGTCCACAATGTGTTTAATTAGTGTGTTTCTTTATTTTGATGATGAAAAACATACAGTACAGACACATAACAGAATAAAGCACTTTTTTTAACAGAAAAGCATTTTTCAAATGTTAAAAAAAAAGTATTTTGTGATTTTTTTAAGGCATAGTCATGTATATTCTCATATTTTCTTAGATAAATAATTTTCTGTATTCTGAAGATGAAAAACCTAAAACACCACCGCCTATCGATTTGGTCACGATTCGTAGTTGATTATAAATTCTATAAAATAAATAATAATTAAATAAAATTCTTTAAAAATATTTTATTCCAATAATGAAAAAATGTGTTCTATCAAAACAATTTTGATTGTATAAAAAACCAAAGTCCGCTTTCACTCTTAAACATAGTTATTTTGCATTATTCTTACAATTTCGTATACAGATTTTTCATCTTATTTTTAAGATGAGACACTTTGAGCCGTAACTATATATAACGTCGCCTCACCTTCATAACCTTAATAGATTGTTTGACAATTTCATAAATGCAACATCAATAACTTTGTTGCTGGCTGTATTAACATGTTCGCTGCCAACCACGCGCCAGCGCGTGATGTCAATTTGTTCATTTCAAATTCATATCCTTTATCAAGGATATGAATTTGAAATGAAGGATACGAATATTAAGAAATTTAAGCAGTATTTTAATACAAATAGGAACGTCAAGCTAAATTTTTCAAGACTTGCTCATCGTATAGCTTTAAATTTTTCTCCGAGAGAGTGTCGGGTGAAAAAAATTGGACTTAAAAATGGAATTTTGCGACTGTTAAAAAAATATTAATGCCCACAATAAAATTGGCGCTGCACCAAACGACGAAAAGATTTCGCTGAAGTTCAATTGTCATTTTACAAAACTCCAAAAAAATGAAACTGCCGATTTAATATGGTAGGGGTAAATAGCCGCAAAGTCAAACCTCAGAATGAAAAGATTTAAAAAAAAAAAAAATACTACCCTTAAAAGTTTCGACAAAATAATGGTAAACACTATTGGCAAATTTTAAGAGAATTTTCGATTGGGACTGTTGAATGTACATAATATACTCATAATTATATAGTATTGGTACATAATTAGTATTTTCCACAAATCAAATATTCATTCTCTTTTCAATGAATTTTCTGCTATAAAATGAATATTACATTTTTTTACTGTAAAGTTTTTATACTTCATCTCAGAACTAATGGGTGTGAGGGGAAAAAATCCAGTGATTAATGCAAGAATGTTTAATGGAAAATTTTCTCGTTCAGGAAATTTTACTTGGACAAACTCATCAGGACTTTTTAGTCATCATAGATGACTATAAATTAAACTAAAACGTGAGTATGAAATTTCCGAAATCTATCAAGAATAGGGAAAATTAGGCTTGTGATCTTCTAAAATTTGCTTGTATAAGTCTGTTTCTTGATGCTGCGTTGATATTCACAAAAATTATGTTTCGCATTCAGTAAAATAATCTGATACTCGACAACCATGCACTACCTAAAAACCGAGAAAGGTTAAACACTTGATTGCTAGTCGATAGACCCTTTTCATCAAGCTCTAGTTGTTATTGTTTTATACATACATAAATATATATTAAACGACACATGAGTTACAACATGTGCAATATATCTCAGGTCCGGCAGATCTTCATTAATAATAACGTCAAACCAACTTGCTTTTAGCGTCAAAGTTTAAATAACGACTTCGGTTCTTAACATCATTTTCCCCACCATTCTCTTTTTGATTTTATCCCTTTTCAAGTAGAACTCTAAGAATTTAAGTTAAAAAAAGTCACTAGTGCTCATGAATTTTCATCTTCATCGCGCCATCAGTTGCTAAAACTAGAATGATAGGACTTTACTTTTCAATTCGTACTGACTCATTGTTTATTTCTTAGCTAACAAAAAAAATTTCAACCGGGAAATTTTATGGTTCAGCTATATAGACATGTGGGTACGTGAATAACATTTTGGAAACAAAGGGCGAAATAACGGACTCTGAGGTCACTTACGAAATAAAAGATTGTCCTGAAATCAAAAGACCCTCACAGCCTACTTAAATATCACTACAGATATTTTAACAAAGCATCGTGATTTTACAAAGCTAGAGAAGATAATTAACATCAAGTAAAACAAACAAACAAAAAAAAAAGTGATGTCAGAAATGATTTGGAGCAAATATATTGTGTACAAGACTTGAGGAAAAAAACTTGCACTAGTGCCTTAAAGCATGTTTCATAAACTTTAAGCCAGGACCGTCATTTAAGGGGGTCAGAGGGGTCAATTGCCACCCCTGCTTGGGAAATATAATGTATTTAAATGTATGTACATGTATTTTGTTGTTTTTAATGCAATATACACTGAGTTTATACACTTCGCCCCCCCCCCTCTCCTCTGGAAAACTTTGAAATAACGGGCCTGCTGTAAGCGAGCCGAAGCAATATGTGAGAAAATGCACTATGTACGCTTTAACGCACACTTCAGAACTTTATGAACTGTTATATTGAGTTGAAAATGATAATAGATTTTAAAACGAAAAGCTGTAACGTCAAAAGATTACAAACAAATAAATAAATATGACAATTATTCACCTACTATGTTATCTTTATTACGTTAACATTACTTGGTTCTACGCGTCTCACAAAAATATTTTCGATTAACTTATTATTCTTATCATTACAGTTGAGCCCGCTTAATGGAATATCGGTTAAAGAATATCCCGCTTAATGTAACAAATTTCCATTGCACCAAACCAGAGTTTATTGTTTCTGTGATCCCGGATAACTGGATATTCCGTCTATTAGAATAATGTTTCCTGAGCAATTGGATATTCCATTGAGCGGGCTCGACTGTATCATTGTTTTTATTTATGTATGATACTATTACCTGGTGATGATAAGCATGCAAAAGGAAAATGATGCTTGCTTCATTGATGGTTTAATGAAATAGTTGTAATGAAATAGGTATAAATTAAGTTTTAATGAAATAGTTGTACATAAGTATTCTCAATACAAAAAACAGTTAATTTTCCTCATGCGCATATTTTTTAACAATCATCGTACAAGCTTAAACTGCGATTAAACAATGTTGTGAAGCACAATTTGACAAACGCATTCATTCGTATGTTTCAGAGGTAGAAGGACTTCTTTTTTACAACGCGAAAAATCTTTAATTTACGGGACGATGAGCAGCAGTGATTTAAAATCCTGAATGAGATTTTAATAGTTTGTATTGTGGTGGGGATATGATAGGTATTGCGATTTGATGATTGCCTTCTTTTGCTAACTGTTAAAGCACAGAAAACACTCGAGGAAGAAAATAACGACAGAAATTCGTGCTAATTTGAGATGCATTAGAAAATTAAGGAAAAAAAGTAAGCATGCTTACATAATGAATACCTGACTTGAACACTTCAGATATTGCAAAATATTTAAACGAGTTTTTTTTTTTTTGCCTTAGCCCAATGTAAAAATTTATTATTAAATCCAACCTTTCTTCTTCCTTTTTTTTACAATTTTTAATTAATGAAATGTGAAGAAATATTAAACCACACTATTGTTATTATCACCATTTATTGAATTGAAAGCTGAAAAAACTTGTTGTTTCAGATCCCATTTACATCCTCCACCAAAAAAAAAAAAAAAAATCTTGTTTTAACTCATGTTTGCATGAAAAAACATAAAAATTTCAGTTTTGATGTTAAAGAACTTTTAAAAATTTCATGAATTCAAAAAGAAATTTTTATAAAATGTAAAAAGTACTGCAGTTGTTAATAATTCCGCTCATAAAAATTGCGTTCACTAAATTCCCCCGACACATGTCTACTAACAATTCCGTACAAATTGTAGGAATCGTAAAAATTAAAATGAATTTATAAGAACTGACTTTGTTTCAAAAGTCTTTACTAGTATAAAAACTCTGAAATTTAATTACGAAATCGTTACTGAGAAATATATGGAAAATAAATAATAAAAAAATATAGTAAAAACTGCCTTAACTTTTTAAAAAGTTAAGACATTTTCTGTTATATATTTTTATTGTTTATTTATTTATTTATTTATTTTTTAAATCGCGTTCCTATTTATTAATTAGAAATACGTAAAACATATGGTATGTATCACTACAGTTCACGTGCTCCAGTCACGTTAACAAGTCAAACAAGTTATTATACTTTCAATCATACTTTTAGAGCATTGAAAACCTGATTTTTCGGACATAAAAATATTAATCTGTCATTTAAACTCACTTTTGGTAACTCATAATTTAGGGCTCCTTCTATGAAGAAAAGTTGATGTTTTTGTATTGGAATGCTCGGGTCCTTATTTTCAAAAGCATGTGTTTCAACAAATTTGCCTTTGACTTCTCTAATCTCCCAGAAAATTCTTCAGAATGTTGAGAAAAATGGATTAGTTCAACTCCATTAAGTGATTATAAAACGTAACGGTAAGATATTCCGAATCACAAATATTTTGATTCAAGTTTGGGGCATATTCCGATCATAAAACGAAGTAGGGTGTTTTGCTAAATACAAATTTTTTGACATTCTAAATGAGCTAATAATAGACAAACAGATGCTTGCCTCAATTTTTATCTTTTGCTTTATTTCAAACTCGCCAAATAAAAAAAAAACAAATCTAAAATTTTCAATCAAATACCATTCGTTAATGAAAATTAACGAAAGGTGGAAAGCATTTATGCAAGAATCAAATACAAAACAAAATAAGTATGAGTAATGCCGATTTTTATCTATGTATCACCCATATTGGCTCTTCTTTGCACTAGTTTTCATTTATTTCCCAAACACGTTATTGTAGAAGAATAATTCTTTAGAAATGGAATCCGTTTTAGTTTAGTTTAACTATAATTATAACTATGCAAAGAAACAATTATGGCATGTGTGGTTAAATTCATTTATGTTTTATTTCAAACATGATTAATAAAAATAAGGAAATAAAGAACACTAAGAATATTTTATGAAATATGATCCAATTAAGTGGCAGTGTCCCACGTGCAATGCCAGATGAAGAAGATAATTTCTTACCGTAGTGATCCGTCATTCCGTACCAGGCATTCCTCAAATAGGCTAAAATTCTTTGACAGAGGTTCCGTGGAGGTTTTTTCCCAGACGTGGGCTGCTCTCTCGCCTGCGGGACGAACCCTTTCGGTCTGATCCGGGAGCGAGCCCCCGAATGCGACGACACCATCCCATACATAGTCCTCGCTGCTTCGAAGCACGTAGACTTTTTACCCAAACAAGTGTTTCTCAAGACATTTTTTCATCGATAAAATGGATATGTTTGTGAAAAATTCGTGACAAGATCGAGAAAGTTTTGAATTTCATGAGTAAATATTAGCACGTGAAAAGACCAAAGAGGAACAGGACGACTGTACACTGGATAATAGCTAATATGTCCGTACTTTGATCAACGAAACGTTAATGGATTTTCATTCCTATCCATAGATGTGTGTCTTTTTAACGAGTGATTCTCATGTATTAGATATGTAGTAACTGGAAAATTTGTACATCTCCCGTATGGATATTCCATTAAAAACAAGTTTCGGAAACTTGAACCGAAATAACTAAGAAAAACCTCAAAGATCCGATATTAGGCACGGAAAAAAGCTCATAAAAGAAGAATGTATGAAGAAAAAATTATCACAGAAATTTTCCAAAATGAATTCAATAAACCAATTCATTTTTAGAATGCGACTTCGTTTTGCAGAGTGTGAAGTAATGCACAATTATCACAGATATCGTTGGACAGTGAGCATTTCGAGGAAGCGATGCAATACTATTCGAGGCAAGTAGAAAAGAGAGCTCGTGAAAGCGATCATGCTCGCTAAAGGTAAAAAGACTCGTTGTTTGATATTACTTGAAGGTCCGGCGTGCTTTCTTCCCCACTATCCCGTCGGTGCATGGTTCGTGCGCTGCACTGGGGGGAGTGAGAGAGACAGAGTGCTGTGCTGCATCCCTTGATGAGGATGCTGTGATCCGGATGCGGAGATGCTGAGGGGCTGTGTGTGAGAGAGAAATGGGTGCGGGCGATGAAAGTGAGGGAAGATGTGCTGCTGCCTGTTGCGCCCTCGCTTCTCTGGCGGATAGAGATGGGACTCCGCAGAGTCCCTCTCAACCCAGGGGGCGCTCGTTCAACAGGGCCTGCGCCTGGAGGGAGGACACTGACAGGGGGCAGCAATGTCTCCCAACTTCGGATCAAGATAATCACCAAAACGGGCCGGTGAGATTAATTACTTTTAAAAATGCTTCCATTCCGGTTAGGTTTGCTTTCAATTCTGATCCACTCTCATTTTTGCTGCAGCAAACACATTTAAAAAATCTTTCGGACATATTGAAAAAAAAAAAGGGTTCTATAAAAAAAATATTAAAAGATTTTTTTAAGCATGATTAAAATAAGAAAATTATTTGAATTATTCTATAACATTTTTGCCATCACTTCTTGTGGTGGTTCTTTACTCAAAAGAAACTCTCTGATCTGTCGGGGCTATTTTTCTTTGTTCAGGACGCAAATAGAACTTTCAGTAAAAAACAAAAATGATTGCTCTTTTTTAAAACTCTTTAAAATGGAACAACCTCTCTTTGAAATTGAACAGCTTTTCTTTGAATCAAACAGCTTTTTATCTTTCATATACAACTGAACTACCGGGATTTACTATATCGCATAGAAAAACAATTGGACTTTAAATGAACAACAATTATAGAAGCATGACAATTGTTCAAGCGTAAAAAATCACGTTTCGTAAAGGAGAGAGTCCTTTTAGAACCACGGCACAGGCCAAACGGATAAACTAAAAACTTTAAAAGTTTTTATTTCGACTCTAAATGTGGTAGAGCACAGTATGTGAAGCTAAAATAAATTATTCCTGTTACCTAACCACGTGCATGAAGCTTTCTAAACATCTGATAGTAGAAATTATAGCTTTGGAAACTCAATAGCTCATATTTAATGCGATTTATTTAATTCTAAAGAGCCGAATTTCATAGATGTCTACTGAAATGTACCGTATATTTGTATGATTTAGATTCTGAGAAATATTTCCGGAAATGCATTTTTGCTCTTACACGAGGAGATCTATGTATAGTAGTGTTTGTTCAAAAACGTTATTTCTTTTCTTCATTCATTAAGACATTACTTTTGTTAATAATGTGGCCGAAGAAATTCATCTATTCAAATCAATCAGAATGCAATGAATGTTAGTTTCTGTTCTTAATTAGGTGAATCGAAGAGACGAGGTTGACCTTACTATATATTTATTGAAAAATATAGACACCACACATCCAAACACAACCTACTACATCGCGAATCTATTTACCAACTGCATGTTGGGTTGCAAAGCAGGAAGCAGAAAGAGTCGAGTTGTCCCGTGAAGTGGTTAGATAGAGAGAGCAATACAGTACACGTTCCAACGCTCAAAATTTATAAGCTTATTTAAAAAGATATAAGCGTTAAAAAAATCAGAAAAGCAAGAGCTTTTTTTTATTTTTTTAAAGAAATAATGTCTAATTTTAAAGAATATTTACATAATATAAAATACATCTTTGTAATTTAACTCACATATTGTTTATTGTACAAAAATCATACATTTTACTTTATTTTTTCAAATGTCTAAGTTTATATTTTGTTATCTGAATATATATATATATATTTTTAAACTTTACTTCCAAAATTTCTCTTTATCCTATTTATTTAGTTCTTTTTTCTATATCATGGATCCAATTTATGTTATTTTGCCTCACTTTTTAGATAAAATAACCTTGAAAAAACAAAAAAAAAAATTTTTTTTTTTTTTTTTTGCTTCTTCAGTATTTTAATTATATAAAATATTAATCCCAGTTAATAGTATCTACATTTTCACATAAAGAAAAGCAGCAAATCCTTTGGTACTACTTCCTCCCAGGTACTACTTCTCATTACCAGATATATTAATTGTAAAGGAACATATCTATTAAAATGTCGGTTTTATTCTTTAGGTATTCTTTCACACCAAAGGCGACAATGTTCCTATCTTTTTCTCATATTCGCAAGCGCAGATCATATTTTTGCCTTCAAAAATATGCTCTGCGTTTGCGCAGGTGAGAAAAGACAGGAATATTGTCTTTTTCGCCTTTGGTATGAAAGCACCCTTAGGGACTTAAAACATAACTGCTAAGAAAAAATCTAAGCACTGAAACTCATTTTTACGTCATATAAAATACTCTATTGAAGAGAAAAGCGAAAAAACATTACGGCTTTTTTTTCTAAGGCTGCATCATTCCCCCATTCCGTAGTGGAATAGTTTCTCTCGCTGGAATTTTCATTCCGAAAGTTTGGCAGAAACACTGAGGCGTTTGTCAATAGAAAACAATTTCGAATAGAATAAAAGAAGTGATGATAAAACTATGCTGCGTGTTGGGATCAGATTTAATACTGAAGAAACATAGCGACTAAAGAATATCGGGTAAAAATATTTCTGTTACTTTCAAAGGGAAACATGGAAAGTTTGGATGGTTCAAAGCCGACGAAAATTCGAATTTCTTCCGCACATCCCCTCTTATTGATGCTTTCTTTTGCATCGTCTTTAACAACTGGTGTAAATTAAAAGTTGGGAAGATTAATAGGTGACAGCAAGATTTCATCACTTGTTAAAAGCAAGAGAGAAAATTATTGTCTACTTCTCGAGTAACATTCATCCTGATTTTTACTTTTAGTGCCGATTACCAATGAACTAACAGAAAAAGTATGTATAGTTATGAATTGGGAACAAAAATAATGCCTTCAAAAGTTAACGTTTTAAATTTCCTTCATATGTTTAACCTTTAAACAGCAAAAACAATCTAACCAGTAGTGTAGTTATGAACTATTTTCACTGTAAAAAATTATACTTCAACCTTTAACCAAAAGAAAAAAAGGAAAAAATAGTGAAATTTAGCTGCAACCAACATTTGGTACTAAGCTAAGCCATAATAATTGTGTAGTTTCACCATGAATGTGAAACTAAGAACCTTTGTAATGGTTCAACTTTAGTACCAAATGTTGGTTACAGCTAAATTTCACCATTTCTATATTTTTTTGGTGAAATATTGAACTAGAATTTTTTACAGTGTACTCTGATAAGATATTTAAAATGATCTGAACTTGAAAAGAAATGTATGATACATAAAGTTTTGTTTTTCCGTGTGTGTGTTGGTGTGCGATGCGCATCTTGATCAGATGCTTCAGCCCATTTCTAAATAATTTCAAAGTAATATATTTCTCTTAGACTTTTTCGATTATTTCCCACAGGGCTGTTTCATGAAAATTAAGTAATTTATTTTGAAGTGCAAATGATTTGAACTTTCTACTTTAGTTGAAACTGAATGTCGGATACAAATATTATACTGAAAGCCAAGCTGGTTTTCAATAAATACGTGGAGTGTTGTAACATCCTATCTATAATATGAAACGATCTAGATAATCCACGAAAATATAAGTAACTTTTGTAAAGCCTTTTGACTTAAGAAATATTTTGAAAATTGCATCTACATAATACTTTTTGAGTAACATTTCGTTAGTACCCTTGACCTTGCTATATTTAATTATACTACAAGCAGGAAGGTACTTATATAAGGGAAGCACTTTTCTTTTTTTCTTTTATATACAGAAAAAAATTCAAAAATATAAAAACACAACATATTTATGCGTTATATAACATATTCCACGAATAAATGTGGTGCTCTTTCCTTTCCCTAGTTGTCATTCTCGCGTATTTAGTAGTTGGAGACGTTTGTTTTGGAACAAAAGTACTCTTTGCTCTACGTATGATAATAATAATGCAGTTCTGTATTGTAAAGTTCATTGGCAACGGCATCAAGGAACTTTTAACAGCCTTCAAAATATTTTTGCCCAAATTTCATGTTTTGGTTTTGAACCGTTCCTTTAAATGAACATTGGAGAAAACCTTCTTAACCGCCAAATAAGTTATTCCAAATAAGGCAATACAATAAACAAATAACGAACGTTCTATCTTTCGAGTCACAGACCAAGTTGAAGAAAAATGTATCGGAAAAATTGCTTTATTATTAACCACTTAGCAGTTAAAGTAATTAAGAAAACCAATCCCTAAAATGTTTATTTCTGGTCGAAATTGTAAGACAATTGCATTTATAGACAAGATGCATTTATTGGCCCCAAATTTTGTATGTATAGAATAATAAAAACGATCTTTACATGTTTGATGTTAGCCTTGTTTATATAAATGCCGGTATAAACAGAAACTTATTTTTCACAGCTTGATTTACCGTATGTTTAACACATCTTTAACTTTTGAGATACACATTAATACTTCAACTCAGAATGATTATTCGATCAAAATTGTTCATTTTCAGTTCATACAAAACTTTAATTACTTAAATTATATAAAATAATACATGAGAGCTCAGTATTTCATAATAAATTATTAAAGTATAATGTGTCTTTTTAAATTGTGCTCAAACGAAACTTCAGTGAAATACGTAGATTATACAATACCCAAACGAAAGAACGTGTTTCACAATGATTCTAAACCCCGTACTGAATTAAAAACCGAGAAAATAGGGAACATGACATTTGAAATGGGATGCTCTCCATCCCAAACGTGTAAACAGTCCGTGACTGTGTAAACGTGACCGTAGTCATATTACTCTGCTTGATAAAAAGCGATATCCATCTCTGATGTACAGGCAAAACTGTGGAGTGGTTAAAAGTCACATATGAAATGAAAATCGTTAATGACTCATTACATTCACATCACCGGCAATAGATTGGTTAAATTATTATTACAGCAACATTACAATATGTTAACGCCGCATTTCATATCAAAAATGCATATCCGTGATTTGATGATTCTATTCCTGGTGAAAATAGAGATGTGCGAGAGAAATAAATTATTTACAAGCTCCATTGGTTTGCAATATTGCACTACAGAAGGGATACTTGCAATCCCAAGGCACATGTATTTGCAATGCTCATAGCGAATATGTGCCTTAGTACATTGATGTACGAGCAATTTACTTAAAAATGTGCTATCTTGTGTGACTAAATTTCAATTTTCTAGTAATAATTCTACATGATTAAAGTGAATTTAACTTCAAATTTCAACACGAAATTGTTCAAGGCTCAACCGAATAATGCTTGAATACCTTAATGTAATTCAAAAAGTATATCTCTTCCGTGAGCCTAACAAAGTTTTTATTCTTTGCTTAATTGACAGGTACATTTAAAATTCATTTCCTGACATTACACATGTTTTACTGTTTTGTTCATAATTTTATGAGTCAGAATATAATAAAGAAATTTTGTTAAAAGAAACTTTGGGAAACAGATTTTTTTTAAATTAAGAAATATTTTTAAAAGCTTTCTCACTGAAGAAATTATAAACGGATCACGTGACCGTAGTACCAATGGATCCTGTTTTCTCGTTAAGCATCACCATAATTCAATTCAATCTCTATGAAATCTTTTGTATTTATTTACTTTAATGCTCTGGTTTTAACCCTAAAAATATTTTCTTGTGCTATTAAATGTTCCGGTCCAAGATCTCATCGAATAAAACAGTTTAGTTAACATGCATTTTAAAGCTCATTTATATAAAGTGTTTGATAAAGGAAATGTTTTCTAATTATTTTAGATGCGAAATTTGTCGACCAAAATATTCGATTGCATCCTGTTGAAATTAACTTTAAAGGAGGAGAGCTAATTAAAATTAAGTGTGAATAAATTCACTTTAGGTGGCGCAAAGGTGAAATGATGAGCTTCGTAACGACCTTGTAATTAAGAAAAGCTACTCAGTCTGTAGCTCCCAATTAGAAGAAAACATACAGTAAACGGCTATTATTTACAGATGCACATTTTGTTCAAGACTTATGATTTGAAAAATGACAAAATATGCGCAAATTCTTGGAAATAAAGGATAAGCATTTCCTTATTCACCGAAAATAGATATTATGCTTGCCTTTGAGGTGGAACCTGGAATTAACCCTTTGAGGTTAACATATATTCATTTGACCAAATTAAGGATAATTTGTAAAGTTATAAAAAAGCAAATTGAGAAGGCAAAAAATTGTCAATGCAGATTGACTAGTGTCCGGGATGGCAAATTATGTGTTTATAGTATTGATTCAACTCCACCCCCCCCCCCCCCACCCTTTTTTTAACAAAAAAAAAAGACGCAAAA
This sequence comes from Octonoba sinensis, assembly GCA_038502835.1. Taxonomy (NCBI): domain Eukaryota; kingdom Metazoa; phylum Arthropoda; class Arachnida; order Araneae; family Uloboridae; genus Octonoba; species Octonoba sinensis. The sequence goes on from CM076598.1 coordinate 148,105,656, forward strand.
CTGTAGGGTTAAACCCAAAACTTTAATATTGAGGTAACAAAAAATACACTAAAAATTTGACTAAACGTTACACCAATATATGGTGCAAATTTTTAGTTGCACCAAAGTTAAGATACCTCTAGCTTGTTTAAATGGTGTTTTCTCGAGCTGACGTGTATCCGTTCAGAGACTTAGTCTGTAGAGCATGCTGTTTGTTCCCATGCCTTGGGTCTCGCGTTCGAACCCGGCAACACTGGCAAAAGATTTCGTCGTATGTTAAACACCTCCCCTCCAAAAAATGATATGACTTTTAATAGCTACAAGAGATAGTGGCTTGCTTTCAGTGGTTACTTGAGTACTTTGCTGCGAAATATGGTAAAATTAAGGACCATCCTTTGGAACCAGCAATGTGTCACTTTTTTTTTTGATAGTGCAACATATCATCCGTTTTATACAATGTAGCTCCTTCTTGATATTAAAAATATTTTAAACTTTAAAATGCAATATCTGTTCAAGTTTGGCCATGTAATGAATTCAAAGAATAAAATTTCATTGAACTTATGGTATATAAGTGCTTTTAATGTCAAAAACACAAAATACTGTTATAATAATAATTAATTAATGAATTTTTAAAAATTGTGTGACAGTCTGCAATTTTATTGCTGGTCTCAATTTTATTTAAAAATAATATCATAATTTATCTGCTTGTATGCTTCTAGCTTTCTACCGATAGGAGGTTAAGAAGCAATAATGAGAACAAGATAGACACAAACAAAGGAATTTCAATATATATCAATATTTTCTCAAGAAAATTTTACATATTCTTGTTGAAAGTCGAGTCATAGACAAGCTGACTAATAAAATTCGTGTCAGTTTAAAGCAGGGATAGTTTTCAAAAGCGTTCAATCGATCAAATATATCTTAAAAACTAATTTCGAAAAAAGGTTTACTAAAATGAAAAGGATAAATAAAACGCTGGACGAAACGATCTTGGTAACGGATAAATTTCAACGGTCAGCGTTTTATCTAGAGAACCCAGTTTACGGTATAAGTTTCTTAATGACTTGGTTTTTCTAGGGAAAGAAAAGGAAAATAAATTGAAAGAATGAAAATATTTGCCACTGCATCGAATTGTGTTTTAAAGAGCTTTTTAGGGAGGGAAATGTAAGTGTTGAAAATCGCAAAAGAAATAATAATAAAAATAAGGTCATGTATAGCTGATTTATTTAAAGCAGAAAATTAAACTAAGGTTCAACTTTAAATGAAATTAATAAAACTTGACACAGAATAATTTACAGAAATAATTCCCTTGTGATCGTAGTAACACATGGCAAATTAAAGAGCACACAAACTGTAATGCAATAAATGCGAGCAATAATAGGACATATAAATTACATTCCCTAGCGGTCATCTATTTCATTTGTGCAACACAATGAAAAGCTTCAAAACGGTCGTGATGTATAGTGAGACCGAAACTAATTTTAAAATGAAATGCAATAATTTGTAGCATATTAATTACAGTAGGTTGAGAGCAACACAATTAGCCGACTATTTCAATTCGAATTATTCAGTGTGAAAAAAGTAAAATTAAAAAAGTAAGGAGTGTTAAAAATCCGTAAAACAACTTAAATTCTATTTTTCAAAATACTAACCACTTGCGCTGGAAAGACGTGCAACGCATGTCGTAATGCTTTTGTCACAGAGTCGCCAACGATGTGGTATATATGTCGTCATGCGATTGTCACAGAAACAAAAACGACGTGCGTGGCACGTCGGCACTTTGCATGATTATTAATAAATAAATTTAATATTTATATTTGTACAATTTATAATCAATTGACGCTCTATATTCCCCTCAAAAAACTATTAAAAGTCCTAGGTCGAAAATTAGAAAATATAAATCTGTAAGGCATCGAACACTGTGCGACGACTCTCAGCGAGTTAACATGATACCACCCAGACTAGTCTCGGTGGTAAACGCGTCGGTAAATGCACTGTTAAAAATTTCCGTAAGAAAATAGTAAAATAACCATTTATTTGATTGTTTTTTTACCATATTTAATTACAACTGTTGAATAACCATTAAAAAGATGGTATTCAAACCGCTGATTGCGAAAAAAATCTTTTATTCTCTGTTTATCCTAAAGAACGTTTAACTAACCGTAATTTTCAAGTGGTCAATAAGAATCGGGCGTCCATCTTGGTTGCGAAACCTTACCGGTCGTACGTTGTTTTAAAATATGAATAAAGATTTATTAGTTCAAATCTGCATGTGTATATAAAAAAAGTAGAAAAAAAAAGTGGCTTAAGCAGTGGTTACTAAATAGAAACACACGTAAATCAAAAATTGGTGACATCGGATTCCCGAACTGTTTGCGAATGAGCGAACCCATAATTTGAGATGCTGAAGCTTTCTTGTATTTTAATTTTTGCAGCAAATAAAATGATTTTCGTCAATATACAGTATATTTAGACTAAAAATGAGTTTGGATCCAATCAAAAACTGAAATCTCAATTCTAAGGCAGTTTGCCTATTGGAAAAGAAGATTTTTTGATAAGTAAACGGCTGCTTCACGTGATGTAGATGGCCGAATAGCTAACGCGCAAGGTTGGTGTTCCATACACCCGGGTTCGATTCCCGCAAGCTCCTTTTGCGGTTTCTACGCCTCGAAATGGTTCAAAAACGATAAAAATTTTGTTTTGAAACCATTTTTAAATGGTTATAAAACCGTAAACTTTTGTATTTACTGCTTTTTAACCAAGCTGATTGGAAATGGTTAGGTCCCGTAAAGATAGAAATATGTTCCAAACCGTAAATTTAACGGTGAATTAGATGGACAGACTGCTGCTGGTCATTTAACCGTAATTTTATGATGAAATTTCTAACAGTGTGGCTATTGTGTTAACCACTTCTGGCGGCCACTGGTGCTGATCACTTTTTTTACGTAGAACAATCTTCCTGGAGGCAGCTTATCTTGTTGAACGGTTCTTGGAAAGTGAACAGTTTCGTAGATACTAGTCATCGAAATCCCTCCTGGTTCTAATTAATTCCGTGGAATATGTGTGAAACATGCTCGGAAGACGTCTTTCTACCTTGAGCCACCATTACCGAAACTTTAGTGAGTTGAATAAACCCCTTAGCCAAGCGTAGCAACACAGCCTGCAGTATTACTGATGAAGACCTTAACTATTAATCGTCGTTGTCCGACTGTCATTTCAAATACAGGCTCCATTCTATACTGAAGAACAGTCTCAGTAGAAAAGTTTTGAGTAGAACCGATTCATTTGTGGTCCCCTTCTCTTTTTTCTTTGCATTAAAAAAAATGCATATGCAGTGAAATCCCGCTACTACAAAATCCAAAGAACCGGGAAAATATTTCTTTGTAACGGAAAGTTCGTTATAATGGAATATGCGTTTGAATAATAGCGTTTCAGACTGCACTTTTACTACGTTACAACTGATGTTTCGTATATCAGTATTCGCTGTAACGAGATTTCTCTGCACTTTTGCATTAAAACTTACTCTATATTTGTTTTAAAAGCTGTAAACGTTTAATTGGTGTACATTTAGTAGCATTTTTTGTTGTTGTTTTTTAAAAAACAGTGAAAAGAACGATCATTGAAACTTCGTGCTTCATAAAAACGTCTAACAAGAGATTAGTTTGGAAAAAGTGTTCTCACTTCCAAGCATTCATTATCCATTTATTTACTAAAGGAATTTCCTGAAGTTACTTAACATTGTTATTGAAAGAAACTTTCCGTGTTCATTTGGTTATTACTGGCTAAGGTGAGATTTCCTTACCAATATTGTATATTCACTGTTACTACGAAAGTATTACTTTTCTAAGAACAAATAGTAAAATAATAGATTTATTAATTGTAAATCGTAACTTTTGCAGGACTAATTTACTAGTGCTTATTGCGAATTGTATGTGGAGAAATCATCCAACACAACCAAACATTTTATTTCAAAACATTCAAAAACAGTGAAAAGAACGATCATTGAAACTTCGTGCTTCATAAAAACGTCTAACAAGAGATTAGTTTGGAAAAACTGTTCTCACTTCCAAGCATTCATTATCCATTTATTTACTAAAGGAATTTCCTGAAGTTACTTAACATTGTTATTGAAAGAAACTTTCCGTGTTCATTTGGTTATTACTGGCTAAGGTGAGATTTCCTTACCAATATTGTATATTCACTGTTACTACGAAAGTATTACTTTTCTAAGAACAAATAGTAAAATAATAGATTTATTAATTGTAAATCGTAACTTTTGCAGGACTAATTTACTAGTGCTTATTGCGAATTGTATGTGGAGAAATCATCCAACACAACCAAACATTTTATTTCAAAACATTCAGTCCCACATACAATTTTGCCCCAAACGCATTTCAATGTTCCAACTCACTGAATTTTTAAGAAGTTTTAAAGTACAGCAAAGCCTTGATTATCCAAAGTAATTGCGACCGAGTGCCTTCGGATTACCGAAATCGTAGCATATTCAAAGATAATTGAATTTAAATGACTTCCTTATTTCTAAAATCAGAGATTAAAGCATTGATTTGTTTTGTGCTATTTATGTATTTACTGTTCTTCAAGGGAAGTATATAGTTTTCTATGCCACTGTTGACGCTGCATTATTTGTATTCCCATAAACGTCTTTAAATAAGCATACAACCAGCCTGAGCTACTACAAACCTAGTTATATTTTCCAGGAAACATTTCAACAGCTTGGTATCTAAATCTTTTAAGCTAGATCTTCTGTTTCTAGCAGAATTTTGTTAGCTAAAATTTATGTGGTGCATGATAAGGGGTGTGGTTGGAAAATGCATCTGATACCGTTTTCAGGAGAGCCGATAAATAAAATAATTATCTTAATTGAAAGCGAAATATGAAACAGTATGCTCAAATTTTGTCTGTCTCAAAATTAATGCTGACTATCCGAGAGAATATTCTTCTTAGCTGCAGATTATTATTTCTTTGGTTGTAAATAACATAGTTTATTATTTTGGAAGCTATATTTTTTATTCTGAATCATCTTTTCGACTACGATGTCGCTTAAAAACAGAAAAAGGAGGGAAAGGGAAAAAAGAAAGAAAGAAAAATGCCGATTTTTCTAAGCAAAATGGTTTGGAGAAAGTGATGAAAAGTAAATAATACAGGTCAGAAAATAGCAACGTGAAATATAAAGAGAAAAATTTAGCAGAACAGGTATAGGAAACGTATTCGGAGAACACAAGTCTGCTTGGGATTATTTGACTTTTGGTTCATAAGAAAAATATTTGGCAGATGTAGGAAAAGCATCAAAGGAAAGACAGAGAAAAAGAATGTGAGAAATCGAGATTAAAGAATGCAAGTATAGATTTTCAAGACACGAAATATTATAAAGAAGAAAGGAAAGAATGTCTTGAAGGGAGAAAAAAAGTGCCATGTCAAGGAAAAAAAAAATCAAAATGTCTGGACTTCATAAAACCATCAGTACAATATTTTGCTTTAACATGCAAAATTGTTACTAATGTACATTTGCTAAGTTTAACATTAGAGGAAAAAAAACAAATGATGCATTGTTTTAAACTTTTAGATTTTGCTTTCTTGAGACAAAATTGCAAGACTTTTTGAAAAGTGATTGCGGATTTCAAATGTAAATTCGTCTTAAAGTTTTTCTTAGTTCATCGACAATTTTGTACGATAATAGTTAAGATTTGTTGAAGTATGAAAATTAAAACCAATACATGGTTTTGGGGATTGTTTCTTTACGAAATGTATTTCCAATTAGGCACTGAAAAAAATTTCCAAAATACCGCATAAGCTACAGCTGCACAAAGCATTGCTTCCGTATATTAACACTAATAAACTTCGGTGTGGGCAAACGTTTGTTTCTTCATGAAGACAAAATTGATTCCATAGTTTAGTACACACAACTTTTATCTAATAATTTTCTAGAGGAAGATTATACTTAGAAAAAATTTTAAAAATCATCATTCACTAAAATATTGTAAACTATTTCGAAAATGCTGGCAGAAAATGGTAACCATAGATAAATTTATTCTTAAAACCTAGAGCACTCTTGAAATGGCTCGAAAGGTATGCAAAGAGGAAACATAGGAATTTTATTAGCATTTGAAAATAAATATTTAATAATTTTACATAGAGTTTGATTTTACTAATTAAATTTACTGGTTCTTGTTTTATTTCCATTAGCGAACATACTTTTTTTTTGGGGGGGGGGGGGGCAATTAGAAACAATCAAAAGGGAAAAAATGCGAGCAAAGTAAAATACAAAATAATCTTCCTAAAGCTGCATATGCATCTCTAGCCAGCTTAACATGAACCAATATCGATTCCTAACTCAGTAAAACATAATCGGTGATTATATCACACCGTTAGTGTTTATTACTGAAATTAAAATAAAAATGATAGTTAAAAGAATAGGCGGGAGTAAGATCAAAAGCATAAAGCTTCGTATAAAACAGCAACTTTTACTCGTTCAAGTCTTTATTAAAAGTTCTAATGTTTTTTCTGGAAACCTTCAAATGAGCATTAAAATACCACATTGTGTGATATAGGTAAATTTCTAATTCTTAACACATTCACAATACATTAAACAAACTTCAAAATTTAGTTCATAAAATCTATTTTTTTTATAAATTTCACTACAAAAACGAGTTTTTATTTTTTTATACATGACAAAAATACGATTACTATTAATAAATATTTTTCTGGATAGTCTTAAAATTTCAAGTTTTTTTTTTTTTTTTGGCTTCTTCCTACGTCGCAAATTAGAACTCTTAAGTTATATACATCTTTAAATGTGTATAGCTAAACCGCTATGCTTTGTGACACAGGTAAATTTCCTAATCTCAAGGTATTCACGAGAAATTTAAACAGCTTCAGAATTCAGTAAATTCAATTTTCAATTAACTTCAGCCTAAAATAAAAAATAAGCCCTTCCTTTTATAAAAATGCCAAAACATTTTGAAAATTAAGCAGATTTTTAATGCTATAGGTAAATATTGCGCCATATATAGTTTCAGCCTTTAGCTTCAGTTTTTTCTGTATTAAAAATAGAATAGTAAAGTAAGCTTTTAGTAATTGGCATCTCTAAAGTTCTAGAGAAAAATAAAAAATAATCCATTTTTTTCCCGAAAATAAAATACTAATTGCCTAAAAATATTTTCAAAGTAACTTGTTTACCTTTGAAACTCATGCAGTTTAAGTAGCAAAATATTTACTTAGAAGACCTTACGTTATCCTTGAAGTAAATACTAAAACAACAAACATAAAAGTCTCCAAACAATTTCGAACTCAACCTAATGAAAGGACATTATGGTTCATTGTACTTCAAAGGAAAAAAAGTAGAAAATTACCTCCGTGACAGTGAAGAAGAGATTGCATGAAAAAGAACATACCTAAAGACGAGAAAAGTGAACCAAAACTGTTTTTTCTTTGCTTTGGTGAAACGGTTAAACTTCTAAAGGCGTAAGAAACTGAAAAGGAAAACTTTCTTTTAGAAAAAAACACTGTTACTACTGTGCATTAACTTTTGTTCAAGGAGTGCAATCAGATAGATATCGTATTGCATGAGAACCTTTCCAGAAAAAGCTCTCTACACTTAATTTTTTTACACTGCAAGTTCTTTAAATAGAAAACTAAATAAATAATAATAAATATATATATAAATCAGTAATGAAAAAAAATGCATAACAAAATAAAAAAGTCACTTTTTTCCATAATTGAGGACTAGAATGCATTGTAAGAAAAACCATGCACACACAAACTAACGCTTTAACAAATACACCTTTTATGACATCGTAGCACACCGTGCGATAACGGAGTAAAAGTGCTATAACGGTGAAAAAGTTTGCGATACTTTAAGCAATTTTCAACGTGTCACAATTAGGATCAGAATTGAAATGGAACTTTTCAGAAAAGTTTGAAATCCACACACATACATAACTCAGAAGCATCAAACCATTTATTGGTTTTTGTGGTATATGCGATAAAGTTGTGTAAAGTCCAAAAGAACTGGTCTACTCAAGCAGAGCTAAAAACTTACTTTTTTTTGAAGCAAACAAACAAACAATTAGAAACGTTAAAGAAGACAGGACATATAGAATAATATTTGAAAGTACAGCATTCGATCCACTTCTGAAAAGAAAAACATATGGTGTTTGGTGCATGAAGGGGAGGGGCTCAGTATTTTCTGTAGCAGATGGACACTGAAAGGAATCCAGGAATTCAACATTTTTCTAAATGCGTTCACTTATAATAAAAGATAATGTTATGGCAGGACGTGAAGGAATAAGAAAATTATCTTTCTTTTTCCGCTGTTTGAAACTGAATTATAATTGAGAAAATGCTGGAAATAGTAATCGTTTATGAGGAAAAAACACGTTTTTTAAATGGAAACCCCAAAACAATATCGTTGTAGAGGAATTTATGATTGTATTGGATATTTTTGCAGAAGTTTTGCTGTCGGACCAGTGAGCATTAATATGTACTAGTTCGTAGACACTGTTTGTTCTTTAAAGCTTAACGTGAAATGTGTTTTACAAATGCGCTCACATTTTACATGTAAGTTGCAGAAAAGTTGCGTAAGGTATCTAATTCTTTAATTTATATTTTGTAACAGCACTAAACTGATGTTATATTGTAATATATTATTATTTATAACAATACACAATTTTGTCTAATATGGAATCGAATTTTCCCCCTTACAAAACATAGCATATCTCACGTAATAAAATAATAGCTATGTGCGCTGCGGTGCTAAGCACAAAACTTTTACCTGCACATTTAAGCAAAATTAAACTATTTTCACCAGGTGGTTTTTTGTCATGTAGTTTACCTTAATACGCTGTTATGCTGTGGATGGGGAAAATTTACGGAAAAATTCGTTTCTGAATCAAGTATATAGAGGTGGAAAATTTTCATCATGAATTTCTCATTTTGAGCTCAGCTGCAGACGCCACATTTGTACTTGGCACGGCAGTAAAGATGCAAAAAACATGAGAAGACAGGCGGGGAGCGCAATTTTTCTAAGTAAGGAACGTGCAAGAAAAGCATTGTGTATAGATTTATTTACATCATACAACAATTAACGTTTTTGACCAAAATCGTGATTCTTTCGCATGAATTTTATTGCGTGAATTTATTAAATGCAAATTATTTTATTTTAACAATGACCCACAAAATCAGTATCGTACTTTGTTTTGAAATGGAATGAAGTTAGATTATTTCCGTCGCTCATTACTGTGCATGTGTTTAAACCTATAGAACATGAAGGGCTGTTGTGCACAGGTTGAAAATGTTCAGTTATATGCTTTAGGGTCACAGCGAACTTCTGCGGCTTCGTGGGATGATGTAAGGATGCCGATCGATATTACAAAATCTTTTTGATTTTATGCCTGTAAGACTAATAAGACTAAGAGGGCATTATAATGTTTTACTCTTATTAATCATTTAACAAGGAGAAATTAATGGCAAAGTTTCGACTTGTAAACTTTTGCAGACTCAAGATGGCTCAAACTGTTTGTTTAGAATCTAAGATTAACGCTATTAAAAGGAAAAGTTCTAGTGTGATAATATGCAAATTTGTTTTCAGACCGAAAGTTTGTTTTCTTAAGAATTCTTTTTAGACTATTTCCCTTTTTAAACAAAATTATGGGCATATAATGGTGAAAGAATGAGGTAATTAAGGAGAGGGCTGAAAATATATTTTACTCGTAAAATATATATTTTTCTAACAACAACTAGAATTTTTACTCATCGCGAGAGTTAAAGAGGTGGAAAAACTTGACGTAGAAATAAATATAAGGCTTTAACTTTTACTTTAAGGAGCAAATTATTCTGAAAAGAGATATCTGCTTTCCCTGCCTACAGCATCAGTTTGTATTTTGAGCTATCTTTTTTTAAATTCCAATAGACTAAGGAGGCGGTAATATAAGATCAAGGGTTGAAGAATAAGTTTTACTGTATAAATATTGGGATATTTTGAATACAAAGGGCGGCAGATTGACATACCGCCTCATGCGGCACAAGTGGAGCTGCGACGAAACATTGAAATTGAGACAAAAGTCTACAAAATGCATATAAAATCGAATTCTCGGTTTAAAAATACATTTACAGCTTGCCACATTGAAACATTTGTCACTAAAAACGTTCATATGGGTGTGGATACAAACAAATTGATCGTTTTAACCAAGGTTCACACTCGGGAAAAATACAAGGTAATATTTCCCACCTTGACCAAAATTTTAAGTGGGAACTTTTCTTTTTGTTCTTGTCTTTAAAAATATTACTAAGTTGTCCGATCATGATCCAATAAACTATAAAATAAAAGATGATTATATAAGCTATGCTCAGCAAAGAAAGAATAAACATCAACAAGGTTCACACAAAACGGATCTTTCACAAAATTCGCGATCGCAAAAATGGGTGCTTTATAAAATGTTAAGCGTGAAAAAGATCCTCTGGTATTTTGGTTATTTGGTCAAAATTCTTTGACGTGTGGTTTTTCCAAAATATCCTTAAAATTAGTTTAATATTTCCTCTATTTTTTTCTGATCATATGTCATTTTATCTATTGATGTTTTTCAAGAAAAACAGTATATTTTAGAAACCAGTATTCTTTTGTAACCTTGTGACCAAGGAATATTCCCTTTTACCACTCCTTTTTTTGATTTTGTCCTCTGTGAATAGAATGAATGAAGGTAAGTTTGCATTCGCAAAGGGCTTAAATTGTTCAATAATCCCAAGGAATGACGAAGTTGTCAATCTTTCCCCCATGTTATTATATATGATAAATAGGGTTCCTAGATTCTTCTTTTTATTAAGGAGGATAAGATGGCAGTTGAAAATTAACATACTCCATTTATTTTGTATTGAATTATCAGTTTGGAATAGTAGTTTCGTTTCGCGATGTTTTGAATGCGTGTCCGCTAGTTGCGGGAACAGCGCGCAAACAAACTTTTCTATTGAGTGGGATTTCAAAGAATACTGCGGGAATCGCGCGATCGTGCGGCCTAGCGCGAATGCTGTTTTAACGATCAGTAGGTAAACCTTTAAAAAACTCTGCATATAAGTAAAATGATACGAGTATAATGCTGTTTTATGTTATATGAAATGGGTGATCATATGAATTGTTATTGAATTATTTTTTTAATACATGACTTTAACGTAATCCCAATAACGACAGGAAAATTTAAAACATTCATGTCATATTAAGTGATTTTAGTCGTTGAATATGTTTTATCAGCCATCAAAATATTCCGTTAACCATAGCGACGAATGACACTTTCATTTTTCAGGCACTTTCTATTCTAATGGTCAGTATAAACTGAAACTTGGTAGTTGGATTAGTTTGAGCGCGGTGAATATCATTTTTTATTTTCGGTTACAAAAATGAGGAGTTTTAATCCATGTTTTGAATTTAGTTTTCATTTTATTATATACGCGAGCCCTGCTCAAACTTTTATTTCACCAGCTTTGCAGAATATTAATAGAGGGCGATGGATAGCTGTTTTGCTTTCGTAATTAGATGTGTCACAGAATATTTTAGCGTTTCGTCCCCTTCCTCGAAATATAAAACAAATATGTATTTGATGTTATTATCCCGGATAACGTCCCTTTTTCTGGAAATGTATAATATTTTTTCCCATAATTTGCTCCCAAATGCATTTAGAATTTCAGACAGTGTTTTTGCTTTGTTCCCTAAATAATTAAATTTGTTCCTTTTAAACACAGTAGTCTTACAATCTTTTATATGATTCGTTATGAAAACGAGTCACCTTCGTGACATTACAAATTATTTTACAAGATAAATGCTGATCTGCATAGGAAAGAAATGATCATTGTAAGTAGAACACCTTATTTAGAGAGGTAATTTAAACAAAAATTATAATGAATATTGTTACTGAATGAGCAACAATTAGTGTTCAATAAGTTCTTATCGAGTAAAAACAAAAAACAAATTAGGAGGAGAAACTCTCAGCATTAAATAGTGTATCAAGTGAAATTTAATGAAAATTTTGACATCCTTAAATAAAAAAAAGATTCGGATACAATTTACATTCTTTTAATAAAAATTGAAAGAAAATAATAAATACTTTTCACAAAGCAGATTTAAACGAATATTTTCGTTGTGCCTAAACTTTACAAGAAGAAAATGAAGCTAAGTATTGAATTAATTTTCTGTAAAATAATTGATAAAACTAAATTTATTAATTTGCCCTACGCTGGTAAATCATGATAAATCTAGTATCATAATATAATTTAAATATTTTGACATAGTGACATACATTTTTCGTAAAACTATCACTATAACGATTCTTTTGTGTTAGATTCAACCAGTAATGTCCTAAAAATTCAGCATTTACTTTTCTTTTTTTTTAAGAATAAAACAATATATTTTCAGGAACTCAAAAATAATTCTTAACCCTTACTTTTTTTATGATGTATTAATTGCAAAAAAATACAATTAAAGAATGCAGACAGAAAATTATTAACTTCTACTTAAAATACGTTTAACTCAATTTCTTTAGTACAATAAAAAGTTTGATTCATTTCATTGACATATTTTAGTAGCCCAAAATCAATGTCAATCTATTTTTTTCCAAAAACTAATAAAACATTTAAATGTATTATGTAAATAAATAAAAATGGGAACAGAATAAAGAAAAAAGCCAATCATTTTTGTACCCTTTAAAAACGCGTTTTATCTTTTGGTAGTAAACATTGGAAGTTTGTTTTGAATGTATGGGTTGCTATCACAACAGAAAGTTTTCCCTGATGGGGGAAAAAATCACGCAAATGGATGAGCCAATGTCGGCTACTAGCTCGAAGAAAAGCCATTCAATTTCGTTTCAAGGTTGATTTTGTTTCCTATCTGGACGTCGAAATATGAAGTTACTGTTATTCTGTTGACATCTATCCCTTGAAATTGCTTTAACTTGCATTCGTGATAGTTTATTAATGAAGCACATTGTTTTCAAAATAGAAGCACAGTTCACACCATGGAGTAGAAAAAAGGAGACAAATCTCCTATGAGTGGCAACAGCTAAAAAATGTCACAAAAATTTAACATTTCCGCCAGGTTCGCTGCAGTAGTTAATATAACGTTGTCTTGGTAAGCAGAAAGCGGTGTTTCAGGAGTTTCCCCACCCACTTTATATAAAAAAGAGCGAACTGCGATACAACTCTTTTCTTTTAATGGGAGCGTTAACTCACGGGGGGGGGGGGGGCAGCATGTATAGTGAATGAATCTTGTCATCTCTGAACATTATTGCTTCACAGAAGTATTTATTGAGTGGATTATTCATAAAAATTTCGAAAATTACACTGTGAACTTTAAAGGAGTTATGTTGACAATTCTACCGAAGAAGGTCTACCTACACGTTTGTCTTTCAAATTTGTTTCTCGTTATCCAATTCTCTTCATTTTTTCAGTTTGAGACGAAACTAATTTCAATCATTAATTTTCACAATTCAATCTAGTTTGTGTGTTTTCACGTTCAGTTTAAGGAATAGGCATATTCCTTAAACTGAATGATTCGTTGAAATAGCCTTATCGAGGCACTCATATCCTGTCCAGTTTCAAAACTTTACACTATAATAAATGTGCATCCAAGAAAAATACCCTCCGCTTTTTCTGTTTCCATTTTAATGCACAATTCTTTCTAAAAATACTATTTACTAATGCTTAAAAAATTTTAATTCTTTTAGTGGTCGTTTGAAAACTACAGTTAAAAGTTGTTGGTGAGTAGTTGTGCTGTAGGCTGATTCTTATTTAATAAAATAATGAAACTAGTACAGAGCGACTCGAGCGTTGGCAACGGCATGATTATTCACTCTATTCATTCGAAAGTCAGCCATTATTATTCAAGCAGCCTTGCTCCAGCTTATTCTATACAAGTTACATATTATTATTAAGTATAATAATTTAATTTTTAATTGACAAGTGTAATTATTTATTGATTATAAAATTAAATTTATTTATTTTGTTTATATTTAGTGTATTACAATAAATGTTAAATGTCGTGCTGTTAATATATTTATCATTAAGAACTCTCATATTTAGAGTAAATGGATCTACTAATCTTGAATAAAGTAAAAGCAGCCCGCCATGCTCAACCTGTTGTATTCGATGCAGATTAAAAATTTGTCATTTCTATTTGGACATTGGTATTTCGCTTACGACATTAGCTCTTATGCGATGAAAGCATCGTAATTGCGAACATTTGTGGTTATTACTGATTATTTCTAAATAATTTTTTTCTGAATCGCTTAACTTTTAATTACTAGTTGTTTCACCGACATCTTGTTTTTTTTTTTTTTTTTTTTTTGGCAGCTGCCTCATGATTCATACTGTCAGTGATGACAGGACGGTAATTACTAAAATACTAACAATAATCACTCAATAACTACTGATTATACAATTACTGAATGAACTGAACAGTTCAAATTGAATTTTAAAGCTATTCTGCATTCTAGTGTGTAGACATGACAAACTGACTGGAATTTTAAGCATCAAACCCTTGAAATAAATATTTTTGGCAAGGATCTTTCAGTATTTTACAGTATATAAATATTTGAGAACAAATTGGATAAAGATGCCGGTAGACGATAACTTTCTCTGAACGGATTTCAAATTTAAAAAAAAAATAAATCTTTACCTGAGAGCAATAGTATTTTAAGTCCATTTTTCGAATTTTTGCGATGAAGTTAAAAAATAAACATGTTTAATACTATAAGATTAGACTTTTCCGTAGCAACCTTAGAATAAAGATGTCCGATGGGAGCTTTAAAAGTTCGGAACCCTCATGTAGATAGTTACTTTGTCGTCGATATTCTGACCATCAAGTAAAAACTCGCAAAATGGACTTAAGATACTATGGCTCTCAGGTAAAGACATATAATCGAGCCAAATTAGTTTTAGTCAGTAGAATTATCACAGTTCGAAAATTTTATATCCGGTTATTCATAGCTAGGAATTGAAATTCGAAAAGATTATGGAAAGATTTGGGAGAACTTGTTTCAAATATGTCTCCTAATGTGGAAGATATTGCCATTTTCAGATGCACTTATTTTCCTTGCTCATTAAGGTTTAGCTCCGAATTCTAACATTAAGACCCTTTTGATAAGCGGATAGCATTTATCTAGGATGAGAACTCATACAGCTAAAAAACCAGCCCAGTCATACACTCATAACACATTTCATAAATCACGACGCGCATTCGCAATTCATAACAGTTATAAATGAAAACCTAGAAAACTGTCATTTTAATTTTGTTGTACTTTTTCTTCCGTTTGCATTTGTATTTTTTAATTTTTAAAAATGTTTCCCCTTTTGCATTCGTACGGTTAGAGACACTTTTCTTAACTTTCTCGGCGTTTGAACTGCATCAGCATGTATACATGATAAAATTAAGTGTTCCTT
This sequence comes from Octonoba sinensis, assembly GCA_038502835.1. Lineage (NCBI taxonomy): Eukaryota > Metazoa > Arthropoda > Arachnida > Araneae > Uloboridae > Octonoba > Octonoba sinensis. The sequence continues at coordinate 148,121,073 of CM076598.1, forward strand.
TCTTTTATTTCAAAGAAGAAAAAAAATTATCCTGGATGTAATATGGTACCTTATTTTTTAACAAGCACCGTTAGATACTCTCTCAAAATAAAATAACCATGTTTAGGGAACCACTTACGTCAGCTCAAATATTCTGTAAATCATACTGACTATTTTGCACGAAATATCCAGTTTTCAACATTAATAGAATGATTTATTACATCCATTTACAAAGATTATCTAAATCAATGAGCTTATGAAAGAACTATGCTATGTGACAAATAAGCGAATCTGAGAAAATCGGCTTTATTCTATCTCTGCTTCTCGCAATCAGAGTTCCTTCATTACGGATTTGTATTAATGAAATAAGGAAGTTGTTACTGAAATATTGAATTTTCGGCTGCAAATTTTGATCCTCTTCAACTCAACATATTTAACCCTTTGACGATCGCCTAATTTTGAAGAACACATCAGCAAACGTGCCGGTTTTTTTATTCGGAAAAAATGTCGAAAAAAATAAATTAAATCAGCAATCTCCAATTACATTTTAATAATTTGCTGCTGGAATCTGGCATGTGAAGTAAGGAAAAAAATCCAAGCATAGGCAATGATTGTTTTTAATTTTTTAATGAGCTACTTTTAAGCAATCCAGCCCGGAAATATCACGGGCATAAGAATTAGGCCACGAAAATTCCACTCATGCTTTACACGGGAGCGAGAGAAAAGGGGTTGATCTGTGTGCATATCAGCTCATCACCTTTATAATAAGCTTTCTTTCAAGGGAAAGGGGGGGGGGGACACCCTAAGCCTAAAAGAAGTAATAACATACCTCATTTGGATAAAAGTCTCCATTTCCTTAAAAATGCGCTTATGATGTTCCTCGACTCAGTTCTTGAATCATGGTTTTCGAAGCAACCTGGAGCTTCGACTTTAAGACTGGATTTTAATCACGTAAATAGAACGATATGTATAAAAACATACTGAGACACAGAAATGCCACGTAGTATAAATCTACATTTGATTTTGGGATTTTAAAGGAAAGAAGTAATAAACATTATATCGACTAAAAGAAAAATTTTATCGATGAAAAATATTACTCACTAGTATAAGAACTTAGGCTTTCACGGCCGGTGTCCACACCAAACATAATATCTTCCTGGCTTATAGGTCGCGCAAAATAGCAGCAAATTATTCCTATAAGCCCGGAAAATATTATGTTTGGTATTACTCACTAGAGTAAAATATGTATCTATTCTTACTGAAACTAGAATTATTGATCTGAAGTCATGTAAAATTTAATATTTAAACACGGTCGTGTAAAATGCATGAAAAGTTTGATTCCAAAAGTAAGGAATAGATACTTACTTTTTTCCGCCCAATACTTTACACTTTTTGTCTCTTGATTTTCCTCTTCTAGTTTCCCAAGCTCTTTTAGACCATCTTCCACTAAAAAATAAGATGAGAGCGTTAACAAGTTTTACATTTACGGAGCAATTTGTATTTATTTGTCAACGAATAGGATGGACTTTCATCATTTTAAAATTAACATCGTATACTGTAATCACTTATTTTAGTTTGATTATTTCTAATGCACAATTAAAACATTACTAAGAATTATTCCAGTTTAATTTGGAAAAAAGTAAGAAAGATTGAAGTTTGATGTGACATCATTGCATGAGTATAAATGAAAAGTGTTTAAGAGATGGATTATTCGATTGTTAGTAATTGATGAGATCGATTACAAAAAAAGACATTTTTTCATCAATTGCGATAATTTTCGTTTTGGTTAAGATGTTTATGTTAACGATGCTTCTGTTATTTCAGCCTGTAAAATTATTTCTGGAACGTAAAACAGTTCCGAAGCAATCTATTAAAAAAAATAGGATTCCGGGTCAGGTGGAGAAACAAATATATTTGTATCCTATAAAGACAATTGGGACATTATTTCGTAAAATATACGATACCACTTTTTGTTGTTTTAAGATCAATTTTAGCCTTTTAAGAGAAGTGCAGCCTCAAATTTAGGGAAATTATTTACACGGGGGACTAACAGACAGCAAGCACAAATGAATTGGAAAGCTAGAGAAAATCTCTTTTCGGAGAATTAAAGCGACGAATGTAGCCAAAGTGGAGACGATAGACGTTGCGCGCTCTAAACAACCCGAACTGCGAGTCAAATGATGTATGAATTACTTTATAGTGATTTACATCCAAGTATGGTAATACATTTGCTTACTCTAACTGTCGTGTCTTGTTGAAAAAACAGTACATAAAGATTTCCAATCTCTAAGTTGATTTGCTCTTTTATAGAGCTCCACGAGTCACTTGTACATGCAGCATGTTCATAATAAATGCTGCTTCTGTATGGCAATACAGCAAGAAAGTAAGTCAAACACGACCCAAATTTGTGTGCCCAAATAACGTTTGACTAATTTTTGTTTACTGCATACACAGGGACGAAGTTTTCATTACTAACAAGAGCAGGCATTAGACATGCAGATGTTTATAAACTCCATAACTATATCGGTTCGATTATTTTGATTTTCCAAATGTTGCTGCTGTATGATAACATGGAGGATGGAGCATTCGCTCGAACAGCGATACGCAGTGAAGTTTTATGAGTGGTTTGAAAAAAATGCAACCGAAACATTCCAGATGCTTCAAGAAACCTTCAAGGACGATTGCATTTCAAGGTCACAGTCCGGGAGATGGCACAAGGCGTTCAAGGAGGGCCGGGAGAAGATCGCTGACGAACCCGGTTCTGGCAGTTGTTTGGACGAACCGACCAGAACCGACGAAAATTTGAATCGTGTGCGAGATTGCGTTCCCACCGTCCATTGAGCCTCCAGCAAATCGCTGATCCCATAAACATGTCCACATTTGATGTACATGGGATAGGGACCAAGTATCTGCAAATGCGCAATGTCTTGTGCCAATTTCCTGACCCGGAGAGTCTTCGTGCTTGGTTCGACTTGGTCCGTGCGACTTTCTTTTTGTTTCCCCAACTGAAGAGAGAACTGAAAGGAAAGCATTGAGAGTCCATGGAAAACATCCAAAAGCCTGTTACAGAGACATTCCAGTCGAGGAGTTTCAGGGTGCCTTCCAGGCAAGTGGAATAATGGATGCTGGGGAGAGTATTTTGAAGAATTTTAAGCACGATCAATACATGCACCGATACAATCAATAAATCTATTTTTCCCAGAAAATTACGCATTACTTTTATAATAGACCCTGTATCTTGCAATAAAAAGGTAATAGCAAACCACCACCTAACTTCGCTTTCCTTTAACTTGGTCAGGGTATCTTCTCTGTAAAAATATCAATAAAATTTCAATATTTAAAATGAGGTTCCCGTGTTATCTGAGCCTGCCGTGGCCAGGAACGATAAATGAGACAGCCCTTCATCACTCTGAAATTTTTAATCCTCTCAAAGAGTTGACGTTCACTTTTCAGGAAAACACAACACTCAAATTAAGAAGCTTTATCACTTCCTCATAAATAATTTGTAAGTCAGTAGGATGAATAAATTGCAAAAGGAATAAGAGGTGGAAAACACCTTTAAACTCGCAATCGAAATGACATGCATCTATATATGATATATAAAATGAACTTTTGACGTTGTGGCTGCGCGCTCTACAGCAAAATCTACGCAACGTACGATTACAAAAATTTGCACAAAATTCTATTATAGCCTGATGCTTTGCAAGACGAAGCCGTTTTTTGAAATTCGACCTAATATTTTAAAATTTAATAATTAAACTGTTAATCTTCCAGTATTTTCTTCACTCCTTACGAGTTGTTCGAAGAATTGAAGTGAAGTGGATTAGAAATTCCGCGGTTGAATGTAAACATCGTTTGAGTCATGAGGTGAGGGCGAGACAAGCCTTGCATGTAACGAAAATCTGACCCATTTTTGAAAAGTATTTTCAGATTTGATCGATTATTTTAATGAAATTTATTTTTTGATGGTGCCTAGCACAATCCATTAAAAATTGCAGTTACCAAAAGTTTACTTCAGTAGCAAATAATGTTTAATGCATCGGTCATGGGTGACTCTGATCCGAAATTCTCCGACATTTCCGAAAATTGTCGAGCACCTTTTCCGAAAGTTTTAATAAAAATAACGGTTTTCGAAAAAATTTTAATGTAAATTTAAATTTTTACAATTTATCTGTTCTACCTTCAGACAAGCAAAATAGTTTGTACTACTTAAAAAAAATTTCAATACAGTTTTTTCCAGAAAAAAAACTTTTGGAACTAACTTTTCATTTAATTACTTGAAGAATTATTTTGAGCTTATATACATATGCATATGTATTGTTGTGTGAGAGGGAGGGGATTATTGACCTATATACTTTGTCTTAAATTGTTGGTGCATACTTTTTCCCATAATTTTGTCTGAAGTTCCGATTTTTTTTTTGCTTAGAATCACCCATGGTTTACTGGAGAGGTGAAAAATTTCTTTTTGAGAGGTGATTTTCTTTCTTAGAATGTTTTTGTGCCTACTTAAACAATATACTATATCGATTTCAACTGTTATTATTCAAATAAGTGAGTGCCCAACCAGTTTAATTCAACTGGGCTAAAAAATTTAATATATTAACAGATTATCGAAATTAGTATCATAGTATCAATTCATAAAAATAATATTCATTAAATACAAATAACAAGTAGCAAACAACTTTCACTCGATTGATGAAGAATTTAATTTTCCTTTTGAACATGTTGACGGGGGCATTGCTTCAGTGATGAATTTATAGGGACGGAGGGTTGCAACCTACCATGATACACACATTCAAAATAAAATAAGTACATTGTTTTTGAATAAAGAATTTTTAAAATAGTTGAGGCATTATGTAAATTTGTAATGTTTGCTTAATGTTTTGTGATTACTTAAATATTCATTATTATTTCTAAATATACTCACTCACTTGAATAAATGTGCATCGTTCACATAATTTTTAAGACTTCGCCTTTCATCATTTGTATTAAAAAAGTATAACTTCACAACAATTTTAAGAATTCATCATTTATCATTATTCTAGCATATTATTATGTGAAAATTTCTCATATCTAAAGTAAAACCCCGATTTAACATCCCACCGATCTACGTTTTACCTGCATTTTACGTTTTCTTCATCAGGTCCCAGTTTTTCTGTATCCTAATTGATGTTAAAATATCCCAAATTCTAAGTTTGTTATATTTATCGGATTCCACGTGTTTTATATTTTCCCACGAAAATGAAAAAAGAAAAAAAAAAGTGTTCTTAAATTAGCCATATTTTTCCTTTTGTGCTTTTTTTAAAGCTTTATGCATAAAGTAAAGCTAGGAGAGTCTGCGCACAATTGGAAAAATAATTTTAAAAAAATCGAAGTATGACTTTTTCGTTAAACTATTGATGAATAATTGTAACTTCATTTGTTTTTTATGCATTTCTATTGATATTTCGTTGTTTTGCTTTAATTTAATGCAACAGCTGTAAAAAAACCAAGAAGACTCATTTGCGCAATCTGTCCTTACAGGGTAGGTGTGATTGCGCACATGGGTAGGAGATATTGTTATTCATAAAAACTGCAATTAAATTGTTAGCAATAATATTTACACTAAAACTATGTTATTGTAGGGTTTGTATACACCTACAATTTTAATAGGAATAAATATTTTAACTCAATGATTACAGAATCGGAAAAAACAGTGTTTTAATTAAAGAAACAAAATAAAGAAAAGAAGGTTTAAATTATAATTAATCTTATTCATTTTCAGTTTCAATATCTTTTGTTTGTTAACCGAAGTTGTTGGCGTCCATAATCGGTATACTTATTGTTGTAAGTAGTGCACCCATCTGCTACAAATAGCACACTTAACCCATTAATGCCTACCGTCCCTTTTTAGGGACAGTCTGAAAAGTACGTCTGAAGCACCCAAAAATAAACATTTCAACAAAAAATTGTTTTAATGTATTCCTAACGGGTTATTATAAGTTTAGGAATACATTAAAACATTTTTTTTGTTGAAATGCTTATTTTTGGGTGTTTCAGACGTACTTTTCAGACTGTCCCTACAAAGAAACGGTAGGCATTAATGTCACTGGTCGAAGTTGTCTGCTGGTACAGTTTCAGACATTTAGTGCACTCATCCTCGTTGTCCCATCTGACATGGTCCCAAAGATTCAGTATTTTGACATTATTTTCTTCTGAGGTGACTGATGATGTTTCAAATTTCAAACATTTTGTTTTGTTTTCTTTCTTGCAAGTTTTTGGTTCCCACTTTTTCTGGAAGCAACTGGAAGCAATTTGGTAGCTTATCTTCAGTCGTTGGCTTCTTTTTTGTAGCTGCTTCTTTCTTAATTTTTCTCTCGAATATATGTGGGGTCTGTAACAATCGTTGCACTTTGTTTTCTTTTTAAATTTGACGGCATTAAACGGTTTGGAAAAATAGTTTATTAATAAGAATATTTGTATAAAACTAGCACATTATTAATTTATTAGCAACATTTTCGTCTAAGAAAAGAAATTTGCTCACAAATTACTTTATTTGCACATTTAGTTCCGAAACGCATATTTCATAACTTAAATCTTCAAAAGAAATAAAATCACACGAACTTGTTTTCAACGATTTATACGGTATAAAAAACCACAGTCCCTTGAAAACACAAATTATAAAGTCACGACAACTTTACCTCTCGATATAGAACTATAGTCAAAATATTTAATTAATGCCTGTTAAAGAGACACCAGTGAATTTTTTATATAAAGAAATAACTTCAAAAATCAATTTAAAGTTTTAAAATATTCAAGTCTTAAAAATGTGTTGAGAGGGCATAAGTATTTTACATTTTATGTTTTAGTAAAAATTCATACGCCCCTTTTAATCCATTAATGCAGCGAATTTAATCGATTCATACGTTTCACATGTAATTTGCAATTTATGCTGCATTACCAACAAGCTATGGGTAATAATATAATGCGCAATCTCTCCTAGCATGAAAACTAACAGGAGAAACGCGCAATCTCTCCTAAGTACAAAACGCGCAAACTATTCTATTTCGGTAGGACAGATTGCGCGAACTTTTACTTAAATATGGTTGCTTCTAGAAAGAAATGCTGGCCTTCCCACTGTTAGTCTAGCTTAGTAGCTTACGAAAATTCGCTTAAGTTTAGAATATTTGTACTACTGCTACTCTATAGAATTTCAAAGAACGCATTATGAAACTTCAAGCACTTACCTTGTGAAAACAATATAGAATATCGATGCTTAATCACAGACGTTCATATTAATGAACTTGTACTTTCAAGTGAACATTCCACTATTGTGTTTGTACAAATAGATGGCGTTTGGTCGCGTGCACCCTACTTCTTCCCCCCGAACTCGTAGGTGCGCAATCTCTCCGACCGCGCAATCTATCCTAGCTTTACCTTATTGTTAAAAGTTAATTATTACTCTCTCACAAAATAAATTACAATCAACGATTGTTTTTGTTTTTAAGAGTTTTTAAAAAGTGGCTATTCGAGTTTATCAAGGCGCGAGAAAGTTCGTTTGCTTCCAGTATTGAACTGGAGAAGTTCGTTCTTTTTGCCATTTTACAAACCAACTTTTTTTTTTTGCTTATAATCACCCATGGTTTAGTGGAGAGGTGAAAAATTTGATTTTCTTTTTTAGAATGCTGCTGGGCCTACTTATACAATATATATCGATTTCAACTGTTATTATTCAATTAAGTGATTCGCCCAACCAGTTTAATTCAACTGGGCAAAAAATTTAAGATGTTAACAGATCATTAAACTTGTTAGTAACATAGTATCTATTCATAAAAATAATATTCATTAACTACAAAAAATAAGTACTACCAAACAACTTGCACTCAATCGATGGAGAATTTTATTTTCCTTTTGAACATGTTGACGGGGCATTGCTTCAGTGACGAATTTATAGGGGCGGTTGGTTGCAACCTCTCATGATATACATGTTCAAAATAAAATAAGTATGTTGTTTTTAAATAAGGAATTTAAAAAATACTTGAGGCATTTTAATTATGTGAATTTGTAAAGTTTGCTTAATATTTTGTGATTACTTAAATATTCATTATTATTTCTAAATATACTCACTCACTGTGCATCGTTCAGATAATTTTTAAGAATTCGCCATTCATCATTTATTGTTATTCTATCATATTATATGTGAAAAGTTTTCATATCTACAGTGAAACCCCGATTTAACATCCCACCAATCTACGTTTTTCCCGCATGTTACGTTTTTATCATCAGCTCCCAGTTTTTCCGTATCCTAATTGATGTTAAAATATCCCGGATTCTAAGTTTGTTATTTATCAAATTCCCCGTATTTTATGTTTTCCCTCGAAAATGAAAAAAGTGTTCTAAAATTAGCCATATTTTTCCTTTTGTGCTTTTTTAAAAGCTTTATGCATATTGTTAAAGGTTAATTATTACTCTCTCACAAAACAAATTATGATCAAGGATTGTTTTTGTTTTCGAGAATTTTCAAAAAGGGGCTATTCGAGTTTATCAAGGCATGAAAAAGTTTGTTTTTTCCAGTATTGAACTGGAGAAGTTCGTTCTTTTTGCCATTTTATAAACCAACAAAGGTCCAACACTTTGAGTCTAAAAAATATTTTGTTAGCAGTCACTATTATGTGCTACACTGTACTCTTATTGGACAGAACAGCTTACTTATAGTGGACATTTTACAAATAGTGGAAAGCTGTTTTCTTTTCCATAACGGCTAAGGAAAACGCTTACTATGTATTTCAATCCTGAAGATGCAGCATTCACTTTGAACTCCATGATTAAAAAACAATCCACTATTATGGATTATTTTCAAACTAAATGCTCGGAATCGTATTTAAATGCGTTAAAATGGTATGTAATTTTCTTTTCGAAAATATAGATATTATACTTTTTAAAAGAGTTCAAATCTGCTATTCATCATTTGTAACATAAAAGGATAATGTTAACAACAATTTTAAGAATTCATAATTTGTAACAATTAAATTGCTACAGTTCCATTGAAAATGCCTCGCACACGTATAAGGAGGTGTTGTTTACAGAATCGAAATCAGAGATAGTGAGAAAACTTTCACCACTGAATTAGCCAAGAGACCACTAGAAAAGCAAATACAACTTGAGTGTAGGAGAATCTTTTCAGGAAAAAATGTATGTTTCTGTCAGAACATCACCCCGATTACCATTTTTATGGCATTGAATGCTGCAAAAAAAGCAATATTCCACGTTCTGCTCATAACTAAAAAACCTACCCATCCCATTCACATTAGGAACTGTAGGTAGGATTCCGCGATAAGAATTGAATTTTCCTTGCATTTTTAGCGTATTAATTTAGTAACACATTCTTTTTCAGCTTTGAACCATAAAATTTCCCTTTTCGGCATTCACATGCACTTTCGAATTTGCTTTTGTCAAGATATGTCTCTTAAGCGATATATATCAGAAATTGGCGTGATACTCCAAAATCAAATTTGAAAAAACAAGCTGGCAATTTCAAAGAATTACATCAAATCTTCATCTTCACTGCACAGAAAAAATGCATAATGCACAAAGAGCAATTTACAGATCAATGTCTTACATTTTCAAGAATTACTCAAAATCTTAATCTCTGTAGCGCAGAAAATGTGGGTGACACAAAAATCGATTTACAAATGAATATTCTACATTTTTAAGAATAACATAAAATGTTCATCTTTGCTGCATGGAAAATCTGTAACGACTGAAATCAATTTACAAATAAAAGTCACACATTTTCAAGAATTACACAGCGTGGAAGCACAACCAGGAAATCGGGGAAATTTATGTTCTGGAAAATATCAGGGGATATTTAAAGTTTTCTAAAATATCAGGGAAAATTATAGTTTTCAATAACCAAACCGGCAAGCGTCTTGAGTTTCGTTTGCGGAATTTCCTTTCGTTGCACGTGTTCAGAATATGGGGCTATTCTATTATCAAACGGGGAGTGAAGAGTGTCTGTGGGAAAATTTTTAGTTTTAGAAGGTGGGCATATATAATGTGGTATCTTACAAGCAGGATATTCCATTATCCGCTACGAAAGAAATGTCTATTTGTCCACTGTTCTTTATTCCATCAGTGGCGTAGCTGAATGGGGGCGGTCCGCCCCGTTTGTCACCCATCTAGGGGTGACACCCAGCCACGACGGAGAAAAAGAATGAACCTTTAAAAGCTCCATAGAATAAAACAAATACTTAAAATGAGAGAAAAAAAATATCCAATTTAACTTTCTATTTTGATCTGAGCAAAGTGTTTCCTTTACAAAATATATTCACAATGTTTTTTAACCGCTAATCATAACCATTGCCCTCAAGAAATACTTTAAATATTATGATGCAGATGGTGTTCTTCTTTTTCAAAGCTGCAATTAAAAAAAAAAATCTATTATATTTCATTAGAACGCATACTTCAGTGCTTACATTTTTTTTTTTTTTTGGGTGGGGAGAGCGTAATCTTTTCCATGGGGTGACACTATCACTACCCGCCCCGGGTGTTACCTATGCTAGCTAGGCCATTGATTTTTTTTATACTTCATCAAATTGATTACATATATATATATATAGTCCAGCATCTCTTCGCCGCAGCTTTTGCTTTTCTTGAATAGGCCAAGGATGATCAGTAACTGTTAGATTTTTCAGATAATCTTTACTAAACTTTGATCAATTTATCAATTCCACATTGTCTGATCAATTTATCAATCTCCCCAGATTACTTTAATTTGTGAAATTAAAATTTCATATTTTGAAATAAGTTCATTTCTCCTATTTGATTTCAAAATGTATGTTTATGTATAAAGCTAATAATACACTTTATTTTTTACTTTTTGTATCACAATTTACTCTTTTGATTGGTTTAAATAAACATTTATGAAATAATATTTATATTTTTGAATTCAGGCTCAGAAAGAATGTACTGCTATCTATCAGAGTAAAAAAAAGTTATGTAATAGATTTGATGATGTGATAAAGATAAATATGCCACAGGATATAAATATAGATCAATAAATATAGATTATTAGTGATAGATTGAAATAATTTTGTATCTAAGTCAAGGTAGGTATACATTTATGGAAAAAGACATAGGCTGAAATAAGTTTTTTAGCAGCTCAAAACTGACTTAAAAGGTCGCCTTCGGCATCTTGCTTCAGAAAAAAAAAAAAACAAGTTGCGCCGAAGGCGCCGCTATTTTAACCCTTTGCACGGGCAACGCCGTTACGGGTACCGCTAGTCTAGGAATAAAATAATTATTTAATTTGCTACATGATAAGTAATTTTATGAAGTTCAAGTATTTTGTTAAATTTTTTATTGTATCGTAGCATCACGTTCATTACTTTAAACTTCCTCAAATTTAATTTTGCGCAAGAAAATGATAATTATTACAATAGTTCCTTTGATCTTCTAACTAAGCATTATTTTATTACTGCTTACATTGTTAACTAAAATTCATTACGTTGTAGCGACTGCAATTATTTATTCTGGGAAATATTTTAATCTTCTTTCATAAAAATGTAACAGCAACGCTAAGACAAAAAAACGGTATTTTTTCTCTCGCAAGAACTTTGTGCTTCAAACAAATTTTTAAAAAAATCATTAATGAATAGTGTAAATGTGTTTTGTTAAAAATAAAGGGAAAAGTTCCATGTGTTTTCCTTAGTTTCTATGTCATTTAATTATAAAGCGATTATTTGTTTTCCATTTTGTGAAGTGATAATTTTTAGGTATTATTAATTTCATATAATGTAAAATGTAATGTGCATTTTATCAGCATATTTTATATTTCACGATGACTGGGCCATCAGGAAGTCTGCAGTCTGTAAATTGATAGATTATGGTTCAATTTGTATGTTTATGCAGAAATAAATTGATTTATGGAGTATATGGTATTCGGTAGTACAATAGTAAGCTTCATGCCAGAAAATTTTCAGAGTTGAACTTAGCCCTTACACGTTCTAAAATGATGAAAACGAGAATGAACCAACAATAGGTTTTTCTGTGAATCTTGCAACAACTCCTCACGTTGTCTTATGAAAACCGCTAAATTAATATTACTACTTTTAGTAAATTTCTAATACTAAAACACAGATGGTTAACCAAAACGCTCAAAATCCAAGGGTTTTGTTACTTCTTTTTAAGCATTATTGCACAAGAATTTTGGAGTTATGCACAGGAATAATTTAAGAACTGAATTTCACCAAAACATATCCAATACATCCCTCTCCACACCCCTTTGAACGTCGGCAGTTTAATTACACCCAGCCTTTATGTATTCATGCGTAAACTAATGAATTTTGTCAGCTCGCCTTCTTAATTACTTCATTATTCAATAACATGCTCTTGCTTTGTATCCAGATTGCTGTGCCAGACCTTCACGCTTTGTAAATATATCAAATTTACGTACTAAATTAAAATTCAATATGGCCGCTTTCATTTTGCACTGAAACACAAACAAGTCGCAAATCAAATATTTGATATGCAGCAACGATACGCAGTAAATATCGAATTTAAACAGGGGTAAGATCTCATTAAAAGAACAGAAAGGGAAATATTCATTTCGATCAGTGAGTAGAAAAGTTAAAGTTAATTTGAAGTTACATTCACTACTGAATAAATCTCCGTAATTATTTGCATAATTGAAAAATTCATAGCCCGCATTGAATAAAATGTGTGCTTAGATTTAATTATTCGAAAGCAGTCATTTTCATAGCAAAAAGTGCCTAAAATTTAAAAGCAACGTATGTTTTAAAGCAACGTAAGTTTAACACTGTACTGAGGAATTAATTTATTACGTTTTGTACTGCAATGTGAAAAAAAAAATCAGCTAAAGTATATGCTCCAGTTATTGCTTTTATAAAATGTGTATTCATTACCATTTTTAAATTAAACATTAAAGGCAGTTTATCTGAAAAGTAAGCATTATAAAGTTTGAAATAGTAAATTCACTAGTTGAATATTGCTTCTCAATAGTTTGAGTGAATTTATACGGGGAAAAAACCCTCACCGATGTTGAACTATAAAACAGTTTAAGTCAGGTTAATGTAATATTTAAGCACGAGTTTTTTTTCGGAAAAACTGGTAAAAAATGATAGAGTTTTTTTTTTTTCAGAAAATGAATATATCGGTATAGTATAAATTGTTTTTGGCAATTTCAGTTGTAGGGGGTGATTAGAGAGCGAGGGTGGGGTAAAAGTTACGCAAAAAATATTACACAAACAAAGGTGCAAACGGATCTCAGACGGGCAGTAGAAATAAAATAACGCGATAATGCTAATGATATAATAACTCATTTACGGAGAAACAAAATAAGATTAACGGAAAGAGCTACTTATTCATTGGGAGGAACAGTGGCTAACAAAGGGGATTGTCGATGATCTTCTATCTTCAGCGACTTTTTGGATGTTTACTGATAGACTTTTCGGAGTACTATGGTAATATTCTGTTTAGGAGCTGACATTGTGGTGTATGGGGGAGGTATACTTAGATACTTTTAAAAATAATTATCTTCAAAACAGAAATATTTATATTTGTAGAAAGTTTTTTTTTTCATTTTCCACCTTCTCTTATTCTTTTACAGAACCTAAAAAATGAAATTCACATTCTTTTTGCATCCTTTATCAGAATTAGAATTTTCTCTTTCGAAGCATTTAACAATTATCTTTAACGACATTATGGATATTTTTTGATATTATTTTAACTGGCATTTTATTACGCTAGTGGAAACAAACCTTCAAAAATGTTATTAAGGTATTCCTTTTATACCAACAGGAGTGTAATCGAAGGAAGCTGGGTGGAACCTCCGTGAAAATCTTTGTTTCAAAAGCCGTATTGCAAATAGTAATACATGTGCATGTAAGGACTCTTTTGACGCATCTCCAGGAGAAAATTGTCGCTCTCCCACTGCATATCATTCTACGAAAAATAGAAGTTATAGTTGATTTACAATGTGTGAATACACAAAAGGCTGAAATCGTAAAATAATATTGATATTTTTACCCCCTACCCCCAAAAAAATTGCAATTCTTTCCATACATAAAACGTTTTCAAGTGAAGGGGAGTGTCCCCTCCACTTCGAAACTTGAACTTTAGCTCCCGAAAATGTCAAAAATCAACCATCAAAAACACGTCAGTAGAGCAATGCTTCGCAAAATCTTTTACACTAATTTTTCCAAAACATAATTAATCACAAATACTCTTAAAGCTTGTATCATTGAGTTTTTGGAGCTTAAAATGAAATTTCTAGGTTATAGAAACTATTAAAAACTACCTGTTTTTGGCTGTTGTTGAATTCCAAATATATATAAAAATGTTTAAAAGGGTTTTTTAAAAGAAAAATAGCCTAAAAATTAGGATGCTTTTTATTCTTTGTATCTACTAATAGTTCTTGAAATTCGGTATGGGAGCATTTTTAAAATTATTTCTCTTGAACTTTCACTAGAATTGAGAATGTATTTTCGAAAACAGTATTACCTAAAAATTTTATCTGCTCTATGAGATCACATTTTATGCCGATGTCTTCCATTCCTTAATCACCGAAGAAAGGGGGTCCCAAATTTATTTTACTGCCAGGTGCCCCCAAACTTCTTAATACGTTCTTGATTGTATCCCTGGATAATTTTATGCTTCTAAGCAGAAAATGACAAAAATAAAAGGATTTTGAAATTACAAGGAACATCTTTCAGTACAAAAGAAGTAAGCTTATGGATTATTACTTTTATCTGCATAATTACTTCCAAAAATCTTATTTTGCACTAAATAGCCCTCAAATCCATTTATTTGGCAATAAAATTTTACTTTTCACAGAAAATCTACATTTTGCACAAGAAAATATCGAAAATAAACTTTGATGAATGTTTTTTTTTTTTTTTTTTTCAGAATAGACCTGAAAATTCGAGAAGATTCATAATTACAGGGAACCATATTTTTCGCCTCTGTGCGTGATAAGGGGGAGCCGATTAATCGGGACTAAGCGGTAATCTTCTATAATAGGCCTTTTTTCTGCCAATTTTCTGACGATTTTTAAAAAAATAAAATTACAATTAGTATGCAAAAAAACAAGAAAACACGCTGGATGAGGGGTATTCCAGGCCACTCACAAAAAGCTCGACGAACTTCATGTGGCCCGCAGGGTACAAGCTGAGTATTGGTAGTTTATATTATTTACCGCACATTTGTAATTGTGCAAACTGGATTGAGAAGTATTTTAAGCTTTGGAAACTTGTAGACCAGCGCATGCTGAAGATATTGCTGTTTAGGTGAACCGATTCCGCTCCCTCTTCCTCCGCCTCCTGACAATATTTGAGCCTGGCAACACCCAAATTATTTTCCTTAGTGTGAATACCTTTCAGAAAACAAACTTCCGTAAATGTATCACAAAAACCGCAATGTAAGTCACAATTTGACCATTTGCTCCTCTGCTACCAGAACTAAATGAGTTAACTTTTTCGTTTATCAACATAATTTTTTAACATTGTAGTATAATTTAAATTTAACGATTTCTTCACAGTAGTGATAGGTTTTATAAATCCCAGGTTGGATTTGATGAATGTTATATTTCCCCGATTTAACGATAGTATTTAACAGCCCGTAGACAGTCATTAAATCTCGAGGTTACACATTACACTGACTTTTTAAAACACTTATCTGAAAATAAAATGCATTGTATTTAGGTTAAAAAAATATTAGTTACAATTAAATGCCATAAATTATGAGGACAAATTTTAATTTTTAAACTATTATCGGCATGCAATTAAAAAAATTATTCGCAGTATTTTTGCCAAAAATGTACAACATTTTGAAAAATTTACAAAAATTATGCGATATAGACAACACAATTTACTAAAATTCTCTGAGCAATTTGCGAATGCGTTAAGAAGAAAAACTGCAAAAATGGAGAAAGACGCTATACATGTTATGAAATTAAAGACCACATAATATTCCTTCTATTTATGTATTAATATGCAGTTGGAAATTACTCGATTCGTGCAGATTTTGAGCAAAGATATTAAGCAGCCAGTTATTTTGAGATGATACACTCCGAATTCTAAATTTTTGCTCCTGCTCCGCGTTCCGAAAATGTGTAATAGATTATATTGTTTATACCTGCTTTTTAGTTGATTTATTTTTCATATGATAAAAAAAAAAACCCAGGGTAGAGGAGCACAACAAATTTCTTTGCTCAGCCCTGTTCCTGGTTCGAGCAAAATCTCATTTCTCCGCTTCAGATCCCTTATTTTGTAGAAAAAAAAATGAGAATTTCAATACAGAGTTTACAGTAATGTATTTTGATATATTTATCTTTATCTAGTAGTATTTAAAACTTTTTTTCTACTCGTGAACATTTGATCTTTTTTTTAAAATCAAGATCCCCTCACACCACCAACATATTTTAGTGTTTTCTTGATTAAAATAACAAAGTTTTCCCAAAATGTGTATTTTTTCTTGTACTGAGTAAAAAGTACTTTTGACATAATTTAAAATCTTCATTCCGGGACAAGGGGTTACGCTTCCTCCTCTTGTTGCGTCACTGCTCAATATAGAAGTACAGTGAAACCTGTGTAAGTTGACCACTTGGGGTGCAGCATTTTAGTGGTCAACTTAGACAGGTGGTCAACTTACAGAGGGTGGAGATTTTTTAATTTTTTTTGCCATTTCTTAAACTATGCATTTATTTATTTGTAACTAATTAAAATATAGCTTAATGTATTAACGTTACTTTAAAAATAGTAATTAGCTTTTTTTCTTTTTAACAATTATCTAAAATATCATTAGAGAAATGTAACCTGAATTTCTTATAATGTATCCTATACAACTCTAAAAGTAAAGGACATAGTGGAAATAAAAATAAATATCTTATTAATTATGTAAGCTACTTATATGGTAGTAAAGATTTCCTAAAAATACATAATTTTTCAATATGGATAGAAGAAGAAACTTATTTAAAGAGTAAAAGAGTGTTCGTGGTAGTTTTCTCATATGGTTGACTTACAAAGAAGTTTAGCAAAACTTTATATTGATGTTTCATCCATCCACACAAAAACTGGGCTAACATTATGGCATAAAAAGCATCTTGGAGAAGTTATTTTAGTTTTTTTACCTTTGCAAAAATAAACAAACAAATAAATATAGTAATAATTAGATGGTCAACTTACAAAGGTTTTTTTTATAATGCTCCTATCCAAATTTGGCGTGCATAAGGGGTCAATATCGACAGGTGGTCAACTTAGGTGGTCAAGTTACAAAGGTTTCCCTACATTATATAATATAGGGATAATTCCGTTCCTGACAAAAGTGGCCAACATAGACAGGTAGTCAGCTTTCAAAGGTGGTCAACTTTACAGGTTTTACTGTATTTAAAATATAAAATATTCAAATACCAATAGAAATAATTAGAATACTGAGGTAACATTTTATTTTTTTAATTGAATGATACAAAACATTAATAAGAAATATTGGGATATTAATACGAATTATTAATAACAAAAACACGGCAACAGACCTTTGAAAAAATTATACGAAAGGGGATAATGTTAACAACGGCTTCAAATATATGTACCACTGACAGTAAGATGCAGTAAAAATTTAAAAGCGATAATTATCATTTAAGTATTTTTATCGATTTATTCTGAAGAGCTACTAATTATTCTGAGTCCTAATACTTCCTATATATGTTTGCGAAAAGTGAAGTTTGTCAATTTTTCCCCGTTAAACTCTATTTCTTTAGGTAAATAACAAAATAAACTTTTCTATTGAGATGGACATCGAATCATTCACACGTTAATGTTGTAACTTTCATCATACATAACTACATTTTCATAAATATAATAACTTTTCTTTACAAATATCATCGGCATTGAAAAAAACATAGAATACAGAGACGCAAGGTTACAAAAAAGCATAGACATGGATATTAGAAATACACGGCATGCTTAACTAAAAACATCAGTTTCCTTACGAAATCATCCGCTCATGAGCGCCGGGAGTTCTGATGAAAAGTACTTATTTTAACTGGATAAGGGTACATTTATTTTAAATCTTCAGTATCAGAAGCATATTTTAAAAACCATTCTTAAAAGTGAAGATTATTTTTTCATAAATAACAAAAGAAAAAAAAAAGTTCGGAACGTAGCTAAGAAATTAAACAAAATATAGTGGCATTCTACTCAAATTTTATCTCTTTTTTGTAACTACGCATTCTATTAAAGGTTATTATGAAGTCCCAAAAGGAGTTCATCGCTTTGGCGATTATACCGAAAGGAAATCTTGCACCAATATATGTGATCATCTTGACCAACCGCCATGTTGGGATCATTCAGTCAAGACATAAGCAAGAATGATCGTTTGCTCAAATGGTTGGAAGCTGCAAGCCAATTCAATGTTTAACAGTGTCTTGTTTTAATGGTATTTAAGTATACTAACGACATTAAATGGGACGACATAAAATGGGACTAGCAATTTTAATTAAACATTGCTTCTTACCAACAACATCTCAAAAATAAATTTATAATCGTGTATATTTTCAAGCTACGCATTTCACTGAAGTAATAAAACCTTCCAATGATTTTTTAACTCTTTCAGCAGTTTAGGAAACATTTTATTTTATTATATAAATTGAAATGGTATACACACGCAATTGAAATGTATTTATAATCTATTAAACAACACACAAAAGTCTAACAGTCACAGAATAAAGCACTAGTTTAACAATAGACAAATGAGTTCCTGCTGCTAACGAACCGAAATTAATAAGAAGGATTGTGCTTAATTCTTTTTCCAGATACGTAAGAAAGAAACAATGGGCAGTAATTGGAATTGCACAGTTCAAAGAATAATATTTTCCTCCGAAAGGAAAATCGATTTCAGGCACAATTAAGGGTTTTGCCCAAAAGAAAATTGAATAATATAGTTTAAGGTGGCGAAAGAAAAACGAAGATTTTTCATAACGAAAGCATGCCCGTCCCCCACCCCCTCCCCACAAGGATGTAATATTGCAAACTTTATCATATTTTCTACTTACGCATATGCTAGTCGGTAAAAAAATACATTACCTGGTTTAGTTTTGTTGCTGTGATGTATCAGTATTTTAAGCCCAAAAACGAAGCGAACTCGACTTCATTTTGTACTAGTCTGGTGGGTAACATGGTATATAAAAGTGCATTTTTATAAATCTTTTTTTCATTCACCAAAAAAAAAAAAAAAAAAAAAAAATCGATTATAAGAATTCGAATAAGAATTTTAATAGATTATTTACAGTAGATTTATCGGGAGTAAACTAAATTCTTCTTCAGGAATATTAATTTCGTTTTTCATATAATTGTAACACATTAAAAGTTTCTTAATTAACGTTACATCATTAGCTAAGAACATCGATTGATTCTGCGTTTATCGATATTGTGTGAATCGCAATTGTATATTCTTCTACCAAGCCCAAATGCAAGTGTTAAGCTACTTTGAAGAATTCAACATTTTTTAAAAAAACTTTCACATTTATTTTTTCACCGTAAATTTAAAATACACACATTTCTTTTTTTTTCGGGTTATTTAAAAAAATACTACAATAATAAATTGCAATACAATTTTCAAAAGGGAAACGTATCATATTTTCTTTTAAAAACACGAGGAGAATCTTCTCTAATATTCAGAATTACGTAATTAAGCTTATGTTTTAAACGTGACACCGCACTGAGTGCTAACGGTACTTAAATTCTGAATATTTCATTTTCATACTAGCATTATTTCTAGTACGATGTACGCGTGACGTTGCCAAGTTACCTTGGCATCAGTTTGTTGATTTAAACTGTGATAACCTTAATTTACCTTTTAAACAGGATTTTGCTTGGAATGAATACTTTGAACTGTTGCTTCGTTACTCGAAATCACTTTTCTCTGAGGAATGTGAGCTTGTTTTCTGAAATCTGAGCAACATTAAACTGTTTATGTAGAATAGTCTTAAAATTATTTTACTAAAGATTCCTTTCAGATAATACGATAATGAAGGATCGGTTTCTGGTTAAAAGGGATTTTTTTTACATGATGCACTTTTACGTTTTCCTAGAAATCAATAAGTGCTGCGTCTCATTGTGAGTTTCGCTCATTGTGTCGATGAAAACTTTCTGAATTTTCGCAATACTATTTGCATAGGCGTTTTTTAAAAGTAGCTCCATGAAATGGCTGAAAGTGAAAAAAGCTGTTAACGTTTGCGGATGCTTAGTTAAACATTACTCAATAAAAATGTCTGATATTACTTCAAATATACTTAAAGTTTGACTGTAGGATGTTGGTCACTGGTAGAATGTCAAGTTTTCTGAAAATTGAAATTGAAATTTCCGCTATGATATATATATATATGAAGGAAATATGTGCGCGTTTATAACCTTTTTAGAACTCGCACCGTAAGCAAAATACTCACGCACCAAGAAGACAAAAAGTATATGTGGCATTCTACCTCATAGGCGATGGTGCTGCTCTGTCTAGCTTCCCTTTGTAACCTTCTCTTGCTTTCCCGATGTGTTTTGCAATCATTAAGTCTTTGACAACAAACAACCAACGTTCTTACAATCAACTCAACAAACGTTCTTCCTAAAGTTATGCAACAAACTAAATGGGGATTTCATATATATTGTTTTTAATATGAAAACGTATATAATGATCAAGTTAAAGAGCCTAACATCAAATTACATTAGTATCTAAAAGACTCAAATTAATTATTAATTTTAGTATAACTGCTTCGGTTCTAAATCAACCAAAAACGGGTTGATGCTAATTTGATTAAAACATTATAGTCGTAAGTTGTATTCTACTCTTGACAATCACTTACTCCTAATTTAAATCTTGGTTTGTTTTACTACTAGCAGTTACTGAACCATTAGCACCCATCTTCTTTTTAACCAAATCGTTGTCTGTTAAAACTTTTGCAAACATGGCAGTTAATCTCCCACCCAAGTTTTAGAAGATGAACTGTCATGTTTTCAATCTAAATTGCAACAGGACATCTTATCGGATTTTTTTTTTGTAGGGAAACAGCTTATCCTGAGCAACTTTTACATTCTTTGGTTTATTCTGTTCTAGGATTAAGTATCAAATACCATCGCTATTTCTCAATTTTAAAACCTCTAGAAATATAGTTAATTTTCAAAAATTTTCTTAAGAACAATGATTTTGTATATACAAGTATTTATTCGCACAAACTGATAGAAGTTGGAATTTTTTGTTTGTTTTGATGTTAAATTCAAAGTGGAGACTAATTTAGCAACTTTGAGCATGATTTTATTTTCAGATTCAACCAACTTCGAGTTTTTGTTCTATTATTAAAAAAACTGCCAAGAAATAGCTGTAAATAAAATGAGATAACCTCTCGCTTGAAATCGGGGTCTGTTCTCAGTGAGTATAATAACCTTTTCTAATATTTTTTTGTGGAAGACTCCATACTCCATCGTATTTTCGAGTGAAAGATAACACACACATACTACCGCACCAATCCTATTACCGATTGATTAATATAGCTGATTTCACTAAGATAGATGTGATTTTTTTGTCATCATTGCAGAGTAACATGTAATGGGAGAGTGATGAAACTGAATTCGAGAAGAGCTATTTTCTATACTTATCGAAAATGTATGAACTGCTGCCCAACATCCGCCAAATATTTGTCAAATATTCTGCTTCGAAACTGCTACTTGTACATTGAAAAAAAGAGAATGCATTAAAAGTAAATATCAGAAGACTCATTTCACAGAAAAAAAAGCATTTCAATAACTTGTAGAATGAGGAGCTTTCGCGTTTTTAATTTCATATATATATATATCAGAAAAACACATGAAAACTGATGCCTCCCTTTTAATTTTTTTTCAGTTCTAGAATAAAATATATAAGTGGGTAATGTTGTCTTCTAAGAACTTGGCCCGACAACGGGCAATATGCCCACTGCTGTATCGTCACTGTTTACATAGGCTAAATTACTCCCCAGTGGAAGTACACCAGTAGATAGAAATCGCTTATTTAGAAGCATAAGAAAAGTTTATACTATCACTTTCTTCATTGGTACTGACATATCTTCTCATTCCATTATAATCTATAGGTGATAATTGGTTACTACTAGTTTAATTGTGTTAACATGAGTTATGTATAATATTTCACGCCAAAAAAGAGATAAATAGCATTCCAAAAAATTCACCAGCGCGATGGATTATCGAGTGACAATTAAACAAAAATATCCTTTTTGTTGGTGGATGGAAAGAAACCCGGTATCATATGTCTATTCCACGAATTATACTGCAACTCGATATAAAGTCTTCTGCAGAAGGTATAACTTTTTACTTTATTTGAAAATAGCTGAGGAGAAAGATAAACCGAGCATCAGTTTCAAAGCGATTGCTGTATTGTCCAAAATATATTTATAACTGTTAAATTACCAAAAAATTGCTACAAATAAAAAAGTTAAATAATCGCATCCCAAGTTGCTTTGCGTACAAATGAGTATAATAACGGAATCAACTACTTTTCTGTTTGTTAAACTTTGACATTTATTAGAGGAGAGAACTGTACCTTGGGACAGTTTTCACATTTTAATTTTTAACTTCGACAGTTAAAGTCGGATTTGCAATCAAAAGACAAAATTTAAATACACCAACATTTTTCATACTTATTCCAGTACAAACAATTTGGAAACAAAAATGTGTGAGGTAACTTAAAATAGCATTAACGGTACAACACCTTGCCATAATAAGTCATACTTAAACCTTTTTTGTGCCGAACAAGCATAAATTGTATTTTTAAGGCAATGAATAAGAAAATATATACTGCAGATTAGTATTGTACACAGGGTAGAAGTTCATTGCTTACATGGTAATTAATAAATACAGTTAGTAATAACAATAAAAAAGTATCTTTGATTTAACGCATGCTTTTCAGCCTTGGGACATGTTCTAAGGCACAAAGTTTTACTGTCTCAAGATACAATCATCATAGTTTAAGTAAAATCTAAATAGTGGTCAATATAAATGTAATATTATTTTCACACAACTAAAACACCTAGAACTCTCCTGTAAACAAATAAAACTAAACTCAATAGCTTTATGAATTCATATTCAAAAAATAAAAATAGAATAAAAACAATATTTTACTTTTAGGGAAAAAAAATTTCTTTCTCTCACTATGTCAATAAGTGAATGCTTCTAATGCCGATTTCTTACTGTGATACAATGCGTTACTTATGATGATTATGAACCGACTAGTCGACCAGTGTGGAATTCCGCACTAATTTGGGAGAAAGGACAGGGGTGTTGGTACAAAAGAAGACATGTAATTGAACACATCAGTACAAATAGCTGTTACAATTTTTTTCCCACTATTATTTAGATATTCAAAATAATTAAATAATCAGAATAATAATGATAATTATTTTTATTAGTAGTATTCATTGCATTAAAATGCACTAGCGAAAAAGTTCCATTACTTAAAATATAGTTACTGTTGGTTGGTTAGGCTCTACATTCATAATATAAATGAATGTGTAGAGCCTAACGATTGCATAAATTTAATGCGCAGACGCAGCTAAAACTGTCCAATTTGCTACACAATAAAAACAGAAGAGTTTCTTGTTTGTTTACTTGATATCAGAGGACGTCAGCATACACAGCATCAATTTGGCATCCATTAAAGGACGTCTTCGTACATGATTTTAAGTGTCAAATTTCAGAGAAGCGGTACATTTTTAGACCGTGGGTCTATTTTTCTTCATTAACCTGCACGATAAGCTTTAAAATGAGTGGTTAATCGTGGAATTTGATATAGGAGTAAGGAAGATCTCGCGGAGCGACAGAAAACAGGCTAGAGAAATAATCTTTATAGATAAATTTAAAATAATTAATTAAATAAAATAATTTCTATATAAATCTGTCTTTTTTTTCTGGGTCTAGGACACAGGTGGAACAAAAAATGCCGCCCTTAAATTGCAAATATAAATAATAAATAGATTAATTAATAATTTTTAAAAGCTTAAAAGTTGGTAAGACAATAAGCTAAGAAGTGGGTGTATATGTATATATATATAAATATAATATATATCCAGGACAGGAATGCACTGCTGGGGCAGGAATGCTGGTCAGGTACGGATATTCAGAAAGAATATCTTGTTTTCACATAAAATGTTTTAAATTTAGCAGCTAATAAAATAATAATAATAGAGTATGTTCGATGAACTCATTCCAAAAAGTTATTTTATGCAATGAATATTTAATTTCATAGATAATTTTAATACTATATTTTCTACTATTTTTTAATTTACTGCATGAAAATAAAAACGAATAAAATATAAAAGAGCCCTTTTTATATTTAGTTTATCAAAAATCAACGGTCCAGCAAAACAATTAATTGGAGAAAACGTAAACGAAAAGCGGGATTCGAACCACGGGTGTTTGTATACCAGCTTTGCGTTTCAACCACTCGGCCTCTAACGAGCATACACAACACCAGTTTGGCATCCATTAAATGACCTCTTCTTATATGATTTTAAATTTCAAATTTAAGAGAAGCGGTACATTTTTAGACCTTGGGTCTATTTTTCGTCATTAGTCGGCACGATAAGCTTTAAAATGAGGGGTAAATCATGGAATTTGATAAAGAAATAAGGAAGATATCGCGTAGCGACAAAAAACAGACTAGAAAAATAATAAACAAAAAAAAAAAATTATCCATCATCTCACTGTTTGTAGCCAAAGAAGATACAAAATTATACCATATTAACCTAATAAGCCCTATGATGCTAACTCAAACTGTTTTACTGCAGCTACTCTTTTTATTACAATAAACCCGCGTCACAATGTTTAAACAAATTAGTTTAGACGTGCATATCAATTTTATACGTTGCATAATTTATTCTTATCGCTTATAATAACTCCATGCATCGTTGTTAGCATGTCATGAACCGCAAGTAACGGGACGAAACTGACAACGTGTTTAAACTGACAACGGGACGAAAAATACATTTTTTACATTTTCGCATACGCAGGCAAAAATTAATCATTTGTCACCAAAGTAAAACGAGGAAGACATTCCAGAAACCTAATACTTTAGACGTACTGCTGTAAAGCCATTAATCATCCTTAAAGTACAAAATCAATATCTGCCAGTAGTAGCAAATCTTCCTCGTTTTTGAAGGTGATGCGAATTCAATAGATAAACCTCCTCGCGATACACTGCGAGTGGAGTATATCATCTAGTTTCTTTCATCCAGGGACAGGTAAGGATACGCTTTAGAAACTTATGAGTACTAAGAGCGAATTTTGAAACGATTAATTACAACAGGAACAATGCATAGTTACAGTAACTTTTACTGAACATATTTTGAGAAAGTTTGCAAGAAGTTCAAAGAAGTGACTTACAAACTTCGTAAGGGCATTATGAACAAAATTCATGAAATATTATATTATACAGAAAGATGTTTGTGACAAATGAGCGTGTGTGTGTGTGCTGCCTCTCCCCAGATTTGGTTGATTTCTGGGACCTCATCAATTTATACTTGGGTGGAAGGCCTATTGTGCCCACACTGAAAGGTTTCTGTAAAAGTACAGAATAGAAATTGAGCGTTTCTGTAAATTTAAGAACTTGTTTTAAATCAAATAATCGATTTTCTTGCTAACAGTTTCTCACAAAAAATCCTTGTTTTTTTCGTACTCTGAACGACTACTGAAAAATATTTGTTAAGTTACGTAAAACAGAACACTTGAGATAAGTGACTATCAGTTTATAAATTGTATTATATATTGTTGGGGTACAATTTAATTTCAGCTCTAATAAACAGCCTAGCCGGTCGGCGGCCAGTCTTCACAACTCCAGAGGCATTTTTGACCAAGCGACCTAAGACGCAGGAATCACAACAGCGTGGGCTTAACTTAACTCACCTTTGACTTTG
Source organism: Octonoba sinensis (assembly GCA_038502835.1). Classification (NCBI taxonomy): domain Eukaryota; kingdom Metazoa; phylum Arthropoda; class Arachnida; order Araneae; family Uloboridae; genus Octonoba; species Octonoba sinensis. Next base: position 148,146,991 of record CM076598.1, read on the forward strand.
TGAAATAGTAATTTAGCGTATTCACTGATGGCGCCACCACTGCGGAACATTATCGGTTGCTATCAATTTACAGAATGTTTTCTGTTTTTTTATTCTCTGCAATTTCCTTTCTAAGTCTTTGTTGTTTCCTATTTTTAAATCTCTGTAATTTTATGTCAGACTCCGGATAAATGATTCCCAGGACATTCACATGTATTTTCGGGCAAGCATTTTTACAGTGCACTTCCTCATTAAGACATCAAATTTTACAATTATTTAAATAACAGTTTATTTTATTTATAAAGTTAAAGTTTACGATTTATATATACAAGGTTATTATATATTTCCAAATTTGACATCATATACATATAAATACATAACACACTTGTACATACATATATAAATACATTTTCTGATTTCATATTCAAAAAATAAATATTTAAAAAAAAATCAGCAAAGCACTAGATAAGGAGGAAAAAGTATTCTAGAATTATACAGGGTCATAGAAACACTCGAAATTCTCACACAGAAAACTATAAACCAGTATAACATTATGCTTACACATTAGAGTCCCGCTATTTCGAATTTCGCTATTCCGAAATTCTGCCTATTCCGAACAGCGTTTAGAAAAAGTACCTTTTTTTTTATCTTAGAAGCCGGAGAAATTAAAAAGACGTTCGCGTAAAAAATTTTTTGTTAGAGGAAGCAGTTACATCGAGACACACGTAGAGCCTAAGCTTGGTGAAAACATTTGAAATCAAATTAGAATTTAAGCTTACACTACATGTCCGGTTCCATTTGTACAATTCCGTAGAATCATTTTTAATCACTACTAAACACAAAAAATAACTAATTCACACTACACATACGTTAAGAAGTTAAGCCAATCATTTTTTCTGACGAAGAGCAACGAATGCATTGATATAATTCATAAAATCCGCCTATTCCGAATTCTCGTTAAACCGAACAGTGTTCGGTCCCAATTAGTTCAGAGGATAGCGGCACTTGGGATATGCGAAGATGACATGTGAAAATTACGTCTTTTTTTCCTTTTTTCTAAATTACGAAATTTTTTTTTTTTTTTTGATAATTTTAGAAGGAAAAAAGAAAAAAAATTGAGTTACTTAAAATGTTATTATTTATTTATTTAACTAAAAATTTTGTTGACTTTTAACTAAACTTATACTAGTCACATTTTCTTACTTACATAAATAATATCGTAAAAATGCATTTATTTTGAAGGGCTCACTATGGGTACAGCCTTGATGCTCATTTCTGTCACTTAATTTGATTTTATGAAGGTGAAAAAAGTCCGCTTTTAATAAAAAATATTTTTAGGATCTTTACTGTGAAGATTGTATAATATTCTTTGAGCTTGAGTGATATAATTCCCGAAAAAAAAATTAATTAAAAATTACTAAATATAATTATGTTTTAAGAGCTCTTAATCAGTTATTCATAACGATAGTCAGTGTTAGTATAGGATAATCCCAAGCGGGCTAGTGATTAGAACCGCCGCTGTCTTTCATCCACAAGATGCGGGCTCGACTACCGACATGGGAAGAAGCTACCACATCGCTCGCGCCATATAGCAATTCTAATCAGGCTTCATATTAAAAGTTGAAGACCGCCGCTTCCAGCGATTCAAGCCGGCGATATTGCACATGAATGATCTACCCTCTGCACGTAGCAACGTATGATACTAAAATTTCCCACTAAAAGGTATGTAGTTAGGCAGAAAATTATAGTGTAGGTGAAGGTGCTCTTCAGCTACGCCATACTGCAGCACTTGGAATTCCAAAAATTTTTCAGTAAAAAGGAGAAAAGTGCAACCATGTTAATTATATGTAGTAGTCTAAAATGAATTTCGTTGTGCCGTTGAACCGTTTTCCTTAAAAGCCTTTTATCGGCCCTTAGACCATCAACAAAATGTGCTTTTTAGCATAAAAAATAAAAACGTAAAATAAAAACTAAATATATTTTAAACTTAAACTTTGGATGCCGCATAATCATGTGGTATGATTACGCGGCATGCAAAAGAGCCCTTGAGTAGACATTTGGCGTGGATGCTCCTCGGCTAAATTAAATTCCTAATGCAAATTCGCATCAACAGAGTCCGGGTGATCGCTCTATCAGGTGGAGAAACCGGACGTCAAAATTCACATGCGGCGATGGTACCACACTCATGGGGGTGTCGCTGAAAGAGATGGTACCAATCTCTCGGGAACGCACTAGGTCTGCAATTGGCAGAAGCCAAAATCAGCCCATTAGGAAAAAAAACTATGGATGCTCACAAAAAAGCACCCCTCACCTTATAGTTTCTATTGCAATACAACACGGTTTTAAGAAAAATAAAGCATTGATTGCTTAATTTCTAGTAGAGGTTTAATTATATTCAAAACTGCGAAAAAAATTTATGTATTGTTCATTATTTTTCATTTTGATACAGTTTTACATATAGAAGACGTTTATTAGTACACATAGTTTTTATATTATGAGCAAATACTATATCAAAACCTAATTAAATATTCTAATTAAAGACAACCATTTCCTGAATTGACCGATTTCCGAAGCTTTGAAACAACGGCAGAACTAAATAACGCGAAATTAGTCATACAGGGCTGAATTTAAATAAAAACAAATGCAAGATAAAATTCTGGTTTGCATTCAATAATTTAAAATTGCGCTCATGTTAATATAAAGAAAAAAAATAGCGGATTTTATTGAGCCCTTTATTCCTCATAAAGTCACATACTTCATTTTTCTCTAGTTTTAATAACACTCAAATTGAAAGGAATGTTTTGTTTTTCCTCAGGTGTATATCATTCAACATTTGTATTGTTATTCAACAAGTTTAGAAGTTCATAAGTGTTCAAGAATCACATATTAATAAAGATAAAGCAAAAACTAGCTAAACATTTTCATTCGGTTAAAGTTATTTTTCTCCAGAAACTGGTGTTACGTATTATAATTTTTGTATCTAATCAGCGTTGCAAAAAAGAAAAAAAAATCTTATCTAGGCTCCTAAACGGATCACTGACGGGTGGAAGGATTGAGCCAATGGAAATCAACCAATATTGGCATTCGTGCGTGCCGTTTCATAGCAACAGACAAAACAATCATTTCCTAAACATATCTTCTTATGAACCCTTTAATTCATTTTCAGTAATCTAAACATCTTTTTACGCTAACATCCTTAGAATTTCTCTTTCCGACGACACATCAGAAAATCGATGTCTGTCCGAATTTTCACTTCGTCTAAAAAAATGAACCATTATCAAAGTAACATTCCTAAAATGAATTCAAAACGGTATAGATACCAATAATGTAAGTAGCGGACTATTAATAATGGTTGTTAATCCTCTATTAGGTAATGTAGTGATTACCGGAAATTACATGCAGTTTGAATGGTTTGACGCCTGTTGATTCTCTATTTTTTTTCTCAGTTTTATATCAATATTTTCTTCTTCGTTTGAAGAAATCGCGTACAAGTTCCTTAGAGTGCATCCCAGTTATAAAAGTATCAAATTGGGTATTAAATTTATTACTAATAATACAATTTACTGCAATATAGTACGGTATTTAAAATTTTTAAAGTATTAGTTGCCTAATTTTTCGCCAGAGGTTTTATTCTTTTCAAATATGCGAAAAAGATTTGTGTATTGTTATATTATTTTTCATTTTGATACTGAAAATACAGTTTTACATATAGAAGACATATAGCTTAAGTTTGGATTTTAATGTCTCAAAATGTGACTAACTAAAGTAAACACAAGAATTTAATTTTTTTTAATTTTTAGTTTGATTGAAAGCAATTTATTAGTGATGGGGGTAAAAAGTAAATAAATAAATTAGAATCAAATGCCGCGGAGGTTTGAATTCCTTAAAATAAACTATGACATTTTCAAAATTTCCATTGATTGTTGCGATACTTTAAAACAGTTTTTAGGGATTGAATTTCATGTAACCTTAAAGGCAGAGCGTTTTTAAGAAACATTTTTATTGTCTTTGATACAATAGACCTTGCCTCAAACGGAATTATATACTTCATAAAGGGATGAATAATTTTTAAACAGCAAAGTTTGCGAATATGGTATCACAAACAATGATACGGTACAAAGGAAGAATTAAAGATTTAAATTCAATTGAAATTTAAATGCAGGGATTTAATATGAAAAAAAACCCGGTAAGAATAAAATAATACTAATGATACTTTTTAAAAAAATTAAATATATAACTCAGATTGCTATCTTCTAAAAATTTCATAATCGCTATTGATAATAAATTTATGTATGACACCCATATATCTATATTGATATATGCAATATATCAATTTTAAGGTCAACGGATCAAATATTGCAATATGGAACAATCAGTTTTGCAATAACGCTAAAAAATATTTTCTGAAATCAAAATGCTCTAAATAAGCATAATGTTTTTTTTTTTTCGAAATGGCTGTATTATTTGCTCAATAACCAGCTAGATTTCTTCAATTAATCTTTCTTTTAAAAGCAGGGGAAAAGCATGGACTTCCCTCCATTCTTTCTTATTAGACTGCTAACAAATTCATCTCTTAATTTTTGCCTATCTATATTTCTTCCTTTTGATGCCACGAAACTAAAACTCAATTACTAAACTATCATTATCGATTCTATTTTTTCCATGCTCCAATTTCCTAGTTGTCAATGGAGACCAAAATTTCTACAATTATGTTATCGCACTATTTTGTAACAGCCTAGTTGCCATAACATATTTACATGAATAACATATCTCTTCCGGTACAAAGTGTATGAGTCACCTGTGACACTATTTAAACTACCTAGTAAAATAGCTTAAATAAGTTATTTTCATTGAATTAATTAACCTTAGAACATAGCTAAATTTTGTGGCTTTGAAAAACATTAATTGCTTACTATACGCTCCTAAATTTGTTTTAATATAATAGTTTGAAGATATGGTAATAAGGTGGTATAATCTACGGCTTAAATCGGTGACTCACAATCTAAATCTTTTGAAGAAGATAAACGACTGATAAATCGGAAATTGAAACCATCTACCTTCGGCGTCAATTTCCGCCTAAGTAGATACCTCGGCATTTTTCTTACTTTATATCCGAGGTTCTCCAGTAATTGTTTAATTGTATTTTAAATACTCTCACTTTTTTTTGGAAAAATCTAGGAAATAAATTTAAAAAAAAAAAAAAAAAACACTTATGTTAGAAACCACACTAGGATTTTTAAAATGAGTTTTTAATTTTGATGTTTTTTTAGTTATTAATTTCTATTTTTTTATTATTATTATTTTTTTTTTTTGAAATAAAGATCAGAGTAATTTCAACGTGCAACAACGATTATGCACATAACGTACGAAGATATATTTTAACCAAATTTCTCAAATGGTGGGAAAGAAGCATTAAAATGCAACTTTTCATTTAGTCGTTCCATTTAGTCTTATAAATACAATAACTAACATTTTATTGCAATAAATATAAAGCAAATATGCAAAGTGTTAAAAATTTTCAAAAAAAAAACTTAGTGGCTAGAATGTCTTGAAATTACGTATTCTTCTTACGTTCGCGAAGAAGGCAATAGGATGCAACTCTATTTCAGCTCTATAAAAAAAAAAAGAGTAAGAATTGTTTTTCCTTCTCTTACTACTATGTACGCCACTTATTAGCCCACTCTCTCATTGCGTTTTTGGTATAAAATACTTTCTGCGTAATTCTTTCATTTTTCACTTTAATTATCCAAATAGAAAATCAAGAATTAATTTTATAATACCTTTGCGCAGATGAGCAACAAAAAGTGATTGATTAAATAAATATCCCAAATAATCTTGAAATAATAATAAATGACACAAGACTCCCAACAATTTGTGATTAAAAGATTGAAATCAACGTTTAATTTTAAGAAAATAAAAATAAAACATGAAATAGCAACTTCTGCAAAGAGAAAAAAAGTGATTTAAAAACAACAAGAACCATAGCATAGAAACTAGAAATCTCGCAAAGCACTCGGGCAACCTAAACTCAAATCCTGGCGGTAGGTTTCTCTGCTAAAGGTTAGATATATTTCGTTTGATTCCAGAAAAAATTACGTAGTTACTCCAACGGACAATTTCTTTGCATAACTTCCGTTTCATGTTTAAATTACTCTCAATTGATAAGTATAACTTCCAAAATGAAGTCTTAAAGAGCTGCATTTCATTTATGCGTATACATTACTGTATACGTTCCAAAAACGAAATTTCTTTACTAAACGCCGAGCCCTCATACTTTGAACAAATTTATTGTTAAATTTACTCACAAAGGCGTTAAAACATTTGGAATAATATTTAGCGTAGGGAATGAAACATATAAAAGTCGGCTTGATACATTATTTCAATGTGCACTGGTTAATCAAATGGGATATTTAATAAAAATATCTGGTTTTGTTAAAAATAAAAAAGAATTAAAAAAAATCTTTCAATTACTCAAGGAAAAGCTAATTAAATATAACTTAACAGTTGAAAAATTCAAAACTTATGTGCTTTCGGCAACTGACAGAAAAATTAAGTAAATATTTTTTTGCATGGAAAACTAGTACATATCAGAAGGTATACTTAAATACAATTCTATTGAAACACTAAGCTAAAACAAGAAAAGAAACTGTACTATAAAATTCAAAATTAATATTAAATTCAGAAAAAAGTGTTTATTTAATAAATTCATAGAAGAAATATTTAAACTCTTCTTCTTCTAAAGTAAGAATCCCTTGCAGCACATGTACCTCGATCAAGTAGCAACAAAACACTACTCATTTCCGCAAGCACATCGCACCTTTTTTTTCAATTTTTAACATTCCTGTAGAAAAAACTGGTTTCATGGTAAATATTGATGCTCAAATTGCCTGTTTATCTCTGCGGTTAGAAGGTTTGGGAAATTGCTAAATCGGAAACATAAAAGGCATTTTATTTGTAAGTTGTTGCATAACTTGTGAAAAAACTCTAATTGGATGAGTACTGAAGCGGACCTTAATGGGTTGTTGAGTTTGAAAATATAAAATTAATCATAAGTCGTGAATGAGAGAAAAAAAAATCAATAAGAGTTATTTATTTAAATGTCAGCAGAGCCTTAAAGGCTATCTATTTAGATGTTAAAAATGAGCTTTAAATTTCTGACGGAATAATGGGTTGATTTTTTACCACTGAAAGCTTATTGCAAGAATAATTTGTACATTTGAATTGATTTTGACAAAAACAAAATAAGAAAAAAAATCATAAAAAGGCGGCATCACCAAACATTTGAAAGTTTCAGAAAAAATATGAGATTCAAAGCCTTTCTTTAATCGAGAATTCTTCCGCTACGATTAATTTTGAGAAACGAGTAATGATAATTACCAGAAACAATATGCTGCATGATTCTTATTAACAGAAAGCTTTCAGTTACAGGTGTTAAATTTTCCTTTACTCATAGTCTAAACTCAATCACTTTCACATGGAAAACTAAATCTAAGTCGATAGATGTGCGTCGAGAATATTCTTCTGAGACTTTCCCCTGGAGTTGAGGTTGGTTTCGTTCTGGGCGAACTTTTTGTTATTTCGTTTTATTAATCAATAGGAATTTTGGAATTCAATACATAATTGCATGTTTTACTATTCCAATGTGTTGTACCTTAAATTCCTTGACTTCTTATCTTTAGTTGTTCATGACTTTCAGGAACAGAATCATTATTTTCAAGTATTATCTACATTCAACTACCATTTTTTCCCAGTGCCAGTCAGCAAATTACTCAAATTCTCAAATGGTTCGTTTTACGGATTGTATTTTTTCGAGTTAAAAAACTTAACGTTTACGGCAGTCAACGGTCCTATACATCAGTTAGTCTGCATTGGCATTAATGAAAACAGCTATCAATGCGAATTTTTCTGTGTATGGTAAATTAAATGAGCTCTCAAAACTCTCAATTATTGAAGTTCACTGTATTTTTGAATTTCAAGCGCACCCTGAATTTTAGTTCCAGTGAAATTATCAAGATTTCTTTGTTCTTTCTGGAATTTCTTTTTTTTTTCTTTGCCCTTTCTTTTTTTTTCTAAGGAGCTTGCCTCCTTTGGAGAATTAGCCTGGCTTTTGCAGTTAAAAATGCTGTGCTTAAAAATGAGAAAATATACCTTTTTTATATTTTAAAAGTAATTTTGGCTTAAAACTGAGCAAGCCTCGTTCTCAGTTTTAAGTACCGCAGCTTACTTAGAAATTATAGTTACAGAAAGGAAAACTATTATTTTATTTTTACTGCAGTAAATTAAAACTTTGTAGAGCCAATTTACTTTCCTAATTAATAAAGGGCTTTTTTGAACAATTACTTCTCCAGACTAATTGTATGTCAAAATTAAGAAACTATTCGCGAGACGTCAGAACGATTCAAGAATGTGGTAGTCTGTTCGTGGCTTCAGAGCAGGAATAGAAGGTGAATAATTCGTCGGATGCAGATCGGACGCAATGAATCAAGAAAACAAAATAGACGAATGGATAATTATCGCTTTTCTGGATTGGGATATGAAGAAACTTGGACCGGAAGCACTACAGCACTCGCAGCTGGTACGTTTGGGTGCTATATAATCAAACTGTCTCGCTGACTGTTCGATGTTCTTTGGCACAGCGGTAGAGCTTCCGCCTACAGACAGGAAGATCAGAGCTCGATTCCCTAGTAGTGCACCGTTCTCAACGACGACCTACCCTTGCTCCACACGTATTGTGTAATTTCTGATTCCCTTAATATGAGGGAATATATCATCTTTTTTAGTGATGCCTCAAAAATGAGATTGTGCCGGATCATTTTTGAGAAAAGAGGTAAGAGAAGGGAAAAGGGATAATGGATTTTGAAGAAGGGTTTTACTTAACCCATTTATGCCTACTGTTCCATTTTTGGAACAGCAGTTGAGTGATAGTTTTTCATCAAGCAAGGCAAGCAAACACGTTGCGCTCAATGCCACAAAAACACCACATTTAAAAATGAAAAATGTAATGTTGTATTACACGTGAAGTATTCATCTGATTATCATACTGAATAACCACCACATTCAATAATAATCATATTTAACATTTAGTAACAAATACAGCAATGGTTTAGTGTTCCAAAAATGAAACACCATATTACTCATACATGGCGTGAAATAAAAAAATATCAGCGAATTGTTGTTTTTTACATTTTTCTACCTCACATATACGAATTTCATGCAAAAATTCAAAACTTTCAACCTCCGGCATAAATGGGTTAAAAAATAAAAACTCAGTGTTTCAAATGTAAGTCACTTAGACACGAAGTTATTCCAAGAACGTGATGTTTTTGAAAATAAGTCTTTTTATCCAAATAATAAGAATTCTGATTGAACAGTGTAGTTAAATATGTAAAGATCATACTCTCCCCATTCACCGAAAATTCCTCGATGTTTTCTCCAGATTTTTAATTTCAAAGTGACAATCCTTCTCATAATCAATTCGTAAGTTATTACTTCAGAATCAGCAGGCAGTCCAAATGTGCACCCAGGATTCGATTTTTCTAATTGCGATACGTTCATTTTCTTGAACTGAACAAAGAGCTTTTTACATCTATTATGATTTTTATTGCATACATGTCTTTTATTTCATACCACTCTGGATTTTGTTGCTTTTTAACTATTTGACTGTATTTATTATTGATTTTTATTCTGAAACTAAAAAAAGGATTTTGTCATTTTTTAAATTGCCTGCGTCACAAGAATAGAACTTAGGTTTTAGTGATTTGTTATTGAACGCCGACGATGCGTATTTATTTGATATTTCAATCGACTATAAGTAGCAATAATATTGATAATCCACTGGGTGTTGTTCAAAAAAACAGCAAATTATTTCACTTGTTTAAGAATTATTCCTCGTGCGTGAAGTTACAAAAGCATTTAAAATTTGATATTTGTTGTTCTTTCTAATGCCACTTGGTTATCCAAGCTCCGCTTCGCGTAGCGACTAAGAATTAACCCATTAATGCCTACTGTCCCTTTTTAGGGACAGTCTGAAAAGTACGTCTAAATCACCCAAAAATTAGCATTTCTACAAAAAATGGTTTAACGTATTCCTAACCAGTTATTTTAAGGTTAGGAATACATTAAAACAATTTTTTGTTGATATGTTTATTTTTGGGTGCTTCAGACGTACTTTTCAGACTATTCCTAAAAAAGGACGGTAGGCATTAATGGGTTAAGGCAGAAAGGAGCGCCTTCCGTTTATAGATAAGAACCACAACGGTGGAAGTACGACTTGGCTCATTATGTATTTGGATGACATAAGATGGTGCCACCACAAACAAGCCACCTTCCTTTTTTGACCTAAGAGTGAAAGGAACTTCTCCAACATCCGGTACCCTCGGAACTGCCTCGGGACTTCAGGGTCCACAGATTTTACATGCACGTATCCCCAAGTGTACAGGATGTGTCTTCAGCGGGTCGGGTATCGAACTCCCAATCTTCCGGTTGGAAGTCCGAAATCCTAACCACTAGGCTACCACGGCCAATTTAATATTTAATGTCATTTAACATAACAAGTTATTGATTTTGATTCATGATTTTTTTCCAAATGTAACAAAAGTGGCAAAAATGTTGTGCAATAAAATTAAATTTTAAATATAAATCGAAATGTGGAAGAAAGTTGTGTAAGTCTACTTAAGTTTGTTGAATGTAAAATGTAACTCACGAATTCCTTTAAAATATAACACAAGTGGCAAAGAGCTGTACAGTAAAAATCAAGCAGCCTTGGGCTTGATGATGTCCCTCCAAAAGCAACAAATTGTAGTGAGTAAATAAATTTTATTTCACTAGTTTAATAGTGTTTTCGTGTTTGTCAATTTACAAAACTATGTCAAGTTCAATAAAGTTATTTAACGCTATACGTTATGTATTTTGATTATTGAATTTCCTTCAAACATATAACATAATTCAGCCAAAGTTGTGCGATAAAAATCAAACCCAGCACATTCGACTATAGGACATTCATTACTAACGTATGTCAAAGGCTAAATGAAAAAAAAAAGGGCTAAATCAAGAAGCGACTTTTTTTATCGTAAAAAAGATTAATGAAACAATTCCGATGAAGTTCGAGAAAGCGAAGTATGGTTTTAAGCAAATTGGATGTATCTAATCGATATATTACCAAAAAGGAAATTAAAAAAAGGAAATAACCCCTTGAAGTTTTAAAAGTGAGATCAAAAGAGGTTACACCAAAATTGCAACACCGTTCAAATTTCTAAAATTTTGGGTTGGAGTCATAATTTCAATTTTTCCCATTTTTTGTTACAATGTAAGATTGAATTTCATAGCAGCTTAGTAAAATAGAATTTAAAAGCAGTCAGAATAGCATAATGAGAGTGGTCATCAATAACTGATGTAACACAGAGTAAATGCGAAATAATATATTTTTTAAACATACATTGTATCCGCTTATCTAAGCAAATTATTTAATATCTATACTAATAATAAAGCAGCAAGTATGTATGTGTGTGTGTGTGTCTCGCGTATGACCAAGATCGTTTCGGCCCATTTTCATGAAATTATCACAGAATTACTTTGAAACATGAGGGTATGCACCTCGAAGAGTTTTTTCGAAAATTCGAATTTGTTCTATGTTTATTCCAATTTTAAACCGAAAATTGAATACAATGGCTCCTTTCTATAGGAAGAAATTACTGCATCGTTTCTAAATTGGTACCGTTGGAAAGCCAGCGAAAACCTGATATAGAAAGAGTTTGTTTTTTCGTGCTAAAAGTCGAAGCCTCTAAATGAACAGGAAAAGATGTTATAAAAGTTTTTCGCTGTAATTAAATTCAATTTTATTTTCTCCAGACGATAATATAACGCTTTTGATTCTTAGTCTTTTCCTTTTTAAACGAATTAAAATTTATTTCCTGCAGCACAGGGTAAATCCATAGCTTTATTTTTATTTCCTTATTTTGTACCCTCCTAGTCTTTGCATTTTTTTTTTTTTTTTTTGGTAGTAACGAGTAGAAGATGAATCAAGAACTTGATTCTACTTATTTTGCTTTAAGTACATAACTACATATGTGTTTAAAAAAATGTATATAGGCAAGGCGCTTCGATCGCAGGCCTTAACAAACTATAGAGTTAAAGCTCAGAAAGAAAGAAAGAACCATGTATATCAGTGCTGTAACATGATATTTGATGCAAAGTGTGAGTTTAAAACTAGTAATTGGATTGAACAGAATAACATGCATTAAATCACAGTAGCTACACTTTGTGCAAGGGGTTATTTAAATTCTAAAAAGGTTAAGAACAATTTATATGTAGTAATTGTGTAACAATATGGTATATTTCTTGGTTAAATTGGTAAATCTTTTATTAAAACGATAAAATAAGAGCAAGTTGACATTTTTAGCTTTTTTGAGAAACGGACAAAAGGCCATTTTTGAAAAATCAAAATCTATGGGGCAAAAATACGCAATATAATTGATAGCAGCTCATTAAACACTTCAAGGGCATCAAATAAGCAGATTTTTTAAAAATGACTTTCTTGAGTAATCACACCTCAAAAATTGTAATTTTTGAACATTTTCAAATTTTAAACTTTAAATTCTGAGGAGATATGAATCTCAGACTTAAAATAAAATTTGATACAAAACTTCCATAACAGCACTTTAGATTGCCACCTCTGTTTTGGGAAAAATAAATTTCTTTCACAAGAAAAAAAATCAGAAAATCGGTAAAAATGCATTTTTTTTCACTTCAAAAACACTTTTTTTTCTTTATCAATAAAGCCAACTAGATTTTTAAAGCTAGTTTCTAAATAACCCTTTCCTTATTTATAGAAAAAAAATATTTGAATCGGTTAAAAACTTTTGAAACAAAGGCCATTTTATATGTCCCTCAGTTGTAACTAATGTATTTTTTTAAAAAAATCTGAGAGGGTCATGTGACACCCTCTCCCTGATCTGAAAAGGAATGGCTCTTCTGAAAGCAGCAAAATTACATCTTTATCTGTTTTACTGTCAATGTATAATAGATAAAAATAATTACACTAAAAATTAATGGATTCAAACTATTCTAATGGCTTGTAATCGTCCTTTTTGTAGGGGTACTTGAACTGAGCAAACAAAATGGGTTTCTTCAAGCAGTTTCCTTTTCGTTTCTTCCTTTCTTTTTTTTAATGTGTGTGTTTTGTAAAAAAAAAAAACAGTGTACTAAATGTGTAGGATCGCACGTTTGATTGCTGTGGGCGGCTAATTTTTAATTATGTGGAATGCTATACATTTTAATAAAATAATATAATTTACACATGAAAAAGTTAGCACTATATATATATATATATATATATAGCAATATATATATATATATAAAATGGCGAACCGACTGGCGTTTTCACTTTTTATCACGGTCATGACCCTGCGGGTACCGCTAGTGAAAAATAAGTGTGAAACATTAGAGAGACAGTGACACCTTATTCGAAATCAATATTAAGGCCAATAATACATAACTAAGTTTATTGAATATCAAGGGACTTTGAAATCAGAACAGTGCATGAATGGTATTATTTATTTTAATTATCTATTACTGACAGAGTCTAGATTACGTCCACGAAAACAATCAATGATACTGGACGAACATTCCTCATCTTTAATGCGCCACAGTCAACCTATCTGAGTTTATTTGTGAATTATGGAATTTTGGAGGGTTTAAAAAACATTTAGACTGTGCTTGTGTGTGTTTAATACACACTCCGTACCCATTGAAATAAGTTTTTTTTTTTGATAGGCTCAAAGTATACAAATGTAATTAAATATTATTCATTTTCTTCATGCATGAAAGGAGAGGAGATTAAGATTCTTCCCTTGAAGTTCTACTTCTTTTTCGTGTATGTGCCACAGTAACTTTCCTCCTATCATTCATTCGTATTTCAGTAAACGAAAATATAAGGTCCATATCCGCTAACGTTGACACATTACAGACGAATTTAGTGACTAATCATTAATATCGCAATGAGTTTTCTAAATCATTATTAACTTACTCATTGACTCAAGTTATGAAAGCATGAAAATGACGTTATAGACGATTTCGCGAGCAACACCGTATTTATTAAAACAAACGCGGACGATAACTATAAGCACGTGCCTATTTGCCACGGAGATGAAGACAAGCAAATAGAAACAATCTGTTGCAAGCGGGATAAACATTCCCGTTTCTTTTGTCATCTGTTGAAAATGAAAGTAAAAGTATTGGCAGGCACGGGAAGTTTAAGAAAACTTTTAAAATGGAAATAAGATGAATGATATCCTTAATTACTATGAAGAAATACTTTGCGTGGGCACTTTATACTGTCGACTGATTAAATTGCTAAAATGGTTAGAAAAAGGAATGCTGAGCTTACCCTCAGTTTCCAACCTATTCTCGGGATGTATAGCAACTGTGAATCTCTTCACCCTCGTGACTCCACCACTGGATTCGCCACTATCTCTCTCCATATTTCTCATATGAGCTTCATGTCCTCCCCGCGCTTCAATCGCGAAATCTTTCATTTGCGGGAGCCGATTCTCCGTGCATTTCCCGCACAAGCACACGTTTCTTCCACTACTACACGCAGGTAAAGAGTTCGTCGCCAAAGCAAAGCGCCAAACACAGTCGAACGTGCCAAGTCGATACGCAAGGAAAATAAAAGTTTTTACGACTGTCACAAATGGAATGGAAACGGTTTTTCACCTCTTTCTGCAGAATTAGTACCGCCTTAAAGAGAATTGTGAATGAAAAAAGGCGCGAGATAGCTCTCGTTCCGGTAAAAAACAATTTAGTTATTTCCCAAAACGGATATAAATTAATTGTTAAGATTTTGTACGTTGTCTGCATAGTTTTCTTTTTACTTTATCATATGCGAACACGAAAGAAAAAAGTTTCTAATTTCCCCTTGATACTGTAACTTTGTTTCACTCCGTTTCTTGCATTAAAGTGCCAAATTTTGCAACATATCTAAAAAGTATTGGTTAAATTAAGACTCATTGCAAATAGAAATACCTCTTTTGTTTTGAAAGTTTCTAAATAAATTTAATTTAGAATGCTATTGCACGAATATTTCCATGGATTAAAGTGATAGTCTGGTTTACTGCAATCAAATTTTTTATTGGTTAAACGTTAAATTTTTCATATTCTTTAATAATTATGGTTTGAAGAACATACGTTCGTTACGGATAGAGATAAGAGTGCATGACTAGATTGTCATCGAGTTTATCAAACTGAACTCCATTTTTAGCCTACTTTCCCGTAAAAATTAAAAAAAAGCAGAAAGAAGGTTTGATGTATCGTAAAAGTAACATTAAAAACATTTTTTTATGTCAAAAAGAAATTAATAAATACGGAAAAGTAAGGATTTTGAAAGTAGGGTTACGAGATTGAGAAATGTGTGACAGCGGTCTGTCTGTCTTCCCCCTCAACTAATAACTTTTTAGAAAACTACTCGTTTGTTTGTTTTTTCTTCTTTTGTTCTCAGCTTTCATGTATGTGTTTTCAAAAAATCTCGGCGATGACACTTCATTCTCGTATTTTATTTTTCGCTTTCAAAAACCTTCTATTAAACCTTGAACAAATCCAAAAAATTTTGCATTGGTTTCTACGGTGAAACTTGTGGCATCTATTAATCCTGAACAAAAGTGCAGATTTCGCCAGAACAAGCTTCATTGAAAAAGTTCTCGAAGTGAAATGCAAAAAGAAGTTGGGGAGGGGGGGGGGGTGCTTTTTCTTTTCTTTTCTTTTCCTTTTTTTTATTTGATCATTTTTGGGGTTTTTTTTTTTTTTTGAACAATTCAAAAACATTTTACATTAGCACTTAGGGCGAAATTTGAAGCTTGTCTAATTCCTGAACTCAAGAGGCGGATTTGCTTCGAACAAACGTTATTAGAAAGAACTCTTGACGTAGAATATATACTGAAAGGATATTTTTTAAATTTTATATTTTAATGGTAATTTTTAACGGTTAAATTATTTAACATTCACGCCTGCGTGACAAATTCAAATCTTTTTATAAAAAAAAAACTAATGCTAAAAATTATTTTCAAGCACCAAAAACTCAGGACATTTACAGAAATTTGGAATTGCTTTAGTTTTTTATTTCTGAAAATAAAAAAAAAGTATTAATAAAAACTAAAGCAAGTTTATTTGTATACGTAACATCACCATAGGTAAGAGATGGATTGATTGCTTTAGAAAAGTGCTTTATTTTACGCACAAAAGGGACTACAGAAAACGATTTTTGTTTAAATATAACTGATATACTGAAGTAAAATTTTTTCCTTCTAAATTATAAAAACAATATTTTATTCACTCACTTATTTATTTCTTTATATTTAACTTTGTCAAGTTTCGAAATTTTAAATTGGGATACACTTTTTGCTGCAAAATCATTTCTATAATATGTTTCTCCTATCTTTGCTCGCTTAAATATGGGGGAAAAGTGCTTGAATATTAAGTGCTCCTAATAAAATATTCATTAATAATTGGAAGCCTATTATTTGAAAAATCGGTCAAATGCCCAAACCATAAAAAATAAAAATATTTTTTTTTAATGAAGTAGCTTTGTTGTAGCGCAGGAACGCATCCAAATTCAAATTTTCAATTCTCAATTTATGATCAAAAACTAAGAGTATTGCAAAAATCTTACATTCTCAAGAACGTTTTTTTTTGTTTTTTTTAATGTTTTGACAAGTTAGAAATTTGGCGTTTGAAAAGTTTTTGAAACAAACGTGATTTAATTTTTACTGAACAAAATTTTGTTGCACAAAGTGAAGGCCAATTCAATGGTTAATTACAGTAAATCCACTGCTACGTAATTACGTAAATTTTATTATGCTTAAAGTTTGCTTTAAGTATAGTAAAAAATACTTTTATCTGTACATATTCAAGTAATTTGAGACTAGAGTCTACTGAATGTTTTACTTCTACCTGTTACACTTTATCAGCTTGAAATTCTTTTCTAATTGTACTTTTGAATTAGCAAATGTTATTTTTAAAACCATCATCCGACTCCGGAAATCAATCTTTGAATATAACAAACCGTTGATCATATACTCACAGCTTAAGCCCCCCCCCCCCCCATAATTGAACTCAATATTGTATTATGAAAGGGAAGAATCTTAGTGTTAAGTTCACACACCTATAGAATTATTTATGGCTTTTAGTGAAACAAATAAGAACTTACATTTAACTACGGAGATATTTTGTAGATACTCTGGTCATATAGCTATAATTACGGAGGAAATTGGGAAGGTTTAGTCACTTTTTTAATTTTATTTTTTTTAAATATAGTATCTTGCAGCCAAATGTAATGCTGTAGTTGAAAATTAGATATTTTTTCCCCAATATTACATGAAAATGATTTTCAGTTGAAACATTTTTCTCTGATTTTTTTTTTTTTTTTTTTTTACGTTTTGTTTTACATTGTGGCTCAAGTATCCCCATGAAAGGAATACTTGAGCTATGGTGAAGGGATACATAAGCCATCACTAAAAACACCTACAAAAACAATATTTTTCTTTTTATTGTGTTATTTACATTGTGCTTTTGATACAGAAAGTACTTTCAAAGCAGTTGTGAAAAGGAACGTTTTTTTACTGATAATTGGTGTTCGAAGGATAATTTAAACTTGACTTCAGCTACATCTCAACATATTTTGTTCATTGTCATTTAAATTTGGAATTTGAATTCTTCGAGAAAATTTGATGTTCAATCTATTTTCTGAAATATTAAATTCTTGTCCAACAATTTTTTTTCAGTTTTCTTGTATGTTTATCATCAATCAACCATCACTAGCAAGTTTTCTGGTATTTCACCAGAAAACTTGCTACCATCACTGTCAGTACTTTGACCAATTGACATTCTTGGGACTTATGCTTATAGCCCAGTAGCTGTCAGAATCTGAACCAGATGTATCACGCCAGTCTTTTTGAAGCACATTTTTCATTTCACAGAAAAAGGTTTTGTTTTAACCTTTGGTTCTGCCCAAGAAAATCTGAACTGTAGTCTTTGTTGCTTTTCTTGTTTTTTAACTTTTTTTGTAGCTCTTCTTCAATTATTTGTTTTTCTGGAGCTCAGGTCAAAATAGTGTATTTTGCTGTTTAGTCTTCCGTCTTTCATAATACGAGGGAAGGCTTCAGGATAAGGGCGTACCATTTCTGGAGAGATAATAGTTTGACTAGTTGAGAGTCCAGAAATAGAACAATTTACACAAATTAATGTAGGTGAACAAATAATTTTAATTTTTATCGTTGGAAAACATATATCTCACACATACCTAAAAGGCTTTTTAGGCATCTTTTAAAACAAAAATTGCAAACAAATAGAAATGTTGAAATGGAGAACAATTTTGTTTGGAAAACCTTCAAATACTCTTTAAACATAGCAAACCTTTTTTATAAGAACTATTTAAATAATACCTATAACAAATTGAATGTGTCTAATTCTTAGTAGGGTTGGTTGAGTCATGGCTCATGTATCCCCAATCTCAGTGGCACAAGTATTCCCACTGCCACCATTTTGTTTATTAAGCTGTTACTAAATAAAGTATGCAGGATTTTGAACCAGTTTAAGTTCAAAATATAACTGAAATTATAATTATTAAATATATCTACAATGTTGTAGCTTAAAACAGATCTTTGATAACAAAGAGACATGAAAAGCGTTTATCTGAATAATTACTTCAGATAGGAAAAAAAGCACCCACTGATCACTGCAATTTCAAAGTGATACCTAGCTAGGTGATTTTTTTTGCACAAGTTCAGAAATATAAATATGTTAAGGTGTTGCCAATGTTAGAAACAAAAATTAAACTACTGTAGAGAAAAAGGGGGTGGCTCAAGTATCCCATATGTGTGTGATCAAATATCCCCACTCTCCCCTACTTATCTCTACCAGACCCCTACCTGTTAAGCCGAAGTCTTACACTCTCAGAAACGCATGCTCAAATCTCACGAAACTTTCGTCGCATTTGACGAAATGGCTTCGTGAAAAATGCTCCGAGTAAACCTTTCGTCAAATTGTCGAAATTTCTATAGTAATTTTTTTAAGTCACGTGCTTTCGCGAGGAAAGTTTCGTTATAAATGACGGAATTTGTTTGACGATTGAAAAGTCCTCGAACGTGACGATGCTATTTCTGAGAGTGTAGGATTGCTTGCGCGATGAGCTGACTCTCCCCTACTGCCGTGCTAAGCACACATGTTTCTGCAGCTCAGCGCAGAACTTAGATACTGACGTTTAAGGTTTTGCCCTTCCATGTATTTGATTCGGAAACCACTTTATCGGAAATTGTTTTATAAAGTGTTTTTCATTCACATATGATTGCAGAATATTGTATTTAGGTAAAATAAGTCATGTGGAACAACCTGGTGGCTATAGCTCAATTTCGCCAAGAAGTGCAGATCCGACTTTTGTGCTTAGCACAGGAATATAGTTCTCGGTGAAAATAATAATTTTAACTCTAGTCATGACATAATTTAGAGAACAGAAAAATTACATTTTTGTATGGTTTGTTTTTGAAGGTTAAAATTAGAATCCCTTCGCTTTGAGTTAGACCAAAGCAATACATAGATGCTAGATGAACATATAATTGCATATAGAATATTTGTAGTATTATATAGAAACGCATTTCCACAAATGTATAGCACCTTCGATGTCCTGTAATGAAGACGAAATCTTTACAAATTCGTCCTTTATGTTCTCGAGGGTGATCATCTTTTCTTACATGAAAAAGCATACACACAGCTATACATTAATAAAAATACAATATTAAAAAAAGAAAATTATAACGTTTTTTTTTTTAAAATTTTAGCTAAGATTTGTCAGCACTGCAGTATCACATTTCCTGCCCTCTCACGCCTCCCCTCCCCCCATTCGAAGAAGTAGTACTTAAAAACGCTATCAAACATAATCAACTTTAGTCTCGCCCATATGGTATTAAAGTCTCTGTCTTTTTTGACCAGTCGCATTCAGTTCTCCAATCAGATATAAAATTCATCACGTGACCGGAAGGCCCGCGCCGTTCATATGTGCAAGGTCGAACGGCGCACGACGGTGTCTCAAGAACTGAAATTTGAGCATTAATATTGTGATTTTCACCAAACTAAGGTCCTTATAAACATTTACTTTAAATTAGAATTGCTCTACACGGATGTCTGAGTACTTTGTTGTAGCCCAAAAGACAGATCACCTTGTGAACTTATATTTGACTAAACAGGCCAAGCATGAAAAGCCCCTATGGATCGCTGTTGGGCACGATCGAAGAAGTTCTTTACCGATAAATATTTTATATGCACTGGCTTGAACTCATTCCCTTGGCAAGGGAGCTACTTACTAAACCGGCTATGCCACTGAGCGATGAATGCTTAAGCACATTCAAAAGATTCATTTCGTGACAGATATAACAACATTGCTGATACATGCTTCAGAAGAGGTTAAACACACTTAAGAAAAGAAAACGTGACATTTGTTTGAAATAAATAGCACTCTTCTTTGTTACAAAAAAATACTAAACTGTGATAGTTTAGTATATTTTTTGTAAAAAGGTGTTACTTAATCACAAAATCTTACCTATTATTATCTTGGATTTATTATTTATTTTGGAAATCATATGTTGGAAATATATCCAAGATAAATTTTCAAAGGTAAAAATCTTGTTTTTCTTGGAAAAACAAGTACATTTATCTTGGAAAAATTGTTCTGAAGCTCTCTGCAATCTATTAAGCTTAAAAACGTTACCTTTAAGTCTACTTTTACCCAACTATTTTTATTGGGGTATCCTATTTTCAAATAGGAACATGTTATTAATACATATGAAGCATTAGGGTAAGGATTGCATCAAATGTATTTTCGTTTAAACAATTAATGCAGGTGATGACAGCTGGTTGAAGTGTAGCTACATCTTAAAACTTATGTGAATTAAAGAAGTATTTAATGTGCAGAAGTTCTGAACCGATAACAATATCTATTAATAAGTAAACATTCTTTCTTCCTTTTTTTTCAAAAAGAGAAAGAGACATCAGAAAATATTTTTAGAACCATGCGCATAAATTTAGTATAATTGTGGTATGGTTATAATGTAAAAATGAATTTGAATACAAGAAAAGTTTTTAAAGAAAGTTTATCTATTCTTATCCTTACCTGAAGTCTCCAAAATCTGGTACCTGCAACGAACTGGCATCAATCTGTAAGGCGGAATAACCCCATGTAAAATTAACAGCAGTTTTATTAAAAACAAAAATTATCACTACTATTTTTTTTTAACGCTTTACAACGCAGGTGTGCATGCAGTTTTTTTTACTTGTATAGATACCTTCGAAAATTTAAACCTAACTGAAAAATATTTGATTCATTGTTTTTATATTTCCTTAAAGAAAACTGCTTTCATAGTATTCAGTTTTTGCTTTAAAACTGTTTTGATTTACTTTTGTAATTTTTCGCTTTAGATACTTTCAGTATTTACTTACATGAAATGCATTTTTTTAATGAGATAGATTATAGTATCGAAGTTGCATTTGTTTCAAAATCAACTGTTGTAGTGAGAAGCACAGAAGTGTATGTGACCAAAAAAATTAATAATAATAAACACAAAAGCAAAGTTCGAATATTATTACTAGACTTTCTAAATTATACTCAATAGCACCTGTCAACTCTACAACTATCACATCACATTTTCCCACAATTTATTGGCAGTTCTTTTATCATTTGCACGAATGTTATCTCTGAGATTTCATTTATGTCACACACATCCTTTGCTTCTACATGCCTCAACTCATAACGGTACGTATCACTTTTTGTTAATTCCATATCAAATCAACAGGAAAATAAATAAATATATATATATATATATTTGAATCTTTACGGTACCAACTTTAACGAAATATTATTCATGCATTGTATCTATTAAGTAAATGAAAAGCCTAAAACTACAGTTATTTTATGCTTTTAGTTTTTAAGCTATTGCTTTTTGAAAAAGCAAAAACGGCTAAATGTCACAATACTTTGACGTAATACAAAATCTTTTTGACCTAGACAGCTAAACTTTATGTCATTGGTCATTGTATATTCTGCTTTTTCTGCTCTTTAAACTGAGCTACAACATGATTATACTAGTAAACATTTAAATATAATGCAAAAAATTGAAAAACTCAAATTCAAAAATTTCAAAAAAACTCCCTTTGATTTTTGTCAAAAAATATATGTAAATCATACATTGATTCTGTATCTATGTGCCGAATTTCATAATGGGATGGCACTGGATTCCTATCGGATTTATTATCATTATTATTATTATTATTATTATTTTGTGCTATCAAAAATGCATGAAATGTCTTCGATACGTGTATTTCATGCTAAAACTGTAGATTTAAACTTTAATGAAATACTGAATGTTTACCTTCATGTGAAAAATGAATGAGTGTACAAAATTTTCACTCAGCAAATTGTAAATATATTGCATACAAGCACTTAATCTAATAATATCGCACATAAGATTATCCATCCAAAGCCCCAACTTTTATGAAATGATTTTTTAGTATAATGTTTTGCTTTGCGCCATCTATTTACAAAAGCTAAAAAATCGTTATAATCTACTTGACACCCTTGAGTTGCCTGTTGTAAAAGTATCATGCTTGTAACATTATGAACCCTCTAAGTTCCAATTTTCCGTATTTCGGAAAACCACAGAAAGGCACTTATCATCATAGCAAGTGTGATTACCAGCACAAAGTAGTTTTCTTTCTTGGTGACACTCTTCAGGAGAGATGTTCCCATAACATCATTTTATGAACCATGTAACGCATTTCCCTCATTCTCCGATAAACTGTATCCTTTGAAGTATTTATTTTCGACGCTTATGTAATTTCACGAGGCGCCATTTTTTAAATCTTCCGATCTTTACTAGTAGAACGTGAATTACTAAATTATATTTTGTGTTAGACTTCTGACTCAGTAAATGGTATATACTGAACGATTTAAAATTGAAGCAATTTTCTTTTATGGTGTTCCCTTTAATTAATATTTTGTCATATAATACTTGAGAAAAATGAATTAAAAAAAAACACTGTCATTTATGTGGCTAATTTAAAACACAGTATTGAAAAGATGTAAACAAGAAGACAAAGAAATGCGATTGTACACAGGGACAACATTGTAAAAGTTTAACAGAGCGCATCTACAGTAGTGTACGGCAAGGATTGGTCGAGACCCTGAATCATAATAATAGAACATAAACAAATTATGGGTTTTACTTTGTTCTGCATAAAAACAAGTTAAAAGAGGAAAAAAAAATAATCATCGGAAAAAAAAAAAATATGATTTCGTATCAGGTAACAAATGGTTTATAATTCTTCCCTCCTTTTTTTTCATTTGGATTTTTTAGTGCAGTAGTGTCCGCATTCTAGATTTTTTACAGTGATACTAGTATAGTTTTGTTTACTTCAGCTGTTATAGATAACTTTCCACTATCTCAATACATTTTACAACTACAAGCTAACACTATAACACAAACAATTAAGAGCGCAATAAAATTAAAATGGGTAAGAGAAATGCACTCTCTCCAACTTTTTTGCTTATCTAAAGCAAATATATGCAGCCATTAAAAATACGCATGCAAAGGAAAATTTTTAATTCAATATTGCAGTTGAAATAAATCGCGTTTTAATGAAACGGGGATTTTTTTCCCTCACTTATTCTCCACGATAGGGATACATTGTTTTTACAAAGTATGAAGATTATATTCCATTTATGTGAACGAGCATATCGTGTTCTGTACACCAAACGTACATAAATATCAAGAAAAATACACATTTTTACCAATTTATAATTAGTTAAACACTTCTGTGGAACATAATTTTATTTAACCCAACACTTTCATTTCTATAGCAAAGTTGAAATGAACTTTTATTTTAATACTAGTTTCCGACGGAAATAATTCGATATAAAGTATGTTAAAGAAAGCTTAGTTATTTTAAACAGGTCAAGAATTAAAATATATACATCTTGTTCTGTTTTTACGCTACAGATACTTTCCTGAAAAATACTCGTAAAACAATTCGTGTAAAGAAATGACTATTATTTATGCAAGAAAATAAAATTCGTTTCGGTACTAAAAATCAGTGAAAATAGTTTTAAAACACAAATGAAAAATATTCTTATTAATCTTGTTATTTTATTTAGACAAGATAAGCATGCGTTATCTTGTCTAAATAAAATGGTAAGATTAACACGAATGGACAAGATACATATGTAATGAAAAGGAAAAAAATCTACTTTACATATTAAAATGTTTATTCATTTTTTACTTTGTGAAAGTAAACGGTGTATTTACGCTTGAGTACGGTTGGAATATCACTGCTAAAAAAGCTGTAGACATCTTATTTTGAGCAAAAGGAGCACCGAGTCTCATCTTGTGCTCATGTTTTACCGGTTTGACGAAATAATTCAATTATTAATTGTTGTACAGTAAAACCCCACTAAAACGCGGGTGTCGGGGGACATGTTTGGCACCCGCGTTATAACATAACCGCCGTATAGTGAGACTACACCCGCGGAACCACATTATTCAAACAATACTCGCTTTTGTTGCATCATTTATTAACTTAACAATTACTCGTGACTTTTCTTCTATAGCATATCTTTTTCTTTTTTTCTTTGCTGCCATTTTATTAACTGTGCAAGAAGCACACATCTCAACCGCGCAATCAGTCTATCGAGCGATAGGTTATAAACCAAAGGGTGTACATCAGGCCTATTACAATAGGGCTTTATCTGTTAGTGTGTGTGGTGGGGGATGGGAGCTCTTTGGATAGAATATTTGTGTGCTCGGGCTGGCTTTATTTAGAATGGTAAATAAGGAATCACCGTTAAATGGCAATGATAAAGGGTGGTTTAAACGTCGGGGGACATGATACTCACCTCGGTATACTGAGGCGCGGTATAACAGGGTTTTACTGTATTCCTGTTTTGGTTAGGCCGTTATGTAATTCTCTGTACGAGTTTGTCATAAAGAAAACCTGCTATGATACAAATAAAACTTTGTTTTCTTAGAATGCATACAAAAGAAGTTAGAAACTGGATTAAACTGCTAGTGTTAAATCTAAATGACTCACATAAAATAGAATGAAGTATTTAATTTTTAGTTTGTGTTAAATACAATTCACGAGTAGAAAGTTTGTGAAGAAACACTTCAGTGTATTACGAAGCTAACATAGAAACATTGTACATTGAATTGAAAAACAATTTAAGGAGGATGCAAGCTTATTAAGCTTCTTAAGTGACTACATTTCGTACGATGGTTCTTCGCTTCAAGAAACAACATGCTAAATATCCTTCCACTGTAAAGTCTTAAATAAAACTGATTATTTTTATGTTACTTTGTATGCTTAATTTATACAAGAGACAACGAAATATTCTAGTTTTAACATTGCATGAAAAGCACATTCACGCTTAAAAATTTTTAAATCAAACACAAATGTGTGTTCATTTGGGAGAAAATCTATAAATAAATAACTGCAAAATTACCTGATCTTTCAGATTACTGCTCTTCGAAATATCTCGGCGTTCTGTGAATTATAATCACGACATTGTGAAACGAAGCATACTTTATTTAAAGCAAGGGTTTTGCTTAAATTCCGATCGACACTTCAACCAAAAGCTACTCAACCATGCTCGAACGGAAATGATCAGTTTTATTGTGGAAGCGGAATGGTTTTCTGATCACATGGACCGATCTGGAACGTTTTCCTTTCGGGAAAGCGCAACCGGGAGGGGGAGGGCAGAAAACTGATTCACTTATTCGGGGCCCTCTTAATGGTTTTGATGGTACTTTTGGTCTCTGGAGAATCAACTTTCACCGCATTCGCGAACCATTTGTAAAATGAATTATCTTGTGAAGTAGTTGTTGAAATCTGGTGAAACACATACAAGAAAGGAATGAGAAGTAAATTATTACAAGCATTATTGCAGACAGTGGTAACAGAAACAATGTCAAAGGTTTTCAAGAGTCGTATCTGATCCTAGAACATTTTCACAACTCGAGGACTTGACAAATAACAGACAACAGAGCATTTTCAAACATATAGTCGTGAGAAAGAAGCGTCTTTTTTATTCATTAAATCTAGTTCAATATATTTTGTTAATACGGAAAAGTCACAAAATCGGGATTATATATACCAACGTCTTTTCTTTTCTTTTTATTATTATTATTTACTATTATCATTATTATTATTTTAATATTAATGCATTGGCCATTCCCAACGTACTATATTAGCGGGAAAGCGATCATACATTTTATTTAGTAAAAATAATATACATTGCTATTTATGGTTTCCTCCCCCCCCCCTCCCAGCTGCGATGTGACAAATCAAAAATTAATTAAAATTAATTTAAACGGTTTGACTGTATTGGATAAAATCTGTTCATTATGTACTTTCTGTTGTTAATTAATTATTTTTCTTAGTAGTTAAGAAAAGTACGGTTTTTCTTTTTTTTAATTATTTGTAACAAATAAGGCATTTTAAAGAAAGATATGTGCCTAAATTTAATATCACTCTAAGAATGAAATAACCCATCACCACTGCAATTTTTAACAGGTAAAATTTTTTCAAAATCGCTGAAAAATATGTTTTTCGTAGAAATATATTTCGTAGACAAAAAATATAATGTGTCGATTTATTTAAAAAGGGTGCATATGTGGCACTCCCAAAAACACATTTTCCGTTTCTGAAATCAAGTTTAAAACAAAATTTCGAAAAACGGACTTCCGTAAAGAAAAATGAAAAAAAAAAAAAAAAATCTAATTTTTATTGAATATTTTCTTTTAAACATGAATTAATGCAAGAAAAAGAAGCATATAAAATCCTAAAATCAATTAGTAATTATATTTGTATGTTCCAGTTATGTTCTTTATAGAATCGATTTGATTGCACTAACGTTGATTTAGATAATTGAAGTTCGAAGGAAGACTGCAATGTCTATAACCAGAAGTTCATCCGAAACTAAACGACCTAATTTTCGCATATATCAGCATCGATTATCTAACATCCGCTAACTCGTTTTCTCTGTCTCTCAATTAGTTAGGATATTAATAATTTTTCATTATTATTTATATTCATTTATATTCATTATTAGTAATATTTCAACTATGTCTTTTTAACTTTTAAATAGTTTTCTGAATGCAAAATATCACTTTTATGTGAAAATAAAGTTATTACTTAATAGAAAAATTATACAAAATTCGATCCCTAAACTCACACGCATTATGGTTCAGTAAATTCCAATAATTGATCCTTGATTTCTTTTTCAATTAGGAACATTAAAAAAAAACAACAACAACTACTTAAAGTAAGAACAATTTTTGCACGTCTACTTTACCTCACACACCTCATTTTTAAGTACATTGTATTGAAATCATAATACATTATCCCATGAAAAAATCTTTTTCATATCTTCACCATAATTATAACAGTAAGAATAATAATTTAGATTGAGAAAAAACACAGTGAAACTTCATAATTATTTACATGAAAAATAAAATCGTTTCCAGCTATTTCTTTTGTGTGATAAAATAACACACTTAATAAAGCGTTACATAAACTAATCAATCCCATTCCTTCGTCACAGTTAAGTCTGCAGATAATTGTTTCGTTTTTTTTCCTTTATATTTATTGAAACGAGAAACTAAAAAAAATATTAATAATATGCTGTAGGTTTTTT
Source organism: Octonoba sinensis (assembly GCA_038502835.1). Classification (NCBI taxonomy): domain Eukaryota; kingdom Metazoa; phylum Arthropoda; class Arachnida; order Araneae; family Uloboridae; genus Octonoba; species Octonoba sinensis. The sequence continues at coordinate 148,174,694 of CM076598.1, forward strand.
TTTTTCAATTTTTTGCTCTGGCTCTGAAATGACTTTTGTGTTAATGTGGGGGTTTTTTTAACATAAAAGGTTGTGAATTTCTTCTGTTGAATTACTAAGAAATCATCTAAATCAGTGGTTCCCAACCTTTTGTTAATCACGAACCCCTTCTCAGATCCCAAAGAAAATGGCGAACCCCCTACTGTAGTCGTTAGTATCATGTAACAATAGTATAAAATTTGCTAGAACATATATTTTCCATGTCTTACAATAGTAGTTTATAACAAGAAATGAAAAGGAAATTGAAAAAAATCTGCTTGAATAAAAAAAAAAATTACAGCTACAAGAAAACGAAGATATTTTTAATTATTACTTTTCAGGTAAAAAATCAGGTAACAGTAGAAATAAGTGCATTTCAAATTTTGTACGCTTGTTCGTATCTTGCCTATACCTACCCTAAACTTTTACGTATTATCGGGAAAGCAATTCATTTAAAGAACAATCATTTTTACACTCCCTCTCAATACGTATACAAATTTATAATTTCGTATATTTTTCTTTAACGTTAAAAATTGAAAACTCCGCCATTGCAATATTATTTTCGCGAACCCCCTTTCTACACCACGCAAACCCCTGGGGATTCGGGAACCACCGGTTGAGAAACATTGATCTAAATGATCAAATAATAGAAAAATTAATTTTTTATACGAGTTCGTAAGCTCCTTGTGATTAACTTTGTTCGAAGCAAATTGACCTCTTAGAGAGGCAAGGTTTTATACATGGAGGTTTTATATACCATACAAATATCCCCTCAGAGCCTAATATTTATTTTTTATTATTTTGAGCTTTATAGACTTGCACGAAATATCGTTCAAGTCGAAATACGAAACATGAGAATGAGTTATCATGGTCGAGATCTTTAGAGCGAAAACTTTTTTGATCGAATCGGAATATTCCCTGAAAACATTCTAAAGGCAGACATACATACACATCCGGAATCTCGTAATCCTACTTATCTGCTTTGAAATCTTTTAATTTTTAAATATTTATTCATATTTTTATTGTTTCGATTTATTTTCTCGTTTTTGCTTTTAGGTGCATTTTTGAAAAATGTTAAGCCTTCTTTCATGAATTTTATTTAATGGAAAAAGCAGGCTAATGAAACTTTTGAAAGCCTTAATCAAGAAGATTTTCCAGGGCATCACATTGTGCTATTCTGTTTTCATGTAATTATTTACATGAAAATTGTGCTATTCTGTAGTACAGACCCATAATTGCCATAAGAAAACAAGTTTGAATCGTCCCGTGTTCCATCCATGATGTTTCTGACTAGCGTTTCACCTGACATGACTATAATGCTTCTTTGGAGCACTAATCAGATCATATATGTCTTATGCAAGCTCATTTGAGCTCTAAAAAAATCCTGAGACGCATCAGGTAACGTTGGATAAAAACATACTGTTTTTTTTACATATTGTTGGCGTTTTGTTAAAAGTAAAAGTAAACACGCACGCTCACACACACATACAAGAAAAGAGTACTATTGCAGTAAATTTGGACTTGCAATCAATGATATGAACTAGTTATACAATATGAAATGTACGTAAGTAAACCGACTGCCACAATTTAGGGAGTCTGTAAAATGATTTAGTTTCCATGCATGTTTTACAAGAAGTTGAAAGCTTAAATTGATAATGTCTCAAAACTTCATTCATCGATTAAAATTCAATCTTCATTATTCTTTCAAATAAAATTCAAAAATACTATAAATATTTAATATTGTTGAATTTTATTTAATATTTTTACTTGTATGCAACTCTCCCACTAAGTGTATCGCACTTTTGTGGGGGAAAAATAGAAAATTTGAGAGAAACGGAATTTTCAAGGCTCTCTAATTTGTTTCATTATCTAAATAATCCGTTGATAATTAACCAGTTAGTTAAAATAATCGTGAACCTTAAAATGGAGCGAAGTAATGGTATATGGAAGTCACCATGGCCAATAATTATCCCTACCTTTAACTGTTTTGAGTAATCTGTTTAAGAACTTATACAAGTTTCCGGTTCTTCGTGTAATGCCAAAAATTTCGCCCGCATTGCCCACATAACATCGTACGAGCGATAAAAAACGAGACGTTTCCTTCTGATTTAGGCACGAAAGGAAGACCTTTTACCCCCGAATGTGAACCTTTCACATTTTATTACTTTTATGATCTGGATCATTTATTCCTATGCACGCTAACTTCCATTAACGGCTCTTTGATTTTTACTCTTCTCCAAATGGGTTCAATAATAATTTTTCCTCGATTTCACCAGGAATTGCCCATCCCCAGCTGTAGTTAACTGTTGAAATGATATTTGAAAAGCACTCGATTTTTCTACAGTATAGATAAAACACACGGTGATGCGAAAAAAGAGCAATTTCACTGTACTTTTTTTCATAATCCTCAAATCGATTTTCAAGGTCTACTTGAACTTTGATCCCTTCCAAAAAATGTACCAACGGAATAGATCCTACATTAAATCGGAAATGTGTCATTTGTTTTTAGTATCATAAACTTCCACGTCAAATGTTTAGGAAATATAATTTTGAACTTGATGCATACCTTTCTCTTCAAAAGAAGAAAAATGTTTTCCCTTCTTTTTTTAGTCTCTTACATTTAGCTTATTTGATTAATCACAGTTGATTCCCTTTTATTTTACATAAAAGCCTTGCTTTTGTGCGAGGGAGAAGGGGGGGGGGGGGGTCATTCTTTTTCATGGCTGTCCATAAATATAGTGTGCAGATATGATATACTGCCGTCCTAAGCAGACGTATCTCATTTGCAACATTTATAGAGTTTTTTTTTTAATTTATGGATTAGTTGTTAGATTATCTATCTTATACCCGAATCATGAATTATAAAACATATGAAAAACTTTAATAAAATAGGACATGTCTCAAATGCTATAAAATACTAAGCAACGTAGCAGTATCTCAATATCCTACACGATAATAGCACTTTTTGGGGACAGTTTATAGGCTTACTAATTCGTGCTCCCCCCCCCCCCCTTCTGACTAGTATTTCATTATTTCATTAATGATTATGTTTTTTAGACTATTTGTTTCTTACATTGCATTTATTTGTTCTTTCAAAACAGCTTCCTCTTGATAAGATTTTTAAACTTTATACGATAGTTTTTCAATCATTTGAATAACATGATCATTATTCTAATAAAGTAACTTGCAAGAAGTTTTAGCACATCATTATTAGTTATGTCATTATTTTATTAATATTTGTGCTTCGGAAATAAAAGAGAGTAATTATGAAAGAGATGCGAAAGAAATGTGATCATATGCAAAGCTCAACTTCTCAACTTTTTTGTTACCGCTTTCTTTCTTTCTTAGGAAGGCAGTATACTTAATCTGTAAATGAACTTTTTAATTTGCTCATTTCACAATTACACATGGTTTCAGCGTACTTTAGAAGAATCAGACAGCTTCAGAACTAGTTAACACATATCCACACAACCGTGGAAAACAACAGCATGTGCTGATACTGAAAGAACGCCCAGAACGTGTGCATAATATAGTACACACATTGTGCCAGGGAATCTGTACATCCTCTTGTTCTTTCAACATATGAATCTCTAATACAAGGAATAAAACTCAGCTTCTTTTCGTGTTTCGTTAGCTCATCAGTAATGCCATAGCAACATCATTTCAGAAAAAATGCAAAAGCTTCAAATGTGTGGGGTTTTTTTGAAGTATTTTTTGTAATGGGCTGCTGTTGGTTTCTGCCATTCGGAAACCTGGTGCGTTCCCCAGAGGTTGGTACCCTCTCTTTCAGCAGTACCACAATACGCGTGGTATCATCGCCGCATGTGAATTTTGATGTCCAGTTTCCTCACCTGAAAGGGTGAGCACCCGGACTCTGTTGCGAAATTGCACCAGTAATTTAATTTTGCCGAGGGTATCTGAGATATCTTTTTTAAAAACTATTTCCAATTTTAACTGACATAACAAAAACTAAATAAGTTCAAATTCGACGCCAACTGAGTTAATTTTCCAGTAATATATGTACCAGTATATGAAATGGAAGTAAATGAACATATTTACCATATTTTAACAGTTTCACTAAAACTGCATGATTTCTTTCACTTTAAGATAAAAGTATGCAAAATATTGAATGTAAGAAGGAAAAACATCGACCCATATAAACACCTGGAAGTCCTTCTCAATATAATTTATTAAGACAATACAAATATACGTACGAAACAATAAAAAATTGAATGAAAAAAGAAACTTAACATAAGACAAAGACATTTTTCGCAAATATCACACTTTGGTTCACATCTTTTATTTATGGATTTGGGCATACACACATCTTTGCATTCAATAAATACAATCCGTCTTAAAATATGCAACAATTTTTTTAAAACAAAATATATCTCTCTTTCCATTATTCATTGTATAATTACACTTCGTACGAAATATGTATCATTGCTTAAAACTAAAACCGCATACATTTTTTATATTTTTTTTAATAAAACTACATACTGTAGAATAAAACTATGAATTCGTATTAAAATATGAAAGTTTTTTTTTTTTTCCTAATTAGTCGCATTAAAATAAATGTGCATTACGAAATTATATATAGTAATATGTATAGGTTTTATATTTGGGATTTTGTTTTCATAATGCATATGATTTAGCCCATAATTTATGATTCTAAATTTTCAATAGAGTTGTTGAATCTCCATATTTATTATATGTAATTATATATGGACCAAATATTTTTAAGCATATTTAAAACACCAAATTTGCATAAAAAGTGATGAAGAAAAGTACTTTATCTGGTTTGAAGAGATTTTACATTATTTCTAATTAATAATACCTTCATCATTCGTGTTAATTTAAGGGGACAGCTAATATTGATCAACCAATTTTAGTTTAAGCATCGATGCCATTTTTTCTACATTAGGGCAATTCTACGCAAATAGACCATATTGATGTAACTGAAGGATATTAGATTATTTTGTGAAGACTTTTTTTTCTTTCTTAATAGAAAATTTCTTATTTCCTGAGAATCACCAATAGATATTTACATATTTTTATATTTGTAATGGAATGTTGTTTCTGTCATTCAATCACTCATTTAATTCAATGACACAGGATCGCAGATTAGATAGGGAAGGTGATCCAATGGTATGAGAAAAATTCTGAAAAGACTGCCAACTGAGTAGTAAGAGGAGGAATATGCGACGTTAGAAAAATATAAGCCTCTAGTGTCTTGTGACTTCAGAGAAAAGATGAAATTTCATTAAAATTATTAATTTAACATGTTTATCATAAAAACTCAGTCGCTCATGTCAATGAAAATAAAAAAAAATAATTATGTAGTTTTTTTCATTTTAAATGTGGGTATATTTTCTACTAAATACTTTCTTTAGTTTCTTGCTACAAAAAATAGAACTTATTGACATAATGATTTTTTTACGCTACATGAAAAAGGTCTATTCGCGTAGAATCTCCCATAATATTATCATCAACAATTTACATTTTAAATTTGAATGAATGAAAACGAATATTTTATGTATTTTTGTCAATATTGCAGGGATTTGCCTCCCAGGCTTCGTTAATCTCGATGTAAAACTATCAGTTGGAAACATTACTTTAAAGCTCACTTATGCAAATAACTTCATCAATATGAACTTAAAAGACATGCATCATGTCTTAACACAGGTAAATTTTATTTACATTGTGTTATTTTTATATAAATGTTACAATACACACAGAATATAAACATTTTACGTAAAAATAATCAATGCACATAATTTATTATTTTTAACGTATTTAAGAGGAGGGGGAAAATAATCAGAGCAGGAACCTCTCTGAAAATGCATAATTTTGGCATTTACTATTAAAGGTCTCATTAATAGTAGTTAGAATTACCAATATATAACCGCCAGATTGATTTATTGATAAATTGATTCCAAACTTGACAAAGTTTTCTTTATGATTCATTCACAACTCATTAGATTCAATATTCCTATACTAAGGTGGTGATTTGGTAAAGGAAAAGATATCTGCAACCCGGATTTGATCCTGGGTATCTGTTCTACTGAACTCAGTCGTACATACCTCCGGGAGATAGATTAAATGAATATTAAGTTCACCTGAAGATTTCAGGTGGTTTCAGCACATAATTAGCCTTTTGACACTCCCAGGCTAAAGTGCCTTGAATATCAGAGTGACGACAATAGCGGCGATTCTTCTCACTGTGCAGTCGTGGCTGTAGCTTTCGTCCAGATTGATCCAATGAAGCCACGTTAATCTGGGCAAAGGTGAAGCCGCGCAAGCGCATTGAGGAAAAGTCACTGCTGCTGTCACTCTGACATTCAAGGCACTCTACGGTAGGCCCAAAAAGACTAAAGAAACGCAGATGGACGCCGATTTGTCTCGGGCATAATTTAACTAAAAGAATCGGTTTAGTGTAATTAGACGTAATCCATATGATGGAGACTATTTTCAATAAAATAGGACAACAGTATACTTGCTATATTTTTAAAAATAAAAGTCATAAATAATTTGAAAATAAGTTTCTTTACTTCTTAAAGAAAATATTGTTTTGTGACTAAGATACTTTCTAACCCCTGCTCGGTTTAATTTAATAGCACTACTAACCATGTCGGACCCTTTAAAAGCAACATCAAACCCTACATAATATATCAGGAACGACCCATGCTTAAATACAAACTGTTCGCGCATTTTTTAAGAGAAACATTGGTTTCACTTGAGTAAACCAAAGGTTTTATTTCTGTGAAAATATATACAGTACATTCCACAAGTTTTGTTGCTTTAGATTTTTCTCTAGTCACTCGGTGACTTTGATGAAAGATTAGCTTTACTTCATCTACGTAGAAGTACTAATGTAACAACAAACGCAAAACAGAATCATAAAGTTACTCAATCAAATGACTCTATTTGTAAAACTTCTTTAACAAATAATAAAAATGTGATAAATTTTCTAATTTCAGCGACACAAAATTAACGATTCAGATATGAAATGGAGTTTTTTATTAAAAACTTAAGATGAAACTATAATTACGTAATGATATCATATAAGTAATTTTATTTAATTAAAGTATATGATTTAATTTAAAAAAAAACAAAAAAGAAACGAGTCAGTTTTATTCCTTTAATGCTACATTTTTATTTATTCAAAGAAATTTTTGCTCAAAATTGAGAAGCATTTACTACAGAAAAATCAAAGATTAAAACTTTTTGTGAAACAGAGAATTTGTACAGTTCAAACCTTGTTTTTTAAATTCCTTTAAAATATAAGTGCTGATATTTATCATTCTTCTATGTTGTGTACATAAATAACTCAAAATCGTGCAGCACGTAAAACTGCTTCAATAATGTTGGCAAACGTATGTGAAGTTTTCTAAACCAATATAAACAAGCCAAAAACTGCACATAATTAAAAAGCAGCCAATATTAAAAAAATATCTTAAATAAATACATATCGAACCCATAAGCTTTAACTCACACGTCGTTAAACCTTTTAATTATATTTTCTGTTTGTTGTAAACCAAAGAATCTAGAATTATGGAATAATGAACAGGAAATCGATTTCTGAATATTGACCCTAAAGAGAAATGAGGGTCCCAAAGTGCAACTGTTGCACCTTAAAAATTGATAAATCATGAATGATGGAATAAGGAAATGATTTTTGAGCGTCGGTACTGAAGAGGAATGCGGCAGTTAAAACTGGTAAATGGACATTTAATTCGTTTAAGTCAATTTTTAAACGAACAGGAAATGCGCGAACAGAATATTTACGCATGACTCATTCAGAAAAATAATCACAGTTTATAAAATGAACGCAGTCTGAAATAGATTCGAGAAATCATTAAAAAGCATTAAATATGCTTTCACGTTTTACATACATTACGAATGACACACACATTCTCTTGATTTTAGCTGCCATACAATGTAATATGTGTTACAGACCGATTTGAGTACATGAAGTTTCTCACCATTATCAAAGTTCTTCATCTTATGTTTTTCTTATGTAAAAAAGGCGCTCTTTAACACAAAACATTGCGTCATAATACTATTTAGAGTGAAATTCAGATGCAAAGCCTTATTCTCGGGTCTTTCGTAAAGCAACATTTTCAGAGGTTGCGTAATTCAAACACTAAATGATCATTCTGAAAATAGGAAGTTCAGGTGTTGCAAGTTTAAATATTTTATCTAAATCGATGGTCTTAAATAATGGGATGCTAAAAGAAGTATTGTGTGTGATGAGGTATTTGACATAAAATTCCAGTTATCAGAAGAGTGAAAGTCTGCTTTTGGTTTGACCTTCAAAATCATGCAATTTTGTGTCTTTTCTCAATTTCAGAGTCAAATATTTCTGTGCGCCAAAAGTCTACCCCACATATCTCATTCTTTGATATGTATTTACTGAAATGTATGCTTTTGTGGTTCACTGTTGGCGCAAAAAGATTTCGCGGGTCAAAGTTGAATTAAAAAAAAACTATTTTTGCACAAGTTTGAATGATAGGGACCGTTGCGCCTCTGACCAACAGTCAACCATAACCATTTGTGTCCTAAGAGTTACTGTGGATGTAGTAAAACACAAAATAATTGTCAGTGGCATGGTTCACTCTTGGCGCAAATAGTAATAGCTTATGTAAGTTGGTATGCTTTTCTTCGAAAAAGGAACTAACTTCAGCTTTAACCTCCCAAAACTTTAAGATTTTTTTTTTTTTTTTTGAAAAAATAAAAACACGTGTCTAATAACTTTACATAAAGAACAAATCCTGAAAATTTCAGCCAAATCAAAAATATCAGTTTCCAAACTTGGCCGACTCTTAAAAAAACTGTTCTTAAGCTTTTTAAGTGATAACTGATTTTCACTGCTGGTGTTAATTTTTATTTTAAACTCGCGGCTGTTGCAAGTTGCAGCGGAAGCAGCCACAGTAGTGTGAAGCGATATAGGTACTGTTACATTTAATTTGACATGCTGTTTTTGTATAAATACGTTTTTTTTTTTTTTTTTTTTTTTGAAAGGTTATATGAACTATTATATTGCGAAAGCAAGAGTAAGTTTTATATATTTAAAGTTGTCAAATTTACAAATACAAGTACATTAGAACATTTATTATCCAGACATCAATTAATCAGACCGTCAAATATCCGGACAGTTTTTTTACCTGATATATTTAGACATTTTTAAAATTAAATCTGAAGAATTATAAACTAAACAATAATAAATCTTACTTAAATATTTTTTGCTCCAAAAAAAATAACATACACGTATTCAATATCTACAATACATCGAAGTTAAAAATAAATTTAAAAAAAAACCATGCAAAACGATACATGTTACACGAAAAATAATTTTATTTCTAGACCTAATAAATTACTCATTCCAAAACAATATTACGATTAGGCAACGGCAGAAAAAACTTTCAACTTTGACTTCATTATTCCAATATTGGTTACGATATACAACTGAATTCTCTACAAAGTATCACATTTCGTTATGATATAAGAATGTTCAGTTATATCTGAACTGTTTTTATTCTATTTTCAAATTGAATATTATAACATTTAAATACCCAAAACCTATGCTTATATGTTGTGGCTTATATACATACTATTACTGATATGGCTTTTTTTAATTAACCTGAACAACAAGAACCATATCATTAACAAGTACATTTTTTCTGCCGAAAATAAATTTAAATAAAAATAAATTAGACAGGGTAGTTTAAAGGCTTTGAAATGTTTCTATTTAAAGCTTATACACTTATAAATACTCTCTATTATTTAGAACAAAATTCATAAATTAACTAAAATAATATATAAATTTTCTAATTCACAGTAGTGACACGCAATTAATATACTTAACAAAAACTTTAATTTTTCCTTTCATCTATTAGCATACTTTGTTCTTGTTTTAGCTATGACAAAATGTCGACTAAATTTCCTGCTGAAGACTAATTTTTGTTTTATACTGTTGCCATTATATGACAGCAAAATCTTTAATAATCAGTTTTAAAATTAACTCCGATGACAATTACTTTAACCTGAAAGATTAATTTACAGCTACTTATATTTATTTTAATTTTCTTCATAACTAAAAGAAAAATTACTTAATCCAAGTTTTGTTTTTGATTAATTTATAAAAATATAACATTTTTAATAATTTAAAATGTTGATGCTAATAGGTCATATATTATAAAAGGAGGAAAAAATTGACATTCATGCAAATGATGTTTTTCTGCATCTTTTTTGTTTACCAGATTAGTTTTAGCAAAAACGTTGAATGCAAAATACCTCATCAAAAAAGTTATTTTGTATGAACCAATATATATATATATATATAGAAAAAGACATAAAAACGATTTTGTTTTGAGAATGTCTGTAATCCATGGAAATGGGCCATTGTATTTGATTTCTGGGTCAAAAATGACTTCCCTCTTAAAACCATCGAAATAGAGAATAAGGCTTTCAATTCCGAAACCGAATTCGTCCGCAAAATTTATCTCTCAGTAGAAAACATAGCTTTCTTACAAATTATATCTGTTTTCTATAAGTGATCTCCGCTAAAAGTTTTCACATTTTATGTAACTATTCAACTCTTCTGTATATAAACACCTTGATAAAAATTGAAGTCTATTTAGCACACTTTAGGACACTGAATATAGTACAGTATATGGTCCATGTTCGGAATTTGGAACTTTGAAGATAAATGAGATTCTTGGTAAGCAATCTAGACTTTGATAATGAAAGCATTTCCGATGAATAATTGTAAGCAAAAACACACCGAAGCTTTTGCAGCTTCATTACTGATGGTCTTTTAGATCGATTTCATTTTTATGGAGATCATAAGAATTCCTAGAAGTAGGAAGATTATTCGGACGATGAATATGGTTCTAGAAGTTGCATCAGCGATAACGATCCAGGACGGCTCATGTAGTATTTTGGGCTGTGACCAGACTATATATAAGAAAATAAAATAAAGACATTATTACACTTTAAAATGCATACAGTAAAATTGCATAATGTTTTGCATCTAAGAGCAAAGTGAGTTTCATTTTTAATTTCGGTTTGGATAGTTAATGCAAAAACTAAATATGAAACACTTCGACGGCCCATGGATTCCGTGGGCCATGTCCAAGTATTCTTTATATACATAAACCATTATGTAATCAATAAGTATACTATTTTTAAAAATTCAGTAATCTTCAAAAAGATGGATGGTTATAAAAATGAAACCGTGCTTGTAATTTTTAAATTTCGTGCTGTAAATGTAACGTCACGATGGCTGGAGACAGCTGATCGCTGTCTCCGTTTGCAAAGTTGCAGCGGCAGCAGCCTCAGGAGTGTGAAGCGATACGGAGAGGCACTGTTACACTTATTTTGACGTGCTCTTTTTTGTATGAATACGCTCTTTTTCTTTTAATGGTTATATGAACTATTATATTCCGAAAGCAAAGGTAAGTGTTTTATACTTAAAATTTTCTGATTGACATATGCAAGTGAATTATAACGTCTATTATCCAGAAATCAATTAACCGGACCGTCAATTATCCGGACAGTTTTTGTTTTCCTAACATAAAATAGGTTCGGTTTTGATAGGTTCGGTAAAGATTTTCTGAGTTGAAAATCAAACAAGGGTCAGCAAAACTGAACGATTTATTTCAGAATTTTCTGCAATAAACACGTTACGGTTTATAGTACGTTAAAACTTTAATTTTTAAAATAATAAAAATAGCGTATGTCGGTACATGATCATGTAGCGAATATTTGCAAGTAAAATATAAAAATATATAATTTGTTTTTTTTTATTATTATAACTTATTATAATAATTTACTTATTTGTTAAACGGTTATATGTGATTTTTGGTGGGAAACCTAAATCGAAACAAATAATATCACTCGGGAGGGAGGGAGAGTCCTTTGAAATATATATATAAACAACTGTAAAGGGGTTCCACGCCTTTAAATAGTTTGAAAGCCACAGATCTAAATGAATTTTGGTCTCATGTTAATTACCTTACCTTTCAAAACTAGAGTATATTAAAAGAATATTTTATTCCAATGTTTTAATGAAATTATCATAAACATTTCAAGCACGGCATTAGAAGACATTAACGTGTGATTTAAAAGAATACACTACACTGTTACAAAAGTATTATAAGCCTTAATTTCTTTGGTTTTCGTTTGTTGTATTACGATATGCATATGCCACCTGTTTAAATAAATGCTATGAATCTTCGTAAAAATAATATTGGCGCGTAGGTACAAAATCTGGTCAAATGACATTACTTTACAAAGAAAAAATTATGTTGCTGTTTCATTGTATATAATGACAAGTTCCGTTAACAATTGAATTTACTCTTTAACTACAATCCCATGAATAACATATTCATATTAGATGATATTTGTTGGTTTTTCCATAGTAACATTGTCAGGCACAGAAGAATCTGATATTTCAAAATATGTGCACTAACGCTAAAGTGCATTGCGTTCTTCTGGGAATGATCTAGAATCTAGATCAATGGGGTCCAACCTTTAGTTACCCGAGAGCCAATGAAGCTTTAGTAGAGGAATGTTAGGAATAGAAACATTCCAGAAAGGAAACGACTACATATTTTGTTCAAAACTTTTATTAATATTTATATTTGAAAAGGAGTTTAATATATCACTTCGTTTATAATCTAGAAATCAGTGTGATTATTGACGCTGCTTTACTGATATAAGTTTACCATTTTTACACTGTTAGAAATTTCATCATGAAATTACGGTTAAATAACCGGCAGCAGTCTGAACGTCTAATTCACCGTTAAATTTACGGTTTGGAACATTTTTCTATCTTTATGGGACCTAAACCATTTCCAATCAGCTTGGTTAAAAAGCTGTAAATACAAAACTTTACGGTTTTATACCCATTTAAAGATGGTTTCAAAACTAAATTTTTACCGCTTTTGAACCATTTCGAGGCGTAGAATCTTCCAGTCGTAGAAACCGTAAACGAAGCGTGTGGGAATCGAAAGCCGGGTGTATGGTATACCAACCTTGCGCTCTAGACATTCGGCCATCTACACCACTTAAAGCGGCCGTTTATTTATCAATAAATCTTCTTTTCCAACAGGCAAACTGCCTTAAAATTGAGATTTCATTTTTTGATTGGATCTAAAGCCACTTTTGGTTTAAACTTACTATATATTGATGAAAATCATTTTATTTGCTACAAAAATTTAAATACAAACAAGCTTCAGCAGCTCAAATTATGGGTTCGCTCATTCGCAAACAGTTCGGGAATCCGATGTCTCCAATTTTTGATTTACGTGTGTATGTGTTTCTATTTAGTAACCACTGCTTAAGCCACTTTTTTTTCTTCTTTTTTTATATACACATGCAGATTTGAACTGATAAATCTTTATTCATATTTTAACAACAACGTACGACCGGTAAGCTTTCGCAACCAAGATGGACGCCCGATTCTTATTGAGCGCTTGTAAATTACGGTTAGTTAAACGTTCTGTAGGAGAATCAGAGAATAAACGATTTTTTTCACAATCAGCGGTTTGAGTACCATCTTTTTAATGGTTATTCAACTGCTGTAATTAAATATGGTAAAATAACAATCAAATAAGTGGTTATTTTACTATTTTCTTACGGAAATTTTTAACAGTGTTGAACTGAGCCAATTTTTGAGTTAGGGGCAGTTCGTTTCTGTTGTATATGCAATATTTGACTAATTTTCGGTTATTGCCAAAGAGTTGAGGGATTCTTCTGGACATCTTACGCTCTATAAATAAACCCCCGATTCCCCTCCCGTAATTATTTTAAATATTTTTGGACCACAAAAAGAAATAGCTTGTTTTCATAAACATGTATGTTATTTAGTATTATAGGCTGAACGTATTTAGTCAAATAATTGTGTTTTATTTAAACTTTGCCAAGGTATTTTTTTATATTAATTGTTACAATTCTGTAAAAATCTTTTTAGTCTAAAGTAAACATACCGCCTATCATGTTTAAAAGTTAAACCCACCAATTATGTATGTAAAGAATTCAATTGCTTTTCTTTTCGATCAATATGTCAATGCACAAGATACTACAACGGTTGCCTGCTGTAGAAATTTAAGTAGAAACTATTATGTAATATGCATCAATTTAAATTTAACGGTGTTACTAAACCTCACTGATACGAGCAGGTTTAAAGTATTATGTGTATTCCTAGACAAATTAAACGTATAGATTTCCAATGAAATTCTTACTTTATCTTCAACGTGTTCATCTGCGCCAGCAGCTTTCAGTAGCCGATACAGAATTCCATTATCTTGTAGTGCCGCCGCATAATGAAGAGGAGTTCTTCCTTCCTAAAATAATAATTAACGTTGATTTCAAATTTTAATCAGCATCATTTACCCCTTGTAACAGCATGCTATTGCAGGTGAGTTGTAGAAGATGATAATACCCTTGTCTAAACACTTTAACACGTTGATGTACACTTGCGTCTATAGCCGTCAAAGCGAAGTTCACTATGCGGCATGACGGCAATAGCCGTTCAAAACGAAACGTTGGTTTTTAGACACTACGGCTATAGCGGCACAAATGTGCATTTACCGGCGTACAGGCCTAGTGTCAGGTTTTGGAAACAATTTTTTAGGTTGAATTTCGTTTTCCACCTGTTACACGACTTGCAGCTTCAGTATGCACGTGGTTGTGAAGGGAGTAGTGCGATCGGGTTTTCTCTTAAATTTATAGTTGTTATTGATGAATTTAACGATATTTATTGTTTATACTCGTAAGTATTTACCGTTGGAGAAATGCTATGAAAAAAAATGAAAATCTAAAATCTATAAATTCACTGTTTTCGACAAAGTACTTGGATCGGTAATAAATGTACTAGTTTTTAAAACGCAACACAGCAAATAATGCATTTCTATCGTTTTTTGCTCCTCTTTATTTCGTGAGCAGGCTGTTTAACTTCAAGCAAATCACTAAATTTCCCCAAAAATAGGGCATTCCGACAATTGTCTTGTCTTCCTTTATTTAGACCGAGCCAGTTTTAGTCACAACAATAAAGTAACAACACATTCCCTAATAAAGTGTTACGTTAATCAGCTACGGAATAGAAAGAGCGCATATGCCAACTCAACTGAATTCGGCAAAGCTACTGAGCTTGTCTCCATATGCAGACAAATTTACCCTCCTATTGCCCTCCCCCCTCTCAACTCCAGCTCCAGCGATTACTCTGGCTCTTGAATACCATCCCAATGCAATACTAAAGGCGGTTTGTTTTAAAAATATTTCTACTCATATTATAAAACCTTTTTTAAACTTCATAATGGAGGCATGCAAAAATCTTTGAAGAAGCTACAAAGGATGTGTTTTTATAAAACTTTAACGTCTTTGCGGCACCACAAGATGAACTCCACTATTTTCATATTTTTAATTTATCTTATCTACAACACAAGGCAGCTATTCCACGTTATTACAAATTAAAAAGCAAAAGTTGATTTTTTCGTTCTACCCTATTGTTCATGTTTGCCTAAAGACAGCTAGTGTTGCTATAAAAATGTCAAATTGTAATATGAAAGTATTAAGAATGTACTTTACGCTCTTCCCTAGGAATCAGCCATTACAATCATTTATTTTTTTAATGATTTTTTGAAAAAAAGTGTACGTTTAGTCCAAACTGTCCCGTGCTCGGGGTACTTTGGACATAGAGTACGAGAAGAAAAAAATTAATTTCCAAAAATATTGCTATTGATACCACTAAACCTCACGCCGTGCGGTGGCCGGCGTAGAATAGCGCCGACGTAGTTATGCGTGTCGTAAGAGGCGACTAAAATAGCAACATCCGATCCGAGTGACGTAAGTCTTGCTTTGTAGCATGACTATGGCCCCGGGTCGGTAAAGCAGGTCGGCAAAGCTCTGCCAACCCAGCCCCTTATAGCTGGTGCTGGTTGTCAGTTTGTCAGAGAGTTTGTGGGAAGTTCGAGGACGACAGCGCTGCAGTCGCACCCCCTTGTACTGGGGGGTAGTCCGGGAAGGCCTTCGATGCTATATACGGTATGGCTGCAGTTAGCATTGTGTACCACTAAACCTCATCAAGAGTTACTAAGTAAAAAAAGTAAGAAAATTGGCTGACAAACAAAGGAGAAAATAATACTAAACTGTTTTGTCTTTGCCTATTTATGTATCGATAAATAAATTAACCGTTGATGAAAATGAATGAATGCTAAGAATGTTAAGTTAATTAAATTCTAATATGAGCAGGTGTATTAGTAGTTGGGGCAGATTGGACGTCCAATCTGCCTCAAGGGTTACAATCAAAACTGCCCCATAGACATGAATTTGGGTGAAACATTAAATATATTTGTATTAAGCAATTTGAATAAATAAAAAAACTCACACTGCACCTCAGGACTATACACTATGGGACCAAAGAAAGAAATATTAAATAAAACGCCGAGAACATGTAATAAAAGAAGAAATTTATGTTTGTTTTATCAACCCATCTACTTTTCTCGTCAACAAACCCGGATAATTTTAAATAATACTAGTTTAGAAATGGATGTGTCAAATGTGCCTCTATATCCAATGTGCCCGACCTTCCCTTACGTGTACTTTTATTTTTTTCATAATAAAACCAAAATCGTCTCGCATTCTTTGTTTAATACACAAGGAAGAACAATTACAAGTATTTGACTGAAAGAGGCCGTGATAGCCTAGTGATTGGAGCGTCGGACTTCCACCTAGAAGGTCGCGAGTTCGATACTCGCTGAAGACCCACCATGTACACTTGGGGATACGTGCATGTAAAATCCGTGGACCCCACTACCTCGCCCCGTGTGCAAGCAATCCTAAGGCCTCGGCTAACAGGTAGGGGTCTGGTAGATAAAAGTATTCGACTCCAATAGTTAAATGGCTTCGATTCAAAGTCAATTTTCAAAAATTGATTGCTATAATTTCTGCAACGGTGTCATCAATTCTACTGTCAATTAGTCCATTAAAAACTATTTTTCAATGTTTAAGGGAAAGTAAGAAGTGCTTTGGGAAAAATATTAAGGAAACCAGCATTCATCTTTCGATATACGTTTGTATACATTATAAAGTAAGTACTAATTTGTAAATGCCCAAAAATAAAAATTGATTATTTTCACAAAAAAGAGAGAAGAACATAAGATCTCTATGATGCTACATTTAAATTTAAAATAAATTATTTATTTTTTCGATCTTGGATAAAATTTAACATTTTAAACATAAAAGAATAATGGTTTTAGTCAAGGAAACGAATTTTGGTACAAATTATAAAGGAAATCTTTAAACTAATTGTTTCCAGTTTTTTTTCTCTTTGTTATCACTGAACTCTATTTATTCTTAAAATGTTATTTCAATCTCACACACACTTATTCCAAAATTTGTCCATTTTTCTAATATCTATTATAAATTTCTTTTACTGTAGTTTCTAAATAACAATCATACATCAGGAAAAAAATGAAACATAAAAAAAAGAACATCTGCTTTTGTTTGATAGCATGCTGTCATCGACGATCATCATCTAAATAAATGCTTAAACAAGAAAAGAAAAACATAGGACGGGCAAATATTTCCTTTGGTCAAATATCCAAGTTCTCTCCTATTATTTTTGCCTCTGGTTGAAACAAAACATATAATGAGATGTGTTTAGATATTTAAGACTGAACTCCGGCATAAGTCCAACTTTACTTACATTATCTGGTCCATCCATTGTCTCTGGAAAATGTGAAATGATGTATGTTGATACGTCTGTATGTCCGTACAAAACTGCTAAATGCAAAGGACTTGCTCCAACGTGATCTCTGCTAAGTGCGAATCGTTTCCTCGTTAGTACTGATCGTACTTCTCGCAAATGGCCTTTTGCAACAGCTTCATGGACTGCCCGAATTTTAGCCTAAAATAAAAAATAATTTTTTGGTTCAATATCTGGATCAAATTTAAATTACATTTCAAAGCTCAGGGTAATTTTCATTTGAAAGGAAGAAGCATTAGTAAAAGTTAATCAAGTTAGTATTTCTGCACTTGTAGCCTATTCTCTTCCAAATAAATAAATAAATAAAATAAAATAAATAAACACACACACACACACGCATACATATATATATAGAGAGAGAGATAGATAGATAGCTATTAAACAAAATATCAATCTTGTAAATCACGATTAAATGCAAAACTGAGTGAAAAAATGCTTAATTAAATAACCAATTAAATATATATATTTTAAATAAATAAAGTTGAAATAAGCTTTATGAGAGTGAGGATTTTTCTTCTCGCTCTCTCCCTCCCTCGACTTTAATAGGTTTGAAATAACTACCTGATGCAAACAAAGATTCGTCGGAACACCTTGGTTATAAATTTCAGTGTTTGATTTTAAAAATTTTTGAAACATTTTGAACACTCTACGGAATATTGATAGTACTCCCTAAGAGGGAAATGCAATCTTTCATTCTGTTGATAAAAGTGGTGGATTTTGTTGAAACAAAATTTTCGTTTGGTATGATTTTAATCCATTAAAGCGAGACAGCCGTGTCTATAAGGCACACAGCTGAAATTGCAAAATTTGAAATAGTTTCGCATAAAAAGGCATCAAAATGTTCCATAAAAATAATACTCAAGCAAGGATTAAGAAGTTTTCTCATACGTAAGCAATTAAACTCTATGCAGTTAAAACAAACTGCATAAACAATTGCATGCAGATATAAATTGTAAACCTTTGTGCAACAGAATAAAACATAAAACAACAACATATATTACGCAGAGAACTTCTAAGGTGAAAAGCATCCAACTGAAGCCCTCCGTTGTGTGCTTTTAATCTAGAAACTCACTTCCTCTGAATTGAAGAAATTTGTAAATAAGTTTCGAGGCTTGAAGCCTCGAAACACGTGTTTGCAATATTTTTCAAAATTAGTGCATAATATACATTGTTATTTCACTTTTTAATCATAGGATAACGTAGGATAAATTTAAACGTAGGATAAATTAGTTCTTCATATAACTTAAAGCCATAATATAATGTCGATTAAATATTTTTGAGAATTACCGATATTGTAACATTCAAAACAAAATAAACTTTAAACCATAAAAAATCTCTTAAGTTTGAAAAAATATAGAAATTTGTAAAAAATGTCCCAATTTTCCCCTTTCTTTCCTATCATTAATTGATTTAGATTGCACAGAAACTGTTAGTAAGTTGTGAAATATTTAGTGCATCATTCGGCCCTGAAGGGAACCCAGAGCAAACGCACATATGCGTCGTTCGTCCCGAAAGGGCTAAAATGGGCATTGGGTTAACTAACGTTACATAACAGATTTTTTTTCAAGCTTATAAACATAATCTCTCCTTACATTATTGCTTTTTTTTAAAATGCTTATTTCTTCTTTGTTGCACAAAAATCTAGTGAAAAACTTCATACAATATTTATGCTTTCTTGCTTATTTAAGCAGTAAAAAAAAACTAAAAACCTCCAAAGTGCAGCAAATATTTTTCCAGTTTTCAATGTATCAGACTGAAATGACACAACTTGTTTTGCAACACCCTCAACAGCAACCTAGTTAAAAAGTTTTTCACGTAAAGATGTAAATCTAAAAGTTTCCTCTCACACAAAAAAGTTTCTCCTAACTTCCAATTAAAATGGAAATCACGATCATGGCGTAATATGTTTTGCTATTCAAGCATATTTGCAGTATATATTTCAGTATTCTTCAACGAAGTTTTATAGTATGACTGAGGGAAAAATATTTTTACCAAACACGTTTCTCTATGCATACCGGTAATGCTTTTCAGAATATGTAAATGGTGTTCTTTTAGCTTTTCAGTGCCTGTTTAAGCGAGAGAAAACGTTAGAAGTATTTTCTAAAAAATTACTAAGCATAACGGATGCTAGTGAAAAGCTATGGTTAGAAGAATAACATTATATTTTGCCTTGAAACAGCAAAATGGTGATTCTTTTTTCCAGCACTTTCCTGAGGAGGAAACATAAAACATATTGTTACTTTACTTTTTAACTAATTATGCATATCTCTTTTCTCTTTCTTGAAATTCAATGCAAGGTTATTTACATAAAAAATAATTATCTCGGAATTTCATTTGTTATTTAGGTTTGAAAACTCTAAAGCAACACTGAAGGTGACTCTCGTCTACTAAGATCCAAAACAAAAGGTTGCAGAGAGTTGCGCATTTCAAAAAAGGAAGTCATGTTTCTGCACCATGTATTATTAATCAAACTTTTTTTCTTGAGACTCGCATGATATTGGACTTGTTCTTATTATAATCAATTATTTTTTTAATAGTAAATATATTGAAATCTAACTGAAAGTTCAAGAACATGAAATGATCTAACTTATAGCTGATATTTATTTGAAAGGCATCTTGAGCAACATTTTTTACCTGCAAAATAGGTGAATACATGTGTGTTCAAAGTAATTAAAAAAATTAAACACAATTTTGTGAACTGTATCGTGCCATTATTCACTCTAGTTGGCTATGCACTGTAAACATTTTGCGTTTAGTTGTCACCATTTTTGGTTTTACTGAACACGAGTTTTGGTGTTCAGTTGGTGCAAAGTTGAAAATTTTTCATTTTTGATATGCTTTATTTTTTTATGTGTTTGTCTGAAAAAAATATAGACAGCATAAAGTTTCTTAGCACATGAAATTTGTTAACTCCGTTACGTATCTAAATTTCAGTGCGACCGCTCATTTCTATGGAAATATGATACATGAGCAATCGAAATGAATTTTTAATGCGTAGATGAGTTAACAGACATCATAATTTGGTGGAATAACAGTCTGATGTTTGTATTTTTTAAACAGACACTTAAAAGAATTTAAAATGCATAAATTGTTGAAAAAATAATTTTCAACTTTACTTACAATTTTTCTCAAACATCTTGGTGCGACGACTGTTTCTATGTATGCAGCTTAAAATTATTACAAAAGAGATGCGAAGTTAAAAATTTTAAAACCCTTTCAATACGTATCCAAATAGGTATACTTCTATTCAGGGGATCCAATAAATATCAGGCATGGTTACGAAATATATGTCTTACCATGTATATGGGAACGAGATCTAAAAAATCTTGAACTTGCTTGTCGTCAGAAGTCCTTTCAATGAGTCTGTCACCTTGGCCAGCTAAGACCACATGTTCCAACCTCAAAAGATCACCATCTTTTATCCAATGCTCAATAAGTTCATCCAGATGATCTTCTATAACATCAAGTCAAAATATTAGTCAGACGCTTCAAATACGTACAGGTTAAAATTACACAATTCAGAGCAAGAATCTCGTAGTTTACAAAAAAGTGTGTGGCGTGCTAATGGGAAACTAAATACATACTACGATAAATATTTCATTTATGGAAGGCTGTAGTTAAAATAAATTACAAGGTACAATCCTCTGGAGTGTATATAGTATTTTTTTCTGACACTACTTCACAGGAAATATAAAACCTTATTCTCTCGTACATTGGAGCGGGAATTCTTATTTTAAATTACATTGAGTTAAACAATGTTTTTTTCAGTTCAAATAAGAGCACACATTATTTAAAAAAAGCCCTAAAGGTTGCGGAGAAGCTTAACAAGTTTACTTTCTTGCATCAATATTTATTTTTTACTATATTTTTTCCTTAAAAGTCTTCAGTTTCTTATTAGTTTATATATATCCTTTTTTATGTGCTGTCATTTAGCACAAGAAAAAAACATACAAAAAGCTTATCGGGTATATGAAACTCATTTCCTTTACTTAATTAAATCAATTGTCCTCTTTTTTATTTTCAAACTTATTAAATATAATACCTACTTTGTTTAGTACGTTATTATCCCTTTCCAAATTTTCCATTTTTTTCTGGAACTCCCTGATATATATTCGACTTTCAAAAGTTGATCTCTCCTACATACACAAAAAGTTAAAACTAGTTTTAAATCTTCATCTTCCTAACGCTGCTTATAAATTTACTCGGCTGCGAAGCATTAGATAAAGAGATTAAAGGAATCCCAAGAGAGAAGTTCAGACTTTTAGGCGAGCTAAAAGAGAATAGGGATTATTTTTGTTTTACAATTAAATGTATTAGGCCTTAAAAAATAAACATAAGATATTTTAATTACTGATTTTGAACGGCTTAGGCCTTCTATCGATCGAAGTTTAGCTCTGTTGACCTTCAGCCGGTTGCCAAGGCCCGTTGTTAAGGACCGTGACGTACTTTCAGAGAACTTACTCCTTTCCGAAACAGTTTTACGGGAAAAACCCTGAAAAGTTTCACGTGTAGTTTACCAGTATTTTGTTTACAAAAATAAATTCGGGGCAGCAATAATAAATAATAATAAAAGATGAATTAATAATTTAAAATCTTCATTACATTATTTGTTTTTCATATTAAAGAAATGATATGATTTTCAAAAATTGCAGAAAAATGTTTTAAGTATCTATCGTCTACGATTATTATTTAAAATTCATCAAAATTTATTCTGAAATGCTTAAATCTTTTTAATATACCTTATTATTATTATTATTATATTAATGCTCATTTAAAAAAAGCAAAAAGTAATATTTTGACAGGATTTTTAAGCAATTTAAAAGTAAAAGCTAATAAAGGTGAAGCAAAGCTAAGTACGCAAAAAGACACAAAATAGTTTCTAACAAGAGAAACCTTTCACATTTGATAAAAACTTTTTCTTAAAAAGGTATTTAGTTTGTCCTTAGTATTAGCAATTAGTTTTAATGTGCTGAATTTGGCATAAACATATTAAATCAATTGATTGAATTTGAAAATATGACACCTGATCATGCTGCTTCTCTTACTGCAAAGTTTATTAAACAAAAATAAACTATCCTGATAATTGGAAGACAAAAATAAATTTAAACAAAAATAAATTCTTCATTAAAATTTCATGGGACAAACCTTTGATTCAATATAATTCCTTTATTAAAATTTTAACAGCTTCAATTTTAATTAATATCAAAACCTGTAACTTTTGAGTCTTAGTATATTTCTATTTAGAATGATAATACCTTCAAATATGAAAAGGTACTTACGTTCAGGTTCTCATCTTGCCTGCCTTCTCACGAAATAGTATATGTACTATTACAAATAAGTCATAAGCGCAAATGTCAAGCAATCTGTGGCAATAGGATCAAGTGCTATCGTGTAATTGAGCCTATTTATTGCCCATGTGCTCAACGAGGAAACCAAGAAATTCTACACTGTTGCTAAAAACTTAATTTATCTTTGAAAGTCAAATCACAAATAGAAACGTCATACAAACGAAGTGGTTCCTAAAATCAGGTACCATTTGCTCCCTTTAAGCCATTTTTGAAGGCTCACGCATTTGCTTTTTTTTCAATTGTGCATCTTATGCTTGATAATTTTATGAGATTAGAAGATATGCTTTAACCCAGCGTTTCCCAACCGGTGACTCGCGAAAATAATACTGCAATGGCGGAATTTTTAATTTCTAACGTAAAAGAAAAACGGAATAATAAATTCCTACGTATTAGTATAGAATGTAAAAATATTTTTTAAAAATAAATTGTTTTCCCGTTAATGCGAAAAAGTTTTGAACTGACATAGAAGCATACGTGCAAAATGTGAAATGTACTTATTTCTAGTGTTACCTTATTTTGAATACTTCAAATCTGTTGCTTGAAAATTTGAATCTCAAAGTGAATGGTATTCATTGATTTATTTTAAATTTTGACCGTACGTTTCTCCCTACCATTTTCCAATTTTCCCTCACTAGCGCGAAGAAAGAGAAGAGTAGGAAATATGAAAATTTACAAAATAAAAAATGCAAAATAAAATTTTGCATTTTTTCAGCTAATTTCTCATGTACAGACCCCAAAGTGGAATCGGAATATATTTATTCGTTAATTTTAAATTTTGTACTCACATTTATATCTTTAAGCCAACTTTTGCGAATTTTGTATATTTCAACCCAAAAATGGAAGGAAACGATATTCAATGATTGATTCAATATTTTGTGCGTATATTTCTCATACCATTCCACAACGTTATCACACTATCAGGAAAATAACTTTTAAAGATATTCTTTACGAATGCATATATTTGCTGACCTTCAAAAGGACTTCAAAAGAACAAATAGCAAAAAAGTAACTGTAGTTTTTATTTAAACTAAGATCTTTTACAATTATATTTTCATTTCTTGCTGTGAACTATTGTGCAAAACGGGTAACAAATATAGTTTTGTTACTTGTTACCCGTTACTGACGACTACAGAAAGGGGTTCGACATTTTCTTTCGGATCTTAGAAATGGTTCCCAAGGAAAAAAGGTTGGGAGCAACTGCTTTATCCCAAATGCTTCCACGTGGTCAG
Organism: Octonoba sinensis; assembly: GCA_038502835.1. Classification (NCBI taxonomy): domain Eukaryota; kingdom Metazoa; phylum Arthropoda; class Arachnida; order Araneae; family Uloboridae; genus Octonoba; species Octonoba sinensis. The sequence goes on from CM076598.1 coordinate 148,199,062, forward strand.
CTCCTAAATTTGAAATTTCTGTCTGGGTTGGTTCTTTTGTAAAAGTCTATTTAAAGTGATAAAAAAGAACTTGTTTTATTAGCATTTGTAGGCAAATAATTATTAGAAAGCTCCGAAGGTATTCGGAAAATTGGGCAGTTTCTCATCTTCTTTGCGCTTGTTTTAAACAATTGTCAGTGTTCGAACAGGAGCTTCATTTCGTTAAGGGGGTATTCTAGTCTAGAATTTTCAAAAAATTGATTTTTTTTTGCATGTTTTCAAAGTATAGAAATTCAAAAATATGCCTGTAAAAGGATTTTTTTTTTAAAATAATTTTTTTCAAAGTTACAGCCGTATTAGTGACGTGGCAACTAAACCGGTTCGACCGTAGCGAATGAATAGCCAGCGTAGGCAACTTCTAGCTACCTGAATGCTTCCTGTGTCGTACAAAATCTTTTCTTTCAATATAAACCTTTAAAACGTGTAGAATACTGTCAAAAATGTCATTTAAATCATTTATTTATTTTTATGTTTATAAAAACATATATGTTTTATTCAAGCACCATAAAAGACTGTTTGGGGAAAGTTTTCATAATAATTAAAACTAAAACAGTCTAGTAAAGTAATTAAACTATTTGGCGGTAAAAAACAGCTATATCAGAGGATTTTTAATACTTGGTTCTTATCTTTGCAAAAAAACTCAACAACTATTGGATCGGGTCTCCTTCGCTTCCTTCAACATTTTCTCTGTATAACACCTGCACTGCAAATGCCGAGTGCAGCTGCCTTTATTTTTTTATTTTTTCATGGGGAGGAATACAGATGTGATAATATAGAATAACAAATAATGTGGGTTTGTATCTTTAACAAAATTGTCAATGATTTCTAAATGTAAGTATAAAACATCACATAAAATTACTTAGACTGCCCGAAACTTGACTCAAAACTTTAAACGCGTTTTTCTCGAAACTGCGTTTTTGGAACGGTTGACATGATATCTCAAGTTTCAGAGGATCGATTTACTTCAAATTTGGTACAGAGCTTTTTAATATATGTCGCTATCGTTTGATCAGAGCGTTTTTGAAAAAAGGTTTTCTATTATTTTAAAAAAATATTCCAAAGTTGAAAAATTGAAGGGAAAAAATTACTTTTTTCTTTACTTGGTCGCCATCTTGCGAACTTTTTTTTTTTTTTTTTTGCAAATCGCTCTGATCAAACGAAAACTACATCCCTACTCTTTAAGAAATAACCAAGATTTTTGTTTTCAGATCATCAAGGAGGGTGGAATCGTGTTAACCAGGTGGCAGCTTTTTCTTTTTTGAGTCTCCAGTTTGCAGGTCTGTACATTTTTGAATTTCACTTTTTTTTTACTAAATTTTTCTTGTGCTCTTTAAATATAAATAAACAACCGATAAAAACCCAATGATAAAAATCTTTACCGTTTTTTATTTACAGCGTTTTAAAAAACACCTAAAAGTTGGCCCTCTAGATTAGAATACCCCCTTAAATAAATTTTTAACACGCAACCGCAATTTTTGGCCTGAATGATAGGAAAACTATTTCATATTATTTAAGTTATTAGACATAACTGTCATAACACAAACAAAACTATTTCTAAACCAGTTTTAATTTAATCATCACTCAACAGATAGTGCACTTAGTTACATCAGTTACGTACTTAAAGGTCAATAAACTTTTAACGAGGGTGCTGTTGCGAAGTATGAAATCTCTTTGTAAGAGATTGATGTTTATTTTTTAATGCCAGATTACATTATTCAGGTTAATTTAGGCAACACACAAAATAAAAATATTTGCCGACAAACATTTGAAATGAGAACGGTACGTTTGATGGTCTCCCTAAAATTTTTTGTCAATTGACTATTTCGGTCTAGACAAACTCAATAAAAAGGCATACGATTTATGCTTGACAAAAAAGAAAAAAACTTAAAACTTTCATTTTCATATTTTAAAAGATTTGCGGGTTATTAAACAAGATTTGAAAAGTGAAAACTTAAAAGTTTTATCCATTGAAAAGTTTACCTCTAGAGGTCAGTATCTACCCCCTCCACACCAATACATTACTTTTAAGCATAGATCCGATTGCAATTCTGAAAAATAAATAAAAGGAGAAGGGGGCGAAATGCTTCACCAGGTTACATATTCTCAAAGCTCATTTATATATAAACTAAAAGAATTTAACACCTTGATTTGGGATATTATTTCAAAATTAATATGCAAATAATTTCAAATCAGCTCAAACATTTTCCAACAAATAAATTCGGGATTCTTAAAAAAATTTCAATTTTTAAATTATCTTTCTCTCGGATCGTGCAAAACTGAAAGAAAAAAAGAATAGAAACTAAAAAATGTATATTACTTGTTTGGTGCGGCGTGCCTTTAGAATTCTCATCTTTGTTTTCATCTCCATCATTAGCGATATCATCATTCTCTACATTTTCACCAGCAGGTTCAACATTACCTTCACTTTCTTGTACGATTTCTTCGTTCAAAGCTTCTTCACTTGATTTTTCTTCTGCCGTTTCTGCTTGTTCATCATTTCCCTCTTGCCCTTCTATTTTTTCTTCTTCATCTTCTTTTACCTCTTCGTTTTCTTTTTCATCATTTTCTTCTGCTGCTTTATCTTCATCTTCTTTTTCTTCTACTTCTTCTTTATCAACTTCTTCTCCCTCATCCGCTAGCTTTTCTTCACTCTTCTCGTCATTTCCTTCAGCACCTTCTTCAGTCTCTTCCGTTTTTTCTCCCTCGGGTTCTTCTTTCTTCTCTTCCTCGGTTTCTTCCGTATCCTCCGTTTTTTCTTCTTCCGTTTCCTCCATTTTTTCTTCTTCTGCTTCTTCCGTTTTTCCTGCTTCCGCTTCTTCTGTACTTAATTCCGTTTTCTCTTCTTCAAACTCGTCTGGTGCTACAGTCTCTGCATTTTCGTTACTTTTTTCTGCAGAAGTTTCATCATCTTCTTTTTCTTCATCAGCATTTCCTTCTTCGCTTTCCGTTACAGCAGACTCATCTTTCTCTTCAACGGGAGCATTCTCATCATTAAACTCTTCAGTGTTATCATTATTTTCTTCGGGAGCATCAGCAGAAGTTTCGTCACACGCTTGAACTTCATTTCCTTCGGCTTCTGCATCTTCCTCTGGATCAGCAGGCTCCTCTGTTTCAGCAGAATCAGGTTCTTCGCTTTGATCAGTATTTTCTATGTTGGATACATTACCGCTTCCGACTTCAGCTACTGTGACTTCCGATACACTATGACTTTTCAACAACCTAGTTGTTTTTTCTTCTTGTCCTTCTCCAGGTTCCGGTTCATCTGCATTTTCATCTTCTTCAGGAACAACTACTTCACTTCGTTCAGCATTTTCATTTGCCTCTCCGGTTTCTTCTATGTCACCAGGTTCTTCACACTTAGGATCGTCCTCGTTATCTTCTTCAGGCTTATCTTCAGATTCAACGTCATCGCATGGTTCTGTTACCTCTTCATCTTTTCCTTCCGCTACCTGTTCATCGTCCTCATTTTCTTGCAACTCTACATTTTCCGCCTCTGTTTCTTCGTCGGCTGTTTTACGATTTAATTCACCTACATCATCTCCTTCTACAGCATCTTCACCAGCTTCTTCAACATTTTCCTCTTCTTTCTCTTCCTCATTTACATCATCACTTGCAGTAATCTCGGGATCTTCTTCCTTATCAGCCGGCTCGACGATATCTGCATCTCCATCAATTCCCTCTGATTCACTAGGACAAGCTTCCTTTTCAGCTTCTATATTTATTTCTTCCTGTTCTTCATTTCCTGTGTCATCATTCTTTGCTTCAGTCTCAGATGGTTCGACAACTTCATCAACTTCATCTGCACCAGATTCCAGATCTTCGTCATTTTCATCGTTATCCTGCAGTTCAGGATCAGTGGAAATAATGAAATTTTCATTTTCTTCTTTGTCTTCCACTGGTTCTTCTGTTGACACATCTTCTGCAGCGTCAGTTGATAACTTCCTGATTGCCTCTTCAGCCTCAACGTCTTCTTCGTCATTAACTAGTTCATTTTCTCCATTGCATTCAGGTCCATCTTGTTCATACTGATCAATTAAATCTTTATCTTCATCATTATTACCGTTTTCAGTTGCAGCTTGCTCTTCATTTTCATTAGTTGCTTCTTGAGAAGTATTTTCTTCATCAATTGGGTTTTCTTTTGAAATGTCTCCGTTAGCTTTTTCTAAAGCATCTTCTATTCCTGAACTGGAAAACATGCTATCCGAACTAGAATTTAGAGGTCCTTTATAATGCCCAGACTTCATATGTGAATCAAATTTTCCTCCTTGAAGATAAGAATCTGCTGTTCTTCCCTTCTGTAATGGGAAAAATAACGATAATTAGCTGCCATAGTTTTCACCTAAAAACAAATTAAAATGTGCTTCATTTGTCTTTATTCTAACATTCTAACTGGGTGCAATACCGTAGGAAGATGACTCTGATGAATTTAAGGCAATAATTGAAATTAGTTTCGCAATAGATGACTTTTATCAAATATGAATTTATATCTTGTAAAAAAATACTCTGAACGATCGTTTCTCATCCCTTTCAGTACTACGTCCTGCCAAAAAAAAAACAAAAACATATGCAAATAGTCTTGACACATCCTTGCTATGATATTTTAATTGCACAATATTAAATTTTGAAACACTTTATAACAATTTAAAATACTTAATTTAATAAAAGGACGTTTTATGTACGGATCTTATTTATTTGTACGAATTACCCTTCTTACACCTTGACGACCCCCCCCCCCCCCCCCAGGTTCAGAAACAATGCTCTAAATGACAAAAAAAAAAAAAAAAAAAAACGTTGTAACTTCGAAAAACTTATGTTGAATGTATTGCAATTTCTTTTGTCACAAAGTTAGTTTCACAGATGTCACAAAGTCTCATATACCCATAAAACAATGTCTAACTACCCATAATTATTTATTTTAAAAGAAATCTGATTATTTATGAGTCAATTTTGATAACTGGAGTCTATGGTTTTCCATTGGATAAGGAATATATTTGCAAAGAAATAACGAGTCTTTTGAACACTACGTTCTACATTCTTTTTAGTACTAGATTATATCAGTACACTTCAATCAGTTGCCTTTGTGCAGTACTCAGTCTAGTTTTTTTTTGCTTTTGCCTTTCAACCTGAAAGTTTGAAGTACGTATTTTAAAATAAGGTGTGTGATTAGAATATGATTGTTTTATTTTTTAATCAGTTTATACTCTGCAGAAAAATTTTGTTAAACTGCTCCGAACATAACTTCTGTTTTTGCAACTTATACATTTCAAGAGAACTTGCATTTACAAGCCCTAGTTGTTATGTTTAATGAATCCAAAGTGAATTTTGTGAATAAGTACTCAAAAATTGCATTTATTTTCTACAATGTCACTTTACTGAACGTGTAACAATACTATTTTGTTGCACAAACTCGTTTCGCAAAACAGTTACTAGATTTATCACTATCCACTATAATTTATCATAGTAGATTGCATGCATCTTCTTTTAAAACATTTTCTTCAAGTTGTGATATAACTCTCTTAAGCCAGTTTTTTTTAAATATTTTTTTAAAATTTATTTATTTATTAAAACTGCAACAAAATGATGTATCTGACACGTCAGGGGAGACTTTTGTGCAAAAAGATGAGTCTGTACTACAAATGGAAAAGTACATTATTTAATAGCTCTGAAAGGAGAGTATTTTTAATACACGACTGCAAATAAATTCGAAGTACAGAATAATCTTAAATTGAATGTCCAGGCGTTAAAATCTTTCTTTTTCTTGATTTATGCAATACAAAGCAATAGAAAGCTCAGTGTCATACCACAGTGAAATTTAGGAAATTGGTAGGCAATTTATGTATTTCGAACATTAACCTATTTATTTATTTATTTATTTACTTATGAAAGAAAAATTAAAAATGTTCGTTTTGGATTTTATTTTTTAAAATATTTTTTTGAAAATTTAAATTTGTAATGCTAGTATATTATCTTTCATATCACTTTAAATATTCAAAAAAGAAAAGAATGATGCCAGTTTGAACTCATCGTGTCAACAATGTATAGCTTTTTAATGATCTTTCTTTTTTTGGAAAAGCATAAGCATTCATTTGAAGGATTAAACCGCAAGAAAACAATGTTTCATCTGAAATTCGGAATTAATTTGTTTTAACCAGCTAGGAACAGTTAACAACTTTAGCGATATGAATTTAAAAATAATAATAATCACTCAAAAACTACATTTTATGAGTTCCGATTTCTTGACTTTTTGCTATATTTCTCACACTTTTGTTTGGTTTACATTACTTCTTTTAATGCTAATAACTGTCTAGTACTTTTATTGTTTTGCTTTTATTTTCATACGCATTTTGATACATAACACCGGGACAAGAAAAATGACACAACACGAAAATTCATGAATTTAACCATACAGTGCATGGTGTAGCCATTCGACAACATTTTAAAAACTCGTGTTAAAAATAACCTGTCATATTGATAAGGAAAAAAAATACTCCGAGGATAATCTTTACATTCACTTTTAGTCTGAAAGTAGAAAAAATTCCAATAAAAGGCATAACTAACTCTAAGATCCGTTTTCAAATACAATATATTAACAAAGAACACTATGAGAGAAGCAGCACTATGCGAGATATGTACTTTTTGTAGCAGATGAAAATGTTTTTCTCATACAACAACTCTGTTTGATAGTATCGCCATTTTGGCATAGCCCCAATTTTAATTTTTATGTAGTTAATTTCATAATTTTAGCCGTTTGACACTTTACATTTTTCTTAAATCATGTTCAAAAAATGATTTGGGATTGTTTTAAATATTTCTACTGTTGCTTATGCAGTTATTATAACATATTTTGTTTCTTATGAGAAAGAAAGAATCATGCATTGTAGGGTTAAGTCAACCCCCTATTCAAAACAACAGTTTTGTCCGTACACGTGTGACATATCTACATTTGCAAAAACGGATAGCTACATGCCAGAAGAAACGTTCTGTTAGTGCATTGATTTCAAATAGGAGAAAAATTCATTTTTACTCCATTGAAAAATGACGTTCTTTGACTAGTGTCACATTTCTTTCCTGTTTCGTTAATGAAATTTATACCGCAAGCGAATATTTTTTCAATCAAAAATATAAAAAACAGTTTTTTATTGAAGAGCTTTTTACATTTTTAGATACTTTTTATTTGCATCAAGCTTGAGTTATCAAGGAAGTTTGGTAATAATTTTAATGTTTTTAATTCACATTTGTATATCTTATTTTCTTTCGACTTTACTCATTTGTTTAAAAGCCAGTCTTTTAACTGGGAGTATTTAAATGAAAATAGGAAAATATGCACAGAGTTAATTTAGAAAAGTTTCCTCGTCCGCATAAGAAAATCTTTTAGAATAGTGTTCTGATGACAGTCTTAATGAACCTACACATTTTAAAATGACATTTAAAAAAAATTAATTTAATAAAGACTGCTTCGGAATTGAAAATGCACGAGGAAATCCAGTTCTTGTCACTATTGTTTCACATCATGCTAGGAAAGTAAGCAAAAACGAATAGGAAACATCTTTTCAGAATTCATAAAATAAATTTTCTTTCAAAGTTTTAGCTTCCCGCATCCTTATACGACACAATTTTGGAAAGGGGTCATTAAGAAAAAAGACACCCTTGAATAGTTTCTTTCAACCTATGGAGTAGGTTAGAGCTCGCTCAGCAGTCAAGCACTGTCGTGCCCACCTTTTTTTTTTTTTCAAATTGTTTCTCAACTCTGATTTTCATCTGACCGGACTTTTAAAATAAGTTAATAAGTTCACATTACTTTTGCTTTGTTTTGTTGTTTATCATTACTCATTACCTTATGCAAGTAAATAGCTTTCATATTATTAACTTATGTTTAAGCTAGAGTCATGACCTTTCTTTAAGTACAGAAAGTGACGGTACTTAACTTTTATTTAAAAGTACTTTTAGATTACTTGCAGTAAAGCTAAATTCTAAAAGGGCAATACGGCTAATTTATCCACGAAAGTCATTAAAAATAAACAAATGAATTAATTAAATTTAAAAAAACATCCATTTTGTTTAGGAGTTTTTTTTAAAACATTAAAAAAAACTCCTAAACAAAAATAAGAAAAAAACTTTTTATTCAGAAATTTAACATTTTAGGAATGCATTACATTTCGCTCTAGTTCATTTTAGTTTGCGTAAAATAAACAATATAATTAAATATCTTACTTGGTCCAGATTTTTAGAATCCGCTCCCAATTGTTTTAATAACCTGCATATGTGATGGTTCTGATTTTGGCTGGCAATATGAAGGGCTGTTCGGCCATTCTAAGAATACAAAAGAAAGAGTTATTAAATCGTTAAAAAAATCAAATAATAAAAGTATTTTATGAATATGGGCGAAACGACGATAAGTGGACCTAAGGCAATAAAAACCGAGCATCCTAATGAACATGAAATAATATATATATTTATACAGATACAAAAGTCAAAACCAGGCACAGGCCCCAGCAAAGATGAGCCTGGTCAATTTACTGGAAAAAAAGTATTTAGAATATTAGTAATATCCCCATCATTTTGGATTAAGCTCCCGTTTTTATCCATAAGTGGGTCTACCTGTGTATTACGAGCTTTCCCTGAATTAGCACTAGCAAAAACCCTCTTAGGATTCCTTTCGATATTATCTACAAGTTTTTGTTCCAATTCCCTTTTCGTACTCCGTACCAAATACTAGAAATTACGTCTAGCCTCACACTGTAAAATCCTCTCAGCATGGCTTTTTAAATCGTCGAAACTATCTAGATTATATACATTCTGAAGTTACTGAAAAACATGAACAGATATGACTGCTCTATTTTAAATAAGCTTTAAAGTTACATTTTGAGTAAAAATGCGTTGCGGAGGGGTCAACTTTTATTTAAAGAAGAAATGTATTTGAAACATTTATTTTTTAAAACGAGGTTACATTCCCACATTTATGAGACCTAATTAAACATTTCAGATCTTAAATTGAGGGGAGGGGGTAAAATTGATGTTTTGAGGCAAAAAGAAAATTTCCGTTTTCCACTCCAGAGTATTTTTAAAGATATTTTTTAATTTTTTCCAGTGTGAGCACAATTTGAAAAACATTTGACCTTATGCGTATCAAATATAGGTGTCATGAAATAAATGGATTACACTTTTATGAAAAAGTCAAAAATTTAAAAGCATAGTAATCCAAAACGAAAGCATTTTAGAAGGGTACATTTTCGTTGCGAAGGTTACAACTAGTTTTATTTCTATAGCATTTAATATTCGTTGTCTTTTAGACTGGATGACGATGTTTTGACTATGTGCTTCGCAGTTTGTTGTTACTTTTAAGCTAGTGTATTTACGTATTTTTGAGTTTTATTCTGAAGTGCCTAAAGTTCCAGTATTCATTTGAATTTCAGAAGATAATAAATATTTGTGTCCAAGTTTCCATCTAATATGGCAAAAACAGCAACACAAATATCAAAAGAATACAAAAAGAAAGTAGTCTTAGATGTAGATATGCGTGCAACGCAGAAAGAGAAAGAAAGAGAGATGGAAAATAAGCAGGCTGAAAAATAAATAAATAAAAAAGAACTTACGCAGAAGAAGAAAAAGAGCAAATAAAAGTAAAGAATAAGAAAGAATAAATGGTAGGCAAACAAAAATTGCAATAATAATATCACTCTAGAAAAATCCCTACATAGTTATAAAACTTCCAACATTATCAATAAATGTAGCACAAAAAAGTTACTTTAATGTATGTTAAATAAAAAGAAAAGCTCTTTTTTACTTGAATTTTTTTTAAGTAGTTAGTTAGATAGTAAAAATTATACAGCACCTCTATCACAACCAGTGATGGAGTTGTTGGGATGTTCTTTATGAGTTGGTTCATAAAAGAAGGATAGCATTTAAAAATCTCCTTCAACACAAATAAAATAAATCCAATTTAAATGAGACAGAGCAAGCTTTGTAACAACTGAAATTTATTTAACAAATCATATAAGGAAGTTTTTATGTGGCTTAAATGTACTCCATTGTCAAAGTAAACACTAGTGTTTTAATTTTGGAAAGGCAAGAAGATTAAAAAACTTTTTTTTCTTTTGAAAAAGAAGACAAATGTTAGGTGAGATTTTTTAAAAATCAAATCTTTGTTGACAGAACCGCTATTTTAACAAAGATGATTAAAACTACATATTGGCCATATAGACTACATATCAACATCACAATCGCAGTGTTTAGTTTGTGAGAGCTACATTTATACTTAATGACAACGCGAAATATGCTAATTGTTTAATTTGGTATGTCCAACCTCTAGAAAATATTCGTAATGAAAAAAACCTAATTATAACTAAAATATCCAAAGAGTCTCACAGCAACGCGATGCTAATTTTTCTTTTATTTTTTTTCGCAAAGAAATTTATTTTATTCAGGTGCTATGTTTGGTTAGAATGAACTAGAATAGCGGCATTTTGAAGAAAAAATCATTTCAATAGTTTATCATAAAGAAGAGAAATATGGATACAAAATGAACATTGCAAATTTGGAATGTCTTGCTGTGCTCTCCGCAACGCATTTTCCAGATTTTTTTACTCTTTAATTTAATCCGTGATTCAATTTTCATGTAGAGATTTTTTTAGCCTTGCTTATGCACTAATTAAAAATTGAACTTGGGGAAAAAATATTAAAAATTTAAAGTACTGAAGTGAAATAAACAGTGAAATACACTTCCCACAACGAAATATCTTATCTTGGTTTGGCCCATATACATTTAGTACAAATTACAGCAGCATTAAGAAAACAGTTATATAAATTATGTAACATTTTTTGTTAGCCTTTGTTTAGTAGCAAATGACGAGGTCTGCTTAGTGTAATATAATTCTAGTATTATCCAAGCTTTGCTATTACTAAAAAGGCAAATGAAACAAAACAATTTTATTTCATAACTTCTTTTTTTCTACATCAAATGACAACGGAAAAAATTGCGAAGGATTTCATGGAGCATGATGAAAAATTTCGGAGATACACACTGCTTGGATGTATAAACGAATCCTAATGCCAAACTCCAGACTAAAGTCCAGCCACTTTTTCAGAAATTCTACTCTTGTAACCAAGGAATATTATTTCTCCTCTCCGCCGCCAGAGGGCACGAAAGGCCCGGAGATGTTTTTTTTTCCCCCCACCTGAGCGAAGGGCGATGGCTGTGGAGCTGTGTGTTTGTGTGTCGTTGAGCTCGTGTAATATATTGTATTGTTCTTGTAGAGATTTTGGAAAAATAAATGTTTTGTGCCGTCACCCTTATAAACTGACGCCCAAACTGTGGCCCGAAAACCACGAAATTGACATCTGCTGCATCCAGCCCTGCCTCGGTCCTGTGTCGCAGTGAAAGGTGAAGGTGGTCAACCGACCGATGCCTGTGCTTGTTCCGGACACCCAGTCCGATGTTTTGCAGTGTTGTTCTCGTTCTGGACACCCAGTCCGATATTATCCAGTGTTGTGCTTGATCCGGACACCAGTCCGATATTTTCCAGTGTTGTGCCTGTTCCGGACATCCAGTCCGATATATTTCAGTGTTGTGCCTGTTCCGGACACCCAGTCCGATATATTTCAGTGAGCTCGCGATCTTCAGTGAATCGTCAGTAAAACCGGACATCTGTCTGTTGTGGCAAGTGTTTTGGCAGTGTTTTCAATCACATTCTACAATTTTCGCGTTGAAAATCCAACGGAACTCGCTAAGCTTCCAGAGTCATTCATACAGAGATAAGTGAAACAGTTTGTGTTTTGTATCCTGGTGAATATGTTATGATTCAAAAGGTGTTATTAAGTATCATTTTAAATTGCTGAATATTGTTCTTTTTAAATTTTGTAGTTTAGTTTTGTTCAGTGAGGATATAAACGTATGTTCCTGTTCTCAACCAACAATCCAGTATTATTAATTGTTTTTTAAATGTTTGTTGTATAAAATTATATTTGAGATGTGCATATGTACAGTTGCCGGCATAATTCAAATTCTTACAAATGAAAATTTTCCCAGTGTTAATCTAGAGAAAATTTAAGTTTCGTAACTTTCGTTTTGAACTGTGGTTTCTTTCTGCATAACTGAGCAGGTGTTTATTTTAAACTGTGGTTCTATTCTGCGTGACACTGAGCAGGTGTTTGAGAATCATCCATCGCATTTCCTCTCAGAAAGGAATGAAAGGGGGGGAGGGATAAAAGCACTCGTTTGTTTATCTTATGTGTATTAATGGAAAATAATTTTTGCAACTGTGTTTTATTATTATTGTTTTTTGTTGTAGTAGATATCGTTTTCATGACTAATTTATTGAAGTATCCTCAATTTGGTAAGTTGTTATTTGAGTCACTTGAATTCATTTATGTCTGTTTATGAGATTTATTGCAAATCGCATGCTGAACAGTGTTTTCTTTTGCCTTGAGTTTCTTTCCTAGTATCTTTTTCCAATAATGAAATGTGTATTGTAGGGGGAGAGGAGAGATAAACCCTTGGTAATTACGAAGAAACGTTCTGTTGAGTTTACCGTTTTTTGGAAAAGCGAACCTAAAAATTTTACTATAATGTCTTTTTGGGGGAAAGCACGTAAGGAAGATATGGTTAGGTTGGGAAGTGAGATAGGAGCCTCGGTTACCCCTGATATGACGATTATAGGCATTAAAAAGGCTATAATGTCTTGTGAAGACTATGAAGAAGAATTTGCTAAAGAACTTCTGCTAAACTTTGCTTGTGAAAGAAAAGAGAAAGAGGAAGAAGAACGTGAGATGAGACGAATTGAAGATGAACGTGAAAAGAGACGTATTGAAGAAGAACGTAACATCAGAGAATATGAGTTGCAAAAGTTGAGAATACAAAAAGAGTCTCAAGGGGGCAACTTGGCAGAAGCTCACCCCGAGCGATTCTCGACAAAATATGAACTCCAGAAAATTCTTCCAAAGTTCAATATCCATGAAGATGATATATCGCTGTTTTTGATGTTGTTTGAACGTCAAATGAAAGTCCTAAACATTCCTGAGGAAATTTGGGTGTCTCACCTTATCGGGACAGTGCCAAGTGAAATATCCCAATTATTAGCAAGAGAACCTGAAGAAAAGTCCCAAGACTATCACCACATGAAAGGTGTTCTCCTTCAAAGATTTAAGCTGTCCGCTGACAAATTCAGAAAGTTGTTCACTCAACATCGCAAGTCTCCTGAGTCGACTTGGAAGGACTTCTATTTTGAGATCCGAACCTACTTTGAAGGATGGCTTGCTGAATTAAAGGTTACTGAGTTCCCACGACTGTGTGACCTCATTATTTCTGATCAGATGAAAAAGAAGTGTTCTCCGGACTGTAAGGAACATTTTTTGGATGAATGGGAGGAACTCATCTGTCCCAAGGAGATTGCTGATAAACTGGACTCGTATGACAATGTAAGAAACAATGTTGCTAAGCAACAGAGGAAAACATTTTCTAAACCAAGAGAGGAACCTACTGGGAAGGCAAACCCTTTCAGAAAGGAGAACTATTTCCCGAAAAGAGAAAATTTTACCCTTCCACATCTCGAAAAACCCGCTTTAAGATGCTACGGATGTGGTAACCCCGGGTTTATCAAAGCAAAGTGTCCAATTTGCTCTAATGTGAAGAAAGAAGATGCTCGACTGAACTCTGTACAGCTGTATACATGCATTGATTCTGGAGCACATCTTCCATTGGTGGACATAACCATTTTTGATGCAAAGGCTACTGTATGTGCCGACACTGGAGCATCTCGGACCGTTGGTGGAGAGTTGCTGTACAACTTTTTAGTAAACCGTGGTCAGAAATTTCAAAAGCTCGAGTTAACCCTAACTCTCGCTGATGGTCAAGAGAGAACCGAACAGGTTCAAGAATGTCAAATACCTATTAGGATTAAAGGGCTGAATGTTACAACGAGCGTACTGTTTCTCCCGAATGTCAGAGGTAATCGTACTCTGCTTGGAGTAGATTTCCTGGAGAAAGCCGGAATCATCCTCGATCCCAGAAATCGCTGTTGGTCCTTCTGTAACAACCCTTGTTACAAGTTTCCTTTTGCTAAGGAAGTGCCCATTCCTGACAACCCTGTCAGTAAAATAGGTGTGAAGATGTGTCTTCTGCGAGAAGACGAAGCAAAGAATTTGACCCAACAGCAGAAGGGAAAGCTGGATTCCTTGTTAAAAGGTTACGAGACAGTGTTTCAGCCAGGGGGAGAGCCTACTCTCTTCATTGAACACCACATCGATACCGGAAACCACCCACCTGTAGCTGTGCCACCCTATAGAATGACGCAAGTCAAAGAAGTGATTGAGGAACATCAGGACAAAAACAAGTTATATGCAGATAAAAGACGACGTCCTGCACAACAGTTTTCTCCAGGAGACCGGGTGTATGTGACCTTACACCTAGTAAGTAGTTCTGCCAAGGGCAAAAGCGCGAAGTTCATGCCCCGACGAGACGGACCCTATGTAGTCCTCTCTGAACGCTCTCCATCCTCATATGAGATCGCGAGCCTTCAGAAGCCCCAGGAACCTCTTGGTGTGTACCACTCGTCAGCCTTGAAACTGTATCAAGATGCTACCGAAACACCCGTAGCACCACTACGCAAAAGGGGTAGACCACCGAAGACTAGAGCTGGTTGTTTGTCGGGACGTCGGCACAACCAGAGGGGGAGGATGTAACCAAGGAATATTATTTCTCCTCTCCGCCGCCAGAGGGCACGAAAGGCCCGGAGATGTTTTTTTCCCCCCACCTGAGCGAAGGGCGATGGCTGTGGAGCTGTGTGTCGTGGAGCTCGTGTAATTATTGTATTGTTCTTGTAGAGATTTTGGAAAAATAAATGTTTTGTGCCGTCACCCTTATACTCTTTAATAGTGTTACAATTTTATAATTTCTTGTGCAAAAAGCAATTAAATCTATTCAGTCACCACTTACTCGTACTATAGCACGTCAGTAAAAGTAGATTTTCTCATAGTGAAAGAATTGAATCGATTATTTCAGAAAAAGTGTAAGTCACAATTTTTAGGAAATTAAGATCGCAGTGGTTTGACTATATTTTTATAAAGAAAAAACGATTAGTGCAGAAGAGAAACGAGGTGCATTACAATTAACTACTCTATTTAGGGTACACAATTTTCAATCAGTGCAAACGGTCTAAATCAGTACGGTCTAAATCACGCACACATGCCGTTTCTAATCTCAATTACAATGAAAGTGGCACAGGTGAATATGGCATGATTATAAAAGAACCAGATTTAATTGCACTGTTAAAAATTTCCGTAACAAAATAGTAAAATAACCATTTATTTGATTGTTATTTTACCATATTTAACTACAACAGCTAAATAACCATTAAAAAGATGGTACTCAAACCGCTGATTGCGAAAAAAACCGTTTATTCTCTGTTTATCCTAAAGAACGTTTAACTAACCGTAATTTTCAAGCGCTCAATAAAAATCGGGCGTCCATTTTGGTTGCGAAACCTTACCTGTCGTACGTTGTTGTTAAAATATGAATAAAGATTTATCAGTTAAAATCTGCATGTGTATATAAAAAAAGAAGATAAAAAAAATGGCTTAAGCAGTGGATACTAAATAGAACACATACACACGTAAATCAAAAATTGGTGACATCGGATTTCCGAACTGCTTGCGAATGAGCGAACCCATAATTTGAGCTGCTGAAGTTTGTTTGTATTTTAATTTTTTCAGCAAATAAAATGATTTTCGTCAATATACAGTAAATTTAGACTAAAAATGACTTTGGATCCAATCAAAAACTGAAATCTCAATTTTAATGCAGTTTTCCTCTTGAAAAGGAAGATTTATTGATAAATAAACGGCCGCTTTGTGTGGTGCTGATGGCCGAGTGGTTAGCGAGCAACGTTGGTATGGCAAAAAACCGAGTTCGATTCCCGCAAGCTGCGTTTACCGTTTCTACGCCTCGAAATGGTTCGAAAACGCTGAAACTTTTGTTTTTAAATGGTTATAAAACCGTAAACTTTTGTATTTACGGCTTTTTAACCAAGCTGATTGGAAATGGTTAGGTCCCGTAAAGATAGAAAAATGTTCCTGATAATGAGATAAATGAGAATTTAACGGTGAATTAGATGGACAGACTGCTGCCGGTCATTTAACCGTAATTTCTTGTTGAAATTTCTAACAGTGTGGTTAAACAGAGAGGAACCACACATTTCCGACCCTCTGGCCGTAAGTAGTATCAGAATTTTCTCTTAATGGCGAATAATTAATAGCAAATGTTCACGTCTTCTTTTTAGCGAGTTTATCTTTAAAATATTCCGCAACTGTTATGACATAAATATCTGTTGTAAGAGTGCAAAAATCAGAAACTGAGTTATTTTAAAAATTTATTTGGAATTTTTTCAATGTGCATTAAAAAATATTCTGAACTGGGGTCTCAAAAAAACTGATGGCATATTCTAAGAGACGAAATAATAAATTAATCTACATATGGACAAAGCGTAAAAGTGTGTTTTTTTTTTTATAAATTGTTTGCTAGATACTGCAGAAAAGTTGAGGGTTAAGAATCACTGGGTTAGATTAGATGATAAAAATTGATGTAAACAAATCAATAATGAACGAAAAAAATCTAACAAACTAAGAGGAGAACTCACCTGCCGTATAAAATGAAACATCTTCAACGAATACTTTTTCCTAAGAAATGTTGCTTTTTAAATTTTTTTGTGTGGCTTTTGTATGCCAAGTAATCCTTGAACATGGAGATTCAATTCATTTACCATAACCATATAAATTATACACCTAACTGATTACTTGGCCCGCTAAATCCAGATAAGATAAGGATTTTTAAAATGCAGTATTTATATGAAGGATGTATTTTAAAAAGATAATTAACTTTATTCGAGCATATGAAACTTCTTCTTTTTCCTCAATTTGTTATTTTTTTTATTATTTATTGATTTGCTTACATTAATCTTTATTGTTTCACAAAACCCAGACGAGAAAAAAGGAAAAGTACAGAAAAAATTTCTTTATGCTGATGATTTTGTTCATATGAACTTCACTATTGTTTCACAGTTTGTTATATTTTTTTATCCTAAATTAATTAAAAATAAATCTATTTTACTTTAATGACACTTTTACTAGTTTTAACTAGAATTTCAGGCTATTGACTACAGAAATAACATAAGTCCTAAGTTTGTAAACAGTTTTAATTAATTGCCATAACGAAATAAAGCAAGATTTAAGATTAAATTAAGAACCTACTTATGGCTAGAGCTGTACAAAAGCATAATTGTAAAGTTTAATTCATTTATGAAAGAAAGGAAATACTTTTCAGTGAATCCTGAAAAGTTTCATTAGTCGACCATACGCCCTTTCTAAAATCATCGATTCACTTGTATGGCTTTCCTGAAACCTTTATTTGAATAGCGTAAACACAGACGAACGGCACGTTGATCTTAATTGGAACTCGGCGCGTGTTTCATTAGAGTCAGACAAGTAGGCAGTTTTGTGGGGTTTCAGTAGAACTAGAAATCATGACACAGGGGGGCCAGTCAAAGTTATGGAGTTAACAAATAAAGACAGCTTCATCTCGTCATTATTCATTATCATATTTGGGTTTCAAGAGTTTCAAAGACACCCAGATTAGCTATGCTGATTTTTACCCAACATATTTAATCATGAAAATCTGTGCTTTTGCAACTCATCAAACTCCCGCATGTCTGATATTGCTATGATAATATAATAGGTCCCCAATCCAAGGTCCCAATTTATTAGTTCATTTTAATTTATTACATATTTTAATCTTTATTTGTTCTCTGCAGCTCAGGGGCAAAGCATTTATATGTTTTTGAGTGCCCCCCCCCTGTAATTTATATTTTGTTCTGAGCAGATTAATAATATGGGTGCATCTTTTTATACTTTTAGTTTTATTTCTATAATTTATTCAAAATGTATATATATATATATATATATATATATATAAATGTTGATTTATTTATATTTAGCCGTGTGTGGAGGGGGAGAATTCCTGTTTTTTTGAAATATCGCTACTTCTGACATCTGTTCATAAGAGTAAATTCGAACACTTAAGCACGTTTCTTCAAAAAATTCAGGCATAATAAATTTTCAGGAATAGAAGACTTCTGAAATCAAACATTAATTTTTCTATTTTAAATAAACGTCTCTTCACTTTATCCTTTCTTTCTATTAACTAATGAAATTTTTCATTTTCTAATTAAGTATTGGTTTCGTTCCTTAAAAAGTATCAATTTTGTCAGTTACTACAAGGAATAAAATACGAGAATGAAAGATGAATTCGTTTCAAGGAAATATATCTGAATTTTTCTGAAACAAATATTAGAAGTTACTAAATCACTGGAGGAAGCAAATTTCATCATGAGCTTGTTCGTGTTCAATAAAAGAGGTTTTCGTAGTGAATAAAAGAAACTGAATTAATTGCTTACAGCATCCTTTGCATTTAGCATCGTAGGAAAATTCTTGCCAAGAAAGTGCAAAACTTGCGTCGCTCCAGCCGCTGCAGCGATGTGGAAGGGTAAAGCACCCGTTTCATCCCTTGCTCTCATCAATTTTTCATTCGTTGAGACGAGTTCCTTCACTCGGCCGACGTCACCGATCTTGATAGATTCGTGGAAAGATTTAATGTTATTCTGAAAAGAATAAAAAAAAAGCTGTTGTGTCAGGAATGTGCTCATTAGCAAAACTACTTAATGCAAAAATGAAGCAGAGAGAACTGCGCCGAGTTTCACTTTCCAGAAATTACGAATGCCTATGCTTGAATTTTATTGATACCAGCTCCATTTTAAAAAAAATCAAACCTACAAACCTATATGTTACCGATATTACAACTTAATGCTACATTCATTTTTATGACATTGTGCCAGGCCCGTCATTTAGGGAGGTCAATTCTCCCTACCCCCCCCCCCCCCCAATGACTAGGGAAATATTATGCATTTATGTGTATGTACATGTATTTTGATTTTTTTTATCCAACATGCATTGAGTTTATAGCCTTTGGCCTCCCTCCTCACTCCCCGGAAATTTTTGAAATGACGGGCCTGCATTGTGCATAAAAATAGATATAACAATGTACTTTTTAGGAATGATTTTCGCTGAAAAGTTTTGATACTGAGGTTGCATTCATACTAACGGCGATAAAAACATTTTGCGTCTGTCGCTACTGATTGTTGCTATGTTTATGTAACCAACAACGGAGAAGAGATGACATCATATCACAATCCATAAATCACGTTCATCTGGATGAAAGTCCATTTGAAAGACACAATGAAAAGTCCATTCAGTCAACACTAGGACGTCGTTATTAAAGTAAGAAGAGCCAATTACACGCGTTGAAAGTTTCTTTGCTGTCGTACGTCGCTTGTCGCCGTTTGTGTGAATGCACCCTCATAGATGACTGAACAAGAAAAGAGGTAAATGCATAGTTACTTAGGTCCCTATTTATGGTAACCGACATTCTCCCCAGAATTTATAAAAACATTTCTTGTTTTAGTTTTGTTTCCCCATAGTTTAGGTTCTTTATGATATTTTCTCGTCGTCATAAATACTTCAAATAATTTTAAAAAATGCTATAATGAACTATAGCAAAAGGTTTTTTGGTAACCCAAGTTGCATAAGAAAACAGACATGTTGCTGTCTTTTGTAAAAATTAAAAGTTTTATTTCTTGTTTTAATATTTTAGATTTTTTTCCAAGACATTTAACACGTTCGCCGCCGGTTACTTTAAGGATGAACCTTTACATTACATACTATCAGGAGACACACCTAACATACAATGCGGATTGAAGCAGATTAAAACAAAGGCGAAGCCTCCCCTCCCGATAATAGGTGGCTGGTTACTGAGACACCACTCACACCACGCTTAAGCCTCTAACGCTCGCTGACGGTCACATAGGGATGAATCTTTACGCAGTAAACACACCTGAAATGCCCATTGAAGCTTGTGGCTGTCTAACTGAGACATCACTTAACAACACAACGCTGTAAACTCTAGCACGTGGTTGGCACTGTGGCAAGAGATTGACATCACGCGCTGGCTCGTGGTCGGCAGCGAACGTGTTAAATGTGAACTGAAGTATTTTTTATAGACAAATTGCATATTACTTACATTAAAATAATCACTTTCCTACTTGGTAACTCATCTCATTGAGAAAGTTCCAACATGTACTGTATTTCTTAAGATACAGTATCTGTTTTTCTGTTATTCTTTCGTCAACCAAGATATTGAAAATGATGACTTGTAGACTAATCACACTTCAAGCAATTAATTTACATATTTGTATTTCACATTATAATCGAAACGTCTTTGAGAAATACTCCTTCCGTCTCGAATTAGTTGTTACATTTCGGTCGACAATTTTGTCCAAAATTAGTTTCAACTGGTGGAGTCTTGGAGTAGGTATATAATCCCGAAGCTATATTATAACCAATAAATTCCCTAAATATCAATTTAAATTGCCACAATTTGGCATCTTCATTATCATTTATTACTTCCTACAAATGTAGGAAATAAAAAACAATAGACGTACAATAGAAACAATGGACGTACAATAGATATACTTTGTGTACTAATGCAATAAAAGCAGATTTTTGTTACTAAAGGAAATTAATATTATTCATGCAATAATTACGTATTACGCAAGCTAAGTAATACTATGCATAATATAAAGCCTAAACACAAACTAGAAACGCAACAAAAACTAGACGACTACTCACTAAATAGGTAGGAAGGTCTTTCAGAAAGACTTTGGCTTCTTCGTTCCATGAGCTCTTTCCCAACAAATGTTTACCATGACCTTCTAGAACCAATTCATGCAAAAGATCCACATCTCCTTTTTGCAAAGCTGCAGTCATTCGTTCCAGCACTAAAGCAAATTTCTATTACTTTCTGATCAAAGTTGCTGATCACAACAGTTAGATTACAAATTTAAGTTGAAAGAGCATTGCATAAATATTTTCAGGTATGAAATCAATATTCGAGATGTTACCTTCACTGTGCTGTTGATTTATGATGTAGTATCATACGTCTAAGTGTACTACACATTTAAGCGATTTCAATGTTAAAAAAGAAGTAAAACACATAATTTCAGCAACCCTCTGATAATTCGATGATAAATACCAATAAAAAAAGATAAATATTTAAATAATTTTAGGAGTATAGCTGGAAATATGAGTACAAAGATAAAACAACGTAAAAAAGCATAAATTCAGAATAAAATATCGCAAATAGCTATTTCGAAGCTAAACTGGAGCATCTTCATCAGTGCAAAACAGAAGTGCTCAACACACAACCATAAAGTTGTGAGCGAACCTGTGAGGTTCACTCACAGCTTTCTAGTCTTGTGTTGAGAACTTCTTTTCTGCACTGATGAAGAGGCTCCACTGTAGCTTCGAAATAGCTATTTGACTTTGAATAGCTATTTTACTTTTTTCTGAATTTGTGCTTTTTTAATTTGTTTTATCTTTGTACTCATATTTTAGCACAAAGCATTTTGATCATTTGTCTTATTGCTAGAAACAGCTGTTTTTATGGTCATTTTACCCTGCCTAACCCTTCTCATTCATTTTTATTATTTTATTTTTTTCTTCTATATATATTTTTTGTAGATACAATAATGTATGGAATGCAAAGAAATACTGAAACTGCGATAAAAATATAGAGCAACTGTTTACCTCCTTGTTTGCTGTAACGATTCAGTGTTTCGGAATGTCGTCCCCCTGCAGGTCGAGTTCTCATCATTCCTTTGTTTGGCATTGTTATAAGATGTGTCTTATAATAGTCCGGTGTCCGACCATGCTGCAAATAGAAAGAAAAAATTCAATTAAAAAGTAAAAAAATGATAATAGCAATAGGTAAATAAATAAAACACAGAAATCGGTCGGGATATGTAATTGGATTTTGAGTGAAATTAAGTTTTAAGGGGGTATTCTAGTGTAGAATTTTGAAAAATCGAAATTTTTTTTTTCATATTTACAAAGTTTAGACATTCAAGAATATGCCATTAAAAGGATTGTTCTAAACTCTAATTATTTCATGAGTTATAGCCGTTTTAGTGACGTGGCATCGGTTCCGGTCCGACAGCTACAAGTCAACAAAAGACGGTAGGGGTTCCCAAGTCCCTACAGTTGACTATCCCTTATAAAATCTTTATTGTATAGTATCCCTTTTAAATCTATATTTAATTGCAGGACATAGAAACTTGTTTCGTTGGAATATTCTCCTTTTAAATTTATTTTAAGTTAGTTTTGAGCCAACCTTCGTACCAACCTTCGCAATTAGTATTTTTAATGAAGGTTTTATACCCATATTAAAATCTTAGACGTTATGGGAATCACGATTGGCCCAGAAGCTAATGCTTTTGCAGCGAGACGGGACGAAGCGCGTATCGAGCTCTCGGGACTCCAAACAAAACTTTGTCTGCTTCGTCTCTTTGTCTGCAACAAAACAACTAAGCTCGAAATCTAGCGACAGAAACGTCTTCAACTTGCATAGTTCAAGTAGCTATTGGTCACATCCGCTGAAAACGAATTTCACAACTAAATTGTACTCTCATACAACTGAAACTTCTACAATGCTATAAATTGAACACGATGGACTAAACTCGTGATGAGAGATCGTAATCGAACACGGTGACGACAAAACTAAAAGCTTAAAGTGGCTATTACCAACAAGTCAAACTTTTATCTGCTTACTTTTATTGTGCATCCCTGTACTTTGACTGCATTTTTCGATAGCATATTTCTTTTTTAGAAAGATACTCCTATTATTCAAAGTAGCGCTATATTAAATACTAGCTGACGTGCGCTGCGCGAGCTATCTCGAATTAGTACCAGGGAATGCCCTGGGGGAGAAAGAAATATGAAGGGACACCTTTCCAATACTCTTCAATAAATAAATAAGAAAAAAATTAGTTAAAATCCTCATTAGAATATGGAGAGAAATCCTATAAATTCTCATTTGAATAAACACAAGGTCCCTAAAAATCCCCATTAGATTAAGGACAGTAATCTTTAAAAAATCCTTATTAGATGAAGACTATAGTCCCCCAAAAAGCTCGTTAGACCAGCGTCGGCGTTTAGGGTAAAGTCATTAAGTATAATACTCCAGTTTTGAGAGATTCCCAATTTAAACTTTCGATTTGTTCCAAACAACATGCTACAGATCCCTAACCTATACAGTGGCTTTACTGATATAGTTTTTCCAATGTATAATTGGCTTAAATCATGAAATAACTTATTATAAATTCAAATTTAGTGCAGCTGTACACTTTTTTTTTCTTACTGATTTTTACCAGATGTTCATAGTATGATCAACATTCCATAAAAAAGGAAATAAAACAGTGCCTTTTCGATCGGCTGCTTAAAATAAAGGACAGCTATTGACCGTGGAACGTAATTCGTGTGCTAGCGACAGCTTCTCAAAATCTGCTGAAAAGACAGAATAAATCCATTCTTCAAATAACATCAATACTATTTTTAAACATAACTTTTTGAGTCGGCGCAGACGATAATTATATTAATGAACGAGATATAATTATCGTTTGACTAATAAATGTATTGTAAACAATGCATTTAAATGTTATTTAACTGAAAAAGAAATTGTTGGGAGTCTGGATCCATTTAAATTTGTATTTGCAATGATTCATGGTTGTGTATGATTTTATCTTTTGTTTTGCATCGACTTCCCAAATTATATATTTAAAAGTGGTACCGATGTTCTTTAAGTACTAAATTTATTTTTACTTTTTTGAACGCCTGAAATTTTATTTTCAAACCGGCTCTTGTTTTCTTCTTCTTCTTCGTTTCTCCCCCTTTTTTTAGCCTACTTTCCCGTAAAAGTAAAAAAAAATAATAATAATACATGAAAGAAGGCTTAATGTATCTTAAAAATATCGTCAAAAATCACGAAAAGTCAAAAATAAGTAAAGTGATTAAATAAAGATTCAAAAATAAAAAATTTGAAAGTAGGGTTTTGAGATGGGGGAAAAAGTGTGTCGGTCTGTCTGTCCCCCCTAATAACTTTTGAAGGAATTGTCGGATTTGAAAGATCTCGCCGAGAACATCCCATTTTCATATTTTGCTTCAAACAACTTTTCGTTTAACTTTGAACGGTTCAAAAAATCTTAACATTACCGCGTATGGGAAAATTACGTATACTCTGGGAGTAAGATCCAAGTTCGTATGAAAACGGTTATTAGAAGAAGCTCTCGGCGGGGAATATTTTTTGATTAGAACAATTTCTGTTCATTTTTGAAAAGTTCAAAAAAATTAACATAGCGCCTACGGGGAAATTTCAATCCTGTATAAATCTTGATCTAACGGACCGATTTGCTTGGAACAAATTTTATCGGAAAGCTCTTATGCCGCAGATATGTACATATCGAAAGTTCATCCAGAACTAATGAGCCTATTTTCCTATGAAATTTTTTGATTGGGATTTTTAAGAATATTTTTGAATGAATGAATGATTAAATGAGTAAGTGAAAGAATGAAAGAACAAATGAGTGAATAAAGGAACAAATAAATAAATAAATGAACGAATGAATGAAAAAAAAAGTAAATGAGTGGAATAAATACGTGAATGAGTGAATGAATGGATAAATGAATAACTGAATAACTAAATGAAAGAATGAGTGAGTAAATGAATATGTATTAACCGTTGGAAAAGGTATATCTGAAGTAGTTAAGAACTAAAGGCTAAATGAGAAAGAGAGATAGATAGCTAGATTATAAATTTGAAGTTGGGTGGATACAGGAAAGTAGGCTCGTATAGTTCTAGACGGAACTTGTTATTTTATCTTATCTTATTTTTTGTGTAAATATATTTTTTAAGTAGTATGTAGCGGCCATCACAAAACTTCCTCTTATGTTTTTCATATAAATACTATATATATATTTTTTAATATGTTAAACAGCTCCTGACCCTTTTAGCAATTGGCACTAAAATCTGATCAGATTTGATATCTATCTGGGAACCAGTTGTATGCTTTGTATAATTCCCTGCATTAATTATCCCTATATACAAATCAAGCTGAATGAAAAGAACGTCCGCAGTACAAATTCTTCTTTCATTCTTTGCATGACTTTTTAGAAATAGCAGTCATAAGTAAACAGCAAATTAGAAATAATCAAAAAAAGAAGAAAAAAAAAAAAACATAGGGTATGAATTGACAACGGACTCCTTTTTGAAATCGGTTAAAACGCTTATTTAGCATTTTATTTATTAATAAAAGCAAGGAGAGATTTATTAAGACCGAAAACCTGGTTTGTGACTAACATTATCTCTTATTTTTGGATCTGCTCCAGCTTGAAGAAGCATCTTGTATATATGCTGTCCATCTTTCCGAGACATAGCAGCAGCATAGTGTAAAGCTGTTAATCCGTTCTGAAATACAAAGATAAAAACAAAGAGAGATGCTAAAAAGTCAAAATTTTAAATACATATATACGATTACTAAACCTTATTAGATTGTAAAAATATATAAGTGTTTGAGATTTACTATGATTATTTCGTGCTTTCTTCAACGGTTATTTCGTTGTACGTTTCCTCTTTTCTGTTTCAAATTTTACTAGTTAAACATTAGCGTTTCTTCATGCAATTTAGTTATAAATTTATTTAATTATTTCTAGCGACACTTTGTATCAATTGAAATAAGCACTCATTCAATCTTATGATAACATTTACAAACTTAAAATTTTAAGTTTTCCTCAAGACACAGTATGGAAAGGACATGTACTGCCAGCAACACAACTCACAAAATTATGAAGAATCCAAAAGAAGAGAACATTACGGGAAAGACATGAAATGGGAACAACTCAACACACGAAACAATGAAGCACCCAATCGAAATGAAAATGTTAATTGAACACCCTCAGAAATAGAACTCTCACTTTTGACGATTCTTCAATCGTCGAGAATATTTCGTCATTTACAACGATTTTTTCCTCACGCGATCACGTGACTTAAATACACAAATTGACGAAAGGTTTACTTGGAGCATTTTTCACCAAGCTATTTCGTCAAATACGACGAAGGTTTCGTGAGATTTGAGCATGCGCTTCTGAGAGTGAAGGAAAAGAAAATTTCTTTAAGATATCTCGAGAGAATCATGTTTAGCGTAATATTTGAATAAAAATGCATTTACTTTCTCTGAGATTCATTTTATAGGATCAAGTAGAAAACAAAAATGCATTTCTTATTTACGAATCTCAAACCCATTCAATATCTCAAAATTCCGAGAATCCTTAAAAGTTTAAGCAATTTTGAAGCGATGAAAAATCAATATATGCTTGGTTATTAAAGAAATCTATACTATTGGGGATCTGAAAAACCGGTTAGAAGATAAGGTACGCGATTGTTGATGCCTTGTATTTCGAGCACAGTTATTTTTAAAAGGAAATTTAAAATCAAAATGTATCTATTTCTAAATTAAGTCTTTATTTTGTGAAAATTATTTTTTATATATTTTAGTTTACACAGGAAGCTTTAATTATTACCACTAAATGAATGATAAGTGTAATGATGAGTGTTTTTCAAAAGATCTAGAAATGTAACTACATTTGCGATGTAAATGTCACAAGCTTGAAGTTTAACTATGCATAACGATATCAAATGAAAGAGCATAAACCAAACAAGTAAAATAACACACATTTACCTTGTTCTTAGCGTTAATAGTTTCGGGAAATTTTTCAATCAGAAAACCTACTATCTTCGTCTTCCTCAAAAGTACAGCCTTGTGTAAAGGTGTCATTCCCATGTGATCCTTTGCTAAAGCAAAATCTTTTTCTTCAAGTTGATTCTGCAGCTCGTCTAGGTTATCATTGGAAACGGCAGCATGTATAGCGTTAATTCTCTCCACCAACTCCGAGAACTGTTCAGAATTTTTTTCTTCGTCATCATCAATTTTATGCAGACGAACAACTTTGTCTCCGTACCCATCCATCACAGCTTTTGTCAGTTTCTCTACATCCTTCGCGTTTACCCACTTACGAATATTTGCACTATTTACATCAAAACCTAAAAATCAAAGCACTTTATTAACACTGAAATTTAGTTCATATACTAATAATATAATGAATTGTCACTTAATTCTGTACTATACTAATTACTTATAACAGTGAAGAAAACAAAACATTTCTAGACTAGGGATTTCCAACTGTCATGCGTTCCGCGGGCTGCATGCGGGCCTCGGGGCTCTTTTCTGTCATCCGCGAAACCTTTTGGGAAAATAATTTTCAAATATTAAATTTAATGTTCATATCCAAGAAAAAAAAAAGATTTTCTGAAAATCCATATCTTTTTCAAATGCCACTCATTCTCAAATAAGCTGCTTTTCCCGTTTGCCGGAAAATTGGTTGTTTGGAATTTTCTGATATTTGTCAAGAGTGGGAGATTTTCAAAAGGACATTGCCTTTGAAGAAAAAATACTTTTCTCTCAAGAAAAAACACTTTTGCAAGTGATTTTTTAGCAGAGAACTGGATCAACGACTTTGTTGTCGTTGCTACTTTCCAGGATCCCTCCATGCACCGAATAGTTTTCCAGCTTTATTTAATAATTTTATTTATGTTATTTTTATTAAGCAGTAGAAATGCATTTTATAATTACGCATACTCGTCTTTGATTCTTTTTTACGAAACTACTAATGAAAAATAATCTTTCATTCTTTATTGTTGTTTCAGGAGCATATATAAGAAGATATTTCAGAGAAGATCAATTATTACTAGTGGTTTCGAATTTAAGTTCCCAAAATATTAAAAATCGCATTCAAAATAAATGTTCTTTGAATTTAATTCAGGAGGCACCCTCCCCTAATCCCTCGCGTTGGTCACTCAAAGCTAATTTTACTGCAGAAAAAGGGATTTTAAAAAAATTAATAAGAAATGCAGGAGCAGTGGTGCACGACAAGTTTTCTCATTCCGGCTCCGCTCCTGCTCCCAACAAACTCTTGGTTCCACTACTTCGTGCTGATGCTCCTCACTTTATTCTTGGTCTTTTAATTTTTAGATGTAGATTTTGGCTTGAGGACGTCAGAAAAAACATTTCATATTGAGGGGCAAATTGCTAGGAAATGGCTTTTCCAAAGCAAGTATCAATAATGGCGCGATGACAAGAGAGAGTAAACAGTGCTTGAAAAATTAGTTGTAACGTCTTTTGGGGTTTGAAATGGGTGGATGTGCTATAAGGGAAAAAAGGCTGCACGACGCATTGAAACGGCAACAAGGCGCATCGAAAGGGCAACAGAGTGCTGCTCCCTGTCAAAAGATTCGTCACTAACTGGATATTTGTCTTTTGGTGGTTACAGCAGACAGAGTATAGTATCATGTTAAACATTTTACGTATTTTTACATGTACTGAAAAGTATATATCAACGGTGCCCCGCCCCCTGAAAAAAATATGTTGCTTCCCGCCACTAGACTCTTGATTTCAATTGTCGCCCTCAAGCTCTCAGAAGTTGGAAACCCCTGTTCTAGACATGTAAAGTAGAATTACATACTATAGTACTGCCATTAATAATTCCAAAAAAGAATACTTTTTCAGTGCTGACGAAACTTTTTTACACTAACTTATTAATTTTTTTTATATTAAAATAGTACATTTTGTGTTAGTAAGCTAATCATAAAGATTTGTCAACGTTAATGATAAACCTTCAGTTTCGGCTTTTATATCTACTAAGACGCTTTCAGTCCCGCAGTGGACCAGTCGGTAGAAGCTCGGCTCCCGCTGAACACCGAAAGTGAAGCATCATTGACTGAGGTCAGTGGAGTTTTCAAAATGAATTCATTTTTTATGTGTTTAACTGCATACGCTTCAATAGATTTCAGAGCAATAATTGCACATTCATATGCCATTTGCTGTTACATGTGTGAGATAAGAGTTTTGCCTCATTCAAATGAAAGCAAGACTAAAAGTCGTTGTGAAGACAGCATAATGTGATTGTTTTAAACTAAACAGAGTTT
The DNA here is from genome assembly GCA_038502835.1 of Octonoba sinensis. Lineage (NCBI taxonomy): Eukaryota > Metazoa > Arthropoda > Arachnida > Araneae > Uloboridae > Octonoba > Octonoba sinensis. The sequence continues at coordinate 148,228,070 of CM076598.1, forward strand.
AAAAAATCATAGGAATATGAAACCGGCCTTAAGATTTCATAAATTTAAAACTAAATACTTGTACGATTTACTTCAATTATTTATTCATTTATTTATTCCTATTATTATTATTACTACGGTAAAATATTAGTAATTTGTATAATGAAACGTTTGCAAGTGTATAGATATATATAACGGATATTTTTTTCTAGCAGTTAATCATGTTATGGTGCCTGATTGTATGGTTCATACGTGCAAAAATTACAAAAATAAAAAAGCGAACATTTTATTTCTGATTTTGTCCATGTTAAATAAAAAAATTGATAGTATTATAACAAGGATCAAGAACACATTTTGAAAGATTTGCTAGTGCTTAAAGAGATTTAGAATCATTGATCTAACGACATACATTATATAGATGCAAAAAAAAAAAAAACTAACTGATTGCAAAAAGTTCATTTCTGTGTGCAAAATATATAGAAATAAGAATGCTTTGCTCTTGAAAGATGTTGCAAAGGAAGCATTAGAAAAAACTTGACTGTAGTATAAAAAGAAATTGCACATAATGAGTTCTAAAAGTTGTTTCAACTTCTAACCTATCAGCTAATTAGCCAGTTACAAATAGCTTCAAGAGCATCATTTTAAGAGAAAGAACTAGAAACAGAAGCCAGTTTTAAATAACTTAGTGAAAAACCAGAGAAGCTCTTTGAATGATTATTTATTTTAGAAATTCTGTATAGTTAAGATAATGCAAACTTAATATAGTAATTTAAAGAAAATTTATTTCAGGAAAGGAGTTGTAATCAAGTAAAAGAGTGTTTCTTTACAGAACGGTTTTTCTTTTCTTTTTCTTTTTTTCTTCCGTCGTAACGGCATATCGTCGGCGTTCTGGTAAAAGTATCTAAAATCTAAATTTCAGTTTAAAGATATTGTAAATTTAAACTTTCATATCATTTTGAGAAATAGGATAAATCATTCTGCATACCCTTAAGTCTACTGTAGGTTCACTTATATATTAAGCTATGTAACACGCTTATATCATTCAAATAACTAATTGCAAACTCGAATAAACTACCTATGTTCCTTCATTTTTTCCCCATTAGCTTTTTTTGTGAATTCGGGACTTTTACAGAAAGCTTACGATATATATTTTAAATTTTACTATTTATATGGAAGAGAAAACAAAGAGATAAAAGGGAAGTAGAAAGCAATGTGTATCTTAGGAAAAATGATTTATGCTAAAATACGAATACAAGGAAAAACAACGTAAATAAAGCACAAATTGCCAAATCAACAGTGCAAATAGCTATTTCGAGGCTACAATGGAGTTCTTCATCAGGGCATTGATGAAGAGGTTCCATGGTTGCCTCAAAATAGCTGTATGAACTATTTATTTGACAATTTGTGCTTTATTTACGTTGTTTTTCCTTGTACTTATAATGTGCATTTTGTTTCAAAACAAAAAGAAAGTATAGGAATTTGAATCATTCTATATTTCCAGAAAAAAAAAATTGGTGGAAATAAATTCATTTCGTAACACCGGTCTGCACCGGTGATTGAGACTGGATTCTTCTATTGGGATGCACGTACCACAGGTGGCTCACGTTTGAGTAGTCACATAGTTGAAAATTGAAAGAAAAGTATATATATATATATATTTATATATATATAAGAAAAAGACACACGACTTTTAAAATTAGGTTACGACCTAGTGGTTAGGATGTCAGACTTCCAATCGAATTATCGGTTGCTCGATACCCTTCCCGCTGAAGATCCACCATGTACACTTGGGGAAACGTGCATGTAAAATACGTGGACCCCACAACCGTCCGTAACTCGAGCCCGTGGGAGGGCATCCTTAAGGCCTAGTGCTAAGAGAAAGGAGGTTGGAGGAGAAAAGTCCCCAAGGGACCAAAGTGTTCACCTTTTTTTCGTCTTATTTTTTTACGTCGTTATGAAGTAACTTGTTCTACTTGTTAAGGAATGTAATACCACAACACTGAAAAAAATAAAAACCAAGAATACAAACTCTATACTTATAACAGACTTGACAAGCAGGCTATAAGCTAATATTATGGCAATGTGCGGAACAATTCCAAATCAATTGAGTGAGAAGTTTCAGTAAAACTTTTTAAACGTCATATGTTTTTACTAAACGTAATTTGCTAGAGATTTCTTGTTTTTTTTTTTTATTTCAAATGATGATGTGCTTAAGTCAATTTCATACGATATTTTTACATCTTGTAACTGGATTTTTGAGTCTTAAGAAAGCTTAATTTAGCGAGAAAAAAAAACAGATAAAATACTTACGTTTGTTAAGCTTGTCTTTTTGAAACATTGAAACCAGTTCATTTTCATTTCCACTGTCATTACTTTGACTGTTCTCCTATAAAATAATAAAAAAAAAAAAAAAATTATACTGTCGAAAAATGTTTTTATCAAATGTTTGAGAACCATGATTACGAGACCGAAAAATTGTGTAAATGCGAGGCATTATCTTGGCCATTTTCTAATACAGAAAATTCATCACCTCTCCATATTTGAAAATCTTTTCCTTTGTATAAATTTGACCGACCTCAATCTATCGTACAACTAATTCATAGTACCTTGTACAATTAGAATGTCAATTCATCACGGAACGATTTCTATTCACTAGCATAGTTAGCACATACAAACGAACTGATTTTGAAAAAGTTGAAGCTTTTATAGCTAGTAAAATGTAACGTGTCCTAAGTGATCTAGTAGATAGAACCTCTACCTTTTATTCAGAGCCCCCGGGCTCAATTTTCGGCATGAGGAGTACTTATATACTTTTCTAGCGCCATGCGAATGAGTAAGTAGGAGAACATGGGGAAACTGAAATGGTAAAATATTTACTCTGTTTTCAGGGACACCTATTTAAAAACATTTTACTGTGTCACATAACATGTAGTTGATTCCAATCAAAAAATAGTCAACTCTGAAGATCAAGCTATATGTTAATACAAGCCATTTTCCAAATTTTATGTTCATGTTGTAATATTTCGGGTTAAGTCAAAAATATTTTTTGCTATAATATAATGATAAAATTCCTGTTATTAATATTGTCAAGAAGATAATCAAGGGTTAATGTTTTACTTACACTTTAAGTACAGTTGAATTGAAGACTCTCTCTCATCTTGAGTTGGGCGTTTATATGCGAATAAGAAAACTATTTACAGAGAACATCTAAATTAAGTGAAAGAACGTTCCTGAAAATTCCTGAGATAGATGATAGGAGAACTTTTAAAACTTTTGTAAGTCACTCCCGGCAGGATTGGGATCAAGCGACCTGTGGCGTTTGAAACGCAGCCACCGAGACTCGTTCAATACGCCTTCACCAATATTACACGTATTAATTTTTATTCTATGTTTAGCTTGATTCGATTTCAAATGTTTAGTCTAGTTTGTCTTGTGAATACGGGGAAAGTGAAATTCATTTCATTTATCCCTACACTAGTCTTGGGATAACTAAATTTGTCGTTCATTTATTCATTTATTCAAGTATTAGTTCATTTATTTGTCCATTTATAAGGTAGATTTTTTATTCGTTCATTTAATAAATCCTTCATTTTTTTACATTCCTTAATTCATTTATTCATTTGCTCGTTTTATCAATTATTCATTTATTTAGTCATTCTTGTTTAATAAAGCATTTTTAACCCTATGTACTCGTAAATAGTAATCATTACATGTTATTTGTACTAACATAAGGTCACATAAGAATGCAAACGGTTAATTACAACATAGAAAACTATTTCATTAGGAAAATATTCCAATTTTTTACTTTGCCCCATACATTGTGCAAAGTAATAATTTTCCACTATTTTAACAAATGAATTTACTGCCTAAAAGGAAAAATAATATTTCAATACAGAGCTCTATTATAAAATTAATAGTTCTCTCTTTATGTACTGTCATTTTCAAAATAATTTTAAAATCTATCCATTTTGTAAAATGTAATGTATCTTAACCATTTCATTTCTCCTACATTCCCTTACAACACATAAAAAATCTTTAAAAATAATTTCCAATTTCAATTGGCTCGTTAAATATGAATTAACTTCACGACAACTTTACATAGAATTATTTCATTAAAAGTACTTTTTAAGACGGGAAGTGTGTGTGTTCATTTTTTATTGAAACCGAGAAGCTTTTCATGTCATAATAATCCAGTGTGTGTAGTAAAAGAAAAGTTCTTTTACTCATTTTTTCTGTGAGATTAAATTATGCCGTATAAGAGTATCGGTGACATTATTCAAGTTGTATTTTATTCAAAAAATAAATTAATTAAAAGAGTGCTATTTCCACGATTTCGATACATATTGTTTAGCAGTTTCAATTTTATCACCTCCCCTCTGAAGTTAACAATTACTCACGTTTATATAAACGATATTAGTAAAACTTTTCTGGGGATAGATACAACTTATTAGGATGTTGGACAGCTCACAAATGCTTCAGTGATTTGCATGGTTTTGTGCAATTATAAACATGATAGGAATAATTCTCCAAAAATAACATTGATTTATCTCAATTAGTACACCTATTTCCATTAATTAGTTTAAAACAAATTGAAAAAAATAGAATTTTTTTGTCAACTTACTTTACTGGACCCATTGTTCTCATCTGAACGAGGACTACTAAGATTTCCATTAGTTGGGGGTGGACTTTCTGAAAGATAAAGCGTGTATTATATATATATATATATATATATATATATATTGGGGCACGTGGAGCGCCAGTCGTGGTCTCCCTCCATCATGCATTAGGTAGCCCATAACTATAGCAACAACTAGGCAGATATAGCATGGTTAGAGTAATCGCAATTTCGTAGTCATGTGCATAACCGCTAAAATAATGTAACAAAAAGCGATGATTGATTGTGCTGGCAAAATAATAAGCTTAACTTGCTTCAGAAAAATATTACTTTCAAGATAAACTAATTAGATAGTGCCAACTAATAATATTTTTTAAAAAATATCTGATACCTGACACGATGAAATGCAGACTCATACCTTTAAAATGTTCCATTATATAAAAGTATTTCAACGGAACTAATACGAATAAGAAAAAAATAATTGACTGATTTACACACATTTGTTCATTTTGTAAAAGATAATTAAAGAAATATTTTTCAATTATGTAACGTGACATTCATCCACTTTCGACTAAGTGTAAGGATTAAAAAAGCAAACAATTATCGGTAACATCGAAATAAATACATCATGCGAAATATTAGAAAAAGATGCATTACGTTAATGCATATTTTTATAGGAAAAATAAACTTGATTTCCGAAATAATGCAGACTTGATTCGAGCTAGCTGATTAATTTGATTAAATTCTAAGCAATCTTCCGTTTAAACAAAAAAAGAAATCCGCACAAAAGTGACACAAACAAGATCACCGTTTATTTAAAAAGCACTGATATTATTTGCTAAATAAATTATTTTCCAATTACGCTCACTTTCTTTTTAAATCCATTGTTTGAACTCTAAAAAGGTAATGAAAGCTCATATCCCAAAGGCAATCAAATTTAGCTGAAAATGAATTTCAATCCTGCTCCTATTTAAGATTCATTACTAAGCAATCGTGAATTCAGACGACGAACAAAGGGCAAACAAAGAAGACTCTCTTTTGAAGGGGATATATATAATGCATTTTCACGGAAAAACTCGACACTAAGATATTTCCATAGCTATTGATTGCTGTGCCAGAAAATTAAAATTCATACTTTCAATAAGTGCTCTTTAATTTGTGCATAAAATAAGGAATTTATTATGATGAATAATTAAGTATTTTTAATTAAAATTCAATAATGATTGGGGAAACGAGTTTTTATAAAGGAAGTTTATTTGCCGTAAAATGAATATTCAGAAAGTAAATAGCATGGGTGAATGAATCAAAATTGCCACGTGCGCAATTTATTGAATGGAATTTGTTGTGTTATCCATTCAATTAAAGAAACGTTTTTTTTTTACGTTGCAAGAATAGACTTGAGCTTAGACTAGAGGTCATGGCAAATGTTAATAAATCAGGGCTTATTTAATTACTTATTTTATTTTTATTTATATATTTTCACATATAGATTAACATTCTAAAAATATGTTTGTCATTTCCAAGAGAAGAATTGGTGAATTTTTTTCAGATAGATTACGAGTCGAAAGTCTTAAAAGAATTAAAGTAAAATGTGTATCTGTAGAAGAATTTATTTTTTTTAAAAAAAGCGTACTAAGCTACAAAATGTCGATGTAAATTAAAAGTGCTAAAAATTTAAATTCCGAAAAATAAAAAATTATATCAGTCAAACCAAATTCTATAAACGTAATAGGAACGTAATTTTATAACGTAGGAATTTTATAAACTTAATTTTATAAACGTAACAGAATTTAAGGCTGATTTTTTTCCTCACAAAAGGATTAACATTCACAAAATAGGTTTGTATTTCTAAGGGACGAGTTGTCGATGTTTTCAGGTCATCATGTAGATTTCCAGTCGAAAGCCTTGAAAGAATTAAGCTAAAGTATGCATTCATGAAATGATTTATTATTTTTATATGAGTAACCGACTAAGCTATTAATTGGCAGTTTAAATTACACGTGCAAGAAGACTAAATTTACAAAGCACAAAAAAAAAAGTATAAAAATATGTCAAACCATTTTTTTTAAATTGTTTATTTATTTATTTATTTAAAGGAAAATTGGAGTGGCATTGATTTTCTCCCACAGATGAATCAACATTCGCAAAATATATGTCATTTCTAAAGGGATTGGTGACTTTTTTTCACGCTAAAAGAATAATAATTTCCAGGCAAAAGTTTTAAAAGAATTAAGCTAAATTCTGTATCGATAGAATGATTTATTACTTTTTATGAGTAACGTACTAAACTACAACTTTTTTTAATTTAACATACTAGAGGGCTAATTTCTACTGAGAAAAAAAAACTAAAAATACTAGTCAACTTAGACTTTTACGAACATTATAATTTAAAGATTAAGAAAATTACTAAAAAGCATTGAACGTGAAAACGAGAGAAATGAATTGCAAACTACATTCGTTCACGCCGAAAGTTAGAAATTGCCTTCGAAGTCATTTTCAAAGAAGTTGAAAAAACACGAAGATGTGGGAGTACTTACGTCTAACGGGAGATTTTCCTTTTATACGATTTGCTGTATTGGCTAGGTAGTTGGCATTAACTTTGTGACATCTCTTAATGACTTCTTCTAAATTTAAATGCTCCGGGTACTGTGAGTAATAATCCGCCGTTTTCCCTTTCTAAAAAAAGGGAAACAATAATCATAACGTTTTTTTCCCAGACGTAAAATTAATAATACATTGAAGTTGAAGAACTTCTTAATTGAGCGTAATTTTTTAATTAAGGCCAGTGATAGAATCTGTATGTGTTGGCATAAGTACCACGTTCATTTTTTTTGAGCTTGAATGCCCGGAGAAAGTACTTTGTGAAAATGATTCATGGAATTGTTACTTATACGATGATAAAGCATTTGAATATTAAAATAAAGCTGTTAGTAATTAAGTAACTATTATAAAAATAATTAAAGACGATATTTTTTAGGTTAATGAGCCACTCGAAAACATATTGGCGTTTTCACCCAAGCCTGTTTGTGCCATATGACCATAAAGAGGAAAAAAATACAATGAGTTCATCATAAAAACACGAATTCAAAATGGGAGGTTAAAATGGATGCATGACCTTCGAAAATCGTCCTTTCTAAAAAGCATTATGAAAACATTGCGATCGAAACACAATGTGCAGTTGAGTGTATTTAATAAAATTAGCTAGTAAAAGCAAAGCCTTTATATAAAAGGCTAAAATGCACAGAAAAACACACTTTACTTGCACAAAATAATCCGACCAGGCATATTTCCTCTAGTTATAGTATTAAATGTTGCAAAATAATGTCAAAAGACCGTTCTATTCGTTTTCTCTTTCCCATTATGAATTAACCAATGATTTATTCAGTTCAAAAACACGAAAGATAGTTTCGGTGACACCGCTTCTGTTATTTCAAAGAAATCAAAAGGAAATAGTTAAAATACTAATTTTCAGTTTTCAGTCACCATTCTATAAAAAGGAGTTAAGTACAGGTTTTAGGTTAAAATTTGGATCTTAAATACTATAGAAGCACTTTCGTGCACTAATTAGCAAAGTATGAGAAGAGAAAAAAGTCTTATTTCTATTATAAATGCGAAAATTTGTATGCATGTTTGTTACTCAATCACGCCAGAACGGCTGAAGGGATATGGATGAAATTTGGCAGAGGTATAGATTATAGTCCAGAGTAGCACATAGGCTACTTTTTATCCCGGAAAAGGTACCGTTTGCGTGGGACATCATTGTTTTAAAAAGATGCATTACGGTAAGATGGACAGTGTGGCTCAATAGTTATAAATGAAATTGCAAGAAAATCAGTATCTACCTGATGGGGCCGTGGTGGCCTAGTGGTTAGCACGTCGAACGTCCACCTGGAAGGTCGCGCGTTCGATACCCACTGAAGACCACCATGTATACTTGGGGATATGTGCATGTAAAATCCGTAGACCCCACTACCTCTCCCCGTGCGTAAGCAATCCTAAGGCCTCGGCTAACAGGTAGGGGTCTGGTGGAGAAAAGTATCTACCTGATGCGTAACTGAGGGACTTAGGTTCGAGTCCCAATCAGGACAAATTGATTTCCACTCAATTAATAGCACATTGGCTCCATTTTATCCTGGAAAAATTTAGGATTCCCGTGAGATATTTGTTTTTCACAGAGTAAGGGTGCTTTCATACCAAAGGAGACAAAGACAAAAAAACATGTTTTATTCTCATTTGCAGAAGCGCTGAGCATATTTGGGCCTTCAAAGATATGTTCTGCGATGGCGGAGATAAAAAAAGACATGTTTTTTTTTTTTTTTGTCTTTGTCGCCTTTGGTGTGAAAGCACCCTAAGGGATCGACATGATTCTTTCATTGTGGTAGTTTAAGGGTCAGAAGAATGACATAACCTACTTTTTATCCCAAGAAAATGCACTGTTCCCGTGGAATAGCTACCAACTGTATCCTACAGGAACTGCGTATTTAAAAGGTTAACGTCCTTTAAATAGAGTGTTAGCATTAATTGAGTAAAAATCAACCTAGGACCCTCAGTTGCGCGCCGAGTGCTCTACCACTCCAGCTATTAAGCCTATACTGATTTCCTTTCAATTTCATCTATAACTATAGAGCCACACCGTCCATCTTGCGGGTAACGGACCATTTTTATATAATGAAACCTAAATTTTAAAGTTAAAAAACTTAGTCAAATTGTAACGTCAGTCACCGTGGAATGACCCCCACTGTACTGAGAGCCATAGTATCTTAACACTAACACGTTTGCGGCCGTTTACCTTAAGGATGAACCTTTACATTACGCAGTACCAGGAGACACACCTAACATATAATACGCGGATTGAAGCAGATTGAAACAAAGGCGCAGTTTTTATCCAAACGAGCGTATGGCTGGAGACATCACTTCGATACCGGTCACTTATTTGGGATAAATCTTTACGCAGAGCAAAACCCCACTTGAAATGCCCAGTGAAGCGGAGAACTATTGAAAAGGCGCAGTTTTTTCCACACAAGCTTGTGGCTGGGTAACTGAGACGTCACTTCGCTGTAAACTCTTGCATGTGATTGGCACTGGCAAAAGATTGACATACGCACAGGCGTGTTAAATCCATTTTTCGAGTTTATGCAATGAAGTTAAAAAATTAACAAAAAGCTCGTACTGTTCCTCGCGAAGGAACCTTAGAATAAAGATGTCTGATGAAAGCTTTAAAAGTTGGGTACCCTCATGTAGCTAGTGGCTTTGTCGTCGGTACTCTGTGTCCATTAAATGCAAACTCGCAAAAACTCTAAAAAGGGACTTAAAATACTATGGCTCTCAGGTTGAGAATAGTGTCGTTACTTATATATGATTTTAAAAAATCGTATGCATTTTTCTAGAATTAATCTGTTATCTTCGTATTTCTTATCGTATTTTTCTTTATAATCAATTGGTTATGGTTATCAACTCCCTTTCGTACAGATGTGATCACATAAGCTGCGTCCATGCACGTATGTAAACTCACCATCTTTAATTACAATTTAACATACATGAGAGACAAAATAGTACATAAATCTTTGACTCACGTTATCGAAAACTCCTTTGTTCGCCCCAGCTTCTATTAAAATACCATACATATTTTTGTTGTCTTTTAAACTTGCTGCGTAGTGAAGTGCAGTACGACCTTCCTGGGAAAAAAAATCGAAAACAAATAATCATATTTCTTACGGGTATTGGTTTTTAAAACTGTCATGAAGAATAGCATATATTGATTTAACTATACAATATTTTATCTTTGAAAATTCGTAAAGCACAAATGTAACAAGAGCAACATTTAAATAGGACGAGAGTGATTTTTAAAACTACAAATTGTCCACATTCAGCTTAAAGTTAAAGTAATAATAATAGTAATAATTCTAAAGTTTAATCCCCTTAACATATTATAAATGCATGACTTTTAAAAACAGCACATTATTATGCCCCAACGTGTAAGGTGAAACCTGGTGAGATTGCGTGGTCGGAGAGACAGCGCACTTGAATTTTTGGGGGAAGGGAAGGTGTGAGTGCATTGCGATTTCAGGCCACAATAGCACTGTCTGCTTGAATTAATATGTTTTTCTCTGAAAAGGTGTGTCTTAACGTCGTTCTTATTGTTTGCTTTTCAAATGATAGAGCTGATTTTCATTACTGTTTCTCTGATTTTCATTGAGATATGCAAGATACTTTTTAAGCAAACGCTTTTTCAACTATTTGGAAAATTTACTTGCAGTTATTTTTAATATAATCTAATTATCAAAAGCCTTTTCCCATGCGTGTAAACCACCAATGTGTTCAATCTCACCCGCCCTGTAAGGGGGAGAAACGAGAAATAGCTGCCTTAGTTTTATTGCAGTTCTCGCTTTAATTCATATCGTAACGACAAAATAATGATGGAAATGCATACAGAAGGAATGTGTGGTCTACAATGTAAGTCTAACAGAAAAAGGTTTGCAAAAAATTAACGTTTTTGTTTTTTTTTATCATGTTTTCCAATTGTGCGCCAACTCTGCCGGCTTTACCTTATATGCCATATTTTTATCTTTTTAAAATTATCTAAGGACTTCCAAAGTTATTCTCAAGTTTGTAGCACAGCTTTTCCCCGCTTTTATTTACGGCTAAGAAAAACCTTTATGGAGCTAACCGTGAAAAAACATTGGCAGAAAATGTGACTGAGGTTCGAACACATTACTAGTTTGCCCCTTCGTTACTCGCAAAGTGAAGGAAAAGCCAGCGTTACTCCTTCTCTGCTAATATGTGTATGAGTAGAACTGTCAAAGTTTTTTAAAATCTTTTTTAATTTACTATAACTGTACATGTAATGCAAATAAACGTGTGGTATATGTAACTAGACACCTATTGAAGTATATTAAACACACAAAAACTACAGTTACGGTCCAATATTCAAGGATAGTTTCCTTTTCCTAGCGCTCGTGTAAAGAACGAGCACTAAATTTCCTCTCTCGCAACAAAACGTTTCTAGTGGTGAATATATATTGTGAGAAAGTTAGTCATGAATACATTTTTCTCAGAAAGTTCGATAAACTTACACGTATATGAGAGCCATCACGAATATTTTCTAACACTATAAAAGGAAGTATTTACATTGAAACGAAAACGTACTTTGCGTGTCACGGATGAAAATTGTTCGACGCATGTCAGCTGACATGCATATGTGTTGAGTATTGCGTTGAAACATGAAATATGAGGCACTTGTCGGAAAGAATAGGGAGGTAATATTTATTTATTTATTGATTAGCTGTCAAAATGTACACTTTGTAGACATTTGATGTTTAGCGAGCTTTTCTTCCTGCTAGAAATGTGTTTTACTTTGCTCAAAAAATTAAGGGATATTAAGGTTTTTGACTGATATTGCAGGCGAGAATTAGTTTACGCAGTTATGCGTTTTTTTGTAGACACTTTGTTACAATATATGTCACACATGACTGGAAGAAAAATACGAGAAACTCGTATAGTTATTAAGTTTTTTTTTTTGTTTTTGTTTTTTTGTACCAAGAAAAAATGCTAAATTGGGCTAGTTCAGTAAAAAACGAAAAAATTTAATTCTTTACAATAAATGTTATTGTTTTTCATATAGAGGGTGACTTTGAATAGCTGCTAGACTGCAGTCTATCAGATTATCCAAGGGATACATATTAATATTATTTAGGACGCTACTCAACCAAAAACGAATATCCTGAAAAATAGCCGAATACACAGCGTATCGTGTAGTAACAAGAATATTTGTTTCCAATTCGTAACAATTTTTAGTAAGATTTTCAATAAATAGCTATCTGTAGATTTTTTCACGTGTTTCGCAAAATTGTCGCTTTTTTTGCAGTTTTTTTATAAACTTACATCAGATATGTGTACAGTTTAGACAGGTATAGGGCCCAAAAATTATTTTGAAAGTTATTTGGCTCAATGTCTAATTCAAGCATGTAACGTACAGAGAAAATAATAGTTTTTAGTTGTCTTCTCTTAATACTAAGACGAATCTCAACATTTCTTAAGAAAGAAATTACAATCAAATATTCAAGACTCTAAGTATAGCTACCGGAAAAAAAACAACGGGAAGGCCGAAATGCACTAAAAAACATAGCTTCACCGAAAATAAAAGTTGATGCAACTGATCCATTCGCTCAGAACGGACAACAAAATGAACTCCGTCACGACATTACATATCCGAGTTTAAGACGTAGAGGAAAAGTTTTATTTCTTTTTGCACGAACTAAACGGCACTAATTAAAAGCTTAAGACCTATATTTAGCCTTCAGTAAAAATTGATAAAGCCTTGATGAAGGACAAAAACAGATTATCTAAGAACACATATTTCCAGCACGTTGTAGATATCCGTAACAATGGATACTAATTTAAAATAAATAAGAAATAGATGGAAATATAATTTTAAAATTAATTTTACTTATCGATGTTTTAAACGAAAGTCAATTACATATTTAAGTACGTCGTTTTAAAGCATTTATGCATTTTAGCACTACTACTCTTTAAATCAGCCTTACCTGATCAAGAGTTTTTTGGTTTATTGATTTATTTTTATGTGTTTTATTTAATTCTATTTTATTTTTATTTCTCATTGCATATCTCAAAGTTACGTGTACAAAGATGTGTTACGTGTAGAAAAGAATATGTATTTATTTTTGTTTCATTAAATAATATACAAAACTAAATAAATAATTAACCTGATTATCATCCCAATAAATATAAAAGGAATGATATTTCTATCCTAGGTATGAGTTCCCGACTCTCGACGTTCAGTTTTTTTACACAAATAAAAGAAAAATAGTGCACACCGCTAAAAATCTATGAGATTTAACTAAGAAAGAAGAAAAGTATGTACTTGATAAACATTTTCCCTCTTAGTTAGCTAGCTGTGTAACGAAATTATAAATGGCCGTGATGTGCGTAATGTCAATACCCCGCCCCCTTATTACCAAGTGTTCTCGTAAGCAGAAAGAATGTGCGGTTATAAAGAAAAAAAATTTCTGTCTGTATGTACAATGCTTGTTATGTAATGTGTGTCTATCGTGCCCAATAAAAGAAAGAAATGCCAAATTCATCAATTCTTTTTCAGGAACAATGGTTCGATATAATCAGTCCGAAACGCAAAGATAGCTTTGAAATGGCAGAAATAACTTCCTTCTTTTGATATTATTTTTTGTTTGTACATTTTTATACACAAAAAAAACCCTCACCCTCCCAATTTAAACGTCTTTCTTTCTTTCTTCACAAAGTCTTTAAAAACGGAAATTTGAGACAATAAAACACATTCTGTAAATTGATTGCAACATATAATGTACCACAGTAGTGGCGCCATCTCTGAGTAAGCTCAATTAAATATATCTGGTACGCAAAGTTGAAGGCGAGTTGAGCTGAGCCCACACTGCTCGGGCAACGCTGACTCCGCAGTCGGGAAGGTTGGCTGCCGCGGCCTAGCAGGGTGCTTGTTAAAGCTCAAATTGAATTATACCCCAACAATATATAATTCATTTCTAAGAATTTTAAACGTGTAGTAACATATCTTAAGCGTTAATTTTTGCATCTGTTTACAATTTTTAAACTGGTAATCACAGATTTCAGGCCTGCAATTTTACGTAACTTCAATCTTTCTCTGTAGTTTTACATAGTGCCGAAAAACAAGAATTTTATTGAGAAATTGTTATCATGAAACTTCATTATTTTATTTAAGACAAGTTATTCGTAAATTTGAAGGAACACTGAGTTTCCCTTCTGTGCTTTTACAGAAATTTTTTATAGTGCAAGTTAAAATATTTAAATTTAATCTTTATGGATGTAAATATTAAGCTTAATTTAAAACTCATTAAAAAGTATCTTATTTTTCTTTTCACATGTAAATGTGCACATTTATATATGAAACCTTTATCCAATGCACTATTTTGAAATCAATTAACAAATTCAGTGGTATTTGAACAATTTCGGTTTTACCGAAAAAATACCAACAAATACGTTACATATTTATTTTCAGTTAACTATATAAACAATATATTTTTGCTGGACATTGTACTTTTTACGTAACATACATTAAAATGTTCATGCCGCAGTTTCAAAACATCGTCCCTAAACATACTCCGAAAGTTCATTAAGAGTGAACAACAACTCCAGAGGAATCTTAAAAGGAATGTAAAAGGTAAAGGCAAAATGAATAGGAAGGATGAAGAGGACCGGGAAAGCGCACTAGTGTGTAGAATTTCAATTCACGATTTTGGAAAACACCGCCGCCTACTTAGGATGTGAGAAGGGTTGCTGCTGAGGTATTTAATTAATTGGATAATTGTTTCAATTTGGAAGCTTTTGAAATTCTTAAGATTTGTGCTCATGTAATTAGACTTCCTAGAATTAGTTAAATATGCGAATAAATAAATGTTCATATCTTCAACATACACCCGAAATGGTAATCAGAAGAACCACTCTAATTAATTTGTGACTGGATTTTTTTAAAGAAAATTTATGATGGGTTAAAACAAACGAGTTTCTTTTACGTTAATGTTAACTGAAAGCAGGCTTGTAATCATAAATACGACTATGTAATCATTTGGCTTTTAAATGGGGTTAGTTCATTTACTACGGAAATTCTATACTATGTTGTCAATTAAATCTCTGGTCTTTCTTCGGTATTTGTATACCAGGTCATTAATAATTTTGTTGAAAATATTATTCAGTCATTCTTTTTTAAGGATTAACGAGTAAGGAGGAATGAATCAGTGTCTTTCTTCCCCTAGCAATGTATAAAAGATTATTTTTAACTAGTTGGAAACTTTCTTCATAGGGCGATTTTTCTCAAAACTTGAAAGGGTTACCATTAGTTCCTATTAAAAATGAGATATTAATCGGATATATATTTGAAAAATGGTGAAGGGATCTTTTCGTAATGTATAAAATACTGAATAATAGATTTTTTAAAGATCTTGTGATTATTTTTCTACAAACGCATTATTTGCATTACAAAAATGTAAATCAATAAGAAAGATTATCTATCGAAAAGCAGATAACATACATCTGGCAAGAAAGTCTTTTTTTTTCTTTTTCCAATGGTTTATATTTAACAATAAGTAAACGGATATCTTATGGGAAAAAATCATCAAATTGCTCCAGAAGGTGAAACCTTTCATGGTGGCATTATGAAGCAAGATATGTAAGAATTTTACACGTATAATGAATTTTATATTATTGGTAGTCCACTCATTTTAAGTACAGTAACCAACTGCTAGAAATAGTATTTAAATATATTTAAAAAGTAATTCAAACAATAAGATACGCATTCACTATAGGAAACCTAAAATCTCAAAATTAATCTACTTATGCTAAATCAATGGATTTTTACGAACCATGTCTATGGCGTTGAGTGTCTCCGGAAACTGCCGACTGATGTAATGTGCAATTTTGTAGTGTCCAAACCACACAGCCTTATGCAGCGGGGTAGCTCCTAGCTGATCACGAGCCAAGGCTAGCTTTCTATTTTCTAGTAATATAACCACGTGTTCTAACTGATCTCGCATCACAGCCCTGTGGACATCATAAATACGTTCCTAAAAACAAAATGCAATAGCAATATCAAGAAAACTGCTGAAGTGGTAACGTAACTTATCACTTTTATTGCAATATTGTAACAAATAATTCAAATATATTTTCAGAAAAATAGTTGCAATTTCCTTTTCTCTAAATACCTATATATTTACTTTGTTCAAGTAAAATTATTTTTTACAGTACCTATGATAATTTTTAATTCCATTGGAAGAATGTATTACCTAGAAATTAGATGCGGGTGTGCAATCCAGAACTTATTTAGCTTTTATTGCTGGGTGGAAGGAAAATATAAGTGGAAAATGGCTTACAGCAACTGCAGAGCTCCAGTTGAAGTGAGAATTTAAAACTGGTCAAGAGCTTTCATGCTCACGATTATTCAAATAGTTTTTCTTACTCTTCTTAGTGCATCAGTTCTCGATGCTTTGTTTCATAGCTTTTCATCTTGTGCTCTCTCACATGCATTTAGCAAACTATATAATGCTCGAATTGTATGTTGTCCTCCCAAACTCACTCTAGTTTAGAATAGGGACGAGCAACAAGTGAAGAACCTTCCACCGTTATTTTAATACAAAAATGATAGAAAATTGCCTATTAGAGAAAATATATCACAATTAATATCAATAACAGATTTTAAAAAGATAATAAAAAACCACCAGATTTGAAACAAGTAAAACTTCCGAAAGCACTTTTTTAAATTCTGATCTTTCTTAGAAAATTCTTAAATGAAACTAAACGGATAAACATATTAAGCGATAGTTTTGACGAAATAGAGCTTTTTCTTTGGATTTATCGAAATATGTACTTTTAATTGTCTTAATATATACTCTTCTTTTTATTGACTGTTCAAATAAATTCCCTTACCCGAATGCGATGAAATTCGTCTTAGTTTAAATTCGTCATTGAAAGAAAGAAATTCAAAGTTTACAATTTCTTTGCAACAAAAATACATCATTAAGCATTGTATGAACGAGAGAATAGCTACTCTTTTTAAAAATTGATTTTTTTTTCGAGCACGCTTTTTATATTACATTGTGTGATTTATTGTTATATTACATGTTTTTTATATTTCATTGTCTGAACAATATCCTCTACTAAGTTCTATTGCCATATAGCGCTCGAGACAAATTCTAGTTAGTATTTTACTGTCAAAACAATGAACTCATGTATATAAATTCACATAAACTAATTCAGTAACATATCATTTACAGAAAAAGCTAATTTTTACAATTTAAACGAAATGTATGCAATTTATTTCATTGCTTATAATTTCTACTCTTTACATTAATTGCACTTGACGTTACTATTTGATTAGATGCCATAAGAAAAGGCATAAAAATACGCCTGACCAAAATAATTATTTAAATCAATTGAACTGTGGGCCTAATTACTGCAATGTCTTTTACCCTTATCTTTAAAATGTTCCTATTACCCAAACCAACTAAATTATTCATAATGGGGACTGGATTGAACTCCGATTTGGATTGCTTACCATATATATTGGCACAATATTTAAAAAAGACTGAATTTTTGGAACGGATGATGTCTCTCCCAGCAATCTGTCTCCATGTCCTTGTAATACTAAATCTTCTAAAGCACTCATATTTGCTTCGGATATAATTTCTCGTATCTGCGATTTGCTCACTGTTGGCCCTAAAATTAATAAAACAATACTTAACATTTACAAGTGAACTTTAGAATTCACTACCTTTCCACATTACATTTCCAAAAATAAAGTATCAAGACTCCCAAAATATATTTGTTTTCTATTGAAACGTTACAGAATGAGCAGAGAAAAATAAGTATTCGAAAACATTGGTATTGAAAAGACAAAAATCTTTGTTTTTGTCAATTTCTTAGCAACCGCTGATACATGACATGCGGTGGAAAAGTTCGGGGAAATGAGTATTTTCTGAAATGTGCTTAAAAGTAGAACAGTCAATACTCTTCAAGATCATTGGTATCATTATACTATGCATTTGTCATAAATGCAGCTATTCAGTATTAACATTGAAGTAAATCTAGTTATATCCGGCAAAAGTTATTTTAATGGTCAGAAGGCCTTTTCTATATTCAGAAGCATATGTGAGATAAAAGCAAATAAATATTGTACAATTCTGAATGTTAAATCAAATTTTCTTATGGGTAGTAAATTCTGCGCCTAGGTACATCATAAAAAAGAACATTACCTTGATTCAGGACGATAATTTTATGAACTTATTTTGTTTAAGGAATTAATCAGTCAGTTGCATAAGAAAACTTTATAGTAAAAAATAAGAGGCTCTCCCTCCTGTTCGCTACGTGGCAGATGCTTTCGGGGGATGCTTGGCATTTGCCGATGCAATCGGCGATCTTGGTAATATTTCATCAATGAAAGTTCCCGTAGGTCCCGACAAATACACAAGCATGGATATATCTCTACCTCAGGAGCAGACTAACGTAAGTCCAAAAATGACGGTTTTCAGTTATTGCGTAATTGTACTGAAATTAACCAACAAGGGGTAAAGCGTAAATATTTTTTTAATGTAACAATCATGTTTTGCAACCTAATTCATGTAAATGCTTTGTTACTAGGAAACGAAATCATTCTTTTCAATTTTTACGCTCTGTTTTTAAAGCAGTGATAATGTGACTTACCTTAGTCCGACCCTGAGATACAGATATATTAATGGTATAGATTTAGATTAATGCATTCTCTGGTTAAAATCATGGAGCGATGACACCGACAGAAATGGCTTTCCTGGAATGTTCCGAATGCCACTGTACCCATAGACGCTAGATGATCTAAGGGTCCGAAAGAGAAATCCGGAAAAAACAGACAGATGCGCAGATTATAATTATATAGATGTAATTTTCCCTCGTTGCATATAAACAGTTATATATTTTTAAATAACGATGAAGATGTGCTTTACGTACTTTTGCACTATTTTTTTTTTGGCTTCTTAACTAAACGCAAACGCACGTGATAACCACACATGTTCATAGAAAACTTCTCTTGAAACTTGGTCCAATTACTTGTTTATTATCTAATCGCAAGTAACTATGCGTTTTGCCTCGAAAACAATCACTCTTTTCGTCATTTACATTCATTGCAAAATCTTCAAATGGAAATTTTATCGCTCTTTCAATTGATATTTTTTAATGAAACCGAGCCGCTATTATGCACAGTATGCATTCAACGAGAAGTTCATTCGATAATGAAGAAAGGGAAAAAAAGTACTTACTATTAGTGTGTGCGAAAGGTTGACCGGCGGATACTTGTCCGTAATACCTTGGCTTAATTTTTCGGATTCCATTCAACGTGGAACCTTCTCGAAGCTGCCGGAGAGTACTTTCATTTTGGCCGTCAAGGTAGTAACTTGGTTGACGTCCGTACTGTATGACAAACATCGAAGTTAATAAAAAAACTATAAAAACGTACCTTGAAAACGTTTTGTTTATAAGTCAAAAGTAACCGTTTAATAAAACTGTATAATCAATATGTTTAAGCTTTTAGATTAATAATTATATATTGAGGCTTCTAAATCTGAAATAAGTAACATTTCGGGAACGTGACTATAAAAAACCCTGAATATTAGCCGGCAGGGTGGCGTAGTGGTAAGGCACTGGCCTAGTACGCACAAGTTCGCAGGATCAAGCCTGGCCCAAGTCGGTGGATTTTCGAGATGCATAAAATCGTCAGCGCCATGTCGTATGATTATTCGTCATGTTAAAGATCCCTTGAGTAAATGTTTGGCTTGGCTACTATCGGCTGAATTAAATTCCTCGGACAGTCTCGCATCATTAGAGCGCAGGTGCCGCGATATAGGGGGAACTGAGCGTCAAAATTCTCAAGTGGTAATGGCATCCACCGAGTGGTGCTACTTGAAAGAATGGATTCCGGTTTCCGGGGAATGCCCTAGGTCTGCAAATGGTTAACGACCATACGCAGCCCCATTAGAAAGAAGAAGAAGAAACCTTGATTAAGTTTATAATTACAGTGAACCCTATTTTAGCGCAAAACTTCACTACGAACCAATTTAGCCCACCGTGTTAATCGTAAAATATCGTATACTTGTGTTTCGAAAATACAAGGTATTCTTTTAGCAATTTATTAAGTTGTGATCTTTGGGATGTAACTAATCTGAGCGAACGCAAAACACAGACAGAGCGCACGACTTGGAAAGCTAACCGATTGAACTATGTAGGATAATAGTACACAGTAAGGGGCATCTATAGCTTAAGTAGCCAACCGATTCCAAGAAAAAAGCTCTCACAGCTTATAGTTCGGTTCTGCACAGTTTACAGCTCGGTCAGTCCTACCGTGAACTTCTTTCTTCTCAAAATTACTTGTTTATAAAAATATTAATGGCATAAAGGAATCAAATATTTACTGTTATTAAAAATAAGAGTAGCATTGAATTCACTCGCACTAATAGTATATTTTTATTTTGCAATATTTTAATTCCGTAATATTGACTCACAAACGATAAAGCACTTACCTGTGTTCAGTCTAAATAATAAGTTTATTGTTAAACGAAAGCTACACTATATATGAGTTTTTTTTTTCTAGATGCACAAAATAAAATATGGATTTATCGATTATTATTACGCTCTGAAATTAATGAAAGAAGAATGACGTCACGGTTGGGCAAAATTGACCACGCTATTTTTTATCCGTTTCTCACAGCGAACGTTTATTAAAATTTTAGCAAGGAAACACGGAAAAATGAAAACATCAAAAAGGGATTTTTTTTAATAGAAAATACAAATTTTATTTTAAAACATACCTCTGGAATGCATTTGCATTTCTAAAACACATTTACCATACCAGGTACAAATAATGAAATTATGCTTAAAAATTCATTTATGTATGAAAAAAATTATTCCTTTAATGCAAAGAAACCCGTTTTTATGTGAAATAAAATATTATTTAATAATTACTTAAATAGTTTGGATTACACATTAAATAATTTGATAGATCTTAAACCTAAAAAAAATAAATTATTTAACACAAACAGTTTTATGTCTTGTACTAGACTCACAGGTGTGTAATATTTCCAGATTTTCAGTAATACACCTAAAGATAATTATGTTCTAATCCTATCATAGTATTAATAAAAAGTTATTCAACAGCATATAATATAAAGCATTAAAAAAAACACACAATTAGAAAAAATCTTTTATTGCAGAATATATTGCTATACGTAAAAGCAAGGTGCTATAAATTGATGCCGCTTATATACCTTGTGTCAACAGACTGAAACATATTAGTTAGTGAAACCGTCTAGTTTTTGCGATAAAGCAAAGTTGCGTAAAAAAAAAACTAAAAATCCGTGACTATAATGTATTGTTTGTTTAGTTGATTCAGTTAGTGTTGTACTCGGTTTTATCTTTAATGTTATCTCGTACTTCTCCCTTGTGAATTGCTGAGTTAAGTGCTTAGTAAAAAAAAAAGGAATCGTGCCAGGCAATTGCATTTGCTCTCATTTGCTTTCCTTCTATGAATGACACAAATTAGCGTTTTCTCCTCTTAGAAGAGATTCGGTAATTGTAGAAAGGTTTTCTTCCAGGAAATGAGGTAATGTTTTAGTATAGACAGTAAAATGTGTGTAATATTTGGAGCTTTTACTGTTTTTCCTGAAAGTTTGACGTTGGCAATGAAAATATTATATATATGTATAAGTGTATATAGTCAGAAATCCCAAACATATGTATGAATATGTACTAGTCAGTTAAAATTTAACATAAATTGAGTTTCTAACATACCCCCACCACCACCCTACATTTTAATGTATTATCTATTTTTTAAATTTATTATCTGAAATATTCAACTAGTCTTGCAAGGAAAAGTAAATGGGTTACTTCATCATAACCAACGTAACTATAGATCCTTTCTATTGATGTTGTTACCACTTAGCAGGACTAGGTTCAGAAATTACAAAATATATCTTTACTATAAAATTTTGAAAGAATTGTTAATTAATTTTACTTAAACTGAGACATAAAACCACTATTACCTCACATGATAATGTTCTTTGGAAAGTAATAAAATAAAAAGGAAGGAATAAAAAGGAATTTAGGAAGTTGAATACTTTACTGCAATCCATCAGTAAGTGTAAGTAAAATAATTATACGCTTATTTATTTGTGAATGAATTTTAAATGAATTATAGGGTAAGGTGGCGTAAAGTGGTTATAAAATCCACGTTTTTCAACTTTAGTGGACAATAAATATAAAAAGTTGTTCAAAACCTTTGGATTTTTTTGGTGGATATTTTACATTACATTCTTAAAGAACTCATCGCATTAAATTTTTGGCAGAATAATTTTTAATTCGTTTGATGGTGCTTTATGTCAGGATATAAAATACTCTGTGCGTTACATAGCCCTTATGAGAATTTTGTTTTTCTTCTTTTTTAGAAATTAACACGTCCTTTTATTTTTATTTCTTCACTTTTTTTACACCTTTGGAAGGTTTGCTATAGTTGTAATTTATATTTTGGAAAAAAAAAAGGTTTCGTATTTTATCATCTAAATCCAAGACATCCTGATCTGTTTAACTTTTTTAAATAATGTGCTTCCTCACTCATAAAAACGTGCAGTTTTTATGTCTATTAATTATTTTAATTTACTGTATGACTTTTATTTCTCTATGATAATCGGAAATAAGGAAAATTAAATTTATATATCATTTTTGTCATTCAAGTATTTATATTTCTTGAATGTCATTCCGTATCTATATATATATATTATTTCTCCAGCCCGTTTTTCTGTCGCTCCGCGATGTCTTCCTTATTCCTTTATCAAATTCCATGTTTTACCTCTCATTTTAAAGCTTATCGTGACGGCTAATGACGAAAAATAGCAAAAATGTACCGCTTTTCTTAAATTTGAGATTCAAAATCATCTAAGAAGAGGTCCTTTAATGGATGTCAAATTTCTGTTGTGTATGATGGCGCAATATATTAACAAGTATACAAACAAGAAACTCTTCTGTTTTAATTGTGTAGAAAATTGGACAGCTTTAGCTGCGTCTGTGTCTCAAACTTATTCAATCGTTAGGCTCTACACATTCATTTATATTATGAATGTGTAGAGCCTAAACAAACCAACCAACAGTAACTACATTTTAAGTAATGTAACTGTTTCGCTATTGTTTTTTTTAATGCTATGCATGCTACTAATAAAAATAATTACCGCTATTATTGTGGTTATTTTATTATTTCGAATATCTAAATAATAGTGGGGGGAAAATTGTCACAGCTATTTGTACTGATGTGTTCAATTATATGTCTTCTTTTGTACCAACACCCGTTTATTTTTCCAAATTATTTTTCTTAATGTCCTTTCTCCCAAATTAGTGTGGAATTCCGCTCGGGTCGACTAGGTTTCTTTAATATTAATAAAGTTTAACTTCTATAAGAAATCTTCTGGATACATATCATCCATGTTGAGCATTCAGTCGGTTGCCTTTACCGACAGAAGCTCTCGTACTTTTGGATGGAAAAAAGGGTTTCTTGTAACCTCGAAATGCGTGCATGACATTTTTTGTAAACTTTGGGCTTGTTTAAAGCTTTTCCTCCCTTTTGATGCAATGATTGGCTGTTTTACTTTTTGAAACAATGTATGTTTCCTCAGCTATCAAAACCATGGCGTTTGTATATATGTATATCGATAATTTTCATACGCAGTTAATGAAACATGTGAACTTTATTGTTTATGCATCACTGTACTTCTTTTTTTATGCGCGCTCGTTTTTCTTCATATAAAGTGATTTTGTTAAATGTTGTTCTTCCGCTTTTGAGAAAAAGTGATCAATCGTAATAAAATGTTGGTTTCAGGTCAATTCGACTAAATGCAACATGATTCCTCATAAGGTTCTCGCCTTTAGGAAGTTCTTGACCATATTTATGGCATATTGACGTGTAAGAAAATAGGTATTGAATGCACTTATTCTTTTGATGCTAAACAAAGTTTGTATCGAAGAAATTTAACTTTAATTTAAACTATAAAAAAAATTTGCATCACTGTCGCATTTAGGACACTTTTGTCGCGTTTACGGAAGCTAAACCCTAAATGCGACAGTGCTAATTTTGAATCCAAGTTACTATATTTTTTATCAATTTACAGTATTACATTTTTCAGTACGATAGCTGGAGTTAAGGGAAATTGAATAAATATATCATTTTTTGCCCTTGAAGTATACCAGGCTACTCATTCAAATGGGTATCTTCAGTGAAATGTATCTATTTCACCAAAAGCTGACCAAGTTGCCGTTTAAAGGAAAAAATCCTACTTTATTCAGTTTCTTATTTTTGTATTATTTAAATTATATTTTGTCTTTTGTACGTTTTCAGAAAATTGGTCAAAAACGGGCCACTTTTCTTCGAAATCGAAACTCCTCATATCAAATACGAGTAAAAGAATTTTGTGCTGGATGAATTATCAACATTTTGGTTATTTTACCAACATTTTAGTTGTGTATACTCGGAAAAGTTTTGGTGTGACACAACACCAAAAGTGGTGGCAATACTTGGACACCAAAAGCGGTGTACGACAACACCATAATTATTTTTGGTGTACTGAGAATTATCCCTGGTGTTTGAGAACACCAAGAACAATTTTTGATGTTTCAGTACACCAAAAATAATTGTCGTGTTTTCGTACACCACTTTTGGTGTCGAAGTGTTGCCACCACTTTCGGTGTTGTGTCAGACCAAAACTTTTTACAGTGTAGTTGCCACCTCTTTTGGTGTTATATTACACCAAAACTTTTTATAGTGTATAACAATGGGGGGAGTTCTTTCATGCCTTGAGGATTTTTACTTGTAAAATGCAAAATACCTTCCTCTTATTAACATTTTAAAATAGAATATAAATGCGCTATGAATGAAAACCCCTGAGAAGTTATTTAAAATCGTAGTTTATTTTCGTATCCGTGATTTTAAGCAACTTTAAATTGATAGTATAGTTCTTTTTCCCATTCATTTCGTAGAATAACAGGAGTTCGGCGGCACCAGAATTTTAGGAAATAAATCTTTCAGATGAATCTCTCCGATGAAAGTAAACACAGAACGAAGTAATTCTTTCCTGGAATCTATTCATCGATCTTTACAAAGATCTTCTTCGATTCGAGAGGCCAAACACCTCATTAGATCCAAGACGAAACACCTATTAAGGAAGAAATGCCCATCGATCAAGTCGAACGTGTTTCAAAAAAAATTCTAATCATATTGTCCGTTCAGGAAACTGTCTGTCTGCTTCGAGATACTTTCACAACTTACTATTTCCGTACTTCCTCTATTTCGAAAAGCAGCATTTTAATCTTTAATACGGGACTAACCACAGTTAGTGGTTCCAAGGCATTAAGCATACTTCAAACATATAAAACTTTATATATTTAGAATTTATACATTATGAAGTTACTCAAAAAGGTGAACAATTTATTATTAAACTACAGTAATTTATACTTAAAGTTAAATTCAGGGGAGAAATGTGTTGTGGAGGTGATAAACTGAAAAATAAAATTTAAAAGAGAAACATATCGTTGCTTGAAAAGAATAGTGACCCAACTCATAAAAGCAACTTTTTCAGTAGACCAGTTTTTAAATTGTTGCGATACGTAATTTATTGTTGTTTCATTCATAAGAATTCCTAATTATTGTAATGCCCCTTAAAAATGGTTAATACAATTCTTTTTGTTTATTTCATGCAGTTTTTGTGCTAGCCTTTTAGGGTTTCTAGAAATTTTAATAAAATTTAGGAGACTTTGAGTTGTGCCTCTTTCGAATAAGAACAACAATTTTTCTGAAACAACAATTTGAGGAATAGTGTAATAACCATGAAAAGGTCTTCAAAAATTGTAACATTGAAATCAATACAGACACAACTCCAAATGTGCCTCTATTGTCCATAATAAAATTTTATGAAAAAAATCCAACATTAACAGCAATACAGACACAACACAAAATGGGTCTCTATTGCTCTATAAGGGACTATATCACTTAGGACCTAATCGGAGTTGTGCCTTTTTTTAATAAAATTGGCAGTATTTACCCACGCAGTAGTCGAAACACAACACCACTAAAGTTATGCCTCTGTTCAACAACAAAAATGGCGTTTTATTTTCATTCTGAAAAGACACTTATGCTATCTACGACTTGGTTTTTTATTCCATATAAAAGATCAATTTTTTAAAAGTATTATCAATTAAAAATCTCTTTTTCGGTATTTTTTGAGTTGTGTCACTATTCTTTTCAAGCGACGATATGTCATGCCTTTCTTTATGTAAATAACGCTACAATCCCACATTTTTATGAAATAATGAAACATTTCAAAACTTTAATTCAAGGGGCGAGGAGTTAAATTAAAGATTTAGGACAACTGAAAAAATTTAGTTTTCTTTTCCTCAAGAATATTTTTAAAAATTATTAATATTATCATTAGGTTTGAGAAACATTTGACCTTACATTTACCAAATATAAGTAATGAACTAATGATATTCTAATCTTGTATAAAATTCCATAATTTAAAGCTATTCTAATGTATAAAGAAAATCGTTTTGGAGGGGACAACCATGTCTGTTTTTGTTACATTTATTATTCATTATTCCCATTGAAACATCTAAAAATTTCTTCTGCAAGCATTAGCAAGTAATACTGTCGCTAAGTGACACTAATGAAATGTAGGTTTCTCTTTCTACTGATATTTATAAACGTATGACTATATGACAATGTTTTGAACAACTGCCTTGTCAAGTTGCTGTTACTCTCAATCTAACCTTTCTCCCAAATTTTGAGTTTCCTTCTAAAGTGCATAAAGCTTAATTATTTGTTTTAATTGCTGAAAAATATTAAATACTTTTCCTAGTTTCTGTGTTATGAGGTTAAAAGCAGTCACTCAAAGATTAAGAGAATGAAGAGAGTAATGGTAGATTCCAACTCTACATGCAGTACATAAGAAGAAAGAAAGAAGAAAATGCAGAATAAGAGCAGCTAAAATAAAGAAAGCAGAAAGGACCTAAGCAGCAGGGGAAAAGAAATAAGGAGAACGAATAGGAAAGGAAAAGTGGAGGACAAACAAAAAGAGTACCAATACCAAACCAGAAAATTTATCATTTTTATACAAAACATGCTTCCCCCATATCTTCAACAGTTATAAGTGCCTGCTACTCGGCTAAAAGCCAGATCAGCTAGATAAACTGTCCATACGTATCAAACTGCCCCTTTTTGTTTCTCAGTATTTTGTACATTTTATGCTATTAGTTACTTTTAATTATAATATAGTTTAATTAAAAAAAACACTATGAGATTCGTTAATATGCATCAGAAATCACGTATCGAATCAAAAGAAAAATTAAATGTCCTTAGAAACGGAAATTATTTTTTTTAGATACAAATTATTATAATGTTATAAACCTTTCAAATAAGCATCATTTGGTTTGCATGCAAAGACCAGAAATCATGTTAATTATTTGTACATTTAGTAATAGTGCTTTTTATTAATTAATGTATCAATATTCATTCCTTATACACAGTAAAAAATCATATTAGAAATAAATATAAATATTTTTCAAAAATTCAGTTATATGTCATTACTAATATTGGAATTATAATAATAATGCTGAAAGAATTACGATATCAACTGTCGGATAATCTTACTGATTTCTTGGACTAAATAATGCCTTAGAAATTAAAAACTTAAACTTTCGATCTATGTGTAACTAATAAATATTATCTGTACCTCAAACTTAAAATGTAAGTTAATTAGCTAGATAAAAATTAGAGGTAGCGAATACAAATAGAACAACATAAGGCATAAGGCACAAACATAAGGTATAAGATTTATATATCGTGAAACTCCTTATGGTGAAATTTATTGACCTTGCTTATCGAAATGAATAAGCAAAAGTAAGGAGATAAAAAGAAAATAAAAATTAACGCGGAAAACAGAATATGCAAAAGAAAAGAAACAAAACAATAACGCTAAAATTAAAAAGCAACGCAAACTCAAACAATTGAAACATCAACTTTAATTTAAATGAAAAACATTTAGAAAATGTAAAAACACCTAAAGACATGATACAAGACCATGCTTAAAAAATAAAAAAAAAGTAATAATAAGAAAAAGCAGCTTTGTACTTTTTACAATATTTACTCATTCACGGTAACCTTGTAATTAGAGCAGAAAGTAAAATCTTTAAACATTCATATAATCGGACTTGAAAAAAAAACAGAAGTATCGGGGGAAAAAAAAAAACAAAGTACAGAAAAAATAGTAACTGGCGTATGATAAATAACTTCATGAAACTCATATTTTTTAATCTCATTGATGTTGATAATACTTTAAAATTTCAAAATCTCAAACTGACCTTACTTTGAGAATGAGTAAACTAAAAAATAAAGAAATGACTGCTTCTGTCACAGATATCTGATAAATATAAACATCACGTTAACTTGGTAGCTTTCGATTAAAAATTCATTTAAATAGGTTTGCTTATTGGATCGTGATGATAAGCTCACGTTGTAAAATCAACTTCCCGACGAGTGAAAGATCCGCTTCACTGCTACACTTCGAAAAGCACATCCCCTGAATTTAAATCAGAAATGACAGCTCCGTTGCTATTAATGACTTTTATGTTTCAGCCATACTTCCTGCTTTTAACTAATTAATATTTATGTGTGTAAGTCAACTTTCAATTTAGAGGTCTAACAATGATTTGTCATTTTTTGCTTTGGATAACAAAGTCTATGCTTTAAACTTGTGTGCTTTAGTAGAAATAAAATATTTTTTTCAAACATTTCAATAACTCAATTGTTTATAATTTTTGCTGTGGATAATTTTAGCCATAAGAAGGGAATAAATGGTTTATCAAAAATGATTTTAACGATGAATGATTAACAATGTATTTTGAATAAATATTTAAATTCATCATTAAATTATCTAAGCTGCCCCTACTAGTAAAAAATAAAAATAACACAATGTGACACCATATCTTATAAGCTGCAAGCATCAACTGAGTCATCTTTTACTGCCACCTGCCCTTTTAAGACACTTTGAAAGTTGCTATTCGCGACCTTTTCAGCAATTTTTTTTTTACGTATGCCATACTTCAAGAATTTACAAATCAAATTTCATTCCCATTTTATCATTTTAATAAACGTCACTGTCAATTTTACGATTTAAAAATTCAAATATTGCGTCGCGTATTCTGACTTAATAGTAATCTTTGGTCTTCTCATTAAGTTGGCGTATCCCACATGTTTTGATTTAATCCCAGACAAATTTGGTTTAATTCATGCATATTATCATGTAGTACTAAAAACCATATGATATATATATCTGAATGCAGTCATGATGTATATGTCATCTATATTGGATTTGTTTATTGTTTTTTATTTTTTATTTATGTCCTTGGTTTAAAATGCTCAAAATTCCATCTGTACTATTTTTAGTTTCAACATTGTTTACGTACATTACAGATTAAATCTTTCATTACCATTTTATAGTCGTTACGATAATATGTAGCAAAAATACCAAAGGGCGAATGTCGTAATTCCGCAAAGTTATATCATTCAAAATGAATAGATAATATAACCGGCATATAAATCTGAAATAACATGAACTACATTATTATCATGAATTATGTATGCAAACGAACCACAAGACTAAGTTATTGACGGTTTTGAAAGAAATGGAAAAGTCACTGAATTAAAGTAGTTTAGAAGAACCACCACAAGTACATAACTGTCGTAATATATTCATAGAAGCTTCCATAAATGATTGAAGAAGAAAAAATAAGATCATGCATTGAATCATTAAGGATCATTTTGCTGCCACACTAATCGAGTAATATCTGAACCAGAAACTTGGTAGACTAGTCTGACCAGTGAAGGAACACTTAAGGACTATTTCACTTTTTAAAATTTATAATAAATTAAAAAAATTATCGTACCTGACAATAAAAGTGCTTTTATTGATGCATCTAATTATTTAGAAAAAATCTGGAGAGCTTAAATAGTACTATTTCAGGTTGTTTTGGGTGTTTAAATGAAAAGTGGTACAATAACCCAGTGAAGGGGTACCTAAGATTTTAATTAATCCATTTCCGATCGAGCATAGAAAGTTTATTAAAATGTTGTGTTATTTTTGTTAAATTTTGCTTAAATTACATTCATTAAGCCACAAAAAGAGTTTCGTGTATTAAAAATAATATTTTAGTTACAGAATGAAATGGTGCGTATACTCACCATTGGCCGTCACCATTGGCCGAATCAATGAAGAAAATAGTTAAAACTGGAAATGGAATTTTGGTGACTATGGTTAATTGTATTGTAATCGAATTATATATTTTTTATGAAAACTTTTTGGATGCAAATGTACTTGGCATTTGAGGCACAGATAAATTGTGTGGTTTTTGCACATTTTACATCGTCTACGGGCTTTTTCCTCATGTTGTCTTATGGTATGTTCGATTCGATCAGTCCGTGTGGATGATGGACGACCTTGATTAGGGTGAGTCATTTGTAATTTATTTTCATCAGATATGTCGTTCTTGCATTTAGATTTTAAAAGGGCAATTGCTATATAAGATTTAATGTCTCTGAGTGCCGTTTTTGTGTTAGTAGAAATTCTATGCAGCTTCCATGAATTTACTATAACGCTGTGAATGATATTTGTAAAAAATGGCCAACAACTTATTAATACTCAAGTGCGGTAACTGATTATGTAAAGCAAAATGTAATAAATAATACCTCAAACTCTTTTTTAAACTATCACTTCTGTTAGATTCATTCTTATGCGATAGGATTCTTAGTAAATATATATGTATCTATATATATACAATTACTATAAATAGTAAATTATATATATACTAGCTGATGTACCCGGCGTTGCACGGGTTTTAAATGCAACGTGTCAATCCTAAGGCAGTATAAAATAATAAGGAAATGAGGTAAACCAGCTGTATTTTACCTGTATGGATTAAAAACCAGAACATTATAGCTCTATACAACTTTTTTTTTAGGTTAGCGATCAAACGTTCATATTAATACACACTTGTGGGCGCTGAAGTTTTTTAAATATGTTTTCAAAGTTAATATTTTTAGAATCGTCATAGCCTGAGGATTAAAATGGTATAAAACGTGTTGCCAGTAAACCCGAATCAGAATTTAGTTTACGTTGAAATGGAAAATGAACCTTTAACCATACCTTAAAAAGTTTTTAAAATATATTTTCAAAGTTAATATGCTTAGAATCGTCATATCCTGAGAATGAAAATAGTATATTCGTTTTAAAATTTGGTCAATATGCAACGATTTTAGCGCAATTTTTGGGCAAATTTGTGGGTCTTACAAACTATGGAATTTTAATTACTACATCTGAAAATAATATTTTCAAGCTTATATTTTCAGAATAAGTATACCCTGAGCTTTACAGAAGTAGTTTTGCTTTCTTTTTATTTTAAAAAATGAAGTGGATGCGAGAATAGATAGATAAACGAAAATCGCAAATATTTTCCCATATCTCTGCTTGCAAGGCGCGGATCCGTACGCCAGGGCGCTGGGGGAAAACTGCAATGCAGGCGTTGCAAAAATCTTTGAAAAATTAAAAAAAATAATAAAACAGGAACTACTTGTCGGATTTTACAGAATTGTAAATCTAAACCATCCTGGAATCCACCTGAAGACACATAAAAAATTTCATTAAAATCGGTCGAGCCGTTTAGGAGGAGTACAATTACAAACACACACAGAAGATCTGCTATTTTCAAAGCAAGCAAAATTTATTTAATTAATAAAGTTTTCATTATAGTAACG
Source organism: Octonoba sinensis (assembly GCA_038502835.1). Lineage (NCBI taxonomy): Eukaryota > Metazoa > Arthropoda > Arachnida > Araneae > Uloboridae > Octonoba > Octonoba sinensis. Next base: position 148,260,046 of record CM076598.1, read on the forward strand.
GAATGGAATTCCGTTTACCTTCAGGGGAATAATAGAAGTTCATATATAATTCCATAAAAAGCTACATAAGTATTTGGCTCATTTTTATGCAGGTTGAGGAATAAATTATAAATTATTTCTTACTACAGTTATAAATGAAAAAAATTTGGATGTATGTATGTTACTCAAACACGCCACAACGGCTGAACGGATATTGATGAAATTTGGTACAGAAATAGATTATAGTCTGGAATAGCTCATATGCTATTTTTTATCCCGTAAAACTTTAGAATTCCCGCATTATATAAAAATGGTGCATTACCCTAAGATGGACGGTGTGGCTCCATAGTTTCAAATGAAATTGAAAGAACATCAGTATTGATCTGATAGCTGAAGTCGTAGAGCACTCGACGCGTAGTCTGCGATACCTGGGTTCAAATCCCAGCCCGGACCAATTTACTTTTATACTCAATTAATAGCACATAGGATACTTTTTATCCGGAAAAAAATTATGGTTCTCGTGAGATAAAATTTTCACAGAGCAAGGGATCTACATAATTTTTTGCATAGTGGTAGTTTACGGGACAAATAATGACATTGGCTACTTTTTGCCCCGGAAAAATGTGCGATTCCTGTGGGATAGATTTGTTTTTGATTTTCACAGAGCAAGGGATTGGCAAGATTTTTTGCATTGTGGTAGTTTAGGAGTTAGAGAATGACACAGGCTACTTTTTATCTTGGGAAAATGCACGGTTCTTATGGGGTAGCATAGCAATTGTATCCTACGTGAACCGTGTATTTAAAAGGAGTTTCGTTAAAGTTTCTTTAAATAGAGTTTTATCATTAGCCTATTATTCCGGAATGGGACTCGAAGCCAGGTCCCTCCACTACTCTCCAAATTCTCTACCACTTAAGTTACCAGCCATATCTTCATTTCCTTTCAATTTCATCTATAACTATACAGCCACACCGTCTATCTTACGGCAATGTACCATTTTACTGTAATGAAACCTAAATTTGAACCTTTTTAATAGATAATTTATAAATTGAGTAAAAATATTTTTAAAATTTTTTTTTTCTTTGAAAATGACCGTTGTGTATAGTTGCGTCCTTATACTGTGCTTTCCAGCCCAGAATTGACAAAATATTTACGGCCCAAAAAAAAAATTTTTTAGTGCCATACTGTTAAGTTTTTTAGGCCATCGACGCATCAGTGCCGTTCAATTTTGCTTAGGACTTCTGCCGCACAAAAATGCGGCGCTCAAAAGCACTACTTTTATGATATTCTTAAACATATATCAGGCCGTCATTTCTCACACATACACATCAAAATTTCCACGCGAACGAAGTCTTGGGCAACAGCTAGTAGACAAATAAATATCAATATATTTTCAATGTGGCAATGGAACGGAATGTAGATCTGCTTAATCATTTAAAGCCAATCTGTACTGCTTTAGATTAAATTACAAGCAGATAATATAAACAGCCGAAGCTATTACAAGTATTCTGAAAAATCTAGAAAATAACCAAAATCAGCAAGATAAAGTAATTAGAATATACCTTTTTAAGAAAATATGAACAAACATTGTCGCCTATATATTTTATTTATTTTTTATTTAGCCATCTCTATCCCCAAAATATAAAATAAGAAATTTAACAGGGGTAATAAAGTAAAACCCCGTTAAAACGCGGGTCTCGGGGGACATGTTTAGCACCCGCGTTATAGCATAACCGCAGTATAGTGAAACTATACTGCGGGAACCATATTCACGAAATAATACTCCCTTTTGTTGCATCATTTTTAACTTTATCAATTACTCGTAACTTTTCTTCTATAGAATTATTTTTTCTTTTCTTCTTTCCTACTATTTTATTCACTGTGATTGCTGTGCAAGAAACACATCTCAACTTTGCAATCAGTCTATCAAGCGATAGGTTATAAATCAACTGTGATCAAAGAGAAAAGGGGCTTAAAAATCTCTTCATGTAATGAACATGGGATTGTGAAGGGAGAGAGGTCTTAAAAAAAATAAGATTTGGAAGGGGAAGAACGCACTTCTCATAGAAACAATGCTTTAAGCCAGCATATACTGCAGAATATGTTTACTTTTCAGGAATGCTAAAGAATCTGGAATACAAAGGTTAATAGCGCTATAAAAGAAGTTACACACGCTTCACTAGACTTCTGAAAATGGAATAGTTAAGCATTGAACTGAACAGTTCCTGACAGATTGAGCTCCGCCATGTCAAGAGAAACAAGTCAGAGCCAGTCAGGGCGATTGCACCCGATTTTCACACCACGCTATATAGTGTAATAGGTAGAAAGACAGAAAAATCATAAAAAAGGTGTACATCAGGCCTATCACAAAAGGGCTTTTCTGTTAGTGTTTGTGGTGGGCGGATGAGAGCTCTTAATCTAGAATATTTGTGTGCTCGGGCTGGCTTCATTTACAATGGTAAATAAGGAATCACCTTTAAATGGCAATGATAAACAGTTATTTAAACGTCGGGGAACATGATAGTCACTGCGGTATATCCGATTCCGCGGTATACTGAGGCGCGGTATACCACGCCTCAGTCAGTTTCAAAAAAAGAAAAAACAATACTTACAACGTCCATCGCTCTCTCGTCTGCTCCGAAAGCAAGAAGGTACTGATAGATTTCACCTCCATCTGGCAGAAAGGCAGAGTAATGTAGAACAGTTCGGCCTTGCTGTAGAAGATATATTTCCATAAGTTAACATCAGACCACCGATTTTTGTGTTAAATCCGTACATGTATATACCTATTACGATAATAGGATTGGTAACAATAGCACAAAACTTTAGTCAACCCCTTCTTTCTCTGTTATTGGACCGCTGTACACGATTAAACATATATTTCAACTTATTTTTGGAAATTTATGTATCAGGGTAAGAGCCTTTTCTTAACTGGATAAAGTGAGATAGTTTATAACTTTAAGTTTCCTAAAACTTTCAAGAAATGATAGTGGTACTGTAATTAAAAGGAAATACAAGAAGGTTTTACACGACGAAACTTTCGTCGTGTTTGACAAAATGGCTTCGTGAAAAATGCTCCGAGTAAACCTTTCGTCAAATTGACGAAATTTGTGTAGTAACTTTTTAAAGGCACGTGAACACACGAGGAAAGAATCGTAGTAAATGACGAAATATGTTTGGCGATTGAAGAATCCACGAAAGTGAGAGTTCTATTTCTGAGAGTGCAAGAGTAAAAATTGTAAACAGGGCCAAAAGAATGATGGGTAAAGCCGCTTTCCGAAAACCTCTTTTCTTTTGTAAACGGGTTTTTTTTTCCAAGCGTTTTTTTTTTTTTTTTTTTTTTTCGGAATTGGAGAGGGGATTTGCGAGTTACAAAAGTGTTATATGAACGGGGCTAACGGGTTGAACTCTTGGTGGTTTCAGAGCAGCGATGGTCATAATCGAGCGATTTCATAATGGAATGATTGAATTTCAAGGGGTCCTAAAAATCGTATGATCAGAAATCGAGAGAATTTCTCGAGTTGTTTCATAATCGAACGATTTCAAAATTCTATGACCATCTCGGTTGGTTTTAGCGTCGAATGAAATCCTCGTGTGTTTTCAAATACAGGGTGTTCAGAAGTAATGACCCGGTTTTGAAGGGTTATAAAAAAAACAATGCAGTTTGAGACTTAACTTTTTATATTTTGATCTGTATATAATCCCATTTTTTACATTAAGTTTTGAATACCACTTCAGCAAGAGGGTGGCAATGCACTGATGCAGTCTATTCTGCCACGCAGAGAGCTCGAGCTCTTTGTGTGCATTTCAATATTCCGCGTAATGTTATGGACCCTAGCAGAAGCTTGTGTATGTCGGATTATTTAAAGAAGAAAGTTGGGAAACATCACCCCCAGACTTTAGAAGAGCTGAAGGACCGAAATATCGAGGAAATATCCGCCGCGTCCTTTGAAATGTGCAGAAAGTTTTCCAAAACTTCAGAAATAAACTGCATCAGTGTATTGCTGCTGAAGGCCACCATCTTGATGAAATGGTGTTCAAAACTTAATGTTAAAAAATGGGATTATATACAGATCAAGATATAAAAAGTTTTAAGTCTCAAACTGTATTTCTTTTTTATAACCCTTCAAAATCGGGTCATTACTTCTGACCCACCCTGTGCATCTTTCGTTTATGCCCATCACTAGGTCAAATCAATTTGCAGCATTTTACAAAAGGTGCACTCCATATAATTTTTTAAAATGGGATCCAATCTCAATCGTGTCAACCATATTCTACCACTAGAATTTTTCTTTTCACTTCCTCTGTTTAATAGGACAATGTCTTTTAAAATAAAGCCAAGTTCAATAATTTAGATCAGCGTTTCTAGCACATCAAATAGTTTATTCCAATTTCGTCAAAAGTCTACACTGGCAATTCATTTGCTCCAAATATTTCATTCATCTCAGCTGCGAGCAGAAATGTAGTTATTATTCAGTGTGAAAAATTTCTTTTCCAGAGTTTTGCTTCTTTTAAAACTATTCGCTATTGTAAATTTACTACCTCGACTCTTTATTTAAACGACGGTAAAAGTTCAGAACTTCCTTCGCGTGATTAATGAACGAGATACCCATTAAAGGGAAATATTCCTAAATCACAATCAGGCTTGAAATTAATCACTTGTAGTAAGCTCTTAAATTCAAATCCATTACAAAGTCAGTCTCAAGGAACTCTGTTAATGCTTCTAAAACTATTTGTAAAATGAAGTCGATTTTAATGACCTTTCCTCTTGCGTATATTTTTACGTGAATAGTTGTTGAAAGCTAATGTTTAAAATCAATCGTTCTTTATTTGGAAGAAAATAATTAAGCAGACAAAAACAAGGAATTAAGATGCAAAGCGAAACAAACTTAACTGGACTAATTCTTTTCTCCACCTCTCTAGGTTGGATGAGTATTCATAGGTATTCTTCTTTTGGAGCATATAATTCCAATATGAAACGGAAGTAGTTCAACGGAAGTTTCGTTTGGAATAACATTATCAGCTTTTGGGATCTAACGAAATGTGGCTAACAGATGACTTGCTTGTCAACGCGCTGTGGGATGTTGTTAACCACTATACTGTAGGAACTTGATTAACACTAAGAATATTCGCTTTTTATTCATTGAAATATAATATCAATTAACGTACAGTAGCCCCTCGTTATATTGCGCTTGTCGGGGGATAGTAAAAAAGCGCGATGTATGTGAATGTGCGGTATAACCGATGCAGTTAGAAAGAACTCAAAAAGTACTAGTAAATTGAGTGTTAAAGTAAATAAAATAATTTTTGAGAAAAAAAATAGAACCGACTTCAAAGCAGAGCAACTATAAATTTCGCTAAAAAGTAAAAAATAAATTCATTCTTTAAACAACATCGATGTGACTTTTAAACATAGTTTTAGAAATCTGTGCAAAATTAGGAGTCTAATTACCATTACGCCATGTGTTACTTCATCTCGGAACTGTTGCTAATTCTGGGCCGGGCCATTTATATTCACAATTGATTAATCATTAAAAAAGATTTTATCTATTCTAATTTTGCACCGACTTCTAAAACTATGTTTAAAAGTCATATCGATGTTGTTTAAAAGAATGATTTTTTTTTTTTTTTTTTTTACTTTTTAGCGCAATTTATATTTGCTCTGCTTTGAAGTCGGTTTTTTTTTTTCAAAAATTATTTTATTTTATTCTTTTTAGTGTAAATATTTTTTCTATAAATACTTTATTTTTCGAGAAATCCATATCAAAGGACCAACCTTCTTTGAATGAATGGCACTAAAAACTAATCATTTGTATCATAAATTCAGTTTAGAAGTTGATTTTAGCAAGCAAACTGATTAGATTTAATTTTTGCCTCAGAGAAGCCTTCAGTTGAACTGTTGCTATAATTGCTTTTAATATTACAGCTCAATGGCAACAAACTCTTTTTTTAACAATGACTGTTATATTTATTAATAGTTTTCCCCAACAAAAATTATAAAAATTGGTTCATTTAGTCAAAAGTCATGGATGAAAAAAACCAAAAAATGACTATCTTTCTGCCCATAACTTTTTTTCCAACTATCGAATCGGGTCAAACGAAGGTACGGGACCTATGGAAAACCACCCTCGATCGGTTAAAAAAAAATCATGAAAATCGGTTCATCCGGTGCGAAGTTATGAGTGGACAAAAAAACAAAAAAAAAACGACATACATACAGTACGAATGTATAACCTCCTTCCTTTGTGAATTCGGTTAAAAAATTAGTTTAATCTTTCATAATGACAATTTTCTTAGTAATAATAGCAAATAAAACTAAACTGTTTTATTTGCTATTGTTATTAAGAATCTGTCTCTTTCATTCAATGGGCGTTAGAATCAATACAAAAAGAAATGTCAAGTAAAGCGTCAACTGGTTTGAGTAGAATCCTTCTGCAGGCATGTAAGTTTGGGAATGGGAGGAGAATTCTTGCAGGGGCTTTTAACTGCAGCAAATTCAGAAGAAAGGAAAACATTTCTGTTCGATTGCTTTGTTTAATGAAGAAAAAGGGCTATACTGAGAAATGCAATGTTTTTACTTTTGAGAGCCCAAACTTAAAATTTTGGGAGACAAGGAAAAAGCGCGATATATCCGGATGAGCGATATAACGAGGCGCGATATAATGAGGGGTTACTGTAGTCGAAAAAATAAAAGTAAAACGAGCGGCAGAGCGACAAATTACTTTTTAATGTTTCTTTTGCAACACCTGTAAACTTGTTGGGAAACCGAGGAAAAAAACTATTGAACTTTATTTTTTTTTCTTTTTAAGATGTAAATTTTTTATTGTATTTAATATTTTCATTTTTTCCTACTTTCCTGTAAAGGGTTTTTAAATAAAGTAGGAAAGGCTTCATGCATCGTGAAAATATCGTTAAATGTAAAGAAGTCAAAATAAGTGAAGTAATTAAATAAAGATTGAAAAATAAAAAATTTGAAAGTAGGGTTTTGATATGGGGGAAAATGTGTCTGTCGGTCTGTCTGCCATCTCCCCTCCCAATATCTTTTGAGGGGGAATTGTCCGATTCAAGGTTTTTTTTTCTTTTGCATTTTAAAGATCTCGACAAGGACATTTCCATACTTTATTTTTTGATTTTTACAATTTTTCGTTCCATCTTGAACAGTGGAAAAAATCTTAACATTCGTTCCTATGAGGAAGTATGAAGCAATTATAAAAACCTTGGCCGTATGATCCAAGCTCTTTTCAACAAGCTTATTGGAAGGAGCTATCGTTGTGAAATAGTTTTTGATTTGAGAAATTTTTGGTTGAACTACTCAATTTTGACAAAAAAAATAACATTAGCACCTACGGGGAAATTGCAATCCTATATCAATCCTGATCTAACAGATGAATTAGCTTGAAAAAAACTAAACAAAAGTATCTTATGACGTGGAACATGAGATACAAAGTTCCCCCACAACTAAACGAGCCTATTTTACCATGAAACGTTTTGATCTGAATTTTAAGGATATTTATGAGCTCGGTGTTTTCGCAAGCATCAATAATGCTTGTGCAAACATCGCTCTCAAAATTGCTTGCACGAACTCGTTTGTGCAAGCATGCTTGTTAAACATGTTGGAGCGTTGTAGTCCCCTTAGAAAACATTATCAGCAGCTTCACTTTTACTTTAATTCCCAAATTACTTTCAAGCGAAATTCCCGTATATCTCGCGCTCTCCGCGTTCTTTGTGATATTCAATGGGAGCTGTTGAATACCCAGAATAAATGTTTTATATTCGTTTCAATACTATATGAATTAATGAAAAATGATATTAAAGCGAACAACTCAATGCAAAACTACATTTTTATATTTTCTCCCCATTATTTTCAACTCTGGCTAAAAACTTAGTTAATGGTGCATTACATGGCAGAAGTTTAACTTATTCCTAATCGGGCCTAAATCAGGATGAAAGTCGCCTCTCTTTAAGCTTCGCCTCTCTTGAAGGTCTTTATCCGAAAGAGTATCAACAATTTTGAACGAAGTAATTCACAGTAGAAATACAAGATGCATCAAGATAAAACTCTTAAAGTGTTTCTAAAACTATCCGTAATAACGACGTTGAATAAAAAATTTACGAAATGAAAAGAAAGGGAACCAGCATGACACTAAAACTTTTATTCAACGATTTTACGCATTCATTTATGAAATAACTTACGTGGTCCCTTATGTGAATGACACCGGGATACCTTTTGACGAGATATTCGATAACATCTTGATGACCAAAGATGACAGCTTTGTGCAGTGGGCTAGCTCCATTGTGATCTCTGCAAAAGGCAAGTTTTTTTCGGTCTATGAGGTGCTGAACGTCACGAAGTCGTCCCTGAGAAACAGCTTGATGGATTTCTTTGATTTTTGTCTGAAACAGTATGTAAACATTTAAGATTCAAAAAATAACTTTAACAGAAGCATATTTTGAATATTTTGCTAAAAATTAAAACTACACAAAACAAAGACTTTTTACAGTAAAATTTTTTTTCAGACTATTTGCTCAGAGAGGACAGATTACAAACCTTTCTCTCACAAACAGGTACCTGAGTAATTATTATAACCATTACTAGCGTAGAAGAGAGGGGATATCAGCTCATTGATTGATCAGGGTCTGAAGAGACTTTAAAAAATATATATGTATAAAGGTATGAGACTTTAGAAAACATAAAAAATGGCAAAGCATTTGGCACAGAATATAGAAACTTATAAGGATGCTTTGTAATAAAACGTACTTTTTAAATTTTTGTTCAAGATGCCTTGTAAGCCCATCTTCGATATGCAACAAGCCTTCCTTCCATTCAGTAACAGTGAAACAAACACGGTAGGGATTTTCTTTATTTTGATTGGGACTATAATATAAATATACATTTTTCCCTGTTACCGAAACAAAACTTATAAAAGCATTGCATGCAGACTAAAATAAACATGTATGAGAGCACTTCTGGCTGAAACAATATCAAAAGTCGACGTTAATTCAATAAAAAAAATTTTTATAAACGAGTGAAATAGTTTTGGATTACTACTTCTTCGAGAAGTTATAAACATCTCTAAAATGAGCAAAACTACTTCGAAAATGTATTATATAAATGCCTATGCAAGACAAGGGAAAAAACAATCTAAGACAAGACTTCTGGGTCGCTGATAATAATAATTAGCAGCTACCCAGCTAAAGACGGCTAATTGATCATTAGTAGCTACCCACAGGAACCAATCGAAAAACCGACGAAGCTGCTTCTATCGCAGTACTATCGGTTTTAATCAGTTTCGTATGAACGTTATTTGTACCAGTTAACAAAAATATTGAAATAAATGAAATTTAAAATACATGACAAAGTCAAACAAAAGGCGCCATCTACCAATGATGCGCATAAGCAAAGACGAAAATAGAAATAAAGAAATAAAAGAAATGCAAGCCTGTGAAAAGTAAGGGATGGCTCTGATATCATTAACTAAATTAGAGCTATTGCTTAGAATGTGGAAAGAATTTTTAAAAATAGAGATCAGACGGGGATGAAACTTTTTGAAGGATGTTACTGGACAAAAATCGAAAGTGGTCGGAATTCCAACAATGTTGAGCAATACTTAATTTCTCCAATTGTTACTTCTGCACGCAGCTTCTGTGCTCGTTCAGGCGAATTTTTACAGCCCGTTTAGTCTGACCAATGTATGAGGGACCACAATTACAATTAATTTTATAAATGCCAAAACTGTTAAGCGGTTGAATATGACCCTTAAGTGAAGAGAAGGACAGTTTGTTAACCGGAAAGAATATAACCTATAACTGAAAACGTCTCAAAATTTCAGCCACTTAATAATTAACAGAAGGAAAAAATGACAAAACAACCAAATTCTTAGTAGAAAATGGTTTTTTTAATATACTATTACACCGAGATCTTTTAGACACTTTGTAAGAAATGAAATCGATTAAAATTGGCAGGATAACCTGTATCAATAGCCACAGCTCTAAGATAGTTGAGTTCAGCTTTAAGAAGTTCAGGAGAGGAAAAAAATATTTATAGTACCATGAAAAGCAGAGCATTTTTGATTAGGAGGGGGACAAGACAACCTATGAAGAGGTAAAAAAAAAAAAAAACAGCGAAAAGTTTACATAACACCGTTATTTCAAATCCTAAATGAGCATAAAAAACCTGAACATCAAGGAAGGCAAGACAGTTGTTCTGCTCAATTTTCTCAAGAAAATTGAATGTGAGGAGCGGTGAAATTCATAAAAGACAAGACTTCATCGACATTAAGCAGATTGCGGTCCATTAGGACAAAGCAATCATCAACATAATGACCATAAAATTGAAACTGTAATTGTTGAAACATTTTAACCTCAAAATATTGCATTATAAATCACTCAAAAAAACTGGCTAGAAGGGCTCCCATAGCCAAACCATCCAATATAGAGAATAATTTAGCGTAAAAAATAAAAGAACGCTTTAAGCAAGTACGAGTTAGTAAAATTAAATCCTCAATTTCTTATGAACTAAAGTGAAATTTGGCAAGCCACTTCCCAAGGCAAATTAATGAGCCCTCAACAGGAACATTAGTGAACAAAGAGTTAACTTCTAACTCTGACTGAAATTTTAGGAACAAAGCCATGTAGTTTTTCAACAAAATCAACAGAATTTTTGACCGTGAACAAATTTTGATTTCTTAGAGGAGAGAACACAGAAACAAAAAATTTAGAAATATTATAGGAAAAAGTACCAATCTTAGAAGCAATCGGCCTAAAAGGAATACCATCTATGTGAACTTTAGGTAGAGCATTAAACCTAATACAATTAGCAACAGAAGGAATAACAGGGCTTTCAACATTAGAAGGAATAGAATGCGCAGACTTAACTGCAATCTTAATGGCTCCTTTAATAAGGATCTTTATAGATTTCAGAATAAGAACCACAAAGAATCATACCTTTAGTTTCGTCAACACAGGAATATTTGTTAAGAACAATAATTTGACCCTCTTTGTCAGACAGTAATTACCAGTTCACTCCTTACTTTTTTGCTTACTTCATTTGTCGAACAAATTCTAAATTTTTTTGCATATGCATAGACATACTAATCAGCAATTTAAAATGTTATTTATTACTTTCTGACTTTTACTTTAAGCACCCTTTATCTGTGTTAGAAACTAAACAGTTTAAGTTGTGAAACATCTCATTTTGCTTGATACGTGTACTTTCAATTTGTTCAAGTCCACTGAACTACAGTCCTTTTACTACACAGATTCCCGTAGTTTATTTTATCGAACCCTTTCAACGGAGGCCACGTTGATTACCTGGATTGAAAGCATTACACGCTATCCTAAATCCCACACAAAGCACTAGTACAAATCCGACCACTTGCTATAGTGTATTACTGGATTTCCAAATGCCAATTATGTAGTATGTTTATTGACACTCTTCTCCTAATCGTAGGGTTGTTCCCTATTCAATTCCATCTGATATTGCAATGATTATCGCGATACTAAATGTAGACTGAAATTTCGTTTCATTTCTGCTTCTGAGAATATAGAAGAAAAGGAACAATAAGTGATACTAAGTGAAACATAACTTTGTTTTACAAAATGAAATGCAATTTACAACATTGAAAGATGTGTCTTTCGATACGTAACAACAAATAACTATCGCTTACTCTCCAACTCATTTTCATCCAAGCAGATCTTTATAATACTTTTAAATATATAATCTTTATATATTTAAAAGTAAATATAAACACACATCTAAAAGTAATTAAGGATTTTGCCTCATCGAGAATATATTTCATTTATTTTTCTGAACATACAAAAGATTCAAATAAAAGTGAAATTTAATTCATTTTACAAATTAGTTGATCAACTCATTTCAACGAGTTGACTCAAGATACATATTGTGTTACTTTTAATCGATTCCTTAAAATATTTAAAGCACTCTAAAATCAACTTTGATTTGTAAACAAGTAGAAGTCACACATGGAAAAGCTTATGTTGACAGTAGGTATAACATGTAGCCTAAATCTTTTATTATTAATCTAAACTAAAATGTTCTCCGGAAATTTGTTCAATGTGAATTCAAAACAAATTTAACAAGAGGACATGAAATCAATAACATCTCGCTGTATATCCGGTTGTTTGCCCCCATATTTTCTCTTTCTTTGCAATATCAATAAATCATTTACAAATATATCCCATTTTTAAAAGCACAAATAGAAAAAATTGAAATAGTAATTTGTTGAATGAAAACTATGAAAAACTCATTAAAGTCTGGGCTATGTATTTATGTGTATAATTATCTAAAAATTTATTTTAGACATACTACCTTAGAGTTATTGCAGCTCTTTTTGCACTGAAATTTTCAAAAACCTCAACAAAAAAATAGGCAGTATAATGTTTTTTTAGGCTTGTAAATGATTCTGTTCTGTGATATTCAAAGTTAAGTTTCTTTCATACTCCAATTATTTCAGGGAATCTTAAGTACTGAATTGATTTACTTAAATTCTATGAAAATCATCCCGGATTGTTTCCAGTTTCTGGAAAAAAGTTCAATTTTTAATGTTTTACCAAAAGTTTCATCTCTCATATGCAAAAAAAAAAAGGAAAAGAAAAAATAAAAGAAAGTTCGTTAATGTCTAGCGGTTAGAGCGTCGGATTTCCACCTGGAAGGTCGCGCGTTCGATACCCGCTGAAAACATACCATGTACACTTGGGGATACGTGCATGTAAAATCAGTGGACCCCACTACCTCGCCCCGTGCGCAAGCAACCCTAAGGCCTCGGCTAACAGGTAGGAATCTGGTGGAGAAAAGTATATAAAGGTAGTTATCCCTGTAATTGGACAAAACTGTGTTACATGTCGTTACAGTTAATGGAATGGGAGTTGATATTAAACCTAAATTGTAATTTTAGCCTTTTTCTCTATTACTGCGAGGTATAATTTCAGACAAAAACAAACTATCTCTATTGATTTCATTCTATTATTTTTTCGACAGTTTCGCCTAATGGTTTTCATTTTCACTTTTCTCTGTTTACATATTATTTCACTGAGTGAAAGTTTTATCATAGAAACACAATTAGCCACTAACGATAATAATGTCAGCTCAAAATGCTAATATTCATCAGAACTGACCTCAGATTTATTTGTTTTATACTCAGTTCATACATCAGTTGAATGATGCAAGAAAGAAATTGGGGGAAATAATCTTTCAATGACCTTATCCTATTTCTTAAACACATATTTAACGTGCATTTAATAATTGTACACAAATGCTCTTCTGCTTTTGTAGGTATGACAGTTCATGTACTAGTATATACAACACAATCCACATGAACCAACGACCATTATGAGATGCATTTTTATTCACTTTGTCTAAGAGAAAATAATAAAATTAACCCATTTTCCCCATTTTATATATTATAATTATGCTTCCTGTGAACAATTATGCCGTTCTCAGGAACACTGTTAGAAATTTCATCATGAAATTACGGTTAAATAACCGGCAGCAGTCTGTCCATCTAATTCACCGTTTGGAACATTTTTCTATCTTTACGGGACCTAAACCATGTGCAATCAGCTTGGTTAAAAAGCCGTAAATACAAAAGTTTACGGTTTTATAATCATTTAAAAATGGTTTCAAAACAAAATTTTTACCGTTTTTGAACCATTTCGAGGCGTAGAAACCCTAAACGAAGCGTGCGGGAATCGAACCCGGGTGTATACCAACCTTGCGCTCTAGTCATTCGGCCATTTACACCACGTAAAGCGGCCGTTTATTTCTCAATAAATCTTCTTTTCCAACAGGCAAACTGCCTTAAAATTGAGATTTCAGTTTTTGATTGGATCTAAATTTATTTTTGGTCTAAATTTACTGTATATTGACGAAAATCATTTTATTTGTTGCAAAAATTAAAATACAAACAAGCTTCAGCAGCTCAAATTATGGGTTCGCTCATTCGCAAACAGTTCGGAAATCCGATGTCTCCAATTTTTGATTTACGAGGGTATGTGTTTCTATTCAGTAACCACAGCTTAAGCCGCTTTTTTTTCTTCTTCTTTTTTTATATACACATGCATATTTGAAATGATAAATCTTTATTCATATTTTAACAACAACGTACGACCGGTAAGGTTTCGCAACCAAAATGGACGCCCGATTCTTATTGAGCGCTTGTAAATTACGGTTAGTTAAATGTTCTTAGGAGAAACAGAGAATAAACGATTTTTTTCACAATCAGCGGTTTGAGTACCATCTTTTTAATGGTTATTCAACTGTTGTAATTAAATATGGTAAAATAACAATCAATTTGAGGATCATTTAGGAGATTCGGGGCTCAACTATAAGCACACTGAATGTAACTAAGCCAGAACAATTAATGAACAATCCATTGTTAAGACCAAAAGAGCAATTATTGCAAACCTGTGAAACAAAATTATTTGATATTATGATTATTGCAAATAGTTAACATTTAAAAATATTCCTCTCTTGCTTGGGAGGGCAGAATTAATTGTCCTAACACTAGTTTACGTATGAGGTGGTAAGAAACATAAAGATGTAAGTCAAGCGTTTAATATTTTGAGGAAAACGGTATTTTCCATTACAGTTTGAACGTTACGGTATTTAATAGGAAAAACTAATGGTGTCATTTGTTGATAAATTTAGAAGTATTATTTAGTTTACTGTAAATAAAGGTGACATCCAATATTAAAGAAGATGGAGCGCATTACATTATCAAAAAATAATTTACTTACACCAGTACGTTTCTCGCCGCCTCATATATTAGGAAAATTCTCTGTTCAGCTCATAAACACTGAAGATGTGCACACGTGAACATTCCTTGGTCTGTAAGTACGTTTAAATATTTTTAGTGTCGAAATAACTGCAAAAATAATGTCGCAATTTATAAAATTTAATTAAGGGAACGGGGCATTTTCCCAATCTTTGTTATGAAATTCCCTCACGACCGAATAGCATTTAGAATGGAAATACTTTTTTTCATTTTATCGTGCGCTCAAAGATTTGTATTAAAAAGAAATAATGCAAAAAAGAAGTCGATTTTGCGTTCACGGTTGAAAATTTAATTTTTAAACGAATTTTTTCCATACGAGACACCGATAGCGATGACGAAAACTCCTTTACGATTCTAAGAACATTTTATATTTTTAAAATTGAAAACACTATAAATTATTACGAGCTTTGCCTTAAAAAAAAAATCAACGCATAGTCTCTTTTATTTGTTCCTTAATATCTTAACTTCTTTTCAGTATTATTCTTTACTATAAATTTACTATTTATATTGCATTTTCCAACCCTTTACAATTATTCTAGACGTAAATTCGCGTCTTTCAAACTACTTCTTGCTTCATTATATTGAAGTTACGTCAGTACATGAAAGAAGGTTTAGTAGTGTAAATGCACGCCTATGAATTCATGCTTTTAATAGAAGCCGATTTGAAATGATACCATTTCAGTTCCAACGAATTCCAAGCTAAAAGTAGGAATAACGTATGTATTTAATTCCATCTATGAAACAAAAGAGGAAAAAATGTATCAGATATTGTTACATAAGTGTTTCATTAAACGTTACCAAACTTGCATAAAACTTGATGGAATACAAGTGAAGCATCATACTGAAATTTGAGATAAAAATATTGAATATTTGATAAATTATGAACATTTAAAGGAATTAATTTTTTAGTGAGCATGCGCGAAAGTCACCCGTGCACAGGGCAACTCATAAGAAACACTTCAGTTGAATGTCGTCAAAATTTAGAAATATATCGGTAATTCATTGAGGCGTATTTCAAAATTTTTTAGAAAAAAACTACTTTTTAAAGGGATGCTCACAAATCAGTCGCAATTGCTTGCAATCATTCAGTGCATTTATGCTGTCATTTGAGATAAAAAAATTTTTATTTGTGAAGAATTCCTTCCCATCCTTACCAAGAACATGAATGGAGACGGTTTGTTCACAAACATTCAATCAATCTAGCCCCATGGTGTCAATTATACGTTATCGCGTAACACTGGCAAATTTAAGCCTTGCGAAACGAAAGTGAGTATCAAAACATGTAGTGATTGTATTCATTTGTAAAATAAAATAGTCAAATCAAATAACCTCGCCACCACGTGGCCCACTGTCGACACGTGGTGGTGGGGCTAGTGTGGACATTTTAAAATTAACTTTATTCAGCTTCCAGTGGTAAAAATGTTAGTTTAATATGAAGATCATATGGTAACACAGTGTAAGCAACCATTTTTGATATGTAAACTGACGCTTTAAAAATTGAAGAACTGGAAAAGAGTGACAAAACAAAAATCAAAGAAGGAGATTTTTTGTTCAAATTTCTTCATACGTTGCAAAGACGTCAGTGCCAGCACATTTTAGACATCTTTCAAAAAGACAGAATGCTTATCATGCAGTTTGCTAAGTGTGTAAACACTAATGGGTTAACATTAAAGATTTTTTTTACAAAAAATGTATTCTTACAATTTATTCAAGATTTAAAACCAATTGTAAGGTTAAGTTATTCATTGACAAAAATAAAAATTAGTAAATGAATTCTAACATTTCAGTTTTTACAATTTAGTGATTTCCTTTTTTTTTTCCCTTTCATCCTAGCTTTTTTTTTTCTTTTGAATTTTTGTAGTGCACTCAAGCTTGTCTTAGAAATAGATTCCTGACATACCCAACTGCAGTCTTTCAGAACAAAGACACATATCAGGTAAATAACTACGTAAAATGCACTTTATTAGATTAACAGTGCTAAGGAACATGCTGTTTAGGTTAAAATTTATTTTATTAAGATTATATAAATTTTTAAAAGTTGTATTAGATTGTCTGAGTTGGTATTCTATATTTTCCACACTAACCCCACAACATGTGGCTAGTGTGGACAAAAGCAACTCGTTTAAAAAATATTTTATTAAAAAACTGTACAGCCGAATGAATTTCATATATCAGCCGAATTAAAGGTAAAAATCCAAATTCTTGTAAAACATACTTGATACGTAAAAAATTGTATACAGTACATTTTTAAATAAAATTTATAAAATTCTCCACACTAGCCCCCTTCTTCCCTACTGCTAATAGTAAATACAGTGAAACCTGTGTAAGTTGACCACTTGCGGTGCAGCACTTTAGTGGTCAACTTAGACAGGTGGTCAACTTACAAAGGTGGTCAACTTTAGAGGTTTTACTGTAATAGTAATGTTTTTAAAATTTGAATCATTTTTAAGGAATACGGTTCTAATACCTGATACATTTCCGAGTTAAATAAAGCTCAATTTATTTGTGAAAACGAAATGTGGTGTTACTGAAATTAACTGCAGTGTTATTGAAAAACGGAGTGTTACGGTAGTGTTAATGAAAAAATGCATTGAGATCTTCGTGCTTTTGAGACAAAATTTAGTATGTTTTCGAAACGAAATTTCATGCTTCTTGGGATCATTCATTTTGATTGTCAAAAGACACTGAAAAAAAATTAATTTCGTGATTGAATTTGCGGAAATAAATGAATGCACTGACTGTAAATCTTGTTGAAAGAAAAGATGAATTAGTCGCGACAGAAAAGAACACATATTTCCATAAGTCTGACTCAATTACACCGTTCTGCCACCAAACAGGAGGCTGTTTTCAAGTTTCCTCAGAAACAGTTGAAAAAATCATTAACGGAATATTCCCTAGTATACAATTTGATGTTAATGGAACAAGAACAATTTAAACCAAAAAAAAAAATGTAATGTCCATAGATTCGCTACTTTATACAACATTTAGCTGTTTTTGAAGTAAAAACTCGTGTTTTTGCATAGAAAAATCAAAATAAAAAAAGATACATATCCGTGCAGTTTAATTATTCACTTAAATAATTGCACAAAAGCAATAATTGCTTGAAAATCTCCGGAAGAACGTGCGTGCCGTAACGTTAAGATTAATGAAAAGCTAGGAGAAACAGTTATCGAAATATATCAACCAACTACAAGAATCACAACACTCCGAGCGATACCATTTGCCACACTTTATGCCAAAGAATGTCGGTCAGTGACCGGAAGATTACTTAGTAGTGTGCACTTTTAACAATATTTCTAGGATTCCCGTGGAAAATAATTATCTTTTAATTCTTTGATGATTTTATCGAGTTAATTTTTTCTTGTCTAAGATTTTTTTCTAAACTACGTAGCAAAGGCGAAACTGTTTTTTAGACCACGCAAATGTTTTACAGAGAAGTTCGGATTGAAATATTTAACGAGGAAGAATGATAAATTATTAAGCTCTCTATGATAAGTTTTAGTCAGCAGCATTTGAGTTTCGTTGACAAAAAAGATATTCAAGTTCCTTACACATAAGGAACTTGAGATATGCATATTCCCTACACTGATTTTTTTTTATTTTTATTTTTTTTTTTTGCTGTCTTGAGTTGCTATCACTTTTTAAATGCAAAAGACTTTATCATTATTTAATGAAATAATATTTCATAGAATGAATGTAATATATGCAAAGACGTCATATATTATTGAATAATGATAAAAACATGCATATACAATTTAATTTATCTTTAAATTAAAGTAAAACTTTGGCAGACATGAAACACTCTGGAGAATTTTCAGAGCAGGTAATGTGGTTGGTAACTGTTTTTTCTCTGTGTTAAAGAGCAAGGCTAAAACATAGGAATGCTATTTTTTCAAAAAAATTGGGACATTTCCAACAATCTAACAACAAAGATGCGCAGTAGCTAACTCATTTGAAAGCTAACAAGTTAAACGAATGTGTGTTTATTAATAATTCAGCTAATGATTAACGCGTACTTCTTTGATACTGCTAATACTGATCCACATAATAAACGGTACCAGGAAATATTTTTAAAAATTTCATTGTCAAAGTTTTACTGCAAAGTTGCAATGCATAAAAGCTCAAAAGCATTGTACATTTGAATAATCATGCAATGAATTTAACTCTCTCGTTACCCTACCCTCATATGAGGGTCCTAATTCAAATAGCGATATTTTGCTTTAAAAACTGGAAAATTTTCCTTTATTTTGCTCAGTGCCACCTCTTGTACACATATATAATTTCATACGAGGCCTTAAAATGACTACAAAACATTAATTTATTACTATGTGTCATAAATCAATCAATTGTACATTAATTTGGAAGTGTTTACTTGTAACTAAATGTTCCTTTACCCTTTTAATAATTGTTTTTAAAATATAATGAGTATACAAGAATTAAACAAAATTTGTAATTAGAAAATACTCCTATTGTTTTTCATTTCATTGAAGTAATGGTCATGAAATGCGTCTTTATATAATACAGTATCATACATAACTGTCATATGAAGTTCGCAAAAAAAAGCAGAAAGGATTTCTCTTTTTTTTTTTTTTTTTTTTGCACATGATTTGTGCTGGCATTTTATGCACATTACATAGTAGAAGGGTTTTATTTTTCTTATTTTCTTATAATTCGGTGACGAGAGAGTTAAAGTGATTCAGAAATTGCTTAGCTTCATAAAAGGACAGTATTAATGACGCTCGCAATAAGACACATTTATTACCGAATAAAACATTTTTATGAAAAATAATTCTGCTCCTTGAGTATTCTAAAATATGTATAATTTGCTATTAAAAGTTTTTTTCTTTTTTTGAAATACATTTGTACAATGTTATATGAATATTTATCGATGCCAAATGTTTTCTTTTTAGGGTTTTTCTCTTGAAAGGGCTTCTATGTAAATGTATGCTTCAAAAGCACCTTTATAATAAAAATAAAAAAGAAGGTATTTATCAGAGTAAACTATCAACAGCTGCGAATTAGTAATAGTTTGAAACAAATAACTATAGGGCATCAATATGAATTATGAATCTACAAATAATAATTCACCCCCATGTGTGCACTATGCGCGATGACTCAATAAGCCTTAACGGGCCATAAGAAAATGAAATGAGGGCTAAGAATCGTTTTGAGGTGTTTCGAAATACATTCATATTCTACAAGAATAAATACGCTTTTATCAACAATAAAAGAACAGATTAAGCTTTCATATTATTAGTTGAGTTTCTGAGATTAATGATAAGATGGTGAATAACGGAACAACCAAGATAGATTGTTTTGTTTCCAAGAATTTTACTTTCTCACACGAAAAAATAATAAACCCTCGTGAAGGAAACAAAAACAATGTAGCAAACTAGACAGGTTATTTTTTAAAGAAATTTGTAATGGAACAATCGTGTTTTAGAATATACAGTATTAAACGTTACGTAATAAATTGAATTGATCCTCAGCTTTTAAATATGCGAAGCTAACTTTTCTTATAGAAATAGACAAGCAGAAATGTATAAAATACGGACTGGTCTACATCATTTAATTTTTTATAATGTCTAAAACAAAAGGCGCAATATGTTGCAGTCCGCAAAACAACCGAAATATTTCTATGTCCATTTGAATTTAATCAATGATATTTCCCTCTGCCCCCCCCCCCCTTACACGATTGAAGTTTATAATTTTACCTGAAAGAGTGGTACTTGTTTCAGGAACTTGTTAACTTGAGGAATTCTGGAAGTTTTTCCACAAAGTTGGTCACCGTATCCGTCAAGTACCGCTTGTTCTAATTTCTCCAAAGCTCCCAGTTTTAACCAAAGTGCTATCGTTTCTTCGCTTATCGATGTCATCAACGACAAAGGCACATGACAAGATGTCCTGACTGGTGGAAGGCTGCTAGCAGCTGTAGAAGTCGCAGTCATACTGACGTGTTCTGTGAAAGAAAATGTTCGATTAATGAGCAGTAGAAAAAGATTGAATTTATTTATAAAGTAAAATAAGAGCTTAAATACACATCATAGTATAATAGGAGTGAGGGATCTGGGCCTTTTTTAATTTTTAAGGGGCCTTACGAGACATTTCCTATCAGTAAAGTACGATGACATAAAATTATTTTTGTATCGGTAGTTTTACTAAAATGATGCATGATTGAGCGGGTTCGTTTCGTGTCTCGCTATTTCGCAGGTTTTATTGTACAATAAACACATATTTGATGTGATAAAAACAGCTGATTTAAATTGAGGTAAATTTTCCCAACGAGAATTGTGCAACGTAAATTGCAGGATCTGCTATTGTGCAAATTTTATTTAATGAGAAATTATCACATTTCATTGCATTATTCGGGAAGTTAGATATTTTTCAGGGGGGAGGGGTAGTCAGCTTTAAAGATAAGAGTACTTCCAAAGAATATCTCAACTTTTGAAAATTTGAATTCAGCTGTAAATTACATGAAAAAAATTGTAACCTAGATAGAGGCTGCTTGTTTTCCCTGTATTGGTGCTCTATTGGCAGAAAAACAATATTTACAGAATTCACTCGGTTGAATTCATGTAGCAAGTTCTTGGCGAGAAAATTAGTCGAAAAGTTGGGGACATGAGAACTTATTGACGATAAAAAACAAGATGAAAGGTGAAGTTTTTATGGTTCTGAAAAGAACAATGCGGGGGCGGGGATTTTTCAAAAATCTTCCCTTCTACTCAGATCCAGTTGAAAAGCAGAGCAGCGAGAAATTGAGAGGTTAGATTTGATCAAAATCTATGATAGTCTGAGATGAACTACTGATTTGAACCTAACGTGATTTTATTCAAATTTCTGCTGTTCGATGAGTAGTACTGCGCCTTTAAGTGAATATTATGAATAATTTTGTATTTAATGTTGATAATTTTGTTTCATCATAAAAAAATCTAAAAGAGTTAATTGTTCCCCCAGATTTCTTACTCTACTCGTAACTTCAAACACATCTCACAAAATAACACACGGCACCTATAAGACACAATGACTTCACAGTTGCATGTTTGCATTCAAAATCGTGCCGACAATAGCGATTATTAACTAATCATCATTTCGCATTTTGAATGCCTATTCTAATGCATACCTTGGCCTGTAAACATAGGTGAAAAATGAAGCCCCAATACTAAAAAAAAATCTTACAGATATGAAATTTAGGATCAAGTATCCTATTTGATAAAGGTTTCATCCTTCCAGAAAACAGCATGAGCAAGAAAAATCATTTCAAATTTGGAATGGTTTTACATTAAACAATTGCTAGTGAGTTAAGTATCAATAGGAATCCCAAATGTTTAGGAATGTATTCCTGAGCATTGAAATTGGAAAACTATTGCTCCAAGAGATACATCGCTCTATCTAACTATACATCATCTCATAGTTTGACTTGTTGCATGAAATGGTACTTTAAATACTTGCTTTTATTTCAGTATTATATTCTATAACTTATTTTCTAGCCGTTATTGGAGTTAAATATAAACAAAATTACATTTGACCTAATTTTGCACATCAAATATTTAATGAGTAGTTTTTAGAATATATCATGCATTTCTGTGCCATTGATACTGAAAGTAGTATCAAACCCCATTATTTCGATTATGCGTTTTCTAAGTGAGTTTTTGTGTTCTTCAGACCTTCATTAATGCTCAAAATATTATGTCGAGTGAATAAGTCAGAAAAACGTATTTTGAATAAATAAAAATGTAACTGCGTATTTTTATTTTCCAGTCATGTTGTGAAAGTATCTTCGCAAAGCATTAACGTCATCTTAAGAGCGTAAAGATATATTTCTACAAAATAAGAACTACACGCGCAAAGTTTTCTTCGACTGGTGGTTGCGTGGTATGTATACATTATTCAAACAGACAATTTTTCATCCTTAGAACTGATAATCAATATGACTATTGTCGCTTCTGAATTCCCCAAAGCATCGATTTCTCTCTATAATATTTTGCCCAAACCTTACTGAACGTTTTCCTTCTTCAAACGATCATCCACGGCTTATATTTCCACCGACACTAATATCTTTGTCAATGGCTAATCTAATAAAATCAAATGAAGACAGCTATTTTCAACCTATTCCAGGCAAGTTGAAATAGTCCCACGTTACGTTGCAAAAATCATTTTTTCTCAGCGACTGTTAAGCAGTGCACATAAATAAGTATGTTTGTTTGCTTGCGTGTGTGTTTTTGTGCGCATCCAGTCTTATATTATTTAAATATTTAACATATTATGTTGCAGTGTTTGCCAAACGTTTGAGGACACTGAGCAACCATACCGTTTTCAAATTATCCCACGAGCTACTCCCCCCTCCCTCAAAAAAACTGCAGGACAAGAATAGTATGAAACTCAACTCTCAGTTATTAATCAACTTTCAGTTATTATATTACATGAGGCACCAGCAAGTTTCTCACTGCTCAGGTGGTCGTATTGTGCAGGAAAACATATGTAAAAGAGTTTTATTTTTCGGTTGTAATTCCAAAATGTGATGATAACAATTGTAGCGAAAAATTAAGCATTAAGTGCTACGAAGTTTTTTTTTTTTTTTTCAATTCTTTGTACTAAAATAATGAATTTCGATGAAATTCATTACAACACTTTAAGAAAGGTTTACTTATTTATTCCAACGGGGCTACATATGGTTACGAACCATTTTGCAGACCTAGTGCATTCCCCGGAAATCGGCATCCATCCTTTCAAGTAGCACCACTGTCGGCGAATTCCATTACCACTCTGAGAATTTTGTCGCTCAGTTTCCCCTAGATGGCGGCACCTGAGCACTAATTAATTCCGATTGCACTATTAATTTAATTTAGTCAAGAACATAGATTCCTTGAGTAGACATTCGGCTTCTTTTACATGCCACATAAAAATACGACACAGGCACAGACGATTTTCTGCATCTTGAAAAGATACCGACATTGCCCGGCTCGATCCTGTGACCTGGTGCGTACGAGGTCTGCGTTTTAACACATCGCCACTCTGTCGGCCTTTAAGAAAGTTAAAATTAGTTATTTTTTTTTCGTTGGATTAAAACACGATCTATATATCTGAAACTAAGACATGCCTCATAAAATGCAAGTGTTTACTTAGTAACAAGTGTGCGTGTAAAGAAATAAAAGGTTAAAAATGAATTATACCACCAAAATATATTTTTACTGATTTTATATTTATTAATATTTTTAAAAGTGTAAAAATTTTTCATTAACGCCAATAACTTAAAATATTTCCTAGCTACATCCTCCTGAAGCAAACACATTTTTCACTGAAAGACTATCCTATTGTAAAGAAAACATATGTACAGAATTGATATTTGTTGCTATTTATTTAAAGTATTTATACTTGTTGAATAACGAATTTTCTTTCTAATTTAATGACTTTTGGGGTTTTTTGGAAGCCAATCGTTGTGTAAATAATCAACAGACTAACCACCTGAACGCTGCCGCGAGTAACTAAAAATTACCCCGAAAGCTACTATTAGCTCGCAATCGACATTTTGGAGGCCACTTCTCTATTGCACTTAAGTTACATAATTTTTTATGTGCTGACAAAAGAACAGCATTATTCATTTCAACGTCTCTAAAGTATTTATTTTTCGGTAAACAATTCAATCTTTCTTTTAAAAAACCAATTCATGCATTTGTGAAGCCATTATAAAACCGAAGTTAACTGTAAAAATTGTTCACAAAACTAAGTATTCATAATTGCACTAGAAGTTATGCAGTCGCAAAGAACAGGAAAAAAAAAACACAAAATGGATTATAATATCAATATACTTTTATTCGAAGAAATTCTTTTAAAAATAACATGGATAGTGTTAAAGAAAAGGAGCTTGAACAGTCGTCAAAATTTATTATTTTTGTATTACTTGTTAGTTATTTTAACGTTCCAAAATACTCATTTTTACCTACTCAAAACTCATTAACATGCGAAGTCATAAATCCTTTTCCTTCGAGTATATGTTTATGCAATTCGTATTGAATGCGTTAAGTGAAAGCAACGAGTTCTGCTTTACGTGTCATAAAATGGTTAAAAAAAGAAACGATGTTTTTAAATAAATAAATACTTGATAGTCATAGAATAACTTATCGTGCTGTTACTAACTTTTATGATTTTTTGAAAGCAGATGAAATTATTTAAATGCATTATTTATTAACAACGGCTCAAATCAACATCTTCTCACGCAGTAAAAGTTTCTGAAAAAAGAAAGGAAACCGAGTGTATTTGTAAATTGAAGTAGAACTTGTTTCAATTCAAATAATCAAGTTTTTTGATAACTGTTTATCAATAAAATTCTCGTTTTTCCTCACTGTGTACAACTACAGAAAAAGATCTGCTAAATTAAATAAAACTAAACACTTCAGATCTGTGACTACCAGTTTAAAAATTGTCGAAAAATGTATTATATGTTGTTGGCATATAGCTTATTCCCACCTCTAGAGCACAGCCTAGCACAGGGGCGGCCAGAGCTTCCAACTTCAGAAGCATCTTTCGCCCAGCGGCCTACGGCACATGAATTTCAACAGCGTAAGTTGCACTATACTTACCGGAAATAGAAAGTCAGCGTACTCACAATGGCGACACTACAGCGTCACGTTATCTGTTGCAATTGATTTACATATTTTTCTTTGTTTTTTAACTCTGTAATTTCCTTTTTTAAAAACTTTGTATTTTCCTGTTTTCAGTTCACTGTAATTTTACGTCAGACTCCGAATTAATGACTTCCATGAGATTTTCAAGTTTTTTCGGGCAAAAATATTTTAGTATACATATTAGACGCACAAATGACACACAGGCAGATAGATAAGTAGATGGATATATAGATAGATAAATTGATAACTAGAATTTAAAAAAAAACATTGAATGTTATATGAAATATGAGTATTTAAAGGAATTGGTTTTTTATTGGACATGTGAGAAAGATAGCCCCCCTCCCGAACATTAGTTGCACAGGTCACCTGAATAAAAAATCCAGTTGTAAATCGTAAAAAAATCAGAAAGATATCAACGACGTGGTGAGTTAGATTTCAATGATGCTCGAAATTAAGATGCGTGTTGAAAGGGAATAGTCACAAATAGTTGAAGGAAACCCAAAAATTCTTTAAGTATTTCCTTTGTAACTCGGGTGTAAAGCTTTGTATTAACCCTTTATCTACTGCATTATGATCTGCAGCACTTTTTTTCACGTAATAGTTTGTTTTTTTTTCAGTAACTACACTGAAAATTAAAGGGATTTACATAAGCAAAATACTCAACCGGTAGAATTTTAATTCATTACAACTAACAAATACCACAGAGCAATTCAACTGTAAAAGCAATTCCATACACTGTTCATTTAAAATATCTGGTTAAATCGTTTTCTAAGCTCTTAACTAACACGTAAAAATATATATATTGAATTCTTGAGTTTCACCACTTCTCTGGATCCAAGATCAGAAAAGTGGAGCAATCTGAACAAAATGGCAATTCAAAACACGGCATCGATTTTCAAAGCTAGCTTCTTTCCTCGCTAAAATACTCTACTATAAAACCCTTGCTGAAATGCATCCTGAAAAAATGAAATTAAAAGAGTATTCTTGGTAAGTATCATCAATATTCGTAAAAATGTCTGCTGGATGGAATTTTAAAGAGAGCGGTAATTTATAAGTAGATAAAGGGTAAAGTAAGAAAGTACAAATGAAAATAATAAATTAAATGCCAAGTTTATATCGGCCATTAAAATCTTAACTACCTTGTTGACAAAAGAGAGAAAACTGTGACCTGGCAATTTTCTAAATGAGTTATAAATAAAAAGGTATCGTCGAAAAATTATTTTCTTTAAATTGAGCGAATTATAGTTGTTTTTGTCAAACTATAAAGCATTACACAAACTTATTTACACACATGTCAGCAATTGTACTTTTAAAGTAAATATTATTCATGTACCGAATTCAGTATAATCAAGATATTTTGGAAAAGAAATTGCTCAGGTAAGTACGCAAAGAAAATTTCCCCGCTAGAGGGCGCAGTTGGTTGAGCATGCTCCGCGGAAAATTTGTTCAGTTAGCTCTGTAATCTCGTAAAAGCAACATTTTAACCCTACACTGCGCAATTTACTTTTCTTTTCTTTTTTTTTTTTTTTTTTCTTTTTCTTTTTTGCGGTTGTTGTCGATTTTGTGAAAAAAGATGAACCTTGAGCATAGTTTAAAAGATCTAGGGGAGACTATATTAACTACTAGGATCTTACATACAAAATAAAACGAAAGAATGCGCCACTTGTTAAAAATAATATAAAACAAGAGCTAAGTGAACGAAAGTAGAGGTGTTGTTTAAAAACAACACGGCGCAGTGTAGGGTTAAAATTTAACCCTACACTGTGCCGTACCCTACGCCTAACCCTACAGTACTAACACAAATATTTAATATTTGTGTTAGTACTGTATTTATGTAGTTAATGTCTTCAAAAGTGTTAAGTTATTGTTCTACACTCCGCATGTTTCATACAGACATAAAACCAGTTTTTGGCTAAAGCCTTAATTCCTAAAGTAGAAATAAATCTCTAATGCAATTACAAGTGCATAGTTTAGCTCTATGAGCCATGAATCTGATCTATTTTGATTAAGTACCTCTGCAGAGGTAAACTTCAGGTATCACTTAGCCTATATGTAATAAATTAAAACTATCCACCCAGTTGCAATGCTTAAAAGCTTTAACATCCAACAAAGAGCTAGGAATGTGCTGTACATCAACACTGATTACACCAACATGCATATTTTAACAGAAGCACTTAACTAATTTCACTCTCAAACCTCGGATTTTGCGGTAATTTGGATTAAAAACAATACCCCGGCTTCCAAAACAGCGAACGCAATTTGCGAAAGCTCTCATAATTAACCTATAATTATGCCGGAAGATGATTTTGTGTTTATACCTATTATATTTTATTATAACCAAAGGTAAAAGTCTGCTATACTTAATTTTTCAGTATTAGACTCATAACATATCGACCAAATATTTATTTTTTAAGTTAAGAAAAGAATATGATTTACTCCAGAGTATTATAATGCTGTTACAATGTATTATCCGTTAAGAAACTTCACTATCCAGTAAATTTATACAAAAACTTAAAAGCATAGTAGTATAATTTCAAAGTCACATTCATTACATAAAATAATATATCATTGGATTTAATCAATGCACGATTGTATTTGAAATTCAGGACGATTCTTTCCTAGAATATAAAATTTATGACCGTACTTAATATCAGTTTTTTATTGCATAAGTGGCCGAAACAAAATTCACATTGTGAATACAATAATCCTTTCTACCTAATACAACATATAAAATGCAATCTAAGTAATAATTTTATGGTTACACATACCGAACAGTAAAACATTTTTTATCGTATTAATTAATATCTATCTCTCAGCGAGATTTTGTAAGGCGGCTATAATCTCTACAGTAGTTTTATGAAGAAGCTTTAACTATATTAATATTGTAATAACTCTCAATTTCATTACTGCAACCTTTAAGGTAAATCAGAATTAAAATGAATATATATATATATATATATATATATATTGCAGTTGAAACAACAATTCAGCGAAGACATTTTTTTCTTTTTTTTTTTTTTGTAATTGTAAAATGAATGTACAATCTACTGGTATGAAAAGGAAAAATTACAAATGTAATTCTTATCATGTTTGAATTGTAGGGGGCTCTACAAGGCAAGGTGGTTCAAGGCAAAAATATGCCTAATGTACATCATCTTCCCCTATACTCTTTCTTTCATTCTAAAACTGATTTTCATTTTCGTGTGCATTACTTGAAAAATCATGTTTTACGCAAAGTACTGACAATGCTGAGTATGAATTTGTATAACTGTAGTACCAGTAGCCTGGGGCGAATAGCTGGTTCGTATGCTCATGTCTTCAATTACAAATAATTTTTATTATCATTCTATCCCATTTCTGAGTCAAATATTTAGATTTCAAAATAAAAGAACGTAAATGTTCCTAAAAAAAGTCCCTTACAAAGTTAAAAGTTAACCTTCCTTAACTCTTCTTTAAATTCTGGTTAAAATATTGCTCCAGCGTAATGAAATAGCTCAAAAGTGCATGGTTTGTAGTAACATTTTTATTCTTCTTAATGCTCTGTAAGAAACGTTCCTAGCTGTTATACACCATCACCGTAGCATAATAGAAATCCCGAACTATATGAAGAAATGAAATAAATTTCAAAGGTTCCATATACTTCGAGAATTTCTCATATTTTTAAAGATTATGATATTTTTATAGCATTAATGACAGTTATTTTTGAAAAACTGAGTAAATAATACAAAATTAATTGATCACATTATGGTAACAGAGTTTCTAATTCTTATAAAATGAAAAATGTTGGGCGCATGATTTCTTTATATTATTAGGATATGAATGTTTGTTTTACAGAAACATTGATGTGTATATAAAGTTTTAATGAGGATACACTATGAAAATCAATTATTTTTGATGCTATGTTAATTTTTGAAAATTTTCTATGACATTATGATCAGTATAGATGGGTATAGGTAAATGAATTCTAATCAAAGTTGTGATCATGATATGTTACATATAAACATAAATTGGGTTTATAGAAGTATTTTCATTCTAAAATTTTGTTCATGATATGTATAGTTCAATTCATTTAGAGTAAATCTCATTCATATCTCCAATGAAGGAAATTGACTATGATATAATGAAACAGTATTAACTAGGTTTTCTTTCATAGAAATTTGAGTATGTTAGAAAAGTCTTGATATTTGAGTTGACTTGACATGCGCCCAACGTTTTTTCATTTTATAAGAATGAGAAATTCTGTTACCATAATGTAACCATTTCATTCAAAAATTCTGCCAGGCTCATAGGAAAAATATCATAGGATTATTTTTTACCCTTTTAGTGCGCAAGAAAAACGTTGTTTTTTATAAAAAAATTTTTATTTATGTAACATTATTTTCTACTTTTTAGTTTTTGTTGGATGAAATTTCTCAATCGTAGAAATTTATTCAGAACCTCGATGTACAATGCAAAAATCCTTACTACAAAAGTTAGCGTTCGCGATTTACAGACAAATCAGATACAAAATTTTATAAAGTATAAAATGACTTATGAGACATTTATTTCAAAATTTTTTTAAATACATAAATACCAGAACCTGCTTGGTTTCTAAATTTCTTTAGAGTCAGGTCTACTGCGTGGAGGTGAGGTCTTGCATATGAGTATGAGAGGCTAAGTGTAGTTTTAACAACATATATGACGCGTCATACTCTTATAAACCCAACAAGGCACAAGCACACACAAACACAGAAGAATATAAATAACGCAGACAAAACAAATTAGACATAGGACAAAACATAAATTGCTGAAACGAGAGAGGAAGAAGGATTGGGTGCTGCGGTCCATTTGAAATCACGTGCAACAGTTAAATTTTTGTGATTATTTTTGTTCCAGAATTTTTTTACACGATTTTTTGACGATCGCAGCACCGCTATTGAATTTTGGTGGCAATTTTCGGAACTAAGCACCATATTTAATTTTATTTTATTGAAAATACTTCAGAAACTCATCGAATCATGATAAAAGTGATAGAATATTGCATTGTCATCTGGTTCTGAGCTATATATAAAATTTCAGAACAATAGGTGATCGGGAAATGGTCGAAAATTCGATTGCAAAATTCTGCGGACAGACAAGAAAGCGAGTTACGAAAAATGTTGTAAAAAATAATGAATACATAAATACTACTTTAAAAAAAACTCCATCAATATCATTCATTTGATAAAGTTATAATTTACAAAAAAAACTTTCGAATTTTTCAAATAATGTTGCATGCTAATTTATAGTGAACAAGAAGTTCCGTCTAGAACTATACGAGCCTACTTTCCCGTATACAGCGAATTCAAATTTATAATCTAGCTATCTCTCTCTCTGTCTTTCTCGTTTAGCTTTAGTTCTTAATTGCTTCAAATATATCGTTTTCAACGGTTAATACATATTCATTCAATCATTCATTTATTAAGTCATTCATGTACTTATTCACTCATTTATTCATTCATTCTTTTGCTTATTCATTTAATCATACATTAATTCAAAAATATTCTTGAAAATCCCGATCAAAAAATTTCATAGGAAAATAGGCTCGTTAGTTCTGGATGAACTTTCTATTTGTACATGTTCTACGTCATAAGAGCTTTCCGATAAAGTTTGTTCCAAGCAAATCGGTCCGTTTGATCAGGAATTATATAGGATTGAAATTTCCCCGTAGGCGGTATGTTAATTTTTTTTGAACTGTTCAAAAATGAACAAAAATTGTTCAAATCAATATTTCACGCCAAGAACTTCTTCCAGTGAGCTTGTTCATGGGAACATAGGTCTTGTACCCAGAGTTTACATAATTTGCTTCATTTTCACCCATAGGCGCTAATGTTAAAATTTTTTGAACTGTTCAAATCAAAAAATAAAATATGGAAATCAGATGTCCTCGCCGAGATCTTTCGAATGCAAACAGAATTTTTCGAATCGGGCAATTCGTTCAAAAGTTATTAGGGGGGGGGGGACAGACCGACAGACACACAGACCGACAGACAGACAGACCGACAGACACACTTTTTCCCCATCTCAAAACCCTATTTTCAAATTTTTTATTTTTCAATCTTTATTTAATTACTTAACTTATTTTTGACTTTTCTTGATTTCTAACGATATTTTCATGATACATTAAGCCTTCTTTCATGCTTTATTATTATTTTTTTTTACTTTTACGGGAAAGTAGGCTAAAAAGGAAAAATGTTGAAGAGCTTCTCAAGTTTGTAGGTACTAAAAAAGCTGAAAAAAAAAAAAAAAAGAAAAAAACTCATCATTAATAAATTAAATAACTTAAAAAAATAAATAAATAAAGTGCACTAGAAAAGACTTTTCAAAATTTAAGCAAACAAAACCCCAGACAATTAAACGGATTTTTGTTATTAATTTTTAGAGTGCGGATGATAATACGGATAACAGGTTGAATTCCCAATAATTTAATTAATTATACTATTTTCTCTGCAAAGCGAACATCAAATATTTGAATACAAAACGTATGGTAGCGTTATACGTGTGGTTGGCAATACTTTCGGAAAAAACAGTACGATGCATGACATCTCTGCGTTTTAGTAATTATGAGGAATAATGCAAATGTATATTTTTGTGCCGTTGTATGCATTACCAAATGCAACATCGGTATTTACAAGTTTGCAAAAATTTTCTTGACAACGTAGAATCTTGGAATGCATAATTCTGGCAAATGAAACTTTTAGATAATAAAAAAATGATTGTCTCAATGCACTTTCAAAAATAAAAATAGCGTCACATAAAAGAAAAGAATCAGAATTAATTGAGGAGAACATAGGGAGATGAGAGAAAAAATGTTCATGCATTATGTTCATGCACATAGTTGAACTTTTAAAAGCGAAAATAAATCAGAATTAGTGTAGTTTCATTTGCCTTAGAAATTCATAGAAGTATAAAGAAAAATAATACTACATTGTAAATGATTACCATTGCAACAATTGTTCGCATTAACAAATTAACGTTATTTGGCTCAAATTTAATGAAATTGCACACATGCGTATCGTATTTGCAGAGTCAGTACAAAAAAAAAAGGAAAACTGTCGTCCAGAACTATATTCTAGTTATTTGCAAAAGTTGGTCCAAAACACTCGTAGGTAAGAACGTTTTGAACACAAACAAAAATGCTAGTAAAACCGAGACCAAATCCAAAATAACAAAAATATTCAAATCGCAAAAAATGAATGACGAATTTGGCAGAAAAAATTAACAGAAGCATAACCACTAAGTTGGGATATTTTTGAAAAAAATGCAAAACTCTCCCCAAACCAAATAGAGAAGCATTTCTGTATAATTTTACATGCAATAAATTAATCGTGATTGGAATTCCGTCAATGCTGTTGAGGAATAATAAACTCGATTAAAGTTCCGCTACAAATTTCAAATTTCTCGGTCAATCGAACCGTCCAAGCCAAAACTAACATTAAATTTCTGGCACAAAAGAATGCTAATATAGTTAGAGCACGAATTACAGATGTAATGAAAATACCTATTATATAAGAAAGAAAGAAAAAATCCCCGTCATCCGAGAAGTCGACGTCTTTTATTATCATTGTCATATTTAACGACGGTAAAGATTTTTGCGTGCCACAAAATACAAAATCGATAGCTTCCGCTCTTACGTAAATGAGAAGGTATTTTATATCCATGAAAAGATTTTTTTAACGATATCACTAACCATACATGGAATGCATTAAATTGTAATGACAAACATAGCTTATTTTTTTCCTTTCCATAGTATGATGAACATTGTAAATTTTATTACTGTTGTGAATATTTGGGTTTTCTTATTCATTACCAGATTAAACCATTTAACAAACTTTAAACAAAACAAACTAATTAATTTCTTCCTGTTACATACAGTACAAAAAATACAAAGACTAGTGTTTTATAATACTAAAATCACCTACACAGTAATTTCTCACACGTTTTTCTTTTCAGGAAATATACTCGTATTTATTTTTGATGATCCACAATTTTTCCTTTAACCTTTCAGTAATAATTTCCATGTGGAATACGTATAACACATAATGATAAAAAATTGTAGTTCTTTTTATTTTAATCTCAATGTAAGATATATTACCACATTTATGAAACAGATGCCGAAACCAATAGCGTGTATACGTTAGAGGCAAAAATATAATTTCTATTTAATTCATTCAAAGCTTTGGGAACACATATTCACATAAAATGTCTTTCTTTGCATAACATCTCTAAAAAGGTTTATCATGCAAAGCGAGGAGCATGCATCAGGAGTTTGTTGCATAATTCACTGCTGAAGTACTAAATTTTAGCTACCGCACGAAATTCGCTTAATGATGAAGAGAAACTCTCCGTTCGTAGAAGTGCAAATATTTCATTAACTTCTCTTGAACTCACAAAGAAATGAGAAAGAAACTAGATAAACTAATAGCTGATGCACCCAGCGTTGCTCGGGTTTTAAATTCAACATGGCCAATCCAAGGAAAGTACAAAATTATAAAGAAAAATACCTAAACCAGATGCATGTTTAAGTTTTTTTCTTAACGGGCTACAAACAAATGACAACTTTTTTAAGCGGCCAAGAGCAACAAAATGAATGATAATTAATATCCGTTGTAAATGAATCATTCCTTGAAAATGTCGCTGAGTTCGTATAAGATACAATAGTTTTCATGAAGTTTGTAAATAGATTCCTTAAAAAACTAACATTTGTCTCAAGTTTTTCTTACCGCTTTGATTTCAGAACTAATCAATCGGCCCTTGTTTATCGCGGTTAATCAATTCCAGACTCTAGTGTGGATAAGTAAATTTAAACGTAGTAGGATTCTTTATTCATAACTTGGATATTTTCGTAGTTAGAGCGAAAGAAACTTGTTCACGATATTTAAAATGCATTTTTTAACATTGTTAGAGCCCTCTAGGCATGAAATAACACTCTTTCGACGCGATTACAGATTACACTCGTAATTCATTTCCGTGCGAAAGCAATCCTAAGGCCTCGGCTAACAGGTAGAAGTCTGGTGGGGAAAATATATATTCGACGTTACAAATACCATATTATTATTGTTGTACATTTAATGACACACACGCACAATTCTCACACATAATCACTAAACCGCAATACAGTGATGCTGTGAAAGCGCGAAGTAGCGAGAGACTTATGGATATGATAACACTTTCGCCATCACGTAGAAAAAATGCCAAACTCTATGTAAAAGTGATCGCCGATATTTTTTATACAGTTTCCTTTCCTAAATAATAGACACACAACACAGTTTTCGTAATTTTATACTTAACACTCAGTCTAACTCAAAAACCCGTTTTTTACTAGTTTGGTCATGTTTTAATATACAATGTTCACCCTTTCCAGCAAAAGTTCAGTTGCTCTTACATTTAGGGGACCGTCAACAAATTGCAAAGCAGAAAAATATTTTGGATGATCCCGCATCGCAAAAAGTTGGGAATACGCTGTAAATTTCAGAAAATAGTTTAACTGTCATACACAGTTATTCTCCGTATTTTCATAAAAATTTTACATACTCACTAAGATATAGGAATTTCTCCAATTTCCTGCACACGTTTTCGGCTTATAACACGCAGTTTTTCACAAAACGTTTCCAAACTTTCCGAAATCGTGACTGCATACAAGTGAAGTATTATACTGAAATTCAGGAAAACAAAACTGTTGAATATGTGATAAATTATGGACATTTAAAGGAATTAATTTTTTACTGCACATGTGCAAATGATAGATAATTTCTAACATAAGTGTACGGGACAACTCATAAAAAAATTTTCAGTTGAATATCTTGAAAATTCAGAAAGATATCGGCAACTTATTGAGGAGTAATTCAACATTTTTTGGAAAAGAGTTATTTCTTAAGGAGATGTTCACAAATCAGTCGCAAGTGCTTGCAGTCATTCAGTGAATTTATGCTGCATTTAGTTGTAAAAATTGAGTATTTGGGAAGAATACCTTACCATCCTTAGCAAGAACATAGATTGGGAGGGTTTTCTCAAAAAAAGATCATTTTTATACGCCAAAAACTTGTGAAGGAAATGCATATATATTTGTAAATATAAGTAAAATTTTTACGAAAATTCACATAATAATGGTGCCAAATACGCAGCGGGAAAAATAAATAAATGTTATAAAATAAATCACCTGAGCAAAATATGGAATCAATCAATCGCTACGCAAACTTAAAATAAAACAGGCGATCGCCAAATTGCAATACAATAATGGAAGTGTAGTGCAAATGCGCAATAATACTACGGTGTAAATCACGTAGGGAACAATTTTACTAATAAGAACTTTTGGCGAAGTTTCGAAACGTTACGAAGCGTAAAATAGTTTATTGAGAACAATTAACTGCATGCGGGGGGGGGGGGGATTTATCACCTCTTGGCGAAATTTTAAATTTCATCAAAAATCAGCGATATCGAAAAACCTTAAAATTTCCAACTTAGTATATGTTGGTGACGAAGTGTTTGTATGCTCGCGTTTTAATCCCACAAAAGAATTTTCATTAGTTTTTCTGTACCGGAAATGAAACTTTTGAATCCAACAGTATTTTTCGTTTTTCTGTACGTTCTCTATTTCGAGCGTTTACTTATTTCAAACATACTGGAACACAAACATGAGTTTTGGTTCACTGTTTATAAACGTTAGAGAAAAGTTGAGTTGTACTCAGCACGGAACGTGAGTAAATTTGGAAAATTAATTAAATATTATTTTTTTTAAATTAAAAAATTAATAAAAATAACTAAAGCAACTTCTGGTGAAATTCTTAATCCAACAGGTATTTTTCTTTTTTCTGTCCACTCTATAGTTCGCGCGTTTACTTATTTCAAACATACGCGAACACAAAAGTGAATGTTATTTATATAGATATAGTAATGGAGCCTGTGATAAAGAAAAAATATCCCAATTTCCATTATCAAAACATATTAAAGTCAAAGCTTTCATTGTGAAGAAATATAATTGATTCTCTTATTTAGGCCGAAAACAAAATATCGGGCGTATGGGATTTCATTATTCAGCGACAAAAGACGCATCACCAAATGCTTCCATATATTTTTTTAAATTCGCCTTGAACACATAATGTGTTCATATAAGAATGTATGGAACATTTCAAAACTAACTTGAGATGCTTCATTATCAAATTGATAATACTAGGGATTATTAACCGAACTGGTATTAGAATTCAGTGAATATAACAAAAATAAAATATTGTGTTACAACAGTTATTACGTTTACAAAAAAAAAGGTGTATGCATTTTTTATTGTTATTTATGTTCTTAACATTGATTTTCACTTTTCACATTTTACACAAAGCTAAACTTTTTGCTTCATACCCGTATTACCATTTCAGTTATTGGGACATGTGTCCACTTTCATTTTTCTCGTGCGTTGGGTTGCGTCCAAGCCAGGGATTGTGGATTTTATTCATCTCTATATTTACTGGTTGTACTTCTCCTTCTAGTTGAATATAAAACGTAGTGTTTCAATGAAGTCTTGATGATACTTCAAAGCTCCAAATTTGTAATGACATATAATGTGATTTATATGAAATTTTTGTTCTAGTAGTCCATCGCATAATTAGGCATTTAAAAAGTTAATAAAAGTTTTTTTTTAAATTTATTACATAAAAGGTTAAAGGTAATGGCATGTTTTAATATCGGAAAGTATGGTTCTGTTACGGTGTGATGAAATATTACACACCGTCCCCTAATCGGAATGTTCAATTATTGCACAAATGGAAGTAGAATTTGATATCTTTTGGTGTGTGAACTGATGGATCTTCTAAGAACTGGGGCAGCAGGAATCTAAATAATAAAGTTTTCCTTTTGTGCGAAAAAAAAATAACATAATAAATAACATTTTAAGCACAAAATTACAATAAAAATGCCGGCACGTGTCTCTAATACCCTGTAATTCTGAAACACGAGCAAAAGCATCCGCATGTACAAACTTAATCATAACATCGTGTACTACGACTACTATAAATGATAAGTAAAATTAAGCTGAATATCCTACGAGAAAGAATTAAACTGACACTTAAATAACATCATTCCAAGCATTCAATTCAAATACTTCAAACATGAACATCGAAGCTATCATATTGCACCGGGTCCTAAATACTCATTTCATCCGTCAGTAAAAAAATCTATATTAACATAGCCATAAAAAAATCTTACTTTATGAAGATGTCATGTTCTTGAAATCATAAAATAAAGACTTAGAAATTTATTAAGCTAATATTGTAGCAGAAACACCACTGTTTGCATAAAAATACAATATCAAATGAAAAAAAATCTTAAAATATTTTCAATCTCTCTTCTCTAAAAAACGATTTTATCATCGTTTCGCTTAGGCTATTAAAGAATGTTTGAACAACAAGGGGAAAAAATCTCCTTAAACAAAGTCCGCACGAGAAAACAAATTTTATCCTCGTCGTAATCCGCGTGTTTGGTTTAAGTTTTTTTTTTAGCAATTAAAAATAAGATTAATGCCCGAACCGGAAGGGCAGAATACAGAAACCTTCCTGACAGACTGGCTAGCTACCCGCTTTTACTCCTAATCCTTCCCCCTCTCTTTTTATCTAATTACTTCTTCAGAGGAATCATCTTACTAATCCCTTTACGTTCAATCATATTTGCCAATTGCAGAACTAGGATGTTTAGAAAATCAGTCTGAACTCCATGATCAGCCATCTTTGGTTACAACAAGTGTGTAATTTGTACATGTATTAATACCTATGGGGAAATAACTACTACTGTGATTTCTGTTCTAAAAAAGGAGTGTTTCAAAACATTTCATCCTATACGTGCCCATAAATATTATTTGTTCATCTTCAGAAATCGGAAATACGTTCTAAACAAGAACTGATTAGTACTTGAAAAAAAATATCCAAGCTTCCTTTGTCTATTTGAATTATTGGTGGCTGTTTCGGCGGGATCACACATTTAAGATAAAATTAATTAACGTAACAATGTACGTTGGAATATAGTGAATATGCAGTAGATAATTACTTTTGCTTCCCAAAATAGAGAGAGAGAGAGAGAGCGCGGGGGAGATATCGTCTGCGTTCTAATAAAAACTACTAAGTCCAACATTACTGTTTTGAGCTATAACCGAAACCAGTATTTGGAACTTCAAAACCTACTACAATTATTTCACGGAATTTCAATTTTTACAGTATGTTTACAGAAAACTATTTACTATTTTATTCAGAAAAATAGTTAATCAGTTATTCTAATTCGTGGTAATAGTTCTTTGAAAGACGTATGTGTGAACTTGATGAGTTTTAACGTACCCAGAAGTAGATATCAATTAGTCCAAAGAGCAATTTGCTACATCATATTTCTGTATTTATCTCTTACGCCTATCAGAATTATGGACGCTAAGTGGACTTGGTGGTTTTTACCTGGATGAAATGCTTGTAGGACTCGGTGAAATCTGGACGCCGCTGATTTTTGGAATATATAATCAATGAGCTTAGTCAGTTTTGTTCAAGCATTAAGCTTTATTTCTAGACTACGAAATTGTATTTATCCCAAAATCGCATTTTTCTGACTTAGTGATTTATACCAGAATGCCGACGATATGTAAGACCGACCGAATATTTTCTTTTTCCCGGGCATGTCACGAAGAGCTTATTATTTTTAAGCACGTTATTTAAGGGGTTTTCTATTTGAATGAATCCCGTATTATCAAGTACATAAGAGATTAGGTCTTTTTCTCACTTATATACAACATCTTACTAATGGGAAACGCAGTTGATGTTTCTACTCCCGCTTAAACGATCATTTTGTAAACTCCGCAGTTCGACACTTACGTCATTCATCGTGCATCCTTGCCACCCTTTTATTTTCGGAAAAAAAAAGTCTTTGACAAATATCAAAATACTGCTCATGTTTTTGAGTTATTATGTTAATTCAACAAGTAAACTTTAATTCTCATATATTACGATCGCTATCGAAAATCTCAACTATTCCTTAAAGTCACATCTCCGCCATTCTACAATCATATAGGTAAAAACAAATGTACAGCACTGATTACTCAAAGCGTGAGCGAAACGCAATTAAAAAAGCTAATTCTCTCCCTCTCTGGATCTGTATTTTGATTAAATTTAATAGATATTTTACATTGAGCAAATGAAAAAATCTCCACGCTCCCAACTATTGTTTTTATTAACATCAGTGAACAAAAAAATATTTATTTACATTTTATGAACAGTCAGGTAAGTTTGCAGCGTTGTTCTGACATTTAGTTAATCATTTGAGTGTCTGTATTTTTACGGTAGAAAAGATTGTATTCCGTAATAAATTTTATATTCTTCTTAAGAATATTCAATTTCATTTTTTTTTATATTTAAAATTGTTCTTTGTGATAAATCATCATCAAAAAAAAAAAAAATCTTACCTTTGCTTATATTTGAGTGACAATTGGAAAATTTCTAGCAATTTCTTTTTTTTTTTTTCATCGCCATTGTCAAAAAAAAAATTAAGCTTTAAAAATTCTTTTAATTCAGTTTTTGTTTACGTCTCGAAGGTAAATATTGTGCTTAATCCTTTTTATTCGAAACACAGTATTTTTAGCTCAATGAAATTATTTCGCCAGCTTCAACAAGTGTAAAATAAAATGTGTTTGAATGTCGATCTTTTAATACTGTTCCGAAAGAGAGAGTAAAGAGTTTATAGAAATAAAATTTCACGTTAAATTAAAGCACAAATGAGCATTAAAACGCAGACATATGTTTCGGGATCGCTTGGAATCCCTTTTTCAATGCGACAGGGAGCTTCTAGATGCAAAACATCCAAATGAAGCAGACAGAACAACAAAAACAAAGCTTATATAGCCTAAGAATTAACTGTAAACCAATGAGAATAAAGGCAGTGTGAAGTGGAAGTAGAAGTAGTATTAAAGGCACCAATAAGAGAGCAACAAACGAATGTAGTTGGAAGTACAGAAAGTAAAAAGGAATATCAATAAAAACAAAGAAAAAGACAACAGCGTGCATAAAAATGTGAAAATACATGAAAATTGCAAAAAAATAAAATAAAATACAAAGAATAAAATGGAAATAAAATAAGTACAGAAAATACCAAAACAAAAAGCAAAACAAAGTACACATGCAAAAGAGGGGGAGGGGGGGAGAGAAAAAAAAAAAAAAAATGGAAAACTAACAAGAAAACCAAGAAAGAACAACAAATTAAAGGAACTTATGCCAGACCTGTGAAAAATAAGGAGTTGAGGAAGAATCATTAACCAAATTAGAACTATTCCTGTTAATATGATAAGCTTCCCAAAAGTCAAGTTCTAAAGGGGAAGAACATTTTTGAATAATTTTCCCAGAATTGAAATCAAAAGAGTGGTTGGAATTCCAACAATGTTGAGCAATGCTAGACTTATTCAGCTCTTGCTTTCGTACATAACCTTTATGCTCATTTAACCGAATTTTCAGAGCACGTTTTGTCTGTCCAATGGAAGAAAGGCCGCAACGGCAACTAATTTGGTAAATACCCCAAGTATTAAGTTGATCAACAGGATCTTTAAGAGAAGAGAAGGAAAGTTTGTTGCTAGGAGCAAAAACAACTTGAAATTGAAACCTTTTTAGGATTTTAGCAATACGAAAACTTACAGAATGAAAGAATGGTAACACAACCAAATCCTTTCTAGAAACCACCATGTATTTTCACATTTTTATGCACGCTGTTGTCTTTTTCTTTGTTTTTATTGATATTCCTTTTTACTTTCTGTACTTCCAACTACATTCGTTTGTTGCTCTCTTATTGGTGCCTTTAATACTACTTCTACTTCCACTTCACACTGCCTTTATTCTCATTGGTTTACAGTTAATTCTTAGGCTATATAAGCTTTGTTTTTGTTGTTCTGTCTGCTTCATTTGGATGTTTTGCATCTAGAAGCTCCCTGTCGCATTGAAAAAGGGATTCCAAGCGATCCCGAAACATATGTCTGCGTTTTAATGCTCATTTGTGCTTTAATTTAACGTGAAATTTTATTTCTATTACTTTGCACAAAGTTTAATCATTACAAAGAGTTTATACTCAGGAAGACAGAAAAGTTCTTAAAAGCCTATTATTTCCTCTCTCTCTCTCTCTTTCTTTTACTTAAAAAAATATATTTCTGCTTTCTCTTTTTTTTTTTTCTTTTTCCTTTTAAATTTCGTGGTGGAGGTGAAGGTATTATTTTCTTTAAAAAAATTTAAGCTTTGAAAATCAATAAAATAGAAAGTCGCTACCGATGCAATAAATAAATAAATAAATAAATAAAGAGAGAGGGGGGGGGGCTTGCATTACTAGACACGTAAGAAAAAAAAAGCAAAAAGGCTCTCTCTCTCTTTTTTTTTTTTTGTTTGTTTGTTTTTTTTCTTTGTTTTGTTTTTTGTTTTTTTTAATTATCTTTTATTCTTTGCGAACTTAACAGAAATTTTAATAGGAAGGTTAATTAAATAGTGCATTTGGAACTACGAACTGAGAATTAAAATGGTGATGGCAATCTTAATGTCTCGTATTATAGTGAATTAAATATCCGTTCATTTCCATTAGGCTTCGATTTACCTACTTTAATGTTTGTTGAAATATAAAAATAAAATCGGTAGAAAGTTTACGAATCATTCATTTTTAATACGGCAGAGACAGAAGGAATAAATTCCTAGCAACTGTTTATTATACTGCTTTTTATTTGAAAAGGATTACCGTTAGTTCTGTCTTTTCTTAATTAAATATGTAATAGTAATCGTCAAACAGATACTAATTTCATATTTATCGCATTTATTTCAGTATTACTCATTGAATTATAAAAGATATTAATTATTTTTGATCAAATCCTTAAATATTTCACTAGTTTCTATGTTTGTTTGTGCTAGTTTAAATTATTAATGCATTAGTATTTTGAATGTATGATTTCGTTTTCATCTGATTGAGAAGTGACTTCAAACGGAAAGCTACTTCTAACTTTAATTTGAAGGAAGAACTTATTTGATTTAATTTAGCCTTTTTATTAAAATACATCGGTGCACATACTTTATTGAAATAAGTTTTCTGAAAATCATGTACTATCCTTTTTATTGCTGTATATAACTACTGAATTATTTAATGAGCACATCAGTAAATGTGTGAAAGTGCAAGGAATAAAGAAATGTAATTTGTTATAAATTATAAAATTACTTCGAACATATTATGCATTTTATATAATATTTACGTGTATTAAGTTTAA
The DNA here is from genome assembly GCA_038502835.1 of Octonoba sinensis. NCBI lineage: Eukaryota > Metazoa > Arthropoda > Arachnida > Araneae > Uloboridae > Octonoba > Octonoba sinensis. The sequence continues at coordinate 148,302,694 of CM076598.1, forward strand.
TATTTTTTTAGCCTACTTTCCCGTAAAAGTAAAAACTAATAATAATAAAGCATGAAAGAAGGCTTAATGTATCGTGAAAATATCGTTAGAAATCAAGAAAAGTCAAAAATAAGTTAAGTAATTAAATAAATGAAAAATAAAAAATTTGAAAGTAGGGTTTTGAGATGGGGAAAAAGTGTGTCGGTCGGTCTGTCGGTCTGTCTGTCTGTCGGTCTGTCGGTCTGTCCCCCCCCCCTAATAACTTTTGAACGAATTGTCCGATTGGAAAAATTCTTTTTGCATTCGAAAGATCTCGGCGAGAACATCTCATTTCCATATTTTACTTTTTGATTTAAACAATTTTTTGTTCAATTTTGAACAGTTCAAAAAATTTTAACATTAGCGCCTATTTGTGAAAATGAAGCAAATTATGTAAACTCTGGGTACAAGATATAAGTTCCCATGAACAAGCTCACTGGAAGAAGTTCTTGGCGTGAAATATTGATTTGAACAATTTTTGTTCATTTTTGAACAGTTCAAAAAAAATTAACATACCGCCTACGGGGAAATTTCAACCCTATATAATTTCTGATCTAACGGACAGATTTGCTTGGAACAATATCGGAAAGCTCTTATGACGTAGAATATGTACAAATAGAAAGTTCATCCAGAACTAACGAGCCTATTTTCCTATGAAATTTTTTGATCGGGATTTTCAAGAATATTTTTTAATTAATGAATGATTAAATGAATAAGCAAAAGAATGAATGAATAAATGAGTGAATAAATACATGAATGACTTAATAAATAATGATTAAATGAATATGTATTAACCGTTGAAAAGGTATATTTGAAGCAATTAAGAACTAAAGCTAAACGAGAAAGACAGAGAGAGAGAGATAGCTGGATTATAAATTTGAATTCGGTGTATAGGGGAAAGTAGGCTCGTATAGTTCTAGACGGAACTTCTTGTTAATATTTGTTTAACTTTGAGCGTTATGAATTTAGCTACATAATTACAAGCACTGTTAAATCAAAATTCTGGTTATTGGAAAAAAATGGATTATTCTCAAGAGCATTACGGAAATACATTTCGCGGAATAGCTCCGAGTCGAAACTTAGACTTAGATTTGAAAAACTGAATTAGTATTTTTTAAGTAAACCCGTTCTCAAAATCCCTTATCCTTTTCTCCTCTCTTGTCCCTTTTCTCAAAAATGATCCGGTACGATCTCATTTTTGAAAAACCTCAAAAATAAAACATGCTCCCTCTTATTTGAGGTCACATACTATCAGAAATAACACAGCACGTGCGAAGCAAATAGTACGTCGTCATTGAGAACAGTGGGCCGCTAGGGAATCGAACTCGAGTGGTCTGCGCAGTACGCCAACGTTCCTTGTCTATAAAAATATCAATCTCGTTTGATAAATACGGACTTGATTTTGATTTATTCGTTTGCTGTTTTGTTTTAGTTCAGGTACATATGGTAAATAAATTGTTTTTAGGCTAGTGGTATGCTTTTGTAATTAAATTGTAGTTAGACAAGTTATATTTTTGTGTGCTTATAGGTTTAAGTACATTGTTATTAGGTTTGCCATAATGTGTAATTTATTCTTAGAAAACGACAGTAGTGTATAGTTGCATCCTAATGTTGTGCTTTCCAACCCAGAATTGACAAAATATTTATCGTCCAGAAATCAGCCCACACAAGGGGGCGTTTGGTCGAACACTTTGGAAAAAAAAAGTTGTTTAGGGCCATTATGTTCCGGTTTTTAAGCCATCGACGCATCAACGTTGTTTAATTTTGTTTAGGACTTGTGCCGCCCAGAAATTCAGCGCCCAAAATGACGCCTTTCATAATATACGCTCCCATTGATCAGGCCGTCAGTTATCACACATACGAAGTTTACACGCGAACGAAGTCGTGGGAACAGCTAGTTAATGCTAAAACTCTAACGAACTTCAGCGAAACTCCTTTTAAATACACGGTACCCGTAAGGTACAATTGTTATGCTATCCCATGGGATCCGTGCATTTTCCCGGGATAAAAAGTAGCCATTCTCTCTGACCCCTAAATTACCACAATGCAAAAAAAAATCACGTCGATCCCTTGCTCTGTGAAAAAGAAAAACAATCCCATGGGAACCGCATATTTTTCCGGGATAAAAAGTAGCCTAGCATATTTTGAAGTTTTTTTCCAGTGTATTTAACAGAAACTGTATTTCAACGGTTGACATAAGCGAGACGCAAGCTAATGCACAGCTTGAGGATATTGTCTTTTCTACGAATCATATGTTGTTTCATTTGAAAAGGATTAAAAGCAAATAAGGCTCCAGGACCTGATAATGCTTATCTTAAAATTTTAGTAGAATGTGCAGAGGAATTAGTGGATGTAGTGTTAACTATTTTCATATCTTCATATAACTCAGGGACTGTGCCAGTGAATTGGAAGCTGGCAAACATAACACTGCTCTTCAAGAAAGGGTCTAAAGCTAAGGCAGAAAATTATAGGTCTGTGAGTCTTACTTCAGTAATTTGTAAAATTTTTGAAACTCTGATCAAAATCAAGATAGTAAATTTCCTGGAGACAAATAAAGTGTTAACTGGTTTTTAGTATGGTTTTAGGAAGGGTAGGTCCTGTACAACTAATTTGTTGCATTTCTATGACAAGGTTACTATGGCTTTAGATAATAAAATGTGCCTAGATGTAGTTTATATTGACTTCCAGAAATCGTTCGACAAAGTACCGCATAAAGCTCTTCTTAGAAAACTGGTCTATATTGGTATTGGTGGAAAAACCTTAAATTTGGTTAAAAATTGGCTGACTGAGAGGAAACAAAGAGTAGTAGCTAAAAGCAATTATTCTCAGTGGATTGATGTTTTAAGTGGTGTTAAACAAGGTTCAGTTTTAAGGCCGTTATTATTCTTTGTTTTATTAATGATATTAGTGAGAGTATTTCTGGAAAGATCAATATTTTTGCTGATGATGTTAAAGTCAAGGAAATTGTTGACACGGTAGAACGTCAACCAATTTCAAGAGGATTTAAATAAAATTTCTAAGTAGGCAATTAAGTGGGGTATGTCCTTTAATATCGGGAAATGTCAAGTGCTTCACTTTGGTCATGGGAATAAACGTGCAAGCTATTATTTACAAGGTTCCATTTTTGGTGAAGCAGAAGCAATTGTGGATCTAGGAGTATTGATTAGTCACGACTTCAAGTTTAGTCAGCAGTGTAGCATAATAAGTAACAAAACTAACATGATGCTTGGGTTTATCAATAAGTCTATTTCGAACAGGTCTAAGGAAGTTGTATTGCCATTACACAAAAGTTTGGCAAAACCTCGTTTGGAGTATGCTGTTCAGTTTTGGTCTTATCTAAAGAAGGATATTACCTTATTAGAAAGAATTCAAACGAGAGTTACTAGGTTGGTAAGTGGTCTCTCAGACTTTGATTATGAAATTGGCTTAAAAGCAGGGCCGGCGCTAGCACGAATGGCGCCCTGAGGCAAAAAAGTTTTTCCCACCCCTACTATATATATTGAAGAAATATAGATTAAAAATGATTGATACAAACTTTAATAATACATATTTTAACTTTCAAAAAGCTGAAGGAAAGCAATCGCTGATCAGAATGGACTGAATAAGGAAAAATAAAAAACAGAAGAAGGGAAAAGGCAATAAATTGCGTTTTACTCGTGATAAAATAGATAGGTTTGACTACCACTAGCTTTGAAGTCCAGCTGGGGCAGCTATTGAGTTGGAGAGTTAACCAATTCTGCTGTTCAATTACATACAGTATAGTTTAATTACTTAGAAAAATCATTGTTAGAACATTCGGAAGTAGTGGCATTCTTAGTATAGAGAGCCCATCCACCACGACAAGGTGGTACAAGGATGAGAAAAATCGGTTTATAACCGTCCAGAGGCCAAAAACCGTATAAAAACAAACGTAATATCGGTGTTTAATTTTTTTGAGATAAAAACTGTTGTTTTTTACTTATAAAGATGCAGTCAATATTTATGGCCAATGCGCCCCTAAGAACGGAGCGCCCTGAGGCGGGCGCCTCACCGCCTCAGCCTAGCGCCGGCCCTGCTTAAAAGACTCAATATGTATAGTCTAGAGCAAAAGAAAATTAGAGGGGACATGATTCAGTTGTTTAAATTCATTAAAACACGAAATGTTGATGGGCCGCTGGTATGCGCTGAAGGTAGAACCAGAGGTCATTGTTTTAAGCTTTTCTGCAGTGGGGTAAAAACTTTTAAGAAGGCTCTTGATGTTCATTGGGGATTGTTAAATTGACTAGGACCGGCCTAGCTGGGCCTGTTGCTGGTCATCACTTTTGTATTTGTCTATCTCATTCTCTGACCCCTAAACTATCACTATGCAGAAAATTATGTCGATCCCCTTGCTCTATGAAAAACAAAAACAATTCTATCCCCACCGAAAACTAAAATTTTTTCCCAGAATTAAAAGTACTCTATGCGCTATTAATTGAGTGAAAACGAATTGATCGGTTTTCTTTCAGTTTAATTTATAACTGTTGATCCACACCATCCAACTTACGGTACTACACCATATTTATACAGTGATATCCTACGGGAACCGTACATTTTTTGGGAATAAAAAGTAGCCTATGTGCTATTCCAGACTATAATCTATCTTTGTGCCTAATTTCATCCAGATTGGTTCAGCTGTTCTGGTGTGATTGAGTAACAAACATGCATCTAAACTTTCGCATTTATAATAGTATCAGACTGTTTTAGTACTTATTGCGTCATTGGTATGAAAGCAATCAAAAGAACCCATTTTCTTTAAAACAATGAACCACTTCCTCATTCGAATCAAAAAATATAATAATAGAAAAATCCGAAGAGATTCAAAAGAAAAACCGGTCGTAATTTATAACAGTAAAATTAAGGACTGAATTATGCAGTAAGAAATTTTAAAAAGTCTGTCAACAAGTAAATCAGTCTAAATTATAATCTCAAATGAAAAATATGAAAACAGCCTGAAAATTATATACATATATATATATATATATATATATAGTTATATGTATTCTGTGAAATAAAATGTTTCGTTCTTAAGGGTTTTTTTTTTTTTTTGTAATCAGTGGAAAAAATTAATCCTTCCTTCATCCTTCAACATAGTCAAGTTTTAAACTTGCCAAAGTTAAAGGATGAAGATATGAAAAGTACGCAAATGCGTTTCAAATGCATTCTTACCCCTAAATCAAAAGAAATATAATCATACATCATTATTTTTGCAATGTCTAGTTCTGTTATGTATTCTGCACTATTTTCGCGGAGCAGAGCAAAGGCGAACAATCATTTCTGACGTCAGAAGTGGTTCCACCCAATGTTAGATAAAGGACTTTTTTAAACCTCTCTAACTTAAAAAGTGTTTAGAAAAAAGCAATTTTTCCGTCTGGAATATTGTTTTTTATGTTCCTTCTAAACAGTCTGAGGGTTACTGATTATTTTGTTTTTGAAAATAACAACCTTATTACAAAAATGTTAGACTTTTTTACATTCTTGAAAATTTTTGTTTCTTAATGACTTTTTTGGTTCAATAAATTGATAAATATATTACATGAAAATTTTGAACAAACATTTTTCTTTTTTTTTTTTTATGTTTTCAAAATTTTTGGTAAACATTTCTAATATTTACATTAAGTCCATTTCATTACACTGAATTTAGAAAAGAGAAACTTTTAGTATGACATACATACAAAATAAATAAAAAATAAAATGTTCCAAAATGAATTAAAATAAAGTTAAAGAGATCTATAAGCAACTCCACAAAGATACGTGCTGTAGCTTTAATATATTTGATAGTGATTAATTAAAATTAAAGCATCAATTGTACGAAAAAAGTTGTGTTTTCTCAGTAATGTTAAGCAAGACATGTTAACTTGGAACTTTAATTAGAAAGCATATATAAAGGGTAACATAAGTTGTTATAATATATGCATAGTGGGGTCAGTCAAAAATTTCGTTTAACTATTTGAGAAAACTAAATAGGATGAAATACGTTACAGTAATTTTATTTGTTCGCTAAAGCTCCTTTTGACATAATCACTTCCTTTATTTAAACTCTTGTCAAAGCACGACACGATTTTTTCATGTGAAGAGTAGGGTGGATGGGGTAAAATGGGTCACTTGATAAAAAACTCAAAATAATAGAACTTGAAATTGAAATTTTTTAACCAATATTTTTTATGTTATATTTCAATGTGTTGACAACATTTTTCATTCTAAAAAAATGTTAGGTTCTTAAATATGGCAACGCAAAAAAAATATTTTTGTAATTTTTGAATGATAGTGTGCTAAACACATGGTTTACTAACTTCTGAAAACCTGTATATTTTATCAAATAAGAATCCAAATTTAAAGGATTTCCACACAAAGAAACTTTGGAGAACAATTACAACCGACCATGTAAAAAAAAAATTAAATATTGAATTTCTTACACCAGTTTTTCTTGGATGGGGTAAAATGGGTCATGGTTAGGCTTAGCTAGTTCTATTCTATTATTGCTTTAAAATTTACTCTGTTGCACCTCACAGCAGAAAATTCCTAAATTTAAACAGGGTATGTTGTTTATTTTATTGAAATTAAATTTAAAAAAAATTTCCTGAATGTTTTCCTTAAAAAAGATTATGTTGATGTGGTAGAGAGAAGTGATGTTGTTGAAGTGTTATGTGAACCAATATTTAACAATCTAGAACAATATTATTTTAACATTTCAATGTAATTATAATTCAAAAGGTTGCTAAGTATGTTACTTACTTTTTTCTCAAGTTCAAAGTAATAAATAACTGTTTTCAGCATCATTTTGCATTATGACCCATTTTACCCCACGATGGTGTAAATCAGGTCACAACTTTATAAGCTCAGTTAAAATATTTGATAATTAAAAAATAAATATTAAAATGACATAAAATTGATCTAAATTGGTTCAATGTTAAGATGCAATTGAAAAGAAATGGGAAATGTTTCTAGTTTTTTTTGCTATGAAACTTTAAATATGAAAATAGCTAAAAATTGACCCATTTTACCCCACCTGATCCTACCCAGTCTAACAACCGATAATCGTTGCTGGGCTACCGTTATAACATTGTCGTCCAAAAGATATCGCTTTTTGAAAGTTCTTTTACATAGCACCGAGGGGGTAATCCCACACGCAAAATTTTTTGCAATTGGTGCTCTTCGGTGAAATCTCCCGCCCTCCGAAATAACTTAAAACTATCTACTTTTAATAAATATTTTAATGTTCTTAACAAACATTTTAAAAGTTCTCGTAATGTTTAGTGGGGTTCCCTCCAAAAGGTAATTCAATTTATACGCTCCTGATAACTTACTTCTATTATAAATGCGAAAGTTTAGATGTATGTTTCTTACTTAATCACGCCAGAACGGCTGAACGGATCTGGAGGAAATTGGGCGCAAAGATAGATTATAATCTAGAATAACACATAGGCTATTTTTTATACCGAAAAAATGTTCAGTTCCCATGGGATATCATTATATAAAAACAGTTCATTATAGTAAGATGGATGGTGTAGCTCAATAGCTATAAATGAAATTGACAGAAGTTCAGTAACATCCTGATAGCTTAGGTGGTAGAGCACTCAGTGCGTACCTGAGAGATCTGGCTTCGAGTCCCAGTTCGGACTAATTGATTTTTACTAAATTGATAGCACAAAGGCCACCTTTTATCCACGAAAAATTTAGTTACCGTCGGATGGAATTGTCTTTGTTTTTCACAGAGCAAGGGAACGACATAATATTTTCATCGTGGAAGTTTAGGGGTCGGAGGCATAGGCTGCTTTTTATCCCGGAAAAAATATGCGGTGCAGTGGGATAGATTTTTTTTTTTCACAGAGCAAGGGATCAACATGATTGTTTGCATTTTGTTAGGATAGGGGTCAGAAAATGAAATAGGCTGCTTTTTATCCCGGAAAAATGCACGGTTCTCTGGCATAGCATAAAAATTGTATCCTACAGGAACCTGTATTTGAAAGGAGTTTCAGTACAGTCCGTCAAATATAGTTTTAGCATTAATTGAGTAAAAATCGGTTAGTCTGGACTGGAACTCGAACCCAGGTCCCTCAGTTACGACTCGAGCGTTCTACCACTTAAGCTATCAGGTCCATGCTGATTTCCTTTACATTTCATCTATAACTATAGAGACACTCCGTCCACCTTAACTCTGGTGATAAGGTACAAGTTCCTCTGAACAAGCGTATTTCAAGAAGTTCTCAACGGAAACATTTTTTGAGATGAACAATTTTTGTTCAATTTTGAATAGTTCAAAAAGATAACATTACCCTCTACAGGGAAATTTCAATCCTATATAAATCCAGATCTAACAGACAGATTTGCTTGGAACAAACTTTATCGAAAAGTTTTTATGACGCAAAACATGTAAATGTTATCACGCAGAACTTTGTACAGATATGAAGTTTTTCCAGAACTAAATGAGACTATTTTAACACGAAACGTTTTGATCTGGAATTTTAAAATATTTCCGAATGAATGAATGAATGTATAAGCCGTTGAAAGAGGTATGTTTGAATTAATTAATAACTAAAGCTAAATGAGAAAGAGACAGAGAGATAGGTAGATTTTCAATTTGATATTGTTGTATTTATTATACGTGCAAGTAGGCTCGTATAGTTCTAGACGAAACTTCTTGTTACTTTTGCTTTGTTTTTGCCTTTGAATACATGCACTTAATGCATTTAACTATTTTAACAAGGATTAAAGTATAAATAGATTAACATTAGAAAAGCTAAACAGGTTCTCATTTTTTTTGTGAAGAGGAGGAGAAGAGGGATAATGGAGTGCAATTTTTGTTTAGTCATTTACTAGTGGATACCAAATTATAGCTATTTATTTATTGCTTTTCCACATCCCACATTTACTTATGTAAAATACAGTTGTTCATTCAAGAGTTTAGCAGTTGTAAAATGATTTTAAGGAAACTTATTCTAATAAAACATGCATTCTGAAGCATTTTAAGGAAAGCACTAAACTAACATCTTACGAGCTGTTCCTTAAATTAAAACTAGTGACCTTGTTGCAAAAATTTCTCAATAAAATAAAACAAAAAATATAAGTTATAACTACTAATGCATTACTTGTTCAAAGGTCGCTCATTCACACACAGAAATCGGTGAAATATTCAATTATTTGATCACAAATTCTTAATATTTTTTTTTCAATTATAACCATACTGTTAATAAAATAATTTTTGGAAAAAAATAGAACCGGCTTCAAATTATAAATTGCGCTAAAATGTAAAAAAATAAAAATAACTTTTTTAAACAACATCGATACGACTTTTATACATAATATTTGAAACCGGCGAAAAATTATCTAATTATCATTACGTCATCTGTTACATTACATCGAAACTGCTGAAAATTCTGCGCCATTTATATTTGTAATTGATTCATGATTACAAATGTAATCCTAAATCAAAACCTATCATAATTTTTCCCCGACTCCAAAAAATACTCATAAAAGTCGTATCGATGTTGTTTCAAGCATTAATTTATTTTTCACTTTTTAGCGCAATTTATAACTTGAAGTCGTTTCTATTGTTTCGCAAAAATTATTTTATTTTGTTCTTTTTAGTGTAAATACATTTTTATATAAATACTCAATTTTTAAAAAATCTATATCAAAGTACAAACCTTCTTTGAGTGAATGGCACTACAAACTAATCATTTGTGTGATACATTCCGTTTTGAAGTCTATTTTAAAAGTCACTAGAGCAAAAACTAATTGAATTTAATTTTTGTTTCAGAGAAGTTAGAACCTTGTTAGAATTGCTTTTACTATTACAGCTTAATGAAAACAAACTCTTTTTTTAACAATGAGTTTTATATTTATTGATAATTTTCCCAACAAAGAAAAATCAAACCAAGCCATTCCAATTAAAATAAAAAATACTTATTTTTCACCCATAACATTTTTTCTTAAAAACAAATGTAATAAAATTGATGTGCGATATTTGAGTTAGACGGCTCTCTATCGATTAAAGAAAAAATCACCAAAATCGGTTCATTTAGTCAAACGTTACAGATGAAAAAAGCGAAAAAATTACTACATTTATGCCTATAACTATTTTTCTAATTATCGAATATAGTCAACCGAAGGTACGGGACCTATGCGAAACCACACTCGATCGTTTAAAAAAAATCATGAAAATCGGTTCATCCGGTGAGAAGTTATGAGTGGACAAACAAACAAAAAAAAAACGACATACATACAGTTTGAATGTATTTATAACCTTCTTCTTTGTGAAGTCGGTGAAAGAAAAATGCTCTTACAAATTCAATTGCATCTATATGATGAATACTTCAATAAAGGAAATTAAATTAAAAAACAAATTATTCTTTTGAAATAAAAACATTAATGGTTATTTAATTTATTTTTTCTCAATCCCCATGAACTTGCACGTTTTAAATTTTTCTTCGATTTTATATTTCTAATTTACAAAGCATTCTAGGGACTAAATCGAAACTTAAAGAGAATAAACAGATAATTAGCTCAGTATATTACGAGACATTATCGGTTACCACCAACATTGTCCCTTTTAATGTAATTTTAAAAGCCGCCTGTAATTTCAAAGACAATATTTACATAACTTTGGTAATAAATTTTCATTCAGTTTACAAAAGTTGAAAGCTAATTTCAAGTTAAACATAGCTAATTACAACATGAAAGTTTTTTCATATTTAGGAACATAAAATTTTAAGTTTATTGCATTGATAGCGATTTTCCCTTAAATCTCAAATGCTTAACATATATTTAGGTAGATAATATGCTCGTGTTTATCTCATTGCAATATTCAAAAGGTATTGTAAAAATTAATCCAAAGGAAAATACAATAAACCAGAAAATTGGTCTCATACATAGCAATTTTCATTAAAAATATTGAAAGGGTCAATGAACCACTCTGCCCCTTATCCAACCCCTCAACAGGTTCGCTATAAGAATACGTAATGTAAGAGTGAATAAATAGATTAGTTATTAGATAAAAGTATTTTTATAGTAATTTTATGGTATTAAATTTTGACATTTTTTCGACTTTTTAACAGTTTTAAAATTGCTACTTTTCAAAAATTCTGACATGGTGATTTTAAAAAATGCCATTTTCGATTTTAGAGCTAAAAATTACATAAAAATAATTTATTGGAAACTGAAAAACACAACCATCGCAGGCTCCTGTAACCAGTACTGTTCATTTGTTTTTGCTTACGTGTCTAGAATGGTAGAGATGTGACTTTAAGTTAGACTCAGATCTTCGATAAGACTTATTTTAAGTCAGAATAGAATTTTAATTGTTAAATTAATCTAATTGCTCGAACACGTGTACAGTAGTTAAACATTTCCAAAAACTTTTTTTTTTTGCTTTTTTTTTCAGAAACAGAAGGGTGGTAGGAATGTAAGATGAATGTCACTATTAACTAGCTCCTTTCATACAGGTCAACAATTTCTGCACTTTCACTGTGATTTTCTTTACTTGTAAGCTTTCGGAAGCTAAGTTGCAGTCACAAGCTTGGTTTTGACAGTTGCTCAAAAACAAAACGTATTCTGCATTGACAAAAAGGCTCAATGTAATCCCGAAACCGTGTATGCAATATTTTTCCAAATTTGTGATTTAATAACATTGGTTATATTATTTATTGTTTCTTTACGAAGATAAATGCTTTATTTTACACGCATTGACACTGCTGGGAACATTGAGAAAACCCAACATTTTCGAATGTGGAAAATAGTTATCCCTTGTGTTTCAGCATATGAAACATGCATGTCTCGATATCTAATACATTAGTTATCTGCAGCTACTTCAAGCAAATCTCCTGAGCAATTTAGAATTGAGTATTCGCATCCATTTTTCGTCGATAAACACGCGAGGTTAGAAATAGAAGTTAAATTCCGTTGTCACCCGACTGGTTCGTTAACAAAACAATACAACAGAATTGTTCTCTAAATCTTCTCCCCCTTTGGTAGCAATCAGATTTGGCACATTTGGCTAAATTATCTTTCTACTGATACATAATTTTACGGTATTTACGATATTACTGCAATGATGGACAATGAGACAGTAATCCCAAAGAAATGTTTTCCAAAAGATTTCCTCAATTTCGGCCATTATTGCAAACAAGAAAACGTTTGCCGTAAACTAAGTTAATTTCGGCGAGATTTAAGCTTTAAAACCTCTTTTGTAAATTTTGTTGCCATCCACACCGTTGGCTTTATTATTAACAAATGCTTATACATAAAACAATCGATTTAAAATGAATTCTTAAGCTACATTTAACGACGAAGTTTCTTTGCATAAAATGAATTATAAATATCTAGCCAAAACAATGAACTAAACTCGTAATAGCTAGTAAATTTAAAGTTCCCGTCGCAGGATTTAAATTCAGTAGCTATTACCAGTGGTCATAAAATTTTAATTCTGTGTCCTTAATACATTGTAAAAACCATTTCAAAAGCAGATAATTAAACACTGCTTCGGAATTCTAAACAGTATAATCGTTTCTTTAACGTTAGCGGAGAGATTACAGGTCCCGTAAAGGAAGGAGAAAATGAGAATACTAGCTGATATTGTCCTTGAAATAAATAATTAAACGTTTTCATTCTCCAACATCGGCATTGCTAAGCATGACCTAATTATGATGTTGTTAAGAATTTTGCAGCTTTTTTTGCCATTTTTTAGCCTTATAAGTGACCTATAATTTCGCTTTCTCTGACAGTTGAAATTGTCTTTCATGGCAATTTTAGAGTTATAATATTATGATTTTATTAATGAGTTTGGAAAATTAAACTTTCTTATGAGACGTAATTTTAATATGAATTGTCTCTGTTATCGACTCTCTATCACTGTTGTGCAGGGTTTAATTTTCATTGGAGCTCACGGGAGCTCAGCTCCTGACTTCTTTTTCAATTTGCGGAAATCACACGGTCTACGTATGAAAATTAGTTTTGCAGACCATAAGGCTTCTGTACTTAAGTTTTTTTTCTTTACTTATATTTATATATTTATTTCTTTATTTATATATTTATTTATTTTAGAAATTAAATTTCCAATACTGCGTATTCTATTTTAAACCGTAATAGTAAAAACTCGTATATAATATTGTCCTGTATTGTTCCTGATTTTATTTAGTTTAATAATTAATTTAAACTTAATCTACCATGTAATACTCATTACGCTTATGCATTAAGTATTTAGCATGGATTACGAGACTGGTGTCCCAAAACAACTGTAATTTCTAAAGAATGGCATCGTCTCACCTACAGATTTATGCCACAGGAAATAACACAAGTCAGTATATTTGCATATTAGTAGTATCTGTGACGTTTACGAGAGCACATAAGATATTCGTTCGTGAGCAAAATAATTAGATAATGAATAAATATTAAGGAATAAATACAGATAATGTAGTACTAAATGTAGTGAAAATACATTTATCACCAATGCATTTTTCACGCACATGAAAAAATTGTTAGAACGTTTATAATTTGTCATTTAATGAAAATTTAATATGAAAATATTATATTACAAAAGGACTGAAAGCTGTGTACTACAATGTTAAAAGTAGAAAATAAAACGTATAAAAAGTAAAAATATATTTATCTTTTAACATGTTTGTACTTTTTTTATATGTTGTAATTTTTAATAAAATATTATAGTCACAGCTTCTAATCAAAATTAATTATCAGTAATTTGACTTTTTCTTATTGAAATAAAATGGCATTAAGTGCGGGTTTTTTTTTTTTTTTCAATTTCACGGATAACAATAAATTTTTGCTTTCTGTAAGTTTCGCCACCGAATAATGTGAAACTTTAGGTTAAGCGAATAGTTACTTAGTAGTTAAAAATACAATAATTCACGTAATAACGTGTGTACAAAGATAAAAGCCGATACAAAAGTTCTAAACTTCTTGGAATTTATTGAAACTTTAAAAAGAATTTTTAAGAGAAATAGCCAACCAATAAAACGTTTCATCTGCTAACCAAAAGCGGTATAAAGCATTATAATCATCTTTCAGCGTACACGATGCTCTTCCTAATGAATGCTCCACATGTCGGTCTTCATAGAAAGCTAAATAACGTTGTTGTGACCAATCCTGTACAGTAGGGTGGAGCGAAAAAAATCAAATTCAAAAACCAAAAATGCCTATATGTGAGATAAGTGTCTACAGCAAAGCCTAATTTTATTAGTAAAAGCGATTAAAATATTATGGAATTTTGTATCCTTGTCAAGCCTATGATTTCTGATATAAAACTTCCCAGACCTGCGGGAAATATAACCAGTTCGAAGTAAAGTAGATATCAACTGGATAACAGAGATAAAAGAAAAAATAGGATGACTTTTCGCAGACGACCATTAACAAAAGTTGTTAAAAGTGTTGAAATTTCATACGAAAAGCTACTGCACTGTAAAAAAATGCTGTAATTTTTACAGCATCTTTTGCTGTATTTTTCCAATCACGGCTGCTGTAACTTCAATTCACAGCACTTTCTGCTGTGAAATCGGATTTTTTTTATCACGTGTGTCATCAGAACCAATAGGAAAGCAGTTTCTGCCAACTGTAGACTTTTGAACTGTTTTATAATGAAAATACTTCCTCATCGTCTCGGCAGTGTACGTGTAGTGTGCTTTTAACAAAATGGTTAAAATGTCTTTATATCAAGCTATCATTAAATATTGTGTCTTCAAATCTGTGTTTCCCTGAGAGATAAGAACTTGCGACGACACAACACATTAAAAACACGTAGAAATATAGTAAGTAAACCCTTTATATAAAGTATATTATATGTTTTATTATTTGATTTAAAAAAAAAGGCTTTTCAAGACGAGGCAAAATTGGAATTACTAACAATATCATGATATGAATGGCAAGCTATTCGATGCAAATTTAAATGCAAACCATCTCTAAGTTTAATTGGAGATATAATTATACATTAAGATCAAACATGTACTAAGAACTTATTAAATAGTGTTTATAAGGATTCTAAAATGTTAACGTTTTTTCCACTGTCTTGTATCTTTATATGTATGTTATGAAGGTTAATAATTTGTTGAATACTTTATTTTTAAATGGAAATAGAACTTATTAAATTATGGTTTAATTAGTCCATCAAGTTTATGTTGAATTTATTTTTAATGAACATAATTTATCAAATGATGTTTTTGAGAATAAAGTGAGGGAATTTAGAGAATTTTTTTTTTTTAAATTAGATAAAAATTTTATAACTTAAACATCACTTTTTCTTTTAAATAAAAATTTGAATTTTTATCTTAACCATTACATAGACTGATTTGCTGTATAGTTTTAAATAATCTTTTGTAATGTGTTTAATACACTGGTGATATTTTTGATTCACTTTTTACTGCTATGAAATAGGAGAGAGGGGGGTAGCCCCCACTCTCCTCTATCTGTTATAAGGCAGAGTGGTGTTAGTGTAGACAATTTTTAGAAATTTGGTCAAGGTAATTTACTGAATATCACTTAGGACAATACTGTTATTATTATTAACAGTAATTTCATCTTTGTTTAAAATGACACATAAGCTAATTTGAGTAGTACATATTTTTCAAGAAAAGATATAATTAAGGTCTTAAATTGTTTTTGTTTAAAAGTGATTATACAAATGTACTGATGTAAGACTTGTAATCTTGGACTAAAAAAAAAAAAAAAAAACGGGGGGGGGGGGAGAAATCCTAATGATCTTTTGATTACGTTTGACCGTGAATACTTAAGGTATTCGTTTTTGATAGAGGCGTACTTTTAGGATAGAGGCGTATTTAACTAGTACTTATAAAGATAAGTAATGTGTTGTAATAGTGCAGTGTGCTGTAATATTCACAGCACTGTCATAAGCAGCACCTTGTGAAATCTACAGCAGTGTGCTGCAATATTTACAGCACTGTAAGAAACAGCACCATGTGAAACTTACAGCAGTATGCTGTAATTTTTATAGCACTGTCAGAAACAACACCTTGTGAAATTTACAGCAAAAGTTGCTAGCAGTCACGGTGCCAGCACATTTGCTGTAAAATTCACGGGATTTTTTTTTTCAGTGTGCTACCAGGTAAAGTTACCAAGTTGGCCAGTTGGGTGACATGTTATGAAATTATAGATAATGTGAAGCAGTTCTCGTCACAAAATTCTTAACTTAGTAAAATTTAATCTGAAAGTCCATTGGAGATAAATGCTTAATTCTATGGAAACAAGCCTCTGATACAATGCTTGACTTTATCGGGTCACGTACGAAATCTTGACCTTCAGTCGCATTGCTGCCCCAGTGAAAAACAACTATCACAAGTTCTTAGATTAAAGGGTGAATTTGTTTGTAAAGTTTTAAACACCACCGTTTTGATTCACGCAATTATCTCATTTAAAATACTTTCGGGATACGACTGCTGTGACCTTTGGAGTAAGTAATCAGTTGACTCCAGACGTCACACCACGGAACTTATAAATAAATGTGCACCCTCGACAAGAGGAGATTGACAGACGATTTGCATCATATACAAAGTTAATTGTAGAGTATTAGGAGTTTCCCTACACTGTTAAAAAAAACCTGAATTTTCAGAGTGTTTTTTGACTGATTTTAACGGAAGATTTCCGTAGGGCTTCAATACATGGTTTTTGCTTCCAAAAACGGAAATATCACGTCCTGAAAATACGAGAACGGAATTTTTCCGTTGTACGGTTGCTGTATTTTCACAACCTGATTTGGATTAACGGAGAAAAAAGAAATGGAACTTCTGTCAAATTTCGGGAAAATATTATCAGAAACGGAATATTTCCGGCAACTCTGATGCCGTACTTTTTCCGTTATTTTCAGGAGATTTTTTTTACAGTGTGTGGCCATGGAGAAATACCAAAGAGGTGCGTCTCTCTATCGCTTTTATTTTTACAATTTTAAGTCTTCTTAATTACTAATATATTTTTAGTCAAATAAACTACTTTCTGGTAATACCCTCTTTTTTTTTTTTTTTTTGTCTTATTGTAATGGGCAGTCCCATGATAATGATACTCTTGGTTCTTCTCTGAACACGAAATGCCCTTTATCAATTGATTGAAAATTTGAAATAATATTTTTAACTGAATATTTTCTTCCAAGGAGTTTCGGCGCCATCTGTGATCATTTACATGTAATATGTAATAAATTTAGTTCTGCTTTGCGTATATATGGGTTTTTTACACATTCAAGTCTGTTTTTCAGTAAAATTTTGCTTCTGTTGAGGTTCCTGTTTTGCCTTCAAAAGTAAACGAGGGTTTTTTGGGGGGTTGGGGGGGGGGGGGTCAGTGTAAAGATTTGTTTCATTTCTCAAAACTTAAATTTCAGATTATCGATAAGGAAATACTTGAAATTCTGTACAAATATCATTTTTAGAAATGCTCTAAATAAGAATTTTATTTTTTCGCTTCGTCTCCAAAATGCCGAATGCATCTAAAAACGGAATAAATTAACTGAAATCATTAATAATATATAATATTTAATTCATATACAAGAACAGTATGACTTTAAAAACTTATCCTGTGCATATTTGCAGATTTTGTCTACTATTTGTTAAAAAACTGATGAATTGACTCTAAAAAATAACATCTCTGATGAATACGGCAAAATTTATGCGACTTACCTGTAACATCGTCTACACAAATACCTAAATTTTAAGTTTTTTTATTCTGCAAATAATGTATTGTTTTCTGCAAGTAAAAATATTAAAGCAAAACTTGTATCAAAGTGCTGCATTTTTCCTCATATTAGTCTGCTTGGGGTAAAATGGCTTCCACTTCAAATTTTGGTTCTGGTTACCCTACTCTCAGGTATATTTTCTTCACTTTAAAATGATTTGAGTCAAGCTCATAACTCAGAAAGAAAAAGCTATATAATTTCTTCTTAATTTCCAAACTAAGCGCAAGAAAGGTTGCCAGTGAATAGTGCTTCATTTATTTTTATATTTGACAAAACTTTCAGGTGTTCGTGCAGATACAAAAGTTAGATAATCATAAATACAAAAATCTATAATTCAGAAAATCATTCTGAGAAAAGAAAAATACTCAAAAAAACCGAAATTAATTAAAATATTTTTCTGATCAAAAATAAAACTGCCATAATATTTTCGCATTTATTTAATTTTTTGATGAGCTATTTTTAACTATTCATAGACCGCTAATTAATTTTGTTTCTAACCTTTTTAGGAAATGTCAAAGTGGAGCAGACAATGCAACATAACTTTAAAAAAATGAATGTCGAATAGTTATTCACAATTTTTTATTTACTCTTTCTCCTCCAGATGACTTTTTATTCAAAATACGTTCTTTTACACTAAGTTCAATTCGTTATCATTCCATTTGGAAAAAGGAAGCTCATTTTTTAAAGAAATGTATTCCAAACTATATCCCTAATTGGCAACCATTTTGGATCCATTCCAAAATTGAGTTTCTGCAATAAAACAGCAGTTGAATTTCAGTTACAAATTTATTACATAAAAGGTCCCTTTAAAATGATTAGTATTCGAGCAACGCCCTCAAAATGAATGAATAAACGCTCAGCGGTTAACAATTTTTTTGCCAACCTTGGGGGAGTGTCTCCAACAGATGGAGACTTGACAGCATTTAGTGCGTTTCTCATTCGCGCAATCGGTTAAGGAATGGCCTTGAGCCTTTTATTTACGACAGCTACAATTCATTACTTAGCTGCTTAGAACAAGATGATCTTTTTTCTATTCTTGATGGAGTGAGATTTGGTCTCAACGAAGAAGAATGCATAGCATGCACTTTCAGCTTATTTCATTATGATAAGGGGATTGAAGTCGTACAAAGTTGAATTGTAAATTCAATTCATTCGCGTTATTCCCTTAGAATATGAACTTTGCAAGAAAGAGATAATTAAAAAAAAACTAAACAGTAGACCTGATGTGATACCTTGGGGAAGTGTCCAACTTTTCACTTTGCCCCTACAGCATAGGTTAAAGTAATCTAATTTATACAAGACCAGCTTTTTTCCCCTAATTTCTAGTAGTAAAGATTCTTTTAAACGGAAAAGAATAATCCATTTTTTATACATTTCACAGCATAAATCAGAAAATGTGGATTTTCACACAAACTGACAACCCTTAATAAAAGGAGCTGGAGAAAAGTGAATAATCACGAACATTAACGAGCAACTTTTAAATTGCTGAATTTATAACAAAAAAAGGTCTGAAGTCAGATACCGTGATATTATTTAGTGTTGCCAATTTAAGTACAAGAACGCATTAATTGCATAAAAGAGTGTTTACGTATTTAAAGGTTAAAAGATTACATTGTTGATATCGATGTACAGTGTAAAAATGTATGTAAAAGGAGCAAAAAAAAAAAAACACTGAGCGTTTATTTAAGTTTACAAAGAATTCGTTTCAAATTAAATAATCAAGTTTCTTAATAACAGTCTCTCAATAGAATTTCTCGTTTTTTTCGCGCTATGTACAATTACAGAGAAAGATCTGTTAAGTTACATAAAACTGGATACTTGAGATCTGTGACTGCCAGTTTAAAAATTGCCAAAAAATTCATTAGTTATTGTCGGTGTACAGTTTATTTCCAGCTCCAGTGAACAGCCCTTTTTAGCCCTACGCTGGCTAGTCCTCCCAATTCGGGAGGCAAAGGAATTACAACACCGTGGGCTCAACTAAACTCCCCCTCCACTTTGAGTACCAGAATAGTAATTAAGATTACTCAAAGATGGCGCCATTGCTGCGGCACGTTACCTGTTGCTATCAATTTGAAGAATGTTCTGTTTTTTTTCCTCTATAATTTTCTTTTTTAAAGACTTTGCAGTTTAAGGTTTTTAGTTAGCTGTAACTTTACATTAGACTCCGGATAGATGATTTTCATGAGATTCTCATGTATTTTCGAGCAAAAATTTTTTAGTGTAAAAATTAAGGTTTTATGCTTCTGAAAATGTAAAAAAAAGAAAGAAATTCTTTTGCTGCAATGAGTGTTGTGTGATTTGAAATTTTCTTCAACTTAAATGAGACTGAAGAATTTTTGATGAGTATGTGCGAGAAATTACTTTTAAAACAACGGACATACGTCCGTTGTTTTCAAATTTATAAAAATTAAAAAATTTTAACTTACAAAAGTTTAAAAAATCAAAATAAGTCAATAACCTGTTAAATGAATTTAATAATTGAACTAAATATCCGTAAGTCAGGTTTTTTTTCCCCCGTATTCATGAATTGAACCCAGGAATTTGTTTTTATCGACACACAAAAGAGAATTAATTGGCTGTAGTTGCAATTAATTATACTATTCGGAACGTAAAACTTATTTTCTAGGAATTAAAGAGTTTTGTTACCTTAAGATATTTCAAAATTCCAACTGCATAGTTCTTACAAGCTCAAAAGCTCCATGAGTTAGAGGCACTGTTAGAAATTTCATCATGAAATTACGGTTAAATAACCGGCAGCAGTCTGTCCATCTAATTCACCGTTAAATTTACGGTTTGGAACAATTTTCTATCTTCACGGGACCTAAAACATTTCCAATCAGCTGGGTTAAAAAGCCGTAAATACAAAGTTTCCGGTTTATAACCATTTAAAAATGGTTTCAAAACAAAATTTTTACCGTTTTTGAACAATTTCAAGGCGTAGAATCTTCGAGGCGTAGAAACCGTAAATGAAGCGAGCGGGACTCGAACCCGGGTGTATGGTATATCAGCCTTGCGCTCTAGTCATTCGGTTTTTGATTGGATCCAAAGTCATTTTTGGTCTAAATTTACTGTATATTGGCGAAAATCATTTTTTTTGCTGCAAAAATTGAAATACAAACAAGCTTCAGCAGCTCAAATTATGGGTCTGCTCATTCGCAAACAGTTCGGGAATCCGATGTCTCCAATTTTTGATTCACGAGGGTATGTGTTTCTATTCAGTAACCACAGCTTAAGCCGTTTTTTTTTTTTTTTCTTTTTTTATAAACACATGCAGATTTGAACTGATAAATCTTTATTCATATTTTAACAACAACGTACGACCGGTAAGGTTTCGCAACCAAGATGGATGCCCGATTCTTATTGAGCGCTTGGAAATTAAGGTTAGTTAAACGTTCTTTAGGATAAACAGAGAATAAACGATTTTTTTTCACAATCAGCGGTTTGAGTACCATCTTTTTAATGGTTATTCAACAGTTGTAATTAAATATGGTAAGATAACAATCAAATAAATGGTTTTTTTACTATTTACTTACAGAATTTTTAACAGTGTGTCCAAAATATGTTTCCATTCCTAGAAAATAGCTTTTATACTTAACACAACTATTTAAATACTGAATGCATTAATATGTTTGTTATTCCGTGACTGAATTGTAGAATGTTTGGTATTCGGCCAAGGGACAATTTATTATTCTCATAAACATTCAATTCCCCTTTTTTCTTCCAACTACAGCAGAAATGCAGCCCATACTAAAAACTTTCGACTTGAATATTAAAAATGATCGAAATCCATTGTCAAGTATACGATTTTGAATTCCGCTATAAAGAAAAAAAGCGCAGCTTGATGAAGCCTAACCATGAAACACCCCTGACCATTTTGACGACAGGAACATAAAACCATTTATAATCATCAAGTTTCATTGACCTTCTGGTGAGCTCTAAAAGTAACAAGTATTCTCTGAAGCAATTTCCTATCATTTCTAAAGTCATTACTATTATTTTCTCACATGTCGAGTTTTTTCTCCGTTCGAGTGATAAACGACAACTTTTTTATTACTGTGATCTACGCTGCCTTTTCTATTTATAAATTTTCTTCTTTTACACGAGTAAAATATTGCCCTTTAGAAGTTGTATACCACACATTAAAAAGATTGTGTAAAAATACCGCAAAAGAATCCTATTAGGCTCTGATCCTATTAGGCTTTCGGTTAAGCATTCGGTTAGGTTCTTTATTAGGTATTTGACATTTAAAAAACTTTATCTTTAATTGATGTTCTTTGGGAAAAAAAATCTTTAAGCATTCAAAAACATTGCGGAAAAGACACATTTTTGCAGCAAGGTATAGTAATGGGTGGAAACTAAAAACTTCATTCTATTCATTCTCCATGTGTCATGCAGCGGCAGCAAGTGTCAATCGATATGGATTAAAGTCTTCTTGAAAATTACAAAAATAAAATCTTCATTAATAACAGCAAGAACACCCGCTAGAATTAGAATACTTTTTTTTTAAAACTAAATGAATTCAAATTATACTTTTTTCTTTTCAACGTGGCAGGCAGGGATGAACACATTTCTTTCACCAAGATACATGGACCAAAACAAGTATACAAAAGCAAAGTACAACTAAACATATAAAAGGTGATCCACAGAAATAAAGGGAACGAATTAAATGATTAAGCTAAATAAAAGTTCTTTAACCTCCCAATAAAGGGAGTAGATATATGTTTCCTCCAAGGCTGGACAGAAAAAGAGATGAAGGAGGTGGTCGCAGTCATCAATTTGTAGCTGCAGACGCTACAAAGGGAACCAGGGAATAACTATTAGCACCCAAAAGTCCCTTTTTGGGGGGAGGGGGCAGCTTTTGGAACTTACGACCTGTACAACTCAGCACTTTATCATACTACCTATAAGCATTTGAAGATTTGTTCATTATTTTCTCCTTCCACGAACCATGTTTTTTAAATTAGTCATATTTAGACAATCTTAACTCTGCCCGTTAGAAACGTTAATATATACAGACCACTAAATTCCTCTCAATATGCTTTACGTTAGTATTAATTAATAATCTTATTTTAATAGAAGAAATATTTATTGACATTTCAAAATAATGACTGCGTCTGAGAAATAACAATGATAAAGAATGAAAAATACTCATTCAAAACTTTCATTAGAAAGAAGATCATCTTTTTATCATAGGTAAGGGATAGAGGAGGAAGAAAAGCGGCATTTTACTACTTGCCATCAATTTCCATAAAAGATCAGATATGACTTCGCTGCATTAAGCATAATGTAAACTTAATTCCTAAGGGTATGTTAACACATTCAATATATTATTCACAATCATTCGTATGTCATTTTATCGATACTAAGAGCGACACAATTAATTCCAAAACTTTCTTTTGATAACAATTCTCTATATCAATGAAAATGATTCTATTTGCAAAAAGTATACGATGAGTTTTTTTAAAAAATACACCTAAATGCAAATAAACATTATGAACAGAATGTTAAAATTTAGAATTTTACGAAATCGGAAATACATTCCTATTAGAAAATATAAGGCTTTGGTCGAGAAACATTTAAAGCTTCACTACAAAGTCATATATTTCAATTGTAACAGCTGCGCCTTAAAAAAAGAAAATAGTCGATTTCGTGAAAGAAAAAAAAAGCGAGATCGTTCGGAAAGGGAAGAGTTCAAAATAATTCGTGAAAATATATTAAAGTAATAAATTCCGAAGCTTAGCAGAAAAAAATGGCTAAAAATCCAATAAACCCATCCAGGTTCATCGAACTAATGATAATATCAATCGTAAACTATTTAAAAATGAGTATTCTTTTGGAATAGCTAAAGAAAGTTTATTTATTCTTTGCATCCCTAAAAATTAATAGAAAGAAAACAAATCAGATGAAATTTAAAATTGAAATTGTCTTTGAAAGTAAAAATTTGAAATAATTACGCAGATTGGTTGATTATATGCGCTAAAAAAAATTCCCCTGATTTAGTAAAACTATTCTTGGAAACCAACAAAACAGAAAGGTGAAAAAGATATACAAGTATTCATGTAAAGTTGAAAATGCTCTCAGAAGACATATTTAGTTTCTCATTAGAAAACTAATATTAGATCTAAGTTACCAAGTACATTTTTTTACCTTTGGTGAGAATTCACAAATAAGTAAAATTTATGGAGAATCACAAATCAGATATAATAAGAACCTATTACGTGTATTTTAAGCAAGTCTGGAACGAGGGTGCACTAACTACACAGTGTTGGGTTCCAATCGTTGCAAAAAAGACAAAATTCACCACTAATACTCTTATTTCTAGGCACTCACGGATTATCCCGAAAGCAAAATTAACTTCAAGTTTAATTAGATTGTGTGATACAAACTCAAGCAGGAACAAAAACATTTCGTATTTGAGGGCACTTCATCACAATATTATGTCACGGATTGCAAGAACAACAACCCACAAGTTACACACGGGGCAACTCCAGATTCAAAATAACACTGTAAGCACAGTCGACTCTCGATAATTTGACTCTTGATAACACGAATCAATCGCTCGGTCTCTTGAGAAACTCTCATGAGATCGAATAAATCTATGAATTTTGAGGCACTTGGTGGCAAGTGATATTGGCGGCAAACCACCCTCGAATACGCGAAAAGTTGATCTATGGCTCTCAACTCTGTTATTTGAAATTGTTTTTTAATGAAACTTAGCTTGCATGTCCCAAAGTTACTCTTGATATTAATTCTGATACACAGCTTCCAATTTTTTTATCATAAAGCAGCACAGCCACTACAGTTGTGAATTGCTTTAGAAAGACCGAATGAATCAAAGAGTCAGTACATCGTATACTTTTAGAACAAATTTAGAACTCACTTTTGGATTCTCGGTACGTGTTAGACTGCTTCTTGGTCCCAGGGGGAAACGTTGACTTGCAAGATTCCATACAAGTCAATGATACTGTTGCTTTCTACGATGTTCTATCTAACGCATAAATTATAACTTCTCTACTAATAATAAAGCAACAAGAGTCTGTCTATGTGTCTGTATATGTGTATGTCTGTATATCTGTGCGTCTGTGTCTCGCGTAGGACCAAGACCGTTCTGCCGATTTTCATGAAATTTGTCGCGGAATCAGTTTAAAACACAAGGGTGTTCACTTCGAAGAGTTTTCTTTGAAAATTCGAGGTTTTTCTTTTTTTATTCCAATTTAAAATCGAAAATTGAATTAAGTGGCTCTTTTCTATTAAAAGAAATTACTTCATCGTTTCAAAATTGGTACCGTCGGAAAGCCCGCAAAAAAGTGATCCAGAGAGAGTTTTCGTGCTAAATCTCGAAGCCTGTAAATTAAGTAGAAAAGAAGTTATAAGTGTTTTCGCTGTAGTTCGAAATTATTTTTTACGGTAATTAAATTTAATTTTAATTTCCCCAGACGATCAGTAGAGCGCTTTAGTTTTTTTTTTCATTTGGAACGTTGTCAGTTTGTCTACGTGCATATCTGATAAATAAAATTATATTCACAATGTTTTTATCATTTTGAGGTGCCAACCGATTTTTAATTTATCTTCCCCCCTTTTTTTTGGCTTTTGACTTTTTCCTTTTTAAACGAGTAAAAATTTATTTCCTGAAGCACTCGGGAGATCGATAGCTTTATTTTGATTTCCCTATTTTGACAGGTATTTTTATGGGACCGCCCCCTGTTCTCTACAGGGGTTCTTAAGAAATATTATCCTATATAGTGATTTTTGCTATTCCAAATTATTATTATTATTTATACTTTTATTTACTGTATTGTTTCTTCTCCAATGAATTAGCGCATATGTTATTTGACTATTTGAGATCGGATAAAAGGTTTTTTTCCGCTTATGTTATTTTCTGGAAACAACGAAATTTCGTCTTTCTGTTTTACTGTTAATGAATAATAGATAAAAATTAATTACGCTAAAAATTCGTTTATTTAAACTATTCTAATAGCTTACAATCGGCCTTTATGTGTGGGTACTTGAACAAAACAAACAAAACGCGTTTTTTAAAAAGTATGTTATTTTTTGTTTGTTTCTTTCTTTCTTTCCCTTTTTTAATGTGTATGTTAGGTAAAATAAAAGTTGCTTAAATGTGTAGGATTGACGATTGATTGCCGTGGGCGGCTAATTTTTATTCCGTGGAATGCTATACATTTAAATGAAATAACATAATTTACACATGAAAAAGTTAAATGGCGAACCGACTGGTATTTTTACTTTTTAACACGACCAGGGCCGTGAGGGTTGCAAATATAATAACGAGGACAACGAAGATCTGGAGTACACCTTGGAAAGGTAAAAATTATTTTTTGAAAATATTCGCAATAACCCTATACACCGTTGGATATCGCAATTGACACAATCCGGTGGTGTAAATTAAAAAAGAAAAATATCATGATTTTTTCCTAATCCTTAAACTATGCATTTTTGTTTGCTATGTACTCAAATGTGCTTGCATTCGATATTATGTTACTTATATAGTAAATGTATGTACATATTTTTAAAAGTTATTATGCTTTTGCCAATTCGATTTCGTTTCCTACCCCGCTCGCAATTCGCACTATATTGCACTATTCATTAAAACAAACTTTCGACATTTTTTTTTTTTTTTTCAAGATTACTTGATTTTTAAATTATCGAGATTCTACTGTATTATAAAACTATCGCTAGAGCAAAAATAGCAGAAAAACTCAATATAACGGTACCGAGTCACAGCCATTAATTATAACCTATCCATTGTAACATATCCTACAGGCCACAGCAAAGACTGAAAAAGCAAAGAAGATATAACAGCCTTTTTGTGATTCAATTTTCCGGTAAAAGGAGTTCAAATTTATGACACTCCTTAATGAAAATTTTGTGCGTAAAGGCAGAAGCTTGTGGGGAAAAGAGCCACACTAATTATCAACTGAAAAAATCTCCACACTTCACAAGCCAAGCGAATGAAGAATTTCGCACCAGAGATTCTCATTCTGAAAAAGAAGGGGGAAACAGGTGTTTTTCCTATCAAAATGTTATTTGCTTCAATTTACTATTTCTTTATTATTTGCGTACAATAATTGTTATTATTCTTTAAAAAAGGGTTGAAATAACTATGTAGAATAATTATTGATTTTAATATAATTGTTTTCTAATTTTTATTTCACTGCCATCGCTGGAATTTAAACAGATTAAAATCATTTTCCAAAGTCGCAATTAAACTGTGGTTAAAATATTAAAATCTGGTACACTTGTTTAATCAACAAGGGCCATTACTGAACTTTCAAGTGCGAGAAAAGCAATTCAGATAAACAGTTCATAACTAGTAAATAACTTTCTATTTATTTTCAGTTCAATAGAAAACTAACTGCTATCATTGAGGAACAAAACCAAAGGTGCATGACATTTATTAAAAAAAAAGAAAATAGCAGCAGTCAAATGTCGCACTAACTAAATATTACATTCATATAACATTAGATTTAATAAATAAAAAGCTTATCTTGATGTTCTTTTATGTTTGACTGACGCCACTCCGAGAAATATTTTCCTATTTCCTCTGGTTTGCAGGTGTAAAAGGTTGCAGGATTGAATCAACACAACATACGTTATACTTTTTGTTACAATTGAGCTATTGTTATAGGAATATGAAGAATTATCAATAAAGGACTTTGTATCCTTTAATTTCATGTAACAAAATTTCCTTTAATTTCATGTAACAAAGCCCAGTATTCTTCAAAGCAATAAAATAATTTTGATACAAGTGAAAATACCGTATTTCCCGGCCCATAAGACGCATTTTTACCCTAAAATATGCCCTAATGTCTGCCTGAGTCAGAGAAGAACCTCTATAAGACACAATCTGATTCGCCGGGGAAAACACTATTAAAGAAATTTTTACACACCAACCACAGAATACGGCGTCGCCGTCTTTACAAACCTTGATAATAACAGAGTCAGTGTAGATTTATTTAAGCGAGTAGAATGGGAAAATCATACATTATTTCATCAGCAGTGATAGTGATTGTGACTCTGATAAATAAGCACTTATGTATGCTTTTGCTCTTTTTTAATTTCACAGTTTAATTTGTGTTATATTCATTAAAATAAATACTTCTACTTTTTTTCTGTCTGATTTAAGTGTTTTCGTAAATTTTAACCTGATAAATCACGGTATTTTTTCTGCTTCAGTGTGTTTTTATAAGCCAGAGATTGTACCGATTCAGTTTCCTACATACGCTGCTTTTTTTAGAAAATGTAGTTAAATCTATTTATAATGCATGACCGATATTTTGTTTAGAAAATTCTACAAATAAGTTACATTGACTTTGAAGAATGGAACTCCTTTTTACGAAAAATCAATTATTGTCAATTGGTCTTCAAAATGTCAACGAAATGTTTAAGCATAGCAAAATAAGTATTCAGTAGCTTGAGCTTAAAATTTGGATGTCTTCATATGAGCTGCATTAATTTACAAACTTCAGATTAACTCATTCATGTATAAGATAATTTCAGATCATATTTATGGGTTACTTCACATTGTCACAAAAAAAAAAAAGAAAAGAACTAGCTCTCCGTGCCGCAATCATAGTAGTTTGGATGTAACACAACGATTGAAACAAATCATATGAAAATTGGTAAACACTGGGGTGAATTCAGTTTGCTGATAGGAAATAAATTTAAAAACCTACTTATAGTTAAACGGAATTTTATGGTTGAAAACTGTTTTCTGTACTCTAACTTGAAACTTTAAATTTGACGCTTATTTTATTATGAAAAGTTCCTTTTCACAAAAATTTATATATAACACTTTTAGTGAATTTTTCAGGATAAATTGGTGCATTTCGTGTGTCCAGAGTGGTGTATTGTATATGAATATTTATGTGCCTATAGTTTAAAGTGTATTCAAATAATAGATAATGTTCCCTTTTTTACGAGGGTTATACATCGCAAGTTATAAATCTGTAGAGTTTTAAATGATGTTTTTTCTTTTTTTTTTTTTAAACTACTATTTCTTGGATTTAACTCATACGCTATGATTAAGTAAAAACGGAAAACTTCGTAATCAATGCGAAAAGTTTACATTTAATGTTATTCTTTGTAAATTACGTTATTTATTTATTTATTTATTTATTGTAGTTTGTATTTTACACAAAAACAGATGTTACAGATGTAATTACTTCATTAAATAAACATCAGAGTTGTTACAAATTTTTGAAAACACTGAACTAGTAAAACTTTATTTCATAAGAAAAAAAATGTTGCGAAATCTTTCAATATCTTTATTTATAAGCTCGTTTTATTTATTGATGAGTATTAGGGGGGGGGGGGCTCAGAATACAAGTGAACCTTAGTCCATAAAAAGTTTCTTTGTGCTACAGAGGTTTAAAGTTAAAGCTTTATAACAAAATTACCTCTTAAAATTTCTTTAATTATAAATTAAATTTTAAAAGTTCAAAAAGAGACTTGGTTCATTATTTCACTGAAATTTTACATAGTTAGTGCATGCTATTGCGCTGCTAACTCGAAAATGACAAAAAGTGGACTTGGTTCACTTGTATTCTGAACCCTACATGTCTTTCTCCCTTTGGTTTATGCAAAATATATAATTACTTTGTAATTTCTATTTAATGCTGAACTTGCCTTAAATGAGCATTGATTTCGAAAACTTAGTTTTTGCCGTAATATTTGTACATTAACTGTGAAGAACAAATTGCATAACTACTTTGCAGTTAGTATTTGAATATTCTTCTATTTCTCATAGCATTAGACAACTGTTTAAAAAATACCGCAAATATTGGAATGATTCCCAATTTGTCGAAATCTTCAAATTAAGGTAATTCTTGGTCTCTTGATTGATAAGAAAATGAATTCCTATGCAACTTCGTTTGCCCGAGTCTAACGGAAGCTCTATCAAAAGGTTATGAGAGAATTAACCCCTTGCAGCACGGGTTTTCTTTTTTCTTTTCGGAAAAACTGGTAAAAAATGATCGAGTTCTTTTCTCTTTTTTTGAGAGAGAGAAAATGAATATATAGGTATAGTATAAATTGTTTTTGGCAATTTTAGTTGTAGGGGTGACTAGAGAGCGGTGGTGGGGGTAACAGTTATATAAAAAAATTATTATACAAACAAAGTGCAAACGGATCTCAGACGGGCATTAGAAATAAAATAACGCGAGATAAGAGATCGCCCGTATGAGACATGGGCATGTGCGAATTTGTCGGTAACTTTCGTTACCGACAACGGGTTAATGCATTAACGGGTTAAAGGGAAGTGATTGTACTCACCAAGGAACAATATTTACTCCAGAACCTAGGGTCGCATTCCATTGTCAATTGACATGTCCACATTAAACTACGTACAGTGAAAGAGAAAAATTACGATATCTTAAGTTGTAAAAACCCATTTATTGACATGTAAAAAAGTGTAACTACTAGCTGAAACTGGCAGCAAAAGGTGCCGTTTTGCAATTTATGCCGGCGAATGATGGTCTACCGCACGCAGACCTTAATTTGCATCGTAAATATTGTTCATCCTGACGCGTACAATTAATTTTCTTATTTTGTCATCCTGTTTTTTCTAACCCTATTTTTTTATTTTCTCAGAGAAAGCTCAAGCTAACTAAATGCTTTAGACCTTTTGACTTTGTGTCTCTCAGTTGTCTTCATCTAGTTAAATTATCTACTTTTTATAGATGCTGTTACAAAAATATGCTCTGCGGTTGCACAGATGAGAAAAGACAGAAATATTGACTTTGTCGCCTTTGGTGAGAAAGCACCCTTAATGTTTCCCTACGACCACCACTTCTTTAAAAATAAAAAAACTCCTGGTGGGGGACGGGGGCATTTTTTGCTTTGAGAACAAGTAACATCAATAGAAGACACTTGACTACAAAGAAAAATGTAACACTAAGCAGATATTTTCGATATGTAAACATACAACCGCATAGAGAAAAAATGTAGAGCTTAATTAGAGATTTTATCTTCTCAATATAAATTCCAAAACCGAGTAGGTAAAGTATGGGGTGTAAAGCAAATTGAAAATCAAGATTAAAGTTTCTATAATCATTTGTATCAATGATAAAGTCATTTGCGACTTTGTATTTTCCAAGAGAAATAATGTGTTTTAAATTTCTTGAATTCGTTAAGTGAATCAGACAGTCCAGTCATCAATGTTAAGTTTTAAAAGATTTTTTTCGTTTTCACCAATATTTTTTAACGGGGAACGAAAAAAAAATATTAATAAATAAATAAATACATAAAATGCATTTAGAATCTCTGCAATTTTTTCAGTTTTTTGACTCGAACATTTTATTTTTAGCTTTGTTAGTTTTAAGTAAAAGTTAATCATCTCTCATAGGTGCTAATTTTAAACATTTTTCATCTGTTCAAAAGAAGCCATAAAATAATTAAATCATAGAAACCTTTCATGTACATGGTCTACATCTGAAATTCTTTTTGATGAGATAAGTCCAAAGCCGATCCGATCCCGCTATTAAATCAGGATTCTTAAAAGCTCAAATTTCCACGATGCCACCAATGCTGTTTCTCCTAACAGCTCAAAGTCAAACAAAACATTCTTCAAAGCAATAAGAATGAGACGTTGATCTTTCCTGGAATCTTTGTTTTCGATTATTCCTTCCGAAATCATTAGGATTGGAGAGGGTGACCGACATACATCTCCCATAATACATATCCATGTAATAAGCCTGTTCTCATGTTTAATTGTTTTTAAATATTTATGGACTTAATTGAGTTTAATCGTTGAAGATTTTCCAGGATATTAGGCCTTCTTTCATGTTCTTATTATTTATTTTTTCCTATTAAAACAACGTTTACGGTAAAGAACGCCAATGGTGAAAAACACCATACAATTTTGAAATTCAGAAAGTGTATTGCCAAAAAACTAAAGATACATTACTAGAAAAAACATTGAGGAAAACACGAAAGTAATTGAAACATATTTTGTTCGTCTTACCCATGAAAATCAAGTCACGTAAAAAGTTTCATGCTGCGCGATGTGGCATGCGTTGAGCGTTTTTTTTTTAAATTAAGATATTCAATTTTGTGTCGTTTATAAACTTCTGAAAGATTTGGTTAAAGTTTAAATAGAATATTTTATCCTTATAATGAAAGACTGATTTTATCCTTATAATGAAAGAAAAGATTGAAATAAGAAGCCCTTCACATGGTTTTATGGCTCACCTATTTTCATATTTTTTCCTGTGCCCCCTATATTTTTCCTATCGCCCCCAAGGGGGCCAAATGGCTCCTGGTGAGAAAGTCAAGTGTAGATAAAGATATTTGCAATTTTCGACATTTTCTTGTGCCTTCGTCCAATTCTCGTAAAATTAAAATTTTTTCATCCAAATGTAAATGAAATTTATCGAAACTAGTCTCCAGTGAGAAAAATTTTGGGCACGCGTTATCATTAAAAGTATGCTGGATAAGTCAAGCTCGCAATAACCTAGTTTCCAACCCTTTATTTTTATTTCCCCCGTCAAACCCGGGTTCTCGTTAAATCCAGGGCTGGTAGTAACCCAATTCGACTGTAATAATGAAAGAAATAGGAATTGTAACTAAAACCAGTAGACATTTGTTGAAAGAAATAAGTAAAACTGCATGTCGTTCTAAGCCATCGACAGAAATGAACATTTATTAACCATTTGACATATAATGACGTCTCGGAGACGTTATAGTCTGAAATGGCACATGAATTGGAATGACGGCCCGGGGACATCAAAATTTACAATAGCACATTCGTTAAATGAATGACGGCACGGGGACATCAAAATTTGCAATAGCATATGAAATGAATTACGGTCGTCATTATACGTCAAAAGGTTAAAATTACAGTAAAATTATCATAACTGCAAGTGATTTTATTTTTGCTGTCAAGTTGTTAAATATAAGACAAATGATCAAAATGCTTTGTGCTAAAATGTAAATACAAAGATAAAACAACGTAAAAAAGCACAAATTCAGAATAATTTTTATTCTGAATGTGCTTTTTTACGTTGTTTTATCTTTGTACTTACAAGGGATTAAATATTCCATGTATTTCAGTTGCAGGAAAACGGATGCAAATTTAGAAAAATCTAAAGCCCTAGACAGAAGTTTCCGATTGGACCACGAAATCATAGAAGCATAAAGCAGCTGCCACTTAAAGGAATGAGACTACGCTCCTACATTTTTAAGAATAACACCGCTACCTCATTCCCCCAAAGTGCTCAAAGATTTGACAATTCTGCAATTCTGAATTATACTTTTAGGCCAATAAAGTGGAACCATCCAAAAGAGCTATGTTTTCTCCTGATTTTGATGACTGAAGTGCAAAACGATCTACTCTACAATATATTGCCATTGGATCAGAAATTTTGCTTACTGAAATATGAACAGTTTACTGAACTATATTAGAAGTGTACACTGGCATGTAAAAAAAATTCGGGTTGTGTCATGTTCTCTAATTTTAGATAATTGATTCTTATATATATATATATATATATATATTCATATAATAATTAGTGCTCATTCCAAAAATAAACTTTTTCTTTTTACAACGACAAAATTTTTCGGAAATTGCAATTTTTAAAATAAAAATTGTCTTCAAATGTTCTTTTTTTCTCCTTATAATGTATTCGTTATTTCCTTTATACTGCATTATACTATGTAAATATGTCAAGGGTCTGCAAAAGAGGGCTGGGCTCATTGACCACTTAATAGCTAAGAAAACTGACACAAAATAAAACTAAACTGATTTTACAATGCATTTTTCAATAAATTTATTTAATTAGCTAGTAGTTACTGTTGAGGTACGTTATGCTTCCACTCTCCCTCTTCTTCCATTTATAATGACGAATTCATTTCAATTTCATTGAAAATGTTAGTCAAATGTTAGTCAAAACTTTTTTAAGTCGCTTTTGTTCCGCTGCGGACTTTCTCTTTTATATTCTATTCGGTGTTAACTTCAGTAATTGCGAGCTATCATATCTGAAGTCGATTTTTTTATACCTCATTTCTATTTCTTTGATGTTTTGATGAAATCCTCCCCCCCCCCTCCCCCCCCCCCCATCTTTTCGGTTATGGCATCCAGATTTTCTTCATAATAGTCCAAATAGGAATTCGGAAAGAGAGCCGTCCAACTCATACAACAACCTAAATTTTTGCGCTTGCATGCTCTCAAAACATAAAACGAACGCACAAAGCAGAGCATGAGCGATCCAAAGAAGCTTTGGAACGCGGAATAAAATCACAAGTATTTCGCAATCTTCGTTATCATCGTGGGTAAAAAAGGGGGAATGGTATCTGAAAGCATGTCATACCTGATAAAAATATATTAAAGAAATAAATTTTAAAATGTACTAAAGAAAACTTTGGCTCGTTTTGTGACAATTTTCATTAGAAATTAGAGGATCTATTTGAATACAAATTTTTTGAGAATGTATCCTGACGTGATGGGGAGGAAATGCAGGTCATTTCCGGATTCGGCATTAAAAAGTACACAAGAATCAACTGCCAAAATCTAAAAGACGCAGTTACCGCGGACAAATGTTATTAACTTGATTATAACTGTCATTTTATATTGGCCGTACGGGTAACTTCAACTCCTTCACATTCAGCTTGTTTTTTTTTTCTTCAGTGAAATATCTATGCCAGAATGCAAACAGCATTTTAATATAGAGGTACCTCTAAAATTTTCGAACGTGCTTTAAAATAAAAGCGGTGTTAATCAAAAATTGAATTATCTGTCATTAGAAATAATGAAGTTTGTTGCTTTTAAGATAAATAAGAGCTAACTAAAAAATAGATATTGAGGTTTTATTATCTTTGTGCTAAAACAAAAGAAGTGCGGATACAACAACAACAGAGTGATCTAAATAGCCATCAGTTAGTCGTTTTTCTGGATTGTAGGTGTAATTCAAATGACATGAATTGAATGCGAAAATGCTTTTGTTAACATAAAGTTTTACAATAACACTTTTTACTTTAAACAAACAACCGACGATTACTCCAATTAAATTAAAACAGAATATTACAGTTGGCGAGTGAAGAATTTTATTATTCCCAGCAATTTTTAGAGTTCATGAGTCCCACATATATTGTTCACATAGTAAATTGATGAATTATGTTTTAATATGTTTATAAATAATGTTTTTGTCGGGTTCCTTTCCAATAATCAAATTTTTTAAGTAAAATAGTTGAAATATAACTCACAAAACTATTCATAATTCGTTTAACTTTCAACGAAAAAATAAATATCGTAACAAGCACACACGTGAACTACTTTCTAAGCTTCAATGGAATGTTTACAATGAAGTGGAAAGAAGTGAATATACTACCTCAGTACAATGAAAAATGATTACATTTGATGGATTAATTCCAATAAAATAAACCTAACAAGACGACTACACTAGAAAAACATTTTAAAATTGCAAAAAAATGCCATAAATCATGTCTTGTTTTTAACCGTTTTGAATACTTTAGGGAAATATGTAAAAAGTGCAGAAATGGTCGAAAATTATACGACTCACTTAGCATTTTTTAATTTTATTAAAACTAATAATACAGATTCAGCTCCAGAAAACCGCTATTCTACCAAAAATATTCCATATAAATTTATTCTTCAGATAGTGTACGTATTAGTAGAGAAAAGAAAAGTCTTTTACTTACCTCTGCTTTCAAGAATGCATCGTCTGCAGTTTTCCATGCAGATAAACAGAAGTACGAATCGGATCAACAGGAAGTAACTTTCCAAGTCGGGCAGCGTTACATGTTTCAACACCTCGTGACTGTCTCCATTGGAAATTGCCTTATGTTATGCGACTGACTCTTCAAATGCAAGGAACGTGTGATTTCATCAAACTAGCCCATAATGCCTGTTCAGTCGGTGCGAATCCTCCTGTTCACATCACTCATCAAATAATGGTTAAACAGGCAAAAAGCTCGAAGCTCACCACTCCCCTGTTACTATAGCAACTTCAGATCGACACAGAAACGGCTACATGTGCTTGACTACCTCGTTCATTTCCTATACCTCGCTATCAAAGCCACGTGGTTTTCACTTACTTCTTTTATTTTTTCAATGAAGATCAAAACACAACAGGTTTCCTTGAAACGGAGACCAGTTTTTTAATTTATAAGTTCAAATTCATTTTTTATTAATTTTATTTACCCAATTTTATAATAAGCTCAAAAATTCCGGCAGCAGAGCTTAATATTTTACACATTACCACTCCCGTTGACTCCTTTAAGATCTTCACATACTAGGATTTAGTTGTTCGTTTTATTCCAAGATTTATCAAACATACTTTGTCTTGACAGAAAGGGAGGAACGAAAATAAAGATGATACTAAGTAATGTTTGACGAAGAATATCAATATTTTTGAAAGTTTTCTGAACACTATCAAAAGTTCGTAAAATTGTAGTTATTGTCATCAGATATTTCTGCAACGTATCTCAAACTTCGTCCGACAATCAGCATAGTGAACCTATTGTGTGTCGAATATAACTCGGTCAGAAAATTCCTAGCAAACCAAAACAGTAATAGATATCATGTTTAATAAAGTCTGTCTCTTTATTATGCAATAACATTCAAAAGGTTAATTGATAAACTCTTCAGAAGCGTTCGAATTCAACTCACTGAATTCTGCATTTAGAATGTCCCAGCAATTTTCAATTAACATAGTTTTGGACTGAAGTACTACCTAATGTGATAGAAAATTCAATTGCTTCTTTACAATGTATTGCAAATGAACAGAAAACACAAAAAAGTTACGTTTGAATACCTTGCGAATAAATTTTACAGAAATCTAAAATAAAAATACCAAACAAAAGCTTTATCAAAAGCATTTATACACTTTTTTTTAAATCATCAAAAATTTTAAGTGAAAATGCTTCTTGAACTCTTATTTTTAGTAAAATCTACAATAGAAATTATTTTAAGTAGAGTTCCTACATAAGAAACTGTTCAATATTTCTGCTTATTTAACCTATTCATTACTGAAGTATGAAACTGTTGCAAACTAAAAGTTAACAGCTCTAAGTTTATAATTTTACCTACATAAATAATATCATAAGTTATGACTTATGTAGTTCAGTTATGTGTTAAGTTATGTAGTACGTTAGAAGTTAATAACACAAAAAAAAAAATATCGCCAGGGAGTTAATAGTTTTAGGTACCTCATGTTTTAACTAAATAAATATATTTAAATATTTTGAATGACAAATAGCACCTAAAATGCGTGTAAACATACATATTGGTCAATTTAGGTATAATGTTCATGTAGTATTCCTAAAATTTACATTTTTTTTTTTTTACAATTAGTGATTATTCCTTTTGTTATTACAAAAATAATACAAATACTGCATTAAATCTTACTTTCATAACTATTTTAACTGTGCAAACTAGGCAAAATAAATAATTATTAGATGAATTAGATACTTTTTTTAAATATATCATTAATGAAAAAAAAATCTAATCCTTAGGGTGAAATTTCAAAGTTATGAGACAAAACAAAAAGGAAAAGATATTATATTACCTAAACATTGAACACTTTACTAAAATACCCATAAAATGCTACTAAATTTATATAAAATCAACTACTTATAATACAATAAGTAGTTGATTTTATATCAATTTAGTCACCCATTTCACCTACAATTGCGCAATTCTATTGCAATCACCAAAAAGAGTGAACATTCGGTTGCAATAGTGAGCGAAGAACTGCTAATTTTCTCATAGCGTGTTTTTTTGAAGCTATAAGAAGCATGTCCACATCTGTGGACCGAAGTACTGAAGAGGTTGATAGTTTGATTGCTTGATTTAATCAGTTGGAGTATGTTCTTCATCTTTTCTTATGACAGCTATTTAAGACATGGGGGTATCAAGAGGAGATGGTACGAAGATGTATCGCCCTCCCGAAATTTCAATATGTAAGAAAAGCCATTTAAGAAACAGACACTAAAAAATGACTCCTAAGCAATATGACTCCCCCCTCTCACCGAAAAAAACTGCTGGATACATGGAGATTTAAGTTGCTGCACATAAACCAAAATAAATTCTACAAAATGATTTGCAGTAAACATCACATTGTAAAAAAAAATACTCTGAACCACAGCAGAATCTCCTAAAAATCATTTATCCGAAGCCTGACGTAAAATTAGAGAGACTTAGATGAGTTCACAAATGATGCCTCCGCAGTCGGGAAGGCTGGCCTTCGAGGGCCAGCAAGCTGCTAGTCAGAACTGAAGTTAACGTGTATGTGAATAATATGTAAAGCATTCGGAACAACTTTTAAACTGGTAGTCACATATCTTAAGCACTTATTTATGCATTTGTTTGCATTTTTTTAAACTGGTAGACACAGATCTCAAGCGTTCAGTTTTATGTAACTGATATATTTCTCTGTAGTTTCACAGAGTGCAGAAAAACAAGAAGTTTATTGAGAAACGGTTATCAAGAAATTTGATTTAAAACAAGTTCTTTGTAAATTTAAAGAAACACTGAGTTTCCCTTTTATACTTTTATAGAAATTTTTTACAATGTATTTGGAGAGCTGACATATTCATAAAGGCATAAATAACGCACTTTGAGATGTCAAGTACAGCTGTCACCTATAATATTATGTGTGCGTATGTTCCCAAGTCAAACAATTTTCCAACACGTTATTACTTTTTCCAAACCAAAACGATGAAAACTATATATAAGAAATTAACGGGTGATTTCGCATAGCTTTTGCCATTTAGTCTAGAGCAAGTAAAATCTAGTACAAAAAACTGTTTTAATCTGGCTCTTGGTGAATTTAATATTTGCTAGTTACATATTTTACCTCAGGGGTACATATATCGCCTACCCACAAAAAAAGTTACACAATTCAAAAACGAAACAGTTTTTCTAAACGTAATTTACTGTTTCTCCCGATTCTATAGTCTGCAATCGAAAAGTGACATATAGCTCTGTATATTATACAGACTTATATGTCATTTTTGATTGAAGAATATAGAATCGAGAGAAACAATAAACCTCATTTAGCAAAAGGTATTTTATTTTTAAATTGTGTTACGTTCTTGCGGGTAGACGATATATTATAGCTTTAATATACATGATGATTCAAAAGTTCTTCGATAAGGTTTAGGGGAAGGTCACAGATCGTTTTTGAAAGTGATCGTAGGGTAGATAAGGCGAGAAGAAACCACAACAGGAAGCTCTTTTTCACTGATTTATCTGAAATGAAAGAAAGGCCAGGTAAAATTTACAGCTCAATCCTTATGGAAGGCAACTTCACAACAGCACAGGAACAAAATAGGTGCCCCCCAGTCATATGAGGATGAAGCCATCACTGATTTGAAGGACGTTATCAATAGAAAGACTGCTGTGCGGTAATTACCTATCACTTTCACAAAAATTGAATGTATTGCTGAACTCAGTACTATTTCTACTTTAAAACATTTGCTCTGCAATCATGCTTTTAACTTAAGGTCTCACACAATTGCTCGCTAACGGTCGTCCGTTCTGATTGCTATTTTATATTCTAGAATAAAAATGCCTTTCGATAACGTATGGGCTTAACCTATCCTTAAAAAATGTCTTTATTAATGCAGTCACTGAAACTGGATTTCATTTTTAAATTACAAATTGATAATAGGACTTTTTTCTTATATATGTGTATTTTTCTTTTCAAAATGGCTTTTATGGTGTAAAGCATTGGAAATGTCAAATGCACTCCAATAAACACTTCGAACAGAAAATATTAGTAGTGGTCATTTCCAAAAGGTAAGAGAAGAACTTCAATGTAAAAAAAATATTTCCTTCAAAAAATCTTTTACTATGTCATTTTTACTTGATCATAACACTTTTATTGCATTTTAATAAAAGAAAAGCACCTAGTTCTGAAACATCATCTGATGGATTTTTCTCCAATTATTGAGAATCTAAATCTGAATACAGATCTAAATTTTAGTCGACACTTTCAGTGTTTAGGACTTTTGATTTTTCGACTAAAACTTTCAGATTTTGTACTTCCTGGAAACATTAATAAATAAACATCAGAAAAAGCAAGTCGATTTGAAAAAAAAAGCACTTTTCAGAATTGCATGACTAATACATTTTTGTATAACACGTATTCGTAGCACAACAGTGCTCTGCAAGCGATAGTTAATGAGGCTTTAAAAGCATTTTTAATAGCAAATTTACGATTTGAATTTATCTTAGGGGTAAAATTTTCTATTAGAGCAAAAGCAACAGCCTTTAGTTCATTTTACCATTAGCGAAAATTAGCGTGCAAACGATTGTAACGCATTCTAGGTTAAAACAATTGGAGTTTGGAAGGGCAAGTTTGACGCTCTGAAAGAAACCCTAATAATCGGAGAAGAATCCATATAATTCTTCACGGGAAATGAAACGCGTGTCTCCTCTCTTTAACTCATCCGGAGTTTTATGTTTCTAATGAATTGAAAGGCAATGCTGTTAATTAAGCTAGTGTTAAAAAAAGCTCATTTGCATTTCAATTGTAAATCTGATTTTAAGGAAACTAGATTGGTTGAATCGTGTTTTCAGAAGATTTATTTCGCAATGCAATGTTTATATTATAAACTTACCTGTATTGCTTGCATTAGTGAGGCTACAGTGGTCATCTGCGGGAATCTCCCAGCCGTGTTCTCCAATAAGCAAATCAGTACAATAAAGGGACTGCCAATGGATCTCTATATTCTGACATCTGGAGTAACTTCCGGACTGACACCTATCGTTGTCCTGCTGTATCATTTTGGTATCACTTCCAAACACAGAGAACTCCAACAATATCTTTATGAATTTGCAATTTATGCTCTCACATAAAGTGCTAAAAACTATTCCTTATTTATTAAGTGAGAGAAAATTATTCTTTTAATGATTGACTGGAAACCGCTTGTTTCTCTGATAAACATAACAGTGTCTTTCTTCATGAATAAGTTATACACGCACGGATTCTACAAAGGCGTTTACGTGTGAAACAAAACGAAGCGAAGAAGTTAGAGAAACATCGGTGCCTTCCTAATGGAGAAGTAAGAAAGAACTTTCCTTAGGTTAATTTACTCTCTTCCCTTGCCAATAAATGGTGAATGAAATTCTAGTAAAGGTGCGTGAGTCAAATACGTTACCGCCAGTGAACTACGTCACGTGAGACACAGCTTCTACGCGAAATTCAATAACCTCTGCTTCCAGGAAGCTTCATTTCTTCAAAGCTTTAATAATTTGGTTGATATTTCAGTGAAATGAATGACAATATTTCCTTAATTGGAAGCTTCTAATCAAAACAGCTTTTGTAATAGCAAGAGCAGAGCATTATTTTTATCGATAAATCCAGTGAACAAGTGAAATATGAATAAAATTATCAATGGCGTTGCCATACTCTAAAATATATTTTCAAAATGACAGTTTTGGCAAAGATTTAACATTCTAGATTAGAGCTTGTATTAATTCTCAATGAACAAAATAAATATACTGTGATATAATTACAACGTACTGTTAATAAACTTGTGGTTTTTTTAATTTACTTAAATCTAATTTTATTCTTATTAGCATAAATACTTTCGTCAAAGAAGAAACAAAAACAGAGAGTAAATTTAAATTGTTTATTATCACATATAATAATTCAAAGTTCTGTGCGCACTTTGAATGTCAAAAAAAAATACGAACGCGTAATTTTTCATGCATAAACTAATGGTACAAAAGAAGGGTAGAAAGAATAACAATTAGGTGTAATGTTTTTAAACTTTTGAACAAAGTTTATATTGAAGCTTGAATAACTGTCAATATGCGATACATACAAAGTCTTTTTAATGAGCGTACTAAGCACTTCTACATTAGACTACCCTTATGCAGCATGAATATTCAATCATGAATTAAAAAGCAAAAAAATGCACTGAAATGCATGCAAGGTACAGTTGTTTTCGTAGTGTTTTTTGAGTTACACCACTCTCTATTATTTTTCTCAGTACTTTTTAAACTTATATGGAATTATAGAGCATTAAAGTGTTCTATTTGAAACAGTACTGAATCACAGAAAAAAAATTTGAGCGATTGTACGACAATTTTTGAGAAAGAAAATGTATTTTAAAAATTGTTTCCTTTTTTTAGCTTAAAATCAAAATTTTTCTTTTAAACATATTTTTTAACGATTAAATTTTACTGTAAATGATATAGCAGGAAAAATATCACATACATTTTAAATAAATACATTATTAAAGGCAACAAATAAGATGACAATGTACCGACTCCCTTTAAAAATGAAAAATGGTATTTCAACATTATCAAAGATTTAAAGAAGGAAAGTTCATCACAATTAATGCTGGTTCAAAACTTTTTAACATGAGATTGTGTAGCATACTCTTTCATAATTGCAAAAGCTATGTTTTTATAACTAAAAAAGGAAATCAATAAACAATTTTTAAAAAACGAATCCAAATACTAGATTTAAACAACAAGAAATAATAATAATAATAATTTAGAAAACCTGTGGAAAACTCTGAAGTTAATAATGGCAGAACAACAAACTAAGTTAAAAGAAATGAGAAGTGAACTAGCTTTGCCCTATTTCGTATAAGTAAAATCCTTTCAAATATCCCTAAGAAAGAATGTTTTCCCTAAATTCAAGGAGCACGTCAACTGTCCAGTTCTCCCTTCCAACCCCTATTGTCCGTTCTTAATCCCCCAAGCCCCTTCCATTCATGGTGACAGGTACGGCCAAACCACGGAAGGTCGAAATAAGGGGTAGACCCCATATAGTACGATTTCTCCTCCTGCAGGTACAAGAGAAACTAGCAATAATCGGATTAGCGAATTATCAACAGGGAGTGCCAAACAAAGATAAGATTATAGTGTAGGAGAATGCTTCAAAAACCAAAGCACACACATTACTAGCTAGTTTTAGTTACGTCGTGTATTCGTGCATACCTTACCCTAACGAAACATTGTTAAATGCATCATAAAATCATGGAACATTAAAGAAACTGAAAAGCACATTAAG
Source organism: Octonoba sinensis (assembly GCA_038502835.1). Taxonomy (NCBI): domain Eukaryota; kingdom Metazoa; phylum Arthropoda; class Arachnida; order Araneae; family Uloboridae; genus Octonoba; species Octonoba sinensis. The sequence continues at coordinate 148,345,420 of CM076598.1, forward strand.
TGAATACATTAAAAATTGAAACTGAACTGATATAATGTACAAAAATATGCTACTTTTTATGGAACTCACCCTGCTATTGTATCTTCAATTCCGTTTAAATTATGTGTCAATTAAATACAACGTGGTTTATTAAAAGTGGGAAAATATCAATGTTCTTTTTCACACATAAATATTAAAAATATATATTGAAGAAGTGCACTTTGGCTAGAGTGACTATTTTCTGTAATTGCTATGTGAAATCAAATTGTATATATATATATTATGAGGTAAATAACCCGGTAGTGGACACTTTTCTCCACCAGACCCCCTACCTGTTAGCCGAGGCCTTAGGATTGCTTACGCACGAGGAGAGGTAGTAGGGTCTACGGATTTTACATGCACATATCCCCAAGTATACATGGTGGTCTTCAGTGGGTATCGAAGGTAGTGGACACTTAGATCTTTAAGCTCCTAAAATAAGCGAATGTAACATTAAACTTGAATGAAATTATCAGAACCTATAGCGAACGATTTCTAGTGCTGGTTAATAGAACTAAAGTTGGCGTGGAGCTAAAGTTGGCGGGGAGCATCTATGCAAGTACATGGATCATAATATTTAATAGCTGCCTCCACAACGGTCACATTTGCTGCTCTTTACTAACGCCGATGAATAAGAAGTTTAGGGATTTGGGGAAAATATATGGGGAAAAAGCGTGACATCATTTATGAAGGGTCCCTTAGTCATTTTTAAAATTATTTCTCCAAGTTAACAGCATAAAATAGATGATATTAATTTATGTCCACTACTAATGCAAATACGTGTCTTATAAATGTCCACTATAGATACAAATTAAGCGTTTAGTAAATTTGACGTAAAAATCCTAAGCTTTCATCAAATGACATTTTATAGGTAATTAATTTTTAGAGAAATAGTTGGCGATTAAGCTAAATATGCAAATATTGATGTAAGTCCCTTGAAAAAAAAATTCCACGTAAAAGAGTACGAAAATTTTCTTAACTGTTCCCACTACTGGGTCATTTACCTTATATAAAAATTTCATTCCAAACTCAGTGTAAAAGAACCAAACTAAATTAAGTGTAAAATTAATATGTATTATTATCAAGCAAATATTGGATTGTCAGGCAAGATTTCTACGAAAATCGTCAATAATAATTTTAAAAGGGAAGGGAAAGTAGTTCTTCAAAACAGAGTTCTTCAAATTTACGAACTGCATTTTGTGTATTGATTCTCAAATAAATCTATTCTGTTATACTTGCGGGCAAAAATGAATTTTAACTTTCTACTTGCTTTGGTTGCTAGTAATTTATGATTATGTCAAAGTGCCATCTGTTGTGACCGAATTTTTTTACACCTAAATAACTGAACCCAATGAAGCGAAGTTTGACTGTATAAAATAAATTTTTGAATGAACATTTCGACGTTATATTCAAGCTTTTCCCTAAGTACATATAGTGTTCTCGCTTTCTCCTATTTCGTAATAATAGTCAACCTTGTTTCAAATCTTTCTTTAAATTAGTTGAACGTATTTGCTCTTAAAAGAAAGCTTTAAAACTTATAGGAGTCCTTATATTTCAAAATCTGCTGAGGCAATTGATTATCGATTTAGCAGAAACAAAATTCCGTGTCAAATCAACACAATTTTCAGCAAAGATTTACCTGTCCATCTCAGATTTTGATGACATTTGGTGCAGAGGGTAATGCTTATATACATAGAAAAATACCAATTTCTTATAGAATATATCTACCCGTTTGGGAAATACAGCACTTTTTAAAGTTTCAAAAATTACTCAAAAGGCCTTGAAGACCGAAGTTTCAAATTGACGTAGAATCTTTCCTAATTGCTCTTGATAGCTAAAAAAGTACCATTTTACAGTGTTTTGAAGAGCTTCTGAATGATATGTAGCACAATAGGGAAGTTTCCACCTACAGAATCTTCCTATTTTGATGCTTAGATATTGTTAAGACAGTTATAAAACTCAAGAATTCACCCATGCCGAACAAAGAAAATTGAACATTGATTTTTAATTAGTTTTTAAAAATCCCATCCACAAAAAACGAGGCGGAGCTTAATACGTCACTGTCTGACGTCAGCGGGCACCTCGCGCCTCGAACGGCTTCGAACTCCTCGTATTTTGCAGCGTTCATTCAACGATTCATTTAACTAAACGTGCGTCCATTTAATTAAGCTACTGTCTATTTTTTATATTTTTCTTATTCATCATGGACTGTAGGATCCCTTTTAGACAACAAGGTTTTTGATTACCCATTTCCGAGTTAAAATTCGTTTTATTTATTCAGTTACGTGTATTTTTGTTGCTTGGCGACTTTTTAGTAATGTTTTAGTAACCCCAGTGAAGTTCATCATGCTATTTAGTGTAGTGCATATTACTTAGCTTATCGCTTTCTTGGCAATGAATCTTATATTTTTGAAATGAAGAATATTATTATGCTACAAAGGATTTCCGATGTTTAATTTTTTTTACTTAAAGAAAATTCCGTTTTTTTACTTGCGGTTCAAGTGTGGAACTCAAAAAAAAAAACATTGGTGAGGTTTTTGAATTGATCATGTGTTTCCTTTTCATGTGAAAAAACACCTGCAAACAATGGCGTAGCTGGACCTGGATTTCGGGGGGGAGGGGGGTTCTTCGGGAGAAGTCTGCTAATTTTATTGTTTTCCAAGAAAAATTGGTCCAATTCTAGACAATCTTTACCATTTCAGGGGGGGTTAGGTTATTCCCAAAACCACCCCCTTATCTACGCCAGTGCCTGCAAATTAGCATAGAAAAAGCATTAAGCCAAACTATGTTGCAACTTTTATTGACTTTAAAATGCAGGTTAAATGCAGTTAAATGCCATACAGAATCTTTTAAATTTCATTTCCTAATCGTGGTATATCATGTTTATATTTTTCTGTTTAAGTCTGGAATCCCTTAAAATGCTTTCAAAAATTTCTTTTAAAAAGGGTTATAAATATTATATTTAAATTAATTCTATTATTTTGAAAAATACTTTAGTCCTTGTTTAATCTTTCAAAAATTATACAGAGAAATGGCTGTTCATAAATGATGTCACACTTTTTTCCCATATATTTGACCCCCTTCCCCCCCCCCTTTGTCACAATGTCACACTTCAGTGGGCCCCTCCCCCCCCCCTTTATCACATGTCACGCCATGTTGCATAACGCATGATGCCATACTTCTTGTTACCCCCTCCCCTCCCTTGTCACACTGTTTTCCCAATTACAAGAACCCCCCTCCCCCTCGAAGCGTGACATCATTTATGAATGATCCCGAAGGTAATTGTGATATTTTTAATAAATAGCTCTTGCAGAGAAGAATATATATGGTGATTCAGCTGTTGGGTATGTACAACTGAAAAGGACAGCAGGAATTAGCACAGTCAAAAGTCGTGTATGTCCTGGGCACAAGTTAAAGAGCCCTAACCAAGTTGTTATGGTAGTCAAAGAAGCAAAAAAATAAAATTGAATCAGCTGAGCGCTGCACTGCTGCCAAAGAATAATGTGTATTTCCTACTTGCAATAATACAAATTTCAATTTACCTAAATTTTTCGATGTCTTGAATCAAGTTATTTATGTATACTTTCATTACTTTTTAATGTAATTTTATCCCTTGAACAGGAAAATTTTCTTTCTCGTTTTCGATAACTCAAAATATTTTCTACACTCCAAGGCCGTATCCAGAAGCGGGAAAGGGGGTTTCCCGAAAATGTTCGCAATGAAGCATATATTCCTCCCTGAAACTTTTCTTAACACAAGTGTGTTCAAATTAACCCCCCCCCCCCTGCCTCCCGAAAAAAAATTCTGGATATGGCTTTGCTGCACTCAAATTATTTCTTTCCGGTTCTGTGTTATTTCCATTGTTTTGTAATTAATCAGCTCGTGTTGTTCTTACACTAATATCATTTAAATTTTAAGATAAAAATAATCCTAAGGGCCTTAATTATGCCATTTTTCTGTTATATGTATTATATATATGTATATATATTTATTTATTTATTTGTGTTTTGAAAACTATTAGGCACGAACGAAATGTAAACCGGTACTGTAATTTTAAAGTAGATATGTTGTTATGTCTTAGTTGTACTTACAGAAATGATCTTCACAGCAATGAAAATTCGACTTCATAGAAACATCGCTTCTTTGCATTTAAATAGCCACGCTTTTCGAACTTTAGTTAGGGTCCCTTGGAACATTAATGAAGCGTTTGCCTGTAGTTTTTTTAGTCGTTGATGTGCATCCAGGTACAAAACAATACTTGTAATTAGTATTTGACATATTGATCGAACGCAAATGTAAGAAAGAGCACAACGACAAAAGTATAACACAAAGAAAAAAGAAATCCCCCGTATATATATATATTCAGAAAGAATATCTTGTATCCACATAAAATGCTTCAATTTAGCAACTAATAAATTAATAATAATAGAGTCTGTTCGACGAATTTATTCTAAAAAAATATTTTGCGCAATGAATATTTAATTTAATATATAATTTTAATAGTTTATCTTTTAATTACCCCCCCCCCCCCCTGCACGAGAAAAAAACGCCAAATAAAGCGCCCTTTTTATATTTAGTTTATCAAAAATCAACGGTACCGGAAAACATTTGCTGGAGAAAACGCAAATTAAATTCCCAGGACTCGAACCACGGTTGAAAGATGTACAAGTTTTCTTCCCCAACCATTCGCCCATCTTCACTGCGTTAAGCGGGGTCTATGTATCAATAAATGTTTCTTTCCAACAGGTAAACTTCATTATAGTTGAGATTTTAGTTTTTAATTACATCCAAACTCATTTTTGGCTAAATTTATTGTATATTGGCGAAATTCATTTTATTTTCTGCAAAAATTAAAACATAAACAAGCTTCAGAAGCTCAAATTATGCGTTCGCTCATTCGCAAACAGTTCGGCAATCCGATGTATCTAATTTTTGATTTACGTGCGTATGTGTTTTATTTAGTAACCACTGCTTAGGCCACTGTTTTTTAATTCTTTTTTTATATACATGCAGATTTGAACTTGTAAATATTTTTATCCAAATAGATGAGCTCCAAACGGCTTCGCTCCACATGGCTCGCTTGTGAATGGCTGGCTTTACGCTCGCCAAGCTATATACGTCATCCAACCTGTGACGCAAATCATGCCCGATGCGCAGAAAGTTTTTTTCGGGATCCCTGACTGCGCATGAATTTAAAAAATTATTTAAAAAATAAACACTAATCGTATAACAAAATTTTTTGCAGATGGTGTTAAAATATGTTATTCTGTAGATTAAAAATAAAATTAGAAAATCGAAAACTTCCCTTATTTTCATTAAGATGAAATTAAAATTTAAGATTTTTTAAAATGCATCGATTCAAAAGTTTTAAAAAATTAATTAGTTAAATAAATTAAACTTCGTCTTTTGCTGAAATGGCTGTATACGTTCGAAAAGGGGACCATGATTGGTTCATGTTAAAATATTCCATCAAATAAAGTGCTGTCGATTTTAAAATACGTAATCACATGTACAACCGAAACCAAATTAACTAAAAATGCCGCGGAACGCCTGACCCTAATTCGGAGGACCTCCTAACTTCCAAATATAAAAATCCCTCTAGCTGTTATATATAAGCAATTCAACAAAATAATCGTTGAATAATCAATTCGTAATGGTATTCAATACGCAAATTGATAGCTTGCTAAAATATACAAACAGACGTAGATTGCCTAATATTTATTAAATTAGGCACATGAAAAAAAGAAAGACAAAAAATTTAGCCAGTTTAAAGTTTGATTACTATGTCTTGATGAAGTTTTTCTAGATATAATCAAACAAGAGTCAACATAAGTACATGAATAGCATGGGAAATTGACATAAGTAAACCACAATTTGTCAATTATTTGAGTTTTACTTGCGTCGATTATTCATTATTTTAGCATTATTGTCCTTTTACTTTTTATTGACCCTTTTTTAAAAGGTTTCTCAAGATGAATACAGGAATACTACTACTGAGAAATTTCTGATAAATTATCCAAGTTAAATTAAATTCCATCGAAGAAGTGATATTATGGATTTATCACTGTAGCTTTCAGTACATCAAAAACTAAATTAAAGGCATTTTCATCTGAATTGGTTATGAAGAAAGTTAACATCTCAGCACACTGATTTCTACTTTAAGGAATGCTAGGCTATTTGATGTGTCATTTATGAAAATAATTGGTGGTTTGCGTATGTGCCAGAAAAATCCAAAATGTTTATCAGATCAGAGTATTGTTTTTAAATCTAATCTGGCCTTCTTCCCCCTTTCCCTATTTTTAATTGAACGAAACCTACTATGAGTTTATGTATTGAAATATACTATGTAAAGTAAATTTTGTAACTTTAACAAACTGTCAGTAAATAAACTTTTATAAGTAAATGAATCATCGAAGAGCTTCAAAGAATGAAAACATACTCAGATAAATATTTTCTTGAAAGCATACAAAGTGTAATTAATTTAATAGCTTTAATGCCTGATTATAATTTAATATGAATTACAATTCAAATAATATAAATTGTGATTAAAGGGGAATTATAATTCCCCTTTTTGGAACTTAAAGTTGCTTTGCACGTGACCTGATTACTGCCCAGCCCAACTGGAGCACCAACTTTTATATAAACCCTGTAGTTAAAAAAATATTAGTTTTAGATCACATATTAAAGGGACGTGAAGTACACGCATCACGTATATTCAGTGCATTTAATATTTGATGGCAACTTTTCATTAAATATCACTAAGAATGTTTTTATTTTCGTTGAACTATAATACGTATGTAAAATATCTAGAATGACTTTTATATTTCTGAAGCTGTTATGAGGGCTCGGAGGTAAAGTGCCAGGCTTTGCGTGCCAATTTGAGTTATTAGACCTTGGTTGTGCATGTAATTATGTGTTTTAATACCGACAACGCTTTATTCCACGAAATATTTTATCATGAACCCATTATGATCGCCCGTTCAAACTTACACAACAATTTCAGCACTACACAAAATGTAGTATTTATTTTTTAAAGTAGTATATTCTGAGAAACTTAGATTGTGAATTTTAATTTCCGTTAAATAAAATAAAATTTTCCTAATCCCTATAGTGTTGCATATCATGGAAAAGCACTGAAAAAATGCTGTAAAATGGCACTTGTTTCATCTCTCCAGCTTAGTAAGGAACGATTTTATATTAATTTGAAAATGTCTAAATGTTTTGCCGGTATTTTGCGAGTTTTGTAAACAGCTGTATTTTCCAAACTGGCTGTTATATTTAGAAAAAAGGAAAAATTGGTATTTTTCTATGTCCATCTTTGTACCAATTTCATCGAGTCAAATTAGTGCGTTGACGTGTTTACGTCATGTATTTCAAGGAATGACCCGTGCTTAAGAGTTAGTCTTACATTTTATGTAGTTATAATTATTTTTTTTATTGCGTGTGTTGAATTTATCAAGATTTTGACTAATTTTTATGTTTCATTCTATATTCTGTTCATAAATAACACTGGTCTATATTGCTTCGCTAACAACCAAATTATTATCCGTATTATTAACTCATATTTTTAATAAAGTACTTGTAAGTAAAAAAGTTCCACCACGTCACATTTTTGTATAACAAAAAATGGAGCTTTCTACTATTTTTCGTGATTTTTGTGTCACGTGTGGTAACCCTGTCTTCCGGTACTCTACCATCCCGCCGTATCTAGCTATTTCTGGCATAACATTGTGTAAATATTCTTTGTTGAATATAGTTGTGTGTTTTTGCGTTACAGTTCATTTTGAAAATGGCAAAATTTTGAGCGTTGACGTTGCAAAACTATGCCAGATAAGTTTCGTTACACTTGTGGACGGTTTATTTTAAAATCTCAAGGTAGACATTTAACACAAGAAGTTAATGATTCTCATGTCTTGTGCTTCGGGTGCAAAGTCGGTGACCAAGATACAAGTTTTGCTCCTCACGTGTGCTGCGTAAGTTGCAATGTGATTCTTGGTCAGTGGATGAAACGGCAAAAGAAGCTTTTATACCCTTTGCAGTCCCAATAGTGTGGCACGAACCTTCAAATCATTTTGATAAAAGTTACTTTTGTCTTACAAACACAGAATTACAAAAAAAAAAAAAACAAATAAAATTGAGAAGCCGAATACCCAATCTGCACTCCGACCGGTCTCTCATGGCGAAAACTTAGAGGTGCCAAGTGCACTAATGCATAGGAAAAATATTAACAGTCAAGAGGTGAGTGACATTGAAGATACATCTGAAACAGATGTTGCTGAAGATACTTGTGACTCAAACTTCAGACCTGAGGCTTGGAGTCAACTCCATTTTATTCGTCAAAACGAACTGAATGATTTGGTGCGCGAACCAGTTTCCTATTTAGCTTCAATGAAAGAAACTTATGCAAACATGGTGACTATTCTAACCGCAATTAAGCATAAATAGTCTAATTGGAGAATTTGTGGAGACTTACAGGTCTTCACTATATTAATGTGTCCTCGGGGAGATTTACTAAGTATTGTTGCTTTTTATGTTTGTGGGATAGTCGAGCAACAGAACAGAATTTCGTAAAAATTTAATGGCCTACACTCCGGTTTATGATATCTTTAATATTTTACCTACTACGTAATGTTTCAATAACGGTTACTCTTATTCTTGACTAGCTGACATGCCCGGCGTTGCGCGGGATAACATTGCATCATTATCAGGCCAAGTGACACAGGTCCAAAATTCTGTTGTTAATATATATAAGGAAAAATTTACCTAAGAAATTCCAATAGAAGGGTAACAGTCCTTAAAAATCCCATTTAAACATTAAACTCCTTAAAAAGCACAATTACATTAAAAACAGCAGTCTCTAACAATGCCTTTTATAAGACTAAAAATAACAGACCATAAAAATCAAAATTGAAATGAACACAACAGTTCATAAAAATCGCCATTGGAGTAAAGGCAACAGAAACAAAAATACACATGTGCCCCAGGACAATAGCTCCAAAATAACATCAAGAGTCCGCAAAAATCCTAATTATAATCAGGGTTGGAAAAAAACTTCTTTTTTTTAAAAAAAAAACCCAAAAAAAAAACGGTTTTTTGGTTTAAACCAGGTTTTTTTTTTTTGTTGTTTAAACCGGGTTTTTTGGTTTAAACCAGGTTTTTTTTTAAACCGGGTTTTTTTTGGTTTAAATAACATTTGCAGGAAAACAATTTGACTTTTGGAAAATCATGGAGATTTTAGATCATTAATTGTGAATAGATGTTATTAGTAATTAATTTATTGACAATGTATTAAATGACTAAGTTAAAACCTTGAATTTTAATTACCTTATAAATATAGCTTTTATTTTTTCAGAAAGTTACCTACAGTGTAACATGCGTAAGTTGACCACTTACGGTGCAGCACTTTAATGATCAACTTATAGAGGGTGGAGATTGCTATTTTTTTTTTTTTTTTGTCATTTCTTACACTATGCGTTTATTCATTTGTGTAATTAAAATATAACTTCATGCATCAACGTTACTTTAAAATTAGTAATTAGCTGTTTTTTAACAATTATCTAAAATACCATTAGATAAATTTAATCTGAATGGCTTACAATGTACCGTACACAACTTTAAAATTAAAGCACTTAGTTAAAGATAAATATGTTAGTTTACTTATTTGAATGTAAAGATTCCCTAAAAATACATAATTTTTCGAAACGGATAGATTAATTAGAAGAAAAAGAAGAAACTTATTTAGAGAACAAAAGAGTGCTCATAATAGTTTTCTCGAATAGTTAACTTACACAGAGGTTTAGGCAAACTTTATATTGATGTTTCATCCATCTAAAATAATATTGGTATCACATTATAGCATAAAAAGTATTATCCTGGAGAACTTATTTAAGTTTTTTTTTATCTTTGCGAAAATAGATAAACAAATAAATTTTGTAATAATTAGGCAGCCTACTTACAAAGAGTTTTTCATAATACTCCCACCCAAATTTGGCGCACATAAGTGGTCAATATAGACAGGTGGTCAAGTTACAAAGATTTCCCTGCATTAAATAATATAGGGCTAATTCCGTTCCTGACCAAAAGTGGTTAACTTAGACAGGTGGCCAACTTACAATTGAGGTCAACTTTACAGGTTTTACTGCATTAACATATTATAATACTCTACTTTTACAGACCTTTCAGCAAATTATTAAAAAAATAATTATTATGCGGGTGGAGTTTTAACAAAAGCATATTTTACTAAATCAATAAAAAATAAGCAAAAATGAAAGATATATTAAAAATAATGTGTTGATTTACAGTATCGGTAATATCAACAAATGATTACAAGTCTCGTACTATAGGTATATTTTACTTTAAAAGTAAAAAAAATCAATCACTAACCGGAGTTAGCAATGATAACACTTATACAAATCAGCAATATTGGCTTAGAAATTATCACCATTATTTTTATTTTTTTAAAATACAAACTTTATTTTTCCTGATTAAAGATAAATATATTTTTAAAAAAAAGAGAATAATTTAGAAAAAAAAAAGAAAAATTTGCACTGATTAAAAAAAAAGTTTGTTAATTTACAAATTCAGTAATTCATTATTTATCTAATGCTGTGCTTGTAATTTCTGCATAAATTGGATTTTGCAATTTTTTATAATGTGTAAAATAAATGAAAAAAGGTTTGGCTTTTTAAAAATTGTTATATGTAACATACATTTGCAAATTGGTTATTATGAAGATACTTTATTATTTCTAATAAATATATATTCTTTAACTCCATTAATTACAATTGCAATATATTTTAATTTTTATAATGACTGAGACGAGTTTTTTTCAAATTAGCTTTTTCAGAGCTAATTTTAGAAAAACCCAAATAGTCTGACATGTAGATAGGAGATGTGAGAAATTTGTGCTGATTAAAAAAAAGTTTCTTAAGTTACAAATTCATTAATTATCCAACGCTGTGCTTGCAATTTCTGCATAAATTGGATTTTGCAATTTTTAATAATGTGCAAAATAAATGAAAAAAGATTTGGTTTAAACGAAGTGTTTTTTTTAAACATTTGGTTTAAGCCTTGGTTTAAACCAACCAACCCTAATTATAATACAGACAGCACTACATCTAAAAATTCAAATCAGAATAAGAGCTGTATTCGCTTTAAAAATGCCCATTAGGCGAACTCGTTCAATATCTCAGTTAGAATAAAAAAAACATTCCTTAAAGACCTTCATTGGAGTAAAAACAACTATTCTTAAACATCCCTAATAGAATAAGGAAATGAGTCCCAAAAAATCTCTATTAGAATAGAGACGTTAGTGACTAAAAATATCCATTAGACTACAGATATTTAAGAGCTCCTGTTCCTAAAATTACCAACAGTCCATCTTAATATCCCCATCAGAATAAGGACAGCAGTTCCTAAAAATCCCTCTTGCAAAATCGTCAAAACATTTCCAGAAAATTCAAATAAAATAGCCCTTTTATAAAAATCGACAAAAAACGGGAGAAAAGCATTATTTCCAAAAGCAAATAACATGCGCATTTAAGTTAGAATATGTTCAGTACTGAATGAATACTGTGTGAAATATAAGTTCATAGAAAGAGATCAAATTCTGTCCAAATGGCACGAAATAGGTGGTACAAAAAATAAATAAATATCATAAAATAAATCACTTGAGTAAAATATGGAATACATCAAACCGCTACGTAAAAAAGTTAAAATAAAGTAGAAGATCCAACTGCACTACAGTAATGGAGGCGTAACGCAAATGCGCCAAGATCCTGCAATTTAAATCACGTATTGAATTGAATGAGAACACCGTTACTAATAATTATTTTTGAAGTGGTTTGAAAAAGTTACGAAGCGTAAAATAAAAAATTGAGGACAATTAATTGCACGGGGGAAAAAAGTTATCACCTCATGGCAAAATTTTAAATTTATTTCATCAAAACTCAGCGATATCGAAAACCTTCCAACCTAGTAAAAGTATGCGACTTAATCCAAAAATATTCTTCATTCGTTTTACATTAAACGAAATAATCTATTTGGCGACAAAATTCTCTTTGCTTTGGCGAAAATACACAAATTAAGCGAATAAATTCAGAGGTAATTTGAGCCTCGTTTTAACATTCCAAAACTACTTAAAATGAATATTGCGCAGGTTCTATTTGTTCTGCGAATTTCAGAAAGACATCATTTTATATATGTGAGCTAGAGTTTACTCTTTACTAATGGGCGTCATTAATCCAGGCTGTAGATACCGTTAAAGAACATTTATTACAACTACTGAGGACACTTACATGAAAACGACTACTATTTACATTGAAAACGAGAAGACACTTATGCTGTTGCCATACAAAAACTCAATAAAACACAATACGATAACGATTAATACATTACATCCCTCCCCCCTAAGTTTTATAGTCCTTTAACCAACTCGGTGGACGCCTGTTTCTGACAGGCCTTGGAGAAGGCGAGCTCTGTTGAGGTTCACTCACATCATCTGGATCAGGAACATGAACATCATCTTCTGTTGAAGACGCTGGACTACTTGCAGCCTCATCCACAGGTGAAGACTCCTTTAAAGATTGCGGTGGCTTTTGTGGTACACTTGAAGACTGAGCAGACAATTCGGATCGTTGTGGAATTGTTGGGCTGATCTCTTCAGGATCATCAGTCACATCTGTGACTCCTGGAACACGACTTCTCAGTTGATCAACGTGTCTTCTCCACACAAGACCATCATTTGTTTGTACTACGTAATTGGTCAAACCCAAGACTTCCGTAACTGTAGCAGGAACCCATTTCTTATGTGGAGGAAATCCTAATGCATACACAGTATCGAGAGGAGCAAACATTCTTATCTTTGTGCGATTATTCAGATTTCACCATCCTTTTTTATGTTAATTTCTTCTGATAAATCAGGATGCAATTTGTCTAAACAGGTTTTCAATTTCCGATTCATTAGTAATTCAGCAGGAGACATTCCTGTAGAGGAACTCGGAATTGTATGTTGTGCCATTAAGAATGCTGCAAGTCTATATTCCCAGTTTCCAGAAATAATCCTCTTCAGGGAATTCTTAGTAGTCTGTACCATGCGTTCTGCTTGTCCATTTGAAGATGGATGTTGAGGAGCAGTAGGAATGAACTTAATACCATTTCTTTGCAAAAAATCTTGAAATACAGCTGACGTGAAGGATGTTCCATTATCCGAGACCAATATGTCAGGTATTCCATGAGTGGCGAATAACTTTCTTAATACATTGATGGTTGCTGACGAATCCGTAGAAGGAACTTTAAATACTTCTAACCACTTAGAATATGAGTCGACTACGATAAGAAACAAAGAATTCTGAAAAGGTCCAGCATGGTCGATATGAATTGGAGACCACGGCTTCTTTGTGTTTTCCCATGGGATAAAAACCTTCGGTGGTGATTTCCGGGTTTGTTGACAAATTTCACATGAGTTGACTACTCTTTCCACTTCCTTGTCAATGCCTGGCCACCAGACATAGCTACGAGCGAGAGCTTTTGTTCTAACAATACCTTGATGAGTATTATGCAGAATTTCTAATATGTCAGCTTGAGCTCTTTTAGGAATAATCACTCTTGAGCCCCATAGTAGGCAGCCTTTATGGACGGACAGTTCTAGTTTCCTTATGTTGAACGGTTCAAACTCCTTAGCTTGCTTTTCTACAGGCCATCCCCTCCATGCCCAGTTGAGAACTCGCGATAGAATGGGATCTTGAGCTGTCAGACGGGCCAAATCAGCTGATTTTAAGAGCGGTTTCTTCAGAGCTTCCAATAACAAAATTTCGTTAGGAGGAGTTTCTTCATTTACTCTCAGTGGCTGTGGAAGACGACTAAGACCGTCGGCATTAGTGATTTCTTTTCCTGGTTTATAAACTAAATTATAGTCATAAGAGCTTAACATGATTGACCATCTTTGCATTCTTGGAGATAGCATGTTAGGTATGGGCTTATTTGGAGCTAAAAGTCCTAACAATGGTTTGTGATCACTACGAATTTCAATTTTATGGCCAAATACATAATTATGGAACTTTTTTACGCTTTGGATGATTGCTAAGGCTTCCTTGTCGATCTGAGAGTATCGACGTTCAGTTTTGTTCAGAGTCCTAGAATAATAGGCAATTGGAGCTTCAACTCCTTCTTCAAGTCGATGACTTAACACTGCACCGATTCCAAATTCTGATGCATCACAAGTTAGTATGATAGGCTTCTTCTCGTCAAAATGAGTAAGTAGGGTTTCTGCTGATAAGAGCCTTTTTACCCTTTCAAAAGCAGACTGATGAGTTTTTGTCCAACTCCATGGTATACCTTTGTCTAAGAGACGATGAAGCGGTTCGGCTATATTTGCTTTATTTTTTAGAAATACGTGATAAAAGTTCAAGAGTCCTAAAAATGCCTGGAGTTCTTTGGATTTAGGAGTTGGTGCATTATGAATAGCTTCTACTTTCTCTTTGGTTGGTTTGATTCCATGTTGATCTATATGAAATCCCAAGTACTGAATACTTGAAGCACCGATAATGCACTTTTCTTTGTTAAGCCGCAAACCTGATTCTGAAAATTTCTTCAAGACTTGTCTGACTCGATCAGTGAGTTCTTCTAAGGAGGAGCCCTTGATTAAAACATCATCAAGATAAGGCAGTACTCCTGTGATACTGGATAACAATCTTTCGATGAATTGTTGAAAAATGCCTGGAGCGGAAGATATTCCAAACTCCGATACAGATATTCCAGATATTCCGATACAGATATAACAGATATTCCGATCAGTGAGTTCTTCTAAGGAGGAGCCCTTGATTAAAACATCATCAAGATAAGGCAGTACTCCTGTGATACTGGATAACAATCTTTCGATGAATTGTTGAAAAATGCCTGGAGCGGAAGATATTCCAAACTGAAGACTCTTGCATTTAAATGCTCCTTTATGAGTAACAATAGTTTGAGCCATTGCACTGTTTTCATCTACAGTTAGTTGTAAGTAAGCTTGTGAAAGATCAAGTTTAATGAAAAAACGACTACCTGCTAGTTCAGCTAGCACTTGATTTACAGCAGGAACTGGATAAGGATATTGACCTAAAGCTTTGTTTAAGGTACATTTGTAATCACCGCAGAGACGAATTTCTCCGTTCGATTTAAGAATAGGAACTACTGGAGTTGTCCAGTCCGAGTAATCCACAGGCTCAATTGCACCTTGTTCTTGCAATCGTTGCAATTCCTTCTCAATTTTTGGCTTTAGAGCAAACGCCACTTGTCTTGCCTTGAGCTGAATAGGGAGAATTTTCGGGTCTATTTTAAGCGATATTGGAGCACCTTTAAAAGTTCCTAATTCTTCCTTGAAGACGTCTGAAAATTCTTTAACAACGCTGTCGAGGTTTACTTCGCTGATGGAATGCACACCTGTCAACCCTATTCCTAGCGGTTCGAACCAATTTGTTCCTAATAAACTTTCTCTTCTCTCCCTTGCAACCAAAATAGGCAGAGTCCCTTTGAAAGATGAATACTCAACATTAACATCACATTGTCCTGAGATATTAACCGAATTCTTATTATAATCTCTGATTTCATACGGACATTTTTCTAACTTGGGAGCACGAGTAGGAAATAATTCTTTAAATGTACAATTATCGATAATAGTAACCTTTGCACCTGAATCGACTTCCATTAGAACCGGAGAGTCATTTATAAAAACAGTAGCTTTTAATCTTGAATGATTCACATTATTTACACATAAATACTTTAACTGAAGATTTTCAAGCTCAGGAACAGTGTCAATTAAATTTGCAGAATTATTGATCCAATTTTTCTTAACTACATTTCTATTATTTGGAAGAGGTTTATTTCTATATGCCTTGGCGATATGACCCTTCTTCTTACAAACGTAACATTCAGCTTCCCCAAATTTGCACTGCGCTCTTGAATGAAAACCCCCACATCCAGAACAATTCTTTGATTTTGATGATTCTTTATTTTTATTATTTTTCTGATGCCACTTTTGCACTGAATTACTTGTCCTAGCATGTACGGGTCTCACAGATAAGGAATCGGAACTTCTGATTTCTTTGACATTCTTGCTGGCAGTTTCTGCTGCGATAGCTTTATCCAGAGCATCTGAAAACGTAAGAGAACTTTCAGATAGTAGTCTCCGTTGCAGGTTCTCGTCTTTAATCCCGCAGACCAGTCTATCACGTAACATAGTCTCGAGAGATGTTCCGAAATTACAATGTTCTGCCAATCTTCTCAATTCCGAAACAAATGAAGAAATCGATTCTTCGTTGTCTATCGTCTTGTTCGATAGAATAAATATCTTTGGAAAATTTCCGAGGGTTTAGGACAAAAATGACTCTTTACTAGTTCAATTAAATCTTTGTAAGCTTTTTTGGTTGGAATGTCCGGAGATACTAACGACCGTATAACCGAATACGTATCAGGGCCGCATACGCTTAAAAATACAGCTCGTTTTTGGTCTTCTTTTTCAATTTTATTCGCTTCAAAATAACATTCCATACGTTCATAGTATGAGTCCCATAACAAAGGTTTTGTAGTATCGAAATGTTCTAGTGTTCCGATAGTAGCCATAATTACAAAACGAAATACGAGATGTTCTTTAATCTTGATTATTAGCAAGAAGCTTCAAAGTTCTTGTATCTTGTTTAATATTAGCAAGAAAAACTTCAAAGTCTTGGTATCACAATACAATAAACCTTCAGAATGATTCCTTAGACACTTCAAGGCTGTCTGCCTCACTGGCGCCTTTCGTTACTTTCGATAACGCCATTTCTTTCCGGCCCATTCGAATTTTCTTGACTTTTATAAAGCATCCCGACCTCGTCGCCAATTTTATATATGTGAGCTAGAGTTTACTCTTTACTAATGGGCGTCATTAATCCAGGCTGTAGATACCGTTAAAGAACATTAATTACAACTACTGAGGACACTTACATGAAAACGACTACTATTTACATTGAAAACGAGAAAGCTGAGAAGAATAACACTTATGCTGTTGCCATACAAAAACTCAATAAAACACAATACGATAACGATTAATACATTACACATCATCTTGCGCAGCAGAAAAATCACAGATGTGCATCTTATGCAGAAAAATTTCGAAATGTAAAATAAAAAATTAAAAACAATTAGTAACTACACGAAAAAAAAAAGTTTTCTCTTCATGGCGAGAAAAGTATACTTTTGTGATTAAATCCGAAAAGGATTTTCATTAGTTTTACTTTAGCAGAAATCATTTATTTGGCGGCAAAAGTTCTCTTTACGTTGGTGAAAACACGCAAATGAAGAGAGAAGATAAATTCAGAGGTAAGCCTCGTTTTAAAATTCGAAAACTACGTTAAATGAATATTGCGCATGTTATATTTGCCCTGCGAACAGCAAAAAAAAAAATCATCTTGTGCAGTTTTTTACGGGCATTCATATGCTGCTGAAATCTAAAACGTAGGACGTTTCTTCGATGAGATAATCCCAAGATTAACAGTTTTGCTTAAAATTGGAATAAATAAAGAACAAATTCGAATTTTAGGGAAAACGCTTCGAGGTGCACGAGGACCTGACCCAAGGTACCTGTAACCAAAATTTCGTACTTCTGGACCATTCCATCTCGCCAGAATTCAAACTCTCGGTTTCATTTATATAGATTAATTTACTTGCTTATTGAATTTGATCCAAGAAATTGTAGAACCCCAACTTTTTATTAGTAGAAGCAAAATTGAAAGTTTAGTTGAAAGAATACTTCAACTAGTTTTGAGAGCGGAAAGCTTTCATCTCCGGAACTATTCGTAAGAATTAAAAATTTCCCTTCCTTTTTAAGACAAATGAGGAAAATGGTTTATACTAAATTATGAGTGCAAGGATAAAACAACGTAAAAAAGAACAAATTGTCAGAATAATAATGCGAATAGCTATTTTGAGGCTACAATGGAGCCTCTTCATTAGTACAGAAGAAAAATGCAACACACAACTACAAAGTTGTGAACAGGCAAGAACCAGAAAGACAGCCAGTATTTATACCAAATGGGGTCGGATTAGAGAACAACCAATAAGAACAAAGACAAGAAATGGAGAAGACCAATCAGAGGCCAGGAACAGGAAAAAGGAAGGATAGAGGGAAACATTAACAAGGGAAAATTGTAAGAAATGTTTTCAAATGTCAGGGAAAAAATGGAGCACTGAAAAAATCATTTACTAAAGAATGAGAATTTTTCCAAATGTGCTGAGCTTCTTAAAAATCAAGGTCACAGATCGAAGAGCATTTACTGATAATTCCAGCAGAAGAAAATTCAAAACAATGATCAAAACTCCGACAGAGCGAAGAGCGCACAAGTTCCTCGCTTTAACATAATTTTCATGTTCTTTCAGACGGTGCTTTAAGGCACGACCAATATAAAAAAGACCACATTTATCAGAAATACTATGCACACAATGTTTTCCTCTATCCTTCCTTTTTCGTGTTCCTGGCCTCTGATTGGCCTTCTTCATTCCTTGTCTTTGTTCTTGTTGGTTGTTCTCTAATGGGAATCATTCGATATAAGTACTGACTGTCTTTCTGGTTCCTTCCGGTTCAGTCACAACTTTCAAGTTGTGTGTTGCACTTCTCTTCTGCACTGATGAAGGGGCTGCATTGTAGCCTTTAAATAGCTATTTGCGTTGTTTTTCTAACAATTTGGACTTTTTTACGTTGTTTTATCTTTGTACTCATTTCCCTTCCTTGATTGAAGTTTTACCATTCGACTGAGCATCTATTTTTTTAAGCTGTTTTAGTGATTAATACGTAAAATATGGATTAAATTAACTCAATTAATAAGTTCGAAAGAGAAAAATCTTTGAACGTAGAAATTCGTGTCAAACCATCCGTTTTTTTTTTTTTTTTTTTTAAAGTATTATTTCGGATAACAGGTCAGAAAACAGCATTTAATTTATTGTGAACCTCTCTAAGCTCGTTATATCACATAGAAACGTTAAATGGGCATGTGCTATACTGTAAAACAATTTTGTAAAGATACTGAAAGGAAACTGGAAGTGTGTTTTTTTTTTTTTTTTAATTTACGAAGACCTTGTTTTAAATCAAATAATCAAGTTTCTTGTTAAAAATTTCTCAATATAATTCTTCTTTGTTCGCACTTTGTACAACCACAGAGAGAGATGTATTAAGAAACGTAAAACTGAACATTTAAGGTCTGTGACTACCAGTTTTAAAATTATGAATTGTATCATACATTTCCAGCTCTAATGAACAGCCTAGCCCAACGCAGCCAGCCCTACCAACTCCCGACGCATTTTTGGCCGAGAGGCATAAGGCACAGGAATCACAACAGCGTCTGCTCAGCGGAAATCACCTTCAATTCTTTTTACCAGAAATAGTAAATCCTTGTGCTGACAGATGGCGCCACTATTACGGCGCACTGCCTATTTGCAGAATGAAATTTTTTCAGGCCTTGTAGTTCCTTGTTTTTAATTGTTTGTAATTTTACGTCAGACTCCGGATAAGTGATTTCCAGGAGATTCTCATCTATTTTTGAGCAAAAGTTTTTTACAGTGGGGGAGGGTACACGTTTTGGGCTTCACACTAGAGAATTAATGCACAGCTCCCGACATAATGCATTTTGCCGGACATATAAGAATGTCTTAGAAATCATTATTGTTCATTGAGACAGGTAATATTTTGCAAATTTCCCACATGACTATGTCGTTTGTATAATTTTATCTTGTTTGATTCCTATTCACTGACAATGTTAAAAATGTCAAGGGCTCATAACCTCTCACCAAATACATTTCTATCGTAAATCAAATTGCAGTCACTCTAATGCCTGTCATTTAGCAATGTCTGGAAACAAAAATACTTTTTGAGAATATCCATTACCTCACTCCGAACACAAGTTCGCTGTTATCGATTTTGCTTCAAATCCATTAATGCTATTTTCTCCAGCATCCACAATAAATCAAAATAAATACCTGGATTTAGGATAAAAGGCAAAAGAGATGATTTCGTATGAATCTAGAAATCAGATTTCAAGGAAAGTGTACGGCTGTAAGTTGGTTAATTATGTTAACACCAAATTATGTTGTTTCTTACTGCTGGTTGCAACCCAAGGAATGTCTTTGGGGTTCACCACAGGTTTCCCTAATTAAAACTTCTTTACCATTTTATCTTAGATACATAACAAATAATATCATTTGCATTAAGAATTCGTTCATTAATTAAATTCTAATTGTATATGTATATACATATGCATTTGATATAGCATGACGATGCTGTTTTATAGTTTGATTCGTTTTTCTTAGGGCTTGGGTTTTAAGCGCCAAGTCAAGCCCTATCTCAAAGGCATAGGCCGCCTTGTCGTCACATGCGCATGCTGTAAACAAGTCTCTCTTCTCCTTTTTTGGACCGTGATATTTATCTATATATAACCTTATAAAGAATTTTAAAAAACTACGAGTTAATTATTCATAAACTAGCATATATGCTACACTGTAAAAAAAAAAACAGTTCAACGTTGCACCATAAATATGGTGAAAGCTGAAGGGCTGCTGATGATTGAACCAAAATCATGGTTCAAGCAGAAGTGCGAAATCTAAAGTAACGCCTTTAACCATAATTTCGGTTCAACCTTGAACCAAAAAGACGAACCCGGCACCCGGCCGGAAACAGAGAACCGCCATCTTGTCAAGCTGTGACCTGAAGCATTTATTTTTCACAACAGTAAAAGGTCAGTAAACTTTAATGTATATATCTAATTTTTTGTTTGATATTTCTTGTTTTCTGTGTTTGTATGTCTTAATACGCACAAAATAGGTTGTAAAGCCTATTTCAAAAATGTTATTACCATATACCGATCCTGACACCTTTAGCGTTAAATTGACTAATTAACTTTATTCAAAATTTTAAACCAGTGTATATTTATTTAATTTTGCTTCAATATTAAACTACAGTGAAACCTCTCTAAAGAGACCACCCACCAGACTGTAGAAAATCGGTCTTATAGAGAGGTGGTCTCTGAATAGAGGTAAAGGCTAAAACAACGCTTCATGCAATAATGCAACAAAACACTATTCTAAAACCTATTTTTATTACTACTTTTATGTCTGAACAGCTTTAAAAAAAGAATTAATCGAAGTTTGCTTTGATTTTAGTAATTTCTCACTAACAATCTTTATCTTTGAACTTTGATTTCCTGAAACAAATTATTCATTTTAGAGTCATCTCTAGCAGGAATTGAATTTTCTATTAATCTATTGATTTTATTTACTGTTTCTTGATACGAAAGTGATGGCTGTTTTACTGGAGGAAGCTCGTCATCTGAATCAGACTGAGCTCTTAAAATTTTTTTTTCAATATTGAGTGTAGTATTGTTTACTACTTTACAAGTATTGTAAGAGGGAAATGCCCTGTGAACTCTACAAATGTCCTTAGCTCTCCAAGAAGGGTAACAGGTTTAATTTGGAGCAATCATTCCCATAAATGACTGTACTTCACACTTCACAGGGATCTTCAAGGACCAAATGAACAATCAAGCTCATTAGTCCAATTCCCCTTTTCACCCACCCAATTCCAGGAACAAGGACAATAGCTTTCTCCACCTACTATCTGGGTCCTGTTTTTCTCAGAGATAAGGTTATTTCAAATTTCCCAAAGCTAAATAATCCTACCTGTTCTTCTGAAAAAGTGGTCTTACTGGGAGGGAGGCAGAAAATAGGTGGTCTTTTAATGGAGGGAAAGTTAATATTGAGTCTATAGCTGCAAGTTTTAGACCTAAAAAAAATGGTCTTTACGAGAGGTGGTCTCTTTATAGAGGTGGTCTTTATGAGAGGTTTCACTGTATTTTTTTTTACCTGATTTATCATTCAATCCCATATATTTTACTTTTGGTTCCCCTGATCTACATTTAAAGTTGTAACGTTGACTTGTTTACATTTTAAAAATTGCATCTATTATCGGGAATTTTACTCTAAACCATTTATTTTTTTCATTTTTATTTCCAAGAATACTTTTCTACGGCGTTACCTTTCTAGCTCCACCTGTTAATTTGTATTTAATTGCCTGTTGCTGTCTTTTTAAATTTATTAAACTTATTTGTTGTTCGACCCATTTTTCACAATTTTTACCCGTAGTTTTTATCAAAGGCGTAGCCGGTGGAGAGGGGGGGGGGGGGCGAAGGTTCGAACCCATCTCCACTCCCGAAATTTTTTGAAGTTTCACATGCTATAAATGACAGTTTGAATATTCTGATAAGAAAAGCTCATTTGTATAAAATTCAGTTCTTATGTTTATTTCCGATCCCGTAGCCGAAGGGGTGAAAATTTCTAAAATTTTGCATGCTATAAATGAAAATTTGAAAATTAGTGAGTAAAAGATAGTCTGATAAGAAAACACTCATTTATATAAATGTAGTTGGTTGAATTTTGCTTCCAACGGCCACAGCCAGGAAGTGGGGGGGGGGGGGAGGGTGATCCCTCCCGCCCTGAAATTTTTACATGCTCTGAAGGATAATTTGAAAATCAAAAATATTCTGATAAAAAAAACTTTCATCAACTTGACCTCCGCCCCCCCCCCCCCCCTCGAAAACCAATACAGGTTGTGGCTTGGATTTGTAATGATTTTTACTTCCTAATCATTCCAACTAACTATTCCACCAAGAGAAGGTAAAACCAGTTTTGTATTCAAAACATGTCTACTATAGGAATTTTTTGAGAAATTGGGTCAATTTTGCGTGATTTTTGAAATAGCAGTTTCGTTGCCTTTAACTTTAAATTAACTTTTTTTCCAAATTTTTAACCTGTGCGTGATTACTTTATTTTGCTTCAATATATGCTTGCTTATTACGTGATTTAATACTTCCCCCATGTATTTTACATTTTGCTCCGGCTCTACACTTACAGTTGTAACAATTTGTTTACGTACTGAAAATTGCACGTTTTCTTATTACATTTATTGCAACATTATTTTTTCTCTCGTTACTACCAAACCACTTTTCCGAGCTGTCACCTTTCTCTTTTCTGCTCTTTATATATATATTTCTTTAATTAACTACTAACAGTGATGGATTTTAGACTACATTTTACTTCCTGGTGTTCTCTCAAGAAATTATTCCTGTATCCGCCCCTGACTACTGTTGTATTTTCAAAATCTCTCATTTTTCGACCACGACTGCCATTTTACAGAATTTTCACCCATAATTCCTTCTAAAATTTTGTCCCAATCATTCTAACAAAATTAAACAAATGAACCTATTTCAGTAATAGAGTTTTAGAAATTAGGGAAAAAGTTGCAATCGGATATTTCAGATCTCCAAATGCAAAATAGATGTTTGCACTACACGGTTGATGTCAACAGAACATTGAATAGATGGCATACAAATCAGATACGCTGTACTGTCAGTTCTTTTATATCTTTACAGGATGAAGTCTTAAACTCATCTGGGCGGTCTTAGACTGAAGTGATACGAACTACTGCACGTTTTAGCCTTGGAGTAACACCTGTGCCGGAACCCCCCAATAATTTTTAATTATTGTTATTTGGGCATTTCATGATTTTTCAATTTCACTTCTAGACATATGTTTTCAGTCATCTGTGCATGCATGTAAACAAATTTAATATTTTTGATGCTAAAGAGTGTTGAAATATATTTTTAAAAAAAGTTACATAATTCAGAAATTTAAAATTTTCGCTATCAATTAATTACACTTATAAGCAAAATTTCAAACGCCATTTTTGTTAAAACTATCTGTTGACGAACATAAAAAAGTGTACATATATTTTCAAGGCCTTCCTTATGGGAGGGGGCTTAAAAATTTTAACAGT
The DNA here is from genome assembly GCA_038502835.1 of Octonoba sinensis. Lineage (NCBI taxonomy): Eukaryota > Metazoa > Arthropoda > Arachnida > Araneae > Uloboridae > Octonoba > Octonoba sinensis. Next base: position 148,369,271 of record CM076598.1, read on the forward strand.
GACTTACATTGCAATTTTGAAGAATATAACAAAGTAACTTAGTTACTTAAAAAATACAATTAGTTTTTGATACAGTGCATTAAGATGTTCATATATATAAATATATAAATAAATACATTTTTTTATGGAACATTGAATCAATTATTGAAACGCATGAATCTGCTCTTAGAATTAAATCAAATAATTAGCAAAAACTTAAGTTAAACTTACGTATTAAAAAACAGAAAATTCGCTTTGAAAATTAAAATTGGTAATAAGCTTGTTTCCTGTCTTACGCTTGAACATAATAAAATTATTTATGTTAAAAGTCACCATTGCAACATAAAATGGTGCAGTTCAAACTTCACTATCATGCTACAACTCTGAGCTATGACAGTGGTTAGTAGAAAGTCCATCGTTATGGTTCAGAGTTGAACCAAGACACCAGTTAAAATAAAATCTATGGTTAAGGTTCAAGGTTGAACCATAATACTGGTTAGAAAAAAATTTGATATTATGGTTCAAAGTTGAACCGTAATACTAGTTAGAAAAAAATCCGTAATCATGGTTCAAAGTTGAACCGCAATATTGGTTAGAAAAAACTCCGTAATAAGGGTTCAAAGTTGAACCGTAATACTGGTTAGAAAAAATCCGTAATCATGGTTCAGTGCTGAACCACATTCATGGTGAAACTAGTAAACCATCATAATGGTTCAAATTAGTACCAACTGTTGGTTGTTGCTGCTGCATTTCACCAACTTTTAGTGAAAGGTTGAACCAGAATTTTTTACAGTGTACTTTATGAGAATAAGGGCTAATAATTATTATTATTTTCTGTGTATTATTATTTCTGCGCAGTACTAATATTTGAACACTAGGAGCTATTAAGAATAATGTGCTGTTTTATGCTGTAATATATTTTAATCGGTTTAAAAATTTTCTCATCAAGACCTTGCAGATATTTTACAATTTGTTTCTTAGTATTTTATGCTTTCAATTTGATTAATTTATCACGCCATGAAAAAAAACAGTGTAATAATGGTACTAAAATAGTGTAATAATAGTACTAGCAAAGCTTAGAATTTGAAAAAGATGCATAAATTTCACGCATTTCATGTTTTTTTTCTGCGCTGCTTTGTTTACATTTTCTTATTAGAAAATTTTACATTTGTAGTCGCATGGGATGAAAAGAATTCCGATTTCACAGCACAGAGTGCTTTCAAAGAAGGTTAGCACCGGTAATTGAAAAAACACAGCAAGAGTTGCTATAAAAATTACAGCATTTTTTAGTGTATTTAAGGGTTACAAAGCTTCTTCAATGCAAATATTTAGTGTTTTTTCTTTTCAAGCTTTAAAACTCATATAGTATATGTGGGAGTACATATTGACTGACAACAAAAAAGAGAGGAAGATTATTAATAAATATATAATAGATATCCGTCAACTTTTGTTTAGTAATTTATTAAATATCACAGGATATAAAAAATATAAAAAATATGTAAACACCTTTTGCATCCAGTCCCTTAGCCTCATTGTAAATCAATGGCAAAATCAAGGCCGTATCTAGAGGGGGGAAAAGCCCCCCAACCCCAACATTTTTTCTATCTTAGCATAAATTCCTCCCTGAAACTGTTCTTAATGTAGTGCGCCGAAGTACCCCCCCCCCCCCCGAAAATGGATACGGCCCTGGGCAAAATGATTGAGTTTGTCATACTACATGCATTTGTAATAATAAAAACATAGCCTGAACAATAATGCGTGTTACTTACATGAAAAGAAGATTTTCATTCCTGCCTTGAACAATGGAAACATATAGATCGTCTTCATCTTCATAAAAGTATGCCTTTACTGTACATAACCAGCAAGGTTATTCTTCAGGCAGAATAAAATTCTGCCCGGCAAAAGTAACCCAGCTAGTTTGAAAATTCAATTTAAACAAGGAGTTGCGTCTAGAACTATGCGAGCCTACTTTCTCGTATACACCAAATTCAAATTTATAATCTAGCTATCTCCTTCTCTCTCTTTCTCCTTTAGCTTTAGCTCTTAATTACTTCAAATATACATTTTTCAACGGATAATACATATTCATTCACTCACTCATTCATTCTTTCATTTATTCAGTCCTTCATTTATTCATACATTCCTTTACTCATTCATGTATTTATTCATTCATTTACTCGTTCATGTATTTATTCATCCATTTACTCGTTCATGTATTTATTCACTCATTTATTTATTTTGTCATTTATTCCCTCATTCATTCATTATTTCCCTCATTCATTTACTCATTGAGAAATATCCTTAAAAATCCCGATCAAAAAATTTCGTAGGAAAATAGGCTCGTTCAGTTCTTGTTGAACTTCGTATCTGTACATGTTTACATCATAACACCTTTCCGATAAAGTTTGTTGCAAGCAAATCCGTCGGTTACATCAGGATTTATATGAGATTGAAACTTCCCGTAGGCGCTGATGTTAATTTTTTTGAACTGTTCAAAACTGAGCAAAAATTGTTCAAATCAATATTTCCACGCCGAGAGCTTCTTCCAATAAGCTTTCTCATAGGAACTTGGGTCTTGTGCCCAGAGTTTATATAATTTGCTTCTTTTACGTTTCGGCTTTGGCATTGTGGCGCAACATGATTTTCTTTTTTACATTTCTTGCATCTTTTTAAACAAGCCGGACATTGTTTGATTTTGTGATTTTTTCCACATCTCCTACAAGTTTTTATTATTTTCTCATTTGACGCCGAGTCTCTTATTCTTTGCAAAATTTTCACCTATTTTTGTCCTTTTCTTCCTTTTCTAAAGAATGAACATTTATTGTATTCTCATCTTGCATAGCTTTGAACTGCATTCTACTGAATTCATCCGCTTTATACATTTTTATCACTTTATTTAAATCAAGATTAGATTATTTTAATAAACGTTACTGTACACTGTTAAAAATTTCCATAAGAAAATAGTAATATAACCATTTATTTGATTGTTATTTTACCATACTTAATTACAGCAGTCGAATAACCATTTAAAAGATGGTACTCAAACCGCTGATTGAAAAAAAATCGCTTATTCTCTGTTTCTCCTAAAGAATGTTTAACTAACCGTAATTTTTATAAGCTCCACCTAGGTCTCATAGTCAATAAGAATCGGACGTCTATCTTGGTTGTGGAACCTTAAGCCGCCTTTAGACACACGTTCTTAACCGCGGTCCGGAAGGCGAGCCATTCAGATCCGCGGTCAAGAGCGTGCGTGTAAATGCGATTTTAGGATGCTCAAGAACGCGGTTAAGAATGACACTCAGATGCGCGCTCCAAGAAATGATGCATTTTACATACACGTTCTTAACCGCACATCAAAGTGGGAGGAATAGACAATCCTGCAGGCTGGGGCTTCTGTTGGCGACTTATGGACCGACTGATGGAACGCCCCGCATCTGAGCGCGTTCTTGTGCGCGGATAATAAGAATGTGGTGTGTTTTGCAACACATTCTTGAACGCCACGGTTTTACTCGCGCTCTTGACCGTGGCTGGATGCGCCCCGTTCAGTCGCGCGGTTAAGAGCGTATGTGTAAAAGGCGCCTTACCGGTCGGACGTTGTTGTTAAAATATGAATAAAGATTTAGCAGTTCAAATCTGCATGTGTATATAAAAAAAGAGAAAAAAGTGGCTTAAGCAGTGGTTACTAAATAGAAACACATACACACGTAAATCAAAAATTGGAGAAATCACATTCCCGAACTGTTTGCGAATGAGCGAACCCATAATTTGAGCTGCTGAAGCTTGTCTGTATTTTAATTTTTGCAGCAAATGAAATGATTTTCGTCAATATACAGTAAATTTAGAAAAAAATGACTTTGGATCCAATCAAAAACTGAAATATCACTTTTAATGCAGTTTGCCTGTTGGAAAAGACAAGAAAAAGCCTGTTGGAAATGGTTTAGGGTCCCGTAAAGATACAAAAATGTTCCAAACCGTAAATTTAACGGTGAATTAGATGGACAGACTGCTGCCGGCTATTTAACCGTAATTTCATGATGCAATTTCTAACAATGTAGCGCTTTATCGTTTATACCCAATACGATTCTATCTCTATTTAAGTTGTCAGTTTAGTCGCCAAACTCACAAGTGCTTGCCAATTTCTTCAATCCCGTGAAAAAATAATCAAATGTGCCAAAATCCTTTTGACATGTGGCGAAAAATTTAAATCTTTCGAACACAACATTGTGTTTAGGTTCAAAATAGTACTCAAACAGTTTTATTACACTTTAAAAAAAACCCTGCATTTTCAGAGTGCTTTTTGACTGATTTTAACGGAAGATTTCCGTAGTGCTTCAATACATGGTTTTTCCTTCCAAAAACGGAAATATCAGGTCCTGAAAATACGAGAACGGAACTTTTCCGTTTTACGGTTGCTGTAATTTCACAACCTGATTTGGATTAACGGAGAAAAAAGAAATGAAATTTATGTCAAATCAAGGGAAAATATCATCAGAAACGGAATATTTCCGACAACTCTGCTGCCGTACTTTTTCCGTTATTTTCAGGAGATTTTTTTTTTTTTTTTTGAGATGCATGATCATAATCTGCCTTTCGTCCGCTCTAATGTATTATATACTTCTAAAGCTCCTTCACCAATAAGATTAAGCAAGATAGCAATTTTGAGCTTATCTTCTTTGTTCTTTTTCTTAGCAGCTTCAATATACAGAGCGTCCGAGAATTATCAATAAGTAGGGGAATAAGGCCGTTTCACCAACAGCAGGCGGATCGCGGATCAGGGGGCGTGGCCGATCCGCCTCCCAATACCCCCAGGCGTGCCCTCAGGCATTTTTCGAGTGGAGTTGAGTTGTATGCCCTCAGGCATTTTTCGAGTAGAGTTGAGTTGTATGCCCTCAGGCGCTTATCGAGTGGAGTTGAGTTGTATGCCCTCGGGCATTTTTCGAGTAGAGTTGAGTTGTATGCCCTCGGGCATTTTTCGAGTAGAGTTGAGTTGTATGCCCTCAGGCGCTTATCGAGTGGAGTTGAGTTGTATGCCCTCGGGCATTTTTCGAGTAGAGTTGAGTTGTATGCCCTCAGGCGTTTTTCGAGTAGAGTTGAGTTGTATGCCCTCAGGCGTTTTTCCAGTACAGTTGAAATGTTTTTCAAAAATTTATAGTTTTGGAATGGCAACACCTTTTTGTTTCAGTTTAGGACTTGATGCAATGCGATGTCGATTGTAGCGCCATCTATGAGAAGAAAATGGAACTATTTTGGAACTTAGAAATTTTTTTTCTAATGTTTTCTCTCAGAATTTAAGAAGGAACTATTTTATATTACAAAAAATAATTATAACGTATGATGAATTAAATTTATTGTCGCTATTTACATCCTATTATGTATTTATTTCTTTTTTTTGACTTAGAAAGATTTTCTTTTTCAACCTTTTTAATGTTTCCACTTAGCATCCGTACAGGAACTATTTTATAAGTTAATTATTTTTACACTGTGATTAGAAAATTCTCGTCATTTTTGCTTAGAAAAGACTTATATATTTTTTTAGTTTTTATTTATTTATTTATTTATTTATTTTCAGACTTAGAAAATTTTTCAGTTGCAAGTGATTTTTTTTTTTCTAAGTATGTAAAACATAGTACAGTAACATTTTTCTGATCCGTTTTGCAAATTTTTTCTTAAATCATAATTTTAACTGCATGACACATTTCATTCTAAAGTTTTTTCTACTTTATATTATTATCACACTTGCAGTCTCCTTCAAAGAATATTTTTAAAACTCTATTATTTCACACATGAAAGCAAAAAAAACTGAGATTGAACGTGTAAAACTTAGAACAATAATGTAAAAATACTAAGTACAAAGCATATTCATCCAGTAAAACTCAGTACAGAAATGTAAAATTGCTAAATACAAAAGGTTTAAACAGCATGAAAATATAAAAGTACTAGCTACAAAATGTCACAGCAGCATGAAAATATAAAAATACCAAGTATTAAATGGTAAAACAGAACGAAACGAGTGTTAGTACTACTAGTGCTTGTTCCAAACTTAGTTTCATCCAGCCAAATTTAGTACGAAAAGCAAAAGTACAATGCCCAAAATGTTAAAACTTTGATTCATTCCGTAAAACAGTAGAGAATGTAAAAAAGTACTAAATAAAAACGTTTGAACTTGCAAAACAAAATGATTTTCTACTTGCAACATTTTAGCACTTCGCATGAAAATGTAACAATTGAAACTTTGAACTAAAATTTCAACACTGAATCATAAAAAATCCGAAACAATTTAAACTGTGGAATAAAGATTTGAGACTTAAAAAGTAAATGTAAAAACACTAAAATAGATTTGAGAATCTTAAAAGTAAAATAGAATAATAACTTCACTAGAAACGTAAAACTTGAAAAATTTAAATCTCAAAACTTAAAACTATTGCAAAGTGCTTTATGTGAAACGTAAAAGTGCTAAGAGAAAATTGCTAAAACTGAGAAAAGTTAGAAATACGTAGAACAAATCATTTAAAACTATAAACTTTCAAAACTTAAACCCAATCAGAAAAGAATGGAAACGTAAAATTACAAAACCTAAATTCATCTACTAAAAGTTCGGTAAAAAATGTAAAAGTACTAAGAACGAAAACTAAAAAACAGCATGAAAGCTAGAAATAAAAAATACACAACATGAGAACTTAAATTCATCTAGAAAAACTTAGAACAAAAAAAAGTAAAAGTTCGGAAATTTTCAAAACAAAAATATGATGCACTTGCAAAATGTTAAAACTTAGTGCAAAAACGTAAAAATTACTATGCACAAAATGTTAAAATTTAGATTTATCTACTAAAACAGTGAATGAAGATGTAAAATTACTGTGTAACATATTAAAACAACACGAAAACGTAAAAGTACTAAGTACAAAACGTTAAAAAATATATTTATCTACTATAACTTAGACTGAAGTCGTAAAATTACTAAGTACAAAGTGTTAAAACATCATAAAAATGTACAAATATCAAGTATAAAGCAGCAAAACATAGATTTGTCTATAGAAACCTTGTTCAAAAAATGTAAAAGTTCAAACAACAAAATCCTAAAACTCTGAAAAATTGAAAACACGCAGTACAAAAACAGCAAAACCTGTAAAAATGCTACGTATAAGGCTGAAAAACTTAAATTTTTCCAGAAAAACTTAGAACGAAGTTGTAAAAGTTCGGAACTTTTCGAAGTAAAAGTGTTATGCACTTACAAAATGTTAAAACTTAATGTAAAAATGTAAAAAATACTTCGTCTAAAATGTTAAAACTCTAATTTATCTACTAAAACTTAGAATGAAAATGTAATTCAATCAAATGTACTAAGTATGAAATAGTAAAGTAACATGAAAATGTGAAAGTACTAAGTATATCGCGTAGTCATCAAGTGAAACTTTGTACAAAAATGTTAAACTTAAGTACGAAACTTAAAAGACTTAGATCTGTTTGCAGAAATCTTGATCGAAAAACGTAAAAATTCAAACAAAATCCTGAAACTCTGAAAAAAGTAAAAACACGCAGTACAAAAACAGCAAAACTTATATTTGTCTACTGAAATCTTGATCAAAAATATAAAAGTTCAAACAACAAAATCTTAAAACTCTGAAAAATTAAAAACATGCAGTACAAAACAACAAAACATGTAAAAATGTTAAGTATAAAGCTGCAAAACTTAATTTCATCCAGAAAAACTTAGAACGGAAAATGTAAAAGTACGAAACTTTTCAAAACGAAAGTATGATGCACTTGAAAAACGTTAAAACTTAATGCGAAAATGTAAAAAGTACTACGCACAAAACGTTAAAATTTAAATTTATCTACTAAAACTGTGGATGAAGATGTAAAATTACTAAGTATATATTAAAGCAGCAAGAAAATGTTAAAGTACTAAATACAAAAACGTAAACAAATTGATTTATCTACTAAAACATAGACTGAAGTTGTAAAATTACTAAGTACAAACTGTTAAAACATCATAAAAACTTGAAAATAGCAAGTATAAACCAACAAAACATAGATTCGTCCACTGAAATCTTGATCAAAAATGTAAAAGTTCTAACAACAAAATCATAAAACTGATAAATTAAAAACACTTAGTACAAAACAACAAAACATGTAAAAATGGTAAGTATAAAGCTGCAAAACTTAAATTCATTTAGAAAAACTTAGAACGATGATGTAAAAGCACGAAACTTTTCAAAATAAAAGTGTTATTACTGCAAACATCTTAAGAATTACTACGTACAAAATGTTAAAACTCTGATTTATCTACTACAGCAACCTCGAAAATGTAAAAGTACTAAGTATATAACGTATTCATCAAGTGAAATTTTGTACGAAAATGTAATCGTTTATGTACGAAACTTAAAAACCTTAGATTTATCTACAAAAAATCCCAACTAAAGTCGTAAAAAGTATGAAATGGTAAACATCATGAAAATGAAAAATTTCCGAAAATGCAAACATCAAAACTTAGATGTATCTAATAAAATTTAGAACGAGTAAAAGTGTCAAATTTAATAAAAGTACTAAGTAAAACACACAAAAAAAAAAAACTTATATTCATCTACTAAAACACAGAAAAACTTAGCACGAAAAGGTAACAAAAATTTTTCAAAATAAACGTGTTATGCACTTACAAAATGTTAAAACTTAAATTTAACTACTAAGACCCAGAATAAAAGATACTAAGTATAAAAAATACTAAGTATAATACATTATAGCAACACCAAAATTTAAGAGTACTAAATATAAAACGTAAAAAAAGTTAGAGTTATCTAACTAAAACTTAGACTGAAGTCGTAAAATCACCAAGTACGAAATGTTCAAACATCATAAAAATGACTAAATAACAAGTATAATGTATCAAAAACATAGATTTCTCCATTGAAATCTTAATCAAAAATGTAAAAGTTCTAAGGACAAAATGCTAAGGTAGTGAAAAAATGAAAAATATGCAGTGAAACACAACAAAGCATGTACTAACTATAAAACTTCTAATCTTGAATTCATCCAAGGAAGAAAAATAAAACTTGGAAACAAAAAAAATATGTAAATCCGAACGAAAATTTTCAGAAATAAAACTTTTATCCACTTGCAAAGTGTTTAAACTTAATGAAAAAATATAAAAAGTACTGTGTATGAATGTTGAAACTTAGATTTATCAACTAAAACACGGAATGAAGATGTAAAAATATTAAGTATAATATATTAAAGCAACACTAAAATGTAAAAGCACTATGTACAAAACATCAAAACTAAGATTCATCTAGTAAACTTAGTACAAAAATGTAAAAGTACTAAGCATAGAACCTCTAATATATTTATTTTAGTAAAAAACAGAACGAAACTGTTAAAGTACTAAAGCCAACGCATCAAACAAGGATTTAATCTATTAAAACAGTACAAAAGAAAGAAAAGTACTACATACAAACTGCAAAAACTCTTAGAACTAAAATTTAAAAATGTAACAAATCATAAAATTTTAAAACTTAACTTCATCCAGAAAAACTTAGAACGGAAATGTAAAATTACTGAAGTTTACAAAACGAAAGTGATAGGCATTTGCAAATTATTAAAAGCAAAAATGTAAAAAGTATTAGATACAAAAAGTACGAAACATCAAAACTTGGAGTAGTATAATAACAAAACTGCAACTTCGATTCATCAAGTTGCACTTAACTCTAAAATTGTGAAAGAAATGTGAAAACTGATATTCACCTTTTAAAATGTAAAAATATTAAGTACACCATGTTCAAACAGAACAAAAATGTAAAGGTACGAAATGTAAAACTCCAAAAAGTTAAATTCCTCTACTAAAGAAAATGGTTTAAAAAGTAAAAGTACTATGTACATCAACTAAAAACAGCATGAAAAATTAAAAATAGCAAGTACAACACGTTAAAACAGCATGAAAATCTAAAAGTACTAAGTACAAAGCTTCAAAACTTACGTTGATCCAGAAAATGCAAAATGTTAAAACTTAATGTAAAAACGTAAAAAGTACCATATACAAAATGTAAACACTTAGATGTATCTACTAAAACCTAGAATGAAGATATAAAAATACTAAGTATAATATACTAAAGAGACACAAAATTATAAAAGTGCAAAATACTAGAACTATCTATTAAAACTTCAAAACATAGATTCCGCATCAAAACATATAATCTGTTTACAAAAATCTTAATCAGAAATGTAAGAGTTCGAAGAACAAAGTGCAAAACTTAAAAAGTAAAGAAACGCAGTAAAAAACAATAAAGAATGAAAGAGTACCAACTATAAAGCTTCAAAACCTAAATTCATCCAGAAAAATTTAGAACGAAAATGCAAAGCTACGGAAAGTTTCAAAATAAAAGTTTTATGCACTTGCAAAACTTAAATTCATTTACTAAAAATTCGGTTAGAAAAGTAAAAGTACTAAGAACAAAAAATTAAAAACAGCATGAAAATCTAAAACTACTAAGTACAAAACATCAAAACTTAAATTGATCCAGAAAAACTTAGAATAAAAACGTAATTGTATGGTTATTTTAAAAATAAGAGTATTATGTATTAGCAAAACGCTGAAACGTAAGACAAAAATGTGTAGAATGAAGAAGTAAAAATACTAAGTACGATATACTAAAGCAACACCTAAAACGTAAAAGTACAAAATACAAAACATAAAAAAAAAAAAAAAAAAAAAAAATGGAGTTATCTAAATAAAACTTCAAAACGTAGATTTGTCGAGTGAAATCTTAATCAAAAATTTTAAAATTTCGAAGAACAAAATGCTAATTCTACGAAAGATTAAAAATACGCAATACAAAACAATAACGCATGAAAGAATGCTAACTTCATATACCAAAATCCCTTAAATGACAAAACCTAAAACCATTAAGAGAAACTTAGAACGAAAAAGTAAGAGTACGGAAATTTACAAAATAAAAGTGTTATGCACTTGCAGAATGATAAGACTTAGCCTTAGCTACTAAAACCTACAATGAAGATGTAAAAATGCTAAGCATAATATATTAAAGCCACACAAAAATGTAAAAGTACTAAATACAAAACGAAAAAAATGAAGATTTATCTACTAAAACTTAGACTGATGCCACAAAACTACTGTGTACGAAATGTTAAAACGCCATGAAAATTTATAAATAACATGTATAAAGTTTCAAAACATAAATTTATTTACTGAAACCTTGATCAAAAATGTTAAAGTTCTGAGAACAAAATTAATAAAACTGGGAAAAATTAAAAATACGTAGTACAACACAACAAAACCTGTAAAAAAAAAAAAAAGCTTAAATCAAAACTACCTTAATTTTAAAGTCACAATTGGATTCATTCTTCTCGCGAACAGAGAAATGGCAGTTAACCGACAATGAAGAGAACCCTAACCAAGAACTGACTACCCCAACTATAAATTTTCCCCTACAGAAAAATTTTCACAGTCGGTAAAATATATACAGTAAAGCACCGTTTATACGTTTTTCAAGGGACCGAGCGAAAAAAACGTATAAAGGAAAAAACGTATAAACGAAAATCACATAATAAAATGAACATTTTCGTAATAGAAAACAAAACAGTAACTTTAAATATTATTAAAAGTAAATAATGAGTACTTTTAATAATACATACTAAGAATATAATATATACATAATAAAATGAAATGATGTATAGTATTCATAAATTGAATTACAATCACTACGTTTCATGTTCATTCAGTATGTACAAAATGTTTTGTTATTTTGAGCAGGTGGAGTTTTTTTGGGCAGAGTTTTAGCTGGCGGAAGATTGTAAAATAGACCGGTTTCATCCGCATTAAAAACGTTCTTTGGTTCATATTCTTTTAGCAGTTCTGGCAATTGGTTTTGAATCCAATCAGCCACTGTTTCACAATCAACATCTCCTGACTCTCCACTAACAGTTTTGCCTGTTATGCCGTGTATTAACTTAAACTTATGAAGCCATCCCGAGGAAAATGATGCATCGCATTCTACATTTACCTTCTTCGAAATTTCTTTCGCTTTCTCCATAAGCAAAGGAGCACTGATGGGAATTTTTGCACTACGACACTGATTAAACCACTGTAAAAGCACTTTCTCTACATCCGAAAATTTTCCGTTTTGAACTCTTAAGTTTTCTTGAAGCACTAGCACCACTTTGATTATGGGTTTCCTCGATGATCTTACGCTTATAAATTATGGTGCTTAAAGTTGAAACTGGTAAACCTAATTTTTTGGGTAGGAATTTAAGGGCGCCTGCCGTGGCTACACTGGTATTAGAGGAAAAGCGCTTGTCACCTGCTATTTCTAGGTATTGCACCGCAAATCAGAATGCTCTTATCTGTGAATTTGGGATATTCGCATTCTTCCGGGGTATGTCTTTTGTTCATTTAGGCAGGTGCGAGACCACCTTAAGTGGTCACAGCAGGTGTGGGTCAAGGTCAAATGCGATTTCTAAACTGGACAATCGCTAGCGTAGAATCAAGTTAAAATGTGCGTTTTTTCTTTATGACTTGGGGAGAAAAAAAACGTATAAATGAAATTTGCAATTTCAGGAAAACGTATAAACGAAATTATTTAACATTAATTTGTATGAGATTTCGCCGGGGCCGTTCCAAAAAACGTATAAATGATAAAAACGTATAAACGAGAAACGTATAAACGGTGCTCCACTGTAGTTGGGGAACCAGTGTTCGGTTAGGTTTCCCTTCATTGTCGGTTAACAGTCACTTCTCTGTTCTCGAGAAGAATGAGTCCATTTGTGACTTTAAGATTAAAGCAGTTTTGATTTAAGCTTTTTTTTTTTTTTTACGTGCTTTATTGTGTTGTACAACGTATTTTTAATTTTTCCCAGTTTTAATAATTTTGTTCTCAGAACTTTAAAATTTTTGATCAAGATTTCAGTAGATAAATTTATGTTTTGAAACTTTATACATGTTATTTATAAATTTTCATGGTGTTTTAACATTTCGTACTCAGTAGTTTTGTGGCATCAGTCTAAGTTTCAGTAGATACATTTTTTCTGGATCAACGTAAGTTTTGAAGCTTTGTACTTAGTACTTTTAGATTTTCATGCTGTTTTAACGTGTTGTACTTGCTATTTTTAATTTTTCATGCTGTTTTTAGTTGATGTACATAGTACTTTTACTTTTTAAACCATTTTTTTTTAGTAGAGGAATTTAACTTTTTGGAGTTTTACATTTCGTACCTTTACATTTTTGTTCTGTTTGAACATGGTGTACTTAAAATTTTTACATTTTAAAAGGTGAATATCAGTTTTCACATTTCTTTCACAATTTTAGAGTTAAGTGCAACTTGATGAATCGAAGTTGCAGTTTTGTTATTATACTACTCCAAGTTTTGATGTTTCGTACTTTTTGTATCTAATACTTTTTACATTTTTGCTTTTAATAATTTGCAAATGCCTATCACTTTCGTTTTGTAAACTTCAGTAATTTTACATTTCCGTTCTAAGTTTTTCTGGATGAAGTTAAGTTTTAAAATTTTATGATTTGTTACATTTTTAAATTTTAGTTCTAAGAGTTTTTGCAGTTTGTATGTAGTACTTTTCTTTCTTTTGTACTGTTTTAATAGATTAAATCCTTGTTTGATGCGTTGGCTTTAGTACTTTAACAGTTTCGTTCTGTTTTTTACTAAAATAAATATATTAGAGGTTCTATGCTTAGTACTTTTACATTTTTGTACTAAGTTTACTAGATGAATCTTAGTTTTGATGTTTTGTACATAGTGCTTTTACATTTTAGTGTTGCTTTAATATATTATACTTAATATTTTTACATCTTCATTCCGTGTTTTAGTTGATAAATCTAAGTTTCAACATTCATACACAGTACTTTTTATATTTTTTCATTAAATTTAAACACTTTGCAAGTGGATAAAAGTTTTATTTCTGAAAATTTTCGTTCGGATTTACATATTTTTTTTGTTTCCAAGTTTTATTTTTCTTCCTTGGATGAATTCAAGATTAGAAGTTTTATAGTTAGTACATGCTTTGTTGTGTTTCACTGCATATTTTTCATTTTTTCACTACCTTAGCATTTTGTCCTTAGAACTTTTACATTTTTGATTAAGATTTCAATGGAGAAATCTATGTTTTTGATACATTATACTTGTTATTTAGTCATTTTTATGATGTTTGAACATTTCGTACTTGGTGATTTTACGACTTCAGTCTAAGTTTTAGTTAGATAACTCTAACTTTTTTTACGTTTTATATTTAGTACTCTTAAATTTTGGTGTTGCTATAATGTATTATACTTAGTATTTTTTATACTTAGTATCTTTTTTTCTGGGTCTTAGTAGTTAAATTTAAGTTTTAACATTTTGTAAGTGCATAACACGTTTATTTTGAAAAATTTTTGTTACCTTTTTGTGCTAAGTTTTTCTGTGTTTTAGTAGATGAATATAAGTTTTTTTTTTTTGTGTGTTTTACTTAGTACTTTTATTAAATTTGACACTTTTACTCGTTCTAAATTTTATTAGATACATCTAAGTTTTGATGTTTGCATTTTCGGAAATTTTTCATTTTCATGATGTTTACCATTTCATACTTTTTACGACTTTAGTTGGGTTTTTTGTAGATAAATCTAAGGTTTTTAAGTTTTGTACATAAACGATTACATTTTCGTACACAATTTCACTTGATGAATACGTTATATACTTAGTACTTTTACATTTTCGAGGTTGCTGTAGTAGATAAATCAGAGTTTTAACATTTTGTACGTAGTAATTCTTAAGATGTTTGCAGTAATAACACTTTTATTTTGAAAAGTTTCGTGCTTTTACATCATCGTTCTAAGTTTTTCTAAATGAATTTAAGTTTTGCAGCTTTATACTTACCATTTTTACATGTTTTGTTGTTTTGTACTAAGTGTTTTTAATTTATCAGTTTTATGATTTTGTTGTTAGAACTTTTACATTTTTGATCAAGATTTCAGTGGACGAATCTATGTTTTGTTGGTTTATACTTGCTATTTTCAAGTTTTTATGATGTTTTAACAGTTTGTACTTAGTAATTTTACAACTTCAGTCTATGTTTTAGTAGATAAATCAATTTGTTTACGTTTTTGTATTTAGTACTTTAACATTTTCTTGCAGCTTTAATATATTTTACTTAGTAATTTTACAACTTCATCCACTGTTTTAGTAGATAAGTCTAAATTTTTGCATTTTGTGCGTAGTACTTTTTACATTTTCGCATTAAGTTTTAATGTTTTTCAAGTGCATCACACTTTTGTTTTGAAAAGTTTCGTACTTTTACTTTTTCGTTCTAAGTTTTTCTGGATGAATTTAAGTTTTATACTTAGCATTTGTATTGCAGCTTTATACTTAGCATTTGTACATGTTTTGTTGTTTTGTACTGCATGTTTTTAATTTTTCAGAGTTTTAAGATTTTGTTGTTTGAACTTTTATATTTTTGATCAAGATTTCAGTAGACAAATATAAGTTTTGCTGTTTTTGTACTGCGTGTTTTTACTTTTTTCAGAGTTTCAGGATTTTGTTTGAATTTTTACGTTTTTCGATCAAGATTTCTGCAAACAGATCTAAGTCTTTTAAGTTTCGTACTTAAGTTTAACATTTTTGTACAAAGTTTCACTTGATGACTACGCGATATACTTAGTACTTTCACATTTTCATGTTACTTTACTATTTCATACTTAGTACATTTGATTGAATTACATTTTCATTCTAAGTTTTAGTAGATAAATTAGAGTTTTAACATTTTAGACGAAGTATTTTTTACATTTTTACATTAAGTTTTAACATTTTGTAAGTGCATAACACTTTTATTTCGAAAAGTTCCGAACTTTTACAACTTCGTTCTAAGTTTTTCTGGAAAAATTTAAGTTTTTCAGCCTTATACGTAGCATTTTTGCAGGTTTTGCTGTTTTTGTACTGCGTGTTTTCAATTTTTCAGAGTTTTAGGATTTTGTTGTTTGAACTTTTACATTTTTTGATCAAGGTTTCTATAGACAAATCTATGTTTTGCTGCTTTATACTTGATATTTGTACATTTTTATGATGTTTTAACACTTTGTACTTAGTAATTTTACGACTTCAGTCTAAGTTATAGTAGATAAATATATTTTTTAACGTTTTGTACTTAGTACTTTTACGTTTTCGTGTTGTTTTAATATGTTACACAGTAATTTTACATCTTCATTCACTGTTTTAGTAGATAAATCTAAATTTTAACATTTTGTGCATAGTAATTTTTACGTTTTTGCACTAAGTTTTAACATTTTGCAAGTGCATCATATTTTTGTTTTGAAAATTTCCGAACTTTTACTTTTTTTGTTCTAAGTTTTTCTAGATGAATTTAAGTTCTCATGTTGTGTATTTTTTATTTCTAGCTTTCATGCTGTTTTTTAGTTTTCGTTCTTAGTACTTTTACATTTTTTACCGAACTTTTAGTAGATGAATTTAGGTTTTGTAATTTTACGTTTCCATTCTTTTCTGATTGGGTTTAAGTTTTGAAAGTTTATAGTTTTAAATGATTTGTTCTACGTATTTCTAACTTTTCTCAGTTTTAGCAATTTTCTCTTAGCACTTTTACGTTTCACATAAAGCACTTTGCAATAGTTTTAAGTTTTGAGATTTAAATTTTTCAAGTTTTACGTTTCTAGTGAAGTTATTCTATTTTACTTTTAAGATTCTCAAATCTATTTTAGTGTTTTTACATTTACTTTTTAAGTCTCAAATCTTTATTCCACAGTTTAAATTGTTTCGGATTTTTTATGATTCAGTGTTGAAATTTTAGTTCAAAGTTTTAATTGTTACATTTTCATGCGAAGTGCTAAAATGTTGCAAGTAGAAAATCATTTTGTTTTGCAAGTTCAAACGTTTTTATTTAGTACTTTTTTACATTCTCTACTGTTTTACGGAATGAATCAAAGTTTTAACATTTTGGGCATTGTACTTTTGCTTTTCGTACTAAATTTGGCTGGATGAAACTAAGTTTGGAACAAGCACTAGTAGTACTAACACTCGTTTCGTTCTGTTTTACCATTTAATACTTGGTATTTTTATATTTTCATGCTGCTGTGATATTTTGTAGCTAGTACTTTTATATTTTCATGCTGTTTAAACCTTTTGTATTTAGCAATTTTACATTTCTGTACTGAGTTTTACTGGATGAATATGCTTTGTACTTAGTATTTTTACATTATTGTTCTAAGTTTTACACGTTCAATCTCAGTTTTTTTTGCTTTCATATGTGAAATAATAGAGTTTTATAAAATATTCTTTGAAGGAGACTGCAAGTGTGATAATAATATAAAGTAGAAAAAACTTTAGAATGAAATGTGTCATGCAGTTAAAATTATGATTTAAGAAAAAATTTGCAAAACGGATCAGAAAAATGTTACTGTACTATGTTTTACATACTTAGAAAAAAAAAAATCACTTGCAACTGAAAAATTTTCTAAGTCTGAAAATAAATAAATAAATAAATAAATAAATAAAAACTAAAAAAATATATAAGTCTTTTCTAAGCAAAAATGACGAGAATTTTCTAATCACAGTGTAAAAATAATTAACTTATAAAATAGTTCCTGTACGGATGCTAAGTGGAAACATTAAAAAGGTTGAAAAAGAAAATCTTTCTAAGTCAAAAAAAAGAAATAAATACATAATAGGATGTAAATAGCGACAATAAATTTAATTCATCATACGTTATAATTATTTTTTGTAATATAAAATAGTTCCTTCTTAAATTCTGAGAGAAAACATTAGAAAAAAAATTTCTAAGTTCCAAAATAGTTCCATTTTCTTCTCATAGATGGCGCTACAATCGACATCGCATTGCATCAAGTCCTAAACTGAAACAAAAAGGTGTTGCCATTCCAAAACTATAAATTTTCAAAAACATTTCAACTGTACTCGAAAAACGCCTGAGGGCATACAACTCAACTCTACTCGAAAAATGCCCGAGGGCATACAACTCAACTCTACTCGAAAAATGCCCGAGGGCATACAACTCAACTCCACTCGATAAGCGCCTGAGGGCATACAACTCAACTCTACTCGAAAAATGCCTGAGGGCATACAACTCAACTCCACTCGAAAAATGCCTGAGGGCACGCCTGGGGGTATTGGGAGGCGGATCGGCCACGCCCCCTGATCCACGATCCGCCTGCTGTTGGTGAAACGGCCTTATTCCCCTACTTCTATACTACTTCAGAACGTTATATTTAAAGAAGTTAATGAGATATTTACATGCGGTTTGTTGCCATCAATGTAGAAACACTTGAAGTTTTTTCTGTTCAGTACACCTCTATGTGGGATACGAAGCACATGCAGACGAAAATCAATTTCAGCCTATGTGGGACTGCAGCAAATCGTCAGTTACTGCCTCAAAAGCAGCAAGGATACGCTGCTTTAGCTCTGCAAGCAATTCCTCTAACATCACTAAATAATCTCGAAATTACTTTGTCAGGAAGATTTTAAAAAGTTTCCTGGGGAGCCCTCGAATCCCTGCCTCTAGTAACATTGCCAAATATAGACTGAAACTCCATTTTTAAGACTGCAGTTTCGAAAGTTTTGTTAGGGGAGAACTTCTGAAACTGTTTCTTCTAACGTTCCCAAAGAGCCTAAAGCTGCTTTCTCAGGAGTTAAATTGCAAAAAAATTCCGGGGGCGTACCAACGGAATTTTTTCAATAATAATTTCATAGAGGTGTACTGAACAGAAAAAACTTCAAGTGTTTCTACATTGAATGCTACAAACCGCAAGTAAATATCTCATAAACTTCTTTAAATATAACGTTCTGAAGTAGTATAGATAATTCTCGGACACCCTGTACAGCTGAAAACGTTGTTTCCACCGTCGCCAATTTTCAGCCCAATTGCTTTGGAACGACAATTGTCCGGGAGCTATGAAATTATTCATTATTTAACTTTTTTATTTATTACTTCCGGATTAAATCGTTCTTACCTACTGCTATCATGTTTTATACCTAGCTTTAATGTGCTTTAATCATTAAAGTCAATTTGGTAAGTAAATTTAAGTTACTAAATCAAGAGGCAGATATTATGTCAAAACATAACTTTAATGAGTCAACATCGAAACTGGCTATTTATGTCTCGTTCGTTATATGTATATTAATGCACGAGACCATGAGTTCAATTGCATACTCAACACAAAGAATTAATTTTTTTTCTATATGCACTGCAATAACACGGAAAAAAGTAATAAATAATTTCATCTCCTGAATGGAGTGTAAATTTTTTCACTGTGATATATATATTGTAATTATGTATGAAAATCGATGTTTTCAAAATTCTACATAAATTTTACATAAAAAAAGTTATCATAATCAACAATAATATATAACTGCAAAAAAGAAAAACTACAGCATTTTAAAAAAAATAATAATTTGCAGCATTCAAACAGAAAGATGATAAATGTTTATATGATCATCAAAAAAAGGAACGTTTAATATTCCTTAAAGCTCCCTTAAAGTAAATACCTACGTAATGATTTTTAACTAATAGAAACTTTATTTTCGACAACTTATTAAGAAGATAAACACGCAGAAAATATTTCACGAAAGTTTAGGGGATTTTTATGACATTCAAGCAAAGTCGTTATGCTAACAGAACGACTTTTTAATCCCGCCTTTCATTTAAGTATTACGGAAACGCTGCAGCATTGCAGTTGCAGTTGCAAATTGCTTTGCCTTTGTTGTTGTTGTAGACTAAGCCACTCGGATGTAGGACCAAGTCGGGACCCCCGCGGAGAGAAGAAAGGGGGAAATTTTTCGCTGTGGGCCTGGTCCAAACCTGTTAAACGCCATGTTAACGAATGCTAGGCGATGGGAAATTTCTTCCGTCTCGTATAGCCCTACGTGTATTTCTGCTTATTTTATCGGTAAAATTTTGCATATCTTATGTGCCAATAACAGTGGCACATGATTTTTCATGGCAAATTTTTCACAATGCTTTTTAACAATGAGCTAAATATTTACTACCTAATAATTTACTCAACAAATAAATATCAATGCAAGCCTTTATAATTAAAAGAAAAATACTCATTTTTCATTCCCATAACGTTCTTTCTAAAAACCAATTGTAATCAAATCGATGTACGATATTTAAATTAGAAAATCCTTTATCGATTAATAGTATTTTTAATGTTTCCTATGCATTAGTTCGTGTAATTTGTAGTAATAGTCTAAAGGATTGTTCATGATAAACTGATTTAAATTAAAGGTAAGTGGGAAAAAAGGGGTTTTAAATGTATTTTATGAGTTTAGAAAATTATCTACTTTTTTTATGTGTGAGCTGATCTCCCTAGCTAGATTTATGTTTTAATGAATTCGTAATCGATATATGTGCATTTAAATATAGACGTTGTTAAGTTAGTAGCATTTACAACAGACAACACCAAAGAGCAACAAGTGTGCAAGCAATTCATGATATTATCAGTCCATTCCAAAAATAAAGATGTTGCTGGATTATTTCCAGTAAAATTTAAGATATGCAAACGAATTGCTTGAAATGACGCGGAAAATGATTTTGGTCATTCAAGATTGTGGTTTTGTTAATCGTCTTCGTCATATCAGACCAATATTTTCAACTCCACGGGGGAAATTATAACTTAACTATTTAAGAGGTTATACGAGCAGAAAAAAAATTGCAGTTAACAAGTTTTATCAACTTGCATTCTACAAAATATGGATCGTTTACACTTTCAGAATTTTTGCTTGATTTTTCCGAAGAAAAATATGAAAATACTGAAAGAGAAATAAGTTTTCATGGGGTTGATTTTTGTAATTACACCGAAGAGGAAGAAGATAATGTACCTCTATTTATTTATATTTCTGGTTATGCGGCTTACAAAATTAAAAACCACTTGCAGTGTCATTCTTGTGTTGCATTTTTAGCTTCAGAAAAATCAGTTTTGTTTGAAATGACAGAAAATTATCTTTTTGACATCGCCAGGGGCCGATTAACCCACCCCAATTCAGAACTTGGAAAAGCTTCTGTAATTAGTTAGAAAATGTTTCAGTTTCTTTTGAGCGATCACGAGGACTTATTTTTACCGAACGTCAAAGGTGTTCTGAAAGCTGCGATCAACGAAAAACTTGAAGAATATGATACGATGAATGAAGAGTGTAAAAGTTGCAATCGCACTGGAAGAGAACTAATTTCGAAATGTATTTCTGCATTTTTGGACGTTTTTTTTTTTTTTTTTTGAACAACTATACAAAACGAAAAAAGAACCCGAGTATCAATCAAGTAAAGAAACGCAAGTGCATGACTTTGAAATCTAGTTCTGCCGAATAATATAAATATTATTGATTTTTTTAACAAAGAAAAATAATATCTGTATTTTAAAATAACAAGTCATAATTTAACTTAAAGATAATTAAAGTAAATAATTTATCAGGAGGGGGGGGGGGGGGGTAGAGAGCAAAGACCAACCATACCTCCTCGTGGTGCCTCGCGGAAAACGCTAGAATTTTTTTCAGTAGGCTAACATGGCTCTGGCAAAGTTTAAAACTTTGAAAGGAAGTAATTCAAAACAAAAAACAAAAATGCGGAATAAAAAAAAATAATGCAGCCATCATATTCAAAAACACATTTTTAAGTTTCCTGTTCAATTCTAAGAACAAAACGTTTGCTGCAAGAAACCTTGCTATCTATGTAACTAATGAAATTATTCATAGAGCAACGAAACTTCATCGAAACGCAGCACTCGCGGCGGTCCCGACCAAGTACGGGTGGTTCAAGTACCGATGCGCCTTCCGTTTTATCGAGCGCCTCAAGGGTGGAAGTGCGACTTAATTGATACAACACACGATAGATGGAAGAACCAACTAGCACAAAACGATATTTCAGCTAAAGAGCAAAGATTGAGAAACACTTGGCCCGTACCCCCCCCCCCCCCGCCCCCCCCAGAGAAATTTACTTTTTATGGGAACATAATAGAGAGCTTCCCGATTCTCGTACGTCTCCGATTAATTTCGCTATCGTTTTCAAGCCGATCGCATGACGAATTTTATATCTGAATGGAGCATCAAATGTTATTTTGTCACGTGACTGGTTAAAAACGATACCGACGTTAATCCGATACTGACGAGAATCACACTGGTTAGATCCACGACGAATTCAACGTTCACCAGTCACCTTTAGTGTACACGGAGGATCTTCGATCTGTGCCGGTATCAGCCACGATGCATATTCGATCAGGCTACCTCGGCCCGCTTTGCCTTTCAATAGTTATAGTACGAGATCCGGCTGCAGAATTCTGTGCTCATCGAGTGTTTGCTAAAATCTAAATTTTTAAGCATATTTATGATTAGGAGAATATATATCTACCAGGTTGTCTATCAAAATGTGGCCGCTAATATTTTTAATTAAATTATTGTTAATTGATTTTTCGGAATAAAATTCATTCACTTGTTTTTTAAATAAAATATCGTCCACTTCACGGCAATATAGATAAAGACTCTGAAAAATCACGGTTGCCGTTGAGCACTTAGCCGCACCTCTTCGTAGCCAGGTGTAAACAAGTATGATTTTGATGCATTTATACGTTCATAACGTACATTTGTTATTTATATATCAAATTAAAGCTAATTTTTTTCTGTTTATTGTGATATACGGTTGCCTAATTAAATCTGGCCGCAAATAAGGGTTGCTGGTTGTTAAAAATGCCAGCTGTACGACGCTTTAAGGCTGCTCTTCAGTCAGAAAAAATTTCGTGGTTAGGCTTAAGATGGCCTTCGAAGGGCATGAGGGGAGTGTGTCAACCTCAAGTGATTGACATTTCAACGACCAATGAAATGTACGATAGCTCTTGGAAGAAGGGTCTACTGTCCCCCATAATTGACCTGTCACTTCAGGCCGAGACCCCCTGCAGTTAGTGTAGTCGCTAGCGGCATGCACGTGTTTTCTACTACTTACACAACGTTGCTCCTTTTCCGGTTCCAAAATTAATTCTCTGTGGCTGAGAGTTGAAACGAAAAGAAAACACACTGTTACCCTTCTTTCATTCTCCCGAATTGCTTGTAAATTGCGTATTTAGTGCTGTAAAAATGAAAATGTAAACGATACTTTTAAAACAAAGGTTTGTCTTTCTGAGAACTTGCTTCTAGACCTAATTTAGTACAAATTGATCAATCAAAATTTGCGATAAATTGCTTGATATTCAAAAAAAAAAAAAATTAAAAAAAAATTATTTAGCGAAAACTTGCTGAATGCTGTTCTCAGTTATTGTTACATAAAGAGCGCTAATTCGTCTCTTGTATAAAGCTTAATTTAAGAGCAGAAATTTTTGCGTTAGTATGATTAAAATTAAATGAATAAATAAGAAAACAGGTAACCTAAGCAACGAGTTTTGCTCGAAACAGGAGTAGCAAATGAAGATTTGTTAAGCTCCACTACTCTATTTTTTTTTTCTGAAACTAAATGTGAATGTTTGCGTTTCTTTCTTTATTTTATATAATTTATTTAGTTATTTTGCATTTTATTTTATTTATTTTTATACACTTCTACAATTATGTTTTGCTAATTATTGCATATTGAATACTTGATCAATATGATGAGACCATCACATTCATTTTATTTCTTTCCTTTATATTTCTGTCATTTAAAATAAAATTCCCGAATCATTTTTCGAATAAAACATCCTGGTTTTCTTTTTCTCTGACAAAAGAACGTTTTCAATGGTTCTTTACTTTCTGTGTAGTTCCGCTTCATTGGCACTCCAATATGTAGTCAAGTAATATGGGTTTATATAAGCGTGCGCAGAGCTTTAGCAAGGGGGGGGGGGGACGCTACTGTGCTAAAGGGGGTACCAAAATACACCCATAAGCAGGGCCGGCCCGACGGTATTCGGCGCCCTTGGACCTTATAAAAATAGTCGCCCCTAGCCCTCTTTCATCATACAAACTAAAATAATATAAATTCAAATTGTGTATAATTTTATTGCGTTTTCAATTACTTTAAAAATTTTAATAATTACATACATGAAACAAATAATGTATTTTTTTATTTCTAATGGGCTGCTGTTGGCTTCTCGTAATTGAAGACCTAGTGTGGTTCACAGGGATTGGTACCATCTAATCATCTCTATCAAGCACCACAGTAGGTATAGTACCATCGCTACAAGTGAATTTTGACGCTAAGTTCTTTCACTTGAAAGATGGAGTATCTGACAGGAGTCACTATCATTGGGTCTGCTTACGTGAAGACAACTAGAATTTTGTTGAACTAATTTTATGAAACACGGATTATTGTTTTTTTTTTTTTTTCTCTCTTACGCTGAGGCGCCTTTGTACTTTGCACACTGATAAGGCCGGCCCTGCCCATAAGATTTGGGTCCCAGATGCATCTCCAGGGAAACTTATGACAAATTAAACGCAAAGAAGCATATCTATTGAATACAAACGCGAAAGAGGTTGCCAGTTTTGTAATTAGCTTTCATTTTTATTTGCTAATGGGGGTACAATGGTATCTCTAAGCCCCGCACGCACACCTATGAGTATCTACGTATGTATGTTGTAAAATATATATTGCTCAGCAAAATTAAATCACGAACTTGAAACTGGGGATGTGCATAACATACTTTCGCTGTTGCAAAAGTATGCGGCAATTACAAATTCACCAAAAAAAAAGAAGAAAAAGAAGGCAGGGAAGAAAGGAAAAAAAGAACTTAAAAAAAAAAGAAAGAAAATAAGCAAATGGTTGGCAATGACTGTTTTGAAACAGTGGCCTTTTTTCCGAGTGCATTTATTTATTACTTTTTTCCTTCATTATGTACGAAACATTAAATATTTATTGAAATATTAGGGTTTAAACGACTTTTAAATTTTTTCCGTAATACACTGAATAAACGAAAGCGATAAATATTGTATTTGCCATTAAAAGCTATTCAGAGCAGTGAATGGAGCTGGAGCGGACTTGAAACTATAACATAAGATTCGGAGGGGAGCTGTAGCATAGCAACTCAAAAAAATAAATTAACATAAATAATAATAATAATAATGATAATAATAACTCTGCTCCAGTTCCCTGCGCAAAAGGTATTCAAAACTTTCAAAATGGCAGCCTGACTACTGGGGCGGCATATTCCTCGGAACCAGAAGTCCCAATTTCTTATCCTGGCAACTAACGTTGCTTTGATAAGCGAGCTTAGGTGGTTGCTGTGATAATTTCTATTTAATACTTATCGAGAAGTAAGTTGAGAGTTTTCCTGGTTTTCTCTTATGATTGAATGCACAAAAACACCATTAGAAGACCTCGCAGGGCGACAGCTTTTTACCAAGGCTT
Source organism: Octonoba sinensis (assembly GCA_038502835.1). NCBI lineage: Eukaryota > Metazoa > Arthropoda > Arachnida > Araneae > Uloboridae > Octonoba > Octonoba sinensis. Next base: position 148,394,561 of record CM076598.1, read on the forward strand.
GTTGAATCGAGATAAAGTTTGTATGGTTGCAGGTTGAGGTGAGGGCTGCCAATTTTAAAACTGCAAATACGGAACAGAAGGGGCACATCGACAAGGGGGGGAGGGGCTTGAGACGCGCATTTGCATCATTTCTTCTGTGCCGATTCTTCATGTGCGAGCTTGCCTGTTTTTATTATCCAGTAAATAAAAACGGAGGAGCGCGGAAGATCGCACTTCAAACTGAAGCAGCATAGAACAGAAATGAATATAACCAATAAAGATTCAATATGCGATGCGACTCAAAATGACAACGGTTTTCCCGAAGGATATAATTTACGCAAAAGGAGATAAGTACATCTGGTTAAAATAATAAGGAGTAAATAAAGGAAGTCCATCTACAGCGCATTTAAAAACAGTTTCCGGAGTATATACTTCAAAAAATGTTTCAATATACCTTTTGAAACTTCAAGACGGAAGTACATGATTAACAGTGAATAATCTGAAAATAATGTACATGCACAAAAAAATGACAAGAAGATTTAGTGACAAATTCAGTTATTCAAATGCAAAACCTGTAATGTATGGAATTATCTTCTGAAATGAATTCTACATAGTTCTTTTCCTTGTCATGTTTGTTTGTTTTTTGTTTTCTGGGATGTGCGAAATAAAAAGATTCGTTGAGATAAATTTCATTACAAAATGCAAATTTGCAGGAATGTAACATACAGTTAAAAAATGAGACAATAACTTTTAAATTCTGAAATTTTTCATGCATCACGAACGGATTTCTCTCCTTTTCGTAAAAAAAAATATTAACAACAACAAAAATAATAATAATGAAAAAATAAATGTCATATGATGACTCAAAGTCTAAAATCAATGTTAAATTTAATGCATATTGAGATCCCGTCATATTAAACTTCAAAATTCAAGAAAAAATTTACCATTTGAAAGAAAAGGCATCCATATTGTAGTGATTAGTAATCTGACAGAGAAAATGAACAATTCGGGTTCACATGCCCATCAGAAAACGTAATTATTATTATTATTTTGGAGAGTTTTTTCTCCGGTGAAAAGAGCAAAAAATGACAGATGAAATCAAAACAATTTTCAAATTAATTAATTCCCATGCTAACTAGGGAATTTTTACGCTCAAACCCAGTCATTGGAAATGGTTGATATTTTTTTTTTCAGGGGAAAAATTTCAAATCGCGAATATAATATTGCAATAGCTGGATTTTTAATTGCTAACGCAAAACAAAAAACAAAATTAAAAATGTTCATACATATTAGAACGGAGATTAAAAATGATTTTTTTTTTTGTATAAAATTGTTTTCCCGATAATACGGAAAAGTTGTGGGGCATAGGAACTATACGCATAAAATTTGAAAGGCACTTATTTCTGCATTGCGTAAATTTGAAAATTTGGATCGTGAAGTGGTTTATTGATCAAAAGGTATTAATTGATCTATATTAATTTTAGAGGTATGTTTCTACTACCATTTCTCACTTTTTCCACGCTAGTGCGAAGGAAGATATTTTAATTTCAAATTTTGTACTCACATTTTAATAATACTTTATTCCAACTTTCCTGCTCTATCTCAATGGAAATTTGAAAACATGTAAATTTCCCAATATTTCTGTAAATTTCCATAACTGTTGCGAATTTTGTATATTTCAACGTGGGAATGGAACCCTAAGATATTTATTGATTGATTCTAAATTTTTTTTTACTTATATTTCTGGTGTCATTCCACTATTCCACAACTTTTTCACAGTATCGAGGAAATAATTACTAAAAACAGAGCTTTTGCCAATTCGTATGTTTACTGCTACTATTAATTATACAAAAAGAACAAATAATAAAAATAAGTAATTAATTTTTTAAATGCTTGTATTACTAATATTATTATTATTATTGTAGCTATTATGTTAGTTTTTATTTCCATTTAGATGTTTTAAGAATTGTTTCATTACTTGTTATGAACTGTTGTGAAGCTTGAAAAATGAATGTGCAAGCAAATTTTATTGTTTTCCTACCCGTTTACTAAGGACTACCAAAGGGATTCGCCAATTTCTTTCCGAGTTTTAGAAAGGCTTCGCTAGGAAAAAAAAAGTTGGGAACCCCTGACTTAAATCATATGCAGAAATTTTGCATAAGAGACATAGTTCTTTTTTCTTTAATGACGCGAGTTCGCATGCATAAATTTAATGTAGAGAAATAATTAGTCCTCATTTGAGCTGCGAAACTAAAGAATAAAACGTCAACATAATCAAAAATTGCGCACACGTGTTTCAGAGTTACAAGGAGCCCGTGTTGCAATGCAAAGAAGTAAGCTTATGGATGAGAAACAACCAAACCGTTTTTATTCTTTAGCTAATAAGATATTATTTCGTAGTGCAACACAGCAAACATTGCATAACCAGGAATGGGCAGCCTTTGGAAAGCTGCGGGCTAAACTGATAAGGTTAAAAAAGTCGCGTGCCGTAGAGATAAGCAGGTGTCAAGTTACCGAGATTCCGTAACTTCAATCGCTGATATTGGTCAGTATTGTTATTTACTTGTCATTCAAGTTATAAGAGTGAATTCCAGTGTACGAAATTATTCTCGTTTATTATTTATCTATTATTATTTTGAAAAGTTAATACATTACAAATAAATAAATATATAAACATTAAATCAAAATACCTCATGAGAAAAAAATCCATAATTTTTGTTTGCTTTTCCCTCTGAAGAGAAAACATAAATTCCCCAACACTATTAGGCTTGCTAATTTGCAATTAACTTTTTTCTCGTGTTCGTAGAAAGGTACAAGGGGAATAAGGAAATTTTCTAGGAACACTTTCAAGAAAAGAATTCATTTATTGATGAAAAAACACCGCTGTAAAATTCCCAGAATTGTGCACCGTGGAAAAATACCGGAGGAAAAAGTTAATAAGAATACAAAATGGAGGTCGACTTACAGGGGTTTCTGAAAATTGTGTGTCAAGTTAGAGAGTTTTTCGCCCATTGAAATTAGCATTGGGCCAACCATTAGGGGAGGGATATGTCGACTTACCAAGGGTTAGTCGACTTATCTGCGCGTCGAGCTACCGATGTTCCACTGTATTTAGTTTAGTCATGTGAACTGTGAAGAAAATAACTTTTGCGATTCAGGAAAAGAAACATGTGGTTTGTTTTTTAAACAATGTCCCATGCTTTTCGCCATTCCCCGAGGAAGTGTACTGTACAGTGGAACCTCGCTATTCGCACACAATTCATTACAGGAGGCAGCTCGAATGGCAAGTTGTACGAATAGCGAATTATTTTTCACATAAAATACAGTGTAAATTGGAAAAATCCGGTCCAGACACACAGATGGTTGCTTATTTAAACCTATGAAAAACAAATGTACAGTACTGTACATGAAATTATAGATAAATTAAAATTTAACTGCACTTTGCTTGTACTGAGGTGAGCTGATGGCATATGTGGAATGTTGAGATGAGGAAATGAAAGGGCTGGAAGAGGAAGAGGAGGCCCCTTCTATAAAAACATCAGGTAATATCCCTTCAAGTGTTTTCTCGCTTTCTGTTGTCCTTTCTTTTTGCACTAGAAGAATCTTGGGCTTCTTTCCCTAAAAAACTGTCCAATGTTGTCTGGCTTTGACGATTGTTCAGAATTTTTCTAAAATGGCCAATAACATTGTCGTTGAACAAAGCATCCCAACATTGCTGTTGACCACAGCAGTGTTGGGATGCTGTTTTCCCATCACTCTCTGCGTTTTCTTGCAGGAATAACACAGCTCTTTAATTTCTGCAAAGTAAATGCTTTTCTTACTACTTTCCTCCTCTGAAGAAGAAAGTTCTTCAACCACTTCCTCTAGATGCCCCCTTAGAAAGCTAAAATTGTCAGTAAAATCTCAAAAAGTATTATTTTAAAAAAATCCAAAACTCGAAACAAATTACTTCTAGACGAGTTCAAAATGAGCATAATTTCTCGATTTTTTTCTTAAAAAAAGCCAAACTGGCGACCCAGCTGACCCCTGGCGCCGTACGAATTGAGGGACAAGTACGAATGGCGGATTTCCACTGTATATGTTCTACGTCATAACATCTTTCCGATAAAGTTTATTTTAAGTTAATCGGTTGGTTAGCTGAGGATTTGTATACGAGTGAAATTTTCCCGTAGGCGCTGTCGGTTTTTTTTTTTTTTTCTGAACTATGAAATTCGGAGTGGATAAAAAAATATTTCACGCCGAGAGCTCCTTCCAATATGCTTGTTCAAAGGAACTTGGATCTTCTGCCCAGAATTTGCATACTTTGCTTCGGGAAAAAATCCCGAAGTCGCTAATGTTCAGAATTTTTGAACTGTTCAAAATTGAACGAAAAATTGTTCAAATCAAAAAGTAAAATATGAAAATGAGATGTCCCCGCCAAGATCTTTCGAATGCAGGGAAAAAAATCTTTCGAATCGGACAATTCCTTCAAAAGTTTTTGGGGGGGGGGGGGGGAGACATGCGCACCCAGAACCCCCCGCACCTGCCATTGTCTGGCGCATCGGATTTTTAGATGCCCCCGAGGGCTTGCCCTCGGGGACAAATGGGGCACTACAGGGGGGGGGGGGGAAACAGACCGACAGACACAATTACCCCATCTCAAACCCCTACTTTCAATTTTTTTAAAACTTTTCAATGTGTATTTATTTACTTCACTTGTTTATGACTTTTTCCTATTTTTAACGATATTCTTGTGATCTGATACATTAGCCTTCTTTCGTTGTTTTTTTTTTTTTTTTACTTTTACGGAAAAGTAGGATAAGAAGAAGTAAAAGATATCGAAAGATGGAAAAATCTTATGAAAGGAAAGGCTAATAAATATTACGAATGGCATAAAAAAAATCATTAAAAAAAGGAAATAAAAGAAAGAAAAGAGGTTGTTAGTATTCCCCCCCCCCCCCCCCCCCCAGCTGTCGACCTTTATATGTAATTTTGTTTTTCAAAATTCCAGCTCCACCGGAAGATGTTGGTTTATTTAATCAATATTTAATTTTTTTTTTTCGGTTTCTAAAACACAAATTATTGAAACATTGCAGTCAGAAAGAGGCCAATACAAAATTTTGAAATTACATTCATTTTCTCAAAAATCCCTTTTTAATTTACGAAAACATTTAAAGTTTATCATTACTTTATCCCTTCAGTAAAAAACAAAAAAACTCTATCTCGCTCAATTTAGTTATATCTGTGGCATACACAGTTGTCTTTAAGAGGGCAGGGGGGGGGGGGAAGTAAAGGCAACGCTTTTCTCTTCAGAAAGTTTTAGAAGAAAAGAAGAATGGATTGTGTAGAAGAAAATTAAATCAATAACCTACAAATGAATAATTACTTACATTAAATAATTTCTCATTTGATTTACTAATTAAAGAGCAGTAATGTTTTCAAGCTTACATTTTTAAAAAAATGTTTTTTTTCCCCAATTGTACAAACATTTAATTCGTGAAAAATATTTTTATAGTACCGTGGGAACAGGAATTTGCCCATATAAAAGATTACATATAAGTCATAGCTTCTCCAAATTTCTTCCAAAAAGCTCTCAATTTTCTTCCCTTTCGAAAAAAACATGTGGTCTGTCTTCTGTGTCTGGCCGGTTTGAGGGTCTGAAGAGGTTGACTACACTTTCCCCATTGTCCGAATCCGAAGCAGCAATGCTTCCCGGAGTGAGAGTCATTAAGCTAATCGACCTCGTAAATCATGCCCCCTTGCATGGGAAGCGGTGGGAGGCGTGGCTTATAGGAATTTCGAGCTTTTTTTTTAAATATTTTCAAACTTTGGACGGATTTTTTTGTCTTTAAAAATGTTTGCATTATTTCAAACAAAAGTTCAAAAGAAAGCTGGAAATGTTTTGCTGGTCTTGTTGTTTTTAAAATTTCGGTAACATGCTTTGAAAATATTTTATAGAGCGAAACGTCTAACAGTACCACGTTTTTTCCAAAATTCATTTTTTAACGATTTTTAAAAATACGGTAAGTGATATTTTAAAAAAGTACAAACTAAAAGACCGAGATATAGGCTTGAAAAATACTCAAAAAAATTCCGGACTCGAAAACTTCAAAGGAACTTTCTAAAACTTAGTCCAACTTTTCCCGTAGGTTAACATTGGTTTCGAAGATTTGAAACTCTGACTGAAGAGCAGCCTTAAAGTCATTGCGCATGCGTCGAATGATAGTGTTCTCAACTGAACAGCTGCGACATTTTGATTCTAACATAAAAACCACGCTGTTTTGGAGTTCGTAATACACAACGTTATATATATTGTTGTTTTATTTGTGCATCTAAGAATTATCAAATTAATTAACGTAAAATAAAGTTGATAAAGATGAAGGCGTGTTTTCTGTGTCGCAAAAAATTCAATGTACTTGACTTTCATAATGCATCATTCAAAAAGTGTTCACTAATGTTATTGTTCCGTCGTATGAAAAAATACAAATATCATGACACTTTATTAACAATTGAGTCCACTGATGACTTTGGATATCATATAGTGTTTTAAAAAAATTACAGTTCTAAAGTAAAAAGATAGAGAAGAATTCGAAGATTTTTGCAGAAAATTATGTCGTTTGTAAAAGCAAAAATCGGATTATCTCAAGCAGATGATACTTCTTATCGTTACAAAAGAATCGAATCGAGAAAGACTCCAAGACTCTAAACAGTATTGTTGAAACGATCAAGAAAACAATGAATCCTTTTTCTGAAAATGTAGACAAAGATAGTTTGTTCAATTTGTCAACTGGTAAAGCGGCCTCCTTAAATGTTACCAATTATTTACTCAACGTTAACTCTTTAGGTCAAGAGCAAAAGTTAAATTGTTTTTTGGGAATGCTTTGAAGATTCAAAAAGATTTGTGAGACCAGTAACTCGTAATAAAATACATAACTTCGCTTCAGATTGTGTTAAAAAAAGTATTAAGAATGCTACCGGAGACATAAAAACATTAATTAAAATGGAACGAGATATTTTTGGACGTCTGTTAGCAATTGCTATAAATCAAAAGGTTGACATTGGGTACTGTCTGTCATTCCCGCTAGCACCTGTACCTCCTGCACTATTCCACTGTTCAGGCGACATGGTGAAGACGGACAAGTCAACTTTGAGTAAACAATTGACGGCAAAGGTTGCACCAGATAATCCCGGACAAGTCGACATAGAAATCATTGATGGTTTTCATTATTTGTATCAAATTGGCTCTACTTTGCCACAAACATTTGGAAAAATAGCAGAATCGATATTGATAAAACTTTGTTCAAAAAATGCTCAGGAAGTACATATCATATTTGATAGATATTTAACGCCTTCTATTAAAGATTGCGAACGACAAAATCGAGAAAGAATTGATATTCCATACACAATTAATGGCCCTTTGTAAACAAGAACTAATGATTTTTTAAAAAGCTTGAAGAATTTTCGTTTCAAAGAAGCCCTGGTAAAATTCTTAGCTAACCATTGGGCCGATGATTCTTTTGCTACAGTATTAGGAAATAAAAATATATTACTATTGGAGAAAAATGTTTTTCATATTGTTCTGCTAGATATCTTGTAGTGAAAACTGAAGAAACTGAATTAGCATGTAAACATGAAGAAGCTGATACAAGAATTGTTTTCCACATAAGTAAAGTACCTGAAAATTTAAAAATTTTGGTGAAAACAACAGACACTGACGTTTTAATCATTTTATTAGGTAATATGCATAAATTTCCTAATTTGCAAATTTGGTTGGCAAACAGTCCATCAAAAAAAATTAATAATAAGGATGAAGTTTACATAAACTGTACGCACTTATCAATAAAATTAGGCGCAACTTTATGTCTTGCTCTTCCCGCTTTTCACGCATACACGGGTTGCGACTACACGGCTGCATTTTTCAACAAAGGGAAAGTTCGGCCGTTGAATGTATTTATTAAGCACCCAGAAATTCAACAAGTTTTTGCATCTTTGACTAATTCCAATGACATCTTTAATGAAACCAAAATTGATGCAGTCCAAGAGTTTACGTGCCTAATGTATGGACTCCCAAAGTGTCGAAGTGTAAATGCCGCAAGATTTTTATTATTTAACAAAATGTACGCTTCAAAACAAAATAATGAAAAATTTATGAAAATAATTAAAGGTTTCGACTCAGCGCACATTCCACCGTGCTAGAAATCTTTGAAACAAAAATTGTTGCGCACAATCTTTGTTAATTCGATGTGGTTAAATGCCGCTGAGCCGGATTGTATCAAGTTCAGCGCGGAAAATAATGGCTGGCGGCTATTAGATGGGTTTCTAAAACCAACATGGTTCCTGGGAGACTCGACTCCAACGCAAGTTGAGAGTGTGCTATGTGATTCGATGAAAAAAATCTTCCGATAATGACGACGATTCTGATATTTGTAACGATGAAAGTGGTAGTAGCGATGATAGTGTGAGTGAAAGCTCTGATGATTCAGATTTTTAAGTAAGAGTTACGGAAATATAAGATATATATTTTAAATTTTTAATTTGCTTAAATGTTTAATTAATATGTAACAGGCGATTGAATACTTGAATAAAACATAATATTTTTTCAAACAGTACTTGCACAATAAAATTTTCCTTTACATAAGTAACCTTGGTTTTATTTTTCATCAATATTAATTTTTTGTTGTAGTTTCTAAATTTGTCATTTTGAAAAAGAAGACGATTCTTTTGGAGTATTTATCAAGTTGTCCCTACTACTGTTTGAACCGGTGGTTGAGAACACTATCATTCGACGCATGTGCAATGGCTTTAAAGCGTCGTACAGCTGGCAATCGCTATCCTCGTCAGACTAGTGACGTTACGCGCTAGCTTAAATATTTACCATTTTTAACAACCAGCAACCCTTATTTGCGGCCAGATTTAATTAGGCAACCATATATCACAATAAACAGAAAAAAATTAGCTTTAATTTGATATATAAATAACAAATGTACGTTATGAACGTATAAATGCATCAAAATCATACCTGTTTACACCTGGCTGCGAAGAGGTGCGGCTAAGTGCTCAACGGCAACCGTGATTTTTCAGTTTTTATCTATATTGCCGTGAAGTGGACGATATTTTATTTAAAACACAAGTGAATGAATTTTATTCCGAAAAATCAACTAACAATAATTTAATTAAAAATATTAGTGGCCACATTTTGATAGGCAACCTGGTAGATATATATTCTCCTAATCATAAATATGCTAAAAAATTTAGATTTTAGCAAACACTCGATGAGCACAGAATTCTGCAGCCGGATCTTAGACTATTAGTAGATAAGAACTAGGGAAGCGATTTTCTAGATCGAGTTAGGGAGTCTGCGATGAGGACTTGTCGCTGCCGCGTGAATTCGTATAGTCGCACTACATATTTTAGTTATGTTAGGTTTGAGTGATGTTAGGACTAGGACTAAGAGGCTCAGTTGAGTGTTGTTTCATGTCTGTAAATTGTGTCATCATTAAATGTTCATTTTGTTTTTAACCTATCTCTTTCATTTAGCGTATGGTGAGTTTTTCTGCAAAATAGTTCTTTTAAAGTAAGAACCCGAAGTTAGAGAAAGGAAACTTTACAAGTTACCGAACAGCATGCATCAATTTAACAAAGTCGAATTGCTGCTTCACCAGTAGAAATGCGATATCAATGGTACTGATACGTAAGCAGCGTGTGTGGTAAAAATGTCAGGAAAAGGTTGCGGAAAAGTTATCTTAAGGATACAAATCCTTGAGCTTTGAGAGAAAGTAGTGACTACTTTCCTTCCAGAGAATTTTCCACTCTCAGAGGCTGAAAATGGAATGCCGGAAAGTTGACGGCATCGGAGGACCCATTGTGTAATTCTCTCACAAGGGGAGGGCACGATATGGGAAATTCATTTGGGGACGAGATTTCATGTAATTTTAGTACTCTTTCAAGGTTATTTTTAATTCTTTTTACGCTTGCTAATCAATTTTTCCAGATTTATTCGAGTCTTCTGTTTTCTACAGTTTTAGCTGTTCAATCTATTCATACCTGTTTGAGCTGGATTTTTTTTCCTTTGGTTTTGCGTCTTGTCCGACTCGATTCTCTCGTTGTTTGCTTCCCGTAAAATGGTATTGTAATAGCTTCTTTGGCTTACTTTGCGTTTTCTATTGGGTTCCTTCAAAGTTAATGTGCTGCTACTCCATTTGCAACGAATAAGATTTATTGAAATGAAGGTAAGTTAAAAACCATGAAATAAAAGGTTAAAAAGCATAAAATAAAAGGTTAAAACAACATCCACATAAAATTTAAACTTATGCAGCCTACATCGTTCACAGACACCAACAACTCTCACAACAAATGAACAGTGTACTTATGGCCAGGCAGGGAAGTAGAAATCAGCACTCGCTTCACTTCTTTACTTTACAAGGGGTCTAGGATCGGTTTTCCTCTTCCTTTAAACATGAGGTGGATTGCAGGCTCAGTTGGATTACACACGACGCCACAATCCTCCCCTTCTAGTGACAACGAGTTATGAACCATGGCGATCTGGGAAGTGTACTTGATGGCCAAACCTTCTCGTATAGTATACCAACCTTGCAACCTTACTGGTTGTGGCTTGTGGTCGTTGTAAATTACCAGTTGGGGACTGAGATGGTTACAGTTCATGGACCTTTAGGAGATGAGACAAAACTACGGGCTGATACTCAGGTATTTCATCAGGATCTACATCCATGAATGCCCGATTGAGACGGTCTGTATAAACGGTCATCGCGCTGGCAACATGTTGAATCACGAACGTTTTTCCACCCATAGTTATAGTACTTTAAATGGGCTTGTGTAAAAAGGTTGAAGGCTACTGCTATGAGTTGCAACTTGTCAGAGAAACACATGACTGCAAGACGTTAAGACATCATAAACAAAAAGTTCTTCCGGAACGGAAGCTAGTTGTTGTAAGACTCAGGGTCGACAGAGAGTCCCGTAGCTTACACACGAAAGGTGCTGTACCAATATAGCCTTGGGAAGTCGAGAAAAACTCTCACAGGGAGGCGAATGGGGTTCACCATATACCAGTTCGACCACACTGGCTTACCGCCATATTCACCGTCAACCTAACTCCACGCGTGAAACCACGAGATCCGTTAACTCGGAGTTGGGGCTCAGCGCTGCGATGTTAAAAATCGGTATTCACGGAGGAAAATCAACCTGGGGTTTTCCAACCACGAAGTTAGTCAACTCGACGCCATGTGCGAACGTACGCAGGCCCGTTTTGGTCAAAACTATCACATGATTTTCTTCATGCTTTTTCGCCGCGCAGTGTACATTTCGTTTCCCGTTTTTTTAAATTCCCGTTCTCTGCGATATAGCGATGAATAAAACACGAGTGGTTTTTAGCCCGTTTGAGAAGGTATTACTTCTAGCACTCGTGGAAAAAATTTAAAAATATTGAAAAGTAAAGAATCCAATAAAATTTCCCTCGGAAAATGAAAATATATATATATTTAACGAGGAGGAAATTATAACTAATTTTATCATTGTAATATATCTCTTTCTGACATTCGAAATGTACCATTCACAAACGATACATATATAATATAGAAATGTATCATTATGAACCAAGCAGTAGTGTATTATTGTATCTTTTAAATTTTTATTTGAATATTCCTTCATTAAATCAAGGCTATAACCAGGGATGCCCACGGACCCCCCCCCCCCCCCCAAAATTTTCGCAATGTAGCATATATTCCTCCCTGAAACTTTCCTCAACATAACTGTTTCAAAGCCCCCCCCTCCCCCCACCAAAAAAAAATCTGGCTATGGCCTTGCATTAAATTCATGAGAGTATTTAAAAAATGCATTTAATTTCAATTATAACTATTGTAAATATTTTATTCTTACAATCACTTCGCATTGGCAAAGTACAGTAAAAATTTGGTTTAAGTCTTACAACTGCATGAAACGGCAATTCAAAATTATGTGATTTTTTTGGTTAACAAGAACCCTTTTTCTGATGCAAATATGAATTCATTAATACAAATACATATGGCGAATATTTTGACTTTTTCAAAAACCTTGCAGTTTACCTTTAAACACAAAACTGCCATTAGCATTATGGATTCATTTCATATGTCTTTTTTTTTTAAAGAAGCTTTTCACATATTCAAAACCTTTGTTAAATTTGAAAAAAAGAAAAGAAAAGAATATACAAGCAAATGTAAATTGGTCCGTGACATAAAACACATGGTAAAGGTCAACAAGTTTATTTTATTCGACATACATAAATCAAAATATTCCACATGAACTTCGCAATCCCAGAAGTAACCTTGGCAAAAAAAATCAGGACGCATGTTAAATGTTCAGTATATATATGTACACTTTAAAGTAGAATAAAAGTATATCAAAAAGCAACAAGGAGAGAGAAAAATAAATAATTAAATAAAAATACTAAAGATATATTACCCCCCATTGTTTGGTATTTCTGTTCAATTAGGAATCATGATAAAGTTTCAAAATCTTTAATGAAGTAATAGCTCCCGAGAGAAAAACATTATCGGAAACACACAAAAGTGACAAAGAAATCATTGAACAATACTAGTTAATAAAATTAAAACAACTCTAAAGTTGAATTTTTTGTAAGGCCTCTTCAGAAATTCAAGATCGTGTAAGGCGAAGAAAGCTCTAAAAACTCAATTTTCGCAACATCCAGTCCGCCATTGCTAATGTTTACATGTACTGCGCATGCGCTCAAACCTTAACTTTGCTCTGGAGCTTGGTTGAGTTACTCGACCTGGCATGGTTTCCAGGAACCTGTTTCGCGTAGTCAAAGTTGATGGTGAATAGGAAATCCGCGGTAACTCCAGGTTGGAGACCGGTTTCGCGTCAAACCATGAGGTTAGAGTTGAAGGTGAATACGGCGGTTACCGCCATATTCACCGTCAATCTAACTCCACGTGTGAAACCACGAGATCCGTTAACTCGGAGTTGGGGCTCAGCGCTGCGAAGTTAAAAATCGGTATTCACGGAGGAAAATCAACCTGGGGTTTTCCAACCACGAAGTTAGTCAACTCGACGCCATGTGGGAATGTACGCAGGCCCGTTATTGGTCAAAACTATCACATGATTTTCTTCATGCTTTTTCGCCGCGCAGTGTACATTTCGTTTCCCGTTCTCTGCGGTATAGTAATGAATAAAACATGAGTGGTTTTTAGCCCGTTTGAGAAGGTATTACTTCTAGCACTCGTGGAAAAAATTTAAAAATATTGAAAAGTAAAGAATCCAATAAAATTTTTCTCGGAAAATGAAAATATATATATATTTAACGAATAGGAAATTATAATTAATTTTATCATTGTAATATATCTCTTTCTGACATTAGAAAGGTACCATTCACAAACGATATATATATAATATAGAAATGTATCATTATGAACCAAGCAGTAGTGTATTATTGTATCTTTTAAATTTTTATTTGAATATTCTTTCATTAAATCAAGGCTGTAACCAGGGATGCCCACGAACCCCCCCCCCCCCCAAAAATTTTCGCTATGTAGCATATATTCCTCCCTGAAACTTTCCTCAACATAAGTGTTTCAAAGCCTTCCCCCCCCCCCCCCAAAAAAAAAAAAAATCTGGCTATGGATTTGCATTAAATTCATACGAGTATTTAAAAAATGCATTTGATTTCAATTATAACTATTGTAAATACTTTATTCTTACAATCACTTCGTATTGGCAAAGTACAGTAAAAATTTGGTTTAAGTCTTACAACTGCATGAAACGGCAATTCAAAATTATGTGATTTGGGGTTAACAAGAACCTTTTTTCTAATGCAAATATGAATTCATTAATACAAATACATATGGCGAATATTTTGACTTTTTCAAAAACCTTGCAGTTTACCTTTAAACACAAAACTGCCATTAGTATTATGGATTCATTTCATATGTCTTTTTTTTTTTTAAAGAAGCTTTTCACATATTCAAAACCTTTGTTAAATTAAAAAAAAAAGAAAAGAATGTACAAGCAAATGTAAATTGGCCAATGACATAAAACACATGGTAAAGGTCAACAAGTTTATTTTATTCGACATACATAAATCAAAATATTCCACATGAACTTCGCAGGCCCAGAAGTAACCTTGGCAAAAAAAATCAGGACGCATGTTAAAAGTTCAGTATATACATGTACACTTTAAAGTAGAATAAAATTATATCAAAAAGCAACAAGGAGAGAGAAAAATAAATAATTAAATAAAAATACTAAAGATATATTACCCCCCATTGTTTGGTATTTCTGTTCAATTAGGAATCATGATAAAGTTTCAAAATCTTTAATGAAGTAATAGCTCCCGAGAGAAAAACATTATCGGAAACACACAAAAGTGACAAAGAAATCATTGAACAATACTAGTTAATAAAATTAAAACAACTCTAAAGTTGTATTTTTTGTAAGGCTTCTTCAGAAATTCAAGATCGTGTAAAGCGAAGAAAGCTCTAAAGTCTCAACATATTCCAATTATCGCAACATCCAGTCCGCCATTGCTAATGTTTACATGTACTGAGCATGCGCTCAAACCTTAACTTTGCTCTGGAGCTTGGTTGAGTTACTCGACCTGGCATGGTTTCGGGAACCTGTTTGCGCGTAGTCAAAGTTGATGGTGAACAGGAAATCCGCGGTAACTTCAGGTTGGAGACCGGTTTCGCGTCAAACCATGAGGTTAGAGTTGACGGTGAATACGGCGGTAAGAGATCCTCTTTGACAGAGGATCGCAAACCAAGGAGTATAGTGGGGAAATTGTTTACCCTATGCTCCATAGCATAACAGCGAGGCTTCTGTGGAATCGCTCGACAAGACCAATAGATGCTGGATGGTATGCAGTTGTGTGATCCCATTTATTATTGTCAGCGATTCAAACAACAGTGCACTCTCAGAAATAGAATTCTCATTTTCGAGGATTCTTCAATCGTCAAGACTTATTTCGTCATTTACAACGATTCTTTCCTTAAGCGTTCACGTGACACAATTAGTTTTATTAGGATTCAATTCTATGACATTCAATAGTTTCGTCAGTTTGACGAAAGGTTTACTCGGGGCATTTTTCACGAAATCAATAACTCAAATACGACGAAAGTTTCGTGAGATTTGAGCATGCGTTTCTGAGAGTGTGATTCAAATTGCCGTCCATGGTCAGTTGTGACACGCATAGGAACGCCAAATCTGCAAATTCACTCTGAATAAAATTTTGAATCAGTAGTTTCAACCACGGTCGGCCCTATCAATGTGCTAAGTGAACAAAATACACGAGCGCTAGAATCTTGGGGGCGCCTCAACGACAGAGAAAAAAAATATTTAAAGAAAATAATAAAATAATCCGTAATTCACAAAATTAATTCAACAATTCTAGTTGTTAGGTCTTAACATAGGCAGACCCAATAATAGTGACACCTATCTAGTACTTACTTTAGAGTTTTTTTTGGGGAAGGGAGGGTGCAGTGCCCCTGCACTACAACACTTCGAATGTCCAAAAAGGCATATTGCTTTTTGAAGTACTATTTTCGTCCTCAAGTTCTTGAGCTATCATATCAAGGGGCGTTCACAGCTATGACGACTTTTGCGTCTGTCGTAAGAGACTGCTGATATGGTTATCAAACTAATTGCGATTAATCACCAGTTCCAAGAAACATCTCTTTCCAATCAATGAATCACGGTTGGTGGGTGTATATTCCACCCAATGGCGACCAGCAACGTAAAGTTCGTCGTAGGCTTTCAGCGCGCGTTATTGGTTTTACATAATTTAGTTATCACATCCTCTCCTCGGCTCATTGGCAAATTTTGTTGCGTCTATAAACGTTACTTTCACCCAGGGCACCGTGATATGTGGTTTGTGCTATAGAAGTGATGATTCGTAGTTGTTTAATTGATAACCATAGAAGCACTCTTTTACGATAGACGAGTACACCCTCAGTTTAAACAAAATCATTTCCCAGCAATTTCCCCATCAATGTAAAATCCAACATTTGCGAAATTGGTTTCTGATGTCAACACAATTTTAACTCCTAATCATAAAACAGCATAGCATTTATGCTTTTGTTTGTCGAAAGTTGCACTACTTCACACCGTCAAGAATGTCCGTGTTTAATAAATGGTGGGTTTCCATATGATGAAAGTCTTCACAAAACATCAAATTTTTGAAAGCAACAAACAAACAAAACTTACCACATTCATGCTATAAACTTAGTAAGGCAGGGGTTACTAAACTTTTCCAAGTCGTGGCATCCTTGGAAGGATTCGAATTTTCTAGCGGCTCCTTAGTCATAATATCTAGCTCAGGGACAAAGATTTGTTATCATGAGTGTTTCATGATATCCCTCCTCTTTCGCTGTGGCACCCTAGGGTGTCGCGACAACCAGTTTGGGAGCCTCTGTAAATAGGTTAATCTCTAAAGCAGGCTAGATATCACTTTAGCCATAAGCATCAAACTAAAGAAAAGAGGAAAATCTAGAAAGTCTGTCGTTAAGTTGACTGTAGGGAAGTTTGTTTTGAAAATATCTCTTGCCCTGCATCCCTTTTTTCAGTATTTCAAAGAAGTAAATTTAGAAAGCATGTCAGCGTTGTCGAAATGTAAAGCTTTAAGTGAAAAATTAATGTCTGAAGTTAAATTAAATATTTGAACCGGCAAGGTAGCGTCGAGGTGGCCTCGTACGCACAAGTTTGAAGTCCGACCATGTCAGTGGATTTTCAAAATGAAAAATATCGTCTGCGCCCATGTCGCATGATTATGCAACACGTTCAAGATCCCTTGTGGGTCTATTTGGCTTGGATACTTTTGCCAATATTAAATTCCGAGTGCGATTTCGCATCAACACCAGCCCAGATACTCTACCTTTCAAGTGAAGGAACTGGACGTCAAAATTTACTTGTTGCTATCTTACCACCCATTGTCTTGCTGCTGAAAGAGCTGGTACCAATTCGTGTGAGACGCACTAGGTTTGCACTTGGCGGAAGCCAACAGCAGCCCATTAGAAAAAAAAAATACGGTGTTTGGTTTATGTAAGCAGTGCTCCCACCGGCCTCACAGAGTTTGTATCAGATTTTGGCACAGATAAAAATGGGCTTTTGTATCAGTTATGGAGCAGAAGAAACCGACTTTTGTATCAGTCTAGAAACCGAAAACTTTGTACCATTTTTGGAGGATTTTTTTTCTTTTATTTTTTAAATATTAAATGGCTGTTTTAAAGCAATGTTATTTTCATACATCAAGGGTAAGAGCAGTTTCAAGTCTTCAAACTGATAGGAAATGTAAACGTCAGTCATCCTTCAACAACTGAAATATTTTAATATTTTTTAAGAATTATTAATAACCTATTCAGAAAGTAAGACTAATGAAACCTATAACCCTTATAAAGGTGTTTTTCAATACTTTTCTCAAGAAAAGGATTATATAAAAAAGTTATGTTTTTTTTTTCTTCTTCTAATAGTTAAGAATAGTTGGAAGAAAGTTTAAAATTTTCTTCTTTTTAAAAATCATGGAAATCCTTTGTGTTTAATAGCTAAAACACTATTCTTTCAAGAAAATAAGCAAAAACAAACTAATATGAAAGGTTTAACTATTTTAAACTATTTATCAATTAAAATTTGTTTTTTAAACGGTACTTATTTAGGTTTAACCATTGTGATTATAGTAACAGTAAAATTTTGAATGAATTAACTATAATTTCATATTTTATCAAAAAAGTTTGAAGTCTATCCGTTTTTCTACTTGCAGTAATATTTATTATTTTTCTGATTAAGAAATTTTCCTTTAAAGTTCAATCCTAAATACTCAATCAGATGCTTTGGAAGTAATTAATGGCACCAAAAACAAATTACCGAGTTTCATAATTTTGCAGTAAGAAAATTCAAGAACCAAATTATTTTTTCAGTTCTATAATAGAAAGGCAAAATGTATTTTTTATTATATATTGATAATTTAATGTCTAATGATTTATTTTTTTTTCCCAACAATTTATTTTTACATCTTTTAAAAATTGTGTAATAGTTATAATTAAATTTTAATAGCCCTAGGGTTACAGCGATTGGATGCTGAAGGAAACTAATTTGAATTTAAAAAAGGGGGGAGTACATAAAATTTCATAACTTTCAAATTGTAAATGAATCTAGCTAGCAGTCTCTTCCGAGCTAACAAATATTCTAGACAAAAAGCATTACACACTAGCAGACAAAAGCCCTATTGTGATAGGCCTGACATAACCTGTTTCACGCTTTTTCTGTCTTTCAACCTAGGACACTATATAGGATAGACGAAGGGGAATCGGATCAAAATAAGATATCTGTTGATAATTCAAATATCGCTTTCACATAGAACGCACTCATACATTATATAACACTTTAGTGTGATTTGCTCAACCTCAAAGAAAAAGTGATCTGATTCGATTCGGTCTACCCTAGCTTGATTTCAAAATCGGGTGCAATCGCCCTGCCCTGATTGGTTTCTTATGACATGGGCAGAAATCTTCCATTATCGGAAGTCTAGTTATGCATGTGTAACTTCTTTTATAGCGTTATCAACCTTTGTATTCCAGATTCTTTAACATTCTTGAAGAGTAAACATATTCTTCAGTGCATGTAGGCTTAAAACACTTTCTTTGAGAAGTACGTTCCACATCCTTCCGCATCTGATTTTTTCTTAGAACCTCTCCCCCTCCACAATCCCATGTTCATGAATCATGTCCCTTTTTCTCGGAACACGGTTTATAACCTATCTCTCGATAGACAGATTGAGCAGTTGAGATGTGCTTCTTGCACAGCAATTACAGTGAATAAAATGGCAGCAAAAAAGAAAAGAAAAAATTATACTATAGAAGAAAAGTTACGAGTAATTGATAAAGTTAAAAGTGATGCAACAAAAGCGTGTATTATTTTGTGAATATGGTTCCCCAGTATAGTTTCACTATAGCATCATACGGTTATGTTATAATGCGGGTGCCAAGCGTGTGCCCCGGCACCCGCGTTTTAACGGGATTTTACTGTATTTTAGCTTGTATGATGAGAGAGGGCTAGGGGCGCTATTTTAATAATGTCCAATGGGGGCCGAATACCGTCGGGTGTGGTTTAACAGTGATGTCTGGAACTGGTATGGCTTCAGGCAAACGAGTGAATGAATGGATCTACCATCATTAAAAGATATTGACATCTTTTGAGAGTTAGGCGACAAGGTTACAAGATCTAGGTGAACATGTACAAAGCGAGACTTAGGGATGGAGAATTTTCCAATAGGGCTAATTGTATGACGGGAAACTTCGTTGCTCTGATAAAGGTATACAACAGCATGTCTATCTGGTGATGATGGCTGTCATTGATGGCCAACAAAAACGCTGCTTGATAAGGATCGCCTTAATATACCAGGATGAAAATGAGACAGACCATGTAGATATCAAAAACATGTCGAAGCATCGGCTTTGGGACAAAAAAACGAATTACCGCAGTTTTTGTATCACGAAAGAGTTTCAGGCAAGAGTCATTTTCAAATGGAAACGGTTTGAGTTCTAAATTTGAAGTTGCTGAGTCGTTTACTAACTGTCTCAATTATTTCTTGTCTTTCTGTTGTTCCCGGAATAGGAGATTAATGAAGGGAGGATTGTGGATGCTATAAACACGTGAAAGTTCATCAGCAATGCTCTTGTTGCAACCACTCACGTGAAGAATGTCTGTGGAAAACTGGGAAATAAATTCTAAATGCCAGGATTGTCGAGGACTACACTTTTCAACTTTTTGAGAAAACGCATAACGGGGTTGTAAGAATCAAGTCAGTGACAGTAGACGGGATACCTGTATCAAGGATACTAATTGAGTAATTATATTTTGTTTCTTCATGATCTATTTTGTTAAGAATAGATCCCGAGAAAACGCTGCACCCAGCTGCACAAAAAATAATTTGCTTAGAGAATGTGGTCAGTTTAGATTGCATTACAAGGATTTGAATACCCTTTTGCCACTGCAGATTTCAATAAATCTGTTGAATAAAATATGATTTAATAATTACATGGGAAAGCTCATTAAGCAATGAGATAAAATGTTGTTAAAAAAAGCAAAAGCATGCTGTAAAACTAACTAAGCAATTCATACTTCATTCATTGCAAGCAGCTAGACAAATATACAATAGCCTTCAGATAAACAACATGCTAAACGTTTAAGTTAAATGTATGAATACTGCAGACATTAGATACACACTGATTACCAACTGAATATTATTACACAACGGGAATCAAACCCACCGCCTCTTCCCTGCGCGCAGACAGGCACCGGAACAGCTACTTACGGCTCAGCCACCAAGGCCCCTTAGAAAACAGCACTCGCTTCACTTTTTTACTTTACACGGGGGCCAGGATGGGCTTTCTTCTTCCTTTAACAACACAAGGTGAATTGCAGGCTGAGTTGGATTACACACGACGCCACAGTTCTTTTCAGCTGGGCTCCCAATAGTCATTGGCTACTGGTAATTCCTTTTTTGAGAGAGAGGGGGGCATGCAGTGCAACATACGTCCTACTATCTATGGCATCAAGGACCTTCACAGATTATTAAGCGTGACCAAGGCCGCACCACGAGGAGGCCCCCTTCATACGGCCCGGAGGGGGGGGGGGGCTTTTTCAGCTGTTTTTCAGTCTTGTTGCGTTAGTTGAATGTCTTCCATCCTCAATACACTTCTTTGCATTGAAAAAGGAGTACCAACTAACCCCAATAAACAAGTCGCAATTAATGTATTTTGTATCAGTTTTAGTTTTTTGTACCTACTTGCATTGTTGTTTTGATGAATATTATTGATACTGTGAATCTAACTGTAAATTGCTTGATCTAAGTTTGTACAGAGAGATTAGACCTCTCACTTTCTCCCTTTCAAACAGCAGCTCTAACGCAGAAAAATGAAGTATGACTTGGTAAGAGTTTAAAATAACTTTCCTGGATTGCTTATTTTTGAAACAATTAAAGTAACCTTGATATTAAACTAAAGCTTAACCCATTCGAGACCGATTGCACACTGTGTGTGCAATTGATTTCCGAGGCTCACCGTGTGTGCAATAACAGTAATGTGCAATTATCAGTTATTCTGCGTAAACTAGTCATAAAAATAACATTTTTCTTCAAGTAGTGAAATCTGTAAAGTACAGGGAAAACAAAATTTGGCATTGGTTTTTAGTGGTAAAGAGAAGGGGGAAAGGGGGTCAAATATAGTGAAAAAAAAGTGTGACATTTATTATGAACGGTCCCTTATCTAACTATTTTTGAAATAAATGTTTATAAATTTTTTAATGTACTTTCATTTTACCTTACATTGCACACATGGTGTTCAATCCGCTCCTCCGCAATAAAAATTTTCCGAGGAGCGAGTTGCACACCCGGTGTGCATTGATCTTATTTATGTGAATTTACTTATGAATTAGGAGATTTCCATACTAAACATGTTTTTTTTTTAATAAAAATGAACAATATAAAGAAAAGAAAATCGCTCCTGGGGACCGTGTTAGAAAAAAATCATCGTCTGGAATGGGTTAATGTTCTTCGCCAAAATATACTGTAGAAGTATCACTGACAGCAAAGGGTGTTGCTTTTCATGCAAAGTGATTTATTTATTTTTTTCGTATCTTGCAATTAGTGTATTCAATTAGTCATGTCTCGCAAGTAACAACTCTCACATGAATCTCCCCCCCCCCTTATAATAAACAAATCATATATGGTATCAAGGACTACATCAAGAATTTCCACTATTGTCATTAATCATTCTCTATTATAGCAACAAAAATTAAGTTAAAGAACATAAATTAATAAAATTAAATCAATAAAGAAGTAATAAGTAAGTGAAAACTTTTCAGAATGAGAAATGATTGAAAAAAGTTAATGATTGGAAATTAATAAATTTTTAAGTTATTTCAATGAACATCTCAGTACTATGATGTCCTTTAATTTGAGTTTAACTATATTTGCAAACATCACTATTGTATGTACTATTTTGACAGTTTGTAATTTTTTTCATGTACCTACTTACAGTAGCGTGCAAAAGTTTCGGGCCACCCTGATTTTTCCATTGGATTGATAAAAAAGTTTATTCCTCCACTCATTCATTGTCCAAAATATATGAGGGAGTTAGAATATACATGGAAACATCAAATATTACAGTGGTTCATTGCATATTTTACGTGTACTACGTAAAATGATTTTCGTCGGTGTGCAAAAGTATCGGGCCACTACTCGCCACGGCTCTGTACTTCCGATTTATTTACGTTTTTACTTTCGCTGGTTTCAAAACATGGTACCCAAAGGAAAATTAGCCTTCTTGTGGCAACGATGCCGAAAGACATGAATATTCAGGTTCGCAAAATCGTGGTGAAGCTTTCTTTAGAAGGAGAGAGTTCACGTTTCATTGCAGGGGCTTTATCTTTCGGTAAAAGTACTGTTAATCGAATTATTTCTAAGTATAAAACAACAAACTTACTGTGTGATAAAAAACGGAGCGATAGGCTGCGAAAAACTTCGAGTCATGTCGACAAAATTATAAGAAGTGTGTTGTCGATCCGCGAAAAACCGCAGCCGAAGTTTCACGGTAATTACGAAGTGAAAATCTAGCCGATGTTAGTCGGAAGACGGTGTTTCGACGTCTGAAAGCTGTAGGACTGATTAGACGTATTGGCGTCAAGAAGCCATTAATCAGCAAAAAGAATAAGAAGGCTACGTTGGACTTCGCGAAAAAATATCAGCTTTGGACAGCATCAGATTGGCGGAAAGTGCTATTTTCTGATGAATCGAAATTTCAATTGTTTGGAAGGTATGGTCAGAAGTACGTAAGACGTCCTACAAGTACCAGATATAATGTAAGGTATCAAACTCTTACTGTTAAACACGGTGGTGGGAACATCAAAGTTTGGGAGCTTTTTTTGCTGATGGCGTTGGTCCGTTGGTGGAAATTCTCAGCAATATGGACGCTGCAATGTACAAGAACATTCTGCTGGATCATATGCTTCCATTTGCAACGAACATTTTCACATGGTTGGATTTTTCAACAACATAACGATCCAAAACACACTTCGCGTCTTGTGAAAATTTTTCTTCAAAGCTGAAAAGTCCACCTCCTAGCCTAGTCATCGCAGTCACCGGACTTAAATCCCATTGCACACTTGTAGCAAGACCTGTAGGTCCGTGTTGGAATGAAAAATCACTCCGACAAGATGGAATTGGGGAACCATTTGCGACAAGAGCGGGAAAAATTGCCAAAAGAACGAATCTCACGGTTAATCAACTCAATGCCTCGTCGGAGCGCTGCAGTCATTGCTGCTAAGGGCATATCAACAAAGTATTGAGTCGAGTGAAGAAGTACAAGACATTTAACCCCAATTCTCCTTTATTCTTTTTGATATTTTTTTAAGGTAGTATGTGTCCCGATACTTTTGCACAGTCAAAAATAAGAAAATCTTGAACAAATAATTATTTAAAAGTAATATCAATGTATATAACTCATTCTTTTCAAATATAAAGCGAATATCTATAAAATTAATCGTTTATATTTCTTTCACCATCGTATTTCTGTCCAATGTGTATGAAAAATAAAGGATGGCCCAAAACTTTTGCATGCTACTGCATATGCATTCTTCGAATAAAAAAATATTAACTAAGCAATTTGTGTAATATTTTGCAACAGAAAAGCAAATACATGTAACAAACTAAAACAGTTCATTTTTATCCAAATATACATAAATAATTTTACATTGTTGATTTGCAAGTACTCATTTGTTATACATTTTGTTTAATGATTGCTACAAAATCCATGGCGGATGCCTCTTCTCATGCAGTTGAACATATGTGAAGTTGACTGGCACATTGATAATTGCACGATTGAGATTATGTGTTTTCAACCCCTTTTTAATCATGTATCTAGAAAAATAATAATCACCTTTATCGATGCGGAACACATATGTCCTAACATTTGCATGCAGTGGGTATAATCTAGTTAAGTAATATCACTTTATGAAGTACAAACAAAAAAAAGAAACTGAAAAAGTAGTAGTAGATGTTCCAATGAGAGACCTGGCTACAAATTACCTTGTAGTAATTGGACTTCTTAAAACTAACAATATGTATATACTAATAGTTAAATAAAGATTAGTAATAATAATAGTAATATTAGATAATTTGATTTTATACTATTAATTAGGAATCTGGAGCAGCCACTTTTTTGAGTTGCTCCACTCCAGCTTTGCTCTGTGCTCTGAATAATGTTCACAGACTATAATATTTATTTCCTTTTTTTTAGGTAATTTATTTTTTTACACAATAAAAAAAATTTAAAAATCAGAGCAGTGGAGCACAACAAATTTCTTTGCGCCAGTTTCAAGCAAAATCTTGTTGCTCCGTTCTCTTGTCCCATGCTCTGCTCTAGGTCCCTGCTATTAAGGTAAGTATGAAACCCTATTGAAAACATTAAAATCAGGAGTTTCAAAACTATACAAAACACTAAGCACAGCTTTTGCGATTGATTCAGTGATTACTTCAAGAGAGAGCTATATACAAATAGTTACATAATGGTGAATAAGCTAGCAATTCATTGGAACAACACCATTCCATAGTTTTTTTTCGTTTGGTGCTTAGACAGGGGCTATTAGTTGGAGGTGCTTGCTTACAATCAGTCATATTTAATAAATTAAAGAAAAATTTAAACATGAAAATATAACTGTTTTCCACATATGAAGTTAAAAGTTTACCTATTGTGTGGAGCTAGTGGAACATAACAGAAAAAAGAACGTTTGAAGCAAAAAATTGCAGTGCAAGATTGCAACACATAATGCAATACAACAATACGAACAGAATTGCAATTTTGTGCTTTAAATGATTTTTTTATGTCTTATAGAATTAATTCATGCTTCTTCAACATTACATCGGCAGGATCTAACAATCCTTAATGAATGAAACGTTCTTTAGAATAAACAGAGAATATAAACGATTTTTTCGCAATCAGCGGTTTGAGTACCATCTTTTTAATGGTTATTCAACTGTTGTAATTAAATATGGTAAAATAACAATCAAATAAATGGTTATTTTACTATTTTCTTACGGAAATTTTTAACAGTGTAAGAAATGTGATGATTTTGTGAAGGAAATCACGAAACTATTCCAAGAATCTACAGAAACTAAAAATGTAGCTTAAATTTACAGATATAACAGATATTCAAAACTATTTTATGCTTAATTCATACTGGCAAGATAAACTTTTGGACAAAGTGCACCTTACAATTAAAATATAACTATTTACTCAAACACACAAAGTGAAATTTTTTGATTAGAAGTTTTACTTAAAAATATATATATATATATTAAATAGGCAAAGACAAAACAGTTAAGTACCATTTTCTCCTCCATTTGTCAACCGATTTTCTTACTTTTTTTGTTTAGTAGCTATTGATGAGTTTTAGTGTTATCAATAAAAACATTTTCGAAATAGTTAATTAGTAGCTGATCTCCCGCAGAACATCGGCGGGCTCAAGAATAAAAATGAATAAATAAATAAATTTTTAAAAAAATGTTTTAAAATTCGAAAAGCTAAGAAAAGATCGCTAAGCTATAATCGTGCGGATTATCCCTCGATATAAACAAACTGAGGTGTTGCCACTCCAAAGAATTGGAAATTAAAGAAT
The DNA here is from genome assembly GCA_038502835.1 of Octonoba sinensis. Classification (NCBI taxonomy): domain Eukaryota; kingdom Metazoa; phylum Arthropoda; class Arachnida; order Araneae; family Uloboridae; genus Octonoba; species Octonoba sinensis. Next base: position 148,420,190 of record CM076598.1, read on the forward strand.
GAGGTTATGAATGGAAATACTTTTTAAGAAATAGAAATTAATTTGTTAAAAGTTCGTAAGTTACGATTGTAAATACAAATATAATGTTACTTTTTCTATGCTAACCACTAAACAAATTTTTTAATATCGTTTTACCATAGTTTGTTTTTTTGCATGATGTCAGTATCATATCGTTTCGCAAAATTTAATCGTAACTGGTCCACGTTAAGTGAAATATATATATGGATTCCTCATCCCCCTCACTTTTGTCGTAGATTCACACCCCTATTTTTTAAAATTCTTTACTTTCATATTACTCCTTATGGCTATAATGTACAATGTTTACGCCATACTCAATGCATTTTTTACTATTTATAATCTGAAGAAGAATTGGCAAGCGTTTTGAGCTCTTGATTAAATTGAAAGCGAATAAATTTGTATTTCGAATTTATTTGATGTTAATAGGGTGGTATGAAAATTTTTATTTTTTCTTTACAGGAGGAGTGCAAAAAGAAAAAATATATGAATAATATTCGTTACAAACGCATGAAATTTAATAACTAACTCGATGGTCAATCAGTCACACTGAAGAGATTATCTATGATTGAAATATTTAAACAAGACAAACTGTTGTCAAACGGAAAAACTAAAACGTCTGAAAGTTGTTTAAACGTTCTAGGCTGAACTTAGTAAAATTTATTGAATTTTGAACAAATTTCAACCACAGGGTGAGCTCTAGGCTCTAGTACAATTAGAAAGCCATAACCTATTCCTTGATCTGGAAACTAAAGACTCAGACGAAGATTGACCCAGGGAAACACAGCTCATTCTTGATTTTTGTACCGGACTGGCTCTAATTACATAGCAATTGTACCTGATTATATGGATCTACGGATCACATAGCTTACAGTTAACACTAATAAACACTTTTTCGTTGTTATATTAAAAAATTTACCCAATGAAAGTCAAAATGTACTTCTGTTCTTTAATAAGAATTCTGTATCGTGTTGTGTTTTCTCTATTGTCTAGCATACCATGATGTCCTCTCTTGGAATCTTCCTTTTGTGGTGGTGAGGTATAATTCAATATTAGTTGCTAACAGCAGAAAACTGATAAATAAACATATAAAAGCAAAATCTATGTAGAAGTAAACTGAAAAACTATTCGGAGGAGTAGTGACCACATTCTATCGCTGGAAAAAGTGGGAGGAACTGATTAATTTGGAGACATACATCATATTGAAAGCCATTTACAGCCATTGTAGGTATATATTGGGCTCTCATAAAATGTATAAGTAAAAGCTGGCCAGAAGGATAAAAGAGGAAACAGATACTTTTTTTTTTTAAGACATAGACAAAACATATTTTTTAAAATATGAGCCAGAATTTAAAAAAAAAAACAGACTTTTAAGAATCTTAACTTAAATGAGACGTTTTGAATAAAAAGGACAAACTGTGATACCTGGTTTAGAAATAGCCCTGTAGGGGTACAGGATTCCTACTCTTACAGATAAAATATATTTGCTGTGGCGGATCTAACGGTAAGCGGACTAAGCGGCCGGGAGGGGGGGGGGCAGGTGACTAAAGGGGCCACGAAAGTTTCAATCTTTGTCTTTTTTTCTACAAAATGCTGTTATTTATAAGTATCTTTCTTATTTAAAATTTTATGTCGATTTACAGTAAAGAAATTTCAACTCGTCAAGAAAACGACTTTAAAAGCCCATCAAGGGAGTGGTAATTTTCCTCTTTCTTTGGAGACTAGATAGGCCCAACGACGACGGCTATACGAGGAGGGTGGGTTCCATGAAACTTCAGGGGGCCCCCAGACAGAAAGAACACCGTCCGAATGCATTTTTTATTCCTTGTACCATCCATTCTTTGAATTTAATAGGCAATTTTGCTGCAGAAAGTTGTAGCTCTGCAGTGCACTATTTCATGTTTGTGCAAAAGCTATTGACTTTTTTTTTCTGCGTCAACTCATTGGTGGAAAATTTTAATGGACAAATTGAAAATGATTGAAGACAAACAATCTGTTTCCTAAAATAATTTCAGATGCGAGATAGTCGGCTAGAGTAGACGCAGTTTTAGCTGTCAAGCTTGGATTTCATTTGTTTACATTACGGAGGCCTTAAATGATATTCGCCTAAAAGGCAAAAAACGTCACGATTGTGGAGGCAACTTCTCGTTTTTTTAAAAATGCAGAAATATGAAACTGTGCTAATGACTGTAATATGGAATTTCTTTTTGCAACGTCTAAATGCCGTTAGCAAATCTTTGCAAACAATAGAATGCGAGATATTTAAAGGGGCAACTCTCATTAAATCAGTAGGAAGTTTTATAGATAAATTTAGAAAAGAATTTGAATTAGTAGAAAAGGAGGCAAAAAAATAATAATAATATCCGGTCTGCCATTTCATATTGAAGATGAGCAATGTCGGAGGAAGAAAAAAGGAAAAGTAAGTCTCTTTTGACAAAACAAATGAAGGTGAAGTAGAAATAAATTTTAAAATTGATTCATTTTACGTAATTTGCGACAACATTAAATCACAATTATGCCAAAGAGCTGAAAAGTCTAACTCTGTACTGGAACCTTTCAGTTTTTTTTTTAAATCAGATTTAACTTAAGAAGAAGAAAAAAAGATTCTCTTTGAAAATTGAGAGAACTTTATAAAAATTATATTGACGTTTTAACTTTAGAGGATGAAATTGAACATTTCTTAATATTTTAAAATGAAAATGAAGATTCTAATAAATCTGCCAACACACATCTTTGGGTAATAGTGATGTGGATTTCAATTGCATGTATGCCACTGCAAAAGAAATGGCCTGCACGTTTCCATAAACAGAAACACTATTGAAGATTTTCTCGACAATTCCAATCTCCAATGCGTCAGGAGAAAGATCTTTTTATGTGTTAAAAAGAGTAAAAAATTATTTAAGAATTACCATGGAGGAGGAGAAATTAAATAGCTTAGCAATAGTGTACATAGAACAAGACATTTTAAACAATGTAGATTCTGGAAAAATAATTGATGATTTTGGAAAAATGAAAGCTAGAAGGAAATTTTTGTAACTATAAATAAAATTTTATATTAATGTGCAAATAAAAGTAAATATTTTTACTATTTGTTTTTGTTAAATTTGTTTAAAAAATTGCTTTTTTCACTTCATTTTTTCACTTGTGTGTGAGGGCCCCGCCCCTAAATGTTCTACCGCTTAGGGCCCCCAAATGGCTTGATCCGCCACTGTATATTTGACAAGTTTTTAAATGCACCTTACTCACCGATTTTGATAAAATGAATTTCAAAAAGTGACCTCAAACTAATGCGAGAGAGAAATATTTTAAATGTGATGGGGGAAAATTTTTGGAAATTGAGCAATTTCGATATTTTTTAAGAATTTTTGAAAAGACATTTACAATGGAACTTTATCTAAGTTTTATGTATCTAAATTCATCTAGCTCTAACCGAAAAAGTCTATTCTTCATTTCCTGAAATAAATAGCTCTTTTTTTTTTTTTTTTTTCAAGAAAAAGTGTGCTTCAAAGATATGTAATAGATTTTATTTTATTTTATTTTTTACAAATTTTTAAAGACAGACAAAAATAAAATGTTGAGTAAAGGACCGAGTTATTCATATTTACATTCAGCCAGTTGGCTGTGCTGCTTTCTAACTGAAAATAAGGAAGGAAAATAATTTCACAACACGTCACACAAGTTTTCTTTCCCCTGTCCCAAAGGTTTGCTATTCAGTTTTTGTTCTTGGACGTTTTTTTTTCTTACATTATTTATTTTAATGAAACGTTATTTTATTTTGTGTTATTTTTTACACATTTTGTGCACCTTGGATCACAATTATTTTAGGATAGATTAATTTAAAAGGATGTTTTTAATTGTTTTTTCATTTGATTTTGAGTATTTTATTGAAATATCGACATCTGAACAGGAAAATGCATTGAGTGCATGTATTCAAAGGCAAAAACAAAGAAAAAGTAATAAGAAGTTCCATCTAGAGCTATACGACCCTACTTCCCGTATACACCAACTTCAAATTTATAATCTAGCTATGTATCTCTCTTTTTCATTTAGCTTTAGTTCTAAATTACTTCAAATATACATTTTTCAGTCATTCATTTATTCATTCATTCATGTATTTATTCACTCATTTATTTTTTTCATTCATTCGCTCATTTATTTTTTTATCTTCTTTATTCACTCATTTGTTCCTTCATTCTTTCCCTCTTTCCTTTAATCCATAGCCTTCTTAACTGGATGCCTTCCGAAATGGAGCGAAACCCATTACCCTACCGGCAACTAGTTTCTCTCGCTGATAACGATAACACCGCTAAAGTGCACTACCTACTTGCTATTGGAAAACGGGGTTTTACTTGTAAACGCTTGGTAAATTGGGATAAAATTCTTCTTTTAAAAACATAAGTTGAATTTTTTTTTTTTTAAATATTTAATCAGATATAAAGAAAATTTGTTACATTTTTTTTCGCTCTTAATTTATGGTGCAGTAACACAGTAGGAATTGAGTGATATTATTAATTTTTGATATCTCGTAAGTCTAGGAACATTATAACGGAGCATCAACTAAAAACTTTTATTTTATTAAACTGGTTTTCTCCTAACTGTAGGTATTTTAAAAGAAAATTTTGTTACACAAGTGAACAGAATTTTCATCAAAGAATGATCTAATTCTTTTAGCCTGTAAAATGAAACTTCGCTTAAGAATCAATTATTTTTTTCCAATTTACAAACGTTCCAGCAACATCCTTTAATAGCTATGTAATAAAAATCTGTATCACTTTCATTCAACTGCGAAAAAAACAAAACAGTGTTTCTGTAATCTATAAATGTACTTAAAATTATAATTGCATGTCATCACTTATTTTTAATTGTATTGTTATTATTTTCGGCTTTAATGGAATATATATATGAATTTAAAAGAAGTGTTAAAAGAAGAAATTTTAAGGATTTCCATTTAAAAAAACTTTGGCATTTTTTTCTGTAAGACCAGTTGCAAAAGTTGAGAACACTCGCGTACTCAGACAACTTGTACCACAGACAATACGTTAAATTTTGATTACGAAATACTTTAAATACTTTCATATTTTAAATCGAAATCGAAATTTTAATTTTGTTACAATCAAAGGTTCTTTTGCAACTGAATTATGTTGTTGATCATAAAATTCAAACTAGTACAAAAAAATGTTTCTAAAAAATAAATTTAAAAAAAAAAAATCAGTGAAAAAAAAGAATAATTATTTATGCAATTCATACGTGAAGAATATAATACACATAATTTCAATTGAGCATTTTTACCTATGTAAGTACAAGGATAAAACAACGTAAAAAAGCATAAATTCAGAATAAAAAGTAACGCAAATAGCTATTTCGAAGCTACAATGGAGCCTCTTCATCAGTGCAAAAAAGAAGAAACGCTCAACACGCAGCTAGAAAGCTGAGAGTGAACAGGGAAGAACCAGAGAGACAACCGGTATTTATACCAAATGTGTCGGATTAGCAATTGACCAATCAGAGGCCAGAAACAAGGCGGGAGCAGAGCCCGAGATGAAAAGGCTGAATTTTCTTCTGCTAGAATTATCAGTAAATGCTCTTCGGTCTATAAACTTGATTTTTGGGAAGCTTATCATATTTGGAAAAATTCTCATTCGTTGGTAAATTATTTTTTCAGCACTCCATACTTTCCTGACATTTGGAAACAATTTTTATAATTTTCCTTTCCTGCCTTTTCCGCTGTTCGTTTCCCGCCTTTTCGTCTCGGGCTCTGCTCCCGCCTTGTTCCTGGCCGCTGATTGGTCAATCGCTAATCCGACACATTTGGTATAAATACCGGTTGTCTCTCTGGTTCTTCCCTGTTCACTCTCAGCTTTCTAGCTGCGTGTTGAGCGTTTCTTCTTTTTTGCACTGATGAAGAGGCTCCATTGTAGCTTCGAAATAGCTATTTGCATTACTTTTTATTCTGAATTTATGCTTTTTTACGTTGTTTTATCCTTGTACTTACATTTTAGCACAAAGCATTTTGATCATTTGTCTTATACATTTTTACCTATGTAAGAAAACAAATAAAAATCCAGTTCTTGATTAAAACTTTTAATTTTAACATTTGTTTGAGAACAATGATATAGATAAAATAATTAAAGATTTATTTGAAGCATTTTGAAAATTTCTGAGAAGATGTAATGTGTAACTTCCATGATTGATTAACAGCAAAGCTATACATGTGATATATATTTGAGTAGATAGTTACGTGGATCATCTGTTTGGATACATCTATTAGAGTATTGCACCTTGTAAAATATCAATTTGCTTATATGTAAATCTTTTCTACTACAAATTAAAAAATAACAATCCAAATTTCCTTAAAAAGTCCAGATATTACAATTTTAACATTTTTCGATTTAATTGTTATTTCTTTAAAGACTTTACTGCTGCAATTTTAGCTTCTTCACTACATTTGTATCCAGTTTTTAAGGCACAGACGAAGAAATTTTTAAAATATTAATGCACATACCTTTTTAGGATGAAAGCCTTCAGTGTCACTGGGACATTCAAAAATGGAATATTTATTTAAATGTGGTAAAAAAATTGATAATAACTGCGAAACAACCATATTTTTAAGGGTGAATTTTTCAAAAATTGTTTTCACACATTTATTCAATAAATGAACAATGCTGACAAGCAAATTGCTGCTGATAAACTAGTAAACACTTTTAACAAGGGCTGAAATCCAAATTTTCAAGTAGAGGGGAGAGTCCCTCCAAGCTTTATATATAGCTTTACATACACTGATGGAAAAAAAAATCCCAACACCAAGAAGGAGTTGTGCTAGCGAAACGAAATTTGGCAGGTGTGTTTATACATCTGAAAGATGACGTTAATTCAAATTTTGCGCTCGGCGCATCAGTGTGACGCTAGTAGCGACACACGGAAGATGCAAATCAGGTTTGCTTTAAATACGTGCTGTAACGTTCCTGAGTGTTGTTTAGCATCGAGATTTGATGTAGTGAGTTGATGTTAGTCCACAATGCCTTTAAAAAGACGACGAAGCCATTATCAACAGCTCACTGAGTTTGAACGAGGTCGTGTAATAGGCCTACGAGAAGGTGGGTTCTCTTTCCACGAGATTGCAGAAAGGCTTGGCAGGAATGCATCCACTGTGCATGAATGTTGGCAGCAGTGATCAAGGGAAGGCACTGCCTCAAGAAGACCGGGTTCCGGGCGGCCACGTGGCACTACTGAGAGGGAAGACCGCCGTGTTCGGCGTATGGTCGTAGCGAGTCGTACTGCGTCTGCAGCAGAAATTCGAGCAGCAGTGGGCACCACAGTGACACAACGAGCTGTTACCAATCGGTTACTTCAAGAACAGCTCCGAGCCAGGCGTCCTGCAGCATGCATTCCACTAACGCCAAACCACTGCCGTTTGCGACGTCAGTGGTGTCAGGCTAGAGCTCATTGGAGGACGGAGTGGAGATCAGTTGTGTTTTCTGATCAAAGCTGGTTCTGCCTTGGTGCCAGTGATGGCCGTGTGTTGGTTAGGAGGAGGCCAGGTGAGTGGCTGCAGAAATCCTGTCTGCGGCCTAGACACACTGGACCTACACCTGGAGTTATGGTCTGGGGAGCAGTTTCTTATGGCAGCAGAAGCACTCTCGTGGTTATCCCACGCACCCCGACAGCAAATGTGTACGTCAGTCTGGTGATTCAACCTGTTATTTTGCCTTTCATGAGTAGCATTCCAGGAGGAGTTTTCTAACAGGATAACGATCGACCTCATACTGCTGTTGTAACCCAACGTGCTCTACAGGGTGTCGACATGTTGCCTTGGCCTGCCAGATCACCAGATCTGTCTCCAATTGAGCACGTATGGGACATCATTGGACGACAACTCCAGCTTCATCCACTACCAGCATTAACCGTCCCTGTATTGATCGACCAAGTGCAACAGGCATGGAACTCCATCCCACAAACGGACATCCAGCACCTGTATGATTCAATGCATGCACGTTTGTATGCTTGCATTCAAAATTCTGGCAGTTACACCGGTTATTAATGTACCTGTATTTCACTTCCGCAATGGCTCTTCTCGGGCTTAAATTAACCTGTGATCTTGAAATTGTAATCAATTACGTACGTTACCTATATAAATGTATTGCTGAAATTTCATTACTCTACAATAATTATTTCTTGGTGTTGGGATTTTTTTTTTCCATCAGTATATTTTCAGAAGGGAGACATAATGGCAAAAGAATTTGATTTTTTCAGGTCTTTTGTGTATTCCTTGATTGTAAAAGTTTTTACATCCTAGTCAAGAATAAGTTCTACTTCTACTAGAAAGGTATACAGTGGGAAAAACAGAATCTTATCCTTGTGGGAGGGGGTTATAACAGTTCTTACATACATATATGTTACCGTACTAGGATTGGCAATATGGTTTTAACCAAAGAGTCCCAGGAACAGATTTATATTCAGTGTTCTGCAACATGACCTCAAACAATTCCAAATGTTCTGCAGGCATGTCGTCCAAATTTGATGGACCACAGTACAACACAAAATAAATATAAGAATATTAATTAACTAGTAGAATATTTATTACTCATTTTTGACAAAACATATTAAATTATTTATTTTAAACCAAGGCATACATTCAGAATTTGCAATTCTGTCAATGACTTTTGAAGTCGGATACTGCGATATTAATGCAGATGTACTGTTCACAAAATGTTTATAAAAATTTGGCCCATACATTGTGACAATGGCTGCTTTTAACAACTTTCTGCGGATTTATGGGCAGGTGGTGCACCATTGGAATATATAAACATTCTTTTGTCAGTTGTTCTGCAGTAAAGGTCAAGACTAAGAAATTTTGCAAGTGGCCAGTGGCCACTAAACTTGATTAACTTGGTGGCCACCTATGCATCATAAGGCAAAAGTGCAAAGGGAGGGGGGGATGAATGGTGCATCAGTGCACTACAATTCCTTATGTGTCTAATTTTCAGTAAAGAAAACATACTATTTTGTTAAAACTATCAAGTCTTCAAAAAAAAAAATGTATATGACTTTCAAATTGGAAAAAGAAAAAACTTGCTTCCTTGGCAATGGTAAATTAAGGGAATATGAATACAGTTTTTCATGTTTAATGTTATAGATCACAAAAGATGTAAATGCAAAATTTTACTTGTTTCATCATAGAAGCAACAAATAACAAAAATACCCCTCACAGAAACGAACCTTTTACAAAAACCGCGATCACCAATACGAACCATTTTCGAACACAAGTATAAAAAAATGTATATTTCCAGTTCTAGTTTTGTTCAGTGCATTTAATTTTCATTCTTTTCAAAACTCTTTTTAAAGCCTTCACACTATTTTCAAAATGGCGAGACACTTGAGTCCGATTTTATAAAGCGAAAATGGCCGATTTGAAATGTAAGTTTGAAATGAAAGTTATGAAAAAAAAAATCAAGATTAATATTGTTTCTTACTATATTTAAAAGATTTATATGGTAGAGAGAAGGAATTCACAGAAAAAAAATAGCGTAATCGGGAAAAATTTTCAACATTTTTTTCTTGTGAAAGGGGAAATGAAGACTATCGGCCGAAATTCGGTAACTTGAATGCGGAATTGATGCGTTTTTATTGTGCTTGCATACATGAAAGCAGCAAAAGTTGAAAATTCCATAGAAGGTATTTGAAAAGGAGGGATTATTTACTTTAGAAAATTTTTAAAAAAAGGAAAGGTGGTGATCGCTCCTAATTTTTTGAATCGCCACTTTTTCAAACAAGGTCGCCACGTGACGAGTGGCGACCGCGAAACTTGACCTTTATTCTGCAGAATACATCGGTTTTTTTTTATATTTTTTTTTTATTCTTTTGCGTGTTTGTGCTCGTGTTTTTTTCCCTCTTCTTTTTAAGGATGAAATGTTCTGCAGAGATCGCGTTTGTTCTGCGACGTACGCCGCACTTTTAAGCACTTTCTGCTCCCGGGCAAAGAGTGTATAATAAAGTTCATTTAAGCCGAAATTTTTCTCTTCCATGGATTGGAGGCCCCCAACCTGCCTATATCTCTCGTAGATCTGAAAAATTTGGAATGAAATCCTGCCATCTCCCCCCCTGAATTTTAAGTCCCTGTTTAAGCACAAATGAAAAATTCGGGAAATTGCGATTAAAATTTAAAACTTTTAATTTATTGTACATATAGATATACAGTCAGACCTTGAAATAAGGACACTCCTTGGGACTTCACGAAAATGACCTTATAATCGATTCATTCTTATTTGATATTCAATAAGGCGGGACTTTAGAAAAGTGGCCTAATATGCAGGGTGACCTTATATTGAGGTCTGACTGTATATATATATATATATATGTGTGTGTGTATACATACATATGAAATGTAGAAGGTAGTCAGTTTGTATGCAGATAATGGTCCTAATCAAGTAGCATGCAAAAAAGCAAAAAAGAAAACAAAACAAAACAAAAAGAAAAAAAATCTATATATATAAAATGAGCTTTTGAGGTTGTGGTTGCGCTCTCTACAGCAAAATCTACACAACGTACGATTACAAAAATTGGCACAAAATTCTATTTTAGCCTGATGCTTTGCAAGACGAAGCCGTTTTTTTTAAATTCGGTCTAATATTTTTTAAATTTAACAATTAAAATATTAATCCCCCAGTATTTTCTTTACTTCGTTCGAATTATTTTAGAATTGAAGTGAAGATAACTAGGATTTCCGCGGTTGAATGTAATGCAAACGTAAACATGATTTGAGCCATGATGAGGCGAGTGTGTTTCGCCAGCCATGCATATAACGAAAATCCCAGTATTTCAACTGCACTCGATGAGAAATTTACCGTTTTCGAAAGGTTTTTTTCAGATTTAATCGCCTATTTTAATGAAATTTATGTTTTAATGGTCCTAACATGATATTAAGCTGAAAACTATACCATTGTCTGAAGATAGTTTTATTGTTACAAGCAGGGTTATATTGTTTCTGCTGCAATCTATTAAAAGTTGCAATTACCAAAAGTTTACATCAGAAGCAAATAATGTTTACTGGGTGGCTGATTATGGCTGATTTTTTCGACATTTCCGAAAATTTTCGAGCACCTATTCCAAAAGTTAAAAAAAAAAAAAAAAAAAGGTTTTCCGAAAAAATTTTAATGTATTAATTTCAACTTTCTTTTACAATTAGTATTTTTTGTGGCATTGAATGCTGTAAAAAAAAAAAGCAATATTCCATGTTCTGATCATAACTAAGCAAGTGTCCACTGCATTATCATTAGGAACTGTAGGTAGGATTCCGTGATAAGAATAAAATTTTCCTTGCATTTATAGTGTACTAATTTAGTAACAGATTCTTTTTCAGCTTTGAACCATAAAATTTCCCTTTTCAGAATTCACATTCACTTTCAAATTTACTTTTGTCAAGATATGTCTCTTAAGCGATGCATATCAGAAATTGACGTGATACTTCAAAAGCAAATTTATAGGCAGGATATTCCATTATCCGCTACTAAAGAAATGTCTTTGTATATTGTCATAGCTAAGTGGGGGCGGACTGCCCCGGGTGTCACCCATTCAGGGGTGACAACCAGCCCCGACGGAGAAAAAAATGAACCTTTAAAAGCTCCCTAAAATAAAACAAATACTTAAAATGGGAGAAAAAATATCCAATTTAATTTTCTATTTTTGAGCAAAGTGTTTCCTTTAAAAAATATTCACAATGTTTTTAACCGCTAATCATAACCAGTGCCCACAACAAATACTTTAAATATTATGAGGCTCATGGTGCAAATGGTGTTCTTCTTTTCCAAAACTGCAATTTTTTAAACAAAAAATTATTATATTTCTTTAAAACGCATACTTCACGGTTTACAGATTTTTTTTTTTGGATGGGGGAAGGCATAATCTTTTCCACTATTCCACTGGGTGACACCCATGCTAGCTACGCCACTGCATTCCATACAATTTTCACTATCAACATACTTCTCATATAGCTGCCCACTGATTTTTTTTTTATTTCTTCAAATTGCTTACATATACATAGTCCAGCATCTCTTCGCCGCAGCTTTTGCTTTTCTTGAATAGGCTAACTATGATCAGTAACTTAGATTTTTCAGATGATCTTTATTAAATGGCTTTGTCTGATCAATTTATCAATTCCCCATTTAGACTACTTTAATTTGTGGCAATTAAAATTTCATATTTACAATTATATAAATTCCTTTCTCTGATTTGATTTCAAAATGTATGTTTAAATATAAAGCTACTAATACACTTATTTTTTAATTTTTGTATCACAATTTACTCTTTTTATTGGTTTAAATAAACATTTATGAAATAACAGTTATATTTTTGAATTCAGACTAAGAAAGAAGGTACTGCTATCTATCAGAGTCAGAGTAAAAAAAAAAGCTATGTAAAAGTTTTGATGATGTAATAAAGATAAATATGCGACATGATACAAATATAGATCAATAAATATGGGTTATTAGTGATAGATTGAAAAAAATTACACCTAAGTCAAGGTAGATATACATTTGGAAAAATACAGGCTGAAATAAGTTTTTATCGGTTCAGAAGCGACTTAATAGGTCGCCTTCGGGGGCTTGCTTGGGACAAAAAACAAGTTGCGGCGTAGGCGCCGCTATTTTAACATTGCACGGGCAACGCCATTGCGGGTACCGCTAGTGTTAAATAAAACTATAATCTTTTATTTTTGTTTTAAATTCAAACTTTTTTGCAAGTACTTTATCAAGCATATTCTTTATTTCTTGTACTATTGATGTTTCAATCACTGTAGAATTAATTTTCATATTCTTATCTTTAGATTTCAGTGATTTTTCATCGCTGGTTACTTTCTGTTAAACAGATTTGAAAAGGTATTTTTGTAAATTTTCAATTTTTCAGATTAATTTCTTTAACTTATACAAATTTTTCCTCCGGCTTCGTTTATTTTCATTTTTACCTTCTCTTTTCTTATTTTTTTGGAGCTTTTTCAAGAGCTCAAAATATAGGGGGTAAATAAAAGAATTTCTACAACTAGAATAACATTAGGATGGCATTAATAGGGGTGATCAATACTAATAAAACCGGCGTTATCGTAGGAAATTTGAAGCAAATCAAAAACAATGAAAATAAAATCGCCAAGTTTCGAAATTTTGAAAGTAATAAATTTCTGGTGTTAAGATCCAAAAAATACAGAAGTTACAGTGCATAACCAGAACACAATCACCCCTGAATTGAAAATGTTGAATTCTCAATGTATATATTGTACCCAAACCAAGTCTATATATTGCATGTTCAATGTAAGCACTGCATCCAAACCTGCTTAAAGCCATGCTACTTAGCAGTTGCGCTTAGCTGGGAGTACTCCCAATGTTATCAGACACAGTAGCTATGATTTTTCAGCTGTCTATACTTTTCAAAGCCATCCAAGTTAATGCCATTAATATTTGAAAAATCTTTATACCCTGTAAATAGCTGTTTAAAACAAATGACAAAATAAAGATTTGAGAGCTTATTTAGTAAAAATTTAATAAATAGTAGTAATAGCAAAAATACATTAATAAATAAAAAGTAAACAAAATAAGTTTATTAATTATTAAAATTAAAAAAAATAAGCTACTCTACGGTAGAACACGTTAAAATAAGTTCCAAACATTAAAAAAATTGAAATATTTAAGAGATGCAAAAGGATTGTAATCTCAGCCATTTTCGGTGAAATGAGTCGCTCATCCAAAAATGTACGTGATGGCTATCCAGTTGACCTTGAAGAAAGGAATCATACGATGCAAGTTGAAATTGCAGAGAAAGCAACAATCAGGACAATTAAAAAAGAATTGCAGGAGGGGGAAAAAAGGAATTCAAACGGGGAGAGAAAAAAAGGATTTAAAACGAGGGGAAAAAGGAGCATGTTTCAAAAAAAGGAAAAAATAGGGGAAAAGGAGGTCTGCGACCCCTGGTCTTCAGTTCCAGAGTTTCAAAGTTGCACTATAACTTTATTTTCTAAGATCTATATTTTTCGCTCTGTACTATCTTTTGGTTTCAAACGATGACATCATCTTGATTTTATTCATGACCTGATGTATCCATCACGTCTTCCTGCCACCCCACAATTATTCAGCCCTCACCCAAAAACATTTTCCAAAAAAAATTTTTTATGCTCTGTCCTAATATATATATATGTAAGCTAATTTGAGGGAAGACGCAAGTTGGGAGAAGATGCACCTTTGTTAATAATATCTTTAATTTTTGATAGATTGCCAAACTGAGCCACTTGTGTGAAGAGTCTGGTCCGACATGAGGTGTGGCTTATGAATTTAACTGAATTAACCATCTCTAATCAGCATTATTTTTGGACTTCGGGAGCATTTAACATTTTTCTTTATCCTGTGCCCGTTCTTGACCTCTCGGTCATAAGACGACGAGCAGCCCAGTACAAAGAGGAATGATGTAAAAACAAATTAAAATTATCATTTAATTCACTAAAAACATTAAAAGTAAAACAATTAGACAAGGCCAGGCATATGCTGAGATGATCCCCAGTCATGGGTGTGTCATGATCGTCACAAAGTGGGCAGGTATTAGAGTTCGTCATTTTCAGTCTAAAAAGGTGGTTCTGCAGATGGAGAATGGCTTTGAACCTAACAGCATTTAACATGGTGACAACCCTTTTACACATTATGGTACACATATGATGCATGTAGAAGTAGCTATAACACACTAGCAATAAGAAAATAAGCATTTGTGGCATCTTCCCTCCATATTTGTGGGAAGAAGCCAGATGGTTCAGAAAAAAATGAAATTAACTTGAAAATATCTTTTTTATTTTTTATTTTATAATAATGACAAATGTAGTAATTCTTTTCTAACTTCCAAGCCACACCCACACAGTATTTACAGCCACTTGATCGTTCCTTTTTCAAACCATTGAAAAACACAATGGCGAAAAGCTCTGAACTCCTGGATACAAAAGAAGCCAGATCGTAAATTGTCAAGACTTCAGCTTGGATCTCGTCTGAATACAGCTTGGAGCAAGGCAGCCACAGTAGGAAATGGTACGTCTAGGTTTTCAGCTACTGCGATTTACCCCTATAGCCCACAAACAATCATGCAGCATGCGTTTGCTATTTCTGATGGTTTCAGAAATGATACAGCTGTGGCTTTCACAAGTGGAGCATGTGACATGCTTACACCAGCAGTTGCTTCCAGCAGCAGAGCTAGTGGCCGTGGACTATCACCATCGGTTGCCTTCACCAGCTCAGAACATAGGCTTTCCTGTCTAGAAGTAATTAGCCCTATTCCTCAGATATGAAAATGTAAATCATCCGGGTGTAAAAAAACAAAAATCAGAAGTCTTAATTGAATCAGAGAGGCAACTATGCGGGAAAAGGGCAAAGGAAAGCAACAAAAGGTGGGTAAGAACAAAACAAACAAGAAACCTTCGAAAAAAGACGTGACAGCTTGTCATTCTCAAGTGAAGAAATTCCTCTACATACCAGTGGTGAAAGTTTTAATGAGGAATATAATAACGATTTTTGTGCTGTGTGTAAAGGATACTTTTATGCTAAAAAAGATCCCAAGTGGGACTGGATTCAGTGCATCGAATGCAACAAATGGTTGCACGAAGATTGCAATGATGATCATTTGCAATGAGTGAATTGTTGTGTAGGCTATCATTCGACCTGTGCTATTATTTTTAGCAAACTAATTATGAAAGAATTTAATTTGTGTTTCTATACTCATTGTTAATGCGCATTTAATTCTGTAATGTTCGTCTTATTTTTTTATTTATTGTGGTGTTGCATCTTAACCCATAACTGGTGGCATCTTCCACAATTTATATGGGGAAAGATGCCACAATTGAGAGACTTTTTTTTCACATAAAATTTTTCAAATAATCTTGTTATTTCAATTTTCGATCTACTAATCAAAAAACCCTTAAGTAAGTAGTTAAGCCATTATTATTAACAGCCATTATGTGCGTTATTTTGTCTATAAAAGAATTTTGTCCCATTCCTGCTATGATTTTTTTAGTTAATTTAAAGCAACGATTGTTAGACATAGCAGGCAAAATGTCATTATTTTCATCTTCATCGCTATCTTGCTCTTTTTATCGTTCGGGTGTAGCACCATTTGGATGCTTTCCGAATCGGACATCTTGTTTATCAAATTTAAAATAATTTGATCACCAATCATTTTACAGTAATAAATGATTTCAAAAAGGAGGAAAATGAAATATAAGAAGCATGTTTACATGCAGAAACTCGCAAATTTCATACTTGTGTAAAACAACTTCGCTTTTGCGAACTCGATTTTAATAAAGGATTCATTTTCACAGTTGCAATTTTTGTTGCCTTGATATCATTTTAAATTCTTATTACCTTATTTCAGCTCTTAAATAAATAAAAAAATATATAAAACAAAAATAAACGAGGTTTAATTTTCACACGATTAGCTATTGCAGAAAATTCGCGAATCTGCCGTATTAGAAATTTTACGAACGTTCGTTAGTCCGACTTTTGTTGCAATTCGTCTTCGAATACTGACGAGACTATTAAATAAATGTATAAGAATCTAATTACTTATTTCTTTCATGTTTAATTATTGAAATAAAATAGAGAAAAGGTCTGACTTTTCTCAAGTATCGTTGGAGATTTTTTTTTTCTAATTTTCATCTGCAAGGTAAGTTGACGCCCCTCTCCCCTCGAAAACATCGTTTTTAGAATAAATCGTTCGACTTATAAACACTGAATATGTTACTTGTAACGGAAAAATGCGTATTTTTAAAGGCATTTTAAAAAATTCGTATTTTTACTAAATGGGCAAAAAACGCTAACTTTTAAAAAATGGCGGGAAATTCACGAAAAAAATTCCCGGTTTTCTGGTTCCCGGATAAGAGGTTCTGTACTGTATTACTATGCCAATTTAACTAATAAGATTTTGTAAATGGTTAGTTAAAAAAACAATTCTACTAGCTAAATTGACTAGTAGTCATGAATGAATAAAAATTTATTAATTAAACATTAATTTTCAGAATTAATAATATCAATATGAATAATTATTTTACTTTATAAAGTGTAATTTATAATCAAAATTTAAAAATGTTATTGTTGATATATATTTAGGAAAATTTTATTGTTGATATGTATTTAGGAAATGAATAAATAAATAACAATTTTTTACATTAATTCACAAAGATCAATTTCTAATCTGCAGGAAAACTACTGATTAAAGGATTAAAATTTAATTATATGCCATGGAACAAAATAATGATATGTTAATTTTTGATAAACTAATCAGTTTAACTTTTTTTTATTGTCCATGTAGCAATGTATAAATTTAATATTGCCAATTTAACTAATAAGATTTTGTGAATGGGTGATTTTCAAAAAGATTGACGGTTTGATGTCCGCAGTATAAAATCTGAATTTCATGTGGATAAAACTATTATTCTGCCATTATAAAAACCAGTAGGGGAGCATCATTTCATAGTTTATTCAATGCATTCATTACATTTTTTCCAAGTTGTGAAATAGTAGGCTTTTTCTATTACTTTAGTTGGAAAGAAATGGAAAATTGCGTGTCTGGAGCAAAAAATTCAGTCTTTTTTTATCATTCCAAGTAATTTTTTTATTTAATATGATTTAAAACATGAAGTAATATGTGTTTACTTAACAAAAATGCAAGTGATTTTACTGAAATGTTTATGCATTATTTTAAAATGTAAAGAAAGTTTTTGTCCGGACATGCAGCTCATGAGTGTTACCTCGAGAAAGTTCCTATCATTCAACTTTCAAAATATTTAAATATTGTAATTATTTTCTGTGGCAGGGAAGCCTTGTATGTTTCATTTAACCTCGTACCATCTAGAATAGGTTTGTTTTATTCTTTTACTGTTTTATAGTGGAACAAACAATTCAACATGATGAGTATTTTAATTAATTCTCAGGAGTGTTACCCATTTATTTCCCAATACTTTTTGCTGCATAAAAATAAGCAATTCAGCAATAGCGTATTTCTTGTAGAGGAATCAATTGGTCCAATTAAATTTTCAGAAACACAGTCAGAATTTCTTTTAGTGAAGAATTTCTTAATAAATCTCATGAGTGTTACTTGTTAAGAGAAGGAGGTTACAATCATGATTGAAAACAACCAAATAACAAATAAATGTATAGATATAGATATTTTATCAGCTTTAACTCAAGCTGATATTAGTTTTTTATTCAAGATTATATTTTATTTTTCTCTCTCTCTATATATATATATTTTTTAAAAGAGACACCCCGACACAAAATTTCTACATTGGCAGGTATGATTTTTGTGTGTTTTGTTTAAGATATGTTTTATTCTTTAGGGGTAAATAAAGAAAAACTCCCGTACTTGTAACCCCTCCTCCCCCCCCCCCAAAAAAAATAAATAAATGAGTAAAAAATAAACACTTGTTCGGGTATGCCAGTTGTTACTTAATGCAAATAAGATAGTGATGTGTTGCAAACTATTATTTTCCTTTACTTAAATTAAAGATATGGTTTTGCAGAATAACAACGATATTTATTTCGATATTTTTACTGCTTACTTTAAAACTAAAATTAATTTTTTTTTAGTTCTGTCTAAAAACATCTATTTCTGGATCAAAATCATGAGAGTAGTGATGTTTTATTACATTTTTAATGTAACATATCAATTAATGGGGTAAAAAAATTTAAATTTTGGTCTCTCTGATTATAATTATTGTTATTTTTATTTCTGTTATTATTTATGGTGCAATATTCCAAGAGGATTGCTTGCTTGCTTCATGAGTGTTACCATATCTCATGAGTGTTACTGTAGCTAAAATTAGAATTGTATTAATATATTTGTTAGTTAATAATTAAAAAATGGTTTGCTAATTAAGACAATCCAGTTACTTCTTATATCTGCAGTGAAAACTGTTAATTTTTAATAAAATACATTTTTATTGAATGTTATATGCTTCATTTAAGAAACAAAGTAACACTCCTGAAATAAAGTGTAATTAAAACAGTTTAAAATTTTTAAATATGTCAATTTTAATACTGTTTTTAATTCTTTCAAAGTATTTAAGATTACCTAAACAAGATTTTTTAGACAAATTATTGATAAGGATTATTTTACAAAATGTTTAATAACGGTAACACTCATGAGAAAAACAGTCACTTGTCAAGACCCTTTTTGAAATATCTAAAATATAAATAAATTATCTCGAAAAAAACTACTTGCTCAGAATGCAGTAAATTATAAGGAATTCATACGTAGCAAAGTTTTTATGTTTGATGCAACAAAAATTTTCAGATTGTGTCATACCCAATCCGTCAACAAATTTGAAAATCACCCAAATGGTTAGTTAAAAAAACAATTCTACCAGCCAAATTGACTAGTAGTAATTCTGAATCGCAAGGGTTTAACATGATGTACAGACTTGCAGCATTTGGATTTTGCTATTTAATATATGTGTGTTTATTTCTTCTGTATTTATATTCGCACTTTTAATTAATTTCTCATTTTAACTCTTAATATATATTTTAAATTTTACATTATAAAATGTCAAAGAAAAATTATCTAAATTATAAATAAGATTAAAATTTAGAGAATAATGCTGTGTTTTTCTAAGTTTAAATTTACCTTTTTATTTTCCATTTGTTTCATTTTCATAATTTGCACACATTTTTGTAAAAAATTTTAGTATTCCTCTTTTTTGATATTTGACCAATCACTTCATTGATATATATAAATGTTGTGCAATTAATTGTTTAGAAATCTTATACCTCATTTTGTTTAAATTCATTTACATTATTTTTTAAAAACTTTTATTTAATAATCTGTTCCCAAGTACAGTAATTCTTAATACATGTAATTTGTACATATTACCTCTAAATAAAAACTGAAACACACCCTGTATTTTTATGAATAAAACATTACGTTACTTTGGCCCCCAACCTGATACTTTCTAATTTTTTGGCCCTTCACCCAAAAAAGTTTGTGCATCCCTGGTAAAAGGCAAGACTTTCAGGGGGGAAAAGGGTGGGGGGGGATTTTCGGAATTATACGGTAATAATAAAACATCAATAAACAAATGATAAAAAAAATGGATTGTAAAAATATTTTTGTTTCCTTAGTACGGCGCTTCAAAAACCGGGCGAAATTCATGCCTCTACACTAGAATACCCCCTTAACTAACCAAACAGGTATTGCGGACGTGAAAATGCCTGAAATACTTTCAAACCACTAACAAAAGGTAGATTGAGGGGAGAAACTGAGCTCTTGATAAGGGATTAAAGGAATGAACAGGTGGATAGTTTTCTAGGAATTGGAATTTGGCTATAGCTTGGGGTCATAAAATGTCCCCCGTGCGTTCTCTCTGGTTAAGAACAAATTTTAAAAATCGGGAGAAATAAACTAAAAAATTTCAGATTGGGATAAAAGCAGACAACTCCTTTAACAATTAGGAGAGTTGGCAACACTGTATCATCAAACAAATCTTAAGATTAATTAATTCAGAATTGAAATTTAATTCAGAAAACCGAATTAATTTTCAATTTTCGGATCAAGTTTTCAAAAATTTTCAGAGATTTCAGATCATAATCACCTATGAGCTAAATTAAATTCCTAGTACAATTTTGCGCTCTCAGCGCACAGTACTTCACTTCCAATAAGAAACTATGCATCATATTCCTTATGTCAGGGGTTCTCAACCGGTGGTACGCGTACCACCGGCGGTACGCGGGGACATTTCAGGTGGTACGCAGTCATATATTAATAATAACAATAACAATAAAAACTGTTGAATGTGAATAACTTTAATTTACAGTTACGATGTAACATTTCCGCTTTAAGAATACAATTCCTCCATCTGTGTTTTACATAGCATAGTGGCAGTTTGACGCTGACCTTGACGCTACACAAACAACCCGAGTGACTCAATTAATTCTCCCACTCCTCACCCCCCGCCACTCATCACGACCATCCCACACCGTCAGTTTTGTTTTGACAGTGGCATGAGCTGGTGTCACGTTCTCTTGTGATACTTTCTCACCCAGTAGTTTCATTCTGATGCCAATGTTAGCTGCTTCTCGATTGTGTTCCATGAAGTGAAGTTTAGTTTTAGTTTTTAGTAGTAATTCAGCATTAGTTTTTAGTGGACATAATGAAGCGATATTTGACTAACCCCTCCACCTCTAAGGACAGTCAAAAGAAGATTAAACCTCAGCCAAATCGTAAGTACGATGCAGCGTATTTACAGTTAGGATTTATAGTAAAACCTGGCACAGAAAATAACGATAATCCTATTCCACAATGTGTTGTATGTTCAGAAACACTTTCAAATCAGAGAATGAAGCCTTCCTTACTAAACAGGCACCAGACTACTAAGCATCCCGATTTGGTTGACAAACCTATTGAATTTTTTCAAAGAAAATCTGAATTGTGTAAGAGAGAAAATCAGTGCATGGCAAAATTTGTAAACATAGACAAAAAACTGGTCAAAGCATCGTACCTTGCCAGTTATAGAATAGCTAAAGAAGGGAAGCCTCATACAATTGGCGAGACACTTTTACTTCCGGTCGCTAAGGATATAATCGAGGCAGTATTAGGCGAAAAGGCAGCAAAGGAAATCGAGAAAATTCCGTTGTCGAATGACACAGTAAAGAGGCGAATTGTTGAGATGTCTTCGAGTATTGAAGAACAGCTTTTACTTCAACTGCGCGAATATAATTATTTTGCACTGCAAGTAGACGAGAGCACAGACATAACAAATATGGCGCAGCTTCTTGTATTCATAAGTTTTGATTATCAAAATGAAGTAAAGGAAGAATTTTTATTTTGCAAACCTCTTGAATCAAACACTAAAGCTGAGGACATATTTAATGTCATAAATGAGTACATTATGAAAGCGGGAATATCATGGTCTAAATGTGTTGGTTTGTGCACGGACGGAGCAAAAGCTATGTCGGGTCATTTAAGTGGATTAGGAGCAAGAATAAAAAAAGTTGCTCCAGAATGCCAAAGTACTCACTGCGTTATTCACCGAGAAGCTTTGGCTTCCAAGGGTATGCCTGCCAATCTTAAGTCTGTTTTAACAGATAGTGTGAAGGTCATTAATTTTATTAAGGCCAGGGCTCTTAATTCACGGCTTTTCTCTTTGATGTGTGAAGATATGGGTGGAAAATATCTCCTCCTACATACCGAGGTTAGATGGTTGTCACGAGGCAAGATCCTAACTCGTCTATTTGAACTGAGGTCTGAAGCCTTTAGGTTTTTAATTGAACAAAATCATGACATGAAACACTTGTTCAATGATGAAGAATGGCTGTCACGATTGGCGTATTTGGCTGATATTTTTGAAAGGCTTAATATCTTGAACATGGGACTTCAAGGGCCGAGTACAACAGTGTTCACTACCAACGATAAAATATCATCCTTCAAGAAAAAGTTGGTTCTGTTTCGCTCTCAAGCACAGGACAAGGATTTCTCTGCATTCCCTACTCTTGCATCATTTTTGGAAGAAAATGATATTTCTCTGAAGCCAGAAGTGACTGATGATATCACTAGTCATATGGAAGCCCTTCAAACGAGTTTTGATAAATATTTTAATCAAGATTTTTCTAAATATGAGTGGATTAGAAATCCATTTTCAGGGAAATTTCCTAGTCACTCAAAAGAGTGTTTCATCGACCTTATAAGTGACAGCTCAATGAAAGAAGCGTTTAAAGAAAAATCTTTAATAGACTTTTGGATGGGGACAAAAACTGAATATCCATCTGTGTTCAAGCAAGCAATAATCTTTTTACTTCCATTTGTAACCTCGTACTTATGTGAATCGGGCTTTTCAGAACTGCTGTACATTAAAAATCAATACAGAAACCGCATTAGTGTTGAAGAGGACTTAAGAATCAAGTTGAGTTCAATCGACCCAGATATAGAAAATTTGGTCAAGAACAAACAACAACAGGGAGCTCATTAGGATCTGTTTAAATTTAAATGACTGTGTTCAATGAACTAATGACTAATGTAAGATTGTTTTTAATGTATGATACATTTAATTTTGTATCTAAGTAAATTCTATTTACATACATACAGTTGTAGAATACATTTTTATTTTCCTAAACATGACCAAATGTAAATTATATATTATATATAAATAAATAAATAAAAATATATATAAATATAACGTGGTACGTCAAAATCTCTGAAAATTTCAAGTGGTACGTGGTTACTAAAAGGTTGAGAACCCCTGCCTTATGTAGAAGTGGCATCTGCTAATTGTGCTGCTATGTGAAAGTATGGATGCTAGTCTCTGGAGAATGCACTAGGTCTTCCTAGGTTAATGACCAATATGCAACCCCATTAGAAAGAAAAAACTTAATATAAGTTGATTTCTTTTATAAAAAAGAAAATATATCAGATTTAAGAAAAGTAAAAAGTAAAAAAATTACACACTGCCAAATATTGTGATTCAATAAAAGTGTTCCACCAGTTATAGCATTTTTTAACTTTTTTGATTGGAACAACAAATTTGTAATTACATCATAAAATTTTCAATCTATAAAAGTAGCATTAAAAAAATGCTTACCCATCTTTCCCTAAAAGAAATACAGCTGGTATACTACAGTTTCTCTTTGTGTTATCGTCAATCATATCAATGAACTGATCATCATTGGATATATCACTATCACAAATAACAACAGCTAATACTCCAGAATATTCAGCTTGAACACATTTGCTTAGAAAGGAGCAACCTCTAAAAAACATAGTTATTGTTTAATATCATCAAAAAAAAATCTGAAAGAGAAGAGCATTTGACAGTACAGCGCCACTTATCCGGATGTCAAATCGGTTTTTTTCACTCTAAGCTTTCAGGGGAAAAATACATGAAAACCCTGCCATTCTCTAAGGGAGGTCGAACACCTGCTTCCTTTGTCTTTTGACATTCCAAGAAAAAGGGATCAACCAAGGCCATATCCAGATGGGGAAGCATCCCCGAAACAAATTGTGGATACGGCCTTGGGGATTAACCCCCCCTCCGCTCAGGTATTTTTGATTCAGTTATAATTAGCATGGGGAGAGAAGGAACTGAATAAAAGGATTAAGATTCTTTTTAGAGAAATTGGAGCGGAAATAAATTATTGAAACTAACATAAGAAAAATAGTTGAAGTACTGCCTTTCCGGTCAAGGGGTAAAGTAAAATTATCTCTGCTTAACCTTTTCACATGGGCGGTACAGCATATGTACCACGAAAAAACGTTTTCTGGCTGCGGCTGTGGTACACCTGTTGTACCGAGCCTCTTCTTTCCCCTCTCACTCTCTTCTCATAGGTGATAATCCTTTAATACAAGCCCACAGTCGAAGCAGTGAATGAACCTCACTGCTCTTCCTCTGGGGTCGGTCAATCAAAAATATTTGGCACATGCTTGTGTCCGCAGAAAAGAATAAGATGCCAAACTTGAGAGAATATTCAAAGTTTTTACATTTATTTAGTTGGATTGTTATATCATCGCAGTTTTTGAAAGTTACATATTACTTGTCAGTTTCACAAGTTTTAATACCGTTTATTTTAATTTCACAATTATTTTTAATCATTAAAAGTTTAATCATTTTTCCTTCTAATCATTAAAGTATCAATCATTAAAAATAAAAAAGGAAAGCAAAAGAAAGATACTATGGAAAAAGGATTAAATCAAAGTAATTTGTATTTAAATAATTTTGAATGATATCCGACAGGATTAAGAGAGCGTGATGCGCATGACTTCTTGTGTTTTAGGACATTTATACTTGTCAACTTCGTCGAGTACAAAAAAAAAAAAAAAAATGTCGCTTCGCTCCAAATATCTTTTGTATAACTTGCACTTTCACTTTTACCTGAAGCTTATTATATAATTTTAAATGAACAATTAAATTAAGCTGTATTTAGTGGATTATTATGAAAAATGAAAGTAATAAATAAAAAAATACATAGTTTTAAGAAAATATTCTTTTTCTTTCTTTTTTAAGAACAATTTTATGAACAAGTAATTTAAGGAAATTATTGGTTGAATTTTTAAAGAAATCTAAACATCAGATTATAAGTTTTATTAAGAAGCTGATCATTTTAAAAACATTTTGCAGATTTTAAATAACATCTCACCTAACAAAATGACTTTATACAAATTTTAACTAGACCTCCAAACCTGTTTCATAATTCTGCTGTTATTACGATTCGGATTTTAAGACATCTTCGTTTCTAAAAATTTTTATTGTAACGAAGTAGTTAAAAAAATAATTTTATAATAATTCATTTACAACAATATTAAATAATGTTATGAACATACAAAACGGCTTTCCTTCATAGTGAAACGTGATTTAATTGTTAAGCAATTTTTCTAACAAAAGTGTTTCAAGTTACATTAATGTTTCTCAAAGATTTTTGTCACTAATAAATACAAGTTTCTTAATGAAAAATTTGCAAATTTTCTGTAACTGCGAACATAAGCTTTATTCGGTCATGTTAAACTTAAAATATATATATATACACTCATGGACAAAAAAATTAGCACACCAAGAAGGAGTCGTCAAAATGAAACTAAATTTTACATACGTAATGACTACTTTGATATAAGTAAATGATTAGAAAATCAAAGAAAAAGGATCATTTATTTAGAGAAACAGGCACAAGGACGGAGAATTTAATACCCTGTTGGACCCCCTCTAGCACGAATGCACGATGCGATACGATCGGGCATTGAGGCATAGAAGTTCTGTTTGATGACTCGAGACATTTCGTTCCATATTTGCTGTAACCTTAATTCTAGTTCGTTCAAACTCGTGGGATGCCCATCTCGCCCTCCCAAATGATACCATATATCATAGATTCTCAATCTTTTTTTGCCCACCGCCCACTTTGAGAATATTTTTTTACTTGCGAATCTGAAATAGCAATTCAATATTTTTAAATGTGTAATATTATACATTTTATTCGTAGATAGGTTTTGACCCTATCCTATTTCTGTTCTTAAGGAAGACTTTTAATGAGAGAAATCAAAATGCATACTTAATTATATTGAAAAGTATTTTTGTTGAAATTTTCAGACATTGAATTCGTAACTTAACTAATGAGAAGGTTGAATTTGATGC
This sequence comes from Octonoba sinensis, assembly GCA_038502835.1. NCBI lineage: Eukaryota > Metazoa > Arthropoda > Arachnida > Araneae > Uloboridae > Octonoba > Octonoba sinensis. Next base: position 148,446,324 of record CM076598.1, read on the forward strand.
ATTTTAAGGATTTTGCTAATGTCAGGTTCGATTTTATGTAAAAACAATCGTAAGTCGCCGCGTTTAGTAATATATGGAACCTTTTTGGTTATCAATGTTGCTACAACACAATAGCCACGTGTAGCTAAATATGAAGGTGGGAATGCTAGCAGAAATCGTTGAACAATCGACCATAAACCTAATACTTTTGTTAGTACATAATCAGCATATTTAGTCTATTTTAGACTATATTTAATTAATCTGCCCATGCCCCTCCATGTTATATCAATGCCCCCTAGTTTTCTCTGGGTCTTTTACTGCCCCCTGAAAGTCTCAAACGCCCACAGGGGGCGTTATCGGCCACGTTGAGAGCCTATGCCATATATGCTCGATTGGAGACAACTCTGGAGATCGGGCAGGCCAAGGAAGGGTAGTAACAGTGTGGAGACAATCTTGTGACACCCTTGTTGTGTGAGGCCGAGCATTGTCTTGTTGAAAACTGGCTCCTGGGAGCCATGCCATGAATAGCAACACATGTGCGTGCAGGATGTCATGGACATACTGCTCGGCTGTCATGGTGCCATGGATCAATACTAGGGGTTACCGTGTATTGCAGGGAATGGCACCCCATACCATCACACCAGCTGTGGGAGCGGTGAGTCGCTGTAAAGCATTGGCAGGATTGAGGCGTTCTCCATGGGGTCTCCAAACACAAACACAATTGGCATCACTGCTGAGATTGACTCTGGATTTGTCGCTAAAGACGACTTGGTTCATTTCCGCCACAATCCAGTTTCCTCGTGTGCGGCACCACTCCAAACGGAGGAGTCAATGGGTGGGCGTCATGGGCAGCACACGTAATGGGCACTGCGATACCAAATGTCCTTCAGCCGGGCGCCTTCAATGGTTCGAGAAGACACAGGGCCCCCTAGTGAAGGTGCTACGTGTGCCTGGATGGCGGCCGATGAAGCAGTTGCCTGTATGCATGCATTTCTTACAATCTGGAGGTCTTCTCGATGACTGGTCTGTCAAAGACCTCCTGAGCCTGGTCTTCGTGTAAATGACATCTCTCGGGTCCACTGGTCCCAACACCTCCTCACAACACAATCACAGCGGCCAAATTGACGAGCTACTCGCCTAGCTGACCACCCAGCTTCCATCATGCTGATGATTCTCCCCCTCTCAAACTGCAACAGCTGTTCATATTATCTTCGAAAATGGCACAATGGCATGTCTACCTCAGCTCTTCCTTTGTAAACAATTCAGCACACTCAAACAAGCTTTGGTTACCTGTTTTATACTTCACGGAGAACGACGTAAAATACCGTCTACCGGTTACGTAATGCACAATCACGCCGCATTTCTAATCATTTGCATATCTCCCCGACATGTACCTTCAGGCCAAGTTTCATTACGATTCCGCAATTACTATTTCTTTGCTGAGTACGCAGGATTTTTGTTAGTTAATTTTTTTGACTTCCATGAGTGTATATTAAATGCAAAAATTCAATTAAGTCAAGTAATTTTTCTAATTTTCCAAGGACAGTTTTACGCAATTATACGTTTTATGAACAAGTTTTTTACAAAATCACTAAATCATTATGCATACCAAAAACAAGAACTATTTGTATTCCACAATTTGGCGTTAAATGGCACCTTTTCAGAATAATTGGTATTTATGGACGTTTTTCAACTTATTAATAAAAATTAAGTTTTTTTTTTTTCTTATCAATCAATAATAATGTAACCTAAAAAGTACAGAGATCGTTTAGAAAACGTTTTTTGTGTATGTTAAAAGGAACTCAAGCTGATTAGCAAATGTTTTTGTGCACGTAGAGGGTGCGGAACATAATCCTTTAACAATTACTTGTGATATTTCCAATCAGAGCCTCAGAAGAATGAATGGATGGTAGAACCAAGTTTGTATTTCCGTAAAAGTTCATGTTTTGATTTGAAGTAAATATCAGCTGAGTATTTCATTCTTCAGTGACTGACACCATAATGCCTCTTGAAACATTTACAAAAAGGGCATGTTGCACACTATAGAAGCATGATAATATAGAAGATGTACTTTATGTGAATGGGCAAGGAGCACGTGTTTGCTGTTTGCTTCTATTGAACTGCTCAGAGCCAGCAATTGTTCCTTTAGCTTAGGTTCTTTCTCTGACACTTGCTTTATTTGACTATGTTTTAGAGTGGAAATTCAGGATTTTTCCCCTCAAGTGTAGGGAATTAAATTTCTAAGACAATTTGCATTTATCACTGTGGCGTTCGTTAGTTGCATAGTGTTTATTATGCTTTTGTACTGCAAAAAGGTTTTTTTCCCTGTATACATCAAATCCTCTAGACTATTTTACAAACTGATCTTGCTTTACTTCTTTTTTTTTATTTATTTAATTTTTCTCATTTTGAAAGCTCTAATAACAAAATAGCAAAGAGAAAATTAGCATATTAAATTATGTTGTAAAAATAACATCTCTATTAAAATTGTATTAAAATATTATGCATATTCTGTGATTATTTGTTCTTAAATTTTAACAATTATAAACGGATACTTTGATAGGAACCGTGAGAGTATAGAACGGAAAATCAATGTAATTTAATGCACAACTAAAAAATAAAATTGTGGGGACGTGCTTCAGGATTACCTGGAACAACTTTATTAGTACATAAAATTGTGAGCTTTTTCAACTACTCCCCTCCTTTACAAGATGATTTTCTTCTCTAAAGTTTAAATGTCATGAAGAGTATCTATTTAATTGTGAAATACGTCCCTGCATTTCTTTGTATGTTTAATTATCTTAAATGAATTTTTACTTATTAGAATACAACCCAGCATTTCAGAGAATGCATAGGCTTTATTGAGATATGATAAAACCTAAAAAACTAAAAATTCTTTCCGATTTTTCATCGAAAGCAAGAGCCGTTTTTTTTTTAATTTTGGGATCACGAATTTGGGGTTCCATGATGTGTAATTGTTCTGGGTTTAGCATTTAGCCCCACTACTAAAAAAAATAATAAAATAAAACAGTAAACGGCGTTTGCGTCATTTCGCAAAATTTATACTTAAGACAAAACAGTTAAATACTATTTTTAAAGCCAAATAAGCATTTCTTTTCTTTTCAATTTAAACATTTTAACTTCTACATACTAATCAGTTTATATGTGCTAAAAATAGTATTTGTGTCTCATGTATATGCTTTTCTTCGTTTGCACGCGGAAAACGGTCATATGCTAATTAGCGAACTGCACTGCGTATAATTCAGCAGCAATCTTTTAGCATCTGCTTTAGGTTTACAATATTTCTTATTATTTTCTAAACAGTGAACAGCAAAACGCTTATTAGGCCTAAATACAGATATTTCTTTCCAAGACTTTGGACCCCACTTCCCGAAATTTATGGCTTTATTACTATGTATTCAATTTATGGCTTTATTACTATGTATTATGTATTCAGCACTATTAAGGTGCTGAATACAAGCATTATTTACACACTATTTTCCTCTCATAAAATTTGCCCGTAGAAGAATAAAAGAAGTAAAGATTGTACTAGCATGTGGCTCCCATTTGCCTGTGAAAAATTATCTTATGTAATTGTAGTGTTTTCTTGCATATAATTAATTGTGCAGCATTTTTTTATCACCTGATATAATTTCTTTTTTAATGGTAAAAAGGACAAAATATATTGAGTAAAAATAAAAAGCTATTTTCTCCAAAGTTCCCACCCCACCCCTCCTCTAAAAAGAAACAAAAATGTTTCAATTAGAAACAAAATGATTAAGGAAAAATTTGAAAGCTCTATGATTGACATTTAAAATGGCACTAAGTATGAAATCCTAGGTTACCGTCACCTGAAATACTCACCAATAATAATCAAAGACAGCCTTAAGACTTGTACGGCCACATTGGGAGTACTTTTGTGGGGTTTCTTTTCCGGATTTGTTGCAATTTTAGTAATCCCCTCCCAAACTTGGTCATGGAGAAATGTCACCAAGACCTAAAATTTTTTTTGTTGAGTAGTTCATAATTTTGCAGCAAAATACATATGAAAATGTGCATAAGTGATACATATATACATATATATTTTTCAAAATGAAAACCTATGTTTTGAGGTGCACATGGAAAGTTTGCCACCTTGCAAGCTTTTTTTTTTAAAAGCTTAATTTTTTTACCTATAAAAATTTAAGCAACGGCGCTTTAATGCAGGGGAGGGAGTAAAAAAATTTAAAGCACAACTCAAGGGTGCCCTTTTTAAAGAAAACATGGTTCCCTTTTCGGAGTTCCCCCTGGCGGCCCCTTCATCCTGGAGTCAGCACTGGTAACCCTTTACTACGGAATTGACAGCAGTCAGATTTTCAGAGAGTGGAGTTCGCGCCTTTTGTGAGATTCCCGCGCCGGGATGGGTATGAAATGAAAAATCTTCAGCCGTAGGGAGATGAGAAAGTACATTTCATCATAGCCATTGGGTAAAGGTTAACTTAATTTCCAGGAACAATGTTGAAAAACTCACTTGACTAAAAGGAACTGTGCACATCGCAAAATGATCACGTCATTTCATATTGTCCACACACGTCCTACAGGAAGCTAAAGGAACTCACATTTTTCTAATTACGATCTGTAAGTGTAGAAGGTGTTTTTAAAACATGTCTGGGAAGTGCAAAATAGTAGTGTTATCTTTAGGTCAGAAAATAGAAATTGTTACAAGATTGAAAAAAGGAGAATAGAGAAACAGCATTTGAATAAAGGCATTGGCACATGAACTGTGTCAGATATTTAAAAAAAACAGCAATGCAATTTTAAACTTCATATCAGTTTTTTACAAAAAAGAAGGGAACTAAACACTGAAAGGAAAACTATAAAAAGAGCAGAAGACTATCAATAATTACTTTACATCACAATGATGTTTTTTATAGTCAGTACAGTGTACAAATCATTTTATGTATAGTGCTACTTCTGTATCACTTTTTGTGAATACTAAAAAAAGTTAAAAATGCAGAAAAAAAGGAAAACACCTTGCAAACACGCCCTTTGTAGTGTGATAAAATATGCAGGGGTGCCACTCTTCAAAAAGTTTTAGACTGAACTTTTCACCATGCACATAATAGCCAAATCACTTAATTTTTTTTACAATTATGCGGATTTTTTAAAGGTATACACATAATTGAATGTAACAATATTTTCTTCAAAAAAGCCGAAAATTCTTGCTTTCTGATGTAAGAATACCATTCAATATATTTAACCAAACAGTTTCGCAGGGAGATCAAAAGAAGGGCACAATATATCTTAACTAGTCCGCTAGACTTCGAAAATTGGTGCTATAAAATTCCGACAGTTGAAGGGGGTCTGGGGGATTCTCCCTCGGGAAAATTTTGAAAACTATATGCAAAATAGTGCATTTTGAAGCCTTTGGAGACACATTTCAGATTGTAGAAGTATTAGGAAAAAGAAAGAAGCATAATAGAAACATTTTTAAAATTTAAGCGCTTTTACTCATAAAAATGCAGTACAAAATTGGCATTTTTCTTTTATCTAAGGGGCAGGACCCCACATTTTTTTCTAACGCCCATATCAAAGAGCCCTGTGTCTGCCTTCTCGAACGACACTTATAAGCTCGTCCTTCTCTTCCCAAAAGGATGCTTTGAAAATTTGTAAAAGAAAAACTTTTGGTACCATTTGAGCATACGGTATTTCATGATTACAAGGGGGGAGGGACCTTGACTTTTTAAAATTTAAATTCTAAAATTTTGACAATGCGAAATTTTCTGCCCCCCTACTTAAAATTTTAGAGTTTCCAACAGTTAATACAAATAAATAATTATATTCATTGGTTTTAATCGTTAGCAAAATAGCTGATCAATCATTAAATCGGAGCGCGGAACTAAGATTTTAATTTTCTTCCAAAAGTTAAATTCTCTTAATTAATTATTTTTCTTTTCTTTCTTTCTTTCTTCTTCGCCCTTTTTTTTCATTTTGTGCATCACAGCTGATTTTGCCGCCCCCCCAAAAGTGCCGCCCGGGGCGCGGGCCTCGGCTTGCCCGCCCTAGATCCAGCACTGCATATCATGGTTTTAAAGATATCAGGGGTGGTAGCAGTAAAGATTTGCATTTCCTGAAATTTCAAAAAAAAAATTCCTGAACATTGATTTTTTTTAATAGGTACTAAGGTACTGTAATGTCAGCCATAAAAGACGAAATGTGATTGCACTTTTTTAACGTTGTACTTTATGAAAAATACTGGGATCAAACAGAAATGGATAAAACTACTTATTTTAACTAGGGGTCGCAATAGGACAAACAGAAAAATAGTTTTAAAAAATCGTGTACTATTTTAATAAAATGTGTGGATTATTAAACGAAATAATGCAATAACATCTAAATAATCATCAGAATGTTAAAGAAATGTTATTAAAATTATTTACATACATTTAATACATTTATTTTGCCTACTTTAGTTTATTATTTCCTGCATCATTCACGGGTTTTGCTGCTTCATTATCTTGCATAATTTTTCGTTTTATTACTGCTTGCAGTCTTTTGTGTCCATCTTCTAGGCAAAAAGTGCAGAAACGACAAAATTCGGATTCACGAATTTTGCGTAATTGATCGAGTGGAGCTTGTTTTAACAAAAATAAATTAAATGTAATATTGCAAGAAATTAAACCGCAGAAACTTATTTTTATTAATTCAGAATAAAAGCAACAATTAACAAGAGACATAACTGCAAAAACGAACCCTTTACAAAAATCGCAATCGCAAATTGAAACTATACATTTCCGATTGTCATTGCATTTAATTTCCCTTCATTTTAAATAATTTGTGTCTAAAAATCCGCAGCAAAAACGTTCCCGATATTTCTCTGAAAGTATGGAGGTCGACTTGCACGAGGGTTTCTGTTTATTTGTCTGAAAGTTGGAGGTTCGGCTTACATGCGAATCAACTTATACGCAAGTATAAACGGTAAAATTTTGATAAAAATAAGAACATTTTTTATTTGTTTACTTCTTAATTAAACCTACAAAATAAGTGAAATGAAAAAAATACACGATTCCCGTAAAGGATGCAGAAAGATTTCGCAAAAAGGAACGCATGCGTTTCTTTGCTTGCACATGGAAATTAGGCCTACGTAATTTTTAAAGTATTACTCCAATTAAACAAGAAATACACGTGGTTGCAATTTAAAGGGAAAAAAATAAAATGAGGGTAAACAATTTAGGGAGATTGAGCAAAAAAATTTCCGGTATTTGTGGAACTCTACCATTCCTGAGATATAAATGAAAAATAAACCTTATATGACAAGAAATTGTTTTCCAATGCAATTAGCAATTGATTCAATAACAATTTGACTAAGAATTAAAACAAAAATCCCATATTTAAAAGCTAAAAATCAAGTCATTGACTTTTAGACGAATGCCAGATTCGCGAATTTTCCGCAATGTAGATTACATGAACAGTGTAGCATTATTTCTCTAAATAGTGAATGCAATGAGGCACAAATTAAATAGGAAAATTTTGTTTATTATTTTAATTCAAAATAAAAGCTCAGCAAAAAACGAACACTTTACGAAAATTCTCAATTGTGAAAATGAAACCTTTTCACTCAAAGCAGATTTAAAAACACGCATATTTCCGAACTTATTAAACATCAGGCTGATTATATCCTTAAAGAAATCTTTGGGCATTGAATCTCCGAATAGTTCACTTGTTTCCCTTACCTAAGCCGCGACAGCGCAAGCTAGCGCCGTTTTCCCATTTTCTCTTCATATAAAAAAAAGATGCAAGAAAAATGCGGGTCAAAGACGAGCATAAAATAATTTTGCGTATCGATTTTTTATATATTTTACTCGATTAATTATTTTTTCTCCCGCGATGAAAATCACGCGTCCCAGGGGACGCGTAATATATATTTTTTCGTATCCCCGTATCCGATTTTTGCGTATTTGACGCGCTATAGCGCGTCCACTTTCCTTGGGTTTTTTTTCACAAGACACATGATTTTTTTTAAATGTTTTCTTCCTTTTATGTGAATTAATAAATGCTTCTGTTCCAATTATCAATAGTAATCGGCATCGTCGAAAATATGGAGTAAATTAAAAAGAATTATTTAAAATTGCCAATATCGGTAATTTTAAAAATTTTGAAAATACCGAATTTCCGGTATTACAATGCGGAAAAACATCGGAGTTCTAGTGTATAACCAGAATACAATCACCTTTGGTTCATTGTTTTCTAATTTTGATAACAATCCAAGTTAGGGGTTTGTGTTCGCATTCAATTTTTCGATCGAGATTTTTTTAAAGGGTTCATTTTTTCAAAAGAGATTTTTGTTGATTGTTTGCTTTCGTTCCTTCTTTCTAATTTCAATAACAATTCAAGTTGACGGGGGCGAATATTCAGTATTTTTTCAAGCCAGAATTTTTATTTTACAATTTTTTTAAACCAATAATTTGCGAGACGAAAAGTTCCGTTTGGATCATTGTAAAAAGACGGATTTCCGTCTCCAGGACGGAAGAATGGCAGCCCTGAAAATATGCACTACTGTAAATGCCAGTCCTAAACATGGAAAATATGCGAAGGAAAGCTGCCTAAAAAACCTAGCCCTATTTGGGCTTTAAAGTTGTCAACCCAATTATCCGGAATTTTCCTTAACCGGATCTACCTCGATCCTGACCAATCCGGATAATCGGCGTTCTACTGTATTTATATTATGCAAACAATACATTTTATTTACTATACATTAAAAGAATATGGAATAAAGAATAGACATGAATACAGAGAGTAAAAGAATAAAATATAGTTTCATAAATGTAATAGCTAAATAAAAATATTACTGTTATTTGTTTAGTTTTATAAAGCATGTCACTTTTCTATTTGCCTAAAGCCAAAGTATTTAACACTACTAAACACTAGTATGCAATTCAAACTTTCACTGTGGTTGAAAGCAGTTTTGTCTACTGCTGAACATTTCTCCCATCAACATCTTGGATGTGGGCCTCATTGACAGAACGTCTGTCAGGTTGAAATTTTTGCAATATACAGCTATATATCCAGAAAAAGTTGACATTTTCTGGACTTCCAGGTATTTCTTTTTATATACATATGATTCTCCAGATTTCAATGCATTTTATGTATTAGAATAATGTACAGAATATATAAATCACTAAATTTGGTGTTCAAAACAGATCAAAAAAAGGTTTTATCAAGAACTGAATGCATAACTTACCCTCTATCTATCAATGCTACATTATTTCTAAGTTCTAATCGATTAATAGGTGCACTGCATCCATGAGATGGTTCAGCTAGAACTAAGCCAACATTGTTCAGACTTTTATTCTAAAACAAAATCATATAAAAAGTGAAATGAACTTTGCATATTGCTCACCAATTTAAAAAAAATTATGAACTTAAAAATCTTTCTCTAAAAACACTTAGGCAAAAATTGTGACATTCTTATAAATAAAGTTTTAAACTTTTATAAATATGTGAAATATTTCAAAAAGCAGTATCAAAATGTACTAACAATCATATGTAAGACCATCACAATCATGGCAAATAATTATAATCATTAAAAATAAAATTCTAAAAGTTTTATTTTTCAGGGAATGAAAGCATGCAGGTGGTGCTACTTGACACATATATTAAAGCATACACCTGCACAAAAATAGATGCCACTCAGTGGCATGGCACCTCAAAGCTAACAATCAGTGACAATGAAAATAAGAGAGATTATGTGATATAAGCCACAACAATATGTTTAACATGTCATGAGAAAATTTTATTTCAACTGAAATCAGTTTATCATTAGAAATGTGATGTTTGCTGAAAAATGAAACTTTGCATCATAAATAAAAAAAACTTCTCATTTTTGTACTGTATGCTTTATACTGTTTAGGAAATAATAAATAAAACACACATAGATGCTAAAAAATTATTGCACAAGCCATTATTGCTTAGTTATTCTACTACATATTAAAAATGATGATTTTAGGCAATAAACATAAGCATAATTTCGCCCCCCCCCCCAATTATATTACATAATTTACTCAAAAGTAAGTAATCCTTATTGTATAAAAAACATTTTGTAACAATACTAACATGAAATAAACATAGTTCATCAATAACGATAAATGTTATCAATATGAAGGAAAAGAAGGTCGTTAAAAATATTGATTGTTACGTACCTTAAAAACAGGATGTGATAGAAACAAAATACAACCACTGCCTGCATACAGTAACTAGTACACATCTGTTACAGCTATCTGTTTTGCAGATATCGAAACTGTCTCACGCAGCATAATCAATATAATTGCATCAACTTAAAGGCTTAAGCATTTTTAATTGCAAATATATAATTTTTTTTAATACTATTAATAAAGCAACTTTTGACAACTAATTGAGCAACTTTTGACTCTTGATTTAAAAATACTTCTTGGCGGCACAGTGGAACATGTTGATGAAGTTACAGTGGGACATGCGTCAACCTATGAACGTCCTTCCCTAAGTAAATGTATGATAAGTCATAAGTAATAGATAAAAATTAATAAAACAAAGGTACCTGCATTGCAGCTCTTATTCACAGTACGAAGGCGGAAATGCTGCAAAAGCTTCATAACAAAATAAGCCACTAATTATTTATGAAATTTTGCTATACCTCTGTGAAGATTTTGCTACTTCCCAAGGTGCTGCAATGCAGTTTGGGAATTACTGCTTTAGTGTTTAATATGATGTTACATATTATTAGGGATGAAACGGATATTCGGCAACTATCCGGTATCCAGCCTATTTGGCTAATTTTTAACTATCCTATTCAACCGAATATCCGATCCGGCCAATGACTAAATTATGAAGTATCCTATCCGGCTCTGCAAAAAATATCTGAATGTCCGGCATGTTAAGAAATGTATCAGGCGGGATATCCGGTCGAGTATCCGGCAGTAATTTGGGGAGGAAAGTTTTCCATTATATCCTTCCAGAAAATTTTCAGTGCCAAATAAAGCTAAATTTATACTAACATTTTGCACGACATAAAACTTTTGATATTTCCTTTCATTGATCAATTTCAGCTTTTCAAGCAAAAATAACTGGTTATAACTTCGACTTCCTTTTGAATATTTATGGAATAAATTTTGACTTAGTTTTACTTAATTTTCGTAGGTAGGTAAATTTTTTAATAATAATTAGGCATTTCCCAATTTAAATAATGAAAGAGCACTCACAGAAAATGCATAGGCCTTTTCTCTAGCTAGGCGAGAAAAAGTAATGAGATGTATCAGGACCTAATAGCATCACTAGTAGCCTGAATTATTGAGATACTTTTCCTCATGCACAACAGTAAATTGCAACCTAGAAAGTTTTCCACTCAATTCTCTGACTTAAGATGAATCACTTGTTTTTAAATTCTACTTTCTTTGTATATTAATTCTTCTTCTTCATGATATGTGGGCTGCCACCAATGAATGTGTAATAGAAATCAATGATGATATTCTAGGATGAAATGGTAATGGAACAAGCATATTTTCTAGAGGGAGAAGGAGGAATATCAGTATTTTTTGACACTACCTTGAATTAAACGGAACCTGCATCTGTAAAACTCGGATTTTTATGATTCTATAGTACACATTATATCCATGTTTCAAGCTTTTCAAATGGGACACACACAAGCTCAATTAGTGGACACCTAAGATTATACTATACATCATGCGTATACAGTCTATCCCGGTTAATCGGACCATTTCGGGACGCCGTCATTTTGGTCCTATTAGGCAGCTGGTTCAATTACGCGGACATGGCCTGTGTAATAAGACCGAACGTACTATAAGCTATGTATTAAAGTGTTTTATTATGGTTATTGTGAGGCACACATTTATGGCCAATATACAAACAAGAAATAAAACACTGTTTACTAAATTTATTTAAATAAGTTTAATTCGACTGTCAGCAGGTGAAAGCACAAGTCAAAGAAGCCTTTTACATGAGTTCAACACTTTATCGTACTGATTCAACAATACGTTCAGATGTAACAGACCAATACACAACAGCTATTAAAATTTCCTTTAAAAAAATTTTTTTTTAAAAATCGCTAAATTTACTATCAAAGAATTTTGTTCAAATTATTATTTAATTTTAATGTACGTGCTGACTGCCGAGCGGAGTAAATTCGAAAATTCACTTAAATTTTGATGTTTGCTTTAATTTTACAGCCATCTAGTAGGAATTTTGTCAAACATCTTCTTAGTAAATATTGTTGGATTTTATTTAAAACTACGGGAATTGTAACTAATGTTTAATAAATTATTTGTTATGTTCTTTAAATTTGTTCTTTGTGGGCAGCTTATGGCTCCTGTTTTATTCTTGCTTTCATTTCTCTGGTCTGATTAAATGGATTTCTGGTCCCAATAAGCGAATAATATTAGGCTTATGTAGTAGGAAATGTTTTGGTTCTGTAGAGTTTGGTCCAAATAAGCGGCTAGTCCAATTATCCGGGGTTCCAATATAGGGGATTCCATCATATCCTCCTGAGACCTGGCATCCAATAAGATGGATGTTTTGCTTTTTCTCCCTGTTGTGATAGATATTATTTTAGCAAACAAGACCTCGACTGAAATTAGAAAGGAGGAATAGGAAATCACTTTTTAACTTTGATCATTTGGAAACGGCAGTTTATTTGTTTACAATATGGCAAAGATGAGTCAAGTTGGAATTCGGCTTTCTCACATTTAATTCTCACATTTGATTTTCACATTATTTTTTTCTTTTTTAATATTGTTCTAGGAGTTTTATACAAGTTTGATCTCTTTTTGAATGTTATCAGTAATTAATAAAATTTTTTGTTTATCTATTTTTGTGTAAGTATCACAAAGTGCTACTGTAGTTATGACCTCAACATACATTCAAATGGATATGCAGCCCAGAAAAATTTAAAAATTCAAGTTTATTAATTTTTTGAAAAACATCACTTTTAATGCCCAATTAATTGTTCTGAAAAACTAATAGTTGAGAGAATATGTGTATTTTATTTTGCTCGGATCTCAGGAGGTTATATATATAGTTTTAGTTCATTTTTGTGAAGAATGTGAAAAGAACCTGAACAGGCTATTCTGAGCCAGACAAAGTTCTTTTTTTTTTTTTTTTTGTGATTTCTTTGATGCACAGAAGTGATTTGAGAGAAATCTTTTCTACCAAAAGGGCTTCCAAGGGTGCATACAGAACATTTGCATACAGAACAGAAGAAAACAGGAAAAAGTTTTAAATAGAACACATAAGTTCATTTGGAAGATGCTAAAGATTGCTTTTTACATGAGAATATGATGCAACAGGTATCATTAAACGAATGATTTCTGAACATTTCACTTAAGGCTGCTCTCCAGTCAGAAAAAATTTTCTCCTCAGGCATAAGATGGCTTTCTTCCAAGGCTATGGAGGGGAGTGTGTCAACCCCAAGTGATTGACATTTCAACGACCAATGAAATGAACGATAATTCTTGGAAGAAGGGTCTAATGTCCCCTACATTTGACCTGTCACTTGAAGCAGCAAGACCCCCTGCTGCCAAGTAGGGATGTAACGAATAGTGATTTGGCCGAATAGCCGAATACCGAATATTCGGCCATTTCTTCCAGGCCGAAGCCGAATATTCGGTCCTTTCTTCAAGGCCGAATAGGCCGAAGCCGAATATTCGGCTAGGCCGAATATTAAAATTTCTAGAAAATCGTTGTAATCGAAAGTATTTGTCAAATTTAAAATTATTCACACAGTCAAACACCAATTACACACAATCTATGATGTATGATTTAATTCTGTGTGTTAAGAATTTAGAACGATTTAAAATTAATCTATTTTCCCTATTGTTTTGAATGTAATAAAACTAAGAATTTCACCCACAAGCTAAATAGAAATGACAGATTTTACGGTAGTAAACATTAGCATTATTTTGCTATTTATTTAATTGCAATGAAAAAAATACTAGTGCTTAGTGAACTTTTTTACCTTGCTCAAAACTGTTTTATCAAGACATTTTAAAAGTTATAAGAGTTAATATTTTTATTTTAAGGGGTTTTTTACATACCTATTTTTAAAAGATCTATTAAAACTTAATGCACTTAACTGGAATGTTTTTATTTTCAAAAGCCCCAATAACTTATGCTGTCTAAATATTCATGATATATTCTGGGCTTTTCAGATTTATCTCTAACCCAATATTCACAATAAATCAGTCTGCCCAAACAAAGTCTGGCTTCCACTTTGTTAATAATAACGAAATGAATTTATCATATTATCTATTATAATTAACTATTGGCAGCTTTTGGGAGCAAATGCTAAATATAAAATACAATATTACAACTTTAAAATGTGTTTTTGCTCAGTCGAGCCTAAAACAAGATTTAAAAAAGTAGGTTATTCTAAATCATTTTTATTTCTTAAAACTATAGTGGACTAATGTATCCTTTTGCAATAATTATAATACAATTTTAAATGTTTAAAATCTACTAATTTCTTTAGTTTTTTACTTTTTTACTGCAGCAGAGCTATTCGGCCGAATAGTCCATCAATATTCGGCCAGGCCGAATTTGACCTTACCCAGTATTCGGCCAGGCTGAATATTCGGCTGGGTGATGAAATGACTATTCGGCCAGGCCCAATACTCGGCCAAAGGGCCGAATACCGAATAGTGGCCGAATATTCGTTACATCCCTACTGCCAAGTGTAATCAAAGAAATCAGCTCACAGCATGCACATGTCCACTACACAACATTGCTCCTTTACCCATTCCAAGATAGATAATTCTGTGTGGTTGAAAGTTGAAACTAAAAGAAAAAGTATTGCTACACGGCATTTTATGGTTCCTGTGATGTTATCCTTTCATTTTCCCGAATTGCTTGTAAATTGCATATTTAATGCTTTAAAAATGAAATTGTAAAGCAAAACTTTTAAAACAAAGATTTGTCTTTCCGGGAACTTGCTTCTAGACCTTATTTAGACAAAGTGATCAATCAAAATTTGATAAAGTGCTTGATTTTCAGGAAATCTTTTTTTAAAATCTATTTATAGAATAGTGCTCCTAGTTATCTTTACATAAAGAGCGCTAATTCGATTCTTGTATAAAGCTTAATGGGTGAGTTAAGAGCAGAAGTTTTTGCATTAGTATGATTAAAAAATAAATGAATAAATAAAAAGAAAAGAGCCAACATACACAAGAAATAGAGATAACCTAAGCAACAAGATTTTGCTCAAAACTGGAGCAGCAAAGGAAAATTTCTTGGGCTCCACTGCTCTATTTTCTTTCCTCTTTTTTTTTTTTTTTTTTTTTGTATAGATAAAACTAAATGTGAATGTTTGAGTTTCTTTATTTTATAGAATTTATTTTGCATTTTATTTTATTTATTTATATATACTTCTTAAAAAAAATGTGTTTTGCTAATTATTGCATATTAAATACTTGATCAATATGATAAGATTACCATATTTATATTATTTCTTTCTTTTGTATTTTTGTTATTTAAAAAAATATTTCCCAAATCATTTCTTGAATAAAAACATTCTGGTTTTCTTTTTTGGAATAGTGGTTCGGAGCAGTTTTCTTTTTCTCTGACAAAAAAAGAACTTTTCAATTTTGCGTTTAGTTCTGCTTCATTGGCACTTCAATATGTAGTCAATTAATATGTGTTTTCATAAGCGTGCGCAGAGCTTTAGCAATGGGGGAGGGGATCTACTGCGCTAAAGGGGGCATCAAGGTGCCAAGATTTCAGAATACACCCATTCACCCATAAGATGGGGGTTTAAGATGCGTCTCCAAGGAAACTGATGACAAGTTAAACACAAAGAAGCATACCTATTGAATCTAAACGCAAAAGAGCTTGTCAGTATTGTATTGGCGTTCATTTTCTGGATTTAAAACAAATTCTGGATTTAAACACCTCAAAGGAGCTTTCTAAAACTTAGTCCAACTTTCTTCATAGGTTAACATTGCTTTCGAAAATTTGAAACTCTGACTGAAGAGCAGCCTTAATTGCAGTAATCATTGAATTTGTTACAGAAGAAAAAGTTATAAAAGATATTTTACAGCTATTAAAAACTAAAGCAATTTATATTTTAATCATTCCATACTGAATTCAAATGCTTGGGATAATCATTGACACTTTGAATTATTCTTAGTATTTTTATTGCTCAATATAATCATAACTTGTGAATACAAAATAAAGTGACAAAAACATTTAATCTCAATACAACATAACCTTTTAAAATGTTCCCAATTTTAAAACTATTTATATCACCATTAAATATTAAGCAAAACTAAACAACCTCAACTATATTGTGGCAAGATAGAGTACTTAGCTAAGAAGTTTACTCACAAAAGGAATTCCAAAATCTTGAGCAGGTCTCACTTTAAAAGTGTAATGCAGTGTTTCAGGCTCAACAATTTCAAAATAAATATCTTCTTTACTAGGTTTACCATCTTCAAAAGCTTTAAAAAATAATAATCATCATTTTTTTCTTTAAAAAATTGCTTAAATAAAGCTTACAAAATCACAAAAAAACAGTAAGACAGAAACAATAAAAGCTTTAAAAATAATAATTAAAAATATAATGGTCCAATTCATGGTGTTTACAGCAAACATTTGTGCATCCACATAAGGAAAAGCTTTTTAAAATATAAGTTCATAAGAATCAAAATTTTATACTTCACTTTAAAAAATCATAGTCTAATTCAGCGGTTCTCAAAGGGTGTTCCATGGAACTCTAGGGTTCCGCAGAAGGATGGCAGGGGTTCCGTTGGCAAGTTATTATTATATAAAATTATGTTCAGTAAATCATGTTCAGAAAATGTTTTATGATGAAATTTTGCTGAAAGTGGTAGTTAATTCCCTGTCTGAAAATAAAAATATATTTGGAGGAAGCAAAATAAAAAAAAGACTGTTCAGAGGGTTTTTAAAATTAGTTAATTAATGTAAAAATTGTAAAATGACTTTTTGCTCTGATTTAGAAGACTCTGAAACTCTATTAGGGTGGTTCAAAGAGACTATACATCGTTTGATGGTGAAAGGTTGACAATTATATGATAATGGCCAATCAGCAAAGAAGGGAATTTTTTTGGTTTTGTTGTACATTTGATATGATCACCAAAAGGAGTCAAAGAGTACGGTTTAGCAAACTTTTTTTTTTCTTTCTACATGGGCTACGTCATTCACTTTTGCAAACCTAGTGCATTTCCCGGAAACTGGCATCTATTTTTTCAAGTTGCTCCATAATCGGCGGATGCCACTGCCCCATGAGAATTTCAACGTCTAGTTTCTTCACTAGGAGGTGAAGCACTTACGATGCGAACCTGCACTAGGACTCCGACTCTGATGATTTCAAAACTGAACAAGGAATTTAATTTAGCCAAGAGTACCCAAGCAAAATAGATACTCAGGGGTTCTTTATGTGCAGGCACTATTCTGAATCTTGAGAATCTCCCAACATGGTCAGGATTGAAACCACGATCTGGGGCGTACGAGGGCCGCTCCTTATACGTCGCCACCATGAAAGCTACTTTTAGTAAACAACAAACTAAGGTTGTGATGATGGCACTTTTACTATAAAACAATTATTTCCATTTGCCTCTTGTTCATATTAATGGTTCACAAAAGTTTGAAGCTTGTGTGCACAATCATGTCTTATTTGTTTCCTGTTTATGATTTTTACACTAAAAATTACATTTTTCTGCTGAACAATACTTCATCAACTTAACTCAACTTTCACATCAATGCGTCATTGACATTACTCGAACAGCACATTAGTTTTGAATTTTTTCGTTTTCAATCCGATATAAACAATACAAAGAACAATATTCTTAAACAATAATTTTATCAAAATGGAAAAAATCAATTGGGGACATAAAACTGACCATACGGAAAGCTGTATTTGGACCAGAAATACTATAAAATATATCAGGGTTCGTACGCTTTGTGCAAAACCAAAAATAAGGACTTTCTAAGGAGTTTTTAAGGACCTACAAAAAAATTTAAGGACCTCACAAATTTTTCGAAATATACAAACTTATGTTTATTTCAAAAGGAAGCATTATTGAAAGAGGAAATTGATTTAACATTGTATTTTTATTAGGAACAAACCCACAAACACTTTTCTGGAGCTCTCTTTGACTTGTTGCTGTTCCAATGTCCAATACAGTCAGGGAGAAGTAATTATTGGAGATAGTAATAAGAAGCACACAACACAAGTATTAATCATATATAAGCAAATTATAATGATAAGAAAAATTATCAAAAATGGTTAGTGCTATAAAATACAAGTTAAATGAAAAACAAGTTAAATAAAAAAATTGTTAAAGAAAACGCTGCACTTTGTCTTGAGAATTTGTGTTTCATTTAGATTTTTTTTTTTTTTTTCATTTTACTTAACTTATGTTGCCAGCATCTCAATTTAGGCTTACTTAAATTTTTATCTCTGCCATAAATAATTTTTTTAAATTATTTAGAAGAGCTCACAAAAATTCAGAAGAAACTTTTTCAACTTGAGAAAAATATTTCATTTTGGAAACAGCATACATTATTCGCTTAAAACTTTCTATATTACCCTCAAATAGTAACTACCAAAATTTAACTAAAATAAAGTTTCAAAAAATTGAACACTTCTCTTAAACAAAAAATAAAACAAGCAGCCTACAGGCTGCAAATACGAAAACAACTGTCAACATTTTAAATAATTGATATATTTACAGGATGCAAAAAGATAGAAGTCTCAAAAGCTGCGTGCAATTTTCGGCGAAGCACATGTTAGATGTTAGCAAGTTTCCGAAAAATAGGTTTTTACATTTTCGTGTTATAAGTTATGAAAATTCATATTAATACATGTCTTTTTAAAAAGTTTCTTGAAAAATTTTCTTGTTTTGTAGTACAATCCCTTTAGATAAAAATACTTGTACATCAGCTTGAAAAACCGGATCTTTTTGCATAAAATCGAATTTTCGAAGTTCACAAATAAAAACAGAAAAACTAGGGGAAAACGAGGGCGTTTGGCAACTACGGTGTATAGGTTTAAGAAGAGGTTGATTCCTTCAATTTACTGCAAATTAAGGAATTTCACAAGATACAAATTTCGATTAACGCAGTAAATATCCATCCTCTCCCACACAACAAAACCCCACAGCAAACGATTGCGAAGCCAAATTGGTCGATAAAAATTTACTAAATATTAAAAAATTGCCTTTAAAACAAATTTTCGATACGGGAATTTATTTGATCTAAAAACAAATAATGGGAGAACAAACTGTTTGTCGAAAGATCAGCTGAAAAGCGATCGGGAGAGTTGGCAACTCGGCGCTTATTATAGTGTAAGACGTAAGAAAAATGATAATAAAAATAAATCCTTCTTTTACCTTTAACAGTATAAATAAGCGATAATCATACATGCGATTGGTCAAACGCAAAATAAAGCTGAAAGTTTTTTTCTTTTTTGCCTACATATTAGTTAAATGTATCTGTTTTATTGAGCTAGATGTCAACAATATGCTTCTTTGAAGTATAAATTTAAAAAAAAAAAAATTCAAAAGCAATATTTATTTACTGATTACTTGTTAAGAGCTGCTACTACTTGCTTTATTGATAATTGTTTAGAATGTAGATGATTTAGTAACAATTTTCATGCAAAAAAAAATTATTTACTTTGTAAACTTGATAAATAGTATCGAATCAAAAATTTGAGATCCCGAAATTTGGCCCTTTATCGAAAATTCCCGATTTCTGTTTATTATTAATTTTTTCCCCTCGAGTCCTTAAAAGACCATTTTTCAAATTTTATTCCTTTTTCTTTTCTCTTTTAAAGCAAAATGAGGGAACTTGTGTGATTTGTTTCCTGTGATCTTAAATGGTGCCCAGTTACGGGGCACCACACTGTTAAAAATTTCCGTAAGAAAATAGTAAAAAAACCATTTATTTGATTGTTATTTTACCATATTTAATTATAACAGTTGAATGACCATTAAAAGGATGGTACTCAAACCGCTGATTGCGAAAAAAATTGTTTATTCTCTGTTTATCCTAAAGAACGTTTAACTAACCGTCATTTTCAAGCGCTCAATAAGAATCGGATGTCCATCTTGGTTACGAAACCTTCCCAGTCGTACGTTGTCGTTAAAATAGGAATACGGATTTATCAGTTAAAATCTGCATGTGCATATAAAAAAAGAAGAAAAAAAAGTGGCTTAAGCAGTGGTTACTAAATAGAAACACGTAAAACAAATACAGACGTAAATCAAAAATTGGAGACATCGGATTTCCGAACTGTTTGCGAATGAGCGAACCCATCATTTGAGCTGCTGAAGCTCGTTTGTATTTTAATTTTTTCAGCAAATAAAATGATTTTCGTTAATATACAATATATTTAGACTAAAAATGACATTGGATCCAATCAAAAACTGAAATCTCAATTTTAAGGCAGTTTGCCTGTTGGAAGAGGATTTATTGATAAATAAACGGCCGCTTCACGTGGTGTTGATGGCCGAATGGCTAGAGAGCAATGTTGGTATACCATACACGTAGGGTTCGATTCCCGCAAGCTTTGTTTGCAGTTTCTAAACCTCGAAATGGTTCAAAACGGTAAAAATTTTGTTTTGAAACCATTTTTAAATGGATTGGAAATGGTTAGGTCCCGTAAAGATAGAAAAATGTTCCAAACCGTAAATTTAACGGTGAATTAGATAGACAGACGGCTGCCGGTCATTTAACCGTTATTTCATGATGAAATTTCTAACAGTGCATTGCATTTTGTACAAATACTTGGTGTTTTGATTAGACTTCTCTACTAATATTTATTTTTTTTTTAGATGTAGCTCTTTTTTCACACAATTGCAGGAAATAGCAAATTGGGAGTGATATGTGGATGGGTACAAGTTCTTTTACTGAATTGGGTGTTGTAGTTTGAAGTATTTTATCAAAATCCATGAACATTTTTCTTTTTTTTGGTAAAAATATATAACACATCAATTTACTTATGCCTTTTCAAAAAAAAATATTTAAAAAACAAGAGTTAATTATTTTTCAACCAGTTGAGAGAGCACTGCAATTTGCAGTAAAAATGCGATGATGTTTATGTAAATCCGCCATTTTTGGTCTTGTCAATCTGCCGTTTTGGGTCTGTCCGAAAGCCGCGATAGTACCGGACCCGAGCAAACCAAATTTGAGGTTCGATTAAGTAGTTGAAATGAAAGAAGTTTGATTCTTGTGAAGAATACAAAAGATAGCAAAACAAATAGAGCGCATGGGTACCTTCTTATTTTAACAAAAAAAAAATAAGCACCTGGAATTAAAAAATAAGGACTATTTAAGGACTTTTTAAGGCCTTAAAAATGAAAATGAACATTAAGGACTTTCTAAGGATCTTTAAGGACCGTACGAACCCTGTATATGATTTTATCGGTGGAACACAGCATTTCATTTTACTAAGTTTAATTTATTAATTAGAAAATTCAATGATTGCTATTTAGTGCAATGGAACCATTAATTTTAAATATTTAATTGTTAGTATAGCTAAAACATGACTCATGTACTTTTCACCCTATTTAAAAAACTAGTAATTTCAAATAAAGATTTCAACGTTATTTTGTTAAAACTGCAGTTTTTAATGGGTATGAAAATTATTAAAATAATAGTCACTATGATAACTTTCATTTCATAGTTTACTTTTGACATTCAGTGTAATAACTTGAAGTGGTTGCAAGCATAAATACAAAAAAGCTCACCATGCTGAATATTATAAATCACTAATAAGATTTTAGAAAGACTAACAGAATTTTTGAGTTCATCTTATTTGAAACAATCTTTTCATTATATTTCAATATTTCATGCCAATGAATTTTTGTTTAAAATTAAGAAAAACAAATTGAAAACACGTATTTAAGTAAGCAAGCTATATTAATCGTTCTCCCCTTTGCAGTAACGTATCGATGCAAAAAACCAAGATATTTTGGCCTGTGCATATTTAAACCCAAATTCATATCTAGATTGGACGCTACTCCAGGTTTATGTATTCAACTATCTGAGATAAAAGCTCCTACCTTTACAGTCATTACTAACAATACAGTGACAGGTGTAATAATTTGCAAAAACTTTGCAATTAATTCTTATTTACAAAAGTGTATTTCATCAACAGCCCCATAAATTAAAAACAGGTTACAAACGTAATTCAGAAGGATAACAAATGGCATCCATTTTTTAACTTTTTAGTTGACTTCGAAATCCAGGGGAACTTATTGGCATTTTTTTAGAAGGGTGAAGAGGCAAGGGGAAGCCAGACAAACATGAAGGGAGCTTGGATTTTACAATTCTGAAAATCTTCAATTCAAATCAAGTAGGTTTAAATTTATTTCCGGTGGGGGGGGGGGGGGCTTTAAATAAGCCTCCCTCAGATTGTTAAATTTGATTTTATACACTAATGGGGGTTCGTCAAAGTAAAAGGGAACCGTTAAGGGTTCTGTGGTCAAAAAGGTTTGGGAACCGCTGTCCCCCCAAAAAAAAACAACTTTCAAATCTTTGAACTCTCACCCCCTAAAAAGTTTCCTTTTGGGAACATAAGACCCCTGGTAAAATTTTAAAACAATAAGAAAATATTTAGAAATCCCCCAAAAAGGTCAAATTTTTAAAAATTGATCAAAATTTAACAGTTGACCCCTTTGCTACCTACAACTATCTAAAATGTTCCAAAATCTTATGTATAACCATTTATATATACAAAAAAAACCTTAACTGTATTCATTTACACAATATGGAAGCAAATACTTTAACTAATAACTATAATAACTTAACTATTACCTGACGAGATATAGCCATGGTTTCCCACATGTGGAGATTGAATATTGATTGCTTCTTTCAACAAAAGAAACACACAGCTCTCATTTATTTCCTGAATTTTATCAATTAGTACTGGGGAAAATGATAAATGTATGGCTTATTGGATATCCTACTGAAACCATCAAAGGTGGTTGACTTTTAACAGGAAAAGATGCAATGAAAAACTTTATTTACTTTCATTGTTCTTAAAAGCCAACTCAGATCAAGAATAAAGAGGATTGACAGTTTTTGATATTGCAGCAAAGTTCAAGAGAGGACTGTATTGGTCCTGTAGACAAACAATTAATTAACTTTAGGTGAAAAAAGATCAGCGGAAAGGGTAAAAAGTTTGCTTTAAGGAAAGGAAGTTGCCTTGCTCACTACATCTCATGAGCCAACTGCTCCTTTCAAAACACTGTCATGTTCCATTGATAACAATGTTCAGTTGAATGTAGAAGCAATAGAAAATGAAAGTGAGTTTCCACAGAACTTACAAGAAATAAAAAATGATGAATATTTCTCAAAAACCAGAAAGAGACCCAGGCGTAGATCAGCAACCACCTCAAAAACTGCTGTTGTATTAGATAGAAGTAACATAAGTGTTCTGATGTCTACAATGGTAATGGCATTTATAACAAATGAAGAAGGATGTGTAGCAGCATCAAGATCAGCTGAAGTACTAAAATATGTTTAAAGTATTACTGTCAGATGTGTTTAGTGTATGCCTTCGGCCATCTACTGGACCTGACATAAGTATTTTTAAGAGATTTATAGAATGGCCCAAACTTAACCACCATGAACCAAAATATCAAAAAACATCCATCTGATAGTTAGGAAACATTTATGTGCGAACAATTACAAATTGCTTCCCACAGTACAACTGCCAAAATCTTTTTAATAGTTTTCGTTTTTTGTTGTTATGGCTCAAAGTAGATGTAAGTATGGTTAATTTTGTGTTCTTATTGGTATTATGTTTTCAGTTAAATTTAATATTGTTTAAAATATTGTTGAAATGCATATATCGCTTTAACATGTTGAAAAAGTAAATGCATTTTGTACCATCTTAAATGCTCCTAAATGGTGTTACTTAATATTTTTTTAATGCAAAATATTGTTAAATTTCACTCAATTTTGAAAAATTCGACTTTTGGGGGGGGACCTCTAAATATTTTCGTGTAGTTTTAAAATTTTACCAGGGATCTTATGTTCCCAACAGGAAACTTTTTAGGGTGTGAGAGTGCAAAGATTTGAAAGTTGGTTTTTTTGGGACACACTAACCAGCATAGGCGTAAATTGAGTTGGTTAAAGGGGGGGGGGGGTCACCCTAAAAATGTACAGACTAAACACCAATAAGAAGTGTAAAAGAGTAAAGATATACTCTGCAGTGCCGTAGCTAGACCCAGATTTCAGGGGGTGTTTCTTTGGGAAAAGTGAGCTAATTTCATTGTTTTACGAGAAAACTTGGTTAAATTCTAGACAATCTTCACCATTTCAGGGGGGGTTTTATCCCCAAAACACCCCCCTTATCTACGCCAGTGATACTCTGTTTATTTCAGACATCTCTCGGGGAGAACTGCCCCCTCAGAGTAAGACAACTCCGCTCCCGCCCCCGGCAAAAAAATTCAGATCACAATTTTTATAAAAAGAAAGAAAAGAGAAATTGAGCTTTTAAGACACTTGACTTTCAGAAACACTTTCGGGAATGGACATCGAACACTATCACGTGCAACACCAAAAGTAACCCAAAAGATACGCCTTTATTTTGAAAAAATTTGCGGGGGGAGAGTAACCAAACTCCTTTTTGTTTCCTCTAACATCACCAAAGAATCCCGAAATTGCATTGCCTAGGAAGATTTCAAAAAGTTTCCTCGGGAGAGCCCTCGAACCCTTGCCTCCTAAACATTATAGTTGTAAGACTAATTACAAAAATTTAAGTTGCAGAAGCCCCAAATACCCACTCCTCTAACTTCACCAAAGATCTAAAACTACACCTTCTATATATAGTATCAAAAATCTATCATATATGTAAAAAAATTCATATCATCATTTCCGATCATATATATATATATATATATATATATATATATAAAGGGTATGATTTTGAAGCATACACTGCCCCTCCTAACTCTCAACATGCCTCCCCCCCCCCCCCCCGAGCCAAAGCCGTATCCAGAATTTTTTTCGGGGGGCCCAGACTTCGACACTTATGTTAAGGAAAGTTTCAGGAAGGAATATATGATACATTGCAAAAGATTTCAGGGGGGCAGGCCGTGGATCCCCCTTCTCCTCTGGATACGGCCTTGATTCACAAAAACATTAAAAATTCATTACTAGATCTATTAATTAATTTTTCACTTCAAAAGCAATAGAAAATTCAATATTTAGCGCTAAGCAATCTTCTATATCCAGGTATTCATAATATTAATACTAGGCAATTGTGCTCTCCCCACAATAAATTTCTAAAATTTTTGTTCAATTTATAGCAAAACATACCTCAGAAGTGATGGAAGTATCTGAATCAAATTTTCTTTTCTCTTTGGATAACGAACATATCCATCGCTGGAGTGCAAACAATATTATGTATTGAAAATAATTAAAAATTTAACTAAAATATAAATAATACTTTGATTGTAAATTAAAATACAGCATTAAACCGTACCAGTGAGATTGGAAACGTTGAACGAATGATTTCCAAAGTCTTAATGCAATCAGTGATGGACCATAAGAAAAAAAAACATTTAAAATATAAAAAGATGAGGGAATATCTGCAGTTCATCAGTTTTCCAATCGGCCCATCTACAAAAACGATTTTACCAAAAATGGTGTTTGGACAGGAAATCATAAATAAATACAAACGGCTCTTTTCTAAGTTTCTTGATGAGCATCCCTTCCTGGCTTGAGCAGGGCTTTAACCCATAAGGACAATTGTTGGCTAACCGGTCCTTCATTATCAGACCCCAGCGCCTACAACACCGGTTTATCAGAAAACAAACCTCCATCACAGTAGAGAAGATTTTAATCGAAACTTGTGTGATTGTATTTCCAAATTGCTGCCTTTGGGTAAAAAAGACATCAAGAAGGAAAGATACCCTCTGGAGTGCTTGAAAGGATCTCTGTTAAGGCGTGACCAAGGAATCGGCCTCAACTCCATTTAAAGATAACAAAAGTCCAAAAAAAGAAGAAAAAGAGAGAGAGAGAGAAACAGAAAAGGGGGAGGGGAATGCCAAAAAATATAAGAAAAATTGACATACTTAAATCTACGATTAAAGTGTAAATGCTAGTTTAACTTAATTTCAATTTTTAAAATGTCCCAAATTTGTTAGCAAAATTAACTCTTTTCCTTTGAAAAAAAAAAGTAAAATTTGAAAGCAAAATCGTACATCTTTCAAAATCTACAATGCACACATCATAATACTCATACATCAGCTTGAAAAATCAAATTTTAAGAAGTTGTTTTAAAATAAAAGAGGGAAAAAACTATAGAGAAACGGAGAACTTGACATCTATGGTGCAAAGATTTCAAGAAGCTGTTGATTTTAATTGCAATTAATTCAATTTAATTACAAATTAGAAGTTTTGCGAGATATAAATTTTGAAACACAGCAAATATACCATCTGCAACACAACAAAACGCCGGAACGAACGATCGCGAAGCCAAATTGGTCGTTAAAAATTTATTAAATATTAAAACATAGCTTTAAAAAGAAATTAATTGATAATTTTCTTTTTATTTCGAAACGGAAATTTATTTAATCAAAAAAGAGAAAACAAACTGTTTAGCAAAAGATCGGCTGAAAAGCGATCGGGAGAGTTAGAGATTCCAAGGTAAATTGATAATCATACAAGTGATGTTATTGGTCAAACGCAAAATATTTTTAAAAATCTGAAAGTTTTTTGGCCTATACATTAGTTAAAGGTATCTGTTTTATTGAGCTAGACCTCAACAATATGCTTCTTTGAAGCCATACATCAGTGCCCCCTCCCCCTCAAAAAAAAGTTTCAAAAGCAATATTTATTTTAACTGATTACTTATTAAGAGCTGCTCCTACTGCTTCAATGATTGTTTAGAAAATAGATGATTTAGTAGCTTTAAGCTTGCTTTATATGTATTTTTTAAAGTTTATACAGTAGCAACTCGTTGTATCGCGCTTGTCGGGGACAGCAAAAAAGCGCGATGTATCCGAATGCGCGATATAACCGATGCCGTTAGAAATAACTCAAAAAGTACAGTACAAGTAAATTGAGTGTCAATCTAAAAAATTCAGTTTAATCTTACATAATGACAACTTTCTTTATAATAACAAATAAAACTAAACTGTTTTATTTGCTATTATTAAGAATCTGTCTCTTTCATTCAGTGGGCGTTAGCATCAATGCAAAAAGAAATGTCAAGTAAAACGCCAACTGGTTTGAGTAGAATCATTCTGCAGGCATGTAAGTTGGGGAATGGGAGTAGAATTGTTGCAATTCTCTCTTTTAACTGTAGCAAATTCAGAAGAAAGGAAAACATTCCTGTTCGATTGCTTTGTTTAATGAAGGAAAAAGGGCTATACTGAGAAATGCAATATTTTTACTTTTGAGAGCTCAAACTAAAATTTTGAAAGACAAAGAAAAAGCGTGATATAACGAGGGGTTACTGTATTTTCAAAATACAATTTTTGTTAAAATAAAAAAAAAATCTTTATTTACTTTGCAACTAAACTTAATAAATAGCCCCCACCGAACCCCAAATTCAAAATTCCACAATTTGGTCATTTTTCCAAAATGCCCGATTTTTTTCACTTTTTGTAAAATCAGAAAAAATATTAATTAAAGAAACTGTTAAATCAATAAATGACAGTAAATTTTGATTCAAAAAGAAGCAATCTTGTTGATATATTTCTGATTTACATGAGCTACACTGTTAGAAATTTCATCATGAAATTATGGTTAAATGACCGGCAGCCGTCTGTCCATCTAATTCACCGTTAAATTTACGGTTTGGAACATTTTTCAATCTTTACGGGACCTAATCATTTCCAATCAGCTTGGTTAAAAAGCCGTAAATACAAAAGTTTACGGTTTTATAACCATTTAAAAATGGTTTCAAAACAAAATTTTTACCGTTTTTGAACCATTTCGAGGCGTAGAAACCGTAAACGAAGCTTGCAGGACTCGAACCCCGAATGCGTGGTGTACAAGTCTTCATCTCTATCCACTCGGCCACCGTCATCACGTAAAGCGGATGTTTATTTATCAATAAATCTTCCTTTTCTACAGGAAAACTGCATTAAAATTTAGATTTCAGTTTTTGATGGGATCCAAAGCCATCTATGGTTTAAATTTACTGCATATTGACGAAAATCATTTTATTTGCTGCAAAAATTAAATACAAACAAGCTTCAGCAGCTCAAATTATGGGTTCGCTCATTCGCAAACAGTTCGGGAATCCGATGTCTCAAATTTTTGATTTACGTGTGTATGTCTTTCTATTTAGTCACCACTGCTTAACAGACTTTTTTTTTATTCCTTACTTATACACACATATAGATTTGAGCTGATAAAATTTTATTCCTATTTTAACAACAACGTACGACCGGTAAGGTTTCGCAACCAAGATGGGATTCTTATTGAGCGCTTGAAAATTATGGCTAGTTAAACCTTGTTTAAGATAAATAGAGAATAAACTATTTTTTTCGCAATCAGCGGTTTGAGTACAACCTTTTTAATGGTTATTCAACTGCTGTAATTAAATATGGTAAAATAACAATCAAATAAATGGTTATTTTACTATTTTCTTACGGAAATTTTTAAGTGTAAACTCAGGAATCTAACATGAAACTAGAAAACCTATTACGTTAAAAAATGAAAATCGGTTTCTTAGGCATAAATACCACTATTTTTTTTTCTTTCTTTACTCGAGTCCTTAAAAATTAATTTTTCAAATTTTATTCCTTTTTTTTTCTCTTTAAAAAAAATCAAAATTAAGAATCTGTTCGGTTTCCTATGGTCCGAAATAGTGCCCAGTAACCTTGTATTTTGTCATTTAGTGGTCATTTATTCATGCCTGGTATTTTGATTTGACTTTTCTAATATTTTTCTTAGATGTAGCTATTTTCTTTTCTATGCAATTGCAGATGATAGCAAAATGGTCAACTATTATTTAGATGAGTAAAAGTTTATTTTAGCTCAATTGTGAGTTGCAATTTGGAGCATTTAATCAAAATCTATGAAATTTTTAAAATTTTTTGTTTGGTAAAAGTATATTACTTAACAGATCGATTTACTTATAATACCTATTCAAAAAAAAATATATTTTTTTACCTAGACCTGTTATTTGGGCGATCGGGGGGGGGGGGGTTGAATTTACAAATTTTTTTATGTTTTTTGTTTTTTACTTAAAATATGCATTGAAAATATACCCTAGTCCTAGTTAAACATCCAAACGTTTGGATGATTGCAAGATGCAAAAACATCCAAATGTTTATGTATCTAGAAGCTCTACTATTGCATTGAAAAAGGGATTCCAAGCAATCCTGAATCATGTGTCTGCATTTTAATGCTCATTTGTGCTTTAATTACGTGCAATTACTTTTTACAGTTTATTATGCAGTATCTATACCATAGATGCTGCTTGACTTTGAGCAGGGCCGGCACTAGCACGAATGGCACCCTGAGGCAAAGAAATGTTTTCCGCCCCTACTATACAGGGTGTACGAGAATTATCTATACAACTTCAGAACGTTATATTTAAAGAAGTTAATGAGATATTTACTTGTGGTTTGTTGCATTCAATGTAGAAACAATTGAAGTTTTTCTGTTCAGTACACCTCTGTGAAATTATTATTGAAAAAATTCCAGGGGTACTCCCCCAGAATTTTTTTGCAATTTAATTCCTGAGAAAGCAGTTTTAGGCTTTTGGGAACTTTAGAAGAAAGAGTTTCAGAAGTTTTCCCCTAACAAAACTTTTGAAACTGCAGTCTTAAAAATAGAGTTTCAGTCTAACTTTGGCAACGTTACTAGAGGCAGGCAGGGGTTCAAGGGCTCTCCACAGGAAACTTTTTAAAATCTTCCTAACAATGTAATTTCTAAATTATTTAGTGATGTTAGAGGAACTGTTTGCAGAGCTAAAGCAGCGTATCCTTGCTGCTTTTGAGACAGTAACTGACGATTTGCTGAAGGCGCACACGGGCTGAAATTGATTTTTGTCTGCATGTGCTTCGTATCACACATGGTGCCCACATAGAGGTGTACTGAACAGAAAAACTTCAAGTGTTTCTACATTGAATGCAACAAACCACATGTAAATATCTCATTAACTTCTTTAAATAAAACGTTCTGAAGTTTTTATAGATAATTCTCGGACACCCTGTATATTATGAAGGAATAGAGATTAAAAATGATCGATACAAATATTAATTAAACATATTTTAACTTTCAAAAATCTGAAGGAAAACAATCGCTGATCAGAATGGACTGAATAAGGAAAAATAAAAAAAGAGAACAAGCAGTAGATTGTGCTTTGCTCGCATAAAATAGATAGGTTTGACTACCACTAACTATGAAGTCCAAATTTCACGGCTATTGAGTTGGATAGTTAACTAATTGCACTGTTCAATTACAGTATAGATTAATTACTTATAAAAATGATTGCTAGAACATTCAGAAGTTGTGGCACTCTTAGTAAACAGCCCATCCACCACGACAAGGTGATACCATACCGAATGAGAAAAATCGGTTTTTAATTGTCCAGAGGCCAAAAACCGCATAAAAAGCAACAGTAGCGTCGGTTTTTAATTATCCAGAGACCAAAAATCGCATAAAAAGCAACAGCCAAATTGTTTGTTGATTGCAGAAGAAATTGGGAGCAAGCATAACCAGAGCAAAGAACAAAAATTATTGTCTGCTTGAATGCTCTTTTTACAGAACAACTTTACGAGCTTTTCTCCTGGAAAAGTTGTTGAGGATATCATCAAGGTCCATCCAATTTTTTTGGGATAAAAACTATTGTTTGTTTCTCAAAAAGATGCAGTCAATATTTATGGCCAATGCGCCCCTAAGAACGACGCGCCCTGAGCTAGGGTTTTCAGCTCCCGGGGACAACTGAACATTTTGCGCCCCCTGTGCCCCTGGGGGCCTCGGGGCGCCCCTAAACGGAATTTTAAAAACTTTTATGCTTCCTAAACGATAAAAAGCTCTAAACAGCAGCCCTTTTAACTTTCATTTTTATTAGCGACCATTCGCTTCTAAGGAAAAAATGGGACACTTTGGCTTCACAAAATTATTTGTCTGAATTCCCACACGCTTTTATGCTACATTGGTCATTCCCGATATGATTTGCAGTGCTCCCACTTTTTTGTCGAACATATGCAGGCCTCTTCAGTGCAAATAATTTTCTTTTCGCATTTAAAAATAAAATTAATTAACATATATTTGGCGCCCCTTAACGCTGTGCCCGGGGACAGCTGTCCCTCCTTGCCCCCACCTAGCTACGCCTCTGGCCCTGAGGCTGGCGCCTTACCACCTTAGCCTAGCGCCGGCCCCGACTTTGAGGCAGTGCAATGAGCCTGCTAGATGTTTTCAATGTAATTTGCAAAGGATACGTAAGGCTTTAAAAGTTTTGAGTTTGATGAATTGGGCAAATCTGAATCTCTGAGCCACTTCCTATGAGGGCAGCAGTAACAAAAAAATAAAAATAGATGAAGCTAAGGGGAAAAAATAACCAATTTCAATTCATTTGTGTGTTTTTTTTAAGTACTATTAGTAGCTGGTAATGGCATGCCGCCTAATATATGTTGGAGGTTCGCTGCTAGCCTGTTTATATATATTACACCATATATATTACAAATAGGCTAGCAGTTAACTCCAAGCATCACATTTAATGTGCCTTATTTCAGAGTAAAAAGGTTCTCCACCCATGGTTTAGACCAGTGGTCATCAAACCGTAAAACGGCAGCTACAAGTAATTCACGAGGAAATCTTCGGTAGATCGCAGTCGTACTCAGCTGGTTAATCTGCACATAAGTACACCAACAACTGTTGATTTCCCATATTGTGTCAATATTTGCACTGAAAGCTTATGGCTCAGAAAGAAAATTAAGAATATTTTTCTGGCATAAATATATTGTACATGAAATATAGCTGCCCACTTGTGTTGTTGTGACATATATAAATAACTGAGAATTGAAAACTTTCCAACTTTTTTCTCCTGTTTTTTTCCCCTACCTTTCTTTTTTATTGCAGGGGGGGGGGGATATCTTACAGTAAAATTTGGAAAAGTACAGTTGCTCAGTGGCTCCATAAGTTTGGCTCTCTCTGTATCAGAGGTTTAGAGTTGCCACCTATGAGATAGACTTGAATACTTTGCATTTTACTGTACAAACTATTTTAGCTATGCAATTTACAAATGTTTAATTTTTACTTATTCATATAGAAGTTACTTTTCAATATAATTAAATAAATTAAGCATAATTGCAAATCTTAATTTTTATCTTGCTTAAAAATTCAAAACATTGCATTCAACTATGAAACTTTACCCTCTTTGAGCTACTTCTAAATATTGTTTGCTGGTGATAAAATTTTATCATAATCACTTTTGGCATAATGGAATCAATTTAGAGGATAAGAGATTGAAAATGTAAAACTTCGAAAAAGAAGCACCACCCTACTGCCGATCTTTATCAACTTACTGATGTGGCCCTCAGACAGTAAAAGGTCAAAGACACCTACCATATATAATAGTAATTATTATATAATATACTTATAGATTAAACATATTTAGCTTTTTACAATGCTTTCAGAGGCATAGAGAGCCAAGTCAAGGCCCTAAGGATAAAATTTTTAGAAGGCCCTTCACAGATCGATCGAAATCTATTCATCTTATTAGAACTATTATTTGGAATAATCATTACTAAAAAAAACTTAATAAAATTTTAAAAAATAATAATTAAACATTAATAATAAGTTAATTAAAATTGTCATGCTATAAGAAATACCAACATGTCTTTGCAGACTTCCCCACCGCCTCGTGCAACATTTGGAGCGTTAACTTCTTTTACATGGCATGTTCCCCAATAGGCCTATGCAAATAATTGGAACTATGAATGCTATTGCTGTTCATACTTCCATTACTTGATTACGAGTCTTGAAAAAGACTATTTTGCTGCTAGTAAAGCTTTCCTAGCTTTAGTCAGGGCAAATCCCTAAATGATATCGTTGAAGTCCACTGTTCAGGATAAATTGAACTCAATTGCCAATACTCCTAAATCGGACAATCGCCATGCGTATGTACCTTCTTTCATATCGTTATCTACCTTTGTATTCCATTCTTTAAAATTCCAGAAAAGTAAACATTATCCAGTCTGTCTGAGTGAAAACATAGTTTCTTTGAGTTGTGTGTTCCTCCCCTACCAAATCTATCTTTTTCTTAAGAATCTTTCTGTTTTCACAATCCTATTTTGATAACATAATGAGGTTTTTAAGCTCCTTTTATACCTTAGAGTAAAGTGCTTCCCCTTTCTAGTTATTTTAGGCAAGCCCCTGATGATACTCCTTTGACTCGCCTCAAGGTCTATATGGGGTTAGCTATCCCTCTTTGTGCAGTAACACAGAACAGTCATTGAAGATTTACATTGATTGAACAGGGAGGATTACACAGGAAACAAAAGGCCAAAAAAAAAAACACCAGGCAAAGTGACAATTTCAGATCCAAGCGAGGGATCGGATGTCACTAAAAAAGGATTTTTGCCTTCAATGGCTATGTTATCTGATGGTATGTGATATTTTGTAGTTTTGCAATATTTTGTAGTCTACAAAAATAGAATTAAAACTGAAAAAAAAAATTTTTTTTCAAGTGATACCTCACTTAACTTTGACAGTTAAGCAATTAAACTGTCAAAGCCCTTAACAGGGTGGGGTGCTGCAGATTTTTCCCCTACTGCCCCCCCCCCCTCTACTTTCTTTTTTTTTTTTTTGCACAGTATGAAGTTTAATAAAACAAATCATGCAAGTTCAACTAAAATTTGTGTTGAGGAGAATCTAAAATCATTTTTGTCCAGAGAAAACTCCAATACAGTAATACAACCATCCTGCCATTTTCCTAGTTATGGGCAGAATCGAGAGAGTTGCATAACTGAATCAGCGGATATCTAGTGATTCTGATAACTGAATGATTAACAATCATGTGAATCTCTGTTGTGATTTCAGAGTCAAATGAACAGCTCAAGGGGTTTCTAACTGATAAACATCTCAAGTGATTTCAGAATCAAATCAACTTCTCAAGTACTCCTAACACTGATTTTTTAAAAGACAGTTCTAATTTGACAAGTAGCAACAAACTTTTAAACAAGGTAAAACAGAATGATTAATCCACCAATATCTCAAAAGTCCTCCCACAATCTTAAGCATACAAGACCTGCACCTTACCATGCCACCACCTTGCTGGCATTATTGTTCAGTTTTGGTCTCCTTATCTAAAGAAGGATATTACCTTACTGGAAAGGGTTCAAAGGAGGGTTACTAGGTTGGTAAATGATCTCTCAAACTTTGATTATGAGGTTAGGCTTAAAAGGCTCAATATGTATAGTCTAGAGCAGCAGTTCCCAAACTGTGGAACGCAAAGCCTCTCCAGGTGGTACAGGTGCAGGCGAGAAAAAAAGAAGAGATTGAAATACAAAAACTCAGGATTGAGAGAATGTTCGCCCAAAGTTTAAAATGAATTCCCGTTATTGTAAAGAAAAGCATTGCTGTTTTAAACTCCGTTCACAACCACTTATCTTTGTGAATCTACTTTTATATTTATCTTCTATATTTATTAGAAATAAATATAGAAGCAAATTAAATGTCGATACAAATTTGAGGTTAAAACTAACTTCTACTGAACCAGATATCACCTCACTTGTATCTGCCATGCAGCAGCAACCTTTTCCTTAACTTTGTTTTTTCAATTTTTTTTTTTTTTACATGATAGGTATTTTGTGCTTAGAGACATATTTCTAATGCTGTTTTGAAAGTTTGTAATAAAAATATATTTTATTTATACAGCTTTATTTTAATAAACGCTTTTTTGTTGTATTAACTATCAAAAATTTTGTGTTTTATATTACCTAACCGTTCCAGTATTTTTCTATAATCTATTAGTATTCTACTCTGTATAATAAAATATTAGCAGTGGTACGCAAATGGTTTGCAAGAAAAATGGTGGTACGCGATAAAAAAGATTGGGAACCGCTGGTCTTAGAGCAAACGAGAATTAGAGGGGACATGATTCAGTTGTTTAAATTCATTAAAACAGGAAATGTTGATAGGCTGCAGTTATGTGCTCAAGGTAGAACCAGGGGTCATTGTTTTAAGCTTTTCAAATCTCAGGCTAATCTTGAAATTAGAAAAAATTGCTACTTCAATAGGTTGTAGGCAGTTGGAATATTTTACCGGAGGCAACTTACTTGCAGTGGGATAAAAACTTTTAAGAAGGCTTTTTATGTTCATTGGGGATTGTTAAACTGACTAGGAACAGCCTAGCTGGGCCCTGTGCCTGTTGATGGTCGTCACATTTGTATTTGTATTATCTTCTAAGCCGAGTAGATATACCATATGAATGATGTGAAACAGTAACATTTCTATATATTCACAATATTAAATTTTTTTACTAATCTTTCTAACCTAAAAACGTTATCGTAGAAGTAAATTTATTATTGGAAGTGCCCAATAATTTTTGGAGAGTATATATTCATCAAAATAATGCAAACATTTACAATTCAAACACTATAAAATCCTGGTTTCAAGCTAATCATATCCAGCTATTTAAGTGGCCATAGAGATGACTTGACTGGAACTCACCAGAATTTATCTAGCATTCTACAATGCTACGAACAAATGTGGTATGCTTAACTGTGCTAATAATGAGAAGTTAATCATTAAAGTCTAACATTTCTGCATATACTTCATTCACATACCACTTTTCCAGATATTTTTCCTTTTTAATGTTTCTCATTCATTCACCACAAAACATCGTATTTAGGTAAAATAAATGATAAAAAGCCACCTGGTGGCAACTCAATCTGGCTAAAAGTGCAGATAAGACTTTTGTGCTTAGCATGGCAACATTCTGGTGTGATGTTTACAGAAATGGTAAAATTTAAATTACCATTGACAACAGCTAGGAAAAAAAATACAAATTCATTGAACTAGAGAATGATTAAAGTTATTTGAAAAAGGAAATTTTCTAGATTATTTAACAGGTTTTCTTAAGTGGCCTTAATATTTCCTCTAGCAGTCTACATGCATGAAAAAATAAATAAATCATGAAAACAATATTCTTTTTGGTAGATATGATTTCAATTATCTGTTGCAATGCACTTAAAATTTCCATAATTTAAACACATATTAGGGATCATTCATAAATGATGTCACACTTTGAGGGGGGGAGGGGGTTTTGTGAAATTGTGACAAGGGGAGGGGGTAACAAGTGTGACATCATACTTATACAACATGGCATGACATGTCCATGTGACAAAGGGGGGAGAGGAGTCCATTGAAGTGTGACATTTTGGGACAAAGGGGGGGGAGGGGATCAAACACATCAGAAAAAAGCGTGACATCATTTATGAATGGTCCCTTAGTAAAAGTAATGATGTTTTTCACTTGCCCTTAAAGTGTTTTATCCCACTGTAATCAACTAATGAAGGAGGAGTTATTAGTGTTTTAAGACATAACAAGAAAAATAGTGCTTTTCCAAATTAATGTGAAATTTTAAAGGATTTTTTGGGCCCTCTAAAACTGCTTTATGTTTTAAAGGCTTTTCAAGGCCCATGTGAACCCTGTATGTCTTACAAGTATAGTTTCAATGTATTTGCCTTAATGCTGAATAATGATAGAAGTATAGTAATTTTCAAATTTCTTCTATAGTGCCAACCTATGCAGAAATGATCATCTATCTTAACATAACTACACTAACGATTATCTAGCAAATAACAATTAATAAATTCCCTAGATGATTGTATATTTTAAATATTACATCTGAATACACGAGCTATACCATAAATAAATGATAATAAAAACATGAACAATGCATTTCATACCCAAACATTTTGAGAAAAATAATTTTCAATTTAAAAGTTACTTTACTTAGATATATGTTCCATGACAGAACGCCACTATTCATGCCATACAAAATAATATAACTGAGAATTAATAAAATTAAGCTGTTGAAATAATCATTAATTTTCCCATATTTAAATCTTCCACTTCTGCAACATGTATTGCAATCTTTGAGCATAATGCAACTTTTAACCTAATCCAATGCGAAACCCTAAGAATAATTACTTAAAACATACAAACAATTAAAACTGCATGTAAGGTATACTGTATTTGAGCTATAAACCGCTTCTAACATGCCGCTGCTACGGTTATTTCTGCAACATACACAAATAAATATTAAACTTGCAGTAAAGAGCGCGAACCTTTAACCACGCCTCCAGCAAAGTTGGTGAATTTGGAAGGGTCTAGCCAACACCCCCTGAACTAGAAAGCCTAGACTGCCTCTCGGAGAAGCGATTCCCTTCTCTCCGGAGGCCGAAATCTTTTGCTTCTGCTGCGCTGGCGATCAACTCACGTTATTAATCAGCTTGTTTTTGCAATCAAACCACCAAATAACGTCCACTGAAGAGTCCACTTGTAGAGCACACATTTCAGAACAAATAAATTAAGTTCTTTACTAAAAATTGATAATAAAAAATTATTGCTTTCCTATACTTTAAAAAACACTTGTATTAGTATAGGAAAAAATTTTTAGTTACTTATCAAATCTTTTTTTTCTGTTTTGTGTTCTCGTTGACTTGATTTTGTGGCGAAAGCATCAATGCTGTTTAACTGTTAAATTAGCTTCTAAAGTTTAAATTTGAAAGAAAATCTTGGGCATTTACACTTTAAGATAAAATAGCGCGTTAATTTCTGCAAAATTCGAAAGATTAATGTTTTTAACATTATATATTAATAACGTTTTTTTCTTGTAAACCTTAATCTCATGTTATACATATTAATAACACACATAATCAACGGCGGATCTAAGGGGGGGCGATCGCCCCCCCCCCCTTGGGCTGATTCAAGTGGATACTACAACAACACTCCTTAAGTGAGTTTTTACTTTTTGTGCCCCGGGACCAGCCATTTTTATTATGTTCTTGGAATCCCACCCCAGCCTAATAGCCCTTCAAGTTCTATGCTTTCCCCCTGTCCCTTTGTCCTTTAGTATTGCTGAGTTGCTAATCCTCGGAGTAATAGGAAAGAGATTCCCTGTTCTTTTCTTCTACCCATCAAACTGGTGACAGCTAGCCAACCCTTAGCACGTGGTGTAAATTCCTGCAGCATTTACGCTAAAACCTGGAGTCTGAAACATTTCATTGCGCATTCATAA
Source organism: Octonoba sinensis (assembly GCA_038502835.1). Lineage (NCBI taxonomy): Eukaryota > Metazoa > Arthropoda > Arachnida > Araneae > Uloboridae > Octonoba > Octonoba sinensis. Next base: position 148,484,512 of record CM076598.1, read on the forward strand.
TTACAGATGTTTATATAAATTGCACATACTCGTTGATGGTTTTTTTAGTACATATTTAGTATTACATTTTGAAAATTTTAGAAAATATATTACTAATAATTGCTATTATTTTGTAATTTAGACATATCAATTCAAATTTAGAAAATGTATTTACAAGCCTACATTTTTCTTGAGAAAGCTTGAAGGAAATCCTAACTCGGTTAAAACTTGGCTAAGAAGCAGAATGAGTGATGATAAACTCACTGAATTAGCGTTATTGCATATCCATAAAGATATTACATTGGACGTTGAAAAAATTATAGACAGATTTGCGAAAGCAAAAAAACGTCAGCTTGTGTTCCTTTTATAAGGGCTTTGAATAAACGTATATGCATTAAAAAAATGTGCTAGTAAAATTTTAAATATCACTACACTAGCATTTTTTTTTTTTTTTTGTTCCTGCTGTTTGAAAAAAAGGGGGGGGGGCGGAGGGATTGTTGAAAAGGAATGAAGAATCTCCTCCATCCATCCTTACATTGAACCCCGAGATTTCCAAAATCGCCCCCCCCCCCCTTGAAGATTTTCTAGATCCGCCCTTGCACATAATCATTATTATTATATTATTATGCTCAGAAATGACATTAAAAGTTCCAGACAAAATTGGAGATGAGATCTATAAGGTATAGTGCTTTGTTTCTGAACTACAAATAAGTATGCTTATGTAATATAGCGTGACATATGACTGGGAAAGGGGGTACATTGATGTATGACATTTTATGACAATGGGGGTTAAATACATTGAAAAATCGTGGCATCATTAATTTATAAATGATTCCAGTATCATAGCTTTTCAATGTTTGAGACTTGCGGGGGAAATTTATGAATTACGCAAACGTAGCACGTATAAAAATCAAAGAAACAATGCATTAATTTTTACTTTCAAAAACTTCCCAGTTTAAAAAGGTTGAGGTTTACATCTTACAAGAAAATAAGACAAAGATTCTAAACAGATCTTTTAGAAATGGATTTAATTTTGTTCACTTTATTTTTGACTTCTTTTTTAGGTCTTTTCCAAAAAAAAAACAGCTTAATAATTTAGTGTTAGAAATTATTTACCCTTACAGTTCGCTTTTTGCAATCAATAATTTTTAACTTGAACTTCGCATCCAGAGTAAAAAACGTAATTCCGAGTTTCAGTAATTTAAAACATTTCTTTTGCTCGTCACACAGCTTTTTCTGTATCCTTCAGAAGGAAAAATCATGGCTTAACACAAAGATGACCTTAAAACATCTTTTATTTTCTAGCAAAAGGGAATCTTCCTAATTTCTAGCATTTTGAGATGAGAGAGTCATAAAATGTCCGCAGGACAAAAGCTTCTCTTTTCAATAGCCCCTTTCCAATCACACAGTCATAAAAGACCACCTGAATAAAAAACGCAATTGTGGGAACCTGATAAGAACACTATGCAAATACTTTTTCTTCACTTTTGTTGGTTTCTTTTACGAATGTGGCGTACAAGACTATTTTCAAATGGACGTATTGTGCTGTTCAGAAGTGACCAGGCTCATAGAAAGTTATTTTTACATTAACAATTTAAAATCTGCAGAAAGCTTTCCGTTATTGCTTGCTTATAAAATATTTTGCCTTAATTTATTTTATTTCAATTTGTTTTTAAAGTCTTAGTATCGAAACAAGCTTAGTCAAGATTTGCACATTTATCACGATAAGTGTGACATAAATAACTTCATAAATTTCAGGAATATTATTAAAATCTATATGAATTTTTTTTTTCCTGATACGAAAATGAACAAACATTAGTGTTAAAATATTGAGCTTAAATAAAATATAATGTTTCAATATATCTTGATAAGTATCTATGTATCAAAAAACACCTCTAATGTTTGAAACTGCAGTTCTACTCTAGCAATGATGTTTCGTGAAAAGTAGAGGTTAATTATCTGAATGCAGTAAATTATTTTCGAAGTGGAAATATTAACTTTTTTTTCCATACTGTGTAAGTATATAAATGTGTTAAACTCATTCTGCAATTTCTGATGGCATCATTTTGCTTTTATGCAAAAGATTTCCTGGCGAAATCCAGTAATGTCCCAATTACGAATGCTATCGGCTGACGAGCGGGCTGAAAATCGGCCTACGGACGTTGCGCAATAGTTTCAGTCCGGAGGCTTTTTAGTTCAAGGGGTGTTGGTCTAGCCAAGGAGGATAGCAGCCAGCAAAACGTATTCTGCTACTTCTGCGCATGTGTCGTATGTGTCAAAACATTACAACCCTGTGATAAAAAAATAATTTCACGTTAAAAAAGCACAAATAAGCATTAAAATGCAGACATGTGTTTATCGGGATTGCTTGGAATCCCTTTTTCAATGCGACAGGGAGCTTTGGAGCTTTTTGGAATGGAATCATGTTAAATGCAGTTATGTTTTACTGTAACTGCATAGTCGGCAGCGGCGTGCTATCATTTGAGTCTTGTGTGATTATCAGAGGAGCTTTTATTTAATTGAAATAAATTATAATTTGCATTGCGATCATTACATTTTCCTTTTTCAGCGCTAACAAAAGGTATTTCCTCATTGGTGAGAGAATGTTTCTCACATTTTTCTTCTGTAAATTCATGTTAGGAACTGTGAGGTTACGGTTAGTATGAATATATGAATACCTTTTTCGTGTGTGTGTGTGTTTGTATTTAAAAAACATCTTATTGAGGTTTTCTTGTATTATTCATTCTTGTATACGCATGTTTTATTCTATATTGAACTATGCTCAAGTATCCATTTTGCTAAAAATTCTACAGTATGATTCTATCTTCTATCTCTTATTATAATTAAGAAACTAAAATCCTTTGAGGCGTGTAATATTGCGGCTTAAGATTTTAAAAATTTATTAATGGGATTTTCGTACAAATCCCATTAAGAAGCGTGTGAACTAAATTTGAGGTCATATTTTATTCCTTGCTTTGACATCACTTGAAAATTTTGTATGAGCAGCCTGTAAAGTGATTAAAATTTTTTTACTTTTTTACGTTAAGAAAAAAATTATTTCTGCAATGTTGGTGCATGAGTGTTTTGTTTTTGCTGTTAAATTGGGTTTACGCCTTAGTGCTTTATTTTCATTGATGTTACTTTATACAGGGTTCGTACGCTTCCTACTTCTTCATATTTCTTCCTACTTTCCGAATAATTTGTATCATGTCCTACTTTTTCAAATTTTTCCTTATTTTTTAAAAATATTTTCCTACTTTTTCGGGCGTATTTTTATTATTCTTGCACTTTTTAAAAAGAACGAGTGCCTAGATTTTATTTCCTCCCAGTCTGAAGCTGATCCGGCGCCATGTGTCACGTGATTATGGTTTGTTTTTTTTCTTCCGAATAAAGCAGGTGCCACCTTTCCCGTCTTCTTTAGAAGAAAATGAATGAAACACCGAATTTCTATAAGCCCAAAATTTAATTTATGAAATAATTAAGTATATACTGTTAGATACTGAACAAGTGACCTAGATCGAATAAGTGCCGCCTCAAAATCGATTCTCAGTGAAATTATAAATTAACCACCCTGCAGATGAGGACGAGATATCTCGTCCAAGATAGAGGTCACTCATATGGTTGAGGACGAGATATCTCGTCCGAGGTAGAATGGTCCCATTGGGTAGAAGACGAGCGCCTGAATTTTCCCCGAATGCTTTCCTGCAATGCCCTGACTTCTTCCCCCAGAAGTATTGTTTGGTGGTGTTGTTGCTTTAAGGGGCGTCCAGACTCGAGCACGCTCAGGGTGAGCATGACGTCACGCGGACGAAAAACAGCTTCTGCGCATGACCTGAGCACGCGAGCAGCCATTCGGGAGAGCCGCTGCCCGCCGCTCACCCTGAGCGTGCTCGAGTCTGGACGCGGCTTTAAATGGTTGCGGTGGACGTGAGTGATTTTGATCGACAGTTAAAAGAAGGCGCAAATTGGTGTCAGCGTGTTTGTTGCTCTTTGAAGGGCTTTCAAACCGGAGCTGTAAATCCTTTGAAATCTAAAAGGGAAGCTACTTTCAATGCATTTTTTGTGGGGTTTTCTCTCAACAGCATGCCAAACAACATATATGCATAGGATATGCAACTTAGAAGTTTTTATTTTTTAATTAAAGAGAACATTTTATGTACAATAATAATTATGTACATTTTACTTTTACAACAATTTTCAAGGCAACGTAATAAATATTATTTGATTTTTAAAAGTTAGCAATCTTTTGTAGAAAATATTACTATAAAATACCTATTGTACATAAAATACTTATTTTTGAACTGCATTATTTTCATTTTGTAGCTTGTGACACAAATTTGTTATTTTTTCTTGTTATCAAGTAGATTCGGTTTCACCAAAAAAATATTACAAGTTGAGAAAATAACCTACGCTACTAGATAAATATTGCACGTTCGGAGAATAAACTACGATATCAAGTATAGATTATTAGTTTTATGGGGGATGGAATCACTTGTGTAAAAAAAAGCTAGGGTATGAGTTCCTATCCCCTAGTGATGGTTGTTCTGCGTAGTTGGTTTGTATGTATGTATGTATATATGCACATACAGGGGCGCCCCGATGGGGATGAGCGAAAGGGACAACTTACCCCTAAAAGGCATGCCATATCCGGCATCCGACGATTTTTTTTTAAATATTCAAAATCAGAGCTGGTGTATGTAAATTAAAAATTATTCCGTGTTTGGAAGTTTTGAGATGTTTAAAAATGTGCACAGAATTACAGGTTTCAAACATTAGAGTCGGATTTCAAGTACGGCTACGTTAGAAAAGGGATACCGGATACTCGACATCCGGCAAAATCAATATGCATTGCATCCATAATCCTATCCTTGCCCCCCCCCCCTTAAAGCAAAATACTCTGTGATCTACTATATGTATACTGGTTGAAACCCCCTTTACCCCCACCCCCAGAAAAAAACTTTGCAATTTTGTATAAAGATGCAGTTTGTATTATTTTTAATAGAGCAAAAAAAATTAAGAAATTTTATTTTATTTATTTATTTGGCGTAACTTACAGGAAACGACATTTATTTTCACTTATAATACGCTGAAGTAAATGTAATTCAACTATGTATAGATGGATTTTCCAAGAACTATTCTGTATGTAACCTCCCCCTCTAAAGGGTTTCACCCGGAGAGGATCTCCAAGTGTCGTTACTGTCTATATAATATATATATATATAATACATATATATCGGTGGCATTCCTAGCACGGGTGCCACCTTCTCCACCTCCTTCCCCCGAAAATTACTAATAAGGATTTTTGGCACAGTTTGGAAAAGTTACACTCTCAGAAACGCATGCTCAAATCTCACGAAACTTCGATTGTATTTGACGAAATGGCTTCGTGAAAAGTGCTCCGAGTAAACCTTTCGTCAAATTACCCAAATTTGTGTAGTAATTTTTTTAAGTCACGTGATCGCGCGAGGAAATAATCGTTATAAATGACGAAATTTTCTTCACGATTGAAGAATCGTCTAAAAATGAGGATTCTATTTTTGAGAGTGTACGAAGCTCAAAATAATATATTGAGAACAATTAACTACTTAGGGTGGGGTTAACCCTACCTACACCTCGTTACTTTGAAATTTTAAATTTCATCAAAAATCAGCGACATCGAAAATCTAACAACCTAGTGTATATGTATGCCACTTAATGCAAAAATAATTTTCATTAGTTTTTCGTCAACAGAAATTATCTATTTACCGACAAAAGTACTCTTTATTTTTCCGAAAATATTCAAATTGAGCGAGTGAACTCAGAGGTAAGCCTTTTGGGCTAAAGTAATTCAAAATGGCAATAACAGAAAGACAAATTAACAATGAAAATGGTTTGAAATATGAGGTGTTAACTATATCTCCGTTATATTTCAACCAATTTACACAAATTATATACCTAAACCTTCCTCATGAGTCACTCTATATATTGGTGCAAACAGCTCTAAAATTACTTCAGTGGGCCGAAAGTCTTTATGCTATTTAGGAACGTACAGTCGTATTATATATATATAAAGATAAAAATATATATATATATATATATATATATATATATATATGTTTGTGTGTGTCAGTGGTGGATCCGGAGATTCAATTTGGGAGGGACGATTCCAGGCCCGTCAGTTTGGAGGGTTAGGGAGGGCAGTGGCACTCCTTTGGATTAAGAATTAAAATGTCTATGCATAAATATTTTGCTGTTTTTAAAAAATGTATTATGATTTGAGTTAATTACACCCTTTGCCTCCTCCCCTCTGAGAAAATGCAAAATAATGGGCCTGGGCGATAAATATTTTCCCTTTTGTTTTAATATTGCTTTTTCATTCCGTCATGGAATGGAAAACATATATTATGACATTCTATTTCCATGAAGTATCGGAGGAAATTTTTGATAAAATCAGCAATTCTGATTCAAAATATAAAACTTAAAAGAAACAATAATGAAAGTACTCATATGACATGAGAAACAGACTAAAGAAAAGAAATTCGAAGTTTAAAACTCAATCATTACAAATGAGGGACCCAGGGGGCAGGGGTCTGAGACTCTGCGAGCAAAAGTTTTATAAATCTAGCCTTCCAGCTGACCGGTATTTCAACCACTCTACTTTTAAAATTTCCATTCCAAATCCACAGCAGATCTAATCTCTGCTCATTTTGTTGCTCGTAGACACTATGAAGAGCATCCCACATGTCTTTGCTTGTTTTGCAGGTTAAAATGTGATTCTTGGGATCTGGCCTCACACTGGAACCAATGACATACGTTGCAATGGCATCCAATTCTTCAAAGTGTTTTAATGCCGTATCGTAAGCTTTCTTTGTCGCTTCATCAGCGGTTGCCGCAATTGGTTCTGGCTTTGTAACTGTTCCTAGCACGACTGGCATTGCCTTTTGTACAGTCAGTTGAAGTTCCACGTCGAATTTCCAACTTATCCAGTTCCTTTCTCCTTCCAATCTTTCGATAAAATGACCTTTATCCATCTTGGAAGCTGTCTATCTCTATTAAGATGACTCGGAACTAACTAGGCCTAACAGTGCACATTTAAACTCCAGCAAAGCGCATCTTACGATAAAAACATCAACTTCAAACTACTCTAAAGCGCATGTAGAAGGTCGCTGGGAGCATAACCACCTTGTGATTATTAGAAAAAACAACAGAGTACATGTTTAGAAATAAAAATAAAGAGTAGTTTATTAAAAAGAAAGAATCATCGTCAAGCAACAACAAACGTGGAACGGCAAGAACAACATCGCTGTTGCCACTAAAAAAAGTATACAAAAAAAAAGGTTCAGTTAGCAGTTAAGCTTTTACTTTTAATATATATATATACATAACCATGCATTTAGGGTGTTGTGCACCTCTGCGCTAAAAGTAAATTGCCTCCCTCCACAAACCACGTACTAAGAAAGAAACAAACCCTAATTTTTTGGACAAAGCAGCTCAAACTTAGTTCATTATGCACATGCTAGAACATTGCATTATATTGCGTTTCTGGTATATGTTTTAGCTTTGTATCATTCATTAGCACTCATTCTTGTGTGTTTTTAGGGGCAGGTTCAGAAATTGCAAATCTGTAAAGTAAAAGAGATCTAATCTGTTTCTAAATCCGTAAAGAAAAAGAAAAAAAATCTGTATGCTATGCCTTTCTTTTGCTTGTTTCGTGAACTTTTAAGCGTTTTGTAAAAAAAACATAGTTTTTTTATCACACGATAATCAATCTAATTCAAGATAAAGGAGCTCATGTTGTGTAGAAGGACGCCATTTGCAGATCATTCGCTCATATTTTGCTTCGTACCTTTCTGTAAGGTGCAAATTATGTTCCAACCGCTTTGGTATTTATTGAAAATAAAGAAAAATCTCCCCATAGAGTATTAAAAACTACATATAAGTCAATTATCAAAACCTAACACACAGAACCATCGCAAATTTGTGCACTTATTCCATGCTTGTAATGGAAACGATATGCTTTCTACGCTATTTGATGCCTAAGTAGGACTTTTTATTTACAATGCTTTTTTTATTGTTAGTTACGGCTGATTAAATGGAGCTTATTTTAAAGAGGCCAAGAATCTCTAGTAATGAGCTTATTGTATTTTAAGCACACTCACTTTTTTTTTAGTCTAAAAAAAAATTGCCGCCCTGTGCTTGAACACAAAATGGCACTTCTTAAATACGATCCGCTGCGCTGCATCAGATCCTCTATATTTATTAGATACAGTTTTAGAATTACTTATAATAATTAATATAGTTTCATGCCTGAATAAATTGCCTTGACTTTATTCATTCTGGTAATCAAGATAGACTGTACGCTTTAGAATAACTGAACTATTTGGCGTGTCCCCCCCCCCCTCCCATAATTTTTGCAGCTTAATTGTTTTGGATTTTCCACCCAAAATTTATAGTGTTGGCACGTGTACTAAATAAATGAATAAAACGTTTTTAATAATGAGAAGCAACATGTATTTTTGTGATACCGAGGAGACTTACAACGATTTTTAACAGGATATTAAGTTTGAAAAACATTACAATTACACTGAATTAATTACTTTAAAATGCAGTGGCTGAAAAAATGAAATTGGATGAAAAAAAAGATACATATACATCAGGGATCTCACCAGAGGAGATTCAGGTCCGTTTTCGGACCCTTCACAAAATTAGTCAATCAAACCGAACTCTTAACAAAATTCTGAGCTACCAAATCGTACTTTTTACAGAGCTACTTATTGAACGAACGGCAAAAAAAAAAAAAAAATCATGACTGCACGTTTAAATTTTGAATTTTTACAAAATTATTTTATTTTCGCAATAATCTTTTTAAAAGTCACAAAAAAAAAGGATCCTGTTAAAAATGCTGGATAGCGCCCCCTCCCTCTCTCTATATATATATATTTATATATACATTTAATCCAAATTCCAATTAGTACTGAATTGAAACGTAATGCTTCTGTTCAGTTACTATAGACAGCTTCTGAACTATTTCTTGTCTCAGGAAATAAACAGGAAAGTTCAAATTTTTTTGCAGGTTCATGCACAATGAGCAGTGATTGACGAGTGGGTGGTTCTTTGGCTCTCCCTCTGGAATCAGCTGTCCAGGGGGTATGGGGGAAAGAACGGCTGTGGAGCATTGAGGAGCATTGTAAGGAAACTCACGTGTAGGAACCTGCTTATTTTAAAAGCATTTCTTGAACAGGTCCCTCAACGCTACGAATAGAGCTATCGCCGGTGATGGCTAACTTCAGGATGGTTAAGAACCAAAACAAAGTTTAATAACACAAAAACACTCTTTTAGAAAAATCGCGATCGAAAATACAAATAATAGTACGAAAATGAGCACTTTCGATCTTAAATTCGTTTATTACATTTTGTTTCGGAACTACTGTGATATAACCCCCCCCCCCCCTTGGCGATTTTTTCGTTGGCGCCAAGAAACCGTCGCCAACAACAAGATTTTATGTCGCCAACTTCAAATAGAATACAACACTCTTGGCGATGATTTTATCGCCAACAATGTCACATCATACACATAGCAAACATGTCAAGAAAAATCACTAAAAAACAGTAAAATACCAAAAATTGCAAATTATATCTTAGACACAATATCAACGCTACTATGTAAAGCACGTACAGCAATTCAATACATTAACGGATCGATAATTACTCGAAAAATAGAATTATTTACTTTACAAACACTCAAAGTTGAATAAAAACCTTTTCTTAAAAGAACACGCAATTTATGCCCAGCCAATAATAACTACTGCAATGATTCATTATTGAATAAAATGATATGCATTCTTTAATGAAAAACATAATTAAAATATCGCGCAATTCAACGCAAAACGAATGTTTATTAAAGCTGTGGGAATTTTAAAATAAGAGACTCCATTAGAAAATATATCACATTAATATTTTAGAACAATTGAAAATTCATTGTTTTATAACCTTACAAACACATAACATAAGCAGATAATAAACTAACAAAAATAAAGAACTCACTTTAAACCAGTTGGCTTTTCAATGTTAATTCCAAATAGCATCAAACTTACAATCCAATACGACGAAATGGTCCGAAAATTACCACTTTATTTTTCTTTGCTTTTAGTCACAATTAAACAAACTTATGCACTTATCAACCAAAACAATTTCGTACTTCAGATAACACAAACTACAAACCACGTTTCCATCACATTCAAAAACTGGCGCCTTAACAAACTAATATGAATTCGTTTATCTCGCCATAATACAAAACAATTGAACCAAATTAATTCACTTTAACACTTTACATTCTTCCTTTATCAACAGGAAATATCTCCACAAACTTTAACGATGAAATAAACTACTAAAAAGCTACTTATTAGTAAAAGAAAACTTTCTAAAAGTCCAACCATCACTCTAAAAACACCCATTGCATAATCCACTTAGGGTTGCCACACATTACCTCAGCCAACATCGATGGCGCTGGGTAAACGAAAAGATATCGCCAACCGAAAATCATTACAAATTGGCGCGCTAGCTCGAATGTCCCCAAAGGGGGGGGGGGGGATTATATCACAGTAGTACCTTTGTTTTTATTATTTTTAAAATGCTTACTTATTATTCTCCCGCTATTTTAAAAACAACGCTTGTTAAAAATGCAGGGATGCCAATTTTCCGCCGTTTGGTGGATTTCCGCCTTTTTTATTTTTGCTCAATATTCGCTTTTCTCGTTAGTTTGAATTTTTCTGAAATTCATTTTTTTTTTCCTTAAAAATATCTTGATTTAAAGATAAAATAACTTAAGATTTTAAAAAAGCAATTGTAAATTCGCGCAAACTTATTATATATTATTTGGCTTAATTAACGAATCTAGAAGTGCCGAGAAGTACACGCGTGATGCAAGAAGTAATTAACCAGGGTTTCAAGTGTTGTCTATTTTGCACCAAAACATAATATGCGCATTACCGCTCATAAACATTTTTTTCTTTATATGGCACCAAATCATACTTTTGTTAAAACAAATTTCCGCACATACCTATTGAATCAAAATGTGTCGATTTTATTAGTTTTGTAGTCATAGTTGTTATAATGAGTCTAAAAAAAAACATTAAGCATAGAAATAAAGATTTGGTAAAAGTAAGGTTAATTTTAAAAAGGTCAAAAACCAGTTTTTAACCTTGCAAAATTAATTTTGTTGTTTGATCAGAGATATCATCTTGAAAAAATCCCCCCAAAGATTGCAAGCTAATATTCTTGTTAAGGAACTGAAAATTAATGCAATTGATTTTATATTAAAATAAGTGTACTGCCTGAAAATGCTTAGATTGCGTTAAACGTGCGTTTTTAGAAGCGTTTTGATGTGCTATTTATTCACATTGAATTTCAGCTTTTTTCCTTTTTAGGCACTAAAATCCCTGAAAATAGTCCAATACGATATAAATATTTTTCAAATTTTTTAAAGTTCAAATGAAACTATTTGATCTGAAATGAATGAGTTATCAAAAATATAAAAAAAGGTTTAAAGGTCTCTTTGCTTCAATACAAAGTGATTCATTATTCACATGACATTCAACAATTCAACGAAGAAAGCAATGTCCAAAATGGAAGAGGAGGAATCAAATATATGGCGAATTCCGTGGGTAACGGAAGGACGTTTTTTACAACAAAATAGGACTTTGAGAGCTTGTCAATTTAAAAAAAATAACTGTTTTCAAGAAACTGACTATCAAACCTTTATACTTTCTATGAAGTTTTATGAAAATTAGTAAACTTGGAATTTTGCAATTCATAACTTTTTTTAAAATTGGTAACGGAAGGAAATTTTTCTGACATGATAATTTTGGTTGCACTATCAACTTTAAAGTTCAGTTAAACTATTTGCAGAAATTTCTTGATACAATTTGGGCATCTTAAGGAGGGCTCATTCAATGCATATTAGGAGAGTTTTTTTTGAAAATAATTATATTTTTCACTAAAAAGAAATATTTTGTCATGTTAACGGAAGGACGGTAACGGAAGGATAAAAGTGTCAAAGTACAAGATACACATTAAAAAGTTTGAATTTCTTTCAAATATATGTGAAAATCATGAGTAAAAGTTCTTTTCAGACTTATTCATCAACTGGTATATCTCTGGTTGTATTTGTATATTAGATTTATACTTGAATCTGCGTCTCAGTCAAGTACTAGGGCAGTTCCTATAATTATCTTAAGTTTGATTTTTTTCTTTGTTGTTTTTTAGTATCTGTTCTTTGTTGGGCTAACATTTGTCCCCTTTTACAGGATATGTATAAGTCAAACATTCATGAATTTAGTTTTTCAAATGCAACACTTCAAAAAATGTCCCCACCCCCTACTTGCATCTCTTGCCTCACCTAGTTAAATGTTTTCCTCTCTGTTCAACTAATAAAAATATTCTGACTTACAATTGAAGCTCTTCTATTAAACTTTAGGGATACTTTGCTAAGTATTATGTAGTAAGATTTAAAAATCTTTCCACTAGAAACAAATATTCCTATTTATGTTTATAGGATAGAAAGCGTTAATTACTGCTTAATGGGTGCTTTGTGTTTATGGCAGAGAATGGATTTCTTCCCATCTTTCAGTGAGGTACTCATTGAATTTTGATAGATATCCTGTGAGGGAAGATGTCTAACTATAAGACTTTAGCTGGCTGTGCAATGTCTGCAAAGTCTTTTGCAATAAGGAGCTTCTCAGATAAAATGTTGCTCGACACCAGTGCTGTCAACATCTGTTTTTCTGTGACTGCTGTCCAAGAAGTTTTTTGATGCAAACTTTTTCAATGAAAATTAAATTTATGAATAGATACTGAAGTTTAAGCAGGCATATTAAGCTCTGTAACTGAAAAAAAAAAATCAATCCAAGTATGGAAACACATTGTATGTATCAATAAAACCAAAAACTCGCTTTTCTGTGGTTTAGTTCATCATTAACCAGTGCATATTCTTGACCTTTTCCACACCAAATCAAATAAATACAATGAAGATAAGTTTTATGCAGTAAATACATGTTGCTTATATTAATAGAGTATTTTTAAAATTAAGTGGAATTGAGTTTAACTATGACTGTCCTTCCGTTACCATGGAAAAACCCCTAAAATTGCATTTCTGAAAAATTTTGACTCTGCCAAATTAATGCAAGCCTCAAACCTGCAGTGTACTGAAAAACTCGTAATTCTTGAGCCATTGTGTTCTGAGTGAGATAGTTGATAGCCACTTTTTCGGTAACGGAAGGACATGTTCAGTATGACTAATTAATACACTACTTTTCTGGCAAGAATATTTTTTTTTATTTATCAAATGAATGAAAAGCTTCATATAACACCCAAAGTATAATAGTTAATCTGTTTGTTAAACTTTTATAAATTAATTAATAAAATTTTTAGGTTAATTTAAAGTTTAAGTAATTTGGCTCTACAAAGGCGTGACATAAAAGAGTAACTTTGAGCACAGTTTTTAAAACTTAAATCAGGTCAAACTCAAAAAGAAATTATATTTTCAAAAAGTTTACTTATTTCTGAAGAAAATGATGTATTACAAGTGGTCCAAAGCTAATTTTTAAAATTTAAGTGCCATTTCCCCTTTTTCATGGAATTCACCATATATATACATATATATTCAAGCATTTCTTGCGAAATCTCATTAGCTGCAAAAAGGTTGTTTCATGCAATTATTTTATTTGCATTTTTTAAATTATTAATGGGCGAATCCAAGCTGTGTATTTTGAGGGCAATCATTTTTTTTTAGGTGAATGGTAACATGAATGCAATTTAGATGAGTTTTTTTACTGTCGCATTAATACCTTGTACTTGTCAAGAAGGGTGTAGAAATTGGAAGAATTATGTACACTTTAGAGCTCTCATGCTTTTCCAAAACTTTAATCGGAAAATTGATATTTTTCGTGGGTTTTACTCCAATTGCCTCTTTTTTGTGTGTGCTTATTCTGTAAACAAACTTGGTAAGTACATTTGTAGGTGTTTTCGTTTGTATTTTGAATTCCTACTTTTTCCTACCCTTTTAAAGAAAAATTCCTACTTTTTTCTTCAATCTGCATATGGACCCTGTTTATAATTTTGGATAGGTAAATAGAATTTGCAATCCTCCAAGATTGGCTACTTTATCAGAATCGTCAACCATATTCAGTATTTCTTTTTGGTTATTAAATTGATTCTACCTCAATTTTCGATCTTAAAATCAGTATTTCTCGGTTCTTTTATTTGTATTTTTACACAGTAAGTTTTCCTACAATTGACAGTTGTATTTCATTCTTTCCTGAATAATATTATATTGTTTATATTACCTTAAATGCTACACAGTTTTATATAAATCTTAAAAACTCAAGATTGTGTTTACTTTAACCCTTTGATATGGCAATTTTTCTTGCAATTGTTTATTGTAATATTTTTTTGGATTTAGATTAGTTTCAAAAAAGAAAATCATGGGGAGGGCATATGTAGTATAGCACATGTATGAGTACTTCTTGATAGTAAAATCTGCCAACTAGCTTAGTAAAATAGCTTAATGTTAATCTTCAGTTACAATGTAACTGCAATCAAAAGCATGTAATACCTGCTCTTGATGATATAGCGAAGCAGATGCTTGAAGAGTGATGAGAGAAAAAAAGCCTTAACATCAGGGTTCGTTGATTTAAATCAGCTTGATTTAAATCATGATTTAAATTAAGTGATTTTTTTTTTTAAAAATCATTGTAAATCAAGTGATTTTTTTTCAAAAAAAATCATTGATTTTACAATCTAAAAAAGTGTTGTAAAAATGAAATATGTTGCAATTACAACCACTGTTTCAAACAAAACTTCCTAGGTCCCTCTGTCTGTGTGCATAACATATTATTATTAAGTTTAGAACTAATTACTATTTTTTAAATTTTACAATATTACTCTTATTCTTCAAGCATCTTAACAGCAAAGCATAATTCATTCAATCATTCAAGTTAGAATTCATAATAATCATGAACCATTCTGTTTTTTATCTTAAAAATAGTATTTTAGATCCATTTAATAAATGCCATACAATAAATAATTCAGAATGATAGTGTTTAAAACAACAATTGCCAGAATTTAGAATATGTATCCTTAAAGTTTCATCCATGTCCCCTAATAGCTTAAGGTTTTTTTACTTCTAAAATTTTTTCTATCATAGAAGTTTTCAATAAAAATATTTGATTAAAACAAAAAGTTTCAGTTTTTAGTAATGGTGTAAGCATATAATTTTACTAAATGGGTAAAAATATTTCGTGCTTTTTTATTTATAAAATAGAACAATGATTTTAAAGTACACTCAATATAAAAATTAAATACACACAATTGTTACTTTTTTTTCAGCTTTCAACAGCAAAATAATTCAGATTAAATTTGTTCATTTTCTCTGTACTTATGAGTGTACTATTCTTCCTGGTAGGGTTAAGTTTCATTTGAGTCATGCGTTTGCATTTGTATCAAAATTTGTTTATCATTATTATTATTTAAAAATATTTATTGCTGTGAAAATAGCTTAAGTGTGCTTTTGCATATTGATTAACAGGCCATGTTGTTTCTATGAATGTAACATTACAAATATCTAAAATATTTAAGCTCATTTTTAAAATAATCAAAAAAATCCGATTTAAATCAAAAAAATCTGATTTAAATAAAAAACATCCGATTTTTTTAAATTTTTTTAAAAAAATCAAAAAAATCACGAAATTTGCTTAGCATTCATTTCATCTGATATTTGTCTGTTTTTCTGGCACTCTTTATACATTGTTTATATTAGCTGATGTATTGTAAATAATTGTCTTTGGACCTACTATACTCTAGAAAAGAAAAAAAAGAGTCATTTGAGGCCCAAATTTTCAAAAAAAAGAAAATTCATCCATGTGTTTTAATTATGAAGAGCTCCTTCTTCTCGCTAGTCCAAGTCAGAGCATAAAATAAGATAGAAAGTGGCGAAATATTGTCGCCCAGTCACTACAGATGGTGCCGGCAAAAAAAATAAAGAAAAAAATTATAGTTTTTAAAAATGTCGTTTCTTCCTTAACAAAAATTAATTTTTCAATTTTGTTCCAATCCGGCATGTATTTGTCAGCTCCTGAGCTGAACTCTTTTGCCTAAGGGCACATGTGGTGACCACCTGGGTGTCCGTGGCAGCCGCAAGAAGAGCTAGTCCCACGGAAAAAGATCGTCGAAGGGAACGTGGACCAACCGTGGGAATGGGCGGTGAGAAGAAAGGGGCATTTGGTGCTGCCTGGACACTTCTCGCCTGGACTTGTAAAGGAGAGGACGCAATCCTCGAGACCTTCCAGAAAAAAAAATGTGGGTAAGGAGTTCTGTATATAGCAATATTTAATCAAAGGCATAAATAAAAGTACTAAAAATGCTACAAGTGAGTTTGTGATCTCCGCGTTCCTCGATAACATACGAAACCGCACAGTATTCATGAATGCTTCTTCAGTTTCCACTTTTTCTGGTTATCAATGCAAAAACGTTTTCTGAACACATACATTTCAAAAATTTCTGACGGATACTTAAAGTGATCAAACATTGTCAAAAGACTTTTTAGGAAGCTAATTTCAAAAACAATCCGCTGGAAAGCAACGAATACACC
This sequence comes from Octonoba sinensis, assembly GCA_038502835.1. Taxonomy (NCBI): domain Eukaryota; kingdom Metazoa; phylum Arthropoda; class Arachnida; order Araneae; family Uloboridae; genus Octonoba; species Octonoba sinensis. The sequence goes on from CM076598.1 coordinate 148,501,115, forward strand.
ACCCCTTCTCCTATAGCCTAAAATTTTGTTTTTAGAAATATTTGAGGAAAAGCAGCCGCATCCCCTGACGTCGCCAAAGATCACCTAAAATTGCGTTTTTGGAACTCAAAATCGGAAAAATTGCCTGGGAGAGGAGGCTTTTAATTAACAGAAAAAAAGACACGCTAATTGCGCTTTTAGAACTACAATGTCGAAAAAGTACCATACAAAGTTTCCGATCCTACTTTCCCATAACTTCACCCGAAATGATCTAAAAATGCGTGTATTAGCCACTTTCCCGTGTAAGTAAAAAAAAATAATAATACGGCATGAAAACAGGCTTAATATATTGAAAAAATTTCGTTAAAAATAAGTGAAGTAATTAAATAAAGATTGAAAAATAAGAAAAATTTAAAGTACGGTTTTGAGATGGAGAAAATGTGTGTCTGTCTGTTCCCCCTAATAACTTTTGAGGGATTTCCCCAATTCGAAAGATTTTTTTTTTTTTTGTATTCAAAAGATCTCGGCGAGGGCACCTCATTTCTATATTTTAATTTTGATTTGAACAATTTTTCGTTTAGTTTTGAACAGTTAAAAAAATCTTAACATTAGTGCCTATGGACAAAAATGAAGCAAATTATTTAAACTCTGGGCACAGATCCAAGTTCTATGAACAAGCTTACTGGAAGAAACTCTTGGTGTGAAATATTCATTTGACAGTTTTTGTTCATTTTTACATCATTTAACAGTTAAAAAAAACAAAACGCCAATCTTGTTTTTGAAATTTTTTTTTCGCCAACAGGGCAAAGATTCTTTTTTGAAAAATTACCAGCATTTGCATTGCTCCAAAAGATCAAGAGAATATGAAGGGGAGGAGGGGGGGGGGAGGACACTGGCCACAGGGTGAGGTCCGGTTTCGGCTTTTTCTGCACCCCCTAGGTATACTTTTTGCTTTGCTTCCTTGCTATTCTTCAAAATAGCCTATGTAATAAAGTCATTCCCGCGTCCGACTCTCATCAGAGTATTTCAGATGATTCTGAATGACATGGGGCTAAAGGAACAATATGGAAGTACCCCCAAGCCATAAAGAGTAGTTTAAGTTAAGGGAACAATAATAAAAAATTGCTCAAATAGCAGCTGTAATCTTTTATTAGAACCCGCCCATTGAGACTGATAATAGCAAAACTTAATTGTCCCTCACTGCACTCTATTCCCACAGGGTTCACAGAAAGCAATCCATTCGAAGAACGCCGACGAATCCACCGAAATCGGTTAATGGACAATGGTCAAAAGGACTATTTTCAAGGAAGCTCTTATTATACTGTCTTATCACCCGACCGGTCGCCTGTCGGGAAAAAGGCTCTTAAATTGGGTTTGTAGTCATTTTTCATTTGCCAACTTGTTTTGAAGTGTCATCTCCCCGTTTCTCATAAAGAGTAGTTTAAGTTAAGGGAACAATAATAAAAAATTGCTCAAATAGCAGCTGTAATCTTTTATTAGAACCCGCCCATTGAGACTGATAATAGCAAAACTTAATTGTCCCTCACTACACTCTATTCCCACAGGGTTCACAGAAAGCAATCCCTTCGAAGAACGCCGACGAATCCACCGAAATCGGTTAATGGACAATGGTCAAAAGGACTATTTTCAAGGAAGCTCTTATTATACTGTCTTATCACCCGACCGGTCGCCTGCCGGGAAAAAGGCTCTTAAATTTGGTTTGTAGTCATTTTTCATTTGCCAACTTGTTTTGAAGGGTCATCTCCCCGTTTCTCATAAAGAGTAGTTTAAGTTAAGGGAACAATAATAAAAAATTGCTCAAATAGCAGCTGTAATCTTTTATTAGAACCCGCCCATTGAGACTGATAATAGCAAAACTTAATTGTCCCTCACTGCACTCTATTCCCACAGGGTTCACAGAAAGCAATCCCTTCGAAGAACGCCGACGAATCCACCGAAATCGGTTAATGGACAATGGTCAAAAGGACTATTTTCAAGGAAGCTCTTATTATACTGTCTTATCACCCGACCGGTCGCCTGTCGGGAAAAAGGCTCTTAAATTGGGTTTGTAGTCATTTTTCATTTGCCAACTTGTTTTGAAGTGTCATCTCCCCGTTTCTCATAAAGAGTAGTTTAAGTTAAGGGAACAAAAAAATTGCTCAAATAGCAGCTGTAATCTTTTATTAGAACCCGCCCATTGAGACTGATAATAGCAAAACTCAATTGTCCCTCACTGCACTCTATTCCCACAGGGTTCACAGAAAGCAATCCCTTCGAAGAACGCCGACGAATCCACCGAAATCGGTTAATGGACAATGGTCAAAAGGACTATTTTCAAGGAAGCTCTTATTATACTGTCTTATCACCCGACCGGTCGCCTGTCGGGAAAAAGGCTTTTAAATTGGGTTTGTAGTCATTTTTCATTTGCCAACTTGTTTTGAAGTGTCATCTCCCCGTTTCTCAGCGTTGTTTCTGCTCAAAAACAAAATTTGTATTTTGCCAACTCAGTCATAAGTAAAAAACGACAAAAATTAGGTTTTTTGTTCCTAAAAATTGGCTGCAGAATCACCTAAAAGTTCTAAAGACTTCAAATAGGAAAAATTGACTTTAATTCATCCTGTTAGGTGCACACTGCACAGGTTCTGAGACAGCGCCAGAAATGATCAGATAGAGCATTTTTAGACAGCCCGAATCCGACCGACATTTTAGTGTTTTTGTAAGAGAAAAGAAATCGTTTTTTTTTAATTGCTAAACGAATTAATGAAATTTGGATAGTTTTGAACTTTTGCAACTTTATAAGTAAATTCTGATTGTGAAGATGAGAGAGTCATTGCTCTAAAACTTTTTGTGCAGTAGAAATATTCGGCAACATCGCAACTAGTCGTAAGTACAATATATGCATTTTGTCTATCTTTGAAAAAATGTTATTTATGTGTTCATAAAAGGATAATGCATAAAGTAATAATTTTACCTATCTTATAATTTTTTAAATTGCAGTTCATTTAAAATTATTTTGATCTTGATGCCGACGAACAGTAAATTATGCAATTCGACCAGTGTGTTTAGTGCATAATATTTCATTTTTAATGTTTTCGTGTTTATTCTTCACTACTTGTAATTTCACACCAGCGGCGTAACTAGCGTCGACTTAAAGGGGGAGCTCAGGAGTTTAAGTGGAGCACTGGTTCAAATTTCAAGTATGTCGCATTATTGGGGCGTGAATGCAATTTACGACTATGGGAGCGCTTTTTTGCTGCTATGACCAAGGGGGAAGGGCACAAACAAACCAAGTTACGCCCTTATTGCACACCAGACAACCTGCCCCTTTAGAAATTTCTCTATTTCATGTACAAAATTTTATATCCCAAGGATTTCATTTACTCTACTATAAAGAAATTTAACACTTCGATCGGTTTATAATTTGACAACTCTTCATGAATTTAAAATTTTCATGAGCTAATATAAGAGTAAGTTAAGTATTTTGTAGTTATATTTTAAGGATTTGTGAGCTAAAAATACTGTTTACAAAAAACAATAAATTTGTTGCATCTCTATTTCTGCCATTGCCTTCAATAATTTATGCGACGGTTATAAATTATTAATGTTTAGCAGCAAATGTTATCAAACTATTCGCGGAGACTTTAAACATAAGGAAGTGCCAACTTGATATTTGAAATTGTCCGGAGCAGCTGTTGCTTTAAGGAACAGAGAGATGAAGTGGTTGTTGTGGCTCACCTTCATAGACTAACCTTCATAGATTCGATAGAGGGGAGCTTTCTTGGTTTTCCTTTATTCAATATATAAATTTATTGCAAAAACCGGTTCTTTCAAAATTCCTCAATAGTGAGGGGTGAAGTGAACGCCTGAACCCCTCCCTTTTCCCCAGGCCCAGCCTCACTGATGAAGGTGTGTCACAACAACCACTTCATCAACAGCAGCCTAGAATTGTGTGTTTTAGACTTCAATTTCTAAACCTATTTTTGCGCAAATATTAGCTTCTAGATTTTTATATCGCTTTTACGAATACCATGACGCAATTCTCTAAAAAAAAAGAATACCGGTTGGAAAAATTAGTTGAAATTTATTCAACCTAATGTCTCTGAATAATATAAATGGCACATTAATTTTGACCCTTGGATGTGCGTGTACATATGTTATGTAAATCTAGATCCTACCAATCGAAAAAAAATGTGGTGGTCACCAAACTCATACCGCCCCCCCCCCCCTCCCCCGTTTTTGCACTTCGGGGCTGTTCTACTGTTTAAAGGTGGCATTCTCAAATTTCGCTCCGGCCGGCACTAAGTCTAGTTACGTCACTGTAAAATTAACTTCAATTGAAAAAAAAATCGGGAGAAAAACCCGACCCCAACCTTCTTTTTCCCCTAAGTTTACCATAGCCTAAAATTTCATTTTTAGGCTGTCAGTTATGAAAATTTCTGGGGTAGAGCTTACACTCCTTCCTCTAACGTTACCAAGTATAGCTAAAGATTGGGTTTTTGATACTTCAACCTATTAATAGAAATTTTTTTTGTATAAACTGTCGGAAACTCTAAAATTGAGGTATACTGAACATGTTGCGTCGTTGATCAGTCGGCCGGCTCCTGTGGCAGGCAACTGCTCCAGGGAAGGCAGTTTTAGGAGGCAGTGAATTGTTAATGTCAGAATTTAAAAACTTTAATTTTAAAAAAGTTAAGAATTCGTTCTTGTTATAGTGAAACATAAATCATGCAATGCTCAAACAATACAATAATTTTTCTTTTACAAATTTTCAAAGCATCCTTTTGGGAAGAGAGCTCACTGGCGTCACAGCTGTCTGATTATTGGGGGGGACGACGCCAATTTTCAACTTGTCTTCCTAAATTTGCCAAACAGTAATAGAAACACTTTATTATTTCAGAACTAGTATTTCCCATTTTTTTCTTTCGATACAAACTGTGTTAACTATTTACTTATTTTGTAAACTTAATTTGCAACAAAAACAAGATATGATCTAGAGAAATGATATATATTCAGAAAACATTATTTATGCAAAAAAATAAAAAAGGTTTATTTTACTCTGTACAGAATCATTTTTATATGGTTTATAATTAATGATGTGCCGACAGGGGGGTGTAGTGGTAAGGCACAGGAATCGTACGCCCTAGTTCGCAGGTTCAAACCTGGCCCAAGTTTGAACCTGCGAATTTTCAAGATGCAGAAAATCGTCTGCGCCCATGTCGTATGATTATGCAGCATGTAAAAGATCCCCTGAGTACCCGTTTGTCATGGATACTCCAGGCTAAATTTATTTCCTTGTGCCATTTGTATCAACGAGAGCTCAGGTGCCGCCATCTAGGGGGAAACTGAGCGTCAAAAATTGCGACAATCGTACCACACTTATTGTGGTGCCGCTGAAAGAGTTGGTACCAATTTCTGGGAATGCACTAGGTCTGCAATGGTTGAGGACCAGTACTGCAGCCCATTAGAAAGAAAAAAAAATAATGATGTATACGGATTTATTTCATTTCTTTTCTGACCCAAAAACATTTCTTCGACTGTTTTCGGTAGAAATAAATTTTTTTTGCGATGGTTGCCGTATCAACTTGATCGATGACATCTTGATGAACGAAACATATCTCAACGTGATTCAATCGCTTTTTGTGTCATTGTTGAGCGCGGATACAACTTCAGCTTTCTTAAGCGATGAAACTTCTTTCCGTTCCGCCTCACAACTAGATGCTGGAGATACCAGCAAAAGTCGTACCAGAATTTCTCTATTAGAGAATAATCGCCTAGATCCTGCTTCCATTTGTAGTAATGCTTTTCTAACACCATATGCGCCAGTCATGTCTATGAACTCCTCTTTGAAAAGTGCAAGTCGAATCTTTAATTTTGAAATATTAAATTCTGGGTAGTTTACTGCAAACTCCAGATTCTCTTCATGAAGTAGCATCTTTTCTAATTCAACTTGTTTTTGAATTACCTTTGATTCAATCTGCGATTGAAAGAATTCAATGCGATAGTATTCTTCAAATGAAGAAAAATCATGACCTACTGCCGGACCATCAAACCGCTTAGGAGGTCTTTTTTTTTCTTGGCAATTTTAGGGGTTCTAGTCCAAGTTCTATTTTTTGACACAATCATCAAAAATGGTGGAAAACACAGCGTTGTTCCGCATCATTTCCAAGTAATTAACATCTGTGTGAACTGATTTGACCAGTCCAGCAACTGTACTTTGTCTCCCTTGGAAGTATTTGTTCAGTTCTGCCAGCAAATCAATGGTTTGTTTTCCCAAAACTAATCCCAGATAGTTGGAACCGTTTTCGAAAGCAGCTAAGACTGCCAGCGCCATCATAAGCGTCTTCAGCCAACTGACTCAACGTGTCCATAATTAAAGAATATTTTTTCAGTATTTCTTCAATTTGAGAGCTTCGATATATATATCTTGTTCGACACAGAGGTCTAATTTTGCAAGTTTTTCCATCGGGACATTCAGATTCATTTTCTAAAAGGCTCTGAAACAAGCCGTTTGTTTTTGTTCTAGACCAGCGTGTCCCAACCGGTGGTTCGCGAACCCCTAGGGGTTCGCGCGGTGCAGAAAGGGGGTTCGCGAAAAAATTATTGCAATGGCGGAATTTTTTATCGCTAACGTAAAAGAAAAAAAAATGACAGTATAAATTTGCATTATTAAGTAGGAGAACAAAATTATTTTTTTTAGTACGAACATTGTTTTCCAGATAATGCAGAAAAGAAATGAACTGGCATTGGAAGCATACATACAAAATTTGAAATGCACTTATTCCCACTTATGCCGGATTTCAAATTTGGATCACAATCCAATTTATCATTTCGATACCAATCTGGATCCCAAATTTGTACCGAAAGATATTTATTGAATTATTTTTAATTTTAGAACGTATTTTGCCCCTACCATTTCCCACTTCTTCCTCGCAAGCGCGAAGAACGAGTCGGAAACATAAAAATTTACTCCATAAAATGTAAAATTTTGCATTATTTTAGGTTAATTTTTCATTATGCAGCGCCTAGAGTGTAACCAAAAGATATTTATTCATTAATTTTAAATTTGGACTCACATTTATCACACTTTATTCCAACTTTTCTGCGTTATCGCAATATCGCAATTAGAAATTTGAAAATATGTATATTTTTATTTTTCTTTAAATTTCCGAAACATTTCCGAATTTTGTACTTTACAACCGGAAAGTGGTACCTATCGGGAAAACAATTTAAAAAATGTTTTAGGCATACATATGTTAACTGCTCTAATAATAATTCAAAAGAACAAACAATAAAAAATATATTTGTAGCTGTATTTTAGTTTTTATTTAAACTTAGATATTTAGATTAGATTACAATATAATTATGTTTTCATATCTTACGATGAAATATTGTGCAACATGGAAAATAGATGTGCTAGTAAATTTTGCAGTTTTGTCAGCCGTTACTAACGACTTAGAAGGGGTTCGCAAGGGAAAAAAAGGTTTGGAAACACTGTTCTAGACAAAAACATTCCTATCTGATTGGCTACTTCTAAAGAGGTTTTTAGCACTGACGTGGAATTGCAACTGTCTTTCATTATTAAGTTAGTGCAATGTTGCCCACATTGAACAAAATCTGCTAAAGGTTGTTTTTCACCCATAATATAGATTGAGCACCTTTAATATGGCCACTCTCACATCGTCCGCTCCGTCATATATTGGACCCGAAGATTTGCTATTGGAAGTTGAAGTCGAACAAATGCGTCACATTATAAGGGAAGCTTTAGCTTTTCCGGTGACGGAGCGGGTTTCGTAAAATCCTAGAAAACTTTCACACCTTAGTAAAAGTGAAGAAATGTGGAGTTCTGGGGTATTTATTAAATATATAAAAAAAATTCGGGGGGCCCTACCCCTCCCACATTTTTGCCTAGCCCTAGGACTACTGGTATAAAGTGAAATATGTACTGAAGCACAGTTTAGGTTAAAAAAGTGCATGTTTTTCAAACCTATCATAAAATGCTCCCCCAATTCGCAGAAATAAGAGTTCGTAACATTTTACATGCATTGAAGACATTTCGAAACACGTGTTTGCAACTTTTGTAGCACTACTTAATTACTCCTCATGTTTATAAAACTCTCTTAATTCGTTCCATATGGAAATATTGACGCGACGGAAGCCTATTTTCTCGGATCCTCATCACATATGGACAATGACACAAGATTAAATTCCAGAATGTTCACATAAAAAAAGCAGTAGGACTTTTTGATTCAAAATCTATACGTGCATGGTCCCTCACTTGTTTTAAATTTTAACATATGCGTACTGCCACTTTTGATGCTTGTATATGTAAGCGTCCCAGCACCTTTTTCCAGAACTACACTACTGGGTGCTTTTTTTTCTAAATTTTCGTGTGAAAGAGGGGGGGGGGAGACTGTGCTATCTGCAAAACTATTGAGGGGACTGTCCCCTCTGCCAAATTATTGGGGGGACGCGTCCCCGAATCCCCATAGGTCGTGACGCCCGTGAAGCTGGAGCTTGTGTCTTCTGTCGCTTGAGAAGGCAGACTTGGGGCTTTTCGATATGGGTGTAAGTAAGAAGGAGAGGGGGTCCTGCCAACGATCTTCTACTCGAAAAGATTGGACACTCTGGTAGAAACATATGTTAAATGCTTCGGAGCAGAGGGGTCTGAGAAGTATAAGTAAAAAAGCAACATTTAGGATGAGATTGGCGAGAGAATCTTGGCGGAAATCATACTGAGGATGTCATTGCGGCAGTAAGTCGCCAAAGTGGATGCACTGATCTTTTGAAGCACGCACAGCGAGATCCTCCGAAACCCCGGGGGTCTTATCGTGTATCAGAGAGGTAATAAAACGAAAGGGGCCAGAAAGCGCTGAAATAGCCTGAGGTACGTTGTTCATGGTCGACCCTTCTGCTATTATTAGGCGAGTGTCAATCACTTCTTAACGAGCTTCACATAGTTAAAATATATAAGGGAAAATAAAAGCAAACGCGAAGTGTTCCCAACTGTCAGGATGAAACCTATTTGCTCCTGTTAAGGAAGATTCGATAAGTTGCTTTCCTTTTTGGAAAAAATTCAATTACAGAAGAAATTTTGTTGCTGCTGCATGTAAATTATAGTACAAAGCGCTGCCGTTAGAAAGTCACGAAACAGGGAGGGTAATTTTATCGGATTAAAAAAATTGAAAATACTTTAGATGACGGCAGTCGATTAGCGAAAGGAGTGGGGGATCTTTAGCTTCCTTCAAAATCGGAAGTTTAGACAAACTTTTTTTCTTCAAAAAGTACTTTTAGTTTACATCGGGGGCCGCGCCCCAATTCTGTCTGATGGACATCCAATGCTGGAGCAATTTGAAACACGGATTCCCGGAAAATGATTTAAATATTTTAAAGTATTGTTTCAACATACAAATATAGTAAAAAATAAATAGAGAAAATTCGAATAACAAATTTCTTCTGTGTTTATTCCTTTACGGCTCTTAAAATTGTTGGGCTTTGCTTATTAATATGTTTAAATTCTGTTTTGGTCAAATGATCGAAACCTCCTCTAACGATTACATTTTTTTTTTTTTTTTTCAAAATTTTCTCTTATGGATGTAGTTTTAAGTTGCAGTTCCGAATTTTAAAATTAATTTTTTTAACTTAAATACAATCATCATATAAAGAAAAAAAAGGCTTCATTAAGAGTAAATGCACAGGTTTATCTCCAGCGCTCTTCATTCATTAAAGATTGAGATCTGCGTGGGCAAAACAGAAGAAAAAAGTACGCCGAATTTCAAATTGAACAATTATAAAACTACAATTCGCATCTATAAGTGTTTTTTATATCAGCTTTTCCACCAGAAAGTTCTCTGTAACTCATTATTTCCAAGTTTTCATTGAAAGGTTTTCCCCCGTAAGAGTTCGAACGTGCACGCAAAAATTGTCTCAGACATTAGCGGCAGAAGCGAAGGGAATCGTTATTTTATTAAGTATTAGAGGAGTATCTTCAAAAATAAAACATTAAGCCAAGCCGAAAAATTAGCCTAGTGAAGCAAACATTTATTATAATCATGCCGGCTAACGGGATGTTGCCTGAATAGCTATTTAAAAAACGCTTTGAATTCCAGTCTGTTCAATTCACATTCCTGTTCCCTTAGTATTTGTTTTTGGAGAAAAGCTGTCAAAGCTTGAAAACATTTTCAGCTGTATTCCCATTTATCAGATCATTATTTATATCATATTGTATACTGCTGCTGTTATATTACGTAGTGTTTTTATTTTTACTGAATATTTTGATTGAACAATTTTGTTTATTTTAATAAAAAATAATGCTACTAAGTAACATTAAGTCTTAAGTTTATTAGGATTAGATTTAGTATCTCTCTCTCAAAATTCCTATTCATTTGTCTTAATGATTTTCAAGACCTACACCTACTGTTTTTTATAGTTCAAATTTTATTAGTTGTTACCAGTGGAGAACCTGGAAATTTCTGAAAGCCCTTTCCTGCGTACAACATTCGCTTAACTTGGCTTATTTGTCCCCCCCCCCCCCCCTCGTTCCTAGCAGCATGAAAGGTAAACAATTTTTTTCACCAAAACTTTAATTTGAAATTTTTAATCAAAATTTCGTGAATCGTGATCGTAAGGAAGAACTTTCAAACGTCAAAAGATAATACCTCTAGTTTTATTTTTATTTAAATTTCTTTATGCATGCGTAATTCTTAACATCGTTTAAAATACTTGAAATAAAGGTGGAAACTGTTAAATAATATTTTTAAATTTGAAAAATTCAGAAAATAAAAGTAATTAACTATGCACTTATGACGATAATGTTTTTTCTCTTACACACATTCAGTCATCATATAAATTGCTTCTGCGCAGGAGGAACATGTTAAATATTTGCAGTTAATCGCAAATAAATAAATAACTAAATACATAATCAAATGAAAAACTAATTTAAAAATCACTTATTTAATTTCTTATTCAGCACGTTTGTGAAATGTTTGAATAAATTCTCATGCTGTAGATTGAGAGATTTACCTATTTCATGAACTGAATTTTTTGACACGCTAGCATTAATCCTAAAATGTTTAATTTTATTGTCAAAAGTCTTTTCTGGAGCTTGGTATTTCCTAATATAATTAAATGCTTTTCTAATCTTTAAAAAATGCATACATTTCTTAATAAAATTTAACTATTTCAAAAAAGTTTGAAAGTTATGCATGTTCATTTTTATTTCAAGCTATTACTCTCACCCGTCAAATATTTATTAATTATTTTGTTGCATAGTATAAAATTCAATTAAATAGAAGTAAAATTAAGAAAAATGCTTTGTTTTTAGAACATTAAATTGATAACAAGTGACAAATAATTAAAAAATGCATCTTGTCCTTCCGTAGAACTATTATAAAACTAGGTCGATACTTGACTGCAGAATTTTTGTGCAACAAACTCTTTTGGCTGTAACTAAATGTAGTGTAGAGTTTCGTAAAGAAAACCAGAAACGGAAATGAAAATGGTCGAGCAGTTTTGTTTGTTATTTCCCTTCATTTTACTCTCAATCACTTAGGTACACATTTCTGATTTTGATCCAGTGAAATTTTAAACATATGTTGCAAGACGATCGCACAATGAGCAGTTATTTAACGGTGGGGGCAGTGAGATTTAAAAAATATACACATTAATGAAAATCAACGTGTTGCTTGGGGATGTTGATGTTAACTTTATCTTAAAAACATCATCAATCCATGAACATTTTCAGTGCCGGATATAGGGGGGGGGGGCAATGTCACCCTGGAGGCACTTCTGGGAGGGGGCAAATTCAACTGTGATGCAAAAAATAAAAAGGCAAAGGAAAAGAAGAAGAAAAAAAAATAAAATAAAAAATGGGAAAATATTTAATTAAGAAAATTTAAGTTTTGGAAAGAGAATTAAAATCCTGGTTCAGAGCTCTGATTTGACCATTGACCGGCTACTTTGATAACGATTAAAACAGATTAATACAATTATTTATTTGTTTAAACTGTCGGAAACTAAAATTTAGGTATACTCAATATGTTGCGTTGTTGATTAGTCGGCCGCTCCTCTGGGGGCGTCCAAATTTTGCAAATGTCAAAACTTAAATTAAAAAAAGTCAAGGGGTTTTCCCCTTGTAATAGCGAAATATAATTCATGCTATGCTTAAACAATAAAATAGTTTTTCTTTTCCAAATTTTCAAAGCATCCTTTTGGGAAGAGGCGGGAGGTCGGAGGGGGAAGCGGATCTTGTAAGTGTCGTTTGGGAAGGGGGGGGGGAGAAGGCAGACGTGTGTCTTTTCGATATGGACGTTAGTAAGAGGAGGGGGGGGGGGGTCCTGCTCCCTGGATTTAAAAAAAATGCTCATTTTGTTTTGAATTTCTATGAATATTTTTATGAGTAAAATCGTTTAAATTTTAAGCAGTTTTGTTTGCTTTTTTCCCTAATATTTTTGCAATCCCAAATGCATCTCCTAAGGCCTCAAAATTTTTTAAATGGGGGAGAATCCATCCCTTCAACTGTCAGAATTTCACATACGCAGTTAAGGGGGGGTGCGCTCTAATGTCGAGATGAAAGGGCCATGTCGTGGGAACATTAAGAAAGTTTTCTGGGTTTATCAGTGGCCACCAAGTAGAAAATCCTCAAAAAAAAAAAAAGCCCAGTACATAAAAGTTTATGAAATGTGAGTAATAATTGGATGGAGAGGGGGGGAGGGATAGTTTTGTTTCGCCTCGGAAAACTTCCAACCCGGTACTGACCTTTTTCACACATTTGCTTGAAGTGAAAATTTGAATAAGATATACTTCATATTGTATCTAATAAAATAAACAGTTGAAGAATACTCAATAATACTGATAGTATTTTTATTCGCTAAGCTAAATTAATTTTTATCTCCTAACTTGAATCTTTATTCATGTTTCCTTTTTAAACTCAAAAGGGTGAGTAGCGAAAACAAGCCTATTATGTGCATTCGTACTCAAACGACCCCACATGTATAAAAATACAAGTGTAATGCTTTAGCTCTTAACACAGCTAAGAAAGAAAGACCAAACATCTGTTTTCATTTAGCGGTTTGCCTGAGAGCAGCAAAGACCCCGGAAGATTTTACGATAATGATAACGACCTACCCCCCTGAACAACTTATAATTTCTAGGAATTCCGAGCGAAAAGCTATGGCAAACCTTTCGCCAATTTCCAAGAAAGATCAGTTGAAGTTTGGCGGCAAATGCATGCGAGCTGCCCTAAATGTTTGTTTTTTTGTTGTACACCTCAGACCTGCCACGGTTGTTTTCTGGGCAATACCGAAACCGAAGTGTCCCATCTTCTTCTTTCTACCATCTTTGGTCCTGCCCCCTGAATTTAAAACAAAAATGCGAATTTTGTTCTGCATTTTCATGAGTAAAATCGTTTAAACTTTAAAAAGTTTGGGTTTGCTTTTTTCCTAAAATTTTTGCACTCCCAAATGCGTCTCTTGTGGCCTCAAAATGCTCCAGTTTGCATATAGTCTTCAAAATTTTCAAGGTTGAGAATCCCCCGGACCCCATTCAAATGTTAGAATTTCATATCTCCGGTCAAGGAGGGACCCTTCATATGGCTCTACCCCCCCCCCCCCCTCAATGTTGAGCTGAAACGGCAATGCGATTTGGAACATTTCTTATGGATTAATGAGGAGACCCCAAATGAAAAACCTCAAAAAGGTGGCCCACACATAACAGCTTATGGAATATGATCAATAATTGGACGGAGAGAGAAGGGGTTAGTTTGGATTTTTTTCTAGAATTTCAAGATTTTTTTAAAAACATAATATTTGGTTAAGACATAGACGCATGTTTTAAAAATGATATATTTAACAGCGCCATGAAATGGATTTTTTGCCAAACAATGGCTTAGTATATTGCTTTAATAGAAATCGATATTTAAAGGTTTCTGCAAAAGCCCGGAATTTTCATCGAAAACCCAGGTAGGCTAGGCTTTTTCAAAAAAAAAAAGTTTTTTTTTTTTTTCAAACCGAGTAGTAAATTTAGTAAAAGAAGTCGCAATAGCAGTTTAACATTGTTAAAATATATGTATGCAATTTAATTCAAACAACCTCAACGGATGAGGATTTTTTTTAGGGGGCATGGGCATTAGGGGAAGCAGACCTTGATGTCGCCCAGTGAAAATTCCTTAAAATATGCTCCGGTCCAAGTTCCTGTCAAAGTTATACTACTTGAAATTTAACTGCTCTTTCCTTACTATTTTCTTCTCTTCTTTTCCAACATAATCTCTCTCAAAATACTGATTTGTCATTTTAATGCCGGAAACATTCTTCAACAAGTGGAATAAGGAGTTGTGTCTTGTGCATGGTGCAAGTTTTGTCAGTTGTATTTTTTGTCTTTAAATTATTTTGTATTTATATCCTGACTAAAGTTATTATTTAATTTTTTTAGTTTCAGTGCAAGTGCAGTTCCTTTTGCTTTTAAACTGTATATGCTCTTAATGATTTTTATCTTTCTGCTTTCAGAAAACCTTCAGTTTCAGGAATCCTTCCTTACTACTAGTTGAATTTTAACCCTGATGCAGGATGTTATAGCTAACTGAATCAAGGTTTTAATTTTACTGGAGATGTGATTTTGAAGAAGTGTAGACATGTAAATAAATTTAAGTTAATTATATTTTCGTGATAAAATACCATTAGTGTATCCTTTTGAGCGGGGAAAGAAATGCATTAAAATAATATGTTTAATCTGGTTTTTCAATCTTTTTCCTAGTTTAGCTTAGTCTTACATACATTTTTTTTGTGTGGGCACCACATGACAAGGAGCTTAGGGAGTACCACAGCCACAGCAATGGGGTGTGAATCGAAAAGGGGCCCAGGATGAAAAAAAAAAGATTAACACTTAATTTTATGCATACATTTCTAACTTTGACTATAAGGGTAGGGGGGTGTTCCATTCTCTGAAAAGGGGGCTTCTAAATTTTGGAAACTTAAAGCTAAAAATATTTTAATCATCTTTTATTATATCTACATAGGGCCAACACAGTAATTTTACTTTCAAAAGTACAGGTTTTGTGCTGCCACTACAAACGCCTCTGCAGTGCTGCCACTACCTCAGAGGCGTAGCTAGGGTTTTCAGCAGTCTTGGGACAACTGAAGATTTTGCGCCCCCTGTTCCTCTGGAGGCCTAGGGGTGCCCCTAAAGGGAATTTAAAAAAACTTTTATGCTTCCTAAATGATAAATAGCTCTAAAAATCAGCCCTTTTAACTTTCATTTTTATTAGCGACCATTCACTTCTAAGGGAGAAATGGGACACTTCGTAAAATTATTTGTCTGATTTCCCACGCACTCCTGTTCTACATTGGTCATTCCCGATATGGTTTGCAGTGCTCCACGTTTTTGTCGAACATATTCACATCTCTTCAGTTCAAATAATTTTCTTTTCGCATTTAAAAATAAAATAAATTAACATTAATTTGGCGCCCCTTGACGCTTCTCCCGGGACAGCTGTCCCTCCTTGCCCCCATCTAGCTACGCCGCTTCACTACTGTGTTGCAAATTACTCCGGAAACCACTGTCAATTATATTATTTCCATCAGAGCTAACCATAAAGGAAGTAAGCCATTGCATACATGAGTCGAGAAGATAACAGCTTTGTTAAATGTGAGGGTTTGCTTCCTATTCGCATGAAAGGAAATGCTTTCTTACTATTTCAAAGTTCAGTGAAAGAAATGATTATTTAACAGAAAAAAAGTTGAATCTATGTTTGAAATACCACCATTGACAATTGACTGGTTTTTCGGCTTCTTCACACTGCTTTTAAAAATAAAAAGCATGTAAGACACAACTAACGAAAGGGAAAATAGATTACAATGGCAGATCTTGAAGTTCCCCATTTCAGGGCAAAACTTGAATGCGCCTCCCCCCCCCCCCCCCCATGCAATTATTGTTCATATTTTATAAAATTTTGTGAGTTGGTAATTTTAATGAGGATTTTACACTTGGGGCCACTGATAAACCCATAAAACTTTCGTTAATGTTCCCATGACTTGGCCCTTTCAGCTCAACATTACGGGGTTAGAGAAATTCTGACTGTTGAAAGGAGTCCGGGAAAATTTTGAAAACTATATGCAAACTGGTGCATTTTGCTGCCTTAGGAGACACATTTGGGACTGCAGAAATAATAGGGGCAAAAATGCAAGCAAAAACTTAAAATTTAAACGGTTTTTACTCATAAAAATTCAGAACAAAATTAGCATATTTTTTAAATCCAGGGGTCATGCCCCCCTCTTACTAACGCTCATATTGAAGAGACGCATGTCTGCCTTCTCAAACGACACTTACTAGCTCTTTCTCCCCCCCCCCCGGCTCTTCTCAAATAGATGCGTTCAAAATTAGTAAAAACTATTGTATTGCTTGAGCATGGCATGATTTATATATCACTATCACAAGCCCCCCCCCCCCCCACTCACCCCTTCCCAAAAGGATGCTTTGAATGTTTGTAAAAGAAAAACTATTGTATTGTTTGAGGTTTCAGCATATCATGATTTATATTTCACTATTACGAGAGGGAACCTTAACTTTTTTATTATTATTTTTTTAATTTTGACATTGCAAAATTTGCCTCCCCCTAAAATTGCCTTCCCAAGAGCCCTTACCTGCCACAGGAGGCAGCTGACTGATCAACAAAGCAACATATTAAGTATTCCTCAATTTTATCCCAAATAAATAACTCAATAAATCAGTTTTAATCGTTGGCAAAATAGCTGATCAATGATCAAATTGGAGCGCCAAACTGGGATCGCGCAAAAGTTAAATATTTTTTTCTTTCTTCTTCTTCTTCTTCTTCTTTTTTTTTTTTTTTTTTTGAATCACAATTGAATTTGCCGCCCCCCCCCAGAAGTGCCAAAAAATATTTTTGGACATCTTTTATTACATATGTATTCAAGGCATCCAAGCAATTATGATTGAACTAGTTGCACAGCAGGGTTCTGGAATCTGGAAAGGCTTTCATGAATAGTACGTCATCCCATGGTAGAGAAAAGGGGCTACAAAGAGAAATGGAGTGACAAGTGACCAATTACTAATAATGATTACCAAGTAAATAAGGGTGAATGTAGGCAAAAATTCCTGTCAGCGTAAAGTTCACAGTTGTTAATAATTCTCATTAAAATTGTGATTTCAAAATTCTATTTTTATAGAATTTAATTGCAAAGGATACAGTTCCCAAAAATTCCAATTAAAACTGGCAGCAGGACAAGATTATTTAAAAATTCTATCAAAATAAGGGTGCAATCGCTAAAAATCCCAATTAAAAATGACAGCAGGAAAAGAAATTTCAGTTTAAAAAAAGGACAAACATTCCTAAACCCCTATTAAAATGTGGACAAAAGTTCTTCAAAACCAAAAAAAAAATAATGGCCCTTTATATGGTCTGCAAGAAATAATAATACTAAAACATATATTTTATTACAAGCACTAAGGGGGAGGGAGGATTTTTCCTCCATTAATTTAATTTGACCTGCTTTATATTCTGCTTAGCTTTGAGTGCGCTTTAAAAACAATTATATATGTGTATATATATATATATATACCCTTTTTCGTGATTTTTACCTACAGATTAATTATATCGTTGGAAATGGTTTCCCCGAAATATTCCGAATCCTGTGCCACAATGCTGATTAGGTTGCATTTCACAAAATTTGGTGCAATATATACTAATATGTTTTCTCACTCTGAAATGCCCGAGTGATATGCTATAAATTAATGCCCGAGTGATATGCTATAAATTAATCGGCTGTTTTTTTTATTCTTACTCTAAAAACAGATTTCCATTTCTAGATTAAATTTTTCAGCGCCTACATTGACGCCAAATTTTTGCTCGTATATTGCATGCATTTGTTCTTTGCAGCTGCTACGCAAGAAATTTTACTACTGTTAATCTTTATTTTAATGTCTTTTTTCCCTCATTTACTTCACTTTTATCAATTTCACACACACACACACACATATATATATATATATTTATATATGTACATAAATGTAAATATTTCCATCTTATCAGAAATAAATATATGAAAGCAGCAATAATTTATTTATTTATTTATTTATTAATGCTTAACCAAACAGAAAATGAGCCGGAAAACTTGTGGTACTTTTTGAGGCTGCAATTTTTTAACAATACCATGTGAAATTGCTGGATAATCAGATTAAAACGCGTTATGTCGACAAAAGAAAAAAAAACAGCAGCATAAACATGCGCAAGTAAAGTGATTAGTTTTAAGGTGCGGCTGAAGATTTAACAGAATAAGTTTTACTTGTACATTGTCGTAAAATCCTTTGTTTTTATACGATGGATCTAAACTGCAAGCATATAATTTGCAGGAAGTAAGATCTCCCGAATAAACAAAACGTTTCTAGAAACAAATCTACCAAATTAATTATAAATGCCGTAAAATAGTTTAACAATATTGTAATTAATATACTACATATTTGAACAGTTTTTTGAAATCTTGGTTTTGTTATTATGCATGTTATACATAAAGACTAAAGCATAATAACTTCTTAGATATAAATAAAATGTATTCGATATTTATGTAATTGAGATATTTTTGATGCCTCAAATAGTACCGAACGATTTTTTATTACATAAAAAAAAAATTACAGAAATTCTTGGCGAAAAAATGAAATTATTGCATAGAAGCTAACAAGCTTTCACAGCCAAAATCGTGAAAATTACGAGAATACCATGGCACAAATGGACACGTGTTTGAAATCTTCTGATTCTAAATAACCACATGATTGACAGCATGCTTAGAAGGGGTGAATCGAGAAACGCCTCTCGCCACGGGAGGTATGGGGGTGAGCAGAGATGGAATCTTACGGCCTGGGCCTTTTCGAGGTAACTTTTTCGGTGGCAGTTTTTCACGTGCAAGGCCTTCTCGCGGGAGTTTTTCTGAAACGTGATATTACGTGAAAGGCCGTGGGCCGGTTAAATAAAATTTGACATACCAGAACCGGAACTTTCGTACAGTGGCCGAATCGGGTTTCGAATATCTTCAAAAAATCGGTCGAATACTGGCTATTAGGATATCCGATGGCCTTCGGGGGGGGGGGAGTCATAGCAGTCTCGAAAGGACCATTTCGAGACGGTTATGGATGGACCGGTCCCGTTGGTCTCTTCGTCCGGTCAAACATGCTACATCTATCACAAGTCTCTAAATTCTCAGAATTACGTTTTAAAGTTTCGCCTGCTGAATTTTGATCAGTTTTGCTCAGAAGCGTCATCAAAATGGGTGGGTCGTCTACCTATTTCTTGCCTAAATGACATCGCAATATGTATTTTGTTTGTAAAAGGCTACCACCTGTATATGCACTGAAAACACAATGTCACGAATCACTAAATTTTCAGGAATACGTTTTAAAGTTCTGACTTCTGGATTTTGATCATCAAAGAGTGGGTCATAAACTATTGTTCTTGCATAAGTGGTATCGCATATGCACTCTGCCTACAATAAGCTATCTAATATGCACTAAAAACTCAATTTTGCAAAAAGTGGGTATGATCTTTTTCCCCCGCCTCCCTTCAATTGGATAATACTAACAGATTTAATTGGGGGGGGGGCGGCCTTCTGTGCCCGTTTTCCCTTACACAATGAAAACGATTAAAAAAAGAGACCACTTATGAAATTAAAACAATATAATACAGCTGTCCTATTAATGATAGGCATAGATCTGCAGCAAACATATTTTTAACTCGCAGATTCACAACAAAATATCAAATTTTTACATTTTCTAATTCTAAAAAGAGAGAGTGACCAAGAAATGACTCCCCTAACCTATACATCCACCTCCTCCAATTATCCTTTGCTTTTGAAGTTAGAAGCACGAAAACTCGCAATTTTAAAATCAGGAGCAATTCTAAATTTATTTAACATTACAATTTTTAATTTGTTGGCCTGCTTTTCATTCCCATATCTTATACGGACTCAAAAGCAGTGCAAAGGTTTGCTTGCACCTCCGCTTTTGAAAAGAAAAAAATAATAAGTTCTAAAAATTATCTTTTACCGCAAATTTTTTTACAGCATTTCCATTGATGTTCAACTGTTGCATATTTTGTATCATCAGTATCTATATCTTCTTATGATTTTGTAAGTTTCCGTTTCCTAACATCCCTTTATATCGAACAGTTTTCTGTTTCAGGAATAATTTACAGAAGCGGAATTATTAAATAAAAGCCCAACATTTTACGAGTTTACAGTTTCATCTTCTCATGCTCTGTAATATGCACAACTCTGTATGCCGTGGAATCCCACAGTTGGCCAACGGTTAGAAATGTCCGCTTTTTCTTCTGTTCCCCAACTAACCATTTGCCAACAAAGACCCAACGATCTGGTAAAACAAAGGCCCAACCATTTTCCAACAAAGGCCCGACGATCTGTTGCAACGAAGGCCCAACCATTTGCTAACGAAAGCCCAACTAGTTTCTCAAACGTAGGTTCAACCGTTTGCCAACGAACTCCCAACCAGCTTTTCAAACGTTTGGCCCAATGATCCAGTGTAATAATTGATGTAATAACTGTAATTGTAACTGCAACTGTAACTGTGTTTTTGTTTTGTATTCATTGTGTTCTTATGCCGTTTGTTACTTATTAAATGTGATTAACTTCTTACGTGTTCTTATAATTACACACGGTGTCATCACATGGTGTCAGAATTTCCTTATTAAAAGTAACAAGGTGACTACTAATTCCAGATGTCGGAAGGCGGTATTCGACCTCCAAAACCGTTGATAATTTCATCGGACCAGAAAGAAAAATGGGAGGATTGGCTCCAAAATTTCGAATGGTATGCGGCAGCCGTTCAACTTGATAAAAAAGATGCTAAAGTGCAAGTAGCAACGTTTATGGCCACGATAGGTCGTGAAGCTCAACAAATTTTCAAAACATTTGGTTTGAGTGACGAAGATGAAAAGAAATTAGATGCGATTAAAAGTAAGTTTGCTGAGTACTTTACACCTAAAATAAACTATACATTCGAACGATACAAATTTAATCAAATTAAGCAAAAGCAAGACGAAACTTTTAAAGATTTTTTGACTAGACTAAGAATACAAGCGTCTCGCTGTAAGTTGGGCGACATGGAAAATGAATTACTTCGAGACAGAGTTGTGGTTGGTATCGATAGCAACGAAGTTCGCGAAAAGCTTTTAAGTGATGCTGATTTAGACCTAAATAAAGCAATACAAATTTGTCTCGCTTCAGAAATTGCTTCACAGCAATTGAAAAATATTGTTGATGACAGCAAATCTCAGCCAGTAATTTCTGCAATTTCCAATAGGTACTCTCAGTCGCATAAACCATTTATGGCAAAAACTAAATCTAATTCTGGTTCAGTTAAGCTGATAAATGACTGCAGAAACTGTGGTAATACTCATAAAGTAAATGAATGCCCAGCATTTGGCAAGAAGTGCAAAATTTGCCAAAAACAAAACCACTTTGCAAAAAAATGTAGGTCAAAAAACCAGAAAAAATACAAAGTGCAAGAAATCGAAAGTGTTGATTCTCTAATGGAAGATGATGAAAAATTTCTTTAGCAAGTCTGAATGCCAATAAATCAGATTGGTATGAGACAGTAACAATAACAAAGCAATTCCAATGAAGCTGGACACTGGAGCTCAATGCAATGCTATTCCTATCAACTTAGCAAAAGAGTTAGGACTAAAAATAAAGCCTTCTCATATTCGAAAACTTCTATCATATTCTGGTCATACAATTGATGTAGCTGGAGAATCAAAGGTTAACTGTACCATCAAAGATAAGCAAATTCAGATAAATTTAATTATAGCTCATGGAGGAATTAGTCCAGTTCTAGGTCGAGTTACTTGCACAGAGGCAGGTTTAATTCAACGAATTGATCAAGTAAATACATTAGAAAAAGAATTTCAAGATCTTTTTGAAGGGATGGGATGTATAAAGAATTTCGAATACACTGCTGAATTCACAGAAGAGTGCCCTCAAAAAAAAATCAAACCTCCAAGAAAAGTTCCATTTCCAATAAGGCCTATTGTGAAACAAGAACTAGACAGAATGGTTCAAGATGGAATTATTAAAAAAGTAGATCAGCCTACTCCAATTTCCAACCACATGGTCATTGTGAAACAAAATGGCAAGATCAGAATCTGCATTGATCCTTCTGATTTGAACAAAATTCTCTTGCGTAGACATTTTCCTTTAAAAACATTGGAAGAGGTCACAGCTAACATTAGTGGTTCAAAATATTTCACGAAGCTAGACCTAAAGAAGGGTTTCTGGCAATTGAAAGTTTCAGAAATAACTCAACCATATTTAACATTTAGCACTCCGTGGGGTAGATATTCGTTCTTACGTGTTCCATTCGGAATAAAATCTGCTCCAGAAATTTTTCAAAAAGAAATAACAAACATTCTTCAAGGTATCGAAGGAGTTGAAAATTCAATGGATGACATATTTATTCATGCAACTGATTTAAGCATCCTTCGGGGAAGAACAAAATTAGTTCTAGAAGCTCTAAGAAATGCAGGGGCAAAGCTCAATAAAGAAAAATGAATTTGAAGTACAAAAAGTCAAGTATCTAGGACACATACTCAGTGGTGATGGTATAATGATTGATCCTGAAAAAGTTGAAGTTATTGATAGAATCAAAGCACCAAATTGCAAGAAAGATTTACAAAGATTACTTGGAATGATACAATATCTTCACAAATTTATTCCTAGTCTGTCAGAGAAGACACATAATATGAGACTGCTGCTGAGGAAAGATGCCACATGGAATTGGAATGAAGAACTAGAAAAGGAGTTGACAGAAATCAAGAAACTATTAAAAAATGCACCCTCGCTTACATTCTATAATCCAAACAAAAGCCTTACACTCTCAGTTGATGCAAGCTCGTTTGCCATAGGAGCTGTCCTGCTCCAAGATGGAAGACCAGTAGCTTTTTCTTCAACGGCTTTAAATGAAAATCAACAATCATATCCTCAAATTGAAAAGGAAGCTCTCGCAATGAGGCATGGATGCCAGAAATTTCATCAATACATCTATGGAACTGATCTAACTATAGAGACAGATCACAAGCCCTTGGAATCCATTTTCAAGAAACCAATTGATAGAATTCCCCCAAGACTCAGAAAAATCTTTTTAGAAGTACAGCAGTGTGCTCCAAAAGTTTGTTATAAACGCGGGACTGAAATGCACATAGCTGATCTACTGAGCAGAGACTGCCACAATCATGATTCTCTACAGGAAAGTACATTGCAAATTTTGTTTAGCATTCCAACTACGGCCACAGGCTTCAAGATGTTGCAAGCTCTCTCGAATACAGATCCAGAACTTTTATTAGTGAAACATTTTGTTTCAAATGGCTGGCCTCAGAATAAAGACTCAATTCCAGATTCCTGCAAAAAATACTTACCTTACTCAGATGAACTTTCAGTCCATAATGACTTAATTTTGAAGGGCCTTAACATACTAATTCCACAGCAATACAGACCCCAGGTTTTACAAAATCTTCACAAAGGACATTTAGGCATATCCAGTTGTCTTAGAAGAGCTCGTGATTGTATGTTCTGGCCAGGAATGTCCAAAGACATAATTTCATTAGTGGAAAATTGCGCAGTTTGTCAAAAAACTCAAAAAACACACACAGTAGAACCAATGATTCTAAAAGAAATCCCCAAATTGCCATGGGAAATAGTTGCAACAGATGTGTTTACCTATGCAGATATTGATTATTTACTCATTACAGATAGTTATTCTGGCTTTATTGATTTCAAACCTTTAAAAGATTTATCAAGTACATGCACTATTGAAATTTTTAAAGATTGGTTCAGTGTACATGGAATTCCTAAAATATTAGAATCAGATAATGGCACGAACTATTCATCATCAGAATTCAAGACATTTGCTCAAGAGTGGATGTTTACTCATCAAACTTCAAGTCCAAAGTATCCGAAAGGCAATGTTTTAGCTGAACGAGCTGTTCAGACAGCGAAGAATTTACTTCGAAAATGTAAAATGTCAGGCCAAGATCTTCAATTAGCATTACTGAACTTCCGTAATACTCCAAGAGACAACTTAGGATCTCCAGTTCAACGCCTATACAGGAGAAGGTTGCGTACCACAATTCCCATTGCTGAGGAATTATTGAAACCAGAGATACTTCATCATACATCAGAAAGTCTTCAAGCAGCTAGACGGAAACAAAAATATTACCATGACCTTCACGCAAAGCAATCAGGTGTTCAGTTCAAAATTGGTCAAAATGTTATGCTAAAATGAGGCCGACGAGATTGATAGGCCCTGGCACGGAGGAAGGAAAATAAGGTCACGTGACCAACTGTGTGCATTATCGGATCACGGTGTTCATTTCGTTCTGCTGTTTAACCGCACCTTTTTCTTCAATAAAGATTGGTTTTTCAAACGACAATAGATAATTTTCTCACAACAGGGGATGAAACATTGATGGAAAAAATTGTTGAAACAAATGATAATTTTCACTCTGCATATAAGGGAAATTAATTCCCTTCTATAGCAAAAATATAAGCCATTAAAAATAATAATTTAACGTTTATTCAAACAATCGCTTGTTTCTTAATCATGTTCTATTTAGTTAAACTTTAACATCAAATGAAAAGGCCCTCCTTAGACATTTAAAAAAGTAAATGGTTACAAAATATGAAAAACTTGTCTCGATTTTTTTTTTTTTTTTGTTATTTGTATGACCTAGCAGGTAGATGATTTTAAAACTTTTACAAATATTACTTTCATTTACCATTAGGAAAATGTTTGTATCCTTTCACTGTTACTATTATTTTTAATGGTCAAAAATGTGCAGTTTAACCCATGATCATGTAGTTATAATTATAACATTATTTTGAAATAAAAGTAGTCAAAATTTATGTTTTAAAATTACTAAGAAGTGGATATCATTTAAGCTTGTTTTCAACTAGTGTCCTCACACCTGGAGTGTTAGGCATCACAGGGAAAGCAAAGTTATTGATTTGACTGATAAAAAGTGGTATGTAGCTATGAGAAAAAAAGGTGGTGCCCTACACCACCTTAGCACACATCAAATGTTATGCATACAGTAATATGCATCTAGGAATAGTACTTGTATTGTTTCTTTTATAGATTATAAGGTCTCTTTCGTACAGTACCCTTGAGTGACCTTATAAAGGTTTGACTGTTGTATTTATGGTATTTAAAAAATATAACCATCTACCAATTGTTTATTCATTGATTTTGAAGCAGCGAGACTTCATCCTAAAGTATTTGTTGCAAATGTAATTCTAAGAAACTAAATTTAACCATATATCCTTATTTCATTCAACCATGTTCTTCAAAATTCAGTGCAAAATTGCTCGAACTGAAAATATGGCTCCAAATCAACCGAAAAGCACAAGTAGAGGAAATGGCAGCAAATTAAGTCAAATCCTTCTGCTATGTGCCATTCAGTTAGGGCCATTTTATGAAATTATAGAAAATACATGCAATAGCTATTTAATCAAACGTAGTAATATATCAATGTATTTTAACAGTGAAAGAGTATGCAATATGGTTTTAAATTTATTGAATCAAAGATTTCTCACAAAACCATTGGTAATTAACTAGGGCTTAATTCTATTCAAAAAGGTTTATTTTCTGCAATTTAAGTGTACTAACCACAAATAACAGAAAAAAAAGCCTAAAGTAACTTTCCCGGCAGATCCCTTTTTCCTAACAGCTTCAAAATGCAACGCAAAACTGCGATTTTAGCATCCGAATTTCGTAATCACCCGGAGAAATTCTACAAACCCGTTCACCAAATGTCACCAGCCATAGCTTAAAAATAAATTTTGAGGATTTTAATTTTGAAAATTATCCCCAAAGAGTCCCCCTTGAAACCGGTTTTCTCTAGCACTTCAATTCTATAGACTTTTCAATGTAAAGAGTTATGAAACCGCACCTAGATATAACGCAATTCTGCAAAGACAAAAAACGGGAGGTGCTAATCAAATAAACATGTTGATTAATAAAGTGCATCGCTTTTGCAATGACACGTACTATATACGTTTATTTATCCATTTGTTTTTCTTCCCAACACTTCCGTCCTCTAAATTTGTGCGCTCATATTTTAGCAATGATTTCCTCTCAAATAAGAAACTTTTCGCCCTTGTTACCCACTCACACACATAGAGTTTCGCAATCACTTGACTACGAATCATCTAAACGCATTGCGCGAGAAGAAAGTTATACGAGAGAATTATTTGATACGAAATATTCAAGTACTCGAGAAGTTCCATTCGAATATGAAATTGCTCGCAAAAGAAATCATTTGAGATATTCATTCGATTCTAGTATCTTTCGAGAAGTAAACCAATCGAGATATTCGAGAATCGAGAAGTTTGAGATCTCGAGATGTTCGTTAGAATTGAGTTCTCGAGTTATCCTGAATAATTGAGCTCTCGAGTATGTCCATTATTAGTCAATGCTATCTTCTACTGAATTACTTTGCAATGAAATGCTACTTACAACTTTTAAGATTTCTAGGTTGAGGTAAAATAAAATATCCATATTTATGTAATGACCAACAGACAGAGGACGATAAAACATAAAAATTTGATCCAAGAGAGTTTCCACTGTACCATTTGTTATTTTTGGAAACATTTGCTAACTTTAGTTCTTCAATTAGAAAATCTATATTCGTTTCATGATGTTCAATTGATTTTAAAATATCAATTACTATATTTATTTTTGATTGAACATTTAAGGCATCATGATTATTTAAAATATCAATGATTTCATCTACAACATGAAATGAGTTCAATACTTGTAAATGTTTAGGCAGGTTTTCAAAAGGAAACTCAGTTTTTTCCAAAAATATATGCAATTCTAGTGAATTTTTAACAATCAAAGAACTCCCCAATTTTGGGAAATCATTAGGAAAATCTATAAGCTATATTACAAATTTTTCATTACTTGTAAAAATCCTCCACTTACTTGTTGCATCCCTTTGTTGTGAAGATACTTGTTCGTAGTAGTTTTCTATGTCATCTAGCTTTGAAACCTTCTTTTCTTCTTCATATTTTGCATGCTCAGCTATGCTTTCATTTATTGCCTGGTTCAAGTTTTCTGCCTCCAGATCGCGTATCCTTTTTGACGAAGAAGATTTACAAGAAAGGCAACTTGGCAAGTTGGGACACAGATTTTTCTGAGCCATACTTTCCTTAATTTTTCACACTTTGGAAGAGCAAAAGCAATAACCCGTCCTTTTTGGCCACGATAGTTAGATTTGCAGCCACTAACGCTGCAACACCATTATAAGAAATAAAAAATAAAGTACTTAATTCATTGCAATAAGACTAAACGAAAGCAGAAAATAGATATAATATAGCGGTCACACGACAGGGAGTCTAAAAGGAAGGAGCCTCAACTAAGCGGGGAACGGGCCGAAAACATGGCGCGATTTTTCCACCGCCGTCAGATGGCGCTAGAGTAAAATGTCTTGCCGTTTGATCAAGTAGGGAAAGAGAAATTTCGTTTGAGCCCGAGTATTCGGAGAAAGGTAGCGGAAAATCAGCTCGTTTTGGCGGCAGCGGTTCGGGCGTTCGGGCACGCATTAGTCTCTCGTTGTTCCAACAATTGAAATTATTATTTGCAATATTTTATTGCATTTTATTATAAGTTAAACATATAAGCAGAAGGTTATTTTAGTATCTTATTTAATGCATTTTTTGCTTTCGTAAAAAATCACTGTAATTAGCTAGTGACTAGATAATTTAGGATTAAAAGAGGGGTAGCAGACGTTCAGCTGGTATTCGTGCCATAATGAATGCGAGGAAAATGTGGGGGCCAGGGGGCACTCCCCCCACCCCGACCCTCTTAAATGGAAGGAAGTAAAAACACATTGTACGTTGCATTAAAACAACACAAAATACATGTACATACGTAGAAATACATTAAATTATTTTCCAAGTGAGGGGGGAGGTGCAAATGATCCCCCTAACACAACGGGTCTGTTGGGCCCCCGATTTTTGAGCCCCGCACGTCGTTTCTTTTATCTAACGCTTACTGTACTTCATTATTTATACTCTTAATAATCTGGAATCAGTTAGTTCATAAACTTCAGGAATGTAAATGTTTTTGAGCGGCTTCCAACACACCACACACACACATATGCTTTTTTATATATAAATATATTGAGGCGATGCCCCCTCCCCTCCCCTCCCCAGAGTAATGGCGCCCGCACCTATGAGGGATGACCTTTTTCAAAATTCTGCTAACTGGCCGTCCATAAATGATGTCACGCTTTTTTCCCACGTATTTGACCCCCTCCCCCCCTTTGTCACAAAATGTCACACTTCAACATACCCCTCCCCCCTTTGTCCCATATGCTACGCTATGTTGCATAAGCATGATATCCCACTTATTTTTACCCCTTCCCGTCCCCTTGTCCCGATTTCACGACCCCCTCCCCCCCCCCCCGAAGCGTGACATCATTTGGAATGATCCTAAACTCCTAGAAAAGGACCCCATAAAAACCCAATCTAAAAACATATATATATATATATATCTATATATACATATCAGTGGCGTCACTACGCAGGGGACCCTTTTGTTGAATGTTGAAGGTGGCACCTAATGCTATTTCAACGCATTATAACTGCAAATAAATGTAGTGAACTAAAATATGCACAAATAAATAAAATTGAATTTCTTAAGATTCTTTTTTGCACGATTGAAAATATATAAACTATAAGTTTATACAACACAACAAATGTGGAGTTTTTTTTTAGCGTGTGAAGGGGGTGTGTCCCACAAATTACAAATTACCTCCCCGGCAGGTGGCATTCATGATAGGAACGCCACTGTATATATACATAACACACACACGTATATATATATATATATATATATATATATATATATATACAACGCTCATCGAGGGAATGATCACCCTATACATATACATATAGGGGATGGGATCATTCATAAATGATGTCACGCTTCTTCGAGGGGGGGAGGGGGGTTCGTGAAACTGTGCCAAAGTGTGACAAGGGCAGGGGAGGGGGTAACAAAAAGTGTGACATCATGCTTATGCAACACAGCGGTATTTGTGACAAAGGGGGGTAGGGAGGGTCCTTTGAGGTGCGACACTTTGGGCCAAAGGGAGGAGGGGGCCAAATATATGGGAAAAAACGTGACATCATTTATGAACGATCCCTAGGGTGATCGAACATTAAAAGAAGCAAAGACACCTAAAACAATCCCCTTAAAAACTTCAATGGCGTGCGGTTTGCACAATACCCACCACCACTGGAGCTCGCATCCTTTTTTTGTGTGTGGGGGGGAGGGGGACCTGACTTTGTTACGCTTTGGAGAGGGAGGGTCCACAGCTTTTGGGGAGGCGTGCGTTATCACATTTAATGGACATGTTTTTTACTTAACTTTACATTAAAGTTGAAACCGTCTTTAATTAAATTAAAGTTACAATTAGCTTTGCAAAGATGTCTAAACGCCTACTTTATTTTCGGAACCCCCCCCCCCCCCCCCGAGAATTTAAAGCAATATCGGGAAGTTTCAAATTTCTAAAAACTGGGATCGGTTTTTTTTTTTTTTTTTTTGAAATAGTAATTTTAACACATCAAAAATAAATACATTTTTATGAAATTTTCATTATAATAGAATTATTTTCCCGAACATTACTGTTAAAGCATTTTAAAACAGACAACATATTTATTTCGTAATGTTGGTACCTGTAAAAAATGTTTCTGTTGAGAATGAAAAAAAGGAAGTTGTTAATATTTTTTATTTACATAGGGATCATTCATAAATGATGTCACGCTTCGAGGGGGGGAGGGGGTTTCGTGAAATTGTGACAAGGGAAGGGGAGGGGGTAACAAGAATTGTAACATCATTCATTATGCAACATAGCGTGACGCATGACAAAAGGGGGGGGGAGGGGTCCGCTGAAGTGTGACATATTGTGACAAAGGGGGGGTAGGGGGTCAAATAAATATGGGAAAAAAGCGTGACGTCATTTATGAACGGCCCCATGGTGAAACTTGATAGTTGTTTAAGTCATCAATACAAAACAAAATAACACATAAAAATATTTAAAACCTGCTTTAAAAAAAAATTGTTGAAATGTATAATAGTGCTTTAAACAGTGTTTCTTGTCAAAAAATTACCCCTTCAACTGTGTCGTCAAAGTTGTAATAAAATGCTATGAATAAAACAGATATATTATTGCTTATAATGATTTAAATCAACGAGAAAGAAAAAAAAATATTTTGAAGGTTAATCTTATTTTCTGGAAAGCAACCAAATCAAATAAATTTTTAGAATCAATAATACTACAATAAAAAACGCTATTGAATTTACTAGTTAATTTTCTCAATTATAGATTTGATATAAAATGTTATGTTTGACGCTTGGTCATGTATCTAAAATAAAAATAATATAGCGTTACAATATTATATGTTCTGTAACAATATTTTAAGACTGAAAACATCTCAAAATTCCCAATGTTCCCAAATTTCCCAGTTTCTTCCCGAAAATTTACGGGCTTTTTGCATCTCTAGTTAATCATAGCAAACCGAAACCATCCGTAGCAAAACGAAACCATCAGTCGCAAACCGAAACCCATCAGTCGCAAACCGAAACCATCGAACTAAAATAAAATGAACCAAATATAATAAAAAGAAATCACAAACATATTCTGAATCTAAAAGTAGTCCATGATCCTATAACCAGCTTCTCAAAAATTGACTATATCGATTTAAATACTCTTAAAAAAACCCTTTTAAATAATTTTATTTGTAACACTAAATTATGTTGCGAATCACCCTCATGGCAAGACATTTTACATGCGCGCCATCTAGCGCCAGTGAAATCATCCGGACAAACTTTTACTATGGAGATTCGTCTCCTTCTTTTTACTCCGTGTCACACGAACACAATCAAAATAAGCATGCAAGCAAACATGTGCTCCGCAGCAGTAGCGAGATACGGTTTCAGAAAGTTTCCACACAGTTGGTCACATGACCATTCCGCGACTGGGCCTGTCTATCTCGTCGGCCTCGGCTAAAACAAGCACCCCGGACATGGACTCCAGCAAAGATAATTTCCCCAGCTGCTCCTCGCTCCTACAAAGTCATAACGCCAGACGGGGAATATCGCAGGAATACTTCTACCTTCAGACCAACAAAATTGAGATTTACTATTGAAAGAAAGAGAAAGATCCATGATTTCCCAGTGCCTCACGAGAACCCTCCAGTCCCAGATCTCTCAAATGAAGCAGTTCCTTCTGATATAAAATCCCCAGATATTGATAATGACTTGTATGTCACTAGATCAGGCCTAACAGTCAAACCTACACAGAGACTGGATTTGTAAACACCTTGCTGTCAAAAAGGGGAAGATGTAATAACTGTAATTGTAACTGCAACTGTAACTGTGTTTTTGTTTTGTATTCATTGTGTTCTTATGCCGTTTGTTACTTATTAAATGTGATTAACTTCTTACGTGTTCTTATAATTACACACGGTGTCATCACAATTGATAAAGATGGTTTACCGAGTGCTGGATCAGGAATGCGTTCGGCTGAGGACTCGGCCGATGCAGTTATGGTATAGATTAAAGACAGATTCCCAATTACATCAGAATGTCCTCGGCCGAATGCAGTCTTGGCTCCAGCACTTGATAGATATAATTAATAAGCCTGAAGATCGATTGAACTTCTCAAAATATAGATTATATCATATATCAATGTACACAAAATATAGATATACTCGCATTTTATTTTATTCAATAATTCCAACATGTCTGAAATCTATTTTCATAGCACTTTAATTTCATCATTAGAGGCAAAAAAAAAAAAAAAAATTTTGGCAAGTACAGGATAAAACTTAATAATTCATTCAAATATTAGCCCATGTTTTTTTTTAAATTTTGTTGTAATTATCAAAACATGGAAAATCAAATCAATTTGTAAACTAAGTTTTGATTTTATTAGCTTAACTTGGTTCAGGTTCATCAACACATCTGGAACAAACATACCTTTGCTAAGCATGTATATTTTGTAAATACAGTAGAACTTGGATAATTCGAACGTCGTTAATTCGAACTTTTCTTTAATTCGAAGATTTCGCTTGGTTCCTTGAACTTTGTATTCAAATCAATGTTAAAATTTTTGGATAATTCGAAGTTCAACTTCTTTAATTCGAAGGTTTTTCTCATCCGAATTCGACAAAAGTACGTTGAAATACTTTTTTGTTGGCTAAAATTTTACCTTACTTGTTTGTTTGCAGCAAATGATAGATTAGCGATATTTCTGTCTTGCTTTCTATTGGGAAAGATTATACCCTATCATCCCAAGGCCCCTGCTATCATCCACTTGTTGGGAACATGAGAATATTAATTAGTTGCTCGAATGGTCAGATCATACGTAACAAATATTTTTTGTATTTGTTAAAATCAAAAAGACGCAATTCAGCGAAACAATTCAAAATTTATCAATTTTTTTAAAAACTGTAGCAGGAAATTTTTTATATAATTTTAATACTTAACCAAAGAATATTTCGTAAAAGTATTTCCTTACTTATATATTCCTATTTTCGTATGAATATGCTATAGTTTTATCTTTTATACTATGCACAAATTAAATTTTATTTTGTTGACAAATACAATGTTTAATTATTTTATATACACAGCGGCGGACTGGCTATGCGGGCATTCGGGCAAATGCCCGGTGGGCCGGTCCAATCTGGGCCGGTTGCAAAATATCTATCTTTTTCTTATAATGTATACAGCTTTTACAATGTTCATAAAAAAACGGGGACCAAAACTTTGCCGTAATCCGGGCTTCAGAGAATGCAATGCAGCAATGGGGCAAAATCTCTAGGGTCTGACCGTTGGGCCACAAGGTGGGGGGGGGGGGGGGGAGGGCAGAATTTTTCAGGGCTGGCTGGTCCCTTATAGACAACCTAAACGGCTGCCTGAGGAGCAAAAATGATTATGTTTTATTTTTAAATTCTGAAAATAAATAAATAAAATACATCAGTTTTGCGCTTTAGTCTACCGCCTAAGTTGTGGGCGAGTTCTCGGGGCTGGGCTTGAGGAATTCTCAGGGCCGGCTCGTCCATATAGAAAACATTGGCTGCCGTCTGTTATGCAAACTTTTGAGAGCCGCAAAATTGATGTTTTTAATTTTGAGCAGTGCAGGCGGGGAAGCTAAGGCGGGGGAGGTTACATTAACTTAACACGTTTTCATATGTAGAAAAGGACCGTTCAGCATCTGCGCTATTAGTCGGAACTGACAAACATCGGATTGCCACTTTGGACAGGTTGGGAACACTTTCTCACTAGAATTTCCAGAATTGAATTGCCCTCCTTCAACGTGTAATTCATTGGGAGAGGGGAGTATCATAGGGTTATTGTTAACAATGGAACAACTATCAACTTCGTCAAAAACATTTAAATATTTGTATTGATTTGGAGCAAAAACTTCCTCTAAATATGAGTGGTATTATCTATAACTAGTTTTATAGTTATTTTTCTATTGATGAATTCTTCTAAAAGTTTGGTACATCTGTTATACATTTTAAAACTTCAGAACAGTATAAATTGCCGTTAAAGTGTAAGTAAAAAACCAAATAAGTCTCAAATTTTAAACAATTTGCGCACAAATCGTGGTATTTTTTTTAATAAAATCGCAGATTTTAGGAAACAGCTTTAAAAATCGAGGGAATTCACGGAGTGACAAATTTGCACCCCTAATCGTACCACTTTCCTAGCGGTTTCTCCCTTAATACCTCGCAAGCCCGAGCCCGCCCGAACCTGAAATGATTTTATGTAGTACATCGATTAAATGTAGGCTTTTTGTTGCTATCGCAATTGGTTCTAATGATTTTCTTTTAATTTTAAGTAAAGAATATATATATTTTTAAACTATCATGAAATTCTCCCGTTGAGATTAAATTCTGGTGAGCTAAAATGCATGAAAAATGTTGGAAAAGTTTTATTTGGCAGCATTTTCGGGAAGGTTTTCATTCGCAGTCGAATTTAAAACTAGAATATATTCAGTGCAACTCTTGCAGTTATGAGACCTACTAATATTAGATATGGGTCTCTACTCTGCAGAAGATTGAAAATGAAAGTGTTCGCACACAAGACTAGCAAAAAACATTATTGGAATAAAAAAAAAAAAAAAAAAAAGAAGCTGGAAATAGCTTTCAAATGCAAGCAATCCGAACTTTTAACAATAAATTTATCTAAACTAGAATATTTCCCATGACTGTTCACAATGCTCCCAGGGCCCGAAGTCCCTTACTACGTTTCATGCCCAGAGCGGAAGAAAGACCCTTTTATGACTTCTTCCTTTTAAGAAGGGGCTTTCAAGCACCACAGGGGATTGCGTTAATTGCTCTCCACTTTCAACTTTTTAACCCCAATCACTACTGACCATTCAATAATAACGCCTCAGCTGCATATACAGAAACAGGTGCGCAGAGCATGAAGATGGGAGATAGTGGGAGATAAAATGCTCGAGTTTCTTTCTCAATCTATCCTCTTTCCTAACAAATGGTACTGTAGCCGTAGCCATAAAAAGGCTATTTTCTCACGTTATTTAAGCATAAACTATTCTAATTTAAAGGGATTTTTCCCCCAATGGTTGTTTACTATGCATGTAGGTTGTTGTATGAATATTTTACCATGAGCTGGAGCCCACCCACTTTCCTCTCGTGAAAGCTGTATCCACAATCTCCATCCCTTATGCATCGGTGGGTCGGTCTGTCCTGCGCATTTTTTTTTTCCAGAATTCAAACCCAATATATTTAGGGAAGTGCATTGAATGAGAGGCAATATTGAAGCGAGCATAAACCTATTACAAGCTTTTTTAATTCGAAAGAGAAAATAGATGATGATTGCTATAAAAAGAGAAAGCTGAGGTCCTCTGAAGAAGTACAATCTGCTGAATCAGAATTAGGTTCACTAGACACTTCCTGAAGGTAATTTTATTTTTTCCGCTTTTAGTACTAATGCATTATCTAACAAGAAGTTCCGTCCAGAACTAGACGAGCCTACTTTCCGTTAAAAACCAACTTCAAACTTATAATCCTGCTATCTCTCTTTCTCATTTAGCTTTAGTTCTAATTACTTCAAATATTTTTTTCAACGGTAAATACATATTCATTCACTCATCATTCATTCTTTCATTTATTCAGTCATTCATTCTTTCATTTATTCAGTCATTCATTTACTCATTAATGTATTTATTCACTCATTTATTTATTTTTCCATACGTTCACTCATTTATTTATTTTAGAATTTATTCACTCATTTATTCATTCAAAAATAGCCTTAGAAATCCCTATGAAAAAATTTCATATGAAAATAGGCTCCCTTAGTTCCGATTGAACTTCGTATTTGTACATGTTCTACGTCATAAAATCTTTCCGATAAAGTTTGTTCCAAGCAAATGCGTCTGTTAGATCATGAATTACATAAGGTTGAAAATTCCCCGTAGGGGTTATGTTATTATTATTATTATTTTTTTTTTTTTTTGAACTGTTCGGAAATGAATAAAGGTTGTTCAAATCAAAAAATCTTTTACTCTGAGAGCTTTTTCCGGTAAGCTTGTTCATAGGAGCTTGTATTCTACGTTCAGAGTTCACATAATTTGCCCATAGGCGCTAATGTTGAGAGTTTTTGAACTATTCAAAATTAAGCGAAAAAATGGGCAAATCAAAAGCATACTTTCAAAATTTTCATTTTTCAGTCTTTATTTAATTACTTCACTTATTTTAACTTTTTCTTTATTTTTAACGATATTTTCACGATACATTTAGCTTTCTTTCATGCTTTATTAATTTTGTTTAAAACTTTGACGGGAAAGTAGGCTAAAAATGATAATGGGACAAAAGTTATCAGTTGAGATTAAAAATAGTTCTATGTTCTATGTGACAAATTTTTTTACTCCTGTAACTTCGTTAAGTTTGGTAAGTTTCACTTTTATTTTATTTTTATGTTTTTTGTTAAAGGTATTCTTATTTTATTGCATATTTAACTTTCTGTATTAGCAGTTTTTTAAAACATTTGGATTGACTTAACAGTTTTAGTCTTTCCATTGTATTCACTCAGACTGGAGATTCAGAAATTGTCCTGCTCGTTAATCACCTTCCTTCCCAAGGCACGTAAACTTGATCAGTGTTTAATTTTTAACATAATATTGTATTTTTCTCTTGTATTTTCCCCTAAAACAGCTTCAGTTCTAGTTAAATTCTGTATGAAGCGAAAATTATATAAAAACGTAAATCAGATTGTTTTCAAGTTGATAAATATGTTTTTTTCCCTTCAATTTTCACATTAAAATGAGTCTACTTAGAAACTCCATTTATAATAATTTTTTTAATCAACAATTTGACCAATTGTTTCCGTAAAATTAACTGCGAGAAATCGACCTTCCTCCAGAAGAACCCCCCACCCCCACCCGAAATTGGGGTCTAACTACGCCACTGTTTTTGGTTATCGTATACACTCACCTATAAGTCATGAAATTATCACAAAAAACGAAGTTGGAGTTGGCTTACATTCGAAGGCAAAACATCGAAAAACCTAGACTTTTCCCGATATTATTTTAATCTCTTAACAATAAAAGAAAAGAATTCCGGTAATTTCTGATATGATTTTATATTCTCTAGTTACTTAATTACAGTAAAAGATCAGACGATCGGGGAAATGCGAGAAGCGCCGAATTTCAATTTCGCGAATGTTCTGTATCACGAGAAAATTAGAGCTCATTAAAAAAAAAAAAAAAAAATGTAATAAAACAACAAGAAATAAAAAAAGCAAAATTTAATGATA
Organism: Octonoba sinensis; assembly: GCA_038502835.1. Taxonomy (NCBI): domain Eukaryota; kingdom Metazoa; phylum Arthropoda; class Arachnida; order Araneae; family Uloboridae; genus Octonoba; species Octonoba sinensis. Next base: position 148,537,949 of record CM076598.1, read on the forward strand.
TTAACTCCCAATTAAAGCAACAATTAATTACACTAATTCTAATCGCAAAAACGAACCCTTTTCAGAAAATCGAGAAATAACTTTTTTGGAAAATGCACATTTCCGATCTTAAACATGTTCATTGCATTTTATTTTCCTTCTTTTTAAAATGACATATTTCCAAAAAAAAAAAAAAAAAACACGGCGCAAAATATTTCCTGATTTTTTTGGAGAAGTTCCAGATTTTGGGTCTTTTGGGATTCCGAATTTGGGGCCCTATACTGTATTACGTATCATTACACTTCCATGCTGAATAAGAAAAATAACTTTCGCGTGAACATTTAATATTTTAATACATATCGACATATTTACTGACAATATTTTTAGTTCCTGCAATCTGCAAAATACCTGCCCTTCCAAGGGCCGGTCTGTTTGAAATATGCCCGGGCCGAATTTTCTTCCCAGTCCGCCCCTGTATATACAGTAATACCTTGACCTTTTCCAGAAAAGATTATTGGCGTTGTTTTTTGACGGAATAAACATTACCGAGCATTTGTGGGCCTTAAACTAAGCTACAAAAATTAGACTTCTGTAATTCGAAGTTTTGGATAATTCGAAGTTTAGCTGTGGTCCCTTCAGCTTCGAATTATCCAAGTTCGACCCATTAAATAAGTCCATGCAACAACAACAAAAAAAAATCTTTCTAGTTGAGAGTTCTTTATTATACAAAAGCAAATGAATTACAGTAATACATACCATACATACATATAAAATATTTACAAAATCACAAGGAAACCAATTTCTTGATTCAACCAAAGCCAATTGGTCAAATTTTTTCGCTGTTCATATTAGTATAAAAAATGCAGAATATATTTCTAAAAAATTTACTTGCATGAAAAGTAACAAGCGTATATAAAGTAATTATCTAAGAAGTTGCAGAAAAGAAATGCATACATTGCAATAATCAAACAAAATCAGGCATTCTAAGTACTACAAAATAAATATATGCAACAGAAAGTATTTTATGTAAGTAGTTATTTTATGATCACTTTTTTCTCGATAGATCATTTAGAACTATGCAAAACTAAGTTGTCAAATTTTCCTGCTGTTGTTATCAATAAGTTCAGATGACATATGATCTTTAATAAAAACAAAGCTGCAATATAAGATTTTTTTCCCAGCTTTCCCTTTGAACTATTGGAGATAGTACGCAATATACATGTATGTTACAAAACAAAATAATTAAACCAAAGATAAAAATAAACTAATCAAATGCAGAGTTTTGTTTAAAATTGTTAATTAGGATTTTAATGAACATAAACATGATTTTCGGTACATTTTTCCAATTACGGAAGATTTTCTTTTAAAAAAAATACCTGAAATAATTCTGTTATAAAATCAGACCACAATCACCCCTTATAAATTTATACAAAAATAAAAGGCGGTTTTGTGACATCAATTTTATGAATATTACTCAAAAAATTAACTTGATTTCAGGAGCTCATTTAGAATTAACAAAACTAAATTTGTAAAAAAATTGCTTCCTATGCCAGAGAGAATTATGTTGTATATCAGAAGACTCACTATTAGCTAAAGCATTTTGTGGTATGTAAGTCAAAAGAAAGAACCACAGTACAAGGAATCACAAAATATATTTATTTGCTTTTTCCTTATAATACAGCATATATAGATATTTTCTGACCAAGTAATAAAATTATAATACCATATTTAATTTATACATATGATGCATACATAATATACACCAAGCAGCTTCATCCTGATAATTTGATGATGAAAAAAATACTTACACTAAAATCATTATTAATAAAATGAACAAAATTAGTTATAATAATTAAGTTATAAATGTAATTATTGCAACTAAAACAAATATTTTCAGTAATATCTACATATTGACTTATTATAGTCTTCTTCCTTAAAACGTCTTTCACAGCCCTGAAAAGTAAATGAAATTTGTTAAATTTAAAACTTTTGCAAAATCCTCTTTAATAGAAAAAAAATACAACCTGAGCAAGTTACAACGACTAAAAGTGACAGCTGTAACGTGATCTATCATTCAGCTAATTTTGAAAAAATAAATGATTCATTAAAGACTAACTAGAATCCATATAAAACTGAAATTAATGACGGTTAACTTTAATGAATGAATTAATCTTTGAAAAAATTGTATTAACATCAAGTACCATCCACTACAATTTAAAAAAAAACATTTGAACTTCAGTGGATGATTTAAAAACATTTTATTAACGATTGATAATTTGAACAAGATATAGGGAGAGTGAACTAATAGTAGGAATTTAACAATCACACAGATTATCCTGATTACAAAGATAACAGTAATAAACCATAAATAACCTACATTGATAATATCTTAAATAAGTTAAGAGACATTTACTTTAAAAAGTATTATCAGTTGTTGCTTCACATTGAAGGTATTCAAAAAGTTTTGATCCAATCTGAGTAACACAACGCAGAATGCTTCTGAAGTATTTTAGTATATATTAATGCAAAACATATTTTCACGTTTTCTTAACATAACATCCCTATTAGTCATTTGACAATTTGAGCACAACGGTTTTGATTAAGTTGATAATAGTGAATAGTCCCAAATTAACATTTAAGGATTTAAAGTCAAACATGAAAATATCTTACTTTGGTATTTTGGGTTTCTTGTCTTGGAATCGCGGCGCCGTTGGCCGTCAGGTGGGCCACTCGTTGCCATAGTTACAGGACGAGAATTCCGAGGTTTCTGGTAACTGATTAAAATAGACTTTGATCACAGTCAAACGCACCGGAGAATAATCTTGATCAAGCAATGCAGATTTTTCGTAATGCCTTTTTTTTATAGTTGTGAGTCATTTGTTTTATTTATGTATAATTATTATTTTATTTTGTTTATAGGAGGGGCGCATCGATAAGAGGTAGGGACGCACCGATGCGCCCTACCTCTAAAAAGCTTTTTCAGTGTTCTGAGTGGTGACTTTGGGCGGGGAGACCCCCCCCCCCCCCGAGTAAGCATTTGGTGCCCTATTAGGGTAGCCAGTCCGCTACTGTAACTTATATTAAAATGCATTAAATGGAATAGCTGAGAATGTCTGAAACTTATTTGATAAAGATGTTCAAGACATTTTTGAAAATTCGTTTCTTTGCATCAACTATTTTAAAATTGGTTTATTCATGGCAATATGAAAATAATGACAGTATTATTAAAATCTAAAGTGCGAAAAAAAAGTATAACTTGCAAAAAGCGTATCAAGCTTAAAATGGGGTGGAAAGGGGGGGGGGGGGGGGCACCTTTCTAAATCTTTGCTGCATTTTAATAAATATTTAGAACTTTGTAGTTAATTCAAATTTTTGGTTTTATTTCAAGTACTTCCTATTGGAGGGGGGACGATCACCCACTCATTCAATGTCTCCATTAACCGATTTTCACTCAAGTAAATCTATTTTTAGATGTATAGTTTTTAATAAATATTAGTTTGCCGAGTTTTAATAAGAGCTCTAACTTCCGAAGGATCTGCGTAAACAGTGCAGGGGGTTGGCGAGCAACAGCAAGCAGGTGGCGGAAGCCTTCTAGTTGATAAAAAAACAACTAAAGTTTAAATTCCAAAGTTGAACACAGCAATTGTTGAGATTTTCTTTAGTGAAAAACGGTTTCCATTATTTTTTTGTATGATGCGTTTTCTTGGGATAAAGTATAGAAGAATTGCAATTTAAAGTAGTAAAATATAAAATTAATACTTAATTTATTGTTCTAATGAAAAATTTAGCTGAAAGTTACGATGGACAGTTGATACAGGGCCCTTATAATCGGACCTCAGAGCAAAATACTAAAATGTGGGGCCCGTACACCCACAAATAAAGCCCTCCCTACTCCCCCTCATAAAATGACCAAAGATTGTCTACACCTACACTTGTGTTTTTTTAGACTTTAATTTGGAAAGATTCGGACCCCATCAATTTCTGTTTGCCTAACAGGGTGGCCTGCCTAATAAAACTCTCACACTTATGATCAGTTTTTTTCTGCGTGACGCAAGTCTGATCAGAGAAGAGTGCGTGTGGTGGGAGGAGGGAATAACAAAATTTAACTTCCTATATCTATAGGCATGCCAATTGGTTGATATGTTTCACACAGCAACGCAGTAGTGGGAACAGTTAGTTAATAATAAAGGTGATTTTAATTTAATTAATGCAAAACTGGAATTTAATTATTTAGAAGTATATTAATTATGCCTTTGGACTAATTTTTCTTTGACTGTAAAGAATACCCAGGGCAAAGGACGTGAATCAAACATACCGCATCCTGCTGCACAGATGGGCAGCATTAGTTACGGCCAGGGGCGGACAGGGAAGAAAATTCCGAAAATTCTGCCCGGGCATATTTCAAACAGACCGGCCCTTTGGGGGGGGGGGGGACTACCAAGGAACAGAAAATGAACGCTAATCAGATATTATGCATCCCTTCCCCCGAAAATTTTTGAAATTTACTCAATGACAACAACGAGTTTTAAATAGCTTTTTAAAAAGAATTTTGGCTTTCAAAATTGCAGTAATTTACATGAAACGAGGTAGAGTTGACGAATAGACGAATAAACATGAAAAGTTATGTACTCGTCGTATTCTTTGCCTATTGAGTGTGCTACAATCAGTATGTTAACATCCAGTAAAAATTAGTTCTAGTTATGAAAAAGTTAAAATAAATGTTCATTGTTCTGGTTTCCAGTACTATAACTATAACACACAAATAATAACAGGTTTCAAAAAAAAAAAAAAAAACTCATCCACAATCAAATATACATTGCAATATTTGCTTAAAAATTATTTTCCTTTTGAAAGCCATTTAGTGTTTTAAAAAAGGGGACTCTTATTTGTTACATCATCTATTAGACTTTTCATGTCAAGATTTATGTCTTTTTCACACTACATTTACATCAATGATTCCAATTTGTCCTGAGTTAAATTCTTCTTAACTCGGCAATCGGCTGAGATAACTGGCCGCGAGAAATTCTCTGGGCCGGCTTGAGGACTTCTCATAGACCTCAGAATTTCCATCACCACAGCTGTATTGAGAAATTCTCAGGGCCGTATTTTGTAGATTGTATAGGGTGACCAAATGTTGGGGTCGCCAGAAAAAAATTTCGAGGATATCTTTGGGGACATAGCAAACTAAAACATATTCCTTCTATTATGAAAAATAGTTCTAATTAATGTATTTCAAACGGTATCTAAACATATTATCTACAAAATGTACGCATATTTTCTTAGATCACTGCCTGTTACAAGTTTTAGTACTAGGCAACAATTTGATATTTGCCATAATAATATCTAAAATTTTACAAAACACTATCTAAAAGTTCTAAAGTACAAAACGAGAAGCAATTTGAAGAGAAAAAACAGAAGTTTAAATTTGGGGACACTACGTGTCCCCAAGTAGTTAAAGTGTATTTGGGGACAAAGCATTAAAAATATACAAATTTCCCGAAATTCGAGGACGTTCTGTCACCTTAAGATTGCAGGGATTAAAAATATTGCCAGTAAATATGTAGATATATATTTAAATAATATTAAGTGTCTGCAAAATAGATTTATCTTTCGTATTCATCATAGAAGGGCAATAATACGTAATATGTTAATTAGCTGTTAATAGCTACCGCCCTTTAGGGCGCTGCGCCGCGAGGCAATCGCCTCGCCGCCTTAGCCTTTCCCTCCAGCACTGCTCAAAATTAAAGAAAAAAACATCAATTTTGCATTTCTCAAAAGTTTGCACCCCAGGCGGCCGCCTTGCATTTCTATACGGACGAGCCGGCACTGAGAATTTCTCAAGACTGCCCCGAAAGCTCGTGTATATAGACAACATAGGAAGTAACCAAAAACACAAAACTGATGTATTTTTTTGACAATTTGGAGAGAAAGAAAAGAAATTTTAAAATTTGGGACTTCCTGCGTCTATAAGTAGTTAAAGTGTTTTCGGACACAAAGCATTAAAAATAAACAAATTTGGGGACAGTTTCCGAAAATTGAGGACGAATGGTTACACTACAATTAATACCTCTCACCTATGGCCCAATAGAAATAAATAATTATATTGCAAGTGAATACTTCTTATCAAAACCAAAGAATTTATTGTTAATCTTATTACTAAGCTATACATATACATTTATGGTCGTGTTCGCTGTCCGGAAAATTCGGCCTAACACCGCTCTCCAGCGCGCCGAATTCGGGGTTCGGAACTGTGTATGATACTGCAGTGGTGCAACAAGGGGGGCACCGAAAGCCCATGGCCCCCTCTCCCCCGACAGTGATAATTTGTAATTTTTACAAAAATATTTTTTTTACAGTTGAAATAGTTATTCTCACACCTTAAAGCAGCGGTCGGCAACCTAAACTGACTGAAGATCTACTTTCCAAGTTCGACGAACACCAAGATCGACTCGGAGGACCGGGGGGGGGGGGGTATACATTATTTGTTGGGATTACGTCTGTCTTGTAAAAATTGTAGGTTAATTCTTGTCGGAACAAGTTCTGATGCTTATAAAACACCTACTTTAAAATTTCTAAAATAATGGCTTGCTAACACCGTTAACTCGCATCAAAACAATACAAATATATTATTTCCTTTGAATTTGATAAAAAGAACTGATAGTTTTTGTTTTGTTTTTTAAACTAAAACACACATGTGAAATGTATACATTCTTGAATTAACTCTCACCAAGAGCATAGTAAAAGTGACGACTGACAATCCATATTATTGGAAGTTTTTTTAGGTCCGGTGAATGGTCTGACAAACTAATAAACATTTTCTGAAGGAAAAAATAATAATAAACTCGCCATCCAATTCAAAAGTTATTTTCTTTATTTTTTTAAACTATAAACTGTCCAAAATGCTGTCGCGATCGACCGGTCGATCGCGATCAACGGGTTGCCGACCACTGCCTTACAGGATACTACACTTAAAAAGATATAATTAAACGACAGAAGCAATATTATATTCTTCTTCAGTAAAAAGTGGAACAGTCATAGGCCTTCTTAAGATGTAATGTACTTTATTGTAGAGAAGAATGTTAATTATTCGCAAATTTAAACCTTTTTCAAATTTCATTATTTAAATCTATTCATTTTTCAAACAATCATACTTAAATTATTTTCTTCGCAGTAATTGTTTAAGGTGCTATAATATGAGAATTCAGCAAGAGATGGGGGGGGGGGGGGAGGAATATGTGCGTATATATAAGCATCAAATTATCATACTAAAGGATAAAATCTTGATTGTTTTTATTTTCAAATTTCTATCCATGTGTAATTCAAGTTAAAAGATTACTACTCCACGTTAAATTGTGTTTAGATAACAAATCAAAGGTTATTGTTCTGGTGCAGAAATCCTTTCTTTTTAACTTATGCCTTTTTTTACCTATGTACACTCAGGGCACTATGTATATGCTCAGATGTGCTACATTTAGGAATATAACAAATATTCAGTGCAGTCGGAATAGTAGATTCCATATACTTTCCGATTATGCGGGCTGGCCATACTGATCAACTATTCTGAACGCTTGTTCTACCGTAACAAGGTAGATAAATTAAGAAATCTGGATTTGAAACACTTTAATTTGTATTTCTGCTATTGCAAGAGATGTAATAGGAATATTTAACTACTCTTTTTATACATTTCTTTTGATTTTAACTGTAGCACCTGCAATACTTGCGTATTTGTTTGATATATCAAATACATTGTTCTAATTCTGTATAGAATTGGAATACAAATGTTTAATTAAACATGTTAGTTTATTTTTAATGAAGTTATTTAGGCATAAAACATAATAATGTATTATCACATTTATCTTATACATTGTTATAGAAACAGTAATTATGATGTATTAACATCAGTTTTTCTGGTAAAATTACATTGTATGCTTTTTCATGAGTATTGTCTATTTCTAAGAGCAAATGCTCAGTTTTATGGACAAGTATGTTTCATGTTAAAATATAAAAACAATTTTTTAAAAGTCCATAAATTAAAGATATCTACTTTTGTAACTTTTAAAATTTCTGGATAAAACTTTCAAGTAAGACCACATCCCTAGCTACATTTAAATTGATTTTTAAAATATAAAAAATAAAATTGGTTTATGCATGGTAAACACCGAAAATTACAAAAACTACAAAGAAAATAGTTTTTATGGATCATTCGCAAATGATGTCACGCTTCCGGGGGGGGGGGGGGGGGAGTTCGTGAACTTATGACTGGGGAGGGGTAACAAGAAATGTAGCACCATGCATTGTGCAGCATAGCGTGACATGTGACAAAGGGGGGAGGGGAGGAATAAAATTCATACATTTTAAAACATCTTTTCCTCTTTTCGATTTTAGCAACTCGATCTGTTGCGCCATTTTATTTAGTAGGTCGAGAACGGAGCTGGATAGGCGAGAATAGACAAAAGTTAACACGTGCAGTTAAAAAAAGGGGGTAAAAGCAACCCTCAGTAAAAAGTTCCCACTAAAATTGCCCCGCCAACCCCGCCAATTTTTCCTGCTTTGCAAAATGACGCTGGTCCAGCAGGATCGGGTTTTCAGCGCTACCCCCAAGGAAGCGTTATCATGTTAATCCTCCCTTGGGAGCTTGACCCCTTTCCCTGACCCCCCACTGCGTGCCAAAACGGATACCACGGAACATTTCATCCTTAAAAAGAAGAGGGGAAAAAAACGCGAGCACAAACGCAAAAGAATAAACACAAAAAAAAAACGATATGTTCTGCAGAACAACTGACAAAAGAATGTTTATATATTCCAATGGTGCACCCAGAGATCGCGTTAACGCCTCTACAAGCGTGTTTCACGCCTTAAAAATCGGTAATACGCATTGAAATTTAAAAAATGCGTATTTTCACTCTGCAAAAACACTCTACTACTTTTAAACAACTTTTAGCTTGTTAAGTATTGCAAGATATTTTTCATTTTATAAAAACTCGTAGTCGCCAGTCGCCTAATGCGACCAATTGTCTTGTTTTGGCGACCATTGTTTTCATTGAAGTCGCCAATGTGGCTACCATTTGCTAATGCTAGAGCCCTCTTTCCCGACCTTTAATCTTGACACGTGATCTCTTGCCAAATTCTCCTGTCCACTAAAAATTAAATAGAGAAGAAAAAAATAGGAGTTAATTTTTGCGCCCTCGGAAGCCAGTTTTTCCTCCGATTTTTACCGGAAATTGCTTACCGTGTTTGAAATTTCAATCCTTTTCCATCCTGCAATTATTTCAATTATCTTGAAAGTTGTAAGATATTTTTTGCATGCACAACCTTAAATCTGCTTATTTGTGGTTTCATTTTAACAATTAAAAAAGAAAACAAAGTATAAAAATAGAAACAGATAAAATCGTGCACGTGCTTCGCCGAAAATTGGATTCTACGTTAGAGATTTTAATCCTTTTGCATCGGGTACAAACTTCAATTATTTTCTAAAGTAGAAGATATTTTTCACACATGCTGCCCTAAATCTGCCTATTTTGCATTTTATTTTAATAGTGTCTGGCTTTTTTTTTTTTTTTTTTTTTGAACTGTGCCAATATTGAACACGTGTTTGTCGAAAATTGCGTTTATCGCTATTATTCACTATTATAGTTTCATTTATTTATTTATACCTCAAATTTGATTTTAATATGGACAGCTATTTACTTTTTAGAAAATACTAAATTTTGGATTAATAAGAAATGTTTAAAAAATAGTTAATTTAGCTGCATGTATGCTACTCTCTGGGTCAAGGTCGCAGCAGAAGTGGCATTCACTCTGAACTCTGATATCTGTAAAGAGTGTTTATTATTATTATTTTATTTTCACTCTTCCAGAAAATAAAATACTCCTCCAAAAACCTCCAAGAAGTATTTTCATTCTTTGACAAAAATTCCTAGCGCGACCTCTGGGTGCACCACCTGGCCGTAAATCCGTTAGAAAGTTGTTAAAAGCAGCCATTGTCACAATGTATAGGCTAAATTTTTATAAACATTTTGTAAACAGTACATCTGCATTAATGTCGCAGTATCTGATTTCAAAAGTCATTGACAGAATTGCAAATTCTGAATGTATGCCTTGGTTTTAAATAAATAATTCAATATATTTTGTCAAAAATGAGTAATAAATATTCTACTAGTTAATTAATATTCTCATATCTATTTTGTGTTGTACTGTGGTCCATCAAATTTGGACGACATGCCTGCAGAACATTTGGAACTGTTTGAGGTCATGTTGCAGAACACCGAATATAATTCTGCTCCTGGGCCATTCGTAAATGATGTCACGCTTCGAGGGGGGAGGGGGTTCGTGAAATTGTGACGAGGGGAGGGGTAACAAGGTGTGACATCAAGACTTATACAACATAGCGTGACATGTGACAAAGGGGGGGGGGGGTCCGTTGAAGCGTGACATCATTTATGAACGTCCCTTATATATATATATATAAATATGTATACGTCCCTTATGTATATATACAGTGATCCCTCGTTTTTCGCTGTTAATGGGGACCAGAACCTTCAGCGAAAGTCGAAAAACCGCGAAGTGGAATTTGCCCCTAGGAATTTTCGTGTGTATGCGAGTACACGAATGTTTTAAATGTGTAAACAGTATTTATACTTTACACATTTAAGACAAAAATTACAACAGTATACGTATTTACTTAAACATGTCAGTGCTAATTAATAAGGTTAATTATACAACCTTATAGTACAGTAATAAACATTAATCAATATTGCTTTCCGAGAGAGGCGAAGAGTCTTGTGTTGGTGGGAGCTTTTGAGAGCCCGTGGTATGTACTCTGAGTCAATTCATCGCTTTGGTTGACCATGCAGGGATCCTTCACTCTCTCGCAACAACATGAAACAACGCTCCTTTCCGCAATGTGGCTGCCGACATAGTTGTATTTTCTCATTTTAATTTTTTGATGAATATTTTGGAAAAAACCACGAAGCACTGAAGCCGCGAAACATGAAGCGCTAAGTGGCGAGGGAACACTGTATACACACACACACAAAATTTAAATGTTAGTAAAATTTACACTAAACTTTCATTTCAAAAAAAATATAAATTTCTTTAATTGAGCTGAATTCCATTAATTTCATAAGTAAATATTAATACAATAATCTTTTGAACTTTTTCAACATATATTACATTGAAAATTTTGCAATTAATAATTGCGTTATTTAAAAATTTCTGGCTTTCGGAATAATATAAATTTTTGGAACAAAACTGTTTCACGTAAAATCTTTAAAAACAGAAGTTATGATTATTTTATATGATAAATATATTCGTTAACTATTTCAAAGCTTAACTTATTTACAAAAAAAAAAAAATTTAAAAGCACACATTATATCTTTTTACTTATCTAACTGCCACCTGGATTTTTTATAATTTTTCAAAATTTTTTGATATGACTCCTTCAGAAACAATAAATATTGAATAAATCTGCATTGAATTTCATAAAGTGAGAAGAGCAAATATATAGCTGCTATTAACCATGCAATCAATCTTGTAAAATATATGTAGTTATTGCATTGAATAAGCTAATAAGATGAGGGAGCTTAATTTTCTATTTCTCATTCAGATAAATAATTATAAACGGCGTTAGAGTGATAATTTTTTTTCCCCCTTGTTTGAAACAAAACATTTTTTTTTTTTTCAAATCTAAGTTTGTTACGTGACATTTTAATCTGATCAACTAATCTGCAAAAAAAAATTCACAAAAACCTCCATTAGACTAAACAGTTTTCAAGAAACATAACAATAATTACCAAGTATTGAAAGAAAGATTTCTTACCTTTTTATGGTGATTGTGTAAACATCCTTCGAATATCAGGAAGCTGGGTAAAATTACAACTTAATCACATTTAAGAAGTAACATCATCAAGCGTCGCAATGACACAACGTGGTCAGACACAATAAATCCAGTGCTGGAATGTCGCCTCTCATTGCGCATGCGTCGAATCAAAACACGGTTAACCAGCGATGTTGGCCCAATAATATTTACTTTTTGTTGACCCAATAGCTCTCAGAAGCAGTTGGAACTTCGGAACGCCAGCGATAGATGGCCAACTAACCATTTCCCAACAGTGGCCCAACGTAAATTTTTTTGGTTGGTCCAACGGCGCTCGCCGCCGTTGGACATCCGTAGGTTTATTGTTCGGTTGCCAACCGACCAATTCCCGACGCTCTCCACAATTTCCCAACGGTTGGCCAACCGTTTGTGCTACTTGGGTTATTACTTTTTCCTGTTTGCATAACACAGCATAACTGCATCAATCAAGCTTTTCGTGCGTTTCAATGTACACATTTCATATAGGATGACATAGTTCAAAGTTTGCCAATTTTGGCGATAAAGAACCAAATATGTTCTCAAGTATTTTTCACGCATGCGATGGGTACGGAATGTTATACTGAGAATCAACCGGTGAATTTTCTCCCTCGCCAATTTTTCTTGAGCTGGGAACCATGGGGCAAAAGATAAGGGAAAAGCAAACGACAACATGATGGTGTTTATTGAAAAGTTCATCATTTTATGTTCCATCTGGAGTGACACCTGAGGATTGTGAAACGCTCCACGGAGACTGTCAACTCGCAACCGCGAAATTTTAAATCCAAGGATTTTAACATTTTACCATTCAAATATAAATGAATATTGCCATGATATTTCGGACTATGGTTAGTCCTTAGTGCCACGTGATCTTCACATGAATTGCTGTTCATTAAAGATAATAAGGAGACTCAGTAGCTGAGCGGTCTAAACGACTGGTTCCGATGCCTGCCTGGGCGCAGTGAAGAGGCCTGGGTTCAATTCCCACTTCCCCTGGGTGTATTTCTTTCTTTGTATTGTAATTCTGTTGTACTGTCTTGTTCTATCTGTCATATTAGACGAGAGCTTGAGGCCTATCCTTGAGAATAGCAAATAAACTCGAATATTAATGTGACCTGAAATGGTCGTTTACAAACAAACAGATATTAAGATTGGGATTTTGATCTTGATCCTTTTTCACGGCGTTTTTTAAGGAGTAATAAGCAATTAATTTACTAAGGGTGAAATATTATAGTTAATGGTTTGGCGCCTTTTAATGCTATTGAATTGGTCTTTGTCAACCTTGTTGCTCTTTTTTTAGAAAAAGAAATATGTTATCAATTTATTGCAAAAATTTAAAAGATGGTGATGGCCATAAATTGTCGTTAAGAGCTGTGACCTTTCCTGATCCTTTTGATGAAGACGCAGTGAAACAATTTCATTATTTAAGTTAATGGGACTTATTTTAAAATTGTAACAGGTGTGAAAAGTTCCAAAATTTTGCTATTTCTTCTTCCTTTCAATTGCAATAGTATTTTTCATCGACAGCCTGATAACTTAAAAATAAGTTGCAAAAGTATTTAATTCAGAAGGACAAGCAATGGTCGCCAGTTCTCAGATTTTTTCTTTACTTCTAAATCTAAGGGCATTCGTGGGAACTCATTTCTGTCAAGTTTTATTGAATTTATAATGAATATTGAATACTTAAAGACATAATATTTATTTAGTATCCATAGCACGCCGTGCCCCCATGTTTACATATCATGCTTTCTCTCATCACTCCACTTCACTTCACATCATTCACATCCCCCTTACAGGCATCTTGTCGGGGAAGCACAACATTATAACCACCACAAGCATTATAACTAGTTAGAATATACAAATCATTTAACATATCTTGATCACACGCATAATCATAATTACATTGGTATTTACAAATCATTTAACACAACTTGATCACACACACATAATCATTCAAATAGTTGAGTCTTACATTTTTTCACCCGCTTCTGGATCTCACTGGTACTATCTGATTAGAAGAGTCTGGGGTATACCTACATCAGGGCAGTAACTACACTTTCTCTGCTATCCCTGTTTTCATTATCAAATTTAAAATGATCAAAATTAATGTGGTAAACATATACTACTTCATTTGGAAAAAGTGTTGTTGAGGGTCTTAGCTGTATAATAATTCATAGGTCACGTGAGAGCGATATGCAATACATTTCTTTAGTATACGATGTATTGCTTGAACCAGACAACCAACCATTAAAATAATAAAATTTCCATAAATCATACTGTGACATTTGGAACTTTAATTCTGCCCCCCCCCCCCTCCAAAAAAAGAAAAGCTGTCGACCACCATTAAGTCATATGTACCAAATTCCTAAACTTTAAAACAAAGTTTAGCATAGAGATCATAGATTGGTAGAAATACCAACTTCTGATTACCATTCGTCTATTCAACGAAGACACAGAACAACTGATGAAGTCTGGTTATTTACTAGTATCGGCAAGGGGACACGGATTGTCCAGGCCATACTGAATGTGTACAAACAGCAGTAACTGGCAGCAGAAACTTCTCTTGCAGTCAAAATGTGTTATTCTGATGTTTAAAACCAAATCCAGGACATAAAAAATATAACTAAATGCATGAAGTGTTCTTAATAGGGACCGTTCATAAATGATGACTTGATGTCACGCTTTTTTCCCATATATTTGACCCCCTCCCCCCCTTTGTCTGATGTCACGCTATGTTACATAAAGCATGTCACACTTCTTGTTAGCCCTTCACTTGTCACAATATCACGAACCCTCACCCCTCAAAGCGTGACATCATTTATGAATGATCCCATACGTACACTGGCTTCCAAAAGTTAAGGTATGATTATTTTTTTTTGGATCTGATTTGCAAATGAATGAATGTAGAAACAACATATTTGGAGGAAATGTGCACTAAACAGTTATTTATTGCATGCACCATAGAAATTTACATAAGTGTAATGCAATGATTTACAACAGAAAAAGCACCTTTGATGGAAAAGTCCTTTCTTGGAGAAAGCAGTACATCAGTTTTACATGGTAAAGCAAAGAATCATTACAAAATAGGGTTCAACAGTGTCCCCCCCCCTCCCAAACTTTAATGCATTGGCAACATTGATTTTGCATGCTGTCAATTAGGTTGTCAGACACTGAAATGGGAAGCTAAGACCAGACACGGAGTATACCTTGTTCCAGTTCATGTAACGACCTTGGAGGAGGACTTAAAGCAGCAACCTGTCTACCAAGATAGTCCCAAAGATGTTCTATCAGATTCAGGTCTGTAGGTTGAGCTGACCATTCCATTCGCTGCAAACCCCGTGACCCTCAAGATAATCCTCAACAACTATAACTTGGTGAGGTTTTGCATGATTATCCATCAGAATGAAGTCATAACCAATAGCACCAGCATATAAATCAAAGATCTCATCCAGATATCTCTCACCAGTCAGAGTTATTCTATGGAACACATGCAGGTCACTGTGACCACTGAGTGAGATCCCTGCAAAAACCATGATTTCAACACCTCTATAACAGTGTCTTTCAAGTGTTGGATTGATTGTATCTGGTAGATTGTTCCTTACAGATCAGCAGACACCATAAATCGTTCTCCAGTGTGAATCTGGACTCCCCTGTGAAATAATACAGAAGCCCACTGCTGTTTGGTCCAGCAAATGTGTTCTGTTGCCAACAACCAACGAACCCTTCTCTATCGTCAGTTGAAAGAGACGCATAAAACTGGTCATCTTACAGAGGGACGTGCATTGTGAAAGTGTATACACATCGTAGTGGCGGAGATTCTTTTTCATGATGCTTCAAAGTGGTCTGCAATAAGCTGTGGAACAATGGTTCTTCTCCTTCAGGCCGAAAGATCTATAAAACACTACTCTGCAGGTGCTGTAGCTCATGGTGAGGCTGGAACATGTCTTCTGGACACAGAATCTTCAGATTGATATCGATCACAAAGTTTTTGAACCAAACTGTGAGACACATTGAGATGTCAAACAGCATTGGCCTGTGACA
Organism: Octonoba sinensis; assembly: GCA_038502835.1. Classification (NCBI taxonomy): domain Eukaryota; kingdom Metazoa; phylum Arthropoda; class Arachnida; order Araneae; family Uloboridae; genus Octonoba; species Octonoba sinensis. The sequence continues at coordinate 148,553,820 of CM076598.1, forward strand.
ACTCCATTTCGATCCGTCTGCCTGCCACCTTAACCAATCAGGCCAACAACTTCTAAACATTGCTCAACTCTACTGACTATTGTCAACAAAACTGCAAACAGTTGAAAATCAACAAAACTTACACACAAAATTACGAAAGATTGACGTTTGCATATTTTTCTCTCACTCATACCTCCTTTTTTATAAAAGAAAACTGCTACTTATCTCTTTTGCATAAAATTTTAAAGTTTGTTATACTATTTAGTCATATAAACTATAAATTGTATTGTTACTGCCATTTTTTTAATTGTGAGCTTCAGAAAACGTGTTGTACCTTAACTTTTCGAGGTCAGTGTGTTTGCTTCTCTTACTTTAGGAAGCATGAACTACACTTTTTTTAAGTCTGTGTATTGCATTAAAAAAAAATTTCATTATTAATTTTGTACAAAAAAAAGAAAAAGTTAAAGGAAAAGTACATTACTTGTTATAAATAGTTATCCATTTCTGCTTTTGAAAGAATAGCAAAGAATTCCCATATAAAAAAAACTAAAGAAGAAGTCTTTTGTTATTTTAAAAAGTATAGGAGGAAAAATGAAAATTCTATTTTAGACAAATTGCTTGGTAATTTTGTAAAATAGTGAAACCTCCTTTAAGGGACACCTCTAACTAAGGGACTTTTTCTGGTCACAGAACCTTTGAATAGGGACCGCAATGTATTTACCTCTGAAAAAAGGACACTCTATTTAAGGGACATTCACAGAGAAAAATTTCTAAAATTTAAGTTATATAGATAAGAAATATTTACTGGAAATTGAAGTTTTTTTTCTAAAAATTAACTTTTGAAGGTACTAATCTGAGTCCTAGAAGCATGACCAAAGAAACAAGTGTATTTTAAAGTGCTAGCCACAACCTACTTGTAAAAGCTTTTCCCTCTCTTGTACTATGGAATACATGTATGCTCAGCATTGGCAGACAGTACCCGGCTACCAACAAGTTTTTGATGCAAGGATTGGAAAAAGTACACGAAACTTAAATTATGCTGTATTTCCCGAATTTCGTATTTTAAAACAAACTTATCTCATAGATTGCTTCAAATACATTTCTGTAAGCTACAAAACTTTGCTAATACGACATTTATGCTAAAAGTTTAGTTTTTTAATGAAAAAATTTTAAATTTCAATAATTTCAACATATTATTTGTATGCGTGAAACATTTTCAGTATTTAAGCTTAGATGATAACATGTTTATTATTAAAAAGTTGAACCAAGTTAATACACTATACGTGTATGCATCAATTTAGGAATCTCCGAGGAAGGGACACCTCTATTTAAGGGAAAAAATTTCCAGTCCTCTTAGTGTCCCTTATTGAGAGGTTTTACTGCATACTGAATTTACCAGCTAAATTTTGAAAACACAAACTTCTACTGAGGAGTTTTACCTTCTGATGTAATGTTTAGCACTTGCTATTCTATTTCAAAGAAACTTAGCACATTATGAGCGGGCGACGTAGCATGCACATCTATGTTGCGTAGCGAGCTTTCACCAAGTTAAAAAATGTTCTAAAAAAATACACCAACTCATACATTATATGAAAAATTACTTTTTCCCTTGTGTGACTTAAAAGTGGCGATTTTAAACGGGTACAAATACCAGCCCCGCTTTAAATGGAAATACACGAAACGGGTACTAGTACCTGGCACGCACTCATGTGTTAAGATAACAGTGAGCAAAGTTGCTGTTATAGGTTATCAAGGTTTTCCATCCTCTATGGATAGAAATGACCTTGTCATATTACACATAAGTGTCATTTACTGCAAAGTTCTCTCACATTTAGATAAGGGGAATTGTAAAAGTTGCTATGCACATGCATAAGGCTACCTTCAGAATTTTTATCTAGGATGTAGCAAGACTTGCTCTGCTCCAGGTAATTTTGTTCTTTGAGGAGTTTTTCAATTTGGTGTGATTTAATAATGGCAGAGAAAAAGAATGTTATTTGATAATGTTTGTTGCAAGCGCACAAACTACTAAGGAAATCAGAAAATTATCCAAAAAATCAGTTTAAAACAGACAAAATTGGAGACCTTCCCTTATAGTTGGGGAGCCTCGGGACAATGTCCGATTTGCTCATGCGATAATAAAGCCCTGTTCTTTTATTAATAAATTTAACTAAGAGTTGAGTTGTTACTCTGTTTTTAGAAAATTGCATGCCACAACTATAAAATTTATAGATTTGTCCAGATGGGTCTTTTCTTATGGTTTATATATAATAGGTTCCATAAAGCTAGGCCTTGCTGCTTCAAAAATATATATAAGAGGCTAGTAATTTTATCAAGGTATAACACACATATGGAATACTCTTACATAATAGGCCTGAATGACTACAAGGTTCCCACTCTTTTTTCAAAACAAAAATTAAGGACTTAAGGACCACTTTTAAAAGAATTAAGGACCTGAAAAACTGGAAGATCTTAACGCACACCTAACACTAGAATGCATTAGAACTTCTCACTCAGCATTTTTGATCAAATGCTACAAGGGTGAAGTAAATACTGTTACTAATTACGCAGCAAAAAGTCGTAATACATGCATTTTTGGCATAGTATGGTGCGGGAAATGCATTCAAAAAAAAAAAAAAAAATTGGTGAGGCAGCTGCATTCATGAGATTTTCAATAAAAGTGAGAGGAAAATACAGATGTTAGGACAGGCTGGTGACTGAAAACTAAGGACCATTAATTTTTAAAATGAAAATTAAGGAGTTTTTAAGGCAATCTTTAAGGAGTTTTAAGCATCTTTGCAAGATCATTGATGCAACAAGACAGTTACATTAGTGATGTAAAAACTCCCAATTCAAATTAGCAACAAATTCCATTTATTCAAAATAAATAAAGGAATAATATATAAAGTGAAATTAAAAAATATAGAATGGCTGAATACTTTATTTTTTAAAACTTCATTCCTCCAGAAGCAAATAACTTAGAACTATTTCAGTTTTGCTTTCTATATAACAGAAATCAAATCAAATTAAAAAGAGCAACAGGAATTTCAATTAAATGTTCTTTATTTATCATAGCAAAAGTATAAGATGTTGCATAGAACTCATGGTAATGTACATAAATATTAACATACATATAACTATAAATAAGGCAAAATACAGAGGTATCATCTTGACTACATTCCAGTGATAACATGTGTTCTGTGGTACAGACATCACATGGTACATATACAGCACTCATATACAGCTTTGAAAATAACACTATATTAACAACAAAACATATTTTCATAATTAACAACCAAATATAATCTATTTCAAATAATTAGACGTACTTAAATTTCTAGGAAAGAGAACAAAATTATAAATAACTAGTGCTTGACAGATTTCAATTACCCAATCTCAAAAATGTGCAGGATTTAAAAAGAAAAATGATAATGATTGTTTAAATGATTATGAATATAATTAATTATACATGAGTAACCTCTCAGATAAAGTAAAGAAAACACTTTCAAACCAAAACATTGAAGTCTAAAATATATCATTCTAAAATTATCACACGCAAATTGCCTATGCAGGATTTGCATTAGTGTAGAAATCATGCATGTTTCATTCTTAAAGAAATATGGTGCTCAATCAACTTTGACAACTCCATATATTTTTCTGACAAACCAGAAACAAGCAAAAAATCCAACACTGCCTGAAGAGAGAAGAAAAAAAAAAAAAAAAAAGATTCACAATGAGTACACATGATAGTAAGAAGTTTTAAAATATTTTTTTCAGAGAAAGAAATTAATGTCAAAATTCAACACAATTGAACATAAGGGAATTTGCTCACTAGTTTAAGCTTGCTACAATTTCAATCTATAAAAGAATGTAAGTGGAGAATTGTTTATACGTTTTTGTTTTTATAGGTTTTTTTTTCAATGGTTCCAAGAATCCAATAGCCAGTATTTTATTAACCAGTGTGAAAAGGTTTCGTTTTTGCAATTGCGAATTTTCGTAAAGGGTTTGCTTCACGATTACGATTTTTGCTTAGATTTTATTTTAAACTAAAATAATCAATAAAATTTTTCTATTTAATTTGTAATAGCCCTATTGCATTCACTATTTAAAGAAAGAGTGTCCATGTAAACGACATTGCGGGAAATTCGTGGATCTGGCATTGGGCCAAAACTCAATCACTTGATTATTGGCTTTTAAATATGGGATTTTAGTTACAATTCTTGGTCGAATTGTTATTAAATCAATTGCTAATTGTATTGGAACAATTTCTTGTCACAAAAGGTTTTTTCTTCATTTATATCTCAGGAATGGTAGAGCCGAAGTTGTAGCAATACAATAAAATTACGCAGGCCTAACTTTCTATTGCAAGCAAGGAAACGCATGCGTTCTCTTCTTTGCGTAATCTTTCTGCATCATTTACAGGAATCTTTTTTTTTCCATTCAAATTATTTTTTAAGTTTAATTAAGTAAACATATAAAATTTCTTCTTATTTTTGTCAAAATCTTATCGTATATACTTGAATGTAAGTCGATTCGCATGTAAGCCAAACCCTTAACTTTCCAACAAATAAACGGAAACCCTGGTGTGAGTCGACCTCCCTACTTTCAGGGGAAAAAAAACGAGAACGTTTTTGCCACGGATTTTTAGACCATAAATGATTTTAAAAGAAGGGACATGAAACATAATTATAATCGGAAATATGTAGCTGGATTTTTGTAAAGGGATCGCTCGCTTTTCCAATTATGTTATTTGTTAATTGTTGCTTTTATTCGGAATTAATTTTAAAAAGTTTGCTTTAATTTATTGCAGTATTATTTGATTTTTTTTGAAGCAAGCTCTTAATTTCCACTCGATCAACTAAGTGAAATTCTCGACTCCAAATCTTTCAGCACTTTTTGCATAGTAGATGAAGAAAGCAAAAGACTGCAAGCAGTATTAAAACGAAAAATTGTGCAGGATATTGAAGCAGCAAAAGCCATAATTGATGTAGAAAATAATAAACTGAATTGTGCAAAAGGGGTGAATTAAACGTATGTAAATAATTTTAATAATGTTTCTTTATCATTCTGATGATTATTTAGATGTTATTGTATTATTTCTTTTAATAATCCGCACATTAAAATAGTATACGAATTTTTAAACATTTTCTGTTGTCCTATATTTTATAGTACTTTTATCCATTTCTGTCTGGTACAACTATTTTTCATTAAGTACAACCTAATAAATCACATTTCATCTTATATGCCTGAAAATACAGTACCCATTAAAATGAATCAAAGTTCAGGAATTTCTTTAGAAAGTTCAGGAAATGCAAATCCTTACTGCTACCACCCCTGATATCTTTAAAACCACGATATGCTATTTTTTTGGATAGGGACCTGCTTTTTGGCACAAGGGACTCGTAAATTGGAAGTCCTAGGCCCCAGGGACCTGTAGTTTCCAAAGTCTAGTGGCATCACTGAATTGAGCAATGTCATTTATATGCTTTCATTAAATTGCACCTTCTGATTGTAAATCACCAGTATTAACTTATGCATCCGAAACATGGTCTCTAACAGCAAAAGAAAAGGTTCGTAGTCTTTGAGAGAAAAGTGCTACATACTATTTTTGGTGTTAGCAATGACAGTGGAAATTGGCAAAGAAGATACAACTCTGAACTTTACAAACTCTTCAGAGATTTTGGCATTTTGAAATTTATTAAACTAAACAGAATGAGATGGGCTGGCCACCTCATGAGAATGGAAAGCGATAGGGCTACAGTGAAAGTTTTCAAGGCAGTCGCTTTCAGCCAACATCCAGGAGGTCGACCAAAATTGAGATGGGCAGACTGTTTAGATGCCGATTTTAGAGTAATTAAGATCAAAAACTGGAGATGCACGGCCACGAGCAGAACAGTTTGGCTGAATCTTTTGAAGAAGGTCAAGGCCCACAATGGGCTGTCGAGCCAGTTATGATGATTGTCCAATCTTATAGAAAGCATGTGATATTGAGCAAAACTTGCCTAGTTGAACAAATGTTATTGCATCTGAGAAATGTGAACACCACTTTCTAAAAGATGAGGCTAGTTTTTAAACAACAGACAAAGCACTAAGTAGACAGTCTGGAGATGAGCTAAGGCTTAACAACAGGGTCTACAGAATTTCAAAAGTGAAATTTTGTGACCTTTTTGGGACTCTTGTGACCTTTCAAAAATATTGGCAAGCATCAGCTAATAAAAATAATACATGTTCAAAAAGAAATTGTTATTACAGATCGTTCCAACATTTTTGCTACTTTTTACCACCTAAATTATTGGAACTGCTTAGAAGAGATAGAGGGTAAAAAAATATTAAATTAATTTTAAAAAAAAGTTGAGTTCACAAGTTGTAAAGAGTCAATGGCGAATTTTCGAGATATATATAACTTTAGTAGCATAATTTGCAATCTTTAGTAGCAATTTGATTTTAAAATAAAGATATTCATTTAAACTTCTAAATACAAACTTTTAACAGTTTCCGATTGTTAATAAAAAATATATACATATATATATGATTTTAATAATTTGTAGAAGGAAAATTAAAGTGAATAATATCTATGGAAAACATTACAATGATTTCAACTTTTGATTCAGAAACAAATTATAACTTTTAAGTCTGATTTAACTTAAATTTAATGTTATTTACTTTTTTTTATTGTTTTTACAAAAATCTTTATTTTTTCTAAAATATCACAGCATTATGAACTCACCAAAAAGCAATTTGTTGAGTTTGCTAAAGCTAAAAGTCTGATTTTTCAAACTTTACCATAATTTTTAACAATTATGGTAACAATTCCGCTTTTTATTTTTGTGCTTAATGCTTTTTAAATTGATTATAACCAATGCTGGAAAGTGAGGGTAGATGAGTCCCTATCTTTTTAAATATACCCATGCATCAGCCCACTTCAATCTCCAATATAGTCCCCCCCCCCCCCATTTCTAAAAATCGCCTTTGAGAGAGAATTTTATTTTTACATTTCTTGAAGCATTAAACAATATTGAGCATGACATAACTAGTGCTAGAATTAAAAAACATGTGTACATACTATTCTATCTGTATAATTGTTTTATACAGATGTACTTTCTATATTGATAAATACTTTCACTAAAAAAACTATCTTTATGACCTTGGTACACTTTAAACTTTAAAGGAAGTTTAAATTTGAATTGCTATTATTAGTTCGTACATACTTAAATAACTTAGAGAAAACTCTAAAATATTTTTAAAAATAAGTCTACATGAAAGTATACAAATGTAAAACTACATCTTATTTTGAAGGTTTAGAATTTTCATTCAAAGGAAGATTGCTGCAAAATTTAAATAAACAGTTACACATGTAATGATGACTTATTACTTTACTTCAACAAAACTGTTAGTTCCAAGTAAAAAACAATGATGTAAATTATTCATTAAAATAATAAATAACATGCTAGACTCTTGTCCAATGTTGAGGAAACATAAATTGCTTTTTTAAAACTATGTAATATCATAATTAAATTAAAATGAAAAGAAATGTTAAATGATTTTTCTTTTGTCAAATAACAAAAAAATTTCTTGGGGGGGGGGGGGGGAGGTGGCACTAGACAGGCAGGTGGTTTCCATGAACCTCTTGGCCATCCCCCCTCTTTTTGGGTTGGTTCCATTTTAAAAACAAAACCTTTTTTTTAATCAAATTTAAACTAAATACATTAGTATCTGGAATATTGTTTTGATGCAAGTTAACGGTGCCAGCATAATATTATTTCAGAAATTTTAAAGTAGGTATTTTATAAGCATCAAAACTTGTTCTGACGAGAAAAAACCTACAATTACCCTACATACCCCTAAGATGGGTGCGATCCCAAAATGCCTAATTAATCGTGTATGAGTAACGCCCTCCGAGTCCATCTTGGTGTTCGCCAAACTTGGAAAGTAGATCTTGAGTCAATTTAGGCTGTCGACCGCCGATATAAATTGCTCAAAGAACATTTCAAATTACATGGTGGTAAGAAAATCCAAGGTAAAAAAAATTCCTGATATTTTGATGATTGCCCTCCAAACAGTTTAATTTATAATTGTGATAGTTAGTGTAGAGGGAGGGGGAGGAAAGGAACCATGCCAAATTTTGAAATATGACCAAAATGGTGTGTTTACAGAACAAAAATGGCAGATACACAGAAGCATCAACACTGACACACTACTTTTTTGTAAAATTGAAATATTTTCTTAACTCATAGACAAAAAAAAGTAAAATTTTTTGGATGTTCTGCCAGAGAAAGGGCGCTTTCGATCACTAGGAGCATTAATTTTTACCTAATATTTAGCAAAATTTTAAATATCCTCCCTGATTTCCCAGTTGTGTTACCCCTCTGGTATTAAATAAGTAGAAAATAATCTACTTAAAAATTTTTGATTCACAAGTATGATGCTTTCTTCATTACTAAGCTCTTTCAGTGTTAAATCCAAAATATTTCTTTAAAGTGAAAATAGTGACCAATTTTTTAAAAAAAGGACCAAACGTGACCAATATTAAAAAGGTGACTTTTAGTGAAAAAAGTGGGTCGCAATGACCCCTGGGGACATACATAACCAGCAGACATCCTGAACAAACAAAGCTTTGAGTCTAGAGATCATATTTTATCATCTATTATGAAGATGGAAGATGCTGGTACTTTTGTGAATTTCATTAAAACTTTTTCCACTTTTTGTTTTTATTCACATGGTACTATGAAAAATTCAAAAACAACGCTTAAACTGCAAGCATCACACCATTTAAATTTATATAAGTTTTTAAAAAATTAGTTAATTAGATTATTTGGTTTATTATTATTAATTCTTTCTAATGGGGCTGCGTATAGTCATTAACCTTTGCAGACATAGTGCGTACCCCATATTTTCAAGTAGCACTACATTGCCACTGAGAATTTGGAAGCTCAGTTTTCCCTGAGATGGCGGCATCTGAGCTCTGAGCTCTCCTTTGATGGCACTAGGTATTTAATTAAGCCGAGCGTTTCCAAACTCAAGAGATCTTTAACATGCTGCACAATCATGCGACATGTGCGCAAACGATTTTCTGCATCTTGAAAATCTACCGACTTGGGCCAGGTTCGAACCTGCGATTTTGGGCGTTCGAGACCTGCGCCTTCCCACTATGCCACCCTGTTGACAGGTTTATTATTCTTACCAGTTTATAAACTTATGTTTTTTAATGGAATTGCAATTTTGTAGAGCTAATTAACTCTAACCTATTCATTAATTTTTTCTTTCTTCCTTATTTTATTTATTTCGACTTGATTAACTTAATTTCATTTCTCACTACCAAATACTGCAATACAAAAATCACTAGAATATGTTCAAGTACACATGCTAATACAACCCTTCTCCCGGCAGTTGAGCAAATGATAACATCCAAATTAAAAAGAAGTTCCGTCTAGAACTATACCCCCAAGCCGACTTTCCTGTATACGCCAAATTCAAATTTATAACCCAGCTATCTCTCTCTTTCTGGTTTAACTTTAGCTCTTAATTACATCAAATATAACTTTTCCAACAGTTAATACATATTCATTCACTTACTTACTCATGCATTTTTCACTCATTTATTTTTTTTTCAATTTCTTCACTCATTAATTCATTCTTTCACTCACTCATTTATTTATTCATTCAGGCACTCAGAAATATCCTGATCAAAAAATTGCATAGGAAAATAGGCTCGTTTAGATCTGGTTGAGCTTTGTATCTGTACAGGTTTTACGTTATAACATCCTTTCGATAAAGTTTGTTCAAAGCACATCCATCTGTTAGATCAGGATTTATATTGGATTGAAATTTCCCCATAGGCGCTATGTTAATTTTTTTTTTTAACTGTTCAAAAATGAACAAAAATTTTCAAATCAAAAAATATTTCACGTCGAGAGCTTCTTCCAATAAGCTTGTTCATAGGAACTTGGATGTTATGCCCAGAGTAAACAAAATTTGCTTCATTTTTGCCCATAGGCATAAATGTTAACAATTTTTGAATTGTTCAGAATTGAATGAAAAATTGTTCAAATCAAAAAGTAAAATATGAGGTGTACTTGCCCAAATCTTTTAAATGTGGACAATTCCCTCAAAAATTATTGGGGGGGGGGGGGGGGGCAGACAAATTTTCCCCATCTCAAAACGTTACTTTAAAATACTTTATTTAATTACTGCACTTATTTTTAACGTTTCTTTATTTTTAACAATATTTTTAGGATACATTAAGCCTTCTTTCATATTTTACTTATTTACTTTTTTTACTTTTACCGGAAAGTAGGCTAAAAAGTACATTTAATATGCAACATATTTATGCACAAAGATGTAGGCATAAAATTAAAAGTACTTACCTGTTAAAAGGAAAAATAAAAACACCATAATCAATGTATAACCAAAGTATAAAAATGTTGATGCTGCACCAGTAATATTCAGCTTTGTTAAGAAGAAATGGATACAGTACACAAATAAATAGAATCCAGTAAATCCACTAGTAAGAAATGAACGCCACCACCAATGATAGTCCTAAGACAACAGAAAAGAATTCCCAGAATCAGTAATTTTTTGGCATAGTATGAGAAAACATTTCACACAATTCTATTAATTTTTTGACAATTTAGTTATTTTGTAATACACAAAAATTACAGCATTAAAAAAAAAAGGACACATGTAAAGCCAAATGGGAAAAACAATTCAATTTTTACAATGATTCCAATTTTTGCAACAGATTAAAGAACATTTTTAAAGAGCTGCTTAGCATTACATGTGTATCATGGTAGATGGTCAACATGCACAAAATTTGCAACAATGACAGGGATGTTTTGATACTCTGAATACAAGTGTAGGTATCAATACTTTTGATACCAGTATCAAAAGCTGGTATCAATTCTAATGATGAAGTATCAAAAAAGTAGTTTGCTCTTAAAATTGCTTATCCAATTTAAAGCACAACATTTCAAATGAATTTTACTTCAGAATACATCTTTTACGTAAAACTACAAAAATTGCATTCACATGGTGGAAACAATACAAGAAAAAAATCCCTGAAATTCAATGATTGGGGTTTACAAATTTCCCTGATTTATAATTTTAGTTATGACAGTTACACGGTATCATTGTCATACATCATGATAGTATGAGCGACACAATCAGAAAAATGCTTTAGAGGGGGGGGGGGGGGGGGCAGTTTTTTTCCACCTGAATATGCAATTTATTTTATTTGGAGGGGGGATAAAATAAGAGAGGAAATATTGTCATTTTCTGAGTAATATAATATGTCACTCCTGAGAATTTTTTAAATACAAAGTTTTAAAATCGTTTAAATTTTACTAAAGGACAGTTTTTCCCCCACCTGAACTTTGTGCAATTCCTTCTTTTTTTCGGGGGGGGGGGGAGGGATGAAATGAAAAAGGAGATAATGTAATTATTTGAGTAATATAATCTGACACAGCTGAGAATTTTTTAAATCTAAAGCTTTTTTTAAAGAATTTAGATCCCCAACTCCGCCATCATTATTTAATGATTTTTTGATAAAACAGAACCTCTTATCCGGGAAGCAAAAAAAAATAGAAAACCAGGAATGTTTTCGTGAATTTGCCGCCATTTTTGAAAAATTTGCGTTTTTTTTTTTTTTTTTTTTTGCCCATTTAGTAAAAATACGAACTTTTTGAAAAAACCTTTAAAAATACGCATTTTTCCGTTACAAGTAACATATTCAGTGTTTAAAAGTCGAACAATTTAGTCTAAAAACGATGTTTTTTTAGGGGAGGGGCATCAACTTACTTTCAGAAGGAGATTAGAAGAAAAAAAATTCTCCAACGAAAATTGAGAAAACCAGACATTTTCTTTACTTTATTTCAGTAATTAAACACGAAAGATGCATTTATTTAGATACTTATACATTTATTTAATTGTCTGGTGAGTATTTGAAGTCGAATTGCAACAAAAGTTGGACTATATAGAAGTTCGGAAAATTTCTAATACCGCAGATTCGCGAATTTCCCGTAATAGCCGATCGTGTGAAAACTAGAGCTCTTTTATTTTTGTTTTATATATTTTTTCATTTATTTAAGAGCTGCAATAAGGAAATAAGAATTTAAAATTGATATCAACGCAACACAAATTGCGACTGTGAAAATGAGTTCTTTATTAAAATCGCGTTCTCAAACGTCAAGTTGTTATACACTAGTATTAAATTTATGAGTTTATGGATGTAAACATGCTTTTTACATTTCGTTTTCCTCCATTTTGAAATCATTTATTGCTGAAAAAAATATATGATGATCAAATTTTACTAAATTGATGATTTAATAAACGAGATGTCCGATTCGGAAATCATCTAAATGGTGCTATACCACAGCAAAAACCTAATTTTCGCCAACTTCATGAAATGTTTAAAAAATTTTAAAAATAAATTAGGCAGCTGAAAAAAAAAACAGCTTTCCTTTTTTAAAGAAAAATTGGAAATATTTCGCACCATTTTTTTTTCTTTTTATTTTGGAAATAGGCATTTTAAGAAGAAAGAAAGTAAAATGTAATGAACATGTTTAAGATCGGAAATGTGCAGTTTTCAAAAACGTTTTCAGAAAAGGTTCGTTTTTTCGATTAGAATTTTTATTAATTGTTGCTTTAATGCAGAGTTAACATCATAAATTTTGCTGTTTTCTATTTCTTGTTGTTTTATTATATTTATTTCTTTAGATGAGATCTAATTTTCGCACAATACAGAATATTCGCGAAATTGGAATTCGGCGTTTCTCGCATTTTCCCGATTGTCGGATCTTTTACTGCAATTTCAAGTCTTTAGTAAGTGGCTAAAGAATATAAAATCATATTAGAATTCGACAGAATTCTTTTCTTTTATTTTTTAATTAAAGAAATTAAAATAATATCAGGCAAAGTTTATATTTTTCGATGTTTGCCTCTAATGTAAACTGACTCCAACTTCGTTTTTTATACTAAATTCCACAACATATAGGCGAGTATTTACGATAATAAAAAATGCTATAAATGAGCAAAATGGTAATAACTTCCAGAGCAAATTATATGGGCCCTGATGCTACTTACAAAATTATGCTGCGGAACTAAATTCTGTGATTTTTTTTTTTGTGGATATCTTTTGTACTTTTTCAGGTAAGTCGAGAATTTCATCATTCTAAAATTTGTTTTATAGAATTTTTTTGGAAAATATGATGATGAAGTTTTAAAATTACTTCTGATAGCTGACAACAAGTTTTTCTCATAATGTACCAAATTTTGAAGCAATTGAATAGAAAATAAATTTTTTATGAATTTTTTTCCAAAGTTAGGCTTAGCCGTGCAAATCGCCCGTCCCCAAGGGACAATGCATTCTGTTAGAACCCCATCTGGTGGCAGCGGATCGCTGACCGCGGCACCCATCCCAAAAGGATTAAGGACTTAAGGAGATTTTTTTTGGGGGGGGGGGGGGGGGAGATACTTAACTATGCCCAAAAAACCAATTTTCCCTTTTTTAACATAGTAGGGTGTTCTGGTTCTATCTTTCCTGAGTTTAGCTCATGTAAATAAGAAATATATTTTCAAGATTGCTTCCATTTGAATAAAAATTTATTGGCATTTATTGATTTAACAACTTCTTAGATTAATATTGTTAATTCATAAAAAAAAACGAGAATTTGTGTAGAAGTACCAATTTTTAGGATCTTAGGATTTTCTAAATTTGGAGTTTGATAATGTAGCAGCTGTTTCCGGTTGAATCACCAATAAGGCAAGTTTACAACCCCAAAAGGAGTTTGTGTTTACTGCTGCATTCACAGAATCATTCAGTGTGACAAAGCTTTGTCACACTGAATTGTGGATCAAGTAAATCAATTTTTAATTGCAAAATGTTCAGCAATTATCAAGAGAAAATGTATTATTCTGCAACAGGATAATGGGAGATTAAGATTCAGAAGACAAACCCCGGGGAAAATTAACAAATAATTATTAAAGGTACTGTCTCATCCATCATAAGCAAATAACAATGCACATTGGATTTCCATTCATTCTAATTGCTACAACACTTTATATGTGACTTCTTATGAGCATCCAGAACAAAAAGTTTGCATGACTCGAATAAATCTGGAGGATTAAGCTACCTTCAGTAGCTGGTAGCAACCCCACTCTACCTCCACCTCTACCATTTAGGCACGATATTGAAGGGAAAATATTCCCCAGTACCCGACCATGGCAACTGCGGGAGACCAAGCACAGGACTGTAGGGGCTATGGATTTAAAGACCATATTCCACATGCACTTTTGATGTTAAAAATATGAACATTTGGAATGGCATGTCCAGATATTTTGCTTAAAATCCATGGTTTCTTTTTCATTGCAGTATGGAAAAGTTGCACAGTAGGTGTCAAAAGTTTGTTGATTATGAGAGTAATTACATTGTCAATTAAAAATAAAAACTCTTTAAAATTTATTTGTTTGAGCTTAATTATTGAAAAAACATTACTTTCTTGTCTCCTTATATGTATGTAGTTATCTTTTTACTGTACTGAATGTTACTTTGAGAGTCCTAAATGTAAGCAGTAATTTCATAATGGTTTAGAATAAAGTTTGGTAAACCGAAGTTTCAATCACTTTTGTTTTGCAGTTGTCTAACAAAGTTTCTTTAATGGCATTAGTTCAATAGTGTTGGAGTTGTTTTTCTGCTACAGCTATACGAAACCTTTTGATAAGCAGGAAATGTAGAAAGTGTGAGAGATCAAATCACATTTTTACCAGGATTAAGCTTAAGGAGAAAAATTGCTTTAAAATGAATTTCAGTAATATTAAGTTTTCAGATAAAAGAAAAAATAATAAAAGTTGCTTCAAAATGAATTTTGGATAAAAGAGTAACAGTTAACCAATGTTGTACCATAAAAACAAAAGCAAGTAAAATCCATATTGAAATCACACATCAAATCATATAAATATAAAATATTAAAACTTGATAGATAATTTATATACTTAAATAAACTTACTTCTGCACAGAGATGGAAATAGCAAAGTAGTATAGTAGTCTCTGAACAGGTAATTATCAGAATAATAAACACCAAAAATAAGAAACCAAACATATAATACACTTGACTTGACCTAAACAAAATAAAAATATACATATGTGTAAAAGAAATTGCTTGCACCACTAAAAAAGAATTCTATATAACAGTACAAATTCTTTAATAAATTAGAAAGATAAATACATGTGGTATGCTTAAGTATTTTTTAGACTGGTATTTAAGCAACTTATAGTTTTTCAAACAGTCAACAGAAACTATTTTTACATGCTAGCTACATTAAGATGTGAAATAACCTTGGTGATAAAAACATTAAAGTCTGAATCAATTTAAAGAAATTGCTTACCAAATGCTGTTTAGAATAAAAAACAGCTGGATGAAAATGCAACCAAATGGAAGAATACCACCCATTATTATTCCAGGAATAGGCTGTGTATATATCGACTGTTCTGGAATCTGCCTCGGAATTTGATTTGTGCGAACTGGATGTTCAATAACCTTAAGAAAGAATGAATTGCTATAATAAATATAAATCTCAGACAAAATTTAGAAAGAAATTTTAGAATTTCAGACCAAGTTTTGGAGAAAAATGAGCTTGAACACTGTGTAGAACAGTGAAAGGCATTGCAAGCACGTAAAACTAGACTTACTAATGAGTGGGATGACATAAGTGCACAACATATATGCTAATCTTGAATATAAAAGGTTGGTGAAAAAAACCATAGTGTGATGCTTAATGATTAGAATTCCGGAAGATAAGCAAGTTTATCAAATATTGCACTGACCATTTTTTAAAAATGATTCTTGAAGAACACTTCTTCGGTTACAAAAATTACTAATTTTCAGATTTAGTTATTTTTGTTAACATGTGTTAAAATAATTAATTTCTTTCAGTGTTATGCAAACAAACTTGACTTTCCTTTTCTTTGTAGCACATGTATTTGTATGTAAACAGTGAAGTAACAATCTTAATATTTTCAAGCATGCAAACTTCTTACAGAAAAAAATGATCTGGAGTGCATCAATATTTTTGTTTCAATATGTTTAACTTCCATTTTTCATTACGTTTTTTTTATGCTAGCAACATATTTTCCTTTAAGTCACTAAACTCAGCACTAAATTTTAGAACATGCTTTTGGCATTAGAGAGTAGAGATTAGAAGGGGCAATAATATCAGAAGACCTGAGAAATTGCCCGTTTGAAATGCAGAAAAGAAAAAATTCAAGAAAGTGAGATGAAAATAATAATAATAGATAATGATGATTATGATAATAATAAATTGAGGAGAATTTGACCAATGGTGGAGCTGGTATTAACTCATCTATTCAAATGGCACCACAAAGCAGCATAAAACTGGTGCATGAAAAATTGCCTTTAAACTGTACATGTGAACTTACTGGCAATCCAAAGGGCAATAAAAGAATACATAGGCCTTCAAGATGAGGATAGAGCCAAAGGATTAATAATCTTCAGCGACTGTAAAGCTACCCTCCAAGTACCCAAACATAATTCTTGATGTACACAATGACCTTGTTCAACTTTCAAACCTGAACAAAAAATGCTTTATGCAGTGGATCCTAGCACATGTTGGGATAACTGAAAACAAGGCTGCCAATACTCAAAAGAAACGAGGAAACTCAATAAAGAAGTTCTCCCTCCCAATCACTTTCAGCAACATTAACTCAGTAGCAAAAGCAACTTTTAACATTTGAAGAGTGAAACTTAAATTAAATCTGCAAATTAAACGCCAGGGCAACAGCAACCATCCTAACAAGACCAGGAATAGGCCACTTCAAAGATCATGGAAATCCAAAAAGATGGAACCAGAAAATACTCCAAGTACAGAAACTGTCCCAACTCAGAACTAGATCCAGGAGATCTTATCTTGTGCCCAGCCACCCTAGTAAAAATACAAAATCAGCAACCCTCTACAAAGACCTTTATGGAAACAACAGTCTTCAAATTGCAGAAGCTGTCTATGGGACCTTTGTTCTCATCTAATTTTTATTAATGGACACGACTAACACAGGGCACTATATTGATATAAAGCAAAATATCAAATTAAAGCTAATCTTGCCCCCCTGATTTATTATATACTTAACGTTAAACGAAATTTCAATCGAAATTAAATTGCTGCAACAAGTTCAATTTAACACAATGCTAATCAAAATAAGGAAATAAAGCTATCATAGCCAATGAAATTCAATATTTAACCCAGATTTGGTAATGAAAATTGAATGTAAATAGCCAAAACGCTATATAAAATTAGCCTAAAAGAGCCGACCTATCCGTTGAAAATTAAAGAATATGAACTTGAGCAAGTAGATCAATTTAAATACTTAGGCACTATTATAAATAATAGTAATGACATAAAAATTTAAATCAAAACTAGAATCAAGATGGCAAACAGTTGCTTCCACGGATTATGTAATCAGTTTAAATCTAAATATATCAGCAGCAAAACAAAAATACAGCTATACAAGACACTAATAAGACCACTTATTTTATATGGTAGTGAATGCTGGACACTTAACAAAGAAGATCAAGAGAAACTGATGATTTTCGAGAGTTCGAGAGAAAAATCTTGAGAAAAGTCTTTGGGGCAGTAAGAGAAAACGGAATCTAGAGAATACGTTACAATCATGAACTTCAATGCAAATACAGAGAACTTAACATAGTGAAAGTGATCAAGGTATCCCAGATTAGGTGGTTGGGGACACATGTTTGGGTATGACAATGAAAATCCTGTTAAGAAATTAACTTTTCAAACACCAGAGGGGACGAGAAAGAGAAGAAGACCGAGAACAAGGTGGATAGATAAAGTGCAAAAGTGGTTAAAGGAATTGGGCGTCAACCGATGGAAAACCATAGCGGCAAGTAGATCTAGATGGTCAAAGAAGAAGAAGATGTGTTTGATTATTTTATTTCATTTTTTCTTTGGGTATTTTTACTTCATTATTTTTTAAATTAATTTTCAGATTAGGGTCTGTTATGAATCTGGGAATCATTGGATTTTTGTTAGTGTATATATTGTAGAAACATATGCCCATGAGTGTCAACAGAAATAAGCAATAAATAACTCCAGTTCAAGTAGTTGCTTATAATATCTGCCCTCTGTTGAGATGGGATACTATGGGAGATGTTTTAATAAGTATTTTGTCTTCCTTCGTTTCAATTGAGGAGCATGATTAAAGTGCAAAATATATGACGTCAGAGAAAAGGATATCAATGTAAAATATACAAAAATAATTAATTAATATTCAGAAGCAAATCATTGACAGGGTTGCCAACCTTAGTCGGGCTGCTTCAGGAGCCCAGGGATAAAATTTCAGGAGTTTTTAGACTCTTTCAAGAACAGTGCAATAAAATGTTAAAAATCACAAGATTGATAAACAGAATCTTTACCTAAAAAAAATACTAACTATACCAGTTATACTTGCATGCAATTATAAAAATATTTAGCTTCTTTTCAAGGATAAATAAGTGGCTTTTTTGCCTTTTTCAACTCTTCTACTGAAAAATTTGTTTTGTAGCATACACTTTTATTAGCTTTACACTTCTACACAACTAAAGCCTCTAAAGTTTCATGCTTCAAGTTACAGTGATTATCTGTAATGTTTTGAGACACAATACTAAACACTTTGTTCGCATGATGCATTGATATGTGGAATTAACAAGGTAGTAAGCATTAATTTGGGAAGTAATTTATATTTTACAGGGGGAAATACAAACAAAGGTCTCAAAAAATTTAAAAAAAAAAAAATTCTTCATAAATTGGATTTACAACTATTTAATACTATACCCTGAAAATTTCAAAGCAAAATTACAAGTTGTTTAAAAGTTATAAGCATTTGAGGGAGCGCCCCTTTTGGAGCAGTTGAGCAGGTAGTCCCTCATGAATGAATTGAAGGGTATTAGAGAACGTCAGCAGATGTCCTTTTATTTATTTTTTAACAATTGAGACCTCGGATAGAAATTTCTATAAGTATTAGTACCTATAAGTATAAAAAAATTGATTCATTACTGCCTTAAATTTACCTTCAATACCACTCTTTTTTCAAACGCGTTTTTCTCTAAACTACTTTTTTCGAATTTCCGTACACTCTAGCTGGCAGAGTTTTTGATCAATCCTTATCATATTTAGCACATGTTTTCTTTATATATACACACTTTAGTTGAACTAGAATCCTAAACATATCTTTTTTCTAAACCTTTCTTAATGTAAAAAAAATAACAAAAAAAAAATAGAAATTTTCAATTTTTTGTGATGATTTTAGTTCAACTAGAAGAGACACTTATAAAAAAAGTATATTTTGAAAAAATTGATTTCAGATAAAAATTGCGACCTCCAGGATGTACGCAAACTGCCGACCAGGGTGGCGACTTACAGTGTGCAGCAGCCGATATTCCGGAATTTGTCAACAAAAATGTTTGAAAATTTCAGTAAATGTTCTTCAATATATCTATAAAATAACCTCAAAATCTCAATGAAATATATTTATTCTTTATCGTTAAAAAAATTCATGAAAATTGCTCTTAATACGCCGTTTTACACGTATTAACCCCCTTAAGCAACCATTGTGGTCACGTAACTCTTTTACTTTCATCCAAGCTACATCTTGTCTCTCACATGAAATACCATCTGTCAAGGTATCTATTAGATACTTTGAAAATTCAGACTCAATAACATTGATTAAAAACTTAGTAAATAGAGCTTCAGCTCGAGTCACATTCAGGGATGTGGTATCAGAAGGTTCTGCTAACATTTCAGTCAAGAGACGATTCGAAAATTTCACTTTTACGTTTGCAACGTGACGATGAAATTCAATGTGACGGTAACAATCATTCTCCCCCCCCCCCCATGTGCAATAGAGAAGTCTACCTAGCACACAGACAGAGTACATGGCTTTCAGATTTTCTTAAACGCTTCAAAACCGGCCCTAAATTTCCGTATTCTGCTTTAAGTAATTGAAAGCTACTCCTTTTCCTTTCCATGACGAACTCACAACACAAATCGAAAGCAAACAGCGAAAGCGTGCAAAAGAAAATGTGTCTAGATGGCAAAGCTGCTCCCTAACTTGTTTGGCTGTAACTATCAACCACACCAACTTTTCTTCATTTTGCATGCACCAACACCTTTGCGCAAGTGACGCACTTTTCATATCAGCCAATAAGAAAGCAAGGCAGATCGCTCTACAACATGATCGAGTTAGTAACGTGATATTAAGACTCAGGTTAAGGAGCTGGTTCACCCTGTAGAACCTCGAATGAAAACGGGTCTTTTCGGAGTACAAGAGTTACTTTGCAGAGTTCCGGATTTTTAATGTTTCTCCGGAATATCCACAGTAGTTGGCAACCCTGCATTGACTGTTAGTAATCGTCATATTCTTTAATTGTGCATTGAAAAGATGGTAGAAAGCTTAGAACAACGGGCACAGTTTGCTCGAATTGAATATCTTTTTTATTATTATTATCCTTGTTTAATGATTTTGCATCCCACTTATAAGTACTAGTTACTGCAACATTCATAAAATGTATATAATGTTAAATGTAACTATTTTTTCCCTGTGTTTTTATATTTTGCAACAATAATCGGATGTAACATGTACTATGTTAATTTAGGTACAATACTTCACATAAAATTATACACTTTTATTTGAATAAGAGATACCTTCTTTTTAATTTAACATTTTTTTTTAATAGTGAAAAAGAATTCACATATTATACTGAATATTTCTTAAGCATTTTAAGAAAAATTAATTAAGTGTCACATTCAGTCTCATTTTAATTCTTATGATTTCTTTAAGCAATCATATTAAAATAAGAAAAACTTACTCTTTTCTTAAACCCAAAGTAAGCACCAACAAATGTTAAAGGAAGTGATATTCCAAACCATAGAGAAAGTAAAGCAATAAGGGTTGTGAAGGGCGTAGCAGCACTGCTTCCTTTAGCCCATAACATCAAATTCATAACGAAGAACAAAATAAATACACACCTAAAAATATTAAAATATTTTAACAATTGTTAAATATAAAACTCAATTCAAAAGTTGACAGTTAAGAACTGAAACTCATCTCACTTACCCAGGACAAAGAACAGATGTTAAAAGAACATTTGATTTCCATTTAATACCACCGAAAGCTGAAAAATGAATTCAATGCAATTTTTAAATAAGGTAAGTAGTAAAAAATAAAAAAAACTCATAAATACATAAATATTATTCATTTATTAAAACAGTGTAAAAAATTAAGATACCTTTATACATCCGAGCAGATACATAACCTGCAGGAGTACCAAGACAAACATATAAAACCTGAAATTTAATAAATTTCACATGTAAGTTGGCTTAATAATCTAAACTTTATGCATCATAATTTAGTATCTGTTTGAAAATTTATCAAACACTAAAGATTTCAATGTTATACAACAATATTTTACGATACTTTTTTTAAATAAACTTATTTGAAATATATGAAATACCTTAATTATCAAATAAACCAATACATAATAATGAAATATACACACATTTCATGAAAAGATAAAGAGTAAGTTTTCTATTAAAAACAGTAAAATTAAAATTATAGAAAAAAATGATCAGAAATATAAATTTTTAAAAGGTGGAAAAACAAAATAAAATTTTTTTGCCTCTGATATTTAAAATGAGTATTGGCAAATGAAAATTAGTAGTCATCATATGTAATGGAAGATGTAAAAATAAATAATTATTTTGCTTCAAGTGTTTTCAATGACAGCAATTACTGTACGAAACCATTTACTCTGGTGAACAGCAAAACAATCAGGAAACGTCTAACTATCATTCTGCCATAAAGGCTGAACGTGTTCTTATAATGTCTATTTGTCACAGCGTTCAACGCTTCTACTGCACATCCAAAGATGATTGAATAACACGGTCCTTTGTATATCTTAAAACACTCAAGATTATGCATGTTCTATAACATTTATAGTACATTCAGAAATGGTCAAATAAAAGAGCCCTTTTGAGGATGAAAATGCCAAAGATTGCACCTGCTTTACGACGTGTAATATAGAATGAGTTAACGTTCCTGTGTATGTTTTTAAGTTTATATATTGTAAAAGTTTTCCTGATATCCCCAATGTTTGACATAATGACAGCACAACCATACATGGTATAAATTGAATTAAGTATTAAATATTTTAAGATGCTATAAGGCTTAAAATTTTGATAAAAACATACCATAATACATCTTTGTAAGGTCTAATTTAAAGCTGTATTTGCATAAAAAATATCATCTGACATGAACTTAAGTAAAAATGATGTTCTGCTTGAACTTTTAAATTCAAAACATTCAATGTGCAGATGTGTTATTTTAAACTGAATCTTTTCAACAGTTTTTGTCAAAAATTCAATACTGAACATTATTTGCATCCTACATTGATATCTTTGCTCTTTAATCTTGTTTGAAGTTTAACAATTTTATTACATAAATGCAATATTTTAAAAATTCATTGGTTTTGTTTTACAATAAATAAAATATTAACTATCCTACTTACACAATATAACTTCAAACAAACAAACAAAAAAATAATATACATATATATATATAAATAGAGTGGAATCCGCTTAATGGGACCATCGGATAATCGGACCAGCCGCTTATTCGGCATAAACTCTACAGAACCAAAACATTTCTTATTACACAAGCGTAATATTATTCGCTTATTGGGTATAGAAACCCGTTTAAACTAACCAGAGAAATGAAAGCAAATATAAAACTGGAGCCATAAATTTCTTACATAGAACAGATTTAAAGTGGGTCAACCAAAAGAAAAAAAATATATTTTACTAAATATTAATTACAATTCCTATAACTTTCAATAAAATCCAACTATATTTGAAGGGGAGATGTTTAACAAAATTCCCACTAGATAGCAGTAAGGTTAAAGTAAAGGTCAAAGTTCAAGTGCATTTTAGAATTCACTCTGCTCGGTAGTCAGCACGTCCAATAAAATAAAATTATAATTTTAATGAAATTCTTTTAACTGTGAAATAAGTAACTTATATTTTAACGGAAGTTTTAACAGCTGTTGTGTATCAACCTGAACACATTGTTGAATAAGGGCGGCAAAGTGTTGCACGCATGTAAAAAGGCTTCTTTGAATTGTGTTTTCACCTGCTGACAGTTGCATTAAATTTGTTTTAATAAATTTTGTGAACAGTATATTATTTCTTGTTTTTATGCTGGCTATAAATGTGTGACTCACAATAATCATGAAAACACATTAATATATAACATATGGTACGTCTGGTCTTGATACACACAGGCCATATTCGCATAATCAGACCAGACGCTAAATAGGACCAAAATGACGGGATCTCGATGTGGTCTGATTAACCGGAATCTACTGTGTATATATATATAATTAATAAATAAAATAAAGGCACTCAAATTTTATTCTAAAGTTTTTAACATTACAATGTGTATACATTATATAAGTACAAATATAAAAATTTATAATGTATGTTTTCTGTATTTAGACATGTTTTTTGTGTTATGTTTGAAGGTCCCAATAATTCCATCCATGTTTCAACCTTGAATGCATGTTTAACTAACCTCCAAGTTGAAAAGCAAGCAGAATATTTGTTTTTATTTATTATCGTTTGAAAATATGTCATATTTAGACCAGGGTTTGTTGATTAAATCAGCTTGATTAAATCGTGATTTCAATCAAGTGATTTAAAAAAAAAAAAAATCATTGATTTAAATGAAGTGATTTTTTTTCAAAGAAATCATTGATGTTACAATGTTAGAAAGTGTTGTAAAAATGAAACATGTTGCAATTACAACCACTGTTTCAAACAAAACTTCCTAGGTCCATCTGTCTGTGTGCATAACATATTCCATAAGTTTAGAGCTAATAACTATTTTTTTAAATTTTACAATATTACTCTTATTCTTCAAGCATCTTAACAGCATAGCATCATTCATTCAATCATTCAAATTAGAATTCATAATAATCATGAACCATTCTGAGCTTTTTATCTTTAAAATAGTATATTAGATCAATTTAATAAATGCCATACAATAAATAATTCAGAATGATACTGGTTAAAACAATTGCTAGATTTTAGAATATGTATCCTTATCCTTAAAGTTTCATTCTTGTCCCCTAATAGCTTACAGTTTTTTTCCCCTCTAAAATATTTTTTTCTCATAGAAGTTTTCAATAAAGATACTTGATTAAAACAAAAAGTTTCAGCTTTTAGTAATGGTGTGAGCATATGATTTTACTAAATGGGTAAAAATATTTCGGGCTTTTTCATTCATAACATAGAAAAATGATTAAAGTACACTCATTGTAAAAATTAAATACACACTGTTGTTACTTTTTACAGCTTTCAACAGCAAAATAACTCAGATTAAATTTGTTCGTTTTCTCTGCACTTATGAGTGCACTATTATTCCTGGTAGGGTAAAGTTTCGTTTGAATCATGCATTTGTATTAAAATTTGTTTATCATAATTATTATTAAAAAATATTTAATGTTGTGAAAATAGCTTGAAGTACGTTCTTGCATATTGATTAACATGCCATATTGTTTCTATGAATGTAACATAATAAATATCCAAAATATTTAAGGTCTTTTTTTTAAAAAAATGAAAAAAATCTGATTTTTTTTATTTAAAAAATCACAAACCATGATTTAGAAGCTGTTGTACTTGTTAGCGACCTAATTGTGACAGTTGAAACTTCCTAAACACTAGTCTCCAAGATGTGGAGAAGCTTTTCTCATCAACCAGCAATTTTCTTTTTTGCTTTCTATTCCTTTTTTTTAATGGATATTGTGAGTAATTGAGGTTCATTGAACCATTATAAATTCTATGCCATTCTGCTCTTTTTAAAAATTGAATTGGATGCAAGAAAGGCATGTATTTAAGGAAAAATAAGAACAAGTACATTAATAACTGTAATATTTGTTTCAAGCTCAGATACGGAAAGCTCTGAAAATTTTTCTGGCAGATGGAATTAATTAAATTCTTCAATTTTTAATGCAATTAACCCCTTGACATGAAATGACGAGTTTGCCTTGTCATTCATTTCATGGGCCACTGTTAACTTTGACAAGAAATTATTATTTTCTAATGCTAGTTCTTTGCTAACATCAATCTAGTTAATAAAAATCTAAATTTCAAAATGAAATACTCTTTATCAGCTTTCACGTAACTGTTCAGTTATGCGAAATTAAATAGTGTTTTTTGGTCGCATCAAGTTCCATTTAATTTGCATGTCAAGGGGTTAAATAAGTATTTTTTTGAAATATAAAAATTTTCAGTAAATTAACTTCTTAGAATTATTATTCGAGTTTATATGTGTATTTGTTATTTTGTAATTATACCATACGTCATATCATTCAAGTATTTTTACTTATCACGTGTGTATTAAGATTAATTATTAACAAAAATTATTTTTCAACATAAAAAACAAATAAATAAACAAATAAAAAGAAAGTAAATCAAGTTGGGTATAAACTTTTGAAGAGTGTTTTCACGGAGCTTTGGCAGATTATTGGGGGTACCATCATTTTTGGGGGTACATTCAGGCAGGTTGGCCAATTTTTGTGGGTTTCATCATTTTTTGCGGGGGCTCTGTAGACTGCATTACTGTATTGCTGCTGAAGGCCACAATCTTGATGAAATGGTATTCAAAACTTAATGTAAAAAATGGGATATTATACAGATCAAAATAAAAAAGTTTCAAGTCTCAAACTGTATTAGTTTTTTTTTATATTTTTTTATAACCCTTCAAAACCAGGTCATTACTTCTGACCTATCCTGTATAATACCTATCTGTGATATGTATGACAATTGTGTATTTTTATGATTCCGGAGAAAAATATGCAATGTCACAGGGACTTGGAATGACTTTCATTTATAAATCATTTAACTCTGCCATTGATAAAAAATGCAAAATTCTATTTAAAAAAAATAAATAAATAAAACTATTTTTTTCTGGGTTATATTCTCAATGTGTAATTCTATACTGTGGTTTAAGAAGTAAAAAGCCAAATAAATTTTAATGTCAGTTCAGAATTCATAATAATAAAAAAAAGAATTGTTTGTAATTACTTGCTATTGGGTGCTGAACTACTCTCTTAAATTATAAACGGCACTAAAACATTTAGCTTGTACAATTTCCAAACTTTGTACAAATCTTAAAATTAAAATGTCCATTTATATATAACATTTTACAATTAACTGATTTTAAATTCAAAAAATATATATATTCAATTTTTTAGAAATATCTGATGTACGTCTAAAAAAAACTAATTTTAACCCCTTAACTGGTCAACTTTTTCAACACAATTATTCCTAAAAAAGCATATTTTTATTGCATATAATTTAAGTCCTAACTTGGTATAAAAGGAAAATGAAATTTTTTTTTTTAAATTTCATAAATAATGAATTTAATCATTTTTTTATTTTATAACTTTGAAATACAAATGCCCCTGAATGACTCTCTTTCAATCTACTAAAAAAATGGGCAAATCAAAACAAGAAAAGAGAAAACATCAATGCCGTACATCATACGGGCAAACCAGTTAAGGGGGTAAACAAGCTGAAATTAAAACATTTAAATTATCACCATGGAACATAAAACATCAACAATGAAAAAAGTAACATGCAATTAATCTAAAAAAACATACCATAGCACAAGTCATTAAAGCACCTCTGTTAGCAGGGGACAAGAAGCCAAGACATGCAAAAACTATAAAAGTTTAGAAAAATCAGAATTAAAATTATTGTAATGTTTAAAAGACATCAGAATAGTAAATGAAATATTTACTTACATAATGTAATTAAAGCCATGAAAAATACTTGAACACCACTTCCAAGTAAAACAGCAAGGAGCATTCCTTTGCGTGGTGGACGAAAAACGTCACCGTGTACTAATTTCCAACCAAACTCTTCCTGAGCTTCATCCTATGATAATTGAAAAAGAAAAAAAAAAAAATTAAAAACATGCAGTTAACTACTTAAATCAGTCCTATATACTAATTTTTCTGGATTATTTGCTTTACTTTGCAACTAATTCATAATTCATCCATATTCTTTAAATTAGGTCAAAATGTTCCAACCCTGATTGACCGCTAAATTTAAATAAATAAAAGTGGTCAATGCAGAAAAGTTATTAGCAGTTCAATTATATGTATTGTTTCCTGGTTCATTAATATTAGAGCAAACATACAAAATTTTACTTATTAATGCTAAATCAGATGGCTTTATTAAGATCATACCATGAGGAAAAAACCTTTTTTTCCTGATACAATTGCTCATTTTTAACCACAGTACAGAACCTCTTATCTGGGAATTTAAAAAAAACAGAAATTTTATCATGAATTTAATGCCATTTTTGAAAAGTGCACGTTTTTTTTTTTTTTGCCCATTTAATAAAAATACAAATATTTCGAAAATACCTTTAAAAATATACATTTTTCCGTTAGAAGTAACACATTCAGTGTTTATAACAGGATTCATACTCAAATAGCCAAAAAAATTTCCATGACTTTTCCAGGTAGATCAAAGCAGAATTCCAGACTAAAGTTCTAAGTAAAAAAAAAAAAAACGGCAAATGCACTACTTGTACATTAAATATGCCTGCCCATAACATTTTATACATACAATTATATTAACCTCATATTAAAAAATTCCACACAGATGGTCATTAAGATAACAAACTTATAAAATAGAATTTCAAAAGCAAAATTTTGTGACACACTACTGCCAAAAGATATTAGCTTTTATATTTGCATCCATCTTTATATATATTTTTTTAAATTTAAATTTTAGAAAGCTCATAAAATATAAAGAATAAGTAAAAGGAAATAAAAATTAAGATGATCAGAGTGGGGACAAATGGGGGGGGGGGCAGATCTTTTGAACTCTATAATAACGCATGAAAACAAATATTTAAAGAAATGCTGATGTAGGCACTTTTATGACATGACAATATAATAAACATCATTATATAAAGAAAAAACCCACATAAGAAAAGGAAGGTTAGTTAATTGAGGACTTATTCTTTTTTAAAACAAATACAATACTTAAAAATAATCTGATCATAAAATCCATTGAATGAAAGCTGCTCAATGGCACAGAAGAAATAAAATCGAAACTCAAATAAAAATAACAGTTAATAAAAGAAAACTTAATTTTTATTTTTAAAGAACATTTAATAAAATATTCTACAGATACATACAATATATAAATAAAAATATTATAAAAAAATGGAATCAATTTCCATGTTAAATAGAATCAAAGTAAGTAGACCTTATACACATGGTTCGTTGATTTAAATCAAGTGATTTTTTTCAAAAAATCATTGATTTAACAATGATAGAAAGTGTTGTAAAAATGAAACATGTTGCAATTACAGCCACTGTTTCAAGTAAAACTTCCTAGATCCATCTGTCCTAGGTCCGTAACATATTTCATAAGTTTAGAACTAATAACTATTTTTTTGATTTCACAATATTACTCTTATTCTTCAAACCTCTTAACAGCAAAGCATCATTCATTCAATCATTCAAATTAGAATTCATAATAATCATGAGCCATTCTGAGTTTTTTATCTTAAAAATAGTATATTAGATCAATTTAATAAATGCCATACAATAAATAATTCAGAATGATAGTGGTTAAAACAACAATTGTTAGAATTTAGAATATGTATCCTTAAAGTTTCATCCATGTCCCCCTAATAGCTTACGTTTTTTCCCCCTCTAAAATATTTTTTTTAATCATAGAAGTTTTCAATAAAGATACTTGATTAAAACAAAAAGTTTCAGCTTTTAGGAATTGTGTGAGCATATGATTTTACTAAATGGGTAAAAATGTTTCGGGCTTTTTCATTTATAACATAGAAAAATGATTAATGTACACTCGATGTAAAAATTAAATAACACTATTGTTACTTTTTACAGCTTTCAACAGCAAAATAATTCAGATTAAATTTGTTCATTTTCTCCATACTTATGAGTGTACTATTATTTCTGGTAGGGTTAAGTTTCATTTGAATCATGCATTCGTATTAAAAATCTGTTTATCATTATTATTAAAAATATTTATTGTTGTGAAAATAGTTTAAAGTGTGTTTTTGCAAATTGATTAACATGCCATATTGTTTCTATGAATGTAACATAATAAATATCCAAAATATCTAAGGTCTTTTTTAAAAAATCAAAAAAACCCGATTTAAATTAAAAAAATCCGATTTAAATAAAAAAATCACGAACCCTGCTTATACATTTTTGGGCAGTTAGAAATTTGGCTATTGATATTAAGGTTTACAATTATCTGCACAGAAAGTTTATAATTTTCTTTTAAATTTTTTTATTTGTTGCAATGCTTTGCATTTCTGTTTCTTTTTTGTTCAGTTTATGATGTCACACCAAACGCGTTTTTTGAACGATTTTTTATTTTCTTGGTAATCTGACATCGCGACGAGCGTAGGTTCTCTCCAAGACGGAAAAAAAATCCCCGACTTTTCCAGGTTTTGTCAAAAATGTATCTTTTTCCTGGACTTTTGCAAAGGATATTAATTTCCACAACTTTTCCAAGTTTTCCATGATTTCCAGGTGGAGTATGAACCCTGTTATAAGTCAATTAACTTAGTGTAAAAATGATATTTTTTTAGGGGATTGAGCATAAACTTACTTGCAGAAGAAAATCAGAAAAAATTTTCTCCAACAAAACTTCGGAAAATTTCTAATACCACTGATTTGCAAATTTTCCATAATAGCTGATCGTGTGAAAATTAGAGCTCGTTTATTTTTGTTTTATAAATTTTTTGATTTATTTAAGAGCTGCAATGAGGTAATAAGAATTTCAATTTGATATTAAGGCAACAAAAATTGCGACTGTAGAAATGAAAATTCTTTATTAAAATCGAGTTTGCAAAGCCAAAGTCGTTACACAAGAATGAAATTTGCATTCTGCATGTAAACATGCTTCTCAAAAGTAAAGGATCTCCAATTTGAACTTCGGGAGTATTCCGGAATGTGGCTGGAAAGGGATCTTTTAATAGAAACCAACATCAACGATGCCAGATAAAGATA
This sequence comes from Octonoba sinensis, assembly GCA_038502835.1. Taxonomy (NCBI): domain Eukaryota; kingdom Metazoa; phylum Arthropoda; class Arachnida; order Araneae; family Uloboridae; genus Octonoba; species Octonoba sinensis. The sequence continues at coordinate 148,583,924 of CM076598.1, forward strand.
TCCGATTCGGAAATCATTCAAATGATGCTACACCGGAACGATGACAAAGAGCAAAATAGCGATGAAGACAAAAATAAGGAAATGTTGCCTGCTCTATATAACGAATGTTGTGTTGAATTAACTAAATAACTTATAGCAGGAATGGAACAAAAATCTTTTACAGACGAAATGCACATAATGGCTGTTTGAAAAATCCAGCAATTGCTTTTACAGCAAAACCCTAATTTTGACCAACTGAAGCTTCATGAAATGTTTAAAAAATAAATACTATTTATATATTTGAATCAATTATGTCATGTTCACCCCCCCCCCCCCCCCTCTCTCGTTTTGATTTGCGAATGTTATTGATTTTTATCTCTTAAAGTTCTTTCAATATTTTTACATTTAACCGTATTTCTTACTATTTTCTACTTATTTTAAAGTATTATTACCACTTGTTATTGTAATTTGGGTTTGATAAACCTCCGAATATCGGCATTTTTTAGCGATTCAAACAACCGGGAAATTCAGTTATCTGGGATGGTCTCGAGCATGACCGATAAGAGGTTCTGTACTGTATTTAGCACCAAAACTGAAATAGTAATATTAGCACTACAAAAGAAAAAAGAAAAAAACTGCACACAAATAGCAAATTAAATTAATGTGGATAAAATATCACTCCAAATCGTGTACAAAAAAAAATATTTTTCAAAAAGTTATCCTTCCTGTTTTCTTTATGATCCTCAAATGAGGGTTATGATAGTTGTTGTAATCTTATACTCTGTATTACAAATGATGGAAAGAATTTAAGAACGTGTGCTCACTGTAGAAAATAATGCATTGAAATTAGATTTGCGTAAAAAAGGAATCATTGCATCGCAAGTACAATTCTACCAACAAAAGAAGACAAAAAATTTATTTTCAAGAAAATTGAAAAATCTTGTATAAAATTTTGCCAGAGTTATGGTGATGCTTACACTTATTACTAGAAATTTAGAAAAATCATCATGTCTCGATAGTGTTGTCTTTATCAGTGACACCATTGATTTTATTGTATTACTAACAGCACTGACTTCACAAGATTAAAAAAAAAATCCTTTTCGTAAAACCAGGAATTGGTAGAGTGGGAACCAAGACATTTTCCTCACAAAAATTCCAAAATACCTATGAGCTCAAAAGACTCATATCCTGTTTCCAGTTGCAACACATTGTCATCTATGTATTACAAAGAAAAATCATTCATTAAAAACATAAAGATGACATATTCAAGACATATTCCTTCTCCAACTCACTTTCAATATCAGAACAGGTGACGGAGACTGAAAGACATCTTTTTTGGCAGTGCATCAAGCTATTTAAAATGCTACAAATGAGAATATGAATGAGCATAAGCTCATAAACGTTTCTAGATAGCAGTCAGGAAAATAAATCAGGCCTGCTTCTTTCCTTTAAACTGAAGATGCTGCAAAATTGTACTCTTCCAGAACATATCACCAAAAACAATAATGATTGGAGCAATCACTTGCACCTGAACTTTGAGGATGAAGGGAAAAAAGAGGAAAGCTATAGAAACCCATAAAAACTTCAAGCCATAGATTTCATCAGATCTCACCAATTTCTTTTTGCCCACATTGTTAGGGTAGATGCAGCTGCAAAACAGTTAAAGTAAATCGCAGCTTTTAGCATCCATATAAGCTGCCACAATATCTCTCACTAACTGTTGATGAAGAACAATCTGATTGAGAAGATGCAATTTTGGAACGAGGACAATGTCCAGGGTTCGCGCTAGGCCGCGCGAGTGCGCGATTCCCGCAATATTTTTGGAAATCCCACTCCAAAAAAAAAATATTTTTAGGCTTAAACTTTAAAAATCCCACTTAAAATTTTGGTCAAGGAAGAAAATCCCACCTTGTACTTTTCCCCAGTGTGAACCCTGATGCCATTATTATATCTTTTCATTTCCTGTATAATTCTACTTTTATTTTTATCCTGCATTATTTGGCTTCATTAATGATCATTTAAATAAAATGTTGTCATTTATTTCCATTACTTACTGGAGCTATTATAAAATCTTTTTTGAATGTAATTTTCCTCCTGAAGTTTTATTATTTTGCTCACAAATGAATATTCTTGTGATATTTACAAAACACTGAAAAAAAAACATGTCTAAAAATGGAAAAAATGTTATTTTAATTATCTAAAGGAAGATTTCAGAAATTTTTTGGAAAAATAAACTTACTGCTGAATCAATTTGATTATAACGGGCAATATCCTTGTGCAATGTACGTAGCAAAATCATAGCAACCATTCCAGTCAAGAACAATACAATCACTAGTGAATTTACAATGCTGTAAAGAAAATATAAATAAATAACTACATTAAAATGTCACTTTCTAGAACAAAGTTACTTATGGAGTTACAGAATACGAACTGTCAGAATAACTTTGCAAACTGGAAAATATTTTACGTTATATTACAAGATTAACAAGTTTAAAAAAACAAAAAAAACAAATAGGCCTAAAAATGGCTAGCAAGGTCAAAAAAATTTTTTGAAAAGCAAGCACAAATCTACTCAGAACCAGAAATATTTGTTGAAAATTTTGCAGATATTAGCATGTAAAAGACTCATGCCTCGAGAAGAAATTGACAAATAGCTATAAAATAAACATTTTCCCCAAAACAACTGTAACCCACATTCTCATTTTCAAAGGCATACTTTTTTTTTTGGGGGGGGGGGGGGAATCTAAGGAAAGGTTGTTTTTTTTTAAAAATACTAAATTTCTGCATGACTGATATATAAAATATTACCATAAAACAATTTTGAATAATAATAATAAAAAAAAAACTGTCTTTAGCAACTTTTTGAACATGCAACTTTTGAACATGCAGAGGAAGTCAGAGCTTGAATCTGGTGAAAATTGAGTGTAACAGCATTGTGACCTTCCCAATATGTAGTCGAAAAAATAACTTGGTTGTACAATATTAAAACCTCGATAAAACTAACACCCCAATTTATGACATTTTTCCTATTTGGGAAAAAAAGTACAAGTGGTATTGGGGACTATACCGAAATACAAAGGTATTATAAAAATAGACATCTAAATCGGTCAAACTTCAAAACAAATTAAAGGGAAGCACACTGTTCATTATTAAGAGCACTACCAACCAGCATGGATTCAGAAAAATCAGTTTCAACTGCATGAAATTTGTGTATGTTGAACCCTAAATGACATTTCAATAGATACAGTTTTTTTTTTTTTTTTATGATCATATTTCAAGAATACGCAATTAATAAAATCTTTCTTTTCTTACCATTAATAGATATAAAAGACCACACAACAAGTTACATGATATTTACTCTTTTTAACTATAATAACTAACAATAACTTTTTAAACTATAAGTTTTGCTTCTTTATTGTCTTGTAATAATGTACTGCAGGGGTGATTGCGACACAAAGTAAAAAACCCTGAAAAAATTTTACGCAAAAAGTAGGTATCACTTTTTACGCACCATAAATTCTACAACATCTTTTATACACGTATACTTACAATGGCATGTTTAAAATAACATTTGAAATTAACATTTATATTTTATTTACCTAACTCTAACTAATAAGAAAAATTTAATTCATTTATTTTTTTGCAAATAAATTGTAATTTATAGTAAAACAATGAATAGGAATTTCCCATGACTATATATTTTGTGCCAAATTTTTGCTGTGAAATACTTTTTCTATTTAAAGTTATTATTTTTTCATATATTTGTCAGATATCTGCAACTTTTAAAATAAAAGTTGAGAAAATAACTCAAAATCCAGCGCCGATTTCAGGAAAAGAACGTAAAAATGCGTTATTATACAAAAAAATGAAGTTCGGAAAATGAGTTCAACCTTTTTGCAATGTTTATCAGAAAAATAACTCAATCCAAAAAACTCCCGGAAAAAAATTTATCACTTTTGGCGATGTTTACATCGGGCATGTAAACATCAACAACCCTGGGATTTAGAGCCGGAAAAAAAATTCTAAAATGGTGAAAACGCCCAGTTATCCGTAATAATGAAAGCACATGGGACGTACGGTATCTTTTGTGCTCAGAACAAAGATTGTTGGTGCCGTTGCAGCATAAAGGGTTGCTACAAAGGGAATGTTTATCACTTTTCGGCGTATTTTTTTGTTTCCATCCGCTAAATTTTCAATTTTGAAGACTAAAACCTCAGATTTTTAAAATACGGAAGGAGGATATGAAAAACCCGGATTTCCGGAATACAATCACCCCTGTTACTGATTTATTTTTTTAATTTTTAATGTTACAAATTAGTATTTTAATGTTATGTTCATAATACTTATTGACAACAACATTCTTTTGATCGTATGTCTCTTACTAATAATATTTGATAGTAACATTTGAACCCTAACATAAGATTATAACAAGAATATATAATTGCTTTACAACCAACCTCTATATAACTCATATACTCATAGCAGTACAAAAGCAACAAGTTTGGTAACTATGAAATAATTCCTAGTCATTCCTTGAAGAGTCTGCTTAAGACAAATTAATTTTGTAGTTGGCACACAATATGGTAAATAACATTAACTAAAAAGAGAAATGTACCTGAACCATTGAATATTTGTATGAGGCATTGATTCCAAGATATAATCCCAACGAGATGACCACTTAACAGAATTGTCTTTCTACAATAAAAATTATTAGAATGGTTTATTTAAGAAAAAATATATACAATTAAAAAATTTTATTTTAGGTCGACTGTACACAGTAATTCATAAGCATAGTTGAGCCTTATTAAACCACCAACCTTAACGATGGGCTGAAAGGTGGCAAAAATCAAGGGTGGCAGTTAGCGAGATTTTACCAATCCTCTATAAATGCTTTTTTTTTTAAGGTAGCTTTTTTTTTCCAAACTGAAACAAATATTTATAGTACTTTAAGATTTTTTTGATAAAATACAAATTACACATAAAATTAAGAGGTAAAACTTGCCAGTAGAAATCGGTTTAATGTTTGGAAAAAAACTATCCAAAGTGGTTTGTTTCCTTTGTTTTGTATACATAAGTCTTACACAATTTTTTCTAGCTGGAGTACATTATTGATCTTTTCTTTATCTGTTTCAGTTGAAATAGAGTCTTAGTTTTTTATTCAGTCTTGTGCTGCATTGATTGTAATTTTTGGCTGTAATTACTCTTTGTCATCCGGTTCCTGATTGTGGTTTGATACTTCAACTTCGGGTGCCTTACAAAGTTGAAGGATCTCATCATTCCTCAATTCCTGAAATATTTGGTTCGTCATTTTCGATATTCAAAAATTCATGAGCTCCCATTTCCATATGCTGCACATCATTGGCTTGTTGAAATGTTTCATTGAATTCTTTGATTGCAGGATCTTGAACCAGCTGCTCACCATCACTTTCATCAACTTTTATCAAACCCATACGTTTCCAACAGTTTTTATGTCTCCTCACTCATGCAGTCCCACTCTTTTTTTGTGAAGTAAATTGCCATCTTTTAATGTCATATCATATTTATGATTCTCATTTATGTCTTCTAGTTTTTTTTAACCAAAAACTCTGTAATGGGCCTTAAACGATTTGATAATGCCACTGCTAGCATACATTGGTTGCAAAATTCCTGTAGCAGTTGGTGGAAAAAATTCTATTCCCACATTGGATGACTTTTTTCATTTGTGACAAGGAGCATTGTCTAGTATGAGTAGCACATTTCCTCTTTGAATTTTCATTGCATTATTAAAAACGCACACCCAATCATTGAATTCAACTTCAGTCAGCTTTCTGGCTAAAACGGCATTTAAAGTAGAGTTCCGGATGAAAATTTTTGAAACAGTGAGATTTTCTTGTTTTACCAATCACTTCTAAAATTCTTGTGTGACATCCATCAGTATTTGTGAAGTGAACTGCTGTAATACTGACTTTCTTTTTCTTTACACCTTTTTCAATTTTATTTTAAATTGTTTTAGAGGGCATCAATAGTGCAGAAGAATCCTAACTTGCCCATATTATTATTACACACGTTTCTTAATCATATTCCGAAATTATTTCTGCTAGTTTCATTTTTTCAGCACCAACCATTGCAGTTTCACCATGCCAATTATGCAAAATAAGGCCATGACTCTTTTTGAAACGATTGAGCCATCCGTTACTGTAAGAAAAGTTTTCAATGTCCAGCTCTTCGGTGAAAATTTTTGCTTGCTCCCCTAATGACTATCAGTAACAGCACCGCAATTTTCATTGCTTAGGTAATCCACATCAACAGGGCATTTTTGAGATTGTCATACTTTCCTGCTTTTATTTTCCTAACACTATCTCTGGAAGGATTTTTCCATCCCTAGCCATTTTTATTTATCCTTTAGTATGTCTCCACAAGTTCATCTACTAACTTTTTTCCAACGAATTTAGGAAAAATGTTCTGCAATAAATTGCTCACATGCAGATTAGTTTTTATTTTTAAATACAGAAATCAGAATTTTTTCATGCACGCTTAAAATTGTTTTTGACACACCTTTACAGGAGGACGCAAAAGAACAAGATGTTGTCATATTGTCATAGAAACTGCTGGTCTCTGAGGAAGCCTTTTTATGCCCTTTGATCCATTATGAGGTAAACCTAATTCCACTCCACACACGCCAGCCCATGTTAAACCCCCATGCTGTTTAAGCAGCAATATTAGCATACCAAGGATAGTTTTGGCTGAAAATGAATGGGGTTGGTGGTCAGTGAGGGTGGTGATTTAGTGAGGGAATTTGTATTACATTCCTATAGAGAAGGTTTTTGCCACAGTCTGCCTTGGCGAACTAAGAGAGTGGTGGCTTGTCGGGGGGAGTGGGCGGTGGTAACAAGGGCCGACTGTATTCTAAAACTCATAATGTAAATACTACATAAAGATAGTATAAAATAAAAAAAGAAATTAAGAATAGAGAAAGAAGTTTAAACTTGGCAAAACAAACAAAATAAGATTGGAAATAACCATTGTGAAAATATATGACTTGTTATTTTTCTCCATAAGAAATTTTCATGTTTGTACCAACTATGCAAATTTACACACACACAGTTAGAAATAAAAGAAATATTAAAGCAAATCAATGTTTTGCCATACAATTAGTCCTTGCAATTATGAGAGCAAATTCAAAAAAATGAAACAAAAAAAAAATTAATTCTGAAAGCATTTTTTTTATATAGTTTGAATGCGTAAATGATGACAAGATATTTGTCTACACATTGTCAATTTCAATTACTTTACTGCCATGAGAATAGTATACAACAGAAGGATACCTTGGAGCTTTTGCAAAGGTTAATAACCTGAATGACCTAAATGAGAGTTAATTCTTCAAATGCAAGTAATATATATACTCAAGTGATGCCGGGAACACACTCTAGAGTGCCAAATACGTGAAGAAACGATATTTTTCTCAAAAAAAAAAAAAAAAAACTGTGTGTGCTATGTTTGTATTTATTTAGAAACTTTTTTTATTAAAAGACAATAAAAAATAAAATGAATCTGTAATTATTAAAATTAATTTTTTTAATAAATTTGTATTTATTTTAAACTTGTTTAAAAACTTTTCATCCATACTGCGACTTTAAGGTAATTTTTCTCGAGCCACAGTGTAAATACCACTGTTAAAAAAAAATTGTGGAATTTCAATCAACTTAATCATTGCAACAAATGGAACATCAATGAGAGGTATTTTACTACCAGCAGTGAAGTTGTTCCAACCTCCGATATTATATTGTAGCGTGAAAACTAATTGCAAGAACATAGCGCTTACTTTTGATTCTATTGTATTGTGAGCACTGAAACTTTGCTGCGTCAGCAAGAAGTAGATTTTGCATGACGACATCTGTCAATACCTAAGATTGTTCTTATTGGGATGGCTAGATCAGAGTGCAATTTCTTTCCTTGCCCCCCTTTTCACTTTGCTTCTTCATTATTATTATTGTTAGATTATTTTTTTCCATGTACATTTTATTTTAGCCTAACCAGGAGATCGTTTCTCATTGTGCTTTTAAGTAAAAATTTATAATTAACTTTCATCACTTTCATTCTCACTTACTATAGTCTATGTCAAGGGTACTCAACCTTTTTGTACCTAAGAGCACATATCAGAATATTAGTTGAATGGCGGCACCATTTACTTTTTCAAAATAATTTTATAGTTGGTGGACATAGTTAATAATACACACTACATATCATAATATAATACACACTACAGAACATACAAAAAATTCCGATTTAAAAAATTAAGTTTACATATGAATATAATTAGTATTTATATTCTTGTGCAAAATAAATGATTACTAAATTGCTTGCAAAACATACAAAGTATAAAAATTATTTATAAAATACAGTCAATGTGATCTTTGGCATTGCTTCATAATTGGGAGAATTTGATGAAATCCCTGCTCGCAAGCAACCGTCAAGGTACTATATTTTGATTTTACGATATTCATTGTCAAAAAGAATGATTCACAAATATGTAGAACCAAAAAATGATGTATTTTATATGCTGTTCTTTTTAAGAATGGAAATTTATTTCTGTCAACTATATTGCAGAATTTATCATCAGATATAATAGTTTTGAGGATAATGTCATTTTGAAGATCCAAAATTTCCATCTCCTTTTCTTCTCTCCTTACTTGAAGAAATTCTGAAATGTATGTTGCTATTTCGCTTATGTTTATTTGGTTGGTAAAAAGATTTTACCATGAGCTCGACCATGGGCTCGATGATATTAAATTGTTGAAAGTGCTTTTCAAATTGATCTTGAAGCTATTGGAGGTTAATGACAAATGTTGATAAGCCTAGTATATACTCTAAATTCTATATGTTCTCTAGTTTAAAATGGAAAACTGAAATACAGTGGTACCTCGAGATACGAGTGCCCTGACATACGAGTGATTTGAGATACAAGCAGAAGTTTTGTTTTGAAATACGAGCAGGGTTCCCACCAAGAATATGATACAAAAAAAGTGACCATTTAAGAAAAAAAAGTGACCAAAAAAGTGATCAATTAAAAAAAAAGTGACCAAATGAGAATAAGCTTTGCGTTACCACTAAAACACATGTAGAAAAAAGGTTTATAGGTTTTTAAGCATAAAAAAAAATATACCATTACATTTATTTTCTTCACATGCAAAAGTTCCATCTAGAACTATGTGAGCTTACTTTCGTACATTCCAACTTCAGATCTATACTCTTGCTATCTCTCTCTCTAAATTCTCATTTAGCTCTAGTTCTTGATTATTTTTTCACTCATTCATTTATTTATTCATTCATTCTTTCACTCATTCAGTTATTCATTGATTTATTCTTTCACTTATTCATTCATTCCTTGAGAAATATCCTCAAAAATCCCAGTCAACAAATTTCATAAGAAAATAGGCTCGTTTAGTTCAAGTTGAACTTCATACCTGTATATGTTTCTTTGGCCTAACATCTTTCCGATTAAGTTTGTTCCAAGCGAATCCGTCAGCTAGATCAGGCTTTATATAGGATTGAAATTTCCCCGTAGGCGCTTATGTTATTTTTTTGAACTGTTCAAAAAGGAACAAAAATTGTTCAAATCGAAAAAAATATTTCACACCGAGAGCTCCTTCCAATAAGCTTGTCCATACGAACTTGGATCAGTCTAGTGTTTACGTAATGTGCTTTATTTTTGCCCATAGGCGCTAATGTTAAGATTTTTTTAACCGTTTAACATTAAACGAACAATTGTTCAATTCAGGAATGGGATAATTTCCTCAAAAGTTATTGGGGGGGGGGGGGGGCGACAGACGCACATATTGTCCATCTCAAAGCCCTACTTTCAAATTTTTCATTCCTTATTTAATTACTTCTTCGACTTTTCTTTATTTTTACGATACATTAAGCCTTTTTTCACACTTTATTTATTTTTTGGAAAAGTAGGCTAAAAACAGCAGAAAGTTCAATCCTCAACTAATCTTCCATTAATAACTAATCTTCCATAATAACATCACTATCATCTTTAAAAAAAATCATTTAAAAACCTCAATGGTTTTTCATCAGACACAGAAAGAAAGCAGTCATATATATATATATATATGCCAGGGGTGACCGATAATGCTAGCAATCTACAGAATCAACTTTAATTTTTAATGTGTTAAACAAGAAAAATTATTTTAAATGTTTGATCACAAAAATAAAATTAATTACAGGTAATAAAAACATTTAGAATATCAGAGGAGCATGTGCAAAATATTTGAAACAATTAGATAAATTAAAGGTATGTATATACAAGGAATATTTTAATCCTTTATTAAAAAAGTTAATTCAGAATATTCTTTGATGCCAAAATGAAAACACCAAAGCTAAGTACAGTGAAACCTGTGTAAGTTGACCACTTGCGGTGCAGCACTTTAATGGTCAACTTACAGAGGGTGAGGAAGAGGGTGAAGGGCTGATTCCGTTCCTGAAAAAAAGTGGTCAGCTTAAACAGGTGGTCAACTTTACAGATTTTACTGTACTTCAAATGCATGCTAGTGCAAGGCTCAAAAGAGAAAAAAAAGTTTAATATTTCAAAATTTGCTTTCATTGGGATTAGTACAGAAATAGAGTTAATTTGAATATTATTTATATTTATGTCAAATTACATATTTTAGAGCAAGTAAAAATAAAAATCTTTTGGTTGACCACTAAAGAAGCAAATAAAATCAATTATAAGCATGAAAAACAGGAAAAGGCCCAGTTAAATCAAGCAAGGAAATTGCTAAATTAAATGCATTTTGTTCAAATCATTCTGCAAGAAATTATTTTGATTATAATCCTTTGTCCAAAGCTAATTTAGAAAGTACAGATACCAAAAGTAAAATACTTGAAAAGTATACTTTAAGTGCTTACTTATCCTGTAGCAAAAAGTTTTTTACTTGCAAATCATTCAAAGGCTAAAAATGAAAATATGATAGAATAGACCTTGAAAAGGCAAAAAAAAAAAAATCAGAAAAGAAATTCAATACAGTAGGAATGCTCAAAAATTTTAAATGTTAATATAAAAATCTCAGAAAAGAATGCTTCAAAAATTTAGAGAACTGCCGCCCCTGTTATATAAATGGCAGCACCCCTCCCCCCCTTCTGTAAAAAGTCCAATTTAATCAGTCTTAGATTTCTTTTGAAAAAATGTTGTGATTACAGAAGATTTTTTCTTCTGTATTTTTTTTTTTTTTTTCAATTTTATGTGCCCCTTTGCTCTGTGCTCATCTTCATCAGCTTTTATAGATTTAGCACCCTCTATCATTGCCCGAGCAAGGTGTATTTCTGTAAAATCTTGATTTCTAATGCCCTCCTTTAACTTTTCATTTGCTTCGGCAAGTAGCTTTGTGGAAACTATTTTATTAGCATTTTTCCTGGCATTTGTACTTTTCCTGGTGTTTATAAGAAAAGGTTGGTGGTTATTTATCACTTTATGAGATACCCCATAAAAAAGGTGATTTTAGGCGACAATTTGCTGTAAAAAGTGACTTTAAGTGACCAATGAAAAAAAAGTGATTTTAGGTGACAATTTGCTACAAAAAGTGACTAAGTGACCAATGGAAAAAAAAGTGATTTTAGGTGAAAAAAGTGACTTGGTGGGAACCCTGTACAAGCGATATTTGAGATACGCCACGGCCCATCCAGTTTACTGCACCTGCGCAGTAAATTGCTTTAAGATGCGAGCAAATTGACATACGAGCAAGGTTACGGAACGAATTAAACTTGTATCTCGGGGTATCACTGTATTTTCCTGTTGGGCACAAGCAGCAAGCACACCTAGATCGATCGACAGGCGCCATGGTGCCCGCGGGCATAGGGAGCCCTGGTCTATGTAATTTGAATCGGTACCACAAGGTCACACAAATTTCCCCACTCTCCTACCTTTTCCTCGTTTGGTCGTCATGGTTTTCATGCTATAAACTTTTTCCCAACATTGGTTTTGCGAACACGATTAGGTAGTTTGCTAATTTTGTTATAATAATAGGACTCAAATCAGATTTATCTTCTATTTGTGGTGACGCCATCTGTTGTCATCTACGTACTTAAGGAGCCAAGTCATACTTCTACTGTTGTGGTGCTCACTTATAAACGGAAGGCACTCTTTACTGCCTTAATTCCTAGTCGCTCTGCGAAGGGGAGCTTGGATATCCAAGAGGCATTAGAAACAACAACATGTTAGGTTAAAAAAGACCATTAACAACTGCCACACAACTCACAGGAAAACATTTCTGCTGAGTGTGTTGCCACTTCCACAAAAACAAACTTTTAAACTTACTTTAATTTTCATGAAATTCAGAAAGCTCATAGCCAAACACATCAGTACAAAATTACAAAATATCAAACGCAACACCTATTTTCTCGCATTTGTACAACATTTGGGTAAGTTTTTATTCAAATCTATGCAAAAAGCTTTACATCTTTTACCTTAAAACTTTAACTTTTACCCTAGCTTTACCCTTAAAATACATATCTGCCAGGTAATTTTTAAAAAAGCATGGAAAGTACCAAAACCCTTAAGTCCACAGGGAGATGCATGATTAAAATAGCTCAGACCTGAAAGTGTTAATTTGTAATTTGGTACAGAAGTTTGTTCCATAACAAGCTGTGTCACAGCATATAACTAAGTTCAAAAGTTATGGGGGAAGTGGGTATATAAATCATAACTACGAATAATATGAATAGTTTAAAAGAAATTTATTGACTAGAAGTTTTTTTTAAAACAGGGAGGCATTGCCTTGTCAGCATTCGCCCTTTTCAAAGCCACAGGAATTTCTGGCCGCTTGTGAAGGGTCACCCGATTGGTGGTCAGCATTAACCTTAACATGCTGTAGCCGGATGAAACCAGATGGCGCCACCACAACTACGCCACCCTTTTGACAAGAGAAGTTGGCAATAAAATTTGAACTGTATTAAACTACTGGTTATTAAGTCAACAAGTTTTACTTATAGAGATATGAATGTAAATACTTGAAGATTGGTACAATTTAATGAACACTTCAATTATCACAGATAATGACTACTTTGGCTAATTTCAAGTACGTTTTGAAATCAAACCGTTTTGTTTAACAATTTTGCACCAAGCTGCAATTAAAAAAGAGATTCTTTGTTACACTTAATCAGAAAGAAAGAAAATTGTTAGAGTTTACTGAAAGAATTGATCTTTGCTTTGAACTCTTATATTTTTTAATTTAACAGTGAAATGCATGCAAAATTTCAGCTTTTAATACATACACACATACATGTATATAATATTGAAAAAAGAAAAGAAACAAAATAAAATTTAAAAAGACCTCTAAGCATATTTAATGTTTATCTACAACCATCTTTAAAAAATATCTAATAAAAGACCAAAACTTTCCAGAAAGGAAGATGGCAATTGCAAGTATGGATAATGAGAAAAATTATAAGTATAACATTATTTCTGTTCCTGAAGTAAATGTTTTAAACGTACAGATAATTCTGAAAAAAAAAAAAAAAAACTCTACTGGCATAGCGGGGGTTTTCAGGTAGAATCGCCTGAAAAAACCTGAACGAGTTTTTTCGGCCTGGGCCCACTTTGTCGAGCCCTGATGCATATATGCCCTGATACTAGGGTGGCCCTTATTTTTCAACTTTCGAAAAGCTTAGCTCTAAACCCCCTATCTTGTTCCAATCAACGAAAAAATGATATGGGCAAAATTTTAGCTTAATCGGACTTCATTCTGGCGGCCCTCATTGACCATGAGTTTTTGAAATTGTCATCTGTAAAGTTATTTTTCAAGATATTACTGTTATTTAATATTTACTGTATAAATTTGTGTGAAGTTTTTGATAGGTGCAAAATTACTGATAGAAATGCAGTTTTCATATTAATGGTTGCTGAAGAAGCTTTCGGGCATGATACTGAACAGCTAGTAATAAATCGTACTCCTTTTAAAAATCTCAGACAAAAATTTAGGGAAGCAAGATACACAGAAATCCAGAAAAAATTTAAATTAGACAACTGTCAAGAATTAGAGTAACACTGGGATGGAAAGCTGCTCCCAACACTAACAGGTGTAGAAAAAGTTGATAGACTGGCAATAACAGTCACCTTTCAAGGCAAAGAGCAACTGCTGGGAATGCCTGAAATCGCAACATCTTCAGGAGAAGAGCAAGCGTTGGCTGTTTACCGTTCAGTCAAGAAATGGAGTATAACTAACAAAATTCAGGCACTTTGCTGTGATACTACAGCAAGCAACACAGGCCGAATAAATGGTGTCTGCATAAATCTAGAAAAGTCGTTCAATCGTGACCTGTTGTACCTCCCTTGTCGTCATCACATTTTTGAATTAGTTTTGAGAAGCTGTTTAGACATGCTGATGGATGCGACTACTGGTCTAGACATGCCACTTTTCAAAAGATTTAGAGAAACTTGGGTTAAAATTGACAAAAATGTTTACATAACTGATAAAAATGAAGTGCCTTATGATGTCCGCTCTACCATTATTCATTTTATTGAAGATCAGCTTGCTACTCATAAACAACTGCGAGATTATTATCGAGAATTGTTGGAGTTAACAATGATCTTTCTTGGAGGAATTCCAAAGAATGGCATATCTTTTCATACGCCAGGAGCTGTAAGTCATGCAGATAAGGAAGAAAAGGGAGAATTCCTTAAGAATATGTATTTTTCTTGTTCGAGCATGGTTCTTGTCACCAGATGCAATTAAACCAGCCTATTATGATTTTTTTTTCATGTATCAATTGCTAAATTATCAGGCTATTGATCCAGAAATCAGTAAGGATACTGCAAAAAAATTGTCAAAACATGTCTGGTAATTAGTTCCCGAAACTGTGGCTCTTTCCTTTTTTGATGACAATGTTCCAATAGATGTTAAAACAAGTATGGCTCAAGTTATGCTGGAGGTTGAAAGAAGTGACAAACAGGAAGAAGATACAAATCAATTTAAGCGATACATTCTTCACCCAAACGATTTTTCATCATTTTCAAAAATCAAGTTCCCGTCTTTTGTAACTTCTTGTACAAAACATTTCTTCACGAGATTTTCTATCAGCTCCGATTTTCGGTACAAAGATATGAAAAGATGACGTTGGTTATAAGAGTGGCATTGAAAAACTTCAGACCATCATTGTTGTGAATGACGTTGCAGAAAGAGGTATCAAACTCATTCAAGGTTGTAATAACATTCTTACAAAAGATGAAGCTGAGAAACAATTTATATTACAGATTGTTGCCGGAGAGTAAAAACAACCCAACTGCTACTAAATCCTCACTTATGAAAACATAATATTTATTGTTATTTCGCTTACATTATGTTGTAATTCTATCAAGAGTATTATAGTAAATAAAAACGCTTTGCTCTTATCGAAGTTATGTGATTTATTTTTAAAAATCAAATGTGTCTTAATTTTTCATGCTGTTTTGAAAAGGATTTTATAATTTACTTTGGGGAAATTTGATTTGAAATGTTTTTAAACAATTGCTGGGAAGACCAGACAATTCCACATACATTTCTCAAAGAAGTAACGGACAATCTAGGAGCTATGGAAGAATATACATGTTTGTAATGGAATTAATCAATATGCATTACTTCAAGCTCTTTTGAGGGTCACCTAAACGTTAAATGATTAAGCTGAAATTTTGCATAGCCCTTTTTTTTTATCATTTGAACAGGATCAGGGGTTGGGAGCAGCAAAATTTTAACCTTCAAAAAATTACATATGGTTAAGGGCCACCCTAATATACACATATATATATGTGTGTGTGTGTGTGTACACACACAATATTTTAACTTACCTTATACCTTTCGCAATACATAAAACCAGGGAGTCAATATAAATGGCAGATCTCAAAATAAGAGTCGAAAATATTCTAAATGCACATTTAAGTAACAAATTATGACCAAACTTACCAGGAAAGAAATTGAATATGTGTAGTTAATATGGATCACGTCTTTAGGATTCAATTTGTTTGGAATATCCATTGGGAGAGCATCGTTGCCACAAGTTTTTTCAGTCTGATTCTTAAGACTGGAATTAAAATATACTTTGTAATTTGCGAAATACACAAGTATTAAGAAAAATATTACAAGAAAATTAATGAAGAGATGTTTCGACAAAAAAATCAAAAATAAGAATTTACAGAAATCAGGGATGAGAGTAGTTTAACATATTCATCATGGCAATGGGAATGCCTTTCTTGCTATCTATAGTCTGTGTAATTAAAATAGGCATGTCAAGGTCACACAACTCTACCTTTTCCCCTTCTAGTCGCTATGGTTTCTGTGCTAGAAACTTTTTCCCCACAATGGTTTGGTGAATATGATAAGTTAAGTTTGTTGTTTTAGTTATAATAATAATAGACGGATTCAAATCAGATTGATTTCTCAATGGCAAAATCGCTTCAGATAAAGTATTCTATTAAAAATAATTTAACTTTGTGCAAGTAAACAATAATAATAAAATTACACGTTAATTTAAAGCACAAATGAGCAATAAAATGCAGACATATGTTTCGGGATTGCTTGGAATCCCTTTTTCAATGCGACAAGGAGCTTCTAGATGCAAAACATCCAAATGAAGCCAATAGCTTCATTTGGATGTTTTGCATCTAGAAGCTCCTTGTCGCATTGAAAAAGGGATTCCAAGCAATCCCGAAACATATGTCTGCATTTTATTGCTCATTTGTGCTTTAAATTAACGTGTAATTTTATTATTAAAGTATTCTATTATTTTGATGTGTTACAGAAAGCTATTGTATATCGCATTTATTGTATTTTATATTTTGTAAATGTTAAAATCTTATCTAAACATTCCAGATTTAATTGCATTTACTTAGTATCAAGAATAAATAAAGGGAAAATAAATTATTTCTTATTACTTTTTGCAAATTATTCTAATATTTTGAGTCGGAGGTGTAGTAATGCCTTAACTGCAGTGCAAAAAAAAGTCTGGCGGTGGTATCTTTCTGGCAGTTGGCATGGTAACGAAGCAGGAAACGCGACCTTGATGCGCCTATTTTAATTACAGAGACTATAGTAGAAATTAATAAACTGAGGTTTCATCAGCATCACTGACATGATGCAACAGAAGAGAAAAATATTCTGTAGATGTCAAATTACTTTGTTTCTAATTTATAGAAATATGATCTTGGAAGACAAGATATCTTGTCCTAGCAATGAGTTAAAACCAAAAAACAAACTTGAAATTATATATAAAACTGTTTCTAAATTGTACTTCAAAATTTTAGATGGTAAACCATTAGTTACATTATATATTGTTTAAAGGGTCCCCATCTACTACTGCATAAATTATCTTCACACTTTGCACAGAAGCTTATCTTTGATGACAAGACAATATTCTATCCATTTTATAACTTAAAATGCTTCAGTGCTTCAAATGGCCATATTTTCGCCTGCCTAGAGGGCGCGTCCTTTGGGAAAGCGGTAAAGAACAAGGCTACCACTGAAAAGACGTTGGTGCAACTCCTGAATTCGGAATGGCCCCTCTTGCACTGCTACAGATCTGAGGAAATTATCAGAATTATATTGTTCAAATCCTCATTAAAATTAAAACAAAATATAATAGAAATTATAATTGCAAATGCAACTGTGGAATTAAAATTTTTAACCCATTAACCGCCAAAAGTTGAAATCATTATTTGTTTTCGATACAATTAACAAAAGCTGTTACTTAGGTCACATACAATAGTAATATGCTGTAAAAAGAAGAAAATTGCAATTATGTTTCGAAATATGGGGTGTTGCGTTGACACAACGTCAACGGAAAAGAGGTACGGATGCAAAGAATTCTCGTCAAAAACTATGCTAAGATTTCAATGTGTTTTAAAAATTGGAAAATTTTATGAGCATTATTATAGTTTTAAAACATGCATTACACCTTATAGGATACTAAAATTTATTAAACATAAGGGTATAAGCGCACTTGAGAAATTGTACATTTGGGAAAACATACAGTAACTATTTTTCATACCATGATATGCTGCAGTCATGTTGTAAAGCAACATTACAAACACTGCAGCAATATATTGTTTGGCTGTGGCAATGCTTGCACTGAAGTCTTTTCTTGTCGGTTGACTTTATAATGAAATGTTTTCCAGTTACTGGCTTTGGAAAGCTGAATTTACTTGGCCGTCCCATCGCTGATTTTTCCTGATTTACATCACTATCAGGGGATGCAGGGGGAGGGTCTGTAAAAGATGAAGTGCAACTACCCGTCTAAATTCCAGCAGTGCCTTCTTATTTCCTTCTTCAAATAATTTTGAAAGTTTCCAAGTATTTGTCAATGGCAACACAGATATAATTTAAATATTGGCCACCACCATTTTTTACCTCAAACTCTAATTCTGTAATTTGAAACCACGTTGTCACACAAATCAACACCTCTCCCCTCCATTTTATGGATTTATTGCTCAATGATACGAGGCTGGGGAACTAAAACCTTTCTTTTCTGGATTTTGGAGTAGCGAGGAACATTTTTTACAGGTTCAATATTTCCAAAATCCTCCTCCGTATTTGCATCGTCATCAGAGTTTTCAACTAAAATCCTTGATAATGTTTCTTCTAATGTAAGATATATTATTATAGGCATTTTTTACAAAAAGGAGAAGAGAATCAAATTCACACATTCAAATTGCACAGAATAGAAATGAAATGTCTTCACCCGGAAATGAGTAGAAACATTTTTTAACAATCTTTCTAGAAAAATCCGAGAGCTCGAATTTGGACAAAAAAATCAACAAAAATATTGCTTGTTTTTAGAAACAAAAAAATTTTTTGAAGCATTTTTTTTTGTTGCGGCACTTCTATTGATAGTACTAAATCAAAAACAGCAATCGATACAAAAATAACCTTATTAGTGAATTTTTATGATTTTTCTTAGTAGCCGTTGCGTCAACACAACACCAGCGGGTAATGGGTTAATTTGGAATTTTCCTTTTTAATCTTAATCTACTGAGGACAGCAGATTGAATAGAGTAAACTCTTTTTCTGTAAAATGACATAACATGCCCCTTACATATATTTTTTTTAAAGCTGCAACCCTGCAACAACTGCAACAAGCTACAATTTAAAACTATTTCTATATACTACATCTATAATGCATACTACTCTCTGCTGATATAGAACTTAATCATTAGGTGTTTTTCATTGTTATTTTTATTATAGGAAATCAGTTTACAGAAATCAAAAACTATTTTCCAAGTTATCCAATAACATTTTCTGAAAAATAATAAATTTCCGAAATTGATTAATAATGCATGATGCTTCAGAAACAGGCTTTTCATTTTTCAGTTAAAATTTAGTGGAAAAGCTAGCCTTAAGCTCAAACTAACGTTATGAGAAGTGTAAAAAATTGCACAAGTAAAAAGCATTTTATAAATGACTTACTCCAGACATACTAACATTATTCAATTAAAATATATTATGTGCATGAGATTTTTTTCAAAAGGGGAAAAAAAAGGCTTTTGGTCGACACTCTCCGAGTTAACAATTCTAGTGCATTATATGAAGCATTTTATTTCACTTTAAACTTGCCATAGTATAATCATAGGCAGTTTTATTTATGTTCTTCTTTTGTAAAAAGCAATTTTATCATGAATCTGTTATGAATCTGTGTTTTTGGCATTATGTAGAACATTTCATGGATCAATTAAATGATGTTTGTAATTTATCAATATATTTGCATATTAGAATAATGTTAAAACACAAACAGTATAAAAACACAAATTATGCAACCTAATATTTACTATAACTCAGGAAAATATATGCTACACAATCAAAAGAAATAAAATTATACATTTTTCACTAATTGACTTGCTATCTGTACTTACAAAGACAATCTGGTACTACTTCTTTACTGTAGTAATTACATTGTTTGTCTAAAAGTTTGAAATTATGAACAAAACTATCTTTTTACAATGCAAAATATAGGAAGTTCTTAACTGCACTTTAACTCTTAATTTTCAAGAAGTTGAGTAGTTTACAGAGAATTGTGTTTTATAGGTCGGCGGTTTAAAGATGCATAGTGATAATATTTTATTATGAGCTATTTTGCTTTGAATGAGGTATTTTATAAAGAGAACACTAAAGCATATCAAGTTTGAGCAAATAACTAAAATTAATAAAACTACCAGCGATAGTTAATTAAAGGAAGGAGAAAAAGCCCAATACACAATATAACACATAACAGTGTAATTTGCACTAGTTTACCATGGACTTATAAATGCACATAAATTATGTATCATAGAACACTATAAACCAGAATTGTTGATGATAACCAAATTTTAGTCAAGCATTTTTCCTCTCTTACAGGAGGACCTTGATGTGTATGTTGGATGTTAAGTGGAACTTTTTTAGATATTCATTTCAGATTTCTTTTTCTTATAATAAAATCAAATATGAAGTTTATTGTGCTAGCAAGAAAATTATAGAAAAAGAATACAAAAATAATTCCCTCTGCCCTCCCCTAAATTGAAGTATGAATACCCAAAAAACAGTGAATTTTGGTTATATTTTTATTAATTAAAGTAGTACACTTACATTACTACTCCAATTAAAAAGTACCAAGAATTTGCACACAAAGAAATAGCAAACACATGATATTTAGTTTTATAATTCTAATGTGCATGTACTTCAACTATTTGACAAAATGTGTAACAACAAATGTTTCAACAGAGATGAAATGATGAAATAAATTAACACAAATTTAGTTTCCTTTTTTAATGAATAGTAACCAACTGCCATTTGAAATGCAAGTCTTTTGTCAGGCAAGTCTTGTCAAACAGAAGAAAAAGAGATGTGTCAGCTTGTCATCCTCAAGTGAAGAAATTCCTCTAGATACCAGTGGTGAGATGGTTACACAAAGATTGCAATGATGATCATTTGCACTGAGTGAAATGTTGTGTAGGCTATCATTCGACCTGTGCCTGTTATTATTTTTAGCGAACTAATTATGAAAGAATTTAATTTGTTTTCCTATAGTCATTGTTAATTCACATTTAATTCTGTAATGTTTGTCTTATTTTTTTTATTTATTGTGTTGTTGCATCTTACCCCATAACTGGTGGCATCTTGTTTAACATTAAATTTTTCATTAATTTTCATACTGAGAAGCCCGGGAGCAGAAAGTGCTTAAAAGTGCGACGTACCTCGCAGAACAAATGCGATCTATGCAGAACATTTCATCCTTAAAAAGAAAGGGGGGAAAAAACGCGAGCACAAACGCAGAAGAATAAAAACAAAAAAACAAAAAAAAAACGATATGTTCTGCAGAACAACTGACAAAAGAATGTTTATATATTCAGGTTGCGTAGCGGTTGTTAAAAGTGCTTAATGCTTGTTTTTGCTTTTGTTTTTAAAAGATTTTAAAAGTGCTTATTTTTCATCCATGTTTGTATTCTTTGGTGGTATAAGAGCATATGGTATTCTAAAGTTCAAGATTCACGGACGGCACTCGCCACGTGGCGACCTTGTTTGAAAAAGTGGCGTTAAAAAAAATTAGCAGCGATCGCCACCTTTCGTTTTTTTTCTTCTTAATTTCTAAAGTAAATCCTTCCTTTTCAAATACATCTATTGAATATACAACTCTTGCTTCTTTCATGCCCACAGACAATAAAAACGCATCAATGCGGCATTCAAACAACCGAATTTCTACCGATAAACATCATTTCCCCTTTCACAAAAAAAAAAAAAATGGCGATTGCGCTGTTTTTTTTTTTTTAAATTCCTTCTCTCTGCCATATAAATCTTTTAAATATAGTAGGAAACAATCTTAATTCTGGTTTTTTTTCCCCATAGCCGCAACACTTTCATTTCAGATCAGCCATTTTCGCTTAAACTTATAAAATCGGTATGAAGTGTTGCGCCATTTTGAAAATGGCGTGAAAGTTTTTTAAAAATGTTTTGAAAAGAATGAAAATAAAATGTACTGAACAAAATTAGAACTGGAAATTATTTTTTTATACTCGTGTTCGAATATTTGTGATTGCGGTCTTTTGTAAAAGGTTCGTTTCTGTAATTGGGATTTTTGTTATCTGTTGCTTCTATTATTAACAATTAAAATTTCGCATTTTAATCTTTTGTACTCTAACATTTAACTTTAAAAAAATATATTGCAAAAATTCGTACTTCCTTAATTTACCATAGCTAGTCAAGCTAGTTTTTTTTTTTTTTTCCCAATTTGAAAGTCATGTATATTTTTTTTTTGAAGAATTAATAGTTTTGACAAATATTATGTTTTCTTCACTGAAAATAAGATACATAAGGCATTGTAGTGCACTGATGCACCATTAACAAATTAAACATGGTAAACAAAGTAACAAATTAAACATGGAAAAATAAAGTGTATTTTTTTTTTCATGATCTTGTTATTTCAATTTTCAATGTACTGAAAAAACCCCTTAAGTGTGACATGTTCCCCAATTTACCTTGCACAAATTGATCACAAGTCTAAAATTGTCCATTACCGTAAAAATATTCAGAAAAGTAAAGTAAGATACACTTCATAAACATTTTAAAACAAAATTATTCAAGAATATTAGAATAAAGAGCCATTCACCTCCTTGGTCTAACTTTAACCCTCACAATTCTGCCACGTTTATCTTTGAAGCCAACTCCCCATGATTCTTCTTCTCCACTATGATATTTGATGACAATATCCACATGATTGAAAAGGTAAAATGTATCAGGTTTAGAAAATGCATTCTATCAAAGGAAACAAATCATCATGTAAATTTAAAAAATAGTGGTAAAACTATATGTATATATATTTAATAAACTACTTCAACCATAGCTGCTAAATATTTGGGCATTTACTATATAATTATAGAGGTAAAAATTAAACATTGGTTAAGGAAAAGGAGGAACACATCTTATTTACATTCATTACGCAAGCATCTTTAGGCTGCCCATCTGAATTGACGTAACATCCCATTGGAAATCCTGTTGAGCAAAAATGTTGATTCCCTTCCACGAGGTAGCACCATGTTATGGGCATATTATCCACAATCCTTTAAAAAAAAAATATATATCAAGAGCTCAATTTTTAAAAAGTATAATGGAGAGAAGTGTTGATTCATG
Organism: Octonoba sinensis; assembly: GCA_038502835.1. Classification (NCBI taxonomy): domain Eukaryota; kingdom Metazoa; phylum Arthropoda; class Arachnida; order Araneae; family Uloboridae; genus Octonoba; species Octonoba sinensis. The sequence goes on from CM076598.1 coordinate 148,607,002, forward strand.
TACAATGAATCACTTCATCGACAGACCACATGGAAAAAACAGCAACAATCATTTTTTTATTTAGTGCATTATTTTCTTCTAATGGCACATTCAGGGATTCCTCAGAAAGCATTTGATATCTGGTATTCAACAAATTTTTAAATATCAGGAATCCAACCCAGTCACTGCATGAAAGATGTGGTTATCCAGCATATCAAATTTGGTTTTTAAAATTTCATTAATAGCATGTTTTGAAAATAGAAATTAAAAACTAACTGCATATTTGGACACTGGAATATCTAAAAATATGTATAGAACTCAAAGGTTTCAAACATCAGCATAGGATATCTGGCAGAATCAGATGCATCCCTAAGCCCTATTCGTGATCTTGTCCTCTCCCCCCTTCTCCCAAAAGCAAAATCCTGAGTGGGCTACTGATTTTAGGTATCACTGTTGTAAAACATTTCGCCATTGACAATAAAAATATAATACCAGCGGCAAAGTTAAGATTTAAAAAAGCTAAGCAATAGCATACACTTAAAAAAAAGAAGAAACAAAAACATATATAAGACAAGTAAAACAGTGCACAAAATATATTTAATATTAAGAATTCACAAAATGAATAGAAAGTGAAATTTGGTAACATAAAAACTTCACTAGCAAAACTTTTGTAATTCAACTTGACTTTTCCCCTTTAATTGTTAAAAGGGAAAAAGAATCAAAAACTTCTGGATGACAACTAAAGAGATCGTTAGACATTAACTGTGCATGATATTCAACAGAAATCGCATTTTCTGTTTCTGATCCTAAGCTACAAGGTTGCGCTAAATCAAATGTGAAAGGAAGGTGAGAGAAGCATACTCTGGTGCCATTTTCTTTCACCTTTTCTGTGTATGTTAAAGAATTCCATAAAACAAAATAGCAAGAGGAAAAAAAACCATAATATTTCTTTATAAAGCAGATGCAGTGCTGATATTGAAATCCTGGTGACTAGTGTAAAAATATAAAAATTGAAGACAATTAAAATTCCAATTCTTTCGCATAACTACTGGTTTTCCCTGTTTCCTGGTTGAGTGGTCACCCTGAATGTGTAATGAATAGCTTCTCTGAATCAGTTTAAGAATAAATAACCTATTTCCATAAATTATTCAAAAAAATCTATGTTTTCCATGCATTCAAGTATTTATCACAGGCAGTGCCCTGGTAGGAATGCTTTGATGTAATTAAATTAAAAAATGCACTTTTTCTAAAGGGAACGGAGTAGGGGGATTGTTGATCTTCACGCTGCAGGCCACTTCTTTTAAACTCTTAACACATGAGGAAGGTCCTGTACAGTTGTTAGAGGTAACTGTGTTTAAACTCACAGCAGGGGGTACCTTTTTTTTAATATTGCTGCAGGTGAGATGCGACATTCTTGAAACTCCTCAGCACAGGCACCAATAGTGCATACTTATTCGACTGCATATTTAATAACCATTCAAAAAGTAATGACATCAAACTAAAATATGACTTTCAGAAATTACCAGTGATGTTGATAGTTCTTCAACATTCCTTTCTTCAAGTTGTTCAACTTTTCAACATGTTCTTTATTATCTAAGTGATAAGTCTTCTGACATACAGTAGCACAGGTTACATCCTTTAAAAAACTGATCTAAAATATAACAATGAATAAAATTAATTATAAAATGAAGGAATAGCAGGGCATGCCTTAATAAATGAGGATTCCAAGTGGAAAATTTGAAGAAAGGATTTTTCAATAAATAGAAAAAAGTTGCTAATAAAAATAAATTCATAATAAAAATGTTCTTCTATGAAAAACTTTTCTAAAAAAATTTTTCTTTTTTTCTTGTTCTAAAATCCTTCAAACTCTTTATAAAATGAAACAAAGTACAGTGGGAGCTCTTTTGATTCGACACATGGTTCACTAATTCTAACATTATGAACATTGAATATTATGTTTAAACATAGCTGAGATTTATAACTAGTTACAAGGAATAATACGACATGATAGTACGCACATTGGACATAATTTTCAAGAAATAAGAAAAACAAAAAATTATTTTGGCAGAGAAGAAGCATTAGATACAAAATAAAAATTGTAAGTTTTTGTAACTTTTTCCTTTACAATTAATTTTACGTTTTCCTCCCAGCAGGCACTTAAGGAACAAAATACACTGTAAACATATATTTATGCTTTTATATCGTATTTAACATACATACTTCAATCATAAATTACAAAATAAAATCTCTATATAAAGAAAATCTGTCTTTGGATACCCAACTTATACAGTACGCATTGTTGCAAAAAAGAATTTTTACTGGGACAGCAGTTTTATATAACTGTTAATCACAACATTTAATGTTTGTAAAGCTAAAATTTATATTTAAATTGATACGATAGTACCATATGTAGAATCGATGAAGAATTTTCACTGTACTTTGCTTCATTTCTTGAAGAATTTAAAAGATTTCAAAGCAAATATTTGTTTCGAAAGGTTTTGTTTGAAAAGAAATAAGATTTTCATTATGAATTTAAATTTAACAGTAACTATTTTCTGATAATTAAAAAATTCTTACTTTAAATTTTCCAGTTAGAATCTTTATTAAGGTGCCAAAGGTAAAAGGTAAAAACGCAAGTTAAAAAACAAAATGGCTATACATATAACAGCTCAATAACACTTATTTAAAACTCTACAGAACATTCTACATATGCAAGCAGTTAATGTCAGGGCCCAAACAAGCCAAAATGATGCTCAACTCCTGGTATAAGTCGGTACTCTCTCACAAGAAAATTCTTATATTTTCAAAATTTTAAAACACTCCTACCCCCTATGTTTAAACAGTTTCTATAAAAACTAAATTAAAATTTAAAAAATAAAAAAGGAGGAAAGGAAGAACTTCAGACTTTTTTAGTACACCTAAAATAATGGTAACCAGGTCCATGGACCTGCTGGACCGTGCGTTAATCCCCCTTTGGTTTGCCATCACCATAAACCAAGCTTTCAGAATTAAAAGTGCCTATGTGCCAAGCAAGAATATGATGCTAAAATTACATCTGTATTTTTTTTATGAAGTAAATAAAAAAATAGGTTTAAAATATTATGTCCTTAATGCCTAAAAATTAATGTGTACACAACTTTAGACATTTAACTTGAAAAATATAGTCTTTAGCATTGGTAATCTTATCTAATATTTGAGTACAGTAGAGCGTTGTTTATCTGAAATGGTCGGGACCGAGGTAGATCCGGTTAAAGAAAAATCCAGATAATTGGCTTCAAAACTTTGAAGCACAAATAGGGCTAGATTGTTTGGGCAGCTTCCCTTAACATGTTTTCCACGCTTAGGATTCTCATTTGCAGTAGTACGTACATATTTTATCACATTACGAATAGCATGATTCAATTTTTTTTTTCTTCATTTCTAATTTTTATTTAAATATTTACAAAAAATGATACAGAAGTAGTAAAAACAATTCATACACTGCATTGACTGTATAAAAAAAATCTTTGTGATGTAAAGTATTTATCGATAGTCTTCTGCTACATAGAGGATATATTCTCTTTGTATTGTTTTCCTTTCAGCGCTCTCTGCTTTCTTGTTTGTAAAAAACTGATATGAACCTTAAAATTATGTCGTTTGTTTTTTTTAAATATGTGACACAGTTGATGTAGCGATGCCATATTCAAGGGCTATGTTGTTTCCATTTTCTCCTTTTTGCAATCTTGTGACAATTTTTACTACGGTTACTACTGCGATATTTTGCGCTTCCCAGATATGTTTAAAAAACACCTTTTACACTTACAGATCATAATTAGAAAAGTGGGTTCTTTTAGCTTTGCATAACGCGTGTGCAGACAATGTGAAACTAGGTGATCCTTTTGCAAGTTGTAGTCTAGCTTTTAGTTAAGTGAGTTTTTCAACAGTGTTAATGGAAATTAAATTAAGGCAGTAGCCTGCTTTAGAAGGCTAAAAAGAAGCGTTTTTTGAGGAATTTTTTCAGGACAGAAAAAAAAAGCAAGTCTAGCGAAGATTTCAGATCATTTTATTACATATTTGAACAAGTAAAAAAAAAAAAAATTAAGACAAAAATACTCAAACGCAGCCGATTTTTATACACATTTGTGCAACACCTTGCAATTGCGGTCTCCGATCGGCGGGAAAGATGGCGCTCGTAATTTTTGTCTGAAACAAAAAAAAAAAAATGTTTTTAATTTTCATATATTTATCTTCTATTTAAACTAAAAAAACCCGAAAATTTGAAAAATTAAAAAAATTTCTCAGGTTTGAAAAAAAAAAGTGTTTTTTTTACAACAAAAAAATTGTTTCAACTTGCTAAAAAAGTTGTTCAGTTTTTTTTTTCATGCTTTTTTTTAGTTCAAATAGAAGAGAATACAAAACTGAAGCTGACAAGTTTTGTTTCATTTTGTTTGGTCGTCTAGTTTTCTCGCAATCACACCCACCAGTTTAGAAAAAACATAAAAACAAAAACTCGAGAAAATGCGCTTGAAAGTTTACGATCGGAAAAATGTTAATTTTCTATTACTTACAGTGATAATACGCTAATCAGCTATTCCTGCGCCATATATCAAATCGTTATAATTGAATATATCGTTATAATCTGTATTACAACTTGAGTCGGCACTTCTACGAATTCAAAATATTATTTCGAACGACCTTTGAACCTTTCCACATACATAGTTTGGAACTGTTCGACCAAGAGACGGGGCGCGCTCCAGCTGCCCGAGTGCTCGTACACCTGCTCGACATCTGGCCACGTTTAGGGCTATATTTTTAAAAATATTGGGAATTAGCCTCTATAACTTTACATGCATATTCTTAGATATATTAGAAATCGATTTAAGCAATAAAAAATTTTTTGTTTTTTTGAGCCTTCTAAAGCAGGCTCCGGCCCTAAGCAGAGATAATTTAACTGGGTGGTCCTTTGACCGTGAATGCAGTACTTCAACTATTTTTCTTCTGTTTAGTTTTAGTACTTTATTTCAGCTCCTATTAATTATTCCTCTAAAAATAACTTTGATCCTTTTATTCAGTTCTTTCTATTCCCCATGCTCAACGGCGGATCTAGGGGGGGGCGATGGGGCGATCCCCCCCCCCTTGGGCTGATTCAAGTGGATACTACAATGACACTCCTAAGTGAGTTTTACTCTTTGTGCCCCGGGACCAGCCATTTTTTTATGTTCTTGGAATCCCAGCCTAATAGCCCTTCAAGTTCTATGCTTTCCCCCTGTCCCGTTGTCTTTTAGTATTGCTGAGTTGCTAATCCTCGGAGTAATGGGAAAGAGATTCCTTGCTCTTTTCTTCTACCCATCAAACTGGTGACAGCTAGCCAACCCTTAGCACGTGGTGTAAATTCCTGCAGCATTTACGCTAAAACCTGGAGCCTGAAACATTTCATTGAACATTCATAATTACAGATGTTTATATAAATTGCACATACTCGTTGATGGTTTTTTTAGTACATATTTAGTATTACATTTTGAAAATTTTAGAAAATATATTACTAATAATTTCTATTATTTTGTAATTTATAGACATATCAATTCAAATTTAGAAAATGTATTTACAAGCCTACATTTTTCTTGAGAAAGCTTGAAGGAAATTCTAACTCGGTTAAAACTTGGCTAAGAAGCAGAATGAGTGATGGTAGACTCACTGAATTAGCGTTATTGCATATCCATAAAGATTGGACGTTGAAAAAATTATAGACAGATTTGCGAAAGCAAAAAAACGTCAGCTTGTGTTCCTTTTATAAGGGCTTTGAATAAACGTATATGCATTGACAAAATGTGCTAGTAAAATTTTAAATATCCCTACACTAGCATTTTTTTTTGTTGTTCCTGCTGTTTGAAAAAAAGGGGGGGGGGGGCGGAGGGACTGTTGAAAAGGAATGAAGAATCTCCTCCATCCATCCTTACATTGAACCCCGAGATTTCCAAAATCGCCCCCCCCCCCCCTTGAAGATTTTCTAGATCCGCCCTTGCCCATGCTATGTAACTGAATTAAACATACCTGAGAGGAGGGGAGATCCGTCTTTCTTGGAACGCTATAAGGCAAAGGAAGCAGGTTTTCAACCTCCTTTAAAGAATCTGAAGGTCAGGGTTTTTGGTATTTTTTTCCCAGAACGCAGAAAAAACCACATGGTCCCTAACCAATCCAGTTGATTGGATATCCGGTTAAGCGGCGTCCGATAAGCGGCGCTCTACTGTAACATAGCTTTGCATTTACTGTTGCCATAACAATGTTTGACTAAGGAACAATATTATTTTACGTTGAAATATAAAAGTAATACGTAAGGCATAAATTTCACTTAATAATGGAAAGCATAAAAATTGATTTACTGCTTAAAAAAATAAATTGAACATTCTGCTACACATTAAATAGCTAAACACAGCATAAATAAAGATTGCATATAAGTGATTTGAGGTTACGAATACTACAATGTAAACAATGTCTACAATGCAAAAGAAGTGAGCTTCGAGATGGAAAACATCCATCTGTAGTCATATCAGAGGTTACAACGTTGTCAAATCTGGATTTGTGAAACTACTATTTAAAATTTTGTTACATTCTATTTACTTTACAAAGAAAATCCTCAAATTATAGGTGAATTCAGAAATACAGATGCTTTAAGACTTAATTGTTATCTTTTTAAAATTATGTTACTTCTTATAAAAAAATTGTTTTTAAAAAATCTACAGCCTTATCTCTCACTTAAGAAACAGCAAACTTGTCAGAATTCATGGAATAATTCTAGAGTTAAAACTCTACATGGTGGGAGATTGACATTCTAATACAGTAAAACCTTGATATAACAGTTATGTTATTTTATACAGCTATCGTTATACAGGGATATATCGTTATATCGAGTGACAATATACAATCAATTTATAAGACAATTTATCGTTGGCTTGATATGTTCATGAAACAGAGAAAGGATCAAACCAAAGCAAATGGAAACTACAATAGCTTGTAGTTAACTTTTCATTAGTTGCAGATATAGAGATCAACATTCTAATGATCATTTTTCATGTCATCAAAAGGTAATTTATTAATAAAGGAGAGAAAATGAGCAAATTATCTTTTTTTTTGCCGGTATTTGGAACTGTATTATCATTACGAAGGGATACAGCCTCTTTGTTCTTCAGAAAAAATCATAATTTATAAAGGTTTAAAACTGTACACAATATTGTTCAAATTAATTTTTACACTTTGATTTATATTACACTTTGCGCACTTTAAGGCAATCACAAAATATCATTATAAAGGGATTTATCTTTGTGTTGGATATTGTTGAAGCAGGAATTTCTCGTATATATATTAGATTCCTATAAAGGTTTGCTAAATAAAACAATTTAGTTTTAACACATAAAAAAAACCTCTTCATCTAGACAGATGTCCCAAGATTAAATGCATGAAATCATTTAACAGTTGAAAAAGTTTTATATACATATTTACTAAAATTAATAGTGAAAAACCTTAGTCAAAAGCAAACAATTCTTACATTATATGGAGATGGCCTTATTCTTTCACCAAATACAACTTGACCTAAATTTTCCACTGGAGAATCAGATTCATCAGCAGTACAGAAATCAAAACTAAAAAGTTGAAATATTTTTGAAGAAAGCGAAAATTATTTGTAAAAATATGTAAGGTATGAAAGTTAAAATGTAAGACATGTGAACAACTATTGAATTACATAGACATCCTGAATTGAGTTGCAGTTAACTACTTTTTTTAAAAAAGCCAATTGCAAATGATTTCTCTTTTTTTTTAATATACTTAACTGCAACTGCATTTATATTTAAAACATTTCACACATTTATTATCAGGCATCACATTAACCTTTGCCAATGTTCCATTATTGGAACATCAACTCTAAAAATCTGTGAAAAATACAATTTTATCGGTATTGCGTTGAAAGAATTTCTGTGTGTATTTGAACTATTGATTGATTTTTTTTGACATAATTATTGTATTACTGAAAGCAGTGGTATCAATAATAAAAAAATTGTAATTTATTCCTTTTTTGTACTTTTCATAAAGCAAGACTAAAAAATTCATACAAAATTTTAAATTTAATTAAAAATTTCACAACTAAGTGAGAACAATTAAAAATAGCCGTATTGTTAATTGAACATGATTTATTTAAAAAAAATAATGTTAATATAACTTTTATTAGCATGAAATTTGCAGGTTTGAAAAATAGAACATTGTTATGTAAAGGTCTACGTTTTAACACATTATAGTTCTTTTGGTTAAATTGCATCAAATAAATAAGAGACAATTTTTTAAATGTTGGAACACATGGTAACATGTTAAGCAGATGTGTTTAATGACTGTTTATTTACATTCTGTTCCAGTCTCCCCCCCCCCCCCCCCACCATTTCCCCATCCGCAGCAACCCTTCCTGTAAGCTGAAGGGAAGCACTTGACCTGAAGGGGATTACTTTTCCCTAAAAACCATATATGTTTCTTGATAGCTAGACTTTGTTTATGACTTAAGCGTACAAATTAGAGGATAAAATAAATAGTTCAAGGATAAAATAGTTCATTACAATGGTGCTAGTGGAGACAACTCAGAGAAACACGTTTATGGAATCATGAGAGAGACTTTTAGCTATTTTTCTTCTCTGCGATTTTTCCCAGTGAGGGAGTATTCCTTACACTGATCTGATGTTTCATTCAGAACCTTTTTGAACTGTAGACCAGGCACTGGATTATTTTTATACAGTTTCTGATGATTCTGAAGAATATATTGATATTTGTCAATTGCCTCTAGAAGAAAGTGGACGCTCAACATATGAAGAAGACATTGATGAGGACATTTTTGTGGCCGTTCTGCCAGCCGATGTTTGTTTAATATATATGGCTGATGCTGCTGGCTGAATTTTGCATTTACATTTGCACAAAGGTGCAACAGCAGAATAGTCCCATCTCTATTTTAAGAGGGAGGTGACCTTGCATTTACTTCGCATGAAACCGAAAATCCATTGTGTCCCTGGGACCTCGAATACATCCTTCTGAAGCTTTAAGAAACTCTGATGCACGTTATCTTGTGCTTACATCACAAGGAGTTGTGCTGTATGCAAGAAGATTATTACAAAAAAATGTTTTGAGTGCGACAAAAAAGGCGCGAAGCATGCTTTCCTAGCTACCATGGACAGTAGAAAAAATTCAAGACATTGAATCTGCGAACATTTATAATGACTATTATATTTTGTTTCAAAGAATCTTAGAAAGATCAGTTATTCATATGTTATTTAACTTTTCATTCACATTATACTTTGTGTTTTTCAAACTATGGCACGGTAATACTTATTGCTTTTCTAATGCAAATTTATTTCCGTTTGTTTATTTTTGATGCCTTCAAAAGATAATAAATAATTTGATTTCTCTGATTATAACTCCTGGTTATCAGCAACAAATCATTTTTAGAATTCCGTTTGTTAGACTTCATTATTTGAAGTTTCGTTGCCTATGCAGAACATCTATAGCTGAAGGACTTCATGAAAAGTATCCCTGGAATGACGGTACAGCTTGGCTATTTTCCCCTGGAGGTAGTGCTAATCACAAAAATCTTGTGTAATTTGCCTACAATTTCTTTAACATTCCTCAAAAAACTATTAGTTTGAACTTAAAAAGTGCAAATTAACTTTTTTAAAAACATGTAAAAAACTAAGTGTTTCCCGCCATTATTCCATTTTTGGAACGTGGCAAAAATCATGTACAAATTTTTTTTTTTTTCATAAAAAAACTTATCCATAGTTCATATATTTGCTTTATAAAGTGATTTTTAGCAAGAAATAGTTTGCGGCACATTCCAATCATAGTGCAACGTTTAAAAGGTTAAATAGACAAATATTTAAAATTTAAGCCTAAATATATTGCTTAGATTATATTAGAAAGTCTTATTAAAAATACTGATTTTACCAACGAGAAAAACAATATTACCTAGTATGACTAGAGCCGGAGTTTGCAAGTTTTTTTTTTTTTTTTTGCATTTTTAAACAAATCGTTCATTTAACATGTAACCCTGGGACTGTCCAACCGCAGGGGGGTTAAAGCCTTTGTTTATTTATTAGGTTTTTCTCCTTCTTCAAGAGCATAAAAACCTGTTGCAGGTCTTGGCTGCCTCAACAGCATGCTTCTTCCAACTCAGTTGATTCAAAGCAACTCTTTGCCAGTTTTTTATTTTCAAAATTTAGAGGTCATTTTCGGTATTGTCCAGCCATCTTGTTGAAGGTCTGTCTCGGGCACGGGCTCCCTCAGGGTTCTTGAAAGTGTACAATCTAATCAGGTTGTTCTCAAGGGTTCTCCAGATATGGGTAGCCATCTGGGGCTGTTACTTTGGATGACTTGTGTAACTTGAGGCTCTTTGTAAATTCTATAAAATTCAAAATTATATCTGGTTCACCAGCATCCTTGTTCTTGTACAGGTCCAAATATAGTTCTGAACACTTTTCTTTCAAAAGTTTCCAGAGCTTGCTGGATGTCTAAGCTTAATGTCCAAGTTTTGCTAGCATACAGCAGTACATGTAATAAAAGTGCCTTGTATAATCCATTTTAGAATTTCGGCTCACAAAAAAAATCCAAAATGGCGCCAACGCCTAGTTATCCGTAACAACGAAAGCACGTGGGACCTGGTATCGATCGTGTTCGGAACAAAGATGGTTGGCGCCGTTACAACCCTTGCTGCATAAAGGGTTGCTACAAAGGGAATGTGAATCGCTTTTCGGCGTATTTTTTGTTCCCATCCGCTAAATTTTCAATTTTGAATACTAAAAACTCCAATTTTTAAAACACGGAAGGGAGATATGAAAAACCTGGATTTCCGGGGTACACCGGGAAAACAATCACCCCTGACTAGCGTTGTCAAGAGTACTGCCAAATGTCTATGAACAGAAGAACGTGATCCGCCAGCAGCCCTTGCATCTCTTGTAAAGGACTAAAGGGAGCCACAGAGCAATGGGAATGTGAGCAGGAGGGGCAGGGTTGGCGAAACATTGGAATGCGCTTTGGGGCTTTAGGATCTTGATTACACTTTCTTTCGCGTTCTCCCCCATTCCATTTCCTGAAGCAATAGTTTAGTCAAAGGAGTAATACAGAAAGGAAACATACCCTCTCCCCACACAGAGCAGACACAGTGAGTTCTGATAATACAAGGTCAAGTAACTGAAAATAATTTCTAACAAAAGAATAAAAGAGAGCTAAATCCCTCGAGTGGGAATTCACATAGGAAAAAACTAGATGTTGCAGTTCGTCTGAACAGGTTTTTTGTCCGAAATATAGACAAATATGGAGTTCGTTTCCGCGTAATACAGAAAGGAAACATACCCTCTCCCCGCACAGAGCAGACACAGTGAGTTCTGATAATACAAGGTTAAGTAACTGAAAATAATTTCTAACAAAGGAATAAAAGAGAGCTAAATCCCTCGAGTGGGAATTCACATAGGAAAAAACTGGATGTTGCAGTTCGTCTGGACAGGTTTTTTTGTCCGAAACATAAACAAATATGGAGTTCGTTTCCGCGTTCATCAGTTTCCGTTTCATACAGGATATTTTACATTTTAAAATATTGATAATTGCAGGGACTATTTTATTTTTTCGTTGAAGGCAGGTTTCTGTTTCATAGAGTGTCTGTCCTGGGCAGGTTTTACTGTCTATATTTAATTTCTAAAGTATTCTCAGCTTTTACTGATAAACTGTCAGCATTATTTTTCAATTCATTAACATAATCTTTGAGTTTTTTTCTTTCTTTCTTGAATTTCATCTGCTTTTTTTCTTTTGCTCTTCCAGATGATTTGCATATTTTTGTCGGGAACTCATTGCAGCAAGTCCTCTACTGATAGTTTGTGTACTCATTCCTCCAATGATTTTTAAGTGATCTAATATCACTCTCTGGCCTACATATGTTTCCTTTTTTATGTTTTTTTATCTCAATACATTTATTTAATTGACAATCCTCTCTCAACATCACCCTGACCATGCGACAAACTTAGCAATTTCTTAAAGATATTATTTAATTTAGAATAGTTAGGATCAAAATAGTTAGCTTGGAAAGAAGCTGATCTTTGTTGGAATTGAAGCTTTTAAAATTATATAGATTGCAGGCTGCTTTTTCGCGAAGAAATTTATTAAATTGGTTCATCAAAATCAGTTTTTTTAATAATATTAGCCTTGATCAGTCCAACTAACACATTTTTAAATTGTGGAACAGTTAAAACTGTAACCATTTGTCTAGGATTTAAACATGATAGCCTGCGTGCTACAAGAGAATTAATTGGAGATTTTTGAATGATGTGTACAATCATTGTCAAAACAAAAGTCTGACATTCAGATTACAATTGAAAAATAATTTTTTCCAAAATATTCTTTTCAAATAACAAATTCTTTGCAATTATATTCCCTATAAACACCAAACTGACCTTATGTATTTTAGATTTAAGTTTTGTCTCCAAAATCAAATTTGGAGAATTTATTGGCACCAGTTAGTTTTACAATATGTTCTTGCTTGATTACAGAAAAATCCACTCTTAACTCAAGTAATAATTATTAACCCTTTAGTTCTTTGCTACAGGTGCCAGTGTGTGTAGGATATCCATCAAATACAACCAAAACTTGACATCCATAATGCCTGTTTAGAAAGGAAGAATAGCTCTGAGATATGGTAGCAAAGGTTGCATTGTGAGGCCAAATTACTTTATGTAGGAGAAATCCCCCATCACATCGGATAGGGTGCAAGTTCGTATGATAAAAACACCTTCAAGTGTTCACCAGACTGTTTCGAAAGGCACAATCTTTGGAAAAGTGTAAATGGGTCGACAGCAGCTACTTTAAGGGTTTCTACTTTAAATCTATTAACAACAGATGCTAGGGTTACCACCTTGTGTTTCCTTTTGTAAGTCACATCGTTAAAATTCCCGTAACTGACCATTTTTGTGACCATTTCCATACCAACTTCTTGGGCCAAATGACAGTTGACATCTGTCCTTCCAACTAGGCCACTGTTCAAAGTCATTACGGTGTTTATCGCTGAAAAGGGGGTGTGTTGTGGAAGCCATTCCCGCAATTTTATCAAGTCCTGTTGGGGGATATATTTGTTTTGAAAAGGGGGTGGGGGTCAGTTTCATCCCCCTTATCGGCTACGAAGAAGGCATCGTTTCTCAAGGTCAGATAAGTGGCTACTTGCCTCTACTTTTTCTCCATTATTGAATAAGCTTTCAGACACCTATCTCTTTAAATTGTTTTCGTAAGTTAGGGAAAAAATGCCAAACTGTAAGAAGCTGTAACGCTTTTGCTATGCATGCTCCAAAAAGTTGTATCGCTTTTTTTTGTTAGTAAAACGTAACAGTAGAATGTATTAATTATATGCTGTAAATAAATTATGTGCATCATTCCAGTTACACAATATTGTATATCATCCGTTATTGGAGTCTGACGACGAGCCAGAATTGCCTGTACGTGGCCGCGGAGGGTGGGGAGAGGGCGAAAGGGGTCTCAAGAAAATAAAAAGTTGATAAACTATCAGAAAATATAGATTCTATTCAAATTTTAATATTTCACATGTGTTATTTATAATGAGTTAATGCTTTTCTTAGGAAGTTGTGAAAAATTGTCTATTTTGAAACGGCTGTAGCCAACTTTTTGTACTACAAAAAAGTTGTAATGATGAAAGTTGTAGGAAATTTTGTGCTCTATAAATTTTACATTGAAGAATTCTCTCTAAATTCAACCACTTCTGAGATATATCGAAAAACGACAAAAAGTCCTAAATTTTGGTGGCTTTTCGGCCAGAAAGAGTTCTTCCGGGGTTTTTCATGTTGGATAAATCAGTTTTTTCATGTTGGCACCAATATATACTATGTTTTAAAAAAAGTCTTCTACCCCACCTTTTGCAAGGTAAGCCCTTCTATTTATACCTATTGACTGGACTATGTAGCACCATTTGAATAATTTCCCAATCAGACATCTTTATCTGCATCGTTGATGTCGGTTTCTATTAAAAGATCCCGGTTCCAGCCACATTCTAGAATACTCACGAAGTTCAATTTGGAGATGCTTTTCTTTTAAAAAGCATGTTTACATGCAGAAACACGCAAATTTCGTACTTGTGTGCAACGACTTCGGTTTAGCGAACTCGATTTTAATAAAGAATTCATTTTCAGTCACAATTTTTGTTGTCTTAATATCAATTTTAAATTCTTATTATTGCAGCTCTTAAATAAATCAAAAAATTTATAAAACAAAAATAAACGAGCTCTAATTTTCACACAATCAGCTATTACAGAAAATTTGCGAATCTGCGGTATTAGAAATTTCCGAACTTTCATATAGTCCGACTTTTGTTGCAATTATTCTTCAAATACTCACCAGACAATTAAATTAACATATAAGAATCTAAATACATATTTCTTCCATGTTTAATTAAAATAAAATAGAGAGTTTTCTCAAGTTTCGTTGGAGAAATTTTTTTTCCCCGATTTTCTTCTGCAAGTTAATTTACGCTCCCTCTCCTAAAAAAACATCGTTTTTAGAATAAATTATTCGACTTATAAACATTGAATGTGTTATTTTTAACAAAAAAATGCATATTTTTGAAGGTATTTTCAAAAAATTCAAAAAATTAAATGGGCAAAAAACGCTAACTTTTTAAAAATGGCGCGAAATTCAAAAAAATTCCTTGTTTTCTGGTTTCTAGGTTTTTTGGTTCCCGGATAAGAGGTTGTGTACTGTATATGTAAACAAGGTACACATGGGTGCAAGTCCTCGAAGTTGCCAGGACTGAAAAATTTTTGCGCTGACTCACGGGAAATTTTTCATGGGGAGGGGGGAGCATTTATTATATATATATATATATACAGGCGTCCCGCCAGAGGAAATTCAGGTCCGCTTTAGGACCCTTAGCAAGATTCAAATCAATGAAAACACACAAGTTCACAAAATTCCAAATTTTACTTTTTACACCATTTATTATAAAAGTGGCAAATAATAACAAAAAAATTCATCACTATATGTTTAAATTTTTAATTTTCACAAAATGATTGATTTTTCACAAAAATCTCTTTAAAATTCACAAAAAAAGACCCTGTTAAAAATGCTGAATCGACATGATATAAGCAATAAGATTATATACATACCTACACATGGTAAGTTTTACTACTCTTTTTACTTTTCTACACCAGACCCCTACCTGTTAGCCGAGGCCTTAGGATTGCATACGCACGGGGAGAGGTAGTGGGGTCTACGGATTTTACATGCACATATCCCCAAGTATACATGGTGGTCTTCAGTGGGTATCGAACGCGCGACCTTCCAGGTGGAAGTCCGACGTGCTAACCACTAGGCTTGATATGCCACTATTCTTTTCCTTTCAAGTATACTTTGTGAGTGAGTTAAAATTTGAAAACCACAGTATGGGACCACAAATCCAGTGCGCTCGGCGCCGCGATCTTTCCGGATTTTGGATCCTAATTCAAAGAATTTTGTAAGTAGCATCAGTGCGATTTAATTTGCTCTAGAAGATTTTATTTGCATTTTGCTCATTTATAGTATTTTTTATTATTGTATATACTCGTCTATAAGTCGCGAAGTTTAGCACAAAAAACTAAGTTGGAGTCTGCTTACATTCGAGGCAAAACATCGAAACCATCTGGACTTTTCCCGATATTATTTTAACTTCTTTAACTAACCGATAACAGAAAAGAATTCCATCAAATTCTTATATGATTTTATACTCTAATTCTCTAGCCACTAAATTGCAGTATAAGATCAGACTAGCGGGAAAATGCGAGAAGCGCCGATTTTCAATTTCGCGAATATTCTGTATCGCGCGAAAATTAGAGCTCATTTTTAAAAATAAATATAATAAAACTACAAGAAATGAAAAAAAAAAGCAAAATTTAATTATATTAACTTAAAATTAAAGCACCAATTAATAAAAACTCTAAACGCAAAAACGAACCATTTTCAAAAAATCACGAAATAACTTTTTTGAAAACTGCACATTTCCGATCTTAAAAATGCTTATTACATTTTGTTTTCCTTCTGTTTAAAATGCCTATTTCCAAAAAATGGTGCGAAATCTTTCCTGATATTTCTTTGAAAAGCAAAAGCTGTTTTTCTTCCAGCTACCGATTTTTTTTGAAAAAGTTCCGGATTTCGGGATTCCGTATTTGGGGTCCGGAACCGTACATGTATCATTTTCATGTACTAAAAATACAATTACTATAATTAATAAATGAACAAATGAATATGAATCAATCAAGAGAATTTAAAATAAAAAATAATAATGAGAAGTACTTTTTAAACAAAAGGAAAAACTGAGGCTTGATTATAAAAAAATTAATTCAAATTTAACAAAAAAAAGGGGGGGACTTTTAGGCAAAAGATCAGTTGTGACCAGCTTATTATGGTTGATTAAGAAATGAAAGGAAATATCTTTGCCTGATGCGTATTTTTCCACCAAAATTAAATGGCCGATATAGGAAAACCGGAAAAATTTTCGCTCGCCTATTTTCCCGGCATTTTTCGCCGTTTTCGGAGAAGACATTCAGCTTCCTTCATTAAAAACGGGGGTATTTTTCCAAAATATCTACTTAAATAAAAGCATTCTTCCGTAGTATAATAGCGAAAATATCTGAAAAATACCGATATAAACCCCCTTAATTCTTGCAAAAATCGGAAAATTTTGGAAGGCTTAAAAAAGTAAAAGTGAGAAAAAGAACATATTGAATGTACTCTTTATGACTAGTTGAAGGCTTTAATGTGGTAAAAAATCATTAATTTTTCCATTCATAAAACAGGTATTCCGACAAAAAGGTTTTTTTTCCACTTTTTTAAAAACGGAAGAAAAATAAAAAGTCTGATAGCTTTTCTATCGAGCTAAATACAGTTCTGCTTTTCTCTTTAAAATGAAGTAAAAATTGTAAATGCAAATTAAAACAAAAATAACATCAAGAGTCACCACGAAACTTCCGTTACGCAATCTAAATGCAAGTGAAACATCCTTCTAATGATTCATCAACCAATTGGTCTTTAATCTTATACTTATTGAGTCATCCCTAATTTGTTCAAAGAAACTTTTAGTATGATACAACTCATGCATTTCAAATAGGATATTTTTCATATCAGCTAGTCAAATTGAGGAACGTTGGCGACAAAGTCCTCATATGTAAAGTAAAACGATGCACGCCATTTTGAAAACACATTGCTTTAAAAATAGTCCGATAATTCAAGCAAAGATTTAGAAAAGAATGAAAATAAAAGCTAATGATGGAATTTAATAGCGGAAATTTGCAATTTTTGTACTTGGTAAATGCTCGATTGAGATTGCGATCGCGATTTGTGTAAAAGGGTTCGTTTTTGCGTTTGTGACTTTTAATTGCTGAGAGCGAGTGGAAAATTCGTTTGCAGATGAAAAAAAAAATCCCTTCCTTCCTCGTGATCTTTTCGTGTTTTTTTCCATCCTTCTTCCGTCCTCGAGTATTTTCAAAAGACGGAAATCCATCCCGTGGACAGAACTCTTGTACCCATGAAGGCAGTGGCATAACTAGGGGGGGGGGTCGGTGGGGGGCGGTCCGCCCCAGGCGGCACTGTTCAGGGGGCGGCAAAAAGTTCGGAATTCCCATCTCAACAAAACGCAATCTTGTTTTTTTTTTTTTTTTTTGCGAATTTCGCAAACAGGGCGAAGTTTTTCTTTTTTTCGAAACGTCCCATTTACCGCCCTTACTAAGGGCAGGGGGGGGGGGGGGGGGGGGGGACAGAAATCGTTACGGTAACAGAGTGACGTCTGGTTTCGGCTTTTTCTGCACCCCTTAGGCATACTTTTTGTTTTGCTTCCTAAGGAAGAAGGTTGCTTCTTTGCTGTGCTGTTGGAGATAATAGGTAGTAACTTCTAAATAGTCTATAAAGTCATTTCCACTTCCGACTGTCCGTCAATGTCAACAAGTATTTCAAAAGATTCTGAATGGCATGTGCTAAAAGGACAAGTAACAAAAAGCACCGATACGAAAAGTATGCAGGTACTCCAAGCCCTGTTAAATTACTCAAGTAACAGCTGTCATCTCTCTTATTAGAAGCCGCCCATTGACACCGACTATTCCCTGTATCGGCAGAAAAGCAAAGGGTTCCCAGGAAGCAATCGCTTGAAAGAGCGCCGACGAAGAAGACGAATTCACCGAAGTCGTTTTATGGACAATGGTCAAAAGCTCTATTTTCACTGAAGCTCTACCACTCGCTATTCTCCGACTTTATTACCTGACCGTTCGTCCGCCAGTGGTCTCAAATTGTGGTCATTCTTAATGATCACAAGTTGGCCACAACGCTTATTCCAAGGCATAATTTTCTCGGTTCTCAGCGTTGTGTCTTCTCAAAAACAAAATTCGTATTTTGTCAACTCAATCATGAATAATAATCGAAAAAAAAAGTTTTTTTGTTCCTAATAATTATCTGCAAAATCATCTGAAAGTTCTCCAAATAAGTAAAAGACAGCCCCAGAAATAATCAGATTGAGTATTTTTGAACAATAGGCAACCTGATGGACATTTAGTGTTCTTGTAACGGCAAAAAATTCCTCCTTTTAATTGCTAAACGAATTAATGAATTCGGATAGTTTTGAACTTTCGCGAACTTTATAAGTAACTTCGGATTGTGAAGATGAAGAGACATTGTTTTACAATTTTATGTGCAGTAGAAATATTCGGCAACAGCGCAAGTAGTCGGTAAGTACAATAAATACATTTCTTCCATCTTTGAAAAAATGTTATTTATATGCTCATAAAAGGAGAATTCATAAAAATAATAATTTTACTATCTGATAACTTTTTTTAATTGCAGTTCATTTAAAATTATTTTTATCTTGATGACCACGGCTATCAGGCAATTCGACCAGTATTTCGGTGTTAGTGCGTAATATTTCCTTTTTCATGCTTTCTTGTTCATTGAGGGGTCTGATGAATTTCGGCGGGTCATCTTCCCTCTTTCAGACATCAAAGCCACTCTCTCAATTCGGTTTTACTTTGTTTTACTATTCTTTTCTGTTGGCAGGGTGGCGTAGTCATAAGGCGCAAGCCTCGTACGCCCAAGATTGCAATTTCAAACCTGGCCCAAGTCGGTGGATTTTCAAGATGCAGAAAATCGGCTGCGCAGATGTCGTATGATTATGTGGTATGTTAAAGATCTCTTTGGCATGAATACTCTCGGCTAAATTAAATTCCTAGTGCCGATTGCATCAACGAGTGCTCAGGTGCCACTATCTAGGGAAACTGAGCGTCAAAAAAAATGCGGCAATGGTACCACACTCATTGTGGTGCCGCTTAAGTTATGGGCTGTGCTCATTCTGCGCTAGAGATGTGGTGGAATAAAGACCTGTGAAATACGTTCTTGTTTTTTTTTTTTAATTTTCGTTATCGTATCATAATGAAAAAGGTATCTAAATGACATCCAGTAGCTGTGATGTTACATATATATATATATATATATTAACTATTTGTATTCTCCCGATCGTAAAAAAATGTTGATAGTCGCCAAACTCATGCTCCCCCCGCCCTCCCATTTTTTGACTTCAGGGGTGTTCTGCTGTCGGCACGATTGAGGGGGCGGCACTCCCAGATTTCGCCCCAGGCGCCACTAAGTCTAGTTACGCCACTGCATGAAGGAACATGTAGCAATAACTCAAAGTTAGCAAAAGGTTAAAAAAAAAGGGAAAAAAATGATATAAAAGTTTCAAATACAATCCTGCATGAATATAAAAATGTAATCATTCAAAAAATTTTAAACTAACTTACTGATTGTATTCGTATGGTATTACAGCTTCTTCAGAATTTAGCCTATTTACATATAAAATCACATGAGACTGAAAAGAAAAACAATGAGTTCAATGAATTGGCTTGAGAGTATTCTAAATTAAAGATGGTTAAACAATATTATAAAAAACAATATAATTAAGAAATAAACCAAGTTGACAAATTCTGTAGGAGCTAATTTTACTCCATGCAATGACTTAGTGCAGAAAGATGTTAAATCAAGTCGACTATAAACTTTTTAACCTAAAAATTAAATGAAAGCTAATTTCACATGATTAGAAAATTTAATTATAGAAAAAAATTTCAATAGAAAATGACTACTGCTATAACAGAAAGTTAATGTTCCAAGTGCTGTGCGAAAATCAAACTATAAATTGATATGCGATGAGTCTTGTGATGTCGTAAATTTTAAATAACCAATAATACAGTGCACTTATGTTTGTGAAGGCATGAGTAAAGCATCATTTATAAACATGTGTACATTAGATGAAGGGAAAGTGGATACTTTGCCGAAGCCATTTTAAAATTGACTGATAATCTAAGTGTATTTCTAATAGTGTTCATAGATCAAGCAGCTATCACTATTGGCCCAAAAGTGATGTTACTGTGAAATTACAAAATTTTAGAGTAACATATTTGAGACAAATACACTGTGCCGAATTTTTGTGCCAGAGTTTGTTGGCATTTTTGCAAGCAGCTGCAGAAGTATCAATAATTAAAGAATTCGAGTTAACAGCACTGCCACAAATATAGATACAGTAAAACCTGTAAAGTTGACCACTTTTGTCAGGAACGGAATTAGCCCTTCACCCTCTATAAGTTAACCACTAAAGTGCTGCACCGCAAGTGGTCAACTTACACAGGTTTCACTATATATGTACTTTTATGCTAGTGCAGTTAGGACATCAGCCCTGCTTAATAGACATTCTTAAGCACATTAGTGAAATATTTTATGGTAGAAATTTAAGAAAAGCAAAAGGTTCATTTAAAAAATAAAAACAGTTTTATGCATACTCAATAAAAGCTGTCCTGGATAAATTAGCACCAAAAAAAAACTAAAATATGTATTCCACTATCAGAATATAAGATCTCAAAAATTGAACACATGTAAAGAAGTGCTATCTATATTTTCTGAAGATTGGCTAGAGCAATTCTTTTAAGAATTTCTTAGCTATTTAAAGCGTGACAGTATACCAGGGTGTTAATTTATCAAACTAGGTTTCCATTCCGTGTGTAGAAAAGGTTAAATTATTTGGTTGTCATTTAACCAAACCTTAAACCCAAAAAGTTATCCAAAGTTAACAAATAATGTAAGTAAATACGACGAAGAAAAGAATTAAATGCATCAATTTTTAAATACTGTATACAGAATTCCAGAAGTAGAAAGTCTTAAAAAGAACTTTAATCACACTTTAAGCAAATTATAATGAATTATCAACAGTGATGCCACGAACGCGCTATAGCTCGTCAAATAGGCAAATATTGGAGGTGGGGATGCATAAAAAAAGATTTTACACGTCACAATATATAAATAATCGATACAGAAACATATTTTTGTGCGCCCTTTGCCAGCACTTTTCATTCCGTTTTTTTTATTATATGACGAGCGAGTGGAGAAACGGCGCCAACTCGCATTGTCGCCCGTTTCTTCCTCTGTATTTTCCCGGTGATGCGGCAGAACAGATTTCTACTGAACGATATGTAGATTTTTCTTGAAGGATGTAATCAACCTGATGTTTGATAGATTCAGAAATATGAGTTTTTTTTTTTCAAATCTGGTATGAAAAGGTGAGATTACGAATTTTCATAATGGGTTCGTTTCTGCGATTACGATTTTTGCTTAGCTTTTATTTTGAATTAAAATAATCAATAAAATTTTACTATTTAATTTGTTATATCCTTATAAGTATGTATATTTAATGATGGATGAAATCCATATAAAACAATTTTTAGATTTTAAGGGAGGTAACATTGTAGGTACTGCTTATAACAGTAATTTAGCCAATTCCGCGTATGTGTTTATGGTGCAAAGCTTACTGCCCAAATACCAGGATGTTGTAAATATATTGCCAACAAATAAATTATCTTCAGAATTTTTGTATAAAATGGTTAAGAAACCCATTGTTGGGTTAGAAAAATTGGGTTCAAGGTAGTAGTTGTGGTATCAGACAACAATAGCATAAATCGAAAATGTATGAATTTTTTAATAACCCTCTTAGTGAGTATATGTATCCACATCCATGTGATACTTCAAAGGACATTATTTTATTGTGTTGACACTGTGCATCTTATTAAATACAATAGAAATAACTGGATTAATCAAAAAAATCCAGAACAAACTATGTATTATCCAGCTTTTGATACAGATGGAACTGAAGTACATACAAGTACAAAGATAAAACGTGAAAAAGCACAAATTCAGATTAAAATTAACGCAAATAGCTATTTCGAAGCTACAAATGGAGCCTCTTCATCGGTGCATAAAAGAAGAAACGCTCAACACACAAGCAAGAAAGCTGTGAGTGAACAAGGCAATAACCAGAGAGGCACCGGTATTTATACCAAATGTGTCGGATTAGCGATTGACCAATCAGAGGCCAGGAACAAGGTGGGAACAGAGCCCGAAGGAAAAGGCGGGAAACGAATATGTAAATTGCAGGAGAAAACCAAAAAGGAGAGAAAAATTAACATAAGCCAAAAAGGAGAGTACTTACATTTTTGCACAAAGTATTTTGGCTTGACTCCAGAATAGGGAGCCCCCGCCAAATTGGCGATAAATAGTTCAATCTTGCACCCGACCTGCTTTTCCCTGATATAGCTCTCCTTTTCTAAGCTGGTAACCCTGTATTTACGTATTTTTGCGCCTCATTCTGATTGGCTGTTTTTTGACTTGCTCCTAATTCTGATTGGCTGTATTGACCAACGGAGCGAAATTTGAGTAGCGGTCTTTTAAAATCGGAATTAAACCGGTTAAACTGGTTTTTCACTTTCCGTTGGATGCTCTCATTAGGTGGTCGGCTTTGTTTTAGGTCCCATAGTTAAAAATGGCTCCTGTAGGTAAGATAAATATGAAATTTTTTCATAATTTGGAACTGTCGGGAAAGAAAGCTATTGTTGATTGGTGTATGAATGAGGGATTGATTGCTTCTAAGTATGAATGTCCGATTTGTAAGCAAGATATGCATTTGACCGAGCGTAATGATCAATCAGATGGGTATGAGTGGATTTGTCGAGTGAAAGGAGATAATCCCCACCGTGTAAAAAGGTCTGTAAGAAAGGGTTCCTGGTTTGAAGAGAGTAAGTTGAGCTTAATTGATATTTTAATTTTTACGTACTTATGGGTGTATGAGGCTGGCACGAATCTAATTATGAATGAGGTGAATGTTAGTAGTGACACAACAATGGCTGATTGGAGGAATTTTTGTAGAGAGGTGTGTGTGGATGCTTGTTTTAAAGAGAATGAAAAGATTGGTGGACCTGGTGTGATTGTTGAAATTGATGAAAGCAAGTTTAGCAAAAGGAAGTATAACAGAGGTAAAAGAGTGAATGGAAAATGGGTATTTGGAGGAGTTGAAAGAGGTAGTAATAAATGTTTTTTTGAGGTGGTGGAAAATCGCACGAAAGAGACATTGTTGAATGCAATACAGAAAAATATCTTACGAGGATCCACGATCATGTCCGACTGTTGGAAGTCGTATGATTGCCTCTCAGATAACGGTTTCGTTCATCTGAAGGTTAATCATTCAGTGACATTTAAAGATCCTGTAACAGGAGCCCATACGAACACCATTGAAGGTCTATGGGGCCTAGTCAAGCGAGAGTTTAGAAAACAGGGCCATCGTCAAACCGAAAACCTATTTGACTCGTACTTTGCAGAGTTCATGTGGCGCCGCAGATACAAAAATGCACCCGAGTGCCTTTTCCTTTCCTTTTTGTCCTGTGTAAAGGCGCTCTATACCCCGCAAACTGCCGATGAAGCAAATTCGACGGAAGAATGAAGTAAGTTATTTTATATATGTTTTTTATTTAAAAAATGCTATATCACGCACGTATCAATGCTTAAAATTGTCAATGTTTGTTTTTCTATTTAAAATGATGAGCTTTTTTCTTTTTTGAATAAAAATGATGAACTGTGGCGATTTTTTGTTGACGTGATCTACTTCAACAGCAACGCGAGACCTAGCTGAAAAATGGTGCTTGTTTACTTGTGTTAAAAGCCGTTACGGCGATTTCGATATACGAAATACATTTTTATTTGAATTTTCATTATTTTCAATATTTAGAAAATGATGTATTTAGTATCCAAATCGCAATAACAGTTTTAACAGAAGTAAACAAGCACCATTTTTAACGTAGGTCGCGCATAGCAGTTGGCGTAGATCACGCCAGCAAAAAATCGCCAAGGTGCACCCGTTTCTGGAGTAGTCCCAGTATTTTGATCATTTGTCTTATATGAAGTACATACAGCTTCATTCTTATCTGTTAAGAAATTATACGAGGTAGAATGTGGGGAATTATTGAAATATGGGTACTCACTATCACGAAAAGCTTTGTGGCCTACCAACCTTGAAAGGCAAAATGTTAAACTTGCTCTTACATAGAAATGTTTGATACTTGGCATACGAACTGGAAAATAAATGTACTTCAATTCAATACACTCCACTAGGGCATTCATGCAAGGGATGACATGTGTAAACCTTTATGTAAAATGATGAATCTGATAAACAAATGATATTTTTGAATAATTTCCTCATGTGGTTAAAAAGACGGCATCAGATGAAGAGTGACACAGGTTGATTAACAAATGAAACCTTGTCTGCTTTAATCATTTCCACAGAATGTATCATACAACTCACTAACTATTGTGCGTTGGAATTGAACATGCGTTACCTGCTTCCAGGTAAAATCCAAACTCAGGAATTTTGGCATTGGCGAGATAAACTTCTAGGAGAGCCCACCCTGTTTCAAAATTGCCAATTTGGCATGAATCTCGCAGAATGATAGAAGCTGGGTTTTGATCAAATCAGGGTTACCTAGATTGCGTATTCATCGCCAACTACGCCAATGGGGTGGGCTCTCCTAAGATCCAACCTAAATAACCTTCTAAAATGTCCATTTGTTACACATAAAATTTATAACTTTACTTCCAAACGTTATTCGTATGAAATTTTAATGTTATAAATTTTAAAATTCTCGATGAAAATTTCGAACATTTACACACAACGAAGCACCTTCAGCCCTAAATATTTGACGAAGACGTGGTACGGCAAGATATGTAAACAATAGTTTTCATTCAGGCCTGAATTTTACGATTTTTATAACAGAAACTGAGCACACGCAAATCACTATAAATTGAAAACGTACGCGACTATAAAATATGTAATTTTGTAAAATGATTACACACAGTGCATGCAGCTATACAATGTTGAATAATGCATCTACTAACTTGACAACTTTCAGCGGCTTTCCCTTCTTCACAATAGTTTACAGGAGCTAAGCCAGGAAGATAAAAACCTAATACACACCACGATTGGAAGTATAAGAAAATATTTGTAATGTAAAAAACTTGATAGTAAAATTTAATCATGATGGGCTCCATGATAGTTTATTACCGAATAAACACTAAACCGCACCGTCACAACGCAACAAAAAAACTACACGACATAATATAATAAAAACGGCATTCGGTTGCCGTTAATTTCATATAAAAAGCAGGACTGCATCTGAAAACTCTCGACCGAAGGACTGGTCGACCGAGGCCGCCGGGATTGCCTGAAAACTATTTTCGCGGCGACATGTCGGCACACAAGTCTGTTGAGGTCTAGTGTGCAATGTAGCCGTGCCGTGTATATTCTTCTATGTTCGTCTTCGCGGCGGACTGGCTACCCAAGTCAAAATTTATGCTAGTAGTAGCATAAAAAATATGCTAGTTTTTGCAATGTTTATGCTATGTATGCTAATTTTTTGCTAAAATATGCTTCCTTATGCTAGTTAGCACGCCATGCTTATGAAGCTAGCATACAGGAAAAAGCATTTCATGCTATAAAACTAGCATATGATGCTAATTAGCACTGCAAGCTTCTCAAAAGCATGCTAAGGTAGTTACCTTGACATGCTAGTTTTTGCTTTTTTATGCTAACTAGCATAAAATGCTATACAACTAGCATACAGAAAAAAAGCATCTTTTGCTATAAAACTAGCATATGATGCTAACTAGCACTGCAAGCTTCTCAAAAGCATGCTGAAGTAGTTACCTTGACAAGCTATTTTTTGCTTTTTTATGCTAACTAGCATAAAACGCTATACAACTAGCATACCGAAAAGAAAAGCATCTTATGCTATAAAACTAGCATATGATACTAACTAGCACTGCAAGCTTCTCAAAAGCGTGCTGAGCTAGTTACCTTGACACTCTATTTTTTGCTTTTTTATGCTAACTAGCATAAAATGCTCTACAACTAGCATACAAGACAGTTACATACATGGTTCATACAGCTTTTAAAAAACAAAAATTAATGAGGTTTTAGTGGCCTTTTCATGACGTGAAAAATATTTTTTTGTTTTATTTTACATTATTATAAGGATTAGTTTAAAACACTTATAAATGTCCGATGTAGTACATTAACATACATAATTTAAAGGGTTTTCTTTCCCTATTGGACAACATAGCTCGCGGTTATCCCAGTATTTATGCTAAAAAAAGCTAGCATCTGATGCTTTAATATTATGCTAAAAAATCAACCCAAAGATAAGATATGATGCTTAATACTATGCTAAAAAAAGCAACAATTTATAGCACGTGATGCTATAAAATTATGCTAAAACAGCAACAATTTATAGCATGTGTAGCGGTGCGAGTCAGTGCTTCAAATAGCCCTCTTTGCTCCTGTCCGGGGGGCGCGCCATTTGGGAAAGCGGTAAAGAATGCGCCTACTACCAAAATGATCTTGGTTCTACTCCCGGCGCTTCATAGCCACTCTCGCACCGTTACATCTGGTGACCCGGCATTTACGCACGCAGCAATGGATACTCGAACACTCCACAGATGGCGCCACGAGATGACTTGCTCGCACGCATTCGTGCAGTCTGCACGCGCTCGCACTTGAGCCCAGCCACGGATCCGAGCAAACAGGCCCAAACTTCACTCACTCAAGCATCAACCTGACGCAGCCTTTCTCTCGCGCTGGTGCACCTATCTGTGGTAAAATATTGTTCACTCTTCCCCTACTCGTTCACTGGGGGCGGAGTATGTAGCGGTGCGAGTCAGTGCTTCAAATAGCCCTCTTTGCTCCTGCCCAGGGGGCGCGCCTTTTGGGATAGCGGTAAAGAAATGACCACCAAAACGATCTCGGTTCGACTCCCGGCGCTTTACAGCCACTCTCGCACCGTTACACATGTGATGCTATAAAATTATGCTAAATAAGTAACAGTTTAAAGCATGTGATGCTATAAAATTATGCTAAATAATCAACAGTTTATAGCATGTGATGCTATAAAATTATGCTAAATAAGTAACAGTTTATAGCATGTGATGCTATAAAATTATGCTAAATAAGCAACAGTTTATAGCATGTGATGCTATAAAATTATGCTAAATAAGCAACAGTTTATAGCATTCTATGGTTTTTTGTTTATGCTAATAAGCATAAATTGTGTTCGAATTTTAATCATCTCATGCTGGTTTTTCATGCTAAACTAGCAAATATTTTAAGCATCTCATGCTAATTTGATATGCTATCAGTAGCATCTTTTATGCTAGTTAGCAAAGCAAAATTAGCATAAATTTTGACTTGGGTATTATGTGGGCATTCGCGCAAATGCCCGGTGGGCCGGTTGCAAAACATCTATCTTTTTTTTCTATAAAGTATACAGCTTTTACAATGTGAATAAAAAAAATGGGGACCAAAACTTTGCCGTAACCCGGGCTTCAGAGAGTGCAATGCAGCAATGGGGTAAAATCTCCAGTAGGTCTGGCCGTTGGGTAAAAAGGGAGGTGTTCAGAATTGCTCAGGGCCGGATGGTCCCTTATAGACAAACTAAACGGCAAAAATGATTATATTTTATTTTTAAATTTTGAAAATAAATGGATAAATAAAATACATCAGTTTTGCGCTTTAGGCTGCCACCTTTGTCTATATGGACGAGCTCTCGGGGCCGGCTTGAGAATTTCTCAAGGCCGGCTCGTCCATATAGAAAACCTAGGCGGCCGTCTGGGGTGAAAACT
Organism: Octonoba sinensis; assembly: GCA_038502835.1. Taxonomy (NCBI): domain Eukaryota; kingdom Metazoa; phylum Arthropoda; class Arachnida; order Araneae; family Uloboridae; genus Octonoba; species Octonoba sinensis. The sequence goes on from CM076598.1 coordinate 148,635,028, forward strand.
TTTAATAGCCGCAAAATTGATGTTTTTAATTTTGAGCGGGGGAGGCTAAAAGGCGGCGAGTCACGGCGCAACGTCCTAAAGGACGGCAGAGCTACTAACAGCTAATTAAAAAATTACGTATTATTGCCCTTCTATGGTGAATAGGAAAAATTAATCCATTTTGTAGACACTTAATATTATTCAAATACATATCTACATACTTACTGACAAGATTTTTAATCCTTACAATCTACAAAATACAGCCCTGAGAATTTCGCAATCCAGGTAATCCAAATTCTCAGGGCCAGCCCCCAGAGAATTTCTCGCGGCCAGTCTCGGCCGCGATTGTCTAAGTGCGCAACGCCCTAACGTGCGGCAGCTATTATAAGTAGCTATTTGGGGCCTCAGTGGCTGAGCGGTCAAATCGACTGGCTCCGGTGCCTCCCTGCGCGGAGAGAAAGAGGCGTGGGTTCGATTCCCACTTTTGCCCTGGGTGTATTTCCTTCTTTGTATATTAAAATCTGTTGTGCTGTCTTGTTCTATCTGTCATATTGGACGAGAGTTTGAAGCATATCCTCGAGAATAGCAAATAAACTCGAATATTTATGTGACCTGAAATGGTGTCGTGAACAAACAAACAAACAAGTAGCTATTTGACCTCAAAATCAGAACGCTCACGGCTGCCATATTTCTAGATTTCTGAATTTCCCAGGTTTTGCGTCCTCATTCAAAAAAAGTAGTAAGAGTAACAGCAGAGCTCATATAATTTGCTCTGGAAGTTTTTATTAGCATTTTGCTCATTTATAACATTTTTTGTTATCGTATATACTCGTCTATAAGTCACGAAATTATCACAAAAATGAAGTTGGAGTTGGCTTTACATTCCAAGGCAAAACATCGAAAACTCGAGACTTTTCCTGATATTATTTTAACCTCTTAACAATAAAAGAAAAGAATTCCGTTAATTTCTGATATGATTTTATATTCTCTATCTACTTAATTGCAGTAAAAGATCAGACGATCGGGAAAATTGGAGAAACCCCGAATTTCAATTTCGCGAATGTTATCGCGAGAAAATTAGAACTCATTAAAAAAAAAAAAAAATGTAATAAAATAACAATAAAAAAAGCAAAATTTAATGATATTAACTCACAATTAAAGCAACAATTAATATCACTGCAATTCTAATCGCAAAAACGAACCCTTTTCAGAAAATCGAGAAATAACTTTTTTCGAAACTGCTCATTTCCGATCTTAAATATGTTCATTGAATTTTATTGTCCTTCTTTTTAAAATAACTATCTCGAAAAAAAAAATTGACGATATTTTTCAAAAAAAAAAAAGCTATGTTTTTTTTTTTTCAGCTGCCGATTTTTTTGAAGAAGTTCCGGATTTTGGGTCTTTTGGGATTCCGAATTTGGGGTCCCATACTGTATTACGTATCATTACACTTCTATGTTGAATAAGAAAAATAACTGTCGCGTGAGCATTTAATATTTTAATACATATCTACATATTTACTGACGATACTTTTAGTTCCTGAAATCTGCAAAATAAGCCCTCCCCCTCCCAAGGGCCGGTCTGTTTGAAATATGCCCGGGACGAAATTTCTTCCTAGTCCGCCCCCGTTCGTCTTTGTTTATTAAAGTTCGTTTCTTCTTAAAACGATGTATCAATATTGGTATGCAGGCTACATTCTGGCGCTGAGGCCAAGTAGGATTATTATTTTTCATCTGTTCTTCAAGATGCGATGATTTCATTGTTCTAAGGTAAGAAGTTTCGTTTTCATACTTTCAATGGCGGCGATCGGCACAATTTCGGAATTTAATACTACTGATTCATGGGATTTGTACATCGAACAAGTTAAGCTTTTTCTAGAAGCAAATGAAATTACGGACGAAATTAAAAAGAGTTATTATAGCTGTTTGTGGAATTACGACTTTAAGTATTCTGCGCTCATTGTTGACTCCAGCTAAACCTTCCGACAAATCTTTCAAAGAAATTGTAAAAACTTGCTGACGCAGCATTTTTCGCCAAAGCTTCAGAAATCTATTGTAGATTTATTTTCCATAAGCGCTTACATTACACAGATTTACGACGCTTTGCATAAGATATTGCAATTTCGAAAATAACCTTTCCGATAGTCTCCGGGATCAATTGGGTTTCGGAATGCAAAACGAAGCTATTCAGGGGGATTCTTTCGTTACGTTTACATTTATTACACGGCATTTTTCAACTTTAATGCGCTTTCTAATACACTTGACTTTTAGATATATAATGTATTTATACGTGTGTTTACGTATTATTACGTGTTGTGGCTTTTTATCTATAAATTTAATATATTCCCTTTGCTCACCCCTCCCCCTCGTAGAAAATATTGAAATGACGGGCCTGAATAAAACTTTCAATATTTGTTATCTTTTGGTATTAATTTTAAAAAGAGTTATTCTGTCGCGCTCAGAGCTCTGAAGCCCTGTATTATAATCCAATTAGCAGCTCGATGCGCTGGAGGTAACATACTATGCTTATAATTCTTCCTTTCTTGGTTTCCTAATAAAAACCATACGCGTACACTACGCGTGTCGAAGTCGTAATAATAAGAGTCCACACCATGTCATACATTCCGGTAAGTGCATCCAACTAAAAATACAGCAGTGAAGCAAAAGATAAAGATAAACCCGGTAGTGTAGGGAGCCATCAGCAGACAGATGTTTTTTAGAAGTACAACAGACCGTTTGAAGCGAATTCTGTTTATCTTCGGTGAATGACCACTTTCCAGTTACTATGCGAGTAAATCAACAAGTCATTGTGGTGAAAATAGCAGAGGAAAATTGTCTATTCATACCTGCAATTTTAAGTGAATTAGGATAAAGTAAATCCGTTATGAGAATACCAGTTTCAGCAATGAGGAGATACTTTACTTCCTTGTTCAGTTCGTGAAACCGTTGAAAACGCTGCGAATTATAGAATTCGTGTACTAATAATATACTTAAAATGATTTACTTGTTTATTGAAGTTGTTGATAATGTATTTTGCAGATATTTAATATAATATGTACTGTTATCATGACTTCGCACCTGAGATGTTTGTCGGAAACTAGGCAAATTACGTACAAGTCCCGAAAGAAAGCAAATCAAATGTTACAGAGCAGAAAAATCGCAAAATAACAATAATATAAATATATTGATGCTCTAAAACAATGAAAGGTCACCTCTATTCAACTATATGAAACAGCACTTTATTTTATTTATTTATACCTCATCAATCACCACCGTACCTACCCTGACGAGGGTTTAACCGGATGTGGTGATTGAGAGGAAAGATGACAGATAGAACAAGACAGCACTACAGATTTTAATATACAAAGAAGGAAATACACCCAGGGCAAAGGTGGGAATCGAACCCACGCCTCTTTCTCTCCGCGCAGGGAGGCACCAGAGCTAGTCGATTTGACCGCTCAGATACTGAGGCCCCATGAAACAGCACTTATCATTGTTAATTTTAACTCTAATTTGGGCAGAAATTTTGATTGCCTTTTTTGCTTAGCAAAATTTTTTAGACAAACATAGGGAAACTCCCATTAGACTTCAATAATAAGCTGTAGTTTAAATGAGGAAGAAAAAAAGCTGCATGTTTCCAAATCATAATTATTATTTTGATTTCTTCCTTTTTACTTTCTTACGGAAATTAACTTTAGAAATCATATAATTACTTCGAATTGGCGATTGGGAGCAAAAAAATAGCAACTGACTAACAAAAGTTTATATTTTGGCAACCCTTCTAATGAAGTCAATCACACGCAAAAGAGGTATAATGGCAGTTAAGGACCCCCGTGGTTACACTGAGGGGAAAAAAATTCCGCAGTTTTGCCGTTGTATGAGAGAATTTCGGGAGCTCGAGCGCCGTAACCTAAAGGTTAAGAATAACCTGGTTATTACGATAAATTATCAGCGGTTATTATTAATTAACCCTTTTATTTCATATTACAATTTTTTAAAAAGTAGTTTAAATGATAATTTGGAAAAATTTCCTGCCCCTTAGAAAGTCCTGCCCAGGGCACGGGCCCCGGGTGCCCGTGCGGTAGTCAGGGCCTGGACCTCATTTATGAGCGGTCCCTATTAAGAACACTTCATACATTTAGTTATATTTTTTATGTCTTGAATTGGTTTTAAACATCAGAATAACATATTTTGACTGCAAGAGAAGTTTCTGCTGCCAGTTACTGCTGTTTCTACACATTCAGTATGGCCTGGACAATCCGTGTCCCATTGCCGATCTTTGTAAATAACCACACTTCATCAGTTGTTCTGTGTCTTCATTGAATAGACGAATGGTAATCAGAAGTTGGTATTTCTACCAATCTGTGATCTCTATGCTAAACTTTGTTTTAAAGTTCAGGAATTTGGTACATATGATTTAATGGTAATCGACAGCTTTTCTTTTTTTTTTGGAGGGGGGGGGGGGCAGAATTAAAGTTCCAAATGTCATAGTATGATTTATGGAAATTTTATTATTTTAATGGTTGGTTGTCTCGTTCAAGCAATATGCATCGTATAACTAAAGAAATATATTGCATATCGCTCTCACGTGACCTACGAATTATTATACAGCTAAGAACCTTAATAACACTTTTTCTAAATGTAGTAGATGTTTACCACATTAATTTTGATCATTTTAAATTTGATAATGAAAACAGGGATAGCAGAGAAAGTGTAGTTACTGCCCTGGGGTAGGTATACCCCAGACTCTTCTAATCAGATAGTAACAGTGAGATCCAGAAGCGGGTGAAAAAATGTAAGACTCAACTATTTGAATGATTATGTGTGTGATCAAGTTGTGTTAAATGATTTGTAAATACCAATGTAATTATGATTATGCGTGTGATCAAGATATGTTAAATGATTTGTAAATTCTAACTAGTTATAATGCTTGTGGTGGTTATAATGTTGTGCTTCCCCGACAAGATGCCTGTAAGGGGGATGTGAATGATGTGAAGTGAAGTGGAGTGATGAGAGAAAGCATGATATGTAAACGTGCGGGCACGGCGTGCTATGTATACTAAATAAATATTATGTCTTTAAGTATTCAATATTCATTATAAATTCAATAAAACTTGACAGAAATGAGTTCCCACGAATGCCCTTAGATTTAGAAGTCAAGAAAAAATCTGAGAACTGGCGACCATTGATTGTTCTTCTGAATTAAATACTTTTACAACTTATTTTTAAGTTATCAGGCTGTCGATGAAAAATACTATTGCAATTGAAAGTAAGAAGAAATAGCAAAATATTGGAACTTTTCACACCTGTTACAATTTTAAAATAAGTCCCATTAACCTAAATAATGAAATTGTTTCACTGCGTCTTCATCAAAAGGATCAGGAAAGGTCACAGCTCTTAACGACACTTTATGGCCATCACCATCTTTTAACTTTTTGCAATAAATTGATAACATATTTCTTTTTCTAAAAAAAGAGCAACAAGGTTGACAAAGACCAATTCAATAGCATTAAAAGGCGCCAAACCATTAACTATAATATTTCACCCTTAGTAAATTAATTGCTTATTACTCCTTAAAAAATGCCGTGAAAAAGGATCAAGATCAAAATCCCAATCTTAATACAGTGATCTCTCACTTATGCGCGGTCACAGGGGCCCGCGGCAAAAACTCGCATAAGTGAAAAACGCGCATAAATGAAAAGCGCGCCAAAGTGGAAAACCATAAAAGGGAGCTAAGAGCAAACATCAGTTTAGTGTAGACAATAATTGTTAAGTAAAAAAATAGCAACTGACTAACAAAAGTTTATATTTTGGCAACCCTTCTAATGAATTCAATCACACTCAAAAGAGGTATCATGGGAGTTAAGGACCCCATGGGGTGGTTACACTGAGAGGGAAAAAATTCCGCAGTTTTGCCATTGTATGAGAGAATTTCGGGAGCTCGAGCGCCGTAACCTAAAGGTTAATGCTGTGAATAACACTTACATTTTCCCATGGATTGAATGTTTTAATAAATTCAGTGATTTTATCATCACTTATACGCAAAATAGTTGTAGCAGGCATTAGTTGATTGGCTAATTTTTCTAAGTCTTCTGAACCTTGTACAACAATGCTGACATTGTCTTGTCTTAGCACTTAGCTTCCAACTAATGATTTGGCTCGGCTAATGCAAGTAAACAAAGTTTTCACTCAACAAAAAATTTATGTACGAACCATTGCGTATTTTATTTAAATTTTACACTAAGAATTATAGTCATTGATTTTCGAGAATAAGAAATTTCTTTAAGTCATATGAATGAAGATGGGTGTCGAGTTAGTTCTATAATTATTTAAGCAACCTATCTTTTAAATTTCAATAAGTTCTAAGTAAAATTATCATTTGAGTGCATTTTGAACATTTTTATAACAAACTGTGACATAATACATCGCTAAAACGCACGCAACGGTAACACAAGTAATATTTGGTTACGTGTGTTACTTTTGATAAAATTAATTATTGAAAAAAAATTAATGATGGTTACAAATTTTAAAGTTTTCCTCTGAAATATACTCGTTATCTTGTTTTATAAAATAAAGTTTTTAAAAAAAATCTATTTTATTAAGCTTATTATAACAAAAAATGTATAATTTTGTTACGTGTGTTACACAGTAATTATCTTGCCTTCATTAAGCAACTTTTAATTTAAAAAAATGTAGATAAGGAAAATTTCAAAACTTTATACGAAAGATTAAATGTTTATACAGTGAGATATCGTACTAATAATTATTTAATGATATTTTATATTCTTGAATGCCCATAAAAATACACATTAGCAAAAAATACGATAAATGAAAATTATCAATATGTTTACTTATTTTTAAAATTTTAAGAAATATTGTTTAATATTTAAAAAAATATCACCATTTTTGGAAAATACACATTTTCTAGATTCCAAATATGTTTCATTTTTAATATTGCGACAACTTTGAATTTTGAGTCACGTAGGACCACTTTCTGTGGAATGACCCTTCAGCGTACTCTCTTATCGGAAACTACTCTGACCTTAGATAATGCTGTTTCAAAAGCATACGCTGCTGCAACCGCAGCAAACCAAGCCAAAAAAATTCATCTACAAGGGTTACCCAGTAAAACAAATAATGAAGCCGTTGATTTTTTTTCAACATCAACGAGGTAATTCGAAACCGAAATGAAACAACCTTTTCAAAACGAAATCTGATTCAAATAAGAGCAGATTCTGCTATAGATGTGGGGGCGAACATGAGTGCCCCACGTGCAAATTTCGGAATTGTAATAAAAAAGGCCATATACAAAAAGTTTGTCGCGGAAAAAAGAATTCGGATAAACAATGTAATTTGAATCATGCAAATAAAAATTGATTACTTGAAGTAAAAATAGAAAATTGTGTCGATGATGCCATTCATGCAGTAAATAAAAACTGTTCCACTCCATTAAACGAAAATGCCACTGCTTACATTGAAGATAAAAAATGCTCAATGGAAGTTGATTCAGGATCATTTCATTCTATAATTTCTTATCATATGTATACTAAATTATTTCGTTCTGTTAAGCCACATATATATTCAGTTATCATCTGTCCGGTTGTTCGATTTTCAAAGGAACCCAATTTCAATAAAAGGGGTATGTGTGGTTAATGTTACACACAAACATTTTAAAGCCCAGTTAAGACTTATGATTACTGATACAAAGTGTTCTAATATTTTGGGTTATGAATGGCTTCAAGATTTAGGAATTCGCCTAGTAAGCGTGAATTTAGTGAACTCTGATCCTGTTAAAGAAGGTATTAAGAAATTTGAAGATGTTTTCAAGGAAGATCTGGGTGCTTCCTTTCCCAGGAAGGCACTCTACTAAGTACATCAGCATTCCTTATCTTTTTTCCTGGGCGGTATACTAAAGAGAAGTTGTAAGCATTCATTATTAGGGACTATCGAAGCATATGTGGTGACATAATTTCTGGAGCAGGTTTCGATTTAGAAAATATACCTAGTAAGGGTTAATGATCTGTCACTATCGTAAACGAGTGCCCAAACAGGAAATGGTGAAATTTCTTAAGGTATACATATACGTTGTAAATTGCAAAAATTGACCCAAATATGCATTTTTGTTTTTTCATTCTAAAATGTGCACCCATTAATTATCTTTAAAATGATACCAATAACTTTGTTATTGGCAAAATACTTTTTTACTTACATACAGTTTCGCAAAGGTAATTAATAATTAAATCTTAAATAATTAAATAAATATTTAATTTTTTTAAATATTTTTTATGCAAATATGTTATATTTTATGCATCAACAGTCCTCACAAAATTTTGCAAAACTGGCATAAAAGTATCTTTTTTATACCTACTTGTATATAAACTCGAAAACTTAAAATCTATTTTAAACAGAATTGCTTTTTTTAAGGTATGCTTGTTCTCTAACGGGGATATCTTAAGATGTTATTAACCAATTTTTAAAATTTTGACTCTGTAATTTAGGTAACAATTCAGAGAATGGGCTCTACTAAAATATAACAGTTTTGATAAAAAATGGATTTTTTGGTTATTTTACAATATTTTTATTTTTGTAAAAAATGCTGTTTTATGAAACTATTTAGGTTAAATGTTATAACTCAAAAAATAATTAAGTGAGACATTATATTTTGGTAGGGCCCATGTATGAATACCTTCTCTTTGGTTTCCAGTAAGAAATTTGGTTCAAAATTAATTATATTTGTGTTAATTACCGTTGAGATGAAACCTTAATTAGTGAATTAAATTTGTATCATTTAAACAAATATTAATTTTTTAAAAAGTTTTTATGCAAATATGTTATATTTTATACTGTTATAACCCTCTCTAAATTTAAAAAGACTAGCATTAAAATTAAAAAAAAAAAAAAAACTTGTCCAATGTATATGCATATCTTAACAGCGGAGACAATACTTAAAGCTTCTTATCTATTTGTGCATAGTTCCTCTCGGTAGACGTAAGAGTTCTAGAAGCAAACGCAATAGGAGCTTCACGACCGTCAGGTAACTGGTGGCTTAAAACGGAACCGATACCATACGAAGAAGCATCACATGTCAAAATCAGAAGCAATTTATAGTCAAAAGGAACTAAAATGCTATCTGAAGATAACAGTTCTTTAACAGAACGGAAAACAGAAGAGTGATCTTTATTCCAAGTCCATGGAACATCTTTTGTTAGCAACTTGTGCAGAGGCTCTGACACAGTTGCTTTGTCTTTGAGGAAACCATGATAAAAACTCAGAAGACCTAGGAACGTGTAGCGTTCCTAGGTCGATGACTAACAATAACCTAACACCGGAGCTGATGTTACTAATTTCTTAATTGTATTGAATGCGTTGATTTGGGTATCAGCCCATTCCCACTCAACATCTTTTTACAGCAGTATTCTCAATGGTTCGGTAACTTTAGAAAAAGTTGGAATAAACTTTCCTAGGTAATTGGCTAGTCCAATAAACCTACGCAATTCTTTAACACAGGTAGGGGTTTTTATGTTTTCAATGACTTTAATTTTATCAGGATCTGGGGAAATACCATTTTCATTAAGAATATGTCCAAAAAATTTTACTTCTTTAGTAAATAACACACATTTAGCTTTATTTAGACGTAAACCCGCCATATAAAGTTTTTTCATTACCTGATCAAGAATTTCATTTAACTGACATTTGTTGTCAGCATAAATTAGAATATCGTCCATCGAACAGTCTACATTTTAAAAATCTTGCAACAATTCGGACATTTTCTGTTGATATATTTCTGTAGCTGGTATCAAACCAAATAGGATTCGCTTGTAAGCGTACCTTCCCCAAAGGGTATTTACAGTTAAATATTTGTAAGTTCTACGAGTAACCCGAATTTGCCAAAAACCTCTTTTACAGTCTAATAATGCAAAAGATTTTGCTCCCTGTATTTTTCCTGGAATTTCCTTAATTGTTTATAGCGGAAAATGAAGTCTTTTTAACATGTTAATTTAATTTAGAAGGATCTATGCACACCCTTAAGTTACCATTTTTCTTTACATTTACTAATGGGCTTACACAATAACTTGGCTCAGTAATCGGTTCAATTACATTTAATTTTACCATTCGATCAATTTCTTTTTTAACATAATTTTCAATAGCATATGGTATTTCTCTAGGAGGGCATACCTTGAATTCTACTTTTTCATTAACATCTATATCATATTCAAAGTGTTTAAGACAACCTAGTCCTTTATAAATTTTTGTTTTCTAATCTGGTGGAACTATTTCCTTTTCCGTAGCCAAAATTCTTTTTATTAGACCCAATTGTACACAAGTTTCACCACCTATGACAGATTTCACATTACCTTCAGCAACAATATTTACAGTTTTATTTTTAATTTTACCTGTAACATTAATTTCTCCTCGTTTTTTTTTCAGTTCATGATTACTGAATGAAATCAATTTTTTAACTTTTGATTTGTCTATAGTGACATTTAATTCTTTAGCTAAATGATAACTCAAAACATTACATTGAGCTCCTGTAAAGTTTAACTTTAAAAGATTGGTTACCGATATTTGCTGTTTCATACCAATCATTTTCTATAGAATTTATATCACAATTTAAATAAATAGCATCTAAATACAATTTAAATTCACCCTTAATAGCACAATCATTGCTAACACTATCGTTAAAATTGTTGTTCTTAAAATCATCAACACTATTAATGTTTCTAGATTCAACAAAAATTATAAAAAATGACCATTATGACATTTTCGGCATCGTTTATTATACGCAGGACATGATTTACTACCATGTTTTTCACCGCAGCACTAATTGATAACACTTTCGTTTTTGAATCCATTCCTGTTGCCCCGAGCTGAGCCGGACTGTTTAAACTTTTCTATGCTCTTTTTAGAGTCTACACGATCCACTTCTGGTTTCGAATGCCTGAATTCTTCTAGTTGTTTTGAGGCTTGCTCAGATATTCTACAGATTTGAATAGCCTTTGCTAATATTTGATCTTCTTCTGCCAACAGCTTTTCACGAACACTGTCGGTTTTGATTCCATATAGGCAATTTTGTCTCTAAGAAGACCGTCTAACAAATTCTCAAAATTGCAGCCTTGTATTTTGTTTTAATTTCTGTAAGAAATTTATCAAAAGTCTCTGTTCCTTATTTTAAACGAAAGAAGTTCCATCTAGTGAACGACTCATTCCTTTTTGGCGCGAAATGATCTTCGAATTTTTGCAAAATAATATCAATATTTTTACTTTCTTCGTCCGTTAATTTGAATGCATTAAAAATATTTATCGCTTCAGTTCCTATGGTCGCCATCAGAACGGCAGCTTGTACTTCAGCTGATTTCGCTTTTAAATTCGTAGCGAGAGAATACCAGTTGAATTGTTGTTTAAAATCTTTTCCACACCTCCGACATATAAAACGGGTGTATTTTCAATGGTTGTGGTGGTTTTAAACCACTCATCGCAGCATCAGTCTGTGTTATTTTACGAGTTAAAGGTAAAACTTACTTCTGACACCATGTAGCGTTCGCATCTATGACTCACAATAACCTAACACCGGAGCTGATATTACTAATTTCTTAATTGTATTGAATGCGTTATTTTGGGTATCCCACTCTACAGAACGCTTGAAGTTCCTGCTTGTTTCTGGGTGTAAGAGCATTACGGATTGCTTCAATCTTTGATTGGGAAGGATGGATGTCCGAAGCATAAATTCGATAGCCAAGAAAATCAACTTCTTTGACTCCAAAGAAACATTTTTCTTTTTTAGCACGAAGACCAGCTTCCTTAAGACGTGAGAGAACTTCCTTCAGTCGAACAGATAAATCCTCAGGGTTTGTTGCACGTATTAGCACATCATTGAAATCAGGAACGACACCAGGCAGTCCAGAAAATAATTTATCAAGAAGATAATATCTCTGGAGCGACATTTACTAAATACTGTAAACGCTTGAGTTTGAAAGTTCCTTTGTGAGTTACTATAGTTTGAGCTTCCGCAGATGTGTCATCCACGGGCAATTGAAGATAAGCTTCTGCAAGGTCAATTTTTGCATAATAACCACCTCCTTTTAGATCGGATAACAAATGGTTGACTGACGGAATTGGATAAGGATGTGCTTTCATGGCTTTGTTTAAGGTAACCTTATAGTCGCGACATAATCTCCCTTCACCCGACTTTTTAAGAATTGGAACTACAGGAGCGGTCCATTTTGGATTTGATATGGGTTCAATAATATCTTCGGCTAGAAGCTTCTGTAGGGCAACTTCAATCTTCGGTTTCATAGCAAGAGGAACCGATCTAGCCTTAAATCGTACAGGCGGCACTGTAGGAACTATAGGGAGTGCAATAGTTGGACCTATAGCTCCCAGTCCCTCATCAAAAATGCTTTTGAATTCGTCTAAAACCCGTTGAACAGGGTCATTTTTCATTTCGTGGATGCCGGTGAGACAAATACTCAGCGGTTGGAACCACTCATTACGCTAGTGCACTTGCGTTCCGCAACATGAAGTCGTATGGAAACATTGTGGTCTTTATGCCGCACACGAACGAAACACATACCCAATGAAGATATCGATTTTTTCTGCAAATTAGTCAGTTTGACAGGTGTTTTCAGAATGTTCGGTTTTCTAGAAGGCCACAATTTGTTAAAATGGGAAGGTGAGATTATAGACCCTGAATCTACTTCCATCTCACACGGCTTGTCTTGTAGATAAAGGTTAATTTTCTTTTTTAAAAAATTAGACAGATTTTTCTTGGACGGAGCTTAAACAGTAAGCAGCATTAACATCATTTGTTACCTTAACTTTAGAAAATGCATCATGATTTGAACAAGAATTCGCATTTTTGTTACTTTTAGCGGCACCATTTTTCGAGCGGCAGACTTTTTCGATGTAACCCCACAACTTACAAAATCTGCATACGGCATTCTTGAATTTGAACGCTGCACGATTGTGATTTGCACAGCAGCCATGACAGGTTGTATCATTAAAAGGTTTGAAATCCCTTTTGTTGAAAACGCTTCCTGTTGTTCATTTGAACCTTTGCATTCTGAATGTAATCTACTGAGTCGTTTTTAGAAAAATGAGAAGTCCCTATTGCGATTGGATTTTTTTTCGCTTGATTTGCAGAAGTTTCTGCCGCAAGTGCATTTGAAATGGCATCTTCGAAAGTTAATTTCGAGTCGGCTTAAAGTCTACGTTGTACAGCCTCATCACACAGGCCGCAAACCAACTAATCACGTAATCTTTCTGAAAGAGTGTTGTCAAAATTAGTCTTCTGCAACACGTCTAAGTTCAGTCACGTGGGCAGTAACACTTTCATTGGCGTGGTGAACACGTTTGTGGAACTAGAAACGCCGAAACATTTCACTAGATTTAGGAGAAAAATGGCCTTTTAATATTTGGAGTAATTCGTCATAAGTCTTGTCATTGGGTGAGCTAGAAGAAACAAGGAATCGTATGACGCAGAGTGTTTTAATACCGCGTACAGCTAGCAAGGTAGCACGCTTTTTAAAATCATCAGTAATATCATTAGCTTCTAGGAAGAACTTTAATTGCTCTGCATAGAGATCCCAAGACAAAGGGTTATCAAATTCGCCAATAGAGCCAGCGGTTGCCATTGGAAACTTCGAAAACGAAAGTAGAATTTCAAATATAAGCAATAGAATATCAGTAAGTAAAATGACTGAAAAAGCTTATCTTAAATCCGGATGCACATCGGATTAAATCCCGTAATCGTCGCCAAGATGTAGTACATCGTTCGAACTAGAAACAACGAATATGTACGAACACAAGAACAACATTTATTGCTACATAAGGAATTCGATCAAAACTGACTGTTGCCAACGCGACAGTCAAAGGGGTTAGTTCTAATAGCAGATTAAATTTAGTTCTAATAGCAAAAAATTTTTTAATTCCAAGTCTTAAATATAGAAGAGTCATGGAAAGCTATGAATTGCATATTTATCTGCTTTGAAATGAGTTATTAGATCGAAATAGTGTCGTCTAAAAATAGTAATACATAGCCGAAAATTTTTCGTTTATTTTTAGAGACACCGTTTATTTACAGAGGATTGTATGCATTATTTTTTTCCCAAGTGAAGAAATACCGAAAAGACAGCCGTTTACGAGAGCAGACGATGATCGGATCGAGAATTGAATGTAGTCACGTGATCAGTGAGCGCGGTTTTCAGGAAGGACCTTGTTTCGACTATTCTCCCAACCAGTTTACAACGGGCAGCGGCGGCGAAGCAAGCCCACTTGCTCACGCTATTTATGTGATAAGAGAACTGAAAATTTCAGATGAACAGTAGGGCCTCTGTTTTTATACCTCTCAGCACGGCATTGTGCCAAGGCGTCTAATAAAATGAAATGTAGTTTAATAAGATACATGAAAATGTGTGGCATCTAGTAGACATATGAATTGTGCAAGCTGTGTTTCTTTACAACAACGTTGAAGTTGATGTTGGATTTATTGTTAGTTTATCTCGAATCTTTTTAAACACATTAGGGTAAAAAATTATCTCCCTATTTATTTTTATTCCATAAGTTTTTCTGTTTTGTGTGTAAAAGAATATCTTTCTGTTTTTTTTTTTGAATGAAACTTATCACTGAAAATTGGGATGACGTTTCTTATTGATATTGCCGCAAACTGTCTTAGTGCAGACTACTAGAAAAAACTCAAAATTCTTTTAAAAGATTGTCAGTCGCTATAAGAGGATTGACTACTTGGTAGTTATATATATTATCAAAGTGTAAAAAAAAAAAAAAAATTATATACTATTGGAAAAAAAAATCAAGACTGATTGTGCAACTTTGTTATAGTTTAGCATTCAATTTTAGGCCTATCTAGCTGAATATTCCTAGACAAAATAATACATGTTGTGTTCATGTTGAAGGTACATCTGCATATTATGTAATAGGAAAATATTACTTATTATTTTTAAAAGTTATTCTTTTTATTGAGATAAGGAAAACTTCATTCTTTTTTTGGTACACAAGTCTTATGATTCATAAGTGTTCAATGTTGTAAATCATTTATTTATTTACGTTTCAATTGAATATTGAAAATTCTGAGTTTCTGTATTGTGTTCATCATGATATAAATTAAATTATCAATATTTTTTCTTCAAGTGAAGCAGTGGCAGTAAGCATTTTAAATCATATATAAGTGCATTTTATATGAGATGAAATAAAATGGTATCCATTCTCAGCAGGGTTCGTTGATTTAAATCGGCTTGATTTAAATAAAGGGATTTTTTTCAAAAATATCATTGATTTTACAATGTTAGAAAGTGTTGTAAAAAGGAAATATGTTGCAAGTACAACCACTGTTTCAAACAAACCTTCCTAGGTCCATCTGTCTGTTTGCATATCATATTTCATAAGTTTAGAGCTAATTACTATTTTTTAAATTTTACAAACTCTTATTCTTCAAGCATCTTCACAGCAAAGCATAATTCATTCAATCATTCAAATTAGAATTCATAATAATCATGAACCATTCTGTGTTTTTTATCTTAAAAATAGTATTTTAGATCAATTTAATAAATGCCACACATAAAATAATTCAGAATGACAGTGTTTAAAACAATAATTGTTAGAATATAGAATATGTATCCTTAAAATTTCACCCATGTCCCCTAATAGCTTAAGGTTTTTACCTTCTAAAGTGTTTTTTTTTATCATAGAAGTTTTCAATCAAGATATTTGTTTCAAACTAAAAGTTTCAGTTTTTAGTAATGATGTGAGGCATATGATTTTACTAAATGGGTAAAAATATTTCAGGCTTTTTCATTCATAAAATAGAAAAATAGTTAAAATACACTCAATGTAAAAATTAAATACACACAATTGTTACTTTTTTTCTGCTTTCAGCAGCAAAATAATTCAGATTAAATTTGTTCATTTTCTCTACTTTTGAGTGTACTATTATTCCTGGTAGGGTTAAGTTTCATTTGAGTCATGCATTTGTATTAAAGTTTATTTATCATTATTATTAAAAAATATTTTTTGCTGTGAAAATAGCTTAAAGTGTGCATATTGTTAAAAATGCCATATTGTTTCTATGAATATAACATAATAAATATCCAATATGTTTAAGGCTTTTTAAAAAAGTAAGATTTAAATAAAAAAAATCTAATTGTTAAAAAATTGTATTTTTTTGAAAAAAAAAAAAATCACAAACCTTGATTCTCAGGCAGGGATTCAGCTTCACTATCATGTTCAAAGTTTTATGTATTTTTATTCCCTCACAAATGTGCAGTCTGAAATAGATTCTTATGTGGTAAATATTCACTCTTCAGTTTGATTTTAAATGCGTCAGACCCCCCCCCCCCCACGTTGGGGAGATCTCGGAAGACACTTTCATCTTTGCACTAAAATTCACACTGCCCCTATACTTGGCCAGCATGAATGGTGCCCTGAGGAAAACACTTTTTCTGCCCGTACTTATAAAGGGGAAAATAGAAATTATCGATATAAACTTTAATTATACATATATTAACTTTCAAAAAGCTGAAGGAAAACGATCGCTGATCTGAATAAGGAAAAATAAAGAAAGCAATAGATTGCATTTTGCTCATCATAAAGTAGAAAGGACACATTCTGGTACTGCAAACCAGAGTTGTATCGTTTTTAACCGCCCTGGTCAATATAAATTTTGACCACTGAAATTCAATTTATTTAATACCAATAAATACTTTTTTACTATCATATGCTCAAACTAAGTTAACATTGTTAAAAACGTCATAATATAAATAAAGTAACAATAAACACCAAATATAAAAAAAAGTCCCAACATAATATAACAAAGATGCAACAAAAATGTTTTAATTATTTTTTTAAACAAGCTCTTATATAATTTATGTTGAATTTAAAAAACAATTACAAGTAACAAGTTTTGCTGTCGTCTCTAAATTTAGACAGTTTCATAATTTATTTTGGACTAGTCTAAATTTAAATATTCTTTCTATTGATGAAGAGCTAGCACAACAATTCATTAGATGTAATGCGAATTCAACAAATTTTATATCGATGCTTTCAATCTTCTTCATTACTGTCCACCAGACATCAGGTCCAATTGTATCTTTTACACTTTCAGAAAAATAGGATTTTGGGTATGGTGAGGATTCTGCTTGAAATGCAATCACAAGAGGCAAGAAGGTAGGACCAATATTATCATGCAACCACTGTCTTGCTATTTCTTGCTTTTCTTCATCGATACCTTCACCCATGTAAATGGGATTCAGAATACGTGCCAGAAAATGAACCACGGTAACACTTTCATTAAATCGAGACACTATCACATCAGAATATGTTTCAAGATCTTTCTCTTTTAACAATCTTAATCATTCGTCACATACATCAGATATAGTAGCATCTTCTTTTTGAAGTTTATCTACAGCAAGGGAAATAGGCATTTATTCCTATTTCTCTCTTATCAACTTGTAAGTTGATTTTGTAAGTGTTTCACTTCCTTGTATATGCCTACGTTAATGATTTTAACAAAGTTATCATCAATATCATCTACAATTTTCATGTAGAAATCTCTGTTTTTAAGAAAAGTTGTCAAACATTCAATCTGACTGTTCCACCATGTTTCCCCTGAAAGTTGGGGTTTAACGGATGCCTGATATTCAGACGGGTAACCTTAAGGTCGGTGGTAATTTCGGAAATATTTCTGGACTTCAATAACATGTTTCATTATTGAATTAGCTCTTTTTGAAGTAATATCTTCTCCTACAAGATTCAAGTAATGTGCTGCGCAACCATAAGATATAAATTCATCTCTTCATGCATTTTGAAAATCTGCTCTCATGCCTTTAATCTTGTCATCGCTATCACTTCCAAAACTTCTTACTTTACAAGAGAACTTTTTTCTACTGCTTCTTTAGCATCAGTTGCTAGGTTTAAACAATATGGGGCATCTTTTTAGATGATCCTGTATCAACAGCTGAAAGGAAGAATGATTTTTTCCCTGTTGACACACAATTAACAATAATAGGACAGCTATGGATGTTGTTCCACCCATCTTGCATTAAAGTTAGTTTTTCCATGAAGCTCTATTTGTATTGTAGACATAGCTTCAGAGCGAACTGTATCTAAAAGATCATCAGGCGACTCATAACCAGGTTGTAATTTCGAAATCATACTTTTAAACCATTCATATCCAGCTGTGTTGAAAGGTATATTGCATGAATAAAAATACTTTGTTATATGTATATCGATCTTCTTTTGTCTTGCTGTCACAAATTTTCTTATACTAGGTTGTTTTGTTTTACTTAGAATACTTGGATTCTGAAGATGATCATTAGTACTCACTCTAGTTTGTTCGGAATTAAATAAACAAATACGCTTTGATTGTGAGAGGGATCTATTATCTTCATCTAGCAATTGTTCTTCAGCATACAACCTGTTATTTATATTTTTCTAGATGTCTTTTCAACCTCATTACTTTTGCACTTACAAGTTGAAAACATCCTTTGCATTTCTGACTTAAAATCTTTACACTTGAAGAATTTTCAGTTACCTCTTCATAAAAGCCCAGACAGGATCTACTACCTTTACTGTTATTCAAGTTACTCATAATACTGTATTCCCACAAAAAAGTATTGCAAAAACAGTAAACAGATATTATATCACAAAAAAAAAGAATGCTTAGACAAACCAGCTACAAAATGACCATGTGGTTATGGAGCTGCACCCTGCAGTTAAAAAGCCATGAGTTATAGTTAGAAAACCGAACTTAGATATGGTTACAGTTAAAACAAAAATATGACTGCAGTTAAAACATAATTATGAACTACTAATAATTTTGATTGCAAACCACCATATTGTTTGTTCTGATTTTAAGATTTATGTTTTAACTGCAACTCATATTTTATATTTAACTGCAACTCATGTTTTATGCTTTTAACTGCAACTTACGCTTTATGCTTTTAACTGCAACTCATGTTTTATGTTTTTAATTGCAACTTGCTTATATTTTTACAATTGCATGGTTCATTTTTCAATTTCTAACTTTCTTATTGTATAAGCATATTTTATTAATGAGCCTTGGAAACTTGTCGGTGCATTATTTATTAAACTACATTGTTATTTTCATTATTAAATTTATTGCAAAGAAAATTGCTAAAATTAAGACTGTTTCTTAAAACTAATTTTAACAGTTTTGGACGGTTAAAACCACAACATATCCAGTGTCCCAGTCAAAATCAGTTTCGACCAGTTAAAATTACAACCCTGCTGCAAACACTTATAAAGCGCCCCCTCCGGATACATTGAAGCCTCCTGTCACTTGTGGAGAAGAAAGGATAATGTGCAAAACAAGAAATAACCCAGTAAAAAATATCCTTTCTACAAAGAAAAGATAAACGGAAAAGTTTCTGTGTTTGATTTTATCAGAATTGTTTAATATATATTAATCAGGCATGAGATTCTTCCACGGATCCGCAATTTTCCGCTTTTTTTTTTTTTTAGTTTTTGGAGATTCTGCGGTTTTTTGTTTTTTATCTTCAATTTTCTGCCTCGGAATTTTTTTTTTTTCCTTTTTTTTTTTTGCACACAAACGCTGCAAAACTAGGTTCGTTCACGCTGATGACTGATGCACTGAAATCGCGATGTTGGAGCCAGCACAACAGCCAGTACAATTCTTTCCAACAGCATTTTGACATTCCTAACTTCATGACTTCGGGCTGCGTATTATAAGATGTTTTTTGTAGTAAACTTTTAAACCTAGATTTTTCAAGAACAAAGATCGGAGCAACGCTGATACTTGCTTTTTTTTATATAAAGGAAGTCATGTTTTATCCCAAATCGCACATCTAAATGCAAAAGTAGCATTCTTCAAAATAGCGGAAGATTTTGAGTTTCCTTTTAATGCAAACGAGTAAACATTTTGTTAATTAAATTATCGCTTATTTTTATGTTTCCTCAATGCCATGTGTTGCTGAAATTTTGCGGTAATCCTTTTGCATCTGCTTTCAGTTTAATATATTTCTTATTATTTTCTCATTAGCGCACAATACAAAGCCTACTAAGAAAATATACAAAGCAATTTTTATGGAATATGATTTTTTATTGCATCGGCACATTACTCAGGGTGCGTATCGGTGCTTACAAGTGCTTATATTTGAAAATAAAATGTAAGGGCCCTTATAAGTGCTTACTTTTCCTTAAAATGTTTAGTTTCCCCCGAGCAGAAATCCAACGTTAGTTTACTCATCGGATGCATAAAATGGCGTACCGACTGCTAAACCAGCTGGCCCAGATCGCCATTCATAGTCAAAATGAAAAAAATATTTGTCTATGAGTGAAGAAAATATTGCAAAATTGGCGTGTTAAAACGCGTGTTAGCGCCGATGCTTCCGAGACATTTTTATTTTTGGTTCTGTAAATCCGCCATGTTTGGTCGTGTTCCAAAATTCTGCATAGCGTTGGTGCTGAGCTTGCCAAATTTGAGGTTTGGTACTGCATACTTGCCAAGTCCACTGTTTTTAACGGGAGACTCCCGTTTTTTGCGTTTGTCTCCCGATCTCCCTTTTTTTATAATTTTCGCTTTAAAATAAATAAACGAAGCTTCAATATTTTTTTGCTCAATAGACAGCGCTCGTAATCGCAGTTACTCGCCGAGTAGTTTTCATGTGATTTTCCCGTATTTTGCTGAAATTTCGTATTTTTGAAAAGTCAAACTTTCGGTTCCGCGAATATTCGTAATTTTGGAAATTTTTTTTTCTTCTTTAAATGAGAAAATCTTGAAGTAGCATGAGTAGATACTTGCTTCAGGAAACTTTTACAAATTAGCAGTAAAACTTCCGCATTTTGTCTTTCATATGCTTTCAAGCGTCAGTCCCGATTTTTTTTGAAATCCGATTGCATCCGCTTCGGTAAAAGTCCCTAGTTCTTGTGTACTATCTCATTCCATCTCTTGGACATCAATAACTTCTGGTTTACCATTATTTTTATTATTTTTTACGATTTAGCATCTGTAATAGAGGATTTGCACTTCTCATTTTGCCACACCCACTCGAAATTTCAGTGAAAAATTTTAGCCCTTTTTAAAAAAAAAATTAGTGATTCTATTAGTTAGTTATAATGATTAATATTGCATCTTTATTAATAATCTTGTTTTAAAAATATTTTTTTTGCATAGAATTTTTTTTTTTTTCCTTCAACTTAGCATTTGAGTTTTTTCCTTTTTGGGAGTCATTATGTATTGTTACAAAATAGATAAAGAACATCTCTTCCTATTATTATTCAATATATAACTAAAAACTGGATAATTCAAAAGAAATATTTTGAGATAATTTGTTAAGTGCACACCAGACGTGGTCGTGATATTTTGTTTGAATTGTTGTGGTGTAGATTAAAGTGTAGCTAGTAAGTATTTGGGAGAACTGGCTTTTTATAATTGACTAAATCTAATTCTTGGGATTTTGTGCATTCATTTTTTTGCACAGTAATGCATTTTCTGTAAAGTGTAACCAAGGTTTGTCCAATGCTGTCAAATGAAAATCTATAGAACACCCTATTGCTCATAAAAAATAGTTTTGCTGGAAAATATTTCGATCAAGCATTTGATGATAAAATTTTATCAAATACTGCTGTAATGAACATTAAATTTTTTTATTTGTAAGTCAGTTTAATTGTTCATTTTGTATGTGTGTGTGTGGGGGGGGGGGGGGTCATTGAAAAAAATCTCGTGTTTTTTCCCGATCCAAGGTTGGCAAGTATGGTACTGTACATGATATTGCAGTGGCTCAACAAGGGGGTCATAGTAGGCCGTGTCCCCTCTCCCCTCGCTGAGTGATTTGCATTTTTTAAAAATAATTTTTATCAATATGCATTTTCACAATATGCATCTTGAGAAAATAAAGTTCTATTTTTATCAATAAATCACTAAATATTGATGTGAGGGGGATCTAAATTTATAAAAAAAAAAAAAAAAAACTTAAGATTTAAAAAAATTCTCAGCAGTGCTACATTATGTTACTCAGAAAATTACATTATTTCTCCCCCCCCCCCCAATAAAGAATATATATATATATATTCATTATATTAAGTTATATTATCAGAATATTACTTTCAATAACTGCAATTTATTACTTTATTGTACATTTTTGATCAGTGTTTTTTAGTTAATACTACAATTAAACAGGCTCTATAAGCAATGCATCTGTTAAATAAAACTTATTTGTTTTCCTTATGTAGTGCAAAGCCTCTCTTATCTTTTTTGTTAGCTATTTCTGTTAGAAGTATATAATTTTGTCAAGTCGTGTTTTTTCCTCTAAATTATGCAAGTAATAATGTATATGTGTATACTTAAACATGTGCTTATTTTTTTCTGAAAATGTGCTTACAAAGTGCTTATAAGTGCTTACTTTTTGAACTAAAATGTGGCTACTCACCTCCCCCAAAATATACTACCCGCAGATAATACTTCAGAAAATATGTTAATTGAGTTTCAATCTTTTTGCATCTGATTTTTATTTCCTAATTGACAGACAGAAAAAAAAGGGAAAAAAAATAGCTTGTTGAGCAGAAATACAAAAGTTTTCTTGCAACCCCTGAATTTTTGCCTTCAATTTTTAAAAGATTTAGCGCTATTTTTTGAGATTTGAGAATGTCTGCAAACTGATTGATTGAAAGAATTGACAGTTATTTAAAACTTCCACTCTTATTAATTTGCAGTTCCCCACTACTTATAAAATCATACAGTAATAGAATGCATGCAAGAATGAGAGCTCTAAAATGTAAAGATATGAATAACAAGAAAATTGTATCAACAATCCATGAGCACAAAGTTTGAACACCACATTTTATTTTAGAAAAATTTTTAGTGTGAATGAACCTTGGTATAAGCACTCTTCTTCATTATTGCTTATGAAAGAACTGTCAGCATTTGCAACAAATATCATAAATGTAGATGAAAAACAGCAGTATGATTTAGAAGTGCATAAATATCATAGGTATTGACTCTCTTGCTGAGCCATTTAAAAGTGACACTATTGATGTTTGGTGGATGAATGTGAGGAACTTTTTGAAATATCATTTACTGTCCAAATTGGCACTAGCCTTTCTTACGTGCTTTCATGGCCCTCAAGTTGAATCCAGTTTCAGTTCCATGTGAACAATATTATTACCCCACAGACCAGTAGGCTAAATGTTTCAACTTTCAATGCCATTCAAGCTATCAAGTACGAACTGAATTTAAAAAAAAAAAAAAAGAAAAATCATTTGTTATATTTTTTTTTTTTGGATAGATTTTCTTAAAGAAAAGTAAATTCTTATTTTTGTAAGAATATGAGAACATCTTGCAAAAGATATATCAAAGAAAATCAGTACAACAGTCTCATTAGGGGAAAAAGATTGAGGAAAAAAATACTGTAAAAATTAAAGCATTATCTAAAGTGGCAGCAAAAAAAAAAAAAAAATACTGCTAATGCTATGAAAATGTAAATGAGCAAACACATGGACAGAACAAAACAAAAAACAAATGAACCAATCTGCTCAAAAGAAAAATGAAGGAAAAATTCAGGTGCAGCAACATCAATTAGAAGAAGCTAGAAACATTTCCTCAAGCACTAAAAGTAGTACAATGGTTAATGCTACCCACATAAATTTTCAGATGCAAATTACTAAACTCAGACCACCATTAAGAAACAAAAACAGAAAATTAAAATAAGTAAACCCAGTTTAACCACAAAAGAAATGTATGCTGTTAGATCCTACCTGAAAAATTCTTGTCAATAAAATTTTGAGCTTTTTTTGATTAAAAAAAAAAGAAGAATAAAGTTATTTTTATGCTCCTGTTATTTTCAATAAAACTTTATTATTTTTTTTAAATTCAGCTATGGGAGTAAATTAAAAAATATTTTTATAATGCATGACATAAACAGATTAAATGCATGAAAATCTATTGGATTGAAAAAAAAAAAAACTTATTTTGAGCATTTAGTCTCTTAATATAACTGAACTTTTGATCACGCATTTTTCCTCTTTTTTCATCTTTCTTCAATCTCATGCCTGATTAATGCTAAAATGAAATTAGATGAAGTTTTGATGCATCATTTGTAAAACTAAATAGTTTAGATACTATTTTTTTTTTGAGGTAAAAACTATTGTTTGCTACTTAAAAAGATGCAGTCAATATTAATGGTCAATGCACCCCTAGCGCCTGCTCCTCACAGAATTCCGAGCTTCCAAATCGTACTTTTCACACCATTATTTATTATAAAGTTAGCAAATAATAACATTTTTCATCATTATATGTTTAAATTTTCAATTTTCATAATCTTGATTTTTCACAAGAATCTCTGTAACATTCACAAAAAAACGAACTGTTGAAAAATGCTGGATAGACCCCTGATTATTATTTTTGTTTTGAAATGTTTTATCAAAATAAGATTCATTATGATAATTCATATTTCATTCACAAAGATTCAATTATTCTATATATTTTTAAATTTTTTAGCCACAACTAATGAGTTTTATCAAGTAAAAACGGAAAAGTAATAGGAAAAAAATTAACCGAAGGGTAAAAAGTAGTTTTTTATTTGAGCTTTTTTGCACTTTAAAAAAAAATCTTTTTTGCTGATCATGTTTACAATAGTCTTGATAATGCAAGGTGGATGGGATCAGAGCTATCTCGAACTATCGAAAGCTCAAATTATAGAAATAACAATTTTATGGAAAAGTTAAAGGGAGTAAAGCAAACTTTAAATTTCAGTATCGTATATTTACAGGAAAAACATACTTCATACAGTTAAATGATTGAAAGTTAACTATATTTTAAAATAATTGTTTTCTGTTTGAATACGCTGCTCCTTTTTCATGCAGCAATATTACGCCATCGTCTGAGGAGCATATTGTCTGCTGCAGTAGCCTCAGGCTGTTGCTCCACGTATAACAAGAGGTCTCTTGGGCAACAAGCAGTTCGCTGTGACTTATTAGCAGTGTTGAAGAATCTGTTGTGCTTTGCTCCCCACTGTCATTTTGAACTGCTGGAGCATTGGTAATTTCAATCATGCAGCATCTGTGAATTCCACTTGTTTGTTATCATTTATCCAATCTTCTACAAAAGCACTGTCGGTGTTTTCACACTCCAGGAGTTTTTTAAGCAGTTGAAACAAAGGCAAATCATCTTCATCAATTACTTCATTACTTTCTATACTCTCATTCTTTAATATTTTGTTCTGTGGTTTAGATAGTGTGTTGGATGTAATTTTGTCCCATGACTCGACCACCCAATATATAACGTCCTTTACAGTAATTTTTTTCAAAGCTCAAAAGATAGTTTCTTGGCTTGTAGAAGAAATTGCAGAAGTATGGGACAATACTTTCTCCTGTAAACATTGCATTACACCTTGATCTCCCCCCACTCCTTAAAATCCGTCACTGATCATTGCCGCAAAGGATTGAAAAGATACAGTTGATTATAATTAAAAACAATCAAAATTAATTTTGAAAAATTAGATTATTTTAACATTATTGTAACAGTTAAAAGAAGGAAACAAAAGGACCTTTTATCAGTTCTGTGTGTAAAATGCTAATCTGTTATAAATTCTGCACTTGAAACTGCTATTGAAAGGAGATGCAATGTCTTTCATCATATGTCAACATACATATAGCAACATTCAATCATGTTTACATTTTAATGCTCATTTATGTTTCCTTAATGTGAAAATTTTTATTACTGTTTACTTGCAAAGTTTCTTTATTATTTTCTCCTTATGGACAAAAAGTAATGGTGCTCAGTGGCTGTATAGGGAGGGGTCATTCCATGCCAAATCAACCAGTCACTCAACCTGACCACTTCAGATTTCAATGAAAATTTCAGGGATCATTCTCTCTGATGATAGGAATAAGAATATCTCTTTATAAATTTTTTATATCAATTCGTTTTCATGAAATTAATTTTTCAAATTTTGAAAAATTGCCCTTTTTTATCTTACATTAACATTTTAAATCTTCAGTTTCTCAAGTTCTATAAGAGATAGAGATGTTTCTGACCCCTCATTTTAAAGATAATTTAATTAAGGTTTAATTTGATATGCAACATTATTATATTTGGTAAATAGAAATTTATATTTTTAAATTTAAAATTTAAAAAATTTTTAAGATGGTGTTTTTAAAAAATTTTGAAAAAAATATATGTTTTTTGCAATAATATAATCTTAAAAATCTGAAATTTTTAGAGTGGGATCTCAATGGGATCAGGAGTTAAAATTAAAAAACTATGATATATTTTGCCTTAAATGCTACATACTTCTATATTATAAGTAAAAAATTGATTGCACTTACAAGGTATTAAGACAAAAAATTTTAGATTTTTATCTTATATTCAACATATACACTATATTAATACAAAGTGAAGCATGAAAGAAAAGGTATAACAGTGTAAAAGTGTTTTACCTGATTAAATGAATACTTTTTTAATAGCACTAATAGTTATGACAGTTCAGTTCCCTTTGTTCTTTAAATTAATAAATAATTTATTGTTTGCCTTTTTGGTTTCAGAGTCTGTAAGTCGATAAACTCTTCCTGTAGCAGTTGTAGGATCAACTTTTGCTAAAATGTCACTTTTATGCACCATTAGTATGTCGGTAAATTGGGGGTATTTGAAAGATGGAGAAGGACCATGTGGTTCCAAAAAACTAAGTTTTACATTATCTCCTTCAGTTCCTAATACACAAGCTAACCACCACTTATCTAAATATTGGCATGTAACAAAGCCAACAATTTCAGTTATGTCCAGATCATCATAAGTATCACAAACTGAAATTACTTCTACACTTGACTCCACTGAAAATGAATAGCTTTTCAATAAAATTTTTGTTTCACTCACAGGACTGTAACTGTGAAATTGTCGTGTACCCTTTATTGTTCTTGCTGTTTCCAATCTACTTTTCAAGATTCTTGCTTCTGCCTCATATTTATCTGTAGTGGAGTACAGAAAACTCGTGTTGACAATGTTGTCTTTAGCCCAGTTATAAAGTTGGCGAGGGGTCATAATTTGATCATTGTAGACCATACGCAAGCTGGCCAATGCTGCTAATATTTTGACAGTACCTCCAACACCATCACATGCATTTTTTCCATGTGATGATGCGAAAAAATTCCAGTCTGCCTTGATGTCAAAATCTTTCTCATGATGGCAGAGATTGAGAAAGTTTGATTTATTTTTGTATTGCGATGCTGCTCCATCTGAGAAGTAATGAAGTTTTTCGGCTTTATGGGGCAAATTCTGTTTAAGAAAATGAATCATATGGCGTTGAAATGAGTGAACAGCAATGGTATCATGCATCATACAATCAGAAATAATAACTAAGCTCGGGTGCAATAACTTTTTAGTATCCTTATCTACATAGTATATAACAAATGGATGTATTGTCACTTGAGCATTGTTCCAATGAAAGCCTTGTGCAGAATCTTGAAGTATAAATGCATAATTTTCTGAAAAATCACAAAGTACAATGCATTGGTTTTGAGGTAAGTTTTCTGTGAGGTGCTGCAAATAAGAAGATTGTTGAGTGGCAATAAAAGAGTGTTTTAAAAGTTTGCCAAAACTCTGAAAAAAATAATCCAAAAACTCTTCTGTTGATTTTGTAATAGTTTCTAGAACACATTTGTTTTCAATTTGCATCCATTGTTTGAAACTTACATTTTCAATGCTATTGAGTTCAAAAGCTTCTTCAAACCGAGCTTTCAAACTATCACTTCCTGGGCAATTATCACAATTTGCAAAGTAACATTTATGTGTTGGTGTTTTGCAGATCATGTGTCTTGTTACATCTTTATATGTTTTAATTGTGGGCTCACTATTTGTTAACTCGGGTATTTTACACTGAGCCATCATTAATTTGGCATTTTGATGTGCTGTACACACACACACAGAATGTGTTCCACTGTTCCCAGGAAGAACACAATGTCTGGGGCGAAGCTTACAAAATTTAGAAATTCCAATTTTTTTATCAGGGTAACGCTCCTTAAAAAGTTCATATAATTCTCTTAGTGTACTTAAAATTAAATACTTTTGAACATGTACACGTTTACCATCTTTTTTTATTGAAACAAAGTCTTTTTTACCAGGCATTTGACGACTAACCTCATCATTTTCATAGAAATCTTTAACTAGGGTTATCGTTGTACAATCTAAAGTTCTTCCAGGTTTGGGGTCAGGAGATGACATTATACCTTTTTCCTTTAATAGTTTTTTTGCCTTTCTAGCAGTAAAGTTACATACTCCAAATTCAGTTTCAATTTTTTTTAGAGTCCAACTTTTCGGAAGTGTAGTTAGAATTTGCATTTGAATATTTTTTTCTGAAGTAGTTTTAAACTTTTCTTTCAACTGATTAATCATTTCACTGTCATAATTTTTTGCTGTGTCAGATTTGGAGTCACCAGTACTTGGATTTAAATTTAATACTTTTGTTCTAAGGGCTTCTGTCACTTTTCTAATTTTTGCTTCTGGGTATTTTTTTTCAATCAAACGTTTTGCTTTTATAGGCGTTTCTTCAATAGCTGTCAAGCTTTTGTTTAATGCTTCAAATGCTTCTAATTTCTGTGGAGATGACAATGGATTTTGAGCTGGTAGTTCAAGAATATTCACATTGTCTTGTGATTCTGGGCTATCTGAATGCAAGTCTTCTTCCTCTGTTAGACTTACTGGAAGTTTTAGAATAGCTTTACGACACCCATCACATATCTTGTCAAATTTATGTAAATTTGTATTATGTCTCAAAATAGTTTCATTTACAGATCTCAAGTTTTTCTTGTAATAATCATGACCAGGCTTCTTAAATGGGTTACAGCAATATCCTGAAAAGGGTTTTGATGTACTGGGTTCAGCCATATTTTCATAAAGTCAATAGTAGAAAAATCAAAATCCAAACAAAAAATTAAATTTTCTGAAACAACACATTTTATCTTGCATAATAATAGGCATAAAAGGCTAAACAGAATTGACTGTATTTTTTAGACTGCAGAGAACCTCATTATTCAAAACAAAAATGTCAGAAATAATTAAATGTATTTCTACAGAAATATAAAATATTAATATTGCTTCCACTTAAAATATTTAACTTATAAAAATCATATATTTATCACTGCTAACAACTAGCTGTTCATTCACTGAAATCTCAAAGGAAACTAAACAAAAGTTTAATCAGGGAGGGCATGAGTCACATGTTTGCAAGAGTATATGAATCAGAGAAGTTGAAATTGTTTATGTCAGAACATCTGTCATTAGCAGGTGCAATTGATTTGATTATTTATGCACAATGATTCATGCTACCATCAATTTGTTTGGAGTATACTAATTCATTTTCTAAAATAGATCCTAATGTAAACTGATTAACCTACAGTGTCAATGTTTTTATTATTACTTAGAAAAGTTGGAGGCAGCAA
Organism: Octonoba sinensis; assembly: GCA_038502835.1. Classification (NCBI taxonomy): domain Eukaryota; kingdom Metazoa; phylum Arthropoda; class Arachnida; order Araneae; family Uloboridae; genus Octonoba; species Octonoba sinensis. The sequence continues at coordinate 148,664,424 of CM076598.1, forward strand.
TGCAAAAATATTTAGCATTTTAGACTATGCATACCAGTTTTTTAATCATAACTCCTGATCCCATTGAGATCCCACTCTAAAAATTTCAGATTTTTAAGATTATATTATTACAAAAAACATATATTTTTTTCAAAATTTTTAAAAAACACCATCTTAAAAAAATTTAAATTTTAAATTTTAAAAAATAAAATTTCTTTTTATTAACTATAATCATAATGCATATCAAATTAAACCTTATTAAATTATCTTTAAAATGAGGGGTCAGAAACATCTCTATCTCTTATAGAACTTGAGAAATTGAAGATTTAAAATGTTAATGTAAGCTAAAAAAGGGCAATTTTTCAAAATTTGAAAAATTAATTTCATAAAAACGAATTAATATAAAAAATTTATAAAGATATATTCTTATTCCTATCATCAGAGAGAATGATTCCTGAAAATTTCATTGAAATCTAAAGAGGTCAGGTTGAAAATTGAAAAATATTGGTTGATTTGGCATGGAATGACCCATAGTTGTTGTAAAACAGTATAGTGTTCAGTTTATATAGCTGTCAATTTTTAAAAATTACTAATCAGGCCCGCCATTTAAAAATTTTCCTGTGGGGGGAGGCAAAGGGTATGTATAAACTCTATGTAATTGCATTAAAAAAAGAAAATACATGTACACATATAAATACATTATAATTTCCAGGGAAGAATCGACCCCTGTAAATGACTGGTCTGTTACTAATGTGCGCATTTTATGACTTCTTCGAACCGCATTTACCTCCATGAAGCCAATATAAACCGACAGGGGTCAGGAATGGGCATTTGCCTTTCCATGGCTTTGAGAAATATAGTGTATTTTTATCAATGCATGTTTTTTTATGTAATAAAAAGAATATACCCCTTGCCCCTCACTAGAAAAATTCAAAATGGCAGTCCTGATAAGGAAAGCTAAAAGCTTGGGTCTGACTCGGGGCCCTGTGGTAACGTATTCAAGAGTTGTAGTCATTGCTTTGGAACTGAGGAGGGGAACTTGTTATTGTGTCACAATTTCTGACACACAGCCTGTTGGCCAGCTAAGAATTCCCTAATTTTTCCCTTCTCTGTAAAAGAACCGGCAAATCCTTCCAAACCCCTACAGTTGCCCTAACATTTCTCAATACAGCTTAGGAGTCATTCATAAATAATGTCACGCTTCGAGGGGGATCAAGTTCAAGAAAGTGACAGTTCGTGACAAGGCCGTAGCCAGAAATTTTCTTTTTTTTTTGGGCTGACTTTGAAACACTAGTGTAGGGGAAAGTTTCCGGGAAGAATATATGCTACATTGCGAACATTTTTGGGTTTTGGGGGGGGGGGGGCCCCCCCTTCTGGATACGGCCTTGGTTCGTGATGAGGGGATGGGGTAACAAGAAGTTTGACATTGCATATTTTGATTTCTATAAAAATATTTAAAATCAGCAAATTTAACTTATTTTATGCTAATGTAATATAGCATGAAATGTGACAAAGGAAGGATACTTAGTGAAAAAGGGGGGGGGTCAAATATATTGAAAAAAGGTGTGACATCATTTATGAACGGTCTCTTAAAACCCCGGTTTTAGAATGTCAATTTAAGAAACTTTTCATTTTAAGAGCAACCGAACGCCCCTCCCCCTATGCTCTTACCCCTGATGACACACTAACGATAACCTTGAAATGCATTTGTAAAACTTAACTTTCTAAAAAATTTGGGGAACATCCCCTTCCCACCCCCGTTTCCCAAACGTCATCAAAATCAGCGTACCATTTCGTTTTCTGCAATTTCCGGGAGAAGTCCCCTACCCTCCCCCACCCCGTCACATCACCAAAAATATACTAAAATAACGCACATTTCCGAAGATAATCCCGAAGATCAGCTTTCCCAAACAGCTCTATAAATACAGCATTTAGCTGCGAATTTATCACTTAAATTTCAAAAAAGTTCGAGAAATGTGCCCCCTCCCTCCTAACGCGACCAAAGAGTTTAAAACTACGACGCTCATTGTTCAATTTCAAAGTAATGCCCCTTAACCCCCCCCCCCCTAACCCTAATAGCACCACCCAAAATTGAGTTTTCAAGATTTCAATTTCGAAAAATTTCTGTCACTTTTCTTTTTGTTAACATGATAAAAATAGCCTCAATTTCTATTCCTTATATATTTAATTCTAAAAATTTTTAAGGAGAGATCCCTCCCCCTTTTTTCCTCGGGAAAAATAGCCTAAACTAACGTTCTCAGGAGGTCCCCTTTCCTAACATCTGCAAAATTCAACACAAAACTGCGATTTTTGCATCTAAATTTTGAAAACTTTCAGAGAAATTTTATGAACCTGTTCCCCTAATGTCTCCAGGGATAGCTTAAGAATGTTTTTTGAGGATTTTAATTTGGAAAATTTTCTTCAAAAGAGTCCCCCTTTTCTCTAGCACTTCAATTAAAATAAACTTTTCAATGTAAAGAGTTATGTAACCACATCTAGATATAAAGCAATTTTTTGCAAATCAAATAAACATGTTGATTAAAAAAAAATGCATTGCTTTTGAAATGACCCTTACTATATACGTTAATTTATTTATCCATCTGTTTGTTCTCCCCCGCACTCCCGTCCTCTTAAATTTGTTTCTAGCAATGACTTCCTCTTAAGTAAGAAACTATCCGCCTTTGTTAGCTACTCGCATACATAGCCATTTTCGCAATCACTTGACTATGAGTCATCCAAATGTATTTATTACCCAAGAAGAAAATCATCGAGACATTCATTCGGTTCTATCTTCCGAGAAGTAAACCAATCAAGATCTCGGGATGTTCGACTTCTCGAGATGTTCGACTTCTCGAGATGTTCAATCGAGTTCTCGAGATAGTCGTCTTAATCGAGTTCTCGATTATTATCACTTGATTATGCCCATCACTAGTACTGCGTACCACAAAACAACAGGTGCATGAATAGACAAATGCTGACTAATAAAACTTGTAAACTCCGTTTCCGACCGCAAATGAAGTTATTTCCTCCCCTTCTGGTCACCCATTAAAATGTTGTAACGATGGGAAATAGAAGTGACTGCTTACCTCCCTTAATTTCCACTGTTCATTGTTCGTTTCCGCTTTGCGTATCTCACCGGCCCGCAAGTGGCCTGTAACCCTTTTAGGATCCCAAATAACTGTCTACTGAGTTCCATCATAGTTGAGGATACCCCCCCCCCCCTTCATTAATTCACAAGTGTAAACTTGTTGGGTATGTACAGAAAACTTGAAGCTGGAAGCTGGGTTACATGGAAAGGACTAAACAGTTATCACCAGATGATGGGCAGAAGAAAAAAGTGGGAAGTTTCTCTTGCAGAATTAATAACTCGGCAGTCCATCGAGAACAAAAGAGGCAGACGGAAGCCTAGAATTTGAAAGGCTACCATGTGGCTGGAATTCTTTTTGCATAAGAGTTTATCATTGTTACTCATTATTTTTTTTAACTTACAATAACAAAGTGTTGCTGAGCAGAACAGTTTATTTCTTTCAATTAAGAGTTGTTTTCTCTTTTTGTTTAGGACTTGTAGCATTTTATGCATATTTTCCTGCATAATTCAAGTACAGTCAACTCTCTCAAATCCGCGGACCCAAAATCCGCGAACGTCTAAAATCCGCGTAAGATTTCTGATGTAAACAGTGAAAACTTAGTCAAAAAAACTAATTTAAAAACTTGGTGAAAAAATTAGAAATTTCTTATATTTTCAAACCTAATAGCATTTTTTAACTTGAAATGTTCACAATAACTCACATCTGCCTTTTATACATTGAAAACAATGTATATTTAGCTTATTTTGATTGCCACGTGTCATGCGCGATAATAGCATTTTGCTGTAATTGGAGATCAATCTTTTTGCATCGGTTTTCGGTTTGCGATATTTCTTATTATTTTTTCATTAGTACACAATTCAAATTGCATTCAACAAAAATATTAAGCTATTTTGAAGGATAAATTTTATATTTGCATTGACTTTATGGTGCAAATGTTCTCCCGCCTTGACCTAGTTAATGAAGACAATTTTGGTCGCTAACGTGACGATCGGCAATGAAAAATTTGGTCACCATTTAAAATTTTTTGATAGCCAGTAGGCGAGTGGCGACCACCAACCTGCACTTTTACAAAGTAGTTGTATGTAAAAATAATCATTTAAAGTTCACATATATATACATTGTATCTAATTTTTACAAATTTTCTTTCTTTTCCATCACTCTTTTATATATTCATGCCTGTACAATTAGTGGTTTATCAAAACATTTTTTAAGTAATAAGTAAAAAGGTTAATGCAACATTATCACCTCGCAAAATGCGTACACATATCAATGACCCGAAATCCGCAAAATTCTAAAATCCGCACAACCCTTGGTCCCAAGCAGTGCGGATTTTGGAGAGTTGACTGTATATTAATTTGAAAAACGTTTTTTTTTTTCAAGTAATGTTTAATGAATGATACAATCTTTTGATGATGATGATGATTATGTAAAGTGGAAATTTCGACTATCATGCATTAATATTTTAAAAATTTCTTTTAGGAAATGGGTAGAGTACACCCAAACATTGTGTATCAACTTTCGGGTAGGGAACATGGAAACACTAAGGCATCAAATGAGTTGCAGACGTTTGCTGAACACAAAGCTGCTGCTTCAATTATGAAAGAAATGGTAATGAAATAGTTTTTGAAAACTTTAACAATTCTGGGTTCTTGCTAATTTTCTCTTTTTAGTTCTAATGATTTCAGTGGTGGCGCCAGAGATTTTCCGACTGGGGGGGGGGGGGCAAGCCTCCCCGACGGGGGGGAAAGCAGGTCCTTATATATATAGTATAGGACTCCAAATTCGGAATCCCGAAATCCGGAAGACCCAAAATCAGGAACTTTTCAAAGAAATCGGCAGCTGGGTAAAAAACAGATCGGGAAATATTTAGCTCCTTTTTTTGGAAAAAGAAGAAAAATAAAATGTAATGAACATGTTGAAGATTGGAAATGTGTAGTTTTCAAAAAAGTTATTTCGTGATTTTCTGAAAAGGATTCGTTTTTGCGTTTAGAGTTTTTATTAATTGTTGCTTTAATTCTGAGTAAATATCATTAACTTTTTAACTTTTCTCGAAATTTCATAAAATTAATTTTTGTAGAATGAGCTCTAAACTTCGGGCGATCGAACTTTCGCAAAATTGAAATTCGGCGTTTCTCGCATTTTCTCGATAGTCTGATTTTTTTACTGCACTTAAAATAGTAAGTGGCTAGAAAATATAAAATCCTATCAGAATTTGACGGAATTCTTTTCTTTTATTGCTTAATCAAAGAGGTTATTATACTCAAGGGATCTTTAAACAAGGGATAGTCGAGGGATCTTTAACATAATATGCGGCATGATGATAAGACATGGATACTTTCTGCATCTCATAAACCCATCGACTAAGGTCGGTTTTGAACCCACTAATTTGGGCATAAGAAGCCAGTGTCAAACCACCACCATGCCAACTTATTTTATTTTTCAATATTTAAATATGTAATCTATTTTGTGATTTTGTTTTTAGCAAAGTTTTTGCAATACATTAAGCCATCTTTCATATTTTTAAAAATCTAAAATTTGGATCATAATGTTGAAAATATTTTTGATAGAAAATAGTAGAATAATAATTCTTACAAGCAGAAATAGTGTCTATATGTGTTCATATGTGTGTGCAAAGGCAATGCACACTTTTAGAAGAGTGCGTCTGATGAAACTTTATCAAGTAAAACAGAGACATTTGTAAGAAATAATATGGAGTGTCACCTTGATTAGAATAAGCTTTGTTTTTCAAAAGCATTTTTGTTTTCATTACAAAATCTTCATACTTTATTTTAGTTATGTTTATTTTAATTTGTGTTTGACTTAAATCTTAGTACATGCTGTATAAAAAGAAAAATAAAAAAGTTCAATCATATAGATATGAATTTTGATAGTATTCAATTGTGCTATAAATATTTATCAAAATGTATTGTGTTAAAGACTTATAAAATACTTATTTTATCTGATTGATTTATAAATCCTTTTCTTTTCCCCTTAGCATATTAAATTTCCTCAATCCACTAGGTCTGCATTTTTAATGTCATTCAGTCCAGACTGGTAAGTTATTTTATTTTAACGAGTAGTATTTTCAACATGTTTTACTTATGAAGATCATGTCTAATCCCCTTGTAATCAGATCCTGACTAAGAACCTTTTCAGCCCCAAAAATTTATTATTCATTTTAACATTAAAAAAATTATTAAATTTACTCATTTTGGACCTAAGATGAGAATTAAAAAGAAAAAGAAAAAGTAATTATAATTACTATTATTGGGGGGATAGTATGCGATGATGCCATTTGGAATCGTTGCAACACAATAATTGATCAGAATATACAGGGATAAGACCAGGTCTGCAAAAAAGCCGGCCTTTTTAAAAAAAGACCAGACCGGCCGGCTTTTATTAAAAAAGACCGATCTTTTTTTTAAAAAAGGCCTATCTTTATTGGCCTTTTTCAATTAGACGCAATACTATTTACAATTTGCACCTAAATTATGTCAATTTATGTCGCTATTGTTAATTTGTGAACTGGAGCTTAAATCTTTCTTTTAATGGAGTTTATTTAAAATTAGGTTCAGAATTATTTTGTTACACAACCTGAATGTATTTTACAATACAGAATACAATTTTGGGGTTTGTGTGCTTAATTTTGTGAGACTCTCTCATTAAACCCTCTCCTTATATTATAGCTAGTACACAATCAATTTTTTTCAACATGAAAGGAGAAGGAAATTAAATGCAGGTTGGGGGAGAGAAATAGAGTTCGCGTCTTCTATAGTCGAGCACAATACCTTATCTTAATAAATATGAGAAGCTATTCTATTACAGATTCAAGTTCATACTTCTCACTTAAAATTGATTTTAACATTAAGAATTTAATTACTTTAAAATAATTCGGAATACTGAAGCAATAAAGAACTATGTTTATTAATTTTTTTCTAGTATACATTTGACACTACAAACAAAAAAGTTTCGCTCAAGGCGAAAAGAGTAAGAAAAACGGCGATTTGAAGTATTTTCTTTCTGTTAACAAAATATTTAACATAATCCTAATTAACTAAACTAGTGTTTACCTACAGCACTACTGATTTCAAAAATGTAAAAGAAGTTGCCTATGGTGAGTAGTTGGCTCGCTTTTATATAAGGAATTTTTTTTTAATACATATAGCATTAAAAATTTAAGATCAATATTATTCTAGTACAATTTAACATTGACCAGCAGGTCTGCTTCAAGATGGGCCGCTTTATTTTATGCAATTTATTTGGCAAATAGCTTTTAGTTTTATTAGGCTCAGAGAACTAGTTCTGAAAAGGCATAAAAAAAATTAAAGGTGCTTTAAAATATGCAAATGGTTATTAGTTAAAGACTAAGGCCAAATGATTGGTAATATTTAGTTCATATAGCAGTGTCAAATGAACTTTTGAATTCTTTGTGAAAATCTTTGAAAATAAATCATTTAAATTGTATTGAATCTAAATAAATTTCTAATAAGGAGCACTTTCTTTTTGTTTTTTTCCTGTAATGTATCATTCGGTTAAATAAGTTTCAATGTTATTTAAAGTATTTTGCTATTGCAGTAATAATTTGATTGTATAAACAATATAAATATAATTTTTCATTTAATTCTTTTTGGAAAAAAATGTAAAAACTTTTTTAAAATAAAATCGGTTTAAACCAAAAAAAAAAAAAATTGCCGGGCGGCTTTTTTGGCCCGGCTAAAATCCGACAGCCCTGGATAGAACAAATGCACCAAAACGGAATCTCTGCAACATCCTGCTTTGAAAGCAGCATTTTCAGACTTGATTAAATTGCACCAGCTTGCCACGAATTAGCCAAACAGTTTTCTGCATCAAAATGACTATCACTAAATACTTTTTTTGCCTTGATATTGAATGTCCAATAAGGTTCTTGCATTTTCTTGTTAAATTGCACCAGCCTGTGGTAAATTAGCAACTGCCACATCAGTTTTCTGCATCAAAGATACTGTCACTTAATACTTTTAACGAAAAACTTTAGGAGCTCACATTATTATTCTTTGGTTCAAAACATTACAAAAATTGTAATTGCACAGATGAGCTCAAAAATTTGCGAGCAAAAAGCAGACCCTTTTACAATATCATTAAGTTTGATAGTTAGGTTTTTGGATAAATTTGGCCGGAGGGAGCGACACAAGGCTTTTTCAACATCAAATGTAAAATTTTAACAAAAAATTGATCCAAAAGAATGAAATACTGTAATATTTATTGTAACTTTCTCCCTCCCAAAAATTTGTGATCTCCTCCACTCATAAAGCTTATTCTGCCATCCACTTAGAGGTTTGTATGTTAGCCATGTTCTAAGTAGTTTGATTTCTGCAGAATCTAATTCATTCATTATATTTTAATTTTTTGCATAACAAACAAATTAGTTTAAACTTCTCCATGCTTGAGCATAGTTGAGATCCATGTGGTGATTTTGAAGTTTATTTTCTTTTATTTACAATAATGGGTTGTTAACAAAAAATCCTCCTAAAATATTAGAATAATTTCCAATTTGGTTAAATTTTCTATTCCCTGTCGATACTTTGTATATTATTGATAATATTAAGTTTGTGAACATTAGGTTTTCAGATTTTTTTGTATTCCAGCACAAAAGTTGCTTCTACGCATGGAAATCATAAAGTTTATGTATCTGACATCGTAACTGGAAAAACCTTGCATACGTTAGAAGGTCATCCACGAACTCCTTGGTGTCTTGCTTTTCATCCCACATGCAATCAAATTCTAGCTTCTGGTTGTTTAGGTGGGGAAGTCCGTATATGGGACTTAAAAGTAAGAGTATTTTAATCTGAAATAAAATAAATCAGTTGAAAAGAAATTTCAATAATTTTTGGATCATGTAATTAAACATTGTCATTTCATAAATGTTTGTTGTTTCAGGGTGGAAGTGCAAAGTGGAAAGTTGGAAATGGGGATGTTATAGCATCCTTGACATTTCATCCTTTTCTTCAGTTAATAGTAATTGCTTCAGGGACTGCTATCTATTTCTGGGATTGGAAAGATTCTACACCTCATGCATGGTGTAAAACTAATTCTGAGTTAGAGAGAGTTAGGTAACATAATTTCATTAGCTATTAAAATTCTTAATGTTCTAAAAATGTTATTAAATTTGTTGCCTTTTTGATGATCGTGTTTAAATTTTTCATTTCTGTTTTTTTCTTAGGTTTGTGAAATTTGATAGTATTGGTCAAAATTTAATTACTGGAATATCTAATGACACTCCAGTTTTGAATAATAGTGAACAATCCAGCTCAACTGAAACCACAGTAAGTTCAGAAGATGAAAATTCTGGCACATCGAGGCCTATGAGAATTGGAGCTTTATCTCAATTGATCACAAGTGAGGAGGTGAGAATTTGATAATTATGGTTCTTTCTGTTTTATTTTCTTACCATAGTTTGCCAAAAAATGTGCCATATTTTTCATTAAAACAATCAAAATTTTTATACATCCTCAGATGTGTCATGCAACCCGGCTCTGTACGCATGCATCGCATTCAGTTTCAAGCTCAAAGCTGACATTTGTAAACATTCTAAACTTGACTCAGGATGCGTAGCAGTTTTTAAAAGTGCTTAATAGTGCTTGTTTTTGCTTTTGATTTTAAAAGTGCTTATTTTTCATCCATGTTTGTAAGAAGTGCTTACTTCCTCTTATGCAAAAAGATATTTTATATACCACCAAATATCGCCATGAATTCCGGGAGAAGCAAAGAAGGATGGCTTCCGCTTACCATTCTAAACTGGTTTTCCCAACCTTCTTCTAAATGAGGGAGGAAACATGCTTGCGTTGCAGAAGGGTTGCTTTACCGTAAAATACCGAATAAGTGCCACCCTTGATACAGGGTGCGTAGTGGTGCTTACAAGTGCTTATATTTGAAAATAAAATGTAAGAGCCCTTATAAGTGCTTACTTTTCCTTAAAATGTTTAGTTTCCCCCGAGCAGAAATCGAACGTTAGTTTACTCATCGGATGCATAAAATGACGTACCAACTGCTAAACCAGCTGGCCCAGATTGCCATTCATAGTCAAAAAGTAAAAACATTTGTCTATGAGTGAAGAAAATATTGCAAATTTGGCGTAAAAAACATGCGTTAGCGCCGATGCTTCCGAGAATCCGCCATTTTTGGTTCTGTAAAACCGCCATGTTTGGTCGTGTTCCAAAATTCTGCATAGCGTTGGTGCTGAGTTTGCCAAATTTGAGGTTCGGTACTGCAGACTTGCCAAGTCCACTGTTTTTAACGGGAGACTCCCGTTTAACACAATTTTCTCTCTTTTTTTTTGTAATTTTCGCTTTAAAATAAATCAATGAAGCTTCAATATTCTTTTGCTCAATAGACGGTGCTCGTAATCGTAAGTACTCGCCGAGTAGTTTTCACGTGATTTCGCCGAAATTCCGTATTTTTGGTATTTTTTAAAAGTCAAAATTTCGGTTCAGCGAATATTTCTAATTTTGGAATTGTTTTTCTTCTTTAAATGAGAAAATCTAGAAGTAGCATGCGTAGATACTTGCTTTACGAAACTTTTACAAATTAGCAGTAAAACTTCGCATTTTGTCTTTCATATGCTTTCAAGCGTCAGTCCCGATTTTTTTTGAAATCCGATTGCATCCGCTTCGGTAAAAGTCCCTAGTTCTTGTGTACTATCTCATTCCATCTCTTGGACATCAATAACTTCTGGTTTACCATTATTTTTATTATTTTTTACGATTTAGCCTCTGTAGTAGAGGATTTGTACTTCTCATTTTACCACACCCACTCGAAATTTCAGTGACAAATTTTAGCCTTTTTTAAAAATTTTAGTGATTCTATTAGTTAGTTATAACTATTAATATTGCATCCTTATTATAATCTTGTTCAAAAAATATTTTTTGCATAGAATAAAATTTGTTTCTTTCTTCAATTTAGGGTTTGGGTTTTTTCTGTTTTGGGAGTCATTATGTATTGTTACAAAATAGATAAAACATTTCTTCCTATTTTTATTCAATATATAACTAAAAAACGGCTAAATTAAAAAAAAAAATTGGGATAATTTATTTCTAAAGTGCACACCAGACGTGGTTGTGATATTTTGTTTGAATTGGTATGGTGTAGATGTAAGCTAGTAAGTATTTGGGAGAACTGGCTTTTTAAAATCTAACTAAATGTAATTCTTGGGATTTTGTGCATTCCGCACAGTAATGAATTTTCTGTAACGTGAAACCAAGTTTTGTCCAATGCTGCCAAATGAAAATCTAGAGAACATCCTATTGCTCATAAAAAATAGTTTTGCTGGAAAATGTTTCTATCAAACATTTGATGATAAAATTTTATCAAATACTGCTGTAATGAACATTAATTTTTTTTTTTATTTGTAAGTCAGTTTAATTGTTCATTTTGTGTGTGTGTGTGTGTGGGGGGGGGGGGGGGGCATTTAAAAAAATCTCCTGTTTTTCCTCCTCCAAGGTTGGCAAGTATGGTACTGTAAATGATATTGCAGTGGCGCAACAAGGGGGGTCATAGTAGGCAGTGTCCCCCCCCCTGAGTGATTTGAATTTTCTTTTAATAATTTTTATCAACAAAAGACAATATGCATCTTGAAAAAATAAAGTTTTATTTTTATCAATAAATCACTAAATATTGATGGCAGGGGGATCTAAATTAAAAAAAAAAAAAAACTTAAGATTTAAAAAATTCTCAGCAGTGCCACATATTGTGTTACTCAGAAAATTACATTATTCCCCCCCCCCCCCCGAAAAAAAATTGCACAAAGTTCAGTTAAATTAAAAACTGCCCTCCCCCAATAAAGAATATATATATATATATTCATTCATATTAAGTTAGATTATCGGAATATTACTTTCAATAACTGCAATTTATTACTTTATTGTATCTTTTTGCTAGATTATCAGAATAATACCTGCAATAACTGCAATTTGTTACTTTATTGTATGTTTTTGATCAGTGTTTTTTAGTTAATACTACAATCAAACCGGCTCTATAAGCAATGCATCTGTTAAATAAAACTTTTTTGTTTTCCTTATGTAGTGCAAAGCCTGTCTTCTCATTTTTGTTAGCTATTTCTGTTAGAAGTATATAATTTTGTCAAGTCGTGTTTTCCCTCTTAATTATGCAATAATATGCCTCTTAATTATATGTGTACTTAAACATGTGCTTATTTTTTTCTGAAAATGTGCTTACAAAGTGCTTATAAGTGCTTACTTTTTGAACTAAAATATGGCTACTCACCCTGTTAAATTTTCGCGAAATTATCGCAGGAGCAGCTAAAACGGTATAACTCAAGAAAAGTACCAAATAAGTGCCGCCCCCCCTTCCCGAATAAAACAAAGAAAGTAGCCTCAGAGATTCCGCAGACGTGCTATAGCGCGTCAAATGCGCAAAAATCAGAGGTGGGGACGTAAAAAAAAATGGTAAAAATTACTCGTAACCCGGGGTGCATAATTTTTTTCTTACAGAAAAAAATCAAGCTAAATCTATAAGAAATTGATACGCAAAAATATTTTTGCACGTCCATATTTCTTTCAGCTTTTTTTAGACGAAGAGCGAGTAGGGAAGTGGCGCCAGCTTACATTCACGCCGTTTCCTTTCCTGAGCTTCCCTTTTGCAGCGGCTTTTTGAACAGAACAGATTTCTTTTGAACAGAACAGATTTCTTTTGAACAGAACAGATTTCTTTTGAACAGAACAGATTTCTTTTGAACAGAACAGATTTCTTTTGAACAGAACAGATTTCTTTTGAACAGAACAGATTTCTTTTGAACAGAACAGATTTCTTTTGAACAGAACTGATTTCTTTTGAACAAAACATAGATTTAATGTCCAAAGATTTCTTTAAGGATATAATCAGCTTGATAATGTCGGAAATATGAGGTTTTCTTTTTTTTTTTTTTAATACTGTGGTGGGAAAAGTGTGTGGAGATTCGCTGTCGCAAAAGGTTTCGTTTGTTGGGCTTTTAAGAAAAAAGTAATTTAAATTTAGAATAAAGATTCTGAATTCAAATCCCAACATGAGCTGTCAGAGGTGGTGTCAGTTGGAGGTAAACATGAAACAATTTTAACAAAATTTGGATTTACTTTAACATTTAAGAATACAGTAAATATACATTACCACAGGAACATCCGATGGGTATAATAGCACAATATCTAGTCAGGTTAAACCATCTTGAAAAACTTCTTAAATTGCTGAATTTAAATATCACATTCTTTTACTTGGTCACAAGTATGATCACATCAAATTCACGACTGATGAGAATTAGTCCATGGTATAGTGTGGTTACACTGGAACAAACACTGGTTCAGTTGAATCTACCCGTCAGCATATAGACAGTCCAAGAACTTCACTTACAGTCGTACGAATTTCGGATGATTTCACCGGTAACTCGAAGTCAGTAAAACACAATTATGAAGATAAAATAATATTTTGATGGTTGACATCCTGACTAGAAACCCGTTTAAAAATAATGTAAAAATAAAATCTCCACTCTTCTAAAAGCAAAACATCACCAAATGCTGAAACATTTTCACAATCATTGGAACGTGACAAGCGGGGAGAGAAGACGCTTCAAAATTTCAAAACTTAACCAAGGTCTAACATTTCGACCACGTTCAAAATCTATTGTCAATCCAGTAGCTTCATGGCCAGGAGACTTACTCCATGAGAGGGAGCAGCGACCAACAGGTCGATTGAAAATGAAACCAGTCGGAGACTGAATCCAGTGGATCAAGTGAAGTCTGTACGCACTCATCCTCCCTTTATACTTGCCAAAACCTATGACGCGATGGTGACGTCATCTTTAATAACTTCTATTTCAACCTCATTTACATACACGTTGAGGTTGACCTTCTCTCCACGCAAGTCGCGCGTTCCAACAAAGTTGCCACGGTTTGGCAACACCGGGCTAGCATCGTGGCGATGTTTACACCCATCACATCCGCCATTAAACTTGGCGCGTGTGGTTTGAATGCCTGAAGAGTACCCAAGACCAGTTAGCTTACAAGCCGTCCACAGAAAAGAAAGTAGGTACTTAAAATACATTCAAACCTTACTATTGGGCTGAGAATTAATAAAATTATGGGTTTCTACCCAACATCGTTTTTGAGACGGCGAATTTTCGTAAAGCCTTCGTTTCCGCTATTAAGATTTTTCTTAGCTTTTATTTTGAATGAAAATAATAAATTAATAAATAATATTTTCCTATTTAATTTGTTATAGCCTTACTGGCATTCCTTATACTGTCCATGTAATCGATATTGCGAAAAATTCGTGAATCTGACATTGGGCCAAGAATTAATCATTTGATTTTCGGCTTTTAAATATTGGATTTTGGTTTAAATTCTTCGTCAAATTGTTATTGAATCAATTGTTAATTGCATTGAAAAACATTTCTTGCCATAAAAGGTTTATTTTTCATGTGTATCTTTAAAACCATTGAAGTGGATGAGTTGGCACAAGAGAATATATTTACACTTTTATCCACAACAATATTTATTCCTAACTATTTACAACAAATTTACAATGTGGTATTCAACATTTACAAAATCTTTACTCAGCGACAAAACTCGGTGGAATTGGAAAAAACTCTTTTCTATCATCCTTCGCAGAGAGAAGTTGAGTTGTCGATTTATTATTCAAGCAGAAATAAAAATGCGAGTGCGCGCTACACACTCCCCTCCTAGTGAAGGAGTTCAACAGTTATATTCTTTCAAATATGTTGGAAACTTGACATGTCGTCCTGATTTTGTCGTCCTCTCAACTTGTTTTGTTGGAGAAGAACTTTGGTTTGGTGCAACTGTATTAGATGTAAATGTCAGAGGAGTAGCTTGAGTAAGGGTGTTCGCATCATTATCAACGAGAAACGCTGGTTTCAGACGGTCAATCGAGGCACGTTTGATCACACCAGCAACATCTACATCAAAATATTTTTCTTCTCTGTTTTTAACAGCGTAAGGTCCCAAGTGTCTCACTTGAAGTGCAGAGCTAGCTGAGTTGTTATAAATAAATACGTGAGAGCATTTGGTTAATTCCGTTGACACGAACACTGCTCTTTTTCCATGGGCAGATGTGGGCTTAAGAGAGAGATTGCGAATTGACGTCTGTAGTTGACGGACAAAGTCGCTATGTTTCACCTTCTGGGAAGGGGTAAAAAATTCACCCGGCAGTTGCAGCGGTGCACCATAAACCAGTTCTGCTGACGAGTAGCCTAAATCCTGCTTTAATGCGGAACGTAGACCCAGCAAAACTATTGGCAAACTGTCAACCCATGATGAGGAAGTCGTTATATGACATTTGAGAGCCGTCTTCAGAGAGCGATGCTGCCTTTCAATAAGCCCATTTGCCTGTGGGTGGTATGCAGTAGTAGAATGCGACTGGTAACCAAGATATTTCTTTAACGATAAGAACAGTTGACTTTCAAACTGATGACCTTGGTCCGTTGTTATGTCTGCTGGAATTCCAAATCGAGAAATCCATCCAGAAAGTAAAGCTTTGGCGACAGATTCGGCTGTTTGATCCTCTAGAGGAATAGCTTCTAGCCAACGTGTATATCGATCTATGGCGGTAAGAAGGTAACGATATCCTTGACATAAAGTCAGGGGGCCAACAATGTCGACATTTATGTGCTGGAACCGTTGATTGGGAACTGCAAAATTTTTTAAGGCAGATTTCGTATGTCAATGGACTTTCGATCGTTGACATGCGAGACATGCACGAGCCAATGTTTGACAATCCTTCTTGATGTTAGGCCAAATGAATCTGTCTGTTGCCAGCTTAATAGTTGCTTTGATTCCAAGGTGGGAACACGAATGCACGGAATCGAAGGCAGTCTTACGAAATTCTCGTGGGATGTACGGAAGAATTTTTTCAGTTGAAATATCACAAAATAGTTCTTTTGGTGAATTAGGCAAATGAAGTTTAACGATTTTGACACTGGAATTCAATTGTAAACTTTTTAAATCGTCATCCTGTAAACTTGACATGGAGTCGTAATCTAAAGGTGTCGGGGTTTGAATGGTACTAATCCTTGACAGTGTATCAGCCACAATATTGTCACGACCAGCAATGTATCTAATATCAGTTGAAAACTGACTAATGTAATCCAGTTGTCGACATTGTCGAGGCGATGCTTTATCTGGATTCTGTTGAAATGCAATAACTATGGGTTTTTGATCTGTGTAAATGGAGAATACGCGTCCTCCGAGTAGATACTTGAAATGCTTTACAGATGAATAAATCGCGAGCAGCTCTCTATCGTACGCACTATACTTCATTTGAGCTTTTGTCAGCGATCTTGAAAAGAAGCTTATCGGTTGTTTGACACCATTGACTTCTTGTTGAATGACGGATCCAATTGCTGTGTCAGAAGCATCAGTTACCAAGGACAAAGTTGCATCTGGAACAGGATGAGACAAAATAGTAGCTTTACAAATAGAGTCTTTCAGCTGGTTGAACGCTTGTTCGGATTCTTCCGTCCACATGAGAGGTTTTGTGCTGTTTTTCTTGTGCCCTTCTATCAGCTTATTTAAAGGTTTCTGAATATGAGCGCAATTCGGGATAAACCGATGGTAAAAGTTTACCATACCCAGAAATCGTCTCAGGCTAGTTGCAGATTGCGGTTGTGGAAAGTTTTTGATGGCTTCCACTTTAGACAACGCAGGTTCGAGTCCATTCGCAGTTATGTTATATCCCAAGAATTGAATTTGGGGTACACCAAAAACACACTTTGAAAGATTGATGCAAAGTCCGTATTCGTCCAGTCTCTGGAAAACTATCTCAAGATGCTTGCGGTGTGTGGCCTCATCGGTAGAACAAATTAAAATATCGTCCAAATAAGAGAATACAAAGTCTAAACCTGATAGCACCATATTCATTAATCTCTGGAAAGTTTGCGCTGCGTTTCGAAGACCGCAAGTCATGAAGGGAAATTCAAAAAGGCCAAATGGCGTGGTAATTGCTGTCTTGGCGATGTCCGCTTCATGTATTGGAATCTGTTGGTATGCTCGCACCAAATCAATTGTGGAGAATATTTTAGTTCCATGTAAAATATGGCTGCAGTCTGTAAGAAAAGGAATTGGATACCTGTCTGGTATTGTAACGTTGTTTAGGGCTCGGTAATCGCCGCAAGGCCTCCAATCACCCGACTTTTTCGGAACTAAATGTAAAGGGCTTGCCCAACAACTTTTGGAGGGCCGGCAAAGTCCTTCCTGCAACATATATTCGAATTCCATTCGAGCGATTTTCATTTTTTCTGTTGAAAGTCTTCTTGTTTTTGCAAAAACTGGGGGACCCTTTGTTTTGATAAAATGTTCAATATTAAGCTCTTTTATTTTTTTATTGAGTAATTTTGGTCTTAAGAGATTCGGAAATTTTTGAAGTATACTTTCAAAAGAACTCTTGTTGACATTAACAATTTGTCGTTTACAACTTGAATATTGAACGGCATTAGTCGAAAGGGATGTAGTTGCATCAATAAGTCGATGATTTTTTGCATCAATAAGCAAATTGAAGTGACTCAGAAAATCTATCCCTATAATCGGTCGGTTAACATCAGCAATAACGAAAATCCAGTTGAAGACGCGGCGCAAACCTAAATCTAAACGCAATAATTTTTGATCATAAGTTGCAATTGGGGTGCCATTTGCCGCAAAAAGTTTAAATTTGCTAACACTTTTCCTGTCGTTAGAAGATGGCGGACAAACGGAAATGTCAGCGCCACTGTCTATCAGAAATAAGGCCGCTGTTACTTTGTCACTCACAAAAAGGCGACTCAGCTCGGCCCCTTTGCTCCCCGTCGCCAACGAGAGTAGGGGAGTCGGTTTTCCTGCTCCTACAACCATCAGAATCCGGCCAGTTACATGGCTTTTGGCATTTGAATGATTTGTCGCCAAACTTTAAATGATAGAAATAAATGTCAGAATTATTTTTTCTGCGAGCAGATTTACTCCGAGAGCCAGATCTAAATCGGCGGAAAGGTTGGCGATTTCTTTTACGCAGTTCGCTAACTTGAACTGACAGTTCCGAAACTTGTTTTCGAAGTTTCGCCAAAGCGTTTTCGTATGTGTCTGACGCTACAGTCGCACAGGGGTATGATTCGGGTTTTATTTCCCAAATTTGATCAGCCATAGTTGCCAATTTAGTAAGTTCGTCACTGCTTACTGACAAAATACTACGCATATTGATTGGAAGATGTTGCATTCATAAAGTTTTTAAAATATCATCGCTTACCTTGTTATCCGCCAGGTTACACATTTCACATAAAAGTTGCGATGGCTTCTTGTCGCCAAGCTGTAAATCAGTTAGGAGTTTTTGTAACTTTTGCTTTTCGCTGTCAGCGAAAACTGGAATTAAACGCTGTTTCAAAGCTTCATATTTGCCATCAATAGGAGGATTGAGAACAATCTCCGACACTTGCGATAGTACATCAGCATCGTTAGAGCTTATGACGAGATCAAATTTGGTTTGATCTGTCGAAATAGAGTTATTTCGAAACTGGGCTTCTATTTGCATAAACCAAATTTTGGGATCAGCTTTCCAAAAGGTGGGTACTTTGACGCTTACCCTGGAAACCATACTGTCATTCGGCGAAGTCATTTCAGTTTTTTAATCAGCTATGTCGTTTTTCGACATCACGTCCGGAAGTTACCAGTGAAGTGGATGAGTTGGCACAAGAGAATATATTTACACTTTTATCCACAACAATATTTATTCCTAACTATTTACAACATATTTACAATGTGGTAATCAACATTTACAAAATCTTTACTCAGCGACAAAACTCGGTGGAATTGGAAAAAACTCTTTTCTATCAAAATCACGTCCGGGTCACCAGTGAAGTGGATGAGTTGGCACAAGAGAATATATTTACACTTTTATCCACAACAATATTTATTCCCAACTATTTACAACATATTTACAATGTGGTAATCAACATTTACAAAATCTTTACTCAGCGACAAAACTCGGTGGAATTGGAAGAAACTCTTTTCTATCATCCTTCGCAGAGAGAAGTTGAGTTGTCGATGTAATATTCAAGCAGAACTAAAAATGCGAGTGTGTGCCGCTACACCATGATATGCGAATTTTTTGCATAGGGACCCGCATTTTGGAAAAAGTGACTTATCAGGGAATTTTTAGGGAAGTTTTATGCTCAGGAAATTATCAGGGGATATTCAAAGTTCCCCCAAATATCAGGGAAAATTATAGTTTTCACTATCCAAACCGGCAAGCATCCGAGTTTCGTTTTGCGGAATTTCCTTTCATTGCGCGTGGTCAGCTCGAATGTAGATTTTCCATTGGTTGAAAGGGACCTTTCCCCGATTAAACAACAAAAAAAGTCACTTTTTTTTGTCTATGAGTTAAGATGACATTGCTATTTTGCTTACAAACACGCGTGTTAGCGTTAGTACTTCCGAGAATCCGCCATTTTTGGTCCTGTTCCAAAATTCGGCCTAGCACCGTTCTCCAGTGTGTCGAATTTGGGGCTTGGTACCATGCATGATATTGCTGTGGCGCAACAAAAAGTGAGTCCATGACCCTCTCTGTACGTGCCCCCCCCCCCAAGTAATGTGGAATTTTTTCAAAAATATTTGGGAACTGATAATGGAAGGTATGCTTAAGCGCAATGAGAATCCAATTTGGAAGCTTATTCGGTATTTTCACAGAAAGGAAATCACAGGGGAGGGGGGGGGGGGTGTTGGGAATGTAATTGCATCTTTATTTTCATTTATTTATTTATTTTTTGCTGTTATGTTGTAATATAAATTTTATATTATTTATATTAAGAAGTTATAGCAATTTGGGGGTGGGGTATGTAATCTGCATAGCAAAAATGATCTTTTTTGAGTGCTTAAATTTTTTTTTTCTTTTTGAGTGCTTTAAAAGTGCTTATTTTTCATTGAAAGAATTTGCTATGCACCCTGTAACTGTTGATGTGTTTGTCATGTTTAAAATTCCCTAGTCCCCCCTCATATAAAAGTATAAATATGATGACCAGAAACTGGCACAAAGCCCAGCCAGGTTGGTTCTAGTCAATTTAACAATCCCCAATGAACATCAAGAGCCCTCTTAACCAGCAAACCGTTTCAAACGAGCTGAGCTCGGGTTGGCTTTTCGTGGCCCTAACCGGCCAGCCCGAGGAAAACTAGCCAGAACATTGGGCTTTCTTACAACGCGTATTCTTCCAAAAGAGTACTTTTCCCCTTTTTGCGGAACCACAAAGCTTGAACGTACAAGAAGGGGCATCATTTGAATGCGGCCGCTGTCGATCTACCTCCTTTCTTTTGCTGGTCTGTGGTCCCTGAATCCCTAATGGCTCATTTCCACATGGATGATCTTCACCTTTGATGGCCCGTTTCCACGTGGGTCTTTCTTCCTAAGCTGTATGCTTCTTTGTATGAGAGTACAAACGATGTTACTTTCATTCATATCGAGTGTTTTTAAAACTATTTTCATCAAATTATCTGCTGATTCAATTTTACTTAGCAAATTAATGATGCAACCATTATTTAGTGAATATTTCGCACAAATCGCAACAGAAATTGCAATTAAAATTTATTCAAATGAAATATATTACATCTGCTGAACTTCTAATATAAAGGCCTCCAAATGAATTGCCTGGAGGTTCAGGTTTTCGATGTTATCTGAGTAAAAAATGCAATTATTTCGGAAAAACGCAAGTGTTATGGTTCTAATATATATACTTAACATAATTGCGGGCCTATAATATAGATTAATTTTGCACTTAATTTTCCCTTTTTACCATAATGACGATTTAAAGAAATAGAAGCAAAAATAGAATAATACTTAAACTTCAGTGTTTATTATTAATCTCTTAATGGTATTAATCAATCAAGAAATATACATAGAGCATAGCATAGAGGGGTTAAAATTCACATTTTTAAGTGCAGGGGAGGCTCCCCACCAAGCTTTATAGTATATGGAGAAGATTGCAATTTTTTTGGAAGGGAAAACAACAGTAACATTTATTATTCGACTATCTATATACTTTATAACCAAAATGTGTTTTTTTTCCTGTTTTGATAATAATATTGGAAACATTTCATAAAAGTGAAAACAGCGGATTTTCACGTTTTCATCGAAAATTTTTGAACTTTCCGCAGGTGGGACACTTCCTACCGGATCTGAGAAATACACCCGCCCTGAATTTTAGCCCTTGATATACAAATGAAAATTTTAAAAGATGAAGTCTGCACCATGACCCCCCCCCGCCCCCTGTCCTGTAAACATATATTACGTACATTCAGAACTGGAAAGTAAAATTAACTCGGCTAGCACAATGGCATAGTCCTGGGTAGGGGAAAGTGGGGGGAGGACGCTTACAGATGCGAACATAAATAAGTAGGGGGTGATTGAGATGCAATAGTGAAAAGGTGGGGGCTTGATATAAAATAAAAGCTGTGGTGATGCCGTTCCCCGACGTCACCCTCGACAAGACACTCATCAGTTATTACTTATCACTAGAAAGATTTTTTGTTTTGTCATTTTTATTTTTGTGCGGGATTTTGAAGGTTCAAGAAACATTAAACTGAAATACCAACCGTTGAAGCTGGAGGAGAAGAGTAGAAATGAAACCTATACTTAATTCCTTTGTAGGTATAAAATATAGCACAAATGAAGGAAATATACAGATTGGGAAGATTGTTTATCGTCCCAATCTGTATTTTTAGTCCGCAATGTAAATTTTAAAAAAAGTTCAACAATTAAAAAAAAAAAACACACACAAAACGGGATAAATAAACGCATAAGTTTCCTAATTTTGCATAAGTTTTTCCGTATTCCTAATTTTTGGGGAAAAAACTGCTTTTGTCCCCCTCCCATTTTTTTTAGTTATTTTTAGAAACACACACATGCTTTTAATTTATTCCTGTGTTTACCTCTTTCAAGGTGTGTATGTATATGTGTATAACATGAAAGAAATAAAATTTTAATGATGTCGATACTAGATACTGATTGGTTACGAAAAAAAAATTGTTTTTAGGAGTCCTGAAGCTTCAGAGAGTTTGATGAGGGGGAATGTGATTGACTGCCTTCCTTTTCTTTTCTTTTTGCAATTTTTAACATCCCGTATTAAAGAAAACTTTCTTTCTCTGATATTTTACGTGTGATTGTTCTTTTCTGACTAGGTGCCCAGAAAGGGGATGTAAACCCAGGTTTGTCTGGGCATATATACTGAGAGGATACCAGTAACTCTCCAACCCTCAGAGTCGCAAACACCTTAATTCTATTCGGATTGCTTCATTAGCTGCTGCGTCTTGAACAATGGACTCGCATATTTTTCGTATAAGACTCTGTATTAATATACATGTAGGCAGACAGAAACACACACACACATATATATATCTAAAAGTGATAGCGCACCATTACCCTTCAAAAAAAAACAAGGAGCCCCAAAACTAATGACCAGGGTCCGACACATCCCGGGCGCCCTGCGCCCGGGCGACTAAAAAAATGCCTTGGCGACTAGTTTTTCAGGTGGCTATTATGTTCGCAAATGAAAATATTATAGCTGGCTCTAAAAAATTTTCCCTGGCTCCTAAGATTTTCGCATTTTTGTCGGACTCTGCCAATGACCCCCTAAAATCGTCTAAAACCTCCTAAAATCAAACCCTTAAAAATTAAAATGACATATTTTGCGCCATGCCCCCCCCCCCCCCCTCCTACTCTGCTGAGCAGACCTGCTTAACGTTTCTGAGTACTTGCACCAGACATTCTGAGCCCACAGAAACGAAATGAAGCATTTCATGATAAAAAGAAGAAAAAGAATTGCTAAACTCCAAAAAAATCAGATGCAAAATCAGAAGTTGGGAGTCTAAAAACTAATTCCTTATGGTTTAGTATTTGTTTTTTTCGGGAAGGAGCACTTCTCTTAATAATTTTCGCTGAAAGCAAATGAAATAATGAGAAGTAGTGGGAACCAGAAATCAAGATGATTTTCCAGAAAATAGTGATAGTGTGTGGACATAGGGATTATCCTGTCAAATGCATGAGTTTTTGTTCAATACTTTCTGTAACAACAGATAAAATATACCCTAGCAAAGTCATTTTTGAGCCCTTAGTGGGGCGGTAAAAAATACACATGCAGGAGTTTCAAAAGGAACGAAGCGCAGATAAAGCGGGTTTCAAGAATAGTTGCCTTTTGTTCCGTGTTTCTTGCTATTTTGTGTGGATCATTTTTTTCTCTGAATGCAGCAACTCTCTATTTTACATCGGGAAAAGTAACTTTTACTTCCTTATAAATAAACTCCTAAAATGCATCCCCCCCAAAAGAGAAGCGGATTGGACGTTATAACCGTAAATTCACTAAATAAGACTTCGCTAGTCGATATATATATGTCTGTGTACTATGTATATGCCTATTGTATCGATATATATATGTATGTGAGGCAGAGTATGAGCTGATCGAACAATGCTCCAGCTTGTCGTCTGTGCTCTTCCCTCTTAGTAACGAAAACCAGAATAACCAAGAATGTTACCATACAAGCTCTCCTCAATGCTATCAGTCTCAGACATCATGTAAAATTCATTCAATTTGCAGCTAAATAACTGACAGCCAACAGCAAAAAAAAAATAAAACAAATCAGAATAATTTGACATTTTACAGCCGTTGTCAGAACAAAGTTTTATCCCAGTATCCTGAAACTTTTGACGAAAATAGTACAAGGTACAAATTTTCCTCCTTCCACCTTTTCTATCCTCCCCATATATATATATATGTATGTATTGTATATGTTTGATACTTTTCGGTTCTGCCGGGCCGTTTGTTTTGGTCACTTGTGGAGCAACTAATCCTGAAACCTATCCAAAAAATAAAGAAATTAAGCTGATGGGATTTTGCACTTAGCTAACTGAAAATTTATAACTTAAAAATATAAATAATTTTATATGTATATAATATATATATATATATATTATATTATGTCATGTTATTTATATATGTACTCATATATTTGTGTGTGTGTTTGTAGAATGTTTATACATCAAATGCCTTTAAAATGAAAAGGGAAAAATACACAATTTCAGTACATATTTTTCACAAAACCGTCAATTCATCTTCGGTTACACCCCCCCCCCCTCCCTTAGTGACCAATCGAACCAAATCTACATACTGTGTGCATTGTATATATATATATACATTACATAATGTATAAGAAGAAAGAATAATTAATACAAGTTGGTTTAGAATGCGATATTCAGAGGGGGGAGAAATTAAATTTAGAAAAATGTCAAGATATTTTATTGAAATGCGGTACATTAAGAATAGAATATAAAAACAAATTAAAAATCAAAAATCATCAATTACCTTTTTTTTAGCCTTGAAAAGTGAAAAGTGTTTCGATTCGCCCTATTTTACGGTGTTTTATCTCAAAAAGGCTCGTTGAAAATATGTAATGGGCCACTCATATATACAGTGACCAGACGTTCCGCCTTTTCTCACACTGTCCCACGGGGCATATGCCCCCCCCAAAGCCCTGCTTGTATTCCAAACGAGAAATATATTAATACACCAATTTTTTTTTCACATGGTGATTTTTGTGGATGTTTATTGTCAAAAAACGCAATGACGTCATAAACAAACGAATATTTTTCATTAATAAACCATTTATTGCACTGTTGATCGTTGATCTTCATCTGTAATCAAGAGGAAAAGCCAAGAGTTCGTCCTCTTATGTTTCTCATTATAATTTACTAAAAATCCACCAAATGAAATGAAATGTTGAAATTTTGACTTTTTACGCTATGTTTAATTTGCGTTGGTTTCCCCGCAAGATACAAGGTGGGTAAAATATCTATTTTTGAAAGTAGGCGAAAACAAAGGTGAATTCGGGGAGAAAGGGGGGGGGGTCTCATGTCAATTTATTTCTTGTGTCAAATCTGGAATTCTTTCGTTTGTGTGCTATACAAAACCTCTGAAAAATATATGTATGCCCCCTCCCCATTACACGTCCTGAGTTTTAGTTTTAAAAATATGGTCACATTACTCATAAAGCATGCCATACAAATATATGAATGCAGACAATTACACCAGCATCTTTTTGGAAGGAAAAAAGGGATCCTAACAAAAAGTTGCTTTCTAATAACTGATAAAACCAAAAAGAAAATGCCTCAAACGTTTAGTTCAGTAGATATTAGCAAAAATTAGTGGATCAACCAGAATTTTATTCTTTAGTCATAGCAATTCTTGTACTAGAACTGACAACATGGCTTAGAACCAAAGATGGGGGGGGGGGAAACTTACATATCCCACCCTCCGCCTTGGTAATGCACATGTTGAAAATGAACTAACTTTTTACAGTGAATTTTCTTACCGCAATCTTACCGTCAAAACATAACACTGTAAAAAGTTAGTTCATTTTTAAAAGGTGTATTACCAAGGAACACATAAAACCGCAGTGGCGTAAAGAATTAATTTTGGAAAGTACATATTGCTATTATAAAAAAAGGAAGCGATATTTAATATTAGTATTTAATTATTGTTGTAGCTCAGAATTACAACGTGGTAAAAACTAAGGAATACACTACATCAATCTAATTTCTCCTATTTAAAATTGTTCAGAGCAGAAATAAATTTTATCAATTTTGTAAATATTACAGGGAAGGGCATCTCGTGTATAGAATGCTCTCCCTTTCTCTTCACACATGGCTCAAAACACGTGACACACATTGAGCCTTTGCTCTCTGATTTCAGAGACAACAAAGACTTCTTTTTTTGTACATAGTTTAGATACAATCATTTATACTTTATCATGAAGTTTTTTTGAACATAAGTAGAAGGAATAAATTTTATTTTTCCTGAGAGAGAAAACCTGGAGGGGGGGGGGGGGCGATATTTAAATAATCTTGGCACGCCATTGCATCAAAATACTAAGATGTGAATAACTGTTTTTTACCAAGATGTTCCTAATTTACAAGTGCCTCAAATAAGTTTCAAATCTTTTCTAATGCGTTATACGAGTATCTATATTCATATTTTCAGCTAAATAACGTATGCAAAGCACTAATTACATCATAAAAATGTCAAGACTCCGTTACATATGATTTCTTAACATTCATACCGATGCCAAATTTGAGCTTAAGGTAGGATTAAAACAAAATTCTAGATATTTTCCTCTTTTTTTGCTTTTCTTTTCTTCTTTCTTTCTTAATATATATTTCAGACTAGTTGTTATTCATAAAACAACTCCGATTCATCAGAAAATATTAAAATTACTTTATAATGTTAAAAAAGAATGTTTTAATGAATTGAACCATTGTCATCGCTTTTCGTATAAATGTTTGCAATTCTGGAATAATTAAATATTCAAATTTGTTTTCTCATTTTTCTAAATCTAGCATATTTTATCTGTGAAGTAATGGGTGAGTTGCATATATATTTCACTTAACGTTATTCTTTTACTGCAAATTTTGACTTTCAAATATTAGAAAAATTGACATGTTGTATAGGGTTATGGTAATACGTAAAAAAATTAAAATAACGAGATATAGCAATTCCGAAACCTGAGCAAATAACTAATGAAATCTCCGTTTTAGCTGCTTCCAAAACATGTTTGAAAACTCGTTTGTGGTCAGTTCATCCATGAATGACCATTGCACCCAGGAGAGAAACCCCACAATCCATCCATGAATGGGAAGGGGACATTCCTTCTTCAAAGTGCGCTTCTATTCAGCAGGTGCTTTGATTGTCAGACGTGAAATTTTGGACACGACCATGCAAGGGGGTGGAAGTGTTGTAAGAAAAACAACTTCCAGACAAATTTCGGCCTCCCGGTTAGAGGCCGTTTTCTTTTCAATTTGGGAAACGGTTTACTGGTTAAAAGTTTTTACCCCACTGCAAGTAAGTCTTTTCCAGTAAACTATCCCAACTGTGTATAACCCCATTGAAGTAGCAATTTTTCCTAATTTCAAGATTTCCTTGAGATTTAAAAAGCTTAAAACAATGACCTCTGGTTCTACCTTCTGTACATAAATGTAGCCTATCAACATTTTCCCGTTTAAGGAATTTAAATAACTGAATCATGTCCCCTCTAACTCTCCTTCTCTCTAGACCAGGGATGATCAAACTTTTCCGGTCGCAGGCCCAAAATAGAAAAAAAAAAAAGTTTGACTGGCCAAGAGAAATTTTTCTAAAATTTAAAAACTATGCACAAGTATGGATCACCTGACTTCCGTATAATACACACAAAATTTTTTATCAAAAATTTATAGGTGTATTTAGCTTTGAAATGAGTAATAGAATATCTATTATTAACCAATGCTCTTGTTCATTCAGAATTTTGAATGTGATTAAAGTTATTCCATATTTATATTCTAAATGTCCACAAGAGAATCATAAAGCATATAATTATAATGTTAAAGCAAAACTAAATTTATCTAAAGTACTTTTTATTTCTTTAAATATGCTTAAATAACTAAAATGATCATAATATTTCTTTTCCAATTCTTTCTGTGTGTTTATTGTTTTTAACCTTTGTTATGCTGGTGCTGTATAATGCACATGATTCACAAGTATTACAATTTAAATATCCTAATGAGATCAATGAAATTGTGATTTCATTTTTAAAAGTTCCTTATATTGAGGTTCGAAGCGAGATGTCCTGACTCTAAGGAATGAGGCTAAATGCTTATCTGTCAGTCCACTTCTGAAATAATTCTTTCTAAGGTTCACAGTTGAAAAGACTTGTTCACATATGTAAGATGAAGCAAAGTAGCATTGATTTTCTCATCATTAGATATTAAATTTGGGAAACTTGCTTTTGGTAATGATTTGCTAAATTGTAACTTTGGCATATTTAGAAACAGCTGTGCCAATCTAGAGCTGTAACTAACAAAGAACATCCGCTTTTAACACTTTACCGATTGGAAGCTGTCTGTGATTGCATTTCCGTTGATTTATGTTTTGTAGAACAAAAATAGAGATAGTAAAAAGATCATTGTCCTTTGAAAAAAAAGGAAAAAAAAATCAAATAAGGTAGAAAAGGAGATGGATATATAATATATATACATTCCTTTTAATGTGTGATCCGAGACAACTTAAAATTCAATCTACGGGCCGGATAAAACCTTCTAACGGGCCAGAGTTGGCCCGCGGGCCAGAGTTTGCCCATCCCTGCTCTAGACTATGCATATTCCAGGTGGCGACAGGAGCGGGAAATCAGGGAGATCAGGGGATTCTAATGTTCAGGAAAAGGCAGGGAAATTTGGTAAAACTTCTGGGAAAATCTGAGAGTTTTTCCTTTGTTTTAGATTTATCTCAAATTTCCATCAACTTGTTCACCAGTCAGTTCACATTTCAATTGTATTATCCAGAACATTTCCTGGTGCTTGTACTTAACTCCTTATATTCAGCTTCTGTAGAGGACAGAGCAGTTGTTGGTTGCTTCTTTGAATTCCATGTTATGACACAGATTGTCATATGGTATATCCAATAGTAGAACATATATTGCCTTAATCATTTGGCCAGTCTGTGTCAGAGAAGGCTTCCAAGTAGGGATGAAATAGATAGCCAGCATCCAGCCCATCCGGCTAATTTTTAATTATCCGATCCAGCCTGTGACTAAATAATCCAATATCTGATCCGGCTTTGCAAAAAATATCCGAATATTCAGCACATTAAAAAATCTATCGGGTGGGTTACCCGGCAGTAATTTGGGGAGGAAAATTTTCCGTTATATACTTCCAAAAAAAATTTCAGTGCCAAATGAAGCTAACTTTGCATGACATGAAACTTTTGATATTTCCTTTCATAGATAAATTTCAACTTTTCAAGCAAAAATAACAGGTTATAACTTCAACTTTCTACGGAACATTTATAGAATAAATTTTGACTTAGGTATACCTACTTTTCGTAGCTTGAACCTTTTTTTAAAAAATAATAATAAGTCGTGTCCAAATTTAAATAATGAAAAAGCACTCACAGAAAATGAATATCCTTTTTCTCTACCTAGGTGAGAAAACAGTAATGAGATGTATCAGAATCTATTAGGGCATCACAAGTAGCTTGTATTATTAAGATACTTTTCCTCATACACAACAGTAAATTGTGATCTAGAAAGTTTTCCACACTATTCTCTGCTTTAAGATTAATCACTTGTTTTTAAATTTTACTTTCTTCGTACAAAACTGATAATTTTGATGCAAAATTGTCATTGACCTGATACAAAACTGAGTTGTGATAGAAAAAATGAATGTTGACCTGATGCAAAACCAATAATTCTGATACAAAATTGGTATTTTTACTGATACAAAATTGATGCAAAACTTAATTTTTGATTTTCCACACCTGTACATTGCTGAATGCGCAAGATGGTCGAGCATTGGGTTAAACTAGAATACCAACATGGGTACTTTTCCAGTATACCTGCACAGGCGGTAAAGGCACCAATAATGATGCAACCAACGCCAAACGGAATATCGCCGCTTGTAACCAAAACGTCTGCTTGGCGAGATTTGCGCCGGTATAGTGAAAAAGTACTTCAACATGAAATGTAACAGAATTATTATTCCCCTTCCTATTCTTGTTTCTTTTTTTTAAATTTTTGGTAGAGATTTGACATGAGGCCTGCCTTGGCCCTGGTAGAAGCAAAATACTTGTAAATTGTTGACTTTCAATTGTCCTCAAATTCTAAAATTCCATTAATACATCCTTTTATATCCTTAAATGTAGCCTGGGTTAATGTTTCCTACCTCCATAATATCCAAGAAAATAATAAAAAAACTTTTTTCCAAAAAAAAAGGGGGGGGGGGGAACTAAGTAGCCCTGTGAAAAAAAGCACTTGACCAATTTCTAAATGATAAAAACAACTCATTCCCATAAATCGTATGCAATAAATGCATAACATGCACGTAAATATTTCTAAGTGCTTATGTTGCATTTGATATCACTTAAACAAAGATGCATTTGGTTGGTGTGAGCTCAGAGGAAAGAGAAGGGAATGCAATAAGGTCTAATTAATGAATTTCAAATTTACAGACTTCTAAGACATATTTTTGGGTGGATAGGAGGTATGTTTCTGCATTATTTATCAATGCAAAAAAAAAGACATGCATTAAAAAGAATGAATAATTATATATTGGTTAATAAAATTGCATTATAAAAATTTTCACAAATTCAGAAAAAATTCCCATCTGGACTCCAAGGTATGTAGAAACACATTATGACGACCAAAACTTCAAATATACGTCAAACTTTCCAAGTCATTTCAGCATGACCAGTAATATCAAATGTTGAGAAAAAAAAACTACCAGAGCACAGTTCGCTTCCACACATGGAGGAATCTACTTCTTAATTATCCCAAAAAATGTGGGCCCAAGAAAGTCCCACACAGGTTTAATAGAAAGGCGTGTAAAATATGAAGTCCACCTTTTCTCTCCTGCCACCTGTTTTTAAAATCATCAGCAGCCCCATGCAATCAGTGACATGACCCAACATTTGCATAGTGGCTGCACATCTCAATTTAGGCCCGTAATCGTTGCATACCTCTTCTTCAAAGTTATTTTTAGGCAGGTAATGGCAGAAAACTGGCAAAGATAGTTCATCTCAACTTTGGATTTTGAACATGCCCGTACGTATTTATGTGGGCATCGCTACAGTTACGATTAGTTTATTGAATTTTTTGAATAAAAACTATTACTCACATTAAGTAGAAATTTTATATTGATGATACTCAAAAAGCGAAAAAGGTAATAAAAATGTTAGAAAAATTTTGCATTATTGTTTTTACGGTTAAAGATAATAATAATAGAAACTAATAATAATAAAAACAATCATCTAAAAAATGTTCAGTGAAATATATTATGAAACAATAAATATTATGGAATGACACATGCATCGATAACCCAAGGCTTTAGCATGCTAACTTTTTTTTATCTTCATCTCCTTTTGTCACTACATACTTTTCCTCACTTTTTCCAAAACTTAGGCACATTTTTAGGAATCAGCAGGGTTCAAAGTTTTTATTTCTTTTTTCATTTGTCAAACAAAAAATTATTTATCAACATGGAAGTCTTTAAGTGAGCTGAATATTTGTGTGAATGTAAAGGAATTTAAAGGTAAATAAATTTAACTGTCATTAAAATATATATGATCAGCTAGTATGGGTTGAAAATTGTAACGGATTTAATGATTTGAAAATAAAAAAAAAGTAGTTTGTCCATTGTGTCACTTAACCAGTATATCAGAAAAAAAAAAAATCTTATGATTTTGCCAAGAAAGAGTTAGTAGAAAAAAAGAAAGGTTTAGATAATTTCCTTACTGCGTTATGGTGCCCCTCCTTTAGCATCATTAATGATGATGATGTGTGTGTCGGTTCGACTTCGCCCGCCTTCCCAATAACTTATGAGGGAATTGTCCGATTCGATTTTTTTTTTTGCTTTCGAAAGATATCGGCAAGGAGACCTCATTACCATTTTTTAAAAAAAAGTTTGAACAGTTTTCGCTTATGTTTGAGCAGTTCAAAGAAATCTTGAAATTAGTGCCTGTGGGAAAATGTGAAGATAACCTGGACATAAGATTGAAGTTTCTTTGAACAAGCTTACTGGAAGGAGCTCTCGAAATCGAATATTTTTTTATTTGAACAATTTTCGTTCAATTTTGAACAGTTCAAAAGAATTTAACATTACCACCTACAGAGAAATTTCTATCCTGTATAAATCCTGATCTAACTGACGGATTTTCTTGGAACAAACTTTATCGGAAAGATCTTATTACGTAGAACGTGTACAGGTCCCAAGTTCATCCAGAACTAAGCAAGCTTTTTTTCTGATGAAATTTTTTGATCTGGATTTTTAATATTTCTAAATGAATAAATGAGTGAATGAATGAATAAATAAATGCATGAGTGAATGAATGAATAAATAAATGAATGAGTGAATGAATACTTTAAATGAAGGAGTGAATGAATGAACAACTGAATGAGTGAATGAATGTGTATTAACCATTGAAAAAGTCTATTTGGAACAATTAAGATCCAAGTTATATGAGAAAGAGAGAGATAGCTAGATTATAAATTTGATGTTGGATGTATGCGGGAAAGTAGGCTTGTATAGTTCTAGACGGAACTTCTTATTTTATTAAAGCTGTTTAATTTTCATTTATAAATCTGATCAATAGAAAGGAAAGAAGTGTGAAACTATTTGTGTTTGATTTATAAATGTGATTTTTAATTTTCTTCATATTAAGATATTTTTAAGCTATAACATGGGAAACTACAATCACGCCCATTTATGATGAAATCGAAGGGACACAAGGAAAGTTTTGTTATTGCTGTAATTTTGTTATAAAAAATAAAGAATAGTACGTAGTAAAAGAAGGGAGAATTGAAATTATTATAACTAAATTCACTATATCATAGCTGCGTGTTGTGATTGCTAGCAGTGTAAAAAACAGCATTACTGTTATACTTAAATTCACCATTAATTATATAAAACACAAAGAATCAACTATTGCAAAAATACAAGAGCACACATGACAACAAAACAAGAGAGAGAAGCCATCGAGTCACGCAGTAGCGATCTAAGGTTGCAGTTGGGACGGCCGCCAAGCAGCGAAAAGAACAGCCAAGGTAGAACCAGAATTGGCGAGATATTGCTCAACTCAGCACTGCAAACCTCAAGATTTAAAAAAAAAAAATAGAAGCATTAGAAGAAAAATTAGGAGTACCTGGGGCTAAAATAAGAGCAGGAAAAATTTAGCGTCTAAAATTATAACTCAATACCTCACTTCTGTTTGCATTGCTTTACATATTTTTCCTGTTCAGTCAAAATTTAAAAATAATTATTTGTTCAAATCTATTTTGCCTGGAGCGAAATCATACACATTGATTATGCAAAAAACATGCCTCTTCCTCCTCAAAAACCTCTAAATGAAACTGATTAAGTTTTTAAATTTAAAAAACCACAAAAATATATGTTTCAGATTTTAATGAAGAAATGTTACTTAATTGAACTGTAGTATAATAAATTTTGCCTTTTCAAAAATAGATTAGTTATCATTTTCTGAGAAGACTATTAAATTGAATTTTCTTTTCTTTCTGTGACTTTATTCTTACCTCCCGAAGAAATTTTTTGAAGCTTCATTTAACTCTTATAATTTCCTTTGATTGCATATGTAATTAAGGGTAAACAGCATACATTCAACTTCTTTGTACTAATACATTTATTTTGCTTTAAAATTAAAAAAAAAAATCGTTCCCAAATGATTGAAAAGTGTTCAGGTACTTTTCCAATGATAATCACCTGTTCACAACATGTTAAAAATATTTTTTAAATTCTGTACACCATCTAAGGTTTGATAATTTTTCAATGCATACTTTCTTTTGACAAGTTACATAGGAATATTAAACTCAATCAGGGCTTTAAGAAACTTGTCTCTTTTTATGCTGTCATAAGCAACTTTAAAATCTATAAATAGATGGAAAGTTTTGATGTTATACTCTTTAGTTTTCTCCTAGATTTGTCTCAGAGTGTGAATTTGATCTACAGTAGATATTTTTGGGATCTAAATCCACACTGGTAGTTCTCAATTACTTTCTCTGTATGAGGTTGAAGTCGAGCAAAGAGTAGGTTTGAGAAGATTTTATATGCTGTATTGAGGAGTGAGATGCCCATGTAGTTACGACATTCAAGTTGGTCTCTTTTTATGAATATGGGGCAGATGGAACCTACTTCCTACTCAGTGGGCAATTTCTCAGATTCCCATATTTTAACCATAATTTTGTGCCAAGCACTAATAAGCACAGGTTCATCAATCTTTAAAAGTTCAGATGGTATGCTGTCGATCCCAGCCGATCTGTTGATTTTGATATTTTTGGTAGCAATAATCACTTTGCCGATGGAAGGTGGGGGATTGTCCTTGTCTTTGATGATGTCGTGTTCAATAGGGTCATCTTGTGGAGCATCAGTTTAGTCTCTTCCTTCAAGCAGATGTTGAAAGTAGTCTTTCCACACTTCAGGCACAACAAGTTCTCCCTGCTTATTTCTGCAAGTGATAATTCTTGGCTTGAATTCACTTCTCATTTTATTGATTGATTTGTAGAACTTTCGACACTCATTTTGATTGTTCAGGTATTCTAAATTTTTAATGAGTCTTTAAGGCCTTCTTCTTTCTTCTGTGTAATTTTTTTTTCCCACTTTCATCGGCTCTTTATATTTTTCAACCTCACTAAAGCCACGTTAAGAAACGTACGATGCAGGGTCGAAATCCTAAGCCATCTTTCTGAACAATTCACAACTGAAAGAGGCCTGCATCAGGGAGACTCTCTTGTCTGCCTGCTCTTCAATCTCGCATTGGAGAAATGCATCTGTGATAGTAGATTAGACCGAAGAGGCACTCTCACGAAGAGGTCACTACAACTATTGGCCTATGCAGATGATATCGACATTATTGGAAGATCTGAAAGGGCAGTGAAAGAGGCCTTTCGAGCCTTAGAAATTTTTGCCACAAACATGGGCCTCACTATTAATGAGGACAATACAAAGTTTATGGAAGTCCCGACCTCGACAGTGAACTCCAAATTTAAATACCTTGGAACAACTATTAATGATCAAAACAAGTTGAAAGCCGAAAGCAACAACAGAATAAAATCGGCTAATAAATATTTCTTTGGACTAAAACAACAATTAAGAGCCAGACTTAACATCCAAAAAATTAAAATGAGACTATACAAGACACTACCTGTGCTGCTGTACGCTAGCGAAACTTGGACATTAAACTTAGACACCCAGCAAGCTCTGGATACCTTCGAAAGAAAAGTTTTAAGAACTATATTCTGGCCTCTACAAGAACAAGGATGCTGGCAAACCAGATATAATTTTGAACTTTATACACTTTACAAAGAACCTTAAGTTACACTAGTCATCTGAAGTAACAGACTGAGATGGCTCGGCCATCTAAGATTCTTAGTAAGAAATTCTTCAATTATACTCAATTCTTAATAAAGTCTAAGAAGGCTTCTTAGTCTAAGAAGATAAATAGTGAGGATTTGTTTAACCCTTTCTAAGGTGGTGGGAAGTATGCTTCTCACCAAATTCATCAAATTATAGATGTTTATAGTAAGCTATTTAAAAAATCAAAAATTATCATTATAAAATTTTTGCAATCACTCACAATGCACAAAATGTTCTTGAAAATAGGTTTAATTAACTCCCAAGAAATGTACTGCAAATAATCTATTTAAAAATATTTCATTCTCAAGGAAGATTTTTCCCGACTGTAATGCAAGTTTTGAAAAAGTTCATTTTTATGCCCCCATTTCCATTTTACCCCACCAGACCATACTTAGTTTTGTAATTTGTTGTGAAAGAATAAGTTATCTCTCTCTGTGAGTATCTTTTACAGCTTGTATGTTATTTTTTGCAATTGACAAGAGCCCTTAAGCATACAATGTTTATCATTCTAGGAATTGAATCTTTAGTATAAAAGAGAACTTCTCATTAATGTATGCAATAGCCTGATTTTGTATTCAGTAATTTGGTATTAAGGTGAGAAAGTATATAAAACTAGTTTAACAACATCCTGTTACTTAAAATTAGGTTTGAAATTAAATTAATTGCTCATTCTTTCTGAGTACTATCTTCCATTGTTTTATGTGAGATGTTTGCTTATTTAATATTTACTTTCAGCCTCCAGAAATATCGAGAGATAGTGTGACTAGTTATATTCTCAGTCGAGGGCAGAATGCTCGCCCTAGAAGTGAAATGCCTCCTGGTCTTCCAGATGTTGCAACAGATCATTTTTATAATACTTATACTTCAAGTGGGGAGTTTTGGATTACTTTCTTAAGACTCAGATCCATATGCTTTTCCTTGGAAAAGCGACTTCTCTATCATCGTCAAATGCATTTAAGTACAGAATCTGATGCAGGATTTAATTATAGTGCAAGATCTAGCTCTACTGATTTTGAAAATTTTTCACGTTTTATGTCTGGGTAAGTTTTATTGATTCTAAATATATGATCATTGTTGTGTATGCCATCTATACCAGGAAGGCACATGGAGTAACTCTCAGTAACAATAATATGTATAAAAAAGCTAATTTTTTCTGAAGCAGATTATGTTAGTGCTCTAATAATTAAAGATATAGTAGCATGCACTTAATTCACTTTGAAATACTTTCAGTAAGAGAAATATTAAAAACCTGATTTAGCTTGAAAATATATTTCATATACATGCCTGACAACCTTTTTAGATTTTGGTGGAAGACGTTCAATTTCTAGCCATTTTTTCAATCACAGAAAGACTTCTGATTTTTCATTTTCTAAAACATTTTCCTTATTTTTTTTCTACTCATCACTTCTGCAGTGATTCAAGATGCAAACGAAACAAACTCCTAGTGCAGTTGCTGAGATAAGAGTGTCAAAATATCAAAAGAATAAGTATGCATAAAAAATGTGTGGTGAGTGGTCATTTTATTTTGCTGAAAAAAACTGAAATGTCATAAACGGCTACCGCTTGACTTCGAACCCCCGCCGAATGGAATTACTGCAGTGGGTGTGGGTCTTGGTAGGAATTTCATAAGAATTTGAAGATAAAGGCAGATGGCAGAATATTGATACTGTACAACACGTTTAGGATGAGCTACTATTTTTTATCGTAGAAGTCTTTTTTTGTATGTAAAAATGTTCCCCGAAAACATGGGATTTATATAAGCAATGAACATAGAGAACGGTTCCATCAGGACATTTCAGAAATAGAAAAGAGATATCAAGGAAAGTGGACTGCAACTATGTTAGATTACTGCTGGACATTAAAAAGGGACATTTCCTAAGGCAAAGTATGCCAGAACATGTCAAAATCAATCCTTTTAAGGTAAATATAAAATTACTTGGTTTTTGGTGGAAATGCTACAAATGTAAAAACTACACTGCCCTTAAAAAAAGGGCGGGGGGGGGGGGGGACCATAAAGACTTTGACTGATTTTAGAAGTATTTTCCAAGCTGAATTCGGAAATAAGAACCATTTTCCTTATCACTTAAAGGTTTTGTTTGTAAGCTACTGTATTAATTTAGGGTAAATGTTATTAATGTAAATTATTACGCCACTTTGCACGGAAAATTCTTGCGTGATAGTTAAAAATGGTTTTCATTTTCGAATTCAGCGTGAAAAATACTTCCAAGATCAGTTAACAAAGTCTTTGGGGCAGAAAAAAAATGTTTTTTGGAGTCCAGTGTAATTAACCATTACTCACAGAAATAAACTCTTGGCTAGTTCTGTAAGGTTGAAAATTGTAAACAAAGAGAATAGGGATATAGAAATGGTAGTGTTGAAACTATCATTGTAAATTAATCGGCTGCCAATTATCTTCTGCCTATTAATCGGTAATTGGCCAATTTTCTTATTGGTGCATCTCTAATTTAAATCTTTCTAAATGATTGTAATCTGTTACAGAACTTGAACTGTGAATTCTTTAGTGTTAACTACTGTATTTTTTCTTTCTCTTTTAACCCTTTCTAAGGTGGTGGGATGTTTCTCACCAAATTCATCAAATTATAGTTGTTTATAGTAAGCTATTTTACCCTTTCTGATTGGCAGAATCTTGCAAAGACTGAGAAATATATTTACCACCACATGCAATATTCAAATATTTATAACTATCCCTCCTCAAAGGGGGGATGGAAAAAATCATGCTAATCTTATTTATTGTCCTATATGAATTTCTTTTTTGAAACAAAACAAAATCTGAAAATTATTTTAACATACTGATACTACAAAAAAATGGCCCTTTAAAGGGTTAAAATAAAAGATGAGCATTATACTAATTATGATATAAAAACATGTATAAGGTTATGAAATGTAGTGGCTTTTTCCCTTATCAAGAACCGGAAGGATTTTCTCTTCTTTTCCTATTAAGATTTTAAAGAGCTCTTTATTTTGTTATATTGAAATAAATATTATACTATTGATTATTAAGTATTTTTTGTAATTTATTGTAGTATTGGTTCATGCGGAAACCTTGTCATTTTAATGCATTTCATTTCATGAAAATTAGCATTTCATATTTAGGCCCTTAAGTCATAAGCTCATCCCAAGAAGTTATGAAATTATAGACTTGAAATTTTCTAAGCCCCATGTGAAATATTTTATGCGTTTTTAATTTTCTTTAATGTTAGTAAAAAATCATCCATATTGAAAAGGTTAGGACTTGCAATATATTAAGCCGGTTATGACCTATTGCTTGGAAACACTTATAACTAGTAGCAAAGCACAGCTTTAGAGAATGCACAGAACCAATCTTTAAGATTAATTTTGGGACCTGTTAAAAGAACCCCAATAAATGCTATGCTGTTTCTCATTAGAAATAAAACTGATTGAAATAATAATTCAGCTGAAAGCCTTATGCCTGTATGAAAAGGTAATCTGTCTGCCTTCAAATGGTTACCTGGAGAAATTATAATAACTATTTCAGACGACTAAAAACACTAGTAGGATTTATACATAAGGTGAAAAAACTTAAAGAACATTTCAACATACCGGATAATCCTGAGTTTATACCTGCCCCAGTTAATCTTTTACTCCCTTCGGTGGAAGGTAGAACCGATCTTACACAAGTAGTAGGGAAGAAAGAAACTGCTGATAAAATTTTAAAAACAATTACCTTATAAACCATAAATACCAGGTATCCACAACCCAAACGCCTCCATGTCTATACAGATGGTTCTCGGCTGAGATAGGATGAAAATGCAGGTGCTGGTATTTTTTCAGTGCTATTTTCTTTTTATATAAGTTTAGAACCTAATACAATTCCATTTAAAGTTGAAGTAGAGGCTATTAGAACTACTACTCAACAACAACTGTCAAAGATGGAGGACTTTAAGAATGTCATTATACTTATTGGTTCCATCTCGGCTATTCAAGCTGTAACATCGTTGGATTTTTCAAATCCCCTAGTGATTAACAATTGTGGGGAAAATCTCAGATTACTTTTGTCCTCAAAAAAAGAAATTATGTTGCAGTAGGTTCCCTCTCGTATCATTTTTTTATACGATATGGCTGATATTTTAGCTAAAAATGGAGCTAGTACAGTTGAACCTCGTTATCACGACACACTGCAGACTTTCTACAAAGTGTCGTCATAAGCGGAGAGACGTCTTAAAAAGGAATTGCTTTAAAATACATAATTTAAAGAACATATAATGTAATAACACATTTAAGGGCAATATTAATCATTTGATATTTTAATTAGATTCAGTTACCGTCAGTTTGTATTATTTAATAAGACAAGGCTAAAACATTAGAAAAAGATAATTTTCTTTTTATTTTGCACTAAAATATTTTCCAATAAATGTTTACTTAGTTCTTAATTTACAATTTAACATTTTTCTGTGTATTTTGCACAAAAAGTCAAAATCTTCCTATTTAGCTTCCTTAATCGAAGAAAGATATTTTTCCACGACATCAATGTCGTGCAATGCCTCTGATTTACCTTGGAAGTTTCTCCTCCATGTTTGCTCCATTTTCGAAGAGCACCCTAAGACTTGAAAATTTACGAGCCGTCCATAGAACAGAAAGTAGGTAATTTAAAATACTTTCAAAGATACTAAGTGTGACTGAGAACTAATAAAAGTAATGGGTTTCTACCCAACAGATAACACTTGTCACTAATCCATTTTCAGGAATTCTAGGATAAACTTTTCGTGAAATCTTCATTATTTTTCTAAAAGGTTTCAGTTAAAAGAATCAAACTCGTCTTAATAATTTGAAGTGTCGTGAATTGCAGAATTATTTAACATTAAAATTATGTGTTGCATGTTCGGTGGATGACGTGTCATCCGGGTGTCGTGAAAACGAGGTTCGACTGTATTTTACAATGCTCTTTGAAAGGAATTCCTTATTTGTCCATAAAAAAATAATTAAAAATAACGTAAATAAGACCTATGTAAATAATTTAAACTAACAAATTAGTAATATGGTTTGGAAGGCGACACTGACTATGATCCCTAATCACCCGAGACGACATGCAGTTGTGGCCTTCAGGTTGGAAACTGGTCACGATTGTCTGGCCAGTCACCTAAACGGACTCGAGATGCTTTCAAATCCAAACTGTGTCTTGTGCAGGGAAGACTCCCTAATGAATGCTGAGCATCTGGGGGTTTGTCCTGTTGTTTTTGGAAACATCTATGATAGATATTGGAATGATAGAGAACAGTTACAAGCTCTACAAACTGACCGACTTTATGTTAAGGTTTCTATTACAATTTTATGTATTTCCTTTTTTAAAATTTGTTCTAAAGTGTTATTCATTCGATTGTTTTAACGTTTTTAAAACTTTTTTGGTTTTTCTCCTTGTGTGTTTGCTTTGAGTGTCTTTACACTCCAATGGATGATGTTATTCATCAAGTGTTGCTGCTAAAAATGAAAAAAAAAAAAAAAAAAAAAAAATTTTTTTGATACCTGCATATTTGTTCTCCCCTTTCAAATTTCTTAGTTGATAGTATATTTTTTTATAAGGAACAAAATATTAAAGATATTTTTTTTAAACTAAGTAGTGAAGAAAGTATTTTAATTCTTTTGTTTGTATGAAATATATGAATTTTTATATTTCATTAAAAGTAATGAAAGTATTTATGTGTGTGCACATTACTAAAATGATTTTTCTTAGTAAATTGTTTAATTAAAAGATAAATTTTCTACATAGTTGATTAAAAGTTTGTTGTATTTTCTTTAAAATATCAATCAATTTTCTATTATAAAATTTTCTAGTGAACTGTGAAAGTTTGTACTTTCTATTTTAAATTTTTATATTTATTTTATGATTTATTTCAGCGCTGATGATTTAGCTTTTGACGCTGCCAATCGAACACAGTATGCTAACCTCATTAGCATGTTAGCTCGCATTAGAACAACTCTACGATTTTCATCTCTGTCGGTTGGAGTTGAATCTAATCAAACAGCTCCAGTATGAAATGTTATTTATAAGAATTTTAAATTCATCTCCTGCATTTATGATACTTGTGTAATGTTACATATTGTACAGTGCAAGATTTTTATAAATTCAAAAATGCTTTTGCCTATTATCTGCAGAATATGTATTAATTGAAATATTTTTGTTTTTAACTACATACTGTTGCATTATCTTCTCCTTTTATTACCTAAGTAATTATGTAATTATCGTAAAGTCAACTTCCTCTTACCTCCAAATATTTTGTAACTTACCGTTTTTTTTTTTTTTTTTTTTTGTATTATATAGCGAAAGTTTTGTTTTATTGAAATTATTTTAAATAAAATCATTTAATCTAAAAAACTTTTTAGTTTTTTAATTAAAATTTTACTATAGGTTTATTATAGCTTTTATAGATTCACTAATACGCTTCACTTTTTTTTTAAATTTATTTTTACTTTAAAAATTTCAAACTATATTTATGTATTAATTTTGAAGCTATGCAATTTAGCGAAGATCAAAATTATTCATTTTCAAAATGACCACCTTCATTGTTTACTTGGAAAAATCATGTTAGAGAATTGAGGACAAAAGTTTAGTGGATAAGAGGGAGTTGACTGTATAAGTTGTTAATATTTATTATATGTATATAGATCCAATCCCAGTTTAATAATCATATTGGTTACAACTTCTGTGCATGCTGCAATGAGTCTGGTAGCATGTTGAAATATCAGTCCTAATTTGTTCATGAATAACATCCCATGCAAATGTTTTTATCTCTTTTGATGATAATGAATAGAAATATTAGATATTAACTCCTTCCCTCTCGCTCCCGTCAAAATCATGGGCTGGAGTGTTCAAAAGTAGCGCACCAAAACATTTCTTAAAAAATCCATTCCTCAATCCCCAAAATTTGTTTTTTCTTCTTTTACATACTAGCTGATAGTATCAAACTATTTATAGTATAATTAGAGATTAAACAATTTTTGAATGTTTTCCTGAAAATTATCCGACCGTTAAGGGGTTAAGCAGACAATTGCATAATGGCAAATATCTGCATCATTTAATTTTTCCCTGTTATTTTTGGCAGAGAAATAAGTTTATTTATTAATTAATTTTTTATTTGTTTGTATGTATATATTTTTTAAATTTTTTGCTATCTTCATTTGTATGTTGTGTTTTTTATTGTTTTTTTTTCAATATCTTAACAGATCAGACTCTCTCTGTGTCGGTAGTCGTTCAGTATTCATGTTCTTAGGAACATTATAAAATAGAAATCATCCTGAGTTAAACATAATTAAGTTTATTATACATATAAAAAAAAGACAAAACACACTCACGTCAACATGACAAGACTAAAAACTACAGCTAAACTGACTCAGCAGTATACAGTTACAAAATACAGTTAAATGTCCATTACACCCCCACTTTTAATTTATTATTTATGATACATAGTTATTTAAATATGAAGGTGGTTTATGTACACGGTTAGTTTTTCTTTACACATTACTTTCTAACCTATTGCAATTCTGTGAAGTTGAAGATCCATCTGAGTCAGCCCTAGAATTGCTTACTATATCGTCATTGGGATCTGTTTCTAATTTAAAGGCTGTATTTGATTGTCTTATATGTTTTCTATTACGTCTGAGGACTCTACCCGAGTGATCTCTCACAAAATAAGACCAAGGTGCACTTTATCTTTTGAAACTATTTCAGCAGGCTCCCAAGTTTTATTTTTAAAATCCCATATTCTAATATTTTCTTTTTGCTTAAGCTCAGATAGTGGATGCGCAATCTTATCAAAATATACTCTTTGAATATTTTGCTTCATAATTAGTTTTTCTCTAATGTTTTTGAATATTTCTGCATTTAACAGTTTGTTGGATATTGGTAATTTTGTTTTTCTGCGATTAAACATCATTTGCGCTGTGGATAGATCAAGGCCTGATACTGTGGCATTTCTATATTCCATTAAACCTACAAAGTAATCTTTCTGATCTTCCTTTGCTTTTTTCATAATGCTCAATTCCTACCCTTCTTTAAACCATCCCATTACTTGGGGACTAATAAATGAATAATTAAAATCCCATTCATTCGCAAATTTCTGATATGTATAACTATTAAATGGAACGTTATCTGAAATTACAGTGTTAGGAACACCAAACCTTGAGAAAATAGATTTAAGATTTGTAATTACTTCAGCTGCAGATTTATATGTAATTTTACTCACTTCTATCCATTTTGAATAATAATTTATTACAATTAGATAATTTATATTACCAAA
The DNA here is from genome assembly GCA_038502835.1 of Octonoba sinensis. Lineage (NCBI taxonomy): Eukaryota > Metazoa > Arthropoda > Arachnida > Araneae > Uloboridae > Octonoba > Octonoba sinensis. The sequence continues at coordinate 148,707,688 of CM076598.1, forward strand.
TTCCATTATATCGACTCCTACTTTTTCAAAAGGTCTAAAGGGAACCGTATGATGTTTTAAAGGTTCTTTACTTTTTGCTCCTCTAAATTTCTCACAAATTTCACATTGCGGTACCAATTTTTTTATGTCAGAATTCATTCCTGGCCAATACATTAAGTCCCTAGCCCCTTTTTTTACACTTCTCTAACACAAAATGAGCTTCATGAATTAATTGTAGCATGTGTTTTCTCAGATTACAAGGTACAATTACGTTTTCGTTAATAAACAATATCCCATCATTAATATGAAGATCATTTTTATCTTCGTAATATGCTTTTATACTGCTATCTACATTTTTGTAAGCTTTAGGCCAGCCCTCTTTGATATATTTCCCAACTATTTGCAATTCTGAATCTGATTCAGTTTCTTTCCTAAATTGCAAAATTCTTTTTTCACTCATAGGCAAATATTTTGAAATAGTATGAACAATATTTAAAATTTCAGGATCATCACTAATGTTTTCATTAACAAGTAATGCACATGATAAAGTATCAGCTAAAAACATTTGATTATCTGGTATATAGTTTATATCATACTCATATTTCAGCAATTTTAACACCATTCTTTGAATTCTAAAAGATATTGTATGCATAGGTTTTTTTGCAATTGACATTAAAGGTTTATGATCGCTTTGTACGATTACTTTATGTCCATATACAAAATTGTGATACTTCCCAATTGAGAAGACAATGGCGAACAATTCTTTTTCTATTTGTGCATAGGTTTTCTCACTGCTAGTTAAACTGTGTGAGACAAATGACACAAGTTGACCATTTTGAATTAAGCATGATTCCAGACCATCTTTCAAACTATCACATTGTATTACTATTTCATCCTTAGCACTAAAAACCTTTAGAATTAGAGCTTTGGTTAAAAGCTCCTTAATGTTATTAAATGACACTTCTTGAGTCCCTCCCCAACTAAATTCTACATTTTCATGAATTATTTCTCTTAATAGGGCAGTAATTTTCGATACATTAGGTATAAATTTCGACAGAAAATTTATCATGCCTAACAACCTTTGAACTTCAGTTTTTGATTTTGGTGTTGCCATGTCAGCAATTACTTTAATATGACTTGGAGCAGCCTTTACACCTAATTCAGAGATAATTTGGCCTACGTATTTTACTTCTGGTACTCTATATTGCAATTTGTCAGGATTGAATTTAATATTTAGGGATCTAGCTTGGTCTAGAACTTTAGACATAATTTGATCATGTGTGGCCTCATCATATACTACAATAATAATGTCATCAAAATAAACTTCCACTCCCTGAATATCACCAACAAGCTTTTGGTTTCTTTTCTGAAATATCTTGGGTGCAGAAGCTCTTCTGAACGGCATTTTATTGAATTTATACCTTCCAAATGGTGTGTTAAAAGTACAAATTTCTGAGCTCGCCTCATCTAGTGGCACATGCCAAAAACCACCTTTCAAATATACTTCTGAAAATATTTTCTTGCCCTCTAATCTACTGATTATATCATCAGCGCAAGGAATTTGATAATGTTCACGTTTAATTACTTTGTTAAGGTCCCTAGGGTCTTAACACAATCTAAGGTTTCCGTTATGCTTTTCTAGTATTACTAGGCTTTGTACCCAGTCGGTCGGTTTATTTACTTTCAACACGATTCCATTTTTTTCCTAGTTTATCAAGTGTGTCTTTTAATACAGGCTGCAAAGGCTGAGGAACACGCCTTGGAGAGTGTATTACTGGTATTGCATTATCTTTTAACGTTATGTGATAAGGTTCCTCAGGAAATTCACCTATACTTGTGAATACATCTTTATACTGATTGATTAAACCATTTTTACTTAAACTACTACAATCTACAGAATCAATTCTTTCTATTAGTTTTAATTTTAAACATGTTGTTAGTCCTAATATTGGTTTAGATTTTACACATCAACAGTATGGAATTGTAAGGGTACATTTTTAAGTTGAGCAATTTATCATAAGAGTGCCTTCTGGCTTCAATTTAAAATTATTAGAGATATATTAGTTTCACTATGTTTAGGTTAAACTTTAACACTATTTAAAGCATTTAAAGGTAAGATATTTACTTCTGCACCTGTATCAAGTTTAAAATCAACATTGAAATGCCTTTTATTAACAAACAAAGTGATATTTTTAACCCATGTTTCACTTACCTCTTCTATATTTCTGTTATCGGAATCGGCACAAATTTTTTGCTCAATAATAGGTATTACTTTTTTTTTTTTTGAGTCGTCAAAAATTTTTAGTTCACTTTCAGGTGGCACTGTAATTACAGAATCAACAAAAACGTTCAGCTTTAATAGGAAATGTTATTTTTAATATTTATATTCTCACCACTTAATTTAAAAGTAAAGTATATTTTTTAGCACTTACTTCCTTATTCAGGTTTAAGTTTAACTTGTCAAATACTCGTAAACAGTAAAAGTCTTCTCTCTTACGATGTACCTTCCGACGTTCAATGTTTTGCCAAAATGATTAGCTAGCCGAATCCGCCTCTTGTGGGCGTTACCTTTTTCCCGATCTGGAAATTTCTCGAATGACCTTCACTCGTGTGTCATCAATGCATTTGCGTACACGTGCTCCGCGGCGAGTCGCAAATCACCTTCGGGTATTTAAGTGTAGTGCTCTCTCATTTGTCTCCCAATTCTTTTAGTACTTCCTTTTCTTACGTTCGCTCAGGAGAGCGGACAGGAAGTCGACGTCTTTACCCGGTGATATGGATCGTCTATCTTAGGAGATTTTTATTAGAGATATTTTCTCGAGCTGCACCGACTTCGTAAAATGCCTGATAGTTTAGTTTTTGGTAAAACATAAAATCTAGTCAACTTTACTATATTATGGCTTTAGGTTATATATTTAACTGTTGTATTTTTTGAATCAGTTATTATGTTCTTTTACTTAAATAAATCTGTTATTCTGTTAAAAATTGTATTAGCTTTAAATTACTTTCTTAGCAAATAATGGGTCCTTTTGAAGGGATAATGGCCCATCACGGCTCGTCTTCTGGAACCTGCATTTTATGTATGTTCTTTGAAATCTGTGGGCATCTAGTGGCAAAATGATTCTTCAATTTGCATTTAGCATAAATTTTCCCGAACGCTGGACACTCATGAGGCTTGTGTTTCCTTCCACACTTCTTGCACTCATATTCTTGCGATGAATGTTTCGGTTGTTGATACTTTCGATGTTTATGCAAATTGTTTACAGTCACTGTGTTGTCATCTTTCATGTTCCGGAGTTGTTCTCTACTAGTTTCAGCTGCACGAACAATTTAAATGACTTTTTCTAGTCCCAAACCAGAATCTCTAAGCAGACGTTCCTTCAAACCGTTATCTCTGATCCCAAGAACGATGCGGTCACAAATGAATTCATTTTCTTGATCAACAAATTCACACATTGACACCAAAGTCTTCAGTTGTGTCACATAGCTTTTAATGGTCTGTCCTTTTTGTTGGACGCACGAAAAAAATTTATAACGTTAGTAAATGACATTCTGCCTTGGTGAGCAATAATCTTCGAATTTCTTTAGGACATCTGTGTATTTTGCTTTACTTTCAAGAGCTTCAAATTTGGACGTGTTGAAGATTTCCAATCCTTCACTTCCAAGTAAGTTCAGCAGAATTGCTATCTTTATTTCATCTGGGCGTTCATCTTTTTCAGTGGCCAGCAGATAATTGTTCAATTCCTGTCTCTATTTCTTCCATTTATCTTTCACATTTCCGATGGAGAACTTCAACGGAGCAGGTGGTCGTAAGGCATCCATGGCAACAGAGTTTCAAAAATGTGGATTAAACTTTTAAATTGGAAATCTGATTTCATGGGTTTCTTTCCTGACACCATGTCGGTAGTCGTTCAGTATTCATGTTCTTAGGAACATTATAAAATAGAATTCATTCTTAGTTGAACATATTTGAGTTTATTATACATATAAAATGACAAACACACTCATGTCAACATGGCGAGACTAAAAACTACAGCTAAACTGACTCAGCAGTACATAGTTACAAAATACAGTTAATCTTGGTTACGGTTAATGTCCATGCCATTCTGTTCTATTCTCTCTCTCCTTATTTTTGTTCTTGTTTAAAAGTTTATATTTTTTCCAGACTACAGCAAGTATGTCTGACATTCAAGAGAGGCAAAACAATGCAGAAGGATTTAGGCAACATTTGAATATCCTGAAACGCCGAATTTTTGAGGGTAAATGTTTCTTTATTTTACCAATGATTTTTTTGAAAAAATGGAAGTTTATGTGTATATTTTGATAATGAGGTGTACTTTTGTTCTTTCAAAATGATTTTATTTTCCATTTTGCACCATACTTTTCTATTTAAGAATACGTACAGATCAACTGTCAAATGCGTACCTATCTTTCTTTTGTGAAAAGCAATAAAAATGTTTATGAAATATATAGTGCTCACAGGTTTTGACAGTTTTGAAAGAGTCCTAAATTTTTTAAACAAAGTTTTAATGAAATTTTATTTGCTCAATGTTTTTAGCTTATTTTGCTGTTCTGGAACAAATATACTATTGCTTTTTACTGGATTTACATCATTGTTGCTGTCTTAAGTTATAAAGAATTGCAAAATATGGTGTTTATTAGTAATGTTTACAATGATTGAATTGTTGAGAACTGCTTGAAATCATAGTCATATCCGGGAGGAGGATATCAAGATATATCACTCCTGAAATGACCATATATAAAAGAAGCCATTTAAAAAATAGGCCTGTTTTTCCCCAAGCAATACCTCCCTCAAAGAGTGTAAGATTAGTTAATTTATTATTCTTTCACCTGTCTTACAGTCTGATATTGATTTATAATCCAGCTAGATTTTGCATGGGAACATAAGATGCGTATGGTCATGAAAAGAACTACTTTTTATAACAGCTTTTAAAAATCCTGGTCACAATATCATGCCCAGTCTGAAAAAAAAATCCATAGACTAGCTCAAATATATTCAGTATTTCTACCAGAAGGTTAAAGGTTTGAAAATGACTTTTGTGCGTGTTATTCGGGAGTTCTTTTTGTTTAAAAAAGTTAGCAGTATTTTTTTTTAGTTTGCAAAAAGTTCGCACTTGATTATATATATATATAAATATTGATATAATTCTTTGCAGCTGTAGCAAGAGTGCATCAAACTGGGTACGCTGGACTAGACCGGCAAAGATTTGATCTAAGATTTTGTCTCTGGCTTGTTGGTAAGTTACTTCTGTTGAAAAAAAAAAACCAAGCTTGTACATTTTCAAATATTTTGTAAAATGTGTACTCAAAACATATGCTTTTTACTTAATGAGGTGGTGAAAATAAGGAAGGAGCAGCTAGAGTATTAAAATTTTCTAATCTCTGTTTTCGCCATATCACTCAAAAAATTTAATGAATAGTAATATATTTTTGTGTACATTTGAGGTCTATTGTTCTTCCCCATAATTTAAAAACATAGCAGCTTTCCCACTCTTAGTTCTCTTATTTCTGGTTTAGTGTTTTGCTTTAAAAAATTATAACTGACTAATTTATTACTTTGAATATGAAAATAGTTAAAAAGTGATCCATTTTCCCCCACCTCACCCTATATAATATTATACACATTGATTTCTATGCACTGAAATATCATTAAAAATGTCTTTAAAAATATAACAAAAAGTTCAAATATGAAAATCTGTTGGCTTTTCTCCAACTTTGGAAAATGGACCTAGGAGATCTCAAATATGGGGTTTATTTTGCTTTCCACAACAATATTACAAAGGAATTTCTTCAGCCATCAAAGTTAGAAAATAATTTGGTTTAGCTACTAAAAGACATGTTGAATTACTTTGGCTGATGTTCAATGCACTAAGAAAAAAGATGTTGCAAAAGATGTCAAATTGGGAAAAATACTGTATTTGGTATAAAAATTTCAGCAGAATATGTATGGCACCTCCATTTCTACCCAATTCTTATAAATTCTCTTAATTTTAGTATGTATTTTGCATGCATGAGCCTGAATCTTTGGCTTGAACGTATTTTGTTATGCAAGGTATTTATTATCTCCTTTGAAGAAATATGAGGAATGATATTATCAATATTTATAATGAAATAAAATTCGTCATGTAACTACAGAGTTGCAGTCTTCTCTCAAAGATGAAAGAGAGAACTTTCAGTCATCTTCAACAAGCATCATTTACCATGTGTGACCATATCTCTTTCTGTCCAGAGAAGCAGTACTTCAGGCATCATTGACAAACATGTACCTGATGCGAACTTGAAGTGAAAAGTAACAGAATTAATAGTTGCTACTCATTAAGTGGGATTACACAGTTTATGCTTCACTCACACGCTTTAATTTAAATTTTTTTCTGAAATTTCAATTTGGATAGATCTAAATTTAGTTTTTCTGGTAAGGAGTGAAATGTTATCTAGGTTACTGATTATATTATTCATTTATAGGCATTTTATACCCTATATTAATACCTTCACTTTTTTTATTTTGTCAAATAACTTGTCAAGTATTCTGTAGCAGTTAATTTTCAGTTATGTTGTACCTGTGTATTAGGAAAATGATTGTTATTTTCTGACTTATAATTCAGCATTTTATGCATTTTTTCAAAATTTTCTATGAACTTTTTTTGCAGAAATGGCCCTTGAGTTAATTATTGATGTTGAGACTATGATACAAAATGATATCCGTAGATTAAATGGTGAAACTTTACCCCCACCTACTGAGCAGCAGTTGGCAGCAAATGAAGAAAGCACAGAAGTTGCTCTTTTTGACAGATTAAATATTGATCTAGGTAATCCACAAACTTATACGAGAGTTACTACTATAAATGCTAATGTTTTAAATTTTGGTGGTTCAGGTCGAGCCTCCGTACAATATATTCCTCTCAGTGGCAGTCTTCGGCGCAACTTGTCTCAACAATTTGCTGCTGTAAGTGCTCGTCGATATGAAAGTTTGGGTCGAAGAATGCGTCTCGCAAATGAAATAATTAGTGCAAGCATAAGACATTCCAATGATAATACAGCACAAGGGCACAATTGTCCCTCTCCTCTCACTCATGCTATACCACGACTCTTACGCTCAATGCGTAGAACTGTCAGCTCAAGTCCTACAAGAAATGGAAGCCCAGATCCTCCTGCTGTATTTGTTCGCCTTATAGGTGACACTTCGTTATCAGTGAGCACTTCTAATGCTACATCCCAGGCCCAAGATGAGCCAGAGAGTCCGCGTGTCCCAGCAGATGAGGCTGAGGATCCTACAAATACAACAGATGGCTCTTCTCCATATTTTATTGCTTCAGCTTCTTTTACAGCACCTCAAAGAGACCCTGAACGTCTTGGTATGTTATCACTTGATATATTTTTTAAAATGCTCTTTATTTTATTTTCCGTTGAACTAGCTTAAGTACACAAAAAGCTTGAGCAAACACCAGGTCCAAAAATGTTAAATTTCAAGGTAATTACACAATATATGGTCTATTGCATTAATTACTTAGTTATATTTCATATAATATTATTAGTGATTACAGATTCAGATCAAAAATATACTAGCAGTGTTACGAAAACATTTTAAAGTAAAATTTTTATTTTAATGATCATCAAGAAATAAAAACAAACTTACCGGTCTTGCTTATTTTCAATAACCAAAGTTTCTTCATCAAAACAAATATACTCATTAATTAAAATGCTAATCAAGTTTGATGAAATTCAAGTTAAAAATCTTTCACAAAATATTACATTCATTGAAATAGGCAGTGAAATTTAAAAACTGACTGAGTTGTAAGATCACAGTAAACTTCCAAAAATTGTCCCAACAACAGAAAATAGAAAAATTTGAATTGCTCTAGAAGTTTTCCTTATTGGCTTGAGTAAAGGACTTTTTTGGCATTTTTCTTAATGTTTCCAATCATATACTACATTGTGTATGTTAAAATGAAAACATTTTTTGCAAAATCTAATTAAAAACAAATAAATTTTGAAACACAACATAATTAAAATTTTTCAACTGAATGTAATGAGTACTTAGTCATGTTGTGAATCACAGGATAAAATATGATTGGCGGGTGGGGGTGGATGTTAATAGTTTCACTTATCTTCCGGAAAATGTGCTCTAAAATGGGAAAATTATAAAGTTTTAGTTCAGAATTCACATAATCTTTTGCGATACTTGACCCTCATAGAGGGCTAGTTGCCCCATTCCTCCTGTATCCCTGCCTGTTAACATTTGTGCTAAGACATGTTTCGAAGGTTCTCAAAAAAAAAAAGATGAATTGTAAAGGGCTGTTCAGAAATCAGTCACACCTGTTTTCAGTCAAAACTGAATATTTATGAACAATCCCTTAACATACATCTTCATTTAACTGGCTGCAACCATCTATCCATAAATGAACCAATTATCAGGACTGTTCCTAGTTACCCTTGTAGCTCTGGTTTCCCATGTAAGAAAATGCTGCAGGTTTGTTTATTTGTTATTTATCTATACATATATGGCTCATTCAAAAAAAATCAGCACACTTTTGGTGTCCAAGGCTTTGTATTGCCATTTATCAAAATTCTGTTCCAAAATTATATTAAAATATTGAATATAAAAGCTTCTGTTGACGTGCTATATCAAATAATATACTGTGGAATTAAAAAGTAGGGCACAAAAATTCAAACCATGGGACATGTATTCCTGTCCAATAAACTTATTTAAATATGTTTTTTAAACGAATTCTAATCGGTCACTACATTTTTACTCATGACTAACTCCTGTTCTCAATATCTCTTAAAAATCAAATAAGGTTCCTTGATGAAAAATGATTTGGATAACTGAAAATATTAGTAATTTGAATATTTAATATTTACTCGAGTGTGCCCAGCGGTTGAAATGTGACTGCAATTCACTAAATGTTTTACGTTTAGCCTCAAACTTTAAGCAATTTTTAGTCATTTTAGTTTTTCTGTTGGGCAAAAGTTTGTTTCGTTCAAATATTTCAATTAGCGGTAATATCTCTTCAGTGCAACTGATTGACCAGAGTTAGTTATTTAATTTAATGATTTTGTAACACATATTGTCCCTAAATTTTATCTTTCTGCACTCCTATAAAGAAAATAGAAACGAAAATTTTCATGCTGCTCTATTATTAAGGAATAAATTAGAAATACAGACAATCACTTTCAGTTTAGTCGCAAGTTCAAAACGCTAAAACAAATCAACAAACTACCGTATAATTCCGAAAATCCCCCCACCCTTTTTCCCCCTGAAGGTCTTGTCTTTTACCCCATGGGGGGGGGGGGGGGAAATCGGAATTTTGGCAAATCTTGAAATTTAGCACTATAGCATGGGGGGATAATCGGAAGTTCTATACCAGATTTTGTAGTAGGATTAGCACTCTTTTATTTTATTTTTTCTAAAAAATATATATAGTAAAAGAGAATACATTTAATACAGGTAATACTAATAATTAAATTCACTATGACATTCACTTTTTTGACACGGTATAGCTCAACAAACTCAGCATTTTAATAGCAGAACATTTGCTCTTAGAACTCAAGACTGAATGCTAACCTAAAATGGCTCACTCAAACTTACACACGTGCATTGATGCAGCGAAACGGCGCTGCGATGCAACTGCTTGCTGATTGGTTGAGTCTTTGGAGCACAGCTGCTTTCCTCCTCCTACCTTGGCTTCATGGTTGTCATATTGGGCAAAATTTCGCCAATCGGGCTAATTTTTTCCACAGCTATTGATTAAAAGCTCACGTATTTGGCTATTTTTCCAGATGTTTTCGACTGCTCGCTGGCAGAAAAAATTTGGCAACCCTGAGTGACTTCTACGTAGTTTCTAAAGAGAGAGGGCAACTGAAATCGGATTTCTTTGTTATTATGGAATGGGGAGGAAAACAATTTAGGTTCTCAATGAAAATTTACTTTTTTGCAACATGGGGGGCTTTTTCGGAATTATACGGTAATAAAACCTTGATTCAAAGTAAAATAATGCATCACTGCATATATTATATTGGATATTGTTAGCTTCAAATTGAATTTTATCTTGTTTGACGTTGTACTGGACAAACAATCCGACTGACTTATTATGTATATATACACTAGCTACCAAAAAGTATTTGGACACTTTAGATTTTAGACATTTTTTTTTAAAGTCTGAAGAAATATTAAACTTGCTGTTTTGTATTTTGTACCATGAAAAGAACATGCTTAAACTCACATTTAGGAAACAAAATTCAGCCTTAGGGGCAATTAGAGGGCGGTCAAAAAATTAAAGAAGAAAAACAACACTTTTGATCATCTTGCATCAGAAAATGATTGAAATGTCCTGTAACTTTCGCAAAACATTTTTAATTATGTACGTAATGCTTATAAGTAAAGCAATAATATTCATGAAGATATGGGCATTTGTTTTAAATATTCGAAATTTTCCGCAAGTGTTTTGCTTATAACTCGCTAAGTTCTATCTCAAATTACATGAAACTAGCAGAAAATTTGACACAATAAAAAGGAAGTATGGTACCAAAACGTAGGGAAAATGTAACAAATAGTCCATGAGATTTAAGCAGTTTTATTAAAACAAATGTGATTGCGCATGCGCGAAAGATATTAATTATTTTTTTTAATATTTTGGTAGTGAGATCTATGGAGCAACTTATGTAAAAGTTTCAGTTGACTATTGATATTTTTCAGAGAGATATACACCATACAGTGAGCCGTATTTAGCTATCTCTCAAATTGGAGAAAGATAAGGGGTTTTCCACAGAATTTTATATTCCATGATAAATTGGAAAATTGACCGCTGTTAAACTGAATTAAATTGCATTATTTGTATTTATATAGTTTGAATTTGAACGCTATTGTTTACTTTGCAAAATTATCATGCAATATAAAAATTTGTGGAAAACCCCTTATCTTTTTTCCCCAATTTGAGAGCTTGCTAAATACGGCTCACTGTATGGTGTATATCTCTTTGAAAAATATCAATAATCAACTGAAACTTTTACATAAGTTGCTCCATAGATCTCACTACCAAAATATTAAAAAAAAAAAAAAATTCTTTCGTGCATGCGCTATCACTTTTGTTTTAATAAAACTGCTCAAATCTCATGGACTATTAATTACATTTTCCCTACGTTTTGGTACCATACTTCCTTTTTATTGTGTCAAATTTTCTTCTAGTTTCATGTAATTTGAGATAGAACTTAGCGAGTTATAAGCAAAACACTTGCGGAAAATTTCGAATATTTAAAACAAATGCCCATATCTTCATGAATATTATTGCTTTACTTATAAGCATTGCGTACATAATTAAAAATGTTTTGCAAAAGTTACAGGACATTTCAATCATTTTCTGATAAAAGATGATCAAAAGTGTTGTTTTTCTTTAATTTTTTGACCACCCCCTAATTGCCGATAAGCCTGAATTTTGTTTCCTAAATGTGAGTTTAAGTATTTTCTTTTCATGGTACAAAATACAAAACAGCAAGTTTAATATTTCTTCAGACTTTAAAAAAAAGGTCTAAAATCCAAAGTGTCCAAATACTTTTTGGTAGATAGTGTATACCAGAGCAGTGTTGGACTAGCCAAATTCTCGCCTCCGAGTTTGATGAATGGGACTCGCCCAGGTGGGTTGGTTAGATGTCAATCAAACCAAAGCAAGAGATAGTTCAGGATATATATATATATATATGTATGTAATCAATTTTTGTACGTTTAGTGTGTTAATAATTTTTTTCTAATAGTTATTACTTTATTTAACCAGTGTGGAGATGATTCTCTTTTAAGAATTGCTCCTTTGTGCTTTTCATATAACGCTTTAGTATAACTTTGCTTTTTTTTTGCTTCACACCTAATTTTGAAGTTATTTCATTTCATTTAAACTTTTATTTTTAGCAAGTATGAAACAGTTATTTCAATTTAAGATTTTATTGCTCAGAAACATGTTTATTTCTTTAAAAAATACCATGTATTTTTATATATTGAATTCATATCTAATGTATGGATATAAGTTCCAACAAACGTTGAACTTCCACCCTTTTTTTGGCTAGACATAATGCCCCAATCATTTATATTAAAGTAATGAACTGACTTGCTTAGTATTTGATAATTCTATTGCCTAGTAATTTATTCTTGTAATATAAGGCTATTTAATAAGCTTTGACACAGCGTTATGTCGTGATGCCATAATTTTTCAGTATTTTTTTTCTCAGTGAGGTACCTGTCTGACCTGACATGCAATTAAGCTATGGCTCATTATGTACACATCTGATACAACACATAATTCTAATTATGTGTGATCTGATCAATTTTTATTGTATTGAATATGAAGTTATTTTATTACAGTTAGAGTGCTCTTAACTAAATAGTGTTAAAGAAATCTTTTTGGCTTGTAATGTAACTTGTATTCAAAGTGGTTAGATTTACTTCATTTGAACCACTTGATTTTTGCTATGAAGAGTTCTGGAAATTGCTTTATTTTTACTGGGAGAATATTGTACACACCCAGATATACAAGTGGCATTTTTTTAAATAAGAACTGATTGCACATTGTGCCTGTGCATCCAGTCAGGTGACATTAGTTCAAGGTCAGCAACTCTTGGCCAGTCCCCCACTACACCGCCATTGTGTTTCACGTCTCTGCCAGTGCTAGTTGTGTGATTATACTGCATAATTTGTCCTCATGTCTATTAGTAATCCCGCCGATTGTGAAGTGTGTGCCAAACTGGTTTAATGGTCAGTCCGTGAGTTCTCTGAGTGGATCCAAAAGCTGGTGCCACAGCTTGACAAATGCTTGAATGGTGATGGCGACTATGTTGAAAAGTGAAAAAAATTTCATATTTTAGTTTTTGATATAATTTTTATTATTAAATAAAGTTTCTGTTACTCCATTACAAAACGGTTCTTACTTAAAAAATGACCCTCGTATGTAACGTGTGTGTGTCACACACACACACATAAAACAATCATCTTAGAAAAATATGCCCTTTTCATGATAGTGTGCCCTTTCTGAGAGTCACTGTGCCCTTTTAAGTTGCATACCATTTTGTAAGTCTCAGTTTATAACAGCTAAGAAATTTTAATTTATGTGTGTAATATATTTTGTTTTTTCTTTACATTTTATATCAAGGTTACCGTGAGTCAGTGAATCAAACTCATCGCATTCAATCATGGAAATTCACTGGACGTAGTCTCCCAGAAATATATGATGGTATGTTGATTTTAACATTTTATAAATGTCTTTTTCTTTTATAATATTGTACTCTGATGATGAGTAGTAAATTGGTAAAATAATAGTTACATAATGAAATACTGAGTGATAATTATGTGTACGACCATCAATTTTCACTAAAAAAATTAAATAATTTTCAAATTGGTAACATAACTCATTTATTTCTGAAGGTATATTTCTTTTTTAAAACTTTGTTTAATTTACAATTGTACATGTGATTCTTGTTGATTTCAGCATTATAATTAGTATATAAACATAGTACAGTAAATTCTTGAAATGATATTCAAGGGTCGTGCTTTATTAAAGGTGGATTTTTTTATTTAATAGCAAGATTTTGTTGAAATGATAATTTCATTTTTATAATGATAATTATAATTAAGATGATAGTAAGAATCTATTTTTTGGTCACATTTTATTCTTTAAAATTCTAGTATAAAATGTGAGCGAAATAGAACAGAATGAGGACATGTTTTTCAGGGATGTATGAGGTATATGGGGCCGTTCATAAATGACGTCACGCTTTTTTCCCATATATTTGACTCCCTCCCCCTCTTTGGCACTCTATGTCACATTTCAGCGGACACCCCTCCCCCCTTTGTCATGCTATGTTGCATAATGCATGATGTCACACTTCTTGTTACCCCCTCCCTTTGTCACACTTTGTCACAATTTCATAAACCCCCCTCCCCCCTCGAAGCATGATATCATTTATGAATGATCCCTAAAAATCATGAATTTGAAAAAATACTCGAGCAAAGTTCCTAACTTTGTTTTATATTGACTCATCAATTTTTCTTCCTTTGTGTTTTCTCCATTTTTGAATCTTTTATTTTAACTAAAGTTTTGATCAGAGCCAATGTTTTCAATACAAAAATATTATTCCTAATCAAAGATGTCTAGATGTGGAAAAGCTTCTCCTGCTAAGTCTATTAACCCATTTGCATCATAAGCGCATAAATGTGCGTTTAGCCTGGCCATTATCACCGAAACACATTTTTGTGATAAGGACGATTTTTCAACTTTGAAATGGGTTAATAATACAAAATATGGGCTAAATCAAACAATTTCTGTAGCTGTCAAAATGACTTTGAATATTTAGTTTTGGCTTTATTTGTTACAAAAATAACAAAGTCAGTCTGTATAAATAATGAAAAATTAAGACAACTCTGATTTGAAACTCATTGATATCCAAAGTCTGACTCTTAACATGAGGCTGAGCATCAAGGAACAAATCCTCGCACATATGTACTTAATTCATATCCTTTCTAACTGTGAGTGTACCTGGTATCTCTATCGCTTAACATGAGTAATCAATCATAGCCCAAAACTATGATCTTCACTTTTTAGAAAAATTAAAGATAACTCCTGGGCCAACCAGAGTTGTAGTGCTACTACCCACCCCTCCATGATTAAGGCTTTTCAGATTTTTCTTCCATTAAAAAAAGTGCAATGAATTAAAATACTATCACTCAACGAGTATACTCTGTTGTTCAGCAACTTAATTCTTAAAGTTTATGAAGTTAAATGCTTTTAATGGATTTACATTTGCCGCAAAAGAAAAGAAAAATCTTTTTATGCATCATATGGCATAATTTTCTTCTTTTCAATAATGAGTACCCAGATTTTACTATTAGTAAAGATATTCATGAACATTTTCCTTCTGGGTTTTGATTGCATTTAATGTGGTATAGTAATTTGTTTTATTATTTTTATTGACACCTCCATCACATCACATCAGCATCACAGACATTCCAAACTGCCTCCCCCCCTCCCCGTTCTCTGCAGGAGAGATCATAAACTTTTTACACTTGAGTGTTTGTACCTATATGGCCAACACCTTTCCTTTTTTACCTTTATTTGACAACATTTTTTCAAAGGCTGCTTTGTTTTGGGCTGCACAAAAGGAGCTGGTCTATGACAACCAATCCCCAGATGTAATTATATAAAAAAAAGTAATTTGTTTTTTTAAAGTAAGTTAACTTATTTAATTCTAGTTCTGTATGGTTAAAAGTTATTTTTGGGTTAAATCAATAGTAGTAGTCTGCAAAATGTTTAGTTGTAACTTGCAAAAAATATTTCCTCCTGGCAAACAATTTTCTTCAAGCAACATTACTGCTTCAAAATTGAATTAACCAAATATGAATTCTTAAATTAATTGATCACAACAAAAATTAAGTGACATCGCAAAACACTTTTAACCACCACTTTTTTTAGATTAAAAAGTTTATAAATTAGACTGGTAGGCAGCTTAAATTTTTCTATATATTTTTGTGTTACCCTCTAAATATTCTATTGATCTGCCTACTATGTAAAGATCTTTGCCAAAAAGTCATATGTGTAAGCTATTCTGAAAAAAAAAAAAACTTCACTTTTCAACAGCTCACGTTTTGACCCCCTTGACTTTAAAGAAGGAAATTCCAATTTGTCCATCAAACTATTAAATTGAAGCTTTGGTTCAATAAAGCGTGCTAAAGGGTGGTAATGTGTTTTCCTAGGGGAAATGGGGAACGGGCAGGGTAACAAGTGAGTGGCAGCAATGGAATGCTAATGCATCAACTTAGCACACACTTCGAATTTCTTTCGTGGATCTTTTTTCAGCAAACTTTAGATTCTCAGAGCTTCAGAAGTTCTTCCACACTGTTTTTGTTTCATGGCAATTTAATTAAATTTAGAGTTTATTTGATATTCTGCAGTTGAAAGTAAGCTGTGCTAGCTATAAATCATGCATTGTTTGTTTACTTTAGTATTTTATAACGTTTAGGTAAGAAGGAAAAAAATAATGACATTATGAATAATAATATCCTATTTTCCTTTTTTTTAGCTGAAAAACTTTAAAAACACATTCGTGAAATTCAAATTGCATTTAGAAACGTACTTGGAAAAAATGGGAAGCAAACCTCGTAAGGATAAAAACACACTGTCTGTCTTTTGGTCGAGGATCTTACATCCGTTAATCTTTTGGTTTCCGATACTATGTCCAACTTTTTTTTTTTTCAATTGTATGTGCAAAGCAAAAAATGTATCCCATGGTTAACTGAATTGCTTTTTAGCATCATGAGAATCTGAATAATTCATAAATGATTATGACACAATAATTGATGTTTTCTACAAGAATATGAGAACGCATTATGAATAAAAAAACATACAACGCCTCAAATGTTCTTTCAAATAACACAAAATCTCTTCAATTAGATGTTTTCTAGTTTTTCTTTAAAAAATACAGACTAAAAGCAGGCCCTGTCATACACATGTGAGCAAGGGCAAACCAATCTCAAGTGTTCCCCTGAATTTAATCACAATAAAATCTAGGTTTTGGAATAACAAAATGCAAATAAGTTGTATGTTTATCATTTCTCTATGCGTATAATAAAAATTTACATGTGCAATAAATTCATAAGCACCTACAACTCTAGAAAAAATGACAATTTTTTAAGTTTTACATTATAAAGTCATAATATAATTGTGACACAATATCACTCAACTTGTGTTTAGAGAACTGGCTGTCAGCGAAATGTAATCTACCTCTCTTAAATCAAGGTCTTATAAACTAAAGTGAATATGCAGATGCGGAGGTCATGAGATTGAAAGGGGGGTTCAATCTGATTTCCACAAAAAATGTTTTTAGTTATGTCTTATGTTATGTATAAAAATTTTACATCATTCCTTAAAATGATCAAACAATTATTTCCTGTAAATAAGAGGCTGAATATAACAACATAGCTGCCAAGTGCTCCCATTTTCGCGGAGTTTTCCCGATTTTGGTACGTACTCTTAAAACCCGACAAGTTACAGAAAACCCTGTTTTTTCAAGCTCCACAATGTACTTTTTGTTTAATAAAGAAAAAACAAAGTGTTCTTCATCTGAGCAGAGCAAAATGCTGCTCGTTCGTCCCTTGTCGCTTCTCTTAAGAAAGGGGGGAAAACAAAGAACAAGTCAAATGGTTGTCTTTCCCTCCGAAATGTCAATCAGCTGAATTCCGTTCCGCCCCTCTCCATGTAGCAACCTTCTACCTTGCTTCCCCTCTTTTTTTCCATCGTCCAGAGCCATTCCATTCCATTTCAGATCAGGCAGAGGGTGTCACATGACCCTCACAGATTTTTTTGAAAAAATTACAGTAGTTACAACTAAGGGACATATAAAATATCCCAAAAGGATTTTGTAAACAAAATTTATTTCTCTAGTTACAGACTTTTAAAATTTGGGACAAAGTTTGCCATTTTCAGAAAATCAGCAAAACACTCACTTTTAAAATGGCCACTGTTTCAAAAGTTTTTAACCGATTCAAACAATTTTTTTTCTATAAATAATGAAAGAATGGTATTTTATTCAGACACTAATTTTAAAAATCTAGTTGGCTTCATTGATAAAGAAAAAAAAGTGTTTTTGAAGTGAAAAAATCATATTTTTACCGAATTTATGATTTTTTTTTCTTATGAAAGAAATTTATTTTTGACAAAACAGAGGTGGCAACCTAAAGTGCTGTTATGGAAGTTTTGTATCAAATTTTATTGTAAGCCTGAGATGCACATTCCCTCAGAATTTAAAGTTTGAAATTTGAAAATGCTCAAAAATTACGATTTTTGAAGTGTGATTACTCAAAAAAGACATTTTTTAAAAATCTGAAAATCTGCTCATTTGTTGCCCTTAAAGTGCTTAATGAGCTGCTATAAATTATATTGTGTATTTTTGCCCCAGATATTTGATATGTTTTTTCAAAAATGGCCTTTTGTGTGTTTCTCAAAAAAGCCAGAAATTCAAACTCGTTCTTATTTAATCACTTTAGCATAAGATTTAATCAATATTTATTAAGAAATATACTATATTGTTACACAATTACCACAGATAAATTGTACTTAACCTTCTTAGAACTTAAATAGCTCCTTGCACAAAGCATATCTACTGTGATTTAATGCATGTTATTCTGTTCAATCCAATTACTAGTTTTAAACTCACACACTTTACATCAAATATGTTACAGCACTGATATACATAATTTTAAACGAGTATGAAGTTATGTACTTAAAGCAAAATAAGTAGAATCAAGTTCTTGAATCATCTTCTACTCGTTATTACCAAAAAAATGCAAAAACTAGGATGGTGTTTCATTTCATACTTTCAACATTACTTTACATTGGTCGTTTTTTTTTTTCCCCAGATTCTTCTGGTTATTGAAATGTTTTTTCTAGGTTATCTGTGTACAAATTATTGGATAGTGTCCCTAAACCATCGGTGATACATCCGTAATTTGTCCAACTCAATAATTGTCATTCACACGCTCAATAAATTTTCCTATTTAGAAATTATGCATTGAGTTATATTTGTTTAAGAGGCCGTTAGTTTTTTAACTGCTTCCCACTTCTTGTTTTCTCGTGTGTCCCATGTAAGCATTACTTTTTTATGAATTTTTACTATTTAGCAGTATTTTAGGATAGCCAATAAAGTTTTGATTGTATTTCTACAATAACTTTTACATTTGCTGATGCATGGTATTTGATGTGAAGCGTGTGAGTTTGAAACTAGTATTTAGATTGAGCAGAATAACATGCATTAAATCACAGTAGCTACGCTTTTTGCAAGGAGCTATTTAAGTTCTAAGAAGGTTAAGTACAATTTATCTGTAGTAATTATGTAACAATATAGCATATTTCTTAATAAATATTGATTAAATTGTATATTCAAGTGGATAAATAAGAACGAGATTGAATTTCTGGCTTTTTTGAGAAACGTACTCAAAAGGCTATGTTTGAAAAATCATAAAATATATGGGGGCAAAAATACGCAATATAATTGACAGCAGCTCATTAAGCACTTTAAGGGCAACAAATGAGCACATTTTCAGATTTAAAAAAAATGGCTTTTTTGAGTAATCACACTTCAAAAGTTGTAATTTTTGAGCATTTTCAAATTTCAAACTTTAAATTCTGAGGGGATATGCATCACAAGCTTACAATAAAATTTGATACAAATCTTCCATAACAGCACTTTAGATTGCCACCTCTGTTTTGTCAAAAATAAATTTCTTTCATAAGAAAAAAAAATCATAAATTCGGTAAAAATACGATTTTTTCACTTCAAAAACACTTTTTTTTCTTTATCAATGAAGCCAACTAGATTTTTAAAATTAGTGTCTAAATAAAATACCATCCCTTCGTTATTTATAGAAAAAAATATTTGAATCGGTTAAAAACTTTTGAAACAGTGGCCATTTTAAAAGTGAGTGTTTTGCTGATTTTCTGAAAACGGCAAACTTTGTTCCAAATTTTAAAAGTCTGTAACTAGAGAAATAAATTTTTTTTTGCAAAATCCTTTTGGGATATTTTATATGTCCCTTAGTTGTAACTACTGTAATTTTTTCAAAAATCTGTGAAGGTCATGTGACAAGTTTTAGACCTGCCTGCCTGATTTGAAATGGAATGACTCTCCAGTCTTGATTCTATAGAGTAAAGTAGGTCAAATAACGTCATCACACTGTTGCCATTTCTTATCATTGCATTGCACGCAGTCTTGCCAGATGGGAGGGAAATATCCGATTAGGCGACTTTTTTTTTTTGTATGACAAGCGGTCTAAATCTCCATTAAGGCCCTTCGCTCCTGTCCATCTTGGATTTCGCTCCTAATGCTTTCTCTACGGAAAAATCTTCATGATGTGGTTCAATCATGTGGTTTGTTTTAAACGAGTGATGAGCTAGATGTACATTGCCCAGTCTTTAGTTTTTCAGTCGCAATCTTTAAAATTTTTATAAGATTTTGAAATTTCAAATACTGATTTTGAAAAGTTTGGGGAACAATTGAGAAAAACGAAAAAATACGGAATGTAGTTTAAATATTTCTCTTTAAATGCATATTTTGTATTTATCTCTAGGATAATTTGTTCACAAGTTATTTGTTTTCTACGAAGTGTTGTTTTAGAAAAATTGTTAAAATCTAAAAATCCACACCTCACGCTTTGTCCCGCCTATTTGATTGACCATTTTTTCTTCCCCTCTCCCCAAGGTGACAAGCAGTCAATCACATGGACTCTCCTGCTAATGGCTGTTCTTTGTCACTTTATGAGCAGAGCCCAGCAGACATTTCATTTCAGGCAGCGCCATGCTGTTAAATTTGACATGTTGTTTAAAAACAACACTGCGCATTTAGGGATAACAATTTTTTTTATATAATCATTTTAATAAATGATACAAAATCAATAGCAAATAGGTATGCATTATAATTATTTTAATATAGCACTAAAATAGTAACATTTATTAAAATAATTTATTTTATCATTATTTATAAATGTATAAAATTTTAACTTTAATTACCAATAAAGTTTAATAATTTTACTAAAAGATTTTAAACAAGAAACCGAACATCTAGGAAGTCTATGCGATAATGTTTGTTTCTTCTTTAGTTGAGCGTGAATTGATTTTAAACAAAATTCCTAAATAATTTAATCAACCTCTTTACGCTAATTTGTTATATACAGTTGAACCTGTCTATCTCAAATTTCAAGGGAAGGAAAAAATATTCGAGATGAAGAGGTTTTGAGATACAGAGGTTTTGATAAAACTATTAAAATTTGCAATTGAAACAAAGACTATATGTTGTAGGTTAAAAATCTTCTGCCTTAGTTTTATTAAGAATTTTACTGTAATATTATACTAATTTTTTTAAACTAATTTTATACTCGTATATAAATAGCATCGACAATAAAGAAATAGTATTCAGCATACCCTTTTGCAAGTCTCTCAAAAACAAGACAAGTACTACTACTTTTTTTAGCAAGTACCAGCAAAAATAGACTTTTAGGTTTTTTTGTTGTCTGGTTGTTTTCGGCTCGATTATACTTTTGAGGGTAGCGATTGCTGTAAATCCACCTTGACCAAAATTTTCCTGAAATTCGAGGAAAGTTAATGTTTCAATAGCTTTCTCTGCTTCTTTTTACAGTGACTTTCGCGACATCTTTGTTTTTCTCAACCTCCTCTTCTACTTCCGAATCACCTTTTACGTTCTCTACGATTTCCGCATCAATTTTGTTAGCTGCCGAAAGGTCACTCGGCTTCGAATTCCAAAATGGCAGCAAAACCAGAATTCGAGACATGGAGGTTTTGGGGAAAAACATTTCGAGATAAACATGAAAAAATACATTGAATTTAGGGTATAAATGCAGGGAAAATATAAATTTTCGAGATAGGGAGGTTTTCGCGAAAGACAGGTTCGAGATAAACAGGTTCGACTGTATTTATAACAATAAATTTCTAAAAGATACTAAATAAAGTGAAATAGAGCAACCAGTGACACCTGTTCTTGTTTCTACTGCGAATAATGCAGGAGCATAAATGGGTCAGGGCAGGAGCATATTATTCATGGGTTGTCTATCTCATTTCATAAGTCTTCTGCAGAAAAAGTTTCTGCTAAATTACCTACTTCATTAGATGCAGTATTAATAGATATGTATTACTACTTTTAAAAAAGTATGAAAAGAAAATATGCTTTGAAAAAATTTCAAAGCATGGAGTAACTAGATGGCTGTCATTGGGGAAATACCTTAATCCTTTGCTTGAACAATGGGAACCTCTTCTCTTTTATTTTAAGGAAGAATGTACTAAAGTCAAACCAAATGTGCACACTTTACCTACAATGACAAATATGGAGAAAAGAAAAATAAATGAGGAGGAAGTGAATCTTCTAAACAAATTGCATCTGGAAGTAACAAAAAAGTTCAAACGAGCTATGAAAAATTGCCGCAATTCTTCATAGCTCATTCTTCTGACTGCAACTCTTCTCAAACTAAAAAAAATTAAAAAGTTCTGAAACCAAATGAAGTAGCAATAGTAGTCTTCAGACACGGCTCAAAAAAATTCACTTGTGTTAAAGAAACAGAGTGGTAACTCATCAAAAACTTTGTTTCAAGAAAAAAGAAAGTTAAATAATGAGAACCTTAAAAGTATCAAGAAAGCAGAAGTTATGACAGATTTTACCAATAATAACACAAATAGTTTCTTAAAGCGAGAAGAAAGAATTTTATTTTCATTAAGTTCAAATTTAACTTTCCTACCCTATTGAAAAAAAAAAAGTTTCATTTTAGCTGCCTGGGTGGATTAGACCCAGTTTAGTTTTTATTGATTCTAGGTCATAATAAATATGTTTTGCAGCTTATGTTTACATATGTGTAGTGCTTATATTGGTTTAACAAACATTTGTGACATATTACTTCTCCCCCCCCCCCCCCCCATTTTTTTCTTTCCAGTATCTTAATTACGTGTGAGGATTAGAAATTTTAAAAAATTATAGATACTAATATGTGTAATAAAATAATATGAACTTTAAGGTTGTATTCTAATTTTAGGCATTATAATATTTTTATATCTGCATTTCAATTTTTTTACAACAAACAATATTTTCAATGTAAGTTTACATGTTCCTGGCAGAGAAAATCTTGACATGATGATCTCGTTTGGGATTTGAGAAATTTTTTGGACCTCAAATTTTATACCTTTCGCGTTTAAGTGTAATATTAGGTTTTGTGCTATCTCTTGAAACAATTTGTATTTTGTACTTTACAGCAACTAGGATGTTCTTTCTCATTCTTTGATTTCTATGACCTGTTATTAAACGGTTTCCCAAGTTCTAGTAAAAAGAGACTTCTTTTGAAAAGTTTGTTCTTGTTATAAGAGGGATTCACATGCTTTAGTAGCATAAATATAAGCAGTTTTTGTACATGACCTGAGCCACAGTTTTATCCTGTTTTTTCCTCTCGTCTTTGAAGACATATACTGCCTAAATGGGCATTTACCGCACTAGACTTTTTCTTATGGAATAAACATCTTCGGTAACAGCATGTTAAACATCTCAAGCAATGATCTTATTGCAACTAACTTGTCAAAAAGTTTATGATTAATTTTATTTGTTTGTTGTCAAACCACAGAAATTGGCGAATGATTTCCAAATGTTAAAGACATAGTTGCACTAAAAATGTCACGAGCATCTTTGAGAAATTCTCTTGCTGATTTTTATACTCCAGCTAAAATTAACAAACGTCTCCAAACTATAGGTAATTATTCTGTATTACAAATATTCTGCAATTAAATTTCAAAAAAAAAGAAATATTTTTGAAAATAAATATGTACCAATATAGGTTTCAAGCTCTTCTGCAGAAACTAGAGTGTATGCTTTTCTTTTTCGAAGAAAACTCATTTCATTTCTTGATTGGTTTCTTCTAAAATTAATTCTATCTTTTCATCTGTTAGAAAAAGCTTCATTGCTGATGCGGGATGTTCTGTTATCTGCTGCATTGCAAAATGTGTAGAATCAGGAGTTGATTTCATATTGTTGTTTTGATGCCATGTTATACAACGAAATGGCAATCGGAGTAAAAAACTAACTTAGCAACATTCAGACATTCATAGCCTAGCATGACCTGTTAAAAAATTTTTGAAGTGTAACCCATTTAAAATAGTATGCAATTACGAGTTTTATGTATGTCTATGCGGTGTAATGGATATGGGTTGATGCGACCCATTCAAGTAGAATGTCATTTTTTTTTTGTATGTTGCTAAAAAAAATTCCACAGATCCGAAGTTGCTTTAAACTGAGAAAAAATATGTTTTAGGAATACATAAGATATTAGAGATCAGCATTGAAATCCATGGGAGTTACAGTAAAATGAAACATGGTAATTAGATTCGACCCATTCAGGACTTCTTTCAAGCTATATTAATAGCTGAAACTTGCATGACAGGATCTTGTTACACACAGCTGTATGATAATGCATTTCTAAAAAAGGCTAAATCTGAACATGTGTAGCACTTAATAAAATTTAAATAAATATTTCTGATTTTATGAGTTTTGGAAGAGAATCTCATTGCTAATGAATTTACTTTATTTGATAGTAATTAAATGTTTTGTTATGCATGTTGAAAATGGGTAAGTACTATTAATTTGTATTATAAGATAATGAATCTTTAAGCCAATGTTGTGTTTTGAGTGTGCGGAGTGCATGTGCTGTGTATGATTGCTTAAAACAATTAACAAGCAAGGAAGTACAAATAGTAATGAAAATACATGAGTATGGGGATACAAGCAGCTTCAGAACTAAAGTTTAAATCTAGATGTGAGAATGACACCTTAATGTGATTGTACTAAATTAAATATGTATGAGGTTATAAAATTTATACACCTGCTGGACAGCATAAGACAAGATATATTTTTCAAATCACATTTTTACAAAATCTAAGTAATGCCCGTGTTTCCTTTTTCCACATACATATAAAGGAAATCGTGATTTTTTTCCCCAGTATATCTGCTTTGCTATGCTATTCAATGTAGAATGTTTTAATTAAACTGAGTTCTTTATAATTTGACAGTGAATGAAAAAGAGAACATTTTAGTACTATAACCAGATGGTAGTTCAAAAATATGAAAAATACTGCAATTTTTTATGCTCCTATTCCCCCCCCCCCCTCCCCCATGCTCCTATTTTTTGCGCGACATTCCGTATTGCGGTGCGTGCAGAGCCTTTGGCTCGATCCTGTAAACACCAAAAGTTTTTCGCCAATACTTAGCAGCCAAGGCGGAAGACGGAAATCACGTGATATAAACAACATGGCTGCTCGCATGTGACTGAATAGCGTTTAGCAAATTATGAACTGTGCTTTTTTAAGTGTAAAATTAACATTTTCAAAGAGGGTACTTTTACTTTTCTATCTTTAGGTTTCGACTCGGATGGTTAATAAAGATAATGAATTTTGCAGGAGGTGTTTTGTTAAGCAAGATTTAAAAAAGAAATACAATTTGAAATTTAATAACAAAACCGATCTTGCATCTCTTGCATACGCACTTTAGCTACATTGTACGGTAGAAATAGCTTGAGAATATGAATGGTATGATCGTTACTGTGAAAAATATAGTTGACCATTTTTTGTTGGTGGTTGTTGTGCAGATTACTAAAATATGTTATTTAGTTAAATGATTATTCAATTATTACTTCTTAGTACAGATTTTTCTGTTGCGTAGAAGTGTAAGACTGTTCAATAGGGTGGGTCGAAAAAAAGTAATGTTTTTTTTTCGAAACGCTATACTGCGGAAAACTTGCCTCTGGGGTAGGTAAGTAACATGCAAATTAAAAAACAGATTTTTATTGAACCCCTAGTTAGCGCATTGAACTTGAAATTTCGATTTTTTTTTTTTTTTTTTTTTTTCGGAAATCAAGTCATTTTATAAGTTTTTCCGCAGAAGTCGGCAATTATCATTTTTAACTGCTATAGTGAAAATCATTTATTAAAAGGGTTGAAAAAAATTAAAATCGTCAAAATCTTCTAATCTGTAGTAGCGCAAAAGACTCAAATATCGGTAAATTATCGCATTTTTGGTACATACTAACACCTTATGTGAAAGGCATAGTCCAGCATCCTGAGCTATTTTCTTTACACTTCATTTCATTGTAATAGAACAGTGTTTCCCAACCAGTGGTTCGCGTGGTGTCGGAAGTTGGTTCACGAAAATAATGTTGCAATAGCGGAATTTTTAATTGCTAACGCACTAGAAAAAAACTAAATAAATTTACATACGCATTAGGAAGGAGTGTAAAAATGATTTCTTTTAAATAAATTGTTTTCCCGATAATGCACAAAAGTTGTGGACTGGCTTGGAAAGCATGCATACAAAATTTGAAATGCACTTATTTCTACTATTGTCTGATTTCGAAAACTTGAATCACAAAGTGGTATCGGAAGAAATTCCTTGATAAATTTAAAATTTCTAATCTCCTACCATTTCCCACTTTTTCCTCACTTCCCTATTTCCCGACGCGAAGAAAATGTAAACCTAGATGATTTACAAAAATGGTTGCGAACCACTGTAAAATAAATTTCATTCAGTGGAATGGTTCCCATCCTGTTTTTTCTTGCAAACCTTTACTAAGATCCGAAGGAAAATGGCGATCCCCTTGCTGTAGTCCTTAATAACGGATAACAAAAATGCAAAATTTGCTGGCACGTTTATTTTGCTTTTAGTACAATAGTTAATCACAAAAATAATGGAATTGCAAATTATTGTAAAGTTTGAGCCAAAGCAAAAATACAGCTACAAGATAATACATATGTTTTTTTAATTATTACTTTTATTAGATGTTCTTTTTGAACTATTAATAGAGCAGTAAAAAAAAATCTTAATTAAAAATTATTTTACCGATAGTGCGAAAAAATGTTAGCAGTGTCAGGAGAACTAATCATATCGTAAGAACTAACCATAGGTACACAATTTTGACTCAATCAATAAATATCTTACTGCTCAAAATTCGCAAAAGTTGGAAAATTACAATATTAAAATTCATTTGTATTCAAACTTTTCATTGCGAACATGCAGAACAGATGGAATACTTTTTGATGAATGCGAGTACAAAATTTAAAAAAATAAATGATTAAATATCTTCGGTTAAAATTTACGGCCTGTATGGGAGAAAATAGCCAAAAATAATGCAAAATTTTACATTTAGGAAAATTTTCATATTTCCGACTTTTTCTTCGCGTTAGCGAGGAAAAAGGGGGAAATGGTAGGAGAAACATACGTACAAAATTTTAAATTAATGAAGAAATTTCTTCCGATACCACTTTGTGATTTAAGTTTTCGAAATCAGACAATGGTAGAAATAAACGCATTTCAAATTTTGTACGAATGTTTCCTATGCCAGCCCACAGCTGTTATGCAGTATTGGGAAAACAATTTATTTTAAAAAATCAGTTTTACACTCCGTCCTAATACGTTATGTAAATTTGTTATTTAGTTTTTTTCTTGAACGTTAGCAATTAAAAATTCCGCCATTGCAATATTATATTCGCGAATCCCCTTCGTACACCATGGGAACCACTGGAGGTTCGCGAACCACCGGTTGGGAAATTACAATTACCGCTGTTCTATTACAATGAAATAGAGTGTAAAGTATATATAAGAAAAAAAGAAATGGGCTATTAACACATAGCTCAGGATGCTGGACTATGCCTTTCACATAAGGTGTTAGTATGTACGAAAAATGCGATAATTTACCAATTTTTGAGTCTTTTGCGCTACCACAAATTGGAAGATTTTGATGATTTAAATTTTTTTGTGTGCTTTTCAACCCTTTTAATAAATGATTTTCACTATATCAGTTAAAAATAATAATTGCTGACTTCTGCGGAAAAACTTGTAAAATGACATGATTTTCGAAAAAAATCGAAATTTCAAGTTCAATGCGCTAACTAGGGGTTCAATAAAAATCTGTTTTTTAATTTGCATGATACTTACCTACCCCAGAGGCAAGTTTTCCGCGGTATAGCGTTTCGAAATAAAAACATTACTTTTTTTTCGACCCACCCTAATGTTCAATTCTTTGGGCTTATTCTGGCACAGGTAGCGTTGCAAGGCTTTCAAAACGCCTGGTTTATTCCCCCCTCCCCCCCCCCAAAAAAAAACAGGTTTATCACCGGAAATTTAAAGCAAAATCGAAAAATTTCAGACTTCCCAAAAACTCTAAACATTCGATTTTTTTCCCTTGGAATAATAATTTTAATCGATCAATAATACATAATTTTTTATGAAATTTTCGTAGTAATAGAAATACTTTACCGAACATTATTGTTAAGGCATTTTAAAACAGACAACATATTTATTTCGTTGTGTTAGTATTCGTTGTAATAAAATTTTAGTTAGAATGAAAAAAAAGGAAGCTGTTAATATTTTTATTTACATTGTAAAACTTGATATTGGTTTAAGTCATCAATAAAAAACAACCTTTAAAAGAAATTTATTGAAACGTATAGTGCTTTATATAGTATTTCTTATTAAAAATTACCTCTCCAAATGTGTTGGTAATGTTGCAATAAAATGCTATGAATAAAACGGATAAGTTATGTATATATGTATTATTTCTGATAGTAATTTGAAATCTAGGAAAGGAATAAAGAAGAAAAAAGATTTTGAAGGTTAATCTTATTTCCTGCAAAGTGACCAAGTCAAATATATTTAAAGAATCAATATATTGCATTGAAAAGGTCTATTGAATTTACAAGTTAATTTTCTAATTTTCTCAATTGTATAAGTTTGTTATAAAATTTTATGTTTGACGCTAGAATAGAAATTATATAACGTTATATCCATAATAGAAATAATATAACGTTAATGTTATATGTTCTGTAACAATATTTGAACACTGAAAACATTTTTATAGTGAGTAAATAATTTATGATTATTTGAAGAAAGCTCCCAATGTTCCCAAATTTCCCAGTTTCTTTCCAAAAATTTCCTGGTTTTTACCCTCACTTCAAAATTTTTTCAAACTTCTCGAGTTTTTTGCATTTCTAGGCACAGGGTATATTATAGAATATTGAATGAATGCTTCTTAACAAAGCTCAAACTAGTAAACTAACGTCAGGAACTACCCGTAAGTTCAATAAATGAATTATTATTGTTATTATTCAATAGTTATTTTATTATAATCATTTCATCTACATTTTTAATGCATAAAAATTTTATTACTTGCATCCTGAAGCTCACAATTTTATGAGTTGATAAATAAATTTCTTTTGACAGAGCATAACATATGTACAATGATTTGTGATTTCTTAATGCTGGTTTTTGAGCAAATGGTTTTTTACTAAGTCAAACATTTTATTTCTTATTTAATGTTGAGTCGATTAGTATTATTTATATTTTCAATATATGATCGACTCAATGAAAATACTAAAATGTAAAAGACTTTTTAAATGTTGGTTTTTACTAGCATATATTGATGATTTTATTGTATTTTCGTTATAATGATAAATTGCGTGCAGTAATTCAAAATAATAATAACAAATAAAAAAGAAGTATAACAAATTTGAACATTGAACGGGAAAAAAGTCAACTGGATTATAGATTTATAAAAAAAGTATCACAACAAAGGAAAATAACAAAAAAAATTTTGGAAGTTCGTTTATTTCATCAAATCTGAAATAGCTATTTTCAGATTTATTCTTCTATTAATTTTCGCCTTTTAACTAAAAAAGATAGTTATACAGGCATAAATAGATTAATTCTTTTTTGGTACAAATCCAAAAAATGTTGCATGAAAATTAAACGACACCCAACTGTCTTAGTTCTCATGGCATACAGTCAGATTTTATACACATTTTGCGCAGCATAAGAAAGTTTCTATGATGATTTATGCTTTTTATGTATTTTTTGAAACAATATTTAATAAAAATAAGTCATTCAAGTATTGAAAACAACATCATAATAATAAAATACATACTGCAATGTATTTGTTACCATGATGTTGTTGTAAAAAAAGTTAAACACATTGCAATAATGTATGTGTGAATTATTACAACCTTGCAATAGTAAGATTTAAGCAGACGTACAAAGGCGAAACTACAGTGGCGGCGATTCGCGGGGTTGCTGTGCTGTTCTCCGTCTAATGTTTACATTCGGGGGTGGCCACATTGTGAACTGAATCTTCCCCAGTTTGGTGAAAATCGGCAAAGGCTCTGCACGCACCGCAATACGGAAAGTCGCATTTTTTGCCTCTACTGCTCCTCTATTTTTTATTCTGCTATTTTGCCTCTGTTTTTCAAGTCTTGAGGTTGGCAGCTCTGTAACAAATTTTACGATGCGATTTGCTCATTTGAAAAATAAATCGGAGAACAAAGATTTTTGAAGGAATATTTTTTGTAAGAAACGCAATGGACACAGGATGGTGTAGAGCAGTTTAGATTTTTCTAAGTTAATAATTTATTGACATTGCTTCAAGAGGTTCTTATTTTCTGTGTGGCTCAGGCCAGCTGCCGCGTGTGGGGTGTATAGGCACTCTTCAGGTGGACTCTGATCTGATTATACTAAAATTAAACTGAAAAATAGGATTCGTTAGTCATAATTTTGTGGAGTTATGGATGCGACTACGTCCATAACTCCGCAAGTGGTCACGAGAAATTTCTCGTGTTAAGAAGTCTTTGAAGTACAAAAAAAAATTAGTGAGAGAAAATGATTTTCTAATCTACTAATCTCTATAGATATAGAACAGTAGAAATGTTCTATATCTATGGAGATTCGTAGCAGAATCTGATTTTATTTGTTAAAATTGTGATTCCGTTTATTTTGCTAAATTATTTGCTTATTTGATGTAAATTACTTTTTCTCAAACAAAAAATGCTATTATATATCCATTTTTTTTAAATTTAAAACATGGATTTTTATGAAATAAGTGGATATAGACTGTTAAAGGTTTAGGCAATATTTTATTAGATTATCATGAAATGTTTCTTATTAATTTAATGAAGTTATACAACTCATATGAAGAATGATCTTACTTAGATATGTGTAACATTGTTTTGTTCACAAACTCCAATAAGTTTGTTTTTACTAATAAACTTGTAATAGAAATAAACTGATAACATTTATTCCTAGATATGGATTTTTGTGTTATTTTTTACTACTACAGCACAAAATAATAATGTTAAGTAATAAAAACTAGATTTAAAACATGATGGAGTAATATGGTCACTGGATTTGACCATACTATACCCTTATTCCAAACTTTGACGCATTGATTCGAAGACACTTGCTAAAGAACCGGCCTTGACGTCTCTCTTCGAAAGGGTAGGTTCCAAAATCTTCTGTGTTTCTTCAGAGTTCTCTCGTGTTTGTTTTTAGTTACGCACTTCTTGAGGGATTTGCACTCTTATTTTTAGGAAATAAGGGTCGCCAATTTCAGTTTAGTGGTGCAAAAAAGAAAAATTATAACTTTTGAATTCTTAACAAAGATAAAGAGTAAGTGAATTGAAAAAAAAAACAGTAAAAAAATAAGAAGTTTATTAGAAATGATAATTTTTATGTAAAAATGAAAAGTAAAACAAATTCAGAATATTTTTTGAGGAAAAAAATATCAATTTTCCAGTAAGAAAGGGGAGGGAAAGAAGAGAGAAAATGGGAGTTTTTTTTTTGCAAAAGCTCGTCCTAGCCTTGGGGGGGGGGGGGGGGAAGCGAGGGCCATCCGGTTTCCTCCGTTAATATGCCCTTCTTTAGAGGACTCGCATCTAAGTCACATCAAAGTTGATTTATTATCCCCTTCCCTTCTTATATACTAATCTCATATACTAATTGAAATACCAAATTTTATTTAATGAAAGATTTAAAATCTTTTCATTTGCATAAGTTACCTTTTTTTAAGTTAAAACTAAGCAATATTTCTTTTGGGAAAACCCTAAATAAGGACTAACGCAAATAAGGTGAAGACAATTTTTTGCTTCCGAATGATATGCATTGACATAGCGCACATTTGCGTGATATACATTGACAGGGCGCTCATTTGTGTGATATGCATTGACAGGGCATACATTTGCGTGATATACATTGACAGGGCGAACATTTGCGTGATATGCATTGACAGGGCGCACATTTTAGTGATATACATTTGCAGGGGGCACATTTGCGTAAAATACATTGACAGGGCAGGATGCCTACAGGTCAATCAAGTCCCGGGTTTGGAAATTGGTCATGGAAATTAAGAATAGATCATGAAAATTTTCCATCCAGCTGGACCGATCCCCTCAGAAGGCATGTGATATACAGGTTATCCAGAGTCCCGGTTATCCAGGTTGTATAATTTTATTAAAATTAATGAACCTGTTATGATTTTTGTTTTTTTGTAAATTACAAACTCAGTCTTGGATAGAATACATGTGTATAGAATTTACTAGTTTCAAGCATCGGGGATATCTGATCTCCGGCAAAATCAATATCTGAAGTGTCACCGATCGGTCACGAAAAAGTCACGAAACTTCACTTAGAAAATCTGTAGACACCCTGCAGGGGTGCCCTCCAGGAAGGAGTTCATCGGACAGGCTGCACTATTGAGATTTTAAAACTGGGCGGTTCGATTCAAGGGCTTTGGGGCCCTTGATCGACTTTTTGGCAGACTTAGGGAGATGTGCTATCTCTCAGAGTGGAGGGATAGTTGGCTCCCCTCACATTAACATAATTTCTTAAAAATATTTTTAAGGTTAAAACATTAGCATTTGGCCATGCATTTATATGGCTATTTTAAAATTTATTTAAAGTATGATTAGACTTTAATTATAACTAGAAACTATTCTTGAAAGGAATTTTGACTCATAACGTATGATTTAACAACAGTGCATAATTTATGGATGTACATAAAAAAATATGCGTTAAAAAAGGATATATTTTCCAAAAACAACCTACTTTTTAATTATGGAATTTTCTTCCATATGAATATGTAAATATATCTTCACGTTATTCATTAATATAACTTTTCAACTTCTTTTTTAGATTACTAAATTTCCATGTGTCTGATTTTTTAATCTCAAGCTTTAAAGATATTTCTAAATTTAAAAACGCCAAAAATATGCATAAATTGAAACCATAATTAGTAATAAAATATTCATAAAAGTAATTAGTCTCTTAAACAGCTTTTGATTGATATACATTGATATATATCTTTAATTTATGGAAAAAACAAAAAGAAAACAATGCGGAGTAATGCAATATTGAAATGTGAAATATGTTGGAGAAACTAATTTGCATTTAAAAACGTACGTCGTGCTTTGGGGTACTTGCGCATTGTTTTAAATTAATCTATTTACATATTTTAAAATAACACTTAATCATTGTGATTAAGCACGTTTATTAATTTTCTAAATCTTCAATTTTTTATTGTGTTTTGTCATGATGACGAAGAATGTTGATACATATGAGATGTAAAGTGATGCCCGATTTTTATACGCGGATATGACAAAATAT
The DNA here is from genome assembly GCA_038502835.1 of Octonoba sinensis. NCBI lineage: Eukaryota > Metazoa > Arthropoda > Arachnida > Araneae > Uloboridae > Octonoba > Octonoba sinensis. Next base: position 148,740,673 of record CM076598.1, read on the forward strand.
TAGGTGTAAATGTCTTGCATGATAAAAATAAAGTACTTTTTGTTGTTGAATTTAAACAATAAACATTTAATATGCCAATATGGAAAATCTTGCAACGTTTCATTGACAATAAATATTTCATCAAATCTATAAAGAAGTAGCCTTAATTCCTGGGATAAGATGTCATAGCTATTCGCAATTTTTACCTTAAACTGGTGAAATTATTATACACAACTTAACTGCTGTACACAATAAAATAGAGTTGAATTGAAATTAATTAAAAGGAATATCATTGTAAAATGCAAAGATAATATACAACAAATCAATTTAGTTAAAAGTAAGTACAGTAAAACCCCGGGAAGTCGGATTATTAGGACCAGACCCAATCCTGGTTATCGAAAATCCGGGTTATCCGGAGAAAGTGGGGAAAATGACAAACTAAACGTGTACTTGCAGAAAATGTCGGCTTTATATTGAAATTATGGTAAATTTACAGACTGTAAAGATGTTATCTTGTAGGTAGAAAGTACGTAATCTTTTGCTGCATGAGCTTTGTGTACCTCTTGCGAGCCGCACGATCACGCATCTGTGCTTGAGCATAAGAAGCTCGTTAGGTGTAGTCTCCACCTGACGTTCAAAACAGGCCATTACACGTGCTTTCTGACCGAGAATGAAGGGAGCGGTGTTGACAATGCAAGTGGCCAAACCATCACTACTGAGAACAAAAGAGAGCATTTCTCCCTGTCCAGAAAAGGAGGAACGACAAACATTTATCACTCATTAAGATTCATAGTTATGAGAAGATTTTGGAAAAGAATTTTTTTCTGAATACGGGGGTGAAACAATAAATGTTATGGGAATTTGCCAATGAACTTGAAAAAAAAAAAAGTAGAGCAGAATCTCAAACTTGGAAGAAAAAAAAAAGTAGAGCAGAATCTCAAACTTGGAAGAAAAAAAAATTAGAGCAAAACCAATTCGGTTTAACGGGGTCCGACTTAGCGAGGTTCTACTGTAGTTTAAATTTCTTTTTTAGTAATTTAGTTAAAATTACATTCTTCTGGATTTTAAAGCCAATATGTTTAGTACATCTTCAGTTGGCACTGAAATATCTGAATGAATGTACAACAAAGCTAATCCATTCAGCCTTGTTTCTGACGTAGGTACTTCCCAAGTAATTTTTTAAATAGCGTAAGGTGGAGAAAGACCTTTCTGCAGCACATGTCACAGGAAGTGTTGCCATAACATTTTTCTAATAAATGGGTAACTAATCCCTTTGTTGCAGTGCATTAACGCTTCTAAAGCATTTTGTGGCTGTTTTGCACCACCCCCTAATTTTCCCTAATGCCACCATCTGACTGTAATCGATGTCTGACACATACTTTTGGTGTAAGCAAAGTAACGCTTATTCTTCTGCCGATAGTGTTTCGAATTCACCTTGAGGTAAGAGCACTTGGAAAGAATTTAGAACTTCTGTGTGCATTAAAAACCTTTCATTTATTTCTGATATGAAGGTATACACAAATGGGATGAACAAAGATATTCTAAAGTAAGCTTCTGGGTCTTTGTTTATTATGTTATGTTGGTGGACTTGTTTTTGGACCACACACGGAAGAATAATTGGAATTCGTAGCTTCTCTGAAAATTAAATGGAATTCACTTTCTGCTGTTGTTCTAATATCTTTCATGGTGCTATTTACGTGCTCTGCATGTTCCACCTGCTTTAAATCAATATTTACATTTTGGAGGTATTTAGCTAATAGCAAACTGTATGAAAAAGTTTACTAATTATTTTTAGTCCTATGATAAAATTGCATTTAAATAACTCATTGTGTAACACATGCGCACTAGAGGCGCTGTCTGTGTCTCACCATTCATTAGAAATTTCATTCAGAGCAGCTAAAATAGATTCAAAAAGCTGTGGAAAGGTATCAACTGCATCATGTCGTTGAATCCATACAGTTGGACATAATTGTTTCAGTTTAGGGGCTCTTTCTTCCGTATGCTTTTGCAGAACAGCTTGACATTTTGGAGTGTTAAAAAACGTATAAACTTTGCTGATAATTCCCATGCAATTTCTCACTAATGGTATGCCATACGCATCCGAATGCAAGCTGCAGTGTACATATATCGCGGTCGGAAATTCCTTTAATTATATTGGCTTGCACGCCTTTAAACTTTCCACTCATTGCATATGCTCCATCGTATCCTTGACCGATAAGATACTTTGTTTCAATTCCCAGAGAATGTAAGGCATTGACAAGTGTTTCACTGATTCCTTTCCCCGTCATATCTGTTAAGGTAACAAACTGTAAGAAGTCTTCTCTTAATGCTAATTTATCCATATCCATGTATCGGACACAAAACGAGTTGTTCTATACTGCATATATCTGATGTTTCATCAGCTAGTATACTGAAACACTTTGATTCGTTGATTATTTTAACTAGGCTATCTGTAATTATTGCTCCACAGGTAGATATTATTTCGTTTTTTGTACTTCAACTAATATAGCTGACATTTCGACCACAACTCTCCAAATGTGATTTTAGGTTTTTGTCGCAGCTTTAAAAGAGCTCTGAAATTCCCTTCATTTTTATCATTAATATCATTAAGGTTTAAGGGGCCACTGTCTCTGTGACGCTCTAAGCGCCAGTCCTTGTCTACCACAAAATATAACAGTTTTAACTATAGGTGTAAGGATATTCCTATTTCTTCTGATTTGTTCTTTTAACTCTTTATCAATATCAACGATGATGGATTTCTTCTTACCGCTTAGTACATCAATGAAATTTTTAGCTCCAAGTTTTGAATCCCCATGATATACCGTTTGTTCGTGCTTCCTAAAATCTTAAAGTGCATGTCTCCAGTTGTCACATTTCTCTCTCACAAGTTTTCCAAGAGATAATCTTTGCTTTCCGCGGGCCTAAACATTGGGGATCTTAATCTTATCATGTATTAGACATGTAGCATTATCTATACGATGTTACATTTCTGTCTTTTGTCAGAAAACTCAAATAAAAGCGCAAGAAAAAAATTAGGGGTACAGGTATTTTTGTTTTTTCCAATATTTAAATGTGTAATTTTCGGAATCGTTTGGGTTTTAATCTAGAAATAACACATGAGGAAAAAAGTTTTGCTCTAATCGTAAAATATTTTTAAAAAATTGTAGTCTTCTGGGGGGGGGGGGGGGACATGTCTCTTTGGTCCACCCTTCCTCACTGCGCCACTGAGTTTACACCTCTCCCCCCCCCCCCCCGGGCCTTTGGAAATGTACTGTATTTTACATGCATGTACATATATTTTGTTTGCACCTCCCCTCCCCGGCTGGCTTTTGGAAACATAATGTATTTTATTTGCATGTACATATACTTTGTTGTTTTTTAATGCAATATACATGGAGTAAGATGGGCTAGTTTACTGTAGGCAAGCACGCGTTTATATACTTCTTGTACTTTGCATAGTAAAGCAAGCTGGGAAACTTACGTTATAGACTCCACCCAGCCACATGCCGAAGGATTCAACTAATCATGGTTTAGTTGTCTAAGTTTGCATAATCCTTCAGACTGCACTGCCGTCTAGCGAGCAAACATTAGCTAGTACCTAATTTATGCATCGCTGGGAAAAAATTAAATGTTGCTCTGGCATAAAAGTAAATTAATAATTAATACAATAGTTTTTCATTACAGGAAAAAAATTAAGTTATCTAAATAAATGAGTCGTAAGAAAAATGAGAGACAGCAGGTAGACTGCGCAACTTCTATCAACACGTGTAGTAAAAGGAATAAATCTATAGAGCAATACGTAAACATTAATTGGAAAATAATATTGAAATGCATCATGTAAAGTTTTCTTCTTTTGGGGGTTGGGGGGCGGCGCAAAGTTATGTTTTTAGGTGGGGTTGGTGGTGGCCTGGAATTTGAAAATTGAATCAGGATTTTATTGTTGATCTCTCTCTATATATATATAAAAATATATATATTGACGCGACCTGTCTTCCCTCTCCCCAGAAGATATTGGATACCCAGTTCCTGACCGATTTTTAAATTACCGGAATTCAATCCGGCTATTTGGCGAAAAATTTGATTATCCAGCACAATTTTATTTTTACAATTTAATTTTTTAGCCTGTTTTGGAAATATATGAAAATTTAAAACTTATTGGGTATTTAGAAGCTTTAGCTTTTTAAAAATATGGATAAATTTATGAATTTCAAACTTTAGAGACAGATTTCCGAAATCCAGTAAAATCCATGTCTGATGCATCTATTGAGAAAATAATTTATGAATGTTGTTCTTATTATTGTGAAGTATATTGACTATGAAGAAACAATTTCTTTCAAAAGACATGTTATTTCGAACTAAAATTTGGTTATAAAATTTTTAAAACGTTTACTTCTTTTATAAAAAGAAAAAGTTTGGGTCTATTTCTGGATTAGAATTTATCCCTATTAGAATGTTCAAGGCCAAAAACAGTGATAACTCTGGAAAGTTCCTTCGATGATAAGCTTAGAGATCTTGGAGTAATGTTTGCATTAGAAAAAATTTAAAAGATGTCTTTTATATGTCAAACAATCAAAAGTGGCATGTGTCCAAGTTATTTGTCAAACTGTGACCCCAGCCTAATCTCATATTCCAGGTGGCTGAATTGAGCAAGCAGAGTTCTTGGACTGTATGTAAGTGAAACGAATCCAATGCGTTAAAGGATATCGTTACCTTCATTTTGAAATGTTCATGCCTGTAGGATCAAATAAAAAACAAAGAACAGGTTCCATTCATGTGTACAGAGCAATTGAAACATCTCAATACTTGTGTGACAACTTAAGGCTCTTCGCTACCGTCCATCTTGCTTGCCCGCGGGAAAATTCGCTAAAATTCCTACTCATAACTGGAGAAGTTATTTGAATATTTTCATGCGGTTTGTTTTAAATGATTGAGTGAACCTAGTTAAAGATTTGCTTTTTTTTTCTGTAGTGAACTTCAAAATTTTTTTATAACATTTTGCAATTTCAGTTCATTATTTTTAAAACTTAAATACGGGAAAATGGAAAAGTAGCAAATCAAGCTTGATTATTTCTCTTTAAAATCCAATTTCAAGTTTATATCTGAGACAATTTCTTCACGAGTTATTAGTAGGATTAAAGGTGTTGTGCTTGAAAAATTACGAAAATTCACTTGTAACAAACCACAACTTGGCCCGCCCACTCGAGGAACCTTTTCCCCTCACTCTAAAGCTTAGACCATAAACTAGATGGTCTAAGCTCTAAAGTAACAAACAATCAATCTCATGTATCTCCTTTGTTCACAAGCTGCCCAGGAGGTCCATCCATTCTTTGTCAATCGCTTTGTATATTTTGTGATACCCCAGGACTACAGATATTATATGGTCCTGGTGATACCCGTTCGGTTCTAAGTTCAAGTGGAAAAGAAGTTGTTGAATTACATGCTGTCTTTGAAGAAAATCGTTCTGGGATGAAACAAATAATGCGTCTTTAGCAGTGCAGAAACTGCAGTAAACTAAGTCGACTCTCTCAAATCCGCGGACCCAAAATCCGCGTAAGCTTTCCGATGTAAACAGTGAAACTTAGTTTAAAAACTAGTTGAAAAACTTAGCTAAAAAAACTAGAAATTCCTTAAATTTTCAATGCTAAAAACATTTTGTTAACTTGAAATGTTTGCAGTGATGCGCTAGATTTCGGAAACTACGGGTCACTGGGACCCAGGACCTTCCAAATTTACGGGTCCCTTTTTCCAAAAAGTGGGTCACTATCCATAAAATATCATATAATGGTTTTAAAGATAGCAGGGGTGGTAGCAGTAAGGATTTGTATTTCCTGAACTTAAAAAAAAAAATCCTGAACCTCGATTCCTTTTAATAGGTACTGAGGCACTGTATTGTCAGACACATAAGACAAAATGATTTATTAGGTTGTACTTTCTGTAAAATACTTTCATCAGAAATGGATAAAGGTACTTATTTTAACAGGGGTCGCAATGGAAAATGCAGAATATAACCTAGGGCAAACAGAAAAATAGTTTAAAAAATCGTGTACTTTTTTAATGAAACGCATGGGTAAAAGAAATAATTCAATAACATCTGAATAATCATCAGCATTATTAAAATTATTTACATGCATTTAATACATCTCATTTGCACACTTCAGTTTATTATTTCCTGCATCAATTATGGTTTTTGCTGCTTCAATACCTTGCATAATTTTTCGTTTTAACACTGCTTGCAGTCTTATGATTCGCGAATTTTGCGTAATTAATCAAGTGGAAATTAAGAGCTTGCTTTAAAAAAAAATAAATCAAATAATACTAGAAGAAATAAAAGCGCAGAAACTTATTTTTATTAATTCAGTATTCAGTATAAAAGTGACAATTGATTAAAAAAAAAAAAAAAAAAACTGCAAAAACGGACCCTTTACAAAAATCGCAATCGCAAAAATTAAACTACATATTTCCGATTGAATTACATTTTGTTTCCCTTCTTTTCAAATCATTTGTCTAAAAATCCGCGGTAAAAGTGTTCCCGATTTTTCTGTGCAAGTAAGGAGGTCGACATGCACGAGGGTTTCCGTTTATTTGTCTGAAAGTTGGCAGTTCGGCTTACAAGGCGAATCGACTTATACTCGAGTATATACAATAAGATTCTGATAAAAATAAAAAATTTTATTTGTTAACTTAATTAAACCTAAAAATAATTTAAATAAAAAAAAATAAGATTCCCGTAAAGGATGCAGAAAGATTACGCAAAAGAAGTAAGGCATGTATTACTTTGCTTGCTCATGGAAATTAGGCCTACGTAGTTTTTAGAGTACTGCTGCAATTAACCAAGAAATACATATTGCTGCAATTGAAAGGGAAAAAACGGAAATGAGGGCAAAAAATTTAAGGTGATGGAGCAAAAAAAAATTCCGGTATTTGTGGAGCTCTACCACTCCTGAGATATAAATGAAAAATAGACCTTTTATGACAAGAAATTTTTTCCAATTCAATTAGCAATTGATTCAATAACAATTCGACCAAGAGTTAAACTAAAATCTCATATTTAACAGCTGAAAATCAAGTGATTGATTTTTGGCCGAATGCCAGATTCGCGAATTTCTCGCAATGTCGATTACATGGACAGTAGCACTCTTTCTTTAAATAGTGAATGCAATAAGGCTATAACAAATGAAATACGAAATTTTTGTTTATTATTTTAATTCAAAATAAAAGCTCAGCAAAAATGGTAATCGCGAAAACGAACCCTCTACGAAAATTCTCAATCGCGAAAACGAAACCTTTTCATACAAGATTAGAAAAAGAAAACGCATATTTCGAACTTATAACATCAGGTTGATTATATCCTTAAAGGAATCTTTGGGCATTGAATCTACGTATTGTTGGTACCGTTTCCCTACCATCACTTCGTATAAAAAAGCTAAAAGGAAGTGTCAAAGACGCGCAAAAAATATTTTTGCGTATAGATTTTTTTATATATTTTAATCGATTTTACCCCCGCGATGCAAATCACGCTTCCCGGGGGACGCGTAATAATATTTTTTTCGCATCCCCACTTGCGATTTTCGCGTATTTGACGCGGCCATAGCGTGTCCGCGGCATCGCTCTGTTTACATTAACTCACATCTGCCTTTTATATGTTGAAAACAATGTATTTTTAGCTTATTTTTATGGGGTTTTTTTGACAGCCAAGTGTCATGCGCAATATAAGCCGTAATCTTTTTGCATCGGCTTTCGGTTTGCCATATTTCTTATTATTTTTTTCATAAGTACACAATTCAAATCGCATTCAGCAAAAATATTAAGCTCTTTTTTTTAGTATAAATTCTGTATTTGTATCGATTTTATTGTGCAAATGTTCTTCCTCCTTGATCTAATTAATGGAGACAATTTTGGTCGCAACGTCGCGATCGGCAATGAAATTTTTGGTCCCCATTAAAGTATTTTTGGTAGCCAGTTGGCGCGTTGCGACCACCAATCTGCACCATTACAAAGTAGTTGAATAAAAATAATAAACATTGTATTTTACGATAACTCATGCGATCATGTGAACTGAATAAAAAAAAAAAAAAAAGCAAGAGAAATCGGCTTCAACAGTGTTCAAGTTTCAAGAAACTGTTTGTTCCAAGGGCGTGAAGATTTTTCCGAGGTTGTCGAAAAACACAGAACATAGAATGGATCCCCACTTCCAGAGGTTAGTAGTAAGTATGCACGCAATCAGCAGAGCCCTGAGGGATAGGCGCAGTCCCCTTTTTTTTTTCCAAGTAAGGATAGGTGTTTTGGACCCCTCTCCTATGCCCACATCCGACCGCGGGTGTCGCCAGGGTCCCTTTCAAAAGATTTATAGCTGGCCATTGAGAAACAGTGATTGACGCTGTCCATCACAAGAATATGCCAATTACCAGAGCAAAGAGTCTGAATAAGACACTCTCGCAGTGTTGCCAATATTTCAGAGATTTTGGTTAGAGCTGAGCATGCGACTTGGTATCGAAGAGTCTTAAAACAAGTAGTTGGGTCTTTCTTTGAACAAAACTCTTTCTTTGCTCGCCTTGTCCGGAAAATCTATTATTAGTGGCAATGAGTTTCGATAAGAGACATAAAATGACTAGGACTTAAAAATGTTTTTAAAAAAGTTTGCAATTTGTTTCAGTGTTTAAGAAGTAACATTGAGAGGAATTATTTTAAATTGTAAAAATACTTTATAATATGTTATTCTTTCGGACTTTTTTTTCTTAAACTTTTAAGATTGAAGAATTTATAATGTATTAATTTAATCTAAACAACAAAGGTTGTCCCACTCTATCCCAGGGCAGGTACTCAATAGCCCACACAATTTATTTTTTTACTCATACTGCATTATAAAATTGTTATTGAAAATTAGGACATCACAACAAAAGTTTAAAGAATGGTTGTTTTTTTTTTTATTTCAAGTACATAGCTTTTCGTTTTGTTAAGAAAATAAAAAGTGCGAAATTGCTTACCAGTGCTCCATTCTCCCGTATAAAGTAATTTCTTATACAATAAAAGCAAAAATGCGTTCCTCGTCTTGTTCGATTTACAGCATTCTTCTTCTAGCGAAATTAATTTATTATTGAATTCAATTTTTTATTCCATTTTTTTAGACTATCCCGTAAAAAGTAGAAAAAAGAACAATTAAAAGAGAGAGAGAGAGAACGGTGACTTCAAAACAGAATGGAGGGGGGACCGAACTATCGTTCAATATAGTTGTAAACTACTCTAAAGAATAAAAAATTTATTCATTTTCTAGGAAATATCAATGCTACATCTAAACATAAGTTTCAACGTCGTGCAAAATTATGAAATATATGTTACGTATCACTTGGTTCGATTTCGCTTGATTCCTTGCACTGCATTGTGAATCAGGGCATGCAAAAAAAGTAGTTATCCATAAAGCAAACGTGTAAGCAGACTGAATATATTTCATTTTTGTTTTACAAAGTTCTCATTCAAAATTCTTATGATAATTACTGTAAATATTACTACTTTAAAGCAACCGATTGTTTTAAACAATGTGATTAATACTTAATAATTTATTTAATAGGGAAACATCAATGTAAAAGTTTTCAATTTACATGAAAATCACTGCATTTTCACCGTAACTTTCTTTTGTAAGAAGTGTGGTTAAACGATGGTATGGGACCTAAATGGCGCCCCTTTCTAATTGTTTATCATCAGTATACCGTAAAATACGGAACAAGCGCCCCCCCCCCCTCCCTTCAACTTGGCTTGTCATTGAAATTATAAAGAAGGAATATAAAAAAATAATTAGTTAAAATCGCGAAACACGAACCTTTTACTAAAATCGCGATCGCAAAAATGTAAAATTCTTGGCTATGATTTGGAAAGTTGCTCATTTACGATCTTAAATTCATTCACTAAATTTTATCTTCATTATTTTCAAAATATTAATTCCAACTTTGTTTAAACAACAATGCTGTGTTTAAAACAACGCATTTTCAAAATGGCGCGAAATATCAACATCGGGGTGCATATAGACGTGCCAGAATATTCAATTTTAAAAGTTACAATAACAATATCCGATCTGAAATAAATATGACAAAAAAAATTTGCAGCAAATTCAAGAAACTTAAAATTGATGGATGCGTCAGGGAAGGGGGATGAATCATCGAAACGAATCATTTGCACTTGTCTTTGTCGCTTCAGCTGACGTTATCTTCTCTTGCTGTTGTTTATATTTATAATATATTTATTTATTATTGTACAGAAAACGTTGGAAAGAAGGCTAAATGCGGAGCTGTGCATTTAGCGCGATCGAAATTTGTTCATGACTTATTTTTCTGAGGATCGATCCGAACCTATTTTTTGTTACACGAATGATTGGTAGATGAGCCTTTACTTTGCTGTACCCATTGAGTTATAAACTAAGAGGAGAGAGAACTTCCGGTCTTTTAACATGGAAGCTCGCGGTCCGCGCGGAGGAATATAATTAAGCTCAGTTTCGAAAGGAGTATGGCCGTCTAGGGTAACATAGCTAGCATTGAATGAATATCTTCTGCGTTAATTAGGTCTGAAATAAAATGAAATCATGGTGATTTCTTGCTAGGCATATGGGTGAAAGAATATTTGGACAAAAGACAAGAAAATTCAATTTCATAGGCAAGAATATCTTGTTTTTTATTGCGCACATGAAGCTGTGGCCTCGTGGTTTGCTGGTAATCTTCTAGTGCTAGAAATATTTTTTAGAAATAGTTTTTTCACGTTGTTTTTTAGTTTCACTCTGTGTACTAGGTTTATAATGTTCCTATCTACATATTTTTGTGTACTTGTATGCGGTATATGTATAAATATTTAAATGTATGTAAACATATATTGTTTACTAATGTAATGTGGAACATTTTGCTTGAATTATTGCATATAGGATTCTTTGTTTACAAGAGTGAATATGCTTGGATTCATCACGTTAAAATATTTGAATAAATATTTTAATTTTAACCATCATGAATTTCTGGGCCGAAATATTTAAAAAATGCTAGCAAATAGAGAGAAGTTTATGTTCAGCACAATATTTTTCAAAGCTTTGTTTTGCAATATGAATAATATTCATGTATTATTTCTTTATGGGACTTCATAAATGATGTGACACTTTTTTCAATATATTTGACCCCCTCCCCCCTTTGTCACATGTCACGCTATAGTACATTAGCATAAAATAAGTTTAATTTGCTGATTTTAAATGTTTTTATTGAAATCAATATGTGCGATGTCACACTTCTTGTAACACCCTCCCCTTGTCACAAACTCACACTTTCTTGAACCCCCTCCCGCCTTGAAGCATGGCATCATTTATGATGCCATGCTTCATAAATGACCATTAATTTGTGCGAAGATAATCTTCAAACATCCACTGCGCAAAAAGTCAAAGTAACAAGGAGTAGCAAAGGCCACTTCCCCTTTCCCAGTTGCTTGGGCTACACATTTAAGCACACATAAACCTCCCTCCTGGGGACAGGTCGCCCTACACAGTTGAGTGGTTAGGGATGTTTGTTGTGTGTCTATTCTTTTCAATATTTATCTCCATCACTTTTACCAATTATTACAATATGGGCCTCATTCTGACATTTATTTATTTTCTTTTTAGCTTCATCTAACTTGGTTGTCAGAAGATGTTTGATTCACAATGATGCAAGTATTGATATATCTCAAGATGGAGAAAAACTTGTTGCATTAATTCCTCCAGATGACTACACCTTTAAACCTTTTATATTTGGTGTTTTTTCTTTAAAACCCGAAAGTCTTGGAGAAGTATTGTGCACATGGGGCTTTGTATCTACTGCCATATCTGTTAGCTTTTCTCCACTGGCAAATTATATTGTTGTTGGATTGGCATCTTCTAACCCTACTGTTTCAAATCCTGAGAGAGAGGTATGCTCTTTTAATTTTTTTCATGCATAAAATGTTAAAAATATAAAATTTCTTACAGTCTGATGTCTTCCACATTGATAATTAATGTAAAATAACTGAAATTGAAATGGGGGGGCAATACAACCTCAAAAATCTGCACTGCCAAAATCCGGAAACATCTGAAAACCAGACGAATTTTTTTCCGAGATTCCCGCTTCTCCTCACCCACGGGAGTTCACTTCTAAAAAAAAATTTATCTCACAAAAAGTACCGTATTTTTTGGGGTATAATCCACAGCTTATATTTTGCAATGTTGAAGAAAGGTCTGCAGATAATATGCACAGCATATAATATTCTGTGTCTAATTATTATGCATTTTACTACATTCCTAACGGTGTAATAAAAAAAATCACAGTTATACCTAAAAATAGCATTAACCCGAGAGAACGCACAGGGGTCATTTTATGACCCCAAGCTATAGCCAAATTCAAATTCCTAGAAAACTAGCCACCTGCTCATTCCTTTCTTATCAGTAGCAGAGTTTCTCCCCCTAATCTACCTTTTGTTAGTGGTTTGAAAGTATTTCAGGCATTTTCACGCCCCAATACCAGTTTGGTTAGTTAAAATCATACTTTAAAAATGATCATAGAAAAAGCAAAATATGTTTCTCTAAGAATTTCATGTTAAAAATAGCAAATATACAAGATGGAATATTTATTATAAAGTTCACAAATACTTACAAGTATTAAAAATAATTATTTAGCACAATTTTTATGAACTTAGTTACTTAGTTTATAGACGTGTGTTAAACTACCTTTAATTACTAGCGCAATACATGAGGCTAATTTATTCTTTACGTATCGCCATTTAAAACTAATTTATGCATCGCACTAGTGTTTAAATGTCAATTTTAATGTTTAAAAAAGAGACTGTATGGTTTTGACATGCATACGTAAAGAAGTAATGCTTTTAACTACGTTTTAGTTTGGGGTCATTCTATGACCCCCGTGCGTCTTAACGTTTGTTTAGGAAGCATGCGTTCTGTCGGGTTAAATATTTGCGCAATATGCTTTTTATTGTGAATTATTGTTAAAATATGAAATACCGTAAACTGAAAACAGATGCTGAAAGATTGCTGCCACAACACGTGGCATCAAGAGAACATAAAAATTAGCTGAAAATACAAAGTTTTCAGAATGTAAAATCCAATTATGAATTATTTCAAATAGGTAAAATTAAAATAATAATGAAGTCTTTAGCTTTAAAAGTTTAAACACTATCACATTTTTCACAGAATGGCTCTGTTAATTGTTTTCCCCCTCATGGTGATGTGTTATTTTTAAGCAATTATTGCACTTGAAAAAAAATATTTTAAAAACCTCTAAAAGAATAGATTTTTATTATTAAAGTTTTGAAATATTGCAATTTAAGAGAAACTTGCTATATAAAATAAAAAAAGAATTTATTTTTTTTCTCAATTGTTATTAATTTCTCCAAAATCTGGAAAACTCCGTAATTTGGAAGGTCCGAATTCCTGACAAGTCCATAATTTCAAGTTTGTACTGTATTAAATAAGTCCATAATAACACAATATGATACATATAATGCCCACATAAGATTATAACAATCCAAAATGTTATTTAACTTCAAATACTTAAAAAATGAAATTAATTTTTGAATTAAGGTTGAAATTTCCTGATGCTTTTCCTGAGAAAATACTCAATATTGAGTTGCCTCTCTTTTGAACTTGAGGTGCGATCTGACTCAGAGCTTTGATTCCAATGCTTTTTGGAAATCTTAGAAATGATTAGAGGCTCATTACCAAGCCTCATAAGTTGATGACCTAAAAAAAACCTGAAAATGCTCTTAAAAAAAAAGACTCGAAAAAATGCCATTAAAGTATTAAAAATGAATTTTGATAAATGTATTTAAGATTTGAAATCAAAATTCCATTAAAGATATTTGCTTTTTGAAAAATTATATTAGCAATGTCATTAAATGACTTTCTGAAATAAATAAAATAAAATAGTAAAAACAATACACCAATAACTGGTAAACATGTATGTTAATAAGTATCTTAAATGATAGGATCTTAATTGCCCTGAGTAATTAAATATTTCTTTAAATCATCAAAATCACGTAATGAAAGCAAGGTTTTTCGTATCTGGAAAATCGTTTTTCAATTCAGACATAGTTAGGGTAAATTTGAGGAATTCTTTTTAAGTGTTTCATGAAATTTAATGAATGAATCAAACTAGGTTTTAATCAGACATTTTTTTTAAGCTAAAACATAGAAAAATGCTCTAAAAATGAGAGAAATATTTTTAAGAATGCAAAAAATGCTCCAAAACAGGGAAAAGTCGAAAAATGTAGAAAACTATCAACTTCTGGGGCCTGCTCATTACAAATGTTAAAATTGATATTAGTGAATTTTGAATGAAGGGAATAAAATTGCAAAATTTGAGGCAATTGGGCAAAAAAAAAAGTTTGTAGCCTCTTGAAAGTGCAAAAACGTGTGAAAGTGTGCCAAAGCTTTTTTTGTACCAAAAAAGTGAAAGGAATAAAAATGTAATGGGGGCATGATTAATATAATACAAAAATTACAAAGAAAATTAATCACAGTACTGAATATGAGAAAAAATGAATTTAGGAAAGAAAAAGGCATTTTATTAATTATATTTTGTAAACTTTTTTTTGCTTTGAATTACCTAATCATTTTTAGCCACCAGAGGGCCAAGTGTTGCATGCTGAAGTTTTTGTTCCTGACACAATTGAGTATCTTTTATAGTATATTTTGTCATATGTTCTGTTTAATTACTTGTATATTTGATGCAATTTTTCATGTAATTTAGTGTTTTAATTTTGCAAGGCTGAAATTCATTTTATTTGCTTTTTTGGGGTGTTATTCAGTTTTTACAGTTAGGCCTAACCATGTGGTGATAAAGATAAAAAACAATTTTTTTTTCATGTGGTGATAGTTTAAATTTTGTAAGTGTTGGGGAGCAACCTAGTTCTGTTGTTTATTGTTGTGAATTGAAATCAAGTGATTTACATTTTTCTATGTAATTTGTATCTTAAATTTGTTGAGTGGTAGATTGTATTGCTTTTTCGTGTTGCATTATATTTGGTCAGCTATGGCAGTTGTATGTTTAATGAAGGCAGTAGCGAATTTTGGTTTGAGGATGCCCTAGGCCTGGGGCGATATGGCGCCCTTTTTCTTTTGTAACAGTATATATATATATATAATATACATATTTAACACAATAAAAAAACACAAGTAGTAAAATCTGTACATGAGGGTAAAAAGAAAAAATTGATAATTTTTTTTAAAATCTCGTATGAATTTTGTGCGTTTTGAATTGCTCTTTAAAAATCACGATGACTGAAAATTTTTTAGATGATGCTAAAGAATTCGAAAATCTTAAAAATATAAAAAAATTAGATTATTTTCGCTTAAAATTTTATTCTTACTACGGCAATAGATTTTAAAAAATTCTGATTGATTGAATTATCAATAAATTGAGATATAATGATAAAAATATATTTGACTCGGAAATTTTTTTTTTTAAGTTTAATTTTTTTTCATATTTTGTATTATATTTCTATATATTTTTATGATTTTTCTAATTCATTTTGCGACCTTTTAAAACTGATAAATCATGCTGATCACTGGGGGCTTCACATTATTTAAAACTACCGTAAAATCCCGAAAGTAACCCCCCTCTTTTTAAAAACCAAACTGGTAAATTTCAGATAGGGGGGTTATAATCGAGATTTTAGAAAAAAATTATGAAAAAAAAACTTTTTAGTATTAATTAAGAACATTTACTGAAGATAAATAATAAGTATAACCCATTTAAAATTATTTTAAGAACATTAATATAAAACAAGATTCAAAAAATAAATAAACAAAAATCTGTCTTATAATTTTCTAATAGAAAATTGATCGCATGGGGATGGGATCTTTGACTGAAGAAAGAATTTAGCAGAAATCCCTATAATTTAAATTTAAAACTCATAAAACGCAAATTTGGCATGTTCGGGGCCAGCGCTACATCGGTATTTCGTAATGTGCCGAATTTCAAAACACGACCAAACGTGGCGGACTTACACGATCAAAGATGGCGGCTAATAAATGAATCAACGCCAAGAAAGAATTTAGCACTTAAGTTAGCAGATATCCCTATAATTTAAATTTAAAACTCATAAAACGCAAATTCGGCATGTTCGGGGCCAGCGCTATATCGGTATTTCGTAATATGTCGAATTTTAAAACACGACCAAAAATGGCGGTCTCACAAGATCAAAGATGGCGGAAAATGAACGAATCAACGCCGAGTACATGAAATTTATTTTTAAGCATATAGACCTTGAATATTTATGAAAAATAAACAAATAAAATAAAACACAAAATACAAAAAGAAATTGGACATATTTAATCTTTATCATAAGAAAATAAAACAAAATTTGTTTTAAAATCATCAGTCATTTGGGGAGGGGGATTATATTAAGGAATATTGAATGATTCCACTTTCGGTGAGCAAAGGGGGGGGTTACATTCGATGAGGGGGCTACTTTCGGGATTTTAGGGTATAAAACTTTTACAAAAAATTGAAAAATAAAAAATTTATTGTATGAGTCAACTGACACTTGTATAATTTATCATGGTGAATTAATGTTTTGTTTTATAATAAAGAGCAAACAAATGTTACAATTAAATTTTGAATGAAAAATATGAAGAAAAAAAATCTAATTTCGTAAATGAATAATATGCTGGCATTAAAAAAAAGAGTTTTCAAAAATCTTTTTGTTAGATATTTTGGGTTCAGTACTAGTGTGATCAATTATTTTAACAAAGAAATTCTGCCCTCAAAATGGTGCTATGTTTAGGTAGTAAGAGCGGAATAGAATAAATTTTAAAATTTGGTCTTACAGTTTACAGAAAACCCAATCGATTTTTAATTTTATTTGTCTTAAAAAAGTTGGCGCCCCTCAAAATTTGTCGCCCTATGCGTGGGCCTAAGCCTAAACCCACTACTGAATGAAGAAAATTAAAAATGGTAATGGAAGTTGGTGGGTTTGCTGAGACAGGTGTGAGATGTTTAGTAGATTTGAGGGAGATACTGTTACAGCTACAGAGCAGGATTATATTTGTACAAAATGTACTGAGTTGGTAGATTTGCGTGACAAGGTGACAGCTTTGGAAGCCCAATTAGTTAGAAATAACTTGGGTGAAACTTCTAAGAAAGAGGTGGGAGCTTTTTGTGTTTTGCTTGTTGGAGAGAGTGAAGTTGCAGAAGAATAATCTGGTATGGGGAAAGGTAGAACTGTAGACCTAAAAACGAAGGGTATCAGTTTAGGGGATTCGATAGTACGCGGGATAGGTAATGTGGTCGGGAGAATGAGGCGCAAGGTGGCTAGGTGCTGTTTATCGGGCTAGGATGAAGGATGTTAACACTTTGACTGCCAAACCTACGAGATAACTAGTAGTAGGTGAACTTGTTGAGAGACCAAATTACAAATAGTCTCGATGTTGATGACTTTTTTTCATTTTTCAATACATTTATAGAAAGTTAGTTATTTTTTACTTAATAAGATGTTTTGTACAATATGTTGTAATTAAATTAAACTATTGTCTGGAGATCCATAAACTACAAACAGGGCTCGTAGTCAGCATGTCTGCAGTCAACGTTTAATAAAGTTGTAGAAAAAGAATGGGCAATTTTGGAGTGGGGTGGGCTCTCCTAGGAGTTTACCTTGATTTGGTCATGGAAGATTTTAGCAAAATGCAAGATCACACAAATATTAAAATTTAGACAACTTTCAAGCTGACCAAAAAGATAAAAAGAAACAAGTTTTGCAAATTGATTTAACTTTGTTGATACGGAAAAATACGATACCTATATTGGTATGTGTTTCGTTCGTGTGTGGCATAAAGACCACAATGTTTCCCTACGACTTCTTGTTGTGGAACGCAACTGCACTAGCGTAATGGGGTATGAGTGGTTCTAACCGCTGGGTATTTGTCTCACTGGCATCCACGAAATGAAAAATGACCCTGTTCAACATTTTTGATGAAGGACTGGGAGCATACACAGGTCCAACCATTACAATTCCTATAGATCCTACAGTGCCTCCTGTACGATTTAATGCTAGATTGGTTCCTCTTCCTGTGAAACCGAAGATTGAAGCTGCCTTACAGAAGCTTCTAGACAAAGATGTTATTGAACCCATATCAAATCCAAAATGGGCCACTCCTGTAGTTCCAATTATTAAAAAGTCGGGTGTAGTGAGATTATGTGGCAACTATAAGGTTACCTTAAACAAAGCCATGAAAGCACATCCTTATCCAATTCCTTCCATAAACCATTTGTTATCAGATTTGAAAGGAGCTGGTTACTATGTGAAAATTGACCATGCAGAAGCTTATCTTCAACTGCGTGTGGATGACACATCTGCGGAAGCTCAAACTATAGTAACTCACTAAGGTACTTTCAAAGTCAAGCGTTTACAGTATGGAGTAAATGTCGCTCCAGGAATTTTTCAAAATCTTCTTGATATTTTCTGGACTGCCTGGTGTCGTTCCTTATTTTGATGATGTGCTAATACGTGCAACAAACCCTGAGGAGTTATCTGTTCGACTGAAGGAAGTTCTCTCACGTCTTAAGGAAGCTGGTCTTCGTGCTAAAAAAGAAAAATGTTTCTTTGGAGTCAAAGAAGTTGATTTTCTTGGATATTGAATTGATGCTTCAGGCATCCATCCTTCCCGATCAAAGATTGAAGCAATCCGTAATGCTCCCACACCCAGAAACAAGCAAGAACTTCAAGTGTTCCTAGGTCTTCTGAATTTTTATCATAGTTTCCTCTGTACATGTTACTTACGAAAGATGCTCCATGGATTTGGAATAAAGAGCACTCTTTTGTTCTCAATGCTGTTAAAGAACTGTTATCTTCAGATAGCGTTTTAGTTCCTTTTGATGATAAATTGCCTCTGATTCTGACATGTGATTCTTCTAAATATGGTATCGGCTCCGTTTTAAGCCAACAGTTATCTGATGGTCATGAAGCTCCTATTGCATTTGCTTCTAGAACACTTACGTCAACCAAGAGGAACTACGCACAATAAGTATTGTCTCCTCTATTAAGAAATTCCACCGTTTCCTGTTTGGGCACTCGTTTACGATGGCGATCGACAGATCATCAACCCTTATTAGGTATATTTTCTAAATCGAAGCCTACTCAAGAAATTATGTCACCACGCATGCTTGGATGGTCACTAATGATGAATGCTTACAACTTCTCCTTAGTTTATCGCCCAGGAAAAAAGATAACTAATGCTGATGCACTCAGTAGATTGCCAACAGAAGTGCCGAACGGCGAAGTTCCTCCTCCGTACGTCCTTTTCGCTGAAGAGCTTGAAAATCCTCCTTTACAGACTGAAGAAATTGTTAAAATGACGGCATGGGATCCGATGTTGGCCAGAGTTCACAATTGTGTACTAAGCGGTTGGCCATAAGAAAAACTTTCTGATGAATTAAGAACCTTTTATTTGAAAAGGAATGAATTATCCGCTCATAAAAAGTGCATTTTGTGGGGAAACTGAGTAATTATACACTCGGCAGGAAGGAGTCGTGTCCTTGAAGAGCTGCATCTTGGAGATCCAGGAATCGAGCGTATGTGTATTGTTGTGGATATTACGATATACCAGAAGACATTCAAACTATCTTTAATACGGGAACACAACCAGAACGCTACATACACAAAACACAAATCAATGTTGCCATCCGGCAATACTTAATCTTTTGACATAAGATCGATTACATTGATATCGATTATATCACATCTCCCCCTGTAAGTCTTTAGTCCAAAAGTCTCTTTGGAATTTTAATGATTCTACCACTGCGAGTTTTGTTTATCTTAAGTTCGGGAACTGGTGTAGGGACATCCCTAGCTGTATCCGCAACTGGATCAGGCACTTTTTCTGACATCACAACATTGTCCTTAGTTGGCAGCACATTTTCTGGCAGGTGGTTAGGCAATGCTGGATTTATCTCCGATTCATCCCAGCTGAAATTCAGAGGAAGGGGTGCAGGATGTAGATGAATTCTATTTCTGCGAAACACACCTCTTGGTGATTCGATGATGTACGATCGAGGGGTTGTATGCAAACTTTTTACCTTTCCATATGATCTTAATTCTTTCACCCAAACCGGTTGGCCTACTTCCAGTGGCTGAAGGTTTCTGGCCCCGTGGTGGTTGTCAAAGTTTCGTTTTTTTCTATCCCTTAGTTCTATTTCCTTTTTCTTTAAGGATTGGAAATTAGCCAGTTTAGGGCACAACATTTGACTTGTTGCGGGTATGGGAGTTCGCAACTTCCTTCCCATCAGCAACTCCTGCTGGGCTATACCCGTTTTCCAAGGGGGTCGATCTTATGGCTAACATCATCAGGTATGGATCCTCTCCTTGAGATTTCAGGAAGTGATTCTTGAAATTTTTTACCATGGCTTCAATGAAGCCATTGCTTTGAGGAAATTTAGGACTGGATGTTAAAATTGCAAATTTGTATGTCTTTGCAAATTTTCGATATTCTGAATCGATAACCTGAGAAAACTGAGTCCCATTGTCGCTTCGGACTATTTCGGGTATGCCATGTCTGGCAAATATTGATTTCAAGTGTTCGATGACCTCTAAGGATGACAGATTATCCAATTTCCCTACCTCAAAATATCTGGAATAGTAGTCTGCTACAATGACGTACCAGTGACCTTTTAGCTTTAAAAGGTCGGTTGCAACTACTTGCCATTGTCTTTCTGGGAAATCGTTTGAAATCAGAGGTTCTTTATGATAGCTTTGATACTGTATGCAATTTTCACAATTTCTGACTAAAACTTCAATTTCTTTAGATATACCTGGCCACCAAACAGATTGCTGAGCTCTGGCGCGGCAATTAGTTAATCCCTGGTGCCCATCATGGATTCTATCTAAAATTTCTTTTTGAAGCTCTTCAGGAATCACAATTCTTGCGTCTTTGAACAGAATTTGATTTTGCAGTGATAGAGAATGCCTATGTCCCCAAAATCGTTGAATCTCAACCGAAATTTCATTTTTAGGTGGCCATCCGTCTTGGCAGTATTTTATCAATGTTTTACAAACGGGATCTTCATTTTGTAACTGTAATATTTCTGCTAGTCTTTCATCAGATGCTTTAAATATATCGATGATGTTTTGGACTTACGCAGCAATTTCTTCTGACAATTCTTCATCTTCATTATCAGATGCAGGACACCGAGACAAAGCATCGGCAATTACCAGCTCTTTGCCTGGTTTGTAAGAAATTGTGAAGTCATATCTCATCATCCTGAGTTTTATCCTTTGTAAACGAGGAGTTAACATGTCTAAAGGTTTTGACATGAATGTCGGCACTAAAGGCTTATGATCCGTTTGAATGTGTACTTGTTTACCTACTATATAGTCTCTGAATCTGTCACAAGACCATATTATGGCTAAAGCTTCCTTCTCGATCTGTGTATATCGTTTCTCTGCATTTGATAACGTTCTAGATGCATAACAAATTGGTGAAATACAATTTTTATCCATGTGATATAAAACTGCCCCGAGACCATATGATGATGCGTCACACGAAATATAAATCTCCTTTTTTAAATCAAACATTGATAACCCGGGAGTTTGGCAAAGTTCGTCTTCAATTTTCTGAAAAGAAACCTCTTGGGCTGGTCCCCACATCCATTCAACATCATTTTTCAAAAATTCATATCGAGGATTTGCTATATCGGCCATTTTAGGGATGAATTTACTTAGAAACCCGCTCATGCCTAAAAATCTTTTTAACTCTTTTGCCGAGTTAGGTCTGGGAATATTTGCTATAGCTTCTGTTTTCTTCGGATCTGGTGTAATTCCTTCGCTTGAAATTACATGTCCGAGAAATCTCACCTCCTTAACTTTAAATTGGCATTTCTCGACATTAAGAGTCCATCCTGCAGCTTGGAGTTTATTTAACACTTCCCTTAACCGTTTATCATGTTCTTCTTCCGTTGCCCTGAATATCACAAATTCATCCATCAGTCCGACAATTCCTGGACCATCTGGAACCGTTTCCCTAATTCTTTTCTGGAATACTTCTGGTGCAGATTTTATGCCAAAGGGTAACCTTTTAAATTTATACCTCCCAAAAGGCGAAATGAAAGTTGTTAAATTTGTTGATTCTTCATCAAGGCTAATTTGCCAAACCCCCCCCCCCCCCCCCCCCGCATTAGCGTCAATAACGCTGAACACTTTAGCTTCACTAAACTGACTCAACGTATAATCGACTGAAGCCATAGGAAAATATTCTCTTTCTATGTTATCATTTAAAACTGAAAGGTCCACGCAAATTATAATGTCACCAGACTTCTTAGGAACTATTACCATAGGAGCACACCACTCCGTAGGTTCATCAACTGCTTCAATTATACCCTCTTTGGTCATTTGTTCTAATAACTTTTGCAATTTACTTCTTAAAGCCAGAGGAACTCTTCGCGGAACAGATATAGCATAAGGTTTTGCGTTTTCCTTTAATTTAATTTTATAAGGCTTTTCTACTTTTCCGAGACCACTGAATAATTTTGGAAATTCATCTACAGGGTTTAATTCGGGAATTCACTTGAAAAATTCGCTGAATAAGGTTTAAATGTTCACTAGCCGTGCAGCTTAGTAAAGAATGTTGTAAGCCACTAACAACATACACTTCATCTTTAAAGATTAGATCTTTGTTCTTCAGATCCACACGGACAACACCAGCAAGGTCAAGATTTCCCCCGTCAGGACCGCAGATTACTTTCTTGGAATTTAATAACTTAATATGTTTAAGTTTTGCCTCATAAGTGTCTTTCGGAATGACCGTTACTTCAGCTCCTGAATCAATCTTAAAATCTATGGAAGCATCATGTATTACAACCTGGGTAGTCCATCGATCGAATAACTTCTCATTTTTGTTAATCGCATTCAAAACATAACCCAAAAATGCAGATGGTTTTGTTCCCTCTACTTGATTAATCTGAAGTTTCGATTTTCAAACTTTGGCATAGTGCCCGGTTTTTTTACATCTATTAACGATCGCTTTACGCGCTGGACACTCTTGTTTAGTATGTTTCTCATTTTTCCCACACCAAAAACAAGCTTCTTTGTTATTGGACACTACTGACTGGGAATGATTATTACAGAACGAAATTTATCATTGGTTTGTTTATGTTTGAACGTCTGATTTTTCGGCGTTACGGCTATTCGATTAGCAACTTTAAATGACGGAAGTATCGTTTACTATAACGCTTTGTTGGCTTTTGATTATTTCAGCTTGGCGAGATTGCGTAACGGCTTTTTCCAATGTTAGTTTAGTGTCAAGTTGCAGATTTTCCGACACTTTTTTATCTCTAAGACCACAAACTATTCTATCACGAATCATCTCATCATGAAACGAAGCAGGAAATTCACACGTTTGAGCTAGCGAATATAATGCAGTAATAAAATGCTCAACTGATTCGCCCTCTTCTTGTGTTCTGGTATGGAACTTATAACGTTCGTAAATAACATTACGTGTTGGAACAAAGTGCTGTTCAAATTTTGTTTTAACCAAGTCAAAATTCTTCTTCTCTGCTTCTGTCATATTGAATGACGCTAAGATATCTTCAGATTGCGCACCCATAAGATATATTAAAGAGTTTACCTGTTCTTCTTTGTCTTTTGTTTTCAAACCTGACGCCGATCGGAATCGTTCGAATCGATCTATCCACTTACACCAATCATCCGGCGAAAAGGAAAATTGTTTGGGCGCTGGAATCTGATACATTTTGAAGGCGTGTATTCAAGCTGCCACCATGTATTGTTGCGGATATTACGATATACCAGAAGACATTCAAACTATCTTTAATACGGGAACACAACCAGAACGCTACATACACAAAACACAAATCAATGTTGCCATCCGGCAATACTTAATCTTTTGACATAAGATCGATTACATTGATATCGATTATATCACAGTATGAAAGCACTCGCACGCTCGTACGTCTGGTGGCCAGAGAGGGATTCAAACATAGAATACTTTGTAAAGGATTGTGCCACTTGTCAAGTATCACCTCATATGCCACCACAAGCCCCTGTTCATCCATGGGAGATTACAAACAAACCATGGTCAAGACTGCATATCTATTTTGCAGGGCCCTTTCAAGGTCGGAACTTTTTGATCATTGTTGACTCTTTATCAAAATGGCTTGAAGTCAAGCACATGCCGTCAACTACAGCTGCTCTAACAACTGATGTTTTGAGAGAAATTTTTAGTACTCACGGCATTCCTGACACTGTAGTGTCTGATAATGGTCCACAGTTTACCTCTTCCGAGTTTCGTCTCTTCTTCGAAAGAAATGCCATTCGTCAAGCTCTAATTGCGCCTTACCATCCCTCCTGAAATGGTCAAGCAGAGCGAATGGTGCAATCAACTAAAGCCTTTTTAAGGAAAATCATTAGCGGCAGTTGGGAAAGAACGTCTATCAAATTTTCTGATGCATCAACACATTACACCTTCTTCGACTACTGGTTCGAGTCCAGCTGAGATATCAATAGGTCGTAGACTCGAGACATGGACTGTTTCCACCCAGATCTGGTCTCCGATCTTCGATACAAGAGAGACAGAAACATTGAAAAGGAATTAGAGCAGCACAAATTTCGGACTTTTCATTCAGATGAACCTGTCTATGTACAAAATTTCAGCAGAGGCCCTACATGGATTCCTGCCACTGTTATTTAGCCTACAGGCCCTGTTTCCTACAAGGCTATGACACCCTCTGGTGATGTTGGCTGATGTCATGTTGATCAGATGCATTCTAGACATGCCACACCCCACCTGCTGAGGATATTGCTGTGCCACCACCGTCACTTACACAAAAGCCAAATGAAGACACCATTACAGAGCCAGTTCTTACTCCTACTCCTGTGGACGTGTCAAAACCTGTGGAATCTATGCCTACCAGACCGAAGCATTTAATTGTTCGTCTTAAACGTTTCGAGGACTTTGTAACTTAAGGGGGGAGGGGTGTTATGATTGTAACTTTAACTGTATTGTACTTCTTATTTCTCTGCTGTCGTGTTGGCAACAGCCTGTTTGATCGAATTCCTCCTTATGAATGTAGCAATAAATGTTCTTATGTTCGTACATATTCGTTATTCCTAATTCAAACAATATGCTACACTGAGAACTGCCTCGAGACTTCAGGGTTTGAATGTGATATCCTAATCACTAGTCTGCCATGGCACCAAATCTGTAATAATGAATTAATTCCTTCTGGGTTTCTCAAACCTTTCTATATACTAATTGCTAATACAGTGTTTATAGCATTACATGTATCTATTATTACAGTTCATATTTTTCTCACAATCATTTGTTTGGTTTTTAATATCAGTAGTCTGATGCTCATGAAATGTTTGCACTTTTTTTTTTGCTCAATAAATTTTGTTCAAAAAGTGTTTAACACTTCTGCTTTGTTTTTAAAATTGTTTTTTTTTTTTCTTAAAATAGGCTGTTGCACACATAGTGGAACTCAGGGCACCTAAAACTGAAAGGAAATTACTTGGAAAGGTAAATGTGTAAGCTTCCTCCCCTCCCCTCCCCCCCCCCCACACACACACAGTGTGTGTGTGTGTTTTTTTTCATTCAAAGACTGGTGTTTCTATGCCTCCTTCACTTATGTCTAATGAAAATTTTGTGAATTTACAGGTATGGCAGTCCACGGAAGCAAAAAGTAAACATACAGTGAGGGTAAGTCCATCAGTGTTCTGGGGGAAATGTTTTTCGGGTTTCCTATTTCTGTCAAGAAAAATACCAAATATTTCTTATAAATGTTCATAATTATAATAATCTATACAGTAATCTCTGAAAAATCTAAATTACCAAAGTCGAAGGCTCTGCTTTATTCGAGGCGCCAAATATCTCCTTTCCTCACACAGAAGAATGCAGTACTTTTCCTCTCTTCCGGGAGTGGCATTGCCATTTTGAATCCTCCACCAACCTTTATCATCTTACAAGTTAATCAAACCCATTTAGCAGATGGCTAGGGGTTGGTTTAAAAGGGATTTTCACACTTGTTTTTTTAAGTGTGGCTAGGTCGTAATGGGCTTCTTTGGGTATTCCATGGCAATTCCATTGTAAATACAAAGTTGCTCTTTCGCATATTCAGATTCGCTATTTTCCAGATTCCTTATCCTTATCTGTTTAGAGAGCTATACTGTTGAAAGTGATCAGTGCAAATTGCTTTCAGCTGTCTGCTCAAAATGATTGGAAAAAATTAGAGAAAATTGGTTTCTATGGTAACTATGTTAGAAGCCATAAAAGGATTAGAAGTAGGTGAAACTGTAAAAAATAGTGCTACTGTTTTGGGTGTTTACAGTTAGTGACTAGCATAAGAAAAGAAGTAACATGTTAAAGCAGCAAAAAATTGAAAAGAAAATTAATTATAAAGCAGCTTGTATATTACTAATTAATAAAGGTATGGTTGTCTTTTGTCCATGTTTTCAGTAATTTAAAGTGGTGTCCCCCCCCCCTTCCCCTATTGCCTCGGATTTTCAGGACTACTGTATATCAATAAAATGAAATATGTTATTTTTGCACTCTTATCTGAATGCCAAATTTAAAGTACTAGAATTTTCAAATAGATTATCTTGCGTTATCGCCCTAATGAAGTATGTAGTAGTATAGTTAGAGCATAATTTTTGCCAAAATATTTATGCAGTTATTTTTACAGGGTTTGTACGCCTCCTGAAAACTCCTGAAATTCACTTTTTCTTCTAAGGGCCCTTAAATCTCCTGATTTTTTCTTTTAACTCCTTATTTTTTTCATTCTATTC
The DNA here is from genome assembly GCA_038502835.1 of Octonoba sinensis. Classification (NCBI taxonomy): domain Eukaryota; kingdom Metazoa; phylum Arthropoda; class Arachnida; order Araneae; family Uloboridae; genus Octonoba; species Octonoba sinensis. The sequence continues at coordinate 148,767,430 of CM076598.1, forward strand.
CTGAAGAAAGGTATTTTCTTGAATAATTGCTTTAACAATGTGGAAACAGAACCGAAAAATGACGGAATTTATAGGAAGTTTTAAAGCTTAAGAAAACTCGGAGAAATGTTGTGACATTTGAAAAAATTCTGTGATTTTCTGGTTCTATCCCCTCCCCTCCCCCTTGATTGTGTTCCAGTTTACGCTGGAATTCCAACATTTTTCGTATCTGAATACCAGAATCAAAATTTCGTAATTTTTAAAAAAATTTCGAAAATTGCTGATTTTTTCTTTAATGTTTCTAATTTACTCCGAATTTAAGACAATAAGGACCCGTAGTTATTACTATTGATCATTTTAGTCCTGTTAAAATGCAATTCTTAAGTTTGCCTACTTACAGAAATTCTTTATTTTCAATCTTTATATTTTGATTCCTTTTTAAAAAATACGATCTTTTGGCATCCACTGTTAAAATTGGAATTTTTTCACTATTAATGTTCATTAAGCTTTGTTAAAAGGCAAATAAATCAAATTCGCTTTTATTTTTGATATAAAGTTAAGTTTGAAATATTTTGAACTAAGTTTTGTGCTTGTTAGGAGTGTGCGCTCTCAAATGTCAAAAAGTTAAATGCTCTTTTCAAGTTAATTTGTATTTTTGTGATAATTACTTGAACTCTTGTAATTTTGTTGTTCAAAAAATTAAAATAATAAAATAAAAGTTTAAATAAATAAATAAGGGATAAAATTCATAGGAATTTAAATTATGTTTGAAAAATCACAAAATAAAACTCGGTGACTAAGCATAAGTAGCTGTTTTATCATAGCGGTAATCACTTTTTTATGAAAAGCATGTATTCATTAAAATGTATGAATAAGTTATTTGAAGTAAAAATAGCTATCTTAACTTCATGTATAATTTTTTTTTCATGTAACACACATCTTTATTAATAAGAATGTTAAATAAATCTTGATTGTATTGATTTGCTTAGTAGGGGAGACCGGGGCAAGATGAGTATGTTAACAATTTTCGTTGTTTATTAAATTTACTTTTAAGGATTGTAAAATTAATTTTGCATGAAATGTTAGAGTAGTCCTTTGTAGTATTAAATATCTTACCATTTAATTTTTCAAATAAAAAACATAAAGGATAATTTTATTTTTTCATAACCTTAACAAATCGTCATCTTGCCCCAGTACTGTGACAAGATGACAACACTGAAAAAGGTTGAGCATATTTTATCTTTTGAATATGTTACATGGTTTAACAAATGATAACTGTGTTTTTACATCTTACAAAGTATCAAACTAAGCGTAATGCATTGTAACGTAATTTTGAAGCGTTTAATTGTGCAGCTAACAATAGTCACAAATAAAAATGCCATTTTCATAATTGGAACATTCATCATGCCACCACTCTTAGCATTTACAGCATTGGAACCATTCTTCTGTTGGAGAGTCACAATATTCCTCTTCACAAGCAGGACATCTTATAACACCATCCTTTAAAGTTCATGAAACTGGACTGTTTGTCCTGGATTTTATAGACTTAGGCCTACAAGAACTTAGTTTGAGTTTTTTCACTCCCATTTTAGCTTCACGAGCTTCTTTTCTCTGTTTTTTTAAAACCTTCCTGTTCTTTCTTCTGCTTTTCCCTTTGTTCTAACATTTCTTTGATGGGTGTGCTTGTAAGAATGCTTGAGCTCAGTTTTTTGCTTTTTCTTTTTTCTCACATTGTGTTGCTTTAGGCTATGGTTTAAAATCAAAAACATTAACAGGCTTCTTTGAGGCATCAGAATCAGCATTTGCTGTATTCTGGTTCTTCTGGAGGGTTTATATGTTGATTTTCTATTACCAGGATCTGAGGATTAGCACTATTATTCTCAGTTTCATCGTCAACAACATCATGGTCAGTAGTTGCAACTTCAGCTCTGCTCTTCGGCAGGCCTAAGGCTTTGGCTAACAGGTTCAGAGTCAGGTAGATAAAAGTAATTTTTTCAGCAGCAATGTCATGTTCGCTCAACACGAGGATTATGACGCTCGATCCCATTCTTTAAACCCTTTAATGGCATTCTGTAGCTGCTTCAAAGTAAGCGGTGCTCAAGAGATCACCAATATTTTTGTCTGTGATAGTTTTTCCTAGATATGTGACCAAATTTGTCACATGCTTGGCTATAGTAGGTTTTTCATTAGCCGAAAAATGAGGCATCAAGGGGCTGGAGACAATGATGTGTGAGGTGGCAACCCAACCATGATGATGTTTTTCTCTCTGCAATATAAGATAGCCTGCAAAGTTATGTGAGTTTTGTGATTGTCAATAATCAACAGAGCAGGAGATTCTTTACTTGTATTCGCATGAAGGTTTTTAGTCATCTTGTCCCGGACTGCCTGTTTAAAAATATTTGTTTTCATTGCCATGAAAGAAGGCGATTAATTGACATTTATTCTTGGTAGTAGGTAGTATTTAAAATAAGTTAGTTATAACTATTAAAGAGAAACTACATATCTTACCTATATCTGCAACAAAGCTTATTTACACATGCATAAAAGTTATAACGTGGCAACAGTAAACAATCAAAAGTTTCATAACTAGCGCAAAAATGGCGATTTCAGCGTCTGTCTACTATTGTTTAATGAACGGTCGATAGGAGAGCCAGTAGTGTCCGGCTGATGCTGCCACCGAAAGGAAAACGGAAAAGTTAAGACATGCGTATCTTGTCCCGGTCTCCCTTACATCTCATTAAATTATTTTCCATATTTAGTGGAGATGCAGTTTTCATTAATTTCAAAATATACTTGGTTTTTGCAATACACACTTGCATATATGCTGTATCAAATTATTACACATTATATTGCCAATCAATGTAGTAAAAAATTCATATTACATACATATTATACCAAAAAATAGCATTAATTATTTGCAGAGTATGCTTTATATAGTGAAATTGATAAAAAAAATAAGAAATTTCATTAACTGAAAACAAATGTGGAACGATGGCAGCAAAATGCTAACATTAGGCATGACACATAGCATCGAAGAAGCATAAAAATGAGCCAAAATACAAAGGTTTCAGCATGCAAAGCTGAGTATGAATGGTTTGAAACACTTAAAATGTAAAAAGTTAAAGTCTTCAGCTTTAAAAGCCTTAAAATTAGGACGTTTTTCTAAAATATGCATTGTTTGTTTTTTTCTTCCTTATATTATGGTGGTGTGTTATTTTAATTCGAAATCAATTATTGTAATCAGATAAAGATATTTTGAAAACATCTAAGAAAATTAATTGTGATTAATAAGATTTAAAGTCTGTGATTTAAGGTCAAATTTACTTTTTTAAAAAATCTAATTTTTATAAAATTATTAATGTCTAAAATCCGGAAAAATCCAAAATCTGGATTGTAAAAATTTCCAACAAGTCCGGATTTTGGAGATTGTACTACAGAAATGATCGATAATTTGTACTTCTGTATTAAGGGCTAATATATATATATATATATATATATATATCAGTTTATTAAAAGTTCTGAAAGTGAGAAGCCTCCCACCCCTCCCATTTTACTGTTAAAAAGTTCATCATGTATTTCTTCATAAACTTACAATCCCAGTAGCAGAATTTTCTGTATCGGTTTGCAGCACAAGTTTCAGAAGTTAAAATTTATCTGCAACACCAAATGATGTGGAACCAAATTTACAATCATAAAAAATAGCAAACTATGCACTTTAAAGTACTTTTCTCCACCAGACCCCTACCTGTTAGCCAAGGCCTTAGGATTGCTTACGCACGGGGAGAGGCAGTGGGGTCTACGGATTTTACATGCACATATCCCCAAGTATACATGGTGGTCTTCAATGGGTATCGAACGCGCGACCTTCCAGGTGGAAGTCCGACGTGCTAACCACTAGGCTACCACGGACCCGCACTTTAAAGTACTTGACAAATAACAATAATACATGCAGACAATAAATAAATATTATAATTATTCAATTTATAAATAAATTAATAAATCCTAAAAGTGAACATGCAAATTATGCAAGCTAACAGAAGGAAAATCAAGTAATTACAATACAACACAGTTTATTTGAAAATTATTTAAATTTTTTTAAAATTTTTGTGAGGTGGCTTAATAAATCTGCAAGCTTCAAGATAAATCTGCTGCGCTTGCTGCCGTGCTGCGTGATTTCTGCTACTGGGCTTACAATCATCCTCTCACCTTTTTCTTCTTCTTTTTCTTTTCTTTTTTTTTTTTTTTTTTTTTTTGTTACCAGATTTTCAAGTAATCCTTTCTTCTGACTATTCTGTAGCTATTTTAATTGTACCCTACCTTAAAAACGAATTTTGTTTCTCTAACTTCAAAAATGTTTCTGCTGTTGCTTTTGCATTTTCCACCAAAGTTGTTCAAATTTCGTAATCTTGACTTCTAAATTGACCTTGTTTCATTTAAGGATTTTGACAATCATGGATAATAAATGAACGAATAGATAAATCTTTTTTTAGAATTAGAGGTAGAAAATATAAAATGTATAAACTTTTCTGTGCTCAGTTGAAATTAGAAACGTTCTGAAAATGCCTTCTTGAAAACCACAAGATTAGATTTAAATCTTTTGTGCCAATTTTATTTTATCTGTATAGTTTTATTTATTAAAGTGTAGGCACTTTTAAACTTTTAAGTTTGAAAAAATGCAAAAATATTTGTCATGGATGGCCTTCCTTTTTTTAATATAGTAGTAATTTGTTATAAGAAGAAATATTATCGGAAATGGCTAGTTTTGCCACTGCACACACTCACTTTTAAACTTTTTTTCCCCAGTCTACTTGGAGCTTTTCAGTTTTATTTATTCATTTAGAAAAATTACTAGTTTAATTATTTTTTTTATAATGCTTCCTAATTGAAAAAAAAACGGAGGGTGGAGGGGGGGATGACTGATTAACATACCAGATGGCAGACTTTTTCTTAAATTTAATGAGTGCTGCATTATTGTAAGAGGCATCAGCATTTTACCTGCTAATTAGCAAACTTTTTTGATGTAAAGTTCCAAATTCTCATATATTTTATTTATCTAATATTTCAATGTCATGAAAAATGCACTGTTAGTGCTATTGCTCTTGAAAAATTCCTTTGTCTCCTAAAAAACTCTTTAGAAACTCCTGAAATTCTTTTTATCTATGAGAGTATGTATTTATAGTGTTTTCTGTTTTTATATTACACTTTTAAATGAGCTGGTACTTAATTAGACCTTGCCATTCAAATTCCACTTAGTGGCCTGTACACACTTTTCTACTAATAATTATCTAGGACTTTTGATTTTTATAAATTCAATTAATATCGTCATATGATGTCTCACAATACTTTGCTATAGTAGCATATTTACAGAGTATGAATTGAGAGTATTTGAATCCTGAAGTTCTTTTATGCTGTGCAAAATTTTGCTGTGTTCCAAATTTCATTGAATTTGTTTACAAGTTAAGTAAATCGATTTGTGACAATACTAAAATCTATAAAATGTAAAACTTCGGGCTTTAAGATGTATTAAAATTTTCTATTGCATTCCAACTTTTACTGATAACAAATGTAAGTAAACTTTGGATTATTTCAACTTAACCATTTAAAATTTGGTAATCGTTATTGGTAATTTTCATGATCATTTTTGAAATAATAAGGTAGGTTTTTATTCACAACTAAAGCGTAGTATATTATGTTAATATTTGATAATATTTGTTGACATCGATTAACCTGAAATTTTTCCTAAAATTGCCTGGAAAAGTCAGGGAATTTTATTGTCTAACATGAGTGGAAACCCTGTTAGGTTGTATTATTTTCTACACTCACATTATTTGATGCCATTTATCCATTTAATGGATCTTCAGGCTCAACAAAACATAAGAATATTAGATTAGGTGAGACTGGAGCTAGTTTGGTTTCAGTTTTGATTTTTATTAATTTTTTGTTCAAGTTTTCAAACAAAACTGAAGTGTAAACTTAAGGGACCTATATTTGGCAATAAATATCCACAAGTTTTGAGTTTATAGGTTTTGTAGTTATGTTTCACAGAAGCCTGAAGCAAGAGAAAAGATCGAGACAAGTTACCTATTCCTATTTTGTTAGTTTGTGCACGCTTTATTAAATGTTAAATGAAACTCAAATATGACATTCAGTTGAGAGAAATCAATTTTATTGCTATGAGCAAGTGTTAACAAAAGAATTTTCCCTGCTTAATGTAAATTCTACATTATTCGGATAAAATAATGAACAAGACATAAACTTTTAGTAACTTTTCTCCTTAACTAATCTAAGTCATCAGAATTAGTTATCACAAATGTAAAAGCAAGTGTTTCTATATGTGCCCAAAGCTTACATTGTGTACACTGCACCCACTTTTTTTAGCATTTGATGTTTTTAATACTACCAATACACACCTGACGAATTCCTTGTCATCTAAGCTATTGACAATAGTTGTGTTTTTCTCTATTATAAGCTTCCTTCTTTTCATAGTGGAAACTAAGTTTTCTTTATCATCGCTTTACTGTTGGAGAACTTTCTCTTATACATTTCATTTCTTCTGTTTTGCACTTCGTCTTTTATATTCTCTCAAGTTTCTTTTTTTTTTCAATGCTTTTAGATTTGGTGAATGTGTCAATATTGTTGTGGTCCTCTTAACTCCTAGGTCTATTTTCTGCTTGGGTCGCAGCTTTTTGCAATGATCTAACATCCTGTGAATTTAACTTTCCAGCATCCTCTGGTGAAATCTTGCGAACTCCAGCATCTACTGGAAATAAAACTAGCAAAGTTGGCATTGAATCTTTTGAGCATCCAGCCTCTTGCCTGTCATTTTCTGGAATGATAGTGGGACCTACCTCAACAGTAGCTGGATTTGGTTTGTCGGTTGCGTATGAGGACATAGTCTTGCTCAGTAAAAATATATTCTTGTTTTTTGAAAGGGTGCTTTGATGTTTATTGGTGTGATGCCTGTAGCAGTGGTGATTTTGAAATACCTGGTATATTGTAAATGTGCATAATATTTACAGGATGGTTAGTAATCAGAACTTCATATCCAGTTCTCCAACTAGCACCGTAATGCTTTTCTTCACATAAATTCAAGATGTAATGTTGTAAATGTAAGCAATATAATAAATCACGTATGGAATAGGTTAAGTTAATCACGCAGTTTAAGAAACTACACAAATAAACTGTAATTTTTCTGATAAATACTAGAAATGAGTAAAGGAATAAAGTACTAAAAAATTACTTATCTATGCAAAGAAGGGGAAAATATGCATAAATATCCATTAGCTTAGTACTGCCAACAATGGTGATTGGAGAAAGGAATGAGAAACGAACGCTGAGGCTAGTTACATCGTCTATCCAAAATCAGGCAAATATTCAGGATTGTGCCAACTTAAGCTTGTAGCCAACTAGCCCTGGTGGTCAGCCTTAATGTAAATTGCTCAATACAACTTATAAGAATAAGTAATGAACATTTGTGCTATTTAAATTGTAGTTAATAGCAGTATTGAAAAGTTCAATTATTATTTTGTCATATCTTATGAAATCTTTATAGAGCTAACTATATGTACTTAACATGTCTTGAAAAATAAATTTACTTTATAAAACTGCATATTATGTGGTAAATATTTGAGAAATAAGTTTCTTCCATTACTTTTACTTAGACAAAACCTATTTCTTCTGGCCCTTTTTTTTTTCTTCAGTTTTTTCAGCTTTGGAAACAACTTGTGATCCCTGAATTAAATGTAAATTTTTTTATTTGTTAGGTCATCAGGGAATAATATTTTTATGACTTTTTTCTGTAGCATCATCGTGTTTTAACTCAACAAATAACAAATGATCGTCACTCGGTCCCAGCTAGTCTGAACTCAATTCGTTGGTTGCCAGTACCTGGACAAGGAATGGCATATGCCACTAATCGAGGATGCCTCAGCATATGCAGACCAAAGTAAGTGTTTAACATATGAAATACTGAAATTACTCTTTTTTCTTATTTTCTTTTGAGTGTTTACGATTTATATATTACTGTAGTATTTTGCTCCAATGTTTCCCTTCAAGAACAGTTACATGTTTTCAAAGTACCTATATATCAGCATTAAACTTGCATGTGATTTTTTTTTTCTAATTAGCAGAATTCTAGGAATTTAATTCTTTAGATTCATGGAAATCTGTTTCTGATTGTGTTTTCTTAAAATAAGGCTCGTTTTGCCAGCTTTCTGCATTCTTCGCAAGAATCAAACTTTTTTATTTCAACTATTTATTAAGTTTCTTTTGAAAAGTAAATAAACAAAATTTGGTTTTGAAAATATAAACTATGTTTAACCCTCCGACTGCTTATCTCGCGATTTCGACTTGTAACGTAAATTGCTCATCCCATGATTTCCACGGCTGAACTTTTTTTTGTGTATTTAAGATATTATCCCGCTGTTTCATTGTTTGAGCGCCAGTAATGCAATTTCTCAGGTATTTAGGCATTAATTAAGGTTTTATTACAAAGATGGCTTTAGTTGCATAAAGTATGCAATTTTTTGCCTAAAATTGATGTTTCAGAACATCTGTTCCTATGATTCAAAATAATAATTAAAAAAATATTTGTTGCAAAAATATATTCCTGATTTAAACTCCAAAATATATGTAGATTTCAAATATGTAAGGAAAAAAATATGCATATTTTGAATCAAATTCACTAAAAAAATTGAGCAGTAAGAGGGTTAAAAATATAAAGTAAAGCATAAAGTAATGATCTAAACTAGTGTTTCCCAACCGGTGGTTCGCGAACTCCTAGGGGTTCGCTTGGTGTGAAATGGGGCTTCGCAAAAATAATATTGCAATGGCGGAATTTTTAATTACTAACGTAAAAGAAAACAGGAATAATAAATTCATACATATTAGGATGGAGTGGAAAAATGATTTCTTTTAATAAATTATATTCCCGTTAATAAGATAAAGCTGTGGTCTGGCATAGAAAGCATACGTACAAAATTTGAAATGTATTAATTTTTATTGTTACCTGATTTCGAAAATTTGAATCTCAAAGTGATTCGTTGATTTACTTTAAATTTGGAACGTATGTTTCTCCTACTATTCCGAAATTTTCCTCTCTAGCACGAATATAGACTCGGATATTTGAAAATTTACTAAAATAAAATTTTGCATTATTTTCTGCTAATTTCTCATATACAGACCAAAGTGGAACTGGAAGACATTTAATCATTAATTTTAAAAATTTTGTACTCTCATTTAATCACACTTTATTCCAACTTTTGCGAATTTTGTACATTTCAACCCAAAAGTGGAACCAAACGATATTTAATGATTGATTCAAAATTTTGTACTCGTGCAATTCCACAACTTTTTCGCAGTATCAGGAAAAATAGTTTTTAAAGATATTTTTTATGAACACATATGTTTACTGACCTATAAATAATTCAAAAAGAACAAATAATTTTTAAAATCTGGTTTTTATTTAAACTTGAAGGTTTTACAATTATATTTTCATTTCTTGTTATGAACTATTGTACAACATGGAAGTAAATGTGCTAGCCAATTTTATAGTTTTGTTACCCGTTACTAACGACTACTGAAGAGGGTTCGCCACTTTTTTTCGGATTTAAAAGGGGTTCGCAAGAAGGAAAAGGTTGGGAAACACTGATCTAAACAATCTTTGATAAAGCAAGTAGAAGTGGGTCTTAGCATTTAATCCATACAAATATTTTCTTTTAAAAAAGTGGTTCAAAAAAAAAAGCCTGTGTGCAAAAATACTCGAATTCTTTCACTTTAGGTGTTCTTATGATCAACTAATTGGTGCACACTTCAGAGAAGCATGTTATTAACTTAACTCAATAAAACAGATATACCTAATGTGTGAGCAAAGAAACATTCGGCTTTTTATACTTTTGACGCATCACATACAGTCGGCCTTCGTTTATCGGGGTTAATCGGTTCCAGACTCCACAAAGTAAGGTTTTTTATATATGAATCGAATATTTTTGTTAGAGCGTCAAGACTGTTTACATCTTTTGAATACGTTATTTTAACATTATAGAAGCCCTTCAGACATGAAAATACATCTTTAGTCAAATTTTACCTTTTATTATCAAATTATTGAACAAATAAGAAAAATATATACATAATAAGACGTTACAAATATATTATATTGCAAGGTTACTGCTCCCCTGTAGGTGAATCTTCAGCAGGTGCGATGCTGGTTTGTTCCGCGGAAGGAGTGCTATTGCTGGCCTTATTACTTGAAATTATATTTAAGATTATTAAAGTTCAAAGGGAGCTAAAATAATTCTAATGTAGCCAACTGAAAAATTTAGAGTGGTGTTTTTTGACATTAAAGACATGATTAGTATTTGAAAACAAATGGACCTTTATTTAGAACAACATATAAATATAAAAAGCTAACAAAGAAATGGACCCTAAACATTTAACAAAACCCCCGAAGTAAAACATTCACATAAAAAGGACTATATAGTCACCACTTGAAAAATTTCCAACTTTTGAGCACAACAGCATATGGTGTATCACCAGAGTCCAGGTATAAAAATGCACCATCACCGGTTTCACGGCAGATGAAAATCGGATAGTGATTCTGATCAACACACGCCGTTGATCCAATTAGGAAAGACTACCAAGGGACCTCACACTATGTCGTTAACCAGGCGGGGATCTTCAAACTCCAGTATTACATGACGGGAAATATCAACATCAATGGCGAACACAGGCTCGAAGAATTAGGGATCCAACCATGTCGATAAAAATGATGCAGCAAGAAACTCCTAAAAAAAATATCATGCTACAGGAGCAAAATGCGCCCCAAACAATACGGAGGAATCCACCTCCGAACTGCTTCTGCAGAAGCCAACAACAAACAATGTACTTACACATCGGAAATGTAAAGTCAAGACGGCAAATGCTAGCCACTAGTCAAGCCACAATGCCTACTGCCACCTGCCTTATATACAACTTGCCACCGCCCCACGCATACTCCCACGTCATACATCATTTGCATGGAGGGTACACAACTCAACACTGGCAGGCAATGGCTAATGCCTTTTTAGATTTGATTTCGGCTGGAAAAGGCTGCAAACAGGCAAAGCGAGACAGCTCAACATTTAAGATTTGAACATGTCATCACCTGTTTACTTGGGCCTTTCTCGGTCAACATGGCAGAGATGTCTGGTCGGGGCCAAAAATTGGAGGTGATTGAATAACTGATAAGAAGGATGCGTCCCTTTTATTGTTTTCTGTAACTCTTTCAGGATGTTTACAGTTCACGAAAGTCTCAAAAATGTTACGAATTTGGAAAACTGTAATGAAAAAGTAGAGAAAATTTTCCATTCAATAGGACTATCCCCCCCCCCCCCCAGAAGGCATTAAATGTCCAGTATCCGACAGATTTTTAAATATCCAGAATCTAATCCAACCATTTCAAGAAACATCCCATTATCTGGCATGTCAAATTTTATTTTATTGTTTTAAAATTATATGAGTTAATGAACTGTATTTGGATGTTGTGGGAGGTTTTAAAATATACCTTTTATTGATATCAAACATCAGAGCTGTATATCAGCTATGTATCCATCATACAGAGAGGATGCTGGATATCCGCTATCTGGGAAAATCAATATTCTATATTTTTGAAAAATCACGAGAAAGTACTAAAAAATTCCCAAAATTTTACTTTAAAAATTCCGTTGACATCATATCTTCATAAAACTGTACATTATCAGTATCTGTGGAAAAGGAAAAGGATTTTCTTCCAACTTTTTTGACATTACTGCAGAAAAATTTTTTGTCTCGAAAATTCGATGCAAGTAATATTTTCCTGATTGTTAATTTGTAATATGTTCTCAATAGCTAGATAAAATTTGAAGCATAAAATATAGCAAATAATTTTGAATATTTTTTCATCCAAAACAGAAAAAGAAACAGTAACTCTACTTCACATGTTAGCCTACTTTCCTATAAAAGTTTAAAAAAGAAAAAAGATCATTGGATGAAGGCTTAATATATCTTGAAAGTATTATTAAAAACAAAAAAAGTTGAAATAAGTTGAATATTAAATAAGGATTGAAAAAGGAAAAAATATGAAAGTATTTTCAGATGGGGGGGGAAAGTTGATTTGTCTGTTTCCCCTAATAACTTTTGAGAAAATTGTCCAATTCATTTGTTTCCTTGCATTTGAAAAATCTCGGAGAGAATGCCTCATTCCCACATTTTGTTTTTAATTTGAATAATTTTTTGTTCAGTGTTGAACAGTTAAAAAAAATCTCGATGTTAGGGCCTATGGGGAATATATGAAGCATACTGTATAAACCCTAGACATTCCAAGTTCCTTTGAGCAAGCTTTGTTCAAAGCAGCTCTTGACGTAAAATGTTTTTGGATTTATAAGTTTTTGTTCAACATTGAACAGTTAAAAATAAATTTTATATTAGTGCCAACAGGGAAATATGAATCCTATATAAATGCTGATTTGCTTGTAATAAACTTTATTGGAAGGAGCTTATGACCTGGAATATGTACAAGAAGTTCACCCAGAACTAAACGAGCCTACTTTCTATGAAACTTTTTCATCTGGATTTTTAAAGGATATTTGTGCATGAATAAGAGGAGAAAAATTAATGAATAATTGTGTGAATGGATAAACGAGTGAGTGAATGAATAAGTAAATGAGGGAATGAATGGTTGAATGAGTAACTGTGTGAATAAATAGATGTGAGTGAGTAAAATTAATAGGGAAAAATATTAGTAAAAACCAAATCTGATTTTTTCCATTCTTATACATCATTAATGAAAATTATAGACTGACAGGTATAAATAAAAGTGAGGAGAAATAAAAATGCTTTATTTTTGAGTGGCAAATATTTTTTACATAAATTTTTGAGGATTTTTTTTTTTTTTTTTGGTTCCTGAATTTTTAATACAGTCTATTCCAGTCACTCTGACCACACGGGACGTGATCATTTTGGTCTAGGTCTTATTAACCCGCTGGTCTGATTGTACGAATATGGCCTGTGTAAAAAGTCACGACATACTGAAGAAATAATATACTGTTTACAAATTTTATTTAAACAAATTTAATGCGATTGTCAGTAGGAGAAAACATAACTCGAAGAGGCCTTTACATGCGTTCAACACTTTAGACTTTACTGCCCTAATTCATCAATGTGTTCAAATGAATATGGTTTTGGTTTTATTTTGTTTGGTTAATCTTGATCCAATTTAATATCCAGAAATAACTATAAATATGACAGAAAATTAAGTTTTAGAAAGCTCACAACAGCTATTAAAACTTCCATTAGAATATAAATTACTTATTTTCTAGTCAAAAAATTTTATTAATATTATAAATTAATTTCATCATACATGCTGACTACCGAGCCAAATAAATTCAAAAATTTACTTGAATTTTGACCTTTGCTTTAATAATACTGCCATCTAGTGAGAATTTTGTTAAAAAATCTCCCCTGTGTAGGTGAATATCGTTGGATCTTACTGAAAGTTACAAAATTTGTAATTAATATTTATTAAATAAATTTTTGTGTTCGTTGACCTGCTTTAAATCCATGCTGGCAACTTATGGCTCCTTCTTTTTATATTTGCTTTCATTTCTCTGATCCGATTAAGCAGATTTTCATTCCCAATAAGTGAATTATATTAGGCTTATGTAATGGAAAATGTTTAGAGTTTAGTCCAATTATCTGGTTCAATTAAGCAGATTCCACTATATTTACATTTTCTTTTTCTCTTTCAAAACTAATAAAAACTAGGATTTTTTTTTTTTTTTTGTGGAATAAGAAAATTGCAGACTTTATGTAATCGGCTTAAACTAAGAGTCTTTTTATAGTATTTTACAAAAACTTTTTCTTTGCATTTGTTTTACCTATTTAGTAGTGTTTTTTTATGTAAGAAAATAATTTTGCTGAAATGCAGTTCTGAATTTCCTGCACATTGAAAAATCCTATATGCTTAAAAAAAAATCTCCAAAAATATTGATAATCAGATGGGAAATTACTGAAATATTATTCCCATGAAAAAATTAATTTGATTTTGCTAGGTAATAGTTTGTTTTTTTAAATTTATTTATTAAAATTAATTTATTATGTTTCAATGCAAATTGTACTAACTGTTAAAAAGATATACTTTAACTAATCAGACATATAGCTAAACAAGAGAGAGAAATGCACAACCTTAATGTTGGTATGCCAAGAAGTAGACTTGTACAGTTCTAGACATGACATCTAGAACAATACACGTCTACTAGAGTTGAAGGAAACCAATCTTTTAAAGTCATATGCACTGTAATAATAAGTATTTTATTTACTGAAATGTGAAACTGGTGAATCAATACCCGCTTACATCAAGGTTTGAGTTTTCTCCCAGTAATGGTGTCAAGTTACTGAAATTTTACTGTACATTGCACTTTTTGCCATCTTTGGACAAGAGAAGTATAAACGAGGGGTTATTGCATTAAACTTTTCAGACATATGAATGCAAAAATTACCTAAATAAATATTTTTTATTTTCTTATCTAAAATGTATTAAGAAACACTTATTAGAGCTACTTCCTTTTTTAATTTTAGAGCACCAATGTTCTTAAGGAAATACATTGCTGTTACTAATGGTTCCAGAGTCATAACCCAGTCAAGTGGTATTTCTCTTGGGGTGACTGTTCCAGAATAATCAAACAGGTTATTCTTTTTCTTGTTCTTATCGCATTATTTTTGTGACTTCATCTATATTGTTGAATCTGTAGATTTTTTTTTTTTTTTGTAAATAGTTTATTTCTATAAGCTGTTCAACTGAAATCTCAAGTATATTCAAACTGGTCTATGGAGTGTATAACAACAGCTTTTTATATACCATCAATAATGCAGGATCCAAAACATTCTTGGAAGCTAAGTAGGCATACGGTCGCTTGTCCTTCATAAGTGATTCTGAACAGTATTCCAGCAATAGTATGCCATGGATATCAAAGAATAATCAAATAAGTCCTTCTCAAATGCAAAAATTTATACCTTCGTGGAATCTATTTAATTATTCATCATTCATTACTTAAAATAATAAATATACTGAATCCATTATGGTTTTTGCATACCACATTCATTTAATCATTTAAATTGACACTGATTTCCTGATTAGTTCTAAAAACCTCTTTCAGATATGAGAAAACTGCAAATATTGGACTGATGTCATGAAAAGTATACATGCATGTTTATAAAGCACAAATTAAGAGCAGAATGAACAGCAATAGATCATTATTTTGGTTTCCCTTTATGCATTATGAAGTAAACAGCTGAAAACTAATAAAAGTTCACTTATATTATAAAAAGAGGTGGTTCTATTGTGAGATAAATAAAAGCAAGAAGGAACCTTTAACAATTTGGCATCCATGTAAATAAACTTTTATTTTGAGTTAGAAATACTGAATGGGGGAAATTGACAATTTTTTAGATCCAATAAAATCTTGGGTGTTTTACTTGAAAGCTGTTTTTTGTTACATGAAAACATAACTGCTAAGCTACATTTACAGTTGTGTGTATGTATAATACACATACTTACATGTGTTGGATTACAATTGTTAGAATTAACTTTACTTATCCTCTCTTAAAATTCTGATTTATTATGATAGATTTTGATGCCTCACAATTGCACTCAGAACTCGGAATCACTCTTATCAGTATTGTCAATTTTGGTACTACTTCCAGAAGAATTTATAGAATTTTCCGATTCTGAATCCGAATTGCATGGAATTAGCAGCATTTATTCAATTGTTTCGTACTAAAAATGGCTTGTATGACAAACTTCACTTTCTCAAAGTCGCCAATATTATACATACATAGATAATATTCTTGACTTTGAATTGTTGCTATATAATTTTAATGGCAAGTCACTCCTTAATTTAAGACACTAGTTTATGTGTCACTCTGTTTACCATGACAGTTCAAGCTATTCAGACAGATGTGAATTGTCTTTTAAACTGAATAGTCAAAAGCCCACCTTCTCATGAGCTAACAATCATGAACCAGTAAAGTGTATAAAGAGCCTGAAAATGACAAGTTTTAGCATTAGATATGAGGAATGAAGGACAAATTGTAACTGCAGCGTTGTAGATTTACTTTATCTTCTCAGATTTATGGTTTTGCACCATGTGGAAAAAGTTTTAGTTGTCAGCAACTGATAAGCAAGAAAAGTGATAGGCTTCATTCAGCAGTACTTTGGGATATAATAAAAGTCAATGGGAAAACATAGATTTTAAAAATGGGCTTATGTTTCTGAAACTCCTGGGATGTGCAGTTTTTTGGTTACAAAGAATTTAGGAAGTGTAGCAACACAGGAGAAATTTTTTGGCTGTTCAACTGCAGTTGAGTGGTTATCTTAAGCTTCTGAATGCATAAAAAAGAGATAAACCCCTTAGATTGGCATGGTCATTTGACAAATTATTAAGAGTCCTTTATGGTACAAAAGCTGAATGTAGAAACAAAAATTGAAAGAAAAACTTGTAAGTCAGAACCGCTTCATTATGTCCATGTCATATAAGAATACCTTTCTTTGATTGAAGAAGCTAATCAAGAGTATTTTAGCTTTTTATATAAAATACATTTAAAAAATTAATTGTAATTTTAAAAAATAAGTATGTTAGTGTAAAATAAAGAAGTATGTCATTTTTTCTTATGATTTTACTCTTGTCTTAGCTAAATAATGCAAAATTACATTACTTGAATATAATTTAAAGTGTCAAATGATTATTTTTTTTTTCTTAAACCCTTAATTTTGTTATGTGTTAAGAGTACAATTGTCTTTTAAAGCGATTCAGGTTAAGGCTTCACTTATGACAACACTTTATGCAAAGTCTCAAGGGTGACATGATACAGTAGAACTTGGATAATTTGAACGTCTCTTATTCAAATATTTTGCTTGGTCCCCTGAACTTTGCATTCAAATCAATGTTAAAATTTTTGAATAATTCAACTTCTTTAATTCAGGTGGCGCAGTTCTAGTCATACCTTAAATTTGACTTGTAAGTTATTTATTTTACCTATTTTGACTTACTGCTCTGAGCCACTGATTACTGCATTTGGATCTGTGTCTGAATTACTTGATAGAACCCAAAAACAGGCCCTACGGCTCAACACGGGCTGTTAAAACGACTCTGATTGATGTAATGCTTATGATAACAAAAAATAAACCTCTAAAGAATCCTTCAAGAGAAAAGCCCTATTGCTAGGGGGGAAATTAACGCAACTACCAGACGGCCTCTCCCTTTTGTGCAATCTTCAGTTCAATTCAGGAAGGCGTTTGACTACCCAACATGGTTCTGTGCAGAGTGGTCTGGAACTAAAACAATTGCTTGATATTGACTTCATCCCCGAACCTCTAAGGTCATCTTTGGATCCAACTATTGATAGAGGTTTTCAAATTCGGACTGGCTTACCCAGGGGGTTTCCAAAAAAGAAAACACCTTAATTTTAAGGTCATTAGCTTTGGAAATAATTGTAATCATGTATCCTGAGCCTGATTGGGTGCATATCTATACTTTTGAGGGACAGTATATTGAGAAGCCTTTTGAGGAACACTGACAGAGCAGGAGCAGGGCTGTATTGCCACCTTTTCTCCTTTTATCTAACAACTGTAATTGACAAACATTATCTTCAATCACAAAATAACATTTAATAGACTCACTAAGAAAAATTACACTAATGGAACACGTAGAACACAGAACGAAGGACACACATACAGAACGAACACAACATCGACACAGACGAACAAGCTACCCTTTCTCAGGACTGACGTCACTATCCCTCGTTTGGCAACAGCGCCATCTATTTGTTAAAAGTACGTGAAGTACTAGGGAAGGCATTTACGTGGATGTTACAACCTCCCCCTCTGGTTCCTCGGACGTCCCAGTGAGGAACCAGCAGTCCTTTTAGGTGGACTACCGCGCTTTCTGATGGGAACGACAGGCATAGTGTCAGAATTACTACACAACTTTAGAGCCGATGTGTGGCAGGTAGCAAGTGGGTCATTTGGATTGTCTATGCTTGCTATTACAAATGTAGTGGGTGACTTTTGGGTTAGAATGATGTATGGTCCATCACGCTTAGGCATGAATTTGGATGTTTTCTGAGCTGAAGCCTTACTTACAGGATGTAAGTCAACCCAGACTTTATCTCCAGGAGCAAAACAATGTCCTTTTTGTCTCTTACGGTCAGCATACTTCTTTCTTTGATCTTGTTTGGCTTCGATCTGTTCCTTAATTTCTTTGGCGATGTTCGCAAATTTCTTTAGGTATGGTGTGATTTCAGGTACAAAGTTGTCATTGTGAATGACTGCTCGAATGTCATGTTGAACATCATCTGTTGTTCGGAATTCTCTACCAAACTGTAAGAATGCTGCAGTTTCACCAGTGGTGTTGCACTTTGCAGTGTTCATTGCAAAACGTATTGTTGGAAGTTTTTCTTCCCATGACGTGTGGTCATTTTCTACTAAGATTGCGAGTCTTGGTTTGAGATCTCGATTCTTTCTCTCAACAAGGTTAGCCTGTGGATGATATATGGGAGTCAGGCTTTGATGGATGCCTAAGAGAAAACAAAGTTGTTGCATTACAGCACTAACAAATTGGCTTCTGTTGTCACCAATTATACGCCTAGGTACGCCGTATCTAAGAATGACTTCTTCTAGTAGTGTTGTTGCACATTGCATTGCAGTAGCTTGTGTTAGAGCAAATAGTTCAACCCATTTAGTAGCATAGTCTTCTACGATGAAAATCCACTTCTTACCAGTTTTGCTTTCTGGCAAAGGACCAAACAGATCGATTGCCAGAACTCCGAATCTTTGAGAATATACAGGTGTTCGGAGTAACCCGGACGGCTTTTGGTTTGAGGGTTTGTATCTATTACATTCAGCACAGTTTTGGACATAGCTTGCAATGAATGAACGCATACCAGTCCAATAGTATCGTTTTGATACTCTACTTAAAGTACCTTCAACACCGTAGTGACCAGACGTAGGTGAGTCATGGTGTTCTTTCAAAATTTTCTCCCTCTCATGTGAGGGTATAACTAACTGCTCTTCTTCTGTTTCCGAAGTAGGGGAATACCTATACAAAACACCTTGGTTCGTAATATAACCACGTTCGGTCCAATTGGTGAAGTCTACACCCTTTTCAGTATCTTCAAAACTTGTTATAATTTTCTGAAGATCTTCATCTTTCAATTGTTCAGCACGTAGATCACTAGAATTTCTAGCAGGTATATCAACAATAACAGAGCAGATATCGCATGATTCTGGAGTTGTATGTTCACAAGCAGGGCGAGACAGCATGTCAGCTACAAAGTTTGCTTTGCCAGAGATATGTTCTATTTTTAAATTGAATTCTTGCAACTGTAAGGCCCATCTGGCAAGTCTTCCAGACGGTGACTTTAGACTCATGAGCCAACGGAGAGGCTGGTGGTCGAGTGCCACTGTAACTTCTGTTCCATCAACATATCCTCTAAATTTATTAAGAGCCCAAATAACAGCGAGTGCTTCACGTTCCGTTGTGGAATAGTTACGCTCCGCAGATGTCGGCAATCTGCTTGCATATTCAATTGGGTGTTCATCTGCATCTCTACCCTGTAAAAGCACTGCTCCGAGAGCATAATTACTTGCATCAGTCCTTATGGTGAAAGGTTTTGTTTCATCAGCTTGTTTCAAAATGGGTGTTGAAACCAAGCACCGTTTCAAGGTTTGAAATGCATTTTCTTCATCGGCAGGCCAGTGCCACTGTGCATTCTTTTTAGTTAGGTTACTAAGCGGTCTGGAAAATTGTGCGAAATTTGGTATAAACCGGCGATACCATGAACATGTTTGTAAAAAGGATTGCAGTTGCTTTATATTCCTGGGAGGTGGGATCCTCGTAATAGCATCAATTTTCTCAGGATCAACTTCTAAGCCATTGGGAGTGATCCAGTGTCCTAAGTACTTTACTCTGGTACATGCAAAGTTGCATTTTTCTCTATTTGCTGAAAGTTTCCATTTTTTTTAATCTTTCAAAAACAGATTCAAGATCAAACAAATGTTGTTCAAAAGTTTCTGACAAAACAATTATATCATCAAGGTAAGTAAGAATGTTTACGTCTGGTATACCTTTACGGAAGTTGTCCATCAGTCTCTAGAGCGTTGCGAAGACCGAAAGGCATTCTTCTAAAGCGGTATGTTCCTAGTGGACATACGAAAACTGTCTTGTCCCGGTCAGGTCCATAGACATTCACTTGATGGTAACCAGCTTTCAAATCGAGAGTTGACATAAATTCGGCAGGTTTGGCCTGATGGAGTAGGTCATCCATACGTGGAAGGGGATAAATATCCGGTATAGTCACAGCGTTTAACTTTCTGTAATCAATGCATAGACGCACGCTACCATTCGGCTTCGGAATGAGTACTACTGGGGCTGAGTATGGTGATTCACATTCTTCAATGATTCCCTTGTCAAGAAGTTCATTAATTTCCGTTCGCAGCAACTCCTTCTTTGCCGGGTACAATCTGTACGATGGTACCGAAATAGGTATATGATCTCCTGTTTTTATGTGATGTTCTATGAGCTGTGTTGGCTCTCCCCCTGGCTCAAAGATGTTGGAGAACTTTTCAAGTAAGTGATTAAATTTCATTTTTTGATCGAGAGATAACTGCTGGCCTTCATTTCTTCTTAATCTAACAACTGGGTTAGTTTCGCTAGGTGAGAGATCAGGTGTTGTTTGAAAAGGAGATTCAGCAAAAGCAAATTTATATCTGGGGTTGTTACAGAAATACCAACAGTCGTTTTGGATGTCTAGAACGATACCCATTTTATTTAAATAGTAAATCCCTAACAAAGTTCTATTTCTTTTAGCATGAGGTAAAGCAAACATTGTTAAATTAGTTTTACGACGTTCTATTTCGATGGAGACTTGTGCTTGGAGGATGTCTGTGTCTTGTTGTAGACCATCAGCCGTTACTCTTAAAGTAGATTTCTCAAACAGTACTCCTCGTTCCTTTAGAATCTTGAACAGCATTTCTCCAGCAATGGAGTGAGTAGCACCAGTATCTGCACAGGCAACTCCAGTCATGCCATTTACCTTTAAGTGCAAGAGGGGTGTGACCGATTTGTTAATAGTATCACAAGATTGGAAATGAAGAGTTTCAAATTTTGCTGATTGTATTTTTGTTGAAGGGGAACAATTTGGACATTTTGCTTTAATGAAACCTTGTTTTCCACAACCATAGCAGCTTAAACGCTTCTCTAGGTTGTTTGCAGTATGTGAAGGCATACATTTTGGATTATGAAAGGTACTTTTATGACTCGCCGAAAAATTATTATTTTCATTTCTGACAAATTCACTCTTCTTGAATTCTGGACTGTGTACATTTTTAGGAAAAATAGGTTTCTGAAATTTGCGCATTTTGGAAGCGTTTGCTATCTTCTGGGAAGGAGACTTGATATTTTTGTATACGTCAAGCTTTTCCGCTAACAGGTCAGGATCGTTAAATTTTTCCCAAGCATCCAAATAGTGAGTCTTATAATCTGGTGGACACTTTCTCTTAATTTGGTCAGCGATGATCAAGTCCGTTAACTTATCAAAAGAGGTAATTTCTAGTTCGGATAACCAATCCTTGAAATAATTTCTCAGTTCAAAATAGAAATCTTTCCATGTGCAATGATCACGTTTCTGATGTCGGCTAAAAAGAATTCTAAATCTTTCAGCTGTGAGTTTGAATCGCTGCAATAATATACTGCGAATGTGGGAATAATTTTTAAACATTTCTGCACTTTCCCTTGCTACTAGTTTAGAAATATCATTAGGAAGGATTCCAATCAAATGGGATACCCAATAGTCAGGGGATACCTCTAGTAGCTTCATTTGCCTTTCAAACATTGTTAAAAATAATGACATGTCATCTTTTTCAGGGGCAAATGTAGGTAGGATATTTTTAATGTCAATTCGCATCTGATTAGCATCACCCTGGATGTTCGTTACAATCGCCGCGTCGCGATTTTGGGTTGTTAATTTTAATTTTTCTAATTCATAGGCTCTTTCTTCAGCGAGCTGTTTTTCTGCAAGTTTTTCCTCTTCTTTTTGTAATCTTTTTTCCTCTACTTCTTCCTGTTTCCTACGATCTTCCACAAGAGTGGAAAATGTATCTTTTACAAATTCATTATCATCTTGAAAAAGTGTGCATTTAGTGATTTTGTCACGAAGGTCAACTATTTTATCATCGGTAGTGACATCGAGTCCTAACTCTAGAGCCAAATTATACAAATCGATTTTCCTTCCTTTATTTAGAAAAGCCATGTTTACCCACTATACTCAGCACCTACCACACCTGGCAAATGTATAAATATCAGTGTTAAAATTGTGACAAATGAAAATTTGAGAATTGACCCTTTTGAATTAAGCATATGACAACAAATAAGTACTTAGGAATTAACGAACTACCTTCCCTTTACAAGAAAGTAAAATTACTAGTATAAACTGTCATGGGCAATGGGTAAACACACCGAAAAATAATAAAATTTCTAACTTGCGTACAAATCATAAAATATACCACATAATAATCATGAAGTTATTGCATTAACCTTGAATTAGTTAATTGAAAGATCTCTGTTACGCAAAATAATTGTAACCACTGCTCAAAACCACATTAAAATTAATTTACTTATTATACTTTTGAAAAGAAACAAAAAGACAAAATACATTCAATAAAAGTGATTCATTAGAAAAAAATAAACCCCAAAATATTTTACTCCATTCCGAAAAACCAAAAGAACATACTGATTATTTTCGGAAATGTAAAATATACCTCAACAATTACTTACTTTCTTGAGAAAACACTTTAACACATAAAATTTTATCTTTAATAAATGGTCGACCATATATCTACTTTATAGCAAGAAGAAAGAAAATACGTGTCATTTACGTAAACAAATAAAAATCAAAACCTTTCAACTGGATCCAGAAAAAAAATTTTTCCTTTATACCAAACGCAAAATAAACAGATATTTCATCTAATAAAAAAAATCATAAATATATTCACTCGAAAATATACCAGCTGGATTTAAACGAAAAAGAAAAAAAACCTTTTGCAATTGAATAATAAACTCAAGGAAAAAAATAAAGAAATAATGTGTTGGATTACGCATAAAATCCTTTTGGCGACAGTCTGGAAGAATCAATCAGGAAGTAGAAGAATAATTCACGGATGATTCATCTTGTTGATGGGAAAACTGTTTCACTTGTACGTTCAGTCCCTTCTGCAAAACACAAAGTTCCGCAAATTTTCATTGCAGCAAAACAATGATCGAAATCAAAAGCACAGAATTCACCTTGAACACTGTTGTAAGATCAGGAACACAAAATTCGTTGACGGAACGAGCTAGCGGAACACGATATTCCGATTCCATTGAAGCACTTGGCTACGTAGCATTGTAATGCTTTTTGTTTTAAAAGATTTTTTCTCTTTTTCTAATCACACACTTCACAGACTTGAAAGAAGATAATATTCCGAAATTCACATCGAAGAACCAAATCCGGTGTTCCACAGGTACTTGAAAAACAATAGACGATCAGCGGTTTTGATGAAGACTAATATTTACGATACACTATAATAACAGCAGAGGAGAGCTTGTAGTATTTACCAGACACTAATAACAGCAGCGGAGAGCTTCTAGTACGTACCATACACCAAGAACAGCAGCGGAGAGCTTTTCTTGTACATGCTGGGAACTTTATGAGTAATGAGCACGGCTGTGCTTTTCCATACGAAACATGGTGTTTCGTTTTTGTAGAAAGGCGGGTACATCTTGCGGTTGGGCGCCACTTTTGTAATTGACAAACATTATCTTCAATAACAAAATAACATTTAATAGACTCGCGAAGAAAAATTACACTAATGGAACACGTAGAACACAGAACGAACACAACATCGACACAGACGAACAAGCTACCCTTTCTCAGGACTGACGTCACTATCCCTCTTTTGGCAACAGTGCCATCTATTTGTTAAAAGTACGTGAAGTACTAGGGAAGGCAGTTACGTGGATGTTACACAACTAGTAAATTCACAATTGCTTTTGATGGTGAGGTTGCTACTATTCAAGTAGCCCTTGCGCAATGGCATTGGCACCTAAATAATTTTGCAAGAGCTGTTGTCTTCTGTGATTCAAAAGCAGTAAACTCATTTTCTGCTCCTGCCTCCTCTAACACCCTTGAGTGTAAGAAACTCCTGAAGAGTCTGTCTGAGTACTCTAAAGAACTCGTCTTGCAGAGGATCCCTCGACACTGCATTAAAACTGGTAATGAAATAGTGGACCATCTAGCAAAAAAGGGAGTTTCTATTTTACAAACATCAAAGAAAGCTGTCCCTTATACCAGTGTCAAGCGTATCATCAAGAGAAAGATGAATGCTTTCACTCTACATCGATACGCTGAGAGAAATTCTAATAAGATCTGGTGGAATAAACTCGGGGATCTTCCCATGTGGCCAAGACGGAAAGTAGTTGCTGAGTTTCGTCTGGCCACAGGACATGACTGCCTCCTAAAACATCTTCATCGAATCCATGTTGTTCAGGCCCCCTTCTGTATGCTCTGTGATCTTTAGGAAGACATGGGTGCTGATCACATTCTCCTTTGCTGTCACTTAGGGGTTCCTCTCAGAGTGATTGCTACTGGCGCGCTAGGGAGCTTTTAGGTTCATAGACTTTTCTCGACACATTATTATATTATTATTTTTCTTTTGTTTTTGTTCCTTTTGCCTCGTGGTGTAGAGGTCTTTTGTAACCTTGCCATTAGAAATTTTAAAAAAAATTCTTTAATTCCAAGGTTTTTCTCATCCGAAATCGACAAAAGTACATGGAAATACTTTGTCTGCTAACAGTTTAGCTTACTTGTTTGTTTGCAGCAAATAGTAGATAAGTGAGATTTCTGTCTTGCTTTCTATTGTGAAAGATACTCCTCCCCTTTCATCCACCTGTTGGAAACCTGACAACTGACCTTCCACATTGTCCCCTGAGATCAAACGTCCTTCAGGTACTCTTTTGCACTTCACTGGTTAACAGTCAATCACGCCTAGTCCCTCTCTCTTCACAATGTTTTGACATGTGACTGATTATTGGTTGCTCGAATGGTCAGATCATGCATAGAAAATTTTTTTGGTCTTTGTAATTTCATGCTCATTCTGAAAGTGCTCTAGTTTGATTGTCATATTTTACATTTCTACATCGAATATGTTGTACAATTTTGATAGCTGAAATCGAAAATAACTTTGAGTAAACCACGCATTCCTTACAAAACTTTAGCGCTTTCTGAAAAGGTCGCAGTAATTTGCAAAGTGGAAAGAGGAGTGAGGAAGAAATGTGAAATCTCCAATGAGTATGGGCTAGCACCAACAACATTGTCTACATTTTTGAAAAATAAGAACAAATACAATGTTTAATTACACTGGTCTACAAAAGAAAAAAATTTTTTGTGTCCCAAAGACTTTGTTAACTGATCTTAGAAGTATTTTTCACGCTGAATTCGAAAATGAAAACCTTTTTTTCTCTACCACGTTAGGATTTTCCGTGCAAGGTGCTGTAATAATTTACATTAATAACACTTACCCTAAATTATTAGAGCACCTACAAGCAAAACCCTTACGCAATAAGGAAAGTGGTTTTCATTTTCGAATTCAGCATGAAAAATACTTCTAACATCAATCAAAAAAGTCTTTAGAACCCCCCCCCCCCCTTTTTTTAAAGGGAATTGTAATTTTTACATTAGAAGCATTTCCAACAAAAAACCAAGTAATTTTCTATTTACCGTAAAAGGATAGATTTTGACATGTTCTGAAATACTTTGCCTCAGTAATGTCCCTTTTTAATGTCCATCAGTAATCTGCTAACATAGTTGCACTCCACTTTCCTTCATGTTTCTTTTCCATAACTGAAATGTCCTGATGGAACCGCTCGCCATGTTCATCACTTATACAGCTCCCATGTTTACAGGGGGCATTTTTACACACCAACAGAAGAGTTCTATGACAAAAAAATTGTAGCTCATGCTGATTCAACGTGTCATACAGTATGAAATCTTTTGCCTATTTGCCTTTGTATCCCAGTTCTCGCGAAATTCCTATCAAGACCCGCACCCAGTGCAGTTATTTGATACGTACTTACATTCTAGGGTCTGTGGGAGCTGTTTACAACACTCCACTAAGTTTTTTTCCAGCAAAATAAAGTGACCACTGATTTAACGGTAATTCAAGCTCTTTTGCGTACTTTATCTCGATAAAAAACGATGCTGCATGATCGGAAAAACGCTGAAGAAACGTAAAAATCGAACATTTCCTTCCTCATAGCTAAAAAAACTATACGTGATGGAAAATTTTTGCTGTTAGATATGGATTCCTCTTGCAAAACAACTTCAGGAAAAGGGAAATTCATTCTTGGGACAAAACACTTGTTGACCAGTGTTATTTTATACACATGCCTTGACATTTTCCAAAAAAGATTATTAACGTTATTTTTGACGGAATAAACATTAGACAGAATAAACATTATGATGGAATAAACATATAAACACTCGTGGGCCTTCATAAATTAAGCTACAAAAATTAGATTTCTGTGATTCGAAGTTTTGGATAATTTGAAGTTTAGCTGTGGTCCCTTCAGCTTCGAATTATCCTAGTTCTACTGTAACAAGGTTTGACTATATATCTCTTGTAGTGTGTTATAAAGGTACCAATTATTTTTTAATTTTATTTACTTATTTTGACTTGGTGTTTTTTCTTTTGGCTCCATTCCTTTTTTCTTAGAGACTGCCAAAACCAATGAGTCTTGTCTCATCCTCAGTTTTTGCTTTTTCTTATCATGTATTCATCTTTCTTACTTTCTCTACTCAACATACTGCTGCTTTTGTGCATACTTAAGTCATTGTTTTCTAAAATTCCCCAATTTTTTACATGTTTTTTTTTTTTCATTTTTTTTCCTTATATAATATTTATGCATATAATATTCTTAACTGGGGTGGCCAAAAAATTTGGGTCTATCAGATTTCATGATTTTACTTAACGGTGTTTTCATCATTATTTCAATGTTAAATGAATTCTAATGTTATGTAGTTCCTATTATTTTCATCATAAATTTGTGATCTCGGCTTTTTAAATTTCTGTATTTATAATGATTTAAAGAATTCTTCAAATATTAAATTTCTATTATACATAATTAAATATGTTTGTTGAAGTTCAATATTTTTTCTCTATTTTCTTTAGATTGAAAGCAGTTTGTGCATCAGAAAATTGATTAATAAATGAAGATTGCTGCTTAAAGATGTATTTTATTTTAATGTTCATAAATGTAAAAGTTTCTATGAATATATTTTTGTACAAATTATGGGTTATTAGAAGGCAGTTTCAGTTTTATATTTCTACCGAAATTATACCTTGGAAAATTGTTACTCATCTTGAAAATGTGTAGAATTTTTTTTTTTTATTTCATGGAAAGGACAATTGCTGATCTTGGAAAATCTTGATGACGAGGTGCATTTTTATTAATGCTCTTTATAAAGTTTTGGTGAGATTCTTTTTGTTATGATTCTAAAGTTTCTACTGAATGGTTCCAGAGCCAATTGGAATTTTCATTAGCAGTTAACGAAGTTCCATTTAAATAACTTTTACTCAAAAATTGTTATTTGTCTGATTTTTAAATTATTTTATTTGTTTCTTTTTAAAACTTGTCATATTATTTCTGTGGGAAGTGCCATGCTGGTTTGTGTTTATTTTTAACATTTATGAATTTACCAAGTGTAAAGTGCTTAAAAATGTATTTGATGCTTGTATTATAGACAAATGAACTGAATGTATTTCCAATATTTTCTCTATTTTGAATTTGGACAAAGTTATAATAATTATAACTTTTTGTTTTACTTCTTGTTCTTTTTTAAATGATGAAAGTAATAATCTTCAGCAGAACACCTCAGTCCCTCATTTTATTTTCTGATTTAAACACCCGTCCCCCCCCCCCCCCGTTTTGAATAGCTAAAAAGAAAGAAAAAGATGTTAAATTATTAAAGTTACTCCTAAATCTATTGGGAATTTGAATGCAATATAAATCTTGATCCTACATACTAATTTGCTTAGGAGAAACTATCTGAACATTTTAACATTGGAAATGTAAAACGTGTTTCATCTTTTTAATTTGATTATGTGTGGATTTTTTGTTATCTGAGCATTTCAAAACTATCTCATATTTCCATCTATGGAAAAATTTAAAACCTTTTTCTCTGAAAAAAAAATACAAACAAGATGATGGTTCTAAAAATAAAATAATTTTAAAGTACAGAGGTTCTACAATATATTTTTAGTTTTTGTCCTAAAGATTAAAAAATATGTATATATAAAATAAAATTAATTTATGTTGTGAAGTGCAGAAGAAACAGCTAAACATAATTTTATGTCTGATTCAAATTTCTCAATTCATAATTCTAGTTATTACAATGTAAATTATCTTTTTTCTTTATACTTGATTTTTATAGTATTTATTTCATTTTGTTTGTTTGCTTAATTTATGTAGTTTGGCAGTGATCAATTTCAATATCTTCTGCTTAAAATGCAAGGTATTGTGTTTTAAAAGCTTTGTGTAGATATTTTTCTGTATTATGTTTTTTTTTCTTTGAGTTCAGTTTAAAACTTTTGTGTTGCAAGGTTTTTTTCTTTTTTCAAGTTAAGTTTTACATTTATAATCTTACATATTAAAATATGTACTTAATATTAAACATTACACATTAGAAACTGAATTCTACAAAATGCGGTTACTAATATTTTGAAAAAATGAAGTTGATATTTTTTCCATAAGAGCTAATAGTAAGAGGTATATTTTGCTTGAACTAATTCTTTTGACCATTAAAAAGGCATGTTTGAAATAGTTTAAAGCCTCAGCCAAATGAAATAAAGAGTAATTTCTAATGTAGGGCATGATTTGTTCCAGTTATACACCAGAATTCTTTTACCTTCCATTGTGCTTTTGCCTTCCCAGTAGTTTTCCCCTTTTTTCCTCTCTGCTTTCCTCCCCCACCCCCCGCTCAAAAAAGAATGACATTTAAAACATTTCCGCTGAGCCACTCCATTTAAAGTCTTCGGTAATATGAAACTGAAGGTAAAAGTGTCTCACTTTTGCATTGCAAGTTATGTTTCTATCTTTGTTGCTGATTGAATTGCCTTTTGTAGCCCTTTATATAGTTCTTTCTTTCCTGGTTCATTGTATGTTTTAATTATTAATGTGGCCATGCATGTATGTGACATATGCTCTTATAACCTATTTCCACCAAACTTAAAAGTTATTTGTACATAATGTTATGCACATTTTACTGTAAAGGATTTTGCAAACTAACATGTGCGCATAACTGATAGTGTAATTATTGTCTCCTTTTAAATTAGGTCTTTATAAAATGGACACAACTGTATTGTCAGTGTTAAAGATAAATATGAACATAAATTATTTTTCTTCTTTTAATCTTGTTTAAAAAAGTACTGTAAGAGCAAATATTATAAACCTTATAATTAAAAACACTTGCATTTCAAAAAATTTGTCTTGAACAATTTTTAAAAGATAGTATTATTTCATGAAATTTTGCAGAACAATTAGGAATAATGAACTTTGTATTTCGTAAACTTTTTAACCCTTAAATGTTACATGTTACCATCATTTGGCAACATACCCTATTTTGTCTTTTAAAATACTGCAAGAAATTGAAAGTACTTTAATATTTGCTCCATATAATAGCATATTCACAATAGTAAAAAGGGAATGGCGGACGGATTTGTGCTGGTATTCATAATCTGAATCACCATGAAATGTGTTCTTATGTTGAAGCATTTCTTTCCTGACTATTTTAGCAGCCCCCCCCCCTCCCCTCCAAGTGAGATGGTGAACCTCCCAAAGATCCCTCCCAAAAACTGATCCTCCCCAAAAAGAAACAGCTACAACCTCCTGAAAACAATCCCCCTAAACATTTAAATACTGCAATCTGCACCATGATCTACCCTGGTGGGCACTCTTGAGTTTTGCAACAAGCAGTAAAGCAAGTCCATCTTTCACCATGTCTTCACCAGGAACTTTGTCATATAAATGGGTGGGTAGAGCAACTTTGCATGTTACTTTTTTGGCTAAGTCTTTTTTTTTTTGTCAAATAAGTTTTGTTGTAACTTACAGGATTCGAGTGAATATGAGTTAGTCCCCAAAAGTATCAATAGGTAACAGAATATGTTGTTTTCTTTGCCCTATTTAACTCCCAGCCTATGAAGCAACATTGCATATGCATACGTGCCACCTATTTGTAAAGTTCGTAATTTGTAACATGCAACGCTGCACCAGCCACCTATTCATATACCAAGAAATACTATCTGCTGAACATGCTTGCCATCTTATATGTACACAAGAGTCCACTGATCTTGAATTGGGTGCATCGGGTATTTCTTGTCCATCCAGTCCCATTGGTTGTATTAATCAGTTGTCTCTTGTACATTTGGGTCAGGACACTCATCTTGAAAATTTTTCTTAAATTTTCCTCAACTATGCTGAAAATCCAGCTGTAGAAAATTTTATGAATGGCACCCCCTCATTTCTTCATATGAAGCCCCAGGGTTCCACGACACTTCAAATCCCTGATATACTGAACATCTTCATAATTTAAAACTTCAAAAAGAAGTTTTAATGGTGGGTAAGAGTTTTAATATGAGCTGCACATACTAACATAACATAATGTTTGAATGTCTTCATGTCAGTACCAGAAATAGTGTATATTGTGCAAAAGTTGTTTGCTCTCATCAAACTTTGTTATTCTTCTTTACGTTATTTTAAAATCTATACTAAAATTGATTTTTTAAAACTAAATTTAGAGGTGTTGAAGAAGAAATGTATCTATTACTGATGATATTTATCTATTACAAATTTTAATTTTAAGAATTTTATTATGTTTTGTTGTGAAATGTGTTTTTAAATCTGTAATAACTTGATATGTGTAGCTATTCATTATTCGCTTTTATCATATCACCCTTTGTTTCTGTTTAATAATTTTATAGTCATATTATAGAATGTGTTCCTTCTTTGTGTTTACTTTTCTTAAACTGTATTATGTATTTGCTGTCAGTACATTCTACTTGGGATTGCCTTTATTTGATTGTATTTATTTTTGTATACTTTCTTGTTTTCTGTGCAATTGAAATTGTTATATGTAATGCTTACTGTTAATAAAGTTCTAAATCAAAATTATGTTTACTTATGCCAAGATGTCTTTTATATATATATATTTTTTTTTTTTCTGGACTCAAATAGTGTGTAGTGAATTTTGATAAAAGCATACTTAGTATTACTAATAATTGGACTGGATAAATTACTGCTGGCTTATGTTCAGCAAAGTTTTTTAATTTTATGATCACTGAATTTATTGATTTTCTTTTGCAATCTTATTGACAGTTGGGAAATTGATTGCACCCTACATCTTTTTACATTAATAACTTGCATAAGTGCCCAATTAGGCTTATCAGCTGAGGGGTTTTCCCCTAATTTTTTTGTTAAAGTGTAATAGGCAACAAATAAACTTTTTCTTAAATTTGTTGGATGAACCATCTTTACTTATATGAGATTTGACCTCTTAGAGTGAAATGTAGTAATTTTTAAAATACAGTGAAACCTGTGTAAGTTGCCACTTATCAAAAAACACAAATACACACACAAAAAAAATATCCACCCTGTCTTAAGTTGACCACTAACGTGCTGCACCGCAAGTAGTCAACTTACACAGGTTTCACTGTATTTTAAAAATTACTACATTTCACTCTAAGAGGTCAAATCTCATATTAGAGTGAAATGTAGTAATTTTTAAAATACGGTGAAACCTGTGCAAGTTGACTACTTGCGGCAGCACGTTAGTGGTCAACTTAGACAGGGTGGATATTTTTTTTGTTATTTATAACACTATGCATTTGTGCATTTAACTATTTAAAATATAGCTTCATGTACCAACGTTACTTTAAAATAGTAATTGGATTTTTTTTTAACAATTATTTAAATCAGGATTGCTGCGTGACCTGGAAAAGTCAGGGAATTTTACTTTACGACACATCCGATCTGAAAATATGACGTCAGATCTTTGCTCCATGCAAATGCCAACGTTTCCCCATGATTCGACCATTTCGCGGCAGCCTCAGTTGAAGGGAAACTTTTACTTGCAACTGGGAGTTTGGCGATTTTTGGATTTTTTTTCCTCGCTGAACTCGGGATTTGGCGACATTGCAAAAAAGTGGGGGTTTTGTCCCACACATTTTTTGACGTGTTCCCGTCAAAAAATGACTTGAAGTTAAATAAAGTAAATGACGTTTAAAGACTTAAATTTACTACCAAACGGGAGGGGGGGGGCAATCAAGACGTAGCCAGAGTTGGGCAATGAGGGGAAATGCCCCTACCTAGATCAGGGCAAGGGGGCCTCTCGGAAGGGGCAGTTGCCCCTCCCCAGAGGAGGAAAGTTTACTTCGTTTTCTTGCATTCGTTCAGAATGCAGGATTTCTACTGCACTACCTCGTCAACAGAAAGAAAATGAATGTGTTACAAGTAAGCAAACGATCTCCTGGATGACCATTCAATGACAAAAGGTGTCATAAAACCATCCTTCAGCGCAGAAAAGCTTAGTTTTCGAGATGAAAGACAAAGATTCTCAAAGGGTGGTGGCTCGTCCCATGTGTGTGGAAATATAAACTTTTTCTCCACCAAACCCCTACCTGTTAGCCGAGGCCTTAGAGTTGCTTACGCACGGGAAGAGGTAGTGGGGTCTACGGATTTTACAAGCACATATCCCCAAATATACATGGTGGTCTTCAGTGGGTATCGAACGCGCGACCTTCCAGGTGGAAGTCCGACGTGCTAACCACGGCCTAATATAAACTACTTTGAAATGCTGATAAAAATAACAAGTAATAAAAGGCCTTTTCACCTCTTTTGTATCTTGTTTGCAGATTGCTTTTTCAGGCCGTTAATTCGAATTCGGGAATTTATCTGCTGATGACCATTGTTTGGTACGGAAGTTGTTAAAAGGCTTTTACCATTACATGAATATTCCTTGAAGCAATAGGGGAGGTTTCTACTTTCTTGAGGAGTGTTGGGAATCCTCAGGAAAAAAATGTTCGTTTTGCTAGCCGTTCCCCTCCTTCGGTTGTAAAAAAATCCACAGAAAGATAAAAAGTAATTTTCGGAGTCCGGAAAAGGTGGCCGTTTGGTAGTTGACGGGAATTTTTATCAACTGTTTGTTGTTGTTCAGGGATTTTGGTTTTATTGTTATTTCCCTGGTGATCGGCTGGGAGTAAAGAACAGTGGCCGTTGTTGAGGAACTGATGTTGTTCAGAGCTGGTCAGTAAGTTTCACTACTGCAAAAAATAGAAAAATTGGTCTTCCGAAAGTATTTTACTGGTAAGAACTTTCAAATATTTCCCACTTTTTGCACCATTAAAGCTATGGAAATTATGCCACCTTGCTAAAATTTCACGTTTGACGAAGTTGAGTTTGATTACTTCCGATTTAGTATACAATCCTGTCTAAATTCTATGTGCAATATGAATCTTACACTTACAGGATGGAAAGGAGAATACTTTTTTGCGAGTTTTGTTGATGGGTAGTGTAGAAAAGGTGCTATTGGTGGTACCAAACACATAAAAAATTGGAAGTTTATAAGGCAAAAAAAAAAAACATTTTTTACACAAGTTTTAATGATGGATAGTGAGGAAAAGACCCCATTGGTGTCACTAAATGCTCATAACAGATTGAAGTGTGCAAATTTAATTCCTCCATTTGTCGTTAATGCGCATTAATTTCGATCAAAAATGTACGGCGAACTATGGTAGGCGTTCAAAGTGCAGTTGCCTAAAAATTCACTACATGTGCGGCAAATCAAAAAATTGCCTATGAACTTCAATTTATTTATGTGCACTTTGCGCCACCAATGGCTAAAGTCTAATCTCAAGTAGAAAATGTTTTTTTCAGCCCACTTTAATTCTTGAGATCTATGTCAGCATTTTGATACTTGTATGTCGCATTAATCAATTTAATTGCTATATTTTTCATATTTATACGCTCTAATAGTAACAGTTTTTTCCTTTTCTACGAAAGTTTTCTTGAAAATAAGTATTATATATACGTCTCCCTGAAATGATGTTTAATGAAATATCTCTTCAAATGACCTATTAGAAATTTTTAACGTATTAAAAAATAGCATAATGTTTTCAATGTTAAATTTAACTATTACGGTGGTACTTCGACTGTTGGGTGAGTCTGACATAATTACTCCAAAGAGCAAAAATTGAAAGCGTTATGATAAACATAATTATTGTGTTTTCCCAAAAATATTTTAACTAGTAGTAACTGTTTATTTATAATTCCATAGATATTTGATTTGAGAGTGATCAATTATTTTATTCATTATCAGAAAAGCTCCAGAGTAGGGTGGTTCGAAAAAAACTTTTTTTTTAATTTCATATATCTATAGTGCGCAAAAGTTGCCATTGGTATAGACGTGAAAAAGCACTAATTATTATTTTTTTATTAATTTATCTTCCGGTCGCGCAATGCCATCGAAATTAGCAAAAATTTGTGAAAAACCTTAATTTTTCATAATTTTTTTAACCACGCCAGATGGTTTTAATTGCGTTCCTATACCATGAATTAACTACTAAAAGGATGTAAAATCAATGTATATGCACTCATTATACATTTGTTTATTTTCTTTTGGTCGCGCAACATAGTACAAAATGAGTAAAATTAGTAGTTTTTTCAAAATTTCAAAGTTTGCCCGTTTATTACATTTTAATCAGACGACTTTTAGAGATGCTATAGTTCAATTCTATTAGAATAATATATTAAAAATGGAAGCGTATAAGATAAACTTTGATATTCAAGTGGAATTCCGTCGCGCAGTTTCGTCAAAAACAGCAGAGTAGCCTACCCGCTGGACAGAGACATGAGGCATACGTAACGTATATGCCAGCCATGCGCTCTCAGCCGGTAACAGCCATTATCGTTGTCTGGCAATTTTGCTGTTTGACAATGTTTCCTTTCAGATAATTTAGAAATTTCCTAATAGTAAATATTTATTATTAGCAAATTTCTAAATTATCTGAAAGGAAACATTGTCAAACAGCAAAATTGTCAGAAAACAATAATAGCTGCTACCGGCTGCGAGTGCATCGCTGGCATTCGGCACGTACGCCTCGCTCCCTCTGTTTAGGTAGGCTATTCTGCTGTTTTTGACGAAACTGCGCGACCGAATTCCACTTGAATATCAAAGTTTATCTTATATGCTTGGATTTTTAATATATTATTCTAACAGGATTACAGGTCACATTTAATATATTATTCTAATTTCACATTTTTTTCACCATTTTAGAACATTTCAGACGTTTAATAATTTTTAAATGTAGACTTTTGCCCATTTCCTCCTTCCTGTAAATGTAAAAACGTGCCAAACAAGAATGGATTTCCGGCATTGTCCAATGATTTCATCAATCTTAAGTTCTCTATCGCCCATTTAACCTTAAAAAGACGCCTTTTATGGGAAAATATTGGCCTTATATTGATTATGAATAATTTGGTATTTGTTGCAGCAAAATAGCTTTAACAAAGATAATTTAATGCGTTTAGAAATATTATGTATCGTTTATTTTACTTTATTTTATTTTACTTACTTTAAAAAGTGTTTAAGCATGTACAACTGAATAAAGGGTAGCTTTTTTTTTAATTTTCTTTAATTTTGTGTACAAAATACGTTTTTATACATACTTCCCCCCATCCACTTTTTTTAAAAATTATGCATATTTTTAAGCCTGATGTTAGTTGTGCATCAATTGAGTAACGTTGCCCCTCCCTAACGGGAATCCTGGCTACGCACTTGGGAGCAATCAAAAAATTCTAATGATAACAAAATCGGGGGATACAGTTGTTTGGCGTTGTAGTTTCGAATCTCTCCTCTACATCCAAAATTAAATAATACCACTGATGGACAGCTAAAGGATCAAAGAATTCATTACGATAAGCGAGAACAGTGACGCATCACGGGGGTAAAGAGATAACGCCGCCATTTTGAGGTAATTTTGCTGCGTATCGAAATTTGCAATTAGTATAGCTTTTGACTCGTAGAAGCTACGATGTTTAATCATCAGCTGTCGTCAAAATCTATCGATTGTATATAAAACATTAGTTTAAAGTAGTGACAGTGGATAAAATGTGTTAGAATAATAAAAAAAAATATAATATATATATATATATATATATATATATATATATAGATAATGTCGGCTTTAAGCGTCGAAAAGCCAAAACTATAAAGTTATTAATTAATAAAATTATATTGTAACACAATAATTATTTGTTTCTTTGCTTTTATTCTAAATACATAAATAAAAATATTTTATTTAAAATATATAACCCGTTACATTAACGTATTCACGTACAACACACGGCCGTGTCCATAACCCAGCCATACCCACATTTTTCTTCAAAATATCGGACAAAAACAGTTTTGGACTTGATTTTTTTTCTGAATTTGCCGATGCTTTCCAAAAAGTGGTCCCTCAAACTTATTTCTTTCTTTCTTTCTTTATTTTTTTAAATGACTCACAAAAACATCGTCTCCTCCTCCGGAAATCTCCGCTACATTTTCATTTTTAGTGTAATTATTGCATAATATGTATTTGGAATTACTTTTTATTCATACAAGAATAAGCATACATTACTTGCAAGTAACGTCGTAATTAAATTAAACTTATAATTATTTTCATAATAGAACACGCTCACGAGCTATAAATATTTAACGTGTTATGTTGCCAAAACAAGAATATGTTATTATATTAAAATTCAATAACATAACAATTCCTTTCCCCTTAAAATGGAAATCTCTTTGGAGGGCCAATGTTTCTCCAGCACCTCTCCCTACCTCCTGGGAATACCCTACCTTTGAGTATCCCTCCGCCACAGGCAATGCTTCAGTGTTCGACTCGGATGAAATCCCAGGAACTCCATCCGCTCGTGTTGTTCCTTTACTTTCGGAGGCTGCACAGAACGGCATGGCAGCACTCGACGGCTGCTGGATTATTCCGGAGCCAAGAGGTCGGATTTGGTTGCTGTGTCTTCTCCACAGTTGGTTTTGCACTTCAACAGTATATTGTTTTTTTTAAAAATGTTTCAGATTTATTTGCAAATTATTTGTTTAGTTAGTCTTATGTAATTCGCCATCTCTTGAAACTATGGTTCCAAAAACCCATTTTTTATATGGAGAGCGGTAATCTCTTTCTTACTGCAACTTTTGATCCGTTTTCATAAATATGGTCAAGAAATATGAGTTGCTTCCTTGTCCTCGCATCTACCTCTTGTCCTATATTGAGTATGAATGCATCTAACTTGGTTCGTATTTCCCGTTTTAAGAACAGGAAGGCAGGGCTGTATAGCCTGTGGATATTTGTGGTGTTCTCCTATAAGCAAGTAAGAAAACACTTAAGGATTCTTGGTCTGACATGTTTCTCATCTTCAAGCATCGCAATGCTTGCTTCAAATTAAACACATGCCTTTCAGCCTGCCCATTCGAAGCAGCGTGATATGGCGGTGATGTTATGTGTTTTATATTGTTATCCTTTAGGAATTCCCCAAATTGTTGACAGACAAAGGTACTCTGATTGTCGGAGACAATGGCCATCGGAAATCCATATCTTGTAAATAATGAGTTCAAAATACTTATTACAGTTCCAGAATTCATGTTTTGTACAATAAAAATTTCCGGCCATTTAGAATGTGCGTCTATTATTAAGAAGTATATTTTTCCTCCATATGTAACAAATTCTAGATGAATTCTTTCCCATGGCTTTGAAGAATATTCCCAATAGTGAGTACTACAATTTGGAGGGGAACCTTTGTACTGAGTACAATCCTGGCAGTTCCGACACATATGTTCTATATCTCTGTCAATATTAGGCCAATAAATGTACGATCTTGCTACTGCTTTCATCTTAACAATGCCCAAGTGTCCCATGTGTAACTCTTCTAACATAGCACTTCTAAATTTTTTTGGAATGTAAATTCGTAGTCCGTTCATAATGCATCCACTTTGTAGAGAAAAATTGCGATCTGTGGGACCTAAAGTCATCCCTTGGCGTAATTT
The DNA here is from genome assembly GCA_038502835.1 of Octonoba sinensis. Lineage (NCBI taxonomy): Eukaryota > Metazoa > Arthropoda > Arachnida > Araneae > Uloboridae > Octonoba > Octonoba sinensis. The sequence goes on from CM076598.1 coordinate 148,805,599, forward strand.
TTCTAGTATTGGCTTCAATTCAGAGTCTTGCTCTGTAGCTGCTGCTAATTCTTTAGAATTGAGAGGTAGTTTGGATAAATGTTCCAAGTGGAATAAATCAACCATATCCGGTTCAAACAGTTCTTCGGAAGCAATGGGTAGTCTTGAGAGACAATCGCAGGGTTGCCACAGGCGACTGAAAAGCAACTATTTTCAGCATCAGGCGACTATGGCTACTATTTTCTTCGAAATCGGGCGAAAAAGCAACTAATTTTTCCAAGAGGCAACTATTAGGTGACTTTTTTTTTTTTGCCTCTTTTGAAATTCTTTTATTCAAATGCACCAAAAAATATTTTTGAGAAAAAATTTTTCTTTTATTTCACTTAAAATTGCCATAATTTTTCAAACTTCCATCTTGGCCCAAGCGACTGCCTACACTTCATATTGACCTTGAAGCAATTGCCAATGAAGCTGACACTGCTGCCAATGAAAGGGGTTAGTTTGCTTTTTTCATGGGTGATTTGGTAGTCAACACAGAAGCTGTACCGTGTGCATGCGATATGCATTTCAATATCGCGATATGCGCCTTTTCTCTTTATTTTTCTGTAACCCTTACCTTTTCTCTCGAACACTGGCAACCAATGGCAGTGGTGCTTGACCACAATACCCACTGTGTTGCATGGCGAAGGATTGCAACGATATGTCTCAAACACCCAATCATCACATAGACAGACATGTGTTTTTTCCGTATTTCTGGAAAGTAAGAATTTCGTTTCCACTAAAATCCCTTCTTTCTTTTCAATGAAAAGTTTTGAAAGTAGCCTAGCCTGCCAACTTTTACAAACTACGAGTAAAATTTACGTATTTTTTCGCTCTTTAAAGGCTTGGTCTTGATTTTTTACGCATTTCGAATTACGATTGCATAGGCTTCGGAAAAACTTTCTAGTGCTCATTTACTATCAGATTCTGCATCTTGGAGCTCAATAACTTTGAACTTACCATAATTTTTAATCTTTGTTACATTTCAACTTCTGTAGTACAAACTTGCACGGGTGTCATTTTGTCACGCCCACCTGAAAAATTCGGCCGAAAATAAAATAATTTCTGTCAAAATTCTTGCAAGTTTTAGTGATCGTACAAGTTAATTAAAAGAATTAAATGTTTCAGCCTAGTTAATAATCTAGTTTTAAAAAATATTTTTTCCAAAGTTTTTTTTCTCTTTGCCATGTAATTTCAAATTGATTTTTTTTAATTTTTGATTATTTCTAGCAATTGTCTATTGGGTGATTTTTCCAATATTATAAAATAGTTGTTAAATTTGTGAAAAGTAAACTTAATGGTTTTTGATATTGTCTCCTCTTGGTCTTAGAATTTCATTAATCAAGTAGCTCAATATTATACACGTATCTAAATAAGAGATCAGCTATTGTGTGTTTAAATCTCAAGTATGTTTATTTTCTATTAATAACCTTGCTCTTCTCTCTCATATTGCAATCTTTTTTTTAACTTCTACTTATTCATTGATATTTTTAATCTTTGGTAGATATGAAATAGTTATTTCAGTTTAGAAAGTTAATGCTCGGAAACATGTTTATTTCATATAAAAATGCAATTGCTTTTTTATAAATTACACTGTATTCATAGCAACTCTTTATGTAGAAATATAAGATCCGAATGTAATAAGTAAGTACCCATCACTGAACAAATTAATTAAGACTTGTTTGTCATTGAGCCGTGGCTACTATTTAGGCTACTATTTTCGTGCTTTTATGCTACTAAAGCAACTATTTTTGTTCCATTTCTTCTGTGGCAAACCTGCAATCGGCATTCCCATTATCTTCTGTTTTCCTGTACCGTATATCAAACTGAAAATTTTGCAAAAATAGTGCATAATGTAAGAGACGAGTAGCAGATAGACCAGGCAATTTGCTTCTTTTGCCAAATATGTGTATTAGCTGTTGATCAGAGTGGTTGACTCACTGATCAGAGTAAACCTGTGGCCAATTAAATAAAAATGGAACTTTTCAATGCCCCATTTTATTGCCAATGCTTCTTTATCAATTTGACTGTAATTACGTACACTAGCGCTTAATGTACGAGAAGCAAATGCAATAGGAAGTTCTGATCCGTTAGGCTGCACATGAGAGATGACTGCTCCTAACCCTTCACGTCCTGCGTCGACAGCTAACGCAATTGGCTTTTCGGGATCATAATGTACCAAAATTCGTTCTGAAGCAATTTCAGCTTTTATTTTCTTGAAGCTCTCACCACACTCTTTTGACCATTTAAATAGCATAGTTTTCTTTGTTAATGCATATAAGGGTGCTGCTACAACAGCAAGACGAGGAAAAAAATTTAGCATAAAAAGTTACTATTTCTAAAAATGATTTAAGTTCTTTAACGGTACGAGGGGTGGGTATGCTTAAAATTGCTTCCACTTTGCTAGAAGTCTTCTTGATTCCCTCAGCAGAAATTGTAATGCCTAAATAAGTAACTTCTTCCTTTATGAAACTGCATTTTTTAAAATTTAAATGTATTCCATTTTTCTGTAAACATATAAAGACTGATCTTAATTTTTGGATTAGTTGCCTTTTATTTTGGGCAGCCAGTTATGTCATCAAAATAAACGCAAACACCTTCTTCCAAAAGTGTTTTCAGTACAGTTTCAATGTACTTTTGCCAAATTGCGGGTGCAGCATTAACGCCAAACATTAGCCTTTTTCCCGATATAGTCCTTTGTGTGTGTTTAATGTTAGAATTTTAAATGTTTCATCATAAACAGGAAGACTGAGATAAGCAGTGCGAATGTCAAATTTCGCGAAAATTTTTCCTTTTGACAATTTTGCAAATAAATTTTCGATTCTTGGAATGGGATAGTGTGGTTTTTGTTCAATTTTATTTTACTGAAAGTAATGTATAATTGTAATCTAACAATTTTCAACGGTGTTTTTAAATATTTTTCATTTAAAAGGAAGACTCATATATTTTTTAATCACTCATTTCAGTGGCGTACATAACGCCCCTGTAACCCCCGCGGCTCAGGGGGGCGCAGGAGGTTTTAGGGTGCAAGCTCCAGAAAAAAGAACTCCACGAGTTACAATATAAATGCGTAAATGTTTTTATACATACTTTTTGGCATTTATTTTCTACTAATGCAATGTCACTCCTACGCTTTCTGAATAAAATTCTTCGCTATTACGTCACATAATAAATAATTAATCCTCTCCCCCTCTCACTTCCTCTCTCCTGTGTACCTGCATACCATAGTGTGGTGATCTCTCACTTATGAGCGGGCGCAAGTAACTGCAAATTAATATTATGCATATAGTCATACTGAAAAATGGGAAGAGTGCAATTCTTTTAAGTCCAGAAGCATTAACAGAATGCACAGGTAAAGAATTTTTGGGACCAGTAACTAAATTTTGCGAGAAGTACCTAAACGATGTATCAATCTCAATTGTATCACAAAGTTTATTAGTTTGCGAAACATTTTGGCAAGTGAAATAAAAGAGAGAAACTTGACAAATATAGCTGAAGTTGCTCATTTAGTAATGATCGAGAACAATGTTTTATGATCTAAGTCTCCCAGGTTTTTGTATGCACCACTTTTTTTATCTTTACTACTTTACCATTAACACCAGCATCAGCAGAGAGATCATTATCCAAACTGAAGCCGATCAAATCTTACCTCAGAAGTTTGATGACAGAAGAAAAATTTAGTGGTTTTAAGAATAGAAAGCGCCAGGATTCATAATTTAAACCTCGACGAACTTGTTCAAAAATTTCTTAATTCTAGAAAACGAAGAGGGATATCTATTGTACCGTATTTCCGAAAATAAACAAACGCATCCAGAAACACAGGACGTACTTCGGAAGGTTAATTATTTAATATGATTCTTCCTCCAGAACACATAACGTACACATAACTACTAAGGTACTTGTACCCCGCAATATGGACACCCCTAATATCTTTAAAAGTAACAAATTTGATCGAAAAATAGCACTACATGTCCGTTATGAAAAGCAGTTGAAAAGATAATTTAGCCAGGAAAGTGAAAAAAAGCGCGGTGATCGCCATTTTGAAGGAAACTTGTTTTCTCGTGGTGTGCTGATCGTAATTACCGTTAAGTCTAAATTCGTATTAGATGTGGTAAAATTACTTTAATTATGGAAAAGTGGAGTGTTTTAGAAAGCTGATAAAAATATTTTCGTTTGCTATTGCATATATTGCTTAAAAGTGTTTTCTTTTTTTATTTATTACAAGATTTAGTAAAACTACGCCCGATTCCCAATATGTCCAAATAAAAACTTCTTCATCATGGGCCGCTAAGTCCCACACAGTTCTCATTAAGATCTCTGCCGCAGTTGATGCATGGCCACATGTCTGCAACAGCATCAATACTTCATAAGGAACTACCAGCTCTCTTTTGTTGATGAAGTACAGCAAGTGAATCTTCAGATTCACAAATTTGTAAAATATATGTTTAATGTTATTTTGTTTTTCTAATTCATAATAAATTAATGTTTATATGTATTTTTAATTGACGCTTTTGAAGACATGCGGTCATGCATCAAATGCAGCAGATATGTCCATGAGGAATGTGTGGCACTTAGTGCCCATGATGAAGTTTTTATTTGTCTATCGTGTGAGGACTGAGTAATAGCAGATGTTAGGTCTGCAGACAGATGCAATAAAGCTAAGAAAAAGCAGCTATATTATTTCATAATATTATGTAGTAACTGAGATGCTTTGCATGGCTCTTCGTAAAGCCACAACCGAAAATACACCCCCCCCCCTTCTAAAGTGCATGTTATGAAGACATTTACTGTGCCCCACTCCTGCCCCGCAATACTTTAGGCTATATTTTTTATGCCCTCTCCTCTAAAATCCCTTGGAAGAGTGTATCTTCCATACACCCTGTGTAGTAGGTCAAAAAGAAGCTACCTTCCCTAATATGGACATGCATGTCCATGATAGGGATAGGTGGTTCCTTATATGGACACTTGTAATTTTTTTTTTTGTTTTTATCATTTAAAATAATCCCGGATAATTACAAGGTAGCTAATTTTAATAATGATAGCCAATAGCCCAGGGTTATTGGTCATAAACTTTTGGAGTCCTATGACGTGTACACGGGGGTGAAAAAAATATTTTCCTTAAGGTGTCCATATTGGGTACAGGTACCTTATTACAAGATTATATCATCCAGCGAAAACAGTCCGAACCGGTCGCTTGACTCCGCTCTCCTGTTCCAAAAAAAAAGAAAAGGTTGCCAGAATTTTCAGACAGGAAGACGCTACACTATCAACACAGATTAATATAACATTGATTTTCTTGTCTAACTAGTGTCTCAACTTTATGAATAAAACACAGAGACCCCTAACGAAATTTTGAATGTAATTACTTTAAGACAGTATGTTATCTTTTCGAATTATTAAGATAAATTTCATTCCAAGCTGGTAAGTGCACGCAATGCTTCAATTCGTCACCTTTTCGAAAATCCGCCTTTTTAATAATAAATAGGATTTTAATTATCTTAAATAAAATTAATGGTTATAAGTACCCGAATATATCTTCACCGTAATACTTTTGTGTTAATTTTTTGTAATAGGCCAAAGATATTGCGCACTTATAAATCTGGCGGGGAGGCGCACCTAAGTCTATGTACGCCACTGACTCATTTATAATTCAGGGAAGTTAATTTGAACAGCAATGACATAATTTCCGCCAAGTTGAGAAAAAAATAATAAATGAATAAATAAGTAATTACCCAATGGGGGGGGGGGGGATTTGAACCACCAACCCCCCCCCCCCCTGGTTACGCCCATGTATCAGTATGTATTTTGTTGTTTTTTACATATAAAATAAGCATTGAATATCCTTTTTGCCCTCCTTGGAAAATTTTCAAATGACGGACCCTTCTCATCAGGCCTTTTCTTGTTTTTTATTACTATAATATAAAGCCTCCCCTCTTCTCTCCCATCGTGTGGGATCAAAGTCTGCGTACCTATGAAATGACAAAAAATAAAACATTCAGCTTGAGAACATATATATGTAATACTAAAGAATAACCAACTCATTTTAAAAGTATAATAGTACTGCTAAAAAACTTGAAAAGTAAAAATTGGAAACATGAATAATAACAATGTGTAATTAGTAGTAGTGGATGCTAATGAAATGACAAAAAATAAAACATTCAGCTTGAGAACATATATATGTAATACTAAAGAATAACCAACTCATTTTAAAAGTATAATAGTACTGCTAAAAACTTGAAAAGTAAAAATTGTAAACATGAATAATAACAATGTGTAATTAGTAGTAGTGGATGCTAAATTTCAAATTTTCATGAATGTATAGTTTTTTCATTTTATTGATTGAGATACTTTGAAAAAAAAGTATACCATTTACTTTTTTTAATGACTAACTAATTTTTTAATATTCATTTCATTAAAAGCTATTATTGTAGGTCAGAAAAAGAGAAGTAAATGAAATCGGACGAGTTTCTACACTCTTTTAATGAGTTGTTTGTTATTAAAGAGTAGGGACTTTGTCTTCATTTCTCTCTTCTAATCGCTAAGTATTTTTATCAAATAAAGTGAAATGAAATGAAGTTCCGATGACCCTTCACTTTTATAAATAATACTACAGTGGTTAGAATAGATAGTGTGCCGTTCGCCATTGTCCTCCAGTGCTTTTTCTGTACTCGAAAGAAGCCTCCACTAGATGGCGCTCTTTCCGACAGCGAGGTAAGTTCGAGCCCGCCGAAAAACGGCTTTGGGGCCAGCTGCTGCGATTAAAGGCCCTGTGTACCAAAAATCTTTCGATTAGCCGATTATCATTTAGAAAGTTACAAGTGACACGGAAGCACTAACATGAATTGATTGCTGTTAACTACTTTCGGATTAGTTTTTCTCCTAAGGAAACAGGAAATGAAATAAATATCTCCCTCATTCGTACTTTGATATAGTATACGAACAACTTTCATTTTTTTATTCTATAAAATAAATAAATGAAGAAGAACATATGGCCATTTTTGGTCTTTGTAAATTTATGCGTGATAAATCGGTTAATTCTGACCACCTCAAAGAAAACAATGAAAACATATTTACATTAATGAAGAAGAAATGTAACATTAAAATGAAATTGTACTTGTCGTAACAACAAAATAAATTTAAAGCTAAGCTTTTTGCTTTGGTTCAAGATTTTGTTAATGATTTGTTTTTATTTTGGTTTAGTATGTAATTGAAACTTGACCAAAATTTTTTGTACCATAATGTGACAAAGGTACCCACCAGAGGGGGCGGAAGGGATTCGGGGGGGGGGGGTTCAGTTTTTGAATAAAATTCTGCCTTTGACTGGAACTATAAAAAGTTTTAAAAGATCTGACTCAAAAATTAAATTTTACATATGAAACAATATTGACGTTAATGAAGAAGAAATGTAATATCAAAATGAAATTGTGCTTGTCATAACAACAAAATAAATTTAAAGCTAAGCTTTTTGCTTTGGTTCAAGATTTTTAAAATTATTTGTTTCTAGTTTGATTTAGTATATAATTGAAACTTGACCAAAAATTTGTGTATCATAATGTGACAAAGGTACCCACCAGAGGAGGCGGGGGGATTCGGGGGGGGGGGGGTTCAGTTTTTTAATAAAATTCTACATTTGTCTGGAATTATAAAAAGTTTTAAAAGATGTGACTCAAAACGGTAAATTTTACATAAAGAATCAATATTGACGTTAACTCTTTATGTACGGGAAGGGTGGGAATTTTTACTTCAGATAAATCCTAAGCTTTTCTACTAGGCGATTCCTCAAGTGGACTCGTCCATTCTTGAGCACCCAGCAGCTCCCCATGGAGTCCATCTGTTTCCTAATTGCAGTAGCAGGCGGGGTGATCTGTCATCCTACTTTCATTGTAACGCTTCGAAACTGTGTTCTCTTATTTGTTTACTTAAAGTGGGCGCCTCGTTTTGTTTAAATTAGTTCCCAAACTATTTTTTTTTTCTGGAGGATGCGAGGCAAAAAAAAAAAAAAAATTAATAATAATAATAATTAATCATAATGTGCCAAACTACGTGCATGCTTAAAAGTAATCAAACAGTATTTAATAAAGGAAATTTATGATAAATTTTTGGCTATTGCCATATTTTTTTCTATCCGATCAGTTTCCTATTTAGTCTGATTGGGAATATTATATGAATAGGTAATCATATAGAATTATATATATAGATAAATTGTTGTTAATTATTACAGAAAACTCTTCATGGTTGAAACCTACACCGCTCCCGTCGGAGTGAGCCCCCCCCCCCCCCCCCCTCGGAGCGACGGCAAACCACCTAAAACTAAACCCCCAAAATAATGCCCCCTGAACGGCTAAGCCGCCTCTAAACTCCTTGGAAATTCCCACCTAAAAATTTCAGAGGCGCAGCTTAAAACATTAACCCCCCCCCCCCCGGTGGGAGCTCCTGGAATCTTGTTAAACAAAATAAGAAGTATTTGCATGCAGCTCTTTTGGTCAACCATATTCTTCCCTGGAAAGCTCACCACTTTCCGTTCCTGATGCAATAATATTTCATACCTTTCTTGTTGCGTCAGCTGCCTGTGACGTTTACACATATCAAAAGCTAATATTTATGAAGAAAACGTTGAACCCAAGTTTGTATTCATAAGGGAGCTTACTTACGTGCCCCCCCCTGAAAATATTTCTTAATGTACCATAAATTCATTTCCCAAACCTTTCATAACGTAATGCGTTGAAGACAGTCCCCCCCCCCACCCCCACCCACCCCTGGACAAAAATTTCTGGATACCACCTTGGCTGAACCCCAGACAAATATTTCAAACCTCTCATACAAATTGCATGAATGAAAAAACTAAAATGAATAACACATTATGCTCATTTTCTTCCGGAAATAGCACGTTTTCAAGTTGATAATAGCTATCAATCCAAGTAATTACACTGCCATTAGGGCAACTGCCAAATGCAAATCACTGTCACTCGTTGAAAGAGTTTCGGTCAGAAGAAAGATGTCTTTGAGGTGGTCTCACGGCACCATGTGTCGTGAGACCTCCTCAAAGAGCTCTTTACATGCGATGTCCCTCAAAATATTAGTATTGATGTCTTCTTCAGCAAGTGAAAGAGACACATAAATAGTGTAATATTTTGGTTTTCTTTATTTTTTTAAAAAACATTTTCCATGAATTTGTGTATAGCCTAGAAATATAATCCTTTAATAGATTGAGAGAAATCACATATTGTAATTATGAAACAGAAAAAATTCAGAGGAAAAATTAAGCTTAATATTTGAATAAGCTGGAAATATTTATTGAAAAATATGGGTGAAAAAATATTCATTTATAAATCAATTTTTGAGACATTAGCTCTACCCCAAATTAATTTTATCAAAATAGTTTTCAGAAAAACGAATTACATAAAAATCGTAGATATTTCAAATTTCTTGCATAGACTGCATCTGGAATATCAAAAAAAAAAAAAAAAGAAAGAAAAAAAAAATTCAGAAATGTTCATAAATCTAAGCCACAACTTTTTGAATGTACCCATTTCCATAGTAACAGCATTTAAAAGTCAGCATCAGTAACTAATTAGGAGCATATTTTCATTTTCTTAACTTACTGAGAGGATTTAATAAATGACTGAAATCTTTCCTACTCCTCATAATGTGGTAGCATAGTTTTGCTGTGGCCATCACATAATGTACTTCTATATCTTTCATATAAATGCTTTTTTAGAAGAAAATTATAAATAATTTTCAAGAGTTAACCCTTTTGAGCAATATATAGTTCTTAATTGGTAGTTTTAATAAGTGATGGGTAGTGGCGTAGCTAGAACCTCATTTAGTGTGTGGGGGGGGGGGGGGTCGTCGGGGAAATATTAATGCTAATTGTTTTACACCCCTCCCTCAAAGCCCTCTCATAGATACGTCACCATTTGGAGGGGAGCTTCCCCCCTATCTACGCTAGTGGCTATCAAAAATTTTTACATGTACTTATATTTTCCACATTTGTCCAAAATTGCTCAGCCTATCTTAAAATGTGCAAATCCACCTTTTTCAGAAATAGAAAATTTTGGCAAATCAAATTAATATGTAACTTTTGTAAGAAGAAAAAAGTAAAAATTCCAGTTTGTCATGTGGCCGAATAGAAAAACGAAAAGTTAACAGTTTAACAGATTTTATGTAAAAAAGCAATGTGAAGGTGCTTCTTCAAACAATAATAATTAAATAAAAATTATTAAAATATTAATTGAATAACAATAATACAATAATGATAGTAATATAATTTCATAAACTTTTGGCAATGAATCTTTAGATTGGAGAAACAAAACTTGCGGTATAAGGTAGGTGGGACGCAAAAAGTACTACATATCAATAAAAATACTTTTTAAGTTGAAACATTTTGTTGAAAATTGGTTACTTTAGATGTATTTCACGATTACAACCACATAGAATTTTAAAATACTTTGTGCATTTTCCCTTCACATAATAAATGAACTTTGACGGCAAACCCAAAAAATAACAAAATTGCTGTGAAATAAAATTTACTTTCACAAAGTTCGATGAGGTTTGTTATTACTATGAACAGATATATTCAAATAGCGAATTCGTCTGAAGAGACATTTAGTTCACCGATATGATGGCCGAAAAATAAAAGCGATACTTTAGAAAACAAATTATTATGTTCGGATGCAGGTTTTAAAAAAGTAGTCATTTATTATAGCACTGCACTAAATGTCTTGGCCCTTAGAAATTCATAAAAGTTCTTTGAGATGGTCAGAATTAACAATTAAACGGATATATCACACATAAATTTAAAAAACCAAAACTGGACATCTGTTACAGAATCATTTTCATTCATTTTTTTTACAGGATAAAAAAATGAAAGTTGTTCGTATTTCAAAGTTGGAATGAGAGAGAGATGTATTTCATTTCCTGCTTCTTGCGGAAAGAGCTAATCCTCAAGTAGTTAAAAGCCATCAATCCATGTTTGCACATCAGTCACTTTCTAATGACTATCGGCAAGACGAAAGACCTCTGATACACAGGGGTCCCCCTTCCTCGCAACAGGAGTTCTCTTCTCTACCTTTCTCCCCTATCTTCCCGTCTGACGGCCCATACCGGCCCAGCTCGGTCTTAACTAACAAAGCCGTTTTCGGCCGGCCTCGGACTTAGAGAGTTAATGAAGAAATGTAATATTAAAATGAAATTTTGCTTGTCATAACAACGAAATAAATTTTAAGCTAAGCTTTTTGCTTTGGTTCAAGATTTTGTTTATTATTTGTTTCTATTTTGGTTTAGTATGTAATTGAAACTTGACCAAAAATTTGTGTATCATAATGTGACAAAGGTACCCACCAGAGGGGGCGGGGGATGGGGGGGGGTTCAGTTTTTTTTAACAAAATTCTACATTTGTCTGGAACTACAAAAAGTTTTAAAAGATGCGACTCAAAAATTAAATTGAACATATGAAACAATATTGACGTTAATGAAGAAGAAATGTAATATTAAAATGAAATTGTGCTTGTCATAACAACAAAATAAATTTTAAGCTAAACTTTTTGCTTTGGTTCAAGATTTTGTTTATTATTTGTTTCTATTTTGGTTTAGTATGTAATTGAAACTTGACCAAAAATTTGTGTATCATAATGTGACAAAGGTACTCACCAGAGGGTTCGGGGGGGATTCGGAAGGGGGGGGGGGTTCAGTTTTTGAACAAAATTCTGCCTTTGTCTGGAACTATAAAAAGTTGTAAAAGATGTGACTCAAAAATTAAATTTTACATATGAAACAATATTGACGTTAATGAAGAAGAAATGTAATATTAAAATGAAATTGTGCTTGTCATAACAACAAAATAAATTTAAAGCTAAGCTTTTTGCTTTGGTTCAAGATTTTTTTTATTATTTGTTTCTATTTTGGTTTTGTATGTAATTGAAACTTGACCAAAACTTTGTGTATTATAATGTGTTTTTAAATAAATGTAAATTTAAAAAAAAAATTAAATCTATATTTAAAAAAAAAATCTAACACAAAATTTTAAGCATGCAGTTCATTTAAAAAATGATATTGCAAGTGTTTATTTTTTAAAAAAATATACATCAGATTGCAATGTGCTTTGTAAAAAACTTATGTGATAGTAATTATTGTTAATTTTTATTTATTTATTTATGTTAAAATATAGTACATAGACATATAGCCTTTCTTTTTTTAGGTAATATGAGCATAATAATGCAATTATCTTCAACAGCTCATTCCCACTATATTGGACTAAAAAACCGTTGCCTTTAAAAAGTATAACAATATTCTCTTAACAAAATGCATGGTTTTCATTTAAGACTGCATCCGAAAACTAAATAAAAATATTTTTCATGCTTGTGTTCACCTAAACGACAGCCGTCTATTTATTGCTCCAAATTCTTCTCTAGAACAGATAATTGAATATTTTTTAAAAAATCACATATTTTTTGCACCTCCTTTTTTTAGTACTGAAAAAAGTGCGAAAACTAAGGCGAGTAAATGATTCTTTAACGTTCGCTCTGCTAATCAGTTACCTTGCTGTCGATTATTGCGCCACCTACTGGTGGCTTAGTTTCGTTTTCAACATTTTCGCGCCGAACGGCACACTAGGTATTCTAGCCACTGTAATAATACGCAGTTGAATTAAAGTTTTTAGCCAAAAAAAGCGAGAGTGTCGCCAATAAGTAGTCCCTTCGACGTTTGACTCTATCATCCAATCACAGTATCGTATTCTGCTGGAGTGGTAGACATGTCCTATATCTATCAGTTTTCTATATTCTGCAACACAACCGTAACGGTAAATAATTGCGCAGAATTGCGATCTATAGCGTTATTAAAGTAATAAACAGCCACTGACTGGCAATCATTTATCGCTATTTGGCTTCTGAATGTGCGCCAAGGAGCATGCGCTTGGCGCACATTCGGAAGGCGAACGGGGAAATTTAAGGGTTCAGACCTTCGTATGTTTTTTGAACGCAGCCACAGTGTTTTGGGAACAGAACGAACCCTTATTGACGGTCGCCTGCGATTGGCTACAACAATTCTTATCTCTCTGGGAAGCAGCACCCACTCTTCCAATCAGGCACGCCCACTCGACGAATGATTACGAGATTACGACTATATACAGGCTTTATCTAAAAGAAATCGTTCTTTTTGTGTACAGCCAGGGAGTCTAAAAGGAAGGAGCCTCAACTAAGCGGGGAACGGGCCGAAAACATGGCGCGATTTTTCCACCGCCGTCAGATGGCGCTAGAGTAAAATGTCTTGCCGTTTGATCAAGTAGGGAAAGAGAAATTTCGTTTGACCCCGAGTATTCGGAGAAAGGTAGCGGGAAATCAGCTCGTTTTGGCGGCAGCGGCCAGGCGGTCGGGTCGGGCACGCATTAGTCTCTCGTTGTTCCAACAAATGAAATTATCATTTGCAATATTTTATTACATTTTATTATAAGTTAAACATATAATCAGAAGGTTATTTCAGTATCTTTAATTAATGTATTTTTTTCTTTCGTAAAAAATCACTGTAATTAGCTAGTGACTAGATATTTAGGATTAAAAGAGGGGTAGCAGACGGTCAGCTGGTGTTCGTGACATAATGAATGCGAATAAAATGTCGGGGCCAAGGGGCACTCTCCCCACTCCGACCCTCTTAAATGGAGGGAAGTAAAAACTCATTGTACGTTGCATTAAAAAAACACAAAATACATGTACATACGTAAAAATACATTAAATTATTTTCCAAGTGAGGGGGGAGGTGCAATTGATCCCCCTAACACAACGGGTCTGTTGGGCACCCGATTTTTGAACTCCGCACGTCGTTTCTTTTATCTAACGCTTACTATACTTCATGATTTATACCTTTAATAATCTGGAATCAGTTAGTTCATAAACTTCAGGAATGTAAATATTTTTGAGCGGCTTCCAACACACCACACACACACACACATGCTTTTTTATATATAAATATATTGAGGCGATGCCCCCTCCCCTCCACAGAGCAATGGCGCCCGCACCTATGAGCGATGACCTTTTTCAAAATTCTGCTAAGGGCCGTCCATAAATGATGTCACACTTTTTCCCATGTATTTGACCCCCTCCCCCTTTGTCACAAAATGTCACACTTCAACATACCCCTCTCCCCTTTGTCCCATATGCCACGCTGTGTTGCATAAGCATGGTTTCACACTTATTGTTACCCCCTCCCGTCCATTTGTCCCAATTTCACGACCACCTCACACGAAGCGTGACATCATTTATGAATGATCCCTAAACTACTACAAAAGGACCCCCATAAAAACCCAATCTAAAAACATATATATATATATATATCAATGGCGTCACTACGCGGGGGACCCTTTCGTTGAATGTTGAAGGTGGCGCCTAATGCTATTTCAACGTATTATAACTGCAAATAAATGTAGTGAACTAAAATTTGCACAAATAAATAAAATGGAATTTCTTAAGATTTTTTTTTTTGCACGATTGAAAATATATAAACTACAAGTTTATACAACACAACAAATGTGGAGTTTTTTTTTTTTTTTCTTTGAGTGTAAGGGGGTGTGTCCCAAAAATTACAAATTACCGCCCCGGCAGGTGACCTTCATGATAGGAACGCCACTGTATATATATATAACACACACACGTATATATATATATATATACATCGCTCATCGAGGGAATGATCATCCTATATATATACATATAGAGGATCATTCATAAATGATGTCACGTTTCTTCGAGGGGGGAGGGGGTTTGTGAAACTGTGACAAAGTGTGACAAGGGCAGGGGAGGGGGTAACAAAGAGTGTGACATCATGATTATGCAACACATCGGTATTTGTGACAAAGGGGGGTAGGGAGGGTCCTTTGAGGTGTGAGACTTTGTGCCAAAGGGAGAAGGGGGTCAAATATATGGGAAAAAAGCGTGACATCATTTATGAAAGATCACTAGGGTGATCGCTCCCCATTCCTCCTATGAGCGATGGTGCGTACCCAGAAATTTTTTTCGGGGGGAGGGGCACCTGACTTCGACACCCCCTCCTTCCTTTCGTGTGCGCCCTTTGATATATACTATATTTATGTACATACCATTCCCGCTCCAAGAGGATGGTGCATCCCCCAAAACGATGTTCCCTTCAAAATTCAACAAAGCCACCACCCCTATAAAAATTTTAATGGCACAATCTGCGCCATGACCCCAAAGGGCACCCCTAATAAATATATATTTACTCCCCCCAATTGTTCATCCCTGAAAAAAAAAGCCTCCCCCCACCTCTTAAAAGAAGCAAAGACACCTAAAACAATCCCCTTAAAAATTTCAATGGCGTGCGGTTTGCACAATACCCACCACCACTGGAGCTCGCATCCTTTTTTGGGGGGGGGAGAGGGACTTTGACATGTTATGTTAAGGAAAGTCTCAGGGAGGAATACATGTTACATCACGAAAAATTTCTGGATTTCGGGCCTTGAAGGGGGGGGGGGAGGAATCCCGTGGGTCTCCCTCTGGATACGGCCTTGGAGAGGGAGGGTCCAGAGCTTTTGGGGAGGGGTGCGTTATCACATTTAATGGACATGTTTTTTATTTACATTTAAATTAAAGTTGAAACCGTTTTTAGTTAAATTAAAGTTACAATTAGCTTTGCAAGGATTTCTAAACGCCTAGTTTATTTCCGGTAAAAAAACGGGTTCCCCCCCCCTCCCAGGAAATTTCAAATTTCTAAAAACTGGAAACGTTTTTTTTTTTTTTTTGAAATTTTAACACATCAAAAATAAATACATTTTTATGAAATTTTCGTTATAATAGAATTATTTTCCCGAACATTACTGTTAAAGCATTTTAAAACAGACAACATATTTATTTCGTCCTGTTGGTATCTGTAAAAAAATGTTTCTGTTGAGAATGAAAAAAAAAAGGAAGTTGTTAATATTTTTTATTTACATTGTAAAACTTGATAGTTTTTTAAGTCATCAATCAATAAAAAACAAAATAACACATAAAATTATTTCAAACCTGCCTTTAAAAAAAATTATTGAAATGTATAATAGTGCTTTAACTAGTGTTTCTTGTCAAAGAATTACCCCTCCAAATGTGTCGTTAAAGTTGTAATAAAATGCTATGAATAAAAGAAATATATTATTGCGTATAATAATTTAAATCAAGGAGTAAAGAAAAAAAAATATTTTGAAGGTTAATCTTATTTTCTGTAAAGCAACCAAATCAAATAAATTTTTAGAATCAATTATACTGCAATAAAAAAGCCTATTGAATTTAGTAGTTAATTTTCTCAATTATAGATTTGATATAAAATATTATGTTTGACGCTAGGTCATGTATCTAAAATAGAAATAATATAGCGTTCTTTGTTATTTGTTCTGTCTTAAGTTCGTTTTTTCCTCTCAAAATTCCCAAATTTCCCAGTTTCTTCCCGAAAGTTTACGGGCTTTTTGCATCTCTGCAGGCAATGAGGTTTGAACGAAAAACTTTGTATTGGCAGGAATTCCCTTTCTCATGGGTAAATAATAGGATTTAAGGCCTATTGTGTGTGCGCGTTGAAATTGTTTATTTCCATTACAATGAAAATTTTTAAAGGAAGTAATCCCTTTCATTTTCTTTCTTTTATTTTGGAGAAAAACAATTTAGATTCTAGGTGTTGCAATAAAAGAACTACGTCCTCTAATTTCGTCTGATGCTAGAAGCATCTAAATAGAATAGAATAGAAAAGAGCTACGCATTAACTGTGAGAGTAACTGAAAACAGGGAGAGAGAGAGAGAGAGAGAGAGAGAGAGAGAGAGAAAAAGTTTCGATTCGAGCGGCACTGCATCTTGTACGAACGATCTGCGATTGATATTTACGTTAATACTGCTTTATAATTAATAAGTCTAAGTTTATATGTTAGTAAGTGTGCTTTGAGATACAATAAAGTGCTAAGTAAGTAAACCTCTGCTTGGTTATTACACTAGGGGCAAGAACAAAGATACACCTATTTTTTTAAACCAGCCTATTTGATCCATGGTCTGCTGTTGGTGTATTGTTTGCATAGGATTAGAAATCTAATGGTAAATTTTCTTTCAGGTAAAATCCTATGTGTAAATAAAAAGCGGGAGAGGTGTGTATTATTCAATTGCTGATATTTTTGAAATTCATATATGTACATATAGACACATAGAGTTGAAGCTCCTAAATTCATTATGTTGATAACTCGACGCATATTTTTTTTCACAGTTTCACACTCATAAATTTTTAAAGAACTTTAATTACCGAAGAATTTGTATTTGAAAATGTAAGGTTTTTGGAGAATCATTCGTATTTAATGTAGCTTTTTTTCTGGGGCAGTGGAATTTTATATCTTATTTTATAGCAATAAAGAATCACAAAGACAATGATTTTTTCTTTTTCTTTTCAGTCAATTGATACATCGCTAGTACTCTAAGTATGTAAATAAATACATTAATTTTTACACATATTCTACTAGTTACTAACATGCAATTTTAGTATAACTATACAAATATATTATTTCTCTACACATATCTGCATTCCCAAATAATTGTTTGCAGATAATAAAAAAACATAGTTGTCCCTATGTGCCTCACGTACATTCATTAAGGGTAATTTTGAGACATGGAGGGTAACTTTGCACCACTTCACATTTTGTAGAATATTTGACTTCAAATTAAACTGTAGAACATGCCCAGTGCTATACTGTTAAAAATTTCCGTAAGAAAATAGTAAAATAACCATTTATTTGATTGTATTTTACCATATTTAATTACAACAGTTGAACAACCATTAAAAAGATGGTACTCAAACCGCTGATTGTGAAAAAAAATCGTTTTTCTCTTGTTTCTCCTAAAGAACGTTTAAAACTAATTTAACTAACCGTAATTTACAAGCGCTCAATAAGAATCGGGCGGCCATCTTGGTTGCGAAACCTTACCGATCGTACGTTGTTGTTAAAATATGAATAAAGATTTATCAGTTCAAATCTGCATGTGTATGTAAAAAAAAAAGAAGAAAAAGTGGCTTAAGCAGTGGTTACTAAATAGAAACACATACACACGTAAATCAAAAATTGGAGACATCGGATTCCCGAACTGTCTGCGAATGAGTGAACACATAATTTGAGCTACTGAAGCTTGTTTGTATTTTAATTTTTGCAGCAAATAAAATGATTTTCGTCACTATACAGTAAATTTAGACCAAAAATGACTTTGGATCCAATCAAAAACTGAAATCTCAATATTTTAAGGCAGTTTGCCTGTTGGAAAAGAAGATTTATTGATAAATAAACTGCTGCTTTAAGTCATGTAGATGGCCAAATGACTAGAGTGCAAGGTTGGTATAGGGGAACCTGTTGTACCTTGGACACATTTTTTGTTTTTAATTATTTATTCAAAAACTACTATAGTGAGATGCATTTTGCGTATTACATAATGTTTTGTGGTCATTTATGAACAAAAGGGCTATTTTTAAAGTAAGGTAGTAAAATAAATCATATGTCATTTAGCCTTTTGAAAAAAAAAAAAGGAATTAGGACCAAGGTACAACACCCCTGTTGTACCATGGACCTATATATGTTGTACTATGGACTTACTATTATTATTTTTGAGAAAAACATTATTTATATTGCAAATCTTTATTAAATCTAGTATTAAAGTTAAAATTCATTAATACAACAAATTAAACAGCATAACAATTTACTTAGTAATTAATAGACACTATATTAATTAACATTCATAATTCTATGAGATATTTGATCACTTTAACGTGTTATTGTTCAATAATTATCTTTGGAATTTTATTATTATTCTTCTTTTTGTTTTTATATAACCCTTCTAGCACTGCCAATATTTTTTCAGCTCTTTTATTTCATACAAATCCCTTCTGGAGTGGCATTTTGATGGTGGTTTTAATTTTTTCTCTTACTCCCAAGGATATAACATTTCATCTGGTTTTTCCGGCCACTTCCAGCTCTTTTTAGATTTTTCTATAGTAGATTTTTCCATTTTCTTGTATTTCTTCCTAAATAACCTCATCCAATAGACACCCGCCATTTTATCTCCATCCCAACTTTCAGGATATTTAATATTGTTTGACTTGGCAAATTTATACGCCAATTTCATCAAATTTCTTAGTGTAAAGCTGTATTGTAGTTGAGAAGCTTTATTAATATAATCTAGTAACAAGAGTTCTTCATTATCTGAAAACACTTTGTGACTTGCAAGTTTCGATTTTAAATTAAATGGCTCAGTAGGATAATTTTCTTTTTTCAAGTGACTTGTCAGCCTAGTTTTTGATAAACTATAAGTCTTAGCTGCACTGTAAACTGTTAATTTATTATCTTTAATAAGCTCTACAGCCTCCATTATTTTACCATAATTTGGCGATGGCCTCGTAATTCCCGTTTTACTTTGAGGCATTTTTGTATGTAAGAAGTATCAACAATTTTTAAAAAGAATAAACTATTTTATTACACTGTAAATACGTAACATTTTAAATATAACAAGGTAAATACAGTCCACGGTTCAAAGTGTTGTTCCATGGACCTATCCATAGTACAATTGCTTTTTTAGGTCCAAGGTACACCACCCTACACATTTTAAAATAACTGCTTATTTTGAGTAATAGGTTAGGAATTGAAAATGATTTAACTGTCAATTACACGGCCAAATAAGTTGTTAAACATAAACAAAAAGGATTACTAAACTGTTTAACAAACTAAACAAGTTATTTACAAAAGGAAGAAACTAAAAAAATTTACTTTTAGGGTCACAAATTCTTTTTGGTCTCTTAATGCCAGATCTCGTTCGAGTCCAACTATCAAAATTAGTTATAAATGACAGCTAACAGATATCACATGAACCAGTGTTGCCGTGTTGCAAAATTAATCCGTGAAATATATTTTTTATCATTAGGACCATAGTACAACAGGTTCCCCTACCATACACCCGGGTTCGATTCCCGCACGCTTCATTTACTAAATATTAATTACACTATTAATTATACTACTATAATAATTATTGCATAATAGTACTAAATTATTTTCAGTCTTAATTATGATTTTTATCTATTCTAATTATAAACTTTTTTCCAAGGTATACAAGAAATATAAAACATGAGAGTTCCTGTCATTGCTATCAGCATATGGATGTTCATATGTATGATATTATTTGGAGTTGTTGGCTATGCTTATGTTTTGTGGAGTCAATATTGGCGCACAGCTCTTGAAAAGAAGCAGATAATGTTGCGTAATGTTCATTTTATGCAGAGAGAAAATCAGGTATTCAGCAATGGTGTGCCTACGATCTTACGAAGAAATTCATCTGATAATGTGCCTATGGATAAATTAAAAAGCAAAATTCATACATATAGAAGTCAATTGTTAATTCAACTTCGCAAAGCTCAATTAGTTGCTGGAAATGTAATTTTTCATAAAGAGAAAGAAGAATCAAACATTTATAGGGTCAAATTTAAAAGACAAAATTTGAAATTGCCTGATAAAAGTAGACAAGAGCTCATTTGTGAGCTTAAAGAAAAGGTAAATGTTGAAATGTTACATAAAAATGTTGAACCTTTCAAGACTTTAAATTATGAAAAATATTTCCCTCAAAAGTCATTTTTTGATATCTTTGACAAACACAACACTTGTGCCATTGTTTCCAGTGCTGGTTCTATGTATCGGTCCAAGCTTGGAAAAGAAATAGGTATCAATTTTCCTTTTGCTCCAAGATTCTCCTATTTTTTAAATTCATTCATTTTTCTTATTATAGGTGGTGTGTTTTTTTTTTTTATTTTTTGGTTGTCTTGTAGGTTTTGTTTTCATTTTCATTTTAGAGAATTTTGCATTTCCAAATTTTGGCAATTTATTCATTAATGTTTCTTCTTGTACAAAATATTATTTGTAGGGTGTGAATGAAGAAAGAATGTTTTTAATCGCAAAAGCATTCTAAAATGCTATTCTTTTATATGAATGTCAATGTATACAGGGTTAGCAACCCTGTATACATTATACCCTGTATACACCCGCTACTTGGAAAACAGGGAAAACCTGGAAAACTCGGAGAATTTGAAAAATGTAAAAATATTGGAAAACTCGAGGAAAATTGGAAGTAAAGAAAAAGAAAATTGCCATTAAAGTGATTCCTGCCAAATATGGCGTTGTAATAATGTTATCTTTGTCTGTGAAAGTTTGGTGTGTCTTTTCTTGCGTATTCATTGGCCCCCTGTTTGTAAACTTTCATTGTTCACATATGTTTTATCTCAAGCGAGAAGACCTTTTTACAAAAGAAAAAAAAATAAAAATTTCTTTTCTTTTTATATTATTGTAGATAATTTCAGATGAAGCTTAAAATAGAATTCCTTCTCAGCAAAAAGTCTGAATTTAACACTGTTAATTACTTAAAAAATTTAACTGTGGATGATCATGATGTCTTATTATTCCACTGCTCAAAATAAAGATTTCATCAGAGAAATTATTGTAATCGTTATCTTTCTCTTCTTCACAATTTTCTTCTTGTCACTTTTTTATTTTTGGCATTGATTTGTAATTTTTTTGTTTGAGTATATTATTTTTTTGTTCATGTAGTAACCTTTTTCAGTTCTTGGATTTGAAAAAGATGGTATATATGCATAGTTTTTTTTCTTTGTTGAGTATTTTTATTTAATTAAAATTTAAATAGAAACTTTATGTTGAATGTTATTGTTATTATTTTTCTATATTGATGTAAAGATTTGTTTATTCTCATTATGTTTTGAAAAATGGTTATTTTTTTCCCCAGAAGTTTTCCATTGCAGACTCAATGGAAAATGGCAAAGTGTGTAAGAAGAAAACAACAATTAAATTTGGGTTATGTTTTACTTTAAATAAATGAAAATTTTTTTAAGGACCTGATAATGTTTATTCTAAAATTTTAGTTGAATCCAGGGCTGGCAAGTTTCTGCCGGGGTGGTTAAAACCGGTTTAAACCGGCAGTAAGTGGCAAAAACTAAGAAATAATACTAATAAGAACTTTCATCCGTGATTCATTATTCACACATGTATTTCATATGTAAACAGTTAGGTTTAAAGTTAAAACTAAAGATAATGAATGTTATTCAAAGAGCAAAAAGTTTCAAAATGATCATATAAATATACTTTGTTTATATAATACTAATTATCTTTCATTTGAGAAAAAAAAAATCATAATGGTAATCTGATGCTGTACAATTTTAGCTATTAATATTATTTTTTACTGTTGAATTTCAATTTAAATTTAAAAAATTACAAAAAATTCTATATTTTAACAAATCACTTTTCAGAGTATTTTTAAATAAATAATACAATGCAATGGCAATAACTGTAAGATTATCTATTATATACAAATAGAAATTGTTCTTGAGAAAATATATCAGTAAATAATTGAAGCACAAAAAATATCGGAGAATTGTTTTGAAATGAAATATCTCTTACAATTATTTTACAAAATTACCACCACTCAAACTCAAATATACTATCACTTTTTACACGGAGCATTTCATAGCATACGACTAATTTTGCTAACCTTTCTGAACCCAGGCTGTTTCTTAATTTGTTCTGAATGAAAGAAAAGCTGTAAAATATTCTTTCAAGACCAGCATTTCTTTACTGGCAATGTCAATATTGTGGATGCAAAAGTGACCAAATTAAAAAAATCTTAATTTTTACCAGTATTCATTTTTAACGACGACATTACTCATTTTTCTAATACAAATTTATTTTTTAATTAAAACTATCCACAATATGTTTTATTTGTTATTTATTCTGAATAAAATGCACTTTGGGAATTTAAAAGTACACTAAAAAATTCTCAGATAATGTCACAAAATGTGTTTGTGCCAGTTATTGCCAGTTTCTGCCGGTTGAAACTGGTTATAACCACTTTCTGCCACTGGCACTGCAGAAACCCATCCCTGGTTGAATGTGCAGAGGAATTTGTGGATGTTGTCTTAACAATTTTCATATCTTCATATAACTCGGAGGCTGTGCCAGTCGGTGGTGTAGCCCTGAAAAAAAGGGGGGGGGGGCGTTTGTACATAAGAAGATAAACAATTGAACTCAAAAGTGGGGGACGGACGTTTATGTTAAATTGTAAAAAGTTTGGGGGGACGCTTGCATTAAAATGAAAAGGTAGGGGGACGCTGTCCCCCTTCGACTACACCACTGGTGCCAGTGGATTAGAAGCTGGCAAACATAACGCCACTCTTCAAGAAAGGGTCTAAAGCTAAGGATGGAAATTATAGGCCTGTGAACCTTACTTCAGTAATTTGTAAAATATTTGAAACTCTGATCAAAATCAAGATAGTGAATTTCCTGGAGGTAAATGGAGAAGTTGACTGGTTTTCAATATGGTTTTAGGAAGGGTAGGTCCTTTACAACTAATTTGTCGCATTTCTATGACAAGGCTATCATGGCATTAGATAACAAGAAGTGCATAAATGTTGTTTACATTAACTTTCAGAAAGCGTTCGCTAAAGTACCATATGAAGCTCTTCTTGGCAAACTTGCTTTACATTGGTATTGAGGAAAAATTTTATTTAAAAAGTTAAAAATTGGCTGACTGGGAGGAAACAAAGAGTAGTAAAGGGCAATTATTCTCACTGGACTGATGTTTTGAGTGGCGTTTCACAAGGTTCAGTTTTAGGGCTGGTATTATGTATTATTTTTATTAATGATATTACTCGGCATAATAGCTCGGCACACTGGGGAAAAACACAAGGTGGGATTTCCCACCTTGACCAAATTTTAAGTTGGATTTTCAAAATTTAAGTGGGAATTTTTCTTTTTGTTTTTGTTTTTAAAAATATTACTAAATTGTCCAATCATGATCCAATACAAACTATGTAATAAAAGATGATTATCTAAGCTATGCTCAGCAAATAAAGAATAAACATCACCAAGGTTCACACAAAAGGGATCTTTTGCAAAATTCACGATCGCAAAAATGGGTGCTTTATAAAATGTTAAGCATTAAAAAGATCTGGTATTTTGGTTATTTAATCAAAGTTCTTTGATGTGTGATTTTTATTAAAAAAATCCTAAAAAGTAGTTTAATATTTCCTCTATTTTTTTTTTTTTTTCTGATCATATGTCATTTTATCTATTGATGTTTTTCAATGAAAATAATATATTTTAGAAACTCTTGTGACCAAGGAAGATTCCCTTTTTCCACTCCTTTTTTTGATTTTGTCCTCTGTGAATGAATGAAGATAAGTCTGCATTCACAAAGGGCTTAAATTGTTCAATAATTCCAAGGAATGAAGAAGTTGTTCCCATGTTATTATATATGATAAAAAGGGTTCCTAGATTCTTTTCATTAATGAGGATAAGATGGCAGTTGAAAACTAACATAGTACTCCATTTAGTTTGTATTGAATTATCAATTTAGAATAGTAGTTTCGTTTCACGATGTTTTGAACGCGTGTCCGCTAGTTGCGGGAACAGCGCGCAAACGAACTGTTTTTGAGTGGGATCTCAAAAAATACTGCTGGAATCGCGCGGTCTAGCGTGAACCCTGCTCGGAGTATTTCTGGGAACATCAATATTTTGGTTGATGTCAAAGTCATGGGAATTGTTGACACAGAAGAAGTCAATCAGCTTCAAGAGGATTTAAATCAAATTTCTAGGTGGGCAATTAAGTGGGGTATCTATATATTTCACTTAACGTGGACCGGTTGCGATGAAATTTTGCGTCACTATACGATAATGGCATCATGCATTAAACAAACTATTGTAAAATGATATTTAAAAATTTGTGTAATGATTAGCATAGAAAAGTAACGTAATCTTTGTATTCATTATCGTAACTTAGGGGTGAGCGTGACTTTAACAAATTTATTTATATTTCTTAACACATATTTCCATTCATATCTCAATTTTTAATTTCAGATTCTTTGGAGTAGCAACACCTTAGTTCGTTTACATTGAGCGATCAATCTCATGTTTAGTTTGATTGTTGAACTTATAGACTGCAGATGTTCTGTGGGGATCGGCTAGTGTCTTTTAATATTGGGAAATATCAAGTGCTTTATTTTGGTCATGGGAATAAACATGCAAGCTATTATTTACAAGGTTCCATAATTAGTGACGCAAAAGCAGTTGTTGATCAAGGAGTATTTATTAGTCACAACTTCAAGTTTAGTCAGAAGTGTAGTATAGTAAGTAATAAAGCTAACAGGATGCTTTGGTTTATCAATAAAACTATTTCAAACATGTCTAAGGAATTTGTACTGCTATTGTACAGAACTTTGGTAAGACCTCATTTATAGTAGGCTGTTCAGTTTTGGTGTCCTTAACTAAAGAAGGATATTATCTTATTGGAAAAGTATCAAAGGAGGGCTACTAGGTTTTTAAGTGGTCTTTCAGACTTAGATTGTGAGGGTAGGCTTAAAAGGGTAAATATGTATAGTATGAGCAAAGGAGAGTTAGAGGGGACATGATTCAGTTGTTTAAATTCAATAAAATGGGAAATGTTGATGGGCTACAGTTATGAAGGTAGAACCAGTGGTCATTGTTTTATGCTTTTCAAATCTCAGGCTAATCTTGAAATTAGAAAAAATTACTACTTCAATAGGGTTGTAGAGAGTTGGAATAGTTTTACTGTTACTCGCAGTGGGGTAAAAGCTTTTAAAAAAGCTCTTGACGTTCATTGGCGACTGTTAAATTGACTATTACCAGCCTAGCTGGGCCCTGTGCCTGTTGCTGGTCGTCTCTTTTATATTTGTATTTAATCTAGAAAGCTGTAATTGGAACAAAAACTTGGAAAATTGACATTTGTTTTTGTTGCTTTTTTTAAAAGTAATTTTGGGAGCATGTTAATGAAGAAATATTGATTTAAAATCTAAAGAAAAGGGGGGGGGGGCAAAGAGTCGTTGGGAAAACTTCAGAAGTAAATGAATCATAACATGGGAAATATTACCCTAATGGAGGGCATGTAGTTGTTGATAAATGAGAGGGGAACTAGGAAAGAAATAACTTGGTTACTGTGGTTTTTAATCACACCTTTAAATTTTATTACACTCATTACCTTTAAAAAAAAGCATTTAGGACAAAAAACAAGGCTATTAAGAGCCAGTTTTTTTAGAAGCCTGGAAGGCTGGGAAGTTGGCATTTGTGTCGAGAAGACAAGAGAATATAACATAGATACTTATCATCTTTTTATCGACTTTAGAACTGCCTACAATAGCATTATTTGAGAGAAATTGTTTTAAGCAATTCTGGAATTGGGCATCCCTAAAAAATTGGTTAACCCCATAAGAATGACACTCAACAGAGTAAAATATAGAGTAAAAATGAGATCAGAATTATCAGAAGTATTCTATACTGAAAAGGGACTGAAGCAAGGAGATTCCTTGTCATGTCATTTATTTAATATAGCACTAGAGAAGGCAATTAGAGACTCTGGTATACAATTGCAGAATACTATTTTTGTTAAATCCGTACAGCTGCTGCCATTTGCAGATGACTTTGTTATCGTGGGAGGAACAAAGGCAGCTGTAGTGGAGGCTTTCAGTGTACTCGAGGCAGCAGCAAAAAAATTAGGATGGACAATCAATGAGGAAAAAACTAAATTCATGGCAATAACAAAGAGAAGAACAACTCTGCAGTCATTGAAAATTAATGAATATGAATTTGAACAAGTAGATCAATTTAAATACTTAGGCATTAAAATAAATAATAGTAATAACATAAAAATTGAAATCAAAAATAGAATCAAGACAGCAAACAGTTGCTACCACGGATTACATAATCAGTTTAAATCTAAATACATAAGCAGCAAAACAAAAATACAGCTATACAAGACCCTGATAAGACCACTTATTTTATATGGTAGCAAATGCTGGACACTCAACAAAGAGAATCTGATGATTTTTGGGAGAAAAATCTTGAGAAATGTCTTTGGGGCAGTAAGAGAAAATGGAATCTGGAGAATATGCTACAATCATGAACTTCAATCCAAATACAGAGAACCCAACATAGTGAAAGTGATCAAGGTATCCCAGATTAGGTGGTTAGGATGCAGTTCGATATGACAATGAAAATCCTGCTAAGAAATTAACTTTTCAAACTCCAGAGGGGAAGAGAAAAAGAGGAAGATCGAGAGCAAGGTGGATAGATAAAGCGGCAAAGTGGTTGAAGGAATTGGGCGTCAACCGATAGAAAACCATTGCAGCAAGTAGATCTAGATGGTCAAAGCTGATTGAGACAGCCTTGGCTGGCAACCGGTGCTTGAGAAGAAGAAGAAATTATTTTAAAAATATAAATACTATATATTTTAGTATAAATAATGCAGTTAAGTTATTCCGCATTTGTTTTAGTTTTAAAATGAGTTACTGTCGTGTAATGAATATTTATAGCAATCTTTTGTACTATGGTTGTTTAGTTGCAAGCCAGGTCATTTATGGTCTTGTTCCCTATGTTTGACTACGAGAACGAAGTGCTTCTACGTATCGTTGGTAGGCCTATAGCTTTAAGTGGATTCCGAACCACTAGAACATGATAGGATGGGCGTCTTCTAACATTCATGCCTATAAACCCCATTGTAGTGACAAAATGTCAATTCCTTGGGATTATAAATTAAATTCAGAACGCCGTTTAGTTTGTTAAAGAAAGCTTTATTTGTTTATTTAACAGTAATAAATATCGAAGCTTTCTGCACTTTTTAACAAGTGCCACAAGCACTCATTCAGCAAATTTTAAAGCCATGTCATATACATAAAAGTTGAATAAATTACCGTAGATCTGTGAGTTGAATGTGTTTCTACTATATTAAAGGCTCCTTCTGTAGCTTGTTTCATATCTGGTCAGCAAGCAGTAAATGACCTTCAAAATCATGCAATTTTGTGTTTTTCTCAATTTCAGAGTCGAACATTTCTGTGCACCAAAAGTCTACCACACATATCTTACTCTTTTTAGATACTATTCCTTGGTCTGTATTTACTGAAATGTATGCTTTTGTGGTTCACTGTCTGCGCAAGGAAATTTGACTGTCAAAGTTGTATAAAAAAGGCTTTAGTTTTGAACAATTTAAAATGACCTCTGACCCTTGCACTAACAGTCGACCATAACCATTTTTGTCCTAAGAGTTACTGTGGCTGCAATAGAATAAAAAATAATTATCTGTGGCATGGTTCACTCTTGGCGCAATTAGCTTATGTAAATTGGTATGCTTTTCTTCGAGAAAGGAACTAACTTCAACTTTGACCACCTAAAACTTTTAAGAATTTTTTTTTTCGAAAAAATAAAAAACGTGTCATAGCATGTAATAATTTTACACAAAATAATTACCCTAAAAATTTCAACCAAATCAGAAATGTCAACCTCCTAGCCTACCCGGCTATTAACCCATTTATGCCGAAGGTTGAAAGTTTTTAATTTTTGCATGAAATTCGTATATGTGAGGTAGAAAAATAAAAAACAATAATTCGCTGAAATTTTTTTTTTATTTCATGCCATGTATGAGTAATATAGTGCTCCATTTTTGGAACACTAGGCAAAACCATTGCTGTATTTGTTACTGAATGTTAAATATGATTATTATTGAATGTGGTGGTTATTCAGTATGATAATCAGATAAACACTTCACATGTAATGCAACATTAAATTTTTCACTTTGAAATGTCGTGTTTTTGTGGCAGTGAGCACAATTTGTTTGCTTGCCTTGCTTGATGAAAAACTCTCAACTGCTGTTCCAAAAATGGAACAGTAAGCATAAATGGGTTAAAAAAACTGGCTCTTAAACAAATAGGGATGTTCTTTTGATGACGTGCAAAACGTTGTCTATAGATTAAAAAAAAAATTTTCTTTATTACCGAAATGAAAAATTTGGAACTATTTGTGGAGGCTTCATTAAATGCCTCTAGATTTTTTCGCTTCTAACCAAAATAGATGGTTGAAAAAGCTGCTTGTACATGAGTGATCTATAATGTAATTCTTCTATTTTTTTTGGTGAGGCTTTTAGATATTCATGTATAACTGAGTGATGTTTATAATTGTGAGGTGCGAAGTGAGCGGTCACTCACTGAATTTTACAATACAGTAAATTACTTTTTGAACTCATGTAGCAAAACATTTTATAAAGTTAATTAAAGGTTTGTAGCAATGTTTATATTTTTTAATTCAAGAGTTAATTTGTTTAATATATTAATTCATTAAAGCATTTCATGCTCTAACCTTCCAAAATATGATGACAATGATTCATTCACAGTTCTTACAGTTTCTTCAAATCAGTTTTCAAAACATTTTAGAAAAATAATTAGCTCTATAAAATGATTTTAGAGATTTAGATATATTATATATTTTTTTATTTTTTAGATTCACATGACATTGTTCTGAGATTCAATAGTGCACCAACTGAAAACTATGAGAAAGATGTTGGTTCAAAAACTACAATCAGATTTTTAAATTCTCAAGTGGTTTCAAAGCCAGAGTTTGATTTTTTCAATTCTCCAATGTATCGAAACATTACTCTAGTAGTTTGGGACCCATCAAAATACCATGGATCACTTGAAGAGGTATTTTTTCCTGTCTTTTTCTTTTTTTTTTTGGTTAGTTTAATGTATGGTGTAAATACTTTATATCTATTGCCTGAACAGCTTCACTGTGGTTTGACAACAGAAGAGAAATGGCACAAAGCGTTGTTAGTGTGGGTCACTTTTCATTGCACTCGAAGCTGCAGTAGCCTCACATTGAAACTTTGATTCAAATCATAAAATACAAATATCCAA
Source organism: Octonoba sinensis (assembly GCA_038502835.1). NCBI lineage: Eukaryota > Metazoa > Arthropoda > Arachnida > Araneae > Uloboridae > Octonoba > Octonoba sinensis. The sequence continues at coordinate 148,835,356 of CM076598.1, forward strand.
AATTATCTTAACACACCAAAAATAATAATATTCCATGGCACATTCTATGAATGTAATCCATTTTTGCAGGGAATTTGGAAAAGACGAACATTGTTAACATTATCTAATCAAAATATGATTAAATTCATTGGCTTTAATTTTTTGTGGTATTCTTTCTTTCTTTTTCGTTTTTTGGATAAACTCTTCTAATTATGTATTATTGCATTTTTAATTTTTTTATGATATCATTTTTATGCAGTGCTCTTAATTTTCCTTTGAATTAAATTTCCTTTCCAGTACTCTTAATTTCCTTAATTTAGCTTCTATATTATGCACCATTCCACACAATTTTATAAAATTGCAGGTTCTGAGGAAATCTGTGATTTTATGTTATGAAAAGATGATTTTGGCAAGGAGTATTTACTGGGTTAACACCCCAACAAATAAATTTAGGATATGCAAATTTTCAAATAGAAATAGACATTTTTATTTCCCTCCAAAGTTCATTATAAAAGCATCAATATGTTTTTAGTTTTCATTACTCGGGACCAGATAGGCTCTGTTGAAAACTCAAAGTGGGTCCCTTTTCTATTCACATTTATTACATTTCAAATTATTGTGCAGCATCAGTTAAACTTTAATTTAACCCTTTTGCACGATGGCAAATGAATTTCTGTTGCAGTGGAAAATGATTAGAAAGAAACTTATAGAAACATTTATGTTGTCATCAGTATAATATTGGAAATATTTCTGCACAAAGCTGTTTTCTGAAGTTGAAGTTTATAAAAAAATATTTCAGTGTGATGGGTCAGATTATGCTGTCTGCTTTGTGTATCATTTAAAGCAGCTATAGCATCTAAACTAGATTATGGTGAATTCCATGGGTAATGGAAGGACGCTTTTTTACAACAAAATAGGACTTTGTGCACTTGTCAATTCCTAAAAATTACTTATTTAAAAAAACTGACAATCACACCTTCATATTTTCTATTAAGTTATACTTCAAATATTGCATAGACCTGAAATGTTAGTTTCTTTTATCTAATTTCACATGAAAAACTTCAAAAATTTTAGTTCACTTAATTAGTTTAAAAAGCTAATTAACAAAAGTGATCAATTACAGATTAGGCTTATGTTAAAGAAAAAATAAATATCCAATAAAATAAAACACAATGAAAATTGTGTTGGAGATCGAGAGCATAGTAATACAAAACTTTTGTATTTTTGTATTTTTTACTTTTGTAACAAAAGTAAAAAAGTAACAATGTGGATAGCCAATCAGAAAAGCAAAAGTCTAAAGGACAATGCTGATTCGCTAATTGGTCTGGATGGGGAAATTCGCACTTGAGCATCTGGCTCTAGCGTGACGATTGAAGTTGAGGGTGCTGTAGGCAGAATCATTGTATTAGCTCGGTTTTTGCACCCTATATTATTAAAAATTTTAGCAATCTCCGGATTAATAGGAGGATGTATAAAAATTAGTAGCAGAATTGATGATAAAGATTGAAATGGGTTCAATTGATAGGTCTTTGTGGAGAGTGTTGTTTCTAATAAAATGTGGAGAATTAGTCAAATTCCTAATAACTTAATTTAGGAAAGCTTGAAGCTTTTCAAAATGGCATCTGGCTGCACAGCCCCAAACTTCTATTGCGTACAAAAGTTTTGTACGAATGGAGTTGTAAGTAAATTAATCTCTTATTAAAAATAGAAAGATACGGATATTTCAATAAAGTATAATTGATGACAATGCAACCTGTGGTTGCCTTTATGTTTTCTTTATGGGTTCTAAAATTGAGTTAGCATTCAGGAGTAATGCCAAGTTACTTTACATTCTCCGAATAGAGAATAGTTTCACCACAAAGATTGATAAGAGGAGGGTTGTGAGTCCTACAATGACCTTTAGGGGGAAAAAAAAGTTTTGCTTTATTGGTATTAATATCAAATCTCCAGTCGGTGAACCACTTCTGGAGGAGATAGACATAGTTTTGGAGATTATTGAAAGCTTTCATGTGATCTTTTTTATTTTTACAAGTAGAGATAATAGCAGTATCATCAGCAAACTTTGACAAGAGTGTCTCAGGATGGTCAGGAATGTAACACTTTAAATTATACAAAGTAGGTGAGATTTTACTACCCTGGAGCGTTCCTGCAATAATATGTTCTTTAGAAGAGAAGGAGTAACCTACTTTAACCTGAAAGGTACAACCACTAAGATAAGATGTAATTAGTTTAATGAGATTAGGGAGAAGTTGAGTTTAATCAATTTGTAATAAAGACCATCATGCCGCACCTTATCAAATGCTTTGCTGATGGGGGGAAAAATACCAAGGATTAACATCTATGTCAAAATATGTGCAAAATATTTATTGCTGGGAGGAAATGAAATTTACTATTTCTAATGTATTAACTGAATTATTGGCAGAAGAGGGGCAGATTAAATATTTAAATTCAGAAAAGAGTAATAACGAATCTTTGGTTATGAATGCTACCCCCAGAGTTGGAGAATCCTCAGGGAGGAATATGAAAATGAAGTTTATGTCTGTGGGAGGTCCGGACATTTGGCAAATCAATGCTGGAATAGGCATAAAAATCGAAATCAAAATGAAAACTTTTCTATAAAGGAAAATGAAAATTCTAAATTTAAACATAAAAATGAAAAATTTCGCTTTTATTGCACTGTTAACCCTGAGGGTTTGGAAACCAATCCAAGTACCGAAAGTAATGAGGAATGCGTCTTGGATACGGGAGTTACTGCCTATATTTGCGGAAATAAGGCTTTATTTTCCGAATTTAATGGGGTCCAAAACAGCAAAATAAAAGTAGCACTGGGAATATACAGAGCCAAATTGAGGGAATCCAGGGTTGCCACAGGCGACTAAAAAGCAACTATTTTCAGCATCAGGCGACTATGGCAACTATTTTCTTCGAAATTGGGCGAAAAAGCAACTAATTTTTCCAAGAAGCAACTATTAGGTGACTTTTTTTTTGCCTCTTTTGAAATTCTTTTATTCAAATGCACCAAAAAATATTTTTGAGAAAAAAAATTTTCTTTTATTTCACGGAAAATTGTGCCATAATTTTTCAAACTTTCATCTTGGCCCAAGCGACTGCCTACACTTCATATTGACCTTGAAGCAATTGCCAATGATAGGGGTTAGTTTGCGTTTTTCATGGGTGATTTGGTAGTCAACAAAGAAGCTGTGCCGTGTGCATGCGATATGCGCCTTTTCTCTTTATTTTTCTGTAACCCTTATCTTTTCTCTCGAACACTGGCAACCAATGGCAGTGGTGCTCGACCACAATACCCACGGTGTTGCACGGCGAAGGATTGCAACGATATGTCCGAAACATCCAATCATCACATAGACAGACATGTGTTTTTTTCTGTATTTTTGGAAAGTAAGAATTTTGTTTCCACTAAAATCCCTTCTTTCTTTTCAATGAAAAGTTTTGAAAGTAGCCTAGCCTGCCAACTTTTACAAACTACGAGTAAAATTTACGTATTTTTTCTGTTTTTCGCTCTTTAAAGGCTTGGTCTTGATTTTTTACGCATTTCAAATTACGATTGCATAGGCTTCGGAAAAAATTTCTAGTGCTCATTTACTATCACATTCTGCATCTTGGAGCTCAATAACTTTGAACTTACCATAATTTTTAATCTTTGTTACATTTCAACTTCTGTAGTACAAACTTGCACGGGTGTCATTTTGTCACGCCCACTTGAAAAATTCGGCCGAGAATAATATAATTTGTGTCAAAATTCTTGTAAGTTTTAGTGATCATACAAGTTAATTACAAGAATTAAATATTTCAGCCTAGTTAATAATCTAGTTTTAAAAAATATATTTTCCAAAAAAATTTTTTTTTTCTTTGCCATGTAATTTCAAATTGATTTTTTCAAATTTTTGATTATCTCTAGCAATTGTCTATTGGGTGATTTTTCCAATATTATAAAATAATTGTTAAATTTGTGAAAAAAAGTAAACTTAATGTTTTTGATATTGTCTCCTCTTGGTCTTAGAATTTCATTAATCAAGTAGCTCAATATTATACACGTATCTAAATAAGAGATCAGCTATTGTGTGTTTAAATCTCAAGTATGTTTATTTTCTATTAATAACCTTGCTCTTCTCTCTTATATTGCAATCTTTTTTTTTTACTTCACTCCTTATTCATTGATATTTTTAATCTTTGGTAGGTATGAAATACTTATTTCAGTTTAAAAAGTTAATGCTCGGAAACGTGTTTATTTCATATAAAAATGCAATTGCTTTTTTATAAATTACACTGTATTCATAGCAACAACTCTTTATGTAGAAATATAAGATCCGAATCTAATAAGTAAGTACCCATCACTGAACAAGTTAATTAAGACTTGTTTGTCATTGAGCCGTGGCTACTATTTAGGCTACTATTTTCGTGCTTTTATGCTACTAAAGCAACTATTTTTATTCCATTTCTTCTGTGGCAACCCTGGGAATCGGACGGGTAATCTTCATTCTTAAAGTTAAAGGAAAGAGAGGGAAATTCCCCTCGATGATGATTTTTATGCTCCGGGTTTAAGAAAGAACCTAATGTCCGGACCTTGCATAGACAAAAATGGTTCACAATTTTCTTGTTCGAATTCAGAAATTTCTGTTTTTAAAAGGGATATCTAAGATTTTAATGCATTAAAAAAAAGCAACTTGTAAAACAGTTTTCATATGTTAAAAGTACTGAAATTGTTTTTTTAAATCAAGTCAACGGACAAAAATGAAGCCCATTAAGTTTAGAAATTTGGCATAAGCAATTTTGCCACATTAATACAGAAACAATTGTCAAATCAGAAAATTGTGTTTTAGACTAGATATTAAACGTAAGAAAGTCACTAATTGTGATTCCTGTAAATTGGCTAAAAACTGCAGAGTGCCATTTAAATCAGTACAAGAAGTGCAGACAAAAGCACCATTAGACTTAATTCACATGGACTTGATGGGACCACTATCTCCATCTTTAGGGGGGGGGGGGGGTCGAAATATGTTTTTGTCTAATCGATGATTTTTTCCGTAAATCAGTGGTATGTTTTTTAAAATCTAAATTTATGTCATAATCAAAGATACGGCTAGAGCACAAAAAAAAAAAAGAAAAGGTGCGTCACATCATACAAATGATCGACATACCATCTACTTCTATTAGGTTATTTGAAAATTAGTAAACTTGGAATTTTAACAATTTATTACTTTTTTTTAAATTGAAATTTTAAAGTTGGTAGCGGAAGGAAAAATTTCTGACCTGATAATTTTGGTTACACAAAAAAAAAAAGTTCAGCTTAAACTATTTTAAAAAAATTTAGCACCTTAAAGAGGGCTCATTCAATGCATATTATGCAGTTTTAAAAAAAATAATAATTAAATTTTTCACTAAAAAAATATTTTATCTTGGTAACAGAAGCACAAAAATTTTTCAAAACACAAAATAGGGTAGACTGGGTATGGTTGAAATGATTTAGCTTATATCGTCCATAGAATAGCCGCTAATAAACTTAGCGATGAAGGGGATATGATAAATACAAGAGCATGATTCAGTCTAATAATGGGCAGAATAGTTTGATTTTGCAATGCTTCATTTTTAGTATAAAATGAAATTTAAAAAAGAATCTCATTTGTTTCAATCGTCCCCATATCAGGGGTGGTTGAAACAGTGATTGGGGTCAGTTGAAACATATGCCAAAAATAAGAAATTTAATATTTTAACATGTTTTATTCATTATTTATCTCATTAAAACTATTAAACAATCAAATAAAGGAAGATTTTCAAAAACAAAAAAAAACTTAACTCATGGCACTTAGACTAGAAAAATAATTGGAAAATGTACTAAAATTAAATATCTAATTATAAATTTTGGTTTTCAAATCAATCAGAGTCACAATTGTGACAAACATAACAACCCACCTTCTGTGCACTCTTCATGAGCCCACAGTTTACAATTTGTGCACTGTATCCATTTTTCTCCAGGTCTGCTCTCTGAATACTGCAACATACAAACAAGGCAAAAGCACTCCTCTTCCTCTGATGACGATTCCTGTTGTGTCTTCTTCCTATTTGTGGTTTTCCTTTTACCTTTACCCCCATCGAATCTTTTTTTAAGTTGTTTAGCTTTGGCGCACTTTAATTTGTCCCCATGCATCTTTCTTATCTCTTCCTTCTCTGGTGTATCTGTGTAAATTGTCGATTTCCGACCTCTGTTTGCTTTCTTTGGGCTTCAAACAAGCATAAATTAATCTGCCCTCTCAAAGTCTTTCTTATACGAACCCTCGGCATCTAGAAAACGAAAAAATTAAATAATACAGTTGAACCTCGTTATCACAACACCCTGCGTACTTTCTATAAAGTGTCGTCATAAGCGGAGCGACGTCTTAACCGGAGTTGCTTCAAAACACATAACTTAAATAGCATATAATGTAATAACGCATTTCACGGCTATATTGTTAGCACCATTATTTACATCTCCATTTGCCTTTTTAAATTAGATTCAATTACCGTCATTTTGTATTATTTAATAAGCCAAGGCAAAAACATTAAGAAAAGATAACTTACTTTTCATTTTGCACTAAAATATTCTCCAATAAATGTTTACTTACTTCTTGATTTACAATTTAAAATTTTTCTGTGTATTTTGTACAAAAAGGTATTATCTTCCTCTTTAGCTTCTTCAATCGAAGAAAGGTATTTTTATACGACATCAATGCAATGCTACGCATCTGATTTACTTGAAAGTTTCTCCCCCAACTGTAAAACCCTTTACTTTTGACCACTATCTGACTGGCCAGTGAAAGCAAATTCCTTCTTTTCGAACAAAGAGTTTAATATGATAGCACTCATTTTTAGAAGCTCATTTTCAATGACCATTCAACTTTAACATCAGTTGAATAGCCATAGTGATTCTCCCCTGCTCTGTCTTCCTAAATTCTTTCAGACTGAAAATTAAAATCTGTGTGTGTCCCTAGAGTTTCAGAAACAAAAGTCGAGTTTCAAAATTTATTCTTTCTTTCTCCTGGTCCCTTTTATCCTTTTCTGAAGTATTGCTGAGTAGAGATTTAATCCTACAAGCAATGCGAATGCAACTCGTGACTCATTTTTTGTGCCTGTCAATGTTGACAATTGTAAATTTCTTTCTGTACTTCAAATCTCTAATTCGGAGATATTCAAGGAAACCTGCAATGCAACTTTATCTTTCCACCTAGGGCCTGTGGTCATGTTTCCACCTGTCGCTTTCAAACCTACTGTGCAGGCCTTGCTGGCTCTCGATTGTTAGGTTTGAGGGGGCTCGAGATTTTCCCCAGGAGGTTGATAACACTTGTCACTAATCCATTTTCAAAAATTGCAAGACAGAGTCTTCGTGAAATCTTCATTATTTTACTGAAAGGTTCAAGTTAAAAAAATAAAATCAAGCCCGTTTTAGCAATTTAAAGTGTCATCATAAACAGAGTGGTACAATAAATTAGGGACAATAATGTCGTGAATTGCGGAGTTATTTAACATTAAAATTATGTGTTGCAAGTTCGGGACTTTGAAAAAGTGACATGACATCCGGAGTGATGTGTCATCCGGGTGTCGTGAAAACGAGGTTTGACTGTATATTGTTTCAACTGTACCCACATAAAATGGTTCAACTGTCCCCATCCCTACCATTCAGTACAAAACCGTTTCTATGAATGGTTACAATAATTTTATATTAAAACTAATGAGACTAGCATATTCAACAAGCTTCATTTCAAACAGAAAAAAGTACTCAATACTCTTACTTTAATAAAAGCCATAATAATTACAAAAATCTTTGAACAAAAATACTTTTGCTTATAAAAATACAATAGGGCCTCTTATAAACAACTTTTCTGACTGAAATCGACACAACAATGAGCCTCGTGTTCAGACTTGCTTTCGAGCTCGTTCATCTTGCACCCGTCACCATACTGCACACTGCGCAAGAGATATCAACCCTGTTTCAACCGTCCTTTGTTTCAAATTTACCCAGTCTACCTTACTTATTAAAAAGGTTGAATTTCTTTGAAATATGTCAGAAATACATGTATAAGACTTTTTATTAGACTTATTCATCAACTATTATATCGCTGGTTGTATTTATCTATCAGACTGGAACCTACGTCTCGTCAAGTGCTAGGACAGTCTCTAACTATCTTAGGTTCTGGTAACTGAAAGACAAGTTCAATTTGAGCAATTCATACACTACTTTCCTAGTAAGAATATTTAAAAAAATTTCTTAAATGAATCAAAAACTTAATAGAACACTTCAAGTGTAACAGTTAATCTATTTTTAAACTTTTATAAAATAGTTAACCAATTTTATAGGTTCAATTAAATTTAAGTTATTCAGCTGTACAAAGGCATGACATAAATGAGTAACTTTGAGCGCACTTTTTGAAACTTAAATTATGTCAAATTCAAAAAATATTTCCATTTTCAGAAAGTCCACTTATTTCTAAAGAAAATGATGTATTACAAGCGATCCAATGGTAAATAAATTTAAGTGCAATTTTGTCCTTTTGCTGGAATTGATCTAATACAAAATATATTTCTTTTTCAGTGGTACAAAAAACCTGATTTTGATTTATTTTCACCTTACTGGTTGCATAGAGAATCATATCCAGATCAACCATTTTATATATTGCATCCAGAAATTCTGTGGAATGCATGGGATTTCATCCAAACCAACACCTTGGTGCCTGTTGAGCCTAATCCTCCTTCTTCTGGATTCTTAGGTATATTTTTCTTTGTTTAAGTGTAAATTGGTCTTTATATTCATAGCTTTTAATGGAAATTTGATGAAATACTAAATTTATTCATATTAAAACAGTTGTATGCCATTAAAGTTTGCTGCTAATCCCTTATGACTGATTTAAAATTCTTGCTCATCCACAAACAAAGACTATAAGAGTAACAAGTGGTGCTTCTATTTTCATTTGCATACATGAAAACTAGTCAACTTTTTGCTCTTTTTGTAAGGAGAGATATTTTTCTTGCATAACTTCTAGAAGGATGTCGTAACATGTGCATCTCAATTAGGAGAAAGACGGTTAAAGTCCTATCGGGCAGTATAAATGGGTGCTTAAGTGATTTATGATCTAAATTGCATATTTTACAAAGCTGAATATTGTTTGTTTATGTGAATGTCAGAATATACACTTACCAGATTCAGTTATTTATTTTTGCATTTTACAAAAATAAGATGATTTCTATCTCTAAGTAGAAAATGTTTACACATATATGTATTGTGAGAGAGAATTGAAAATTTAATTTTCAATTTTATGTTTTGTTTTGAAAAATTTCATCTTGCAAATAATCTAAAAAACTGTAGGCAATGAGTAGAGAATAGGTCTAAATTCTTTGGTACAGTCGAACTTGGATAACTCAAAGTCCCAGGGGACCCCCTAAAATATTCGACTTATCCGAAGTTCAAGTTATCGAAGTTTCCTCCCATTCCTCGCCACTTAAGATGGGTCGACATGGTTTAAGTGGTTTGATATGGGTGCCATAATACTATAGTTGTACGCATTTCAATTTTTTGTTAGCTTATGTAAACAACAAAAGAAGAATGGGGTCAAAAAGCTTATTAAAAGTCACAATATTTGGCCTCTTACATATTCATTAGTATACATACCATGTAAATCTCATTTGAAAAAAGCAGTTAATTTTTGTTGTTTGAATTTTTTAAAGTTGTTGGCATTAACAAAGTCACCTAATTTTTGAACACAATTAAATAGGGTGTTGTCTGTACCTTCGGTGGTGTCCAGGTATTGTTGTAAGATGTGAACAGCGTCTTGTGCCTGCTTCCTTGTTGGAGGTGGAGGGATTTCAGCTTCCTCTTCATCCTCATCTCCTTCGGGCTCACCACAAATTGCATTCACTATTGCCTCGTCAGACAAGGGTTCTGACGTTGCAATGTTGTCATCGATGCTAATGAAATATTTTCCCCAGTCCATATCACACATGCCTTCAATGTTGTCATTGATGCACATGAAATCTTTTTAGCAGTCCATATCACCCATGCCTTCTAAGGGATCGCAATTGTTGTCTTTCGCTACATTGTCATTTGCACTGAAGAAACCACAGTTCTTGATCACCGTGTGAGAAACATCACTCTCCCAGGAGCGCAAAATGAGGCGCATGGCATCTAGCACATTAATTTTGTGCCCTATGCCATTCTTCACTTCCTCGATGGATTGGCGCACTAAGCGTTTCGATAGGCATGCTTCAGGCACTTGATGCTTCCTTGATCTGCAGGCTGAAGTTTTGCCGTTGTGTTGGCCGGCAGGAAGAGCACCTTAATCGGGGACAAGTTTGCGCTATCCCCGTAAGCAGTACAGTTATCCGCAAAGAGTAACACTTTCTGTTTTGGTTGAAAAACTTTGAATCCAGTTTCTGTATGTACATCTCAAACAAGTTCAAAGTCATCCAATCTTTTTGATTTGCATGGTACTCCACGGACAGTGATTTTATATTCTTTAAGCACCGGGGCTTCTTTGCCTTTCCAATGACCATCAAAGGCAGTGTTTCAGTCCCATTTTTGTTTGCCCCCACCAGAATTGTCAACCGTTCTTTGCTGAGCTTGCCACCAGAGCACTTCTCATTGCAAAACATCATTGTCTTGTTTGGCATGTATTTAAAAAAGACTACGGTTTCATCTAGGTGGAAAGCATCTTTGGGTTCATATAACTAGAAGCTGTGGCAAACTCTTCCTCCAGTTCTCGCATGTTTCATCTGAAACATCCTTTGCTTGTCCGTGTAGGGTGTGGAACAGGATCTTGTCCCTGGCTTTGAACTTGTCCAGCCATCCTGTACTGGCGTTGAATCCATCGACGTTCAGCAAGCGAGTGAAGTCCGTGGCTTTTTCTTTCAGTAACTCCGCTGAGGGGAATGTTCTTGCTTTGGTGGGTCTTGAACCCTTTCAGGAGTGCTGCTTCAACGTCAGGAAAAGCACACGCTCAAAAAGTCCGCACCCGATCTATGGCGGCTCAAAATCTTTTGTTTATCTTTCAAAATCATAGATAAAGTGTTTGGAAGTGTGCCATAGGTAGAAGCCACATCTTTCTCTTTCAACTGAGGATTTTTTTCAATCTCCAAAATAAGCTTTGCTTTTTATCTAAAGTAAGCATGATCAATTTCCGTTTAGACATTCAGGATACAAAATGCTGATGAATTCAACAAGTGCAATTCAAAGAACACAACAGCAACATCAGGGAGTCAAAGAGAGAAGAGCATCCAGCTGGGAATCCTTATCAGGAATGTGCAACTCTTTCTACACATATCCCAGAAGGACCCAATTTTCACAAAACAGGTGAAAACCTACTCAACCTCACAAAACAGGTGCTCTCCTCCCTGCAATCTCCAAAGTGAACCCTCCCCCAAGACAGTGACCATCTTGGAGTCTTTGTTCAGTCCCACTCCAACCTCCCCTTCCCTCCACAATCTCTTATCTGTTAACCCTCTTGGACAATGGATGGGAGGGGGTGAAGGGCATTCCAAGAATGTGACATAAGTGGATGCCATTGCAATTCACAGAAGGAAGACTTGAGTGGACTGGCATTCAAAGTTTTGAACTGAATCGTGTTTTTTACCGGGGAAATCTATCACAAAAACTTTGACTTAGAAGATGTTCACTTCGAGTTATCGAGACAGTTTTTTAAAGAAAAGTACAGAAATGATTCGGGACTTGATTAAAAGTTCTAGTTAGCGGAATGTTAGACTTATAGGAAGTCGAGTTATCGAAGTTCGACGGTATATAAGTCAGAATGAAATTCTGAAACAGTAAAATTTACATATTAAAATATAAATTATGTTTTTGCTTTTGAGTAACATTTGATATAAATATATATTCATTTATGTACAGGAATTGTCACTTTGCTTCACTTATGCAACTCCGTTGATATCTACGAATATGTGCCATCGATGAGACTGACTAAGCGTTGTCATTATTTTGATGTTCATGAAGATATAGGATGCACACTTGGAGATTGGCATCCCTTAGCTTCAGAAAAACTTATTTCTCTTTTTTTGAATGAAGGTACTGATAAAGACATTTTTGTTACTGGAAAAATTGTTCTCTCGGGTTTTAGTAAACAGAATTGCTAAAAGATTGTAATTTTTTAAATCACTTTATTTACTTATTTAATGTTATATTTTTTTTAATTTTATGAAACCTACATACATTCACAAAAATGTCAAATTTTTAAAATTAAATTTTAGATATTCATCATTAAAGTTATTGGGTTAAAACAGAAAAAAAATCTACTCTTGTTGCATTGCTATAAAGTTTAAACATCTGGTCATTTTGCTTTTGTGCAATATTTTATGATATTATGAAAATTCATCATTAGAATATTTTACATTCTGAGAAGTTTTGTTGTGAGGAAATGTTGCACTGCTTTTGAAGTATTATTTAGCTGACCTTGTATAGTTACTCTTTTGTATATCATACCATTACTCTTAGTTTTTCAGTTTTCTTTATTATTTTACTGGATATGGCTATTTTTCAATTCAGCTAATAAATTCATATGTCTTTGTTTTTCATAAATGTTAGAGACTAATTTATTATGCAAGATTATTTCATATTTTATCTCTTTATGTATTTAAATTTTAATGTATGTGTATACTTATATTTATTGAAAGATATATTGTTAGTTGACCTTTTCTTCATTTGTCTGCCCCCTATTTATACCATTGAAAATATATTTTGGTTGTTAGATAGTGGTGAGCTTAGCTACTATTTCTACAATTAAAATCTTATATAGCTTAAAAGTTTTCTTACTTCTTTGACATTTTACTTCATTGTGTTGTTTCTTGTGCCAAATATACATAAAAACCAAGTACTCATTTTTGACAAATTGTTTCATATAAAATCATTTAAGTTTTTTATGTTTTCAAGAAATGAATTATATTCATGTGTAGTGTTCATTTTTCTTAATTTATTGGATATTTATTTTTGTTTTTATTTAGATTTCATGAAAACAATTTTGAATGTAAATTGTATGTTTTTAGCCGGTCTATTTATTATTTGGGTAGTTTTTATTAAATCAAGGCTTCCAACATTGATCTCCTTTAGGTATTGAATTACCAAAAATTGTTTATTGTAATGATGATTTGTTTTGAGTGAAAAAAATGCATTACAGTAAAGACACAATAGTCTGCATCTCATTTAGCAAAGTTCAATTTAATCTAGGGTGGTTGAAATAATGTAACTTCTTTTTTTTCCAATTGCAAGCCTGAAAGTTTGCCAGCGGCCGGCTGTGCAATGTGTTATTTTTATGTTTTTTCTTTTCTTTTATTTTTGGAAATGCTGCTTTTTTCTCTTTACCTGTTATTGTTTGGTCTAGTCCATTTTGCTTTGAAGAAAGGATTTAGCTTCTGACAACACTTCTGATTTGAAAGTGGAAAAATTAAAGCCATATTCTTGCTAACAAATACTATGATCCTTCTTTGTCCTATTATCAGGGAGTAATTAATGATCTTAAGTAATGATAAACATGCTTGTATATATTACAGAAGATACATCTTCACTCAATGTATCAAAAAAATTCACATTTAAGATATTTGCTTGCTAATGAACAACTGGTATAACATCCTCACTACTAAAGGCACCAAAATTTGTAAAGAAAGGAAGAAATGAGACATGTTGAGTTTAGACGTTTTTAAACTACAAACCGTGAAAAAAACATAGCAGGTAATTGTGTTTCAGAAACATTTTCGTAAAAAAAAAGAGGATGAAATTAGCAATATGCAGTAATTCACCTGGTTACTAATGAATAAATTAAAGAAGATTCAAATGATGAGAAAATGAGAAGATTATTTTGCTAGAAGAAGCTACATCAGCATAAAATGTTGCCCTTCACAGCATCAAGCATTATGCAGATTCTTTACTACATGAAGTTCTTTTTTTTTTCCTGAAAATCTTGCTAGACAATGCTGCAAGAAAGATAATTTATGCACAGAAATAAGTGGATTGTTTTTCAAAATTAATTTGAGTAATATGATATTATTTGAAAAACAATTTATACTTATGATTCAGTGTTACTTTTTCCTAACTGAAATTGATTTTGTCTTTGATTTTATGTGTTGTAGTACACAACAAGCAAAATATCTGATTAGTCAAAGTTTACATTGATCTGAGTTCGTGCTGATCCCAATTAACTCTGATTATTAAGACTCTACTGTATAAATTAAGTATATTCATCTTGAGATTTTCAATAAATACAGTATTTTTTGTAATTTGTTGAAATGAGAAACAATGAAAGAAAAGTCTTAATTCCATTTCTATACATTAAGTAAAGAGCTTTTAGAGGCTTCAAATATTTCAGATTTGAGCATTGTATATATTTTTTTCTGAATTTACTAACTCATGAAAGTTAAAAAAAAACTAATAATAGTAATAAAACGTGTTACAGCACTTTGCTGCAAAATTATAAGTTTGATTTTCAATGGTATTTTCGAAATAATAATAATAATAATGAATGTAAACTTGGAAATGTGATAAATTTTTAGTGATATGTATTGTACTATCTAACAATTTCTGTGCATTTTAGTTTTTTTAATTCTTAAACAAGTTTTGCAATTGCAAATCACTCAAGGGTGAATATTAGGAAAAGTGAGTTTGAGTCCCAGCAAAATTTCTGAAACATTTTCTATTAAATACCAAAGAAATATATTTTTAATAGTGTTAACTTCGTTTTACATTCAATCCATGGCAAAATTTCCAAGCTGTTACTGTAATTTATGGCAAAAAAAGCTTTTTATTTCTTCAATATCAGATCAGTAACGTGTCCCAGTTACGAATCGCAATCTTTAAAAAGAATCCTGTGCATTATAAAACATTGTGAGAAAAACAACTACTAGCGGAAACAATGTATTTTATGTTCATTTAGAATAATTGACTTTTATGTTTTCGAAAATGTAAATATACATCGCAAAAAGACAAAATCTATTCTTGTCCCATGTTTTCATATCAGATCGGTTACACTGACTTCCGAGATATTATTTCTGGTCAAAAAGGACTTTTTTTTTGCGCCAACTAACTACGTATGCTAGGACCCCCTTTTTGTGAAGTGCAGATACCAGTTGAAAGTTTGAACTTCAGTTCAACAGAATTACAGGTAAGATTTTTTCAATCTTTATTTTACTGTGTCTACCAAATGAAAGATCAGTTTGGTAACGCATGTTAAACCCAAATTAATGGCTTTGCTGGTCATTTTAAGGATGGACCTTTACATTATGCAGTACCAGGAGACCCACCTAACATACTATGTAGATTGAAACAGAGGCTCCATCCTCTATTGCTCACTGCCAGCCACTTAGGGATAAATCTTGATGCAGAAAACACACCTGAATGTCCAGGGAAGAAAAAAAGCACTTGAAAAAGGGCAGCTTTTCCCATGCAAACTCATGGCTGGCTAACTGAGACACCAATTCACTCAATTCTGTAAACTCTTGCTGTGGCAAAAGACTGATATACCGATCTGGCGTGTGGTCGGCTGCAAACATGTTAAAAAATAAAATTAAACAAAAAAAGCCAAAAATTTGCAATTTTTTTTAAAAATTAACTATTAATTAAAAATGTTTTTTTTCCCAGCAACTAAGCTCATTGGCTTATTATAGCTACACCAGGCATACCTGGTTAAGTAGTAGTTAAACTTCAGTGTAGAATAAGTGGTTTCAATCAAGGTCCAAGGTTAAAAAGCATTATATATTGGGTGAGCATCTATTGTTAGACAGGTGGACAAAAAAAACTCAGAAAATACCACTATTTACCCATACATCTCTGATTTCTGTCAACTTTTAGAACATCTTTAGCATTACGAGAAAGTACGCTGCCTTTCATGTGGGTTGTTGAGTAAAATAACAAATGAGTACTACCTTGGCCATTTAGGCAAAAGTTGTTCCTGAATTCTTCAATTTCCAAACATTTTCAAAGGCCATTTGTGCTATGGTTTCAAGTCCTATTCTTAAAAGTCTTCAGGATTGCCATTCAGCATGTAGTGCAAATGCTGAACTTTATAGAACAATGACTTAAATTTTATTTACATGGCTTGGCTTACCATATACATAGTTTCATTGTATATTCAAAACATGAGATATGAGTAAATCACTCAAAATACATGTGTCAACTTCGAGACTTGTTTCCTATGCACCACATCCTTATTTTTCTTGTTAAGGTTCGCCCTCTCCCCTCTTGCCCAATCCATTTCATCATCAAGCTTTCCAATTCTTTGGATTTTAATGTTCATAAATCAAAGTTGTCCGCTCTCCAATGTAAGATTTTGTCTCAAAACTCATCTGACAGTCATATGTACTGGTAAATAAACTTAATGACAGATTTCTTTTCTCAGACAGATAAACAATGACAAAAGCTTTTTCTGAGCTCCTCTTCTTTCATATGACACATATCTATCCCTATCCAAATTTCATGTGCTACCAAACCATATGTTGGCATATTTCAACCAATTATTTTTATTGATGATTACTTCCTTTGAAAGGTCTGTTTTTACAACATATATTTTAGATGAAGGAATCGTTTTGCTCTGTATCTTAAGTAGGAAAAATTTAATTCAGAGAATCCCATATTTTATAACTAGTTTGTTTGGATACACTTTCTTAAAGTTGTTTTAGTGCATAATACAATAGAACCTCAAACCATCATTCCTGCATCTATTGCTTTCCCTTTATATCATCTTGTTTTAATATTTTAACAGTATTGTCTTGTTTTATACTAGCCTGCTTTCATCATCTTCCTGCAGGGTGCGTAGCGGTTTTAAAAGTGCTTAATAGTGCTTGTTTTTGTATTTGATTTTAAAAGCTTGTAAAAGTGCTTATTTTTCATCCATGTTTGTAGGAAGTTCTTATTTCCTCTTATGCAAAACGATATTTTTTCATTCGACCGCCGAATGTCGCCATGAATTCTGCTAGAAGCGAAGAAGGATGGTTGCTGGGTTTGACCATACCTGTTGTAATACAATTAAACAGCAGATTGAGTGTCGGCCGTTTTACTACCTACCAACTGAATCCCCTACTCAACAGACTCTGATGCAGGCAAGCACGCGTTTATATATGCCTTGTCATTTACATAGTGAGGCACGCTGGGAAGCTTACGTTAAGCACCACCCAGCCACGTGCCAACGGACGCAAGTAATAAATTTGCATAATCTTTCATACAGCACTGCCGCCTAGCGAGCAAACGTTACCTAGTAATTTATGCATCGCTAGGAATAATTAAATAAATATAAAAATAAAATGAAAGTAAATTAATAATATATACGATATGTTTTTAAATAGTTGATTAAATAATAATAATGAGTGATAAGAAAATGAGAGACAGCAGATAGGCTGCGCAACTTCTATCAAATTACTCGTAACCCGGAGCGCGTAATTTTAATTGCGGAAAAAAATCAAGTAAAATCTATAAAAATCGATATGCAAAAATATTTTTGCATGTCCATTTTTCTTTCGGCTTTTTTTAGATGAAGAGTGAGTAGGGAAACGGTGCTCGCTCACATTGACGCCCGTTTCCATTCCTGAGCTTCTCGGTTGTAGCGACAGATAGGCGGCTCTGAACGGAACTGATTTCTTTTGTGAACAATATGTAGATTCAATGCACAAAGATTTCTTTAAGGATATAATTAACTTGATGTTTTAATAAGGTCGGAAATAGGAGGGTTTTTTTTTTAATACTTTGGCGTAAAAAGGTTTCGTTTTTGCAACCGTGACTTTTGGTAAAGCCTTCGTGTTCGCGATTAAGAATTTTTCTTAGATTTTATTTTGAATTAAAATAATAAAAAATAGTATTTTCATAGTTAATTTGTTATAGCATTACTGCATTCCCTATACTGTCCATGTAATCAATATTGCGAAAAATTCGCGAATCTGACATTCGGCCAAGAATTAATCACTTGGTTTTTGGCTTTTAACTATGGGATTTTTTGATTCTTCATCAGATTTTTATAGAATCAATTTTTAATTGCATTGAAACAAATTTCTTGCCGTAAAAGGTTTACTTTTCATTGGTGGCTTGTAAAATAAAGAATTGAGCTCTTTGTCAGAAACAAGTTTTTTCTTTATATTATGCAAGTATGTAATTACATTTTTTATTTATTATTATTTTTTTGCTGTTATGTTGTAATTTAAATTTTATGTTACTTGTATTGAGAAGTTTTAGTGGAAGCTTTAGTGGTTAGTTTATTGTGCATAGCTTAAAATGATCTCTTTTTGAGTGCTTAAAAATTTTTTTTTGAGTGCTTAAAAAGGGCTTAAAAGTGCTTATTTTTCATTGAAAGAATTTGCTACACACTCTGTCCTGTATATATTTTTTGAAATTAATAGCCTCGGCAGGAACGATTGATTCAAATTCTAATTACTGTGTATATTTTGTGTGAATTTTTTTTTATTGCTTATTGTTGGTAAAACCTTTTTTTTTTTTGTACTTAAAAATTGTATTTACAGCTCTAGCTTGCTATGTCACATTACAACAATATCATCATTAACAAAAAAACATTGTTATGAATTATAGTTGTAAACTGAAATCTTTACAGGTTTCAGTATTTTTGAGTGTTTCTGTTAGTAATTTACAAATATGTCCATGTTATTTAAGAATCTCTAACCATCTTGCGGTTCATGACACCAAATACCTTAAGTCCAATTAACATGCAACTCTAGAACTATAACTGCAGAGTGGTTAATGTGATATTTTTGCTAGAATCATATTTCAATGTGCTTATGTTCATTTACTAATGTTTCACGTATTTTTTAATGTAGAGTTATGTATTGCTATGTCAGATAATGCTAGTTTTCAGGTATTACTTATGTATAAAGTTTCATTTGCATGAAAACGGTCAATTTCATGTCCTCTCTATAGTGTATGAATGTTTTATGACTAATGCATAGTTTTAAAGATAGTGTTTTTCAGCATGCAATTTCAAAATGAAATAGAAATAAAGTTTCTGATTTGTATTTTTTATGCACTTTATATAGCTTATTTGTATTAAAATGTCATTCCCACAGATGTCATCACAGCTCTCTAAAAATAAACAAAAAATATTTCTTCAGAAACAAGTATTAAGGTTATAAATTAATTTTTATATTTAGAATATTGAAATGCAAGATTCTGAAAATCCATTTTAATTTCTTTTAAACATATGGCCACAGGACTATTTTAAAAACTTGTCTAGAAGTAAATTGCATCAATATGTCACTACATAAGGTATGCTGTTGATATTTTCTTACAAGTGTAAAAATATTTTCATTATTGAGAATAATACCTTCACCTTGGCTCTTAATGTACATGCATCTCGTAATGTTCTATATTGTTTCAAAATGAAAAAAGAAAAAAAAAAAAAAAAAAAACAATCGATTTTCTATAGTTGTGTGCTCTTAAATATGTAACGTATTTTTATATATTTACTATTTATTGAATTTTTTTTTTTTTGTTATTTTATGTTTTTGATAGCATGATTTTCCTTTTTTCCATTCATGCATAACAAAATGGTAGCAGAGTGTGGTTTAATGAAGTAATGGTTGCTATATAGTAAAATAAATAATAAAATGGTTGCTAAAGAATTTGACATACATCACAAGGCAAGTACATTTGTCCTCCAACCTCCTTCCCTGTTAGCACCATATTAAGGATGCCCTCCCCAGGCGAGAGGGAGTGGGATCCACGGATTTTACATGCACGTATCCTCAAGTGTACATGGTCAACAAGTATTGAAACGGATGCTGATGTGGGGGAGGGGGGTGTAAAAGATGTGAGCCAAGTGAAGATGCAAACTCACCTACAGAAGCTTGGAATCATTTCTCCCGCTGTGTGAAAGAAGGGATCTGTTAATATATTCTCACGAATGGAATAATATTTTTCTTATTGACAATAATAACTTCTACTTTGATTTTAACGTACACGCATCTTGTGATGTTATATATTGTTTTAATATATAAAGATAAAATGGATTTTCGTTAGTTGTGTGCTCTTAGATATGTTTTATGTAATATATTTTTTATATATTTATTATTTTATTTTTTTGTTTTTGATAACATGATTTGCCATTTTTCGATTCACACACAACATATGCCTATCACATTCATTATGGTGTAAAATTTTTTATTGATAAAATATTGATAGATTTAGATTTATACCTGACAAGACAACACAATTTCAGCAAGTTTTTATCATCTACTTATTCAAACTTTACTACAGAAATTTATTTGAATGTATGAAATGAGGTAACGTTTTTGCATGTGCCTTTCCTCAAGACCTTTTTAAGAGTACAATAAAATAAAGCAGTGTCTAAAATGGGTTTAGTTAGGAATTACTTTCTTGTTTGAAAAATATGTATATGATTGATCTCAGAAATCAATTAGGTTCAACTACCATTTCAAAATTTTAATGTATTTGTCATTCCTTCACAAATTTGTAGCATGAAAACAATGATTCTTAAGCATTAAACATTCAAGCACTGTCTTCAATTTGATTTTAAATGCATTTGTGTGTTTCTTTTAATGTTATTTTGATCTGATTTGTTTATGTAAAATTTTTATACTTTTCTCCTCTTTAAGTTTTCCAAACTTTGGAGTCTCAAAATGGCTTTTCACAAGAATGACCCATAAGTGTAGTTCCCCAAAAATGAAGTTGATCCCTATTTCATATTGAAAGTATTTATTCAGTTTGAGGCTAATTATTGTAAGAGTGTTTATTTTGCATTAAGCTGTCAAATTTGAGGGCATGTAGTTATTATAATGAAGTCAACTCTTCATATTCTGCAGTAATCTCCTTTATTTTATTTGTTTAATTATTTTTACTTTTACCTCAATTTCTGCTAACAAGTGCATATGATTTTGCTATTGAAGATTACAAAATGATGTTTGATCCAAAAATAATCTTAATATTTACTCATATATTATTTACCTTTTAAATATATTTTCTAATGAACAAATTCATTTAAAAAAAACTAATAGAACAACATCTCAAAATCCAAATTAATTAAGTTACTACTTCAGTAGTTACTAAAAAATTTTGAGGATGTCATTTTTGTAAGCATGAATCAGGAAGAAAGTCATTGTTTTTATTATTGATCTGTGTTTAAGTTCTTTTCAACTTTAGTTCTAGTCTTTCATTTTCAAAGACAAAATTTTATCTAGTGCTTTAAAGCTCATGTTACATTTTAAAAAATTACATGTGTACAATTGTGATACTATACCCTTTTTGTTTATAAACTGCTGTGTGTAGTGTTCTGTCAGTTTTCTTAATTTTGTGTGTGTGTAAATAAATTTAATATATTTGTTACTGGTTTTGTCTCAAACCATCAGTGCTTCTATGTTACAGTGAAATACTAGGGAGCAGCATATGACCAACTTCGACTCTGCCTTCTAGAATTTAAAAACTCCATTCAAAATCCTTGGTGGGCCATCGATCTAAGACCGCTAAAAACCGATTCAGGCTATTGTGAAACAAAACTCAGTAGTTCATTGGACCAGTGACTTGAGATACATGTTTCATGTTTAACTTTTAAACATACCAGTCACATTGTCTGTAGACCAGTACATATTTATCCTTATTGGTCTGAAGAACATGTAACTTTTTTCTGGATTTCTAACCCTGCTAGGAAGAAAAAAAGCCCTGCACATGAATCAAATTCATGACTAGAAACGGTTATCTTTGTGCAGGAAAATAAATAAGTACAGTAAAATAAATGGTTTAAAAGCATGTTATTAATTGAAAAAGGACTTCTTGTAACCAGGGCTGTGGAGTCATTTGGGAAAAGGATAGACTCCAACTCCTGTTACAAATATATATTAGGGATGTAATAAATATTCAGACTTTTTAAGTGACTCCGACACTTCTACTCCAAATTAGTCGGACTCTAACTCCTCTACGCCACCATCAGCTCGAGTTTGACTCCACAGCCCTGCTTGTAACCTTGGAACTCATCTAATTTTTACAAATTTTCTGTTTTAATACTAAACCTAGCAGAGTGGTCAAATGACCGATTTTGTGACTTAAATAAAAATTGTTAAATTCAAGATTTCCATTTTTCATGAACTTATTACATGACTTTTTGTTTAGTATATATACTTTAATGTGTAGCTACTCAAGTAGCTATCAAGTTCAAGAAAAATATCGACCTGGAATTTAACAATTTTGCTTAAAGTCTCAAAAGTGATCATTTGACCGCTCTGGTAGGTTTAGTGTTAATAACGTTGATTTTATCATTATGAATTAAAATTATTTGAAATAGTTACTGTAAATCTTATGAGCATGGCCCATAAAAGGTCTGGGTTTTTACTTTTATTAACAATTCCAAAATACTTGCTTACGTAAATTTAGCTTTCTTGAGGACTAGGTTGTTGAATAATGTTTTTAATTTTACATGACTAGTCAAATTGTTTAACAAGAAACAGACAAAGATAGCATACATTTCGTTCTTAAATAGGTCCAGAGCTACTATCAACTCTAATTACTGTATTATTTTCTCTGTTTTCATAGACTGTAGTGTTTGCTGATCTTTCTGTTGAGTTTGTTCTGTGCGAAATAGATTTACAATCAAACCACCAAACTGAAGTTGATCTAGGATATGGCGGGTCACCAGAATCAACCTGAAAAGATAATTTATTTTTTTAAGTTGGCTGGTTATCTTTGAAAAAGCTTTTTATTTAAAACCATCACAATTTCATCTAATATATATATTTTTAAATTTTTGACTGCATAAAATTTGGTCGTCCGAGGGTTGCTGCTAAGTTTTTTCGACCTGTGTTCCAAGGACACATACATCATACATCCCTGTAAATTCAGGTCCTTTTCAGAAAAAATGAGGCAAAATTAGAAAAGTGATAAAAAGTTTTGAATATTATGACTGAATTCTATGTTGTATATTGCTTGTTTATTTGAATTTAAAATTTATATTGGTTTATTTGAAATGTAAAATTTTGAAGGTCAAGTTAACGATTCCCGCTGATACGTCCTACTTTTCGATTTCGGGGTATTTGAAACGCTATAGTGCGTCATCGGCAACCCCGAGTCCTTTAATATTTCAGTGATACCCACGGTGTTATAACCTATTTCATTAAAATTGCTTCTACTCAAAATAATTAGGAGGGGAAAAAAGAGTAAAAATTAAACTTTATATATTAATTAAATTTAATTTCATTCATTTTTTTCATTTCTCACCTACAAATTTTTTGTTAAGTTTTTTTATTTGTTTTTAGACACAAACAACACCTACAAGAATTATACATTTAAATGAAGATCAATGAATACAAGTGCGGCTTGTACAGATTCCCTACAAACTCTTTGAAGGGAAAATGCAATTTCCAAGGTCCTAGATCATCGATAGTTAACCTAAGAGTACCGACCCCTAGAGGAGTAGCAATCTGACCAGAATATAAAGAAGCGTAATTCTATTAAATAAAGTATCTTAAATTATGTTCAAGTGTTAAAAAATTTAGTGGTGTACAAATAAAAATCTGTGGTGATGGAGTCACAAGGCTTTTTAAGTATATTTTCAGCTTTTAAAGGGGTCGCAACACTAAAATAAGTTTGAGAAACTATGGCTTAGATTTACAAAGTACTCTTTGAAACTCCTTAAATTACCGCGAATCAAAATTTACAAAACGTCCATGCATTGAGCTAAATAAACTTAATTTAACTCGATGCTTCTACAACGCAGGCATGCAATCACTGCAGTTGTAGTTAAAAGAAATTGCATAATTTTTTAATTCTGCTGTTTCTTTTCCACCACATCGTGCTTCGGGAAGATTAGAGATGTAAAATTCTTTTGGGAAATATTCATAATATTTTCATAAAGGAGAATCCAAAATTTATTTACATCATTACAGATTTTAAATACGAATAAGTAACTTCAAATATTACATTTTACAGAATAAGCAATAACCTATTATTATTTAAAGGGAAAAAAAAACTAAAAAAAATTTTTTTAGTTACAAGTTTGAGTGTCTTATAAAACTATTATCAGAAAGAATCACAGGCGTAAATAGGGTTGGTGAAAGGGGGGGGGGGGTCACCCTAAAAATGCACAGACTAAACACCAATAAGAAGTGGAAAAAGAATTTAAAATTTACCAGTCGCAAATTTACGTGTTATTAAAGATAGAGTTAGTGGTTCTTTCAGGCATCTCTCGGGGGAGAGGCACTTCCCCCTCGGATAAAGTCAAATACCCCCCCCCCCCCCGGGGAGAAAATTCAGATCACAATTTAAAAAAAAAAGAAAGAAAAGAGAGATTACACTTTTAAGACTTCAGTTTCAGAAACACTTTCGGGCAAAAGACATCGAGCACTCACTAGCGACACCAAAAGTAACCTAAAAGATATGCCTTTTTTTTTTTTTGAAAAAAAGTCGTCAGGGTGGCGTAGTGGTAAGGCGCAGGTCTCGTACGCCCAAGATCGCAAGTTCAAACCTGGCCCAAGTTGGTGGATTTTCAAGGTGCAGAAAATCGTCTGCGTCCATGTCGTATGATTATGCGGCGTGTAAAAGATCCCTTGAGTAGACATTTGGCTTGGATGCTCTTGTCTAAATTAAATTTCTAGTGCAGTCTGCATCAATGAGCGCTCAGCTGCCGCCATCTAGGGGAAACTGAGCGTCCAAATTCAACAACAATGGCATCCGCCGATAGTGGTGCTACGTGAAAGAATGGATGCTAATTTCCGGGGAATGCACTAGGTTTGCAAAGATTAGTGACTATACGCAGCCCCATTAGAGAGAGAGATTTTGAAAAAAATTGCTGTGGGAGAGTAACCAAACTCCTTTCTGCTTCCTCTAACATCACCAAAGAATTCTGAAACTCTATTATTAGGAAGATATCAAAAAGTTTTCGGGGGAGAACCCTCGAACCCCTGCCTCCAGAGCTAGCCTAAAAATTTAGTCCAGTCAATAGGTATAAAAAAAAAGGGCTTACCTTGCAAAAGGTGGGGTAGAAGATTTTTTTTTTTTAAATAGTATAAATTGGTGCCAACATGAAAAAACTGATTTATCCAACATGAAAAGACCCCGGGAGAACTTTTGGCGGCCGAAAAACCACCAAAATTTAGGACTTTTTGTCGTTTTTTTGATATATCCCAGAAAGGGGTTGAATTTAGAGAGAAATTTTCAATGTAAAATTTATAGAACACTAAATTTCCTACAACTTTCATCCTTACAACTTTTTTGTAGTACAAAAAGTAAGTTGGCTACAACCGTTTCAAAATGGGCAATTTTTCACAACTTCGTAAGAAAAGCATTAACTCCTTATAAATAATGCATGTGAAATATTAAAATTTGACTAGAATCTATATTTTCTGATAGTTTATCAACTTTTTATTTTCTTGAGACCCCTTTCGCCCCACCCCTGCGGTTACGTACAGGCAATTCTGGCTCGTCGTCAAACTCCAATAGCGGATGATATACAATATTGTGAAACTGGGAATGATGCACAGAATTTATTTACAGCATATAATTGATACATTCTACTGTTACGTTTTACTAACAAAAAAAGCGATACAACTTTTTTTGTAGCATGAATAGCAAAAGTGTTACAGCTTCTTAAAGTTCGGCATTTTTACCTAACTTAAAAAAATAATTTAAAGAGATAGGTGTCTGAAATCTTATTTAATAATGGAGAAACAGTAGAGGCAAGTAGCCACTTGTCTGACCTTGAGAAACGATGCCTACTTCGTAGCTGATAAAAAGCAAACTGACCCCCACCCCCTCTTTTCAAAACAAATATCTCCCCCGACTGGATTTGATAAAATTGCGGGAGTGGCTTTCACAACACACTCCCTTTTCAGAGATAAACACCGTAATGTCTTTAAACAGTGGCATAGTTGGAGGGACAGATGTCAACTGTCATTTGGCCCAAGAAGTTGGTATGGAAATAGTCACAAAAATGGTCAGTTACGGCAATTTTAACGATGTGACTTACAAAAGGAAACACAAGGTGGTAACCCTAGCATCTGTTGTAAATAGTTTTAAAGTAGGAACGCTTAAAGTAACAGCTGTCGATCCATTTACACTTTTCCAAAGATTGTGCCTTTCGAAACAGTCTGATGAAGACTTGAAGGTGTTTTTATCATACGAACTTGCACCCTATCCAATGTCGCTTTTCTCGGAAGAAGGTATGCGAAAAGGCAATAAGTCGTCTTTATATAAGGCTTTCACACCAAACCAGAGCAATGAAATTATAGAGGGGAAACGCTAGTTATTGTGGATGGGGGATATCTCCTACATAAAGTAATTTGGCCTCACAATGCTACCTTTGCTACCATATCTCAGAGTTATTCTTCCTTTCTAAACAGGCATTATGGATCTCAAGTT
The DNA here is from genome assembly GCA_038502835.1 of Octonoba sinensis. NCBI lineage: Eukaryota > Metazoa > Arthropoda > Arachnida > Araneae > Uloboridae > Octonoba > Octonoba sinensis. Next base: position 148,861,670 of record CM076598.1, read on the forward strand.
TTAGTTGTATTTGATGGTTATTCTACACTCACTGGCACTAAAAGTTTTGAACGATTATGGAGAATGAGGGTGCACTGTTCCATAAAGTAATATTTGAAGGCAACATGACCAATCAAATCCCCCAAGAAAGATTTTTGGCAAATGATGAAAAAAAGAGTCGTCTGATTTAACTGCTAAGCACACATTTTGATTAGTGTGGCATTTAAGTCAAGCTGGCCCAAGAAGATGCCGACTCGCTACTTGTTAACACTGCCCTTTCAAAAGCGAAGGTAATTGAAAAAGTTATTATAGTTGGAGAGGATATTGATCTCTTAGGTGTTGATGACAGCTTTAGGACAGTCCTTCAGCAACTTGTTTTATTTAAAACCTGGAAGGGGGAGTGCTGGTGATTTGCTTTGCTCGACTAAATCATAAAAGTTCAACCCCAGCAGGGTTCTATTCCTCCATGCATTTAGTGGATGCGATACGACGTCGGCTATCTTTGGCCAAGGCAAGATTAAATTGTGCAACATTATAAACAAATTTCCTGAAATGAAAGGAGTCATTAACGTATTTGTGGATCACTCAGCCGTCAAATTTTGAAAGCACTATACACAAGCGAAATTAATTATTCCTCCGAATCCTTGGACGATTTAAGATTTAATCTTTTTGCAAAATCAGTGTTCAGCAGAAAAATTAATCTTGCTCGACTACCTCCTACGTGCGATGCTGGGCGCTATCATTTCTATCGGTGCTACACCAAATTCAAAGTTGGGTAGGCAACGACCTCAATCCGTGCAATGGGGTTGGGAACACAGAAAGGATTGTCTGATGCCTGTTGAAACAAAAAGCGATTCAGCTCCTCAGACTCTTCTGAAGAACATGTCTTGCACCTGTAAGAAACGTTGTAGTGGCGCCTGTTCTTGTCGAAAGGCAGGTTTGAAATGCTCTAGTGTGTGTAAAATTGCAGTGGCAAGAATTGTGAAAATGTTGCCGAAATTTCATCTTTGGAAGACGCTGCAGAAGATGATGACTTGCTCCAAGGGGTTATGGAATCACCACAGCACGGAGAGGAAAAGCTTGAGGACGACAGCTTCCTTCTACCTCCTATAAGTTCTGAACCTGACGAACCCGGGCCTTCTAAGCGGATTCGAAAAAGATAAAAATGATTTTATGTTTTGATGTAATTTTTATTAACTTGTTTCAAGGCTTAATTTCCCTGTAATTTACAAATATACATGGTCATCATCAATATTAATACTATAGTGATTATTGTTAAGTAATTAGTTGAATTGCAATATTTATACACTGATACAGTCAGTTTTTGTTTTTATTTACATTTATGCTCAAATATTGCTTTTTTTTTGTTAGTAAAAAGTAGAATATATCAATTATATGCTGTAAATAAATTATGCGCATCATTTCAGTTACACAATATTGTACATCATCCGTTATTGGAGTCTGACGACGAGCCAGAATTGCCTGTACGTGGCCGTGGGGGGTGGGGGGGGGGAGGGCGAAAGGGGTATCAAGAAAATAAAATGTTGATAAACTATCAGAAAATATATTCGAGTCAAATTTTAATATTTCACATGCATTATTTATAAGGAGTTAATGCTTTTCTTACGAAGTTGTGAAAAATTGTCCATTTTGAAACGGCTGTAGCCAACTTACTTTTTGTACTACAAAAAAGTTGTACGGATGAAAGTTGTAGGAAATTTTGTGCTCTATAAATTTTACATTGAAAATTTCTCTCTAAATTCAACCATTTCTGAAATATTCGAAAAAACGACAAAAAGTCCTAAATTTTGGTGTTTTGGCCGCCAAAAGTTCTCCCGGGATCTTTCATGTTGGCACCAATCTATACTATTTTAAAAAAAAATCTTCTACCCCACCTTTTGCAAGGTAAAATGTATATATTGACTGTACTAATTATAGTTGTAAGACCAGTTACAAAAATTTAATTTGAAGTAGCCCCAAAAACCTACTTCTCTAACTTCACCAAAGATCTAAAACTGCACCTACTGTATATAGTATCAAGAATCTATCTTATATGAAAAAAAATTCATATCATTTCTAGTCATATATATGTATATATAAAGGGTATGATTTTGAAGCATACACAGCCCCTCCTAATTCTTAACATGTCCCCCCCCCCCCCCTCCCGAGCAAAAGTTCTGAAAGAAACACTGGATATACTTTCCGCTTATAACTAATATATTTATCTTTTTTTATGTGCATACTTATAAGCTGCAAAATTTCGGATGATGATGTGTGATTTCGTGACTCTTCATTAGTTTCAGATGGAGATTCGTCCTCTTTGCGGTTTTTTTTTTTGAAAAATGTAAAAAATGTGGCTTGACCTTAGCGTTTAGTTTCTTTACCTTCACTCATTTTAAATGAGCGCAATAGCTACCCTGTAAGAAATTGACAATTTGCCAATACCCTGCTGGGAAAAAGTAACTGAAATACAGAGATCTATTTTAGAAACATTTTGCAGTACAAGCTACAAGGAAAACAAAAAAAAAATTTTTTTAAGCCAACAAAAGCATGAGGATTTTTCCAAGCCCACATCCCGATTAACTTGACATAATTTTCGCCAAGTTGAGAAAGAAAAAATGAATGAACAAATAAGTAAATATCCAATGGGGGTTTGAACCCTCCCCCCCTGGTTACGACTATGGAAAAAATATGAATTTTTCTTACACGCAATTCTGCTAATTTTTTATCCACAATTTAAGTGAAAATGTGGTTTTAAGATCATAAGTTTTTGAGTCGACATTTGAATTCAATTTTTACTATTGCCCATTTACGAATATTTGTAGAAATTAGTGCTAGAATAATTTTAAAATAAAGAGAACTAAGCTTATAAATTTAGTTTTTTAAAAACTTCTTATTACAATAGAAATATAAGAAAAATACTATGTTTCTGCAAATTTTATAGAATGAAATTATTCATAAAAATGCAAATCCATTTTTTTAAGGATTATTTTCGTAATTTGTAAACATATATCTTTTTTTTGTTATGTAGAATTAAAAAAACGAAAAATATTTCACTTTCGAACCTATGTTTCTTAATTAAAACTTTTTAAGACTTTTCACGGTGTTCTCTATAGCACAGCATTTACTCAAATGCAAAAAATCTTTGTCCTTGTTCAAAGAAAATTATCCTAAATGAAACCATCGTTATAAGGGGTGAATGAACCCAGAAACTTATAGTATTTGGCTAGCACTTACTGCTTTCACCTTTTTAAAAAATTTTTTAACATCAACAGGCAAAAATATTTATTTCTGTTAATTTCAACCCCCCTCACCAACTCTGCCATTATTTCCTTACTGTGAGTTAGAAAATGTATTAGAAACATTTTATCTGATTTTTAACCAAAATAAGACAGGAAACTATTTGAAAAAAGACGGATCTTGCATACGTGACTACAAAATGCAGTATGCTTAGTATGATTTTAGAAAGGTAGAAATTGATTTAATCTTTTTCAAAGTGTTTAAAATACAAGGTGCTACTGCATATTCTTTGTGCTTCGTTGTGTTACTGTAATTAAGTCGTTACAATTTTTTGGCTTAATTTTTTTCAAAATGTTTGGTATGCTACACTAGACACATACTCACTATGTCATCTTACCTTAAAACTTATATCGTTAAACCTGTAATACTTGTCTCCTTTAAAGAAGTATGTCCTACTATTTTCCCACTGAAATGCAGCATCAATACTATTTGGTAGTCCATTCCAGTTCCTGATTGGTCGAGGATATTTGTCACTAACTGGGGGATCACTGTTGCTATCGTAGCGCCAGTATTCATCACCTAAAAAAAAATCACGAACATTGTTATCAAAAAAAAAAAAAAAAATAAAAAAAGAAATTAAAGTAGGGTCAGTTGGGGTAATTGTAAACATGGGGTAATTGTAAACAAGCTTCATAACTAAACTTGTGGTGATTTTGAAAACTTAATTGCGGGTGAGTGGTGAACTGCTAACATGTGGAAGACGTTGAAAAAGTTTCGTATGTTTTGAAACAGCTGTAGAAGCGTTACCATTGTTTGAAAATGACATGGCGAAAAAAGTTGTTTAACAAAATTTAGTGATCTTACATTTTCCTCTCCAGCTCATCTACAAAAGCGATGTAAGCGGTTTCAACCATTTTTATTTGTCAAACGGAATGGTGCTAAAAACATTTAGTTATGAATTTAATAATCCCTGTTATTTTTCATGTACAAGTTAGGTGTTTACAATTACCCCAGCAATTTCGGACTCTGGGGTAATTGTAAACACTTAAATTTATCCTATTTCCAATATTTTGGGGGGACAATAAGCTCTATATTTTGATGTAAACTATACTTTTGTGTCTATTTTATATAACTGTTGTTGTTGTTGCTAATGCCACTTGGAAATCCAAGCAACCCTTGCAGGGCGGCCATGAATTAAGGAAGCTCCTACTGATTATTATTTAGCTCCGCTGAAATGAAGTACACTTGTCTCAGAGGGGCTTAATGATTTTGAACCAGCTCCCAGACGAGAGATCGTCGCCTAGGTTGGTCCCTCATAGGAAATTATTTCTAAATTGGTGGACTATTTGAAGCGACGATGTATTTTACAGGTACAGTTCCCTTTAGCGCCCTCGGTCTCAGAGTAATCAGTCGCGGGAAGTCGTCACCCTCCAAGCGTTCACCACGGCCAGTTGTGCTTCACTTTCAGTGTTCTGTGGGATCCAAGCTAAACCCACTGATCCACTGCGGGGCAAATTTTACATAAGTTTGTTGCATTACTTGATTTTTTGCAAGATATTTCTCGTTAAATGATCTCAGCCCACTCATAACATAACTCAGCGGACCACATACGGCCTGTTGGCAGCAGATTGAGAAACATTGTTCTCGAACTTCTTAAGACTTCGAGCAGACTGTGTATAAAACAATTTTCCATTTGCATCAACCTTATTCGAAAATAAATCGCTGTTTACAATTACCCCAGATCTCTGGGGTAATTGTAAACACACTGGGGTAATTGTAAACACGAGTTCATTCGCTAACAAATAGCCATAAAGTCAAAATTTTTGTACACATTTACTCACAAGAAGTACAGTAGTGGCTACAATGCTCACAATTTTATCTCTGAATTCATTCAAGAGGTAGGGAAGGATCAAAAGTTAAAACATTGAAAAAGCGTTTACAATTACCCCAACTGACCCTACTTCTGTATGAATATAGTAGTAAGGTTTTACCCTTTCAGACGGAATTTTCAAAAAAGCGCATTAATTCACTGTTAAAAATGAGAAAATATACCTGCTTATTTTTTAAAAGTAATTTTGACTTCAAAATGAGCAATCGCCTTTCTCAGTTTTTAGTGCCGATGCTTACTTGGAAATTGTAGTTACAGAAAGGGTAAGTATTAACTGCAATAAATTAAAAGTTTTATAGAGAAATTTACGTTCATAATTAATACAGGGCTTTTTTTAATGATTACTTCTGCGGAACAATAATATTTGAATTAAAAACCGCGCGGGACTTCAGAACGACTCAAGAATGTGAGTAGTTTGTTCGTCTCTTCAGAGCAAGAATACAAGATGAATAATTCGTCGGATTCGGATTGGAGGCAGTAAAATAAGAAAACGGAATGGACCGGAGGATAATTAACGCTCTTCTGGATTGGGTTTTGAGGAAATTTGGCACCAGTATCTGGTACGTTGAATATTATAGATGCAGCGCTCGTTAAAGTTAGTGTCCAGTATACCGGATACCATGTTAAATAAACATTTAAATAAGCCGTTTTCGCATCAAAAATTCTAATTTTGTAGTCATTTATAGCTGATATTTTCAATAATGTTGTTCTAAAGGATTAGGATTTCATTACAGGGCTATACGATTCTTTGAAATCTCGGCCTGTTTTCTCTCTTGAACCGTCAATATCAAGCTTTATATCTTTTATTTTCACCCTCCTTTTTCTGTATAAAAACAAATTTACTTCTGAGAATTTCTTATTTTTAGGTTTGTCAACGATCTTCCATATATTGGGTTATTCTATTGATTTCATTTCCTCTTCCATAGCTTGGGTCAATTTTTTTTTCTTTTCAGAATTTATACATCTTGATAAGTCTTTGGAATATCTTCTAAAGTGACTTCTTTTCTGTGGATGATCGTCTAACCCAGTGATTCCCAAAGTGGTCTATATCGACCCCCAGGGGTTGACGACAACCTGCAAGGGGTTCATGTCAAGTGAAAAAAAATTGGGGGTCCATGAAATGAAAATGGATGTCAACGATAGTGGATCTCATATAAGCTAATGACTGCAAAATTTTTAAGCACTAACCGAAGAACTTTAGGTACAGATTAGAAACGGATATTCTGGCTTCAAAAAACTTACCTGTTACTTATCCCGTATTATGGAATATCGCGAGAAAGTTTTTAATTGCTTTTCCATCTTTATACCTTATGGAAAGGGGTTTCAGCGCAGTTGCCAATCTCCTAACAAAAAAAAAAAAAAAAAAAAAGGAAGCAGACTGGACATCATTAATCGAGGAGATTTGAGATTAAATCTAACTAAATTGATGATAAATATTGATACATAATTTATTATTAAAGCATCAGGTTCATCCCTCCCACTAAAGGCATTTATTTATTGCTTAGTTATTTTATATAACAGATACTAAATTTAAATTTGATTCATTTTAATTTGAATTTAATTAATAAATGTATAAAATTAACATGTGTGTTTTTCTACAGTTAGAAATTTAAATCTTTCACAGCGAGTAGCACTATACAAGCTGTCAAAAATACATTTGAAGTTTCTGAGTTTACGAAAAAGCATTATCAGGTAAACAGGTCGAAACCGCAGTCTACCCCAAACCGAAAACATAGCAAGGGGTTTACGAGACAAAAAAGTTTGGGAACGACTGGTCTAACCCTTCGATCTAGTAACGGTCGTTCAATTTCTTCTACGTCTTCATTTCTTCCTTGTTTAATAGTTTCTTTTGATATCATGTGGACTTCCTCTTTTTAGAACATTATCTTTCGGGTCTGGTCTGTCATTCCATTTTGATTATCTTCATTATCGTCATCATCATTGCGAATACTATTTACCAATGATTCTTTATTCACTACTGATAAAGAATCATTGGTAATGGTATGATAGGTAGTTTTGGGTATCCACTATCCTTTTCTTTGTTTGTAAAACGCCAATATCGTCCTCCCTGCAATTTGAAGAATAAATATCATTTCCGTGCGATAAATATTTGCAAAAACTGCGTCAACATTTTAAGCATTCGCTTTCATGCTTTTGACAATCACTTATGTCGAATTGTTATCTAGTCAAGTTGTTCTAAATTATAATCACAATCATTTTGCTTTAAGTATCCCATTTCATTATCTCTAAAAATTACATCTCTACTCTTTTTGGTTTTGTTTTCTTCCAAATCATAAATCCGATACGCTTGGCGATCTTTGGAATATCCTATGAACACAGCTGGTCTTGCTCTAACATCGAATTTCTTTTTATTCACTCTATCCGCTTTGAATCCAAATACTTGCAGATGTCGCACTGTTAATTTCTTATTACTCCATAATTCCGTCGGAGTTTTCTCTCTTTTTGCGGTTGGCGGCAAATTATTCAAATACACTGCTGTCCAGACTGCTTCTGCCCAAAAACATAAAGGTAGACCTGCATCAATTAACAAAGGTCTTGCTATGTAAATAATAGTGCTTTTTGCTCTTTCAGCTACTCCATTACTCCGTGGGGAATAAGCTGTAGCTCTTTCAACTTTGATACCTTTTCTTTCGTACTATTCAAGTAATGTTTCATATATGAATTCGGTTCCCATTAACTCATCGACTTTATTTCACTGTTTCATTTATCCTTTCAATGAAATCTAACTATTTTTCTCCATACGTCATTCTTTCTTGCTACAAATTCGACAAATTATCTCCTACTAAATTCACCAATAATCAACAACATATACAGTCGCACTCCTTTATAGCGAATTAAAGGTCATAACTAAAGGCCCCTTGTTTTACCGCGTATTATTCGTTATTTTCCATAACGAAATTACGGTAATAACGAAAGTTTCATCGGGTCCCTTCGATTTCATAATAAACAAGCGCGACTGTATTTACTTCCATTTAAAGATTAAAGATTCATAGGTCTAGATAAATCAACATGTGAGCTGTGAGGAATTTGTTTCGATTTCTCTTCGGGGGGGGGGGGGGGGTTACTTAAATTGCGACCTAGTTAATTTACTTTAAATGCATGCTTCACCTTTTATATTTTTAATTCCTCTGACGAGATTTCTTTTCTCCATTTTGCCTAAATATTTATAATTCATGTGTCCTAATCCTTTATGCCAAATCTTTTTAGTTATTTCTTCTGTTTTATGACATTTTTCATTAATATTTTCCCTCACATCAAGTTTGATAAAAAATGCATCATCTTCAAGTGTTCCTCTGGAGATTATTTCTCCACTCTATTTTTCATAAATAGTAGCACCCTTCTCATCCAAAACAACCTTTTTTCTTATTTATTTTCACCAGATACTATTATAAAAACAACACTAAGTTGAATTTTCGAGTGGGACTAGGTGCGTTAGCTTTTTCAAGGGACGACTGTTCAATCTAAATAATAGTTTTGTTTAAGAGTACAGTTTTAAGAAAAGCAGTTTTTTTTCCTCCGAAAGAATGAGAGTTTGTGCATTTATTTTTATCATTAGAGACGAAGTTAAGATGCTTTGCTTAACTTTTGTCCCACAATCATTAATTGATCTAAGATCAAGAAGTACCTTTGAAGAAGTATGTTTTCCCATTTCCACTCCATACAAAAGCTGCATCAATCATATCTGGAATCCCTTCAAAACCTTTGGAAAGTAGTTTTGGGTATCCACTATCTTTTTCTTTGTTTGTAAAACGCCAATATCGTCCTCCCTGCAATTTGAAGAATAAATATCATTTCCTTGCGATAAATATTTGCAAAAACTGCGTCAACATTTTTAGCATTCGGATATTTGGAATGAAAGTAGACAAATGTTAATTTTAGATTTAGAAAAAAGTAATGTTTGAATATTTAAGACTACGATCGAAATTAGTTTTAAATAGAGCTGAAGAATAGCTAAGTGAGCATACGATGAAGAAAGATCTTTCAAAAGATACACAATTAGCCGGCCGAAATATAAGGTGGCATGAATAAAAGTTGAGCAATTAATATTTTGGTCTCGTTTTGTGACTAATGAAGTATTTTCTGCATAATCTCAGCTTTTACTATTTTTGCTCTCCAGTTAACTGGTTGAAAATAAATATAATTTAATGTGAAGATAGTCAAGACTGGCTGCAGTCATGGAAAATAAATATGTGGGGACGCTTATAGATACGAACATAAGAAATAAAAAAGTGGAAGAACGCTTGTATTAAAATTTTTTAATAAACTCCAGACGCGTGTTCCGGCGTTCCCCTCGATTACATCACTGAAGCTACACTGTTAAAAATGGATACTCAAAAATGAGGAAAAGTATTCAATTTTGAGTAGTTTCCCAATTCACTATAGCTCCGAGTAACGAAGTCTCAATTTTGAAAAGCACAAATACTCATTATTTTGAGTACATTCTGGATATCAAACGCTAGTACATATTGTTTCTAATATAAACAGGTTTATAAATTAAAAATGAGCACTTTTGATTTCAATTAAGTGAATTATGTGTATTACATATAAGTGCAACTACTTTTAGTTTATTGTTATTTTACTATCAGCTGAATGTTTTGTAAGTCATTTAAGACATATTTGAGTAAAGTGGGTTAATCTTTGGCTCAGTCTCAATTTTGAAAAACACAAGTACTCATTATTTTGGGTACATTCTGGACACCAAATTACACTGTGCAACACGAAAAATGTCTGTTTCTTATGTATTTTTGGCTGAAAATTACGAATCTGCAATTATTTTTTTGCCTATCACGTACCATTTTCCTAAAATTCCACAGTTTAGCTTTTTACGTATTTTCTGGATAAATGTGCATATTTTCGTAATTTATCGACTTAATTTATTATAAATTATATCTTTCTCATTGACAGTGAAATCGTTGCCATTCTAGCGCCCTTTTTAAAGAACTTGGGTGACTTTAGCGACATTTTTGGCAACAAAAGCTTTATTTACTTCTCAAAGTTTCGAGTCTTTTACAAGAAAGAAAAATAGTATGCTGCTGTGATGTGAATGTACTATTTCAAGCATTAGGACATGAGCACAATTCAGCAGAGTGGCGCTTGTTTATCAGTGCTCCTCCATCTAAGTTTTTTTTCCCTATTCATTCCTATAGCATATTCTGCAAACACAAAGGAAATTTCAAAATTTTGAGTAGCAAAAACATATCAAATGAGCCACTTGTAAATCTACAATGCGCCTTTCTTCCACAATTGCACATTAAACTTGGTTTATCGAAATGTTTGTAAAAGCTCTGGACAGAGATGGAGGGGCTTTCTTGCATCTCAGGAACAAATTCAAAAATTTAAGTGGGGCAAAAGTAAGAAAGGATTTTTATTGGCCCACAACTTAAGGAAGTCCTTTCATGATGGAGAGTATGAAAACAAACAGTCAGAAGCCGAAAAATCCGCCTGGCTGGCCTTTAAATCAGTGTGCTCACGTTTCCTTTAAATGAGAAAGCTGAAAACTACGAAAATCTTGTTGGTGACATGATAAAATGCTTTTCTATTAATGGTTGCTATATTTCATTAAAACTACAATTTTTGGACTCCCATATAAACTTCTTTTCTCAAAACTTTGGCGCAATTAATGATGAGTATAAGTTAAGGCTTCATCAGGACATCTCTGTGTTTGAAAAGCGTTTCAGCGGTCGATAGAATGGAAGCATACGAATTGAATATTGCTAATCTGTTATCAGGGCACACCAGCAGATGCGCACAACATAAAACGGCCATAAAAATCATTTTAGTGTTTGTGTTTTCAATAAGTAAGCCTCAGTTACATTCTTCTATAACCAAATTGTATAAATATGAGAAGTGGGTCTCCAGCAAAAACGGTACGTGATGGACCAGTTTGGTTTGGATATTTGAATAAAGCACCTTTTGTTTATATAGAATCACATAGTTTCATCTAAAGGACAAAAAAAAAAAAAAAAGTTCAAATTTGTTGCACAGTGTTATTAGTCTTAAATACAAACAAACATGTTTAGAAATTAAAAATTATCGCTTTTGTTTTCAATTAAGACATTGGTTCAAGAACGTTTTTAACAAACCATTATGAGAATAGAGACAAAAAGTGAAGTAAAAACAAAATGTTTTTACAAAAGCAGCAAAACATTTACTGAAATTCACTTTTCCCTCATAGGCACTATTTTTTATCAATATTTAAGAGATATTTATGATGTTAAATAAATGTTGAAAATCTTCTTTCAACACTATAAAGGAGAAAAAAAATCTAACCACCGCAACTAACATAAAAAAAGATAACACCAAAAATTGTGTTTTATGGATTTATGCCGAAAAGCTCCTAGGTAGAATCCCGGAACATCTTCCCCCGAATGTTACCGAAGATGATCACTAAAGACGTTTTTTTAGGACTTTAATTTTGAAAATTTTCCAGAGGAGGACCAAGGACCTCCTCCTCTTTTTCAAATGTCACCAAATTCAGTCTAAACTTGCGTCTCTAAAGAGCTTTCAGAGAGAAGCCCTCCCCCTCGGCCATGAACTTCTCTTTACTCTAATGGCACTGAAGATAGCCTAAATTTGACATTAATTTCGAGAAGAATTTTGGGAGAAACCCTCTCTCCCTCCCCAACCTCCTCCTTTTCCTTTTTAGGATTTCAATTTGAAAAAGTGTCCGGGAGAGGACCCCTGGATTCCCCCTCCTCCTTCTCCTGTGATCGAAGTCAACAAAATCGATCCAATATATGCTTTTAAGATTTTCATTTTCAAAATTTTCTGACGAACCAAAAACCCATCTTTTGACTTCTTCAGAGACAACCTAATATGAGTTTTTAAGGCTTCAATTTGGAAGAATCAGTGGCGTTGAGTCCCCGAGTCCCCCTCCCTCCTTCCCTCTCAGCGAACGCCCCCGAGTTCCTCTAACCCCAAATTTTGCAAAGGTATAGCCTAACGTCACACGGCAGGAACTATAAAGCAAACGTTACTTCTACTTCGTTCTGTTGGCAACCTCGAGCGCAAATTTTCGATCCGGAGTTTCCTACAGATTTGCCTCCGGTTTCTCGGACGGTTACTCATAACGAGCTACCATTTTCTAATCTGTATCCTCGTGTTGGGTATTTGTTTACATTTTTGATATTTGGTATTTCGTTCAAACAAATAAGTTTCTGCATTCAGAGGCGCTCTCATGCAAGGTTACGGAAGGTCACTATGAACTCCCAACACTTGTAACTATTCCGCAAATTCTGACTGACCATGGTAAATTTGACCATTTGGTATAACAATAGTTTTTCTTTTTCCCCCCTCCTACATGTTTGTACTTATTATACAGGTACGTTATTGACTAACAACTATATAGTTGTCAATAGCAGTTGCAACTTATCAAATTTCATTTTATGTATATAAAGGTAAGTGTCCACTTGAGAGAAAATCTCAAAAGAAAGTCTCCCCCCCCCCCGAGATTAGTTCCGAAGTGTTATTGTCCATTTGAGATCACTTGCGCTCTTGAGACAACTGTTGGAGACTCGACAAGCGCTGCAGTCTCGAGATCAGGAAATTTTGTGTATACTTGAGAGTTTACCCTCAAGTCTCAGTCAATTCTGTGACTTGGTTGATAGAGTTTAGATTTAATTTTTCACTTTTTTCTAAATGGATTTACGCCAAAGTAAAAAAAAAAAGGCGTGCTGGGTAAGTAAATGGGTGGCTCGACGAAATGTATTGGTAGTTTTTCCAATACTTGGTGAACGAGTTGCGGTGGGAAGATGCACTACAGTTTAAGAATTTCATCAGGATGTCTGCAGTTCAATTTGAAGTGCTTTTAAATTTGGTAAAACACCTGATTGTAAAACAAGATACAAAGTTACGTGATACGATTCCAGTCCAGGATAAAATAATGGTCACAGTTTGTTTTCTGGCTTCAGGTAAGCACTTTAAAGCGAATATACAAATATTTTTATCTTAAACCTCTTATTTTTTTTATATTGAAAGGAATTTTCAGCAGATACTTCTTGCAGTTTGCAATATCTTTTTCGCACTCCACCTTCTACAATAGGAATAATAGTTCCCGAAGTGTGTAAAGCCGTCTATGATAATTTAAAGGAAGAATATTTTAAGGTTATGTCTAAATTAAAAAAAAAAAACAACTTTCATTATAGAAGTATAATAACGGAAACAGTAAAAATTGAGGTTTACATCTATAGATTAGTAGTATTTAAATTTAATAATAAAAACTAGAATTATTAAATAAAAAGTCTCCGCTCTTCAAACAATGACGGAAGACTGGTGACTAAGTCTCGTGAGCAACAATGAACATATCCACTGCGAACTGCGACTTTCCGTATTGCGGTGCTTGCAGAGCCTTTGCCGATTTTCACCAAACTGACGAAGATTCAGTTCGCAATGTAGCCACCCCCGAATGTAAACATTAGTCGGAGAACAACACAGCAACCCCGTGAATTGCGCCGCCATTATAGTTTCGCCTTCGTACGTCTGCTTAAATCCTTGAATTACAATTGCCAAGGTTGTAATAATTCACACATTCATTATTGCAATGTATTTAACTTATTATCACAAACAACATCATGGCAACAAATACATCGCAGTATGTATTTTATTATTATGATGTTGTTTTCAATACTTAAATGACTTATTTTTATTAAATATTGTTTCAAAAAATACATAAAAAGCATAAAACATCATAGAAACTTTCTTATACTGTGCAAAATGTGTATAAAATCTGACTGTATACCATGAGAAATTAGACAGTTTGGAGTCGCAGTCATTTTCATGCAACATTTTTTAGATTCGCACCAAACGAACTAAATCTATTTGCGCCTGTATAACTATTTTTTTTTTAGTTAAAAGGCGAAAATTAATAGAAAAATAAATATGAAAATAGCTATTTCTGAATTGATGAAATAAACGAACTTCCAAAATTTTTTTGTTATTTTTCTTTGTTGTGATGCTTTTTTTTATAAAGCTATAATACAGTTGATTTTTTTCCGTTAAATGTTCAAATTTGTTAAACTTTATTTTTATTTGTTATTATTATTTTGAATTACCGCACGCAAGTGATCATTATAACGAAAACACAATGAAATCATCAATATATGATAATAAAAGCAAACATTTAACAAGTTTTAGCAGTTTGATATTTTTATTGAGTCGATCATCCATTGAAAATACAAATAATACTAATCGACTCAACGCTAAATAAGACATAAAATGTTTAACCTAGTAAAAAATCATTTGTTCAAAAACCAACACTAAGAAATCACAAAAACATTGTACATATGTTATTCTGGGGCAAAAAGAAACTTATTTATCGACTCATAAAATTGTGAGCTTCAGGATGCAAGTAATAAAATTTTTACGTATTAAAAATGTAGATTAAATGATTAAAATAAAATAGCTGTTGAATAATAACGATAATAATTCCTTTATTGAACTTACGGGTAGTTCCTGGCATTAGTTTACTAATTTGAGCTTTGTTAAGAAGCATCCATTTAGTATTTAATAATATACCCTGTGCCAGAATAAGCCTAGCAAATTGGACAGCCTTACACTTCTACGCAACAGAAAAATCTGTTCTAAGGGGTAATAATTGAATAATAATTTAACTAAATAACATATTTTAGTAATCTGCACAACAACCACCTACAAAAAAATGGTCAACTATATTTTTCTCAATAACGATCATACTATTCATATTCTCAATCTATTTCTACCGTACAATGTAGCGAAAGTTCGTATGTAATAGATACCAGATCTCTTATGTTAATAAATTTCAATTTTTATTTCTTTTTAAAATCTTGCTTAACAAAACACCTCCTGCATAATTCATTATCTTGTTAACCATCCGAGTCGAAACCTAAAGCTAAAAAAATACTCTCTTTGAAAATGTTAATTTTACAACTAAAAATCACAGTTCATAATTTGCTAAACGCTTTTCAGTTAGTTGCGAGCAGCCATGTTGTTTATATCTGTTTATATCACGTGATTTCCGCCTTCCGCCTTGGCTGCTAAGGATTGGCGAAAAATTTTTGGTGTTAGAAAAATTTTTGGTGAAAGGGATCGAGCCAAAGTCTCTGCAAGCACCGCAATACGGAAAGTGGCGGGCTCTGTCATCATAATGGGGGATTTCAATTTCCCGGGCATAGACTGGAATAGTTTTTACACTAGCAATGGTAGAGAAGAAGATTTTTTGAAAGTGATTGGTGACTGTTTTTTGGATTAAGTTGTTATCCAGGGGACTAGGCATGCTATTTTGGATCTATTGATCTATTGTTTTTGTGATGTCGGAAGTTATGTTCGGGGGTTGAGTTATAGGGGAACATATTCGAGATAGTGATCACAATACTATTAGTGTTTGGACCAGCTTCGATGCTTGCAAAGGTGAAAATTTCATATTTGTACCTAACTACAGAAATGTTGATTAGTTGCACTTAACCAGGGTTTGAAAGAAGTTTTTTCGTCTGGGTTGGAGATTAGTGAAGCTGATCTTCAGTAGGAAGAGTTTAAGAGGAAACTGGAGAAAACAGTGAAGGATTATTATGTTCCTTTTAGCAAAAAAAAAGGATTTTACTAAAATGTGGACCACGTGGTTCTCTAGGCAGATGATAGAAGCTCTCAATTATAAGCAAGCCGCTTTTCGGCGACTTAAAAAGACTGATTGCCATGCTGAGAGGATTTTGTATTATGAGGCTAGGACGGTTAGGGTGGTTCGAAAAAACTTTTTTTAAAATTTCAGATCGCTAGAGTGCACAGAAGTTGCCATTGGTATAGACGTGTAAAAAGCACTAATTATTATTTTATTATAAATTAGTCTTCCCGTCGCGCAATGCCATCGAACGTAGCAAAATTTTGTGAAAAACCTTAATTTTTCATAATTTTTTTAATCACAACAGATAGTTTTAATTGCGTTCCTATACCATGAATTAACTACTAAAAGTATGTAAAATCAATGTATATGCACTCGTTATACATTTGTTTATTTTCTTTTGGTCGCGCAACATAGTACAAAATGAGTAAAATTAGTAGTTTTTTCAAAATTTCAAAGTTTGCCTGTTTATTACATTTTAATCAGACGACTTTTAGAGATGCTACAGTTCAATTCTATTAGAATAATATATTAAAAATCCAAGGGTATAAGATAAACTTTGATATTCAAGTGGAATTCCGTCGCGCAGTTTCGTCAAAAACAGCAGAGTAGCCTACCTGCTGGACAGAGAGACGAGGCATACGTAACGTATGCCAGCCATGCGCTCTCAGCCGGTAACAGCCATTATCGGTGTCTGGCAATTTTGCTGTTTGACAATGTTTCCTTTCTGATAATTTAGAAATTTCCTAATAGTAAATATATTTTTTTTTTTTCAATATTCATTTGTTCATGCAGCTCTTCGCTCATTTTTTTTACAAAACGACCCAGAGCTCACCACGGGGGGTATACTTTATAAATGGAGTATAGATGCTTTCCCATGCCATACACATGGCAGTTTAAAGGTGCGTTAATCTAGTGACCAAAGCTTCAAGTAAAGTGTGTGGACACAGTTCCAGAGACGGCTATATTAGAACCACATTACTGTCAAGCTCAGCGATGCCAACTTTCTCGCACAAATCCGAATTTCGATGTAAATCGATTGATAAAGGAAACATAAAGAGAGAGAAAGCGAAATAAATTTGTATATATTGTAAATAACACACCATACATTGGATGGTCGGTTGGGCAGGGTGTGTGTGGAGCTCGAAGTGCAGCCACCTCCCCTTGGTGAGCTGTGGGTCGTTTTGTGAACAAAATGAGCGAAGAGCTGCATGAACTAATGAATATTAAAACAAAAAAAATTACCAAATATTTACTATTAGAAAAATTCTAAATTATATGAAAGGAAACATTGTCAAATAGCAACATTGTCAGACAACGATAATGGCTGTTACCGGCTGAGAGCGCATTGCTAGCATTCGTTACGTACGCCTCGTCTCTCTGTCCAGGTAGACTCGACGAAATTGCACGACGGAATTCTACTTGAATATCAAAGTTTATCTCATACGCTTGGATATTTAGTATATTATTCTAATAGAATTGAACTATAGTATCTCTAAAAGTTGTCTGATTAAAATGTAATAAACAGTCAAACTTTGAAATTTTGAAAAAACTACTAATTTTACTCATTTTGTACTATGTTGCGCGACCAAAAGATAATAAAGAAATGTATAATAAGTGCATATATAGATTTTACATACTTTCAGTAGCTAATTTATGGTATAGGAACGCAATTAAAACCATCTGTTGTATTTAAAAATATTATGAAAAATTAAGGTTTTTCACAAATTTTTGCTAACTTCGATATTATTGCGCGACCGGAAGACTAATTTATAACAAAATAATAATTAGTGCTTTTTACACGTCTATACTAATGGAAACTTTTGTGCACTATAGTGATCTGAAATAAAAAAAAAGTTTTTTTCGAACCACCCTACTGGACATACTCTCAAGTATTTGGTACGGAGTAAGAAAAGGGAATTGGAACAAAAGCTTGCAGATAACATCGAAAGGAATCCTAAGACATTTTGTTTCTTATGTTAATTCAGGGAAAGCTCATCACACTCAGGTAGGCCCACTAGTGGACGAGAACGAGAATTTAATTCAAAATGATGGGGATATTACTGATATTCTAAATATTTTTTTCCAGGGTATTTAACAGAAACTGTATTTCAACAGTGACATTAAGTGAGACGCAAGCTAATACAACTTGATGATTTTGTATTTTCCAGGGATGATGTGTGTCATTTGAAAAAGATTAAAACAAATAAGGCTCCAGGACCTGATAATGTTTATCCTAAAGTTTTAGTAGAATGTGCAGAGGAATTAGTAGATGTTCTCTTAACTATTTTCGTATCTTCATATAACTCAGGGACTGTGCCTGTGGATGGGAAGCTGGCAAACATAACGCCGCTTGTCACACTGTTAAAAATTTCCATAAGAATACAGTAAAATGACCATTTATTTGATTGTTATTTTACCATATTTAATTACAACAGTTGAATAACCATTAAAAAGATGGTACTCAAACCGCTGATTGTGAAAAAAATCGTTTATTCTCTGTTTCTCCTAAAAAACGTTTAACTAACCGTAATTTACAAGCGCTCAATAAGAATCAGGCGGCCATCTTGGTTGCGAAACCTTACCGATCGTACGTTGTTGTTAAAATATGAATAAAGATTTATCAGTTCAAATCTGCATGTGTATGTAAAAAAAAAAGAAGAAAAAGTGGCTTAAGCAGTGGTTACTAAATAGAAACACATACACACGTAAATCAAAAATTGGAGACATCGGATTCCCGAACTGTTTGCGAATGAGCGAACACATAATTTGAGCTACTGCAGCTTGTTTCTGTTCTGCATAATTTTTTCAGCAAATAAAATGATTTTCGCTAATATACAGTAAATTTAGACCAAAAATGACTTTGGATCCAATCAAAAACTGAAATCTCGATTTTAATGCAGTTTGCTGTTGGAAAATAAGATTTATTGATAAATAAACGCCCGTTTTACGTGTTGTAGATGGCCAAATGACTAGAGCACTGGATTGGTATACCGTCCACCCGGGTTCGATTCCCGCCCGCTTCGTTTAAGGTTTCTACGCCTCGAAATGGTTCAAAAACAGTGAAAAATTAGATTTGAAACCATTTTTAAATGCTTATAAAATCGTAAACTTTTGTATATACGGCTTTTTAACCAAGCTGATTGGAAGTGGTTTAGGTCCCGTAAAGATAGAAAAATTTTCCAAACCGCAAATTTAACAGTGAATTAGATGGACAGACTGCTGCCAGTTATTTAACCGTAATTGCATGATGAAATTTCTAGCAGTGCAAGAAAGGGTCTAAAGCTAAGGCAGGAAATTATAGGCCTGTGAGTCCTACTTCAATAATTTGTATAATTTTTTAAACTCTGATCAAAATCAAGATAGTGAATTTCACGGAGGCAAATGGACAGTTGACTGGTTTTCAATATGGTTTTAGGAAGGGTATGTGCAACTAATTTGTTGCATTTCTATGACAAGGTTACCTTGGCTTTAGTGACCATAACAAAAGTGCGTAGATGTAGTTTATATTGACTTCCAGAAAACGTTCGACAAAGTACCGCATGAAGCCCTTCTTAGCAAACTTGCTTATATTGGTATCGGTGGAAAAACCTTAAATTGGGTTAAAAATTGGCTGACTGAGAGGAAAGAAAGAGTAGTAGTGAAGGACAATTATTCTTACTGGACTGATGTTTTGAGTGGTGTTCCACAAGGTTCAGTTTTAGGGCCGATATTATTTATTATTTTTATTAATGATATTACTCAGAGTATTTCTGGTAACATCAATATTTTTGCTGATGATGTCAAAGTCATGGGAATTGTTGACACGGAAGAACTCGTTAATCAGCTTCAAGAGAATTTAAATCAAATTTCTAGGTGGGCAAGTAAGTGGGGTGTGTCTTTTAATATTGGGGAATGTCAACTGCTTCATTTTGGTCATGGGAATAAACATGCAAGCTATTATTTACAAGGTTCCGTCATTAGTGGAGCAGAAGCAGTTGTTGATCTAGGAGTATCGATTAGTCACGACTTCAAGTTTAGTCAGCAGTGTAGCATTTTAAGTAACAGAGCTAACAGGATGCTTGGGTTTTTCAATAAGGCTATTTCGAACATGTCTAAGGAAGTTGTATTGCCATTATACAGACGTTTGATAACACCTCATTTGGAGTATGCTGTTCGGTTTTGGTCTCCTTACCTACTTACCTTACCTCACTCTAAGACTTACCTACCCTCCTTACCTTATTCTTATCTCTTTACGTACCTTTAACTCCTTACCTTTGGTCTCCTTACCTAAATTAACCCTTTTTACCCATATTGGAAAGGGTTCAAATCAGGACTACTTGGTTGGTAAGGGGTCTTTCAAACTTAGATTCTGAAGTTAGGCATAAAAGGCTCAATATGTATAGTCTTGAGCAAAGGAGAGTTAGAGGGGACATGATTCAGTTGTTTAAATTCATTAAAATGGGAAATGTTGATGGGCTACAGTTATGTGCTGAAGGTAGAACCAGAGGTCATAGTCTTAAGCTTTTCATATCTCAGGCCCATCTTGAAATTAGGAAAAATTACTACTTCAATAGGGTTGTAAGGCAGTAGTTTGCCGGAAGCGACTGTTACTTGCAGTGGGGTAAAAACTTTTATGAAAGCTCTTGATGTTCATTAGAGACTATTAAATTGACTAGGACCACCCTATCTTGGCCCTGTGACTGTTGCTGGTCGTCACTTTTGTATTTGTATTTGTACAATACTTCTTCTTATATGTTTTTCGTGTGGTCAAAAACTTTAAAGATGTTTAGTTTAATTTTATTGAAATACCTCGTTGAAATTTTTATTATCATTTCCCATATCCTTCTCTAGCTCTCATCTCGAGAAAAAAAGAAATGGCGATTTTCTCACGGTACTTGAATGTTTAATTTTGCGATCTAAATGTGAAATTACTTTAAATGAGAAGAAGGAATGGCATGGGACAAAAGAAGCATTCATATGCATATGTGGCAATTATCATTCTTTAAAAAATAATAATTACAAAGGATAATTGGAAAAAAAAAAGGAAGTTAAAAGAAACACATACACGAAACATTTCTTTAATTTTTTTTCGTAAGCTTTTTTAATCATTATTTTTTTAATGACACTTGTCACGTGTGGGTCAGTTTCCGTGGAAAACGGCATAAAATTTTCCTTTACATATAAAAACCATCGACTTGATTTTTCTCCTTTCAAAGCCATTTTTAGCAACGATTCAAGGAAAAAGAAAAGATTTCTTGAGGAATCCAATTTCTATCAAACTGACTTGATAACCTCAGAACTACAACTTCCTTCGATCTGATAAACTTTAAAAACGTACGATACTATTTTGTAACTCTTGCTTATTTCGTTGATATAAACAAGAAGTTAACGTCTAGAACTCTAAGGGACTACTTTCTCGTGTACTTCAAATTCATGATCTAGCTATCTCTCCCTCTCTTTCTCATTTAGCTTTAATTCTTAATTACTTCAAGCATACCTTTTCAGCGGTTAATGCATATTCATTCACTCATTCATGTATTTATTCAGTCATTTATATATTTTTTCATTTATTTATTCATTCTTTCACTCATTTATTTTTTTTATTCACTCATTTATTCATTCATTCTTTCGCTCATTCATTTACTTATTCATTCATTCAGAAATATCCTTAAAAATCCCGAATCGAAAAATTTCATAGGAAAATGGGTTCGTTTAGTTCTGGTTGAACTTCGTATCTGTACATTTTCTACGATATAAGAACCTTCCGATAAAGTTTGTTTCAAGCAAATCCGTCTGTTAGATCAGGATTTATATAGGATTGAAATTTTCCCGCAGGCGCTAATGTTAAATTCTTTTTAAAACTTCAAAATTGAGCAAAAATTGCTGAAATCAAAAAATATTTCACACCGAGAGCTCCTGTCCAGAGTCTTTAAAATTTGCTCCATATTTCCCGAACACCGCTAATGTTAAGGTTTTTGAACTGTTCAAAACTGAACGAAAAATTGTTCATACCAAATAGCAAAATATAGAAATGAGATGTCTTCACCGAAATCTTTCGAATGCAAAAAAAAAAAAAAAAAAAAGAAAGCAAAAATTTTTCGAATCGGACAATTCCCTCCAAAGTTATTGGGGGCGGGGGGGGGGGGGGGGGAACAGACCGACAACACACATTTTCCCCATTTCAAAACCCTACTTTCAAATTTTTTGTTTTTCAATCTTTATTTAATTACCTCACTTATTTCTGACTTTTCTTTATTTTTACGATACATTAAGCCTTCTTTAATACTTTGTTATTATTTTTTTACTTTTACGGGAAAGTAGGCTTAAAAAGGGATATTTGCTGTTTGTCAATGTAATGCACTTTGAAATTTATAGGAAAGGAATTTGATCGTACCTTGAAGAAGTAAGTTTTACCATTTGACCAAGTTAAAGAGGCATCCAAGTTTCCTTCGAGACCATCCCAGTCATCTTCAATTTTCCTTGGGTAGCCATCTGCAATTCCATTAGAAAGAACCTTCCAGTAAAAGTCCCCTGTTAAAATTCTAATATTCAGTGCAACGTTTCAATATGCTGATGATAAATATGCTTGCTTATTCATACAATAAGCAGTCCATCATTGAATGAGAAGAGAATTGCGTAATATTGGAGTTCTGAGAGTTTTCATTCTTAAGAGTTTTCACATGCCAACAGCCCTAGCTCCGACTTTTGTTTTTGAGCATATTTAATTATGATTTAAACGTTTATTCTTATTTACAATGTGAGCTTTAAACAGGGCTTGATTTATCGCAAAATATTTTCAGCACATGCCACACTCTGTTGAGAGGATGGGAGGGAGGGATTCCAAAACTCCACGTTGAAAACACTATTATCCATGATGAGCCATAGAACAGCCTTTTAAACTGGCCTAATTAGGGATTTAGAATTTGTAGTGCACATATTTCCTCAAAAGAGATCTTTTAAAGTATTAGTATTTAGTATTATGTGCCCTCAACTTCGCGAATGAGTCCTTGGCTGATTTATAGCGTGAACTTATATATTTCGAACCAACGAAGGTATTGTTGGTTTGTAATTGCCAATGCTTGAAACTATTCGAGATAATTTTTATATTAAATATAATAATATATTATATAATTGACATTAAATATAAGAAACATTCAAAAAAATTTAGTTTTTATATTACATGCATGATTTATACTATTTTGTTTGCAACAGCTCTTACCTTTAAAGACATAAGTGCTCCCATTTTGAGTTCGAGTGACTGTATCTATTGAAGCGTCTTGGCACAAATCGGGAGCATCGCTGGTATCAGGTGGAGGTCCAGACGGCTCATCTTCTTCCTCTGGAGTTGCAAGCTGTTCTCCCGATCCTAAGAATAATGAGTACGTGTAAATTGAGCATACAAGCGGTAATAGACGAAAGATAAATATAGATTGCCCGTTCCACCAAGGCAGAAGTGGGCTGTTAGGATGAAAACGAATCTTGTGGTCAAGAAAGAAGAGTGGTTTTGGAATAGCCCCTTTATTTATATCACAATAAAATTGAATTACCTCTGTTTAACTAAATTGGCGAGAAACACCATTGTTGAAAAGCCACTTGGCTGAAAGGTAGGCCATATATCTCACCAAGTGGTCTCCAGATTGATCAGAAACGCCTTTCAAGATAACACCCTCAAAGTATCCCTAATGTGCAGTCTACTTTTATCTTTGATCTGTGGTAACACATGGATATCTTGAGATTGGAAAGTCACGGAATCTGCGCATTGTAGAACCGGCTATTGGACTTTTGCCTAAAGCTAAAATTGTCCAGTGCAAGGTTTTCTCGTCATATTTTAATCGAAATATAGAAGTGGGCAACACTCCAATCTCTATTGCACTCCTACGGAAGGGCTCTTCCCTTCCCAAAGAAAAGGGGCAAAGAATTACTGGAGCACTTCTTCATTTCCCCTGTTGTCTTCGCGAAATTGTCGCAATGAGAAATTGACCGAATGGGGATAGAAAGGACAAAGCTCATATTGTTAATGAAATAAATATGCATCATCATTTAAATCCTTTTTCTATACTTTTAATTAATTAGGAGTCAATCTTGAAATAGAGGGCATGTTTCACGAATCCTTTCCCCTAGGCTTATTCCACCAGACATCAGACACAGGGTGGTTGTAATTTTGAGTCATTTTTTTAAAAGTTGGACAAGTGATAGTTGATCTCTTCAATTTTCCTGAAACTTTCAGAATATGTTAGCGGTACTGTAATAAGAAAAAGGGAAGTCTGCCCCCTTTGACTAGTTTGTCCTTGAAGTGGGGTCAAAGTTCAAGGTCTCGAATAGATGGGACAAATTATATATATGATTTTGTAACTTCTGAAACCGTGAGAGATCCGTGATATATTTTTAAAATATGGATGCTACTTTATACTTAGCATAAATACTTTGGCGGGTCACTCGTGGCTTTGAAGTCAAAGGCATTCGAAAATGTCTTTTCGTTGCTTTTTGTCCCGTTTCGCAGACTTGAATATCTACTAAAGCGCCAAGTTACTGTTAGAAATGAGAGATGGATGCGGTAAGACATTCAGCAACTTCAACATACACACAGAAGTTTTATTATAAATAACGGGGACTATAGACTAGACACACGTAGCAACACAGCAAGAATGCGGCTCTTTATATAAGTTCTTGGGCGGATGTCATTTTAATAGATGCATGTCAGTGAAACTTAGTATTTATCTTTTTAAGTAATTCAAAAGTTTTTTTTTGATTAATTCAGTTCACGAACATAAAAACAAATATCATGATCTAATATGCCATGATCTATATACATTAAAATCGTAGTGTACTTGGAATATGAAGATCAAGATCTCTTTCAGCTGATGAATATTTTTAGAAATTACTTTAAAAGATAAGAAATTGTATTCATCTTTTGATATTGGAGCAATTAGTGAATTAATGAGATTACCATATAGAGCTTGGATGCCTTTAACGTCATCGATATCTAGCTCGAAAGTTGGTTGATAGCCCCTGTAGTATGGTGCCATGAGAGCTCGCTTTTCGTCAGAATGCGAGAGACCCAGCGAATGGCCGAATTCATGTGCAGCCACTTGAAATAAATTAGTTCCTAAAACAACAAAAGAAGCTGAAAAGATGCAAAATAGTTTAAAAAGTGTCTTAGAGGCTATGACTGGGAGGGAGGCGGGGGTATTTAATTTTTCTTAAAGGTGGTCGTGCTGAAGTAGAACTAGAATAGTTGAACGTGGGAGAAAGATAGGTGAGTAAATACCGTGTTTTTTCAAGTAACTCGATTACCACTATTAGCTTACTTGAGCCCATTCGTTTTGTATTGCCATTCTGGTTTGATTTTATGAACATTTTTAAAAATTACTGTTCTAGTTTTTGATATAATCTTTCGCTATGAAGTTTTTAATCTTATAAAATGCATTTAACGCAAAATTATTTCTTTAGCTTAGTAGAATTATTACATTGCTATACAACTCTCAGAAATGGAGGTCTCAATTATTACGATTCTTAAATCGTCAAGAAAATTTCGTCATTTACAACGATTGTTTCCTCGCGCTACCAAGTGACTTAAAAAAGTCACTACACAAATTTCGCCAATTGGACGAAAGGTTTGTTCGGAGCATTTTTAACGACGCCATTTCGTCAAATACGACGAAAGTTTCGGGAGATTTGAGCAACCGATTCTGAGAGTGTATGAACTAGGAGAGAAGTTTGACGATTGGAATTACGATAGACTGATTCTCTACACAAAAAAGTGTGGAGTAATGTTACTCCTAATCTGGTGCAGAAAAACCGTAAAAGTCGTGTAAACGAACGCTTTATTTTAAGTTAACAAGGTGTTCACTTACATTTTAAGTGATGTCTCGTGTACTAAACACCAATAGTGGAGAATCTTTATAGTGTTTACACGCATCTGACACCAATTGTAAATTGATTTTACCTGTGGAAATACCAATTTTGGTATCGGTTTGGGAATTACCGGATGGTAACGGTCGATTATTTCCCATACAACTTAAAAGGTTTGCGGTATTGATTGCTGCTCTTCACAGAAATTATCAAAGGTATGTATGTTTTTAATTTACATAAATAAACCGAAATTTTGTGTGTGTGTCTGTCGGTTGCCTCCTGGTGAGCTGGAACGGTCCAGAAGTACGACATTTTGGTTACAGGCACCTTGGGTCAGGCTCTCGTGCACCTTGAAGAGTTTTTCCTAAAATTCGATTTTGTTCGTTTTTAATTCCAATTTTAAGCAAAACTGTTAATTTTGGCTATTATCTGGTCGAAGAAACGTCCCACGTTTTAGATTTTTGCAGCATATTAATGCCCGTAAAAAACTGCTCAAGATGATTTTTTTTTTGCAATTCGAAGAACAAATAGAGCACGCTCAATATTCATTTTAAATAGTTTTCGAATTTTAAAACGAGGCTTACCTCTGAATTTATCTGCTCAATTTTCGTGATTTCGCCAAAATAAATAGTACTTTTATCGCCAACTAGATGATTTCTGTTAACGTAAGATTGATAAAATTAAATTTTATCTTTATTCATGCCGTTTTATGAGCGAAACAAATTCGGAAAATTCATTTCATTTTTTCGCATATTTTGTGGATTATTAACTGCAGACTATTTTTAATTACTTTATCTTGAGGTTGGTTCTTCATTATGTTTTGGCGGTTTAATATTTATTTCTTTGATAAAAACTAGGTAGGAATGTTTACGACATTGCTTAGTTTTGATGAAACTTAAAATTTCGCCAAGTGGTGAAAAACTTTTTTTTGCCCCCTGTATCCAGTTTATTATTCTCATTATATTATTTTGCGCTTCGTAACTTTTCCAAACCACGCCAAATATTAATGCAATACGTGATGTAAGGATAGTGTCGTATTTGGGTTATGCTTTCATTACTATAGTGCAATTTCGCGATCTTCTGTTTCATTTTAACTTTGCGTAACTGTTTTGATTGATTCCATATTTTACTCAAATGATTTAGTTTCTAACATTTTTTTTTTTTTTTTTTACTGTCTGTTTGGCGCCATTTGAACAGAATTGCATTTTTGTTGATTGTGCATTTTAGTTAATGGCATTTTTATGAAATGTTGTTGGCATTTTAATGTGGATTTTTATGGACTTATTTTTGGTCTAAAAGGAATTTTTCAAGGCTGCTGTTTTTAATGCAATCGTGATTTTTAATGAATTTTACTGTTTAAATGGGATTTTTAAGGACTGTTTCCAATCTTCTACTTGGATTTTTTTTTAAAATTTTTCCTTATATGTTTACAACAAAATTTTGGACATGTGTCACTGTGCCTGCGAATGATGCAATATTATCCCGCGCAACACCGGGCATGTCATCTAGTTATCTAATAAAGCTAATTTAGTTTTTATGAATGTCAATTGAGTTTAAGAGTTTTATTACTATATTATTTGAATATTAAACATGCTATGGTTTAGATTTAGAAGTTCTGTTGACTAAGCCTACTTTTGAAATTCGTTCTCATTAACATTCTATTCATTTCTAAATTATTGTATTACATATTTTTTAATTGTATGCAATATTAATTATTTGTTATTATTGTAAATATTAGTAGATGTTGTATCGTAAACTTTTAGTATTGGCATGAAATACTGTAACAATACTCCGAGCTTTCAAAGAAATACATTAATAGAAGCATAACATTATTCGTTTCTTATTGGTAGAAAATAACAGCCTTCGTATCCAATAAAATTCCTAAGTATTTACTTGCAGAACCAGTGCCGGATCTCAGGGGGGGAGGAGAGAAGTTGGGTCCCATGCCCCGGGCGGCACTTCAAAAAGGCGGAAAATTCAAATGTGGCGCACAAAAAAAAAAAAAAAAAAAAAAAAGAGGAAGAAAGTAAATTTAAAAAAAAAAAATAATAATAATAATTAAGAAAATTTAACTTTTGGAAAGAGAATTAAAATCCCAGTTCGGCGCCCATATTTGATCATAGATCGACTACTTTGCTAACGATTAAAACCGATAAATAGAATTATTTATTTGTATAAACAGTCGGAAACTAAAATAATGACTTAAATCAAAATTCGATAGAAAAGTTCTTGGTAAAACTCGAAAACTGTTAGGAGTAGAGTTTGAAAAAACTAATGGCAATTTATTCATACATCAACAGTCATACACACTAAAGTATGTTCAACTTATAATAAATTTAACTATCTGATTGTTATTCGCCGATAGGAGTTGGAAGTGTACTTTCAAAGACTCAATGTCCGGATTCAAAAGACGAAATTGAATTAATATCTCAATTCCCATGCAGTAATATTTTAGGCTGTATTTCTTTTATTTACAACACAAATACAGTTCTAGTAGAACTCGGTCTGATTTAGGTTACGCAGTGAGTATCTTATCACAATTTCAGTCAAATCCTGGACTTCTGCATTGGAATATACTGCTTAAACTACTAGGATATTTGCATAAAACAAGTTCTTTAAAACTGTGTCCATCAAATGTTTCAGATTCAAAGGTTGAATGTTTAAGGCAAGGCGCCTCGATCGCAAGCCTTAACGAACTATAGAGCGAAGCTCAGAAAGAAAGAAAGGTTGAATGTTTTAGCGACGCTGAATATGCTGCTAATCGTGATGACAGAATTTCAGTCGAAGGTATGAATCTATTTATCAATAAGTCTCTTATCATCTGGAAAATGTTTAAGCAAAATTGTGTTACCTTATCACTATGTGTGTATGGAATCAGAATATGTTTCTTTAACAGAGGCAGCAAAAGAACTCACATAGATTGTTCGCATTGTAAATGAAACCATAAAAGTAAATTTAATAAAGATGAAACCTGCATGTAATTTACTCTGCGACAATCAAGCTGCAAGAAACTTTTCTAAATAATCCAGGGAATTGTAGAACGAAGCCCATCGATGTAACATTGCATTTCTTAAGGAAATTAATTGAAGAAAAACTGTCTTGTTTAAGGTGTGTAAATACGAAACAAAATTTTGCAGATGTTTTCACTGAAGCTTTAAACAAAAATAAAGTAAATTCTTTCCTTAAAGACTTTTTAACTTAAACTTTTTAAGTCCAATTCTATCTGTGAGTGTTATTTGGCAATTTTTCAAGAAGATACAACTTATTAAAGAATTGAAAATTTTTTGAATTTTTGATTGAACATTTTGAATATTTGTAAAAAATTTATGTATTTTAATTATAATCGTGAAACTTGTGCTTTGCAAGAGGCGGGCCTTTTTTAGGATTTTTCTGTTATTTTACCAAATTATTAGCGCCTTTTTTTAGAACTTTCTAAATTTAATCGCTCGTTTTGGGATTTAGGAAAATTCCAGTCATCTTGCACAGTCACACATGTTCCATCACAATTGTGACGCAACGTCATGACGTGTCGATGCTTCATTGCTTTTGATTGGCCGGCATTCTAACATCCGGAAATGCGAGGATGGAATGCCATGCAAATGAACCTGGTTATTTTAATGCTTGACCAGTTGATTTGCGAGGTTCTTAAAGGTTCTTCGGTCGATCAAGTAGTTATTCAGGTTGTTCTGTATTTTTACCGCCATAGAGAGCAATTTCAACTTTATCTTAATTTAATTTGAATCATCATCTGTAAATATTGACCTATGCTATCTTGTATAATTCTCATCGAGGAAGACAATAAACTTGATTAAAGGAAGATATGTTTTTTATCTGCACGAACTCCAATTTTCACTGCTACTTTGAACTAACTATAAATGGATTCTTCCTCGATTTTAAAGACATTCCTTACTATAAATAGTTATTTTGTTAAATTATCCTCTCCCTTTTTTGAAAAATTGACCAATCATAGTAAAGTTTTAGTGTCTTATTGTATTACGAACTTTATGCACTAAAAAATATAATACCTTTACATATGTCTGCATTTTTTACCCGAACATGTAATAATACATCAAAAATAAATAATTTTGAGTTTCAGTGTTACATAATACCAAAAATGGGGGCCATTACACCAAAAAACAGTGTAAAGGTAAATGTTTTGTATTTGACTACACAAAAAATTATCCTTGGTATTTAATTATACCAAGAATCAGTGGTCATTCAGTACACGAAAAATAATTATGGTGTTTTAGTGCACCACGTTTAGTGTACAGTAGTTGCCACCACTTTTGGTATTGTATTACACAAAAACTTTTTTTACTGTAAGGACCATGGCTTGTGTCCTTTGAGGGAGTTTATTTTCTGGTATTATGGAGCTGCAACGAAATAAAATTAATGGTAATTTGGTTGATGGAAATAATCAGTTTTAATAAGCTTATTTTAAAAATTCGGAGAAGCATCGTTGAAAAAACTCGCATAAAACAGTAGACAAAATTTCAAATACAAATAAGATAATTGAGGACATGCTACGAGGTAAAAATTCTCAGTTTTTTTCCTAACTTTTCTTTTTTAAAGGTTCGGAGAGTTTCTTTGTTCATCAACTTAATACCCAATACCGGCATATACTTTCTTTAATATATATGAAATGTGATTTCTGTAAGAGAGCTTCTGGATTCAAATCATCCATCTTAAGCCTTCAGTCGGTTGACTTTACCTAGAAGCTCCCGTACTTTTGCATGGAAAAAGGAGTTCCTCGTAGCCTCGAAATACGTGCCTGACATTTTTTGTAAACTTTGGGCTTATTTAAAGTTCTCCCTCCCTTTTGATGCAATGATTTACTGTTTTACTTTTTGAAACTATGTCTGTTTCCTCAGTTATCAAAACTATGTTGTCTGTATACTTGTATATCAATAATTTTCACATGCAGTTAATGAAACATGTAATTTTTATTGTTTAAGCATCATTGTACTTTTTTAATATGTGTTTTTCTTAATATATAAAGTGTGATTTTGATAAATGGTTTTCTCCCGGTTTTGAGAATAAACCAATCGTAATAAAATTTTGGACTATTATTTTGTATCGAACTTCATGTACTAAAAAAATTCATGCATCTAATTTTTTACACGAATATATATCAACAAGTTAAAATACATGAAAAATAAATAATTTTCAATTTTATTGTTACTAAACACAAATATGGTGGCAACTACTTTACACCAAAAACAGTGTGAAGAATATTTTTGGTGCTTGACTACACCAAGTATTATCCTTGGTGTTTGATTACGCCAAGAATAATTTTTTGGTGTTTCAAAACACCAAAAATAATTGGGGTGATTTAAAGTACCACTTTCGTTGTAAAGTAGTTGCCACCACTTCTAATGTTGTATTACACCAGAACCTTTTAGTGAACCAACCTAGCTGCTCTGAATGACATCGAAAATTCTTCCACGCGGAAAAGAAACCTTAACGAAGATAAGATAAAAGATCTGCCTAGAACTGTCCCTTGTACCCATGACACAATTTAACTCATCATGAAAATATTATCATCATTTTATTGAATCATATAATAATTTTCTTGGCTTATAGGCCATGGATATTTCTGGCTGACGCATCTCAGTTTGGCATCTCTCAGGCTTCTTGAGAGTATAAATGAATTCAAAGAAGTCTGGTTATAAAGTAATGCAGTCCATGGTCCTTCTGGGTATTTCTGGTTAACGCACCTCAGCCGTGTTATGCTTCGTCAGAGCGCTAACAAATGCAAATTAGAAGTTCGACCATACAGTACTATGTGAATCCAGCCAGGAAAATAGTTAAATTATTGACGGTGGTAGGGCGAAAATCCAGTTCTTTTTTTATCTAGATTTAGTGAGTGTGAAGACAAGAAAATATTCTCTACATAACTGAAATCGCGATCATGAAGATTTAATTACTGGAGGAATCAATCCAAATCAATTCGCAGAATTTTCTTCAGTTATTTATTTATTTATTATTATTTTTAAATTAATAGGCATTTCGCACAAGAAACCAATGACTCCACATGGTATGGTGTGTTTGCGAATGCCTTATGACTAACGGAGGAACATTTTCAAACTGAATCACGGAAAGAATTGGATTTTTGAAACGATTTATCCGGTATACAGGTGGGAAAACGCTTGCTCTGTTTTTCCACCAGGATATAGCTTGAATCTTAGTGAGTGTAATGCAATTTCATTGGGATCAGTTCGAACTATAGTTTTGTTTCCCTTAGAGTGAAGGGCAGTTTAAATGAATACTTTTCGTAACAAGTTCACCGTATCACTTCTACACTATAAAAAGTTTTGGTGTGACACAACACCAAAAGTGGAGGCAACACTTCGAAACCAAAAAGGGTGTACGAAAACACCAGGCTATTTTTGGTGTACTGAAACACCAAAGATAATTCTTGGAGTTCTCAAACACCAAAGATAATTCTTGGAGTTCTCAAACACCAAGGATAATTCTCAGTACACCAAAAGTAATTGGAGTGTTTTCGTACACCTCTTTTGGTTTCGAAGTGGTGCCTCCACTTTTGTTGTTGTGTCACACCAACACTTTTTAGAGTGTACGCAAGCAAAATGTTGGTAAAATAATCAAAACGTTGATAATTCTTCCAGAACAAAATTTTTTTACTCACATTTGATAAATTCAAATAACAATAATATTCAAGTAATTCACAACGAGTTTCAATTTTGAAAAAGTGATTCGTTCTTGATCAATTTTCTGAAAACGAACAAAATATAATTTAAATATTACAAAAATAAGAAACTGATAATGTAGGTCAAGTGGATTTTTTCCTTTGACGGCAAAATGGTCAGCTTTTGGTTAAGTACACTGTAAAAAGTTTTGGTGTGACACAACACCAAAAGTGGAGGCAACACTTCGAAACCAAAAAGGGTGTGCGAAAACACCAGGCTATTTTTGGTGTACTGAAACACCAAAGATTATTCTTGGAGTTCTCAAGCACCAATGATAACTCTCAGTACACCAAAAATAATAGTAGTGTTTTCGTACACCATTTTTGGTTTTGAAGTGTTGCCTCCACTTTTGGTGTTGTGTCACACTAAAACTTTTTATAGTGTACTCAACCAAAATGTTGGTAAAATAACCAAACCGTTGATAAATCTACCAACAAATTTTTTTTTTACTCATATTTGATAAATTGAAATAACAATAACATTCAAATAATTCACAACGAGTTTCAATTTTGACAAAGTGATTCGTTCTTGATCAATTTTCTGAAAACGTACAAAAGACAAAATATAATTTAAATACTACAAAAATAAGAAACTGATAAAGTAGGTCAAGTGGATTTTTTCCTTTAACGGCAGAATGGTCAGCTTCTGGTTAAGTGGTTACATTTCACTGAAGATACCCATTTGAATGAGTGAGCTGTATACTTCAAGGACAAAAAATGGTGTATTTATTTGATTTTCATTAACTCCAGCAACCGTACCAGAAAAAGTGTTATGTTATAAAATAAAATTATCAATACACATGAAAAAATATTTTTTTGCTGAATATATAATACTAGAAAGCCCGGCGGTCATATGAAATGACCGCTGTTCTAGATATTATAAATACTAATACAAACAAATGTTCACCTTCCCCCTGACCAGCTCAATTTTCGTTCAGTTCTAAACCGTTTCAAAAACAGATGATTGCTTTTGCAAACCAATGTTCACCTTCCCCCTGACATGCTCCCCATCCTTGTACATTTATATGCACAAGGATGGGTGTGATTAAACCCATTTTATTACAAAATCAGTTCTTAAGACTTAGTACCTCCGAGAGGTTCTTAACTGAAATCCATAACTAATGCAATTAAAATCATTTTTAAAAAATCTAAATAAAGCTTTAGCAGTGTACCGTTGCAACTCGAAGACTGCGAATTATCAGTAAAAAGTAAACAAGAATAAAATAAAAGCAGCTGTCTCATTATCGTCTGCGTGGTTTTAGGCTACTTTGTTCAAACAAAATAAAAATAGAAAGAACATTTCTCAAACTGTTGGTGAATTGCACAGTATATGAACAATTCCTCACGAGAATGCAAATTCTATTTTACTTAGTAACATTTTATTCAAAACGTGCATTACGGCAATTGTAATGTTCTTCTACAAGTAAAAATGCCAAGAATTACATAGTAAAGAAAGCTTTTATTCTTCAGTAATAAAAAGCGAAAAAACTGATACTTTTTCTGAATGTATTTCATCAGAAGCTAAGAACATTGTTGAAAAAACATTTAGAAAATAAATTTTTTCTATGTAAGTTAGAATTAGGATTTAAAATTAATAATTATACAGTTTTAAATAATTAAGGATGCATATACGGATTGAACACTAAAGCTGATTGAAAAAAAAATAACGAATTGTAATGGAGACAAATTCTAGGTAGGCTTAATGTATCATAGACTGCGTAACATATCAATTGAATTTAACAAAATACTTAAATACAAATGATACACACATGAAGTTACAATTATCCTGCGTTAACTTAATTGTCTTTATTACACAACTAAAAACAAATTTACCTCGAATAAAACCAAACTTCGTTTCGGCAGCAACCATTGCAGGGACTTTAACAAAATGGCGAAGCAAACAGAATGAAATGTTTGTTTATAATTAATCTATCGTTACCACCTCAAGTTTTGAAACGTACACCAAAGTTGGTGTTTTCACAAGGGAAAATAATTCACGAACCGTGTCAGTGTGGTGTAAAAATTCACCAGTATTGGAGTTTTAATGCAAACTACACCATTTAAAGTGTTTATGAACCCTTGATTTGGTGTTAGCTTGAAATAAAGTGTTTGTTCACACAGTTTTTAAGGTATTTTAACACCAAATTTGGAGCTACTTTACTCCACACTTTTTACAGTGTAGTTGCATTTCACTGAAGATACCCATTTGACTGAGTACGTAATTGGCATATTTATTTGATTTGCATTAACTCCATCAACCGTACCAGAAAAAGTCTTATGCTATAAAATAAAATTAATATTACACATGAAAAATTATTTTTTTGATGAATATATAATACCAGAAAGCCCGGCGGTCATATGAAATGACCGCTGTTCTAGATATTATAAATACTAATACAAACAAATGTTCACCTTCCCCCTGACCCTCTCAATTTGAATTCAGTTCTAAGCCGTTTCAAAAACAGATGATTGGTTTTGCAAACAAATGTTCACCTTCCCCCTGACATGCTCAATTTGCGCTCAGCTGAAAATTCAGTTTAAAATACAATGTCGGAATAAAATCGGGAAAAATTTTAAACCCTTTACGCGTTAAGTGCATAATAAGCAGCAAATGTATGAATTAAAAATATTTAAATCTTCTTAAATACCATGATAATTTAATTAAAACAATGATAACTGCATGCATGGTATCAGTGTACATGTACTATTTGAATGCCGTCGCAACTTCACCCCATTGGCTAGTACAGTTACGGAAGCATTTTTAAAAAATTTAAATAAAACTTCAGCACTGTACCGATGCAACTCAAAGACTGCGAATTATCAGTAAAAAAGTAAACGAGAATAAAATAAAAGCAGCTGTCTCATTATCGTCTACGTGGTTTTAGGCTGCTTTGTTCAAACAAAATAAAAATAGAAAGAACACTTCTCAAACTGTTGGAGAATTACACAATACACAGTATATGAACAATTCCTCACGAGAATGCAAATTCTATTTTACTTAATCACATTTTATTCAAAACGTGCATTACAGCAATTGTAATGTTCTTCTACTAGTAAAAATGAATGTCAATAATTACATAGTTAAAGAAAGCTCTTATTCTTCAGTAATAAAATGCAAATAAACTTTTCATCAGAAGTTAAGAACATTGTTGAAAAAACATTTCGAAAATAAATTTTTTCTATGTAATTTAGAATTAGGATTTAAAATTAATAATTATACAATTTAAAATAATTAAGGATGCATATACTAATTGAAAGCTAAAGCTGATTGACAAATAAAATAACGAATTGTAATGGTGACAAATTCTAAGTAGGCTTAATGTATCATGGAATGCGTAACATATAAATTGAATTTAACAAAATACTGAAATACAAATGACATACACACGAAGTTACAATTATCCTGCGTTAATTTAATTGTCTTTATTACACAACTAAAAACAAATATACCTCGAATAAAACCAAACTACGTTTCGGCAGCAACCATTGCAGCGACTTTAACAAAATGGCGAAGCAAACAGAATCAAATGCTTGTTTATAAATAATCTATCGTTACCACCACAAGTTTTGAAACGTACACCAAAGTTGGTGTTTTCACAAGTGAAAATAATTCACGAAAGGTGTCAATGTGGTGTAAAAATTCACCAGTATTGGTGTTTTAATGCAAACTACACCATTTAAAGTGTTCATGAACCCTTGATTTGATGTTAGCTTGAAATAAAGTGTTTGTTCACACAGTTTTTAAGGTTTTTTAACATCAAATTTGGAGCTACTTTACTCCACACTTTTTACAGTGTAGGAAAATACTGCAAATAACGTTTTAATGTTCTCGGTGATATTTCTACTACCTTATATTTGTTACCTGTTCTCTCATCTATAGTCCATTTTTCTTCATCATCAAAATGTGCATCTCCACCAAACTGAGGGAAAAATGCATGAGCTAAGGTTGTACCAGGGCCATCGAAGGGATCCCCGTCGCCATGTTCCCTTCTCTCAAAGCGTATATCGATATTCACTCGTCCCCTTTTTCTCTCTTCAAAAGATAAAGCCGTTACATCACTCCATATCTGGAAAAAGAAAAACTTTTCAAACAATTTCAAGTGTAAGATTTGGAGCTAATACATTCCACAATTAAATTCTGACACTTTAATCATTGCATTTCGTTTGTGCTTTCACATGCTAATAGTAATTCACATCTTTCTACATGCAAAACTTTTAATGTTTTATTAATTCTGCAATTGTTTCTCGGTGTTGGGTGGGTAACATTGTGAAGTCATTGAATATCGCATATTATGTCGTCTGATTTTTGTTAAGGTTTCACTGATCTCACTCGTAAGGATTGGTTAAGAAATAGTCCCTATTGATTTCAACGACAGAGGCCGCACTGATGTCACATCCGCATGTTCCAGCCATTATTGGAGATAGCTATAGAGCTCGTAGAGCCCGGAGAGCTCTTTTGCTCTATTTTTAGGATTTAGTATGAAGGAGGGGGTGTGAAGGAGTTTAAAAAGTACTTCCGGACATGGTAAGAAGACAACAGGAGGCGACATCAGCCGCGAGAACAAGGTCATGAGGTAGCCGTGCACCAGTGACGGGATTGGTAAATCTCAATGAGTAAAAGTATTAAGTTAAAATGAATTAAATAATTAAGTCCCGTATTACCCACCGTAGTTAAGATTCTTGAAATTTGAAAAGTTTTTTTTTTTTTTTTTAACAAAAAAAAAAAAAACAATTAACTTAAAAAGACGAACAAAAACTCAAACACAACTCACAAGCACAGTACACGAAAAAGGTATTAAAGTTTAATTTGAAATAGGGCGGGGTGACGGGCGTAGTAACACGCCTTTGCCGACGGAGACTGAAATTTAAGAACATTGTTATATCCGGGAACCTCGTCGCCTTGTTTGAGAGGTTACTGAAAAATATTTGATTATTGATAAGAGGGGTTATGATGTCGTTCGACAAGAGTATAGAATTGTGTTGCAGAATCAATAATAAATTGATTGAGTAGCTTAACTTTAAGATCTCTGTGGAGGGAGTTTATTGTAATATACTAGGGAGCGCTGGTAATGCGCTTTAGTACAGCGTTTTGTATTAATTGAAGGTTCTTCAGATTGGTTTTAGCTGCTGAGCCCCACACTGCAATAGCGTAGGTGAAGGTGGGCAGAAGAAGGGTTTTATACATTAGAACCTTGGATTTTAGCGAAAGAAAATCTTTCTTGAAAAGAATGCTTAAAAGACCAAATTTACGTTTGGCTTTTTTGGTGATGGCATTTATATGCTTGTTGAATCACATGCCTCTGTCGAAAATTATACCACGATATTTTACTTAGGATTAAAGGGGTAGGGAAGAACGATCTAAAATAAGTTGGGGGGGGGGGGAGGTAAAATACGTAGGGCACCTTTTCTAAATGCTATTACTTGAGTTTTACTAGGATTGATTTTAATTCTCCATTTATTGAAGTAATTAGTGATGGTTGAACATCGTTACGATCTCATAACAGCCTAGCCTGTAGAAAGATCGGGCCTTAAAATAGTCAGGGTCGGATATTTTCTAAAAGATGTCCAAGATATGAATTACCTTTTGGTTGGTAAATATTGGTAAATTTTGAGTTACCGCGCCTGCTTGAAAATTATTGCATATTTTGCGGCACTATGAGATGTAGAATTAATTGACGAGCTGTTCACGTTGAAGTGATGTTATTTTTAAGGCGGTTATTATTGCATGCGTGAATCCAAAATAAGGATTTAAAACTGCCAGAACAAAAAAAGAATGTTTCAGTAATAAATGAATAAAATGGTAAATTTTTTAACAATTACTGGAATCATTTTACGTTTCGTATTGCCTTTTATTACAATTTTTGTCAAAAACTGAGGAACATTTTTTAGGTTTAGAAACAAACATTTTTGAATGTTCAATTCATAAGCAATAAACATTTTATACCTACTTTAAATGAGCGTGCAATTTCCTTGTCTATCTTTTGCCTGTCTTTTAATCTTGTAGGGTATTTGCTGATTCGATACGTCAGGTGAGTAACTCGCCATTTACTGCCTGGAAATAAACTTTTTTAAGCCGATTCAAGTGTGTATAAAGCAAATAAATTATTCATGATCGTTGTTTCTGGAATCTTATTACATCGTCGATTTTAATAATTACGGCTCTTTGCTTCTATATGGTAACACATGGAGAAAAACTATAACTTTGGTTGTCTAAATTAAAATTATATATTTTAGTAATTTAAAAACAAGTCTATTAAACACACAAGATATATTTGGTGAACGGTGATGTAAACAACTGGTTATTATTGCAGCAGAACACAATTAATTTTTACATATATTTATGACTTATTTTTTGTGACTTTTATTCTTGAGTTGGCTTCTTATAAATCTGTTGATTTGTTTCATTTTCAAAACGCAAGCTGTTTGATAAATCTTTCTCACTTCAAGCTAGAAACATATCTGAGACAAAATACAAATATATCTACTAATTTCCTTAATGATCTGATACAAAACCGGATTTTACTCGAGCACGAAATTTGCACAAACGTACAAATGTAAAATTTGTATTTTTTAAATTTCTATCAAGTGGAATAAATGAAAAACTGTTTGATAATTTTTGAGATCTTTTATGGAAAAATAATTCAAATGCATTAAATATTTTACCAAGTGCATTAAAGCTTGTGCAGTGCAGTGCATTTGCCAAGTGCATTAAAACACAATTCTTTAACTACAACCATTTATGGTGGAAACATTTACTCTTTGCCCAATTTGCACGCATAATAAAAGAAGCAAGTACAAAATGTGAGTTTGCACGTACAAATATGCGTTTATACAAAATATGATTTTGGGGGCGTAGGACTGTTGCAAAGTTCTTCTCGGCTGTCCGTGTCCTTCATTTTAAGGCTGGAGTCTTTCCGAGAGGGACAAATAAGAGAAATAAATTATCAACAAATGCAATTTAAATCACAAATAGCCAAGGTTATATGAAAATAAAGTTTCTGAAAGTTTTAATTTTTTGAAGAAATTAGTTTCATGGATGTTTGCCAATAGCATTTACTACAATTTGTTTCAACTGAAGAATGTAACTCAAAGTGATACAAAATATTTCATTTTCAAACTACAGCAATATTGGAAAGTTTAGACTTTTATTATAGATATTTTACCATCGAGATTTAATCAAATTTGATATGTATGATTCTTAAGAATTTTCTAATATCAAATACAATTTTCATTTTTATCCGAATGCAAATTTCTTTAAAAATAAATTAGTCAATTTAAAGGCTTAAAAGAAAATAACGTAGGTGTAAAAAAAAGAAAAACAAGAAAAATTTGAAACCTCAGCACGCCTTCTTTAGAATATATATTACTACGATAGCTGTGTAATTTACTATTATTGTCAAAACCAGCAGCGTCTTTCATCCTAAGTATGTAGTTTTATAATGTTAGCTTTGCTTCAGAGCGGAAACCAGCATAAAGTTCTCAGGATGTAAATCATCAACGTCAATTTCCTTTTCAACACTTTTAAGATCGAGGAAAAAAGAAAGAATGAAAAATAGAGAGAGTACAAGTTGTTTATGAGGTTAAAACAAGAGCTAAATTACTGAATTGCTGATAACTATTTCAAACGTGTAATATTTTATTGGTTCCTGTTTTGCATTGCAGTTCATCGTGTATATTACTTTTTTGTTTCCTTTCTCGGGAATCTTTAAGCAGGAAGCATACATTTTTTGTGGTCTGAAAAACAATGCTTATGCTTTTTGAGTAAAGTTATGTGGTTTATGATATTGCGTCATTTCTGAAAAGGAAAGAATATCTTCTGGTAAAAGTATTACAGTAGCATTCAGGAACCTTTAGCACTCTGTGACTTGGCGATTTGAATTACTCAGCAAAATAATAACAGCCACAACAATAATAATGAATGAATGACTGAGTGGATAAAATGGAAATAATAAAATGATAAATAAATAAATAACAAATATGTAAATGTATAAATGAATAAATAAATAAAAGTGTAGAAGAGCTTTACTACTCTATTGTAAGGACACAGTAAAAACAATTAAGTAAAATTTTAACAAATATAGATATGTGGTGAAAATTTTTTATTTGCATCTAAGTTAAAATAATTGGAAGTCCAAGTTTATGTTGCTTTCATCATAAATTGATGTACAAATTCGAAAATGAGCCACTGTGCACCCATTAGTTGCTTCAACGTTTGACTTAACATTGTTTAACTAACGTCATTGTTAACTAATTTGTTTAACTAACGTTATTGCCAGATGATCAACAGCCGCCCATTGGCGTAAACTCTAGAGCACGTTGATGCCGTGCTTTGGTTTACGTGTTTAGACCCAGCAGCCAGTGGTGTAGTCGAGGGGGGACGCAGGGAGCGGCGTCCCCCTACCTTTTAATTTTAATACAAGCGTCCCCCCCCCCACATTTTTTAACTTTTAACATAAGCGTCTCCTCACTTTCGATTTCAATCACTTATCTTTGTATGCAGGGCCGGGCCCGACGGTATTCGGCGCCCTTCGACTTTATACAATAGTCGCCCCTAGCCCTCTTTCATCATACAAACTAAAATACTATAAATTCAATTGTGTATAATTTTATTGAGTTTTCAATTATTTTAAAAACTTTAATAATTACACACATGAAACAAATAACTTTTTTTTTTCCTAATGGGCTGCTGTTGGCTTCTGGTAATTGCAAACCTAGTGCGTTTCACAAGCATTGGTAATATCTAACCTTCTCTATCAAGCACCACAGGGGGTGTAGTACCAACGTCACAAGTGAATTTTGACGCTAAGCTCTTTCACTTGAAAGATGGAGTATCTGGGAGGAGTCCCTATCATTGGGTCTGCCTAAGTTAAGACAACTAGAATTGTTGAATTAATTGTGTAAAACAGGGATTATTATTATTTTTTTTTTTTTTTTGCTCTGACGCTGAGGCGCTCCCAACATGCTGGCGCACTTGTATTTTGCACACTTTGCACATTGATAGGACCGGGCCTGTTTGTATGCATACGTCCCCCCAACTTTTTTTTTCAGGACTGCAGCACTGCCAGCTGCGTATGGAACTCGGAGGGAAAAAAGGAAATGTTCCAATTTTCTGACACAACATTCTTTACAAAGAATGGTTCATAACATTACTGTATTTTAGCGTTATGTATTTCCGTATATTGCACCAAAATACACTATAACAAGCAAGACGCATCCTTTCTAGCCAGCAACTTAGCACCACTTTTTGGGGGTATAGGTCAATTACAGTAGTAAATGGGAGGAGCGACCGAACTGGGCACTGGAACCCCCTCCCTTCCGGTCATTTTAAACCCTCGAAAATGCAATGAAGTCATTTCAGCTTATGTGCAGCCATATTTGGTCTACTTTCCTGTTAAGTTGAAACCCGAAAAAGCATAAGCATAAATGAAGGATATCTTAATGCATTGTAAAAAAAATGCAAGAATGAAATTCCTCTTTAAAAGCGGGTTAATACTTAACAATTTTTTGCTTTTATTATATTTCTTCATCCACATAATTTCTCCCTACTTAATTTTAATGTTGTGTTCAGCATTAATAATATCATATATATATTTTTTATAGTTTATGTACATTTTTAAGGGTCGCAAAGTTTATGCGCACATACAAAAAGTTTTTAATTTGAAAAACAATTTACTCTACATGTAAAAAGAGTCTTTTAGACCAATCATTTTATATATCTATAATTGAATGATTATTAAATATTTCAAATATTTTAATACATAGAACACTTATCCAATCTACATTGTCAGAAAAATAACAGGAAAGAAAATGTTTTCTACTTATTAGTCATTAGTTATTAAACATAAAATCTAATAAGTCTGATTTAGGTTATTTCAGAAAATATATGTTTAGGTTTTATTAAATATCGTTCAGCCTTTGATCCGTTTAACCACAAAATCAAAAAGAAGAAGAAAAAAGTGACTTTATACATTATTATGCCATGACTTTATTATGCCGGTAAACTGAACTTAAAATATTGCAATAAATATTATATAATAATACGTATTTTAGGAAATTATCAAATTTTTTTCTTTCGATTAATAAAAAATCTTGTTTTGATCAATGCATTTTGCTCTATTTTCGAATTACCCAATTTTAACTTCCTTTATAAATTTCTTTTTTCAGTTTAATAATTGGAAGATATTTTGATTACGGGCAAACAAAGTAATGTGTGAAAATTCCAAATTTATTACTATTTTTGGTTAATTTCGGGTAAAATTCAAAGAATTAAAATTATGAATGTTTGTAAGATACAAATATATTAACTACCTTCTGTTTCACACTAAAAAATCTCGATTCTGTATTTATTTTAATAAATCTATACAGAATTAAAGGATGATAATAAGATGATTGGGGTTAGTATTTGGTACTGTTTTGGTATTCCATTCACCTAAATATGAGTAGCATATTTGAAATTGTTTGCAGTAAAAAAATGAATAAAGTAAGAATATTTTTCAAAAAGATCGATGTATTTTTAAACACCTTTATACGATAAATTGTTTCAATAACGAAATTAGTTGTTAAGGTAGAATTTAA
This sequence comes from Octonoba sinensis, assembly GCA_038502835.1. Lineage (NCBI taxonomy): Eukaryota > Metazoa > Arthropoda > Arachnida > Araneae > Uloboridae > Octonoba > Octonoba sinensis. The sequence continues at coordinate 148,904,504 of CM076598.1, forward strand.
AAAAAGAAAAATTTTATGTAACCTTCGAGAATCTATTAATATTTATTAATTAAAAATTCACAAGTAGTTGCAATCGTGATGAAGTAAAACTCTAATTTTTCAAAGCAGATCGTTTAGCCGGTCAACCGGCCTAGTTTATCAAATGAATATTCCAGATATACTGAGTAACTCGACGTCACTCAATATTTCTGGGATATTTATTATTTTAGTTTTTGAGATTCTGGTCTCACTTCTAAAAGACTGAAAGATCGGTCTTGTTCCAACCTTACGTTAAGGTACAAGTGCAGGTGCTTCCACCCCCTTACTGGCACAGCAGTGTAATCGCCCCTTTTTGATTGACAGGTATTGCGGGAGTGCAGTTGACGCTCGTCCCGTTTTGGTGCAACACGCCTCCATATTTCTTATAGTAGAAGTAATAAGAGTGGGTGGTTTTAAGCTGAAGGAGGAGATAGATTAGTAATAAATATCGAGAGGGAAAAAAATTGCCATTAAACGGGATAATGCCAGGTACGTTTAGCAGATAAATATCCCATAAATATTGAGTAACTCGACGTCACTCAATATTTCTGAGACATTTATTCTTTTATTTATTTATTTATTTATTTTTTTTTTTTTTTTGAGATTCTGATCTTATTTCTAAAAGACTGAAAGAAAAAATTAAAAAAAAATCTGCTGTAAAAAACATACCAACAGACAGCCAAAAAGGATTTATTTAAGAATTGATTAATTGTTTACGTTAATTTCTCTTCAAATTAGCATGTTCGAAAAAATAAGTACAGATTTTCTTATCATAGAACTTAGTTTGACATGTTTTAACGATACAACTTTTACTTTTTAACGTATTTAAAGAAATGAATGTTCCAATTATTCGTCAGTTAGAAGCTATGTAGAGTTATGAGGAGCTGGGCCTACAAGCCCAAAAAGTGTATATATTACTCATAGATACTGTTCGTTTACGAAAGCCGAGACTATACATCGGGAAGATTCTGTTCGTTAAAGGGGGTGATACACTAAAATGGGCACTTTTCAAAATTACATTTTACGCTGACATTTTTTTTTTGCTTTTCCCTGATAATGATATATTCTATTTCCAATTTGAATCTTTAACACAAAAGAGAAAAGAAAAAGAAAAAAAGCAGTGCTTATTATTCTTCATAAAAACTAAACATTTCCTAATTATTCATTCTCTCACCCCTGGTTCGATGAAATAGCAGCAGATCTCACGCATGCGCAAATTCAAGAGAAGTCTCGGCTAAGAAAATCAGACAGTATGTTGACATTTTTGTTTGACAACACATAACCTAACTTGAATGTACATAACAGATCTAATAAAAAATTTAAAACAAAAATATATTGTAACTGGAGATTTTATGCCAAGATTCTTTTTAAAACGAAAACGTATTTTAAATTGTTGGTTGTATATTTTATACATAAAGCTTAAGCGATAAAACATTTCAGCAGATTTTGTAAAAAACGATGATATGTCAAAAACTTGCGATACTAATTGCAAACACTATAGAAAATGACATCAGCGACTGTTAAACGTAAGGGAGAGAGAGAGAATAGAAGGAGAGAAATAATTACCTGGGGAATGTGGAAAAGTTGTTCGAATTGTTTCTCGACAAATAAATCTTGTCATATTAAGCATTGGTTCGACGTTTATTCTTTTGTTATTTTAAGTTTGCCAATTATGTGATTTTTCTTGTTGAACAAACCCGATTTCGAAATTTTCATATTATTTCCGTTTTTTTTTTTTTTTGAACGAACCACTTTTTAAACTGATTCACTTAGATAGTTTTCCTAATAGATAAATTAAGATAATTAAGTCTGATTTCTAAAGAACTGATTTGTTTTTAATGCAGCTGTATTGTACACATACAACTGCAATTGGCGCAACTGCAATCGTTTATGTTCAAAGTTTTAATAATTTGGAAATGTCTTTGGAGCCCAAGTATGTGTTATTACTGCCTCATATAAGATGATAAAAAAAAATTGAATAATGAGAAAATAAGTGAATTACCTAATGCAAACATTAACAACTTAAAATACGTATAATTAGCATGAATAAAATAATATCCAAGCAATGTGTTCTATCCCAAAAAATCCAACTTTTCCTGATTGAGTAAAAAGCACACTTTCAATTCTCTTCTAATTACTTTACCTTGCAAGGCGTATCTTTTCTTCCGAGCAGAGTCGGAATGTCCAATTTTATCTTTGACTCCACATCTAGGGGTGTTCATCATGGTTAAGGTTTCGTTATCCAGAACACCTGAGAAAAAAAATTGCTTTTTTTCAAAATTGATACTTTGAGAGATTTAAGAGCATGAGCTCACACACACATATATATACGTATATACAGTGAAACCCCGACCACTCGACACCCCGAGGGAACAGGAAAACATGTCGAGATAAGCGGGTGTCAAGTTACCGAGGTTCCGCAATTTCAATTGCTAATATTGGTCTGTATTGTTATTTACTTGCCATTCAAGTTTTGAAAGCCAGTTCCAGTGCCTAAAATTATCCCCTTTTATTGTTTAGCTATTATTATTATTTTGAAAAATTATACATTACAAATAAATAAATATATAAACTTAGTCAATCAAATCAACTTCATGAGCAAAAATTCAGGGTGCAAGGGGAATCTTCCAGAAAGACTTTCCAGAAAGGAATTGATTTATTGACGAAGAAACACCACTGTAAAATTCTCAGAATTGTACACCGTGATAAAACACCGGAAGAAAAAGTTAATAAGAATACAAAATGGAAGTCGACTTACTGGGGTTTCTGGAAATTGTGAGTCAAGTTGGAGAGTTTCTCGCCCATTGAAATTAGTATTGGGCCAACCATTAGGGGAGGGAAATGTCGATTTACCGAGGTAGTTGACTATCCGCGTGTCGAGCTACCGAGGTTCAACTGTATATTATTTACAGTATTTTAGGATCAATATTATGCACATCTGAATGCATAAAAATCTGTGTAAGTCGTATTATTATGAAGATTACAACAAATTTAGTTTTGATCTCAGGGTGCATTCACACTAAGCGCATCAGCGACGAAACATTTCAGGGAGCTTCAATGGTTCTATTCAAGTTCATAAGCGCGCCCACGTATTGACTTATTGCGTGATTAAAAGTGACTTTCACTTAGACGACCGTGACTTGTTGATTGCGCAATCGAAGACATATGTTATGGCTGTTAGTTGACAACCATAACAACAGTCTATTAAGGCAGAGACAAAATGTCGCCATTGCCATGGTTTGAATGCAACCTTAAAGCAAAGAGAAATAGAATAAACGTGAGGGCAGTGACGGATCAAGCCATTTAGGGGCCCTAAGCAGTAGAGCATTTTAGGGCCCTCACACACAAGTCAAAAATTGAAGTAAAAAGATATACACAAATGAAAAAAAAAACAAATTGTAAAAATATTTTCTTTTATTTATACATTGACATAAAATCTTATTTATAGTTACAAAAATTTCCTTCTAACTTTCATTTTTGCAAAATCATCAATTATTTTGCCAGAATATACATTGCTTAAAAGTGTCTTGTTCTATGTGCAGTATAGCTCAGTTATTTAATTTCACCTCCCCCATAGTATTTCTTAAATCATTTTTTACTCTTTTTAACACAGAAAAAGATCTTTCTCCTGACGCATTGGAATCGTCAAAAAAATCGGGCATTTCCTAAAGTCACCACTCATAAATATTTCATGAACTTGGAAGTAGGCAGTTTATGGAGGATTCAGAGAGCACAATATATTTATAAATATATTGTATTTATAAACAAAAACATTTCATGAAAAAAAAAACTAAAATGTGAAACTTTCAGGGCCCCTTTAGTCACCCGGGCCCGCCTGAGGCCGCTTAGTCCGCTTACCGTTAGATCCGCCACTGTGTGAGGATTACTTTTCGGTTGTCAACAAGGAAACATTTCTGATTCCAACCCCGTGACCATTTGGTGAGCTGAACGGCAGGACGTTCAACCAAGTTTTTAACAACTTTTGACGGTGTTCCCGTATCAGAATATAAAATATTCTATGTGTTACATAAATTTTGTGAGATTCTTTATTTTTCCTATAGAAAGTAAGCTTTTCTTAACCTTGGGAAGGTTTATGAGATTTCCTGTCTAAAAACTTCCGTACTAGATAATAATTTCAATCCATAGTTATAATTTTTCTTCCAAATGTGGTTGCAATATTGGTCCTCAACCACTGCAGACCTCGTGTGTCCCCAGAGATTGGTACCAACTCTTTCAGCGGCACCACAATGAGTGGTACCATTGCCGCAATTTTTTGACGCTCAGTTTCCCCCTAGATGGCGGCACCTGAGCTCTCGTTGTTGCAACCTGCACTAGGAATTTTATTTAGCCTACAGTATCCATGCCAAACGGATATTCAAGGGATCTTTAACATGCTTATGATCATACGACATGGGCGCAGACGATTTTCTGCATCTTGAAAATCCACCGACTTATGCCAGGTTTGAACCTACGATCTTAGGCGTACGAAGCCTGCGCCTTACCACAACGTCACACTGTCGACATTGTTATAATTTATATTTTGGAAAAATAAAACCTCTTTTTCTTATCATCTAATTACTAGACATCCCGATTTCTTTCCCTTTAAAAAATAATGTCTGCTTCCTCAGTCATAAAAAATGTACAGTTCTTATGTCTATCAATAATTTTAATTTGCAGTATACAGTTGAAACTTGATTTAACGAATTCATTGGGACCGGCAAATCCGTTCGTTAAATCGAAGCAATTCGTTAAATCGATTATCAATTTTTGTAATATCAATGCAAAATACCCTTATACAGATATGAAATAAAGAATGATTATTGTTTACTACGAGCTTAAAAAGTATTAATTATGCGTTAGGAAATCCACTTTTAAATGATCTAAATTCTTTATTGCTTTTTGCTTTTAAAACTTAAAGCAAGTAGCCATTCTAGAACCCACCTTATCCGTCTTCTTTGTCATGTTTCTGGATTGAAAAAGGGGAAAAACTGTCTTTTGAATTCACCAGAAATGAGAAAACAATTTGTATTACGCACTTGGATTATAGTGTGAAATATTCCAAATTTTTGTGTGCGAAAAGTTCAAAGTTTTAGTTTTATGTGCGAATTTTTCTCTAGCAATTGTTGTTCGCTAAATCAAAGCTACGAATTCATTAAATGGGAGCATTTTAACACCCTTTTTGTCAGAAAAAATATTCGTTAAATCAAAGTACGTTAAATCGAGGTTCAACTCTAACTTTTTTTATGGTAATTGGAATTAAAGAAAATTAAATAAACATATCATTTTTGGTCACTGAGATATCTTTACTCCTTGAAACATTTAGTTTTCTCTCTAATATATATAAAGTATAATTTCTAGAAGAGATCTTCTGGATGCAAATTATCCATCTTAAGCATTCACCCGGAAGCTCCCTTCTTTTGTATTGTAAAAGGGGATCCTCTTAACCTCGAAATACTTTTCTGGATTTTTTGTTTTTGCAAAAGTTGTGCTTGTTTAATGTTTCTGATATAATGACTTGTTGGTTTTACTTTTTGAAAAAAAAAAAATGTACGTTTCCTCAGTTATAATAATTATGCCGTTTGTGCACATACATATATCGATAATTTTTATTTCTATAGTATGATATTGTTTCTGGTATGGAGATTAAAATGTTTATAAAGTTAATGAAACGTGTAATTTTTGTTGTTTAAGCATGACTGTGCTTTTTTTGTGTGTGGGATACCCTTTATGTGAAGTGTGCTCTTGTTAAATGTTATTCTTCCGCTTTTTAGAAAAAGTGACTAATCGCAGTAAAGTTTTGGTATGTTATTGTATTACGAATTTGAAATACTTAAAAATATCATAAATCTACATTTATTACACGAATATATATCAACAACACTGAAAAAAGTTTTGATGTTACTGAACACTACATTTTTGGTATTCAGTTGGTGTAAAGTTGAAAATTATTCACTTGTTGATGTACTTTAAATTCTTTTAAGTGTCTGTCTAAAAAATACAGACATCAGAACGCTTTTAGCATATGATGTTCGTTAACTCATCTACGAACCAAAAATTCATTACGATAGCCCCTTATTCTATTTTGATAGAAATGAGCAATCGCAATGAAATGTCGATACGTTACGGAGTTAACAAATTTCATGTGCTAAGGACCAAATGCTGCCTATATTTGTTTAGACACCACATAAAACAAATTTAAAGCACATCAAAAATGAATAATTTTCAACTGTACACCAACTGAACACCAAAAATCATGTTCAATAACAGTAAAAACTGGTGGTAAATAAACGCAAATTTTTTAAAGTGAAGTTAAAATGTATCAAAACTACATAATTTTAATTTTAGTGTTACTGCACACCAAAACTGGTGGAAACTACTTTATACCAAAAACAGTGTAAAGATACATTTTTTATTGTTTGACTACATCAAGAATTATCCTTGGTGTTTGATTACATCAAGTGTAATCTTTGGTGTTTCCGTACACCAAAAATAATGGTGGTGTTTAGTACACCACTTTTTGTGTAAAGTAGTTGCCACCACTTTTGGTGTTGTATTACACCAAAACCCTTTACTGTGTACTCACTGACTGTTAGGTGTAGTGTGAGCAACATACCATTTGATAGCTGTTTTTGTAATTTTCTTAACGAATAATAAAATTTTTTTCTGGAATACGGGAGATAGTCAAGTAATAAAGGTAGTTAAAAAATAAAAATAATTAAACTTATTTTTCATTAATTAAAAGTCCGGAACTACGTGTATTATTTTTTTATTATCATCTCGATTTCAAAACAAAAAAAAAAAAAAAAAAATTAAACAAATCCGAGTTGTTGAGTAAGAGAGGGTTAGGTCCAACTTCTCGAAATACGTTTTTTAAACAAATTTTATATTCTAAACCGTTGTTAACTCATTAAAGTAATTTTTTTTTTTTTTGAATTCATACAGCGTTTTAAATTAATTTCATTGCAATGGACGTTAAGATCTCTCGGAGATAATCATTCACAACATTCTAAAGTTACGACAACCTTTGTCTTATTTATGGATAAGAAGTGTTTGGGAGAACAGCAATTCAATTCCTCGTAGCATACTTAGGCAATTCTTTTTCATTTTTTACCTTTCTTGACCTTCGGGAGAAACGCACCTATTAATGACGTCATTTCTGCGTGATGAAGGACGGTCCATTTTGTCTATCAAGATGTGGAACACTCCCTGGAAACCACAAAATGTTTGCGGCACTTTTTTTTTTTTGGTCCTTTTTTAGTTTTCTTCACTCCTCACATCTTTTATTGTACTTTTTCCTTGAAAAGTTCGCAGTAGGACATTGTGATGCTTGATTTATGTCACAATCACAAATGTGACGATACTAGTTGTGGTGATTCCTTTTTCACGATTTAACTCATTTTGTTTTTGTTTTTTTTTTATTTGGACTTAAGCGAATTGTAGCGGATATATTATTGTCTGAAGAATGGTAAATGATAGTTGAAGAAAGAAAAAATAACCTTCAAATCTTTCTTTTCCGTTCATTGTGAGGTTTTCTTTTTCTTTTTTGGATATACGCTTAAGATTAATGCTACAATGACCGTCGCTTAATAATAAACATACTAGTTATTATTGCCACCCAAAACAAAAGGAGAGATCAACCAATTTCAAGTCCGTGAAATTCTATTTTTTTTGTCTCTCGCTCTTCACATTGAATTAAAGATCACAAAGCTGAAAAAGTTAGGGGAGCTGAGTAACACGTCTCTTGGTCAGGCCTACTCCTTCTATTTAATTTCTGGAAGTTTCTGAAAGTGGGGAGAGTGATGCATCGCTCCATCCTGTCCAACTAAACTCACTCTATCTTGCTTTTTCTTGAAGTAATGATTTTACTTAATGTGGTTCTAGAAAATATGCAGCTTATTCAGCACTTGGATTTTAACAAATTGTAGCTCAAAGTGATTTCTTATATGCTGTTCAAAAGCCAAAGGTAACACTGTGCAACAAATTTAACATTTTTCTGTCCTTTAGATGAAACTATGCGATTCTATATAAACAAAAGATGCTTGATTCAAATATCAAAACCAAAATGGTCCACCACGTACCATTTTTGCTGAAGAACCACTTCTCATATTTATACAATTTTCTTATAGAAGAATGTAACCGAGGCTTACCTATTGAAAACACAAATACTAAAATGATTTTTTTGGCCGTTTCTGCTTGTAGGCATCTATTGGTGTGCCCTGATAACAGACTAGCAATATTCCGTTAGCATACTTTCATTCCATCGACCGCTGAAACGCTTTTCAAACATAGAGATGTCCTGATAAAACCCTTCCTTATTCTCATCACTAATTGTTCCAAGATTTTGAGAAAAGAAGTCCATATGGGTCCAAAAAGTTTAGTTTTAATGACATATGGCAACCTATGGTACATAAGCATTTTATTAAGTCACCAACAAGATCTTCGTTGTTTTCAGCTTTCTCATTACCAAGGAAACGTGATACAAGAAAGCCTCTCTCCAAAGCTTTTATAAATATTTATTATAAACCGAGTTTAATGCACAATGGTGGAAAAAAGCCCATTGCTTTTTTATAAGTGCTTCATTTGATCTGTTTTTGGTGCCAGGAATGAAGTTTTTCTAGGAGGCCACTGTTTATGGATGTAGTGATTGTTCCTCTCCCCAACTCCATTCGCAGAGAAAGGAGCAGAATTTGGTGTATCCCTGTTAATCTCCCAATGACTTTCGGATCTCTAAAAATGTGCCAGTTAAATGTAGTGTACTCAATTAACTTCAGCATAGTACTCATAACTCCGTAAGTTTCCTTTGTGTTTACAGAATATGCTACAGGACTAAATGGGAAAAAATTCTTATGTAGGGGAGCACTGCTAAACAAACGCCACTCTGCTAAATTATGTTCATACCCCAATGCCTAAAGTAGTCTATTCGTATTACAGCAGTGTGCGATGTTCTTCTCTAATGGTCGACAAAAAAGTCGTCTTCTAAATGACTCGAAACTTCCGGAAAATAGATAAAGCTTTGTTGCCAAAAATGTCACTAAAGTACCCAAGTTCGTTAAAAAGGTCGCCAGAATGGCAAAGATGTCACTGTCAATGAGAAACATATAATTTATAATAAATTATGTCAATAAATTACAAAAGTATACAAATTTATCGAGAAAATACGTAAAAAGCTAAAATGTGAATTTTTAGGAAAATGGTGCGTGGTAGGTAAAAAATAATTGCAGATTCGTAATTTTCAGCCAAAAATACATAAAAAACACACATTTTAATCTAAAGGACATGTTTCGTGTTGCACAGTGTAATCAGCACTCGGTATTTAGTCACGTGATAGAACTGAAATGCGATGGAAACTTTTTTTATATTAAATATATATATATCATGAAATTAGAGTTGCTGAACCAAAAAAATCACACACAAAAACTTTTTTCATGAAAATACATGAGTATCTCCTGAAAATCTTTATCCGTAAAATTACAAACTTAAAAACAAGAAACTACGAAGTCTTTTAAAAAAGAAATTATAGAGAATAAAAAACAGAGAATATTCTGCACATTGATTACAACAGATAGTTTATCGTAGTAGTGGCCCCATCTTTGAGTAGGCAGAATGACTATTTCTGGTACACAAATCTGAAGGCGAGTTCAGTAGAACCCACGCTGCTCTGATTCCCGTGCCTTTGGAGTCGGGAAGGCTAGCCGCCGAGGGCTAGCGAGCTGCTCACTAGAGCTGAAGTTAAATTATACGCTAACAATATATAACGCATTTTTGACAACTTTTAAACTGATAGTCACAAATCTGAAGTGTTCAGTTTTACGTAATTTAAGACATCTTTTTCTACAGTTTTACCAGAGTGCGCAAAAACAAGAATTTTATTGAGAAACTATTGTAAAGAAGCTTGATTATTTGATTTACAACAAGTTCTTCGCGAGTTTAGAGAAACGCTCAGTTTCCCTTCTGCACCTTTACAAAAAAATTTTACCGTACCGATTTTTTAAACATGTGTCAGACAAACGTTCAGGCCTATTTTACTGTTTTTCTTCTTTTTTATGATTTTAATTTAGAATTAGTGAAATTCAGTACTAATATGAAAAGTTCATTAATAAATGCATTTATTGAATTCCGTAATGGTAAAATTTGAATTTCTAATTAAAGTAAGTTTGACAAATCACTTGGTTTGATTGTAAGGCCTTGGTAACTTTGGAGGATCACTGTAAAATTTCTAAATAGCAGAGTAAGATTCTCGATGGTGGAAAAATTTCTTTTTTATTCACTTTTTTATTGCTCTTGAAAACAAAATATCAGTATACATTTTTATTTTCTGGAACGACATCTTTTTATTAAACAATATTTATTTTCGTCCATATCATGAAAATGAGATAATATATTTTTAAGATCAATCACTTATTAATCTGCCTTTGACCATTATCTTCTTTAGTCATCATAATAAATAATTACTAAAAATATATTAAACAATATTACAGCATAAGCTTGAATTTTTAACTTTGAAAGCACTCCTTTTAGAGGCCAGCCTATGTGTGGCATGTAGCTAAATTCGGCACTGTTCAGGGCATAATCAGATTCCAACGAAAGTTTATGTTCTTACGATCTCGACCAAAACATCTCATTCTCATATGTCGTATCTTCATTTGAGCATTTTCCCTTCGATTTTGAACAGTGCAATAAAATTTGGCATTAGGCTTTGAGAGGAAATTTAAATACTATTAAATACTGATCTAACAGACTGATTTATCCTTAACCTTTAAACTTTATTGGAAACAGCTGATAACGTAGAAGATTTTCAAAAAAAAAAAATCTTTTTAATCTTTATTTTATGGTAAAAATTTTGAAAAAAAAAATCAAAAAAATTCAACATTATTGCTAACAGGAGAAATTCAAACCTTTTTATCTATAAAATCAATGACACAAAAAAATATTTTTAAAACCTAAAGATCTAGAAAATTGCAGAGATTCTGAATATATTTTTCATTTTTTGTCAAGAAATGGAACAGAAGTTAGCGAATAAAACCGATGTTAAATTCATTGACGAAGGTTAGGGATTATTTAATCGAATAAATGGTGGGTGAAATCAAAGAGCATTATTTTAACAGAATAGGAGGACCTTTTAACGACTTTTTTCTTATACAAACGCCTTTTTGTAACAAAAAAAAAAAAATCATTTTCATTCTTAATTTTCATCATCATCACCATTATTATTATTAGTATTAGTACTATCATCATCATCATCATTATTATCATTATTATGTAGCACGTGATCTATTTTTCCCTCTTTTCCCCCCATTTCAAACTTTGATATGGAAAAAAGAGGAAGACGAGAATTGGCATGCCTTGAGTACGGCCGTTTGGCTGTGTATTGTATGTGTTCCTGTTATGTGTTAAGTGTTTTGTTCGTTGTATGTACTAAAAGTCTGTGTCGTCAATAAAAAAGTGGAGTCTAGATCGGGTTTTTGCAGAGCAGCCCGACTACAATTGCTATTATTTTATTGATATTATTGTGGCAACGATAAAAAAACTAGAACAATTTGCTTTAGTTTTTTCAATAGGATAAAACGATCTAAGACTATATATAAACTGCTTAACTTTAAAAACTTTTTGTAGTATTGTATAAAACTTTTAATTTTATTTATTCGTTTACTTTACCGATTCATTTTTGTTGAGATTCAGTTCTGCATTTTGATAAATATTGAAAAACGGTTTTTTTTTTTTAATTTTTCGCTTAAAAACCTTGATAGTTAGAAATTACTGAAATATCATGCTTAGCGATAGTTTCAATAGTAGGTGTTTTAACTGTTAAAAATGTATTTTAAATATTTTTTAAGCTAAAACGTGCGAGGAGGAACTCTCCAAAGAAAGCCTCCCTATAGAATTATGCATCTTAGTATTTCCGACGAAAGTAACCTCTGTAATAATGGTTCAACGTTTACAGTCTTAATTTTTAAATTTAAAATAATAATTTAAGTTGCTCACTAACGGCTATTTCATAGCTGACAATTCTCTAGCTATGGTAGGGAGAATACTCCCGAACTTTGATGCCTTCTTCTGCTAGCCCTAATCCAGTATTATAAATCTCCCGCGGATTACTTTTATTTTTCTTCATTCAAATCCTGAAACTTTTTAAAAAATGGAGGGGTGGAGGTCATATAATTAGAAGGAATTTGGGCCCAGTGGCTGAGTAGTAGCCCACCGCGCTACTACGCCACAGGTCCGGGGTTTGATTCCCGGGCTGGGCACGTTTGACTCAGCCTTTCATCCCTTCAGTGGGGTCGGTAAAATGAGCACCAAGCTTGCTTGGGAACCAAGACTGGGGATTTCGCGTCAGGCCGACCACTTGACCGGAACATTTGCTTCTGCACCCCAGGGGCCTCGGTCTCGAAAGCTGGGATGGGCACAGTAGGCCCTGACTCCTAATGGGCTGTCACGCCACTGAGTTAGTTAGTTAGTTGGAGGGAATGTGGGCAGATTCCTTAGGACGAAACCATAAAGTTTGTAACAAAATGATCCGGATGCATGAAAATTATGTCCTCAACTACTTCGCGTCCTTGAAATTGTCTGTTGTTGTACATTTATGTGTTTTCTTAAGTTAAAAACTCCCGACTTAAAAAAAATCCCGATTTAATTTTAAAAAATTCTTATTTATCATATTATTATAATATGTATTACATTATAATAGATGTAAATTAAATCCGTTAATAATATGTACAAAATCTCTATTTTATTCAAAAATCCCTACACAATCGAATTTTTGTCGTTAAATTCATTTGAGTCGGTCTTCCTAATACTTATTTTACAGTGTTGGTATCTTACGCTATTTTAACATTACATTTTAAAATCGCTTAAAAATATGTATTTCTGTATTCCTTGCATAACACAGTTGGTTCAAATGTCTCATTGTATTTGTTCTTTATTCTGTAAAAATAAAACGGAAATTTCATGTTATGTAAAAGGTGCGCTGTTGTTTTTCTCGCATGATTTGTGGCCATTACGCGGCAATGAAAGTGGATCTCCTAATAACAATGCTATAATTATCTTTAAACTCGGACGTCGAATCTTAGAGATAAACATGTACACAATGAAGTTTCGTATTTTTTATAGGTCTTATATGATGTTTCGTGTCCCGAGTTGCCATTTTTATATTAAAATGGAAGGAAAGATAGAACATAATATTTTTGGTTTCCTCATGATTAAGCTTTGACAATTCCAGACAACTGTTATATTTTTGATTTTATTTTACTGAACAGTTCTGCTTCTAAATTTTGGGGATCACAGTTTGAAAGAAATTCTTGGAGAAAATTAATATATCCTTTTTAAGGGACATGCTTGAACGACTACTCCCCATAATAACAACAGATTGCCAACGGAACAAAAGTCCGTTTTTAGTTTGAAAAGGTTCAGTGCATTTGCTTATCTTTCATTTTGATGTGCCCAAGACGAGTTCGAAAATTTTTGAAAGAGCTGCCTTTCATTTGGATGATGTTATTTTTTCTTAAATATATTAGAAAAAAATATATATTCAATTCGTAGTCCATCTACAAGTTTAACGAAAAAAGCTACACCGAATTCATTAATTCACAAATGAATTGAACACTTTTGAAGAACTGTGTAAAACTTTTGTAATAAATTAATTTAAAAAAAAACATCTAAATCATGAAAATAATTTATGACACACATTTCTTTGCTCCTTACTCATATGTTAAATATTGTAGTCAATTTTTGCAGTTTGAAATATACATGTGTGTTTAAATACATTAGATGGGTAATTTCGTTCTTTTGAAAAACTCAGAAAATTAATGAGGGTAAACTGCTGACGTCGGACACTAGAAGAGAAACTTCCCTTGCGTGTCAAATTGCAAAAGAAAATACTCAGCGAATGTAATTCAAAAGCGATTTCGCATGCAAAATAGATTACGAGAATTCAGCAAGCTGAATTGTATGAGTTTGATAACTTGTTCAATTAGACATCATCATTTGTACTATGAAGGAGATTACATCACAGAGGAAATTCAAATCCTCCTCAGTATTGCATGTGTTTTCCACCTTCATTTGCATGTAAAAGATATATGTGAGATAATTATTATTAAACAGTTTATGTTGTCGCTTTATTGTTTATTTAAAGGGTTAATAAAGTTAAGAAAAAATCATCAGATTTCAACCAGTTGCTCTTAAAGGCTCAAAAAATATGGCAAAAAACTAAATCATCACTGAATTATTAAATTATTGCTGAGTAAATTATTAATAAAATTGACATTAGTGTAAGATAACTGATGAAGTTCTATTATTAAAGCAAATCAATACATATATTCAGTGTATTCAGAACTTATTTATAACAAAAAAATATAGTTCATCCTCTAAATTAGATAAAACATAAAAACATTGTTAAGGTTGGAGCCTGTAGAGCTACCAAGCGGTAATAGTCCCCATGGACAAATATCGCCAAAATCATATATGTAGGCGACAAATATGTCGCCTAAATTTTCACCCAATTTTCATTGCGGGCACCTATCTTACATATTGTTATGAAATGACTGCTTAAACTCAAATATTAAAATAAATAACGAAGTAATAATAAAAGTATTTTAATTTATTTACGCGAAAACTACGCTTTTCATATTTTATTATCTCTTTTTCTTCCGATTTTCCATTTACATTTTAACAGGATAAACTCTTTTAGAAATGGAAATACATGTGTATTTTATACAACTCCAATTTGCATTGTTATTTTGATGAATATCGTTAATAATGTGACTGAAACTTTAGATAGCTTGATACGAATTTGTGCCGCTGATCTGTGCCACAGTGTTTTGTGTAGAGGGAACAGACCTTTCTGTTTCTTCTCTTTCAAAACGCAGCACGTATGATTTAAAAAAAGGAGGCGCTTGTTTGATTTTTAAACTTACTAAAAAACTGTCTTGCAAAACTTATTTGACTTAGATTATTTATTGAGAGTAAACTTAGCCAAAGGGAACACACATATATATATATATACTTAAATAGCTTCCACCTCTGGAAGAATTAATACTCTTACGGGTTGACCTGGACTTCCTTGGTTCTTAGAAGAATGACTCAGTCTTTGTAAAACACACAACAGTTTGATTTAGAAATAAATGCCTTTAAAACTGCTAAATGCTAGAGAAAAAGCACAAATATCTTAAAACACTGTCACACAACACTAAACACGTATTTACTAGCAAACACAAATACCCAAATGCAAATAAGCTCACAACTGGAGCGCATAGGATTCAGCAACTCAGCTAAACAACTAACTGAAACTGAAAACTAATAGAGAGCTCGATTTATACCGTTAGATCTCAAAACACATGAATACACGAGAATATTCTAATATTTTAGTAAAATCTACAGTTATCTATAAGGTTTGAAATTAGAATATTTGGCGCCAAATATTAGTCGCCAAAAATAACATGAACTTTTGTATATCTTGTTAATTTCTCCGTCAAGCCTATAGAATCCTACGTTCTGCTAGCTCAGTAGGAAAAAACACTTTCAAATAAAGATCCAAAACCTATAATCAAATTATGAGTGGATATTGACGGAAGAAGTGCAAAATTTAGTTTCATGAAAACAAAGTAAAGAAATTTCAGTACATAAACAACATCTGTTGACAGCATTTTGTAACAATTCTAAAGTAACATAAACAAATAAACAGCTTGAGGGTACATATAATTTTAGATAAAAACATTGATTTTTATAGCTGAAATATGTATTAAAAATGAAAAACTTGTTTACGAATGTTTTTTTTTTTTTTTTTTTTCAACTTTAATCTTTAATCCACGATTTTTTACTTTTAGCCTACTAAGCCTAACGTAAGTAGTCTTTTTTTTTTTCTTTTGCTTTCTTTTTTTTTTTTTTTTTGGACCACTCAATTTTCATTGCGGGCGCCTATCTTACATGTTGTTTGAAATGACTACCTAAATTTAAATGTTAAAATAAATAACACAGTAATAATAGAAGTACTTTAATTTATTTACGCGAAAACTACTCTTTTCATATTTTGTTAAAAATATTGTTTGAGAAGTTAAAACTTGAAAGGCTCAGTTCTGCTAAGTGAGAAAAAACGAGTTAGTTTGAGTTTTTTGAAAGCTATTGCTTTAATCCCTTATTGATTTGCCTCTCTTTAATAAGACAATCGAAAAGAACATGTTTTAGATTTTTAAATATGTTTCCCGTTATAAGTGTTGTTACTGTATTTGATGTATGAGTAGTGTTTGGTACTTAACTAAAATGCAACAGTGAACGGGGTGATTGTTAATAATATTTTTTTAGATAAATATTTTATGCTTATTTTCAGTCATTGTTTGAAGCACTTTAAAATTTCATTCCTAAGATTAAACCTAATGATTAAACGAAAAATTCGTCATTACGAAAAAGCAGTCTACAACGTACCTCTTTCAAAGATTTGTGACATTTGAAACCATCTCAGTAACAAAGATTTTTGTATGGCAAAAATTGAACTTTTCGAAAGAAAAAAAAGAAAAGAAAAAAGACTGAAAGAAAATGTAATTAAGTGATTGTACCCTTACTCTTTTCCATTTAATATTTGCAAAGAATGTCGAAACCTATTATCTATTAACGACGTAGAAGTTTCCTTTAATGTGCTGTAACGCATACAATTTCCACAGTCCACATGCACGCAAAGCAATGCAAATGGCTTTGGTTCTTCCCTGTTTTTTCCTGGGGTTTCGAAAGCAATAATAGCGTGCAGAAAAACTGCAGAAAAAAAGGGAAATGTGATCATCTATAACAATCAATCATTAAACGAAATATTTAGATTTTCCTGTATTTTATAAAAGTGTACACGCTCCGAGAAGCATTTTTTGCTTGCTAAAATGCATGTTCATTAATTCATCAAACAATCAAGTTTCTTGATAATAGTTTCTCAATAAAGTTCTTGTTTTTCCGCACTCTGTAAAACTACAGAGAAAGATATGCTATGTTACGAAAATTTTAACACTTGTGATCAGTGACTACCAGTTTAAAATGTAAACAAAGGCGTAAATAAAACGCTCTAAATCTGCGACAACCAGTTTAAATAATTGTTTAAGAGTTTTTTAAAAAAAGGAACAAACAAACGTTGGAGATCTGTGATTAAAAGTTGAAAATAATAATAATATTGTATCAATAAACGCTTGAGCACTGTGACTACCAGTTCAAAAATTGTCAAAAATATCTTATATATTGTTAACGTGTAATCTGACTTCAACCCTAGTGAGCAGCCTACTAGCCCTCGGCGGCCAGTCTTCCCGACTCCGGAGGCATCGTTGGTCCAACGGCCTAAGGTGCAATTATCAGAGCACCGTGGGCTCAACTGAACTCACTCTCGACTTTATGTACCAGAAATAGTAATTCAGCGTACTCACAGATGGCTCCACTACTGCGGCACATTACCTCTTGCAATCAAATTACAGAATGTTATCTGCTTTTTATGCTCTATAATTTCCTTTTTTAGAGACTTTGTAGTTTCTTGTTTTTAAGTCTCTGCAATTTTACGTAAGATTCCGGATAAATGATTTCCAGGAGATTCTCATGTAATTTTGGCCAAGTTTTTTCTATTTGTGGAATCACTTCTCTCCTCCAACCTCCTTCCCTGTTAGCACCAGCCCTTATGGATGCCCTCCCCCATGCATGTGGTAATTGGGTCCGCGGATTTTACATGCACGTATCCCCAAGTGTACCTGGTGGGTCTTCAGCGGGTCGGGTATCGAGCACCCGACCTTCCGGTTAAAAGTCCGACATCCTAACCACTCGGTTATCGCGGCCGCAGTGTGGAATGAGTGAGCGGAGCTTGGGCGCATGTCACATGTGGACCGGAGTCTAAATGGCCGAGTGTTCTTAACCCGACTGAGTAACTAAAGTTGTCTACGAAATAAGTGTTGATGCAGCCTATAATGGTTAAAACCGTTAAAGGCTGCATCAACAGTTGTTGCATAAAATTAGTGTAAAAAGTGCAACAAAACATTCATTCATTGTTAACAACTACAGTTGACCCTCGATTTTATGAAGCCTTTGGGCTTCATAAGGAATAAGTTCGTAAGAAATAAGTTCGGCCAGAAATAAGTTTGTAAAAACTAAAGGATATTGTTTTAGTAGAAAGTTTTTCGGGATTGGTAAACTTCGTAAAATCGTAAGTGTTCTTAAATTAGAGGTACGTTAAATCGAGTGTGGACTGTCTTTATATACAAATTGTTATTATTTGTTTAATCGTATGATTATTTTGTTTGATTGCTTGTTTAATCGGGTATTTTATCAAAACTCCTATGCATTGATGTGCATACGTTTATCTTTCAACTCTGATTGCAACTACACCATGAAAAAAAGGTGTGCTCGAAAATACATGAGAATCTCCTGGAAATAATTTATTCAGAGTGTGACGTAAAATTAGAGAATTAAAAACAAGAAACTACAAAATCTCAAAAAAAAAAAAAGAAAAGAAAAAAGAGGAAATTCCAGAGAACAGACTGCAAATTGACAGCAACATATATACAATGCCGCACTAGTGGCGCCATCCGCGAGTTTGTTGAATTACTAGAAAAGAAAATCTCCATAGACTCCTAAACTTCTGTCACATGCAAGAAATTTTCGTCCGATTTACTTTTTAAATTTCACCTTCTCGTTGAGGTTACCTCCTTTTATGCTTAGCTTCCAGCAGATTCAAGATTAATCTTTTACTCTGATGGAAAATGAAAATTTTTCTTGGTACTGTTGTGTTTACAGTCATACTGATTAAATACCCTGCGGTTCATGACGAGATATCTCTTCGATTTAACATGTAACTCTGGGACTGCCTAAACATATGAAATCAAAATAAATTTTTAGGATCGGATGGATTTGCTTTAAGAAACATATCCATGGCAATTGTTATTTTGATTGATGCTTAAAATGTTTTAGCTTGTGATACGAACTTTTGAGACGGACTCCAAACCACTTATTCAATTTCTCAACAGGAAATCCATAGCCAGATACTACTAAAACTTAATCAATCTGCTATGAGCAAAACCAGAATAGGCCGCTGATCAGTAATAGTACTTTGCACTAAATTTCATCATCAACATTTTTGGAAAAATTGCAAAGATTGTCTACCTTTAAATATTTTTAATTATTTTTCATAGTGATATAGCTATTTAAAATAATGAAGCATGAAAAACATTGTTTATTTTGAATTACCTGTCTGATTCAGACCAGCGAATCTCTGAAAGTCTTTTAAAGCTAACGTCACTGCATCTGGTCCTAAAATGGCACCAGTTTTGTAAGTCTCTGGAGCACTATCGATGTAACCAAATTTTTGTAAATACATCTGAAATTAAAAGAACACAAAAATTTCATTATTTTAACTTCGTATCAAGCAGCGAACAAGCACGCTGTATCATGCGCAGTTTTATAAAATGCCATTAAAATATAAATCATTTGATAAGGAATTGGACAATTATTCACTAAAGTTTTAGTAGGGTTGTTTTATTCTATAGGTAAAATAATAATATGGATCATAGATTTATGTCTAAAAAAGAAAGGGGAAAGAGACAAAAGGAAAAAATATCCTGTAATAATAATAATAGAGAAAAAAACTATGAAAATTTAACGAACACAGTAAATATAAAAAATAAAATTCTTAAATTCAAATAAAATGGCGGAAGAGAATAATTGAAGAGAAGGAGAATATCGCATCTCCAATGTAAGAGGGATGTAACTGAAAAAAAAAAAAAAGTTAAAAAGGCAGTACATTTAGAATTAAGTACGTTTTACTTACTTTTTTTTCGTACGTTAATGGCATGACTTTATTTGCATTAATTTTGAAATTATTCGAGATAATTCAAATTATAGCTTTAATTTAGTTATGAGATAGTGCCATAACCATTCAAAATTGTGCATACATTTAAAAACAATAATGCATAAAAGATTCTAACGATCCAAAACGTTATTTAACCCCAGATAAATGTGAATTAAAAAGAAAATGGAATTTTAAGATTACGGTTAAAATTTTGAAACACTTCTCCCGAGAAAGTAATCGACTTTGAGTTGTGGTTCTCTTGAATTGAAGGTGCGATAACCGGTGTCTTGAATAACGTGCAACTAAAAATGTCGACTAGCGTTTTAACGGCCCAATGCATTTTAACGACCTTCGGAAGAGAACTGATTGACTTCCGTTTAAGATAATGCTATATTGCAGTCGATCTAATGAGTTAAGGAACACGACATTTTCTTGATATAACGACTGGTATAACGGTTTTGAAACAAAAGAGCAGCGTTTTCTCACTCTGCTATTTTGAAGTGTTGTATTTAACTTTAATTTGGCACGCAGGGAAAATATACAATGTTAACCTTCATTAAAAAAATATATAATTGCAACTATTTTTTGAGAAATGGAATATTTTCTCCTTCCAATTTTTAACAAATCCGCAGTACTTTTCTTTACGCATCAAATACATTCTAGATTAATATACTATAATTATGTAAATTTTTCATAACTTTTTTCTTTTTTTTTTTTAATAAAATTTTCTTGAAATTTAATTTATTTTAAAATCTCTTTAATAATAAATTTATATTTTACAATGTATTTAACAAGTACAACTGTTTTATACTGTCACATAAAATCACTGCTATCAAAAATTCAAAGAAGAGTATATTGTACTTCAGTAATTAATATTTTGAATGCCTTTAAATTCGAAACTTTTATTTGATATTAAAAAAAATAATAGTTATCGTGTGTTTCATGTACATTTCATATTGTATGTTTACTGTGCCGTTTGAAAGCAATGTTTTATGTAAAAAAAAAAAAAGACTTTGAGCATTTGCTATCGATTCGTTTGATGCAGCGACTATTTGATATAACGAACCAAATAGAGAAGTCCGGATGGCGACGTCATAACGCAAGCCGACTGTAATATATTAAATAAACACAAAATTGCATACATATTAATAAAAATATATTATGTTCTCAAAGACGGGCGAGTGGAGGGACCGATAGCTCCCTCCTGACTCCCATAAATGACAGGCCTGACAAAACGGAAAGAAAATAAAAGCTTCATTATCACTGCTGTATTAATAACAACTCCTAATTCAATTACCTTTTTACAATTCTGTTTCATGCTCGCAATAGATAAAAGTGAGTGACAGAGGGACATCCCAATCAGGTTCTTGTTGGTTACGAAAATGAATAATCTTACAAAAGTATAGCTTTATCGTAGTTTCTAATCTAATGCTTTCAAGAAAACAGAAAGAAATGAAGTATGTATCAATTAATTCTACATTACTATAATCAATACTTTTTGAGAGTTCGTTGTCAAGAAGCTTGACGAATCGAATTTTTCAGTTACATGAAGACTTTATTTGTCTTGAAGTATCGAGAAAAGAAAAAGAAATCTCTCTGCTAATAACATTATTGTGAAGAACTGTCAATACACGATGTGTATGTTTTTTTTTTTTTTTTTGTTTCAAGGCCACTTTAACAACAAGGATTTACCTTGCGCTAAACCTTTTAGCGCCCTTCTTTTAGGCATCGACAGGTTTTTATGCAAGGTTATCTGGCATGTCGGAGAAATAAATAAAAAGAAACACAATAGCGGGCTAGCGTTTTTAAATTAATTCGAGATACAAAGAATTAAAACAAATAATTTTCTTTTTGTTCGGTTGATGCGTGTGTCTTCTCAAAAGTTGGTTAGAGAACTAAAGCTTTTCGGGAAATACGCTGTTAATTTGAAAGAATTGAAACATGACCTAAAACGAAGAGAATGTTTGTTCACTAAAACAAAATAATTGAGCATGAAAAGGAAATTTAAAGAAATATTCCATTCGGGTGATCTCCGCAAATATCCAATTTTCAGCCTACTTTCCCGTAAGAGTTTAAAAAATAATAAAGCATGAAAGAAGGCTTAAATGTATCTTGAAAATATCGTTAGAAATCAAGAAAAGTCAAAAATTAGTTAAGTAATTAAATAAAGATTGAAAAATAAAAAAAATTTGAAAGTAATGTTTTGAGATGGGAAATTTGTGTGTCTGTCGGTCTGTCTGTCCTCCCCTAATAACTTTTGAACGAATTGTCCGATTCGAAAAAATCTTTTTTGCATTCGAAAGATATCGGCGAGTACATCTCATTTCCATATTTTGCCTTTTGATTTGAACAATTTTTCGTTCAATTTTGAAGACTTCAAAATTTTTTAACATTATCGCCTATGGGCGAAAAATATGTAAACACTGGGCACAAGATCCAAGTTCCAATGAACAAGCTCACTGGAAGAAACTCTTGGCGTGAAATATTGATTTGAGCAATTTTTGTTCATTTTTGAACAGTTAAAAAAATTAACTAAGCGCCTATGGGAAAATTTCAATCCTATATAAATCCTGATCTAACGGACCGATTTGCTTGGAACAAACTTATCGGAAAGCTATAACGTAGAACATGTACAGATAGAAAGTTCAAATAGAACTAATGAGCCTATTTTCCTATGAAGTTTTTTGATCGGGATTTTCAAGAATATTTTTGAATGATTAAATGAATAAGTGAACGAATGGATGAACGAATGAGTGAATAAATGATTAAAAAAATAAATGAGCAAATGAATGAAAAAATAAGTAAATTAGTGAATAAATACATGAATGAGTGATTGAAGGAATACATAAATGACTGAATGAATGAATGAATTAATTAATGAGTGAATGAATATGTATTATCCGTTGAAAAAGGTATATTTGAAGCAATTAGGAACTAAAGCTAAACGAGAAAAAGAAGATAGCTAGATTATAAATTTGAAGGTGGTGTATACGGGAAAGTAGGCATGTATAGTTCTAGACGGAACTTCTTGTTATATAGTGCAAAAGAAAAATTAAATTACGTCAGAAATTCCTAATTTTAATTTTTTGTAGCAAAATACTAGTTATTAATAACAGGAATGAGTTTTTGTAGCATAAACAGATTAAAAATAATTATTATAATGAATTTTTTGTCCAGCAAAAACAAATGTGTATTCCCTGCAATCACAAAACACTTTTGTTTTTTTTTACAATGTAGCATGTTTTCTTCTCCTGTAATACTGTTGACCAGCCTGTTTCAGAATTATTCCCACTCCTTCTGGATCATCTTTCCTATATTCTGCGATCCTGTGTCATTGAATTAAATTGAATGAATGATTGAAAAATCATTCCATTATAAATATAAAAATTTCTAATAGTAATAATAATAATAATAAGAAGAAGAAATAAGTAAATAAAAATCAAAATTTAAAAAAATATTTAAAATCGTTTTTTTCTCCTCAGTATTTTTTCATCTTTCAAGAGTTAACAATGAGAAGCAAAGAAAAAAAACGTATATTTTTGGGGAACCATAATCTCTTGAATTTTGATTTCTGATCAAATATCAATCGCAGGATACACGAAGATGCTCTAGATGGTGTGGCAGCAATTCTGACACAGATTGTCAACAGAGTTGTAGAAGAAAAAATGTTCGACATTTTAAAATGTCGTTTTGTGAGCATTCATTTCTAAATTTTAATAAGAAATTAGAAATATAATAATTATATTATTTTTTTAATATGAAGAGTGAAGACTACATTTTACTTATTAAATATCTTTTCTAGTATCGTGCCATAAAAAATTGAAATTTCTAACAAAATATATTTTTTTACACTATGAACCCCCCTCATATGCTATAGTCACGCAACGTACATTCATTTTAGTATAGGGCATTTTTTAAACGTAAAATTGATCATGTGAACTTTTTCAAGCATATGATTTTAAAGAAAATAAAAATCTCAGTTGCATATTTGTCGTTTCTTCATATCGTTAAAAACCTTAATGACATGAAATGTGTGATTAAGATTAGATCTAATTTTTCTAAGAACGTTAAAATATTCTCCACCATGCATAAAAGGAGCCGAGAAAATGGTGGTATCTAATTCCAAAGGTAAAAGAAAACGTAAATGATTGCCATGCTTTTAGTATCAAGCGGCAGATGATGTTCGGAATTAGCCAGGTTAGTTCAGGTTTTTCAATTTTTTGTTTCCACTCGAAAAATTATCTGTATTTTTCAGTTTTTTCAAATGTCCTGAACAGGTCAATTTTTACAAAACAATGTTTTCAGAAAGAGCTAAATTAGATTCAAGGAAAATGTTTCTGAAGAGTCAGTCTCCCCTAACTTTTATTATGAATAACAGGGATAGAAAACTTTTTAAATGTTTACATGCCCTGTCCTGCATATTATTTAGTAGCATGTAAAATACATGCCCGAATAAAACTTTTACATCCCCAAACATGTTATTAAATTGCATCCTAATAAAACATTATGACATGTATTCTAATTGTTTGTACGTATATACTGTTTGTTCTCCAAAGGTACGATCATGGAAGGCGCATGCGTCAGATCTCCTTTGATTTTATTAAAATAGGGGTGATAGGAAGATAGGAGACAACAGTGACTCCTTTTTCTTTTGCATTTTTTTTTTTTTTTTTTTTTTTTTTTTGCAGTATTAATTCAGCCGTATGGGTGTGGGTTTGTGTGAATGTTTTTTTTTTTTAATTCCTCTTTCTTATCGGATCTTGGAAAGGTATATCGAACTTTTCAGCAGTGATGCCGTGATGCATTTTCTTAATTACCACTTTCAATTTGAACTTCAAATATTTATACAAGATTTTCGGTTAATCTTTTTAATGGTGCTAACTGAAAGTCGAAAATTTTACTGGCCCGTTTCGAAGGATGAGTTAATGGAATCTGAGTGGCTGAACCAGAGGGCCCCGTACCCCTCACCCCAGAATGATGATTTAAATTTTTTTCAAAAATATTCTTTTTTACTGAAGAGCAAAGAGCTGGAACGGAGCAGTGGATGAACTGCATTTTGCTCGAAACTGGAGCGAAGCCAGAGCAAGAAGTTTGTTGTGCTCCACTGCCCAATTTTTTAAAAAACTTTTTATCAAATAACAGAATAAATTATCTGAAAACAAAGAGATAAACAATGTAATCTATATAATTTATTAGAAGAAAATCGCGGAGCTGAAGTAAAGCCGGTTCAATTATTTATAAGTTGGAGTGGAGCAACTCAAAAAAATGGGCTGCTCCAGATCCCTGATCAAAGGTCCACGACCCCCAGTTCAATGACTTTTCCGGATACTAGATATCCGATGTCTCTTTCCTGACGAATATATACCGGATATCAGGCTCTGATGTTTGAATTCTGTAAATTCTGCATATATTTTTAAAACCCAACAGCCCACTGCTTGCAAATACGTAGTAAATTCGTAAATAACAAATATTTTTAAAACATGCTAGTTAACTAAATTTTAATAATCAAATGTTGCATGCCGGATTGTCGGATATTTCGTGCAAGGTCAAATCAGATTCCAGTTATTCAAAAATCTGTCGGATGTAAGAAATTCGGTGCATACAAGAAATAAATAATCTTCTCAAACAATCCCCCTCAAAAACTGATGGCGCAACTTGTGCCATTACAGTGGCTGGGCACCAGATTCCTGCTAAAAAATGTTTTTGGTTGCGCCACTGACAGTGAAATTCCCATTTTTTGAACACAAAATTTTAAACCATTGTATAAAAACTTCTTCGCACCGCTTCTAAAAGCTTTATTTTTTACTTGAAAAAGCCATGTGAAGAATAAATAGAGGCGTTTTGAATCGTATCTGAAAGAATAGGGTGCAAATTGTGAATTGAAAGTAACATCAAAAAAGAAAAAAAAGAAAGAGAAAAAAAAACTATGTGATATTAAGTGCACGCAAAGTGCCCACATCCACTGAACCTATCACCCCTTTTTAAAGTGGAATAGCGCAACGGTGCCAAGTGCGGCATTCGAGAACGGACAGTACTGTAATATAGGCACGTAAATGTGTACCTTCTTTCAAGGTCCCGTGTTCTCCGTGGGTCTCCGTTGCAAAAGTAAAAAGGAAGAAAAGAATAAAAAAAAAGATGATGTATATCTTCAATTAGCATCAACAAAATAATATCATTAGATGTACAAGAACGTTAATAATAGTTGTGATACTAACCACTTATTTTACCTAGAGTAATAAAACACCTTGTGCCTTAAAGAAGCGGGGAAGAACATTATTGTAAGAAATTAAGTATTTTCAAATTAACCATTTTCTTTCTTTTTTTCATAATATTCCTTTTAGCGAATTTAGTTAGGGGCCGTTCATAAATGACGTCACGTTTTTTCCCCCATATATTTGACCCCTCCCCCCTTTGTCACAATATGTCACACTTCGATCCCCCCCTTCCCCCATTTGTCAAGCGTCACGCTATGTTGCATAATGCATGATGTCACATTTCTTGTTACCCCTCCCCTCCCCTTGTCACACTTTGTCACAATTTCACGAACCACCCTCCCCCCTCGATGCGTGACATCATTTATGAATGATCCCTTATATCTATTCCGCAACATTTTAAGAAAGCACTTCTTTTAGTTTTCTTTTCCTTTTAACTGAACGACAGTGAGGATCTTTCTTTCTTTGTTGGCGATAGAACTAATTTAGAACTTTTTATTTAAACTTCTTACTTGGGTGATTTTCAAATTTTAGGCATTTTTAAAGTTGAAATGGTTTTAAAAATAAAATTTAAATCAACCATTTTGGGTAATTTACATTAGTTTGCACATATGTCTTGTACACGTTTTCACTGTCAGCAGTGAGTTTAAATTGAAGTTTAAACCCATGGGTCTTTTATAAGTTACCACGAACTTAAAAAATGCCAAGTCTGTTACCGGACAAATTTTGTTGGTTTTTGTATGAAATTACGACTTTTTTAATTAGTAAACCAGTTTCTATGCAGGTAATTAGTCTAAAATGGAAATTTATTTTACACTTTTGCAAAAGGAAAATATTTAATATTTTATTTATATTATTTCATGTCACGTCTGTTGCTTGACTTCCTTATTAGCAATTTAACTTTTCTCTAAAATGTTTTAAAATAATTCTTTGCTGTATATATGCAAAGATTATTCATAAATAAGTTTCATATCTATTATTTGCATCCTCCTTTCAAATTTTAAGTCAAATACTTCTCTTTGAAAAAATATCTTTTGCAAGGTAACAGACCTGACATGATTTGGTAAAGCAGATGTTATATGTATACGAAATATTTCTTCTGAAAATGTAGTTATACATGGGCTTCCAAAATATCCAAAGATAATTAGCATTTTGCACCAAAACATGCAATATAATACATTGTAAAACCTTGGCGTGTATGCTTTATAAAACTGAAATAAGTATATAAGTATCACATAAAGATAGTTAATGATTGCTTATTTAGAAATAAATTAAAATTTTGAATTACAAAAGGATGATTTGTTTAAAAAAAGTATATTTTTCGTCGAAAATCAATAGTTTAAGGAATATTCTTTTGGATAAAATGTGTAGATAATATTAAAACTTTTTTTATGATAACATTATGCTATTCTTTATTATTATTATTGTGTGTTTCCAGCAACTACATATTGTACATGTGACATTTTAGGAGTATATGTGCAAATTTTGAAAGTTTTACATTATTTTTTAAAAAACATGTCAGGTCTGTTACTTTTACCAGGTAACAGACTTGACATTTTAACCTTTTTGATTTTTTTTCAACTACCATGTGTTAACATTTTAGGCTTAAGCCATCATTGCTCAAATACACCTTACAGGGTTACTTTGTTTGTGACAAGCAGTTAATAAGGCTACAGTAAGTAAATTTTAAAATATGGTAACAGACCTACCAACATAAAAAAATACTCACCTTATGAAAGCTCAAAAAGTCTTCAATATATCCTTTGAAGGCAAGGTGATCATCCAAAAGAGTTTGTTCCATATATTGAATTGGAAGAACAATATAAAAATATGGTTTAGCAATCTATTGAGTAATTTTAAAATTGATTAACCCTGGTAACAGACCTGCTGGTAACAGACCTGACATTTCCCTCGGACAACACAAAACAATTAATTGCAACCAATAATTTTTTTTTAATTTCAAAGATAATAAATAGAGTTATCATAAAATATATTTCAAAGGTACATATGTTCTTTTTAGTGATTTTATATCTCTGAAATAGGTAAAACATTAAAGAGAAATTTCACTTCGTCGTTTCGGACAGTCTGTTTTCATAGGGTTGCTCATTATTGAAAATTCATATAAAAAGAGTTTAAGACACATTCTTATAATATTACACTTGATTACTTTTAATAGTATGCACTTTTAGAAAACATAAACACTTAACCCAACAAGTTATTTAATTTTAATACAAAAATTAGTGTTTTGTCGGACATCAAAAACGCCTCAAATTTGAAAATCACCCACTTAGTATGAGTTATATAAATGACTTTTCGTTACAGAAGCAGGAAAATATAATTTAGACTGAAACTAAGAGGGGAAAGAAAAAGAGGAAAACGAAGGCTAAGGGGGACGTGCCCGTTATAACATCTGGCATCGGGGCCCATTGAATGATGTGGGGACCCTGATCTGCACATCGATTCTCTTTAAAAACAGTGTACTTAAATGCACCCAAAAAAAATATGTCACTTAGGTGGTTTTCATCCTTTTGAGGGATACAGCACATAAACAAAATCAACGCAGGAAAAGTAAACAAAATTTCAGCTGATTTAGATAAGATATAGAATGCCCCAGTAATTTAAAATATATATATCAATTTTCATTTGAGATGTAGAACCTCAAGATGTCACTATTTTGATCTAATATTTGAAAATAATTTGTTTCAGACAGTTTGATACTTGATTGAAATTGCTTATGCAATTTACAAGAAGTCAAAAAATATTTTCTTTGTCTGATATTTACGTTTTATAGCTAATCTAAAAAGCGTTTTGGTAATTTGATTTCTTTACATTTGTAATATAACGTGATTATTAACGAGGTTTTCTTTTAATAATGTCCATGAAAGGGAAAACCCATAGTTTGTTAACTTTCACTTTTCAATCACGCACATCTATTTCCATATTTAATCATAGAATGCGAAACTAATTGTTCGGAGCGGAAGAAGGAGTGCTTTTTTCAGCTGGTGTAAAAAATAAAAATAAAAAAAAAAAAGCAGTAAATGTTACAAATCGTGTTTTATATTGTTCCCAGCGAAGCGTATCATAACGCTTATTTCATCGGAATAATTTTTTTCGGAAGAAACATGGCTCTGTACAAAAGAACTAATATGAAGCTGCGAATGAGTTCTTTTTTGTATCTATTGACTGCTATTTCCAAAAGTACTAAATACGTATTCTGTATATGTTTTTAATCAAATTGAATTTCTTGTAAGACCTGAAGTAGTAGGGCAAAGATTTATTCATTTTATTTCAATGCTCGCGTGAAAATTATTTCAAATTTATAATAAATCATGCGGGCTCAGCTGTATTTTTTTTTTGTGAAGGTCGTGTGGTGGTGTATATTGTATATATATATAATGCGTGTGCATTTGTGCATACCAAAGTTTTTTTCCCCCAATTAGAAAGAGGTTATCTTTAAACTTCTATTGTCTTCGATTAATGTTTTCAAAGGACACGTAACCTGAAAAACGCAATTGCTAGTCATACTAAGAAAAGGCTGAAAACTTTCAATAACGACATTTTATTGTGCCTAAGTGCTTGCTTACAAGTGATGACATTTCTTAGTTTCTGATTTTAATATAAACACTGTTTCCCTCTCAGTTATCAAAATGACGAGCTTCGCCGTTCCCATCTTTTTCTTATTTCAGAATTACAAAGATTCAATGGTATCGTTATGTCCGAATTTGATCTTTCCCTCTCAAAATATTGCATTAATCCTTTAACGGTCACATAATTTTCAAGAGAACAGCAACAAAAGAGTCTTTTTTTAATACAAGAAAATCATTAAAACAATTACACTATAAATAGTTTGGCACAGTTATCGAGTATATAAGAATAAATAAATAATTTTTCCAGGAATGAGGAATGGAATTTACTTAACGTTTTGGTGCGCTACTTTTGGACACTCCAGTCCGTGATTTTCGCAGGAGCGATAAGGACAAGCAGAGTTCAAAATTGGCGGTCGTTAGTTCGTATTCTAAAAATTCCTGTTTCCCGATCGTGACTTTCCATTCAGTCGCCTCTTTTGACGCCTAACCTTTCAAAAAAATTTCAGTTGGACAACCACAGTTTTTTAACAGCTCGTCATTTTTTATTTATTTATGTTTTAAATCTAGCATAACTTTATACCCCAGCTATACTTTATATACATTTTTCACCTAATCTTCTGTATTTTGAGTTTTTACGATACCTATGCAGACTATCGTAACTTCTTGGCCTTCAAATTTGGAATTGCGAATTTTTACTTAAAAATGAAGTAAGTAACACTAGACTGTAAATAACACTTGAAAAAATAGTTAAGCCAATTAACTCATTTTTATGTAAATGTTATGTTATTTTTAGTAAAATTTTATTTTACTAGGGACTGCTTAAAATAGACGTTTATATTGATTCTTAAACTTAAGTAAAATCAGCAACTTTCTTAAAAGTTACTAATAGAAATTGAGTTTTGAATGGTTGTAATGTTTTGCGATATTTTTTAACAATTGCACAATTGTCTTCATGGTTACCAGTTGTTATCTCTGCTCGAGCAATTTGAATTATTTTAAAATTACGCCTAGCAGAGCATTTTTGGCAACTAAAACAAAAAAGCAAGGTGCCAATGACGCTTACCTTTCACATCGCAATCTCTAATCCTGGGGACGAGGTTAATAATGTGCGTTAATTGTAGCAACTTGAGACAACGAGAGGGCTCAATGTTGAAAAAGGCACTAATCATTGACGACAACGCCCATCACTCGGGACCGACTCTATTTAGCAAAGTGGGTGGGGATGCGTTTGATTGAATATTACATATTTTTACATTCGGATTGCAGGGTATTGTTTCTATTGTATTTAGTTTATTAGAGATATTTGACTTTTTATCAATCAAATTCTCATTTATCCATGAATAAGATAAAGCTAGGATAGATTGCGCGGTCGGAGAGATTGCGCACCTACGAGTTCAGGGGGAAGAAGTAGGGTGCACTCGACCAAACGAAATGCATTTGTACAACGACAATAGTGGAATGTCCACTTGAAAGTGCAAGTTGATTGATATGAACGTCTGTGATTAAGCATCGATATTCTATATTGTTTTCACAAGGTAAGTGCTTGAATTTTCATAATGCGTTCTTTGAAATTCTATAGAGTAGCAGTAGTACAAAATATTCTAAACTTAAACGACTTTTCGTAAGCTACTAAGCTAGACTAACAGTGGGAAAGCCAGCATTTCTTTCTAGAAGCAGCCATATTTAAGTAAAAGTCCTCGCAATCTGTCCTCCCGAA
Organism: Octonoba sinensis; assembly: GCA_038502835.1. Lineage (NCBI taxonomy): Eukaryota > Metazoa > Arthropoda > Arachnida > Araneae > Uloboridae > Octonoba > Octonoba sinensis. Next base: position 148,935,830 of record CM076598.1, read on the forward strand.
ATAGGATAGTTTGCGCGTTTTGTACTTAGGAGAGATTGCGCGTCTCTCCCGTTAGTTTTCATGCTAGGAGAGATTGCGCATTATGTTATTACCCACAGCTTGTTGGGAATGCAGCATAAATTTCAAATTACATGTGAAACGTTTGAATCTATTAAATTCGCTGCATTAATGGATTAAAATTGGCGTTCTGAATTTTTACTAAAACATAAAATATGAAATACTGATGCCCTCTCAACACATTTTTAAGACTTGAATATTTTAAAACTTTAAATTGATTTTTGTAATTATTTCTTTACATAAAAATTTCACGGGGGTCTCTTTAACAGGCATTAATTAAATATTTTGACTATAGTTCTATATCGAGAGCTAAAGTTGTCGTGACTTTATAATTTGTGTTTTCAAGGGGCTGTGGTTTTTATACCGTATAAATCGTTGAAAACAAGTTCGTGTGATTTTATTTATTTTGAAGATTTAAGTTATTAAATATACGTTTCGGAACTAAATGCGCAAATAAAGTAATTTGTGAACAAATTTCTTTTCTTAGACGAAAATGTTGCTAATAAATTAATAATGTGCTAGTTTTATACAAATATTCTTGTGCTAGTTTTATACAAATATTCTTATTAATAAACTATTTTTCCAAACCGTTTAATGCCGTCAAAACGAAAAAGAAAACAAAGTGCAACGAATGTTATTTTAATCTTCCGCGCATATATTCGAGAGAAAAATTAAGAAAGAAGCAGCTGCAAAAAAGAAGCGAACGTCTGAAGATAAGAGGCTTTCAGAAAAAATGGGAACCAAAAACTTGCAGGAAAGAAAACAAAACAAAATGTTTGAATTTTGAAACATCTTCGTCATCAGCCACCTCAGAAGAAAATAATGTCAAAATACTGAACCTTTGGGACCATGTCAGACAGGACAACAAGGATGAGTGCACTGAATGTCTGAAAACTGTACCAGGAAACAACTTCGACCAGTGACATTAATGCCTACCGTTCCTTTGTAGGGACAGTGTGAAAAGTACGTCTGAAACACCCCAAAAAAAAAAGCATTTCAACAACAAAAAAAATGTTTTAATGTATTCCTAAACTTATAATAACCCGTTAGGAATACATTAAAACAATTTTTTGTTGAAATGTTTACTTTTGGGTGCTTCAGACGTACTTTTCAGACTGTCCCTATAAAGGGACGGTAGGCATTAATGGGTTAAGTGTGCTATTTGTACCAGATGGGTGCACTACTTACAACATTAAGTATACCGATTATGGACGACAACAACTTCGGTTAACAAACAAAAGGCATTGAAATTGAAAATGAATAAGATTAATTATAATTTAAACCTTCTTTTCTTCTTTATTTTCTTTCTTTAATTAAAACACTGTTTTTTCCCGATTCTGTGATCATTGAGTTAAAAAATTTATTCCTATTAAAATTGTATGTGTTTATACAAACCATACAACAACATAGTTTTAGTGTAAATATTATTTCTAACAATTCAATTGCAGTTTTTAGGAATAACAATCTCTCCTACCCATGTGCGCAATCACACCAACCCTGTAAGGACAGATTGCGCAAATTAGTCTTCTTGGGTTTTTTACAGCTGTTGCATTAAATTAAAGCAAAACAACGAAATATCAATGGAAATGCATAAAAAACGAATGAAGTCACAGTTATTTATCAATAGTTTAACAAAAAAGTCATACTTCGATTTTTTAAAATTATTTTTCCAACTGTGCGCAGATTCTCCTAGCTTTACCTTATACGTTCTCTTCTCATGAAAATAGACATAGATATTTTCAAGTATCATAATCATATGCTACAGTTAAAACGCATTTCATTGCATCACTTTTTACAGAGTGACCGCTAACATGTTTCAGTTTCTTCAATTTGCTGCTAATTCCCTATTTGCCATCGGGACCAAATTTTGGTTAAAATATATAAATATATGAGATATTGTATGTTCACCCCATATTTCAGTCATCAAACATTTTTCTCGTGTTGACCGAGCTGTACACAGGAAGTAGTCATATTTCAACAAATTCCTTTATTGAACTGGAACAAATAGCAATTATATTGAAGAGAGACCCGGCGTTCACAGTCGCAGGCCGGTCAGGAAATTAATAGGGCAGTTACAGCATCTTGTCTTTACGAGCTTTTCAGAAGAAGTCTGTTCACCATGGAAAAAGTTTCAGGCGGTTTTTCTAAGGGGACGGGGGGGGGGGGGGAGCTTAATTTTAACTTTATTCCTAGTGGTTTGGCATTTGACGGACAAGTGTCGATCACTTTCTAACTTTAATTATTATAAGCAGTACATTTTTTCTTTTTTAAGGTCAAAACTGTAAGCAATTTAACTTCCAATATAATTAATCATTCATTAGCACCAAGACTGAGGTTTTCTTAAAGATTCCCCCAAAATTTGTCATATTAGAATGACCAACAGTTAGAAAAGAAAACGTGATACAATTTCAAACAGAAGGTAGTATGACTTCTGGTACATAATTACTTAACCACTATATACGATATGAAACATAAAATGGTTCGAGTGAAATTGAACATAAAAATAATTCACAAAATAACACACAAGAAAACATAAAATAGGATGAAAGTAATAATAGCAACTAGAACCACGCTTTAACAAAATGATAAGTAATAAAGCTTTTGCAATTAAACATCTTTCTGCAAAATTCGCGAAAGTTCATCATTATCTAGACCAGGACTTATTTTCCATAGGAGCTCACAAAAACTCAGCTCCTTTACTGCTGTTTACGGATGGATGCGTTTTGTAAGACTGTAGGGCTCGGTAGCTCTGCTGTTAGAAATTAAACGCAAGTCAGATGTTAGCTAAATATCAATTTCATTAATACTGTATTATTTTAAAAAGTGAATTGGATTAAATACAACTGAATTCAAATGCAATAAAGATTAACATTTCGTTTATAGAGCCTCCTTATAACTTCAAGTATTGACAGATTTTTAGAGATACTTTTTCTGAAACATAACGGTCAAGTTGTTATAATTGTTATTCATTTCTAAATCGAATAATAAAAAATATTGCTGTACTGTAAATGCTTAAACCAGCTGTACTTCGAACAAGAAAACAATAAATGAAAAAAAAAAGATAAACAATATTTAAATTATGTATTTTCCTCCCATTTTGATTTTTAATAAGCTGTAGTTATCTTAGAACTCTCTTATTAATAATGTTTTTTACTATGTACTTTTGTTAATGAGTCACTCATTCAAAGCTATTTTAAAATTTTCACGGAAAATTTTGAATTTTCATAGTTAAGTCCTATTATCTTGAATTAAAGGACAGATTTGCAGACTGATATTTACGGATTGAAAATTAAGAATACCTTTCATGTATCCTAAATTGTTTTGGTGCACATCTTTGTTTTAAGACCATTTATGCAGCAGCTGAAAAGACTGGAATACCTTACTGGAAGACGGGGCTACACTTTGAATATAGAGGGCATTAATAAATTTAATTTCATTATATAATGTTGTTTTCCTTTGAAGATGAACCATTATTGAGTATTTTTAACCATTATAGTTATTAAGAATACGTTTTTGTACTTGTTTTGCAGTTATAACCACTTTACAGAAGGCGGTACTCACTTTACCCCACCAGATGGTGAAAGTGGTCATAGATGCATCCCTAAAAGAAAACCTCATAAAATGTTTTTACCCAATTTTTTTCTGCCCAAAATGAAATGCAAATTGTTCTTTAATAATGCAATGTAAAATATCAACCAAACAATATTGAGGCTTTAAGAAAATTTTTATATTTGTTGTCCGCCGAAGTTATAAAACATGGATTTAATGACCACTTTACTCCACCTGACCTTACCAAACGTTTATTTTATCCAATCGTAAACTAAACAAAACAGTGCATGTGACTGAATCTTTGGGTTTTCCGCAAAAAAAAAAAAAAAAAGTCTTTTTATCAGGGTAGCCCAGAGCCAAGGCGGACCCCATGTCTGTTTTGTCTCCCTGCATCATAAAAAGGATAAAATTCCCAGTTACTCATTAAAAGTATAAAATTTTATGAAAACAGATTTTAAATGACACAACTGTATACCAGAGACATTTTACCCTCTGCATTTACTCCGATGTTAAACCGGGCCCCGGGCCCCATGAATGACGTATGCCTGACGCCACTAACTAATGAGGTGGTGAGAAACGTAGTGGTTTAAGTCAAACAATTAATATTTTGAGAAAAGCGGTATTTTGCATTATGGTTTAATGGTTTTCATATTACGCTATTGAGTAAGAAAAATAGAATGGTGCCATATGTTGATACATTTTTGAAGAATTCTTTCTTTTTACTGTGAAGGTAGATGAGACATTCCATAGTATGGAAAATTGAATTAACTACATTTTCAAAAAAAAAAAAAAAAGACTTACGCTGGTATGTTTCTCACCCCCTCAAATATGGAAAATTATTGAGCATGAAATTGATTCGATGATCCACAATCGATCAAAAAATAATCAGCGGCTTCTGTCCATTCAATGAAAAGTTGTAAGTAGATGAATACATCAAAAAAAAAAAAGCCTCCTGCTTTTTGGAAATCAGTTAAAAACAAAGTTAAAGAATTTACTTACGAGCCCTTCTGGACCCGCGTTTGAACACCAGGCATAACTGGGTTCTTGATTATGTTATTTTCGCATACATTTATAATAATAAATTAGCTATCGAAATATTACCCCATTCAATGGGGTAAAACTAAACATTTTTTTTTTTTTTGGAGTTTTTAACGCATTGTTTGTGACGCATAAATGTGTATAAATATTCTGAAAACTAGTCCATCCTCTTCAAATTAGCTATCAAAAATAATTCAACTGTAAATGAAAACGACCTTCGGTTTATTCTCCTGACAGTAAACGAAAAGCTGATTAAGCTGAAAGAAATTCGATCTGAATGTTTATTTTTCTTTAATTCCCTATCATGTTTATTTTATTATCAAGCTTTTTATTTCCTTTTAAACTTATAAATTGAAATGAAACTCTCGCATTCGATGAAGTATCACATTCATTTTGAATAATATTGATTAATTTTAACTAGTGCACAAAGTACAATGAATACTAAGCAAGTTTACCTTCAATTGAATACCTGCTCTTGATGAACAAAAGAGTACATACACACACACCCACGTCACGCCTCCAATTTTACGGATCTAAATAGGCTTCAAGGGAAGGGGGGAGGATTTAAGCAGTTATGAAACCCTGGTTTCATACATTCTGACTCTAACAAAAAGAACGCGTTGTTATATAGCAAACATACCAATATAGTTGAAATGCACCTCAATAAATTGCCGATATCTTTCTGAATTTTCAAGACATTCGACTGAAAAAATTTTTTGAACGATTTTTTTACGTAAATGTGTAGAATAATTGTACATGGCAATTAAACTAAAATCTGAAATTTGCAGCTTATCCCCAGCATTTTACGCTGCAGGAGCATTCAAAACATTTTTCTCCTTTTTCAATTGGTAGACGGTCCTTTAAACACAAGAGCGAATGAATTTTTATTGGTAAGTGTGAACATTGTACTCGTATATTAAAACATGTCCGAACAAGTAAAACCGGTTTTTGCATCAGACTGAGTGTTAAGTATAAAATTACGAAAACTCTGTAGTGGCCAGGGACTAGATATGAGCAATTTCTGATAGAGCGACAGAAATCTTTGATGACTTCACAGCTGAAAAATGTACTACATGACGGATGTCCGCTCAAGCTCAAAATACTTTGTAAGACGCCTATTAAAAATTTTTGGAAAAAACTCCCTACTTAAACTTTTCTACAGAACCCCAGTTAAGTCCTGGATTATAACGCCTTCCTTGCCTTACAATTATCTTGGGAGCAGAATCATTTGCAGCAACTTCATACTGTTTGCATTTCTCTCCATCTCTCAATCTTTCGAGCAGAAAATTCAATATTTTTTTTCAGTTATCATTTTTTATTTTTTTAAGGTCTCTTGATGTCTAGGCAAATGATACGACATCAACATGAGCTTTTTTAATTTGCAACTTTTCTTATAAATTTAATATCTTAAAGTTGTTTAGTCCATTACAATTGTGTAACATTTTCGCTTCTCTTTTATTCTAGCAAGAGGTTATACATGGAATGGCATTGTGCAGACTGAAGGTAATTTGCAGACTATGTTTACCACGATTCCCTTGTGGCTTAAAACTAATTGCGCTTTAACAATTAGCGGCGTTTATTTTGGAAATTTTATTTTAGCATGTACATTTTTGCGTACTCACTCAATATGTAACTAGACAAAGAATCTTCGCATTGCATAAATAGAAATTAAATTTTTGCATATTATAGTATCCCTCCCCCACCAAAAAAAGGGAAAAGATCCCAGTCATGTATTTTTACCTATGTCAGCTGAATGATACCTCCTCACAATGTGAATGAGACAAGTTTTTGGGGCCATTCCACGGAAAATGTTCCACACGAAACAACTACGTTCCATTAAAAAAATAATAATTAAAACATAATGAAAAAAAAAATTGAAGAAATCACACATATGTGTGATTTATAAAGCCAATCTTTTCTCGTTACCTCCTTTTAATTATTATGAAGTATATTTCTCATTTGTGGGACATGAATGTCTGGTCCACGGAAAGGCCGTTTCACAAATATCGAATTCCCCAATACACTTTAATTTGGAAAACTTGCAGTTATATATGCAATGTAATTAGTGAAAAATCTTTAATGTATTTTACTTTAACAAATAAATATATATTTATACATCTATATCTATATAAATGAAACATAGACTGTATATATGTATCTTTGGTATGTGTGTATGTAGATTTGTATGCATGTTCCTTATACAAATCCACAGTTTAAGTCCGATTGTCACCAAATTTGCCACGGGATACTTTGGCACCTGGGGCAGATCGTAGCGGGCTTTTCGAACCTTAAAAAAGTTCCACCCCATTCGAATTTTAATTTTAGAACCCAAAAATTGCAAAAAAAGGCTTTTTCCATGTGAAGAAATTACTATATCTATTTAAATTTGGTATTATTTGGAACGCCCGTTAAAAACTTTCCTAGAAGTAGTTTTGCTTTTCGTGCCAAAATCCGAAGCCTCTAATTTAATTAGAAAAGAGGTTATAAACTTTTTTTGCTGTAGCTCGTAATTATTTTTTCACGGTAATTACCTTCTATTTATTTTCCTCAGACGATTGCTTAAAGTGCCTTTATTTCTTATTTTATTTATACCGTTCCATTCTGTCTACATGTATATTTGCTAAACAAAATTCTATTCACACTGCTTTTATCATTGTAAAAGGCACAGCCGATTTTAATATTTCTTTCTCTTTTGTTTTGCTTTTAATTCTCCTTTCTTTTTAATCTATTAAAAATTCATTTTCTGCAGCACAGCTAATCGAACGATATCGATAGATTTATTCTGATTTCTTTTCTTTGAAAGGTCTGAGTTTTTTGTTCTTTTTTTAATAATTTTATTCTTAGTATTTTCAAGGGGATTTTTCTGGGCTTGTTGCCTCTTTTTTTCATTTGGGATATTTCTGATGGAGATTTTAAAGACGACTGGTAATATTGTTCAATAACTTATATCCTTATTCTAAAAAGGAATTTACGGGATCGTTGTTATCTTAACAAGGAGTTTAAGGGGAGTTACTGACGTTGTCTGCGAACTGATACCCTTATTATATCAAGGATTGTTAGGGATTGTTGTTCTTATTCTAGTAAGGATTTTAGCAAGACAGCTAACGTTATTTAAGAACTGTTGACATGATTCTAATGAGAATTTTTTGTGACTAATGTCGTGCATATAAAGAGGATTTTTAGGGACTGTTGTTCTTACTCAAATTGAGATGGCAAAAGACTGTTGTCCTTCTAATATAATTTCTTGAGGAACTTTCTCCTTATTTATTTAGAACAGAGTGTTGAACATGTATCAACATAACATAACTGTTCCGCCGCCAGAAAATGTCACAACAGTCGCAATATCCAGTGCAAAGCCGGGCTGCGCAGCTAGTAAATAATAAAAAGAGACTGAGTGCGTATGTATGCATATAGCATGTATATTCCTCATACAAATCCAGTTAACGTCAGATTTTCACCAAATTCGACACAGAGGTACTTTGGCACCTAGGGAAAGTCGTAGGTTTTTTTTTTTTTTTTTTCAAACGTTAAAAAAGTTCCAAACTATTTGAATTTTAATTTTAGAAGCCAAAAATTGCTAAAAGGGCTATTTTTTTTCTTATGAAGAACTTACCGCATCGTTCCAAATTTCGTACCATTGGAAAGCCCGTAAAAAACTGCTGCACCAGAAGGCGTTTTGCTTCTCGTGCCGAAATTCGAAATCTCTAAGTTAGCTAGAAAAGAAGTTATAAGCATTTTTTTGCCGTAGTTAAAATTATTTTTTCACGGTAATTAGCTTTTATTTATTTTCATCAGGCGATTGCTAAAGCGTTTTATTTTTTATTTTGTGTGTACTGATGCCATTTTGTCTACATGTATATTTGCTAAATAAAATTCGGTTCGCAATGCTTTTAGCATTTTGTGGCGCAGCCGATTTTTAATACTTCTTTCTCTTTTTATTGCTTTTAAGTCTTCTGTTTTTTGAAATGATTTAAAATTTATTTTGTGCAGCACAGGGGCGATCGATAAATTTATTTTGATGCCTTTTTTCGAAAGGTATTTTTACAAGATCATTGCCCATATTGTACAGGTTTTTTTTCTTTTTTCTTTATTTTTAATGTTTTTATTGTATAATGCTTTTATTGTATAATGCTTTTATTGTATAATGGTTTTATTATATAATGATTTTATTGCCTCTTTTTATGCATTGTACTGTCTAAAATTATTTAGAAATTTGTTAATTTTGAAAAATGTGATTTTCTTACCTATTTCACTACGCCCCAAGTTTTCCAGTATGTTTTAATGATCAAAATAGTGTAATGTAACGTGGGAAACATTGCTAGTTATATTAATTAGTAAATATTAGAAACGTCATTACCTTTCATATCCATATGAATTTATTAGCATTTAATGTCTTTCTGTTCGTTCGGGAAAGGGAAGGGTGGGGAACCTTCCAGAAGATCAAAAATTTATTATTACGATAGACGATTAAGTTACAAAAAATGAAAAAACGGACGTTCTATAAGTTACAAAATGGGATTTCTGATACACAGTGTGTTTTAAAAGTATAGTGAAAAACGAAAAGAGCCTCGCAGTTCCGAAGACTTCCTCTCAAGGTCAAATAGCGCTGCCCTCGAGGTTAGTAATTGAAATACTGCTTCATCCACAGTGTTATATTTTAATTTTTGTTTTGTCTGTTGATAATTACACTAGAATTGCCAGCTATTACGTAACAGTAAAGAAATAACTTATGCCCACATGTCTCAAACAGCACTGCTTGGGGCATACGCACATTACTTTCTCCGAAGGTATTTAAAAACATCATACTTCATACAAAAGTCACGTTTGTTCCTGCTTTTCGATTTCATTTTCTGATAGCTGTCCAATGTGAATGTATTTTTCTGTTGCTTGATTTTTCAATAAACATCACAGATTGAAGCGCGATTTTTCGTCACGGGAGATACAGACATATTAGGTCATTGTAAATAGCGTAGTGTATTTACTTTGCTCTCTGATAACGATGTAATGTAAATAACCAGATTTAACGGATAAAACATAAAATGTTGTTTCTCCCTTTCATCGGTTTTAATCATATGTAGGATAACAAGAGCTGGATGAAATTCTTTTGAAATTTCTCTTTAATAACCGATATTTTAATTCAATAATTGGTAAAATAGCAACAATCTAATTTTTTAATGGATGTTTTTCATCCGTGACATGCAAAATTGCCAGTTAATTCTTACTAATATCTTACACAAGTCAACGGAAACGAATTTTTCTTTTACTATGTCGCCCCAAAAGTGAATATTTTTCCCTGTATTGATCATATTTCAACACGTAATGTCCATCTTATACGTAAGGGTAAGAAAGTGAACTACTTTCTGTGTATCTATTTTTTAAAATACAGAATGTATTGTATTTTTTAGTGATAAGAAAGCTTCTTTTGCGTGATTTTCTAGAATGAGACTTTACGCAATTACCTGCAGCAGTAGTCAGCTATCATGATTTCATGATTTCATATATTTTGAAATTTTCCCAAATTAATATTGACCACTTTAAGGAACGTAACTCACGCCAGAAATCCCAAATTCATCATTCAATTGGCAAAATTTGAATGATTCAAGTGTTTTCATACATTTGCACTGAATCTGAATACTAGGCCGATTTAGTGAACAATATATATTAATGAGTTTTAAAAACTTAGGCTGTAAGACACTCGTAGAAGTGCATTATCTCGATAGCCATTTAGATGTACTCGCAGAAAAACTAGGGTCTTTAGGTGAAGTATAAGATAAACACTTTTATTAGAGATGGGTATAATCGAGAGGATTTCATGAAATCACTCGAAAAGTTCATTGGCTTCTGAAATCACTCGGGATGTTCATTCGATCATTGATCGCGCGATTATGAAATTACTCTGGAGTTTCACTCACTTGCTGATTATTTGAGTGTAGTCTTGTACTCCAGCCTACAGCTCATCTGAATCACTCGATATTCGTGATTCATGAAAATCTTTCCATTATACTCGTCACTAGCTTTTAGAAAGACTTTAAAATTATCGAAGGAAGATAGGACACATGTATAATATTTGACTACCAAGAGTTAATGTATGACTACCCTGATAAGTCTCACTCTAGGGAATGTTTTTTCAATGTTAAACAACGCAATAAAGCCTATTTTTTTTAAATGAAATGTTGAAATATGATCAAGATAGGCATATAACTTTTCTGTACTTTTTTTTAGTTTTAATTATCTATGTTTTTTAAAATCTCATTGAGTTTTCTTTTACGTTCTCCAATACATTGCTTCTGAATTACAAGGATGATTGTTATTTCTGTTAGGAGAAAAATAAGTAAATCGCATGCATTTTTTTTAGTTCCTATACAGTAAGGGAACACGCCATATCACTCGTTCATTGGTCATAGCTTCATGTTAAGCGTAAACATGATGTATTCATTTCACGATTAAAATAGTTAATTATAGTGAGTCAGTTCATTTGATTCTCGTCCAGTATCCGGTATCCTGTTACGTAGCTTAATGTATTCAATTGTTAGTTTAAAACTTATCTCGTACATTTCTTTATACATTACTGTATAATATTTTCGTATGACTATGCACTGTTTTACAGCTTAAAAATAAATAAATAAAACATTTAAATTATATATTAACTGAAATGTTTGGTTAGAATAACGCTGTAGAATTTTCCACAGGCCGAATGAAGTGCAAGTTGACTTCAGAGAGGGTTAAAGTCACACCGGTATTCACCGTTAGCCTGGACCTGCGGTTAAGAGTCCAACCGGAATTTAAATTCGCATTTGCTATTTACCGCTAACAGGACTCGGCTATTGAGAGGTAACTCAAGTTAAATTCTTAACTCCCCGAATAAGGTGAGTTGACATACCAGCGCACACGCAATTAGCTTAACTTGTCAACAAATACAGTAATGGCTGATGAATTCGCTAGAGTTCAGAGTTTCGTAGGAAATTCAAATTAAAAAAAAGAAGAAGAAGACAGTGTGACAGAACATTTTGTGCGGTTATTTCATCTGAAATTATCTTCAATGGAAGTATTTTACGTGGAGATGTGAAGATTTATTCCGAGATAGAGTCATCTCATCTGGCCGGTCATAAAAGAGTATTTTGAAATACGCGTAACTAAAAATCTACACAGTCGATTCAATGAGAAGTGCACAATTCCCAGAGCATTTCGTTTAATTACTTCAGACTGCCAGAGCAAGAAGGTGTACAGGTATGGTGCTCAATTTTTCTATATTTCACAAATTCTTTCCCTTGTTTTGAAAATGTCTAATAGCTATTTTAAATGTGACTCATTCTACGCTAGGTACAGAGTTAGTTTAGAACATTACATGATCAAATTAAGTATTTTGATCATGTTGACAAATTGTGATTACTTATGTACTGGTCGTTAATCTTACATGTTTTTTTTAAAATATATTCACTGATCATATCACAATCAAACCAATGTATTAAAAGAGCATTTCCTTTCCACAGATGTTCTTAAGAAGGGATTTTTTAAACAATTCCTGAACTGTAACAATTAAAGTTCTCTGAATTGCTTATGTAAGCTGTTTCAAATTTCATTTTGGAAGCAAGCATACCTTTGTTTCGATTCGTATAATGTATACTTTTTTTATTATTGCATTTTGCTTTCCCGTAGCTCATTCGCAACCAAAAATTTTTGCGGTATGAATAGTGTATGTAATTAAATGTAGTATATTTATTGCTTATTTATGTCTTTGTAGAATATTTACATGTACTATATATTTTTATTTCACTATTATGTTGTGTTTTTCCTATTTCCTACAAAATTTTGGAAATAATTTTACATGCTAGTTCTTGATAATAATTCCATATGTTACACATTCATTTAATATATTCTGAGGAAATCCAAACTATCTGATTTTTCAATTGTATTTTCCAAGCAAGTTGTGCGGCCCCCTGAATGTATTTGAACGTGTCGATGCTTTTGGATGCATTATTGGCTTATTTTTTATAATTTTATATTTCAGATGATTCTGTACCAACTGTGAATGCTGAAGTAGAGGAGTTGTTCCAAAATACGCCCTTAGCTGAGGAAAAAAAATAATATTCCATGCCTTGTAAATGGCAGTTTTTGCAACAGTTCTATCAACTAAGACTTATTGATCTTTTTGTAATTGATCTATTGATCAAATATCAAATTTAATATTATTAATAAATACCTTCAATACATTTGCTGAGTTTTGAATTAGTTATAATGAAAACTTATTTTCGCGTTTTTAGAACACATTTTTTCTTTCAACAATACTTTAATTGAATCGTTTATTTCGAAAAGGTAACAACTCTAAAAAACAAAATTTTTTTCAGGAGATAGAAAAAAATGGCTTATGAAAAGTCGGAAATCTTTACGAGTCCGATCTTTTACTATTTTATTTTAGTAGGTAATAGCAATGCAATATTGGTAAATCAAAACCAGTTTTGATTTATTATGCCATAAAAATTAATAAATTAATACTGAGGGTTTTTTCTTTTTCAAAATGGAGATGTTACCTTTTCGAAATAAACGATTCAATTATAGTCATCTGAATGGATTCATTACTGAATATATATGTATACTATATATATTTTATTTAGCTAAGTTTTTTTGAATTAAGCACAGATGAAATCACAAGTTTTATGACATTTCTATAATAATATCATATTAATAATATTTAAAAGAAACTTTTAATCCGTTTATAACATAGTAAAGGTTGTGCACTCAATTATTACTCGTTAGAAAAAATCGTTTATTTTTTCATTAACAGCATTAATTCTTTGCACTCGTATGTCGCCTTACCTTTTGAATATTTCACAGCATTACGTGTATATTTAGACCTATGAGTTATATATATATGTCCTTTCTTTTTGAACTAAACACTGGGAGTTCCGCGTCAGGCCGATCACTTGACCGGAACATCTGCTTCTGCACCCCAGAGCACTCGCTCTCGAAAGCTGGGATGGGCACAGCAGGCCTTGGCCCCCAATGGGCACCGCTGAGTTTTTTTTATTTATTTTTTTTTGGTGTGTGATATTTTAATGTGATTTTCAAATTTTTTTCCGTAGAGGCTATTAAGGGAGATTTGATCTACATCAATTCTGGGAGGTTTGACTGGAGTAAACCTATCTTTTCTCGCGAAAATGAACATCACCGCTAAATTCAGCACTATCCGGCGGTTAAGGGGCGATTCCATATGCGGTTGACGCTTGTGGCTGACGTAATTCATCAGCAGCAAAGCTACGCTACAATGTAATATAATGAGTGTGTTTCCTTTTGTTCGTCAATTGTACGCGGTTGACACCAGGCATCTCTCGCCACGCGGTCCTACCGGTTTAAGAGTTATAACATCTACTGTTTTGGAAATTTTTGTTTTCTACATTATTGGCTTTTATCAATACTACAGTATAAAACAGTTGATATCAACATCTAAATTAATTAATGTTTTTTTTTTTTTTTTACTGGGGAAGTTTTCTTTTATCTCTTTTACGTACATACCCTTAAATTATGTCTATTTTAGAACTGCATTTTAACATAGCGTTAGGTAAAAAACAAATAGTTAAAATAATATTGTAAATTAAGTGATAAGATATTATAAAAAGTGTATGACTATAGATACAAATAATGGCAGCACGTTGTTATAGAGAATATTATATTGGTAGTTTCACTTTCAACAGTTTGTTTCAGTGAAGTACACAGTACACATAGAGTAAAAACATGATTAACCCCATCATATACGAGACCACATTTGATCCTCGGTTCGACAAAATTTAGAGGAGCGCATTCAAATTATTTGAGAGACATAATAATACTTATAGATAACAAAGCATGGTAATTGTACGTCATAAATTAAAATATAAAATATAAAATTTAATTTAGTTTAGGAAGTGATGAAAGTTTAATAAAAAAATTATTCTTTGAAAAATAAAGATTTAGCTTCTCTCTCTCACTCTCTACTGCGCATCAAAAATACTCAAAATAGTTCTTCGAGAAATAGATTTTGCTAACAACTGCAGTTTTCAGATTAACAACTCGGATGTTTCTGTTCTATAGATAATATTCCACAATAAGCAACAAGTAAAACTACCTATTTAAACACCCCGTGTCTCATCAAGGGGGGCTGAAATTAGCTATCTGCAAATGTTTGTATTTGGAACCCAAAACACTGTTCCAAGAAAAAGAAAAAAGAAAAAAATGATATTTATGTACTTACAGCAGCTTCTTCTTCATCTTGAACAGGAAAGGCACTGGAAATGATAAAAAAACAAAATGACACGATGAAGATCCAAGACTTCATAATAGTGAATAAGTTATGTCACTGTTAAATAGTCTCAATCACGAGCAGTCTTGAAACATTCCTACAAATGACCGCACGGGACGGAGAGATGCGTTGAACTGAGTTACCGAACGTAAGAGAACTTCATCCTGAAGGCCTTGGGTCACGTGATTTTGTATTTCCTCTTTCACTCGATGTAAATAGATACCACTTGTTCATTCATCAAAAGGTCGATGAGGTTTAGTTAGGATGCGGTATTTAGGCGTGGATCTACCCTAACCAGATCGGTTGACCATGTGTTGACCATGTTTATTTTTGTCAGTAGGGGAAAAAGCAGTTCTGATAGTTTTTATTTGTGACAGTTGGTGGTAAACAGCTTGTTGCTTGAATATGAACATGAATAAAGCTTAATTATGAGACTATTGAAAAAATGGTGGAATCGGTTCCAGAAATTTTTCCCCAGTAAGGCACAAAAGTTAAGATGATGGAAGCGTTGCACAAAAGCTGAGAAGTTTAAGTGATCACAATGTTTCAAACATTTGAGTAGGATTTGATGATACACCCTCATGAATGCACGCATATGAAGTTTTAAATGACTGAAACAGCGTGACTCTTTCAATGTTTGCCGGACTCACAGAAACATACTCGGTTCGGAAGCAATGCTCTGGGTTCGAACCAGAGCATTACAATTATCGCTTTGAGAAACAGTATGTTATGCGTTGTTGACTAACCAATACAAAAATATAGTGCACCCTTATAAAACCTCAAGGAGTCTATACCCTTAAGGGGCACCATAAACTATCGCACATATTAATTTACTTCGTGAAATGGGTTCAGGGATGTAGTTTTTCCAAAGCACCCAGCCAACTGTCCCGTCAGAAAGAAAAAATTGTTTTATTCATGCAATTATCGTTTCGTGAGAACAAACACATCGTTTTATTACTGCCAAAATCAGTTGTTAAAAGAGAAAAAGAGACCACTTTCAACAAAAGGCCAACTATTGTTGTGTTTTCTGGAATTTCGTGGGAACGCAGCATTTTGTTTTCGTTGTACGCAGGCACACTGTGTATCCTGAGGTCTGCAGTCAACAACTGCCACGAGTATACGAGAATCTTAGACCCGATATCAACATGAGACAACAGAAAACATACAATCCGGCAGCATAACATTGTTCCTGTTCGATCAATAAAATTGGAAGTCTTCGACATATTGCTCTATTCTTCATACATCACAGACCATTCCACTGTCCATTTTCCATCTTTTCCGGCATTTGGTTCCGATAATGGATCTGGAAAAAAAGTCGGGGGACTCTTGCAGATACGAACATAAGGTATTTAAAAAGTGTCAAAAAGTTGGGGGACGTTTGGGTCATTCCCACAAAATAGGCCTGTCTTTGCCATGTATCAGGACTCGAAAAATCTTTAAAATTTTACATTCCCTGCCGGGCACGTTTGTCTAAAAAATACATGCACGAGCAAATTTTTTTCATGCCCGTTAGTTATTTTATTGCATATTAATAAAAACATTTGAATTTTTCGTATAGCGATATTCAGACAAAAAATTAAATTAACAGCTTTATATCTAAATCGAGAATTATTTTAACGTTAATCAAAATTAGTGAAAAATTACATTATAAATAAATATTATATAATAAGTCGTCACAAGTCAAAATTTGCAAAATTTAAACTGTATTACCGATTTTATTGTTGACATGCATGTCCGTCAACATATGATTTGTTCCCTTGGTGTTGAACAAGCAGTGTTCGATTGCCGTTGAAGTGTCAAACTTATCTGGTTCTATACCATCAATGGCAATTCACAGTAGACTGGAGCAGATTGTCTCTGTAGACAAACTTCAACGAAGAGGGATTTTTATTGTCCAAATAAATGATTTTAGCGGTATCGCTTAAAATAAATTTTGAGCTCCGGTAAGGATGCGGTGATTCCTCAATAAAATACGAAATAGTAAAATTTTGGAAAGAAATATTTGATTAAAAAATTACGTGCCCTGTCGGGCATGTAAGGGTAGAAGATTCATGCATCAATCAATTCAATTTTTACATGCCCCGGATATGTCGGGCAATATAATTTTCGAGCCCTGCCATGTATCACTCAACAAATGAATGTAATGAATCTTAAAGACTTTTTTTTTTACTTTGATGTACTTGGTATCAACATATAAATGCAGTACAAAATGGCAAACTTCTTAAGAATCATGTTTTTAAAAAATGTTAACTGCTCTAAAATCATTGTCCTAGCTTGTCACCGGAGCTAACTGTGTTTTTTTTAAGGTCTGGTATAAACAAATGAGATTTTTTTTTTTTAAATGAAACTTTATCAGATGGTGCATAAAATGAGACCGTTGAGGGACATTTGTGTGTGTGTGATATTTTAATGTGATTTTCAAATTTTTCCATGGTAACGGACGCATCATTTGGAAGCAAAAAGTTAACTTTAAATAATTAGAATAAGTAAAGTATTAAATATAAAATAGTTTATTTTACTGTCCTATATAGCTACATTAATACATTAGTATACGGCCTTATTTGAAACCTTGTTATTCTACTCGTAATGAGAAAAAATTATAAAAACATTGCAGTAACTGGCGCAACATGAAATAGACATATGTACTGGAAAATACAAAACAAATTCAAAAATCTGTGAATTATGAACTTGTGACAAGGAAGTTTTTATTTAAGTGAAAAAGTAAGACATGCTTAAAAAGATGTAGACTTATGTTATTCATTGGTGTTTGGCTAATTATTTATGCATACAAAAAATACTAGTAACTGACGCAACACAAAAAAAAAAATTAAAAACGGGCTTCTAATATTGATCTAGTGACAGCCAAATTGTTTATTATGAAGAAGTTTTTTCTCACAAGGGGTAGGAAGACTGCTTGTAAATAGCTTCTGTATCCCAAAAAAAAACATAAGAAAGTAATACTTGTCAAAATTTTTCATTTTAATGTTTCCCAAAGATGTCCACTTCGACATGGAATTCATCAAATATAAGGTAGGCAACCGAAAGGTAGCCAGTGTTCTAAGGGTCAACAACCTCCCAAAAAAGCAATTAATATCATTTTTAACCGCCAGATGTTTCTAATGCATTGTAAATAATCCATGTGCAGATCAAGTTGCTGAATTTGAATCAGCACAATGCGCCACCATAGCATGCAGATATTTCACATCGCAGGAGAAGTTGTTCTCATTTTTAGGTAAGGATATATTTAAATTTATATATGTTTAATTTCACAGAACATTAAATTAGAAAATATTTTCCGAAAGTTTATTTCTTACTTTTTAAGCAGATTTACTTTGATTTCATTAAATTTATCAGATTATTATAGTTTTACATAGTGAAAATGGCGGTCATGTGCGTGTTCCTAAGGTAGCCACCCGGTGGCCGTCTTGAGAACCTAGGGAACTCACCTTAGAAACCTAGGAGACAAGTTTGGAAATCAATAAAATAGTAAATCAAAGTCGAATTAATTGCCTAAATTGATTGCTTTAGACACATTTACGAAAATTAGTAATATATTAATTAAAAAATTCCAGTAAAGGTGTAGTTTTCTTTTCCATGTTTTAAAACTTTTTATGTTATATAGGTAATTCGTAAACATCATTTTAGAAAAATCTTTACTAATGTATGGAACAAAGCAGCAACTCCTAAAAATACAAGTTCAGGATTTGAAGCTACGGGAATTCACCCTTTTAATCCTAATCGAATGCCAGATGAGGCATAGGTACCCAGTAACCTCAGTCATCAGCCGATAAATTGAACTGCAAGTTTTTAACGAGGATCATATAGTTGATGTCATTTCAAAGGATTCAAGTTCCAAAGTTGAGCAAAATTTTCCAGCACTTAAGACTGAAGGAGAAAAGAAGAAACCCTAAAAAAGAAATGCATCCAATTTGGAGAGGACTCCAGATCTCTATCGAGTAGTGATCATTCTTTGCATGATTCTGCTCATTCCAGTAGAGTAACCAAAAGGTCAGAGAATTCTCCAACAATTTCTTCTCTATTGAAAACACCAGTAATCTCCCAAAAGAAGTCCATCACCCCAAGACGTAAGGCTCTGAACTACCGAACACAAAAAGTGGTTAAAAGTCTATTCAAGCCAAAAGATAAAAAGAGTAAGAAGATAACCTTGAAAAATGTCGACGAAAAGAAAGAACCATTAGAGCTTAAAAGTAAGCAGCACAATAGAAAAGTAAAAATTAAATCCAGAACTCTGCAAAAAGAGGATTTCCAACGAACTGATATTACCATGCCTGGCATGAGGGGTTATCAAGCAAACGTAAGCTGGTTTTGCCATTTATACTAGAAAGACAAAATGATAGGCATGGCTTAATGTAACCAATGCTTAAGTTATACACATGAGGAATGTGAGGGACTGACGAAAAATTATGTAGTTGAAAATTTTATCTGTACATTTTGCATGCAATCTGATCAAATAGTAATTTTCGGTAAATTTCAAAGTAAATAAATGTTTTTTTCCATGCAGTTAAAGAATAGATTTTCTTCCAAATGTTAATTTTTCATGTACTTTCTTTGCAATAAAATGCTTTCTTTTAATTGAGCATTGTAATACGTTCCTAAAAGTAAAAGTGGTTAGACGACTATTTCTCAAACATTTTAAAATTCATTTCAATATATTGGCCACCTTTGGAACACTGTGTGCCAAAGGTGGCCCTCAAGCTAATATATATTTGGAAATCGTTTTATGAAACGAATTAAATTTCACTTTAAAAAAAAAAAGAAGTACTTGATATGTATTAGAGTTATAGTTGTAATACTTAAAAAAAATCAGACTCATATACCTAACCAAACAATTATAAAAAATTACACTGTGCAACAAATTTGAGCTTTTTTTTTTTTTTTTGTCCTTTAGATGAAACCATGTGGTTCTATATAAACAAAAGGTGCTTGATTCAAATATCCAAACCAAAATGGTCCATCACGTAGCGTTTTGCTGGAGACCCTCTTCTCATATTTATACAATTTGGTTATAGAAGAATGTAACTCAGGCTTACTTGTTGAAAACACAAACACTAAAATGATTTTTTTTGGCCGTTTCATCTTGTGGGCATCTGTTGGTGTGCCCTGACAAAAGATTAGCAATATTCAATTCGTATACTTCCATTACATAGACCGCTGAAGCGCTTTTCAAACACAGAGATGACCCTGATGATACCTTCCATATGATCATCATTATTGCGCAAAAAGTTTTGAGGAAAGAAGTGCGTATGGGAGTCCAAAAAGTGTAGTTTTAATGACATATGGCAACCTATAATACAAAAGCATTTTATCATGTCACGAAGAAGATCTTCGTAATTTTTCCAGCGAGGCTGATTTTTCGGCTTCTAGCTCTTTGTTTTCATACTCTACATCATATAAGGACCTCCTTAAGTTGTGGGACAATAAAAATCCTTTTTTTTTACTTTTGCCTCACTTAAATTTTTGAATTTGTTCCTGAGAGAAAGCCACTCCTTCTCTGTCAGGAGCTTTTACAAATATCTCGATAAACCAAGTTTAATGTGCAATTGTGGAAAAAAGGCACATTCTAGATCATTATAGGCTCATTTGCTATGCTTTTGCTACTTGTAATTTTGTAATTTTAAAATTTCCTTTGCGTTTGCAGAATATGCTACAGGAATGAATAGGAAAAAAAATACTTAGATGGAGGAGCACTGATAAACAAGCGCCACTCTGCTGAATTGTGCTCATCTCCTAATGTTTGAAATAGTACATTCACATCACAGCGGCATACCATTTTTTCTTGCTCTGTAAAATAGTCTACAAAATGCCTTTGTCGTCTTGTAAAAGACGCAAAACTTCGAGAAGTAGATAAAGTTTTTGTTGCCAAAAATGTCGCTAAAGTGACCCAACTTCATTAAAAAGTTCTCTAGAATGGCAACGATCTCACTATCAATGAGAAGGATATAATTTATAATAAATTAAGTCGATAAATTACAAAAATATGCACATTTATCCAGAAAATACGTAAAAAGCTAAAATGTGGAATTTTGGGATAATGGTACGTGATAGGCAAAAAATAATTGCAGAATCGTAATTTTCAGCCAAAAATACATAAGAAACGGACATTTTCATCCAAAGGACATTTTTCGTGTTGCACAGTGTTATCAAAGCTTAACTATGCCCACCTTTGGTTAACTTACCTTACATTAGAAATAGGTACTTAAGTACCAAATAATTGTTCATTAGCTAAATTTAGCTAATGTAAAAAAAAAGGAAACAAAATGGTGAAATATAGCTGCAACCTACATTTGGTACTAAAGTTGAATCATTATAATGCTTCCTAGTTTCACATTCATGGCGAAACTATGAAACTACACCAATATAATGGTTCAACTTAGTACAAAATGTTGGTTTCAGCTAAATTTCACCATTTTTTTTGGTGAAAGGTTGAACTAGAGTTTTCCATAGTGTAGATAGCCACAATAGCTTCATTTCAGATATCCTCAAATAGAACTTTCACTTATCTAGTTATATATGTGGGTGTTAACTGCCAGTTCGTGCCCCTTTATTTTTTAGCAAAAAATAAAGTTGAGAGTGAGTTTATGTTTTTGAACGTCATTTTCCTGGCACCTCTAGAAAACCTCAGATGATCACAAAAAAAAAATCAAGAAAAAATTATTACAACATGGAATACTTAATAGGGTTATCTTAATAATACATATATTTTAACCTTAAGAAATTTGAGAAATACATAGCAGCCCGTAAAAACAACGACTTCGTCATTATCCTGGCATATAAAAGCAAGATGGTTATAATAAGACTGAAAAATGATGCTTCATGTTCATTTAAAATATAATTGTAGTAAAAAGGAACTTAACATTGCAATAATTATAAAGTTCGGAAACTTTATAATTATTCCAATAATTACTTGTTTTTGCTATTATTTGCAGTCTGTAGTTTTGTAATTATAGTACTCTTTAAAATACAAAGTTGATTTTACATGCATTAGAAAAAAAATTAAAAATAACTCTGCTATATAATATGGTCTCTGCAAAATACATATGCAAATAAATCACTTCATATCTGTCATTTTCTTATAATATCAGCATTATTTTCCTGGTAGAGACATTTGGGAAACTTTTTTTTCTCTTTATTACAGTTGCACATGCTCAGTACACTGCTCTTTTTTTTTTCTTGTTGTATAGACTCCAAACAATTACGAAAAAAAAAATTGGAACGTTTATAACATCCTTTTAAAAAAATGCTTTGACACTGAAATTGTGCATGTTTTGTGAGAATGATCCTTATGTGTTAAAATTTAAAAACGTAATGACATTAGGGACACCTGTGTTAAGATAAAATGTGAGAGAATGTCGTCCCCCGTCTGTGTTAGGCGAATGAGTGAGCAAACGCAGTCTCCCAGCATCTCCTTTCGAATACACCACCGTTTGGTTTCCTTTCTGTAAGGATGATGGTTTAATGTGAAGCGAAGTGTATTGTGAACGGGTGTTGCGACTTTTTTGCCTCTAAAAGTTCGCAGAATGGTAATGGAACGAAATTAAACTTTTGGCGCTGGAATGAGTAAAAAAAAATGCTAACTCGAAAATAAAATAAAATAAATAAATAAACTAAAATCACAAAAAGGTTTTTACTCAATCTTGGACGTGAATTAGGGTTCAAAATTGAAGTTGATCAGATTTCCCAACGTTACTCTACAACGAATCTTTGAATAAACACTAGGTGCGTCGTACTATCTAAAGTATTGAAAAAAAGTGAGGTCACGCGGGAGATTTCAAATAACCATCAGAAAGACAAGAGTTTCTAAATGACATGAACGATTCCACTGATAATCCTCATTAGAATAAGAACAACAACCCCTAAAAATCCCAAACAAAATAAAGGTATAACATTTTACTGAAATAACGCTAACAGTCCACATAAAAATTCTAATTGGGATAAGATCAACAGTCATTTAAATCCTTTTTAGAATGAAAGAAATCTCCAAAATATCGTCAAGAGTCCCTATACAAACCATATCAGAAAAAAGCAACAGCAGGAAAAAAGGCCACTTTTGAGTAAAAACAACACCTTAAATGTCAGCTTGAGTGAGAACAATACTCCCAAAAAGTCGAGTTTTTTTTGGCCAATTGATTTTTATGCTAAGCAACCGCCTTCGAGCCCGGCGCTGCGCTTTATTCTTGTATAAAAACACATATTAAAAATCTTTTTTCTGTAATAAAAATGTCTATTGATTTTTTGCACTTTTGATTAGTTAAAAAGGTGGAGGGCTGTATCGGATACGTAGAAAATCGAAAATGTATTAAAAGGGGCGTTTGGTTTTACAAAAAGAAAAAAATTAGGCAGAAGTAATTTAAGGGCCTATAGAGCCAATGTTATACATTTAATGACCTAACAGCTGAATAAATATTGCTTCAAACATTGCAAATTTTGGAAAATGAAACATAAATTTTAACTACAAAAAAAAAAAAAAAAAAAAAATTCTTTTTTATGACAACTTATGTGAAGTAGAACAAATATCACATTCATAAAATACACTGTTTCGTTCAGAGTCCGCACAATTTTCGTGAGCAGAACCCTTGCATATTCTACACTGAATCCTATATTCATCCAATGTTTTAGAACAGATGATGCAGTGTGCAGTGGATCTTTTGGCCACATTCTCCTATTTTTTTTCTTCGGATTTCATTTCGGGAGGATTAGGTGCAATAAATTTTGATCTCTTAGCTTCATCTGAGTCTCCTGCCATTTTCTCCCTTTTTTTCTTTAAAAGATGTTGTTTATCTGGAAGCTTCTTCTCTGCTGTAGATACTCTATCATTTTCTTCTTTCTCTTACTTTTTTTTGTTGAAGTTTCTCTTTGTAAGGAGTCGAAGCTAAAATTTCACGTCTTTGTCCCGCGATTTTGTCTGGATGTGAAACTTCCTTTTGAAGTGCTAGGAAGTGGTAATATCTCCTCTAGAATTGATTGAGATGCATTTAAAATTGGAAAGCATTTTCAACAAGAGAAGAATTTGCCCTTTCATTTTTCACGATTGCTTGAGCTTCTTCCATCTGCAACTGGGTTTGAAGGACCAGGGAGGCTCTGATTCTTGGTAGATGTTGTTGCATTATTGTCTTCAATAGCAACGATGGACGTACAATTTTGTGATTGATCGGCCTCAGAAAGTGAAGGACTGCAGTCCAAATCATCAAAAACATTGCGGTTCAACGGAAAAATACGCGTCCATTTAAAACCTGATTGAGATAATTCCATTCGACACATTTTAGAAAAAGGGATATTAATTAAGCCAGCTATGTCTTTCAGAGTGATCTTCATGTTTGGATATTTCCGCATCCAGCATGAGCATGCATCATGATATGCGTTCTTGAAAGGCTTCATAATGGCCCTATCCAATGGCTGAAGATTATGGGATGTGTGAGGGGGTAAGCTCAGCATATGAACGTGACGTTCTTTTACAAATGATATTACATTAATGTCTTTGTGACTTGCATGCCCATCCAAAATTAAAACAGTGTAATCATTTTCTTTTGGATTGACCCACTCCACAAACATTTTCAGACACTTGAAGAAACCTTCAGCTGTGATCCATCTGCTGGGTTGACCATCAAAAATACTTCCAGTGGCGCATCATTTCTCAACTCATTATCCAACCTCGTCCGAGGGAAAACAATAAGTGGAGGAATAAATTGGACACCTGGAGCATTGATAGTCAGTAGAATGGGGACATTCCTCCCTCTTTCACCAGATGTCAATTTTCCCACTGGTTTTTTTGCCTTTCATCGACACCACTTTTAGTGTAAACGCATGACACGCCAGTCTCATCTCAATTAAGAATTTTCGAATGACCGAAGTTGTACTTCTCCATTAATTCGGATAACTTCTCAAAAATATCTCTACTTGTTCCTTATTAAAACCAACTGCTCTCTGCAAGCTTGTAGATTCAGCACTTCTTAACCGCATGTGGTTGTGTCTTTTCATAAAATCATAATAGAAATATTTTCCTGCCGTTTGTTTCATTTTATTGAATCGATGCTTTATTTTCAATTTTCCTGCAAATTGATAAGCGAGTTTTAAAAATTCCTCCTTATTTAGTGGCATAAGATGGTTATCCAAGTTCTTAATGAGTGATTCCATACCAACTCACCTAATGGGGGTCGCATGACCAACTCGGATTTTTTTTCAAATTTGGTACACAGATTGATGATATAGAGACATGAAAAAGTCTAAATTTTTAGCTACCTACTCCACTTATTTTTAAATATACGGGTCCTCAAAGTTTGCCTGCCACCTCAAAACACAGAGAAACTGATGTTTTTTAATTTTTTTCTCTTGGAAATTCTATTCATGCAATATGAAAGTGTTAGATATCTATAGAAACTAAATGTTTCAGGCATTTAGAAAACAAATACTACAATGTTCATAATGAAAATTGTTAAGGTACAGTACTCTTAGAAGTTGCAACTACAAAAATTCGATTTTCCCGATTTTGCTAAAATTGAGGATTTAATTCCAAGAAAAGGAAAATAAAACCAAAGGTTTACTGACTTTCTGGTAGAGTACATGTGTTCACCATAAATTGATACACAATAAATTACTTGCGTTTCTCACTCCTTCTTGGAAATATTTCAGCTTAAAGACAAGCCATAGCGCAAAAACATGCAATTTTGGCCAACTTGTCAGCCATTTTTCTCATAAAGGGCAAGCACTAGAAAATATTTCATTCTTTTTAAATAAGCTACTGATGTGTCAGCTATTCACCGGAAAAGAGTTTACTTCTGGTTATTTTTTGTATAAAGAGATATCCTGCTGATAGTATATGCATGTTTTTCTCTTATACCATATGAGTGATTCCATACCAATTCACCTAAAAAAATAAAAGTTGGTTGCATGACCAACTCCGATTTTTTTTCAAATTGCGTACACAAATTGGTGATATTGAGGCATGAAAAAGACCAAATTTTTAGCTACCTACTCCACTTATTTTTAAATATACAGGTCCTCAAAGTTTGTCTGCCACCTCAAAATACTGAGAAACTGATGTTTTAAAATTTTTTTCTCTTGGAAACTCTATTACTGCAATATGAAAGTGTTATATATCTATGGAAACTAGATGTTCCAAGCATTCAGTAAAAAATACTGTAATGTGCATAATGAAAATTTTTAAGGTACAGTACTCTTAGAAGTTGCAACCACAAAAATTCGATTTTACCGATTTTGCTAAAGTTGAGGATTTAATTCCAATAAAAGGAAAATAAAACCAAAGTTTTACTGACTTTCTGGTAGAGTTCATGTGCTCACCATAAATTTCTACACAATAAATTACTTGGGTTTCTCACTCTTTCCTGGAAATATTTCAGCTTAAAAACAAGCCATGGGGCAAAAACATGCAATTTCGGCCAACTTGTCCAACGATTTTTCTCATAAAGGGCAAGCACTAGAAAATGTTAATTTTTTTTAAAATAAGCTACTAATGTGTCAGCTATTCACTGGAAAAGAATTTTCTTTGGGTTATATTTTTTGTAAAGAGATATCCTGTTGATAGTATATGCATGTTTTTCTCTAATACCATATGCCTGTGTTTCCACTCTCAATCTTAGCATTAATTAAAAAAAAACTTACTGAATATTACCTAAATATTATGTATTAAATTTTATTTACCCTCTGAACATTATTTAGTTACTTTCAGAAGTAGTGTTATTTGGGGAATGAAGCATTGAATAATGGAGCTGCATTTTGTTTTTACTACGTTCTGGCATTAAAGCGAAACTCTATTTTTGTGATGTCTTAAAGTAAGATCTATAAAATATATTTGTCTTACAAACCTTTTTATTTAAAAAAATTAGTTAGTATTTAGTGAAGAAATACGATATTTAACGGATAGAGGCCCCCCCTCCCCTTCTCTAAACCAAATAAAAGAGATTATAACAGTTGCCAGTATTGTTATTTTTTTTAAATTTAATAATACTTCTGGATATACAGGGTGGGGCAAAAGGAATGGCCCGGTTTTGAAGTGTTATAAAAACACTAATACAGTTTGAGACTTAAAGCTTTTTTTATTTTGATCTGTATTTAGTGCTATTTTTGTACATTAAGTTTTGAATACCGCTTCAGCAAGATAGCACCAATACACTGTTGCAGTCCATTTCTGAAGTTTTGGGAGACTTTTCTGCACATTTCAAGGGTATGGATATTTCCTCGATGATTCGGCTTTTAGTTCTTCTAAAGTATGGGGAACTTTCTCTTTTATATAACCCCACAAAAAAAAAAAAAAATATTAGGGACCGTAACATTACGCCGATCGAATTTTTGTGGTTGCAACTTCTAAGAGTACTGTACCCTATCAATTTTCATTATGCACATTGTAGTATTTTTTTCTGAATGCTTGGAACATCTAGTTTCCATAGATATATAACACTTTCATATTGCATGAATAGAGTTTCCAAGAGAAAAAAATTTAAAAACATCAATTTCTCAGTATTTTGAGGTGGCAGACAAACTTTGAGGACCTGTATATTTAAAAATAAAAGGAGCAGGTAGCTAAAAATTTGGAATTTTCCATGCCTCAATATCACCAATTTGTGTACGCAATTTGAAAAAAAATCGGAGTTGGTCATGCAACCAACTTTTATTGTTTTAGGTGAGTTGGTATGGAATCACTCATATGGTATTAGAGAAAAACATGCATATACTATCAGCAGGATAGCTCTTTATAAAAAAAATAACCAGAAGTAAACTCTTTTCCGGCGAATAGCTGACACATCAGTAGCGTATTTAAAAAAAATAAATATTTTCTAGTGCTTGCCCTTTATGAGAAAAATGGCTGACAAGTTGGCCAAAATTGCATGTTTTTGCCCTATGGCTTGTCTTTAAGTTGAAATATTTCCAAGAAGGAGTGAGAAACGCAAGTAATTTATTGTGTATCAATTTATGGTGAACACATGTACTCTACCAGAAAGTCAGTAAACCTTTAGTTTTATTTTCCTTTTCTTGGAATTAAATACTCAATTTTAGCAAAATTAGGAAAATCGAATATTTGTAGTTGCAACTTCTAAGAATACTGTACCTTAACAATTTTCATTATGAGTATTGTAGTATTTTTTTCCTGAATGCCTGAGACATTTAATTTCCATAGATATCTAACACTTTCATATTGCATGAATAGTTTCCAAGAGAAAAAAAATAAAAAACATCAATTTCTCAGTATTTTGAGGTGGCAAATGAACTTTGAGGACCTGTATATTTAAAAATAAAAGGAGCAGGTAGCTAAAAATTTGGAATTTTTCATGCCTCTATATCATCAATTTGTGTACCAAATTTGAAAAAAATCCGAGTTGGTCATGCGACCAACTTTTCTTTTTTTAGGTGAGTTGGTATGGAATCACTCTAATGTGACTATACAATACCAGTTCCTCCTCATCATTAAATGTTCTTGAAAATACTTTATTTCCTAAACGCGGTTTTATTTGGACTTCTTTTCCGTCTTTGAAGCATTTCACTTTATCACCTATAGTGCTTTTGGGAAAAGCATATTTTACACTCGCTTCTCTAATTGACATTTTCTTCAATCTCACTTTTTCTTGCAGCTTCTTTCATCATTTTTTTCATCCCACTTCTGCCGTAGTTTATCCATCATCCTACAAAAAAAAATCAATATTAAGGGTTCTGTCCAGAAAACGAAACTAAAACCTTCGACAACCCGTCCTCCCGCAACAGATTATAACGTCAGCTTATCGTCCCTAGAATATACTTTATACAACTTAAAAACATGGTTAATATGTTAATAAAAGTATAAATAGGAAAATAAATAATTGTAAACAATATATAAAAATAATAAATATAAACAACTGAAAATAATCGATAAATTTATTTTTTAAAAAGGCTTGGGATATCATAAATATTTTGGATTACATATACCCTCTTTGAGGGCGACGGCACATACACATACAATAATTTCACGCACATACGCATAAAATAATCTTCAAATTATATATTTAAGAGTATATCTCGCTTTCTCTCTCTTGTGCATATACAAAAGGAATAGGGAAAAAAAATTCAATATCTTTTAGTTAAAGAAGAAAGTATTGGATTCGTAAAAATGTTTCGAGTTTTGAGGGATTTACATATTTTAGGGGTGCTGAATACAGCTTGTTTATGCTGAATGAAATTTATCTGCATTGAAATTCAACCCTCGTTACTGCTTTATAAAAGGATGATCTCAATTTCAGAATTTTTATTTTATGCATTTCGTGACTTCCAATTTCTTTGATTAAGAGTATGGATGAAGGACGTCTCTGAGTAGCAATGGTTATACAGCACTTCGAATTCCGTATCTGTGATATGTAGACGCATGCGAACGAACCAACACGTTTCAGTACAATATATTTTTCTGTAATAGTGTTCTCATAACTGCTGTGGTTACGTTACCTACTTTTTAATGAATCCTGTTCAAATATTTCATTCAGTCGGAAAACTAAAAAAAAAAAGTTATTTTTTTCTCTCTGTGAAACATATGAATGTTCTCCGGCTACTTGAACTTCACAAACGAGTCTGCAAGGTTTGAAGGTGCAGCCTTCAGACAACGCGTTCTGTTGACCGTGATCAATTCACAGGGTTATAAAAACGTGAAACGAAAATGAAATGTCTACACAAGTCGGCGTGCTTTCTACAAGTTTCCAGTTTCAAAAAAAAAAAGACGTTTTGACTATCATTTCATTGACCTTTATCATTTGTTGTCTATCTTTTTGTAGTTGAAGATTGTAAGAATTCTTCTGGCAGTTATTTTACTATGTTTTGTTTTGACGTTCAGTAATTGATTGATAATTCACTAATGTCATTAAGTCTTTTTTTTTCTTTTCTGGCGATGAGGAAATACTTTAATCAGTTAAATTAAATAGGGTCATTCCACGGTGACTGACGTTACAATTTGACTAAGCTTTTTAACTTTTAGAATCCGCACTGTCTTGAAATTTAATTTTATTTTTCTGAAATTGATCTAAAATACCATGATAGAGTGCAATAATGCTACCCATACCTGTTTTAGACATAAAAACCTTTTTTGTGTGGAATTAAAGTAAATAAAAAATTGTGACTGATGTTATACAGAAGAGACATTAGGAAAAGCAACTTTTATATTAATTGAAATTCTCCTCAAACTAAAAACATGAAGATTAAAATTATTTTTTCCCAGTCAAGTAGAGATTTCAAACTTTATGAATACACTTTGTTTCATTTTAAAAACTTTAAAATTTACAGTTTAGGAAATTTTTAATTTCCGTGACTGATGTTACAAACATTTTGTGACTGATGTTACACCAACATTAATTGGTTCAAAATATAATTTATTTCTCCTTAAAACTCAAATTAGCCATTTTTTTACGAAATTACACAAATCTACTTAATTGATAAAAAAATAAACAATAGTAAATAAATATAATCATACAAGTGATGTTTTTAGTGCAATTCGGGAAATGAAAAGTGTCCTCGTGCATTTACTATATCTAGTGTACTAAGATTTCTTATTATATTTCTTGTGATTAATAAATTTCATACACATTGTAAGACCATTTCCAATGCTTCCCTGTTGGAATCATAACACTGACCAAGTATTCATAGTTTTCAATGACTCTAACTTCAACTGGATAGAGCTGTCCATCGTATTCCACAAGAACCCACTCTCCAATTTGGCCACCAATTCTGGAACTTGATCTCTTGGTTTTGAACAGGAAAATGATGTTTTAGATAATTTGGAGCATTTTATGATTTTGTCTACCACCTCCAAAAAGTGTTGCTGCTTGATATTAGCTATAGTTTCTTAATCAGAAAATATTTTATTCAAATTTAACTCTTTATAACGCAACTGTAAATCGTATTGATGAGATCTCAAAGATTTTCACACTGCTTGAAGCTACGGCATTTACAAAATCTTTTGCACTGTATACGAAATGCTTTCCTTTTTTTAGCTTCCTATACCTGCCTCTTTACAGAGCCGCCAATGCCGTCCACTGGGTCTTTTCCATGTGAAATAGCAAAATAAGTTGATGTAATTAACAATTTATATTTTTTCTGTAACATGGGTATTGTGGCTGCAATGAACTTGTTTTTGAATTGGGCCATCTGACCAAATATGTAAGACTTCAGTTTCTTGAGGAATCTTTTCTAGCATTCTTGTTATGAGAGGAGTCACAATCTCTTTAGAATGAGACAGTTCATCTGAGGCTGTCACATACGGGTGCATTCTACCTGAGTGGTACAGTGCTGCTGTAAAAATGCTTACTTGGCCTTAATAGGAGCACCTGTTTCACCAATTTCACTGTCAAACCATTTTTTTATGACAGCCTTCTGCTTTCGTGGAGATGTAGGCAGGGCGCACTGTGCACGAGTTACAGCTTTTCCTAAAGTTTTATTATTTTGGAAAAGGGGTTATGTCACTGCTACTTGAAATTTTGCACTTTAATACTCTACATTTTTCTACTATTTTTCTAACATTTTCTTTGATTTCTCTTTTAACTCTATTTTAAACTGACTTAGGTAACTTGGCTAGGTCATTTCTCTTTTTATCTCTACTGCTTTTAACTTCTGCATTGTTTTACTTTTTGTAATCTTCATAATTTCCTTCCTTCTTTAATTTATCTTGCCTCCTTTTTTGCTTTTCTGCAGCAGTCAATGCCATTTGTGCAGTTTTTAAGTATGTAACTGGAAAAGAGAAAAGTGACTGATGTTACAATGTGATTGATGTTAAATATTTTAAAGAAGTTTTTAACTCATAAATTGAACTATGATTAACTATTTAAGTAATTTATATTTAAGATATTATCATGAATGAGGAGAATATGGCTTTTTATATTCTTAACACTAATTTTCTTTAAGTAATAAAAACTTTTATAAATTTTTGTGACTGATGTTACATTACTATGAGGCCTAATTTATAAAAATTAATTTTCAATACAATAATCACAGTTTAAAGATTCTTTACTGGCCAAACCTTACATATAGACTTAATTTCAATAAAAAAATAAGATTTTACGTACCTGTTAATTTATTTACGAAAACAAGATGAACTTTCCGAACCTCTCTAAAGACAACAACACTTGTGACAAAAGTAACATTGCCAAACATTGCCTATAAAACTTACAAAAAGGTACTGCTAACTTTTTTAACATAATTTTATAAAAATTCACACTTTTACCTTAGAGGAAAAAAAACTGTATATGTGCAAGATTTTTTTTTTTTATTTTTATGTTAGTGTCCTTGTTTTCATGGATTTGCCCAATACTAAATCTGAAAAAGATCGGTATTCCTTTCTCTATGTACGATAACCCATAGGCTACATCTTCTTATCCTATATGAGGCGGTGCTGTGGTACTTCTATAACAGTGTCCAGATAAACGACACATTCCTAATTACTCAGCTATTATGAGCCCCAGGAAAACGAGTAAGGTGTGAATCAGCACCGAATAAAGTTTCTTTTTTTTAATTACTGAAATAAAATTTTGATAAGGGACCTTCTTATTGGGATGTCCTATTTCTTGGTGTCCGATGACAACAAGAATAAATTTAGACAAATTTGCATAAATACCAAATTTCATTGCATTGTGAGCATTAAAATTAAAGATATTCATTGCGGGACAATACAGTATTTTTAGCACTCAAGATTACAGATCGTACATTAGATACAGCTTCAATTATTATTTCTATCTCTATTACTAATAAAGTACAATGTTCCGATGTGTGTGTGTTGTCGGTCTACAGAACCGACTTTTGAACCTAAGGCTTCCAAATTCAGCACAGATATTCCTTGGACCCTGAGAATGTGCATCTTATAGTCATTTTTTCGAAATTAGATTTTGTTCTTTTTAAATTCAATTTTTATACCAGTTTGGCGAAATTTAAATGCTACCACCAGATGTGTTTTTTGTTACTTACTCTACTAATACTGAAGTATAATATTCATGCATCTGTCGGAGTCAGCATTCGCTCTGGCCCTCGAGGTGTGAACGCGCATCTGCAGGTTGTTTGACAAATTCGGCCAAAAGGCAAACAATGATGGTAATCGTAATCCTACTAGGGAGACGCTTGCTGTCGCCGCCCTTCCGATGCCTCTGCTCTTTCAGTTTGAAGAGCCGGATGAAAAGGTGAGCGGTAGCTCTACTTTTGATGGTCTCATGTTTAAAATGGTATATCAATTAGATATTTACAAAATTATTTACTCAATAATCCTAACACAGAAAATGTTTAAACATTTACGAAAAAATCCACAAGTTAATTAAAGTCTCTAAATTTACTTATTCGAAATCAACTCCTGGTGAAAAAAATCAACTTTATGATAGTTAACATGAAATTCATTGCATACTCCATTAATGAAATAAAACTCAACGAAAATGCTCTTAAAAGGAAGAATTAAATTTCATATTATTTAATTTAAGAGCCATTCCATTTCAGATTAGGCAGAGGGTGTCACATGACCCTCACCGATTTTTTTTTTTGAAAAAATTACAGTAGTTACAACTAAGGGACATATAAAATATCCCAAAAGGATTTTGCAAAAAAAATTTTATTTCTCTAGTTACAGACGTTTAAAATTTGGGACAAAGTTGGCCGTTTTCAGAAAATCAGCAAAACACTCACTTTTAAAATGGCCACTGTTTCAAAAGTTTTTAACCGATTCGCATGATTTTTTTTCTATAAATAATGAAGGGATGGTATTTTATTTAGACAGTAATTTTAAAAAATTAGTTGGCTTCATTGATAAAGAAAAAAAAGTGTTTCTGAAGTGAAAAAATAGTGTTTGTTCCGACTTCACGATTTTTTTTTTCTTATGAAAGAAATTTATTTTTGACAAAACAAAGGTGGCGATCTAAAGTACTGTTATGGAAGTTTTGTATAAAATTTTATTGTAGGCCTGAGATGCATATCCTCTCAGAATTTCAGTTTTGAAATTTGAAAATGTTCAAAAATTACGATTTTTGAAGTGTGATTACTCAAAAAAGCCATTTTTTAAAAATCTGAAAATCTGCTCATTCGTTGCCCTTAAAGTGCTTAAAGAGCTGCTATCAATTATATTGTGTATTTTTGCCCCAGATACTTTATATGATTTTTCAAAAATGGCCTTTTGTGCGTTTCTCAAAAAAGCCAGAAATTCAAACTCGTTCTTATTTAATCACTTTAATATAATATTTAATAAATATTTATTAAGAAATATACTGTATTGTTACACAATTACTACAGATAAATTGTACTTAACCTTCTTAGAACTTAAATAGCTCCTAGCACAAAGCGTAGCCACTGTGATTTAATGCACGTTATTGTGTTCAATCCAATTACTAGTTTTAAACTCGCCCACTTTACATCAAATATGTTACAGCATTGATATACATAGTTTTAAACGCATATGAAATTATGCACTTAAAGCAAAATAAGTAGAATCAAGTTCTTGGATCATCTTCTACTCGTTATTACCAAAAAAATGCAAAGACTAGAAGGTGTTATATTTCTTGTGGTATTATATTCTGGCTATTGAAATATTTGTTCTAGATTATCTGTGCACAAATTATTCGATAGTGTCCCTAAACCATCGGTGATACATTCTTAATTTGCTACATTCAATAATTCTCGTTCACACTTTCAATAAATTTTCCTATTTATAAATCATGCATTGAGTTATATTTGTTTAACAGGCTGTTAGTTTTCTAACTGTTTTCCACTTCTTGTTTGCTCGTGCGTCCCTTGTAAGCATTATTATTTTAGGGATTTTTACTATTTAGCAGTATTGTAGGATATCCAATAATGTTTTGATTGTATTCCTACAATAAATTTTGCATTTGCTGTTGCTTGGTATTTGATATAAAGCGTGTGAGTTTGAAACTAGTAATTGGATTGAACAGAATAACATGCATTAAATCACAGTAGCTACGCTTTGTGCTAAGAGCTTTTAAGTTCTAAGAAAGTTAAGTACAATTTATCTGTAGTAATTGTGTAACAATACAGTATATTTCTTAATAAATATTGATTAAATATTATATTAAAGTGTTTAAATAAGAACGAGTTTGAATTTCTGGCTTTTTTGAGAAACGCACAAAAGGCCATTTTTGAAAAATCACATAAAATATCTGGGGCAAAAATACACAATATAATTGATAGCAGCTCTTTAAGCACTTTAAGGACAACGAATGAGCAGATTTGCAGATTTTTAAAAAATGGCTTTTTTGAATAATCACACTTCAAAAATCGTAATTTTTGAACATTTTCAAATTTCAAAATTTAAATTCTGAGAGGATATGCATCTCATGCTTACAATAAAATCTGATGCAAAACTTCCATAACAGCACTTTAGATTGCCATCTCTGTTTTGCCAAAAATAAATTTCTTTCATAAGAAAAAAAAATCGTAAAATCGGTAAAAATGCACATTTTTCATGTCAAAAACACATTTTTTACTTTATCAACAAAGCCAACTCGATTTTCAAAATTCGTGTCTAAATAAAATACCATCCCTTAACTATTTGTAGAAAAAAAATCATTTTAATCGGTTAAAAACTTTTGAAACAGTGGCCATTTTAAAAGTGAGTGTTTTGCTGATTTTCTGAAAACGGCCAACTTTGTCCCAAATTTTAAATGTCTGTAACTAGAGAAATAAATTTTTTTTTGCAAAATCCTTTTGGAATATTTTATATGTCCGTTAGTTGTAACTACTGTAATTTTTTCAAAAAAATCTGTGAGGGTCATGTGACAAGTTTCAGACCTGCCTGCCTGATTTGAAATGGAATTACTCTTAAGGAAGAGCAAACTGAAGAAAATTGCAATGTTGGTACTTAATCTGATAATATTTTACCCAATTTGACTAAAAATGAAGTCAATTCTTCTGATGCTATTGTTAATTAAAACTGCATTTCACTAATAAATATCGAAGCCAAATTTATGCTGAGCACATCGGTTAACGCTATTAATAAACTGTAAAAGAAGAAGAAGGAAAATAAATCTGACAGAAATGCTAAATCAATTGATAATTCAACTGATAAAGTTGAAGTTGTAAATAATGAAAATGCTATAAAAAATGAAAGTATTCTAAATGACTATAATGTTAACGATTGAAAAAAAATCTGGAAAATGAATCACAATGTGACTCAAGTAAGGACTCTGATGTTGAATCATCAGTGATTATGTCTTGCATTGATAATAAATCTAATAATGATAGCGGTTTTCAGTTAGAAAAAAGTAAAAATTCAAATTTCTCTCTATATACGGATGAACCACAGTAAAGAATCCGAGGAAAAACTAAACGTATTTTACTGAGCTGACTTTCGAAAATATTAGAGGTAAAATTTCGCAAAATGGCCAACTTATGTGAAAAACCCATACCCTGGAGCCACAGGCAGACCACCGATCATCTTGACGAAAATAACATCGGGAATCACACTTTACTGTCTGAAATTTTTTTTATCAAAGCTGTTATTAGAGAGTTCCTCTAAATGCCTCCTACGAATGGATATTAAAAGAAATTAATAAAAATGGTTTCTTTTCCCTTTCATATACCTCAAATTCATGAAAATTTATTTAAAGGAGTATTATAGCCTTTGCAAATTATTCATCGAAAAAATGATGAAATAAAAAATGCAGTTTGGAAAGTTGACCGACTTGGGAACTTGGTCAAATGTATTTTCATTCCTCATGCAAGTCAACACCAGTTTGTGTTTGCTCGGGTGTTCAAATGTCGTTGTCGTCGTGTCCTCGCGCTTGGCGAGGAAGAATGGGTGCGGTGCTCCTGAGTCTAACGGGGCCCTTATAGGCAGGAGTCCGATTTCCGCCCTTTTGAAAAGTCTCTTAATTGTTGAACCAGCTCCCAGATGAGAGACCGTCACCTGGGATTAGCACCCCCAGAGGTATATCGTTTCACTTGGAGGACTTTGGAGCCACGACCTATTTAACGTGCACCAGCTCCCTTTAGCGTACACGGCCTCACAGGAACCAGCCGCGAGAAGTTGTCACCCTCCCAAACACTGACCTAAGTCTATGTTGCTTCCTTTCGGTGATCTGCGGGAACCGAGCTTCTACCGACTGGTTCACTGCGGGTCGGGTGTTCAAATCTGACTCTTAAATGCATTAATCACACTGCGAATCATTCTAAGTGTCCAAGTCGCCTTATTATCACGAAAAAGTTTGCAAAAAATCTTACTCATGTTAGAATAAAACCAAAAAACACTGATACGAGATTCAGTAAACATAAAATTAAGAGAATTTTTTTTTAAATCGTAATAATAAAATGAATCGAAGAAATTTTCATTACAATGAAATGCCGTTTCAGAATACTAAACATATGTAAGATAAGTTAAACCAAAATCTTCGTGTCAAATCTATTAATTGTCATTATTTTGTTGTTGTTTTTTCACCTCGTGAAAAAGTTGTTATTTGTATGTGGCTCCAGAAGAAATCAGGTAGAATACGGCTGGTTTAGCTCTTTTCTTCATTATTTTGTAAACTCTTTTAGGATTGACATGTTGCATTTAACAGCCCCCCCCCCCCCCCCGCAAACGCCGGGTACATTGCCTAGTTTAGCGTTTCCCAATCGGTGGTTCGCGAACCCCCAGCTTCTCGCGTGGTGTAGAAAAGGGGTTCACGAAAATAATATTGCAATGGCAGAATTTTTAATTACTAACGTAAAAGATAAACGAACTAATAAATTTACATACGCATCAGGACGCAGTGTAAAAATGATATTTTTAAATTAAGTGTTCTTCCGATAATGCGCAAAAGGCGAGCTATATTTGTGATTGATTCAAAATTTTGTACATATATTTCTCATGCCATTCCACTACTTTCTCGCATTATCAGGAAGATAATTGTTAAAGATATATATTGCGAACACATATGTTAACTGCCCTATTAATAATTAAAAAAGGACAAGTACTAAAAAGTAACTTTATTTTGTATTTAAACTCAGTTGTTTTTTGTTTTTTTTTTTCATTTCTTGTTGTGAACTATTGTGCAAAATGGAAAATAAATGGCCTAGCAAATTTTATAGTTTTGTTACTCGTTATTTAGGACTACAGAAGGGGTTCGCAAGGGGAAAAAGGTTGGGAACCACTGACCTAATTAATTATAATATCTATCTCTCTCTCTCTCTCTCTCTCTCTCTCTCTCTTCTATATATATATATATATATATATATATATATATATATATATATATATATATATATATGTATATATATATAGAGAGAGAGAGAAAGAGAGAGAAATCCAACAATTATTATGACCTCCTCCCCCCCCCCCCCAGGAAAAAAATCTGATTGCGCATGATTTCAATGACTAATTTTAAATTTGAATGCTAATTGTTTCCCAGAAACTTGGTTACTACGGCTTCAAAGAATTGTCAACTACAGGTCGCATTCTTGTGTTAAAAAAGAAATACAGTCGAACTCATTTACAACAATACCACGACATTAAACGACACAACGGTTATGACGTCAATAAATCGCTGGCCCTAGTTGAATCTCACTGAAAATAATATTAAAACCCCTTTACAGTCATAGTTTAAACGATAACCTCTCTTTAAATGCCTTTTTCTTCGCGGTTTCCATTTTTGATTTGATAATTTTCAAAGTAAAAAGTAAAATTCTAAAAGAACTTTTAGGTTGAAAGAAACTCATAAGTGCATTGTTACCCTAGTCCCATCAACAGCAGTATTAACTAAAATGATTGCTGGCCCTAGCCCTTAATTTGTACAGCTTGATTTTAACAAATTAAAGTCCTTGATACTTGAAGGATCAATAAGTGATGGATGAATATGAATCTGTGAACAACATTTGACAAACTTGGAAAGAAATAACGAACTGTGATATCAATAACGAAATAAACATTTTATCGTCAAATCACCGGTACAGACGAAGACAATCAGACACTCATAGTGTCGATTATCATAGAAACATTGAACGTTTTTTTAGCATTGCAATTTTACAAATTCGGAGAAAGGAATTGCCAAGTATATAAAAACGTCAACTCGGTTTTAACGTCATAAATATCGCGGACTCTCAGATATCTTTATAAATACTGTCGATTGTTTTTTGCTATTGTCAGTTTCGAACATGTATATGGTTTAGTCCGTAAGGGTAGTGTTGCATTTTATATTATGCATTTACCTTTGCATTAAGTCACACTATATCGTTTGATTTTTACTTTAATTAAGATGCGGTAACAGTCCAAAGAAAAAAGTAAAATAAAATAAAAGGCATTCCTTCTCAGTTAAATAATATTTACTCTAGAGACACGTAAAATATGCTATTTTGTCAGGAATAATTATATTATAAAATGTAAACTGTAAAATATTGTTAAAGGATCGTTTTCATATTAAAATGAACATCAACTTTAAAATTTCAAACTCTCCCTCTTTTGGAATTTTACCTGGTATAACGATTTTCGTGTCGTTTATTCCAGCCGTTACTTCGAAATTAAATTAAGAAAAATTCACAATAATAAAACAGTTTTTGCAATTTTTGCTTATAATATCTAAACTACCATGGTTACGGAAGTTTTTTTTACATGAAAATATGAACAAACCCAGCAATAAAAACATGCTTTATGTGGAAGAAAATATGTATTCAATATATTTTTATGAATTGTGAAATTAATATTTGAAAATTTTTTGATATGAAACTTTTTGAGGAAAAATTCGAAAAGCTTTGAAGGCTCTAAGGATATCCAAAATTTCAACTAAAAATATCGAAGACATTTTTTGTTAGGCTTAAAAATACATTTTTCTGCTGCTTTAGGGAATGTGTAACATTGTTAAAAGTATAAAATTCTACATTGAGTAAAAGTAAGAAATCATAGGATTACGCATTACATATAATACTCTTTTCATGGTTTCATAAACCTCGACCTGTTAATTACCATGTCAAAAGTAATGATGGTCTTTTTTTTAATATATCTGCTTCTAATGGTCAGAATTCACTTAAATTTGGTGTTTAGGCTAATTTAGGCAAACTGAATTCTGATGCTTTGCCAAAAATATGGCATTCCATTTCGGTTTTTGAGACTAGTGTTTGTTCACTTTAATATGCTGTATTATCCCTTATCAAAATATTATTTCAGTAATCTATTATAAAACCTCAATCGATGTCTATTGGTACCGAATGTGGTTTTTTTTTTTGACCGCTTGATGGCTAAGTAATTAGGCGTGTTTCGTTGTTTTCCCTTTCTCTCTCTCTCTTTCTTTTTTCTTCTCCGGGACCGTACCAGCAAGCAGATAATAGAGCATTAAAAGTCGATCCTGCTTGTGGTGAATGTGACATATATACTAATTTAAAACATAATGGTAGTCTTTTTCACAGTATTTACTTTTGTTGTATTTGGCAATAGTGTGAATTAATCTTTAGAACTTATAAGTGTTATTAGGCCCAATGGCATGAGGGAATGGATTTACGGTGGTCCACCGTACATGGACGTACGGTGAAAGCGTACCCATCTTCTTTTACCGCCGTGAAACGTCTTCTAATTGCGGTAAAGGCAACAGACTAACAACGGGGTGTAGTCTTGATGGATACCCACTGGCATATTCCACGTATTCCCACTTTCATTATTTTTTAGAGTTGTGAAGGTCGCTTGAGGACTTAGTGACGTTTTAATAATGACAAAGAAACAAGGCTATCCTACTAATAAGGATTGCTATATGCTCTCTTGGATTATCCTAGGCAACCCCACTCCCTCTCTCGAAAAAGAGAACACAAAATGCTGAGATTCTTAGAGAGAAAATATCTGGTTTCGTCCATATGGTAATAATTAAAGAACGTATTCAATTGAAACGTATTCACTCCATCCGCTTGATGATGACTGAGTAAACGAAGAACGGATTCTGCGGCATCTATTAACGAGTGCATATTTTTACTCTTTTAACCTCTCTTTTTGTCTGCAAAAGATGTATTTTCAGAGTTTTTCGCTTAGAAATCTTCAAAATAAAGTGCAATGTGTTAACTTAACTCGAAATTCTTCTTTTTCAAATTTTAGGGTGATTTTTCGGAATCTCTTCTCATTAATCTCCTGTATAAAACCTATGCATGTTTAGAATGTACCCAGACGCCATAAAACACTATCCTTAGACATAGGCGTCGCTGGCTCCATATGATTGAGGGGACTATTACTCCATAGGGGTGTAAGGGTGTAACAATCCTCCCCCCCCCCCCCATATCTTAGGAAAATAATAACCAATTTTGTTTTAGTGATGTAAAAAAAAAGCCTTCAATCGTAAAAGTCTTTTTAAAAAAACCGAATGAATAAAATATTTTAAAGAATTTTTACAATTTAAAACAATTCCTCGCAATGTTACTTCTTAAACTCTGAAAGAAATCTCAAAATTATAACTCAATTTCCGTAAAGTCTTAAGGTTAGCCAATAAAACAAACGGGAATATTGATATTTCAACATCTTAATAGTCATTGATCGGTATTGTTAAAGCAAGTTATACCCAGTTTAAAGAATTCCCATTGAAAGTTGAACATGACTTAATTTTGAATATTTGGCGTCTTTCTTAGCATGTGCAATTGTTTTAGCATTTTATCTTGGCCCAATATTGTAACTTGATTGGCAAAAGAATGGGATAAGACTGGCAAACAATATTGGCTGTTGCTTGGAGGGGATACATTTTAACAATAATGGCCAATATTGCTAGTTCAATCTTGAACCAATATATTGCGTGCCAGCCTTACGTCAATCTTATTACTTTGGCTTTACTCTGGCAAACAATATTGGCGTTATCTTGGTCTAACAATGACGAACAATATTGGTATTGCCTCGGTTCAAAACTGGCGTACAATATTGGCATTGTCTCGGCTCAAAACTGGGCATTTTGAACACCTTTGTTAAAGAACCAAAACTTTCAAATGAAATAATTTACAAGAGCTCTTAGCCTTCAGTGAAGTTGCTTATTTTTATTTAAAAATTTAAAAATGTAGATAAATTGGATATTTTACAATCTGAAAGCAAAATAATCTTTAACAGCAATTACCTTTCAGTGAAGTTTATTTTTCCAATTATTCCATTTTCTGTTTCAATGAAATTACTTTTCATTTTATTTTATTTCAGTACAGTTGGTTACTTTTCACATTATTGCATGCTATGCAACCGAAATATAATAGTATGTTTGAGTTAGATTTTATGCCAGTATTTTAAAAATGCACTTCAACTATTATTTACCAATCATGTTCTAAATTTGCTATTTCCAACATTTGCATATGTCTTCCTGTACAATCACATTGCATTTGTGATGAATTATGGGAAAAAGTTACACAAATTATTACAATTTTGAATTTAAATTAATGATGTTAGAATAAAATAAAACATTTTTCATGTAAAAAAATCTTTTTAATTCAATAATATATATGTATATAAATATATGCAATTTAGATATGACATTTTTCATTCAGTTTCTGTAGCTACTGCTACTTTGCTGGCCCTCATTTTTTGCCCACCATCCTTATCGGGAGCCTGAGCTAAAAAGGTTCCTATGCACTTTTGGATGTCAATTACTTGTGCATCTAGAACAGTCATTTGAATTGCAGCTGAAAGCAAATATAAATAAAAGTAAATACTTTATGGATATGATAAGCCATGAAATACATTCAACATCTCTCACAAATCAACACTGAAAACGGAGCATAAAATATTGTTTTTTTTTTTTTTTTTTAAATATTACATTACATAAAGCCGATGTTGCACTCATTATTGTAAATAATAATAAAACTAATCTCTGGAAATAAGAAAAACAAATAAAACACATTTTAAAAACAATACACCACAGAAATTTTTTTAAACATTTAATATGCTTATGGGCAGCAAGAATTTTAATGATTTATGAAAGTACTTAGTATTAAACTAATTGTGGGTTAGACAGTAAATATGTTTTTTAAATTCACAATAGATTTGACTAAAGATGTACTGCGAGAATTATTATTATACTTTGGAAACAGCAGCTAATGTGAATCAACAATTTTTGTTTTGTGACTTTCTCATATTTAACCATAATTTTTGTCAGTTTAATACTTCATAACTATTTTCTTTTCATAGATCATAAATATTAAAATGAAAACATGCATATAAATTAGGGATGTAACGAATAGTGATTTGGCCGAATAGCCGAATACCGAATATTCGGCGGCCGAATATTAAAATTTCTAGAAAGTCGTTGTAATAGAAAGAATTTGTTGAAGGAAAATACAGTTCTGCATAAGGAATTGACATATTTATTACCAGATCAAATCGACGTTAAAAAAATTCTGCCAATTTCCGATTCGAAAATATCGGGTACTGTGATTATGAATCTTCTCAAATTTTTATGTCTAATCTTTGAAAAAGAAAAACCATTTATCAAGCTTTATTTTGGATATTTTAGGTACAAAATGTAGGTTTTCTGGGAACTGAAATTTTATTGTTGAAAACATCGTTTTGAGGGCTATTTAGGACAAAAAATAAAATTTTTGGATGGGTCAAATTTTGATATAATTTATTTTTACCATGAAAGAGTTCTGTATTACACTCTACATCTGCATTCAGTGTTGCACAACTTTAAAGCATTGGGAGCAGGAGATGCAAATATTGAAGAGGGTGTATCCCCCCTCTTCCCGCCAACGACGCCTATGATCCTTAAAATGTTATAGCGCCAAGAATACCGAATGTACATATACCCGCAAAAGATTAATTAGTCCGTTGCCATACTATGCTTAAGGTTGGAGTTTCTTCTCCGCTTAACGCACCGTAGAACACCTCAGTTAGTAATATAACTCAACAGCGTAATGTTTTCAATTTAATTTGGCAACAATGTATACTACAAATCGTGTTTTGTTTCTATTGGGATTTTCCGAAGCTGTTGGGCAATCAAGATAAGCGAGAAATCGCGTGTGTACAGACAATCTATTTCATGACAATTGACAATAATGATTAATTTAGCAATTTTTGATGTCATCGATTTAAAATTCAAAAAGATTAATACATAAATTGTGTAAATATATTTTTTATCCTATATTTCAAAAATAATCTTTAGTTCTATAATTTGCTATCGGTTCAAGAGCAAAAGGATTCTAACGTGCTTCGTGTATTTTATTGAATTCTTTTATGTGTTCATAATTTTAAATTCTTCATTTATTAATTTTCTAAGAAAAAGAGTTTATTTGATCATCAGGTCAACGTTTTATGCAATGTATCAATTCGTTAAAATTACTAGAAAAGAAATTTAAATCGTTACTGCAAAATTTATACTACAATAAGTTTGACA
This sequence comes from Octonoba sinensis, assembly GCA_038502835.1. Lineage (NCBI taxonomy): Eukaryota > Metazoa > Arthropoda > Arachnida > Araneae > Uloboridae > Octonoba > Octonoba sinensis. The sequence continues at coordinate 148,980,017 of CM076598.1, forward strand.
GCTCTATAATGAAGTTGTGTTTGTGTTTGAAAATACAATAAAACATCCATATAGTGGTTAACTAGGGGACGAGAAATATTTTCAGCTATATAGCAGTTGTGGCGCTAGGAAATGCCCAACGAGGGGGTAAAGCTATAATTTGAAAAGTTTCTGCTTTTTCCCCTTGCATACTTTTTATGATACATAGCCAAAAAGTAATGAACTTTAAAAACTGCAAATATGGGGGTCGGAGGGGGACCCGTTGACTCCTCTTTAGGAGGCATAGAATATTAAATATCATACCAATTTATTTTTAAATATTCGGAATCAAATCCTGCCACTGCAAGAAAAATCCTCTTATCTGTTGTGTCAATGTTGATTTTTAAAATCCAGTTCAATAGCATATTTAAAACATATGCAAATGGAAAACTTATTATGTGTTTGGAAGCGGAAGAATGCCTAAAAATGTGCCGAATTTACATGTTTCAAACATCAGAGCCGAATATCCGGTACAGACCAGTTACACAAGGTCACCGGCTATTCAATATTCGTCAAAATCAATATCCTTTCAAGAATACTGGGCGTTTGCCATATGTGCTATGAAAAATGAAATTTCTTAGTGAATTTTTGAATGAGCTTCATTTTGATGTGTAGCACTATTCAAAATAAAATTTTCATTGAGTGCCAATAAATATTTAATTTTTTCTTTTTTAAATTCAAATTTGATTATTAAAGCGGGTAGGGGGGAAAGGAAGGATACTATGTAAATAAAACTACTCAATGTTACTTTCCCAATCATTTAATTGAATCAATTATAAGTGTTTGTTTTTAGTATTGCATGTCTTTCAAGGTTTCTCTCTGTTGCAGAATTTCTGGAGCCTTTTTTGAAATCCATAGCATGCTTTTGTCTCTGATATGTCATTCTTTTTTATTTCATGTTGAACTCACTTTAATAATTTTTGCATATACAGTAGAGAGCTGCTTATAATCACCGCTCAACCTGATATCCAATCAACCGGATTGGTCAGGGACCATGTGGTTTTTCTGCACTCTGCAAAAAGAATGCACGAAACCCTGATCTTTAGACTCTCTAATACGGGTCGAAACTGTTTTTTTTTTGCCTTTTGACGTTCCAAAAAATAGGGATCCCTCGCCCCCTCTGCTCACGTATGTTTCATTCAGTTACAATTAGCATGAGGAGTAGAAGGAACTGAATAAAAGGATTAAGATTCTTTTTAGAGGAATTGGAGCAGAAATAATGTATTGAAACTAACAGAAGAAAAATAGTTGAAGTACTGCATTCACGGTCAAGGGGTCAAGTTAAATTATCACTGTTTAACTAAATTTCCAAGAACACTTGTTGAAAAACTCATTTGACTAAAAGGTAGACTGCAACTTGCGAAATGATCACATGGTTCCATATTGTGCGCACACATGTTACACAAAGCTTTTTCTAATAACGAGCTGTAAGTGTCGAAGGTGTTTTTTAAACATGCAAGGAAACTCAAAGAGTAGTGTTATCTTTAAACCAAAAAACAGAAATTGTTAAAAGACTGAAAAAAAAAGGGAACAACATAGCCCTTGAATATGGTATCGGCAGATTAATTATATCAGATATTTAAAAAAAAGCAGCGATGCAAATTTAGGCTTCATATCGTTTTTTTACAAACAAGAAGGCAGCGCTGAAAGAAAAACGATAAAAAAAGAATATTATCTATGTAGCAGAAGACTATGAATAATTAGTTTACGTCACAATGAGTTTTTATACAGTTAGTACAGTGTGAATCATTTTTATGTATAGTGCTACTTCTGTATCATTTTTTGTAAATATTAAAAAAAAATAAAAATATAAAAAGGGAAAAAAAAATTCCAAACACGCCCTCTGTAATGTGATAAAATATGCACTACTGCAAATGCCAGTCCTAAACCTGGAAAATGTGAAGGGAAGCTGCCTAAAAAAACCTAGCCCTATTTGTGCTTTAAAGTTGTCAATCCAATTATCCAGATTTTTCTTTAACCGAATCTACCTCGGTCCCCGTCAGTCCGGATAATTGAGGCTCTACTGTATGTGGAAAAATATATTTATATTATTAAATGCATTTAAGTTTTATTCTGTTTACATTTTTGAAACTACAATGAAATCTCATGCATTATTGTGTATGACTTTTGTGAAGAACAGCATATTTTGGACTCTGATCTGTAATGTAAAACATTTACAGCTACTTTTAAGCCTCTTTAATCGGAGCATAAAAGTAGCATTGTTTGCTTAAAATTACTTACTGAAAATAGGTACTAAAAATCAAGCTCATCACCTTCACCAGGGGTCACACCAGAGGAAAATCAAGTCTATATGCAAACCCCTCACAAAATCTCTATTGATCAATGTGGACTCTTCTCAGAATTCCTATTTATCAAAATGGACCCTTCACAAAATTTCAATCATTCAAAACGGTCCCCTCACCAGATCGTCTTTTAGAGATTGTAGAGCTACCAAATCATACTTTTCAGAGAGTAATTTATTAAATAAGAGGCAAATAATAATAAAATTTTTTTATCATTATTTGCCTAAATTTTGAATTTTCTCAAAATTGTTTGATTTGTCACAAAAATCTTTTTAAAATTCACGAGGACCTTGTTATAAATGCTGGATGGACTTCTAAATTGTGAGATGGTAGCTTTTCACTTTTAAGTAATACTTTCTGAAATTATCCTTTGTTTTGTATTTTGAGCATGTCTTCCGTTTCATGAGTTGTATAAATATCTGCATACCTTTTTTCAGTTCTCAAATGTGTCGAAAAAATAATTTGTCACACGTGAATGAAAAATGGATGCCGAAGATACTCTGACACAGCCTTTGCCACCACTTAATAAGTCTGCTTCTCGGAATTTGATGGATGAAAGTATATCCTGGTTCCACGGAAAAATAACGAGAGACGCAGCTGAACGTATTTTGGATGTAGGTAAGCACATGGAGGATATCATTTTTATTCTAATTTATTCACAACTGTAGGTACATTATAATATTGGATGATAATGTATTGATTTTTATTTGAACATAAGTGGCAGTTTTGTTTACTAAGCATTTAATAATGTACTATTTGTCTTTCAGGTGGTAACGTGGAAGGACTATTTTTGATTCGTGAGAGTACTTCTTCACCTGGTGATTATGTTCTCAGCTTAACACATAATAAAAGTCCTATTCATTACCAGATACGACGCCATGGTGAAGATGCATTTTTTAGCATTGATGATGGACCTATTGTACATGGTATTATAATTATGTATTAATTATTTATTTGAAAACGATGTTTAATGTTCCAAAAATCTGAATGAAAATGACTGCAGGACAATAGAAGCAAAACAACTAGTTTAGATCTGCTGATCCTAATGTTTTCATCTCTGGCAACTTGTGCAGTTTTGCCTAACATTGTGTGAATTTTCAGTCTTTTTTGTGTGGCAGAAACTTAAGTTCATACATTTTCACAAGCATGAACTTAATATTTTGATGATATATACATGAAGCATGAACTTAATATTTTGATGATATATACAAATTCACACAGAATGAATTTCTTTGCTTCCAGCAGTCACTCATTTGCTTGAGCTACATATACAAAATGAAAAAAAAAAAAAAAAAAAAACAATTTTAAAATCTTTATGTTGTTCCTTAATTTAAAAAAATAATTCTTTCAATTATACAAAATCAGTCTCTTTTGTTTTAATACTCATCCATTTTCACTAGCGATTGATATGCAAATTTTTTTCCTGGACAAACACAACTATTATCATCATTATAATAAAATGCAATAACCTTCTCTACACTTTCAGAACTGAATTTAGTACCCTTTTTTCTGTCATCCCTTTGGTTGCTTTTAATTTTCTTATTTTTTTTTACTTAGAAATACTTAGTATTGAAAACAATTGTTGTTTTTTTAAGAATTGTCCAAGAATCTGGAACTTAGGTTAGGATTTGAATATTTTCTTTTAATGAAGCATCTTTAAATTTATTTAATAACTTTTGCATCTTAGACATGCAATCCAGACAATTCATGTCTTTGATTTTCGATGGGTTACTGATGTTATCAACACCTATTGCTGCAGCTGCTTTAGTTGCGACACACCTATTTAATTTCTTAACTTTAGTTTGCATGTAACCAAGTTTTCTTTTAAAACTAAATTTACTGACCATTATAATGATACATCCGAAAGTTCACAGCTTTTATTTAATTCATCAATCACTACTGTAGAGTCACAGTAATTTTCATCATCGTTTACATCGTTACATCAGGGTAGGAGTCCATGACTCTGCTTCACTAACTGGTAAATAGAATGAAGATTAACAAGAAATACACTGTTTTTCCCTGGGATAAGCTCTGGATTTATCACTGACAAATTTAGAGAAATTGATTTTAGTGACCTTGCTCTGATTTTATTGGGATGTTTATTAAATGGATCACAAAAAGTTCTCTACCTTAAATGGTACCATTTTAAATATTTATCTTTGTGAACTGTACAGCTTTTACCAACATCATAAACTGTCTGATCTGTAATTAGATTATATCATCTTCTTTTTAATAATTCAAAATCTCTTGAAGCTATATTCAGTACAAAAATAGTATCATTACTTAAAGGTGCACCAACTTTATTGGACCCCAGACCTTCCATCTTTACTGCACAAAACACAACTTCCCTATGAGCATGACTATTTGAAAGTAACTCAACAGTTAAATATCTGAAAAAGAGAGTTCAATGTGTAGGGTGATGTAATATTGGATCATACTGTGGTCAGAAAAGCAGATGATGCAATACATGCAATCATTTCACGAATTGTGTCAGTTAGAAGCAAAGCTAGTTTTAAATGATACAGTTTTTGAAATTATTGTTAAAGTGTATTTTTTAAATTGTGTAATAAATGCTTTATAAATATTTCGATATTATTTATATTCAGTAACAAACATACATCCAAACTTTTGCATTTATAATAGTAGCAAGATAAGATAAATTTAATTTTATTTAAGCACTGGATTTATATTCCTCATATAAATAGCTACAAATTGGCACCAGAATTGTTGAATTTGAACCATTATTCCTCAGTAGTGCCAAATGCAAGATATCCCAAATTGTGGTAAAAATGATCATTTTTTAAATGTCCATACCTCTGCCAATAATGGATAAAATGTTTTACAAATTGATATCAGAACCTTTCACCAGGATTACAAATCAGCAGTCGTTAGTTGTATTTTGCAACTAAAAAATTCCGGTTGACGACCGGGGTTTCGCATCTAGTCATCACTTTTGCCGCCTAACCTTTCATAAAACTTTTAGTTTGACTACCAATTTTCACCATCATTTTTAAAATTTATTTTTAAATCTGATATAACTTCATACAAGTACATTTTTATAAGCAAATTTCATCTTATCTTCAGTATTGTGAGTTCTTACGATACCTGCGAAGACTATGGTAATTTCTTGACCTTAAAATTTTCGAATTGTGAACTTTTACTCACATTAAGGTACACTTGATTTTAAACAACACTTGAAAAAAGGTTAACTCATATTTTATTTTATTAGGCACTGATTAAAACAAACATTTATATAGATTTATAAACTTAAGTAAAATGACCATCTTCTCAAGAGTTACTAACAGAAATTCAGTTTCGAACGTTTTTTCTCTTACTTATCAATATTTTTCTCATTAAGTTTGTGATGTTTTGTGATATTTTTTAACAATTGCACAGCTGTCTTAATAATTATCAGTTGATATCTCTGCCTAAGCAATAGGGTGTCCCTTATATGGATGAAAATTTTTTTTTTTTTTTTTTCGAAACGCATACCCCCAATTTCTTTTTAAACTATCCAGACTTACTCAAATACAAAATTTTATCTTCCTACATCAACATTAACCCGTGCCGACTGAGCTTTGAAGATTTGAAAAATTCTGTTTCTCACCCTTTCCGTTACGTAACTAAATCAATTGAAATATTTAATAAATATCGTTACACCTTAAACAAATATTACAAATTAAATGTTTTTTTGATGTTTTTGGGATATTTGTTCGGGAGCACCTAGAACCCAAACACTGATTTTTAAAAAAAATTACAAAAACCTTCCCGGGGATATGCCTAATAGTTTCCCAAATTTTCACCGCTGTTGGATGTAAATGTATGGTTTTTAAATCTATCGAGTACAGACAGACAGACAGACACATATTCATTTTTATGTATACAGATTTATTAAAAGAAGATACAATCACTGATTAGCAGGATATTTCCTTTTGAGGGTTTCTTTTTTACAGTCTGGGTACAGATTTTTATGCTCTTGCACACAGCGTAGCAAAAATTGCTTTTGTTCTTCATTAGCAGTGATCAAACCATGAAAATCTTGCATAAGTTTTACAGCTCTTTCAGCTGTATCATTAACTGCTCTCAAAGAAAGAACTTTTCTTTTCGCTTCTAAATAGGCAACATCATCGGCCCACGTAGCGACGGGTTGCTGGAGGAAGTTATTATCGATTTTCAATCGAGAAAATAAATTTGTGCTCTTCAAAGACACAAAATCACTTAATGATTTAGCTGTAACAATGGATGAGGCAGTATAATTTAGTTTAGAAAAAACGGAATAACAGTACAATAAATGAATATTAAATTAAATATTGAATTTAAACTTACCATACAAATAATCAGACACATCTTCTTTTGATGGAATGTATCTCTTCCCAGAATCATAAAAACTCTCTCTTTGTAAGTTCACTACAATGTTTTCCTTGGTTTGTTCACTAACTTCATCATCAAAGAGCGACAAAACGGTTATTTCTTCTGACAAGTACCAAAGGTGTTGACTAAACTTGCTCAGGGCTGCTTTGGAGATGAATTTGTCAACAGTTTCATATTCTTTAAGCTTTTTTAAAAAGCACAAATCTTGATTTGGTGCCTTTACCAGCACACTACATCCAAGCCACGGTTTCACATATACAACCGCAATGAATAAACAAACGTCTTGAAGAGCTCGTTTATCCTTGGCGCTGATTTTTAACTGGGATTGCAACAAACAAATTTTTAAAGAGTAAATAGCTCTAGCCATCCATCTTGCTTGATGCATCGCTCCAGGAGGTCTGATTTTAATTTTTTTCTCTTTATCTCCTCCTAAGAAAGTAATAGATAGCTCAACCAGTTCTCGATAATCGTCACGTACGATGGTTTTTTGCAGCTCTTGATTATAAAATGTCAACAATTCTTCAATTGTTACATCACTAAAATGTTGTTTGACAATATCGGTGCATGTTTCAATAGCAGCAGGATTAATATTTTTCCAGTTGTCCCTAAACTTTTTGAACATTGGGATATCAGGGCTAGTTGTGACTTGCTGGATTTTTGTTTCAAACACACATTTTAAAACCAGTTCATAAACGTGATGGCGGCAAGCAAAGAGTAGTAATTCCCTGTCCAATTTTTGTTCCAAAAGAATGCAAGCTCCTTTCACTCGCCCTGTATTAGACGCAGTTGTGTCACAGCACATTATTTGTACTTTGTCATCCAGGTTCCAGTCATAAAGTGCGTTTAACACAGCTTCAGCTTGATTCTGGCCGGAAGAGCTCTCTAATTTGGGCACAGCTAGAAGTTGTTCCTTTCCTCCAAATGAAATTAGAATAGGCAGGCGTTCTTCTTTAAAACTTCTCACGTCCAGTCCAGGTAATAATTTTCCATCCCAATGAATAGTCACCATTTCGGGCATATTATTATGGAAATCTGATTTTATAGATTCCGCTCTATCTTTTCTAGTCTTAGTACGAATGTGTTGAATGGAAGATTTATTTATCGGGAAATCTTCACAGCTAAGATCTAGCGCTTCTACTACAGCCTGGAGTATATAGACAGAATCCCTTATGCTTAATTGGCATCTATCTAAAGCTGCAACTAACTTAGGCGAGATAAAGTCTCTCCTTCCTCTTTTCGTAATAGTTGCAGAACATACCGTTTGAGAAGTGGATGGTATGGGTTCCTCAAGGCTTTCATCAGAGCTAGTAGATTCATCGTGATGTCCTTGCCCTTGTAAAACATCTTGTGTAGCAAGAAATGAGGATACACTTTCAAAACACATTTGCTCATGCCTTTTTTTCTCTTCTTTTAATTTTTTCTGTCTTGCCCTTTCTTCTTTTTCCGTTAACTTTTTGTCTACACCCGCTAAACATCCGGGACGCCCTGGTTCTCTTTGTTTTTGTAAAAATATTTTATCTTCTTCTATTTTTATGCGCTCTAAAGCATCAGCGTGTGCAATATCAAATAAATTATCTAAACTACTTTTAAATTCCTCCTCACGCTGCTTGTAAACATCTTCAATTTTTTTTGAATTTTTTTGCAACATCCTCCAAGCATTATAAAGATTTACAAGTTTCTTTACGCAGTTAGGTGTAGCTCTCGTAGGGATTCTAGCCTTTTCCCAAAATATAACGCATTCTCGAATGGCAAGATTTGCGCTTTCACTAACCGTCAATTTAACTTCGCGAATGTTAAAAAAAAGTACAGCTAGAACTTGGCGGTTAGACGGCAACTTTGCGCCTGTTATTTGAAAATTTACATCACCAACTAAGAAAATATTTTTTTTATTACTTCTTAACTCCACAGTCATTTTTTTAAGTGTAACACATACGTATTAACCACAGCAGTAACTAAGAACAAATGACAAACAGCGAGTAGACGGCCGCTGCGAGTACAAAGCGAAACGCAACTGTCGCCTATTTTGTTGGCGCCAACTCGCAATGAATTCTTCGTCTGAGGTTTTTCTCCTGGCGGTAGCACAGTACGAACATGTATGAACATGATTCGATGCAACTCGGCACGGGTTATTGACGTCCAATGAAGGTAAAAATTTATTTCTGAGTGTTTTAGAAGCAAATGAACAAAACTAAGACCTATGCGTTATAAAATGAATACTTTGAAATATAAGGGACACCCTACTAAGCAATTTGAATTATTTAAAAAGGACCCCTAGCAGAAAACTTTTGGCAACTAAAACGAATAAGCTAGGTGCTAATGACTCCTAACTTTTCAATCCTAATTTCGAACCCTGCGTTTGACCACCATCTGTTTTAGTAGTAATTTTGTTATTAAAATCTATTTCTATAGAGCAACACTCATTGGTTGTCTTCATGTGAAATTACCCTTTGTTGTACTCAATTTTTCTTTTTCTTTTCTTCTCTACATGAGGCTGTTGGGCTGTGTTATTTACAACTAATAATTAATAATCTGTTAATTTTCTTCTGAAATACAATATAGGTAAATGTTTAGGGAAATTTTCCATTTTTACTGTTATCTTTCCTTATAAATTAAATTATGCTATCCATTCTTTTGCAGTTGTGAATTGAAGTAGGTATAGATACCTTGGTTTTGTTAAATGCTAGATATACAGTCGAACCTGTTTATCTCGAACCTGTCTTTCTCGAAAACCTCCCTATCTCGAAAATTTATACTTTCCCTGCATTTATACCCTAAATTCAATGTATTTTTTCATGTTTATCTGGAAATGTTTTCCCTCAAAACCTCCATATCTCGAATTCTGGTTTTGCTGCCATTTTGGAATTCGAAGCCGAACCTTTCGGCAGCTTTGGAATCGACCTTTCGGCAGCTAACAAATTTGATGCGGAAATCGTAGAGAACGTAAAAGGTGATTCGGAAGTAGAAGAGGAGGTTGAGAAAAACAAAGATGTCGCGAAAGTCGCTGTAAAAAGAAACAGAGAAAGCTTTTGAAACATTAACTTTCCTCGAATTTCAGGAAAATTTTGGTCAAGGTGGATTTACAGTGATCGCTACCCTCAAAAGTATAATCGAGTCGAAAACAACCGGACAACAAAAAGCACTAAAAGACTATTATTCTGGTACTTGCTAAAAAAAAGTAGTAGTACTTGTCTTGTTTTTGAGAGACATGCAAAAGGGTATGCTGAATACTATTTCTTTATTGTCGATGCTATTTATACGAGTATAAAACTCGTTAAAAAAAGTTAGTATAATATTACAGTAAAATGCTTAATAATACTAAGGCAGAAGATTTTTAACCTACATTATATAGTCTTTGTTTTAATTGCAAATTTTAATAGTTTTATCGAAACCTCTGTATCTCAAAACCTCTTCATCTCGAATATTTTTTCCTTCCCTTGAAATTCGAGATAGACAGGTTCAACTGTAATTGCAATTGAGTGTTTGTGGTGTTTATTAATTTGTTTATATTGTAGGACTTGAAGTGCTCATATCTTATTACCAAGAAAATGCTCAAGGCTTATCTACGAAATTAAATGAAATGTGTAAAGGTCAGCCTCCTCCGCCTGATTCTCGGAGGCATGGACGAACGAATTTACTGCATCGTGCCACAAAGGAAGGTAATATAGTTGAAAGCAATATTTTTGAAATGTAATTAAATAAAAAGGAAGTATTGTTATAAGATGATTTTGATTAAAAGAGTGGGCTGAAATATTGATTGTTTGGTCGTGATTGTGCAGTCAAAAGCGTAATAGAGAAAGAAGGGATCCGTCGCAATATTTCCTAGGAGACTTGTAGGGAAGTTAAAACAGTTTTAACTCATCAAACAAATAAATTTGGAATAAAACATAAACTGAATAAGCAGAATAGTTGACATGTATTGATGGATATAGCAGTATTATATACAACTTCCTTTTTTTTCACATCTTCATACAAGCATGATATTTTCATTTTAAAGGTTAATGCTAATGCTTATGAATAAACACAATTTTTCATGGAAAGTGGTTTCATGGCACACACATACACACGCACAAAAAGAAGTTGCAAGAGAAGGGAAAGGGGAAATACTGAATCCTTAACACGGTACAATGCGCCTGCTACTCGGAAATAGGCAGAATGTCAACCCTTTAACAGAATAAGGGGAAACCTACACAGGCAAAGAGTGAAAAAGGAAAAGAGTGCAAGATTTCTTGAGGTTTTGGCTTTTATACCCTCTAGACAGTTTAAGAGCTCTGGACAGCTTTTTACAGTTTCTTCTGCAATTCGAGCATGAAGGTGACGAAAGGGAGTTCATCCCTTTCAGTCACGAGCAAGAAAAAGGAAAACAAAATGGATTCCTCGGATGGAAAAAGAAAACAGTAGAGAAATACATGTACCATGAACATGTGCCATGAATTTGTAAGAACTTAACATATTATTGGGTAGTTGAATAAATTCTCACTGTTTTGTAACAAATGGCATTACCAGAACTGATTGCATCAGTTTATGATAGTGTCACATCTGTTTACAAGTACCATGAGCAAGCTTAAATGTCTGTGTATGCTATTTTGCGGAAGTGTAAACAACTTTAATTTTCATAGCGTTAAATATGTCAAATTTTGTGCCAAGAAAGTATTTGCACGGAGTTTTGCTGTCCTATTTTATTTTTTTTAAATCTGCAGTTGAAGCTCACAGAATGCTTGTTGAGACTTATGGCGATCATGCTCTGCCTGAAACAACTTGTAGAAATTGGTTTAAATGCTTTAGAAGTTATGATTTTGATCTTGAAGATAAAGAATGCACTCTAGTGCACCAATAAAGTTTGAAGACGAACAATTAGAAGTATTACTTCTTGAAGACTCATGTCAAACGCTAGCTGAACTTTCAGAATCATTTGGAGCTCATCATCAAAATGGCCACTATACCAGCAGAGAAACGACAAGGTCATTTTGCAGTATGAGAACGCTCGGCCACATGGGGCAAAACAGGTGAAAACCTACTTGGAAACGTTTAAGTGGGAAGTCCTACCCCACCCGCTGTATTCAACGAACATTGCCTCTTCTGAGAACCACTTGTTCCAGTGGATGACATGTTGCTTGGCTGAGCATATCTTCCGTTCTTATGCAGATGCCAAAAATGGGGTTGATTCTTGGATAGCTTCAAAAGACTTGTCATTTTTCCGACGTGCAATTCAGATGCTGCCAGAAAGATGAGGAAAAGTAGTGGCTAGCAGTAGTCAATACTTTCAGTAAAATGCTTTTTAAATATTTTTTTAAAAATAAAGCATTAATTTTTACAAAGAAACAACAAGAACTTATTCAACATCCCAATATATATTTAAGAAAATGGATGCTAATAACAAATTACAATGAAATTCAATAGCTAACAATCCAATACTTAACACATTGCAGTTACTATTTTTTAGTTTGTGCAGAAGACTAGGGTATAATGATCTTTTAGGGCAAAATAATCACTCTTAATTTCCTTGATTCATGGAGCCATTTTATGGAAAAATCTTGAAATATGTCCTCAGTAGAGATTAAAACGTTGTATATAACTTTGTACTACTACTTTTTTAGAAAATTTAAAGAAGAAAATGTTATTTCAAGCTCTCTTCAGCTAAGGTGAATGATAAATTTGCAATTCTTATATCCTAAACTATGCACCTGTAACTTTTCATAATTATGGTGTTGGCATTTGAAGTATTAGTTATAGATTCTTATGTAGTTCTCTTTTTTGTTATTCAATATGGTAATCTGTTTTATGTCCAGGTGGGCAGAATAATCACTAAAAGGGGAACATGAGAGAAGGAAGGCTAACTGGTGGAGTTGACAAGGAGTTTATATAATAATTTATTGATAGACAAAATGTTAAAAGAGACAACATTGACAGCAATCCTACAAGAAAAATGAAAGGAAAATAATGCTGGGGTCTTGCTGAAAAGAAAATATAAGAAAAGAACTTTGTCACTATAGGATAGGGAAAACATTAATACTAATGACTATAACAATATATTTAAAGTTAGCACAGAGTGAAGGTTTAATCAAGAGTTAGATCAACACCAGGTGCATAATTAGTGTGCAAGGTGTTGATGGTGAGGATATAGCATTTTGTCAGGTGAACTGTTCTGGAAAGAAAGATCCTCAGAGTGAAAAATATTGTAAAGAATCCTTTTTTAATAAGTAAACAAGTGTTTTATTCCAGTTTGAGCAACCAATTTACTTTTCATTAATTTCTTGTGTTCTAAACTTAGGTATCAATTTCAGTTTTTAATGTTAATAGATTTTTCTTAGCATCTCTAAATAACACACTTCATATGATATGAATAGATAAATTTAATCAATGTTTTAATTTCAATTTAAGAATTCCAATTAATTTTGCTTAGTAGCTAGAGTGCCCTTTAAAATATAGATGCAGTTGTTTTCTTCATACTCAACTTCTATTGGAGAAAAATAAATGTATTTTAAAGGAATAAGTCACGAATATTAACCTACTGAATTGCCCTAAAATAAATTAAGGTTTTTTATGGTTGCTTTTTTTCCTTGATAAGAATAGAAAATGGAATTATGGAATTTTCATGCTTTCAATGCGGGTTCAGTAAAATCTTTTTAAGGTGGGCATGTATGATTTTATGAGAACATTGTCATTTTTGACAGGGTTTAAATAAACCTGGATTTTTTTGGGAAAAGCCCAGCCCACATGGGTTTTTGAGAAAGAACTATGCTTTTTTTTTTTTTGTCTTCCTTCGGGAAACTTATAAATCTTAATTTTATGTTATACTTTACCATTCTTTGTTTATTTCATATGCTTTGTGCTTAATTGTGGTTTATTTTGGGCTGGCCCTACTTTTGGCAAACCTTAAGCTCTAAGGAGTTTAAGTGAATTAAACCTGAATGCTGAATTATAGGCAATCAAAATATTTAATTGTGTGTAATATGGGAAGACAAATAACATTTTTCCATGCTTTCATTTTATTTGTTTTGATATAACTTTATTTACAAAATAATAAAATAATATTCACAATAAATTTAATAGTGAAATGATTGTATGCAAAGTATAGAGTTGTAAAGATGACTTTGAAATGCAAATTCAAGCCAAAAGCCATAGTTTTATTATGTATTTTTTAACTTCACATTTGTTAACTGCTGATTTAAAAGAACAAAATGCTATCATTTTAGTGGTTAAATATTTGCTTATTTGATTATAACTTTTCATTCCCATATAATTTTTCATTTGTATACATTTTTCTTATTGCTTTTAAGTTTAATAATCACAAAATTGCAGTGATATTTATTTTAGGCTCTCAAGTACTTTAATGTGTAAAAATGTTCAAGTGAAAAAATAAAAGAAAGATTAAAGTATTTTTCGTATCCTTCTTATAGTTAATTTATATACATGCATTCAAGACTAGGTGAGGCATAAGCCTATTCAATGCAACAAAAAATTTAATATGTGTAAAAAGATGAAAAATAACAGAAGACAGACAAATACTACAGGCTGCAGTAAAATGGAGTACTTAGTTAACTTTTAATGTGTTCCTGTTACCGAAAGTTTGGCACAGTAGTATTTTATTTAATTGTCAATGACAAAACGAAGGATGCATAAATATGAAATTTTTTAGAAACTTATGGGATCCAAATTAGTGCTTGTTTATAGGAAATAATTAAATGCAGAATCATTTGATACTTGTGAGCTTAGTGTCCATCTTAATGAGATTGGTTCTTAAGCCGTTTTAGACCAGGAAATGGTGTTTGTAGATTGGGGACAGCGGTGGTTATAGAATTCAGGAGTTATAATTTAATGCTATTTCTAAGGTTAAAACAATCCGCCCTTCAGAAATGGTGTCAGTTGAAGAATTGATTTTTACTGTATTAAAATATTTTGCAATTTCTAAAGTACATAAATAATACAGTAAATTGATATTTGGTCATGTTTTCGGGTGGAAATTTGTTTTGATTTTAGCCATCAAACTTTAAAATTTTTATTAATATTTTCTATACAATCAAAATCCTATCTATGTGAATAGATTTTAATTTTTCTTACATATTTTATGCAGCAAATTATAAAATGTATCACAAGTCCTATACATGTTAGAGCTGTATGAGTATATAGCTCTAAAACTAAATTTGAAAAGGATAACGTGCTGAGAAGCAAATATTCTATTAATTTTCAATAATTTCTTATTAATTATTAATTTTTAAATAAATACTTAGCAATGTGAAAATTTTACTTTTTATTCATTTAAATTCTTCTATAGCTGATTTTGCTATGTTAGTAAGTTCTATTCATTGCTGTATTAAATGAAATTTTAAATGGTGATCGCAAGGATACCTTCATCTAAAAGTTCTAAAGTAATAAAAATTTCTGGATGAGAGATTTATTTGACCAAATACTGTTAAAAAAGTGCACAATTTGTTTACTAACTTTTATGGTTTTATTGTTTTGTGTTACTGCTTAAAAATATTAAAATTTAAGTATTTTTGTATTTGAAACTCGTTTCATTTCTGTTGCAGGAGAAGTTACTGTGGTTAGAGAATTACTAAAGTCTGGTTATCACAATTTAGATGCTAAAAATCAAGAAGGTCAAACTGCAGTGCACTTAGCAAGTATTATGGGATTCAATGACATTCTTGATTTGCTTTTAGCTGTTGGAGCAAACCCTAACATTAGAGATGGCATTGGCTTAACACCTTTGCATGTAATATTTTGAACATTTTATAATTTAAAAAAAGAAAGAAAAAGAAATACTTTTCTACCTGCACTAATGCTCATTAATTTCATTACACCTGCTTTTTTTTTAAAGTTACATCATAAGCATACAAAATACAGTACTACAATGCAATATTCAAGTAACTGAGGCTCATAAACCTTCTGCCATTCATTTTTGTATCAAAAATTGTTTGTAAAAAAAGAAAATAGATTTTTGATGCATTGCCTAAACAGGAACATTTTTGAGTAACGCGTATTCTGTTTCATCACTGCATCATATTAGGCAAAATATACATGATTGATATAGTAAGATATTCATCTAGATAGGTGAATATGTGCATGCTTAGGTTTAAAGCAAGACTACATAAGAGAATTTGCTAACAAGGAATTCCACATTACTGTTTCAAACAAGAGTTATTTTTGTTTCCCGATGGTTCCTCAAAAGGAGTTATCATGAAAAAGCGTTCTGTGATTGTTGCTCGTTTTGTAGAGTTCCTGTTGGTCGGGTACATTAAAACTCTTAAGTGGCACTTTGATATCAAGAGTTTTTTTTTTTTTTTTTGACTGTTTATGTCCTAGGAAGCTTTAGAAACTTTCAAAACGGGAAGATACATATATTAGATTGATACCTAAACAAAATAACTTTGAAACAATCTGTCAAATTTCTGCTGAATTGATGGAAGCATATACAATCAGACATCACCTCTAAGCTGCTGGCTTAAGGGGCTGTGTAGCAGCAAGAAAACCACTGCTACAGCAGATTAATAAAGGAAAAGGCTTAACTGGGCTAGAAAACACAAGAGTTGGACACTAGGGTGGTGTGAAAAAACATATTTTTTATTTTTGAGCCACTATAGTGCAGAAAAGTTGTGATTGGTGAATAATAAAATAACAAAAAAAAAAAATATTGAAAAGAGATAATTTCTGATCACATGTTTGCAAAATGGACGAATTTCACAAATTTCTTGCAATTTTTCAAAAATTTTGCTCTTGTTTTTTTTTTCATTGCCATTGAACCAATATGTTGCAAAATTCACTGTGCTATGTATGAAATATAATTTATTCTCTATTGTAAAGATATCTTCCAACTATGCAAAATATTTATGCTTTACATACAAGTGATTTTTTTTCAGATAACGTCTGTAACACACATAACAGATAGTATGAATGAGGTTTTTAAGATTATAAATTATGATTAGCATAATATTTACAAATTAAAACACGTCTTATTGTTTTAAGCGTTATCAGTTAAACCAATGTTATTTATTTTTTTAAGCATTACCCGTTAAACCAACTTTATAATCCAAATTCTTTGAAACTCTGTCATAATACATAGATCTGGATTTCTGGGTTGCTCTGATGTATCCACCTCTCGGCTTAGATTTGCATACTTTAAGCAAAGCCTGCTTCACTAATTTCACGCATCTTTGGATGACTTGCATATGGCAGTGGAATGCTTTTGAAAATTTTTTTCTGGTGTAGTTCCTGATTCTATGAAAGATTTGATGTCCTTGTTACTAACTCTCTGAAGAAAAGGGGGAGAAGATAACTTTCCTGAGGCTTCAAAATTTAGGGATACAGGGACAAAATTTCTGATGTTTTTACCTTCTGAAAACAGACTGTATATGGCTATTAAAACTTTTAATGTCCTAGCTCTCTTATGTTACATCTTTCACCAAAAACCACTGCCACTAATGGATTTTTGGGATGGCAATGAAAGAGATTTGTTCAAATACAGATTCAACTTCTTGTTTCAGGTTGCCAGATAAGTATTGAGAGATTTCAATTACTCTGTACATATAATGTACACATAAATGACCGTCTGTGAAATTTTGGCTGTTCTTTATTTTAAACCAGACTGGCATGTAGCATTTCAAGATAAAGGTAACTATCTTTTAACCCATCTAATGGATTCGTTTCACTTATGTACAGAATCTAAGAACTCTGTTTGTTCAAGTATGCCACGAGGAAAGTGAAATTGGGCTGGAGTCATGGTTTGACAAATCATTTGGACATATACCACTTTTGTTTGCTTGACATACATTTAAAGGTATTTCTGGTCTTTGCTTAAATACTTTCTGCCCAATGCTGGAGTTGTACAATCTATTACTTGAAAATCTATTCATAATTTTTTACAACCTCTGAGTTCTTCCCAATTAGACCACAAAATTACCTTGAGCTTGTGTGTGTGAATGATGGATCCATTTTTCAAACAAACTGAATAGATCATAATAATACTACCGAAAGATACTTCCAATTTGTGTAGAAAGTAAGTTCAACTCAAACAATGTTAACAAGCACACCAAAATATGGCTTGGCCACCCTAGAGTCCAAACTGCTACCCAGTTGAAGAACTCTGGGATTATCTGAACAAGTGCATCGAAGACATAAATATTACAAGCCAAAATTATCTGTTGGGGATGATTCAATGCAGTTGGAATAATATTGGATTCAAAATTTTGAATAATCTGCCCATATAATGCTCCCCTTTTTCTGAAGGTAGTTACTTTGATGATGGGATGATTAGACAAAATTATGTTGTGTATACTAATTTATGTGATGAATTATGTTTTTTTTATATGAAAATATTACATTCATGCAAGGTCGACCTTTTTGTGTACTTCTTGAAAAACTGGAAAACAAGAGGTGTGTCCAAATTAATGAGCAGTAGTGTAAATGTCATAAGTTTATATTTGCTGGACATAGAATATTTTTGGAAAATTTTATATTTGTGATTATGTTAATCATTACGGAATTCTTTAGTATTCTTTTATATTGAAGTCAAACGAAATAGCACACATTTTATTCATTATTCTATTTGGTTGAAACTGCAAGAGAGATAGGCAAAACTACTTTTTAAATGAACTTTTGTTTTTGCTCACAATTGTTATGTTTTTGTATGTTTGGTAAGAAAAATCCATAGATACAAAATTTTTTGCATGGATAATCAATAAAAAGAAGAAAGTAAAATTCTTATTCGTAAAGTATTTTATGTCAAATCATGCTCGAATGTCATGTTTTATACTTATACTATAAACTGAGTGTTTTCTTCCATCTAGTTTTAAAAATTTAATTGTAGTTCATGTATCTGCACTATTCTACTGTGAAATCTAGACTAGGTTTTGGATAATAAATGCAAAAAATAATTTAAAAAAGTAAACTGCTACATTATTTCATTTTTCAATAAGTGAACCTTTAACTTGAACATTAATAAAAGCAATTATATGATCAACAATAATGTTATTAAGTTAAAACAGCATAATTTGCCCAGAGAAATAAGGGAAATGAAAGCAATTTTTGTTTGGTGGGAAAACTCATAATTTTCTTTAAAGTTTGTCTGGAAAGATAAAGTAAAGATTCTAAAACATGTTTTAGTGTCTATCTCAAAATTTGCATGCAAATTAACAATGAGAAAAATCAAATAAAAATCATAAATAAATCATTGAGGGATAAATTTTAGCTTCCGCATCATCAGTTTAAGAATGTGGCGAATGATATATATTTTATGAAATAATTGAGCATGTGTATCTTTTTCTTTATTTGGACAATGAAAAGAAACATTAATAGATTCTTACATTACTTCAGAATTTGTTTGATATTCAGTGCATGGAATGACTAATATCATTAAGTGGAATGCATTATCGATTGATATTATCATCTTAGAGTATATAGTATAACCACTGTTCTGCCATAACTGCATCATCTGATCATTCTGAAAGAAGAAGAAAGTTTTTCATGTTAGCTGATTTAACAACTTAATATGGTATAGTCGTTGAATTTATGGGAATGACAAGCTCTTGGTGATTGTTGGCAGGGGTTTTTGTTCCTTGCAATAATTTCTTTCAGTAACCTTCTCATATTTTCTCATTTTCATGAAATAAGAAATAAATTATTCCTTCTTAGGTTTTTTCCTATAGAAAGAATCATAAATTTTGTGAAAATATTAACCATGCTTTTTTTGCATTGGAAGTCTTTTCTATCTTTAAAATCTGCACATGCTTTTAAACCTTTCATTAATACAAGCAAATCATTTTTATTTATATTTTTCAGTATGCTTGCAAAAATAATAAACCTGAAACAGTGGTTGTTCTGTTGAGACATAAAGCTAATCCTCAAGTGAGAGCTACCGAATCTGGTTGGGTGCCTTTACATTATGCTGCTAGTCTGGGCTACACAGAAGTTTTGAGTGTATGTTGTGCTTTACTTTATACATGTTTTTTTACATTCAGAAATGTAACAAATTTTTGAAATGTAAGTACAGTAAATTCTTTCAAATCCACACAACCATATGATTGTGGGACCAAATTTTTGTGCAGACTTTTTAAATTTTGTGGATTTCATGTCATTGATTTGTTTCAACATTTTAAAAGGTTATGTTGCAAACATGCCATTTTTTTCATAGAAACTACAGATAAATGAGAATATTAAAATTATTATGTAATGCATATTTTTATGTGCAGTAATTTTATTTTTTACAGTTTCAATCAGTTATGCTCTTTGTTTGATGGTTTTCTGACTGTCACGCTTTTTGTGTCATATGTCAGTGCTCAGCTCCAGAAATACAGGGGTTGTTCTGAAAGTAGTAGGACTCATTTAACAAAATATATTATTCATGATAATAGTACAAATGATTATAGTTTTTCAAAGTAACACCCTGCCGCATCTGCAATCCTGCCAACGAGTTTTCCAGTTTTCATACGCATCCAGGAGCCCCTGGACTGGTATGCTGTTTAGCTCTCTCGCTACGGCCTGTTGAACCGCCTCTACCGAGCCATGATGATTCCCCTTGAGCGTTGATTTTATTCTCGGGAATAGAAAAAAATCTGGAGGAGCCAAGTCAGGGAAGAAGACCCTGTCAGATTCTATTGCAGTT
This sequence comes from Octonoba sinensis, assembly GCA_038502835.1. Lineage (NCBI taxonomy): Eukaryota > Metazoa > Arthropoda > Arachnida > Araneae > Uloboridae > Octonoba > Octonoba sinensis. The sequence goes on from CM076598.1 coordinate 149,000,306, forward strand.
GACTTTTTGCTCCTCTGACAACACTTGCTGCACAAACTTCATGCACACTTTCCTCATGGCTAAGTTTTCTGTCACAACCTCAAAAAATTGGGTTTGAGAAACGCTCAATTCATCAGCAATCATTCTGATACACATCCTATGATCGCTGTTCAGTAAATTATTCCCTCGGCGACACATTTTCATCTGGTCTTTGCTGGTCGAAGGGGTTCTGTAGCGGTTGTCGTCTTCCACTCTTTCCCTACTTTCTCGGAAAAGCTTGTGCCAATCAAAAACACCTGATCTACCTACTGTAGCCCTCCTTAATCATGTTGTGAATCTTCTTTCCCCGTTTTACCGAGTTTTAAACCACTAAACTTCATCTCATATCGTTGTTCCAGAAAATGCTCCATAATTCTCCCTGACGAGCCGTTTCGACAGGAGTTCCCATTACAAGCGCTTTTCAACGGCCAGCAGCTAACTGCCAATTATTCCCAGTGTTCCCAATAACCCCCTCCGCTGATCGAAGCACAGGCAGACCACCTCTCGTCCTCCCATTCTCTCAGGAAAAAACAGTCCTAATACTTTCAGAACACACCCTGTATTTATTCGCGTGTAAACTGTCAAAATCAAAAATTTGAACTAACACTTTACAACAAGCTGCACATGAGTTCTTGTCCCAATTTAAAATGAATTCCATGGCATCCTTGGCTAAGAAGTATTCAAATAAAAAACAGTTAAAGCATGCACTTTTAAAATACTGTATAAACTATATGAATGAAAAAACACAAGCAAAAGCAATGATATGTTTGCTTCTAAAATAAAACTTTAACCAAAATACATAACTACATCTCGTCTGTTTTTTTTATATGAGCTGGTGATATGTTTAGATGATGCATGACCATTTCTTGAAATTGGAGAAACTATCCAGGGCATATATATATGCCCTTGCAGTTGAGGGGTATAAGTCATGAATAATTTTTGTTTGTGGGATGATAAACATTTCTCTGCTGCAATCTTAGATAATTTTTTCTCTGTCATCAGAATTGCAGATGTAGCCTGTTTTGCCTTTTAATGAACTTCAGTAATGCAGATAAGTGGACAATAGAGAAAGAGAAGTTGTAAAAGAACCAAAAAAAAAAAGGGAATTTTTCAGAAACTGGGTTAAAGTAGAACTTTGCTTAAGCTGGAGTCGGATAATTGGGGCTCTATTGTGTCTAAATTATTCAAAAGGTATAATGTGTTATATGAATTAATCATGCTGAATTTTAGAAAGATGTAATTAATGTTAAAATTTTATTTTGAGTGTTTGTCTATCTGAAAATACACAGTACCCAATATGCCGGACGTGGTAGCCTAGTGGTTAGGATGTCGGACTTCCACCTAGAAGGTCGCATGTTTGATACCCGACCCGCTGAAGACTCACCATGTGCACTTAGGGATATGTGCATGTAAAATTCGTGGACCCCACTACCTCCACCCCCTCGTGCCCGGGAAGGGCGTCCCTAAGACCTAGACCTAACAGGAAAGGAGGTTGGAGGAGAAAAGTACCCAATATTCCTTAGTTTGAACAAATGTGATTGAGTGGCAGCTGCTCTTATGTGCGAGCCCTTACATTCGGCACCAGTCTGGATTCTTGCTCTTTTCCTCTATTGCCTCCCTATGCCTCCTACCACAAAACCCTTCACGAGAATGTGGAGTTAACAATATATTCAATTATTAAAATGAATGTCTGAGGCAGCTATTGATTATCATTTCAATCTAATTTAAATTATGGATTGCTCTATTAGTTTGGTTTCATGTATATCTTTGTACAATAATTGTAACAATTTTGAAATTAAGCACTAAAGTATTTTTTTTAAAAAAAGACCCTTTCATACATTTATTTTTAATTTTCCATGAATTTTGTATGATGAATGAAAGTTATTAATAAGACACAAAATATGAAATCCTTTTTACCTATATTCCTTTTTTTAACTTGTAGGTGTTGTTAGAGATGAGATGTCCTTGTCATCCAAGGTCCAATTACAATGAAACTCCCTTAGACTTAGCTAAAAAGAATAGACACAAAGAATGCATATCAATATTAGGTAAATATGAATCCTTAAAAGCTTAAATCATTTTTCGTGTTTAATTTCAGCAAGTGTTATAGATTGCTTTTGTTCAGCTTAGTTTAAACATCTAATAGAAATGTTTTGCAATTCTCATTTACTGTCAAATGCCTGAAATGTTCAAACTAATACGCAGTAAAGGCCTCACAATAGCAAAGTCTTTGTAATATTGTGCTGCTTTGCAATTATCTACTGGATTTTTTCAAGAATATTGGTAGGTATGCAAAGAACGTGGGAAGTAATTTCATCTTCCTGGATGCAATTGTGACAGTTTGTTTAAAACAGCTGGTTCATTAGTATGAAACTTAAATGCAATGGTGCCGTAAATGACATTGTGAAATAGGAGGATAGAATTAACAACATGCATTAAAAATAGGACAATGCAGGAAAAAATTTGGTGTACTACTGAACAATGACATATTGGGACTCTTCTTCAGTTACATGGAAACATGTATTAATAAATGATACTATGATGCCAATGCAGAAAGAGTGTTACAATTAAAACCTCTACTTACTTTTTCATCGTCCACTTGGCAACGTGGGTGAATTTCACATTGTACTTGTTACAGTTTTGGCCATGTATTTTCATAAATAAAGAAAACAATTATGGGATTCCTGCTGTTAAATGTTTATTTCATAAGTTTTGCATAATTTCACATACATTCATCGTTAATCGGTTGACCAAAACTGCTCACATATCCCATTGTTGTGAAAATGTGAGGGTGATGCAATTAATTTTTACCACCACTATATATAAGGATGGTGCCAGAGGAAATCTGGGTCCATTTACGGACCTTTCACAAAATTCCCATATACTAAATCAAACTTTTCTCAAAATAATTTACTAAATATGTGGCAAAAAAATTTCAAAATACAAATACTGTCTTTCCAAAATATACATTGAAAAATCAAATAATTTCAGAAAGTTGTTTGATTTTTTACAAAAATCCTTTTAAAATTCACAAAAATTGGACCCTGTGCAAAATGCTGACTTAAGATCTGTGTATTATTATTTTAAGAAACGGTTGCCGCACTTTGGTTTGTCCACCGCTCATAAGAGCGGTGGACAAACGCCTTAGTCCGTCCTTAGTAAGGGTCTTAGTCCGTCCCTGAGCCTGCACATTAGGAATATAATAAATACATATGCACAGGACCAAAGAATTTTCCCCATTAAGTCCAATTTCTTTTAAAAAATCATATTAACTCATTGCTGCAATTAAATATACTAAAATTTGTATCTTACTATCATTAATAGTATCTGAGTGTACTATAATGTAGTTTTCTAGATATTTGATAAATACGATTGTGAATTTTAAAGAAAATCCTTTCATTCGTATAAAAAGATAGGTTTCCTTAAATATTCTGAAACTTTAATGTTCGTTCACCTTGAGCTTGTACGTAAATTTCCTGCACTGTTATCCTTATCATCAGTTTCTACTGCTGCTTATGCCTGAAAATAATTTGCCTTCATTTACCATTTCGATTTGTTCGTCATTTTACGCATTTCAGTTTCAGTTAAATATTTTACTCTTTTAGTCGTAATGATTAATGCTAAACGTACTATAATATCCAAAATACAATCTAGAAAATCTGAAACTGAAAATTCTACTCCGACCCTTAACCAATGAACGTTTCATGTTTTCACTCAACCTAAGTATAAACAAACACAGCAAACAATAAATCAAAGGTCTTTTAAATGCCTGATCCAACTGAAAGAATCTAACTCATCCACTTGCTTTAATTATCATCATAGTCCCTCAATAAATAAAGTGTGATGAAAGCATAAGTTGAAAGTCTGTACACTTTAGAACCTTGTTGAAATGTATGACAGACTTCAACCGTCATCTATTGCAAATTAAAAACTTGAATAAATAGTTTCTTTATCTAATAATGTATACTTGAGGCTAAGTTACTGAGTTATTTAGAGCCTTTTGCATGGAAGTGACACTGAACCAACAAGGAAGGAATAGTTGCATTGCACCTACGAGACTTGGTAGCGAACAGGTTTACTATCGATTACATTCAAAACTGCTAGCATTGTATTGATATCAGTTTATGAGCTATTAGTTGGAGTTTTTTTTAATGTACTTCTCTGTATAACTATGAAATTCATGAAAAAGTTTTCTTGAATAATTTTATGTTGTGCCTTATTAATTTAGAAAACTATGTAGCTGCCCCTCCAAGTTCTTCAAGATCAGAATGGTTTCATGAAGATGCAGATCGAGAAGTAAGTGGTTTCTCTTTAGCATAATTTCACTTCGTTTAACATAATAACATTTGTGAAATCAAGAAAATTCCGATATTTTAAAAGCCTTTGTACCATTTCACTAAAATTAATTTGACTATGTTTTGCAATACCAATATTGCAAAATATAGTCAAATTAATGCTTGTGTTGAATGTTTTGATCACAAAAGATCAAAAAGAAGTTTCAAAATGAAAAGAAAAAGAAAAATTAAATAGATTTTTTTGCAGATATGAGTATAAAAAGTTTTTTTTTTTAATCACCTGTTTTTGATCAGCCATAGTATTGAACAACACAAAGGACTAATTTATTGAAAATAGTACCTCCCAAACAGAAAATGCCCTCTGTCATGTTATTCATCATGCAGCATCTTAACTTTGTATGCAGAAAGTCATAAATGTTTATGAAGCGCTCTGTGCATTCTATATCTTGCCATGTTCATTTCTTGAGATACTCTTTGAATTGATTTGATAGTTTATCTTTCTCATGAAAGTTTTATTTTCTCATTCCCAGGGTTCGTTGATTTAAATCAGCTTGATTTAAATCACCATTTAAATCAAGTGATTTTTTTTTCAAAAAAATCATTGTTTACAATGTTAGAAAGTGTTGTAAAAATGAAACATGTTGCAATTACAACCACTATTGCAAAGAAAACTTCCTAGGCCCATCTGTCTGTGTGCATAACATATTTCATAAGTTTAGAACTAATTACAGTAGTCTCTCGGTAATCCGGCACTTCACTGGTCCGGCCCTGCCAGTAATCCGGCGCTTCATAAGAAGCTAGTAAATGCGTGGTAGTAGAGTTGAAAACCTGTTTCTGTGCAGCTATTGTAGGGCAGCTGTGCAGACAATACCACACGATGTAGCCGTTCGTTCCTTCGCTACATCTATTACTTGGGCAGAAGAAAATGGCGTCTCTGCTCGTGGCATTTTATTGTTGAAATGTCTTCAAGAAAACGCATTGAAAATGTCATTTAAAGTGAAAAAACAAACTATTTTATGCCTTCAACTTCAAAGAAATAATGTAAGCAACACTATGTACATTAAAATAAGTAATTTGTCCAGGAATTTATATGCATATTTTTAGTACATTCCAGTAATCCGGCAGTAGCCTGGTTCGTTATCTGCCGGATTACCGAGAGACTACTGTACTATATTTTTAATTTTACAATATTACTCTTATTCGTCAAGAATCTTGAGAGCAAAACATTATTCATTCAATCATTAAAATTTGAGTTCATAATAATCATGACCCATTCTGTGTTTTTTATTTTAAAAAGAGTATTTTAGACCAATTTAATAAATGCCACACAGTAAATAATTCAGAATGATAGTGTTTAAAGCAGCAAGTATTAGAATTTAGAATATGTATCCAAAAAGTTTCATCCATGTCCCCCAATAGCTTAAAGTTTTTTCCTTCTAAAATATTTTTTTATCATAGAAGTTTGCAGAAAAGATATTTGATTAAAGCAAAAAGTTTCAGTTTTTAGTAATGGTGTGAGCATATGATTTTACTAAATGGGTAAAAATATTTCAGGCTTTTTCAGTTATAAAATAGAAAAATGATTAAAGTACACTTAATGTAAAAATTAAGTACATATAATTGTTACGTTTTTCAGCTTTAAACAGCAAAATAATTCAGATTCAGTTTGTTCACTTTCTCTATACTTATGAGTGTACTATTATTCCTGGTAGGGTTAAGTTTCATTTGAGTCATGCATTTATATAAAAATTTGTTTATCATTATTATTATTTCAAAATATTTATTGCTATGAAAATAGCTTAAAGTGTGTTTTTGCATACTGAGTTACATGCCATATTGCTTCTGTGAATGTATCATAATAAATATCCAAAATATTTAAGGTCTTTTTTGAAAAATAAAAAAAGAAATCCGATTTAAATAAAAAAAATCTAATTTAAATTTTAAAAAAATCCGATTTTTTTTTTAAATTTAAAAAAAAAATTAAAAAATCATGAACCCTGCTCATTCCACACATTTGCCATTGCCAGGATGACTGCACCCTTTTTTATGATAACATTTCCCATTGTTAAAAATGTGATATTACTCAGATATTTTTATGGCATGAAGTAGTCAGTCGGTTTGAATTCAAGAGTCCAGTGCATTTCTAGTTTGTTGCTTTGGCTGCACATCCAAATGACGTCTTACACCAGATAGGAGAAGGTCCTCATAGGCCCCACAGCTCCACCTTCAAGTGATCTAGCTGGGTGAGAGAATGATAAAAGAACCTGATGGATGCACAGATGCCAAGCAATACAGATTGCTTGTAGTTTCTATGGAAAACGGACAAAATAATTAGTTTACTACAGACTACAGGAAATGCAAATTTCTTATAGAAAATTAAGTATTTTAACTCATTGCTTTTTTGAATGCAAAACTGCACAATCTGGTATTTGAACACTGATGAAATAAAAGCATGTACGAGAATTATGTTAAATTTGTTTAAATGCTGTATCACTTAGAAGCTCTGATTTATTTGATTATTTGGATTCAAAAAACTAAAAAAGATACATATTTTAGGATTTTAATTTAAAAAAAAATCTTTTATCACTCATAAACTTGGGTTTATTTAATTTTTATAATTCAAGATAACAAAAAAAAAAAAAAGGAAAGAAACATACTTGAGAGTTTTATGATTTTATTTATAAAAGAGATTACAAAAACAGCAATGGAACAGTGTGTTGCCTGCAGTCTACACTATGATGCAGAGAGATAAAAATTTAAAAAATAGCAATTAAAAGTACTGATTTTTTTAAAAAAGAGAAATTGCTCTGTGATTCATTTAAAAATTTTGTGTTACCTGCAATTAACTAAAATTTTTTAAAGTAAGCAAAGGAAATTAACGTTTTAGCTTTCGGATACTGAGTGCGGATAATTTTCTTGTAGAATAATGAAACTTAGTGTTGCCTTGAGACCACAAAACAAGCATTAAAAGGGTTTTAAATCCTTGAGTTTTTTTATTACAGCTGTTTTTCGGTCTCTTCGTAAGTCTTTTTTCGTGTAAATACTACTTTACAAAAACCATTATACCTTTTTTATTTCTGAATGTATTAAAATGATTTTACCATTAGGGGGTGTACCACCCGTGTTGAGAACCAGCTGTTTAAAAAAAACTAACTATAGTACAATGGTCATTCTAAAAATTATGTCTCTAGTGTCGTAAAAACTTTATTAATGAACATATTTTGGTTATCATTTTAATACATCATTCTGAATATATTAAAATGATGACTATTAGCCCACCAGGGGGTGTACCACCCATGTTGAGAACCAGCTGTTTTAAAAAACTAACTATAGTACGATGGTCATTCAAAAAATGATGTCTCTAATGTCGTAAAAACTTTATTAATAAATATATAACAGCAAAAGTGGTTACAGATAATACTCTAAAGGACCGGTACACAAAACTACCTTCAACATAGTCACCATTAATTTGCACACATTTGCGACATGCTTGAACTCGGACATCAAAACCATTTTAGAAAAAATCAGGGTTTTGCTCCTTGAACCCTGAATATAAAGCTTCCATTCCTTGGATTACACCTTATTTCAGAGTCTTACAGCCATGCTTACGCCCCATCACCAGTAACCACATTTTGAAGTCCCGTTGCTCCTCTTCATAGGCGTCTGAAAACGCTTGACAAACTTCCACTTGCCGTCTATGATTCATCAGTCAGACGCTTGGACACTCACTTTGCAGAAAGTTTGTGGTATCCCAACCCAACAGTTATTCCCTGGGCAGAGCTATATGAGATATTCAATGTATCAGCAACAATCTGAACTGCAACATGTATGTCTCTTTAAATCAATTCCTCAGCATGTTCTTGATTTATCAGTGGCTGATCTTATCGGCTGGCCCCTCCTTAGTTCATCTGCAATTTCCATTTCTCCATTTGCAAACTTCTTTACCCAGGGTCACACATTGTTGATGTCCACTTCAGCATTCCCCTCTCTTAGCTTTAGTCCCATTCTTCAAATCAGTTATTTTAAAAATGAAGCAAACATATAAATAGAATGAGGTCACTTCTTTTTTACATAGTCTAGATCAGGGGTCGGCAACCTTTTGAGTCGGAAGAGTCAAAAATTACAATTTACAAAATTTCAAAGTTTTTAAAGAGCCACAATTTTTTTTCTTGCAAACAATAAATAGTACTTGCATAAATAAAGTTTTTTGATAGAAGAAACTAATCTATTTATTCATAAGAAAAAATATCTATTTTTATATAAGTAGTGTTTTTGACAATAAATTAATTAGTATATAATGGCATCAATTAGATAATGATTTATTATTTAAATAAAAAATTAAAGCAATTAAACATTTACTTACAACACCAACTTGTACTTCAATAACAAACAATTGAACAAACGAATTCAATGGGAGCAATGGCTTTGCATGGTTATTCAAGTAGAAACGAATTCAGAACGATTTTGAAATGTCTTTTTTTTTTTTTTTTTGATAAAATAAATAATGTTTGCGTATGGAACTAAAGAGCCGCAGCTTCACATCCAAAGAGCCGCAGGTTGCCGATCCCTGGTCAGATAATTAGATAGTCTAATAGCTTTAAAGAAGTAAATGTTAAAGCGATAAAGGCATTACTTTTTCATTCCCCTTCATGAAAAGAATGTTAATTTAGATACCAATTTTCAAATCCTATTCGATCTCATCTGTGTTTGTCCTAACTTTATATGTATTGTTTTGTATTAGTATTAGTGCATAAAATTTTGTCTCTTCTTACAGAAAGCAATGTCACTTTTTCGGTCTGAAGGCTTAAAAGATGGTATGTTTTTAGTTCGTCGTAGCTCAAGGCGTAAAGATGTTTATGTGCTGTCTGTGGTGCATAATTCTCATCCATTCAACTATGAAATTCAACGTAAGGTATAAATATTGTTTTTAATATTACATCTCTTGTAGTCTACGTTAAACATTCTGAAATAAATGATCTAGATTCGCTCTTCCGTCCCACTTTTTTCTCAAACACTTTAATTTTTTTCAAAATAGGTAAATATTTATTTATATAACTACAATGCTCTCTTTCTTAAGTTAATTTAGCAAAAATTTGATTAAGGAAAAAATGGAATAAAAAAGGAAAAAAGGTTTCTGACAAATTAAGTTTATGTAATCAGGGATTGCAGTTAGGTTTCTGTTACTTTGATTTTGTGTTCATATTCAGTTGAACTCAGTTAATATGAAATGTCAAAAATTAAAATTTGTTCTTATCAGTGTTTTAGAAAAGGGGCTTCAAATAGTGGAATGTGGGCTCATTTTCATTGTGCAAACCTGTTTTAGTGACATCTGCTGAATCCGTTTGCAGAAGGATGATAATGGAGGAATAGTTGGTCATCCATGATGGAAGGTAGACAGTTTTATCACCAAGCAGACTAACCTGTCCAAAAGTTAATAGGTGCATGAGCTTTATTCTCACACAGAAAGATTCAACATATGATTTGCAATACTGAGTGGACTTTTGATATTGACAAAATGATTAACAATTTCTAAAAAAGAATACTGCATGTAATCGCAAAAATTTTCTGTGAAAAGGTCAGAAATTTTGTTTGTCTTATCCAAAATATCAAAGTCCTAGCAGGCTGTCTCATCGTGACGATGAGGTGGCCCTTGGCAGAGTGGGTGAAGTACGTTGAGAGTGTATACTCCTGGTAGGGTTACCCAAGACGTGAAGGCCATTCCATTATGTTCAGCTAAAGCCTGCAGGCATGAGACAGAGTCAGACTTCAACCTTCGATGCCTCACAGTCTTGAACCTTCTGAAGCTGCAATTCAACCCCTTTACCATGACTTGTCGTTTTGAGCAAACTGGCTACACTGCCTCGTCCGTCTCGCAGGATAAAAAGGGACACGGTTGGAGTGTTTGTGGATATTGCAATGAAACATTAATGGACTCTGTACGATTGCCACAAGAACCAAATTAGATCAGATGCAAGATTTGGCGGATCAACATCAGGCACAAATTATTGCAATACAAGAGACAAAATTAAAGCCTTACTACAACCAAATATTAATTATGATTGTTTACAATTGATTCCTTCTCAAGACTCTGCACTTGAAGTTCAAGCTGTTAAAATAAAATGGAATAACAAATGTATCAGCATCTATAATATTTACCAACCCCCTAGTAATCGGGGACTTTCCTCAGACACCTTGACTCCTATGTTCATTGATTGTTCTATTAATTTAGGTGACTTAACTGTAAAACATTCCCTTTGGGGGAGACGATATGCTAATAACCGTGGAAATGAAATTTCAAACCTATTGCATGATCATGCTTTTTATGTTCTGAATGATGGGACACCAACATACTGCTCTTATAATTATGGTAGTAATTGATGCTCTGGATGTAGCATTTACGAGTGCAGATATCCTTACAGCTTGCAGCTGGACTGTGCTAGATTCGGTTGGGAGTGATCAGTTACCAGTCCTCTTAGAGCTTATACATTCTCATAGTACTTCTGACTGCAATAAGGCTTTCTGGAACTTCAAAAAAGCTAACTGGGACTCATTTAAGTCCTCACTAGATATTTTTCTATCCAAAGTTGAGTCTTTTAGTAGTATGGATAACAAATGGAGACATTTCAAAGACGCTGCAATTAGAGCTGCTAGCGTGACTATCCCTAGAGGCAATAGGAAAAAATATAAACCAAATTTTATTCATAATAGTGAGGCTCTATTGGCTCTATTACATCAGAGAAATGCACTTCAGGAAGACCTCATGTTATCTTCATCATCTAATACTAGGTCTGACTTAAACTTGATTAATGCAAGGATTAAGCAGTTGTATTCAAAAACCAGGAGAGAGCACTGGAATAATCTCTGTGAAGGTCTAAACCCACGTACTCCTAACACAAAACTCTGGAAATTGGTAAAGAACATTGATAGATTACGATTACACTTACATGTATCTCGTGCGAACTCATGGAGAGGATGGTCTTGTACTACATTGATCATTACTTACTAACTACATTGATCATTGTAATCCCTCTCCTTCTGAGCAGTACGGGTTTCGAAAAGGTTATTGCATTATGGCTCAGGTTTTATATTTTGGCCAGAATATCAGGGATGCCCAGAATCTCAGACCTACTAATCATACAATTGCCGCCTTTCTGGATTTATCCAAGTCATTTGATAGAGTCTGGAAGAATAAACTTGTCTGCAAGCTTTATATCATATTCAATATTAGGGGGAGGATACTGCCTTGGCTCGCTGACTTCCTAAGAGGAGAGTCGTGGGGTTTCTATCCATAATGGATGCCTCACCTTCTCAGAAATTGCAACGCCTGTTAAACAAGACATGAGTTCTACTTGGAGACGGGCCCCAGCACACGAGTGGTATGAAGATATCCATGCTTTACTTAGAGAATCAAGCAATAGACGTGATCAAACTGCACTTGTTAGGTTGCGAAGTGGACATACTCGAGCACAAGGATTTTTATCTGGTCTTTAAGTCTATCCTCTTTGTTCAAAATGCAATGTGTATCAGGCTGCTCCTGCCCATGTTTTGTCCTGTATTGGATGTGTTAAGTTCCAGTTGTTCTCCAATCCTGCTGTTGTGCAGGGTTTAAATACGAACTGGCTTATGGACTTAAGTCTAGATGTTACTGTCTGCCAAGTGGGATAAGAAACAATAACAAAATTGTTATTTTATTCTTCATAATATGTATGAGATATTTAGTGTAATTAATTAGTAAACCAAAGTTTAAAAAAAACAATGTCCATTTGAGCCGTGATTTTGTATTAACCGTTGTCCTATTAAGAGAGTAAGATGTTTCATTCTCTGATTTGAAATTATAATGTAATATATAGGGGAGGATGGGGAAATTTCATGGGCTTAAGGGAAAAACCCTATATTTTGTTAAAAAGTGCACTGAAACCAAATAATATGAGCAGAAACTATTCTATAGACAATTAGCAGTACATTTCTAACCTTCAAATAAGTATATCTTAATTTCTTTCTTTAAGACGTTAATTATAGAAAAAAGTGCAAATGCGTGATATTCCCCACCCAGAAGGGTAATGGTACGCATAGCATGGTTTTCGTCCTAATTTTGGACCTTGATTGTTTCCTGCTTTTATTCTTGTTCTTAAAGTAGCATCATTAAATGCCAAAAACTCTTGCTACTTCTCTAATTTTTTTCCTGATTTTATAGCACCAAGAACTTTATATAACTTCTTCAGTCCATTTTACTTTCAAGGTTTCCCCTGTATAATCTCTCAGCATCTACAATTAAAAGAAATATGTTATAATTGTGTATTTTGTCTGTTATAATCAAATTTACATTTCTGCAAGTCATGTGGGGGGAATATCAAGCACCAAAATGGCTGTGTGCGAATACCCCACAGTGCACTCACTTACAAACATAATCTTAACATGAAAAGTAGATGCAATAATTCAACAAAACTAAGCTTGAACCAAACCTTAAGATAATGTACTTCAGAATCATGCTAAACATTAAGCTAAAATAATTAGTTGAAGTAACTTACCTTGCAAATACTAGATGAGAAAAATTAAAGGACCCATCGATAGTGTTTTACATCACTACAAATTCAGTAATCAGCATGCCATTACCCGCACGTGTGTAATTCCCCCACCCTCCCCTATAAATGAAATTTTCTTGCAATACTGTACTGTTTTTGATACAAAAATAAACATTTTGTATTTTTTCAGGAAAAGTTTTATTTTATTGATGATGGTCCCTATTTGGATTCATTAGATCACCTAATTGAACACTACAGTCAAATGGCTGATGGGCTTCCAACAAATTTATTACAACCAATTCCTCCAGGTATTACTTTTCTTTAAAATATCATTACTTTTAGAAACCTGAAAGTAAAATCACCGACTATAGAATTATTTGCCCATTTATTTATACACTTCTATGATGTGAAATAAATTTATGGTAGAGTCCTAAAAACTTGGCCTAATGTGGACCGAAGGGTAGCCGAGAGTTGTAAGTTGTGTGTTAAGTTTGTATAAAATAACTTATGCTAAGAAAATGCACTCTGCTACGACTCATATTCCAGATCCAATTTTGCCCGATAGAGAGTTGTGCAGCAGCCAAAATAACCAATTTGAAGTGGTCAGCACTTAGTCGCATAAAGCACATTGGCAATCAGCTATCAGAAATCTAATAAGGTGGGTGTGACCTGCCAAGTCATATGACAGTTGGGATGAGTGATATTTTCTTTATAGTGATCCGTTGAGAGACACAGTGATTGATGCCATCCATAACCAGAATAGACCAATTACCAGTGCAAAGAATCTGAATAAGACACTCCCACAGTGTTGCCCAAATTTTGGAGATTTTGTCAGAGCAGAGTTTGCGACTTGGTAGCAAAGATCCTTAAGGTTCCACATGATGCCATCAAATTATTCATGCCTAAAAACTCTTCAGCATGAATACATATGTCCATTCTTTATGGCTTTCCAATCTTGAGGATTAAAGTCATTATCTTCAATCATTGTGTTGACTTGTTCATCTCCCTCTTCAACACACTTCATCATTTTCACTCCTCTCTTCTAATTGATTTATGGATCCTGCTTTTATGAAATAATTATGTATTGTCTTCATAGCATCCAAGATTTAAATTTTTGTTAGGGTCGCTCTTTCATTGATAGTGTCCAAAAGTTTATGCACCAACTGTCGTCGATATAAAGCATTAAAACTGAATTATGCCTTGATCTAGGGGCTGTAACCTTGAAGTAGTGTTAGGCAGTAAAAACTTTACTGTGAAATTTTTCAAAGTTGGGAGACTCGAATGTAAAGAAGAATTTTTCGTTTTTTCAAATGCATGGCCTTGTCTGCAAATATCAATCAGATATAGACAAGTGCCTTTATTTTCCATTGCAACTAGATGTTTCAATGGATTTTTGTGACACCGCACATCTAGCTGTATCCACTCGAATGGTTTTCAGTGATTTTACTGTGACAGAAGAATTTCTAAACATGATTCCATTGAAAGAGCATACTAAGGGGGGGGCGACATTCTCTACTGTGAGAATCTATCTTGTCACTGAAATACTTCCTGTGCAAAAATTGGTCAGCATAACAACCGATGGTGCACTTTCTCTGGAGCCCATAACAGATTTATTGCTTTCTGTCAAAATGACAACATGTTCCCAGATTTCATAGCATATCATTGCATTATTCACCAGCAAGTGCTTTGTGGAACATATTTGAACTTAAATAGTGTGATATGTAAATTTAGTAACTAAAATAAGAGCACATGCATTACAAAAAAGATAATTTGCAAGAGTTAATGCAAGAATTTGAAATTAAATATGGAGAATTAATTTTATACGTTGAGGTATGTTGGCTGAGCAAGGGAAAAACACTCAACCGTTTTTATGAACTGACACCTTTTGTAATCGCTTTACCAAAAAAATGTGGGTAAAATGTTTTGAGTACAGTTTCTCTACAGTTTGAAGACGGTCACAGTTCATACATGTCTTGTGCAAGCACTCCTTCCCCATCCTTCGAGTCGATCTTAGTGTTCGCCGAACTTGGGAAGTAGATCGTCAGTCAATTTAGTTTGCCTACTGCTGATTCAGGTACATACTAAGAAATTTTGCATGTTGCCTTATGTTCAGTATGGCATACAGGTTTTTTTGGGGGAGGAATTATCTAAGATTATTATAAGTTAAAAAGAGTCTTTTGTGTAATATTATGTTCAATTTATGATCACACTAATTTATTGTATTGAAACAGATTTTTTTCCCTTCTCTTTCACTTTTTAAAAGTAGCTCATCTATTTTTTTTTTCTTTCATAGGTACTGAGTCATTGGATATACCTTCAAATTCAAAAGAAGTAAGTTTGTCTGAGATGCGAGTTGTGTTATTAAATTTTTGGTTTTCCAAAAAAATTCCTTATAATGTATTTTTGTCTCTCTACAAAAATAAATTTTAATTGAACTGGACAACTAAACTAACAAAGATTAACTAAACAAAAATAAAGTATTAAGCTAATTATTTAAGTTATCTGCTTAATTGTACCCTTATATCTTCTTGAGTAAGATTTTACTGAAGTTGCATAATTTCAATTTATTATTCAGTGCTGTTTTTATTTGCTGGTTATTTATAAGAATTCATGAACACCATTGAAAATCTTCTTAGTGCCTCTGTTTTCCTCCATTCTCTCAAGGTGTCCAAACCATTGTTTTCTTTTTGTTTTTACATAATTAATTATATCTTTTCCTTTAAATAATCTTTTAATTTCAAAATTATAATGCTTCCTCGAAACATCACTCTCTTTGACAGGTCCAAAAATAGCTCTTAGAGTTTTTCTTTCCCAGGTGTTTAGCATCTTCTCTTGTTTTTGAGTTAAAGTTCAGGTCTCTGACCCATAGGTAACTGTTGGTCTGATTATAATTTTATAAACCTGGATCTTTGTATTCCTTGTTACTACTTTAGATGTTAATAATTTCTCAAGTGCAAAAAAAAAATTTTGTTCAAAATATTGTCAAAATATTGTTGTTTTCGGTGATAACAGAACCCAAGTATTTGAATTCTGTAACCCTTAAAAGTGGGTTTCTTCATTTATCTTAAGTTCTGTGTTTGTATCAGTTCCCTTGCAATCCATTATGTATTTGGTCTTTTTAATATTTATTTTCAACCCAAAAAGACTGACTTCTCTGGTTAATTCTTTAAGAAGGTCAACAAATGCGTCTTAGTTCTTGCCATCAATACTTCATCATCAGCGAAAGCTAGAACCTGTTTTGTTCCATTAAAAATAGTTCCACCTCTATTTGATAATGTATTATGCATCACTTTTTCAAGGCAAGCATTAAACAAGAGGGTTCATAGAATATCACCCTGTCTCAATCCAGTCACAATTTCGAATTCCCTGGACAATTTGTTTTGTATCTTAACTTTTGCCTCAGTTGGTATAGTTGCCATTTTAACCCTGATCAATTTAAGGGGAATGTTAAACTCGTGTAAAGTATTTATCATCATTTCTCTATTTATTGAATCATAGGCTTGCTTGAAATCAACATAAAGCTGATATACATTCACATTCATTTCTTTGAACTTTTCCAGGATATTTCTTATGCAGAATATCTGGTCAACCGTTGATCTATTTTGCCTAAACCTACATTGGTGGTCTCCAATTTTGTCTTTGGCATGTCTCGATGGTTTAAGTCGACTAGCCATGACTTTAGTTAAGACTTTATAAGTCAAGTTAAGTACAGAGATCCCACGGTAATTGTTGGTCTAAGATGCTTCCTTTTTTAAAATTGGACAAATTATTGCCCTATTCCATTCGCTTGGCATCATTTCCTTTTCCCAAACTTCATTTAAAAAATCATAGACCATTTTGTCTAACTCCTCACTAGCATACTTTAGTAGTTCTGGAGAAATTAAATCCTCCCCAGGAGCCTTTCCATTTAAAAATTTCATCTTCCTTCCCAACCAAGTTGCCATTTCTTCCCCTACAAAATGTGGTTCGTGGTTGGTACCCTCGTCTTATAGAAGTTAATTTTGAATACATTCCACGGATGTCTCCTATTACAGATAGGTCCTCCACTTCCTGTATCTTTTCTCTTTCCAGTATTCGTTTCTTAGAACGAATGGTTCTCTTAGCTTGTTTTCTCTTTCGTTGTAGACTTTTTCATTGTAGATTTTATTCACTGTTTCTCGTGTTGTGGGCAATTAAATTTTTCCTCGCTTTATTTTTTTTTTTCAACTATGATTTCATGCTCCATCAAACCATTCTTTTTCGTTTTTTTTCTTATCTCCCTAATATTTTGTCAGCTGAGTTTATAATTATATTTTTATATGTTTTCCACGTCTCTTCCACTGACAGGTTTCCTATATTCCTTAGATGTTCATCATTGATCTTCGCATCCAAAGTTCTGCCATAACTCTCTCTGACATCTTTATTTTTTAGTTTCCTCACATTAAATTTTGCCTGTTTTTTACCTTTGATGTTACGAGTTTATATTCTCTGCCTATATTTCATGACTACCAAAAAATGATCACGTTCACAATCTGCTCCCATGTAGGTTCTGATATGCATAACATCAGAGGCATGTCGTTTATCAATTAAAATATGATCTATTTGGTTTTTCGTTTCCCCATCAGGGGAAGTCCATGTTTCTTTATGAATCCTTTTATGATCAAAACATGTACTACTAATAACCATGTTATTATACATTGCAAAGTCCACAGCTCTTAATCCATTTTCATTGCTGGTTTCATATAAGCTAAACTCACCCGTTGTTGGTCTAAACCAGTGTTCTCTTCCAATTTTAGCATTTAGGTCTCCTAATATTATCTTTATATCATGTTTTGGTACATTTGTAATTTCATCATTGAGATCTTCATAGAAATCATTTTTCTGTTCCTCCTCAGCATTTTCTGTAGGAGCATGCACACTATACAAGGTTATGTTGAAGAATTAAGCTCTCAATTTTAATATACAAATTCTTTCATTTACTGCTCGAAAATCAATCGCTTCACTCTTTATCTCTTTCCTCACAATGAATCCTGTGCCATGGGAATTTCTATCTGAAGTGGCACTGTTGAAAATAGAATAATATCCAAGATCAGCAACATTACTTTCTTTCCATCAGAGCTCCTGAATTGCCAAACTATCTAATCTATATTCATTGCATTGTCTCTGTAATTGCCTCACTGCACCAGGTCGAGATAAACTCAACACATTCCAGGTTCCAAATCTCAACTCCTTGGTCCTTTTCTGTAGTCCATTTCCGTCATTCTTTATAACAGTCCGGCTTTTTTGTTTTGTTAGTAGTTTCTGAACCGGGTTTTTTTTACAAAGTCTGGTTGTTAGCCCAGCGTTCAACATCCGAGGAGGAACGCCAAATCTCGTACTTACTCGGCTGAGCGAGCCCCTGAGGGGTATTATACCTTCAAGAGGCACTAATTTGTGTATGTTCCATGAAGTGAATAAAAGATTCAGTTCAGGACCTATATGCTCCACAGAAGTGAATCTGTCATTAAAGCTAGAGAAGGAACAACCAGGAACAATTTCAATTTGTTTATGGAGAGCAAAACAATTTTTTTTTCACCTTTTGCTGAATAATTTTTTTAGTGTTGTAGTTTGTTCCTTGTATTTAGAAACATATAAGAAAACATTACTTTTTCATTGCTGGCAAGTAATGTGTAATAATAAGTAGCTGGCAAGTAATGTGTGTAAATAATTATATTTATGTAATTTCAGTCACATATCCTGTTGACTGTATTACTAGCTCTTTCACAGAATCTACAACTTGCAAAAAACAGGGGCTGGTGTCCCTGTTTGAAGAAACAAAAGTGCTCTCTACTAATATTCATTACTTTGCTCGCCTTCATAGAGAAGCTATTGAAATACATAAACATTCTCACAACATAAATAGAAAAGAAGAAATTTTGAAAGTGAACAAGTTAAGGGTTCCACTGCTTCAAAAAGCACCAATCAATGCCAAGAAGAAAGATGAGGAACCAACCAATCAGAATCAGTCCCAGAATGCCTGAGATTGGTGGCTTATCCAATGAGGCTTAAGCACATGTGATGCTTGATATATAAGGACCAGGCCTCTGCCTTGACTTCATTTTCACTCTGAAGAAGCCTGAAACATATCGGGCGAAACATCTTGGTTGGACCACGGCCTCTAAGCCCGGAACATATTATGTTTAATCATATAGTGATGAAAAATTTCATTACTATTTGTCTCTATTTTAATTTATAATGGTGTAAAAAGTATGATTTAGAAGCTTGGAAATTTTTTTAAAGGATCTGTTTTGATTGATTTGAATTTTATGAAGTGTCTGTTTTGATTCATTTGAATTTTATGAAGGGTCTGTTTTGATTAATTTGAATTTTGTGAAGGGTGTCTTTTGATTGACTGGAATTTTGCAGACCCGAACTTTCTCTATCTCGACCCCTGCTCTATTCCAGGTATTTTTCGGACATTGTTGAGTGTATTATTAATCAAAGTATTGAACAGCATACAGCTAAGATCCAAGCTCTGGGACAGTTTTTGAGCTTTGTGGTGCTTGGAGGTGTGATTGGAAGAGCGTACTCTAATTTCTGTATGTGTTATCGAAGATTTAATCCAATTGAACATATTTCTGGTTATGCCATAGGAAGAAAGCTTGTGGATTGTCTCCTCTCCAGCCTTGTTATAGGCATCCTTTAGATACACCAAAACTGCAAGCATGGGCCCTATAAAAGCCATCATTGACATGTTGTTCACAATGTGACCCATGGTGCTTCTGTGATTTCAGAATCCAGCCTGAGAGCTGTCAATCAAATTGCGTTCCTCTGTAAACTGGTTTAGCTATCAATCAATCATTCTCTTGGCGACTGTGAAACATACACTTGTCAGAGATATTGGTCTAACTATCAGCCAAGTTAGCCTCCGTTCTCTATTTTAGGATAGGGATGATCTTGGTCTTTTTCCATTGATGGGGCACATGTTTGGTTCATATCAAGTTAATTACAAACAAAAGAGTTTCTCTGCTTTTACATCCTAAGTTGACAAGAAGTTCTTGTAAAATCCCATCAATGCCCACAGCTTTTAAGGTTTTTGTATGTGAGAGTGCAAGGGTCAATCCTTCTAAAATAATGCTCACCTTAAAGATTTGTCTGACTTTTTGTCAAGATAAGGTCAGTGGCTTTCTAGCATGGTATTTTCAGTCCACACGTTTAAGGCAAGAAACCCCTGTTAGTTGTTTAAATTATGCAGGAGGCACCACATGCAAGCTGCCTACATCACACCTATTATTATTTTTATTGTAAGGCTTGAAATTCTAGATTACACAGTGCTAAAGGATGACATACAATCTGTTGTATTCTGGTTGATTTTAATTTCAAATTGCATGGGAAGAAAAAAATATCTTTTACAGTTTTACAAAATCATGTTATAAAGAGAATCAACATATGTGATAAACCACATATTTTAAAAGCATTGAACTATAATCTCAACTGTGTAGTTTTTTATTAACTGAAAAGCTAAAAATGGTTCTGAGACAAAATAATTTTTTTTTTCTCTTTATAGTTGAAAAATATTTATAGTGTTTATCTTATGTTTAAATTTTTGATGAATGTCACACAAATTTGTAATGCCGGCAAAAAATGAATTCTATAAAGGAAATTATAGTTCATTGTCAAAGTATCATTATTAGCTTTATTCTGCAGCAATGTTGGTAGTCAGTATCATTTACATATTAGAGATTTGATTGTTGTCTCTGATTATAAATTCCTTTAAAACATGTATATAAAAAAGTTCATCACTTTTTAATTTTCACATTTAAAAAGCATATTTGACATATTCCTTTGGACAACTTTATTTATTTTATATTATTATGATATAATGGTGTTGCACCATACATTTAATTTTATGTAATTTGTTACGCTATTAATTTTGTGTAGTTTTTACTTGAAAATATAAAAATTAGCTCATTGTTGCTTTCTAGTGTATCAAAAATATAATTCATTGATTTCTTACATGATTAATTTGGCTTTGTAAGATCAATTAGCCTAAATATGAAAGTCCCTAAATGCAACTAAGTTCGCTTACTTTAAATATTACTGCAAGAAATGTTCATATGTGCAATGTATTAAACTATATCAATTTCAAACATGACAAAATGGGCATTTAAGGTATTCTTTTGTTAGGAAACTCCCTATTTTAATAGATATCACTCATTTTGCATCGCCCCCAAATTTTCCTAAGTGTGACAAAAAAGCTCGAATTAGCAATCGGCTTTTTTGTGATATGTTTGAGAAGGTCAAATTTTTTCATACCTCTTTCAACCTTGAATGTATGTCTAGGCTACCCCAAGTTGAAAATAGAGCAGACAATTTGGTTTTATGTATAATTGTTTGAAAATATAAGTTGCATTTAGGCACATGAATCACTCTTAAAATTGATCAGGTTTTGCCAAGGCTACACAGTTAATTTTACCCATCTTTTTGAAAAGACATAAAATTTAACTAAACAATTAATGCAAAAAAAATGAAATAAAGAATGTGTACATTATTATTTGTTTACGCAATTTTTTATTATTAAAACGAAATAAACCAGGGGTTAAAAAAGTGTTGTCTATTGAACTTAAAATAGCTTGAAAAGGAAGGAGATGATTGAAAATTTCTGTGTTGACGTTATTATTTGTAAAATCTGTACTCTGTTGCTGTTTGACCACAGACTAATATGTGTTTAACATTTACAGATTAAAACCATCTGCATTTTGTATTTTACTTTGAAGATTTTTTAAAAATTAATGTTTAGAATTTTCTCCTTGCAATGGATTTTATTGTGGAGGGATTTCAATTACAAATCAACCACCTCACATTCACTTCTCATTTACTATGCTAATTCTTTAATCTTCTTATTTCCAATAGATGACATTAGTTTTGTCCTTTTTGACTGCTTTTCCTCTATGTTAAAAACTTCAATATGTCAGGCATTTAGTATTATGAGGTAACTATTAAACAGAAAGGGTTGCTGTTTCATTGCCAATATTTGCAATATTTAAGGATTCTTACCAGAATGGTATTTAAACAAGAGTTTTTTTCTTTAAAATTTAGTTTAATGCATTTAATTCATATTTTACATGAATTTTGCCTTTCTGCACACCTTCTCCGTATGAACTATAGCTATGCCAAATCTCACACTCCTCTATGTGCACAATATACTTTAAAGGTAAAAAGATTTTCTTCATTTATTAATTTATAGATGTGTATTATAATGATTAATTTGTAAAAAAATATAATGTAATTTTTTAAAAAACACTTTCTATCATTTCTTAGTTATTTTTTTCCATTGTGTTTTAGAAAGATGTTGAGAATTTAATCTATAACAATGTTGCTGCAAATGTTGTGTATAGAGAGAAAAAAACATCACCCAAAGTGAAAAAAGTAGATCCTACTTCAAGGCCGAATCTAATTCGTCGAGAATCTTTAAGATTGGGTAAATGTTTCTTAAATTTTGAGTTTTCTTTTTGCAACCTTTTAATTCTTTTGCAGTGTTTGTAAGATTTTGGCTCTTGTAGTTTTGAGTGCAGAAAAGTCCCAACAAATAATCAGATCTGAGTATTCTGATTTAATTTTTCATTTATTTATTTTATTTACATTTGGTTTGCTATGATAATTTTGTTATATTGTTCTCAAAATTTTGTATTTTATGTTTTTACGTAAAAAGCTACTTAGAAACATGGAAACTTCTGTTGTATGCTTTGCTTCAAACAAATAGTGTTTCACTAGTACTTAGTTTTGCTTAATTTATTTATTCTTTTATGACAAGTGTACTCAGGGCTCCCACGGCTGTGCCAATTGCGCAAAACTGCGCCAAAACGATTTTTCTGCTACAAAATGCGTTTTTTCGCAAAATTTGCGCCAAATAGCGATTTTTGGGGAAAAAAATTGAAAAAATTTTAGATATATATTTTTAACCTTAAAATCGACATCATTTGATACATTTTTCCTTTAGTCAACTAATTTTTTACCTTTGAAGCAGTTTATTAATGACTATTAGCTCTACCCTCTCTTAAGAACTTCAAATATAGATGAGAAACTTGAGCAGAATAAGTGATGTATTCCACGCTTGTAGAAGAAACAGTGGTACGATTTCTGATATTTTGTGGTATTATAGAGAGAAAAATCATTCCTCTTATCACTATTTATGTTGAACATTTTATGTAGTAAGTTTTCCTTGCAATAGATAAAAGAGTTTAATTTCATGGAACGTGAAAAAAATAAACTTAAGTCTTTGTTTTCTAATGTTTAAGACATACTAATCAATGTGAAAAATCAATAGCAGAACAGATGTTAAAAAAATTTGTTGCTCCATTATAACAATTTTTTCATATTCCTTAAGCCTAGTTTTCACGTGCAAGCAAAGGAGTGCATACGTTCTACATTGTTTTTGCATCCCCTACAAAAATCGGATTTTTTTAAATTTCAACTATTTATAATGTTTCTTCTCAAAGTAAATAAATAAAATGTATATTTATTTTAAATAAAAACATTGTTTGAAAATATATATTTGTTCCCGAAAGTGTTTAGAGGTAGACTTTGAAACGCTGTAAAATTGAACATTGAATTTCAGCTTTTTTTCTGTTCTCATTACTCTTTAAGCTCTTAAATCTATATCATATAACCACAAGAAATTCAAAAATATAAAACAAATATAAAGAACAAAATAAGTAAAAGAATTAGTTAAGTTAGAAAATCATTAAAAAAAGCATGTATATCTTAATGAATTGATGATCTTTAGCAAATATGTTAAGCAATATTATTAGAAGAAATAGAAATTTTGTTGTAGATGAATGACCTCATAAAAGTACACTTGCTTAAAGTTTCAAATTTTTAACTTGATTTGAAAGTTGTGAAATTATCATGCATTTCCTCTTTCTTTTAATTCAATTTAGTTTCTTTCAGCATCCAATTGCTGTAACCCTAGGACTCTTGAAATTTAATTGTAACTATTACACAATTTTTGAAAGATGTAAAGATAAATTGTTGGAAAAAAATAAATAAATCATTAGACATTAAATTATCAACATATAATAAGAAATACATTTTGCCTTTCTTTTATAGAACTGAAAAATATAATTTGGTTCTTGGGAATTTTCTTGCTGCAAAATTATAAAACTCGGCAATTTACTTTTGGTGCCATTAACTACTTCCAAAGCATCTAAGTGAGCATTTAGGATTGAAATTTAAAGGAATATTTTTTAATCAGAAAAATAATAAATATTACTGCAGGTAGACAATAGGATCGACTTCAAATATATTTTTGGATAAAATAGGAAATTATATTTCATTCATTCAAAATTTTACTGTTACTATAATCACAATGATTATACCTAAATAAGTACCATATAAGAAACAAAGTTTAATTAATGATAAATAGTTTAAAATAGTCGAACCTTTCATATTAGTTTGTTTTTGCTTATTTTCTTGAAAGAATAGTGTTATAGCTATTAAACAAAAAAGAGAGAATGCAATGATTTTTGAAAAGAAGAAAATTTTAAACTTTCTTCCAGCTATTCTTAACTATTAGAAGAAGAAAAAAACAACAAAACATTTTTTAAAATAATCTGTTTCTTGAGAAAAGTATTGAAAAACACCCTTATAAGGGTTATAGGTTTAATTAGTCTTACTTTTTGAATAGGTTATGAATAATTTCTTAACAAAAATAAAAATAATCCAGTTTTTGAAGGATGACTGATGTTTACATTTCCTATCATTTGGAAGACTTGAAACTGCTCTTACCCTTGATGTATGAAAATGACATTGCTTTAAAACAGCCATTTAATATTTAAAAAGTAAAGAAAAAAATCCTCCAGAAATGGTACAAAGTTGATATTTTCAGCTCCTAAACTGATACAAAAGTCAATTTCTTCTGCTCCAAACCGATACAAAAGTTAAAATTATTCTGCTCCAAACTGATACAAAAAGGACATTTTACCTGCTCCGAAAGCTGCTACAAATTGTGTTAAGGCGGTGGGAGCCCTGAGTGTACTGCAACAGGAATAACATAAATGTGGGATCCTACTGGCAGGCATCAAGGGGAACAGAAATTGTGAACGTTTACAACTAACAGTGTAGTGTATGGAAAAAAACATAATTGCCATATGAAAAAAATTCTATTGAATGAACGTTTTTTAAGCAAGCATATTTTTATATTAATTAGTATAACTTGCAACTCCAATATGGTAAATTATTAAAGAAAATGAAAGAACAGTTTCATAATAAAATTCTGTGACCTGATTTTAAAATAATTTGCATTTATTTTTATTAAACTCGTATATCCTTATAAACTATTAGTATGATTTAAATAATAAACTACAGACTTAAAATTAGAGTAACAAAGAGTTGACTGGATTGGCAAATCTTGCTACAATAATGTTCAGTCTATTATCTGCATTCGCCGTATGCTACAATTATGTGCTTCAAAGAATATTTTTCAGCAGATAATATGCATCGGCGGATGATTCGTAAATAGCATATTTTGTCTATAGCTATGCTTATACATGCTGATTAATGCTGCCAAAAAGAAAAATTGCATTTATGTTGAAAAATATAGCTCTTTAATTTTTGCTCTACCTACTTTGTGTTATGTACTGTTAAGAAAATAAGGAGAAACATTGTTAGTCGAATGCAGATGTTAAAATGATTGCTGCACAATTTCAGCAAAATACTGATATTACGCACGACATTTAAACACTAAAAATAAGTCAAAAATTGCAAATATTCAACACGGGAAAGCAAATTGTGAATTATTTTGAGCATTCAAATTTAGAACAAGTGCGTTTAGCTTAAAAAAAAATGATAAGTGCAAAGTTTTTTCAAAATTGTATCATTAATTTTTTTTTCGCATGTGATGATTTATTCTAGAACAGTTATCACTTCAGGATGAAAGATATTTTTAAAGTAACATGCAAATAAAAAACTTAATTATAAAACTTTGCGCCAGTTTTGCAAAGTGGTAAAGAATGAGGCTGCCACAATAAAGTTCTTCACGTCAAAACCCAGCCATCCTTGCATTTCTACAAAGATATTAGTGCTAACCCTCATGGGCGCTAATATAACATGTATTTTTAAAAGACTACTAAAGGAAAGCTTCATTCCCAAAATTTCCATGCAAATGAAGTCGCGCGCAACAGCTAGTAAGACGTGAATGGCCAAAAGTAGCATATTTTGCAACATTCTGTGTTTTACTATCATTAGTTGTTCATGCTAGTCGGATTTTAATACAAAAGCATTGGCCTTTCTCATATCATTTGTAATTTTATGCATACAAATTAAAAATTTCAATAAATATTAGTTAAATATTTATTTAAGATTTCTACTTTTTAATTTTTTCTATGTAAAATGACGTTTAAGGTAGTGGGATTAAACTAATAACTTTTATTAATTTTGTTAAAATATTCTGCAGTTGTATATTAATTATCTTTTCTTAACTTTTCAAAATATGAAAATATAGGTGATTCTATTGGAGAAGGAGAGTTTGGATCTGTCCTTAGTGGAAAGTGGTTGAACTTGGATAATGTAGAAGTAAGTTATTTTGTATCTAATTATTTGCACCATGTATGTTTTTCTTTCCACATATTTCTACATCTGTGTGTATATCTATATGTGGGATAAGGTCAGAGCAAACTTGAGCTCAAATGTTTGTTTTCTTGCACATGTAAGATATTCGATTTCCTTACTTTTTTATATAAAACATTTGAATTTTTGATTGTTTCCAAACCTTTCCTGCTTTTATGTTTGTATAAAAAAATATGTGTGTGTCATCAATAAGTAAATAAATAAAAAAAGTTTTCTTAGTTTTTTTTTTTCAGATAAATCTGAACCTGGTTGAGGAGGAATGCATTAGATTTAATTGAAATTACATTACTCTGTGCTTTCAGAAATAAAAAGCATTATTATAGTCTAAAAATAGATTGCACTTCCCAAAGTTTTACAAAAGCAAATGATAATTTTGAATTAACCATAAGGGTATAAGCAATAAGAACATCTAAGATTGTGCTTTATAGCTTGCTGATTCTTACTTTAATGTGGTCAATCCGTTAACGTTATTTCAATCCTTTACCCTCATTTGTTAAGAGTTATTAAGTGTTTACTTTTGTTTTCCATTGTTGTAAAATTCAATCCTTATGTGATCAAACTTGCCAGTTACTCATGTGTCATTGAACATTTACACAAATTATGGATTGTTGTTAGCTTGGTTCAGCAGTTGAAAACTTCCAGAATGTTGTTAAGCATTGTCTTCTGCACTACTAAATAACAGACATTTTTTAGCTTCTTCGATATCCTGTGTCAATCATGTGATAATATTTTCTCAGGAGCAGAAAAACATTTTTACTGTTGACAATAATAACTTTAACTTTAACATACATGCATCTTGTGTTGTTATATATTGTTTTAAAAGGAAAATAATAGAAAGAAAATGAATTTCTTTTATAGTTGTGGGCTCTTAAATATATGTAATATATGTTTTATATGTTTATTGTTTATTAAATGTTTTTTGTGTTTTTGATAACATAATTTGCCACTTTTCGATTCACGCATAACAAAATGGTAGCAGAGTGTGGTTTAATGCTTTAGTGAGTTAGTGGTTTAGTGGCTTAGTGAATTAATGGTTGCTATATAGTAAAGTAAATACAGTGATATTTCCTCCTTAGTGCTAGCTTTCTTATGCAAGTGGATGAAAGAAATGTTTATATTACATTCAAGTTAGACCAACTGCTCATTCAGGTTTGTAATATGTCGAATTTCGAGGATTGAACCAGTAAATAGCAATAAATTATGCTTTAGGTAGTACAAGAGTAGGACACTAATTAAAGCTAAGCATTTGTATGATGTAATTACAAAAGAAGAACCAGTAGTAAATAAAATTAAGAAGATGAAGCGAGTATTAAATTATATAATGAATGGTCTGCAAGAAACGATGAAGCTTATGTATTAATTGTTTTGACTTTGTCTGCAGAGCAAGTTATGACAGTTAGAGGAATTACTAAAGCTACTATTAAAAAGACGTCATGAAGGAGCAGAAACACATAGAAAAGTTAGTTTGAACATTAGATTAGTGAAGATTGAGAAAAGTAATCTAGAATCTGTAGAAGAATACTTGATCGTAACACAGACTATTGTAATAAAATTTCTGATTTGGGAACTCAAATAGAGGAAAATGAATTGATTGGATATATTATAGAATGTTTACCAGAGAAATATACCAAAGTTGTTACAGCTGCATCTTCAAATCCTGATATATCTTATATGAATTGAGGAGAGAAACTTTTTGGGCATATGAATTAAAGTATGGCAATGTTGAAACTGAAATTCATGCATTTAAATATAATGAATTTAACAGGAAAAAGGATGTTATTCATGTGGAAAATTTGGTCACAAATTCTTTGAATGTTGGAACAATCATAAGAAAATTTCCAAATAAGAAAGAAATGGAAGCAGATTAAATGCTAAAGGACAAATGAATAGAAACAGAGGATTAGAGAATGAGAAATTCAATGGCAAGCAAGGTAGCTATATTTGTAAAGAAGAAAAGGAACACTCTTGTTTTTCAATAGGATTTGATCTGCAAACAAAACAACATGTTAAATTAGATACTTATAAAAATAATAAAGAGACCATATAGATGTTAGATTCTACTTGTTCGTCTCATATTACTTATCAAGAAGGAATGATAAGTAATCCAAAAGTGAAGAAGTAAAAATTGCAACAGCAGAAAAAATAGAAGCATACGGTCAAGATTTAGAGGTGAGGAGAAAGCTATTGCCCA
The DNA here is from genome assembly GCA_038502835.1 of Octonoba sinensis. NCBI lineage: Eukaryota > Metazoa > Arthropoda > Arachnida > Araneae > Uloboridae > Octonoba > Octonoba sinensis. The sequence goes on from CM076598.1 coordinate 149,028,916, forward strand.
TAATGAATATGAAGATGCCAATATTAAATTAGGTGATGTCCTATACATTCCAAATTTGAGGGGAAATTTGATGTTTGTTCTAAATCTGGTGAAAAAAGGGAAGAAAGTTGTTTTGGATGAGAAAGGTACTACTATTTATGAGAAACAAAAATGAGTTTTTTTATAGTTGTGTGCTCATAGATATGTAACGTATGCTTTTTTATATGTTTATTGTTTATTAAATGTTTTTGTGTTTTTGATAACATGATTTGACACTTTTTCGATTCATGCATAACATCATTTGCCTTCAGAGATTTAAATGTTATTTTTATTTAAATTTAGGTACGGGTAATTTAGAAATACGTTCTTAAATTATTCAGAATATTGAAATATCATTCTAAATGTTAGAAAAAAATGTTAAGATACATGCTTTTTTATGTATACATAAAAAGAGCAGCAAGTATAATACTTAATTTTTGTATTTTTAATCATTGTAAACTAATACCATTTAATGAAATAATTTCAGTTTACATATAGAACAACTAGGCTAAGGTGACCATTGTACAAACTATAATGAAATAATACTTTATTTTTCATACCTACTATTTAGGTAAATGTGGCTATTAAAACCATGCGAGACGAGCACATACAGCGTTGCAGAGAAGAATTTATTCGAGAAGTGGAAGTAATGGTGGGTTTGGATCATCCTTGTGTTGTGAAATTACTTGGGGTATGCTTAGGGCCCCCATTAATGATGGTATGTACTCTTTTTTTTTTTTTTTTTTTTTAGTTTTAAAATAAATGTTTATTCCTTTTAAAATAGGCACACACATTTATGGGTGCAAACTTGATATTAAGTGACACCAACTTTACTACTATGTATAAACAAGGTTCTTCTTCATGAGCTTCTGATCTCCTGTTCTTTTGGAGTTTATTCTTTTTAACAAAAAGTGTTAGCAAAGCATAGAAATCTTGGTTTGTCAAGGAACAAACTATATTTTGCAAAATATGATCTAAAACAGGGTTGCTCCTTTACCTGGAAAAACTCGGTAATTTGAAAAATTGTGAAAATACAGGAAATATTCAGGAATCTTTCTAAATTTACTGAATAAACTGAAAACTCAGGGAAAATTGGAAGCTAAAAAAAATAATAAAGAAAACTGCCATTCAAGTCATTCCTGCCAAATACAGCATTTCAATAATGTTATATCTGCCTGTCAAGTTTGGAGTGTCTTCTCTTGCATATTTATTGACTCCCTCCCCCTGTCTGTAACTTTCATTTTCACATTTGTTTTATTGCTAGGCAGAAGACCTTTTTAAAAAAGGAAAAAATTGTTGTTTTCTTCTTATATCATCATGCATAACTTCAGATGAAGATCTTAAAAAAAAAAGCCATAAAATTCCTAGCCTGGGAAAAGTCTAAATTCAACACTGCTAATTACTTAAAATTGTAACTGTGTGAATGCTTATTTCTTCTTATTCTACTTGATAAAAGGAAAGTGAAAAGGGGAATTTTTCCTGGAGATTAATGTAGTAACCATGTAAAATAACTGCAGATGTCTATCAAAACTGAAAAAAGAAAGTGAGGGGGGGGGGGGGGGGTCATGTTGTCACATTCTATGATGTTTCTTTGGTTGTAACTTAATGCTGACCATCTTATACATTAGTGTTTGACTAACCAAGCAGGTTTTGAAGTGCCACTATGGACCTACAGCTTACCCTAAATTTCTTAGTGGGCAGTATGTATTTCAAAGTGGTGGTATGTTTTTCAATGTTGGGAAATGTCATATATTTCATTTAGGTTAATGAAATATTCATGTAAGCATGCTTACAGTGATGAATTATCAGTGAAGCGGAATCAGTTGTTGATCTGGCAGTCTTAATTATTATTCAGGAGTTTAACTTATTTTGTCGGGACTGGCTAAAATTTTCTAAGTTTTACCCAGTAGTTCAGCATAGTTCCAAAACTAACAGAATGCTTGAATTTATCAACATATCTATTTCAACTAATTCTAAGGCAGTTCTGCCATTATACAGCAGTTTGGTAAGACCTCACTTAAAGTATGCTGTTTCCTTGTACTGAAAAAGAAGTTAGCTTATTGGAAAGAGTTCAATGGGATGCTGACTAGGTTAGTAAGGAGGTTTTCAGATTCAGGTTATGGTTCCAGAGATAAGGCTCAATATGCATAGTCTCAAGCAAAGAATCAGGGGGGACTTCAAATCCCAGGCTAATTTTGATATTTGAAAAAGTGACTACTTCAATGGAGTTGTAAGCATTAAGAATAGTTTGCTGAAGGTGAGCTGTTATTTACATTGGGGAGAATAGTTTTAAGAAGGCTCTTTATTTTCATTGTTTATTGATAATTTGACAAGGAGCAGCCTAACTTGACCCAGAGCCAGTTACAGGTACTCAGTTTTTGTACTTATATTTGTATATGTGATTGGTAGAAGTGCTATACCAATGATAACATCCATGCTCTGACAAAGAATTTGAATCAGAACACATGATGAAAGAGCCTTAACCTTGTGCTCTACAGCCTATGCCATTGGGTTTTCCACCTTTCATAAAAAGCAGAATTAACATAACATAAAATATTTTAGAAAGACTGATAAGCAGGATTTGAAATTAGGAAGGACAAGTTAAGTGCCATTGGCACCTAGCTTATTTGTTTCAGTTGCCAAAAATGTCCTGCTAGGTATCATTTTTAAATAATTCAAATTGCTTGGGCAGATTGTTTATCAACTGATAACTATTAAGACAGTTGTGCAATTGTTAAAAAATATCCCAAAACATCACAACCTTGATGAGAAAATTATTGTTAAGTAAGAGAGAAAAGTTTTTCTCGAAAAATTTCGAAAATCAATTTTTGTTAGTTTCTTTTGAGAAGTTGGTAATTTTACTTAAGTTTATACATCTATATAAATGTTTATTTTAATCAATGACTAATAAAATAAAATGTGAGTTAACCTTTTTTCAAGTGTTATTTACAGTCAATTGTTGCTTACAAATAAGTAAGTCGCACTTGATTGTAAATTACTTACATATGAGTAAAAATTAAAAATCCAAATATTGAAGTTCAAGAAGATACCATAATCTTCACAGGTATCGTAAAAACTCAAAATACCGAAGATTGGATGAAATTTGCTCATAAAAATGTAATTGTATAAAGTAATATCAGATATAAAATAATATATAAATTTTTAAAAATAATGTTTAAAAATTGGTCGTCAAACTAAAAGTTTTATGATAGGTTAGGCGTCAAAAGTGACGACTGGATATGAAATCCCGGTCGTCAAACCGATTTTTTAGTTGCAAAGTTCGACTAACGGCCTCTAATTTTGAACCTTGCTGATGAGGTTAACAAAGAACAAAGTCAGGAATTTTTTTTTAAATCACAACCTGTTATTGTTTACATGAAGAAAGTATTATTGTTTGACACTCATGGAGGATGTGCAGTGTAGCTAATAAAGAACTGAAAAAATTCTTGAGGCACTTTTAAGAATCAACTATTTTATTAAAACCTGTATAGCGGTAACTAAATGTGGATCAATATGCTCAGTAGGGTGGAGTGAAAAAACTTTGCTTTTTATTTTTATTAGTTAGACTGTGGAAAATGTTCCATTTGTCCATACTATCAATCCTACAAAATTATTTTATTTTCTATCAAATCTTTCATCTGCCTTCGCCTTGCTGAAAAAACTTAACATTTTAATGCTTTATGCTGAAATAGTACATTACAATGCCGCAAACTCTGAATGCCATTCGAAATATTTTATCTACTTTCTGGCGATGGCAATTATTAATTACTAATTAACATTGTCAATTATAACTATTTGCTGTTATTTTCGCTATGGCATTAGCACTTCTAATAAACAAAAACAAAAAAAGGCTATTCTCCCGCCTATGAGAGGGTTCTTTTTATTATATATACATAATAAGTTTACACTTTTATGATTTTTTAGCATGATTCAGTCTAATTTCAGCATGTATTGTGGCTTCTTACATATTATTATATTACAGTACGGAACTTCATATTCAAAATGATTGGAATTGAACTACTTCAATCTTCCCTTTGATCAGACTCGACTTTTTTAAGTAGTTGTTTTGTTGAACACTAAATGGCAACAAGTTGTTTAATACAAATTTGCTTTTACTTTAACTTTAAAAAGCACACTTTATGTGATATATAGACGCAAGGATCAAATTTTGACGCATTTTCTCGGTGATGACAAAAAATACCACAGAAAAATCCTCGTGGAAGACCGTATAAGCATTATCATATATTTATGAGGTCAGGTTCTTCCCCGGGGTTCTTCATACTTCAGCAACATGGCTGACATTAAGCTGGAGCAAAGAGTGCTGAATAGCTAATTGCTAGTTTAATAGAACCATATGCACAAACGGCAAACATTAAAGTAATAGGGATTTTCTGGAGGTATAGGAAAGCATATGGTGATGTCCTGTAGCGATCAGCCTATCTCTTTATTTGATGCTATACCGTGCAGCTGCCCAATGTTGAGCTGAAGAAGTTCAGCATAGATCAGCGATACCTCCTAAAAATGTGCAATAGCATCAGCAAAGGTGAATTTAATGTCAATTGGGCAATGAAAAACACTGGTTTACTGAATCATTCATGATTTATAAATACTGCCAATTGAATCCTTCTTTTAGTGAGATGGAACCCTCAGATAATTTAAAAACACCCATTACTTTTACTATTCTTGTATATGCTCTAACGTGGTTTGCCAGATGGAGCTCGGCACCTCCACCAGAAAGTTGTTTGGTCACGATACCTCAGCCATAAGCACAAGAAAATAGTTGAATAGTTCATTACAATGCATACTTTTGCTCACCCTGAGAATAATCTAGCCATGATGATGGACCATCAGTCACACATACATGAGCTGGACTTGCAATGGGGGATGAAGGCCAGAGCTGTGGCAGACCCAAGATAGGGTGGTGGTTGGTGAGATATAAATATAAGACAATTACAGACACTGAACTGAGGGATCTCATCACAACTGAGATGACTCCAACTATCAGCTTTTCAAAATATCCCAATCAAACACGGAAGAAAGACACGTGAAGCTGGTGACAGAGGTGGTGAAAGTTGTTTGTGGACAGAAATCAAATGATACCTTTGTCCAAGCACTTATTCCCCTCTATAGCTAAGACATGAGTTCAAAAGCGAATTATCTCAAATTTCACTTTGTAATTGTTTGTATTTCAATGTATTAACTAAGTTTTAAGGTGATTGAACTGAACAATAGCTTGCCTGAACAACTTTAAAATTTGAACTTGTTGAAATATTGCTTATTATTGAAAAATAAAAGTTTGTGAAGGCAGATCAAAATATTTTTCAAAAGTATTAAAATTTGTACACTGTGTTCTGTTTATCTATTGGCACATTTTGGCATATCTAACTATTTAAAATTTACAAAAAAATTTTTGGCCTTTTTCAATCCACCCTAATGCTCAGGTCTCCTACATTTAAATTTATCAATTTATTTTAACTTTTTAATAAAAGTGTATCTTTTTTTCAAGGTTCAGGAACTGGTACCAATGGGGTCTTTGTTTGACTATCTGTTAGATTTTCAAGATCAAATTAACGTTCATGATCTAATCTTGTGGTCTGCTCAAATTGCTTGGGGAATGATGTACCTAGAGAGCAAAAGATTTGTTCACAGAGATTTGGCTGCAAGGAACATTCTCTTGTCTAGTAAAACTGAGGTACTTTAGCCATTTCTTTTTTGACCATTACAATATAGCTTTTGATAAAATTGTTAATAACTTCTTTAAATATACAGGCAAAAATTAGTGATTTTGGTTTATCCAGAGCTATAGGAGCTGGTAGTGAGTACTATAAAGCCAGTACTGGTGGACGATGGCCTGTTAAGTGGTATGTTTGAATAATTTCTATTAAATTGTCTATTTAATATAGTTAAAGCACCCCCCCCCCCCCCCCCGCGCTCTTAAGGCATAAAAAAAAATATTTTGTTCAGTTACTCATATAAAATCTAGTTCTTCAATTATTTAATTTTTTTTATTGTTTCCATTTTTTATGTATTTTGGTATATTTAAAGTAAGAACTATTGATCTTTATTAAATATTTAATTTTAATATTTCATCTCATGTAAAGTATTGGGAAATTAAGTAGTTATTAAATAGTATTACTGTGTTTTAAAAAGGAACATTTAGTCATGTGCATGAAATTTATGTAAGAAATCCGGTTATTTTTGGTATTATATTTTAAAAAGGGAAAAGAAAGTTTAGACATAATGAATTGCAAAAACAAAAACAAAAAAAAAAGAAAGAAAAGAAGAGAAAGAGAGAAATATTTCTCATCATATAAGTTAACTAAATGAAAACTGATGGCCATTTACTGGTGTTACACACACATGTTCACATGTGTACACACACATGTTCACATGTGTAATTCTGTGCTTTTTTCTTATGTAGTAATTTCACTTATTCATTAATTCTAATTTCTTGCAAAGGTGTCAAAGCATGCAAAAACAGGCTTTTTAATAGAACAATTTCTCAAACTGATTTCTACTGAACTTTCCCCCACTGTCATTTTAAAAGAAGTCATTGAGCTTTGAATTGCTGAAGCAATTCCGATTGGAATAATCACAATGTTCTTCCAACACCACATGAAAAAAGAATTCCTATTCTGAATTTAATTTTTCCCATATCTTGCAAAACAAACTCTATGCCAGCCAAGCTTAGCAATAAGCTTGACAGAAGAATATGCTTATAATTTATGTATTTAATTATTATGAATGTTCAACTCAAATATGAATTGTACTCCAGGTCAAAACCCTGGAGTTCAGATATAATTTCTCACCTGTAAAGGAAGGGCACATGAAGCTTGTAGCAATGCAGAGGAGAATGATCCAAGTTTTATTTGTGAACTTAAAACATGTACAAGTCCGCTGGTACTTAATTTGCTACTTGTTCCGTTATTTTTAAATCCCTGTATGCAGGGCCCAATTTACATTATGAACCACTATAGGCACAACTCATGCTTGGGGGCCCCTCACGCAACAAATTTTTTTTAAACATAACATTCAGTATGTGTTTGTAAAACTTGCCAGTCACACCAATATTGGGGCCCCCCAAAGCGCAAAAACTAAATTGTTTTTCAAATGTCAAAGAGCCAGACTAACATTTGGTAGCCCCCAATGTGAAAAATGATTTTGTTTTTAAATTACAAAATGTTTGAATAAAATCTGGGGGCCCCCAAAGTGCAAAATCGATTTTGTTTTACAAATTTCAAATTGTCAGAACAAAATTTGGGGACCCCAAAATGAAAATTCCTTGTGGTTTTAAAATAATTTCATAATACAAAATTTCTGTGAAGCAACAGAACACTAACAGTTTGTTTTTGAAAGATGCTATTTTTAAATGTTTTTCTAAAAAATTTTAAATTACAAAAAAAATTATAATAAAAACCAAAATTAGGGGGCCCTAGGCCCAGGCCTAATGGTAAATAAGGCCCTGCCTGTATGTGCTTCAGTGTAAGGGGGCCATTTTAGTTATTTGTTGCTATAAATAAATATTTCAGCATTAAAAAACAACTTTTTCTCACTATTTTTACTTATAACCGGTTTTATCATACCTATTTTTAAAAAATGTTCCCCAAATAATGTATATTTTTTAACATTAAATAATGTTCATTTTAAAAATTATGGGGCTAATTTATCATTTGAATATAATTTAAAGCAATTTTATTCATGTAACTGCTTAAAAAAGAAACAGAAGATTAAGACCATCATTTTGCCTATCTTTTCCCTACTATGGCTATAGCTATAGCTTACTGTACTATTTCCTTTTTATCAATTCAAATGCAACATACAGTGCATATCGAAATGATAGGTCCACCCTCATTTTTCAATGTTTCTGCTGTTAATTAAATTGAGAATAAGAATCCTCTTTTTTTGGGGGGGGGGGAACAGATAATTCAACAATAAATCGTTATAATTATCTAGAAAGCAATTTGTTAAAAACATAATTCTTTTTTATTTTATCAAACTTTTTATTTTAAGAATGTTTCAAAAAGATAGGTTCGCCTTTATAAATCCTTGTAAAGAAACGTTTTATTCCCACAAAATTTGCATAAATTTCATAGTTAAGTCTTACTGCGGGACTACGCTGGCTGCCGTAGAAGTATTTAAACAGAGTTGAACACCACATTGTAATCAAATGAAATGGGTCTTCATTGCAGTCTTTCGCTGGTTGAACAGGGGAAAATTGGCACATTTAAGAAGTGTGGAAATTCAAATAGAGAAATAGCTAAACTTTTAAACAAATCTCATAATGTCGTAAACAATTTCTAGAGACTTAGAAGTGCTTATGGCAAGAAAAAATCATCTGGTCGGCCATCAAAAGTGACACCCCGACAAAGGACTATTGTAAAGGAGTTAAAATCTGGAAATACAAGCTTATCCACTTTGGCCAGAAAACAAACTCCTGCAATATCAAAATCAATGGTCCGTAGAGTGATAAAGAAGTTCGGCAGTTTAGTTTTACAGGAAGAGGAAAGCAGCTCCGAAATTGACTAAAAATCACAAAGAAAAGCGATTTAAATTTGCACAGGAAGTGATGTTCTGGAAAGAAAACTAGCATCAAGTGATATTCAGTGATGAAAAAAATTCAATCTGGATGGTCCAGATGGTTGGCAATATTATTGGCATGATCTGCGTAATGATTGAGACATATTCTTGAAGAGGCAAGCTGGTGGTGGTTCTGTTCTGGTGTGCGCCAGATTCTGACGTGCTGGAAAAAATGATATAGCATTTGTATACAATCTCTTGAATGCTGCAGGCTATCAACAGCTGCTCGAGCAAAACTTTCTTCCTCAAGCAGAACACATTGGAGGCCCATTCTTCATGTTCCAACAGGACAAAGACCTTTGCATGGTTTCTGGATAATGGTGTGCATATTATTGATTTGCCACCTTGTAGCCCGGACCTGAATCCAGTAGAAAACATGTGGGGCATACTAGCAAGAGCAGTATATGCAGGCGGAAGGCAGTACAACTGTACTACAGACTTGAAAAGATCCATTTCCTCCGAATGGGCAAAAAACAAGAACAGCCGTTTTGCAAAAACTTGTCGAAACCCTACCAAATAGGATTTATGAGCTCAATTTGTAAAAAGGTGGAAAAATTTCTTATTAATTGATTATTCATTTAATGTTTGGTTCAGTGGACCTATCTTTTTGAAACAGCAATTTCATATTTTTTGTTCTGTTTATAATTTTTATGATTTGTATATTATTTAAGCATTATCTTTTTATTGTATGAACTAGAGTAGATTATAAAATAGTACGTAATGCATAATAAAACTTTTTTCCCGAACATAAATTTTGTTTTTACTGATGAACCTATCATTTTGATATGCACTGTATATACTCTTTTTAAGCAATAGAATTAGTCAGGTGAATAGATTGTTTTGTCATTGTTTTCTGCCAGTTTTCTTTCAAATTTATTTAATCATAAACTATTGTGATCAGTGATAAAATGTGCTTTTCATTCCTTGTGTATTAGTTTTTGTAATAAAGTTTAATAAGTATATGTATAAAATATTCACAGGTATGCTCCTGAATCTATAAATTATGGAACATTTTCACATGCAAGTGATGTATGGAGTTATGGCATTACATTATGGGAACTTTTTACTTACGGTGATCCACCTTATGGAGACATGAATGGAACACAGGTAGTCTTTTCTGCAGGTCTTGCCAAGCTTCTATTTTTGCTATGTATATTTTAACTTTCAGTTAAAACTACTTTTTATTTTATGCATTAATTGATATCCTTTGCCGTCATTATTTAAATCATTCTTAGTACCATACTTTGTCACATAGAGTCTTTAACACTACCCAATATGAAACTGAAAACTCAATGTGGTTGAACAAAGCAACAGAAAGAATAATTTTTCTCAAAAATTTGAATCAGAAACTATTGAAGAAATCACTTAGTTTTCAGAATTGCTTAGGATTTTCCAGTTTTAGCCCCTATTGCATTTTATTTTATTAGTTTTTAGCTACAAGTACACTTCAAACCATTGTGATGAAAGAATGTAATATTACAATATGGTACAGTCAAGGGTCAAAAATCCGCACAACTTGGGAGAAGTAGTTGTGCGGCGTCAGGCCACTTTAGTTAATAACGTTAGGAGAGTCTTTTTACTCTGTAGTTGAAGATTTAACATGCCTAAATTCATGATCGGCAGATTGTAGCCCAAAAATATATTAGTTTTACGTTTTCAAAAATTACTTTTCTGCAAAACCAATTTGGAACAAAATCAACGCGGATTTCAGGTCTGCGGATTTGTAGCGCTCGACTGTACTCCTAACTTTTACTTTGGTTTGTAAGGAACCAAAACACTTCTTGACATTTTTATTTTGAACCCTTAAAATATAGAATATATATCCCCAGCTAGCAAAATAAACTGAAGCAAGCTTGCATAAAGATTGTCAAAATCTTTACATGTTACTCCCATTCGCTTCTCAGCGGATTGCCACAATATTTATGGCAATGTGTATGCAAGAAAAAATCAATGTTATGGCAAGATTGGTTGAAATGACAATCCGAACAATTGAAATGACAATGAATGTCCTTGACAAAGTACATTGACACGTCAACCAGCCTGTAATATGCTTGTAAGGTAGTTTATGATGAACTATTGATATGGTCACTGTGTTTGACCACACTGGTCTAATAAAATAGCAGAGTGAGTGTGGACCGATTTCAATCAGGAGCAAAGTTTAAAATCACAACATTTATTTAAAACGTAGACAAAACAACATTTAAAATCCAATTAACATAGGTAGACCACCGGCATAATAAAAAAAGAAGAGACTAATTCTGCGGCAACATGGCCACCCTAATCTTCAACGAGACTTTTGAACATGAACTCAAAAATAGCTAACATCGGGCTTTCTAATAAGCCAACCTAGTTAAAAGTTAAAACTCCATCGAGTCAGCGGCCCGTTCTACTACCTACCAACGGAATCCCCTACTCAACTGACTCCCGATGCAGGCAAGTCCGCGTTTATATATGCCTTGCCATTTACATGTTGAGGCACGCTGGGAAACTTTAGACTCCGCCCAGCCATGCACCGAAGGATGCAACCAATCATGGTAAAGCTGTTCAAATTTGCATATTGCATCCTTCATACTGCCACCTAGTGATGTTAGCTAGTAATTTATGCATCGTCAATAATAAATCAAATAAGTATAAAGGTAAAATAAAAGTAAATTAATAATACAATATGTTCTTAAATAGTTAATTAAATAATAATGAGTGATAAGAAATAAGAGTGCAGATAGGCTGCGCAACTTCTCTCAGTTTATGCTTGAAATATTGCATACACCTTGGCATGACAAAATTTATTGACAAGGCAATCCTTTATAAATATTTAGGCAATGTATGTTTTTATTTTTTGCAATATTTCATCCAACTTGTTATATTATTGTCATGACACAATGTACATTTTAGAAGCAATCCCTTATAAATATTTAGGCAATGTATGTGTTTTTTGCAGTATTGTATCTAACTTGTTATATTTTTGTCATGACAATGTACATTGTCAAAACAATCCTTTATAAATATTTAGGCAATGTATGTGTTTTTTGCAGTATTGCATCCAACTTGTTATAGTTTTGTCATGACAATGTACATTGTCAAAACAATCCTTTATAAATATTTAGGCAAGGTATATTTAAGAGTTCCTTTTAAAATATAAATTAAATTATCATCTGAAATTGAATTTTGAATGAAATGTAACTGAGGATCATGATGTAAGAATGACAAAAAAAAAGAATTGTTTTCAAAAGGTTTATTCACACATTAATTATACTCTCTCCACAACACATAGAACGATTCTTAAAGAGGTTAACTGAATTATATTTGCATTTTTTCTTTCTTCGTGGAACAATACAATGTTCCAAGAAACAATATGTTGATCACTATATAGTGGTCCAACTGGGGGGGGGGGGGTATATAATTCAATAAATTATTTATAGAATCATCTTATATGTTGGGGGAGCATAATTAATATGCATATAACAAAGGCTAATGCAATTAATGTGTGAGTTAATCTTTTAAATTTAAATTTGTTTTCATGCTTACGACTTTAGGAACATATTCAAATTCAGATCGTGCTTTGATTTATATTTCAAAAGTAACATACCTTGCTTGAATATTTATAGAAGCAATGTTAATTTTTGCAAAATGGAACCACGCAGTTTTTTTTTTTGTTATTATCTTGTAAAATAATCACGGCCCTTTAGAATTGGGGAAATACATTGTGATGCTTTACCTTTACGTTTAACCCTAACGCAAACCATGTCGCACGGCGATCTCTCTGTTGATACATTGCGCTCTGCGGTTAAAAGGCAGTGCACCATATTCCAATGCATGCGCAGTTACGACAAACGTCCCCTGAATCATCTCTGATTAGTTCTCAGATGTCTTGCCGGTGGCAATATTGTTTCAATATTATATCAACTGCTTTTTTAACATTGATTGTGACAACATTCAGAAAAGATGAATGAGGCAAGATTGTAGCAATATTACCTTTTCAATCAGAATAAAATGTTGCTTGCATATTGTCATGTAAATATTGTCTTATAAATATATACGCAACCTTTTAACAGTATTATAAACATCATATTGACGCCGTCAATATATTTACAAGGTTGACAAGGTGATAACAAAATTGTGGCAATAAATTTTGCTAGATGGGTCCCCTTCCTTTTAAGTCTTTGAAATATTGTCTCCTTCATCAAATAGTTTTTTGACTAATTTTTTTGTCTTCATTTTCATTTTTCAAGAAAAGTTCTGGCTATAGTTACAATAATAAATAGCTCATTGAACTGAATGAAATCCCCCCCCCCCCCCATTTTTAAATAACATCTCAAGTGAATTTTTTTAGATTGGAATTCTTAGTTGTGCATAATATCAAGAGACATTCCCTTGTGAAAAATGATAATTTGAGTGCATTGGTGTGATTATGCCAATGTAATGACTGGGGAAAAAGGATTTTATGCAATTTTAACTGCAACCTACAATAATATCATCATTGAATTTTTTAAAGTGTACTCCTTGGATCTGTTTAAATATTTGACATTATTGACATGTATATGAATGATATGATACTTCTTTTAGATCATGTTTTCAAAAATGTTTATTTTTCAAAAAAATATATGAGGGATGTCACTAATGCATTTTTAGACATCAATTTTTTATTTTTATATTTTTTAAAAAGTGTACTTTTTCCCAGCTTTCTATTTGACAATTTTTTTTTTTTCAAAATATGTAAAAGTATCAAATTTTCTTCGATGTAAACAAATGAAAATTTAACCAAATCTAAACAAGAATCCTATTATTTCATACTGTCCAACATTCACTTAAATTAGATGTTACTTTTTGAAGTTTTTTTTTTTTTTTGAAACTTAATACTTGTTCTTCATTCAGCCTTTACTGTAAAAAAGTGTAGTACATAGTGCCCTTTCCCAAGACTTTGATGTTTCCTCAAATTTTGTACATGAGAGATTTAAAAAGAAAATCATATTTATTTCATTTTTACAGGTAGAAGTGTTGTAATTTTAGACTTTCTACGCTTTCATTCTTCTGCAGATGAAAAATAACAATCTTTTGGCATCTATTTTTAGGTTTTTTTTCTTTCTTAGCTTGCTTGTTATTTTCTAAATAGTAAACAAATCAAAGCACACAGAGCCAATATGCAATCTATTAATACCCTTTGGTTTACTAAATTAAGAAAGAAAGAAAACACAAACTTTTACAAACAATAAACTTTTTAGTGGATTTGAAATGAAATTTACATATTGAAATGGCATGTTGCACATAAACATTGTACAAACATGTTTTTGTTTTATAATGTTTGTTGCTTGGGGAAAAGTAGGAAAATATTTTTGTTTTTCTAGTTGATTTTGATTACTGATTGTAAGAATACTAATTGCAATATTTTTTTGTTACATATTGATTTATTCATTGCTTCTAAATATTTTAGTGATTTTTCAACAGCTTTAACTAAAAATAACTGCTGAGGTTTTGATCAATATTTTAATAAAATAAAGTCTATAGGTAGAGAAAGTAAAATGTTAAACTCTGGTAGTGTTTCAAAATTAAATAATCTATGAATCTGCTCTTAATAAACTTTTATGATTTCTTTTACAGGTTATCCAATTGCTTGAATGTAATCAAAGACTCACTATTCCTGAAGATTGTCCTGAAAAAATACAAAAAGTAATTACTCAATGCTGGCAATATAATCCAGAGAAAAGACCAACTTTTGAGCAGTTATATAGTATGTTTTGCACTGATGTTGATTACAAATCTTTATGGAAATATTTTAAACGTGAAAATTAATTTCTTTAAAGTTAGGAAAATGCAGTAAAATTTATATTATCATAATTCAAACAGCAAGAGTTAATGTAATGTAAATTATACATAAATTATTTGAAACTGAGTGCTCTTCGGTATGTAAATATTTTTAAATGTAAGAAATCAACTGAAGAAAATTGTTTGAAACAAGATATATAAAATGTAACACACACACACATATATATATATATATATTAAATTGTGGAAACTGATTTTCCACATGTAAGTATTTAAGTATTTTTAGCTGAATGAAAAGGAATTGCAAAAATGGTATCATTCAAAAATATCAAAACTTTATTGCATTTGCAATGTATAAATAAGCAACATGAATTTTATTTTTATCAAAGTAAAGAAAAATTACTCTACAATCATTGGGCCAAATTATTAAACACTACAGATCTTTTGTAGTTACATATTTAACACTCACTTTGATGTGAAATTATGTTTTTTTTTTTTTCCTATTTGGTACTGTCTTTCTTTACAGTGCTCACTTCCCTATAAAAAGTCGATCACACCTGCATTCAGGGGACCAACAACGCATTGAAAAAAGGAAAAAAAAAGTTCATCGTACTGCATCATCAGGGCTGCCACTCTTCCGTCCTGAAGACGGAATTCCGTCTTTTTACGATGATCCAAACGGAACTTTCCGTCTCGTAAATTATTGGTTTAAAAAAATTAAAATAAAAATTATGGCTTGAAAAAATACTGAATATTCGCCCCCCGTCAACTTGAATTGTTATTGAAATTAGAAAGAAGGAACGAAAGCAAACAATCAACAAAAATCTCTTTTGAAAAAACGAACCCTTTAAAAATATCTCGATCGAAAAATTGAATGCGAGTACAAACCCCTAACTTGGATTGTTATTAAAATTATAAAACAATGAACCAGAGGCAATTGTATTCCGGCTATACACCAGAACTCCGGTGTTTTTCCGCATTGTAATACCGGAAATTCGGTATTTTCAAAATTTTTAAAATTACCGACATTGGCAATTTAAAAAAAAATGTTTTTAATTTATTCCATATTTTCGACGATGCCGATTACTATTGATAATTGGAACAGAAGCATTTATTAATTCACATAAAAGGAAGAAAACTTTTTTAAAAAAATCGTGTCTTGTGGGAAAAAAAAAAACAAGGAAAGTGGATGTAAGCAGCAATGCCGTGGACGCGCTATAGCGCGTCAAATACACAAAAATCGGATATGGGAATACGAAAAAAATTTATATTACGCGTCCCCCGGGACGCGTGATTTTCATCGCGGGAGAAGAAATAATCAAGTAAAAATATAAAAAATCGATACGCAAGATTATTTTTTGCTCGTCTTTGACGCGCATTTTTCTTGCAGCTTTTTTTTATATGAAGAGAAGGTGGGAAAACTGCGCTAGCTTGCGCTGTCACGGCTTAGGTAAGGGAAACAGGTGAACAATTTGGAAATTCAATGCCCAAAGATTTCTTTAAGGATATAATCAGCCTGATGTTTAATAAGTTCTTAAATATGCGTTTTTTTAAATCAGCTGGTGTGAAACGTTTTCGTTTCCAGATTGGAGAATTTTCGTAAGGTGTTCGTTTTTCGCAATTACGATTTTTGTTGAGATTTTATTTTGAATTAAAATAATAAACAAAATTTTCCTATTTAATTTGTCCCTTATTTCATTCACTATTTGGAGAAATAATGCTACACAGTTCATGTAATCTACATTGCGGAAAATTCGCAAATCTGGCATTTGTCTAAAAGTCAATGACTTGATTTTTAGCTTTTAAATATGGGATTATTGTTTTAATTCTTGGTCGAATTGTTATTGAATCAATTGCTAATTGCATTGGAAAACAATTTCTTGTCATAAAAGGTTTATTTTTCATTTATGTCTCAGTAATGGTAGAGTTCCACAAATACCGGAAATTTTTTTGCTCAATCTCCCTAAATTGTTTACCCTCATTTTATTTTTTCCCTTTAAATTGCAACCATGTGTATTTCTTGGTTAATCGGAGCAATACTTTAAAAATTACGTAGGCCTAATTTCCATGTGCAAGCAAAGCAACGCATGCGTTCCTTTTTGCGTAATCTTTCTGCATCCTTTATGGGAATTGTATTTTTTTCATTTCACTTATTTTGCAGGTTTAATTAAGAAGTAAACAAATAAAAAATGTTCTTATTTTATCAAAATTTTACTGTTTATTCTTGCGTATAAGTAGATTCGCATGTAAGCCGAACCCCCAACTTTCAGACAAATAAACGGAAACCCTCGTGTAAGTCGACCTCCATACTTTCAGAGAAATATCGGGAACGTTTTTGCTGCGGATTTTTAGACATAAATTATTTTAAATGAAGGGAAATGCAATGACAATCGGAAATGTATAGTTTTGATTTGTGATTGCGATTTTTGTAAAGGGTTCGTTTTTGCAGTTATGTCTCTTGTTATTTGTTGCTTTTATTCTGAATTAATAAAAATAAGTTTCTGCACTTTAATTTCTTGCAATATTTCATTTAATTTATTTTTGATAAAACAAGCTCCACTCGATCAATTACGCAAAATTCGCGAATCCGAATTTTGTCGTTTCTGCACTTTTTGCCTAGAAGATGAATTACACAAAAGACTGCAAGCAGTATTAAAACAAAAAATTATGCAAGATAATGAAGCAGCAAAAGCCGTGAATGATGCAGGAAATAATAAACTAAAGTAGGCAAAATAAGTGTATTAAATGTATATAAATAATTTTAATAACGTTTCTTTAACATTCTGATGATTATTTAGATGTTATTGCATTATTTCTTTTAATAATCCACACATTTTATTAAAATAGTACACGATTTTTTAAAACTATTTTTCTGTTTGTCCTATTGCGACCCCTAGTTAAAATAAGTAGTTTTATCCATTTCTGTTTGATCCCAGTATTTTTCATAACGTACAACCTTAAAAGTACAATCACATTTCGTCTTATATGTCTGACATTACAGTACGTTAGTACCTATTAAAAAGAATCAATGTTCAGGAAATTTTTTTTGAAATTTCAGGGAATGCAAATCTTTACTGCTACATCCCCTGATATCTTTAAAGCCATGATATGCAGTGCCGGATCTAGGGCGGGGCAAGTGGGGGCCAGCTCCCTGGGCGGCACTTTTGGGGGGTGGCAAAATCAGCTGTGATGCACAAAATAAAAAAAAAGGCAAAGAAGAAGAAAGAAAATAAAAATAATTAAGAGAATTTAACTTTTGGAAGAAAATTAAAATCTTAGTTTGGCGCTCCGATTTGATGATTGATCAGCTATTTTGCTAATGATTAAAACCAATGAATATAATTATTTATTTGTATTAACTGTTGGAAACTCTAAAATTTTAAGTAGGGGCAGAAAATTTCGCATTGTCAAAATTTTAGAATTTAAATTTTAAAAAGTCAAGGTCACTCCCCCCTTGTAATCATGAAATACCGTATGCTATGCTCAAATGGTACCAATAGTTTTTCTTTTACAAATTTTCAAAGCATCCTTTTGGGAAGAGAGGGGCGAGCTTGTAAGTGACATTCGAGAAGGCAGACACAGGGCTCTTTGATATGAGCCGTAGAAAAAATGTGGGGTCCTGCCCCTTAGATAAAAGATAAATGCCAATTTTGTACTGCATTTGTATGAGTAAAAGCATTTAAATTTTAAAAAATTTTCTATTACGCTTCTTTTTTTTCCCCTAATACTTCTGCAATCCCAAGTGTTGTCTCCAAAGGCCTCAAAATGCACTATTTTGCATATAGTTTTCAAAATTTTCTCGGGGGAGATTCCCCCGGAACCATTTCAACAGTCGGAACTTTATAGCTCCAATTTTCGAAATCTAGCGGCATCACTGCCAAAAGATTAAGATACATTGTGCGCTTCTTTTTTATCTCCCTGCAAAACTGTTTGGTTAAATATATTGAATGATATTTTTACTATAGAAAGCAAGAATTTTTGGCTTTTTTGAAGAAAATATTGGTACATTCAAATATGTGTAATCTTTAAAAAATCCGCATATTTGTAAAAACAATTAAGTGATTTGGCTATTATGTGCATGGTGAAAAGTTCAGTCTAAAAATTTTTGAAGAGTGGCACCCCTGCATCATAAAGGGTGAAAATTTCATAGAGTAGTTTACTTGTTATGTACAATTATTGCATGTTCATAAAAAACCTAGCCATATTCAGTGATGCAAGTGCTGTGCCAATTAAGGAATCCTGTGATTCTGCTCCCAAGCTCATTTTTTTCCAAAATTGCGCTAAGTGTGCCAAATGGATATTTTCCCAGCAAATATCTTCAAAAGCAGCATTACTCTCGTAGCTATAGTAACAAACTAATGCATTTTGTCTGAATCCTGAATTGAAGCATGGGTAGCATGACGTCACAATGATGAAAAGTAGCAATCGAGTGAACAGTGGCCTGGTCTATTATTTCCTGCAATTGTGGTGCTCTTTTGTTCAAATTTACTGAATGCATCTTATTCCTTCTTGGATTGAACAATTTAGCTTCTTTTCAGTAGCTGGAATTATCACTTATTTTCCTGTTGAAGGAACAAGGGTAATTTATTTTTAATAAATGGTTATTTCTCTTACAATATTTTAAGTATCAAGTTGAAAACTCTCCCAACCTCTGTTCAGCCGATCTTTAGCCAAACAATTTTTTCTTATAATTTCTTTCTGATGAAATAAATTTCTGAAATAAAAATTTATTGAATTAACTTTATTTATTTATTTTTAAAGCATTGTTTTGACATTTAGTAAATTCTTAGTGACCAATTTTGTGGTTTCGCAATCGTTTTGTTGTGTGGGCGATAAATTTGCTCCCCACTCCCCCACTGATTGCTGTGTTAATCAAATTTCGTATATCTCTCGAAATTTCTTAATTTTCAGACCTATTTTTTGGAAACTTGCCAGCATGAAGCACATGCTTCACCAAAAATTTCATGCAGTGTTTGGAATTTCTATCTCTTTGCATCTGGTTAATATATCAATTATTTTGAAAGTTGACAGTTATTTTAGCATCTGCCAGTTTTATTTTATATTTTATTAATTTACCTGATTTTGAAGCGTTATTTTTTTTATGTATTGGTAGTTACTTTTTTAGGGGAATGTACACAGTTCTGTTTTAAGCAAATAAGCTCTTAACTGTGCAATATTTACTTTGTATGTTATCAAAGTGAAATTTTTTTTTTAATTTAGAAGAATTTTTTTGTTTGTTTTAACTTGATTTTTAAAGTCTGCTAAAAATCCTGTTTGGGGACACATATGTTACTTAGGGAAAATAGTAAAAGAGGTACCAGAATAAGAAAATTTTGGGGGAAGGAGAGTCATCATAATCACTGTGTATGACTTAGCTGCAGTTGAAATTGACTTGAATAAATAATTATTTTTACATTTTTTGACATGTACAGCAAAAATATGTAAAGCAATACAAATTGAAGTGGGATATTCGGTTGCATTCTTAAGCATTTTTCCTGCTCCTGTTTTATCCCCCGATACTCCTATTTTTTCTTTGAATGCTCATTTTTTTTAAACCTCCGGTTTGCAGTTAAGCTCTGCACTTATTTACTTTTCATTCTTCTGAAACACTGAAAAAGTGGTTGATTTAAAGATACTGTTTTCTTTCCTTTTTTTTTTTTTTTTTTTTGCTATAAAATACATTTCTAAATAAAATTCTGATTTCTTCTTTAATTTGCTTTTGTTTTATTATGCACTTAATTTATATTCTTTTTATGGAAAAAGTAATATTTCACTTAAGGAACTTTTTAAAATGAACAAGTTTTATGATTAAACTTTATTTATGCCCAGATTTTTTACTTTATGAATTCAAAATAGATGAATTTATATTTTAACTTTGAGTCCATATAATAAATATTTAATTAAAATCAATCAGTTACTATAACTATCTGCTTATAAAAGTCACCTAAAACCTTTTTCAAACCTGCTCCAATACATGATTTTGCTGCTCCAAAATGATATTTTTTTCTGCTCCATAGATGCTCCAAAACCACACTTTGCCACTTGCATCACTGCATTCATAAAGATATCAGCTTTTCTTTCAAAGTGCCAGTTTCCTTACAATATTCTTGGCTTATAACATTCGGTGTACCACAAAACGTTGCCAAACTTTCAGAAAACTGTCAACACACAAGAAATACATTATACGGAAATTTGAAATAAAAATATTGAATATTTGAAAAACCATGACCATTTAAAGGAATTGATTTTTTATTGTGCTTGCAAGAAAGATTTCAATTTTTAACTTTTGTGATATCAACCCAAGTATACATAACTTGAAAACAAATTCCACTTGAATATTATGAAACTGCAGAAGATACATAAGATCTAGTGTGTTGCAGTTGAACGGTTCTCAAAAAGATGATGTATTATCAGGGATTGTTGAGAAATATGCAAAATTCAATCACAAAAAATTATGAGACTTTTGTTTTGAAATCAGTTTTTGTATAATTTTTACTCGGAAGTTACGTTTGATTTTAAAGTTATTTAAACATTTTTATAGTCTTTTACAAATCACAGCATAGACACAATGAATGATTTTCCAATGATCATTTACTCACATCTTCTCTGCTACAGTCATTGAAACACAAGTCATTATTAGATCACCAATACCTATCTGAATTTTCACCTCATTAAAATTGAAATTTTTTGTCAGTTTCCATGCATACTTGGGTATGAAGTTATAAAAGTTAAATGTAATTTTTCCTGCATATGCAGGGTAAGAAATTACTTCCTATAAATGCTCATAATTCATCAAATATTCAATATTTTT
The DNA here is from genome assembly GCA_038502835.1 of Octonoba sinensis. Taxonomy (NCBI): domain Eukaryota; kingdom Metazoa; phylum Arthropoda; class Arachnida; order Araneae; family Uloboridae; genus Octonoba; species Octonoba sinensis. The sequence goes on from CM076598.1 coordinate 149,050,082, forward strand.
ATTTCAAAGTTCAGTATAATGTATCTCTTCTGTGTTGACAGTTTTCTGAAAGTTTGGTGTAAAGTTTTGTGGTACACTGAGTGTTATAAGCCAAAAGCTTGCGATGAAAATCAGCATTTTTAAAATCCTTATATCTTCATGAATATACATGGTATTTTTACAAACATGCATAGAATAATTGTACATAGTAAGTAAACTATTTTGTGTAATTTACAGTTTATTTCCAGGTTTTTACCTTGCAGTATGATCAAAAACTTTTTTTTCAACTTGTTGTTGATTTCCAAAATGTATTCATGTTTAAATTTTTACTTGAAAATGAACATTGTAAAGAAAAACATAACTAAATAGGTAAGAAATGAAACTTCCCACCAAATAACAAAAGTCTGTAGTCCATCTAATAATTTGACCTGGGACTGACTAAAAGAAATTATTATGCGAAATGTATTCTTCTTTTTTAGTTTTGCTGTTTGTAAATATTTGTTTTAAAAAAATCATTATAAACAATTTTTAAAAACATTTTTTGATAGAAATATATATTTTCTACAAAACCTCATGTGTATCATAGTTGAATTTTGAAGATATTTTTGATAACAATATTTGTAAGAGGATTTTATGACATTAGGCAGAATGAGCAATTTGAAAACGTGCTCATTACTCATTTACACGCAATCAATATACAATGAAAATTACTAGATCATTTATATTATGTATGAATTCTGTAATTGCTCAAGTACATTTAATGCAGTCTTTCTGTTAAATAACAATTTTTCATGTAATTTTATTCTGTTGAAATAGGATGAGAAATTGCTTTTTTTTTTTTGTCTTTATTTATTTATTTATCTTTTTTTTTTTCGTACATATATTTTCAAATACATCACTGTGGTTTTAATTAGTGTACAGTTTAGCTGATCAATCATTATATTCACCATCATGGTTTTTATTAACCACTTGCGCTTTAAAGACATGCCACGCACGTCGTAAAGCTGTTGTCACAGTATTGCCAATGACGTGGTATATGTCGTCATGCGATTGCCACAGAAACAAAAACTTTGTGTGGTACATTGGCACTTTGCATGATTATTAGTTAATAAATTTAGTATTTATGTTTGCATAATTTTATAATCAATCTATGCTCTATGTTCCATTCAAAAAACTATTAAAAGTCCTAGGTCAAAAATAAATTAGTTAAGAAAATATAAATATTTTTCTGATTTCTCTAAGGCATCAAAGACTGTGTGGCGCCTCTCAGCGAGTTACATGCGTCAGTGAATATTTTGCCAGTGCAAGTGGTTAATGTGTTTGCCTATTTTATTGATAAAATTGATTACAGACTTTTAGGACTTTTAGGAAAATCTGTACATGGAAATTTCTAAATTCTAAAAAACTCAGAGGATTTGAAAAGTGGCCAAACTTACGTCTGCTAACAAAAGGAGGGAAAAGTTACTCGCAAAAAATCCAGATTGTGTTTTAACAACACAAAATAATGGACATGTTTTATGCAACTACCCAAAAACGATGAGTAAATTAATACCATAAGGATTTGGAAATAAAGTTTTTTGTATTGTATTTTTTTAACATTTAAAAAATTACAATTAAAATATATCATTTTTTATTATTGCAAATGAACTTGAATAAATTAGAAAAAAGCAAAGATAGAGCATTTTTATTAGAAGCAAAATACTAATGATCTAAAATTTGGAAATCTACAAAATTTGGAGTTACTGAAGTCCAGAGGATTGTGAATTTGGAGGCTTTGTACTGTATCTACATAGAGAAAAAAAGTTACAAATTTATTTAAAAAATTACTGATATACTTAGTCAAAGCTAAATACTGTTTGTTCTAACAGCAAGAAAGTAAACCGTTAGCAATATTTTGTAAATTTTTAAAAACTAATTAATGTCCTCCCTCAAAAATATAGATAAACTCTGAACATGAAGTTAAAAAATAATAATAACTTCAAAATTTCAATACTCTATTTTAGCCATTGAGGTATGTCTGATTACTTGGTCAAGATTGTACTATGCCTTTTTATAGCAAACTTTAGTTCTTTGACATTATTGAATTGTCTAAAAACAAAGCAACTTGATTAACAAGTATTCCCCAGATGTTATCCTTAAAATTGAGATTTCATCTGCACGCCGACAATCTTGGCTGTTCGCCTTTCAAATTGCTTTCTGTATAGGAAATTCCACCCTCAATAGGAAGCAATAAGAGAAAATGAAATGTTTTAATATATTCACCACATAACTACTGATGGTTTATTTCATCTCTGATCACTAAAAGTGTTTTAAAAACTGTGTTACTCCTTCACACTGACAAACTATCCTCAAAACTTGAAATCTTCCTTAAATAGTGTGGCTTTCATATAATCAAGCCTCTCATAGTTATCCATTTTAAAAGGTGTTAAAAGGAAAATTAATCATTTTAAACCCAAAAACTTTCAGAGCATGCCACATTTTTTACTTGAATGCTCTGAAAAGATTGTTGATTAAATATCCAATTACGTACAATGTTAGAAATCTCAGTATTATTTTTGATCTCATATTTGTTTTTGTAGCTTTTATTACTAAGATTTCCAAGTAGTTCAAAAATACTCATTTGATGAAAATATTTTTGTAATGCACAGAAAATGGTTTTTGAATTAGTTTAAACCTGGGATATTATTACTCTTTTTTTTAAGTATCAACTTTATGCACTTACAAAGAATTAATCCGAAAGTTAGTCAGCTCATAGTGTATCACAGCTTTCTAACTTTTTGAAAAATGCTATAATATTATCCAATTTCTCAAAGTAAGACCTGACCTTAAAACATAAACACAGATAAATGTACAACATTTCACATTTGATCTTTTGTCTAACTTTTAAGTTTTGTTGTTTAATGTTGCAAGGTGCCCAAAAAGCTTATCTGTAAAGAACATAGGATTCCAACGTACTTATCAAAGTTGTTCCATAATTTCTTATACTTACTTGATGTACTACAATCAACACTTAAAGAGGGAAATTTTTTTTTTAGATTTTGTAACAAAAACTTATAATGCCATTTATAATTGCAAAATATAATTGTTTGAATCACTTTCATAATTTAATAAGTGCAATGTTACTATCATAAAATAGTTATGATAATAAGACATTTAATGAGTTGTAGGTGCTATAAAATGATTTGGCAAACGGTTCAGGTTCTTACAAAATGTACCATTCTGAGCAATATGTTCAGGTAAAAAGTCTCTTGTTATTTATTTTAATTCTGATGTACTCAACAAAATTCTTCTCAATTTTGTTGAATTTTCATTCACATGAAGGATTTTCATGCAAAGGTAAATGCAGTTTATTGACCCATTTTTGAAGCTGTTTGATTTTTTTTTCTAAAATGCAGTAATATTTTTCTTGGAGTTAGTTGCAGGTACTTATTTTTTTAACTAATTGTGTATATATTTAAGACATGATAAAAATTATTTTGCATAAGAAAATGTGACATAATAAAGATTAATCATTTGGTTGCCGGTTCTAGTGTATTCTTGGAAACACTGGCAAATTAAACATTTTAAGTAAATGAAATGTTGCTTTGTTTATTTAGCCATAAAATAAAATCCTATTTAAGAACAACTAAACAAAAATGTATATAATTATGAATTTCCAGTGGTGAAAAAAAAATTTGTATTTTAACTTTTGGCACGTTTGATAAGTTTATTGTTCCATATTAGGTAGTTTCAAACATTTTGTGATTAACATTGCCTGCATTGCCACTGAAAAAAAAAATTCTTTTGCTGCTGAAAAAAAATCTTTCTTGTATTAATAATTGTATAAGTAGCATATCTAAGGAATATGTTTTCCCACCTGTTACAATATCTGTATTAGCTTTCTTTTTGTCTTTTTTGGAATGTACTACAGTACAGAACCTCTTATCCGGGAACCAGAAAACCGGGAATTTTTTCGGGAATTTCCCGCCATTTTTGAAAAGCTCGCGTTTTTTTGCCCAATTAGTAAAAATACGAATTTTTTGAAAATACCTTTAAAAATACGCATTTTTCCGTTATAAGTAACATATTCAGTGTTTATAAGTCAAACATTTTAGTCTAAAAACGATGTTTTTAGGGGAGGGGGGGGGGGGCATCAACTTACTTGCACAAGAAAATTTTTTAAAAAGTTCGCCAACGAAAATTAAGAAAACCCAGACGTTTTCTCCATTCTATTTCAGTAATAAAACACGAAAGAAATAAGTATATAGATTCTTATATATTTTTGTCTAGTGAGTATTTGAAGACGAATTGCAACAAAAGTTGGACTATGAGAAAGTTTGGAAAATTTCTAATACCGCATATTCGCGAATTTTCCGTAATAGCTGATCGTGTGAAAATTAGAGCTCATTTATTTTTGTTTTGTAAATATTTTCATTTATTTAAGGGCTCCAATAAGTTAATAAGAATTTAAAATTGATATTAACGCAACACAAATTGCGACCGTGAAAATTAATTCTTTATCAAAATCGCGTTCGCAAAAGCGAAGTCGTTACACACGAGTATGAAATGTGCGCGTTTCTGCATGTAAACATGCTTCTTACATTTCGTTTTCCTCCTTTTTGAAATCATTGCTGAAAAAAAAAAATGATTGATGATCAAATTCTACGATATTGATAATTTAATAAGCGAGATGTCCGATTCGCAATTGTTTTCACAGCAAAATCCTAGGTTTCGCCAACTGAAACTTCATGAAATGTTTAAAAAAAGTAAAAAAGAAATATTTATATACAACAGCTTTTGTTTTTTAAAGAAAAATTGGAAAACATTTTGCGATTTTTTTTTTTTTGGAAATATTCATTTTAAGAAGAAAGAAAATAAAATGGTAATAAACATGTTTAAGATCTGAAATGTGCAGTTTTCAAAAAAGTTATTTCGCGATTTTCTGAAAAGGGTTCGTTTTTGCAATTAGAATTTTTAATGTTGTTGCTTTAATTCAGAGTTAATATCATCAAATTTTGCAGTTTTTTATTTCTTGCTGTTTTATTATATTTTTTTCTTTAAATGAGCTCTAATTTTCGCGCGATACAGAATATATTCCCAAAATTGGAATTCGGTGTTTCTCGCATTTTCCCGATAGTCGGATCTTTTACTGCAATTTAGTCTTTAGTAAGTAGATAAAGAATATAAAATCATATTAGGAATTTGACGGAATTCTTTTCTTTTATTGTTTAATTAAAGTGGTTAAAATAATATCGGGAAAAGTTTAGGTTTTTCTATGTTTGCCTCGAATGTAAACGGACTGCATTTTTTGTGCTAAATTCCGCTACTTATAGGCGAGTATATACCATAATAAAAAATGCTATAAATGAGCAAAATGGTAATAAAAACTTCCAGAGCAAATTATATGGGTCCTGATGCTACTTACAAAATTTTTTGAATGAGGGCCCAAAATCCGGACAATTCCGAAATTCGGAAAGATCGCGGCCCCGAGCGTTCCGAATTTGAGGTCCCATGCTGTATTTGAATCATTTAATGTTATTTTCAACCCCCCCTCCCCCCTCGCTCGTTTTGACTTGTGAATGTTATTGATTTTAATCTTTTAAATATAGTTCTTTACTTTTAATATTTCTTAATTTAGAAGTATTTATTTACTATTTTATACTTATTTTTGAAGTATTATTACCATTTGTTATTGTAATTTGGGTTCGATAAACCTCCGACATCGGCATTTTTTAGCGATCCAAAAAACCGGGAAATTCAGTTATCCGGGATAGCGATGGTCCCGAGCATGCCGGATAAGAGGTTCTGTATATTAGATCAACTATTAGATACAGATTATTTGTTAAGTGAAAGTGAAGAAAAATATTAAACTCCTGCATTTTATTTAGGCACTATATTGAGACAAGATTGTGAGTATTTTAAGTCGCATATTTCATATCATAGTATTTTAAGTGTAGTGGTTTAAAATACTTGAAATAAAGAATGAAACTGTTAAACAGTATGTTTAAATTTGACGAAGTCTGACAACGAAAGTCAGTAATTATGCACAAGTTTCAGCTTCATCGTTACGATAAAATTTTTAAATTAAACACATTAATTTATCACAAATAAATAATAAAACAAAATAAAATAAATTACAAAATCATTTATTTCATTTCTTATTCAGTATGTATGTGAAAATCTTTGAATAAGTTCTCATGCTGTAAATTAAGAGAATTACCTGTTTCACATGAACAGTTTAATTTTTCGATATACTAGCCTTAATCTTAAAATGTTTAATTTTTGTGATCAAAACTCTTTCCTGGAACTTAGTATTGTCTAATACAACTTATTGCTTTAAAAATCTTTATAAAAATGTAAGTTTTTCTTAATTTCAAAAAATAATTTTGGAAAGTATGTATGTTTGCATTCTTCTTTCAAGCAATTTCTCTTTCGCTCATCAAATATATATTACTTATGTTGAATAGTATTAAGTTCAATTAAATGGAGGCAAAATTAAGAGAAATGCTTGCCTGTTGAACATTAAAGTGCTAACAAATGGTTAAAAAATACATGTCCGTCCTTCCATAGAACTGCAAAAACTAAGTTGATAATTTGTTATTCTGCAAAAAGTTTTCACTGCTGTAACAATGCCCCCCCCCCCCCTCTTTTTTTTTCTTTTTCTTCTAAATAATCAAAATTAAATTTTGGAAATTTTTATGCTGTTAATTTTGTTATTTCTAATATTTTAGTGTAGCATTCATTTGAGTTTGAATAGGTCTGCTTTTTATCTTTTGTGTGTGTATGAGTACATTTAATCGCCTTATTTTATAACAAAATATTTTTGTGATGTCAACGTGTATAATAATCAATCTTTTGGGGGCAAAAAATTGCTTTTTTGTATATGTTCTTGCTTTTTTCCTTTCTTTATTTTGACTAAGTTCCATACCTGAGAGCAATAGCATCATAAGTCCATTTTTCGAGTTTTTGTGATGAAGTTGAACAATAAACAATTTTAGTACTCCAAGACTCGACTTTTTTGTGCGAACTTTTGAATAAAGATGTCCAATGGGTGCTTTAAAAGTTCGGAACCCTCATGTAGCTAGTGGTTTTGTCATCAGTACTCTCAATGTCCATTAAGTGTAAACTCGCAAAAAATTGAAAAATATACTTAAGATACTATGGCTTTCAAGTACAGAGTTACATTACAAATATTTTTAACTAAATTATTTTTATAGCTGAATGAACAAAATTTTACGAAATGTATATTGTTAAATATATAGAAATTTATTTCAAATTGTTAATATAGCTGTACAGTATGCACTTCAAAAGTGCTAGTTTTCTTGTTTTCTTGCAAAGCCTATTTTATTGGGAATTTTTGCATTGTTTAATGATTTGTTTTATTTTTTTTTATTGTCCTCCTTAATCCATTTATTTATCTATGTGTTCTTTATATTGCTGAATTGGTGTGGGTTATACTTAAATATATTAGTTCATGGAGATTTTTATTTGGAGCATTCGTGTGTTACATTGAAAAACTAATTTGGAAGAGTGTTTTAGATTGCATCTTCATTACAATATGGTGAGACCATAAATATTTCAAAGTTGAGTTCAGCAATTGTCTTAATATTTAAGAATTCCATCATTGTGTTGATATTTGAAAGAACATTCTGAGCTTTTTGATGTATATATATATATGTATATAATTAAAATTTAATGTGAATCAAATTATATTGCTTCCATTTTCTGAACTTATATGTCAGTTATCTTCTTTTTTTTTCTTGGTATGTAATATGCTTCTGTTCCAGTCCCAGATGGCAGAATGCCTTCATTCACTCACTGTTAACTAAAAGAAAATACAGTGGAACTGCTATAACTCCAAGGGACCTGCATATTTTTGACACTAAGACCAAGTGATGTTATAGATAATACATATTAGAGTGTGTAGGCAAATAAAAGTGACCAGAATATTTTGATGTTATAACGGAGTTGTCACTATAAACGAGGTCACTGTAATAAAGTTCAACTGTGATCATTAATAATGCAACATGTAGTTTGATACAATTCTGTTAAAGTAGGACCAATTTAATATCCACAAGACAGTATTGGTAGTAAAAATATATTTATTTCACTTGTTAACCAATCACTGAAAACTACCAATGCATCGCATACACTACAAAGCAGATGCAAAATGACTGCAGGTACAAAGAAAGTTTAAACCGTATGACATTTCTCTGGGGTAAATCTGAATCATAATAGATTTTTCTTAGTTATCTGTTCAGATGACCCTGTTAATATCTATATTTAGTCTGACAGATGGAACAACATGCTGGAACAAATCAATCAAAATTTTAGCAGCATTAAAATATTTTGAGACAGAAATACAATATCTATCTTGGATTGATCGAACATACCTTATTCTTTTTAATGGTATTTCAACATGTTTTTTTTTTCCTTTCCTATTTTGCAAGTAACTTATTTGTGAATTGCATATCAAGCTTTTAGTTTTTATTTTCATAGACAACAACTCCTGCTGTGCGCACGCCTGTCGGAAATTCTCATAGGTTGTGAAAATTTTCGAGTCTGAATGTTACCTAAGTTTTCCATAAGAAACTTGAATAACATTCATTTTTCGACATGTTTCTTGCATTTCCATTATCCATTCAGTTGAATACCTAAGTTGTTGATACTATGAAGGATTTATATAGGTATATGTGTTGTGAGCAATGTATGAAACACTGGCCTTTTACAAATACCTAAGCATTGTATAAAATGTTGGATTTGCAGTGTTGCCTCCAGACCCGCCATTTGGGGGATCAGGAGGGAACAATTCTCCTCCCTCCGACTTTTTATCAACACAATGTATTTATACATGCATAAGTGCATTTTTATATTTTTTGCCTATAATGCTTTTCAATGTTTCAGTGTATCTTAGTTGCCCCAGTGCTCTCGGTAGGTTTTTGAAAATCAGTGCCCCTGATTTTGTTTCTTCTGAATTTATTCATGCACTTGTACATTTATAACTTCCCTTCATACAGTCAACTGGCTATTTCTCTCTCTAGTTTTATGTGAATGCTTATTACTTTAAACTTCTATTATTAATTTTGTATCCTGAGTTCTTACAGCTTATGTATTCTTGGTTTAAAAGAAACTCTTGTTCATCTTGTCTTGTAGTTCAGGAAAACTACTTCATTTACACACTTTCATATGCAGGTTTATAACTTAAGAGGCATAGCTTATTAGCAGCAAAATAAGCTAAACTAATGATGGGTGGATCCACCTATGGTTAGTTTAGCTTATTTTGCTTCTAATCATGGGTGGGTTTATGTGGGAGCCATGCCATCTATTCATTTGAAATGAATTTAAATAATTTTTAATAAAACTCTAAAGAAAAAATCCCCCCCCCCCCCCACACACACACAGTTATCAATTCTAAAATCTCTCATGCTTGTAACATCATTTCTGACGTTTGTCATACATTTTAACCCCAAAACTTAGGTAAGACATACCATACCTTTTGTTCTGCGTAAAATTCACTGGAAATTATAAAATAATGGAAATTTTTCAGCATTAATTGGATTGAATTGGAGAAATAACTTGTTACTTCTCAAGCCTATGACTTTACTTGGTGTTAAAATAAGTGGATGATTTGATGCAGTGAATTGAAACTTGGTGCGAAAGTTCTAATGCTCCTTCTTTCAAATAATCTCAATATTAAAAGTATAATAAATTGTGATTTTTCTCCATTCAATGGTACTTAAAAAGAACATAGTTTTATAAATCATTAAATCATGATTTATTTGTTTCACAATATGGAAATGTTTTTAGGGTTTTTATTTTATTCAAATGTTGCTTTTGTTTTGAATTTATATTGAACTTATTTTATGGTTCCCATAATTTTACTTCAAAGAAATCTGTTACTTAAAAATTGTTTACAATTTTCAGCAACTCATTCTTAAATGATTTTAATGAATCAATTTTTCTTTCTGTGGTGCATGTTGGTCTTTTTGGAAAATTCGGCGTTTTTGTTTAAGAAAATCCTTTTTTAAGCATACTTGCTTAATGTAACTTGTCTTCAGATTAGGAAATGAAAGAAACTGCTCCTCAGACGTTTTTTTTAGTTTTCAATCCCATATCTTTTCAGAAGGAACTGGAAAAAAAAGATAATTAATTTTAAATTGTATGTACATTTTGTGTATAATGATAATGTTCAATTTTTTCTTTTATACTCATCGTTATAGAATACAAGCTATACCACTCTTTCCCAAACTTTTCCCAGTTGTGGCACCTTTGAAGGAATTTGAGTTTTCTCACTTCACCCGACTCATATATCTCTGCACAGGGGTGCACCGATGGGGGGACCAACAGGACTGTCTCCCTCCCAGAAGGAATTATATATCCAGTATCCAACTGATTTCTTTAAATATCCGAAACTCAATGCATGAAGCATTCGGTTATCTGGTATAGAATTTACGAGTTTCAAACACCATTATGGAAAAGCCATCCAAGAGACTCTGCATATCCAGTATCCAGGAAAGTCAGTATCCTGTTTATCCCAAATCCTGGCCGTGTCCCCAAAGAGCAAAATCCTAGGTGCACCATTGTCTATACATAACGTATACGATATATGTGGATATATATGAGTTTGTATAATTTTGCTGAAAAAATCAAAGTGATCAGAAAAAAAAGTATAATAAATGCAACTAACTTAAGATTCTTGAAAGTACTTTCAATGTGATCAATTGAAAAACAAAAACTTCCTGAAAAGCTGTTAGCAGTGGTGTAGTCCTGGAAAAAAAGGTGCGGACGCTTGCATTAAAATAAAAAAATAGGAAGATGCCATCTCCCTGCGTCTCCCCTTGACTACACCACTGTATGTGCATTTTGAATGCTTAGAATGAGCCACTGTCATCTTGATTAACAGGTCGGATAATTGATTGGTCATGTGACACATTCCATCTTAATGCAGCTTAACTTAAATGTATAACATGTAGGAAAAAAGTTGTCAAGACTGCTCAATGGAAAGGATAAAAGGGTATTTGTATTTTACTGTTATCCAGTGTTCCGTTCAATACTCGCATCCAATTTTTGTGTTTAGGATTTTGTTGCTTGATAACTCTTCATAAGGCAATCTTCTTTAATGTGAAGTTTCAACCCTGAACGTATTTTAGATTAGCTGCAAAGAATTTGTCATGCAAGCCATGACACCGGTTTGAGAGCCCCTGTACTATATAGTGAAAAGTAGATGTCAAACACAAAATTAAAAATATTTCATCGTTATTAATGTGCATCATTTTCCTGAACTATTAAAAGCTATATTAAGAGCCTTTGCTTTTAGTTGCATATACATCTGAGCCCTATTTTCTCAAAATCAGTACTCTGTGGGGAAATTTTTTTATGAGTAATTTTTATTGGTGGAGGTACAGTATTTACTTGGAGAGCTGGAACATTTATACGAAGAGTTGACTGATCTGCTCTATTAGATAGAGTACAATAAGGAACTTTTGACCTATTTAATATTCTTCTTTTGACTGCTAAATATAGTTAAAATAATAAAAGGACTCCAAAATTCAACAATGCCAGAGTCGGAAAGCTAATTATTGATTTCTAATTAATTTTTATAAGTTCCACGTGCAAAAAACTGGGAACGTTAGTCCCTGACGTCACACTTTAGGTTTCACTGTAGACTTTACGTTGCTCTTTACCACTTTACTTTCTTCTCATCATTATTTTATTGTTTCATTTAAATTATTACTTGATTATGGAGTCCGGATTTGTAAAAGGTCTCTCAAGCAAAATGAACAGGGAAATCTATGATGTTATTTCACTTTCTCCAATTTTCTACAGCGAAATTTTTTACTTGGCGTCTTTTATCTCTTGCGAATATTTTAAAGGCAAACCTGATGCAGTTGACTCCTTGCTCTATCAGTTTTTCTTGGCGGTCATCTGCGGAACTGAAACCCCGGGGATGTCACGGCTATAGCCAAGTGTTATGTGAGCACCAGAGTGATGTTTTTTTTCCAAAAGAGTGACGCACGTGCGCAGAAAATTGTTTTTGCTCCCCTTACTACGCTTGAACTTTAAAAATTATTTTAAAAAGAAATGCTTACCGCAGAACAAAGTTTTTTTTCACTGATGATGGTTATTGACTTCACTCCAACAAATAAAAATGAAAGCAAAAAATCGAAGACTCGCCTATTTAGATATAGTCAGGAAAACTGTTCATTTCATATAAAAGTATTTAAAAAAAAAAATCACACAGCATCTGCATATAGATAAATCCAAACTTCAACTTGTATTGTGAAATGATTTTCATTTAATTTTATTTATTTCACATTATTCGAAATTCTTCGTAATGTTCTAAAATATTGGGATTGCTGTTTTTGTCTCCCTAAAAGCCTGTTTACCTTGTGAAAACAGCTTTGTTGATCAATGTTTATGTTCTTGATTTTATTATACTAAAGTTTTCAGGCCATTCAAATTGTTTACTACCTTTTGTGGTGTTTTTGATGCACATATGGCCAAAGTAACGAAAAGCGATTTTTACTGTTTTACTCGGTATTAAATATGTGTTTACAGGTACGTTTTCTTACATATCATGTCGATATTTGTTGAGTTTATGAGTTTAATTTTGTTCCTTTGTGATGTAATGCAAAATAAAGTTCTTTGGAAAATGAATTTTGTGGCAACTTAAAAGTTGTAGTATGTTCATTTTCAGTAATTTTGAACCACGTCATATTTTATTGTATATTTGACTTAAAACAAAAATAAATAAATTAGAAGGTCCAGTGCTGCACTTAGCTAACTCGGTTATAAAATTAGCTTTCAACTCTTTAGTTTTACGAAATAAGTTTGCAATACTGTGCATTAGAATACAGTAATTTGTGAAATTATTGTTTGGATGCTGTTTTTTAATTTTGTTTTAAAGTTGATGAAATTCTTGAATTTATTCTTTTGAAACAAATTCAAGAAACACAAAGAGAAGAAGAGCAAACTTTGGTTTGTTCTTCTTGAATTTGTTCCTGTGATGTTGTGAAGCATTTTTTTTTTTTTTTTTTTTAACGTTTAGAAAGTACTTTTTTGGTTTAAAGTTTCACAACTACACTACTTTTATTAAAATAATTCCTTCGGAAATCACTTTACTATCTTGGTTCAAAGTTACCTTAAATGGAAGGATCATTTGAATGGTTTTATAATTATTATTTCTTAATTGTTGGTGACTATGCAATAGTTTAGGAATTCTTCAGTTTTATGCCTGTAAATAATATAACACTACTAAAAATATATAAGTGGGGCAATTAAAAATATAGAAAATGTGGATCAAAGTTACCTTAATTGACAGTAATTAAACAAGTATAAAATATATTTTTAACTAAACATATATTTCACTTTTTGAAACAAATTCTGTACAGGAATAATTTTTGTCAAGTTTATAGGATGGTATGCTCCTGGTCCCCCACATTAACTGCAGTTGTCCCTTCTCAGATCACACGTCTATATTTATCCTTAGAATCAAGGGAAAGCTACGTAAAAGTTGGAATTTTTTTCAAGTATTATAACGATTTGATGACGTCGGAAAGAAAGGCAAATCAATGGTGTTACCAGGGTACTCAAAAATGCTGGATTTATTTTTGTAGCAGTACTTTTTATTTTGTTGTGGATGGAATCAATTATATTTGCAGAAAAACATCTGTTCACTGCCACTTTTCGCAAATAGTCTAATTCGGAAGAAAGTAACAGCAGCAGAACAAACCTTCTGAAATTGAATTTCTTAAATAATATGGTTTCAAAACTGTTTGAATCCTATTATGTATTATAAGAGAAACATGATAGAATGGAATGGAATAATTGGAAGAATGTGATTCAATTCTACATTACATGACAAACAAATTTAGTGACAAATTTAGAAGCACTAATAGTATTTATTTTCTCTGTTTCAGGAAATAAAATTACCTTATCCTCATGGAATCTTTTTTTAAAAAAACTGCTTTTTGAGCTCCTTGAATCAACGCTATAGTAATTCACCGATCTTCCATTATTTGCAATACCATCCATTTTTATTATCCATTTTTTTTCTGGTCACCATAAATTTAACCTTTCATTTGTTACATCAAAAGCTAAATGAGTGTTACTCACAATTACTACTCAATTTACAGAATTTTACACCATTTTGTTTCTTTATATAAAATTATCCCTCAAAATTATTTGATAGTCAAAATTTCGACGTATAACAGATCAATGAATCTTTGAAATTGAATTTTGAGTTTTAAATTTACAGCAGACCTATGACATGAGAAATGGCAGATTTATTTAAGGGAAAGCTTTAGCCAACCATGGATACATATTTAACTTTAATTTCCTGCTTATTCTGAGAAATAACATCAGAATGAATTAATGATAAGGCAGACTCAATAATAGCACCAAAATACAAATTGCCAAATCTGATTTTAGTAATTGGAAGAATGTGATTAAATTCTACATTACATGACAAGCAAATTTAGTGAAAAATTACTTCTGAATGTTCACAAAATCAGTTAATGACTTTTTTGTTTTGCATACTTATAGCTCCCAAAAATTAACTATACCAAAATGTTCGAATAGCGGGTTATTTTTTAAAAACAGTTAGGATTTTTTTGAGTTTTGATAATTTGCAACCTCCTCTTTATAGAAATATATTTTTGCTTTCAATTTTTTCCTCAATACAATAGAAGTTTCAGTTCGTAAAAATCGAAGTGAACCATCCTTTTCGTTTTTAGAAACTTGAATGCCATTGGATATCAACTGTAAACGGTTTCCAGATTATATGTTTCCTACAAGCTTCTTACGGCCTTATTCACCAAACACGGTCAAACACTGGGTCCAACAGTTATTCAAACGATCTGCTGTCAAGATCGCTGTTAAAATCGATATTCACCACCCAGTTGGAACTGTTATTCTACTGACACAACTGAGCTAAATAGAAACATCAGCTAGAGCGGGGACTGGGATTTTTCTCCACCAGACCCCTACCTGTTAGCCGAGGCCTTAGGATTACATGCGCACGGGGCGAGGTATTGGGGTCCACTGATTTTACATGCACGTATCCCCAAGTGTACATGGGTGGTCTTCAGCGGGTATCGAACGCGCAACCTTCCAGGTGGAACTCTAACCGCTAGCCTATCACGACCCACGCGAGGACTGGGACTGGACACCCTTTTCAGCCATCAAGGCAAAACACTCCAACTACTAATTCGCGCAATGATAAAACGACTCATTTTAAAGAGTTCTCAAGTTCTTAATTCCTTTCCGATTATTCTAAAAAATTTTATTCTAACGCCTGACATGTAATAATTTAAAATTTCGCGTAGCATTTCAGCATAAATATTCGTATATTTTTTCACGATAAAAAACATTATGCGATTGTTATATGAAAATTATTACCTTTGAATGCTATGTGGAACTGTGACTGTGGCAGGTTTAAAAAATGTATACTCAAACAGTAAGTGACCCTGATTAATTGGTTTACTCTCCTTATCTACTTATGAATAAATATTTTATACAGTTAAATGATAAATCTCATAAGAAGTTTCATTGAGCAGTTTCGAACAGCATCAATATAACGACTTTTATTATTCCCAAAAATGGTAAATGCGATTTAGAGAACTTACCCTTTGACATTTCACTTAAACATAATATAATTAAAGAGAAGAAACCCTTAAAAAAAGAACAGTCAGTTTTTGGAGATAATATAGGTTAACATTTTTATGAGAAAAAGTCGGCAAATAACTATAGAATGGAGTATGTCGTTTTGAGATAAATCTGAAATGTATAAGCATTTACAAATTTTATATTTTACTAGTTCTGCATAAAAGTTTGCTTGCCTATAACCAAGTTAACAAATATTTCTCACTAAAGGAGCATCCTTGTATATATCAAGTATAGTCTAAAAACTATTCGTGTTGTATAATATAAGTTAAAATCTGGTGAGTAATCACGTAGTATTGATTCCTGGAGCTTATTTTTCCTCTGTAAAATTTAATTTTATGCTCTTGTAACGCACATTGCATACATATAAATTTTATCTACCGTTTCCATATGAACTTTAAGGATGCTCCGTGGGTGCAGTGTGCTTAAAAAGGGGTACGGGATCATTCATAAATGATGTCACGCTTCGAGGGGGGTCGGGAAATTGTGACAAGGGGAGAGGGTTATAAGAAGTATGACATCATGCTTATGCTACATAGCGTGGCATGTGACAATGGGGGAAGGGGGTATGTTGAAGTGTGACATTTTGTGAGAAAAGGGATGAGGGGGTCCACATATATGGGAAAAAAGCGTGACATCATTTATGGACGGTTCCTACTAAGTTTTTTTCTTCACGTATAAAAAAATAGCGAGGAGTATATATAGATACTAGGCTGTTGCCCGAGACTTCGTTCGCATAGAAATTTTGATATGTATTCATGAGAACTGACGGCCTGGTGAAAATGTGATCAATGTGGGCGAATATTATGAAAAAGGTGTCTTCGGGCGCTGTAGTTCTGGATGACAGCAGTCCTACACAAAACTGAACGGCGTTGAGGGCTTAAAAACATTATGGCACTAAACAACTTTTTTTTTCAAAGTGTTCAAATTTAATGCCCCCTTGTGGGTGCTGATTTCTGGGCTGTAAATATTTCACCAATCCTGGGCTGGAAAGTACAGCATTAGGACGCAGTTATACACAACGCTCGTTTTCTAAGAATAAATAACATTTTTTTAAATAAACATTTTTATTCAATTAATTTATCAATAATTTATTAAAGAGGTTTAAATTTAGGTTTCATTATACAAAAATGGTGCATTACCATAGGATGGACGGTGTGGCTCTATAGTTATAGATGAAATTGAAAAGCAATCAGTATAGTCCTGAGAGCTTTAGTGGCAGAGCACTCGGCGCGTAACTGAGGGACCTGGGTTCGAATCCTCGTTCAAACTAGCTGATTTTTACTCAATTAATGCTAAAACTCTATTCAATGAACTTTGACGAAACGCCATTTAAATACATGGCTTCTGTAGGATACAATTGTTAAGCTATCCCATAGGAACCGTGCATTTTCCAGAGATAAAAAGTAGCTTCTGACCCCTAAACTACCACAATGCAGAAAATCATGTCGTTCCCTTGCTCGGTAAAAACCAAAAAACAATTTTATCCCACGGGAACCGTACATTTTCCCAGTATACAAAGTAGCCTATGTGCTATGAAATTGAGTAGAAAACAATTAGTCCGGACTGGGACTCCCTCAGTCTTGCGCCGAGTGCTCTATTATTTAAGATATCAGGCCAATACTGATTTCATTTCAATTTCATCTATAACTGTTGAGTACTTGAGCCACACCGTCCATCTTACGCTAATGCACCATTTTTACATTATGATATCCTACCAGAACCGTACATTTTTCCGGGATAAAAAGTAGCCTATGTGTTATTCTAGACTATAATCTATCTCTGTGCCAAATTTCATCCAAATCCGTTCAGCCGTTCCGGCGTGATTGAGTTTCAAACATACATCCAATCTTTCGCATTTATAATAGTAGTAAGACTTATCACTTCACATTGTCATCTTTGTACAATATCACGTCTTTTTTTCCACACAAGTTTTTATTTATATTCTAATTTAAGACTATCATGGTTAGTGCTCGGTTTCATTATGTTCTCTGGAGCTTATTTTTATCATAGCATTTCTGCAAGCAATGTTGAGTTGTAGATACTTGTGCTTTTATAGGAACTTAGGCTTTTACGGCCGGTGTCCATACCAAACATAATATTTTCCGGGCTTATAGGCAGTGGTACAAGTAAGATATTTTTGGCTGACGTTTCGCCTGACATGTTTCAGGCTTCTTCAGAGTGAGAAACTCTGAAGAAGCCTGAAACAACTCTGAAGATTTTTCACTCTGAAGTAGCCTGAAACATGTCAGGCGAAACGTCAGCCAGAAATATCTTGGTTGGACCACTGTATATAAGCCCGGAAAATATTATGTTTGGTACTTGTGCTATTTTTTTATTAAATGATGATTTTAAAAAGGTTACGATATTTTTTTTTGATACGACCCTTTATGTCCTATTTCATATTAATTTTTAAATTATTCCTTTCCTTTTAAAGCCTCTTTTTTTAGGATGTTCTTGATGAGATAACTGTTTAAAAATTTTCTCAATACTACTTATATGCTCTCCTTCGCTCTCATTATAGGTTTCATTTTAAGATATTGAATGTACTACTATATTAATTACTTGTCATGTACTTTATGTACTTTTTAACAAGTACATAATGTTTCTTCCTTTCGTATTGTTTCCTACACTGAATTTGCTGTATTTTGTGTATGCTAATTTAAATTTCTTAAATAACTTTGCTTAAATGACTTTGTACTTTTATTAAATATTATTCAAAGTTTTTAAGATTTTAAAACTTCTGTATAGAAACGATTTATATCTGGTAGCAGAGTATAGAAACGATTCATATCTTTACAAAGAATAGCATTTTATTATCATACTGCATAGCATACCTGCATACACACACGCTGGTGCAATCTACTTGAAAACATCACTACTACTGTTGTCAAAACATCGACTAAATTTACATTTTCTTGTAACATAACATGAATCAATAATTACTGGATATTAATGAATCTTAACAAATGTTTCATAAGTTCCAGACACCCTTTCATATTTTCTGAACTCTCCTCTTATATTTTTTCCCATAACGAATGTCGTGCCTGATTTGAGCTTGTAAAGTCATCCCGAAGAAATGATGCATTGCATTCTACATTCAGCTTAATATTTTCTTTTACTTTCTTCATAAGCAAAAGGCTTCTGATGGGAACATTGTACTTCGACAGTAATAAAAACTACTGTAAAAGCACTTTTTCTAAATCAGCGAATTTTTTGCTCTGTGCTCGAAATGTTTTTGAGGCACAGGATCAACTTTGATGATGATTTTCCTCGAAGTTCTTGTACTTATAAATTAATGTTTAATGTTAAACTAACAGAACTAATTTTTTGCCAAGATTCACTCATTTAAAATTTCAGTTTTCGTTCTAAAATAAATTTTAAAAAAAGTATTTGATTTACGATAGACAACAATTCAAAAATTTAATGCATATCTAATTTATTGATTGTCGTTCTCAAAAGTTATCTTGTCCTTGAAACGAACTGAGGCTTGGGTGTTGTCATTTGTTTGAACTTTTATATGACATCTTCTGGAAGGAGAATTTTCATCCGTGGTCCTCAGGGCACCGTACTTTGGCCGCACAGAGTCTGAATGACTTTTCCCCAAGCACTCGAACGGCAAGCAAAAGTCACCTACAGCAAATGTGTCACGAAGTTGGAATTTTCTGAGATTCGAAAATCTCGGTCCTCTTCAGAAGTTGTAGTCAATTTGAACTCTTTGCTACTTTCTTGAATATAATAATTGGAATTGGAATCTTCAGGTAATGGTCTTGTGAATAGTTTCCCTTATTTTTGTCAAAACAAAAACAAATGTCCTATTTACCCCGATAATCTTAAAACTACCCATACAGCCAAACTCGTTCAATTTATATCCATATGACGTATTCTGAACCTAGTTGGCTCGTCCATGGATGTGCAGCGGCTGTACATAGAACGTATTTTCGACCTCTTTTGTTACACCAGCGACCACCCATAGGACGTGCATTTGACGTAGAATGGAGATCGATCGGACGTGCACTGAGAGCGTAAAACAGACGTCGAATATTTCATTGAATAGGACCTCATTATATATTTACTTGTATTATTATTCTTGAGCACAAAACTACGAAATAAATTAATTTTTCTACCCTTTCGAACAACAAAATATTTGTTGCTGCTATTCAATTTTAAATAGAATTAATGTTGAAGCAAAAATAATACTATACCTATGTTAGAATCCATATTCCTCATCGATTGTTATTAAACTAATGTTTTTATGAATTCCAATCCATTCTTACCAATTTTTCTACCAACAAGATCATTCACAGGGGAGAATTTTAATAGCAAACTCTGACTCTGAGCAAATGATCCAATTAGTGATGTAAAAGTAAGAAGGAAATTTGTCCATTTATAAATGCTCTGTCTTCTGAAAATTAGCAAGAAAATAAAAGTACAGTACAAAACCATTGTATATTTAACAATCTTAAGTATGATTTTGAAGGCTTTACATAGCTATTTAAAAAATAAGACATTTTCAGTAGTAAATGGAACACATATTAAAATTAAATAGAAAAGGATACTTTTCTCCAAATTGAATGTTCTTTTAAAATATGTATTAGAGCATTACACTTTGCCGCGGGGGGGGGGGGATGCACATTAAACTAATTGTGGATATGTGGAAAATGAATAAAAAGTTGAAATTGTTGTAAATGAATAAAAAGTTGATTTATTGCTATAAGTATTTAAACTAATAATCAACGTATAATTTTAAAAAATAGATCAGTAAGATGTTCAGCAATAAAAAGTTGATTTATTTCTGTATTTAAACTAATGATCAACATATGATTTTAAAAAATTGTAATATTAGTAATCCTACCAATGAGAAAAATTTAACTTAAAAATAAACTATTTTTTTAAAGAAGTGATAATTATTAAAAATTGCAATTACTTCATTTTTTAAATAGAAATAAAAGAACTATATGACATATGAATTATTAAAAACAGCATATTATATACTATACTTGACTGAACAATATCAAATACAAGTTATTAAAAACAGCATATTATACTATACTTGACTTGCGTTCGAGAAAAATTTATAAACATTACGACTAAAATGCACCGATTAATGATGAAATAACTTACTGTGCAACTAAAAGATTCAAACATTTTATTCATCTTCATTAATTTCTTCGGTAACTTAGGATCTTAGGATAAATGATCGATGATTTTCACAGCAAGCACCATGTTTCCAATTTTCAAGTAATATTAGCACGTGCGTAGTACACAGCAGCTGCCACGGTATTTTCTTCTCAGCGTGAAAATATCCCATTGTATATTAACAAAATAGAAAAGTGAAGCACATAAGTCTGAAAAAAAGCTAATTTACTTACATTTTACACAAATAAAACTAATGCTGAACCCAAATCGTACGTTGTCACCTACATATCAAGCGACGCACAAAATGGCGTACGATCCGATCCGATTTCTTGATTCTTGATGCTTTGCATGAAAGTGTGGCGCTACTATCGCTTTTGTCCCTGAATAGAGCTTAAAAGTACGTCAAAAACATGTCAAAAAGGGACAAAATCTGGCTCATCCCTTTTACGTGCTGAAAAGACGTAATGTTGACATCCATCATGGTTTATTCCAGTTGATGCTCTGATTCGACCTCATATTGACGTCTTTCTTGGCTGCAAGACGTCATATGGATGAAATGGCTGTACTCTGGATGGTAATTGGAGGGCAGTGGTTGTATGGGTATGACATCCCGAGAGTTTTTTCCTTTTTCATGAAGTAATATTAGAATTGATTAAAGTCAAATGCTGCACATCTTGTATAGGCATACGCCTAATAAAAAGCACTACTCTTAGTCTTAAAAATAAAAAAGGTTTTGTACTTACAAGAGAAGTTTTGCAGATGTTGAAAAGAGAAGGATTTTTTGCGGTTTCATTTACCACTTGCTGATAAGGCAGTATTGATGTCAACATGACGAAATTTAATTTAACAATTCTTTATGATATACCCCTCCCCCCTAAAAAAACTACTAAAAGTACCCTCACATGAGGAATTAATTTATTTGTTGTATGACCGGGAAGTTTTATTCTGATTCGCCGCAATTTATGGTATCTATTGATTCTGCATATGGCTGTGAACCTAACTTTAGAAAAATATAATGGTAAATGATTGGCCTATCTTTCCTAGGCTAGGTTAATAGTTTCATTTTGCATTCAGTAAATGTGCAATGTAAATGCACAGAAAAAATAATACGTTTTACTTTATAAATTATAAAATATCAAAATATTTGAACTATAATTGTCTTTAATTGATTCAAATACATTTTAAATCTTAAAGAAATGTATTTTAAATCTATGTTATATTTTTTAACTGTTGAATAAAAAAGAAATCCGAAAGCGCAGTATACTGATGATAAAAACCTTTAAACACATAGTTTTGCGTTGCAGCAATAGATGGCAGCACTAAAATTTTTAAAATCTTTACCTTTGCGCGAACAGTAAATGAGCGAAAAGCAACTTCGTGAAACGCACAAACTTGCAAGATAGATCACGTACACGTGTTTCACTTCCATTGTTACAAGGAATCCATTTATCAGTACATAAAGGTCAGTTTCAATGTGTATCATTCTATATTATATTATTAAATGGGGTCACCCCAAAACAAATACACCCTTTTCTCCTGCTGGAAATTAAAAACAAATGCAAATTAAAATGAAGGTGAAAGGAACCGTCATCGCTGATACGAGTCCTTCTCTAGTCCTCAAGGGCCTTATCCAGGGGGGGGGGGGGGGTCAGTCGGGAGAGAAGTCAGCTTCTTCCCCGAAAAAAAATTCTGTATACGGCCTTGCTACTGTTGAACAGAACTTCCTCGTTAAAATGTTATTTCACGCCAAGACTTCATTATATATCACACGCTTTGGTACTGAAGTGGACTCTCAGAGGTGAACTTTTTTTATTGACCCCATATTTCGGATTTCAAAATACTCTTCCAGCGGGAATTCTTTCAGCTTTATCATTTTTTCGTAATTTTAACGCAACACGAAAGCATTTTCATAAATGGAGAACCAACTTGTGGTCACCATTGTTCATACGAGTTTATTAAATTTGAATAATAACCATCATGCCTTTAATTTTTAAACACGCCTCATATTTCCTCTGTAATCTTAAGCTTAAAAAACAATTTATGAATTATATTTTATGTTTAATTTAAAAGTATGAGAAATGCCCTTCTTATTTTTCTTTTTTGTGCTTGAACACTTGAGACTCGTTGGGCAAGTATAAGAGGAATATTCTGATGCTTTTGTTATGGTTGTTTGCTGCTTTTTCCCTATCTAGGGACCAAGATACTTCGATGAATTTCCCAATAATGTCGGCAAAATAACGTAATTTCCATCAGCCACTGTTCGTCACGCAAACATTGTGAATCGCTACTGACATCTTTTACTCTAGGGCAAAAATCTTCTACTTATCTGGAAATTCTAGTAATATGTCTAAAACTTTATTTCTAGAGAGTCATAGCTCATAGGTCTCACAAATATAAATGTTCTTTCTAACAATCGGGAATCTGGAACACATTATATATAGTCACAAATTACACTACCGGATTCGTATAATTGGAATTATAGCGGCAGACGTCAAATGATATAGAAATTATGAGGATTTTTAGGTAAAAGTGGAGTCTCTATGGGAAGAAAATGTATTTGCGACATAAGCGCAATTTCTATTATTCATTTAATCATTCTTTAATCATTTTCGGGCAGTCATGCTTAAGTTATTAGGCACTGAAAGATATCACGTATGGATTAAGGAATATGACAAAAACATTCAAAATCAGATAACTGGAAGCTTTACTTCAACCTAGAATTGGATACCTTAATGGAATTTGATTTTCTCACGTTAAAGCAAGCGGAAGCAGTACGGCAAAATCCATGTTCTATGCTCATAATTCAGTTACTATTCAGCTTTATAAAATGCAAATATGATCATGTTCCTTAATCGCGGTGGCTTGTATTGGAGCATGGTAAATGTTTCAATTTTCAAATTTTTTCACTGTGGCAGATTTGCTCCGGTCTCTCCGAATTCACCATCAGTGATGTACAGTCACGGGGGAGGGACACTCTGAATCTGTATAACTAGGCTATCATACGATCTAAAAACGGAAGTAAGGTGGCAATCGTCATCGATTATCGATTAACGTCTTCTTTTTGTTAGAATATTTAATTCAATATTTAATTTTCATGTTTATCTATTTTAAGCCACTACTTATTATTCTATCTTACAGCAACTGTACAACTCAACTCTGTTCGATTTTTTGTTCTTAAGCTTGTAAGAATGTAAACAGTACAGAATGTCTTAATCTAATACTGCAATTCCATCTTATTTAATCTTCTAAATAAAGTACTTTTTCAACATAAAGGATTCCAGATTTATTCCAAGTCTTATACTTTTAAATTACTGGAATAAAACTTCGATAAGGGGGCGTATTTACATTAAAATGAGTACTAATTTTTAATTCTCAAATGAAATGGTCTATGTTTAAGAACGGAAATGAGTTCGGCTTGTTCAAATTAGTCTGTATACCAAATTTTATTACATTATGTCCATTAGAATTAGATATTAGCGAAAAACGTTTTAGGGGCCGTCACTACATTGAAGTTACTACTTTTAAGGTCAATGTTTATCTAGAATCGAAAATAAATTTAGGGGAATACCAGTGAAATAATTTTTCATATTATTTTCAAAATAAACATGTTTTTGGGTTGAATTTCATATTTTTAATTGTGGCGCAAAAATGTTCTACTTTCTTTCACAATTCACGTCATTTCACTTTACTATACTTTTAGTCGCAGTTATACGGTTCCTTAAACGGCAATAAAATTAATTTTTTTATTGCAGCATAAAAACTACTGCCAATTTTGAGCTGAAATTTTGGATGCCCTTGTAAAATCTCATCTAGATTGATTTTTCATCAAAATATAATATAGTTTCAGACCATAATTTTTTCGAAAATTAATTTCTTTATTCATAAAAAATTTTTAATTAACATTTTTGACCGTGAAAATCACGTTTTTATTATTGGGTTCTCATATTTTTTATATGTAAAAAAAAAGAAAATATTTGCCCCACCCATGGTTATTTAGATATTATATGCAAAAATATCTGAAAACTTTTTAACATTACGTGTTTTTCTCAATTTAATTCTAAAGCAACGGTTGAACCGAAACACATGAAAATTGGTATACAAAACTGAATTTTGATGCTGAATACAAATATGTCATAAAAAAGGGGGGTTGTCATTCAAAAGCTTAAAGCTGATGTTCTAACATGAAGACGACCTCTTAATAAAATTTTCTAGAGTAATATTATTCCTGATAAGATGACATATTTCAAGTGTCTCTAGTGTAAATAGTGTCCGAGTACGACAGAGTTCTCTTTTTCCCCCCTTTCACTGTACTTGATGAGTGTCTTATACGGCGAAAGAAGAACACCACCATTCTCTCAATACGTTTTTGGCTACCAAGAGCTCCTTCAAACCAACTGGCGTATCGATTCGAGATTCGACAAATTCGTCAACATGATGATATGCTCGTACCTGATGAATGTACTACTGTTATTCAGTTTGGACGTTCGCTTCTTTCGACAATATAAGGCAATCACCAGGTTCATTACTCACACTGTTATTTACTAGAGGTCAGAGAGAATCTGAAGCATCGCAACAAGTTTTTAAGATTCAATCAATTACCGTATATCAGTTCTCGGCCCCACGATTCGGGAGCATTAACAGATATGCATTTTATAAAATTGGATGCCTTGACGCAGCTTTATAAACTGCATATCTGATCATGGTAACATTGGACTTCCGCATATTGCTTCCGCTTTAGCGTGTGAACTGTATCCCAATAAGGCATTCGATTTCAGGCTGTAATAAAACTTTTCGCAGTATGACCTTTGAAAGTTCTTAATTTCTAACTCTTTCAATAATGTCCAATGGCTTAAATATGCTTGATTGAAAAGATTAAATGAATATAAATTGTTTATTTATGGCAACTACATTTTCCCACATGGACCACACTTTTACCTAAAATCCCTCATAACTTCTATACCGTTTGACGTCTCCCGCTAGAATTTCATTTATACCGTTCAGGTGGTGTAGTTACAGACCATATATGCTCTTACTTAGGGTCAGATGGGGTAAAGTGGTCAAAAAATCCACGTGTTTCAACTTTCGTCGCCAATAAATATAAGAATTTGTTTAAAACCTTCAGATTTTTTGCTTGATATTTTACATTACATTATCGAAGAACAGATTGCATTAAATCTTGAGCAGAAAAAATAAAGTAAAATAATTTTATAACGCCTCCTTTATGAGATGTATTTATGACCACTTTACCCCATAGCGTGGGGTAAAATGAGTAGTGCATGGGGTAAAGTGGTCATAATTGAAAAAAAGACCCTATAAAAGTATTAATAATCATAATATTACAAAATACTCAATAAAGGTTCATTTTAGAAAGGAAACAACTACATTATTTCACCCAACTAAATTTTTTAAGGCCCTCTATTATGGTCAAAAGTTGGCCTCTCCTCATCTTTGTAACGTCTGGTAAGGTATTTCACTCTCTTCAGCAGCTGCATAGAAGCATAGATGGTCTTAAAACAAAGTTATGTATCAAATTATTTTAGGATACAAAATAACAGGTATTATTAGGTTTTAATCCCTAAATATTAGACTGTATGTCTGCCCTTTAATTTAATACCTATAATAAAACAGAAATCTGAAATTCAAAATTTTGAGTGAAAAAATTTAAAATAGCTTTTAATGAATGAATAAATTATATATTAAGGAAACAATGCTAGTAAGAGAGTTCAGAGATAATTACATCTTATTAAAAATCAAAATGAGAGGAAAATGTGTATTTTAACCTAGCTATTTTAAATTCTCTCTCTCTTTAATGTTCTTGTTCGAACTAGTTCTCAACATTTGCAGTTTAATAATATTTATAATAAGGCTGTTTAGAAATGAATTATTCTATTCGGATAACTTGAAAACTGTTCTATTAAAGGTGCTTCTAAAAATTTGTCAATACTAGACACATCATTGTAAGAAGACTATCGTATAGTAATTTCAATCTCCATTGCATTTGAGCTCAGTTGTGTTTAATCCAGTTTACTAAAAGTAAATTTAAAAGTTATTTTTTAAGAAATAATACAGTATTAGTGACATTATTGTTTAACTAACATCTGCCTCGCCGCTTAGTTTCAAACAAAATAAGTGCGGAGCCCTGTAGTCTTCAGAATTTACCTTTCATGCGTATTAAGCCTGAATTCCCTCTAATAGTTAAAAGTTCGCATAACATTTAAAATAAGTATGTAAGCTGAGTTCCCGTGAGTTTTATGCCAGTTAAGTCCCAGTCTACTTCATAAATTAACCTAAAGTACTTTTAGAGAATCGGTGCATGTTAAGCCTAATATTATGACCACTTTACCCCATCTTACTTAAACTACTGTAAAATAATATATAAACTAAATCAAGCTTCAGGGTTAGTGAGAAAGTATTTTTGAGATGTGTGCAAAGCTTCCTGCACCGTCAATTAGATGCAAATTCTTTAAAACAAAATGTCACAGAGAAGTTAAAAAGAGCTGTTTCAATTTCAAAGTGTTGTATAAACAAACATATACTGTTGTATAACAACAGTAATGAGAATTTAGGATTTTGGACTATGATCGTTTTACCAGTGACCCTTCAAATATAATTGCTGATAATATTTAAGCAATTAAGTTTGAAAAAAAGAAAAAAAAAAAAGATGCATTGACAACATAAAAACTCCGGTTTTAAAAAGCATAGATAAGAGAAAGCTAATCAAATCATATCAGTTTTACTGTCGGAAAAATGCCCTGCCCATCCAGAAATTTTGAAATCTGTAGCTTTCGGATGCATCTTTTACCTCCTATTACCATAGCAATATCATGCCGAAAGTAATGCCTTTGGATTAAAGTGTCTTGAAGTCATTAAAAAACGATAAACAAATAAATAATTTTTAAAGATATTTGAAGATTATTGTGGTTCTAGTGCCTCTGTAATTGTGGACTTTTGGAATGCTTTAGAGATGACTGCGTTTATATTATAAGTGAAGCTTTGGGACCTTTGACTCATCAAACAGACTCTGATCGAGCCTTTTAAGTCTGACATTATAATCTAAATCTGAGAGACCACATATACCAACCTAAGAACCGTCTTTTGAAATCTTTCTAATAAGATAGTTCTTTTTAGATAAGGAGGTCAAAGACAGGTGCACTCCAGGTGAAATTGCAGCAAACTTCATTATTAATGGCAGAAGAACTTCCTTACACTTATTCGAAAGAGATACAGGAACAATAAGGATAATCCCCCCTTTATTTCAGATGAAAAGAAATTTCAACTGTTAAAACAGAAAGAAGAAATCAAACGCAAGATTTTCTACACTTTTTAAATCACAACCAAGACTCTCAAATAAGCCACATATAGCTCAAAATATAAAGAGCATGTAGGTTTTGGTATTGCAAATAATGAAAAACATATCCATAGAACTTGAATACTATCAAGGCCATCAAAAATGCTAATAGCAGACAGTGTCAGTGTAGCTAGGAACTGATTAGAGCACTTGAAAAAGAAAAAAAAAATCACTTGTGGTACCTAGTCCTTCTGAAATTAAAGGAAAAGCTGATGAATTAAAAAAGGAAGCCGTCAAAGAGGGAAGCATATCAAGTATGTCATACATAACATGGAAAGAAATTAGCCATTTTATATAAAGAGAAAAAGAGAATGAGTTTTGACACTTTTCTAAACATTCTAAGTATTTTAAAATTTTCAAGTAGTTGGATAGTTCGAAACATAAAAGAGTCTTTTTGCAGAAGAGAAAGAGATTTTTAAAGAGAATTATTTGCAATAGTAACCAGGTAACCATACAAAAGACAAACGGAATAACTTGAAAGTCCGAAGAAACTCCTAACTGTAGTATTTGCGGTGTACCTGAATCTGTATTGACCATATTCTGCATTTTTGTGTTGGTACGTATGAATAAAAGGAAAAACTTTTGGATTTGATTCACAATGGCAATTCGGCGTTGTCATGCGATTCTTTAATAGATCAAACCATGGCTGATTCAGGAGTCTGTTCGGCAGGGGCGGCGCCAGCTGGGGGGGGGGACAATTGCCCCCCCCCCCTGTCGAATATGCCTTGCCCCCTATCGGGGAGAAAATTTTCTTTCGTCGGGAAATCTTATTTGTTCTTATGAGATAAATTACGAAAGGAGTTTGTTACTTTTCTCAGAAGAACATCTTCTCTGTCAATTTGTCAACATAAATCGACGCAAAAGGCAAAAACGAAGTGAGTTTTTTTTTAATTTTGGTAGCTCTCCATATATACATTGAGGGCTGGTTTGAAAAACATAGTAAGTTCCAGCTCTCTTCATCCCTTTTTCTCTATACCTTACCCTCGTTTCCTTTTCCTCTATACCGGACATCAGAGACACTATCTCGGTTTGGTTTTAGGTTTTTATATTTTCTTAAATCGGAATGGAAGGAGTTTCCGTTGATACTGGCAGACTAAATTTTTCGTGTCTGAGCACAGTGCTATAATATATTATGGTGAAGAATTACGGTTATATTCATCAAAGGTGAGAAGTTATTTAGTTATTGCTTCATTGAAAAGAAAAAGGGTTTAGCTTTGTTTTTCCACCCCTCTCCCCCGGCACATATCAAAATTCATACATTGCTCTAAAATGCATATGCTTCGTTATAAAGATTGCTATCATTTCGTACTTCTTCTACTGACATTTAATGATAATAGGATGCAACCTCTGCTGTCGATACAAAAAAATAGTTTAAAGTATAACAGTTATGCCAATTTAATTAAATAAAATACGATGATTAGTATCTATAACGCTTCATCATTAAAAATGCAATAAAATCAAATGCCACGGTTTAAATCAAAACCCTTCGTATAAATGATAGGGCGTATAAGTGATGGGTTACTGTAATGCCATTGGTAAGAAGCGTTCTAAAAGCGAAAATGCATTGGTGTAAAGTTTAAATTATAAAAATGTTATAATGTGTACAAAAAATAAGTTTTCTTGTATTAACATTTACAAAAAGTATAAAACTGAGCAATTAGTCAGGGCATATCATAATACTAATTTGAAAACAAAAAATGAAAAATCGCATTGCGTTGAGTACTATGTTTATCGTTTTAAAAAGTCTTACAAATTTTAAGTTACATCAGAGAAGATAAATCATTTATAATATTATTATCCGGTGCTAAATGGATAACATTCTATAAAGGGAAATTTATTTTGCACTGCCTGGCCATCGGTTCTTTAGTGCAACACTGTAGTGATAATTGTATTAATAATAATAAATTGTAGCGTTTTTTCTACTACTGCGTTCAATAATTTACGCAAACAACTATAAATCGCGAAGTTTTGTACGAAATGCTGTCGAATTACGGGAAGGGGAGGGGGGGGGGGGCGTAAAGATGAGGTAGTAGCTAAATAAGTTTTGAAATTGTCAGATTTCTAGGTGATGCAGACTTTGCTTTGAAGAATAAGGAGATCAAATGCTTGTTGTGATAACTTGTCCAACCCTCATTGAGTTGCCAGATAGATGGAAGTTTTCCTAATTATCTATTATTAAATGTACAAATGCAAGGCAGAATAATCTTAAAAACCTTCAAAAAGACAGCTTTCTCCTAAAAGAAATTTTGCTCCGCTGAACATTGTATGAAGTAAACTTACTACGCGGATTGTGATAGAAAGACGTACTCTCAACACCCAGCAATCCAATGTATTATAAGGCTTTTTTATTTTATTTATGTTCTATTTTTAAGTAACTTTTGGGCACACTGTTTAATTAAAAGATTAAGCTTCAATTTCTTTACTTTTGCCGTTTACGACGTTTTGCCGAACGACGTGATGCAGAACATGGGTGGAATAACGGAAATAAGCTTCTATAACAATTAACTGCACTAAATAGCTAGCCATCGTATCACCAAATTTGATTTTCCAAGAGCATAAAATCAAAAACGGACAATATTGTATTAAATCTGAAAATTTGAATCTAGCTAGAAACAATGCTTGAATTATCTGCTATGTGGTCTCCAAACATAAAAACATAATTTTCTTTTCCCTTTAAAAAATGCTTTCCAATTATTCACACATCACATGATGTTACATACTAAACATCTGTTAAAAGTTGCTCCTACTTATTAATTAATCTTGAATCTATGATTTCGAATAGATAAATTAGGATTCTTCTCTGCTAATACTATATTTAACGGAGACTGAATGAATTTAGTGTTCGTTTTAGAAAATTCTCTTTATTCAAACTCTTATTTTAATAACAGTTTTAGGTAACTAATTTTTCAAACAGTAAGTTTCACATTCATTATTTATTGATTTCAACATACGAATTATAATAAGTAACATTTCTAATCAACTATCGCAAATTTATGTAAAAATTATCAATTTCTCGTGAAACACTAAGTACAAACAAAGGTACAGGAGCTAAGTTAGATCTCCCTCTGGATTAAGAAAAGGGATCATGAAAATCGGCTCATCTAGTGAAAAGTTGTAAATGTGCAAAACGGAAAGAAAACAAAAAAAAAAAAAAAAAGTATTCTTAAACGAACTGATAAGTTTTATTTTAAATTTATTTCTTATCTTTATTGGAAAAGTGCGCGAAAATACAAAATCCATGCAAATTTTGTCAAAGATGAAAATTATTACTTTTTAGCTGTGTCTCATAAAAACTATGTTAAGGGGGAAAACGGTACATTTTCAAATTATAGCCCCGTTGGACAAGCTAGCCCCCCCCCCCCCCCCCGACGGTCATTACCTAGCGCCACTACTGCTGTTCGATGTGCTGTAGAATTTCTTCCAGTTAGGTTATTCTCCATTCTGAATTGAAGAAATCCTGTTAGAACAATAAAGCAAAGTCAAGACGGGAAATCATCGCAGTCCTCAGAGGAAAAATTTCAAAGTTTTAAGATTCGATTTTCTATTCAAATGTCAAAATGTAACAAAAAACTAAGTAGTTGAAATAAAATAAAATATTGTGCTTGAAAAATATTAGTGGAAGTTCTTTTTGACAGAAAAATAATGTTTTAGTATCAGAAATTTCTACAAAGTAGTACTTTCTATTATTTTAGTTCTACTTTAGCTGAAACGTTCAACTTTTCTGAGCTCGGATTGGATACGCCTCCAAGAAATCATCCAATAGCTGAAACAAGTCTGATTAACTTTTGAGGTTGAAAAAAAGGAATATTTTCCGCATGGTCAAATACTTTCTTACTGGAATAAGTAGTTCATCTGGAAGAAGCCATCGTTGATCGGAGTACCTCCCAACTCTTTAGGACCGCCTAAATTGTACCAACTTTGAAAGCTTTCAAATGGTGGCGCCATCTCTTAGCAAGAAAGCGTCACAACATTATTTACACTTTTCAATTACCTTTGTTATTGTTTTGCTGTACGCACAGAGATACAGATTTAAAGTAGATTGCCGATTGAACGATTGAAAAAAAAAAAAAACAGTTCGATCTTAAAAGTAGGAAACACCAGTCTCATATCTCGGTTATATTCTGTGAATGTATAAAAATCAAAATATGTTTCGCAGCTTCTGCTAATTTTTGCATTCGAAATAATTTTGAAAGACAGAAAATTATTGAAACCTAAATGTTTTAAAGTTTGATAAAAGTAAAAACTTTACAGGATCACCAATTCCAAATAAATTAAAAAGAGAGGGAGGATTACTTTAAATATTATTGCATTAAAAGGTGAGCGTAGTTATTCGAATTATCGTTTGATTTGAGCTATGATTATGAAACCATTTCAGCTCTAAAAGTTAACAAAAATATCTCTCTAGCGTCTCTAACATCTTGATTTAAAATTTTAAAACATTCAATAAATAAAATTCAATGAAATAATAAAAAAATAAGTAAGTAAAAATACTTAAAACAATTAATAAATAAAATAATACGAAAAAATTGCTTACGAAAATCATCGAATCGCAGTTCTAAACGAAACTTTTGAAACTACTTATTTTTTTCAGACATATTAATTATTATTCACACACACACACGACGCCCATACATATACATATTCTGTATAAATTAATACAATTTTTGTAGCACAAATTTTCGCTCATTTATTAGTTTACTTAATGACAACAGAAATCGATTCAATAGATTGAATAATAAAAGCCATAATAAGTTTATCACAGTTTTAATTTGGATTTTCAATAGAAATATCCGAAAATGTAAAAATAAATACAGCTGTAAATAAGAAAACTGAGATACTTATGTAACTAACATAATAAATATTAGATTAAGATTTCCTACGTTTTTTTCTATTTTTCAGACAAAGAGCTCTGTCCCAAAATGACGTCCTATCTGAACCAGAGTAATAAATACAAGATCATCAGACCAGGATAAGATCCAGATGGCTTCATACTATTCATTCTTCATATTCAGCTAAAATAGCACATAAAACTACAAAGCAAATAAGCAAACTCATGTTCATTTAATTTATTATTATTTTTTACTATATCTTAAACAAGACAAAATGATTTAAAAAAAGCATAATTGTGTGAATTTTAGTCTTGCTATTACACTGGTGGACAAAATTTACGGATGGATGTGATTTCGTGAGATTTTATTTAGAAATCTGGCCGAAGCAACACGTCCAAATTTGTATGAATGCGAGAAATTCCATTTTGTAAAATGTATGCAAATTTTGTATTTCTGGTTGTATCTGCGGTGCTTCAGGCAAACGCCGACTAAAGTGGGTTCCTTTTAAATGCGAAATTCGAGGAAGATGAGTGAAGTTGGAAGATTGAAATCATAAACATATCTTACAGGCATTATTTAGAGAATTTCACTCGTAGAAGAATAATCAGAAAAGTATGGAGGAGTGAGACAAACAATAGAGTTCAACACAGTGTACAGAACATTTCAAGACTATGGGAAGTATTTTAAATGTGAAAAATGTATAGTATACACACTGGAAAGGTCACCCTTACAATTCCCCAATTGAATGGGTGTGCTCTTATTTCAGCAAAAAGGAACTGATGCAGCACATCTGGTCAACCGGCAAACCAACATAGTGCTGCCACAGAAACTCAAATAACCTGGAAAACTGTTATTGTGAAAAGGTGCATTATACGCCGAAAGACCTGTTGTGTGTGTCCCACTCTCTAGATGTTACGCAGTACTTTGCTTGCAACAGTGACGTTTTTGTCTCGATTGGTCTGATGATGACAGGTCTACTTTGACTTTTTCAGATGTGAACAAATTAACGTGTAATTTTATTATTATTGTTTTCTTGCACAAAGTTAAATTATTTTTATCGTCTGCTTGTTGGCATGAACTGATGCCTTGCGTGGCTGCCCGTGATTATAGTCGGGAGAATATTCTTGAAAAAGGTCGATCTGTGACTAACTATCATGATCTAAACTGGTATCATAAGATTTTTCTCCCACATTCTCGAATTTTCGAGGTTCTGCAGGCAATAGGTTTGGCTTTATGAATAGTGATATCATGGTACACAGGCCGTAAAAATTATCTTGAGGCCGGAAAATATCCATCGTATAGCTTATTCGGTACGATCCCCTGACCTGAAAATTACCCTAACCATTAAAAAAAAGTAAAATAATTTTTTTTTCCTTTTTTATCCGAAGATTATAGTCAGCAACTGAAGAGTTTGCGAAAACGTGTTAAAATTCTAATGCGAAAGAGAATGGGATATCACAGGACTCTCTCCACCCCACGGTTCATGACTAGATATCTCATCCATTTAACACGTAAATCTGGGACTGCCCAACCGCAGGTTGGTTCATCTCCACGAGAAATAAAACACACTGAAATAGGAAATATAAATACATAAATGAATAAAATATTCATGTATTTATTTTGTACTCCCAGAAATTTAAATTTTCCGTAATGCATAGATACTCATCGATTGAAACAGAAATGAAGTAATGAATTCACTGGCTGATTGTAATGCTCATGTGCATTGCCAATTTTTATTTAGAAGTAAATAGCTGCTGGGGGGCTCTTAAGCGCTGAAGAACAAAATCGATTAACTCTTTGCGCTCTTTTTTTGAGCTCTTTTGGCCTGATGAAAGGGCAACATTGCAGCCTTCAAATAGCTATTTACTGTAATTTGCTAACGTTTTGTTCTTTTTTTACATTGGTTATTCATTTTATTCATCCTAACGCATTGTAGCGGCAAATAACGTAATTTGTCATCTAAAATGTAAAATATAAACCTAATTATAAAGAAGAGAAAAACCCAGCTTATTTAGAGATGAAGTGTTCAAAAGTAGCTCACCAAAACGTAAGAAAACCATTCCTCATTCCCGGAAAATTATTTATTTCTTTTTCTACATAGTAGGCAACATAGTATCAAACAATTTATAATGTAATTTTTTAATGGTTTCTCTTGGAGAGAAAAAATTAAACTAGGGGCTTTTGTTGCTATTCTCTTTTAAATTTTGTGACTTTCAAGGGGTGACTATTGACGTGCTCATTAATGCTTGAATTTTCTAAAGAAAAATAAGGAGAGTAAGAAAACCAGTCAAAAGCTCTTTGAAGCTGCAATATAAACCTTATTCTGGATTCGATCGGTAAATATTAATAGTGTCAAAAATGGTGTCATGTTTTAGAGAGTTTCAGTGCGGCTAAGCAAAGGTATCAAGCATATGTCAACCCATCGACATACTGTTTATATAAAGGTATCGTTATTTAAAAAGCAGTAACTCCCCGACTAGTTGTTAAATAAAATTATGTTTCTTTTGAACTAATGTACTTGAGTTTTTTTAGTATTAAAAATTCATTACTGTAGATGCCTCTTTAAAACCAACTACACCAGGGCCTCCCTAACTTAAGACCCCTTTTTTGCGGACCCCGTGATTTGCTGATGATGTTTTCGCCGACTCAAAGAAATTTACACGTTCTTTTCGAGACCTAATTTCTGGCTCAATAACCTCAGTGACAGTACGCTATAATAAATATTGGTAAAAAATGTGCCGCCGTTAATTTTAATGAATGGTGTTACGCATTTATATAGATGAACATTTTTATTAGGATATAAAATTAAAGAATTAAATTTACAAAAATAGCAGAAAAAAATAATGAAAAAAGTTACAAATAATAGCACATTAAACTTATATAAGCAATTCTTGATCAATATTGGTCAAAATAGATCTTTTTATAATGCTTTCTGTGCTTATTTACTGTTTAGCTTTACTTATTTTTACGTACATTTGCAGTTGAACAAAGATAAAAACTTTTTTCTACTAAGAATTGTTTGATTATGTCCCTAGTTAATTGTATCAAAACTGTTTCGTGGAAAGCCGATAATTTTTGAGCGACCGCGAGGGGTCTGCGGGCCACAGCTTATGAAATTATGAGCTATACTGTAGCCATCTAAATTTCTATTCAATTAGATTAATCTTGAATTTTATTTTTGTGATTCCTTTACCATCGATTAAGCAGTTTATTGTTATTTCTGATGAAGTATAGCTTTTTAGTGGGAGAGTTATATGATTTTATCTCTGTTTCCGTCGACTTTTCTCCACCAGACCCCTATCTGTTAGCCGAGGCCTTAGGATTGCTTACGCACGGGGAGAGGTAGTGGGGTCTACGGATTTTACATACACATATCCCCAAGTATACATGGTGGTCTTCAGTGGGTATCGAACGCGCGACCTTCCAAGTGGAAGTTCGACGTGCTATCCACTGGGCTACCACGGCCCTGTTTCCGTCGACTAGTTTGTATTTCGAGACAAAAATGATTACTGAAGTTAACAAACCTTTGCATATTTTTTTCTATATATTTGATTAGCGAGTTACCGCGAATTAGGAAGTGATGATATTTTATCAATGGTTCTTTGTTTCACTTGAACTGTCTACATAAGTGATTCTGTGAACATAAAAAAAAAAAAAAAGTTACACGGATGCAAGAAATGTGTTACAGCCACAGCGTTTTCTTATCAACTGAAACCAGAATAGCCTGCAGGAACATTCTATGATTCAAGTGCTCCAATATAAAGGGAATACGAGTATAACGTTTTATCATAAAGAGTTAGGAGTGTTCAGAATATTGACAATTTCGGACTACAATGACTTAAAAGGGTTCTACAAGATTTAGCACCAGATTTATTCTTTGTGCCTAGCTTTTGTTTCAAACATAGTGTTTTAAATCTTACGCATGACTCATAAAATCCCTAAACGTGGAATGCAGGAATCAAATTTTACACAAAGATATATTTAGTGCCTGAGCAAAGGATTGGATCCCTGATCTGGTTTTCATTTGTGTCCAGAGGTTGATCTAATAATCATTTACGAGAAAGTGCTATTCCTAGGAATATACCTTCTCAATTACAGTAAAACCTCTCAATAAGGGAAACTAAGAGGACTGGAAACTTTGTCCCTGAAATAGAGGTGTCCCTTCCTCGGATGTTCATAAACTGATGAACATACATATAGTGTATTAATTAAGTTTAACTTTTGAATACTAAACATGTGTTACCATTTATGCTGAAATACTGAAAATGACTCATTCATACAAAATATGAGTCGAAATTATTGAAATTTAAAATTTTTTCATTGAAAAACTAAAATTTTTTTTTTTTAGCATAAATGTATTGGCAAAGTTTTTTAAGTTACAGTAATTTATTTGAAGTAATCTATTAGATGGGTTTGTTTTAAAGTACGTAGTTTGGGCAATACAGTATAAATTACGTTTAGTGTACTTTTTCCAATACTTGCATAAAAACTTGTTGGTATTGGGTATTGTTTGTCAATGCTGAAAACACATGTATTCCATAGTACAAAAGAGGGAAAAGCCTTTACAAGTAGGTTTTGGCAAGCACTTTAAAATACACTCGTTTCTTTATTCACGCTTCTAGGACTCATACCAACTTTCAGAAGTTAATTTTTAGAATAAAAAAAAGAACTTCCAGTAAATTTTTCTTATCTACATAACTTAAATTTTGAAATTTTTTTTCGAAGTATGTCCCTTAAATAGAGTGTCCCTTATTCAGAGGTAAATACATTGCAGTCCCTATTGAACGGGACTGGACTGGGACCAGAAAAAGTGTCCCTTAAAGCTTAAAGGAGATACCACTGTATAAAGTTAGCATTGTCAGTTAGGTCATGCATTAAACAACGTTCGTTTTCTACATTAAGAATTTTTTACAAATTCGATTTCCGACGAACGGGATCTCTAACTCAAAGTAATGCATGGAATCGAACGAAATTTGGTACACTTATGTGTCTTGATGGGAAGTAGTGCCGATTTCTTTTGCCGTGAATCCAATGAAGCGGGGTGGTGTAATAGAACATTTTTTTTGTTAAAAGGAGTCATCTCTCAAGAAGTAATAGAAGAACTAAAACAAAAAATGGTATAAAATATGCTGATTAATTTTTGGCGTCATTCGCTCTTAGGAGTGGATCAATTTAAAGTTTTTTCTCCCAAAGCCTATACTTTAAGAAATCATTCAAGGATTCAACTAAAAATCGGCTTGCAGGTAAGCCTGGTAAGATGGGAATAGGTGCTGTTTGATTTGTCGCGCCATTTGCTCCTTGGTGGGTGGGTCAATCGAATGCTTTTCTGATAAATGCTGACTCTTATATCTTAAGAAGTAAAGCAAGGATTCAAATGAAAATTGGTACACCGGTGCACCTCAATGGGAACACGTTCTAATTCAGTTTAAGCCCGAACCGCTCCAAAGGGGTGACGCAATCACGGAATCTAACGCTTTCCTTCATATACTTATGTCTCAAGAACTAATGAAGGGTTCAAATTTAAGATTGGTGTACAAATATACTTCTCTATGGGAACAGGTTTTGATGCCAATAAGGGAGGTGACACTTTTTCGCAGTCGAGCTTTTTCCTTGCTATGCATATATCTCAAGAATTAATGAAGGGATTTAATCAGAAATTTGTATATAGTAGTACCTCAGTGGGAAGAGGCACTGAGAATGTTTTAGCGCCAATAGCTCCAAGGCAGTGACCCTCTTTGATAATTTTAAAAATAGTATTCATATGAAAGACATAAAAGAAAGTTTCGTGATGGCTACAACATACTAGTTTTTCCTGCTTCTATTATTTTCACTTGTTTTGCTTCATAAAAATATCTAATTTGTAACTGTGGTAACGGGGGTCAAATATTCCGCTATAGGAAGCATAGTGCAGGCTGAGATCAAATGCCTTGGATCAAATAAATCATAATAATCTCGATTGTAACAATATTAATGTTACAGCAATTAAAGTTAGACTATTGTCGTTTTAAATCCATTCTCAAGTTGGTCATATGCTACTTAAATCGAAATTCTCGATGTTGCACGTATCCTACTTCGTAATCCGATCCGATCTGAATGAAATAAATCATTCCGAAATACTCGACGGATATGTTATGTCCGTGATAGATAGCCTATTATCGTTTGAAATGTGGAATGGACGGAAATTTCAGTGAGCGAGTGAGGTTATTATAGAAGAATTTATTCATTTATGGCTTTTCCCGAATTCCAGTCCGTGTCCCCGGAGAGGCGCTCTGCACAGTTGCAGAAACAACTGACTATTCCCTGCCGGCGAAATATTTTATTTCAGTTCACCACCCCTGCCAGTAAGAAGTAATGGTTCTCGTAATGGGCTTTGAGAAACGATTACTCACCCCTAACACGTTTTTCGAGTGGGATCCATCAATCGCATTACATAACATTCATTGGATTAATTCGCAAAGATCACTGGCGCTAACAGCATTAGAAGCTGACGAAAGGGCAATTCATATTTCTGTATGATGAAAGTTAATGGAAGATAATATGAGCGAGAACACAGCATCGCACGGTAGCATTCACGAACAAAGAAAGAATTCATTTACAAAAATTGAAGCCATCAGCTATTGTTTCCCAAAGCGTTTTAGGGTTATTAGAATTGTTGATGCGTTTTCATCGCTTGGCGATATACAGCGCCATTAATGTTGAAGAAGAAACGTACGTGTCTGGGGTGTAAAGCCAACTAAAGTTTGAAATTGCCTTTCAGGTGGTAATGGGGGAGCATGTCATTGCAAGTTCAGTTGTTAGACCCGAAACATTTATCACCTCCGTAGAGCGAACGCGAATTTGCTTAATTACTTAGCTACCCTCTTATTACTGGGGCCATTTGGATACAAAGCCCGCGGCCTGCTTCCAACAATTCGTTCACAATCGGACGTGAAAAAGAAATTGTTATTTATACATAATGTTACTGCATGTCCATTGAACATTGTAATTGCATTGTTGTCAATTCCTCGTATTGGTATCAACACATTTTTTGCATATTTTATAACAGAAAACGAATGGTTACAATACTAGCAATCTCACACACCATTTAAATGTATATTTTAACCTAAAAATTCGGATATAATGATAGGTCTATTCCGAAACTCAGAAAAGTCCAAGAAAATAGCCGAGCAGCAAACAAATGTAATTATTTTAAACAACCACCAAACTATATTTGGGTCAGTTGAGGTAATTGTAAACGCTTTTTCGCTGTTTTAACTTTAGGAAATTCCTTACCTCTTGAATGAATTGAGAGATAAAATTAAATACTCTTTGTGAGTAAACAATAATTTTGATTTTATGACTATTTGTTAGCGAATCAATTCTGGATTTGCATTTGCCACAGTGTGTTTAATTTACCCCAGAGTCTCTGGGGTAAATGTAAAGAGGGATTTATCTTATGAGGTTGATGCAAATAGAAAACCGTGGCATGTGCAGTCTGCTTAGAAGCTTAAGAAGTTCTGGAGCAATGGTCCTCAATCTGCGGTCCACGGGCTGTACGTGGTTCGCCGAGTTATTTTCGAGTCCGCTGAGATCATTTAATGAGAAAAATATCTTGCAAAAAATCAAGTAATGCGGAAATTTATGTAAAATGTGGCCCGCAGTGGATCAGTCAATTGAACTCGGATCCTAGAGAACACTGAAAGTGAAGCAGCACTCTCCGTGGTCAATGCTTGGGAGGGTGACCGGGTGAC
This sequence comes from Octonoba sinensis, assembly GCA_038502835.1. NCBI lineage: Eukaryota > Metazoa > Arthropoda > Arachnida > Araneae > Uloboridae > Octonoba > Octonoba sinensis. Next base: position 149,090,749 of record CM076598.1, read on the forward strand.
CACGTTTCGCTACTGATTACTCTGGGACCGTGTACGCTAATCGGATCTGGTGCACGTAAAATCCGTCGCGGCTCCGAATGTCCTCCAGGTTTGAAATAATACCTCTGGGGGTGGTGCCAACATAGGAGACTATCTCTCATCTGTGAGCTGGTTCAAAATAAAGAGGCCCTCTGAGACGAGTCGTACTTCCACTCTAGCGGAGATCATTAATAAACGGAAAGCACTCCGACGTCCACCTAATTTCCTGGTCACCTTTCGAGGGGGGACTTTGATTCATAAGTGGCATTAGGAACAACAACAAAATTTATGTTAAACAGACACAAAACATAATTTACATCAACATATTCATTGTGTTCCCAAAAGATTGGAAATACGATAAATAAGTGTTTACTATTACACCAGAGTACAAAATATATGGGGTAACTGTGAACGCCTAATTTGCACATGAAAAATAACTGGGAGGATGAAACGGGGAGGATAACTAAATGGGCTTGTTAGCAACATTCCATATGCTAAATAAAACTGGTTGAAACTGCTTATTTTGCGTTTGTAGATGAGATGCAGAGAAAAATGTAAGATCGGGCAGTTCATAAATGATGTCACGCTTTTTCCCCATATATTTGATCCCCCTTCCCCCCCTTGTCACAATATGTCACACTTCAGCGGACCCTCCTCCCCCCTTTGTCACATGTCATGCTATGTTGCATAATGCACAATTTCACACTTCTTGTTACCCCCTCCCCTCCCCTTGTCACACTTTGTCACAATTTCACGCACCCCCACCCCCCTCGAAGCGTGGCATCATTTATGAATGATCCTATCACTAAATTTTGTTACACAACTTTTTCACCGTGTCATTTTCTAAAAATTGTGACACCTCCACAGTTGTTTCGGAAACATACGAAATTCCTTCAATGCCCCCCCCCCCTTCCAAATAAAATAAACCACGCTTACCTAAAATTTCCGAGTAAAAATACCAAATACGTGTAACGTGTTCAACTGATCAGTCCATTCCAAATCGTCGTCCCTAAAGGGAAATCTAAAATCAAGTTCGAAAAATTCATTGCCGTTATCGTACCAGGTCGACCAGTCATGCTGTTAGCCAAGCTTCAAATAAAGTTCGTCACGTGCAACGTGCTTTAGAAAAGTACTATTGTCATACGGGTAACAGTTAATTGGTTTAAAAAAAAGTGAAGTGTGCTTCGAAGGAGATATTTGAAAAATAATAGTTTTAAAATGGTAGGAGGAAAATCGTTATTTAAAAGTTTCTTTTTAAGCAGAACAATTTCGCTATCAAATGCAGGCTTGGTGTTTCAAATTCATTTAATCCTAATCGCTTGGGAAATAATAACTCCAATCAGCACTTTTTTACTGATGCAGAAGGGAAAATATTGAAGGCTGTTGACGGTGAAATTAAATTCACGGCGTTTATCGTAGATGGAGGTTAAACATTCTTTCCCAATTTCTATTTTGATGTCCAGGAAGTTGTCAACAAGATTATTGTGGCTTGTTTTTTTAAGTGTGAGCCAAGTAGGGTAAATAGTTTTGCTGAGTTAAAGAAAATTTTGGTGGTTGATACAAAGGAGGTCATCGATATATAGGCAGAAAAAAGGTGTAAAGGAATTATTTAAACATAGTTATCTTTCAAAGCATAATAAAAACAAATTGTCTAATGTGAAGCTAAAATTAGTGCCCATTGCAATTCCATTGACTTGTAGGAAACAGAAGTTACCATTTTTTAAAAAAAATATTGTGTATACAGAATTCAGAGAGTTTTGAAAAAAAGATTTTATCCAAGTTAAATGAAGGGTTTATTTCATCAAAAAGTTCATTAAGTGGAATATTTGTAAAAAGGTTTTCAAAATCGTAAGTTTCAAGATGATGTATATCAAAAATAAAAATATTGAGTAGGTTGATAACTTCAATGCTGTTATCAATGATCCAAAACCACTTATTGTTTAAGTTTTTTAGGTAATTAAAATTATTTTCAAAAGAATTTCAAGTTGGACTGCCAGGTTTTCCCCAATGATGTTGGTAGCTGTGAAATGAAACGAAAAGATATTGGATTTTAATGAAATTTGGGAATGGCGTAAAGTTAAGGCAGGTAACCTGAGTTGGGTTTGGGAAGTTGAAAAAGTTTATAAGCTGCTTTAAATTTATTGATAGTAGTTTTTTCAGTAAGTGGTGAGGTTACATATGTAGTGGTGTTTTCTACTTCTTTTCTGATAATATTGGCATAAAGTTTTTTGCAGCATATTGAAAAATTGTTGCTCGCTTTGTCGACGACTGTGAAAACAAACGAATTTTTTAAAATGTTCAAATCATCCAAACCATCTGAGGAAATTTTTAAGTAGATATCCTGTTTTTTGTTATACAATTTGAAGAGGTCATATTTAATATGAGCGAGATAGAGATGTCTGTATTCTAAAAAGGCACAGAGAGGTGTACTTTACTGGCAGGATAAAAAACAATCAAGTTCATTTGCAAGTAGTTATATGCTTGGTTTTTGTTAATGATTGGGTCTAAATTTGGTGCCATAGCTTAAGAGATGTTTGAGAGTAGCATAGTAACATTCTGAAATATATATATATATATATATATATATACATATTTGTGTGTGTGTGCGTATATGTGTTAATGACAATGTTCTTTTAGTTGTAACCATACTCGAATATTTACAACATATTTCCTGTACTTATATATGCAAGATTTATTACTTGTCTTAATAAATACTAGTTTAATACAGCTCTGTTTTTTATTTCCAAATTATCTAGTCAAAAAATATTTTTCGTTTATTCATGTTTATGATATATGCTGCTCCGTTGCGTATATATGTTTGGAGTTCAGTCGTAAGTTGTGAGAGAAACGAATTGAAATAAATTGCAAAAAATACATTATTACGTGTGTTTCGGAATTGTAATTCATACTTTTGTTAATGCAAGAAAAAAAAAGAAAACTGCTGGTCTAGGACTTTTTTTTCATAGAGGAAAAAGACTTCATAAAGTGTAAACGCAACAAGGTATTTTATTATTTTAGCAATGCAATTACAAAAGTTTCGAGCGTCATCATCTTTAAAAACAGGGCAAACAGACTTTTAGTTTAATTAAAACATTTTTAAATGACAAAATAACATACAATGAACAAATTTCACAGGTTGCGTTTCAAAAATGAAATAAAACATCTAAATGACTAAATAAGATAAAGTTAAGTAAATAATAATAAAAATAATAATAATAAATAAACCAAATAATAGTTCCTTATGTCCATATTTTGGTTAAAATGGTTGCCGTAGTTGCGTTCACTTAAAATATTCCATTTAATCACTTTTTTTTGTTGTCAGTTGGCAGCAGCCCTGTGATGTTGGAGTTCATATTGTACAGTTAGTACTTTGGAACGTACAAATGTTCTTTTCTTCTTTCCTCCTCTCTTATGACCAGGTGCAATAATATTGAAAAATGTCCTAAAAAATAAATTAAAAAAAAACTATTTTAAAACTCCATAAACTTTATTTACTAGAAAACAAATAACAAATTCTACATTATACGCCCTATTGTTTGCGCTACCAGTGGCGTACATAGACTTAGGAGCGCCTCCCCGAAAGATTTATAAGTGCGTCCTATCTTCGGCCTATTACAAAAAAAGTACTACGGTGAAGATGTATTCGTGTATTTATAACCATTAATTTTATTTAAGATAATTAAAATCCTATTTATTATTAAAAAGGCAGATTTTCGAAAAGGTAACGAATTGAAGCATTGCGTGCACTTACCAGCTTGGAATGAAATTTATCTTAATAATTCGAGAAGATAACATACTGTCTTAAAGTAATTACATTCAAAATTTCGTTAGGGGCCTCTGTGTTTTATTCATAAAGTTGAGACACTAGTTAGACAAGAAAATCAATGTTATATTAATCTGAATTGATAGTGTAGCGTCGTCCTGTCTGAAAATTCTGGCAACCTTTTCTTTTTTTTTTTTGGAACAGGAGAGCGGAGTCAAGCGACCGGTGCGGACTGTTTTCGCTGGATGATATAATCTTGTAACAGTAGTTATGTGTACGTCATGTGTTGTGGAGGAAGAACCATATTAAATAATTGACCTCCCGAAGTGCGTCCTGTGTTTCTGGATGTGTTTGTTTATTTTCGGAAATACGGTACAATAGGTATCCTTCTTCGTTTTTTACAATTAAAAATTTTTTGAACAAGTTCGTCGAGGTTTAAATTATGAATCCTGGCGCTTTCTATGCTTAAAACAGCAAGACCACTAAATCTTTCTTCCGTCATCAAACTTCTGAGGTAAGATTACCTTCAGTTTGGATAATGATCTCTCTGCTGATGCTGGTGTTAATGGTAAAGTAGGAAAGATAAAAAAAGCAGTGCATACATCTGGGAGACTTAGATAATAAAACATTGTCCTCGATCATTACTAAATGAGCAACTTCAGCTATATTTGTCAAGTTTCTCTATTTTATTTCACTTGCCAAAATGTTTCGCAAACTAATAAAATTTTGTGATACAATTGAGATTGATACATCGTTTAGGTACTTCTCGCAAAATTTAGTTACTGGTCCCAAAAATTCTTTACCTGTGCATTCTGTTAATGCTTCTGGACTTAAAAGAATTGCACTCTTCCCATTTTTCGTATGACTGTATAATATTAATTTGCAGTTACTTGCGCCCGCGCATAAGTGAGAGATCACCATACTATGGTATGCAGGTACACAGGAGAGAGGAAGAGAGAGGGGGAGAGGATTAATTATTCATTATGTGACGTAATAGCGAAGAATTTCATTCAGAAAGCGTAGGAGTGACATTGCATTAGTAGAAAATAAATGTCAAAAAATATGTATAAAAACATTTACTCATTTATATTGTAACTCGTGGAGTTCTTTTTTTTTGGAGCTTGCGCCCCCCTGCGCCGCGGGGGTTGCGGGGGCGTTATGTACGCCACTGTGCGCTACCAAATGCACTATTCTGAGTTAATTATGTTTAAACTAATGTAGATAATTTTACTCGTTGGGAAATGTAAAACATTTCGCCCCGATTACAACATATAAAACTAGACAATTATTCGAAGAATTCATAGTAATATATATATCTATAAGCTTAATTTTTTTTAAAGGAGAAGAAGAAAAAGCTAGGGACGATTATAAACTAAAAAATAGCAATAAAATAAATTTTTTAAACCAAATATTGAACTACATTTATGTGATTAAACACAATCACACGCATTATTGATAAATAATCCTGCAAAACTTAAAAGTGCTACATTTAATCAACCAATGTTACTTTCAGTTAAAAGTGCTATGTTCAGTTCAGTTGGGAAAAACAAGGAACACGGTACGCTGGAGAAAAATATAAATTTTTGCCGTGTTATTACGTTTAATTTCGAAAGAATGAGGCAAAAACGCATGAAGAAAATAAAAAGCACCACAGGGAAAAAAGAAAGAAAAATATATGAATTTGCATAAAAAATAAAAGTACAGAAAATAAACTTTAAAACGACAAGCTGTGCTTTCTAAAACCTCGTACGGACAATGAATTGCTTAAAAAAAACAATACATTGTTAAAAATAATGGGTTTAAAATGGGCTTTTTTAAGTAATTTTGACTTAAATGAGTAAGTGCCGTTCTTAATTTTAAGCACTTATAAAAAAGGCAAGTGTTATTTTATTTTTATTGCAATAAATTGCAAATTTATACAGCAACTTTACGTTCATAATTAATATAGGGCGTTTTAAGACCATTACTTCTTCAGAACAATAGTATTTGTATCAAAATCAAGGAACTATTTACCACGCGAGACGTCAGAACGAGTTCAGAATTTGAGTAGTCTGTTAGACTCTTCGGAGCAGGAACACAAGATAAATAATGCGTCGCATTCGAATAGCAAGCAGCAAAACAAAGATCTGAATGACGAGTGGATAATTAACGCTCTTCTGGATTCGGGTATGATGAAATTTGGGACGGAAGTACTTTGGCACCCACAGTTGGCAAGTTTGGAAGCTATAAAATCCAACGTTCCCCTGACCGTTCGATGCTTTCTGGCGTTGGATCATATGGCTCTGGGACTGACTTCGTCAGCGGTCTACCGTTCCTAACGAACTCTTCCTTCACACATGTTGTGTCATTTTTGAGTAGAGTTATAAGAAAACCGCTGTGAGTTCTTTTTTTTTTCTTGAGATACCGTTTTTAGCCTACTTTCCCGTAAAAGTAAAAAAAAATAATAATAAAGCATGAAAGAAGGCTTAATGTATCGTGAAAATATCGTTAGAAATCAAGAAAAGTCAAAAATAAGTTAAGTAATTAAATAAAGATTGAAAAATAAAAAATTTGAAAGTAGGGTTTTGAGATGGGGGGAAAAAGTGTGTCGGTCGGTCTGTCGGTCTGTCCCCCCCCCCTAATAACTTTTGAATGAATTGTCCGATTGGAAAAATTCTTTTTGCATTCGAAAGATCTCGGCGAGGACATCTCATTTCCATATTTTACTTTTTGATTTGAACAATTTTTTGTTCAATTTTGAACAGTTCAAAAAATTTTAACATTAGCGCCTATGGGTGAAAATGAAGCAAATTATGTAAACTCTGGGTACAAGATATAAGTTCCCATGAACAAGCTCACTGGAAGAAGTTCTTGGCGTGAAATATTGATTTGAACAATTTTTGTTCATTTTTGAACAGTTCAAAAAATTTTAACATTAGCGTCTATGGGTGAAAATGAAGCAAATTATGTAAACTCTGGGTACAAGATATAAGTTCCCATGAACAAGCTCACTGGAAGAAGTTCTTGGCGTGAAATATTGATTTGAACAGTTCAAAAATAATTAACATACCGCCTACGGGGAAATTTCAATCCTATATAATTTCTGATCTAACGGACCGATTTGCTTGCAACAAACTTTATCGGAAAGCTCTTATGACGTAGAACATGTACAAATAGAAAGTTCATCCAGAACTAACGAGCCTATTTTCCTATGAAATTTTTTGATCGGGATTTTCAAGAATATTTTTTAATTAATGAATGATTAAATGAATAAGCAAAAGAATGAATGAATAAATGCGTGAATAAATACATGAATGACTTAATAAATAATGATTGAATGAATATGTATTAACCGTTGAAAAAGGTATATTTGAAGCAATTAAGAAATAAAGCTAAACGAGAAAGACAGAGAGAGAGAGAGATAGCTAGATTATAAATTTGAATTCGGTGTATACGGGAAAGTAGGCTCGTATAGTTCTAGACGGAGCTTCTTGTTGAGTTAACGGTGCCTCAAAAATGAGATCGTGCTGAAATTCTTAAGAAGTGGTTTACTTTAAAAATAAGAATTGCAGTTTTCAAAGTTAAGTCATTTTAACTCGGAGCTATTGCAAGAACATGATGTGATAAATTAGCCATTTTATCTCAAAAATAAGTGTCCTGAATTGACAGTGTATCTACATATTATTTAAAAAAGACTAGGACAATTGCTAATTGGTCACATCAGGACAGGGGCTAAAATTCAGGGCAGAATACCGGAAATTCCGCCCAAGCTCCCAGATTCCCTCCTTGGAAAAAATTTGGACTGGAGATTCCTACCCACACTCATATTTGGCATAAAATAAGCAATTCTAAAGAGTTTGGGGGAAGTTATGGAGGGGGGGGGGGGAAGGCAACGGAACGGAGATGCAAATTTTTTATAATGATGCATAAATATTGAAATATGGATTGGGGTACGAAGAATCGGATTGGGGTTTAAATCATGTATGTTGTGGCTCTTTGTGATGACCAATGGTGGCCTCTCTGATATGGCGGTCCCTCTGATAGAGTGCACACTATATCCGTTTTCTACTCAGTGAAGGCATGAAGCCGATAGAAATTCATCGACGCATTTTGGCACAGTATGGGGCTATATGTTTATTGCTGACTCAGGTGTGCGAATGGTGTAAGTTGTAAGGAATTCAGCAGCGGCACTAACAGTCTGGCGGACACGCCGAGGCCAGCCAGGCAGGCACATCGTGTTGTCACAACTGAATTGCAGCGGTGCAGGAGATGACTCATCAGGATAGACAGGGCACCATCGCAAATAGGAGTATTTGCATGAAAAATTCAGTCAAAAATATTTTATGCATTGTTTTTGTCATAGTATGGATTAAAACATATTACTCGATCACAATAAGGTGTTTATTTGAAAAAAAAGTGCGGTTTTTCTCAGAAAACAGAGCTATATCGTGGTCATCTTCTATACTTTTCCCGCAATTAAGAGACGACAGGCTCATCGGGGATGATTGATTGATGTGTGATCGAAATCATCATATTTACTGCTTCTTTCTTTGTTGTCTTAATAAGAGTCTGTGCAATATGTCTCTACAGTTTCTGCTGAGATCCATCACTGTTCCATTTCGATAACAGTACCATATTTTACTTTTCTTCCTCTGAACACTTTTCTACAACCTCTGCTATATATATTTTTACAGCTGCAATGCAGCGTAGTCAAGCAGTGTCTAAAAGGGAATTTCAGACGAATTTTCGGTTCCTCATCCGTGTAGCATTTTCTTTAAATACCAGAGTAACAGGTGTAGATATTTTTATTAGGCATTATGTATTACTTCCCATTCTTTTCTAGGAAATTTCCTTTTACAAAGATTGCGAGAGCCTCTTGAAGTGTGTATTTCATATCAACAGTTTGATTATTAACTAACTAACTTACTAACTCCCTGGCATTACAGCCCATGATGGACCATGGCCTCTCTAACAATTTTCTGATTATTAGCAGAAATAATATTTTTTCGAAGTTTTGGTGCTCTTATTAGCGTAGATATTATTTCTTTTATTATTTTGGATGCGTGACTGTTTCCTGTAGTATGCTGACTTATGCAGCTGCATATGTCAACTCCTCGACAGGCACCTGCTCTCGCAGTTCTTTTGTTTTACGACGCTTACTCCAGTCACTTAGTTCTTGGAATGACTTTGATGGTCGCCTTAATAATTGTGCAGGTTTTGCTAACCAGTAAAAGCAACTCCATCGAAGATCTTAGCCATTGTTTATTACTTTTAGTAAAACGTTCATTTTTATAACATGTGGATGCCCATTTACGCCTGAACTCAGTTTTAAAATGTTTCAAAACACGACGTATAATGTGTTTTTTATGATCTGGACACTACGTTAATTCCGCAAGTTTTTCTTCTAATAATACACATTTTGTATTCAATCTCATTGGCGTGGTATTCCTTCAAGATATCGTACAATTCTTTTCTAGTAAAGGACATGACAATTCCAGGAAAGTCTACAAGATATGTAACAAAAAATTACTTAACTTGAAATAATTAAGTCTTTTCACTCACTAACTTTAAACAGATAAAATACAAAATGGCGGATTTGGGCGGAATTTTTTTTCACATCATATAACAGTGAATAGTCTAAATTTTATGTCAATAAAAAATATACCCCGACAAATAAACAAAACTTTATTATCTGAAAATTTTAAGCAGAAATAAACACACAATTTTGACTTCCTTTCATACAGTAAGAAAATTTCAAATGTTAAAGTAAATCAACGGGATTTGTTTTTAAATTAAACTATATACGTTCCCTTTTCCATATTCAAAAGTTTATTTTCCTAAACCACATCATATTCAAGTACAGAAGCAAGAAAAACGAACACTTAGAATGTAAGTGCCAAGAAGAATGATGTGCAATTTCAACAATGATAAAAGTTTTGAAAAGATCGTAATAAGAGCGGTTTTATATTTACTGTAGCAATTTTTCGGTTTTCCTTTGACTCCAATCGTATTATTGTTACAATATTTTTTTTTCAAAACAGCAATGGTAAATATTTGCTAAAGTATTAGTGCAGGGTGCATCTTGCGAAACACCCACAGTTTGATTGTATATATTCCCATCTTTTCTTCAGCATTCTCGTTTTATTCTTTACATTCTTTGACTTTGAATTTCGATGATTTTTAATAATGACTGCTCTAGCAATTCACACTAGAAATCATTATGAAAAGCAGATTATTGCCAGATCTTGCATCATTTTTATTCTACCACGTTTTCTGTGTGAAGGAAATGCAGACTTTGGACTTTAGATGGACTCTTTGGACTCTGGTTAGATAAAAGAGATGTCCAAATATTATTTCTTACGTACGAAGAGTAATAAAAGTATACACATAACCTTGAAAGAAAATTTAAAATTTTGATAATGATACGAATAAAACTGGTATAACCTTCGCGACTCCAAGTAATCCAAAAGCAAGAAAAAAGGGGCTGGTGTGCGCATTTTTTTCAAATTTGAAAAATTAATCATAAATAATGCTTGCAACTTAAGTTGTAATTTTTACACATAAATTAGGCAACTTCCTTCGTTTTAGCCCATTGGTTTAATTAGCAAAAGATTTAAATTTATATATTATTATTTTTTTCGTCTTTATTTGTCCTTTCACATAGAATTCGTCTGAAAAATGCAAATTGGGGAAAATTTCTGAATATTATAGAAAATGTTACTGACCAGTAAGGAATTGCATTCATTTCTTTGAATCAATAAAAAAAAACTCAATTATTCATATTACATATTTTTGATGTGATTCATTCAATGGAGGTTATTGAATGACGGATTTTCTACTGATTTATTTTTCTTTAAAAGAGGAAACTAAAATTTTGCATTAATCAAACCACGTTTCCATCCGATTATGCAACTCAAATACTGCTGCTCCAAAAATGGCAAAGAAATGATTTTTAGAAACCAGCTCAATGACAATGGCGTGGGATAATTAATTTTCGTTCTACTGTTTTGAATAAATTCTTCAAATTCTTGCAGATGTTTTTTCGGGCCGTAAATGTAACGGCAAAAATTGGAGAAAAAATGCGTACCTCGAATACAATGGTGAGTTTTTCAGTAATTTATGACGGTTTTATAGTGCGAAGTTTAATCTTCAAGTTGATTAACATCGCTACATATGATACATTGCTCTCAATCGATCGGACAAAAGATTACTTTCATTAATCTCGTCTATTACCATGTCAACACATTCAAGCTTGCAGGGCTTTGTCCGCCATATTTCTTTTTTATTTTCCCGTGTTCTTTTTCGCTTTATCGTCTGCTATGCGAGCAATTAAAACCCTTTTCGTTTTGGTGTAGGAAACTAAGTGCATCTGGCAACCTTGGGCTTGTACGTATGCAGGGAAATTTATTAAGCCGAGTAAGAAGCCCATTAGTTTAATTAATGTTCTAATTGAGCTCTGCTCAGAATACTGTTTCCTATTTCTACCCCACGACGGACTGAGGGAAAATGAGAAGCTTTGTTTCTCGGGGGAATTTGTTTGCCGGGAATTTCGATTAAGGCCGACAATCGAAATTGGCCGCACCTACATTGGTTTTGTTTGCATTAACGCCGAGTAATTGTGCTGCTGTTTCGCAGATCAATGGAACTCCCTGTTAAGTGGCATGGACAATAATGCAACAACGTGGACGCTACTTCGACCGAGTGTACCACACGCTGCTCAATCGACCACACATCGCAAGCCAATTTTTCTCACGCCGTCGGAAAGGTTTTTCATTATTTGCTGCAATTTTCTTTTCTACGTTTCCAGTTTAGATATGTTTAAATTAAATGTTTTTTTATTCGAAGCTGATACGTGTATTATTTCTGAATCAAAATTAGTAAGTCTCCGTTTCGAACACCGTCTACCTGTTGTACTGTCAAAATTTGATAGTTATAGGATGTGTTCGTTAATAAACGACCTCTGAAAAATGAGAAGACTCATTGAAATTCCGAACTGCAGTGATGGCCCAAAATTGTGGACACTTTTTATTTTATTTTTTAACTTTGTATGCTCATAGAAAATGTTACGTTTCATCAAATGCAAACTGGTATCTATCGTTCTAAAGAGAATTTAATGCCAAATTCAATGAAAAAAATAAAATTCAAATATTTTCAATACAAAAAATAGTTATAGCACTTTAAGCTAAAATAGAAACACAGTTAGGAAGTGGTTTGTAATGTCTAACCTTCCTGGACAATTACTGTCATTTTCCTGGGAGCCAATCACATGTTGGTAATTGGCAGCAGAAGCTGACATCATGTTCACAGCTGAATCAAGTCATTATTCTGCTTTGTTGTGTAGAAGGATGACATTTTCTTACGCAAACAAATTACAAGTAGAATGTTTTGTAAAAATTGCAACATTTAGTCAAGAAGCAAGTGACATCGAATAAAAGAGTACATCGGACACCTAGAAAGAGATGTAAGATTATTGTGTTATGTGAAAGTGGTTTCTATAACCATACAAAGTTTAAAAAACATACGAATTACCAAAAGTGTCCATAATTTTGGCCGCCACTGTATTAAAAGAAAATACCAATGACTCTGAATAAGTAAGGAACATCTTATAATGGAATTCAATGTAGAATGTCACGCAGTGGAGCAGTCGGCAGAAGCTCCGTTCCCGTAGAACACCGAAAGTGAAGCAACATCGACTTAGGTCAGTGTTTGGGAGGGTGACAACCTCTCGCGGCTGATTCCTGTGAGGCCGTGTACGCTAAAGGGAGTTGGTGCACGTTAAATAGGTCGTGGCTCCAATGTCCTCCAAGTGAAACGATTCCTCTGGGGGTGCCAACCCCAGGTGACGGTCTCTCATCTGGGAGCTGGCTCAAAAAATTAGGAGACAACATATAAAGGGGCGGAAGTCGGACTCCTGCCTATAAGGGCCCCGTTAGACTCAGGAGCAGCGCACCCATTCTTCCTCGCTTCGCGCGAGAATACGACAACAACATTCAATATAGAATGCGTATATAAATTCATATTTAAGTACGATAGTGGCATTCACGGGGAGATAGACAGTGACTAATATTTTAAAATTTAAATAAAGTATTTGTCTGAACATGCAGCTAAGGAGTGTTACCTCGAGGAAGTTCCTATTATTTAACATTCAAAATATTTTTAATATTTTAGTTATTTTCTGTGGTAGGGAAAACTTGTACATTTCTTTTTGCCATATGTACCACCTGGAACGGGCTATTTTTATTCTTTAACTGTTGTACAGTGGCACATACAATTCAACATGGAGATTATTTTTATTACTTCTCAGGCGTGTTACCCATTGCTTTCACAATATTTTTTACGGTATAAAAATAAGCTATTAGGCAATCGGATATTTCTTAGAGAGGCATAAATGGGGCCAACTAAATTTTCAAGAGCACACTCTGAATTTATTCCAGTGAAGAATTCCTTAATATATCTCATGAGTGTTACCCACTCATGAGTGTTATACTTGGCAATGATAACTCATGAGAAGGAAGTAACAATCATGATTGAAAACAACCAAATAATAAAAAAATTTGCAGATATAGATATTTTATGAGTTTTAACTCACGCTGACGGTAGCATTTTTATTCAAGGATATTTGTCACTATATATATTTTTATATTTATTTAAAAAAGGACACGCTGACACAAAATTTTAACGTTGGCAGAACTGATTTTTGTGTGTTTTGTTTAAGAAATGTTTTATTCTTAAAGAAAAAAGAGAAAAAAATCCCTTACTTGTAAACCCCCCCCCCCCCGCCAAAAAAAAAAAAAAAAGAATAAAATAACTAAAAATATATAAATAAACATTTGTTATGGTATGACAGTTGTTACTTTTTGAAAATAGAGATAAAGTGATTTGTTTCAAACTATAATCTTCACTTTACTTAAATTAAATGAAAGATATGGTTTCCAGAATTAGAACATATTTTTTCTGTCTACTTTAAAACTGAAATTAATTTTTTATTTGTCCTGCTCAAAACCATCTATTTCTTGATCAGATTCATGAGCGCAGTGATGTTTTATTACATTTTTAATGTTACGTATACGCAACATTAAAAATGTAATAAAACTGCTATAGCAGTTGATGGGGTAAAAAAATTTAAATTTTAGTCTCTCTTTTTATAATTATTGTTTTTTTCTTTCTTTCTTTTTTTTTTTTTTTCCTGTGTGCATTATTACAACAGGATTGTTTGTCCTCTCATTAGTGTTACCATCTCTCATGAGTGTTACTGTAGCAACAAATTAGAATTGTATTAATATATTCGTAAGTTAATAATTAAAAAATTGTTTGCTAATTAAGTTTATCCAGTTACTTCTTATACCTGCGGTAAAAACATTTAATTTTTAATAAAATACATTTGCTATTGAAAGTTATAGCCTTCATTTAAGAAACATAGTAACACTCTTGAGATAGACTGCTAGAAAAATAGTTTTAAAACTTTAAATAAATAAATATTAATACTACTTTTACTTATTATAAAGTATTTAAGATTACCTAAACAAGATTTATTAGATTAGTTATTGATAAGGATTATTTTACAGAATGTTTAATAACGGTAACATTCATGAGAAAAACAATCACTTGTCAAGACACTTTTTGAAATATCTAAAACCCGAAAATAATCACCTGCTCTGAATGCAGTAAATTATAAGGAGTTCCTACCTAGGCAAGTTTTGAAGTTTGATGCAACAAAATCTTTCAGATCGTGTCAAACCTAATCTGTAAACAAATTTGAAAATCACCCTATACTTGACGGGAGTTCTAGAATAAAGTTCATTTTTACCTGCTAAATTTTTCCTCAATATAACATTAATCTTACCATTATTTAAACGATTTGTAATTAGGATACGTAAAACAAAAATGAAATGTAATGTTGGAAATTTAGGAATACTTGCAACTAGATTGCCTATTCGTGTTACTTTTTACCCGACTACGATACTAGAGATGAGTTCGGGCTCACTTTCGCTGGCCCGAGCCCGAAGATTTGAAGTCCGAGCCCGTCCGAGACCGAGTGATACAATTCTGTGTCAAAGCCCGAGCCCAAAATAATTTTATAAAGTGTTGTTAATAGATGTGGTGCTACATCGATTAAATGTAGGCTTTTTGTTACCATCGCAATTAGTTCAAATGATTTTTCTTTTAATTTAAAATAAAGAATACATATATTTTTAAGCAATCATGAAATGCTGTTGAGATTAACTTCTGCTGAGCCAAAATGCATGGAAAATCTTCGGTTTGGAAGCATTTTCGGGAAGTTCTTGATTCTCAGTCGAATTTAAAACTGGAATATATTCAGTGCAACTACTGCAGTTAGGAGACCTAATAAGATGGGTCTCTAGTCTGGAGCAAATTGAAAATGAAAGTGGACACAAGACTAGCAAAAAACCATTAGTCCGGACTGTAGGTTGATGTATGAATATTTTACCATGAGCCCGAGCCCGCCCGAGCCCGAGAGTAACTTTAAAATGTAGAGCCCGAGCCCGTGTCGGGCCCGGGCTTTCGGGCTCGGGCTGAGCCCTTCTCATCTCTATATGATACATCCAAAAGGAAGGATTATGTTTTTTAGCAGTCTACTGTATGTGCGTATAATTGTATTTACTTGTATTCCACCGTAGCGTCTAAATTACTCATCCGATTTTGATGAATGAGGTGTTAATCGAAGCATATTTTTATCTTCTGTTCCAATTTGGACACTTGCAATTAGTTTTCAATAGCACTGGGCTTCCAGTGTTGTCGCATCAAAAGTTAAAACGGAAAAGTTTAAAATAAAAGAAAAAATTTAAAACCTAACCTGACAGCGAAAAGAAAATAACTGTAATTAAAGGGGGAAAATAAAATAAACTGAAATATAAGAAATAAAATAAAAAGTTTTAAAAACTGTAATCCGACTACGGAAAAAAAAATAAAAAATTAGAAACACGTTAGGTGCTGATTGCTATCAACAGCTTAATGAGTAAGACAAGTCTTTTGATATGTTAGATAATATATTTATTTAATTAATGCTGAAAAGGCAGAAGATTTCAATACAACTAAATAAACAATACGTTTATTTAGTTATATTGAAGCCTTCTGCCAGTTCCACATTAATTACGGCATAATTCTTTTCAATCGCCGTGGTCGTGCGTTGTCAAATTGTTTTCATTTGTCTAACAAATTAAAATGTTTTTTGTAGTTGACAACGCCCACCCACAGTATTTGAAAAGAACTATACCGTTATTAATGTGGAACTGCCAGAAGACTTCAATAGAACAAAGTAAACATTACTATGTAACATATCAAAATACTTGTCTTACTCATACTTGCTTACTATAAGCTGATGATAGCAATCAGCACCTAACTTGTTTCTATCTTTTTAATTTTTTCTGTAGTCGGATTACATTTTTTAAAAATTTTTCTTGGAAAGCATTGATTTTATAAAGAGTGAAAAAATATTAGCAATATCTATTGCAGGAGTTCCCAACCTATGGGTTGCGACCCAATTTGGGGTAGCGAGATAGTTCTTATGGGGTCGCGACGTTACTTCTAATTTTAAAATGCATAATATTATTAAGTTTTAGAACTGTTGCATAAAAGAGCAGCATTATTTTTTTCCCTTCATATCGAAGTGAATTACCGTTGCCGTAATACTTCCACAGAAGCATAAATATCATTTTAGCGATGGTCAAAACGAAGAAAAAGTTGCGAACCACAACCGATGTCATCAGGAGTGTTTACTTATTTATTACTTTTGCTTGGATGGACTCAAGAATGCGTGGTATATCTTTTTTTTTATTTATAAAACCGGGTTATAGCAGTCAATTTCAATAGGTTTGCCATTCGTCCCTTATGATTCTCACTATTTCAATACTTAGTCTCGTATTACTATTTCTCTCGCATTTTGTCCCTAAACGCTGTGTTGGGCTGGATTGTTTCTTCAGAGAAAGCTAACAATGTTTTGACACTCCTCTAATTCAAAAACAGTAGAAATGAAAATACTTCGATGAACTACTGGTCGAAAATTTTGCAAGTAATTACTATAAATGTAATTTTCTTCAAAAGAAGCATTAAATACCCCAGATAAAATATATAGAACTCAAATATTATTAATTTAGTATTAAAACGTCCCGTAGCAATCTTAGCAGCTATCACAGCCCAACAACTATTGTAAGCTTGTTGTGCCTAATTTCTAGGGGCTTTGCAACATTTAGAACTCGCAAAAGTGTATGTGACAAGAAAAAAAACAGACACTTGTCCAGCTCTGTTTATATTTAAATACAGATTTTAGCACAAACGCATTTTGGGATTTCATTTTTACATGATTTGGGATATTTCTTTTTCTGCAAAACACGGAAAAAATTATCTTGCAATTTAGGATTTTTCATTAACTGAGACCGTCTCAATGGTTTGATTATTCAGATGAAACTGCATTTGTGTATTTATTGTAGAACATTGTAAAAGTGCAACGTCACTGTAATTTTGTTATTTTACATTGCCCTACGGATTGGATCTTCTAAAATTGTTTATTTTTCAGTGTACAAGTTCGCTAAAATAAGCATATTTATAGTGGGTGGGATTTCGAGGCATCTTGGAATTCAACGAATCATCGCATTTGTGTAAACACACTTGAGTGAAAATGAGCATATATATATATGGAGAAGGTCGCGGGCTTTTAACCTTTCAAAAATGGGGTCGAGACGTAAGAAAGGTTGGGAAAAACTGATTTTTTGGTTGGAAAGTAAGAAGAAACAAAATGTTCGTTCATATTTATAAATATAAAAACAATATCCTGTGCAAAAAGCTAATATACTGGGTGCGAAAGAATTTGCAAATCATCACATTTACATATTGTGATACTTTTTTCAGTTATAACTTAAGATATTTTAAATTAATCTTTTGCACACGATAGTATTTTCAAGCAAGTACGAAAAACAATATCTTGTGTAGAAGACTTCTCATGGGAGTATGAAAAATCTGGAACTCATCATGTTTATGTGATTACGATAGTTATTTCATTGTAAAATCCATATAACAGTCTAGTTTCAAGAGTTAAATGTATAATATTACAACGTACTCATGAATTCCCCAAACGATAATGGGCCATTCCATGAAAACAGGTACATGGGTGGTCAATTTTAAAATCATACTTATGTGGATAATTTCGGTATGTATTAAAAGATAAAATGTCAAATTTTATGTTTTGAGTAAGAAATCAAAGTTTATCATTTCTGGATTGGCAACACAGTACTCTAAAGATGGTTGATTTGTGCAAGCAAGTTCATTGAGTTTTCGAACGAAGTTTGCATGATTGTTTTGGATAAAAGAAATCAACTGAAACTCCTGATGTCAACTTTATAGGTAAGTCTAAAAGTTAATTATTTTATTTTATTAAGCTTTAAGATCTAGGAGATATCTCAATAGCTATACTAGCACCCACAAAGAGCTTATTTTTCGTGTCCCGCACGTGACGAAAAAGATGAATATTTTCATTTAGGTTAAAAATGAAGTGCATTTATTTTGTGTAAATGGCATTGCTAAATCAGATTAATGTAGTACACATATCCTATGCTAGTTTTAGATTTTAAAGTTACTTTTACTTGTAAAAAAATCCAAAAACAAAACTGTCCCGCACGTGACGCATTACATGTAGGAAACACAACACCAATTTCTAAATGTTGATAAGAATTTTATTTCAACATAACTTGAATTCTTTAATGTTTTTTTTTTTAAATAGTGTTACTCTAAAGAAATAAATTATACATTTTCTCATATTTATGATAGTTTTTGCTAAATTATGTATTTAATAGAGCATACATTTCTAAAATTTTACATTTTCATTACAGAATGCCCTATCATTTCAAGATCATTTATGTTTCAGAACAGATTACTCAAGTCATATAGAAAGACAAATAAGAATAAGCTAGTTTAAAATATTCATAATAAATTATAAAGCAACTACATTTTTTATCGATGAGTTGTTTGGATGA
The DNA here is from genome assembly GCA_038502835.1 of Octonoba sinensis. Lineage (NCBI taxonomy): Eukaryota > Metazoa > Arthropoda > Arachnida > Araneae > Uloboridae > Octonoba > Octonoba sinensis. The sequence continues at coordinate 149,109,496 of CM076598.1, forward strand.
GCATTATTTTTGATTTTTTTTCAATATTTGATACAACATCGTAACAACATAGCTTAAACATTATGAGATTTATTTTAGAAAGTCTATTTAGAATTAGAGCTGAATTATATTTCCCTTTTATGACTTTTTGCGCAACAACTTCAAATAATATTTTAACTTTTTAACATTAATAAAATTTGATTTTTATTGAACAGAAATGGATAATGAAAGGATCTAAATCAAGTGCTGAAAGAGTGAAAAAGTTGAGAGAAAAAAGGTCCACATTTCCAGAAGGAAGAAAATAAAAGGACAAATGGACTGAATAAATGAGGAAAGACTATATGACTAAAGCCGAAAAAGAGAAACGAAAGCTCTAATGCTACAAGTGGCCAGAGCACCCTTATAGAATTCCCTATCTCTTTAAAGATGTTTTAAGAAAGATATCAGCTCCCGCTTTATCTAACAGAAAATTTTTAACATTTTGAAAAAATAATGAAACTTTTTTTTCATTTAGTCTAATTCTAATTAAAATTTTATACATTTCTCGGAATGATCAATTTGCGCATATATTCTATTAAAATTAATGCTTTGTGTTAAAGTGTATAACCAATACATTGTTTGATGTTTTCATTTAATTTCCAACATTCTGAAAACATGTATTACATAAGCATTTGCAATATGTCCCGCACGTGACAACTGTGTCCCGCACGTTACACGATACGTTATAATTTTTTTCAACTATTAAAATTATTATTTCTCAAAACTTTAGATATGTTTTATTTACATTGGAGCCTTGGCTTTCAATTCCTATATTTTGTTTTGCCACTGCATGATTAATAGCGCAGAAATTCTAGTTGATTCATAATGAAAATTAAGAGAGGTTAACTTAAAGTGTCCCGCACGTGACACATGAAGATTAATTTTATTTTAAACTATAAAAAAGATTTTTGAAAGATAAGTACGTGTCAAAAGCATCTTTGCACCATAAGTAAAGATTTAAAAATGCAATTGCTTCCACTTGTTTAAAATCTTCTACTCTATGACAAAATTTTGGTAAAACTTTTGAGTTCATTTGTCCCGCACGTGACGGTGGAATGGCCCTAATGTGGCTTATTTTGTGGCGTTAAAGAGCTTTTATTTCTAAGAAGTTTAGACACCCTATTAATAGTTACTCAGTATTAGAACGAACACATCGTCCTTCTGCGACCAAAACACTCAACATATTCTGGAGTTTTTTTGAACATTGTTCACTGATTCTTTTAACCCTTAACTGCTGTGGCAAATAATTTCGAAAGCCTACTGTGAGCGGTCTCATAGACCGCTCGGGGGAAAGGCTCTAAAATAGCTATTTTTATGTACTGAATGAAATGTTATGACTAAATTACAAATTATTTTTGCACTGTTAATTTATTTAAATACATTTTTAAACATAAATTATTTAGTTTCGCTTTATTTAAGTCAAATAAAAGAGCGGTTTTTTATTTTTAGGGCTGAAAATAACGATTTGAAATGTTACGCGACCTCTCAAACCGCACACAGCAGTAGAAGTTTAATAGTTCTTCTACAGATGGCCTCCGCAAAGCTGAATTACGCAAAATTTAATAAAATATCCTCTTTCATATTTATTAAGAATAACTTTTGATGTGTGTGATTACTGCGTGAACATTTATGAGAGCAATTAATAAATTACTGCTTAAAACGCTATGTCGCTGAGCTATTAATAGCGAAATAACACACTAGAAGTTTAAAAATAGCTTTCTCTAGCGGTATAGAGTACTTACATCTGTACTTTAACACGTATAAACAGCTCTTCAAACTCAGCTCGTGAATGCAGCTTACCTCAGATTTTATTACCTTTGCGTGACTAAGCTATTTTACCTTGAATTTTTCTTCCGTATTAAATTATATGGAACTGGAAGCATTAGTGTAATAAAATCATTTTATAGTAATTAAAAGTAATGCAATTTGTCTGGAGTTATTTTACTGTTATATCCTTGGGACGAAGTTATATCAGATACATGCGTTTTACTCGGATGAAAACTAGACTTCAATGTAATCTGGTGCCAGTCGGCAAATGCAAGGAGGACATTTTATGTTGAGTTAGATACTAGAGATCATCGGTTTAAGATAAATCAGGTTTCGGAGTCACAAATCATTTTACTTCTGTATCCTTGGGAGTAATATATGATTATTTAAATAGTGTGTTATACTCGGATAGCAGCGAAATTTAAACCTGCTACTAGTCTAATGAATACAAAGCTAAAATTTTAGAGCTATCTTGAATTAAATATTGGAGTCCTCCACTTGGAAATTCAAGGGCAATTTTTTTTAAAAAAAGAAGAAAATTCCCAATTAATGTCTATACTATTCTAGCAGTAGTATAATCAGGATTTTTTTTTCGGATAAATAGGAACACGCCTGGAAATGTTCTCAAACTTTGGCAGGTTTTCTCGAGAAACGTCTGTAAATACGCAGGAAACAGGAATGTGAATTGAAAAAATTGGAATTAAAACCGATTTTCAGCTTACTTCTCCGAAAAGTTTATAAAAAAGGCTTAAAGTATGAAGGAACGCTTAATTTATCGTAAAAATATCGTTAAAAATAAAGAACTTTCAAAAATAAGTGAAGTAACTAAATAAAGATTGGAAAAAAATAATGAAAGTAGGGCTTTGAGATGAGGAAAATGTGTGTCTACCGTTTTGTCTGTCTGTCTGTCCCTCCCCCAACAATAACTTTTGAGGGAATTGTCTGATTTGAAATATTTTTTTTTATTGCATTCGAAAGATCTCGGAGAGGATATCTGATTTCTATATTTTATTTTTTGAAGTGAACAATTTTTCGTTTAATATTGAGCAGTTCAAAAAATCTTAACATTAGCTGTATTAGAGAAATATGAAGCAAAATTTATAAACCCTGTACATAAGCTTGTTGCTTTGAACAAGCTTATTCGAAGGAGTTCTCGATGTGAAACTTTTTTGATTTGAACAATTTTTCCTCAATTTTGAAGTTTAAAAAAATGTAACATTAGCATCTGCGGGGAAATTTCAATCATATATAAATCCTGATCTAACAGACGGATTTGCTTAAAACAAACTTTATCGGAAGGTTCTTTTGGCCTAGAATATGTACAGATACGAAGTCTAACCAGAACTAAAGGAGCTATTTTAATATGAAAATTTTTGATCGGGTTTTTTGAAGATATTTCTGAATGAATGAATTAACAAATGAATGAGTGAAAGAATGAATGAATAAATGTAAAAATGAATAAATGAGTGAATAAATGAAAAAAAATAAATTAATGAGAGAATAAATACATGAATGAGTGAGTGAATGAATGAATGAATGAATGAGTGAATGAATATTTATATTAAGCATTGAAAAAGGCATATTTGAAGTTATTAAGAACTAAATCTATACGAGAAAAGGAGAGAGATGGCTAGATCATAAATTTGGAGTTGGAGAAAACGGGAAAGTTGGCTCGTGTAGCTCTAGCCGGAACTTCTTCTTAAATAGCACTTCATGCAAGAGTAGGTTTTGCATATTTTGTTAGTAAGTTTATGCTGTATCAAACGTATTTTCCCCCGTTAACTGACGGGGTAAAATGATTTCATTTATGTTTTATTTTACGTTTTTAGAATTTTTAAATCCCTTATATTAAAATGCAGTAATTCCATAAAATGGTTGTTTAACCTTTTGTAAAGCGGTTGGAAGTATTCTTCCCATAAAATTAATAAATTTATAAATGTTCATAGTCAAGCTATTTTTAAACCCTCTGATTGATCAAAACATACACTGGTGTGCAAAACTTAAACAACAATGTAAATTTTAAGCAGATAGCTATGAAATTTCAGAAAAAGAGTTCTTGCGATTAGTACAATGAACATGTAATTCAGTAGAAAGGTCATGAGGATGCAAATAACAGGAACAAAGCGTCAGAGGCAATGTGAGCGTATGCAAAACGCGTGCTGTTGGCTCGCGCACCTTAAGAGTATAATAAAAGGTAGGATGGAAATGCAATTAAAGACATTCGCTGTACATGCAAGTGAGTTTTTCGTGAACTATGGCTGGAAGCTGGAAGAGATCATCTGGACGACTTCACTCGTAGAAGAATGCTCAGAACGTTGGAGGAGGGTCGCAGTGTGATCAGTTTAGCTGAAGAGATCGGAATCAACAAAAGCGTCGTTTCATGAGCTTGAAAAGGATTTCGAATCACAGGTACAGCTGTCAGAAAGGTTGGCGGTGGCCGCCTCAGGAAAATAACTGCAGTGGATGACTTATATATCGTCCTGCAGGCGAAAAGAACCCGGAACCAGTCAGCAAGCGCCATTGCTCAGCAACTGTGTACAGCAATTTGGCAGCAAGTGTCACGGTTCACTGTGGCCAGGCGCCTTCACAAAGGTGGCCTATTCGCTCGTCGTCCTTAACGTTGCATCACTTTGACAGCAGGTCATCGGCGCCGCTGTTTAGAATGGTGCAAGAAGCACAAAAACTGGACCTTTCATCAGTGGAGGCATATCCTCCTTAAGGATGAGAGTCGTTTCAATGCCACCAGCGATTCTGGACGCCAGTTGATTTGGAGAAAGGTCAGGACACGGTTTCATCTCAGTAACATCATGGAAAGACACCGATACGGTGGTCCTGGAGTTCTCGTCTGGGGAGCCATTATGTTGAACGGGCTGACTCCACATTTTCGACAGAGGTTCTGTAACAGAAGATTGTTGTTGTTAGAAGGTACTCCTTCCCCATGTGCGTCTGTCCAGAGGTGCCATTGGACCAGACTTCATTTTTATGAAGTACAATGGATGCCCACATCGGACACAATCTGTTCAGCAGCTACTGGAAAGTAAAGATATCACTCGAATGGATTGGCCAGCGTACTCCCCTGATTTAAATCCTATTGAGCATGTGTGGTACGCTTTAGGGAGACGCATTGCGGCGAGATTTCATCCTCCTGGGAGCACTCAAGAACTGAAACGGATACTGATTGAGGCATGGACACTCTTACCCCAAGAACTGGTGGACAAGCTGGTGCTGAGTATAGGGAGACGATGAGAAACAATCATTGCAGCACGGGGAGGACATATCCCATACTAAGGAACATCTGCATGTTATTCTTCCTCTTGGATAGACAGTCATGTGTAACGATATTATGAGTTCAATAAAGCCTATTTTTGTTTGATTCCACATTGTATAAATTGTATTCATTTTTACGCAGTTTTGCTTTCACCATTCTTTGTACAAAACTGCTCTCTCTCATTTCTAAATTTCATGTCTCTGAGATGATTTTTCGAGGAGCTATGGCAAAACAAACACATGTTGCTTAAGTTTTGCACACCAGTGTATAAAGACTTATTTTTTTTATTTGAAAGGCATGCTTCCCCCTCTCCTCACCACCACCAAAGAGAAGGTGGTAAAATTATGAGATTTTTTTAATGGCAGATATGTGTTAGTTGTATTTAGCAGAAATAGGCAGTTTTCTCAAATAAAATAAAATTTATTCTGACTTAGAATTGAACGTGGCAAAATAAAAGTAACAAAATTAACTAACGTAAATTTAAGGCACAAACACATAAATGGAAAAAACGTTTAAACCACACATCTGGCGAAAGGTTAGCACAACATGTTGAAGGGAAACCAGAGCACATAAACATTTTTAACAAAAAACTGTTGCCAATACTGAAAATCAAAATGGTATAACACTAAATTATTTGCATACTGCTGGTTGCCAAACAAGAAAAATATCAAACCTAACAATATGAATTTCATTTTTGAAAACAATCCAAGTCCACAAAATATTTTGTACGGCTACTAGGAAAAAATGACCTTGTAAAGAGTTAAGATGTTCTGGGAAATTAAAGCACAGCGGAAAAAATGTAAGAGAAAAAGTTAACCACCATTTTGGTTGATATAAAATAGAGGAACAAAAAATATGTTTACTAAAATTTGTCAAATGCTTTTGTACGAGAAAAGAAACAGTATCAAAATAAGCCATGATTCGACATGCATTAATTATAACATACTTCATGAGTCTGGAAGGGTGTTTCCCTCCCCATTTATTAACAGGAACTTACATCCACGGTACAATAAAATAAGATATAATTGTGGAGGAAGTGAGCGAGGTTTTTTATTTACAAATCTCTCATTACTCTCTGTATTGGTTTGCTACAGAGTTGTGAAGTAACACCATGCTAAATCCAAACATATTAATAAGTCATTTTCAAACAAAATATTCGTGTAATATTATGCATGGATGGGCATCAATTTCAATAACTGATGATACCGGTATGTGTTTACAAGCAGTTTCGAAATATGATACTGATGGTAAATTGTTGTATTTCTATCATAATTTCTTGCTTAGGATGAAAAGTCTTGCCGTGATTAGTCCTCGTCAAATAGCAGTAAGCCATGTCCGAGGCTATCTGGTTGTCCAAGTAACTGATAACAGTAAGTCCTTCTCTATACATTAGCTGATAAAAAATATAACTTTGTTAAAAACGATAGGACCTGAATGATTCTGTTGAATGTTAGTTGGGGGAAAGTAAAAGAGATGGATGGGACAGTTTTTTTTTCGAAATCTACTAAAGATACTAAATATTTTAAGATTCAGAATAAAAGTTGAAAATTTTTAATATTTTTAGAAATAAAAATTTTATGCTAACTATTAAAATATTAGTTTAAAATTACAATTACAATATCCATAAAAATGTCCCTTTCTTCACATACATGCGGTGCGCACGTGAATAAAATAAAATTAAGTAATAAGGTACTAACGGAACCATATTTTTGATGTTCTAGAACAGTGATGGGTGAACCTTTTTGAGGGGCAAAACTAGGGTATTTTATGTAGAAATAGAATATAGAAATATTCACAATTTTTTGATGTTTGCAGCCATTGTAATACAGTTACGTTCGTGATTTATTTATTTATTATTTTTTCATGGAAAAATATAATTTTAATTTTACATTTATGAAAAACGTGAAAACATTTTCCCGCTACCTTGTTTAAACACAAGCAAAACAATTTAAAAAGGCCACAATAGTGTTGCATAAATGAACATTGGATTATCTTTTCAAAAACTTAATATTTTTTCTTCCCTTGACAAAGAGAGGCTTAGCTCTTTTAATAAAAAGCTAAATTAGTTGTTCTAGTAATTAAATTAAAACACGATACGTTGGTTCACTTCTTTGCAAGAAGTAAACAAAATAGAAAAAACAAACAAAGTTTTTACGTTAACTCTGCATTAGTTAAAGTTACAGTTTTAGACACAAAATTCGAATATTCGTGAAATATAAACATTAAGTTAAATCGGGCGAAGACGCCCCACTGAAGGATTTTTTCTCTTAGTACATTGAAAATTGAAATAACAAGATCATGAAAAAAAATACAAATTATTTTTCAATGTTCAATTTGTTACTTACACAAGTTAATTCTCTTCTCAGTCTGAAAATAAATGAGAAATTTAATGTTAAAAAAGTCACTCAATTGTGCCATGTTCCTCCATATATATGGGGAAGCTGCCACTAGTTATGGGGTAAGATGCAACACCATAATAAATAAAAAAAATAAGACAAACATTGCAAAATTAAATGTGAATTAACAATGACTATAGAAAAACAAAACAAATTAAATTCTTTCATAATTAGTTTGCTAAAAATAATAACAGCACAGGTCGACAGCATTTTACTCAGTGCAAATGATCATCATTGCAACCTTCGTGCAAACATTTGTTGCATTCGATGCACTGAATCCAGTCACACTTGGGACCTTTTTTAGCATGAAAGCACCCTTCACACACGGCACAAAAATCGCCATTATTATCCTCATTAAAACTGTCACCACTGGCATCTAGAGGAATTTCTTCATTTGATGTCAAGCTGACACTTCTCGTTTTCTTCCGTTTCTTCGAAGGTTTCTTGTAATTTGTTTTGCCCTTACCCGCCTTTTCTAGCTTTCCTCGGGCCTTTTCCCGCATAGTTGATCTCCTCTCTGATTCCGTTAAGACCTCTGATTTTTTTTACACCCGGATGGTTTACGTTTTTTGATCTGAGGAATAGGGCTAATTGCTCCTAGCCAGGAAATCCCGTGTTCTGTGCTGGTGGAGGCAACCGATGGTGATAGTCCACGGCCACTAGCTCTGATGGTATACGCATGCCACATGCTCCACTTGTAGAAGCTACAGCTGTATCATTGTTGGAACCTTCAGAAAAAGTTGTAAGTGTAAGATAATGCGTAACTCACTTATATTGCTAATATCTTATTAAAAATAACAAGTACGCTTATAAACTTTAAGTATGCGGAACGGAATGTTATAAAAGTGTTATCAACACGTCAAACGCTCACGAGATCCAAAAATAACGCCGATTAAAGACAGTTGATTCAGATAAATTCACAAGACACACCTAATGTCGGACCAGACTCTTCACACAAGTTTTGAAATCTATCGACACATAAAAATATTATTAACAAAGTTGCGTCTTTCCCTGAATTACCTACCTTATACTACATCACTTATTGTTCTTCGTCAAATCATTTAGTAAATTTAGCAATAAAAGAATACTAGTTAAGACATGATATGCTTATGTGTTGGGCTCACTACAACAAAACAGACATGGGTTTTTTAATTTCGTTGATTTTTTTCTTATGTGTCGCTGTGTGTAAATGTATAAAAATTGGAAATTATCTTTTGAAGCATTGAGTTAAATAAATAAGACAGTTAAATAAATAAGACATTTAAATGCGAAAAAAAGGGGAAATACATGTGATTTTTTTCCCGACTTCGAGGTGCCGTATATCTAAAACCACATCGATATCACTTATCAAAACTTTTCTAGGGGGAGGGCGTCCCCTGCGTCCTCCTTCAACTACACCACTGCTACGAGCCGAGTTATATCGCGTGTAAACAATTTTCTTCGTGGTTTTAAATGCGCATTTCACTGCTACAAATTCCCTATTTATAATTTGTTCCACGTCCCTGCTTAGCGTGTCACCTGTAGAGTTTTGGTTGTTAAGTAGGAGCGTCGCCGTTGGATTCCGCTAATGGGGGTCGGATTCTTCCCTCTCCTCGTTCCGCAATTTACGACGCAGCAGGGGGCTGATTGGGGCCCGAAGTATCGGCCCGCTTAAATGATGGGACACCATGTAGGTTAACAGCACTGTGGACACGGTGTTAAAACGCAGGACCAAAGAAGGTTTTGTCTTCATTTAGTAGATCATAGACCTACCCATAGAGGCCTTATTAAACGGATATATTTCAATATACATATTCATTAAAAGTCCGTCTCTGTACGTCTATTAATCACTTTCTAAAACTGAAAAATAACACTTTCAAAAATAATTTATCTTAAAATTTAACATGTATTAGAGACCCAGTAAATATGTACATTTCCGCGACTCTGGATCCAAGTCAAAAGAAATACGACTGCGTAAAAAGCTGTCTTTTTTCTTTACCCATATACATAAAGTCACTCTCTCTTTATGTTTCGGAGTATGTAATTCTGTAAATGGGTGCTTCGCTGCAAAATGCGTATTCGTTACAAATATAATACTTTACGTTATAATTATTTGGAATCTACATTTCGGCATCCAGAAAGAACCATCTCAAAATATGTTTTCTCCTTGCAAGTCGGCTCGAATCCATGTCACAAATATGAGCGTGTAAAAAGGGTAACTCATCTCAATATACTATCTATTATTCTAAAGAAACCCTCTATGTATATTTTGGAGTTCGGCACTGACAAAAAGCCATCGGAAAATACATTTCGGTAAGAACTGGACAGCATATGGATCAGGAGAAAGGTGGGCGCGAAAAATTAAATTTTGAGTTCCTTTCAGCGGTAGTGTGGAAACATTGTACCTACGGTCAAATAATTCCTGAGCACATTTTCAGGGTAATGGGATAATATCTTCTGTTGGATTTGGATTCTTTTCCTTTCATTAAAAAGAAAAAATACTGTGCATTTAGTGATAGTAAAAAACAGTTGCATCTACATTTAATCAAGTATTGTGAAAATTATGATGTCTGTGACAGTGAAAAAATAATTTTTTTTTGCCACTTTTCCTTAAATAAAAATTGAAAATAATAATAAAAAAAAAACGTACCGTTAGTGGTGTATTAAAAAGTTTAAGAGTTAATTTAACGATGAACAAAAACTTGTTAATTTTGTTTAAAATATAGATTATGTTACAGAAATTGTACGATTTTTTTTTTTGGTTTTTGTAATTGATAAATCTTTAGGCATTTTTCTTTTGCGAGGACAGAATTTAATCTGACATCATAATTAGTACTTAACTGAAAGAGAGTGCATGTGATTTATTAATTTTTAAATATTTCAGATGTCGTCAGAACAAAAGACATTATTCCAGCATCTTGGAATTTTCGCACAGGAATTACTTGACTATAGATAGAAATTTTCCACACTACCTCTAAAGGTCTAAAGAATACTCAAAACGAACTTATTCTTTTCTTTGTTCGACTACCTTATAATACGGGTGTAAAACAAGGCGTTTTGAATCTATATCTCGGTTTAAAGAAAGAAATATTATTTTTTCAAAATCATGGCTCTCGTCAGCATAATAAACTAGTGGGAAACCTTTATGTACATTTTGTAGCTCAGTTTTGAGAAAAATAATACTCAAATGCCACGGATCAAACATTTATTCCAATTTGTATTTGATTTGAACTTTGAACATTTTACAGATGTTAAAAAGTGACTTCTTTCAATTCGCGCGTTTTTAGAATCACAGAATAGCTCCGATAAAGGAGCTTTGTGGTTCGATCTGCAGTTGTAGGGTTAGGCGGGGTAAAGTGATCATAAAATCCACGTTTTTCAACTTCCGTCGACAATAAATAAATGTAAGAATTAGTTCAAAACCTTCAGATATTTTGCTTTATATTTTACACTACATTGTTATCGAACACATTGCATTACATTTTGGGTAGAAAAAATTGAGTAGAATAATTTTATGACCACATTACCCCATAGGGTAGGGTAAAGTGAGCAGTACACGGGGTAATGTGGTTTTAATGGAGAAAACGACATATAAACGTATTATTTTTCACCATATTGTTTCAAAATACTCAAGAAAAGTTTATTTTAGGAAGAAAATAACTTTATTTCACCCAATTGAATTTGTTTATTCCCTCAGTAGTCAAAAGTTAGCCTCATCTTCGTAACGTCTCCATAAGGTACTTCAGTCTCTTCAGATGCTACATAGATGGACTTAAAACAAAGATATGTACCAAAACCTTAAGCTCTAGCTTTTTACTTGCTGTATGACCACTTTACCCCACCTGACCCTATACATTAAAGAATTTAGTTTTCTCGGACAATAACGACAAAAAGCAAGAAAATTTGAAAGTATCTTTCATCTAAATATGAATATTGATACACCTGGCACTTTTTAGTAAAACCTTTGTACAAATTAGAAGTTTAATAGTAATTTTAGAATAATTTATAAATAAAAAAAATCTTTCCTTTCACTTCTTTCTCGAAATAAACTTTGAGCACATACGCGTCTTTTCGTGTCTTAAAAATACATCGAAACAGCATCTAAATAGTTCAAATAAAGTTATAAAACATGCATAACAAGGAATAATTCCTGTAGGAGTTTTCCATATCATGAAGTTTAGCGCTGTATGAGAATAGTTTAAAGTTTAAAATAAAATATCGTTTGAAATTATAACCTTCAAAAAACATTTAAAAAACAAATTAATTTCAATGACTACTAATACAATCCATATACGCGAGGAAAATTAATCCAAAAATATACGTTTATTTTTTTTAAATTCGTACATGAAGTCATATGGGGGAGCATTTTTCTACTAAGTAAGAATTATAAATAATAAATAAATGGATTATTAAACAGTCATCATTCAGTATCCCCTGGCTATTATAGATTTGAATATTACTTTGATCTGAACTTGATTGTACACGAGAATTGAATTTACAACGGGGAAGCTGTTCATACATGAGTCGAGGGCTTGTTTTACGGGATAGATATTTGTATTTAGTCCCTCTGAGAAACCAAACACAGCGGGGCGCAGCAATTAATCCTAAATCTCGTTGACCTGTGCTGCATCACCCATATATTTCAAACTTTTCGGTCATACGTTCGAATGGAAAAAACATACCTTAAACAATCTTATGACAGAGATAGATAATAATTACATCCAATGACTTTCTCTAATCACTTAACTTGTTCCTATAATTTTTCGATGACCATGGACTAAACAGAAGAGCAATCATTGCGATTAAGAGGAAAGGAAGCAGAAGGAAATAAACTCGACTTTGTAAATATTTCGACGTTTACAATTAATATGTCAAACTGCAGATGGGATGAGCATATCGGGGGATATATTTTTGATGTTTTATGGAGTTCTAATTGAGCGCGGGAAATAATAAGACGTTGCAACTTCATTTGGGCTGCTTCAAGATGTCTGCGTCTGAGGAAATTTATTACTAACGTTTGCCAGAAATTTCTTCGTTATGCATCCTATTCACTCGAAGAGATCTTTTTTTTATTATGTAAACTGTCTTTTAAGTTCAAAAAAGAATGCGAAGAAAGATAAACAAGCTTGGCAATTTGAATCGGAAGGAAATAACCCGCAATTAGAATAGGAAGAATGTTTTAATTGTTGGATGTTAAACAATTTCCACTTTAGAAGGAATTTAGATGACAGGAAATGATATGGAACTAAATCAGTTTAATTTTTTGTTTTGCCGATCGATTTTAAGGGCGTGTGGTATACACAGGTTACTATAATAACGCAGATAATTATGGGAAATTAAGAAGCTGGTGTTCGTGGCAAGCAAGCTTTTCATAAAGAGAATAAAGTTAATTAAAATATAATAATAAAATAAATAAATGATTAAAATTCCAGAAAATATCTTGAACAATGTTTACTGGTTTAAGGGGAGTCGGCACCATAAGACCAGTTGTTTTCTCTATGGTGCTTTTATTTCCAATTTTTGTCTCATGTCATGTTATATCACTTCAGAAAAAAATTAATATTAAAAAAACTGGATTTTTTAAATATAACTTGAAAATTTTAATTTTTAAAACGAAATCATGAATTTTAAAAAATGCATCTTCTCTTTCAAAAATTGGCGTACAGTCTCAAAATTTTTTTTATTGATTCATTACTCCTAAAGCAAAACTTTTATGCTTTGAATTTTTTATAGGTCAAATACGTTTTGAGAAAAAAAAATTAAATTGAAGTAACGCAGAAAAACAACGAAAAATTCAAAAAACCTACAAAATGATTATAAAAAAAAAAAGTACTTAAGTTATCATAAAAGTAAAGCATAAATTTGTTATGTATAGTTTCAGGAACATGTGGGAAAACAATCCACCTTATAGATACAAATTTAAAAAAGTCTTTGCATTTTATTTGAGATGAAATGCGTAAAAAACAAAGCGAGAGAAAATAGCATTTTAAGTTTTCGACTTACAATATCTTTATCAAAATTTCAAGCAAGGAACTTTTTTTTTTCAGTTAGTCACGATGAAATTGCTTCCTGCCTTATTTTATTTAAAAAAATAAATATATGGCATATATTCAGCACAGTTTCGGTTTCGGAATGAAAAGGTGACAAATCACACCGTAATAAAGTCAATGGAAAATCAATAAATATTTCTTCAATTTTTATGAAACTTTCAGGGAACATTTTTAAAGATTTATTTTACTATTTAAGCCAATAATAAAAAAATCGTTTTATTCGACATTTGGGTGCTGACTCACTCCCCTTAAAGAATGATTTTTTCTGTAATTGAATTTCGAGAGTTGAAGAATGTTATCGCAATACACGGGGCTGCTAAAAGACATTCAGGAGTTTGATGTCTAATTTCTTTGAGCATGCTTGACATATTTGTTTTTCACTTTTGACACTTTTATTAATTTGTTGAGGACTGCTTCAAAATATTTTACATATCACTGTTGGCAAATAATTTAATTGTACGTTGAGCATTTGAATGAAATTAGATTAAAATTTGTCATATTGTATTTCGAGTAAATTATTAGCATCCTAGTACCCTAAGGTATTTATATTTCAACAAACTTTGTGTATCGTTTACATGTATAGAATAAAATAAATAGTGAATTTAAGTATATCTAAAGTCAAAAAGAATATTTTGTATTTTAACTAGAATGCACACGCCTTTTCCCTCTTCCCCTCCCCCTTCTAATTTGATTTTTACATTTTTGGCTTTTAACAGTACAGTATATTTAACTAGAGTTCGCCCAGCGGTCGAAATTCGACCGTAATTCATTATTCAAGTTCAGCCTATGACGTTTAAACATCTTTGGGACATAATTTTTAGTTTTTTTTTTTTTTTTTGACAAGAGTTTGTTTTGTTTAAATATTTCAATTAGCGATAATCTATCACTGCAACTGATTAACCACGGAGTTAGTTATTTAATTTAATGCATTTGGTGACACACATCATACACAAATTTTATCTTTCTGTACTTCTTCTCCTATACAGAAAACATAAAAAAGAATAAATCATGGCACCCTATTATTATTGAATCAATTAGAAGTACAAACACTCACTTTCGATTTAATCGAGAGTTCCAAAAGCTAATACAAATCATCAAACTTACGAAACGTTGATTCGAAGCAAAATAACGCATCAAAGCTTTTTATTATCTCACTTTATATCATATTAGACATTGTTTGGTTCAAATGGTGTTTTATTTTGCTTGGCGTTGTACTGGACATTTTATTATCAATATATATATTTTGGAAATGGATTAACTGACACCTTAAGATTAGCATTATTCTGCTTTGATATTCATTTACTAGATTACATTTTCTCTTTTTTTCATCTTAGCATTTCTTCTTCTATTGAGTATTGAACAAATGTTGTAGATATTAGATGCAAGGAGTAGTATGAAAGTATATGACGAATAAAGACTTCTTAGGAAAAAGGCTTCGAATCTACGCCGAAAGTTGGAGGAAAAAAAATCTAACTAGTTCCACAAAATTTATTTATTGTTATCACTAAAATTCATCAATAGTTACTAAACAAAAAAACGAAAGTAAAAAAACCTTAATTATCAGGGTACTTAACGGTTTTATCTTTGCCTATTTATATATAGATGTTATATAGAATTGGTTTAGCCTCGGCAACATTCTTTTATATGTTATTTTACTGTTAGTAGAATGGGAATGGGAGGATTGTAAGACGCCGAGTGTTACAAAGTTTAGAATTTATAACTAGAAGAATTTCAATGACAGTATATAAATATGGTTTGGTGCTGTGCTTTTAACGACAATGAGCAATATTTTGTTGAATATTTCTAGAACTAGTGAATTAACTTAGCGCCACCAAATGTACTAGTGCATAATACATATCGGGAAATGATATTTGGATTTTAGGAGAGTGAAGGTCTAAAAAATCAGTCGCAGTTACAGAAAATACATACTTATCTAAAAAGGTGAGGAAGCCATTGCTATTCACTTATGGTTAGCTTATTTGTGTGGTAAAATGAGTATGTAAAGGTTTACCGTTCTTTCCTCCATCTTAGAACAAAGTATACGGAAAAAGACCAAAAAGAGTAAAGAAAACAAAATGAAAAATTGATAAGAAAGACATAAGTTTAGATTCTAAAATGGAATGCGCTTAGTGACATCGACAATGCATATAATCTAAGTAAACTGAACGGCCAATTTGAGGGGATAAAGTTTTTAAATATACTACTCGTATATGTAATGTTGATAACACGTAAAATATTTTGCGTGCACTAATATTTTTTGAAACATATTTCCTGAATGTCTAGCTCTTGAATTCTTAGTTATCAAGCAGGAACAATTGTTATGTATCAATCAATTGATGAATCGCAGAAATACGCGTTGATAAGTTTTATTAAACACTTGTTTGGATGTAGATTGTATTCTATTGTAGAACACACACACACACAAAACGATAATGCGCTTTTTATTTTATTGCTTTTTTACATATATTTACGAATTAAAATTCAGCTTTTACAGAAAAAAATAACTAAGATTTCTAAATAACTTATACGTTATCAAATACAATAGGAGATGTTTGTACAGATAAAAGTTTCCTTTTCTCATTTTCAGACCTTTATAGGCATGATACAGCATGCAAGGCTACCAGACGGTTAACAGAATGAAAAAAGAAGGACATATTCTGAGACATTTTCTTCTGTTTAAACCTTTAGTGGTTTCTGACGAGCTATATCGTCATGTGCAAATGTCACTGGTAATGACAAAATAATTCTCAAAACATTTGGTGAAACACAATGCAAAGATTAGCAAATGGGAATATTAGAACTTAGACCAATAATCTTCTCGGTAACCATGCGATTGAAACTTATGGTTGATGAAGTATCTCGTCATCAATCAAAGTAGTGTGAAACGCAGGCACCTTACAATTACTTTTTCATAATTATGGAGTAATTTCCCTCTTATTTATGTAGTAATTTCAGTTAATCGATTGGATGTGTACGACAAATTTTTCTGCATCGAAATTCAACAGGTAATTAAATTTGTCAAATCTAACTTGATTGAATTTGTACGAATAAGTGGAATGATCCCTTGATTTACCTCTTGATTTTCTGAATTTTTAATTCTTTAACTCTTTAGCGACATTCGTGATCTTTCGGAAACAGCAGCGTCATTTTAATTGGTCTTTTGGCACACCCATTTTTTTCTGATGAGGTTGCCCCTCCCAGTCCTTTAGAGCCAAATCACCACACCTCGGATATAAATAAAAAAAAAAAACAAATGAAAAACCCCTTAAAAACTGATCAGCCTCTAATGT
Source organism: Octonoba sinensis (assembly GCA_038502835.1). NCBI lineage: Eukaryota > Metazoa > Arthropoda > Arachnida > Araneae > Uloboridae > Octonoba > Octonoba sinensis. Next base: position 149,126,264 of record CM076598.1, read on the forward strand.
CTTCAGATTCCGCATGTTATTAGACAAAAGCCAATCTTTCTCGGAGGTTTGATGAACCTGTCAAAGAACATAAGGCATTATTAAATGCATCGCGTCAAATCATGCTATCGATCATCCTAAATGTCCATTCCACTATTAGAAGTTAATCTGTTTCAGGTCAGCTAATGATGTCATAAATAACAAACAAAGAAGCGGCATTCACTACTTTTACATTTTTTTTATCACAAAGAATTGGCCAGCCTAATCGGATTACCAGCTATTTGTCAGCCGCCATCTAGTGGCGGGAGAAAGAAATAACACTATTCGGACAAATTAGAATCCGTATCAAATGTGATTCGATTTTAGGTGTATTCCAGGTATGGGGGATGGCTCATCTATCAGCCAAATGGAACTTGTCAAAGCTCTTTTGTCTGAAACGTGCTGCTCATATGTTAAAAATAAGCGTATGAAATTCAATTACATTAAAGGCGATTTCTACAAACGTAGAATTAAACTAGTGAGTGATGATAAATACTGATCATCATTCATAAAGTAATCATTCCATTTAAACACGCTGAGTCAGAAAAGATATGGTCAACCTGATCTCGGTTGAAATATGAAACTTCAGTTGACGATTTTAATTAAAACTTCCGTGTAGTTTTAAATGAGTTTTAAAGTGAAAAAAAGAAGAGAAATAGAGGTTGTACTTTGTTGAGTTTCGTTTTTTTAATAATACTTTGAAAAATTGCGTGAGAAGTTGCAAAATTCTGAAGTTGAGTGGAAAAATGAAAGTGTCACTATCCCCATAGGAAAATTCAAACGAATAAATGTTATTATAAAGTAAATCAAATTTGGATTTCTATAAAGCAATAAAAACGGAAGGTAAATTTTACGCGAATTCATGATTTTAACCAACAATGAAAAGAATATTTAAAGCAATAAAATTAAAGCAAAATTTGAAACAAAGTAGTGATCGAGGCGTTGTGCTTCAAATATTGCATTTTGCATTGCATTTTCGTATTTAAAGATGAGTGTGCTTGACCAAAGCGTTTGTTTTATTTGTGAACTCAGTTTGAATGAGGGTGAAGTAAAAATTGTGAAGGAGAAAGGTTTAGAACATTTTTAAAAATGTAGTGCGAAACGTCAAAATGAAAAACATCAGCGTTTTTTGAAGGACTTGAAACAAGTGACTATTTACAATGTTTGTTATAAACGATATATTATAAAAGCGAATGATAGCAGTTTATGTGCGACGTTGTACAGCTGGTGATGACGGCCCAAGTAGTGTAGCTCCATTTCCTTGATCGAGAACTGAAGGTTTCTGTTTTTTTAAAGACCACTGTTTTTTGTGTGGCGAGAGAATATCTGAAGATTTTTTTTAAAAAGCAAGAACAACTTCCTGAGCATGAAAGAAATTTGATACATCAAGTTATGAAATTGGGTGTGAGAGGTACAATGGTAAATACTGCCGAAAGTAGTTTAGATGAGTGGGGAGAAAAGATTCTTGATCGAATTGAAAATGTAAAATACTTAGTTGCTGTAGATGCCTGATGTTACAGGTTTTGAATTGTGAAAATGTTGCCGAAATTTCATCAGAAAATGAAGCAGAGAATTTCGCAGAAGACGATGACTTGTTCCAAGGGGTTATGAAATCACCACAACACGGAGAGGGAGAGCTTGAGGACGACAGCTTACTTCTGACTCCTATATGTTCTGAACCTGAAGAACCCGGGCCTTCTATTTTTATTAATTTGTTTCAAGTCTTAATTTACATATATACATGTTAATTCATCATCAATATTAATACCTTAGTGATTATTGTTAAGTAATTAGTTGAATTACAAAATTTATACATCCATAGTTAGTTTTTCTTTTCATTTACATTTATACTCAAATATCACTTTTTTTTTGTCAGTAAAACGTCAGAGTAGGATATATCAATTATATACTGTAAATGAATTATGCGCATCCTTCCAGGTACACAATATTGTATATCATCCGTTATTGGAGTCTGACGACGAGCTAGAATAGTTTGTACGTGGGCGCGGGGTTGGAGTCGCAAGAAAGTAAAAGTTGATAAACTATCAGAAAATAAAGATTCCAGTAAAATTTTAATCTTTCATATGTTCAGAGGAGTTAATGCTTTTCTTTTCGAAGTTGAGAAAAATTGTCTATTTTGAAACGCTGTAGCCAACTTAATATTTGTACTACAAAAAGTTGTAATGATGAAAGTTGTCGGATTTTATCCTCTATAAATTTTACATTGGAAAATTCTCTCTAAATTCAATCATTTCTGATATACATCGAAAAAACGACAAAAAGTGCCAAATTTGGGTGGTTTTTCGGCAGCCAAAAATTTTTCCGTTGGATAAATCAGTTTTTTCATGTTTTGGACCAATATATACTAGTTTTTAAAAAAAATCTTCTACCATACCTTTTGCAAGGTAAAATGTATTTAATGACTGGACTATAATGCCTATTTGGATTATCTAGCATGTTTTACTGGCAAGACTTTGTGGGGGAAAAAAGTTTAATGTCGTGTTAATGTCCCAGCGCTTTAAAGTTAATATTTTCCCCCCATTTCCCGTTATTTCACTCACTTAAAAACGCGGCATGCATATTTTAAAACATCCTTTCATACATTTTACTATTAAGCTAGTTCCAAATAAACTATAAACAGTTTGTTTGGAAGGGGGTATAGCAAGGGTGGGCTCTGAAAAAGAATATTTTTCTGTTTTAAATGGGCAGTGGCGGAAAGGTGCTGTGGGAGGCACGAAGCTCCCTTTAACCTTCGGATGACCAGGTGCAAATTTGAAACATGAAAAGCCATGTGGGGTCATTCAATGACCTCACATCGTTAAAAAACACGTATTTGTTTACTATATCAAGTAAAACATCAAATTTATCTTTTGAAAGCATTTAGTAATATTTGTTAGAGTTACAGTCATAGAAAAAATAAAAAATGAAGTATAGATGCAATAAAATACTTCAAAGATAAAATGATGATTAATTCACATCAGGATTAGGAATCGAATACAAAATGATCATTTTAACTTAAAATAATTCATTTTGATTACTGCACTCATGACACATTGTTGTTACATTGACGTGACTTTTGCAAATAAATCGATTGCACTTACTACATTTCTTGGTGGTTTTATTAACCAGGTGGGGTTATTTAGTGACCCAAATCGAAATATAATTTTTTAATGTATTTATTTTTTTCATGGGGGAAGCGTAATTCGTAACAAAATAGTACAAAACTCAGCTATAAAAATACTGAAAGCGCTGCAATTTTTTTTAAAATTAAATACTCGACAAAAACTGACATTGGGATCATTTTATAACCCCACTTGGTCATCCGAAGGTTAAAAAGATGAGGTTTATTTCTTAGGATAATTTCTTAATTTGCCGCAAATGCGTAGAAATGCTGTTTTTTTACGTTTTTAACAAATTTCGTCAAAATGTTGAAATACTGTAATTCGCTGCATCTTTCGGCGGGAATTTTTACATATTTTTCGGCAAATTAAGGAATTATCCTACGCACTTCAAATTTTTTAATGTGAACTTAATGATATCTATGACATCTTTTTCGCACTACCCATAATCGAAAATAGAATATTTTAAAAATTTTATTTATTATTTTTTTTTTTTTTAGTTTCGTTAAAAAAGCACTTCGCCGAAATTTCAATGCATTTGCGAAAAATCAAGAAATTTCCCTATAAAGTCCAACTTTTTCATGTGCACTTCGTTTCACCCATGGCATCTATTCCGCACTACTGATCATATTGGAAACTGAAAAAAAAAAAATTTTTTTTCGACCCACCCTACTGTAACTTTTATGTAACTTTGGAGTATAACAGAAACTCAGCATGGAGTATTTTTCCAAATTGGCCTCCCAACAGCATGGCAGCTAGAAAGCATAGTACTTTCTTTAGTAACAATGGAACATAGATACAGCCAAATTAAAAGAAAACTCGAAAGCACTCCCTAATCGTTTTCATGCGTCACTTTTCTTTACAAAGCTTTCCAATATCGGGAGTGACATCGGAATCACGGAACGAATGAGCGATGAATGATGAGATCTTCTGTTGTTGCACATTTTGGGCTGCGAAATATTAGAACCTATTAGCAATGAAGACTTTTTTTTTGTAGATAACTATTATTTTTCTTTTTATTTATTTAATTAATTTCTTTGTACATTAACTATTTTTTTTATTTATTTAATTTTATTTTATTTGCTCATTACAATTCTTTTTTTTTCTCTCTCTCTTTCATTTCCTTTTTTAAAATTTGAAGTCTGCGTAACCATTGGGTTAGTGTAACAATGGCTTACATAACTTTAAATTAGTTTTATTTGCACCTCAGACCATCACATGTGTTCAATTAAGCGTTTCTTTCTTATAATATCTCATAAACATCCGAATCTGTTACAAAATGATCGATAATTTTTATGGTTAAAAGTGAGATTACATTTTCACGCTGTGAGTAAGTTATATTTTCCGAATTTATTGATTTTTCATCTTCGTATTATTGTAAAGGTAACTGCAAATTTTTGTTGATAGACTAGATTTTCATGGACATATTAAGCATTTATTTAACCTCGTTTTTGTTATTATTTATGATTATTTATTTTACAACTCTTATTTAAAAAAAAACATAAATAAATAAGCATAAATGCAGAACCTAATCATTTTCTGTCAAGACTTGGCTTTGACTTTGTTTACCGTATTTTATTTTTGTTTCAGATTTGATTGTAACTATAGGTTAAATAAAAACACAAAATAGCATTGAACACACATTGTTTACGATTATAATTGGATTAGTACGAAAACAATAATTTAGTGAAATATCTTCTTAAGTGATTTTTAAACACATTTTGATAAATGTGTGTAAAATCGTTTTATTTTCCTAAAATTCAAACATGAAAACTATTTTGTGTAATTTAGTTTATGCGAATGTCATATATTTTGGGAACTTTTGAATGATAACTAGATAAAATACTTGCTATTATATAATGCATTGTATCTCACATAAAACACTTCTGATTCGATGTCATTAATATACCTCTAACTACTCTTTCTTATGCCAAAAGCAATGGTCCAAGAGGAATGTCGGAATCGGATTCTCTTGGTTCCTTGTAGATCATTTTAACCCAGACGGCCTACCTCTTATGCCCTTTACAGGCTCATCTGGCAGACCATGAAGTACTCCGATGGATCGTTGCGGGACCTACGGTTTTAAGTGGAATCCGAACCACTAGGACATGATCAGAAGTTCAATACCGATCGAACATTCATGCCCTCCGCCGGGATACGAACAGGAGCCTCAAGGAACGGAAGTAGAAAGCTCTACCGCCTGTGCCACTGAGAGGGCAGTATCTTCTTATGCATGTTATTCACTTCACTTCGCTTGATTAAAGAATGATCTCTTCTAGAATTACAAAGCACATTCATTTGTCACAGTATAAACGTTTTTAACTCTTCCGCCTTGAAAAAGCTAAGAAAACACATAAGCAGTATTAGATTTAAGTGATTGTTCCACAAAAATTATGTTTATTCTTTTCTGGACATTTTCTTGGTCTAGCGCAGGTGTATCTTAACTACGATTCGCGGGTTAAAATCGGCGAACCAAAATCATAAATCCGGCCCACGGTAGCTATTGGCCTATTGTTATTGTCGCTGTGAAAATTTGGATTAAAAAAAAACACACAGAACAATAATAACTCGGCTTTATTTACTTGGAGTTTTTGAGCTTGTTTACTTGAAGTTTGTAGCCTTATAAAGTTTGGACAATCCTAGTCTAGCGTATTGCAATTTCGTTCTATGCATTTTCGAACACTCTGCTTCTCGATCTAATGAATTTATGACAATATCAGTCATATGATTCGAATGCAATTTACTACGAATTTAAGATTTATATTTAACCAAAATCGAATGTATTATTGCTAACTAATCTGTATGTTAGCCCAAGGAGATAATTTTTTTAGGTCTCGCTGCAGGAAATCCTCGCATCTGCTATTCTGAAGACTTAAACAAAGAAGTGTCATGAACCCTTGTCCCTCTGATAATACTACCGATAAGATAATCCTAATAATTTACTACTAGTCGATCCGTGTGGAATTCCGCACTGCACACCAAATCGTTTTGTGTGGCATTCTATTCTTTAAAAATTTGGGAGAAAGGACATTATGAAGAAGAATAGAAAAAAGTAAACTGGTGTTTACAAAAGAAGACATGTAGTTGAACGCATCAGTACAAAAAGCTGTTACAATCCCCTCCCCCCCTATTATTTAGATATGCAAAATAATAAAATAATCACAATAGTAATGATAATTGTTTTTATTATTAGCATACATAGCATTAAAATACAATGAAAGAGTTCCATTACTTAAAATATAGTTACTGTTGGTTGGTTAGGCTGTACACATTCATAATATAAATGAATCTGTACAGCCTAACGATTGAATGAGTTTAACACACAGATGCAGATAAAACTTGGCCACGCCTCGTTTTAGAAGAGTCTATTTCCATGATTCCTTTTTCTCTGTTCAATTTGCTACACAATAAAAACATTAGAGTTTATTGTTTGTTTACTTGATAAAAGATGGAGCCAGCATAGACAACACTAATTTGGCATCCATTGAAGGACCTCTTCTTAGATTGTTTTAAGTCTCGAATTTCAGAGAAGCGGTAGATTTTCAGACCATGGGTCTATTTTTCGTACGAATTTAAGATTTATATTTAACCAAAATCGAATGTATTATTGCTAACTAATCTGTATGTTAGCCCAAGGAGATAATTTTTTTAGGTCTCGCTGCAGGAAATCCTCACATCTGCTATTCTGAAGACTTAAACAAAGAAGTGTCATGAACCCTTGTCCCTCTGATAATACTACCGATAAGATAATCCTAATAATTTACTACTAGTCGATCCGTGTGGAATTCCGCACTGCACACCAAATCGTTTTGTGTGGCATTCTATTCTTTAAAAATTTGGGAGAAAGGACATTGTGAAGAAGAATAGAAAAAAGTAAACTGGTGTTTACAAAAGAAGACATGTAGTTGAACGCATCAGTACAAAAAGCTGTTACAATCCCCTCCCCCCCTATTATTTAGATATGCAAAATAATAAAATAATCACAATAGTAATGATAATTGTTTTTATTATTAGCATACATAGCATTAAAATACAATGAAAGAGTTCGATTACTTAAAATATAGTTACTGTTGGTTGGTTAGGCTGTACACATTCATAATATAAATGAATCTGTACAGCCTAACGATTGAATGAGTTTAACACACAGATGCAGATAAAACTTGGCCACGCCTCGTTTTAGAAGAGTCTATTTCCATGATTCCTTTTTCTCTGTTCAATTTGCTACACAATAAAAACATTAGAGTTTATTGTTTGTTTACTTGATAAAAGATGGAGCCAGCATAGACAACACTAATTTGGCATCCATTGAAGGACCTCTTCTTAGATTGTTTTAAGTCTCGAATTTCAGAGAAGCGGTAGATTTTCAGACCATGGGTCTATTTTTCGTCATTAGTCGTCACGATAAGCTTTAAAAGGAGGGGTAAATCATGGAATTTGATAAAGGAAAAAGGAAGATCTCGCGGACAGGCTAGAGAAATAATAGATATAGTCCAACATTCAAGAGTTGGCACTTGGCCACGCCTCGTTTTAGAAGAGTCTATTTCCATGAAGGTGCGTTTTAGGTAACGCAAAAGGAAGAAAGGATGTGCCAATAAAGATTGAGATAAAAAGATCACATACAATAGATTTTTCATTCTATTGACATGTTGTAGGATGAAAAGCATTTATTTCAAGACTTTTAAATCTTAGGATTCATATATCTACATTACTTTTAAACTAATTCAATCATTATTAATTTATTATTTATTTATTTATTTATTTTATGGATATTTTTTAATTAATAATAATTATTATTATTTTTGTCTATCTGGTGACCCAGTCTGTTCAGCTAAAACTTCTCCTCAAGCTTTACAATATAAATTTTTTTATTTGATTTCAAGTCATATTCTTTCACAATAGAATTAATTTGTTATTGTTTTTTATTTTCCGCTCTGGTAGTTTCTCTTCCTCCCCCCTCGGTTTATAAAATATTGGATAATTTGTTTTAGGTAAATTTTGTGCTTCACAGCATTCGACGAAAAATATAAGTGTTTGAAAAAATAAACGTATCTTTCTCTATGAGTGTTGATTCATCTAGTATTTAACACTAGAAGCGCCATTAGAGTCATTTTGACCCGTTTTTCTAATTTTCTACGGTTTTCCTCAACATAAAATTGAACAGCGTAGCTCATTTTTTTTTCACTTTTTCTAAAATGTTTCCAAGTATACTGTGACAAATTTTCTAATTTCTATGTTGATTACTTAATTATATAATCACAGATTTACCTAGAACAGCCATTTGGGGTCATTTTGACCCGCATAAGTAAAATTACCTATTTTCGACTGAATGTTTATTTTTGAATTCCCGACGCCTCATTTTTGTTCTATTCTCATGGGGAAAACAATGCAGCTATTTTCGCGATGACTCAGCAGAGAAGTAGAATAAACTCGCGCTTGATTTTGTCTTTGGCTAACTCGTGACAAATCTGCCACCAGTACTACATCTCTCCATTAGTGACGTTGTTCTAAACATTCTGGTCTAACTGCGGTTGAAAATGAAAGTCGAGACCACATATTGAACAGCAGCATTGTTAGAACTTTTGAATGCAATCAGTGAGTAAACATATATTTTTGTATAAGAAATGCAAAAAGGATTGAGTACACAGGAGGGCCTTGACTTGCTAGAACAGTTATATTCAGATATAAAAGGGGGAGGAATTGGAGGTTAGGGTTTTGTGCAATATATGTCCTTCAATTGTTAGCGTATGAACCCGTAAAGGAAAAGATGTTCTTTTCAGAGCAGCAAGGGATATAATAAAATTTTTATCCCCTGTGAGAGATGCTAGAAACCAATTTGTGGTAAATGTGTTGCTGTGACTGTCAAGCTTGCACAGTGTTGCACTTGTGCTAATGTCCAGCAAACTTAGCCCTTTGTGCATTTATTCATGGTATGTGTTTTGTAATCTCATCTTGAAGCACATGTTCTAATTTGTATTATTTGCAATTGCAGTTTTTGCTTGCTTTTCCACAGTTTCTATATTTTAAAAATAAATTTTCATCATCGTCATTTGTCCTTTTGTCTGTTTTCTGGTCACATATGCTACTTTAAAATAACATAGTGTAATAAAATATATTGCATTATGTGACTCTTTTTCGAAATCAAAAATAAAACTGTGTAATCATTAAAAAACAAATAAAATCGACTGAAGTTGTTAAAAATAAAAGAAAAACTTAGCGAAAGATTAAATAACTGAAAAATAACAACAATAATTAGAGTACGTCGCTAAAAACTACTCTATATTGTCATTTCAACCTCATTTCTGAAGAAAAAAGAATATACTTTGCAAATTTACTTGCATTTCCTACGCGGGTCAAATTGACCCCAAACGGCGGTTTTCGGTAAGCTCAAATTTCGGCTGTTTTAGTGTTAAATTACATTCTGAACCCGTTCTAACTTTAAAAAGACTATAAATGCGCAAATAATCATTCCGTTATTTCAGATCAAGTACAGTGTGCATCCACCATATTTTGCATTGCTAATTAGTTACATATATATATATATATATATATATATATATATATACTGTCAGCCCCGTTTAATCGGGTAATGGATAAAAGAATAGCCCGATTATAAGAATAAGACCTTCTTGAACCGAATATTTCTCCATGGACGCAATGTTAAAGATCCCAGTTTAATCGAATAATTTCCCCGGATAATCCAATAATACTGGTCTGCTTTTAAAATATTTTTGATTAAAAAATTGATTAAATTTAAAAAAATAAATAAGTAAATAAGACTTTATAGATTGGAGAAGGAAATACAAAAGTGCTCCCAAAACACTTTGAGCAAGCAATCCACAATTATGGACTTTTTTTAAAGAAGTAATATAGTGAAAAGTTGTCCCAAAGGATTTTGTAATTCAAGTTGTAAGTTTTACTTTTCATCATTTTAATTTGTACTTAAATTAAAATGATGAAAATGTATTTTGTAAAATATATAATAATGTATTTAATTATTTTGTTTTTATTTATCTCATTTAAGAAAAACTTTTAAACACTAACATTAATAACTTCTTTTGATTAGATATACTAATTTATTATTACGTTTCGAGGCAATATTATCAGTTCTGTAAGTAAGATAAAGAAAATTTCGCCGCAGAATCAATTAAAATATGCTGGAACTGACGGTATTGCTTTAAGCGGGGCCGACAGTATATATATATTGCCATATTAGGGAATGTTCATTTGAAATCTCAAACGATTCATTTCAGAATTTTTTTATCTTCTAAAATTTAAATCATACTGTCATCGTCTAAGAATTTAAACAGAAACCTAATTGCGTGAATCTCTAATATCTTAATTGTGACTAGAGTAGTCTCTTTTCACAACGTGATAAATATTTCCCATAAAATAGCAAGTAGCCTGGGAAAGTAGAATTTCTTCCTTTATTACACTTGTTTAAAACGGAAAATACATTCCGTCGCGCAACTCATAAAGTGTGGTTCTTTCGTCCGACCGTACAGATTTCCTCGTTATAGAATCTTTAATCGTTGCTAACTACGTCACACATGATTGACAGGTGCCAACTCTACGAAGCAGCAGTATACACAACAACGTGGCCGGTAGGAATGAACATAATGTCATCCGTCACACACACAGAGTGGTGGTTTTTGACGGATCCATGTGGTGGTAAAATACCATTTTCCTTCGAAATGTTGTTCCATCCGGCTGCTTGGCTTGATCACGTTATATGATAATGAGGCCTTAGATCGGCGTCACGTTAACCTTTGAGCTAAACTCCAGCACACGATCTTTGGCAACTGGCGATATTTTAGGTGATTATTGGGGTAGAAGAGAAGAGTGGTTACCTAATGTAAACTGATTAGAGGGCGAAGAGTAGTTTGATTAACGAAGCCATGTTGGGGAGGGAGGATCTGCTGAGACCGTGCAGAATTCGAAACTCTGAACGTTGTCTGATGATTACATGAACATGATTTTGTTTATAACTGGAGGTGTTGAAAGGAGAATTATTCAAATAGAAAATGCCTTAGTTGCACATGATACCACTTCATTCAAAAAGGAAGTGCGTTAAGCAAAATCACTAAATGTGTGATGAATTTTTCAAAACCGCTTTGATTCTAAAATAATTTCCAAGAACATTGGTTTATAAAGTGCATAATGATTCGATGTCATGCTGTAAGGTTTTAAAAAGCTGGTAAATTTATGCCCAAATTGAGCTACCGGCAATAACGCAATGTAAAACAAACTCTGTCGGCTTTAAATCAAACAATAGTTTTTGCACCGGTGACGTTTTTTGATTGCGGCTATTCCAATGACCTGCTATTGGAGTAAAAGTGACAGCTATTTCGAAATGGTTGCTTACTAGCTACTCGCAGAATCAGATATTGATAGACAAAAATATCAAATATCCGTTAACGACAAATAAGTGCAGGAAAGGTTACATGTTTTTCAAGGAAAACATTATCCATTTAGTTTGGATTAAATGTCTACAAAAATACAGGAATTGCTTAGTCATCTGAAGGAAATAAATTTAGAAAAATAGGAAATGAATAATAGCCATAAAGAAAAAAAATGCCTAAGAAATAAAATACATCTGTATTCTACACAACTAAGTGGAAATGTCTTGACAAATTAACTTGGCTTAAAACATGTAGCATATAAATATAGTCCATATATTTAAGGTTTTTATTCGCTGTACTTGGGGGGAAAAGCTGTATAACTGCCGTGGAGCAATATCTAGTTAGGGATTTAAAAACATCTGTTGCATGTAGTTCCTGTTTTAGTATATTAAAAAATCGTAAATTCTTCGGCACTTTCTTCCAAACCGAACACTTGAACATGTTGAACCTGAATCAATATGTTCTACAATGTTTAGGAGCTACAACAAGAACTACAATGTAATGAAACCTATATAAAATGACGTAGCCCGGTAATTTCCCTGCGATTGTAAAGTTTGCTGAGCATATGCAAAAAAATATCGTCAATATCATTTTGAAATTCCGTAATTATGTTAAATTTTGAATAACAAAAACTTTTGTCTACCACTCACTAAAGTAGGGTGTGATTGAAGATATCGACCGTTTAGAAGGATAATTTCTTGTTTTATGCTCATTCCTACATCTTAAGATCTTTTTAAGTCGGCTCCAACATCTACAGCTATAGATACTCATAAGAGGGAACTGATATCGGGTTTCATTTAGATTAAATTTTTGATTCTAACAGGAAAATTAGCAAGTAGGTGCAGTCGGGGGGGGGGGGGGGGGTACGAAACACTGATTCGTATTAGGATACTATTTACACTAAAAACACATGAAATATGTAATTTCATTAGGAATAATGTACTCTATACAAATTCTGTTATTAGAATTTTGTTAAGGGGTCATTTTCATAAGGGGTCCTTCGTTAAAATGAGCATCAACGTTAAAATTTTGAATAACAATCCCCTTTTTTATTACATATTTTTATTCAGCATCAAAATTCAACTTCGTATACCAATTTTCGTGTAATTCCGTTCACGCGTTGCTTCAGAATTAAATTGAGAAAAAACGCGTTTCGCAATGTTAAAAAGTTTTCTGATATTTTAGCATATAATATCTAAACTGCCATGGGTATGCCAAAAATTGTTTTTTGACATAAAAATATGAGCTATCCCATCAATAAAAATGTGATTTTCACGGTCGAAAGTATTAATTTAATATTTTTTATGATATATGAAATTATTTTTTGAAAAAATTATGATCTGAAGCCTTATTATATTTTGATGAAAAATCAATCTGGATGAGCTTTTATATGGGTATCCAAAATTTTAGCTCAAAATATATTGCAGTTCATGCTATACGTAAAACGAGATTCTTCTGCCACTTTAGGGGCCGTATACCACTGTTGAATGTATAAAATTCTACCTATTAGATAAAAATAAGAAATCTCAACAAAACCACAGTATTTCTCAAGCAGTTGCTTAAAGCTTATGTATTATAATGTATAATGTAGTTCTTCCTTGTTCAAAATGCATAAATGCTTGTTCTGAAGGCTTCATGTACGACCTACTAAAACTAAAGTTAGTCCCATTTTCAATACTTTCGGTTCTAACGGACCGATTTTACTCAAATTTGGTATTTACCCTAATTTGTGCACGCTGAATTCAATTCCGTTGTCAAAACAACATCATTATGTTTAAGTTTTGGGATATGTATACGGTCCCTTATCGAAATTTTATTCCAATACTTTAAAAGAAAATATTAATCGATGATGATTGACACCTTACTTGTGTTTCTAGAGCGTATGATAACGGAGTAATCTTGAGCGCTTCGCTTTTTTCCCTCGACTGTCTGTACATGTACCCCAGAGGTGAATAGTGGAAACTAACAAACATTGAATCTTTTTCAGGATTTCGCTTCAAGAAATTTTTTAACATGCTTTTCCGTCACTAGCCAAAACTAAAATGTATTGTAATCCATTTATACACTCCTTACTCATATATCCTTGTAGTTTACGCTGACGAAGTAAAATCATGTAAAAAACATTTTTGAGTAGAGATCTTTCAAAATACATTGTTTGCTAGTTACAACAGTTCTCTGTTGGCTAGATATAACTGGATATACAACGCAGAACTTCCTTTCGCCTATGACTGAATACAGTAAGGATGACAGGGTTGTTTAGAATTTTTTTAAAAAATGTGGTTCTTGATTAAGCAGAAGAAAGTTTGGCAACATCAGGAAAAAATGCATCATTGCATTCGTTAAAAGTTTTATGAAGAAGCTTTAAGAAAGTGAAATATATTTAAGTCATTGAATGATTGAGGTAGTGGTGAATCGAAAATAAACACGAGCCTTAAGTTAAAAATATAAGTATACAACAGTTACATTAGAAGACAATTTGTCCTTTTGAATATTAATAGCACACTATTGGCTATCGTTTTCTGTGTTACATAAAAATAATTTTCAAATAGTGCGAGCATTTTTTAAGGACTTACGCTTAAAATGATTAGTTCTTTTCCACTACTACATATCGAGATTATCTAAAAGGTGTAGAAACAAAAGTTGATCAGCTTTTGTTAGACGTGCAGATTGAGATCCTGTGGAAGTTTTACTTAGGTTTTTACCTCGTACCTCGAGTATCACTCTACAATTTGCGGTAATAGCCAAATTATTTTAGATTTATAAGACACCTAATGAACTTTCGCGAAGAAGTTACGTCAAGAGTTTCTAAACACTTTGCTCGTGGAAAACTCAACGGGTTAATATTTTGTTCAGTAAAAATGGTGCGATTTCCGAATCTTTTACTCATTGTCATTGACTGAAGCCAGAGTAAGGTGCTATTAGTAACTAGCACTCCATTTCTATTAAAATTTGTAATTGCGTGCTTAATCCGCATCAGATGTAAGGGCGTGTAGGAAAGATTGCTTGAAATCTAAACGTGTGGAGAAACGCTACGTGAATGCCGTACAAGATTGAATCTTCTAGATGAAGACATCAAGCATTGTAATTGAAAAGGCATCCTGTGATGCCTGGGGCCTTGACACCTCGTGTCATTCTTTATTCAAAGATTGTCAATGGCTGATAATTACGCTATTTTCGTCGCGGGTCGGCACATAGCTCTTATTAGAAGCAGCTCCACCATCTGCCGGCAAGGTTCTTTATTACGCAGATGGATTTTTTTAGGAATGGTTATCTCTTGCTTTGAGGGCAATAAGCTTTTGAAATTGGTGCGCGGGGTGTCGAAAGAGTGATTTGGGGATAATTAAGAGATGACGATGCCTTCGCACCTCTATCAGAGAGGTTTCTAACGGAAATGACAACAATAATGAAAAAATTATGGTATCGTTTTGCGCATAACATGTGTTTCGATGTCATTCATCATGAAACCTGTTATTATGTTTTCTTCGATTATTAAAGAACAATTTCGCACCTCAGTGGAATGAATAAATTTGTTAATTCGGTTCACCAAAGAGTACAAAGGCATCAGTTGTTTACGAAAGTAAATTATTTCTGTTCGCTTATGAATTCGATTATAGACCAAGCCTGTTTAATGGCGTTACCATTCGGAAAAATTTACGATTCGCCACCATGTTCTGATATCTGACTACTGATTAGCTGTTTCAGAGGAAACTTAGCTCAAATACTGTCAATAGAAAAATGGTTTTGAAATCTAATTTGGTTCGCTATCATTAAGGTAATTATAGACTAGGGAGAAAACTGAAAATGATTAGTAACGTTTTTGGAAGATGTTTTCATGATTAGGTTTTTTCAAGAATTCTTCTGAATTCTTTGGTATGTGAACAGAGCTGTTGATTATGTGTTTATGTTATAAAAGTCGGTCATTTTTCAACTCGCCGTTTATTAATATATTTTCTGTGAAGTTATGGGGGGGGGGGGACAAATGCACGAGCTGTTTCAGCGATCAATTTACAATAGCGTTTTATTTTGACAACTTGATTTATGTAACTTAAGATGTCATCCTGGAAAGATACTGGTTGGAAAGTTCTGATTTTATTTGATTTGATTAAATATTTTATTAGTTTAAAAATGACTAGAATAAATAAGATCACGTAGAATTCATGGAATAAGTTGTTTATGCTAAAATATACAAGGAAATATTCAGTGTCAGTAAAGTGAAAAGGGGAGAAATCGTACTGGAAGACGGAGTACAATGAAAAACAGGGTTCAATGAAACATTGGCTCAAAAATCAGCAAAATTAGTCGCAGAAAGTTACAGTTTATGCGTATGATATACAACTACATGCTCCAGTTACTGATGTGATTTGCATAATTCACACTTCTCAACATTAGTAACAGAAAATAGTTGGTTTTCCACTATTGAAAGTAAATCCCTTTTCTAGAAGTAATTTTGTTTCGTTTTCCTTGTTCATAAATGTAATAATTATTTTTTCTGTGCATTGTTAGCTTCATGTTGTTGTGATCATATCTCCAAAACTATAATTTTAAAAAATAAATTTTAGAAGCTTGTAAAGCTTTTTTTTTTTTATTTAGCAATCTCAGTGTGGGACACTTGAAGACGGAATACAATCAAACATACTTCATTGTGCCTCAGGTGAAGGTATTTACTTGAAATAACATAGCTTTACTAAATATAATATCCCTGCTATAAAATAGGATATCACTGGTTTTCACTAGTAAAAACACACCTTTTTATTAAAGAAATGACCCCACATACTATTAACAAATCCATGCCTTTAGGAAAAATTGTGTTCCAATTCCAATATCTTAAAACCTTCTTTAATCTAACTGTAAATGATTGGATGCTTTTTAATCCAGGCCTCTATCTATAAGATACCTTGTTTACTTGGCACTGCTTATTGTAAGTCTTTTCCTCCAAAAAATATTTTTTCAGCACTGCAATATGGGCTTTCAATGGAGATCTATTATTTTTCTGGTGCAAGCTTTTTTGTGTTCGTAACTGTCGGATAGACCTTGTACTACTGAAAATGAGTTTCATAGGCAGATTAATGAAACTAAAGAGTTGACTAATGAAGGTGAAGCTATTCACACACAACATGTGTGGCGCAAGCAGAATCTGTATAAATGCTTACGTTTAAATAAATAAGGGTGAACTGACTCAAGCATAAGCAACTATATTCTGTTAAAGAAATCATGAATTTAAATGGACTCGAATGTGAAGCAATTCATATAAAAAAGACTTCCACCTAGTTTTAAATTTGCGCGTTGTGCATAAACTTACATTTTTGAAAAAAACTAAAATGGGGTTCTACTACCCGCTATACGTTCATGAGTAACTGAAAGAAAAGCAGAAATACAGGGTACGGCAACATAACTTCCTTTTCTCAAAGCGCAATGAAAACTGTTTTATAAATCATAAATCTTTAATTTTTTTAACTGATGTAGATATACATCTAACGTTTTGTTTTACGCTGTTGTGAAAGTCAAATAAGGTAGGTAACGCCCCCATTCCCCATACACTGAGGGAACTTTCCGTATTGCGGTGCTTGCAGAGCCTCTGCCGATTTTCACCAAATGTAAACATTAGACGCAGAACAACACAGCAACCCTGCGAATCGAGCGGCTCTTTTAGTTTTGCACTTGACGTACGTCTACTTATTTTTGCAAAGTAATGTATATCGATATATTAATAAATCCTTAAAAAAGGAGCTTCAATAATGGATTTGCTCCAAATTATAATTTAAAAATTAGTAGGGAAGAACAAAATCGAATAATTATTCGACCGACGATATTATCCGAATGTAGTGCTGAAGAACACCAATTCCACACATTAATATATGATGTATAATTTTATTGTCTGTTAAGAATATGAAAGATGTATTTTTGTATTGTTTTGAATGCAATAAAACTGAGAATTGCACCCACAAGTGGAGTGGAGTAGAAATGGCAGGTTCTAATGTAAGCATTAGCATTATTTTACTAATTATTTAATTAAAATTAAAGAAATGCCATTGCTTAGTGAACTTTTATTTTGCTCAAACTAGTTTTATGAAGATGTTTTAAAAGTTATAAAAGTTACTATTTTCATTTTATGGGTTTTTTAGATACCTATTTTTAAAAGATTTTTTTAAATTTAATGCATTTAACTGGTATATATTTTTATTTTCAATTTTATTCTCTCTTACCCAATATTCACTATAAATCAGTCTACGCAAACAATGTCTGACTTCTACTTTGTTAACAAAAACAAAATAAAAGTCCAATATTATCCGTCATAATTAACTATTGCCAGCTTTTTGGAAGTAAATGCTAAGTATAAAATACAATATTTTAACTTAAAAATCTGTTTTTGTTCCGTGCAACCTAAAAACAATGCCTAAAAAAGGTATTTTTTCTAAATTATTTTTATTTAGTAAAACTATATACTAATGCAATACTTTGCAATAACTATCATACAATTTTAAATGTTCAAAATCCCTAGGCCACATTTTATCATACCAAATATTCGGCCTAGCGGAATATTCGGCGAGGTCATGAAATGACTATTTGGCCAGGAGAGAGAAAAAAAAAATTAAATAATCCGTGGTTTTCAAAATTAATTCAACAATTCGAGTTGTTTGGTAGTTATTTAGTTAAAAGGTGGAAATTATTGGAGGAATAAAAATGAAAATTTGCTATTTCAGAATTGATGAAATAAATGAATTTCTTTGCTTCCAAAATTTTTGTTTATTTTCTTTGTTGTGATATTTTTTTTTTTATAAATTTATAATCCAGTTGATTTTTCCCTCCAATGTTCAAATTGGTTAGACGTCATTTTTATTTATTATTATTTATCACACTCATTTTATCATCATAAAGAAAATGCACAATGAAATCGTCAACATATGATATCGAAATAAAAGCAAACATTTAGCAAGTCTTAGTATTTTAATATTTTAATGAGTCGGTATCCATTGCACATACAAATAACACTAATCGACTCAACACTAAATAAAAAGTAAAATGCTTGCCCGTGTGAAAAATTATTGCGCAAAACCAATTGTGCGAAAACCAGCATTAAGAAGTCACAAAACTATTGCACATATATTCTCCGGGTAAAAAGAAACTTATTTATCAACTCATAAAATTGTGCGCTTCAGGATGCAAATAAAAATATTTTTACGTATTAAAAACGTAGATGAAAGAATTTCAATGAAACTACTATTAAATTATGACAATAATAATTTATTTAATGAACTTATACGAGTCGTTCCTGGCGTTAGTTTACTAATTTACGCTTTGCTAAGAAGTATTCATTAAATATTCAATAATATACCCTGTTTCAGCAAACTGGACGCAGTTTTACACTACTACGCAACGGAAACATCTGTACTAAGAAGTAATAATTGAATATTAATTTAACCAAATAACATATTTTAGTAATGTGCACAATAATCACCAACAGACAACTGATCAACTATTTTTTTCTTAGTAGCAATCGTACTATTCAGAGATTCTCAAGCTATTTCTACTGATTATTAGCATTATAAAAATTTGAAAATCTGTCAAGGACAGTACAATTTTAAATTTCAAGGCGATTTACGTCCGGTGAGTTCGGAGTACGAAGTTCTGCGTAGCGAAAGTTCGTATGCAATTGATGAAATATCTTTTATGTTATTCATTTAATTTTTAAATCTTGCCTGGCAAAACACTTCCTGCATAATTCAGAGCATTTTTGAGTCAAAACTAAATATCGAAAAGTACCCTCTTTGTAAATGTTATTTTACAATTAAAACAGCACAGTTCAAAATTTGCTGGAAGCTATTCAGTTACATGCGAGCAGCCATGTTTGTCATATATCGATATATCCTATTTTGTTGTAACCGTAACTGGAGTGGGGAGTGTTGAATAAATGTTGATGTAATGTAGCCGGCGTATTCTCTGTCTTAGAATTTACTATAATTAATACTGGTTTAACAGTATAATAAACAAAATATGAAACATGGCGCAGCCGGTAGCAGCAGTCGTAATGGATGCTGAGGTCAAAGGTAACTAAATTTTATCGCTGAATTGTAAATAACTTTATTGGATTCGCGCCAGATAGAACGTTTTGTTCTTAGTTTCGATTCGCCATGGAAGGATGAAAACCCCCGAATGGTCTTTCTTTCGACGGTAATTTGGCTGCGAACTGGAAAAAATGGAAACAGTCATTTGAAATTTATATGACTGCATCCGGTGCTTCTTTAAAATCGGAAGAAATGAAGATAGCGATATTACTGCACGTTATTGGTGAAGATGCAATCGAGAAGTTTAATACGTTTGATCTCAACGAAGAAGATAGTAAAAAGTGTAACAAAGTTCTTGAAGCATTTGAAAAATATTGTTTACCACAGAGTAATGAAAGTGTCGATCGTCATAATTTTTTTTTCGCGAGTGCAGCAACCTGGTGAAATGTTCGATGATTTTTTAACTCAACTGAAAAAGCTAAGTGTTACTTGTGGATTTGGTGAATTGAAAGATAGTTTAATAAAAGATAGGGTAATTAGCGGTATTACTGATAAAGCTTTGAAAGATAGATTATTACGTGAAGGCCAGCTGACTCTGGATAAATGTGTCAAGATGTGTAAAGCATCAGAACTTTCAGAAATTCAACTGAAAACACTAAATGACGAAAATAAAGTAGATCTGGTAAAATTTAAAAAGAATCGAAAATCGTACGAAAAGGAATTTTCATCCAAAAAGAAACTAAGTGAGAATAAAACAAATTCAAAACAAAATGAAAATCCAGGTAAGGCAAATAAAATTTGTAGAAAATGTGGTACATTCCATAAACCTTATAACTGCTCTGCTTTCTATAAAATTTGCCTTTATTGTAAAGAAACGAAATCACTTTGCCAAAATGTGTTTTAGAAAAAAGGTTAACTATATATATAATGAGCCAGTTCCTGTCAGTTACATGAAACCAGATTCTGATGAAGAATATATCTTAGGTGAAATTAAAGGGAATTCAAATTCTAATGATTGGATTGAAAAACTTAAAATAAATATTTCAAAATATCTATATGTTAAATTGGATACAGGAGCACAATGTAATGTTTTGCCATATAAAAAATTTAATCAACTAAAATTAAGAGAAGACTGCATAAAGAATACACAGGCTATCTTAAGTAATTACAATGGTACTAGAATTGATGTTGTTGGTAAATGTATTTTAAAATGCGAAACACAAAAGGGATTAAAAAGTGATATAGAATTCCAAATTGTAAAATGCGAAGATAATGTTCCAGCTGTTTTAGGCTTGAAAACAATACAAGAATTGGGCCTAATTAGAAGAATTGATGCTGTAGAATCAGTAGATAATTATAAATGGTTTGGACAAAATTATAATGATTTGTTTATGGGTGTTGGTCAAATTGCTGATTATATATATGATATTAAACTTATGGAAGGAGCAACTGGGACTATAAAACCATGCAGGAAAGTTCCACTAAGTCTTATTAATGCATTGAAATAAGAATTATTGCGTATGGAACAAGATGGTATTATTCAGAAGGTTAACCATCCTACAGAATTTGTAAATTATCTTGTTATAGTAAGAAAACCAGATCGGAGCCTAAGAGTTTGTTTAGATCCCCAGCGTTTAAATGAAAACATATTACGAGAACATTTTCATATTAAAACTTTTGAAGAAATTGCTTCTAAAATGTCAGGTGCTAAAGTTTTTAGCATATTAGATTCAAATAGAACATTCTGGCAAATAAAATTATCAGATTCAAGTTCAGACCTTACTACTTTTAATACACCATTTGGAAGATATTGTTTCTTAAAAATGCCATATGGTATAAATTCTGCCCCTGAAGTCTTCCATAAATGTTTTACGGAAATTTTTGGTGAAATAGAAGGAGTTGAAATTTACATTGATGATATACTGATTTGGGGTGAAAATAAAGAAACTCATGATAAAAGATTAAAAGAAGTTTTAGACAAAGCTCGACAGAAGAATGTTAAGTTTAATTTTAAGAAATGTAAATTTGGAATTGACGAAGTAAAATACATGGGCCATATACTTTCAAAGGAAGGGCTTAAACCTGATGAAGATAAGGTGCAAGCAATTTTAAAAATGAAGACACCGAGGAATGTTAAAGAATTAGGAAGTTTTTTAGGAATGATTACATATGTATCTCGATTCATTCCAAATGTTTCAGAAAAGACAGCTGTGTTAAGAGATCTTTTTAGGAAAAATGTAATGTGGCAGTGGAGCCATGAACACGAAAAATCTTTTAATGATCTTAAGAAAATATTAGCTGATAAACCTGTACTGCAATATTTTGATAGCAAGAGTCCTATAACATTGTCTGTAGATGCTTCACAATCTGGATTAGGAGCTGTTCTTCTACAAAACAATTTACCAGTTGCATATGGATCTAAATCTTTAACAGAAACTGAAAAAAATTACGCATAGATAGAAAAAGAAACACTTGCGATAGTATTTGGATGTGAAAAATTTAATCATTATGTTTTTGGAAATAATTTTATTGTTGAAAGTGACCACAAACCATTAGAAGCTATTTTTAAAAAAACCTTTGAATAATAGTCCATTACGTCTCCAAAGGATGAGAATTCGCCTTCAGCCATATAATTTTACAATCACATATAAATAAGGAAAAGAACTTGCAATTGCAGATGCATTATCTAGATCATTCTTAGAAGTAAAAGACGATCCATTTGAAGAGGAAATTGAGGCTCATGTATGCATGATAAATGCAGAAGTAATTATGTCACCTGAAAAAGAAAAAATGTTTCTAGATGCAACAAGGGATGATGAAGAACTACAAACTCTTTTAAAACAAATTAAGACTGGGTGGCCAAATAATAAAGAAAAAGTACCAGCAGAAGCAAAGCCATATTTCCATTTTAAAGAAGATCTGACAGAAATGAATGGCTTAGTTTTTAAAAATTCATCTGTTATAGTTCCCAATAGTTTACGCAAGTTAATGCTAGAATGTATACATTATAATCACATGGGTATAAACAAATGTAAAAATCGAGCGAGGGAAGTTCTCTTTTGGCCGGGAATGAACAAGGAAATTGAAGATTTAATTTTAAATTGCTCTACGTGTCTGAAGTATCAAAAACATAATGCAAAAGAACCACTAATGCCAAAAGAAGTACCATTTAGATCGTGGGAAACATTAGGTACAGATTTGTTTTATTTAAATGGTAAAAATTATTTAATAGTTATTGATTATTTTAGTAAATTTGTTGAAATTGGGCAGCTGCAAGAAATAACAAGTACCTATACTATTAAATTATTGAAATCTATGTTTGCAAGATATGGTATCCCAAAACTTTTATATTCTGACAATGGTCCACAATATGCGAGTAAAGAGTTTAAGAAATTTGCCAAAGAGTGGAACTTTGAACACAAAACATCTAGCCCAGAATTTGCACAGTCTATTGGTATGGTTGAACGTTATATTCAGACAGAAAAGAAAATGTTGTTAAAAACAGAAGCTGCTTGTAAAGATCAATATCTAGCTCTACTTGAATACAGGAACACGCCCATCTCAAACAATTTACCATCGCCTGCAGAAATATTATTTGGTAGGAAAATAAATGGACTACTGCCAATCAAGGAATCATTCCACCAAATCAGCAAAAATATTGATATCAGAAATAAGCTTCTGGACAGACAAGAAATAAAGAAATATTATTTTGACAATGGATCAAAAGATCTAAAGCCATTAAATGAAGGAGATAATGTTTATCTTTTTAAATCTGGATCAGGACCTTGGGAAAGTGGAAAAATTATACCAAATGCTAATAGACCACGTTCATACAAAATTTTGAAATCTGATGTAAATATAATTGAAAGAAATCGAAGAGCATTATTGAAAGGTCCTACAAACTGAAATTTAAAATAAGAAAACCTTATTTATCACAGAGCGAAGAAAAGCTGAGTGTAAATAAAGAAGTGCCTGGACAGGAAGTTAGGAAAGAGGTAAAACAAGATCTAAAGGTGAGTGCTACTCCTGATGCTAATATGTGTCCAGATAGAGTATCAATTAATTCTGATCAAGTACAAAATTCAATGTTTACAAGAACTGGTAGACGTGTGAAAAAACCTACATATCTTAGAGACTTTGTAACTTCCTAAATGTAATTTGTTTCTTTTTATTTTGTTTAAATATTTACATTTGTTCTGTTTGTTTGTAAAAAGGGAGATGTCATATATCGATAACATCTTACTTGTCATATATCGATATATCCTATTTTGTTGTAACCGTAACTGGAGTGGGGAGTGTTGAATAAATGTTGATGTAATGTAGCCGGCGTATTCTCTGTCTTAGAATTTACTATAATTAATACTGGTTTAGCAGTATAATAAACAAAATATGAAACATGGTGCAGCCGGTAGCAGCAGTCGTAATGGATGCTGAGGTCAGAGGTAACTAAATTTTATCGCTGAATTGTAAATAACTTTATTGGATTTGCGCCAGATAGAACGTTTTGTTCTTAGTTTCGATTCGCCATGGAAGGATTAAAACCCCCGAATGGTCTTTCTTTCGACGGTAATTTGGCTGCGAACTGGAAAAAATGGAAACAGTCATTTGAAATTTATATGACTGCATCCGGTGCTTCTTTAAAATCGGAAGAAATGAAGATAGCGATATTACTGCACGTTATTGGTGAAGATGTAATCGAAAAGTTTAATACGTTTGATCTCAACGAAGAAGATAGTAAAAAGTGTAACAAAGTTCTTGAAGCATTTGAAAAATATTGTTAACCACAGAGTAATGAAAGTGTCGATCGTCATATTTTCTTTTCGCAAGTGCAGCAACCTGGTGAAATGTTCGATGATTTTTTAACTCAACTGAAAAAGCTAAGTGTTACTTGTGGATTTGGTGAATTGAAAGATAGTTTAATAAAAGATAGGGTAATTAGCGGTATTACTGATAAAGCTTTGAAAGATAGATTATTACGTGAAGGCCAGCTGACTCTGGATAAATGTGTCAAGATGTGTAAAGCATCAGAACTTTCAGAAATTCAACTGAAAACACTAAATGACGAAAATAAAGTAGATCTGGTAAAATTTAAAAAGAATCGAAAATCGTACGAAAAGGAATTTTCATCCAAAAAGAAACTAAGTGAGAATAAAACAAATTCAAAACAAAATGAAAATCCAGGTAAGTCAAATAAAATTTGTAGAAAATGTGGTACATTCCATAAACCTTATAACTGCTCTGCTTTCTATAAAATTTGCCTTTATTGTAAGAAACGAAATCACTTTGCCAAAATGTGTTTTAGAAAAAAGGTTAACTATATATATAATGAGCCAGTTCCTGTCAGTTACATGAAACCAGATTCTGATGAAGAATATATCTTAGGTGAAATTAAAGGGAATTCAAATTCTAATGATTGGATTGAAAAACTTAAAATAAATATTTCAAAATATCTATATGTTAAATTGGATACAGGAGCACAATGTAATATTTTGCCATATAAAAAATTTAATCAACTAAAATTAAGAGAAGACTGCATAAAGAATACACAGGCTATCTTAAGTAATTACAATGGTACTAGAATTGATGTTGTTGGTAAATGTATTTTAAAATGCGAAACACAAAAGGGATTAAAAAGTGATATAGAATTCCAAATTGTAAAATGCGAAGATAATGTTCCAGCTGTTTTAGGCTTGAAAACAATACAATAATTGGGCCTAATTAGAAGAATTGATGCTGTAGAATCAGTAGATAATTATAAATGGGTTAGACAAAATTATAATGATTTGTTTATGGGTGTTGGTCAAATTGCTGATTATATATATGATATTAAACTTATGGAAGGAGCAACTGGGACTATAAAACCATGCAGGAAAGTTCCACTAAGTCTTATGAATTCATTGAAACAAGAATTATTGCGTATGGAACAAGATGGTATTATTCAGAAGGTTAACCATCCTACAGAATTTGTAAATTCTCTTGTTATAGTAAGAAAACCAGATCGGAGCCTAAGAGTTTGTTTAGATCCCCAGCGTTTAAATGAAAACATATTACGAGAACATTTTCATATTAAAACTTTTGAAGAAATTGCTTCTAAAATGTCAGGTGCTAAAGTTTTTAGCATATTAGATTCAAATAGAACATTCTGGCAAATAAAATTATCAGATTCAAGTTCAGACCTTACTACTTTTAATACACCATTTGGAAGATATTGTTTCTTAAAAATGCCATATGGTATAAATTCTGCCCCTGAAGTCTTCCATAAATGTTTTACGGAAATTTTTGGTGAAATAGAAGGAGTTGAAATTTACATTGATGATATACTGATTTGGGGTGAAAATAAAGAAACTCATGATAAAAGATTAAAAGAAGTTTTAGACAAAGCTCGACAGAAGAATGTTAAGTTTAATTTTAAGAAATGTAAATTTGGAATTGACGAAGTAAAATACATGGGCCATATACTTTCAAAGGAAGGGCTTAAACCTGATGAAGATAAGGTGCAAGCAATTTTAAAAATGAAGACACCGAGGAATGTTAAAGAATTAGGAAGTTTTTTAGGAATGATTACATATGTATCTCGATTCATTCCAAATGTTTCAGAAAAGACAGCTGTGTTAAGAGATCTTTTTAGGAAAAATGTAATGTGGCAGTGGAGCCATGAACACGAAAAATCTTTTAATGATCTTAAGAAAATATTAGCTGATAAACCTGTACTGCAATATTTTGATAGCAAGAGTCCTATAACATTGTCTGTAGATGCTTCACAATCTGGATTAGGAGCTGTTCTTCTACAAAACAATTTACCAGTTGCATATGGATCTAAATCTTTAACAGAAACTGAAAAAAATTACGCATAGATAGAAAAAGAAACACTTGCGATAGTATTTGGATGTGAAAAATTTAATCATTATGTTTTTGGAAATAATTTTATTGTTGAAAGTGACCACAAACCATTAGAAGCTATTTTTAAAAAAACCTTTGAATAATAGTCCATTACGTCTCCAAAGGATGAGAATTCGCCTTCAGCCATATAATTTTACAATCACATATAAATAAGGAAAAGAACTTGCAATTGCAGATGCATTATCTAGATCATTCTTAGAAGTAAAAGACGATCCATTTGAAGAGGAAATTGAGGCTCATGTATGCATGATAAATGCAGAAGTAATTATGTCACCTGAAAAAGAAAAAATGTTTCTAGATGCAACAAGGGATGATGAAGAACTACAAACTCTTTTAAAACAAATTAAGACTGGGTGGCCAAATAATAAAGAAAAAGTACCAGCAGAAGCAAAGCCATATTTCCATTTTAAAGAAGATCTGACAGAAATGAATGGCTTAGTTTTTAAAAATTCATCTGTTATAGTTCCCAATAGTTTACGCAAGTTAATGCTAGAATGTATACATTATAATCACATGGGTATAAACAAATGTAAAAATCGAGCGAGGGAAGTTCTCTTTTGGCCGGGAATGAACAAGGAAATTGAAGATTTAATTTTAAATTGCTCTACGTGTCTGAAGTATCAAAAACATAATGCAAAAGAACCACTAATGCCAAAAGAAGTACCATTTAGATCGTGGGAAACATTAGGTACAGATTTGTTTTATTTAAATGGTAAAAATTATTTAATAGTTATTGATTATTTTAGTAAATTTGTTGAAATTGGGCAGCTGCAAGAAATAACAAGTACCTATACTATTAAATTATTGAAATCTATGTTTGCAAGATATGGTATTCCAAAACTTTTATATTCTGACAATGGTCCACAATATGCGAGTAAAGAGTTTAAGAAATTTGCCAAAGAGTGGAACTTTGAACACAAAACATCTAGCCCAGAATTTGCACAGTCTAATGGTATGGTTGAACGTTATATTCAGACAGTAAAGAAAATGTTGTTAAAAACAGAAGCTGATTGTAAAGATCAATATCTAGCTCTACTTGAATACAGGAACACGCCCATCTCAAACAATTTACCATCGCCTGCTGAAATATTATTTGGTAGGAAAATAAATGGACTACTGCCAATCAAGGAATCATTCCACCAAATCAGCAAAAATATTGATATCAGAAATAAGCTTCTGGACAGACAAGAAATAAAGAAATATTATTTTGACAATGGATCAAAAGATCTAAAGCCATTAAATGAAGGAGATAATATTTATCTTTTTAAATCTGGATCAGGACCTTGGGAAAGTGGAAAAATTATATCAAATGTTAATAGACCACGTTCATACAAAATTTTGAAATCTGATGGAAATATAATTGAAAGAAATCGAAGAGCATTATTGAAAGGTCCTACAAACATGAAATTTAAAATAAGAAAACCTCATTTATCACAGAGCGAAGAAAAGCTGAGTGTAAATAAAGAAGTGCCTGGACAGGAAGTTAGGAAAGAGGTAAAACAAGATCTAAAGGTGAGTGCTACTCCTGATGCTAATATGTGTCCAGATAGAGTATCAATTAATTCTGATCAAGTACAAAATTCAATGTTTACACGAACTGGTAGACGTGTGAAAAAACCTACATATCTTAGAGACTTTGTAACTTCCTAAATGTAATTTGTTTCTTTTTATTTTGTTTAAATATTTACATTTGTTCTGTTTGTTTGTAAAAAGGGAGATGTCATATATCGATAACATCTTACTTGTCATATATCGATATATCCTATTTTGTTGTAACCGTAACTGGAGTGGGGAGTGTTGAATAAATGTTGATGTAATGTAGCCGGCGTATTCTCTGTCTTAGAATTTACTATAATTAATACTGGTTTAACAGTATAATAAACAAGATATAAAACAATGTTGTTTATATCACGTGATTTTCGTCGTCCGGCTTGGCTGCGATGGATTGGCGAAAATTTTTTGGTGTTTTACGAGAACGAGCCAAAGGATCCTGCAAGCACCGCAATACAGAGAGTCGCTACTCACTAGATAGTGTATAAACTCACCTATCTATGGCTAATCAAGAAGTAGAACAAATCCTTTTCTTTTTGCTTTTGATAGTTGATTATGACCTCCGATTTTATTTATTGATCACGTCACATGTTTTTAATAAAATATTTTTTTTTCTTCTTAGTGAGCTTCAATGTTCGTTTTCTCTTCATTTATGGTGTTCAGTGATGTTGTTGTATGTGTCAAGATACTTTTTAGCAGATGCTTAAAGGGGAAAGTTTATGGCTGATATTTGAGACGACCACATGAAACTGGATTGGCTGTTTGTCACACGACAAGCCGTTGCGGAGCCAAATTGCAAGTTAAAGCTTTTTTATCAGTGTTTTTTATTCTCGAGAAATGTTTTGTACATTGATGTTAACGTAATTAAACCAAAGACCGCGTGCGAAATATCGAGCCAAGTGGAAAGTAAAGACCTGTCACATGACAATGAAAAGGTGCGAGGTCTTTACGCAGCTCTGCTTTGTTCTCTCTACTGGTCTAGTTTCTTTATGGTCAGGATACTAAAACATAAAATGCTTACGGTAAAACGACTCCCTGGGTAAAACCTGGTGATATGCCGCAGTCGGAGAGATGGCGCACTTGAATTTTTGGAAGGAAGGGAAAGTGTGTACGCAACTTGTCAGCAGTAACAACAACATAGTCTCTATTTGAATTCATAAGTTTACTCTTCTGAACGTCTATGATATATAGTCGTTTTTATAGTTTGTTTTCCCAATGCAAGGGCTTAAATTTTCATTACTGTTCCTGATATTTTCATGGTGATGGGAGTATTGCAAGATACTTTTTTAAAGTAAGCAACTAACCTTAATCAACTGGGTGAACATTAACAACTCAATGTAGAAACGCATACGTTGAAAAATGGGCTGCGCAATTTCTCCTACCGAAATAGGACAGTTGGCGCATGTGCTACTAAGGAGAAATGGCGTATTACCTCCATCTGATAGGTAATGTTGCTTGTTGCAAATCACATGTTAAACAAACAAATGGGTTAAGTTTGGAGGGGGGAATATGCGTAGTTTTTTAAGCTAATTCTGCAATTAATTATTTTTTTAACATCGGATAAGTGTTGCCAATAAATTAATTTGCTAATGCTTACTTAGATCAGTTTTAACTGAGAAGCATACATTTTGCTACTTGGATTTGTTGCTTAAGTGAATCTTTGTTTTACTCAATCAGCACCCAAAATGATCTTTCATGTGCACCCTACACTGTAAAAAATTTTTTCCCCGAATATACATCAGAATCTCCTGAAAACCATTTATCTGGATTCTGACGTGGAATTACGAAGACTTAAAAAACAAGAAACTAAGAATTCTTTAAAAAAGGAAATTACAGAGAATATAAGCAAGGAAGCATTTTATAATTTCATTGCAACAGATAATGTGCCGCATTAGTGGTGCCATCTGTGAGTAAACTGAACTACTAGTTTTGGTACAAAAAGTCGACGTCTATCGCAGTCGGGAAGGCTGGCCGCCGAGTCCGAGCACTTAAGTTATACTTCAACATTATATAATTCATTTTTAATAATTTTTAAATAGGTAGTAACATATCTCAAGCTTTTAGTTATGCATTTGTTTACAGCAATTTGTTAAACTGGCTGTTACAGATCTCAAGTGTTCAGTTTTACGTAGTTTGTCAAATCTTTCTCTGTAGTTTTACAGAGAGTGCGAAAACAGTATTTAAAGGAGAAACTACTATCTAGAAATTTGATTATTTGATTTGAAACAGGTTTTGTTGTTGTTGTTGTTGCTAATGCCACTTGGATATCCAAGCTCCCCTCGCAGAGCGACCAGGAATATAAGGCAGACAAGGAGTAGCTCATCCCGTTTCTAATGAGCCCCACAAGGGTGAAAGTACGCCTTGGCTCAAGCACAGAATATGTATTCGGATGACACCAGATGGCGCCAACACAAATATGCCACCTTCCTTTTTTTGACCTAAGAGTGAAGGGAAAGGAAGTTCTCTACCCGCCGGTACCCTCAAAACAGCCTCGGAATGTCAGGATCCAGGGGGAATTTTGCATGTACGTATCCCCAAGTGTACACGGTGGTTCTTCAGCGGGTCGGGTATCGCACACCCAACCCTCCGGTTAGAAATCCGACACCCTAACCACTAGGCTACCAAGGTCATCAAACTTTTTCGTAAATTGACAGAAACACTCAGTTTCCCTTCTTTACTTTAACGAAAATTTTTTTGTGTGGCTCTAGTTGGAACAGTGTTGAATTCAGGAAAACAAATTGCCTCTAGTTACTTTGGTTGCTGCAAAAAGCAATAGATGTTCACGTAGTCGCTAGTGCTGACGACGGTAACACGTTAACTATTTTAGCTTTCTGCAACATACCAAGGAAGTTCCTGTCATTTTTCTGAATTTTTGAGGAAATCAAATCCACTCTTAATAGCATCTATTTAAGCTTAAAAAACTGAAAGAAAATGTATTTTAGTTTAATTATTATTGTTCACATCTTGAGGTTATTTTGACAACTTGCTTGTAGTTATTAATATAATCTACTTATTATCGAAAGCCGTCTCTCCCACCCATGTGCGCAATCTCACCTGCCCTATGAGAGGAGAAGCGAAAAGTAAGTGTCTTAGTTTAACTCCAGCTGTCGTTCTAAATTACAACGTAGCAACGAAATAGTGATGGAAATGCATACACAAGGAATGTACTCTATTTTACTGACTAAAAGTTCGTCAAAAATTGACGTTTTCATTCTTTTTTATAATGTTTTTGAGTGTGCGCCAACTCTCACCTTATGCATGTGATAACCATTGCTAACATTTGTATAAAATTCGTTTTTCATAATTCTGCGAAATGTCAAAAACATAGTCAATGTAATTCAATTACTTATATTTCAATCAAGAGAGGGGTATAAATTACATAAAATAAAGTAAAATAAATTGAAATCATTAAAATCATCTAAATATGTCTTTTATAAACTAGCATAGTCTCTTTGATTGAGTAGGTAGGAGTAAAGGCTGTAATTACAGGTCTACAAGCTTTCCCCACTCAGAGAAAGAACAGGAAAGAATAAGAAGAAAAAGAAGGAAAACCACAGTATTCGAACTGACTGAGAATTACACGTCAAAGCCACAGTAACATGTTAAAACAACCAAAAGTAATAAGAAGTATATTACAATTTAGAACATCAGTAAAGTGAAATTGAGAATGAGCTATTTTGATGTAAAGAATTAGAATTAGAGACAATATAAACTTTTTGAGCATTTTTTAAACAAATTTCTTTCATTAATATTTTCTGATAGTTAGGTAGAGTACGCGAAATAAGTTGTAAATATTGAATCTCGTAAGAAATACACGTTCATTGCTATTTTTTAACACACACACATATATATATACATATATATAGTATATATATATTGTGTTTTTTTCTTTTCAGAAAAAGAGAAACGTTTTTTTCAAATGATTGACAAACTTTATACTATTTCTTGGTTTCATTTTTGGTGACAAACTTAATCTTTATTGCTTATTATGGAGCAGTTACAAGCACATCCTTAGCGAATTCTTTGAGCAGAGTTCAGTACAACTCAATCAACAATTCATTAAACCTTCATGTCGTGACTTTCAAGTAAAGTGAGAAATTATAACCACCTTGATATTTTTCTTTGTCTTTAAAAATTAATTAACAGCTTAAAGGTTATTTAATGTTTCCTCCGGAAGCCTTGTTGCCGATTTTAATAAGTAATTAACTCTCTAGTTGAAAGTGAAAGCGACATGTAAGAAATTACTCTTTCATGCTTAGCGTGGTATCTAATTACACGAACAAGCTTTTTCTTTTTTTTTTTTGGGATGCATTAAAGTTGATGTGTTTCTACTATGTGAAAGATGTTGTTTTTGCTCAGTTTATCATTTTTACTGTATTTTACTTTTCTTAGTAATAAAGCAGATTTATATATACATAGCAGATTTGGTAATTAATATGATTGAGCTTTAATTTTTTTCTAGCGGTAATTAAATTTATAATTGATCAAACGTTGTAATAATGAAGAAAATTCCTAGCCTTATCATAAACTATTCTGATGTTATAAATTAAAAAAAAGGAGAGAAATGATTGATCAAACTTTATAACAACTAAAAATACCTCTTTCTTCATTATTGAATATTCGAATGTAATTGAATTTTAAATCTAATTACTAGTGCATTTCTTTTTTGCAAACAGAAGTCCATATTGTAAATACAGTAGAACCTCTTTAATCCGAAGTAATTGGGACCGAGGTTGAGTCAAATCGTTCAGATTTCAGAGCGTACTATGCTTTTCACATATACTGCACATAGCAGCAGCTAGAAGGTGACTAAAATGGATCATAAGTGTTACAGAAAAGAGAAAAATGCTTTGCAGTGTAAAATATTACACTGCAAAGAACACGCGACCTTCCACCTGGAAGATCGCGTGTTCGATACCCGCTGAAGACCCATCATGTACACTTGGGGATACGTGCATGTTAAATCTGTGGACCCAGGATGCGCCCCCGGATGCAGGGCCTCCCTAAGGCCTAGTGCTAACAGGGATAGGGAAGGAGGTTGGAGGAGAAAAGTGTTACAGTAGACAAAATTATATCGATAAACATACAGTACAGTTCGTACTACTGTGCATAATGTGCTAATTAGTCAAAGATTTAAAAAAGTCGCTCAGTTTCTTCCAACCTGCTAAGTCACTTGAGGGAGGTGGTTGGTTTAATTGCCACGCGTGGCGGTTCGAATTAGTGGACGTTCGAATTAAAGAAGTTCTGCTGTATGTAAATGTAATTATTACATCACCTTTATCACATGACTAGAATAACCAACGTGATAAGATAAACTAAAGATTCATGCACGTGTTTTGGGTTTCTAAGAATCCTTTTCTTTTCTATGATACGAAAATAACTACACTGATGCCTCTAAAATATTCGAAGCATCTGCATGTATTGTTGAAAAAAACTAGCTGGAGAGGGAAAAAATAGTTATAAATAATATCCTTCTGAAATGCATGAACATGATATTCCTATAAAAAATAAAATTGCAGGAACTTCCAACAATAAACTTTTTTGGAAAAAAATATACAAATTTATTTACACCGAGATGAAAATTTTCGACGAAGAAGTTCGCACCCATAAGAAGCTAATGAATTCATTCTCTTCTACCTAGAAACAAAACCGAGTGCTTAGCTTTCCATTTAAAAGGTAAGTGTCATGTGCGCATGCTCCTTCATAGAACTGCCCTTTCTCTTTCTCATTATGCTTTTTACAGGTGGTGGTAAATATCTTACCTTTTTCTAGCAGTGCATGGAGAAGTGTTTAACCAACCAACTCCCGATATCAGAGACTGTCCTTGTTTATTTGTGCCCATGTACATTTTTCTATTTTTCTATCGCATAAAACGATAAAGTGCCATTGGTTCTACCGGGTAGAGATAAACCTGTTACCACCCCTATTTCAAAGAAAAACAACAACAACGAAATTTCAAAAATACTTTTTTTGGTTATAAACGAGCAGCATTTCCCTAAAGGATTCTTACATAGGGATCCTTCATAAATGATGCCACGCTTTGACGGGGGACAGGGGTTCGTGAAATTGTGACAAGGGGGGAGAGGGGGTAACAAGAAGTGTGACATCATGCCGTGGAAGTGACAAAGGATAGAGGGGTATGTTGAAGTGTGACATTTTGTGGCAAAGGGGGGAGGGGTCAAATATATGGGAAAAAGCATAACATCATTTATGATCGGTCCCATACTCTCAGAAACGCATGCCCAACTCTCACGAAACTTTCGTCGTATTTGACAAAATGGCTTCGTGAAAAATACTCCGAGTAAACCTTTCGTCAAATTGCCGAAATTTGTGTAGTCACTTTTTAAAGTCACGTGATCGCGCGAGGAAAATATCGTTGTAAATGTCGAAATTTTCTTGACGATTGAAAAGTCCTCAAAAGTGACGATTGTATTTCTGAGAGTATACTGAACATAAAATTTCTATATTCCGATGTTACAAATACTTTTCTCCACCAAACCCCTACCTGTTAGCCGAGGCCTTAGGATTGCTTACGCACGGGGAGAGGTAGTGGGGTCTACGGATTTTACATGCACATATCCCCAAGTATACATGGTGGTCTTCAGTGGGTATCGAACGCGCGACCTTCCAGGTGGAAGTCCGACGTGCTAACCACTAGGCTACCACGGCCCCATGTTGCAAATACTGCACTATTCATCGTTGTATCTTTTCGTCTAGATTCTTCCCGTTTTAATAGAGATTTTGAATATCACAAGCGAGAAAATTGGATATGCACTAATTATTTACGCAAAATATTTGATACGCACTTAGCACCAAATTGCAAATAAAGCTTGTGGTAAAAAATTTATTTGTGAACGAAGTTGCTCTCGTTGAATGCTTTGTCCTGCTCTTCGTACTAACTTGGGGGAGAAAAATAAGGCTTTAACGAGTCACGACCACACAAAGAGATGAATTACACTTCTCATCGGCTTAGGCAGAATAAAAAGCATTTTTCTCTCATTACCAGTTTTTTCTTTCCATCATGATATTATGTTTGCATCGAAACTTTATTTCTTTCTTCAGATCCACGAGTCCGGTGCAGGTGATGAAAGTTTTAGCCACAACATGATCTGCTTAGACTTATTATGGATGAGTTATACAAAATACAGCCCGGAGGGGGGAAGGAGGAGAGAACGATCAGGCTGTGGCAGAAGACAGCGATGGTCGTAAGACAATGCATTGTGTTTATTGGCAGGGGGAGCACTATTAAATGATTTGTTTCTAAACGAAAGGTTCATTTTTAACGCTCATTACGGCCGTTTTTATCTGATAACTTGGCAGTGTTATTGTTTACGTGGAAACGAAAATTAATATTTTACGCAAAATATGAAGATAATTTTTGTATTTTTTCTAAACATTTTTCGCGCATTAGCTCGTAGCTTGCTTCTCCTATTATTACGCAGATTTTAAGTACTACATTTTTTACTTTGTAAACATTTTACTAATGAGAGATGCAATTAATTTGATTGGATCTTTTCATGAATACGTTACTTTGCGCGGGATAAAATCCTTAGAATTGTGCTTAACCAATGGCGTTTGCAAGGAAAGGACTACTGGGTTTAAATACACCCTTCTAGTGGAACATCGGAACCTATTACAATCAACTATACCTATACATACAAGTATAATGGTGTTCAGAAACGGTTTTGTTAAAATATAAAAAGGGGAATTGTACGCGTCGAGATGAACTGATGAACATTGTTCAGGATATAATGTAGATTTATATTCAACTCTGTGTAGTAGAAAAGCATAAACTGAAATATAAAAAATAAACTTTGATTGTGAATGAAACCATAAGTGATAAAAACAATTTGTTGACATTACAAAAAGAGTCAAAGTAGATGCTCAAATTGACGACTTACAATTATCACCGGCGGGTAAGGAACTCAGGCAGTTGGTGTGAAATACATTTAATCCGTAAGCAACTACTTTGAACATAGCATCATATCAAGAGTAGTCAGTCAACTGAAATTAGCCATCTCCATTTTCCATTTTCAACATGAAAATTCTCGAAGTGTTCTATTTGGAGCGAAATTGACAAAATCTAGTTTTTCTCTTCCTTCTAAATTCACTTCACGAGTTATTTTGGTCTGAAATTATTTGTCGTATAACATTCTCGTGCACATCTTTGGGCTCTGCGAGTTGTGTTAAAGCACACTACATAAAAGTTATGATTTATCTGAACATCATAGATGACCAGTTACTCCCGTACGTAGCGTCTGTCGTCTTGACCGAGAGTATTCCAACAGGACAACGCGTCATATCAAAAAGTTAGAATAGCCCGAACTCTTCGGATCTTTATCTCATGAAGCACGCTTGGGATAAAGCGTGCAAGGCCATAGTTAGAAACCAAAAGCCAGCACAGAGCGTAAAATATAGATCTTGGAGAATGAAGCTATAACGCACCTTTGAAACTCTGGAACTAAAAACTCATTTAGTTACACGAAAATGGTGTTTTGTTAGTAACACTTACTGGTCAATGTTCATAATTATTAATTTCAAACCCCTAAATTTTCTAAAATATGTGTTTAAATATTTCAAAAATTAATGTTCTAGCAAAGATTTATCATTTGTTATTAAACTGATTTTTTTTTCTATTTTCGCCAGATTTTGGTAATTTGGAAAAAAAAGTGTAGCCCAAAGATAAACATTGATTAGTTTATAATTTAATCACAATTTTTCATATCATTACACAACTTTTCTACACTTTTGCTAAGTGAAAATCGAAAATGTGAAAATTGAATGTTATGCCATCTACTTCATTTTCGGATGATTTCGCACATTTACCCTTGAAAGTGGAACCGGAAGTTATTGATGGATTAATTAAATTTTTTCATTTATGTTTCTCATACATTCTGCTAAATATTCCTTATTATCACAAAAAGGAAATTAAAATTTTGAAAATTTACGAAATTGTTGAATTTTACCTTAAATTTTACGTTTTTGGTGTTTTTTGACCCAAAACTGGAACCGGAAAATATTAATTGATTAAGTTAAAATCATGTGTGTATGTTCCTCATACCACCCCACAACTATTCAGCCCTCACGCAAAAGAAATTTCAAAAAAAAGTTTTTTAAGCTCCGCCCTAATGCATATGTAACAAAATATTTGTTTTTATAACTGTAAAGTACATATAAAAGTAACTTCAGTTCTATAATCTTATTATTTTTCCTAAAACTTGAAGATCAATGAAGAAATTAGAAACCTAATAAATTTATTTTAAATATAATTGGCATTTCAGTTATTTTGTATATAAATATTATTTGAAAAAATGCATAATAATTTATTGTCTGGCTTTACATTTTATTTAAAGTTTAGGCCTTAATCAAGCTTTAAATTGCCTTTTAAAATGTCAATTCGAAAAATTTCTAGTGGAGAGTAGCCGGCACTATGTAAAAAGTTATCTGAAACTGCGTTTTTAGGATTACATTACGTCGAAAAGTTCCATGGAGAATCCCTGAACCCAATTTCCCTAATCTCACTAAAGCTGGTCTAAAAAGTGGTTTTTTAGGAGTTTAATTTTGAAAATTTTCAGTAGGAGTCACCAAAGATAGCAGGAGCCTGAACTTGCGTTTTGAAAAGCTCTTTCAGAAGGGAAAGCCCCTGAACTTCTTCCTCTAATAGCAAGAAAGATACCTAAAATTGACTTCAAGTTCGACAAAAATTTCGGGTGGAACCCGCTCTCTCTCCCAAACCCCTCCTTTCCCCTGACATAGAAAGAATTAAAATTCCGTCTTTTGGATTTCAATTTCAAAGGGGCCACATTCTTTTCTCCTAACGAAACCAAAGATAACCAAAGATAGTGCTTTTGTGACTTCAGATTCAAAAAGTTTCCGGGAGTGGACCCCCGGAACCCCTCCCGCCTCCGAAGTTAACAAGGGTAACCCCGCCTTTTAAAGATTTAATTTCGAGAATTTCCTAAGGGAGAGTTTCCGAATCCACCTGTTCTTTGACTTCACCAGAGATAGCGTAACATGCGTTTTTAAGATTTCAGTTTTAAAAAAATGTCTGAAGGTGAATTTCTGAAATTTTCCTATCATCATCAAAAATAGTATAAAATTAAATGTTTAAAACTTCAGTTTTGCAAAGAAATTCCGGAAAGAACCCTGACTAACAATGTTCTCAAAGAGAGCTTGAAATTATGTTTTTATGGCGTCAATTTTGGAAAACTTCTTTGAGAAGAAATGCCGGATCTTCTCCCCCCTTCCCATTGTCACCAAAGGTATAACTACGTTTTTAGGACTTTAGTTTTGAAACATTTTCGGGATTGGGTCCTCTTGCCTTCTTTTCCTAAAAGCCCCAAAGATGATGAAAACTGCGTTGTTAGGATTAAAGTGTCGAAAATTTCCTTGGGAGAGCCCCCGAACGCCCCATTTTTCTTCCCCTTGCATCGCGACAGTTAACCTAAAATTGCGTTTTTAAGAATAGCAGTAACCCCCTTATGGTATCTATCTTTCCGTAAATACAAAACATTGCACATGACGAATTGCACATTAAACTTATTTTACATTTTACAAAATTCCCTTTATTTCTGTTATTACTATTGCTATTATTAAAATTGATAGAG
This sequence comes from Octonoba sinensis, assembly GCA_038502835.1. NCBI lineage: Eukaryota > Metazoa > Arthropoda > Arachnida > Araneae > Uloboridae > Octonoba > Octonoba sinensis. Next base: position 149,164,861 of record CM076598.1, read on the forward strand.
AATCACGAACGAGGGTGGGTAAAGCTTAGTTGAAAGTGAATGAACATTTCAAAATAAAGCGCTCTTCGTACTTTTTTTTGGGGGGAGGGGGGAAACCACAAAGGAATATATATATATATATATATATATAGTGAAACCTGTGCAAGTTAACCACTTGCGGTGTACTTTAGTGGTCAACTTATAGTGGGTAGAGATTTTTTTTCTTTTTGTCATTTATTACACTGTTGTTTATATATTTGTACTAATTGAAATATAGTTTTATGTATTAACGTTACTTTAAAATAGTAATTAGCTACTTTTTTCCTCACAATTATCTGAAATATCAGCAGATCAATTTTACCTGAATGACTTACAATGTATCCTTTACAACTTTAAAATTAAATCACTTAGTTAAAATACACATAAATATTAATTATGTAAATTACTAAAATGATAGTAAATATTTCCTCAAATATATAATTTTTCAAAATGGCTATAGAATAAAGATTAGAACTTATTTAAAGAATAAAAGAGTGCTCATAGTAGTTTTCCCATTTGGTTAACTTACAAAGAGGTATAGGGAAATTTTATATTGATGTTTCATCCATCCAAACAAATACTGGTCTAACATTATATCCTGAAGAAGCTATTTTAGTTTTTTTTATGTTTCCAAAAATAGATAAACAAAAAAATATAGTAATAATTAGGCGGTCAACTTACGAAGGGTTTTTTATAATACTCCCACCCAAATGTGGCGTACATAAGTGGTCAACATAGACAAGTGGTCAAGTTACAAAATTTTCTCTACATTAGATAATATAGGGCTAATTCCACTCCTAACAAAAGTGGTCAACTTAGACAGGTGGTCAGCTTACAAAGGTGGTCAACTTTACAGGTTTTACCGTATATGTATATTTTCCAATTAAAGTTGCAACAGAAAAGTTCAGAAAGTTATTACATCGGACTCAGTTGAAATTAAAATCTTAAATAGATAAATCTTTAATACATAGCAAATAAAATAAAAATGCGTTGTTTTTTCGCTGTTTAGATCCTATTTGTTACAATTGGACAAATTGTTTTGAATTAAGAAAGGTGAACAAATCACGTGTTACATAATTAATACTAACTTTGTGTGATCTAGTTTGAAATTAAAATTATTAACGCACTAAAATATCTAAGTTTAACTTAAGACTAATACTTCATGTGAAGTTTATTTTCATTCTACCGCGGTTGAGTTTCCTTTGCTTATCAAAAGCAATGAAGATGTTATTTAATGCAAAAGTGCGGAGAAAAAGAAGTAATATGCAATACCCTCTATAATAATACCGGAAGAACTTCTCCCCCCCCCCTCCCCCAAGTGGAGTATACAATTACTGTAAATTCAATTATGAGCTACGAGAAACATTGCCTTCAAATTACGATAAAGGCGATATTTTCGGCTTCTTTCACTTTTTCGGCGGTCCTTTGATCTGAAGAATATATACCGAAGTTAAAATGCAAAAGTTCACCAAGGACGACGAGGGGTTGGAATACAATGATCGGAGGAGTTTTTCCCCCGCTAAGAAATCATTGTTGAAAGGTTTGACCGTTATGGGTGGTTATTTTTATTTATTTTTTCATTCCCTTTCTTTCTCATTTACATTTTATTTTTTTTGAAAAATTATTCTGGTCGGGCAAACTGTTATGATTGAAACCCTAGAACTAATGATTTATATTTCAGGCAAAATCTTTTCAAAGCATACGCCATCCTTTTCAAAAGCCGTTACTATTCAAAGGTGTTAGTATTCATTTGGCCTGATAACTTACATTCAAAAAAGCTGAATGCAGTTCCCACGGTTGTAAAACCAGAAGTTTCCAACTCCCCCCATTTTTACATGCGTTAATTACAGGGCACTCTCGACCCAACGTCGTAACTAATATTTTGATCAAGTTAACTAATATTTTGATACGACATTTTCATGCATGGCTTTTGAACGTTCCCATGCAAGATTGCCCAGCAAATTTCGTAAAATATTACAACGCAGTTAAACATATTTTATTTCATTCAGAGAAGAAAATAATTTATTTACTCTTACACATTATTATTACTACAAAGCAGTTAGTTTTTATGCTATAGTATGAAATCAAAAATAAAATGAATATCATAAAATGGAGTTTTAACAACGGTTAAGAAATTACCGTAAACTTTCTTTTCCTAGATAAAAATTCGTTTAAGATATATTTAAAAAAATATATATATATAGGAAATCCCGTGAAAGACAACTAAAAAGACATGTCTGAAAACTTCATACCAAAATTTTAGTTCTTAATAATTTTATAATGGTTTTGCGACAAAGGAATCCCAACATCGTGTTAGAAGTGACACCACAAATTGCAACACCGTTTGAGCTGGGAATCCCACTGCTTTTCTTTCTTTAAGAGCAAAACGTTTTTCATCCATGTTTTCTTTTTGTAAAATAAAACGCTGTACCTCCCTCATTCTGTTATTTATTCAAGCGTAGTGAGTGGGCGTAATGCTATTCGAAATAGCAATGGGATGTTATACATATCCTGGGCATTGTAAATGCCACAAAAAAACAGTTTATCCTAAACGCGGAAAAAAAGTTCGAAAAAAGCAGTATTTTATGAATGAATCTGATAACAACGGCGAGATCGCTCCTAAGATTTGGAGGCCATTTCAAGCCAAATATCGTATTGCGATATCACACCAGATGGCGTCAAACCGGGAAAAGCAAGTCGGCTTTAAAGATGGCGCCAAGCACAAGGCGCTAAGGGGCGTGTTCGATTTGTAATAGCGTGCAGATGTTAGTTGTTGATAAACCTTTCAAAAGAACCCTCAGCAGAAATTGAAAGAAAAGCACTTTCAGATCACTAGCTTTAGCTAGTAATTGCCATAAATATTGTCTGCATATTCAGAAAGGAGACCCCTCAGACAAAATTTCGGAGAGGTTGGCAAGTGAGGAAGCTTTAATGCAACATTGGCTAGTTATAAGCTCATCTGAATAAAAGTTTTTAAATTTTAGCATCACCTTTTATATTATTATTATTTTAGAATTTTTAAGTACCTACTAAGGAAACTAAAAAGGAGATCAATTGCGTTTTTTAAATTACTCATGTTTCTATTCACTCACTTGACAAATCTTAGCGAATTATAGCAGGCTGTCGTTTTCACGAACTTGCAGGGAATAAGGAAGTACTCCTCGAATTCAAAAGTTTTCAAGACGGTTAATTAAAAAGTTTGATATTTTACTAAAGCGAAAAATGTGGATGGCGTCAACTGTAATGTCTTGAAGAAATATCTCTAATCGGCAGAAAACATATCATACGATCCATAAAAAAAGTATGAATATGGAAAAGTTTTCAAAAGTTTCCAAACCTGAAATCCAAAGGACAAAGTTACTTTATTGAAAAGTTAGCTTCCAGTATAATTGTATAGAATACGACTGCCGAGGAATGCAGAGAGTTCCCAATAGTTTGGAACCTGCAAGATCCCAGCTATTTTAACTATTGACGAGTACAAAAAAAGAGGATGCAAAGACGAAATATCTAATCAATTAAATAATGGCAAGAAAATTGCGAGAAAAAAAACAAAAAAAAAAGTTTTTTTGCTTTCTATTGTAGAGAAATGGGTAAAGACAGGAGAGAAGTCGAAAAGAACTGTAAGGGAAAGGTCATTTCAATTTTAAAAATTAAAGTCTTGTCCTGTATATTTTTACTATGCTTTATTCGATAAGAACTGCAGTTTTCCTCAACATATTTTTTTAGCTTTTATTTTGGTAGAACAAAAATGAAGAGATATTTAAAAACGTGTTCCAACAATTTAATTACAATTTTATAAAAATGATTATCAAATTATATGAAATGTATAATTTTGCATTTCAAGCAGTAATACCACTTTAAGACGATTAACTACATCTTTGTTTATTTCAAATTATTATCCCACCCCCCTCATATCACAGGTATATATAGATATATTTAAAATATTTATAATGTTGCTTTTTTCATTAAAAAAAGTTTTTTTAACAACAAACAGAGAGTACTCCTTAATGACTGACTATTTAACGACCTAAAAATATCTTATAATATCATTACGGCGATTATTTCATGCTTAAGAGCTCTAACCCAATTATTTGATTATGACCTCTCTCTCATCTGCTTTCTTAAAAACGCAGTGAGAAAATTTTGCAATTTATATTTTCAAACGTTTTGAAAAGTTTCCGCTCCAGCACGAAGAAAGAGTCAAATATATGAAAATTAAAAAAAAAAAATTGGGGCTATTTTTTTATATTAATGCCCCAAAGTGAAACTAAAAGATATTTATTGATTAAATTCAAATTTTGTTCCCATATTTATCGCATTTTCTCCCACAAATATATATTTTTTCTAATGGGCTGCAGTATTGGTCATCCACCATTGCAGACCTAGTGCGTTCCCAGAGATTGGTACCAACTCTTTCAGCGGCACCATACTGGAGAGGCTTCGCGCACCACTAGTGGTACGCGTACGCACCATAGTTTGGGAACCGCTGCAATATGTTATCAAAAGTACTGAAACATTTTTCAAATTAGATTGTATAACAATATGGATATTAAAAAAAAATATTGTACTAATATAATTAAAACATAATTTCTGACTTTAAGAATGGTATCCGCACCGTGGGGCTACATCCTTGCCTATTCCAATGTATATGTCAGTTTGTGTGTTTCTAATTGAAAACCTTTGAGTTGTTTCACCAGAATAGTCAAGCTATGTTTATAAATGTTTCTTAATAAGAAATATATCTACAGGGAGGCAAATGCCCATACAGACGGTTACATTCGTTTTTTAGATGCGCACATTTAAATTAAAAGTTAAGTAAATACTAATTTTAAACAAAATACTGAAAAGAGAAAAACTTTTCTTAAATATATAACATAGGAGGAATCTCAAAGATTAAAACTTCTAAATTTATGCTAGAATCGCTAGGAACATATTTCTCGGCAGTAAACGGTTTAGTTTTCTTTTTAAATATTCAAGTATGAGACATAATTTTTTCTATGTACGATTTGAGTAATGCTCTAGCCAAAAAATTAAATATGCTGTGGTTTTTCATTTGGAGGTCAACTTGCTTGATGTGACCCATGGCTTCTAGCATTCAAAAATTCAATCCCAGAGCAGCTCTCTGATAATCAAAATATTTGCCGCCCATGAGAGGTTAATTGTTTTAGCTTCTTCTGTTCCATGAATATAATAACTCCTACACCAGCGTTGATTCTCATTGCGGAAAATGTTTCTTTATTTCTCTTTTTCTTTTTAATAGAAGAAGTGTTTCCCGAGGCCAATGTTGATAAGATAAGATGAAAAATGTGTAATCTTCTCCGGTGATCACAACCTTCATCCTCGTGGAATGATAGGCCCTCACATGAAGATTTGTTAACCCCAATTAACTGGTACTTCGTCAAAAGAAAGTGGTAGATTCAGACATGCCAGATGGACCAGATTTGGCAAATCTAGATCCTCTTCTTTCTGCACTCTCAAATAAAATGAATTAGGTTTACGTACAGGACAGCAGTAATCATGATTATGTAATTGTAATCGATTGTATTTTTTCTCAGCTTTTGCATAGTCGTGGCTATGATCACAATCTCGTTTCTTTGAATTTCGAAAAATTGCAGTCTCATACGGTACTTAGATCTATATCCTTATCTGAGTCAATATAATTTTGGATTCCCTAATGCTATCACAATGCTCTTAATTTTTACAACTAATGTTGTGTTGTGGTCTGGAAGTTGATGAAATTAGCCATCACAATTGCAATGTTTATTTATTTATTTATTTATTTTTTGGGAGAAATTAATCTTATTATTTCTCTGATATCTCTCATGCCAACATATTTTGGGATTGGAGCCTAATTTACACTCACAGGGAAACTAGAGCAGCGGTTTGCAAACCGACGCACAACAAGGTTTTTTTTATCAATCAATTTGCGGAAAGTTTTGCTGTCGACAATATCCGGATTGTGGTCATCATTTGTAGGATGAATATACGCTTTACATGCATTCGCTATTTACATTGATTACAAGCTTGTTTTCATTAAGAGACTCACTTTCCTTACAATCAGAATTCAAGGTCTTCACACTTCAAGAATATATTACTTTACAGACATTTGTACAGGGTAATTCATAAAGAAGTACAGTTTCAATGCTTTATTAATCAAGAACAATGTCAAATATTATATGTTATTTGCTACAGAATTGCATAGGATTAGTTTAAGTTTTGTTAGAGACAGCCACAGGTATTCTATGCGTGATCCTTTAGTCAGACGACGGATTAGACGAGCCAAGGACTATAATCAACCTACTACTTTTTGGTACTACTTAACCAATGACCACCCATAAGACCTAATCCAATACGTTGTGATTTCTTCCTGTGGGGTACATAAAGGACAAGGTATTAGCCCCTTCCTTCCAGCTGATTTAGCGGAGCTGAAACAGTATATCACACCACTGGGCCGTGGTAGCCTAGTGGTTAAAGCATCGCACTTCCACCTGGAAGGTCGCGCGTTCGATACCCAATGAAGACCGCCCATTTGGGGATACGTGCATGTAAAATGCACGTATTCCCAAGTGTGATCAGTGGATCCCACTACCTCGCTCCGTGCGCAAGCAATCCTAAGGTTTCGGCTAACTGGTAGGGGCGCTGGTGGAGAAAAATTATATCACACCACTATTGATGAACTTGAGTTAATGGTATCGATAATTTCGCACGTGTTTGGGAGGAAATAGATTAGCGGCTCAATATGTGTCGTGTGACTAAGGGGTCATGCATGGAACATGTGTAACTGTCTTTAACAAAACTTAAAATAATACAATGTTTCAGGTAACATATAATATCTTACATTGTTCTTGATTTATAGTGCATTGAATCACCTTAATCATCTTTATGAATCACCTTGTATGTATATGTCTTGAAAAAATAGATGCCACTCTACTTATCGTCCCGCTAATACTTCCTAAAATAAAGTTTAATTTTGTAATGTAATGTATTTTTTTCTAAAGTTCCTTGGCTTGAGTTCCAACTTAAACGCGACTTAACATAGAAAACTTAAAGATAGAAACCAGGGTTTTACATTGCACTTATATTATATAGTATCTTAAAATTAGCTACAATGAAAGGGAAATAAAATACCAACTTCAAAAAGATTTACAACTTCGTATTTAACACAATTGAGAAAAGTATTGTTTTATCCATTTGTCCAGCACTGTATAAAAAAAATATGGAAAACTTTCTTTTGAAAAAAAGCAATTTTTTTATTCTTAGCATTAGTTGATAGATTTTTTGTAGTCTCAAAATGTTATACAATAAAGTGTATTTTAGTTTAATCTTAATTAGGTGTTTCTATTTATTTACGTTCTGATAAAAAATTTTTTGAAACTAAGCTTAATCACATTTTAAGACAATTTTTATACCTTTAAAATTCCCTGCAAGATTTTAACTGATTTTCAAAAGAGATGCTCAATAACAAGCTGATTAAATAAATTTTATTGTACATTGTTTCCCAAAACACTGACGAAACGTCAAACAATTAACTCGAAATAGATATAACATTGCACTACATTTTTATGAATATAGATTTTTGCTTGGCAGAATTCAAAATCAAAATTATCAGTGGGGCTAAATTGTGTCATTATTTATTCAGCAGTTTCTGTTTATGCGCAGTAAAATTGTAATGTAAATTATCTAAATAATATATTTGAACAAGCTATGTTAAATCGATGGTTATTGATGTGTAAAAAGTAATTTTAAATTATAAAAGGGAGCAAAAGATTTAAATTCGAAAAGCTATCTTCGACTACTTACCCGTATAAGCCAAAATAACTTCCTGCAATTCAAACATTCGACATTGGCGATGTTCCAGCTGACTTGAAAAAAGAAGAATATTGGCGAGTTTGATAAGAATATTATTGCTTTAAAGCTAGTATTCTGTGTTCTGAATAGTGTACATTTATTTAGCCCCCTCCCCCTACAGTTCTTACACGAAGATTGACCAACTCTCTTCCTTTTTTTTTTCATTTGTCAGAAAAAGCAGTAGTTATTTCATTTAGCTTATTTGCTCTTTAAGAATTTACAATTTCAGAGTTTAGGCAAGAGTCGCTAAGTCCACAAAACAAATTTGACAATTGATAGACTACTGCAGAGAATTACAATTTCCAATTATAGTTATTTCGTGATATAGACCAATGGTTAAATTGAGAGAAAAGTTACAACAACCTACAGTAGGCGTTAGGGGTCAATAACAACTTTTTGAATGTTTTCATAAATATTCCGAATTTTAAACTGGCAACATGTCAAAACTGAAGTTTTAGACCTGCTGGTGACTTTTGCCTGAACGCCGAGGATATATTCGACTTGAGGGTTTAAACAGTTTATGAAGCATAGTGAAACAATCAAAGTAAACGATAATTGCTCAAAACTCCATATTTCTGTCATCTTCATGCGAACTTTTGTGAAGCAGGTGCCCACCAAAGATGCAATTCCCTGTCTTCAGAAGTAAAAAAAAAAATCCTGCCTGGGATCTTTAAAAAGTGAGTGAACTGGACTCCCCACAAAGTGGGTGAGTGGTCAGCGAGAAAAATGACTCTGTTCCTTTCTTGGTTCTTGAGATGCAGGCGAATGGAGATTTGACAGATCGTCTTGTGCGGGATTGGGGGGGGGGGGGGGGACCTTCGGGGTCAACAGGTTGATTCAATTTCCGTTTTCCTTAATTTTTAAAAGACTAATCTTCCGACAGTTCGAACACATTTGTAGCAGGAAGACAGTAAACGAATTTGATTTGTATGATGCGAGAAGCTCTTTGGAGCTTTTTGGAGTTAAATTTAGGTGGAATAGCGATTCTTCCGTGAAAGAGTATAGCTTTATTATTTGGAAAGAAATAAAAATTCAAAGATTTCTCTGTCACTGCTAACTTACACATATTTTAGGCTTTAAAACTTTCATTTCCTATTTTAATGTAAAAGGAATTTTGACTGATCTTGAAATTTATTCCTTTGCTTATTTACATTTACACCTTTTACATTTGCTTTTCATTTTTAACTCATAAAGTACATTTTGAGTGTTCGACTAAGTTTAATGTCTCACTGCTGTTTTATCAAGGTCTTCTTTTTTCTGTTCTTCTAATATTTGCTTTGAATTTGAAAGCTATTATTCCACTAATATTAAAACAGCAAACCATGAATTTTTGCTAATAATAAAAATCTTCTGCGTCAAGTGCAGAGTTACAATTAAAAAAATTATTAATTATTAAATATTTGCGCTCTAACCATTTTAGTGTTTCTTTCTTCACATTTTTTTTTAACTTGGAAAAGATCGCAACCGATCAATGAGGCTAAAAAATTTAAAAAATATGTTTCTTTAATTTCAATCGCAAAACCATAAGATTCAAAATTGTTTTATCATTTTAAAATGAAATTCAAGGTAATCTGCTATATATTGATATCTGTGCGTGTCTGTCTATCTATCTTTCAGGGCATTTCCTCCGGATCCTTACACTCTAAAAACAGTACCGCTTATTTAAGAGTTACAAACACATTGTACCCTTTATTTTCATCATTTAAGAGGCACGCCGTTTGTGCACCTTTTAAAAATAACAGGCACCCTTGAAATCAAAGGCACCAAAACGGTTTATCACATATTAAGAGGTACAAAATGAGTTTCCCGCGCTTTTGTGCCTCTCAAGAAGCGATGGATATTTTCAGTGGTACATTTGGGCGTAAGAAACTCGGCCCACGCATGCGCACAGAGATAGACTAAAGTACAGTGAAACAATAACACTCTATTGTTCGGGATTTCCGTTGTAAATTTTCTAACGCTGTGCGCTTGTCTTACCGTTTTTAAAGTTACGTATAAGAGTGCGAAAACAACCTTTTCACTATCAACAATGATCGATTTCATAAACACGAGATTTCTTTAAAATAAAATTTAATAGCAGTATATTTTGGGAATTACGTCATGGACAGACCAGAAAGAAATACTGACTGTTGACATTAGAACTGTTGTATTCTGAACTTACTTCCTCATCGTCCCAGCAGTGTACGTGCAGTTAAGGGCTTTTAAAAAAATGCTTAAAATGTCTTTATATGAAGCTGCCATTAAATATTGTGTCTGCAAATCTGTGTTTTCCTGAGAGATAAGAACTTGTGACACAACACTTGCGACGACACAACACATTAAAAACACGTAGAAAGATGGTAAGTAAACCCTTTTCATATGAAGTATATTATATGTTTTATTATTTGATTTTTAAAAAAAGGCTTTCCAAGGCGAGGCAAAATTGGAATTACTAACAATGTAAAGATATGAATGGTAAGCTATGCAATGTAAATTCAAAATGTAAACCATATCTATGTTTAATTGAGGATATAATTATTCATTAAGATAAAACATGTACTAAGAACTTATTAAGATAGTGTTGAGGAGGATTCTAAAATATTAAGTTTTTTTCCACTGTTTTGTATGTTTATATATATGTTATGAAGGTTAATAATTCGTTGAATACTTTATTTTTAAATGGAAATGTAACTTATGTTTGATTAAAGTCTACCACGTTCATGTGGAATTTCTTTTTAAGAAACATAATTTATCAAATGATGTTTTTGAGAATAAAGTGAGGGAGTTTAGAGATTTCTTTTTTAAATTAGGCAAAAAAGTTTTATAATTTAAAAAGTACATTTTCTTTTAAATAAAAATTTGAATTTTTATCTTAATCTTAACCATTACATAGACTGATTTGCTGTATAGTTTTAAATAATTTTTTTTAATGTGTTTAATACACTGGTGATATTTTTGATTCACTTTTTTTGCTGCTATAAAATAGGAGAGACAGGGGACTAATGAGACAATATATTTATAATGTTAACTAAAAATGAACTAGACGAATTTCTGTACAATTGTTTTATGTACATAAAAAGAGAAAAATTGGCTTTTGAAAAAGACATAACTAGAACAGGTCAAGGCCGTAGCCAGAATTTTTTTTTCGTGGGGGGGGGGGGGGGGGGCTGACTTTGAAACACTTATGTTGAGGACTGTCGGGGAAGAATATATTTTACATTGTGAAAAATTTCGGGGGGGGGGGGGCTGGCCCGTGACGCCCCACCCTCTGGATACGGCCTTGGAAGAGGTAACATTTGTTCCTTTTTAAATATAAATACATTTTCATACCATTGTACTTGTCCCATTAGCCCCCAATCTCCCCTATATATTATAAGGCAAAGTGGTGTTGGTGTAGACAATTTTTAGAAATTTGGTCAAGGTACTTTATTGAACATCACTTAGGACAATACTGTGTATCATTATCAACAAAAATTTCATCTTCATTTAAAATGACACATAAGCTAATTTGGGTATTACATATTTTTCAAGAAAATATAATTAAGGGCTCAAATTGTTTTAGTTTAAAAGTAATTGAAATCTGACCCAAAAAATAAACTTTTAAGTAAAATGTATAACAATTGGTATCTTAATTAGCGTGAAAACTTATGCATGTATACTTATTTATTGTTGAGAACACTACAACATTAAAACTTTTTTAAAAGATGACATACCTTATTTAAAATCAATTTTAATTCATTTCTTGCGTGCATTTGTACAGTAAATCTTAAACGGTATACGGTTTTAATAAACATATGTTTAATTTTAATTGCTCATACTTTCATTTATACCTCAAAGGAAAAAAAATACAAAGTTCATACATTTTTTTTTGTATTGTATTTTTTTTTTTTAAATAATTGCAGTGATTATACAAATTTGCTGATACAAGACTTGTAATCTTGGATTGTAAAAACACCGGGGGGGGGGGGGGAATCCTGATGGTCTTTTGATTACGTTTGACCGTGAATACTTAAGGCATTCGTTTTTAATTGACTTTTAGGATGTATCTTTTAAGTAAAACATATTATAAGCACCATCACTTCAGTATAAAATGGGATTTACATTGTACCTTTAAAATATTAATTTTAAAGGTACAATGGCTATTTTTACCTCTAAAATTTCAGACGTATATGTGTCTCCTAAATTCAGAGACAAAAATAATGCATTCTTACTGCTGAAAATTCAGAGCTACAACGTGCCTCTGAAATTTACGAGAAAACATGTAAATAATGTACCTCTTAAATTCAAAGGCACAGAACAGACATTTTGCCTCTTAAAATTAAGAGGTACAATGTGCCTCTTAAATTAAGAGGCACAAAAACGACATTTGTGCCTCTTAAAATTAAGAGGTACAAATGTACCTCTGAAAATAAGAGGCACAAAAACGACATTTTTACCGCATAAAATTAAGAGGTACAATGTAACTCTGAAATTAAGAGTCAAAAATGTTCCCAATGTGCCTCTTAATTAAGCGGTACAGTTTTTAGAGTGTACAGTCAGTCTGTCAGAGGTAGAGGAAAGTACATTGTACTGGATTATCCTGGGAAAGCTATTTCATCCGTTCTCATCCCTCGGGAGATACCTGAGATATTAATTAAAATCTATGCTATTAAAATATGTCCAAATTAGTCTGTCTACTTGGTCATCCGTACTTTTTATGTGCTATCATTCGGGTTAGCATCGAATTTATCGAGATATAACCGAATTGTCGCAAACTCCGTAACCAAATGTGAAGCAGCAGCCGAAGGCTTCTGCCCAGCCGGTGCTGCTATTTCTAGTTTGATACGCATTTATTGTCACGTAATGTGGTGTATTTTGCTACGTAAATGAAAAAAAATAGGTTTCTTAGACTGTGGAGATTAGTGGTTAGGATATCCAGATTCGGACCGGAGGGTCTGGTGCTCGATACCTGATCCACTGAAGACCCACCATGTACACATGGGGATAGGTGCATCTAAAATTTGTGGACTCTGAAGTTCCGAGGGTGCCGGGGGCTGGAAAATTTCCCTCCCCTTTAGTCTTAGGGTGCGTACAGACTTCAGCAATGCTCAACCTGAGCCACGGCAATCTGCCCACCCGAATGGTTGCTCGCATGCTCAGGTCATACGCAAAAGATATTTCACGTCTTTGTGACGTCATGCTCAAAATGAATTTGCTGTAGTCTCGACGCGGCATTAGATCTAAAAACGGAGCTGGCGTACTTGAGGTAGTGTACTTGTGTTGACAAGTTAAACGTTATAAGCTACGTCCGATAAAGTATGTCTGTCTAAAGTAAATCTGTCTGTTAGATTATCATTTATGTAGAATTCAAATTTCCCCGTAGGCACTAATGTTAAGTTTTTTGAACTCTTCAAAATCCAACGCATAATTCTTCCACACAAAAGAAAAATAAAAATAAAACAGGGATGAGATAGATGTCTTCACCGAGATCTTTCAAACCAGGGTTCGCGCTAGGCCGCGCGACCGCGCGATTCCCGCAATATTTTTTGAAATCCCACTCAAAAAAATTTTTTTTTGGGCTTAAACTTTAAAAATCCCACTTAAAATTTTGGTCAAGGAGGAAAATCCCACCTTGTATTTTTTCCTAGTGTGAACCCTGCAAACGTTTTTTTTTTTTTTTTTTGAATCTGCCAAATCCCTCACATCTCAAAAACCCTACTTTCATTTTTCAATATTTATTTAATTATTTTATTTTATTGCGACTTTTGTTTTGTTTTTAAGGATATTTTTTTGATACAGCTTCCTTTTACATTTTTTTGAAAATGACTTTTTATTTACATTTATTTATTGTATTTTTGTCAATTGGGCAACGAATTATTTTTTTTCCCTAGTTTGAGTGATTCATTTCATCATGCGCAATAATAACGATAAACAGGGTGTTTGTATTTAAAGTTACCCGGTTTAGACCCACGTTGCGCTTTTCTAGTAGACGTACGCCATTGAAATTCGATACATACATTACATCTTCGTAGAAGGAAACATGCAAGAAGAAAATTATAGTTGAAATGTTTTCTACCAGGTGTTCTTGTTACATTATTCTCTCTAAGTTGATGCTTAGTGATAGAGAAACTCTTCGCGCTTCTGTAGATTTGAATATACATTGCAACACTATTTGAACACGTGATTGACGCAAATTTAATGCACATTAAACAAATTATGTGGTAAAATAAAATTTTAGATTGTTATAGGTTTTTGTTTTCCATTCACTCCCCCCCCCCCCCTCCTTCTCACTTAAAAAATTGAACTATTATTTTCTTGTAAATCGCTTTTCTCCATGCTCCATACAACGTATATACCAAATTTCAATGACGTCGACAGGGTGGCGTAGTGGTAAGGCGCAGACCTCGTACGCCCAAGTTCGCAGGTTCGTTCGTCTGCGCAATCATTCAAAATCGTCTGCGCCCATGTCGTTAGATTATGCGATACGTAAAATATCCCTTGAGTAGACATTTGGCTTCTATGCTCTCGGCTAAATTAAATTCCTAGTGCAATCTGTATCAATTGGAGCTCAGGGGTCGCCATCTAGGGGAAACTGAGCGTCAAAATTCTCTGAGTTGTAATGGCATCAGCCGACAGTGGTGCAACTTGAAAGAATGGACGCCGATTTCCGGGGAATGTACTAGGTCTGAAAAACGGTTAGTAACCATATGCAGTTCCGTTGGAGGAAAAAAAAAAATCAATGACGTGTGTTCAATAAAATGAGCTGTGCGGGTATCTATTAACAGGGAAGCTTTAATTATAAATACCCTGTATTACGGGTACAAATTGTTGAAAAGCGGTTTAGGACTTTTTTTAAGCTACTTATTTATTTATTATTATTTTATATTTTTTAAAATTGGAACTGCTAATGAAATGGTGAATTAAAAGCTGCACATATACATGGAAAGCAAAGAAAATTAAATTCAATTAGATTATGAGAAACGATGTTTTGGTTGAAGATGTAGACCGTTTTCAGTGTCCTCATAATAACACGTTTCGCAAGTCACTTAATGTTAGATGAAAAAAAACCAGTAGTTATGTTTATCATTAAAATTTCCCCTTTATTAATGAAAGTTTGTTCGTACATGGATCCTTAACAACTTGAGCTTTATTTTTCATAATTATGCCCATAACGATGCATCTAATTTTCTCGTTGATGAAGGTTTAGACATAATTCAATGAGATTCCTTAATTTGACCTTGGATCTCATTAATATTGAACAGTCTTAATATTTCGATGCCTTACATAACAAATTAACTCCAACGACTTCTTCAAAGAATATCATCTTTCAATTACACACCAAATTCTAACAATAATTGAACGTTCCTGGTCTATCGTACAAACAATTTTCGTATCGCCAGACCACTTTTTAATCATTAATTGTGAAGAAAGGTATAAAAAATGAAAGTGTCTCCCGCTATTAGTCAGCTCGGAAAAAAGTCCCGCTCTTGTCATTTGCAGAGAATCCAGCTTTCTCTTCACGCAAAATGTTTTCCATTTGACCTCTGCCATTGGGCGGATAGTAATTAGTTATCGACGCTGAGCATTTTAAGGCGCTGAGAAACGCCGGATGATTTCAGAAGCCATTTATCAATGTCAAATTCAACTCGCTTGCTAAAAGTGAAGCTCATGCGCCGGCTTCTAATGGGAAAATGTGAATGCACCACAAGTCCCTTTTGTTCGACATCTTGTACCTGGATGACTTGAAGTGCCCCTTGTTCAGGAAAAGGATTCACAGGTGGATACAAAACACTTTTTGAGGAAAAAAAAATATATATATAAGGCATCAGACAGTCAGGGAAATTTAATTTGAATTTTTTACGGGGTTCCTCTAAAATACTCCGTCAGCCAAATTTTCCACTTGACACATTTGTTGCGCTGTTGACCTAAAATATAATGTTGTTCGTTAAGTAGTTACTCATGGACGGAATCTAGATTACCGCTCATCCGATAGACGATGACCGCAATCCTCAAACCGTTAGCCAGAAAAATTCTCAACTAATAAAGTTTTGTGTTCATTTTTATGAATAACTTTTTTTTCGATTTCTTGAAATAAAAATCTAAAAGTAAAAAGGTTTGAATTTCTCCCGTAGTTGTTAATCCCAAATTTTTTTTGAATTTTTCAAAATCTGCCCTCAAAATAATCTGTTCAAAGAGTCCATTTTCGTAAATGTTCTACGTAAAGATCTCTTTTCAACACAGCTTGTTTGAAGCTTATCTGCCTGTTAGAACAGGATTTGTATAAGATTCAAATTTCTCTGCAGCTGATAATGATAAGGATTTTAGAACTGGTTAAAAGCGAGCGAAAAATTGTTCGAATAATAATAAAAAAAAAGAAATGTCCTGTCTGAAATCTTTGAAAAATATAAAATAAAAAATATGATGTTCAAATCGGACCATAACCCTACTTTCAAATTTCGTATTTTACAATGTATCTTGAATTAAATTTATTTATTGGTATATTTTAGATTTTACGAATATTTTAACGATACTTTATGCCTTCTTTCGTTTTTTTTTATTTTAATTTTTTTAATGAAGAAAGGAGGGTAAAAAAAAACGAATTTGGTAATCATCAGAAACAATGACACCTTATTAGTTAATTTTTCTTGAATGTCCCACCTTCTTTCAAAGTCGTATGCCACTCCAGTCACCCCATTTTCCCATAAACATTCAGCAATGTCTAGCCCTTTCTATAGTTGACGCGTCGTTTTCTATTGCGTTAGTTACGAGCAATATTTTATTTCAAAGCTATCTGAGTTATAGAAGAACCCTTTTCCGGGCTCGAATGATCTTATTTGGGGTTTCATATTGAATCTCTTTAGCGTGTTTCCTGTGATAATAAATGGGATGCCAATATCGGAGACTTCTCATTTTGTATTTTCAAGAACTTGAAATCGATTAATATTTCATTGTAACGATCGTATTAAAAAAAATGAGAATAACAACCTGTTTTGAGCGAAAGCATTTGAATCCAGTCCTTCATTAAGTATAATGATATGAGAGAACTAATATGTCAATTACTCCGCGAATGATCTCCTGGTATGAAAGAAAATGAAAAGAAGTGAGCATTAAAAAACTGACATAACAAAGCCCATTTCGGTATTTCTGGGCATTCAATCTCCTTCACGCCGAGTTTCTTCCATGAGTTGAGACATGAGATAGCAGCACAATTTGTTATTCTTAGTTGTCCTTTGCTAGGAGCTGATTGGGAGGGTCAGACGATCCTCAACTGGCGTTGGATAAACGGGTAAAGATTAATTATGACTTTGTTAATGAGTACCCACCCTTGAACCAGCTATTTATTCATCTGCTCCCATATTAATGCGACCACCGGCGTTCAAACTCAATATAGAGCAGCGATTCAGATGGAGATTTATTAGCCCCTTTTTCCGCTTTATTAATTAGTTTTAATATCATCCTCGCGGTATTAAAGGAAAACATTAATTTGAAGCAAATTCATTGTCATCAATATTTCAAGGTGAAAAGATTCTAGATTTTGACACAAATTTCGAGCTTGGAGACAAGTTCATTGCATGAGGCGCTGAAATTTTAAAGTTGTACCTGTTTGGCACATAATTTGGTATTATTTATTCATGATTATCGGGCTGAATCGAGACGATGCTAAAGGGCGAAGTTATGCTTGTTTTAAAGGTACCGAATTGTTCCTGTATTCGTGGATGTGAACAGATGATTCACGTTTGTAATACTTATTAAGTTATGAAATGCGAAAATTATTCTCCCTTGTACATCGGAAGTCAGATTTTTTAAAAAATAAATCTGACAGGCTTGAGGGATCCTTTTAAATTTTATGAATAACATATGTTTATTACTCGTCTATAAACTTGATAATGTTATAGTTATTTGCGTCTTTATGAATAATGAATTTTGTTTTTACTTTCAAAATTTTTTTCTTGTGATGCATATTGGCAATATTTTTGACTCCTTAAAAGGCTATTAATGTGTTTATTTAACGGCAAAAGGAAATTTTAGGTTCTTAAGTACCTATAATTTCTACAACAGTCCTTCATTTTATTTTTAAAGGTTATTCATCACTTTTTAATTTTGATCTTTAAAATATTATAAAAGTCATTATTGAAGTTATATATATATATCTATGTATGTATATGTATATTTATAAATTACTCATCTTTGCTGAGAAATTATCAAAATTAAAGAAAAACAAATAAGGAAAATAAAAAATAGTAAATATAATCTTATGAAGTAAAGAAGTACAACTTCTAACGTGTGTGCATGAATACAAGCATCCATTTTTTAAATTTTTATTTAATTATTTTTTTAGTTTACATTTATTTTATTTATATTTCATCTTTTTTATGGGAGAACAGAGCAATATGCTAAAGTTAAAAAGTAAAAATACATGTCATAACTTCTTTAGAAATCGGTTGTTCACGGAAGTATGTTTCAGTTTCAATTTTGAAGACATTTTTGAAATTTTATTACTTCCTGCTAGATAATAGATTAAATATATCATGAAGTTCACTAAATATTCGCGTACTTTAAATGGTGCGTATGTGAGAAAAACACTTCAAAACTTTATTTTTAAAGTGAAATAATCCTTTCTAGTAAAGTACTGTAATTTTTACCATGTTAGTTTTAAGCTTTTAAACCTGTTTATTTCCTCTTGAAATGCAGGGTTATCGAAAAAGGTGTCACTGATTTCAAAAATAAACTGCACGAAAAATATGTAATCAATTGGTACGAAAGCAACCTGAAATTATAGAACATCTGTAGGAGTTTTGATACAGGAAATTGGTCTGAAGTCACTGCACATGCGTCGATGTCTTTTTATGACGCGATGTAATTTCCCTCCTTATAGTTAACCGCTATATATCATTGTGAGCTACTTAAAGTTGCTCTGAACTCACAATCTCAAATCTTCGGTACCAATATACGAGAAAAGTTGGGACCTATTTTTAAACTCCATTTTAATTTCCAATCCTGTTTTTTTTCTTTTCTGATTTTTTGTCTATATTTGTTTCTTCCTCTTTTTACTTCTTTGAAATACCACCTACCAAATTTTTAAACAGTCGTTATAAACGTAGTACTGTTGAACGTCTAGCTCTATAAAATATTTTCAAAACCTATCATCCAAATTTTAAAAGCAGGCAGCATAACAAAACATTTCCAGCTTTCTTTGGAACTTTGAAGTAATGCGAGCAATTTTTAGAGAAAAAAGGAGGGGTCCTCTAAAGTTTGAAAGTATTTTCCAAAAAGCCTCGAAACTCCTTTTTTGTATTTTTTCTTATAGATCCTCACATAGAATATCGGATAAACAAACTAAGAGACATGTTTGTTTTTTCCCCCGGGAGTGCCTGAACGATTTTCTATACAGTTCTGAACTGAGTATTAGACAGGAAATAATAGTATTCAGGTATTTCAAAATTACGCTTTCATTTAAGAAATGTATTGCTTAAATTATTATGCATGTCTATATGGGAAAGTTAGTGTGTAAAACAGCTTATTGATTCTAAAATTATTTATGAACGAAAGGCGTGAGAGAAATTTTGACGATCCTACCTTTCCAGCATTTGATTTGAAGAAAATATTATATGGCATTGAATATTCTTACAGACATGATATTTCATTCACAAGGTACTGCAAAAAGTTTTGCATGATTTTATATGTATTTATATTTCTACAATTCGGGAAAACATTTTCGAAACTTCTCTCCAAGCACGAAAAACGCTACTTGTTTCGAATTCGGTGAATGGCATCGGAATATATTTATTTATCCTTTTTTCTCATTTGCGAAGAAACATGTTTAAATCCTAGTGCAATATCAAGTCACAAATCAAGACTACAATTTCAAGTTATTTAATATATTTATTTCAAGGGTTTCCTTTTTCTTTTGCTCGTTCAGTCCGACCGAAAACTTTCCCTGCCAACGCAGTTTGAATTCCGCAGGCACTGATACATCCTCCAGATAGCTAGGTAGGACCACGGTAAGGTTTAAGGAGCCGCAGCCACTATCATCAATTATCTTTATCTGTGGTGGGCCCCGACAACTTTCATTACGGGGAGGTGAGCCTTTCCTTATTCAAGACAGGCCGCCGGTCAAGATTGCTTTTCGCTGACCCTCATTCGGGTGGACGATGATTAAATGGTCAGGTGTAAATTGGGTTGTATCCTACTTAGGGAAGCTAAACTTTAGCTATCAATCCTCCCGATTTAAAAGGGTTAGGGTTAGGGAGCGTAATGTCACATAATTGGCCCCTGGACGAAGGAGTGGAGTGGATGGTCTACATCAAATTGCTTAATTGATAAACTGCGCTAAGTTCTCGCGCAGTTTATATTGAAGGCGAGTATTGGATGTTGCTTTTAATCTATTAACAACACTGAAGTTTGAATTCAAAATGGAGTAAGGACTTCACTTATGTTTCGCGAAAAGCGAAAAAAGAACATCTATTTTCGTGAAATTTTAATTGTAATCAGTTATGTCAGCAGTTGAATACGGTATTCTGTGGTTATACTTGAGAATGACACATTTCGGATTTCTAAAACTGAGAACGTCCTACTCAGAGTTTTGGATTTCGAATCTATCTATTATAAGTGAAGAGAGAAGGAGAGAAATCGATACTAACTTTTCTGTACTTTCAATTGTAATTAAGTATCATTCAACAGTGGGCTACGTTATTCCGTGGATATCGTAATAAGGAGTCCTTACGATAATACTTTGGATTGCTAAGACAAAAAACGTTATGCTCGGAGGTAGTGCTTTATAGCTATTTTGCTTCATTTAAACGCAGTAATTACATTTTAATTGTAAACGAGGGAAATTATTTTTTCTGCACTTTAAAGCCGCATTTACAAAAGAAATGCAACGTCTCGGCTTAAAGCAGGTAGTAGAGAATTCGGAGAAAACCCACTTACATTGAAACTCACTTGCTATTGAGCAGGGCAAAAAAGACTGGCATAGTATGGGGAATTTTCCGGTTAGGATTTTAAAATACCTCCAATAAGCCACGGCTTTTGGGTTTATGTAAGAAGGGTCTAAGTTGTAAGTCAGTATAATTCTGCAATAGATTAGATATTCACCGACTATCCCCACGTTGGTGTGTATTACTTAAAAGTAGAATAAAATACCATTGTATGAGGAAGGAGTAAGAATATAGGTCTTAGTTTAAAGCTATCCTGAACAAAGCATTATGGAAGATGAATGTATAAGATCATCATGTACAGGTCGGTATCTAATTCCTGTAAATAATAATCTAACGCGGAGTATCACGGAAACTAGTAAATGTTATGCTAATATCGTTATCAGTTGGTTGAAATTTCACCAATATAAGGGCTCCGCTTCCTTCCTCTATAATCGCATGAAGGAATATCTTTGTCTAGATATATATACTTAGGATTTAGTCTGTTTCCGCGAACGCGTAGCACCATCGACTTGCTTGATTTTTTTTTTTTTTTTTAAATTTTAATCAAGTTCACAGTCATATTTCAAGCTTTTGCGAGTTTACACTTAATTGAATTATACAATATACAGAGTACTGATGATAAAACCACCTAGCTACATAAGGGATTGTAACTTTTAGAGCACCCATCAGACATATTTATTCCAATTTTCTCACGGAAAAATTTAGTCTTATTGAACACTAAAAATCTAGCACTAAAAATGTTTATTTTTTTAACTTCAACGCTAAAACTCGGAAAATGGACGTAGATATTATGGCTCTCAGGTACAGAATTAATAACAATTCCCATTAGATTAATATTAACAGCATTCAACCAAAATTTATCAATTAGTGAAATTCAAAACTGGCTCTTTTGAATTCTCATTTCTCAAATCGTTTCCGAAAATTCTTGATAATGGGCATTCACTCCTATGCCGTAATTTCGTCCCAAACGCTGACCATTGCCACTTTTCATGCATCTGAGGGGTGTATCGTGTTCCCAATACTATTTGCTCCATAATGGGTCAAAAATGTAGTCTAACGGGTTGAATTTCCACAGTTTGGCTGGAAAATATCACTGTCCAAAAGTTGGGATACAAATATTCACAAACGGTCCTTTGTTTGTCCTTCTTCAGCAACAGACGCTGATTTTGGAGAAGAGCGACCATTGCCGACCAACGAAGTATTTTGTAACTCTTTTTTCAGCTGCTTCATTGAGGTATGGACACAGGCGATTTTCTAGCTGAGAAGATTCAGTTTTCTTTTGAAGATATTCCAGATGTTCATCCTCTTGAATTGGAGTTTCTTAAAAAAATTACACAAGAAAAAATTTCTTCCCCAAATTGCACATTTCTCGGTGAATTCGGTCGTGGACTTTTGCTCTCCAAAGTTGTGTTATCTACTTTTTTAATTAATTATGATATTTTAGCATTTCGATAATTTGAGCTTCCGATAGTTCGATCAGACGACAAAACCGATAATGACCCAATTAATCGCTGAAACGTTTCACAATTCTGTACTCGTTCCTTAGATAGAAACCAGTAGTTTACACAGTATGAGCAGTTTTCAAATCTTTCCATTGTGCCACTGGACAACTCTGTAACTTTCTTTTTATACTCTGCTTAAAGTAAACTGAATACGAGACAACAAATAAATGATGGACCAATATTGTTCCTACATTCAAGTAATTCATTAGAAATAGCAAGAATGTGCACTAATGGTGATTAAATGAAACATAAAACAAAACTAAAATAACCTTTTCACCTCCTTATACATATATACGAGTTCATATATATATATATATATATATATATATATACATAGATAGATAGATAGATATATGGGATCGGGGCCGTGAAAACGGTTGGGAACCACTGCTTTAGCTTCTTGAAGCGAATGAAAAATTTAAATTGTCAAACATATTTTTCTTCACAGAATGTTTGGCCAATAGCTAAATGTTGAATGTCTTCTGCACAAGCAGTTTCTGAACAGCGCAATGAAATTGTATGAAGTAATAGTTATAAACATTTGATTAATTATAATTTGAAATCAGCAAAAATACCACAAAAGTGATTAGTGAGCAGCATTTAACTTATACGAAAATAATTTAATTTAAGTTAAAGTAAGTTTGGAATTTAAAGCTAAATTTAAACAATTATAAGAGTAACTTATTTACATTAAGTGACCTGTACAAAACTCAGTTTTGTAAACATTGTTTTTTTGTTCTTAAAAGTTGTAAATCTTTCACTATTTCACAGTTCTTTAAATTTGAGTTGAGAAATTATTATTATTATTATTTTTAGAGTGAAACAATACTCAAATGTTGGATATTTTTTGCGGAAAAAAAATTTCGAAGAAGGAAAATATCTAATGGACAAATAATTTTTGCAATAAAAATATTTCACTCGGAAAACATAATAATCGCTAATGATTTTTTTACACTACATGAAAGAGGTTTTCTGTGATCATCCCAACACACTATATATTGCAGATTAGAAAGGGTCCACCGGATACTTTTGCTAGAATTAGATTAACCGAACTTTTGAAACCCAGCCAAGCAAGTAGTTCCACGTCAATGTGGATTTGAAGACAACCGCCCTCTTGTCATTTTCCTTTTGCAGAGATTCTGAGCCAAGACAGTCAAGCTCCTGATGATAAATGCCAATTTGAGTACCTGGGGCTATAGAGGGCAGAAGGGCGTAGGTCTTGTTATATTGCTTTCGGAGCTTAATTTCCAGCATCCAATTTGCAAGGTGTGATGCAAGGGCGTGCCCTCAAAGCCCCCGGACCTTAATTTCTTAGCCGCTGAGGGAGCCGATCACACGGGGGGTCGGAGATTCCTCAAGGCGCTTTTTTTAATTGGGTCGTACTGCATCTGCTGGGAAATATTTTTACTCCTTAAACAAATACCAATCCATACATAAAAGTGATTGTTTTAGGCAAAGAAAGAGAAAGTAGTTTTCTGTAATCAGAGCTGATGTATTCTCTGCATAGTTCTAAAGGTTCGGTGAATTTTTATTTGACATTTACATTTGTTAAGATGGGAATATCATTAAATCAAATTAAGGATTAAATTGTCTTGCATCTTTTGCTAAAACTTTCTTGAAGTTTCCTTGTACTAGACAGTACGCAACGCATGTCTTATCAGTCGACATTAGAAACTCAACTCTGACTTTAATATTGCCTCTTTATTTGTAAAATAAAAAGACGGTAGTGAAGCATTTGGTATGTATTAATTTTCTGGAGTTTATTATTATAATACACACACACACATATATATATATATATAGGAAAATTATAAAGTAATAAAAATGAGTATCAATTAAACTCCAACTAATCAGACACATAAAAACTTAAAAAGTTGCAAAAAAAAAAAAAAAAACCACACACACAGTTTTTTTTTTGTGATCAACCATAAAGCTTAGAGACGAGGCTAGTACATCCGGGCGTGAAACTGTCAAAAAAGAAGTGATAGTAAAGATTGGAAAAAAAACTGAAAAAAGAAGGAAAAAGATGATGTGAAAACACTGTAGAATAACAAAAAATACATACAAAAAGTTAAAAATACCAGAATACATTGGAAGTAATAGGTGTTTCAAAAACGCCAAAATAAAATGAAGAGTCTCTACTTTTTATGTTAAAGATGCAAATAGTAATACAGAATTAAAAGCAGCCTTTAAAGAGGTCTGTCTCATTCGTACAAGTCTTCCTAATAACTTAAATTAGAGCAAACGTTCTGCTTTCTGTGCTCCATACTGCATACTAATTTCAGACAAAAGAAATAAAGATGTGCTAACAAGAAAAGTTTTTATTTATTTATTTATTTTTAATTCTTCATTTAATAATTTTTTTTGAAAAAATATAAGCAAAAAATTTCAAACTTCATATTTCTTTTTTTTTTTTGTCTTCTTACAGCTATGAACTGAAAATTCTGCTACCTTTTGCAAACATTTTTGTACTGTTCTACGACTAAGATTTCATTTCTTATTTTGTGCGTTAAATTAAACTCATCTTAAAAGCACGAATGCTGGATAAGTTTTAAAGGGAAACCTATTTTAAACGGTTCACGGGGACATTATAGTTTGCATATCCGAGTACAAAATTTTAAGGCCTGTGACATTTTCATACGTTTATTTATCAAATAATTAAACTTCTATGCATTTTATTTATTATTAAATACTGAACTTTCGATACGAATTGTACTTGGAGCTAATATATGTAAGGGAATGTGGAGCAACGTGAAATGGTAAAATATTTACTGTGTTTGTAAGACCACCTTATTTAATAACATTTTAATTATGTGGCATAACATGTAGTTGACTCCGGACAAAAATAATTAACTCTGAAGATCAAGCTATATGATAATACAAGCCGATTTCCAAATTTGATTCTCATTTTGCAATATTTCGTTTTAAGTCAAGAATTTTTTGTGTTATTATATAATGATAAAATTCCTATTATTAATATTTTAAATATTAATTAAGACCAACTAGTGCCAATTTATTTTATGTTAGGCTTGTTTTTATTTCAAATGTTTGGAACAATTTTTCATGTGCATACGGGGAAAGTGAGACATATTTAATTTCAGTCATCAGATAACTAAATTTGTTGTTTATTTATTCATTCATTCATTCATTATTAATTCCTTTATTTTTTCGTTTATTAAGTATATTTTTATTTACAATTAAATGAATAAAAATATCCACTCAATAAAAGAAATAAAAAATGAATTATTAATCATTAATTTTTCCACATTCATTAATTCCCTTATTCATTTGCCCGTTTTATCAATCACTCACTCATATAGTTATTCATGTTAAATAAAAAGTATTTATAACCCTCTGTACACGTAAATATGAATCATTATATGTTATTTCCTCCTTTTTGACTCATACGAATGCAAAGGGTTAAATATCCGGTAGAAAACTATTTCATTGGGGAAATATTTCAATTTTTCACTTTGCCCCATGCATGATGCAAAGCGATAATTTTCCACTTTTAACTTAGCTTAGAAATTTTCTGCCTAAAATGAAAAATAATATTTCAATGCAAGTTCTATTATAAAATTCATAGATCTCTCTTTATGTACTGTTATTTTCAAAATAAAATTCCAATTTTTCCATTTTGAAAAATGTAATTTATCTGAACTATTTCGCTTTGCCACACATTCCCCCTATATTGAATTTTCTCATTATCTTTTGCTCAATTCTTAAAACAATAGTTACTATGCATTTAACGTAGTTTGTACTTATAGTTTTATTCTTTTTTTTATCTTCTATTCAAAATGGGTGCCCCATATTTATGTTAAGTGTAAGATTTAAATGCGTTAAAGCTATTTGCTAATTAAAATTAAGAGCAAGTGGAGACGTACCTTCATTTCAACTTTTATGAAAATGTATTTGTAGCATTAAAAATATCTAAAAATCTAGTCCATTTTTCATTTGAAAGGACACATCTGAGCTTCAAATTTCAATAACGTCTCGTAGGCTAGGAAGCTTTCCGTTCTTAGACCCTTACTCGATCAGCCCTCATGTTAATGTTCTATAAGTTCAGAACTGGTGATCATGATCTTGCAGAAAGCGAAATTCCGAAATGATGAGCTGCGCAGAGCATTTCATACTTTTCACCATACCGAACAAGATTCACAGTTCGCGAAATCAGTACCCTCTGTCTAAATGTAAATATTGTAATGGAACGCAGCAACACTGCGGGCTTCCTGCCCTTTTTGCCTGTGAACGTTTATTATCAATTCTTTCATCGATAGTTCGATATTTTTGAAAGCGATATTAACAGTAAATCATTCCCCATCAAAGCATGATATCATTTGTGAACGACCTTATACGTACTTTACGTATTGCGTAAATTGTGTCATATTTGTCAATAATGCTTAACCAGTGTTGTACTTAGAAAAGAGCTCTGCAATGCGGAAAGTCGCTTGCAGAAACCGTTTAAGTCTTATCCCAAGACGATCAGCTCTATTTTAGTATGTCAGATAACCTTTTATTCTTTTTATTTGATTTCTATTTCCCTAAGATTATTGGCATTGTCTTATTGCTAAAGTAATAATCCTTGGCTGAGAATGGCTTCTACATTTGGCACAATATCTTCTCGAGATAAAAGTGATACTTTAAACTGTGACACTAGGAAACTCATGTTGTTCAAATGATGTACAAATATATATATAATACGAATGAACATTTGTGCATTGTATTTAATTGGTTTTAATATTGAGTATAATATCTGTTCTCATTATTGAAAAGATAGCATTTCTTGAAGTATCAGCTACATTTTAGTAAGTATTGTATAGACAAATGTCGAAGTGTTTATTACAGTTTTATTCTTTTTCTTTTTCCCTCGAATACTGTTTACTTTTGAACTGTATTTTTATGTAAGCGCAGTTAAATTGACATCAGGTAATTTTCGAAAATATTTTTTAAGCAATCCTCATTTGAAACAAGAAAATAGTTAAAGTTTTAAATTTCAATAAGATGTGGTATTTCGCCATTCACGGTCTTTTTATAATGCTTCTGAACTTTAATTCTTCTACGAAATATTCATAAATGTATTCGGCTTGTTTATTTCGATAATCATCATAAACAACAGTACCAAATAAATATTGCATTATTAGATACAATCTTAACTTTTTGTAGCAATATCGAAACCATTTGAAACATAGTAGTTACAATGAAGTTCTGGATTGGTAAAATAAATTGTATTACGATGAAAAATAGCTAGCAATTTACCATCTTAAAATTATGATTGGTTATTATTTTGTAAACACATAAAGCCTGCACTTTTAATACTCCAAAAACCAAATATTTTGACTACCATATCTAAATATAGAGTTTTAGTTACTCTTAAAATTTTTAATTTTCCAATTACTGCGAAGAATAGCTGTAAAACTCATGCAATTAGAAGAGCGATGCTTGATTTTGAAGCAATTTGGGCGCAGAAAGTTTTGAAAATTATTAGCATAAAAATTTCGATGCTGTTTGAATTAAAACGGGAAGTATTTAAATGAAAGTCATTCGTCTTTGTAGAATCAGACTATTGTTGTTTCTATAGCATTGTAACATGGAGGGCGATTGATTTGGGTTCTACCAGACTTTTAGACATCGTTTTAAAACAGAATAACTAACAGACATGACAATTTTGTATAACGTGACGGGTGACACTGGACTGCCTAATTTAGTCTTTCTGTTTCTTCCAAATGGAAGGCACCTATTTTTTCTTCTTGCTAAATAGGTTTAGTAAAAACATTTGGATATGCTAAATGTTATTTCAACTGTTATATCTATTGCAGAATTTTCAATTCTTTGAGACTGACTGTATGTATCATTGCTTTTCAAAAATTGTATAATGGTACCTAATTTGTTTCTGAAAGATTTGAATCATTTGATCGAAAGAATAACAGAAGCAACATTGGAATGCTAAGTCGATGCAATTACGTGTTGTCAAGTTAAAGATGCGCAAAAAAAAAACCAAAAAACTGATCAGTAGCAAATGTGTTATCGCGAAGAGTCCACTCAGACAATCAGGTAATCAGGTTAAAATTTTCTTATTTTTATGGGAGATTTTAAATTGCGATTTTTACTAGAGATAGTATATTCAACCGGTCTGACACTTATTAGTAGGGGTGAGTTCAGACGAAATAAAGAATCAGAGAACTTTTAGCCAAAGTTCCTCTTCCTTGGCGCTGCATTGTGTATGGGTCTGGCAACCACGCATGCCTGCCAGGTTGTTGCAGTCTGTAAGCCGGCGCAAGGCTAATTCCCGTATTATTTGATTCGACTCCGCCCTAAACTGCAGGTTCAAATAGCAATTACAAGGCCTAATAAGCCTGCGAGATGAGGCTGCGATAATTTTTTTACCTGCAAGATAATTTGCGACCGGGGTGGGTGGGTCTGGAACAAATTCGACGGCGCGATCCCACTTTTTTCGTTGGAGAAATGACTGCATCAGGTGGTTTGTCGCGGTTGCTTTAAGAGTCTGGTGTGGCTTTAGCAGCTGCGAATCTTATTT
The DNA here is from genome assembly GCA_038502835.1 of Octonoba sinensis. Lineage (NCBI taxonomy): Eukaryota > Metazoa > Arthropoda > Arachnida > Araneae > Uloboridae > Octonoba > Octonoba sinensis. The sequence continues at coordinate 149,193,660 of CM076598.1, forward strand.
CATAAGGAAGATTGAGTTTTTGGGGAAACTGTTCGGGTTTTAATACTGATTAATGACCGGAATGAGTAGTGCATTGTTTGTTAGGAAACGCTCCATGTTAGAGAGGACCTTAAAAGTTTATTTTCAGCTCTATTAAACGTACGCATAATTCTTCTTTAATGAATTGGAAAGTCATGGCCACCATGAAATATTCATCTTTAATAAGCTTACTGTAATTATTAAAGTACGATTTTTTTCTATGTCAATATGAAAAATTGAATAGTTTATTCTTAAGTAACTTTAAATGGCTACGCTACCGTTCGAAAGAATGTGACTGATGTCCATTCCTCATGATTTGACTTAGATGCTGTTATGGTATTGGTTTCCGAGTACTTTTAATGAATGAAGAGCAAGTCAAAAACTTTAGAGCCAATTTTCCCAGATTTACTTATTTATCACAAAGTATACTCTCCTACTAAGTTCTTCAAACATGTGCTATAATGTATTAATTTTTGTAAGAAAGGACAACATAGTCGTGCACAATTCTTGAGCTGAATTTTAAATACAGGAACAAAAGTGCCCATATATTGAACGTTGTATGATGCAGTTAATAAAATAACTTGCTATTGTTTTATATTTAATTATCAATGCAATGATAAACAGAAAAAAATTGACAAGGGATAAGATGTGAAAAGGACTATGATTTTTGGTCCCTTTCCTGCACACAAATTCTTTTTCCGAAACTAATAAAAAATTAAAATAAATTTAATTATATATATTTATAATAAAATGGTACTTCAGTTTAAGTTAACATACAGCGAGATTTAGTTTAGAAAATTGATGTTGGTGTACTATTCTCCACCAGACTCCTACCTGTTAGCCGAGGATTGCTTGCGCACGGGGCGAGGTAGTGGGGTCCACTGATTTTACATGCACGCATCCCCAAGTGTACATGGCGGTTCTTCTGCAGGGATCGAACGCGCGACCTTCCAGGTGGAAGTTCGACGCTCTAACCACTAGGCTACAACGGTCTGATGCTGGTGTACTGGAAAGATTATGCCATTCGAGAGAGAGATTTACGTAGCTGATGTTAGAAAATCGATGTTGATATACGGAAAAGTACGCCCGTGTAACACTGGATTCTTGTTAAATTTCTTATAATTAAAAAAAATAATATATATATATATATATATATATTTGTTTTTTAATTATAAGACATTTAACAAGACCAGTGTTACACGGGCGTACATTGTTGTCTTTAATGTTTCTTTACTCATCATAAGTCAGTATGAATAAATGTCGTTAAGTTGCGTTGATCTCAACGTTACTGGCACATGTCAGTAGTTGATCTTTAACTTTAAAACTTTTCGGAGAAAATATATAGGGTAGTTCTGGTCCATTTCGACACCTTAAGGCAAAGGAACGAACAACCTGGTTAATAGTTAATTTATTTTTTCACAAAAGATTCATTTATCTATCAGTATCCCACTGTGGAAATTTGGTTTGGATAAAAATCACCATAAATTACAGAAATACAGTAAAATACATCAGGGGTCTCATATCTTTTTTTTTTCGCCTACCAACATTTTTCTTGCAAACCATTTACGTACCACACCTGATATGACTTTATTATATAGATTAATAGATAATCAAAAAATACTAGGACACTATTAAACAAATTACATTATTTTTTATAGTTAATGCAGAGAAATGCGTTTATTAAAATAAACCTGTATGCGTAAAATAAATTATACAAAATGTATAAAATATATTTTTAATACATACTTCCAAAACAGCATTAGTAACGTCTTTAAGTACAAAATACCTATCATGTAAAAAAAAAGGGAAGAAACAAAATTAATGAGAATGTTGCTTCTGCATGGCAGATACAAGCGAGGGGATATCTGGCTCAGTAGAAGTTCGTTTTAACCTCAAATTTGGGTCAACATTTAATTTGCTTCCATATTTATTTTCAATAAATGTCATATTGTAAAAAGCAGTTTCACAAAAATAAGTGGTAGTGAACGGAATTAAAAACCACAATGCTTTTCTTGACAATAACGGAAATTCATTTTTAACTTTGAGTCAAAATTCTTCCAACTCCAATTAGGCAGATTCGATCTTCAATCCTGAGTCACACGCTAATAGAATTTGCGGATAGTGTTTTCTACATGGTTGGATTTCTCATCCAATAGTACTCAGAATATTCTTCATTAAAATACTTTTCAAACGATTTAGCTAGAATTTGGCAGTGGTTTTTTATAATATTGATAATTTCGTTGGCTGAAATTAACAATGTGCTCTGTTGTAAAATTTTCCAAATTTGGAAATGACTGAATGAAGTTTTCAGTCGAAACACTAGTACTCAAAATTCGATATTTTTTTATAAATGCCTTTTTTTTGTCATCAACTGAAAATTTATTTATGGTTTCACTTTGCAAACTTAAATTTAAGTCATTCAAGCAAATAAAAATGTCTGCTAAGTAGGAAAGGGCATACTCCAAATGAGGCCTAACCTAACTTCTATGTAATGGCAGAAGATGTTTGTTAGACTTATTTCATGTTTAGACTGCTCTACCCTAAACCCTTACTGAAGTTGATAATATGAATGCAGCAGCAGATAAGGAACAAAATTATAACGTACCAAAAGCAGCCATAAGTATTTAGTCTCTAAGACGGTCATCATCCCTGTAATTGTTTGCGTGCTTAATATTTTCCATGATCTAAATGAAGCACTTGACATCTCGCTGCGTTTAACGACCATACCCCACTAGGACATGCATAAAAAAGTATATTTTGTTTGATTATTTCAAGGTTATTTTTTAAACAATTCAGGGCAAATTTAACATTTACGCTTACAAGAGAAACGCCCATTTTTTTCTAAAAATCACCACTAAAAATAGTTTTTTAGCACCAACCAATCTAGAAAGTTGTGGAGACACAAAAGAAATAACTGCAAGCGATTTTACTTTTGATAGAAATGTATATTGAAATGTAAAATTTACACAAAAGAGAAATAGTTTGCTTATAAAAAATATTTTAGCACTTATCAAGAAGTTCCTAGTATCTAGAACTAACTATAAGAGCCTATTTTGGCAACATCAAATGTATGATGTAGTTATACGTCTCTCGTTTCATATGTCGTGTTTATGTAGAATTTGATTTTTTTTTGCATTCGGAAGATCTCGGCGAAAACACACCATTCCCCATATTTTATTTTTTAATTTGAGCAATATTTCTTTCAGTTTTGAACCGGAAAAACTCTTAACATTAGCGCACATGGGGATATATGAAGCAACGTATATAAGCCCTGGTTATAAGATACAAGTTCCTTCGGACAGCTCAATAGGATGAGCTCTCAGCGAGAAATATTTTAAAATTTTATAAACCCTGATCTAACAGACGGATTTGCATGAAACAAACTTCATCGAAAATACTTTAAAACGAATGGATGGGGTGAAAGAATGAATGAATGAATGGCTAAAGGAATGAATAAATGAATGAGAGAATGAATGAATGACGATGTATTAACTCTTGAAGGTATATTTAAAGTAATTAAGAACTAACGCTGAATGATTAAAGAGGGAAAGACAGCTATATTATCAGTTTGATATATCTGTATACAGGAAAGTAGGCTGGTATAGTTCAAGATGCAGCTCCGTGTTTTACTTTTAGTAGTACTTCGTTGCTTGTTAGGTTTTAAAACTAAATGGATAGGGAGAAGGATCCGCATTAGGACAATTTTTTTACAAATCTATTTTATCATACTTAATATATATATATAGATTATCGATTATAGACCTATCATAGATATTATGATATGATACATATATATTATGATTTAAAGTTTATTTTATTTTGAATGCTATATTATTGGTTACATCACAAATAATTCATTAGCGTTCTACTACGATTTTCAATGTAAAAATTATCAAATCAAAGCATTTTTAAAGGTCTCAACGTGCTCCATTCTTGAGGCACATTGGGATAACATTGATTCGATTACGGGGTACATTGAGACAACCAACTTTTTTTTATTACCGTAAATAGTTATTTGTGAATACATATATATGTAGAAATAATGTATTTATATACACATAAATCTTGAAATTACTTGTTAGAAAGTAGTAGAGAACGCACATAAATGTTAATTAATTTTTATTTTTAGAATAGCGATTTATCAAAATATTGAGCAAAGGAGGAATTTTAAAATAATGGTTTGCTATTCCTTTTTCCTTAGAATAAAAGATAAAGCAAGACATAAAACTTGTTACAACACCAAGAAAATATCTATCTGAACATATTTTATGCCTTAATCTTGTCCCAATGGGCCCCATTAGCTCATTTTAAAAAGAATTGATTTCAACGAATGTTTAAGAGCATATGGAAATATTATTTATGGTGGAAAAAGCTTAGTTTTTTTTTTTAATATGGTAACATTATGAAATTTCAGCTAAAAACAAATAAGGTAGGCGAACCAAAGGTGGCCATAGTTAAGCGTTGAGAATTTTTCATGATTTTTTAATTAGGTATATAAGGCTGGATTTTTTTTTCGTAAAGTCTTATAACTAACTCTAATACATATCAAGTGCACTTCTTTTTATAAAATGAAATTTTTAATTCGTCTTATAAAACGATTTCTAAATAGTAGCTTAAGGTCCACCTTTGTCACACAGTGTCCAAAAGTGGCCCATATATTGAAATCACTTTTTAAATGTTTAAGAAATACTCCTCTAGCCACTTTTACTTCTAGGAGAGTATTACAATGTTCAATTAAAAGAAAACATTTTATTGCAAAGAAAGTACATTGAAAAATTACCACTGAAAGAAAAACTGCCATTTAATTGCATGAAAAAATACCGAAAATTACTATTTGATCAGGTTGCATGCAAAAAGTACAGCTGAAATTTGCAACTACGCCATTTCTCTTCGTAAGTCCCTTACATTCTTTATATGCATATATTGAGCATTGGTTACATTAAACCATACCTATCATTTTGTCTTTCTTGCATGAATGGCAAAACCAGCTTACGTTTGGCTGATAACCACTCGTAATATCAGTTCGATTGAGATCCTCTTTTTGTAGAGTTCCGGATTTAATTTTTACTTTTCAATTTTCCTGCTTACTTTTAAGGTCTAATGATTCTTTCTTTTTGTTAACATGATTCAAGGTTCTTCTTATTCTTTTTATCTTTTGGCTTGATAGACTTTTAACCACTTTTTGTGCTCGATAATTCAGAGCCTTACGTCTTGGGGTGATGGATTTCTTTTGGAGGATTTCTGGTGTTTTCAATAGAGAAAAAATTGTTGGAGAATTCTCAGAATAATTTAAATTTAGGTTGCTGGATTGATCAGAATCATGCAAAGGATGTTCAATAGAGAACTGGAGACCTCTGCCAAACTGGTGGCATTTCTTTTTAAGGGTTTCTTTTTTTTTTTTGATACTTTAGTCTTAGGTGCTGGAAAATTTGGATTAACTTTGGAGCTTGAATACTTTGACATCAACTACATGATCCTCGTCATAAACTTGCGGCTGAATTATTGGCTCATGACTGAGGTTACTGGGTGTATATGTCTCATCTGGGATTAAAAGGGTGATTTCCCGTAGCTTCAAATCCTGAACTTATATTTTTAGGGGTCACTGCTTTTTTCCTTGCGTTAGTAAAGATTTTTCCAAAATTATATTTTTGAATTATATATATAAAGATAAAAAATGTTAAAGATAGACGAAAAAAAAACATTTTTACTGGTATGTTTTAATTCATACATTACTGACTTTCTTTAATATGCTATGGCTTTTATTTTGTAGTAGTCGTGAGATTGTAGCCTTTGCGTGTACCGATGTATCTCCTTCTCCCCTACTGAATTAAAATATTCCCCTCCCCCCTTTTTTTCTGTTACACTAACTTACGGTAAGATTTTAGAATTAATTGTGAAATATATTTGATATTTTTTCAGAACTTGTTTTATGTCAAACTAGGTGGCATTTTTATTTATTCATCTTTTAGATACAAGTTATCAAAATGTCTTGTTTAAAAATAGACGCCTTTCTTGCATCCGACGCCTACTGAAATATTCTTAAATTGGCCGCTTTTGAAACTGCCAATTATTTACCTAAGGCACACCGCACTGGCATATTATCAACTCAAAAATCGGGTGCTCTGCAATTAACAAGGTACAAATTATGGGACTTAAACCATTAAAAGATTAATCAGCGATTAACTAGCTATTTGACAAATAACTCCTCGAGCAACCTCTTAATTTCGAACTTTTGACTAATAAGACGGTGCATACAGAAGAGAGCAGACTTATTAACTAAATTGCACGAAGATCAATTTACCTGTCATCCTGAAAGTCGACTCAAGCTACCAAAATGTGTGAACACACAGTTTTCGGCGCCGTTCGCAAGCTAGCAGCTATTTAATAACTATTGGAGAAAAATCTCTGGACCTAGTACTTAGATTGGAGAACATACAATTATCACGTAATAGCCGCACAGGATTTTCCCCTTTATAAAAATAAAAGCTTTTTTAATTCTTTGTCGATTAATAGAAGATCGTAGAGCACTTTTGAGAAACGTTTATGGACATAATGAATGAATCTATTGAAAGAAAAAATTTGCGAAGTCGAGTTTTACAGGAAGAATATTAAATCAGCAGTGATTGAACGAGGGGGGGAGGAGGCTGCTCGGGGAAAAAAAAGACAAAGATCCGATTTTATCAGGTTCTCAAAACGTGATGACCATGAAAATATGCTTAACTTCAGATACCATACAAATTGGAGTTCTTCAAGAAACTGGTTGAAGGGGAAGATAAAAAGAAAAGCACTTCGTTTGGACCCTTTTTGCTATAAATAACTAAAAATATTGCTGCTTTTTGTAAAGTGCAGAATCATATTGCGTTCCGTATGTGAAATTTGTAGTCATGTATATATAGTAGCGTCACTACAGGGCGGTTTTCCTCGGATGGCACCCATTGGGGCTAACACCCAAAACGAGTTAAAGAGTTTTGAGAAATACATATGCTTGATTTATGCAATTTTACTCGTGATATTATTATTCAGTATTACAATTGAAAAATAAATGTACTTTACTGAAAGTTACACCAGATAAATATATATTTTTAATTTGTTTTTTTTTTTTTTTGCACCACTGAAAATAATACAAAGTTAAGCAACCCTGTAGTGGCACCACAAATTACCACCCCGGGTGAAAGCGGAGTAGTATAATTTGGAACTCCACTGATATATCTGTACACATACTTTAATATAACATCACAAAATACGTTCAAAACAAAACATTAAGTAATAAATACGAATCTTATGTTTAAATCTTAACTAATGAATTTGATAATCTCGATACTTATTCCTCTTTCAAACTATTCTTTCTTTAAGCAAAAAATTTAAAATTAGAAATTGTAGAATTACCCGATCCCAATGTTTTCGATTTTGGGCTAAAAATTTAAGTTAAAGTCTAAACTTTAGAACAATTTTAACTCCATGTAAAAAATAACGGTAAAATTAGTTGTTCGTAACTCTAAAGTTTAAACCGCCCTCTATAGACATTTTTTGAATTTTGCTTTAAAAAATCTTTTTGAAGGAAAAGGTGATATAAAGAATGATTTTAGCTAAAACCGCAAACGATTCGACCTATTTTTCTGTTTTTAATCATCGTTTGAAGTTTTGGACCTCAAAACTTAGCGCCCCCTAGCTCCTACAGAAGACGTTAGCGAATAATGTTTGTGACTGAATAATGTTTGTCTTCATGTCCCCTACCTCCCCTTAAAGTTTTTCCTAATATTGATGGGACACCCTGTATATATATATATATATACCATGCATCCAGTTCAATACCGCCTTGAATGCAATACCGGCATAAAATCAAAAATTGAAACAAAAAAAATTGATCAAACCTTTCACTTATGTCCGTATTGAACTGGACATAGTATATATATATATATATATATATCAGGCTTGGAGTAATCGCGATTACGTAATCGTAATCGGCTGTAATCGATTACATTTTGACAAAATCGTAATCGTAATCGTAATCTGATGATGGCATATTCTCATAATCATAATCGAAGTTGCGTAATCCCGTAATCCTTTTTCTCCCGGAATTTTAATCGTAATCTTAAGGAAAAAATCCGTAATCTGCTAGTCCTGCAATCGTGTAATCTTGACCTGCTGAAAGCTGAAATTTTTAGCGCTACCCTTGGATAGAAGAGATAAGATTACAAGAAAAAGGATTCAAACTGTGTACTGAAGTCCTATCCTAAGCGGTCTGTAACCTATGGGCGATCATAATATAAAAGGTTCTGTGTGGCGGTCGCAGAGCCTTGATGGCAGGACCATATAATAGTCTGCTAGAGACGCTTGTTGTCCTACTTGTTGCGGTCTCTCAGAATTCTTAATTGCGGCTCCACTCTCCATGGGGAGGAGTCTGGTCTGGAGTCTGGATATGTCACTCGCATCGCCTTGGGGCTCTCGGGGGGGGGGGGGGGAGGGGGGCGTCTCCGGTCTCCTCGCGTCGTCCAGTTTCGGTACAAGAGCGGTAATCTGTCCGCAAGTCACATATTTCGGGGTAGATAAGAAAGGGGAAGGTGTCTATAGAAGGACCAAATGCATCGGTCATTTTGCTTCCTTAATTACCCCTTCAAAACATATTCAAATGGTTGGGCAATAGGCGAGAGTCTGGACGGGACCGCCGCGAGTAAAAGAGAGTTCCCCCTTTCTTCTCTCCGCGGAGGATCCGGTTTAGAGCCGGCATTAAGAATGGGCGCCCCATTTTCCCTTTCAATAATCGAAGTAGACTGGCCCCCTGAAAATCTAGTGTTGGTACTATCACCTACACACATAAAGAGACATGAAATGACTTTTGTGTTTTCGCCTTTCTTTAACGGTAGAAGTGAAGAATTTTTCTAAAGAATAGCACATTTACACTTCAGCAATTTAGGAGCAGACGTTACATGATGCTCTATGCTTAAGATGCATGAAATCTTAACCCTGGTACGTGTGATTATTATTATTTTTAAAAATATGTTCTTCGAATATTTAAAAAAGTACATACATTTAAATCTTAAATTTATTTATATTTTAATGCTAATATTCTTTTTAATTAATAGGTATGTAAAAGAAAATGATATATGTTCAGACATTTTCCCAATTGTTTTTTACATGCATGAATTAATATTTAGGAATTATTTTTAAAAATTAATTATCTTTTTCTTCTTAGAATTACCTCAACAGAATTTTGTATTTCAGTTGAATCTTGTACGTTAAATTTGTGTTGTAAAATTACTTGCACTTTATTTTTTTATTAAAACAGTTAGTACATGGAAAAAAATATATGCTCGTGCATGTTAAAAAAAAAAAAAAAAAAACACAAAAATCCTATTAAAATATTATAGTCATTCGTATTACAATTATGCTTCATACTACTTTTTAACGATTACTAATTTTGCTAAGAGTTATTTGAATGTTCATGTTCAAATTTTTTGAAATTATTCTAAAATGCAGCATTTATTTTCAAAAGATTATTTATCTCTTACACGATCTGAATATTTTGTTATCCCGTGCAATTCATGCACATCCTATAAGTGATTTCATAAAGAATCATAGAAAATTATTATTTTCAGTAAACTAATTGGGGTTATGTGAAATATTTGCACAATTTAAACTAGAAAATAAATACAATGGAGAAATATACATTTTCAAAAATTGCGGCCAACTAAATTTTGATTGTATGCACACAAAATAACAATGAACCAGGTAAATCACTTATGCATTATATATACATTTAGTGCATCGTCTTTGCTTATATACAAAATACGATCACTGTAGTTATCCCTCACATGAGTTTTAAATATTCGAAAAATACTGAATGTGCCTTTCCTGATTATACATATATATAATGCAAATTTTTCATTTCTGCAACGACGTCATAATTCCAGAACTGTGATGATGAAATTATTTCATTATAATTGCATTCATCATCATTTCAGTTATCTCTTATAAAATCAAAAATTTAATTAAAAATCATAACTTTTTGATTTATGACACTATTGTGAAAATGAGAGTTGTATGCATAAAATCGGATAATTTTATGCTAATCTAATCGTAATCAAAATCGTAATCGGATGTCATAATCGTAATCGATTACATTTTTCAACGACTGTAATCGCTGCCGTAATCGTAATTACTTTTTGGCAAAGGATTACAATCGTAATCGTAATCATAATCTCTCAATTTCTCCCTTTGTAATCGTAATCGTAATCGATTACGGTTCTTTGTAATCGACTCCAAGCCTGATATATATATATATATATATATATATATATATCGTAACTACTAAACTACCTTTAGATCAAAAGTCGCATTACAAATAGTTGTGTCGTTTGCTTGTGAAATGTATAAATACCACTTTTTGGCTAAGGGCGTGACATAATAATTTATCGTAATTAAATTGAAGTTTTTTACTAATGAAGAACAGTAAATGTACTCTATATGAGAGGTTTCATTCATTACACTTTCCCTTTTACGTATATGAAGTTTGAGCCGTGCAAAATGTAACCTTTTGCTCTATACAGAACATAAAACGCGAAAGAATTTTAGATGAATTTTTCTTTTGTACATGTTATCATTTCATTAATTAAAATAGGAATTTTATTGATGAAATTTCGATTTCTTTTAACAAAATACTAAAATATAAGCTTTTAAGAATTAGTCATCAAAAATTAAATAGTTTTTAAGGAATTTTGTTTTCCAAGCAAATGTCCCGTTTTCCTAGATTGAACGATATATATATATATATATATATATATATATATAAAACCTTTAGAGTGTATGCTTAAATTAAATGAGTGACTAATTATGCGGACAAAAACAAAACATATTTTTCTTCTACTTTAACAACGCTTAATGTAAATAAATACCTAATAAAACCGTCATGGCGTATTATCTTTCAGACTTTAATAAAACTTATCTAGTTTAATTTGTTTTTATCGGTATATCTATTCGACTAATTGAAGGTTAAGGGAGCCGTAATTGAAGAAGGGATAGGTTTATTGAGGATATCGTTACTATAATTGGATTCTATGGGAGGCAAAATCAAGTCTGCTTCAGTAATTTGTAGAGGCGTATCCCTTCAGGAACAATATGGATGAGAAAAAGGAAATATTCGAAAGATATGTCTTCGGAAGGAATCCAGTATTTATATGCTTATTTTAAGATAAAAATCTGAGTTAATTGGAATATTTATTGCATTATGCTCTTCCTTACTGTGTATGTATTTCTTTAAATTGGTGAAATAAATAGGAAACATTTTTCAAACCAAGCACTAAGCGGTTGCGTGGAGAAGATTCTTCAAAAAATAGGATGTAAAGCGTCATAAATACCTTTTTAAAACAATATTTTTCACTATCTCTGACCAATACTGGTAGATAAATTAAGTTTATGTTTCTTTTAGTACGTCATGTTTCTTTTAGTACGATAAGAGAAATTCAGCATGCGACGGGAGTTACATGTGAGTAGTATGACACCATGAATCGGATGCTGCTTTGTTTCTCTTTGGAGTTAGGTCAGGAATTAGAGACTGTCAGAATGGTTTTTTACCTTTCTTAATTAATCCATTTAGTAAAACCTACAACAGCCAACTTTCTATTGCAGGTTCCGAGGCACTTCTCTTATTTCAGGCAGAATTTTCTTCGAATATATTTACATTCAAACGAAATATGGCTAACATTTGGAAACTCCTCGTCGTAATTAGAACCTAGTCTCTCCTTGCTCTTTGAGAGATTTCTAATAACAACTCTACTGGGGGGTACCTGTTAACACTTTGCGTTATAAACGTTGCAATCATAGACTAAAGATAAAAAGGCAGACTGAACGTATGGCTTGCATTTAGGCTGTCAACGTTGAACAAGTTTCTGATTTCAATTACGTGACCATTTGGCAAGCTGAGCGTACTACCTTTCATCCAAGATGTTTTTCAACACTGGCGCTTCTCGCAAATTTAGTTAAACAGAGGTAATTTAATTTCAACGCGATGGCGATAAAGTCACCAAATGCTATATTTTGTCTTTGAAATTCGCTGTTATGCTGGCAGCTGGTTCCTCTAGCATAGACTTGTAACGTGTAGACGGAGCTACCTTGTTTTCCTGTTCTCTTTACGAGCGACCGAAGGATAAGAGATCACCTGAAGCCGACTTTCCAGTTTTGTTCATCTGCTTCCTAAAGCGTCTTTTGTATTATCTGCTAAGTTTCTTCCTATAGCAGGAAAAGTTCGTTGATCAACAGGAGATCGGTTTCTCAGGTCGGGCATTCGATTCCGCCCAGTTGAGATGTCTAGTTCTTTAATGTCTACTTTTCGTGCAAAACAACGCATGGTCTAGGCTTAATTTTTGCCTATGGTTGCTTTATATTATCAATTAATCATTTATAAATATAAGATTAAATCGGACGACAATGAAAAATTACGTTCTAATGGTATATTTTTTTATTATTTACAAACAAATGGATAAAAACTCATTTCAGTGTGCCGCACCTTACGTACAAAGCTTCCGTTATTGAAATTAAACTCTTATCTTAATTAAAAGTTCACTCAAATAAAAAATTAATAAAAATGTTGCGATTTTTTTTTCACCTTCTAACGCACAAAGGGGACAGTGGGATGGTTATGGGACATTCGACTGCTGCTTTTGTGCTCTATATTTGGAGTTAACTTAAGAATATTTCTCTTTATTATTATTAGTAGTAGTATTCTTGTTTTTATTGTTATCATCTTTGTTGGCCAATATTTAAGACCTGCATACTATACAGCAGGTCATACATCTGCAAATGTTTGACTTTAACTTCAATGTTTTAAACTAAAAGTTAGTTGTGTGACACCGCAAGAATAAAATATTTTTTGTATAATGTTACATAACAGGATACTTATTAGAAGAAATCAGTACTAATGTAAGGTACTTCATAAAAGTAAAACAAATTTTGCACCTAACGGTTATACTGACGGCCAAACTTACATTATGGCTGCATTGTAATTAATACAATACACAAATTTTGCATTTTTAATACTATTTCATATCGTTAGATATATATTTGCATGAAACTTTAAGAAACTGTATACCACCAGTTATACACGCATCACAGATTGAGAAATGGTGGTGTTTACTTCTTCAAAAAGAATAACTGGTATAATCCGTGTGGATTCAGGCAGGGGGGTACCTTCATAGTCTCAGAAGTTTTTGAATTTCACATATGTTAAAATTTAGAACAAAGTGTGTTATAGCTATGTTTTTGTTTTGCTCAAAAAAATTCCTGGCCCAAGATGAAGGCCGCAAAAGATGGCGCCTCCGGCGCAATTTCTCTCCTGCGATTTTCGACAAAAACTTTCAAGTGCTCTATTTCGCGAACGGTGCAAGATATTTTGATGCAGTTTTTTTTTTTATTTGAAAGATAATTAGATTTTGTTTAAGATGAAAGGCTAAATTTTAAAATATCTGTTCAACGTTTTTTGCTGCAGCCTTCTGAAATTTTTTTTAAAAATATTTTTCATTTTTTTTCTCAAAAATGACAATTTCAATTTTTTAAATTTTTTTACAGTTGGTTAATACTATTGAGTACTACATTCCCTGAAAAGGAGAGCTTCCTCTTTTGCATTCAACGGTTTTTAGAAACAATTTAAGATTTTGCCATATATTTTATCAGTTTTCTTTATAACATAGTCATATATTGGTCTCGTTAAGTCAAAATTATTCAAATTTAATTTCCTTTGACATGGAATTTAATTCTTAATATATATTATCGCATGAAAAAATCATGATTATTTTTTAAATTAAAAAAATTTTTTTAAATTTTAAACCGGATTGCTTAGTATACCAATAAACCTAACTTAAGATTGACATTCTGAATAATATGCAATGTATATAATATTTATTTAAGTGAAAATAAAAATTTTACATTAAAAAGTATATTTATGCTAAAAATTTAGAATAATAAATGCAGTACATTGGACTTTCGACCCAATACGCATATCTTGTAAAAATTAATTACTGCACATTCGCCAGGCCGTTAGCAAGTAAAATTTATTTTTAAATAACACATACAGTTAAGTACTTTCTCGATTCCATTTGCCATGAAGTAATTTTAAAAAGAAAACAAGTTTGGTTGTCTTTTCTACTCCTAGCTAATTTTTGAGTTTGTTGTGAACAAATCTAAATGTAGAAAACTTTAGTTCAATTGCTGCTGAAATGAGCATCTGAATACTTTTTGGCTATTTATTACGCATGAATTCTTTTACAGCTGTTACTGCAATTTCTTTTTCAAATTAAATTCCACAAAAAGGAACTGCACAAATTATGAACAGTGTTCAGTGTTTTCTTTAACCAAATTTAATTGGCCCTTAATCTTCTTATTTTATATTTTGGGGTTAGAGATGGCTAAAAACAAGAAAGAAAGGTGTCAATGCATGCTCATATTTTCTTTTAAAAAGTTGTATAGTTACTTTATCTTGATGTTTTAGGTTATTTTCTAGCTTTTTCTGAATACTTGTAACAGCTTCGGCTATTTTAATTACATTTTTCAAATTATTTAAAGCAGTTAATATTGCTGTTAATTGATTAGGAAGATCCTGTACATTCTGTTCCATTGCCCCATTGAAAATATTTTGATACTTATTTCTCTATTAAATTTCTACTTCCTTCTTCAAATGCCTGCATAAAAATTAGACAACTCATAATGCTAACTCAAATTAGGAATACATTCTTCAACATTCTTGTTTGATCTGATTTTTGTTTTTTTAAAAAGTCATCTGATTTAATTTATGTACGGCCTGATAAATATTAGAAGCATCTTTTCAAAAAAGAATAAAGAGAAAGAAGAAACAAGAAAAAACGCTAACATATTAGAACCAAAAACATATTAAAGCTTACAATATATGGTCATGTCCCAAAACCTACCATTTCCCAAAATTATGTTATAAGTTATAGATAAAACAAATAGTGGTGTTTCATGCATATGCTTTGTTTTTGCTAACTTCCTTATGAAAGAAAAGTAAGGAAAATGCAAAGTGATTGCCATCCTAAGTTTATTCTCTCCCCCTAATAGTGTTCCTCTTTTTTTTTATAAGACCAATAGTAAGATATGGAAATCAAAGATGAAAAGCTATCTTTTACTGAATATCACATATATCAAAATTAACAACTAATAGAATTGAACTCTAGCTATGAAAAAAATGAGAAAATGATATTTAAAAAAAATAAATGAAATCAACAAATATTTTGAAGTAGCGGGCAAATAAGATTGGGCAATGCATGTCTGTCTGTTTGTCTACAGGTACTTTTTTTGTGGGAAGGGGGAAGATATGTTTCTAATATTTATTAAGAAAATTAAATTAATATAATTTTGACTAAATGAGACCAGTGTATGTCTATGTTATAAAGAAAACTGATAAAATATATGGCAAAACCTTAAATTGTTTCTAAAAACCGTTGAACGCAAAAGTGGAAGCTCTCCTTTTCAGGGAATGCAGTACTCAATAGTATTAACCAACCGAAAATCGCAAGAGAGAAATTTCGCCGGAGGCGCCATCTTCGGCGGCCTGTATCTCGGGCCAGGAATTTTTTTGAGCAAAACAAAAACATGCCTATAACTCACCTTGTTCTAAATTTTAGCATATGTGAAATTCAAAAAATTCTGAGACTATGAAGGTAAGATTTTATTTTTACCTGTCTGAATCGACACAGACTATGCCGACTGCATATTAATATGAACACCGGACTCGATATCGGTGTAAATTCTCAAGGTGAAAACTGTGCCATAAATCTCGTTATAAATGTATTATAGTTATTTGTAAAATACATATTTCAATTAGGCATTACCGCCCCCCCCCCCGCATATAATACGATGTGCTTCGTAAATATAATTTTATGCTACTAGAAACAAACAAATAAAAATATTCATTTCGTTCGCATCATAGTTGAAGATTAAAAAAATGAGCAACACTCAATAAATAGTTGAAAATTAAATTTCTTCTTGAAACCAGTTTACGTGTTTGCGTAGGTACTTATTCGAAGTCATTCACTCTTCTAAAACGTTGAGTTAATCTATGATCAAGTAATCTCAAGTTTTGTTGATATTAAATTATTTTTCAGGAAATTCAATACTTGAATCCCAACTCCCGCATTTTGTGCATGCTACCGCAAATTAATTAAGCAGATTAACAAAAACTACCACGCTAATCAGCGTGCGAAAATGAGGGCCCACCCCCAACGCATGCGCAGCATGTGCTGTCTAACTTTGTTTTTTGTTCTCGGCTCTTCGCAAAGCCACGGGTATCTTATCTATAATTCCCATCGTTTGCTTTGGGATGAGGGGGCGTGTTGAGCTGTAATAGAGGGGAGAAGGAGCACTAGAAGAAGTGGTTGCACCGATGAATCCGTAGGCGTGTTTGTGGACATCAATAACTACACTCATTAACACCTGGTCGCTGCGAGCTTTTCTGATACACGCGATAAAGGCGCCTGCTCTTTTCAAAAAGTTTATTTTTTCTGACTTTTTATTTGGTGGAAATTTCCAATGTGTGAAGGCTTATAATTAGGGGAGGTGATGCACATTAAAACTCGCCCGAATGGAGCGTGTAGATCTTTTTCAATGCCACAGAGATGGTGCGAGAGTTTTATTTTTAAGTGAGGGATTTTGTCACTTAGTAGTTGAAGTATCATGTCTAATAAAGTTCATCCTCTAAAGAATTTCTGGCTTACGCTGTGTAATAATTTTCTGTCAGTTTTGTAGACATTTTAGTTGTTAATTTTCACATGCAAATATAAACCTTTACGAATGTAGCAATTTCCTACTTTTTCTTAACACTGCGGTTTATGACTGAAAAAAAAAATAATATAGATGCGCATTGCAAAACTTGTCATCAGGCCAAGTCATTTTTTAAATTTTCAGGCTTGAGGATAGGTTATATACTCAGTAAATGCTATGGAGAAAAAACAACAAAATAAATTCATACGTGCAATGAATACATTATTTTCCTAAAAGTTGGGGGGGGGGGGGAATTCCGCCTCCTGATCCCCCAAACAAATAACGGGACTGCTGATCATGAGTTTCTACGGTTCGATAACGGAATTTCGACATTTGGACGCTTCTGCGCATGGCAGAAAAGGACGAATCCATCGAGTTTAGCGAAGTTCGTTTTCCAGGTGCGTTTATTTAGTATGCGAATCAGAATGATTACTTCTCTGTTTCTTGAAAAGTACTAAATTTATAAACTGGCCGATAGCATCAGTTCGAAAGAAATCAAGTATGCTAAACGAACTAGAACGAGAGCAGAAACGGCCCATTTCTTATATCAGCTGTTCCTCCCTTGAACATGAATGGATTCTTCTTGGCACTCTGCCAGGCAGATTGCTCTGGTTGATGGTAGAACTGTAAGCACTTTGTGATATATTGAAGCTAACGATCGAGATAAATTTTCCTTACTTCTTGCGTTTTCGCTTTTGAATAACTTCCTACAATGTATTTAAAACATCAACTTAGATTGTAAGGAATAGTATGGTACGTCATTTGGGACGAGAAGTATATTTTATTTAGCTCTGTAGGGGTATACAATGAAATGAGATATTTTTGCAGCATAACAGATTCTTTAAGTAATTAACTTAGTTTTTTCTTTATATATTGCGATTAAAAATATTGGAAAGTTGATAAACATAAATTGGCATACTTGAAATAATCACATTATACATTTGTTATAACCGGATTTTTTTCTTTTTTTAAACATATTATCGATATCTATGTTGTAGTTGATAGATTCAAGTAGTTTTTTTATCATTTCTTTTTTTCTCAGAAAAAAAATTATTAGTGAAAGGTTTTAAGCACTGTTTTATTATTTCGTGCATGAGTTGAAATTGATTGTCTTTAAATGGACAACAAACGTTGAAAAATATAAGGATATTTGGCTTAAATATGCAATAAGAATTGTATACATGCGCACATGTGCCTTTCAGTAACGAAGAAACAAAATCTTCTCCAATGCAGCAATAAAAAGCCAAAAAAAAAAAACCTTAAAGAAACCTTTAAACGAATCTGCAAAAACCGATAGAAAAACCTAATGGATGTAATTTTTTTTTTCACTCTAATGGAAAAAATGTATGAATAGAAATTCTTAAGTTCTCTAGAGAGTTTTTTTTTTCTATCAGTTTTCTTTTTGTTTTTCGCAATATGCTTTCTGTTTAATTTAATTATATTTGTTTGCGGTTTTGCTATTTTTCTCTTATTCATCTATTGTCGTGCACTAAAGATACAATCTGTGCCTTACAAAAGTAACCGCTAACACTGTGTGTTGTTATTCTGAAGTAACTCTGGTGTTAAAGCAGGCGCCGAAATTCTACTCCAACTTATACTTTTGTTTTGATTTTAGTTTCGGAATAGCAGCATCCCCCCCCCCCCCACCGCTCTAAATCTGGTGGGCATAAAATAACCTGAGTGTGTTTTCTGCACTGTAGCGTGTATTGTACTAGGTGAAATGGAACAAAATTTGGTGTAAATTCACAGTGCAGTATGTGGTTTTCATTTCCATATTTTAGTACTGAAGGTTGACGCTGAGTAAAATTTTTGCACTGTTGTCAAAAAAAAAAAAAAAAGTGACAAAGAATGCCCTGCACTGTAAAAGTTTTTCTCTGAAGATACATGAGAATCTCCTGGAAATCATTTATCCGGAGAGTGACGTAAAATGACAGAGACTTAACAGCAATAAACTAATTTTTTTTAAAAGGGAAATTGATTACCACCGAATGTACCGCTGTATTGGCGCCATCCGGGAGTACAATGATGTTATTATTGTTAACGGATCATTTGTCACATTTGTACATAAAAATATTAGTCGTCTTTTTCACTCACAAAGTTTTTATTGAGTGAAAGTTATTAATTGGATCACCCAAATTATGATTGAAGCTACTAATTTTCCTCTTAATGACAACTTTTGCTGTTATTATTGCTATTTTTTCTTTAGAAATCGAACCAACACACTCTACTCTGACTACCAATTTTTAATTTTTTTTCCATTTCGTTTAATTATATTCAGAATAATTGTCTTGAGCACCTAACATTATTTTTTACTCACCCTGTCAATACATATGCACGCATATTCACTCACTCAGCAAAAATTATATTAATTAAGAATTATAAATAACGTTAATTAATGAAGCAAAAACATTATTACGTTTTGAGAATCTTATTTAAGTTCACTGTTAGAAATTTTACCATGAAATTACGGTTAAATGACCGGCAGCAGTCTGTCCATCTAATTCACCGTTAAATTTACGGTTTGGCACATTTTTCTATCTTTACGGGACCTAACCATTTCCAATTAACTTTGTTAAAAAGCAGTAAATACAAAAGTTTACGGTTTTATAACCATTAAAAAATGGTTTCAAAACAAAATTTTCTCCGTTTTTCAACCATTTCGAGGTGTAGAATCTTCGTGGTGTAGAAACCGTAAGTTAAGCTTGCAGGATTAAAACCCCGCGAATGGGTGGTGTGCAAGTCTTGCTCTCTATCCACTCGACCACCGTCATCACGTAAAGCGGACGTTTATTTATCAATAAATCTTCTTTTTCAACAGGCAAACTACCTTAAAATTGAGATTTCAGTTTTTGATTGGATCCAAAGTCATTTTTAGTCTTAATTTACTGTACATTGACGAAAATCATTTTATTAGCTGGAAAATTAAAATACAAACAAGCTTCAGCAGCTCAAATTATGGGTTCGCTCATGCGCAAAAAGTTCGGGAATCTGATGTCTCCAATTTTTGATTTACGTGTGTATGTGTTTCTATTTAGTGTCCACTGCTTAAGCCACTTTTTCTTCTTCTTTTTTTATATACACATGCAGATTTTAACTGATAAATCCGTATTCCTATTTTAAAACAACGTACGACCGGTAAGGTTTCGCAACCAAGATGGACGCCCGATTCTTATTGAGCGCTTGAAAATTACGGTTCGTTAAACGTTCTTTAAGATAAACAGAGAATAAACGATTTTTTTCGCAATCAGCGGTTTGAGTACCATCTTTTTCATGGTTATTCAACAGTTGTAATTAAATATGGTAAAATAACAATCAAATAAATGGTTATTTTACTATTTTCTTACGGAAATTCTTAACAGTGTTTTATATTGCAATCTTGAAACTAGTGACTCGTAAGACATTTCAAGATTTAGCAGAAAACTATTTATATCGCTAAGTTGTTATAAACGTCAAACAAATGAGTTTTCTTTCCAGACAAACTTTGTGAAAGTGTTTAAAAAGTCATTTATGTATTATTCCATTTAATAGTTGCTATCTGTACTCATATATCAAACAACATGTAAATTACTAATTGTACATTAAAAGTCAGCCTAATAGAAACTTTTGACATAAAGAAAAAGTTTCACATTTTTTTAAACTAAAAGATGCAGCAATATTTTTAAACACTCTTTATTCAAAATAATTAGAGAATAGTGCACAATCATTTAAGATTAATTTGTTCACGCAAATCATCAGATCAAATGTTCATCAATGTTTTTAATTTCATATTAAATCAATCGATTTCAAGATAGGATCAGCAATAAATTCTGTGTTAGAGAACCTATCGGTAACCTTTATGCGCAGCATCTACAGTTTTATTTAATTAGTTATAGAGAACATGTCTTTCCATTTTATTGAAAATAAAAGAAACCCATAAAGTTTCTCTCCACCCTTAAATCGTGTTCTGTTTACTAATTATGATTCACTCTCTTAGGATATTTATTGTCTAATATATGCTAAGTTTTTTCCCAGGCTAATTTTTAATTCAAAGGTTGTGACCTTTATTTTCAAACGCTTGTAACTTTCTGGCAGTTAAAGGTTTTTCCATTTCATATAAGAATGTATTAATCATTGTTATCCAAATCTAAGAAAATTAAATTAAACTATGTTTAGTTATAGTGATGATTAAGAGACTAAAGTTTAAATCAAAAGTAACCGTAACAAACCAGTAGCAGTCTTCAGTGCTTCAAATTGAAATACTAACTAAGAAACGTTTTACTTAATTTTAATTATAAATTACTTTGATTGCGTTAGACAAAACTGCGACCGTGAATATCTATTACTCATTTTGTTTTTTAGATGAATTGTAATAAATCTATGGTTCCACGAGTTTTCGAAACTAAAGTAGTAATGAAGTAATGTATTTACAAAAGCAAGAGTACATGCACGTATTGCAATTATTAGTTTTTCAGCTTCTCGAAAGTTCCAACAACTGCGGACATTCTCGTTTCCAATGACAGACTCGTGTTTCCAAATCTTTTGGAAACAACTTTATAGGAAAAGCATTAAATGTTTACTAACTCATTATTTCTTATGTATAATTTGTTAAATGACCTTGATAATAATAAAAAAAAATAAAAATAATAATAAAAGCATTAAGGCCAGAAATGCTAATTTACAATCAAAATCCTCGTAGGTCTTGACGTTCTTTATGAAGGTGCAACTGTTCTTATAGAATCTAACTGCCAACCACACAAGCACTTGAAACGTTGAAGTTATTGTGAATTATCAAGATTAGAAAAAGACAGGACGTAGTCTATTAATAAATATATGATAAAGTTGGCGTAATTTAAAAAGTACATTTGCAAAATTTTGCATGCGCGTCTTTTGGAGATACCAGAGAAATCGAAAAGCTTAACTTAAATGATTTTCATACTACATCTTACACCCTTTGTACGTTGATGAAAGGGTTCCTTGTAATACTGAAACACAAGTATGAAATATTTTTGAGAATATGTATTTTAATTGTTTCTAACAATTTTAGAAACATTGTTGCTAACATTTAATTTTTATTGTTTACGCTAAATGTAAGGAGGTTTCATCTTACACAGTATATTTCTAAAAACTACATAAAAAGTTTGAACAACTTTTGTTGGATGATTTTGACCTTTGTTTCTTGTCGTGCTGTAATTCTGTTAGTAATTACTTATGTTAATTGATAGTTCTATTGTTATGAAACCTCTTTTCATTGCCTTACGATATGACAACTAGCATATTTTTTCCTTAATTTCAATTTTTAAAACTCTTTTTGTTCATTTTGTATTGATAACGGTATTCAGAAAAACGTTCCGTTACTTTTTTATGCATATAAGATATTTTTTCTCCTTATTGACTTTTCAAAGCTGTTATATAAAGTCATCTTAAAAATCTCACAGAAGGGATAGTTGCCATATGGGTCAACTACAAAAAGACAACCGGGTGCCCTTCCCGACCCCTCTGTCTAGGGGGTATTTTCCCTGTAAGCTTTTAAGACTATACAATAGTTATTACTTTACGCACAATGATGCTTTTAGTACGATGATAAGTTATAAGAAATAAGAGCCCTGTAACAAATTGATGAAATTAATGTAACTATTTTAAAATTTTCATTTTTTAATTTTACGCAAGCTTACAAATGTATTTAATTTTCATAATAAAAGACAAAATGATTTATTTAAATAACTTCGATTGGATGGATGGTGTGGACAGTGTTCTTTTAGGGCTATAAGTACACTGTCCCTACCTCTGGAATGTGGAAAATCAGCGCTTATGGTAACTACTACACTTCGAGGTCTCTTTAAGTCATTTACCATGAATGGTGTCTGAAGGATTCTTCCACGCTTTACCTTCAAGAACCGAAGCTTAGGAGCAAAAAATTGCTAGTTTAGAAGGTTCTTCGTATGTCATCCAGTTAATAACAAACTTGTTACATGTCCAAAACCTACAATACGCAAGTGTTTTCATAAATATGCAAAATTTCGATTGAAGGAGCAATGAAATTGGACGAGTTGCCAGTTTTCAGCAAACTGCTGCAATTTGTGCTTGTACCCTATTGAGTCGGTTTTGCCTCCACTCCAGTCGTGATGTGTTAATGGTTGTGACCCCTGTTATCTCAGTTTAGGCTCCCTATTTGTTTAATGAACGCCAGAGTATACTGGATATTTATTGACGATAACAGGACTCATCTCCTTTTACTCAAAGGAGGCAAATCGGCTCATCCTTTTTTGCACCGGCGTATCTATTGTATCGCAAAGAAGTTACAATTCTTCACACCTGCCGTTTCAAGGAGATGTGATGATCGTTGCAAGAAAATAAATCTATCTATTGTGAAGATACTTTCAATAGACTGACTTTAATGAATGGTAAATTATGTAATAATAGGCTGAACTTGGTTTTTGCTTGGACTAACATCTCCAGTTGAATGCAGTTGGAGGATGCAAAAAATGAAACGGAACACTTAGTTTATATTTAGTGAAGAAGTAGAATGATATGATTTATGCATGTAATCATGACTGAACTTAAATTTAATACAGGAAATTGCAAAGGTGAGCTGTTTCCCCCATAATTTCGTATTTATCAGATTCTATTCCAGAATTAGCATGTGGATTATAGAAGTAGATATAGTCAATATGACTTTAACTGGAGGTTTAATAGCAGAAGTACTCTGTGACAATGGATTAAATAAAACTATCTTATTGATTAGGTGCGCGTACAAAGCATTTCTGTAGGTGGTAATACCATGAACAGAAAACCCTAAAACTCAATACGAAAGATGTCAGTTTTTATGTTCAGTTTTTGTTAAACAGAGTTTGGAAAATGAGTTGTAAAAAATATTGCATTAACCTACTTTAGTTTGTTGCAAAAAATTGAAGCTTCTTCTTATTGAGAAAAAGAACGATTCATTTACGCAATTTGTATCATTGATTAAAATTTTATTTTCAAGAGTCGTAATGACGTTATCACCTCTTTACTCTTGTGGTGCATTTGGGCATTTTATTAAAATCCAGCCTTCAAATCATCTGTCATGTTCCCATGCATAATATTTCTTACTTGAAGAAAACGCTTTAAAGCCTATTTTTACAGGAAATACTCAAACATGGGATATGGCTTAAAGAATTTCCCAATCACAAGGATCGCCAGTGAAATCACAGAATATTAAAGTCAACTTCGATTCATTTTTTAGAAGCGCAATTCAAAGGACAAAAAAAAAAAAAAAAAAAAAAATTAAATTAAAAAATGATAAATATTGTCATTATTGAATTAGAGGTGGGGTACTAGAGTGTTAAAGTAAATTAAATTATTAGGAAGTAGCTTGCAAATTGAACATTGTGATCATTGTAAGGAATTCGGAAATCAAGAGTACGGAGCGGGCTCTATAAGTAAGTACCGTTAAAAAACTAAATACACACGAGTGTACTTTTTTATATCAATTTGATATTTTAATGAACATTTGAACTTTTATCAAATTTATAACATAATTTTCACCATTGCTATGGTCAAGTTGAATATTGTGACTATAGTAAGAAACTCGGAAATCAAGAATACGGATCATGCTCTGCACTGTTAAAAAAATCCCCTGAATTTTCAGATTGTTTTTTGACTGATTTTAACGGAACATTTCCGTAGTGCTTCAAAACATGGTTTTTCCTTCCAAAAACGGAAATATCACGTACCTCACGATCCTGAAAATATGAGAACTGAACTTTTCCTTTTTACGGTTGCTGAATTTCAAAGGATCAACGGAGAAAAAATAAATAGAACTTCGGTCAAGTCTCGGGAAAATATTATCAGAAACGGGATGCTTCCGGCAACTTTGCTGCCGGTACATTTTCCGTTGTTTTCAGGAGATTTTTTTAGTGTATAAGTAAGTACCGTTTAAAAACTAAATACACACGAGTGTACTTTTTTATATCAATTTGATATTTTAATGAACATTTGTATCTATATAAACTTTTTAACATAACATTCATCGTTGCTATGGTCTTGTAGTATGGTACAAACAATTTTGAATTCCATCCTCATAGAAATCTGCCGCCTGATGTACTTAAATTTGTCTTCAGTGCTGAGGAAGATCGCCCACTTCGTTCCTCATCTTTTAACATTCATGCAATCATCCAACCCAGCGGTACTCAGCCTGTGGCCCACAGGTCCAGGCAATCGCTGCTTGGTTTGACCCCAAAAGCTACCTTCGTTAGATGAATTATTGACAGTATAAAAAGGAGACACTTTAATATTTATCAGTTTGATGTTGCGGTTAGTGTAAAATAATTTTCATCTGCATGCAGCCCGAGAGAATATAAAGTTGAGTACTGAACTAACTCACATGCTAACTCAGACTACTCTTCCGTATATGAAAATTCGGCGTTTATCGAAGTTATTATTAAACGTTAACCCCATAAATGGTTTTAGATTATTTTTAACCAACATATCATTCGATAATTTATATTTAGCGCAAATCCAAAGCCAATTTATCTATATTTTGGAACTCTTTAATGTGTGACAAGTGCTTTGAGATCTTTATCACTAGTTCAAAGGCGAATATTTTGTAACTTTGAAGTGGCAAAACACCCTCAAAAATACTTGACAAGAATGATTGCACACGCAAACTTGAGCATGTGCAGTAGAATTTTGCATAAGCGCGCCGCGCGCGATGGATGTGCAACCATCGTTTTATCCTACACACTCTCCAGTTTGCTTGCACAAGCGTCCTTGTGCATCCATATTTGTCAATCATGTTTGAACATGTGTAGTCAGTCATTTTTAAGCTGAACGTAGATAGGTTATTCGAAAGTTTAAATTCATAGTATATTGTAGCATGTATTTAATAAACTCCAGATGGATGCGTCTATTAACTTTGTTGAATAAGGAAAATGTAATATACTTTTTTAATGCAAACAAAACTAACAACCGATTTCATGTTTCTTCAATCTCAGGATTCCCCCCCCCCCCTTTCCCAATGCTCTGTGATTGAAATAACTCGTTGAAAAACGAGAGTTTCTTTAATTTCTACTCAGCATCATTTAAGAAATGCTGCGATGAAGTTTGCCAATCTGATTGCTGTTTCTTTATTCTGATTACTTGCTCGCGCCGACGTTTCAACTTGTTGGCTTTAAAATGGGAATTAAGTGTCTTGCATAAAGCTGACAAGTTTGAATCTGAGCGTGGGATGCTTGCCTTCCCCTGGGGGGCACAGCAAACATCCAGTTAGTGCGTTGATTACGAGGGAGGTTTTACCTGGTTTGAAGATCGCTCTAGGTGCAATTATGGTCGCGATAGCATCAGCTATTTAAGTCAAAAAAGTTGGGGAAAGCCACTTAAATATAAACTTCTGATCTTTAATCGCGAAATTTAAGCACGACGTGCTGAGAGCCCAGGTTAAATGGAGGACCGATATGAAGAGCATTATTGTAGGCAATCGCTTGGAGTTTTTTTATTTATTTATTTTTTAAGACTGCCCATCATGATTGGGGGACCAATTCTTAGTTACATGATGGTTATTTTCAGTTTACACGTCATCTTGAATCTGGTTTAATTTTTTAAAACATATTTGGTATCACTTTATGGCTGCTGATATTTTTTGTATCCAGACACTTCATATCGATTACACTAAGTCTGAGTGAGTTCTTGAACGTGATAGAAACATTTAACGATCTCTAATGAAACTAAAATTTACAGATATGTAACCTTTTCCCCCTTTCTGGAGTTAAATTCGTGGTACAATAACGTACTCTTCAGCAAAATCGTTTCAATGTTAGCAAAAGCCACAACTTCCTCTGGTTTTTTATGCTGAGAAGCAAACGATGAGGAGAAAGTAAAGAGATCAACTTTGAAAGCACAACATTCGGTTCTAATTTCATTGAAATAAAGGATGTCTAATTATAAGAGGTTTTCTCCAATGTTGAGCTATATTTTAAAATAAATATTATACAAAAGTTATTTCACTTTTTATCTCACATTCATTACAAGTCACTTTTGGTTTATCAGCATTTAAAAAGTTAATATGAAACAGATACCTGCGTGAGGTTTCCCAAAGCAATATTTAATTGCGCACCTCAATTGAACATTCTCCTAACTGGTGCCGTTAAATCCGACACATAAATAACGTCATCCTTGATAGTGCTTTTCTTTTTTCACAGTATTTAACTCGCAGTTGAGAAAGTTGCGTTATTTTCCGCAAAATATGTAAAATTCCTCTTTAAGTCTAGCGCTCTTATAAGTTCAAGATGAAGCGTCTCTCTCAACCGCGCTGTCGGAAATCCTTATTGCCATATTAATGAAGAAGATTATTTATTGTTGTTCGTTTTACAATATCTTCGCACTTGGTGAACAACGCTCGTAAGCCACTCTCCACTTTTTAAGCATTTTATCACCAGTATAACTAGAAAGTTTTTGTTCTTTATTAATGGATTCGTTATCTGGAAAATAGTTTTATGCAATTACTCTCTGGTGGGGTATGCAATTACTTCAAGGAACCTAGAAAAGAATATTTCATTGTAACGGAAAATGTGCTATAATGGATCATATACTGTTCGGGTCTGAACATTTATTTCGCTATGACAGAAGTTTTTTCTGTATATCGTTCGCTAGTTAATATCTCCCTCTGAAAAAATCGGAAAAATTAATTTATATCCGAACCGCGAGGGGTTTTTGTCTGTTGTCTGTTATATATTAACACACAGTTCGAGGGGATTATTTTGATTACTACTGCCACAAGGGGGATTCATATTCTGATATCAAAATAAAAATGAAAGATGTTCGACGAACTTTTGTCACCATCATGAAGGTGTTTCTGTTTTGGAACACAACTGGTTTTATCGATATATATGAGTCAAACAATATTATTTTAACGCTTGTTTATAATAATGTTTCTTATGAAATGGTGTCAAACTATAAATATTGTAAGTATCCAATGTTATCTGTAATTCTGTCGGAAAGTTTAATTAATCATTTGTATTATCTAAATAATGTGCAATTCATTTCATTTTACGAGTTCGATTTTTTTCCATAAAGCAAATTTTAATCTT
This sequence comes from Octonoba sinensis, assembly GCA_038502835.1. NCBI lineage: Eukaryota > Metazoa > Arthropoda > Arachnida > Araneae > Uloboridae > Octonoba > Octonoba sinensis. Next base: position 149,221,484 of record CM076598.1, read on the forward strand.
AAAACGCAGTACTATATATTGTCTGAATTATTTTATTACAAGTCCCTGAAATAACACTTTCTCGTAATGTTTTGGTCTAAGGAACGTAATGCAAATGTTTTCATGAAATAAATATACCAAAATTTAAAGGAAATCAAAATAAACAAAAAATGAATAAAGCTGAGAAATTTATTGTGTGAAAGTAATTGTGTGACAAGTTGACGCCAGCGAGTGTTAAAATTTAATGATGAAATATTGAAACACATGTTTGAAAGAAACATCCTTGAATTTCCTGAGAACATTTATAGACCAGAAAGAACCATTACAATGTCTCCCAATGTAATGTAATATCCTTTCACATCAATAATGGATTCATTTACTGTTAACTTTAGCACATACGTTAACTTTAGCACATACATCTTATGTGAACACAATCCTCATCAGTGTTTTAAAGGAACCAATCCTACACATTCTAGAATATTTTCTTTTTGCAAATTTTACAACTATAGAGTTACTAGCTATTAACTACATAGCTACTAGCACTGTTTTACTTTTCTAGTACAAATATTTAGTACTTATAGGGCATTAACTCAGTCTTGATAACATTTAAAAAACATCAAGATGGAAAAATTACTTTGAATTGCTCAAAACATTAAATCTGCACAAAATGGCAACCTAATTATTTCACGTCATATTTTTGGTTGTAAACAACCAGAACCATGCTACTGCCTACGAGGCTTCATGTGAACAAAAGGATTTGTATAGTTACAGATTTAAATGGGATATTCCACTGTTCCCCGTCTTCAGTACATAAAATATAAAATAATTGTTTGGAAAGAAAAGGTGTAAAATTTAAGAAAATTATACATTGCCTCAAATTTGACAGTATGATTGATAAGAAAAATAACTATTGATATGTTTCGCTGTTCAAAGCCTTATGTTTTGGACAAATCGTTATCCTAGCCGAGAACTTATCAGCATGCTCATGATCACATAGTGATCAGTTCTGGTTCTTAGTCTGATGTTTTTTCAATACTTTTAGTACTAAACAACGATTACTCACATTTTCCATACTTTCTCAAATTTTTTGCTGAAAACACGTGCCCACGCATTTTACATTTTGAGCAGCATCTGACTCAGGGTGCATTCACACTAAGCACGTCCAAGTGACGTACGATATCAATAAAATTTTGACCGCGCATCATTGGTTCTTAATTTGATAACCACGCCCTCGTATTGTCTGATTGGTATTTTTATTGCGTGATTGAAGGACTTTTCCGCTGACTATCGTGATTTGTTGATTGCACCATGATGTCACATATTCCTCGCTGATACTTTGATAACCATAGCAACAACCCTTACGACAGACACGAATTACCGTTGCTGTGCACCTTTACAGTGTACGAAGTTAGTTCTACTGTGCAACATTCCACGTTAGCTGCTTAATGAACTGTTGCAGCCTGATTTAAGGTTTTCAACATATCAAACTCATCTAAATGAAAAACCTGGTTTGATAAAAATTAAATAAATAAAATTAAATATATAAATAATATATTTAAAAAAAAAACTAATGCATTTGATTTGCTGCTCACATTATTTTATTTTTAATGATGGGAAAACGAAAACGAGAAATCTAATTAGCTTGCCAGGCGAGGATATTTTTCACTCTTTTCTCATTTGTCCGAACGGGATGCGCCATGTAATTTGTGTCATTAATTTGGCAGAATTCTCTCTTCTAATGTCCGTTAACGTGTGGAAATACAGCGTATTTCAGAATCGAAATTTACGTCGAGATTTAATTTAAGAATTGTATTTATTTTTAAATTTTGGGCTAAAAGTTAATAATTTTTAACCATAAAATTTTCCTTCTTTAAAAAAAATAACTTTTTGATAAATGCATGTGTGAAAAGTGCGCGAAAATTGTGATGGAAAGTTAGAATTTATAGCCTATAATCATAAGAGTTTGAAATTTTTAGGCTAATGATATTCAATAAAAAGTTAAAGAATAATTTGAGATACAGTATGTGAACTGGTATCCAGAATGATATGACGGAATAATTGGACCTCCGTTGTGTTGAAATCTTTTGGATTTCAGATCTAAAATTATCATTTAATAAGTCCCGTAGAAAGCTGCAAACACTATATAACTATATTGAAATTGAAATTCATCGCAAATTATATTTAAAACTAGAAAAACACTAAAAATACTTTCCGAAACCAGAAATTATAAGTTGGTACATAACTGAAAGTGCATCCTACTTTCCCATATATACGTCAACATCGATTTTTCGATTTTGTGACATTAGCTATAGATAGCTAGATTGACCGATGTAGATTAAATTGCAAGTTACTTTAAATGTATCCTTGGAACAATCATTTTTAAATAAATAAATAAGTATTCGAAGATAAATATCTTTTAACGAAAAAAAAAACATTTATTAGCTGTTATGAAAACAAAAGCCAAATTCATACTCCCAAACTGTTGGGAGTTATATTTCAGTTATTTCTACCTATTGATGTTTATAAAAGGTAATTTTTCAAATGGCGCACATTAGATCTATACAATGAGGCTTAGAAACGTGAGTAAAACAAAACTTAAGAGCTGGAATTACTGCAAAAACTCCGATTTCTATATAGTATATAATATATATATATAGTAAAGTAGGAACACTTTTAATACTTTGCCGATAGACACATCTCCGCTGCCTCATAACATTACTGAAAAACTTATTTTTACATATTTACAAATTGATTTTCTTTCTTTTTTTCACTTATTCTTTATTAAAGCGATATTTTTATGGGATATTAGGCCTTAATGGGAGCCCTTAGTTATTTTTTATGAAATACTTTTTCTGGAATATATCGCTTATAGAAATGAAAATGCTTTAATTTCAAAATCCATGTACTTTACATACTCATAACACATGGAACGACTGACGTAACATCCGATGCTACAGTATTCATTTCAATTTTTCATTTTTTGACTTCCTTCATTAAGATGAATACCGTCGGGGTTGGCAGATACGGCAGTTTCCATTTCTGATTTATTGTTACCTTTCAGCACATTTGTCGAATAAACTTACGGTTGATTGGTTCATAAGGCAGTATTCATTTCGTTGCTTTGTTAATGGTGCTGCAGCACAACCATCACAATAATGTGCATTTCATAAAAACAATTATAATTACGTTCTTATTTCCTAAGTAAATAAACTTTTATATTTTTATATTTTGTTTTACTTTCCTGTTAAATACTTTTTAGTTTGCAACTTTTTTTAGATAACTTATCGGTAGTATGAAGGCCTAATTAAAGCTTATATTTAATAAATAATATAAACATGTTCCAAGGGGAACAGTCTAAATAAAAAAAAATTAAAATATTAATTTGAGACAAATAGTTTTTAATGGCATGTACAGTGTTACCTCCATTTAGCTACAGGAACGAACAATAATTAGTCACTGTACTACTCTTTAATAACTTACAAACTGTTTCTTTTTTGGTGCAATACTGTCATAACTGTACTTTTTATAGTTATCTCTAATTTGTTTGACATCATTAACATCCATCATGTGAGAGAAACAAACAATCGATTATACAAATCATTGAAACACATAAGGTAATTAAATAAAACAAATTGTAAAAAGTTTAAACTCCTCTCTTGAAAAATGTCCATTTTGCAGATATGACAAAGTTCATTTCTATAAACGATACGTTAAAAAATTTTTCCATTTGAAGATCTTCTTTCATTCGAAATCTTCCCATCTATACGGATCAATTATATTCACAGATACAATTTAAATATTGAAGTTAATTGACAGTTTATTCACAAACCAAAAGCAATTGTTCTTGACCACTGCATCTGATTTATTCGTATCACCATTTTTCAAAAGTGGTGTAAAATATTCTTCAGTGCGTGCCGGATTTCAGGCTTTTCGGATTTTAGAATTACGTAAGTACGAGTTCATATTATGAAATTGAACTCATTAAAATCAAATATAGGGTCATATCCTTAATTTAATTAATGTGTTTTACGAGTATATGTTTTCAAACTAAAATTTTATCCAATTTGAATATAAGTCACACATTGCAGAATATTTAAATGAATTACGCATTAAATAAATTCCGTGCATTTCAATTTAACTAATGTGTTTTACGAATATATGTTTTGAAGCTAATATTTTATCCGTTATGAATATATATCAAACATGGTATAATATTTTAATGAGTTTTCCGTATTAAATAAATTCCGTGCATATCAATTTCGTTTTCTTTCTTTTTTTAATATTAAAATAAAAACCATAAAAAGAAACACATTTTCAATTGTGTGGTTCTTTTTTTTTAAATTTTATTTAGAGGAAATTGTATCATAATGCTGCTACATAAGGTATGCTTCTTAAAGGGAAAAAAATAGAACACTTAAATATATATTTCTGTCAATCACTACGAAACATGTCTTCATATAGAATTTTAAACCTTCGGCTTATAGCTTTAAGCTCAGTAATCAATCTAACATCTCAATTTGACGCTAAGTACCTGCCATTTGCTTCATTTTCTGAAAATAACAAAGCCACAACTTTCGCCAAAGTAGACGGACCTATAATATCGTAGCATGGGATAGTTGCAACGCTTGTTGAAAATTAATTACTGATTCAATCCGTCCAACATACTTGACGAAGGATTTGTCATGTGTATCATTTTCGATAAAATACTGTATTCACGTGTGAGTTTTGTCTCGTATCTTTGGCAGCTGAATCCTTTGTTGAAGCCAGCAATAAAAATGTCAAGTCAATGCTGGCTTTTATGCAGCGTGTCGAGACCAAAATATGCCTGTATGATTCGAATATTGTTGTCGTGGCTTTTGAATGGCAAAATGTTTTAATGAATATCTTATGGATGAGTCTTTTATGAAACTACGTGACAGAAAATCATTTTGCATTATTATGAAAAATGGCGCTGCTTCCAAAGAATGACTTACTAAAAGGTATTTTCAAGTTTTGCGGAGTTTAAGATGGTTGTCATTATTTAACAGATCTTACATTTAATAAAGATCGGAACTACATCGGAAGATTGATAAAAAAACTGTTAGATAATGATATAGGACATAAGAGCTAAAGAGAATAAAATGTTAGCATATATTTTACCTACGCATAAAGCTACCAAAATGCTAATAAGTGTGCTTTGTCAAAACGTATGCGATAATTGTAGTGTACATAGAGGAAAGGTATAATTGAACTTATGAATAAAGTGAATTGACAGCCATTGAATACTGTACATAAAGATCTTATTTCTGTGCTAAACATGAGATGTTACTTCTCATTACTTTGTATCTACCTTTATTGATCTAAGCAGCCGATGCTGTTCTTATAATTACGACGTTCTAAGCAATAAAAAAATAACGAAATATGAGTTTCCAAGGAAAATGAAAAAAATCATACTGAGAGGTAACCTCGACACTTCATTTAGTTATTGTTAATATTTATTCATTTGAATACAGAATAAGACAGGGAAAAACATAAAAACTCATCAGAATCATTTAGTGACGATTCTCTATTTGCCAAACAGTGAGGGCTAATTTTCTGCACAATAGTCTGTTTGTTTCAGGAGAAAAATGTGCTGTTGTTTTTAAATGTACTAATTGGCATCCCATGGCAGGAACGGAGTTAATAATTGGCCACACGCTAAGGTAGTTGCTCTTGAGAAGTGGTTCCTTTTTATACTAAGCTTTAAAAGTAAATTCCTTTACAAATCTTTGACGAATCATCATTTTTCTATAAGATGGGACTTCTTAGTTTATTTAAAGTGAAATTTTAAATCTCTAAGGTGATAAAACACTTATGCAGTAGCTTAAAGTATCATTTCAAATTTTAAACTTCGATTAGGTACTTATTGTTTTACAGTAGAATCTGGATGCATTTCCCGCATCTTTCGTTTTCCCGCATGTATCGTCTTGTTTTAACGGTGGCATCACGAATGTCATTTAAATTACATTAATTTTACCCACTTAGGTAGTTTCTGAAACTTTCAGATATCCGTATCTATAGCTCGAGAATTATACCTACATTGAGCAAAAAAATTGACAATTTCGGCTTCTTGCCGCCATGTTTGACGATTATGCGTCTCTTGAAGAAGAATTGGCCATCTGTGGCTTAATTTCTGAGTAGTACAAGTTAATCCGTAACCAGTTTCAGCATTTTCTAAAATACTTATAATAACTTTAACTTATGAGGAACTTTTTTATCTACAATCCATATGAACAAAGCCAAAGAGAACCTATCGTTCGAATCCAAAGCCTATCGTTTGCAATAAGTGGTTCGTTAGAAACTCTAGATCGAGTTTCTACTGAGTATGTCATTTCTCTGTTAGCTGTTTTCTAAATTCAGAAACATTATAAAACTCTACGTCCCAAAACCGTCCCAAATGCTGAAAATTTATTGCTTTGTTTAAGAAGAAAAGAATGTGTAGAGGCCAAATTTTGTGCATGTAAATAATTTAGGTTTACGTTATGTAAACAACGCCAATGGTTTAAGTAAATAACTGATACTTTAATATTTCTTTCCATAAATTTTGTGCAGTAAAAGTAATTATTTTTTGCGCAAATATTCCATTTTTTTACTGGGTCATATTTGCTTTCGGTGATGATGTTTTATGTTGACTCTCATTCGTTGTTTTCCCGTGTCTATCGCCCGAAATAAATGGTTCGTTTGAAGCTCTAGATCGAGGTTATGCTGTGTATGTTGAAATTTAAAACCATATTATGGAAAAATGGTGCGATCAAATTCTGTTACACTCTGATCACTTCACTCTTTGCTGTTTTCTAAATTCAGAAACACTACCAAACTCTACGGATTTATCATGGTTTAAAATTTCCTTCAACGTTTAGCATTTTTTTTTTTCACCACAAAATTACTGCTAATCCGTTCTTTACTGCCAGAATTGCTACTTACGTATATATTGACATCCCGTATTATTTAAGTTAACAGTTCAGAGCTTTAAGTGTAATGCAAAACAAATTTCAATGTTTTTATGTTTAAAAAAATGACGTTCCTGATTAATTAATTAGATTTCTTTATAAAGTATCAGACGCATAAATGTTTGTTACACCTATAGACGCAGAAGGCCTTGCACTAAAATCTTTTAATAAAAATTAATACAAAATAAATAATAATAATAATAATAAGTCCATATGAAGTAGAAAATGTATAAAAAAAAGGACAAAGATAAATTCTGGTCCAGAAGCAATTTATGATTAAATCAACGTCGTATAGCAGACCCATTATACATGTGTTTCGGGGGTAAAAGGAACCCCTTTGCGATGCGAAAGAGTTTTGAGCTTCCGGGCACTAAGCGCAACGGAACTAAACCGAAAAGTATGTTTTCCTTGTGACTGTTGCTCTGTGTCAGGAAGGTCAAAACTTTTCCGCATTGAAAGAACGGTTCCTTGTAGTCTCAAACTCGTAAATGCAATATGCTTTGTGATTTGTATTGCACAACGTTAGTTTTATTATTGTATATGAAGGAATTAAATATTTTTTTCACTAACATGGCAAGAAAGTGCAAAGTTTCTTTTTCTTCTTTCAGCCTTTCTCTCAATTCTTACCTCCGTTTTTATGTTTTTAAAAGGTGTTGCTGAATATATTTTTTTTCTTTTAAGGGATGATTACACTAAATTATAGGTTTCGATAGTCAGTTTTTATTATTAAGTAAAATTTGGGTCAGAACTAAAAATGCATGCAAATTTTACTTCATAACTTCGAAATGTTTGAATTATTTCTTCGGGTATCATTCACATATTAATAGCCATTTGTTTCTGCATTCTCATCGGCTATAAAATACTCAATTTTCAAAACAAATCAATCATGTTTTGTATCAGCAGTATACTTTAAACACATCACCTGCTTTGACGTAATTTCCAAAAAGTGATTGAAACCCAGCACATAGATTAATTAGCATTTTTATTACCAACTAATTTCCATTTACTTCGTGTGTCATCTTTTCCACATTTAAAAAATCCGGCCTTTTTTCCACGTTATTTTTTTCTTTCATCCGTTATCTTCTTCAGAAATCTTAATTCCTTGTAACTCATAAACCAGTGGTTCTGCCTACAGCTCAGTTAAATTAAGCTCTTTTCATTAACACTTGTCTTTCAAAAATCAGCTCAAATTCCATGTGACAGGCTTGACTTGAGAATGTAGTTTTTTCTTACGTTCTAAGCAGAGGAGGCTTCTTATAGTTTGAAGTTTTTAATCGTTTAGGAGAAAATGAGCGATAGTCATAAGATTTATAAAAGATTGATGATGCAAAAAATCTCAAAACGTTTGATTTTTTTTCTTCTCAAGAAGGTAATTTTAACCGTTAAAACGGTGTACAATTTACAATATTTTCACTTGTTTTTTATTTATTTATTCAGTTATTTTCTTATTTATTTATTTAGTTTTTTTAAAAATTCGTACGGGTATGCGGTTGTAAATGTCTTTTTAAAGGCATGAAAATAAAATATTTTTCCATACGACTGAAACAGGGGAGAGTATTATACCCTGGGAACGATCACGCTTGTATCTTGGGACATAGGCAATTTCTAAGAACCTAATGGCTTACAAATTGCACGTTATTTATAACTTTAGTAGTGCACAAAATTCCTTTTATTAACCTAATGGTTTGTTTGTTTTTATTTTAACTTCATAAGTTTAACTAAAAGATTGAATCATCGTAAAAATTGACATCAGAAGCGTTGAATTAATGAATTGATAAAACAAAAACATCATCCTAAGAATTACATATTTTGCTCGTTTTCTTTGTATTTTCTCCAATATACATTTATAAAACAATTTCTCTGCATTTTGTTTCATTGCAGAAGAAAAGATTTTAAACCATTTTAGTTATATGAAAATTATGAAAGCGCATTTATAAACTACGTGGTGATTCCATGTTTTGGGGCAGCAAAATATGTTGTACCTTGAGACACATTGTACAGCAACAGGGTTTCTATACAGGGTTGTACCTTGGAAAAGTTAATGACCTGGTCGAAAACGAGAGACAAGCAAATTCAAGCTGTGTTGTCAAAATCTTGTTGAATCTATCTCAGCTCAACTGTACATTATTACCACTGTACAATTAAGAATGAGGAAGAAATATGAGCGATTCCTTATTTATCGACAAGCCCACAGTCGTTTGCTTAAAATCACAATGAAAATGTCATAGATTTGTCAATGAGTACACTGCGCAAAAGACAGCATTACAAGTGATTCCTCTTTCGGCTATTACAGTTAAATCTTGCAATGTTAAAAATTTCCGAACGAAAATAGTAAAATAACCATTTATTTGATTGTTATTTTACCATATTTAATTACAATAGTTGAATAACCATTAAATGGATGGTGCTCAAACCGCTGAATGCGAAAAAAATCGTTTTTTCTTTGTTTATCCTAAAGAACGTTTAACTAACCGCAATTTTCAAGCGCTCAATAAGAATCGGGCGTCCATCTTGGTTGCGAAACCTTACCGGTCGTACGTTGTTTTAAAATAGGAATACGGATTTATCAGTTAAAATCTGTATGTGTATATAAAAAAATAAGAAAAAAAAGTGGCTTAAGCAGTGGTTACTAAATAGAAACATATACGCACGTAAATCAAAAATTGGAGACATCGGATTCCCGAACTGTTTGCGAATGAGCGAACCCATAATTTGAGCTGCTGAAGCTTGTTTGTATTTTAATTTTTGCAGCAAATAAAATGATTTTCGTCAATATACAGTAAATTTAGACTAAAACTGACTTTAGATCCAATCAAAAACTTAAATCTCAATTTTCAGGCAGTCTGCCTGTTGGAAAAGAAGATTTATTGATAAATAAACGGCCGCTCCACGTGGTGTAGATGGCCGAATGGCTAGAGAGCAAGGTTGATATACCGTACACCCTGGCTCGATTCCTGCAAGCTGCGTTTACGGTTTCAACGCCTCGAAATGGTTCAAAAACGTTAAAAATTTTGTTTTGAAACCATTTTTAAATGGTTATAAAACTGTAAACTTTTGTATTTACGGCTTTTTAACCAAGTTGATTGGAAATGGTTAGGTCCCGTAAAGATAGAAAAATGCTGCAAACCGTAAATTTAACGGTGAATTAGATGGACAGACTGCTGCCGGTCATTTAACCGTAATTTCATGATGAAATTTCTAACAGTGTAAACCTCCTACCTTCATGATATTCGTGGTTTTGGATTCAAGAAACCTATTGTAGCTTAGCTGCTGTAGATTACTGTGAAAGATCTTTGTATGGCTAGGCAACAATTGAGGTAAGAATTTCGCCAACAATTAGCTGAGTAAAGATCTTCTTCGCTGAAGACTTTCATGTAGCTGATTACTTTGAGCGAATATAACAGCGAACCTAATTGAGAATAAAACTGCAGATTGGATCAATAGGTATTTCTTAATCGAAGTGCACGAAATTGTGCAAATCTCAATGTTTTATACATTTTTTGTTATAATTCTGTGCACCTTAAAAACTCTTGCTCTCCCTTTCACCAAAAAAATTGCGAAATTTAGCTGCAACTAACAATTAATAGTTGAATCATTATAATTAGGGATGTAACGAATATTCGGCTACTATTCGGTATTCGGCGTATTCGGCCCTTTGGCCGAATATTCGGTCTGACCGAATAGTCATTTCATCACATAGCCGAATATTCGGCCTGGCCGAATACTGGGTAAGGTCAAATTCGGCCTGGCCGAATATTGATGGACTATTCGGCCGAATAGTTCGGCTGCTGTAGAAATGTAAAAATATAAAGAAATTAGTAGATTTTAAACATTTAAAATTTTATTATAATTAATGCAAAACAATACATTAGTATATAGTTTCAATAAGTAAAAATAATTTAGAAAAAAAAAATCTTTTAAACCTTGTTTTAGGCTTGATTGAGCAAAAACATAGAATATGATCGATTCTTTTTGTTATTATTAACAATGTGGAAGTCAGACTTTGTTTGGGTAGACTGATTAATTGTGAATATTTGGTAAGAAAGAAATGTGAAAATAATAGAATATATCATGAATATTAAAATAGCATAAGTTTTTTGGGTTTTTGAAAATAAAAATATATTCCAGTTAAGTGTATTAAATTTTAATAGATCTTTTAAAAATAGGTATGTAAAAACCCCATAAAATAAAAATATTAACTTTTATAACTTTTAAAATATCTTCATAAAACAGTTTTGAGCAAGGTAAAAGTTCACTAAGCAATAGTAGTTCTTTCATTTGAATTAAATAATTAGTAAAATAATGCTAATGCTTACTACCATAAATCCTGTCATTCCTATTCACTTGTGGGTGAAATTCTTAGTTTTATTACATTCAAAACAATTGAGAACATAGATGAATTTTAAATAGTTTTAAATTCTTAACAAATAGAATTAAATCATACATCATAGATTGTGTGTAATTGATGCTTGACTTTGTGAATAATTTTAAATTTGGCAAATACTTTCTATTACAACGATTTTCTAGAAATTTTAATATTCGGCCTAAGACATTGGCCGAATATTCGGCTTCGGCCTGGAAGAAGTGGCCGAATATTGGGTATTCGGCTATTCGGCCAAATCACTATTCGTTACATCCCTAATTATAATGATATAGTTTCACCATGAATGTGATTCAACTTAGTACCAAATGTTGGTTGCAGCTAAATTTGAAAATTTTTAGATGAAAGGTTGAACCAGAGTTTTTAACAGTGTACTTTACATTAATTCGCAATTTACGTTGCCTCAGAATTTTAAATCCTTTCCAAATTTCCGTTATGTTGAATGTCCGAACTCATTATTTCATGTAAGTATGACACCAGACATATTAAATACGTATGTTATGATTGCTTATTTATTTATTCAATTTTTCACTTCTTTATCTAAAGAACAAATATTTTATGCTCATCTCTTACGCTATGTATTTTTAAAAAAGTAAGAAAGTAAGGGGGAAAATGTATTACTTATGCACGCACCGTTAGAAATTATACTGCATCAAAACTTATTTTAATTTTTTCTGAAATTTTCTTTAATTTTCTTTATTTTAAGAATTTCTATACATTCATTTTCGCTTTATAAAATACTGTTAACATAGACAATGACGCCTTCAAAGTTAACTCTTTTATTGATTTTGTTCCTGTCTGTAGTCAGTAATTGCAGTACCAATAACGAAATGGAATGTGCAAAATAAATAAAAATACAATGCAAAAGTGGCTTAGAGTGAGGAAAAAAAAACAGTGTATAGTGGCTTAGAGTGAGAAAAGGAATTGTAAATGCCCAACAAATTAGCTAGTATGCTATACAAACCCATACAGGAAAGGCAGTTTTACAGGGACATTGGAATCTTGCCAATAGTGTGACATGGTGCTATAGAAGAAATTCGCCAAAAATGGTCGATATCGCCAAACTGGCATTGGATCTGTCGTATCACATAATATCTACCGGAAAGTTCTATCCGTTTCAATTACAACAAGTTTCGACACGTTCTATATTTCATGTTATAGCTTGTGCGGTTCTATATTTTTATCGCTCAATGTATACACACTGACGTAGAAAATTAGCTATAATAAAGTTAATTCACATTAGCCGCAATGTTAAATAGGAAGGACATCATACTGCATCAGAACTAGGCTGGGAAATTCTATCGCATCCACCATATTCCCCAGATATAGCACCCACCGACTACCACTCGTTTTGTCTTTACAAAATTTTTTGGAGGGCAAAAAATTCAAAAATGAAGAAGACATCAAACAAGAACTAGTTGAGTTTTTCGAACCAAAAGATAAAATATTTTTCAAAAATTGTCCTCATGCTGGCAAGAAGTCATTGATAATAATGACAATTATATTATTAAATAAAGTTATTTGGCAGTAAGAAAAATTTGTATTTTCTTTTATTCCAAAAACAGACAGAACTTTCCGGTAGACCCTTATATTTGACGCCAAATTTTAAATAAATGACGTCACTTCCCATTGGTCATTTCGTTCAATTCACGTTAAAATTTTACCTTCATCGCGGAAAAATAAGACACATATCTTCAAACTTAAAAAAAATAATAAATAAGTTAATTAATTAAAAATGAGTAAAAGCAACGTTAAAGGACGCAAATAAGAGGTTAAAAATGGCAGACTGGTTTCAAGAGCAATCAGCCCCCTTCGTCAGTACAGAGAGTAGAAATGAAACATGAGTGTGGACAAGAAGTTTAAATACATAAGACTTGAATCCCGCACAAATCAGGTCTCAACATTTTCTAAAACACGGTTGGCCAGGGAATTATTGGAAAATGCAAATTCGAAAACGTTTAACAAAATAAGAAGAAATATGAGAGACAGCAAAAGACTCATTACAGACATTATTTTTAAGTTTTTATGAACATGGTTGGCTTCCAGAAAATCCAATGTTCCGATAGTAGAAGGTCTACTTAGAATTTTAGCGTCAGAAAATTTGTTTGAAACAATGTTTGGCTGTTGATGATTTGGTTGTTTCCTGTTTCTTTACATGATTTTCGTGTTTCTTGAGCCTAAATTTTAACACCGATCTTGTTTTTCCAACATATCTAATGTTACATTCACAGCTAATATGATAAATACCCCAATGATCAAACGGTGGAACAGGCAGGACCTTTAACCTTTGAGTAAAAAGCAGTTTCAAAGGTATTGTGCAAAATTCTTTTATTTGTGCGTTGGTAATATTGTTTTAGCTTTGCATTGAAAAATTGAAATTGTTGCGTTTTCCATGATAAAAGTTCATTATGCAAAAAAAAAAATAATAATAAGGTTACAACGAAATCACTCTAAACTTTTAATAACCATGGATCTTAGCAGTAGAGCTTTTCTTACTGACACACTGGATGATAAGCTAAGCACAATCATTTTTACAAATCATTGCTTAAGAGCACGAAATAATCCTTCAAACAGATAATTAAATTAACAAAATGAATTTTTCAATAGTGTTTAATAAAAAAAAGAAAATTTATCAAGCTAGTCAAAACAATTACATCGAATGAAACAGAAAAAAAACGCATATCTGACTGAAATTTATTTATTAGTGTTGTTTTAACGGCTCCATTAATGAAGAATTCTTTAAGGCGCTAGTGGCTGAAATCAAGTTTTCCTTTAATCTTTGATAGATTCAGCTCAAAATTCCCACGTCCCAGCTGAACTTAATAGCTTCATTTAGTTCTAGATGGAGCAATTGATCATTATCTACCTCTTAATTGCTAAATGAACATTCGATCTTATTACTAATATTCGGTGTCAAAGTCTAGGCAATCATTTTTTAACTTCTCGACAGATTTTTAATGCTAGACTAGCCCACGTTGCCACATATGTCGCGTAGAGTTTGAAACTCAATTATCTTTTAATCTGCGATTGGACAGCTTTTGGAAACACTTTTAAGATAGACGTAAAAACCTTCTAGTGCTACTTAATTTAGTGAGGGATCAATTTTCAATGGAAGTAAGATAAAAATTAATAAAGTTTCAAAGTTAGAAATTATTGAGCATATCTATTGGTTTACTTGTTTACTTTATCTTCTCTTTCGTTTGGGCGGCGTGCTGATGTCTCGCTTGCGCTTTACATGAGCACGCATTTCTACTTATCATTATTCCATCTACTTTTGCTACACTATTACTTCTTAAATTGTTATTTGCTATGCTACTTGATAAATTTAAGCATTTGTATACAACATTTGTTGCGGGAATGAGTAAATATAAATTACAATTGAAAAACTTAGCTGATTGGGAAATGGTACATGACAAATAAGTGAATCTCGCTGAGAAAATACTCTTTAAAGCTTTTTTGTCGCAATCAGAAATTTCCTTGTACGATGTTGTAGTGTTGATATACGAGAGGAAATTTCTATTGTACATTTTGAATTTTTCCGCTGTTCATTTTGTTCTAGCGTCAGTGATCCTTTTCAACTCAACGTCATTTAAAAGGATTTTGTCGCTTCGCTAAAAATAGCTTTATTTGAATAGTTAGTCAAAAGAAGAAATCTTATGTTTAAAAGAGATAACATGTTTATCTGACCAAAAGAAATTCCCTTTCTCTCTCAAGCAAATGTAATTTAACACATTTATCCAATAAACTGTTCGATAATTTTATAACTTTGCTTTATTGTCGTTGTACTTAAAATACAAGCCTGAAACAACTAGGTCAGGCAGCAAGAGTAGAGCAGGAATAATTTATAGCCTAACTTGGGATAATTCGAATTTGAAAGGACAAAGAAAAAAAGCAAGGTATCACAACTTTACAATCTAGTGCAGAACCATCATTTCGCGAAGCAATTCTAATATGACGCTAATGGAATTCCCATTTTCATTTATTTGTTTATTTATTTTATCAGTTTCCAATATATTTATTTGCATTTTATTCAAATCGATTTACCACGTATTTGAAATGAAAATACCTACACTGTTTTGACCTTTAAAAACTACACTGTAGAAAAGTTCCGTAAAAGTGCAGAAGGGAAACTGAGTGTTTCTTTAAATTTACGTTTTTTTCCTGTTTATAATTTTTGTTTTAAATAATACCTGTAAAAGCCTTTTGCGAGTGAAAATGTTTTCCAACTATAAAATTTATAATTATTCACTTACATTAATTTGTGTAAATGGTCCAATTTCTGGACCCACAACTAATCAAATCATTACCTCTCTAAAAATGGTATGACTTCATCCTGAAATGTTGCCTTGCATTATGAAGAAGGGCAGGAAAAGAGCAAAATTAACTATTTTGACCTGAACTCCAGAAATGCAGATAATTGAAGCAAAACTACAAAAAATAAACAAACAAATAGATAAATAAATAAAATATTTTTAAGAAAAGCTAAAAACAAGAAAGATCAACAAATATTGCGGTTTAAATTTACTTGCAAAGAACCAAGGGTTAAAACAAAACCTTTTTCTGTGAAATCAAAAAAGTACTTGAAAGATTGGCGTGATACAATTGGTTCAGACTCTGAAAGCTGCTCGATTAAAAGCATAAGTTCCAAGATTGTCAATAGGTAAAAATAGCGACAGCAATTGATGGTGATATCAACAGAAAACTTGCCAGTGATGATAGGTTGCTGGTAAATATACAAGAGAGAAAACTAAAACTATATGTTGGGAAAGTATTTAATACTCAAAACGAGTAAAAGCAACGTTAAATGGCGAAAATAAAAGTTTTAAAAATGGCAGAACGGTTTCAAGGGCAGTGCTGAAAGTAGAAAAAAGCATTTAATACTTCAGAAGATGGATTGAACCAAGGCAGTAGCCAGAAACTTTTTTCGGGGGGGGGGGGGCTGACTTTGAAACACTTATGTTGAGGTAAGTTTCAGGGGGAATATGTGCCACAACTGCGAAAACTTTCGGGATTTTGGGGGGGGAGGACACGTACTCCCCCCCCCCCTCTGTATACGGCCTTGGATGGAACATGAAATTTACTCGAAGAATGGTAGATTGCAAATATGAATGGCCACCAGCAGAAGATATTGCTATCACCAGTGAAACCCAAGCTGAAATGATCCTTCGACCACCAATTATCATTAAAAAATGATCGTGTTACTAGTTTTGTTTTTACACCTAGTATTGAAGGATTTTCTGTATATTAAGCCTACGTAAGTAAAACCAATAAGAAGAAAAATATTGTTTCAGTAAGTATTTTTCAGTGATGACTTAAGTATACCTTCATTATGGTTCATGTATTCCTCTCATGGGGTACTTGAGCGACGGTGTAAAACAAAAAGTAAAAACTCATGAAACAAAGAAAAATGACTCGAGTGAAAATTATTTCATGTATTATTAGAGGGAAATATCAAATTTTTAGATACGATATTTCATTTTGCTGTAAGACAGTATAAAAAATGTTAAAAAATTAAAATTTAAAAAAGGGCTCTACCATTCCTATTTTCCCCTTATTTTCGGGCAAATTTTTTTTAGTGTACCTGAGTTAAGCTTTATGTACATTAGATTTCTTTTTCCAGAAATGAAGCAATGAATCACGCCATATGAGAGGTTTTATGAACTGTCGTTTTACTGTAATTTATTCTAAAAAAAAATTAATGTAGTAAAAATTTAAAACAATGGAACCAACCTTTATTTCTCAGATTTCTTTAACACAAACTTGCAGAAACCTTGCAAGATGTTCATTTTAGAAAAATATGAGCAAAGCACTAGTTTTATACAGATGATCATATTGTGAGGAAAGCAAATTGCGATATTAACTAAAAACTGAAATAATTGATAAAATTTGATCAAAATTTTTAAAGTTTATCAGCAAAAAACGGAATTTTATCACTGAATGAATAGTACAATCTTGTGATACAATAAGCTTTAAAATTAACAAGAAATACTTTTATTAAAGAAAGTATTGTGTGTATTGGAAATATTAATAATATGTTACTTGAAAAACATTATTTGCATTTTTCCTTTAAAAATTTAATACACTCGTAAACAAATTAAAATAGTTACATTTATGAAATGGCATTCTTTTCAATAAATAGAACATTGCACTTATTTTATATCATTAATCTCTTATCGTAAAATTAATCTCTTGTTTATACAATGTAATTTTAAAAACCTACAATAAGCAGGTTGTGCCATCAAATTTCCATTCTAAAGAGAAATTTAGGAAATTACGAATAGTTTTGTAGAGGAATTGCCAGAGAATCATATAATTAATAGTTCTTTTTAACGATGTTGTAAGGAAGAGTATTCTTATGTTTGCGTAACTGGCTGCCCAAAGGTTTTTTTATACTCCTGTCCGAAATTCACTTTCGCTTGGAATCAATTCCGGGTTTAAATCCTGACTTTATAGTTATGATTTCGAGAAACAAGGAGGGAAAGTGGTTATTGGAACATATTGTCTAGTTAACAATACTCGTATCCAGCGTGCATCCTCTTGTGTTTCCTATCCAATACGGAAATCCAAAGCAACCATCCTCAAAATTTCTTTTAAAAAAAGAAGCATTCCTCTAAGTTGTTGTGCATCAAAAAATTTCACGAAATAAATGAAGTTTAGTGCAATGAAATCCGTTGAGACTTGCGCCATTAAATTCTAACGAACAAGCAAACCCATTTTTAATTGATAAAGAACTGAAAGTAATTTTATGGTACCCAGTTTTACATAACATTCTTCAGGTGACTGGTTTTGTAATTGAAATTTTTGTATTCAATGTTTCTGTTGAGGGACCGTTGTTTGTGATTCATGGAGGCTTGAATGGTACATTATATGAATTTCGTTATGTGTACAAAGTGATTTATCTTTTCTGAAGCAGTAGTTTAAATACAATTATCGATAACTACCCCTCTCATATATATTTAAAAAATAAACAAAAAATAAATAAATACAACTCTTTTTTGCTCAATAATAAAAATTCTTTTATACCTGTGCAAGTCCATGAAAGTAATTTCTAGGTTTTACTCGGCCAAAACATTACATTTAAGTAAGAAAATAAATAAAACTATATGCACTCTTTTTCGCTTTGCAGTTTAACTTTTTGTGGTTTTTACAATTTATAAGAAAAAATCATAATTTTTCTTGCAATGACGTAACTTCTCTCCGCTAATATTAATTATATGTTCTATTCTCATTGCCTTTCGAAAGATTATTGAGGAGCACTAACAGTGTTTTATCTACTGTTATTTTCGAAAAAGCAGATTCTTCTTACTTTATGATCTTTTTCATTTTTTTGATGATTGCAAAACGCGAGGTAGAAAGAACATTTAGGTGGAAGTTTTGGGCATTTCGATGTCTTTTAACAAAGCCATCAAGATCCACAAAACCTTACGTAAAACTTCTTTGTATGAGAAGCAATCTTCATTTGAAGCAAATTTTCAAGAAAACATTTTACATCCTTCAACATGAAGTATGAATGTGGATATATAATTTATTCTAAGAAGTCAAAACACTAATTGCCCTTCTAAGAACATTTTTGTCTATTATTTCATAAGTTGCCCCCTTTTTTTATGCTTCGGACGTTCCAAAAGAAGAGAATGGTTCTTTGGTTCAAAATGGAAAAGAAAGAGTTTATGTGATTTTTTTCTTTCATCTTAGCTATGGTTTGAGTAGCATTCTGCGTAATCAGGGGGCATGCCTGGGTCAAAAGTCTAACACACTTGCTTGATGGAACGGTAGCTCTACTATTATTTCCGCCAGCCTTCACAGCAGCAAAAAATTGTCATCCGGAAAAGAAAAAATCTACTAAAACTTTCGTTGGAAGCAAATGCTGAGGCTTAATGATGTTCCTTTTAAAGTTAATCTTCCTCCCACCTAAGATAATGTATCTATAAAAAAAAATATTTCAGCAAACTTCGAATCTTTCACTGGGTGTTACTTTTGTCGCCATTGGTGGTCATCCAATGAATTCTCATCAAACTCCATCAATATACTGAGATTTAATTCTTAGCACATGACAAAGAATATTCTACTGACTGGTTTCAATCAATTATTGCAAAATAATAATAAATAAATAAATAAATAAAAGTTTAGTATTAATAAAAAATATAATAAATAAATAAATAAAAGTTCAGTATTAATAAAAAAAAGGAAGGAAGAAATAAAACTTTAGTATTAATAAAAAATATAAGTAATTAAAAAGTAAAAAGAATAATAAAAAAAATCTACTACAACTTATGTAGCCGCACATGCTGAGGTTTGAGTTTCCTCTTAGGGTAAATATTCCTCGCTCTGAGATTAGGAATCTACATCTAATCTCAGTCAGATTATAGATCTAATTGGGTTTCAGCAAAGTTTGAATCTTTTTCACGAAACGTATGTGTTAATTTTCTTGCCATTGATCGCCATATAATGTCTTCAGTAGATTTCAATATAGTGTGATTAAAATCTCTAAGCATCATAAAAAATATTCAAATATTCAGCTCGGTTGGCTCTAAGCAAGATTAGTAACAAGAAGTTCGGTCTAGAACTATACGAGCCTACTTTTCCGTATACACCATATTCAAATTTATTATTTAGCTATATCTTTCTCATTTAGCTTTACTTAACCTTTCTCAAATACTTCAAATATACCTTTTTCAACGGATTCATTCACTCACTCATTCATTCTTTCATTTAATCAATCCTTCATTTATTCATTCATTTATTCATTCATGTATTTATTCATCCATTTACTCATTCATATATTTATTCACTCATTTATTTATTTTTTATTCATTCACTCATGCATTCATTCATTCATTCTTTCACTCATTCATTTATTCATTTAATCATTCATTCATTCATTTAATCATTCATTCATTCATTTAATCATTCATTCATTCATTTACTCTTTCATTTATTCATTCATTCAATCTTTCTCTCATTCATTTATTCATTGAGAAATATCCTTAAAAATCCCGATCAACAAATTTCGCAGGAAAATAGGCTCGTTCAGTTCTTGTTGAAATTCGTACATTTGCATGTTCTACATCGTAACATCTTACCGATAAAGTATGTTGCAAGCAAATCCGTCGGTTGGATTAGGATTTATATGGGATTGAAATTTTCCCGTGGGTGCTAATGTTTTTTTTTTTTTTGAACTGTTCAAAAATGAACAAAAATAGTCCAAATCAATATTTCACGCAGAAGCTTCTTCCAATAAGCTCGCTCATGAACTTGGATCTTGTGCCCCAGATTTCACATAATTTTTGTCCACTATTTTTACCACTTTATCTATCGAAATCTGTCTTTCTCTCCCCCACATCATATTATATATATATATATGTGTGTGTGTGTGTGTGTGTGTGTGTGTGTGTATGTTATGGGAATTCTCCCCTCCCATTATAAATATTTTTGCCACAGCATGATTTGTAGAGTATAACGAGATTTAACCTTCCTACAGCCTTTACACTTTCCTTAAGACAGTGCTAGAATAAATAGCCTAAGACGCTTTTTTTTTTGGCTACGAAGCAATTGATATGTCTAAGAACACTGTTTTTTTATTTTTGATACGAGAAGAAATCAAAACGAACCATCAATCCAAAACATTGAAGATGCTTCGATATTCTTTCACCTTCTTCCATTCATGAGCCACCATTGCTGTTCCGCACATAACAAGTGACAGTAATTTTTTAAGACCAATAATGTCGGAGAATAATAAGTTTGACACAGGACCCCAAGAAAAAGTGGCTTAACTGGCGGATATAGGCAGTGTTGTGCTATTCTGGAAAAGCTTCACTAGATTAGGGGCGTGCGTTGGCAATTGCTGTTTAATCGCATATCCACCTTGCTACGCTCTAGAGGATTTTCGCGCAATGATCATTCTCCTGTTGACGTTTCTCCAGAACCCCTAATTTGAGCAGCACGAGCCACAATCACGAGCGTTCTGCTGATTATTGTATGTGCAAAATATGCGATTATATATATATAAATATATTAAAGTTATCTCGACGGGCTTGCTTGGTTTAACGAGGAAAATTCGCGGAAAGGTCTAAACGCACGAGTTGATTTTTTCTCTTATGAATTTTTTCTCTTTATTACGATTCAGGTTTCTTTATTGCCTCTTTCGCTCGCCTTTTATCTAACTATTTTGCTGTGATTGATCGCTTCAATCCGTCAAACAGACTCAAGTCGATTAAGCATCTCGAGTGACATGACCTTAAGTGCTTTTCCAAACGTAAAATCTGATATGGACCACAATCGCCATTTTAATTCAAGATGACTGATTGCACGATGCGGTTTCTTTCTTTTTTAAATTTCTTTCACTGTTTTTACACACAACTAATACCTTAATTGTTGAAAATTTAAAGTATCCGTAAATTAGTTAAGAGCTTCAATTTCTCGAAGGAAAGAAGAGTGAATTATTCAGGTACGGATACAGATTGGAGGTAATGGAGGCAATCGCCCCTCTGTGAAAGTCAAGTATTACCAAAAAAATATATTAATAACGAGCTAAAACTTTTCAATTTCCCCTCTTTGGAGCAAATTTACCGAGAAATAGGTAAAATCACAAAATATTTGCCTCCTCTTCAGCAAAATCCTGTATCCGAGCCAGAAATTATTTGGAGACTGGTCCAAGCATGTATTAATCAAACCCAGTTTAACGAGAAGAGAAGTTTCCCCCTTTATATATGAGTGCTTGTATGAAAGGATATTTTAAACTACTAAATGGCTTTCAATTATCAAATAAATGATGAAATAGGAACTGCTGGTTAACGACATTTTGCAGTGTTTCTTGTAACAATTACTACACTGAAAAAAAATTTGTTGTTTAGGTGCCACCAATTTCGGTGTTCCGTAACACCAAAGTTGAAAATTATTAATTTTGGTATATTTTAATTTTTTAAAAATAATCAATAGGATAAATGAGCAATCTAAATATTTTAATAAAAAATACATATTTTCATTTTTTCGAGTTATATTCGAATGAAAATTTAAAAATTAAATGATTTTAAAGTTCTTCTATCAATGACTTGTTGAACTCCAACTGAAGATATACATTCCTAACAGTTGAATTAACAGAATTAAGGGTAAATAATTTCCTCTGTGCACATATGATATCAAATTTTAAAATCTTTAAACACCTTTTTAAAGGAGAGAAAAATACTTATCACCCTCAGATGCAAATACAGCAAAGTAAATATGTAAGTGTATAAAAATGTGTAAGGAAAGGAAAATGGTAGGAAATTACAAATAATTAAATGAGACAGGTCTCATCAGTACTGGTTCGTCTCAAAAACTGAGAAGGTGCTAACACCTCACGCAATTTGAGAAAAATTAAAACTATAACAAATGAAGTAGTGGGCGAAAGCAGCAACTGCCAAAAAGAGTCCAAACTTTAAGGAGGGAAAAAATAATATTATTAAACCAATATATATATCAATTATTACAAGGGTTTAGTCAAAAGACTGAAAGCGACACACCAGCAGACCTCTTATCCAAAATAAAAATATCAGCTCTTACTAAAAATTCCTAGAAATGAAAACAATTCCAAATTCAGCTGGTCAATTCAGTCCAAATCAGCACCCAAATATTTAAATCAAATTAAAAGAATGAAAGTCATTTTTCTACCCAGTCGACCAGCTACACTACCAACCACGCATCCAATAATTTTCACCACTTGCAATGTGCTATAGAAAAGTATTATCATAACAGTTGCAGTTAACTGGTTTCAAAAAAAAAAAAAAAAAAGCGCAAAGCGGTTATCGAAGGAAACTTTTGAAAAGTAATAATTTAAAACGGCAGGAGGAAAATTGCTGTTCAAACGTTTTTGTTTAAACAGATCAATTTCACTGTCGAAGGCATTTTTTGTATTACAAATCCTTTTAATCCGAATGCCTTTTGAAGTTATTGAGTTTTTTTTTTTTTCAAAAAATATTTAAAAATGAATTGCCAAGTTTTTTCCAATGGCATTGGTTGTTGCACAGATAAAACAAAAGTAAACTGGAGTTTTATGAAACTTAGGAATTACATAAAGGTATGGAAGTGGAAGGGAACTAGGTCTGGGTAACTGTAAAAGTTTATAAACAACTCTCAAATTCTTGTTTCATACAGAGTAATGGTATTACAATGGGAGATAATTTTAGCTCCACCTTTAGCTAATCTGTTTGTATTTTACGTTGAAAAGCAGTTTTATTTGGAAAATTCGGTTACTTCATTTTGCTGTCGATATATCGAAGACCTTATTTGCATCAATCACAAAAATGTTTTACAGCTTAGTAAGAACACTTATCTGGCTTGCCTAAAACTTAAGAATACCAGCCACAGTAGTTTTATTCATAACTTCCTTGACTTAAATTGCTTCACCTCCATATATGATAAACGTCGCGAAGGCAACTTTACAGTCAATGGTCTACAGAATTTTTCCTCCTGCTTCAGCAAGAACGTTCTTATCATCATCGTCCAACAAGGCCGTAGCCAGAAATTTAATAACTCTTAATATATATGTATATATATATAATACCAACTCTTAAATGTAATGAACGGAAACTCGAACGTTTTATCGGTAGGTAAGTGTTTTGGCATGAAAAAGGCACGTGCATTCAGTCGAGCTTGATACAAATAGCTCCTCCTCGGGAAAAGAAAAAAAAAACAAATGTTGTCAACCGAGTGTGACTCAACCTCTAGAGTTGTGAGTATAATTTGGAGAGAAAAAATGTGTTTAGTGATCCGTTTTCTTCTTTTCGGCGACGCAAAGTTGTTTTAGAATTTTTTGTGTATAAAGTGAGAGATAAATTCTTCTATAAATGTATATAAAAGTAAAAGTGAAGATTAATTTCTTGTATTAAGTATAGGATCTGAAAATATATTAACAGCTCGGTTACTTAAATTCAAACAACACGTTGAAGTTAAAGAAAACATTTAGTAGAATTTATTTTTAACCACTTCTATTCCCATTTCAAACACCCCTGTAATTGGTCAGAATTTCTCTATAATGGAATATTCTTCTGATAGAAGTAAGGAATGACTCCTTTCTAAGGAAACTATAGATATTCCAACAACTGAGGTTGAATTTTGAATTAGGCATTTTACAATATTGTCCAATTACACAGGGTGGTTATGATTTTAAGTTATCCTATTTAGACCTACGTAGAGCTAAATCTAATAGGCATATACCGTTGCAACAGCATTGGTATATATGTAAAAAAAAACATCGAGAAAAGAAATATGCAACATGAAAATATTATAGCTCTATTCTTTCTTACAGCTTCTTGATACTTTTCTAAATTTCAGTTCGCATCTCAAGTTGTTGTAATTGAGAAAGAAACCCGTCGTGCTTTTTTCTAGTTCTCGTAATTCCTCTGGTCATTCTCGAAAGGAAAGATATGCGGGGTGGTTATAATTAAAGTTACCCTGTTTATAGTTACGTAGTGAACTTTCTAATAAACGTACTTCATTGAAATCTGATACATACTCTCAGAAATAGAACTCTCACTTTTGACGATTCTTCAATCGTCCAAAGTTGACGATTTCGTCATTTGCAACGATTCTTTCCTCGTGCGATCACGTGACTTTAAAAAGTTACTACACAAATTTCTCCAATTTGACGAAAGGTTTACTCGGATCATTTTTCACGAAGCCATTTCTTCAAATACGACGAAAGTTTCGTGAGATTTGAGTTTGAGCATCCGTTTCTGAGAGTGTACGTTATATAGAACATCAGAAAGAAATATGTAGCAAAAAAGTAATTAATATTTTTAACACCAGGTCAGGGCTTCTTGTTGCTCTATTAGTTGCAATTTTCATTGCCAAATTGCTGCAGTTGATTGAGAGAAACCATTTGAACTACTGTAGAGCACGCTATAACAAACTTTGAACTTGTGATTATAGCAAATGGAAGGCCCATTGAACGAATTCTGTGATAAAATAGTTTTCTATCTGTAGTTGCATCGCGCAATTCACACCTGGTGGTAAAAATTTGAATAGTTACACAGTGTTTCAAAGAATTTTTAAAAATAGGTTTATAAAATAAAATTAAAACTAGTAATTATATTTTTTTTTAAATTCAAAATAGGCTCCGTCGGCTTTATTACATCTGTTACAGCGGTTTAACAGCGATTCGAATGCCTGTTCCAGCTCACATTGTGGGACTGCCTCCCAAGCTCGCATCGAAGTTGTTTGAACACACTGAGTCAAAGAAATTTTAAGACTGCAGCTGGAACTAAGCTTAGTGGTGCTATCTGTGTCATCGAGCATTCGTGAAACTCTTTAACTATCAGGTGTTCCCCTCCAAAACCTCAGTTCATTAGTATATATATTTTTTTAAACGAGGACATTGACACTATACAAACAGCTTCTACGCGAGCTTTGGAGACAGTCCCATAATGTGAGCTGGAGCAGGCATTGGAATCGTTGTTAAACCATTGCAACAAATCTATTGAAGCCGGAGGAGCTTATTTTGAACAAAAACACTTTTAAAATATAATTACTAGTTTTATTTTATTTTCCTAAACTTAGTCTTAAAAATTCCTTGACACACTGTGTATTTCTTTTTTGATGATTTCTTTTCCATATAACGCATGCACCAAATTTGCAGTTTGGTTATATGAAAGGTTTTATGTCATACAAGGAAGGTGTTTTATTTTATGACATTATGTAATTAGATTTGCAATCAATAAAAGCAACCTCGCTTACAATGTCGCCTCAGTTTTAACGTCAGTAATACCATAGTCCCTTCGGTGTAGTTATAGCAGAGGAAGGTTGTATTTAGAATTTCAGTAATTAATCTCGAGATAAAAATATCCTCAAAGTTAATATAATAATAGTAGACTTCAGATGTGAAAGCGATCAGCGAGCAGATTTGAAGTAAATTCCTAAGTTCAGATCATTTCAGTGTATGTTCAAACGAAGTTGCTGTATACTTATTCCTTATAAACAATTGTTATCATTGTATTGTATTAATTAATAAGATAAATCACTGGTCATATATTTTTACCTCTTCCGACCTATCCCTCTATTTATTCCGACCGGTGAAAAATTCACTAAAAATACTTGTTGTTAGCCTGTTATCTTTCAACGGCAACATTTATTAAGTTTCTAAAAATGTTTAGCCGAGAAAAGAAAAAAAACTTATATGCTTCAATAACTATGAAATTTATTACTTTGGCAATTCCGTTGCTGAAACAATTAGCGAATTTCTAAGTGTCATATGTACGAAAATTCTATTACTCTAGAAAACAGTTTAACATTCTTTGGCTACTGAACCAAGGATTGGAAGATCCTTATTTTCCACCATTTCTTCGTTTCTCAAACGATCATTTAGCTGGTATTTTTCAAATGATTCTTGTGGAGCAATGTTTCACAGTAAATAAAACGATAATCGCCACGTGCCACTGGAGACTATTTTCTGTTAGTGATACTTAACTTTTTTTCATTGAAGCAATTAGGGGACGAAATAGTCTGATGACAATTTGACCCGCTATATCAACGAAGGACAATTCCCCTTAGCTCAAATATCTCTGTAGACCCACAATAAGAACATCATTAGCTTAGGCAGAAGACGTTCTTTAAATGGGAGGTTTTTTTTAACAATTGAGTTTATTTATTTTTAAAGTTCCAAGAATAATAGGGTTGCAACGAACAAACTTCTCTTAGAAGGTAAGCAGTTTAAAATCCCAAAACTAAAATTTGAAAATCTTCAGAGTACTTATTTATATCTAGAATAGATTTAGCCTATTCTGCTAAGAATGATAGGCCAAAAACGTATTGTACACATCACTGCACTTGAGAACAAAAGAAAGTACTTTACCTGAGCTAGCTTTCAAAGCAGATAGTTTTATTTAAGTGGTTTCTCCTCATAATAGCAATTTTGAATGAGCCGTAAATAGTTATTTCGCATTACATATTTATTTAGTGAGAGGACTAGAAATAAATTACCGTTGAAGAGTTTGAAACATGGATATAAAGAGCTTCTACGGATCAAAGCCTTTGAAACATGTTAACGTGATAAATGGATTAATAAAAATTTTATTGGATTACCTTTCATGGTATAATATTTATGCATAGATATATATATACATATCTTTTTTAGCTTCACAAAATGATTTAATTTTACAGCAAAGAACATATTCTCCTAAAATCGTGAGAGGAAAAGCGATTTCAAATCAAACATTATGCTTCTAAAAATCATTCAGAAAAAAAAAAAAAAACATGCAGTTACCTTTTATCATAAAATGAGTGATTTTTATCCCTCTGAAATTTTCACTAAAACGAGCATTTTTTTAGTCTATATAGAAAACGTTTTTGAATATACGGTGGAACACGTTTTGAACATGAGTGGCATCGTTTTATATAAATCGTTAAGAGAGCAATCGCTTCTGTTGTCACGTATTCTTAAATTCAAACTTTTTTGGAGTTTTTTAGCCTACTTTCCCTTAAAAGTAAACAAAATAATAATGAAGCTTGAAAGAAGGCTAAATGTATTGTAAAAACATCGTTAAAAATAGAGAAAAGTAAAAAAAAAAAGAAGTAATTAAAGATTGAAAAATAAAATATTGAAAGTAGGGTTTTGAGATGGGAAAAATGCGTGTCTGTCGGTCGGTCTGTCTGCCCCCCCCCTAATAACTTTTAAACGAATTGTCCAATTCGAAAGATATATTTTTTTTTTTTTTTGTTTTCGAAAGATGTCGGCGAGGACATCTCATTTCCATATTTTACTTTTTGATTTGAACATTTTTTATTCAATTTTGAACAGTTTCAAAAAAATAAAAATAAAATAAGTATAACATTATAAGTTAAAAAAAATGAAATAATAATAATAATAACATTAGCGCCTACGAGGAAGCTTCAATCTAATATAAATCCTGATCTATCTCCTGGATTTGCTTGGAACAAACTTTGTCGGAAGGCTCTTTTGACGTAGTACAGATACCAAGTTCAGAACTAAATGAGCCTATTTTTCTTATGAATTTTTTTGATCGGGATTTTTAAGGATATTTTCGAATGAATGAATGATTAAATGAATGAGTGAAGGAATGAATCAAAAATGAGTGAATGAATGAAAAAATAAATGAATGAGTGCATAAATACATGAATAAGTAAATGAATGAATGAATAAATAAATGACTGAATAAATGAAGGAATGAATGAGTAAATGAATGAATGAATAAGTGAATGAATTACTGAAGAAATGAAAGAATGAATATGTATTAACCGTTGGAAAATATATATGAAGTAATTAAGAACTAAAGCTAAACGAGAAAGAGAGAGAGAGAGAGAGAGCTAGATTTTAATTTGAAGTTCGAATATACGGGAAAGTAGGGCTCGTATAGTTCTAGTAGATTTTAATTTGGTTCGAATACACGGGAAAGAAGGGCTCGCATAGTTCTAGACGAAACTTCCTGTTTAATTGTTGAAAGAAGCTTCCGAAAGCGTAAGTGCCCCGTGCTTCAATATCGGTAAATCGACACTTGAACCAGGGTTCTGCTACTTTTTCTTCGAAAATGAAAGCATGGGGATAACTTGAAAATAGCCACTTCAAGTTTCCTCATACGTTTCAGTGTATGCCAATTAGAAAATTCAGAACGAACAAAGTAGAATTAGATGTTACTAAAGATAATCGTAAAAGATGTATAAATTTAAAGTGACATCAAGAAATCTGAATATACGAATGCAATAAATGTTTTTAAATAGTCGTAATTGGATTGCGAACATTTATTGAGCTCGATAACAAGTTGACCATGCTTCCAGTTTCTCTCACTCTTCTCTGCTTAACCTGTTATTATTATTATTTTATATATTTTCTTTATTTTATCCCCTTAAAGTTGTTACGATATAAGCATAAACCAATGAAATGAGCAGCGTGTTTCTTCAAAGTTTTGAAATTATTCCATTACAAAACGTATTTCTCCTTCGTATCAGTGACAAGCAAGATATTTCTACGACATTATAAAATGGAATCATAGCTGTAGTAAAAGTTGATTTTTTTATATTTAGGAGATAAAACTGGACTCGATTACTCTGGACTCAATTTAGTACGGATCCACTTAAGAAAAGAAAAAAGAAAAAAAAAATCCATCAATAACAAAATTATTTTGACATTTTCCATATCAAGATATGACTAGTCAAGAATTTTATTCGTCGAAGTCGCACTCTTTCCCCCTTTGCCAATATTTGCATGTTTGAGTTCATTACATGGTATTCACCAACTTTGGCTCCGCGTGCTAAATCATAGAGAACAAACAAGAATCTACAAGAAGAGCAATTAGTTCAAATTTTGAGCTCTAGGTGAAAGTTGTTTCCATAAAGAATAAGAAACACAAATCAGAGGGGGGAGATATTTAATCGTAGAACAAATTCAGTTGCCACGTGGGTCTTCCCTCAATGGAACATTCTTATCGGGTTCCACTAACATTTCCTGGTTCCTGCAAATTTTTAGCTTGAATTTTCAGACACAGATTATTAGCTGACTTTGGCTTATTCAGCCTCAAACTTTTTTCCACCAAGGAAGGCTGGCGAAAACTTTTCTTTTTTAAGTTAGACTTCATCTCTCGTAGATGAAAATCTACAGGATAAGTATTACTTTCCCTTTTTTTCCGACAAGTAATTTTGTTGTCGTTCTCCTGCTTGTTAGGGGCCTTCACTTGTAAATAATGCTTGTAGATTACGATCAGTAGGATGAATTTCAATGCCATTTGCTCTCCCTGAATTGTGCATGATTCCACACAGTAACAAATCCAGAATTCCGCTTTAGGGGGAGGAGACCAAGATCTGGTTTAGGAATGCATCAGAAAATGATTTTGCCGGGTACCGGATAACCAGTGTATTAAAACTCCTCGTTCTTCTATCTAGTGTCTTGCTGAAGCTCTAAAAGAATTTGTCATTAAACGATTTGTCAAAAGAATTTCATTAAACACTATGAAGCGATATTGGGTCCCGCAGTGGACCAGTCGGCAGAAGCTCGGTTCCCGTAGAACACCGAAAGTGAATCAACCTCGACTTAGGTCAGTGTTTGGGAGAGTAACAACCTCTCGCGGCTAGTTCCTGTGAGGCCGTGTACGCTAAAGGGAACTGGTTCACGTTTTATAGGTCGTGGCTCCAATGTCCTCCTAGTGAAACGATACCTCTGGGGTGCCAACCCCAGGTGACGGTCTCTCATCTGGGAGCTGGTTCAAAAAATTAAGCGACCACATATAAAGGGGCGGAAGTCGGACTAATGCCTATAAGGGCCCCGTTAGACTCAGGAGCAGCGCACCCATTCTTCCTCACTTCGCGCGAGTATACGATAACAACAACAAGCGATATTGGGTTTTCCAATTTTACAAATAGACAGTATTTCTGCATGGCAAATTACAAACCTTTTTTTTATGGATTATTACCTTTTTTCACAGAAAAATGTGTCCTGTTGTTTCCGTTTTAAACACATTGAAAATAGAGCAAAATGATGAGCTTTCTGTTGGCAAACCGAAAATGATGATTGCTCTAATTCCAAACCTACGATGGTGCGCCAACTTGTCCTAAGGGTGGGTCCAGCCCCCGTACTTCCCTCTCCCTCGTTGAGAAGTTAAAACATTTAAGCTATTCCATGAACTTTGAGGCTTACTTTTAGGATTTGCATTTTGACTGTTTTACAGAAAATCTGGGTGCGAAGCGAGGAGATGAGTGTGAAATTTCATCAAGATTTCAAAGAAATACCATAAAAGAGGTATCATGGTAAGTAGAGTGTGACAGTGGTGTCTCCTTATTACTGGTTTTTAGAACAAGAAGAGTTTCAAACCTTAACATAAAAGGAAAACTATCTAGGTATACACCATAATCTAGAATGGGAATAAATAATAGTAAATAAAACATTTTAAATCTACTTTAATGTCTGTATTTTTTCTTTTTCTTTTTTAACTTTTCTTCTTCAAAATTTCGAAAAATCCTTGCTTGACTGAAAAAAAAAGGTTATTTTCGGAGTTAGAGCTAAGAAAATATACATGGGAATAAGTTATAAAAAGTTAAAACGCATGAAAAAAAAAAACAAAATTTATCAGGCTTCGTGTTCTTAATGAACATTGCATGAAGTATTATTTTGTAAGTAGAGTAAAGATATCTCTCGATCAGATATTCATTTTGAAATAGATATTTCCGACCCTCTAGCGCTATCATTTGTACTCGAAACTTTCAACACTAATCAAATACCGCATTTTCATTCAATTAAACGCCTTCAGATCACACTGTGTCACTTTCATAACTACTAGTGCGTAAAAAAACTCTTCCTCTAAATAAAAGTTTGCATTAATAGTCTGGCAATTAGTAGCTGGATATAGGCAGCTGTAAGCTGTCCAAACTGAATTAAATTTACTGCTTCAATTTTTCAGAGGCAAAGTCCCAGATGCTTCCCATTAACCGCCACCAACGGAGTCGCTCTTTTGACATGACAACCTAATATTGGTCGAACGTTTTTTTTTTTTTTGTAATTTTATTCGTTCTTTTTTATGACGATCCAAATACAGTCATAAAGCATGCTTTGCCCTTTTTACGACGTGAGTCCCCCCTTTTAGCTACCCAAGTGAGGGGTCGCAAGGTCGACATGTGGGGTACGAAGACTTAATTGCGCAGACGACCTACCGGAGGGTCCACCTAAAAGGTAACGTGACTCCTCGTTATCCTTTCGACAGAGTTGTTATCAGTCGTGTCTCCATTACACACAAATCTGAGAAGTTATTCGATTGCCTTAAGCAATTAAATGAAATAAGAAGCTCATTGAAAGATTGGTGATAATATTTTGAAACGTTTAACTCCTCCATCTCTTAATGCGAATCCTTGAATAGGGCCTTGGATGAATTCTTAGTTGCTTTTATAAAATATTGGTTCTATGTTTATTTTTTATTTTTATGTAGAACACACGAAAGTACACAATTTAGTTTAGGTGAGTTTCTTTTTTCTTTTTACATACGCATAAAACTTCCAAAATTAGAACTTTTAACTAAACTTGTTGCATTATTTGGAAGTAACGAATACTGAATACTACTAACAAAACAATACTGATTGCTAACTATCACTTTATTTCTCCTAATATTTTAAACGACAATATGTTTCCGGGTAACGTAATCAAGCAACTGAGTCACAATTCTATTGAAGAAATAACTCAAAATTAAGTAAAGTGCAGCAACAACTGAATCCAAATGTTTGGAAACAATTTTAAAAAATCAGTGTGGTCTGTATAAAGACCGGTCAATTGCAATTTGAGGTTCATGTGGACCCTATCGATACATTTAAATCTATCCATTTAATCTAAACAGGGCTGGACTTCCCCACCCCAGAACCTTCCGTTTTTGGCCATATTGTTATTCCTATTTATGTTAATACATAGTCATGTTCGGACTGTTACGAATCAACGTTGGCTTTCAATACAGGATGTTTGAAAGCCAAGGTGGATTGCATCTACTAAGATAAACAGTATTTGCCATAGAACCTAGGATTGTATTCTACTCTGCACGGCAACCCTTTATTCAACAATGTTTGCAACACGTTGTGTAAACACACACGGGATTACTACAGCTTCGAGTTTTTTTTTTCTTTGTGACATCAATAAATAAATTTGTTGTAACTTGTTAATTTCATTATTTGCTTAACTTTTATGGTTGACAGTTCAATTTGGTCATCTAATTTTACGCTTTTCCTGCTACTCAGTGATATACGACCATAGGTTCAATAATACCCTTCGTCTTAATGAGTACAATCACCCACTTATTTTATCAAAGCATATTTAAACACCCTTCATATCTATGTAGACAAATGCCTTCAAATGTTGTTGAATCAATTTGAGTTTCACATTTGAAATCGTTTATTTTATCGACACCTTCAACACGAATATATTGTTTATCGTATTATTATATTGATTTATTGTTTACACGAATATATTGTTACATTTGTAGTTGAATTATTATGAACACTAAATTCGAAATTTACTCTTACCAAATTTATTAATTTAATTTATTAACTTTTATTTTTTAATGTTCATTATTTGCTACTACATTCCATGAATCTGGTCCTTTGGACCTTATCTCGAATTTCAGTTTTTCAAAACTATCATTTGAGTCAAACCACTCAAAGTCACACTAAAATTAATTAATTTTAAGATTAAGTGGCTGACTTTACAAAACAAGATGCAAATACTGTGTTTATGACCTAAGTATGCTCTAGAAGTTCTTCAGCGAAGATTACCGCAATCATTGTGGGCGTTTCTATGCCTCTTTAAACTCAAACCAATAAAAAAATCATTCCATCAGGCTCAATGAACCAATGAGTGGCTAGAATGTGGGCTTAATTGTTTAGCAGTTGAAGACAGAAAATAGTGAAATGTCTCATAAATAGAAGCGCTTCCGCAATAAATAACGTTTAGTGTTTCGTAAGTATGTGAGCAGCTTGCCTGTAGTCAGACCTTCGTTTCACAGTATAACTGAATCTGTTGTATTTCTCTACCCTTAATTAAGTTTTTAGAGCAGTCGCCTTGGGTCGCTTGTCGGCTGGAAAATGTCGAGGGCTAGGCTGTGGCCCATGAGGATTTGCGCGTCTTTTTCTTTTTCTTTTTTTTTTTTTTCTAATTTTATGAATGCATGGCAAAAAGACTTAAGTTTAAGAATTGGAATTTTTCAAAATAATGTCTAAACATAAAAGAAAAGTTCTATAAAAACACACAAGAAAAAAAAATCAAGCCACCTGTTTTCGTTTCATAAGTCAAGTGTTGTCCATACTTGAGACAGTTTTGCAGGGATCTGGAGCAACCACTTTGTTGAACTGCTCCGCTTCGGCTTATAAGTACTTGCTCCAACTTTGCCCCGTTCTCCGTTTTAACAGGAATTATATAATTTAACTTCTTTATTTTGTCCATTTATTAACCGTCATGTGTGGGATAAAAAAAAAAGCTATTCATAGACTATTTATTTATCACAGCACACAGTGATAAGCACAGTGAGAATAGTGGCTGCAGCTCCATGATTCTTGCTTGAACTGCTTTACTCATGAAATCTGCCTTTTTAAAAATAAGCAAATACTATAAAGTAGGATAGGAAGTTTAGAAATTTCTTCAATGATTTAATACAGAAATAAGTAGGTCATTAATTTGTTTAGTGCGTAAAAATTTCATAAAAAAAAGTGTTCTAAAAATGCGCAGATGACGATGAGGGTAAATTAATTCCCCCACAAGATTTTTATATTTTCTATCTTAATTCAAAATATATTTTTAGTTTTGGTTTTAAATTCCTAAAACTTATCCATACAGTCATTCAGGTAAACTTTGAGCCATGGATTTTAACTTTGAACCACGTCATATATTTAAGTATACTTAAATTCAAAAAATAAATAAATAAATAAATAAATTTCAATAAAAACTAGAAGGTCCAGTGCAGCACTTAAAAGGTTAGTATATAAAATCAGTTTCCCACTCTTAATTCACTCTTAATTTTACAAAGAAAGTTTTAATACTATACACAAGGGTGTATCGATTTTTTTTAGGAATTTTAAAATTTCAAATTGATAAATTGTCGCCTCCTACCAGACCCATATACACCACAAAAAATACCCACTGAAATTTTAAAATATTTAGGCCTCCCACACAAAACCTAAAATTCATGATTATCTTTAAAAATTTGCTTTATTTCTATTTTTTTTTTTTTTTTAAGTTAGGGAAAAAGTTTTAAAATATTTCAAGTTGAAAATATAAACAATGAAGTAAGGTGTAATATAAATATAATTTCACGTTAATTTAAAGCACAAATGAGCATTAAAACGCAGACATATGTTTCGGGATTGCTTGGAATCCCTTTTTCAATGCGACAGGGAGCTTCTAGATGCAAAACATCCAAATGAAGCAGACAAAACAACAAAAACAAAGCTTATAGTTAGTTAAAAAAATTGTTGCTCTCAAGAAATATTAAAGTCTTCCACATAGTATTCAAAGGTAAGGATTTCAAACTTAAAGTAGAATTTTTCATATAAATATATGTCCATTGTTATTACTTTGAAAATGTTCTCTTTTTTTTCTTTTCTTTGCAACATATTTTAAAGCCTTTGTGACCTCTTTACTCTTTAACAATTACTCTCTGGTCTGCAAGACGTGTGGCAGTTATAAATCTGAATTGCCAAATGATTAAATCTACAAAAACTTCAGCATCAAAATTAATTTCGGGCTTTTTAAAGACCCGCATTTCATTTTGCTTTGTTTGACGAGATTTCTTAATTTTCTGGAGTGCGAGAACTCTAATATGTTTGCATTGTTTAAACAACATTCGCAAAAGAAGATGCTCTGGAAGAGCCATAAAAGTATTTCTTTGCAGTATTGAATGAACATCAATTATAAAAGAGCCACCTTCGATACTGAGATACGTATTCCAGAGCTGGACTTGATTGCAGAAACTGTACTTCGTGAAAGGAAAGAGTTTAAAATCCTTTCGCACACATAAGCATTGAAGACAATAATTGTTAAGGAGGTCAAGAAGGAAAACTTGCAAACTCAAAATTTTTAGTTTGCGAGTTGCTATCTTACTAAACAATTTACAAAACAATGTAATGTCGTTCTGGAAACACTAATGGAGTAAACGGAGCAAAAATATTAGAAGAAATATTAACATATTATAGTATTAAATATAAATTTATGAGATTTTTATTTGTCGACTTGTACTACAACAGACTCTGCTTCAATGATTTTTGAGCTGTGTCACTTATGTTGCCGGAGTGCGACGTCTGCGGTTCTAAGAACAGATATATATTTACCGGTAGTGACTTCCTGATAGGAGACGCCCACCAAAATTTAAAACAAAAAGGCATTTTAAAGCCACTACTATGGGTTTATATGAACTTTAAACTAGGAACAAGTAAATCACTTTCGTTTATTTAGAAGCAAATCATTTCTTTAATTTTCTAGAAAATATAGTCCTCAAAAACTATATTTGCACATTTAATATGTCTTATTAAATATACAAATACTGTTTTTTGAAAGCTAAACAGTTCAGTTTTCATGGCTTGTATTCAACGATAATTAGCCTGATATAAAAGCATGTTTCATACTGAAAAGGACGCCTATAAAATCCCCGCAACCCTTTAAAGATGTTGGTAAAACTAGTAAAGGAAATGGCTTGATCTAACATGAATATATATAACATATAAGCAAACATCAACGTATGTTTTGACGTTGAGGTTTCATATTTAATTCTTGTTGTAATGTACTATTTCGTAGTAAAATGAAAATAATATTTGAAATATTATTTTATAGCTTTCATTTCGTTTCAAATCTGACAATTAATCTTGAAATATAGTCAAAAGAAAAGTTCAAAATATTTTTATTCCTAAAACAACATGAAACTTGCATCAAAAATTGTTAATGATCAAATTTTCAAACTAATACTCACAAAATAATAATAATAAAAATTCGTTTATGGGGGAAAAAACTTTAAAAACTCCTTATTTTTAAACGCTATGCGGGAGACTTAAATAGCGCATGATAAAGCAACAACTTTTTTCTAACATTAGTACCTTACTTCATTGTTTACATTTTTCAGCTTGAATTTTTTTAAAAATTTAACCTTAATTTTTTAAATATGCATAGGAAAAACTCAATTTTTTGAAGAAAATCACAAAATTTAGACCTTCTGCGTGAGGCCTAAATACTTTTAAATTTTGGGGTTTTTTTTATATATGTGGGTCTGTATCGGCAATTTTTTATCAATTTTTGAAATTTCCAATTTCCAAAATTTTTTCCCCGATACATCCTACTGTACACAGACAATTGTATAATACAGTCAATTTGAAGTCACTGCTTGGAAGCTGTTTTTGAATGCTGGTTTGAAGTTGTTAAAATTCTTAAATATACTGTATGCACTATTACGAATAATAGGTCCTGTGATGTTGTGCAATAAATTTTTTTAAATATATAGGAATTTTATTTTACTACTTCAAAGTTACCAAACTATATTACTTTTATTAAAGTAATTCTTTTTAAAATCACGTTTATGACAGGGTTCAAAGTTACCCTGAATGAAAGGATCTCTTTGAAGGTTAATAATTCATTTAAAATTATTTTTATAATTATTATTTCTTAATTTTTGGTTGCTATGCAATACTTGAGGAGTTTTTTAGCTTTATGCCAGTAAATGTAATAACAGTATTAAAATAAGTGTGGCAGTTAAAAATAGAGAAATTGCAGATCAAAGTTACACTGATTCACTGTAATAAAATAAATATAGTATCCGAACGAATATTTAATTTTTAAAATCTAAGTTGTAACTTAATTTCATCTAAGTCAAAAAACTTTTTTTAGCATTAGAAAAATCATTTCGTTAAACATTAAGTGCTTTTTCTAATGCTCAAAAAATTCTTTTAATGACGTTCTACGAGAATGAACAAACAATTATTTGTTTAATGTGGCAATTTACATAAGAAAAATGTAACAGATGACTACGAGAATAAATTTAAGCATAAGCTTTTTTTCCTCTGAATTCAAAACATATTTTCAATTTAAATTCCTTGTGTAAGCTCCTGTAATATATACGATGAAAGAAAAGATGCTGTCAGAACAAATGACTATTTTTGAAATCGGTTTTGTTATTTAATTTAATAAAATTATTGAAGTACTTGCTCTAAAAATTCTTTTGATGACTTCCTACAAATATTTGTAGATAACTCTTTGTTTAATGCATGATATTATCATAAGAAAATTCTTCTAAAAATGAAGCAGATGACGATGAGAGTAAATTTAGGCAAAGGCTTTTTTCTCCCTCTTGATTCAAAATATATTTTCAATTTTGAAACGGTGTGTAAGTTTCTGAAATTTATCCATAATAAAAGAAAAAATGGTGTCTGAACAAATAAATGATTTTTAAAATATGTGCTATAATTTAATTTAGCATTGTTTTAATGTTTAATGAAGTACATTTTCTAATAATGAAGTCTTTTGATATTATACAGTTGAACTTTCTTAATACGAACACGGTTAAAAGGAAATCACGACTAAAACGACCATTTTGTTCATTAAGTTTGGTTTACTATTTATTTACATTAAATATCTCACGCATATTACGAAGGCTAAAATACAAATTTTGTCTAAGACGAACAAAATTTCTGAACTATTCATGAAAAATTTTCTGGATTGCATATAATATTTTTTTTTACAAAATGTTGGTTATTTTGAATCATTGTAAACCACCAAGTACGTATTTCGAATCCTACGTTGAATCTTTCTGGGTAGAAAATAAAGCTCATGCACGTGTTGGCTTTCGGACAGGTTAGTCTACTCAGGGATCAAACCTTCTATCTTCGAAGCATTATTAGATAGTAGTAATTATTTTTAATGCATTTCTAATACTTTTTTTACACAATTTTACTCATTCACGCTTGTTACGAATAACGGCTAATACGAACAAATTCGCGAATTTTTGGCATTTTGCATTAAGCAAACTCAACTATTTGTAATATAAAAACAGCCCAGAACATTAATACATATTTCTTAAAGAAGTGGGGAGTAGAATTTTTAAAAACTGTTTTGGCAATTCTTTATTGTTTACTTTGTAACCTAATTAGTAATCAAATAATACATTCTAATTTCTATTTTATTTACTTGTTTTTTATGTTTTCTTTGACCGTGTTACATATATTAGAGTCAGTTGGAGTAATTGTAAACATGAGGTAAATGTAAACAATCTTCATAACTATACTTGTGGTGGTTTTAAAAACTTAACTGCGAGTGAGTGATGAATTAGCAACATAGGGAAGACATTGAATTTCGTATGTTTCGTACAACTGTGGAGGCGTCATCATTGTTCGAAAATGACACGTTGAAAAATGTTGCTTAACAAAATTTAGTGATCTTACATTTTCCTCTCCAGCTCATCTAGAAATGTGAAGTAGGCAGTTTCAACCATTTTTATTTGTCATATGCGGCAGTAAGAAATAAAGGGATGTAAGGAACCAAAACACGATTCTGAGAAAACGCGTTCAAACTTTGGATGTTATGAGGTCTTTGATGTTATTTTTTTTTTCTAAATCACTTTGAAAGGGAGCACCTGTTAGAGCTATCACTAACATTTCTTGTCCCAATATAGAATGGTGCTTTCCCTATCAATTGCACTAGATATCTCCAAATTTTCAATTTTGTCACTGACATCCCTTCGCTTCTCAATGCCTCATATGGAATCTTGCTAAAAACATTTAATTATGAATTTCATTCTCCTTGTTATTTTTCATGTGCAAGTTAAGTGTTTACAAATACCCCATATATTTTATACTATGGTGTCATTTTAAACACTTAAATTTGTTGTATTTCCTATATTTTGGGAATATTTCCAATAATTTTATTTTTATGTAAATCATACTTTTGTGTCTGTTTTACATAAACGTTGTTGTTATTGCTAATGCTACTTGGAAATCCAAGCTCTACTCACAGGGGCGCCAGAAATTAAGACAATTAAGGCAGGCAAGGGAGCGCCTTCCGTTTATTGATGAGCTCCTTTAGGGTGCAGGTACAAGTTGGCTCTGAAATGTCGGGTCCACTAATTTTGAGCCAGCTCCCAACAGGAGAGATCGTCACCTAGGTTAGCACTTCCAGAGGTATTATTTCAAACTTGGAAGACGTTTGGAGACACGACGGATTTTACGTGCACCAGCTCCCATTAGCGTGCTCGGTCATTGAACAATCAGTCGCGAGAGGTAATCACCCTCTTAAGCATTGACGACGAGGACGACCAGTGCTGCTTCGCCAAAGGTATTCTGTGAGAACCGAACTTCACCGACTGATCCACTGTGGGAATTCATTTTATATAAACATACTGCATTACTTGATTTTTTTGTAATATATTTCTCATTAAATGATTTCAGCGGACTCAAAAGTAACTCAGCGGACCACATGCAACCCGTGGGCCGTAGAATGAGAGCCATTGCTCCAGAGCTTCTTAAGCTTCTAAGTAGTTTGTGTATGTCCCGTTTTCTATTCACGACAACCTTGTGGGAAAATAAATCCCTGTTTACATTTATCATAGAGACTCTGGGATAAATGTAAATATACTGGGGTAAATGTAAACAAATAGTCATAACGTCAAAATATTTGTACACATTTACTCAGAAGGAGTGTAGGCGTCTACAATTACATCAACCTGGTTGAACCCTACTTACTTTATTTCTCTTTTTGCCTACATTAAAACCTTTTTTAAAACTCCCAGACGGGTGCAAATGTCTTTCTTTCTCCCCTTTTTTATGTAGATGCTCTCGTAAGCAGCCCGAATATTAAAAGTCATTACCTTTAAGTTAATTAGTGCTTTATATTCATATTTGTTGTAAAATAATAAAAACAAACAGGAAAAAATTGATGCAATTGTCTTATTTTTATTGAGAGAAATCACCCAAATTGCATTAAAAGTAACATATTTTTTTTTCCAATTGAGAAATAAAATTGCTGATAAGCATGTGATCAAATTTTTCAACAGTCATGAATATATGGACGGAATTTCGTCATTTTAGATCACTTCAAAAACTTAAGCACCAAAGATGAACAATACATATTTACAGAGACAGTTACAAAATTTATAATTTACAAAGAGTGTAGTACAGATGATAGTACATCTAGTGGGAATAATTAACCGGAATGACAACAGTTGAAACAGAAATATGCAAAATCAAATGAGTTTTGAATTTGCATACAGCAAGCACCGTATAGAAACCTTTTTTTGTTATATAATTATCTTCAGACAGTCTACAAGAGCACAACCCGTGCAGAACACAAACAGTGCAGTTTGAATGAAATCAGTCAATCATAGATTTACATCTACAATACACACAATAAATAACATTTTTATATTGTAGCTGTATAGGTAAACTATTTGACGCATGCATTTATTTCAAAGGTCGGCACAAAAAATGTTTCCTGAATATATAAAATAAAGGTGGAGAGACCTTTGCATTGCTGGAATTTGAAGCTAACTTACATTTTGTCTGTACTTGTTCTCCTGACGGCTTCATTTAATGAAACTAAAAACACGTCATAATGTTTTGTGCACGATCTCTTTTTGAAATTCATTTATTTATTTTTTCCCAGCTATGTTCCCAGTACGCTTTGTTACGGAATGCTTCATTTAAGGGTTACTGCGCATTAAAAAATCAAAAAAAAAAAAAAAAGTTTTCTTTTATTTATACTTGTCAAGAAAGGAAGATTAAAATTAGGTTTTTTCTGTGTGAGGGAGAAATTTGTAAATAAAACTGCACATTGACTAATACTGTTTGCTACATATTACTTTTTATTGACAATAAATATTTTAAAAACATTTTTTCAGGTTCCTCTGCTTTCGCGTCTTTTAACTCTTCGCACTCTTGGAATGGAAACTATCTGTTACGAAAATCGAAGTCTGCTTGCACTCAGTTTGATTTTCCGAATTCGAACATGGAAAATAATTAAAAACAAAATGTGTCTACTAACTTTCAATAAAATCTACGTTAATAAATGCCACTGAGGAATTGTTACCAAATAGTCTTCTAAATTTGAACGCTGATTTTATATATAAAGTAACTGCCAACTTTAAACAACATTTGTAATTTCTTCAATAATTCTTTTTAAAA
The DNA here is from genome assembly GCA_038502835.1 of Octonoba sinensis. Classification (NCBI taxonomy): domain Eukaryota; kingdom Metazoa; phylum Arthropoda; class Arachnida; order Araneae; family Uloboridae; genus Octonoba; species Octonoba sinensis. The sequence continues at coordinate 149,263,409 of CM076598.1, forward strand.
TAATGTTTTTCATGAAGATACGTTCTAAAAATATATCTGTGCATAACTAAAGTGTCACAAAATTACTTCAATTTAAGTATTGGAAGCGTTTAAGTTATTCGATACACTTAATTTTTGAAGTCTATGATTTAGTTTGTTCATCATTTTAACAAGAATGTGAACTAAATAGATCCTTTACATGTTAATTTTTTCAATCGAGAAAACCATAATCGTTTGCTGAGATTCAATTTTCTGGCACTTACTTTGTTTCATAAATTTCAAACAGCTTACCGAAATCTCAACGAACGTTATCACAGTTTCTTACCCTTAACACTGACTGGACGAATGTAACTTAATTTGGACGACGGTCATCTACTGCTCACTACGCTGGACGGAGCATTAATTACAATAATCATAGTGCCTTCATTATTTTCTGCCTATTACGTAAAAAGTCTCCTTATGTAAAACTCTAATGGTTAATTCCATACGTCATTTGGCATGCCCGTCACACGTTGTATTGTTTCAGGTAATAAATACTAAAATAACTAAATACATTTTTGTGTGCTTACAATCTACATGCCTACTTTAAAAACAGTAGACAAATTTTTGTCTATGACATAAATATTTTGAATTATTATGTTACATCATGTCGCGACAGGCATAAGAAAAATTGGACACGGTTTTCAAGACATGTTTTTACATGAAAATTCAAAATTTTATTCCTTAGTCTAAAGTTTTTGAAATAGGTATGAAAATGTCTGAGCACACTAGATTTTATTTAGTTTTTTTTTAAAAATATTTAGTACCAAAAACAAAACAAAAATGATGCTTTGCCGTGTATGTCTTGTATGAAATTAACCAGTTCAGAGCACGTAACACCTATATAAGGTTTTTGCATTCAGAAATTTTTATTATATTGGACAGAGACTAAGGCTTAGTTATAAGTATTTATCACGTATAAAACATTAAAAAGATTCGATTTTTATTAAAACCTAGCTTTCTTAAATTTGTAAAAAAAGGAATTTCTGTTTTTAAAAAGTATAGAATAAATGAAACATCACTATAAGGTAGATCGTTCTGGTAAAAGTCCCACTTAGTCCAAACTCTTTTTTTTTTTTTTGACAAACTGCTGCACTGTTTTAGAATTTATAATGAACTATCTCATGACATGAATCAAATATACAATTTAAAAGTTACACCAGTAAACCTTCGAGGAGTTAGTGGTCTGTAAAATGATTTTGATTTTTTATTGAACTATTTAGAAGTTAAAATGACAACGTCAGAAAATTAGAGTTTTTGACGTAGTGGTCATTCACAAATGATGTCACGTTTCAGGAAGGAGGGGGGTTCGGAAATTGTGACAGAGTGTGACATGGGGAGGGGAGGGAGTAGGAAGATTTGGAACACATTTTGGTTAAAATAAAAACATTTAAAACCAACAGAATATTTATTCTGTTGGTTTGTTGATTTTTTTTTTTTTACTGATTGTTTTTGATTTTTTTTTTGCTGATTGTTTTTGATTTTTTTGTTTTGTGGTCTCATTCATTTCACTTCATATCGAAAGCATCGATACTAATTAAAGTTTAAATTAACTCATGGTTCAACGTATAAATTTAAAAGGAAATCTTCGGCACTTACACTTTTAAGACAAAATAGCGTGGTTAATTTTGGCAGCATTTGAATAATTAATATTTTTTTACTTTTGTAAACCTTAATTTCACTTTATACAAATTAAGTACTCATAATCATTACTATTGTTATGCTGACAAATATCATTAAAAGTTCGAAAATAAAATTAGAAAGATGATCTATAGCATAGTGATTTCTTTCTGAACTGCAAGTACATATGCTTATGTAATACTAGCGGAACCCGCACGGCGGTGCCGGTGCTAAAAGTTTTAAAAACGTCGCCTGCGAAATAAATCAATGCTAATTAACGCGAAGAATTATTTTTTAAAACAATTATAATGCCGTCCCTTATTAACTTAAAAAATAGAGTAAGCTTTATCTTGTGCAGAATAAAAAGCGCTTTCGAATGATGAATAATATTAAGGCATACAAAAATTTCTTCACCTTCGCATTAAAAAAATAATTACAAAAAAAAAAATATTAATTAGAAATTTTAAAAAATCGCTTCCAGGTACGTCGTCTGACATTTCAAACAACCTGTGTACCAACTTTCAAGTCTGTGAGTGCTATAGATATGCCTAGACATCGCACACTCACCTATAGACAGGCATTTGCATTTTATACAGAGAGGGATTAGCGTGGCAATGAGGGAACAATTGTGACAAGGGGGAAGGGGTCAAATATATTGAAAAAGTTTGACATCATTTATGAATGGCCCCGTAGTGAGTTATACCTGTGCGTTGGTGATATAGCACTCATAATAAACTGAATACAATCTGAAAGCTACACACATACATTTAAAATTTTATGGTTTGGTTTTTATGGTGTTGTACAAATTGAAGTATAAATATGAAATTACGGATACTGTGTCATGCTTCTTTCAATATTCAACCTTTTTTAAGAAAAAACGATCTTAGTAACACGTTATGAGTCATTTAAAACTTATTAAGTTTATTTAGAAATTAAAACATTGATTCCTGAAAGTAAAAAAGGCTGTATGTGACAATAAACTAAATATTTTATTATTTTAAAAAATGCGATAGAAATGAGAAAAAGGTATACTAAAAGAACACTTTTGATTGTATAAAGTTTTCCTATTTCACAAAAATACTCTAATCTTTACTTCATAAAAATACTCTAGAAATCAGTTAGCCTTTAAAATTATAGTTTGTTCGTTTTTTTCTTAGTCGAATATAAATTTACACAGCATTAATAATTTCGAACGCTGAGAAAGTATAAAATATACTAATTTGTCATACACTGTGTTACAATTTTGTTAATGTAAATAATTGTTAGAGAATTTTGCCATGCCTTCAGATTAAGAAACCGACATAATTTTCAAACATAAAAGAAAAAAAGTATTAAAAAAAGGGGGAAAAGAAAAAAAAAAACTAATGGAAGTATAAGCACAAATCATGAAATTACTGCAAGTTACATTTTATGAACTATTAAAAAGTAATAGAAAAAAAAATTATAAAAACGATTAAATTTCCTAGACATAATTTTCAAATGTAAAAACATATACTTAATGTTTATACATGAATAAAAAAATAAATAAAATATACTCTGAGGAATAAACAAGTATTGAAGTTCATGCCTTACTTGTAAACTACATTTACTTTTGCAACAATAAATGTATTATACATGTATAAATGTATACTTCATACAAATTTTAATAATAAATCAAAATTGTAGTGCACGTTCATTTCAGTGTCAATTTCATAATTCACATTTCACAGAATACCTTGAAAGGTTTAGATATTTTGTTTTTTCCCACTTTTTCAACAAAACTACCAACTCAATGTTCTCACTGATATGGATAGTCATAGTTTTACGTTACAAATGACGCATCAGTTAACGTAAAATAACACCAACGTTAGTAAATGGTGTCTTGAAAAGGAATTTACAAGGCTGCATGGCTATAGCTTAATGTACAAAACATTGGCAAATTATGCAGTAAAAGTAATTGATCTCCATCAAATTCCTTAATTTTATTTTTGAAAAGGTAGATGACGTTATTAAAATGCATTCCAAGAAGTAAATACATTAAATTAATTAATTGTACTTATTTTCAGAGTAATTTCTAGATATTGACTCCACACGGTAGTGCCATCGAATGCTCTCATCGAATCATAATCTTTTTGCATTTTCATTTGATGGTAAAATGTTGCACCGAAAATTATCATAGTTAGATCATAGTTGCCAATTCTTTAAAGCGTTGGGGAAATTCCGGAATATTGATGAATTTTCAAAACCTTCCTAATCAAGTAAAAATCTCCCGATTTTTTAGAAAAGTCGAATTCCGTAAAAAGGGGATTCTGTACTATTCAAACTTCGGAAAAAAATCCCGACAGTAAAACGATTCATCATAAACCGTTTTTGTGAAGTTTTGTTTTGAATGTAAATTAAGTGTGCACACAGAGAAAGTGAAAGTATGTCAAATTAGGAAAGTAGTAAAGCAAATTTTTTGACTTTTTTTTTTTGTTGTCGTTTAATTCTATAAAATAATTTTTGTTAATACTTCATACTTAGTTCATATTTTCTTAATTTGAAAAATTCCAACTGAACTTTATAAAAAAAATCTATATAATCAAATTTTTGTCGCGAAATCCATTTATGCGAAAGTCTTTCCTTTTTTTCAGCTTTGCAATGTTGACAGCTATGGTTAACTTGTTTGTTCCTCATTCACGGTAACGCAGCGAAAATGACACTAAATTTAGGCAATTCACTTAAAGACATAACATGATACTTTAAATATTGGTCGATAAGTAAAATAAAAAACTTTTTATTAGATTTTCAAGAGCTCAAAAACCTAAAAATATTCTTTTCGTCGTGTTCTGTTTTTATTGCTGTATCACTTAAGTGAAAATAATGAAGAAATATTTCTTGGACACTGAAAATTGCAAAAATACATTATTTACATTATACAAAATTGAATGCTCATAGGCTGTTAATTATAATATAGTGGTGTTAAGCGAAATATTATTTTATAACTTGTAATGACACATTCTAAAATATAAAAATATACATATATGCACTACACTGATTCATTTCGTAATTTATCACATTTCCCCCTTTCCATCAATTTTCAGAATTACTACAACTGAAAAATATATTTAAATGTATATAAAATTAAAAAATGTACCTTATAAGTATTTCTACTTGTGTTTTATTGTACCTTTAAATAAAATAGTTTTCTGGGGTTAAATAGAAACATTTGAATTCAATACATCTCTCTATGTCATAGATTTTATAATGTCTTTATGAGAGCTTGATATAATGTCACATAGTTTTCTTTAAATTTTGTAAACTTATAGAATGTAATTAAGTAAGTTGGAGAAATCCATAATATGGATGTATGGTATAAAAGGCACCATGTTTTACTAATACTCTATTTTCATTTTGCTGTTTTACCTACTGGAAACCGGGATCAGAATAAACACCACAATACAGCAAATAAGATACCCTGATATATAAGGCAATATCAATGAAACGGAAACGGTTTCTCTTGCCTGTAAAAACATTGCAAAGATTCAATCTTCATATTTGATTCTGTCCTTAATGTGATCAATGAATAATTCTTCTTTTTCGATGATGAATAAAAATGGACGGCTTTTCAAAGTCAAAATTTTAAAAAGTCACGAAAGCTTTGATGCTTCAATCCTTAATCAAATGAGCATGCAAAGCCATAGTGTAATCTTTGGAACATGAATGTCTTTTCAGTCATTTGGATCAATTCAACGAATTGTTTATTAGTAATAGAAGTCAGCAGTTCAACTGACTTCTCCATTGGCTTTCCTCAAAAGTTCCATCTTGACTTCATGCTCACGAGCTTTGAGCCGAAGAGCTGCAATGCTGGAACTTCTGCGATCGATGTCCACTGGACCGATAGGTGGGGGAGACTCTGGTGATTCTGTGGAGGATCTTGGAGGAACAGTTGGAGATAGGGATGGTGACGGTTGAGTAACAGTAGCAGGAGCTGAATGAGTACTTACTGTCGCTGCTGTCAACAGCACTGGGTATGGCTCGGTAGAGACAGGACTCAAATCCGGTGGAGTGCTAATCTTAGGTCTGTTTTGAGCAGACAAATTAACCAGTAAGCTCTGGAATGAAGTGGGTGGGAATGGTCCTGTCACAGAATATGGTGTTGAGAGAGCCGCTGCAGGAAACAGAGTAGAATACTGAAGATCACGTAAAGCGTAACTTGTTGGAGACAAGAAGCTGGGTGCCGGTCTGAAGAGCGACAGTCCGGGTGGTGGCAAGTAAGGAGGTTGGAACTGATGATGATGGTGATGATGAGCTGCTGCTGCAACGTTCAGTAGATTAATGTCGTAAGATCTAGGATACCCCAAGCCACCGAAAGATTTTCCAGCTCCAGGAGTTGATGCCGGGACGGAAGGCAGTGCAGTTGACGATGAGTAAGGATTGTACCCTTGATTTTGATTTTGACCACCAGCTGCTTTTTCCTGCTTGCGCCACTTGGCACGACGATTCTGAAACCATACCTGCAAAAGAAGAAAACAAGCTTGTTACTGAGGCCCCACATTACATATTTTTGACAACATGAAGTGTATTAAATTTTAAAATTCAAAAGAACAAATTTTATTGAATATATTTTTATAGTGAAGTTGAAGTACACAGTAAAAATATTAAACAGGATCATTTATTAAGTATTTAAAGCGAAAGATGTAATCTGTATTCGTAAAGAATGGTGATGCCTTAGATCAGAACTATAGAGAATCGGATATAAAGTAAAATATGTGCCATAATTCATATTTCTTTAACATTAAATATTGTAAGAAATAATGTTCCTGTGAAAAATACAAGAACTTAAAGCACATCGGTAATTTTCGAAATATGTACTCCTCTTCCGATTGTGACAACGGCTGGGTACCGCCAGCTACGATAATCACTCTGATATCAAGCATCCAAACCAAAAATACTGCTGAAAAATTTTGTATGAATTAATTTATGATTTTTATTTATTTTATTTTATTTTTTCCTTCTTTAAAATTTCCATTATTATTTTAAACTATTTATTTAATTTATTTTTTAAATTTTACTTGTATGTATCTTAAAGTAATTGCATGGGAAAATTAGAAATTTTTTTTGTGTTTCCTGAAACAATATTGTCTTTGTACATGTCACCGAATTGCTTATAAGCAAAAATATTTTTTGTAAATATTCTGCATTATTCTTTCTTTTTCTTTTTTTTAATCGAACGCTAAATTTTAAGAAATACAGTTTTGCATCGTTTTAACTTCTCCAGAAGCAAAACAAAAACTTAATGAATATCTTACTAAGTTAAGTAACTTTGTAACTAAAAGTGTTGTAAAAACATTGCTTATTTATTTGCTCGTTTTAGATGAATCATTCTCAAGAAGTCAGACTACATTTTATATCATATTATAAAATTAGTGCACGGTTGTTGGTAACACTAGGGTTTTGTTGCGAAATAAGTATATTACTACTTAAAGGCAATTTAAGTGTTTCCGTTAAGTGGCAAATCTTGCAACAGTATTAGCAAAGCTATTGCGTCAAAGAGCTGTCTGGGCAATTAAACATATTGCATTTAAGTTGACTGTGTGTGAAAAATAAAGAATAATCCCACCTTACAGCTCTGTGTGTTGAACAAAGGGGCAGATGGCAAAGACTAACCTGAGATTTATAATCGTTCATTAGCGTCTAAATGGAGATGATTTGTAACAACGCCAGAAAACGCCTTCTAGCGTTTCTCCAAAGTCTTTGTCACCTAATTAGCTGTTTCAAGCGGGTGATAATAGGGCTAACATGGTGTATACATTAGCAATAGGATTAGCATCCGCGGCGACTATGTTTGTATTAGGGACTATAAACACTTCAAATCCGACTATCTCATTATGCAAGCGGCTGCTTTTGCTGTTCCATAACTAATAGCCTAACTAGGATTTGCATTCAAAAAGCTTTCGAATACTTTATATTTCCTAGCCCTCATTCACTTTTCTCTGTTGGGAAGTAGCACAGCCACAGAAAATATAAAGTGAAACAATAAATACCAAAATTCGGGAATGTAGATTGGCGGGTTTGCAAAAGGGGCGACCTGTTGTAAGGTAAAATATTAGATGGTCTTCGAAAGCTTTTACGCAACGGTGTATGGATATTTATATCCGTTCGGAATTTTCCCTTCTGAATTTTAAAAGAAAAAGAATCAAGAAAAGTCGTTCAAAAGGTTACGAAAACTTCGCACGTTGATTTATTTTCATTTTATCCTTGTACACAAAACGAAAAATTAACTATTGACTTGTTATGGAAAAATCTACTAGAGATATGAAATTCCGTTAGGGAAATTATGACATCTTTAGGAACAATTGCTTTGGTAAAAGTAGCATTTTAAATAAATGTATTGAGAAAATTGTTTTAATTGCTAAAATGTTAACATGTTCATATAATACTTTTGTAAGTAAAATATAAAGAATATAACGGTGAAAAGGAAACAAAAACGGAATTTAATGAATTGTAAAATAATTCAGAACATTGAAAGCGATAAAAACTCTCTAAAGAGACAAGTGAAGCTAGTCCTATTTTTATTCGATTTGTATACGTTTTAGTAGAAAATTGCAATATGAATGTTGATTAAATTTATTCACGGGGGAACTTTTCGATGAGGAAATATGTACACCACACTCATATGACAGGACTTAAGTTTTGCAGTTTGCAAATGTGTTCCAGACCGCGCAAGAGAATCAACTTACAAGAATTGAGAGTGCTTTTTATTATTAACCCTCTGAAGAGTAGGATTTCCGATAAAAAATACTTAATTTCATGTTTCTTGCATTTTAAGCAAAATTTTTAGCATCTAGTAATCCTCTTTAGTTAGCTAATTAGTAATGCCAGACTATCGAATAAGCGATAGTTTTCGACCAGTAATTTTTTTTTTATAAAATCGTACTATGGAGTTTGAAATTATAAGTCTTTAAATTTAAAATGCATAGTTTTACAGTTTCAATAAATAAATTAATATATATATGTATATATATATATATATATATATATATATATATTCTTCTAAGATAATACAAAAAATAAAAGAAAGATAAGCTAGTTCTTAATCAGTTTTGGAGACACCTAGTCCCTTTGATTTAAGTTTCATGACAAGCACATGATCCTAGTACCACAAAACGAAACAACAAATGGTATAAAAAACTAAATTCATTAATACATACCTACCTACAACAATTTTCAACATTATTCTTTCTGCCTGCATCTTTGCACTGCCATTCGCTCATTAACTTGTAACTAAAGTAACTAGAGCATATCTTTCAATAGTGATTTTTTACATTATCCTTTTTAAGCGGAAACATAATTATTTAGCATAATTACTCAGCGTATAAGATAAAATAAGTCGTATGAGTATAAAATGAGTTCCTTGACTTTGAAATTTAAGTTTCAAATTTTGATATTTCGATTACCAGTAAAGCGGTGCAAAAGTATCCATACTACTATAGATTTTTGGGCTAAAGTTAGTTTGAAATCAAAATTGTTTACATTTTATATAGTTTATTATTTCATTATAACTTTGGTAAATATGCACTTTTTCCTAAAACTTATTTGAGAATATCCATTTTCTGTTTTACACTATCATTTATTTAAAAAAAGTCACTAATACTAAAATGAAAGTATGGATCTTTATTTTTGAAACATATTTTTAAAGAAGAAATAATTGATTGTACCAGAATTTTAACACATTTGAAGGCATGCCCACGCACTCAACTTTAAGTTTACGTGTGTATATGTAATTTCTTTAAAAAAGCAAGACCTTTAATAGTTAACAATAAATATCCTTAATCTGAATAAGAGATGTTTGGAGATTTTTCACTGATACTCTCAGGAAAAGTTTTTTTATTTTTTTTTATTTTCGAATTCATGAAGTTAAAATGTAACAAAACAGCGTTTTTAGTAATGTTTCAATGTTAAATTTATGCTTTTGGTTTTATTATAAAGTGTAAAGTAATTTAGATTCATTAAAATTTATACATTTTTTCTGCACAACGTTATCTATTTTGCCTATGCTGTGGTCAAGAAATTTTTCTGTTAAAAATTTGTACTTGCTGAATTAAATATAGTATTTCTTATTTGTTTTTTTTTTTCTTCCTCTTTTTTTCTAACTTAGATTAACGTAGATTAATTAAACTTTGGAATTTAAAACGTAATTAAAACTTACACTTGGTTTCCAAACTTTTAAGCATTGCAGCTCAACGTTACAATTAGAACCGATAACTGCATAGCAACTCATTTCGTCACCGGCATATGACATTTTTTTCGGAGGCAGTTGAATTTTAGATTTGTAAGCGTAAAATTCGCAAAAAATCAGTAAATGAATAAGTAACTAAACAAAAATTATGAAAAGTAGGTAAATTTGAAATCAAGTTCAAGCGAAATTAAACGAGACATTTTATATTAAAGTACGGCAGTTAGTACATACGGCATGTATTAGTAATGAAACATATAATACAGTTTGAAGAGCAGAAGCTGGATTTTAAGATCACATTTTTTTAAGCTGTCACATTTCATATTAAAATCGAAATCTTCTGTACTTGAAACTTCACCCGCTTAATGATGCTTCAGCTTTAAAAATAAAGTTTAATACTTAAAATTCTTCCTAAAACAATTCCTTACCGTTAAAGGAAAACATAGTATTAGAATTAGAGTGTCACAATGTACCAAACATAATGATCCATCATTGGGTCCTTGTTCATGGTTTGGGAAAACTTAGTTTATTAGAATATGATCATTATCATTATTTTCTAGTTTAGTATATTTTTAGACATGCATTTATGTGTGAAAAAATGATTAATTTCGAAAAGCTAGTGACGGTCCGTCTGGTGAACTATTTAAAAAAGGAGATAAAAAGAAAAATTAAAAGAAAACAAAGTCAAGAAAGAAGGACAGATATTTTCCATTTTTTCCTGAACAAAGTAGTTTTAACTTTAACAAATCGAATTTTAATGCAAATATCACAGTATGTTAAAAGAGAAAATCCTCCCCTTGAAAAGTGAAAATCCCTCCCATTTTTTTCTCTCGCTACGCCACTGTGACGCGTTATTCAATCTTCATTGAGTGGCCTGCTAAAAATATTCATGATTTTCTCCCACGCAAATACAGAACTACTACATGAAAAAAACACAGTACAACAAATGGCTGGAAAGGATTGAGCAGTGAGTTTCGGTAAGCGAATCAGTATCAGTTTGAAGAAGTCTTCTTCAGCGAATAAAAGACGCGCATTGATGGCTTTACCAATAAAAAGGTAGAACTGATAAGTTAACTGCTTCCATGGAACACAGTAGATTCCCAGTTGATTTGGTATTCAACATGGATAATACCGGATATCTTCCATGAAAAATCCTGTCAAATCTTTGGCGCTTGGGTTCATCTTTTATGGTTTTTGCGAGGATAGTTCTTATTTAAGTTAACATTTTAAAATCACTTGGCAAAACAATCACTGCATTAAATTTTACTCTCACACATCTTTCCTTTCATATGATTGCAGTCAATCACAGATTTCTAGAAAGCTCGTTTTGATCTGTTCTTCGCTGTATCTATATCTCCAAGATATCTATAGCCACAATTTTAACCTTGATGTTTTAAACACCTATAGTCATACATCGTTTTCTTTACCTATAGCCCCATAGGTGAATCATTTATTTTCATTTTGAATTATACATTGCTCATTTTAAAAACCACCGGTAATAAGCCTTCCCAGAATGTATTTCAGGTTTTTGTTTGCTTACTTACGAAAAGAGAAAGCAAAATTCTATGCTCGATTGCTTATGCATAGGGTTTTCCAACGACAGAACTGTTTAATCCAATTACAACGTTTATCTGTGCTCAAATTCGCTAGCGGATGCCGAAACAGCTCGGAGCGGAAACGTTCTCCTACCTTTCCCTTATGCTTTCTGGAAAGTAAATGCCAGTTATTATCGCACCCAATTTCTTCAATGAATGTCTTTTCCAGCCACCGTTGCCGTTTGTGCTCGCAGCAAAACTCTGCAACCCACTTTTTTTTCACTTTACCTTTCCCTATAAGCTTCCAGTTGGGAAAGCGAATCTCTTATTCAAAGTAACAATCTGAATGGGATATAGGCCTTCAGGCTTAAGCTTCGGAAACCCTTTTGATAAATGACATCGGATAGGAAATGGATCAATAAACAGACCCGGCGTTGGATTGCTGTTTTTGGCGAGTAATAAATAATCAATACCAACTTAAGACATTCTTTCAAATTTCTGTAATATAGATAATTGTGTCTTTACACGGGAAAAATTAGTACGAATAACACATACTTTTAGATTACTTAAATTAATCGTAATTTGAAAATTATAAAGTTGTGGAACTTGAGCATGTGGTCTCGTTATATAAAACGTTTCCTCCCAGTAAAGTAAAATAGGAAATTAATTTATATCCGTGTGAGCAGACTACAAATGATAGTGATGTTTTAGTTGTAACGTTAAAAAAAATACGAGGCTTGTATACATCTTTTTTTTTTTTAAATAAAAGAAAAAAGAAAACGAGCATTTAAAGTAACTTTGAGCCGCGTCATATTTTTTAGTATATTTGACTTCCGAAAAAAATGACTGCACTCAGCTAGCTAGGTTAAAAGAAGTTTTCTACTTTTAATTAAATAAGTACTTACTTAAATAAGTTTGCAACACTACACAAATAATGAAGTTGTTGTATGCACTATCATAAATTATCAAAATATTGTGTTGTTGCGAAATAAACATTTTTAAACATTGAAAATATATTTTTTTTCTGGTTAAAAGTTGTTCGACTATAATACTTTTATTAAAATAATTCCTTTGAAAATAACTTTTCTGACACGGTTCAAACTTACCCTTAATGAAAAAAATCACTTTGAAACAGGTTAATAATTCATTTTAAATGGGTTTACATAAATATTATTTCTTGACTTTTGGTGACTATACAATGCTTAAGGATCGTATCTTCAATTTTATTTTAATTAATAATATCTTAATAGTAACTCTTAATATTTTCATTTACTGTTGTAAAATTTCGCTGGTAATTTTGTGCCTTCTTTCTTTATTACATCACGTGTAGCGTTCTTTGGTGACTCCAGACATAGCTAAAGGTTTTTTTTCTACCAATAATGAATCTTACTATAATTTCATTCTTAACGCTTCAACATATTATTCTAACAACATCGTTTTTGTTCTTACTTCCCACCCCCCGTTATTGTTATTAGTATTGTTTCAAAAAGGGCTATTCCGCTTAATAACCTTGTATATATTTATATATATACATATAATATACATATGTGTATAAATTACAAATCTCTCTATAAATGATTTATCTCATTATTTTGCTAGGAACATCATAATGTGGCAGTAGTTCAGAAGCGACATTGTGTTTCAAAATCATACAAAATCACTAGTATTTTTTTCGGAGAAGTAAAATGAATTGACGAAAAAACTCAATATAACTAAAACACAAAGTAGCGTTCTATGGTGTTTTGTCCTAGACACAACAAATTCCAACTCAACTTGGCGAAGCAAGCAGTGGATTAATGTCTCAGCAACCCCCGTTATTCCCACTAAGGAAAGGAAAACGAAGCCCACGCCTTACCGGTAAAAAAATTGCAGCCAATCTCATCCTTTCAACTATTCCGGACAAATGACAATACTTCTGAGAAGCAATGACACATTATTTTCTCCAATTAACCTTCGTGAAAGCCCATAATCTTGAACAAATACCACTACCTACCGTTTTCGAAAGGCCGAGTTAAGTGGAGCTGATTTGCTTCTTTTTTGACTCGAGCAATTACTAATGGCGATCTCTTCTAGAAATCATACTCTTCTGCCACGGTAAATAGAGAATGAGATAATAGCAAAACTTCGGAATTGTTGCTTGAGGACGGAGGAGGGTGATTTTTAAGAAAGTGGGATAATTTGTTTAACGAGCAGCTTCTAAAGTAATAGCTTTATAAATAGCAGGGCGTTGTTTCATGCGAGTTTGAGTCGTTTATTAACACGACGACCTATACAAATGCAGAATACAATTGCTACCGTAATCTAGGCACGGATCCTTCTCTTTCTTAACTGTGAGGTATGTGATGAATTCAGACTTGGGGCCCGAAATCCCGCTTTAAAATGTTACTCTAATAACTACTTTTAGTTGTTCATTATAGGCTTTTACCTGAGAAACTTTACAACCGGACATTACAAACGTTGTAGGAAAGGTTGAATCAGAATGTAAGACAAAAAGTATATTGTTTAGGTTTTTGTTAATGTGTACTCCAGTTAATAAAACCATATCACCAGATAATGAAGATATGATCTTATGAGGGAGAAATCCCCTTTGTCAAAAATAAAATATGTAAAACTTTCGTAGTAAAACATAGAAAGTTTTAGTTGGCTTATGCTGATTTCGTAGCAAGGAGAGCACCTCAATTGCTTCCTGATTTTTTTAAATGTAAGGAAGAATTATTATTACACTTATGATACAGCTACAAATTATTTATACTTAGCTAAATAAGAAAAAAATATGGAAATGGAAATATCTAAGATCAAAAGAAATATTTTAGATCAAAAATACATTATTGAAAGGGTGTGAGATAAATGTTTAGAAAGTTGTTCATTGACAAAAATTAATTTTTTGAGATATTATTTCTTGTTTAGGAGAGCGGTACAAAGTACCGTAAGGTGAACACGATTGAAAAAAAAAATAAAAAAGAAAATAAATTAAAATATAAAAATGCAATGAAAAAAAAAATATAATATGAATAAAAACAAATTTGGCTCAACAGAAGTTTATTTATATAGCCTCTTCCTTACCGTAGATGTGAAGAATTACTCTTAACCAAATAGCTATTTAAATTTTACACGAATATGATACTATTAACTCATTTTTTAGCTTAATGGTGACAAGTGTTTAACTTTTAGACGAATTACACAACCGTTCAAATTTTATATGCGATGATTAAGATGAATATGAAATCAATGAAATAGATATATTTATGTATAAAGAATGATAGGGTCAGTTGGGATAATTGTAAACGCTTTCTCAGTGTTTTAATTTTGATACTTCCCTACCTTTTGCATCAATTGAACAATAAAATTGTGAGCATTGTAACCAACACTCTACTCCTTGTGAGTAAATGTGTGCAGAAATTTTCTTTATTATGACTCTTTCTTAGGGAATGAACTGGTGTTTACGTTTACTCCAGAGTCTCTGGGATAAATGTAAACAGGGCTTTATTTTCCGCTCATTTTGATGCTAATAGAAACCGTGGCATGCACAGTCTGCTTGGAAGCTTAAGAAGTTCTGGAGCAATTGTCCTCGATCTGCGGTCCACGGGCAGCATGTGGTCCGCCACTTTTTTCAACGTGCCATTTTCAAACAATCGTGACGCCAACACAATTGTTTCAAAACGTACGAAACTCTTTCAATGTCAAATTCATCGCTTATGAGCAGATAAGTTTTTAAAACCACCACAAGCGTATTTATGAAGCTTGTTTGCATTTACAATCGCCCCAACTAACCATATATGCGCTGATGTAAACTTTAAGATATGAGCGTTAGTCCTGGTTTCAAGCATGTGAAAAAAAAAAAAAAAAAACCACTAATTAAGTTCAAGGTTTGATGCAGCGTACCGTTTTTACAACTTTAAATAAATAAATAGTAAAACAAATCATGAATAAATAAGCACATATTTACGTCATAAGTCAGCTGTCTTAAAATTTTGAAAGAATCCTTTCTTATACCGTAGAATATTACTCGAAGAACTCCTAAAATTTATATTCATATGATATCATGTAATAAAGTTGAATTTATATGCAAAATCTAAGTGTAAAATGCCTATTGATACCACTATGGAGAAAATAATCTCTTCAACGTTTACCAAAAGATGCGTTTCATTATCAGATAAGAATACCTTATTAATTTCAAACATATGTGTAACTATTGAATATAGTTTCATAGATTTTGAACAACGATTTTAATTTTATTAGTTTTGATTGACCGTAACTTTTACCATACGGTAATTATATTCTTGCGTTACTCAAAAAATAAATATAAGCACAACTTGTACAATTTTAGTTGATTATGTTACTAATTTAAAAATATGTTTAGACTCTTTTAACCCCTTCAACGCGTTTGAAGTATGTGCATAATTACACGCAAATAACGAATTTACACAGTGCAAAAATGTTTGCCCGAAAATACATAAGAATCTTTAGTTAAACACAGGAAACTACCTAGTCTATAAGAAAGGAAATTACAGAGAATAAAAAACAGAGACTCTTTTTTTATTAGCGTGCAAAAATAAGAGAAACAATTTATAGAACTAAATTACCACAAAAATTACAACGAAAACTATTGTATAAAAAAAAGTAAGAAAGCACGATTTTACTTTTTAATCGATGCCAAAAAAATTATTATTCTTATTATTAATAATATTATCATTCAAATATTGAATGAAAATGGAAATTTTAAATTTCAGTAATCAAAAATAAAATCGTTTTCGGATATTATTTCTATAAGCTAAATTTCTAAACAGTGTAATTGCTTTTTTTTTTCCGGCGTTATTGTATTATACTTAATGCAAATTTGAATATAAAATATTGTCGTACATCAAATTCCGAAAAGCTATAATGTAGAAACTTTTGGTTGGATTGCCCGTAGATGCAAAAATGACGTATTTCTCGAAGTGATAATTGATAGAATTCAATAAAGGTTACTTATTGGGGGAAAATGGATGTTTTGTATGCTCTTAACCTTCATCTTTATTATCCAAATTTTCAATAGTTTAATTTCGGATGCTACGTTGAAGACGAAAACTGAAGCAAATGTATTCATAACCCAACAGCAATGTAAATTTTTGGGAGACATAATTTAGAGCAACCTACGCACAGAAATGAATGCATCTGTTTTTTGTGTGACTTCATCTCTGATGAATTATCATTAAAAATATTTCCAAGTAAAGTACGTAGGACAAAAGAATTTTAACCTTAAAAATTGGTTGAATTCTACTACAAAGTATCAAAAACAAAAAGGCACAAAGCTTTTATCTATTTAATCTCTAAATCTGTCAGTTAACAATCTTAAACGATATACTGCCAGTTGCATTGAAATTCTTTTCCTTGTCTCCTTCTTAGCTATGGAGCGTCGCATAATGTAACGACCTACAATATTAATCAATGTCGCACGCGGACAGTACAAGCTCCGGATATATTCTGGACCTTCTCGTGCGCTATCCTTTTAACCGCAGAAGGCGGCCCTTAATTAACATTTTTTGCTCATAAGTAGGGAATGGAACTTGACAGGAAAAGTGGAAATAGCTTTATTTTGGTATTCTAGGTGACAAGTAGTGCTTAATCGGTGTAGAAAGAATGTTGAGGAAGAAAAATGACGTTTCAGCACCTATTAGACCATTTCCTAGAGATATTATTTCGTTAAAGACGGATCCAATGATGTCTCTGAATCTCTTTCTTCACAAATCATGTTTTATTTTGCCTTTTATGATAGTTACAGTAAATATGGCATGATACTACTCGGTTCGTTTAAAAATACAGACAAAATTGTATTTTTGGTACTCACTCATTTTTGGCGATATTTACATTGCATTCTTCATAATTTATTGCCAAATTCATTATTTGGATTAACAATAATTAAATCATTCTTGGTGCTGGTTTTTAGGAGATTTCTACGATTATGAAAATCTTGAACTTTAAAAGAAAATTATGAACATATTAAACTTAAACTATGCTCATGGGTAACAATTATAAACGAAGGTTGTAGGGGATAGGAGCTTAAGATCTTCCTAGGCAGGTACGTAAAGGTTAAGCCTTCACATGGGGGGTGAAGGACCATATTTTAGATTCAGTCTGGTCCCGTTAAAGAAATAACGACATTTGCACACTAATAAGTCAACATTAACAGCGTCAGTCTCATCCCGGCTCCGATTATTAAGTAACTGCTTCAATAGCAATACACCCACCCCCTCCCCATCAATCTCTCACCAAATCAAAGAAATTTGCCTCGAAAGTAATTACAACAAGTATTAAACAAGAAAATAGGTTTTTAGTATTCGGGTTTTACTAGAAACTAGTTAAACTTCGTAATTCTGGTATTACTAGAAACTCTATATCACAGTAAAGGTTTCAGTGAAGCAAAAATGCTTCAATTTTTAAAGTGATTTTTACCGAACGAGGCAAAAAATATGTCTGCAATTTTACAGAAACTAAAAAGTTGTTCTTCGTAATTCAATTTTACAAAAACAGCAATTATCTAAGAAGAAGCACGTTTCGAGATCTTGAGTCTCCAAGGTCCTCAAATCTTATATTTCCTAGGTCCACGAGTAAGCTTACATTCAAATCCATAGACTTTAAGAAACTAGACCACGCAAGTGGGCGGAGTCGATGGCACATAAGAATTATTTGGGTGAGCAAAACAAGAAATAGGAAATCTCTATGCGAACACAGCAAAAGCTATCACACCGACAGTTCTTTCTTTCCGTAGCCGAAGCTCAAAGATCCTTTCACGTGATCCAGAGTTTCTCGGAAGAACATATATTAATTGTATGATTAACAGATGTGTTAAGAATTGAATATTTTCAATTCATGAATAGCTTCAAAATATGCAATTGAATCGCCTCAAAAAGTTCCAGTGAGCCACCTGGAATGTTAGATTGGGTCGGGGTTACAGTTTGACAAAACATTTGGACTTATGCCATTTTTGATTGCTTCACATACATTTAAAAATATTTCTGGTTATTGCTTAAGCACTTTCTGTCCACTTCTGGAGTTGTACAGTCTGTTACTTAAAATATTATTGGCAGTTTTTCGCAACATCTGCGTTATCTGCAATTGGTCCACAGAACGACCTTGGGCCTGTTGTGTGTGTGTGCGTGAATGATGCACCCCTAAATAAAGCATATCAATACTAGTAAAATCTTTTTGAACATCATATAAAGAATAATTATTCATTCACTAGCGACACCTAGATATAAACAACATTAACATGCTAAAAAAATCAATTTAAGATGCAGATACGACTTACCGAGAAGCTCTATTGGGGTTTGGGAGAACACTAAAAATAACGCAGCATGAACGTATGGAAGTGGGAATGTCACAAAAGGCAGTGTGAATTCAAATCAATTACGCAGACTAATATTTAACTATCAATGCTGTTTATTAAACAAAAAGTTCGGACATAAATATGATCATGCTAAAGTCATTATGGATCGTTAAAAACTGTTGCAAACCAGCTTTTAAAGTTAAATATTGAGGAAATTGCACATTTTTAAAAAGTATTGCATACTTCATAAGTATTTAAGGGAATCGTAAGATAATCTTTAACTCGAGAAATAAATCACTTTTCTTATGTAGTAGTGCGCGTTGCAATTTCTCTGCCGGAAAGCATGAAAACCACGGGAGAAAAACTTTAAAAAAAATTGAACAAATGGATTAAGTTTGTCATGTTTTTGAATATTTAGGCTCCGTTGCGGGATAGGAAGGTATTATCCGATTTTTAAAAAATGTTATTTAAGTATTCACCGATCGCAACTTTTCCGGCTATAGCTACTCGAAAATAGAAAAGATAAACTTGATAACAATTTCTCAAAAATCTTGTCTTTCCGCACTCTGCTCAACTACAGAATAAGATTTGTTAAGCTACGTAAAACTGAAAATTTGAGATCTGTGACTACCAATTGAAAAATTGTCATGAAATGCATTATATATTGTTGGCCTACTATTTAATTTCGGCTCTATCAAGCAGCCAATAACTCCCGGTGGTCAGTCCTCGCCACGAGGGCTCTTTTGCCGAGCGGTCTGTAGGTGCAGGAATCACCTTAAGCGTGGTCCAGACGCTACGTTTTGCACAACGTTTTGTCTGCGCAGTTCAACACGTCGCAGATAAAACGTTGCGTGTAGACTGGAAAACTGCGCAGTTTTGAGTCCGGCGCGAAGACTGCAGTTGCAGCGATAACTGAGCTAGAGAGCATAGATTTCCTTGAACTGTGCAGACAAATCGGCACATGTAGACGGTAGCACCCTTTTCCGATTCATTTTCTTTCTCAGTTTCAATTCGTCAGGCGACAATGGCTGACTGAAAGTTTCCCATGCATTTGGCGTGTCAATCCAAGGAGTATAGTGACAGGGATCAAAAGGGGGAGGTTTATGAGAGTTTAGTGGAAAAATTGATGCAACCGCAAACAGATAAACAGTTATAAACATAATTAATTCTTTGAGAAGTGTTTACCGTAAAGAATTGCAAAAGTTAATAAATCGATTCGATCTGGGGCTGGAGACAGAAGAGAAGATAGCATTTTTCCTCTGCAGTTCGACAACTGCAGAATAAAGAGTCCGCAGTTGTCGAACCACAAGAACAGGCAACAAAAAAATATTTATTTTATGCAATCATTTAACCACTTTGAACGCCGAGTACTTTCTGATCTTTTTTTTAACAAGACACCATGCCAAAATTGACCAGAGTAGTACCTCCTCCATGACGATATCACACAAAACTGAGCGAAATGTACAGATATATCTGCACCATGTGGACGCTTAAAAAATTACAACGTTTTCATTCAGTCTTAAGACTGCGCAGACAAAACGTTGTTCAAAACGTAGCGTCTGGACCCGGCTTTAGATTTTAATGTAACCGAAGAAGTAATTCAGCGTACTCACAGATGGCGCCGCTACTGCGAATATTATTATTTGTTGCTTTAAATTTACGGATGTTCTCTGTTTTTGTTTTTTTTTAGTTCGTAGCAGGGAACACCCATGCTATGAACGCCTCTGTGTATTGTGTGTATATATACATATTTGTGTGTGTGTGTCAGTAAATCAATACATGCTGATTCCCCCCCCCCTCCCCGATGTGGTCACCTTGAGCTTCGATTTTTGCATAACTGTCCATGTATGACAAAATCTTGAAAGGGTATTTGTAGGTATGAAGTTCATACCTCAACCGGTAAAGCAAATATCTCTCAATTAGGACATAGTCCCCAAGTTCTTCCGAGTGAGGCAACGTTGCAAAGGCATTAGCAGTGCCGATTTATTTAAGAGATTACCATCTTCTCGAGCAAAAAAAAAGGGAAGACTGAAAGAAAGCTCGGACTTAATTATTGACATCTGTGCAGTGAATTTCAATGAGCACACTTAATGGACTTTTCCATTTCTATTGCTTGAGCATTCTTAACTTCACAAATGGTATTTATTATGATTATGATTTCTATGTGCAAATGCAGAAAACTTAAAAAGTATTTGTCACCTTCTAGTTACTTCTTACGTGACAGCCATGTGTAAGCACGCTTCAAAAGAGACATAATTTATGCATTCACGCTGGCTAAATTTTGATTATTTCATTAATTTTAGATAGATAAATATTTCCGTAAAATAAATTGCGCAAATAACATAAGGAATACAGTCACACTATCAAAATGGGAACTTTAGGATTAAAATTCTTTCAGAACCAGCATTATCGAGTAACGTGAACAGTTAACTAAGACAATTAATTTTATTTGCTAGGTAAGCATTTTTATTGAAAAGAAAAATGAATAAATGTCGTTCGTGATGCATTATTAGGTATCCAACAAAACATGTTTTTTAAGTAACTATATTCACCGATAAGCTCATTAAAAAAACTTCTAGTTATCAAATTAAGAAATGAAATTCCATGCTAGTTAAGCATTTTAAAGAGTTATCGCAACATTACTAGCTACTTTAAAGACTATGTAACTATTTAAGTATATCACCCCAATTCCCCCCACCCACAATATTATCAACCCCACTTCCTCACCAGAATAGTATTTTGGTTCCGCCTCTGAAGTAAATAAGGTGCCTAGTAAGGTGCCCTAAATGGCACCCATTTTTTATCATCATAGATGTATTTTCAGCTCACAAGATATTAATTGCATGAACGAAATAGTAACAATAATTAAACGCATACAAATATTAGTTTTCAGCTGTAATGCATATAAATTCACATACAATTTAAAGGAATTAATTTTGAGGACATATTTATTATTTTTATGTTGATCATTATACCCTCGGTGCTTAGGTAAAAGTCATCAAGTTCAAAGCTCCACTTTTGTGATGTTGACAATTAAAACTTTCGAATTGTTGTGAAAGATAGTAAAATTCATTTCAAAAACCACTAACTCCAGCAAGACGTTTACTGATGCAACTATTAAACTGTAAAATTGGTTTCCATCTTGAAGTAACTAATTGTAAGTTTCAAATTACATGTAGTTGCCTATCATTTTATTCTGTGGACTTAATGACTCCTGCCAGAATGTCCGACTATATACAAAAATTTTACTTCGATAAATAAGAAATACCACTCTCCCCATAAAAGCTCTCGTTGAACCTCTGAAACAATTTAAGGTATTTAGTCGAACGCCTTAAATGGTAAAATACTATTATTTTGAGCGCGCGTCTTTTAATGAAGCGTGCACCTATCAAATATGACTAATTCTACTTCGGGGAGGTGCTTAGTAAGAGAAAGCTTTTTGTTGCTGCACGTTCAATGTTAAGTACAAGCTGGTAAAATCCCCCCGCTTGATTTTTCAACTGCATCCCTATTGCCAAATTAAAATTTGTCTACACCAGCTCAAGAAAAAGCTCAGCGAATTTTCTAAGCTTTGAAAAGAGCGTACCCACAAAATTTTTGATATGAAAACTACATCATTCATTCTCATTTTCTATGCTTATAATTAACAATTGTTGCTGTAACGATTAGTCTAGATTAATATATTTTTATGTTCATCTTCACAGCGATTACTAAAGTTATTAGACAGAAAATCGGGATTTTGTTATGTGCATTGATATACACTTGTTGTATACAAAGAAGATCAGAGCGTCTATTCTATTAAGATCTCAGTACTTTACATAGAATAAAAAGGCTATAGAAAAGTAATTGCTTACCACTAGAGACTTGCATTTATTTAAACAACCAGTGCTATGAATAAGGTGCGTTTCATTATTGAACAGTTATATATAAACGTTATATTATTCAGAATTACTGAGCTGATTTAACCCAGGTAGTCTACGGTCGTATTATAGGTGTAGGACAAAGCTAAGGTGCACATTGCACGTGGTACAGAAAATTCTTTCATCAGAAGCACGAAAATGTCCGGCTATTTCTGGATAAAGTTAATCAAAATAGCAGGATGATGAAAGTGTTCTAACAATTAAAGGCGGAACCAAAGATTCATGGGGAAATAAAAATTATTAAACTCCATGTTTCATAAAAGAGTCATTCTGAAAGAGAAATTTGGTCATACATTCTTAGATATCGACAATGTATTACATATGT
This sequence comes from Octonoba sinensis, assembly GCA_038502835.1. Lineage (NCBI taxonomy): Eukaryota > Metazoa > Arthropoda > Arachnida > Araneae > Uloboridae > Octonoba > Octonoba sinensis. The sequence goes on from CM076598.1 coordinate 149,286,330, forward strand.
AAAATTATTTTTTCTGAAAAAATCAGTACACAGTATGAAATCTATAATAACCATTTCGGCTTATTTTTAAAAAATTATTTACTAGGAAGCAATTTATGCTTGAGCGTTGCTCATGGGAAGGTAATTTATATTTCTAGTTCGCTACAGTTACGTCATATATGTGTTTTATTTGTTTAATAGGAATATATACATTTTTTTCTTACGCACACAAAGTAATTTCACACGGAACTGTATTTAGTAGGTTTTTAATTGTAATCTTCAATCTGGGCTTTTGTTAAAAATATTGAATGAAAAAGATTGTTAATAATGAAAAAATTGAATTATTTTTACTTAATTAAATTCAACTGTATTCACTTTGCATTTTTTTTTTAAATTTCATAAAAAATCCTTTGGATGCTGCCTAAGATAATCTATTAAATAAAGTTTTGGCAAACATCACAGTCATTTATTGAAGAAATAGCTATTTATCATCGCTGTTGGAAAGAGATGAATTTTCTGTAAATTTATCAGATGATTATCAGGGATATCACACTATTAGAGGAGCAGCTGCATTATCCATTTCTTACACACCAGAAGAGATTTTTAATATCCCAGTAACCAGGCTGAAATTTGACAGGCCTTTTTTTTTTTTTTTTGCACTGCGATTCACAAGTTGAAATAATTATACAATCGACATTCCCCCTGCGTTGTGTTGCTGATAAGCGGAAGCAGAAAACACGCTTTTTGCATGTCCTCCCCAATTATCCGCGAATTTCAACGTGTCTCACCTAATCGCTGCAGATTCGTTCCATCGAGCATCAGAAGATTCATTTTGCGAGGTAGCTTGCTGCCTTTAATACTTCCTTTAATGTCTGGGTGTTCGACATAAATGTATTCGGGAAAGGTTTAATTTAGAGAAAATAGGGTTTATTACATATTCGTTACTTCCCCATCTGTCAGTTTTAAATGAAGAAAAATAGTGCATGATATTTTATCCGTCGGTTTCCAAATGTTGATAAAAAAAGATTGATTACGCGACATAGACTCATGGACTAAAATTATTGCACTATTGTCCCGCGTATATTTACCATTTATTCTCAATTCAAAACCTTTACATCGGTAATAAAAGAAAGATGGAGAGAAGGTTAAAAAAAACTTTTTAGATCAATTTTTTTTTGTTGCAAATCATCTAATTGTTTCAGAATTATTTGGGCATTATAAAGTTCATGAAATTACAACTGTTACTCTGTTTCGCTATATTGTTAAAAAGGCAAGCCACAGTTATCGCTATTTTCTGAAATATCTCACTCATAGTTGATCTGTTTTGCTCATTCAAAACACATGATTGAAAGAGCTCCTCCATTGGGGGGGGGGGGGGATATATAACTACGCTGTGGTGTAGTCGATGTGTGGACGCAGTTGGATGGCGTCACAATACTTTTTTTTTTTTTCACGAGCGTCCCTCACTCTTCAAAATTTTAACATATGCATTCTCCACTTTTTGATTTCAACAACTTATGATCGTATCTGTAAGGGTACCCCCCCCCCCCCCCTTTTTTTTCCCAGGGCTACACCACTGGAATTATGTCAACTTTGTCTCTAACTTGTATTTGATTTTGCCGTATAGACTTCTCTGTAGAAAGAGAGTATACTAGTGATGGAGCGCATTATAGAATGATTTCGAAGTGAATGAACCTTTTCTTGATTGATAGAATCGACTGTAGAGCTTTTTAGCATCGAATATTTGTGCCCGTTACTAGGCTGAAATGTTGGTTCCAAGTTCCAAAAACTATGTAAAGCCACTTGTCGTCGCGCGTCTGAGAAAACTTATACTTACATTTCAGACCGATGCTTCATTGATGTGCTAGTGAGTATTTTAGTCTATAATACGTTAAAAATAATTAGTTCATTTTGCTGGATTTATTCAAGATTTAGTAGCAATAAACAAACAATTTTATTTCAAATTTATGCTCAAATATTTACGTTCTGCTTGGTTAAGAGTTTTTTACTGAAACTGGCTGTGATTGTTCATGACAAAAAATTGAAAGCAAATGTAACTGTTATCTTCATTTAACATGAAGAATACATTATTCATTTGACTTATGGTTCTTAATAGCACATAAATTTTAGCTTCCATATGTAAAATAAACTTTAGTTAGGAACAACAGTTTTGCAATCACTCAAGTTCAAAATTTTCTTATAATTTTACGAATTAGATGGTTTTATGCCTTTATGTGTTTTGAAATTGAGTCAATTTTTTTTTTTTCCTTGTAAGGGAGTTAAGCTAAATTTTTTAAATGTGCGCATATTTCTAGGAAGTACGGCAACACTTGTTAAATGTTCTTCGTATTGATGTCTGTTTTATTTCATGAAACCGTGAAACAATCGGAATTTTCCCTGTAAGACAGTGTTGTACTGACACAAGGGAGAAAATTCTACGCTGAAAAGCGATAAATAGCATGTTCATCCATACAAAAATCTGCATTTTCTTAAAAATATCACTTAACAACCCATTCATCCTCTAAGTTCTTCCCACAGATTTTCACAGTCGTCACTCCACTTTTATGGATAGGCTGGGCATGAAAGGTCAGGCATCATTTTCTCGGACTTCTTTTTAGCTATGCTGTGACCCCTAAATGTCCTTGTGAAACCACAATCGTTTTCGGCGTGTAAAATCAGACTATGTCTACTCTGATATGGAATCGCAAATCTATTTTTGTATGCGTCTCCAATTCGAGCCAAATCCGCGACAACACATATGAAGCTAAGTCCGTTCATCAGCCCTAGCCACCATGTAATCTCCCGCATGATAATGAACCATAATTACACGGAGCTTAATTAGCCAACCTCTCCTCGGGACCCACAGACAGATGGGATAGACACTAGCGTCCAGGAATCGCGATAATCTAGACAAAAAGGAAGGAAGGAAAGATGAAGAAACAAATAGTCGAAAAAAAGTTTGATTCCTTTCTGCTGGTGGCTGATTGCAAGCCCGGGAGGGACGTACGAAATGGATTGCTTGTAATTTAATTAGCCTTTTATAATAGCAGGTGGAACTAGAATTAAAGATGGATCTAGTTGCATTGGCATTTCGCTCTACAGTCCGTCTGGGATTCAGCTGCGAGCTGTTTTCAGTATGTGTTTCTGTTTATATGGATGGAACGTTTGGCTCCCATTAGCGCGGTTGTTCGTTAATTGGTGGCCACGACCGATGTAGGGTTAAGCATTACTGTGAGAATGCTAAAGAGGAGAAATTTTAGTTTTTAATTTGAATGCGTTCTGCTTTTGAGAAAGGATGTGTGGTGTGTGCGGATGAGTATAACATTTATTTCTTTTAAACAATATACACATATTTCATTCAAATAAAATTTTAAAAAGAAATTGTCAAAACGCTAACTTGACAAATTCCGGGATAGGGTGGGGAATAAGGGACACACATAGATTCTTCGACACGCCTCGACAATATTTTTAATAAGAAATTTCTCACAACTTTTCCATAAATTAAATATTTTTTGAACTTTTCGACATGCTTGAATCGAAATTTACGATTTAAGATAAAATCATATTGCATTATTTCACTGCTGTGTGTGTGCAAATACAAAATACATAAAATCTGATCCTCTTTTCCAAATATTGAAAATGAAGTAAAAATATTACTACAACCAATTTTTCAAAAGATTTCCCTCCTGGAAATTTCTGAAGATGTATGATGCATATTCAGAAGATGCAGATGCATGTTCTGGAGGTGCAGATGCATGTTCTAGAGATGCAGATGCATGTTCTGGAGATGCAGATGGATGTTCTGAAGACGCAAATCCATGCCCTGTTTTTCCCCCTGAGCTCCGCCTTCTCTAATGTCGGCGCCTAGATTTTTAATATTGGCTTGCGTGAATTCCTGAGTTTCATTTTCATTGAAATACAAGTTATGATTAGAATCAAACACAAATGCTAAATATACAATTCTAAGCGAATACAAAGGGCATATATGTTTTTAGTTATAATTACAGCTATACGCACACTTGCCGAAACTGACACAGACACGCGCCCACAAATCCAGGTTTGCGGAGTAGATTGGGAGAAGGACCGACTACAATTCCAACTCCTGGAATTTTTGAAACTCCGACTCTGACTCCTGGATCTTTACAACTTCGACTCCTTTTCTCCACCAGACCCCAACTTCTTAGCCGTAGCCTTAGGTTAACTTCGACTACTGACTCGGACTCCTTTACAAATGTATATGAGGGATGTAACGAGTGTTTGACATTTTTTAAAGAGACTCCGACTCCACGACTCCGCCTCTGATTCTACAATCCTGCACAAATCACAAGTCAGAGAACCACTTTCAGTGTGAATGAGGTATAATTGGAATTGTATGGAGCAGATAAATATTAAAAACAGCTTATCATTATTTTCAACATTTTAACTATATTACTTTTGCTATCTACTCATTTAATATTAACCTGTTGCCTAAAATGTAAAAAATAAATTAAAGACTTGTTTTTTCTATTTCAATGAACTACTATGCGCATTTTTAATCCGTTTTAAACTAAAATTGAACCTATTAAAAAGAAAAGAAAAGAAAGAGGCGCGAGCGCACTCACGCATTAGAGAAAACATTACGGGTGCAAAAATTTTCCAGTTTGAAACGCTTTATCACATCCAGTGATTCTAATATTGAAATTACTCTAACAGAAAGACTTAATAGAATATCAGTCCTTACAATGACATTTTTAACGATTATTTTACTACAGTTGCCCTACATTCGTTTTAAAAGGAAAAAGTACTTAATCACTTCTCACCGTAATTTTTAAAGAAACAATTGGAAATCACAAAGAAATTTGATGATGATGATGATTTCACATGCCGAACATTAGCGCTTAATAAAGAAATTTGAAAAACAGAAGTAATTTTCCAGCTTAAATTATTCTTCCACTCATACATTAATACGGTGATTTATGTGACAAGAGCAGGTACTCAATCAGAGCTTTTCTTACAGATTAAAAAAAATGTCCAAAATGGAAATATCCTCATTGCTTTCTACCTAAATAGATGGACAGCCTCAGCCACGTGTAGCTTGACCTTTAATAAGAGCAAGGGGCTGCATGCTACGCTAAAGCAGAGCTCTAATTAATCGCGTGCTGTATGAAGCACTCAATTATTAGCCGACTGATGCACAGGACATTTTCATTTAGCCTTCGGGCAGAGCGTTTTGATTAAAACACGGGGGGTCGATAGCATTATCAAATTAATTAGTTTTTCGCTGGGGTTTGCCAAATAGTTATTAAAGGTAATGGCCCTGACAGGCTCCCGTGAGATTTCCCGCCGCCGAAATTCAGTTCGGGGTCTGGGTTGTGCCTGAGTTGCAGCTGTTGTGGAAGCTGGTCTACTCTAGGGGAGACCACAAAGTTAATTCATTATGACAATAAGCGTCCATTACTTTTTTGCGCTTTTGTTCGTCGTGGTTGGTGTGTTGCGGTCACTTTTTTCCCCATTAAAGGTAATAGTGCTCTTCAATTAGATCTCCAGGGGTATACCATGTAAAATCAAGCTATCTTTTTGCCGTTAGATTCTGACTGTCACTGAGAAACGAAAAATGCTTTACAGGAAACTGAATTAACCACATTAATCTTTCTTTTTTGACTACATGCACGTATATATATATATACTATATGCTTATGAAAGAATTTAAATATGTCTATAAGAGAAACCATTTGTTTTCTGTTTAATTTAATGCTAAAATTTCCAGATATGAACTGCTTAAGAGTAAATTATTCGTATGTAAATTTTTCTGTGGTTATATTTCTAGGTAAGAGAATGCACTTATTTTATCAACAATTAAAAAAAAAAAATGAACTAGATGCTTTTAAAATTTTTCACATTTTTACCAACATTCTATTATCAAGCATCTTATATTAGCGTATAGTATCATCATGTTTATTATAAACAAAACAATAAACGTAATGATAACCCCAACATACACCTGATCAACTTTAAATTTGACGTAGTTCAGCAATGTAGAAACTTAAGTTTGAGCAGGTGCATTGTCATCGAATAATATACACATAGAAAAGTCTTCTACAGCTCAATTAATAATTACAAAGTTAAACAGTTTTCTGAATTTAGTCTGTAAGTGGATGCTTCAGAAACATCCACATATTTCTTTCAATATCACGTTATTCAATTGAAATTTCCACACGGATTATTTCTTTAATATTCGAAAGGATTACGATTGAATCAGGTTTTAGCATTTTCCCCTCGGTTTTCAATTAATAACAAAAGTTCCAACATGATTAATTTTCTTATTGCCCTAATTGAGGATTAGAAATCATCTCGGATTACCTAGGAGTTAACTTTTGGTTTCGTTGATGTGGTCTTTTGGGGGGGGGGGGAGGGAGGCAGAGTTGGTAAGTTATGCGTTTAATAGAGGATGTCAACTTTATTGGAATGTTAGAAATCTGATAACATTGCCAATTAGTTTCATTATATATATACATATATATATATATATATATATATATGATATTTGTTTCTTATATTTCAGTCGATATGCGCGCCTACAGTAAATACTGAGATTTTTCAACAAAGCTTTATTAATTTGTTACTGAATCATCATCAAAATAAATGGTAATGGTATATGTAAATAAAATAAAGTAAAGCGAAGAAAATAAAAGAACAAACAAACAATGAGACAATCGGCAGTTTTGAGGAAATTTTAAGTGCCTACTCAAGTTTACTTTTTTTATTTATTTACTTAGTTATTTTATTTTATTGTACTTTATTTATTTATTTTTTGAGGGGGGGGGGAGAAAGGAGAGAAGTCCAGTTAAGAAGAAGCTAAAAACTTGTTTACAACGTCAAGGGCGTAATTGTGGTTTTTTTACGTTTATCTTTTTTAGAACCCATAATATTCATAAGACAGAACGTTGCTCTTACAATATAGGAAATGCAGTATTGGATCCTTATATACTTTTCTAAATTCTTATTCATTCATCCACTTTTCAAATCTTGCCTCAATTTTGCTTCAGAGAAATTATGCTCTTCTGATAAATTTAAGTTGAATATCGTGATGCGCAGATGAATATGAGGTTTTTTCGAAAGCGTCATCTTACCGACTGAATATAGAAAGCAGCTGTTTAACTTCACATAGATTTATCCAGGTAGAGGACACTTATGAAATATATTGCACTGGAAAATCGTCTTCAAAAATGCAACAGCGAAATCAGTGTTCGGAGAAATATTTTTCCGTCTTCTGGGTCATGGTACAACTATGATTTTGGTACCACAGACTTATCCAGAGCAAGAAATAGCCTTTGAAAAAGGTAAGACATCAGTCATTAAAATCATGATTGAATCATGACTTATAAAACCAAAAATATTTTCTGTACCGACGTGGGAAGCGTTAGTTTTTATAAAATTATCTGATTGCAGAAGATGCTATAACAATGGATCGGCCAATTTCCATTACTCCTGCAAACACAAACAAAAGTTTATGTTTATAATCACATTGGGAAGATTCGATTTTAAATAAAATGTTTCTGATTTATGCATGCTTTGTTTAAATTAAATCATACTTCTTAAAAAACATAAGATTGAACTCTTTTTCCTCCACCTATATTTTAAGAAATGTTTTAAAATGAAACAAGAATATTTAATACAAATCTCAAATTAAATGCTGTTATTAAAGGGGTTATATCAAGAAAAGAAATAAACTGCTAGCAATTTCAATTTTTTTTTTCTTCTTGAAGTCGAGTTTAATTTTGATCCTTTATTGAAAATTCTTTAAAGTGGCTTACCTACCTATCATGTTTGCGTGGGTGGGTAATTGCATTTTCAGCAAAACGCTACTGAATTAAACCAAAATTTTGAGCAATTTAAGAATTGAAGCTAAACCAGGTAACGCTCTTGGTAATGACAAAATCGTTACGAATTATTAAAAATACTTATAAAATTCACTAAGTAGTCGAAAATAAATTAAAAAAAGAATTACATATTTAGAATTGTTTGCAAAATTAGTAATTTAAAAAACGATTAGATGGTTTACTGCTGTCGATCAGGAAAATTTTATGAAGAGTAAATAGGGCTCCAAAGTGCTACTTGGAATTTCTATTTTTTCTGCCTTAATATCTGTGGATAAATCCTCTTGGGTGGTCCCCTCTCTTTGGATACGTACAGGCTCTAAATTGTATTTGGATTTGGTGTGTTGAGATTTTTAAGTAACAGTTCAACTCGTGAATGAGGAAAATTATTTCCAGCATTTAGCGAGCGGAATTGAATGAAATCTCAGCAGTGATCAACAGATTTTGAAGCGGATGCGAAAAGTGTGCATGCGGAGTGAATTGAGAAAATTAAAAATTGCTCAAGGACGGTGAACTTGAAAATGTACCAAGCCAACTTTAATTGATGTTTTGAGATGCATTCGCATTGTCATGCTAGTCCGCGTCCTTGAATCCTTTTTTTTAAATTTTGTTAATCTAAATACGTCAAAGCATCAAACATATAATAATCCTAGCTGGAAATTTTTGAAAACGTTATGCCAGTTTGGGGATAATTAGTTTTTCTCTTCTTCCAAGTTTATTAATCAACAGATTATTGAGTTTCGTCAAAACGTCGTTCAATTTTCAAAGTCAGCAAATCCATCTCGAAACTTGAATGAATATATTTCAAGATTATGTGATGCTATCGATGAGGCTTTTGCATTTCTGCGTCAAGATTAACGTGAGTTTTGTAATATGATTCTACCGAGGAGTCTGTATCATTAATGCCTATTAAAAAAATGAAAAACAAGTAATGATGAAAAAATTAATTATTTATTAAAATTAATTTATTAAAAATTAATTAATTATTTTCTTTATTCCTTGTTTTAATGTGCCAAGAGTACCGTCGAATTTTCAGGTATGTTCCTGCTGACTTCGGTATTTCAATAATGCCCATTAATAATTAAAAGCAAGTAATAACGCACAAAATTATCGAATTCCTTATTCATATTTCAACGCATTAATACTATTGTCAAGCTTCGTGGGAACCTTTTGATGAATGTTTCGTTAATTTTCGTCAAATAGTTAATATACAAGTGGCAATGCTATAAAAATGATTATGATCCTACTCTTAAGGCTGCCTTAGTTTTCAGTAACTAAAACCAATTCTTTAAATATAAAGTCGGAATTAAATGTAAAGCTCGTTTCTATAATTCTTAGTTTTATATTCGTCTTTTAATATTGCTCATTTTTAACGAATCTAGAATATTTTCAAATGTCAGTAGTTGCAAGCTTTCCAGAATGTCTATTTCCTAGAGCTTAAATCTGCGCAATTTGTAACTTAAAAGTAAAAAGTAATCTATACAAATAAATGTACCTTTATAATATTAAAATTACGAAATAATTACTATTATTCATCTACTAATGCTCTTTTACAAGATCCATATTGTTCGCGACTTATTGCATGAAAGTACTAAAGGGTTTAAAACTTTCTTCCTATTCATTTAGCTTCCATTAACACGGCACTAATAAGTGTGAAGTCTACTTTATTTTTCTCCTAAGGCGAATTTATTAAAACTTAAACTTGTTTAACGTTTTGTTACATTAGCAATGAGCTGTCTATTTTGAAAGAGCAGCAAATCCATTTTTGAAAATAATAAAGGTAATGCTAGTTAAAGATATAACTAATTTTGATTTTTTTATCTGTAAACAATTTATCGTCAAAAAAATAATACTAATTCAGAATCCTAATATTTGAAGGTTGAAGTTTTAGCCCTAAACAGTATTGCAAATATATTGGAATGTAAACATTTAAATCTCTTGCAATAACAAAAATAGACTTGCTCCACAATCAAAATAAACGACTCAAATATTAAACGGTTAAAGCACTTCTTCTATTCTTTTCAACGTCCACTGACACGAAAGTAATCATTGAAATATACGCATGACATTGTTGTTTCACTAAGAAAAACAATTACATCATTCGAAATTTCAACGGCAAACATGATTGAAACATACCCAAGACATTGTAGTTTTATTTTTAAAAACAAACTGCATTATTCTAAACTTTGTCGACAAAAATCATTTTTAAATAAATTGTGGTTTTATTAAGAAAATAACTGCACATTATTCGAAACGTATATAAATGGAGCTTTGAAATGATCAAAAACTCTAATCGGTCATTTTTTACAATGGTTATCAAGTAATTGCGAATATTACTCTACTAGTGCATGTATACAAAAACTCATTAAGATTGTTCGGAACTGCAACATTGAAATATAAAGAGTATAAATCTGATTAATAATTTTATTTTTTTTTCATTTCATCCCCATCAACACAGCACTAATGAAAGTAATCGCCATATAGAAGGAAGTTATTTTCATTCTGATTATTCACCAAATGAATGCGGTCTATTTTTAGGACTCATATTGTTATTTTACATGATGTTTCTTAAATAAATGTACTTTAAAATGTTTGTATGATACTGTGTAGTATCTGGAATAAAAACAATACTTTTAATTGCATGTGTGATTAAGATATTAAATGCAATACGTAGGGGATACGTACTCGCTTATGGTGCCCTGCTACGGTATATTATCTCTTGCTGATAATTTACAGACTCTCTGTTTTTTACTCTGTGTAATTTCCTCTTTTTAAGACTTTGAAGTTTCCTGCTTTTAGTTCTCTGTAATTTTACGTCACACTCCGGATAAATGATTTCTAGGAGATTCTTACGTATTTTCGGGCAAACATTTGTTGTAGTGAGGGTTTTGAGACGGGGAAATGTGTGTATGTCATAATTTGATGTTAGTACATACGAGAAAGAGACTCGTATAGTTCTAGACGGAACTTCTTATTTTGCTGAACATATTGTAATATATAAACGGTGATGCATAAAACGGCGAAGAGAAAGCCTTACTGTATTTTTATGAAAATAGTTTCTATTCTAGTCTTATTGTTTTATGTTAGTACATATGAGGCACTAAGAAGACAAGGGCTTTGTAAGTAACAAAATTGAAAATTAGGAATTGGTTAGCCGAAATGATGTGAGGAACATACATCTATTTTGTGGCAATAGATGGTAGTTTTAGTTTCAACAAATGCTGCTCTTCAGCGTGTTTTAGGAAGCAAATTTCGGGAAGGCTTCCATATAACTCAAATTTTGCACATGTTTTTCTTATCTTTCATTTGTCACTTGCATCATTTGCATATTAGTGCAAAAAAAATTCACATTAGCGCACAAACAAAATGTGTTTATATATATATATATATTATATATATATATATATATATATATGTATGTATAAAATGCCGCATTTTTAACGATTTGTAAAATATTAGACAGTTAGAAATATTTTTAAAATTTGAGCCGATTCGTTTATTTATTTATTTATTAATTTATATTTAAAGCAGACTGTTAGTTTTATAAAAATGTAAATACTGCAATGCACCAAATTGTTGCAGTAAATATTGTATTGTAATTATGCTTTACTGCATGCCCGACAACACAAGAAAGGATACTCATGTCAAAGAAGTAAAAACTATTCTGTTACGATTTCGGGTGAAAAAAAATCAGTTTTAATTTTTTAAAGGCGACTAATTCTAGTCTCATCTGAAAGCTTGGAAAATTACTGAATGCTAAATCTTTCTGCTGGTGTGAGGGCAAAAAATATATAAATAAATAAATAATGATAATAATAAAAATAATAATAGTAATAATAATAATTGCTTTCTAGTAAAAATCACAATACTGTACTGATATGAAATGAAGTAAATTAAAAATTCCTATTCGTGTATTCACCGAGCAGTGGATTGATAAAAGTTAAAACTATTGATAACTATTTTAACTTAGATTTCAAATAAATAAAATTTTTATGTTGGATTTGTACTCGTAACTGCAGCATAGGATTTCGACCACAAATTGGTTGATTAAGATTTTGATTACAACAAAATTTAAAATTTTTGATTAGAACTACGATTACAGCGATATTATATTTAGATTAGGATTATGATTACAGAAAAATATAATCGATTACGATTACGTAGTCGTGCCGACAATTATGGTCCTTAGTAGCCTCACCACCACATGTTTACACTATCCCCTCGGGATCAATTACTTCATTTCGCGTAACTCTGGTAAACTGCAAAGCTGTAAAAAAATGTCGAGAAACTTGGAATAAAAAAGAACAAAATAATTCACGTTGTCCACAGTAGACTCCTTGTCCTCTAAGGATGTGAATTAAAATTTATAACTCTTTTTTTTTTTTTTTTTCTAGTAGCTAAACAAGGTTTTGTTACAATTGCGTGCAACGTATATGAATGATTTTCACTATGAAATTTGGAAGGACAATTTGTAACTCCACGTCCTATGATCTTCGTTTAGAATAATTTAACTCAGACGACAAAAAATAAGAATGATCGTTTGCAAAAGGAAACCACCCTTTTGAGAATTGAATCACAAGAGTACTTATCGCTAACAAAATAATTGTGAGTCTTAATGCAAATCACACAAATCAAAATAACAAATTTGTTCGCCACTTTCGACTTCGCTTTCACATTCATTTTCATACCTCTCAACGAGACAGGTTCATCTGAAAGCCTCTAGCTAAGTTTATTAAAACTAACTAAACATCTGTAATTACATAAGAGGGAATTAAAACAAAAATCGGCTCCCCCGTGTGTCTAGAGTCGACATCATAATACCCTCTTCTATAATAGCGAATCTAAGAAAATCTTTTCAATCCCCGATGTCTGTAATTTTCTCTAGATTAATTACGATTTCATTACGTACGACTTAGAAGTTCTCGGAGAAAATGATGTGTTGCACACACAGATGAGAAATGACTCCTTTAGCCTATGACATTTCTTGCTTTGGCTTAAGATTTTGCTCCAGGGTTCACTACCTTCTGTTTATCACTTAGCCAGTTCACTTGCCTCCTGACTACACTAAGAAAAACAGTTCAATTTTGTGCCATAAATATGGTGAGACCTGAACAGCTGTTGGGGATTGAACCAGAATTATGGTTCAAGCAGAATATCGAAATCTAAAGTTAAGCCTTTAACCATAATTTTGGTTCAACCTTGAACATGGCACCCTTTCGGAAATATTTTAACAAGCTGTGACTTGAATGATTTATTTTTCAGAAGATTAAAAGGTAAATAAACTTTAATGTATATATAATTTTTATTACATATATTTCTTCTTTTCAATAAGTTTATAAGTCTTAATACGCACAAAATATGTATTGAAGCATATTTTAAAAAATTTATTATCATATAGCGATCTTGTCACCTTTAACGTTAAATTGACTAATTAACTTTGTTGAAAATTTTCAACCCTGTGAACATTTATTTAATTTGCTTCAATATTTAATTGTTTCAAACCTGCTTTATCATCACCCCCCCCCCCTTTGGCTCTACTTATCTACATTTAAAGTTGTAGCGTTGACTTGTTCACATTTCAAAAATTGCATCTTTTCTCGGGATTACTGTAAATCATATTTTTTCATTTTAATTACCAAAACTACTTTTCTAAGCTGTTAACTTTCCAGCTTTACCTCTTTATTTTACTTTTAATAGCCGGCTGCTTTGTCTTTGAAATTGATTAAGCTTATTTATCGTTGATAATATTCTTTGACACATTATATTATATGTACATACATACTGTTTCTTACCCGTTTTGGTATTACAATCCCAACTTTCTCATCCCTAGCTAATACTAAAAAATAGCTGGAAGTTTATATATCAGTAGTTTTCAACATGGGGGCGATTTGGATCTTCAAAGGGGCAAGAAATTCGTTGGGGGCCATATGGGGCGAAGATTATTCAAGAGAAAAATAATAAAATTATTAATTTAAAAACCAGTAAAAATCGAAATTGAAAACGTATACGAATCCATCGTTCAGAGTTCAGACAATAACCACAAATGATAGAAAAACAAAACACTATGCTTTGGGAAAAACCACTTAAGTAAAAAACAACTTAATTCAACTTATGTTTTTTTTTCTCAAATTTATTATTTTCTTAAATGATATGTGTGATTTTTTCATTTCACTGCTAAACAGTCAAAAGTGGTTTGTGACTTATCGTTTTTCTCAAAGGGGGATATCATTGAGTAGGAACTTATGCATAAAAAAACAAAAAATGCCAATTTTTGACTTATGTGCTTTTTCCCAAACGCTAGTGAAATTGAAGTTCAGAATGTCCTCCTCATAGCTCTCGCCCGTGCTTACAATTTGCACTCACGGAAAATCCCGGAGGCAGCTCAGTTCTTCTACCCCTCCTTCTCCATAGTGACAAAGTGAATAAACCCCTTAGTTATTTTCAAGACCTCAAAACTAAAGCTGATAAACTGACTAATAAGATTGAATTATTTGAAAGACGAACGACAAAGGTTTGCTTCTTATGAAGCGTCTTTACACTCTCAGAAATAGAGCTCTCATTTTTGACGAATCTTCAATCGTCGAGAAAATTTCGTCACTTATAACGATTCTTTCCTCGCGCGATCACTTGACTTAAAAAAGTTACTACACAAATTTCGCCAACTGGACGAAAGGTTTACTCGGAGCATTTTTCACGAAGCCTTTTCACGGTATTCAAATGATTTTATTTTTTATAAGTTACCCTGCATACTTGGGTATGCAGCAATAAAAATTCAAAATTACCTTTCGTGCATGCGCAGTAAAAAAACATTTCCTTTAAACGTCCACCATTTATCAAATGTTCAATATTATTATTTCAAACGTCAAATACGAAGAAAGTTTCGTGAGATTTGAGCATGCGTTTCTGAGAATATATTGACTGCTAAATTTGGTAAACCTCACACAACTGCCAAAACTTTTGTTTTACCGGCTACGAAAAAAGTAATTTAAGCATGCTAGGCGATGGCTCCAGTACAAGATTTAACTGAAATCCACCAAGCATACGGCAGCCATCGAAAAGGTAAAAATAAACAATTTATTTTTCAATCTCCCCCCCCCCCCCACTCCAAGTTTTAATTATCAATGTTTTAATTGTTTCATATTCCAATTTAAAAAAGAATATTAATTAATAAAAAATACACTATTGTTTTTGAAAAGAGCTTCAATTGTCTTAGGTCATTGTTTCCCTTCAAATATCAGGTATTTTTGAGGTCTTTTCAAGGGAAAAAAAGGACGGGTGAGAGGAGTAGGAGTGATAGTTGTCAGTTAACATCTTGAAGGGGGCGTTGGGACAAAATCGGTTAACCACTGGTTTAGATTATGCTTAAAATAAAATATGTAAAAAAAAAATCATGCTGGCTGTCCCTTTTCCCGTCTTTAAAGAGGGGGGAAAAGATGCATGTCACACACAAACATAATAGACACATTAGTCACACTCAAAAACTCTCAGAAAAGCATGCTCAAATCTCAGGAAACTTTCGTCGTATTTGACAAAATGGCTTCGTGTAAAATGCTCCGAGTAAACCTTTCGTCAAATTGACGAAATTTGTGTAGTAACTTTTTTAAGTCGTGCGAGGAAAGAATCGCTGTAAATAACGAAGTTTTCTTGATGATTGAAGACTCGTCAAAAGTGAGAGTTATATTTCTGAGAGTGAACTTTCGAAAAGAATCCGGGGGGAGGGATCATGCTACAAGGAACTTTGGCATTTGAACCATTGAGAAACTATCGAAATGCATAGAATTTTTCGAATGGGCTGTTAATACAATAAGAATAAATACAACAAAGGGATTTTTAAGCAGAGGTATAATGATTATATCATTGAAAATGAAATATGTTTACTCGATTAAATGTCATTGGAATTTTTTTGGCACAAACTTGCATACACTATATTGCCATAAATTAACGTCCATTTAGCTTTTAGTTGTTTTGTCGAATATCAAGAAAAATACTTGATTTATTTTGAAATCTCAGAGGTCTAAAACGGTTCATATGCTTCAACCGAAACTTTGTTCCGATAGGACCAGCAACAAATGGAAGAAAATGGAATATATTTGTGATAATCGTGTAGAAGTAAGGCATAATATTCGTTTAACTGTAATACGCTCAATCCAGGAAAAAGTGGACATTTGTTTAAGGGGAAAAATCCTTAAAAGTTACAACAAATTGATGTTTCATTCTTAAAAGCCTATAATTCAGTATTTTGTAAAAAATAATCAAAATTTCATCAATAACATTCTCAGTTTAGTTAATGAAATGATAACATGTACAAAAGAAAAGTTCATCTAAAATTCTTTCACGTTTCCTGTCTTGTATAAAGCAAAAGATTTGTTTTACACTGCTCAATCTTCATATACATAAAAGGGAAAGTATAATGAAAAGAACGTATCATATAGAGGACATTTACTGTTTTTCATTAGTAAAAAAAACTTAAATTTAATTATGATAAATTATTATGCGACCAAAAGGGGATACTTATATATTTCACAAGAAAACGACACAACTATTTGTAATGAAACATAACTGCATAAAGAATGTTTTTTATATATTGTATATCTTTAAAATATAGTAATTTTACGATACGGGTGTGACACGTTCTTGTTGCAGCGTATCGTTTATACAATATCTCATCCGCAGCGCAATGAGTTGAGATTTAAGTGGCTTACTGAGCTCATTCACAGTTAACACTGTGTTATAGCTGTTAATAGTATCTCTAATAATGTACACCAGTCATTTTTAATAGTTTCAGATAATCTGAATCATAGAAAACATGCAAATAGCAATGGATATTCTCACTAAGAATCTTAAAGATAAGTTCAAATGTAAAATACTGCCTATATTTTTAAACGGATGACCAGTGCAATGTAAAACTAAGCATAAAATCTTTTTCCGGAACACACTTCCTGATGTACTATGGCATTCAGGCAATGTGGTCCTACTTCGCCACCTCACACGGAAAAGGAGTAGGCGGAGATGTAAAGAAACTTGTTTTTGCAGTTGTTCTTGAGAAAATCAGCAGTAGTGGAAACAGCTTCAGCGTTTGTAAAATGGGCGAAAGATATAGTGAAAATGGTAAAGGGCCTTCTATGTTCATGAAAGGGAAGACTCGGTGAACGATGGACAAAAGTAAAAGCTGTCTAAAAAATCCAGAGCATGCTCTATATGCTCTATCTATGGCGAACCTTTTTGAAACGCGGGTCAAATTTTGTTCATATTTGTACTAGCTCGTGGGTCACTAATGCCCATTTGCACCAAAGTTAAGTTCAAAAACTTTTAACTGAATGTTTTTAAAACTAAATATCTTTAAAATTCAATTGGCGTAACTGGCAAAAATGGGCGTGGTGTGACGATTAAAACAGTTTTAATGAGGTTAAAAACTGTTAAGTGTTTGGTGCAAGTGGCAATTAGTGTTTGAATGAACAAGGAGTAAAGAAAATTACATTAAATATATATTATGAAATAATAGTTATTACAATACATATACATATATATGTATAACAAAATTGATGATAAGGCATTTAAGGAGAAATCTTTTGCTGTTTATTTTCAGATAGTTTTTTAATAGCTGAAAATAAACGCGAATATGTGGACCCAAAGATCGTTAAAAGAGCCTTAACTAGTTTTGTATTGATATAAAATTATTTGGTAAAGAATCTCATACGTTTAATATAATATTTTCAATTCACTGTGGGATCAATATTATCTGTACTATTTTCAGTTTTCTTTCTACGTCCGAAACCAAGTCTTCAAATTTTGTTTTCCACACTACGCTTCTTCGAAATTCCACTAATTCCATTTCTAATTAATAGGTAAATTATCGATACCTAGCCAAATAAATTGGGTCAACTTCATTGTTTCAAATTCTGTTTTGTATGGATATAAAATAAAGTGAAATGTATTTTCCAAACTTTTAAATTGATTGAATCATTCCTCAAAAGCTTGCTTTATTTCCTGCATAAATCATTAAATATTTTTTAATTGCGTTTTATTGAATGTGAACCGAGTTTTCAAAAATTATTGTGTTTTGAAAATGTATTTGTAATTAAGGAAAATATTTCGTGATTTTCATTTCCGAATCCTTAGTAAAGATGTAAAGATATCAAGTTCACACTTTATTTATTATTTTGTAAACACTTTTGCTTTATTTCAAATACCACAAACGCGTTAATTGTCATTTGCGTAACTTTAGAGTTGTAATGATCAAACTGAAGGTTATAGACAGCATTTAAACTGCTTTTGCAGTTCTTGAAAAAATACAAATAGTATGTAAATTACCCATACAAATTAGAAAATCTAAATAAACCCGCATAAACAAATGAATGGTTACTTTGCAATCGCGGGTTAATTAAAAATCTTGCGTGGGTCAATGTTTGACATACAGGTCATAGGTTCGCCATCACTGCCTATATCATACCTATCAAAATAGGATATGCTATTGAAAAGTTATCAAAAAAAAAAAAAAAGAAGGGAAATACTGGTTCGTCAGAAGAAAAGTGTGAGTAAGATGAAATTTAAAAAATACTGTCACAGAACTATAAAGCTTCACCATAAAAAAATCAACACTTCATTGGACAATCAATGAACTTTCTTAACCAGGACATTCAATTACATCAGCGGTTCCCAATCTGCGGTAGGCGAACCACTAGTGGTACGCGAAGTCTCTCCAGGTGGTGCGCGTGCAGGCAAAAAAAAAAAAAAAAAGAAGACATAGACTGGACTGCATGCGTTGCTTTCTGTTCTGATGGTGCTCGGTCAATGACAGAGAAATACGGAGGAGTTTTTTCCAAATTAAAATCTTTGACAGAAAACTACTTTTGTTCATTGCAGCATTAATAAACATCAGTTGGCAGCAAAGGGTATACCTGAGCCATTTAAATATGTTTTACAGGAATCTGTCAAGGTGCTCAACTTCATTAAATCAGAGGAACTTCATAAAATATATGACATAAAATACATTTTTCATATATTTTCTTTCATGTATGAAAAATCGTAAATGCATCGTACGTTTTTTAGTTTATAACACCCAAACAACCCAGAGCAATGTAGTTTTCAGGAAACTTGACAAAATGTAATAGCAAAATATCCTGCATTCAGAATGAAAAAATCTTTAATATTTAATTAAACATGAGCATTTATACTAAATGATGATGTTTAACTGCGCATCCTCCAGCTTTAACAAAAAAATGTTTTCGATAAATTATACGTAAAATGTATAGAGTTGTTCTGGTATAAATATCTCAAGAAATTACGGTGAAAAATCGCAGAGATACCGTCAATTGAGTTTTCTCCACGTTTATTTTGATCTAACTTGCAATGTATTGCCATTGATGACCGTAACGGATATATGGAGAAAATCCCTTATTGTTTCGTTTCCTTCTGAAAATAACTAGAATTTAACCTGCTCAATTGACGACGCACCTTCGCGTTTTGGTATGGTAGTTCTTTCTTCGGGATTTTTAATGGAGTAGTACTCAACCATTTGAGATATGAGGATTTCTCCTCATTTCTCCATCAATATACGTTATATTCACATAAGAATGAATATATATATAAGTTCAAGAAAGATTATAATCATATGCTGGAGTTAAAATGTATTTTACGCATCACTTTTCTACAGGGTAATTACAAATACATTTTTATATGTTCAATTTGTTGCTGGTCACCTATTGCCTTCAGGACAAAATTTTGGCTGAAATATATAAGGCGGCCTTATACCAGTATGTCCTTTACAACCCTGAACTTTCAAAGTAAATCATCAAGTATTTTTCTTGACATACGATAAAATGTCTAAAATCTAAAATAACCAGTTATTTAGTGCTGTGTCTGACATTCATTTAGGTTGTTACTCGGTGCAGACTGCCCCCCCCCCCCCCCCGCAGTGATTATGCTGATAAGTATGCGTGTATGTGTTCATTAGAAAAGTACAGAATAGGTATTCAAGGCATTTCACTCAGAAAGCTTATTGTTTTCGGTTACTTCGGGTTGATGTAAAAGTCACTTTTTTTCTTAAGAAAATTAAATTTCCTCTACTTTCAACTTAGCTCTATAATGTGCAGAAATTCAGTTCTTCAATTTAAATATATGCGGAAGCGCTGAAAAACAAAAAAACAGCCTAGACAAAACATGTAAAAAAAGCCCGCCGTTTTGGACTAATTAGAATGCTAAGCTTTTGTAAACTAGCATTTAGGGTGCAACTACTGCCACCTATACTAAGAATTTCACTAAAATTTAAAAAAAGTGGGAAAAACAGAGTAAGAGAAAAAGAATCCTCGTTGCACGTGTACTCTGTGTGTATTTATATAGTACACCTGATGATTTCGGTTTTCCTTGGACATTACCGCACTTTGAAGATTCTCCCTCAGCCGATGTACCTCGAATACACTATATACATAATCAAATATTGCACTATTAGATACCTTTTACCATTTTTATCACATAACTGCTGGCGATACCATAATATATATATTTCTATTCGAAAGAGAATCCTTAGAGGAACTTTCGTAGGACAAAGCGAAAGAAAGTATCGTCATCCTTTCTAGATAATTGCTGATGAATGGCCCAACGAAACAATACACCGAAAAACATTGCGTAAGAGAGCTCCACCTGCGGATTTCAGTTACCTTATGCTTCGTTCGCATTTTGTGGACTCTCCCTGATCCGCGGTAGATGAGTGAGTCGAAAAGTCAGCGTCACCCCCCTGGGCTGTAATTAATGGGTGGTTCTGCTTCACTAATGACGATGCCCCTCAGCCTAATTGGCATCACCCCCCATCTAAATTGTATTTAATTACAATGAGAGCTTTTTTTCACTGAAGTCGTGTAAAAAAGAACAGACTTCAAAGCAATCGAGTTAGACGCGTAATTAAATTGTGGGTGATGTTGCAGAGATAGAAATGAAAATAAAAAAGAAAAAGCCTAAAGTTGTACTTTTTTAACGCTTGCCTCCCGTACTTGCGTGCAATGGTCGAAGCAATATACACACAAATAATTTTAATACCATTAGCACTATTTACAATGTTACTTTTTTATTTGATTTCTAAGGGGTTTTTTTCTTCCTTTGAATAATTCAGTTAAATTGCATTTAAATATTTCAATATGATGCCGAACTTGATGTTAAAATGAGATTCGGCTGGCTAAAGTTCAGTCAGGATCAAAAGGTTCCTCCAGAACAAAATTTCCTATTTCTCCGTATTTTAACAACGTTAGTTGTCAGTATCACTAGGCTTTCAGACGCAATTTATATCAACTAATCATTTTCATCGCTTATTACAAAAGAACAGTTATTTTTTACGGGAAAAGGAAACTTTTATTATCGTAAAGATGATCATGAATTCATTCTCTCTCATTGTTAGCCATTTTACAGTTAAATATTGAAACTGCAATCATGTAGTCTACACGAAATAAACTGTTTTACTCCTTAATCGTTGTCAAAAAAAAAAACGGGATTAAAGTTAAGGCGGAAGTAAGAATGCGTTTCAATAATCAATTGTATCTAAAATAAAAAAAAATCGCTTACGGCTATTTTTTTTTTTTTTTTTCGTGAGCAAAGCAAAACCTCTATAAGTTCCACACTCTCTAGTTCTTAATCTAAACCAAAACCTTAATTCAGTAGATCAATTTTTGATTTAATGATTCAAATTTTTGACTGTACGGAAGACTATTTTTGGTTTTTATTCAAGTTTTTCGGATGTGTGCCATTAAACTAACGTATTCTAAAAATTTGTATTTTCTACGATTTTTTATGCAGTAAAATGTATGTCTTTTTTTATTATTTTTTTTTAGCTTACAAAAACTGCATCTTAATCGTCAATGTTATATAAGTTTTGTTTATTCAAGAATAACCATAAACTTGAGCGAATCAAAATTTTTTTGGTTGTACATGCATTACGACAAAATGTCTTTGTTTCTCTGAATTAAATCCGCCTGTTACGTCAAGCGTTACAAAGGACTCTTTTTTTTATAGAGCCTAATGTACGGGTTTATTTATTTGTAAACTGTTCAAGTAATTAAAAAAACTAAAAAATGAAGCATATGCCATGTGAAAATTAATAAAATAATTTTTGGTTGCATGTTTTTAGCGATTTTTTGTGTTAAACTTTACCAAACTCTTGAATTTACGTATTATTTTTTTTTCTTTTAATATATTTTTAGTTTTACAGGAAGGTAGGCTAAAAACATACACTAACTAATGATATGTTTAGCCTCTCTATTGTTTGGGATTTTTCCTAAGAATGTTAATGTCTTTTCACCAAACAAAAACAAATACGCAAATGCTGTAAAGCATCTTAATATTTGAATCAAATTTCAACGTTTAACAAATTAATGTAACAAAAGCACCAAAACATATTCGATAATAGTTCTTTGTTTTTAATAACACATTTTTTAATAATTTATACGCAATAAAAATGCGAGAATCAATCAGTCAGATTAAACTGACTCCTGTGATATTTTAGCAACACAGAAGAGTTGGCAGTGGATAGTTTAAGCAGCTTTTCATATGCATTTTGCTGTAGAATAAAAGAAACTATATTAAACCAAACATATGTATTTGAATAATCCTTTTTACAAGAACAGAACTAGATTGATTTTCCATATTTAATTGTTTAACACAAAACATAAGTCTGTCTACCTCACTTCAACGAATATATTGAACTTTTCTTCCTAACAACTATTAAATCAACTGTAGCGTTGCTTTTTCTGAGTGCAGAATTGTTTTTTTGTTTTTTTTCGACGGTTGTACTGTTATGTTTTGCGGAAGATGATGGAAATATGCTTCTTATTAATAGGATTTTTTTCTCTTTTTCTTTTCAGAACAAGCACCCCCTCCCCTTCGGAAAAAAAAACGAAAAAAGAAAGAAAAACTGAATTGAAAAAAAAAAACAGAACTAACTTAAGAAATATGTATTTTCTTAAGTTATACATTTGAAGCTTGTCTTGGATATGAAAAAGGACAAATGTGTCAAACATTGCATGTAAGTTTAACTGATATTCACTTAATATTTTGAGCCTTTTTCCAAAGTGTTTCAAATGGTTCAAAACCATGAACTTTTTGAAAAGTTTACTTTTATGAATTAAAATCATGCAGCTCTTCTAGGCACTCTTGTTGGAGCTATTGATCTTACAATGCTCAAAAAGACTTTTTTCGAGTTTCTGTCTCATATTGACTGTTTTACAGTTGAGATATAAATGTGTTCAGATTTATTCAAGTGCTTTGAATGCTAAAAATTATTTCAACTCAAACTTTGATTTTATTCCAATATCATCTCTCCCAAGAGCTCTTTGGAGGTTTTGCTGATAAGATCAAAGATTTATCATTTATTACTAAATATTGCAATAAAATGACAAAACTCCTTGCCATTTAACTACTTTGAACAGAGTTCTAATGTACACTGTTAGCCAAAACTTGAATCAACTTCTAAATTTCATTTCTCAGTAGCTCTTCTCAACCTACTCAATTTTAGATATGTTTACCATATCGCTTATTTGTTGCAATAACTACATAACTCAAAAAAATTTGGTTTTAGATTCAATTCTATAAAGATAATTGCAATCATCATTGCAGTTATGCTATTCCATTAAGTCAAAAATCATAATTTTCGAGTTATATCTTCGTTGAAGCATCTGTATATCATGAAACTACGTATTATCTCAGTTTCCTACGCCCTGCAATGAGTTTTCCTAGCATTTTTTTGAATTATTCATCAACTTTTAAAAGTAGAAATTATTGTCAAAATACCATGACACAAGGGGTACAGTAACTTTTAACTCTTTCAGTCGCAGTGATGGTGTCATCACATTTTAATTTTTCCCGTATCCTTCCCTTAAAACTGCCTTTGTTAACAAATTAACATCATTAGATTTATTAGAATCATCATATTCATTGTTTGTGTTTGACCTCTAAAGCTGCATTTGATACCTAATGAGTATCATTAAACTTAATAGACCTTTTGAATGAGAGGGATAATTATGTATTTTTATTATACTAGATAAATTTATTATCGCATTTCTACTGACAGTTTTACTGGTCGAACCCAATTGAGATAAAAATAGTCAGTTAGTTGTTCATAAATGTTTCGCAATTTAAAAACGACGTGAAATAAAAGCGCTACCGATTAATGAATAACTTGCAGCGAACTTGTGATTTCCAATAGAAAAGTCGCAACTTTTCCTTTAACAGTTAGGAGTTAACCTAAAGTCTTATTTTTAAGGCACAGAAATCATATCGCCAATTTGCTTGTGAAAGCAGTGTTATGACGCTCCCTTTTTAGTCTGCAGTAGCTACCCAAACGTTCGTGATCTTCAATGTGTATTCAAGTTCAATCGCAAGAGAAAGTCCATAATACGTTTGGTTTGGACGCCAGTAGTTAACTCAAGTTGATTCCAGTTGATGCTATTTTCTTTTAACATTGGATGCAGAAAATTCACCATACACCCAAAGGGCCAATCACCAAAAGGTGCACTGTAAAAAATTTCTGTAAAAGTACTGAAGGGAAACTGAGTGTTTCTTTAAATTTATGAAGAACGTGTTTTAAATCAACTAATCAAGTTTCTTGTTAATTGTTTCTCAATAAAATTCTTGTTTTTTCGCACTCTGTAAAACTACAGAAGTTTACAAAAACTACTAAAAGTTTCATTAAAGATGGGAAAAATTGACACTTGAGATCTGTGACTACCAGTTTAAAAATTGTCAAAAATGCATTATATAATGCGCGCGCTCTCCTTTGACTTTGTGCACGTTAGGCTCGCAAATGGCACCACTATGATGCCACAGTATCTACCTTTTGCCGACAAATTACAGAGTCTCTCTCTTTTATTCTATGGTAATTTTCTTTTTTAAAGACTAGTTTCTTGTTTTTAAGTCTGTAATTTTACGTTAGACTCCGGATAAATGATTTCCAGAAGATTGTCAAGTATTTTCGGGCACAATTTTTTGTAGTACAGTCTAAGTGGGGAATAAATCATTTATCAAATAAATCGCTCTAGTTTATAATCAGGTATGCATGATACTATTTAATTTAGCACCAAGTACTGAACAATATTTACTGAAAGGAGCTGTATGTTCACGAGCAAGTTTTTAAAATGTTAAATTTAAATGTATGTAAAACATATCATTACAGATTTACGTTTCTAGAGCTCAGACCAAAATTAGATGGAATTCCAAATTATTTGGACCGCTGAAGACTCTTCCGAGAAATCTGATCAATCTAATGGGAAAGATCTGGACTACATGAAACTTTCTTGAACAGTTCGTCATAAATTTGATTTATAAGCGTTGTATCTAATAGCGGATTCTCAAGCGGAATATTTTCTTTTTTCGAAGATCGACAAGCCCATTCGTGAATCACCTCCGCTTTTCCTCATTGTAATGTGCCCTCAGGTCTAGAATGTATCACGAGAGGTTGTGTCGTATAATTAAGCACTAAACGTTCGATCGTGTCTGACATGGTTTGAAAATAAATATCATTTAATGTGTCGCATTCGCCTATTTATTCTGCTTATCTAGTGATATTGTATGTGATTACAGATTGACTAAGGAATGGTGCACTTATTTGATGTGATTGCTACTTGTTGATGGATTCGCTCGTTTGACGAAGTTGACGAGACAGACTGGTTCACCTTGATGCGAAAGAAATATTTCGGAAGGATAGATACCAAACAACTGAACCCAGGGTCCTTGAAGATTACGAAAAGTCAATTTTGTGAAACTATAGCAACTGGAATGCAGTTTTAGTGCTTCGTGTAAAAAAAATGAATTAAAGTAAAGTTTCGGTTTTTAAATAATATTTAAAAGTGTAAAATACACATTAATAAATTGAACGTGCAATTCCTCACAATGTCGCAGGTTTTGGTTCTAAGGTCTGCAAATGGTGAAGAGTCACTACGCAGTACCATTAAAACAACAACAATTATTTTGTTAAACTCATTCCATGTAAGAATTTCATGCAAGCGCAATACTCTAAAAATATTCCCCATGTTAATATCCTCTATTACATAATAACCTACATCCTACATAGTCTGAATTGAACAACATAAACATAGGGAAAAACATTGAAATGTGTATAAAAATAATACTGTTATCCCTCAAAATGTACCTGGCCCGAAATGAATACACTAAAATTACAGCCCATGTAATATCAGAAAATCTCTTTATCCATGTTATTCATGCTCTATAAGAAGATGATGCAGCTGAAAGAAACATCGAAAATTTGCATTTGATTATCTATTTTTATCACAAATAAATAACAGACATCGAGCTCATAAAATAAGACCTTCGACACTGATGTGCTCTTAAAGACAAATTCAGTGATTGAAATGCCTATTCAAAGGCTGTCTTGAGACAATTTGATGAATAGGTTGCTTATAAATGATACAAACAAAATCTGAATTCGGAATCAACGTTCATGCTTTGTCTCAATACATGTTCACAATTTTCGAACAGGAGTTTTATTTCAAAAAAGGGGAGAGACATGGTTCAATTTATTTATAGTTCTTCTATTCATCAGAGAAGATCTTCAGAATCCCAAAGCTATCTCTCACACAAGTATCCCAGCTTATTGGAGATTAGAAAACACTAATCTATGTTTCCGGTACAATCCTTCGTGGAATCCGAGTCAGCCCACACAATGGAAGATACTCATAACCAACTGTAAACATCGATTCCAGATGAAGTTCTCAAGTCAAAAAATAACATCGCGTGTAATTCAGCCTCATGTACGCTTTCAAATTCAGAGCTTAACAATCTTTAATCCAAGAAACTTGTTTCTAAATTTAATATACTGCATAAAATAGATGAATAATGGAACATGGCTTGTTATTCGAGTCTGCGTGACTTCTTAAAAGGGGCTTGCGTTAGTTTTTCGGTCTAGTGATGACGGTTATATGTTAGCGTGATGCTTATTATCGGTCGCGTAACCGAATATCATTGAACACATCGTCAGATTATGGGATAGCTTCTGTAGCTTCAATTGCAGATCTAATCGAACCTGCTTAAGGGCCTAACTACAAGACATACAGTATTGGTGGGAGGTAGAGAGGCTGTTGGGAGTACGCTTTCCATGGGACAATCAGAGAAATGTACAGTTCCCAACTTGCTGCTTTCTTGCGGGTGGTCCCACGAAAAAGGAACGCTCAGAAGGATTCTTTTATTGGGAAATTTGTTTCTAAAATATGATTTTTTTAAATATTTTTTTAGTTACTTGGGAGAATTAAAAAGGGAGAAGTTAAATGCTATTTAGTTTCTATTGCGATTTTATGAGTTCACGACAATATTTATGAAGCAGTATTTATAACAACTGAATAGGTTGAGATAGCAGGTTAAATGCATTAATTTTATTTATAAAATCCCAAGGCATTGGCACTCAAGTCATTTGCCTTCTGGATTGCCAATACTTCTGTACGATACATCGGTTAAATTGATAAAACTGATGTATTTGATAAACTTTTACTTGTATGTTCTTATTGATCGTATATTTACACAAAGTTTTGATATCTTCCTTCTGAAATTAAAAGGATATTAACAATTTGTTCAGTAGTTTATGCCCTTATTTTCAATATATTTTACTAAACAACGCTTAAAACCTAATTAATAAACAATTATAACTCAAATAAAATTTAACGCATCTTATTCATAATTTGCTCTCAAATCCTTTACTTTAATTCCATCATAAACTGTCCAAAATAATAATAATATAATAGTACACTTCTTTTTTAGAACCTGTAGCCTTACAAGTAAAAAAAATGCTTCGCTAATCATCAGTCAAATTTTTAAAATCAGATAAAAATTCGTCCTAATTTTTACTATTTTTATTTTCTTTTTCCTTTTTTTATTTTATTTATTTATTCATTTACTTTTTTTAATTTCGGCTTAAAATACGTGTTTATTCAATATCTAAAAATAATTCGGAATTTGCCATTCTCGCAAAAAATTCTTTTCAGACTCTGGATATATAGATACTTTTAAAAGAAAGAAAAACATTATTAAATGTTAGATCCGGTTAATTTTTTTCTTGTTTAGGCTATATGATAAACGTGCATTTTTGTAAAAATTTCAAAGAACATCATTGATAGAATTAAGTTTCCTGAAAACAAAATATGGAAGTAATTGTTCCCATCTTCTCGAATGTTTGAGAGAAAACTTTCTCCAAAATCTCTAAGTTAGGTGAAACAAAGGTGACCATAGTTAAGCTTTGATAATCTTTCATAGTTATTTTGGTTAGGTATTTGAGGCTGAATGTTTTTTTGTGAAGTCTTACAATTAAGTCTAATACTAACTCTCTTTTATCTAAAAAAGTGCACTTTTTTTTTGTAAAATGAAATTTAATTATTTTTATAAAACTATTTCCAAATAGTAGCTTGAGGGCCACCTTTGGAGAGTATTATTATGTTCAAAAAAAGAAAATATTCTATTGCACAGAAATTGCATAAATAAATGATGATAATTTGATAATAAATGCGATATTTTCAACTAGAAAACATTTTTGTTTATTCTAAACTCCAAACGTTACCCAAAACAATCAGAGTATTCAAAATGTATCGTACAAGTGTACTGTTTTCATGAAATATTGTGTCAAGCTACTTAGGTACTTTTTATTTGTTTGATACAATATGGTCCTAGCGAAAACAAAGAAAAAATGCTTTTTCAAACTATGTATGTCTAAAAATAATTTAACTTTGTGCAAGAAAACAATAATAATAAAATTACACGTAAATTTAAAGCACAAATGAGCAAAACAATGCAGACATATGTTTCGGGATTGCTTGGAATCCCTTTTTCAATGCGACAGGGAGCTTCTAGATGCAAAACATCCAAATGAAGCAGACAGAACAAGAAAAACAAAGCTTATATAGCCTAAGAATTATCTGTAAACCAATGAGAATAAAGGCAGCGTGAAGTGGAAGTAGAAGTAGCAGGAAGACACCAATAAGAGAGCAACAAACGAATCCAGTTGAAAGTACAGGAAGTAAAAAGGAATAACAATAAAAATAAAGCAAAAAAGACGACAGCATGCATAAAAATTGCAAAAATAATAAAATAAAATACAAAGAATAAAATTGAAATAAAAATAAGTACAGAAACTACCAAAACAAAATGCAAAACAAAGTACACATGTAAAGGAGGGGGAGGGGAGGGAGGGGGAAGGAGAAAAATAGACACAAAAAAGGAAAACAACAAGAAAACCTAGAAAGAACAACAAATTAAAGAAATTTATGCCAGACCTGTGAGAAATAAGGAGTTGAGGAAGAATCATTAACCAAATTAGAACTATTCCTGTTAATATGATAAGCTTCCCAAAAGTCAAGCTCTAAAGGGGAAGAACATTTTTGAATAATTTTACCAGAATTGAAGTCAAAAGAGTGGTTGGAATTCCAACAATGTTGAGAAATGCTAGACTTATTTAACTCTTGCTTTCGTACATAACCTTTATGCTCATTTAAGCGAATTTTCAGAGCACGTTTTGTCTGCCCAATGTAAGAAAGGCCGCAACGGCAACTAATTTGGTAAATACCCCAAGTGTTAAGTTGATCGACAGGATCCTTAAGAGAAGAGAAGGAAAGTTTGTTACTAGGAGCAAAAACGACTTGAAATTGAAAACTTTTTAGGATATTAGCTATACGGAAACTGACAGAATGAAAGAATGGTAACACAACCAAATTCTTTCGAGAAACCACATTATTGGGACCAGAAGTTTTCTTAGAAAGTTTGTTATGAATAGAATCAATTAAAGAGTGAGAAAATCCTCTATCAACAGCTACAGCTTTCAGATAGTTGAGTTCAATCTTGAGAAGCTCAGGAGAAGAGCAAATATTAATAGCACGATGGACCAGAGCATTAAAAGCCGAATATTTTTGGTTGGGAGGATGAGACGACAGTCTGTGAGGAGGTAAAGAAACAGCGAAAGGTTTACGATAGACAGAAGTAGTGAAACCAGACTCACTCTTAGAAATAAAGACATCAAGAAACGCGAGACTACTATTAAGTTCTTTCTCACAAGAAAACTGGATATTAGGATCAATGGAGTTCATAATAGAAAGAGCATCATCAATACCTAACAAATTACTGTCCGTTAGGACAAAACAATCATCCACATAACGAACATAAAATTGAAATTGCAATTTCTGGAACAGTTTTTCCTCAAAATAATGCATATAGAAATCACTTAAAATAGGACTAAGAGGACTTCCCATAGCCAGGCCATCTACCATAGCATAAAATTTACCATTAAATACAAAAGTGCTCTGTTGCAAGCACACACGAGTAAGGAAAACTAATTCCTCAATTTCCACAGAAGTAAAATGGAATTCAGAAAGCCTTTTCCTGAGGCAAGTCAAAGCGCCATCAACAGGAACATTAGTAAACAAAGAATTAACATCAAAAGAGGCCATAACTGAATTATTCGGAACGAAGTTATGAAGTTTCTTAACAAAATCGGTGGAATTTTTAACAGTGAAAACATTCTGACTCCTAAGTGGAGAAAACACAGAAACTAAATACTTGGAAAGTTTATATGAAGCAGTGCCAATATTGGAAACAATTGGTCTGAAAGGAATACCTGCCTTGTGTACCTTTGGTAAAGCATAAAAACGTGCACAATTAGCAACAGAAGGAATCACAGACCGTTTAGCAATCAAAGGAATAGAATGAACAGACTTAACAGCAGAAGAAATAGCTTTTAACTCTTTGTCACTAGGATCTTTATAAATTTCAGAGTAAGGACCAGAAGCAATTAAGTCATCACTTTCCTTCTCTTCTCTTAAGGATCCTGTCGATCAACTTAACACTTGGGGTATTTACCAAATTAGTTGCCGTTGCGGCCTTTCTTACATTGGGCAGACAAAACGTGCTCTGAAAATTCGCTTAAATGAGCATAAAGGTTATGTACGAAAGCAAGAGTTAAATAAGTCTAGCATTGCTCAACATTGTTGGAATTCCAACCACTCTTTTGACTTCAATTCTGGTAAAATTATTCAAAAATGTTCTTCCCCTTTAGAGCTTGACTTTTGGGAAGCTTATCATATTAACAGGAATAGTTCTAATTTGGTTAATGATTCTTCCTCAACTCCTTATTTCTCACAGGTCTGGCATAAATTTCTTTAATTTGTTGTTCTTTCTAGGTTTTCTTGTTGTTTTCCTTTTTTGTGTCTATTTTTCTCCTTCCCCCTCCCTCCCCTCCCCCTCCTTTACATGTGTACTTTGTTTTGCATTTTGTTTTGGTAGTTTCTGTACTTATTTTTATTTCAATTTTATTCTTTGTATTTTATTTTATTATTTTTGCAATTTTTATGCATGCTGTCGTCTTTTTTGCTTTATTTTTATTGTTATTCCTTTTTACTTCCTGTACTTTCAACTGGATTCGTTTGTTGCTCTCTTATTGGTGTCTTCCTACTTCTACTTCCACTTCACGCTGCCTTTATTCTCATTGGTTTACAGATAATTCTTAGGTTATATAAGCTTTGTTTTTCTTGTTCTGTCTGCTTCATTTGGATGTTTTGCATCTAGAAGCTCCCTGTCGCATTGAAAAAGGGATTCCAAGCAATCCCGAAACATATGTCTGCATTGTTTTGCTCATTTGTGCTTTAAATTTACGTGTAATTTTATTATTATTATGTATGTCTATTTTATAAGTTTTATAAGAAGCATTTTTAGACAGAACAATATGAACCAACAACCTTCTTCGTGGAGTCACCCTCGAAAATAAAAAAAAAATTTCAGTACAGAGAAATTTAAATAATTCAAACACCATACTATGTAATTGATTCACTCATTTATTTTAGTCCATTTAGGTGTGTACCTTGCTTATTATTTGATGAAACAAAAAAAATAGTTTTCAGTAAATTACAAGAGAACTCGCTTGATGAGAAAAACACTCCTTTAAAAAAAAGGGTTCACTATAACTCACGGGATTAGAAAAACACTCACACTTTACCACTCCGACTAGCAAACGCCCTTGGCGGCAGTCAGACAAAGACAAATGATCGCGAAAAACATCGGGACATCAAGAGAAGCTTAGAAAGAAAAATTTTTTTTTTTGAAAACTATCTATCTGTGTGTCTATTTTATAAGTTTTATGAGAAAGGGGACAACAGGTTAAACAAGGAGAAGCTAGACAGAGCAGCACTTTCACCTATGAAGTTATAATACAAGATATACCTTTTTTTCTTCTTGGTGTGAGTATTTTGCTCATGGCGCGAGTTCTGAAGGATTAAAATTTGAATGCAAATTTTCCGGTTCTTATAAATATTTAATATTTCGTTTATTAATAATTACTTAGTACATTTTTTTGGTTCACAATGAATTTTGATCAAAATCCAACATGGTAATATTAAAAAAAAATTCAACTCAGAAATCTTCAACTACTACATGACTAGTTTACGTTGGATTTATTCAATTGTGCAGTCGAAGCGAATGTAAATATTTAGCATTTATTTTCGCTGTAACGAATAGGATATTTGCCACTTTTTGATTAGTTTAGTTTATCTTTTCCTTTTGGCTATTTTTCTCGCATAGCTCCATTCTCGTTAATTGAAGAAGGGCTTTCTTGAAACTTAGAAGCACGTGTCCCATCTTCATTGCAAAACACAGGAAAAAATAACGATTTATCCGATTATATAGTGTAGTAATTCTAATTTACAGAGTGAGTAATGATTGATTTCAATACTTAAATCCGCCCCCACTTAGTAGTACAGGGATCTTCTCCATATCCAAACCCCTGTAAAAGCATCATAGAATAAAACAAATTTATTTAGCTCGGCTGAGTTGAATAAGAAGGCAAATTTTGGATTTGATTGGTGAAACGACTTCAATAGCATTTTATGGCTTTCAATCAAATGAATGGTAGTCACGACTAAAAGAAAAAACGTATATAAAAATCACTAAAATTACATGAAAATCTAACTCAGAATAGTTTCCCAAATGACTGCGATGATGGGTGAAACAAGAGGTTGCAATAAATGAAAAATGACGGTGACGATAGAAAAAAATTATTGTATGTTAGTGGCACGTTTTTACAATGCTCATTATAACACATTGTATAGCTAAACGGCAACGATTGTTGAAGAATCGACTTTAAATAGGTAGTGAGAGATTTTTCAGGGAAAAATGCATCCATCTGCTGTCAACGTTTTCGTAATCAATTTCTACCCGGAACGTGGAAAAACCATTGTCTCTGGAGGGGGCATAATCTAATTGCGAGAGACTATTCCAATTTGAGATGAGTCGCGCAGAATGGTACACATCTGTTCATTGGAAGTCGTAACACGAAGGAGAGCGTTTCCCATTTACGCCGTCGTTAATCATTTCTTGATCGCAACTTTACGCACTAATAAATGCAAAAGAAAAAATACGGAGCACGGTTGAAATTTCAATATTCACATTACATGAATTGCTTTTTCTCAACACTTTCAATCTGGCTCGACGAAAGAACTTTTTCGAATAGGTTTTGAAGTTTCTCTTGCAAGAATTTATGCAGCGATCAACTGTATTATCTATCGGAAGAATGTGATAACTATTTTTTCCTTATAGCTGTGTTTAAGTACTTAAAGTTCTTGAATTCAATCAGATTTATTTATTTATATTCATTTGTGCTGATATTGTCTATGAATGCGTATTTTCTGTAAAAATTTTTCATAACGAATGGGATACCTGACACAGCTTTCAGACTTTCAAGATTCTTCAGTAGTAATATCTTTAAGCAAAAAGCCAAACAAAGCTCTTGTACTTAAAAAATGGAAACAAGTGAAAAATCTTAGAAGGTATTTAAATAACCCCATCCGTGGACACATGGAATTGTTTGCAATAGTTTTGATATCTTAATAACCTTAACTTTAATGTAGAGTTATCTTCGTTAGCATACCATATTTTAGATGTAACTGAAAATAAAGAACTTATAAGTGAAATGAGCACATAAATATCGATTGAATTCCTTTTCTACATAAAATTGCAAGAAAGGATGTGAACAACCCCTTATGTTTCTCTATGTTTTCCCTATGCATAGGATTTTCGTGTTTAAAACTTTTTTTTTTTTTTTAATTCTGTGCAGTAAGGTTTAAAACCAATAGCATACATGAAGAAATGTAGTTCCAAAGAACAAATTTTATAGAGATGCAGAGAAAAGCTTATAATTTAAACGAACAGATTCTTTTAAAATTGGGGAAAATACTACATGGATTTTTTTGTTAATAAGGGTAGGGTCAAGGAATAATCAGTCGAAGAATTTAAAAACTTAGCTTTCGTAAAAGAAAAACCTCTTTCTTAAGAAAAATCTTTCGGTAGAAAATAGTTTCGCAAACGTATTAGTTTTCTTTTTCTTTCTTTCGTTTTCTTTCATAGAAGTTTTCTTAAAACGAAATGCCTGCCTGAACTTGGCACATACTTCTAGTGTGGCGAGCGGGAATTGAAATCAATTACGGTGAAATGAAGTGTTCCGGTCGGCTATCATCAATTGTAACAGAACCACAGAAAGCCGGCCTAGACTCAAACAAAAGTATTCTTTTTCTATCCATTACAAAGCGTGATTTGAGAATCGGCGCCGGTGGTGCGAACAACGTTATTAAGGTTAATGCAGTGTTATTGATGGGCAGGCTCAGCCCATTAATAGGCTGGTGAAATGCCACTTCGTGCGCCTGGGTCAATGAATAGGGTCCTGAGGTCAGCACCCATCGTTGGTGGGTACAATCGGCGATGCAAATAAAAAATAAAATAAATCTTCGGCCCGATCGAAAACCAGTGGTGGCCGACACTCAGTCTGATACGTTGAAAGCGATGTATCTTAACTGCATTAGGTCCTACCGGATAATATTAGAACACGCTATTGATAATTTGCAGCCAGGTTCAATTTGATTCTAGTATGTAATAGGTGGCTTTGGACTAGGTTCTAAAGTGTGTTCAAGTATGATAGAATTGCCTGAAAAGCGTTGTATTTAAACTGCATTAGGTACTTCTGTATATTGTAATAATAGGCTAATGATATTTTACAGACAGAACAATTTGATTCTAGCATGTATCAGCTGGTTTTGGACAAGGTTCTGAGGTTCGGTCAGCTAGGGTAGAATTACAACTACTGGTTACAATCTGCAATACAAAGATAGCTGAAAAAAATCTTTGACAATACCAAAAACTACTGGTGGACGACGTTTACACCACCAATGTAATATGAACCAGATTCTGAAAGCTATTAATTAGTGTTGTGCCATAGTTGTCAAGTAAAACGGACATGTGCAAATAAAACAGAAAAATGATTGAAGAGGTCTAAAAAAATGGCGACGTTTTATTAAGTTAGATCAGCGGTTCCCAAACTGTGGTACGCGTGCACGCAAAAAGAAAGAGATGAGATTAAAAAATATTGAAACATAGAAGTTTTTTAAATCAAAATAATTAAAATACTGTTGGAATCAGTCAACCAAAAGTTATGTGAGCTGTAGAATTGGTTTAACGCGTGGGGCGCGTGTTATGTGGGTACCGGTGCAACGCGACTGCTAGATACTACATGCACCACATTTTCAGTTCTGCAGGAGTTTTGCAGTTTCAGTTTTTTCAGTTCTGTTCAGAGGCACCTCATTCTGTTCTTAAAATTTTGGCACAAAGTTAAAAATGAGTTCCCTTTATTGTCAAGAAAAGCATTGCTGTTTTTCATTCCCGTCACAGCCATTTATCTTCGTGAAACTGCTTTTTCCAATAGGATAATTTTTTTTAAATATAGAATCAAATTAAATATCGACACAAATTCCAGGTTAAAACTAACATCTACTGAATCAGATATCACAACGTTTGTATCTGCCATGCAGCTGCGACCTTCTCATTATTTTTATTTATTTTTTTCATTTTTTATGTGATAGATATTTTGTACTTGAAGAGGTATTTCTAATGTTGTTCTGGAAGTACGTATTAAAAATATATTTTACAAATTTCATATATTTTATTTTATGTATACAGCAGTGGTACGCAAACTGTTTGCATGAAAAATGGTGGTACGCGAAGAAAAAAGATTGGGAACCGCTGAGCTAGATCATGAAGAATTTAAATATTAACAGTAATGATTTTAATGATATATACACAAGTAGATTACAATTTCAAAAATTTTATACTAACTTGACCATTATCGTTGCTCGATTGTATTGGTAATTTTGAATGAAATCATTCATTTATTGATAGCGCTATCGAAAAATTGGAGCTTGACTTTCATAGTCTGCAACTCATAATATTTTATAAGTTCAATGTTTTTGATACACAAACAGTTTCGTTCTGAACTCGCTATTATTATAACGTAGATATTACTTCAGTTGTATGTTCCTATAAATGAATGAATGTGTGCGTTACTAAAAAAAATATTTATGATAGACTTATTGTAGATGTGTATTTGTGGATACATCACTTAACTTTATATTGTTTGCTTTCTTGTTAAAATTGGTGATATATATATATATATATATATATATAA
Source organism: Octonoba sinensis (assembly GCA_038502835.1). Lineage (NCBI taxonomy): Eukaryota > Metazoa > Arthropoda > Arachnida > Araneae > Uloboridae > Octonoba > Octonoba sinensis. Next base: position 149,322,633 of record CM076598.1, read on the forward strand.
CGTACTGTACTATTATAAATGCGAAAGTTCGTATGTATGTTTGTTACTCAATCACGCCAGAACGGCTGGACGGATCTGGATGATATTTGGCATAGAGATAGATTATAGTCTGGAATAGCACATAGGTTATTTTTTATCCCGGAAAAACGTACGGTTTCCGTGGGATATCATTACATAAAAGTTGTGCATTACCATAAGATGGACGGTGTGGCTCAATAGTTATACATAAAATTGAAAGTAAATCAGCATCGGCCTGATAGTTTAAGTAGTAGAGCACTCGGGGCTTACCTGAGGGACCTAGGTACGAGTCCCAGTCCGGATAAATTGACTTTTACTTAATAGCACATAGGCTACTTTTTATCCTGGAAAAATTCATGGTTCCCATGGGATAGAATTGTTTTTGTTTTTCACAGAACAAGGGAGGATGGACATAATTTTTCATATAGTGGTAGTTTAAGTGTCAGACAATGACATAGGCTACTTTTTATCCCGGAAAAATGTGTGTTTCCCTTGGGATATATTTTTTTTTTTTTCACAGAGCAGGGTATCGACATGATTTTCTGCATTGTGGTAGTTTAGGGGTCCGAGAATGACATAGGGTACTTTTTATCCCGGGAAAATTCACGGTTCCTATTTAATAGCATAACAATTGTATCCTACAGGAACCATGCATTAAAAAGGAGTTTCGTTAAAGTCAGTTAAGTACAGATTTAGCATTAATTGAGTAGAAAACAATTAGTCCGCTGGGACTCGAACACAGGTCCCTCAGTGGCGCGCCTATGCTCTACCACTTTAGCTATCAGGCTTCCTACACTGATTTCCTTTCAATTTTCTCTATAACTATAGAGCCACAGTCCATCTTACGGGTAATGCACCATTTTTATACAATGAAACCTACAGTTAACACTTTTCAATAGGTAATTTAAAAATTAATTGAGTAAAAATATTTTAAAAAAGTTCTTGTTTATTCTTTGAAAACGACCGTTGCGTATAGTTTGCATTCCAATGCTGTGCTTTCCAGCCGAGGATTGATAAAATGTTTACCACTGAGAAATCAGCATTAACAAGGGGGCGTTTGATAGCTCACTTTGAAAAACCAAAGTTGTTTAGTGCCATAATGTTCCCGTTTTTAAGCCATCGACGCCTCAAAGCCGTTTAATTTTGCTTAGGACTTCTGCGGCCCAGAAAGGCAGCGTCAAAAAAGGCGCTTTTTATAATATTCACCCACATTGCTTACATTTTGAGCAGGCCGTCAGTTCTCACACATACACTTCTGAATTCCCAAGAAAAAGGGTAGGACAACAACTAGTATCTATATATAATATATATATACAACAGACCATAGAAGGAAGGGACTAAGGGAGAAGAAATGATAGATATAGTTCTGGCATATGCACTGTGATAGAAGACAGTATGATTTCAAGATGAACTTATCGCAAAACATATATAACTGAAAGAAAAAAATAATGTCACTGATACATGTGTAAATTTTTGAAATCTATTCATTACTATGAAGTTACCATCGAATTACAAATATATTGTTTCGCAGTATGTTTCCTGTACTTATCTAAATGCTTTTTAAAATAAATTTGCACGTAAAATTCGTGGTTTGAATTCCTCTTACCTGAACTACCTTCATCTGAAATGCCAAAAGTATCTTGCAAGTCTCATAATTGAAGGTAACTTACCTGAAATTTGGTTGAATAGCCCTCGACTTAAAAACAGAAGCATTAACCCTTAAGCTTCTAACTCGAAAATACTTTTTGTATGGAGATCATAAATGATGTCACGCTTCGAGGGGGAGGGGGTGTTCGTGAAATTGTGACAAGGGGAGGGGAGGGGTAACAAGTAGTGTGACATCATGCTTATGCAACACAGCGTGGTATGTGACGAAGGGGGTGGGGGTATGTTGAAGTGTGACATTTTGTGACAAAGGGGAGTCAAATATGTGGGGAAAAAGTGTGACATCATTTATGGACGATCCCCAAGCAAAGTTAATAACAGAGAAGTATTTTTAAATATTTTGTTGGGATTAGTAATTTTTATCCGATATGCTAAAGAGGACTGAAAATGTTGCAGTTTTATTGAAGAATAGTATATCTTTCGATAAACCAATGTGGAAAAAAAAAATCAGTAGCAAGTGTTAAAAATGGCACATTGTAGCATAACACGAAACACAAAGAGTTTCTAATACCTAGAACACAGTTAAATATTTTAATTTGAATCTTTAAACTAAATATTTCCATTTCATATTTGAATATCACGAAACATATCGACAATTTTGAAATTAAACAATAACTTGAAGGATTTTGAATAAAAAGATGCACTGTAATAATTATGACAATCATTTTCATTTAATTGAACTAATTCAGTAATTGAACTTTAATGTATAAATAATTTATATCTTCATTTAGTATTATAAGTATAAATTCAAGTTATCAACCAAGATACTCAAAAAATTGTCCGAAAAATTTTATTGTATAAGATGAATTTTGACAGCAATTGAATTAAAATTGCAATGCTCAAAGGCACTGATGCCTTTTAAGGTATGAAAATACATCTTACGTATCATTAATTTAGAGAAAAAATGAAAGCAGCTTACCTGCACCCTAGCTTCAGTAAGATCAACCCTCATGGCCAGTTCTTCTCTGAAAGGAAGAAAGAAATATCATAGGAACTCGTCCCTGACAAGAATTGAAAGAAATAAAAATTCAATTTCACCTACCAGTAATTCCTAACTTTTGCTACTGAACTCGTAATTGAAAACAAATGTACAATCAGTAACGAATACTTATGAATAATAGTCAGATCATATAAGTGTCTTAGTAGTTCCACAAAATTTATCTTTAAATTCAGTGGGTCTAATTTGGCATGTGTTTTGGTTCCCAAAACGTATGATGATCAACAAAATTGTTGATCGCGTAAAATGGCATTTTCAAATATTTTGATCACAACGAGACTTTTCACAAAAATCACAATCACAAAAACGGACCCTTCACAAAATTTGCGACTGCTAAAGCTGATCCATCATAAAAGCTGCTGTCGTGAAGCGAACTTTTTAAAAGTTGTGATCGCAAAACTAGATCCTTTTAAAAAGCCTGACCTCAAAAAGGGATTCTTCACAGAAATCTCGAAATCTCCAAACAGGTCCTACACGAAATCACCTTCATTCATGTAATCCTTTTGACAAATGCTTGAGATCCTTTTTTGTATATAGTTTTTATAATAACTTACCTTCGTACTGGACTAATATTTTCTCTATGTTTCTGATGTAGTGTTAATTCATATAACAATTTTTCACAATGGAAAGCAATAACAATAAATTTCATATGATTAATACAGATAAATAATTTAAAATACACAAAAAATAAATAAAACCTTGCCAAAGAGTTTTGGAGAGTCCCCAAAAAGAGACCTTGCATTTCCAATTAAAAAGGAAACGGGTTATTATAAAAGTGTTACAATCTACTAATAATACGAGAGATAACTAAAACGAGGGAAATTATGCCATTACCTATTAATGATAATGATAACTCGGCAAAAGAAGGGAAATACTTCCAAAAAGCGTTTTTATTTTCATTGCGAACGCAGGCCACCTGCACTTAGTATATAAGCAAACGTTATTTTAATCACTAAATTGCCCCTTTAAAACTGTTGGCAACATGTCATTTTTCCTTCTACTGTTGGCACGCGATACCATACTACGCCAAACTCGAAGAAGAAAAATACTCTAATAGACGGTTGTGTATTGCGCTAATTATTAAGGGTGAAATTTCAATTACTGCTGTCAGAATTAACAAGCTGAGTACCTTAGCGTAATCAAATTTTGATTGCTGGAGGATATGACAGCTGCTGTATTCATGCAGATTAAAGAAGAAAGGGCCTCCGTTTGGGATTATAAAGTTTTCGTCTTCTCCTATGTGGAAAAAAAGGAAAAATATTCTTGAAATACCAAAGTAAAGTCTATTAAGAACACTTTTAAAATCGCTTATTCGAAATAATCTGGCAGGCAGCAAAAAACTTTTTTAGCATTGATATTCAGGTAATTTTGAACGGTCTTAATGGAGAAAGTAAAAAGAAGGGCGCGTAAAAATCTTCCTAGAATTTTCAAAATGCCCTACTATGAAAAAAGTTGGGTTCTGGTAAGAAAACAACGAGAAAAAAAATTGAGGCATCACATTATATCTCTTGATTTTTCATGGGTCAACCATGACCAAAATATTTGATAGAAATAAAATAGTATATTCTGGTTCCTCATGGGACCCAATATTTTTCATTTTGCGGAAAATTCCAAATTAAAAAAAAATAATAAAATCACACTTTGTCACGAGACAAAGTGTGATTTTATTATTTTTTTTTATTGTTATTATTTTCAGTCTGCCCTAGTATTGAAAGTACTAGGGCTGGTAAGCAGCTATAACAGAAGAAAATATAATAGTAAAATTTTTTTCAGTTTTGGCCGAAATGTTAATTTCTCTGGCCTATGAGGATCCGGAAGAAATTGCTTATTTAGAGAAAATCTGGGAAATGGTTAGAAGGCAACTGGAGGAATGCCAGAAAACATTAATGTAATACAAAGATAGCCTTTATAAATTTTCAGGAAAAACGCCAAAGTATGGGGTCCTTAAAATTAGAGTTATCTTTGAGATGGTCATAAAAGGAACACCTCTGAACTAAATGCTATGAAACTTGGTAAAAATTTTGTTCACATTGTCATTCAGCAAAAGTTCGTACAATATTCTCATCCATCTGTAGGCCAAACCATTCTGGGTACTTTTGTTATATTGTGAAAAATTCTGATTAACTGAACAATTAATAAAATGACCGGATGTTTCACTTTTTTCGGGACTGTACTCCTTTCTGTCTTACTGTCCTGCTGGCTGAATGTTTCATTTTTCCGTTAAAAGTTTGGTAAACAAGAAATATTTAAAACTAGATTTTTTCATAACACTTTTGGGGGTATTCATTAACCAAGAAGAAAAAAAACGTAATGCCATCACAAAAAAAGATACATTTGCTTTTTAATACAATATTGAATTATTTTTCAGTTGGTAACAGGGTTGCCAAACGTAAAACATGCATATACGGGACAGCAGAGGGGACGGCGGGAGGGGGTGGCGGAGGCATCGGATATCTGGTATCCGACCGATTTTTAAATATTCGTAACCCGATTCGGCCTCTGAACGAAGGATCTGGTTATCCGCCATGTTATTATTTTTTTCATTTAACTAATTAGCCTATTTTGAAAATACATGTAAATTAAAAACTTGTTTATTATGTATTTGGAAGCTGAGGGATGTTTTAAAAAATGTGTAGAATTTAAAAGTTTCAAACATCAAAGCCGAATATCTAGTACGGACTCATCACACAAGGTTCACCGGATAATCGATATCCAGCAAAATAAATGCCCTTGCAAGAATACAAGACTTCAACCGTCCCGTATTGAGAAGTCCGCTGGGACGTAGGACAATTTCTCAAACTACGGGACTGCCCCGTAAAATCCGGGACTTTGGCAACTCTAGTTGGTATACATGTGAACATGTGAATTATAACACATTTATTAGTTTAGCTGTTTTCTGGCAGTTTAAGAACAGTTGTAATCTCATAAAATATGTATATTGCTCGAGTTCTAAAGAAGGCGGGGATTGCTTGTCAATATATTTCTCATGTGATTCTTCAGTTCAGTGACATATTGAAACTCTGAAAAGAAAAATTGGCACTACTACCTCCCCCTTCATTGATATGTCTTGATTTTTAGTTTGAAAAATATAGTAACATTAACAATGGCAAAAATGACTTTTTATTAAAAAAATATTTCGGAGCTCTTCGTTTGCAACAATTTTTCTAGAAAATATTATAAAAATTAATCATCAACAGATAGTTTTAAAAATCGAAATAAATAAACAGTTATGTTAAAAAGAGTCACATAATCATATTTTCTTCTCTTAGTCTTACGTTTTATATCGCAAGGTGAAAAAAAAAGAACAATTATTGGTTTTGTGATATTTTTATTGTAACCCTTTATTTTCCTCTTCAATTATCACTTTTTGTTGCTAACGCACCGTCATGAAAATGGACTCTTCTAAAACCAGGTGTGACCAAGTGCCAACTCCTGAAAGTTGGACTATACTGGAAAGACATTTTCGAAAAGTACATCCCACTCCTACAAAATTTCAAGTTTTCCTCATCACTGCCATTTGAAATAAAAAATGAGGATACTTCTGCGTTCTTTGCGAACGGCGATGAACATGATATTCGGTTCTGTATCTGATGTGGAATGTCAGGTTCTGAAGAAAATATGCTTTAAACAATCACATGACCATTATTTGAAAATCTAGAATGTTTTGTTCTAGTAAAAAAAAATATATATATATACTTAATGTGGTCATTAACGTAATTAGAAAAAAATTCCTCTTCTGGACTTTTTCATCTGTCCAGGAGGCGACCGACGAACGCACACACAAACTTTGTTTTATTTATATAGATTATGTAACGAAGATTCCATTATGAGTATTTCAAAACTAAATTAGGGCAATTAAAAACTCTAGCATGATAACTTTGGCTTGAATAGAATCAACGTTAACATACTCCTAATCCCTTTCACGAGTCTACTGACACCCGCCTCGAATCTAAAAGCTGACTTAGTTTACTGTAACAAAAAAATGTCTTAAATACAGGAAATATCGCTTTTACGCTCTAGTCACGTTAAAAGCGTCCTCGTTATGCATACTACCTGAAAATTACTAGGCATCCCTAGTGATAAAAATGCCGTTTAGAGGGGGCGACCCTATCCTTTGCTGGGGGGGGGGGGGGGGGGGAGAAGAGAGGCGAATGGAAAAATCGCGTGATCGCTTCAAAAGTGGAGGCCTGCCTTTTTGACACAAAAGGCCAGCTCTGTTGAGCACTTGATGAGTAGGACCGGTAATTAGTTGGAAAGACCAACTCAGTCGGAACGCTCGTTACGGGAGCCATCCACTCGTAGTGCTGTGGAAAGTGTAGGTCGCAATTATTCGAGTTAAGAGATGCCGAATTGGTGAGTCTGAATTGCAAATCAGGATAGACGTGATTTTCTGGGCGGACCACTGACACGAAATATGATAGATTGGGGACAATTCGGAAGCGACAGAAAAATATAAAATGTGGATGAAGTTATAAAAATAAACGTACATAGCTCTTTTTAAAAATATTCAGCAAATATATAGATACTAGTAATACGCAAAAAAAAAAAAAAAAACTGTGCCAAAACTTTAAGTATCTAATCAAAACATTATATTATATACTCTGACACATTCGTGAATACTTCCTGTTGCAGAAATGTTGATAGGGGTACGGGGTCATATTAAGGGGATGCTGTGGATTATATGGTAACTATGTATCGCAGCAAATAAACAACTGAGATTTTTTTGTAGAAAAAATAATTATACTACATGATGCACCCAAACGTGGGGGAAATATTGAAGTATTTTTAAGAATCAAGTAAATTAATCGTGTTAGCAAATGTATTAATTTGGTGAGCGTAGCAATTGTTAGTTTCTTTAAAAATACATATAACTTGCTTTATATATATTTATTAAATTGATTATTCTTACTTTCCTGAATATTAGGAAACATGGTAAATAACTGAAAATAAGTATTTCAAAGTGCCTAGTTTATTTTGTTATATGTATTTATTAATTTCATTTTTCATTCGTTTTGCAGAAAATATTTAAAAATTGAAACTACTTTTAAATTATCCAACAACAAGTTAAGAACTTTCATAATAATTTTTAAACAAGTTTAATTCATTCATTGATGTGTAGGTGAGATGACATATTTAGAAAATTAAGCCGTGCTCCTTTTTTCGTTCTTTTTTTCCTTTTTAAGTGTAGAATATTAAGGGAAATTGGCAGTTCATTTCAATTTAACGCAAATATTTGTGAAAAATGACAAATTCCGTCAATGAATGAATCCACTCAGATAAAAGATAACACAAGCTTGTGAAATAATTATTAAATGAAAAAAAAAAACATCCTTAGAAAGATTTTTATTTATTTATTGAACAAACATATTAAAGACGAGAGATACGATTCATTCTTAGAGAGCATCACTTCACTTTGTTTCCAAACTAATTTATCGAAGACGAAAATTTTACAACAGGCATTATTTTTCACAACTTTAACTGTAAAATTTCTGTTAAATTATGATATCTTTCATAACGATGCTGAAAATAAAGCGGTTCGTATTTTAAGGCAGATAATGTATATATAGTGTATATATATAGAGAGAGATTATAGATATATATACACTTCAATTAACTTACATCAAATAGTTTCTATTGAGAACAGGTTTTTTTTATTTTAGGGACTTCTAAAAAATAACCCACCTCTTCGGCAATTCAATTAAATTGTGTCATTTTTTTAAATTACATTTTTATTAGTAACGAATTGTATTATGCAAATTTAGAACTTAATCTATACTCTTTCATTGAATACCTGCTCCTTCCCAGCTCTGAAAATCCTTCAAATTAATTTTTTTTTTTTTTTCAAATTTTAAAAAAGGAAAGAAAGAAACTCATCATATCTTTAGGTTGCCCATTCTTGGAGCATTGCCGTACCGCATCAAAAGCTACGGATTCCCCCCCCCCCCCCCACCGCTGTGATAAAGATACACCCCTTAAAATAATACTAAGACCACCCTAAAAATTACAGTGCCGTGGTCTGCACCATGACTCTCCCCTCCCTCCTCCCCCCTCGTGGGAGCCCCTGGCATCTTTGGGTGTTTCAAATATTTTAAAATCCCTTTTAAAGTGCTATTTAACGAAATATGAAACATGACCACATAGTTTTATTTTGAAAAGTGTTACTATGATTTAATAACTAGTGGTTTTTCAAAAATTTGTCGTAATGACTCGAAAATATCTGTTACAACTATTCTTTCAAACCTTAATGTGATGTTTAGTAATATGATGCTACAACTTGTACGACTGGAGGGAAATTTAAACAATTCAACTTAATTTGAATTGTTATTCAATAGCTCAACATTTTCTAGTAAATCAAGAGTTATGTTTCGGAAATTTTAATTCTGATTAAAATGGCGAATAAACTAATTTCTGCTATTATTAATAGGAAATTGAAAAAAATATTGATTTTAATTCCAAACCTTTCGTTAAAAATAATTAATGCTCTGAAAATGAATATTTCTCATAAAACTGTTATCTTCATTTTTTATTCTAGTTATTTTTATTGAAAGTTTTTCCAATTTTTCACCGAAGAAGTTTCGATTTATTTGTAACATAATATGATTTTTATTCCTTTTTTTAATGGAGTTTATAATAAATGGTTAGGTTTATTATAAATTCGATTTGATTTCTCATTTCGATTTGATGTCGGTTTCTCAATCAGTAAAAGCCAATTCCAGTAAATGAAATTATCCCCGTTTATTATTTAGTTGTTATTATTATTATTTTGAAAAATTTATACATTGTATGCTTTTTCATTGATTGGAGGAAGTCTCAAGCAGTGACTGATAAAATGAAGAGGGGACCTTGACTGACGAAAATCATGCTTGTTGCTAGGTTTTCTGGCTCCCCAGGGTATAAGAGGAATAGGGTAATCTTCCAGGAACACTTTCCAAAAAAAGAATTGATTTATTGACGAAGAAACATCACTGTTAAATTCTCAGAATTGTACACCGTGAAAAATTACCAGAAGAAAAAGTTAATAAGAAAAGTTTAATTTCAAAATGAAGGTCGACTTACAGGGGCTCCTGGAAATTGTGTGTCAAGTTAGAGAGTTTTTCGCCCGTTGGAAATTATCATTGGGTCGACCATTAGAGGAGGGAAATGTCGACTTACCGAGGGTAGTCGACTTATCCGCATGTCGAGCTACCGAGGTTCCATTGTATATTTATTTATTTATTTTAATTCTTTTCCCAAAACATTCAATTCTCTGAGGAAATAAAATTGCCTTTCGGTAAAAACAAAAATGCTGCGAAATTTTTCTAAAGGCTGGTGGAGACCAGTTTTTTTACAAAGACATCTTTCTCTGCTATTGCATAATAACATACTTTACGTGAAATTAATGAAAGGAAGATTTTGAAGCCAATTGAAAATTTTGCTAGTCAAGTTTTCTAACGTGAGCAATGATGATTGTCAGACCGATCGGAAAATTACTTTGTTAAGCATTGCAACGTCGGCGATGGAAAAACTATGGCTGCATTAGTAACACGTGGACAAAAAGAATTGTTTATTTTCCGTGAAATCAAGGAAAAAAAAGATTGTCAGATCAATTGAAAATTTTTCTAGGCAAGTTTTACAGGTATAATTCGAGTAATGGAAAGACATTACTTACATTAGCAACATGTGAACAAGAGGAACCGTTTATTTCTTTTAAAATCGTTGAAAGAATGTTTATCTCTCTTTTGAAATTTTGCTAGTCAAACCATAGTATCATTGATAGTATGTGTATGTGATAGTATGTGCATCCATAGTATGTTTATTTAGTTTTTAATAATTTTTGTGTCTTAGTCATTAAACATTTTTAGTTAGAGATCCAGGTTTGTTTCCTTTATCATTAGGATTTTTGCATAGATTTTAGGTTTTTTTCTTTTAATTATTAAGTTATTTTTCATTATTTTATATTTTTACTTAGTCATTAGAAACTCAATTGTTAGTATTTCATTCTTAGTTTTAAGAAATTTTCCTTTGGATGATATTTATTTTTTAGTCCTTAGGAGTTTTTATCAGTCAGGGAAAAATATAATATTGTATTTAGGTTTCGGGATACTTTTCTTGATCTCTACATTTGGCTTAGACAGAGGAATTTCTACTCAAAACTTCGCTTTAGATTTTCGGCTATAAAATTTTCATTAACTACTAAAACTTTTCCGACTCGTAAGGACTGTGCCCTCAATGACTCAGTTTTTCTCGTAGCCATTCCATTATAGTTTCATTTTCACGACTTTATCTTACTTCTTTTTTTCAAATTGCTTTCACGGACACACGCTAATTTATAAAAGCGAACTCTTGGGGTATATCTTTCGAGTATGCTACACTAATTGTGCAATGCCTTAATTTTATAATTAAAAAACGATTATCAAGCAGAATCTAATTTAAGGCATAAATTGAAAACAAATGCACAGACATTTCCTTTATTCCTCTCAACAGTTTTTTTACAGCTTAAAATACTTAAAGAGCTACAGTATGAAAACTGAAGAGCTCTTTAATTTAAGGAATAACATTTACTACTGTAGAGGAAGATCCAAAACACAATGGAATAGTAAAAACGTCCTATAAAATAACAATTCTAACAAAATTAATAGTTACATTTTATACAACAATAATACACTTGCATTTTACACGTGCGCAAGCATTTTAAAATTATAATTATTTTCATTTTCCCATTAACATGTAATTAATATTAACTTCTTGAGGGTTTATCTATGCAAAAATTAATTGAAATCATGTTTTAACAAAGTTACAATTAAAAGGTTTTTTCTTCTGTGGATTTCTGCAGCTTCTTTAAATTAACATCCGACTGTCGGTTTAGAGTAAATTCAGATCACAAGCGTACACATTCATAGAATCACACGTCATGCGATTTAAAGCTCAAAAGTAAAAATTTCAAAACAATTGAAACCGTTCTAAAGCGGAAAATTCAAAGTTAAAATTCACAACAGCATTCATTTAATACTTCGGTAGAATTAAATAGAATTTTGGAAAAAGAAAATTACGTTTGTTTCGAATTATTAGAGTACTAAAAAGAAAATCATTCGTTCTATTAAACATGACTGTGCTAAATAAAATTATAATATGTGCTTGTGCTATCAATTAAACATTATTGATTATAAATATTAGTGTTTTGTGTGAATAATCACGACTTTATGTCTAGCGAATGCAATGTATTTGAAGTGGAGTGTCCATTTCGAATATCCTTTATTTCAATGTTGGTGAATTCCATGTAAAAGTGGACATCTTTGGGAAACATTAAAATGAACAGTTTTAACAAGTGCTACTTTCTTATGTTTTTTGGACTACAGAAGTTATTTACAAGCACTCTTCCTATCCCCTTGTGAGAAAAAACTTCTTCACAATAAACAACTTGGCTGTCAGTTGATGAATATTAAAACCCGTTTTTCTTTTCTGTTGCGTTAGTTACTACTACTTTTTGTATGCAGAAATAATTAGCCTAACACCAAAAAAAAACACAAGTGTACATCTTTTAAAGCATGCATTACTTTTTCATTTAAATAAAAAATTTCCTTGTCACAAGTTCATAACTCACAGATTTTAGAATTTGTTTTGTATTTTCCAGTACATATGCTATTTCATATTGCGTCAGTTACTATAATGTGATTATAATTTTTTCTCATTACGAGTAGAATAAGTTTTAAATAAGGTCGTATATTAATGTATTAATGAGCTGTGTAAGACATTAAAATAAAGTATTTTATATTTAGTATTTTACTCATTCTAATTATTTAAAGTTAACTTTTTGCTTCCAAATGTTGCGTCAGTTACCGTGGAATGTACCTGTTACTAATTAGTAATTTATTTATGATGATATCAGGAAGAACATGAAAACATGAAACATAGATCAGGGGGAAAACTTTTAAATGAAAATCATATTATGTACTTTTTAGAATTTCTCCTTTCGCAAAATCATCCCTCCCCAATCGTTTTTTTTTTTTTTTGACTTTTTTTTTATTTTGCACGATCATATGTAGTATAAATTCAGATCCAAATATTAATTTGTTATTTATCAAAGATTCTGACTAAGCACTAATTAATATGCAATGGTATCTTCCTAGAAAATAGTTTTCAGGGAAAAATATTATATCAATTAAATTTTTCCCATCAAAAATCATATCTACAATGATGCAATAGACCTATTATTGCTCAAAAGAGAAAATAATTTAGTAAATATAGAGAAATTATCTTTTTTTATTGTATTTTCTTGTACTGAAGAGTTCTTGTTACTGAATATTGTTCAGGAAAATTCAGTTAGTATCTTCCTTGTCTACAAAAACCCCGAATCTTTGGGGGATAGTGAAAAATAAAGAACTAAGTAAAGAAACACTAAATTACTTGTAATCATATAGAAGTTGATATTTACAAACTCAAAACTGTTCCGCATTTTATCTTTTATTTGCTTTCAATATGAAAACTTCGGTGGAGACAATATTTTGTTTTAGCCAAAACAATCCGAAATTACGTTTCGAAAGTGAGGCAAATAAAAACGGGTATTTGAAATTCAAATTTTGTCTACCCTTTTTCTTTCTAAAGCTCGAAATGATAGCAAAAGTTATTGTTTAAGAACTATAAGGTCTGCAAAATGTCACTCCATTCATCCAAAAAAAGAAAACCGATGTTTTCACTTAAGTCTCTCTACTTAAAGCCCCTTTCCTCCTTTTTCTTTTAGAATTAAAGGAGTCCATTTCGAACGTTTTTTACAGGCTTCGAACATATCTAACAGCATAATTGACTGTTAAGGACGCACCCCTGGCTTAGTTTATTTATTTGTTTACTTATGTCCTAATGTGGCAAAAGCAAAAATTCTTCATCCAATTCAAATCTCAATCTAATGTACGATCATTTTTGAAATTACTCCAAATTATTCTTGAGTCATGAATTCAATAAATACGTAAATGAATAAATAAAACAACGAGAAAATACTTCTTGCATTCCTAGTTAACTTAAATACAAAAAAAAAGTTATGTATAAAGTAAAGTATATATGTACAACATACATCCATAAAAACCAAATTAAAACCAAAGCTTAATTTTGTTACATGATTCAAAAACAATTAAAGTAATGAGCTTTATTATTTATTATTCAGCACTAAATCTTATTTCTATCATCAAAATCAGCTTTATACATCTCGTCAATTTTGCCTCTGGGAAATATTCACCGTAGCAAATTTCAAAAACTCGACATTTTTTCGTTTTGCTGTCTGTTCTGTTCATGGAAAATTTATGGTATTACCGAAGTGGTAATTATGCAGAATAAGGCTGGTTATGGGCTAGTATTCACTGAGATTTGAGTTAACAATAAATGCAAAACATTTTTAACATATCTGCATGGAAGTGAAAACAAGAATATGCAACAGTATCTGAACGCACACTGTAATTTCTAAAATCTCCCTTAGTAAGCGAACGCATTATCCCACCCTAATGAAGAATTCCATTCTGCAAGCGTCGGACATTACCCAGTCATTCTAAACGGATGAGCCCGGTAGCAGCAAATACAGAGTTGGTGGCCCCTCAAAACTCCAGGGGGTCCCATTAATGATGGGACCTCAACTGCTGGGTGGTCCCAAACATTTCTTGTCACATCACATTCGACTGTGGTCCTTGTCTTCATATTCGTCAAATGACGTCAACGAGGGATACAGGAAGAAAAATTTGCTCTGAGAACTGGAAATTGTTTCTTGTTCACTTGTAGTGGGTAATATTGCAGCCCACGCTCAGATCGTAAGACACTCGTTTGTTAATCAAGATGGAATCGAAAATTTGTCTTCCGACAGCATCCCCCTCCCCCGGCATTATATCAATTTATTTTTGATGCTAATGAGTCACTGGCATCAAAAATTGATATAATGCCAATGAGTCATGCAAGCAAGTTTGACAAAGTTAACCTTGCTGCGGTTTTCGGAAAAACTCTGAAATAAAAAAGAACTACGATCGTTCTTACATAACGATTAAGAGTTCTTTTAAAGAACTAAATCTGCATCCTATTTTTTTTAGTGTAAAGTTTGCGTATTAACTTTAACCAAATTCAACAACTTTCGAAAGAGTTTCAAACATATAAATTAGATTAATAGTTAGTTCTTCGATTTTTATGGATTTTCTATTTGAATTTGCGAATGTTTTCGCCGCGTTAAATGTAGGGTTGAAATAACGCATATATTTGGACAGAAAAATCTATCTGTCCTCGGAGCAAAACATTTACCTTGAAAATTCCGTAATTGCATCAAAGAAAAATTATAATGTAATCTTGGGTGACTGAATTCAGTGACAAACCAAATGTATGTAACGGCATACTGATTGACTTCACCCCCAGATTAACGTATGGAGATTAAAGTCTCCATAAGGCGGACCTAATTAATTCGAATTTTCGGTTAATCAGGAATGAATTCGGAGAAAAAATTAAAACTGAAATGTCTGCAAAACACTTTTTATCTAGTAAGCTACAGATTGCATAGTTTATGTACCAAAAAGTGACGGATTAAAATGGATGATTGCTTTACTTGCTTAAAATCTCTCTAAAACAAATGTAATATGTTAATGCAGTTCATATGTTGCATTAGTATTAACGCTTGCACTCCATGTTGCCCCACACAGCCTAAAATATTACACAGCATTATGCGTATGTTTAGACTACTATGGGCGACATACATGTATAAAGGGTCACAACTAAACATTTTAGTAAAATCCTATTCAATGCAGTATGTTACTTTTTCGGTTAATTGGAATTATCTTCAATTCATATGGGGTGTCCATCACATTTATTTTGAGGCTGGGGGTGAGAAGTTTTAGGGACTTCTGTTTTCACGTCAAACGATCAAGGATTGCTTATTGTTTCCAATTTATTGCGATTGTTCCAATTAACATCAAATGTTAAATCTATGGAATATCAGAATAAATTTGTTTCCAATTTATTCTGATGTTTCGCAGATTTATAGTTTGCTGTTTTTAAAATTGAAAGAATCATTACTTCTGACGGTTGTCCGAATACGGAAAAGCATGTATTGAACTCAATCGATCGTTTGGAAAACAGTGCTTCGGTTTATGCTTCTCGCTTGGACCTGAGTATAAAACTTAAAAATTTAATATGTGTGCAAACTTTTCTAGCAGAGCGCAATGTGTGTGGTCTTTGAAGATTAGGGTACGCACTTCCCCCATTTAACTCCATATTAAAATTAAATAAACCGCCATAAAATTAAATGAACGATTTTTCATTCCTTTTTTCCCCCAATTAATAACACGTGAAGTGACTACTTGCCGTAAATGTTACTGTAAAAGTTTTATTATGAAATGATGGTTATCGGATATAAATTTCCTCTATACCGTGAACTAAATTACTTATACAGAAGAGACCTGATATTCCAAAAATTTTACTATTCCGAACAGAGTTTTAAAAATATACCGAATTTTGTAATTAAAAAACAGGAGAAATTAAAAAGACGTTAGTGAAAAAAACGTACTTTCATTAGTATACAGAGAAGTTAAATAGCGACATACATAGAGCCTAAAGCTTGATGAAAACTCTTGAAACGAAATTGGAAGGAAAGCTGGTTACTTATATGTCGGGTGCATTTATAAAATTCTGTATAATAATTTTTAATCACTGTTAAACACGAAAATAACTAATTTATACACACTTAAAAACTAAAGTTAGTCTTTTTTTCTGACAAAAAGCACAGAAGTCTCCGTACTTAATTTATGCCTTAACAAGTGAATACGCTGATATGATTCATGAAATCTGCCTATTCGGATTTTCCGCTAAACCGAACAGAGTATGATCCCAATTAGTTCGGAATAGCGGGACTCTACTGTACGTCACTTTTATCCCTTAAACTAACTTATATTACTGGTATTCTTCGTTTCAACAAATTTGAATCTCACTCCTTAAAATTTTAAGCGAGTGTATGTTCGCGCAAACTTTTTTTTCCCCCACAAAAACGATGTATTTTTTTCGTTGTTCTAGCTTGCCCACGCGTCGTTTTTTGCATTTGCTTTGCTTTTGCCAATACTTGCCTTTGACGCTTTTGTCAGAGATCACACTGATAAACCAACTTCCCAACTATAAATCGAAACACTTTCTCTTCTACGAAGATAGTCTCGTTTTGCATGAATTAAAGTGCTGCTAAGGGAGTTCTGCACGTTTTTTGAAAGATTTACTTTTGCGACCTAATTTGTCTTGCGCGTGTTATTTCTGTACTGATAAAGAGCTGGGTAATTTTAGCAAAAATTTCAATAACATAAAAACAATGAACGTTGTATGATAAAGAAATATCGAAAATATAATAAATGCAGTTGTGCGATTGAGAAAGCTCTTTTCGTGGGCGGCACGTACTTCATCCCAGGGAAAACTTAACAGATTTCAAGTGAATTAATTTTGGTTCCCACATAATTTGCCACACTTTTAAAAACCTTTAAGCATAAAAAGTGATAACATTTTTAGATTTTTTTTCCTACAGCATAGTACTCAGAGAAACGTTTGGTTCCAGGTAATGTTTTAATTTGCACTTTTTATGAGTTTCTGCAGGGGTCAAAATGTTTTTGCTATACCGAGCTACATGAGAAGTCGTGTTTAACTGCTGAGACATCAATTCACGCCTTAGTTGCATTTCCGTGCTATTGTATTGATTGAATAACATTTTATCTTCTAAAAAATATTTTTTATGATTTGATTTTTATTGGATAGAAGGTGAAAAATTTGTAGTTGTCTTGGAAGGCATTTCTGCTGGCTCTGACCTGCATTTCGAGCACACATTATCCTTCATTACAGTGGAATTCATTAACTTTAGAAACAAATATTCTTGCAGAGAAATTGATGATTACTTCAGAAGCATCCGCACATGAATGCTTAATTTAACTTTTTTTATAAATATGGAGATAACAAAATAATTGTGAGTTACCTTGTAAAAACATCGGGATAGTGAGTTCGAGCAAATGCTTTTTCTAGTTCTTCTAGTTGATAACTAGTGAATGTGGTCCTGTATCTACGCTGTTTCCTTTTTGGAAAATCATCTGTTTCCATCACAGACTCTGACGAAACCATACACTTGTTGTTTTCTCGGTCTTCATCTGCAACACTAATGTTCTCATCCCCACTTTCTCCGTTATCAGCAGCTGCCGTGACAGACAAGTCCTCCGCGATCGCTTCTTGCTGGCACGATTTGACTTGCTCAGGGCTTGAAGCCGGCTTAGGCGACTTGTCACCGACAAGTCTCATCACAGACAATTTATGTAAAGGATGGTGAGGGTTGTGCTGGGGCTGCTGGTGTTCTTTCTGGTGGGCTTCCATCAGGTTGAGGGTGCGGGCGGCCTCGCTAATGCACTCCTGGCGTTCGATCTTGTCCGATATGCCCATAGTATTTGTCGAATTAAGAGGGTGGTGGTCGGTCAGTTCCGGCACGATGCCACCTTCCGTAGAATGGATGGCACTCCCGAGCACAGACAATGTGGAACACAGATGAGATGGGCGAGAAACTGAAAAAGAAAGAGTAAAATCAGGGGAAAGGTGGAAACAATGGCGGGGGGAGGGGGGGGGACTTTTCTGTAAAACAAGTCTGCGACAAATTTGAACTACCCCTTCCCCTGCCTCAAAAAATACACTGGCTTGCGATAGACGGAACATATTTTTTTCATTTTTCAGCGTACTATTGTTATGTGTTTGGAAAAAAAATTGGCAAATTAATTGATCTTTATTAGCGTTGCATATTCACATTAACTGTTTCAAATATTAGAACATAATAAATGCACCACATTTTTTAAACTAAACATATTTCAAAAAATTTAATACCTCAGGGTAAAAAAAGCGTTTACTTAAAAAATAAGAACTCAGTTTTTCAAATCTAAGCCAATTCGACTCGGAGCTATTCCGAGAACGTGATGTTCTTGAAATAAAGCCAGTTTATTCCAATAACAAGAATTCTGATTTAACAGGGTAGCTTTTGAGTATGGAGCAGACTTCTGATTTAAAAGTATTCTAAGCTCCCCCTCTCCATCTTTAATTTGGGGATAGGTTAATTATTATTATTATTATTATTATTGTCATTTTATCTTATTTGTCTTTTTTTTAATTTTTATTTATTGATTTATTTATTTAGGTTTCATTCACAGTTGTTTTGAATATTAACATTAATTTATTTAATATCAGTTATATTCTTCTATACCATTTTTTATCAAGAGAACCAACGAAGTAGTTTCCTTCTCTTAAAAGACTTAAAAGAGTTACATCGAAGAAGATTGTGATGGACAGAAAAGATTCATTCTTAAGTTTTGAAAGTTGCTTAACGAAGTAATGATCAACAGTCTTTTGACAATAAAGGTTCAACAGGTAAATAAAACAAAGTATGGTTTCATGATACACAAATACTAGTATGTCTTCATTAACGCATGCTGTAATTCTTGAGTCATTTGCTAGGTAAACTGTATCAAAATAAAAATTGTATGTTCCCAATACGTAACTCTATTGAGAAAAGCTACAATATATAAAAGCTTTGTTAATTTAAGAAAACTTCCCAATGGCTTTCATAATAAAGCTGGAAATCTGAACGAAACTTATGAAACCGTCTTATTACAAAGGTGTATAGTCACCTTATTCTACACTTGGTCAGTACGAATCCGTTTGAAAAGTGCCACATTGAAGTGAAATTATCATTAAAGTGAAATATTATACTTAATTAGATAGTGGTAGGGAGCTACTTTGAGAGGAAAGTAATCGTTTAAATTTTCTTACCAAAAATCATGATAAGATTTTAATATCATTGATTCATTCAACAATAATACTATATATAACATCAATCTAAAATAGACACGGTACATGTAAAACGAAACTCACCAAATATTTCTTGGAAATATTTTGCTTTTTAATGACATTCATAATAAATTTCATTCGCAAACAATTTTTAAAATTGCGCACTTAGTCCTCCTAATATAGTTAAATATTCACCCCTAAAATAAATTTTCGTTTATGACGTATCAGGTCAGTGACAGCTCCTTTGTTTGAGTGGTAACAGATTCGCTGATGTGTGACCAATCAATCACTCAATCAAATTCTTCAGATACGACCAACTGAAAGAAGTTAATTATCTGCAACTCTCCATTCTATTAAAGCACTGGAATTGCGTGTCCTTTTCTTTTAAGGGAAACTTCGGATTCCCCTCGTGAAGTTACTTTTGTCTGTCAATTGGTCATCATTTCTAAGCTTAAGCACAGATAACTTAAGATTTCTTTTTTTCTTCTTTGAATTGCTGATGGAATTAGTTCGAATTATGTTAACTTAATGCTATTACGTTCGTTCTGTTCACTAATTATTTATTATTAGCAAGACCACCATTCGTGCTAGATTTTCTTTTATAGTTTTTGCGAGTTATCTCGAGTGTTTCCTTTCATAAATAAATTTACCTGCTTTGCCGGATATCCTTGAAAATTGCAACAAATTATTTTCATAGTTAGAAGTTGATGCCGCAAAAAGCTGTGAAAGTGCACGATAAAAATAAGTTTCGCGTTATTCATGATTAAGTTATTGTAAACTGATAAGGAAAAGTTCTGAAAAAGATCCTGTATCATAAATACCACTTTAAAAATCTTGGTTACATGCAAGGTTAAATGAACTCAAATTAAAATTAAATTCCAATTTCAGAAGTCAATCTTAGATAGAATGATAAAAGCTATTATCACTACCATAATAAATTAAACACACAAAAAAATCCCCCAGTATATAAATCTTTTTTTTTTCTCGAATTTGTCACAAGACATTGATTTAATTACTCTATTTAACAATTTTATAAACATAAAAAAAAGAAATGTTAATGCTACAATAACCCCTTTCACAGTCGTTGAAAGTCGTTAATGAAAAACGTCACCTTACATTAATGACCAAGAAAGGGTTAAGTGATTTAAATTAGGCTCCTTTATATGTTTAGCAAAACATGCGTAAACGCAAAACGATAATGAATGCTCTCCCCGTATCTGGGATTTTTTAACATACTCTTTCTTGGAGATATTTCGCTGGCGCAAATTCACGAAACCATTCACTGAGCATAAATCTTCTCAAAAGAGAACACGAGTAACTGTGTTTATTGATGTCTATAAAATAATCTCGTCACAACCCATGCTTGATAAAAAGTCGACAACGCAAGGCCTTAGCTCGATTCGAGGATTTGATGGCAAACGTGAACGAAAGTCATCCAATTAGAAACGGCAGAACAAAGAAAAACGTTCAATTTGTTTCTTCCCGAGCCGTTTAAGATAAGAAGCGTCGCTATTTGAGATAACGCACTTCTCCGAAATGAATCAACATGAGTTGACATTTACCTTGCATGGAGAAAGTTACCATTTTGGCGGTAAATTCGCACATTTGGCTTATTTATAAATCTATAAAAACTCTTTACAGAAAATTAGAAGTGCTTTTTTTAGCCTTTGCTTGTAACCAACCAACTATTTGTATCAAACTTATTCTTTAACTCACAGAAAAAGGCTAAATAATCTGTATACAAGTAGGAAAAGCCGAAACAGTTAAGAACTATTTTTTCCTCTGTTTGTCAACCGATTTTCTTACGTTTTTTTTATTTAGTAGCTATTGATGAGTTTCAGTGTTATCAATAAAAAATTTTTGGAAATAGTTATTATTTTCTGCCTACTTTTCACGTAGATTCAAACCTCTGTTTTAGACGCCTTTATTCGTAATACTGTCTCATTTCATCTACAATCTGCAACTACTGGTATTTGTACAATACCCAGGGGAAGTGTTACTCCCCCCGGGGGGAAGGGATTTTGGGACCACCCCAATGAATTAAAAAAGTCTTTGAAAAAATACACATAACAGAATTATACAATTTTACTGGGGACATTTCAGCGCATCATAACTAAATACAAATGCAGTTTAATGGAAGTTACACCAAATAAATAAAATAGAGGGGGGTAGCGAAAGGGTGTTCTCTCAAATTATCCGCACTGCGTGACACCCATGCCAGGAACGCCACTCATTACACTCAGTCCATTTTTTTTCTATTTATAAGAAGAAGTAAAAGAACAAAACGAAAGAGAAAATGTAATCTATGAGATGAATGTCAAAGAAAAATAATACTAGGTGTCAACAACGTATTCCATATATATATATATATATATATATATATGATAAGTCGATCAGATTGTTTGGCCAGTGCAATCTTAAACAAAATGAAATATAGTTTGAAGCTAACAATGTCGAACATAATATAACGTTTGAATGTGCCTCTACTAGAAGAAAAAGGCCCTACAACTAGTTTGTCCTGCTTAGGAATCGGTGCAAAAATAAAGAAGCTCCAATTTTTTTAAAATTCTGGAAATAAAGAAAATGATGCTACACAGCCATTACATCAATCAAATTTGACTACGCGTGAAATTTAGCATTGAAATTTTGAAAAGAAACCTAGGAAATGTATTCAACTTTTTAAGAATCAAAAAGTTTCGTTCCAAGAAGCACGGCACGCATAAGATTTGATTAGTACAAAATTTGCGTCTTGCAAAATTCACATCTTAAAAATAATAAGAGCTGATGTTATTTATCGTATTTGACTGTATTTAAAAGAAAAGCTTTAAATGCTTATGCAATTATTGTAAGAAATAAATAAAATGCTTGACAGAAAGCTTTATTTCCCAAAACATAGAAATGTTATAGTGAAAAAAAAGTCATTATCATTGAACCATCTTATATCAGGACAGATAATAAAAGTGAAAATGACTATGCCTTAAAAATCTAAAATTTACTCATTTTTAAAGAAACATGGCACACATAAGATTTGATTTGAGTTAAATTTGCATCTTTGATGAGTGTGAAATTCATAATAACTCATGTATAATTATTTTATTAAATTCTATTTAAAACACCTTCAAATGCTTTCATATTTATCATCTCTACTAATACAATGAAGCAGCAAGTGTGAATGTGGTCTCGCGCAGGACCAAGACCGCGTGGGCGATTTTCCTGAAATTTGGCACGGAATTAGTTTGGAACATGAGAGTACGCATCTCGAAGAGTTTTTTCAAAAATTCGAATTTGTTCTTCTTTCATTCCAATTATAAACCCGAAAATTGAATTTAATGGCTCTTTTCTATAGGAAGAAATCACCGCATCGTTTCGAGCTTGGTATTATTGAAGAGCTGTCCCAGAAAGAGTTTTGCTCTTCGTTTTAAAATTCGAATCCTCTAAATTGACGAGGAAACAAGTCATAAGCGTTTTTCGCTGTAGTTCGAAATTATTTTTTCACGGTAATTAAACTTAATTTTATTTTCCTCAGACGATTAATAGAAAGCGCTTTAGTTTTATTTTGTTTGGAACGCTTCAAATTTGTCTACATGCATTTTTGTCAAATAAAATTCTATTCACAAATTTTACGATTCTTAATTTATCTTTTCTCTTTTTTTTTTGGTTCTAGATTTTTTTTTCCTTTTTAAATGATTAAAAATTTATTACCTGCAGCGCTTGGGTGACCGATAGCTTTATTTTTATTTAGCGTTTTCTGTTATTCCAAAGTATTACTACTATTTATCTTTCGATTAATTTCATTATTTTATTCTCCAGTGAATTAGCACATGTGTTATTTTCCTATTTGAACTCGAATGAAAGGTTTTTTTCCGTTTTCAAAGTTTTGCTTGCTGCTGTTATTTTCTGCAAGCAACAAAATTTCGTCTTTCTTTTTACTGACAATGGAAAAGTAGATAAAAATTAATTACACTAAAATTCATGAATCTAAACTTTTTTAATGTGTGCGTTTTGTAAAAAAAAAAAGTTGTTTCAATGTGTAGGGTCGCCGATTGATTGCCGCTAATTTTTATTTCTATGAAATGCTACACATAAAAAAGTTACCACTGTATATATAATGGCGAACCGACTGGTCTTTTCACTTTTAAAATGGGCATGGCCGTGCGGTTACCGTTATATGCAGATAAGATGCTAGAGATGCATTCGTTTTTTTTTTTTTTTTTTTTTTTTTTTTTTTTTTTATAAGTACAGAAATGTTACAAAAAGAAAAGAAAGAAAATATCATCGTACCTTCTTATGTCAGTAAACTTAACTATAAAAATTTAGTATGATTACACATGAAAATTAGTATTAGAAAGAAAGTGAGCAACTGTATACAACTTCGAAAATATCTAAAAGTTAAACACGTTTCGAGAAACACGGCACGCATAGGATCTGACAAAATCAACGGAAGCTACTGTGTCCGAAAGCAATTCTCGGTATAATTTGAGTAATCAATTTAGCAATAAAATCGCCGGAAGCAACCCTGTGAAGTGTAATTTTGGCTGACGTTCGCAGACTTGTGACTACGGTATATTTTAAGCTCTTTGCTCTGTCTAATAACAGAAGAGTTGTTAAATGCCAAGTAATAGCCCAGAAATTACTGCTCTCTTAATTTCTGCTTTGCACGCAGGCTATATACAGAACTAAATGTTATAGGAAAAGACACCAACTACATTGTTTGGAGAATCATACCTTGGAGACAAAGTAACTGAAACTGGGATGCTGCTTGAGGAAGACTTGATTATTGAGGATTACTGACCAGATATGATAATAGAAAAAAATGCATGTCACGGTTGCATGCATTTATATGTAATTAGGTTAAATGCAAAAATTAATTGAAAGTATTTGTAGTTTAAATAAGAGAAAAAAAATCCCTTAAAAAATAAAAGAAAGAGAAAACAAAGAAGGGGGAAGTGACATGAATTTAAATTTATTTTATTTAATTTGATAAATAAATTTCATTCGCAAAGCAACCTTAATCAAACTAATAACGTTTCAATGTACCTCTACTAAAAAGAAATGGCTCCACAAATAGTGAGTCAGGTTTAGAATCGATGCAAAAATAAAGAAGATCCAAAAATTTTTTAAATTCTGTAGATTGTGCAGCAAAATGAAACCAAATTATGAAGATCCTCCTCCATCAAACACTATTCGTTAAATGAATAGGGAGCACCGATGAAAGACAACGAACGGAAATGGACGACCTCCATTCACACATCTTAACAATTTTTATATTATTATAAAAAACGCCAAAGTTCAAACTCTATGAAATATAATATCCTAGCGACAGTCTGTTATTAGTAATCCTGATAAGATGACTGTGATATTTGAACCGTGGGTCAGCAGTGTGGTTCAGAAAGACTGCGTGCGGTGCTGATGAGTAAACTAATACAACCTTATATGTTTAAGCAAACTTAAAATGCAACTTCAGAGGTCGAATTTTCGTAAATTTCCGGGGCAGAACCCCTGAACTCATCTTGAACTCTGGGTATTCTAGACTTTTCTTCTGGATATATAATCTGGCAAGACCATTAAAGCGAAATTTCCCCTCTAAGCAAAATCCTGAGACCGCACACTGTCAGTATGTATAATAAGAACTGAGATAAATGCATACACAAAATATCTCATGGATTTAAATTCTAAAACATTCTTATAGTGCGTGGTAAAAAGTTCTCATTGTTTCATTTAATGTATCGTTTCGTTTCAATTAATTATGGTGGAAGCAAATTGCAGAAGTTTTACTAACAGCAGTAATGGACTACAGTCGACACAATTAATGACTCACTTAATTCACACATGTTTGCAAAAAACAGCAGAATTTTTAGTTTTAAATGCTTAAAACCACATTTTATTTTATTATTGGTACATCTAATAATTCCCTTTGGTTTGCTATTTGGCAAAAAAAGTGGTTTTCGAGATTTTCCTTTTTAGGTAACCCGATCCGCATTGGTATAAAAGCTAGATAAAACAGTGAAAAAATAAATAAATGCTCCGTAACGATAAAGCAGTTCACAATCATGTCCATCATCTCATGGGGAAAAGAGTTTATAGTCAAGTTTAATATAATCACTAGATATTGTTTAATGATGAAAAATATCAAATTAAAAGAATCATTTACAATGACTTCATAATTAATCATGTTTACCATTATCATAGCGACACATTTTTTCCATTAAAGATTTCATGCAAAAAGTTTAAGTTGAGTTGATTCGTTCAGGACTCAGTGTTTTTGTTTAATTGGAGGATCTACTTTGGTCAAGGACAAAAGCCAAAGTTAAATTTTAAACTTTGGACGAATTTATTTGGTTAAAGGGTATTTAATGGCTCTGTTACTAAACGAGACATCCAGTCATCAACTGCATGTAGGCTGTAGGGTTATCTCTCAATCTGTCAAGGCATTATTAACTAAAACTATCATTCATATGATTTTTAACCGAGAACATTCCCGAAAGATTTGATGCTCCCAACACAGATTAATGTTTTTAATCAAATTAAAATTCTAAATTTCGAATGCGGTGCTTTGACCTTATAGCCAAAATGCGCATTCAATTAGATATATCGTCATTACTCATACATATATTAGTATCTATAGTCAACGAGAATCTCGTCAACAATCATTACACTGTTAGAAATTTCATCATGAAATTACGGTTAAATGACCGGCAGCAGTCTGTCCGTCTACTTCACCGTTAAATTTACGGTTTGGAACATTTTTCTATCTTTACGGGACCTAACCCTTTCCAATCAGCTTGGTTAAAAACCCATAAATACAAAAGTTAACGGTTTTATAACCAATTAAAAATGGTTTCAAATCAAAAGTTTCACCGTTTTTGAACCATTTCGAGGCGTAGAATCTTCGAGGCGCAGAAACCGTAAACGAAGCCTGCGGGGATCGAACCCGGGGTGTATGGTATACCAGACTTGCTCTCTAACCATTCGGCCATCTGTACCACACAAAGCGGTCGCATATTTATCAATAAATCTTCCTTTTTAACAGGAAAACTGCATTACAATTGAGATTTCAGTTTTTGATTGGATCCGAAGCCATCTTTGGTCTAAATTTACTGTATATTGACGAAAATCATTTTATTTGCTGAAAAAATTAAAACACAAGCAAGCTTCAGCAGATGAAATTAGGGGTCGCTCATTCGCAAACAGTTCGGGAATCCGATGTCTCCAATTTTTGATTTACGTGTGTATGTCTTTCTATTTAGTAATAACTGCTTAAGCCACTTTTGTTTTTCTTCTTTTTTTATATACACATGCAGATTTGAACTGATAAATCTTTATTCATATTTTAACAACAACGTACGACCGGTAAGGTTTCGCAACCAAGATGGCCGCCCAATTCTTATTGAGCGCTTGAAAATTACGGTTAGTTAAACGTTCTTTAGGATAAACAGAGAATAAACGATTTTTTTCGCAATCAGCGGTTTGAGTACCATCTTTTTAATGGTTATTCAACTGTTGTAATTAAATATGGTAAAATACCAATCAAATAAATGGTTATTTTACTATTTTCTTAGGGAAATTTTTATCAGTGTAACTTACATTCATAGTCGACGATATAGCTATCTATTGACTTTTTTTAGCACATACTAATCGACAAAATATTTTTTCATTAAACATTGTCATGAATCGTTCGTTAGTAGCCATCATCATTTGTTGACAACCGCATTAAACCCTCATTATTTCCCTCCATAACTGGAGAAATATCTCCACGTTAGCCATATAATCTGACTCCCTAGTCGAACTTATATTGACTCATTAACTGTATAGTTGCCTTCTACAATCACCAAAACGCCTTTTCATTAACCATATAATGGGGCCATGTTATCAAAATAATACCTCCTTACCGACAGCTAAAGTATAATCTACAGTTAACAAGATATATTCTCGTTAACAATATAATTGAAATTTACAATCAAATTCTCATCATTAACTAGATAACTGACATAGACAGCCAAGATATTTCCTCATTAACCATATAGGGTCAGTTGGGGTAATTATAAACGCTTTTTCAATGTTTTAGCTTTTGATCCTTCCCTACCTCTTGAATGAATTGAGAGATAAAATTGTGAGCATTGTAGCCAATACTATATTACTTCTGAGTAAATGTGTAAAAAATTTCGACTTTATGACTTTAATCAAATGAACTCGTGTTTACATTTACCCCAGTGCATTTAGATTTACCCCAGGCTCTCTGCAGTAAATGTAAACAAGGATTTATTTTCCCATGAAGTGAATATAAATTAAAAACCGTGGAGTACACAGTCTGCTTGGAAGTTTAAGAAGTTCTGAAGCATCACTCCCTCGAAGTTAAGTTTTCAAAATTATCACAAGTATAGTTATGAAGCTTTTTCACATTTATCCCATCCTTACAATTACATCAACTGATTCAAATTGATATAACCCGTCAAGATATCTCCTCATTAACCATCTAACTGGCATAAGCAGTCAAGATATTTCCTCAGTAAACATATAGTTGGTATTTACAATACAATTAGTAATTCTTATTAGCAAGGCATTTCGTTATTAACAATATAATTGGCATTCATAGCGACATGTCTCGTTATTAACCAAACTGGAGCTAAATAAGGTGAGTTGGTAATTTTAGTGATTCTGACTTTCACTACCTTTAGTGAACTAAACACTATAATAAAAGTGAGTCAAAAAATTATCAATAATACTCACGTCATGCATCAGGCACGGGACTTCATGCACTTATTACACACCTTTTCTGCATAACTGCAATTATTTTAAAGCCTAATTCTGGGGAGTGTAATTTTTTGAGTCTTTCGAGTTGGCGAGATAGCAGATATGGTTGTGTCACGAAGGCCGTAAATGCGAGAAAGATTGTAATAAATGTTTTCCGTCTGGGGGTGTTGTCTCTGTGTGACGAAACGCCATAAGTCAGAAGTGTTACTCGAACGTTGAGCGGGTTCGATCGAAAAAAGATAAAACAATGAATAAAACAATTAGTCTGTTACAGAAGCCGGAAGAATCTCTAATGAATGTAGAAACATTTCCCTAGAAAAAGTTAAGGTAATAAAAAGAATGAATGCTTTTGTGAAGCCCATGGTTAAGATTTATTAAGATTGATTGCCAAAACGCGACGGCTAGGCAATAATTAAAATAGGGTTATTGTTGTACATATATATACTTACATATATTAGATTTAGATAATAAATCTTTTTTTTTCTGACGTTCTTTTTGCGTCAGTTAATCGGCATATTTTTCTAAAAGGAAATGTAAAAAAGTTAATTTTATTTTAAATAAAACTTTAGATAGATTATGTTAGGAATAAGGTGATAAATGAGAAATATAGCTTGATTTATTAAATAAAGTTTTTTTTTTAATTAAATATTTATATTAGTTTTTTTTTCTCACATACATCGTGACGTAAAATGGCGATATTTAAAAAAGAAGAAATTTTCTGATCTTTTGAGAGTTTGTTAAATACTTTGCATAACGTGTGTTCAGTTTTGTTTTATTTTTATTTATGCACTTATTACTATTAATGTTATTATTTATTTATTTATTTATTATAATTTTATTGATATCAAAACAATCCTCAAACTTTCGTCCTCTTAATACAAAATTGAGAAATTGCTAATCAAGTGCCCATATTTCCTCATTTTCAATTATGTTCTTTTACGATTTCTATTGCTTGCTGTTTTTCTTAAAGTGTTACAATAAAATGTTGTAGCTCATACAGAAACATATGTTATGAAACACTAGCGGAATCCGCACATTCATGCCCGTGTTAAAAACTGAAAATACCAGTTGGTTCACCAATATATATATATATATATATATATATATATACACACACACACTAGTAGCTATTTTTATATGTTATTTTATTGAGGTGTATAGAATTCCACAGAATTAAAAAATTAACCGCCCACGACAATCAACCGGCGGTCCTACATGTTTAAGAGACGTTATTTATTTGTTTATTTATTTATTGTGACAAAAACACGCACATAAAAAATAAAATAACATAAAGAAAAAAAAAAGAAAAAAAACGCGTTCTGTTTGTTGAGTTCAAGTACCCAAACAAAGAGCACGGCTATGACGCATTAGAATAGTTTCCATTCATGCATTTGAAGTATAATTAATATTTTTTCATATTTTTATCTACTATTCCTTGACAGTAGGACAGAAATTGTGTTGCTTTCAGAAACTAACAGCAGCATAGAGCAAAGAAAACTTTCATCCGAGCTTAAATAGTCAAATGACATATGTGCTAATTCACAGAGCAAAAAAAAAAAAAAAAAAATGAAATAAATAAAAATATAAACAGTAATAATAATTTGGATTAACAAATCGCTATAAAGATAACATATCTCGAAAAAATCCAGTATCGTATGGAGAACAGTCCCGTAAAAATACCTGTCAAATTAAGAAAATCAAAGTAAACCTTTTGATCGCCCGTGTGTTGCAGTAAACAAATTTTAAATCGTTTAAGAAAGAATAATAAAGAAAAAGAAAAATTAAAAAACGGCTTTGCCTCAAAATGCTAAAAACATTGTGAATAGAATTTTATTTAGCAAATATACATGTAGACAAAATGACAACAGTTCAAATAAAATAAAAGGCAAGCGCTTTATCAATCGTCAGGGGAAAATGAAATTGAAGTTAATTTCCGTGGAAAAATAATTTAGAACTACAGAAAAACAGCCTTATGTCTTCTTTTCTCGTTAATTTAGAGGCTTCGAATTTTAGCACGAGAGCAAAACTCTTTCTGAGCGTTTTTTACGCGTGTTTCAATGATACAGCGCTCGAAACGATGCGATAATTTCTTCCTATAGAAAAGCCATTTTATGCAACTTTCGGCTGTAAATTAGAATTAAAAAAAGAACATATTCGAATTTCAGAAAAACTCTTCCAGGTGCACACCCTCATGTTCCAAACTAATTTTGGGCCAAATTTCATGAAAACCGGCCGAACGGTCTTTTCCCTACTCCTGACACAGACACAGACATACTTTCTACTTTATTATAATAGAGAAAACGCACTCATTATAAACCCCGACATATTAAAGCATCACATTAACATTAGTATGCGATGTTCAAATTCGCAAAAGTATAGAGGTCAAGACATTGTTTTTGGCAGTATTTTAAAACTTGAATTGTATAACGTATTTAAGTACGAGCTTTTGCGATGCTTTCAATACACTTGAAATGAATTCTAATATTAACCATTTTAACCTCTAAATAAAATTATATAATACTTTGAAGTGAATATATATTTTTTTAATATGGATCCAAATTCAAATTTTTACTCATGGTTAAATTAAATGCAACAAATACATTGCACTGAAACTACTAAAGTTCATCTTGAGCCAAATTTTGCCAAAAACCCATATTAGGCAGGCTGCAAGTTATATCAAAATTTGGTAGCAGAAATTCAATTTTTTTAATGAATGTTCTTTATTTACTGGAGTTTTACATTTTGTAGCCTACTAAAATTTTATTTTTCTTCCACTTAGTGTTAGGTGCAAAAATGAGTGTCAATCTTGTCAAACATCATCTTTTCAACATCAAAAGCATTTAAGTTTGGCATAGAGCCCGGTATAAAATAAGATTATAATATGTTATACTCAGTAACAGTGGAAAGCACATAAAAGAGACACTTCAAAAAACATTTATATAATACATTTGAGATGAACTCCGATTTATGACGCGATTTCATCTTGTAGTTTGCATTGGCCGATGTCAATTGCGTACAATTACATTAATATGCCTTTCTCTTTTAAAGCCAATTGGCAGAAACAATGTTTCAAGACCAACATCTATAAGTAAATCCTGCAAGAGCGCATTCTTAATAGTTCGGTAATTATGTTTTCTCAGCTTAGGCATCTTGTTGAAACAGAAGCTGCAAAAAGATCTTTATCAAACAGGTGGAAGATTGTCAATGCATATAGCTTCGAAGAACTACACTGCCTGTATTTGCATATAAGAAATCTGCAAAGCATTTTGAAGTGTGGCAATGGCGAAGATAGACTGAATTTCCTGTCTCTTCGCAGTACTGATGTTCGGACGTTCTGTTGCCGGTTAAACCGTTAAATGTTTGACTTTCTAGAGGCGATGAACGGAAAGAAAACTAATTTTGATTTTTCTCGCTATACAAATAACTCAAAAGTGTAAATAATATTCATATAGGTTGATGAAACATTTAAAAATTTAAATTTAATTCTTTTTTTGTATTTTAAAGTTTGTTAATTATCTGCACCGTTTCACATTCAATTTTATGAGGCTTCTAACATCGCAAATAACAATCTGGTAGTTTAAAAAAATAATATATAGTAAATTACTAATTTTATGTTCAGGCTTCAACGATTTCAAGTTTATTTAAATATATAGCAATCAAATGTTGGTTAAAACAGTTATGCGTTTATTTTAATGCAAAAATTAAAAACCCGAACTATTATTATTTGGATTCAAATGATTTTCACAATAATTTTGAAATAAATCCGCTGCCATTTCGGTTTGATGTTTTACTGTAGTACGAAGATTAAAAAGGATTATGAAATATGTTCATTCAGTATTTAAAATAATAAATTATTTAGATTCCGTGCTTTAGTTTTTTGAAATCTCATAAACACCATAAAACAGTTAATTGATTCATGATAAATGTGTTTAGCCCGTTTAGTCACTGACTGTAAACTGTCAAAACGTATAGAATTGAAATTTTAAAAAAGAAAAAAAGAAAAGAAAAAAAATGTGTATTGAATTTAACAATTCATCAAATCTAGGAGCGGGTGTGTTGTATTGATGGCATGATTCACGTTGCTTTAGTTCTTTACGTTTAATCTTTTTAAGTTATTTCCTTCATCGTTTCTTTTTACGATATTTACCACATATTTATTTATAACATCGCCGCTTTAGTTTATTTTGAAAGTTTCCTTTTTACATGCCATTTCTGCTACACATTCCGAAACCTGTAGGACTATTTTTCTTGGTTTCTTATGTATACCTTATGATCCCCGCCCACTGATGAGGAGAGTTATTTGTTTATGTTTAATCTTTGTCTCTATATCTTGTATCAGTAATTTTTAACGTTTTGTCAATGTTTGTTTACATGTCCCGGAATTATCATTTCTTTTCATTTATATCTATATTTTACTATATATATATATATATATATATAGATAGATGTCATATGATGGGTAAGAAGATTTTCTTTCTTTTGTGAAATATACAAAATCCTTTAAAAACATTTAACTTTTCAAACTATAAAAATGTAAATGTTGAACAGACAAAGTAGGCTTGTTCAATACGAGATAAATTTCTTATTTTTTCCATTTGTTTTATGTTTATTTAATTATTTATTTGTTTGTTTTTTTTAATTATTAATTTATTCATTTTATAAATTCATTATTTATTTATCTTATTTCATCTATTTATTTATTTATCTATTTCACGGGAAGAAAAGCTATGTTTACAAAGATCTGAACTGTTCTGTACAGTTGCATAAATATATAAATTAGCCCCAGATTTTCCTTGGAACATGTAACGCAGCGGACTTTATCGATGCAAAAGGAGATACAGAATTTTTTTACAAATAAAAAATGTTACATTTATTTATAACACTGATGACATGATAAATGAGACTATAATTCTAGAAGTGATTTTCTGTCACTTTTTGACAAGACATTCTTCTGTCTTGGCACACATGCCTTTTCTTGTCTTGACAACTGAATAGTGGTATTACAGTTTAATGTTTAGATAAATTACAGTAATTGATAATAGGAAAGAAACGGCAAACACCTTAAACAGATTTCAAAACACATTAACAGAACAAGGGAAGTTGAATACTGTTTATAAATCGTGTTAAAACATAATAGTGTTTAATGTTTACCAAAACGTAACAATATAATAATAGCTAATTTATTTAACCGTGTGTAATTTCAAGAAATAAAAGCGTATCAAATGTCATCATAACAGTTTCGTCAGTTTTTCTAACTCAAAAGAATGCCCAAAGAAAATGTAATGCAGTACTCCCTTCTGAAAATATAGGGGAAGGTTACATTAATTTATTACATTTACTACCGGAGTTACCTTTAAGCAATGGTTTCATTTTTTCACTTGGCATTGAAAATGCTTCATTTTCGTACAACTAAAAATAAAAATTGAAATTAAAGTTGTAGATTACCAGCTTATTGACTAGCTATGGTTCTTATGCTGAGAAAATAAATTCGGTTTTAAAATATTGCAATCAAAACAATATATTAACATTATTTTTCTGTCATATTTCACCTTACGGTTGATTATTATTTTATATTCTGTCACCTCGACCTTTTAAAAGAAGTTTTAGGTTTTTAAATCTGTTATTCTAAAAAACAAAAAAAAAAAAAAAATTATTAGTTTCAAAACAAATATGAGACTTTTTCGTGGTTTTTAATACAATATCTCATTTTATTATTTTATATACTAAACCAACTGCAAAATTTTACACATAAAAATGAGCGAGGGAAAAAACTAAAATAATAGATTTCGTTTGGAAATTATTTTGTTGCTCCTCAGACTTTGCTTTGGAAAAAGATCATTCAAATATTAGTTATATTAGTTCCCTCCATAATCGGATCGTCTTTTTATAAATGGAACAATGCACACACCCGTAGTGCAGGAAAAATTCAAAAAATATTAATTAGATAAATATTTCACTTAAAAGTTTGAAATTTTAAACCTGACGATATTACAAACTCCCCAGAGGAGAACTAAAGCATTGATAATATTGTCAAATCATAAATTC
Organism: Octonoba sinensis; assembly: GCA_038502835.1. Classification (NCBI taxonomy): domain Eukaryota; kingdom Metazoa; phylum Arthropoda; class Arachnida; order Araneae; family Uloboridae; genus Octonoba; species Octonoba sinensis. Next base: position 149,356,891 of record CM076598.1, read on the forward strand.
GTATTTTTTTTAATGAATAACAAGATCCGCACGATGCTACCCGCGACAAATTTTTATTAGATTAAGTGACAAAGTTACAAAAATTCCAAAGAAAACAAGCTTTGAAACCATTTGAAGGAAAAGTATTCCTGTCTTAAAACTAAAATAATGCAAAAATAACACTTATATTCGATTTCAATTAAAGTGATATTGAAGCTTTAAAACTGATACCATTAACGCCAAAGCAGAAAATGATAATTATAAATAAGAATTAACAAATATTAGAGGGTATCGAAAAAACATTTTTTGGAATTTCAAAATTTCAAGTTGATAAAAAGTTGCGCTTACAGACCACAAAAATAATTACCCAGACTAAAAAATATTTAGGTATTCCGCACATGGCCTGAAGCTTATGACTTTCTTCAAAAAAAATTGATTTATCTATGTATATATTTTTTAAATTATTGATAAATTTTTTTTTAAAAAGTCAAGTTGAAAAATGTGAACAATAAAGTAAAGAATTAGTGGTTTAAAAAAAGTTGTTGCTCTCATGCAATATTAAAGTCTCCCGCATAGTATTCAAAAATGAGGATTCTCAAGCTTAAAGTTGAATTTTTCGTTGCATATGTATTATTTTCTCTGGTCTGAGAGAGGGGCGGCTGTTAGAAATCCGGATTGCCAATTAATTGAATCTACATTAACTTCAGTATCCAAATTAACTTCGGTGTGGTTTTTAGTCCCGTAATTCCTTTTGCTTTGTTTGACGATATTTTTTAATTTTCTGGAGTGCAAGAACTCTAATATGTTCGCGTTTGTCAAAGAAGATGCTCTGAGTGAGCCATGAATGCATTTCTTTGTAGTGTTGAATGAACATCACATTTATAACAGAGTCACCCGTCGTTTCTGAGATAAGTATTCCGCCACTGGCATTGATTTCAGAACCTGCCCTTAGTGAAAGGAAATATTTTTAAATCCCTTTTCACATGCAAACAGTCCAGACAATAATTGTTAAAGAAGTCACAGATGATATAACTCGAGAGATATAACAAAACATGTCACACCCCCGCAACAGAAGTAACAAGATGCAAAATTTTGAGTTTTAGAGTTTTATCTTAAAAATAATGTAGTAATACCATCCTGGAAACACTAATAGATGAAACGGAGCAAAACTGAATATTTTTGGAGGGATATTGAATATTTTTGACGATTTTCATTCACATTTTTCTTCAGTAAACGAAACTGAAATCTAACCCCATTCTGAAGCATCAACAAGAAAGGGAAAATAATAATAAATATAAACACATATTTTGCATTTGAAAATACTTCTGCTAATAAAAATCCATGATTTCCACCATTTTTTCGTTTAAAACGATTTATTCCCTAACGCGTTTTGAGCATCTTAGTGAAATTGGCAACATTAAAATCTGAAGTTTATTAAAAGAGCAACTTAGTATTCGAACACTTCCAATGGCTATTAAATTTTCAAAAGAAAATATATATAAAAAAGAAAGGCAGAAATTATAAGTTAAAAGATGTTTGTATTAAAATTGTCTTCATCATATCATTGCTTTACGATTTCATTATTCAGAAATCTTTTTATCCCTGCTTAGCGTATTATTTGTAAGAATGAAGTTAATATCCTTCTTCCTTCCATTTTTTCTCTTTTCACCCCAGTTTAGTCTTTATTTCCTTTCCATGGTAGACATCGAATGACGTTTAGCTTAGAAAGCAAGTAATTATAGTTGCCTAACAATAAATCATTTTAAAAGCGTAATCATTTATTGACATTTCATAAACTTCCTCGTGACTTTTGATATTTTTACGTTTTTCAAACAAAACTCACTTTTGTCTTCCACATTTTCAGTTTCATACTTTTGTTATTTTCTAGAGTAAAATACGTTTAACTTTCTTCCTTTTAAATATGTAACGAATGTTACTACAAAATAAATTGCATAGCATATAACGCAGCGTTGCTTTTCAAAATAACAACTCATATGGCATAAATATTTCAGGAAAAAAATAATGCTGATTAAAATACTAAATAGCTTATTATTTTTCTTTTCCGCTGTTGGGTGAATGTTTGTAGCTGCTTTTGCAAAGAATTTCTGTTATTTAGCTCTGCGCCAAGTATTGTCTGATATGAACAAAATTTTAGTCGTATTAAAATGATTGTTTGATGGAAAATTCTGTTACAAATGTTCTTGACAAAACCTGCTTTTATTTCCGCATGTCATAAATGTAACTACTGCACACCTTCTGATTGATTCATTAAAGTATGTAACTATGTAGTAATTAGTACTTTTGGAATACATATACTACACAGTACTACTAAAAGTAACATTATTTGCGAATAGGTAATGTTTTATTAACTGCAATTTTTGTCTTAATGTTTCTTTTAAGCTTCTTTGACATTCAGAATTCAGATGAAAATCTTTCTCTTTAATCAAATAAAAAAATTACAACTCGCCAATAACATTGGATAACTAACTAGTTAACAAACAATACAATTAAAACAAAGTTAATTGTTAACAAAGTTAAAAATTAAAAGTTATGATTCTGTTCGTAAAAAAAATGCGTGAAATAAATCTGTCTAGGCGCTATTATAAAAATAATTGTTTTATTTAATATTATAAGTAAAAGTGTAAAAGTGACTTTATTAACTTTCTTCTCTTAAAATTGAGTAGATATGCTTCGCATTGATTTTATAAATTGTATACTGTTGTTGTTCTAGACCAGACTCAGTAATGTTCATTTAAATCATATAGTTTAAACGCATCAAGTACATTTTATTACAATTAATATTTTTATTATTTTTATGTCAGGTTGACGAAATGCCTGATGTAAATAACGAAGACAAAAAATAACTAAATAGGGCATGCAAATGTTTCGAGGTTATTTGGAGCCTCCCCTTTTGCAGATTCACAATTCACACATAAACTGGAAAATATCTCATTTTTAATGTAATTTTTCTGCGAACCTTGTTTTTGTTTGTTTATTAGGAACCACTCCTTTGGAGCATCGTGAATTAAATACTGAGCAGTAGTCTTCAAGTAGTTCAGAAAAAGTCGTATGCTATTTCCAACTTCAATATTCTTCCATACATGTAATTAGTTAATAGAGTAATAATAAAGCCATTTAGTAGCAAAAGAGGTAAAATCTAAATTTCCGAGGGATAAGACCAAGAAGACAATTTCCCATCCTTCCATCCCAATGGTATTCGTAAAGTTAAAGGTTTCCTTGAGAATTTCTTCATGACAGATTGAATCTTCTAATTATATATATATATATATATATATATATAATCTTTGCTCACACTAAAAAATATTTTTAGTGGTGTCAAAAATGATGCATTATTTCATAATTTTAATTGAGATAGCAAACGAACCGTTTCAAGTTACAAACAATCTTAAACAAATATTTCCATGAGAAATAGGGAGGGGAGGAGGCCAATGCTTTCTCTAAAAAATCCCTAAGAGGACATTTGCTTTTTCGTCTTCATTGTGTTCGCAGTATTTATTTATTTATTTTTGGGTAAATATTAACTTTACGAATAGTAGGGTCATACATAGCGTTACACACACTTAATCAAACACTTTCACAGTGAACATTTTCCTAAGTTCCCATTTAACAGTGGGGTCCTTAAACTTTAATGAGCCAAGCAACATTTCCAATGAAAAGCAAGTAGATAAGAGTAACTACTTGTGTCGCATTATGTTCCAGCATTTTCGGAACAATTAGAGTCTTATATACGACATGATTGGTAATGCAGTCTCTCAACTGAGACGGAATTTGATCGGGTCACAAAAATCCGTTTCCGGTTCTGTTTCATGCAAACGGATATCCTTAAAATGTTTGACAACATTCAACCACACTATGCATGAGGGGAATATGCAAACGAAGATAATTGCCAATTGTATGTATCTAACTACCCAGTTATGTAATTACTTGGAGCACACTATAACTTTCCACTCCTTCGATGCAAACACACACATACGTACAGTAAAACTCATCTATAGCGGACACCAGCCGGACACAAATATTTGTCCGTAATAGGGAGCTGTCCAGAAAAGAGGGTTTTTTTTTTTAGGCTAAAGAATTTGCTTACAGGAAATTAGAAACTGTCCGCCTAAGAAAGGTGTCCGCTAGGAAGAGTTTTACCGTATATAGTACATATGAATATGTATATATATATATAGAGAGAGAGAGTATATACCCTTCTTACAACATCTTGTCCCACAATATAGCAACCCCTTCGATATAACACTCATGCGTTCAACTTTCCGCTACAATTACCGTCCACTTTTATTCGAGTGTAAAATCTTCTGGAACCAAGAGCAACCAGGGTGAGATCGTCTCAATATTCATGTGCAATGAAGTGAATGTTACAGATTATGATCACGAGGAAGAGTATTGACTAATCTGAAAGATCGACGACGAAAGCTGCCTCTGATACCGTTCGATTAGTGAAAAGATTTTTTGAGGGAGAAGACGGAACTAATGAGTTTTTGGACAAAAGTTTTACTTCAAAATTACCCTTGCTTTACTGGAAAATTTCATTGCAAAAACTTCACAAAACACACAAATATAAACAATAGATTATAACGTTATACGTCAAGCAAACACAATGATATTTTTGATATATTCGACATCTCTCCAACTTGTCTATAACGACCGTCTGAGCTTTGGTGCGAGAGGTTACGTTTCATCGAATATATGGATGGCGTATTCTCTATGAGTGCATTGTATACTCTTATAATAAGCCTTAAGTGTAATTTACACTCATAGGGAAAGAAGTAATCGCAATCCGACACCTACTATAGGTCTTAATCAAGCTTCGAGTTTATTGTGCTTCTCCAACAACTGCGGCACCTTCATTGGATAAAATCTTTGCTGGTTAACGCTCTCAGATTTGCAATTGTCGTTTGCCTGATGAATGAAAACTATGCTCCATTTTGGATTTAGTTGGATACCTGCTCTAGGAAAATGCCGTTTTTAATTCATTTCATTGAAATTTACCACAGGAGTGTTACGAAAATGATATTTCTGCAGTGGCTTTTCACCAACCGAATCCACTATAGGGTTGTTTTTTGTTTTTTTTTCACTTTCTTTCTTTTTTTAATCACATTTTAGAGCAAAATTTATTTCATGAGAAGCAACTTCATAAAAACGTTTTAAAAAATCCCACAGATCATCAAACAATATCAAACTTCTTTTGCAACTGTAATTCTTTGGAGAATAACTAAATAAATTAATAAGTAAGAGCCAGCACAATAATTCACCATTATCAGGTATCACTATACTAGTGAACAAAAATCAATAAGTCGTACATCTGAACTTTCCCTATAATGGAGAACTATAGAAAGTTGATTATTGCTGGCCTCAGTGGCCTGGGGTTTTTATTTTATGCAGGCTAGACAGATTCAGTGACTTAAAAGCAATACACCGAAAATGCTCTAATACTACGGATATATAAAAACTTTATATACGTTTTATATGTGTGTGGGTAGCAATTGTGTGGTTAGTATTCATAACAATACACATATTTACAATATAATTACATTACCATTAGTAAATATAAAGCCATCCTTTATGCTTTTTCTTATGGGATTTGTATTTTCTTAAGCGTCAGTGCGAATTCCTAAATTTCAGTAACAATGGAAGTTTATTCGAATGACTAATAAAAATAACATAATAATTTTTAATTCCGTTTTTGCGCCTTAAAACTAGGTAAATTGGAATATTTAGTAATCGAATGCTTTTAATAATTTTATTGGAATTATAATTACATTGGAATATTTTGTAGTCGAATGATTTTATAATATAAAGCCATCCTTGATGATTTTTCATATGGTTCATATAAGATATACAATTTGTATTTTCTTAAGCTTTAGTGCGAATTCCTAAATTTCGTCAACAATGGAAGTATATTCGAAAGACTAATAAAATTAATATAATAATTTTTAATTCCATTTTTGCTCCTTAAAACTGTTAGTTACTTGGAATATTTTGTAGTTGAACGTCTAAATAAATATTTTTTATGACTATACTGAGACTATTCATACGGTTTAGAAAAACGCAACTACTTACGTGAGCTCGACTAACCAAAAGCAATCAGTAAAATTAATTATAAATAATCACTCATTATCAAGAAATAAATGATACTGAGTAATTACATAATGGGCATTTTAATAGGATAAACACTAATCTTTTATAGCTCAACTTTATTATGCTTCGGAAATGAGCCTCAGAGAGTTAGTACTAAGTAATTACGCTTAATTGTACTCCCTTAATTGCTGCGTCTCATTATTCAACTTCGAAAGCTAAAGAAAGAAATTGCAAGTCACTAATTAATTACTTTAAATCCATTGCTTTTAATGTATTTTGGATTTGCGTATTATTTTCAGTGTATTGTACATAGTTATGAGAATTTTAGGAAATGGTGTGTTCAATGATGTATTGATGATATATTACATAAAAAATGACAAGAAATGTTAACAAACAACTGCTTCTTAAATCTATAGTTAGATGCACGATTTATACATATTTTCTAGTAATAATGTTCAGTAAATTTAAGCAACTTAGAGAGTATACAAACGTTGAAAAAATCCAACGTTGTTGCCCAACAATGACGTCAAATTTTTCAGTAACAAAGGAGTCATCTTCGAGCACATAATTTTTATAAATATTAATTAATTTAAATATACTAAATAAATTACAGTTTAATAATTTCATAGTGGAACACTATGAACTAAGACATTTTTATCAACGCTAACTAAGTTGCATGTTTAAACATTGGAAAATAAAAACTGATTTCTTTCTTTTTTTTCTTTTAATAACAAAAACTTGTTTAATATTCCAAGAGATCCAACATAAGTTATTATAGATCAGGAATAGCATCCATATTACTAAAATAACTACACATTTTTTTAAAAAATCCATGTTATATTTTAAGAAATTCCAATATATTTTATCTTTAATTTAACTAATGCATTTATTACAAATGCGATTCTTAATTGCTTTGTTCAAAATCTAAACTGGTCAAAGTTTCCGTCCTTAACACGTAAAATGTTTAAAAATGTCTTCCAAGGCAAAATAAAACTTTCATAAAGCATAAATGCGAGTCAAATTATTGTGAGATACTGAAATCGTAGAGGAAAAACGAGCCGAAATGTTTCGTGAAGTACAAAAAGTATGTGGTTAAAACCATCAAACTAAGTTGAACTATAGTTTGAGTAGGTCTACCTAAAATATTAAGAATGATTGAACCAGATTTCAAAAAGAACAGAAAGCTCCATAGCAATTTACGGAAATTACAGAAAGTTCAAGCATACGATGCTTTACGATCAATTTATGATCTGAAGAGCATTTCGTAGGAGGGAAAAAAACTCTACATTCCTCAACGTTTTAAACACTATAATATGCTTGAAACTTCATTTAATAACACTTTGTCACTAATTTTAAATTTTATTAAAATATGGGGAACACTACATTTTATACGTAGGTAAGAATATGTTGTTCCCAACAATGAAAATAAGGATGGTTTTTTTATAGTCATTTTGGTAAAACATGACTTAAGTATAACTTCGGATTAAAAAAATTAACTATTTTAGCAGCGTATAAAATTCAACAATGTTTATTAACAAGAAAAGTATGAAAATCACTAACAACAAAAGCGGTCCTTAGCCGCAAAGCATTATCCCTAATGGAGTGGTTGTTTACCTTATTCGCGCGCGCGCGGATGCCTGAAACTAGAAATTAATGCTTCATTGGATCACCAGCTCACTTTACAAAACGTTTTTATTAAATAATTGCATTTTTAGTTTCATAAAAACCATTTCTTTTCTGGCAAACATAATTTACTAAACAAAGAAACTCTTCATAATAGCTATACAATTAAAACTTCTAGTTACGGTGGATGACGTCTTACTGAGAAGCGATCATACCTTACTACTTAAAACTTTCGAAATAATTATTAAATATACTTTCTCAGGACAACTTTTTTTTTTAATTAAAAAAAATCTACCGAAAATACGGTTTTGCACCGAAAATACGGTTTTGTGAAAGAAAGAACTTTTTTCTTTCTTTCAATATAGCTGTGAAAAATTCAAAGTAGTATAAACACATGTTTTAAAAACAAAAATTCCCTATTCTTTATCTCGTGTAAGAGATTATTAAAATTTGAAAAACAATTGCTTCACTGATGCACAAAAGAAATGTGTATATATATATATATAACATGATTGCATTATGACTTCAGTTTTGAAAATGCTGATGACGAAAGCATTCGTTAGTTTGTGTAATTACGAATTGATCAAGATGAAAAAAGTTTGGGGGAATTGATTATTTCACAAAATACAATAATAATCAGTTTTACGGAAAGTAAATCTAAGCCATGTTTTGGTTTAATAAAAGATCTTAATCTTCATACGTACGCTGTTAAAAATTTCCATAGGAAAATAATAAAAATAACCATTTATTTGATTGTTATTTTACCATATTTAATTACAACAGTTGAATAACCATTAAAAAGATGGTACTCAAAACGCTGATTGCGAAAAAAATCGTTTATCCTAAAGAACGTTTAACTAACCGTAATTTTCAAGCGCTCAATATAAATCGGGCGTCCATCTTGGTTGCGAAACCTAACCGGTCGTACGTTGTTTAAAAATAGGAATACGGATTTATTAGTTAAAATCTGCATGTGTATATAAAAAAAGAAGAAAATAAAAGTGGATTAAGCAGTGGATACTAAATAGAAACACATACACACGTAAATCAAAAATTGGAGACATCGGATTCCCAAACTGTTTGCGAATGAGCGAACCCATAATTTGAGCTGCTGAAGCTTGTTTGTATTTTAATTTTTGCAGCAAATAAAATGATTTTCGTCAATATACAGTAAATTTAGACCAAAAATAAATTTAGATCCAATCAAAAACTGAAATCTCAATTTTAAGGCTGTTTGCCTGTTGGAAAAGAAGATTTATTGATAAATAAACGTCCGCTTTACGTGATGACGGTGGCCGAGTGGATAGAGAGCTAGACTAGTACACCACGCATTGGGGGTTCGAGTCCTGCAAGCTTCGTTTCTGAGATTCTACACCAGGAAATGGTTCAAACACGGCTAAAATTTTGTTTTAAAACCAATTTTAAATGGTTATAAAACCGTAAACTTTTGTATTTACGGCTTTTTAACCAAGTTAAGTGGAAATGGTTAGGTCCCGTAAAGATAGAAAAATCTTCCAAACCATAAATTTAACGGTGAATTAGATGGACAGACTGCTGCCGTTTCATTTAACCGTAATTTCATGATGAAATTTCTAACAGTGTATATTTTGTTGGGAAAAAGTTTCTGATTCGAAAAGAAGGGAAAACAGTTTCTGATTCGAAAAGAAGGGAAAACAGTTTCTGATTCGAAAAGAAGCATGTTAAAAGCATCCCCCACCCCCTCCTTCTGTTTTTTTACAAAAAAAAAATTCTTAGTGATACAACAACAACCCGAAACTGATGCTTAGAATTCCTCATGGAATTCTTTAGCTTAAGGTTTAAGAACATTCAGGACTCTTGTGAACCCAACACTTAGACACTTGCAAACTTATACACTATTGAATAGGAGCAAATATTAACGAAAGCGAATGAAAATAATTAGTAATAGGGAAGTTTTCAACTTTTGCTTTTATTTTTATTTGATGGTATAACGTCTATAAATATCAGCTCTGAAAATAATTTTGTTCTGCAATTAAGTGGTTATTTTTAAAATAATTTTTGAAGTTCAAGCGCAGTAGGCGACGCAAAACAATTCTGCAAACGTGCGTCACATTTTAGGAATAAACGTCATCACTTTGGCGGTGACACAACCTGGACGCAATACTTGGCTAAAATAGGAGTGGTGGCCCAGGGGTTTGAGTTAAGCGGTTGTCCGCCAAGAAAAACTGCTAGAGCGAGAAATCAACTGTTTCAGATTTGCCTTTAAAATGTTCGCAAGCGATAAAAGTCGCCAAGTAAGAAATTTCGCTCTATAAAATGGAATAACACCATTGATGTCACTTTTTACACGTTGCACGACTGACCTTTCTGCAAATCTGGACTCAATAATGGTGTAATAATTTCAATGTGACATTAAAATAATGATGAGAAGAAAGCAAACTAGTAAACAACAACGAAAAGTCTACAGTGAAACCTTAAGTATGACGTCAGGGGCTGACACGCTAAGTTCCACCACGTATTTTGCGCATGGGATTTTAAGCAAAAAATTTTAAATCAATACTTGGTTTTCTGAGTGTGGAGCTATGGAATTTTTTTACTGTCTTAACCATATATTTAGCTGTCAAAATAAGAATATTTAATAGGTCGATGCTACCCAATTAGCACTATAATAAATAAATCTGTGATATTTTGATTGAAAACGCAAAATTAAAAATACAACTTTTATATTGATAAAAAAAGATTAAAAGAGTGGCTATATTGTTATTTATTCATTCATCATTATCGCCAGAGTAAGAAATATCATAAAGTGGTAATTTACAATTCATTTCGAGATAATTTTGACTTTTACAGTAGTGATTTGGACTAAAGTAGCCTGATGTTATTTACTTTCAAAGAATTTGAAAAATTACAAAGTGAATGAAACAAAAAACAAGTGCATGAAACAAAATAAAGTTTAAGCATTTGAAAATGCAATTTTAACAAAATATAAGAAAATTATCGTGAGTAAAAAGCGCTTATTAACATTTTAAAGACTTTGAAAAAGAAAATAGGAAAGCAATAGGAACTTATCATTTCTGTTTTTAGGTTTAAGCTGATCAAGAGATTAGACAGAAATAATATAAATCAATTTTTTATCTTTGTTATGAAACTCTTTTCCAATTTAAACTCAATTTTAAGGATCTTCTTCAAAACTAAAATCTTGAGCACTAATTTGATGAAGGTTCTACTGCTATCAATGGGGGGATTTCTAGAGTTTTTAGTGAAATCTTAAGCTTGCCCGGAAATTGCATTTTCCAAGATTACAGATCTTAATTTCAAAATTCTACTCGTTTTTCTGAACAGAAATTCTAGATTGGCCATGGCCTTTTAGCTCTTTTATAATTCTCTCTCTCTCTTCGCAAACATTAACTGTGTTTTCTATCATTTGATGTCGATAATACATATAAGTTGCTCAAGAAACCTATACTTGGAATGTCAGATATTTGACTGAGTGCAATCAATCAAAATAGCTCAAAAAAATCTGATTATTATAATTAAAAAAATATTATAATGATATGTAAAATATCTGATTTAATAATTTTTGAATCTGCATGGGAATAGTTTTAAAAGCGGTGAGAAAAGTGAGACGAATGTTTGACAAACTATCAAAGTTGTATTTGAACGTACTGAGTAAATATCTCCTAAAACATATGCTCCCACCCTGTTGGTCGTGATCCCAAAAGGGGATGGGTTGCCAGGAATATTCCTATTTTTAACTTATTAGCTTATAATCAACTTAATTTTTTAAAGAGCATGCAAGGAGTACTTTAATAATAACGGTGCACTTAAATGTTGATTAGTTCACGACAGTATTTGGTAATAGTTTTAATATTAATGATGTTCCCATTTAATCTTTGCAAAAAAATCATGTGATTTGTTATTATGATTATCATGAAAAAAAATAAATATAATCCAGTTTCTATTTTTTAGTAATTCAACTTAAGAACTATTTATTTTTAAATGCAGTACAAAACAAATATAATTGTTGCAAAAAAACGTGCAAAACAAATACAATAGCCGTTTAATTCTAATTTCTCAAGTAATTTTCATAAAGGTATAAAATAAAGCGTCATATACAGATCAGAAAATCGAATGAAAAACGTGTATTACATTTATGCTCATATTTAGGGGACATCACATAATTATTTTTTTTTAAAGGACTCGCAAAAGAAGAGTTGAGAAACGTTCCGAATCTTTAAAATTCTATGATCGTTTTAAAATATACTTTACACTAAATCGCTTTCTAGTTAAATGAAAGAAAATGTAACCATTTTTTTAAGTAGCTCATACTAACACCAAATTTTAAATAAATAAAATATAATTTACTAACACAGCGCTTATATTATTTAGATTTATATTAATATCTCTACGATTTATGTGCCCCCACACCCCATCACACACCCCCACACACACCTCCATATATGCTATACAACCTATATAAAATACCAAAAGGAGAAAATGAAATATAACTACAGTAAAATAGTGAAAGCTGTAAGAAAGTGTATTGTAGCGCAACGAAGTCCGAAGCTGTGCTCAAATTCAAAGCATCACCCATTATTATGTATTTTATAAATAGATACGCTATAAATATTTAGTTAATGTTAAAAAGAAAAAAAAGAAACTTATGGTAGCATTTATTTAGTTCAGCAGCATTTTTTCATATTTTTAATAAAACTTGTTTCCCCCACATTTAACTCGGTTTTCCCCGATTTTAATGAAGTTTTACCTGTTTCTATTATTGCTAGGTCAAATCGATAACAGTTTTACTAAACACAGTGGAAAAGACAACTGCTTTACGAGATAGTACTTAATTTTGTGTTGCAGCACATGTACCTGGGCTTAAAGTATGCGAGAACATCGTATTTGTAGTTTTACATTGGGTCGCATGAAGTTTTATTGTCGTTTAATTAACTATATATATATATATATATATATCTCTATATATATGTGTTTGTGTGTGCAAATTTAAAGAGGTTTCAAAAAGGACCTGAAAAAGACCAACTTTCTACACTGCAAAATACAGTTCAAAAAACCACAAGGAATTTCTTAAAGCGTTACCTAAAAAGACATTCCTCGTTTTTGACGGAGTTATAGTTATCTTTCTAACTTTTTTAACAAATACTGTTGGATAGAAACGAAAAATCGGTTGGAAAAAAATTGACTTTTATTCATTTATTTATTTTTTAGAAAGCAGGAACATTTTGTGAAATGAAGTCCCGAAACTCAAATATCATCTTTCTCTTAATTATTCAATTAATCAAATTTAGAAAATCGTTGATAAAATCAAATAAAATAGATTTATGACTAATTTTAGTTCATTTGACAATTTAATAAGAATAACTCTCACGATTTTGATGCAAATTAAATTATCAAAAGAATTACTTTTAACACTATATATCGCAATAATTTGACTTAAAAGAAGTTTGAAATTTAGTCTAAATTATGCTTTTTAACTAAGGAAAATAATCAAAATTTGGAGCTACGCTCGTAAGTCTCGACCCATTTTAACTCTTACAAAATTAATAATCATGCTTTGTTCCATTTTGATTTTGTAACTGATTTGGGTGTCACTTTTGATATTGGGTTGAATTTCGTTCATCATATTGATAATATTGTGTCAAAGGCTTATTAAGAACTTGGCTTCCTTAGGCGGGAGACCAAAGACTTTTCAAATAACCAAGTTCTTAAGGTTTTACATTTCAGGATTGTGCACTCTAACCTTGAATACTGCAGTATTGTTGGGATCCTTATTATAATAATAAAATTCGAATTCTTGAACAGATCCAATCCAAATTTATACGCCTTCTTATGTTACAAAAATAATAATCTAGATTCTCTTCTTATTTATGCAGCTTGTATGGCATTCCGAGTTTGAAATCCCGACGTGAACTTTTTTGTCTTTAATTTTTTTTTTATACTTAACGGCCTAATTGTACAATATTTTGGGCTACATAACAGATCAAGTTACCGAATAGATTATTCAGAAATAATCATTTATCTAATTGTTTCTGTGCCAAATACAATTATATAGACAATTTTTCTCTTTATACGTTTGATATTATTTTTAACAAGTTGTCAAGTAACCTTGGTATATTCAACATGTCTTTGATTGATTTTAAAGTTAAATGTATTGAGCATTTAAACTCTTAGTTTTACATTGCTGTTTTTCTTTGTCTGTTGTTTTACGTAGATTTATGTGTCTGTTTTTATACTTGCAACACTGTAAATATATCTTCCTACAGTTTGCAATTTTTCTAAATAAATAAATAAATAAAAGTAAATAAAAATAAAATAAAACAAAAATAGAAATGGAAACACAAAGAAATATGAAAAAGTTTAAAAGAAAAAAATGGCTAATTAAAAAACTATTTAATGCAAGCTTTCACATTTATGTTTATTCGCGGTTTTAATCTTTTTAACTCAAAAATTACAGAACATTTTACTGCCATAAAATTTTAAAGTTTCTAATTCATATTTTATGGCAATAAAATGGAAATTTAGCTACAGTGAATCAAAACTCACAAGGCTAAATTATTTTTAATTATGCAAGATAATAGGTGAGTTGCAATGAAGCGCCTAGGCTAAAAATTTTCAATACCTTCGAATTAGGCATGTAGTCTTTCTTGAACACAGATTTTACCTCTCCCAATAATCTAGAACAGAAGTTTTCCAGCTTTGAAACATTTCTATCCGCTTTTCAGAAGCTTGCCTTTTAGAAGGCCACCTCATTATTGCCTCACTGAATGTTAACATAGGTACTTGAGATTTTGCTCATTTATTATTGCAAAATTCACACATAAATACCATTTGAAGAGTTTTTTGCACTGAAATTCTCGTTCACTTTGAGTTAATCTTATTCAACACAGTGTTAAACTCGATAACGGAAATGATTCAAGTTGGAAAATAGTGTTTAATTTTATCTTAACAACTTTTTTTTTAACGAAATAAACTGATTTTTTTAATGCATTTGAAGCCATTAAATGAGTTTTTGTTCTCACAACATATAACTGTCATTGTTTAACATCAGATAAAATGTACCTTTCATTGAAAGAAATCTCTCGGAACTACGAAAAATCAAGATTTTAAAGACTAATTTGAAAAAGAAAAAAGGGAAAACTTAAAAGAGAGAAAGAGAGATTTAAGTAAGAATTTCTTATCACTATGTCGCTGAATTAATACCAACACAAACAATAGTAATAAATTTTTAAAGTAGACAATAATATTCAAATTCATTTTTTTTTTCTGAGATAACATTGGGGGGACAGCATTATTTTTTCTCTTGTGCAATCGATTATATTTCATATAAATAATAGTTTGTATTTATATGAAACGATGCCTTTTAACTAAAACAGAAATACGAACTAACCTGGAAAAAACAAGGCGTTCTTGTGAAAGGCACATCAAAATCGGCCTATGAGTTTCGGCCGCATCCGCCGCTGCTGTCAGAACATACCGAAACCAACACTCAAACTAGTATGTGACCAGCGCATCACATTTTTTCCGGCCAACTGGCCCTGCAGACTCTCTAGTTTCCGGTGCTCTCAGATTGCAGTTGAACGCCGCACTAAGCTACCGTTGGCTGCCGCCGATCGCTCACACTCAGGGTTGCCAGAGGAGCACGAGCACGTGGATCGCCAAAGCCCGTTACTTACATATCGCCAGATTGGCGATTGCACGTACTTCATACAGTAAACTGTACTGTAGAAGATTAATAACTACTAACCGACATTAAGACCAAAAAATACAAATATTTTTCATTGAATATCAAAAATTACTTAATATCACTTAACGTTATTTCTTATTTTCTTTCTATTCTCACTCCTGGCTAACTTAATACGTTAAATATATATCGCAGTCTACCTTTAAACTGCAGGGTTTTTATGTAAAAGAATTGGTAAATAAAGAATATTTGTGTAATAAAAAGAGAAGAAAAGAAAACTAACACTCAAATCACTATACATATGCAGCGTCCGAAATCCTTAGTGGTCCCGTTAGTCCGAGACCACTAAAAATCGACTCGGACCACTACGAAATAAAACTCAGTAGTCCACGTCACCACTGAATACCGTCAATCCAGCCACACAACACATTTTAGGTTTTCTCTTTTCTGCACGATAAATTTTGAAAGGAAGACATACAAGCTGTCATCATAGCCGATTTTGAAAGTTCGCAATTTTGAAACAGAGGTGATACTTGAACGTAGGTCATTAACGTAAGCTATATATTTACGTCAAGATAATAAAATCAATTAGGCAAATTTGTCTTTGATGCAATATAAGTTTCATATTTCAAATATCACATAAAAGAATTAAAGTTACATTGTGAAACTTTTATGAACAGGAGCGGATACAGGTGAAGGGAGCAATAAGGGCAATTGAACCTCCATGAGAGTCAAGCATTATTCAAAAATATGTGAATAACGAACTATTTTTTCTCCCTTCAGAACAAATTTTCAGGGAGACAGCTAAAGTAAAAATTAAAAAAAAAATCCTTCTCCTTAGCAAAATCCACTGATGTTTATGAAAAATAAATAAAGTGTGAGCAAATTTCATGTTAAACTAAAACAGACCAGCCACATTGTCGGTGAACCAGTATATATTCAC
The DNA here is from genome assembly GCA_038502835.1 of Octonoba sinensis. Classification (NCBI taxonomy): domain Eukaryota; kingdom Metazoa; phylum Arthropoda; class Arachnida; order Araneae; family Uloboridae; genus Octonoba; species Octonoba sinensis. The sequence continues at coordinate 149,373,219 of CM076598.1, forward strand.
ACTTACTGATCCGAAGGAACAGTAACTGTTTTGAAGGATTTTTGACGCTGCACATATGCATACAAAATCTGAGCCTTTCCCATCAGAAAATCACACTGTGGATGGAATGCACATCGATAAACGTAATACCAAAGAATTTTCATGTGTAAATTTGTCAAGAAAGACCGATGCTTATTCTGTAAGATTTATACATCAGAAAAGTGTAAAGATGCCACAATGTAGTGAGATAGTCGTCCGATATTTTTATCCGCAAATCAACCAGTAGATCGGAATGGACCTGTTGGCCAACTCTGCTGTATATCCTTCGGAAAATAATAAATGATGGGAAACTCTTCTTTGAATAACAAACATTTATTTTCATTTCTTGATTTGCTTTATGCTTTTTTTCTGCGTGAAATTAATAACAATTTTCATCAATATTTTATTATAAACACCCGTCACAACAATAGTTTGAATCTCTTGCTCTAGATTCTGTTAAGTTCTATATGCTATAAATAAGACTTCAGTTCATAACAGCAATTGGGCTTTCTTAAAAGACATCTTGTTATGTTCTCCATAATATCATCACCAACCACCAATTACTAAATGATGTTCTCTTATGAAACACTTTTCTTCGAATTTGAAATAATAACTGGAATGTCTTGATTAAGAATCTGTTAAGTTCTATATCTTCTTCAGTCAATGATATCTTCATGCTAAGCACTTTTCATTAACGCACTTTAAAAACAAAAAAAAGTTAATTAAACCGTTCGAAAAAATGCATTTTTAAGCCTAGTTTTGGCTAAAAAAATTTTTTTTTTTTCAAATTTTTCTTTTAATTATTTTAAAGCAAGGGAAATACATTTTATGCATATAATGACTTTTTTTTTCTTCATTTTCCTTGTATTACCCCTTTTAGCACCCCAGACAGCGCCATATCTTGTGGAAGCTTTTTTCCGTGTTGAAGGAACAAAACTGGGAAAATGATGTTTCGTTAGTCGTAAAATTCCTGAAGAATATAGTCCATCGATTATTATTATTGTTATTATTTTAATATTTGTATCACTTATGATAGTTTTGTATAAGCCTTTCTGCTAATTTGTTTCTGAAATTTAAATTAGACTTTTCACCTCCACTTTTTATAACAAAGCATAAGTGTTTCAAATACTGATGTCTAGCAAGTGAAAGAATATTTTTTAATAATATTTTCTACATTTTTTTTTGTTGCGATAATCAGGTAAATGTTGATCTAGACGATCAACACCACCGATCGTTGCGTTATAATTTATCACCATTTTTGAGTTATGTGTAACATTACCATCTTTATTAGTTTGGTTTGAGCCACCATCTAACAAATTTGCACATTCATATTCATATTCTGCATCGCTCAGTTTTCGATAGATATTTTACTGAAATTTGATGCAAAATAAAATTACATTTAATTTTGAAAATTGGAAAACATACCAATTGTGTAAAAATCATACCATATTTTAATCGTGTGAAAGTCTTGGCGTGAAATATAAGCCGTTTGTTCTACCAGCTATAATTGCTAATACTTTAACACCTAGAACGTGCGAGGTTTTTTTCTTATTTACATTGTTTTTCTGCTGTGCTAAACTGCGTGAGAACTTCAAAATAACGTTTCATGCATTTCCGATTTAAAAAGTACTGATACTCGTAAAATAAATTATTTCTTAACATCCATCCCACTCCTCAAGAGGTTGGCATTTGTTGAGAAGAAATAGTTGTTGTTTTATGGATTTTTCAATATAACAATAAGAAATATTTTCATAATTCACAAATGCATGCGTAAATGCACTCATTCAGTGTTCTTCACAAAATTTGAAGGAACTGTTATTATAACACGAAAAACGTTGCTGGTGCTGCAATAAATGGTATGCAACACGAAAAATATCCTTGAGCTCAAAAACGCTTAGTATTTAAAGCTAGGTTTGAAATAAGAAACAATAAAAAATGTAAAGTAAATATTTATCCTTTCGCTAATTAACTTACGCCTTATTTACGTTATATTTGTTCACAACTCTATTATACAATACGCATTCAAAATATATGCCTCAAATGTTCGCAACAAAAAATTGTGCCCTTCAACATACACGACTATCAATAAATGATGTAATAAGGAGAAAGTTGTAGCAAACTGAAAAGACATGCAATTTTTTATAGCATAGAAAGTTAAGATAAAAATGTACGCTGTCAGTTTTTTATAGTTTTAATTTCCTCAACCTGATTATTCTTTAAAATTCTAAAACACGAATACACTTGTTTCCATTCTTGTTACAGTCCAGTGTAAAAGCAGTCTTATACTGGCTTTTACCTCGCTCAACTGAATTCGACCAATCTTGCTACGTTCTAATTTGGTTTCGCGTGGATGAAATACATTGGTTACACTGTTAGAAATTTCATCATGAAATTACGGTTAAATAGCTGGCAGCAGTCTGTCCATCTAATTAACCGTTAAATTTACGGTTTGGAACATTTTTGTATCTTTACGGGTTCTAAACCGCTTCCAATGAGCTTGGTAAAAAAGCCGCAAATACAAAAGTTTACGGTTTTATAACCATTTAAAAATGGTTTCAAAACAAAATTTTTACAGTTTTTGAACCATTTCGAGGCGTAGAATCTTCGAGGCGTAGAAACCGTAAACGAAGCGGGTGGGAATCGAACCCGTGTTTAGAAGCACTTATGATAACATACTACAGGCTATGGTAATTAACTATATGCGTAGAATCTTCGAGCCGTAGAAACCATTCGTAGCCATTATATTGTGAGATAAGACGAGGTGCGAGGACACGGTGGAACAGGAGATCTGCCAGAGACCGGGATAGAACATTGGACCTCCACGGTGGAAAGCCAGTACTTCCACGCACTGCCAAGAGGTACCTACTGGATGCCCATGATTTTGAGAAGTTTTTTTATTCTCATAAAGATAAAAATACAATATCAAAAAATAATTAAATGGGTTATGTTTCCACAACCAGTTTTTATGACTATTACTAGCTTCATCTTCTCTTCATCCCCCCCCCCCTTCAGATAAAAGAGTAATTATACAATATTATGCGATGGAACTATATTCTTGATACTTCTTCGATCCACAACCAAGATGGACGCCCTATTCTTATTGACTACGAGAGCTAGGTAGCGCTCGTAAATTACGGTTAATTAACCGTTTTTTAAGAGAAACAGAGATTAAACGATTTTTTTCACAATCAGCGGTTTGAGTACCATCTTTTTAATGGTTACTCTACTGTTGTAATTAAATATGGTAAAATAACAATCAAATAAATTGTTATATTACTATTTTTTTTACGAAAATTTTTAACACTGTATTTGGAAAAAAATTCTGGGATGTCAAATGCATTCAGGTTTTGATCAGTGACCGTAAGTCATGCTGCAGATGTCAGCGTTTTACCCAACACTAATTCGGATAAATGAACTTCAAAATTAAATCAGAATTTCAAAGAGAAATAGGTTGAATTTTCTGTAATTATTCTTATGTAGAATTCAGACTAATTTCCCTGCATACAATAAATAATAATAATAATAATCATGATGATGATGATGATGATGAAATTACACTTCAATTATCAGCTTAAACGTAGGCTGTTTAAATAAAAGAATCGTCTATCTATCAGCCGGCATGTTTTCAAAACTCAGTTGATCTAAACGAATAGCAGGGGGTACATTTCGCTCAATTTTACTTTTTACATTCAACCCATGCTCAATTTTACTTTTTGTACATTCTGCATACCGTAAGTGATTGTGTAAGGGGCATAATATTTAGAGCGAGTAGATTAGGTTCTTTTGCTCAGAAAATAAACATAAGAAACAGACATCACATAGACTGAGAAAAAAAGAAAGTATTGGTTCACTGACCAGAACAATAATATTTACCCATTTTATCCAGTTGTTGCAATTTATCAACATCATGTTTGGTACTCCAAGGTTCCCGTATGTGACAATCACTTCTTAAGAAGTAAAACATTTACCTTCGTGCAAAAAAAACAAATGATAAAAATCAATGTTATAAAGGCACACATTTGCCAAAAATCTCATATACGTGTTTCAGGTCTATAGGAAACATCCCTTTCTCAATGTAAAAAATTTTAAATATCAGTGAACTCATGTGCCTGATTTCTGAAACATGGACTACGATACTAAATCAAAGTAAGAAAAAGTAAAAGTTTAGTGAATGTTTTTTAACAAAAATTTTATGCAAAAATGATTTTGATTTAAAATTAATAGGTGTGATTGGAAAGTTTTAAGAATGGGCTTGCAATTTCCCAATGGCGATACTTACGTGCTACTGGGATGCATCTTCTTCAAAATAGTCCCCTTCTGACTGAACATACCGATTCCAACGGTGTTTCCACTTTTAGTAACATACCTGTAAAAAAATTTTCTCAAGTGTGTTAAGGACGCTCGCCGGATTCGCCTGGATGCTTTCAGTCGAGTCAAATCGCATACCTTTCGGAGAAAATTTTAGTTTAGGAAACAGGTAGAAGAATTTTTGACCAAATTTAACATTCCTGTGCTTCCACAACAGCCCTATTCCCCTGATATAGCCCTTGTGGACTTTTACCTATTTTCCAAACTGGAATTTTCACTGACGAGTCAAATCGCTTCCCTTTCAATGACATTTTCTGTTTAGGAGACAGGTAGGAGTCCGCTGGGGCTACATCAGGGGAATAGGGCTGTTGTGGAAACAGGAATGTTAAATTTAGTCAAAAATTCTTTTACCTGTTTCCTAAACTGAAATTTTCACTGAAAGGGAAGCGATTTGACTCGATTGAAGACATCTAGGCGAATCCGGCGAGCGCCCTTAACACACTCCAGAAAAAAATTTTACAGGAATGTTTCCAAAAGTTGAAACACCGTTGGAGTCGGTGTGTTCAGTCAGAAGGGGACTATTTTGAAGGAGATGCATCACAGTAACATGTAAGTACCGCCATTGTGAAATTACAAGCCCATTCTTAAAACTTTCCAATCGCACCTCGTATACAGTTAAATTAATTTTATAACAGTAAAACTATTGTTAATGTTGGAAAGTTAATACATTTCATTGAAACGGGTATTCTGTGTAACCCCGAAAAGCGTGAATATAATATTTTTGCATATTTTGGCTGCAATGTAGTTTTTTCTTCATTCTTTACTTTTTAATCTAGAAGGCAGAGTGTAAAGTTAAAAATAAAGAAATATGTTTATGTGTTCATCATATTAAACGAATTATGGAGTTTTGTTTCCTTTGAATAGCAGTTAAAAATCTTGCAAATTTCAAAGATTTCTAATTCGTAACATTTTTATATATTACAAGTACCTTACTGTTAAACTTTAAATAAACTGCCCTAAGCATAAATTTCGTTTCAATAAATTGATTTTTCTTTTTTCTTTATATTTTATTTAATTATTTTTTTGAAGTAAATCTTAAGATTAAGAACAAACACAAAAATTAAGAAAATGCTATTATTTTATGAATAATTTATCTACTTTTACTTTTTGCCCATGGTTCATGCAATATAATCATTACATATGCAAGAATGTTTTCTTTTTTTTTTTTTGCAAAAGTCAAGTCACCAACTTGAAACTTTTTGAAATCTATAAGTTTTTTTGGTTAGCTGGAATCGTTGCAATCCAGTCCAATTTTTCACTGGAAGCTGCTTCTACCAATTATTTTAAGTAGAAATGCCGCAGCTAATCACTATCTACTGAAGATTGTGTAGCAATCTTCGTAAGCTTTATGTGAATATGCGTATAGCTGCGTGCACGTACAGCAATTTTAAAAATAGGAGTATACCAAAACAGAGAAGATATGATAAACGCAATGAATATGAGTGAAAATAGCGACTCCGATGGTGCTTATGACAAATCCTCACTACTCGTTTTGTCTGGTTTTTAACGTTCTGCGAAAGTTTTTACTGAAGCGAGGCATTAATGATTTTTTTTTTTTTTTTTCTCCTCCTTTTAATGACTACAATCAGAGTTAAACTAACAGGCGAGAGAGACAAAGAAGAAATTCAAACAACTTTAAACAGCTTTCTTAGAAACGTTTAGGAAAGAAAAAATATAGGTTATGATTATGTATATATATACACATATATAAACTACTATAAAGTCTTCATGCATCGTGTTGTTAAACCTTTTCTTGGAACAGTCGAATTTAACGAGCGTAAGTGTAGGCTACGTCAAGCTTGTTATAAGTTCGACTGTATTTCCAAAATAGTTGGTACTTTTTTGTTTTCTAAATTGCTGGTTTTAATGGCTCCGGATTTGTTGGTGGGCTGCGCTTGGGCCGGCTCCTACCTCGTTCAACTAAATTTGAATAATCTTGTTGCATTCCAATTCGGTTTCGCGTGGATGAAATACATTAATTATTTCAAAATGTTTCTAGGAATCCTAGAGAGACGTTCGCATTCTTAAGTGTGGAAAACGCTGTTTGAGGCAGAGCATTCTCGCATAATGTGTGCTTACACTTGTGATGGCAATCTCGGAAAAATGCTTTGTACAAAAAGAAAAAATGAATTGTGCTTACAATATTTTTTTAACAGGTGACGAATTAATAGATATTGCCAACGTTTCAAGTTTAACTCTAATATGACTCAAATTTTAAGCACTGATTCTTTTACCGAAGTTTTAGCCATTCCGAGATATTCTTCGAGCGCGAATCACATTATCCTAATAATGATATATATATATATATATATATATATATATATATATATATATGTATGTATATGTATATATATTAATTAATTAATTAAAGTTTTTTATTGCAAAATGGAATAGTTTAGGTAAGAAAAAAAAAGGAAAAGAAATTTAAAGAGCAGAAATGAACACAAAAACAGTTAGCGAGAACAGTCTCTTATAACGACCAGGGGACACAACCAGAAAATCATTTAGGTTCAGCCCCAACACCAAGGCTCATGGTCTTGCTCGTCAACTCTTGCATGTGTATACACATCCTCTCCTTTCCCACCCAGAGAAAAAATTCTAGTTGTGCCCCTGCCAGTGAGTTTTCGAAGTAAGCCATTATTCCTGACAGTCCAAAAGTGGAAAATATTTTTGAAACAATTATGAAAAATAACAGTCAAAATCACATTTTAATGACAAATAATTATTTTTGCTAATTATTTTGTTGAAGCAATGGATAAAAATGTGTTTAAATTCTCTAAAATAAAAAAAAATGCACTCAAACTATCCCAAAAAAACTGAGTTTCTCAGGGATCAACAATGCTGAAAATTTACAAGAGGCACATCCCAAGAGCTCCTGTCGTCCTCCTGCCTTTAGCACCAATGATTCAAATGTCTTCAACTTTCAGTTGATTCCTGTCGTTTTCTAAAATGAGCTACTCTAACTAATTTCTCTATTTAGCAATTGCATCGATTTTGAATATCAAAAGAGAGCATTAAAATACATTTTCTGTTGATTGGTTTATTTCATTTTAAATAATTATTCAGAACGAGTGTGCAATGTATCATTCGAAAATTTGGAGAATTTTAAATGCGAAGCACTTTTACTTTTATTGATGTACTGCGTTTAAAGTTGTCCGTGATCAAATTTACGAAATCAGCGCAATTTGTCCTGGACATTGACCAACCTTTTAGAGGCGTCACACTGCTCCAAAATGTAGTTCAATATGACCTTAATATTTTACTAATGCAGTGGGACACATCAAAATCTGTGTCAAACCAAAGTATTAGTTTTTTCATAGTTCATCACCTCATTTTAAAATTATATAACAAAACTATAAGATCAAGTTTCTTGCTGCTTTTAAACAAATGACCTTCCTCCTTATCCCTCAAAAAAATTACATCCCTGCATTAATATGCGTGTTATTTATTATATATCTATGAAAACCCTAGTTTGAAAATGTACATGTACTTCACCAAAAAGAAAAAGAAAATTGGGAAAATTAAGTATGATGCATTAACACTAAAAATTTTTGTCACCGACAGTTGACTTTTAAATAGTTTTTTTAAATTTCAAAACTAAATAAAATGACAAATGAAAAAAACAAGGAATTAGTAAAGTCATTTTTTTTTATTACAAAGGAAGTTTCAATATGGTGGCTCAGAAAATATAGTAAACCAATTGTTATTTATTCTAGTGTTAATAGTAATTTCAATCTCCTGTTTAATAAGTAAAATTGCGTTGATGGCCCATTAATATAATTTTTAAATGTAATTTCCAATAATGGTTATTTCTGAAAACCTTTCTATCATATTCTTCTTTTGCTTATTGGCATGATAATGTTTTTTTTTTTTTTTCAGAGTCCCATTACATCACCGTAACTAGTGTTTTTTTTTTTATAAACAGCGAGGGATTTTTTTTTCCTGCTTTCAGTTTTAATTTCTATAACTTTTTCTCGAAATTAACAACATTTCAACTTAATGATGATATTTATCTCTAATGATGCAACCAATATGGTGGTTCTAGGGAGGCAACCAATATGACTTTGGGGGTTAAACCTCCACAGAAAGCTTGGTTTTAACTTTTAAGTCATATTGCCAATGCTAGTTAATACTATATGCACGTGTAAAAACTGTTATGGATCAGGAGAAATTTCCGATTGCGCTGCTGTTTTATTTGCATAAAAGCTGAAACAAAAAAAAAAACAGAAAGATTATTTAGAAAATATACGAACGATTTGTAATCGACAATTAAGTTCCTTAAAAGATGAAATCAAAAAAAAAAACATTTAGAGTGAAAGCACGTACGAACCACTCTTTATTAAAATTAATTTTTTCATACGCCATAATACGAGCCCCACAAAATACATATTTTATGATGAAATATACGAATTACCTCTTAATGAGATTTGTTTCCGTTCGTGGTTGAAACCGAAATATTTTTACGATGAGACAAATGAGCAATTTTTTACAGATATTTACTTTTGCATAAGCAGAGTTCCGAACGTATTTTGCGATGAAATATACGAACAATTCCGCAGAGATATATTATTTCTTAATATACTGGGAAAAAAACACATTTAATGACACAATGTACGAGGAATTCGTTTTGGCATTTATACACTGAAACCGAAATACATCATTTTACGATGATATATACAAACAATCTTTTACAATTCCCTGAATAATGCAGCCAAAATTCCGAATGTGGTCAAACATGCGAGCAAGTTATTTGATTTTTATTTCCGTACACAGATATCAAAATGCCTTTTACGGTGAAACATGGTAACATATGGGTACTAAGTTTTACCGATATTACTGTATATATGTCGAGACCAAAATATAGTTTAGGGTGGTGTATAAATGTATTAATAGATAATTCCTTTCGTATATGAGATTTTAAACGTTTTAAATAATATCAGATCGAGTTGCAATTAACTAAACAAGACTTGATCCCTGTCTCGAAAAACTGCATTGAAATTGCTCCCTTTTCTCTCATTGAAGTATAACTAATAATCAAACTGCTTTTGATTGACGGAATAAGTTCAGTTTCTTTTCCCATCTTACCTCCCACGTGGCCTTTTCTAAGAAAGAATATCATTTTCCACGCTTGAGCGATTCGAACACATATTTATGCGAAGCTCAGAGGCACATAATTAACAGCATTTCAAAAAGCCTGTTTTGTCTAAGCCGCGCGACACGAACTGTAAGTTTCTAGCTCACATAAATGGTAGAGCTTCAAAATAAAGGGAGGGAGTGATTCCAGGTAATGAAAATAAATTTTGAGTGTAAGTCGTTTCGTGACACTTAGAAACGTAAGATTTTTCAAATTCGAGAAACAAAAGGGGAGTTTTTCAGTGACGTTATTCATTAGGTAATATGTTTCCACAAAATATTTCATTAGAAGTGACAGTAAGAGCTTATAAATTATAAGTAGCATAGAGAATTTTGAACACGGAACTTGGCGCGGACTCTTTGCGCAAGAAGTTAGCAACCGCTTGATAAATCACTATTCCTTGCAATCAATTGAATGCAAATTTGGCGAGTTACACGCCTAGTATATAGTTTTCGAGCAAAAGCTCTTGAAACTATTACAAAATAAATTAAACTGTTTCAGTTTACAATGTGCTTTAAAGTTTCTATTCAGATTTTTATAGCGTAGTCTTTAAGAAGTGAAAAGCTACTGAAAACTATCAGAAAATAAACAATTTTAGCCTAGATTCAAATTTCCATTAAAAATTTTAGCCATAACTATAAGTTTAATGTTTAAATATTTATAATGATTTTTAACAAATTTAATGTAACAAAAAATAACCTAAATTATCTGCAATTAAAGCGATGGTTCTAAGAGACTAAGTACTCATAGCTCCCCTTTTGGTTCCTTATAATTCTGCTATCTCTTTCTGTGCTGCTACATTCATATCATCAACTCCAGTATGGATTTAAGACAGAGTTAGTATACAGTGAAATAAGCCTAAGGAATTTCGAATAAGTTTAAGGAAGTTCTTTTGCTGTTACATCGAAGATTGGATTTAGATTATGATGTCAGACTGAAAAGGCTAACTATGTATATAATCTCGAGCAAAGGAGAGCTAGAGAGGACATGATTCAGTGACTCAATTTTATTAAAACCAAAGATGTTGACGGGCTACGATTTTGTACAGAAGGTAGGTCATTATTTTAAGCTTTTCAGGCTAATCTTGAAATTAGAAGAAATTACTAATTCAATGGGGTTGTAGGCATTTGGAATAGTTTACCGGAAGCAATTGTTATCTGCAATGGGGTAAAAAGTTTTAAAGAGGCCTCTTGATCTTCGTTGGGGATTGATAAATTGATTAAGACCAGCCTAGCTGGGCCCAGAGCCAGTTGCTTGCCGTCACTTTTGTATTTGTATTTGGATAAATTTTAGAACAACATAGATTGAGAGCTGAATATAATTAGCGGGAGACATTTTAAGCACTGGACATTTAAGGCTATTTATTGGGAATATCTTTATCATGAAATTTATTATTAAATATAAACAGAAACTAGAAAGAATTAAAGTTAAAATAATATCAAAACTTGTTTCACTGTGTACTACACCTAATACACATTGAGACATTGCTAATTTTTGTATTGACAAAAAAGATAACATTACTTCATTACACAGAAAGTGTCATGAGCATTCAAGTTTCAAGTTTCAAAAAGTCACGAAACATTTCTAAGGTAAAAATCGACGCATCACTTCAAAATGGACACATTTAACGAGTTTTTTTTTTTTTTTTGTTTTGTTTTCATGGACATTGGCTGAGTCAGAACCATGGCTGTAAAAACACTTACTGTATATTACTATTATAGAACAAATACAGTAGACGTCGCTTAGTGTCATCACATCCGGAGGAAAATTATTTGATAACGACAACCGAATGTTTACATTAAACGATAAAAGTCAATGCTGGAAAAATGCATACTTCGGAAATAACAACTCTTTATTTCCGAAGACATACATTTATAAGGTATTCAGGAGGGTAAATGTGGAGGTGAATCTTACTTTCTTTCACTAAAAATTTTAATGTAAAAAATATCATTTCTCGTTGTCTAAATTGTACTTTCAAACTCCATTTGGGTAATTTTTTTAAAGAGCAATCGCCCAAGAGAACCTATGTCAAAATTTTGTTCATTCTTCAGAGAATATCAGTTTTTAAATCAGTGTGATACATTCAGAAACAAAAAAAGTTAGAACTATTTCATTAAAGTAGTTCTTTGCTGAAAAATAATCGCACTGTAAAAAAAATTTGCCCGAAAATCATTTATCCGGAGCCTGACGGTAAAATTACAGACTTAAAAACAAGGATCAACAAAATCTCTAAAAACGGAAATTACACAGAACATTCTGTAAATCGATTGTAACAGATAATGTGCCGTAGCAGAGACGCCATCTGTGAGTACACTGAATTAAAATCGTTGGTACTCAATGTCGAGATCAGTTGATCTCTATGCCTAAGGGCTAATGATGCCCTCGCAGTCAAGAAATGCTGGCAGCCGAGGCCGAATAGGATGCTCAGCAAGGCCAAATTGTTAAGTCAACAGTATATAATGCATTTTTGACAAGTTTTAAACTGGTAGTCACAAATCTCTAGTTTTCAGTTTTACATAACTTTACAAACAATTTTGTGCAATTTTACACAGTGCGAAAAAACAAGAATTTCATTGAGAAACAGTAACTAAGAAACTTGATTATCTGATTAAAACAAGTTCTTCTTAACAAAAAAAACTCAGTTTCCCTTCTATGCTTTTACAAAAATTAGTGTACGCTGCGAAGGAAAAATAACTACAATAAAAGTAATCAAAATTTAAAAAAAATTCTAACTTTGTTTTGAGGTCTTAGAGTAAGAAAAAATTGTCTGGCAAAAACTAAGAAAAATCCGAGCCATCGCGCAACGTTTTTCTCTTTTCTGGATGATCTCACATGAAGAACCATAGAGAAGTACACAGTGAAATGGAGCAAATTTTGCAACAAAGTTTGTGCCTCTAGATGTCAAGCTGTTCAGTGATGTTCTGTTATCAACTAAGTTTCAAACGTGGATGTTCATTCCGTTAGAAGTTATGAATCGGAAGTGGGGTTTTTTGAACTTAACAGCAACCTTATTTATCTCTATTACATATCACATATATTTTGTAAAATTGTATCCATTATTTTAGATAGAATGGTATATAAATACTGCACTATTTCTTTACCTAATGGGTAGGATTTAAATAAAAGTATATTAAGAATGGAGGAGATATTTTAAATTTAATACATGAAAAATACCTTTTTTAGAAATGAAAGAACCGATATTTTTACACCACTTTTGTTGAAACGATTAAACCTCCTCTCTAGTATAAAAACCAATTTTAAATACTGGAGAATGGCCTTCCAATCAATTTTTGTTTGAACTTATCCCACTTGAGGACCTATTTGTTCACCTACGCTTCGCTGCTTTGTCTTTAAAAATATCAATCTCGATTAATAAGTTCGGACTTGATTTTGATTTATTCGTTTGCTGCTTTGTTTCAGTTCAGGTGCATATTGTAAATAAATTGGGTTTAGGTTAGTTTCTTGCTTTTGAAATTAATTTTAGTTAGGTTAGTTATATTTTTGTTATAATTTGTTATTGTTCTTTATTCTTAGAAAGCGACCGTTCTGTATAGTTGCGTCCTAATGTTGTAATTTCCAGCCAGAATCGACAAAATATTTACCGCCCAGAAATCAGCGCCTGCAAGAGGGTGTCTCACTTTAAAAGAAAAAGTTGTATAGGTCCATAATGTTCCGGGTTTTAAACCATCGTCGCCTCGACGCCGTTTAATTTTGTTTAGAACTTGAACCTCTGCCGCCTAGAAATGCAGTGCCCAAAAGGACGCTTTTGATCCTGCCGTCAGTTCTCACCCACGTACACCCCAAAATTTCCACTCGAGCGAAGTCACGGGAACAGCTAGTAATAATAATAATATCAATAAATAAATAAATAAAAACTAAAACGAAAAAGGAAGAAAGAAAAGAATTATATATGAACGACAAAAACATTAAACGTGTCATAAATTTAGAAATAATTAAACACCAAAACTTAAATATTATGAAGAATCATGCCAACCAAAAGACGTGCTTACTTGTTTGCGCATATGTGTTGCGTTCAGACGAATCTATTAAAATGCCTTCACGTATGGCACAAAAAATAGCATTGAAAAAGCACAAGCTGGTTTAAACAATGATTCTTTAATTCTTTTTTTTTCTTAAATTAATTAATTTATTTATTATTTTTGAAATTAATTAATTAATTTTATTTTTATTTATTAATTTTTTTTTTCTTTATTAATTTCTGTTCTCTTGTATTTGATCCCAGCATAGCTTCTGATGACACCAGCCCCGCGCACAATCCTATGGCCTCGGCTAAGAGGTAGGAGTCTGGTGGAGAAAAGTATAGCTTCTGATAGTCGTAAAAAACATTGGTGCACCATGCAATAAATCAAACATTGCTTGTTTTAATGAAGTTTGTTTTGAACATCTAACATTACTTGCTGAGATTCTAACACTTCAAAAAGCGATCACTTTCTCCGAACTTTTTACGAATAAAACTGAAATGGTTGCTTTTGGACTTTATTTTGGGAAATACTTTACTTGGTGAAAAAATTATGAAAATCAAAATAGTTAAGGTAATCATTAAATAGTGCATGTTTATATATCTCGTAAAAAATATCCCAAGTGTTTCTGTTTCTTTTTTCAAGATTCAAAATTGCCTCCTTCTTCTCGTAATTAAATGAACTTGAATATGATATCGTTTAAAAGTTTGTACAACGCTTTCCCCAACTAAAATAAAGGAAAATAAGTGAATAAAAATTTTAAAAAGTGAAGAGAGAAAATAATTATATGTGTATCTCAAAAACATTGAATGTAAACTTAGAAAGCTTTAAGCTTCAAAACATAAATATTCTTAAGAATCATGTGAACCCAACTGAACGGTAATTAGTAAACACAGAAAAATATTTTTCTTCAATAAGCCACTTCTTGTTACGAAATAGTACCTCAGTATATCTCCCTTCATTAACAAATTTCAGTCAAAGAGAGAATAATATGAGTTTAGGTTTGCTTAAAACATTGAAGAGATTAAAAAATATTTTGTCAGGATGAAAGAATTGTTATTTTTATGAAGTTGTCTTACTTTTATGATTCGCTACTTGTAATAAAATATCATCCTTTTTTAAATATCTTAATATATTGTGTTTTCTATGATTTAAAAAATATATTGCGATATTTCTGTCTACATTTTTTTTTTTTTTTTTTTTTGTCATGAAAACTTGATTTTACGCTCAAGTGTGTTCTTTACGTAACTTTTAAGTATGTTCTTTAAACGTAAGTAAATTCTTTGCAACTAATTACCCTTTTTGATTTTAATAGAATTGCTTAGTCATTAAGTCATAGTGTCATAGACCAAGATACGGAGCTTGCAAAACCTTTTTACTAGCTTTATTTTACCAAGGAAAAGCTGCTGTTTAGATTGATCAGGGCTTCAACAAATAAAGAAGACCTGCCTTTGTTTTTGAAAGCCTAAACAAAGCTTTTATAAACATCTGCTTCATGAAAAAATAAAGCAAAATTAGTAGTTAATCCATAATATTTGTAAACAAAATATCAGAATTTAAACGTCAAGAATCGAAATCGGTATTTTTTATTGGCAGCATCATCGGAATCAAAATCAGGAAATTTTCGGTATCATCCCATCAATTTGAACTATAATTGTTAAAATATTTTCTCAAATTTAACATGAAAAAAGTTATGCATGTTCCGATTAAACTTTAAGCAATATACATTCACTTATAACGCAATTCGGGGCTTATATCTGCAATTTCTCTCTAATAACACTGTGCAACACGAAAAATGTCCTTTGATGAAAATGCCTGTTTCTTATGTATTTTTGGCTGAGAATTACGAATCTGCAATTATTTTCTGCCTATCACGTACCATTTTCCCAAAACTACACATTTTAGCTTTTTACGTATTTTTTGGATAAATATGCATTTTCATAATTTATGGACTTAATTTATTATAAATTATTTCTTTCTCATTGACAGTGAAATCGTTGCCACTCCAGAGACCTTTTTAATGAACGTGTTACTTTAGCGACATTTTTGGCACCAAAAGCTATATCTACTTCTCGAAGTTTCGAGTCTTTTACAAGACGACAAAAACATTTTGTAGACTATTTTGCGGAAAAAGAAAAAATAGTATGCTGCTGTGATGTGAATGCAGTATTTCAAGCATTAGGACATGAGCACAATTCAGCAGAATGGCGCTTGTTTATCAGTGCTCTTCCATTTAAGTATTGTTTTCCAATTCATTCCTGTAGCATATTCAGCAAACACAAAAGAAATTTCAAAATTTTGAGTGGCAAAAGCATATTAAATTAGCCACTTGTAAATCTACAATGTGCCTTTTTTCCACAATTGTCTATTAAACTTGGTTTATATCGAAATATTTGTAAAAGCTCTGGACAGAGAAGGAGTGGCTTTCTTGCATTTCAGAAAAAAAGTTAAAAAATTAAGTGAGGCAAAACTAAAAGAAAGGATTTTTATTGGCCCACAACTTAAGGAAGTCCTTTCATGATGAAGAGTATGAAAACAAACAGTGAGAAGCAAAAAAATCTGCCTGGCTGGCTTTAAATCAGTGTGCTCACGTTTTCTTGGAAATGAGAAAGCTGAAAATTGCGAAAATCTTGTTGGTGAGATGATAAAATGCTTTTGTATTATTAGGTTGCTATATTTCATTAAAACTACACTTTTTGGACTCACATATGGACTTCTTTCCTCTAAACCTTGGCGTAATTAATGATGAGCATGGGGAAAAGTCTCATCAGGATATCTCTGTGTTTTAAAAGCGTTTCAGCGGTCGATAGAATGGAAGTATACGAATTGAATATTGCTAATCTGTTATCAGGGCACACCAACAGATGCCCACAAGATGAAACGGCCAAAAAAAAAAATTTTTTGTGCTTGTGTTTTCAATAAGTAAGCCGCAGTTATATTCTTCTATAACCAAATTGTATAAATATGAGAAGTGGGTCTCCAGCAAAAACGGTACGTGATGGATCATTTTGGTTTAGATATTTGAATTAAGCACCTTTTGTTTATGTAGAATTCCATAGTTTCATCTAAAGGACAAAAAAAAAGTTCAAAATTGTTGCACAGAGTAATTCTTATCAGGGATTTAAGAAAACCAGCTTGGGAAGGAACATGTTGCAAAAGAAAATTAAATGCATATGCTCCGGAGCTCCCCTTCTTTAGAGAGTGGAAGCGCATTTATGACAGAAAAATAGCAAGATCAAAGAGCAGAAGCTGTTTCTATATATTTATAATTTGTGCCTTTGAAAGCACGTTCTTTTTCCTCAATCCACAGTGTGAGAAAACTAATAATTCACCACTAAGTAAATTTATTGAAGTAACAGCACAACTTTTTATTGATACTTTAGAATTTTCCACACTAAGGTACCTAAATGAGACAAAGTTCTTTTATCTACAATCGTGTAGCAAGAATGATACATAAATTCAACATAATTAAATATTTGAATTTCATGGAGAAAATGCAAAACTTTTACATTTCATATTAAAGTAATTTTGTGGATTAATTTTACATTGTAAAAAATGTCAACCAGTCCCAACATCTCCTAATTGCGACAGTACGAAATAGCAATTGCTATTCGTCAAATAAAAGTATTTTGAATATGAATGCTGGATATATTGTTTAATTATGATGTACTATTATTATTAATATTTCAAAATCCGGTGCCTGTAAATTAATAAAAAGGAGACTCACTCAGATATGCATTGTCTTATTTAGGACCATGATTGTCGTAATTAGGAACATCATTTAGGAAAATTGCCCTCATTGAGACAGAAAACACCTGAATGTAATGATGATGATGCTTCTTTATATTTTACAGTTAAAAATTTATTTATTTATTTTTTTTTTTTTTTGGGAAAAAATTAGTTTAGCATCAAAAGAATGAGCACATTTAATCCTTTTTTTTCTCACATGTCCATATGCTCTAAATGCGGTCAAATATTTTCTAAATAAGGAAAACTTACTGAAAAATTGTGTCTCATTTAGGCACATTATTAACCTTAATGTTGGCGATCGACCATGGGCGAGCCTAACAAGTATTCCTGTTATGAATATAGAATCTATTAAGAAAATTACTTTGAACAAATGGAGACAAATAAAGTGCGAAATTTTGATTTTCTCAGAAACTATTATTATTAAAGTATTTCGAACCTGTGAATTAGTTTTGTTCCAAATAATCGAATGTTACACAAACTCTTACTTTTGGGCAAATACAATGATATTCAAATTAGTCTTTCAGATATTTTAAAACATTGCGTTAGAAAACTTGTAGTGACGTATCAACTTGCTCAATGCTGAAAGTGTTAGACGTCAGCTGTCGGCTTGATGATATATTTTACGCAAAAGCCTGTTGATCATACTTAGAATCTTACCGCAGCGCACTGCCCGAATTAGTTACATAACATGCAGAATTTACTTTACGATCTTGAATCAAAGTTTGGAGCAATAAACAACCAGTCATGGCAACCCGGTGAAATCGGTTTCACGTTATCTCATGCTCTCTTATTGGCGCATCTGAGCTCCGCCTTGGTCCGTCCCTAATGACTCGCTATGTGGGTACTGCTTCGGTTGGCGCAGATGAATGAGTTTAATTATATTAATTGATCCGCTGTCAATTCCGATTGCTCTCACTTTGGTTAAAAATGCGTTAGGGCGATAGAATTGCTTCATATCTTGCGAAAGATTGAGAATCACCAATTGGGGAAAGACGGTTTTCCGTAAACGTTTGGCAAGATTTGAGTGAGAAATATGAAGCTGAGAGTATCCACATTCCTCGAAGAGTTCATGAGTGCGCGGCCGCTGACGGCACGCAACTTTTGCAACAAAAGTACACGTGTTTGAAGACCCGTGTTTTATTACTACAAATACCAATCTTCATACATAGCTAATCAGAACCTATAATATTTACCTTGTGTATGTGTGAGAGAGAATAGTTTATAATCACACATTCCACCCATGTTTAGATTCGACCCTTATGTATTTTTTAGCGCAAAATTGGAATATGACTTTAATTTTTCCCCCACCATTTCAGTATTTGTTCGGAAATCACAAAATTTAAAAAAGATGAAAAAAATTGACTTCTAAATGTTTTTCTCTTATGGTTTAGTCATTTTTCCGCTTGTACCATTCATTGTTGTATCTAAACAAGTGAGGGACCTGAGGAAAAAAGAGAGGGCTTATTGCTTCCTTAATATCTAATGAAAATTGCTTCAAACTAAGCCTAAATTTCCTTTTGTGTAAGTAGTTTTAAATTTAGTTAATTTTAGTATTAATTTTTATGGTGCATCTCGTTCCTTCAGAAATCACATCCACTCTTCACCGGCCTTGATTATGAAGTGTGTAAAATAAGTTTAATAAATTTAAACGCATTCTGAACGAAAAATACAGTTGTTTATCGAAAACCAGATTGCTCTTTTTATAAACAAAGCATAGGGAAAAAAATCATTACATAGTTTGGGTGTGAGACGTGTTAAAACTTTTCCCACAACCCACAATATGGTAAAGCACTGGAAAACGAATTAATGCTCAGCACTAACGAAGAATCCGTTGAATTATATCTAGTCACCAGCTGGAAAATAACTCAGGGAAGAGAAGTGCTTCGTCTGAACATTTGATGACTTACTTCGTCATCAAGGGAATATTTTCATCCCTAAGAAAGGGAGGTGTCTCTGGGTCATGGCATCACAAAACTTAATTAAGAAATAAATTGTTAAATGCACCTAAAAAAGGAGTTTTGGGCTACCTTTCTGGGAATTTTTATAGAAATAAAAGGATAAATGAGCCTTCTTTCCTGTTTTTAGACACCCTCCCCAGTTTAAACATAAAAATGCTTAGTATACTACATCCCTCTCCCCCCCCCCCAAAAAAAAAAAAACAAACATGTACGTATAAGAATAAAACCGTGACCTCAGAGACACTTCCCTCTCTTAAGGATGAAGATATTTCCTTGATGACGAAGTATATATGTAATATCTGTATAAAACACAGGTTACCCTTGCCGCACTTGGTAAGGTTAAGGGTTAAGTGTAACCCTGACTGTCACATCAAAAGTTTATCAGTAAAGTGAAATGAATCATAAATTTGAAATCTTCATGAAAAGATTATTTTTTTTAACAGAGAATTAGTTATCTTTATAAATACGAAAGCGGCAGACCACAAAACTCGGCGCTCACTGACAGAGTGAATATACAGCCACATATGTAACAATCAAGATTAATTGTAATTTTATATCAGATTTGAATATTTATTGTTAACTATTTTTAAAAAGGCATATGTAAGGGATCTGACACACAATTAAAGCTTCTTTCAAGCTGGATAAGCCGTAGTTGCCGATAGATGTAGTTACACCTATTCCATGGTTCCGTTTATACTCTACTACACTCTAGTCTGGTTTTGTCGCGTAATTATGCGTTTTCTAACAAGCTAAAAAAAACTTTAAAAAAGAAAAAACCTTTTTGTGCAGAGGAACAACCTTTTTTTCCTCTTCTTCTTTTCATTTCGACGAATTTTAAAAAATCAGAAATTGGAAGGTTATTTTATTTATAAGATTTGTGATTCATTCAAAAACGATTACTCGTACTTTTTTTGCATTTTATCTAAAAGAAAAACTTATTGAATGAGCAATGTCAAATCTGTCTCACATACATGGCATACACCGTACAAAAAAATTTTGCCCGAAAATGCATAGGAATCTCCTGGAAATTATAAATCCGGAGTCTCACGTAAAATTTCAGAAAATTAAAAAAAGAAAACTACAAAGTCTTTGAAAAGGGGAAGTATAGAGAACATTCTGTAAACTAACAACAGATATTGTGCCGCAATAGCGGCGCCATTGAGGAGTATGCTAAGTTGTTGTTTCCGGAGCGAAACGTTCGATGTGAATATTGTGTCATACACCGCTCGGCAAAGGATGCCACGGAAGTTGGGGGAATTAGCTCTCTCTGTCGATGGCCAACGCCTCACTAGAGCGGAAAGCAACGTGTACGCCATCAATAGATAATACGTTTACTTACAATTTTTAAACTGGTAGCCACAGATTTCAAGTGCTCAGCTGTTACAACCAAGAAACTTGATTCGTGGCTTTTTAACGAGTACTTACGTAACTTAACATATCTTTCTCTGCAATTATACAGATTGCGGGAAAACAAGAATTTGATCGAGTGACCATTATCAAAGAACTTCATTATTTGATTTTAAACAAGTTCTTCGTAAATTTACAGAAATACTGTTTACTTTCATATTTTTCAGAGATTTTATGCAGCCTTGAAGAAGTCCATAGACACACATACGAGTCTTAGAAGTTTACTAGAATTTTTTATTAAACTGCTGGGTTTCTTGAATTTTTTGCCCACACATTGAATCCTCACGTACCTTGAAGATCGTCAATTTTTTTTCTTACATTTTAGCGCCTTTTAAAAAATTATGCATAGACTCACAAAAATCAAAAATATTGGTAGACTAAAATTGATCTAGATTTATTTTATATCGCGAATGGAAATTCACTAATGTAAAAGAGCATGTAAATTTTATAAGGTAATAAACATGTTAATGTTTCTCTAAAATACAATGAAAGCATTTACCGTAGAATTATTGGATAAATACATTGTGCGGCTTTAGGTGGTGATATTTCCGACTATGACAAATTCAATGAAATATTGCGTTAAGGAAAACACTCGGTCCTAGAACTAAAAGCGCTTGGTAATTTTATAAATTTTTAGAGACATACTGCTAATTTTTCAATGGGGAGGTATTATTCTTGTTTCTACGAGCGAAAATCGAAGCTTTATCACAGTTCAACCATGCAAACATTGTCCCCTTGAAATTTTTCAATTGTGGCATGTGCCCAAATTTCCTGTGTGGAGTAACATTTGCAATGTTTTTCTATTTAATTTTTACAAATATAATTTTATGAATATTATTCCGCAATATAAAGCAATGCTCACGCAAATAAAATTTCCAATGAGTGCATTAACACATCATTTTAATTAATAAGCCATGCTTTCAATAATAACACTTAAAGAAGAATCAATCGTGCAATTCAAGCACGATTTCAGAGACACGTCTCGGACACTTCACAACCCCTCTAAAACAGATGCCACTTGCACAGAAAATACACACGACTCCAGTTTTTGACCTCGTTAACGACGCTTGATTTCTGAACTGAAACATAAAAGAAAAAACCCCAAGAAGATAAAATCGTAGAGGGAATAGGCCCTGTTGAAAAACTTGACCACTGGTCTCTTCTCTTCCAATGGAGCCATCTTGACAGAAAATGCCCCTGCTGTTGACAGGTTTGATGACCGTAATCAGCGCAAAGAGGTGTTTCCCGGCGCTAGCTACCCGAACATTAGCGCTCTCTGCAAGAGAATGCCACCAGGTAGGCTTTATTTCCAAGGTTAGAAGGAACGCTACTGCTTTCGGTTTCTTAACGAGACATCTTTATTTATACCAAGTTCCTCGTAAACTACATTTTTCTTTGGGTTTGGTGACATATTTTATTTGAATTTCTATTTAAAAAATTCTATTACTTAGCTCTGTTTCTTAGAAAATCAGTAAAATATATTATTAAATATATGTAATATTTCGAAGCTTAAATACGCCGTAAAATGAAATTGCACGAAAATAAAATGTGGCGTTAAAAAGCAAAATACTAGTTTTCATTTCACTGCATTTCTTTTGGACCTAAGAAAACAATGTAATCACGAGGGTAGATCCGAAAAAAGGGGACAAATTTAATTTAAAAATATGTATTATTACAAATGAAGAAAAATACGAGCAGGAACTAAGATCCATACTTATGGACCACTTTTCCACATAATCACCAAATCTACTTAACCATATATCTGAATACAGGGTCAACTTGTTTAGTCCCGGACCATTGAACCACTCCCGGCAGCTGTTTTCACATCACTGTCTAAAGAGAGCCGTTTTCCAGAGATTTATCCCTTTAATTTGGGAAAACGAAAATCATAGTATCCGGGGACCAAATCTGGGTTGTATAAGGGAGTGTTTAGAACTTCTTACTTCTCTAAACTGAAGAATTGATGCTATAGTCTTAGTGGGAAGTCCGACATTTGGGGAAACAAAACTCATAGCACTCTAAAAAAACCAAATCTAAGTTGTATATGGGATTGTTCTAGACTTCTTACTTTTCTAAAATGAGGAATTGGAGCAAAAGTCCTAGTGGGGAAGTCCGAATAAATGGCTCAATCAGCTGAGACGTGTTTTTTTCAATCAAAGGTTAAACAAGTTGGTCAATGCGTTCAGAAAAAATGCCTAAATAGAGTTGGGGATGTGTGGAAAAGTTGTCGGCAAGTATGCCTCTTAATTCCTTTTCGTATCTTCTGCCTACTGTTAAAAAGTACTTTTTATTTATTTTCCATTTTTCTTTTTTTTCACCCCGCCCCCTTTTTTTTAAACATATTTTTTTCTTTCTCAGATCCATTTTTGTATATTCATTAATTTTTCAGATGCTTATTTCATTGATTTTATGCAAAAGCACCGATTATAAGAAATTAGTAAAAGCAGGTTTTTAAAAACTGTATAAAGGAGTCTATATTGCATATTCAGGGTAAAATGATGAAATCTAAAGATTTGGAATTAAAATTTATCTTTCGAGCTGAAGTCAACACGGATATGAAATCCAACATGGTAAACCACTAATTTTTGCAGACATTGCTGCTAAATTTGGACTTGCACGTTGGGCTTCATAAGTGCACAATCGTTGTTAAGATTTACAAAGCAAAGGTCAGCGTTTGAAATTGTTTGCAGTTTTTTACAACATAGTATTTCCACTGCTCTGTTAATAAGAAAATATTTTTATAAAAATTGAAGTTTAACATTAAATTAAAATATCATTAATCGTGCTTATTGTTTTTGCATGTAGGAAACAAGAGTAAGATTTATAATACTGCTATCAGTGTTAGAAATATGAATTTAAAGATCTCAGGATGACGCCTTAGATTAGTTTTCTAGACGTCAAAATGAATTGAATTGCCGTGTTTATTAAGCAAAAAATATATAGGGTGAGTGCACCAGTGGTTGACATTTTTAGAGTTATTTTCCCATCTTTAATGGTTTAATCATCAGAAATAACTATCATATAGTTTTTAACTTACATATATTTTAATAGGCATTCAGAACCATATATATAATTGAAGTTTAACCATTTGGTAATTATTATTTTTCCTAATGATTTTTTTTATTTATACACACTCAACGCTCTAGTAATTGACACTGCTAATTTTTATTTTACCAGTAATTGACACAATCATTAAGAAAAACACTCCAGTGTTTGGAACACTGTACTAAAATTAAAATATGTAAAATATTCACTTAACATAAATTAATGCTACATATACAAAGTAATTCTTCTAAAGTAGGTCAGCCTGAAGTGGCCATAGTTGAGCTTTGATAATTTTTCGGTTTGGTATTTGAGGAGGAATTTTGGTTTTTGGTAAAGACTTAAAACTAATTCTAGTACATATCAAGTATACTTCTTTTTCTAAAATGAAATTCAATTTCTTTTATAAAACGATTTCCAAATGGTAGGCCTTTGGCACGCAGTGTTCCAAAGGTGGCCCATAAATTGAAATCACTTTTAAACTGTGGCAAATGATTCCGTAATTGCATTGGAATAATAACATTGTGTATTATGATATCAAACAGGTTTTAGGCTGTGTAATCTCAGATCATAAGGAATGGAAAAATTTTCAGAATCAAATTTTTATTCCATTCAGGAAATACTAAGAAGGCGTCAATTTATAATATTCAATATCTAGGAGAGGAAAAAGAGAAAATATTGTGTACGACTCTGTAGATTGAAATGGAAATATGTATTTTACTTCATATAAGTGCGCCCGAAAGGAAGAAAATAATTACGATATAAAAAAAATAACTTTCGATCAAGAATTTCATCTCAAGAGTGCATCATATTTTTGATTACTTTCTATTACTTAGGTCACGTGAATTTTATCACAATTTTTATTTTAGTTATTGTTTGAAAAGAAATTAATATCTGATTCACATTCAAAATTAGTCTTTACATTCTAAAATTTTAAAATGCACAATTGTAAAATTGTACTGTTGCAAGTTTCAGAGCAGTAATAGTGACTATTAAAGTAACATTTCATGAGATTTTCGAAACGACGGTCGCATGCCATAGTTTAGACAAAATTAATTAAACGTTCTTACAAAGTTTAATCTTAAAGATATGGGACATTCTCACGCAACAGTCAACATTTCAATATCAGAACGTTTTTTAAAAACGGATGTGATAAATATCCCTTTTTAGCCTACTTTCCCGTAAAAGTAAAAAAAATAATAATAAAGCATGAAAGAAGGCTTAATGTATCGTGAAAATATCGTTAGAAATCAAGAAAAGTCAAAAATAAGTTAAGTAATTAAATAAAGATTGAAAAATAAAAAATTTGAAAGTAGGGTTTTGAGATGGGGAAAAAGGGGGGTGGGCTGTCGGTCTGTCTGTCTGTCGGTCTGTCCCCCCCCCTAATAACTTTTGAACGAATTGTCCGATTGGAAAAATTATTTTTGCATTGGAAAGATCTCGGCGAGGACATCTCATTTCCATATTTTACTTTTTGATTTGAACAATTTTTTCTTCAATTTTGAACAGTTCAAAAAATTTTAACATTAGCGCCTATGGACAAAATTGAAGCAAATTCTGTAAACTCTGGGCACAAGAGCCAAGTTCCTATTGCAAGCTTATTGAAAGGAGTTCTCGGCGTGAAATATTGATTTGAACAATTTTTGTTCATTTTTGAACAGTTCAAAAAAAATTAACATACCGCCTACGGGGAAATTTCAATCCTATATAATTTCTGATCTAACGGACCGATTTGCTTGGAACAAACTTTATCGGAAAGCTCTTATGACGTAGAACATGTACAAATAGAAAGTTCATAAAGAACTAACGAGCCTATTTTCCTATAAAATTTTTTGATCGGGTTTTCAAGAATATTTTTTAATTATTGAATGATTAAATGAATAAGCAAAAGAATGAATGAATAAATGAGTTAATAAATACATGAATGACTTAATAAATAATGAATGAATGAATATGTATTAACCGTTGAAAAAGGTATATTTGAAGCAATTAAGAACTAAAGCTAAACGAGAAAGACACCGAGAGAGAGAGATAGCTAGATTATAAATTTGAATTCGGTGTATACGGGAAAGTAGGCTCGTATAGTTCTAGACGGAACTTCTTGTTTTTTTTTGCAATTGTTTGGCGTCTATACGACAAGAAAAAAAATAGCAGTGTAAACGTGCAACTGTTGTAAGGAGATTTCTCCTTACAACAGAAATGTTCCCTGAATGCCTCTACCCCGGTAATGATGCTCACTAGAAAAACGACACCTATGAAGTAATTTATTTGCATATGTATTTTACAAAGACCATATTTTATAGCAGAATTATTTTTAACCTTTTTTTAATGCACGTTAATTGTTGTTAAAATTTAGGTCAAATCAATTTGGTAGTTCATCGAGTACTATGATCACAAAACTACAAGCTAAAAATAAAAGCAAAAGCAAGTGCAATAACTATTAGGTTGCCACACTTTTTAGCTCATTTTTAATAAAATTATGTTTTAAATAAATAGTGACTATTAAAGCTTTAATAGTGACTATTAAAGCTTTAATTAAACCTTTCATTGTCCTACTTTATTGTTACTATCTTGCCTGTTATATGCCAGGATAATGACAAACTGAATGTTTTTAAGAAAACCCTATTAGTAAGTATCCTATATTGTAATAAGAATTTTTTTTTTTTTTTTTGTGCTCATCTGAGGTTTTCTAGAGGTGCCAGGAAATTGACTCTCAATAAACTTAAGCTCACTCACAATAAACTTCATTGTTTGCTAAATGCAATAATGGCATAAACTGGCAGTTAACATCCACATATCTAACTAGATAATTAAAAGTTATTGGTGGGGATGTATGAAGTATGTTATTGTTGTTATTTATGTGAGAAATATCGAGTGAAATAACAGCTACCAGGACATTGATGAAATTTCTAGTGACACATTTACCTTAAATATGAAAAAGTAATGCTAGTCTTTCAAATAACTGATCGTTGTTTAAAATACCTTTTTCTAATGTATTATATCTGATCAAGTTTTATTTTTTAAAAAAAAACTCTTTTTACATGTACCACCAGATCTTGGAAAAGCAAAGTTAGCTCTCGTGACGAACCAGGACAATGATTTTAGAATAATTAACTGTTTCAAAATATAATCCTGAATAATTTTCTCATTTTGTGCTGCACTTATAAGCTGGTCTCAAGTGCATCAACGTAATAGAAATGTTTTTAACAGTTAATACAGTCATTTTTTAACTGATACATGGCAAAAGCATGTGTTTTGCCAATTTTGTGAGAATGGCCAATATATTTTATGATCTCTGAACCTAACATATACCATGTACCCTACATATAGTACAATGTCATAAAAGTGAAAAGAAATTTCAGTAACTCGTCATGTAAAAACTATAAAGATCATTAACTTTTTAAAACATTGAAAAACATTTTTAAAGCATCGAAACTCAAGAAGCTTCTCTTTTCTTCCCTTTTTGCTCAAATCTCTGGTTGTGATTGGGGGGAGTTGGGAAAGAAAAGGTTCAACGCAATCCGAAATGTTTTTCGTCAAATTTCTCGCCTAGGTTTGAAAAGACAGGCGTCAAAATGAAACATTTGGTTGCAAAATTCGTCTGACGAAGGATTATTTCTAACTTTGATTTCAATTTAGAAATAATAAATTTACCTTTCCTTTGTATTTTTGTAAAAGTAACTTACTGTTCTTGTTTTAGATATAATACGCATAACATAACAAACTTATTTTGTTATTTGTATTGGTGGTTAGCTATATTATTAGATTAATGTCTGTGTACGAACCTCACAACGTTAGTTTTAAAAATAATGTGAACAAAAACATATATTAATTTAAAAAGCACAAATACAACATAAATATCAGTTTTAGAAACAATACAATTAATGAACTTAGATTTTATTTGAATTGCTTGTAACAGATCAACTTTAACAGAAATTGGTACACTCTCGAAACGCATGCTCAAATGTCAAGAAACCTTCGTCGTATTTGACGAAATGGCTTCGTGGAAAGTGCTCCAAGGAAATGCTCTTTCGTCAACTTGGCGAAATTTGTGTAGTAACTTTTTGAAGTCACGTGATCGCGGGAGGAAAGAATCGTTGTAAATGTCGAAATTTTCTTGACGATTGAGGAATCGTCAAAAGTGAGAGCTCTATTTCTGAGAGTGTAGTAAAACCCGTAATAGTAACAAATGAAATGCTATTCGTAACAGTGATAAAGTGCCCTCCTAACTATTTTTAAACAAACAAATTCGCTTTTGTATGAATATTCAAGTGATATCTGTGCATCCAATTCAGAAAATTATGTGCACGGTCAAAATTTTTCATGGCGTAGCTGCGCCGCATGCATCAATTATCTTTGAGCCCGTTCTATACGCAGTGTCTATGCAGAGTCGGTACAAACTACAAATCAATAAGAATCAGTACGAAAAATGTGTTAAATATAATTCTCATTGTAACTAAAGATTGAATAAAAGTTATTGAAGGACAACAAGCAAAGGCGAAGGGACCACTTTGAAAAACCGGGCATCACAATGAAATCCAACAGATTTTATATTAGAACCCGTTGGGTAACATGCAATTAGGAATGCTGACAAAAGGCTGATTGTAAGGTGCGTTAAATATATGAAAGTCCCGGATTCAGAAAGACAAAGGTCAGAGAGAGAATTGCCAGTTGTTCAGTGTCAAGTTTAGGCCATGGATATTAATGTAAAAAATAACAATAATAAAGGAGTTAGTTAATTAAAAGAGGGATAAAGTCGATTATATTACATGGGGAATTACAACGAATCTTCACAATTGCATTTATCATTTATAGCTTAGTACGCCTACATCATCCTTTCCTTCCTGTAACCGGTTCTTGATTGTGACTCACCACAAAGAGACTTTCTTCAATCTATTCAAAGCAATGTTCCAGCAATCAGTCTGTCAAAGACGGTCTTTTTGACGCGTTATATCCTCGGTACACCAACAGAGTAAAGTATAAAAACAGAAAAACCGATGCCAATATTTACTCAGAAACCGAAGTAATAGAAGGGGAATGTAATTGGTAGTCGGACGCCGCAAAAGAAAGACGCCTGTGTCCTCTGTTATTACGATAGGGTTTACTAATTTGTGAAATCTTGGGGGATGATTCGTTCGGGGTATTCCACACCTCCTTCCGTTTTTAACCCACCCAAGAAGAGAAGACAATGGACAGATGCTGACCTAATTCTTCAATGTTTTCTAAGAACTCCTCGGCATTGAATTATAACTATTTTTTCTGAACTTCCTTTAGGATAGAGTTTTAAAATTAGAGTGTCTTTTCCGAACTGGGACAAATATAAAAAAGTATTTAAAGTATTAAAAATTTTTGCCGAATATTTTACTGTTTTTTCATTTTTACGTTCACGAATCCTTTTTTGTGGGAAATATTTATCGTTTAACTTCCCCTCCCCTACCCCTTACAAAGTTTTAATCCCATTTTATAGAGATTGCTGTCAGTCTGTTGAATACTAAGATGCTATTTTCCTTAAGGTACCTTATAGCATAAGAAATTGTAACTGTAACTTAGAGTTACTAACCACTTTATTTTATTTTAAATGATGTACTTTGCATGCCATCCTCAATGATTTGGCTCTGTGATATGAAATTAAATGAACAAAAAATATAGATTTCAATGTGTAAATAGTATGATTCTAAAATTTCTTTGATAGTTTATCCAAAGAGACAGTTCTACAGGTAATTCAGTTTGACTCAAATTTTTACAGGAGAAATCATTTTTCGAGCAACGCAATCAAGACCAGTTTCACTTCATTATTTTATTTTTTACGTATTTATTATTATTGTTGTTGCTGTTGTTTTTAACGTTGTTTTTTTCTTTTAATTTTTTAAAAATTTTTTTAGAAAGGTCTTTTTGGAAGCATGGGTTAACGTCATTCTATACCTTAGAAAGAAAAGATAGCAAGGTCTTTTCTGAAGCATGGGTTGACGTCGTTCTATACCTTCGAAAGAAATGATATCAAGGTCTTTTCTGAAGCATGGGTTGAAGTCGTTCTATACCTTAGAAAGAAAAGAAAAGAAATCCCCTGCGCATTTTCGTCATGATGCTTCCTACGCTGGATAGCATTTTTACAGTCAATTTCAATATTATTTCCTGGCATTTATACCACTTCTATGAAATTTAGTCAACAATCTTGTTATGCCTACATAGAATGCATTGAAAAACCCTCTACGTTCAGTACTAGTTCAACACGGGAATCATCGCAGAAACCTTACTCGATTCGTTTCATTGATACAAGCTTAAATCTTCCTTTCATAGCAGATCTAATATTCGTTCCCAGCAACAAAAATAAATTAAAAATAGCTTAACCACGTTTTATGAGCTCCTCCCAATGTTCATCGTAGAAAAAGTGCAAAAAATAAAATGGCACAGGCTGTTCCAAATTACAGCAGAGCGAGAGATACCACGCTAGGCGATCGTGCCTCAACTAGCCAATTACTCTACTTCACCATCCCATGAAATTTACTACACAATTCTTTTTGCGGCCTCTCTTCATTCTTTGAAACGATTTTTATTATCGCCGTCATCGCCAAGTCTATAACAATCACAGGGTTAAAAAACACAATAAATAAATAAATAAAAATAATATAATAAAAAACAGCTTTCCCCCCCCCCCCCCCAACTTTCGAATTAAGATCCGATAAACTGAAGGAGCCCATCAGGATCGAGAAGAGACTGGCTTTAAGGGGTCGACTCTATGACCGTAATATGTTTCGTTTAATATAACGAAAAATATTTCCGACGATATTGGTTAGTTTCCAGTACAAAGCGATCTTACCAAAGAAAAGCAGACACATTACAGTAACTTTTTGCAATAGATTTCACAAAAATTCGTTATTTTTCTTCAAAACTTTCTTCATAAATAAATTAAATAGCAGTCGGAGCTGTCATAATGAAAATTTATTTGCCATAATGCAATTAAAAAATATTTTGGATGCGAATAACATAAACTTGAAACATCCCTTCTCATTAAGTTAATTTCACAAGCCCGTTTTTTAATTTATTTTTTAAAATTCTTTTCTGTAATATCCCTATGAACACATACATACACGCAGTGACGGATTAATGCAATTTTATGGATGCGGCGGTCCGTTGGAAGATGCCAAAAAGAGGGGGGTATAAAGCCGAGGTTTGACGACCCCCCTGACCATCACAACCACTTATACACACACGAAAAGTTTTGAGAAAATGCATTGAAAATTTATCCTTTTTTAAACTGCTTTAAATCTTAGCATGCTGTATAAAATATTGTTCAGCAGTGACGGATCCCTGATTTTTCGGGGCGGGGCATAGGTTTGAAACCGTATGCTTATCAACTTCCTGCAACATTCTTTATGAAGTTTTAATTCAATAAGATATCTATGTATAGAAATAGGTTGAGTTTATAAAACGTAAAATAAGTGTCAAGAGATTTTTTTTTCCCTAACGGTCTGCATAGTATTGGTTCTTAACCATTGCAGACCTAGTGCGTTCCCAGAAATTGGTACCAACTCTTTCAGCGACAACACAAAGACTATGGTATCAGTGCCGCAATTTTTGACGCTAAATTTACACCTAGATGGCGATACCTAAGCTCTAATTGATGCAAACTGCAACAGAAATTTAATTTACTCTAGAGTATCCACGCCAAACGCAAGGGATCTTTAACGTGCCGCACAGTCATACGACATGGGTGCTGTCGATTTTCTGCATCTTAAAAATCCACCGACTAGCGCCAGGTTTGATCCTGCTAACTTGGGTGTATGAAGCCTGCGCCTTACCACTACGTCACCCTGCCGGCGTGAAGAGAAGATTGATGGAGTTAATTGCGGTTTTTTGCTTTAAAGTTAAGATGATAAAAAATGTTACAAGTCATAAAACCGCAACGTTTGGGTTTTTTTTATTATTATTGGAAAGGGGCCGGAAACACTTCCTCAAAAATATATCGAAATAAAAGTTCTGAAAACGTGGTGTTAGTCTATGTTTTAGGATAGTTAGAGGGAAATTTTGCGGAGGAATATTCAATTAAGGGCTCCCTCGGAAAAATTTTGAAACTGAAGGCTTAAAAACACGATTTTAGGCTATCGTAGGGGACGTTAAAGGAAGGGATGGGAATTTAGGAGCTCATCCGAAGACATTTTTCGAAATTAAAATCCTAAAAACTCGGCTTTAGTCGATTTTTGTTAAATGTAGGAGAAGAAAGTGTCAGGAGTCCTCCATTGGAAAACTTTCAAAATTGTAGCCCAAGAAACGCGATTTTCCTCAGTCTTTGATACAGTTAAAAAAAAGAGAGGGGAAACGGGGCGGTCATGGGAAATTTCTCGAAACTGAAGGTCTAAAAGAGCAATTTTAAACTATTTTTTGTTGATGTAAGGGTAAGTAGGGGCTCGTGGGCTTGTTTCCCAGAAATTTATAGAAATTTAAGTTCTTAAAGCCCAGTTTTAATCGTGCTTTGGTGAAGTTAGGCGAAGAAAAGGGAATGGGGTTCAGGTGCCTTCCAATAGAAAATTTTCAAAGCTGAAACTCTTAAAATGCTATTTTAAATTAACTTTAATGGCTTTCGGGGAATCCCCGGAACATCTTACAAATTGAAGTCTTAAAGACGTAATTTCACGCTTTCTTTGATTGTTAGGAGAGGAAGCTCTCCCAATTGTGGGTTCTCCCTGGGAGATTTTTTTTTTCTTTATACTGAAGTCTTGCAAACGCAATTTTAAGCGATTTTTAAGACAGTAGGAATAGTAATGAGATCAGGAGCTTTTCTAAGAAAGTTTTTCGAAATCGAAGTTTAAAACCATATTTTTAAGGTATATTTGTCCATGTTGAGGAGTTATGACCCCCTCTTGCGAGCCATACCGCTCGCCGAAGTTGTGCCGCCTTTGCCCCGATTCGTTTTCCCCCGCTCTCGCG
This sequence comes from Octonoba sinensis, assembly GCA_038502835.1. Classification (NCBI taxonomy): domain Eukaryota; kingdom Metazoa; phylum Arthropoda; class Arachnida; order Araneae; family Uloboridae; genus Octonoba; species Octonoba sinensis. The sequence continues at coordinate 149,405,801 of CM076598.1, forward strand.
ATCCGACACTTGCTGACGGAGGGGCAACAACGACTACAATTTTAGACGGCTCAGTATATTCAAACGATCACCCAATTCCGTGCGTGACTTTCGCAGGAAACAAAATAAGTTCTTATTAAAAATTTATTATTTACAGTCCTTCAGAGTAACTTTGAGATATGAGGGTTAACTTTGAATCACGTCATATTTTTTAGTATATTTTACTTGATTTAAAAATTAAGAGTATAAAACTTATTTAATAACCTATTTAGCTGAGCGCAGCGCTAGACCTTCTAGTTTCTTTTTTTCAGTCAAAATAGACTAAAAGATATAACATGGTTCAAAGTCACCCTGAATGACTAATTGAATTTTACTGACATAGAGGGAGAGAGCAATTCGCAATCTATTCACAGAAACTTCCATTTCTTCGGATCCAATAGTTTCCCCCCCCCCCCCCCCCCCAAAAAAAAAATATTTTTTAACAAAGTACTATTAGACGAGATAACTTTTCCCTTCTGTGCGTAGCTTTGTTTTTACAAAAGCTATCATTCGAAACGGAATACGTAATATCATTTTTTTTCATGAAGGGGACTGACAACGCGAGTACAAACTTTGAACGGCAGAACATTCCACTTTCATGCAACCTTTTAAAAAGGAAAAAAAAATGAATTATAAAATGAAATTAAATTGAAATTTAGTAAATAAATAAATAAAGTTTTCATTGCAAAAAATGTTTAATAAAGTATTACTCACAGAGGGGACGATTCTTGCATATACTTGGATGATATAATCAGAGAATCCTCCGTTTTCGTGCATGACTTTACCAAAAAAGTATTTGAAAGAAAAGTTTATTTGATGGAATTTTGCTGCTAGAAATGGAGGGGGGGGGGGGAGAGAATGCCATTTGTACAACCTTGACTGAATCAAAACAAATTCACAGGACTTAGATTCCATGTATTCTTGTAAAACAACATTTTCATTAAAAATAAATAAATATAAAGTAAATACTATAATTTTGCTCCCGAATGGAACGGTCTCTCCATCCTTTTAGTCCATCCTTGCATATACGCCTATACAATATCCATTGCAAATACGTGTCTTTATGAATTGCTATTCCACAGCTGAAGGCGTAAAACTAAGCATTGCACATTTCTAGTCACTGCTCAAAATTGTTAGGCTGGATCATACATTACATTCTATTGTTGCATCAAAATGAATAAAAGGACTATGGTAAACCGCACACTATTAATAAAAAATTATTAACGGCTAGCTTCATGTACTATCGATCGATGAAAAAAAAAGCATTTCACTCGAAAATGATTGAACATTTAAAAAAATATATTAAAGTATACACAAGGTGAAAGTATGATCAAAGAGCAAAATCTCATTCACTGTCGTACTCCGGAGTTCTTTTCACCTTATTTCTTGGGCCCAACGCAATAAATGAATAAAATGAAGAAAAGTAAATAAATAAAATAGGATTCCTTATTTATGCAGTAGTCATACCAAAACAGAAAGGGGGAGCTCGGGCTTTTTTGTAAAATATTAGGAACTTTAATTTAAAAGGACTTTATGCACTTGAGAAGTTGTGTTTTGCTGTAGTGACTGCCACGGACGAAATGTAAACAGAAATGAATAGCATAAAATTTTTAATTTTGCAAAATTTTTAAACGTCAATAAATGACTGTTGTCAATTATTAACCGAAAGGAAACTGTTATTTTCAAACCTTATATCTACGATTATATTTCTATAATAGATAATATCTCCGTATCTAAAGTTTGATATTTTTTTTCAAAAGCTTGATGAGTTGACGAAATCCTACCTGTCGGAAACGCAATACAAAATAGTGAAAATATTCCAATAATATCATGTTTGCCAATTTGTGGAGAAAGCATTTATTTTCAATCATTTGATTAAAAAATATCAATTTCAATGCTAGTGAGAAGTATATTTGCAAGAGTCATTATCGAGAAATTTCTACTAGTATATTTCGAGACCTCCTTGCGTTATTGAAACCACACTCGCAACAATTATAATGAAAATATAGGTTTGGTTCCCACAGAACACTAAAAGCAGCAGTGGCCGTGTCAGTGCACAGGAGGATGACCACCTCTCACGACTGATTACTCTGGGATTGTGTACACTAATGGGAGCTAGTGCACCTCCAATGACCTCAAAATTTGAAATAAAACCTCTGGGGGTGCCAACCAAGGTGACGGTCTCTCGTCTGGGAGCTGGTTTGAGATTAGGCGATCCCTCTGAGCCAAGTCGTACTTCCTCCCTAGTGGAGCTCATTAATAAACGGAAGGTGCTCCCTTGATTGCCCTAATTCCTAAGTTCTAAGATGGGAGCTTGTATTTACAAGTGACATTAGTAACAACTACTACAAAAAAGAATGGTTTCATAGAAAGATAAACTAGGGCTGCATGGAACGTTCTCGGCACACATTTGAAATAAAATTCATCGTTCTATATAATTTGAAAAAAATAAAATAAAACCTGTTATCGATCTGTGATACGAAAGAACAGCTTCTACGCACATGAAGGAAGTATTATACTGGCAATGCATGTATAAATATAATTTATGTAGAAAGAAGTCGCTCGGCAACTGCCCCGAGATGTATTAAGGGTATACAAGAATTTTCAAAAACCTTAAAGCCTGTGCGAAAATTGATAATGCCGATCCCTCAACTTAAATGCATGTTGCTCACAAATCGTACTTTAAAAACGGCTATACTGCATTCAGGGAGAAGTGATACCAGAACTAAACATAGAGGGTTGCTGTTTTTCCGTCAACGTTTGCCACTTTTATGATGTACTTACTGAATTGGCGATTCCGAGGGAACGTTAAAAGCCGCAATGAACATTTAGCTTGTCTGATTAGCTTCGTTTCCAGTCTTCCCAGCGCCAAGCAGGCAATGGTACGCCAAGTGTCACGTTGCTTTGTTTACCTGTTTACCTCAGGTATCACTTCTTCCTGAATCCACTATAGATGCTTAAAAATAGGATCCGACGGTTTCTAAAAGCATTTTAGATCCTAAACTTCTACTCACAATACCACATAAGAAAGCCGTCTTTAAACTTCTCCTTGTCTCTATGAAATATTCAAGCAACAAAGGTACATGTTAAAACAGTAACAGAATCAGCAAAGTCTGCAGGGTAAGAACGAAATACCTTTAATTAAAATTCACTTACGAAAAATTATGAATACTTTCAACAAGAAATTTCAATTTTCGGCAGAATTCATTCTCAGAATTTGTGTATTAACTTTAGGTGTTTATTTTTACTTGTCTTACAGTATCTTTTTATATTTTATTTCAGTTAAAGGAGATTAAACTATAAAATGTTGTTTATGAAAAAGTTTCACAACCTTCACAACCGGATTTTCACAACCTTGAGTTCAATAGTAAAATTTTCTCACATATGTTCATGAAAGAAAAATAATATGCAACAGTAAAAATAACTATAGATTCATGCATTAGTAGATATTTCCTATTTTTCATGAATATTCATAAGAAAAATTTAACATTAAACTCGAGATAGTTTAAGTTCAAATTTCGGACTCAACCTCTTTTGCCTGACACAGAAAATATATATCACTATAGTTTTGTTCACACTCAATACTTCAGAAGCAACATTATGTCATGATTAGGGCCTTATTATCTCTTGAGAAAATCCAGAATATTCCCCCAATTTAAGGGGCCCCCAAAACTACCTTTTTTTAAATCCATCATCTCGACTTTTTTATTCATGGAAAATAATGTAACAATCCAGAGAATCCGAAATTTCCATAATTCTACAATTTACAATAGTTTATTTAAGACATTATTTTCCTTTACTTTGGCCTTATCTGATATTGCTCATTGTCCACATCCTGAGTTTGGAGGTATATATTTAATTGCCTGAAAAATCTTTTTATTGAAAATAACTAGACTAATATGAATATTCTTATTTTAGATGATCTATACGTTTAACGACACTATATATACGAGTTAAATGTGTGTTATGCGCTTTACTTTCAGAATAAAAAGTTAAATATATTTAGTAGCTTCAGTAACAAAATGAATAGAAATATACATTTCATAGAACCGATGCAGAAGATAAACCATAGTGTTCGAATTTTGTAGCTGAGCATCAACGCAACACTTGATAGTGGGTGGACTCTCGTATCGCCATGATCATCCCCTGGTCACGATGGTGCTACAATTAATGCCACAATTGTAATATGAACTATACGTTTTCATATTCATAATTAAATAATGAAGTTTTAGATTCAAAAAATTAAAAAATGGTTTGGAAAAAAAATAAGTGAAAATAAAAAAAGTAAATAAAAACCCTCTGAATTCTGTACGAAGTCACCCGGAAAGACCAGGAACGCATAGCAACTGATCGTAATTTATGTACGATCCCCGATTTAACCTTTTCAATTCCCCTATGCAAATAGGTTTTGATGGGAAACTGCAATTTAATTGAGGAAATAAGAAGATATCCATAACTTCAACCCCCTCCAAACACTCTATTCCTCGATCCATAGTCCGTCAAAATATACGGAACCCCCAAAGTCTTCTAACATCGGGTTAATTGAGAAAATACCAGGCTAACATTTCGGCCAACACGGTATTTAAATTGTCACGTTGTTTAGACAGAATGCTGTTCCACCCCTCTAATTGCGCACTCTTACTTCCTGATCCATTGCGTTGATAAGTAATCACGAAAATTAGGGTAAATGACTGGCGAAGAGAGATCCTTAGGTTAGAAGTCACGATTCGAGCCCTTATAGATCTACGTACGTAATCGCATGTCGTTACTATAAGTTCAAATTTCGCTTGATGCTTATCGACACTTAGGGCCAAGTCAAGTACGGCCTATTAGAGGTCTCACGGCAGACTACGGAATCGTCTTGTGGAATTGGAAATTGAGTTATTTCATAATCTGCGGTTGTGCTAGCTTAATATCTTCATTTCAAATCGAAAGGGATTCAGAGATATTACGCCTAAATGGATTCTGCCGATGAAAACATGGCTATGGACCTGAAACGGAATTAGATTAATTTAAAATGCTTCATCTCTTCAAGGTATTCTAAGGGAATTGTTTTTGCCTGGACAGACGAACAATGATCATGTAGAAGACACGGAGTATTTTCAGGCATTTGCAGTTTTGTACTGGTGCGGTCGCATTAAAAATTACAACAGTTATGCCTGAAAAACTTTCACTGTGGCAAATAGCAATGGACATACTATACTGATGACATAAAAACAAAAAATGCATGTGGCAATTTCTTGTCAATTACAATCGGAAGAAATCTGGTAGAAGCACTAGAAAAACTTCAGCCCGTCCACAGGTGGTTCATGCAGACCTAAACGAGCCAAGTTCGATTTTTTTTACATCAACCATATCTCTCCTTCAATTGTGGCTCTGTTTCCAAACTAGTTCAAATATACCTTTATAACAATTTTTCTAAATTTTCTTCTTTCATTACATTTGAGTAAATTGTAACTGTTAATATGTTAAAAATGAAAATAATTTAACTTTGTGCAAGTAAACAATAATAATAAAATTACACGTTAATTTAAAGTTAAAATTACACGTTAATATTAATCACAAATTGCTCATTTGTGCTTTAAATTAACGTGTAATTTTATTATTATTGTTAATATGTTGTCCATAATAATAGCATTTAAAAATGTTTTTCTCAACAGCAACATTTTTAACTCTCGCAATTATCCCCCCTCCCCCCCTTTCTCTCTCTCTCTCTTTTTACTCTGTAAGCTTACAAGCGTAGGAGAAACAAATCGCAGAACTGAGTTACAACAAAATTTTTCTTCTATAAAATGCTTCAAAGTTGAATATGGCAAAAAAATAAACAATAAATGATAATAATAGTAATAATAATCACTCACACAATGATTTTAAAAAATGAAATAAATTTTTAAACGATAATGGATTCTATTTTCAATATTATTATCTGAATTGGGTAATTTCATAATATAACCCTACTTTCAAATATTTTTATTAAAAAAAGGTTCTTAGTTTATTTACTAAGAAAATGTCTTGTATACTACTTTACAACGACGTCTAATTTTAACCAGGTAATATTAAAATTACAATCCTTATTCATTAAGAAATTTATTCACTTTTTCTGCTCGTTACAAAAATAAATAAATAACATAAAATATTATAAATAGGTAAATAAAATAAAATATCTAAACTTAAGAACTTAAAGAAGAATTAAATGTAAAGTTATTATTTATATCAAAAACAATAAATTTCTGTTGCATGAAAGATAAAGTGCTTTGAATTTGCTGAATCAGGAAATCAGTACCTTACCTTCGCCAATGTTATCTCTACAGATAAATGTATTTCGATTTATATGTAAATATATGTGTATATGTATCTATGTATCCCTGTTTTTAGTTAACAGGAAGACAAGAAAGTGATTGATTCTATCAAACAATACGTTTATAAAGAGAGAACAAATTCACTACGTAGTAAGTTTACGGAAACAATTTGGTTTACCATAAACACCAAAAGTAAAGAGTTGATTTCGTTAAATTGTAACCTTACAACTACTGCATGCTCAACATCTCCCTTGCTTAGTAAAGAAACTTGCGGGACAAATAAGTATTCTTATCTACCAAAAATCTCTGAAACGTCCTTCCCCTACACGCGTTCTCTTTCTTTTTAGTTACAATTATTAAAAGCCAGCTATTTATTAAATAAACGTAACTAATTTGAGGCGTTAGTATTTTAAATCAACTAAATTACAAATAAAATAAAATGTATCATGTTCTATGCAATACATCTTTTAAAACAATAGGAGCAACCAACCGTGAGAATGGAATCATTCAACTGTAGAAAATGTAAAAGAATCTCGCTACAACTAAAGAGTTGTTCTCAGACTAAAGTGTTTCTCTTTACTAATATTACAGCATCAAATAATACTTGATTAAATTTATTGAACACACGCTTTTTAATCTTAGCTCTTGAGCGTTGGTAGTGTGTTTTCACATACTATTTATTTTCAATTTATCACTGTTCATTGAAATGAAAAAGTGTTACACGTTGTATCACATGGTCTTCAAAACTTTCTGCCCTGCAAATAGTAATATTTTAAGCAAAGGAAAAATATTTTAAAAATTCTGACTGTTTTGATCTACAAATTCAGTGTTTACTAAATCCAAAATATGTTAGTTGGTTTTATATAAGTTGTAGATATGCGAAAAACGTGCTTATTCTAAATCTCCATTTATTTTTATGCTTGGAAAAAAAGTTGATGCGAGAAGTTTGATGTTCGATATTGCACGACAACAATCTAAATGGAATATATTTTTGTTATTTTAAATTCCCATTAAAACGAATTTTTTAGTGCTGCTAACTTTGAAAACATTATATATAACATACATATGCATTTACGGTGGAACCCCGCTATTCGTACACAATTCGTTCCAGGAGGCAGTTCGAATGGCGAGTTGTATGAATGGCGAATTATTTTTTCAAGATACAATGTAAATTGGATTAATCCGTTCCAGACCCACAGACGGTTGCTTATTTAAACCTATGAAAAACAAATGTACAGTACTGTATATGAAATTATAGATAAGTAAAAATTTAACTGCACTTTGCTTGTACTGAGATGAGCTGATGGCATAAGTGGAATGCTGAGAGGAGGAAGAGAAATGTTGATGTTACTGTTTGGAAGAGTAGTCACCTTCCATAAAAACACAGGTGCTTTCTCCCTTACGGCTGTTCTTTCTTTTTCTGTCTTTTTGCACTAGAAGAATATTGGATTTCTTTCTCTAAAAACCTGCCCAATGTTGTCTGCCTTTGATGATTGTTCAGAATTTTTCTAAAATGGTCAATAACATTGTCGTTGAACAAGTTAATGCTATTGACCACAGCAGTGTTGGGATGCCATTTTTCCACCACTCTTTTGTGTTTTCTCGCAGGGGTAACACAGCTCTTTAATTTCTGCAAAGGAAATGCTATCCTTACTACTTTCCTCCTCTGAAGAAGAAAGTTCTTCAAGCACTTCCTCTTGCTTCCCCCTTAAAAAGTTAAAATTGTCAGTAAAATCTTAAAAACTATTAAAACTTTTAAAAAATCCTAAACTCCAAACAAATTATTTCCAGACGAGTTCAAAATGAGCATAATTTCTCGATTTTTTTTCTTAAAGAAAGCCAAACTGGCAACCCAGCTGGTGCCTGGCGCCGTACGAATCGCGGGACAAGTACGAATGGCGAGTTGAATTTTACTTGAACAAGTTGGACAAATAGCGAGGCGGACGAATGGCGGGGTTCCACTGTGTGTGTGTATATATATATACATGAGACGTTCAATGCACACATCGATTAACTCCACTGGCGACAATGCTGTTTATGTCCCTGCTAGCGATTTTTGTTCGCCAACATTGAACTACAGTATTCGCCGCTTCTATGGATCAGTGGTTATATGAATCAGCCGGCTATATGGATCAAAACACGATAACCAAACCCGAATCATACTTTTACATGGAAAATCCGCCGTTTTTTTGGATCAAAACCGCCGTTTCTATGGATCAGATCAGCGAGAAATTCCAAGAAACTTTGCTGTTTGTGGTCTTTTGTATTGCTTGTTTGTTACACACATTTTTCTTATCTCTGGAGAGACAAGTTTTCTCACCCCCGAGAATTTTCTATTCTTTTATTCTTCCCCATTATTAAAAATAGCTCAGTTATCCGTAAACGAGGGAGGGGAGTTGAATAGCCGAGGGGGCGGAGTTTCCACGTAGGGATTTCACATCTCTTGACGTCACGAGTTAATACTCACCACAACACTCTTTGAAAGTTTTAGTTTGAAGGAAAAAGATGAACTCTTTAAAAATTTGATCCCCTCCCAAAATGCGACCAGAGGGATGCCACTCTGAAATTGGGAATTCCACAATCATCATTGTATCGTCTTTTGAAGCAAAGAGAGGATGCGCTTCATGTAATTAGAGCAACGTTAGAACAGAGAGATGCTTGCAGTTCAGATTATGACTCCTATCACAATCTTGAAAATATTGTATTAAATTTAATACGCGCAAATACTACACAAGCAACTTTGGATATGTGTTTTAAATGAGTTTGAAACAACAGTTATGTAGTAATTTCATTTGAATAAAAAACGGATTAATGGATTTTTGTGTCATCTTTTTGTTTTAAATGAAAAAAAAAAAATAAGAAAATAGCTAAAAAAAACTAAAAATAAAATAAACTTATAAAAGTATCTGTATAAACGAAAAAAATAGTTGAAATCCATAGCATCAAAAATAATAAGCTTGTTTCAATCAAGATTTTGCTAATTTATGGCCGCCGCTAATATGGATCGGCCGGTTGTATGGATCAAGATGATCTGACCCAACAAGATCCATATAACCGGCGACTACTGTATAACGTCACCAACTGTTACATTATCAGCAAGTTGTGCCATCAGAATTAGGAGGGGGGGGGGGGGATTTTTATGAGAAGTTCCTTTTTCTAATGCAGAATCGCCGAATTTTTAGTTGAAGAACAAAAGTATATGAGTACATATGGTAAATATATATATGAGCCGTTAAATGCACAGTGTGATTAACTCCACTGGGAAAAATTCTGTTTAGGTCCCTGCAGCGTTTGATGATGATTTAGAATTAGATTGTATTCAGTTCAACTGTTCCTTGATAACAGGGTTGTCCATCCCCGCGAGCTCAACCTCGCAGATCCCCCCCCCCCCTCCCCACAAGTTCAATAACGCAATGACTTTTCTGAATTTCGGTTTCCCTTGTCTGACGCATCTGTACTGAATATACGGCTCTAAGGTTCGAAACCTGTAAACTCTATATATATTTTTATGCACTCCACAGCTTGAAAATATGTAGTAAGAAAAAATTCACATATCATTTCAAACCATTAATTATAATTTAATAATCAATTTTGACATGCCGGATGACCGGGTATTTCGGGGTTCCGGATAATTATAACTTAGTCGGATACCGGATATTCGTTTCCTTCGGGGGGAGGGGGGGGGGGGTTGACGGATCCTCAAACATGAAAAACACACTTTATGTAAAAATCTCCCCCCCCCCCAAAAAAAAAGGTTCTACAGGCACATACACATCTATCTATCTATCTATCTAGAGATATCTATATATTTTTTACCTTCAATCTAAAAATTTTGCAGTGCTGCATTAAAAAACTTCTGAAAAAATCCCATGTCCCATCGCCATGCCTCCCCCCCCCCCCCACACCGTGGGCACCCCTGCTTGATAATGTAACAAACAGTTAGCGACTTTATCGGTTAGCATTTGTGAACAAAAATCGCTAGCAGGGACCTAAACAGCATTTCCGCCAGTGGAGTTAGTCGATTTGTGCATTGAACGGAGTGTGTCAAAGAATTTTTAAGACTAGGTTTATAAAATAAAATAAAAACTAGTAATTACATTTCTTAAAAGTATTTCTATTCAAAATAAGCTCTTGCGGCTTCAATACATTTGTTACGGCGGTTTAACAACGATTCGAATGCCTGTTCCAGCTCACATTGTGGGACAGCCTCCAAAGCTCGCGTCGAATCTGTTTTTACACAGTGTGTCAAAGAATTTTTAAGACTACAGCTGGAACTAAGCTTACAGTGGTGCTATCTGTGTTATCCAGCATTCGTCAAACTCCTTAACTATCAGCTGATCCACTGCCAAAACTTTAGTTCATTTGTTTACTTTTTTTTAACTTTGATGACATTGAAACAATACAAACAGCTTCGACGCGGGCTTTGGAGGCAGTCACACAATGTGAGCTGGAACAGGCAATCGAATCGTCGTTAAACCGCTGTAACAAATGCATTGAAGCCGATGGATCTTATTTTCAATAAAATTACTTAAAAAAATAATTACTAGTCTTTTATTTATTTTATTTTATAAACCTCGTCTAAAAATTACTTCACACACTGTGTATATGAGGGCACGCAGCGCCCTCATAAAGACCCACCATGTACACTTGGGGATACGCTCATGTAAAATCCGTGGACCCCACTACCTCGCGTCCCGGGGAGGGCATCCCTAAGGCCTGGTGCTAACAGGGAAGTAGGTTAGAGGAGAAAAGTATATATGGGTGATTTTCAAAAAGATTGACGGTTTGATGTCCGCAGTATAAAATCTAAATTTCATGTTGATAAAACTATTATTCTGCCACTATAAAAACCAGTAGGGAAGCATCATTTCATAGTTAATTAAATGCATTCATTACATTTTTTCCAAGTTGTGAAATAGTAGGCTTTTTATGTTACTTTAGTTGGAAAGAAATGGAAAATTGCGTGTCCGGAGCAAAAAATTCACAGAACCAGAGTCTTTTTTTTTTTTTATCATTCCAAGTAATTTTTTTATTCAATATGATATAAAACATGAAGTAATATGTGTTTACTTAACAAAAATGCAAGTGATTTTAGGGAAATGTTTATCTAATATTTTAAAATTCAAAGAAAGTTTTTGTCCGGGCATGCAGCTCATGAGTGTTACCTCGAGAAAGTTCCCATCATTCAACTTTCAATATATTTAAATATTGTAATTATTTTCTGTGGCAGGGAAGCCCAGTATGTTTCTTTTAACCTCGTACCAGGCCTGTAGCAAGACTCTGACTCCAGGGGGGGCAAACTTTTGGACAGGAGGGGCAGACTAGTTTTTCAATTTTTTTCTAACATGTTAGAATTTATGCTCCATTTTGGGCGTTTTCTTAAAATTTAAATTAATAATTTATTTAATAATTATTGCAATTATTTAATTTATTAATTAAACAATTAATTAATGAAACTAATACTAATTTAATTCAATAATGAAATTAATTCGATCAAATAATTTCAATCAAGAAATACTTGATTAAAACTTACAAAAGGCAGAATTGTTTAAAGCTTATTTTAAGAACGTCTTTTGTAAATTAATAAAATATATGAACTAACATAAAAAAGTGCACATTTTTTAAGGATAATTTTAATGTGAACGATCATTCAAACTAAGATATTGAAGCACAAAACATGTATCGGCACGTTACAATAAAAAAAATGAATATAGTTGTAATTTTCTTTGCTTGCTCGTATTAAACTTTTTAAGAACTTCTTCTAAATTTAAGTTTCCAGTCCGTTTTCTTTCGAATGATGAGAAAGCTAAATCTGCCATTCTTTGATATGTCATAGAAAGTCTTTGGGGACGATTAATTGCTGTCAATGGTAGAAAAAGGAGAAGAAATACCATAGATTATTAAGGTCCAATTAATCACACGAGGACGGGCAAAACGTTTTCCAGGTCGGGCATTGCCCGTCCTGGCCCCCACCTGGCTACGGGCCTGCCTCGTACCATCTAGAATCATGGATGTAAGAATAACAGGATGGAACATGGGGATAACTTCTTGAAGCATTTACTGTAACCGCGCCGCCTTGGTCAAACCAAGAATTGCTATTCGTGTGCTGAGGATAACGTGAAATTTAATTTTAATTACACGAAATTTACGAAAGAAGTATACGTTAGTGTAATATGTCGTTAACTACATAAGGTATGCAATATATATGTATTAATAAACCTCAAGAACATTCATTTACAGTGTTGATAATTCATTTCAATCAAACCGAAGTTCAAGTTGTACAACTACTTGAATATAGATGTAATAAAGCAAATATAGTAACATTTGTTTTAAATGATGGTTGTTTTGAAATGGGCAGAAAAAGGGGCGCATCGACGGGGGAGCGGGTCGCGACCAACGAGACCAAACTCTCCCAGAATGCGTCGGATATTGGGTATCCGACCGTTTATTAAATATCTAGAAACCATTCTGGCCACTGCACGAAAGATCTGGATAGCCGGCAGGTCAAAATATTTTTTTTAATTAAATAAATGTTTTAGTTTTGAGAATATATGGAACTTAAAGTTACTACGCATTTGGAACCTGTGGAATGCTTAAAAATATGTGTAGAATTTGCAGGTTTCAAATGTCATATCCGGATATTCAATATGGATCGTCAAACAAGGGGCACCAAATGTCCGATATCCCACAAAGTCAATATCCGGAATATCCGGATCCTGACCTCGTCCCCCGGCGGAGAATTACTTGTACAAGTTTTTAAAAACCTTCATAAGTAATTTATTTTCATAAATACTGAAATGACCGTGTGCTATAAAAATCTATACCTATAATACGAATCACAGCAATATTTGTTAATTTCCATAAATCAAGAACTTAATATAAAGCAAAATTGTTTAAAGCTGTATTTTTAAGTTTCCTAGATAGAAAATAAATACAGCAATACTATCAGTAAAAGAGAGAAAAGTAAAACGGGGAAGATCTTCATCCACACCAAAAGCTTTTCGTTTTCAGGCAGTGGCAGCCATATTGGTCACACCATAACAGTTACTTCGATCGCGACAATGCTGTTAAATAGGCCGTGTTCCCTCCTGTATTTCTACCTCCATGTCTAAAATGGGTTAGTTTTATTCCTTTAATGTTTTATAGTGGAACATATAATTCATGATGCGTATTTTTATTACTTCTCAGGAGTGTTACCCATTTATTTCCCAATATTTTTTACAGCATAAAAATAAGAAATTCAGCAATAGTGTATTTCTTGTAGAGGAATCAATCGGTGCAATTAAATTTTTAGGAACACAGTCAGAATTTTTTTTAGTGAAGAATTTCTTAATAAATCTCATGGGTGTTACCCACTCATGAGTGTTACTTGTTAAGAGAAGGAAGTAACAAATATGATTGAAAACAACGAAATAATACAGTAAATCTGCAGATATAGATATTTGTTGAGCTTTAACTCAAATTATTTGTTTTTTATTCAAAATTATATTGTATTTCTATATATATATATATTTTAAAAGAGACACCTTGACACAAAATGTTTACGTTGGCAAATATGATTTTTGTGTGTTTTTTTTTTTTAAAGATATGTTTTATTCTTAAGGGGTAAATAAAGAAAATCTCCCGTACTTGTAACCCCCTTCCCCCCCCCCCCCCAAAAAAAGCAAAGAAAGGAATGAGTAAAAAAATAAACATTTGTTCGAGTATTCCAGTTGTTACTTTATGAAAACAAGAAAGTGATATGTTGCATGTTGCAAACTATTATCTTCACTTTACTTAAATTCAAGATATGGTTTGCAGAATTAGAATTATTTATTTCGATATTTTTACTGCCTACTTTAAAACTGAAATTAATTTTTTATTAGTTCTGTCTAAAAACATCTATTTCTGGATCAGAATCATGAGAGTAGTGGTGTTTTATTACATTTTTAATGTAACATAGCAATTAATGGGGTAAAATAATTTCAATTTTGGTCTCTCATTTTATAATTATTGTTATTTTTATTACTATTATTATTTTTGGTGCCTTATAGCAAGAGGATTGCTTGTTTGTCTCATGAGTGTTACCATCTCTCATGAGTATTACAGTAGCTAAAAATTAGAATTTTATTAATGTATTTGTTAGTTAATAATTAAAAAATGGTTTTCTAGTTGAGTCTATCCAGTTATTTCTTACACCTGCAGTGAAAAAATTTAATTTTTAATAAAATACATTTTTATTGAAAGTTATATGCTTCATTTAAGAAACAAAGTAATACTCATGAGATAAATTGCAATTAAAATAGTTTAAAAATTTTAAATATGTCAATTTTAATACTATTTTTACTTATTACAAAGTATTTAAGATTACTTAAACAAGATTTTTTAGATTAATTATTGATAAGGATTATTTTACAGCAAGTTTAATAACGGTAACACTCATGAGAAAAACAATCACTTGTCAAGACACTTTTTCTATCTAAATATCTAAAATGTAAATAAATTAACTCGAAAAAAACTACCTGCTCAGAATGCAGTAAATTATAAGCTATTCATACGTAGGCAAGTTTTTATGTTTGATGCAACAAAAATTTTCAGATTGTGTCAAACCCAAACCGTCAACAAATTTGAAAATCACCCATATGTATAAAATACAAATAATGTTTGCAAAGAAGAAAAAAGGGGGAAGAGGATGCTCATATCTTAGAAAATCAAGAAAGGATTATAAAGAGAATATTAGAATAATATGTGCAAAATTTAATTTTGATTATCAATGTTTGTATCTTTATCACAATGGCCATTGCATGGAAAAAGAGACTTTTATGTCCCGCACAGACTAATTAAAAAATTACGCATATATGTGATTTCTTCAGCAAAATTTGTTTTCATTACTTTTCTTAATCATTCCTTTTTTAATGAAATACACTTGTCACGTGCAAGAGATTTTCTGTGGAATGGCAAACTATCACGCCACTGCGCATTAAAATAAGTGTTCACAAAACTGTTTAACTGTGCGTCTTGATTTGCATAAAAACAAAATCACCCGCTTCAGCGCGTAAGCTACTAAACAAACAGGACAAGCAAAGAACTTGTGATACAGAACTCAAACTTCAAAAGAATCTAACGTGACTCTTGCAGAAAAAGTGAACCAAACGAGTAAATAAAGACCTCACAAGCAGCAATCCAGTTTTTCATCGCCAACTTACCTCCGGAACTACAAACCACAGAAAAAAAAGTTGAATAATTTCCCCATCAGTGTGTCTAACCGGCCACACACCTACACAGGCAAAGAAAGGGAAGAGTCTGGACTGAAGATCAACCCTGATGAGATACGAAAGACCACTTAGAGTTTAACAATGTTATAACATTCTTCTTTGTTCAGCTCAGGGAATATAATTTTCGAGTCATCGCAGTTTTACGATGTTGCAAATAACTTGGAGATGATATGACCCGCATAAATTATTTTCATTCATAGTGTGTATAGTTTGAAGAAAGAAATTACACCCTCTTAAGTGATTTTTCATATTATTTTTCCTTTTCTAATCTTCACTGCTTCGTTTCAATTATTCAGTCTCGACAGCAGAAAACATGAATGTTCTTTGCCAACATGGAAAAATGCTTTCGGATCACGACTCTTGCATTAGTTTTATTTTCTAGACTTGAAAGTTATGTTAATCCCATTCTTTCGGATTTATATATTCCCATTAAAATTCATGTAGTGAATAAATTCAATAGTTGAAGTCCATCCTTTCAAAACAAAATGTTTCAATTCATGTTCTCATTCATTATAGCAATTCAACTTTTTTTTTCTTTAGGTATTGTTAAAAAATGCGCACCAATTTGTGCTTGTTATGCAAATAATTATTTTTAGTGCTTATTTCCGGCTCAACGTTAAAACGATTATAGTTATTTATCTATTAAAATTCTTCAATAGCTATCGAAATCATTACTTCATTTCAAATATAAATTGCAGAACAAAAAGTAATTTTTAGTTTGTTTGTGCATCAATTTACATTTATTACATAGATAAACAATTTTAGTGCTCAGTTTCGGTTCAGTACTGAAATAACTATCTACATTGAAAAATTTAATGTTCTTAGTCAATTAACGACACTTCTTCTTATTCAATCTTATTCAGTCTCGACAGCACAAACATGAATGTGTATTGCCAAGATGGGAAAACACTCATATCATGACTCTGACAGCAGTTTCATTTTACAGACTTAAAATTTGTGCTCATCATTTTGGAATCACAGATTTCCATTAAAACTCATCTCTTGAATAAGTTCAATAGTTGAAGTGTTAATATGTATGCAAAAGTGTGCATCAAATTTGTGTTTATTATTTTCATATATATTTCTAGAGCTTATTTCTAACTCAATATTGAAATAGTTACTGTAATGTTTAGATTAAACCTATCTAAGCAGCAATCAAAATAAATACCTGTTTTAAAATATTACTTGAATGTTAGAGAGACATCATGAAGATTTTATTTTTAATTTGTATGGTGTTCTTATTATTTGGATACGCAGAGGAATTGAATGAATTTTCAATCCACTTCCTACGATCTTCCTTTTTCAAAGATAATTAATTATCAACTTTAGATTCTAGCTATATTATTCTGAAACGCAGTTAATTCTATAAACACAAAATATTAACAGCATAAAATTATTGACTGTAGGTGAAAAATTTGAGAAGTAAAAATAATAATAATAATAATAAGTGTGAAGATTTCGCTATTTAAAGAGTTATCATTAAAATTTATATTTCGTTCGGTGTTCCAAAAAGTATTTTTCTTAATGCATAAACTTGTAAAAAGGATGGCTTGTATCGAGGTACTAATGCATGTTTGCCCAGCCCCACGAATGAATATTTGTTTTTCAGAAAAAATGATGATAACGGTCCTTGTAATTAGGGCTTCGAAATTTTTACAATATTGCAATAAAATATTTAAGTCACAAAATTATAATATTGTGTTTTCCTGCTTTTCAGGCGGGAAAAATACAAATATTTCAAAAAGAATTATTCGAAAGGCTAAGAGAGGTACATGTATATTTTAAGTTCTGGAGATCTATCTGTATGCACTCGTTATTTTCAAAGAAAGTTTCTTCCTTTTTTCCATCACACATATTTCTATTTATTTAAAAAGGAAGTTTCTCTCTCTCTTTCTCTCTCCCTGTCTGTGATATACCGACAAATCTACCACAATTAAAGCGTCGAATTTTGGCATCCAGGTAGTTAAAAAAAATCATTTCTAACCTCTAAAACTTTAGTTTTTTTTTTAAAACTAAAACTGTCTGAAAATATTGTAAGACTTAAAAATTAATAGGGGATGTATTGTTGTACTAAGAGCGATACTGCTTTTTAATTACAGGATTTTATCATCCTTATATATATTTATAAGAATGAGAAATAAATCTTCCAATGCGTAGAATAACAACTAAGGCTTTTTAGATAATATGAGACCTAAGGTTCAGTTATTATAGAGTAAGAAATTTTTTTCTGTAATCGTAATATTTTTTGTAATATTATAATTATTTTTTGTAATATTCTCAATGTAAACTCAAATAAAATAAGTACTTTTCCTTCAAAGGGGGGGGGGGATAGCATTTTTTGCCTACTGTTCTAAAAATATCTTGTTTATTAATAGATTACTCATTTTTTAACTTTATATTTCTTCAAATTTTTTATAAAAATGATGAGTAGAAACTTCTATTTAGAAACATATCTTTGCATTCATTTTACCACTTTTAAATGCATACATTAATTCAATTAAATAATAAAAAGCAATAACCCTTTTGATTCTTAGCCCTTTCAGATGTGGTGTTCGGTATACCGGATATTAACTTTAACGGCCGCAGCATCTATAATATTCAAGTTGTGGTCATCAAATTTATTTTAATTTACTCTTTAGAGCTTCAAAATGACATACTATAAGGATTTGACGTAAGCAAAATTCTTTTCATTTGACCCTATTTTTTGTTATAAAATTTAAATGGTGTGTCTGCTATACCGGAAAAATCATAACTTTTTTATTTATGATTGAAAAAGCTTGAAATTTTGTGTGATTGATATTGGATAAATACTGAAGCTATATATCTAAACGGGAAAAAATAACACGCATTTTTTCAAAATTCCATCTGAAGGGGAAAAGAATTTCTACTTCGACCTTAAGTTCTAAGGAGATCCAAACTGAAACACGTAACGAATATTTCCAACTCACGACGTAGCATACCCTTTCCATATCATCCCCCCCCCCCCCCCCCGATTAGTTCTTTCCATTGTTATTTCATTTCGAAAATCTCAACTTTCATTATCTGCAGAAAAATTATCCTCGGACCACACGTAAAGTGTGCTTAGTATTATCTAATTCAAAGGTAGGATTTAAATCTTAAAAGTTTTTCTCTTGTTGTAACCTTTTAACTTGTATCATCATGTTCATGAGGGAACTTTTGTGGTTTAAGAAACCCATTAAGATTTATTCATTAGGTATCCTTACGTTTGCATGAGATGTCTGTTCAATTCGAGATTTCCCCTTCAGAGACATTTTCCCAAAGCGATTAATCAACAGTATGCTTAACATTTGGGAAGTGCTCCAAAAAGCATGTGTTTTTAAAACAACGTTAAACTTTTTTTTTTTACTTGATGTAATTGAATGATTCAATGTTTGCTGATTAGGAACGTCTACAGTAATCATAAAATAATAATGGACAACTAAATATTAGATGTATATAAATCGGTTTATTAAGGCAAACATTTTCAAAAATATTGCAGTCACGTGTTTTGGGGATACAAGCAATTTCTTTAACAAAGCATACAGTTTTGAACTTTGAAATGTAGAAAAATCGTGCGAAGGAAAAAAAAATGAATAATAATAATAAAATAATAAATATATTGTAAATGAACTTTTGATGTTGTTCCTGCGCGCTCTACAGCAAAATATACGCAACATACGATTACAAAAATTGGCACGAAATTCTATTATAGCCTGATGCTTTGCAAGACGAAGCCGTTTTTTATTAATTCGACTTAATATTTTTTAAATTTAACAATTAAACTGTTAAACCTCCAGTGTATCCTTTACTCCACACGAGTTGTTTGTAGAATTGAAGCGAAGATAATTTTAGAAATTCCGCAGTTGAATGTAAACATGGTTTGAGCCATGAGGCCAGGGCGAGTGCCTAGCGCCTACCGTGCATGTAACGAAAGTCGGTGTTTTAACTGCACTCGATGAGAAATTTACCCATTTTGAAAGTATTTTCAGATTTGATCGATTATTTTAATGAAATTTATTTTTTAATGGTGCCTAACATGATATGAGCATTGTCTGAAGAAAGTTTTATTGTTGTAAGCAGGGTTATATTGTTATATTTATCCATTACCCTACTAAGTAGGTCAACATACACGAAATATCATTTTTCGAATCAGCTGCAATCCATTAAAAATTGCAATTACCAAAAGTTTACATCAGTAGCAAATAATGTTTACTGCATTGGTGATTCTGATCCGAAATTCTCCGACATTTCCGAAAGTTTCGAGCACCTTTTTCGAAAGTTTTAATTAAAAAAAACAGGTTTTCCAAAAAAATTGTAATGTATTAATCTGTAGATTTCTTTTACAATTAATATCTGCTTTTCTTTCTACCTTCAGACAAGCAAAATATTTTGTAATACTTTAAATAGCTTTCAATACAATATTTTTTTCCAGAAAAAAAAACTTCTGGTATTAATATATTAGACCTTTCATTTAATTACTTGAAGAATTATTTTTGAGCTTATATATATATATACACACACACATAAAATATATATATATATATATGTATCTATATATATTTGAGTATACGCTGTTGTGTTGAGGGGAGACGGGGGAATATTAACCTAAGTATATGCTTTATTTTAAATTGATGGTGCACAATTTTTCCCAAAATTTTGTGTGAAGTTCAGAATTTTTTTTTTTTCACTTAGATTCACTAATAGTTTACTGGAGAGGTGAAAATTTTGATTTTCTTTTTTAGAATGTTGTTAGCCCTACTTAAATAGTATATATCGATTTCAACCGTTATTATTCAATTAAGTGACTCTCCCAACCAGTTTAATTCAACTGGGCTAAAAAATGTAAGATGTTACCAGATTATTAAACTTATTAGTAACATAGTATCTATTCATAAAAATAATATTCATTATTTACAAAAAAAACAAGTAGCAAACAACTTCACTTGATCGATGAAGAATTTAATTTTCCTTTTGAACACGGTAACGGGCACTGCTTCAGTGACGAATTTATAGGGGCGGGGGGTTGCAACCTCCCATGGTACGCACATTCAAAACAAAATAAGTACGTTGTTTTTAAATAAAGAAATTAAAAAATTGTTGAGTCATATAGGCATTTTAATTATCTAAATTTGTAATGTTTGCTTAATATTTTGTGATTACTTAAATATTCATTATTATTTCAAAGTATACTCACTCACTTGAGCAAATGCGCATCGTTCACATAATTTTCAAGAATTCGCCATTCATCATTTGCATTAAAAAAGGATAACATTAACAACAATTTCAAGAATTCATCTTTTATCGTTGTTCTATCAGATTATATGTGAAAAGTTTTCATATCTACAGTGAAACCCCGATTTAACGTCCCGTCAATCTACGTTTTCCCTGCATTTTACGTTTATTTCATCAGGTCCCAGTTTTTCCGTATCGTAATTGATGTTAAAACATCCCGGGTTCTAAGTTTGTTATTTATCGAATTCCCCGTATTTTATGTTTTCCCTCGAAAGTGGAAAAAGGAAAAACGTGTTCTAAAATTAGCATTTTTTTTTTTTTTTTCGTGCTTTTTTTAAAGCTTTAAGCACGTTGTTAAAAGTTAATTATTACTCTCTCACAAAATAAATTACAATCGAGGATGGTTTTTGTTTTCGAGAATTTTCAAAAAGGGTCTATTCGAGTTTATCAAGGCGTGAGAAAGCTCGTTCGGTTCCAGTATTGAACTGGAGAAGTTCGTTCTTTTTGCCGTTTTATATACCAACAAAGCTCCAACACTTTGAGTCTAAAGAAGATTTCGTTAGCATTCACTTAACCCTTTCGGGACGGGCGCCGCAGTCAGCGAACCGCCGCCACCAGACGGGGTTCTAGCAGAATGGATTGTCACTTGAGGACGGGCGATTTGAGCTGCTAAGCCTAACTTTGGAAAAAAATTCATAAAAAATTAATTTTTTATTCAATTGCTTCAAAATTTGGTACATTATAAGAAAAACTTATTGTCTGCTATAAGGATAAATTTTAAAACTTCATCATAATATTTTCCGTAAAAATTCTATAAAATTAATTTTAGAATGATGAAATTCTTGACTCATCTCAAAAAGTTATGTATGAAAAATATTTTTAAAAAAAATCACAATTTAGTTCACGCAGCATATAGATACAAATAAAATAATACAAATTATTTTATTGATAAAAATTATCTCTGGTGTCGCGTGATGTAGAAGGCATGCATGCTGTAAATTATGTGTCTGATAGTATGTCAGTATCAGAGTCACTATCACTTTCCAGCTCCTTTGAAATATCAAAACTATCATCACTATTTGAGTAAGAAGCATTCACTAATTGGGTGTATTCCTCTTTTTTTTAAATTTAGTTTTCTCTTAGCCGTTTTAATAATAAAGCGTTTTGTCAAATGATACAAGAAAATCTCCTCTGCGCGCTAGCCAAATCCGAATAAAAATGAAGATAAGGAAGCAAACCACTGAATATCTATACATCGACAAAAAAAGAAATAAAAGTATTTGGAATGATCAGAACCATTTGCATGTGTTTATATCACCTGATCCATTTAAAGCTCCAGCTTGTTTATTTTCATTACTCATTGCCAACGCTACTCTGTCATAAATCCTTTCCTCCTACCGAACAAAGAAAAAAAGAATAAAAAAATGCTGTGGAAATGAAGGTCAACATTCTCCAGTCTCGACATATTACACCATAACAGTCATAGGGCCCCATCTAGTATCAAAGAGAAATACTAATATATCATTCCATCTGAAATCCCGTATACGGTACGCCCGTCTTCAAGGCTCTATTAGAACAGCGAGACGTATTCGTCACACCCGGCTGTGAGGTAGCTCGCGCTGGCGGTTCGTATACGTCACACCCGTCCCGAAAGGGTTAATGTGCTATGTACTGTACTCTTATTGGACAGAACAGCTTACATATAGTGGACATTTTACAAATAGTGGAAAACTATTTTCTTTCCCATAAGGACTAGGAAAAACGCTTGCAAAGTATTTCAATCCTGGAAGATGCAGCCTTCATTTTGAACTCCATGCCTAAAAAACAATCCACTATTACGAATTTTTTTAACCTAAATGCCAGGATTCGTAATTAAATGCGTTAAAATGGTATGTATACTAATTTTCTTTTCGAAAATATAGATATTATACTTTTTGAAAGAGTTCAAATCATTTTGAAAGCCAATTTTGAATGAATCAATTTTGAAAAAGTTATGTATAAAGCTACTAATACACTTTATTTTATAATTTTTGTATCACAATTAACTCTTTTTATTGGTTTAAATAAACATTTATATTTTTGAATTCAGACTCAGAAAGAATGTACTGCTATCTATCAGAGTAAAAAAAAAGTTATGTAATAGTTTTGATGAAGTGATAAAGATAAAATATGCCACAGGATATAAATATAGATCAATAAATATAGGTTATTAGTGACAGATTGAAATAATTTTATACCTAAGTCCAGATAGGTATACATTTATGGAAAAAGACATAGGCTGAAATAATTTTTCATCGGCTCAAAACTAACTTAAAAGGCCGATTTCGGCAGCTTGCTTGGGACAAAAAACAAGTTGCGCCGTAGGGGTGGGGCGTCTCTATTTTAACTCTTTGCACGGGCAACGCCGTTGCGGGTACCGCTAGTAATCAATAAATGAATAAAAATATTGCTGTTTCTTAACCCACTTGACAGACAGTAACATCTAGACCAAGTCCACAAGCCTGTGCATTTTTAAACCCTCCAAAACAGCAGAAGGATTGGAGAAAAACTGGAACTTAACACATCCGATACAGGACAAAACATGGGCAGGAGCAGCCTGATTCACATTGCATGTTGAACAAAGAGGATAGACTTTAAGCCCGGATACGTGTCGTTGTGCTCGGGTATGTCCACTTCGCAACCTGGCAAGTGCTGTTTGATCACGTCTATTGCTTTCCCTAAGTAAAGCAGCACCAGGGCGGACACCTTCGTACCATTCGTGTGCTGGGGCCCGTCTCCAGGTAGAACGTCTCGTTTAACTCGCGTTGCAATTTCTGAGAAGGTGAGGCATCCATTATGGGGGAAAACCTCACGGCTCCCCTCACGAGTGAACCCGTCAGCAATCTCATTTCCAAAAACATTTACATGTGATGGTATCCATTGAAGAGTAATTCTTTTGATTTTTACTCAAAGAATTTAAAAGCTGTACTATACTCAAAGTTGTTTTGTCACCATGCCTCCACCATTCAGACAGATTCTGAATAGAGCTTCGGCTATCGCTCAGAATCCAAATATATGTATTGATACTCTCTGTGATGCAATAATTTAGAGCCTCCTCAATAGCTAAAACTTCGGCCCGGAAAACAGCAATAATCAAGATTTTTTATACAGATCCTAATGACATTCCCTTTTTTGATAAAAACACCGCTACCTGAGATAGCGCCATCACCCATGCTACCATCAGTATATATCTGCAACGCATCACATGGAATTTGATGTATAACCTCCAAGGCAAGCTGTCTAAGATACTCTGCAGGGTTCACACTGGGGAAAAATACAAGGTGGGATTTTCCTCCTTGACCAAAATTTTAAGTGGGATTTTTAAAGGTTAAGTCTAAAAAAAATTTTTTTTGAGTGGGATTTCAAAAAATATTGCGGGAATCGCGCGATCGCGCGGCCTAGCGCGAACCCTGCTCTGGGTGTTACGTGTTCTTGTCAGTGTGCGAACATAAATCAGTTTTAAAGAAGACTCGTTCATAGAATGACGGAGAAGTATCCAAAACATGAGTCAGCGAAACATATTATAAATAAAACATATTATAAATAAAAATAAAAAATAATAATGCATAAGAAAAAATAAAATAAAATAAATGAGTGAGTGAATGAATAAATAAAAGAGACAGTAGAGAAGGCATTTTACACAAAACAGCAAATTTGAAAGCCACCAATGAAGATTTTGCAATTAGGGCTATAATAACTTTGTTTTTCTCTTTTGAAGTGGCTGATGCTTAGATCATTTAAGATGAAATCAAGTAATGGTTGCATGGGTTAGACGAGATCACGAAATCTTTACCATGAAAACTGCACAGTTTAGAGATTTTCTTTATCATTGCAGTGGTTAATATTTGTTGGCCTTATGTTTTGCTGTTTAAATGTAAAATGGGTTTTGTCGTACAATATTTAAAAACTTGTGCTAAAAATGGCAAAATTAATTTAATTGTAGTTTCTAATTTTTAAGAAAGCATGAATTAGCACGAATTCGAGAAAAATTTGCTTTCATTGACAGAATTCCCTTTTTCTTTAGATTTTGCAAACTTAAAAGAGAGAGAGAGAACTGTAAGAAACAATTTTGTCGACGTAAAATTTGAAAACAATTTTACTGAGAATAAGCGTCAAAATTTTATCAGTAGCAATCGTACGACAAATTTAAGAGAGAGAGAGAGAGAGACAGAGAACTGTGTAGAAAAGAATTTTAGTAATCTAAAGTCTAAAAAATTTTTTGCTGAGAATAACTCTGAATATTTTACCAGAAGCAAATTTGAACAATGTAAAATAAATTTATAGAACCAAGACGGATGTTTTAAGCCTACTTTCCACTAAAAATAACTAATAAATAAATATCTAAAAGATATTACGTTTTGAAAAAAAATTAAACTAAGTTTCTACGTAGTCTTAACACTGACAGAAGTAATTGTTTGATTGATTGATTGAACAGTCTGATTCAATGTACGAATTATTGAAATTTGAAGCTCTTTATTTTCACAAAAAATAAAGAACGCAAACGACTTTTTATTTTGGATGAAAATGATTATTGAGCTGTAATTATTTTTTCATGATTTTCGATATCATTTTTTCGTTTGTGCTTTGGTTGGCAACAACTAAAGAGTAAAACGTTTTGTTTCTTACAAAGTAAGCAATTTCAATCTCCATAATCTCACATAAAATTGCTGTTGTAAGTTAAGAAAAGTCTCCTTTACACTAATTTGTGCCCTGAAGAAATCTGATTCATGTCTGGAGAAAGATTGGTCAGAAATCAGAAATGAACCGAGACTTATAAGTCCGGAAAATCGTTGTATTTTTGACCCCAACAGTGAAAGCCTCAATTTAGTTCTTAAATAATAAATGTTTATTTATGACATTATAAGAAATTGAACTGAAAGGGTTTTATTTCAGACTTATATAGCCTCTTACCCCTCTCTAAATTCGTCCTTGGTCTTCGAGATGGACATCATAATTTAAGTATTAAACAAATTTAGCTGTTTTTAATATTTGCAGATATGTAGCTCAAATTTGATTCCATCGGGTCTAAATTCTTCATATATATAAATCCAGTTCACAAAAACCTGAAGCCTACTAATTACTTTCCCCTGTGGACAAAATCCGTCGTCACTTTGATGATCATAGAGAAAAAGACATCTGTTGGACACGTCATTTTCCCCCTCAAAACCAGATGATATTTAAAATGGTAAGGTAGAAGAGCAAATGTGTTAGAAATATGGCCACACCTTACGCATCTCAACAGGTCCCGAACAATCGCCGGATATACTCAGAAAAAAAACCTCGACGATTTAGACTTCCCTCCGTACGCCAAGCAGACACATTAAATGATACGCTTAACTATCATACCGCGAATTAAATGCTGCGTAGAAAAAAGGTGAACCTCGTAAAGACTCCCGAATAAAAGGTAATAATTTGTGAAAAGCACCTATATCCGCACGTCAAGCACTTATGGCAATGATGAAGAGGGCGGGAAGTCATTTTCTTAAGCGATGGCATCAACCTGGCGTCTACCCGGGGGCCACTAACACCTCCCACGTGATTATCTCAAGTTATCTAAGGGGACATAGTGACTTCCGTAAGAAAACGTGCAATCAGAATTTGCAGAACTAAGTGATCGGATAGATTGTTTGGAATCAAAATAAGAAATATAAAATTTTAAACTAGATGCAAGTTCATATTAAATGCTTTACTTTTTTCGTAGCAAATTGAACAATTTGACGCAGTAAACCTCCAGACTCAGCTGAAAAACAGAAATAAATGTATCATTCCACATGAGTTCAAACTTTTGGATTGTTTTTAAGGTTGACACAACTGTATAAGAAACGTAAGATTGTTATGTAGCGAACTTCCGGATATCGCAAGTACTTATTGTTCTTCTGATTTCACTATATACAAGGCTGGGGAGCGTTATTATACACAGCGATGGAGGGGGGCGGCTACTAGTATATCCAACGCTTACTATATGCAACTCAATTAAATTGGCATGATTTACTATATACAATGCTGCCATACTAAATGAGGTTTTACCTTTACCACGTACAGCTAACCCTCATCAATTAGATACGGTGTATTGCGTGAACCTCGTTATAAAGAAATTTAAAACCTATCAACTACCCAATATAAATGACGTGAAAATATATGTTCGCAGCAATATAAGGCGTCTTAGAATATTGAATATAAGACGACACTCCATAGTCATAATGACAACTGGCTCTCCCAAAATTTGCCCAACATGCTTTTGATTAAAACACTCAAAAAGTGGTTAGATTATTCGTCATTTTTGTTTCTACGTATTTCATCCTCACTTAAGTAACACTTTTTTTTTCGCTGGGGAGGTGTTAGAACGAAGAGCGTTTCGACTGCATCCAAGGAATAGAGCTTACAAGAGAGATTGACGTATCTCATTTTTTTCCTAAAACATCCTTTAGACTTACGACATAGTTATAAACATTTTATAACTAACTAAATTAGAACAATTAATGGGAATAATTTCTGTAATCAAAAACGTGTAATTATGAAAGGGGTGTGAAAAAAAAGCATTTAGTAAAGTGCATCTTGCCAAAAATGACATTTTAAAGATGTGTCTTTCCTCTTTAGGAGGGCAGAAAAATTGTCTAAACTATTTTGGTCAAAATTGAGAAGAAAACAGGAATAGTTTTTAGTTGTTATGACCTATCATAATAGAAACATCTAGCATTGATCAATGGTCAAATGAAGGGCAGCATTCATTAGAGTTCTAAGAACCAACAAAAATACTTAAACTCAAAAGTATAAAAGAGTTAAGTTTGGCCTAATATCAATTATTTCACACTACTGAAAACCAAGTATGACGCTACAATGGGGAAATTTCATCAAAAGGCGTACTGCAATACTTTTTGAAATACTGAACTTATGGAACCTCTTTCAACTTGTTAACCAAGCTAGAAAAACGCATTTTTCTTGCCACGCTTTTACTTGAATGTAAAGCATTCCCATTGGTGGAGCATCTGTCATTATGTTAATGTGTATTTTAATGAAGCCATGCAACGAGTGGCTTGTCAGATCCTAAAAATTACATCACAATAGGAACGGTAAAACTAATAACAAAAAACACAGCGCGACAATGGAAACGCCCACTCCCCAGAAAAACAGGGTGGCCTCTGCAATAATGACAAAAGCTATCTTTCGATAATGCCACCAAAAAGGCATCATTAAAATCCAATCTAAACACGTGTTCACATCATGCACAAAAGGTTTTTTTTTCTCTCCAGAGTTAGCCATAAGTTTTGGCACTGTTAGATTGTATTTTGCAAACGGACGTTGAAAAGTTGAGTCCTCTTTCTTTCAATTTCTCATTTCCTGTCATTAAAGTTATTGTTATAGAGAATATAGGTTTGAATAGAATTCTTCACTGAAATGGTAGCTGAATTTTCTGGAAAATGTAATAAGCTTTGGCAAATGAATTTATTCAAACTCTTTGTGACTTGTTTTGACTAAAGCTGGAATTTCGAGAAACATTAAACGTCTACGAAATAATTACACGATCCAAAGAGCGAGAAAAAAAAATTATACGCATCCCTAGAAATTATTTCAATTTTCGTCACATTAAAATAATAACATAACAGTCAGGACTATCAGCTCGGCTAGGAGAAAAGTCACTAAAACGTGTTGCTTACTTGTCCTTTTCACGTCATTTTTGTATTGAGTTTCAGTGGAACCACACGTACTACGTACTACGGACGCAACTATCCCGTCAGAAAACAGGAGCACTTCCTTCAATGCGAATTCAATTCTTAAGGAGTTTTTTTAATCCGATAAAAGTGTTTTCATTTTGTTATTTTTACGTCATGGGGTGTTCTTCCTCATTTAGTTTTCTCTCTCGTTTAATATTTAGGACCGATCGTATTAGAAAATTATACTTTCTCTTAAAAAAACTATTTTTACACTTCCTTTTAAAAAGTTAATGTCGTCCAAACGAATATGATTTTAGGATATCTATTACAATCTAACCATAAAAGAAGATATAAATGATCGTTTAAAAAGAGCGTCTTTGAAGTATGTCACGCTTGCCGTGATCTCGCTTAAATAATGATGGTACTTCTTACATCGTTTCTCGAATCTGAGTTCTTCGACAAATACGAGGCCTAATAAAAACAACTAATTATACGGCATACTCTAGTTGCGTTTGAGCAAGCTGTACAAATATCCACTCCATGTTGTCCATTTTAACGACGCTAATGAATTGATGCCACAACGTAAAATATTTTCGTCAGAAAACTGTTGAATTAAGATGAGGAGTTGCGTAATTCATTGTGCGGAGGAAGTTAATGGAGATGTAAAAAGATTTAAAGCTGGAACTTGATATCGTTAATTTTAGAAATGTTAAGATGAGGTATCTCAATATCATCCTGGCGTTATTATTATACCACGTAGCTGCAATCGTTTATGTTTCGCTCTGCTTCGGAAATAATATGAGATTTTTTTGCGAGAACAACAATACAAGGTAATTATTAATGCATTCCGATTTTGCAATTAATGGTAAGTAAGATCAATTTGTCAATTGTCAATCTCTAAGGCAGTAGAATTCATATTTTAAGAATTAGACATCGGAATTTTTGACCAACTATCGGAATCTAAAGCAACGTTTCTTTACATTTTTACTCATATGGAGCCCTTTATGACAATGTTCAAACTCCAGAGAACCCTAGCGCCCATGTACTAACATTTATCCCAAACAATTTTTAGAGTCAATATTTACAATAAAGGATAATGAATACAAAAAAAATCTATTTTTGCAGCAGTTTGAAGGCAGTATTATAATAACAGAATTTAAAAAAATATATTTAAAGGTTGTCATCATTAACTGTCAGTATTTTTAATGAAAAATAATGAAAAAACAATTAATTTATTTCCCTCACTGTATATAAGGTGTTCTGGGGTATAAAGCCACCTTTAGGTTCTACCAATTTTCATAGCTTAGTTTTAGATTATATAGGATTTCATACAGCAACTCATTCACTATATACACAAGAAAGAACACTTTAGCAGATTTGTATTCATAAAATATAGTGGCGTGACTTTTTGACCATTGCTATTTTGCTATATTACCCACATAGGTAGGTAATAATGCTATTGCATTGCAAACAAAACTATGAAATGAGATGTAATAATGTCATGTAAATTGTCCAATTCCTAAAATATGAACTCTACTGCCCTAGAGATTAACAAATTGCTCTTACTTACCATTAATTGCAAAATCAGAATGCATTAATAATCATTTTGATATTTTATTCCTCTGATATGAAAAAATAGCAGTATTTAGGACATACAATTTCCACGAGCATATAATCACATCTTTTCATATCCAGTATTTTGTCTTCGTAGCAAACAGTAGAGTTAATAACTCCAGTGTATGGCATTATTACCCCGGTACACTTATTGCACAGTATATTTTATAGAAGCTACCTCACGAAAATATGCAAAATCTCCCACAACATTTTGAAAATACATGAAATACACTATAAATTTAGGAAATAAACAAAGTATTTCGTAATATAGTCTTCAGATTGCAGAACTTAATTCGGAAATTAGATGGAGCGTTAACTCTTCAGTGCTTCTTACTACGATGAGGTCTAAAAATGGAACAAAGAAATTTTAAGCGGTTGTTTGTGATTCAGACGAATCAAAGCCTTCCTGTGCAAAACACGTAGTGCTATTTTCCGGACTATTTCATAGTAAAGCGTAATATTAGCACCTGGCGTTATTACCCTGGATACCTTTTATCTGAAAGTCAAATGCCTCTTTGATTAAAAGACGAAAGGAAAATGAAGAATACTGAATTCGCGTACCAAATTCGAGAGTTAAACCAAAATATGGAACTCTGTTTTAGTTCTTAATAAATTTGAGAAAAATTATAAAATGACGATATATTGGATGTGGCCTAATGTTCAATTTTTAAACAACACTAAAAGTATGAATTAACGGAAACAAAGATATTATTGGATTTTATCACTAAACTGCAACGACAGATTAATATATGTATGTCACGTAAATTATTGGAAATTTCATAATATTCTACTGGTGTTAAAAATTAGCTTTGATTCTTTCTCATATTTTTAAAAAGAACTGAAGAAGAAAAGAAAGCCTTAGTAAAATGCCTAATTCTGAGTTACTAAGCCAATCATGTACGTTTTGTAAACGCTGAAAAAGTTTTATGTTAAATACTTTGCATATTATCAAGTTATATGTGGTCAAATTACGCAATATCCGTAGTTTCCTGTAGAACATTTTACCTTTGCATAGTCACGCTTGACATTCAACCAAATTTTAAAGGCAGAACATTAAGTCCCTAAATATGTATATTAGAAATTTTGTAAAAAATCATTAAAATATTTCTAACATTTAGAAAGATTGGTTATAAAAACTATTGCTTCGAAAGAAAAACACCTTTTAAAGCGGTTAAACTTTTAATATATTTTAACTGATTCTGGAAAGATAACACGCAAGACAAAACAAAATGTCAAAGAGGAACTGCCATTCTTCCTTCATTATTCGTGATCAACAAATTAAACGACATTTTCTGTGTTGCCTGTTTATATGCCTAAAAGAAATATTCACTCGGTATGGTGAAAAAAATGTACAGGTTATATTCATTCAGAAAAATATCTTCAACACCAACAATCTGGCGAAAAGTAAATTCTTATGTATTCGAATAGAGATAGGCAGCTGTTTAAAGGTAACCTACATACCATTTAACTACATTAACAGCTCATTACCATAAAAATTATTTAGAAATAGCATTGTTTGATTTCAAGCGTCTGGTCTTCTAACATTTCGAAAGAGCTCATACTTTTGTACTTAAGATACGAGCCTCATTATAGTGCCTGGATAAATTGTTGAAACCAGACAGTAAACGCTCAATTAGGAATGAATTATCGTTGTGTGTTTAGAAGTCCCAAATCAGTCGACTTCGCAAACATTACTGTTGTACAGTTCTGTTATTTCCGCTATTCAAAAATACGTAATTCCAAAGTTATTTATGACGCAAGAAAAAATGGTTGCTTTGCAACAAAAAATTAATGCTGCTTTCCTTTTTTTTTAAATGAAAAACCGCTAAAATCATTTCGCTCAATATCGTCCAGACTATTTTTTAAAAATGTGTTTAAACCATTTCTGAACACAGTGAACAATTCGAAATCGTAAAATCGTATAGTAATATAAATTCCAAATTACACATGTTTTTGCAGAAAACAATATCATTTTCTAACTTTAATCAATAATAATGCAGAATGCAGGATTTTTTTCTATACCCACACACGCACACACACATACATACATACATATATATATATATATATATATGTATATATGAGTCATTTTCACAAAACAGGAGACATTTCAACGTTAGAACATTTGTAATTCAACATTTAGTACATTTTTCAAAAAAAGTTACATTAAAAGTCTCTTTTTTTCTTTCCTGTAATTGTTTGGAATCTATATAACAAGAAAAAACTAACAGCAGTGTAAATGTGCACCTGTTGAGAAAAGAAAAATGTTTCTCCCCTAATGTCTGTACCAGAAGAAAATGTAAGAACAAATATCCAAAGTAGACAAGTTCTGTTCATTTGCATTTTCAGTAATTCCCTTTACCAGCCGATTTTGATCAGATATTACAACATATTTTATTATTGATTATCTGAATTAGCTTTTCTTAATGCATATAAAATGTTGTTAATAATTAAGTCAAATCAATTTCGAAGTTTATAGAGTACTATGGTCACAAGAAATAACTCTCAATAAACAAACTCATTTTCTATAAACTTTATTCTTTGCTAAAAAAAGAGTATAGTACAAACTGTCAGTTAACATATCTAAATATCTAATTGGATGTGCTTGATGAGGATATCTGAAGAAAAGCTGTTGTTACTATCTATATGAAAAATATTGAATGAAATTACATCTGCCCGAACAATGACGATTTTCCTGATGACGCAAGTTTTACACTTATTTTAAATAGAAGTTAATGCTAGTCTTTCAAAATTGTTCATTGCCTAAAATACTTTTTTTTAATTTATACCTGATAAGATTTAATTTTTAAAAATCTCATTTATTTTCACCAGGTCTTGAAAACACATAGCTCTGGTGGCAAGACAGGACAATTACTTTAGAACTATTATATTTTTTTAAATATAATCATTAAGAATTTTTCCATTTTCTACTGTATTTATAGGTTAATCTGAAGTACAACCAGTGGCGGATCCACAGGGGGGGGGGAGGAGTCTGGAGAGATCGCCCCTCACAACAAATGAGATCCGAGGGGGGAGCAATCTCCCCTCAACAAACAGAATAAAGAAATATTGAAAATAAAATTCTACAAAAAACAAAGAAAACTGAATCCTTACTCAGAACCTACCCATGACCACAAATTTTATCGTTTCACGAAAGAGGATGGAAATTTTTTAACTAGTGTAATTAAAACTAGCTGATCTCCCGCAGAACATCTGCGGGCTCAACAATAAAAAATAAATAAATAAATTTTTAAAAACCGCTTTAAAATTCGAAAAGCTTAAGAAAAAATCGCTAAGATATAAACGTGCGGATTATCGCACGACTCAAAGAAGGTGTTGCCACTCCAAAGAATTTTAAATTCAAAATTAAGCTATGAATGGAAATACTTTTTAAGAAATAGAAATAAATTTGTTAAAGTTCGTAAGTTACGATTATAAATACAAATATGTTACTTTTACTATGCTAATCAGTAAACAAATTTTTAAATATCATTTTACCATAGTTTGTTTTTTGCATAATGTCAGTATTGTATCGTTTCGTAAAATTTAATCTTAACTGGTCCACGTTAAGTGAAATATATATATGGATACCGGTAAGCTGGAATGCAGAGGTGATTGATTCTACCTTGTTTTGCGGTATCAAGAATTGTTTGCAAGATTCCATCTTGATGCGAAAAAAGAAATCAGCAGTTTTTATAATTTTTGCTTTTAGCTTAGTTATATTGAGTGTTTTGTTTTCTAATGTCTTAGTTTTGGTGTGTGTATTTTTTTTTACATTAGTATGGAGCACTTTCATTAAATAATTATTTTATAAATTGAATTGCTTACTTAATCAATAATTTGCTCCAATACGACATGGATATAGAAGTGATCTCGAAATAATATTAGTTTTCCATTCCATGACGGAATGAAAGAAAAAACGAAACAAAATATTAAAACAACAGAGAAATTATGAAAACTATTTTCTTTATTTGTATATCATATTAAACTAATCAAAAATAGAATTCGCAATTAAATAGCTACTATGTTTATTTAATATCTACTACGCTACTATGCTATAAATGAATATTTTTACAACTGAAATCTGAATAAGGCAAATTTTAAAATGTCCACGGTGTCAATTACAATTTGTCGCGTAACACTAGTAAGTTTAATAAGCCTTGCGAAACGAAAGTGAGTATCAAAACATGTAGTGATTATATTCATTTGTAACGTATTATCCCCTTCCAATTGAAATTTTTAACCAAAATAGCCAAAATTAACAGTTTAAAAACAAATCATGATCTTACGTTTGCACCATAAAAACTTAATTTTATTAATTCCTGAATGAACTATTAAATAAAATTTCATGAAACTTCACATAGACGTGTATTTCAGTATTTCAACACTGCAAAAATTTACTCGGAAACTTAAACTGAAAAACAACACAATCATTCACGTTGTCTACACTAGCACCCTCAGTGGCGTATGCAGAATTTTTTCAAGGGGGGGAGGGTCATAATGTTCTGAAACTACTAAAAGAAATTCGAGTATGTAATAAAGCACTATTATTTAGGGCTCAAGGGGGGTTAAACCCCTACCCCCCCCCCCCTTGCGTACGCCACTGAGCACCCTTCTCCTCTACAAAGAATTTTTTGATTGCGTTTTTAACAATATCCGTGCTTATTGTCATAACTGTTGTTATTATAAATAATTTGTAATAATATCAACAATCAAGTAATAGCAATTTAAAATTTGCAGTTTGTTTTGAACTATAATTATGAAATAAAATGTATTTTGCAAATGTGCAGTTGCATACAAAATTTCATTTTACTTTAAAACGTTTGTTCGGATTTCTGGGAAAGGGAATTTGAGGCAAATTATTTGTCCATTAATATAAAGAAAGGTATACTTTATTCAAATAGCAAACACAACGGAAAACTGACTCGGGTTTTGACAAATGCAAAATAAAATAAGTTGAGGGAAAATAAAGTCTTTTCAATGCAAAGGTTTCTTGCTATTGGCCTCGCGCTGAAAAAAGGACTTCAGAAGCCTTGGAAACGTTATTTGCTTTCCTGTAAATTATTTATTTGTGCATTACCCATATTATATATGACTCTTTTAAATGTTAATACTTCCTTATGATTTCATTTATGTAAATGATCCCTTTCTTAATTCATTTAATAAAGCAAATCTGGTAATTTTTCCTCGTTATAAAAAAGCAAATAAGCATCTTTGTTAAATGTAAACCAATTGCTTTAAATATGTTCTACACTGTCATTACATTTCTGCTAAACAATGTGGTCAATATACATTTGAAAATGACATTGCAAAAATTATGAACATTTTAAAATTTGAAACATCTCTACTAATAATAAAGCAGCAAGTATGTGTGTGTGTGTGTGTGTGTGTCTGTCTGTCTGTGTCCGGCGTAGGGCCCAGACCGTTCGGCGGATTTTCATGAAATTTGGCACGAAATTAGTTTGTAACATGGGGTGTGCACCTCGGAGAGTTTTTTCTGAAATTCGAATTTGTTCTTCTTTTATTCCAATTTATAGCCGAAAGTTTCATAAAATAGTCATTTTCTATGGGAAGAAGTTATCGCATCGCTTCGAGCTTGATACCGTTGAAAAGCGCGTAAAAAACTGTTCCAGAAAGAGTTTTGTTCTTTGTGCTAAAATTCGAAGCCTCTAAATTAACTGGAAAAGAAGGTATAAGCATTTTTCTCTGCAGTTCGAAATTATTTTTTCACGGTAATTAGTTTTAATTTTAATTGATACCATGCCGACTGACTATTAATTCTTTTTTCTTTTAACGAATTAAAATTTATTGCTTTCGCATTTTAGCATTTTGAGGAGCAGCCGATTTTTAATTTATTTAATTTTTTGGATTTTGATTATTATTTTTTTAAAACGAATTAAAATTTATTTCCTGTGGCTCACAGGTGATTGATAGCTTTATTTTCATTTCCTTATTTTGACATGTATTTTACGGGACCATTTTCCATACTGCACAGGGGTTTTTAAATAAAATATTATCCTTTATAGCGTTTTCCTTTCCTATTCCCTTTTTTATTGTGTGTGTTTTGTAAAAAAAAGGATTAAATGTGTAGGATCTCTGGTTGATTGCCGTGAACAGCTAATTTTAATTATGTAGAATGCAATACATTTTAATAAAGTAACATAATTTACACCTAAAAAAGTTATCACTATATACACAATGGCAAACCGACTGATCTTTTCATTTTTTAACACGGGAATAGCCGTGCGGGTACCGCTAGTTTTCTCATAAAAATATTGTAATTCCCGATTTAAATTTTCTTAACATAAATCA
Organism: Octonoba sinensis; assembly: GCA_038502835.1. Lineage (NCBI taxonomy): Eukaryota > Metazoa > Arthropoda > Arachnida > Araneae > Uloboridae > Octonoba > Octonoba sinensis. Next base: position 149,442,221 of record CM076598.1, read on the forward strand.
AATAAATAATCAATAAAACATCGTAACTTATACTTCAGTAAATGTTACATAAATCATCAACTTAGCAAAAATAATCCTTTTCAAACATTCCCCAAATTTCCAAAAACAAAGTTATGCTTTCGTAAAGTAAAGGCCTGTAAAATAAGCAAGTGTAAACATAACCTCGAGTGAGGAAAGGAATAAGTATACCTTGTTCACTATTTTCTTTGCATGTACCTCACGTTTGGACAGCAGCTGTTAGGACTGCATTTATATACGCTGGACAGTCAATATTTGGTGAAAACCTATACGACTACGATACAGGATACGTACGAAAGGTCAAAGAATGAGAGTTGTAGTGTCACTTTACGATAGATCTTGTTAGGCGTTGCTTTATAGCAACGACATTTTGTTGCATCTTAATCTGGCGCCTTAGTATCTTCTATATATGCGTTTTGTCAGAGAAGGTCTCACCTTGTTGATGCCAGCTGTCTCAGGAGCAATAGTTATGTGACTCGGTAAAGGAAAGTATTTTTGAATTCAATTCCCCTCTTCCACATCAAGAAAGGACTTAAGGCCACTCTAAGGCTGAAGCGAAATTCGTCATTGAGCACTTAAGGGTCTTTCAGACCAACCGACACAACGAGAAGCAACAACAATGGAACCTTTGAGGACGTTTCATTAGTTCTACATAACTTACTAACCACGTCCTCGTATTGCCTAATTGGCGTTTTTTATTACGAGTGACTTTCCCTCAGACGATCGTGATTTGTTGATTGCAGTATCCAAGAGGAACGTCATCGCTGTCAGTATGATAACCACAGCAACAGACTATTACGATGGAGACAAAATGTCGTCGTCGCTTTTGGTGTAAAAGCACCCTTAATGCAACCAACAAGGCGATTCGATACGACATCACATCATGGAAATTAAACGCACACATCCGAAAGAGTGATGTGAGCATAATCCTATTGCCAGAGGTATGCAGCAGCTGCAGAACATATTGAGGATGATGAGCATGGATTGAGGGAAAACATGGCCAGTATAAACAGCGCTCCCCGTCCCAATCGATGAGCTTTTACTCCAGTAAAAAGTATCCCATTGGCTTTAAAAAGTTACTTCTTAAACTGTTCGATACCCACCTGGACTATACTATACCATCATAAATCCCATTGACTTAAAAGAGTTACTTATTAAACTATCCGATACGCCCGGACTGAAATGACTGAGATAGGGCCTCTTAATGTCTATTCTCTCCATATAAATATTAGAAATAGGTGACACAAAAAAGTAACACATTTTATCGAATAGTTATACTTCTCATCAAGATGGCAAATAATAAGCTATTTAAGAATCAAATTATTTTTCCATTTGTAAACATCTACGACATTCCTTCTCGGAAAATCATTCTTCCATGGCTAATCCAAACGAAGTGGTACAGAGGAGATAAAATGTGTTTTATCTCACTAAAAAAACAAACTCTTATTAAGTGTTTATGTCTCTAATCAACCATTTGCCGCTTATCTTCAGCTTTTCACAGAATTCTACATCAATGAATAGCTTTTAGTTTCTCAAAGATTTCATCAGGGAGATTTTGTCATTGGATTGAAAATCTCTGTAACACTCACTTCCAAATAGATTTATCTAATTAAGGACTGGATTTTCGACACTATTGTTTGATATTTATCATCGTAGAAGCAAATTATTTCCTCCGGGCAAGAAATGGCGTAAGAAAAGTCTTATCTGGATAAGACCAGGGTTTTCTTTCTCCCTCCTCCCGTTTAATGCTTCAATGAACAATCCTGGAAAGGTCAATGTTTCAATCTTGATTCAATTTCATTAAATATGTACCGGTTATTGTTATTGTTTTGTTTATTTAGTTATATTTCTTCATTTAGGTTTACAGATCAACTTTTTCATTAATGAACAGTGGCATCATGGCATTAATATTGTTTGGTACGACACATCACGCTCCTAAAAGAGTTCAATCAAAAAATGCGTACATCATGATCAAATATTTAAATGCAAATATGGGAACGAAAGAGCGACGAGTTACTGCGTTTTCTTAAGTGGGGATACTATCAGTGGTGTACTTGAGAGCGGACGCGGGTGCACCCCGTTCTTCCACTTTTTTATTTTAGCACAAACGTTCCTCCATTTTTTTATTTCAATAACATATACTCTTACCTTTAAGCATCCCCCTCCCTCGCATTTGTTTCCATTACTGCACCACTGGATACAGTCTAGTTTCAACTTCGAAATATAATCAATATAATTCACCAGATATGGGAAGCGTAATAGTTCAATTATTCACACTAGTGGTCGCCAAGTGGTCAAAATTTGACCGTAACTCTTTTTTTTTTTTTTTTAAGTTCAGCCTCCAACGTTCAAACAACTTTTAGACATTTTAGTTTTTCTGCTTGACAACAGTTTGTTTACTATTTCAATTAGCGATAAACTCTCCTCAGTGCGACTGATTAACCACTGAGTTAGATATTTAATTTAATGCATTCGTAACACATATTACACATAAATTTTATCTTTCTGCCCTCCTTCTCCTATAAAAGAAAAAAAAATCCTGCCACCCTATTATTACTGAAAAAATTAAATTCATACACTCACTGTCAATTTAATGGAGAGTTCAAAGCGCTAATGGTAATCGATAAAACGTTGATTCTATGTAAAATAACACGTCACCGCACTTTTAATCCGACTTTATATTATATTAGACATTGTTTGCTTCAAATTGTATTATATTTTATTTGACCACTGTACTGAACGTTTTACAATCATATGCATATTTTTTAGAAATGGATTAACTGATACTATAAGGTCAATATTATTTTGTTTTGACATTCATTTGTTGCATTGTATTTTCTCTTTTGTTTTGTTCTTGACATAGCTTCTTTGAATTATAAATAGTAAAATATGTATTAAGTATTGTACAAATATTGTCGATTGTAGATAAAAGGAGTAGTATGAAAGTATGACGAATAAAAACTTTTAAAAAATGCTTCGAATCTATTCCGAAATTGGAGAGGGGGGGGGGGCGGAATTACTTGACTGTTTCAACTAAAACTCGTCAATAGCTACTAAACAAAAAAAAAGAAAAGTAAGAAAGTCGGTTGACAAACAGGGTAAAATAGTATTAAATTGTTCAGTTTTTGGCTAGCTATATATAGATTATTCCGATGCACTTATTTTGTCCAAAAATAATTCATATAATTTAATTATAACTTAACCCCTTAAACCAGGGATGGAGGGGGAATTTCGGAAAAACTGGTTAAAAAAGGATCGAGTTTTTTTTTTTTTTTTTGACATAAAATCAATATGTAGGTATAGCATAAGTTATTTTTTCCAATTTCAGTTGTGGGGAAACCCCTTCCCCACAACCCTTCTCCCCCCTTCGTTAAGAAGCGAGGAGAGGGGGTGGAAGCTATTAAAAAAAATCTAGCCTATCTATTTTTACTAGAATGAGCCTCAGACGGCATTAGAAATAAAATAACGCGAGATAGTAGATCGCCCGTGTGGGACACGGTTATGTGCAAATTTGCTGGTAGCTTTCGCCCGTGTCAGATACCCGCAAATGCTTCCAGGGGTTAATTAAGCACCTGTTCAGGAACCTCAAAATTGAACAAATATTTATTTCATATTTTTAAATTTAACTTCATTACAAAGTATATTTCTTGAACAAACAACACTTCTTAAGTCAATTGTTTGATTTCATTAATTGAAAAATTAATAAAAAATAAACCAACTCTTCGTCTTGAAGAAGGCCATTCATAAGCTTTCATTATTGTGCAAATAAATAAGAGTTCAATATAGTTTTATAAAATACCTTTTCGTATCACATACATAGATACATTGTAGTATATTAATATTTTGCATCCGAATAGATGTCTTCCTAAACCTTTCAAATACGTGGTTCTTCGATTGTATTAATTTAAGGAATACCGTTAAGCTTTATTGTTAAACAATGTGCAACTCTAAGACAAAGTGGGGACAAATAGGACGAAATTTTAAAATTTGTCCCCAAAAATGTGCTACGTAAAAACAATAGGAAAACTGGATAAATCCGGAAAATTTTGTCAGCTTAGTAAATGGCTTTTAAAGGTAAAATCCATGAAAGGTTAATAAAATAAAATTTTATTTATACAATAGGGTAAACTGAAAACATTACAATAAAACAAAGTATTAAACAAGCTAACTACTTGTTATTCACAGAATTAATTACATTGAAACAGAATAACACCGTTTTAATCGTAGCGTGGAATTAATAAGGTGCCCAAATTTTTCTTGAAACACTGTCGGAGTGACGAATTTTTGTAGAAATTTAATTTTTACAAAAATAAGAGTAGCATAACGAAAATTGCAGCCAGAAAATATGAAATACAGTAAAACTCCTACATAGCGGACATCAACGGGACAAAAATATTTTTCCGCAATAGAGAGATACATTGTAAAAAAAATTTGCCCGAATATACATTGCCGGAAATCATCTATACGGAGTTCTAACCCGAAATTGTAGAGAACTAAAAACAGGAAACTACGAAATCTTTAAAAATAAAATTACAGAGAATATATAATGTGCCACAGTAGCGGCGCCATGTGTCAGTACGATGAATTACTACATAGATCTGGAGTACCAAGTCGAAGATGTGGTCAGTTAGCTCACGCTGCTGCGACCCCTGTGCTTGAGACTGGACGCCCATGGAAGAGCCGCTTGCCAAAACCAAAGTTGATTTGAACGCCAACAATATATAATGCATTTCAGGACAGTTTTTAAATTGGTAGTCTCAAATCTCCAGTGTTCAATTTTACGTAACTTGACAAATCCTCCTCTGTTGTTGTACGGAGAGGCGGAAAAACAATGATTTTATTGAGAAACGGTTATCAAGAAAGTTGATCATTTGATTTGTAACAAGTTCTTTATAAAAATAACAAAAACACTATGTTTCCTTTCTGTACTTTTACAGAAATGTGTTGCATTGTGTCCGCAAAAAAAGGGGGGGGGGGTTCGGTTTGATGATTTGCCGCCAGAGAATTAAAAATTCTCCAGCTAAAAGGTGTGTCCGCCTAAGAGGGAGTTTTACTGTAATAACTCTGATAAATACAATCATCAACGCATTACAAAAAGATAAGTAAAATAGTGTGGCCATGGTCAGTACATTGTTCTCTTCATTATTTAATGAATTTCTGCCTCTTCTTATTCTCTGTTTCGATTATTCTTAAATTTTTTTAAATAAATGAATAAACTATTATTGCATTATTTTGTATTAAACATTTCTTGCAAATATTTCTCCTTCAGCAGTTCCAATATACAGCACTTTATCTAAAACTGAGAAATCTTGCTTGATAACGTGATGAAAAATTGCTGATTACTATTGCAAACCTTGGTTTATATAAATGTTGATAATGTGTGTTTAGTTAAAATTCGTAAAGCAGATACTTAGCTATTATTTAAAAATAAAAATCGGGTATCACATCTCGAAAAATAAGCTAAGCGACTGAGAAGCTTCTGAAGAATTTCATTTTTGTTTTATCTTCACAAATGAAAAAGTTCTGCTAGAATAGACACAAATCACTTCTCTGGAACTTTGAGACATAGGGATGAATTAACTGTATGTGGTTTCCAGCATTCGTGAAAAATAATAAATCTTCAAGATCCACGGTACATTCATTAAATGGTACAAAATTCTCTCTTAGTTTATGTTATTGCCAGTATCAATTCTTAAGTTGAAGAAAACATATTTGGAATATTTTTCGTACTTATTACTGTAAGCCTTCAGGTGCATTTATCTATCTCCTAACGACGTACACTCACAAAGGAGACCTGGGTAAAAGGCCCCTCAACAAATATAAGTGATGATGATGATGATGTACTTAGTACTTCTTAGCTCCCAATGACGCACGCTCACATGGAGAACTGGGTAAAAGGCCACTTCGGGGCCTAACGGCACAAGGAAAAATCTAAGTGATGATGATGTACTTATTACTAACAGTGCAAAAACATATTATGCAATCGGAAGTATACACCCCAGTAGCATACGAGCAATCAAATCATTTTTAAAAATCAAAAATCTAATACGGTTTTCTTCTTTAGGAGGGCAGAATATAGAATACCACGACTGAAAGATCCTTTCGATCATGAGAAATTCCGCGAAATATTGTGCCACAAGTATTGAATATTTTTCTTAAACTGAAAAAAATTTTATTGACTGATACAGGTCAAAATAGTTTAACAAAGCCAATCTGAGTTTTAAAAATATTTTTTTTTTTATTCTTAAGCAACTTTGCAGAGGTTTTCTATTAAACCATGCTTTAAAAAAATTTTCTTGAGGCAGCAAAACGTAAAGAAGTCGTCAATAAATATTGTCATGTTAAACATTTAAATGATTCCTCGTAAACGTTAATAACGCCTCCAGATTTAAATGCTCTGAGCGGAGTGAAATGAAAAAATTTTTCCACATGAAAAAAAAGGGAGGTTGAGGAAGCGCGGGTACCTTAACTTCACTTAACGACGATTGTTACGAATGGAGGCGTGGCATGTTGCCATCGCGCTAACCATGCAGCAAAACCCAATGATGAACAATTATTTGGTCTTCTACCGGTGGCAGCAGTTACGCTTCGCTTACGACACTAATGCCATCTCGCGCTCCTTAACAAGACTGTCCGAAGACTGATTGTCAGCCGCATGGCGCCATATCTTTACCTATTTTTCAATCTTCTGTCCAATATTCACATTAGTTCTTTCTTTTTTCTTTCTGCGCAATTTTAGCATTTTATTTTCAGATTTTTTTTTTCTTTTTTTGTTTTCGTTCTACTAAATACAGTGCTTTTTTCCTCTCCCGATTATGTTTGTTTGAAGATATAGCACCGCCCTTTCAAAAAAAAAAAAAACTACTTGCTGAAGCATTTGATGAATTTTTTAAAAATATTATGCACTTGCTTTTTTTCTTCTTAAAAAGGGAATCGCTGTTTATTTTAAACACTGTCTTTATTTTCAACAAGAACCGAAATTGGTAGAGATATATTACTTGTTGTTTTGCCTTTTGAATAATTCTACTGCCCATTGCCCAACGAAGGTTAAAGACAACTTCTAGACCTCACAAATTCAAATATAAAGCGAATTTTTCAAATTCTAAATGCAAAAAAATTGTAAGCAGAGGAAATAAGAAGTGTCTTTACTTTTATAAAGTTGCATAATCATTTGAGGTATAAGATATTTAGTAATATATGCATTTTATACTGAAAAATTCGTTTCAAGATAAAAAAATACAACATAAGATTCTAATTGGGGTTTCTTTTCTAATTTCTAATATGATTACACATTTTAATAATTTTTACTTTAATAATTAAGGAAAGCAACACAAATGTTCAGTTGGATTCTTCCGTTTGTATACATTTTAAAAGCAGTGTTTGCATTTCTATTTTGCCAATGGAACAAATATATGAGTCGAAGTATCGCAGCGGACTTCATAAGCGTTCGCATGTTTCATCTAAAATTAAATATAAAGCAATTTAAATATTTTTTTCTTGCAAAAGAGCCTCGTTTTGAAATTTCTAGCTGCTCTAGACTTTTGTGCATTTTACTTTCATACAATGTGTTGTTTCATTAAGTGTTTTTAGATAGATTTGCACAATCTTATTTCAACTTCGTTCTTGCCCCCTTTCTCATCTGATTTTCGATTACAATTTGGCGAAAACAAATTTAACATTTCAACAACTAGGTATTACTCTTAGAAACATCCTAAACCTCTGATGCTTATATCTCGAAAATAACATTGTGTTCCTTGGTCTCAGGACTTAATTTCTAACAAAAGGGAGTGCGGGAGCTCCATAGCCTTTACGACCTATTTTCAATTCCGTCTAATATGCAAAACTTCGCAAAATTGAGAAGTGCAGGCGTTGAGCTACGGTGAACTCCCTTGCACATTGCGGCCCGCTTGAACCCAATAAATATCAGGGGTGTCCACCAGGGGGGCGAGTCATGGCGCAGATTGCGCCATTGAAATATTTTGGGGGCGGAGTCATTTTTACGGGCTTTAGCGGGGCTTAGTGTACGATTTGGCCGATTTGGGAGCCATCGTTTTGGAGGGGTCCGAAATTTTAGGGGGTTGGCCATCGCTTTGAGGGGGAGGCGCCCAGTAAATATAACGAGTAAAATGCATTCCCTGGCTCAAACAGTGATGTCTACTTATAGGAGAGTAATATGTGAAAAATAACACATTGTGTTCATTCTTCCAAATGCCACTAATAAGATACTCCATATGGATCAAACCGAAATTATCTACTCTTAAAGGAAATAAAATGGAATTAGAAGAATATGATTCTCCAAGTGTTTATATTCACTGTTAGAAATTTCATCATGAAATTACGGTTAAATAGCCGGCAGCAGTCTGTCCATCTGTCTGTCCAGCCTTAAATACAAAAGCTTACGGTTCCCTAACCATTTTGTAGCCCTTTTGATAACATAGTGCAGGCTATGATAATTAACTATATGCGTAGAATCCGTTCATAACTATTTTATTGTGGCAGGCGACGAGGTGCGAGGACACGATGGAGCAGGAGGTCTGCGGGAGACGGGGATCGAACCACGGACCTCCACGGTGGAAAGCCAGCACTTCCACGCTTTGCCGAGAGGAACCTACTGGATGTCCAAGATTTTGAGAAGTTTTTTTTATTGAGAAAGATAAAAATGCAATATCAAAACATAATTAAATGGGATATGTTTCCACAACCAGTTTTTTATGACTATTACTAACTTCATCTTCTCTTCATTTCCGCACTTCAGATAAAAAAAAAGGGAACTAAATATTATGCGATGGACTTCACACACTTTTTCGATCCACAACCAAGATGGACGCCCGATTCTTATTAACGGCGAAACCTAGGTGGCTCTCATAAATTACGGTTAATTAAACGTTTTTTAGGAGAAACAGAGAACAAACGATTTTTTGCACAATCAGCGGTTTTAGTACCATCTTTTTAATGGTTATTCGACTGTTGTAATTAAATATGGTAAAATAACAATGAAATAAATTGTTATATTACTATTTTTTACCAACATTTTTAACAGTGTTGTTCACAAAGGGCAATCGAAACAGATTTTGCATGAAACGGAGCTTTTGACCACGAAAAAAGAAGCTTTGGATCATTCCATCGGCACAGACTCAAAAACTCACTACCTCAAATTTCCTTAAAATTTGGCACAAATGTGCTACTGGTATAAATTTGGAGAACTATTAAATTTCACTGAGATATGTATTCTATTTTTGATTTACAGAGCTGAAAATTTTCTAAAAAGTGGACCGAAAACATAAAATGTCAAATTTTGATTTGCTTTAAAAGCTTTCCAAATCTAGAGACCTGGGTAAGGACACATTTACACCATGTTTCTTGATCTTTTCGATGATATGCTGCATTATATTTGCATTAAAATTAAAAAAAAAAGTTCTCTCAAACTCGAATTAAAAATTTTTACGGTGGACGGCAATGCTAAAAAGAATATTCATTTTTCTTAAATAAAAATCCATTATCCTCCCATCCTGATATTTTATCTTGTGATATAGAACAGTACTAAATATTCATAGAATTGGTTTGAGAATTTTTAATTATGAACTTAAAAGAAAAATTATTTTGCAATTTATCATTAGATTTTATAAAATCTTTTTTATTTATATTTTAATATATATTTCGTTGTAAATATCAAGAAAGATGCTGTAAAATTAATCTTTACACAGGTCCCTATCTCAATTAGAAAAACTTCTAGAGCAATTCAAAATGTGCGGTTTTCTGTTTTTGATTCAATTTTTGGGAATTTGGCAACTCAGTAAATCAAAAACAAGAACATATATTTCAGAGAAATATCATATTTTTGCAAATATATCTAGCCGCCTAGTTCTTTTCATGTCAAATCAAGTTTGAAAGAACTTTTTCAAAAGTTGATTAACTTTAAACTTTTTCTGGTGCGAAATACTTGAATCAACTAGTAGTACTTATGTATTAACCCTACAGTGCATAGTGTAGCCATTTGGCAACAAAGGTTTTTACTCCCATACCAGCTATAATAACAGCTTTAAACCAAATTTTTTTTTGCAAGAAGTATAATATAAGTCTAGATTTATGTAACTAGCTCATAAAATTGCCACTAGATGCCGACATAAGTTAAATTTTACTAAATATGTTTGTTAGTTTGAAAATTTAAGTACAGAGCCAAAAACGTAAAAGTAAAGCAACAACATTTAGCAAAAAAAAAAAAAAATTGGTAATTAAAGAGTGATTGTTTGTTTATATTTTTGGTGAATTTAGTCTCATTCGATCCCATAATTAATTACCCAGTTAACAAAATTCATTTGTAGCCATTTGGCAACACCATGCAGGAAGCAGGTATAAAACTACAAAACAACGTTTGTTCCAATTTTCGTCTGAATTCATAGCAGAGTATAAAATATCGTTAAATTTGCAATTTGAAAGGTTTAGTAAATCTAATTGTCGACAGGGTGGCGTAGTGGTAAGGCGCAGGTCTCGGACGCCCAAGTTCGAACCTGGCCCAAGTCGGTGAATTTTCAAGATGCAGAAAATCGTCTGCGCCCATGTCGCATGACTGTGCGGCATGTCAAACATAAAGAGTGATATTAGCTGTAATTTCCAACTGGAAATGTATGTCTAAACAAATTACATTTTAAGATATCATGTTTCAAAAATTATGCTAATTAGGTTATTAAATATTAATTAGGTAAATAATATTCAGGTTAACATGATTTTTCCCTCTAAAATGTCATCAAAGGCACGTCACTGATCAACTGTGGAAAAATTGGATTTTTTAAATCAAAATTAAAGAAAAAAAAATCGAGTGTGTACGCATACCTTAAAGCATGTTGCTGCATGGTGTAGCCAATTGGCACAGCTCCGTTTTTCCTCAAGAAAACATAGTAAATTTTGTTTTTGATTTTTTAAAGTATTTTTCCATTAACTTACTCTGTTATGGGAATCAAATATGTTTTTTTCAGAAGAAATAAAAAAATCATGCATTGTAAGGTTAACTAAAAATGTTAGATATTTATTTGTATGGGTATGTGATGATATATTACAAATAATATGTCTCAGAAAAGGTTTTTAGAGATTAAACAGCCTCTGTACACTACAATTTTCGGTGCACCTATCTGAAATCAATTAACTGCAGGGTTTAAGATTCAGTAGCATTTATGTTATTCATTTATTCATTTATTAACAACGGTCTTATTATCTTCACCTGTTTCGCATTTTTAAGTATCATTGTAATGTGCCAACACTTGGCCACTTGGCGTGTGTGTGTTTTTATATATATATATATATATATATATAATTTTCATCATGATTTTAAGTAAATTTGTATGCTATTTTTTTCTGATCTGCTAATCAATCATTCAAAATTTGGAGTTAATCTTATATTTGATTTCACGATTGATTAAGATATTTTATCATAATCGGTTACTTATTTCTTTCTATGTCTGCTGGTTGAAATAAAGTGGCTAAACTTGTAGTTAACTCTTCATTGTCTAGCTAGCCCCTCACACGTTTCATGTACGTTTGTTTGTTTTTATCTCGGGGGGGGGGGGTGTAGAGGGCATAATTTCACTCCCATGTTAGCTTGCCAAATTTGTTTTTCCATTTCTGCAATTAAAATTTTCAGACTTTACTTTTTTGTCATACTTGCGAGCCTAGTTAGGTTTTTCAGGCCGCAAAGAGCAACACATTTGACATTTTAATCGTATAAAGCCCTGATGCTTATTATTGTGTTTGTCGAAGAAGCTTTATTGTCTGTTTCACATGGCAAATTTAAATGCATTCAATTACAAATTGTATAACAATAAGCGTATTCTGTTTTTTTTTAAGTCATGTGAAGTTTGTTTTAAACAGTAAGATGTCGGAACATTTTAAAATACCGAGACTTAAGTGGGAAATATATATATGTGTGTATGTGGTATATATATAATTATATATATATATATATATACAATGACGGTAAAATCTGGATTTCTTGCGTCTTCACCGAAAGTACTCAGATGTTTGACTGTTTCTCAATGGTAACTAGACCTCATTAAGGATTGCTCACTTCTACTGCACGAACAGTTGCTTTTGACAGTGGGTAATCATCCGTCCGCCCAGGGCCAAAGTGAAAGAAGCTATAGAAGAAAAAAACACATAAATGGAATACTCTCGCTTGCGGCTTCCTTGCGAATGATTTTTCGGTTCCCCCCTACTTAACACTTCAATCGAAGAAAAAATACCGTAATAAATAAATAAATGCTATACACGTTTCTAGTAAGTGAATGTTGAGAAGCGCGTGTGGCCCCGACGCGGGTGTGGGTGGCGAAGTGGCCTGCTTGTTACTGTGGCAGAGTCCACAGGTTGGATCATCAGTCGTGTAATGACAGGAAGCTGTGCAACCTGGCTGTCGGTTTAATCATGTTTAAGTATAGAGAGTAGTCAAATAATGATGTGAGGATTCATCTGGCGAGGCGCAAAAGCTGATTTGGAAGTGTCTGTTTGTGTCGATTAAAGAGGAAGTGAAGTGCTTAATGTTTGACTTCTTAACTTGCTTGTAGGTGTTTTTTCACTTTTTTTCTTTGAATCACTAGCAACTAAAAATATGTTTTAGTCCAATTTTTCTTCGGATCTAAACGTATGGATAGCTCAATTTGTGATGTGTTGGAAGGGGCAATGTGGTGTTTGGAATCTTGTTTTAGCAGTACCAAGATACCACGTTGAGATTGATTAGAAAGTGTCAAAGAGAAAGACAATTCTTGCTTTTGTAGATGAAAAAAAATGAAATTTATGAGTCATATCGAAGTGGGCAAACATTTCAGAAATGAAGTTGTTTTTACTCAGCACGTTAGTCCGTTGAAACTAGGAGCAAGGGAAGATTTTCCAATGAGTTCATTTTCGAAGGTGTTTTCTGTCGAATAAATCAGGTACTTGCCAAACTTTTTACCAAGTTTGGGCTATAGTACATTGTTATTAGATTTGTTTAATATAAAGTAATATGTACAGTAGGTCTTTAGTGTGTATATATACTCGTCTATTTATTGACAAACTGCAAAATTAGTTGAGCAAAAAAAAAAAAAAAAAAACATTCCCATCCCTGGTATGTACAATGTGAAAGAAACTATCAGGATTTTTTTAATCAAAAATGCAGTACTTGAACTGTCATTTTAAGTATGGGAGAGAGAACGAAAAGTTTACAAGTATAGTTATGAAATAATTTAATGTTTTTTAAAAAGAACTTTACTTTTCTAATATACCCAAGAAAAGAAACTAACGTTATTTTTATACGGTACGCAAAATCAAGCCAAAACCAAGGTTTGACAGTTAAAAAGTAGATAATTTTAAAAAGTACACAAAACTAAAATGCCTCTTGTTTTGAGCAATTTCAAAAGCCTCAACAAATTATGAAATTCAAGTTACATTTTTTTTTTTTTTTTTACTTTTTTCAATTGAATGAATGCATGTGTAAAAGGGTAATTTAGTTAAAACTATTTGTCTTCATATAAAAATACCTTGCTCATCAGTTACCGAAAATTACAAAACAAGCTTCTCATCACACGTCGTTAAATCTGTCGACGCTGTTACAGCAAATAATAGTTTACTGAAGCATGACTGTCACACTCGGGAAATCACTAAACCACCCGAGTGGCACGGGTGGAGCATCATCATGAAGCGATGCCATTAGTCTGAAAGAAACGAGAGCACGAAGGGGAGCGAGGGGAGGAAATTGGAACCTTGTTAAAAAGGCTTTCGATTCCCTCGAATCTTTTAACATATTTTTCTAAAATATCAGATTTATTCGTTACACAGGACTTTTGAAATAAGAATTTTTTTTTTTAATTGTTCGCTATTGCTGGACTTATTTTAGCATTAATTATGTATATTTTGGCTAAATTTAAAAAGTTGAAAATATTTTTAACTGAAAAATTTTCGAAATTATAGAAAAATTAGGAAAAATATGAAAAGCACAAAAGTTGACCCCTGCGCCTGAATTTTTGCGTAATTTACTTACAACTTTTTATAGAGTTTCGTATGGATGGTACAAATATTTTTTGGCATTACTTTTCATGAAGCAATTATTTCAAAATTTTTTGTGCTGGTTCAATTGTAGAGAAAAGAAAAGAAAATCAAGAAAATATGCTGGAAGTTTTTTTTTTTTTTTTTACTTATACGATTAAACAGCAACTGTTTCCCAGAAAGTGTTTACATAATTGTTACGCATCTATGTGCAAATTTTATGCAATTTGGGTGAAATTTCAGACGCAAGACCAATTTTTTGTTTTTCATATGTTTCATATTTTTAATAATTTTGCATTTTTTTAGGGTAAAATGTAAGGCTCGACCGATGCATCGGCCTCGCCGATGCATCGGCGCCGATTGTTCAACAAAGTTGCCATCGGCCATCGGCATCGGCGGCAGATGTTAACTTTAGAAAAACATCGGCCCATCGGCCGTAAAAAACATCTAAAAGCCGATGCAAAGCCGATGTTTTTCGCAGTGACAACTTTCCAGAAAACATTCTGTCTTTCACTTTCTTTTTTTCTCCATAGCTCAATTTCTATTTCCATACAATAACAAGCAGCACATAAATTTAAAAAAAAACACAAAAATAATGTCATTCTACAAAGTATTTGATAAAAAATTCGGAAAACTATTTTAAGCGATCGCTGCCCGAAAATCTTCATTATTAAAATAGTTCTCTTTGAGCAGAATGCTCGCGAAATAGAATATGTTTAAGTAAAAGTCATAGAGGCGTCTTATGAGTGCTATTTGTTTTTCGCACTAGGTTAGTTGCCTCATTTTTGTCCGTTTTTCTTTTAATAATGACTTAGTGCATTAGATGTCATTGCGCAATAATATTATACCATCTGCTTTTAGTTTGTCATGTTTCTTATTATTCCGAAATTGTAAACAATAAAAAGTCAACTCAATCAAAGTACGATAATAATTTTATTTTTTACCAGCGTAAACATTTTTTCTTTGCGGTTTTTTTTTTCTTTGCTTCATCGATCCCACGTGTTACAGTTTTTCTGCAATTGTGCAGCAATCTCGTTGCATCTGCTTTTAGTGTGCGGTTGTTCTCATTATTTCATTTTTAGTTTACAACATTGATTAGTCAAAATAAGAAACACAAGATTGGTCAAAAATAAGAAACACTTTCCAGTATAAATATTTATTGATCGCAATTTTATGTGTCCAAGTTCGACTTGCAATTTTTAAAAATTGAATTCTCAAAATGCGAGTTCGCGCGACAGGATTTAATAACATCTTAATAAAAATGCTAAAATTTCTTTATTTTCAAAAATTCATCAATGCATTTTTTTTTTCAAAATACATATTAACATTTTTTTTACGATAATTATTTTAATTTTTCCCCGTTTATACTTCGTTTTTTTAGCGCATTATTTTTTCTTTTTTTGGCTTCTTTGATGCCACGTGTTAGACAGTTGACAGTTTTTCTGCTATTGTACAACAATCTCGTTGCATTTGCTTTCAGCTTAGAATATTTCTTGTACAACATAGAACATATTGATAAAAAATATGAATCAATTTTTCAGCATGAATGTTTATTGATCGAAATTTTATGTGTCCAAGTTCGACCTGCTATTCTCAAATATTTAATTCTTAAAAAACGAGTTCGCGCGACAGTGTGCACTAATACCTTAATAAAAATGCTACAATTTCCTTAATTTCAAAAATTGTTAACGTATATAAATATATATATAGATATATATATATATTTTTTTTTTTTCAAAATGCATCTTAATTTTTATAAACGATCACGTGCTTTCAGAAGATTATTTGTCGGCATTGTGCTCATGAAAATATAAAGAACATGTCAAGTATTTCAGTGTAATTTTCAACTCACAAGAAAAAGAAAATCTAATAAGATTAGTTCTTAAGACTCAGCATTCATTTGTAATAACAAAAAAATCTCACGTCTATGTTTTTAAAGCAATATTCAGTATTTCTTGGTTATGAACAAAGGATATACTATACAAGGAATAATACTGCGAGCGAATTTTTTTAATATTTTATTTTTATTTCAGAAAAAGAGCTTAAAATAACTTTTTTAATGAAAAATAAACATGTAATCGTTCCCGCTTTTCTTTTAAAAACGGGGGGGATCCTGAAAAAAAATCTGAGAGAAGGGGGTTGACAGGTTTCGTTAAAAATACAAACCCACATTATTTGTTAGCCTGTGTCGTAACATCTGCATTCCTCTCCATGAAAAAAATAAGAAAATAAAGGCAGCTGCACTTCGCATTTGCAATGCAGGTGTTATAAAGAGAAAATGTTGAAGGAATAGGAATTAGACCCGAGCCGATTCAATAGTTGTTGAGTATTTTTTTTTTTTTTTTTTTGCAAAGATAAGAAAATTCTCTCATATAGCATTTTTTAATTTTTTTAACCTCCAAATAGTTTAATTACTTTACTAGAATCGCGAGTGATTCTTTCAGTTTTAATTATAATGTAAACTTAACCCAAACAATTTTACGGTGCTTGAATAATGCATTTATGCTTTTATAAACACGAAAATAAATAGTAAATGATTTAAATGACATTTTTGACAACGTTTTAATGGTTTAAAGCGACTTTTTTTTCCATCGGCCATCGGCATCGGCCATCGGCCGATGGAAAAGGAGAATAATCGGCAATCGGCCATCGGCCGATCTCAGAACAATCGGCCAACAATCGGCATCGGCCCATCGGCCAAAAAATGCCATCGGTCGAGCCCTAGTAAAATGTTTTTTGTTGGTTTAATATTTAACGTTTTGCCAAAATATGTATAACCAATGCTAAAATAAGTCCGCTGCAATAAAAAATTTAAAAAAGAATGACTTTTATTTCAAAGTTCCTGTGTCATTTAAGGCTTTTTTTTTTACCATTAGTTCAAATCATTATGACTTCGCGGCATTTTTGTTCGAATACGTAAAATGCACCTATTTTGCATATGATAGTAACAATGAAACAGTATATCCTTTGGGAGAAGTAAAAAATACAAACACAAAAGTGACAACCAGCCACTGGCTCTAGGTATTTATTAATCCCGAATGAAAACCAAGAGCCCTCTTAAAACGTTTTACGCCATTGCAAGTAACATTTGCTTCCTGTTCAACTATTCCGAAAGCCTAACTCATAGTTTATCAGCTGTACTGCCACAATTTTAAAGATTTTTTTAAACGGACCCTTAATGAAATTGATACCTACTAGCTCTAGAGCATCGGGCACTGTTAATGTTTTAATCATGAGTATTAAGAAATTATTTTTAAAAATATGAGAAATCCAATTCTCAGAAGTTGCAAAATGATTGCTAATTTGAAGTCATAAAACAATATTAAGTAATATCACTCAGGAAAGAATGACCTTAGAGTTATATCACTTATCGTCAGAGACATAAAACTATCTTTTATTTAAACAGACTATTTTATTCTGCTCATTAAGAATCAAAACGGCTGTGAAGCACAACTCGTCGTTACACGCGTTATTTAAACATTTCTGAAACAATATGCAAGTAATGTATTTCACTTTTAAAATAGAGGGTACTTGGAAAAAGGAAAATGAATTTTTTAACAAGTTTGTTTCATATCACATTTTTCTGCACAGAAAACGTGAGGGAGAAGCTGATTTACTGCGGTCTTTTTAAGGGGGCAAGGTACCTTTTTTTTTTCAATTTTATTACTTTTTTTTTTTTTTTTTCAAATAATCACACAAAAAATAATGCATGCGTCTAATTAAAATTATGATTAGACAGGAAATTTTGAAAATAGAACTTTATTTTAATCAACAATTAATTTAAAAATTACAAAAAACGAAGGTTTTTTAAATTAAATTTTGTTTTATAGGTCTCTCAATTTGTTTTTTTTTTCCCTCAAACACATCAGATTAATACTTTCCAAATAATGTACAGCTTTTGCTAAAAAGTATACGTGTGTAAAAAAGGACAAAATGTTCAAAAATTCTAATTTCCCAATAAAAATACAAGCTTTACAATTAAACCCGTGCTAATTTTCGTCAGCGTAGAACGTGGAATAAATACACAAAAAGTTATAAGATAAATTCACAAATAGTAGGCCATTCGAGCTATCGATTTTTGTATTTCCTCGATTGTTATCTAAACTTTATAGAACTTTTGTTAATCTATATTTTTTGGCTGTTGTACGAACTATTATCTAGAATAAGTCATCTGAAATATGAAGATAATTACGATGTAATTAAAAAAATAATAATAACAAAAATTTATATCTGTCCGATGCACCAGAAGTGAGCATATCAAATTTTGAATTCACCAATAATGGACATACCAATAGTGGGCACAGCGAATTTTGATGTCCCAATAGTGGGCATAGCAAACTTTTGATGTACTAGAAGAAAGACATGGTAACACTAATGAAAGAGGGCCATAATTCAAAAAAAAGTTACATGTGGTAAATCAACAATTAAGTTTTAATGAGTTTTTCCTGAATTATTCAATCAAACTCAACTCATAGATGGAATTGAAATATGAGATAGTTCCTCAAAATTGTACATACATCATACATTGCACAGCAATAACGTCAAATTTTGAAATTTCCGATTTTTGAAAATTCCTGCCTTGATCACAAAAGGAAAATATTCTTATTCAGCGCTAAATATTCTTATTCAACGCGAAAAATACACAAACGTCGATTAACAAAATCTAAAACGTACAAGCATTTCAGGCTTGTGTAATTTGTTACGATGTTCGATTTGGGCGCCAAGAGTGGGCCATTAACGCACTAAAAATGCTCCGAGGTGGCCCACTACTGGTTCTGATAAAAAAATAAAGTAGCAATAACCTTATAAAACGACTTTTTAGGACTCGTAATTAATGTTGCTTAATAAACATTTTTGTGAAGCATCGGAAGCAGTCTGTTTGAAAAATGTGCCCCAATAGTAAGCTCCTATGCCCAATTTTGGTGCAATTGGTAGAACATTGATCCTTATTTATTAGCCTTAATACATTGAGTTTGCAATCAATACCAATGGAATGTATGCTAAAAAAATAATTGAACGAAAATTTACATCTTAAGGAAATGGCTCATAATCTTTTCACAGTTGTGACCTTAACGATCAGCTGACAGAATAAAATGTCTCGCTCCTAACTAAATAGGGATTAAAGACTGAGGTTTGGTATTTCGTTGATGAGGGTCTCAGCCAATCTTAGGAAGATTTTCGTTGGAATATTCAAATTTCTTGTTTTTCAACTTAAACACTCAAGTGGCCCACTTCCGCAGTATGGCCCACATCTTCTGCGTTTAGAATATCTTTAACTCGAAAGAAAGTTACGGAGGTTTTACTGCATGTTACTAACACAGAAATGCAGAGCAGAGAAATGCCTTTAAAAATTTTAAATGTTGAACAAAAGCAGCGGATATCATTTGCAAACACCGAAATATTTTTTCAAAGTACTGCTTGCTCAAGTTTGAAATTTTGCATGAGAGTTAAAACAATTTCAGCTATCGTTCAGAACAAAAAACTCATTATTTTGATCAATTTTCCGGTACCATGCTCCATAAATTGTTTCTGTTCCGCATCTGGTACTGAATATGAATAAATCCGTACAAATCTGTGATTCCCAGACAGATACACAGACATTGACTTTTTATATAACCAGAGATTAGTTACCGAAATGAGTTGCTTCAAAACAAAAGCTTATTTTCCAACTATTCATACAATATGCTGTCTTTAGTAAAGTACTGCTTAATGATATTTCAGAAAGAATTCTTGTTTCTCCGAATCTCGTAGGTCATCCTTCCCTTATTAATTCCATAACTAGACGTCTATGTTTTGAGATTAATCTATGCATTACTCAATGAATGCTCAAAATGTCTCGACTCTTCAACACGCTTTCTGAAACAGATCTTCGCAAATCCTACGGAGCTTAAAAGCTTTAATGCAAGGGGAATAAATGCGTTTTTATCAGACAACAGACAGCAAGTAAAACTAAAACGCAATTATCTCAAAAATGACAGAATGATGTTTAGGAATCGAATGAAACATCTTTAAATTTTCGGATTTAAGATGAATATTGCATCTTCATCTGTTTGATTTGTATTTTTATGTGAAACAAGGGAATTTAACATCATGTTTGCAGTTAATTTAAATGTCACCTATCACTAGTTTTGCAATAGATTGATTTTTTTGTTTTAATTTCTATCAGCAACACTTGCTGAATACATCATCCGTTGGAGTGTAAAGATACTCAGAGCAAACACACAAGGAGAAACAACCATAAAAGTTTTAAAATATTAAAACAATCGAATGAATATTACATTAAAACAAATTTGTAAAAAGGAAATATATAAAATATTTCCTTTTTGTAAACTGAATATTAATAACTGAATATGAATAACTAAGTATTAATAACTGAAAATTTAGTGGCCAAGATATGAAACTAGAACTTATAGGAGAAAAAAATTCATATCAAATTTCTCCTAAATTATTAATAGAAAAAATTTAAAAATACAATATTTACCAAAATTATTTTCGTTTGTTAATTCTTAATATGATAAGCAAGGGCATGTAATAATCTGTTTTCCAACAAGTCCCCACCTCTTAGCGTGAAGCCTTGATTTCTATGCGTTGTCGTCATTGAGTGGGAGAAGAGGTAGCTTCTTCCCATGCTTCTTCCGCGCCGGTTAAAAGTTAAATACTAAACCACATGAGGGGGAGTATTGTAGTGCGCTATCTAACTTTAATGATTAGCTTTAAATAACATTAGTCTAACAGACTACAGATGTCTAAACACGTCTGATAGCAATTTCCGTCGTTTTTACAGCTGTTTGAAAAGTAGAAAAAATAGTTGTTCTGCCGACTGAATGAGGACTGAAAAGCAAGTATCGAACCCGCAACCTTTCCTGTGGCCAACTAAAACTGCGTTAAATCACGCGGTTACAAAGGAATTTCGCAGGTCCTTTATGGCTTGAGTAAAATAACTAATACACTTCATTTATAACGGGAACAAAATAGCTTGCTCATTTCCAATTATTCCTTGAGAGAAATGAATTTACGGTTCTTCTTCATTTGAACAAACCACAAATGCGTATCTCATTCCTTCAAATTTATAATGTGTGTGAGTATTATCGCAAATTATTTTTTTTCGCACAAAAGAATCTCTTTTTCTCTGTGGTTGGTGTTCTGTAATACTTTATATATTTCCTGGTTTTACAATGCTTAGCATAGACGTTATCGTTAAAGATCACTTTGTAAAGCTTTTCTAGCGTTATTGCTGCTGGGTAGAATTGTACAATTTTAGAAAATTTCAGTTCTCCACACGTGCAACCATTTTACTTATGTTAACGGTGTTATGGAGTAGGAAAGTTTTCCCCCCGCAAGTAGTTTTCGATTTGCAAAACGTTTCATGCATAAAAAACAGATTTAAAAGTTTTTCTTCTTCATTTTTTACACACATATATGTGTGTATGTTTATTTATATATATGTATATATATATATATAAATATAAATATGTGCATGTATACAGTAGCGTCACTACGGGGGCACGGAGGGGGTGGTCCGCCCCGGATGACACTCTTTTGAGGGGTGTCTTTTGAGAGGTGACACCCAAAATGGGATAAAGAGTGTTTGAAAAACACATATACTTGAAAAATTATACAATTTTATTGATGATGTTTCAACGTATCATAGCTGAAAATTAATGTAGGATGAAGTCAGTTAGTGTCAATTTTGATATTTTCATTGGCTCTCCTCCGGAAATTTTAGGAAATTGAGACTCCAAAAACACAATTTTAGGTTATATTTGGTGACAATAAGGGAAATGATGGTTTTTCCTGACAAATCAATGAAAACGGAATTTTAGACAGGGGTTATGGGCAGTGTAGGGGGAGGTTTGTGGACTTTTCCCCTCAAATTTTTCAGAATTAACAACGCAATTTAAACTATTTGATTAAAAGCGCAATTTTGCAACGTTTGGAGAAAACGGGAGGACGAAATTTTTTTTTAAATCCCTAAAAGGGTTTTCTATTCCTTAAAAGCGTATTTTTAGGCTATATCTGGTGAGGTTTGGGGAGGGCAATGGGGTTCAGGGATTTCCCTAAGTATTTTTTCGGAATGGAAGTTTTAAAGACGCAATTTTAGATTACCTTTGGCAATCTTTGTGGAGGGAGAAGACGCCCGAAGGCTCTCCACTGGAAATTATTTGAAATTTACCTCCTGAAAACGCAATTTTAGGCTATATTTGACTAGGCTAGATTAGGCCTAATTAGCCATAGGGCTTACTGGCCCAGTCGCTATATTTAAAAAAGTTTAGGACACATGTGGTCTCTCAATCCACCCATAGTGCGTTCACCCATATGTCCGTCATCCTTCTTTACCAGCCAACCAGGCCAGTCTGCCCTTAGCTAAAAATATAATGTTTCAAGTGTAAATAAACTTTAAATATTTCATATAACTTGCTGAAACACATTTTGACTACACTGGTAGAAATTTCATCATGAAATTACGGTTAAATGACCGGCAGCAGTCTGTCCATCTAATTCACCGTTAAATTTACGGTTTGGAACATTTTTCTATCTTTACGGGACCTAACCATTTCCAATCAACTTGGTTAAAAAGCCGTAAGTACAAAAGTTTACGGTTTTATAACCATTTAAAAATGGTTTCAAAACAAAATTTTCACCGTTTTTGAACTATTTCGAGGCGTAGAATCTTCGAGGTCTGGAAATCGTAAACGAAGCTTGCAGGATTCGAACCCGGGTGTACGGTATACCAACCTTGCTCTCTAGCCATTCGGCCATCTACACCACGTGAAGCGGCCGTTTATTTATCAATAAATCTTTTTTTTCAACAGGTAAACTGCCTTAAAATTGAGATTTCACTTTTTGATTGGATCCAAAGTCATTTTTAGTCTAAATTTACTGTATATTGACGAAAATCATTTCATTTGCTGCAAAAATTAAAATACAAACAAGCTTCAGCAGCTCAAATTATGGGTTCGCTCATTTGCAAACAGTTCGGGAATCCGATGTCTCCAATTTTTGATTTGCGTGTGTATGTGTTTCTATTTAGTAACCACTGCTTAAGCCACTTTTTTTTTCTTCTTTTTTTATATACACATGCAGATTTTAACTGATAAATCCGTATTCCTATTTTAAAACAACGTACGACCGATAAGGTTTCGCAACCAAGATGGACGCCCGATTCTTATTGAGCGCTTGAAAATTACGGCCAGTTAAACGTTCTTTAGGATAAACAGAGAATAAACGATTTTTTTCGCAATCAGCGGTTTGATACCATCTTTTTAATGGTTATCCAACTGTTGTAATCAAATATGGTAAAATAACAATCAAATAAATGGTTATTTTACTATTTTCTTAGGGAAATTTTTAACAGTGTACATGCGGGACGCTCATTTGACGTCAAAAAAGTTTTTCCTTCTTAGTAGTACTCCTTCAGTTTAGATGATAAAAGAACATTCGGGACCTGAAGACAATATCAAATCTTTAAGCATAATCACTACTACAACATACCATTTGAGTTTCTGATTCAAATGAAAGAAAATTGAAAAAAAAAAAAAAACAACCTGATAAAGGAACGTGGAAAGCATCAGTTAAAGGTGCGAAATTCACAATAATAAAAGTAATGCATGTGGTGGGTTCTTTAAAGATGATTTTAGGAAATAAAATAGTATTTAACTTAAGGAATGAAAGTTGTGGTACGATAAAACATTTTAGAAGTTGACCAATATAGCCTGACTAGAAGAAACAAATGTATACAATTAGGGACAATAAACAATATTTAATTACTGTATTTAAATTCATGTAACTGTGTACGTTGATTAGAACAAGTAGGTTTACATTTTTTGATCCGCAACTAATACCGGTATCTACCTTCGGATCACATTTTGTATCTTATGAGGGGATTATTAAAATGGTATGCGCAATGCATTTATTCGATCCTTGTGTTGTTATCAACTAATACATAATCGTTTTTTTTTTCTTTTGACTAATCCGCAACTAGTACCGGGGTACTAGTTACGGATCAAACACCACTTTTACTTTTACATGAAAAAACACACTAAATCGAAGTTGCTGTAAAAGCAAATGAACTTAAAAATGACTCAAGAGATTGATTTATAAGTTGCAGGTAAAACAAACAGTTAACTTTATTTCCCACCTTTGAAATCAACCGACAAACATAGGTTGGTCCACAACCAATGACCTTACCCTATACGCAATTTATATGTTTATAGTTTTGATATACGTATCGTCGGATATTTAAAATATAAATCCCCATTTAGAAAGATTCGGATTATATAAAAAATATCTTTGCAAAAACACCATACATAAATAGAGATTAAGGTGATTAAAGATGAATCATTCTTACAACTGATATTTAAAAAATAATAGTAGAAGTAAAATTTTGACACAAACTGTGCAGGAAAATGAGACGCTGACAAATTTTCAACACAACTCCACAATTACCGTAAAACGGGGTGAATTGATACAGTAGGGTGAAGTAAGACCAATTCTATAGTTTACTATAAAAGCTCTTTCTGCCAATAATTCAAAATAGATTTTGGTAAAAGTGATTATGCTTGGTCAATCCTTAACTGGTAACCACTCCTGCGGTAGTTAACTATCGTTTCGCACCAATTTCAGTTTCATTTACCATTTGTTGTTTGATTTTATTCATTTCAGTTTTGAAGGTGCTGGAAAGTGCGTCAAGCATACTTCCAATATTCAAATGCCTTTAAACTGCCCTTATAAGGTAAAGTACACATTAATAATTATCTATTATTACGTTTTAATTATACTATTTGTCAAAAAACAATAATGGCTTTTTAGTCTTTTCCCTGTCTGGGGGAAGATACACACGTATCTGTTAACGCAAGACAATATAATTCAAACTAATTATAATATGTTGTACTTTTTGAGCAAAGAAAAAATTTTACAAAAAGGTTCCTACAACAACTTTATAATGCAGATGATTTAGAAAACACTGTAAACGAAGTGAAAGTTAGTATGTTATTTTTTCGAGCAACTCAACAGAGCATTGATAGGATAAAAATATTTTGAAAATCCAAACACACCCATGAAAAAAAATCCCCAAAATATCCATGGTTGTTAAACAAAAGCAAGAAAAGGCTGGACAAATAATTATTTGTAAAGAGAAGCTGCAGGTTGATAAAGGCAAAGATTGTCGAAAATGTAGGTGAGCATAAATCAGAGTCACACGAAGTATCATTGAAAACTTTAGTTGATTGCAGTCAATGAGAACCTAATGAAGAAAATGTGGATGCTCTAAGGAAGATGATATGAATAAGAAACAAATGTCGCAATAGTGTTGGGGGAAGAAATTGGTTACCAAAATCTGAAACAAAAGAGATTTTTTGGCTGTAAAATCAAAAGGCCATGAGTTAAGCGTTCCCAAGAGTTAAGTGTAACCGAAAGTTAGTAGACAGTAGTTAATTAGCAGACAGTGTTAGAACTTTTTTTAATGGTAACTGTGTCAACTACGCAAATGAAGTAAGATACTGGATTTAAATCATAACCGCGACTATTGTGGTTCTCTTGGCCAATTTAGAATGATTAGTGTAGCAAAAATCAGCTTGCATGTCTCTTGTTGTGCAGATGGAATTTGTAGATGTTCGTAAAAACCTGAAAAATCAAGAAACATAAGTCTTGCTGAATGAAATTGAAAACTAGCTTGTTAATTTGTCGATCAGTATCCATAACCTTGAATTCATGAACGTGGTAGCTTTAATTAGATGGCTCTTTAGAATTGTAGGAGTAACCATTTTAAAACAACTTTTTTGTTTGTGTTGAAAGCAATAAATTCAGTATTGCCTTCCCTTATGAGTTTAGGCTTCATTTCCCACTGGCAGCGTCACTTAGGTTATGAACTTCTACAGTTTCCAAACAATGTATGTAAGTCAAAATTTTCCGAATTAAAAAAAACTAGGTGAGATTTTGCCACATGACATTAAAATAAACGTATACCAATTATTATGAGCTATACTGATGACAAACGAGTTACCTACTTCTTTTTCAAAGATTTTTCACTATTCTTATTTATATTCGAGTATCTTATGCCCTGCATATTTATTAGTTATCCTATGTATGTACGACGGCAAGGATTTTGCTTTTTTCTTGTTGATTTGAGTTCACCCAAGGAGCTTTATACATAGGCATAGCATTAAATTCACATTTTGCATCAGTTGGCCCCTGATATGGGGTGAACTGATACAGGAGGTTAAAAATATTTCTTTTTTTGAATGACATGTTCTAATACTAACAGATATTCCGATGACAATATCATGTAATATTAATTTATTAAAATGAAATGTTAAACTAATAAGAAATTATCAATGACGAAACTGTATCAATTCACCCAGTTTTATGGTTGTGCTTTATTTATATTTCAGTTAATCTGCTGCGTACTTTTCCCATACTTTTACTTTTCTCTCAAAATGTTTAAAATACGTTTGGTTTTGAGACTCAATAAAATATGCTCTTGATACGAGAAAGTACTAAATCTTTTCCACATAGAAAAGTGTAGCCCTTCATATTATCAAAAAATAGAAAAAGTTGTTTTAAATCCCTTAGTTGCTGAAACAACGAACGATTGCAAACATGCAAAATATTGTTTCATTAGTAGGTAATTATTGATTAAAAAATACCGAATGCAAAATGTAGAATATTTAATTAAATTAAAAAAGTTCTAGAAACAGAGAATTGCTACTTGTGGGGGAGGGGGCGAGCAGCTATCTACTGTATGAATTTAAAGAAGGTAGCTTTCTCTGAAAGTTCTAAGAATCGTTATTCCGTAATTAAAGGGGAATTATATCTTGTCAATTTGTGAAGAAAAAACTAAACCACTTATACCAGGGCTCGAAAATTATATTGCCCGACATGCCTGGGGTATATAAAAATTCCGATCGGGCATGAATCTTTTACCCTTACATGCCCGGCAGGGCATGTAATTTTTTGATCAAATATTTCTTTCCAAAACTTTATTATTTGGACGACTTGTTATGTAATATTTATTTGTAATGACATGTTTTAATGATTTTGATTAACGTTAAAATAATTCTTGATTCAGATATAAAGCTGTTAGTTTAATTTTTTGTCTGATTAATACTATACGACAAATTCAAATGCTTTTATTAATGCCCGATAAAACAACTTCTGGGTATGTAAAAATTTAGTACGAGTATGTATTTTTTTTAGAGAAACATGCCCGGTAGGGCATTTAAAACTTTTAAAAATTTTCGAGCCCTGCTATACACATACAGTAAAACCTGTTTTTGTGCGGTCCTTTTTTATGCGATTTTGTTTTTGTGCGATTGGTTTTGTGCGATTTGTTTCGTGCGATTTATTTTTATGCGGTATATGAATCTTAGCGGCGTTAGCACCAGTTTAATGTTTCCTATCAATTTACATATACATATTTAAAAATGACAACTAATTATTATTTTTATTTATACAGTAAGCACATGGTAAGTGCCCATGTGCTTACTGTATAAATAAAAATTACAGGAGAAGGCTTTGATAATTTCGGCGAAAATGACCTTGCCGAGATGATTGAGGACCAAACTATCGATGATAGTGACATTATCAATAGTTTAATAGATTATGAAAATGGACAAGAAGAACCGGAATCTATTACAGCAGATAAAATATATGCAGGGATCCAGATTTCTAAAAAAATTTAAACGCGTTTTCTTAAAATAGATACCAATGCGGAAAGACGCTTAAAATTCCAAAATTCCAAAAAGAACTGAGATCATGCATGTCTCACTATCGCGACGTTTACAAGCAATTGACCAGTCGACTGTCGTCACAAAAACTGATCACTGACTTCATGGTACCAAAAAGGAAATCAATTGAAATCCTATCTTCAAGCAATGAAAGCGATTTTCAAACAATTCGTCACAAGAAGATGCGCGTTTTGGATTACGACGAGTAGGAGCAAACTATTTAATGTATAATTTGAAAACTTCTCCATGTATATGTACAATGAAGAATTGAATATTTTTAAAATTTCTTTAGGTCTAATTTAATTATTTAATTTAATTGAAAGCATTATCTCATCTATTTCATAAATCATCGATGTATTTTCTAAGTCCGACTTTTTTTATGCGGTCCCTATCCACCGCATAAAAAAATTTTTAGGTAGTATATCGTACAAAGTAGTTTATTATATGTAAGAATTTATAAAATTTCCGAATATTTTTTTGTACGATTTTTTTATGCGGTCCCTATCCACCGCACAAAATAAGGTTTTACTGTATATGTATGTGTGTGTATATATATATGTATATGTCATAAATTGACAAGATGCACTGCCCTCTTTAATTACGGAATAACGTTTCTCAGAACGTTCAGAGAAAGCTACCTTCTTTAAATTCATACAGTAGACAGCGGCTCGCAATAGGACAATAGAGAATATAATTCATATGAAGAATTAGAAATACAAGAACAATTGCATTAAATAGTGTGTGTGGAAGAAAGAGAGAGGAAGATATAGAATTGACGTCTCTCTGAGGTCTCACAGAACTCAAAAATGAAAACTTTGAAATTGAACTTATCGCATCAAAAGCGAATTTTAATACGATTATTTACTGTCAATACTTAAAAGGACGTGTGTAAGCCATGAATCGATCACTTAGAAAACTATTTATCGCTGGATACTTTTAAACGAATTGAAAACTTTTATTCTATCTCGTATAGTAGCTATGGCAAAAGTTACCAAATCAAAAATGGAATGACAAAAAGTACCAAATTTTCTTCTTTTCTCCCGTAAAATCATTCCTAAAACAAATGGTGTTAGAAAATTCATTTATGTCTCATTTTAAAGCTCTTTCCGTGATTTTGAACATGATATGTAACAATACAGTTTTCAATAAAATGATTTTTTATTTTTTTATTACTATAATAATTTTTTTTAATTTTGAAACTTTAATTTTCTCAAAAACATATTTTAATTGTCTAAACGAATATTTTTTCTCACTTATTTTTACAGCATGAAAAAGCATACTTTTTTTTTTTTTTTTTTTGAATCCTTAAAAAATTTTGTAAAAAGAAAAAGATTAATTTTTAAAAAAATAAACAATTAAAGAAAAAGAATAAAATATTATATTCTTCATAGATGCAAACTAAAAGCCGAAAATTATAGAAATCTTAATCGAGTTCAAATTGCTAGTTCAATTTATATAAAAAGACACCATTTTGAGGTAATATTTTATTTAGTTCGCAGTAATATGAGGTTCATTGAATAAATATAAAAAGAAACAAATCAGAAAAAAAGTAATGATTTGACAGGAAACAAACTTGACGTAAAAATTGATTTTTTTTCTTTCCCTACAAAATTACTGATTTGGTGCTACTCGGTTTAATAATTTAGGGTGTGATGCAACTCTTAATGACTAACGTGCAATTTAGTCAATCGTCAAACAATAACTGCAGTTAACAATCCATTAGAGAAAAAAGGAATCTATTAACTGGCGTAGGGCGTCGAAAAGGCATATGTACTTGAAAGTTGATTAGTTGAATGATTTGGTGATTGATGTATTGATGTTGTCGTCGGATGAGTATAAGCTTTGCTACAAAAAAAAAATCTTCCTTTCGCCGCGCAGTTACGGAACTAAGCTGAAAGTTGTAAAAATTAATTTCAGTACCTAATACAAAATTAATTTTATGCATGAAAAAAAAAAAAAAAAAAGAAAACCTCAAAGTTTGGACATCTGTATAAATAAACAGAGGTATAAAAAGTAAAAACTTTTAAAAAATATTTAGGAACTATGCCCTTGTCCAAATAGTGCGTTTTTCAATACATAAAATTTAAAAATGTGAATGAAGAAGACCAGAGCTTAAACAGCATTCTTTCCCGTGTACCAACATGGAATTTCTAGCCGTTGCCTATCTCTTTCCTCTCTCGTTTATCTTCAGTTCCAAATTATTTCAAATATTACACTCAGTTAGTTAATATAAACACAAAATAAGTCTCTTTTGATATATATATATATATATAAGGACAGAAAGAACTATAAGTTAATCGATATCAACTTATTTTCCTCAAATTGCCACGCTTGTATTTCAATCATTTCTAAATATAATTTCAGTGTTTCAAGGAATTTGTTAACCCCAGTAGCTTTTCAATCTATAGGAAAATATAGAACGGAATGTCTCACCCTCTCCCCCACAAGTATAGAAGTTTGCAACTGAATAAGTAAAATAAAGGAATGAAGCAAGAGCAGTTTTCATACAATACTTTTTCCAGTTCTTGATTTTAAGCAAACTATATATATTTTACAACCTATTTCGTTCATAAAAGAAATTTTTATTGCTAAATCATTTCTAAATAAAACAAAAAAAAGTATTATTGGAAATTAAGAATGAAATTGAAAATTTACTTCTCAATAATAAATTGTATTAAAAATAAAAAAAAACTGTACGGTTCTTTTTCTTTTGTATGAATATTAAAACGCTTTAAATTTACTGAATCAGAACTGCTCAATAAATCTCTTACTTTTGTCACTGTAAATATATTTTTTTCTTTTTTTTTTCTTCTCCGTTGCAAAACACATTAAAAAGTTTTGGCCCGAAAATACATAAAAATCTCCTGGAATTCAGTTATCCGGAGTTTAGCGTAAGATTACAGAGAATAAAAAACAGAGACTCGATAAATTGACAGCAGCAGATAATATGTCGCACTAGTGACACAGCTTTAATTAGAGGTCTGCAGAAATGCTGTAAAAAGCTACAGGTAATTATCAGAGACGGATTTTAGAGCGCGTCAAAGGTGGCACGTCCCCCCCCCCCCCACAAAGGGATAAAAGAAATTCGCAATTATCCCCTTCAATAAATTTTTATTATATTCTTGACAGCACAAATAAAAGTTTTGAACTATTACGTTAAAAAAAAAATAGAAAACATGTTTAAATTAAATCAGGCAAAAATGAAGCTCATCAACATTTTCCATTGTGCTAAAATTAAACAACTGAAAGATAGTCTGCCAGATTCTACTTTGCTCGAGATTGTACACAATCAGCCTTTTCAGTTTGGAAAAAATATCTAAAGTTGAGAAAGGGTTATAATACTTATGACAATGTTTCTAAATATGGCAAAAAAGAAAATAAATCTCGAAATATGATATTACATTATTTCACCTTGGTTGTACTTTGCAAATGGCTAACAGGTGGGTTAAACATGTACTGTAAAAAGTTTCTGTAAAAGGACATAAAGGAAACTAAAGTGTTTCTGTAAGTTTACGAAGAACTTTTGTTGAAATCAAATAATAAATTATCTTGATAACAGTTTCTCAATAAAATTTTGTTTTTCCGCACTCTGTACAGATACAGAGAAAAATCTGTAAAATTACGCAAAACTGAGCACCTGAGATCTGGGACTACCAGTTTAAAAACTGTAAACAAATGCATAATTAAACATTTGCGATCTGTGACTACATTAGAAAGTGCCCCACTCAGATGCAAGCCCCCAACTACAAACGACCAAATAAATGACTTCCTGACTCTCCTGAAGAAAGCCCTTCAAGAGTACGAAAACGAGAGGAAATGATGATCTTTGTTTCACCGAGCTCCGGCTCATCTTTTTCTCCTACCTTTCCCCTCTCTGCCCTTCGGGGACGAAGATGTATGCCTTCGGGCACTTGATGACCATATCCATAGACTCCTTCCAAAGGATATCCGGGTAAAAGGCCCCTTCGGGGCCGGATCGCCCATCTGCAAATCTAGGTGATGATGATGATGTGACTACAAATACAAAAACTGTCAAGAAGTCACATTATAGATTGGTGGCGTACGGTTTATTTTCAGCTCTAGTGAGCAACCTTATCCTTTCCGGCCAGTCCCTCGAACTCCGGAGCATCTTTGACTGAGTGGCCTAAGGCACAGGAATCCCAACTGCGTGGGTTCAACTGAACTCACCTTCAAGTTTGCGTACCAGAAATAATAATTCAGCATATTCACAGATAGCGCAATTACTGCGGCACAATATCTGCTGCTAACAATTTACAGAATGTTCTCTTTTTTTTTCTCTGAAATTTCCGTTTTTAAAGACTTTGCAGTTTCCTTGTTTTTTGTTCTCTGTAATTTTACGTCAGACTCCGGATAAATTATTTCCAGGAGATTCTCATGTTTTTGGGCACAATTTTTTTTTTTTTTTACAGTATGTGATTCTACCTTCTAGCTTGCTGTGTTACCTGGTGCTCACCAACTAAATGAATAATTAAATATGAAAAACATGAAGCGAGTCAAACTGTGAAAGGAAAAAATGATGAAACAGAAAGCAACCAATCAAACTCCAACTCATCATTTACCCGGAAACTTGAAGAGAAGCAAAATGAGTTTTTCGCGCTGTACCAACTATACAGTTTAAGAATAAGGTAGTAATCCGAACATGATGCGAATAAAACAAATAAAGTAAAAACAAATTATAACAAATGTAGTGTGATGCAGAAATCATTTCTAAAAGGCCAGAAATAAATATTGTAAATATTTATACACATATATTTAAAAGTTGGATTCATCCTAGTTCCTATGCAGATTAATAAATACAGTATTTCCAAGGTGTGCATACAGTGTGTAGGAAAAATAAATTGTTGGTTACCCAAAAGAAGCAGTTTTTAAAATTAGAAGTGAAACAAAGTGTTTAATAACAGCGAGAGTAAAGGTGAATTCTTTCTGAGTTTGTTCAAATAAAACTGAATAAAGTTGGTGAGGCATTTATTTTTCGAATAAATTAAAGAAAATTTTATTGATATTGTAGTTTAATTTTTTTTTTATTGTTGAAGTTTGCATATGCTAAAAATTTGATTAATATTAGTGATTTTAGACATATCTGATGTCAACTTTGGACTTTAAAATTGAATGTTTTGTCTTTTGTCAAATTCATTAGTACATACGCCTTTGCCACCTAACATAGTTATTTTGATGCTAAGAAATTATAACGAAGAAAATTAATGGTGGAGAATTTGATGAAAACATTCTATGTAGTATTTTCATCGGTAGTGGGAATGAACCTATAGAATTTCTTGACATCAAAAGAAAATGTGTTAGAAAATTGCATTTCCGAATAGTTTTTCTTAGATTTTATTTTGGAGTCCTTAGAATATTATGATTCACATTTGGCGGTCATTCCAGTAGTAATCACTTCAGCAAATTTATGATTCCGATTTTGCCTTTAGTCAAAATCATTAGTAAATGTGCAGTTACCAAGTAACATGTTTATTTTGATGCTAAGAAACTATGATGAAGAAAGTTGGTGATGGAAAATTAGATGGAGAACTTGATGAAGAAATTCTATGTAGTATGTATTTATTGGTGGTGTGATTGAACTTATAGAATTTCTTGCTATGAAAGTAAATGTGTTAGAAAATTGTACTTCCGAAGGTTTTCTTATATTACATTTTGGGCATCTCTGGAATATTATGATCCAATTTAACTGGTCATTCCAATTGAAATCACTTTAGCAATGTAATGATCCAATTGGAATCACACTGGCATAAAGGGTTATAAATTGCTTCCTTTACTTTGTAAACAATTTGAAAACTTGATATTTAAAAGTCGTCACTAAAGAGCAGCTAAGTAACTTCCGTGTATAGTAATGGAAAAACATAATGCTTCTTTGCATTCAAGAAAAAACCTAGTTCAAAAGTTTATTCCATAAATAGGAGTATTTGAATTTATTACCCAATTAAACTTTTCATCCAGTATTTCGTGGTTGAATGAGGTCTTCAGTTCATTCCTGTATCAGGCATAAGCAAAAAAAATTTTTTTCTCTAAATATTTTGTAAAAGTCGTATTTCAAATATATTTTATGCCTGTAGTTAAAATTTCATTTTAAAATTCGCTTTTTTGTGCACTTCTGAAAAGCAAAATAATCACTTGCACAGACATCTTGTTTACTGCAAGTCCCACTAGAACACGCGTTTGAAAGATTAAATATTTATCTTATAAAATGATTTTTTCAGACTTAAAAAGACAGCTTTCATGTATATTTGGCATTTTGGATTATTAATATGGAAAACTCATTTAGAAAACTATGTTCAATAAGAAGTTTCCCTATAACTCGTTCTTGCGGTTGGTTTTTTTTTATTGAAATATTTAGACAACTACAATTTATTAAAAAGCTTTGCTCGATTATAAAGGGGCCCAGTGCCCATCAGGAGGGGGCGGGGGTCGAGACGCAGGTTGCGCCTTTAAAATTTTTAGGGAATTTTCAGGGGGTTTGGAGGCGCTTTCCCGACTGTTTTGACGATTGGGTTTTGACGATTGCTTTGAGGGGTTTCATAGCTTTTAAGGGGGTGCACCATCACTCTGATCGGGGGTGGACACCCCTGTATTATATTTTGTTTTCTTCTTGAAAAATAAAATATTCATAATTCATATACTCAGTTGTACATTCATTAAGAAGTTTCACAAGTATAAAGGTGATACATTGCTTTGAAACACAAAATATTCATTTACGCAGTAAAACATTTCGCTCTTTATGTGAAATACGAAATACTCATTTATGCAATTTCATTAAAAAGTCCCACTTCAGTCTATAACTGATATTAATTTTGAAATATGAAACATTTATTCATACAGCTATATGTTCTTATTTTACTTTGTAAACACAACACAAAATTCCTAATTTAAGTGCATGATGAAATCATTTTCTTAGATGAAAATTATTGATTTTCCATAACCTCAGTACCTTGAGTTAATAAAATAAGTTGAACAATCAAACAAATTTAGTCAACTGAAAGATAAAAATTAATTTACAGCTGATAACTACGTATTAGATACTTTGCCGTTCAAATTTCCCGCTGCTCCGATTTTCCAAAGTTCAATTCTGAGAGACAGCGCGTGTTTTGGCGTGAAAATGAAAACTAAGAAAAAATTTCCTACCTTGAAAGGCGGTGGTGCATAGAGGGTCAAATTGGGTCGCTCTAGCGGGTGTTCCCATGTTGACCGCTGGCCACTGGTCGGCTTTTCATTTTTCGCTTTCTCTTCACACTGGACGGCAATCACCGAGCAGCGTGCGCAACCACAGCGCCCTCTCGTGTCTCCAAAGAGTCCCCTCCCCCTCAAATCTCTTCAGTGCATTCCATCCGGAGCAATTCATCCATCCTCCCGCTCGCGCATCAGTGTTGGCGGAAAAGGGTTTCGTAGAGAGGAGATTCAATTTCAAATTTAGACATTACTTGAATAATAGGGTGGACCGAAAAACACTTTTTTTTTAATTTTAGGTGAGGGTAGTACTGAGAAAGTGCAATTGATGGCACAGAGTGCATATTAAAAATTTGAAGCTTGTAGGACAATTTCTTCATTTCCCGCACAAATGAATAGAAATTTTGGTCAAGTCTCTTAGGAAAATTTGGAGGAAACAAATCCCATTTTCGATGATGTGTAGTGAGGAAAAAATGCCATTGGTGTCATTAAGTTTACGTAAAAAAATTGAAATGTGCAGGATAGTTGTTTCATTCGCAGCAAATGCGTAGTAATTTTGGTCAAAGATACCACGAAATATGGCATTTCAACATTTTGACAACATTTGCTAAAAAAGTAATAAAAATTTTTAAAAAGAAGAAAAAAAAAGCATTTCTACGTATTTGCGGTAAATGAAGCAACACTTTCCTTAACACTTCGCATTTTTTGTGTGAACTCAGTGACACCAATGTGACAACTTTTCCGCAGTTACATATCATAGAATGAAGAGAAAGAAAATTTTACAGATTTTTCTATAAAAAATATTATTTAACCGAAATTTCTGCGCAGTTGCGTAAATGAAGAAATAGTCCTACAAACTTCTTTCTTTTTTTACATGTACTATTAACCAGTGACGCCTTTTCCGCACTACCAGTCATCAAAAATAGAAAAAAAGTTTTTTTTCGGTCCATCCTACTGTATAACTTCTCTGCCTTTAAAAATAAAAATGAGATTAACTTCCAATGTTCAATTGTTTTTAATCAAATAAATGGGTGAACCATTTCTAATGTGCTAGTTTCTTATTTTCGGTTATTTTGAAAAATAGCGTATGAAGTAACATATAAAACAATGTCATAGCTTCACTCCTACAACGCGGAAAGGAAGTTCCTGACAATATTCTAAAATTTTAAGGGAATCAAATCCGATCTTATTTATGTTTACAAAAAACTGAAAAAAAAAAATAAGTGAGGTTGATTAGCATTGTTAACAAGTAATGAGAGGTTATTTTGACAGTTTACTTGTTATTGTTAATATAATATAATTATCGAAAACCATCACTCGCACCCATGTGCGCAGTCTCACCTGCCCTATAAGGAGAGAAGCAAAAAATAAGTGTTTTAATTTTACTCCAGCTGTCGTTTTAAATTACAGTACAATAACAAAATAGAGATGGAAATGCATACAGAAGGAATGTAGTCTATAATATTGACCAAAAGTTTGGCAAAAATTAACGTTTTCATTCTTTTTTATCATGTTTTCCAATTGTGCACCAAATCTACCGGCTTTACCCCCAAACATGCAACATGGCTACTATATATATCCCGTCATATATGCATACGTTAATTATGCATATATGACAGGATATACAGGACACTAAGTAGTAACTAATTATTCGGTGCAAAAGTTCAGTTAACAAAACTTTTTTTTTGTAAAAACGAAGTTTTTTTAAAACAAAAATAAATATATAAATAAACATAATACTTAGTGTACTGCGCATGCATATATGACAGGTTATATATGGTAGCCCTGTTGCACACATATATAACAGAAGGGCTACCATATATAGGCTGTCATATATGCATACGTAATACACTAAGTACTAAGTAATTATTCGGTGCAAAAAAAGTTCAGTTAACAAACCCCCCCCCCCCCCTCCTTTTTTTTTTTTTTTGAAAAGAAGTTTTTTAAAAACAAAAATTTATAAATAAATAAATTAAATTAAATTAAATAAATACTGAAGGGGGGGGGGTTGCATTGAATTGAAATAGACTTTTTTTTTTTTTTGCATTAAGAAATTCACAATTTTTACAAACATATGAATTACAATTATATTAGGGTACTTATTATGTGAGTTATTTACTCATAAACGGAATTCAGCATTATATGAAATGTGATCTTTTGGTCGTAAAAGAATCGAAGATACTGCAGTATTTTGTCAAAAGACCTGTTTTTTTAAACTGAAATGAAAATTCGTGGTTTTTTGTTTGTAACGTGAGCACAAGTAATTTTGTTAGTGGGAAAAAATCGTAATGTAAAAGCAAGGCTGAGTTTTTGAAAATATAGCATGAGAAAGCCAGAGAGCTGTAAACGTTGTTTTAATAGGAATAACGAAAAAGCTTATCTCTCTTTACCAAAAAGGACAGTTGTTCCCGATGAGAAAAAGGAGACATGCCCCAGTATGCATGATGTGTGTGGGCCGTGGGTAGCCTAGTGGTTAGCACGTCGGACTTCCACCTGGAAGGTCGCGCGTTCGATACCCACTGAAGACCACCATGTATACTTGGGGATATGTGCATGTAAAATCCGTAGACCCCACTACCTCTCCCCGTGCGTAAGCAATCCTAAGGCCTCGGCTAACAGGTAGGGGGTCTGGTGGAGAAAAGAAAAAGAGAAAAGTATGCATGATGTAGGGATAGATACATCGCTCAATTTTTTTTAAAAATTTCAAAGATTTTATAAATCCTTTTCTTCTATAAATATTGTTACCAAATGTATTGTGTGTAGCATGCTTTTTAACTTATTATATATATGCATATTGTGTTAACTTAATTTATTGCATATGTAGAGTTGCTTAATTTCTTTTATATAGATTTACTTAATTTAAGTTATATATAGTGTAATCTATTATACATAAAGTAGCACATAACAAGATAATAAGTCTGTGAAACAAAAATTTAGTTGAATGTGTCTTCTTAAATTGTGTTTTCTTGAACTTTGTACAATTTAATTAACTATGTTATTAACCATATACTATTTTTATAATTAACCGCAAGAATTCCTTCATGTACTAATTATTTTGTATGAACATTAAAGTATTTCATTTTACGGCTTTAAGTGCTGAATGAAGACGATTGACAAA
This sequence comes from Octonoba sinensis, assembly GCA_038502835.1. Classification (NCBI taxonomy): domain Eukaryota; kingdom Metazoa; phylum Arthropoda; class Arachnida; order Araneae; family Uloboridae; genus Octonoba; species Octonoba sinensis. Next base: position 149,480,285 of record CM076598.1, read on the forward strand.
GGAAAAAGTTCTAGAGCAAGGGAAGAATTTTGGACTGAAGAAACCCCTAGGAAAATAATTAAACCAAGAGATAGCGTGGCAATCAATACTTGCTAAAAATGCCTTGAAAATTATTATAAAACCACGTCAATTATTTATTGGTTTGAATGCATATATTGTAAAAAATTGTATGAAAGCATGAACGTTTCACCATGTATGGGGGAAATATTTGCCGGAAGAAAGTATAATTAAAAGTTTAAAGATGCAATTTTATTTTTATGTTACATCTTCTAAGTTTAAAAGTAAACTTAAAAGATAATTTTTTATTATACTTTCCAATAGATTAGTTCAGATTTGAGTTTATGTTTAAAATTATTTTCAAATCTCAGAAATGTAACTTAAGTTTTGATGTTCTTTCTAAAGTTCAAAGGTGGTAAATATTTTTTATGTTCATTTATGGTAATAAACGTGCACAATTTTTCGTCTGCTATTTTAATTGATTTATTTTCGCGGAGCATCTCTTCCACTTCATTGGGGCAACTCACCTCACATGTAAGAAGAAATGGCCAAATTTGATCGTGTAAAGTTCGCCTCCTACTCAAAAGTAAACATTCAAATATTAAATTGCGGTATATATATTTAAACTATGTAACATAACGCTCTTCCTAACAGAATTTGCCACTGATTTATTGATAACTTAAAATTTGGCAGCTCTCCAAATCGTGGTAGGGCTACTCTCCTCGAATTACCCTGTCTAAAAAATGTCTACAATTTTTATAAACGTAGAATACTTTTTTGTATGCATTAAAAATGCACATAATTTCCACTAAAAGTACATTTTTTGAAGTATTTCTAAGTTTTTATGCACTAATTGTGTTCATTATATACTTTTTTGCAAAAAAAAATGAAAACATTTTCTAGATGTGGAAGTTAAAAGGAGTTCACTATGGATGTACTATTATGTACCGCATAATTCGAAATACAACAGGCATTTTTCTTACTAAAAATTGAAACTTAAATTAAGGTGCGACTTCTATTTGAAGACTTATAATTGTGTTGCTATATTATTATTCCAATTAGACTTCGGTTAGGAAACCGTGCTAAGGAGATGAGTTTTGATTGACTGCTCCCTGAAAAAACATTGCCCGAAAATACGTAAGAATCTTCTGGAAATCATTTATCCGGAGTTTGACATAAAATTACAGAGACTTAAAAGCAAGAAACGGCAAAGTCTTTAAAAAGGGAAATGACAGATAATAAAAAGCAGAGAACATTCTGTAAATTAATTGCAACAGAGAATAGGCCGAAGTAGTGGCGCCATCTGTTAGCGCGGCGAGCTACTATTTCTGGCACACAAAAAAGTCGAAAGCAAGTTCAGTTACCCCGTGCTGGCCGCCGAGGGCTTATGCAGGTTGCTAACTAGAGCTGAAGTTAAATTACACGCCAGCAAAACATAACGCATTTTTGACAATTTGTAAACTGGTAGTCACAAATCGCAAACGTTCATTTATTTATTTATTTATTTATTTACAACTTTTAAACTGGTAGTCGCTCAGTTTCCCTTCTGTACTTTTACAGATTTTTTTTACAGTGCATGAAAACTAAAATGTGGTTTCTTTGGTTAGTTCGAAATCTTTTAAGAACCAAGACCAATTTAAGCAGAAATTTAGTAATACGTCAGAAATACTGTGAGTGTTCATCTCTTTGTGATTGTGCTACAATAAAATAATGTTCAGGCTGCATTGAAGACTATACGGAAATGTCATAGGAGGGGGGAAAGTGTTTTATTAATACTTTTCAATGATAATTCAAGAACATTTTTGATATTTCCATTTCATATCAGACTTGCTACGTTCTAAATAATATTAAGATCGATGGAATGAAAACAAAAAGCGCTAAAGGAATCATTTATCAAATTTATTGAGTTTTCAAGTTAAAACAGTCGTCGATATCGCAACATTATGTAATGCAAGAACATTATATCGAGCTCAAATCTTTTCAGCGTCACCCATTATCATAATCACATTGAGGAATGCGTAATCTGGGTGCACCTGTTCAAATGTTTAAAGCTGTAAAATATGCTCAATAGGAAAATAGTTAGCGACTTCTGTATTACTTGTATATCATCGTATTCAATGTCAGCAGAGCTTTATTTAATTTTAGATTTGACCGTTTGATTCTTGATATTTTTGCTCAACGTGTTGGTTTAGTCTCAGAACCGGCTGAAAACATACACCAGCCATTAGCAATTTAACCAGTTGACCTTCTTTCTTGCTGCTACCCTTAGAAAAAAATGTTCTGCTACGTTTAAGGGATTTTGATACCAGGGGTATCAAAATCTCTGACAAAGAATTGAAGCTCATAAACATAATAAGACGAGACGAAATAAAAACAATAAAATGTTGACTCACTTTTTCAGCGAAATCCGCATGGAATCGGCGGTTGAGCTGTGGTGCTATCAGTGTTTGCCATCGTTTTATCACTTTATAGAAATTCAATCTTGATGTTAAATAAATGGCTAATTGATTGAGCTTTGAAATGCTATCAAGTTTGAAATTGCATGTCCCCCCAAGCGTTTATTTTATCAATTGGTCAGTAATAATTTACCATGTTAATAGCAGGTACACTGTAAAAAAAATCTCCTGAAAATAACGGGAAAAGTACGGCAGCAGAGTTGCCGGAAAGATTCCGTTTCTGATAATATTTTCCCGAGAGTTGACAGAAGTTCCATTTCTTTTTTCTCCGTTAATCCAAATCAGCAGGTTGTGAAAATACAGCAACCGTAAAACTCTGTTCTCGTATTTTCAAGACGTGATATTTCCGTTTTTGGAAGGAAAAACCATGTATTGAAGCACTACGGAAATCTTCCGTTAAAATGAGTCAAAAAACACTCTGAAAATTCAGGGTTTTTGTAAAGTGCACCCCTGCCCTAGTACACTGGTTCCCAATCTTTTTCACGTCGCAATCCCATTTTTAACAATTAGACAACCCGCGACCCTATTAAATATATATATATATATACATATAAAATGCCAAAAAAAGTTCTTTTAATTTTGTTTTACAAAACTGTCATCATTATAGCATATTATTGTTATGTCCGATGAATTCATTGAATGTACGAACAATTTTGGTCCATCATGTATTAGTTGGCTTGTATTGAGTTTACTTTAAGCCGCGCAAAAATAAACGTATCACAATCGTACTCTTGCACAATTGAAAGAACTGAAAACTCCTCACATTGTGTAAAATACTGGTTTCTATGTGAGGAACGTGTACAGAATTGTGAAACGTTTCAGAGATTAATTGGGACTGCAGAGCATTCTGAGTTTGGTCGCTCGATCGAACTCTCGGAAAAGCGTATTATCAAAATCAATAAAATGTAACAAATAACTAAAACAACTGTGAAGAGGAAAAGTTCACTGCGGGAATTCAGTGAAAATTTTGCAGTTTGGGGAAGAAGCTTTTTCATGTGCAAATTTTCTGAAGAAGCTCCAATTCAACAGTATGAACGTCTTTAATATCATCAAAATAAAACTGAATCTTCTCAGCTATAAAATCTCCCGTGCCCAATACCTCAGTGACGCTGAAAAAAGAGTTGAAAAATACTTCGTGGTCGGCAATGGTTGCTCTTTTCTAAAATCATCGGTTGTTGCTGAAGAAGGACAAACAAAAGACCTTTTGTGGATATTTGGGCGAGGATATTTTCCGGCCAAAGTACGAGAGCTCAACCCGTTCGACTGCATGTTTGGCCCATTATGAAGTAAATAGTATTAAGAACACGATACGCTGCTCAGATGCATGAAAAGTGGCACTGGTCAGCGTTTGGGACGAAATTACGGTGGAGGAGTGAATGCCTGTTATGAAGAATTTTTGGAAACGATTTGAGAAATGAGAATTCAAAAGAACCAGTTTTGAATACGAATTGACAAATTTTGGTTAAATGCTGTTAATATTGATCTAATAAAAATTGTTATTAATTTAATTGGGTGAACTTAAATATATAACTAATATTTTTACAATGTTAAAGTATTTTTTTAAACTGTAAGAACTTTTTGCTAAACCCTGTTCCCACTTTCTCACAAGTTAGGCACGGACATTAAGCGTTTGATTTAACCCAATGAGGGACATGTGGGTATGATTAAAATGCCCACATGTCCATCATTTGTGCATTTTAACCATGTGTATTGGTCATTTGTGCATTGGAAAACATTGAAAAAGACATTGAAAATGCTGTAAAAAATTGTGTAACTGTGTTAGGCATAAAACAGGTCCTCAAAAACTTAAAGTGCATCACTGGGAGTATCCTAGCACACCTTGGGAAAGAATACATATAGATTTTGCAGTTCCAATCTTTGATCTCATGATTTTACTAATTGCAGATGCACACTCCAAGTGGTTGGAAGTTTTCCTATGAAGTCAACTACAACAAATAAAACTATAGATTGCCTTAGAGACTGTTTTAGTAAATTTGCAGGGCCTGTAGTATTGGTGACTGGTAATGGTCTTCAGTTCACAGCGTTCGAGTTCCAAAATTTTCTGTAAATTAATGGTGTAAAACATATTACAACGGCTCCATTAAAGCTATCAAGTAATGGACAAGCAGAACGTTATGCACATGCATTAAAACAATCGTTATGGGCAATGAAAAATTATGAAGGTAGTATAACTAGGAAATTAAGCATATACCTGATGCAGTATAGGCAAGCGCCAAATGCTACCACTATGCATAGTCCAGCCATGCTATTTTTCAAGAGAGATATACGAACCAGAATCGACCTACTGATGCCCGATTTGAAGGGTTGAATTCAAGAAAAGGAAAGGAAAGGTAAAATTGTTTTTCAATGTTGGTGGTTCTGTGGCTGTTAGAGACTATAGAACAGCGAATTCTCGATGGAAAATTGGGCAAATAGTAAATAAAGACGATGCTCTAATGTACACCATTGATGTTAATGGAACGTTAGTGAGAAGACACATAGATCAAATGCGAGAATTAGAACAAAAAATCAGAAAGAAAGGTGTCTGAGGTCAAAGACATAGAAAGTCCAACTTCATCTACTGTGAACGGGGAATCTGAGAGTTCAAATTTGTCAACCTTCGTTCCACATGACCAGATTCCTCCAAGTCCAAATCTGCAAAATGTGTTATCGGGCAATGCACCCAGGGTCTCATCAGCCTTACAAGGAAATAGTGTGTCATCTCCTACGAGCAGTACTGCTCCAGCACCCGATAGTTCACGGACTGTGATGAGCTGTTCCAACAGAATCCATCAACGGAGGGAGGAGATGTGGTGTATTAACAGTAACCACGAGAGAGTTTGTAGAGGAAAAACACTTGAGAACAAATACAATTTGAAAACTTATGTGTTGTCTTGTTTAACTTGTGCTTGTGTCCAATGATGTTTGTCCAACTGTATATGAATAAAGCTGTTTTAATATGTTTCTGTTTAAAGTAAAGTTCTATTCAATTTTTAAAATAAAGACCTTACAAAAGGGATATTGTAAAATAAATACATTTACAGTGGGGTTAGACTGAAGGACTGCATGTTTACGAAATTTTAGGCTAAATACCCCCCCCCCCCCCAAATGTCGTCTCATTTTAAGGCTCTCTTCTTATGAGTGAGAAGAGACACTATTGTTTCAATTAACGTAAGATCCTAAAATACAAGATGTTTTTTTTCTACGTTTTTGCAGGAGAAAGAAGAAATAATAATTTTTTTTAAAAAAAATCCGAATCGTGTAAAAACAAAATCCCAAAATACGTTTCTATTACAACCCGTAATTGAGCTTAAATACAAACGAAGTTCGGTAAGTGCCACGTGTAAAAACATATTTTTTTTTTTTTTTTGTAACATACCTTCTTGTTACAAATGTACACTTTGTCTCCAGAAATAAGATCCTGCAAATTTACAGAGCTCGCCGATGCTTAGTGCAGCCGCTGCTATAATTGCCAAGACTGATGTGAAGCACCATTAATTGCCAAATTAAAATTATTTGAGTGTTATGTACTTGCTTATTTGGAGAAGGGATAAATCAGCTGCATATTTAATTATTTTTTTTTTTAATTAGACAGTTTCAAACCTTGAACGGTAGACATTGCCTGGTGGAAAAACTGTTTTATCATTAGTCTATTACTGCATTCTAGATTTTTATTACTACTGAATAAGGTGTGCCAAAATAGTTTTCGCTTTTGCTTGAAAATTTTTGATCCGGCTCAGCGCAGCGTTTAGGAAGAAAACGAAGCAAATAGTAACACGAGATTAAGTATTTAAATATTTTGGTAGTCCAAGGAACGCAAGCAATCTTATCAATATTGAAATTAAAACTGACTGCTACAACCTAGTTAAAAAAAAAAAAAAAACAAGAAATACCAAGCATACTTGGGACCACCTGGAACTAAAGTACAAGGCCGGCTCTAGCACGAATGGCGCCCTGAGGCAAAAAAATTTCCGCCCCTACTATATATTATGAAGGAATAAAGATTAAAAATGATCGATACAAATTTTAATTATACATATTTTAAACTTTAATAATAGATATTACATTATATTGCACTTTCAAAAACCTGAAGGAAAACAATCGCTGATCAGAGTGGACTGAATAAGGAAAAATAGGAAGCAGAAAAAGAGAAAAAGCAATAGATTGCGTTTTTGCTCGTTATAAAATAGAGAAGATACTTTCTGAAACTGCAAACACTTATAAAGCGCCCCCCCCCCCCCCGAATATATTGAAGCCGCCTGTCGCTGTGCAGAATAAAAGGATAATGTGCAAAATAAGAAATAACCCAGAAAAAAAATTTATCCTTTCAACAAAAGATAGAAAGAAACGGAAATGTTTCAAGACGTTCCTGATGTGTTGATGTGTTTGATTTTATCAAAATTAAACGTGTAATAGTATATATTAATGCAAAAATGAAATTAGATGAAGTTTTGAAGCATCATTTGTAAAACTAAATATTTTACATATTATTTGATTTTTTTTGAGATAAAAACTATTGTTTGTTACTTTAAAAGATGCAATTTATGACCCATGCGCCCCTAAGAACGACGCGCCCTGAGGCGGTCGCCTCACCGCCTCAGCCTAGCGCCGGCCCTGCTAAAGTACAAAATAAATAAACAGTTCAATACAAAATAACTAACAGTTGACACGACATTATTTGCACTTGGCAACTTTGTATTAGTCTTTATCGTTGCAGAATGATATTTGTGTTTTTGTAAAAGTATTTTGGAAGCCGTAATTAATATCGTTATAAACAAAAATTAATATGATGCCCTTTTTTATTCATATAAAAGTAATAAAATTAATTGATTATACATATGTATATAGTTTTAAAATGCAAATTGTGTCACGACCCCATAAGAAATGCTTCGCGACCTATAGGTTGGGAACCCCTGCCCTAGTATGATTTCAATTTTGCCGGTTGTTGTTTATCACCATTGGCTGATATTCATATTTTAATATTCATTCTAGCAATGAATTCCATTGGGAAATAAAAGAAACACAGTTTAATGATTAAATGAGAACTACCTAATAAAGAACCATGTATTCTTCATTTCATGTGTTAAAACGTTTTCCATGTTCATTCTATTAAATTAAAAGATTTGAAACTTTTATTTTGAAAGGAAAATTTTGTGAAGTAGTTAATTTTCACACATTTCTAAAATTTTATTTCTGTTAAGAAGTTTCATAGCTTTTTCTTGTAATTAAATAATTCCATCTTTTGTGTTTATTATTTAAATGAAATATTTTATAATACATTTAATCCATTTTTCTAAAAAAGAAAAAAACGTTAAGGCAGTGAAAAATGTATTCTCACCATACTATCAATCTTATTCAAAGACTTAAGTTAATAAAAATTAACATCAAACGTTCAAACCAAAACTTCCGTCTATGTTAGTCTTATTCATGCAGCAACAGCTTTTGCTATTGGTGGTTCCCAAAAATTCATAAAATAAAAGGTAAAATTGTTGCGAAGAAGAAGAAAGACATTTACTACTGAATGATATGCCTCCATAACAGCATCAACTATCTATATCGCATTTTTGTTACATGTTAGTTTCTTTTGTGAAAGTGGAATTTTTTAACCCATTAATGACCACCTTTTTATTCACTTAAATCCGTAATGAAGTATTGTTTTTAATAGTGATAAAATGAATGACATCATGAAAAGGAAAGAGAAAAGTGCCTTTCTTAAATATATTTCATAGAAACTAAGCATCTATAAAATCGGACGGAAGCAGGAGAGGGGCTTTCTTAAAAATACATAACTTTCGGAAAAATCAAATGTCTTAACTCAAACGTAAAAGTTAAATTATTCAGATATAGCATAAATTAATAATCATGATTTCCCTTTTCTTCTAGAATATTACATAAAATTAAAGCAACAACTACTTCCTAGGTCATAATTGCTCAGTGTTACGAATGTCCTATCACTTGACATTTCAAACTTAACCATTAGAAATAGTTTACCACCCAAAATAATTATCTCAACCATAATTATAGAAATTGCAGACATTTAGAAACCGTCTCATTTTTGAGACGCTAGGCACAAAGGGTTTAAAAGTTAATTTATATTACATACGATTAAGTTCATTTGGTAGTTTTCGCAGGGAGATTTAAATAAAAACGAATTTAAGAATCAACTATTAGAAAATGCATTTAGTAGCTATTACCTAACTTTCATAATTTATATAATATTATTTATATTTTTTTTTATTCAGCACTTATCTGAGGAAGAATAAAAATTTAGATTACGTAATTTTATGTGAGTATTATTATTTTAAAATGCATGCTTAATGTCACGAGATTCTTACTTTACCGTCCTGCTGGCACTAGATCGGAACCTCTGACATTTTTTTTACTCCTATTTTTTCTTTAAAGTGATTATACTGTTTAGAATAGTTAAATGTTTGTTTCCTCAAAACTGCTCACTGTTTATCAAGACGAACTTAAGTTTACTTTGTAAACAAATTCAATAAAAAAGAGTAAAGCTTTAACATTTGAAACAAGTTCATCTGTGTGATATTTAGTACTTATAGAGTCAGTAGGGGCAATTGTAAACATTGACGCAGATGTGAACGTGCTTCATAAATACACTTGTGGTGGTTTTGAAAACTTAACTGCTCGTGAGTGATGAATTGGCAACATAGGGAAAACATTGAAAAGGTTTAGTATGTTTCCAAACAACCTAGGATGCGTCACCACTCTTTGAAAATGACACAGTGAAAAAAGTTGTTTAACAAAAATGTAGTGATCTTATATTTTCCTCTCCAGCACATCTACAAACGTGAAGTAAACGGTGTCAACCATTTTTATTTATCATATGAAATGTTGGTAAAAACATTTAGTTATGAATTTCATCCTCCCTCTCATTTTTCATGTGCAAATTAGGCTTTCATAGTTACCCCATATATTTTGTACGCTGGGGTAATTGTAAACACTTAAGTTTATCGCGTATTTCCAATCTTTTGGGAACACAATAAATATTATATTTTGGTGAAAATTATTCTTTTGTGCCTGTTTCAGATAAATGTTGTTATTGTTGCTAATGCCACTTGGAAATCCAAGCTCCCCTCACAAGACGATCAGGAGTTAAGGCAAACAAGGGGGCGCCTTCCGTATATTAAAGAGCTCCGGTAGGGTAGAAGTATGACTTGGCCCAGAGGGGTCTCCTAATTTCGAACCAGTTCCCAGAAGAGAGACCGTCACCTAGGATGTCACCCCAGAGGTATTATTTCAAACTTGGAGGACATTTGGAGCCACGACGGTTTTTACTTGTACCAGCTTCCATTAGCGTACACGATCTCAGAGCAATCAACAGCGAGAGGGAGTCACCATCAAAAGCATTGACCACGGCCAGTGCTGCTTCGCCTTTGGTGTTCTGTGGGAACCGAAATTAACCGACTGATTCACTGCGGGACACATTTTACATAAATTTACCGCATTACTTGATTTTTTGTAAGATATTTCTCCTTAAATAATTTCACCGGACTCAAAAATAACTCAGCTGACCACATGCGGCCCGTGGGCCGTATATTGAGAGATATTGCTCCAAAACTTCTTAAGCTTCCAAGCAGTCTGTATATGCCCCGTTTTCTATTCACAACAACCTTATGGGAAAATAAATTCCTGTTTACATTTACCCGTGAGACTCTGGGGTAAATGTAAACACGAGTTCATTCACTAACAAAGAGTCATAAAGTCAAAATTTTTGTACACATTTATTCACAAGGAGTATAATATTGCCTACAATGTTCACAATTTGAACTCTCATTTCAATCAAGGGGTAGGGAATTATCAAACGTTGAAACATTGAAAAAGCGTTTAAAATTACCCCAACTGACCCTATGAAACATATTCAAATATTTGAAACACCGTTTTGAATTTCTTAATATTTGAATGTTATTTTAAGGCTACATTTTGCACTTCAAAAGGTTCATGAGGATCAAAACAAAATGCATATGGAATTTATTTTGTGCTATGCGCATTTTTATAAGTTTTATGTGAACTTTTGTTTTCCAGAGAATATTGATTAGGAAATCCTTTTCTCTCATTCATGGCCAAAGAAACTGCCTCTCAACACTGAATTTAACATTCCAGAAAAGAAATAAGTTCTGCCACATCTGTGTATTATGTTTAAAATTTTGTTTCTTTCTAAAATCTCATGCGAAATCTTAATACAAGTACATATACCAAAACCTTGTCAATTTATCAACCACCATGAAGATCAAAAGCCTTCCCAAAACTATTTATCCCCTATTGCAGATAAGAGTTACTTCCGTTAAACTTCTAAACGAATATAACCATATTGAAGTAGTAATTTTTCTTAATTTCAAAATTAGTGCCGGATTTGAAAAGCTTAACACAATGACCTCTTGTTATGACTTCTGTGCAAAAATGTATGCATCGCCCCTTCATGTCTTCCACTTTAATAAATTTAAACAACTGAATCACATCCCTTCTAAGTATCTTTTGCTTGAGATTATAAATGTTAAGAAATTCCCTCACGCTCCGTATGATTTGGAATTTACTTGCATCGAAACTAAATTTCTAATTAAGATATCTATTTCATAATAGACACCGCAATACAAAAATATTTTAAGGGTAATTAATCGGCTGTAGACTTTTGCTTGTGAAAGCATTAGGGACACCGTCTTTGCGGTCAAAGCCCGATCTTTTAATATTTAACTCAAATATCGTAATTACTATCGTTCAAACCTCGGGTTCCCAAACTTTTTAAAAATGTATTAGGACTAAACTAACGCAGAATATATATATATGACAAAACAACTGCATTAACTAGAAACAAATAGCATATAACTCATATACACTGCTGGCCACCGTAAATGCAACACCCTGAAGGAAGCGTGCAAATAATATGAAATTTACAACATGCATTAGCGGAGGTGAGATATGCAAATGATTAGAATTTCAGCACAGACGCACATCACGCGCGCCTGTGGCGCCACTTCAAAGCGCTTTTTAAGGCTTGGAGATTTCGATGATTTCAAGTACGGAAATTGTGTTTTTCTTGTGGTTTTTTCCAAAAAACGATCAATTATGCCTCGTAGAAAACAGCGATCATCTTTCGATCAAGTATCCGAGTTCGACAGAGGAAGGATAGTGGCCTACCGAGATTGTGGATTATCTTTCAGGGAAATTGGTAGTTGTGTTGAACGAAACCAAAGAATTGTAATGTGGATATGTGATCGTTGGATGCAGGAGGGTACGACGGACCGACGTGATCGATCGCATCCACCTCAGTGCACCACTTCACCTGATGACAGGCATATTGTGCGCATGGCAGTGACGGATCGCTCAGTCACATCACGAACCATAGCACAGCAGATTCAGTCTGTAACGCATCATCCAGTGTCTGCGGGTACCATTCGACACCGTTTGCAGCAGAGTGGTCTGTCCGCAAGACGTCCATTGCTTCGTCTACCCTTGACGCAGAACCACAGACGTCTCCGCCGCCAATGGTGCAATGAAAGAAGGATGTGGACGGCAGAATGGAATGAAATTGTCTTTACTGACGAGTCACTCATCTGTCTGCAACACCACGATGGTCGGATTCGAGTCTGGAGACGGGTGGAGACCGTGGAGAGAGGATGCTGAACAGCTGAGTTATGCACCACCACATTGGTCCTGCACCGGGTATTATGGTAGGGGGCGGTATTGGATATCACTCTCGCACTCCTCTAGTACGCATTGCTCCAAACAGCGACCACTACATCTCCGAGGTGTTGGAGCCAGTTGTCCTTCCTTACCTTCAGGGCTTGCCCATAGCCATATTTCAACAGGATAATGCACGACCACACGCGGCACGCATTGTCCAAGGCTTCTTCGTCAACCGCCAGGTTGAATTGCTTCTCTGGCCGGCTCGCTCTCCGGATCTTTCGCCGATAAAAAACATGTCGTCCATGGTTGCTCAACAATTGACCCATAGTACATCCCCAGCTGCCACACCAGATCAACTTTGGCAATTTGTGGAAGCTGCTTGGTTTGCTGTACCCCAAGAACACATCCAAAGTCTCTTTGAATCAATGCCGAGGCTTGTGGCAGCGGTGATCTCTAACAATGGCGGATACTCTGGCTACTGATTTTGGCAGGAATCACACTTCACAAAAGTCTATAAATTTAATCATTTGATACTTGAGCAACATGTTACCTACAAAATAAATTTTGTTGCGATATCTCTTGTCTTTCTTGGTGTTGCAATTTGGGTGACCAGCAGTGTAAAATTATTATTTTAATCAATCTTCATATTTAAGATTCAGTGGCTAAAAATTGTGACACTGAAAAAAAAGTTTTCGCGAATGTGAAAAGGATAAAAGGAGGAGGGGAAATAGGCTTATTAAATTTCATAATTTTGTAGCATTATTTACATGAAATTTAATGTAAAAATTTTGTCAAATGCAGCAATAAAAGCCTAGATACTGCTTCGCATAATTAATTAAAGAAAGAAAATATTTTGAATCATTTTCAGAAATTTTAAGCGAATTTTTTTCATATATAATATCATTTGGTGAATTTGATCTAATAACCAGTCGGATCAAATTCACCTAATCAGATGGTCTGGATATCAGGTGTTCGCCATTGGTTACTTGTAATATATCTTTACACAAGTTTCCTAAAGCATTATGTTTTCTTTGGGTACTTTATTTCGTTTTCAACAACTATTATACTTTAGATTTCTACACATGTAATTGACTCTGATGCAACTAATACAATATAATCTACTTGCTAAAATGGCTGCTTGCGATTCACCGCATAAAAAGCCCTACTTTCCTCCAAGCCATTAGACGTCTGTGACAAAGTGAAAAGAATTCAACTACGACCACTGAGCTAAATGAGACATGTCTTTCTTTAGCTCAGTGACTACGACAGCGAAGATCATCCGTTCATAACCCGTCCCGCTGCTTCATTCTTCTCAATCATTCACTCACTATAAGTGGCTTCATTCTTCTCAATCATTCACTCACTATAAGTGGCGACCCGAACGACACACAGATGGCGCCACTAATTTCACACTCATCCGCCTGAATGATAGTTTGCATAAAATGTGCAATTTAGGGAAATAAATTTATGCACAATTCAGTTTGCATTTTTTGTACTCATCCAGAGGTGGCAAATATAAAATACGTTGTGTAGGGCTAAATATGTCCTCTTTTTTTTTGCTGAACTCTCGATCTGCAATAGTAACTCACATAATTTAAAGAGTTACGTCAGCAAACAAATTTTTAATTTCTATTTTGACAGCATTATTAAATGGAGATTGCGGCGTGAGGTGAAACTAAAATAACAACTTCGATTCATCCTGACACAGTGCGTTATACATGAAATGATTTTAAACGAAGACAAAACCACGAACTATAATTGGAAGAAAAATACTTTTATATCATCAACAATTTTGCGGTCGTTCATCAACGTTAGATCAAAGCGGGAAAATTCTGTAATTGATCCTTAGAATCTAATGAATGCGCACGATTTAGCAGTAGCCTTCCCAGCCTTTATAAATAATAGCAATTCTCAAATGCATCATTCGAAGTAATTAAGATTCATATGGCACTCCCTTTTCTACTTGAAAAATGTTCGAAAAGGTGCTAACTCGCCTACTGAGCAATACCCACATGTTACGATTTTATATTCAAAGGCGTTCCAATTCGGCATTCATCATGTTCAATGTCCAGAGGAGGTGTCTTTGGCCGATTACTTTCGATTACGAGGCATGCTGGAGAATATTTTTCGATAGCAACACACTGAAGAAATCAGTGGTTTTTTCAATATTCGTTTAAAGGTATTTTCACTAAGCTTGAAAAACGTTACTGAATGTTTAGCTAACACGTGGCTTGCATTCAGAAGCCATGTTAGCGTCTGGGACTCGAGCCACGAATATGAGCAACTGTTTGCTACTAGTATATGCTTGCTAATAACTGTTTAAAATGGTATCACTACAAAAATAAATTCGTTGTTGGAGCACGTGACGTGGGTGCACTTATCGTAAACCTTGGTGCGTTGAGTTCATAAGTTTGTCGACCTTACATTTACTACCATCTTATTTATTTATGTTTATTTATTTAGTAAATTGTATAAATATCTATCATAGAAAAAGTTTGGAATTAATTGAATTTTACAAAATAAATCCACAACTATGGTGAACTTATCAGATGTTTCATTATAGCATAATAAAAAGATAACGAGGGTGTAAAATCGTAATGAATATGCAAACTTCTGCTTTCTTCATGCACATCCATTAGACAGAATCAGTCTTTAAATGCAAGACTAGCACCTTGGAAACCATACTAAAATTTCCAGAGGTATCAGTGGCGGGTTGGCTACACGACCCCCTAGTTCCTATAGTACGACTAAACGGAACTTCATCTTTTGTTTATACAAAATTTTATATATTGAACATTTTCTTTTCAAAAAAATTATATTAGACTGTAATATTTAAATGGTGAATTATTATGTAAACAATAACATGGTTTTGAAAAAGATATTAGAGCCTCTCAGTTAGAGCATGCAATCCTGATCCCGTGGGATTTCAATGCTGCTTAGCGGGAAGCTTTTTGTTCATCACGCAACCAACTCTCTTTGCAAAGCTTTCCGCCAAAGAGCACTGAAAAGAATTTCAAGGATCTACCCAAACTTGTAAAGAGTTGGCGGTGGGGGAGGTTCTAGTTGACGTCGGTGTGATGAAGGGGGGAAAACAAGGAGAATGCTAGTTTGTCAGGCCAAATAGGTATCAATAGTCATTGAGGACGAGGAGTTTTTTTTGGACAGGGAGTGGAAGATACTTGGCGGGTAATTTGGATATCATAACTTTTTATGGCCGAGGTGTTTTGGTGTTTAGCAGGTGTTAAATCAATTCTCTTTTGAGGACAAGAGTTGAGGGTTTTCTCGGCGGGCAAATTTTTACAACAGGGCTGTTTTTTGAATTCATTTTTACACGCGTTTTTTTGCATAAATCTTTTTTTATTGCACTAAGTTTGTTTCTGTATTTACCTCAATATGAATCTCTTAAATTGCTCACAAATCTTTTTCGGGTACGAATTTTACAAAACTCACTATATTTTTGCTCTTCTACACTATACAAAAATTCCGTATAAATACTGAAGGGAAACTGAATATTTCTTTAAATTTACGAAGAACTTGTTTTAAATCAAATAATCAAGTTTCTTGATAACAGTTTGTCAATGAAATTCTTGTTTTACACACTCTGTAATACTACAGAGAAAGATTTGCTAAGTTACGTGAAACTGAACATTTGAGATTTGTAACTACCAGTTTGAAAGTCGTAAACAAATGCATAAATAAACGCTTGAGATATGTGGCTACCAGTTTAAAAATTATCTAAAAGGCTTTACATATTGTTAGCCTAAAATTGAACCTGAATTCTGGCGAGCAACCTGTTAGGGTGATTTCCCACCAAAGGCGACAAAGACAAAAAAAAATGTCTTTTCCTCATCTGCGCAACCGCAGAGCATTTTTTGAAGGCGAAAATCTTCACTGCGTTTGCGCGGAAGCGGAAAAGACATGTTTTTTGTCTTTGTCGCCTTCGGTGTGCAAGCACCCTTAGTCTTCGGCGGCCAGCCTTCCCGGCTACGGGGGCATCATTGGTACAGCGGCGTGTGCTCAGCTGAACTTGCTTTCGACTTTGTGTACCAGCAATAGGGTGGGTCAAGAAACATGCTTTACTCAGCGCTTTCGAATGCTTCTTACTTGGGTTTCTTCTTTTTTACACTAAAGCTTTGTTTCTTTGATTAATACTTCAACAAAAGAAGAACATAATTATTTTCCTCTTTGAAATTTATCGATGAGAAATTTTATGTTTTGAAAGGAAATATTTTTGCTCTTAAATTCAGGCTTGAATTTGACCGCTATTCAAATCTACAACCCTACAACTACCGTGTGCATCAAAGAGCTTTTTTCTCCCCAGTACTCAACCCCAGCAGTATTGAATATGTTGTCATCTTTGTCATTCCTTTAATAGTTTGATCCCTCTCGTTCTAATCCATGCGACGAATGATTCAAGGATGCAACTAAATAGACTCCAAAATATTTTCAAAAACAATGCATTGCTTAAACTTAACTAAAAACGACAACAGTAATTCTCTAATTATCGACAAGCAAAGTTCTTACCCGATCAAATTGTATGAACGTCGGAAAAGAGAAATTAAATAAAAATTTCATTGATTAAGGGCATGGTAAGTTGACGGATTGCAAATTGTAGTTGTCATTGGCCGGATTAGGTCAAACTAAGCGTGAGAAACAT
This sequence comes from Octonoba sinensis, assembly GCA_038502835.1. NCBI lineage: Eukaryota > Metazoa > Arthropoda > Arachnida > Araneae > Uloboridae > Octonoba > Octonoba sinensis. Next base: position 149,497,037 of record CM076598.1, read on the forward strand.
TAGAAAGCTCAATGAAGAGTAAATAGTCCCACGCTTTGTGGCAACTCATAGTAATCCTAAGGCTTCACGCTAAAATGTAAAGAGTACATTAACTTTGCTTAACTGGACGCCTACAGCGAAAACTTGAGTTACAGTTTTCAAAAGTTTATCATGCGCACAAATCTATAATTAATATATATATATATATATATATATATATATATATCCTTTAAAAAAAATACTTTTTGAACGATACATCAAATGTAAATTAAGTTCACACAATTAAAATCATAAAATGATTCCTCTTTTCTCGCATCAAAATTCATTAAACTTGATAGAGAGCAAATGTAGTTTAGAAGTTTAACTATTTAAACCCAAATTATATTTTACTATTGCGTATTGAGCATGAAATAATCGAATAACTATTTTCAAAAAAAAAAAACCATCCCTACTTTTCAAAATTGCATTCCGCAAAATGGCCATCCACTTCATTGCGAGTTGTGTTTAACTTCTGATGTCTGCATTGAGTATTAAAAAAAGTGCACTTCACTAAAGAAATATTCATCAAAAACGAACTCGTTCCTCATTATATTCCCTCTAACTGGTATTATTAGTGATGTATGCCATTATTTTCATTGTCATTACGTCCGCTATTAAAGTAAACGTTCCCTGCGAGTAACCCTGAATAAAATCTTTTAGTAAACAAGGATTTCCCCATTTTTGTCTGTTATATCTTCATTTTCATTTTCTCCGAAAAGCCCTGCAATTCATAGGAATTAACTGAAGCAGAACACAACTTCACTTCCAGCTAGTTAGCAAAGAAAGTTTTCTCCACCCTCTATCATACATCACTCTCGTACTCATATATTAGTTCATTTCATTCATGTTTATTGTCATAAAAAAAGCAATTTCTCAAACAACTGCGCCTAGACTACACAATTGAGAATATTTTCAGAAGCCGAGACCCACGTCTCTTCTAAATTCCTACTTTGCTCAAGTGCACAGTAGTTTAATGTTTGCTCTTTTCGCAAACAAAGGCTTATTATAATTTTGCAAAGACCTCTTGAAGTGTGTTTACTATTTAGCAAAAATTATCAGTATCATTCGAACCAGAAAGGAAAACCTGAAATAAATAAGAAAAAACGGATGAAAGTTGCATATAGAAGGATTAATGCAATATCCGTATTAATGTGTAATAACATTTGGCACATCAAGCTATAGCTTGACAATGATCTCATTGCGCGATTTAGGTAAGAAATAAGAAACACTGAAATACGTATGTGTCATTTTCATTTTCACTAACAATGGTCTCTTTTTCCTAACCAATATATTTAATTATTCAAATCAATGATCACATGCAATATTTTTTTTAGAAAATTACTGCCAATTGACATAAAACTTGCAGGCAAGAATATAGTTAATGTTTTATGACTTAAAATGATTTTAAAACTCATGAAGTAATTTTTCAAACCTTTTCCTACGAATCAATAATTGAGGAGTAAACAAAGGACAACAATAAAAAAATTACGGAACAGAAAAGCTTAACAATAATTTTTATAAAAGAAGACTATAGAATTTGAGGAAATATTGAGGACTAAGTGCAGGGACAAATAAATACAAAGCAATATTTTTTAACTCACGCATGAAAAACCATTTCATTTCTAAAATTCAGTTATTCATATATTTGAAATATATATTATAACAGTTTGTTAAAAATCAAAAGCTTCAATCTCTTGGAAGATGTTTAGGGCACCGTAATTACACTTATTAATAAAGTAATGCACTGAATTTAAAGATGAAATTATGTTCACCGCCACAAGAAAAATAATCCAGTAATTAAACAGTATATGATACTGGAGAAAAATGGACGTCTTTTGCTCCCAAGACGTTATTGTTGTTTTACAACCATCAGCGTCATTTATTCATTTATTTATTTATTTATTATTGACGTTTCCTTTATATGAGATAATAAATTAACAAAACTGAGGACATGCAAAATGAGTTATAAAGCAAAATGCACAAAATATTTCCCGAATATTGACTATAATTATTATCGCACAAAGTGTCTTATTGTCCTACAATATAAACGTTTATTTCTCTTGAATTTTCATGTTCATGTAAATTTGTTTTGTAGTTTCAAAATGTCTATTCTTAGCATGAGACATGACAGTAAAGATATTTCCCCCTACGGCATAGTATTAAACACAAAAGTAAAAAAATGAGAAAATAACTCATGTTAGAAAATCGGATGCAAATTGAAACAAAGGAAGGTTAGGGAAATACTCTTGCAGATGACTAGCAACATTTTGCACATCATGCAGTGTGAATCCGAAAATTATCTTCTTAGCGTTATAAATAGAATTCAGATTAAAAAAGAAAAAAAAGTAATACTGAAATATAAGAAAAACGGGCAAAAGCTGAGTTAAAGGAAGATTAAATTGATTTATGATTAAGCAGTCCCACCATTCAAAAAGTATTTTTCTAGAGAGCTAAATTACGAGAAGAAAAGAGAAGGAGGAGGCCAGCAAATATTACGCTTCAGTACATGAATGACAATAGCAATAAAACTAGCGAGAAAATATTTCAAGAACTGAATTCAATTTATACCAAAAACCTGAACTGTATGTCTACTTAAATTGACATGTTCTCAAATTAAGCTAATCTCAGTGTGTTCTGTTATTTGTAAGACATGTGATGTTAGATGCATACAGTTTTGCGTTATATACAGTTTCTTTAGTTCATATTGCTCATATGACACTAGAGAAGTATTCTTTGAATAATAATCTGTTATAAAACAAATTCGTTATCTTATCACCTACAATTGTGTGTGTCTGATAATCGATACTCTAAATTAACGTGTCGTTTTTTTTAGTTTTGTATTTAATGACATCAATATCTGCGTTATTACTAAATTATTAAAAATACTAATTTGAGATCACTAAACCTTAAACGCGATACATAATTATTAATTTCATAAACCTCATTAAATTCATAAAAACCTCAAGTGAGTGGGTCTAGTCATCAACATAAAAGGGAAGGCACATTTGTCATAATTGTACTTATTCGCTAGCTGTTAACTCAATACGTTCTGTAAATTGTTATTTATTCCATTAACATTTTCGTTTTCTTTTTTCTATGAGTGTGTGTGTGCCCAAGTTGGAAGGCCAAATTTGAATAGGGGGGTCAATTCCATGCTTGTTAATTTTGAGATGAAAAGCCTTAAAGTCTAATGATTGCTGATGAACACTATGTGGTTAGAGAAACTTCAGATACTACCTCTGTTGACAGTAGAAATACATGTAACCTGAAGTTGTACATATTTAAAAATATCGTAGAAATAAATTGAATGATGAGATGAAAGTGTTATTGTAATATGAAAGTGTTCTAGGCTAACTCGATTTTTTTCAAGTGGATTTAAATAATCCCACTTCAAATATAGTTCCGTTTTTCAACCAGAAAGGTAAACATATGAAACTTTTTTAAATATATTTTATTTTTATTAAAAAAGGGCGACCTTTTGCTAAAATTACCACTAACCATATTCCACAAGGGACCAATTTCGTTCCAGACAAATATGTCAGAGAAAGGTCAACTTCGAGCACACCAGAGTCATTTTAATTTCAGCCGTCTTTCGAAAGCAAAGGTGAAGATTGATACAATAATGCAAATCTCGGTGTCGGTCGTACGGCTTCTAATGAAAGCTTGTCTCTCACACCTTCAGAAGGCTATCATTTGCTCCTCTCCCCCGGCTAATCAATGCTCCTGTTTCAGCCACTCCCTTCTCACACATCCCCCGAACGCGGAATTCCGAATGGGAACAAAACCAGCAAACGCAGTCGTCGTACATTTCCGATTGACGGTCAAACAAATCGATGTGTTTCCGATGAGAAGGGAACGTCTGCAAAATATAACTGGCTTGCGAAGATCAAGTTTCACTACTTAAACCACTATAGTTTTATATTTACCCTTGTAATCCCAAGCCATTTTAAAATTATCTTAAGCTATATGATGTTTACTCGATATCAAGTTTTAAAAAAATAATGATTCTCATTTTATGTAATTGTAGTATATCTTTCCATGTAATTGTAAAAAATATCAAATTGTTCTCTAAATTTTATGCTGCATTAATTATTATTGTATTGACGGTTTTTTTTAATTATCACAAATAATTCAAACTGAAATCATTGTAATAAATGATAACTTTGAATCATGATTTTAACTTTGATTAAATTATTTGTTTAAAACCAAAAATGTTTACCAATAGTTAATTATTTATAGCTAAAAATTATTTTACAATCCTATACTTCAATCCTAAACCATTAACTGTAATTGACAGTAATTCAAAAACGAATACACAATCATTTTAAACAAGAGCACGAAATTTTGAAAAAATACGTTGAATAGTGGTATTGTTAAATTGCAGTTTCAGGTATATTTTCTATAAGAATATCATCAACGAACTTAAATATTAATAATAGATTTAAATGAAAATTACATTCACATATCAATATAAAAAATAAATAAGTTGTTATTGCAAATGCTACTTGGAAATCCATGCTCCCCTCGCAGAGCGACCAGGAATTAAAGCAGTAGGGGAGCGTCTTCTGTTTTTTTAATGACCACCGCCAGAGTGGAAGTACGACTGGGGCTCAAGCACAGAATATGCCTTCGGGTGACACCAGATGACGCCACCACAAATACGCCACCATCCTTTTTTGACCTAAGAGTGAAAGGAAGGGACATTCTCCACCCTCCGGTACCTCAGAGTCCACGGATTTTACATACACGTATCCCCAAAAGTGTATATCGTGGGTCTTCAGCGAGTCGGGTATCGAACACCCATTCCTCCGCCTGGAAAGACGACATCCTAATTACTAGGCCACAATAAATAAGTATCCGAAAACACTGCAAAATACGGAGCAAATTTTTTAAAAAAATCTTCTCAGAAATATTTTCTACATTAAAATTTATTTTGGTCAGACTCCCACCAAATGTGCTATGAGTAGAACGTATACAATAGACGTTCGTTTCAAAGAGGTTCGACTACACTTTAAATGGTAAAATGCACACTTCGTAAATAATAAGATAAATTTCTATTTAAAAGCTAGTAAATAAGTACTGCACAGTCTAGACATCACTAAGAAGAAATTACAGCAATGCAATTTTTTTTTCAGCCCGCAAAACGCCATTTTCCACCCCCCGCTCAGTGGTTGGAATCGGCAAATACAAAATGATGTTTAAATGAGCAATGGATTTGTCCTCCTGTTCACCTTAATCCAATTACGCAATAAATCTAAGTGTCGCTCCCATTTTCGAACCATCGCTCAAAATAATCTCACACAGTGCAAACTGTAATCAGGAGAGAAGCCCCGGGGGATGCTATCATTTTGGCGGTCTGACTTCGCTGGCAATAACATTATGGCTTCGTTTTAACTTTAAAACAGCTTTCTGTTGTTTGTTTTTTTAATTTATTTAAAATTAGAATGTTTTATTAAATTCGTTTCCGAATAATTTATGAAGCTAGTGATTTTTTGACATTTGTGTACGAACATCAAAACATATTTTTTTTTCTTTCTTATTTTTCTGAGAGGGTTTAGAATTCAAGGAGTTGAACAGTTTATATTGTTATCATTAGCAACCCTTATGCCATACATGTCCAATATTCCTGCCATACATAAATAAGCTTTGTTCCGTTTCCCCCTACCTTTTAGTCTGCAGGCTTGGGCTGAAAGGTTATCATGTGTTGCCCCGTGACAAATGGTCAAAGAAGCTGTAGGACTACCAAGTGTTGCCGCATGGTGAGAAAGAAATGTTTCTGGTTCTTCCCGTGATGAGATGTCCCAATCTACTGACTTTTCTCCACCAGACTCCTACCTGTTAGCCGAGGCCTTATTAAGCCAGGAACACACTAGGCTTTTTTTTTCCGATGGATTTCGTCGCCGCCGACTGTCCGTCGCCGCCGTATGAGTAGTGGCGTATAGGATGGTACTGCGAGATACACATTGAGCGGGAAAAGGGACGATCGGATTATTTAACGCCGACGGCAGCAATGCAGCCGCCCATTGCCACTACTAATCGACGGATTTTTTACCGTCTCCGCGGAAATAGAGGCCTTTCGGAACGTGCGGTTATTAACTCATTGTCCACTCTGCTGCCGACCGTTGTTGTGTACGCGTTGAGAATGGTGTAGGTGATTTTACCATGGCCGAAGCGGAAAATAATTGAAGAACTTTTCTTCATCATTTCTTAAATCAGGAAACAAAGTGTAGAAGGCTGCAGCTTCCTCTCTCTTATTGATTGGATGAACCCAAATAAGTCTATTTTTTCGCTTCCTTTTCAATCGACGACGAAATAACAATAATGCAAGAAGTTGTTCTCTATTCATAATATACACAACATTATTTCTAACATGATAAAACAATTAAATAGACACTTGTTGCCCGGTGGTCAGTGATTCGACTGATGTGGCGTCGCTGTGACGATTAGACATCGACGGATACTTTACCGCCGAATGTGTAAACCCTACAGTTTGTTACAGCGGCAAGCGGTAAAAAATCAGATCGGACAAAAACGCCAAGGCCTTAGGCAAATTCCAGGCTTTAGGATTGCTTTCGCACGAGACTACGTCTTCTCTAGCATTATCTAAATGCATCGATATACTGCCTTTGACTTCCAAATTAGTTTCCCCTAAATTCCTCGTTCACCATCAACTTGACTGCGGCCGATTTCTGGGTGGTTGAATTCTACGTGAATACAAACTCAATATATTAAAAGTTTGCCTGCTACTTCAAGCTGCATGGCCGTAATTTCAAACATTTCGTCGCAACCTAGTTTGGTTCCTTTTCCATGTTGGTCTCTTTCGATCCCTTCTCGAAAAATATTCCATCTTGTAAAAATCTCGCCAGCATACATAGCTGGATAGTCTAAAACATTTACATTGTAGTACCTCTTATGAGAGAGAGCTTCCGCTTGCTCTTAAAAGATCCCTTGTATATGATATTGAAATTCATATTCCTGAAGAAACTGAAAAAGTTGTAGTTACGATATATAGGCAAAACATACGAAGAAAATAAGCACGTCATGCTGAATCCACAATGATTCAGATGAAACATTTTGAGGATTACAGAAATTTGTAGAATAACGTTTTGTTTACATAATTTGATACAATAATGATTTTTAAATTTTTGACAGTTATGATGTTTTCAATGAAATTTTACACTATGACTTTAAAAATCATAGTAATAATGACTACACGTTTTCTCTATTAATAATAAAGCAGCAAGTATGTCTATCTGCGCTTGTGTATGTGTGTGACTGTGTCCGGCGTAGGTCCAAGACCATTCGGCGGATTTTTCATGAAATTTGGCACGAAATTAGTTTGGAACATAGGGGTGTGCACCTCAAAGAGATTTTCCTGAAATTCGATTTTTTTTTTCAATTTATATCCGAAAGTTGCATAAAATGTTTCATTTCTATAAGAAAGAATTATCGCATCGTTTCGAGCTTGATACCACTGATAAGCCCATAAAAAACTGTCCCAGAAACAGTTTTGCTCTTTGTGCTAAAATTCGAATCCTCTAAATTAACTAGAAAAGAAGCTATAGGGGAGACTGGGGTAAAATGGACTACTTTTGACAGTTTTCAGCGCTTGCATTCAAAGTAATGTTTTAATAAGCCTAAAAATATCGAAGCACATAACCTATATATTAGGTTTTATAATATACTCAATCAAAATTAATTATTATGCATACTTTTTTTAATATATTTTTTTTAATAGAAAGTGAGAAAGCGGACCATTTTACCCCGAACCCTGGGGTAAAATGGACCACAGGCTAATTTTTCAAAATATAAGGTAGTACATTCTTTTACAGTACAAAACATAAAGGAAAAATATATAGGTTGATTCATTGCTTCACTTTATACATACAAAATATACATCTAACGCACATTGAAATTTGCATATGATACACCAAAAGATGTTTATGTCACTGAAAGTCTGCTGTTTTCTTGTGGCACCGTGGGGTCTGGAAGTTGGAAGACTATTTCTTCTTTCTTAGAAAATACCTGTTTATGCGTATAGTTTGGCGCAAATCTAATGGCTGATTTAGTACCAATTTCTAGTTCCATTAATTTAGAAACTTTATACTTTTTTATATAACGTAGAAGGATTGTGTGTGGAATGTTTGACTGAATGTTGCAGACTGACGAATAGATTTTTTATTGTCCTGAACACTTTTTACTGCCTTAAAAATGTGATAAACTTTAATTTTTAATTTTTTAGAGCAAATGTCAGTATATCGCAATGCTCTCTGTAAAATATTAATAAGGGTCTGTAAACGGATACTAAAACAAAAAGTTAAATTACTTTGAAGATTTTATTATTACTATTATTATTATTAATTGAAAACGTATGTTCTGAGAATCAGAGAATCACCGGGAAACAGATTTAATTGTGAGTGTGGGGTTTTTTACATAGTATAAAAGACGCAATAGATGCGACAGAAGAAAACGAAAGCATAACATTTATATCAAATTTATATTTTCTTTTATAAAAAATAAAGTAAGTTCAACAAGTTGGAAAATTCATCATTTAAACAATAATTGAATCAAATCTGGTAAAACACCGAATTATGTAGAAATAAAATGTAAATAAAAAAATAGTAATACTACTAATAATATTAATAATTATAATAATAATAATAAAGAACGAGTCTTTAAAATGATGCAAAAGCGAACCAAGTACTATAATGCAAAACACAAACAGACATTTTGAAAGGAATGTCACTATAAAAAAAAGCACCCGGAGTTGGAGTCGACACGTTGTGAGGCGACTCCGACTCCTTTACCCCAATATCAGCCGGACTCTGACTCCGCAGCCCTGAAATAAACGCACGCACACGAAACCTTTCAAAAGTTGTTTTTCTATTTTTAATAGTTTTGGTGTCGCCATCTATCGGTTAGAAAGAGACAAATTACGCATTTCAATTTGTTTTTAAAAATATTCGGAAAACTTTTGAAATCGAATTTGTTATACCCATTGATCATAGCGACAAAAGAAGAAAATAAAACGCATGCTCAGGCCCGTCATGCAAGGGGGAGAAGAGGGTTCTGTGAAATAAATCAGTGCTGTAATTTGTAAAAGTAGGACCGAGAACTCTCGGCCGGGAAAACTGGCCTGGACACGAGTATGGGTCTTTTGCGTATTGTAAGGTAAATCAGTAGCAGATTTAGGCTTAGGCCCGGGCCTAGGGCGGCAAATTTTGAGGTGCGCCAAAATTTTTAAGACGACTAAAATTAAAAATCGATTGGGTTTTCTGTAAACTGTAAGACCAAATTTTAAAGTTTATTTTATTGCGCGCGCGCTCTTACTATCTAAACATAGTACAATTTTGAGGGTAGAATTTCTTTGTTAAAATAATTAATCAGGCTAGTACCAAAATCTGAAATATCTAACAAAAAGATTTTTAAAAACTCTTTTTTAATGCTAGGGGGCGCCATGGCTTAGGGCGCCCTCAAACCTAAATCCGCTACTGACGAAAATTAAGACATATAGAGCAATGTGGGGCAAAGTGAAATGGTAAAATATTTACTCTGTTTACAGGGCTTCCTATTTAATAACATTTTACATAGCATGTAGTTGATTCCAGTCAAAAAATAGTTAACTCTAAAGCTCAAGCTATGTGATAATACAAGCCATTTTCAAAATTCGATGTTTGTGTTGAAATATTGTATATTAAGTCAAAGAAAAATTTTGCCTTTTCTGATAAAATTCCTATTATTAATATTTTAAATATTAGTTATAAGATTTTATGTTAGGCTTGTTACGATTTCAAATGTTTAGTACAATTTTTCATGTGCATAAAGGGCAAAGTGAAATACATATTTAATTTCACTTTGTCCCTACAGCAATCATCACATAACTAAATTTGTCGTTCTTTTATTCCTGCATTCAATTATAATTCATTTATTAAGTAAAGTTTTCATTCGTTCATTTAATGAATCTTTTTTTTTTTGCATTCATCAATCCCTTTATTGATTCGCTCGTTTTCTCAATCATTCATTCCTTTAGGTATTCACGTTTAATAAAAAGGATTTATTACCCTCTGTACTCGTAAATATGAATCTTTACATGTCAATTGGACTACCATAGAGCGACGTAGGAATGCAAAGGATTATTTTCCCGTAGAAACTAATACATTAGGAAAATATTTCAATTTTTCACTTTGGCCCATACATGATGATAATTTTCCACATTTACTTTAATTGGCCAAATTGGCATGCATTGCATTCCTTGATTAAGATGTTCTACATAAGTTTCAGAATTGCTCTAGAGTTTTTCAAGGAAAATTATTTAAAATTTTGTCCCAAAACATCAGAGAATCTGCATTTTGTAATGATATGTTTTATTAATAGTGTAAACACATTGAGAAATACTTGCTATTTGTAGTGTTTAAGAATATTTCCAAAATATTAAGCAGGGCCGTTATATAATCTTCATTTCTAAATAACCGAGACCGATTAGTAGCACATATTGGATCATTATAGTTGTAGTTTTGACTTGAGAGATCTTGAGATGAAAGGATATTTGTGAAAGGATATTTAATCATCTAAGTGAGTGTTAGAAATAAGAATTTATATGTATATGTTATGAGAGATGCCGGTGAGAGATTTTTTTAGGTGTAAAAATGTAAAATCTTGATATATATCTATGAAGTTATTGAAAATTCTATTAAATAGAAATAATACAAATAATACACAAAGGAATATATTATATATATATATTTTTTAATGTCAAAATTGAACACATGATTTTCTATTTCTTTGCGTCAATCACAATGAGTCGGGAAGAAAGGTTTAGCTGCATTGCAAAATGTTATTCATGAAATTTGGCCCCTCGGTATGCCAGGGATTCCCAACCTTTTCAAATGGTAGTAAGTAATAATATTTAAAATTCACAAAAGTAAATTGTCCTCGAATTGTGAAATAATGATACATTGTTTTTTCAGTGTCTGAGTACTTTGCCTTTATAGCCACAGTTGCTGAAAATCTAGTGTCATAGAGACATAAAAGATATAGAATGTGGATTTTCATAGCTTTTGCATTTACAATGAGATACTTATATCTTACTACTGTCAAAAACTCTACGAAATTTTTTAAAAAAGTAGCTTTCGACTGTCGTCATTCAATAACTCTTAATGGATAGTGAACTCATGCAAAGTTCTTAGTTTTGTTTTCCGTCTTTACCAGTGTTTGAAAATCATCTGATTTGTACATTGGTTTTTTTCTTTATTTTCGAATTTTATTTACCAGTAAGATTGTTTAAAGGAAAAAAAAAATTCAGGAAATATTTATGGCTCTGCAACAACCCAACTGGCTTCCAATTCAAGTAAAATGCATATTCATTTTTGAAAGAATGTAAAAAGAAAGATGAAATTCATTTCTTGCATTGAAAACTCTGCTGAATTGATTTCAAAAACAGATGTAAATCTTCAGACCTACCAGCTTGATTCCTAAAGATCGTGCTAAAAACTTCCAACCGAAATCCCAACTTAATAATTATACACATAGAACACTTATTATTGTAACATATATATTGGGTGTAAATTGCAAAGGAAAAAAAATTAGAAGAAAAATAGCATAATTAATATTTAATGTTCTTTCTAACATAAAAAAGAGCACTTTAACTACTTTAAAAAGAATATTACAACTTAGTATAAAAGGACTAAGTAGACTATACATTATGTCAGTGTTTTCCAAAGTGTGGTGTACGCTAGCCCCCTGGACTACAAAAAGAGTTTGAAGGGGGTGCACAATCCACTGAGTGAAGCTCCTTCAAGTTTTCCTTTTCTTTTAGATATTAGAGTCATTCTATATATATATATATATTTGCCCATTAATAAAAAACTTTAACGTTTCAATGTTTGGCTCCCTCCTAAACCAAAGATCACGGGGCTTGTTAGGGACTTTGAAAGTACCTTATTTTAATATGATTTACTGTTGCTGGGGCTCAACCCAAAAGCGAACAGGCAAACCCGACTGGAGCTGATAAACATGCAAGGCAAAAGTGAAAACAATGAAACCAGGTGGATTTATTATCAGGACCATAATAAATAGAAACTATTTAAATTAACAATAATAATTAGAACAAAAATTGCTTGTTATTCAAGTACATTTTTTTAAATTCCTTAATGATGGGTACGCAGTACTACGGAAGTTATAAAGAGGGTGCACTAATGGAAAAGTTTGGGAAACATTATGTATTCAAACTTTAATTTAAACAAAATAAATAAATATCACTCATCAATTTAGATACGCACAATTGTGCTCTAATTTTTGTACTACATATAAAACAAAACTAGCTGCTACTAATTCTATCTTGTCAACACAAATACAAAAATTTCTCTAATGCGCTTTGTTCAAAAATCAAACGCTAATAATATAAAGATAAAACCATTTTAGTTTTAAACAGTTTTTAAATTTACATAACACAGAAGCGGTAAAAAAAAGTCCAAAATTTATATTTTAAGCTCTAAAAGAAATATCCCTCGGTAGATATCGATATTGAAATGAAGAATCATTATTTTGAAGGCAATACAAAAGGAAAATTATATTAAAAACTAAAATAATCAGTACTGGCTGCTGGAACAGAATGTCAACTTCGTAAATCAAAAATGGTTCACCCCATAAGTCGCCCTCTCCGCGCTTTTGATGGTTGAGTAGTTGAGTTACACCCCCAATGTCAATCAAAGCCGCATTAGGTCTCCCCACTTGCAAGATGGCGAGGTGTAGGGATTCCCCTACCCCAACACTCACACATGGTCCTTAGACCATAAACTATGTGGTCTAATAAGACGTGGTCAGCCATTTTATCGCCTACTTCAATTAGCAGTTGCATTTCGTTAGTTCTTCAAAATGGAGACACACGTAAAGTTTTATTGACTCAATTCGCGGAGGAAAGTTATTAAAAAGCAATTGTTATGAAAGCGATATTACATTGGCTCAGAACATTTTTAATAACACTCTGCTGTTTTCTTTCACTTTATTAATGCAAATTATACAATTTAAAATATAAAGATCTTTTCAATAGTGTATCTATAATGCCTCCATCCGCCCGCGCCCCGTCCCAGCTTTGAAAATTTCATAATATTTACATAAATATTATAATATCGATACTTAAGATACATATCGGATATATTTCGATGATAGATATAACATTAGCTTTCACAAAAACATTTTGAAAACTAGATGCTTATTTAAATATGTGATACTATATAAACTGGAACACTATGAAATAAGTTAATTACAAATTAAACTTCACTTATTAGTCAGTACAAAATGTGCTTGCATTTATGAAAAATATTAATATATTATGAATACATAAATTAGGCTCGGTAGGATACTATACATAGAAATACAACAATCAAAGTTTCTATTGATGTGTGTCACGTTTAATATTAGAAAATTAACATAGAGAAAATGATTTTACAGAGTTTTAGTGTGTTACTTGTCACTTGTCTGATGAGTGAGTCAACGTTAATTTAAAAGAGAGAATCATTATCATTGGATTTTCTGATTCTCAGTCTTAACTGCTCAGCACCATGAATTCTTAGGGGACGCCATCGCGAGGAAGGTGTGATGAGCACCCCTGTCATCACTACAAATTTAACTCCATTGTAATTGTATTTTCCCGTTATTTCGTTAACTTTTAGAAGTCAATGAATGGGGTAATCTAAGCTGAATTTAAAGTGCTTAACTTTAAATAACGTGAATATGTAATTGCATATATATCATGATACACATAAGCTTAGAAATTGCATATACAGGGTGTCCCAAAACGACCGCATAAACTCTGCACAGCTAGATTCCTCGTTGGGAGTACATAAAAACTGCCCAAAGAAGCGTTCCTGTACGATCCATTTTACGAGAAAAATACAAAAAACAAAGTATGACGCCACTGCCAGTGCAAGAAAAAACACTGTATTGGACATATCAGCCATAGTATTTGCATAGCTTTCGAGACGATAATGTTTAAAGCGAACGTTTTAAACATTATCGTCTGGACATGCAAATTCTTCACGTGGAAAAGTTTATGGAATTGAAGTGCTAGGAAAAAGGGGTTTGAAATGGGGATCATTCGCGCTCTGAGGATAATTTTCGAAATTAAAGTCCTCAAAATGCATTTTTAAGCTATCGCTGGTGACATTAGGGGAACGGGTTCGTAAAATTTCTCCGGAAGTTTTTGAAATTTAGACGCTAAAATCGCAGTTTTGTGTTGCATTTTGCAGATGTTAGTAAAAAAAAGGGGAATTTAGAGGGATCTCCCGGGAACGCTACTTTTGGCTATTTTTCCTGGCGAAGAAAAGAGGAGGGATCTCTCCCTAAAAAATTTTAAAATATAAAAAATTGAAATTGAGACTATTTCTTATCATGTTAACGGGGAAAAAAAGTATTTCCCGCGGAAATTTTCCGAAATTTAAATCCTGAAAATTCAATTTTAGGTTTGGTGCTATTAGGGTTACGGAGGAAGATTTTGAGAGGGGGGGGGGGCATCACTCTTAATTTGAAGAACTAGAGCAGTAGTTTTAAACTCTTTGGTGGCGTTAGGGAGGAGGGCACACTTCTATAGAATTTTTCTGAAATTGAAGAGATAAATACGCAGCTTAATGCTGTATTTATAGAGATGTGGGAAAGCTGGGTTTTGGGATTATTTCCGGAAATATGCGTTTTTAGTAAATTTCTGATGATGTGAAGGGGTGGGGGAGAGAAATCTCCCGGAGGGGTGTAAATATTATGAAGAATTTATTAACACCAAAAAATAACACCAACACTATATGACCAGCGAAATAATATCTTTTTATCGATCGTGAGCAAACATTTTTTTTATTCTCAAACACATAAAAAGTACATAAAATTCATAAATTACACATTCTTTTGAGACTATGATTTACCCGATATCAATGCAAATAGATTTTAATGCTAAGAAAAGTTGAAAGAAATTTCTTTGCAGTAGAAAATTATAGCCAACGCGCACAACTTCGAGCTTCGAGCATGGATACCGCACCGGCTTAGTGAACTAGTGAACATAAACCGAAATTTTATCTCATTCTCCAAAGTCAAAGTGAAAAGTTTTTTGGAACCAAACGCTCTGAAAGCGACGTCACTTCGTCACTACTAGCATTCATTCATTAGAGGAAAATATATTTTTTTACTTGTTTGTATGTTTGTTTGTAAATGACCATTTCAAGTCACATTTATTTTCGAGTTTATTTGCTATTCTCACGGATATGGATCAAACTCTAGTCCAATATGACAGATAGAACAAGACAGCACAATAGAATATTTTACAATACAAAGAAGGAAATTTACCCAGGGGAAGTGGAAATCGAACCCACGCCCCTTTCACTGCTCGCAGGCAGCAAGTCAGCAAGACCGTTCGGCCACTGAGGCCCCTTTTTTTACTTCAAATTTTCTGTTATGAGGAATTGCCATGAAATTGATAAAGTCGCCAGTATGGTAGCCAAACACACAGGAGTGACTAGCATTTAGGGAGAAACCATGGAGGCACTCTGCTCCTCACCTCGATGACGTATTGAACCCAGATGCGCGCGCTGAATTTTTCCATGCGCGAGCTAACGGAGAAGCACTAGCGTCTAAAACGCAGGAATGCGTTGAATCTCACAAAGCAAAATGTAAACAAACCACATTATCGGCGCATGCGCGACTTGTCTCCCTTCGCATATAGAAATTCATTCATGATATTTTTTTCTCTTTCGCATTCAAGACCATCTGCCTTTGAAGATAACGTTTTTTCCCCTTTTTATCGAAGATCTTTTTTTTCATTAATGATCTGTTTATTTTATACAGACATCCAGTGATGCTTCATAATATATATATTTATAGACACATGCAGAAATTATTTAAGTTTTAAATACATCAGATTAAATTTATCTTGGCTCAAATTTTCTCTAAATCATTTACACACACTTTTTAATTATGCGTACACACTTTTTAATTATTAATCAAAAGTACAGTTTTGAATATTTTTGTGTTGCACCTAAAATATTTTTTAAATGAACAAAAAAGACTTTTATCCATTCATTTATAAATTTTAAACTACTTCAGGATTTAATTTTCAATCTCATTATGTATTATAAAATATACTTAAAAAATAATTGATAATTCAAAATTTTATAGATCAATAATTTTCAAATATCAACTCTTTTATTAAAAAAAAAAAAATCAAGCACTGAAATTCACTCAATAGTTAGTCTGATCCAAAATGCTGCGAAATTTTGAACATTTTAAAAACTAAAAAAGTAAAAATAAGAAAAAAAAGTTTTTCAGAAACTTTTTAATTTATAATTCTTGATATTTCTTTGAAAAATAACACACACACACACACATATATATTTATATACACACACACACGTGCTTCTTTTTTCCTGTCTTGCGACAAGCAAAATATTTGGCACTTTGAAAAAAATACAGCAATGTTTCTAGAAAAAATGAACTTCTGATAGTGATGTAACAGTCTGGTCGTTATCATCAAATTGCATGTTGGCCGTTTTCATTGAATCATTTGTAGGATTTTTTGAGCTAATGTATATGTAGCACGTATATATTATGTGTATGGGGGGGAAGGTGTTCACCTAATTAAATAATTTACATTAGAAAATTTCACATTAGAACAGATTTTTTTAAATTGTAAATTACCCATTTGCTCTTGTATGTGACAACGCAGTCTATGAAAAGCAATGTACAGATTTCCCCTAGGCTAATGCATATTTTTAATTCTTGATATTCTAATTAACGTATTAATTTGTCAGGGGGTTATAACATCCCTTATCCTCTTTCGCTACGCCTTTATGCAACGAGAGGTACCAAACAACATAAGCACTCAGTTTATCCATTACAAAAAAAAAAAGAGCCAACATGCAATTTGACAAAACTGGTTTAGAACATGAAAAAAATTTAATTAACAGAATAAGAAGCATTAAGCGAAAAAAAAAGCAATAAAAAAACAAGGAACCTCTTTTCAATTTTGATTGATGTCTTTTCAACTACAAGTTCACGTATTTCGCATTGAAAAGGACCCATATAAGCTCCGAAACACGTGTCTACCACTTTTATCAGCACATTGTCCTACGCGTTGAATGCAGAAAATCTGTAGTGTTTGTTTTATTTGTGTCTAAAAGGTTTTAGGAAACCGGCAAATAACGCTACTGTTTTTTAAAAAGTTTTATTTTACTAAACACCTAAAAAATTAAAAAAAAAACAAAAAAAAAGAGGGGGGGGGGGAGAGAAAGGGAAAGAAAAGGAAGTGGGCCTGCTAATCATACGGAAACAAAAGAAATAAATAAATAAACACAATTAATTGTCCGAGATTGAGCAAAATAAATAAATTAATTAATTGAATAAAATAAAAAAAGTAATAATAAAATTACTCTCTTGAGCAGTAAAAAAATTCGACATGTATGACTGAATTTATCTCATTTTTAGTGTTTGTTGATTTAAACTAGAAATAAATTGGCGTCATACGAGTAATTTTCACGTTCCTTAATCCATTTATCCTATTTAAAACGACTGGCCCCAACTTCCACAGTAATTTAGTTTTTCCTATTAATTTTGTTTAGTTGTAGAATTATATGCATTGTAAAAGAGTTCAAAAAATCAATATGTATTTTTAGAATTGCTACGTTCTCTAAAACTTATAACATGACATATAATTATCCAGTCAAGTATAGAAGAGTCATCTGCATTGAATAGCGGCTAGCACAAAAGCTATTACCATAATAAAATGCACAATTACAAACATTCTAGGTCTTAAATAGTTAAAATGTACAACAACGCGCAAAGAAAATATTTTTGCCAACATTTGAATTTTCCCATTCAATAATATCAACCAACATTTTAAAATGAAAATCTCAGATCCATTTATTTTCAACAAAAATTCATCAAGTAAATCGCATTTTTAAAGTTAAATGCTCTTTTCCGAATTTTTTTTTCTAGACTAATATATGTCTTTCATTTGTCCCCTTCACATATGATTGATTTCAAAACAAAATGGTGTTTTAAAATTTGTATTATTAGTTTTTAGTATCTTGCAACGCAAAACACGCTCATTCTAAAACTGTACAACTTTTGATTCTATTCATTTGGGCTAGTCGCTAGTCGGAGAAGCGATTCCCTTCTCAGGCCGAAATCGGCACTAAATTTCCCGTCTCTCCGTAGGCCAAAATCTATTGCTTCTGCTGCGCTGGCGATCAACTCACATTATTAATCAGCGTGTTTTTGCAATCAAGCCATCAAATAACGTCCACTGAAGAGTCCACTTATAGAGCACACATTTGAGAACGAATAAATTAAGTTCTATAGTAAAAATTGATAATAAAAAAATATTGCTTTCCTATACTACTTTAAAAAACACTTTTTATTAGTATAGGAAAATATTTTTGTGTTACTTATAAATTTTTTTTTTTTCTATTCTATCCTCTTCAGAAGCATAGAGCCTCAAGTAGAAAAAACTGATTGAAATAAATTATTTGAACATTTGTTATATTTTTTGAATGTGGGAAGTGACATGACACTTCCATCGGTAATAATAATAACTAATTGAAAAAATAGTTATTATTCCAAAATTGAATTTCATTTAATTTTAAAATTTTCTTATATGCCTTAGCAAGGATACAGTGTGGTCGATAAGGTGTTTCTACACTTTTCTATTAGGTGGAACTTTGCTCGAGTACTTTATTTTGAGTATTATTTTTTTATTTTGTTTCAAAATCTGGACTTCGCGCAAAACAGACTAATTTGACTCGGTTTATATCTGATTTTAGCTAATTTTATTTTAAGATTGTGTCTAATTTTAATATAATTTTACCTATTGGTTCCATTATTATTTATTTATATTGATAACCAAAAAGTGACATATTTTTTATCGCAACTATCTTATAAGTTAGGTTAATGTATGTATTTATTTCACACAATTAGAATTACAGGGTTTTGAGATTTAAATCAAGTGTTTTGAATCACTGATTTAAATCATTAAAAAAAATCATGATTTTTATCAAAAATTAAAAATTTGCCTGAAATTTGTTATTATTATTATTTTTAAAATAAATTATACAAATTTAATATTTCACAAGAATTATTTTACATATGATTCTTTTTTTGTTGAAGAATTTCTTAGCCAGTATTTATTGATATACAAAGCATAACGAGAACAATGTTCTAGTTTTAAAATTTTCTTTCCAAGTCTTGCGGTCTGGAAAGAAAAACGTTTTAGCACTACAAAACTTTGTAATTAGTGTTAAATACCCTAATCGGTGTACTTCATAAAAACCCAACAACATATTAGACGGGCGATTGCATTTCGTACAATTTCTAGTATCACTTTCTTCGAGTTTCTTAGTATTTTTCATTTAAAAAATGTATTATGCCGAAATACCATATGTACTAAAGCACAGACGAAAGATTCTTTGAATTGCTTATAAGTCAAATTGAGAATAAATAGCGTGTTTCAATCAATTAATTGATTAATTATTTTCTTGGACTTCTTACTTGGTTCTTGCATGATGAGTTTCTTCATTTTACTGTTACATGATTATTCATCATAACATTAAATAGGATCATATTTTAAATGGTATTTATTCACTTCCCATTGCAATATGTAACGTTTATGTTGCAAATATTTTTTTTCATAATATAAATCAAAATTTAAGTAAATGAATATTTCTTTCATTTCTTTCCTTCTTTCTTTTTAAAAAAATTTGTAATTCAGATCAATATGCTA
This sequence comes from Octonoba sinensis, assembly GCA_038502835.1. Classification (NCBI taxonomy): domain Eukaryota; kingdom Metazoa; phylum Arthropoda; class Arachnida; order Araneae; family Uloboridae; genus Octonoba; species Octonoba sinensis. The sequence goes on from CM076598.1 coordinate 149,516,808, forward strand.
AATTAATAGTTTCAACCTAATGACCCTTATTAATTAAGTAATTAGCCTTTTAAATATATTTTTTAATATTTTATGTTTATATTTCAAAGCTATTTAGTAAATACGGGTTAGTTATATTTATCCAGAAAATTATTTCATCTAAATATATTGCTGCATATTGACTGCAATGAATTTTAGTTTTTCCAGTGAAATATTTTTATAAAAAAACTGTTCGACTGATTTTCCTAAATTCAGTATTTGAACCTTTCACTGATTAATTTTTAATAAATCAAATTTAAATGTTAATACTTCAATTGTTATATGAAATATAAACACTGCTTTTAATATAAAGTGTCCGTATACTAGTCCCCGCTCTCGTCCTCATAAAAAATATTTTAACAACAAACACAATGGTACAATGTTAACCACATGTTAAATGTTTTAATTATATTGAATTATTCTTTTACATTTTCATTCACGGAATTAAATCTAAACTTTAAAACTAAGACAATGTAACTACATCTGCTTCTGAATAGGGATTATTTTCTGAACCAAAGGTATGCCTACTTGAAACTTTTTAGAGAAGCTGAAATAATAATAATATTAATAATAGGCTAATATGATGTGAGATGCCTGAGGTTTCTGGATCAATGTCAGAATATCAAACAGGATAACCCACATTATACGGATTGCTTACTTATAAATTAAATGCTGCACTGCAAAAGATGTCGTGAGTGTGTGTTTTCCCCAGGATCTTCAAATATTTTGTTGATATTTTTGTTTATTGAAATATGTGGAGGGTCCACTGCAAAAACGACCTAAATCACATACACGACTTTATGAAGCTTGCTTTATATCTTATTATAAATTATGTATTATAAATTTAAATTTGGGTGTTACGGAAAGTAGGCTCGTATAGTTAAAATTGACATTTATGTTATAAAATGAATGAATAAAACATAAAGCAAAGTTCATCAAGTAGTATGTGAGTTAGGTCGTTTTTCCAGTGGACACTTCATATGTGAACCAATTAGTTTGACTGAAATGAAAATTCGTGATTGTTAATTAGTGACGCATAGACGTTGCATATTATTAGGGGGGGGGGTGCTATTGCCGTAATGCAGGGGGTATTACAGTCCCTCTCCTTCTCCCCTCACTACCAGTATCACTAATTCTGCTTCAGTGATGTAAAAATAATCCTTATATATAACTATCCTAATAATTAGTGGTGTAGTCGAGGGGGGACACAGGGGGACGGCGTCCCCCTACCTTTTTATTTTAATAAAAACGTCCCCCCAAACTTTTTACATTTTAGTATAATTAAGCGTCCCTCCACTTTTAATTTCAAATGCTTTTCATATGTATAAGCGACCCCCCCCCCCTAAACTTTTTTTCAGGACTACACCACTGCTAATAATATTTCGTTTTTTTTTTTTTTTTTTGAAAAGATGAGAAAAAGTAATACGTAGCAATTAAAGTGTTAGTGTTGCTCCTTAAAAAAAAAAAAAAAAAAAAAAAAAAAAAAAACTACTGTATCTGAGTGAGAACGGCAGGCGATATTATTTTTACATTAAGCCTCAAATATTTCAAAGCAAAAGTCTACTTTGTGCATTCAATTAGAAGTTTACTGCATAAATTAGAATAGTCGCCTCTATTTTCCAGTTAAAACAAAATTTCCAATACTGCAGCATAACCATTTCATGCAAAACAAACTAGGTTATGCCATGAAGCTATGTTTCCAAGCCTGAAGTAGTGGGGTTGTTCTTCTATGACTGATTTACTGATAACTGGAGTCAAAGTTTTCCAAAGGAGGCATTAAAACCTATCATGTGTCACGTAGATATCGTCCTATATATATATATATATATATTATGTGTGTGTGTGTGTGTTGTTTTTAATTTCATTATTACCACTTTTATGATTATTCAAACTTTTTTTAGTAATTTTTTTAAAGTAAAAGTTCCGCCCTTTAGTTAGCTGGTCCAGCACCTTCTTAGGAGTCCCAGTCCATCCCCAAATGTATAAACTGAAAAGCACCGACAGAGAAATTGTTAAAATAATAGTAGGACCACCTCTCGCTGTCATACAGGTATTCAGAAGTTGATCCATACAAAAAAAAAGACTTGCTACAACTCTTCTGGGGACTTTCTTTAAATTAAGAGCATAATCTTGTGTTTGCTGCTTCAAATTGTTGAACATTAGATGATCGAAAATCATTTGTTTGGATCTTTAAAAAAATTAAGTTTAAATGAAAAAATAAATAAAACCACACATTTTCTCTCTCAATAAAATTTTAAACGCAATGATTTTTTAACTTTGCACATAAACAAAAAAAAAAAAATAATAATAATAATATTAATACATGAAGTTAAATTGACTTTCTAAGCATTCAAAATGATACACTTTTTATATAATCTTATAATATCAAAAATGCATTAAATAACGCAACATAATTCCTTAAAAAGCGTTTGTTGCTGAATGATGGTTGAAGGTGAAAATTTCATTGGTAATTTGATCTGAAATCTTGCTTCTTTTCAGTCATGCAACGGATTTGCAACATGCATAACGACAACCAACTGTAAGAAAATTATAAGGGATTCCACTGAAATTATCGAGAAAAAAAAATGTGTCTTTTAATGATGTTAAAGGTCGGAGCTCCCGCCGACTTCGCGGATTTCAAGAGCTTGAGCTCTGTTTTGAAGCAGACGACGAGATCACGTGATTCGAAGATCATGTGACCTGTGACGTCAGGTGAGGAGAAAAAGTGCATTCGGGTTTCTCCCTAGACGCTAATCCAGGAGTGTTCCTGCATTGACCGTCCTGTCGTTCGACGTTCGTCTTTTTGCGATTTACCGGCGTTTATACTATCTTTCATTCTTTGCGAATTGTATTACAATTTAATTGAGAAACAGAATGTATTCTTTATATCTCCTAGTTATATCTTTGTTTTTTTCAAGTTTTGTGGGGATGGGAAGAGGCTTGAAAGGTGCTGTTTCATTAGATTCTTGGACATTTGATAAGGTATTTCTTTTATCTACTAAATCTTTCTCAAGGCGCGAAACATGGAATATATAAAATATTTTTTAATCCCATAAATAATTTAATTAAGATGCATGTGTAACAAATAATTGTTATTTATATATTCTTCATATTCTTCCGCAACTAAAATGCTTTAAATGGTGAAAAAGCAAATTTTGACATGCTCTTCTAAACAGAGCATATTTTAAGCAATTTTCACTGAGTGACAAGGTCTGCTTCCCTTAATGTCCATACCCCCCTTAAAAATCATTATCCTTTGAGGTTGTTTGAATTAAATTGTATACATATATTTTAACAATGTTAAACTGTTATTGCGACTTTTTTACTGATTATACTCGGTTTGCAAAAAATAACGTTTTTTTTTTTTTTTTTTTTTTGAAAAAGCCTAGCTCACCTGGGTTTTTGATGAAAATTCCGGGCCTTTTCAGGAAACCTTTAAATATCGATTTCTATTTTTTATTTCTTATGTACTAAGCCATTGTTTGGCTATGTTTTCATTCCATAGCGCTGTATAAGTATATCATTTTTAAATCATGCATCTATGTCTTAATCAAATATTATGTAAAAAAATATCTTGAAATTAAAGAAAAAATCCAAATTAACCCCTCCTCCATTCATCCAATTATTGTTCATATTTCACAAGCTTTTATATGCTGGCCATCTTTTTGAGTTTTTTCAATTGGGGAGGAGGGGGGGGGCTCATAAATCCATAAAAAAATGTTCATAACCACATTACCATTTCAGCTCAACATTTAGGGGAGTAGAGCCATATGAAGCGTCCCTCCTTGACCGGAGATATGAAATTCAAACAGTTGAAGGGGTCCAGGATTCTCCCCGGGGAAAATTTTGAAGACTATGCAAACTGGTACATTTTGAAGCCATAAGAGACACATTGAATTGAAGTACATTTATTTTCCAGTTCGTGTGCTTAGTCTCAGGACTCGCTTATGAACTGTCGTCCAATATGACAGATAGCAGAAGATAATACATGAAAGATTTTATTACATCACAAAGAGAGGAAATAACAAATACACCCAGGGCAAGGTGGGAATCGAACCCACGACCTCGTTACTGTGCGCAAGCAGCGGGCGGAAACCGATACTAAGACCGCTCGGCCACCGAGGCCCCAAGAGACACATTTAGGAATGCAAAAATTTAAGGAAAAATAAAAAGCAAACCCAAACTTTTTGAAGTTAAAACGCTTTTACTCATAAAAATGCAGAACAAAATTCGCGTGTAAGAAGGGTAGGACCCCCCCCCCCCTTCCCTTCTTACTTACGCCCATATCGAAAAGACCAAAGTCGGCCTTCTCAAGCGACACTTACAATCTCCCCCCCCCCCTCCCCCGCTTCTTCCCAAAGGATGCTGTGAAAATTTGTAAAAGGAAAACTAATGCATTGTTTGAGCATTGCATGATTTATGTTTTACTGTAACAAGGGGGAAAACTAGATTTTTTTAAATTTTGACATTGCACAACTCACTGCCTTCCCAGGAGCAGTTGCCGGCCGACTGATCCACGACGCAACATGTTCAGTATACCTCAACTTTAGAGTTTTTGACAGTTTATACAAATAAATAATTCTATTAATCAGTTAAAGTATTAATAACCCAATCTTTGGCTATATTTAATAACTTTAGAGAAAGGAGTGTAGGCTCTACCCCAGAAATTTTCATAACTGACAGCCTAAAACTAAAATTTTAGGCTATGGTAAAGTTAGGGGAATGAAAAGGTTGGGGTTGGATTTTTCTCCCAATTTCTTTTTTTTTTTAAATTGAAGTTAATTTAGACTGTTTTAGGTGACACTAGGGGAAGAAAGAATTTGGGAGCTTATTACTCTCAGGAATCTCTAAAAGAAAATTTAACATATCTTTGATGACGTTGGGGAAGATGGGGAGAGAAGTATTAAAGGCTCTGCCCCCGGAAAATTTTCAAAATTGAAATTTTAACTAGAAGTTCCGTCTAGAACTAGACGAGCCTACTTTTCCATATACAGCCCCCCCCCCCCTCCAACTTCAAATTTATAACCTAGCTATTCTCTTTCTCATTTAGCTTTAGTTCTTAATTAGTTCAAATATACTTTTTTCAAGGTTAATACATATTCATTCACTCATTCAATCATTCATTTATTTAGTCATTCATTTATTTGTTCACTCTCATTCATATATTTATCCACTCATTTATTGATATTTATTTATTCACTCATTCGTTTATTTTTTTCATTCATTCACTAATTTTATTCATTCATTCTTTCACTTATTCATTTAATCATTCGTTCATTCAAGAATATTGTTAAAAAACATGATCAAAAAATGTCATAGGAAAATAGGCTTAGCTTAGTTCTGGTTGCACTTTGTATCTCCACATGTTCTACGTCATAACATCTTTCTGATAAAGCTTGTTCCAAGCAAATCTGTCTGTTAGATCAGGATCAGTGGCGTAACATGTGGGCCCACAGGGGGGGGGGTCGTTGGGGGGGCCCTTGAACTGTTAGAAGTTAAATGGTTTTTTGTGTTGTTTGTCTTAAATTTTGTATGTAATAACAAGGGTAAACATTAACTTTCTGAAAATCAAACTAGTTTATTCATTACAGTTTACAATTTATTATTTTGCACAAACTTAATCTCCCGTTTCAATGTAGCGGGGTCTGCTGGTCTCACTTGGCACCATCTGCCCTTCCTTCTCCTTTTCACTAGTTGACTCCTTCGTCCTGAAATTTTGAAAGCTTTACCAAAATAAATTTGCTTAGGCCTAAATAAGGGGGAAAAACCAAGCAAAGGCTTTGGAAATTAATCTTGAAAAATTTGAGTCTGTTTTTCAAACTGTCTTTCACATGTATTAATTTTAGAAACAAAACAACTCTAGTCTCCAAACTCTTTCAAAGAAGGGACGCAGACATATCCAAAGCAGCTACCTTGATGGAAAATGCTGTTAAAACATTGACAGACCTTAGGAAAAACTTTAAAACATCATTGACAACTACTGCCAATGCTCAGCAATGCGGCATAAACGTAAGTTCAGAAATAAAAGAACTGCCAAAGTTAAAAACACTTTGATGAGTTGGCTGTAGATGAGCGGCTCTCAAATCCGTTAAAACATTAGGAAGTAACACTTTATAACAAGACTCTAGACATTGCCATAAATCAATACATGACTGGTTTTGAGGGCCTCAGCAAAGTTGCTAGTCTTTTTGAAATTCTTAAGCCTGATTTTCTTTCATCGGTAAATAATGAAGAATTGCACATAAAAGCAAATCAATTGGCAGTGGAATACAAAGAAGACCTGCAAAATGAGGTTCCTAATGAACTGCAGAGCTTCCGCTTAACCTTGCGTGATGAAATTAAAAACTGTTTATGATGTAACATATCTCCTCCTAGTTAAAAATTATGGGTTGGCATGCAGCACACCAAGCGTGTATACCGCTTATTTACTTTTTTAAAAATCTCTACCTGTGACAGTTGCGACCAGTAAACGATCTTTCTCTAACTTAAAAATTATAAAGAACTACTTAAGGAGAACCATGTCCCAGGAGAGGCTTTGAGGACTATATTATGTGTGGAAAATGAAACTGCTCAGAGAACCGCCAACCAAGAAGTTGTTGAGATTTTTTCATCAAACAAAAGCAAACGCTCCGACAAATTTAAGTAAACTTTGCTTTTAACCACTTAACGCATTTGCCCGTGTCTGATACGGGCAAAAGTTACCAGCAAATTTGCACACACCCGTGCGATCTTGTATCTTGCGTTATTTTATTTCTAATGCTCGTCTGAGATCCGTTTATGCACTTTGTTTGTATAATAATTTTTTATATATACCCCACCCCCATTCTCTAGTCACCCCCTACAACTGAAATTGTCAAAAACAATTTATACTATACCTATGCATTCATTTTCTGTCAAAAAAACATCATTTTTTACCAGTTTTTCCAAAAAAAAACTCGTGCTTCAAGGGGTTAATAACTTTGTTTGTTGGAGTTGGACATTATTTATTCATTGAACTGGTTCATTCATTTTATGTGTGTTAAATTTAATTTATGTATTATTCATTAAAAAAGATGAAAATCTAAAGTGAAAACTTCATTTAGGCCTATTTACTCAACATTCAAAAAGGGTATTGCATACAAAACATTAATGTATGATTTAAATTTTAAATAATATTATCCCTTAGTTACATAAGAAAATCAAATTACAATAATTAAAAATTTCTTTAAAAAGGGGCATGTGTATGTAGGTAGTGTATCGAATACTATATACTTCGATAGAAATACATTATAGGTAGTTAGTGTTCGGCAACTACTCATCAAAAAGTAGTTAACTACCAACTACTCTAAACAAAACTAGTTGCAACTAGTAGTTAACTACTTTTTTCTGAGACTAGTTGTGGGCAATTCCATGAAAACAGGGACATCAACATAAAAAAATTTTCTTCTTGCAGATATGCAGTTTTTTTCCCTCTAAGGTAAAAATATGTGAATTTTTATAAAATTGTTGTGTATAAGCTCGAAACCGCGGTTGCAACGGTTAACGGCAACCGCCAACTGGACTGACAATTAAAAACAGTTTGGGTTTTGGTTTGGGTTTGAGTTTCGTGCCGGAGCAGAAAAACACGCAGCTAAGCCAAGACGGTTTTTGTCACTATGCTTGCTTACATAGTTAAATTGTAAATAATGTCTGTAAATAATATGTTCGTGCATCTGTGTTGTATTTAGCCAAGATAAAGTATGTTAATATAATCAAGTTGTGTTCTTTCACTCGTGGAGTGAAGTTATTACAGCTGGCGACGAGGATGGGATGATGGATTAGGGCAACGCCCGAAGTCAACTCAAGGTAATAGAGATTATTATTTTTTTTCTTTGCTCGGAAGTTATGGAGGAGCAAATTAAAGCGTTGCTTGAACAAAATCAAGAGTTATTAAAGGCACTGCAGAAGAAAGATTCTTCGGTGCAACAAAAAGTAACGGTACAGTTTGAGAAATTTAATGATGAAACGGAAAATTTCGATTGCTTCTTGGAACGCTTCGACACATATCTTGATGTGCAACAGGTTCCAGAAGAATTGAGAGCTAAAGTTTTCATATCATCTTTGAGCCCAAAATTGTACCAATTATTGAAAAATTTGTTAGCTCCTGACATTCCTTCTGAACAAACCTTGAATAAGTTGAAAGATGTGTTGAAAACACATCTAAATCCAAAACCTTTGATAATCCCTTCACGCCATAAGTTTCTTAACCGTAAACAACATGAGGGGGAAACTATAAATAATTATATGGCGGAATTAAGAGCCCTTGCCTTACATTGTGATTATGACACTAATATGTTAAATATTATGCTGAGAGACGTTTTTGTAAGTGGATTGCGGGATAAAACTATTCTCGATAGATTGTTCGAAGAGGATAATATCGATCTTGACAAAACATTACAAATCGCGTTAGCTATGGAAAAGGCTTGTAAAGGGACAAATGACATTATGGGAAGGGGATTAAATGTGTTGCATGCTGGGAAAAAGGGTAAACCAAAGTACCAAAAGCAAACTTTTGCGGAAAGGCGGAAAAAATCGGAATGCACGAGATGCTCCAGCACGGACCATAATAGCAATAATTGCTAATTTATTACAAGTAAATGCAATTATTGTTCTAAAATCGGACATATACAAAGGGCGTGTTTTGCTGCAAAGAAAGCGGCTGGTAAACCGGTAAAACAAAAACAGGTAAATTTGAATAATGTCATTGAGAACAACAATCAAGTACCTTTATTTGAACTACAGGCTGAGGAATATACACTACGGGAGGAAGAGCCAAGGCAACCTCCGATACTGGTTAATCTAAAAATTGAGAATAAAAATTGCTCAATGGAACTGGATACTGGTGGGGCCGTGAGTGTTATGAGCATTAGGAATTTTCGGAAACTCTCTAATAAGAAAATTCAGCCTACTAATATTGTCTTCAAGACGTATAAGGGTGATTCTTTAATACCAATGGGGTATGTCACCGTGAAGGTTGAGTATAAAAATCAATGTTTGCAGTTAAATTTATACATTGTAAAAGAGGATTTGGATACGATCTTTGGCCGTGCATGGCTCCATAAAATAAACCTAGACTGGAACGCTATAAAAACTGTCAGAGCAGTAAGTAACATAAACTTAAACAAATTGTTAACTCAATATAAGGAATTATTCGATGACAAATTGGGAGAGATCAACAATTATGAGGTTAAGCTGGAACTGAAGCAGGGGGTTAAGCCAATATTTCGCAGATATAGAACAGTCCCGTTTGCTCTACAAGAAAGAGTCGAAAAGGAAATTGATAGGTTGGAAAAGGAAGGAATCATTGAGAGGGTAGAAAGTTCAGAGTGGGCTACGCCCGTGGTACCGGTAGTTAAATCAGACGGCAATATTAGATTATGTGCCGATTTTTCTGTAACGCTTAACCCTAACTTGGTTGTTCCGCAGCACCCCTTACCTAAACTGGAGGAAATTTTTTCAAGTTTAAACGGGGGTAAACAGTTTTCAAAACTTGATTTTAAACATGCGTACTTACAAATGAAGGTACATCTCGAAAGCCAAAATCTATTAACCATTAACACACATAAGGGGCTGTATATGTGCAAAAGACTAATGTACGGCTTAAACGGGGCTCCTGCAATTTGGCAGCGCTACGTTGACGGGCTCTTTCAGGGTATGGAAGGTGTTAAGGTGTTCATGGACGATGCACGGATTACGGGGTCTGACGAAATGTCACACTTAAGGGCTTTGGAGGAATTTTTCAAAAAATGTAAAGAGCATGGTTTGAAATTGAATTTAAATAAAAGTAAATTTTTCCAAAAAGAGATAAATTTTTTGGGACACATAATAGATGCTAATGGGTTGCACAAAACTGATGATAAAATCTCAGCAATTTTAAATGCCCCTGTTCCTAAAGATGTACCGGAGGTAAAAAGCTTTTTGGGGTTAGTAAATTTCTACGGGAAATTTTGCAGAAACTTAGCCACCATGTCAAATCCCCTTAATGACCTTACAAAGAAAGACGTGAAATTTAAATGGTCGAGGGATTGTCAGGAAGCTTTTGAGAAAATCAAAAAAGAGATTTGCTCACCCAGAGTTTTAGTGCACTATGATCCACGCCTACCTCTAACTTTAGCTACTGATGCTTCGCCAGTTGGTGTAGGTAGTGTATTGTCTCATCTGTACCCAGATGGAACTGAAAGACCCATAGCATTTGCTTCAAGAACTTTGTCACGAACTGAGCAAAAATACTCCCAAATAGATAAAGAGGCCCTAGCCATCGTATGGGCTGTACAGAAATTTTATCTGTATTTAAAATGTCGAAGATTCAAATTGATTACTGACCACAAGCCGCTAGTAGCTATCTTTGGTTCAAAACGGGGATTACCTGTTTTAGCAGCTACTAAGCTTTTGCATTATGCCCTAATTTTGCAATCTTTTGAATTTGACATTCAGTATAGGGATACCAAAAATCACGGGAATGCAGACTGTCTCTCGCGCTTACCGAAGAAGTCTGAAGAATTGGATGTCAAAGATGATATTTACATAAATCAGATGGGGCAAATAGAAACCTTACCTGTAACATCCAGAGAATTGCGACAAGCTACGTCAAAAGACTTAGAGCTAGGGCCGCTTCTGAATGCTCTTCGAGAGGGCAAAGATTTGCAGGGTAGGGAAGCACAATATACAATTGAAGATGGGTGTATTATGTACGGTCAAAGGGTTTGCATCCCGAAGGTATATCAAAAACAAGTGTTAGCAGAACTACATGAAGGGCACCTTGGTATTGTAAAGATGAAAGCAATTGCTAGATCTTTCGTATATTGGAAGAATATTGATAAAGATATCGAGGATGCTGCTAATAATTGTGCACATTGTGCCAAATACAAAGCTGACCCATCTAGGGTAAAAGTCCATCACTGGGAGTACCCGAGTTCGCCATGGGAAAGAATTCATGTAGATTTCGCTGGCCCTATGTTTGAACATATGTTCCTTCTTATTGTGGATGCACATTCGAAGTGGTTAGAAGTTTATCCAGTGAAAACAACCACTGCCCACAAGACCATAGATTGCCTTCGAGATTGTTTCAGCCGATTTGGTCTACATATAGTACTCGTAAGTGACAACGGGCCTCAGTTCACTTCACACGAATTTGAAATGTTCATGTTGACCAATGGCATTAAGCACAAAACATCTGCACCATTTAAGCCATCGAGCAATGGTCAAGCTGAACGTTACGTGTATACATTAAAACAATCATTACGGGCAATGCAACACTATGCCGGAAGCATAAGTCAAAAATTAAGCACATTCTTGCTTCAATATCGAAAAGCACCTAACGTCACCACAATGCACAGCCCAGCCATGCTATTTTTGAAACGGGACATTAGAACCCGAATTAATTTGTTGTTGCCTGATTTAAAATCCAGAGTGCAAGAAAACATCAGAAAGGGTGTTTATGAGTTCAGGGACAGAAAATTTAACGTGGGTGACCATGTGGCTGTTCGTGATTATAGAGCAGCCAATTCAAAATGGAAATTCGGTCAAGTAATCAGCCAAGATGGCGAGCTACATTATACTGTAAATGTTCAAGGGACATTAGTACGGAGACATGTAGATCAAATCCGTCCAGTCGGTGATCAAGTACAAAACTTTGATCACTCAGTGCGTCGTCATCATTGGACTCCGTCTCAGAGTTCCCCGGCTGCTGAGGATTCTACTGCGAGCAGTCTGAATGGGGAACACCATATGCAACAAACACCTACGGACACATCATCAGCCGAAACTTCAACCAGATCATCGGCAGCAGCTGAAGATGTTTCAGCTGTAGGCCCATTAATTTCACCACCAGCAGTGAAAGACAGTGGAAATACTACGACCTGTGTTAGTTCACCGAAAGTGCCACAAAATCCGGGAACAACGTTGCGGCGGTCTGGAAGGATTAGTAACCCCCCCCCAGAGACTTGATCTCTAAGGGGAGAGGAGATGTTGTGTATAAGCTCAAAACCGCGGTTGCAACGGTTAACGGCAACCGCCAACTGAACTGACAATTAAAAACAGTTTGGGTTTTGGTTTGGGTTTGAGTTTCGTGCCGGAGCAGAAAAACACGCAGCTAAGCCAAGACGGTTTTTGTCACTATGCTTGCTTACATAGTTAAATTGTAAATAATGTCTGTAAATAATATGTTCGTGCATCTGTGTTGTATTTAGCCAAGATAAAGTATGTTAATATAATCAAGTTGTGTTCTTTCACTCGTGGAGTGAAGTTATTACAAAAATTATGTTTTAAAAGTTCGCAGTACCTTTTTGTAAGTTTTATAGGCAATGTTACTTTTGTTGCATGTGTTGTTGTCTTTAGAGAAGTTCGGAAAGTTCATCTTGTTTTCGTAAAGAAATTAACAGGTATGTATAAAATATTATTTTTTTATTGAAATTTAGTCTGCATGTGAGATTAGGCCAGTAAAGAATCTTTAAACTGTGATTATTGCATTAAAAATTATAAATTAGGCCTCATTGTGATGTAACATCAGTCACAAAAATTTATAAAAGTTTTTATTACTTAAAAAAAAATAGTGTTAAGAATATAAAGAGCCATATTCTCTTCATTGATGATAATATCTTAAATATCAATTAGTTAAATAGTTAACAACAGTTCAATTTATGAGTTAAAAACTTCTTTAAAGTATGTAACATCAGTCACATTTCTCTTTCCAGTTAGATACTTAAACACTGTACAAATGGCATTGACTGCTGCAGAAAGGCAAAAAAGTAGGCAAGATAAATTAAAGAAGAAAGGAAAATATGAAGATTATAAAAAGATAAGCAATGCAGAAGCTAAAAGGAGTAGAGATAAAAAGGAAATGACCTAGCTAAGTTACCTAAGTCAGTTCAAAAAGAGAAATCAAAGAAAATGTTAGAAAAATAGTGGAAAAATGTAGCACCTTAAAGTGCAAAATTTCAATTAGCAGTGACAAAACCCCTTTTCCAAAATAATAAAACCTTAGGAAAAGTTGTAACTCGTGCAAAGTGCGCCCTGTCTACATCTCCACGAAAGCAGAAGGCTGTCATAAAAAAATGGTTTGACAATGAAATTGGGGAAACAGGTGCTCCTAATTAAGCCCAAGTAAGCATATTTGCAGCAGCACTGTACCACTCGGGTAGAATGCATCCGTACGTGATTGCTTCAGATGAACTGTCTCATTCTAAAGAGATTGTGATTTCTCTCATAACAAGAATGTTGGAAAAGATTCCTCAAGGAATTGAAGTCTTACATATTTGGTCAGATGGCCCAATTCAAAAACAAGTTCATTGCAGCCACAAAACCCATATTACAGAAAAATATAAATTGTTCATTAAATCGAATTATTTTGCTACTTCACATGGGAAGCCCAGTGGACTGTTTTGGCGGGTCTGTAAAGAGGTAGATATGGGAAGCTGTAAAAAAAAGAAAGCATTTCGTACACAGTGTAAAAGATTTTGTAAATGCCGCAGCTTCAAGCAGTGTGAAAATCTTTGAGATCTCATCATACGATTTACAGTTGCATTATAAAGAGTTAAATGTGAATAAAATATTTTCTGATTCAGAAACTATAGCTGGTATCATGCAGCAACACTTTTTGGATGTGGTAGACAAAATCACCAAAAGCTCAAATTTATCTAAAACATCATTTGCCTGTTCAAACACAAGCGAACAAGCTCCAGTATTTGGTGGCCACAATTGGAGCGTGGGCTCTTGTGGAATATGATGGACAGCTCTATCCACGTGAAGTTAGAGCCATTGAAAATTATGAATACTTGGTCAATGTAATGATTCCAACAGGGAAGCATTGGAAATGGTCTGACAAGGTGGATGAAATTTATTATTCACAAGAAAAAATAATTAGAAAACTTAGTGCATCAGATGTAGTAAATGCACGAGGACACTTTTCATTTCCTGAATTGCACTAAAAACATCACTTGTATAATTATATTCATTTACTATTGTTTATTTTTTATCATTTAAGTAGATTTGTGTAATTTTGAAAAAAAAATTGCTAATTTGACTTTTAAGGAGAAATAAATTATAATTTAAACTGATTAATGTTGGTGTAACATCAGTCACAAAATGTTTGTAACATCAGTCACAGTAATTAAAAATTTCATCCATTGTAAATTTTAAAGTTTTTAAAATGAAACGAAGTGTATTCATAAAGTTTGAAATCTCTACTTGACTGGAAAAAAAGAATTTTAATCTTCATGTTCTTAGTTTGAGGAGAATTTCAATTAATATAAAAGTTATTTTTCCTAATGTCTCTTCTGTGTAATGTCAGTCACAGTTTTTGATTTACCTTAATTCCATACCAAAAGCTTTTTATATCTAAAAACAGGTATGGGTAGTATTATTGTACTCTACCACGGTATTTTAGATCAATTTCAGAAAAATAAAGTTAAATTTCAAGACTGTGGATTTTAAAAGTTAAAAAACTTAGTCAAATTGTAACGTCAGTCACCATGGAATAACCTTTGTAACTAATAGTTAACTCTTCTCCAAAAGTAGTTAACTATTAGTTAACTACTTTTAAGTATAATTCATTTGAATTTCCATTTTTAAGCTTGTTCTTAAATATTTAATCCTATTTATTCAACTCAATGTTAATTTTAATCATTAAAATTTTGTAATGAAATTCCTGTAAAACAGTCAAAGATTGAATATTTCCAAATAACACTGAACAATTAACATATAAAGAGAAAATGAATAAAGACAAAACTTTTTTCTATAAATTTAATCTTTTATTTTTATATGTATTTGTTTAATAAAGTTAATAATTTATGTTTTTAAGAAATAACAATTTTTCAGCAGTTGTTGTAAAATTGGGTTTACCCTTAATATCAATTTAAAATTCTCCCTCTGCCCAACCCCCATTCATTAACAAAATATCTTTGTAACATGCATGCTTTAGAATTTATAATATATTCTTTCAAATTGTGTTGAAAGCAGGGTTGATGATTTTTTTTTTATTTAAAAAAAAATTAAAAAATAGTATTTGTTGATTTAAGTCAGATTTTTTGGATTTTTTTAAGCAAAGTATGTATGCGCACACAAATACAGTAACAAATTCAGTTAATTATTTATGTCTTCAAAGACTTTAAGATATTTCAGTTGAAATAATTATTTATTACTAATTTAAAATTAATTATTAATTAATTATATTATATTAAAAATGTATGCTTAATAAAGAGAACAATAAGAAACAGAATAGAAAGCTTATATTTCTGGACTAAAGGTATTATAATTTCTTGAATATATTCAAATAAGTTGACTGGACTATTATAATTTTTTGAGTGTATACAAATTTCCTGAATATATAAACAGAGATGGCAATTATAACATAAATATAAAATGTTTACTACAGCTTAATCACTTACTATTTAGATGTTTCATCAAGAATACCAGTTTTGATGAATTATTAGCCCCCAATCTGTTTCTTAATTTTGAGTGCACTATTCCAAATGTTTGGAAGAAATCTTTTCTAAAGGTGCTGTTGATGCTTTTGCTGTTGTCAGCATGTCCAAAAACTTCATGTTCTCTGATAAAATGTCATTCTTTGACATCTTAACGAAGATATTTCACCTTTCCCTAGAGGACCAGATGCATTAAGGCTATCATACAGTGAGTTGAAATTCTAATTAATTGCTTGAACCCAGAATATATTAAAATTTATAATAAAAAATATCTATATTTTAATAATTTGGAAGAAGCTGATATAAATAGTTTTTTTTAATCATAAAAATCAGTTTTTTCTTTAAAAAAATCATAAAAACCAGTATTTTTTTTTCTTTTTGTGTTTTATGGTATCCCAAACGCATGCATGGTATTAGAGTAGAGGTAAAGCTTCCATAATGAAGATTTGGTCTTTAAATGAAACTTCATTGTGCATGTGCTGGTGCGGGAGCTATTTTTTGAGTATATTTGAAAGCTTTTTCTATTTTGCGTAAATACTGAAATAAATATTATGATTTTTTATGAGTACTTTTTCATTATATGACATAATGTAAAAAATACATTTGTGTGCGTAATGTTCATAAGCTAAAAATTTGAATAATTTAATGGTTAAAAAATAGTTTTTTTCTTTTTTTTTTTTTTCAAAAAGTAGATTAAAAGGGGTGGTGCGTTCGTCGCTTTCCAGCGGCATTTTTTTTCAAATTAGCGTCCTCAAAAGTATTTTGACAATGTTTGATAACTTTAAGTATCCGCCAGAAATTTCTGAAAGTTATGCATTCAGAAAGCATCTTTGCATTGATAACCAGAGAAAGTGGAAACTGAAGAAGCATTCATGAATACCCGCCGAATTGCAACGAAAATGAAAAATTAATTTTTGTTAAGGAAAAAACAACATTTTTTAAAAACTATGTTTCAATACATACAATACAATACAAAAAGTACACCAACAACAGGCGCTAGGCCTGTTGTTATTTATTTTTTTGCTGGCAACATCTGTAGTGACTGGCCGACATTACTGTCGCCCACTTTTTATCTTATTTTATGCCCTGCTTCTAAATCCAACTCTTAATTCACTGAATTGAGATTTCTTCCTACAAAAAGTTAATTCTACGGTTAATGAGTTGAAGATCCATCGAAATCTGACAATAGTGTCTTCACAATCGTCTAGAATGATAAACGCAACGGTCTTTGCACTGAATGTTTGCGAACACTTGTGATTGATTTGTGAACCAGCCTCTAAACATACAGCACTTTTTTTCAAGATATTGCCTTGTATAGTTGGGTATGAAAGTTAGAAACTGCTATCTTTTACGCTTACACAGTAGGGTCAGGTGGGGTGAAATGGGCAAAAAATAGGCATTTTTAAAATGAATATGAAACTATTCAAAACTGATGGCAAATAATGATTGAGTGTCTACATTTCAACTATGCACTTCACATATCCACTGTTATTAGTGCTAAGATTTCACCATTATTGATTGAAAAAGCCATTGTTTGAAAGTTTGTATATATACTCACTTTACCCCATGGGGTGGGTTATTGGGGGGGTAGTGTTATTAAAAATTGAATTTCATAGTGAAAACATGAATTTATTTACTTGTTTCAAACAACAACGCTAAAAAACTTAAATAAAAACTACTGGACAAAATAATCTGTAATTTCATTGCAATTAAAAATATAGTGCCCATGATTGTTGAGGATGTTCTTTTTCAACCTCTATTTCTTCATCATTAGATTAGGGGTCTTCAACCCGTGGCCCGCCGATGATATTTTAGTGGTCCGGGAAGCCTTTGCAATAAGTTAAAAATGAAAATGTTAAAAAAGAATACATAATAGAAAGGAAAAGAAAAACGGCCCATTGATGCAGCGCAGTTTTAAAAAAAAAGACACTTCCCACATGTGCTAGGGGTAAGCAGTATAGAGAAAAACTTATATATATTTCTTGTTTAAAAACCGACTCGTCATTTATAGGAGGTTCAGTGGGAGGAGGTTTTGAGAATATCACATTAATTCATAGCTGCGCATATATTTTGTTGGTGCTTCGGGGCTCTGATACCACCATATATTCTCTCTTCCCCAATAGAAACCTTTGAGACATCATAGGAATTTCATCAGCCGTTCGGAAAAGGTTAATGCAATGTGCAGTACAGAACCTCTTATCCTGGAACCAGAAAACCGGAAATTTTTTCGTGAATTTCCCGCCATTTTTGAATTCGCGTTTTTTTTTGCCCATATAAGTCACACAATTTAGTCTAAAAACGATGTTTTTTTAGGGGAGGGGACATCAACTTACTTGCAGAAGAAAATTAGAAAAAAAAATTCTCCAACAAAAATTGAGAAAACCAGACGTTTTCTCTATTTTATTTCAATAATTAAACACGAAAGAAATATATTGAGATTATTATACATTTATTTAATTGTATGGTGAGTACTTTGAAGACGAATTGCAACAAAAGCCGGACTATATGGAAAGTTCGGAAAATTTCTAAACGGCAGATTCGCGAATTTTCCGTAATAGCTGATCGTGTGAAAACTAGAGCTCGTTTATTTTTATTTTATATATACTTTTCATTTATTTAAGAGCTGCAACAAGGTAATAAGAATTTAAAATTGATATTAACGCAACACAAATTGCGACTGTGAAAATGAATTCTTTATTAAAATCGAGTTCGCAAAAGCGAAGTCGTTATACACGAGTATGAAATTTGCGCGTTTCTGCATGTAAAATGCTTCTTACATTTCGTTTTCCTCCTTTTTGAAATCATTTATTGCTGGAAAAAAGGATTGATGATCAAATTTTACGAAATTGATAATTTAATAAACGAGATATCCGATTCGGAAATCATCCAAATGGTGCTACACACGAACGATAACAAAGGGCAAGATAGCGATGAAGACGAAAATAATGACCAGTAATTGTTTTCACAGCAAAAACCTAATTTTCGCCAACTGAAACTTCATGAAATGTTTAAAAAATATAAAAAATAAATATTTATATACAGTCGGCAGCTGAAAAAAAAAAGCTTTCGTTTTTTGAAGAAAAATTTTAAACATTTTACACCATTTTTTTTTTGGAAATAGGCATTTTAAGAAGGAAATAAAATGGTAATGAACATGTTTAAGGGGAATCGCAACAGGCCTCCGGCTATCGTCGTCTCCCATGTTATCTCTACGGAGCGGGTTTTCCACATCTCCTGCGTTTATTTTTTTGGAGTATCCTTATGCGGTTTTTTGCATATGAAGCACCAAGGAAAGCTTTTTATCTTTGTCTTTCGAATTTTGAAGTTCGGAGTAAAACTTTTTCAGAAATGAGAAAAATACTTGCGTTGCTAACTTTAAAACGCTCTCAAATACGTCTTAATCAAAATATCAAAGAAAATGAAAGTAAAAGACAAAATTTACAGTTTAGCGTCTGAATCCGCAAACAGAAGTTCATTCCGTTAAATTTAACAGCTGGAAACTCAAAAACAAAAGTAGTAGATTTATTGCAAAAAATTGAGAATTTATTCACTGCTTTGCAGAGCCCTCTGGATTCGTAGGGATTTTCGACGAAGAGAAGGGAAGGGGGCATCAATCAACTGTCATCCTTCAGGCAAAAAGTGATTAACGGTTGATTTACTACAGTTTACGTTGCGGGAGTTTCCAGGCAATGGACAAGACGCTTTTCTTTTGCTCCCTTCTTTGCCTTTTGAGCGAAAGGATCTAGAATTGAAATATATGTGGAGGGAAGCGTTTTCCGTAACCTATTTTAACTCATAGTTTTCCTAATGTCTCCTCAGTTATTGGAATTTGTTCTACGTAATGGTAAAACCAAGACATACAAGTCGAAGTTTTGAAATTTTACTTTACTAAATTAAGAAAAGTTTTTAAGCATTCCATTTAGGCAGAACCCTACAAAAATGTATATACATGTATTATGTGCATTTTTGATATAATATGAGAAATCGAAATACAATAAATGAGTAAAATAACGGATAGAAGAAAACGCGTAATAAACTTCTTATAAATTTCAATTTAATCATACTTTTTAAGTGCTTTTTTTAAAAACATTTTTAACAGCAATAATTTTCAAAAAGAGAAATGTGTGTGAGTGTATTTTAAGAGGATACGACAATTTTTAAGAGATGATACGACAATACTGTAATTTGACTAGTTGGTTGAAAAAGCAAAATATTCGAAACCCGAATATTAATTCATATTAAAAATGAATATATAATATTTAGAAAGGGGGCAGGGGAGTAAAAAAATTGCACCTGACTGATTTTATGTTACAAGCTCATTGATAATACACAAAGTTTAAAAATTCTGTTATGACAATTTTTTATTTAGGGAAATATTTAACGTTCTCAATGGTATATTCATTTGTTTTCGCTTCAGTAAGTTTTATTTATTCATATTCATTTTTATTTATTTAAAACAAAGTAACACTTTCATAGGTGAAAACAGAAAAAGATAGAAAATATTTGTGGATATCAAACATAAGATTCTACTTTATAAACAGTACCGCTCATCCAGAGGTGCTTCCACCCCCCCCCCCCCCCCCCCTCTGCGCGATGGCGGCACCATTCGTTGTACGGTGCGAAAAGACATGAAGATAGTGCGCGTCTTTAAAAATATTCAGTTTTGGAAGGAACTGCTTCCAAAACTACAATATTTTTACAAGAATTGCATCTTTCCAAAACTGATAAATCAAAACAAAAATGCCCATAAGAGAACCAACCATTTGTTGATAATGTAAATGCGTATATTTTTAAATATAATATGTAAATTCTTTTTCTGTCTTTTAACTTTGACAAATAGCTGAAACTGCCCATTATATGAAATAATTGCTGTTATTGTCATTTTTGTTTGAAGATTGCATGCGTTGCACGTTGATTCTTCAAATAGTTCAACTCTATTTTCGAGAGATTAGTATCTATTATATACAACGCGGGGGGATTTGGGGCAGAATTAAAAAAATCATAGTAGAAAACCAGATCAATCAAATGTTTTCCGAAAATGGAAAATGCGGAGGGACTGTTGGCTACATACAGCATTTTGATTTGAAATGAATGAAAGAAGGCAGGGATGGTTGTCAAGGGGCTGGAGGAAGAGCTAGGACTCCACCCCCGCCCTACACACACACAATGGACGCAATCTTTTTTTTTTTTTTTTCACGGTCAGAGTCTGTTTGTGTGGACAACAAATTCAACCGTTTTTTAATGTCACCAAAGATATCCTGATATACGTTTTATGTCCTAAATTTCCAAAAATTTCAAAAAAAAAAAAGCCTTGAATCCCACCTCTCTTTTTTTCTCTAACATCATTAATGGACGTCCAAAATTGCGAATTTTCGAACCGAATTTAGGAAAAAATTCTGAAGACAGTCTAATATACGTTTTTAAAACTTTAATTTTTAAAAAATTTCACGGGGATCCCCCGCAGCACCTTCCGCCCCTCCCCTTCACATCCTCGAAAATCATTAAAGTTGTATTTTTAGAACTTATTAGAAAAATATCAAGTGTCTTTTAACGTCACCAAAGATTGCCAAATGGGAGTTTTATGCCTTGAAACCCTCCTAGGTCTAACAGCATCAATGGATGTCATTGCAAATTTCCGAAAATTGGAATGAAATTCTGAATTCTGCAATTTTTTTTTCGACGTCACCAAAGAGAGACTGAAGGGGGGGGGGCAGCTCCTAATAGCGTCAGAGATCGTATAAAATTGCGTTTTTCGAATTTAAATTTCTAAAATTTTCGGGGGAGATTCCCAGGTCTCCCCTCTATTTATGCTATAATATACTTATGATCAAATTTATATTGATAATTTGTTAATTGTCTTCTTTAAGCATATATAACGCAATTTCTACCGAATTGTTTGCTCATGTTCTAACAATGAGCTCTTTCTATACCAGAAGCTGGACTCGTTCATATATATATCTTATATATTTAAACGAGCAATTCTTATATATATATATATATATTGAGTTCTCAAAAACGACTCTAACGAATTGGATCAAATTTTATATTTAGGTCAGGTTTTGTTTTTTAAATTTACCTATGTAATTGTCTTCCCCGAAAAAACGCTATTTTACACACACACAAAAAAAAACTACATTTTTTTAATAACGCAATTGAGGTACTTGTTAACAGTGCACAAACGTCATCCGCCATAGATATTTTATTTCAATTGAGATAGCAATACATTGAGTGGCAACACTTAATTTTTAATTTACCTTTTGTTGATTGAAATTTGTTGTTGTTACCATTTGTGGGCATTTTAGCCCAAGAAACCCATTGAAAAATAGTTTAATAATGATGCGCATAATTTGAATGTATCAGAAGGTCTATGCTACTGTGTAAGACTCACTGCGTGTGACAAGTTTAAATAATAACATGATAAAGTCGAAAATCGTTATGGCGAACAACCTGGTAACATAACATAGGCATGCACCTATAGTCACTTTTTGGGTGCAACTTTAGTGTTAGGGGCCTAGTTTGCGACATTTTTGGTTGGAGAAGGAATTGTTGGTCACAATTGCAATTAGTTATTTTGTGTTTGATGTGTAGAGCTTGAGTTTGTTGTATATTTAAAAAGTTCTGGACATATCTCTCTTTTGGGGACATCTTTTGTCGTCAACCAAAGTAAACTGCCAACCGGCCCCTGCACTAAAGTTGTTCCTTTGCCATGACAGTGCACACATCTCAAGGTTAAACTTACGAATTTAAGATCATCGGTTTTTATCCGTGGCATATTGTTTGTAGAATTTTCCAGAGTAAAGCAACCAACTACGTTAAAAGGACTCCTCCCATCCCAAATGAAATTTATCGACATGTCCGCAGCATAGTTTGAAGAAAGTATTACGTTAAGACCTGATGTCGCCATAGTTAATATAGGTTTAAGTACAAAAACGTATAACTAATGATAAGTAAACTGTAAAGTAAAAACCTTAATATAGCATATTTTTAGAAATTAAGTGTTGAAATAAGGGTGAGCACATTTTTTTTTTTTACTTAAATGAAATTTAAAGTTCATATGTAGGTGGGATTGCAAAACTGTCATATTCATTATATGTAATGCAAAGTGCATTTTCTAAATAGGTATCAAACCTTATATCAATTGATCGGAATAGGCAGAATTATAGGTAAATTACTCCTGTTCATATCGCTTCGCAAAATTTTAACCTTTAAATGACTCGTATAAATAAATATTTATATGCTAGCACCTCAGAGTCGCCTCAGGTGAATGACGATGGGGGAGGCCTATGTCCAGCAGTAGACTTCTTACGGCTGAAATGATGATAATGCTGCTGAAACATTTTATATGCATCTACTCTATATATCTCTCATATCCTCGTATCTTGGAAAAAGCTCTAATAATCGGCATGGAAATTTATATTTAGTAAACACTTTAATTTTCCAAATTTATTTGAATAAATATCTTCGTAAAAAAAAATAATTAATAAATATCTGAGCTAAGCTTGGTCACCCAAGTACTACATATATATTAAAACGATAAATTATATATAATAACTATATATCCTATATATACATGCATACGCACATATATCATATACATAATATGTATACGTTTATAAAAACAATCAAGGCGCTACCAAACGCATACCACCCCTTAAAACTGAAAAACAGCAATTCACGTAAAGGTTTCGTTTGGATGATTTTGCATCTTAAAGCTCCACTACTGCATTGAAAAAGGGATTCCAAACAATCCCAAAACATATGTCTGCATCTTAATGCTCATTTGTGCTTTCTTTACGTGAATAATTGTTTTTCAGTTTTACTAGTGCACAAAGTTCATTGATTTTATTTACCATACACCCCTTATATTTTACCTCTTCACGGTCAACGTTTAGAGCAGATATATCATAGCAATTTTGTTATTTAGTATATTTGCTCCTTCCGTCTAATCAGAAATTAAGACTTTCGGATGTTTTTTCTATTCTTGTTGTTTGTTATAAACGCACATTTTCATAGTGTGTTAATCACACTACTGTGAAAAATCACTTTCTATGCATGACCTCTTTGTCCGTCAGTGCAAGGTCAATTTTGCACTTAATGTCCCTTTCCCACACAAACAAGCTAGTGCGAAAGGCAGAAGTAAAAAGAAAGTTGAATGCTAAGAAAGAAAAAAAATCTTCAGATTATGTCCGTAAAAGAAAGCCCCCCCCCCCCCCCAAGCGCGATGGCGCGCCTGCTCCTCAAAAAGACCCAAGGCCGTATCCAGAGGGCGCCGACGGGCCCCCCCCCCCCCCGAAATCCAGAAAATTTTTGCAATGTAGCATATATTCCTCCCTGAAACTTTCCTCTACACTAGTGTTTCAAAGTCAGCCCCCCCCCCCCCCGAAAAAAATTTCTGGCTACAACCTTGAAACCCCCCCCCCCCTTTCCTAAAAATGCCAATGGCAGTTGTTCAGTTGACACAGCAAGATGGAATTTTGTTTTGTTGAAATTTATTCACTAAATGTCCAAACATTTAATAAATACGATTTTCGTTTGTTAGTATTTAATAAATTAAATATCGCAATTTCTTTAAACAAACTTACAGAAATTCATTCCACTAGTATTATTTGTTCATGCACATCTGCTTAACACATACGTTAATTGAATCGTTTAAACATATAATATTCATTTCATCGCATGATGTACTACTGCGGATTTTTTTCCCCTTGTTAAAATTAATATGAACCGGTCAAGAATAATATTCTACATCTACATTAAGGCTAAGGGGTGGGAGTGGAATTTTTAAGAATTTCAGACATTAAATTGAATTAAAGTTTAAAATAAAGTTAATTTAAAAACATTTAAAGCAACTAACATCACCAACGAACAAGCAAAATAGGCACAGCTACGTATTGCTCTTGTATCTCCATATTTCCTTTGAAACATTCTAACAAAGAATCAAAACCATTAGTCACATTTTTGAAGATTCCTAAATGACCGGATGTATGCGAATCAATTGTACGCCAGTGAAGGAAGATGAAGAATGCCCCAGAGGATATGAGGAGTGCGAATAGGGAAAAAAGGAAGTGTGTGTGGGGAAAACCAAATCAGGGAATTTAAACCAAAACAAAAAATCCCCAAATTAGCTTTTGATTGCAGCGCCATCTAGATGTCAGAATTCGCTACATCCAGAGCTTTCAATTCCCCTTAAGATCGGAAATGTGCAGCTTTCAAAAACGTTATTTCGCAATTTTCTGAAAAATGTTCGTTTTTGCGATAAGAATTTTTATTAATTGTTGCTTTAATTCAGAGTTAATATCATCAAATTTTGCTGTTTTTTATTTCTTGTAGTTTTATTATATTTATTTCTTTAAATGAGCTAATTTTCGCGCGATACAGAATATTCACGAAATTGGAATTTGGTGTTACTCGCGTGCATTTTCCCGATAGTCGGATCTTTTACTGCAATTTAAAGTCTTTAGTAAGTGGCTAAAAAATATAAAATCATATTAGAATTTGACGGAATTCTTTTCTTTTATTGTTTAATTAAAGAGGTTAAAATAATATTGGGAAAAGTTTAGATTTTTCGATGTTTGCCTCGAATGTAACCCGACTCCAACTTCGTTTTTTGTGCTAAACTCCGCGACTTATAGGCTGGTATATACGATAATAAAAAATGCTATAAATGAGCAAAATGGTAATAAAAACTTCCAGAGCAAATTAATGGGCCCTGATGCTACTTACAAATTTTTTGAACGAGGGCTCAAAATCCGAAATTCCGAAAGATCGCGGCACCGAGCGTTCCGAATTTGAGGTTCCATAATGTATGTGAATCATTTAATGTCACTTTCAAACCCCGCTCCCCCCCCCCCCTCTCTCGTTTTGACTTGTGAATGTCATTTTAATCTTTTAAATATAATTCTTTTCTTTTAATATTTCTTAACTTAGAAGTATTTATTTACTATTTTCTACTTATTTTGAAGTATTATCACCATTTGTTATTGTAATTTGGGTTCGATAAACCTCCGATATCGGCATTATTTTGCGATCCAAAAAACCGGAAATTCAGTTATTAATTCTGTACTGTATAAGGAGAATATACTATTTGTCCCCGCCCCCCTATTCTTCACCGACCTCGAAACTTCAAAATGACTGTCTTGTTCAAAAATCCAAAATTTTTTCAAAAAAAGTTGGCGCCAAACAAAAAAAAGTGCTCAGGAAAAATTTTGCAGTTTTTTTTCCTGGAAATATGCATTTTAAAAAGGAAGGAAAATAAAATGTGATGAACGTGGTTAAGATTGGAAATGTGCAGTTTTCAAAAAGTTATTTTGCGATTCGAGTTTTTATTAAATGTTGCTTTCTGAGTTAATATCATTAAATTTTGCTTTTTAATTTCTTGTATTTCCAATTTTTTTGCGATACAGAACATTTACAAAATTGAAATTCGGCTTTTCTCGCATTTTCTCGATAGTCTGATCTTTTACTCGCATC
Source organism: Octonoba sinensis (assembly GCA_038502835.1). Taxonomy (NCBI): domain Eukaryota; kingdom Metazoa; phylum Arthropoda; class Arachnida; order Araneae; family Uloboridae; genus Octonoba; species Octonoba sinensis. The sequence continues at coordinate 149,542,733 of CM076598.1, forward strand.
GCCTTGGGGCTCTCAAGGGGGGGGGGGGTGTCTCCGGTCTCCTCGCGTCGTCCAGTTTCGGTACAAGAGCGGTAATCTGTCCGCAAGTCACAGATTTCGGGGTAGATAAGAAAGGGGAAGGTGTCTATAGAAGGAGCAAATGCATCGGTCATTTTGCTTCCTTAATTACCCCTTCAAAACATATTCAAACGGTTGGGCAATAGGCGAGAGTCTGGACGGGACCGCCGCGATAAAGGAGAGTTCCCCCTTTCTTCTCTCCGCGGGGGTCCCGGTTTGGAGCCGGCATTAAGAATGGGCGCCCCATTTTCCCTTTCAATAATCGAAGTAGACTGCCCCCCTGAAAATCTAGTGTTGGTACTATCACCTACACACATAAAGAGACATGAAATGACTTTTGTGTTTTCGCCTTTCTTTAACGGCAGAAGTGAAGAATTTTTCTAAAGAATAGCACATTTACACTTCAGCAATTTAGGAGCAGCGTTACATGATGCTCTATGCTTAAGATGCATGAAATCTTAACCCTGGTACGTGTGATTATTATTCTTTTTAAAAATATGTTCTTCGAATATTTAAAAAAGTACATACATTTAAATCTTAAATTTATTTATATTTTAATGCTAATATTCTTTTTAATTAATAGGTATGTAAAAGAAAATGATATATGTTCAGACATTTTCCCAATTGTTTTTTACATGCATGAATTAATATTTAGGAATTATTTTAAAAAATTAATTATCTTTTTCTTCTTAGAATTACCTCAACAGAATTTTGTATTTCAGTTGAATCTTGTACGTTAAATTTGTGTTGTAAAATTACTTGCACTTTATTTTTTTATTAAAACAATTAGTACATGGAAAAAAATATATGCTCGTGCATGTTAAAAAAAGAAAACCACAAAACTCATATTAAAATATTATAGTCATTCGTATTATAATTATTCTTCATATTACTTTTTAACGATTACTAATTTTGCTAAGAGTTATTTGAATGTTCATGTTCAAATTTTTTGAAATTATTCTAAAATGCAGCATTTATTTTCAAAAGATTATTTATCTCTTACACTATCTGAATATTTTGTTATCCCGTGCAATTCATGCACATCTTATAAGTCATTTCATAAAGAATCATAGAAAATTAATATTTTCAGTAAACTAATTGGTGTTATGTGAAATATTTGCACAATTTAAACTAGAAAATAAATACAATGGAGAAATATACATTTTCAGAAATTGCGGCCAACTAAATTTTGATTGTATGCACACAAAATAACAATGAACCAGGTAAATCACTTATGCATTATATATAAATTTAGTGCATCGTCTTTGCTTATATACAAAATACGATCAATGTAGTTATCCTTCACATGAGTTTTAAATATTCGAAAAATACTGAATGTGCCTTTCCTGATTATACATATATATATATAACGCAAATTTTTCATTTCTGCAACGACGTCATAATTCCAGAACTGTGATGATGAAATTGTTTCATTATAATTGCATTCATCATCATTTCAGTTCTCTTATAAAATCAAAAATTTAATTAAAAATCATAACTTTTTGATTTATGACACTATTGTGAAAATGAGAGTTGTATGCATAAAATCGGATAATTTTATGCTAATCTAATCGTAATCAAAATCGTAATCGGATGTCATAATCGTAATCGATTACATTTTTCAACGACTGTAATCGCTGCCGTAATCGTAATTACTTTTTGGCAAAGGATTACAATCGTAATCGTAATCATAATCTCTCAATTTCTCCCTTTGTAATCGTAATCGTAATCGATTACGTTTCTTTGTAATCGACTCCAAGCCTGATATACGATAATAAAAAATGCTATAAATGAGCAAAATGGTAATAAAAACTTCCAGAGCAAATTATATGGGCCCTGATGCTACTTACAAAATTTTTTGAACGAGGGCTCAAAATCCGAAATTCCGAAAGATCGCGGCACAGAGCGTTCCGAATTTGAGGTTCCATAATGTATGTGAATAATTTAATGTCACTTTCAAACCCCGCTCCCCCCCCCCCTCTCTCGTTTTGACTTGTGAATGTCATTTTAATCTTTTAAATATAATTCTTTTCTTTTAATATTTCTTAACTTAGAAGTATTTATTTACTATTTTCTACTTATTTTGAAGTATTATCACCATTTGTTATTGTAATTTGGGTTCGATAAACCTCCGATATCGGCATTATTTTGCGATCCAAAAAACCGGGAAATTCAGTTATTAATTCTGTACTGTATAAGGAGAATATACTATTTGTCCCCGCCCCCCTATTCTTCACCGACCTCGAAACTTCAAAATGACTGTCTTGTTCAAAAATCCAAAATTTTTTCAAAAAAAGTTGGCGCCAAACAAAAAAAAGTGCTCAGGAAAAATTTTGCAGTTTTTTTTCCTGGAAATATGCATTTTAAAAAGGAAGGAAAATAAAATGTGATGAACGTGGTTAAGATTGGAAATGTGCAGTTTTCAAAAAAGTTATTTTGCGATTCGAGTTTTTATTAAATGTTGCTTTCTGAGTTAATATCATTAAATTTTGCTTTTTTAATTTCTTGTATTTCCAATTTTTTTGCGATACAGAACATTTACAAAATTGAAATTCGGCTTTTCTCGCATTTTCTCGATAGTCTGATCTTTTACTGCAATTAAGGAGCTACAGAAAATAAATCATATCAGAATTTGACGCAATAATTTCTTTTATTGATTAATTAAAGAGGTTAAAATAATATTGGGGAAAAGTCTAGATTTTTTGATGTTTTGCCTCAAATGTAAGAAGACTCCAGCTTCGTTTTTTGTTCTAAATTTCGCGACTTATGGCGAGTATATACGACAATAAAAATATAATGTGCAAAATGTAAAAAAAAAAAAAAAACTTCCAGAGCAATTTATATGGGTTCTGATGCTACTTACATATCAGGAAATTTGATTGGAGAGCAGAAAATTCCGAAATCCGGAAAGATCATTGCCCCGAGCGTTCCGGATTTGAGGTCCCATTCTGTATAAGAGTAATTCCAATTCCACAGTTAATGTTGTTGAGCCAAATCTTGTACCCATTTCACCCCACTTTAAACTTCTTTTAAGCATATTTCATAAATATGAGGAATTTTTCTTACACATTTTGTTTTTAGTTGACAAAGGAGACTTTCTAGAATAGAAATGATAGGAAAAGAATTATCTGACTCAAAATAAATTCCTAAAAGCAAAGTTTTAAAGATGATTTTTCTTGCTGATTTTAACGTGGTACTGCAAAGATTGCTGCCACTAAGCAGAGTGTTTACACTTTTCTATTTTCTTGAGCTAAAATAAAGCTTTACTAAATATAAAAGACATGAGTTTCTTTTTATTCTTTCTTTTTCTGCAAGACAAAAATTACTAAATTTCCTATTTCACTTCACCTGACCCTAAAAATTTAATTCATTTAAATACTCATAATTTTTCTAATTTTTTTTAAATTTCTAATTTAAATGTTATGATTCTCTTATATGTTCTTAACTTCTCTGTAAGTTTGGTTAAATATAATGCAAAATCCAGTGTGTTTAGTCAAAAAACATGCTGGAGAAATTTGCATTTTGGAAAAAAATGCTTACAACATTTAATAAGTGCAGAACCGCTCCGGGTGTTGTTTGTTCTGGGGTGACACCCGGCCAGGAAGGGAGAAACAATAAACCTTTAAAAGCTCCATATAATGAAACAAATACCTTGAACTGGATATTTTGTTTGCTATATTTTCTTTTCTACTTTTATCTGAGCAAAGTGTTTCCTTACAAAAATATTCAAAGCTGTTTTTTTACTGCTAAACATATCATTGCCGTCAACAAATACATTAAATATTATAATTCCCGTGATACCAATGGTTTTTTTTCCCTTCCTCTTTTTTTTTTGCTGGGCTTTCTTCTTTCTTTGCTTTTCTTCTTTTTTTTTGGGGGGGGGGGGTGACACCATCGATTACCGCCCCAGGTGTAACCCTATGCTAGCTAAGCCACTGTATACTTGTATATATATATTTATGAACAGCTTTATATAGTACCTGGGTGAAGAGATTAGGAACCCCCCCTCCCCACGTTATGTCATTGGATTTTGCCACATATGCTAGCAGTATGTTGAAAAGTTGAAATAAGATGAAAACAAATTTTAATCTCTCCAGTTTCATTGAAGGTAAAGCTTATTCTATACTTTCCTTCCACTTTTCCCTTTTTAACAAAAATTCATAAGTTAACTTTCATGTCATATTTTATCAGCTAATTTTCTGTGTTGTTTTTCTTCTAGATGATTTCAAAGTTTAAAGCATCATTAGTTAAATTTGACATTACTTATCCTTATGGCGAAAAAGAAGATGAATATGGAAAAGTTGCTGAATCAGCTAGATTTTCACCTGATTTGTTAATATCAGAAGTGGGTATTCAAGGTAAGTGATCAAATATTCATGGTTTAGTCTCTTTAACCTTTTCCTGACGGTGTGAGGACAACATTAGTCCCAGGGAAATTTTTTTTGCTCTAATATTTTTAGTACATATAATGGTATTAACAGAACATTTTCCCCATTGAGCAATACCTATATTAGTATAAATTTTGTTTTACAGCAAAAATATATCACAAAAATGTTGATTAACTGATATATAATAGCAGAAAGATGTGATGAAACTGCGGAAAATTTCTTTGATCTTCCGTAGTCAAATTGTTAAAGTTACCGTCAAGTACCAAATAAGCACCTCCCTGAATTTTCGTGAAAATGGCGAAAATATCGGAAGGGACGCTTAAACGGTACAAGTGAAAAAAAATACCAAATAAGCGCCCCCTTCCCGAATAATACAAGAAAAGTAGCCTCGGGGATGCCGCGGACATGCTATAGCGCTTCAAATGCACAAAAATCGGAGGTGCGGACGCAAAAAAAAATATATATATTACTCGTAAGGGGTCGTTCATAAATGATGTTATGCTTTTTTCCCATATATTTGACCCCTTCCCCCGTGTCACATGTCATGCTATGTTGCATAATGCATGATGTCACACTTCTTGTTACCCCCTCCCATTGTCACACTTCTTCACAATTTCATGAACCCTCCCCCTTGAAGAGTGACATCATTTATGAATGATCCCTAAACCGGGGTGCGTAATTTTAATAGCAGAAAAAATTTAAATCAAGTAAAATCTATAAAAATTGATACGCAAAAATATTTTTGCATGTCCATTTTTCTTTCGGCTTTTTTTAGATGAAGAGCAAGTAGGGAAACGGCGCCAGCGCCACCTCACATTGACGCCCGTTTCCTTTCCTGAACTTCCCTGTTGCAGCGGCTCTGAACAGAACTGATTTCTTTTGAACAATAAGTAGATTCAATGCTCAAAGATTTTTTTTAGGATATAATCAACTTGATGTTTAATAAGGTCAGAAATATGAGGCTTTTTTTTTAAGGCTTTTTTGAGGCGTAGTGGGAAAAGGTTTCATTTTTAAGGCGGCGAATTTTCGTAAAGCCTTTGTTTTCGCAATTAAGATTTTTTCTTAGCTTTTATTTTGACTTAAAATAATAAATAAAAATTTCATATTTAATTTGTTATACCCTCACTGCATTCCCTATTTACTACCGTCCATGTAATGGATATTGCAAAAAATTCGCAAATCTGATAATCGGCCAAGAATTAATCATTTGATTTTTGGCTTTTAAATATGGGATTTTGGTTTTATTCTTTGTCAAATTGTTATTGAATCAATTGTTAATTGCATTGAATAATCCGTGTGATAAGGACAAAGGATGACCGGTATTCTTTGGCAATATAAGCGCATATGGTCCTCGTAAATGACCCCCATATAAAAAGGCCAAGCAAGCCTTGAGGCAAGGAGAACTAATGTGCTTTCCGGAATTTAGAAAGAAGCTTACCGGAACGAAAGCACGTGTTCAACGTTTTTCATTCTGTCCTCCCCTCCCCTGGGTAGTGGGGACAGCTTTGTTTAGTCTCTGCAATTCCCAGGGAACTTTTATAATCCCTTCTGGGAACTGATAATGGAAGGCACGAGTTTCTCTTGGTCAGCGCAATGAGAATCCAAGTTTGGAGGGAGGGGGGGGGGGGGGTATGCGGTATCCACAGAAAGGAAATCACGGGGCGTTTGTTCGATCCGGGGCGCTTGTTCGGTATTTTACGGTACAATCGAATCTCCATATATCGCACTTCCCCTATATTGAAATTTTCTATACATTGAACTCTTAGCAAGTCTGTGTTCATCACATAGAATTTCTATAGATCAGAAAAGTCTCCATATATCGATTTTTTTTTTTTTTAAATTTTAAATGTCATATTGGAAGATTTTATTCGACTTCAGACTGTTTCCCGGATGAAAAATGAAGATGAGGAGATAAAGGAAGTTCAGTTAAGGTTACTAGTTGGATCACCACAACTGAGATGAAGTAAATGAATCTGAAAACATTTCCAGTTCATCAAAAATAGAAATGCTAGAGGCATTTGAAACAAATCGTCATGAATTTCAATTCACGGAAAATGCAGCTGATGAAGTTTTTAGGAGAAGAAATAAATGTGAACATTTCTTTGATGAAGTTTCAGCAAAAATGGCTGTTCAGCGAAATATTCGTTGCAGTTTTAAAACAAAGCAATCGCAATCATTGAAACCACTGTCTGGACTGTTTTTTTTAAGTATTCAAGCAATATCTCAATAAAACACTCATATCAATTCATTTTTTAACTTTTCATTTAATTTTATTTGCATATAAATTAGAAATGGCATTTCATATATGAAAATTAATTTTAATGTTTTAGGAAAAATTACAATAAAACGGATGCTTCCATATGTTGATTTTTTTTTCCGGCAACTTGCTAGTTCGATATATAGAGATCTGACTGTATTTCCATTCCTGGCTCTTCTAAATTTTTCAGAAAACGCCCGACCTTACATCATAATTTTTCGTGTCCCATTATTTAACCAGTAATTCTTCCAGATGTAAAATGTTATACTTCATTTTAAAAACATTAAAAAAAATAATTGTCTTAAAGAAGACATTTGTTTTATAAAGTTTTATTTATACTATCTTGATAATTATGCTTCTTGAAACTTTGGGCTAGACAGTTTCCTTAACAAAGACCTATCGACTTTCTTAGAAAATGCTAGATAAAGAAACAACTAGCAAACATGCGACAAACGTAGACTTATCTAGGGTCTGCTGATGAGGATACCTGCAATCTAATAAGCAATAAATAATCTCAATACATACCGCTTTTGCATTTTTTTTTCTGTATTGCTAGAAAAACTCCCAATGTTGTTTCTAGCCTCCTTCACAGAAATAATTTTAAAAATTCCACTTACACAAAAATTTGCATTTCTAAATTAGTTTACATTTTTTAATTGGCAATTTGTTATTCTATTTAAAACAATTTTCCCATGAAATATAATGTTAACTTAATACAAACATGACACGAGTACAACTTTTTCGTATTTTAGCTTATTTTATCAGTTTCCTCGTTTTTACATGAAAAATTCGCTTACGTGATTTATCACATGGTGTGTAATTAATTGGGCAGCAGTCTTTCAGCATCTGTTTTTGGTTTGACATGGTCCCAATTACCGATCCCCCCCCCCCCCGAACAGCAAACAGTACAAAACTTATTGAGCAAAAATACAAATGTTCCTCCTCCTTTTTTTTCAAGCCCCCCCCCCCCCCAAAAAAAATCATATTTGAAACAAGCTTATTGCTCTAAATGGAATTAATTGTTGTAGAATATTCATTGTTATTTGTTATTTTTCCATATTTTTGGCTTGCACTTTACAATTTTCAGCTTCTTAATATAGTTATAAACGTACTTTAGATGACATAGTGCAGTCCTGAACACAAATTGAAAATTAATCGGTAAACAAAACGTTCTTTCTCATTTGAATACGATTGACGCTAGAGAAACCTGAAATATATCATTTTATCAGGAATAATGTGCAGTATAAAATGACATCAGTAAAATTGTGTTAAAGGGTCATCTTCATATTAAAATGAACATCAACTTTAAAATTTCAAATGGTTACCCCTATTTTTATCAGGTTTGTAAATCAGCATTAAAACCATGCATACCAATTACCACATAATCTGGCTTAAAGAAAAATGATTTTTTTTTAAATTATTATCATTATTATTTATTTTTATATGAATCTGTTTGAGCCATTTCTTCACAATTAAACTAGGAAAAATTCACCTTGTAATAATTTTTTCTTTCTAATATAATATATATTATCTAATATAATACATATTTAATAAATTTTCCTTTTTTTTAACCCTCTCATACATGAAAGCCTCATTTGAGGTGACATACATTTTTGCTTCCAAATTTTTACACAGATTCGTTTTTGTGCTGCAATTCGCATATCATCCTCATCTAGACACTCCAAACAGTTCTTAGAAATCACAAAATGTTTCATAGGGTATTCAAGATTGTTAAAAAATTAAGATATCTTTGGGAGTCCATGGAGGATTCAAGAAAGGAGAGAAAATCTTAGTTTCGAATCAAATTCTGTTTAGTTATTTTGAAGCGTGTTTTACATTACTGGGAAGTCGGTTGTTATTTTACAGCTTCTTATTCCTTCTAAATGTAGTTTTAATATTAAATTTTGCCATGTTTATTATTATATTGAATAAATATGACAAAAAAGCATAAAACGTCTTCATACAAGAACACAAATTTTTGACTATACAGGACAAAATTTCTAAAAACAAATTATTACACAATAATCCTGAGATGCTAAATTAGTTTGCAACATATGAAGTTTTTGTTTATAACACAAATAAATGCATGCAGTGCTCGCAGCCGTCCTATTTTTCCTATATTTTGTGAAATTCCTCCAAAACTGTCCTATATTTGCATATTTTTCTGACAATTGAACGCCCGATTTGGAAATGCAGCCCGAAAATTTCCAAACAAAAAAAGCTATGGATCGCGGCAAAAGATAAGCTCTGACGATGCAAAAAAAAAAAAAAAAAAAAAAACCTATTTTTGGCAGTAAGCCAAGCACGCTCAACAGAAGAGACTAATAACCATTTACTGCCAGATTCGGCAAGACATCCCCAATGGCCAAAAGGCTACTTTTTTGAGCGAATCGACTGTTTTCTTAAGTATTATTTTTCTTATTTTTGAACTTCGTAAACAAATATTCATAGATTCTTTTAAAATAACGTTCAAGAAGAACTAAAGTTATACTATATATATTTATGTAAAAAAGAAAAACATAGAAACAAAGAGTTGGATGCTTGCTTTCTGGAAAAGCTGGCAACCCTGCCCATCGTTTGTTTCGACTTCCCCCACGTGCGCGCGCGTCGTGCTCCGTTCCCTGAGTTATGTTGTTCGTATTTTGAAAGAGTATTGTTGAATTGCTTGTATGAATTTTGACCATTAAAAATAACTTTTATTTCACATAAACAAATTGATGCATACTTGCCAAGTCTACTGTTTTAACGGGAGACTCCCGTTTTTCTATCTCCCGATCTTCCGTTTAATCGTAATTTCACCCCGTTTTTAGTAATTTTCGCTTTTAAAATAAGCAAAGCCTCATTTTTTGTCAGTTGATGACGCATGTGATCGTAGTTACTTGCCGATGTTAGTAGCAGAAATGTGATTTTTCTTGTATTTTGGCGAAGTTCCGTATTTTTGGAAATTCTGAAAAGTCAAAATTTCGGTTCCGCGAAAATTCGTAATTTTGGAAGATTTTATTTTTTCTTTTTAATGACAAAATTTTGAAGCAGCATGCGTACATACTTGATTTGCAAAACTTTTACAAACTAGCAGTTAAATTTCCGCATTTTGTTTTTTATATGCTTTTAAGGGTCAGTCCACTTTTTTTTTTTTTTTTGAAATCCGATAGCATCCGCTTCAGTAAAGCTTCCTAGTTCTTGTTTACTATCTGATTCTATCTCTTGGACATCAATAACTTTTGGTTCACCATTATTTTTGATATTTTTTTCGATTCAGCCTCTTTAGTAGAGAATTTGGACTATACTAAATTGTTTAGTTTTAAATAAATTGTTTTTTTTTTTTAATAAATTGCACTCTACTATTGCTTTTGTCATTTTGCCACACCCACTCGAAATTGCAATGACAAATTTTAGCCTTTTTAAAAACATTTCGTGATGAAATTAGTTAATTATAATTATTAATATTGCATCCTTATTAATAACTTTGTTTAAAAAATATATTTTTCAAAAATATTTTTTGCATGGAATTTCAAATGCATTCTCCCTCCCCACAATCTTATGGTTAGTGTCCCCCCCCCCCCTTGTTATTTACTCCTTATATGTTACTGCAAAATAAATTGAAAAAATTACTTCATATTTTCATTCAATTTAAAAAATGGCTAAAAAATTTTTTTTTTTACTATTTTAGAATAATTTGTTCCTTAAGTGTACACTAGACATGTCATGATATTTTGTTTCAATTGTTGTGGTGTAGGTGTAAGCTAGTATTTGGGAGAATTGTTTTTTTTTTTTTTTAAATCTAACTAATGTAATGCTGTTTATTTTGTGCATTCGGCAAAGTAATGCGTTTTCTGTAAAGTGAAACCAAGTTTCGTCCAATGCTGTCAAATGAAAATCTACAGAACATATATTTATCATAAAAAAATATTTTTGCGAGAAAATATTTTGTTCAAACATTCAAAGGTAAATTTTTATCAAATACTGCTGTAATGAACATTAAAAAACAATTGTGTATGTCATTTTTGTTGTTCATTGTGTGTGTGGGTGGAGGTTGGAGTCATTGGAAAAATCTTCTTTTTTTCTCTCCAAGGTTGGCAGGTATGCTTGCACATACATGTATGTGTGTGCTGACATTTTAGAATTTTGTTTGTTTTCAATTGGTGAAATAAAAATATTTCATAAGGAAAAAAAAGTAAAATAAACCTTCTTCAACTTACATCATCAGAGATATTTTTCCCCTCTTAATTTTTAAGCAAAATAGTCTCCAAAATACAATTTATTATAAATAATGTGTATTTAATAATTTGAAAATTGGTAATGTACATTCATTCATGGGGACAAAATCTATAATGACTGAAAACACCAGTAATTTAGCATTATGTATGCAAAATCAAAACAAACTAAGTTACTTATTTTGTACACATTTTTTTTTTTTTTGCTTTCAGCAGCAGGTAGCTAACTTTAACCTTTCTAGTAGGTTAAAGACACTCTGCTGTTTGTCTAAATTTGCATTTCTCTGTCTCGTTTTTTAATTTTTTTATTTGAGTTTGCCATAAATATACTTAGAATGAATGCACTAAGTCTTACTTTAGTTTAATGGGCCTATTTTTTATGCATTAAAGTAGTTTAAAATTTGTCCTATATTTTTAATGATAATGTCCTATATATTTTTTTGGCCTTGCTGCTGGCACTGTGCATGCATGAGAGGGTTAATTGTAATATCTAAAGTTATAAAAGGTACCGTTTATCTTTTTATTATGAAACAACAAGCAAACCCAACAATAAAAACATGGTTAATTTATCTGAAAATATTAATTTAATATTTTTTGTGAATTATAAAATTAATATTTGAAAATTCTGAAATAAGTATTTTGATGAAAAATTAATCTGGAGGAACATTTATATGGATATGCAAAATTTCAGCTAAATATGTCTAATAGATTTTTGTTATGCTTAAAAAACATTTTACTACTGCTTTAGAGGGCTGTATACCAATGCTGAATGTATAAAATTCTGCAACTTAAATAAAAGTAAGAAGTCCTGTCAACAACAATATTTTATAAGGAGTTGCCCAAAAACTTATGTATTGTATAGCAAATAATATAGTTCTTATCTACCAAATAAGCATTTCTTTTATTTTCAATTTAAACATTTTAATCTCTATATACTAATCAGTTTATATGTGCTAAAAATAGTATTTGTATCTCATGTATTTCTTCGTTTGCACGCGGAAAATGGTCATATGCTAATAATCGAGTTGCGTAAAATCGGGCAGCAATCTTTTAACATCTGCTTTAGGTTTACAATATTTCTTATTTCTTACACATTGAACAGCAAAACACTTATTGGGTCTAAATACAGTTATTCCTCTCCAAGACTTTTGAACCCATCCTCCCGCCTAAAAAAACTGTTTAAACAGAAATTTGACTCTATTAGAAAGAAAATTTAATTTAAATAAAATGTTGAATACAAGCACAATTTGCACACTATTTTCTTCTCATAACATTTGCCCATAGAAGAAGTAAAGATTGCACTAGCATTGTGGCTCCCATTTGCCCTGTGAAAAATTATTTTATGTAATTTTAGTGTTTTCTTGCATATAATTGTGTGGCATTTTTTTATCACCTGATATAATTTCTTTCTTAATGGTAAAAAGGACAAAATATATTGAACCAAAATAAAAAGCTATTTTCTCCAAAGTTCCCACCACACCCCTCCTCTAAAAAGAAAAAAAAAGTTTGAATTAGAAACAGAATGATTAAGGAAAAATTTGAAAGCTCTATGACTGAGGTTTAAAATGGCACCAAGTTTGAAATCCTAGGTCACTGTCACCTGAAATACTTGTTAATAATAAATAAGAGCCAGCCTTAAGACTTGTGCGGGCCACATTGAGAGTACTTTTGTGGGCGTCGCGATTTGTTGGAACTTTGGTACACCTCTTCCAAGCCTGGTCGTGGAGAAAGGTCACCAAGACCTAAAATTTTTCTTTGTTGAGTAGTTCATAATTTTGCAGCAGAATACTTATGATACATATATGCATATATATTTTTCAAAATGAAAACCTATATTTTGAGGTACACATGCAAAGTTGGCAACCTTGCTATACTTGAAACTTTTTTTCTTCAATGCTTAAATTTTTTTGCCTGGAAAAATTTAAGCAAAGGCACTTTATTGGGGGGGGGGGGGGTAAAAAGTACTTTTAAGCACAACTCAAGGGTGCCCTTTTTGAAAAAAACATAGTGCCCTTTTCAGAGTTCTCCCTTGCGGCCCTTTCATCCTGGAGTCGGCATTATCATGACTTTATGAACCTTAACCTGTAAATTAGCATATTGAAAATACTGATGGTCCTATTGTCAATACCTACACGTTCTAATGGTAAGAATGTACTAAATTTGGTATTTAAGCTAATTTGGGAATGCCGAATTCAATTCTGTTGTAAATAGGGTATTCCAATCAGGTTGGGATGGTAGCTCGCGAAATTTCCACCGGTATTCGCTCATGACTATCTAGTAAGAAATGAGTGAGTTGCTGTCAGAGAGTGTATCAAGTTTGTTCAAGAAGAGGACTGATGGTTAAAAACTCGCAAGGAAAAAAGCATGCACATCACACTATGCCTTTAGTCACCCAATTTATCTCCTCTTGCTTGTGGAAAACTTACTCAATGCATCTGTTTTAGTGGACTAAGAAAGTATTTCATATTGAAAACCTCTTCTTTTAGATATTTTATTAGAAAGAAACTTCATATGAATACATTTTGTATTTTTTCTTTTGATCTAGATTATGGTGAAAAGGAAAATTCTGATCTTGCTGATAAGTATGGTGTACATAAAGATGATTTTCCTGTCCTGAAACTGTTTGTTGATGGGAAATCTGATCCTTTTACCTTTTCTGGAAATTTCAAGGCAGATGAAATTAAAAATTTCATTAAAAAACATTCAAGTGAGTTTGAAATTTGCCTCACTCTAAGGTTTAAATTTAATTTTATAATGTGTAAATATTTCACCATTTCTATGCCTACTGAATATGAAGGTAAAAACTTTTTTTAAATATTACTTTCTAGTTGTTTTAATTGTTTAGTGTAATAAAAGTGTCTAAGTAAGGTAGGGGTGTTTTTCTCCCTTCATTTTCATTAATGGAAAAAGGGAAAATATTCTGTAGTGGCATGAATTCCACCAACAATAAGTAACCTCTACTTATTTGTTGATAATACAACCATAGACAGTCCTTAAGTTTTGGCAGCAAAATGATTTCTTTTTCCTTTACATAAAGGGAAATCTCAATAAAATTAAAGCACATGTCATGCAGGAATAATCCAAGATGCATAAAGTACAAGAAAATAATACTTTTTCTTGAAATCATTATTTTATTCATACAGAAAGTTTTTACACACTAATAATATCCAAACAGCACAAATTAAAATACAGTAAAGCTCCTCCATAGCGGACACCAGCGGGACAAAAATGTTTGTCCGTAATAGAGAGGTGTCCACAGAAGAAGGGGTTGTTTGGCTCTATGATTTGCTACTGGGGAATTAAAAACTGTTCACTTAAGAGGTTTCCATTAAAAGAAGTTCTACTATATAAGAAATTTTTAATAATGAAAAAAGTATTATTTATTCAAAAAGTTTTAATTCCTTCATAAAAGCCGACAAGAGAATCATGCTGCAAAACTTTCGGCAGAATATATACTTAAATTTAAGGTAAAATAACATATGTATACCATAAAGAAATATTCTAAGAAAATAGTATGAAAATGTTTTAAGCAAAATAAAAAACATTATACATACCAATTACTACATTATTACAGGAATTATAGGCACACTGCAAAAGTTAGACTATATTATAAATGCATCTCAATGATCAAGAAAGGGTTAAAAAGTGAACAAGGCAACACAAACACATATAAAGTGGTGGTTAATGAGGAAAAAGAGGAAGGATAACATAGCAGTTACTTCGGCGAAAATGCTTTGTCTTCGTGGGACCAATTTGTTTAATGTGCATGTGCATAGATCATATGAAATTTAAGAATTTAGATTCATAGTCAAATTATAAAACTCTAACATATTCCAATAATGCATTGCAATAAATTAAATGAGTTTTATTATTATTGAGGTAAAAAAAAACTTTTTTTAAATTTTAGGTGTGCGTTTAGTTTTAGACAAATGCTTGCCTCAATTTGATGAATTAGCTGAAAAGTTTATGGCATCAAATGATAAAACTGTATGGAAAAATATTTTTGAACAAGCCAAAGGCCTTGCTGAAGATTTATCAGATGAAACTGAAATGAAATCAGCAGATGTCTATGTTAAAATGATGCAAAAAGTTATTGAGCGTGGTGTTGGTTTCATTGCAAGTGAAAGAGAACGTGTGAAGAACATAAAGGAAGGTAAAATAACTTCAACAAAGAAAGATGAAATGCAAGGTCGTTTAAACATTTTGCATTCATTTAGGCTAAGGGAAGAACTCTAAAGTGAAAGAAATTAGATTTTTAAAATTTTACTTGTTTCGTTATTATTTTTACGTGAAAGTTTTACTTCTGTATATTTTGCTTCAGAGATATTTAAAAGAGTACACTTACCTACAAAGACAGCACTAAAATTCATATTGTACCATGAAATACAAAATTAATTTTCCTTTTTCTTAGTTTATTTTTTATTTATGCTTAAAAATGTATTGTAACATTTAAAATCTATGACTTGGAAATCAATATATGTTACAAACTAGTTTATGTATAGGATATATTAAATTGGCATTTATTCTTATTTCAAGATGACTGAAACTATGTTAGTAACTGCTTTTTTTTCTTAAATAGTAGGCATGAAGGAATATGAATTTTTAGGCTTAAACACTGTCTAAAATTTATTTCCAATTTAAGTGTGGTATTTATTCTGCTTGAATTACTGAAATTTTGTTTAGAAATATATCCAAGGCGATTATACATCTAGTTTACCCAAAAATATCCTTATTCGGTAAATTTTGACTGACCAATTGGCAAATTTCAGTAGTTTGGCATTTAAACTATTTATTTATTTATTTTATTATCATTATTTAAATTTATTTCCAATTTAAGTGTGGTATTTATTCTGCTTGAATTACTGAATTTTTGTTTAGAAATATATCCAAGGTGATTATACATCTAGTTTACCCAAAAATATCCTTATTCGGTAAATTTTGACTGACCAATTGGCAAATTTCAGTAGTTTGGCATTTGAACTATTTATTTATTTATTTTATTATCATTATTTAAATTTATTTCCAATTTAAGTGTGGTATTTATTCTGCTTGAATTACTGAATTTTTGTGCAGAAATATATCCAAGGAGATTATACATCTAGTTTACCCAAAAATATCCTTATTTGGCAAATTTTGACTGATCATTTGGTAAATTTCAGTAGTTTAGCATTAGAACTATTTATTTGTTTTATTACATGTTTATATTTATTATTCAGTAAAAGCTGTAAAATTGACAACCTGTCTCAGTTAACCGCTTTTGTCAGGAACGGAATTAGCCCTATATTATATAATGTAGGGATACCTTTATAACTTGACCACCTGTCTATATTGACCACTTATACAGGGCCATCGCGAAGTCAAAAATCTGGAGGGATGTATGAGTTTGGCGGCCACTAATTTCTTTTAAACCTACGTACATATTATATAAATGAGTGGATGTATATGTACATATGAACGGGTTCCAGCTGCTGATTTAGGTGCGACTCATTATTAGAATATGAGCAAACAAATCAGGAAAATTGTGTTATATATACGGGAAAACAGAATTAGCAATTTATCAGTAATTAACCTCATCATAAGTGTAATATTCGAGCATAAATAGGGGCAGTTTCCTGGGGAACATTCCCCATAATTTTTTAAAAATCAAACTTTCAAACGTTATTTCATACTATCCCAGAAATTTTTTGAAATTGAGGGCTTAAAAACAAATATTAGGCTATCTTTGGTGGACTAAAATTAGTTCTAAATTCGTGATTTTGGGAGTCATTGTTAATGTTAGAAAAAGGGGAGTTGAGGCTCATTTCCTGAATTTCATTGAAATTCAAGTCATTAAATGCTTACAAGGTTATTTCTTGGGATGTTAAAAGACAGCTGGAATTTTTCCAGGTTGGAGTTCTGAAAATACAATTTTGATGATTTTCAAGATTGAATGAGAGATTCCGTGGAGCTCATCCCTGGAAATTTTTTTTGAACTAGACATTTTAAACTTGCATGTTTGGCTATCTTTGGGGACATTAAAAGACAGGTGGATTCAGGGGCTCTCCACTGGAAATTTTTCAAAATTGAAGTTCTAAATTTGCAAATTTTGGGTGTTCATTGATGGTTTTAGAAAAAAGGGGGGGTTTCGAAGCTGTTTTTTTTAAACAATCAAGTCACACAAACGCACTCCATCTTAACGAGGACTCTGCCGAAGAAAAAGAGATTGTGTCCAGGGTGTGTGGAGAGGGGCGAGTTCTGACTCTTCTTCAAGTCACCTTGGCTATCATTCCAGCTTTCTTTCAGTTATTTCAAAAAAAAAAAAATTGCTGAAACAGTCTCTTCCTCTTTTTTTTTCCAAAAAACGTGTAATTGTTTTCTAATTTTTAATTTTTTATTTTAAGGTTTTCTAATTTTTAATTTTTTATTTTAAGGTTTTCTAATTTTTAATTTTTTTCTCTAGTTTTTATTGGATTGAAATACAAACGTCTTTGATCCCTTGCAAAAATACTTTAACCATTTCAGACTTGTATTTTTTGCAGCGATACTGATATAAATAATTTTTTCCAATTTGTTTTATTTTAAATACCATGCCTCCTGAATTTTGAAGTGTTACTTTTGTTTTTTTTGCCTTCAAACAAACTCTTGGTGCGACTTTTCATTACAATATTTTGAATCTCTTTTTTCGTCAGTTTTCAACATATTTCGGTGGCCAATGCATTTTTATACACTTTGCTATGATTTTTGTAATGATATTTTTATTAATATATTTATATATATTTTCATAAAAAGATAAAACTTTTGACTGCCTGATGATAAAATTATCATGTTTATTTATGTTTCTTTTTTCATACTCTGTCCTGCCATGTTTAACACATGGCAAGCCTAAGAAGAAAAAATATTGAATACTTTTTTTTCCCACTAAGAAATGCTTGAAAGGAAACAAGCATTTTGATGGCCTTTAGATAATCATAATAGATTTACCAATGTTACTAATCAATGCTTGAAGATTGCATTTTTTTAATACTGAAGAAAAATAAATTTTCTATCCCTTTTCCATTTTTACTGCAAAATTTTTCCTTTTCTTTTCTTCCTTCCTTCCTTGTATTTGTGTGATACATTATAAACTATTCAGGTTAAATTTCTCTAATGATACTCTGGATTAACTGTTTTATCTAAACTTTACATAATTGTTAAATAAAACAGTTAATTACTATTTTAAAGTAACGTTGATACATGAAGCTATGCTTAAGAGTATTTTAATTAGTTAAAAAAGAATGAATGGCATAATGTAAGAAATGGCAAAATAATAGCAAAAATAATCCCCAACCTACTGGCAAGGTGGCGTCGTGAGACTCATATGCTCCAGGACATAGGATCAAGACTGGCAGTGTCAGGTCAGGATGCAGAGAATCGTCTGCATCCATGCCTTATGATTCCTGAATGATTGATATATGGCGTGTAATAAAAAGATCCCTTGAGTACGTATTTAGCGTGTGTCCCCTAGGCTAAATTAAATTCCTTCTGCATTCCCGCAATATTTTTTGAAATCCCACTCAAAAAAAAAGTTTGTTTGCGCTTAAATTTTAAAAATCCCACTTAAAATTTGGTCAAGGTGGGAAATCCCACCTTGTATTTTTCCCCAGTGTGAACCCTAAACAGAGTCCATTTGCTCACCCTTTCAGTTGAAGACACTCAACATTAAAATTCTCATGCGGTGATGGTACCACAGATTGTGGTGCCGCTGAAAGAGTTGGTACCAATCTCTGCAGAATGCAATTGGCAGAAGCCGATTGAACAACCGCATAAGATGAAAAAAAAAAATAATGATCTCCACCCTTTATAAATTGACCTCTAAAGTACCGCACCACATGTAGTCAACTTACACAGATTTTACTATACATAACTGACTGGCAACTATATGTAGTCGTCAGTAACAGTAGTCAAGACATCATATTTTATTTTGTGTATACAATGTACAATGATCATTAATTCTCAATTAATCATATTCAATTAAGTTTGAACTGTACTCTCATTTTATGATTTGTTAAAATTTAAAGTTTAATTCAGTAATTTAAGAATTTTCCTCTCTTCCAAACATATAAGTTATGGCGTGTTCTTATATTGTTTTGATATACTTTTGTTATACATATTGTTTTGATATATTATTTATATAAATTAATATTGAATGCAACATATTGAAGTTTTTACATGTGTTTAGGATGTACCTTAAGTAAGCCTTTACAAATATTTTATTGACTATTAAAATTATATTTTATTTATTTTAGTACTATTGATATTGTTTTATTTATTTATTGATGTATCTCATCTCAAAATATCTTATTTTTGTGAAATTAAGTATGGGTCATTCCACGGTGACTGATGTTACAATTTGACAAAGTTTTTAACTTTTAAGATCCGCACTGTCTTGAAATTTATTTATTTTTCTGAAATTGATCTAAAATACCATGATAGAGTACAATAATGCTACCCATACCTATTTTTAGACATAAAGAGCTTTTCTGAGTGAAATTAAGGTAAATCAAAAATTGTGACTGATGTTACACATGTGTAACATCAGTCACGATTTTTGGCCTTTGTGGCAGTGTCTTCTTTCTTTTTTCGAGCTTACTTTTATTGATTCCAACAATTATTGAAATGTTGCTTTATGAAGTTAGCTGCTACTGCAAAAATGATGTTTTGATTTTAAAACAAGAAACTCTTTTTTTTTTTTTTTGCAAAATCCTGTAATACTCTTTAGTTATTTTTGAAATTATATTATTGCAAGTGGTAACTTCAGTTACGTATTTATCTTTATTGAAAATCCATGCACAAATTAAATCGAGTTCCAGGATTATTTTTATTGAATATTTTCCAGGTGTGGCTCCCAAATTCGTCAAATTCATAGAAGTAATATTTCTGAACATTTTGTAATTATTATTATTATTATTTTTTTTTTTTTTTGGAACAAAATGCCACATATTTTTTTGTATTTGGTATTGGCACATGGGTACAATTATAATTAACTTATTCCTTGTATATATTGTCAACATTTTTTTGCTTTAATGTCAAACAGTAACCTATATAGGTACTGGTTTTTAGAAAATGGACTCTTAAGTGCTTAAAAAATGAAGCACTTTTTTAAGTGTTAGAAGGTTGGATTTGAGATTCAAGCCATGTACCATTAAAATCTTAAGTGATTCTTCATTAGTTTTAAAAATCTCAACAAAATGAATTGGATGAAAGTAGCTTTGTCGTCCATCCACTTATGTATCTAGTGTTGTTTGACATTAGGCTAACATTTTATCAAAGTGTGCAGCTGATTTCAACTAAGGTCCTAACCTGAAATTCTTTAAGAGATGTGGCTCCCTGTTCTTTATTTCCCCTGTAAAAGTTATGACAGAAATGTCTCCGTAATATTTTATTTTTAATTTTAGACAGAGCCATTGTGGCTAAATTGTAAAAAAAAAAAAAAAAAATTCCAAGAAATGAAGAAATTTTCCTGCAAACTTTCATTTTTGTCCTATTTTATTCAAAGCTTCTATCATTGTTCCCATGATCTCTTTTTATTACCAGATGTTCACCCTAAGGCATAGTGCCAGACATGTTTATGGTTTATTCCAAAATCCTTTGTGTTCTAAGTTTTGTAAAGATTTAATGCGCAGATAACCAAAACGGAATATACACCAGCAACAATAGTAGCACATCTTTTCTTTTTTTCATGTAATAGTTATTGATTTGAAATATAAATTTAAAGCTTTTCCTTGCCACAATACTGTCACAAAGTTAATTTCATAGCTAGTGCATTGTGGCATATAAACAATATATTCTACAATGGCACATGTTTTTAATTTCCCACTTTGCTGGGAAATTTGCAAGTTGTTATTATGTGCTATTTATGAGAACTACAAAAACAAACCAGTAGTTATAACATATCAATTTTTGAGCATATATATTTGAGTATAAATCAATTAATATTAGTATAACTTAAAACCTTTATCTTCTCCAATGTTGTTTTTTAATGTGTTCCTAATGTTGCCAATGAATCATATATTCTTTTCAGAATCTTAAATAAGAAAGTAATTTAACACCTTGCATACAAAAAGCTGTATATTAGCTTTTTATGCAAAGGAAAATTTTTAGATTAAATTACAAATGGACCTTGAATTCTGATCAGAGTTTTGCTGATGATCTTTATTTCTAGCTGTGTATCAGTGATGTTTCCATCCATAGTCCTTGTGGGCATTTGCTTCATTCAACAATTGCAATCAGTGTTGCTTGTTTGGTTTAGTTTGATTGGTGTTGAAGAAATGTTTTTTCATTGCTTAAACTTGTCATGGTTTATTACTGTCGCTACAATCCATAAAACTGGATTATGTGGTTGAAATTCTTTGTGTTCTTTTGAAAGGAAACTATCCAAATTTTAATGTTTGTGAGAGATAGATAAACTTTTTAATTGCTCACATATCTTAGGGGGAAAACATTGAATAAAAAATAAAATTGCACTTATTTGATATTTTTAGTTTTTTGGTTGATTATTGTTGCAATGAAAACATGCACTAAGGCAGTGTTTCCCTGCCACTGGTCCATGGGACTTTGCTGCAGTCCACAAAAAGTTTTAAAATTTGAATGTTCTTCCTAAAAGTATTCAAACTTCTCAACTACTTTTGTTCAATATTCGACGACCTAAATACACAGTATCGTGTATACAATAAAAGAGAACATTTTTACATCCTAATTTGAATTTAAATATTTTGTATGTTATTCTTTTAAGAATTTTTTTCAGTGAATCACACACTGCAATGATGCCACCTTCAAAAGAGTTCAAATTAATGTGTCAGATATCTCTCGATAAAGAAATTCCATATCTCTGTAGTACAACAGTTTTATTGGTTTCCTGTTTATGTGGGAAAACATTTTCAATTATGTCAGTAATAAAAACAAGACAAAGATATTGATTGGATATTAATGCAGCACTTTGTCTTGGCAGAAACAAACCTGCAGGAACAAATCATATCTTATTTATTGAAAAATGATCGGGTTGCAATAAGAAATAATTATATTTGCGTAACATTAGATTTAAAAAATATATGTATTTAGATGTTTTATTTAGTTGATGCCAGTCTGAAAATGGTTTTTCTGTTTTTGTTGATCCACAGATTGGTAAATATTTTATGGTTTTTGTAACATTTTCTTACTTTGGAGGGAAGATACCAATTGTTAATTATTAGTAATTTAAATAAAAAATATTGATTGCACATACGTTGTGGTTCAGGGTTTTTTTTTTTTTTTTTCTTCCAACTCAATTTTAAACTTTTGACTAAAGCAGCCTTTACACACACGTTCTTAACCGCGGTCCGGACGGCGAGCCATTCAGATCCGCGGTCAAGAGCGTGCGTGTAAATGCAATTTTAGGACGCTCAAGAACGCGGTTAAGAATGACGCTCAGTGCGCGCTCATGATCGCGCTCCAAGAAATGATGCATTTTACATACACGTTCTTAACCGCGCATCAAAGTGGGAGGATTGGACAATTCTGCAGCCTGTGGCTTCTGTAAAAAAAAATGCCTTTTGCTCGGTTTTGTGTCTGAAATTTTTCTTTTATGTATTACATTTTATTTTGTGTTAGAATGTTACTACACAAAGAATTAAAATTATCTAACCATTGAAAAGAAAATGTGCATACGTTACTTTTAAAAACTATAAATGAAAAAAAAATGATGAAAGCATTCTTTGTTTCCTAGAATTTTCGTTTCAAATATTAGATTTTTTTCACTATGGAGGATTAAAGTTTAATACAAGCAATGCTAAATTTGTTTCTTTGCAGATTCGAAGCAACTTATGTGATATGCATTTCTAGTGCAGCAGACAACAAACTTATGTATGAAATTATCGTTGCTAGACTATTTTTAGATTAAAATTATCTTTTCTTTCCAGAAGCAGACAATAAACTTATATATGAAATTATCATTGCTAGATTTTTTAGACTAAAATTGTTTTGTCCTTTCAAAAGCAGACGATTCAACTAGATAAAAACAATTATTCTTTTTGGTTAACTTTATTTTATAGCATTTCGAGTTAATTTGATCAACGAATAAATTAGGTATGGCGGATTTTTGATGATCAGAGAATTTTTATGCGAGTTCTTAGCTCTATATAAGGAATTGTCTTATCTTTTGAAGATAAAAAACAAGGAATATAGCAACAAATAAAAAATGTGGCTTACTACAAACTAGTATCTTTATGCAAAATGGCTTTCTCGGAAGTGAATCGCGAGTTCGTAGTTAAAAAAAATTCAAAGTATGCGTAGTGCTTTTAGGAAAGAATTAAGAAAAATATCTGAGAGTAAACGCAGTGTGCTCTTTACAAAAGACCAAGAGGCTCCATGTGAAAGCATCAGTAATTTAACAACCGATGATCTGCCGAAGTGGAAGTCGGTATGAATGAAAATTAAATACAAAGAAAGTACAAGTACTAACGAATATATTCATTCTTGTACACCGATTGAAGGGGAACATCAAGAACAAGTAAGAATACTTTATTTGATGCATTATTTACAATATTTACGCGTTTATGCAGCAAAGATATGCAATTATATTTTTCTATACTTTTTTCACCCAAATACGTCGTTTCGGTTTCTTTGCACCACTTAAAGTAATTGCTGCAATACATAATGCTGCAGCAATAGTACGATTTGAAAAAATGACTTTTCTGGAGAACATTGATCATTATTTTTATTTTTTTCATAAATCATAGCTTGAAACGAGGAACGTTGTTAGTTCCGAAATTCCGCACGACACTCTGTAGGGAACTTCAATGAACGCCGCATCTGAACGCGATCTTGAGCGCGGTTAAGAATGTTGTGCATTTTTCGACACATTCTTGAACGCCACGGTTTTACTCGCGTTCTTGAGCGTGGTTGGATGCGCCACGATCAGTCGCGCGGTTAAGAACGTATGTGTAAAGGGCGCTTAAGAAAAACAAACTGCTCATACTGTGGCAAAGAACACTTTGATTTGTAAACTGCAGGACCTACTACTGTTTTTCTTTTTAAAATCATCTGCTACTTATTCATACAGTAGAACTTGAATAATTCGAACGTCTATAATTCAAATTTTTCTTTAATTCGAAGATTTCGCTTGGTCCCTTGAACTCTGTATTCAAATCAATGTTAAAATTTTTGGATAATTCGAAGTTCAACTTATTGAATTCGAAGGTTTTTCTCATCCGAAATCGACAAAAGTACGTTGAAATACTTTGTCTGCTAAAATTTTACCCTACTTGTTTGTTCGCAGCAAATGGGAGATTAGCGAGATTTCTATTGTGAAATTCAGGTACTTTTTTACACTTCACTGGTTAACATTTAGAGTTCCTTTATGAAAGGAACTCTAGTTAACAGTGAATCACCGCCTAATCCCTCTCTCTTCACAATGTTACGACACGTGACTGATTATTGGTTACTCGATCATAGGTTGAAAATATTTTTCTTATTTGTTAAAATCAAAAGACTCAATTCAACGAAGCAATCCGAAAATTTCCAGTGTTTTTTTTAAAACTCTAGCAGGTAGTTTTTTATATAATTTTAGTACTTAACCAAAGAACATTTCGTAAAAGTATTATACTTATATATTCCTATTTTCGTATGTAAATGCTATAGTTTTATCTTTTATATTATGCACAAAATAAATTTTATTTAGTTGACAAATACAATGTTTAATTTTTTATATATATCAATGCCTTGACATTTTCCAGAAAAAGATTATTGACGTTGTATTTAAAAGAATAAATATTATCGGGGCATTCGTGGGTGTTAAACTAAGCTAAAAAATTAAGACTTCTGTAATTCGAAGTTTAGCTGTGGTCCCTTTAGCTTCGAATTATCCAAGTTCGACTGTAGTTAAAACTTTACATTTGCTTAAATCCAAAATTTCTTTCCGGAAGCATGGTCCTTACATTAAAAAAAATGCATGTAAAATTTAGTAGATGTGTGAACTTTTTATAATCTTTGTGATGTCCTTATGTATAAACGAATGAATTAATGGTAAAATTCTTAATAATGTAAAATCATATAAAATACTCGTTTCTGTGTATGAGTTTTTAATAAAGTGTGAAAGTAAGAAGATTTGTTTTGTGCAACTTTTTTTAGCATAGAAATTTTTTAATTCTTGAATAACTGGAAAACACTGTGTGTCTATTTAACTCAATAAATTAACTATTGAACTTTTGAGTCATACAAGTATTAAATATAAATAAAGCCTTTTTATGTTTTCACTTTATATATTATTTTCTGCTTTTAAAGGTCATGTTTCTTATTTTTTTGCCACTCAAATCATAATGGAAAGTATTTATTTCATGAAAATGATTATGTTGAAAAAAAGTTAATAAACTAGAATGATGGTTCCGTGTATATGCAATTGGGAACATATTCAGTTTTCTTTTCATTCTGAAAACGATTTTAAGGATTGCTGTCCTTAAACTAATTGAGACTATGGATCTATTTATGAGACTGTAATTTATGTTTTTTAGGGACTGTTATTTACTCATATTCTGTCTAGGGAACCACAACCCACCAAATGATGCTCTTTTAGCATAGGCGTTTGAAGGAGGGTCAAGTTCGCACCTTATTGAGAGGTTTTACTGTATATATGTAACATCACGGTTACACCAGCATTTCATTTTATCAAATGTCCGTCTATGAAGCCATCGTGGAAAACAGTCGTGACCCGAGTCCATTTAATCTTTGGTTTATTCGAGTTACATCATAGGAAAATGCTCATTCAAAACAATACAAAGACGAACACCAACATCAACGTTTTTACAACAATATTTACATCATGAAATTCCCGCGTAAAGCTTGCGAGAGCCTTTTATACCCTCTCGAGCTACATGCCACGTGTTGATGCACCGATATTGCTATTCTTTACTATTTTTAGTTCACATTACATACATATATATATATTTGTATGTATATGTGTGTGTATGCTTCTATTATATACGTGCTGTCAGTATTTAAAACTTCACCAACATGGTTGCATTTAGTAAACAATTATACAGTTTAACTAAATTATTTTATATTGAGATCAATATTAGTTTTAGCCATATGAGAAATGTAACAACACGAGTACAATTAATGCAAATCGATCACACACAGGCAAGTGATTTTTCCAGGGGGAAGGGCGGGTAAAGAGTATGTATTTGATTCATATTACAGGCAAAAAACAGCAAAATACATAAAGGGATCATTCATAAATGATGTCACGCTTCGAGGGGGGAGGGGGGTTTCGTGAAATTGTGACAAGGGGAGTGGAGGGGTAGCAAGATGTGTGACATCATGCATTATGCAACATAGCGTGACGCATGACAAAGGGGGGGAGGGGGTCCACTGAAGTGTGACATATTGTGACAAAGGGGGGAGGGGGGTCAAATATATGGGAAAAAAGCGTGACGTCATTTATGAACGGCCCCAAACACACAGTAAAACGAAAGGAAATCATGCATCTAGCTCAGTGTTTTGATCCCAAACAGTGGAGATTTGTTTTGTTCTTTACATGAATTTTTCAATCGGGAAAAAATTAATAAATAATAATCATTTGATCTCATGAGTCGAGTGTTATATTTTTTCACTGTGGTATACATATTGTAACTATATCTGAAAGTCGATGTTTAAAACTTCTCTATAAATTTTACATAAAAAAAGTTATTAAAATCAACAATATTTAACTGCAAAAAAAAAAAAAATTGCAGGCGTTCGGCTAAACTTTACTTTACGGTAACCCATGATTTTCGCAAATCTGGAAGTAATTTTTTAAACAATAGAAAGACGTTTTAAATGTTTATTCATCAAAAAAGGAACGTTTACCATTCCTTGAAGTTCAACTATATACATAATGATTTTTAACTAATGGAATATTTATTTGATAACATATTAAAAAGTTAAAACACTCTTCGCGAACGTTTAGAGGAATTTGATGACATTCAAACAAAGCCGTTCTGCTGTTAGCAGAACGACTGTTTTGTTAGCTGTTCTGTTAGTAACAGAACGCAAAGTAATGATAATTTATTTAAAAATACTCATTAAAATACCAAAAAAGAACGAATTTTTGTTAGTTGAATCTTCATACCACTTCTTATAGCCTTTAATCCTTCCAGCGTTCTTTAAACATCAGTGGCGTACATAGGCTTAGGTGCGCCTCCCCGCAAGATTTAAAAGTGCGCCCTATCTTTGGCTTATTACAAAAGATTGAAACAAAAACACTACGGTGAAGGTATATTCGAGTATTTATAACCATTAATTTTATTTAAGATAATTAAAATCATATTTACTATTAAAAGGCGGATTTTCGAAAAAGTAACGAATTGAAACATTGCATACACTTACCAGTTTGGAATGAAATTTATCTTAATAATACGAGAAAATAACACACTATCTTAAAGTACTAATACTTGAAATTTCGTTAAGGGTTCTGTTATTTATTTATAAGGTGAATTAAGTAACAATAATGATACAAGGGAAACTATTTGTTCTCAAATTAGGCAAGAAAATCAATGTTATATTAATCTGTGCTAATAGATTTCCCTCTTCGTTTTGTAAAATTAAGAAATTTTTGAACAAGTTCGTCGATGTTTAAATTGTGAATCCTGGCGCTTTTTATGCTTAAAACAGCAAGACCGCTCAATCTTTCTTCTGTCATCGTACTTCTGAGGTAAAATTCGATTAGCTTCGGTTTGGATAATGATCTATCTAACGATGCTGATGGTTACTGGTAAAGTAAGAAGGATATAAAAGGCAATGCAATACTTGTCTGGGAGACTTAATTGATAAAACATTGTTCTCGATCATTACTAAATGAGCAACTTCAGCTATATTTATTTGTCAAGTTTCTCTCCCCTATTTCACTTGCCAAAATGTTTCGCAAAATGATAATTTGTGATGCAATTGCTACATCGTTTTGGTTCTTCTCGCAAAATTTAGTCACTGATTCCACAAGTGCACTGTGCACTCGATAGCGTTAATAGATCTGTTAATGCTTTGGGAGTTAAAAAATTGAACATATTGTTAATTGAGGACATGCTCTCAATCCTTTGATGAATTTGGTTTACCATTATGCCCAATACCAGCATAGAAAACTTTTACTTTGAAACAGTAATATGGGGCCCTAAACTGAGAAAACATTTAAAACAAACTTTTTCTCTAAAAGATCAATTAATGCTTTTTTGTAGCAAATAATGCTATCTTAGCATTATAATTTTAAATCGGAGCTTATTTGCATGGGGGAAACTCAACTACTGCACTCCCCCCCCCCCCCCGCCAGTGCCAGATCTGGGGTAGAGCGGGTGGAGCGGCCGCTCTAGGCGCCGAATGGCAAGGGGCGCCAAAAAGTCAAATGAGAAAAACAATTTCCAGCGCAAAAAAAAAAAAGAAGAAAATTGATGGCACCTTTTGAGAGGCGCTGGAACAGTGTTGCCAGATCAGATAAATCCCTGCCTTTTTTAAAGCTAAATCTAACTATTTGGAACGGCTAGTACTAGGTATCTCTAGTAAGGAAACAAAAAACTATTATTTCAGCAAAAACATTCAAAATGAATTCATTTAATTACTTGGAAATGAAGTAAGAAATACTATTATGAAAATAAAGAAATCTAAGTATTTTTCAATCATTTTAGACTGTACACCTAACATCAGCCGCACTGAGCAGTTAAGTGTCGAATTTAGATTTTTTGATATTGATGACAATTGCATACGTGAATGTTTTGTTACATATACACAAGTATCGGACTCCAGTGGCAGGGTATCAGATTTATTTCTGGATGAGGTGATAATGAAACATGATTTAGACATGCATCATTGTAGGGGCCAAGGCTATGACAATGGTGCCAATATGGTGCAAGGGCGGATCTAGAAAATCTTCAAGGGGGGGGGGGGCGATTTTGGAAATCTCAGGGTTCAATGTAAGGATGGATGGAGGAGATTCTTCATTCCTTTTCAACAGTCCCTCGCCCCCCCCCCCCTTTTTTTTTCAAACAGCAGGAACAACAAAAACAATGCTAGTGTAGTGCTATTTAAAATTTTACTAGCACATTTTTTCAATGCATATACGTTTATTCAAAGCCCTTATAAAAGGAACACACAAGCTGACGTTTTTTTGCTTTCGCAAATCTGTCTATAATTTTTTCAACGTCCAATGTAATATCTTTATGGATATGCAATAACGCTAAAATTCAGTGAGTCTATCATCACTCATTCTGCTTCTTAGCCAAGTTTTAACCGAGTTAGGATTTCCTTCAAGCTTTCTCAAGAAAAATGTAGGCTTGTAAATACATTTTCTAAATTTGAGTTGATATGTCTAAATTACAAAATAATAGCAATTATTAGTAATATATTTTCTAAAATTTTCAAAATGTAATACTAAATATGTACTAAAAGAACCATCAACGAGTATGTGCAATTTATATAAACATCTGTAATTATGAACGTTCAATGAAATGTTTCAGACTCCAGGTTTTAGCGTAAATGCTGCAGGAATTTACACCACGTGCTAAGGGTTGGCTAGCTGTCACCAGTTTGATGGGTAGAAGAAAAGAGCAGGGAATCTCTTTCCCATTACTCCGAGGATTAGCAACTCAGCAATACTTAAGGACAAAGGAACAGGGGGAAAGCATAGAACTTGAAGGGCGTTTAGGCTGGGATTCCAAGAACATAAAAAAATGGCTGGTCCCGGGGCACAAAGAGTAAAAACTCACTTAGGAGTGTCGTTGTAGTATCCACTTGAATCAGCCAAAAGGGGGGGGGGGGGCGATCGCCCATCGCCCCCCCCCCCCCTTAGATCCGCCGTTGATATGGTGGGGAAACAGAAAGGCGTCCAAAGCCGTATTATTAGAAAATTTCCAAGGACTTTTTTGAATCCTTGCGGCTGTCACAGCTTGAACTTGATTATTTCTGTGACGCTGCTAAAACTTTAGTTAAATCAGTGTCGCTGCTCGGGGTTATCCAACGGCTGTTTGTTTTTTTCTCCTCTTCCACAAAGAGATGGGAAGTAATCTCAAAACATACAGAAGCCCTGACATTAAAAAAAATCTGTGAGACACATTGGTAAAGCAGAGTCTCAAGCCTTCAAACTATTAAGTATCAATGTAAGGAAGTGAAAGGTGCACTACAAGAAGAATACGAGGATAGTACCGACCCCGTTGCTGCTTCAGAAGCCGAGTCTCTCACCCTCCACATGGATCAATATGAACTTTTGCTCGTTCTTGTGATTTGGTATGATTTACTGTACCAAATAAATGTTATTAGCAAATCCATGCAATCAGAGTCGGCAGACTTGTTAAATGCAACGAATCTTTTACACAAATGTTGCCAATTTGTTAAGCAGTATAGGGATACTGGTTACGCATCAGCTGTAATCATAGCAAAAGAAATTACCGAAAAAGCAGAAATCCCACCTGTATTTCAAAAAACAAGAAACCGAAAAAGAAAAGAAGAATGTATGACTATGAATCTCAAGATTAAACGCTAATAGACTCGGAACAACATTTTAAGACCACTGTGTTCTATCCTTGGATAGATGCAATTCTAAATTCGCTGGAAATACGTTTCGAACAGTTGTCTAATTTTAATGCTAGTTGGAGTTTCTTATATGATATAAAGCGACCGGTCGATAAGCCTGAATTGGAGCAATCCTGTTTAAATTTGAAAAATATTTTGACACATGATTCACACAGCGATATTTCTGGAGCAGATCTGGCTCAAGAAATACTAAGCCTGAAGCAATTCTTAGACACAGACCAAGGACAACCGAAAGATGTTCTTAATGTCTTGAACAAAAATAATTGGTGCGATTTGTTTCCAAACACTTGGACTGCCCTTCCGATACTACAAACTATTAAAGTAAGTGTCGCAAAAGGTGAGCAAAGTTTTAGTAAACTTAAACTGATAAAAACCTACCAAAGATCGACCCTAATAACTCAGGAAAAATCGTCAAACCTGGCAATTTTACCAATTGTAAATAATATTGCTCAATCCATACCTACAGATAGTTTAATTGAAAAATTTGCCAGTGAAAAGCAAGAAAGATAAACTTTGTATAGATTAATGAAAAACTAGATCCACATAAGGAATATTTTCTTTTAATTAGTTATTTCAATACCTACATAGGTAACAGTTTTATTTAGCGAGTGATTGAAATTCACACCAAATACTAATTTAATTATATATAGCAGTAAAACCTTTCTTAATACTAAAATGTCAATAAGTGTTGATATTTGCAATAAAAGTTGATTTTTGAAAATTTGTGAACTATTATTTATTTAACATAAAACCAGAGTAGAATTTACGTGAAGTGAAAGCGCCGACCAAAGGGCGCCGAAAGACAATCTCGCTCTACCCTGATCAAGGGCTAGAGTCGGCGCTGCCCCCCGCTGTGATTTTTTTTCTTTTTGACGGATTTCAGATTGTTCTAAAGACAATGAGATGCAGTGAAAAAGTATTCAAAATATCCTTCTTTAAAAGGTAGTACATATCACAATCGCATTTATCAATTATTTCCATCCCTCTTCAGAACCAAAGCTTTTAAGTACCAAGCATTTGTGAACCATAAATTAAAAAACAACTTACAAGTATTTTGTATCAAAGTGAATACATTCACAACAGGAAACAAGGTATACGGCATGTAAAGAGTTTAAAGTTAAACTGGCAAATCTTAAAAACATATTAAAACATCAGTGACAGAAAAAATGAGTATTTTCAAAGCTATGGACTTTAGATTAAATTCCCCTGGAAAAAAAATTGAAATTTTCATTTTGTATCTCTATTTTCTCTTTTCTATTGCATTTCGGCTAACAGAAACTCTCGCAAAGGGGGGGGGGGGCGCAAAATCTTCAGTTGTCCCTGGCCGCTAAAAACTCTAGCTACGCCTCTGAACGAACTTCCAACAGGGCAATTCTGAAAACGATCGAACTTTTCCCGCCCTGATAAACTCGAATAACTCTTCTTAAAAATTCACGAAAACAAAAACAATCCTCGATTGTAACTTATTTTGTGAGGGAGTAATATTAAGTACAAAATGATATTTGGGTGCAATTTCATATTCTTATAGTTCAAACAAATATACAGTACTTACGTAACTTGCATTATACGTATTTGCATTTTGCACAATGTAATCTCTTTTCCTATTTTTCACTATGACTGTATGCATAATGTAATATTAATTAACAGTTACTGTGTACACGTTCAGTGTACACAGTGTTGATGTTTTACTTTTAGCTCCCTTTGCGCGCTTTTCATTAATGCGCGTTTTTCACTTATTATGCGCGTTTTTGGGCGCTCTCTTGCGCCCACGCATAAGTATGAGAGATCCCTATACTATAATATGCAGGTACACAGGAGAGAGGAAGTGAGGAAGTGAGAGGGGATTAATTATGCGTTTCGCGGCCGTAATAGCAAAGAATTTTACTCAGAAAGTTGAGGAGTGACATTGCATTAATGGAAAAGAAATGCTAAAAAAATATGTATAAAAAATTTAGGCATATGTATATATTGGGTATATATATTGTATCTCGTGGGAGTTTTTTTTTCTGGAGCAGGCGCCCTAAAACCTCGTGCGCCCCCCCCCCCCCCACCGCGCCGCGGGGGTTGCGGGGGCGTTATGTACGCCACTGTTAAACATATTGCAAAACATATCGAAATCCGCTGTACACAACAATGGCGAACGAAAGCAAGGGTTATCGTAATATACAAGCAAATTTGAAATCGTTCTGTGATTGGCTGAAGAGATGTCACCCCCGGAAACTCGAAGTCAGCTGTCAATCCCTTTTCCGAGATTGAGTTAGTGGTTTGTTCGGTACCGGAATAGCAAAGTTCCGAAGCCGGAAAGTTACCGATTCGGAACTTTTCCGAACCGTTCGTGGTAGAGCCCCAGGTCTTCTTGGCAAAGCACTAACTGCGGAATAAGCTCTGAAACTCTGCGGAATTCAGTAACAATTTTCATTTCAAGTGAAAGTTAGAAAATGTACATAGGACAAGGGCACCAGTACTCGGCTATTACGGCATAAAACTCCTTTAGAAATAGTATGCAAAATGTAAAATTGTACTTTCCCGTGTTGACTTACCTATCGCTAATCATCATCCAAAGCAGTGAATTTTGGGTACTTTTTGTTGAATTAGTAATCAGTTTATTTTATTTCAAATATTCAAGTAGTGTGCTGTAAGCGTCATTCTAAAATGGTACATTTTTGTTTTCGTTCTACTGTAAATATAGGTGATTTTTCTACTAACAGATTGGCTAATCTAGCTTGTTTAATAACAATATTATCACATTTTTAGACTAGAATATGTTTAAAGGAGAGGCCGGACATAGGGAGTTGGTTTCGTTGGCCACGGTAGGCCGACTACTGGCAACATGCCGTTTAGTTGGTTTACCCTACTCAGCCACTTTCTAATGTGCATTAAATAAACTAAATTAAGGGGACAAAGCACCTCAAAATTGTTCAAAATATCGGTTTATTGTTATTATTATTACGTATTTCGACAGTTGAACGTGTTTTAAAGCCTCAGGGAACTTTTCAAACTTATGTAAACAATACTTTAAAAGATATTCCGGTTTGAACACAGAATGAAAACAACCAAGTTCTTTAGATGCAAGATTGTTTTCTTTTTTAATCAAGGTGAGGGAGCATTTCTCTTGTCCCATTTTGGGACAAGAGAAATGTTCCCTCACCTTGACTTAAAAATTGGGTCTGTTTTTTTTTTCTCCATATATGTGTGGAATATATAAATTTTGAACTGAGAGGTTTAAATTAGAATTTCATATAACCAAAAATTTTAAAGAGAATTTCAGGTGTTTTTGTAAAATTAATAGGAAATTTGTAAATGTACTCAAATTGTACTGTTTAATGAAGTAACTTATAAGTATTCTAATGTGAACACTTCACTTTGAAGGTTTGATGATACATGATGAAAAAGAAAGACTCAACACAAACACAATAATTGGATTTAAATCAAGATTTGAAATGATTTAACAATTTTCGTGCCTGGATACTGGAATAAAGCTATAAAAATTAAAATTTCAGATAAAGTTAATTTTTTATTTAATAGTGTTGGAAGTTGCTGTTTAACTATGAATTTTGATTAGAATTTCAGGTACAATAATTTTTTCAATATACTCGAAAGACTTATGCATATAAAAGTGGTTTTAGTATCGCCTGATATGAGTTTTCAAGAGCTTCATGTACATGCAGGTTTTATTGTGTTTTCTTAAAAGAAAGTCATTTGTTTTTATTCAACATTCAAACTATTGAAAGTCAATATTACATTATAGTAAAAAAATTATAAACCATTATAATGGTTTAGAATTTTTATTATAAATCATTATAATGGTTTAGAATTTTTTATTATAAATCATTATAATGGTTTAGAATTTTTTATCTGTCAATGGTTTTGAAAAAACGTTGAATAAATTTGTTTTCAGTTAGGAAAACATTAGATCCAGTACGAAGCTTCTTAATGAAAAGCTGATATCGCGTGATGTCGTTCAATAGCATAAAATGACGTAATACCTAGCGTTGCAATGCTTTCAAAACTCCGGGTTTTTTCCCCGGGACTTTTAAGAAAAACCGGGAAATTTGAAAATTCCCCAAAACTGGGAATATTCGACTTTTTCTGAAATCGGGTCGATCTAAAAAAATCTCGGTTTGGACGCAGTTTTGATATTGCGATCTGATGTCGGCGCGATATCAGATTTCCAATTTTTACGATATCGTTGAACGAAGAAGAACCAGAAAAAAAAAGATATCTTTGTAAATTCGTCGTTGTTTTTGCATTTTTAATAGCTAAGATTTTCTTCTCTGTTTTAGATAACCCTTCAGTCTTCACTTTGTACCACAAAAATTCAATTTCATTTAGAAAAAAATTACATTTATCTTTATTTAATCTTAATCCGTGCTCATCTGTATATCCATAAAGGCTTGGCACCTTTCTATGAACGAATTGAAAGCTTTTTTACTGCATTCATCGAATCTTTCAAAATGCACACCCGATACTTTACTATTCCCTTCTCCTTAAAGCGATTTCATCAATTCTTGATTTTGCTTAATAAGTTCATGAAGGAGTTCCTCCATTACGATATTTCTAACAGATTATTTGAAGAACGAATATTTCCTATCTTTTTATTAGGAGGGAGAGAAGAAAAAATTTACTTCTGTTTTTCCAGCCATGATCCCATCCTCGGCGCCAGTATGGTGTGGTTTCTATGCTATGCGCATGCGCTTTAAAGAAACTCGCCAAATCAATTCTCGCTAAACTTACTATCTTGTGTTAACCCTTTTCTTTCTTCCAAGCATGCTTCCAAGGAAGAAGGATTTATTGATTATTCCTCTGCACAATTCCTTTGTGTCATAGGTCATGTGTTGTTAAAATCTTTTCTTGAATTAATGTGTATTTAAATCAATGAGGTGGTGATCCGTTTTTAAACATGATTCTTTCCTTTTCCATTCTTGTATATATTTCAGGAATTTTTTGTGTAACCGGGAGTTGCATTCAATTCGTAAATATCTTGGAACTGTGTCTTGTCTGCTAAATCCTGTGCTTGATATGATGTCCTCTTAATATTTTTTATAAGCAGCTTTTTCCTTTGTATATTTAGTGCAATTTAATTTAAAGTTTTCTGCTGAAAAAGTTATATTAAGCCGTGATTTGGATACTTAGCACTTTATGTGAAGTAAATTTTATTTGAGAATGTCTGGAACTTAAAATACGATATCTTTTCGCAACGATCAATGCCTTTAAACCAAGGTAATTAAAAAAAATTATCATTCTAATTTACAGCTCATATAACATATACGTCGTGTCGTTACAATATTTTTCATTTATGCTTTATTGTTCAATTCCTAAGTAATAGGTATGTACTGGTTTTTTAACAAGATTGATGTTTTAGCGCTCAAAATTTGTCAAGGTATTTTATCAAATTTTTTATATTTCATTCGCTCTTAATGAATTTCATATTTTTGCTTTCAGAGAGTCCTTGCAAATTAAGAAATATGAAGTTCTAGTTGAACTTTAGCACTGATGCAGATGTATCGAAATTCTGCATCATGGTTTTAGTTTTACTGGTAATATTCTGAAGACAAATTTAAGGACTGTCTCTTCATAAAGTACTAAATGTGTGCATGCTTGAAAAAAAAAAATAATTAAATAATAGGTTTTATCTAGCAGATTCCCCATTGTTGTTCCCCTGCAGTTAAATGCACTCTGCTGCTTTTACATATTAATTGCTCTTAATAATCTCTTTATGCTTTCAGATAATGCTGTTGAAAAAAAAAAATCTAACTAAACCAGGTGAACCTTAGCTCTATTCCAGGTGCTATACCAAACTGCATCAAGGTTTTAATTTCACTGGTGGATATTTTAAAAATGTTTATAGAACCAAACTGTTTGTATGCTCTTTATAATATGATATTTTTGTGAGCGGAAAATGCATTAAAATATTTTATCTAGTATAATTATTTTATAGTTTAGCTTACACTCTTGTGCACGTTATTTACATCGGCTAATGCAAAAATATAAATTTCTGCCCCTAATTTATAACAAAAAAGATGCATTCATGTGTTGGCATAATGGTACTCTTGCACTATAAATATATTTCCAAGTTATAATTCTTTTGTACATATATAAATATATATATGTGTGTGTACGTGTGTCTATATATTGTACTTATTATTTTGGTTTAAGTAATTGTTATATTTTTCAGGACTTGGGCGATCCTTCCAAAGGTTTTGTAGTGATTTAATTAAATTGCATCATGTTTGTTTCCTGGATTTTTTAATTTTCTTTTTAATTTGTTTTGCATTCTTTCTTCATTTCTTGATTTTTAAGGCTTATGTTGTGTTTCTTAAAGTAATATTTTTCATTAATGATTGGGAAAGCTGGCATGCAATGTCAGAAGTGACATGAATTTGGATTTTAATAAACAAATATGACTACATTTGACAATAAAAGCTATTATTTTAGGTTTCACTGATTATATGAAAATGAGCATCTTAAATAGTATTAAATAAATACTATTTTTATCAAAGAAACATAAACTTACAATGCTATTTAGTTAAAGAAATGTTAATGCTGAGTCAAAATCTTTGAAAATGCAAAGCATTCTCAAATTTTGTGATGTACTAAAGTAATTTTTCCATCTTGAAGTTTTTCAATTTTTATTGTGCCCGAGTTAATATCTATAAATATTAAATAGTTAAAGAAAGGTAAAATCATGCTGTATTTAAGCTCCTAAAAATTGATTACACACATTTATAGTTTATATGTAATTTTTAGTGTCATTATTTGCTTCATTTTAACGTGGGGCACAAGTGGAACAACATCAATGTGTTTAAAAATACTTCTTAGATTTAATAGCTTATTTAGTTTATTTAAATTCACTTGTGCACATGTAATGCAAAGTGTTAACATGAAAATAATTAATAAAAATGGTAAATTTTTCAATAATAAAAGAAATATTTGAATAACAGAAACATTAAAGTCATTTACTATGCAGTTGCAAAACTGGCAAAAAGGAAAAAGAAATAGTCTGCTATGCAGGATAGGTTTTTTAAAACCCTGATCAGGATTGTGTATGCATAATATTTGTATTTGAAAAGGTCATTGGAAATTAATTTACATTTCTAAAAACAATGGCAGATGAATTCATCATTGATGTAAAAGATCATATTTTATTGGGTTATATTGTTATGGTTCTTCCTGGCCTATGTGTGTCCTCGGGAAATTCATGGATGTTTCTTCAAATGGGTCTTACAAAAATATTTCATCATTAAATTTTAAAACCCACAATAAGCGCAACTTATTTTCGCTCGATAAAATTTCTAAGTTTCAACAGCTTCCTTTTTATTTTGATTTCCTTTAAATTTTGGTAGTTTTATGTCATGATATTGTTTGCATTATATTTCTTAAAACAAAACATAAGTGTTAATTTCATGAGAAAGTGTAATTTATATTAGTTTAATCTAAATTGGTCCACTGTGCCTCGGGAATGGGGCACAGTGGACCACTTTGTTGAGTCCACACAACTTATTTTTTTACTCATAACGGATGCCAGATATTGTTGCAAAAAAATTAGATCATTACAACAAAAGGTTTGAAAAATGTCTATATTTCTTTTACATAGCTGCTTTTCCTTTTGTAAAAAAAAAAGGGCAAAAGTGGTCCACTGCCCGGGTCTCCTTTGTAATGCAACAGTATCAAATTTGTACATTTTATAAATTTACATATTTTGGCATGAAATTTTTTTCTATACATTTATGCATAATGCTGTAAGCAATATGGGTGTAAGGCAATAATAATGGTGTAAGGCAAGAGCATATTTAGAGGAAAGCTTG
Organism: Octonoba sinensis; assembly: GCA_038502835.1. Lineage (NCBI taxonomy): Eukaryota > Metazoa > Arthropoda > Arachnida > Araneae > Uloboridae > Octonoba > Octonoba sinensis. The sequence goes on from CM076598.1 coordinate 149,580,993, forward strand.
CTGGTTTAAATCCCCCCTTCCCCTGCAAAATAGCCAAAATCATTATACAGCTCTCATACTAAACTTGCTGTACTAACATTAGTTCCTCCTAGGATATTTTTCTATATGCAGTTGCTCATGGTGCAAAGGTATCAAATGTATGTACTTCATAAATTTATATACTTACTGATTTTAAATTTAAGTATAGGGCAAAATATTTAAATTAGAGCTCAATATGCCAAGTGCATCAAGCATCAAAACTAAAGTGAATTTATTGCTTTCCTATTTATGTTTCATCAACACTTTCACAAAATTCCTGCTCGGTTGTTGAACAAGATTTAAAATCTTTTACCAGTGTTTTAAATTTAGTTGCTCTTAATGATTGTTATGCTCCTGATTTCTGAAAATTTGCAAATTGAGAAACACTAAATTCTAATTGAATTTTAGCGAATGATAGCGATGATGCATAACATTGACATCATAGGATGCAAATGTTATGCATCATCGCAATCGTTCATCACGGTTTTAATTTTAGTGGAAATATTTTGAAGAAGTGTATTTTGTATAAAGAAATTTCAGAAATAGTATGCCCTTGATCAGCGGTTCCCAAACATTTTTGACCACGGAACCTTTAACGATTCACTTTTACTTTGAAGAACCCCCATCAGTGTTCATATTGAAGAACTATATTCAAGCCATTCAATATAACGAAAAAATTGTTTCAAATAAGATGAACGCTAAAAATCCTATTAGTGATTCCTACTATTCAACATGGAGAGCTTTCTTGCATTTCATGACTGCAGCCGAGAATCATAGAAGAGTTTGCCCAGTGCTTGAAATTTTACTGTGATTCATTAATCTTTTCAAGTTCCGCCCTGAGCATTTAAACAACTTTTAGACATTTTAGTTTTTCTGTTTGACAACAGTTTTTGTTTAAATATTTCAATTAGCGCTAACCTCTCCTTTGTGTGACTGATTGACCACTGAGTTTATTTAATTTAAAGCATTTGTAACATATATTATAAATAAATTCCATATCTCTGCACTTCTTCTCCTGTAAAAAAAAATAAATAAAAATTGTCATACCACCCTATTAATATTGAATAAATTAGAAATCAACAGTTAAAAACGCTAATGAAAAACTAATAATGAAACAAACTCGCGAAACGTTGATTAGAAGCAAAATAACACGTCACCGCACTTATTACCTCACTTTATATTATATAGGACATTGTAAGATTCAAATAGTTTTTTATTTTGTGTTATATTGTACGGGACCAAAAAAGATGACTGACCTATCATATATTTACTTTGGAAATTAATTAACCGACACCTTAAAATTATATTTTGCTTTGACATTTGTTTAATAGATTGCATTTTCTGTTTTATTTTGACCTCGATATTTCTTCTTCTTAGAATTAATAAATAGTAAAAAAAGCATTGTGCATTTTACACATATTGTAGTTTGTAGATTAAAGTAGCAGATGACAGTATGATGAATAAAGACTTCTTAAAAAATGTTTCGAATCTACGTTGAAAGTAGGAGGGAAAAAATTAACTCATTTCAAAATTTTTTGATTGATAACACTAAAACTCATCAATAGCTACCAAATAAAAAAAAAGTAAGGAAATCAGCTGACAAACAGAGGAAAAAGGGGTACTTACCCGTTTTGTCTTTGCCTTATAGATTTGTATATCATTTCTGATCCAAATCGAGTGTACCCCATAGTCAGTTTTATTTCCCCAATTGAGTTCTTGTCATTTCGATAAAATTATTGTCTAAGAATGCCCTGATTTTGTCTACAGTATTTATATCAGATTGAAAAGGAAAAATTTAAATCTAATAAACTGTTTGAGCAATGTCATTGAAGCGGTCAGTAGAAGGTATGAACTAAAGCATTGTCCAGCGGAAAAATCCAATTTTTTAAGTGTAAAAATCATAAACTGGACACAAATGAGACATGACTGAGCACATAAACTTCAAACTTTTTTGAACTATTAAATATAGGCATTTGACAAGGTAAAGAAATTTTTTTTCTAATGCCATCACCAAACACCAGTTTGTTGTTTACTAAACGTATTCTTAGACTTCTTTCGGAGATCATGTCAAAAATATTGCAAAAATCAACCAAGCAAACTAAATTCCCTTTTTTACTCATTAGTCAACATCATTAAACATAATTGTCAACCTTGTATCATCAAAAGACCAAACAATGTATACACTTTGACCCTCCCCATAATTAGAGTTTCAGAGTGGTTTTAAGTGGAACAACGAGTCATTTTACAATTTTTACATTAATTAACTGACTTACAAGATTCTCTGGACAGTTTTTATTTTTCTTCCTTCAAATGTATTTTTATTTTCAGAAAGTGCCATAACTACCACTTTCAGATAAATTTCTAATATGGTCAGAAACTTCGGCTTTTCTGAACATAACTTACTGAAGATAATTTTATGTAACAATAACTTTCCAAAAGAACCCCTGAGATCCTTCTGTGGAACCCTAGGATTCCGAGGAACCCACTTTGGGAATAGCTGCCTTTGACAATATATCATTTGAGTGTGAATTGTACACTTAAGAGAAAAATTAGCTCAATAATATGTATTTTTTCTGGTATTAAATCTTTTTCGGCAGTTTTTCTTTACGCATTATTTATAACAGCTGATCTATTGCAAATGATTACCTATGAACCCATTATATTCTGAAAAAGGAAAAAAGCATTTAAGGCACGAATTTAAAAAAAGAAAAAAAATCTCTATCTCGCTTATCCTCAAGAAAAGTGACGCAATTCAAAAGCAAAACAACTTTGCGAAACAGTATTTGTTATTTCTCCCAGTTCCATATTCTCTAATCAAAAAATGACATATAAGTCTGTTTATATAATATACAGAGCTATCATGTCACTTTTTTTTTAAGAAGAATAATGAATCGAAAGAAACTACTATAAATCTGGTTTTGCTAAGTTGTTTTGTTTTCGAATAGTGTCACTTTTCTTGTCTTTAATATTTGTTCTACATTTAAGTATAGAAAAATGAGAAAAAATTATTTAAGAGGTTCCAGTTACATTTAGAGGGGGTACATGCTAATGAACTCTGAAACCCGCCACTGTCTGGCTCGAGTCACCCCCTCCTTTCCCAGTGAGGGCTCATTTATGTTTGCTTATATAGTTACAACCTCTATTATTGAAAAAGGTACATTTGGGTTGATTTTTGGCAGAATGCCAGCATCGTCTGTTGCCGTTTTAACTTAATCCTCTGCCTTTTCGTGTGTGCTCATATAATGCTCTTTCGAGTGTGTCCCAAGTCCATTTTATTGTTTATTTAACCCATAGACATGTGGGTTCTAGGTATAAGATGTCATAACAAAATTTTCCACGGGGGAGAGCAAAGGATATAGATTCAATATTCATACAGGGTGGGAACCTCCCTATCATAACTTTTATGGGCACCAAAAAAATGCATAAGTTTGTTTTTTCCTCTTTTTTAAAAACACCACATTATAACAGTTTTACACGGAAAGGGGATGGAAAAATCTCACAATTTAAAAAAAAAAAACTTTTTGTATACGAGTTACCTTTTTGTTCCCCTCTCCCTAGAAAATTTTGCAATGTTGACTTGCAGCTTTTAGATACTAATTTCTGAAGAGAAAATTTGAGGGAAAAAAAAGAAAATAAATTTAGGACGTGTATAGGCCCGTCATTAGGGGGGTGGCAAAGGGTATATTTTCAATGCATATTATAAGTAAACAACAACAAAATACATAAAAACATGCATACATTAAAGGTATTTCTTATGTTTATCTAATTATATTTTTATCATTATTGTATTAGAAAAGAAGTTCCTTTAAGCCCTGAAACACGCGTTCTGAAATCCTTTTTGCTTTGTCAACTTGTTAGAAAAATCTAATTGTTTTTTGCTTTAAACAGAGCTGGGAAATTTAAGAATTCAGACGTAACGCCTCCTGTCGCGAGGTTAAAAATATGGGCTCGAGTTTGGCGGCCCCACATTTTTTAAATTAAATGTATACATATAAATGTAAATATTATTTGAATGAGAGGACAAGGACTCTCCGGCGGAAATTTTAGAAAATGAAATTCACAAAACACAATCGATTTCTAATAATGATGTTAGGGACTAAAGATGGTCACTTTTTTTCTGTTACTACTCCATGCAGTGCAGTAGTATTATATATCAATGATGGAAGCCGGTGAAAATTGTTAAGAAAAAATATTAAAATTAAAATATAATTTTCATTTCTTAAAACTATTTGAAAATTTCCGGGAATTTCTTTGCAACAAAGCAATCTGCAAGCCACCTTTATCAAACAAATTTAAAGAAAATAATTACGCAATTAAATTATTATGCTTCTGAAGTACTTACTCTTTTGTTTTATTTGATTTCAGTATGATTTTACAATATTTTTATTTATGAACTAAATTTCGTAAATAAATAGTTCATTTTGTTTCAGCAAATGATTTCAAACTTCCTTGCTAATAAAAGCTTATAGTATACGCAGTATCATGCAGAAACAATTCTCATAATATTTCTAAAATGCATTTTTCTGAGCACCAAAATGCATTTGTATGAAAAGGTTAAATGGGATTTGAGTTTGTTACCCTCGATTAAAATTATATGCAAACAAAGGGCTAAACCGTAGCATGATGCATCCAATCATATTTATAGCTCGTTCGTCACGTGATAGACGCTTCGGCAGGATGTGCACTGAGAGGTTGAGGAAGAGTGATAACAACTGTGATGGCCAAAAACAAGTCAGGGTTGGGCAGGGAAACAATGGAATGTTTGGAAAATAAGTACATTTGTTGAATTAATATCTTTTAGTATTCATGTGTAAAGATATGGCTTTGGAGCTAAGGCTTCACAGCCCATGTGGAGGAGAACCAGCTATATATCAGTGGCCCTTAACAGCATCGGTAAGTATATTATTATTTTTTCTTTTTTTGTTTTTTGGTGTATATTTATTTTGTATCGGTTTAATAGTCTGTTAAAGAACCTTCTTTGTTTAAAAAGCCGCAGCTTGTAAGAACACAATTGAATGTTACTGTTGCATATTTATCCTATAATTGTTTCTTCTTTTTTTTTAAGGATAAATATGACAGGGCTACTGAGATTGTGGACACTATTAGGTAGGTGCTTTGTTGTTTGTTTATTTTATTTTATTTTTTTTTTTATGATGTCATATTTTTACACTTTATTTAAACATCATTGTCTTTGTACTTTACATGACTTTAGATAGAGGTTCATAGGGGCCATTTTCAATTAAAATTATTAACATAATTATTGAAATATTGTATGTATCAACTTCAGTGCTTTTCTTCATAAACATCTGAGATTTGAAAAGCTCAAAACAATGACCTCTGGTTCTATCTTTTGCGCCTAAGTGTCTCCCATCAACATTTTTTTTAATAATTTAAATAGCTGAATCTTGTCCCCTCTAACTTTCCTTTGCTCGAGACCATACATATTGAATCTTGTAATCTTGCATGAATATGTAACACCTGTGCAACATTATTATTTTTTTATTTAGAAGTTGTAAATTTCATGGCAGCAAAATCACCCACACACAGTTTTTGAATCTAGGAACTGCAAAATCTGGTTTAAAATCATCAACAGTGAAATCAACCCTATTTTTCAGAATTAGTACTTTTAAGACATTTTTTTTGTAGGAAAATCATATCTTTTAATCTGAATTAAGCATATTTTTAAATTTCCCATATTTATAACACACTGAAATTCTGATGACTGAATGACTTCCACTGGATTAACATTCTCAAACATCACTTCAAATTCTTTTCCATCATGTGTGTTTCACCAGCAAACTAGCATTTTGTCTCAATTTTCTGATTACTTCAAGAAGGAACTTTTTTTTTACTTTGCTCACAATCAGCTGGTTCTCTTAAAAATGCTCTACAGTGTGTTTTATGATATGGTAACACCTACTGCATCATGTGAGCCCTTTTCATGATTTAGGGCACTAAAATTCTAATTATTTAACACTTGCCCAATGCAAGTTAAGGTCATCAAGGAACATCTATTTTTAAAATGAGTAGCTACTCCATCTGTCCATACAATCATAGATTTCACGGTAATCCCGTTAATTACAGTAAAGTCATTGTAAGTCTTTCAACAAAGCCGTTTACTTCATAAGCAGAGTGCTTGTTTGAATAAAATGGTAGTAAATTATTAATTAATAAGAAATTAAACACATTTCTGTGTTCTTAAAATAATTTTAATATTTGTTTTTAGTTATTACATAAATAATAAAGTTATGTTAGTCACACACAGTGATATGTTTGTCACGAGTACTAGTACTAGAAAAAAAATATGTTCAGTCTCATCAATCTAACTATACAGAAGACACTATGGGAAATTAAAAAAAATATATAATGGTTTCAGGCTAATTTAATTCATGTTTTTGTGACTAAAATATTAGTAAATTAGATTAAACACTAATTACTTTTGAAGCATTAATTTTATGTTAATGTCAAAAAATTGTGTCTTGTCAATGACAAAAAAAATATTTGCAGGTTTATTGATAAAATATGAATATAAGAAAAAGTAAGACATTTTGAGTAATTGTATACGTCGTCTTGACAGCTATTTTTTATAGGTTTCGAGTACGATTTCACAAAAACTGAAGTTAAAGTTCTGAAAATTTGAGAAATTACCTTTAAAATGATGTATAACATAATATATATACCGTAATTAATCTGTGTATAACCCACGGGTTATGTACAAAAAACCCCTCCTTTTTTACTATCTGCAGGCAATGCAACAATTTGGGCACTATATAGAGTTTAAGAGTAATTATTATTGAAAAGAAAACTACAGTTCAAAAATATCAATCTGTTTTGCCGTAAAACAAAATGTAGAGAAATAAATCGTAGCTTTCGAAACGGTGATCCAATTTCACAAATCCGCTCTTAACTCTCCCCATCAATTAAATCGCAATAGGAGGGTAGGACCAGAGAAAAGGTTGCTGTCCAAATAAAGAGATGCAACCATGCTTTCGGTAGCTATGCATAAATAAAATATGGTAATATATAAACTTTTTATAAATTTTATTTTAAATGTTAAAAGTGTTTTGTAATTTAAAATTGTTTCCTTATAAACAGTACCTTACAGAGTGATTTGTTGATATAATTGTTTCCGTCCTGGGTGCGGGTTATACACCAAACTTTATTTTTTTTTTTTAGAATGAATTTTTCTTCATGCGGACTGTACTACGATCCGGGCTATTTACCGATAATTACGATATTGAAAGATGGAAAATTCATGTCTGAATTGACTTACATAGAATTACCAAGATACGAATTTTGTGCTTAGCACAGCAGTATATGCATGACACACTTTCCACTAGCCTGAAGATTTCCATATAATCTGTAAATCTTCTGTTCAATTTTTCATTGTTAGTCCTAAAATTTATGGTTTTTAAAATTCTTTCTTTGTGCAACATTTAAGTTAAACTTTTATAATGTGTGCCTTTTAGGTGCTCATGCATTTATGTTTCTGCTGAAACATTCCTACTGTCAAAATTACTCACTTGCAATTTGGGTGCCAATGTGAAAAATTTTCCTCTAAATTTATACAGGAAACATATCCTCCCATCTTTGTTAGATTTTGCTGAAATGTATTAGTGGTGTTATCGATGAATTCCGGGGTGCAAAATCCCTCACTAATAGTTTAACAAAAGTGTCCCCCCCCCCCCCATCTTTTGAAATTTTTAACAGTCCTTCCACTTTTTCAGTTTGGTAACTTATTGTTGTTTATAAGCATCCTATTATATTTAACTACATTAAAATGAATGGCCCCGCTTAAACTTTGTAAAGTTTTTGAAGTTCATGATCAGAATGAAGATTATAGTTGAACTGCTGTTATAGTGAAAACTGTTATAATGTCAAGAAATTCCAGTCCCTTCATTTGTCCATCAAATTAATGATGATCGCTTATAGCGTCACTTGGCCATATAAATATGGCGTCATATATATTTGCCATCCTGCTTGAATGACGCTATAGCAGAGTTTCACTGTATATGAAATTTCTTAAGACTAATGGTCTGAAGTATAGTTTTAAGAGTGGTTGATTCTGTGTGAAACTAATGTGTATATTTTTATGATATGACTACCATGACTTTCAGTACACCTCAGAAACTACTGCTTGATCCCATTATATTTTTATCATTATTATTGCTGCATTAGGAAGGAGGTTCCCAATTAAGCCCTGAAACACATGTTCTGCAATTCTTTTTGCTTTGTCAACTTGTTTAAAAAACCTAATTGTTTTTTGCTTTTAAACATATTCAAAAGCAAAAATATCTAATTTTCTTCAAATAATGCTTTTTCAATATTCTACAGCACAACTGTAACAGTAAATCATTGAGCAGCCTTGTGATCAATATCTATAGTGTTATTTAAGTTACAAAACAATGTAGCCGTCAATAATTTATCGCTTTTTGGCTTTCTGAATGTGCGCCAATGCATATGCTCATAGAGCTGGGAGATTTAAGGATTCGGGCGATCGTCTCTTAATGCCTCCTGTGGCGAGGTCAAGAATATGGGGTATGAGTTTGGTCGCCCTGCATTTAAAAAATTAAACGTAAATATATATATGTAAATATTATATATATATGAGGGGAGAGGGACTCTGCAGCTGAAATTTTAAAAAATTAAATCCTCAAAACAATTTTTTAAGATATCTGGTGATGTTAGAGGATTAGTGATGGTCACTCTTTCTTGGGTTACTACTCCAAGCAGTCTATTAGTATTATATATCAATGATAGAAACTGGTGAAAATCATTAAGAAAAAATATTAAAATTAAAATAAAGTTTTCATTTTTTTAAAACTATTTGAAAATTTCTGGGAATTTCTTTGCAACAGGCAAGCGGCATGGCACCTTTATCAAACAAATTTGAAAAAAATAACTATGCAATTAATTACCATATTTCTGAAATACTTATCGGAGAAACAGACGAAAACCCTGACAGCGTACTAACTATTACTTAAGGTTTAAACACTTTTGAAATAATTACTCAGCTTTGGGATCATTCATAAATGATGTCATGCTTCGAGGGGGGAAGGGGGGTTCGTGAAATTGTGACAAAGGGAGAGGAGGCGGTAACAAGATTTGTTTTATTTGATTTCAGTATGATTTTACAATATCCTCATAGTGCAAATGTTGCTGTGGAATGCTGTTTTTCCCTACATTTTGTTAAAAAAGTAAATTTTTCTCAAGTGTAAGATCAGTTTTAAAAGTCCAATTAAGCTACTTTATTCAAAATTTATCTTAATTTCTAATATTACTGTATTGTTACCAAAAAGGAATGTTTCCCTAAAGATGAGTTTTTAAGCACATAACTTCCTTTCCAACTCATGAAAATGGCACGGCGGAATTGTCCAGTGTGAGGTAGGGAAGGATAAGATTAGGCTAAAATGTTCCATCTGGGGAAGAAAAAAATACAAGTTGCGGTAGAATTTTCCTTTTCTGCGAATTCTCAAGAAGTTGTTGCATGATCATCAGTTATGACGTCCGAAAGGGCTGCAATGTAAAAAAAAGTGTTTCAAACTACTATATATAGTAGATATTGTTTTTCTCATTCTCCAGAAATATGGATCCAAGTATGTGATTTTGATTCCTCAGTTAGCCACTTATAAGCTTCTTTATAAATCTGGATAAGAGCATATTAATACTTTTATGTGTGTTATATTTGTACCTATGCATAATATCACATTGGTACTTCTTCCAGTACGAGCATTGAAAAATAAGAAATTTGAAATAAACTTTCTATCCAGTGCTTGGAGACGTTTTTGATTCCATTCAATAGGGCTGCCACTCTTCCGTCCTGGAGACGGAAATCCGTCTTTTTACGATAATCGGAACGGAACTTTCCGTCTCACAAATTACACTGGTCAACAAGTGTTTTGCCCCAAGGAAGAATTTCACTTTTCCTGAAGTTGTTTTGCACGAAGAATCCATATCTGGCATCAAAATTTTTCCATCACGTATAGTTTTTTTGTTATGAGGAAGGAAATGTTCAATTTTTACGTTTTTTCAGTGTTTTTACAAACGTGCAGCATCGTTTTTATTGAAATAAAGTACACAAAAGAGCTTGAATGTCAACCGTTAAATCAATGGTCACTTTATTTCGCTAAAAAAAACTTAGTGGAGTGTTGCAAACAGTTCCCACAGACCCCCGAATAGCAGTGTGTATCAAATTACTGCACTGGGTGCGGGTCTCGGTAGGAATTTCGCGAGAATTGGGATACAAAGACAAATAGGCAAAAGATTGATACTGTACGACATGTTTAATGAGCATGAGCTACTATTTTTTATCAGAGAAGTCCCTTGTTGTTTGTAAAAATAACCCCTGAAAACAAGGGAGCTGTATAACTGATGAACATGGAGAGCAGTTCCATCGGGACATTTCAGTTATCGAAAAGAGATATCAAGGGAAGATTAGTGAAACTATGTTAGCAGAGTACTGCTGGATGTTAAAAAGGGACATTCCTGAGGCAAAGTATGCCAGAACACGTTAAAATCAACCCTTTTAAGTTAAATAGAAAATTACTTGGTTTTTTGGTGAAAATGGTTCTAATGTAAAAATTGCAATGCCCTTAAAAAAGGGGGGGGGGGGGTCCTAAGGCATTTATTGACTGGTCTTAGAAGTTTTTTCCAAGCTGAATTTGAAAATGAAAACCATTTTCCTTATTAATTAAGGGTTTTGCTTGAAAGGTGCCGCAATAATTTAGGGTGAATGTTATTAATGTCAACTATTACAGCACCTTGCACGGCAAATCCTTACGTGATAGAGAGAAATGGTTTTCATTTTCGAGTTCAGCGTGAAAAATACTTCCAAGATCCGTTAACAAAGTCTTTGGGACAGAAAAAAAGTTTTTTTTTTGTTGACCAGTGTTATTGGCTTAAAAAAAATTTCTTTTAAAAAAACTTGTAAAATAATAATTTTAGACTTGAAAAAATACTGAATATTCGCCCCCCGTCAACTTGAATTGTTATTGAAATCAGAAAGAATTAACAAACAGGCATGAAAAAGGCGGAAGATTTTGAGTTTCCTTTTAATGCAAACGTGTAAACACTTCGTTAATCAAATTAAAAACTTTTTAGTTTTTGAACTTTTTATCTTCATAATTAATTATTACTACTTATACTGTTTTTTAACCACTTTTTTGACCTACAGTAATACTTGTTCCAGAATCCACCATTTTCATGATGAGATAAAGAAACAATAAATCGCGCCCTATTGCAAAGTCGATAATTTAACTTTCAGTGCTAAAGTTTTCTTTCTTTCTTTTTTAATTTTAAAACGTTTAAAATCACTCACATTCAGCTCTTAGAAAATTAAGAATTGCAAGTTTATCGCTCCTTTCTATGTTTCTTTAGTGCCATGTGTTTGCACAATGTTAGCGTTTTGCTGAAATTTTGCGCCAATCTTTTTGCATCTGCTTTCAGTTTAATATATTTCTTATTATTTTCTCATTAGCGCACAATACAAAGCCTACTAAGAAAATATACAAAGCAATTTTTAGTGGAATATGATTTTTTATTGCATCGGTACATAACTGTAGACTTTTCCCCCAAAATATGCTACCCGCGGATTATACTCCAGAATCAATCTTTTTGCATCTGATTTTTATTTCCTAATCCACCGACAGAAAAAAAATAACTTGTTGAGCAGAAATACAAAAATTTTCTTGCAACTCCTGAATTTTTGCCTGTAATTTTTTAAAGATTTAGCATTATTTTTTGAAATTTGAGAATGTCTGCCAATGCATTTGATTGAAAGAATTGACAATTATTTAAAACTTCCACTCTTATTAATTTTTAATTCCCCATTACTTATAAAATCAGACAGTAATAGAATACATGCAAGAATGAGAGCTCTAGAATGTAAAGATATGAATAACATGAAAATTGTATCAACAATCCATGAGCACAAGGCTTGAACCCACATTTTATTTTAGAAAAATATCTTCGGTTTGAATGAACCCTGGTATAGGCAGCACTCTTCTTCATTATTGCTTATGAAAGAACTATCAACATTTGCAACAAATATCATAAATGTAGATGAAAAACAGCTATATGATTTAGAAGTGCATAAATATCATAGGTATTGACTCTCTGGCTAAGCCAAATAAAAGTGACAGTGATACTATTGATGTTTGGTGGATGAATGTGAGGAACTTTTTGAAATATCATTTGCTGTCCAAATTGGCACTAGCCTTTATTACGTGCTTTCATGGCCTTCAAGTTGAATCCAGTTTCAGTATTATTACCCCAATAACAATATTATTACCCCACAGACCAATGTTTCAACTTTCAATGCCATCCAAGCTATCAAGTGTGAATTGAATTTTAAAAAAAAAAGAAAAATCATTAGTTATTTTTTTAGGATAGATTTTCCTAAAGAAAAGGTAAATTCCAATTTTTGTAAGAATATGGGAACATCTTGTAAAAGATGTAACAGAGAAAATCAGTACAACAGTCTCATTAGGGGAAAAAAGACTGAGGAAAAAAATACTGCTAATGCTATGAAAATGTAAATGAACAAACACATAGATAGAACAAAAGAAAAAACAAATGAACCAATCTGCTCAAAGAAAAATGAAGGAAAAATTCAGGTGCAGCAATATAAACGAGAGGAAGCTAGAAACATTTCCTCAAGCATTAAAAGTAGTACAATGGTTAATGCCACCCACATAAAATTTCAGAAGCAACTACTAAAATCAGACCACCATTAAAAAAAAAACAGAAAATTGAAACTACTAAACCCAGTTTAACCACAAAAGAAATGTATGCTGTTAGATTCTACCTAAAAAAATTCTTGTCAATAAATTTTTGAGCTTTTTTTGATTCCAAAAAAAAAAAAAAAAAATGACTATTTTTATACTCCTGTTATTTTCATTGAAACTTTCAATTCTTTTTTTTTTTTTTTAAATTCAGCTATGTACATTAGCAATGTGGCAATTCTTTTATCTTTCAGTTTTTTATAATAATGTGCATATATTATATAGTTTAATTAAGAAACCTTAGGTGAGTAAATTAAAAAATATTTTTATAATGTAATATAAACACATTAAATGGATGAAACACATAATTGGATTTAAAAAAAAAAACTTATATTGAGTATTTCGTCTCAATATAACTGTACTTTTGATCACGCATTTTCCCTCTTTTTTTTCATCTTTCTTCAATCTCATGTCTGAATGAAAGCAAACGATCAACAAAAATAATTTTGAAAAAACGAACTTTTAAAAAAAAATCTTGATCGAAAAAATGAATGCGAGCACAAACCCCTCGACTTGGATTGTTATCAAAATTATAAAACAATGAACCAGAGGTGATAGTATTCCGGTTATACACCAGAACTCCGCATTGTAATACCGGAAATTGCTTTGTAATACCAGAAATTTGGTATTTTCAAAATTTAGAAAATTGCCGCTATCGGCAATTTTTTATTACTATTGATAATTAGAACAGAAGCATTTATTTATTTGCATAAAAGGACGAAAACATTAAAAAAATCATGTGTCTTGTGAAAAAAAACAAGTAAAGTGAACGTAAGATTGAAATATATTGTGCGCTTTTTTTCTCTCCCTGCCCTTCATTTCAAAATAAATATTTCACTATTAACGATTTTTAAGCAAGGTATACAATTGAATAATAAATAACTGTTTGGTTAAATATATTGAATGATATTTTCACATCAGAAAACAATAAAAGGAAAAGCAAGAATTTTCGGCTTTTTTGAGGAAAATATTGGTACATTCAAGTATATGTGTGTATCTTAAAAAATTCCGCATATTTGTAAAAAATTACTTGATTTGGTTATTATGTTCATGGTTAAAAGCTCAGTCTAAAAATTTTTGAAGAGTGGCACCCATGCATTCAAAGCTTTTCATTTACTGCTCAAAATTTTTCAAGTCATTGTTTCCTTTTTAGGCTGAAGAAGTTTGTCATTGACAGGGGTCGCACTGAAGGATATTTAGGTCCGTTTTCAGACCCTTCACAAAATTCTAATCAATCAAAACGAACTCTGCACATAATTCTGAGCTACCAAATCCTACTTTTTATAGAATTATTTATTAAATAAGTTCAAAAAAATAATTAAAAAAAATTATCATTGTATGATTAAATTTTGAATTTTCACAAGTATTTCAATTTTTTACAAAAATATTTTTAAAATTCACAAAAGACGGACCTTGTTGAAAATGCTGGATCAACCTCTGACTGGCCACTTTTTGAAAACTTTCTTCTTTTTTGTAGCTTATTATCCGTATTGACCTTTTTTTTAATTACTAAAATTGCCATCGAGATATTCTAACCCTCTGTATCATAGTGTAGACTGTAGGCAACATACTGTTTGAACGCTATTTTTGTAATTTTCTTTCTATATATAATTGATAAATTTCCTGAAATAGGTGTTTACTTATTTTCTTTTTGTTATCTCAAATCCAAAAAATCAAAGTTTGTAAGTGAGAGTTGGTTTTTAAAAAAAAGTAAAAAATAATAAGCAAACAAAATCCTGAAATAAATGTATTTTATTTTATTTTTTTTGTTCTTGTCTCAAATCCAAAATATCAAAATAATCGGAGTTGACGAGTGATAGAAGGTTAAAATAATAATAAAAGTTCTCTTGCAGACTGAAAGTCTCTGTTCATTCTAACCTCTTCCCTTACAAATTTTTTTTTGAATAGAATTGCAAAAAATCATTACATTTTAAAATTTTATTATTAAATACATGGAAATGAAACAAAACAAAATATGCAGGTTTTAAGTTGAATATTCATTTTTTTACAGGTGCATTACCTTGCATTACATTTTAATATTAGTTTACTATCCCGAGTTATCTCGGGTAAATAGAAAAAGTTAAATATTGGTCTTTGTATGATAGTTTTTGAAACAAGGGACAGCACAGCAAACCAACAAAACTTGCAAACTTCCAATCAAACCTGAATGTTTCCTCCAAGTCAAAGCCAACCTATACTATATGATAGGGAAAACTTGTGCCCAGCCCTGGCAAAAGAACGCAAAACCAACAGAACTTGTCAAATTGCCAATAAAAACTAAATATTTCCTTTCATTTCCTCCAGGGTGAGTGCTCGTAAAACTGTGCAATATACGAACCTGAGATAACTCTGGATGATCAGGCAAGCGGTTAAATTCCTTTATGCAAATAGACATGATGGCATTTTTAACACATCGAGTGCCACGTCAGTCACCGGTGACTGACACCGACCTTCCCGTGCAGGCCGCATCAGTCACCGGTGACTGACAGTATAAAATATAATAAAGGTAAAAATTGAACATTTTTTCAGAAAACTTTAATGGATTTTATTGAAACAAGGTACTACGATACCTGCTCGTGCGGCCTGAAGGGGAAGTCGCTATAAAACCGCGTGGCACTCAACGTGTTAAGTATTTAAATGTCTTTATCATACAAGCTTCGACATAAACGTGAAATTATCTCTACAATTAACATCTCATCTTTAAGTAGAATCTTCCTTATATAAGCTATACATAAATAAAATGTTGCATTAGAAGTGCATTTTGGTAATCAAATAAAATTTTAAATTAGTTACAAAGGAAACTAGTTACTTTTTGCTTGTAAATTTACTTAACATACATCTTATTTTAGGGTTATGGGTGCAAACTGTCCCTTATCAAGTCTTGAATCTTTACCTGTTCATCACGACTTTGGTTTTGCCTATCCACTACTTACAAAGCAATATTCACGCTTTTATTTTATGGTCATGTTTGCCAACTGTCTCTTATCAAGTCTCGAATCAATCCTTACCTCTTCATCACCACTTTGGTTTGCCTATCCACCACTTAGAAAGCAATATTGATGCTTTTAAGAATTGATCATTTTGAAATTCTAGTGATATGTTCAGTCATAAAACAAATGTTTAATTGTAGCAATGAAATTTATGTAGCGTTCAAAAATCAATAGTGTGAGATGTCATAAAAGGTTCGGTTCATTTGCCTGTGGGCAATGACCCAAGAAAAAACGCTAATTAGTGACTATTGTTGCTGTCTGTGACAACCAAATTAAGAGTTATGAACTTTATGCAAGTCTAAATTTCTTATTAGTTATAATTACATTTTTTGCCTTTACTGAAAAGTTTTGCTAATAACAATTTTTGCTAATTTTTTTCAGTTGCATGTGAAATCCATGGAAAGGAATTTTTAAATAGACATCATTTGATCCAAAATTATTTTGATTGATAGCTACTTTAGCTTTTGGAAGAGTGCCAAAACTTTCATCTTGGTTTCTGAAGTAATACCATTTGGAAAATGCAATATTTTGTGGCTTAACAAATAAGCCTATACCTCATCCAGTGTGACAAAACATTGCCACTTGTCACATGATCGATAGCACTTATTTGCAGGCAACTCCTTGTTGGTTGATGTGCATAGTACATAGAGTATAAACTCGAAAAATAAGCTTTTTCCCATACCAAAAAAAAAAAGAAAAAAAGAGAGGTCTTATTTATAAGCCCAAAGCAAGGGAGAATAGGGTTGGAAATTCAAGTTACAGAATTCTGAATGAATTCTTAAAATACTTTGAAAAAGTGTGTAAAATTTTTGTGTTTTGTGAAAATGGTTATTGAGTTGTGAATGTTTTATTTTTATTCTTTAGTTTTGCTATTCGCTTAATTATTCTTTTTTGCAATGATTAAAAAAAATAATTTAAAAAGTTCTATTGTGTTAATTAGGTTTACACTTCATTGTTGCAGAGAATAATAAACCAAAATATGCAAAATGAAATTCATGTAAATAATTTTCATAACGGTTCTTTCTCTTGATGATTATTTAGAGAGATATAAGTCGATTATCTTTCAATAGTCGCACATTTTAATAAAATAAATCCTTTTTATAAAATTGTTTTTCTTTTGTCCTATATATAAAACATTGCTATACATTTTTCCATACTGCAACCCTTGCATTTCTTTAATTGATTGCAGTCTATTTTCTAGGATATTTTCAAAAGAGTCGGATTTGTGAAGAATTCGCAAAATTTAATTATCACCTTCTAGAAGCTTTATATAAGCTGCAAATGGTGAGCTTTCCATGAGCTATTAATGTGCTGTTTTAGTTTTCCTCTTTAAAAAAATGTTAACGGAATTAAGTAATTAGCATAGAACCATAGCTTGTAAGCATGTTTCTAACTAGAATGTTGAAACACAACAATAAATAGTTGAAAAACTGAGCGAAGAATTTATATTAAGGATGGGAGTAATTTTGTTTCTAATTTTCATGTTAGTTCTTTGGTTGTAACCAAAAATGACTGGCCATCTTGCGCACTTGGTGACGTAGCAAGGAGAGGGACAGAAATGATCACAATCACATACTATTTATATAAAGACAAATTGCATCCTCCTTTCAAGGTAGACAGCAGCAATCAGCAAATATTGAAGTCGAAGAAAAAAAAGGTGGGTGGAAAAGGCTTAATTTGGTACCTCTATCGCCATCATTGTGAAGCAAAATTAGCTGTTTAACCAATTTAAAGACACACTCAAAGATAGTCTAATTTTATCTTTAGTCTATTATCACAATCCTCATGAAGACACTCTATATATGCATATGTGTGTATGTATGCAGGCCCACTGTAAGCGGACGTGAAGCTCGTCCACAGCATGCTGGTGCCATGCTAAAGGGGCAGCAAATTCAGCCTCACAATGCTAAATTTCTTCACATTTTTTTCCCCAAACATAAAAAAAAAAATTTGCCGCCATAGAATCTTTCTCTCCACTATTTTCTCTAGCTGTGACACTTGATAAGCTTCTTTTATTCTCTCAAAACGATGCCCCCTCTCCCCTTCCCCTGCTCAACAAGAAAGAATATTTAACTTTATTGGACTGCTGTAGAAATCTGAACACAAGGTAAGTTCTTTAAACACGCCTTGTTTAAAGATGGGGACACACTTGGAGATTACCCTTCACCTTCACCGACTTCTCCCGGTGACTAATTCTTTTGCTTACTGTGGTCATTCTAATGTTCTCCCTAGGGATGTTCAATTTAAGATTAAGACCAAGTGGGATTCTAATGTTCTTGAGAAGTTTATCAAGACCAGTCAACTTTGCTAGGGTGGTCTCAATTTGCTGCCCCTTCTCTTGGGAATTCAGGCAAATGTAGTAATGTACAAACAGGTGTGCTGTCCTACAGAAAAACTGTCTTTCCTCTATAAAGGTAAGTTTATACCAAAATCGGGAAAATGCATTTTTAAGCATTTCTTTTTCTAAAAATATTAATAAATGAATAAATAAGCTTTGTCACTAAAAATATACTGCCCTGGGGGGGGGGGGGGGGAGCGCAACTTCGCCACTTGATTAACTAAAGATTCAATTTAAAATATTCACATCCTTTCGAGTCCCGTTTGCATTCATTCAAAGAGCAGAATTATTTTATTTTATTTTTGACAGGGCCAAGTAGTGTTTATTAAGGGAAAGATCGAAAAAAAAAAACAAAATAAATAAAAAAATAAATCTTAGATTAAGGGTTTTTTTTAATGTAAGCGTTGAAACTTGAATTTAAATGAGCATACAACTCATTAGCATTTTGATGTAAGTTCGGTTATGTTCCAAATCTCTCCCATATAGAAAATACTATTAGTTTAATGCTATCTGGAGTCTCTCTTTGAACGAAATAGGTATCAAGATTAAGAGCATTGTAGAACCTTTAAAGTTATACAAACAAATAAATTTCATGTACCCCCCCCCCCCCCCCATGGTGCTCAAACGTCCGCTTTTGTGGGAAAATAGTTTATGGGGACCAAATTTTGCAAAGTTTGTGCTCATTTGTCCTCAATTTAAAAAATCATCCAAAGTATTTTATATACTCTTTGAAATGAGAAATAAAAAAAAATATTTTCACAAAATAGTGCAGTTATGAGTTAAGATGAAAAAAATTAGGCAGAGAAAAATGTCTAGTGACTTTTGAAGCTAGTAATTATTGCAAACATTGTGTGTGACATGCCAGGAAAAGATGACATTTTGAAATTTAACTTAATTTTAAAAAATACATACTAATTAAAACCAGCATATAATCATTTTAAAATGCTAATAATAATGCTATTAATTAAAATTAAAAGTATTTCATTTTATGCTATTGTCTTAGATTTCTGAGGCAAAGACGTGAAATTGTTGTATTTCGTGAGAATCACCCATATTGACTAAAAGCATTCTGAGCTAAGCGTGAAGTGTTCCTATAGATTTTAAGAGGACCTATAATTTAAAGTAGAGTCCAAACCACTAAGACATGATCAGAAGTGCTATACTTATCAATAAGATCCATGTTTTGATTGGGATTTAAATCCTTTTCTTTGACTTCGAGAGTCTTGTGCTCTACAGCTTAGGACACTGGGCAGCCACACATAAAAAAGCAGAATTAGCGTAAAAAGAAAGTGGAATTCAAACACTAGTGATTAATGTTGAAGCAGGGAATAGTGTGGAAAACTTTCTTGATCCCAATTTACTTTTGTTGTTTACGAAAAAAAGTCTTAATAATTGACATTACTAGTGATACTATTAGGTTCTGATACATCTCATTACTTTTTTTCTCACCTAGCTTGTGGAAAAGCCTATTCATTTTCTATAAGTACTCATTTAAGTTGGAAAATGGATGTTATTATTTTAAAATGATTCAATGTGCAAAAATTAAGTAAAACTAAGTCAAAATGTATTCTACAAATGTTCAGTACAAAGTTGAAGTGATAACCTGTTTTCTTTGCTTGAAAATTTGAAACTGATCAATGAAATGAAGTACCAAAAGTTTTATGCCATGCAAAGTTTTGGCATAAAATTAGCTTTATTTGGCTCTGAACATTTTCCTCCCCAAATTACTGCCGGATATATTTCTTCACACGCCTAATCTGATGCTGCATAATTTAGTCGGTGGCCGAAGTGGATATCCGGTTGGGTTGGATACTTAAAAGTTAGCGGGATAGGCTGGATACCGTATAGTTGTCGGGTATCCGTTTCATTCCTACTTATTTTATACATGAACATGATGTTGGGAAGTAGGAAAAGATAAAGATAATCAAGCCACTTTTTAAATCTCAATTTTTAAGAAAACATTAAACTATCTTAAAGCAAAATGAAATATTGTAGGTGAAAATTTTATTTTTCTCCAATATTAAATGAAAATAATTTTCAGTTGAACCATTTTTCTTTTACTTTTTGCTTTACATTGTGTCTTGTGTGCCCATGAGAGGGATGCTTGAGCCATGATCAAGATATACATGAGTCACCACTAAAAACTACCTTCAAACACAATATTTCTTTTTATTTTATTTACATAGTGCTTATGATACAGGAATATCTTTTACACCAGTTGTGAAAACGAAACTTGCGACACAATCTTTTTTTAGTGATAATTGGTGGTCAAAGGATAATTTCAACTTAGGCTTCATCGATACCTCAACATCTTGTTTTGATAGCCATTTAAATTTGGAATTTGAATGCTTTGAGCAAATTTCATGTTCAATCCATCTTCTGGAATATTAAATTCTTGTCCAACAAATATTTTTAGTTTTCTTTTAGTATACTTATCAAGAACCAACCATCACTAGCAAATTTTCTGTTGATATCAGTACCATTACTGTCAAAATTTTCACCTATTGACATTCTTGCAACTTATGCTTTTAACCAAGTAGCTGTCAGAATCTGAACCAGTTGTATCACGCCAGTTTTTCAAGCACATTTCTTATTTAACCGAAAAAGGATTTGTTTCAACTTTTGTTTCTGGCCAAGAAAATCAGAACTGTAGTCTTTGTTGCTTTTCTTGTTTTTTTGCCCTTTTTTTTTTCTGTAGCTTTTCTTTCATTCGTTTTTCTGGAGTTCAGGTTGAAATAGTGTATTTTGCTCTTGTCCTTCCTTTTTTTCATAATGCGATTCAAGGCTTTAGAACAAGGTTGTACCATTTCTGGAGAGATAATGGGTTGATTAGTTGAGGGACCAGAAATTGAACAATTTGCACAAATTAATGTAGGTGAACAAGTAATTATCTGCAAAACATTCATCTCGCACACACATACTTTTTAGGCATCATTTAAAGCAAAAATTGCAAACAAGAAAAAACGTTGAAATGGAGAACAACTGTTTTGTTTGAAAACTTTCAAATACTCTTTATGATGATTTTTTTTTTTTTTTTTTGTACAAATTCCGAACTATAAATATCTTAAAGTGTTGCCATTGGTAGAAAGAAAAATTAACCTAATGTAAAGAAAATGGGGAGGCTCAAGTAGTCAATAAAGTTGTCCCCCATATGATCAAGTATCCCTACTCTCTCCTAGCAAAAATAAAATAAAGTAAAAATAACTTTCCTTACAAACTAATGTGTTTCATTGTTTGGTTTTGTAATGCTGAAAAGCAAAAATTTGTATCATGGTTTGAAATCCTTCCAAAAAAAATTGAAAACCAGATTGAATATTGTTTACTCTTGGAAAAAAATTAGAAAACTCATACTTTAACACTTTCAGACGTGGTGTCCTATATACCGGGCATTAACTCCTAACGGGCGCAGCATCTATGATATTAAAGTTATGGTCATCAAATTTATAATTTACTCTTTAGAGCTTTATGTATAATATACATTAAAGTTTTTCAAAGAGAAGTTAATAATTTCAAGAAGAAAATAGTAGTTGCTTTAATTTTTCAATGACTGCGGCCGAATGAAAATTGAGCTGTGAAAAAACTTAAATTTAAGTCCCTAATTTCTTTTTAAAATATAGGACCCGTTAACTGGCCACCTCGTTCTTGCGCAAGGTGGCCAGTTAACGGGTTAATCCTCAATTTGACGCTCTTGGATTATTTCCTCTGGGGATATGTGAAATCCCTTGCCTACGCTGATAAACCAGGAACAATGCAGCAGTTGGAAGCCAACATTCGGCTCATTATTGCCGACATTCAGCCAGATCTGAGAAACGTTTGAAAACTAGACCTCTAGGTTACGCCATGTACGTGCCAGCCGCGGTGACCACATGCCCGACATCATATTTAAACATCTTTTTTTTTTTGCCGTAAAATTATCTTTCAAATAAAGCAAATTACGTGAATACAGTAAAACCCTGTTATACCGCGGTGACTATCATGACCCCGACGTTTAAACCGCCCTTTATCATTGCCATTTAAAGGTGATTCCTTATTTACCATTGTAAGTAAAGCCAGCCCGAGCACACAAATATTCTAGCCAAAGCATGGAGGTATGAGTAGATATATTCGTAGATCCATGAGCCAAAGAGTACCCATCCCCCTACCAGACACACTAGCAGATAAAGCCCTATTGTGATAGGCGTGATGTACACCTTTTTCGTGCTTTTTCTTCAACAGAGAACATATATAGCTTGATTTCAAAATTGGGCGCAATTGCCCCGACTTGTTTCCCTTGACATGGGCAGAGCTCAGTCTGTCAGGGACTGTTCAATTCAATGCTTAACTATTCCATTTTCAGAAGTCTAGTTTATGCGTGTGTAACTTCTTTTATAGCGCTATCTACCTTTGTATTCCAGATTCTTTAGCAATCCTGAAAAGTAAACATATTCCCCAGTAAGAAGTGCGTTCCACCCGTTCCAAATCTATTTTTTTCTTAAGACCTTCCCCCTTCAGAATCTTATGTTGATGACATAAAGAGATTTTTAAGCACCTTTTTTATCGGAACACAGTTAGTTTATAACCTATCGCTAGATAGACTGATTGCACAGCTGAGATGTGTGCTTCTTGCACAGCAATTACCGTGTATAAAAAAGAGAAAAGAAAAGAATAATCTATAGGGGGAAGAAAAGTTAGTAGTGATTGGGGAATAAAGTTAAAAATAATGCAACAAAAGCGAGTATTATTTCGTGAATATGGTTCCGCGGTATAGTTTCACTATAACGCGGGTGCCAAACATGTCCCCGACAACCGCGTTTTACTGTATTAAAAACATTTTTTAAATATTTTTGTGTTTTATTTCCATTTCCAGTTCTTTGCCTCTAAAACAAACACCCTTTTTCATTGAACATTCTCCGGAAAAGTAAAACATAAATTCATTAATTCAATATATAGAGCAATTCAAACCAAATTTTTGAAGTCTGTACCTAAATTACGCGTAAAAACCACATGTAACAATTAATCAATTAGGGATATAATTTCATTTAGGCTTTTGAGTAATTACTTCCCTTTCCACGATTTTTAGTATATTATTACGATACCATTAAGCCTTCTTTCATACTTTATTATTATTTTTTTTTTTTGTACTTTTACTTGAAAGTAAGCTAAAAGAGTAAGAAAATCGATTAACAGGAGAACAGAGGAGAAAATACTGTTACTTAACTGTTTTGTCTTTGCCTATTTATATATAGACATATACCACTGTAATCACAATCGTGAATTAGTTGCGGAATAATTCCCGAATTGAAGTTTGTAAACGACCATTTCAGGTCACATTTATTTTCAAGTTTATTTGCTATTTTCAAGGATATGTCTCAAACTCTCGTCCAATATGACAGATAGTACAAGACAGCACAATAGAATATTATAATACAAAAAAGAAAATACACCCAGGGGAAAGTGGGAATCGAACCCATTCCTCTTTCACTGCGCGCAGGCAAGCAGCGGAAACTAATTCTAAGACCGTTAGGCCACTGAATTTTGAATTGGGGATTGAATGGGCTTCTTCTCTCTACCCTATACCTGCTCAAAGAGTTAAACCTCCAAATCAGTGTTTCATTTTCCAGGCTATAATCCGCTGATATACCTCCGGAACTTTCTTCCGTTTTCGTCAGAATCCGTGAATTATATTCAACCGTAGCAACATTAACGGATTACTTGCGTTTGTGAATAAGGCGGATATACATATGTATCCCAAAAGTGTAGAGCTTTGAAAGGTCTCCCCCCTGCTCCTCTGTTTAAAATTAATGTATTTCTCCCCATTAAAAATGTTTAATTCAGTTTGTGCGATAAATAACAAATAATATAAAGTTGCATTACTTAAAATAAGAGCATGTAAAGCTTGAACCTTCAATCATTTCTGTATTGTAAACACCCTATAATGAATTTTACTTTTACTTGTCTGATTAATTTGTCGATAAGTCATTTGGGTGTCATAATAAATTCTGAGCTTGTAATAATGTTTCATTGTTTTATAAGCGATATGACCACTACCACAGACTTGTTAATTCAAAATTTCCTATGGGGAGGGGGTATATATAGGTAAAAAACATGTATAAATACAATGTATTTCTAAAAGTCGGGGGGGTGGGAGGCAAGAGTCTTCCCCCTGATCACGCCTATACATATAATGAAAAATCTTGATACTGATTGTAGAAGCAGAGTATGCATGCAATCGGCAATATTTAGATATATCAATTTCTACTTCAGAAACCTTGTGTGTTTTCAGGGTATTATGAGCAAAAGTTTTGTAGACATTCATTAATCATAGGGAAAAACAAATCTTTTATATACTCGCAATTTACTTAGAACGTAATTCTTTAAAAATTCTTATAATACAAAATCTCAATTTTCAAAGGATAGTATTCGCACACAACGTTTCAAGTACTACAACACAGCATCAAACAACTACAGGGTTCCCACAGCCTTAAAAAATCACTACCCATACAGCACCACATAGTATCATATACGTTGCAGATACGTATCACTAAAAATCTTGAAATGTTCAGATACGTTTCGGAATGTCAATGTAACGTATCAGTTAAGTTTCGGTTACCGCAAAATGTCCGCGATCATAACATTTGAAACGTAGATGCAACATATCAGCGAAAGCTTATTGTAACGTAACGCTTATTTGTAACGTAAATGTTACCTATTTGTTACATGAACATTGCAGAGTTACGTCCATGATATATAACCGTTATGTTAATCATTATTCTGAAATATTGCTGAAACGATACAGTAACATTCCTGGTACATGTCCAAAATGCTTTAAAATCCCCCTCCCATTCCCTCACCACCAGTCAGTTTTTTTTTATTTTGTTGTTGTTTTTAATTAATTGTGCATATGTTTTTGGTGTTAGGAATATATTTATAAGCTAATAAATTTATAAATATAGGTTACTGAAATTTGTTTAAAAGTATAATTTAAATAATTATTAATTGAAAAGAAAATTAACGTTTAATTAAAAAAATAATCTTTTCAATTGCTTAAAATTATACTTTGAAAGTAACTTTTTTAAGTGTAGATTACTAAAATTGACTTTGAAAGTATAATTTTAATTAATCAATTAAAAAGAAAATTTTAATTTTTTTTCATTAAATGTTAATTTTCTTTTCATTCAATGATCAATTAAACATACTTTTAGGCAAATTTCAGTAACCTATATTTATAAATTTATTAACCTATAAATATATTCCTAATACCCAACACACAAAAAGAGTAACTTTGGAGGACATAAAAATTATATTTAACCCAAAAAATTGTGCTTGAATGCAGATTTACGAAATAGATTTTTTCAAATTGATTGCTCCATCTAAAAATTGTTACATTTACATTTTTTACATGCAAAAGAAATGTAATTATTTCTAAATTAATTCAATTCTATATAAATATAAACAGCAGTAGAAAACTATTGCCAAAATATCCAATTCTTGACTCCCCCCCCCCCCAAGCTCTTACATCATTTATATATATCTGTAAAATAAATATTGTGTTTACACACAAAATACGCTATTTTATTAAGAAACTTCTGTAAATTTCTCTGAAATTTGTAGGACACTATGTTTTGTCACAAAATTAATTTTATCACCATGAAAAACTTATATTCGTATTTTCTTTTATTAATTATTCTTCAAAGTTTCATTTCTCTTTATCTTCATATTTTCATTCTTTTTATAAAAGATCCTTACCTCATTCCTTGCAAATATTATTTCTTAAGAGGTTTCTTTAACTTGGAATTAGCATCTTGGAGGAAGATTCTTGCATATAGCTTTATTTCTTTCTATATCTTTTGAATGATATTATGCTTTGATATCTGCTAACAAAATTGAAAGACATTTCTTAAAGAAATACTTGGATTTTACTTTGATTTTTCATATTACTGTTGCTTAGTTTTCAATTAATGTATTCAAATTGAAAAAAAAAAAAACAAACATGTGCATATAGAAAGAAAAAAAAAATTCTTGAAAATATTTTTACGCATTTTTATGAATTTACAGAATTAGGGATGGATTTTGAACATGAACATAATTTTTTAAAATTGTTCTCCATGTAAGAAATTGTAGAAAATAAGGAACTATGTTTCAAACAAAGTTTCATTACAAAGAATGCATTTACATGCCACAAAAAAACAGAGTTCATAATTATATTTCAAAAAACATGTTTAATTTATTTTTCTTTTAAAAATTTACTTTTATGCACTTCATATTTTTTGCTCATATCAAGCTTGTTTTTATTTTAGTACATTTTCTATCAATTGCTTTAGTGCAAAAAAATAAAATCGTGTGACATACGTAACGCATTTCATGCTGCAAATTGCTTTATGGGAATGATACTCACACAAAGACACAATTCTATGAACCATAACTTTTATTTACATGACATAAAAAATACACATCACTATGATGAGCACAAACAAATTTTAATACTAAGAAATAATCTTAATACTAAGAAAAGAGATTTAATTAACCCTTAGCAAGAAATGGAAGGCTTGTTATTTTAAACAAACACATGAAACAAGAATAAAAATTCGTGTAATGAAATCCTTAACTTATTCTTTAAATTCTTATCGCATATTTCATGAGGAAGGTCAATGTGAAAACTTCATCTGCCAGAATTTTTTCAACGAAGAACTCGGCTTCATGAATATTATCTTCCTTCCGGAAATGCAATTCAGATATCTAAGGAAGATAGAACTTTTTAATAAAAAATAAAGTACAGATCTAAAAACAGGGGTTCTATTCTTCTAAACATTTGAAAATATTAATGTGTCTGTTTTTAAAATGTGTTCATCTATTCGCCAACAATATTCAAAAACTAAATGAATAAGTAAAAAAAGAGCAAAAAACTAGGGATGAAACGGATATCCGGCAACTATCTGGTATTCGGCCTATCGGGCAAATTTTTAACTATCCGATCCAGACGGTTAAATTCAGCTAATTTCGCTTCAGTGATGGTGACTAGCACCAAATTAAGGTCTTCTCTGCCCCACAACTTTTTTTTTTGACTTCAAAAGTTACGATTGATGCTTTCTATCTTGCCTAAAAGGAGCATGCAATAATAATAATGAAAAAATACTGAATTACACTTTTTTGTGTTTTGTGAAATACACCATTAAAATATTTTATGCAAAAAGCTACAAAAATCATGAAACATTTTATGTTTACAGTTCCTTTCTTTCAAATTCTGTAACAAATAAAAAACAATGTTTTAATGTATCATTTTATATGTTACACTATTAAAATGCACATACATTTGAGCATTCAGATGTTTTGGAAAACATCTGATGTCATCATCACAAAAAGGAACTTTCAACAATGAAATATCTGCTCTCTTTCTCTATTTATGCGAGATTGCGTGTTCCTTCTTCATTTTGGTCATTTTCTAAAACTATTTGCATTAATTTCTGAAAAATTCAAATGTAGCTCAGAAAGTTTCACTAGCACCACTGCCTAAAAATTATGTCTAAATGTAAAACTTATTTATTTTTCTAAGAGCAATCCTCATTGTCTATCATAAAATACCTTAGGGGCCACAGTTGCGCCTCCCGTCGTTTTAGGTACAAGGTTCAATATTTACGCTTATATGAGGATAAAACAAAAATGATTAAATACTAGGGATGGTAACCAATTGCTATTGGGCAGAATACTGAATATTCAGACATTTCTTCCAGGCTGAGGCGGAATTTTTGGTCATTTTTTCTAGTCAAAGCCAAATATTAAAATATCTAGAAAATCATCGTTATCAAGATTTGTCAAATTAAAGAGTTTAGTGGAACCCCGCTATTCGTACACTTCATTACAGGAGGCAATTCGAATGGCGAGTTGTACGAATGGCGAATTATTTTTTTACATAAGATACAATGTAAATTGGATTAATCCGTTCCAGACCCAGAGATGGTTGCTTATTTAAACCTATGAAAAATAAATGTATAGTACTTTACATGAAATTATAGATAAATAAAAATTTAACTGCACTTTGCTTGTACTGAGGTGAGCTGATGGCATAAGTGGAATGTTGAGATTAGGAAGAGAAATAGTTAGAAGAGGAGTCCCCTTCCATAAAAACATCAGGTAACATCCTTTCAAGTGTTCTGTCTCTTTCTGCTGTTCTTTCTATTTTCTATCTACCTTTGACGATTGTTCCGAATTTTTCTTAAAATGGGCAATAACATTGTCGTTGAATAAGTTAATGCTGTTCACCACAGCGGTATTGTTCCCACCACTATCTGTGTTTTCTCGCAGGGATAACACAGATCTTAAATTTCTGCAAAGGAAATGCTTTCCTTACTACTTTCCTCCGTGAAGAACAAAGTTCTCCAACCACTTTCTCTTGCTGCCCCCTTAGAAAGTTTAAATGTTAGTAAAATCTCAAAAAATATTGAAACTTAAATAAAATAAAATCCAAAATGCCAAACAAATTATTTCCAGACGAGTTCAAATCAAGTAAAATTTCTCTATTTTTTTTTTCTTAAAAAGAGCCAAACTGGAAACCCAGCTGGCCCCTGGCGCCATACAAATCGCAGGATAAGTACGAATGGCGAGTTGAATTTTACTTGAACAAGTTGGATGAATAGCGAGTTGTACAAATAGCGAGGCGGACAAGTGGTGGGGTTCCACTATATTCACACAAACACCAGTTTCAAGCACTAATCTATGGTAGATCGAAAATTACTGCATTTTCTGCATTGTTTTGAATACAATAAAGTGATAATTTCAACCATAAGAGAGGAGAAAAGAAGTGACACATTATAAGTCTTAGCATTGTTTTACTGGGTGATTTTCAAAACGACCGACAGTTTCATGTTTGCATTATAAAAATTGCATTTTATGCTGATAAAATGATTATCCTGATATGGTAAAAGTCTTTAGGGGAACATCATTTCATATTTGATTCAATTTCATTCATTACATTTTTTCCAAGTTGTGAAAAACTAATCTTGTTTTATTACTTTAATCAGTAAGTAATGGAAATTTGCTGTGTCCGGAACAAAAAATTCCCATAACCAGAGTCTTTTTTTTTTTTCATCATTCAAAATAACTTTTTAATTGATAAAAAAAGTAAATATCAATACTACTTTAACTAAATACAAAGTATTTAAGATAACTAAATCAAGATTTATTAGATTTATTTTTGATAGGGATTAATTTACAGAATGTTTAATAGCAGCAGCACTCGTGAGGAATACTATCACTTGTCACAATATTTTAGATATTTCAAAAAGTGTTAATGGATTAACTCAAAAATATTTACCTGCTCACAATGCAGTAAATTATGAGGAATTCATATTAGGAAAGTTTTTATGTTTGATGCAACAAAATTTTTCAGATTGTGTCCTACCCAATCTGTCAATAAATTTGAAAATCACCCTACTAGGTATTAAAATAAAAATTGAATACTAAGAAAAACCCCACTGGCAAAAAAACTAAAATGCCACGTCTGATATTAATACAGATGCTTTATCACTAGCAAAATCCTATGTTTTGAGACATCTAATGCAAAGCTAGAAGTACCCGAGGTTGAGAATAGCAACATTAAAAATATATTTGGAATTAAACAATTACAAAACAGTTCAATATTAGAACGTGCAAAGAAAGTACTTGGATATTTATCACGCACTTCAAGAAGAAGAATATTTTGTTCTCTATTAGGAAAACCTATTGGGAAACTTACAAAAGTTGTAGTTGAGAAGAGTGTTGAAATGAAATTTCTCGTAAAGGTGCAGGAAATCTTCGATGGCCGAAGGGAGGCACATTAGAAATTACGAATAAATATAGTGATCTTTTCTTAATTATTATTTTTTAAATAAGAATTATGAGGGGGACAAAACAATCATTGCAATATTTATAGTGAAAATGCACAAAATAAGAATAATATATAATAATTTACTTGACTTCATTACTATAAAAACAGGGTGTGATCAATATTTATCACGAAGACGGGGGATGGTCACCTAATGAATTAAATTAAACAAAGTCTTCACCAATTATTAGTTAAGTGAATATAACAATGGATCGCGTATTATGTGAGCTTGTTTCATGTCCTAAATTTAGTAATATGTTCTACTAAACTTCTGGAGATATTCAGATCTCTTTATTTTTGGACCAGGAATTACCCCGTATGACCCATACTAATACTAAAGTAATAATGATGGGACAAAAACAGTCATCCAAAACAAGTTTACATTGATTATGGTGATCTTAACCAACAAACAATTAAGTTTTCTGTTCACAAAAGTGCAGTGTGTTAGCAATAAATATCAGTTTAAATTCATATATCACGTTTGATAATAGTATCAATAGTAGTAGTAAATAAACAAGTTTATGTATAGGTTTATCAAACAGGCATACAAAGGCAAAACAAATCTATCCCTTGTTAAAAAACAATAATGTCATTTAATTGTCAAACTTTCTATTACTTAATGAAGAATCAATTTACCAATAATGCGAAGAATTGTTAGTATAGCAGTAATTTTATTTTCTGATAAAATGTTAAGTGCATGCAGAAGAATAGTTATGTTTGAAAGAAAACCCTTCCCATACTATAATACTAATATACCTATAATACTAATAATGATAACATAGCTATGCCATTAATGTTTTAAAAAGTGATAATTATGTGTTTAATTAACAAATCAAATTGCAAATTTTTGCACTGATAGAAATAAACACTACGGCTAACCCTTGTTGACATTACTTAAATACGCAAAATTTCGGTATACCTACAAGAACAAGCAAAACAGTAATGCAAATAAGTACTTACAGAACAGAAAGCAATTATTTAACAAAAGAATAGTTTACATACACTATAATCTATAATTTATTTACTTACTCTTGACTTTTCAGTTGGCTTTCAAAACTATTGTTCTTCTAGAACCTTTCGTCAAAGCTTTCGTGCTTTCGAATCATTCTCGCTTCGATTCGTTGGACGGCGCATGCGCTGAACGTCGTTGCCAAACCACAGAAAACACATATCATTGAATAGTATAATATACATTGCATTTACGTTACAAAGTAAGCATCGTACCATAGTTTCATCGAAACCAAACTGCAATGTTACTGCAACGTGCAAAAATATATGTTACAACCGGTTTGTTCCTGGAACGTATTTGAAAGTACCCGCGGGATATGTTATGTAAATGCAAGATTGTAACATTGATGATACGTATCTGAAACTTCTTGTGCTGTATGGGTAAAAAGGCCTTAAATTTGACTTAAAAATGAGAGTAGGAACCCTGAACTACAAAACAATGCTAGCATGTAAAAGAAAAGCAATAAAATGTGATCTACGAGGAATAAATGCAGATATTTAAAAAAATACCATGACTTAAACATCCTTAACAGAATTACCCTAGAATTCGTTTTAAACTTTAACATTCAGAAAAGCGAAATCAAGGAAATGACAGTTGCAAGTGTAAAAATTTACAAACGATGCTCGAAGAATGATGCGTAAAACCACTTTCCAAGGCAAAATCCTCGGAACCCTTCAAAATCTTTATGTGGAAGGGGGTTTTTTTTTTTTTCAATTATTTTTTTGTGGAGTTTGGAGAGTGGGTTTGTAGGTTACAAAAGTGCTATGTGAATGCGCCTGATCAATGTTACATTGATACACCCCTGTTATACCTTAAGTGTAATAGAGGTAGTTTCTTTTTTGAGTTTACCTCTTAGAAAAGTTTAAGACAGAACAATATGTTGATTTAACTCGAAATTATTCTTTTTTAGTCGTATCTTTTAAATTTTAAGTAAAATCTGCACATGTTCTAAATGTGTACAGATGCCACATACTGTTAAATAAAATGCTATTGTTTTAATGTTATAACACCAATTGCAAGTATTTACTGCACACCGAATGCAAACACCCGCGAACAGAAAAATAAAATGACTGTTGCCACACCGTTGGTAAGATCCATACTTAAGCATACAATATTGTCATTGAGTTCTATGTAATATCTGGACTGACATCTGCCGTAGAGTTAACTTTGAGCGTCAATTTGGGAACGTGTCCCCAAATCCACTCGCAATTTGGGGAATCCGAAAAATGTTTCGGGGACATTTTTAGGAACATAACAAACCAATACATATTATATTCTCTTTGGTTACGAAAATTTACTCTCATTAATGTATTTCAAAGGGTATCTAAACATATTTTCTACAAAATGCACGCATATTTTCTTAGATCATTGCCTGTTAGAAATTAATACAAAGGCAGCAATTTGATAATTGCCATAATATTATCTAAACTTTTACAAAATACTATCCACAAGTTCTAAAGTTCAAATCGAAAAGCAATTTGGTGACAAAAAAACAGAAGTTTTTAAATTTTGAGACATAACGCGGTCCCCAAGTAGTTAGTGTTTTTGGGGACAAAACATTAAAAATATACAAATTTGGGGACTGTTCCCGAAATTCGAGGACGTTTGGTCAGCATACATAGGAGGGTGCTGTCTGAGCGGAAGGATACAATTAGACCCTCTCGATCCGAAACTACTGTCCCTTATATTAAAGTAAAGCCATGAAAGAATTCGCGCATGCTTCAGGTCTGCTGATTTTATAACAATAGGGGTGATGCCTTACAGGTGTGGGTTCGTGTGGATGATCTTTTAAAGTTTATTTTTTATTTCCTTTTATAAGCGGATTTTGGAAAATTATAAAATTTTCAGCAATGCTGCCGTGATGCATTTTCTTAATCAATAATTTCAACTTAAAATTAAAATATTTTTTTCTTTTTAATGGTGCTAATTGAAACCCTGGAAATTTTACTGGCCCGTTTTGGATGAGTTACCGGAATATCAGTGGCTCGAGCAGAAGGAGGCCCAGTAGGCCGCGTGCTCCTCGCCCTTGCAATGATTTTTTCAAAAATGTTTTTTTTTTTTACTAAGAGCATAAACCTGGAGCGGATCAGTGGATGAACAACATTTTGCTCGAAACTGCAGCGGAGCAGGAGCAAAGAAGTTTATCAATTATTTAAGTCAGTTAATCAATAGCTTCTGGTTCCACTTTTGGTTTGAAATATGCAAAATAAGCGAAAGATGTTGTAAACTACCACATTTTAGTGAATTTTTAGATTTTTTAATTTTTTCTTAGGGTTAGTGCGGAAAAGTGGATGATGGATAATGGAAGCACATACAAAATTAAAAATTGATCAATAAATGTCTTCTGGTTGTAGTTTGTCTAAATTTTGACAATCAGGCTAAATTGTAGATAAAGATCAGAATTTAAACACGGCTCCTCTGCTAAGATTTTTTTTTCTTTTGGAAGCTTTATTTCTACAAAAATGCTTACAAAATGCTATTTTTACAAAAATAAGACTTCATTACTATGAAATTGATAACCAAGCCAATGTGTGAAAGGGTTTTTTTATTTTAAATTCCGTAGTGGCCATACTGCGAAAAACATAACCCTTATTTCCTGTATTTGCCAAGATCCTTTATCTTCGTAATATTTAAAGTCTAATCCATATCACATTCTTTGCAAAATTTCAAGGTACTTTCGGTAACGTTTTTTGCAGAAGACGTTGACAACAGAGTGAATAATGAATACTTAATGCATATCTACCCCCCCCCCCCCCCATCTTCTATCGTGGAATTTGAACACACTTCTTTCTACTGATTCTATGTGCATATCATGTTAATATATGTATACATATATATATATATATACACTATATATAATAAGAAAAAATAGAAGGAGCATTTATTTCCTTGCAGCTATTACTATTCTAATTTTTATTTACACTTAAAGATGTTTTACTATTGTGCAACATGACAATAAATGTGCTACTAAATTTAGTTTCCTAACCTGTTCGGATTTTAAAAGGGTTTCGCATGGAGAAAAAGGTTGGGAACCACTGCCAGGGGCTAAAATTCAGGGCGGAATTTTGGGATTTCCGTTAAAATTTCCCAGATCTCCTCCTTGAAAATAAACCAGGCTGGAATCTCCCACCAGCGGACGATTTGACAAATTTCGATGAAAACGTGAAAATCCGCATTTTTTCACTTGTATATTATAAAGTTACCGATATTATTGTCATTTTTTTTCCTCCCTTCCAAAATAAATGCACTCCCCTCCAAGTCTGGAGGGGAGTCCTTCCTGCAAGATTTGAATTTTAGCCCCTGACTGCTCTATAGACACTAGTGGTAGCAAGAAAGTAAAATTTCAAATTTCTTTGAATCTAAGCCAAACATGGTGAAATCACATTCTACACCCATTTAGGAGTCATTCACAAATGATGTCACGTTTTGAAGGGGAAGGGGGTAGCAAGGAGTGTGACATAACACATTTTGGTTAAAATCAAAACATTAAAAATCAGAATATCATGATTTCATTTTGTATCGAAAACATCAATGCTAAATAGAGTTTAAATTCATATTTAGGTAAAAGTTTAAACTCAAAAAGAAATCTTTGCGTATTTAAGACAAAATAGCATGGGTAATTTTTACAGGATTCGAACAATTAAAATTTTTTTACTATTATATATACTAATTATATAATTGTAAATCTTTATTTCACTTTACAAAACTTAAGTACACATATAATGGTTATTTTTATATGCACAAATGTCATTAAAAATCTCAAAAGTAAAGCTGAAAATAATTTGTAATGTAATGCTGTATTTCTGAATTGCAAGCAGGCCCGCACCGTCCATATGTGCAAGGTCATGAGGCGCACGGCGTCGCCGTATAGAAAGGTGCCTGGCCTACGAATCAAAAAGCGCTCTTAAACGATAAAACCCGGAAAACTGTTACGTTGGGTTTTCCGGAAAAAGGGGGGGGGGGCTTAAACCCCTACCCTTCTTGCGTATGCCATTGATCGCATGTAATTTTCCCTTTAAGTTTTTTTACATCGAAACCTGCAATATAATATAGTATAGTATCTGCTACATCAGATAAAGATTTTAATTGAAGAAGTTCTGAGAATTTCTCAAATTCAATATCAAACACATCTTCCACTGGTGCTACCAAAGATTTCTTGCTAGATCTGAATTCTAAAATTGAACACTGAGGAGCATTGCCATCAAAGTTAAAGCAGTTGCCATTATTGCTTGGGCATATGGTATCTTTCAAAAGTAATTCTCTTAATGCATACTTAAATTGATTAGCATTGGGGTTGTTGTTATACCTTCGTCTTGACCTAATGCATGAAAATAACAGTTCAACATGATCTTGTATGTTAAAAAATATCTACTAGGCTTTTCAGTTTTACTGAACAACTGTATAGCTAGGGATTGAATGCTTTTAATACATATAGAAAATCCTAGGGCAAACGTTTTTCGAGGATGTACAAAAATGGAAGTACCATCAATTTTTAAAGAAGAAATATATAAAAATGCCTCATTTAAAAAAGCATCCGAACAGGATTTGATCTCTAGTCTTACGGCCTTATTCACCAAACACGGTCAAACAGCCGGTCCAGTCAATATTCGAAAGAACCTATGTCAAGACCGCTGTCGAATTCCGTATTCACCAGACATTAGCATCGTTGATCTTTCGACTGCCTCTCTTGAGACAGCTGTCTTGATAGTGGTTGGTATTACACCCCGTATTCATCAACCTTTCGACTGGCAATCACACAGCGTTTTCACGGTCCGTTTTGGACTCAAGTCCAAAACGCTATTCTCCACGCCGAGGAGGCAGCTATTTCCCAGCGCGGTCGGACGAGAGACTTCGACCGTAGAAATCGAAGGGTCCAAGCAGTCTAAATTTACAGCACGTGCGCAGTAAACAAGCGACCATCTTGTAGTTTCTTGATTTCGAAGAAAAGTGCGAGGTGAAAAATAAATAATCTGTGCAAGACATGGGAAATTCATTTGGGCTCGAGACTTCATGACATAGTAGTACTCCTTTAGGGTGTTCAACTCTCAACGTAATAGAGCCGAATGCTTGTTAAATAGGAGGAAAGAAGATTAAAAATTTTAAACGCAGTTTAAATACTAATAAATTTGTTCATGAGACATCGCCGAAGTAGCATATTCAGTAACGTGCCTGCGTTCAATGTGAATGTTAAGGGTTCGAATCCTGCCGTCACAGAATACAAAATATTAATATTTTACCAAATTATATTCCTTAATCAGTAATGTCACTACGGAAGGGCGGCGGAGGGGCCGCTTCCCCCCTCCCCCCGCGTGACACCCAAAATAAGGTATATAGTTTTAGAAAAATACATGTACTTTAATTATACAATTTTACGGGTGCTATTTCAACGTATCATAGCTGAAAATAAATATAGTTTAGTGAAAGTAACCCCAAATAAATAAAATAAGATTTCTAAAGAGTTTTTTCTTTTTCCACTCTGAAAATAATATAAACTACAAAACTACAAGTTCATACAACACAACAAAGTTTCTTTCTTCTTTCTTTTTGGAGGGGGACACCAAAAATTACCGCCCCCGTTTGACACTTATGCTAGGAACCGCCATTGCCTTAATACATTTCCATTAAAATTAAAGATCTTGTTATGAATAAACTCATGACATCTAATTTGTTACTAAAATTCGTAAGGTATGTAGGGTCAGTTGGGGTAATTGTAAACATGGGGTAATTGTAAAGAAGCTTCATAACTACACTTGTGGTGGTTTTGAAAACTTAACTGCTTGTGAGTGATAAACTGGCAGCATAGGGAAGACATTGAAACAGTTTCGTAAGTTTCGAAGCAACTGTGCAGGCGTCACTATTGTTTGAAAATGGCCCAGTGAAAAAAGTTGTTTAACAAAATTTAGTGATCTTGCATTTTCCTCTCCAGCTCATCTATAAAAGCGATGTAAGCGGTTTCAACCATTTTTATTTGTCATATGGAATGCTGCTAAAAACATTTAGTTATGAATTTAATCTTCCCTGTCATTTTGCATGTGCAAGTTAGGTGTTTACAATTACCCAATATATTTCGTACTCTGGGGTAATTGTAAACACTTAAATTTTTTCTATTTTCAATATTTTAGGGGGACAATAAGTATTATATTTTGATGTAAATTACACTTTTGTGTCTATTTTACATAACTGTTGTTGTTGTTGCTAATGCCACTTGGAAATCCAAGTCCCCCCTTGCAGGGCGACCATGAATTAAGGAAGCTCCTACTGATTATTAATGAGCTCCACTAGAATGAAGTACACATGGCTCAGAGGGGCTTAATGATTTTGAACAATCTCCCAGATAAGAGATCGTCACCTAGATTGGTCCCTCAGCGGAAATTATTTCTAAATTGGTGGACATTTAAAGCGACGACGTATTTTACGTGCACAGCTCCCTTTAGGGCACTCGGTCTCAGAGTAATCAGTCGCGGGAGTTGGTCACCCTCCTAAGCGTTGACCACGTCCAGTTGTGCTTCACTTTCGGTGTTCTGTGGGATCTAAGCTTAACCGACTGATCCACTGCGGGACAAATTTTACATAAATTTATTGCATACTTGATTTTTTGCAAGATATTTCTTGTTAAATAATCTCAGCCGACTCATAACATAACTCAGCGGACCACATGCGGCCTGCTGGCCGCAGATTGAGAACCATTGCTCTGGAACGTCTTAAGCCTGCAAGCAGACTGTGTATGAAACAATTTTCCATTTGCATCAACCTTATTCGAAAATAAATCACGGTTTACAATTACCCCACATCTCTGGGGAAATTGTAAACACACTGGGGTAATTGTAAACACGAG
This sequence comes from Octonoba sinensis, assembly GCA_038502835.1. Taxonomy (NCBI): domain Eukaryota; kingdom Metazoa; phylum Arthropoda; class Arachnida; order Araneae; family Uloboridae; genus Octonoba; species Octonoba sinensis. Next base: position 149,618,801 of record CM076598.1, read on the forward strand.
CTCATTCGCTAACAAATGGCCATAAATTCAAAATTTTTGTACACATTTACTCACAAGAAATACAGTAGTGGCTACAATGCTCACAATTTTATCTGTGAAATCATTCAAGAGGTAGGGAAGGATCCAAAGTTAAAACATTGAAAAAGCGCTTACAATTACCCCATCTGACCCTATAACCTTTTAACAAAACTTCTTAAGATTTCATTCATTTCGCCTTATAACATAATAACAATTTGCATTCAAAATTTTTTGACATCTTTAAGCAGGCAGGGCAGTCTCAAACTTATATTTTTTAGGAAGGGGAGGGGGTAATTCTTAATTACCCGACTAAAGCTTCGTATTTTACTGAATCGCGAAGCTCAAACTTAATAAACCATGATCCTATTGAGAATAAGTGATCATTATATACATAAAATAAAAAATGATGCCTTGCATTTGCTATTGACAACTGTATAGCTGTTAGTCAATAATGTACCTGTATAATAAGTACAAACATGTAGGAGGGGGGAAAAAGACAAAAAATATTGTTATACCAAATGGTCTAATTTAACATAGTCACTCAGAATTTGCAAAATAATGACAATTTTAGGAGGTCACAGTGCCCTCCCATGACCTTGCATGGGAGTGCCCTTGAATGCAGAAACCTGAATATGAATTTTTTTTGATCGAAATTTCAAATATAAAAAATGTAAACAAATGCCTAACACGAGGATACAGATTAGAAAATGATAGCTCGTTATGAGCAACCGTCTGAGAAACCGGTGGCAAACCTGTAGGAAACTCCGCATCGAAAATTGGCTCTAGAGATTGCCGATAGAACGAGGTGGAAGTAACGTTTGCTTTAAAATTCCTGTCGTGTGATAACCGCTTTAGGGTTTGAGCAGCTAACTGGACATTCATTTTCTTGTTTTTGTACAAAATATGAGCAACAGATAATGAACTTGCAAATTTTAGCTGCCTTTTTCTTTGTAAATCATTTAATTTCACGATATAATCCACTTTATGATAACATCATTTGAGATAAAACCTTTTTCAGCTAAAGCATTTTGAGACAATTTCAACATGTGGGGCAGGATGCTTGAATGAAGTTTTAAAATCACTGCCCATGTTAAAAACAAAACCATTGTGTTTTCCTGTGCTGGGATTCCAAATAAATTGGTTCCTAATAGGCATAGAATCAAAGATAATACCACAATCTTTTAATGAAAGGTGTTTTGCTACTTCTGTATTTTAAGTAAATCAAATGCCTCAGATATAGAACCAGGATTACATTGGCAGATGAAATCCAAGATTTAATTCTGAATTTATGTAGAAGATATTATTTCTAACATATTTATAGGCTTTAGGAGAATAAAAATGGAATGGGGGGATGATAAAATATAAGGGTAAATTGCTTCATTACAGGTGTGTAGCACTTTTTCCTTTTACTTTGATTTTTAGCTTGATTTATAATTAGCACTATTGGAAATCCACTGAAATGAGATCCAATTACATGCTGTAAATCATTAGAATCATAAGATGATTTAAGATGTGAATACAAATCATTAATAGTAGAAATTTTCTTATTTCTTCTCCTCAGCTTTACTTGGGTGTTCTTTATTTTCTTTCTAAGAAGGCTCTAATCAGAGAAAGATCAACATGAAAATGATGCGTAGTTGTGTTTCTTACATTTTTCTAGTTGGGTCACAAGAGAAATATGTTGAGTTGAATCACTCCCAGATGATGAACCTCGCTTATTCTCAATGTTGTCCTGGAAGAAATAAGTCATTATTATGTTTAAAAATAGACTAACTACATTTGAGGTAAAATCGAATACTTGGGACGGGCAAAGTGGATAGAATTCTTCAAATGTTTTTTTTTTTTTTAAATCACATACTGTTGCTGTCAAAATATAAATTTCAGTACTTGAGAAATTGCTTTCTTGATTAGCACCCTACAGGTTCGTCGTTTCAAAATTTTCCAGGGGGGAAGGGGAGGGCAAAGGGTATAAATTCAATGTATATTTGCATTAAAAAAACTTACATACGTATAAAATACATTATATTTCCCAAGCTAGGGGGGCAAGGCTCCCCCAAATGACAGGCCTGACACCCTACAAGTACCTAATTGGACAGAATATAGTAAACAGTGCTCATTGAAAGGAAAGTTTTTCTATACAAGAAATTGAGAAAGTTCTCCACAAAAATAATTTTGATGTTACGGACTACAGTCAAATCTACGTAATTCCGAAATGATGAGCTGCGCAGCGCCTCTGCCGATTTTTACAAACTGGCGAAGATTCAGTTCGCAATGTGGACACCTCCCAATGTAAACATTAGACGCAGAACAACACAGCGAATCGCGCAGCTTTTGTAGTTTTGCAGCGCTTAGTGTACGTCTTCTTATTTTTGCAAAGTAATATTTATCAATATATTAATAAATCCTTTAAAAAGAAGCTTTAATGATGGATTTGCTCCATTTGAAAGAGTCCGTCCTAGTCCTACCCTTCTCTCACGGACAAGTATAATTTAGAAATTAGTAGGAAAGAACAAAATCGAATAATTATTCGATCGATTATATTATCCGAATGTACAGTTAAATGCATTGAATTTTAATAAATCTTTTAAAAATAGGTATGTAAAAAAACCCATAAAAATTAGTAACTTTTATAACTTTCAAAACATCTTCATAAAACTATTTTGAGCAAAATAAAAGTTCACTAAGCAATAGCATTTCTTTAATTTGAATTAAATAATTAGTAAAATAATGCTAATGCTTACATTACAACCTTTTTTTTTTTTGGGTTGATATTTTTTTTATAAATCTATAATCCAGTTGATTTTTGCCTTCAATTTTTAAATTGGTTAGACTTCATTTTTATTTGTTTTTATTTTCCACACTCAATTTATCATCATAAAGAAAATGCACAATGAAATCATGAACATATGATATCCAAATAAAAGCAAACATTTAGCAAGTCTTAGTATTTTAATATTTTTATTAAGTCGGTTATCCATTGAACATACAAATAACACTAATCGACTCAACACTAAATAAAAAGTAATATGCTTGCCCGTGTGAAAAAATATTGCGCAAAACCAATTGTGCGAAAACCAGCATTAAGATGTCACAAAACTATTGTACATACATTCTTCGGGGGAAAAGAAACTTATTTATCCACTCTTGAAATTGTGAGCTTTATTCGATTCGTTGGTAGATGTATATTGATGAAAATGCATAATCAAGTTTAGATTAAAAAGGATTAGGGTAGGGTGGAGTAAAATGGGTCACTTGATAAAAAACTCAAAAAAAAAAAAAAAAAAAACTCAAAAAAAAAAAAAAAAAAAAGAACTTGAAATTGAAATTTTTAAGCCAATATTTTTAACGTTATATTTCAATGTGTTGGGAACATGTTTCATTCTAAAAAAAGTTAGGTTCTTAAATATGGCAACACAAAAAATATTTTTGTAATTTTTGGATGATAGTGTGCTAAACACATGGTTTACCAACTTCTGAAAATCTCTATATTTTATCAAATAACAACCCAAATTTAAAGGATTTCCGCACAAAGAAACTTTGGAGAACAATTACAGGCGAGCATGCAAAAAAAAAAAAAAAAAAATTAAATATTGAATTTTGTACACCAGTTTTTCTTGGATGGAGTAAAATGGGTCATGATTAGGCTTAGCTAGTTCTATTCTATTATTGTTTTAAAATTTACTCTGTTGCACCTCACTGCAGAAAATTCCTAAATTTAAACAATGTATGTTGTTTATTTTATTGAAATTAAATTAAAAAAAATTTTTTTTTTGAATGTTTTCCCTAAAGATCATGTTGATGTGGTAGAGAGAAGTGATGTTGTTGAAGTGTTATGTGAACCAATATATAACAATCTAGAACAATATTATTTTAACATTTCAATGTAATTATAATTCAAAATGTTGCTAAATATGTTACTTACTTTTTTTTTCAATTTCAAAGTAATAAATAACTGTTTTTAGCATTGTTTTGCATTATGACCCATTTTACCCCACGATGGAGTAAATCAGGTCGCAACTTCATAAGCTCAATTAAGCTATTTCATAATTAAAAAATAAATATTAAAATGACATAACATTGATCTAAAAGAGTTCAATGTTAAGATGCAATTGAAAAGAAATGGGAAATGTTTCTGGTTTTGTTGCTATGAAACTATAAATATGAAAATAGCTAAAAATGGACCCATTTTACCCCACCTGACCCTACTTGATTGATTAGTTTAGCATGGTTAAAGCAGCTAACATGCTAGCGGTGGACATAAAACACACAGTCACTGTTGCCGTTAATGCAGTTGCAATATATTGGGTTACAGCCATTTAATAGTACATAACATCTCCTTTTTTTAAATCAAAAGATAAGTTTAAAAAAAAAAAACATATTATTGAACATATTGAAATGAGATTAAATACTAAAAGATCAAAATTAAGAAAAAAAAATATATTTTTAAAAAAATTAAATGTTCTTAAAAAAATAATACTCTTATTGTCTATAGTCTTTAAAACGTGAAGGTGGCTTAATTACTCGACCAGTGCGAGTTGTTTGAGCAGAATTCCTAAAAGGTGGTGAACTTGTAGGAACTAAGTTAGTGAGATGGGGGCTACTCTACACAATGGCCGCTGGGTTACTTCGAGTTACTGGAACACTTTCTTGCTTACTGCCAGAGGTTATAAATAAATCATCAGCAGTTGTTTTTGAATCAACAAGCGGTGTAGTTGTAGGCTCAACAGACTTATGTGATTTAAAAACTTTAATATGGGTACGATTTCTACGATATTCTCTACCATTCTCAGACGTTATGATGTAGGAGCTAGGCTGAGGTCCAACTTGAGAAATTTTACCTTTACACCACTGATTATTCAGACGAAACAATACTTCTTGGTTTTCTTGTAGTGGTACCAATGGATAGGAATGAAGATCATATTTATGTTAACGTTGCTGTCTGAATTGTAGACGTTCTCGTACAGCATTACTATTATACAGGGTGTCTATAAAAGAACAAGTTTTGAGGCAAAATATTTTAATGAAATAAAAAACATACATACATGTTTTATACATGACTGAAAAGTTTACATTTTCAAGTTTTTTTTAACACTTAGTAAAGTTCTATATGAGCCCCGTTAGTGGCACGGCAGACGTCTAAACGGTATTCTACCTCTTCCCATGTCCTGGCGATCATGTCTGGGGGGACGGTTGCCACACAATTGACTATTCGTTCCCTGAGATGTTGAACATCACGAATTTTCTCTGCATACACAAGATTCTTGATATGCCCCCAGAAGAAAAAATCCAACGGAGTCAGATCAGGGCTCCTTGGAGGAAATGGAATAGGTCCCTCCCTTCCGATCCACCTGTTGCCGAGCCGAGCGTCCAATGCCTCACGCACACGTAAACTGAAGTGTGGCGGGGCCAACATTGAAAATTTTTGTCAAATTGAATTTTCAGCCAACTTTGACCGAACACAATAGAAAAGAACTTTCTTGGTGGTATTTCAAACTTCGCTATTAGATTGAGCACAAAAAGTTGTCTGGGTAAAAAAAATTTCGGAGTTGTATTTTCATTATGTGGCTCTCCATGTACATCCAAACATGGCTACTTAGTTCGTTCGTCAATGGCAGCCATCTTGGATCCTAAACTTAGGCGCCCCTTGCAACTTGAGTTTTTACTTTCAAGGTCTAAAAATTTGGGTAGCTTAGTTTTATACCCGCCAGAAACTTTGTGCAAAATTTTATCAAAATTGGAGATGGTCGAGTGGGGACGAATTTCAAAATCTGTCCAGTTGACATGGAATGACCCATATATAAATATATATTGAGTTAAATTTGGTTTGAACAAAATCCATCAACCCTGATACCACAGCAAGCAAACAGAAAAAATATATATTTAAATAAGTACAGAATGTAAAAGGATATTTGTACAAACAAATGTAGCAATCACACTGCAATATTTTAATTGTTGTGCCTATTTTTTGGATTAAAAAAGAAGGTAAACAAATGTTCTTGTATACGTACATGGTACACCAAGGGCTTATAATATAAATAGTACATGGTATGCTAAATATTTAAAACACAGCAATTACATAATTTATTGACTGATATTTAGTAGTTTTTTTTTAAATGAAAATTCATGTAAACAAGCCATCCTAGCGTAACAGCATTCCATTACAAATCAAACAATAGTATTTATAATTCGTAGTATACACAACTGGCATGCAAAATTGTTAAGTACAGCAAGTATTCAGTACTTCTATAATTGGTATACTTAGTAGGTACTAGTTTTAAATTAAGAAATCATGAAAGGTCTACTATCAAGACCTTTCAATGAGTAAACAAGTGATTATAATCTAATTAAGCTTAAAACTAAAAACGTTATGTGTGTAACGAGCTTTTCTATTTGTTTGCTAGTGATGCAATATGGCGATCTCAAATCATTTATGCCATCAGAGACAGAATTAAAGGAATCGCGTGTGCTGTTAACGTGGTTTGCTGCATGTGTAGAAGCCAACGCCGAGTACACGCGAGACTAACGAGTCAGAACAAACTTTGGAGATTTTGTCGGCTAACCTAGCTAATGTCTGTAAATTTTTCGAGCTTACAGATAATACTGTTTGAATTTCGGATGGTAGTTTTTGTAGCCAAATATGTTTACGGAAATCGTCATTGAGAGACTGATAGCTACTTCCCTCATTTTCCTTAGTAAGCGCAAAGGTTTATCATCCCCTAGTTGCAATTCTGAAAGAAGTTCTCTTATCAGCCTGCTTTTAGAATTCGAAAATTCTTGAATTAATCTGTCTTTAAGTACATTATATCTATCGTTAGCCGGGGTATTAAACAAAATATTGATAACATTTTTAAGTGCTTCAAGATCTATCGCGGCGACTATAATATTATATTTAGTATTATCGTTTGTTAAGCCACTTAATTCAAAATTAGATTCCGCCTAGGCAAACCATAATTTAATGTTATTTTTCCAAAAGGAAGGTAATTTAAGAGTAACTCGCGCCACGTGAATTTCGTTACTGTGATTTGGGATTTATCGTCTTCATCGGCCATGCTAAATGTAAAGTACTAGGAAATAAATCACTTTTATTCTAAAAATAAATTTTCAACATACAGGAAGTAGCTATTCGTACTCCAAAATACTGAATTAAACAAACCATAAGGCATTAAATCATAACTCTTACCTCGAGAATTATGTTGCGCATATTATTTCTATCTGGCGTTACCACTGCTGTGAAGCGTGATACTTCGGAAGTTCCATTGCATTGTTAATATTGATTTAAAGATGAGAATTTAATAAACGTAAAAAATCAGCATGATTAAGAAATACGTATTCCAGTTACGTGCAAAGCACGCGTAAACAGAAGGGTCTACAGCGAGCGTGAGCGAGTTCTCAACTGTTGGTAGTTGCGCCGAGTGACGTTGCCCGAGACTAACCCTTCTTTTACAAACTCCCTCCCTACGAGATTGGATTATCCATTTTTGTTGCAGGTGGGAAACAAAGTACTCTTGTCTTACATTTGAAATGGTGGGGACATTTACTGAGTTCTTATTAAACTATATATTTTAAATAAAACTGCATAATTTTAAATAAAAGATATTTTTAGGGGCCGTTCATAAATGACGTCACGCTTTTTTCCCATATATTTGACCCCCTCCCCCCCTTTGTCACACTTCAGCGGACCCCCCTCCCCCTTTGTCACGCGTCACCCTATGTTGCATAATGCAGGATGTCACACTTCTTGTTACCCCCTCCCCTCCCCTTGTCACACTTTGTCACAATTTCACGAACGCCCCTCCCCCCCTCGAAGCGTGACATCATTTATGAATGATCCCTTACTAGTTTGAGTCATTTTACAAAGTTGACTTTATGATTGTACTTTTTTGATACTTAATATTATCAAATCTGAATCTACTATATTATTTTTTTTTTCACAAAACTAACAAGGAAAGTAGATGAATAATTTTTTTTCTTTGAGTAACTAAAATTATTAATCTTAATTCCCTTCATTTACTAAAGTAATTTTTTAAACAAAACTATAAGGTAAATAAATTTTAAAAAGAAATAATTTTTAAATAAATCGGTCTAGGCTATAAAATATATTTCACTAAAATAAAGAGTTTATGAATGACTGCAAGAATTTAAAACGAATGGTGCGAAGTGCACATCTTCAGTCGGTCAGTTTTTTCGACGGTGTTTTTGTTTCCAACTGGCCGCATTTAGTAAGTAGTATAAAATTTTGCGAACAGTTTATCACCCAATGTTTAAAATAATGATTTATGACGGAAACTCGTATGTTTGCGCTATATGAGTTAATAATAAGCTTCTTTTCTTCACGTCAGTGTGTAAGATGTCACTTCTGGGCAATTATTTATTCTGATATGAGTATATGTCTTCAGAACAATTCTGTACAATTAGGTGCATAAAGTAGGCTTTATTAATTTCATTTTCACTTTGGTGATTAGCCGTTTTATGGACAAAAGGAATCCACAATAAACATACAAACAAAAAATCCTACATTATGAAAGAGATGTCAAGTGATACACTTCTTTGTTACACACACTTTTGATGCCACTTTCTGTGTCCATAAAATATATGTTTGCAATTGAATCTTAAAATTTGTTAAAATACACTCACCCTTGAAATTTATCCAGACTTGTGTAACGAACCAAAATACACCCTGGGCGACCAAGCTTTGAACAGCAATTTTCTTTTTTTTTTGTAAAATTACGTTTTTTGGAGAAAATAATTATTAAGATATATTTCAAAACCAACTTATTAACTAAATATAACTTTTAATGGCAATTGTTAATGTCATGGCACTAATCAGTTATACAACCCTAAGGGGCTCCTGTAGTTGCTCTAATACACGCAACCTTTTTTTGCCTGCAAAACATCAAATGAAATATAAACAAAGCAATTTTCAAAAAACAATGTAAAATAATCACAACTGTTAAATTCATGTTGGCAACACTTCTAAAACCATCATTAAGGTATGGCATATAACCAATAAATACCAGTCTGTTCGAGCTAGGAGAGATTGCACAGCAGGATTGTCAGATATGGCTAAAATTAACCATTATGGCTTGTATAAGATGCTGCTGGCTAAAAATACTTTTAATTACTTGCTACAAACAATTCTGGCTAACATTTGCTAGTTTTAGATTTAGTTTTCCATATTAAAGTTTATTATTTGTGTTTTCTTTATTTCAACCCAGAAGATTTGCTTTGGTTTAAGATTTATATACATTTATTATGTTAAGTTCGCCGACAGGGTGGCGTAGTGGTAAGACGCAGGTCTCGTATACCCAAGATCGCAGGTTCAAACCTAGCCCAAGTCGGTGGATTTTCAAGATGCAGAAAATCGTCTGCGCCCATGCCGTATGATTATGTGGCATGTTTAAGATCCCTTGAGTATCCGTTTGGCATGGATACTCTCGGCTAAATTAAATTCCTAGTGCATATTGCATCAATGAGAGCTCAGGTACCGCCATCTAGTGATAACTGAACGTCAAAATTCTCATGCGGCGAAGGTACCACACTCATTCTGGTGCCGCTGAAAGAGATGGTACCAATTACTGGGAAGCGCACTAGGTCTGCAATGGTTAAGGACCAATACCGCAGCCCCATTGGAGGGGGGAAAAAACTATGGAGTCTTTCCATTTCAAATCAGGCAGGCAGGTCTGAAACTTGTCGCATGACCCTCACAGATTTTTTTGAAAAAAAAAATACAGTAGTTACAACTAAGGGACATATAAAATATCCCAAAAGGATTTTTCAAAAAAAAATTTATTTCTCTAGTTACAGACGTTTAAAATTTGGGACAAAGTTGGCCGTTTTCAGAAAATCAGCAAAACACTCACTTTTAAAATGGCCACTGTTTCAAAAGTTTTTAACCGATTCCAGGGGTGATTGTATTCCGGGGGTACCCCGGAAATCCGGGTTTTTCATACGCTCCTTCCGTGTTTTAAAAATCGGACTTTTTGGCCTTGAAAATTGAAAATTTAGCAGATGGGAGCAAAAAATCCGCCGAAAAGCGATAAACATTCCCTTTGTAGCAAATCTTTACGCAGCAATGGTTGTAACCATATTTGTTCCGAACACGAACGATACCACGTCCCACGTGCTTTCGTTGTGACGGATAAGTGGGCTTTGGCGCCATTTTGGATTTTTTTTCGGCGCCAAACCCCGGAGTTGGCGATGTTTACATTCCCCATTTTCGGTGTTAATATCGCCAAAAGAGGTAATTCTTTTTCCGGACTTTATTTTTAGTTTTAAAAGAACGATAAAAAAAAACTCGATTTTCCCCCCCTTTTTTTGGATTTAGTTATTTTTCCGATAAACATCGCAATTTGCATAATAACGCATTTTTACGTCCCTTTCCTGAAATCGGCTCTGGACTTCGAGTTATTTGCTCAACTTTTATTTTAAAAGTTGCAGATATTTGACAAATAAATGAAAAAAATAATAACTCTAAATAGAAAAAGTATTTCACTGCAAAAATTTGGAAAAAAATATATAGTCAGGGAAATTCCTATTCATTATGTTTTACTATAAACAGAGCTGCCAAGTGCTCCGATTTTCTCGAAGTTTACCTGTTTACCCGATTTTTTTGGGTACTCCGAAAACCCGATAAGTTACAGAAAACTCCGATTTTTCAAGCTCCGCAATGTACTTTTTGTTTTAATAAAGAAAAACAAAGTTTTCTTCATCTGAGCAGAGCAAAATGCTGCTCGTTCGTCCCATGTCGCTTCTCTTAAAAACGGACGGAATTCCGTATTTTCGGTAATTTTGGAAATTAAAAAATTCGCAATTTTGGAAGACTTCAATTTGGAAGACAGCTACTTTCAAAAATATTCATGGGGGAAAAACCCCATGAATATTTTTGAAAGTAGCTGTGTACATACCTGCCAAGTTTTGCAAATTACGAGTAAAATTTACGCATTTTGTTCGTTTTTTGCGTTTTTAAGGGTCAATCCCGATTGTTTACTCATTTCGAAATCCGATTGCATCGGCTTCGGTAAACCTTCCTGGCTCTCGTTTACTATCAGATTCTTCCTCTTGGACATCAATAACTTTGAGCTTACCATTATTTTAAATCTTTCTTACGTTTCAGCTTCTGTAGTAAAGGACTTTCACAGACGTCATTTTATCGAAATTTCCGCCGAAATTTTAAAGAATTTTAAAAATTATATTTTTTGCCTTGTAGTTTTAGTGATCAGTCAGTTTTTGATTATCATTGTTAAATATTACAGTCTCATAAATAATGTTGTTTTAAAAATCCTCAGTGAGTCACATGTCTGATAAGATAAGGTATATTTTACAAATCAGATTTTTACAGAATCTAAGTAATGCCCATATTTCCCTTTTTTTATTTCCTCTTTTCCATAAAAGAAATCGTGATTTTTTCCCCACTATATCTGCTTTGCTATGTTATTCAATGTAAAATGTTTTAATTAAATTGAGTTCTTATAATTTGACAGTGAATGAAAAAAAAATGTTTTAGTAGTTCTATAACGTGATGGTAGTTCAAAAATATGAAAAATACTGCAATTTTTCATGCTCCTACCCCCCTGTGATCCTATTTTTCAAGTCTTCAGGCTGGCAGCTCTGCTATAAATTACAATTTATTTTCAAAAAATAAAAATTAAAATTTTCTTATTAGTTAGCAGTAGGTAAGTAAAATATAAATTTTAATTTCAAACATTATTTTAAACATGCTGTTGCAACTATATGTGTATAAAAGCTGTCGTATAATTTATGGTGCATAAAAAGTGATACCGACTTTTTGCATAAAAATTTTCAGGGTTTTTTACTTTGTGTCGCAATCACCCCTGCGATTCGAATGATTTTTTTTCTATAAATAATGAAGGGATGGTATTTTATTTAGACACTAATTTTTAAAATTTAGTTGGCTTCATTGATAAAGAAAAAAAGTGTTTCTGAAGTGAAAAAATAGTGTTTGTTCCGACTTCATGATTTTTTTTCTTATGAAAGAAATTTATTTTTGACAAAACAGAGGTGGCGATCTAAAGTGCTGTTATGGAAGTTTTGTATCAAATTTTATTGTAAGCATGAGATGCATATCCTCTCAGAATTTAAATTTTGAAATTTGAAAATGTTCAAAAATCACGATTTTTGAAGCGTGATTACTCAAAAAACCCATTTTTAAAAAATCTGAAAATCTGCTCATTTGTTGCCCTTAAAGTGCTTAATGAGCTGCTATCAATTATATTGTGTATTTTTGCCCCAGGTATTTCATATGATTTTTCAAAAATGGCCTTTAGTGCGTTTCTCAAAAAAGCCAGAAATTCAAACTCGTTCTTATTTAATCACTTTAATATAATATTTAATCAATATTTATTAAGAAATATACTGTATTGTTACACAATTGCTACAGATAAATTGTACTTAACCTTCTTAGAACTTAAATAGCTCCTAGCACAAAGCGTAGCTACTGTGATTTAATGCATGTTATTCTGTTCAATCCAATTACTAGTTTCAAACTCACACGCTTTATATCAAATACCAAGCAACAGCAAATGTAAAATTTATTGTAGGAATACAATCAAAACATTATTGGCTATCCCACAATACTGTTAAATAGTAAAAATCCCTAAAATAGTAATGCTTACATGTGACGCACGAGCAAACAAGAAGTGGAAAAAAGAAAACAGCCTCTTAAACAAATATAACTCAATGCATGATTTCTAAATAGGAAAATATATTGAAAGTGTGAATGAGAATTATTGAATGGGGCAAATTAAGAATGTATCACCGATGGTTTAGGGACACTATCGAATGATTTGTACACAGATAATCTAGAACAAATATTTCAATAACCAGAATATAATACCACAAGAAATATAACACCATCTGAACCCTCCTAGTCTTTGCATTTTTTTCGTAATAACGAGTAGAAGATGATTCAAGAACTTGATTCTACGTATTTTGCTTTAAGTACATAATTTCATATGCGTTTAAAACTATGTATATCAGTGATGTAAAGTGTGCGAGTTTAAAACTAGTAATTGGATTGAACAGAATAACATGCGTTAAATCACAGTAGCTACGCTTTGTGCTAGGAGCTATTTAAGTTCTAAGAAGGTTAAATACAATTTATATGTAGTAATTGTGTAACAATACAGTATATTTCTTAATAAATATTGATTAAATATTATATTAAAGTGATTAAATAAGAACGATTTTAAATTTCTGGCTTTTTTGAGAAACGCACAAAAGGCCATTTTTGAAAAATCATATAAAATATCTGGGGCAAAAATACACAATATAATTGATAGCAGCTCAGTAAGCACTTTAAGGGCAACAAATGAGCAGATTTTCAGATTTTTAAAAAATGGCTTTTTTGAGTAATCACACTTCAAAAACCGTAATTTTCAAATTTAAAAATTTAAATTCTGAGAGAATATGCATCTCAGGCTTACAATAAAATTTGATACAAAACTTCCATAACAGCACTTTATATCGCCACCTCTGTTTTGTCAAAAATAAATTTCTTTCATAAGAAAAAAAATCATGAAGTCGGAACAAACACTATTTTTTCACTTCAGAAACACTTTTTTTTCTTTATCAATGAAGCCAACTAAATTTTAAAAATTAGTGTCTAAATAAAATACCATCCCTTCATTATTTATAGAAAAAAAATCGTTCGAATCGGTTAAAAACTTTTGAAACAGTGGCCATTTTAAAAGTGAGTGTTTTACTGATTTTCTGAAAACGGCCAACTTAGTCCCAAATTTTAAACGTCTGTAACTAGAGAAATAAATTTTTTTCTGCAAAATCCTTTTGGTATATTTTATATGTCCCTTAGTTGTAACTACTGTAATTTTTTCAAAAAAATCGGTGAGGGTCATGTGACACCCTCTGCCTGATCTGAAATGGAATGACTATGTTCAGTGCAGTTGGCAGGTTTAGCATTCGTTCTTTTGATTATTTCAATGATATTATCAGGGGGGATTGTATTCCGGGTGTACCCCAGAAATCCGGGTCTTTCATATCCTCCTTCCGTGTTTTAAAGATCGGAGTTTTTCGTCTTCAAAATTAAAAATTTAGCGGATGGGAGCAAAAAATACGCCGAAAAACGATAAACATTCCCTTTGTAGCAACCCTTTACGCAGCAAGGGCTGTAACGGCGCCAACCATCTTTGTTCCGAACACGAACGATGCCTATATCACGTCCCACGTGCGTTCGTTGTTGCGGATAACTGGACGTTGGCGCCATTTTGGAATTTTTTTTTCGGCGCCAACCCCCGGGGTTGGCGATGTTTACATTCCCGATGTAAAACATCGCCAAAAGTGGTAAATTTTTTTCCGGACTTTTTATTTTTAAAAGAACGATAAAAAAACTTGGAGGGTTTTTTTTCTTTTGGATTTCGTTATTTTTCCGATAAACATCGCAAAAAGTTGACTCATTTTCCGAACTTCATTTTTTTTTTGCATAATACAGGGGTGGTAGAGTTTCGAAAAACCCAGAATTTTTTTCTCCGATGTTCCTGAAATTTTATTTTTCTCTTTGACCCTAAATTTTCCGCCTTCATTTTGGTTTTTTCCTTTAAAATTGCAGCAATACATATTTCTTAATTTATGCAATTCTTCAAAATATCGTAGGCCTAATTTCCTCGTGCAAGCAAGAAAACGGATGCGTTCTTTTCTTTGCGCAATCTTTCTGCATCCTGTAGAAGAATCGTAGTTTTTCCATTTTAACTCTTTCTTAAATTTAATTACAAAGTAAGCAAATAAATATTTATTTTATTTTTATCAATATCTTACCGTATATTACGTGTAAGTCGATTCGCATGTAAGCAGAACCCCCAACTTTCATACAAACAAAAACCCACGTGTAAGTCGACCTTTCAGAGAAAAACCGGGAATATTTTTGCCGCGAATTTTTAGACATAAATGTTTTTAAAAACGTGCAATGAAATGTAATTACAATTGGAAGTGTGTAGCTACGATATGTAGTTTCATTTTTTTGCGGTCGCGATATTTGTAAAGGGTTCGTCTTTGCCGATAGATTGTTAATTGTTGCTTTTATTCTGAATCAATAAAAATGATCTTTTGGGTTTTATTTTCTTGCAGTGTTATTTGATTTATTTTTTAAAACAAGTTTTAATTTCAACTCGATTACTTACGCAAAAGTCGCGAAACTGAAAGTCGGCGTTTTCTGCATAATTAGGTGATAATAGATGAAGGAAGAGCAAAAGGACTGCAACAGGATTAAAACGAAAAATCATGCAAGGGATTGAAGCAGCAAAATCCAATATGATTTTTTAGAGGAAATTGTATTATTTCTTTTAATAATCCACACATTTTATTAAAATAGAACACCCTTTTTATACCACTTTCCTGTTGAACTACATTTCATACATTTTTCATTTCAACCCGTGTTAAAATAAGTATTTTTCCATTTCTGTCTGAATCAAGTAGTTTTCATAAATTTCAACTAGATAAATTACATTTCGTCCTATATGCCAGAAAATACAGTACCTGTGAAAAAAATTTAAGGTTCAGGAAGTTTTTTTGAAAGTTCAGGAAATTCAATTCCTTACTACTACCACCCCTGATAATAACACATTTTTACGTCCTTTTCCTGAAATTGGAGCTGGACTTAGTTATTTTCTCAACTTTTATTTTTAAAGCTGCAGATATTTGACAAATAAATGAAAAAAGAATAACTCTAAATACAAAAAATATTTCACTGCGAAAATTTGGCAAAACATATATAATCATGGGATTTTCCTATTCATTATGTTTTACTATAAATTACAATTTATTCGCAAAAAATAAATAAATTAAATTTCTCTTATTAGTTGGAAGTAGGTAAGTAAAATATAAATTGTAATTTCAAAAGTTATTTTAAACATGCCATAGCAACTGTATGTGTATAAAAGCTCTCGTATAATTTATGGTGCATAAAAATTGATACCCACTTTTTGCATAAAAAATTTTCAGGGTTTTTTATAGGGCTCGACCGATGGCATTTTTTGGCCGATGGGCCAATGCCGATTGTTGGCCGATTGTTCCGAGACCGGCCGATGGCCGATTATTCTCCTCTTCCATCGGCCGATGGCCGATGGAAAAAAAAGTCTCTTAAACCATTAAAACGTGTATAATGCTTGTCAAAATGTCATTTAAATAATTTATTTTTATGTTTACAAAAACATAAATGCATTATTCAAGCACCGTAAAACTGTTTGGGGGAAATAATAATAATTTAACTTTGTGCAAGTAAACAGTAATAGAAATATAACTTCACGTTAAATTAAAGCACAAATGAGCATTAAAACGCAGACATATGTTCGGGATTGCTTGGAATCCCTTTTTCAATGCGACAGGGAGCTTCTAGATGCAAAACATCCAAATATAACGTGAAATTATATTTCTATTACTGTTTGGGGGAAGTTTACATAGTAATTAAAACTAAAAGAATCATTCGCGATTGTAGTAAAGTAATTAAACTATTCGGAGGTTTAAAAACATTAAAAAATATTCTATCAGAGGATTTTTAATTCTTTTTATTATCTTTGCAAAAAAACTAAACAACTATTGGATCGGATCGGGTCTAATTCCCTTTCCTTCAACATTTTCTCTTTATAACACCTGCACTGCAAATGTCAAATATAGCAGCCTTTATTTTCTTATTTTTTTCATGGAGAGGAATGCAGATGTTATAATACAGACTAACAAATAGTGTGGGTTTGTATCTTTAACGAAATTGTCAACACCACCTCCCCCTGTTTTTAAAAGAAAAGCGGAAACGATTATTTTTTATTTTTCATTATAAAAGTTATTTTAACTAAAAATAGTTCTTTTTCTAAAATCAAAATAAAATATTAAAAAATTTCGCTCGCAGTAGCGCCCCCTGATCACAACCAAGAAATATTGAATGTTGCTTTTAGACATGAGATTTTTTTGTCATTACAAATGAATGCTGGGTCTTAAGAACTAATCTTATTAGCTTTTTTTTTTCCTGTGAGGTAAAAAGTACACTGAAATACTTGACATGTTCTTTATATTTTCATGAGCACAATGTAAGGTCACCGAAATGAACCAATATTTTAAGCACCAGCAGTTTTCTGTTGGCAAATAATCTTCTGAAAAACACGTGATCCCATTTTGAAAAAAAAAAAAAAAAAAAAGAAATTATATATATATATATATATATGTTGTCAATTTTTGAAATTAATGAAATTGTAGCATTTTTATTAAGGTATTATTCCACCGTGTCGCGCGAATTCGTTTTTTAAGAATTAAATTTTTGAAAATTGCAAGGCGAACTTGGACCTCATAAAATTTCGATCAATAAACACTTGTACCGAAAAATTGATTCACATTTTTTATCAATATGTTCTATGTTGTAAACTAACAATAAAATAACAATAAATATTCTAAACTGAAAGCAGATGCAACGAGATTGTTGTACAATAGCAGAAAAACAGTCAACTGTCTAACACATAGCATCAAAGAAGCGAAAAAAAAAATGCGCTAAAAAAACGAAGTATACACGGGGAAAAATTAAAATAATTATCGTATAAAAAAAGTTAAGATGTATTTTGAAAAAAAAATATGCATTGATCAATCTTTGAAAATAAAGAAATTTCAGCATTTTTATTAAGATATTAAATCCTGTCGTGCGAACTCGCATTTTGAGAATTCAACTTTTAAAAATTGCAAGTCGAACTTGGATCACATAAAATTTCGATCAATAAACATTTACACTGGAAAATTGTTTCTTATTTTTGTCCTATGTTGTAAACTAAAAATGAAATTATGAGAATAACCGCACACTAAAAGCAGATGCAACGTGATTGCCGCACAATTGCAGAAAAACTGCAACACGTGGGATCAAAGAAAAAAAAAAAAAAAAAAAAAAAACAAGCCAAGAGAAAAAAAAAAAAGTTTACGCTATTAAAAATTTAAATTATTATCGTACTTTGATTGAGTGGAGTTTGTATTGTTTGCAATTTCGGAATAATAAGAAACATGACAAACTAAAAGCAGATGGTATAATATTATTGAGCAATGACATCTAATGCACTAAGTCATTATTAAACAAAAAAACGGCAACTAACCTAGTGCGAAAAACAAATAGCACTCATAAGACGCCTCTGTTACTATTACTTTAACATATTTGCGAGCATTCTGTTCAAAGAGAAATAATTTTAATAATGCAGGTTTTCGGGCAGCGATCGCTTAAACTATTTTTCCGAATTTTTTATCAAATACTGTGCAGAATGACATTATTTTTGTGCTTTTTTTAAACTGATGTGCTGCCTGTTATTGTATGGAAATAGCTATGGAGGAAAAAGAAAGTTGAAGACAGAATGTTTTCTGGAAAGTTGTCCCTGCGAAAAACATCGGCCTTGCATCGGCTTTAAGATGTTTTTCAAGGCCGATGGACCGATGTTTTTCTAAAGTTAACATCGGCCGCCGATGCCGATGGCCGATGGCAACTTTGTTTAACAATCGGCGCCGATGCATCGGCGTGGCCGATGCATCAGTCGAGCCTTAGTTTTTTACTTTGTGTCGCAATCACCTATGTATTGTAACGGAGAATGGTAAAGATAGTACATTAGACGATGTGAAACTGCATAGAACAAAATGCACTGGCATAATAAAAAATGTAGTTAATGCTTGTCTTTCACATATGCGTATCCTGGGGCGCACCAATGGGTGGTGAACGAGTGAGACTGGCTCTCCATTCCTCCACATCACAAGGCACCGGATGTCTGGTATCCAAACTTTTTTTAATGTTCGGCACCAGATTTAATCACTAAATGGATCACCACCAGATCAAATATCTGGTAAACTGATTAAGAAACAAAAACAAAGATAACAACAACAGCTGAGATTTAACAAAATGGTTTATTTGGCTAAATTGTTTCTCACAACTGGCTAAAAGTTGTTTGGAAAATCTGGCAAGCCTGATACCCCCAAAACGATGGCCCACACCAAAACTTTCAATGGCACAATATGCGCCATGAATCCCCCCTCCCCGGTGAGTACACTTGAGATACATATGAACATTTCATTAGCAAAATTATTTTAGCTGTAAGACTGATGGGATTCAGCTAATACACACCGGTTATTAAACCTTTTCGAAGCTCTGCGTACTGGTTCTTAAAATTTCCAAATTTTCCCGTACCGGTATAGTTAAACAAAACAAAAATTTAATGCAAAGGTTAAAAACTGTTTTTAAAGAAAGTTTTTTATGTTTTATGCCCTCTTTTATTGGGAAAGAAACAACAACGTATTTGTGGGGTCGAGTCGGATCTAAGCACATTTTTGACACACACTTTATGACTTCGTATCAGGCGGCTCGGCTCCTCGTAGCTCAGTTTGAGGCATTCAGTTTGAAAAGGAGGGAATTTCAATGTCGCGAATATTCTGTATCGCGTGAAAATTAGAGCACATTTAAATAAATAAATATGATAAAACTACAAGAAATAAAAAAAAAAACAGTAAAAGTTGATGATATTAACTCAGAATCAAAGCAACAAAAAGAAATTCCAATCGCGAAAACGAACTCTTTTCATAAAATCGTGAAAACTGCGCATTTCCGATCTTAAACATGTTAACTACATTTTATTTTCTTTCCCCTTCTTAAAATGTCGATTTCCAAAAAAAAAAAAGGTGAAAAATACTTGCCGATTTTTTTGAAAAAAATTACGGATTTTGGGTCTTTTGGATTTCGGGATTCCGAATTTAGGGTACCATACTGTATTTAATTTATTCTACTTTTCTTCACTAATTGGGCTATGATAACTCTAAATTGCCATAAATTGTTTCTCAATCGAATGAAATTATTTCTCTATATAATATATAACTTATGAATGTAAAACATTTTTTTAAAAATCTATTTCATGTGTAGATTTTATTTAATGTACAGCAAGAAGGTTTTAATACTCAAAATAAAGCATGAAAGAAGATAAATAAAGTACATTCAATTCTGTTTGAGGAGTTTATTTTTTATCCTTACTGCTGACGTGTTATCCAGTTTTAGTAAACGACAATTTAAAACTTATCGCTCAGATGTCTCCCCAACCTTTTATAGAACTCGATGATATTATTTAGGACAGCAGTATTAAAACTGGGTTTTGCAGAATACTGGTATTCCATTCGCCATGCTCAAGTATTTCTATACATCAATACCTCTATATTTACATACATCTATAAGTCAACCACTATGTAATCAACAAGTATACTATTTTTTAAAATGTAATGATCGTCATAAGAATCATAGTTGTAAAAATGAAACTGTTCTTATAATTTTAAAACTTGTGCTGTAACGGAGCGTCACAATTGTTGGGGTCGGCTAATCGCTATCTCATGTTTGTCAGTTGCAGTGGCAGCAGCTGCAGTAGTGTGAAGTGACACAGGCACTGTTGCATTTATTTTTACCTGCTCTTTTTGTACGATTACATTTCTTGGTTATCATTATGCAAATTATAGTGAAAGCATAGGGTAGACCGGGGGAATGCCGCCACCTTAAGGAACTTCAATTTTTATCACCATCAAAAATCGTATTTATGAGCCAGATCAATTTTTGGAACATAGTACGCAATAGTAAGAATGTATACAAAATTTGTGATCAATAAATCTTTAAAGGAAATAAACACAAAAAATTAACTTATTAACCTCTGCACTGTGGCGGCATTACCCAGGGAGCTGGGGTAATCCTGCCACGAACCTGGGGTAATGACACCACTATCCAACATGACTAAAATACTAAGAGGGAAAATTTATTGAAAATCTTATATGCAATTAGCATTACAATATAGGAATTGAAAAGCAAAAGAAATGACATTTTTAGTTTATACGAGTGAGAAAACAGTGTGTTTTAAATTCATCTGATTTCTAAAAATTTACAAAAATCACAAATGTAGTTTTCAGCTGTTTCAGCATCGCTACACTCTGAAGGCACCCACTTGCCACAACGAGTGCATCTGTACCCCAGTTCGTTGGTTCCATATTCATTGCATATGGCACAAAGTTGAACGTTTGGATCTCTTGGATCAAAAAGGTCATCATTATCGTTGTCGTCATACAACTATTTGACGTCGATGTCCTCCTCATCAGAAGAGTTTTCAAAACTAAAAAGTCGCTTGCCCCTTTTCTTAACAGATTTATTCATTTTCTTTTGCCGTGTTGTCACTGCTTTTTCTTTCTTTGCCTTGGATTCAGTTTTGATGGACATTCCCAAAACCTTAGCTGCAGATTTTCTTTCGGCTTGTTTCTTTTTCAATGTCATTTCCTTTCTTTTAGCTACTATTTCTTCCAAAACTGCCTTCATTTGGGGTTCCCGTTAGAATTGATGAGTGACCTTTTCTTTTAGAACTTTCCGCTACCCTTTCTGCTGCCAATTTTGGAATTGGTGAAAACTTTTCTAGCGATTGAAGAAACGTTTTTTAAGGCACTTCCTGAACGGTCATTGATGAGCAAGGTTCTACATCCAGTAACCCAACTTCAGAGGTGTTGCTCGCATTTACAAGATTATTTTCTTCGCCAGTTTCTTCTAAGATAAACTTTTCTGCCTGTTCCTGATTTTCAGATTCTGTGTCATCTGGATCATCGTTGCATATTGGCTCCAGGTTTTGAACAGGGAAGAAATCTTCCTTGAAGGTGTTTGAGCTTACTGGAAAGATCTCAGTGCTGCAAAATCCTGATACTCCCTTCTTCTCTATTGTTGCAACTGACATATAAGCGCCATAAAAGATTGATGCTATGTCATAAGGAGTGATTTTCTTGTGGGTGCTTGCTCTCACAAACTTGTCACACTCCTTATTGAATGCTCTTTTCAGAGGTCCAAAAAATGAGACGTCGAGTGGTTTAATCTTGTGTGAGGTATGTGGGGGGATTGAGAGCATGTGAATATAGTTCTCAGGACAAAATTCATAGCTTTCCAGGGATACGTGGCTCCCATGGTTATCGAGGATAAGTAGAACAGGATCTTCCATTGAGGATTTCATGTTTTTCTGAAAATGCTTGAGCCAATCTAAAAAAAATGTTCTCATTGTTATAGGAACAGGTATATACTGAACCAGCAGGTCCCCCCCCTTTCTAACAACGGTGACATTCTTTTCCGTGATTAGATTTTAAAAATTGTTTTTGACCTATACAGTAGAAAGACGCGGCCGGGGGTAATGCCGCCACCATGGCGGCATCACCCCTGGAGAGGTGGCGTCATAACCCCATTCCGACAAGATGAAAGAAACGTAGATTTAATGACATCAAAACAAACCGAAGTGATCAATATTGTTGATTAAAATGTAGGCTGAAATATCTAGTTAAAGGTTATTCATAGCAAATGCAGGCATTGTAACATCTAAAGGTACATAGCTCAGCTTATTCAAAGTGGAAAAAAAAGATCAAACTTCTTCAAAACAACATTTGTCACTGTAAAAACAAAACAACGCGCAATGGCTGCCATCCACTCGGGGCAGTAGTTGTAGCATCGTTCGCTAGAGGTCAAGAGATGTCAGGCCGGCTAACTGGTGTAATTGACTAGAATACCGGGAGTGGCGGCAATGCCCTGGGTGGCGGCAATCCCCCGGTCTACCCTAGGTAAGGGTTTTTATTTTTAAAATTTTCTGATTAACAAACACAAGTACAGTAGAACATAGATTATCCGGACATAAACCATCAATTATCCGGACTGTTATTTTTCCTTTGCATAAATTGGGTTCGATTTTCAGGTAACCATTTTATGGGTTGAAAATCTAACAAAGGTTAGGGAACTTAAGGATTCATTTTATATCTTTATGCAATAAGCATTGTTTTTTTTCGACTATAGCAAATCAATGAAATCACGTATGTCGGTGCATAAATATGGAGTGCATCTTTCCAAGTATAATATAAAAGTAAATAATTTGTTTATTTACTACTACAGTCGGACCTCTATTTAACGAAGTCGTAAAATCCAGCATAAAAGTTCGTTAAATAGAGATTTACATTTTTTATAATAGTTTGATTACATCAGAACTCATTTTAAAGTAATAAAAGTTCTACATATCATGTAGTAATAATTATAACAGTTTACTTTAATGCTTTCACTTATGAAAGGATAAAACAAAGAATCATCATTACAATTTAGAATTAAACTTATTCGCTACTCTAAGAAATAAATCTTTATATTCATTTTAAGACATAATGTACATACAATTATTAAATTAATTGACATACCCATGCTGTTCGCTTTAGTTTTTGAAAAAATTCGTTATTTTGGTCTGGGTCCTTCCTTTAAAGAAGTGTAGTCCTTCATAATATATTTCGCATCTTTGCAATGATTTAAAAATTTCTTCAGGCGTATTTTCTTGAAACTGTAGGCCCCTTCGAATTGTTTCAAACGATTTTAACATATCTTCATGAGACGGTTTGTTGATTTCAACATCACAATCGTTTGAATCCTCATCAATATCGCATTCCGTTGCAGTGTTTTTGAATTTCACACTGTCCAATATTAATGATTTGTTTGGTATTTCCGCTGTTAGTACGTCTGAATCAACCAAGAGAAAGTCCTCAATCTGCACAATATCGTTAATTTTTTCCTTTTCTTTTAGCTGAATCCACATTCTTTTGATCTCTTCTAAAGGGATGTCGTCCTCCTCTTCGTCCTCCATACTTGTAGAATTTTCTGCACTTAAAATGAAACCAGCTTGGGCAAAACTGTTACGAATAGTGCTTTCTGTCACATCAAAATTCCATGCTTGGGAAATTTCAGATATGCTTTCTCGTATGTTTACTTTTGGCATGGGCTCATCCTTTTCCAGGGCCGTAATAACCTTTTGCATAATTCGATTACAATACTGTACTTTGAAGCTTTTTATCACCCCTTGATCCATCGGTTGTAATTTTGATGTACTGTTGGGAGGCAAGAAATAAACTTTTATGTTTCGTAGATTTTTGTTGATTTCTTTAGGATGGGCTGGGCAGTTGTCAAAAATAAAAGCAATTGTGCGTTTTTCTTTAATCATACGTCTGTCCAACTTCTCTACCCATTTTTTACAGATTTCTGTGGTCATCCACGATTTTGTGTTAAAATCATAATCGACCTCTAAAGATTGTGCTCCACGAAATGGTTTCGGAGTTTTACTTCTTCCAATTACTAACGGTTTCAATTTCTCTGTTCCAGTCATATTTGCCCCTAACAAGACAGTTATTCTTACTTTGCTTTGTTTCCCCCCAAAGCACTTCTCATTTTTAAATGTTAATGTCTTTTGTGGTAAACATTGGAAAAATAAGGCAGTTTCGTCCGCATTGAAGATGTTTTCTGGCTTGTACTCCTCTAGAATTTTTCTCAATGTACCGGCTTTCCATTTTTCACTTACGTTATCATCCACGTCTTTATTTTCTCCAGATATTACTTTTGCGACAATCCAGTGTCTTCTTTTAAATTTTTCAAGCCAGCCGCTGCTTCCCCAAAATTCTTCATGACCAAGTTTTTTTTGAAAATTCAAGCGCTTTCTCCATTATGAAAAGTCCAGAGACAGGAACATTTTTTTCTCGCATTGTGCATATCCACTTCAAAACTGCCTCATCAACATCTTCGAAGGCACATGTTTTTAAGCGTTTTGAAGAAAACGAATTTGATGCATCATTCTCTATCTTATTGCGATTTTTTAAGATTGTTGATAAACTGTTTGGTGGAATACCAAATTTAGAAGCAATATCTTTTTTCTTCATACCTTTGTCAACTTCATTAAGAACCAACATTTTTTCTTTGATGCTTAAACACTTTCGTTTGGCCATTTTTGTAAGCCAAGGTACGAAAAGAGACCAAGTACGAAATGAATAGAGCTAAAAACTTTACCAGAAGTTCAAGGAGCATCAAGGTTATAAGAGAAGATAAGACAGCAAATTCTTGGAAATTCCTCGAAAGGGTTGAAGATTGACAGAAGGCCCACCCCCTTCCGGATTAGGACAAATGAAGAGAATGGCAATTCTATTCTTTTTGAAGGTATACTTTCTGGGAGAAACTGGTTTTGTTCCGATAAGCTTCAGAAAAGGTGTTTAAAGAAAGAAACACTTGAAAAATAGGGTGGAATTTTTTTTTAGATTACCAGAAAAAAGTTCGTTAAATAGAGAATGCACTTCGTTATTTGGAGGTTTTTCTACATGGAAAACCTTAAATATTCTTGCGTCCTAGAAAAAAAATTCGTGAAATGGAGAAATTCGCAAAATAGAGGTTCGTTAAATAGAGGTTCGACTGTACTTATAAAAGTAATCTAATTATTTCTCAAACGGTTCTTCGTTATTTTTGATGAGAAACCTAAATCAAAACAAACATTATCATTCAGGGGGGGGGGGGGGAGTAGTTTCCATTGGAATACACAACTGTAAAGTTGTTCCTCTCCTCAAAATAGTTTGAAAGCCACTGATCTGGGATGTAGGTTTTCAATAAAGTTTAGTTTTTCAAAAGTGGTAACAAAAGGTCTTGCTTTTCTCTACAACAGCGATATGATTTATGTTAAGCCCCCTGTAGCCATGGGAGTCAATGCTTTAAATACCCCAACTTCTTCCCTGGCCACGAAGTACCTTTTAGCAAAGCGTGAAAGATCCCGGTTCAAATTCCAACTCTGTCACGTCGAACCTCATTCACACCTCCCTACAACTGGTGACCCGGAAGTGATCATCGCAACAAACTTCCCACAGATGGCGCCATGAGATGACATATCCGCTCCGTTTGGATACTTGCACCTTCAACAAAGTGGTTTACTTTTTGGGGATCATCTCAACTTACGCTCTTTGCTACAACTGATGAACCAGCAAGAACACATGCAAAAATGGTGACCGTATCACCCCACACAGGGCCTACAAGACAACACACTGCAGGCCCTCACTCGGCTCTCTGCGCCTGACCGCGGATACTCAACCACAAGTGCTTGGCGTTCAACTTGTCACTCTCGCCAGAACACCTGCCATTGGCACCCATCTGTAATCAACATTGTTCACTGGTTTGGAGGTATTATAGCAGTGTGAGAGTTGATGCCTTAGCTAGCCCACTTCTTTCCTGCAACAAAGTACCTTTTGGCAAAGTGTGGAAGTATGTGGCTACCACCAAAAAGATCAAAGTTCAAATCCCAACTCCGGCACGTCGAACCTCATTGGCATCCTAGCACCTTCCTACACCACCTATGGCATAAGTGGTACAGTGCCATGCCTCAAAGCTCCGGTTCAAATCCAAGCTAGGGAGCGTGGATATATTGTTTGTTCACAACAAGATGGCACTTCGCCCCGCCTCATGAGACGCAGAGTTCATTTCAAGGCAGGGGTGCCCGTTAAAAATCATCCCTTAGCTTATAAATGAAACAACCCTACAGCGCGCCAAACCATTTGTTGTTTTCTTTTTATCACTTGCTTTGCTTTATCGTTTGCTGTTATTCCTTTCGTTAGCATTCTACTTTAGCTGGTTCACTATATTTATTTAAAAAACTGTTGTTTTCCTAGCAAAATGTCCTTCAAAGGGAAAACTATTCACTCGAAAGAGAGGAATTTAATAAATAATGTAATTAAGTACTGTGAAGATGAGGCCAAAGCTGGAACACTTTTGATGCCCATATCTCAAGCTCAGAAACGTGCAGTTGCAGCCACTGGTGTTTCGCTTCGAACAATTAAGCGGATCAAAAAAGAAGCTATCGAAACAGACAGGGCCCAACTTAGCCTAATTGGGGCCCGGGGCAAAAACATATTTCGGGGCCCCCTTTGCTTCACTACTTCAGTAATAAAGAACCAAACTTTATGGTAGCATTTAAATTTTTCGAGTTGGGGCCCCCTAAGATGTGGGGCATGGGGCAGCTGCCCCGTATGCACCTGCCTTAATCAGGCCCTGGAAACAGATGGACATTTAGCTACTCCGGGGAAGCATCGAAAGCGTCGAGTTGCTAGAAATGCGATATTAGATAGTTTTGATATCTGCGTTCTTCAAAAAGTAGTGAACGAATTTTATGCTGCTAAAAAAATTCCATCTTTATCCCGTTTGCTTCCCGTGGTAAAAGAAGTGATTAATTTCTCATGGAAAAGAGGAACTCTTCGGAAATATCTTTGCATATCAGGTTTCAAGTATAAACGTTGCAAAAACCAAAGGCGGATCCTAGTTGAAAGATCACACAGTGTAGCATGGAGATTTCGTTTTCTAAGAGAAATGAAAAAAATTCGACAAGCGAAAAGAAACATTGTTTATATAGATGAAACGTGGCTGGACAGCAATCTTTCTTTCCAAAAATGTTGGATGGATGAAAAAATTGGGGCTGCTATCAAAGACAGCGCAGGCTATCGTCTGATTGTGGTTCATGCTGGAAGCAAATCTGGTTTTATTCCAAACGTCAGATTGATATTTAAAGCTGGATGTGCTTCTGGAGACTATCACAGGCAGATGAACTTTGATAATTTTAAAAAATGGATTGTTGAAAAGTTGCTACCAAATATTCCACAGAACTCGGTCATTGTTATGGATAATGCGGCTTACCACACAAAAGTTCAAGATCCCGTACCCACGAAAAGTTTTACAAAGGATAAAATGTGTGCCTGGCTGGAGAAAAAGCAGATTCAGCATGATAAAAAAATGCGAAAATTTCAATTAATTAAACCTATCTCAGCGAATGCACATTCCGAAAAAATATTCCATTGATGAACTTTTAAAAGAAAAAGGACATGATGTCTTAAGACTTCCCCCATACCATTGTGACTTAAATCCAATAGAATTTATTTGGGCTGATATAAAACGAATCGTGAGGGAAAGAAATACGACTGCAGATATGAGTTTGCAACGTCTTCAAGATCTTGCTTCAGAAGCCATACAAGATATCGGAATAAATGAGAGGTGGGAAAGGCATAGCAAACACATAGAACATGTTAAAAATAATTATTGGGAGATTGACGGTGTTGTCGAGGAAGTTGTTGAAAATATTCGTTTCACCATTGGTTCTGATTCTGACACGGAGAGCAATTCAAGTAGTGATACTGATAGTTCTGACGAAGAACCTTAACTTTACTTGTTTTTTAAAAGTCATATGCTTGAAACTCTTTTTTCGTTTTCGGTGCAAAATTTTTATTGATTAATTTTATGAAAACTAAAAATATGATGTTTTCAGTCAGTTCAGGTAAATATTTAATAATACTTATTCCATTTTAATTTAGACATTGAAAATAAAATAAAATAAAATATTTGAAAACTACTGTTTCTATTCATGAAATAATTTAAATCTGTATTCTACAGTATTATCATGCAAAAATATAGCATATTCATCTTGGGGACCATTCATAAATGATGTCACACTTTTTTCAATATCTTTGACTTATAGTTATATATTGAAAGGGGGCTTTGTCACATGTAATGCTATATTACATAAGCATAAAATAGGTTTAATTTGCTGATTTTAATTTATAGAAATCAAAATGTATGATGTCATACTTCTTGTTACCCCTCCCCTCGTCACAAATTGTCACACTTTCTTGAACCGCCCTCCCCCCTTCAAGCGTGACATCATTTATGGATGATTCCTTATTAAAAATTAATTTCAGTTTTAAAAACCTATTAAAAGTAACCTTAATACTGCATTGTTACCGTTCTAACAACAAATCAGAATATATATTTTCTAATTTGCTATTCTAAATAACATTTCCTCAGCACTGTTTCACAGAAAATGTGCTGCATTATCTTCAAAATGAAACTAGAAGGATGTATAAAAATAATTTAACTTTGTGCAAATAAACTGCAAAAAATAATTTCACGTTATTTTAAAGCACAAATGAGCATGTGCTTAAAAATAACGTGAAATTATTTTTTATTATAGAAGCATGTATTTAAACAGCAGGTGGCTCAACATAAAAAGAGTCATTATGCACATTGTTAAACATCAAAATATTGCTAATGAACTTCTAATAGAGACGAAATATATCTTCATTCAAAAATGTAAATATTATAACAGGATATTATCAAACTTACGCAACATGTACTTGAAATCAAACAGACATTTTTTGAAACTACTGCTACTTTTAAATTATGTCGAACTAAAATAATTTTGTATCTATAAAAAAAAGATAACGATTGCCAACTGGCAACCTTTCTCGAAATTTACTAACATTCTCCTACCTAAAAATGCAAAATACTATCGTCCGATACCACGTGACAAAGGCGGGCCGAAGTGCCATCTCGTTGTGAACGGACTATACTATCAGTGTTATGAGTTATTATATTGAAATAAATTCTTTCATTATAGCTAGCAAATACAAGATTTTGCATATAAGGGGGCATTTATTTTTTTTTGTGTAATTATACCAAACTCCCGAAAATTTGTTCTGAAGCAGAAAAATTATGAAGATTTAAGATTGCTCGCTATTCATATAGTCTTAAACAATAATGTACTCTGGGGGGCAGTTGCCCTTATTGCCTACCTCTGTATCAACACTTGAGCTTGATTCTTAAGATTTGTATTAATACTAGACATTGGTTATAACTTGATCTAAAAAATCAGAAAGCTCATACCTGAAAGCTCATTGTAAAGTTATCATCACACCAACACCACACAAGCAACCATCTTCATAGCCAGAAGAGAAGTGTGACTTGATTCTAAAACACATAAAGACTACATAGTTTTGCAACAGTGCAGCCATCTATGGGTGAGAGAGCATTTACAACAAACATTTCAACACTTCATACCCTTCCATGTGATAGATACAAAACCTATGGTATGATCACTAACGGATAGGCCTGTGTTTCAGAACTTCATTTTACCGGATGCAATAAGCATGTAAATTCGCAACTCCAAAGCATGGACCAGTACCTATACTAAAGATTTTCTTAGGATACTTAGGAACTTCTAATATTACAATTTAAAAAGAGATATTTTCCATCACGTACCACTGTTTATTGATTCTTATTTTTTTATATTTATAGGTGGGTTTGTGAAGATTTTCCCGAGTTGAAGTTAGCAATGGAAAATTATGTACTCCATGATTATGATACAAAAAGGTAATTTTTTGTTTAAAGTGAAAACTAAGTTTACAATTGCATACAACAGCACTTTACTTAATGATTGATAACAGCATTAAAATTTACCAAATAAAAATAACATAGCATTTTTCAATATTTTATAGCTCACAGTAATCTAAATTTTCTTCAGTGTAAGTCATTATAAAAGCAGGGTTTCCATTGAGTGTTTATGCAATCTGTTCCAAGGACAGAAGCATTTTTGTAAACTTGGGTCCACTCAGAAAAAATGGGGTCCTCAAAATTAAAAAAATGATTAAAAAAAAATAAATATTGTATTTCAGTTGAATGTATTTGTAGTGTATTAAATCCGTCCGATAGATGGCGCCATAATATTAAAAAAAAGAACAGAGGTTAGATGTGCTTCCGTAAACTAAATGCCTAACGCGTTGACTCGAAAAGTCGAAGTCACATTGTTGGTCTGATACAGCCTGAGAGATTAACGCCACTTAGCCTTAGTTTAGGGTAAAAAATTCGGATATTTACTGCTTGCTTCTTTAGAACAGCAGTTGAAATCGCATTTTGTGCCTCTTTTTTGCATTTTTTGTGGCTTTTTTTTTTAAAAAAAACCTCAATAATTTAGATAAAATCTAATGTATTTTTTTTTTACGAAATGCCCTTCTGTTGTGTGCCTCATTGCCGCTCATCTATTTAAAAAAAAGTTTCCTTCCATCAATTTCCAACAAACAAACTGTGAGAAATCAAAGAAAGAGATTAAAACAGAACTCACAATGCAAACAAATAATGTAGATAAATTATTTATACATATACAACAAAATACAAATATTAAAAAAAGATCAGCATTTGCAGCAAAAACAATTGGTATGAACTACAGAAGCCTGTTTATACTGCCAAAAACACCAAGGGTAAATATAAAATGGTTTAAAGTAAGGATTTGTTCACCAAACTAAAGGAAACCTTGTCTAAGAAAAGTAACAATTAAATTTACAGTAATTCTTATGTGCTTTTTTAAAAATAATGCACATTATTAATAGATCATGTAATTGCTTCTTATCTCCGGTAGGCGACCACAAAATCTGGGACTCTTTGACTTACTTTCTCTCAATGTTAAAATCAACAATCAATAAATTCAGGGTAATCAACTAAAGAACTATAATTATAAGCAACTGCCGATTGGATTTTGATTGCAAATTGTCACTATAATGTTAATATAAATATTAGTGGTTGACAGTATAGTAGATCAAACTGATAATTCAGAGGGTTCACTTTTTTTATTGGTTATTTGTTAATTATTACAGTTCTCTCATGAAATGTTGTCTAAAAATGTTCAATATTTTTCACCATAAAGATCTTTTTTGTAAATTTTTCCTATAAGCACATATGCATATTACGTTGGACTTCTTTTGTGGATAATGACTTCCAATGTTTGTACTTATCATAATTTTTCACTGGAAAAGATTTTTTAACAAACCTATTTCATTGCTAATTTTTATTGCAAATTTAAATCTACTAAAGTTAAGTTATTTTTCCTTGAAACGTAAAGTACAAGTTAGTGAATATATAAAATTGAGCATCATAATGTCTACACAACTAAGAAAAATTACAAATCATTTAATACATTGCCTTGGTATTCTAAAGTGCCTGATTACTAGATGTAGATATTCAATAGAATCCTTAGCAAAGCATAAAATTATCGTTACTATTCATATTGCACATTTATGATGTTTGTCAATAATTAGTGATTATTTTTATTAATATACCTTATTCAGTACATATTAGCAACATTAGGCTAAATAAGGAAAGAATAGTGTATTCAAACATGTGTTGTACACTATAATTCCATAATTTCCCCTTGTAAAATGTGTATTACTTTTTTACTGTAAAAGATGTTTGACATTTGAACCAATTTCAGTTTTTGATTATATTTTTGTGAAACATATGTTGTGTCTGCAAACTTCATGTAAAAGTCTGAAATTAGAATCTAAATTTTTATTTTCCGTGTGATATCCTTATTTTTTCCCTATTCTTTTCATGTTTTTGTGTGTATAATGTATTTTAGAAATTTATATATTTGTAAGATTGATAATGATTGTCGTGGGTGGGAGAATCATTTCTTATATAACATTTGAACGTGTTTTGGCTATTTTTTTTTTATTTTGAGCAACTGTTTTTGCTATCATTTTGTTAGTTTTAAGCAACTATTTTAGGCTTCAAAATCATTGGCAACCCTGGAGAGTTATTTTGATTTAATTCTATTAATAATGTTTCACCTCTTATTGTTATTGATGGGAAGGGTAAACCACTTACTTATTGGTAGGAGTTGGTTCAATGCTTTAGGATTAAATGTAAATTTGAATTCAAATAAACAATATTGATTCCGTACTTCTTAAGTCTATTTAAGATGAATTTCTGTATGTTTTTAGTCAGTATGTTATTTTAAAATTTTCTGGGGGGGGGGGGGACATTTTCAAAGCATATTATAGGTAAAAAAAACAAAATACATAAGAACATATATAAATTCAATGTATTTCTGAAAAGCAGAGGGGTCAATTGACCTTTTTGCCCAAATGACAGGCCAGATAAAGTCTAATGAGATTGAGCGAATGGTCACAAAGGGAATTGTAGATTGAGTTTCTTATTCAGATTGGACTACTCCAGTAGTACCTGTAGTTTTAACTTTATACTTGTAGTATTAGACTTTGTCAGGATTATCACAGTACTGTAAACCAAGCTGTGAAGCAATTTACATATCCTTCACCGACTGCAAAAGAAATTATGGCAACAATGACGGGGGGTAGGGGAGACCCGGGCATAGTGGCCATCACGGGCAAAAGTGGCCAGTAGTTGTTATTGTGTCTGTAAGGTGCATCCACCCAGTGACAGTCAGGGCAACTACGTTTGTAGGAAGTGTGGAAGCGGATTATTTACGCTTGCAGATTGTAAGAAGAAAACATTGGTTTTTCCTTCTGGTGACCTAAGGTACGTGCTTAATACTATATTTTTATGTTTTTATTCTGATTACCTGCAGTTTACCAAAAACATTGCTTATGTATTTACGCTCAGTTTAATGTGTCAGTCAACTGTCTAGTTTCAGTAGATGTCGGGGGGATGTCTTTGGGCAAAGTGGCCATCATGGCCACTTTGCCCGTGGTTGGTTCTGTTTGGATATTTTTACAATAAATTATTATGGCTGGATCTGTTCCGGCCATGGTCTTTCTGGAAAATCGCTTGAAATTAGAGGTTCTTTATGATAGCTTTGATACTGTATGCAATTTGCACAATTTCTGACTAAAACTTCAATTTCTTTATATATACCTGGCCACCAAACAGATTGCTGAGCTCTGGCGCGGCATTTAGTTATTCCCTGGTGCCCATCATGGATTCTATCTAAAATTTCTTTTTGAAGCTTTTCAGGAATCACAATTCTTGCGTCTTTGAACAGAATTTGATTTTGCAGTGATAGAGAATGTCTATGTCCCCAAAATCGTTGAATCTCAACCGAAATTTCATTTTTAGGTGGCCATCCGCCTTGGCAGTATTTGATCAATGTTTTACAAACGGATCTTCATTTTGTAATTGTAATATTTCTGCTAGTCTTTCATTAGATGCTGGAAAGATATCGATGATGTTTTGGACATACGCGGCAATTTCTTCTGACAATTCTTCATCTTCATTTTCAGATGTAGGACACCAAGACAAAGCATCGGCAATTACCAGCTCTTTGCCTGGTTTGTAAGAAATTGTGAAGTCATATCTCATCATCCTGAGTTTTATCCTTTGTAAACGAGGAGTTAACATGTCTAAAGGTTTTGACATGAATATCGGCACTAAAGGCTTATGATCCGTTTGAATGTGTACTTGTTTACCTACTATATAGTCTCAGAATCTGTCACAAGACCATATTATGGCTAAAGCTTCCTTCTCGATCTGTGCATATCGTTTCTCTGCATTTGATAACGTTCTAGATGCATAACAAATTGGTGAAATACAACTTTTCTCCATGTGATATAAAACTACCCCAAGACCATATGATGATGCGTCACACGAAATATAAATCTCTTTTTTTAAATCAAACATTGATAACCCGGGAGTTTGGCAAAGTTCGTCTTTAATTTTCTGAAAAGACACCTCTTGGGCTGGCCCCCACATTCATTCAACATCATTTTTTAACAATTCATATAGAGGATTTGCTATATCGGCCATTTTAGGGATGAATTTACTTAGAAACCCGCTCATGTCTGGGGGTTAGGTCTGGGAATATTTGCTATAGCTTCATTCCTTTGCTTGAAATTACATGTCCGAGAAATCTCACCTCCTTAACTTTAAATTGGCATTTCTCGACATTAAGAGTCCAACCTGCAGCTTGGAGTTTATTTAACACTTCCCTTAGCCGTTTATCACGTTCTTCTTCCGTTGCCCCGAATATCACAAATTCATCCATCAGTCCGACAATTCCTGGACCATCTGGAACCGTTTCCCTAATTCTTTTCTGGAATACTTCTGGTGCAGATTTTATTCCAAAGGGTAACCTTTTAAATTTATACCTCCCAAAAGGCGAAATGAAAGTTGTTAAATTTGTTGATTCTTCATCAAGGCTAATTTGCCAAAACCCCGCATTAGCGTCAATAACGCTGAACACTTTAGCTTCACTAAACTGACTCAACGTATAATCGACTGAAGCCATAGGAAAATATTCTCTTTCTATGTTATCATTTAAAACTGAAAGGTCTACGCAAATTCTAATGTCACCCGACTTCTTAGGAACTATTACCATAGGAGCACACCACTCTGTAGGTTCATCAACTGCTTCAATTATACCCTCTTTGGTCATTTGTTCTAATAACTTTTGCAATTTACTTCTTAAAGCCAGAGGAACTCTCCGCGGAACAGATATAGCATAAGGTTTTGCGTTTTCTTTTAATTTAATTTTATAAGGCTTTTCTACTTTTCCGAGACCACTGAATAATTTTGGAAATTCATCTACAGGGTTTAATTCGTAATTCACTTGAAAAATCCGCTGAATAAAGTTTAAATGTTCACTAGCCGTACAGCTTAGTAAAGAATGTTGTAAGCCACTAACAACATACACTTCATCTTTAAAGATTAGATCTTTGTTCTTCAGATCCACACGGAGAACACCAGCAATATCGAGATTTCCCCCGTCAGGACCGCAGATTACTTTCTTGGAATTAAATAACTTAAGATGTTTAAGTTTTGCATCATAAGTGTCTTTCGGAATGACCGTTACTTCAGCTCCTGAATCAATCTTAAAATCTATGGAAGTATCATGTATTACAACCTGGGTAGTCCATCGATCGAATAACTTCTCATTTTTGTTAATCGCATTCAAAACATAACCCAAAAATGCAGATGGTTTTGTTCCCTCTACTTGATTAATCTGAAGTTTCGATTTGCAAACTTTGGCATAGTGCCCGGTTTTTTTACATCTATTACAGATCGCTTTACGTGCTGGACACTCTTGTTTAGTATGTTTCTCATTTTTCCCACACCGAAAACAAGCTTCTTTGTTATTGGACACTACTGACTGGGAATGATTATTAAATTTAGGTTCAGAACGAAATTTATCATTGGTTTGTTTATGTTTGAACGTCTGATTTTTTGGCGTTACGGCTATTCGATTAGCAACTTTAAATGACGAAGTATCGTTTACTATAACGCTTTGTTGGCTTTTGATTATTTCAGCTTGGCGAGATTGCGTAACGGCTTTTTCCAATGTTAGTTTAGTGTCAAGTTGCAGATTTTCCGACACTTTTTTATCTCTAAGACCACAAACTATTCTATCACGAATCATCTCATCGTGAAACGAAGCAGGAAATTCACACGTTTGAGCTAGCGAATATAATGCAGTAATAAAATGCTCAACTGATTCGCCCTCTTCTTGTGTTCTGGTATGGAACTTATAACGTTCGTAAATAACATTACGTGTTGGAACAAAGTGCTGTTCAAATTTTGTTTTAACTAAGTCAAAATCCTTCTTCTCTGCTTCTGTCATATTGAATGACGCTAAGATATCTTCAGATTGCGCACCCATAAGATATATTAAAGAGTTTACCTGTTCTTCTTTGTCTTTTGTTTTCAAACCTGACGCCGATCGAAATCGTTCGAATCGATCTATCCACTTACTCCAATCATCCGGCCGAAAGGAAAATTGTTCGGGCGCTGGAATCTGATACATTTTGAAGGCGTGTATTCAATCTGCCACCATGTATTGTTGTGGATATTACAATATACCAGAAGACATTCAAACTATCTTGAATTGAATTGAATTGAAAGTGTTTTTTGGAGATTTTTGCCTTTCCCGAGAGGGCGGCTTATATCCCAGCAGAAAGGACTAGGCGAGATTAAAATGGCGGCGGCCATTCCGGAGGGGAGCAAGGGAATCCGAGGAGGAAAAAAAAAAAACACCCGAGGGCAAAACCTCAAAAACGCCCTGAGCGGG
Organism: Octonoba sinensis; assembly: GCA_038502835.1. Taxonomy (NCBI): domain Eukaryota; kingdom Metazoa; phylum Arthropoda; class Arachnida; order Araneae; family Uloboridae; genus Octonoba; species Octonoba sinensis. Next base: position 149,655,244 of record CM076598.1, read on the forward strand.
CGAGAAAAGCACAAAAAGCTAGAGTAGACGAGCGACAAGCAAAGATAGCTTTGATCACTTCAGAAACCGAACTGCCAGAGCAGGGAAGACCGAGCGAGAAAAACAGAGAACGTCTGATGAGAGCAAAGCGAGAACAAGACAGGAGAAAATGTTCCAAGGTTTCGGGTTGATTGCAGGAGAAGCACATAGGAGAAATGTTCTTGTTGATGCGATGGATAGTGGTGTTGAGAAGCAACGTTTTGGTGCGGAGGCGGGATAGTAGAACATTCATTTTACGATTAGGTGTCCAATTGGAATAATTGTGGATGGAAGATAAATAACTAAAATTTTGATAATATTTACAATTTAGCCAGTCTTCCTCTATTTTCTTAAGTGATTCTTTTTTGATGGTTGAAATGATGTCTTCGGTGGAAATATCATAGTGATAAGAATAGTTAAAGGGAAAAAGGGTCCTTTTTTAGCAAGCATGTCAGCTTTTTCATTGATGAGGATGCCTTGGTGTCCTGGGCACCATATTAGCTTTATCGAGCTAGCTTTAGAGAGTGCTTCTATGATTGAATCAAGGATAAGAAAGGTAGCAGAACTGGATTTGACTGTAAAGTGATCGAGGGCTATAAGATTAGATTTGCTGTCCGAGAATATGGTGTAGTTTTTATTTTCAGAGATGTATTCAGAAATTGCAAATGCGATGGCTATAGCTTCGGCGGTGAAAACGGAGGTGTTTTTGTTGATGATAGCGGCTTTCCCTTCTTGTGAGCTGTGGTTGAAGGCTGATATGCTAGTAATGGTTTTGCTTTTCGATGCATCTGTGCTGATGAGGATATTATTTTCCAGGTGTAGATTAACATATTCATTAAACAGGAAGTTAGCAGTGGTTGGGTTATTAGCTTTGCTTTGAAAATTATTTTCCATCGGTAATGATATTGACGTTACAGAGGTTGCTTGGGTTTTCTTTTAGTTTTTTGATAATAATTTTGGCAGGTTGGATTTGGTTGGTAAAAAGATAGTTATAAATGATCGGAAAGATATAGTGGTTGTCTCTCTTTTTCCCAGAAGTTTTTTGTCTTTGGTCGGTTTTTGAAGAAAGGGGAGATAGTTTGCCAAGGGCAAGATGGCGTAGTCCAAATTTAAGAACGGAAGAATTACGGCGATCCCAGAGATTGGAGACGCCTGCTTCTCTGAAGAGGAGTGGTATGGGAGTCCAGCGGGGTAGTCCGAGGGCCCATCGAAGAGCACTGTGGTAAACAACATCCAGTTTCTTTAACGCGGAGTGGCTAGCGGAACTAAAAAATTGATCCATATTCAATGATGCTTCTGATTAAAGAATTTGCTATGATTAGAAGATTTTTTGAGTTTGCTCCTCTATTGCAGTTGGCGATAAATTTGAGGAAGTTGATTCGTTTGAAAGCTTTTTTTTTAATGTAGTTTATGTGGTTGTTGAAAAGGAAATTTGAGGTAAAATGAATCCCGAGCCATTTCATTTCCTGTGACCAGGGGATGGCCTGGCCCTGAAGCGTAAGTATTATATCCGGAGTGGTTCTTTTCCTAGAGAGGTTGATAATGGAGCTTTTCTCGGGGGCTATCGACATCTTCCAATGATCACACCATTTTTCTATTAGTTGAAGGGTTCGAGCTAATTTGTTGTGAACTTCTAAAGGATTTTCTCCGGAGGCATAGACAATGATGTCGTCTGCATAGATAATTGTGGTGACTCCAGGTATAGTGGTTTCAAAGAAATCGTACATGTAGACCATAAACAAAAAGGGGGCTAGGACTGAGCCTTGTGCGATCCCGGTCTTGAGGGAGCTGGTGATATAAAAAGCGTTCCTCCATCGTACTTTAATTTTCCTGTCAGAGAAAAGGTTATGAATCCAGTGGGCGACTTTACCGCTTATGCCACAATTGATAAGCTTCAGGGCCAGGCCGTCAATCCAAACTCGATCATATGCAGATTGAAGGTCGAGTTTGACACAAAGGACAAAAAGTTTCTGTTTTCGTAAGGTTTGAATCTCTTCGAAAAAGGACGAGATGGCTGCATTGCAGTCGCGGAAAGGAAAAAAACCGAATTGGTTTTTGTTGAAAATGTCATTCTCAAGAGACCAAGTAATCAAACGAGAGAGAATCATTCTTTCTAATATCTTGGAGATGACTGGAGTAAGGGCAATTGGCCTGTAGGCATGAATGTCGGCTGCTGGTTTGTGAGGTTTCTTGATTGGTATAATAATAGCTGTTTTCCAGGAAGCAGGGATTTCTGTTCTCTCCCAGATAAGATTAAGTTGTTCAAGTAAGGCGTCTCTAAAATTATCGGGAAGGCTTTTGTACATACGAGCAGGGTTACCATCTTCGCCTGGGGAGGTATTTTTGGTGGATTTGACTGCTTTGTTAAATTCGTCTAGAGAAAAAGGACTATCAAGTTTGGAGTTTAAATTAGAATTGAAGTCAATAGGAAGATGATGGGGAGGAATACGGGAACTAAGGTTTAGAGCAAAAGCGTTGGCTTGAGCAGTAGCAGATGTGATGGTGTTTGTGCCTATCCTGAGGAGGAGATTGGTTTTGTCATCCGGGGTATTTTTGGAAATGATGGATTTGATAATTCCAAAGGCGCCCTTACCTGAGCCTAAGTTGTAGCAGATATTGTTCCAATAGTTTTTTTTTTTATTTTTAATTTCTCTATGTAGTTTGGCCGAAAAATATTTATATTTAATCCAATGATCTTTGCTGATGTCTCTCTTTGCTCTCCGGAGATGTTTCCTCTTTTGGCCTAAATAGTAGCTACATTTGCTAGACCACCAGTTTGGGAGGTTTTGAGTATGAAGGTTTTGGATTCTTTTGTTGTGATTGAGGGTGTTTTTTAGAAAAGTTTGGATATTTGCTAAGTTATTGGGGATACTAGTGGTGTTATTTAACTTGAGTTCGATGTTATTCCAGTTGTATCTTATTCTGGAGCTAGGATTATTGAGTTGAGGTAAATTTTTAAAAAAATAGGAGATATCAATGATAATAGGAAAATGGTCCGAGTCAAAGGGATCAGCGTGAATGTTGAAATTTATATGGGGAAACACATCCAGAGAGCAAAGCGAGAGATCTATGAGAGACTGAGAGCCGGAAGGTGCTCTATGAGTGGGTTTATTGTTGTTGAGAATCCCGATGTTTTGATTAAGAATCCAGTCGACAAGGATATCAGAGTTAATGGAATCGAAGGAGCTTCCCCAGTAGCTATGGTGAGTGTTAAAATCACCGAGGATAAGAAAGGAAGAATTTAGTTTTTTTTTTTAAATTTTCAAGCCAAATTTTGTTAAAGTTACCTCTAGGGGAATAAATGTTGATGATATCAATTTTTTTGTTATTAATCCAGACGCTAATGCCGAGAATTTCAGTTTCAGGAGTGCAGAGAAAGTCCAGATTCATATCAGACGACGGGAGAGAGCGGGGGATAATGGTCATAAGACCACCGCCTGCGTTATTAAGACGATCTCTGCGATAAATAATGGAGTTGGGGAAAGAAAAAACATCTCTTTTGAGGAAAGTTTCTTGAAAAACGAAAATTTTGCAATCGTTAAAAGGCGAAAGAGGGAAGAAAAGGCGCTTGTTAAGCAAACTGCGGCAGTTCCATTGGCAAACAAAAAACCCCAGGGCAAGCCCACAAAAAAGACCCAAAAAAGGGGGAGAAAAAGGGAGACAAGAACCAGAACAAAAAAAAAGGAAACACAAGCGCCCGGCGCGAGAAAAAGCGAGCCTACGAAAAACCAGACGGCAGAAAACCCCCAGTGGACGTTAGAGGTGTCCATTTCATTTTCGTGATTAACGTTTTTGACATTCATTTTAGATAATTTTTCCAGGTTTGAGCTCCCAGTAGACGCGATTTTCCTCGCGCGGGTTGGACTGGGTTGCGAGATTTGAGCCATTTTTTCCAAAGTATTGCTTATGCTTTCCACGGTTTGTAGCATTCTCTGTTGAAAAACTTGTATTTGTGTTTCCATTATGCTAATGATTTTTTCTTCGAAATTTTTTAGCGCGGTGTTCAAGAGGTTTTCGATTTGCGTGTTTGGATTATTGGTACTGTTTTCTATTCTCACAATATTTGCATACGAGTTCTTGTTTTCTCTTCGGTATTGACGTCTAGCTTCTGGAAACGATAAGCTGTTATTGCATTTAAATTCAAGGAATTTTACTTCTCTGTATTTTTGGCAATTTCGGTCAGACGCGCTGTGTTCTTCTGTGCACAGGGCACATTTTTTCATTATGTTTTTACAGGTCGAAGTTTCATGTTTCTCAGCGCAGTTTCCGCACGTGGTATCATTTTTGCAGTTTTTGGTAGAGTGGTTATATCTTTGGCAGTTCTTACATGCTCTGGGCCGGTCTATGAATGTCGAGATTTTGTGGTGTGTGTACCATAATTTAACCGACGATGGTAAATTGGTACCATAAATGGTCGTCAGGACCGTTTCTGTTTGCTGTTTTATTCCGTTTTTGGTAACTATAAAGCGTCGCATCTCGCTAACGTACAGTCCTTGGTCATAGAGCTCAGAGGCTACTTCTTCTAATTTGATATCAATCGGTATATTTTTCAACAGAAACCTTGTTGTTATCCTGTCATTGAGGAGGGATGAAGTTATTTTAGTGTTTAGAATCTCTTTTTTGAGCAATAATTCTTTGGCACATGATGGACTATAAGTTTTGATAATTATGAAGTTATTCTTAGTAAAGTTAATTGTGTCAATATCTTTGTGATTAGTTATGGTTTCTTCAATTTCGCTTTTTAGTTTCTTAGGATTATGATTTGGTATTCCGGTTCCATTTTCAGATTTAATCATGATAGAAAAATTTGAGCCGCCGTTGTTCGAAATGGCATCAATGGTGGTAAGAGAATCAGATATGCTAGAGAAGATGTTTGCGTCAGAGACAGCCATATCCCTCCGGAAAAAGTTCCGCCGGACGGCGGAAACACAGGTAATTAGAGATACAAAGTGGCGCTTACCTTGGAACAAAAAGGAAAAACAGAAACGCCAAGACGAAAAGAACCTCGACGTCGGACGACGTGGAGAAACTTCACCTTAATGGCATCTACGGCAAGTAAGAGCTGAAAGATAAAACTTGATACGGGGAAAAATTTTGAGAATGAAAAAAGAAATAAAAACCAGGACAAAAAGTTAAAGGATGGGTCAGAAGCAACTTGCTTCCGCCCGGAACGGCCGACCGCTTGAGTGGCCTAGGAAACACGAAAGAACACACGAGGAGCAGTGACAGTTACAGTCACCGGCAAAAACCTCCTACCATGAGCACGAAATTCGCGTGTTATCCCAAACTATCTTTAATACGGGAACACAACCAAAACGCTACATACACAAAACACAAATCAATGTTGCCATCCGGCAATACTTAATCTTTTGACATAAGATCGATTACATTGATATCGATTATATCACATTGTCTATGCGAAAAACATCGACTTTGCTTCGGCTTTTAGATGTTTTTCAAGACCGATGGGAGGATGTTTTTCTAAAGTTAACATCGGCTGCCGGGGCCTCAGTGGCTGAGCGGTCTAATCGACTGGTTCCGGTGCCTCCCTGCGCGGAGTGAAAGAGGCGTGGGTTCGATTCCCACTTTCCCCTGGGTGTATTTCCTTCTTTTTATATTAAAATCTGTTGCTGTCTTGTTCTATCTGTCATATTAGACGAGAGTTTGAGGCATATTCTTGAGAAAGCAAATAAACTCGAATATTTATGTGACTTGAAATGGTCGTAAACAAACATCGGCTGCCGATGCTGATAGCAACCAAGGAGGCTAGAATAGACGGGAGACGCCGAAAGCCGCGAACGCAATGGCGAGCAGTTGAAGCCATGGGGAGAGGTGGGTGAAGGAAGGAGAAGGGGAAAAGTCTACCCAAGAAGCCAAAGTATTCCAGTGGATGTGAGCGAGAAAATAATTCAGAAACAAAGAAATTACTTCCTTCTCGCGCAGGTTTCGTTTTTAGAGCTAAAATGATGTTTCATTAACTTATAACCATAAGGTATTTAATTTGAATTAATTATTTTTTATTTTATTAAAATTTTTCCCCGTTAGCAAAACCATTTTTTGAATGAAGTATACGTTTTTTTTTTTTTTTTGTTTTTAAATGTACTAATGGGTAAAAATATATCTAAATATATATATATATATATATATAGATGTTGAAAGCAGTTTGGAGCCACCGACTTTTGAAGCCAATTTTAAACGGCTCCAAAAGTCTTTATACGTCTCTTTTAGGTTAAAGTTGTTTAAAGCAGTTTGAAGCCAGTTTTAAATACAAAGACGTATAAAGCAGTTTGAAGCCTATTTGAAAAAACTGTTTAAAGCACTTTGAAGCCACTTTTATATACAAAGACGTATAAAGCACTTTGAAGCCTTTTTGAAAAAACTGTTTAAAGCACTTTGAAACCAGTTTTATATACGAAGACGTATAAAGCATTTCAGAGCCTTTTTTAAACAATTGAGGTGTATAAAGCATTTTGGAACCAAGTACATAAAATGAATATCTAAGTTACTATTTTGGATCATCGTGCAAGAAATTTTCTAAGATCAAATTTCGGCGTTTCAATTGTTTCCTTTTTAAAAAGTTGCTGTTTTTTTCCCCTCATCGAGCAATACGCCAGCGTTCCCCAACTGGTGGTTCGCGAACCCCTAGGGGTTCGCGCGGTGTAGAAAAGGTGTTCGCGGAAATAATATCATAATGGCGGAGTTTTTCATTGTAAAAGTAAAAACAAAATAATAAATTTACATACTAATTAGGAAAGAGTACAAAAATGATTTTGAAAAAAAAAAAGAATTTTTTCAGATAATACAGAAAAGTAATGATCTGGCATAGAAAGCATACATACAAAATTTGAAACGCACTTATTTCTACCTTTATCGAAAGATATTTATTGACTTATTTTTAAGTTTAGAACGCACTTTTCTCCAACCATTTTCCACTTTTTCTTTGCAAGGGCAAAGAACGAGTCGGAAATATGAAAATTTACTGCATAAAATGTAAAAATTTGCATTATTTTAGGCTTATTTTTCATAATACAGATCCTAAACTGGAACTAGAAGAAATTGACTCTTTAATTTAAAATATGGACTCGCATTTATAGCACTTTATTCCAACTTTCCTGCATTATCACAAAATAGCAATTGAAATTACGCAATTTTAGTTTTCCTTTAAATTGCCAACTTTTCCAAAATTTTGTATAATTCAACCGCAAACTGTCGGAAACTAATTTAATTTTTTTTAATTAATACATATGTCTACTTCCCTAATAATAATTCAAAAAGAACAAATAATAAAAATGTAATAATAAAAAATATTTGTAGATGCATTTTAATTTTTATTTAAGCTTAGATGTTTTGCAATAATTATGTTTTCATTTCTTGTTATGAAGTATTGTACAATACGGCAAATAAACGTGCTAGTAAATTTTAGTTTTGTCACCGTTACTAACGTCTACAGAAGGGGGTTCGGCATCGTTTGGAACTTAGAAGGGGGTTCGCAAAGGAGAAAAGGTTGGGAAACATTGCAATACGCCATTAGCCGTCACAGACCGGATTGATAACACAGGAGTTCCAAATTTGGCCCGTGGAACGTAGTTTGGAGACTGGTAACCAGGCCCGGACTGGCCAGGTCGGCTGGTCGGGGATCGCCGAGGGCCCCCGTACTTGTGGGCGTCCAAACGGGAAGGGAAAAAAATATTTTTGTATCCGAACTTTTGTTACAGTTCTTTAATTTCTTCATAACTATTTGCATCTGCTTCATTACATTTTTTCCCAGAATGCTGCATCTTACAAAAGTTTTAAGACTTTTAGACATAATAGTGGTTGATGGCGCAATTGGACTTGATTTGTATGAGCTTGTAAAATCAAAACTAGCTAGATAGGGCACTTCAACACGAAATATTATTGTTTGCTCAATTCTTGGAGCTGCTAACGTGAACGGATTTCAAAACGGCCTAGAAGCCAATTTCAAGAAGAGAAACAAAGATCAGTGGGCGGACCCAGCGGCCTGGCGGCCGTTAGGTCCGCCAAGGGGGCCCCGAATTAAAAAGTGGCCCCTTCATTATTTCAAGTTTCCTTCCCTAAAAAAAAAAAAAAAAAAAAAAAAAAAAAAAAAAAAAAAAAAAAAAAAAAAAAAAAAAAAAAAAAAAAAAAAAAAAAAAAAAAAAAAAAAAAAAAAAAAAAAAAAAAAAAAAAAAAAAAAAAAAAAAAAAAAAAAAAAAAAAAAAAAAAAAAAAAAAAAAAAAAAAAAAAAAAAAAAAAAAAAAAAAAAAAAAAAAAAAAAAAAAAAAAAAAAAAAAAAAAAAAAAAAAAAAAAAAAAAAAAAAAAAAAAAAAAAAAAAAAAAAAAAAAAAAAAAAAAAAAAAAAAAAAAAAAAAAAAAAAAAAAAAAAAAAAAAAAAAAAAAAAAAAAAAAAAAAAAAAAAAAAAAAAAAAAAAAAAAAAAAAAAAAAAAAAAAAAAAAAAAAAAAAAAAAAAAAAAAAAAAAAAAAAAAAAAAAAAAAAAAAAAAAAAAAAAAAAAAAAAAAAAAAAAGTTCTTTGAAGATGAGCCAAAATTGAGGCGTGAAATTTTTAACTGAATTTTGAACCAGCATAACTCGGCAGTAAATTGAGCAATGAAGGTGCCACTTGCACACCTTTATGACATGCCAACAGCGTGCAAATGATAAAAGAATCCAGTTCAGAAAATATTTCTATCAACAGATACAAGCTGGCAAAGTGTGATCAAAATCCGCCACATTGGCACAAATGAGCTACTTTGGCAGCAAAATGTGAAAAATTTAAAATACATTCACTTTTCGTTGTACTAGTAGGCTGCTATATCCCAAATGTTTAGTAGTATCACCAAGTTTCAGCCCAATAGTCCTCTTAGGTCATGAACAAAAAGAACACAAAGTTGACACTTTAGTCATTTCAGTTGCGACATGAAAGAAGGTGCCTTTACAAAACCATGGCTAGTGGTCTAACTAAATACAACTTATGGAGCTGTAATTTGGCATGGATCCATGTAAGACTTATATCTACCACCTATAAAAATTTTATCAAAATCGGAGAGGGTCGAGCGGGGACCCCTGTTACACTTGACGTGGAATGACCCAAATTTAATTTTAAAAGATCAAAGAGGGACTTGGTTCTTTTTTGCATTGAAATTTTACATAATTGGTGCCTGTTATTGCGCCGCTAACTCGAAAATGACAAAAAGTGGACTTAGTTCACTTGTATTCTGAACCCTCATATACCAGTAGGGGCTCTATCGGTTAAATATCTTACTTCTTCACTAAATACTAACTTACATTTTTTAAAATAAAAAGGTTTGTAAGACAAATTCATTTCCTACATCTTATTTTAAGACATCACAAAAATTGAGTAAACATTAGTTTTTTTTTTAATGCCAGAACGTAGTAGAAACGAAATGTTGCTCCATTATTCAATGCTTCATTCCCCAATAACACTATTTCTAAAAATAACTAAGTCATTTTCAGAGGGTAAATAAAATGTAATACATAATATTCATGTACTATTCAGTAATTTTTTTTTTTTAATTTATGTTAAGTCTGAGAGGGGAAACACAGGCATATATTATTAGAGAAAAACCTGCATATATTCGGTAGGATATCTCTTAATTTAAAAAAATAACCAGAAGTAAACTCTTTTCCTGTGAATAGCTGACACATCAGTAGCTTATTTTTTAAAAATTTAATTTTTTCTAGTGCTTGCCCTTTGTGAGAAAAATTTGTGACAGGTTGGCCGAAATTGCATAATTTTGCATTGTGGTTTGTCTTTAAGTTGAAATATTTCTAAGCAGGAGTGAGAAACCCAAGTAATTTATTGTATAGCACAGAGCATATTATAAGGAGTTTTAACTGGGCGACATTAACGTCTGCTTCCCCTAATGACCATTCCCCCCAGCAAAAAATCATCCGTTGAGGTCGTTTGAATTAAATTGCATACATATATTTTGACAATGTTAAACAGTTATTGCGACTTTCTTTTACTAATTATATTCGGTTTGTAGAAAAAAAATCTTTAAAGCCCTGCCCACCTGGCTTTTTAATGAAAATTCCTGGTTTTTCAGGAGACCTTTAAATTATGATTTCTATTGAAGCAATGTACTAAGCCATTGTTTGGCTATTTTTTCATCTCATAGCGCTGTATAAGATTACCATTTTTAAATCATGCAGTTACGTCTAAATGAAATATTATGTTTTAAAAAAATCTTGAAATCAAAGAAAAAATCAAAACTAACCCCTCCCCCCCCCCTCCATCCAATTATTGTTCATATTTCATAAACTTTTATGTACTGGGCATTTTTTTGAGGACTTTTCGTTTATGGGCCACTCATAAATCCATAAAAAAGGTATCCAACCTCATTACCGTTTCAACTCAACATTAGAAGGTATAATTATATACCCGTCCTTAAGGGAAACCAACACCCAAAAATGTCGAAAAACACCAAAATATTTTTTATTGGTTTAAGTTGTAAAATGAATCTTTAAAAATGTTCCCTGAAGTTTTAGAAAAATTGAAGCAATGTTTATTGTTGTATCATTGATTTTATTGTGCTGTGATGTGCCACCTTTTCAGTTCGAAACCGTAACTGTGCTGAAACGAAGCCACATATTTATTTTTTAAAACAAAATGAGCGAGAAGAAGCAATTTTCGTGACTGTAACTGAAAAAGAAAGTTACTTACTTAAAATTTTGATAAAGAAATTATTTAAGTTTTTTCAAGCCGAAAACTTAAAATGCTGTTTCTCTTACTTTGTTTTTTGTGCATTCCATCTGAATCAAAATGCAACGGAGTTTTTAAATTTCTAATTATAATGTTGATTTTTTTCCCACATGATCCTGAACCGATATATAACAAATTTATGCTCTACTTTTATGATAACTTAAGTACTTTTTTTTTAAAATTCCTTTTGAAGATTTTTTTGAATTTTTCGTTGTTTTTTTTTTTTTTTTTGCTTTACTTCAGTTTTTATTTGTCTTCTCAAAAAGTACGCATTAATATAAAAAAATCAATGCATAACAGTTTTGCTTTTTGAGTAATGAATCCACAAAAAAAAAAAATGAGACTTTGTTCAAGTGATGTAACATGACATGAAGTGATGTAACATGACATGAGACAAAAATTGTGAATTCAAACACCATAGAGAAAAAATTGGTCTCATGGTTCCCGCTCCCCTTAACTGGAGGTATGGAATTCTAACAATTAAGGGGGTTCCGGGGATTCTTCCCCGGTAAAATTTTGAAGACTATATGCAAACTGGTGCATTTTGAGGCTTTAGGAGATGCATTTGGGAGTGTAAAAATTTTAGGAAAAAAAAAACAAACCAAAACTTTTTCAAGTTTAAACGCTTTTACTCATAAAAATGCAGAACAAATTCGCATTTTGTTTTAAATACAGGGGGGCAGGACCCCTTTCCCCTTCTTACTTACGTCCATATCGAGCAGCCCCATGTCTGCCTTCGCAAACGACTCCCCCCCCCCCCCCGCACCATCCACCCACCCCGCCTCTTCACAAAAGGATGCTTTCAAAATATGTAAAAGAGAAACTATTGTATTGTTTGAGCATATCATGATTTCTTTCACTATAGCAAGGGGACGTTAAACAAACTGGACGTTTCTCACTTTAAATTTTGGCATTGCAAAATTTGCCGCCCCTAAAGCTGCCTTCTTACAAGCACTTGCCTGCCACAGGAGCCGGCCAACTGATCGACGACGCAACATGTTCATTGTTCAGTATACCTCAATTTTCGAGTTTTCAACATTTTATACAAATAAATAATTCTATTAATTGGTTTTAATCGTTAGCAAAATAGCAGATTAATGATTAAATCGGAGCGCCGAACTAGGATTTTCTCTCTTTCCAAAACTTAAGTTTTGTAAATAAAATATATTTTAGTTTTTTTTAATTATTATTTTACTTTCTTTCTTCTACTTCTTCCATTTTTTTTTCTTGTGTGTATCGCAGTTGAATTTGCTACCCCAGAAGTGCCGCATGGGGCATGGGCCCCGTCCTGTAACCCACTAGATCCAAAACTGCAGCTCTCTCTCAGAAATTTTTATGGAATTGAAGCACTAAAAACGTAATTTTAGTCTTCTTTGATAACGTAAGAAGAAATAGAAAGTACGGATTTACTCCCGAAATTTTTGTTAAACTGAAGTATATTGTAATCTATCTTTGGGACAGTTAATGAAATGAAAAGTATGGCTTTCCTTTGAAAGTTTTAAAAACGGTAATTTATTGGTAAGGAGAGCAGTTTTCAGGGTCCTCAAAATTTCAAAACTGAAGTATTAAAAACCCAATCTTTAGCTCTCTTTCGTGATGTTAGGGATGGAATGTGGCCTCTCCCCCAGAAATGTTTCATAACTGACAGCCTAAAAATGAAATTTTAGGCTATGTAAAAGTTAGGGGAAAGAAAAGGTTGAGGTCCCAATGCGAGGAGCAGTTTTCTCCTAATTTTTTTTAAAAATAGAAGTTAATTTTAGCCTGATTTAGGTGACTCTAGGGTAAGAAAGAATTAGGGGGAGTTACTCCCGGGAATCTCTAAAAGCAAATTTAGGATATCTTTGATAGCGTTAGGGAAGACGTGGAGAGGGGTACTGAAGGCTCTCCCCAAGGAAAATTTTCAAAGCTGAAATACTAACAAGAAGTTCCGCCTAGAACTATATGATCCTACTTTTCCTTATACGCCAACTTCAAATTTACAATCTCATCAATATTTCACAACGAAAGCTTCTTCAGATAAAGCTTGCTCATAGGAACTTGGATCTTGTGCGCAGAATTTGCATAATATGCTTCATTTTTGTCCATAGGTGCTAAATTAAGATTTTTTTGAACTGTTTAAAACGGAACGAAAAATTGTTTGAATTAAAAAGTAAAATATGAGAATGAGATGTCCTCGCAGAGATCTTTCGAATACAAAAAAAAATCTTTCGAATGGGACAATTCCCTTAAAAGTTACTGGGGAGGGGGGGGGGGGAGCAGACAGACCAACAGACACACATTTTCCATATCTCAAAACCCTACTTTCAATTTTTTAAATTTTTCAATCTTTATTTAATTACTTCACTTATTTTTGCCATTTTTAAAATTTATTTTTACGATACATTAGCCTGCTTCCATGCTTTATTGTTATTTTTTTTACTTTTACGGGAAAGGGATAACTCATAAATGATGTTACTCTTCGAGGAGGGAAGGAGAGGCTCATGAAATTGTGCCATATTGCGACAGGGGGAGGGGGTAACAAGAAGTGTGACATCATGCTCATGCCACATAAAGTGTTTTTCTTATCAGTGTCTATTACAACTTATCCTTTCCCTGCTGGGCATAAAATAAGATAGAAAGTGGGCGACAGTAATGTCGTCCAGTGCCGAGAAGTTGTCTCTCAGGAACTACAGATGATGCCGGCAAAAAAAAGGGGGGGGGGGGACATTTCGTTTATTCCTTAACAAAAACTATTTTTTCATTTTCCTTGCAATCCGGCGTATATTCATGAATTTTTCTGAGGTTTCCACTTTCTCTGGATATTAATGCAAAGAAGTTTTATGAATGCAGAAGTTGCGTTTTCAAAAATTCCTTACGGAGAGCGTAGGGTACCTAAAGTTATCAAACATTGCCAAAATTGACTTTTTAGGACGCTAATTTCAAAAAATTTCCGCGGGAAAGCAACGGACGCACCAGCCCTTCTCCGAAACAAAGAGAGCCTAAAATTTTGTTTTTAGAAATGTTTAAAAAAAAGCCGCCCCATCCCCTGACATCACCAAATATAATCTAAAATATCGTTTTTGGAACTTCAAATTTAAAAAATTTCCCTGTGTGGCGGCCTGACTAATTGTATTTTTAGAACTTCAAAGTCGAAAAGTACCATACAAAATTTCCCAACCTACTTTTCCATAACTTCACCACAGATTATCTAAAAATCCGTTTTAAGATTTCAATTTTGACAATTTTCCGGGGGAGAGCCTTCAGTTCCCCTCTCTCCGGTTTTTCCTAACGCCATCAAAAATATGCAAAATTTGGGTTTAGAGATCCCCCGAGAGTAAGCCCCCGAATTCTGTCTTCCCTAGAGTCACCTAAGAAAGACAATCTAAAATTTACTTCAATTAAAAAAAAAAAAATCGGGAGAAAATACCGACCACCAACCTTTTCTCTACCTAATTTTATCATAGCTCAAAATTTCATTTTTAGGCAGTCAATTACGAAAAAATTCTTGGCCTTCCTCTAACATCACCAGAGATAGCTAAAGATTGGATTTTTAATACTTCAGTTACAGGATTTTTGCGGAGGAGAGCCCTCAAAACTCCTCCCTACCGACAAATTACCATTTTCTAAAATTTTCAAGTGATCAGCTGCAATCTGCATTTTATTAACTCTCCAAATATAGATTACGATTTACTTCAGTTTAAAAAAAAATTTCGGGTGGGAATCCCTATCGTACCTTTCTTAAGTTATCAAACAAAGCTTAAAAGTATCTTTTTAGGGCCATCAATTCCATAAAATTTCTGGGAAAGAGCTGATGGCTTGTCTCTTCCTCCTCCAACGTCATCATAGCTCAAGATTACATATTCAAATCTTTACATCGCCTCAGAAAAATCAACTGTTTTGTGCAGAAAAGTTTGGGATTTCAAATTGTACAAAAATTGAAACTGCAGGAATTTTTTCGTCTATTATTAGCGAATGTCATTAATAAAAATTAAAAGAAAAAGTGAATTTTTAATTTAAAAAACATCGCTTCGAGCCGCACATTAACGATCTCCGAAATTTTTTATTTCTAATGAGGCTGCGTACGGTCACTAACTTTTGCAGACCTAGGGCATCCCCCGGTAATCGGCATACATTTTTTCAAGTAGCACCACTGTCGGTGGATGCCATTGCCACTGAGAACTTTGACGCCCAGTTTCCCGTAGATGGCCACACCTGAGCTCTCATTTGATGCAGATTGCACTAGGAATTTAATTTAGCCGAGATTATTCTAGCCGAACTAATTTTGTGCTAAACTCCATGATTGCAGAATATATGCTATAGGTTCGTCTTCGATTGCAAATGAACACCCAACGGACACTGTTTTTTATATCAGTAAAAGTAGAAAAGTTAAGAAGGAACAGGGTTCCCCTAAGTGGGCCCAGCCGAAGAAACTCACCCAGGTGTTTTCGGGCGAGTCCACTTTAAAAGATCCACGGTCACAGTAAAGTGAATTTTTTCTAAATTTACTGCATACTGAAAAAGTTTACTTCAGAAGCAAAATTAATGTTATAATATTTATCATTAACAAGACCTGAAATTTCCATTTTTTTTTTTTTTTTTTTTTGTACTATTTTTGCTGCTTTATATAGGTATTTCTAAAAATATCTGGAGATAGACATTCAATATTCTTGAACCTCTTTTAAAGTTTCATTTACTTATTTTCATTCTTTTATTTAATTTTATATGTATGCATGATAAAAACTAAAATTTAACAAATTTAATTATTAAATTTTTGAAAAATGTTTTGATGATCAAAATAAATGAATTATTTCAGCTGAAAATGCTTTTTTCCCTCCCATTGTTGTGAAAAAGTATTTGACAAATTGTAACATCTCTTTTTTTAATAGCAGCTTGGTACAGGATTATTAAATAAAAAGATTGGTTTTCAAAAACTACTTAAACTCAACTAAGATAGCCGAAGTTTGATAACTGCAAACCATTCTCGAATATTTGCATCCATGTGAATTTCTATATACAAGGTTTATTACATGACTTAGTAACTAATACTAGTTTAATAATTTTCTAATTTTTATTGCCTGACTTTTCTACTCAATAAATTTTATTTTAGTCAGAGAACAAAATTGTGAAGCAAATTGCCAAAAATATATTGCATGTATGTGTTTCAGATTTACATCGAATACCTCTTTCAATCCAAAAATGTATTTTTCAAACAATTTGTTTCTGCACAGAAGAAAATGTTCACTTATTAAGTAGTCATATTCAGTGTTTCTTTCAGGCATCTCTCCGGGGAGGGGACTGCCTCCTCGGAGCAAGTCAACTGCCCCCGCGGAGATAAAAATACCGATCGATCACAATTTTTTTTAAAAAGGAAATAAAAGAGAGATTACGCTTTTAACTTCAGTTTAAGAAATACTTTTGGGGAAAAGACATTGAAAACTTTCACTAGTGTTACCAAAAGGAAACTAAGAGATAAGACTTTATTTTGAATAAATTTGCTGGGGGAGAGTCCCCAAACTCCTTTTTACGTCCTTTAACATCACCAAAGAATCTCGAAATTTCTTTATTAGGAAGATTTCAAGATGTTTAATTTAGAAAACCCTCGAACCCCTGCCTCCAATAACGTTGACTAAGATAGCCCCCCCCCCCCCCGCCCCCACACTGCAGAGGTGGCCTAAATACCATTGTTGTAATTTACAAAACTGTAAACTGTAGAAGCCACAAAAACCCACTCCCCTAACTTCACCAAACAGTTTAAAATTGCATCTACTGTATATAGTAACTAGAATCTATTATACATATAAAAAATCATATTATCATCATTTCTAATCATATAATATAAAAAAAAGGATGTGATTTTGAAGCATAAACACCCCCTCCCAATTCTTAACATGCCGAATCAAAAGGTCTGAAAGAAACACTACTCATATTACTTTTAGAGAAGGAATTTGGATAATATTTCATATAAACATTGAATTCTTTCGAAGATTAATTTAATTTTTTAGTTTCAAGCTTTTGTTACATACAATTTGATTATGACATAGATGCATGATTTAAAAATAACATCTGAAATGAAAAAATAGCCGAACAACGACTTAGTACATCGCTTAAATAGAAATCGATATTTGAAGGTTTCCTGAAAAGGCCCGGAATTTTCATCAAAAACACAGGCAGACAGGGCTTTTTCAAAAAAAAAAAAGAGAATAATCAGTAAAAAAAAAAATCACAATAACATTGAAAAATTGTCAAAATATATGTATACAGTTCAATTTAAACAACCTCAATGAATATTGATTTTTTTTCTGGAGGGGGGGGGGGCATGGACATTAGATTAAGTAGACCTCGATGTCCTTAAAATATGCTCTGTTTCCCTGTACATGAAAATATAGTTTTGTTCATTTATTTTACTTCGCACTTGAAAATTAGATTTACATTCAGTTGATCGGAGAATACCTATTTAGAATTAACTATTACCTTAGTTTGTTCCCAAAGAAAAATAAAGTACATATTCATATACATGCACCTATTTTTTTCAACAAAAAAAAACTTTTTTTCAAATGTATAACTGAATAATTTTAGTGAAATCTAAAAAAATTTACAAAAGAAAAATAATTAATATGGTGATACAAATCTTGTAAAACTACAATCGTTACATTTTAAATAAAAAAAGAATTGTAATAAAAAGAAGAGGTTTCGTACAAGTGTGCTTTTTAAAATTGTTTTAATCATTAACTTCCAGTTTAATGAAAAATTTATTTATTTCATTTATTTTTCTTCATAATTCTATTTAAAAACATTTTTCCCCTTCGATCTACAGCTCTGGTTTACTCCCATTATGAAAATATTATGATAAAATACATTGATAGCCCGAAAATCTCATATGACCAATCTTATTGTACCATACGTACACGATGGTACAAAAAAATCGGAAATTATTCAGAAATGGTTCTCTTTATAAGTCATTTTCAGACCCAGCCTCGGCGTAGGATGAAAAAAAGGCATCAAAATTCTGGCCTCAAAAGTCTGCGAACTTCACATACTGGCTTCAAAAGTCACTAGTGCAGTTTGAAGCCACTGGCCTCAAAATGCTGCGAACTTCTCTTGGGCTTCAAAGTGCGGTGAACTTCTTTAAAAAAGCTACATTTTGAAGCCACTTCCGTGAAGCCAAAAATGGCTCTGAACTGCTGCGAGTGGTTAGAAGTTGGCTTCAAACTGCTTTCAACACATTTGTATATATATATATATATATATATATATTAAGTCTTAAAATTTAGAAGGAAGAAAACTTTTACATTTCGTTTTTAGAGCTTAAATGATGTTTCATTAACTTAAAAGGGTATTTATTTTAATTTAATGCTTTCTCATTTTATTAAAATTTTTCAAAGTTAGCGAAAACATTTTTTGAATGTAGAATATGTTTTTTTTTTAATGTGTTAATGGGTAAAAATATAATATATATATATATATATATATATATATATGTGTGTATTAAACCTTAAAATTTAAAGTTAGAAAACAATTGAAATGAAATGCACAAAGAATAGAAAATATCTTTATTATGCACATTTTTACATATACAGAATATTTTTTTTTAAAGAAAACATTTATCAAATATGTTTTTGGAAGCAGAACAAATTAGAAAATCAGTTACTCATGATTATTTAAATAACACTAATATTTTGTGAAAGAAATGAATAAATATATTTTGTTTTTCAGTAGGTTGAAAAAAAAAGTTTCTATGCAAAAGCTTTCCTCTTTTTTATTTACTTCTAATAGTATTAAAATGAAATAAAATTATGAAACTTTCAAATTAAAGATATATGATAACTTCTAGTTAAATACAAAAATTTGGGTTGAATCAATGTATCAAAATTGTGGATTGGTAGTTTCAGAATACAATTAAATGCAACTGAAAAATTATACATATGTATATGAACCAGTTCTAAAGAGCCCTATAAGCATAGCAGCAGCAAATATTGTAGAATCAATGTATCAAATGGTATTTAAAAAATAGTTTTAGCAACTTCTGAAATGTAATTATAGGAGCAATAATTTCAAAACACTATGAGCTATAATAAACTATAATAATAATAATTAATGAATGAAATAAAATATTGGAAGTGAAATTATGAACAAGAATAAATCAGGAAATATGTTTGTTTTTTTAAATATAAAAGAATTTAAATATCCCTGCAGGTACTGAATTGTATGTACAAATGCACCATTACTGTTGAGAATTTTAAGCTTAACAGCCGAAAATATTGCAAAATCATATATCAAACTTGTGGAATGGAAATTTAAAAACATTTTTGGCAAATTCTGTAATTTAATTATAGGAGCAATATTAATTGAAAACACTAACAGCAATAATAATGTCAATTAATACATAAAATTAAATCTTGGAAATATAAAATTATGAGCAAAAGAATAAATTAGCATAAATGTGTATATATATATATATATATATATATATATATATATATATATAAATGAGTTATTCTGGAAGGTACTGAAAATTGCACATGTATAGTGCTATAACCATAACAGCAAATCACTGACGAAGGCTGCCAGTTTTCCCTTCTGCAAGCCGTAACCCACTCTTAAATTTACCTTCTTGGGAAATCTGAAAAAATTTCATTATATAGTAATAATAATATTTATAACAAAAAATAACCACTGACACATTTAGTTTAATGATTAATCTGTATTATGAAATACTTATTAAGCATTTTGGAGTAACTCATTCACATTTCAAATGTGTAATGCTATGTTGTTATTGTAATTAGGTTTGTGAGAATATTCTCCAAGAGATTATTACCGAGATTTCAATATCTCTAAATACAAGTAATAATTACTAAAGCATTTTTCGTCACCAAAATATAAGAGAGAGAGATACTACAATGGGTCTCCTTTTCGCAAAGCCTTTTTTAAAAGGTTCATTCATCAGTTTTTCTTAAATATTTTTCAATTACAAGAGAAAATGTTAAGGAAAAATTGATAAATATTCATTACTATTTACTGCACTTAAGTTGAACTATGCATTTATTTTACACTTGGAGATTTCTTAACCTTTATTACACTCATGAATGGAAAACTTAATTAGAACATACACCTCTGTGTTGATAAAAAAGTTTAAATTTCCCATGCCAGAAAAAGTTAATCAAGACACTACGTATTTGTACCTGCTGGATATAGAGCAGAGGGAATAGGAGCTATTGCCCCCCCCCCCCCATTAAAATATCATTATATAATATATTATTGATGAACTAAAACTTCCCAATTTTAATTTTTTGGACAACATTTTCAGTAAAATATGGCGAAGAAATTGCTGTTATCAGCAAAATTCTACCTCCTCATCTATTAATAAGGTACTGTAATATTTTCAAAACAGTCCAGATCTAAAGCTCGAATCTAAAACGTTGCAAAGATCGAAAAAATAACAATGATAATTAAAAGCAACAATGTGGTAATTAACTTCCATCACATCTTGTTATATAACATTAAAACACATCTATAAAGGAATGGAACTAGATAACCACTAAGAAGCTATTTTAAACCTATTTGTTTGTAATGAAATGAATCAAAGTTTAAAAAGTAATAAAACAAAAACTGAAAACTTACCAATGAAAGACAGTCCCGAAATCTCCTTTCCAGGTCTGTTAGTGCATCCATAAGCAGAACAAGCAGGCATATTATTTCATTAACTGAAAAAACTATACCACTTCACATAGCGAACGGAGTAAACGCTTCATAAAACCCCAATGTTTTGGGTAGAGTTTTCACCCGCCAGTTAAATTTTCGGTTACGGTTTTGGCTTCAGGATTCCCCTGGAAGAGCTTCTCCCTTCCTATTCTATCCTCCTTGATAGCAACTTAGTTGAACAATCGGCGCCGATGCATCGGTCGAACCTTAATGAAGAACAATGCCACTGCAACAAAGATATCGTTACTAAAAAGGCCCATTAGCTCAGTTGGTTACAGCGTCGTGCTAATATCGTTACTCAGTTCCAATTTCAAATTCACAAAATGAAACGATTCGATCTGAAATGAATGAGTTACCAAAAATAAAAGTGTATGTAAAAGTCCCTTTGCATCAAAATCAACAAAACCAAGGAAACCATTATTCACACGACATCAGCAATAGAAACAGTCCGAGATTTAGGAGGCGGAATCAAATGAACGAATGTTTTTTTTTCTTTTCTACACGTTTCTTACGAAATATATTTAACTGCAAAGAATTTGTTTCCTGCGATAATTTTTTTTTTAATGATTTGTTAATTTTAAAGAGAATATTGCGTAATGAATGGGAGAATCTGAGTTGTGTATTCAGTGCATTAAAAAAAAATTTTTTTTTAAGAGAAGGGAAATTAAGTACTATCCGAAGAGCTTCCCGTTACATGAATGAAATTTAGATGAGTTTTTACTCTGTTAAAGCCTTCTACTTGTCAAGAAGATCACAGAAACTGGAAGAATTATGTAACATCTTCCAGCGCTCCTAATGTGTTTTCAAATTCCATAAATTTAATATTTCAAGAAAACTAATATTTTTTGGTATTTTTTCAGCTGCCCTTTTTTTTTGTGTGTGTGTATTCATTAACTTTTTTTTGTATTCTGTAAAAAAATCTGGGAAGTATATTTGTCGGTGTTTTCTTCTGTATTTTGAATTCCTACTTTTATAAAGAAAAATTCCTACTTTATTTCCGTTCTCTTTTCTTAAATCTTAGTATGAACCCTATATCTGCAAATGGAAAATCCTATCATTAGTAATTCCTCATTTCAGGCTTTTACTGGAAGGCGTCGGTAACTCGTAGCTTTTACTGCAAAGGCTTGGTAAAAGCTCAAAGTGGAATCAAATTAAAGCATACTTCAGACTTTTACCAAGCCACTTTGGTAAAAGCTAGGTTTTACCTGTACAACCTAGGATTTAACAGACTTCTGACTTTTACAGTAACATACTCACCAATGATAATTATCATTAATATTTCTGCATTTTCTTTGCTTTCAAATTTTAAAACCATTTTCTTTAGTTTTTAGTATTTTCAATTATTAATTGTTTCCCTTGGATTTCTAGCTATGAAAGCATGAAAAAATTATGTGATAAGTACAATAGAGCTATTGATAGTATTTTGCAACTGGTAAGTTCCCACTTTTTCTTTATCCTTTTTAAGTATTTGATTTTACATATCCTATTTGCAGCGGTAACTCCACTTTGATTTCTTCTTTTGATTGTATTTAAAAATTTGCTTGTAAATTAAAGCATCAATAGTGTTTCCATTTTTAAAAGTAAGTAATTTGACTTTCATTAAAGTAACAATATGGTACGTGATCATTTTATTCTTATTCAGTATAAAAAAAAAACTTGCGCTGGCATAGTTATAATTTTTTTCTGCAGAGAAGGGGGGGATTATATTCCAATACCTACCAATCTGAATTTGGTTACCAGAAACACTGAAATAAATTACAAGCATTTGATTTCACGTAAAAGTGAAATTCCGACTATGTAAAATAAATAACCCTATAGGCAGAGTAGGAGAATCCCCCTTTTATACCTTGTTGAAAATTTTAAAAATTTCTTCTCCATTTCAAACTGATTTCAACCCGGGTCAGTCTTTTTTGGTGAAGCCAGCTTAAATCCTGCTGCATAAACAGGGCTACAGTGAAACCTCACAAACAGAGTACCTTTTTAATGTTACTCTGGATTAATTTTACAGAAAGACATTTTCAACGTAGAAATTTCACTGTGGAAGTTCACCTCATTCTCAAGAATTCCAAAAAATAATTTTTTATAATGCAAATAGTTAGTCATGTACACTAATACTCTATAAAATAAATATTTTAAGTTCTTCAAAGAATAAGTTCACTTTTTGTTTTTTTCAAAGAAAATAATGTACTTTTTATACTTTGATTCTGGATTTCAAATCAGGTAGTTGATTTATGTAGTTTCTGTGTTTAGTGTTTTCTTAAAACATAAATATAAAATCAAAAGATACGTATATTTTCATTTGCTGTACTTAAACTTATTAACCAAAAGGTCGGGAAAATTTATTCTTCAAAATATGTAGAAACTCTGTAAAAGGGTAATATAAAAGGTTGAAATGTGTACAAACAGAGGAGAGGCTCTACAACTGTAAGGGCGTTTAGACTGACCAAGAATGAAAAGCAATCTCTTTCCAATCAAATTCCAACATTTCCAAGTAATTTTCCCAGAGAATATCCAAATAAACAAAGGGAAAAGGCGGGCAGGAATCATCTTAACAAATATTTTGCATATGTCTTGAAAGATTGTTTTGCTTGATTTTTTTAAAATTTGTTTTTCTTTTTTCTTTGCAGATAAATATGAGAAGCAGGACAGCATATAGGAAAGGGGGGAACGCTCAGGGGGCTTAAGCCCCCCAATTAAAAATTGGGAAATTTTCATTTTAATGCCAAATGAGATAAAACTGCTCTTAAGGCAATTTTTTTTAATTATCTATAAAAATATTCATTTATTAGTGATTTTTTGCAATTAATATTAGGCATAATCCGTGTCGATTCAGGCAGGGGGGTACCTTCATAGTCTCAGAAGTTTTTGAATTTCACATATGTTAAAATTTAGAACTTCGTGAGTTATAGGTATATTTTTGTTTTGCTCAAAAAAAAAATTCCTGGCCAGAGATACAGGCCGCCAAAGATGGCGCCTTAGGCGCAATTTCTCACTTGCGATTTTCGACAAAAACTTTCAAGTGCTCTATTTCCTGAACGGTGCAAGATATTTTGATGCGTTTTTTTTAATTTGAAAGATAACTATGTTCTGTTTATAATAAAAGGGGACACTAAAAAATATATGTTTAACTTTATTCGCTGCAGCCTTCTGAATTTTTTTTTAAAAAAACCTTTTTTATTTTTTTTATCAAAAAAGCCAATCTCAAAAATTTTTATTTTTTTACTGTTGGTTAACACCATTAAATACTACATTTCCTGAAAAGGAGAGCTTCCACTTTTGCGTTTAACGGTTTTTACAAACGATTTAAGATTTTGCCATATATTTCCTCAGTTTTGTTAACAACATAGTCATATATTAGTCTCATTAAGTCAAAATTATATTAGTTTAATTTTCTTTGACATGGCAATTAATTCTTAATAAATAATATTAGCGTGAAAAAATCATGACTTTTTTTAAATTAAAAATTATTTTTTTTTAAATTTAAAACCAGATTGCTTATCATAACCATAAACATAACTTAAAATTGACTTACTGAGTAAAATGCAATGAATATAATATTTATTTAAGTGAAAATAAGAATTTACATTGAAAAGTGTATATTTATGCTAAAAATTTAGAAAAATAAATGCAATAAATACACTGTACTTTCAACCCAATACGCATGTGTAAGAAAAATTAATTACTGCACATTCGCCAAGTTGTTAGCAAGTAATGTAAATATATGTATAACAACCATTAAAATTATTTATATATATCATTTATTCATAATCACAAATTGATTAATAATTAAATTTATTTTTATATAACACATACAGTTAGGGATTTTCTTGATTCTATTTGCCATCAAAGTAATATGAAAAAGAAAACAAGTTTGGCTGTCTTTTCTACCCCAAAAGTTATTTTTTGAGCTTGTTGTGAACAAATCCAAATGTAGAAAACTTTAGTTCAATTGCTGCTGAAATGAGCATCTGAATTATTGTTGGTTGTTTCCCATGAATTCTTTTACAGCAGTTACAATTTCCCACACTCAAATGTTGACATAGACTGCAATTTCTTTTTCAAATTAAATTCCACAAAAGGAAGTGCACAAATTATGAACTTCAAGCCATTACTTCATAGTTCAGTGTTTTCTTTAACCAAATTTAATTGGCTCTTAAACCTCTTATTTTATATTTTGGGGTTAGAGATGTCTAAAAAAAAGAAAGGTGTCAATGCATGCGTTCATATTTTTTATAATAGGTATTGCATAGTTACTTTTTCTTGCTGATTTTACTTTCAAGCTTTTCTGAATACTTGTAACAGCTTCAGCTAATTTAGTTATCTTCTTCAAATTATTTAAAGCAGTTAATATTAGTTTTAATTGATTAGGCAGATCCTCAACATTCTGTTCCATTGCCATATTGAAAATATTTTGATATTTATTTCTCTATTAAATTACTACTTCCTTCTTTAAATACCTGCATAAAAATTAGCCGATTCCTTATGTAACTTTTTATGGAACGATATATTAAATTCTATTGTACCTCTGAAGGTAAGATGAATGCCATTTCGTTACTATCAGGACAACATGATTAATGAAATTATTTTTTCTTGTTTTGAATTGAGAAGATGTTTTGTCCCCATACCTCACAACTCATAATTCTAACTCAAATTAGTAATAAATTCTTTAACATTTTGTTTGATTTGATTTTTGTTAGAACTTTTGAGTTAAATCAATGATTTTTTTTTTGTTGAAAAAAATAATCTGCTTTAAATTACGTACAGTATAAATATTAGAAATATCTTTTCAAAAAAGAAAAAAAGGGAAGAAAAAAAAGAAAAACACTAATATATTACTACCAAAAACATATTAAATCTTACAATATATGGACATGTTCCAAAACATACCATGTCGTAAGTTATAGATAAAGCAATTAGTGATGCTTCATGCATGTGCTTTGTTTTTGTTAACTTCCTTATGAAAGAAAAGGAAGAAAAATGCAAAGTGATTGTATCCTAAATTGATCCCTCCCCCCTAGTAGTGTTCCTCTTTTTTTTTCTTAACATCAATAGCAAGATTTGAAAATCAAATATAAAAAGCTGTGTTTTACTGAATAACACATGTATTAAAATTAACAACTAATAGATTTGAACTCTAGCTATGAAAAAAATGGCAAAATGATACTTAAAAACAATAAAGGAAATCAATAAATAATTTAATGTAGCGGGCAATAAGATTGGACAATGTATGTCTGTCTGTTGGTCTACTGGTAATTTTTTTTTGTGGGAAGGGGGGGTATGTTTCTAATATTTATTAAAAAATTAATTTAATATAATTTTGACTTAATGACACCAATATATGACTATGTTATTAACAAAACTGATAAAACATATGGCAAAATCTTAAATTGTTGGTAAAAACCGTTAAACGCAAAAGTGGAAGCTCTCCTTTTCAGGAAATGTAGTATTTAATGGTATTAACCAACAGTAAAAAAATAAAAATTTTTGAGATTGGCTTTTTTGAGAAAAAAAATAAAAAAGATTTTTTGAAAAAAATTTCAAAAGGCTGCAGCGAAAAAAGTTGAATAGCTATTTTAAAATTTAGCTTTTTATCTTTAACAGAATATAGTTATCTTTCAAATAAAAAAAAAACCGCATCAAAATATCTTGCACCGTTCAGGAAATAGAGCACTTAAAAGTTTTTGTCAAAAATCGCAAGTGAGAAATTGTGTCGAAGGGGCCATCTTTGGCGGCCTGTATCTCGGGCCAGGAATTTTTTGGAGCAAAACAAAAACATACCTATAACTCACGAAGTTCTAAATTTTAACATATGTGAAATTCAAAAACTTCTGAGACTATGAAGGTAAGATTTTATTTTTGCTTGCCTGAATTAAAACGGACTATGCCATTAATAATAATGAGTGGATACTAATTACTTTTTAAATGTTAATTGTTTTTCCTTGGAAATAATTTTGAGCATTTGGCAATGAAATTGTTTGAGGCCCCCCTCCCCATGATTTTCAAATTGCTACGTTCCTGAAGTAGGAGGAAACTAGAATTGTGTAGAAATAAAATTTCACGTTAAATTAAAGCACAAATGAGCATTAAAACGCAGACATATGTTTCGGGATCGCTTGGAATCCCTTTTTCAATGCGACAGGGAGCTTCTAGATGCAAAACATCCAAATGAAGCCATATGTCTGCGTTTTAATGCTCATTTGTGCTTTAATTTAACGTGAAATTTTATTTCTATTACTTTGCACAAAGTTTAATCATTACTATAGAATTGTGTACTTAGCTCGCTCAGTTAAAGAGTTTTTTCCCCCTTTTCAGGGTTCGTACTCCACCTGGAAATCATGGTAAACCTGGAAAAGTCATGGAAATTGATATCCTTTACAAAAGTCAGGGAAAAACATAAATTTTTGACAAAACCTGGAAAAGTCGGGGATTTTTTCCATCTCTTGGAGGGAACCTATGCTCGTCGCGATGTCAGATTACCAAGAAAATAAAAGTCGTTTAAAAAACGAGTCCAGCGCAACATCATGAACTGAACAAAAAGGAAGCTAAGAAATGCAAAGCATAGGAATAATACAAATAAAAACAAATAAAAAAATAACAATAAAAAAACAAATAAAAAACAAAAACAAACAACAAATAAAAAAATTGAAAAGAAAAGAAAATTATAAACTTACTGTGCAGATAACTGAAAACCTTAATATCAACAGCCAAATTTCTGAACTGCCGAAAAATGTATGAGGTCTACAGCGTTCGATTCTATTTAACATGGAGATTGATTCCATTTTTTTCATAATTTAATATTTTTATTTACATATTGTATGTATGTATATAATATTTTATAAAATGTTCTTTAAAAATAAAAATTAAGTTTTCTTTTATTAACTTTTATTTTTATTTGAGTTTCGAATTTATTCCTTCAGTGCCATTGAGCAGTTGTCATTCAATGGATTTTATTATCAGATAATTTTTATGTATTGTATTTGAATTTGTTTTTAAAAAGTTACCTGTCTTCCTTTTCTTACATAGGCTTTTTCTTTATATAATGGTGTTTATTGTATTGTCATGGGCATAAAAGTGCCTACATCAGCATTTCTTTAAATATTTGTTTTCATGCATTATTATAGAGCTAAATAGCTGATTTGTCCCCACGCGGATCATCTTAATTTTTATTTTATTTTATTTATTGTTTATATTTTATGATTTATACTTTTAAATTAGCTTTTTAAAATTTAAATTAAAAAAATTAAAAAGACGGATGCAAATATAAATAATATCTTTTTGCAGTGGTGTGTCACAAAATTTTGCTTTTGAAATTCTTATAGACTTGATTAGAAGTTCTATAGTATTAGTTTGTTTTCTTAATGAGCATCTGTGTGGAATTTTTTAATATGAGGATAATATAATTGTATGTATAAAATGTTATGGCGGGCGTATTTAATGTATAAGTAGTGCATTTCCTAATAAATACTTTTACTTAGAACGTTAACCTGAAATTCTGCTTTGATCTACCTGGAAAGTCATAAAGACTATCAGGAAAATCATGGTATCTAGCTTTCCGATGTTTTGAATGCCAGACTGACGTGTTTTTACTTTATTTAAACCATTTTGTTAAACATTTTAAAACTTTTGTATCAAGTGTTCAAAAAAATTTTTGTTAAAGAAGCCATACAAGCTAAAATTGTGACTAGTATGCAAAAGGAAAGTTTCTTTGTTTATCTATATTTACTGTTATGACAATGTATGTAAATTGCAAGGTTTTTTTTCAGTGGAAAGGCACATCTAGACCTGCTCAGCTTCAAACTAAACCGAGCAATGGTTTGCTTCGCCACATATTACAACAGGTTTATAACCAAGCAGTAACAGATCCAGAAAAATTAAATCAATATGAGCCCTTCTCACCCGAGGTAAAATATAATTTGTTAACTTTTACTAATGAAATGTTTTTAAAAAGAGATTTTCTTTCAGTAGGGAGAACCAGAGTAAAATCAAGTATTGACTAACATCTTAAACCTAGTACTAATTAGGGATGTAACGGATAGTGATTTGGCAGAATTAGCCAAAGCCGAGTATTCGGCCATTTCATCTAGGCCGAATAGGCCGAAGCCGAATATTCGGCGGCCGAGTATTAAAATGTCTAGAAAGTCGTTGTAATAGAAAGTATTTGACAAATTTAAAATTATTGACAAAGTCAAACACCAATTACACACAATCTATGATGTATGATTTAATTATGTTTGTTAAGAATTTAAAACTATTTAAAATTAATCTATTTTCTGTATTGTTTCGAATGTAATTAAACTAAGAATTTCACCCACAGGTGGAATAGAAATGACAGGTTTTATGCAGGGTTGGCACGGTTTAAACCATTTGGTTTAAACCATGGTTTAAACCAAGGTTTAAACCTAATGGTTTTTTTAAAAAAACCACATTAATTTTTTGAATATTTTATAATAGTTTTGGTATTTTAAATAAAACCTTTTTATTTATGAACTTCTACACTCATGAAACATCTCAATTCTACAAGAACATGTAGTATTATTTTCAAACAATTTCCATCCATTCTATGTTCTAAATCAAATAGCCATGGGTAAAGTATTCGGTCTATAGACAGATTTCCGTCTCTGTTTTGTTTTTGTAAATTCTTAGATGGAAAAGGACAGAATACTGAGAACAAAAGTATTTTAATACAGATTTAAATGTGCTGTAAATGTTTTTCCGATTTCTTCATTTAAAAGCTTAATATGTTATGATGTTGCTAATTATAGTAAATTTAGTAATTTGTTAAAATACTTGAGGAATGATTTTTAAAATGTTCGACTTGAGTTCCCACCTTAATTATTAAATATTGTTATTGCTAATATTAATCTATTATCGGGGGTTTGGGGAGATAATTAATTCATATATGCAATGCAAACAAAATTTCTAGAAAATGCATGTTTGGAGTTACGGAAATTTATTTTAACTTCTGTCCTTTGAAATCCTCTTACTTTCACCCATGCAAATATCTAAATTCACAAAGATTAAATTATAAAAATGTCTGGGTCAGGCAGGAAAAAACATGAAATTTGGATTAATTTTACTGAAATAAAATCAGATAAGAGGAAAGGTACAACAGCAGTTTGCAAAGTATGCAATAAAGAAATTGAAGGCCAAGGTTCTGCGAATGAAGAAACACATGGAGAAATGTTATGTTCCTGATAATTCCAGCTTGAATGAATATTAAAATGCAAGTTAAAACTAGGGATGTAACGAATATTCGGCCTGGCCGAATAGTCATTTCATCACCAAGCCGAGATATTCGCTAAGGTCAAATTCGGCCTGGCCAAATATTGATGGACTTTTTGTTTGGCAGAATAGTTCTGCTACGGTAGAAATGTAAAACTTAAAGAAGGTAGTAGATTTTAAACATTTAAAATTGTGTTATAGGTATTGCAAAAGCGCGCAGAAGAAAAGACCGAATATTCGGCTTCAGCCTCTAGGAAATGGCAGAATATTCGGTATTCGGCCAAATCACTATTCGTAACATCCCTAGTTAAAACTGAAGTTTTAATAATGAATAATCATTTATTTATTCCCAATTTCATTAATCAACATTCACTTTTAAAATATTACAAATTAGCTATCATTATTATACATAATTTTTGGCTTGGTATTACATAAAGTTGATTCTTTTTACTATATTGACAAGAAATTAATTAAAATTAATTGATATTTTAAAGAAACATTAACTATTTATTTTAAATAGTGACAAATAGAACAATAACACACAATAACTAATCTTTTAAATAATTTCTTTAAGCTTTAAAAGTGCTGCATAAGTTTAAACCCAAAAAACCTGGTTTAAACCAAAAAAAAACGGTTTTTTTCCAACCCTGGTTTTATGGTAGTAAGCATTAGCATTATTTTACTAATTATTTAATTCAAATGAAAGAACTACTATTGCTCAAAACTGTTTTATGAAGATATTTAAGAAGTTAATATTTTTATTTTATGGGGTTTCTTACATACCTATCTTTAAACGATCTATTAAAATTTAATACACTTAACTGGAATATATTTTTATTTTCAAAAACCCCAATAACTTACGCTATCTAAATATTCATGATATATTCTAGGCTTTTCACATTTCTCTCTTACCCAATCTTCAAAATAAAGCAGTCTACCCAAACAAAGTCTGACTTCCACTAATAAATAACCACTAATTAATTTTTCATATATCATAATTAACTCTTGCCAGCTTTGGGAGCAAATGCTAAATATGAAATACAATATTACAACTTTAAAATCTGTTTTACTCAGTCAAGCCTAAAACTAGGTTTTTAAAAAGTAGTTTTGTCTAAATTATATTTATTTTTTAAAACTATAAACTAATGAATTATTTTCAATAAATATAATACAATTTTAAATGTTTAAAATCTACTAATTTCTTATTTTTTTACATTTCTACTGCAGCAGAACTATTAGGCGGAATAGTCCCTCAGTATTCGACCAGGCCGAATATTGACCTTACTCAGTATTCGGCCAGCCGAATACCGAATAGTGGCCGAATAATCGTTACATCCCTAGTACTAATGGCAGTGTACTTTCCGCTATTCTTTGTATATAAACTTTTCTTATACAACATTGAATTTAAAAATTTGCTCTGTCTGGATTTTAAGATGTCGGTTAAGACATTTAGATAGAGCAATGGCTGAAAAACTTTTTTACACTAAAAAAATTCCTACACTAGTTTTTTTTCACTTTATAGAACAATATTCTAGTGCTATAGTATATATGGGTATACTATTTTGTCCTCATTCATATGTTTTTACAAGTATCTTTTGCAGTATTTTTGTATAATTTTATATGTGTGAGTGTTTATAATATCTTTTATCTTAAAAGGTTTATGGAGAAACTTCCTTTGAATTCATTACACAAATGATTGGAGAATTAGATATTACTGAAGATGATATTTTCATTGATCTTGGCAGTGGTATAAAATCTTGTTTTCTCTTACTATTTTCTTTTTTTTATTTCTTTTTTCCTTTTATTTTCTTTTTCCTTCTTTTTTTTTTTTTTTTTTTGAAATTTTAATTTTTATGAAGGTGTTTATTGTTGAAAATAAAAAGGCAGAGCTGCCGAACTCTACGGATTCTCCATTGTATCTACGGAAAAATACAAAAATTTGAAGTTGACTACGGATTACGGAAAGCGCTTTTTTTTCTACGGAAAATAAAATATTTTAGCCGAGTTCAACTTTTTGCAGTTGGCGCGCATATAAAAAAAAAGATTCACCAACAGTCGCCAAAACGAGCACTTACTGACGATTCGTGGTAGTTTAGAGCTGCGAACAATAGAAGATTGGCGATGGTAGAAAGCTCAGAATTCCAGTTCTAACCGGAATTTCTCCCAGCGTGGAGCAATATTTACAGCAACCCTGTTCTTCGGCGAGAGAGAGTTCGGGCAAAGTTCGGATTTTTTTGCTGACTTGCACGACATGACATGTACTTTTAGCCTTTTAGTATTAGCAGATGCTTATTGCATTCTTCGTTGCATACATCGTTTGCTCGTTTGGTTATTAACTATTTGGTCCTAAATTAATTAACGAATTCAGTTAGAAATTAAATTTGTATTTTATATTGAAAAATAATCTTATTGGGCGGAAACAACTGGGAAATCAGGGAATTCTCAGGGAAGTTTTATGTTTTGAAAAATATCAGGGCTATTTAAATTTTCCAAATATCAGGAAAAATTATTTAAACCGGCAAGCGTCCGGAGTTTCGTCAGTGAAATTTCCTTTCGTTGCGCGTAGTCAGTCGATTGCCGATTTCCCATTGGTTGAAAGCGCTCTTTCTGATTAAGTGATAAAAAAGGTCACTGTTTTTGTGTTTGAGAAGAAGGCATTGCAATCTTACGTAAAAGAGTGCGTGTCAGCGTTTGTTTCCGAGAATTCGCCATTTTTGGTCGTGTCCAAAATTCGGCCTGACACCGTTCTTCAGCGTGCCGAATTTGGGGGTTGGTTCTGTGCATTATTCTGTCGGGGCACAGAGAGCCATGCTCCCCCCCCCCCCCCCCGCGTGATAATTTGAAATTTTTACTCGATGCAGGAACACTATGCATCTTAAAAAAATAAAATAATATAAGTATAAAATAATGATGG
This sequence comes from Octonoba sinensis, assembly GCA_038502835.1. Classification (NCBI taxonomy): domain Eukaryota; kingdom Metazoa; phylum Arthropoda; class Arachnida; order Araneae; family Uloboridae; genus Octonoba; species Octonoba sinensis. The sequence goes on from CM076598.1 coordinate 149,687,798, forward strand.
GGGGATGATCTTCATTCTTAAAAAAAAAAAAAAAAACCTTCAGATTTAAAACTTTCAGCAGTTGCAGATTATATTACTTAGAAAATTGAGTTATTTTCTCCTCCAGGGGTGGTAGAGTTCTGGAAAACCGGAAATTTCAGGAATTTTTTTTGTCGAAGTTCCGGAAATTTTATTTTGCTTCTTGACCCTAAATTTTCTGCCCTCATTTTGGTTTTTCTGCTTTAAATTGAAGCAATGCATATTTCTTAATTGATTTGTGCAATTCTTTAAAATATCGTGGGCCTTTCCACGTGTGCGCAAGAAAACGTATGAGTTCTTTTCTTTACGCGATCTTTCTGCATCCTGTACATGAATGGTATTTTTTCCATTTTAACCCTTTTTAAAATTTAATTATAAAGTAAGTAAATAAAATTCCTTTTTATTTTTATCAATATCTTACCGTATATACTTCTTGCGTGTAAGTCATTCGCATGTAAGCAGAACCCCCAACTTTCAGACAAATAAACAGAAACCTGCGTGTAAGTCGACCTTTCAGAGATAAATCGGGAAAGTTTTTGCCACGAATTTTTAGACGTAAATGTTTTAAAAAGGGGGATGAATTGTAATTCCAATTGGAAATTTGTAGCTATGATGTGGAGTTTCATTTTTGCTTTCGCGATTTTCGTAAAGGGTTCGTGTTTACTGTTAGATTGTTAATTGTTGCTTTTATTCTGAGTTTTAAGCAACAATTAACAATTAGCTTTTGGGTTTTAATTTCTTGCAGTCTTATTAAATGCAATAAATAATTTTCGTAATGTTTTCTTCATCATTTTGATGATTTTTTAGAGGAAATTGTATTTTTTTTAATAATCCACACATTTATTAAAATAGTTTCCCCTCTTAGCACCATTTTCCTGTTGTCCTACATTTTATAGATTTTCCATTGCAACCCCTGTTAAAATAAGTACTTTTTTCTATTTCTGTCAGAATCAAGTAGTTTTCATAAATTTTATCTAGATAAATTACATTTCGTCTTATATGCCAGAAAATACAGTACCTATGAAGAAAAATTTGAGGTTCAGGAAATTGTTTTGAAAGTTCAGGAAATGCAAATCCTTACTACTATCACCCCTGAGCCTTCACTGAAAAAAAGGGAATTGCACAAAGTTCAGTTGGAAAAGTAGTGTCACCCTCCCTAAATATTTTTTCTGGTTTCACCACTGTGAAACAGTCATTACACATGGCAATGACGCTGTATAACTCACAATTTGATTATAATGTCAGGGAAATTTTTGGAGCCCAATCAGGGAGTTTCAGGGGTTTTTTTTCTTGGATTCTGTTGCCACCATGGTTCAGCTGAGGCAAATATTTTGCTTTTAGGTTGAATATTGAGTAGTTTTTGCATCCACGTTTCTCCGGTATTATAAACTATTGATAGGCGCTGAAAACTACTGAAAATCATTCCGGTTACTTCTGAAAACCTTAAGATTAGAGTGGCATCTCTGAATATGCTAATAAAAAGATTATCATAATTAGAAAATAGCATCATTATTTACAGAAATGCATGTTTTAAAAACCTTATCAGTGATTTATTTGTTTTACAGAAATATGTTAACCCTTTCCATCCTAGGCCATTTAAAACTTATATTTGGATTGATGATACTCATTTGGTATCAAGTATATCTTTGGAGACCAAACAAAATGACTAATAAATATGATGATTCTTTTACATTTAATATGACAGCTTTAGAGCCAAAAAAAAAAAAAAAAAAGTCTAGAACATGATGAGGTCAAATAACATCAATGGGACTAAAAGGGATAAAATCTAAATCTTCTATGTTTGTATATGAGTGTCAACACCTGTAGATCTGATTCTATACTTATTAATTGCATATTAATTTAGAAGTGATCTTTTAGCCTATTTTCATAGTTTGTCATCAGTCACTTATTTATAAAGTAGTACTTAATTATACACATTTTCTTATCAAAAGTGCTTCAAAAATTGCATATTTCTTTATTGCACAGCTCAAATCTACATGTGCTTTAAAGTAAAATGTGCAAGAGTTTTTTTAATAAGAGACCTTCTTTTAATACTACACGGTTTCGTTGATTTCTTTAACTTTCATGATTGAAGTATCATTGATTGAATCCTATATCATTATATTTGTTTGCAAATCAGTATAAATGAAATCATCCAGCTGGCCCAATATAAGTCCAAGAAATGTAGATACATCAAGAATACAAAGAGCTTTGCTACTGAATGAGACTCAAGCTAAAGGCTTTAATGAGAAGGGCAAGTTTTAAAAGTTCTTTCACAAATTAAGCAGAGAACTTCACGTACAAAAAAAAAATTCAATTATTTTGTTTCTTTATCAATGCATAGCCCATATTGTACATTTTAAGTTAGAACATGGGCAAATGTGGGATTTTCCCCAGACAAATGTACAAGCATAATTTAACTTCGTGATTTGGGGGGGGGGGGGGTCATACAATGTTTTAAAGTGAACTGTCAAAAACAACTTCTGAAACTTTTGCAAGTAAAGAATCAGGAAGCAGTAAAAAGTCGGTAAATGTGTTAGAGGTTTGCTAATACTAGAGACAAAATTTCATATGTGATGAGCAAAGAACTTTGAGTTATTCATTTGCTCTTTATTAATTTAAAGAAAAAATTCAGTTAAATTTTGGGGTTCAAGCCCTCTCCCACCATTTTGAGACTTCCAATACTAATGAATCCAGTCTCCACTTCTTTTCTTTTGGAAGTTTAAAAATACATACTATTATGATTTAAACCTGTTTATCACTAAAACAAACAAAAATATATACCATAGTGTAAATAGTTTATTTGCTCCTTTTTGATTAATTTATGTGTATAAGGATAAGTAGATGGACAGATAGATGGTATATTTATGTATAAATTTTCTTATTTCTATAGGTGTTGGACAAGTTGTCTTGCAAATGGCAGCCACAACACCCTGCAAAAAATGTATCGGAATTGAAAAGGCTGATGTGCCAGCTAAATATGCAGAAGTATGTTTTCAAAATATCTTGATAAATAGACGAACTTTTTCATTCCATTGTATGTTACATTTTAAATATTTCTTAATAATCATGATTTTGAACATACTTCTATTTAGTATTTAACATATTGACTGCCGACACGCTGACCGCCAGCTCTGTTTGTAGTTTATGGATCTCCAGACAATAGTTTAATTTTAATTACAACATATTGTACAAAACATTTTATTAAGTAAAAAATTACGAACTTTCTATAAATGTATTGAAAAACGAAAAAAAGTCGGCAACAATGAGACAACTTGTAATTTGGTCTCTTAACAAGTTCACCTACTACGAGTTATCTCGCAGATAGGCAGTCAACTTGTTAAAAAAGTGGTATGATTGTATGCATGGTTCTTGCTCCCAGAATGCTCCTTGCCTGCTGCAAACAAATACAAAAGGAGTACTATAAAAACATTATCACCACCAAACATACGTGGGGATGAATTTTTCCCTTTAAAAATTTCTTGAGGATGAGCGATCACAAGATAAAATCTATGTTTAATTTCAGTCATAGAAGAACATTGATGTGAGAATAACTTTCATACAAATGGTGTAGTATAAGTTTGTAAGCATGTACTGGATTGCCCACTTATGGAGATGAAACGATGCAATGGGCAGACCATAGAAAGAGTTTGAGGAAAACACATGCTAAGTGCAAATTATATGAAAGTCTAAATGTTAATTTTTCTTTAAATCACACTGAATAGTTGACCTGAGCCATGTAAATTGACTCACCAAAGTGTTTGCTTGCATGCGCAGGACGTGCAAAGAAGCTGTTTTTCGTCTTTGGGGCATCCTGCTCGCCCTAAGCATGCTCTAATCTGAATGCAGTATAAGAAAGACAATTAATTTTAAAATGCCAAGTTTAAAGTGACAAGAAAAATTAAATCAGTGTCATGGCTGTTCATTATTTTCTTAAAAATGCAAACAGTTTTTCAATTTATTAAACCACAGTAATAATTTTGTTGGTATTATCAATAATTTTATACATGCTATTTTTCTGCTTAATTGAGCAGGAGATGGATAGAACATTTCGATTTTGGATGAAATGGTATGGAAAGAGATATGGTGAATACACCCTTTTGCGTGGTGACTTTTTGTCGGAAGAACACAGAGAAACACTCCTGAATGCTACGTAAATACTAATTCATCGTTCTTTTATGTATAAATTTTTACACTGACATACTATTTCTTTTGCATTGTACAGTTGACTTGCATTATAATGACTTCTGTACGTATTTTTCTTTTTTGGTTATATCAAATGGTCAATGTATCTAATGAACTGATAAAAATATTTATATAATTCTTTTTCCTTTGCATTTGATTAAAAAATTACTTTCAAATGACACATTAAACATACAATATAAAATGTATGAAAATGTTTATGTGAAATAAAAATTTTGAATTTAAATCAATTAAAAATAACAATGAGGTAGGATATACTTTCTTTAATTGTGATGAAAGTAAGATTTTCTGTGAAAACTTTAAATAATAGTACTTTTAATTCATTGTAAAGGGTGCGTAGCGGTTTTTAAAAGTGCTGAATAGTGCTTGTTTTTGCTTTTGTTTTTAAAAGCTTTTAAAAGTGCTTATTTTTCATCCACGTTTGTAAGGAGTGCTTACTTCCTCTTATGCAAAAAAAGATTTTTTTTCGTTCGACCGCCGAATGAATTCGACGAGAAGCAAAGAAGTGTGACTTCCGTTTACCATTCTAAATTGGTTTTCCCAACCTTCCTCTAAATGAGGGAGGAAACGTGCTTGCGTTGCAGAAGGGTTGCTTTATCGTATAATACTGAATGAGTGCCCCCCTGAATTTTCGTGAAATTATCAGAGGAGGCGCCAAAACGTTATAAGGAAAAGTACCAAATAAGAGCCCGCTTCCCGAATAGTACAAGGAAAGTGGCCTCAGTGATGCCGTGGACTTACTATAGCGCATCAAATGCGCAAAAATCGGAGTTGGGGACGCAAAAAAAAATTACTCGTAACCCGGGGAGTGTAATTTCTTATCGCGGAAAAAAATAATGTTAAATCTATAAAAAATTGATACCCAAAATATTTTTGCATGTCCATTTTTCTTTCAGCTTTTTTTAGATGAGGAGCGAGTAGGGAAACTGCGCCAGTGCCAGCTCCACATTGACGCCAGTTTCCTTTCCTGAGCTTCCCTTTTGCAGCGGCTCTGAACAGAACTGATTTCTTTTGAACGAAACATAGATTTAATGTCCAAAGATTTCTTTAAGGATATAATTAGCTTGATAATGTCCGAAATATGAGGTTTTCTTTGTTTTTAATACTGTGTTGGGAAAGGTCTCGTTTTTGCAACAACGAATTTTCGTAAACCTTCCTTTTTCGCGATTAAGATTTTTTTCTTAACTTTTATTTTGAATTAAAATACTAAATAATATTTTCCTATTTAGTTTGTTATAACCCCACTGCCATTCCTTATACTGTCCATGTAATCGATATTGCGAAAAATTAGCGAATCTGACATTGGGCCAAGAATTAATCATTTGATTTTTGTCTTTTAAATATTGGATTTTGGTTTTAATGCTTCGTCAAATTATTATTGAATCGATTGTTAATTGCATTGAAAAACATTTCTTGCTATAAAAGGTTTATTTTTCATTTGTATCTTTAAAACCATGATATGCTAATTTTTTGCATAAGGACCCACTTTTTGGAAATAGGGACTTATCAGGGAAGTTTTATGTTCTGGAAATTATCAGGGGATATTCAAAGTTCCCCCAAATATCAGGGAAAATTATAGTTTTCAATATCCAAACCGGCAAGCGTCCGAGTTTCGTTTTGTGGAATTTCCTTTCATTGCGCGTGGTCAGCTCGAATGCCGATTTCCCATTGGTTGAAAGCGTCCTTTCTCCGATAAAACAACAAAAAAAGTCACTTTTTTTGTCTATGAGTTATGATGACATTGCAATTTTGTGTAAAAAGACACGTGTTAGCGTTAATGCTTCCGAGAATACGTCATTTTTGGTCCTGTTCCAAAATTCGGCCTAACACCGCTCTCTACCGGTCGAATTTGGGGTTTGGTACCGTGCATGATATTGCTGGAGCGCAACAAGAAGGGAGTCCATGACCCTCTCTCTATCCCCCCCCCCCCTCATGCGATGATGTGGAATTTTTTCAAAAATATAGCGGGGAGAACTTTGTTCTTTGTTTAGTCTGCAATTAACAGGAAACTTTTAAATCCTTTGGTGTTTGGTTTAGGAACTGATAATGGAAGGCATGAGCTTCTCTTGGTCAGCGCAATGAGAATCCAAATTTGGGGGGGGGGGGGGGGCGTTTATTCGGTATTTTCACAGAAAGAAAATTGAAGGAAATCGCGGAGGGATGTAATTACATCTTTATTTTCATTTAATTATTTTTTTTGCTGTTATTTGGGGATGGGTGATGTAATCTGCATAGCAAAAATAATCTGTTTTTGAGTGCTTAATTTTTTTTTTTTTTTGAGTGCTTAAAAAGTGCTTATTTTTCATTGGAAGAATTTGCTACGCACCCTGTTGTAGAATGTAAATTGTACAATAAGAATTTATAAATGAAATAGAAGTTGAAGTTTACTTCATTTTTAAAAAATATGTATATACAAATTTTATGTAAGTACTGTGAAAAAATTAGAATACATTTTTTGCATACGTTCATCATGTAGATGGGGGGGGGGGGGAGATAAAAAGAATATTCCATCTCTGAAAGACTTCTTTTTTTTTTTTTTAATGAAGGTCTTTTTTTTCTTTTATTTGCACTCCAAATACAACTTTCTAAATAGGAAAAATCACTACTTGTCTGTTTCAGACATGTTACAAGAGCTGTGTTCATTTCATAGTTTTTTTTTTATCGAATATGAAATCTATGATCTTAACTCAAACGTAAGTTAATTGGTTGTTTTAGAAAAGTGGTTATAACAGATTGGGTTGTTATAGCGCAAAGTCGTTAAATCGTGTTTCACAAAATTAATTCAGCAATTTGAGTTAGGTCTTACCATAGGCAGACCCAATGATAGTGCTACCTATCTAGTGCTGCCTAGTGTTTATTGGGAGTGTGCAACTCGTGGCTGTGCTTTAGGTACACCGAGATGCCATTCAAACATTCCTTGATACCCTTTAAGTGATTCTTTCACACTTTTCGTAGGTCCTCCAATACCCTTTCAGTGCCCTGGAGCCTTTGTCTGTACACCCTGCAGCCACCACCGCACCATTTCAAAAGTCCAAAATGGCATATTGCTTTTCAAGTGCTATTTTCATCTTGTAGTTCTTGAGCTTTCGATTGCACTTTGAGGGGCATTCACAGCTATGGCTGCTTTTGCATCTGTCATAATATAGACTGTTGATATGTTTATCAAACTAGATGTAATTAATCATCAGCTCCAAGTGACAGCACAGTGCAATCAATGAATAACGATTGGTGGGTGCATTCCGCCCAATGGCGACTGCAACGTAAATTTCAGCTCGCATTATTGGTTTTACATAATTCAATTATCACATCCTCTTCTTGACTCATTGGCAATTATTGTTGCATCAATAAAAAGTTACTTTCACCTAGAGGACCGTGATTTGTTGATTGCTCTAGGGAACTGATGATTCCTAGTTTTTTATTTGATAACCGTAAAAGCACTCTCTTACGATAGATGTAAAATATTGTTGTTACCATTGGCAGGAGTGCATCAGCTAAAAAAAATCATTGCCCAGCAGTTTTCCCTTCAATGCAAAATCCAACAACATTTGCGAAATTGGTTTCTGATGTCAATTTTCGACGTCAGTCTTACTTTTGTATTGAAAAATATTGACCCTCTCCCCAAAAAAATGTTATTTTGAAGGATTGAAGGGGGAAAACTTTTTTTTCCTATTTCTTTATGAATGTTGGTATTCTTAAAAAATATATAGTATTTGAGTCGTCAAGGTGGCCTTGTACGCACACAAGTTTAAAACCCGACCATATCGGTGGATTTTCATGATGCAAAAAATCGTCTGCTCCCATGTCGTTTGGTTACGCCACATGTAAAAGATCCCTCAAGTGTCGATTTGTCTTGGATACATTCGGCTAAATTCAAATTCCTAGTGTAATTTTGCATCAACACAACCCACGTACTCCGCTCTTCAAGTGAAAAGAACTGGGCACCAAAATTCACTTGTGGCGATGGGCGATGGTACTATTACACCCATTGTGGTGCTGCTTAAAGAGATGGTAACCATTCCCTGTGAAATGCTTAGTCTGTAAGTGGCAGAAATCAACAGCAGCCCATTAGAAAGCAAAAAAAAAGCCATTTGTTTTATGTATGTAATTATTAAAGTTTTTATAATCATTGAAAACATTACACAATTGAACTGATAGTATTTTAGTTTGTATGATGAGAGAGGGCTAGGGGCGTTATTTTGATAATGACCAAGGGCGTTGAATACTGTTGGGCCGGCCCTGATTGTACAGTCCAAAAAATGTTTCAGTTTCTCCCACTTTTTTAAAAGTGTGGATGAGGCTCCAAATTTTATCTGAATGCTTCTTTGCAAACTGGGGTCACGAATTCTTATAGTTCCTGTATTTCCTATATTTTTACAAAAAAGTAGAAAAAATGCCCAATATTGTCCTCAGGGCTCCCATGATCGTTAAAAGTTCTTAAAAAACCTTTAATTTTCATTTAAAAAATTAAGGGACCTTCAAAATACTTATTTTTAGTTCAACGTCCTCAATTGTATCTTCTTGTTCCTATCACTTTTATTTGTGCAACTGCCTCTCCAGTTTTTGCTATCATGTATTTCCAGAACCATATTGTGCCAAAAAGGCCATTTTCTCTAAAGTTGTGTATAACTGCATCACTTTTAGAGTCTGCTGATCTTCCCATATTACACTTCAATTTGGTCTTCACTTTTTACTATGTTACTACATTTACTTCACACTTGTGGCATTTGATTTGCAATACGTCCTTAGGTGTGCATTAAGATCTACTGTATTTTTCTTGTCCGTAATTCTTTTCAAATTGGTCCTTAAAAGTCCTTAATTTTTGTTTTGAAAAAAGAACGAGAACCCTGTGTCCTGTATTTTAAATTTGCCCTATATTTCAAGCTTACCCAATGTATTATTCTAATTTGTTGTCAAATTTGTATCCAGAAACATGGATGCCAAGATGCCAATTCCCCACCGTTTTGCCGATTCCCCCTTTATTTTATTTCTCCCCAAGATCCACATTTCCCCCCGATCTTTCATGGAAATTTTTGCTTTTATTTTAATCAATATTTCCAGAAAATTCCGGTTTTAAAGATTGTATATTTTTTTGGTTTTAAAAAACGTTGGAAAATTCGCAAATGTTTGACAAAAGGTGACTTATCTCAGTAATTTGGGTCTGCGGACGTGTACACTCTCAATACAAAAAGTAATTAACACTGTCAACACGTATCGCGCTTGCGTTTTTATCTTGTGTGTTTGCTAGTGGAACTCATGAACTAACAATGTTTGAAGTTGCTTCACACATATAATTTTAAAAATAATCATTTTCGCCAAACTCTGCATCTTTGTATTAGGAAGTTATTACTCTACTTAAAACACATTTTTCTTGTGCTATGAAATGTTGAACTGATTAAAACAAACATTGCATGAATACAACTTTTTCATTTTATTTTAGCTCATTTAAGTGTTTTTCAATTGCATGGGGAAAATAGGTTTATGTAATTTTATTTCATTGAATTGTAATTGCACATTATACCTTCTGCTCTCATCGTCTGTCATGGTTTTCCATATTTCCTTTTCAGTAAACAATGCAAAGCTGATTGAGCGAAAGTTCATCAGTATTTTTTGTTCTTCTCTTTACTTTTTAGCCTGCCCTCACTCCCCTAGAAATGGTTCAATGTTTTATAAACAGGGGTGATTGTATTCAGGGTGTACCCCGGAAATCTTTTTTTTTTTAGTATCCTCCTTCCGTGTTTTAAAAATCGGAGTTTTAAGTCTTCAAAATTGAAAATTTAGCGGATGGGAACAAAAAATACTCAAAAAAAGCGATAAACATTCCCTTTGTAGCAACCCTTTCGCAGCTAGGGTTGTAACGGTGGCAACCATTTTTGTTCCGAATACGAACGATGCCTGTACCACGTGTGTTCGTTGTTAGGAATAACTGGGCGTTGCCGCCATTTTGGATTATTTTTTTCGCCGCCAAACCCCGGGGTTGGCGATGTTTACATTCCCGATGTAAACATCGCCAAAAGTGATAAATTTTTTTTTTAATACTTTACTTTTAAAAGAACGATAAAATAACTTGGAGGTTTTTTTGGGGGGGGATTTAGTAATTTTTCCGATAAACATCGCAAAAAGTTGAACTCATTTTCCGAACTTCTTTTTTTTTTTTTTGCATAATAACACATTTTTATATCCTTTTCCTGAAATCGCGCTGGACTTAGAGTTATTTTCTCAGCTTTTATTTTAAAAGTTGCTGATATTTGACAAATAAATGAAAAAATAATAACTCTAAATGGAAAAAGTATTACACTGCAAAAATTTGGGAAAAAAAATATAGTCATGGGAAATTCCTATTCTTTATGTTTTACCATGAATTACAATTTATTTGTAAAAAATAAGTAAATTAAATTTTTCTAATTAGTTAGAAGTAGGTAAGTAAAATATAAATTTTAATGTCAAAAGTTATTTTAAACATGCCGTTGTAACTATATGTGTATAAAAGCCATCATATAATTTATTGTACATAAAAAGTGATACCGACTTTTTGCATTAAAAATTTTCAGGATTTTTTACTTGGCGTCACAATCACCACTAAAGAATATCATTCCAATTGTAAATGCCAAACTTTAGAAAAAGAGTCAGCTCCAAAAATTAAAGAACATGCTCCAAATAAAAAAGTTTAAAAAGTTGAAAATCTCGCAAAAATCTATATGAATCTAAGCATAGTATCTAAAGATATTATAGCATGTGCACAGCGGATGATAGATAAAAAAAGTAAAAGGCTACAAGCAGGAGTAAAATCAAAATGTATACAAGATATTTAAGTAGCTAAAGTCCTTATTGGTGCAGGAAATAATAAACTGAAATGTGCTGAATGAAAAAAGATGAATTAAACAAATATAAATAATATTAATAATGTTTCCTTTTCTTCTCAAGATTTAGATCTAATTCTATTATTTCTACTAATTTTAATAAAATACATCCTTTTAATACCATTTTTCTCTTGTCCTATATTTTGTGCGGAAAGTTCATATATATATTTTTAAAAATTTTTCCACTGCGACCGCTGTTACAAATCAGTATTTCCTGACACAGCTTCAGTTCAAAATAGTGCAGAACATTATTAAAAGATATGGTAGAAATTCCCAGATCATTAGTAGTTTCAAAAGTTTTGCTCTCTTCCAATTAGATCAATGTTTTGGTACATCCGTAGAAGTTTTCATTGGGCTTTTGTGTGTATTGATTTATCATCATCCCGATTTATATTTTTGATAAATACTATTTGTTGAAGAAGGTAAATGCAAATACATTTCTTTACTTATTGATTTACTTGAAATAACGTTTCAATTTAGCAAAAATTTTTATTTAAATTTTGATCTTTTTGTGCAGATCAGGATTTAATTGAATGCTATATTGGTAGAGAAAATGTATATTTAGACGTAAAGTCTTGACATTTATAATATGTTTTGTATTGTGTCTTTTGTTTTGTATTTATATACATTTATGATGAAGTAAATAGTCTATTTTAAATATTTTGTATTCTGTGAAAGCAGGCTACATTGGCCCTGGGGTCCTTCCTTGGCCCAAACTTTTTCATTTTATCTGTAGGCCATTATTATCTTTCAATCTGTAATCTGTTATGTACTGTGAATGCGGGTAACTTTGGCCGCTCTGTTTTGCTGGAAACTGTTGAAATTAATTTTAAACTGCTTCCTGAAAGTTAGCAGAGAAACCGAAGTTCGGGCCCAAGAAGGACCCCAGGGCCAAAGTAGCCCGCTTTCACAGTATGTACTTTGAAAATTAGAAATCTATTGTTAGTTATTAAAGATAAAATATTTTAATATTTTCTTCACATCCAACTTCTTGTTTGCAATATAAATCAACAACTCAGTTCTTTTTAAAAGAAAAAATTGTGTATGTAGTGATTTGATAACTTTTTGAAACAATTTTAGCTTGCTCTTTGTGAACAATTTTGCTTTTGGGCCAACCGTAGACCATATGGTAAGAAAATCATTTTCAGCATTTTATATTTTAAACTATGTAAATATATTTTAATTTAACTTATTAGTGAATTTTTCGATTAAAATTTTTTGCTTGTGTGTTACCGATGTCAAAAAAAAATTGTACCCCAATATGATTACAAACTTGAATTTTTGTTGCCAAGTCAGACAAGAAGCATGATGGATGATCATTAATCAGGTGATAGAGAATAAAATCATGAAGAAATTCCTTAATTTTCATTCTTATTTATGTATAGAAGCATTTCCTGTCTTGTATTTTGCCATCTTTAATTTCTTTATCTTTGCATGTTTGATTTATCTTATATATAAATGATTAACTCTGTTATTTATTTATATATTTAAAAATTTATTTTACTAAATATATCAAGACAAAAGTCTATTTTGTTAAAGACGTTTCATGTTTCCAGGAGAAATGCTAAATTATTACTAGTTATTAAAGCTTTAAAATTGGCATATCTTTTAAAAATAAAGGGAAGGAATCTCATCTTTACAGGGCTCTTAAAACATGGGTGCAACCTTGCTGTTACAAAAATAAAAAGCAACATGTGAAAATCTTTTTAACACGATAATAATAGGGATGTTTTCTCCTTTTTTGGTTTTATTTTTATTTGATGGAATAACATCCATAAACATTATCCCTGAAAAAAAAATTGTTCTGCATTAAATATGTATTTTTAAATAATTTTAAAGTTCATGTGCATTAAATAATGCAAAATCAATTCCTGCACATGTGCATCGCACTATAAGAAAAATTGTCACCACTGTGGCAGTGACACAATGCTTGGCTACAATAGGAGCAACAATCCTGGGGTTTGAGTTCTGCCAAGGAAAAACTGGTAGAGCAAGCAATCAACTGCATCAGGTTCGCCTTTAAGATGTTCGCAAGTGATGAAAGTTGCCAAGTGAGAAACTTCGCTCCATAATTGGATGAAATAACATTAATAATAATAAAATGAAATAGCATCATTGATTGTCTTTTTTGGCATATTGCCTGATTGACCTTTTACAAATCTAGACTCCATAATAAAGTAATAATTTCAATGTAACAGCAAAATAATGATGAGAAGAAAGCAACCTCGAAAAGAGCAATGTAAAGTCTACAGTGAAACCTAAAGGGTGACCTCAAGGACTGATGCACGAAGCTTCACCCCGTAGTTTGCACGTGGGATTTTTAAAAATGAATAAAAATCAATGATTGGCTTTCCACGTTTGGCGCTGTTGAATTTTTGAGTTTTTTTTATTGTCTTAACCATATTTAGCTGTCAAAATAGGAATATTTTATGTGGAAATTCTCCTATTATCCAATAGGAAGCCCTGTAGAAACATGAGCAATAGTCAGCCTTGCAACGAACATGCATAGCCAGCAATAAATGGAATGGAATGCTTATTTTCCCTCATAAAAATCCATCTACCAGTGGGATAAAACTTTAAGGGAAGATTGGAACTTAGATATCAAAAACACCATTTGACTCTTTGCTTGTAGCTTCATTTAGTCCATTGTGTATTTAAAAAGACAAAACTTTGGATTAGTTGGAGAATTGTATCAAGCAACTTGTCAAATAGCTACTGATATGGTAGAAACAATAGGAGAGAATTAAATTAGATATTTGTCATGACACTAAAGAGGCACACACATTGAAATCTTTTGATAATAAAAATGTGATGAGATGCTCTTTATATTTTTTTATTTTAATTATAATTGATAGTTCTGTAAAATATAAGCCATAACTTTTCAATACTTTTACACTAAACATCATATATACTTGCCAACTTTTATGGATTGTGCATAAAATTCACAGATTTTAGCTGCATTTTACGCTTTTGCTGACGAGTGCCTATTTTTTACGGATTTCGAAATCTGCTTTCATGTGCTATTGTAAAATGCTGTCGGTCTAATATTCTGTACGAGTCGGCTGCTTGGGCATCAATAATTTGGTGTTAACCATTTTTATCCCATCTTATATTTCATCTTCTGTAAGAGGGGAATTCTAAGCTAGCCATTTTGCCACGCCCACTCAAAAAGGTTCAATCCGGTTGCATCCGAGAATATGATACAAAAAAATTTATATTCTTTTTAAAATGAGACTATAAGTTGTACATAACAATTGGGAGTAATTATTGCCTAGTAAATGGTCATTTATAAATAGTTGTTTTGGGGGGTGGGGGAGTGAAAATACTGTTCTTAATGAAGTTTTTGTACTCTAAAGAAAGTTGCTCCTCTATAAAAAAAATCCAATTTACTTCATTCATTATTAGGCCTATCCGCACCAAAAGCGAATAGCTTCTGAAGTAAACTTATTGGAGACAGTTGTGGACTAATAAAAATATCTTTGTTGTTGTAGTATAGAGTGAGATTTTTTAAAATTACGAATGTTAATATTGGTTCAATGCCATATGCATTCACATACGAGTTTTACTGATGTCCATTTTCATAAGTTGGCAAGTATGCATCATGTTTTTAATATGTTTTGCTATGATTGTCTTTCAGTCTAGTGTTTATCTTGAATTTTCCAAAAAGGCCATGATGTTTGTTTTAACAATGCATTTATCTTTTCCAAAAGTTATCATATTGTTTTCTTTACATATTAAACCTTCAGTTGAGTGATCTGGTTTGCACTGATTTATATAATTTCAGCTAAAAATGCGATTTGCAGACATCAAGGATGAAGCACGAGTTGTGTCTTCTAAAGCTTTTTGTCCACTGAATTTTCGAATTACAGACAGGAATCTTAGTGGTAAGCAGTTTTTGTACTTAAAATACCTAAGGTTTTCTCTGAAGTTTTTATGTTTCAGTATTATTAACAGTCATTTTTTTAAGTTGAAAAAAGTGCTTTGGAGTGTGATAGTTGATGCCTTAATATTTCTTAAAACTTTTAGGCTATGTTAGTGGTACTGTAATAAGAAAAATGGAAGTCCCTTTGAAATTTGACTAGTTTGTCCTTGAAGAGGGGTCAAAGTTAAGTCTTGAATATGTGATGCAAATTATATGATCCTGTTACTTCTAAAACTAAATATTGTTTCCACTTTTACTTGGTACATATTAGCATAAATAATTTGGTGGGTCACTTGTGGCTTTGAGTGCAAAGGTCATACGAAAATGATGTTTTTGTAGCTTTTTGTCCCTTTTTCTACCTGAATATCTGCTAAAGCATCAAGTTACCCACATAAATGACTTTTGGATTAATTACACAGCATAGCACCGAACTTAGAAAAATATAAAACAGTATGGTATCCACACTTAGAATTTGTAGTTTAAGTCTCAAGTTGATCATTTTCAAAAAAGGTCAGAAGGTCAATTACTCTGTAAGCCAAGAGTCAATCATTATGAGATACGTATCTACTTATACTCGATGTGGTGTAGTTTCAGATCTAGGTAAAAAACTTATGAGGCGTGGTGTAAATTTTTTTAAAATAGAGGCTTGTCTACATCCTCTAGTACGTGCTTTACATAATGCAGTATTATGCACGTTTCACCAATTAAAAAAAACTGAAATTTGGATGTGCATATGCTATGCTGCCGCAAATTATAAGGTGAAGTTTTTTAAAAGTAAAATTATTTAAAACAATATATTTTTTACATACATCATTCATAGACATTTTTAATGCTTTATAATAAATACGTGTTTTTTTTTTTTTTTGCAAAAGAAGATTTTATTTTAAATTACACTTTTGAGTGAGGAGTAACGTTTCCTCAAAGTAGCTTGAAATGTGGAATGGCTTTTACATGCAAACTTGTGCATATATAAATAAAACAAATTAAAAGTAATTATTTTCAGGCACTTTAATAATAAAAATTGATTTTAGATGTTTTAAAAATGGTTTCATCTGCATGTAATAATTTGTTTTTGAAATTAATCACCACACAAGCTTGGAAAACCAAAATTAAATGGTACCATTTAAAAAAAAAAGATATTTCTTAAACTTTTTACACAATTGTGTTAGATGTTTCAATTACTTTTAGTTTCAAGCATTCAAAATCATTCATATTCTTCTTTTACATGTTACTGCTTGTTTTTAGCTATTTTTTAACGTTTCCTTAATGTGTCATGCATAATATTAGCGATGAATATAAGAAATTCCAAAATATTTCTGCTTTCAGTTGCTCTTTTGTATTAATATTACTATCGTATATTAATTATGTTTTGTCGGTATTTATTAAATTTGGAGTTTAATTTAGAAATCCAAAACTTAATTAAACCCAACAGGAGTTTGCTGTGGTAATGTCAGATAGAGAGAAAACAAAACAGTTTAACAATTAAAAGGGATTTATTTTTGAAAAGAAACATCAATAATCAAAACATATTACCAACAGGATATCCATAACACACTGGAACGCAACTCAGTATTGATAGTTCAGCAGAAGATCTTTTAAATAAAGTAATTACATATTTATCAATCTTTTAAAGAGCTCAGAATGTCCTTCCATTTCTCACAGAGTCCAACATCACGAATCACTTTGGATCTTTTGATGCATATAACATTGAATCGCCACTCTGCAGGAATTCGGCTGGCAGGATTCAAATCTTCTGTCCCTTGAGATCCTCTACAGAACTGTCAGTCCCCATTAAGGCTGGACAAAAGTCATTCGACAAGTTGAACACATTCTTTACTCATTCCATAATCGTAATGCACTTTTAGAAGTCGCTGGTAGTTATGCACCGGGATAAAGCTTAGCAAGAATTTTCAATAGGGTCAGGTGGGGGAAAATGGATCACTCTTTAGCTATTTTTATATTCAAAGTTTCATAGCAACAAAACCAGAAACATTTCCCATTTCTTTTCAATTGCATCTTAACATTGAATTCTTTTAGAACAATGTAATTTTAATACTTAATTTTTAATTATGAAATAGTTTAACTGAGCTAATAAAGCTGTGACCTATTTTACCCCATAGTATGGTAAAATGGGTCATAATGCAAAATAGTGCTAAAGACAGTTATTTATTACTTTGAAACTAGAAAGAAATGTGTAAATGCAACATATTTAGCAAGATTTTGCATTGAAATTTAAAAATAATATTGTTCTCTATTTTTACACATTGGTTCGCATAACACTTCAACAACATCACTTCTCTCTACCACATCAACGTGATGTTTTTTAGGGAAAACATTAAAAAAAAATTAATTTCAATAAAATAAACAACATGCACTGTTTAAATTTAGGAATTTGCTGCAGTTAGGTACAACAGAGTAAATTAAAAAAAAATAATAATAGAATAAAACAACCTAATCCTAACCACGACCCATATATCCCATCCAAGAAAAACTGATGTAAAAAAGAAAATCTTTAATATTTTTCTTAACTGTTCAGCAGGAATTGTTCTCAAAAGTTTCTTAGTGAGGAAATCCTTTAAATGTGGGCTGTTATTTGATAAAATATAGAGCTTTTCAGAAGTTAGTAAACCATGTGTCAAGCACACTATCATCCACAGTTGACAAAAAAAAATTGTGTTGCCATATTTAAGGACCCAACTTTTTTAGATTGAAAAATTTTGCCAACACATAGAAAAATAACATTAAAAATATTGGTTTAAAAATTTTAATTTCAAGTTCTATTGTTTCGGGATTTTTATAAAGTGACCCATTTTACCTCCCCTACTTGACAACAGATCTAAACTGACTGAACTAAAACCTTTTGAAAATATAAACATACAAATGAGTTCTCAGATAAACGCTTTAACAATTGAGACGATAACATCAGCAGTCACCTGCCAAAAATTCACCATGTGGTAGGTAGGGACGGAAGCCGTACTCGAGTGAGTCACAGACTTGGACCTCAAACCATCAACGCTAAGACGAAACAACGAACGAGAGCTAAGCAAGAGAAGAGAGAGAGCAAATTCAAGCTTCCCCTTTTTATATTGGTCAGATTGACTTACGTAATGATGATGTCACAAAAAGGTAACTTCAACTCCATTTACATAAACATCAACGTCACCTTCTATGCAAGCTGCGTACTCCAACAATGGTTTTTCTTATTTGGCAACACCGGTTCTACCTGCTGACATTTTTTTGATCTACAAGTCCACCATTCCGCGCTAAGATTCAAATGCATGATTGCCCTCAGACCTATTTTAGGATAAGCCCTTTGCAGAGGGCAAAATAGGTGGTTTAACAATGCTTATTATCAGTGTGACTGAGAACAAGAAAAAACAAAGGGTCTTTAACATGTTTTTGTTGTAAACATAAATCTAAGTTCATACAAAGTACATATGTAATAATTATTATGGTTTGTTCACTAGTACCACTAAAACACATAGTTAAAATTTAAAAAGGAAATTTAAAGTATGATGTGTAATACAGTGCTTTGTTTCAGAACTGTCACTATGTATTTATGCATTGTAGTTAGGCTTGCCATATTTTTGGTGAGTGAAACCGGGACACATTAATATGGGATGGGGATACCGGGGTGTCTGGGGGTAGCCCCCAGAAATTAAAAATCAGAAGCAACATGGGGAGTTTTAAGCCTTTTTTTAAGCCTCGCAAGTAACGGGAGTGGGAAATCTGGAACCCTAAATTGTTAGTCTACCCACCTTTTAAAAATAAAAAAGAAATTTTTGCTACTTAATTTATTTAAAAAGATTTTTTTTTCCTTTTTAATGATAATTTTTCTGGTCTACCATCTAGTTTAAAATACTTCATAAAATTGCTTAATTGAACAATAATTACTAAGCCTTATTTTTTAAAATACAACATTTTATTTAAACTGCGTTGTCTGCATTTACAATTGTCCAGCTGATTCTTTCTTTCAGTACTTACTCAGACTGTGGCCGCAATAGACTCGCTCAGCCAAATAGTAGAGGGACTGGCCGCTGGCAGCGCTGTGCAAGTAGTTCCAGCTTTGCTCACAGATTACAGTTGGAATACTTCTAACTTCTTTGACATTGTGCGCGGTAGTCAAAAATTTCAATTGTAGAAAAGTAACCGATTCATAAAAGATTCTTAAAAAACATAAATTCATTACTTAATACACCTTACAGCCGTTTCCGGGACATTGATAAAACTGGGCGGGACACCGGGACAAGAGCAAATTACCGGGACTGTCCCGGTCAAACAGGGACGTATGGCAAGCCTAATTATAGTGTGATATATGAAAAGGGGGGAGGGGGTAGGAGGTATGGAACTGAGTCGGTTTTGACAAAGGAGGTAGGGGTAAAAAAATACATTAAAAAAGTCATCATTTATGAAACTCCCCTTTATCTTATGTGTATTTGTGAGCAATAATTAATTCTAGTTTTTTGCAACTTCCTTTCAGACATTGGCACTATAATGAATGTAAGAGAAATAACTCCTTTAAAGGGCTCTGTTTCTTGGACTGGAAAACCTGTTTCATATTTCTTGCATACTATAGATCGTACAAAGGTATAACACGTGTCATTTCCTTTCCTTTTGTATTCTATTTTGTTGTTTCCCTTCTATTTCTTTTTTTTGTTTCTTACTTCTAGGTATAGAGGAGCATTATTCTAAATACATTATTTTGTTGACTTATAATAAATATTCTTATAAAATTTATTTGGTGCAAGAGTTCTCTTTAAAATTTCAAATTTTCGACAAATATACCATTTACCACTGATATATACTAAGGTAAATAACAGGTGAATTCAAGTATTTTGATGTAAATTAGTAAAATCTATTAATGTGCATAAAATATGATTATTTATTTGAAGACCAAATAATTATATGCTATGGATAAATTTTTCAGAAAACAATTTTATGTCTTACATTAGTTGTGCATGCTTGTTAGAGATATTTTTAACAAGAAATATGTACTGTATACCTACGGTAGTTAGTACAATCTTTGTTTTTCTCAAGTTATGTAGAGCAAAAACTATGAATTGAGCAATCAAGGGGTTATCTGTTTTTTCAGTTCATTGAAGTTGATATAGATATAGCCCACCAGAGGGGCCATAGCGCAGATTGCGCCATTGAGGGTTTTTGGGGGGTGGGGGTTGCTTCAAGGGCTTTTGGGGGCTTGGTCAACTGTTGGGCCAATTTGGGGGGTTCGTGGTCTTTAGGGGCATGCACTATTGCTCTGCATGGGGAGAGGGGGGTATCCTTGGATATAGCTTTTCATTTACTAGGTATTAGTTTTCCGCATACTTTGCATATGAAAGAAAGCAATGGATTATTTTTGTCCTCTTCTTCACCTGTGATTGTTTTTCTGGATCACTTTACATTTGCTGGTTTTATTTGTTGTAAATGTCAATCCTTTCCAAATTGTCTGTTTGTATAAATGACAGTAGTGGTTCATGTAAGACGGGTGTGATGTCTGTGTGACAGATAACTATTGCCTTTGCTGGACAAGTGTGCTAGATATATATGCCACATTCACATAGAACAAAATGTAATTATTTTTAATTCTAAAAGATGACATTATGTCCATGGTACCGAGGAGACTTTTCTCCACCAAACCCCTACCTGTTAGCCGAGGCCTTAGGATTGCTTTCGCACGGGGAGAGGTAGTGGGGTCTACGGATTTTACATGCACATATCCCCAAGTATACATGGTGGTCTTCAGTGGGTATCGAATGCGCGACCTTCCAGGCGAAAGTCTGACGTGCTAACCACTGGGCTACCACGGCCCAGTACCGAGGAGACTGGGAATTGTGATGCCTGAAATAATACTTAGTTTCATACAATAAAGTATTTACAACAGCAAACTTTCAGTGATATACCTGGCATTTGCCAGGTATCACACAAAAAACAAATTTTATATTTCATCATAAATTTATATATATAACTTGATTTGCCTGTGCAGGTTTGTTGCTTTATGTAAATTACAAAGTTATATGCAAATATAGTAGTAACATAATTCTGTATTTCACACAGCATAAAAGTAAACATATTTTCTCTAACATTTGAAAGAAATCGAGTTAATTTTAAGAAAAATCTAGTTCTGCTGATTTTTTTTAGCAAAATTAAGTTTTGTGAGCGAGCATTTGCTGTTCTCCAAAGAAATCATGGAAGCTTAGTGCTTTGTTTTACAGTGACAGGTTTTAACTTGGAATACCGCCTGGAAAAGGTCGAGTCATTTTTTTAAAGTTCAACAAAATTAATACAGGTGGTGATAGTTGATGTCTTCAATTTTCCTAAAACTTTCAGGATATGTTAGTGGTACTGAGATAAGAAAAAGTGAAGAGTGTCATATTTAAAATCTGACTAGCTTGTCCTTGAAGACCAGTTAAAGTTCAAGCTCTCCAGTGCATGGCGCAAATGATATGATTGTGTTACTTCTAAAGCCGTAACTGACCCATGATAATTATTTAAAATATGGATGCTACTTGATACTAGGTACATAGGAGCCCAAATAATCTCGGGGTTCACTCGGGGCTTTGAGGGCAAATGTCATTCAAAAATGACTTTTTCGTTGCTTTTTGTCACATTTTTCCGTGAATATCTGCTATAACCAAAAGTGAACCACACAAATAACGCTTAGATTTATTGCTCACCATAGTATTCAGAAAAATATAAACCAGTATGGTTCACTCTTGGCTTTTCGAGTTAAATACTCTCCAATATATATTTTTTAAAGTTAAGTTTGTGGATCAACTACTCTCTAAGCCAAGAGTCAATCCCTATGAGGCATATACTCCATGTGGTGTAGTGTCAGACACGGGTTAAAAACAGATGATGTATGCAGAATTTTTTTTAAATAGAGGCTTCTTAACACCCTCAAGCATATGCAGCACATAATGTAACATTATACGCATTGTCACATATTTCTTATGTTAGTTTTGTCTTTAGAATGATCAAAAATAAAAAAAACTTATCGGCGTTGTAGGGCGAGCCGAGGCCTGCTGTTACCATCTCAGCTTACCAGACAGAAGACTTCATGTGCAGAAGCAGATAATTCTGTCAGGAGGTCAACCAGAAGCAGAACGCTTCAAAAACAAGTGGGGGGGGGGGGGGGACGCTTGTGTAAAAATAAAAAGGTAGGGGGATGCAGTTCCCCTACAGCACCAAGTGGAACATCCAGTGTTTACTTCTCAAATCTGCTTGTTTCTCATTTTATCAGCCCCCTGAGAGATGAGTTGACACTGCCCATCCCAGGGATAAAAAAAATCAATGGTACATTTTAAAATAAGGGCCATAATTAGTTGTAGGATTTAGTTAAAAAATACAGAAAAATTTTGCCCATAATCAACATTTCAATTCAAAATTTATATCAGTATGACAGAATTTTCAACATTTGTTCTTATAAAAATCTTGAAGCTTTTTTTTTTTTTTTTTTTTATAAATTATTACTATTATTGTTATTATTTTAAAAAAAAAGGAATTTTACAGTGACTTTTTTTACTCTACCCTATAACTATGGCCCTCATTTAAAAATATACCATTGATTTTTTTATCCCTGTGCCGCGCAGGTTCATCTTAGCCTGCATCCCTTCGGTGAGTCAATAAAATGAGGATCAAGATTACATGGGAACTAAACAATGGGCATTCCACTCCATGCTGGCCTCCTGACAGGAACATCTGCTTCTGCACTCAAAGTCCTCAGTCGGGTAAACTGAGATGGGCACAGCAGGCCTTAGCTTGGGGTGCCATACCACTGAGTTAATTTTACTTTAGTTGGTTGATTTTTTATCATTAGAAAGACAAAAGCAACCTAAGAAATAGGTGATATATGCATAATGCTGCAGTATGAAGCGCATGCTGGAGGATGTAAACCAGCCTTTATTTTGAAAAATTCTGCAAGCACCATGAGTTAACCTGGGTCTGAAACTACGCCACATGTTGTATAAGTACATACATGTCTCATAGTGACCAACTCTTCGCTTACAGAATAATTAACCTTCAAACTTGGACTTTTTTTCTAAATTGTCAACTTTGAGACCGTTTAACTACAACAGCCAAAAGTGAACCATGCTGTTTTATATTTTTCTGAATTCAATACTATACTATATTGGATAATAAATCTAACACTTATTTGTGTGGATCACTTTCAGCTTTAGCAGCTTTCCACGGAGAAAATCGCGACAAAAAGCAACAAAAACGCCTCTTTTGAATGACCTTTGCCCTCAAAGCCATGAGTGACCCACGAGATTATTTGTGCTCGCATGTACCTTGTATCAAGTAGTATCGATATTTAAAATATTTTCGTGGTTTAGTTACGCCTTTAGAAGTAACACGATCATATAATTTGTTCCATACATTCGAGAGCTTGAACTTTGGTCCCTCTTCAAGGACAAGCTAGTCAGATTTCAAGTGGGACACTCTTCACTTTTTCTTGTCTTAGTACCACTAACATGTTCTGAAAGTTTTAGTAATATTGAAGACATCAACTATCACAAGTTCGCCAAACGTAAAAAAAATTAAATATTAAAGATCACATTGATAAATGACAAAGTCATATGCAAATAGGTACAATTGTAGAGTTTCTCTTCTACGAAGTTTTGTATGTAGGCTGATTCATGTGTTATAATGTCGATGAAGAGCTATCCAGTTTTTAAAAGTTTCAATTCTACTAATATGTGTTCATCCTCAACGTGTTCGGCTACTGGTGGAGAATTGTACAATTTTAGGAAATTTCATTTCTACCAGCATAACTCCATATATGCTACTATTGTTGTTAATAAAGGATTTTTTTTCTAATAATAATTTCTAATCCTTGATTGTCAAAGCTTTTATTCATTATTTATTTATTTTTTAAACTATATTCTAGCACTTATAAATTCTTTATTGTTTGGTCTTCATTTATTGTTGATTCATTCTAATTCGTCTTGTACACTTGGAAAACAAATCTGTTTCAGTTAGAAAATTTTAATATATATATTTTTTATTGACACATTACAATATCCTGGTTTATTTGGAATGTAGGCTCGAGAATCTTCTAGAAAGTGCTTTTTAAAAACATGAACTCAAAAGAAATATTTTCTTTTCTGGACAATTTCTCATTTCTTTCAAAATGCATTGCATTTTCATGTGTCGCAATAAAAGAATATTGGAGTAATAGTCTTATATTTTCTTATGGTAAAAACCGTTTCTGCGCAAATATTTGATAAATAAATGCTCTGAGATGGAGAAAAGGAGGAGTTGCTGGACCATAATGAATGTTTAACAAGTTTATTAATTGAACTTTTTCTGTGTAAATGGATTCCAAATACTATTGCTTTAGATGTAGTGATCGACCTGCCATCTCTTGATTTTTAGTAGTTGAGGCATGGGGTGACATTTGAAAATACTTCGGAAAAGTATGTAGTCTGCAAAAAACCTCATAGTTTTTATGACTTTTTGCTTTTCAAACTTCTCTCTAAGCTGCAACTTTATGCAGCACAAGATAAAATGTATAATTGACTAAAAGCACAATATTTTTTTTGTGAAATGCTGCAGAAAATATAATGCTTTTAAATTTATAGTTCATTATTTACTTTGTAAAACTATCACTATCTTTAAGAGAATAGAGAGAAAACTGTTCTGGTCAGGGTCTTTTTACTGAAGGTTTTAATGAATACTTTTGCTATTAAAAACTTTCTGAAAGCAAATATTTTTGGTCAAAAAAACAAATTTTAGTTTCATATTTATTTTGATGATATCTTTTTCAAATGTTCTTAAGTTTCTATCATCAAATATTTTAAATGGCTAGCATAAAACGTTATAATTTCATTGACAAGATGGTCTCTTTAATATTTTCTTTGTAGAGAAATTCATTTAATACACAAACTATGCTGAATTCCATCGTCACCTGAACATACACTTACTGTTTAGAGCATTGAATAGTCAATGGGCTATAATTTATGTGTTTAAAAGTCTTACAATAGTGTGAATGTTGTGCAGTTTAGTGCAGCAGTAGGGGAAAAAGTCACTATTATTTAGTGTGCAATTGTCTAAAGATAGAAAATAATGTTAATTGGCAAATAATTGATTTTTAAAAGACCTAAAAAATGTCTGGCTTTTAGAGTTTTCTGAATTTTGGCAATCCAAATTTTCGAGCTTGTGCTGTACAAAGTAAATCCAATGTGATTTAACACAAATCAAAAATTTCTTCCTCATTTATTTATTATTCCGCTTTAGTTTTGCTTTCTATTTGAATCTTAGGAGGAGAATTTTTTTTTTTAAATTCGTATTTACAACTCTTGGTTGAAATTTACTCTCATAAGCAAAACAGCCTCTTACCCGAATAATCTCTTTTTTTGACTTGTTTACATTGACGAAAAGCCGGGACTTATGACCCCCAATGGAACTGCTCTTCCTCTTTTTACCCTACGTAGGGAAAAAAGAGGCAGAAAGGGGTCTGTTTTAGATCTGGTAGGAAACAAGAACTTTTTGGGTTAAGAGAGGATTGCAGTGGAAACGAGTTCAATAAGGGGAAAAGACCCACTTTTAGCCAGCCTTGTAACCTTTGTAAATAGGCCTACTATGAGTACAGTAGTTTCAAAAGAAAACTAGAATTTCATTGAGAATTGACTAGTTGAAAAGGACTGAATTAATTATGTCTGTGGCCTGTCTGATTTATTAGTGTTTGTATAGAAAAACAGCTTTATTTTTGTGAAAATGTTTTTTAGTCATGAAATTAAATCCTGTCGTGTTAAATCGTATATATATATTAATTTTGCTTAACCCACTAGCTCCTGATGTGATCATACGAACAAAGCTACCAGGTACAGAGAAAAGGCCAGTAGGAAGTGGTCCACATCAAAATTTTTTGAGTTCATTTCATTTTTATTATTGCCAATTAGTCGTAGTTTGTTAGATCGAAATCTTTCACGCACATTTTTAAAAATCTAAAATAATATTTCAGAACTTTATGAACCAAACCTAATCAAAAATAAATAAATAAATGCAATACACCCTATGGTATCCGTTTTTAATTCCTAATGCAAAGACAGTGAAATGAGGCAAAATCTTACATCTTTAGATTCTTGATATGAGACCAAACTATACAGAGAAGTACTATGTAGACATATGAAACAATAATTTTTATAGCTGTCAATGTTAGAAAATCCCATTTAACAAATTGCTGTTTCATTAAATGTGCCAATGTTTTATATCAATGAGGATGATCCTGTTCCTTTTTCCCACAGATAAAGGGCTTCATATCATGATATTTTACATTTTAATCTTTTCTGGCACAAAGTGTGTGGAGGGAGAATAAATTTCATTCCTTGTAAAACATTGACCGTCAGTGACTGCATCCAAAGACAAAAACATATAAATTTTTAATGTTTTTAAAGACCATTAGAGCAAGTTTTCAAGCTTATGAGCTTTATTGGGGGTCTTTAAAGATTAATTTTGATTATAAAATTGTGTATCTAGTACATGTGAAAACATTTGTTTTCTAATTAGAATAAATGATGGAAAAATCAATAATTTGAAAATTGATCCCTTATGTAGTATAGTGGTTCTTTATTGTGTAGTAAAGTGCATAGAATATAACATAACCTGAATTTTTTAAAAACTTTTATTTAATCATATCAACATCAATATGTTTTAGTTCAAATTTTTAGAGATCATGGATCAGATTTTGGAAATATATTCTCACAATTTTTTATTTAATATAAACTAAGTCACTTTTGATATTTATAAGCTGAAGTGTGTGAAAAAGTATAAAAAACCTTTGGTTAGCAAGCATACATTTGTTCATGGAGACTTCATATCCAAGGGGTCACTTTCATTCTACTTTTCCTTAATTTCAAGTAAAAAATACGAAACTTTTGAGAAAAAAAATCCTGTTTTTCTTGTTTGAATTTTCTTGAGAAGGAATTCAATATTAGGAATTTAGTGATTTTAAGAGATTTTCATTGAGAAACTAAACCTTAAATGATTATTTTCTAACCTGTGCAAATGCCATTCTATAGTATTTAGAATAACTAGACTAAGAATCAGGTACAATCAATTAAAATTTATGTTTAGATATAATCAAGATTTAAGATGAATCAAAATGTGATAGTGGAGCTTTGAATAAATTACAATAACTGTATAGAAAAATAAAACCAGCCCTGTTCTAAATGCTTCAAATCCTGATAATTCAATGATTTATAAACAGGAAATTATATACTTACAGTGGTGGGAAGGAAAATATGACTTGTAGGTGGATTTAAAGGTTCTCTAACATTTATTCTCCTGCTTTTACAAAAATTCGGAGACATTAATGAATTTTTTAAGCCAGATTTTATTCGTAAAATAAATAAAATGTATTTACAAATATTTACAGCATGTCTGAACAATATATATATTTTCCCCTTGAAATAAAATATCACATTAAAAAATATTTTTAAAAACACAAAGTTAAAAATTACTGCCATAATTAGCACTTTTTAATTAGAAAATTTGTCATTGGATCGATCAAAGATAAAATTATTTTCCGGTTAATTACTTAACCGGACTGCTACTTATTTCTGGAGAAGAGGTTCCACACTGTATATATATTTATATATAATTTTTATAGTACCAGGGTATTCCTGAAATTCCCTTTTTTCTTCTAAGGGTCTTAAAACTCCTGATTTTTGCTTTTTAACTTTTTTTTTTTTTTGCTGCTCCTGAAAACAAGTTTTTTTTTTGTTTGAATAATTGCCGTAGCAATTTGGCAAGAGAACTGGAAAGTTAGGAAATTGTTAGGAGATTTTAAAACTTAGAAAAATATGAGAAAACTCATGACAATTTGGAAAAAAATGGGGACCTTTTGTTTCTTTTTTCTTGCCAAAGGTGATTGTGCTCTGGTTATACACTGGAATTCCAATTTTTTTTTTGCACCTTAATTCCCGGAAATTCGGTATTTCAAAATTTCGACAATTTTTAAAAGTTACCAAAAATTGGCGATTTTTTTACCTGCCAACACTTTTTCCATCTTTTTCTGAAATATTACTCCCACAACAGAAATGCCATATGGGAATCTATTAACCTTAAAAAGTCCTTTATGGATATTTAATGTCGGTATTCTCGAAGTAGAATCATCAACTGGCGCTTCCAAATAGGCTTAGGTCAGATCAAATTTAGAAAACATTGTACCGCCAGTCATGGTTGCCATAACCTCTTTTACCGTTGGTAAAGGATATGTAAATTGCTTCACAGCTTGGTTTACAGTACTGCGATAATCCCCACAAAGTCTAATATTCCGATTTTTTTTTAATTACAGCACTACTGGAGTAGCCCAATCTGAATAAGAAACTGGTTCTAAAATTCCTTTTGTAACCATCTGCTCTATCTTGTTAGCTACTTAATTGTATATTTCAAAAAGTACACTTCTAGCCTTAAAAAATTTTGGAGTACAATTTTCATGAACTTTAATTGATACAGAAGGACCTTTAAAATTACCAATATCCTCGCTAAAAACATCTTGAAATCTATCTAAAATTGACTTAAGAGGTACGGAATCAACTTTGCTTACATTCAAATTTACATTTAAACCTAAAACCTCAAACCAACTCCTACCAGTGAGTGATTTACCTTTTCCATGAATGACAACAAGAATAGAAAACCATTTATAGAATTATATAGTACATCTACATCAAAATGTCCTCTCAAATTGAAATTTTCATTATTCCAAGTCTTTAGTGACTGATCGGGCATAGGAAGTAAGTGAGGAGGATTAACTGGCCACAACTTTATATATGTATCATGACTAATGATTAGAATGTAGCGATCTAGAATCTAATTCCATTTTATCTTCAATACCCTCTAAATGAACTAGTATATCATAAGGTGGATAATCATTTACAGAACTAACATAATTTAAATTATTAATACAATTATACTCATCAACAATATTTGACTTACCTGCTTCAACATTTTGTTCCCTTTTTAAATTTTTTAGAATTGCATGCTTTCGCAATATGCTCTATTTTCCCACACGATTTGCAGGTAGCCTTAATAAATTTACATTCACCATACGGATGAATATAACCACACCTATAACAGGTGTTTTTCCCATTTTGTTTGTCCCGCCTCACTCCAAGATGACTATTTAACTTTTAGCATATTTCAACCATTAGGAATTGTTGTGCCAAATCTTCAGCTGTCCCCGGGTGCTGAAAACTCTCACTACGTCTCTGACGGTTACAAAGACGGCAGAATGACACTGTCTCGTCGCCAGTATTAAGTCGTTGATCATTCATTTTATAAGAATATCACTCAGTTAAGTAATCCAAAGATTTTATTTGAACACATAGCTACATAGCACGAACACAACACATCATACATACATGCTGAACTATATAACTACAATCTATCTTCTACTCTTGAACCCAGTCCATAAGAGTCAATTGAGCATTAGTTCCTTTTGATAACCTATGGTGCCATCTATCGGATGCAATACATAACAACCATCTCTGCTCAAGATTTGTAATCTTTTTGCATCCATTGGAGAAAAGGACCATATTTCACTTAAGACATTTAATAATAAATTAACAAATATATATATTGTTTTTTTTTTTAAATTAAAGGGTTTTTTCTTTTATTGCAAGAGCACTTGATTACACATCATTCTCTCCCATTCACCAAAGGTGCATAAGATTGGAGCAAAAGGAAAGATAATGAAAATTACACAAAATTAAATCAGTAACAATAAAAAAGAAGAAAACAACTTATAAGAGTATCAGCAGCAAAATTTTATGAATACAAGCAAAATTTTAAGTTAAATTAAATTAAATTTAAGGTAGAAAATATAAACATGTATAAGCTTTCCTGTGCTCAGTTGAAGTTAGAAAAGTTCTGAAAATATTAAGAGAAGCATGCCTTCTTGAAAACCATAAGATCAAGCATATTATTACAGATTTTAATCTGTTGTGTGAATTTTATTTTATATTATCTGTACATAGTTTTTATCGAGTAAAGTATAGGCACTTTTAAAGTTCTCTTTAAATTTGAAATACAAAATCAGAAGTCATGGAGGACATACTATTATTTTCATTATTATAGCAGTAATTAGTGTATGAGGAAACAGCTAATTTTACCCTACACACATATACTTTTTGTACCTTTTTCCCCAATGTACTTAAAGTTTTCCACTTTTAATAATTCATTTAATTTAATTGCCAGTTTCATTATTTTTTACAATTCTTCCTAACTGAATAAAAGGGAAAGGAGGAGGGGGTATCACTGATTTAGTTATACAATAAGGCAGACTTTTTCTTAGCTTTAATTAGTATGCTGCATTATAGTAAGAAGCACTAGCATGTTACCTATTGATTAGCCAACTTTTTTTATAAAGTACCAAGATATGTTTCTTATATATTTTATCTATATAATATTTTCAAGCCCTGAAAAATGTGCTGTTGCTGCTATTGCTCCTGAAAAATTCCTGAAGTTCATTTTATCTATAAGAGTATGAACCCTGTAGTACTGAAGTGAGAGGGATGTTACGTTTGAAAGCAATCACTTCATAACATAGATACTTCAACTTGAGTAAATACAAGGAAATGTATGTGTAACGTATAAAAACAACTGATAGCTTTGCGAGACTTTCAGCTTATATTCTGGGTTTCTGCCCTTAAAGTATATTATGTAAACTGCCTACTTTTTTGCACGTAAAATGCACCATGACCCCTGATACCCTTATCTCTTTCAAAGTAAGCCCTTTGGCAATCTTCCTGCTATTCCACCTTCCTTAGAAACTTTCTTAAACAAATCAGTGCACAATTCTGAAACAAATCGGCTAGAAACATTTAGGAAACAAACAATCAGTTTTGAATATTGTTCAATCCAGATGTTGCATTCAGAATAATATCCTCTCTTGGTTCAAATTAAACCTCTTTTAGTGGCATTTTCAACTTTGGAAAGAAGTCAAAAATCAGATGGAGTCATGGTAAGGAATAGGGCTTGCGGAAGTACAGTGTGATGACATGTTTCACTCAGAACTCTGAATCATGTGTGAAGAATCTATAGGCACATTATCATGATGGAATTCTCAAATTGTCTTCACCCACATGTCTGGTTGTTTATATCACATAGCATCATGTAAGCAACAAAGGAGTTGTTGGTAGTACTCTATTGTAATGGTTGTGGCTTTGTGTTGAGGCATATTCACGATGCACAACCCCACAGAAGCAAAGGATATGCTCATTACTACATGATTGCTGTGAATTTGCCATGCCTTTTTTTTTTCGGGGGGGGGGGGGAGGGGTCTCGGTGTTTTTATTGCATCTTTTTTTCTGGGTTATACCCATAAAGTCTCAACTTATCACCAGTGATCAATCATGGTGTTAATGAAGTTAGAGTTGGTTTTCATCTTCCAGCATAACCTATGCAGTTTCTAAACAAGAATATGAATGAGAAGTTCATTCACTCTTCTTTCTTAAAATTTAAACTAACTGTATTTAAGGTAAATTGAAATGATATTTTTGCTGTGATGTAAATATTATTTAAATATTTTTTGAATACTGTATGAACGCGATGGCATTGTGTAAACAATATCTTTAATTAATTTTGTTGTGTATGCTTTCATGTCTTTCATGTATCTTCTTAAAATTTAGAGAAAAATATAAGAATTTGATTTTAATTTGTATGAAGCTATGTGGTTATATTTAAGGAATTCTTATTTTTAACATGAAGTACAGCTCTATATTGCGTTTTTTGGAGTTATGAGAAGGTATTAGCAATGTATTACCTTTTCTAAGCAGTTTTGCATTACATATATTTTTTTTGTTTCTAAAGAATTTGACATTCTAAAGAATTTGATAAGTTGAAACCATTCTTGTAAGAAAAAAAAGAAAAAGAATTAAGTAAAACAGAGCAACACAAAATGAAAAAAAGGAAAAGCATAAGTTAAAAGGCATTTTTCTTTACACTTGTAGTGACATTTAGTTTTTTTAAATGTTCTTTTATAAGGGTTATGTTTTTCTTTTAAAACTAATGTTTTATTCATATCTTAATTTATAAGAGAAGTAGTAAAGAAGCTTAAAAGTTTGATATTAAAATGGTGCATAATATCATTTCCTGTATATTACACTTACAGACTTTTTTCTTCTTTTTCACATATCTTAATTGCTTAAAAGATTCATAAAATCAATGCACACTTCTTCTTTCTCACCTTATGTGTTTCATTTACTTTAGTGGTTCTCAACCTTTTTCCCCTTCCAAATTCCTTCTAAAGTTGAAATGAATTTGGCGAACCCCTTGTGTAGACGACAGTAGTGGATAAGAAAGCTATGAAATTTTGTAGAACATTTATTTGGCATGTTGTACAACAATTAATAAAAAAAGTACAAAAACATAATCATTAAAACATTTAAGTCTAAACATTAGTAAAAACTAAAATGCTAGATACATTAGTTCAGTAAACTGACTAAATACGCACACAATAAATTTGAGAGGGGAGAACACCTTTTTAATTTGTGGCTGTCTGTTGGAACTAAGAAATTCAATGCTTGTCTCAATGTCT
Source organism: Octonoba sinensis (assembly GCA_038502835.1). NCBI lineage: Eukaryota > Metazoa > Arthropoda > Arachnida > Araneae > Uloboridae > Octonoba > Octonoba sinensis. The sequence goes on from CM076598.1 coordinate 149,720,337, forward strand.
AAAATTTGCAGTCTTAGATAACTTAAATTATTCAATCTGCTTCTGCACTTATCTTTGAGGTAATTTTATGTTGAAAATCATACTTAGAGATATGTTGCACAAAATGTTACAAAAAATTTTTTGTTTTTGGCCAAACAATATATTTGTTAGTAATAGCAAAGTCAAAAGTCAATTAATGAATGATTTTTAAAAATAGTTTGAAAGAAATGTGATAATACTCAATGAGGAAAACTGTTTTGGCTTATTTTTCCATTAAAGTAAATACTCCAAAGTTACATCTTTTTGAAAGGGGAAAGGGACTAAACATCCAGTTGTTTGGTTGAGATGTATTGCATCAATTAAGAAAATCATCTTCAAAAGTTCACTGAAGATGTTTCAGGTGTTCACATGTATCCCTTTCTAATATTTTCATTTAAGTTGAATTTCCTGATAAAAAGAACCAAAATATTTATACTCCTTCATTTGCACACATTGGATCCAAAATTTGAACTTTTTTAAAAATATGGCTTTAATTAGTTGAAGAAGGCAATCATTGACATAATATAATAACTATATGATAATTAAGTTAATTATCATATAGTTATTATATTATGGATCAATGTATCCATATTATGGATCAATGTATCCAACACATCATTAAAAATAGGTTGTTCAGTCGAACATCTTTAATCAACTTTAACCATGGTCGAATAAGACAAAATGCTGGATCAGCAGTCAATGATTGCCTTCATTAATTGACTTTAATGCAAGAGCTCTTTAACAAGTTTATGGTAGCATATCACTGACTGCAAACTTTTAATTCTATTTTTGTTTTATTATTTGATTTATTAACAGAACAATAAATATATTCGTGTAAATTTATTTGTTGTTCATTATTTAACATTTGCGATTTAAAATTCCGTCATTGCAATATTATTTTCACACCCTTTTTATATGCCCCAAGAGGTACGGTTGTGAACCACAGACCTAATAATTATTTTTATTTACCTTTTATAAAAAATTTTATATACTGCCATTCTAATGTATATTTTTAATTTCAGCTTGAACATTATTTTCAGAGGATAAAAAATCCTAGAATTAAGGTAAGTACTTCAATAAAGTTGAATGGAATAAATTAAATGATTTTTTCATAATTTTAACAGTTTATTTATTAATCAAATTTCTCTTTATCATTTTTAAAGTTATACTTTGGAAGCAACTCTTTTGTTTCTCAGGTTGGAATGTTATACTTGCAATTCAAGAATATTTTTGTTATATATATTCAAATTATTATAATATATTAAAAAGGAAATATGGAAAAAAATCTTTGAAATATTGCCTCCCCCTCAAATGATAGAAAGATATTCATTCCTATGAAAAATCAAGATTGGGGTTGATGCGTGTCAAATATCACAAAATTCAAAAATAATTTGCAAAATGTCAAAATATATGCTTCTGCAGGATGTGTAAATTTCGAAATAATTCCTCAAATTTTTTTTTCCCTGATTCGGATTGTGTTTTACGACCATTGGGTCACTTTACAATCAACTCATCCTTATTGCCTCTTTATAAAATTAGATCTGAAGGAGTAGAATTGAGAACAGAGAGTGATTAGTTATTACTATTAAACAGTCAAGTAAAGATTGAGGTTTGAATGTGAACAAGCAAGTGTTTCTAAAACCAGATATAGTTCATTTCCTGATCTTGATTTATCACTTTACATATGATAATGAAAATGTTTGATCAATTTTAAGTGACTTAAATGTGAAAAAGAAATATTTTATGAGATCTGTTGTAAAGCAAAGATAAAAACAAAGCAACAACTGAATGCTTTACCTTCTAGTTCACATCTGCAAAACATGAAGTTTTAATTATAAGTGTAGTGAAATTAAATTATTAATTCGTACATTCATTGGATATTTAATTGATTACTTTTTGGCCACCTCATTGTTTCCTAAAAAAAACTCTGGTTTACAAAGATACCTGCATCCTTCGGATTCGGGTTGAATAAGACTCGGTGACATCCTGGAGATATTCCTTTTCATGTCTTATTACAAAAAAGCCTGAAGAATTTTATGTCTGGTAGTAGCATTATGTTTTTACTTTTTGTTATCCAGAAACATTGAGTGTTCCGTGTCAGGCAAGCACCTGACCGAAACATCTGCTTTTGCACCCCAGGACCCTTGTCTTGTTAACTGGGATGGGCACAGCAGGCCTTGGCCTACTTGGGCTGCTTATCTTACAAAAAGCTGAAGCAAAGAAACCTGATCATGTCATTCTATGTGTACCAGTGCTTCGAAACTGATTCAAAGAAACCAGTTTTCTTCCAACGCTTCACTGGTTAAATGCTGTTACAAGGACTTGAGAATTGAGCTTCAAGAATGTATGATTATACTCCCTCTTCCTTCTATTCCTTCTCAATGGTCAAAACATCAATACCAATCTTTTGTTATCAAGGGTCGATCCATCATTTTTAAAAGGGTTAAAATTAAAAAATACGCCATAGCGATTTTTTTTAATTTTAAAAACATTTTTATGAAAAATCAAATATTTTTGTAAAGATTCAAATATTTCCGGGAAAATACAAAATTTAAACATACAGTTTAAAAAAAAAAAAGTTATTACTTTTTGCTGCTTATTTGATAAATATTTCTATAAAAAGTATGATTCGTTTGTTCCGAATTTTGTAAAGGGTCTGCTTTGATTGATTGGTATTTTGTGAAAGGTCTGTTTGATTAATTAGAATTTTGTGCATGTTCTGAAAACACCTGAACTTCCTCTGGCACGACCCTTGGTTATGTATGTACAGATTATTTTTGATTAAATGTGTTTCTGAATGTAACAATAATAATATTATGCAATATTTTTTTATTGACACATATATCAATTAATGTTAAAATTCTACAAGTGGAGTCCATGTTTTACATATTTTATTAATTCAACTTTCCTAGCTTACCTTTCCTGCTCCCTCTCGTTTTCCCCAACTTCAGTTACATCACTATTAAACTTCACAAATGTTCAGGGCAAAATACTCGACTGCAGTCGACTTTTGCATATATTTCGGTCTAAGTCTTGATTTATTCTAGTGACATTACCTTTAAAGTATCAACAGGGAGCTTAATCAGTGAAATATATATATAGACATTTATATATATATACATAAATATATATGTTTGATAATTATTTTTTATGTATTTTAAATAAATATGTGATGAAAAACTAAATAAATAAAGCACTTTATCATTATTATTTACACCTATTATAAATGAACAAAAGTTTGTCTTGAGATGTGTGTGTTACACATTATAAACAAATTCAAAAAGCCATTAAATTATTGTTAGGGATATTAATGTGTAACATTATGTTCTTAGGATGAAGATCTTCCTCTTAATCGAGCAAAGCGTTTGAAAAACGGTATTTCAAATCCTTGCATTTTGGATTCTTCATCTAATGATTCCAAAGAAGAAAGCTCACTCTCTGGACCTACTACTCGAAAGGCTTGGTCAGATTGGTGTAGTAATAAAATAAAAGTTAGCTCTGTAACAAATAGCGGCCAAGATAGTAATGAAGAGAATGGTATGATTATATTTTTTATTTTACCAATGGAATGAAATATTAATTTGCATTTATTTTTCATTGAGTTTTATAAAATATTTGATACTATTTACTGAGTTTGCTGTTAAGGCGGATCTTCACTCAGAAAGAATTGCACTGTTAGGCTTAAATCAGCCTTCCAAGTCTACGAGGGGGTGTGTCAACCCTAAGGGATTGACATTTGAACGACCAATGAAATGAACAATAACTCCTAGAAGAAGGGTTGAATGCCCCCTATATTTAACCTGTCACTTGAGGCAATGAGAGCCACCCTGACCTCTGCTGTCAAGTGCAATCAACGAAATCAACTTGTGGCCTGCACATGTCCGCAACACATCATTTCTCTTTTACCCATTTCAAAGTAATTCTCTGTAGTTGTTGAAAGTTAAAATGAAAAGAAAAAAGCTTAGTGGGCTGCACAGATTTTTACGTAATGTCATTTTACGGCATTCACCCTAATTACTTGTAAATTATATATTTAATGCTTTAAAAATTAAAATATAGAAATAGTTTTAAAACGAAGATTTGTCTTTTAGGGAACTTGCTTCTAGACCTTAGTTAGTACTAATTGCTGAATCAAAATTTCCAATAAACGCTTGATTTTCAGAAAATTTATAGAAAACTGTTTAATACTGTTCTCAGTTACCTGTACAGTTTTTTCGTACATAAAGTATGCTAATTCTTTTCTTGCATAAAGCTTAATTTGAGAGCAGAAATTATTGCGTTAGCCTGAGTAAAAAATTTCCGTTACTGTATGTGTTTACATAAGCCTGTGCAGAGGTTTTGCAATGGGGGTGTCACTGCGCTATACGGAGTTCCAGATGCATGTCCATGGAAACTTAAGTTAAATGCAAAGAAGCATATCTATTGAAGATAAATGCAAAATAGCTTGCCTGTTTTGCATTAGCATTCATTTTTATTTGCTAATAGAGGTACCAGGGTACCCCTAGTCATTGCTTTGATAAACAAGGTGAGGTGGTTGTTGTGACATGTTCTAACTCTAACACTTATTGAGTTGTCAAATGGGAGTTTTCTTGGTTTCCTCCTATTGCTGAATACACAAGTGCACCCCTAGAAGCATTCCCGGGACGGCAGCTTTTCACAAAGACTCGTTGCATCGAGATAAAATTTTTTATGGTTGCCTGTTGAGGCCAGGGTTGCCAAATTTAAATACTGCAAATACGGGACAGCCAGCACACACCACTTTTCTCCTCTAACCTCCTTCCCTGTTAACACTAGGCCTTAGGGATGCCCTGCTCTGGGGTTGGGTAATCAGGTCCACGGATTTTACATGCACGTATCCCCAAGTGTACATGGTGAGTCTTCAGTGGGTATTGAACACGCGACCTTCTGATTGGAAGTTCGACATTCTAACCCCTAGGCTGCCACAGCACAGCACACCACTGGGGGGGGGATATCCAGAATCCGACCGTTTTTTCAAATATTCGGAAACTGATCCACCCCCCACACAAAAGATCTGGTTATCCAGCATGCCAATTTTGATTTTTTTAATTTAATTAATAGGTTCTTCTCCACAGTGAGAAAATGAGGGAACAGGAGAAAGGCGAGTGGGTGGCATATGACTCATCATTCAGTTATTAACAGATGCTCTTAATTTACAACATTTAACACATTTTCTAATCAAATGTCTGATAAAATCTTTTGCACCTATGATTCAGAATTGTTCTTGTGTACAAGTTGAAGACCTGCATGCAATAAATTTTGATGATAATGTTTAACAATGAGGTCAGTTAGAATATGTGTTTTTGGCGGTAAGAGGGGATGTTTCTGACCGTATGTGATATTTGCATGTGGCAGGAGACCGCTCACCCTCAGGACACCTGAATTATTTAAAAAGGGGTTAAGGGATAAAATTTTGCTTCTACACGATAACAGCTGATTTTTTTCATGTGCAGTGGTCTCATTATTAAACTCAATAGATTGAACTGATTTAATTAATACACACATGGTAGTATTCAGTTCCTCAGTCTTTAAGAATCCTGTTTTTTTATCCTGTGAGTTTCTGAAATTTTGAATAAATCTTAAACAAAGGGCAATAGCATGTTTAAGTTTAGAAGTGATGAATACCGTTCGTACAAGTAATTTAGATTAGGTTAGCGATTGGTTGTTGTAGTTAATTGCACTGTACATTGGCTTTCCTCTGGCATAAGCTCTGAAACTGGAGGTGTTGATGTACTTACTTGTAAGGGCATCAGTTCATACAGAAATTTAGGACCACTGAACCATGATGAAGTGAGTAGTGTTGATGATGGGATACCTCGAGTAGCATGATTGGCTGGATTAGCATCTCCGTTGACATGATGCCACTTGATCAGTAAAGAGTTAATTTGAATTTTTGACTCTCTGCTGGCTACAAAGGTCTTCCATCTGCTAGAATGGGATCCTAACCTAGAGAGAACAATAGTTTAATCTGTGAAAAAATGAGTTTGTGATAAAGGAAAGTTTAATGCTTCACAAGTGAAGTCCATTAATATTGCTAGAAGTTGAACACCACACAATTAGGGATTGTTGAAAGAAGTTTTCTCTTTGGGTCAAAGTTCCTTGAAAACAGGATGTGTCGATTTTTAATAGGAACATGTCCAGTCTTGGGTACCATAGGATACCTGAAAATTTCACAGTATTCTCGTTGTCTATGCTGATGAGATGACACATGAATTGGTGGATAGTAAATCTGATTCAATTGACTGTTCAATAGCTTCTGAGATCGAGTTTGTGCCAGATAATAAGTCGTTGACATAGAAGTCTTTAATGGCTGCTTTGGAGGACAATGGAAATTGGTCTTCTTCTTCTACTGCTAATTGCTGGAAGCTTCGAACTGCAAGGTGCTGAAGCTGGGCCATATGCAATTCTTGTCAATCTATAGACTTGTATTCGCTCAGAAGATGAATTATGCCAGACTATTCTCAGAAAATCCGAGTTTTTCAGGATAACTTGCCTATGCAATTTTCTATGTCTACTGATATCGCAGTTTTGTTTTTTCTAAAAGGCACTAGTAACGTAGTGATATCATTCTGCAGCTGTAGTCCCATCAGTGAGACACTGCTAGATGGTTTGGCAGAACCATCAAAAACCACATAGAATTTATCTCTTGTTTTATTAGGAACTGCATGATGAGGGAGATGGGAACTAGACTTGGTTGAAATATTAATGTCCTTCTCTGGGTTTAGTTTCATATGTCCTAATTCGAAATAATCTTGCATGAATTTGTGATATTGCACTGAAAAGAGATTTCGGTTGATTTTTCACAAATTGCCATTCAATTTGTTGAAACCGATTTACAGCAATGTCTCTTGACAATCAAAGTTCCTAGATGGATTCTTGGAACGGCAAATTTAACAGCACATCTTTCAGTGGAATCACATGAGAATGTCTCTTTAAAATACTTTTCGCACGCAGCTTCTTCTTCAGTAATAGGTTTCGATTCTGAGAGTTCCTCTAATTTCCAAAATTTATCTAGTTCATACTCAACATTATAGTTTGCATGATTGGCTAATACAGTTTTCGAATGGAAGTTTGGCATATTATTTGGTTTCCCTAGAATTACCCATCTGAAAAAATATTCATGAGCAACTAGTGAGTGTCCTGGAATAGTTGTGTGTTCTTTAAGTATGATTTCACCAAATACATCTGCCCCTAGCAGAACATCTATAGGGCCAGGTTAATGACAATTATTATCAGCCAATTTTAGATGTTTGAAGTTGTCAAGAATAGAGACATCAACAGGAGATTGTGAAAGGTCACAAATTATGTTTGGTATAATAAATGCTTCAGTTGTCATTGTTAGATTTTTGTAAAATAGCGGTGTTATTTGTACTTGAACCAAATCTGTAACCTTGCCTACCCTTTGTGAAGTCAAGCCATCTACGCTCATGTTTATGCGATTATGTTTCAATTTTAATAAATTTACACAACTTTCTTTAATAAATGTGTCTTGAGTAGCTGAATCAATAAGAATCCTGCACTTGTGCGACATGCCATTAAGGTCATTGACATAAACTACTGCAGCAGGTAGGAAAATACATTGTGTGACTGGAAGAATTGTACTATTGCTACCAATAATAGAAATATTTTCGCTTTTAGTTTGTGGTTCAAATTTTATTTTATTTGACATTTTTGATCATAATGATGAATTATGTGGTTAAGAGCAATATTTAGTTTCCCATGCTACATTTTTCCATGTGATGTTTTTTATTTGCTTTTAAGCAATTTGCGCACCCTATTCGCCACATTCCATTTTTCCTTTAACAGCACATCCAAAAACATATTAAATTTAAATAATTCGAAGTGAGAATTACTCTTTCAAATTACACATATATTTGAAACCACTTGTGATGCATTTACCGTTTTATGTGTTTTTTTTATGTATGTCAGGGAAACTGATCTCGTGGTTTACATACGGCTTCTCTTTCTGGTGTACTGCCAAAGAAGTTAATGCATCTACACGATTAAGCACAAAAGTTTTGAATTCATCAAATGAAGGACTTTTTTGTCCGTTCTAGCATCCATATACGAAATGTTTCTGAATCAAGTTTTCCTTTTAAAAGAAAAATAATCATAATAACCCAATGCTCAACAGGCAGTTCTAGGATTCTTAATGTATCTATACGTTGTGAAGCAGCATCAATTAATTTCCGTAACCCTGTAGCAGATTCATGATTCAAATTAAGTTGAGAAATTAATTTGTTTAAAGCTACATTTATGATTTCTGATTTGTTTTCATAACGATCAGTGATTGCTTTCCAAGCTCTTTCATAATTTTCATTGATTGTAATAAAGTAGCAGCTTCACCTTTAGCGGAAGTTTAAGATACTGTAATTTTTGAGAATTACTCAACAATTTATTGCTTCTCACACTTGCTAAATATAAATCATGAAATGAAATCTACTCATTGTTATTAGAAGTAAGCACTGGTAATTCAACACGCAAAAATTTTAAACTTGTTGCATCTGAATATACTTTGTTCTGAGATATGTTTAGAGCATTGGTATCTACAGTGTTAGATTTAATGCATTTTATTCTCTCTTGATTTAAAGCAACTGCCAATGAATCTACTTTTGAGAAAAAGTCTTGCATTTCTTCTTCATATTTATCAAATTCTTCATTGGAACAAGTAGTTAGAATTTTTTCATTTAAAGTATTTATTACATTTCATAAAATATTAGTGTCATTTTCATACACTTCAATACCAGAAATAGAAATATTTTTGCTTTTATTTACTTGAGTAGTAGGTCTAGTAAGCTTACCTTTAAGTATGTGTTTTTGCTGGAGGAAGGGTTATATGTTTTTTGTGTGACCTTCCTCAACGAGTGCAAGTGCAATGATTGTTTCACTTTTGGATTTATGCATTCAGGTGTGATGATTTAATTATTTTGGAACTGCTAAAATGTTGACTACTACACATCATTATTAATATGTTTGCTTGTGACTGGTTTTTGATGAACCAATTATGGAAGGGAAGAACAGCACACATTTCTTAAGACAACTTTATCTGACGACATCCACACACACTGAATAAAAAACATAGATTGCTTAGCAGAATTATGGCCTGACTCCTACCCTTATCTACACTAGTGTGAACTTGGATGTATGTTCCATATGTGAGAGTAACTCATGCACACATGCACTTGTTAACTTTAAATAATTCACACATTGATAAGATCCGAAGAAAAAATAAAGAAAATGTACGTATAAATTTGAATATTTTAAAGGTGTTTATCTTTTTTTCTTTGGATTTTCTTATTGAAATTGCATTGCCATGTAGGTTGTACTATATTGTACCATTCAAGAACTTGTTTTGCATTATATGCTTTTTTTGAGATCAATATTTGTTGAAATTAATGGTGAAAATACTTGTAGTGTTGATGTAAGTCTTTAATTAAAATATTCTGTTTTTTCTGAAATTTTACTTTAAACTGTTGATGCTTTAGAACCCATGAAACGAAGTTGTAATTCTGTGGACGGTATGCTGAAGAGTCGAAAATTAAGAAGATCTGAGAGAAAGAGAGGGCCAGGGAGACCAAAGAAAAATACAGCAAAAACCAAAAGAAACAAGCCACTGAAGTTTAGTGGTTTAGATCTACTTCATGCTCAAACTGTACTTAGCACATCAAATTCAGGTAGGATAAAGAATAACGCATAAAGCTATAGGTATATGTATTATTTACTCATTTTTTATTTACTAATTTTGATGAATAATTTTATTTTAAGTGAATTCTGATCCTGCCCCTGGTTGTATTGATCAAAAACTAAGTAATACAGCTCCATCAATTCAAGAACATAAGGTAGAAAATTCCAATGTTATTGATAAATTCTTGTTAGCTCAGAAGCGGTTGATATTGGATTTCATTGAATGCATGAAGTCGGCAAATTATAAAAATTTACTGGAGAAACAAATAGAGGAAGAAAAGGTACATATTGTATTGAATATTGTCTTTAAATTCTTGACTACTTATAAATTGCTATTTATTGAACATTATGTTCTACCACAAATGATGTAAACCTCTTCACTTTTCAGGAGCGTAGTAAACAGTTAAAGAAGTATGTTTTTAATCTGAAAACAGTAGTTGGTTGCTTGAGGGAGGAAGGAGTGTCATTATTGAAAAATCGCTTTTCGGTATTGGGTTACACAATCAACAATTCAAATGATTTAAATTCCCAGGTAAATATTACTATTATCACACATATATACATATAGATTTTTTTCCCCGAGTTTAAACATCATTGTTCATACAAGTTTTAGCATCATTGTTTACCAATTTTATATTGTATTCTTCTTGGATCTTATTCACTCAATGGTTGCAAAGTTAAGTATCCAAATATAAGCAAATGCATTTGTTTTATTCTACCAGCTGATTTCTGTGGGGATCATAAGAAAACCGATAATGAATGCACAGTATTTTTTTTATGTTGCTTTCTCTTTGATAAATTTTGGCTTACAATTTGTACCGTGGGGGGAAACAAAGCACTTCTTTGATACATGCACTATTTACACTAGAGCGACATAAAACATGTAATTTTATCAGTAATGATGTACTCTATAAAGTTGTTGAAATTTTCAAATTAAAATGGGGATCAACTTTAATGTTTTGAATGACAAACCCCTTTTTATGACTTACTTGTATTCAGCATCAAATTTTAACCTTGTATACTAATTTTCGTGTAATTCTGTTCACCTGTTGCTTCGGAACTAAATAGAGAAGAAGTCTCGTAATGTTAAAATGTTTTCTGATATTTTTGCATATAATATCTTCAACCATGGGTGTGGCAAGGATTGGTTTCTTATCTAAAAATATGAGCTAACCAAACCATAAAAATATTGTTTTCATATTCGAAAATGTTAAATTAATATTATTTATGAATTATGAAATAAATTGTTGAAAATATTATGATCTGAAACCATATTATATATTGACAGAAAAATCAGTCTAGATGAGCTTTTATAAGAGCATCCAAAATTTCAGCTTAAAATATGTAATAGTTTTTGTGCTGCAACTTTGATTATTATTAAATTTAGTCATTTATTTTGGATTTAAATTAATTATGGATGTTGGAAACATTTATTTTTTCCCAAACTCACATTGAAATGTACAAAATGTCGTTTTAAAGTGATCATTAAAAATAAATGAAGAAAGAAAGAAATAAAAAAAACTTTTAAAATGTTCATAAAACATTCTAATTGGATCAAAAGCTTGTGAACTCAATTTTGAAACTTCTACAGTGTGACTGGGAGACTTTCTGTTTACAGACCATATGGTCTGGCAAGGTTCCCTGCAGCAAACTGACCAGGAAGACTTAAGCATTTTGTGCAATCCAAAAACACTTGTAGCTAGAAACCCATATAACTGAATTAATAGAACTCAAAAATAGACACCATTGTTTAAAAATATTTTATGCCTGTTTATTAGAGTTAATCTTTGTGAGTGTTCGTATAATTAAATATAAGTTCAAGAGTTTTTCTTTGGTGTATTATTTTTTATTTTTTATGAGTTTTTTTTAATTACCTGCCTTGTATGATATTAGTAAGAATTATTATGGACTTTCAGATTAATAACAGTATAAGAGAGTATATGAAGCATCACTCAGTTGCCCAACAGCTTAAAACTGAAATATCTGAGCTGGAAATGGAATACAAAAAACTTAAAAAACCTTGTCTTGAAAAGGTATGTATCAAGTAATAGTCCTCGACTTTTAAAGTTAATTTTGAAAATGGTCCATTTAAATGATATATGATTATTGAATTTCAGAATGTTTCTTCACGTGAATTATTATTTTTGTAGAAATATGTATGAGTTTCAATGTGAAAAACTAATACCTCTTTCAAAATTTTCTTTTGCTATTCATCAGGCATGTTAAAATTTATCACATTAATTTGCAGAAAAATGAGATTTTTCATAGTATTTTTTTTTTTAAGCAATAGCCCCCTCTCTGTTTTACAATTTTACTATGTAAAATCCACAGGTAGCATACTTTGAAATCATGAAACAAAAGTCAGATAATAAGAGTCTCTGAATTAGATTTTTTTTATATAATAAAATAATTATGGGCTTTATTGAAATACAGTAAAACCTCTGAATAACGGAAAGTCTTCGGTCCGTAGGTTTTGTCCGCTATTCGGAGGTGTCTATTTTTGAAAAGAAATTTCATTTCCTATTTTCAAACCTTATATGATAAAACAATTGCTAATTAAATAAGATAACCAAATTTAATAGTACAATCAAATTTAAATTATGAAAGAATTTAAATTTAATAAAAACCTATCATTAGTACTTATTCAATTAATTCTTATTAATACTCATTCAATAATGACAAAAAACATATTAGTAACTACAAACATCACAAAATTATTTTATTTAAAATAATCAGTTAATACAGTTCGGTTCATCCTTTTGGAAAAACAACTTGCTTCTCAATATGAGTAGTAAGTTCATTATTTCTTTTAACTCACCACTGTATTTTAAAGCATCTTTTAAGTTTTTAATGTCGGAAGTTTTTTCTTGCACATCTTCCTCTTCATCCTCGGAAACAGCAGATTGATCAATTGTTCTCGGCAAAATTAATTTGGAAACATCAACCTCTTCTTCAATACATAAGGTTCTTATCAATATCCATGTAGTCATCCACAATCACATTTGAATTTAAATCTGTCAAAAGTGTTTCAAGATCTTTGTCGTTTACTGAGACTTGTGCTCTTTCGGAAACAACTGTACTTGAAAACCCTGCGTTTGCAAAATACTTGGAAACACTTTCGGACTTTTTTTTTTTTTTTCAGAGCTGATGTTGTCCAAGTTACTGCATCCAAAACATTTACACTTTTTGGCACGATTAAGTTTGCAAAAGAATATGTCGCAGTAACAGTTTTCTGTATTCTAATTTGAACACATGAATGACTGCCTGGTCAAACGGCTGTAACTTCGGAGTGGTGTTGGGGGGGGGGGGGGGCACTAGCTTTGTTTTTCAATTTTAAGTCCTGAGGATGAGAAGTAGCATTGTCTAAAAACAAAAGTATCTTTCTGGATTGTTTTTTCATTCTTTTATCCAGTTGTATCAACCAATCAGTTATTACATCAGTTGTCATCCAAGCCTTTCTGTTGTTTTTCCATGAAACACTAAGCATATTTACATCTATATTTTTGAAAACCCTCAGTGTCTTAGATTTTATGATGACCAATGGCCCTGTCAAGTTCTCTTAACATATTGCAACACAACAAAATTATTAAACATACTTTTGAGATTTTACTTCCATTACACTTTTCGCCCTTAAAACAAAGAGTCTTGTCCTTTAGAACACGGTAGAACAATCCGGTTTCATCACAATTAAAGATGTCTTTGGATCATAGCCTTCATATGGTTTGAGCCTGTTGATCTCTTCACTGACTTGGCTGGAGTTGACTGATTTTTTTTCACCTCAGACTGCTTTGTAAGAATTGGTGTGATATGTCTGAATTTTTTCAAGCCATCCATTTGAAGCTTTAAATGTTTCTAGTCCCAAAGATTGGCCCAACTTCTAAAGCTTTTTCTTGAAGAATCACTTCACTCACTGGAATGTTTTTGCACGGACAGACTGGAACCACCTCATCACAGCTTCATCTATTTCAGAAGTCTTAGTCTTTCAGAACTTGCTCTTTGTATTCTCATTGGCGTTTGTTATCCAGAGTTTCCTAATTTCATCTTTTTCTTTCAAAAGCTGGCTTATCTGGATTTTTCCAACTCTTAAACGTTCAGCAATAGATCTCACACTCCACTGTTCTTTCTCTGCAACTTCTAAAACATTGATTTTCTCCTTTAAAGTTAATCTCTTTCGCCTAGACATTTTAGCAGGAAATTCAGCTTTCACTCGTAACTGGACTGTATCAGATAAGGATCAGTTAGCAACTGAGCTGAACTGCAAGAAACAGGTTCACGCGGGGAGGACGGGTCATGTGCATTCAACTCCCTCAATGCACAGAACCAAGAGGGGTAAATAAAAAGATGGAATTTCACGGTGGGGAGGTCACCCTTTGTTAAGTTTCAGCGGTCACTTCAAGGTTGCTAAAGGTCAGTAAGAAGTTGTTTTAGAACTGTCCGTTAGTGAGAAAATGCAAACATAACTTTTTATATAGATAATATAAATATTTTATTTTGGTTGGATTTTCATTTAAAAAGATTTCTTTTTTATAAAAAAAGTGTCCGCTATTTGGAGGTTTTTACATTAGGTACCCTATATTAAGGGACTAGGACTAATTGTCCACTATGTAGAGGTGTCCATTAAGGGAGGTTTTACTGTATCTATAAATGTTTTTGCTCTTTTTATTCATTTATTTTACCTATTCAATAGTGAATTTTTTGTATTGGATTGGAAGAAATTTTTGTTGAGATTAAGTTCTGTGTTTTCCTACAATTTCAAAAGCCGTACATAGCTTTTAAAATTCTGATGGATAATGTTAATCGTGGAAAAGTTCAAAAATATAACGCCTTGCAGTGTAACAGAATGAATTTGTTATTGCTTACATAACGGGTCGATCCAGATTTTGTTTTTAGGGTCCTTTTTTTGTGGAAACATTTTTTGAAAAGCAATAATATTCTTGCAAAAAAGTGATGTGACCATGGAATTTTTTCAAGAAAGGGATACTTTTCTACGCAATAAAACTTTTTATAAGTGACTTTTTTTTTTTTAATTTGAATTTCGTGAAGAAGCCGTTTTTATGAATTAAAATTTTGTGAAGGGGCCTTCTGTATGAATTAGAATTTTGTTAAGGGGCAGCAAAGTGGCCCCAATTTCTGCCTGGATTGTCCCCTGCATATTTCTTCTTTATTACAAGATACTTACCTTGTTTCATTATTATTGTAAACCGTTGAAAGGGTGTATTTTCAATAACTTGGAACTTAACCTAAATGACGCAGAGTGAGAGAGAGAGACGGCAAGATTTACAAATGTGAATTTGATATGTGGGAAAGTAGGATTGGATTGTTAACTTCTGAAGGAACTTCTTATTTAAAAAGCAAATTACTTTTATAAAATTATGGATAACACTTACTTACGTATTCATTGAATTTAAATTGTTCTTATTTATTTATTGTAATTTTGTGTTTTTGATTCCATTACTTTTGATGGTTAAAAATGACCGACTCTTAAGGATCTTCTTGTTTACCCATTAGCTGTTTTCAACCCTTGCTTCAGTATAATGCCCTGTAGCTAATTATAGTGCAAACAAATAGAAATAATAATAGACATATTTCCCTGAACTTTCTCAATATCATTAACATTTCTTGGGAAAGATGATTCTTGTTAATTAACTAAGTTATAAGCATGTTGATATAGTGTTACTGCTGTATAATTTGAAATAAGAGTTTTAATATTAAGGGAAAATTAATGTCGACTGGCAGATTTTTAATTGTCATTTATTTTGGAATATTTTTAGACAATGAGGCATGCTCTTTTTTTTGTTTACAAAGCTTCAGGAAAGCATATTTTGTTTCTTTTTTATTAATAATATGATACACGAAAAAAAAAACACTGTGTAAAATACTTCTACACCTTAACTAACCATTTTAGTCTTACTTTTCTTTTGATTATTTGAATCAAAAATTTATTTTCTGTGCTATTTTCTCCTTTAGATTGATGAAGCACATTTTAGTGAAATATTGCAGAAGGAAATAACAGCTCATAAACAAAATGTTGAAAATTGTCAGAGAAAAAGTGTCAATAGAGAAAAGATTCCCCAGAAAGTAGCATTTCGAGATATTTCACATAAAAATACAGTTGATAATAAAAAAAGTCATTCAGATATGAAAATTCATCATTTATCCCCAAAACAACAAAGAATACATGATAGTATGATCATTCCAAATTTTCAGGATCGAATAAAAACCATCATAGCATCTGCTTTAAAAGATCCACAAATTCCAACTGATAGTTCTGGGTCATCATCTGGAAAGCGTAAAGATAATTTAAATTGTATAGATACATCCATTTTATCTTCGTCTCGTAAAAGCTTTGCTGAAACATTCAGCAAAGGTGATGAACTAGCAGCTGGGGGGATAAATGCTACTAATAGATCAAAATATGCCATACATGCTGAAAATAAAAATACTAGTGGGACAAATTATCTGGATTCTTCATCTAAGGAATGCAAAAAGCATAGTAATAATTTTAAGCAAGTTGAACTATCAGATCCAGAAGTATCTAGCAGTTTAACAAATGTAGCATATTCACCGATTAGTCCTAGTCGGACTCCTCCTCCATCAAATAGCCCTGCCATTCAATCTCAAGAAGCCGCTATGAAATCTGTGGTCTCTGGCTATTCAGTTAATCTTGGCTTATCTGTTACTAGGAGTTTTTCACAAGAGTATTCAAATAAAGCCAGAATTTCAGGGCTAGATTCAACCAGTTTTAATAAAAATAAAGGTGACATAGCAAAAAATACTCATGATACGAATAGTTTAAAATCAGTGGGGATGTCTCATCTTTCTCATTCAGTTGAAACAAATAAATACAAAGAGTACGCAGCATCAAAAAATGCCTTATCTTCTAACTCGAGACTTCATTCTCATCAGTCAAGCTCTAGTATAGGAAGAGAAGAAATGTATGATAGGAAGCAGAAACATAAGTACAGTACGTCTCTTGATGCATTTAAAGAAAGAAGAATAAAACAACATGGAAATTCTCACCATGCAAATGAAAGTAGAAAAAGTTCTAAACACGACAAATCAAGTTATGCAAAAGCTTCCAAATGTTCTAGCTCCAAATTTGATTCTAAACGGTCACATTCAAAGCATTCATACTCGTCATCTAGCAAAGGTAAGTTTTGTTAACCTATGTGCCTTTTTGTCAATTCAGCTTTAATTTTCTTCTTTCTCTCATTTAAAGTTTTTTTTTTTTTGTAGAATATAAAGTAATATGCTGTATGTTGAAAAATAAGATTTGACTTACATTGCATTTAAAATCTTATAAGTTTAATTTTCCCTAAAATTTTTATTCATACAAAGTTATCTTAAATGAACTTTTTGCTGTACAGTACCTTGTAGGTCCTCCACTCTACAGCAAAATCTATGCAAGGTATGAATTAAAGTTTATTGAAAATTCTGTTATAATATGTCCTCTAATATTCTTAAACTTTAATATATGACTCTGTAACACTGGGCTGATGATGTTACACAGGAAAGAACTGATCTCAACCACTCGATTGGTTGAGTCTCAATTATGCACATGTACATCACTCAGACTTGTAATCTCACTAGCTGCACTCATGAAAATCTCCATCATGACAATCGGAACTCAAAAGAACTGGTGTAAAAAAGGCGAAACAATTGTGCATCTAGCCTTTTCCCAAGACACATAAAATTCTGGTCTTTAATCTGGGTCTGGAGACCTAAATTATCTGTCCGGAGATTTTGAGTTTTACAATTTAACTGTCAATTATCAGCTTTTAACCCTAACAGATGAAATAGTTGGTAGGGAAGTCTTAAACTGGTAATGAAAGAGTGGCATAAATGAGCATTTCCTACAGAACCAAAAAAAAAAGCTTTCAACATACCTATTTTTCATTTCTTTACTTATCACTGCTATATTTCCTATTAGTCTTACTATCCAAAACTATTGACTTGATAAATAAACTAGCTGTAACTAACTTCAAGATGCCATGAATCAAAGGCATTTTGTTTGTATGCATAGAGTTTGGAGAGTATGCAGGTTTGAATTTTGATGGGGGCCTTTGCATTTTCTTTGAAATACTTTTGACTGGAGCATCAATTTTGAATTTTCCAAGTTTATTATTCTCTATTTTGATAAATTCATTTTTTAAAAAAATGTTTTATATTGTATTTTCTGTAATTTGTAATTTTTTAAAATATTATTTCTTAGCTATTTTGAAAAACTAATTTTAAAAATTTGTATTTTTTATTTTGTTCACTGTATTTACAAATACAAAAGTGACAACTAGCAACAGGCTCTGGGCGCATCTAGGCTGGTCCTAGTACATTTACCAATCCCTAATGAACATCAAGAGCCCTTTTAAAAAATTTTTATTCCACTGCAAGTTGCCGCTGCTTTCAGTAAACTATTCCAACTGCTTACAACCCTATTGATGTAGTAATTTTTCCTAATTTCAAAATGAGCCTGAGATTTGAAAAGCTCTAAACAATGACCACTGGTATTAGCTTCTGTGCAGAAATGCAGCGCATCAACATTTTCCAGTTAAATGAATTTAAGTAACTGAATCATGTCCCTTCTAATTCTCCTTTGTTCAAGACTATACATATTGAGCCTTTTAAGTCTGGCCTCATAATCAAGGTCTAAGATTTCACTTTCCAACCTACTGCAGCCCTCTTTTGAACCTTTTCTAATAAGGTAATATCCTTCTTTAGATGTGAAGACCAAAACTGAACAGTAATACTCTAAATGAGGTCTTACCAAACTGCTGTATAAAGACAATATGACTTCCTTAGACTTGTTCGAAATAGCTCTATTGATAAACCCAAACATTCTGTTAGCTTTCTTACTTACTGTGCTGCACTTCTGACTAAACATGAAGTTGTAAGTACAAAGATAAAACAACGTGAAAAAGCACAAATTCAGATTAAAATTAACGCAAATAGCTATTTCGAAGCTACAAATGGAGCCTC
This sequence comes from Octonoba sinensis, assembly GCA_038502835.1. Lineage (NCBI taxonomy): Eukaryota > Metazoa > Arthropoda > Arachnida > Araneae > Uloboridae > Octonoba > Octonoba sinensis. The sequence continues at coordinate 149,739,030 of CM076598.1, forward strand.
TTCATCAGTGCATAAAAAGAAGAAGAAACGCTCAACACACAAGCAAGAAAGCTGTGAGTGAACAAGGCAATAACCAGAGAGACACCGGTATTTATACCAAATGTGTCGGATTAGCGATTGACCAATCAGAGGCCAGGAACAAGGCGGGAACAGAGCCCGAAGGAAAAGGCGGGAAACGAATATGTAAATTGCAGGAGAAAACCAAAAATGGAGAGAAAAATTATAAAAATTGTTTCCAAATGTCAGGAAAATATGGAGTGCTGGAAAAATCATTTACTACAGAATGAGAATTTTTCCAAATGTGATAAGCTTCCCAAAAATCAAGTTCATGGACAGAAGAGCATTTGCTGATAATTCTAGCAGAAGAAAATTCAAAACAATGATCTAAAGTCCAACAATGCTGGGCAATGGAAGAACGTGCAAGTTCTTTACGCTTAACATAATTTTCATGTTCTTTCAGACGGTGCTTTAAGGCACGTTTAGTCTGACCTATGTAAAACAGACCACATTTGCAAGAAATACTATAAATACCCCAGTTGTTGTGCAAACCAATGGGATACTTCAAATTTGTAAATTTTATTTTATTCACAGGGGAAAATGCCGTATCAAACCCAAACTTCTTCAATATTTTAGCAATTTGCTGACTGATTTTTGGATAAAAAGGTAAAATAATAGTATAAGCAGACTTGCACTTAGAAACATTGCCAGAAATTGAAGGCTTAATTAACCTGTTATAAATAGAATCAACGACCTTAGGAGAATAACCACGATCCAAAGCCACAGCCTTAATGTACGAAAGCTCAGCATCCAAAGAGTTAGAAGAGGAACATATATTCAAAGCACGGAAAACAAGAGCCTTGAAAGAGGCCAACTTTTGGTTTGGGGGGTGAGAAGAACATTTGTGAGGAGGTAGTGTAACAGCAAAGGGCTTGCGAAACACTGAAGTCATAAAATCGTCATTACTTTTAGTAATTAAAACGTCCAAGAATGAAAGAGAACTATCCACTTCCATTTCAATAGTGAATTGAATGCAAGGATCAATGGAATTAAGCTTATCAAGTAAATGATCAATATCCACTTGCTTCTGATCAAGCAATACAAAACAATCATCAACATAACGGACATAAAAAGGAAACTTTATGGTTTCGAAAAGTTTAGTCTCAAAATAGTGCATATAAATGTCACTTAAAATAGGGCTTAAAGGATTACCCATAGCTAAACCTTCAGTCATACGAAAGTACACACCATCAAATACAAACGTATTTTGCTCAAGACAAACACGAGTGAGAGAAATAAGTTCTTCAATCTCAAAACTAGAGAAATGATATTCCTGAAGTCTCAATTTAAGACAATCCAATGCGCCATTAACCGGCACATTGGTGAAAAGCGAGTTTACATCAAAAGAAGCCATAGTTAATCCAAAAGGTTTGAAATCACGAAGCTTATGAACAAAGTCGACGGAATTTTTAACAGTGAAAGAATTACCATTCAAAAGAGGAGAAAAGATGGAGACCAAGTGTTTAGCAAGTTTATAAGAAGCAGTATTAATATTGGAGACAATAGGACGGAGAGGTATACCAGGTTTGTGGACCTTAGGAAGAGCGTAAAATCTGGCACAGTGTGCGACTGAAGGAATCAAGGACCTTTTTGAAGAATCGCAAATGACAGGAGAAGACTTTACAGCCTTACTAATCAAATTTATCTCCATAGTGCTGGGGTCTTTGCGAAGTGTAACATAAGGACCAACCTTAAGTAAATCATTACATTTATCTAAGTAAGAGCTTTTATCTATAACAACAATTTGACCACCTTATCAGCCTTAGTGATAACCAAATCAGGATCAGAGCACAAGTTTTTGACGTAACTATTAGCATGCTTGCTGAAAGTATTTGAAGATAACTTCGAGTTAAAATCCACAGTATTCGCAATGAGATGCCTAATCGAATCCTTTTGAGAAGCAGTGAGAGCACTAAATCTAAAGGCTTTCTCAATTGGAGCAACCAACTTAGGAAAAGAAGGTTTTGAAGAACAAGCAAAATTGTTATTCAGTTTGAGAGCATTGAGCTGATCAGAATTTAGAGGTTTTGAAGAAAGATTAACAACAGCGTTCAGATTCACCTTCGGCAAACCATCAAGAGTATCAGCAACATTATTAATGCAAAGAGATTCAAACTTTTTCTGAAGAGTAGATCTATGTTTAAAAGTAGACTGAAGAACCCTATTCCAACTTTTTCTATCGATTGAGTCAAAGTCAAAGACCAAAATCGATAGAAAAAGTTGGAATAGGGTTCTTCAGTCTACTTTTAAACATAGATCTACTCTTCAGAAAAAGTTTGAATCTCTTTGCATTAATAATGTTGCTGATACTCTTGATGGTTTGCCGAAGGTGAATCTGAACGCTGTTGTTAATCTTTCTTCAAAACCTCTAAATTCTGATCAGCTCAATGCTCTCAAACTGAATAACAATTTTGCTTGTTCTTCAAAACCTTCTTTTCCTAAGTTGGTTGCTCCAATTGAGAAAGCCTTTAGATTTAGTGCTCTCACTGCTTCTCAAAAGGATTCGATTAGGCATCTCATTGCGAATACTGTGGATTTTAACTCGAAGTTATCTTCAAATACTTTCAGCAAGCATGCTAATAGTTACGTCAAAAACTTGTGCTCTGATCCTGATTTGGTTATCACTAAGGCTGATAAAGGTGGTCAAATTGTTGTTATAGATAAAAGCTCTTACTTAGATAAATGTAATGATTTACTTAAGGTTGGTCCTTATGTTACACTTCGCAAAGACCCCAGCACTATGGAGATAAATTTGATTAGTAAGGCTGTAAAGTCTTCTCCTGTCATTTGCGATTCTTCAAAAAGGTCCTTGATTCCTTCAGTCGCACACTGTGCCAGATTTTACGCTCTTCCTAAGGTCCACAAACCTGGTATACCTCTCCGTCCTATTGTCTCCAATATTAATACTGCTTCTTATAAACTTGCTAAACACTTGGTCTCCATCTTTTCTCCTCTTTTGAATGGTAATTCTTTCACTGTTAAAAATTCCGTCGACTTTGTTCATAAGCTTCGTGATTTCAAACCTTTTGGATTAACTATGGCTTCTTTTGATGTAAACTCGCTTTTCACCAATGTGCCGGTTAATGGCGCATTGGATTGTCTTAAATTGAGACTTCAGGAATATCATTTCTCTAGTTTTGAGATTGAAGAACTTATTTCTCTCACTCGTGTTTGTCTTGAGCAAAATACGTTTGTATTTGATGGTGTGTACTTTCGTATGACTGAAGGTTTAGCTATGGGTAATCCTTTAAGCCCTATTTTAAGTGACATTTATATGCACTATTTTGAGACTAAACTTTTCGAAACCATAAAGTTTCCTTTTTATGTCCGTTATGTTGATGATTGTTTTGTATTGCTTGATCAGAAGCAAGTGGATATTGATCATTTACTTGATAAGCTTAATTCCATTGATCCTTGCATTCAATTCACTATTGAAATGGAAGTGGATAGTTCTCTTTCATTCTTGGACGTTTTAATTACTAAAAGTAATGACGATTTTATGACTTCAGTGTTTCGCAAGCCCTTTGCTGTTACACTACCTCCTCACAAATGTTCTTCTCACCCCCCAAACCAAAAGTTGGCCTCTTTCAAGGCTCTTGTTTTCCGTGCTTTGAATATATGTTCCTCTTCTAACTCTTTGGATGCTGAGCTTTCGTACATTAAGGCTGTGGCTTTGGATCGTGGTTATTCTCCTAAGGTCGTTGATTCTATTTATAACAGGTTAATTAAGCCTTCAATTTCTGGCAATGTTTCTAAGTGCAAGTCTGCTTATACTATTATTTTACCTTTTTATCCAAAAATCAGTCAGCAAATTGCTAAAATATTGAAGAAGTTTGGGTTTGATACGGCATTTTCCCCTGTGAATAAAATAAAATTTACAAATTTGAAGTATCCCATTGGTTTGCACAACAACTGGGGTATTTATAGTATTTCTTGCAAATGTTGTCTGTTTTACATAGGTCAGACTAAACGTGCCTTAAAGCACCGTCTGAAAGAACATGAAAATTATGTTAAGCGTAAAGAACTTGCACGTTCTTCCATTGCCCAGCATTGTTGGACTTTAGATCATTGTTTTGAATTTTCTTCTGCTAGAATTATCAGCAAATGCTCTTCTGTCCATGAACTTGATTTTTGGGAAGCTTATCACATTTGGAAAAATTCTCATTCTGTAGTAAATGATTTTTCCAGCACTCCATATTTTCCTGACATTTGGAAACAATTTTTATAATTTTTCTCTCCATTTTTGGTTTTCTCCTGCAATTTACATATTCGTTTCCCGCCTTTTCCTTCGGGCTCTGTTCCCGCCTTGTTCCTGGCCTCTGATTGGTCAATCGCTAATCCGACACATTTGGTATAAATACCGGTGTCTCTCTGGTTATTGCCTTGTTCACTCACAGCTTTCTTGCTTGTGTGTTGAGCGTTTCTTCTTCTTTTTATGCACTGATGAAGAGGCTCCATTTGTAGCTTCGAAATAGCTATTTGCGTTAATTTTAATCTGAATTTGTGCTTTTTCACGTTGTTTTATCTTTGTACTTACATTTTTGCACAAAGTATTTTGATCATTTGTCTTAAACATGAAGTTGTAATTAATTAATACCCCTAGATTAACAACTGCTTCTGCTTCATTAATAATATTTTTCGACTTTAAAACACATACCCCACTCAATTCCCCACATAGAAATTAGATTTAGATCCCCTGAAGCTGTTTAACTTGTTCATCTGTGTCAACAATTCCCATGACTTTGAGATCATCAGCAAACCAAAAATGTTAATGTTCCCAGAAATACTCTCACAAATATCATTAATTAAAATAATAAACAATTTAGGCCCAAAAGCTGAACCTTGCAGAACACCACTTAAAACATCAATCCACTGAGAATAATTGCCCTTCACTGCTACTCTTTTTTTTTTTCCCCCCAGTCAGTCAATTTTTGACTCCCGTTAAAGTTTTCTCACCAATTCAAATGTAAGCAATCTTGCTAAGAGCTTCAAGCAGTACTTTATGGAAGGCTTTTTTAAGTCAATATGAACAACACCAAAGTACTTTTTTCCCTTTTAGACCCTTTCTTGAAGAGCAGCGTTCTGTTAGCCAGCTCCTAGGGCCATCTTCTCAAAAATCATTGTTCAATTATTTTTTAATTTAAAAAAAGGATAATTGATAATCACTTTTTTAGATAACTTTAAAATGTGTATTTAAGTAAAACTATTTATTCTTTAATATTTTTTAATTTCTTATTTACTACTTACTGTTTTGTTTAAATGTTATTAAATGGTATTTGTAGTTTTCCTCTAAGCTCAAAGAAAATGCTGCCATCTGTCGGATAAAAAGTGTTTTAGTGTTAATTTAGCAATATTGAATCATTTTCTAATGCCCTCCCAAAGCCGTCATATGAGATAAATATAGATAGGTATAATATTTGCTATATAGAGATGGTAGCGTTTTAAAAATGTTTGGCATTGAGGTATATATGTTACCGGCAAATTATGAAACGTCGGCAGTCTTGGTGATGCCCGCTAGACTTCGGAAACTACGGGTCCCTGGGACCCAGGACTTCCAAATTTGCAGGTTTCTTTTTCCAAAAGCGGGTCCCTATCCATAAAATAGCATATCATGGTTTTAAAGATATCAGTGGTGGTAGTAGTAAGGATTTTCATTTCCTGAACTTTAAAAAAAAATCCTGAACCTTGATTATTTTTAATAGGTACTAAGGTAATGTAATGTCAGACATATAAGACAAAATGTGATTTATTAGGTTGTACTTTATGAAAAATACTGGGATCAGACAGAAAAATGGATGAAAGTACTTATTTTAACAGGGGTCGCAATGGAAAATGTAGAAAATATAAGAAACAGAAAAATAGTTTTAAAAAATTGTGTACTATTTTAATAGAATGTGTGGATTATTAAATAAATAACACAATAACATCTAAATAATCATCTGAATGGTGAAGAAGCGCTATTAAAAGTACTTACATGCATTTAATACATCGGTTTTGCTCACTTCAGTTTATTTTCTGCATGAGTCGTGGTTTTTGCTGCTTCATTATCTTGCATATTTTTTTGTTTTAATACTGATTGCAGTCTTGTGTCATTCATCTCCTATGCAAAAAGTGCAGAAAACGCCGAAATTCGGATTCGCGAATTTTGCGTAATTGATCGAGTGGAGCTTGTTTTAACAAAAATAGTTCAAATGTAATACTGCAAAAAATTAAAGCGCAGAAAATATGTATTTTCGGCGGTGGAATACTCTAATAGATGTATATATATTCAAATAGATAACTCTATATAATTATCTACACAAGTATTAAGCATATGTACAAGCTTGCTGTTAATAGGTCACATGAAAGTTATGCATCACATCTTTTCAAAGACTTTCAAAATGCTCCAATATTTTTTAAAGTATTGTATCTAAAGCATTCATTGTTCACAAACAAATATTAAAAAAGAAAATTTTTTTATCAAGAACTGAATTTTTATTTATTTATTTTCTTATAACTAAAATTGTTCAATTGATATTCGGTGTACCATATTCTTTACATATGTATTGCATAAACAGTTCATCTCTTTTTTTTCACTGTTTCAGGGTTCATACTCCACCTGGAAATCATGGAAAACTTTTAAAAGTCATGGAAATTGGTATCCTCTGCAAAAGTCATGGAAAAAGTAAATTTTCGACAAAACCTGAGAAAGTCAGGGATTTTTTCCCCCTACCAGGGATCCCTTGGAGGGAACCTACACTCGTCACAATGTCAGATCCTCAATTTATTCGCCTTCCTTTTCCTATATAGGTTTTTACTCTATATAGTGGTCTTTATTATATTCTCATGGCATAAAAGTGCCTACATCAGCATTTCTTTAAATATTTGTTTTCATGCGTTATTATAGAGTTAAAAAGCTGATTTGTCCCCACTGGGATCATTCTAATTTTTATTTTATTTTATTTATTTTTGTATTTTATGTTTTATAGTCTCAAATTAGCTTTTTAAATTTTAAATTTAAAAAAATTAAAAATAGTGGATGCAAATATAAAAGCTAATATTTTTTGGCAGTACTGTGTCACAAAATTTTGCTTTTGAAATTCTATAGCCTAGAAATTCTATACTATGTATAACTTTGTTATCTTAAGGAGCATATTTAATGTACAAGTAGTGCATTTGCTAATAAATATTTTACTTAGAACGTTAACCTGGAATTCTGCTTTGATCTATCTGGAAAAGTCATGAAAATTTTTTTTTTGGCTATTTGAGTATGAACCCTGCTGTTTTTTTTTTTTTTAATCAATTTTATAATTCAGATGATGATCAGCTACATAATTCAGTTACAACTGAACCTTCGATCATAACAAAATCAAAATTTCGTAAGTTCAATTAAAAAGATGCAAGTATTTTTCATAATCGAAATTTGACTCATTTAAGTTTGGCACATTTGAGGTACAAGTGCGCTCAGCAGATTCTCAACTTTTGTGACCGGTCTTATGCACTTTTGTGCAAAACTTAAGCAACAGGTATTTTATTGGCCATAACTCCTCGAAAAATCATCTGAGAGACATGAAATTTAGAAATGAGATAGAACAATTTTGTACTTGAAGGATGATGAAAGCATAACTGCGTAAAATTGAATACAATTAATACAATGTAAAATCAAACAAAAATAGGCTTTATTGAACTCATAATATCGTTACACATGTATAAGACAAATGATCAAAATCCTTTGTGCTAAAATGTAAGTACAAAGATAAAACAACGTAAAAAAGCACACATTCAGAATAAAAATTAACGCAAAAGCTATTTCGAAGCTACAATGGAGCTCTTCATCAGTGCAAAAAAGGAAACTCTCAACAAGCAGCTAGAAAGCTGTGATTGAACAGGCAAGAACCAGAGAGACAACCGGTATTTATACCAAATGTGTCGGATTAGCAATTGACCAATCAGGAGCAGAGCCCAAGTGGAACGAACTAAAAAGGCGGGAAACGAACATGGAAAAGGCGGGAAAGAACAGGAAAGGAAAGAAAAATTATGAAAATTATAAAAATTGTTTCCAAATCTCAGGAAAGTATGGAGTGCTGGAAAAATCATTTACTAAAGTTAACTTAATCACTTACATTATTTAATATAAAATTATTTAAAATAAAATTTACAAATTTGAAGTATCCCATTGATTTGCACAGCAACTGGGGTATTTATAGTATTTCTTGTAAATGTGGTCTTTCTTACATAGGTCAGACTAAACGTGCCTTAAAGCACCGTCTGAAAGAACATGAAAATTATGTTAAGCGTAAAGAACTTGCACATTCTTCTATTGCCCAGCATTGTTGGACTTTAGATCATTGTTTTGAATTTTCTTCTGCTAGAATTATCAGTAAATGCTCTTTGGTCTATGAACTTGATTTTTGGGAAGCTTATCACATTTGGAAAAATCCTCATTCTTTAGTAAATGATTTTTCCAGCACTCCATACTTTCCTGACATTTGGAAACAATTTTTATAATTTTTCTTTCCTTTCCTGTTCTTTCCCGCCTTTTCCATGTTCGTTTCCCACCTTTTTCAGTTCGTTCCTCTTGGGCTCTGCTCCTGATTGGTCAATTGCTAATCCGACACATTTGGTATAAGTACCGGTTGTCTCTCTGGTTCTTGCGTGTTCACTCACAGCTTTCTAGCTGCTTGTTGAGCGTTTCCTTTTTTGCACTGATGAAGAGGCTCCATTGTAGCTACGAAATAGCTATTTGCATTACTTTTTATTCTGAATTTGTGCTTTTTTACGTTGTTTTATCTTTGTACTTGCATATATCGTTACACATGATTATCTATCCAAGAGGAAGAATAGCACGCAGATGTTCCTTTGTATGGGATATGTCTCCTGTGATGCAATGATTGCTTCGCATCGACTCCCCATACTCAGCATCAGATTGCCCACCAGTTCTTGGGGTACGAGTGCCCATGCCTCAATCAGTATCCGTTTCAGTTCTTGGATGTTCCCAGGAGGATGTAATCGTGCCACAATACGTCTCTCTAAAGTATCCCACACATGCTCAATAGGATTTAAATCAGGGGAGTACTCTGGCCAATCCAATCGAGTGATATTTTCACTTTCCAGTAGCTGCTGAACAGATTGTTTCCGATGTAGGCGTGCACTGTCATCCATAAAAATGAAGTCTGGTCCAATGGCACCTCTGGACAGACGCACATGGGGAAGGAGTACCTCCTGACAATAGCGATCTCCTGTTACAGAACCTCTGTCGAAAATGTGGAGCTCAGTCCACCCGTTCAACATAAGGCCTCAACAGACGAGAGCTCCAGGACCACCGTAATAGTCTCTTTCCACGATTTTACTGAGATGAAACCGTGTCCCGACCTCTCTCCAAATACACTGGCGTCCAGAATCGCTTGTGGCACTGAAACTTCTCTCGTCCGTAAAGAGAACATGACTCCACCGATGAGAGGTCCAGTTTTTTGCCTCCTTGCACCACTCAAAACGGCGGCCCCGAAGGCCTGCTGTCAAAGAGATGCAGCGTTCAGGACGACGAGCGAATAGGCCACCTTTGTGAAGGCATCTGGCCACAGTAAACCATGACACTTGCTGCCCTGTTGCTGTACACAGCTGCTGAGCAATGACGCTTGCCGACTGGTTCCTGGTTCTTTTCGCCTGTAGTACGATATATCGGTTATCCACTGCAGTTGTATTCCTGGGGCGGCCACCACCAACCTTTCTGATCGCTGTACTTGTGGTTCGGAAGGCTTGCCAAGCACGCGAAATGACGCTTTTGTTGATTCGGAACTCTTCAGCTACACTGGTCCCCACTTCCAGCTTACTCGAAATTTCCGATCATTCTTCCACGCGTGAAGTCGTCCAGAGGATTTCTTCCAGAAATAGTTCGCAAATTCATTGTACTCTTAAGGTGCGCAAGCCAACAGCACGCGTTTTGCATATGCTCACATTGCCTCTGACCCTTTTTTCCTGATATTTGCATCCGCATGGCCTTTCTACTAAATTACATGTTCATTGTACTAATCGCAAGAACTCTTTTTCTTCAATTTCATAGCTATCTGCTTAAAATTTACATTGTTGCTTAAGTTTTGCCCACCAGTGTAGAAAAGTATCAATTTTTTTCTGCCTTTTTGTTTTTTGTACCCAGAAAATAATTAACAACAGCAGGTTTAGCATTATGGTGGAAGAACTTAAATTTTTTCTTAGAAAATATATGTGTATATATATATTCCCACCTAGAAATTGACATAGCTATTAAAGGATGTTAATGTACTGCACATTTGCATATTGGAAAAAATAATTGGTGTTTTAAGTGAAGCTTCACTTTATAGACTAAAAGCATTAAATCAATACTTTAATGAAAGTTAGTATTGTGTTCATTAGTGTAATAAAATTATTATACCTAAAGTTAGGAGAAAACACCAAGTTAAAATAAAAGTTTTGAGTTGATATTCCATTAAAATGTTCTTAGACTAATGATATATTAAAAATAAAAAATATCACATAATTCCCTACTGTTTCACGCACATTATAAAGTAAGAGCAAAAAAAAAAAAAAAATCATGCAATGAAAGAGTCATATGATTAAGTTGTAAAAAATGTCAGAGGATGTTTAAAAAAGGAGAATTTTGATTACTTTTTATTTCAATTTACCAGGTGTGTACTATTGAAAGGCCGTTTTTAAATAGCAAGTATGTAGTGTCCCTTACATTGTCAGCTGGGAAAATTGGTTGCCGCTATAGTAAAGTCTTGTTTCATTTCGGAAAGCATCTAGTGTAGGGTGCTATGATCAGAAGTTCCCAACCTGGGTGCTGCAAGACACTCATGATATCAACTCTTCTTTGTCCTTAAGCAAACAAAAAGTGCGATGATCACAATACTCTTTTTTATTTTAAACATGAGTTAATGATGAGTGAGTGGTTAGAACATCAAAAACTGTTCTCACTACTCACTTCTGTGATTTTTTATTTAAAATTGTACAATTATAAATGTCACAGTTAGGTATTATGTGACAAGGATGCCATGAGAAAGTGTAATTCTTCCAAGGGGGCCATGATTAGGAAATGCTTAAGAATCCCTATTATAATGCATGTTTTTTTTCTTGCATATTTATGCCTTAAACTGCTTTGCATAAAATCTACTATATATATATATGTTACCGTTAAAGTGTATACTTGAGTTATTTCAGAGAATAGGTAGTTCAAGAAAAAAATGGACAAGTCAGTTAGAGTATATAATAGAAGAAAAATTTCACACTTTACCTAGTTACTTTATGACATTACTAGTTATTCTATCAAATAACTAATGGTACACCTTTAAGGGCTGTGGTAGCCTAGTGGTTAGGATGTCGATCTTCAGATCAGAGGATCACGGATTCGATACCCGTGCAGCTGAAGACCCCCATGCACACTTGGGGATATGTGCATGTAAAATCCGTAGATTTTGAAGTTCTGATGGTACCGGAGGGTGGAGATTTTTCCTTCTTGTCACTCTTAGGTCAAAAAAGGAAGGTGGTGTATTTGTGGAGGCACCATATGGTGTCATCCAAGTACATATGCTAAGACGTACTTCTACCTTTGTGGTGCTCATCTATAAAAAAACAGAAGGCGCTCCTTACTGCCTTAATTCCTAGTTGCTTCTACGAAGGGGGCTTGGTTATCCAAGTGGCATAAGAAACAGCAACAAACACCATTGACGTAAAAAATTAAAAATTTCAAAGTTTTTTTATAAATTAATTGATTGTAAATGGCTAAAATCTGTCAAAAAATAGATTTTATTCCTATAGCGGATGATTGAGAGATAAAAAGGAAAAGCAGATGATTTAATTTATTATTGCTCCTATTGCTATGGAATGAAGCTTACGAGTGTGTGTGTGTACAGAATGAAGCATACACACACACACAAACGTCATTGCTATAAACTGTTTAAAACTGACTAAAAGCAGCTAGAACTGTTTCAAAAAACTTCATACTTTAAAGATCAACTACTTGTTATTCATAAAATACCTATTTAAGTTGTTAAATGCAATAGTTTTATGTACTTTAACAGACTTTTCTAGTTATTCTATGAAATAACGGGTTTCACACTTAATGGTAACATATATAGATGTATATATATATAATTCTTTGTTTCAATAAAAATTCTTTTTCTTCTTTCATTAAAAACAAATTGTTTTACTTGTTCTATGTTATTTATATATAATTCAACCTGTGTCCAATTTTTGCCCTTTCTATTGGTATTTCAAAACTTACTTTTAAGTTTCAGGTAGCTCATCTAATAAAGAAAGAAGCAGTGGACATAATCAGTCTCATGGTCAAAAATGGCAGACTAAAGTTAGCATTGGTTTTGATAAATTGCTTGCTCTAGCATCAACTCAGTTACATCATGTTAGTCGAGAGTATAAAAGCATTCAGGAAAGGAAGTCAAAAGAAGACAGTATGAAATCCAATATGTTTTCTTCTCAAAAATCAGATAAATACATTGCTCCTCAGATTAGATCAAATAAAGAGTCAATTGCTCCACAGAAAAATGTTTTTACGGACCACTCTAGAATTGTTTCTCAACCAGAACCTCACAAAGCTCCTTGTCCAAAACCAGTTATTGTAAACCGATCAAGAAAAGGCCCTCGAACTCCTCCAGATACGCCACCTCGAACACCATCTGTTTCACCTGAAAGAAGAGTATTAGAATCTCCGTATTTTCAGTCTCACAGCCCAATCAGTAGTGCTGAGAGTGTAAGCAGCAATCGTAGTTCTCTTAGTCCCCCATATATCAGCCCAGCTCGAGGAAGCAGCAAAGATAGATCTAGATCCACTAGCCCTTACAGTAGTCGAGCATCAAGTTCCGAAAGACATGGTGACAAAATTTCTTCGCGAAATTTCAAAAATGGTTCTCATGAAAACGATGACCACCAGAAAAAAGCACAAGCAAAAAGCAGGTGGCAGTCAAAAAATAGTAAAGCAGATTATCAGCAACGCTCTTGGAGTAAAGACAAAGAGTCTTCAAAATCCAAATCTACTCAGGTGCAACATAAGAATAATTCAAAAAATGATGTATCTAATTCAGAAAAAGCTGCTGCTTCATCTGTTGGAAATCGAGATGTAATAAGGCAGTTAGATTTTATGTCTCAGCAGGCTAAAGATGTTTTAGCTCATGCACCAAATGGATATTCTGTTGTAATGACACCATCACCATTGCATGCAATTTATGTTCCAACTGCAGGAGTCTGCAATCAACCACCTTTACCACCTCAACCTCAAACATTAACTTCTAAATCAAGCAATTCCAATTATTCTGTTACCAATGGTTGTACCCCCTCTTTGTCTACAAACCCTATTCTCAATTTCACCATACCACCACCAAATTTTAATATGCCTCCACCACATCCTTCATCTAGTTCTGTTAATATTTCCCAAATGCTATCTACTCCTCAACAGGTTCAACCAATTCAGCTGCCTGATGTTACTGTTCCACCTCCAAACATGGTGTCAGTCAATTCATATCTTTCATCGTCTAGTATTCAGTCTTGTCCCCCACAACTTGAACCAGCTGTACCAAATAATCATGTATATAGACAAACATCTCAATCTCATCCACCACCACTTCCTCCAAATGTATCTCCTGCTTCACCATTTAATACAATTGTGCAAAATCAACTGTATAGAGGAAATCAGAAGTCACTGAATAACGGAAATTCTACACATCAGCTAGACTACAGGGTACCTCAGCACTGCGCTCTACCTGGAAATGGAAATAGCAGTTATTATTCAGGTATTGGCTAAATTATGTTTAAGATGTATTTGGAATTATCATTGTAATATAAACTAGCATACAATTCATTTGCATTGTATCTTGTTTTTTTATCCTACATAATTCAAATTAGACCAGGCAAACACTCTCCAATGAAAGGGCACGTTTGAAATGATTTTATGAAGTACCCTGTTAAATGTTAATCAATACATTTCTTATAATCTGTTGATTAGTTACTTAAGTAATTTTGTTTTATGTTTCGTAATGTAATATTTTTCCATTATGCAAGATGTTTTTAAAGTTTCTCATCTATACAATGTACAAGTGACTCGCATTTTAATGACCCTGTATTACTGCAGCCCAATGCATTATGATGACCTTTGAAAGAGAATAATTGGCTTCTACTTAAGAAGAGAATGTCACTTATGCTGCTGTTATTTCACATTCAGTATATCGTAATTTTCTGTAGAAATGGCGCAGACGAGGAAAACGGACCCAAAAAAAAAAAATCACGGATACACCGCATTGGCGTAACCGCTGGTGTCAATAATAGTGCATTACTGTGAGCCATGCTATATTTTAAAGGCTTGCTTGTGTCATTCAAACTTATCTTTTACATAACATTTAAATAATACTGTAGTTATATTTATAAAAAAATTCCCGAACAGGAAACCAACAAAAGCATCACTAACGGTGTGGAGGTTGCATAACAAATACTCTCGAAATTAATATGTATTGCAAAGAAAACACTAAACAATTTTAAAGTCTCGAAAATGTTTATTATCCATCTTTAATAATGAAATTAATTCTAGCCAAAAATGTTCATTTAACGTATGAAAAAATTAGCACAGGCGCGTTCATTGCCGGATTTTGCCTCATTATCTTCTCAATTTTAATGCAACTCTCAGACCACATCATTATCGTTTTCTTTGTTATGATTTCCATCCTTTATTTCTATGGATGATTTGTAAACAACGGTATTAAACTTGAAACTGATGCTTCAAATACGGTACTGCTAAGTAGGGTTATGTGAATTCGACTGAGCACTTCCGTCCAAGGTCGTTGAGTCTGGTATGGAGACTTCTCAGCGCTAGAAAAAATAGTCCAATATCAAGGGCCCTTTTTTCCTTCTTTTTTTTTTTTTTGTTTATATATGCCACACTGAATAAATTTTAACTTTTAAACACGTAAACGCTGCAGCATTTCTTCCAGAAATTACGGTAGTAAATTTTACTTAATTAAATGAAATAAATAGAATATTACTGCAGACATTTTCCACGTGCATTTTACTATTTCAAAAGTTCAATATTTGCATGATGTCTGATAGTAGTGTGCTTAAAAGATTGCTTGAAGAAAAAAACAAATATTAATGCAAAATAAGTAGACTAGAGACTAAAAGTTAAATTTTGTGTTGTTCAGAAAAAGATGTTTTTTTTAAATGCATTTTAGATTTCAAGTAGAGGAAGAAATAAAATTATAGCATTTAACTTGACTGATCACACTCTTTTAAAAGCACTATGAACAGGTTCTAAATATCCATCCATTTTTAACTTAATTATGTATTCAGTACTGTCAAGTTAGGTACTGGAAAACAAAATATGATTACTTTTATACCCAATTGAGAATGTGCAAAAAATATTAAGCTTAAATATTTTTAAATTTTAGAGTTTGTTTTAAAATTAGCTTAATAATGTAGACTCAGTTTGAATTCTGCATATGCTTCTAACTCATCCATGTTTGTAGAAATTTCACAAGATATCAAATATTTTAAAATTGTATGTGTTTTTTGTAAAAGATTTTGGAGCAATAATTTCTCCAGTTTTTTTTCCCACCCAATATGTGTGTATTTTCATTTGTCTTTTGAGAAAATCATTTAGTTGTATTTAACTATTTGAAAACAAACATCTTTTAATGCAAACAAACAAAATTATTGCTCCAAAACTTCTTAGTAGAACTTTGATTTATGGTGTGAAATTTATTTATTAAATACCCTTGAGGCATGATTTGTAGTAGAGTTTTGCTTCATTAGAAGAATCTTTTGATTATAACCAAGTAGTTATTCTGCTGTCGTTATGCTCTAACCAGGATTCAATCCCCACCTCAAAAAAAAAAAAAAAAATAATAAATAATATAAACTGGTAAATTTTATTACATAACAATACAAATACGGCATATATATACAAATACGGCGACCAGCAACAGGCACAGGGCCCAGCTAGGTTACTCCTAGTCAATTTAACAGTCCATTAAATATAAAGAGCTTTCTTAAAAGTTTTTACCCCACTTTCCGGTTAACTATTCCAACTGCCTACAACCCTACTGAATAAGTAATTTTTCCTAATTTCAAGCGAAGAACAATAGTATGCATGTTTTATGTTTTGCAATCTGTTAGCATTATATTCAAAATAAGTATTAAACATACCAACATATGTAAGGAAGACACTAATCAGACTAATGTATTTTTGAAAATTTCTGATTAGAAACTAATATAAAAACAAATTTAATCTTATTTAGATAGCTTTCAAATTTAGTAGGTTTTTCTCCTTCCTCCTCACATTTAATAGGTGTTGTTTTGTGAACCAATCAAGCCAGTCCCGCCCTAGAATAGCCAATACTATGTTATGTCTTGTTCTGAAGTTATTTATTCAAGGGTAATAATTTCATTAATCCCCTTGTTTTATTCAATTGATGACTTTTCATTTAATCTGGAGTACACCAGTATATTTTCTTATGTAGCTTCTAATATGAAGTTAAATATTTTACCAAAATTGCTTCATAACAAATAATCATTTTGAATTACCAGATAGGAATATCTTTTTGAGTCGTTTGTAGAAGGGTAATGAAATTATCCTGAGTTGTAGCAAGATTTGGAACTGATTCAGTGTAAATGAGAATAACTGTTAATTGAAAACTTTAAATTAAAAGTAACAAGAATTTAATATGTTTTTTAAATTGTTATATATTGAAGAGTAGGTTAAATAGAAGATATCTGTCTAGTATTATACAGCATTCCCCAGCAATTTATGTTGACTTGGTTTTGACAAGACACTTAAAGTTTTAGGAAGCCATAGGGATCCAAGAATTCTAAAGAATCTCTGAGAGTTCATGATGATTAGAAAAGTAGTCTGACCTTTTAAAATATTATGAGATAGCCAGGGCCCGATTTAGCCCAATTAGGGCCCAGGGCAAAAACTTATTTATATGCCCCCTCTGCTTCACTACTTGAATAATGAAGAACCAAACTTTATGGAAGTATCAAGAATATCTTAACGTTGTTGTGAGTGTGAGGAATTATATCACTGTACCAGGGGCTTAGGTATTTTAGTTCATGTAAAGATATTGCTATTTCCGATAGCTTGAGGAGTATCCTTCTGGTCAGAAAGCTTCTTCAATTCACATTATTTATACTCTGCCATTTGCATGTACTTGCATTAATCTCAACTCATTAATCCATGTGACATCATCACCCCCTCACATTTTTGGGGTCTAGCATCTGTTTTAATATGATAGTAGCAAAGGTTCTTTCATGAAATGGTGGCTTCTATACCCCATTATAAGTTCTGAACTGGTGTTTCATTTTACAGTACACCAGCATTTTATTGCCAAGTAATATGTTGCACTGTAGATTTTACGAGGAAAGCTAGCTGATGATCACCTCCATCATCCAGATACTTTTGTTTGTGGAAGTTGACAACACCAAGAGTGGTGAAAATTATTTTCATCGATATTTGTGATAAATAATGCTTTATAAAAATTAAATGATTTTTCATAATGCTGCCAAGCATCATTTGATGAAATTGTGATTTCTTTGCAAGTCTATATGGTTTATGAATTTTGATTTCACTACTATTGTTTTTTTTTTTAGTTTTCCTTCTACTATTTTGAAAAGAAAAAAAAATAGTGCAGAAGGAAATTAACTCATGTTTAAAATAATGAGTAGTAAGGATTCAGCTTTCTGCACAAACTTTAATACACATAAAAAGAAACGTTTATATTAACCATAGAAGCACAATAGTACAAATACCTACAAAACAAGAGCCATCTACAACAAAGACTTATTCCTGATTTTCCTACTATTCATGATGAAGATGAAATGCTTTTGAAACAGTAGAGTATATCAAAAAAAAAAAAAAAATTATAATAATCAGGAAATTGTGTGAGAAATAAATAATGTACTTTTAGTAGGAACAAATGTATGCATGAACCTATTTGTAGATGCTTGAATGTAAATTGTGAATGAAGCACAGAATAGTTCCTGGGAAATTGACATTATAGAAGAATTTATTTACTACATAAGTGGGTGACATTCACCGAGTTTGTTGGCTGATGTTGCATGTTCTGTTTTATTTACAAGCTTACATTCTGCAAAACTGAAAAGTAATGATGTAGATCATAATCTGAAAAAAAGAAGGGAAAAAAATTAAGTGCATAACAGAGCTTTTAGGGCAATAGTTAAAAGATTTTTCAAGTGTTGTAAAACAATTATATGTAATCACTTTCTGTTTATGTGAGGTGAAAAATCCATATGAAGTTATCAATATTTTGAAAAAACAAAAATGCTTGATGTTTTTTTTAGTATGAAATGTTAGAAAATTTCGCTACAATTGTTTGATTTGAGCTGTGTTTAAGCAAACTGCTCACTTAATAAATATATAATAAAACAGCTTTGTAAGCCTAAGATAGCATATAAGATCGATGTCTTTGCAGATTTTCGCACTGATGAAGACATCCCATTCGAGATGTCGAAGCCTGTACGTGATCTTAAGTCAGGGTGCGTACGCTACTTATATATATGTGTGTGTGTGTGTATATATGGTTTATATATAAATTCTGAAAATCATTATATACTCAAAAATAACTTTTTTTTTTACTTTTCCTTTTTTGGATTGTAAACAAGAATTGCCATTCTTGATTGCAATTCATAAATTAAACTTAGACAGATAAATTAATAGATAGTTTATTTCTTTAATATTGTGACTTCTGGTTTTATTTTCGGTTCAAAAGGTCTTTGCAGATCTTTTAATAAAAGTGTCTTGAACAGAGAGCATTTTGCACTTTTTATTTACTTTCTTCTCCCCACTGAGCGTTAAACATGCTAAAAACAACCTGACATTTGCCGAAACATTAGTCACTAAGCAGTGGTTGGATTCAAATTGTTTAAGGAAATAGTAAGTTTCAGTTTTTTTTTTTTTTTTGGAAGAAAAACAAAATACTAATGAAAATTGTAAAAAAATGCATTCCATATCAAACCTCAAATTCGGAAGATCCTAAAATTCGGCACTTTTTCAGAAATTCCCGATTTTTCCTATTTTCTTTTTTTTTTTTTGTAAACAGAAAAAAAAATATGTAAAAAGCTGTTAAATCAATAAATGCCATAAAATTTTGCTTCAAAAAGAAGGAATATTATATATATATCTTGGAATTACATGAACTAAACTCAGGAAACTAAGATAGAACCAGAATCCCTACCATGTGAAAAAAGTGGAATTCGGTTTCTTAGGTGCAGTTTCTTTTTCCCTAAAAAATTGATTATCTTTTCTTAATTCCTTAAAAGTCTGCTTTTAATTGTATTCCCCCTCTTTTTATTAAAAATAAATAAAGAAAGAAAAATAAAGGAGCTTGTTCTAATTGTTTCTTTGGTCATAAATGTTGCCCAGTAATCTTGTATTTTGTACAAATGCACTGTTAGAAATTTCAGCA
Organism: Octonoba sinensis; assembly: GCA_038502835.1. NCBI lineage: Eukaryota > Metazoa > Arthropoda > Arachnida > Araneae > Uloboridae > Octonoba > Octonoba sinensis. Next base: position 149,758,520 of record CM076598.1, read on the forward strand.
AGAAATTACAGTTAAATAGCTGGACGCAGTCTGTCCATCTAATTCACCATTAAATTTATGGTTTGGAACATTTTTCTATCTTTACTGGATCTAAACCATTTCCAATCAGCTTGGTTAAAAAGCCGCAAATACAAAAGTTTATGGTTTTATAACCATTTAAAAATGATTTCAATGCTAAACTTTGACGTTTTTTGAACCATTTCAAGGCGTAGAAACCGTAAACGAAGCATGCGGGAATTGAACCCCGGGTGTATGGTATACCAACCTCACGCTCTAATCATTTGGCCATCTACACCACTCAAAGCAGCCGTTTATTTATCAATAAATCTTCTTTTCCAACAGGCAAACTGCATTAAAATTGAGGTTTCAGTTTTTGATGGGATTCAAAGTCATTTTTGGTCTAAATTTACTGTATATTGACGAAAATCATTTTATTTGCTGCAAAAATTAAAATACAAACAAGCTTCAGCAGCTCAAATTATGAGTTCGCTCATTCGCAAACAGTTCGGGAATCTGTTGTCTCCAATTGTTGATTTACGTGTGTATGTGTTTCTATTTAGTAACCACTGCTTAAGCCACTTTTTGTTCCTTCTTTTTTATATACACATGAAGATTTGAACAGATAAATCTTTTTTCATATTTTAACAACAACGTACGACCGTTAAGCTTCCACAACCAAGATGGACGCCCGATTCTTATTGACTAATAGACATAGTGACGCTTGTTAATTAAACGTTCTTTAGGAGAAACAGAGAATAAAAGATTTTTTCACAATCAGCGGTTTGAGTACCATCTTTTTAATGGTTATTCAACTGTTGTAATTAAATATGGTAAAATAACAATCAAATAAATGGTTATATTACTATTTTTTTATGGAAATTTTTAACAGTGAGGCTAGTGTTTTGGTTTGACTTCTAATATTTTTTTATTAGACGTAGCTCTATTTTCTTTTTCGTGCAATTGCAGGTGGATATAGTTTATTTTTACTGAATTGTGTGTTGTAATTTGGAGCGTTTTATTAAAATCCATGAATAAATTCTTTTTTGTTTGTTAAAAATATATTGTTACCACATCGATTTACTTATAATATTACCTTTTCAAAAGAAAAAAGTGTACTTATTTATCAACAGTTGAGAAGAGACTGAAATTTGAAGTAAAATGCATATATCAACATAAGGTCAGCGTTGATGTTCACGTAAATCCGTCGTTTTTGGTCGGGTTCCAAAATTCAGCAAATTCCAAAATACGGTAACCCTCGGGTCCTGAACATGCCAAATATGGGGTTCGGTACTGTATATTCAAGAATATTGTCACATAATTCGGATAGATTTAGTTCAATATTAACCTCTGGCACTCGAACCTCGCTGTACAGTTGCCACAATGTGTTTTCCCTCATTTTTTAGGGGTTGGTATTTGTTTTACCCCCTATTTTAGGGACAACAATCTGCTTCTAATGAAGACTTTTAAGAACTGTGTATTTATCTTAAAGTCTAAATACATAGGTTCCTTTAGGATACCCCTCAAGTAGCCTAAAGCATCTTTTAGGCAAGGTGTCGGTATCATAACTGGTACTTTTAGGGTTTATGTTCTTATACAAATAGCACTTTTAGGGACTCTATACTTATCCTACTGGAGACTTTTTAGGAGCAGTGTCCTTATCTAATGGAACTTTCAGGAACTATGTTTTTATCTTAAGGAGACATATTAAAGCTGTGCCCTTATATCCTTTTGTAAGTGTTTACTTGCATCCTTATCCTGAAGAAGATTTTTAGGGACTTTCATTTATCATATTATTGCTATCATGGGAAGACTGCTTTTTCATACATCTACCTTGTGTAATATCACCATATATCTGCTCTCAGAATAAATTTAAATGTTCTTTCCATGACTTTTAAAAGTATTTTTAGTGTTTAAAGCTATTTTTTTCATTTTTTAAAAATTTCTGTTGCTCATTTTACTCTGTGTAACATGCATCATGTAGTGTATTGGTCTATTTTTCCACGCTGTTTCTTACAGTTCTGTTTTTCAAAGAAATTCTCTTATTTTGTCTTGTTGAAGAGTGGAGGAAGTAAAACTGTCCACTCAATTTTCTTTTCTTTTTTTCCGTTTTTTATTTTAAACTAGTTATCCATATTACTTCCATTTGACTGAAACTTCTGTTATTTATTGCAACTGGTGGAAATCCTAACCACAGAAAACAGAGGTAGTCAAAGAAGAGAGCTGTAATTTTTTATTTTTCCTATCTTCTTAAAACAAATTTTTACAGTTCTTTAGATTGAAACCCTAATTCTTCTGGGGGGAAAAATCAGAATTGCATTAGAAACAAATCGTCATTTTTCCTTTAGTTAGTGATTTTCATTTAAGCTATTAAAACTGGTTCACTGATTAATGATACAGGAACATTCTGTGCCTCTAAGCATTACTTAACGGTACCGTCTAACTATGGTTATTAACATGTCTAACAATACAGGCCAAGAAAAGAAAAGACGATGCAACAAGATGGAGTTATCTGAATGGGGCAAAACTTGGATGATGTACATGTAAAGAAAAATGAATGATTTTCATTTTAAAAAAAATGGAGGATTTATTTAAGATATTTCATAGAGTGAGCAAGTCAATAATGGTCCACATCTGACCCTTGTACAACCAGTCATGTGCCTTGGCATTGATTGATAAAGATTGTAGATACTCTCCTGCAGAATACTGTGCCAAACTTTGTCCAATTGGTTCTTTAGATCAGAAAGATCCTGAGCTGTTTGGACGGCCTTTCCCGTAATGTCCAAATGTCTTTAATAGGGGAGAGTGATCAAGTGACCTTGGTGGGCCAAAGTAGTGTTGGGCAAGACAAACAATAGAAACTATGGCTATGTGCTAGTGGGAATTACCTTAGTGAAATGTTAACCTAGAATGGCGTGATATGAAGGGCAACACAATGGGCATAGAATATTGTCAACATACTGCTGTGATGTAAGGATGTTGCAGATGACAGCTAAAAGGATTTTGCCATGAAATGAAATGGCATGCTGGACCATCACTTATGGTTGTAGTGCCATATGTATCTCACCACTGTTTGGGGAACGCTCTTATCTGGTCATTGGTGCTCAATTCAAGCACTGAAAACAATTCTACTGCCAACAGTGAGATTCCATTTGAAATTGAGTACTGATAGCGAGCGAAGACATTTCTGAACATGCTCCAAACAACAGTGGGATGCTAACCTTACTGGCTCTCGCCATACGAAGACATTTTTTAGGCTCTTATTTTTTTTAATAGTACTTATAAATTCTAGTGGTTTCTTTTAGTAGGTACCAGTTCATTAAAAATAGTATTTATATTTTGTTGGATTTAAAGCATTTAATTTTGGAATATTTGTGCCATTTTGGTGTTTTAAAAATTATTTATTATTGGTCTAAACTTTGTTTAACTTCCTGGTTAATATTAATATATCTGAAAAAGCACAAACAAGCACTTGGATGTGTTTACAAGAAGAAATCTCTTTTTTTGGCAGAATTTGGATGGCTCTATTATATTAAAATATTTCAAAAATATTTTTCTGTGTCTTGAAAAAGGGTTTATATTTTATGATCAATATTTTTTATAAAATGGTTTTCTTCAACATTTATGCTTTATGTTACAAGATCTACTATTGAAATTTCCTACAGTCACTTTTACTTATTTTTTGCTTTAGATAAATGTTCAGTAATCCGTATTTATTCAAGATTATACTATTTCATGTATCAAGCCCTATTAATTGTGTTGAATTTTTCATATGTTAACTTCATTAAATCTACAAGTTAATTTGTTTTCTCCCCTCAGTATTACCACTATAAAAGAAATAATAATAATAATAAAACTTCTGTTGTCTTTATTTTATCAAAAACATGCTCATAAAGTTGTCTGAAATATTTTGTAGCTCAAGCTCACTTTATGGCATGAACATGGATTTGCTACCTCATCTCTAATAAGAGTGTCTTTTGGCTGGCCAGTGGATGTTGTAGAAGTCTGAGCTATTAAATGTCAACACTGCCACAAAAAGCTTTATCTTCAACCTCACAAGTACAAAGTCATTGATTGAAGATGAGAGCTTTTTCAAAAAATCATTTCAGCAATTCATTCTCCTTTCACGGAAATGTATTAAATTCCATGCAAGATTGTGAGAGAAGCAGTGTATGCCTATGCATTATTGTATGCAGTGTCCAAAAGTCTTATTTAACATACTTCTTTTGTGCTGAGTTATGTTTTTCGAACTGTCTTAACTTGCTTATATGTACACATATAAATGAAAGCAGTTTTTCTTTAACCAGTCTTAACTTTGTTATAGGTTAAAGTCTATATAAGCCTAAAAAAATTATATTCAATGTTTAGGAACATAATGCTTGTAGTTTAAAGGGATAAAAGGATTCACCTTTTATGCTAAAAATAAACTAAAATACAATATTAAAAGCAAAAAAGAACAAAAAAAAAAACAATAAGAGTTGCAGACGTGTATCAAGGTTACAAGTAACCCCAAAGATGTAACTTTATGGATACAAAGACATAAACATTTGCATTCGCATCTTTTTGCATTGAAAGTAGAATTCCTTGTAACCAAATTTTTTCAGGTGTCATAGCATCTATAACCTCAAATGGTTTTTGTATTAAAAAGTGGGTTCTTTGTAACCCTGAAACATGCAATTTAGTTTTCACAAGAAAAGATAGTGTCATACCCCTTCACCCCTCTCCTGCTACCATTTTTAATTGGCAAAATAGTTTTGCAGTATTTTTCTTTACAACACATTTTAATTGGGCACATTCACATTTGTATTCATCTCAATTTAGCACCATAATATCTAAAGTAGGTCTGAAATTTAACTTATAATTTATTCTTCCTTGAAAATGGTTTCGGTACAAAGTTTTAACAGTAAATAAGTATGGTGAAACTTGGGACTTCCCCTGAAATGTGTAATCATTGGTAACAGTATTGCTGAAAGTAGTTAAGTGTTAAGTGACTTTTGGACATGCCGTCTTTGTATATTCTCAGATAACTGTTGTTATCACGTCTGTGCCGCAAAACATGCGGAAAAAGCAATGCAGCTATGCAAAATACTATGCATAATTGTCCTGTTTTGTGCTGTTTTTATTTATGTTCTGAACAAAATTTATTTATGAATATTTAGATTCAACTTGAACTATTGAGTTGAAACATGCTTCTATATCCCATTGTTTACATCATAGATGTTAAATGTAGTAAAAACTGTTTTGTAAAATAGAAATTTTAAAACAAAATATATCGGAGTAATGTTTTAAAAGCTGAAACTCTAAAAAAACGCATTTTTTTCTTCCAAAAACAGTTGCATAGAAAAGCAGTTTATTGTTCAGTACTTGCTCACAGTGCATTATTTTTATTAAAGATTGTAAATATTTGTTTTCTCTTTAAATAACCTGGTTTTTGCTTCTCTCTACAATCTGTTTTCTATAAACTGCTATTTTCTTTTTTCTTTTTTTTTTGTGTCTCTAAGGTTTTTGTGGTTTGTGGTTATAATGGAAATAACTAAAATCTTAGTGTTTAAGATTTTTGTAAATATTTAAATCTTGTTAAAGTAATTTATGAATGTAAAATATATATATTAGTTTAAGGTTTTCATGTTAAGGATTATTTAATGTTCAGTCATAATTTATTAGTTCGTTACACAAGTTATTTAGCTATGTTATTTATATTAAAATCATTATATAAATGAATTGTACATCTTTCCCTTGTTTTTAAATTATTTTATAAAATATTTATCCACAATATTGATGGCTCTCACAATTTCTATACTTCAACAAACAATTTTTTTTTCTGTGTGTTTGTTGCCTTATTAGTATCCAATCATGATATTGTGAAAAGTGTATTCAAAATATTAAGATTGCACACATGCATTTTATTGTGCACTAATTTATCTGAGCTCAAGGAATTCAGCTGCTTAAATCAATTTTATTTATATGCATATTTTCGAAAATAAGCATGTGCTGAAACACACTGCTTTTTTAATATGATTCACTTTCATTTGCATTTTCTACTGAAACATAGTTTTAGATATAATTTTATGGAACCTATTAAAGATTCATAGAAATTCAATTATAGTTAAAGGATTCGGTTATGCATTCAAGGGAAATATATTGGTAAAATAAATTATTACTAAAAGGAAAATATCTTTTGTCATGCCTACTAGATTACATTATTTTGATTTAATTGCACTTTATTTGTTCAAAGTGCTTTTCCTAATTTTTTAGGAACATATAAAAGAAAGTTTCCTGTGTAAATTTTCTTACATTGAAGAGCATCAAGAGGAAAGTTCAAGTAATTGCTGAGCGTTAACATCAAGAAAAAAATTGACTGATGAGCATACAAACGTTTTCAAGGTTTTTAGCAAAATGAATCTTTACAAGCGTTTAAAATTGTTTTGATTTGAAAAGCATTTTCCTGCATACAGGTTAAAAATATGCATGAAGTATATCTATGTGAATTATGGTAAGATAATTTTACTTGCGTAGGAGTGTTCTCTTTTTCTTTTTTTATAAAAAGATTCATACTTGAAATCAAAAGATATAAATGAAAATCAATTATAATGAATTTTATTGTGTTTCTAATTTTACTACTCTCTTTACTGTATAAAATTCTGTTTTGATGTTTTGCTGACCAATTACTTTCAAAAATATTTCTGCAAGGTGAATCAAAACCATTTCCGCTCCTAAAGAAAATTTCTTTATCCCATTCTACTTGTAATGAATTCTGTGTCTTTCTTGATGAAAGCAATCAAAGATTTTATATGTATAAATATAAAAAATATTAAATTTGAGTTAAAAATTTAAGTTTATACATGTAGACAAAAATTGATGTCAAGTTCCAGAGAATAAGGGGAATGGTGAATTCCAGCTAACTTGAAACCAATTGGAAAAAAATCATTTAAAACATTTCCCTAAGTATTATACATCATTAGAAAGCTTGAAGCTGCACAAGTCTGGTGCAAACTCAGAAAATTGTCTAAAAAACAGACATTGAGTGGTATAAACCATATCAGTGCCCCAGTACCTGTGTCGGCTTGAGGATTATTTTCATTTCCTACAGATGAAATACTTTTTTTTTTAACTGTATGCCTTAATGTGTCAAATTCCTTTTGTAGCATATTGTATTTATTAAAATAAGTGCCAAACTTGACAGAAATATCAATAAATAAGACAATTCTTTAAATATTTGTAGTATAAAAAATCAAATCAATTGCTTCTCATAAAAATCTGCCAAATTTGAGAGGGAATAAATCCATTAACAGAACAAGAAATGTTTTTAAAACATAACAATATGCTAATAAAGTTTCATTAAACACCTTGGGTCTTGCAGAGCCAGTGGAGGCTCATAGATTAATTAATTCCTTGGCTATCTTTTTTTATTTCCGTTCATGAATTTATTACTTTTTGACACTTATAGATAAATGGAACATCTAAAACAACTGTACATAATAAAATTTGTTTATAATATCTGAATATGTTATGTGTGTTTTAAACAATTTTCTGCACATAGTAATGCAGAAATTACTTTTCTTTGTTACATTTCTTCAAAATTAATATTTAAACAAATAATACTCCAAGGTTTTAAAACGGATATTGTCCATGAAACCACAAAGCTTTCTTTAGACGGTGGCAAGATTTTTAAAAGACATATGAGCAGGATGGTGATCACTTTTTAAGTTCAACAGGAAGTTTTTTTCAAAAAAATTTAAATGTTTATAGTATTCAATTATTTTTTGCATATTTCTGCAAGTTTGTCATTTGGGGAACTATGTTAAGAATTCCTCTAGTACAGAAAATAGTCCTCCCATCCCCTTTTGGTACAATGATATTTTAAATTACATTGTACGTTTTTTCTCTCTTGTAGGTATGTGTTTGAAGCATTTATTCTATTTTTGTAAAAATTCTTAGCGTTGATATGTTTTTTTTAAACTTAGTTAATCTGTACTATATGCATGTTGGTTTTATAAGGTTGGGATTTGTAAAAATGATGAATTTTAAGTTTTTTTTTTTTTAATTTGATTAACTTGTAAATAGGTTTATAATTATGAGATAAACCTATTTACATGTTGTTATTTATTGATCTATATATATTATTTCTCTAGCCTGTTTTTCTGTCACTCCAGGATATCTTCCTTATTCCTTTATCAAATTCCATAATTTACCTCTCTTTTTAAATCTTATCATGCTGGCTAATGACGAAAAGTAGACCCACGGGTGTACCACTTCTTTTAATTTGAGATTCAAAAAAAATCTAAGAAGAGGTCCTTTAATGGATGCCAAATTGTTGTTGTGTATGCTGGCGCCATCTGTTATCAAGTAAACAAACAAAAACTCTTTTTATTGGGTAGAAAATTGGACAGTTTTAGCTGGCTTCTGTATGTAAAATTTATTCAATCTTTAGGCTCTAAATATTCATTTATATTATGAATGTGTAGAGCTAACCAACCAACAGTAACTACATTTTAAGTTATGGAACTGTTTCATTATTGTATTTCAATACTATGTATACTAATAATAAAAATAATTATCATTATTATTGTGATTATTTTAGATAATTAAATTTAGCTAATAGATAGTAAATAATAGTGGGGAAAAAATTGTAACAGCTATTTGTACTGCTGTGCTCAATTACATGTTTTCTTTTGTACCAACATCTGTTTACTTTTTTCTATTCTTTTTCATAATGTCTTTTTTTTTCCCCTAAATTATGGCGGAATTCCACACGGGTCGAATAGTAGTGTGTATTATATTTTGTGTATTATTTATTGATAGCTTCACCTTCTATGCATTAAAGCATATTTTTAAGTAATTTAGTTTACTTGATTGATAAATATAATACGGGAAGCTGCTGTACCTACAAACAAAATTTACTAATCACTTTTTGCTGCTCTTGCAAAAAGAAAAATATTACACTTAATAGAGAAAAATATGTTTTTAAATGAAAAATTAACTAGATACATGACTAGTAGGGCTCTCTATGTAAGCAACAGACTTAAATTTATATGAAAATTGAAACCTATAACAAAATTAACCCATTACAAAAAACTCGGACTAGTTCTCAGACTCTGACTAGATTAACCCAACAAAAACCCAGAGAAGTCAACTTGAAATGAAAGCACCTGAGAAAGATTTACGGTGTGTAGGCCGTAAGAGATGGGGGTGACTTCAACAATGTATCTTCAAGTCCTACCTAAAATTCACTATCATTGTTGAAAGCAAATTTGGGATGTTGATGACAAGGCACCTTCTTGAGTTACTTCACATTATAAGAGGATTCAGGTGTAAGCTCTGACTTGGACTACAAAATAACGGACCACTTTCTTCTCGGCTACTTTCGCAAAAATGAAAGCACCCAGAGAAATGTCTTCACTTTCGAGGCTTTTCTCCAATTCTTCAGCCTCAATTTCCCTTGAATTGAAAAATCTTTTAAAGATGAAGGCGAAGAGATATTATCAAAGTCCACTGCTTCTTCATCTGAAGAGTTCATGCTAAAAAGTAGCCGTTTAGTTTTCTTTTGATGAGGAGCAGTTGAGATATTCTTGCTTTTTCTTTTGTCACCTTTGGTGATTGGTTTATTTTTCTTTCCTTCCTTACTCTCATAAGCAGTTTGCAATGCATTTTTGTCTGGCGTGTGTGTCAAACTCCTTGATTTACCCTTCTTCTGCCCACGACCAGCAAGTTGTGTATAAGGAGCAGCTGTAGGAAATGGCCACACCATTTCTGGAGTGATTGCTGTGTTTAGTTTGGATTTTGACCACTCTCGTTTCCAGGAGTTCTGGGTTTGGGCTGGGCCATAGTGGCTGTACCTTCTGGTTGTGGCAGCACACTGGAAGGTGTCTGAAGCTCAATTAGCTCACCAGAAGATGATGATGGTTCAGATAATAATTGCTGCAAAGGGCGATCAGTTACGTTGGAAGGTAAAAATTGTTCCTGGAAGATATTACTGTCTATAGGGTAAAGCCCTGTTCCCACTTTCTATGTTGTTCGGTGTGAATGCAGAGGGAAATGCTTTCCCTACAAATCCTGCAACATCATAAATTGTGGCGGTCTTACCATCATTATTTTTTAGGATCTCTGGATGTTGACATCCAATCATTCATTGCCTGATTGTAAATTATTTTGAGTGGGCGAAACACCCTTCTGTCTAATGGTTGCATTTTATGACTTGTAGGAGGGTGGAATGTAACCATTGCATCTTTAGCTTCTTGAACCACTGAATAGGTGCAGTGAGTATCTATTTTGTGGAGTACTAAAAGTACTGGGTCGTCTTGATGATTTTCTGTGTTTGATGAAGAAATTGATATATTTTAGGAATATGTCTTCCTTGAACCAACCGGATAAATTGACAGTACCTTCACTATCTAGTGGGGTACCAATCAACATATGTGCCTTGAAATCCCCCCTGGGAACACAAAATAAGGAGGAATTTTATTTCCTAAAGCACTTACTGCATCAAAGTTATACTTACGCTTCGTTCAGCAGAAGTAATGCCCCCCCCCCCCTTTGTTTCTGGTCTACAGGTGTGAACACTGTTAGATTTACATGAACAGTTGACATCTGTTTTATCCAAATTTCCAAAAGCAGAAAAGTTGCGTTTCAGCTCAGTAATTTTCAAAATATGCCGCCGGTCTTATTGAACGGTTGTCGCTCTTGCTAAACTAGTTATTCAGACTTTCTTAAGGAAAGCAATTTGTGTTATTCCCGAAATAAACACAACCAAGATTCCTCTTCTTGTTTTATTTTTTCGTTCTGTGAAGAAGGGTAGTTCTTGTTGGCTTTGGCGAAGTTTTAAGCCAACTCTCTCAAATGTTTTACAGTTAAACCATAGTGACAGTAAGCACATTGTTTGATATAACTTACCAGCATATTTTCTTCATCTTGGATAAATCTTGACAGTGTGAGTAATGAGGATTGTAAGAGAACTCACTTTTTCCTGATTTTTTAAATTCTAGTCTTCTACTACTAAGAGCACTCTTACTTACGTTAAAGGCTTTGGCTGCAGACCGAATTGATGCCCCCCCCCCCCCCCAAAAAAAAAAAACTTAACAAGAGCTTTTTGAAATACTTCCTTTGTGGGATGAGGATGTTTCTTTCCCTCTTTGGGTTTCTCGACATGTTTTTTCCTTTCCACCTAGAAAAAAGGTACAAAATCTTGTTAAAGTTGTTACACCTATAATTTGGTTGATTTGCTTCTAAAATCAAACAAACAAATTAATAAATATATGACTAAAATTGAAATAAAAAAAAATTGCTGCCCATTATACCTAAGGAGGAGGACACTAAAAATTAACCATCTGTGGGTACACATGGTTGTACTAATACAAAAGTGACAACCAGCAACAGGTACAGGGGACTGCTAGGCGAGTCCTAGTCAATTTAACTGTTTTCAATGAACATCAAGTGCCTTCTTAAAATTTTTTTCCAAATGCCTACAACCCTATTGAAGTAGTAATTTTTCCTAATTTCAAGATTAGCCTGAGATTTGAAAAGCTTGAAACCCTGACCTCTGGTTCTACTTTCTGTGCGTAAATGTAGCTCATCAACATTTTCCATTTCAATGAATTTAAATAACTGAATCGTGTCCCTTCTAACTCTCCTTTGCTCTAGACTATACATATTGAGCCTTTTAAGCTTAACCTCATAATCTAAGGGTGAGAGACCATTATGTGTCCTTGCATACTAAGGTACGCCATTTTGTTTTTCCATGCCTATCACATCAACAGGACCACAGCTTCACATTAAAAATCAGAAACAATTGCTTGATAACATAAAGAAACATGATATCTACGACTATAATGAATAATACAAACCACAATATACAGAAGATAAAAGTTCTGCAAATTTTTTTAAAAATGAAGTTCTAGTAAATTCGAAAAATTGTAATAAAATCTTACCTGTTCATTTGACGGCATTGAAACCTTGTGAGTTACTGGAGAGAGCAGAGATACACTAGTTGAGCCTCCAACCAATCTCTCCCGACAATACCCGGAATTTCCCGACCAACTTCCATAGGTGCAATCGTCCGTGGGTACAGCAGCTTCCCCTACCCTGTCACTTGAAAGAAAAGGAAGTTCAGTTGTTGTCTAGTCAGTTTATATGCTCATTATATCATTTTTAAAATAATGTAAATTGTTATTTTCCTGTTTTCAAACATAAAAAACAAATTGTGATTCTTTGTGACAAGAAAATTTCCATTGATTGTTACTATTTCACAAACCAATTTATTTTGCTATATTTTCTTTTTGATAGTTTGCTAATAATGTTTATTTCTCCATACGGGTATTTCTGGTGAATTATTTTATTCAATGTGTCAGGAAATATTGATGCAGACCAATCTTTCAATTGAGATTAAACGTTATGTGATAACTTAAGGAATTGAAAATTAAAAATAGTATATATTCATCAAAGCAGTATTTTTAATCTATATGATTAAAAAACACAAATGCTGATGGATTCTGGAAGAGAGACAAAACACGTTTCGTATTTAATTACAAATGTATGTATGGTTAGTAGTTTGAAAATATACATGAACAGATAACATTTAAAATATTCATATATAATTATTAAACAATGATTTTTAAAGTGAACTCTATTATTTAAAAAAATGTTCACTAAAATAGAAAAATCTAACTTTACTCAACAATAATTCTAACAAAATAATTTTATGTAATTTTTTATGAAACTAATGGGGTAATTTTGCAATAAACCATTTCAAAATTTGTAAACAAATTAATAATATGAAATTTGTAAAATCCTAAAATTTCCCTATCCTTGGTCCCAAGCTGTGTAAATTTTAAAAAGTTGACTGTACTTTTCAAGGCATTTTCAGACAAGTAGTATGATACACCAGACTGTTATCAACTTGAAAAGCTTGATCCTAGGAACAGCTGTCATTAAGTTTAGAACGTCTGGAAGAGTCGGAAGTTTATAAAGTGCTCTACATACTAAAAAAGAAGATAGTCTGTTATTTATGGGAAAACCAATATTTTGACCATTAGGGGACCTTTGTGTTCAGGTTTGTGGTTTTCTTAACCTAGTATCAAATTTATAGGTTTGGGGAACATTGAAAATTAGCTCATCTTTCTAATTATGTTAATTAGTCAGTACTTATCCCCTTTAATTTATGAAAAAGGGATAAACCAATCGGGCTTAATTTATGGCAGAGTGCTGTGGTTAAGCATTCAATTAAAGGGGAACTCCAAATTAACCAAAAATATTACCTATAACTAAGAAGTTCAAAATCATTCGCAATCAATAATTTATTTTCAGTGATAGTTTTACTTATTACATGTGATTGTGAAGGTGCACTTTTTAAAACAAGATGTTTTGATGCATGCACTACTTAGAGTACCCAAGTTTCTGAGTGTTTTAGTTTTTTGACAGGAAGAAAAAGTTAGACCTGAAGTCACCAGCCTGTCAGTTATCTGTCACAGCAGCATTGTAGTGTTATAATGTTTTCATGTTGTCCTCATTGGGAAAAAAATAAAAGCTACATTTTCTTCCCCATAAAATTTATTTCTCTTGTTGATCAGTAAATTGTTTAATGTGCCATCTTTAAACATTTAACTCTGACAATCTGGATGGGTTTTGAAAACTTGAATGTGTGAAAACTGTCTGGAAATTTTTTGCTTGTCTGAAAATACATATTAATTTTCTTGGATATTCCCTGAAGATTGTAATATATTTGTAATTTTATGTATTGCACATTAATATGTTTAAAGTTTGCTTTGCAGTAAAATTTGCTGAACATATCAGAAGGCTTCAAGATAGCCATCTTGATTATAAATAGTGTATCTGAAGTTTTTTTTAACATATATATCAATTATGAATGCTTGCTGTGCTGAAATTTATTGGAAACAAACGTCCAAAAATACTGAAAATTTTTGAAAGAGCTCAAAATGAGAAACCAACATTTTCAAAAAAAAAACAATAGTTTAGGTAGTATCATACTCAAAAGACTTTATGTCAGGAAAACTTGCATCATTTCAAATGTGTGAGTTTATGTGGGGCTAAATTTCTTCTACTAATCCTGTAATATATTGCAAGATTCTTTCTTATCTTTCCTTAGCATATCCCTGAAGTTTTTCAAATTGAATATTTCCCCCAAACGATGAGACAACTTTTGTGAGCGAGTCTGAATCATTGCTTTGTAGTTATAAGATATTTCTAAGAAGGAAGAGTACAACAAGGGGAGAGAGAAAGGGAGGTAATGCACTGTGGAAGGAAACTGATTTATTGGGTGATACATTCTTCGAAACTTCCAAAAATGTAATTAGGATTGTCTAAAACTAGAATTCTAGGTATGAAAGAAAGTAAAATTGTTATATTTTCGGGAGTAAGTGCCATGGCGCGTGTCAACGTGTCAAAAATGTTGATGCGGGGCATACGATTTTGAAAGTAAAAAAAAAGTGAAAATTTGTTTCTCAAAACAGTTAAAAACAATCAATAGATGGCGCGTACGCCGTCGTCGCGACGTTTTACTTTAAATCAAGCGTGATAGCAAGCGTCGTGGAATCGCGCTAGTCTTGCTTTATTTGTATTGTTTACTTCCACTCGTGTTGCGTAGTTATGTCGTTTTTCATCTTTTGTCGGGATTTGCTCTTCTTTTTTAATCTCTGAAAGTTTTTGGGAAATGGCTCCCAGGAGTTATATTGCTACCTTCAAGCTCCACATTTTTTCGAGCGCCATGAGGTGAAGAGTCTGAGTCCCGCGCTTCGGTTGGTTACGTTAGACTACCAACAGGTGTTTCCTCCGATAATAAAAAAAAATAATAAAGTATAATTGATTATACTTTAATAAATTCTTTAAAACATCTAATTTATTCAAATTGCATTTCCCTTTTATTTACTGATTATGCTTTTAAATAGCTTAACATCGGGTGCGGCATTAACGATATTTTTATTGAAAATCGTGCTCATTATCGACTAGTGTGTCGCATACTCCCGAAAATACAGTAAATCATCCTAGGAGTGGATATTGCTCATTCCAGAATCCGCTGCTTTTTATTATCTTAAGCTAATATTGAACAGAAATTCCGATTTCTCACACTACTACCTATATGCAAAGAGAGATTGGGCTTGCTGCCAATCTACTGTGATTCATGTTTTTAATGTTTATTGATTTTTAAAACTCTGCAATATCTTTATTTTACCTATATCATAAAAATTTGATTTTTTTTTTTTTCATTTTTATGTTGTCTTCTATAAGCAATAATTAAAGCTGAAACATTGTCTTGTTGGCAGTGGAAAAGCCAATGCATATACGCGTATGTACATATAATGTAAAAATGCGTGTAAGTGCTCCGAAGGCAAAAATAGTTTTTCTTTAATGTAATTTAAATATGTCTGGTTTGCTATGTACAGGTTCAGTATACATTTAACCACATATGTGTCTCCCGATTTCATAGTTTATTATTTTTCTTTAATGAATTCTGTTCTGAATCTTGAATTTTTCAACATTAAATTTTCTGATTTAATTTTAAATGACTAATGAGAAAGCAAAAGGAAGTACAGCGACCATAAAAATAATATTCATAAAAAAAAAATTTAAGGCCAAATTCAAGTCTGCATTAATTTCTATGAGACCTTTTGTTCGTGAAAAAATATTTTAAGGTTTAAGCAATAAATAACCTACAAAACAAGAATGTATATGTTGGCATTCACTTTTAGTTAGTGGGTTCGAAATCTTCATTTGTTTGCAAAGTTGTGATCCAATTTAATTGCCCAATATTTATGAGTCAATGTAATTGCCTTCTATTTTATAAGCCAATTTGTTGTTGTCAATTTATTTAAGTGTTTTTACTCGTATTCATTTTTTTTCCTATTTAATATTTACAACATGCAACTTTTATTTTTTTATATTTTCTTAAAATTTCACTGAAATTTCTTTGGTTACGGTGAAATAAAATGTAATACACTGCCACAGTATTTATTACCAATGGCTGTTCTGTACTATAAAACACTGCCAATTACATTTTGTTATAATTGCTTTTAGAGGTTAAATATTTGATGTTTCTCCTTCTATAATATGTCTTTCTTTTTATGTATTTATTAGTGGGAAAATCGTTCTCTGATTAAAACACTGCCATCACTAACTCTTGTGATATCTTTCTTTTGTTTCGATATTTTTTTATTTGCTTTATTAACAATTAATAACGTTTATCGAAAAAGATTTACATGGATAAAGTACGAGTAAATTTGTAAATATCAATACCAGCAAATTTTATGCATTAAATAATTCAAATATCCCTCCTGCCTTCTTTCGTTTGAATAATGAGTTACTGCTTTCTTTATTTTTCTTCTTTGTGGTATTCAGAGGAGCAGAGAGCCAAATCGGGGCCCTAGGCATAAAATTTTCATTAAAGCCTTTACAGATCAATCGAAATGTATTTATCTCATTAAAACAATTATTTGAAATATTCATTACTAATTATTTATAAAATATAAATATCAATTAAACATTAATAATAAGTTAAAATTGTCATGCTATAAAAAACACTAACATTTTTTTGCAGACTTCCACACCACCTTGTGCTGCATTTGGCGAGTTAAAAACTTCCATATGGCATGTTTCTTCAGTAGGCCCATGCAATAATGGAACTATGAATGTTATTGTTGTTTATACTTTCATTATTTAATCATGAGTCTTGAAAAAGACTATTTTGCTGTTAATAAAGCTTTTCTAGCGTTAGTGTCATTGCAAATTCCTGAACGATATCGTTGAAGCCCACTTTCAGCTAAATTCGACTCAATTGACAATGCTCCTAAATCCGGACGATCACCGTGCTAGCCATGCGTGTGTAACTTATTTTATAGCATCCATCCTTTCAGAGGCAGACTGGCTAACTTTGGTCCAGTCGGCAAAATTATATTTTGGGCCATCTTTATACATATGCTAAAAATAAATTGTATACTACTACTGTACAAGTCAAACTATACAGGCTCTAACCTCTAATGCAAACAACAGATTTACGATCGACAAGAAACACTTGTATGCAGCATGTAATAATAACAACTCTGAAATTTTATTTTATACTGAGAAAGTATTTAAAATGTTTAATTTATATTTTAATTTCAACTACTCAATTAAAATTACTGTAATTAATTAAATAGATGAAATTAAACAATAATTAAGAAATAGTTGATTACGAATTCGCTGTGAGATCCTTCAAATAAGGGGTGCTGATTTTACCAGCACCCCCGATCCAGCAGTCGACCTAGTTCTGCTGAGAGGGAAACTAGACCATCCCTTTCTTGCAGTTCTAATAACACTTGTCAACAAGTGTTTTGCCCCAAGAATGAATTTCCCTTTTCCTGAAGTAGTTTTGCACGAGGAATCCATATCTGGCATCAAAATTTTTCCATCACGTATAGTTTTTTAGCTATGAGGAAGGAAATGTTCGATTTTTACGTTTTTTCAGTGTTTTTTCCGATCATGCAGCATCGTTTTTATTGAGATAAAGTACACAAAAGAGCTTGAATGTCAACCGTTAAATCAGTGGTCACTTTATTTTACTGGAAAAAACTTAGTGGAGTGTCCCAAACAGCCCCCGCAGACCCCCGAACGGAAGTGCGTATCAAATTACTGCACTGGGTGAAGGTCTCGGTAGGAATTTCGCAAGAATTGGGATACAAAGGCAAATAGGCAAAAGATTGATACTGTACGACACATTTAATGAGCATGAGCTACTATTTTTTATCATAGAAGTCTGCTGTGTGTAAAAATACCCAATGAAAACATGGGAGCTGTATAACCGATGAACATGGTGAGCGGTTCCATCAGTACATTTCAGTTATCGAAAAGAGATAGATATCAAGGGAAGTGGAGTGCAATTATGTTAGAAGATTACTGCTGGACGTTAAAAAGGGACATTCCTGAGGCAAAGTATGCAGAACATGTCAAAATCAACAGTTTTAAGGTAAATAAGAAAATTACTTGGTTTTTTGGTGGAAATGCTTCTAATGAAAAAATTACAATGCCCTTAAAAAAAGGGGGGGGGGGGATTCCTAAGGTTTTTATTGACTGATCTTAGAAGTATTTTCCTTGCTGAATTCGAAAAGGAAAACCATTTTCTTTATGTCTTAAGGGTTTTGCTTGTAAGGTACTGCAATAATTTAGGGTAAATGTTATTAATGTCAACTATTACAGCACCTTTCACGGAAAATCCTTACGTGATAGGGTTTTCATTTTCTTGTTCAGTGTGAAAAATACTTCTGAGATCAGTTAACGAAGTCTTTGGGGCAGAAAAAAAGTTTTTTTTTTTGTAGACCAGTGCAATTATCTCTCAACATGGATTAGCATGAAGTCCTCAAAAAATCTTGTCCAAGATAAGAACGCAAGTGATTTTTTATAACTATCTTCGAAACTGAAAATCATCGTCCGCACTATACTGAGTAGAAAAAAGGGTAAAGACATATCTGTACCTGGAAGGTAAAATGCAGTATGTCACAAAAACAAAAATCTTTCAGGGAGTGTGTTTAAAGTTCTTTCTCGTGATTCACTGGACTGACATTTATAGAGGTTTTAAAATAAAAATAGCTTATTATAATATTTGGACTTATGACCTTCAACATTTTATGATAGCAGTTTCTCAAATTAATTATAAAAGCGTACTATAACCATTTTTTTCAAACTGGACAGAGGGCCTTTTACTTTCCAGCTACAGATATTTGTACACTATAAGGTAATTCGGGAGAAGACGCAACTTTGTTAATAGTGCTTTTATGTGCCGATAGATTTCAAAACTGAGCCCGTTGTGTGAAGAGTCTGGTCCGACATTACGTGTGGCTTGTGAATTTATCTGAATCAACCGTCTTTAATCCGTTAATTGAGTGAATGTTATGTAGGCTATAATTCAACCTGTGCTATTTTTATTTTTCGCAAACTTATTACTAAAGAATTTAATTTGTTTTGTTTTTCTATGGTCATTGTTAATTCACATTCAGTCTTTTTTTTTCTCTTATTTTTTTATTTATTGTGGCGTTGCATCTTAATCTTACCCCATAACTGGTGGCCTTTTCCCCCTATATATGGGGGAACATGCCACAATTGCGTGACTTTTTTAACATTAAATTTCTCATTTATTTACATACTGAGAAGAGGATTAACCTCGTGCACATAACAAGTTAAACAGTGAAAAATAACGTGTATTTTTTCATGACCTTGTTATTTCAATTTTCAATGTACTAATCGAAAAAACCCTTCAGTGTGTCGTCTTCCCCCAATTTACCTTATATGTTTTATCTTGTCTTGCTTTTTCACAACTTTTTTCTTATTTTCCTACTTTTCAAGCGCATTTTCATTATTTTTACAATTGTTAAACAGTACAACGGGACAGCAATTTTAGGTGTGATTAATTTATTAGGTTGCCTCTTTGAAAATAGTCCCCAGTGGGAAACTCCTGCCCACATTAGATAGAAATAACTTCTATAAGAAAGGGGAAGCCTGCTTTTGTACTAATGTACAAAATTCAGTCACTCTGGATATAACAATTGAAATAACAAGATCTTAAAAAAATACACATTATTTTTCAATGTTTAATTTGTTACGTAGACAAGTTAATTTTATTCTCAGTATGAAAATAATTGAAAAATTTCCTGTTAGAAAAAGTCACTCAATTGTGGCGTGTTCCCCCATATATATGGGGAAGATACAACACCACAATAAATAAAAAAAAGACAAACATTACAAAACTGAATGTGAATTAACAATGACAATAGAGAAACAACACAAATTAAATACTTTCATAATTAGTTTGGAAAAATAATAACAGCACAGTTCGAATGATTGCCTACACAAAATTTCCCTCAGTTCAAATGATCATCATTGCATCTTCGTGCAACCATTTATGGCACTGAATCAAGTCACATTTGGGACCTTTTATAGCATAAAAGTACCCTTTTACATTTCTTCACTTGAGGATGATAAGCTGACACGTCTCTTTTTCTTCTGTTTTTTCGAAGGTTTCTTGCTATTTGTTTTGCCTTTACCCCTTAAATGCTCTTTTCTCTGATTCAGTTAAGACTTCTGATTTTTGTTTTTTACACCCGGATGGTTTACGTTTTCTGATCTGAGGAATAGGGCTAATTGCTTCTAAAAAGGAAATCCGTGTTCTGTGGTGGTGGAGGTTACCGATGGTGATAGTCCACGGCCACTATAGCTCTGTTGGTGGAAGCAACTGCTGGTGTAGGCATGTCACATGCTCCACTTGTAGAAGCTACAGCTCTATCATTGCTTAAACCATCAGAAATAGCGAACGCATGCTGTGGGATTGTTTGTGGGTTATAGGGATAAATCCCAGTAGATTAAAATCCAGAAGCAGCATTTTCTACTGTGGCTGCCTCCAATTTACGAGCCGCACCATACAATTTACGATCTGGCTTCTTGTGTATCCAGGAGTTCACCATATTGGCGACAAGACGCCAATATGGTTTCTAATGGTTTGAAAATTGGCTATTATAAATTCTTGGTTTATGCACAATAGAGAGATCAGCTTATTTAGTAATTCCCCTGAAAAATGAAATATTATAGGGGATAGAGCGCACAGTGAACCACTTTTGGACATTTTAGTTTTCTTTTTTAACAACAAGGAAAAAAGCTATGAACTTGAAAAGAAATTTGACATTCTTTAAATCTTTGTTGTCATGTCCTAGTTTTTTACAACAATATTTGCCATTAGAAAGCATGCCTTTTATGTGACCGAAGTTACAGAACATTTGGTAATATATTTCTCTGGAAACTGGAATAAAAGTCTGTAATTGAAAGTGTACGGAAACTATATATATATACTATATAATGGAATTATTTCATGGAAATACAGCTTTAAAAAAATATTGAATTCTTGGTTTGATTTTAATAGCTTCTGAACAATAACTTTTGCTTCAAAGCATTCTTTGAACTTTTCAAACAAATTGTTTATTTTATTAGCATTTTTACTAGGAATCAACTTTTCTATAATTTTATCGATTTCAACTAGTCTTTCTGTTTCAACTACAGGAAGCTCATCATCTGAATCAGAATTAGTTCCTACAATAAAATTCAAACACATCAAATGTAATAATAATTTAACTTTGGGCAAATAAACTGTAATAAAAATAATTTCACGTTATTTTAAAGCACAAATGAGCATTAAAATGCAGACATATGTTTCGGGATTGCTTGGAACCCCTTTTTCAATGCGACAGGGAGCTTCTAGATGCAAAACAACAAAAACAAAGCTTATATAGCCTAAGAATTATCTGTAAACCAATGAGAATAAAGGCAGCGTGAAGTGGAAGTAGAAGTAGCAGGGAAGGCACCAATAACATAGCAACAAACGAATCCAGTTGAAAGTACAGTAAGTAAAAAAGGAATATCAATAAAAACAAAGCAAAAAAGACAACAGCATGCATAAAAAGGCGAAAATACATGAAAATTGCAAAAATAATAATAATAAAAAAATTTAGTACAGAAAGTACCCGTGAAATTATTTTTATATCAAATGTAGTAGAGTTAGAAATGTAACCTTTTTGATCTTGTGGCGGGGGATGTGAAACCTAAAGTTTCAAACTATCTCGAAGAGGATGGAGGCAGGGGAACATTGATGGGGGCGGTGGATCATCCCCACTTAATCGGATGACGGATAATTGAGTACCCTGCTTAAAAAAATATATTTTCTAGTATCTTTTTTCCCTATAGGAACAATGTTAAATTTCCCCGTTTCAAGAACTATTTTTCACAGCACCTGTTTAATTGCATACAAGCTTGAAATTTCTTCAGTAAATTCCTCTTCTTTAAATAGGTTTTTTCATTTTATTTTCAAACTTAAGTTTTTTCAAATAAGAACCATATGTACTCGAAAAAGAATGATTCATAAAACAATAGATTATAAACGTCCAGAAACTGGGAGGCTCAAGATTCCACCAAATCTGAAAACGAAGAAAGTGGTAAGAAAAAACAATTATATAGATTCGTCTTTTTCCTTTTTCAGAGTACTTACAGAAAGGAAAAAAAATAATGAACCTATAGCAGGAAATTATTAACGAAAGAAACGGTTTTCATGAGAGGTGGTATTCAGAAGTTTTACGGTACACCTGTACTCCAGATGTAATCTGTCGTAAGTAGCAAACATTGAATTTTCCAGGATTGCAATGCTTAAATTTTCTTAAGATGAGTTTTAATGCTTTTAACATGATAATTGATATTGTACGAAAGCAAGTTATACATTGCTTACACAGATTATGTAATTTAGACTGGCGTAACTAAAATCATGTTTAAAATTTTTTTTCAGCGGAAAATAGAAATTATTCCTTGTTTCAAAGTAACGACATTTTACCCCTAGGGTAGGAATTTTAATTATCAATATTTAACATAAGTATAATATTGTAACTAAGGTTCAAATATTACAAATGCAATTATAAAAGCGACGACGAGCAACAGACTGGTTGCGAAGGTACAATGATTTTTATAAGATTCCAAGAATGAAAGTTTTAATTTAGTTGATGTGGTCGAACTGCTGTTTGTAGTTGTTAGGTCATAGTGGTACATAATATATAGTTTCACACGAAAAATATCCGGCCGCACAACAAATCCTTGATTACTTTTAAGGCTTTTATTGCTTCCTTTAACTAATGTCTGCAAAGGACAAATCATATTGTTAGACTATTCACAATAACGCCGTCTGCTAAATACGAGCTGAGCAATCATCAAAAAAATAATAAAATATCGATGCCTACGATGGAAAAAGAGCGTCTCCCTGCGGCCATTCCTTTCGTGAGGTAAACAGCAAGCTCCGTTTCGGATGTTCTAGTGAACCAGTGAAGATCTGGAGTAGTTTCTCAAGACTTGAGAATAAAGATCATTTGAACACACGAGGACGCATTTGGCAAATCTGGGTCATTATAGCAATTATTTAAAAAATCGGCAATGATCTTTCTAGAGAGCATCAATTAAACGCTTTATGGTACGGGCCGAAGATTTTAAACATCACTTGAGCGACTTTTGTATATTTATCATTCCTCTTAACAGCTTGCGGAGGTGGATTTAAAAAGGTTATTTTAACGCAGATGATAAGAGCGGCTGAGCGGCAATTACATCGTTTTTTGAGCACTAAAAAAAAAAAAAGAAACTAAAGTTTTGTTAGGAGGTTGGATAATACAGGTATCAAATTTTTGTTGCTTTTAGTTTGGTTTTTAATAGATATGAGAAAAGTAATGAAATGGCATCCAGTTATCGTTTCTCAAATCCTTATTTAAACTGCCGGGGGGGGGGGGGGGACCTGGGAGAGGAGGATGCATTTGTCTGCTTTATACACTAATCGTCGCTTAGTAAACTCTGGTAAGTAACTTCCTTAAGGTTCTGAGAAAATAATCTGATATGCAGAAAAGCACTGAAATCTTAATGCTTATCGGATTCGTCATAGCATGATGTTGGAACCGAAGTGGTGCGGTCAGTCCCCCTTTTCTTGATAATAATTACGTTTTTACCAAAAGAATCCGAAAACAGATCTGTATCTGTGCATTAGCAATAGTGAAAATTTTGCTGAAAATAGTTTCACATAAATGTTAAAAAATAATGAATAGTCAAAAGATTTTTTTTTTTTTTAAATAATGATTTTAAAATGATTTCAAATTTCAGTACTCAGCTAATGATGCTAATCAGTTGAAAATAAACATAAACATTTAAAATTTAAGATATTTAATAAACAATTTTGGATACAATATGCAAAAGTTAATGTAATTTCGACTTAGTAACCTTAGATAATAATCGTAGAATGAAGAAAAATGTAAAAAAAACAATCTCCCATTTCCTGTACAAAATACTTCGCCATTTACTAAATTCCTCCATTCGGTACAATTGGACTCTGTTGGACCAATTTGATTGCATAGGTGAGTTAGTGGTTTTCGATATTCATCATTTCGTACAATGTCAGGACCCATTAATTTTATTACACCAAGTGACAATTACAAGTTTTCGATATTCAATTTAGTGCAACGTCAAATAGGTTATCCGAAACTTCTAAACAGGGAAGTGGTGAAACATTTTTTCCGCATTCTTTCTTTGATTATACCATAAAATACCATAGCAGAAGGAAACTTAGTGCTACTTCTTAAAGTGCATACTTGATGTGAAAAATAAATCGAACTTGTACAGTACCATATATCTGGTGCTATTATTATCCTTCAAACACTGTGATGTCAGCTTGTATTTCTTCCTTCCAAAAATTTATTTTAATGGTAGCTGTGCTGAGAAAAGGAAAAACAGAGATGTGGTCGGTGACTCGATTGAAGGCGGTGATTAACCATTGGTCCCTCGCACCAATGAGCTTTATTTTCTGAATTTGTTTTTAGTAGTCCTGTACCGGCAGACCCACAGTGATTTCCCGCGTACGCTGAATATAACCATACAACTTATTAGAGAGCCGCTGGTGATGTGGAAGAGCTTATGGGGCATCCCCCCCCCCTCCCGGAGGGAACGTGAAATAGTTTAAACCTAACCATTTAGCGGATAGGAGAAAAAAAATCTGAGGGCGGAGGGAATAAATCAAATATTACATTAGCACGCGCGTACATTTTTTTTTCAATTAAATTCATTTTAGAATCCGCAGAAAGTGCCATTCGATTAGCAAAATATATAGTGTGGGCAGAAATGAGTATTAGAAAAATTTCATGCACACACAGAATTAATAAATTCAGAGCTTCATCTTCCTTATTGTGTCATCGGACATACTGTTGTTAGAAGACGATCTGCCTGTTCACTACTCACCGGAGATACAGACTTTATTATGTACTAGCTGAGTTGCCCGGCTTTGCACAGTATATATCGAATGTTGTGTCATATCATGGCAGAGGAAAACTCACATGCTGAACATGTTGACAACTGTTCAACACTCTGTTCTGTACAAATAAGGAGAAAGTTATAAAAAAAACCATTAGAAGAAGGACAACAGGCTTTTGAAATTGCCGTATGGGTAAAAATAGACGTCCCTAAAAATCTCCTTTACATGCACTGCACGACATTAGTGAAAAAAAAAAATTCTATAAGAATGAAGACAGCAGTTCTTAAATAACGTAGCGGTCCCGCTAAAAATCCTTATCAGAATGAGGACAATAGTCTCTAAAAATCCGTTATACGATAAGGGTATCAGTTCTCAAACCTTTACAGTGCCCTGGTCAGGTTAACACCTCTCCCCTAAAACCCCTTTTAGAATACGGATATAAGTTATTGAACAACATCAACAGTCTTTCTGAAAAAGGACATGCAAAAAATGAATTTTTAATCGCTTAAAATGAAAGAAGAATTAAAAGCAAAACAAAACAAAAGAGAAAGAAGAATTAAGAATCAGCTGCGCCTCAAAATGCATCGTGAATAGAATTTTATTTACCAAATATACATGTAGACAAAATGGCAAAGGTATAAATAAAATAAAAATTAAAGCGCTTTAGCCATTGTCTGAGGAAAATAAATAAAACCGTGGAAAATTAATTTCGAACTACAATGGAAAACGCTAAAACTTCTTTTCTAGTTAAATTACAGGTTTCGAATTTTCGCACAAACCCCAAAACTTCTTCAGGGGCAGCTTTTTATGGGCTTTCCAATGGTACCTAATTCAAAACGAAGCGGTAGTTTCTTCATGCAGAAAAGTCCATTTTCAGCAATTTTTTCGTTTCTAAAGACAAAATTCGAATGGTTTGGAACTTTTTTAACGTTCGGAACCCCCCCCCCCCCCCCCTACGACCTTCCCCGGGTGCCAAAGTACCTCTGTGCCAAATTTAGTGAAAAACTGGATTAGTATAATGTACATACATACATACACAGTCCCTTCTTTATTTATATAGATAGAATGAAAAACTCCGCATTAAAAAAAATCACTTCGGAGCACTACAGCCGGTCTCCTGCCCGAAGCTCACATGTCTAAAGCTCACAGTAGGAGAAACGTGGCTCTAGCTCACCTAGACCAGCATCTCGTGTCCCAAGCTCACAAATACTTTACGTACCCAACTCTTTTGTCCCAAGCTCCCCCCCCCCCCCCCCCCGAAGTGTGCGGAAACGAGGAAGATGGATTATTCTGCTTATTTTAAACTTAACTATAGATAAATGGGGATTTTTAAAATAAAATAAATAATAATTTTGTTGAGATTTATGATCAATTTTCCCTCACGCTTTTACCCCAGGCTTGGGACTGGGCAATGTCAGTTAAGACACAGGCGGTTTAAAAGGTACAGGCAGTTTCCCCTTTGTCTGCCTCTCTTTTTTTATGCTGCAGGCTGTAAACTTGCCATTGTCGTGTTTACCATTATTTAAATTATTCCATTTCCAGATTATTCCATTTTTTGTCACGTAACTTAGGGAGGCCAGACACTTGTGTAGGTTATTAGACCGTCTGTAGTCTTGCATAATGTTTTCAATTTTTTCATCCAATTGTGCATAAACTTTTATTCTCTTTATTCCTGCGGTACAATTTCTTTTGCTCTTGACTGGTTGGATACTTTTACCGATTGATCTTTCAAAGACTTTAGAAATTGTATTTTGGGTTTTTTTTATGCCAATGATTTTATTTAGTTGTGAGTTCCATGATTTCACCGGATTTTTGGTCCTGTGACGTTGTTCATAAACATCACATAATTGAAAGGGAACACTGGGAGTGTCCATCCAGTGTTCTACAAAGTAATCTATAAAACGTGTCAGTTTGTCGTTATTTGGAATATTTTCCATGATTTGGAAAAATATTTCAGACTACTACTGTGAGCTTCAGACACGGGAGCCGGTCTAGGCTCCTCCCAACTGTCAAGTTGATACGTCGGGGAAAGGGGTGATATATTTGTGAGCTTGGGACACGATATATTGGTCTATGTGAGATAGAGCCACGATTCCCTTACTGTGAGCTTCAAGCACGAGAGCTTCGGCCACGGACCTCTACAGCCAATTTGCTGCTAAATCATTTTTTCCCATCTCGATCCGTCAGACCAGCGTTTCTCAACCTTTCCGTATTCGCGGCCCAGTTTTAAATCTTAATTTTCATCGCGCCCCCCGCTAACAATAAAATATATACAACAATAATGTAAGGGAAAGGAGGGTAAGAGTACGCAGGGACTTTTTTCCCTTTTGGGAACACTGCCAGCAGAAGCGAGTGTGATCAACTCAACACGTTTGTTTTCAGCTGGCTCAAGACACCGCCATTGTTATTTTCATCCTTTCTGTTGTTTATTTATCTGGTAAAATATGATTTCTGCATGTTGGCATGTAATTTTTCTGTGAAGAAATATTTATTTTTTTGTCAATAAAGGATTGATGTTTGCTTTTTAAGTAGATATCATTATGAGCTTTGTTCCCTTCCGAACAACGTGGGCATGTCAGAATTTTACTATTGTGAATGCTACAGCCATCTATGGACGATTTTGAGGAGCAATACATCGGCGGGTAAGAGTACGCACATAAGGAAAAGGTAGAGAGAAAGAGGGAATTAGAAGAAGCAAAGGATAATCGAGCTGCTATGAAATGTAAAAATAGGTCCAAAACTGAAAAAGGAAAAACCGTGAAAGCAAAAATAACTTGTTCTGCATTTTATCGACAACCCAGTTCCCTCACCAAGTTCAGCAAACCATTGTTTGCTGAACAACTGAGGCGACAATATGCCCAGGCTGCGGACAATCATATGATGAAGATTGGATCCAGTGTGGATTATGTAAGGAGTGGTGGCATGATGAATGTTCCAGTTACGAAGGCACTGGAACATTTGTATGTGACTACTGCTAAATTTTCTGAATGCGTACTCTTACCCTTCCTGGGTGCGTACTCTTATCCACCAGGTCGGGCAAGAGTACGCATTTGCAAATTTTTTTTTCCGCTTGCTTTCTTTCATATATTTTTTAAAGATAACACTTTCATTTTGTGTACCTAAGTTTCTAAGTTAATAAACTATGATTCAGTCAATTTTCAAGGTTCTCACTTTTAAATTCTCATTTTTATAACGAACAATCCACTAGGTGCGTACTCTTACCCTCCTTTCCCTTATATTGAATATTTAGGAGTGTTTTTAAATTATTTTTAACTCAAGCATCAACAAGTACACAGACGAGCGTGGTTCCGAAAACAAAATCAAGAAAATATTCTCAAGAATACTCTGTTGGGAAGGGGGGGGGGGGGCGGCGTATCATTTGCTCAAAAATGTTGGCCACAGACAGCATGAAACCTAATAACTGAAATTACATCTGGAAACGCTTCATAGTTAGTACGTCAACAAACCCAGAGAATGCTTCGAATTAAAATTAAAATCATATAAAAAGCAAAAATCATTTTTTAAAGAAACTTTGGATAAAAAAGCTTTAATTGCATCTTACAAAGTTTCATATAAAATAGCCAGATGTAAGAAACCTCACACCATTGGTGAAGAGCTTATTTTTCCAGCATCAATTGAGATTGTATAAACTATGTTTGGAGATAATTTTACAAAACAATTGCAGTCCATACCTCTTTCAAATGATACTGTTGCTCATCGAGTTGTGGATATAGCTGGAGATGTACAGTGTCAGCTTTTCTCAAAGTTGCGTGACATATTGTTTTCAATGCAGCTTAATGAAGCAACAGGTAGTAATAAAGATGCTTATTTAATTGCTTATGTTCGATTTTGTGATAAAAAATCAATAATAGAAGAGCTACTTTTCTGAAAACCAATAGAATTTAAAACAACAGCGCTTGCATTTTTTGCTATTTTGAATGATTTTATGAACGAGGCAAACATAGAATAAAAAATTGCGTTGGAATATGTACCGATGGTGCTCGTTCAATGTCTGGAAGATTCCAAAGTATACAAGCACTTGTAAAACAAAAAGCTCCTCAGTGCGTCTGGACACATTGCATGATCCACAGAGAAGCTGGGGCTTCGAAAGAAATGAGTTCTGGTCTGAATATTGTGTTATGTTTAACTACGGTTGTAACCGTTGTAAATTATATAAAAATGAGACCCCTGAAATTGAGAATCCTTTTAGCACTTTGTAAAGACATGGGTTCAGTACATTCAGCGTTTCTATTTTATTGCGAGGCAAGATGTTGATCACATAGGAAATTTTTTACAATGCGTATATGAATTAGGAGAAGAAATCGCCGTATTCCTAGAAGAAGAAAACAGACCAGAAACCGAGAATTTCCGCGAACCGCGATGGTTTATTTGTGATGAAATTGAGCTAATTGGTCGACTTATTCGAGAAATTAAAGAACATAAATCTTCAACAACGCCAAGGAACAAATACACATATGTTGGATACGAGTGATAAGGGGTTAGTGCTTTTTGTAGAAAATTGGAATTGTGAAGCAGAAATTTAAAGCAAAACAACCTACAATATTTGCAAATGTGGATGATTGTACTAAAACTTTCAAGGCTGAAAAAGAGTATGTAAAATTTGTTTTTGTAACTATTGAAAATCATTTAGCAATGCTCGCAAAGAATTTAAAAAAGTATTTTCTTTCTGACGACAAACTGATAGCAAGTTACGAGTGGGTTAGGGATCCATTTTATAAGACCCCGGAAGGACTCTCAATTGATGAGGAAGAAAAAGTTCTAGACTTCACGACAAGTGGCAACAATTTAGTAATAAACTACTATTTGAATTTTGGGCAGGAGTAGAGGAATGTTTTTCTGCACTAAAAACAAGAGCCTTTCGCATTCTATTACCATTTTCAACATCCTGCTTTTGTGAAACTGGATTTTCTGCGATGGCTTCTCTGAAGTCAAAATACAAATCTCGACTAAATATAGAAACAAAACTGAGAGTGGCGATTTCTAATATTAATCCTTCCTTCGAAAAACTTTGCTCTGCAAGACACGCCCAAGGAAGTCACTAACAACAATTACATTTGTTTTTAACTTAGTACGTTTTGAGAAAGGAAGTTTTGATTTAGTAAGTTGTTTTACTTTCATAAGTAATTAAATATATCGAAATGTATTTTGTTTTCTATGTGTATGTGTGCTTTCTTTTCAGTCAGTTAATCAATTTTCTTAAATAATATTTTCTCTTGGATATTCCCGACCCCCCTTATAGTGAGATCGCGCCCCTCTAGAGGGATCGCCCCACAGGTTGAGAATCACTGCGTCAGGCCCTATTGCTCTAGCTGTCCGTCTATTTACGCCTATCATTTTCAGCCCCTCTTTTCCATCTTATCCAACCATTCATGTGACCTGCCTCACTTCCTCCTCCCTTCTTTCTTACAAAATGTTATTTTTTCCCTGGATATATTATCGTTATGCAAACATGGACAAGCCATCTTAGTCAATGGATTTTTAAACTTTTACTATATTTAATTCTTCGTGGTAAGGCGTGGAGCTCGTATGCCCCAGTTCTGAGGATCGAACCTGGCAGTGTCGGTGTATTTTTCAAGATGCAGAAAATCGTCTGCGCCCATGTCGTATTATTATGCGGCTTGTAAAAGATCCCTTGAGTAGAAATTTGGCTTGGATGCTCTCGGTTAAATTAAAGTCCTAGTGCAATTTCGCATCAACAGAGTCCGGGTGCTTGCCCTTTCAGGTGGAGAAACCGGACGTTAAAATTCTCATGCGGCGATGGTACCATACTCATTGTGGTGCCGCTGAAAAAGATGGTACCAATCTTTCGGGAACGCACTAGGTCTGCAATTGGCAGAAGTCAACAGCAGCCCATTAGAAAAAAGAACTATACTTGATTTTTTGAATATTTTCGCATAGTTAAAATTATAACATATTCTCTCAGGGTGGCAAATATTCTTCCCAAAACGTTTCGTTCAAAAATGTACATCTTATTTTCATCTGGTTTATTCATTGTTCAACATCAACAAAAAAAGTATTAGTCTGGCTAAGGTTTTATGCATCCATGTCTTTTTTTCGGTATAAGTATTTTGATTTAATCTAATTTCTTAATGCAAAATGGGAACATGTGGGACAATTTTATAAATCACGGAATGATACTCGGAGATAAAAATTCACACACATGTTTGAAATGATATGTATTTAAAAAAATTAAAAAATTGCCAATACATTACGCTTATTAGATAACGAAAAGGATAGCAAGAATACAATTCATCTGCTAGCAAAGATGATGCTAAAACGTTATAACATCAACCTTGTTAAAAATATAAGTATTGATGTTAAAACAACAAGGCTTTTATTATTTGGTGCTTAAAACCTGTGTTTTAAAATAATAAATAGAAGAGCAACATACTTATAAGTACAAATAATCAGTAAAATTGTAGATACGTGTTTCAAGGTAACATGGAACTACTTTATGAGTCAAAATTGTAAGCTTTAGGAGGAAATCATCTAAGGAAAGTTACTTTTAAAAGCCATATGATTACTGCTCTTTTAAGAGATTTTCCTTATGTCTCTTTTCATTTCTCTTTTTCCTTAGGCATACTCACCAAGCGTTTTCTTTTGAGAGTCTGTTCCTTTGCTTCGGAAGACTTTATAAACTTTTTTAATGCGGTAGCTTCACGATTCAGAATTCCTACGTCAGAATTAAGACCACTCAACTTTAAGGAACAGTTAAAAAGTGCGATCACAATATAGATTCTTTTTATACTGTTCATTCCCTAGACTACGTATAACACCTGCTTTAGTCAAATCTTTTATGATTCAAATAACTATTTAAAATACATTTAACTGCTGCTTACTGGCGGAAAACACTATTGAGAAAAGGGACGTTTAGTGAATCTGTTCACTTGATTCAATCTTTATGTAATCCCAAGCGCTTTCGTTTCTTAAACATACGATTACTAAATCGCGTCATGATATGTATGACGAGTCAAATTTTTAACAAAAAGAAATGAACGTATTTTCCAGATAAAAAATCGTGAACTTTAAATCTTGGGCTTTGACATGAAAACTTCATCAATCGTGTTTACGAAAAATGGTTGTTCTTTGTCCACTTCAGGACACAGGAAGTTTATGCGGTATCCAACAATATTCATATGTCAAACCAAAACATTTCACTATTCATTAAATTTTTTTGACCTAAATACCCGTAAGCTTACATTTCATCAGTGTTAAAGCCTTTGGTCTCGATTTTTTTTTTTTTTTTTTAAGGCATTGGAAATTGCGTCTCGCTTTTCGAAAATTAATGTTTAGTTTAACTTTAGGACTTACTTCTAATAGATCTTAGATTCCTTTCACGTCGTAATAGTATCAACTGAAAATACGGTTGAGAAAATCACCATTTATTTCAGCTCCCATCTTACTTGAATCCAAAGCTGTTAGTATTTCTACCAACAACGATGGGAAAAACATAGGGATAAACAGTTAGGAATATGTCTTTTTTTCGAAATATGTATATATTAGGGAAACGTAGGGGACATATCTCCTTGTCTAAAGCTCTTTTCATCTTAAATTGAGATTTCCTTTTCCCTAAGAAGATAGCTGCGGATGCATTACTTATAAATTCTATTGAGTACTGTAAATTCCTATATGAAAACTTTTCTACTCCATTAGCAATGCATTTATCATTGCTGAAAGGTTAATGATATCAAAAGCCTTTTCCAAAGTCGATAAAGGCAAAACAGAAAGAAAATTCATGTTACTTATTGCACTCAATCAATTCTTACTTTTTTGGATGATAGTGCTAAAGTTACCTCTGAATGTGACTGCTGCTGCTACATAGCTGCTTCGTGATGAATAACATGTGCAATTATTGTCTTTCTAATTTTGACGGTATCAACGGCGTTTAATACGGCATTAAACAAGTAGCTTGCCTTACTATTCCTCTTTTATGCGTTTGATACTGTCTGTTGAAAGATCCCATGCCACTGTTCACTTGTCTCGTTCCGCCTGCAGAGTTCTATGTTGGAATAAGTGTGAAGTTGTAAATTCAAGAGATACAAATCTCAGATAATCTCTGATTTCGGGTTGAACATGTTGCAAGACGAGGTGCGGTTCCTCCTCCTGCTAATAATTTTCTTCCCAACTCCATACCTTTTGCTACGAAGCCTATCATGCGTTGCCGCAAGGTGTGGGAGAAGTAGAGTGTTTCCCACGCCGAGAATCGAGCCCGTAATCACCTGAGTAACAGGTAGAAAGCCTATAACCACTAGGCTACATGAAACATCTCGGTCACCTGCAACCCATACCGTCATTTCTGTGGTCAAGAAATTAAATAGGTATGCTGATGTTTTATTTATTTATGAATTTTTTTTATGATTATTATTATTATTATTATTTTATTTTTTTTTGAGTCTAAGGAAATGAACAAATTTCCATTTATATCAGCTATAACAATGTATTTTCATTATATACGTGGATCTCCATATCACGTCGGTGCAACCCACAGTTCCACGGGTATGGCGCATGGATCCGTCGGTGCACCTACACGTTCACGGATGTGACACATGGGATATGATATCCGAATTAATATTGTAAGTAAAGGGTTTACACTGTAATAATAAAGTTTAGAATATTAAATTATTTTGATGTTCAAATATTTGTTTATTTATTTATTTATTTTTCACGGATTAAATAATGCTATTGAGGTTCTAAAATTACAAATGTTATTTATTATTTTAAATCTAAGTTACGATTGCTTCTTACCCAGACAGCACAAAACGTCCTTTGGATGTCCATTTTATGTCCAGAACGTCCAAATCTGGTCCGATGCCAAAACCGATAAAATTTGGATATCCTCAGATGGGTCAGACAGGACGTCCCTGTAACTACCACTTTGTTTTACCTACGGACGTCCAAAAGTGATCCACATCCTTTCAGGTCGTACCACGGACTTGATTTTCGGATGTCCTAGGGACTGCACTCAAAGGATATCCCGCGTACGGGTCAGACAGCACGTCCCTGTAACTACCACTTTGCTTGACCTACGGACGTCCAAAAGTGATCCGCATCCTTTCAGGTCGTACCACGGACTTTCTTTTCGGATGCCCT
This sequence comes from Octonoba sinensis, assembly GCA_038502835.1. Lineage (NCBI taxonomy): Eukaryota > Metazoa > Arthropoda > Arachnida > Araneae > Uloboridae > Octonoba > Octonoba sinensis. The sequence goes on from CM076598.1 coordinate 149,792,412, forward strand.
AGGGACTGCGCTCAAAGGATATCCCGAGTTTGAACTAAATCATACCTGTAGGATATTTTTCTCAACTTAGAAGACAATTTTTATTTTGTAATTTTTTTCTTTTGTTTCTTTATTCTACGGTTTACCAGAAGAAAAGCAGGTTTAATATTTAAAAAATAAGTTGAACGTTTTACCATTTCAGGCAAAAATAGTTAAAACTACATGAAAAATAATGCTGATTTATGTTTTCTAAAGTTAACTGCTGATAAAAAATTGATTAATTTTCCTGCACATAATATATTTATCGTAAGTCTAAGGAAGTCCACATTTTGACATCCATAGACGCGTCAGGCATGACGTCCTTGTACCTAACATTTTGTTTAGCTTACGGATGTCCAAAAGTGATCCGCATTCTTTCAGATCGTACCACGGATTTTCTTGTCGGATGTCCCAGGGACTTCATTCAAAAGATATCCCGCCTTTGAACTAAATGATACGTTTTTAGGATATCTTTGTCAACTTGGAAGATTTTTTTTCCTTCTTAATGTAACGGCTTACTAAAGAAAAAAACAGGTTTATTATTTTTTTAAAAAAATTGAAATCTTTGCTATTTTAAGCAAAAATAGCAAAAACTGAATGAAAATTAATATCAATTTATGTTTTCTCAAGTTACTGCTGATATAAAGTTGATTAATTTTACTCCACATAATATATTTACGCATATTTTCTTATAAGCACGAGAAATATTTTCTAGAAAACCGCAAGAGATCTCTCAATACTTGGCCTTGAAGGCAATGAGCTGGCGTCAATTCTGTTCTGACTCAGACGGTTAATCCACCAAAGTTTATAAATACTTATCATGTTCTTTGTGTCGTCAGTTGTACTGTATCTGTTAAATGTATAGCTCAAGATGTTATTTTGTCTATTATCAGCAGAACGTGGTTCTCGAATACAGTAATATGCAGATGTTTTCATAGCCTTAATCCATTCGTTTCGTTGTGATTTTGTGAGAGAATTTTGCTTTTAATTTTTGTTTTTATCGGGCAGGATGTGTTCTGAAAAGGAACTTTGTGGAGTATCGCTTTTTGATGGCGACAGAAAACGAATTTTTCTGTTTGGAAGCGGTGTATGCTTTCATGTTCTCACTACTAAGTGATAGCGTTCTAATATCACTTAAAGATGAAACCAGTGCATGTGAAATTTGGAAGAAATAATAAATAATTGTGGCAAATTGGTACAGTTTAAACGTAACTGAAAGTTGTTAAACTTTCAAATGAAGAAAAGTGTGCTTTTTTCAGCAGTATGTTTCATTTCTGGAAATGTTATAAAGAATGAATTTATTGTGGATTCCGGAGCAACACGTCTTGTTTCGCGTAGCTTTAAGCGAAAAGGAGTGGATTACAGTGAAACATTTTCCCCTATGATAAGTATGCCAGCTTTGCGTTTAATGCATGTGATGATTTTAAATGAAGATTTGCATGCATTTGCTTAAGATGTAAAAACAGCTTTCTAAAATGGTAAGTTAAATGAAGTTGTTTTTATGGATCAGCCCCAAGATATGATGATAACAGTGGACGAAAATGTAAACTTTAAAATAGTTTATATGGATTAAAACAGTCACCTCGTCAATGGTTTCAGAGGTTTCTTGAATTCTCAAAATTAAATTTTCAATCTCTTGATAATAGACCTTGTATTTTATTCGTAACAGTGATAATCATAAAATTATAATTGCTCTTTATGTAGATGATATGTTAGCAGCAGGCCCAAAGGTCAATGAAACTAAAGTACTTATTTCTTTACTATATAAAGAGATTAACATGTCAAAATCATAAAGTGTTTCTGAATTCTTAAGTATATTAGATTGACATTCACGTCTGATAGTTTGATAATGGATCAAGAATCTTATGTAATTAAGTTGTTAAGTAGATTTAATATGATAGAATGTAGACCCAGTGATATTCATGTTTTCCCTAAGTCTACACCATCTGATTGCAAAAATGAAAAACCCTTTAATGGTCAATTTGAGTAGAAATTTTTTTCTATTTAAAAAAAAAAAAAAAAAAAAACATTTTAAACTATTCTTTTTTATTTCTGTTTATATACTTTTATTAAGTTGGCTGCTTTTGGAATATAATTTTTCTACATTAAATGTCTGTGTTATTATTTTGAACTTCATATAAATTTCTTATGTATCATTACCTGTTTGTAGAGTGCTGTAATCACAATTTTGCTATTTGCCTAACGATCAGGAAAAACCCAGAAAAACTATCAGGCAATCTTAAACACTATACGTATGTGTACTACAGTCATTCAGGGTAACTTTGAAAAACGTTATTTCTTTTAGTATAGTTGACTAAATAAAATAGAAGGTCCAGTGCTACACTCAGCCAAATAAGTTATAACTCAGTTTTCTACTCCTAATTTTTAAGTTCAGTCAAATATACTAAAAAATATGACGTGGTTCAATGTTACCCCCCAAGGTTCAAAATTTCCCTGAATTACTCTATTTAATAATTATTCTTATATCAGTTTGTCCGTACTGGCATTTATTTTCTTTATTTATATTTTTAAAAGTTGTTTGTCATTTGTTTTATTTAAATAGTTGAATTCTAGGATTTCTTTGAACAATATTTTATGAATTGTAAGAAAATTTATTCTCATCATTAGGATGCTTATTAGTAATAAAAATTTAATTAAAAATAATATACATAAAAGCAAACCACTTTATTTATCATTGCCATGGATATCATTTTCAGTAGTCACAGAAATATATTACTTGTACTTTAAATCATGTAATGGTATTTAGGGTTTTGACAAACAATATATTAAAATAAACTATTGCAAAACAAAAAGTAATTCTCATAAAACCGAAAAATACTTGGAGGGGTGAGGGGGTAATTTTTGTTAGGAAACAAAGCTAGGTGAAGGGAAGTTTCAAAGAGTTAAATCATTATTTATTTTCCTCTTTGCACTTTTCATCCTGTTTTTACTTCAAAACATGTGAATAATTATTTGCTTTCATAATTTTTTTCTGTCCAGAAAAGGAGAAAGCGAAAGTGATGAAAAACTTTCCCATCTCCATGATTTTTATAACTATGTACTAATTTGTTTCAATAATAAAAAAAGGTTTTAACTTCTGAACCGTGTGTTTATTTTATTTTTTCAATTTTTATTCTATTATGATTTTTCTGATTCTGAAACTGAGAACTCTTTATCAACTAATTATTATATCATTTCTGATTTTAATTATAGTACTATCATTTAATAAAAAAAATCATAATTATATTTTATATAGAATATATATAATTATATTTATATATTAAGAGTTGTTTTCTAGTAAAATTTCTCGAGGCATTTTCAAAATAATATATATATATATACATATATGCACTTCATTGAAATTTTAAACTTTGTGTATTGTGACGTATTCAAAATGAGAATGAATATGAATCCAATAGTACAACATGTTTAAAAAAAAAGTATGAATAATTATTTACTCTAAGCAGTGATTGTCATATCAGTTGTTATTAAATTCCAAGGTAACATGAAATTAGAAACAAAAGTTATCACAAGCTCGCTGAAAATATTTTCCTCGTGCATTAAATTATTTACTTGAAATATTGGTATAACTTGTATTTCAAACGAGCAGAAGTTAAAAATATAAATATGGGTTGCTTAAGGGAAATTTCAAATAAAGATTTTAAAGACAAATTATATATTTAAATTGCTGATATATGTAGTAGTCCCTATTTAATTGTACGCAAAAATTGTTTCAGAATGATTATACTATTTTCATTAAAGTACTCTTATTATCATTTTCATAATGAACAAATGATAAATTGCAAGTTTCAGTATATGATTATATAGCTCAAAGTGTTAACATTAAAAAAAAATATTCACAACTGGTTTTATTCAGTCCTGTAGCTGTTTTGTGGATACTTCTTTTTCAAAGTAGTATTTGGCTAAAACCTTAGTATTTCCTGCTGCAAGCTACAAATTTACATTTACAAGATAACTGTTTTAGAACATTTAATCAGAGGAATTATATACATGTAAAAAAAAAGTCAAATTACTGTTGAATTGATGTATTAAAATTGCATTTTGCGGGTATAAACACCGAATAATATCTAAAAGAAGTCATGGGAATATTCTAAAATAGTCTCAAAGACATGGGAGGATAAACAAATAATTCATTGACATCCTTGGGATATCATTCTAACGAGGGAAGCGTCTTGTGGGCATTTAAATATGTTGTAGTTTTAATGTCCTGGGGAGCAATGATCTGTATGTCCAAAAGAGGGCCGGAACAGTCACATATGTCCTAGGGATCTCACTGGAATGTCTCTAGGACGTTTTGATATGTTGTCCTCTTAACGTCCTGGGGACCGTATTGAGGGCTTGTCCAAAATATAGCCTAAACATGAACGATCGGACGTCCTTAGGACCAATTGAGGACAGACAATCCGCGGACATTAGTTCTTCCCTGGGATGTACTTAGTACTTCGCAGGATAAAAAAGACACGTCCCTCGGAAGTCCTGTTTTTACGAAGAAGACACGTCCCTCGGATGTCCTGTTTTTACGAAGAAGACACGTCCCTCGGATGTCCTGTTTTTACGAAGAAGTCCTGAAATGACATCCTTTGGATATCCTAGGGACCTCCCTGGAATGTCTAGGACGTTTCGATATGTTGTCCTCTTAACGTCGTGGGGACCGTATTGAGAGCTAGTCCAAAATATAGCCTAAACATGAACGATCGGACGTCCTTAGGACCAATTGAGGACAGACAATCCGCGGACATTAGTTCTTCACTGGGACGTACCCAGTACGTCGCAGGATCAAAAAAACACGTCCCTCGGACGTCCTGTTTTTTCGAAAAACTCCTGAAATGACATCATTTGGACGTCCGAAGGACGAAGTTATGCTGTCTGGGTAATATTACTATGTAAACAGAAAAAAGTAAATAAATATATAAGTAAATAAACAAAATAATAATTAACCCATTAAGCGCCAATGTTCCCATTTTGGGAACATTAACTTCTGATTTTTTTTCAAAATACTTATTCCAAATATCATTATGCTGTTAATTTTTCTTCAAACCTCTATGTTTGAGACAGCTTCTGTAGTTTTTTTAAAAAGCTCGCTTGGTAATTAATATTTTTTATAAAAATGTTAAAAACTCGAAATTTGGCTTTTTAAACACATTTAATACACGTGCATATTTTTCCTAATAATATAACAATGAAAATTAATTTTGCACCTTAATTTAGATTATAATTGTCTATTTTATAAAATATCTTTGATCCAAAGTGAAAATTTAAGAAATAAGGTTCGCAATTGACGAAGGAATAGCTTTGTCCCATTTTGGGAACATTGGCGCCTTCGTTAGTTTTCAAAGCGAGTCAGATTTCAGCATACATTCGCCGCTACACCTTCAAATAGAACATGTGCAACTTCCGTTGACTAACTGTCTCAAGGTTAGTTATGTGTATCATCACCGAAGCAATGCGTGAAAATAGGCTACAAAATTGCCCTGTAGGAAATTATAAAGACATCAAGAAAAAAGACCGACATTTGATTCAATTACTACAAAGTCGATCAGCATTGTGAAATGGAAAGACAACCAGGTCGTTTGTTTAGCTTCCAATACTGAACCAGTTGAACAGATAGGTGCAACAAAAAAGAGGAGTACAACAGAAACAAAAAAATTGACATAGCGCAGCCTCATGTTGTTGCTGCCTACAACAAATATATGGGAGGGTTCGATCTGCTTGATCGATTTTGCGAAAATCAGGGGTAAGAAATGGTGGTGAACATTTTTTTAACCAATATATGAAACATGGCAATTGTAGCTGCCTGGAGACTGCATAGAGAATGTGAGGGATAGGTCTCTAAGTTGGAATTTCTGCGAGAAGTTACTGTTTTGGCCCTCGATAGCTCAGGATTATTAAAACTCTTAAAGAATAAAACTCACACAACACTCACAAAGAAATGGACTGTAATTAGAATCTCATTTATTAACCACCTTCCTCTTCGGTGGCACACTTCACACTCATACTCGAACACAAAACAGACGCTTGCTACGGCGCCGCAGACATAGAAACTAGAGGGGGGGAAAGAACTGTTCCATCCCTTCACACTCAGGGCTCCAACATTCTCCCCCCGTTGATATGTTCACAACATTCAACACAAATATAATATTTACACAAATATTACTTTAATTAGTGACAATTATGAATGTAACTTTTAATCTCAAAAATATTTCTCAAATCAAAAATTATAAATACAAACACAAAAACACACAATATACAGTTTGCAATTACATATAATTTCTTTTTAATCTGGCATGGGCAGAATACAAATCTTTGAAATAGCTCTTTTATAGATCCCTGACTGGGTTTTAAGTTTTACCACGCGAATCCTTTTATCATCACCGTAATAAACTTCAACTATTCTGCCTAACGGCCACTTGTAAGTAGGTAGATTATCTTCTACTAATAACACTAAGTCTCCAATATTAACATTACTTTTCTCAAATTTCCATTTACCGCGTTGCTGTAACTCATTCAAATATTTTCTTTGCCATTTTTTCCAAATTAATTGAATTATCTTTGTTACTTTCTGCCATTTTTTAACTTGATTTTCTTTTAAATTTATTAAATTTGGCTCGTGGATCGATATCAGTGGCCTCTGAATTAAAAAATGAGCAGGCGTTAATACTGAAAAATCATCAGTATTTGTCGACATGGGGCATAAAGGTCGGGAATTTAAAATTCCTTCCACTTGCGTAACTACCGTAAGAAACTCCTCATAATTTAAAGTTGCGCCTCTGACTGCTCTAACAAAATGATACTTAAATGACTGAATGGCTGCTTCCCATAACCCCCCGAAATTGGGTGATCTGGGTGGAATGAATTTCCAGTCTATACCCTCACTGGACAAATAATTTGCCAGACTTTCCTCTGGTTTCTTAACAATCTCAAGTAGTCTTTTTATCTCTCTATTTGCGCCTATGAAGTTTTTCGCGTTGTCCGAATAAAGTTTTGCGCATTTTCCCCTACGGGAAGTAAACCTCTTTAAGCAAGCTATGAACGCTTCCGATGTTAAATCGAATACAACTTCCAGGTGCACTGCCCTTGTTACAAAACAGATAAATAAACAAACATACACTTTATGCAGGATGCCTTTTCTTTGGTTTTTGTATTTCACGAAAAACGGCCCACAAAAGTCCACTCCTGAACAGTTGAAGGGATAGTCAGGAGTTACTCTATCTTTAGGTAAATTACCCATCAGTTGTGAGGAAATTATTGGTTTAATTTTAAAACAAATTGTACAGTTATGAACCACTTTTCGACATGTTGAACGACCATTCAGTGGCCAAAACCTCTCTCTAACAAAACTCAACAAAGAAGAGGCACCTACATGGAAATATTTCTCATGATAATACAAAATTATAAGATATGTAAGTTTATGATCTTTGGGCAAAACTATCGGAAACTTGTACTCGTACTCTAGGTCGCTCTTACCTAAGCGGCCTCCAACTCTTAAAACACCATCTGCATCTAAGAAGGGGTTTAAAGTGGATAACTTACTTTTAGCCGTAATAGTTACCCCATTTCGTAGGCACTGAATTTCATCTCCAAAATGCTCTTCTTGCACCTTCTTTATTAAGATGATTTCTGCATGTTTCAGCTCTTTTGCTTCAAGAGGACCCCTTGTTCTGTATAAGGGGTTGCGAGCATTTTTGACAAATCTGAAAATGTAACCTAGGATACGAAGAATAGTTACATAATTATTACTCAAATTTAAAAAATCATTAATAAAATTGTTAACTGTGATATTAAATACACAATTCGAGTCACTAAATTTTTTAAGTGCACCAAAAGAGTCATCTTGTTCATTTCTCAGCTCAGTTTTTGAAATCTGGTGTTCTCGTTTTATCTCTCTCTGGTATAATTCAGTATTCTCTCCGTTGTTGCAAGCACCAGGGAAGCTCACAACGCGCTCTTGAAGAAAAGAAGGCCCGAACCACCACAAGTCACCTTGCAGCAGCTTCTCAGGATCAAGTCCGCGCGATATAATATCTGCGGGGTTTTGTTCTGATGGCACATGATGCCATCAGATTAAATGCCATTGTTTCAGGCTCGAAAGCTCTTGGATAATCACCACTCGATTAGCTACAAACGTCTTTAACTCTCTGGGTTCCTTGTTCATCCACGACAGCACGATAGTAGAATCTGTCCAATAGGAAACTTCTGTGATATCCATTTTTAATGCAATTTGTACTTTATGCATTAACTTGGTAAGTAAGACAGCACTATTCAACTCTAAACGTGGAATGGTAACCTGCTTAATAGGCGATACACGCGATTCACTAGTTACTAGCTTCACCTTTACTTCACCTTCTGGAGTGACCGATCTGGCGTAAATTGCAGCACCATATGCTTTTTCGGATGCATCACTGAAGCCATGCAATTCAACGATTTCAGCGTTTTCGATCACTATATATCGTTCAAGATTGATGTCATTTAAAATCACTAATGATCGAACAAACTCTTGCCACTCCCGTGCTTCTTTCTCGGGAAGTTTCTCACTCCAATCGATTTTTAGCAACCACAATTGTTGCATGAAAATTTTAGCTCTAGTGATCACTGGACCAAGTAATCCCAATGGATCAAAAAGTCTTGCGATAACTGATAAGACCGATCTTTTAGTTGGATGCACATTATCCTCCACATCTACCTTGAAATTAAAACAGTCAGTTTTAGCTTTCCAAGCAATACCTAAAGTTTTTATTTCATCTGCAGAAGCAAATGCATACTCATTTTCCGTGGTTGGAATGAGCTCAGAGGTATTCCCACACCATTTGTGCAAAGTCATTTGTACAGTTTTTAATATCTCCACCAGTTGATGTTGCAAAGTTTTCGCTCCCTCCAATGTGTTTGCGCCACTCAAAATGTCATCCATGTAGACATCGTTGCTCAAAACTGGTGCAGCAATAGGAAAGTTTTCCCTTTCGTCCATGGAAATTTGCTTAAGAGTTCGCATTGCTAAGTAGGGGGCACTAACAGTTCCGTAAGTAACAGTATTTAGTTGATACACTTTGACAGGGTCATTAACATTCTCCTTCCAGAGGATTCGTTGAAGATGTCTTTGACTCTCATCAATATTAATCATTCGATACATCTGCCGAATATCCGCAGTGAATGCAAAAATATGCTTCCGGAATCTTACTAACAACGAAAAAAGATCGTCTTGAATGACACCACCATTGTATTGAATGGAGTTTAAGGATTTTCCACTAGTAGTCAAAGTGGAAGCATTGAAAACAGTTCTCAATTTTGTCGTGGTCTTCTCTGGTCTATATACACCATGATGTGGCATGTAGTATGACCCCTCAGGTTCTACACTCTCTTTGATTTCTGTCATATGATTTAATAATTCATAGTCTTTCAAAAATTCTCTATACAAAACTAGGTATTCCTGGTCTCTGGACAAGCGAGCCCATAGCGACTCGAGTCGCTTAAGCGCGATGTCCTTAGAATTCCCTAAACACGACCAATGCTCTTTAAGAGGCATAGTTACGGTGTACTTTCCTGTCTCATCTCTAAAATGCGTTCGCGCATAATGCTCCTCACATATTAAATTTTCCTTATTTTTAGGTAACTCATTTCCTACTTCCTCGATTTCCCAAAATTTTCTCAAGTTCGAATTTAATTCCTCAGTTCCACATATTAAACCGCAATATTTGGATTTTAATTTGTCTGAACTTGAAATACTACCTCCCAAGATATAACCAAACACAGAATCTTGCAACGTTAAGTTCGCATTTTTTGCGACTAATTTTCCTGGTTTTATTATATCATAAAAATATTCCGCACCAATTAAAATATCTATTTTCCCCGGTATATTAAAATTAGGATCTGCTAATGTAATTGTCTCTGGAATTTGTACACGAGCATCTATCCTTTGGTTTGGAATTAAATCAGTTATTTTTTGAACACCTAACAAAGAAATATTCCTTTGAAAACTTCTATTTTTATTAGCAAGAGTTGCTGAAACTTTACGCTGAACTACCATTGAAGCATTATTAATACAAGAAATAGACTGATTTATTTTCTCACTTTTCAGTTGCAATCGCTGTAAACATTCATTGCTGATAAGATTTATTTGTGATCCCGAATCCATTAAACATCTCACTTCTTGCCATCTGGAATATTTATCTTTTACTACGCACTGCACCGTAGACAAAATAACACTTTTATTTTCAACAAAATTAGTGGCGACAAGTGGAGACCAGACGGTTTCTTCTTTCTTCCCCCCCGACTGCAGGGCGGTCTCATTGCCTCCCGGTCTAGCTATATTCGCCGATGATTCCTTTTTTTCCTCTCTCTGGAAATGAATTAATTTGTTGTGCGCCTTGCCACAGAAACAATTCTTATAGGAACATTTTTTCACGCTGCAATTAGGAGATAAACATTTAAAGCACGCATTTTTATTTTTTACAATCTCAACTCGTTGTTGAACTGAAAGCTTTTTAAATTGAGGGCATGCATATAGCGGATGGCTCTCATTGTTAAGACATAAATCACAATTTTTATTTTTCGACTCATTGAAAAATACTTTAGATGCGGTTTTAACGGGTTTAAATTTGTTATAAATTTTTTGTTCCCTTTTCACCTCATTTATTTGCATACCTCTCGAAGTAAAATATAAGTCACATTCTTTTCCTAACTCTATAGGTTTGAACCATTTTCCGGCTTGTCTAACACTAATATGCGCGGCTGTATCTTTGTCTAATGTCTCAAATAATTTATCCGACACAATTAATTGTTTTAAAGATTCAAAGTCTGTTACTTCTCTCAATTTCAAATAGTAATCGAAACTCGTAGTTAATCGCGAGGCGAATTGTAAATGTGTTTCGTTTTCTCTGCTTGAATTTCTAAAATTCTCCAATACTGCTTGCGCTGTTGGCTCAAACTCTCTCAAAACAATTGATTTAATTTCCTCATAGTTATTTAGATCTTTCTCTGTAATGTAGGTTAAAATATTAGAAGCTCTTTCCCCTAATAAATTTAACAAAATCTCCGCTTTAAACTTTTCAGGTACCTTTTTATTGTTAAACGCCCTTTCTAACGATGTGAAAAAGAAACTCCATCCTTCCGATTTACTCGGCACTTTAATTGTTAGAGTTCTCACGCTTTTTATTATTGCGTCAATTGACTCAGTAGTCTCGATTTCACAATTGCGATCACTCGATGTGTCCGCGCTCTTTGCATTAGCCTTTAATTCCGCTAATTTTAGCTCAGCATTAATTCTCACTAATTTAAGTCGCTCTAGCTCAATTTGACTGTCACGATCGAATTTTTGGTTTTTCTTTTCCTCTAACAGTTGATCTATGACGCCTTTCACAAATTCTAAATCATCTTTAAACACATCGCTCTCCCCAATTAAAAGTTTTAAAGCAATCTTTGTAGCACCTTCAGGTACCGTTAAACCTATCTCTTCGGCAACCTGTTTCAACTCATCTTTTTTCAATTTCGCAATTCCCGTCATTTTAAACCGAAAATGAAAATAACCGAACACTAATTAAGGAACAATTTCTTAAAGCTTCCTTACCTCTATTTAGGACTGCTGCCACGAGACCAGGACCCTACTCGCACCATTCGAAATAATAACTCAATAATATTCACTCGATGAAACACAATCAATCACAATTTATCACATAATCCAAAGTCAGCTTGTTATTCTCCGGAACGAGTGGACCATGTTTTGGCCCTCGATAGCTCAGGATTATTAAAACTCTTAAAGAATAAAACTCACACAACACTCACAAAGAAATGGACTGTAATTAGAATCTCATTTATTAACCACCTTCCTCTTCGGTGGCACACTTCACACTCATACTCGAACACAAAACAGACGCTTGCTACGGCGCCGCAGACATAGAAACTAGAGGGGTGGAAAGAACTGTTCCATCCCTTCACACTCAGGGCTCCAACAGTTACGACTACATTGATGAAAAGAGATGATGAGCCAAGGCCGTAGCCAGAATTTTTTTTCGGGGGGGGGGGGGGGGGGGCTGACTTTGAAACAATAGTGTAGGGGAAAGTTTCAGGGAAGAATATGTGCTACGTTGCAAAAATGTTTGGGATTTCGGGGGGGCGGGCCCGTCGCCCCCTCCCCCCTCTGGATACTAAGGCTCCTATAACTACGAGCTGACTCGTCAGCCATTTTCTTTCCCACTCGTTCGCTGGGTCGTATTGCGTTGTGCTAGCTTAAGACTAGTTCGTTAGGTTTTTAGCTTTTTCTATTGAAACATGGGTGGTTGTGCTGCAGTTAATTGCAACAATCACTCCAGAAACAAGTGGAGATTGTTTACTTTTCCAACAGATGAAGAAAGAAAGAAGAAATTGATTATTAATTGCCGGCTTCCAAATTGGATATCAGCAGGTTTGCAACAATTGTTGGCGACGAATTGTGCTTGTCGCCAATTGAACTAAATTCAGTAATTTTTGTATTGTTCTTTTTGAGCGAAATATATTATGATAAAATAATGCATGATACTTAACACAAGTAAAAAATTGGCTATTTTATATACACTTTTTAATACACCTACACAATACAGAAATTTATCGCGGAATTTGAATGCAGAAAATCGCTTATTTTTATTCTCCGTTAATAAAATGATACAGTAACTGGCGTGAAGTGAAATTATATAAAAAGAATAATTATTAAAATTAAATTTCTTCTTTGCTATTTACTTAATTGTTAAAATTCCAAAGTAGAATAAGCATAAACTATAAAAACCTTAAGTGCTTGAGTATATAAACAGTATATTTTAGTTTTCAAAATTTTATAGTAAAGGATTTGGGTATAGTAATGATTTGATATTTAAATTGTCATTTCTGTTATTTGACTTGGTTGATGATTAAATTTTATTAATTGGACTTTGTTTACAGATACAAATGGTAAATATGGTAAATTATAGACTTGATCTAATATAAATATATTTTAATGTAAACTTCTTTGAAGTATTGTTCAAGCTTTTATTTATTTTATGAACCATCTGAACCTTTTAAATTTTTTGTTTACAATATGATGATGGTTTTGCAATAAAAAAGATTATGTAATATCTATATACAGCTTCATTCAATAGCTGCTGCATGAATAGTACAATACATAGACATAATGCAGAATATTCCGGTGAAAGAAGCCTGTTACAAATTGATGCCTAAGAACCACACAAGCATATGCACAAAAATTGATATTTAACTTTTTACAATAACATATAAATTTTTGCATTCGTCTTAGTAATTAAATTTTTGATGAGTAAGATTATGCTTCTAAATTTGATGTTCATAAGCAAACAGCAACAGCAATGCTTCAACAAAATTAAGTACTTTTTCCCAATGAAGAAAAATGAATAAATAATAATTACAAATAAATAAAAGTATAATAAGTAATCAAATCAAATTAAAAACAATTGTGTTTGTATACCAAGTTAAAAGAAAAGGTTATAAAAGGGAAATAGAAATCTTTATTAATTTTGCATGACTTTTATAACTTTTGAAACTATTTAATGTTGTAGGAAAATGACTTAATGAAATTATAATAGTTTAAAATTTTCATAAATATGTAGAGCAAAAGGCTTAAGCATTTGGCTAGAGTTAAGGTAAATAGCACTTCTCTAATATGCTTTTTTATATTTCCAGTCTGTATTAATATATAATGCATTTTGAATTCAGAGAGCGTTTTTCGGTATTGTATGTAGCTAAGGAGTCCCATTTATTTCCTTCTTTATGGCGTAGCTGTTAAAAGCGCCACTGACAGCGATAAAGGCGCCAATCTAGCAGCACGCTCTTGTTTACATTTTGACTTGGGAAAGAAAATGGCGGCGATGGGTCGGCCTGTATTCTGTAGTGGCTCTACTGGATACGGCCTTGTGATGAGCAAAACATAAGGATCATTTTCGTCCCGGTCCTTCTGGATCTGTATCTCAAGATGTATGCTTTGACAGGGTTAATCATTTCCTGTAAAATGCAGGAAGACGAGCAAGGTGCAAAGTTTGTCTAAAAAACTCACTTTCTTGGTATAAAATGTAGCGTAATGCTTCGTAAGAACTGTACAACTCGCTTTCATGCAAAATAATAGTTTATAAAAAAAGGATGTAACAATTAAAAAACAAACAAGGTGCACAAAACGTATACATTACGAACTGGTAAGTTAGATTTTATTAATTAAAATCGTAAAAGCAGCTACAATTAGGCAATAAACTTCAGAAATTCAAATGTCTAATACAAAATGCATTTGGAATCTTATACCCCCATTAGGCGCCAATGTTCCCATTTTGGGAACATGCTATAACTTTTAGTTATTTATTTTTTTTTTATTCAAATGAAATAGGTATAGATACCCTTTGTACATTACAAAAAAACAATTACTTATTAAAAAAAATTGTTGGAACATGTAGCGGCGTTTAATTTGGTTAAGAAAATAATATATATATATATATATATATATAAATAAAGGGTGTCCCAAAACGACCGCATAAACTCTGCACAGCTAAGCTAGATTCCTCGTTGGGAGTACATAAAAACTGCCCAAAGAAGCATTCCTGTATGATCCATAGTTTACGAGAAAAATACGAAAAACAAACTATGAGTCACTGCCGGTGCAAGGAAAAACACTGTATTGGACATATCAACAACAGTATTTGCATATCTGTCCAGACGATAATGTTTAAAACGTAAACATTATCGTCTGGACAGATATGCAAATACTGTTGCTGATATGTCCGTTATCGTCTGGACAGATATGCAAATACTGTTGTTGATATGTCCAATACAGTGTTTTTCCTTGCACCGGCATTGACGTCATAGTTTGTTTTTCGTATTTTTCTCGTAAACTATGGATCATACAGGAACGCTTCTTTGGGCAGTTTTCATGTACTCTCAACGAGGAATCTAGCTGTGCAGAGTTTATGCGGTTGTTTTGGGACACCCTGTATATGTACGAATCCTGTCTAAAATGTATCCGACCTTTGGCCAGAAAAAAAATTTTGAATAGCACACAGTTAGCCCACCGATCCTTCCACTGCTGGAAACACCACTGGAAGTCTTCTTTTGGAATGGTGTTCATCTCCGTCGTCGCGTTCCGCATTATCTCTACTCTAAATAGGATCCTTTCAGTAGCGTCTTCAATTTTGGAAACAACCAGAAGTCGCAAGGAGCCAGGTCTGGAGAGTAGGGAGGTTGGCGAATGGTTGTAATTCCATGTTTGCCTAAGAAAGTGTGGATCAATTGCGATGAATGTGCAGGGGCGTTGTCATGATACAAGTGCCAGTTGTTCGCCGTCCACATGTCTGGTCTTTTGCGCCGAACTGCGTCACAGAGTCGCCGGAGAACATCTCGATCGTTCTCTTTTGTCACTGTTTGTCCCTCCGCTGTGTATTCGTGATGCACAATTCCACGGACATCAAAGAAAACAGTCAGCATCACCTTGATTTTGCTTCGCACCTGCCGCGCTTTCTTCGGCCTTGGAGAATCGGGATGCTTCCATTGCGGAGATTCGTTTTGTTTCTGGGTAGTACCCGTTCACTCATGACTCATCTTAGTTATCACGCTGTTCAGAAATCCAGGATCAGTGTTGGCGGTGTCCAGAAGGTCCTGTGCAATGTCAAAGCGGAGGTCTTTTTGTTCCGGTGACAACAACTTGGGTACCGAGTTTCGCAGCTACTCAGTTCATGTTCAAATCTTCACGCAAAATTTCATGTGAAGAATCTTTACTCACTCCAACCTCTTTTGCAATCTCCCGCACTGTCAAACGACGATCTGCCATCATCAAATTTCGCACCCTCTCAACAACAGCTGCACTCCGAGCAGTTGTGGGCCTACCACGACGCTGCTCACTCTCCGCTAATGTGCGGCCATCTTTGAATCGGTTGAACCACTCCCTAATTTGTGTTACACCCATCGCATCTTCTCCAAACACCTGCTGAACCTTACGAATTGTTTGGCATTGAGAATCACCAAGCTTTTGACAGAATTCGATGCAGTATGCTCAATTCGTTCAGTCATCTTGCGAGAAAACTAAATCCGACGAACACTGCGAACAGCATTTTACTTTTCGACCACCAGAAAGCGACTGGCACAAGCGAACGCGGTAAAAAACTTCAAGCATGCGCATTAAGGTTCCTCCTTCCACCGAGCACTGCGGCGCCGCCTTAGAACCACTACTTTGCGCGGGAAAAATTAAGGTCGGATAGTTTTTTGAGAGGCCTCGTATAATGTTAATGGAGATAAATTTTGAAAATGCATATACGGCAAAACTACTAATCGGTAAAATTGTGAATGTGTACAAATTAATTTCACATAGTTATGGAATTAATTTTGATAGACCAAATAAAATTGGTCACTGACATCCAAGATTAATGTGCGAAAAGATGTAACAGAATTTTTTGAACAAGTGTAAATAAGCAGGCATTGTGTAGGAAAAAAGAAACAATAACGACAGCAAAAATAAAAATACCAAAACACTTTTCTAAATGATTTGCTAAATGAATTTATATTTAAACTTTTTGTCAAGGAAACTTGTTTATTTCTTAAATGCGTATGCAAATTTCGTAATTGGTGACCGACTTAGGAAAATTTTAGGAATAAAACCGCAATTTGATTGGACCATCCCCAGGATATCCGGTCCGGTCACTGCACGAAAGATCCGGTTATCCGGCATACAAACTTGGATTTTTTAAATTTAAGTTATTGGCGTTATTTTGCAAATTGTAAATTAAAATGTTATAACGTATTTGGAAGCAGCGGGATGCTTAAAATATGCATAGAATTTACAGGTTTCAAACATCACAGTAGGATATTCAGCGCGGATTCCTTACACAAGGGTCATCACTGGATATCCGATATCCGGCAAAATCACTATCCTAGCAAGAATATGGGACTTTTATCGACCCGTATTGAAGTTCCCCGGGACGCGGGACAATTTCTCAAAATACAGGACTGTCCCGTAAAATCCAGGTCATTAGTCTGTAAATGCTGTCTGTATTTTTTTTTTTAAATTCATAAACTCTTCTAAATTCTTCAGAGGATATTGAAAGGCGATTAGTGAAGCTGGTTTAGGTTGTTCAAACAATCCCTCTTTCAAAGAGCATTATTTATTCATTATGTCCCATAGCTAAGTGTTGCTTTGTTTAACAGCACAGTAGAGTATTTCATGTGCTTGAATTCTTCCAGTCATTTTCAATTTGTAATGTATATGTATTTTTCCAAGTGTATGTGGCCATGTTTGTTAACTTTGTCAGTTTCAAATATCTTTTCAGCCAGAAAGTAGTGGAAACTAAAGGGTAAGAAAACCCTTATTTTGAAGCACAGTAAAACCAAAGTTAGTTATTTTCATAATACACCCGCGTCGCTGACAAAGCGTGTTTAAACAATAAATTGGCAGAGTAGTTGCCCTCAGATATTGTAGAAATGCTTGGTGAACCAAAGTATTTTTCTATTAAAAAATGGGTTTGGAGGGAAAAAAAATAATTTTACTGGTGAAGTATATTTTGTATTGGTGTATTGGTGTATATTGTTACATATTTTGTAGATATTTTATACTAAAGTGTTACTTTGCTTTAAAATTTTTGGCTTGAATACAATTAACTTTTATTAATTTTGAATTTTCAATTATTCATGATGCATTTGTTAGTATTTATTTATTTATTTATTAATAAATAAACATAAAGTTCCATGGCCGTGTAGCCTAGTGGTTAGGATATCGAGCTTCGGATCGGAGGATCTCTGGCTCGATACCTGAGCCGCTGAAGACCCACCATGTACCCTTGGGGATACGTGCATGTAAAATCCGTGGACCCTGAAGTCCCGAGGTAGTTCTGAGGGTACTGGTGGGTGGGGATTTACCCTTCCCTTCACCCATAGGTCTAAAAAGGAAGGTGGCGTATTTGTGGTGGCACCAGCTGGTGTCATCCAAGTGCATGATGAGCCAAGTCGTACTTCCACCGTTGGTGCTCCTATTGAAACGGAAGGCGCACCCTTCTGCTTTAACTTCAGGTTGCTCTGCGACGGGTGCTTGGATATCCAAGTGGCATAAGCAACAACATAAAGTTCCAGGCCTGATTATTTCTTCATTGGTTTTTACTTTATACTGTATTTTAAGCATATACATCATGGTAAAAAGTAAATTGAAATACAACGTAAATTAGGTGCAAATGTTGAAAAGAACCCCTTTTTCAATGCAAAAGAAAAGATTTTAAAAAAAGAAAAACATCGAACTGAAGCTGAAGATGCTGTGCTCTATTCAATCGGATGTTTTTTATCTAGAAGCTCTTTTCTTTTGCATTGAAAAAGGGGTACCTTGCAACCTCGAAACACGTGTCATCAGTCTCTTGCAAAATTTGTGCGTAACTTAAGTTGTATTTCAATTCACTTTTTATTTTGTAGCATAAAGGCTTACAACTTTTATTCTATAAACCTTGTTCAAAAATAGACAGAGATAAAAAAAATAATATCCCAAGCAATAGTATGCCTCGTGTATTTTCAACAATTATTCAGAGTACTATTATTGTTATTATTTTCAAACTGATTTGTTCGGTTTTATTTTTAAAAATATTACGAACTAAGTAAAAGGTCTCTAAAAATTAAAAAATTGAAAATTGCTATAAATATAGAAATTTCCTAACTTTACATTAAAATATTATTTAAATATCATTTTTAGCAGATTCTCGATTCAAGACATTTTGTGAAGGATTTGTTGTCTGTTTCTCTGACTTTTATTGGTTTGTGTTAATTTTTGGCTGTGTTTTCGGCTAACAAATCAATGTTTTTATAAATTTCGTAAAAGCCCGGCTCCCATGCATCATCCATGCTTGAGAGACAAAAGTAACAAAAAGCAAGTGCTTACAACAGGAAAAAAATGTTGTTTTCAACTTGTGTTGAACTTTCATTATGGAGAAACACATGTGCCTAATGCTTTGTAAAAGTATTACAATTAAGAAAATAATCTTCAGTGATAACCTGCAGTTAATTTTGTATGTCTTCAACAGATATTTCATTGATACTTTTATTTTTCATGCTCAGTTACACATATATTTCAGGCACTTAGAAGCAAAGGGGTGTCAGTGACCAAAATGAAAATTTTGAGATAGCTATTGCAAATGATAAATTAAACACCCTTCTGTTTTGTAGGAAAGCTATTTTAGTGGTAGCTTTGACAGATACTGCAAAAAAGCGTGATTTAAAAAAATTACTAAATAAAAGCTGCATTCCGTTTGGTGGCAAAGGGATGCAATCGCACTTACATCCGTTTGCCTCTAAATAAAATTATTTGATTTTTCAGTTAGTTTAAATATGCAATGCAGATGATCTATTTACGAAACTTAAAGCGGAGAAGAAGAAAAAAAATAGGAAAAGAATTCCGAATTGTTGAATAATAATAATAAAAACAAGGGTTAAATCGTCTGCAGATTTTATTTTTGTCATGTTTTGTTTTCAGCAATTTATCTGATGGCAATGAATTTTAGTTTGTTGATAAATAAAATTATTCGAAATTTATATTATGCAGTTTTTAACAAAGTTTATATCACTAACAAACTATCTTTATTACTGTGTAAACTAGCAAAATGAGCAAGACACGTTTCTCATTTAGTGGCAAACGTGTGTAATTTAACTAGTTGGAAGCAAAGGGACTTAGGTAAAAATAAGCTATTTTTTAAAAAAATCCTACGCCAAATCTAATCATCAGAAACACTTCACACCTCATACTTAAACTAACACATACATATGGGACTCGAAAATAATAAAAATATTTATATGAAGAACCTCTAGAATTTATTATAGGAATTAAACTTCAAACAAGTTTTACTCAAAATGACACTTAAGCCACTTACATCCCTTTGCTTCTCACCGCCTCATTTCTGTCTCTTTTGTCTTGTGTGCCACTTTTTTATTTTCTACATGCACTTTTCCTCCGTCTCATCGTTTCTAAATTAAACGTAATAGTGTTGCAAAAATTTTATTTTCTCCAACGTACCATGTTTCTTGTTTTCCCTACCAATATACAGAATACAGCACTTTTAATGTTTGCAAAGCGATTTATCAATAACTTAGTAATACATGTGATAGCTGTGGTGTAGTGTTATTGATTGTATGTAATCATACAATTGTGTAAACTCATTATTTGGTTTTAGAAGTTATTTTATTTTTAAGTTAGTTAAGATTTAAAATCATCTTTAGAATCTTATTTTTTAAATTAAGTTTTTAGATCTAGCACACTATAAATTCTTCGAATGATTGTCTAGTTTTTGTAATTTAATTGGGCAATATTTTGCATATTTCCCAACGATTGAAATTACCTACAAAATTACCATTCATAATTGACTCAGAATAGGGAATTTAGTATATGTAAATGTTTAATTTATTATTTGTGCCCTAGTCAAAGTTTATAGTTGGGAATTGGGATTGTTTAATTTCTTTTTTTAAGGATTTTTTAAATATTGTTTCTCTTTGTCACAAGAGAGGAAGAAGGGTGAGAAGAACAATTGTACTTCCCGAAGTAACAACTCTGCAATATAACTTCCTGCATCCTGGCAACAAAAAAGTGACAAAAGGGACTATTTTGAAGGGAAGACGACTGTGGCAACAATTTTATGATCGTAATGGTCATCATAGTCGCCTTCACTTCGAAATAAGTCGTTTTAGTTATTTTTACTCGCATGAAAAATTTTTGCATCATATGATTCTAGATTTGTTCATTACATTTTATCTTCTGTCATTTAAAAGAGTTTTGTTAAAAAATAAAAACAATGATTGTTTGACATGATGTTACACATTTTCCACACATGTGTACCACTTTGTTATACGAAATAATAAAATACCTAGTTGCTTTTAACTTACCTGTAATTTTCCTCTATCTGTAGAAACAAATTAGGCGACTGTTACTTCTTTGCATTGACAGAGGTATTCCATGTAATTCCGAAACACATTACATGCAATATATATATGTTTTTTTTTTTTTTTTTTTTTCAGTTAACATTACAAGTTTGTTCTCTTACACGTTACTACTAAATTCAAAAGATATAGGGCAACATAAATCATAAACAGCAGTAAAATGAAATTTATTAGTCAAATGTCATAACTACTAGTTTAATACTGTTCTAGTTCTTATTTCCAACTTCTCTAAAATAAAAACTAGGACAGCATTAAACGAGTAGTTATTAGTTACTAAGACAAACAATAAATCTTGCATATTGAAGCACCGGGAATATCTTGTTAATATTCGAGTGTGGTTACAATTTAAAGAACACACTGTTAGAAATTTCATCATGAAATTACGGTTAAATGACCGGCAGCAGTCTGTCCATCTGATTCACCGTTAAATTTACGGTTTGGAACATTTTTCTATCTTTACGGGACCTAACCATTTCCAATTAACTTGGTTAAAAAGCCGTAAATACAAAAGTTTACGGTTTTATAACCATTTAAAAATGGTTTCAAAACAAAATTTTCCCCGTTTATTAACCATTTCGAGACGTAGAATCTTTGAGGCGTAGAAACCATAAACGAAGCTTGCAGGACTCGAATATCCACTCGGCTACCGTCATCACGTAAAGCAGACGTTTATTTATCAATAAATCTTCTTTTCCAACAGGCAAACAGCCTTAAAATTGAGATTTGAGTTTTTGATTGGATTCAAATGTATTTTTGGTCTAAATTTACTGTATATTGACGAAAATCATTTTATTTGTTGCAAAAATTAAAATACAAACAAGCTTCAGCAACTCAAATTATGGGTTCGTTCATTCGCAAACTGTTTGGGAATCCGGTGTCTCCAATTTTTGATTTACGTGTGTATGTGTTTCTATTTAGTATCCACTGCTTAAGCCACTTTTTTTTTCTTCTGTTTTTATATACACATGCAGATTTGAACTGATAAATCTTTATTCATATTTTAACAACAACGTACGACTGATAAGGTTTCGCAAACAAGATGGACGCCCGATTCTTATTGAGCGCTTGAAAATTACGGTTAGTTAAACGTTCGTTAGGATAAACAGAGAATAAACGATTTCTTTCGCAATCAGCGGTTTGAGTACCATCTTTTTAATGGTTATTCAACTGTTGTAATTAAATATGGTAAAATAACAATCAAATAAATGGTTATTTTACTATTTTACTACGGGAATTTTTAACAGTGCACTGCTATTATCAGAGATTTTGACGAATTTTAATTAGTTTTTGAAACTCCTGTTTTAGTAAGTAAATATTTTTTTTCAAAAAGTTCCAAGAATATTAAGTGTCTATTTGAACAAGCAAAATTGTCTCAAAAGAGAGATGGCAATTTTAAGCCTTGGTACACCCTCTCAGAAATAGAACTCTCACTTTCGAGGATTCTTCCAATCGTCAAGAAAATTTCGTCATTTACAACGATTCTTTCTCGCGCTATCACGTGACTTTAAAAAGTTACTAACTACCCAAATTTCGTCTATTAAGGTAAAGCTAGGATAGATTGCGCGGTCGGAGAGATTGCGCACCTACGAGTTCGGGCGGAAGAAGTAGGGTGCACGCGACCAAACGCCATGCATTTGTACAACGACCATAGTGGAATGTCCACTTGAAAGTGCAAGTTGATTGATATGAACGTCTGTGATTAAGCATCGATATTCTATATTGCTTTCACAAGGTAAGTGCTTGAATTTTCATAATGCGTTCTTTGAAATTCTATAGAGTAGCAGTAGTACAAAATATTCTAAACTTAAGCACCTTTTCGTAAGCTACTAAGCTAGACTAACAGTGGGAAGGCCAGCATTTCTTTCTAGAAGCAGCCTTATTTAAGTAAAAGTCCGCACAATCTGTCCTACCGAAATAGGATAGTTTGCGCGTTTTGTACTTAGGAGAGATTGCGCGTTTCTCCCGTTAGTTTTCATGCTAGGAGAGATTGCGCATTACATTATTGCCCATAGCTCGTTGGTAATGCAGCATAAATTGCAAATTACATGTGAAACGTATGAATCGATTAAATTCGCTACATTAATGGATTAAAAGGGGGGTGCTGAATTTTTACTGAAACATAAACTGTAAAATACTTACGCCCTCTCAACATATTTTTAAGACTTGAATATTTTAAAACTTTAAATTGATTTTTGAAGTTATTTCTTTATATAAAAAATTCACAGGTGTCTCTTTAACAGGCATTAATTAAATATTTTGACTAGAGTTCTATATCGAGAGGTATAGTTGTAGTGACTTTATAATTTGTGTTTTCAAGGGACTGTGGTTTTTTATACCGTATAAATCGTTGAAAACAAGTTCGTGTGATTTTATTTCTTTTGAAGAATTAAGTTATGAAATATACGTTTCGGAACTAAATGTACAAATAAAGTAATTTGTGAACAAATTTCTTTTCTTAGACGAAAATGTTGCTAATATATTAATAATGTGCTAGTTTTATACAAATATTCTTATTAATAAACTATTTTTCCAAACCGTTTAATGCCGTCAAAATTAAAAAGAAAACAAAGTGCAACGAATGTTACTAATCCGCACATATATTCGAGAGAAAAATTAAGAAAGAAGCAGCTACAAAAAAGAAGCGAACATCTGAAGATAAGATGCTTCCAGAAAAAGTGGGAACCAAAAACTTGCAGGAAAGAAAACAAAGCAAAATGTTTGAATTTTGAAACATCTTCGTCATCAGCCACCTCAGAAGAAAATAATGTCAAAATACTGAATCTTTGGGACCATGTCAGACAGGACAACCAGGATGAGTGCACTGAATGTCTGAAACTGTACCAGGAGACAACTTCGACCAGTGACATTAATGCCTACCGTTCCTTTCTAGGGACAGTCTGAAAAGTACGTCTGAAACACCCAATAATAAGCATTTCAATAAAAAAATGTTTTAATGTATTCCTAAACTTATAATAACCCGTTAGGAATACATTAAAACAATTGTTTGTTGAAATGTTTATTTTTGGGTGCTTCAAACGTACTTTTCAGACTTCCCCTAAAAAGGGACAGTAGGCATTAATGGGTTAAGTGTGCTATTTGTAGCAGATGGGTGCACTACTTACAACAATAAGTATACCGATTATGGACGACAACAACTTCGGTTAACAAACAAAAGACATTTAAACTGAAAATGAATAAGATTAATTATAATTTAAACCTTCTTTTCTTCTTTATTTTGTTTCTTTAATTAAAACACTTTTTTTCACACCGATTCTGTAATCATTGAGTTAAAATATTTATTGCTATTAAAATTGTATGTGTTTATACAAACCCTACAACAACATAGTTTTAGTGTAAATATTATTGCTAACAATTTAATTGCAGTTTTTAGGAATAACAATCTCTCCTACCCATGTGCGCAATCACACCTACCCTGTAAGGACAGATTGCGCAAATTAGTCTTCTTGGTTTTTTTACAGCTGTTGCATTAAATTAAAGCAAAACAACGAAATATCAATGGAAATGCATAAAAAACAAATGAAGTATCCGTTATTCATCAATAGTTTAACAAAAAAGTCATACTTCGATTTTTTAAAATTATTTTCCCAATTGTGCGCAGACTCTCCTAGCTTTACCTTAGACGAAAGGTTTACTCGGAGCATTTTTCACGAAGCCATTTCGTCAAATACGGCGGAAGTTTCGTGAGATTTGAGCATGCGTTTCTGAGAGTGTACTGGAATTATTGTAAGTATAACGTTGTTTTCAATGTGCAGTAAATAGAAAGACCTAATTTCCAAGATGCTGAATGTTTTGAAGTTGGCCCGCCCGAAGAAATCCGGGCGGGTTTTGATGAAACCTGGTTATAAGCAGATAAAATAAAGTTAATTTGATTCTAATTAAGTACGGAGGGAAAAACTTGCTACAATGTTTAGTGCAATTAACAGTTGTATTGGTTAGAATAAAATATTCAAATTCAATGTGGTGTGAAATCAGTTGGTATCAATTCAGAGCGAATCAAAAGAAAAGATGTTACCCTTCATAACTTTTGGTTTAATGGTTACATTTTCACTTATCAAATGTCTATTTTCATGGTTCAAAAAGCGACCATTAAATATGCTAATTAATAAACTGTACCTATGAATTAAGTTACAAAATTGAGTACAAAACAAATAAATGTTCACTTTCTCTGACTAAACATGATTTTTTTCTTCGTTTTTGATGGAATACGCTTTCTGCCTAAAAAGAAAGAAAGAAAAAAAAAACAGTGGGGGTGGGGGGGGGATAAGGGGGGAACTATAGGGAAATTAAGGTGCCTATAGTTTTCAGAAGAATTGTTGAAAATTTTTGAAATATTTATGAGTGGTGGAAATGCCCGCTTTTTTTGACGATTCCAATCTTCAATGCATCAGGAGAAAGGTCTTTTTCTGGGTTAAAAAGAGTAAAAAAATATTTAAGAAATACCATGGGGGAGAAGAAATTAAATAACTTAGCAATACTGTACATAAAACAAGACATTTTAAGCAATGTAGGTTATGGCAAAATAGTTGATGATTTTGCAAAAATGAAAGTCAGAAGGAAATTTTAGTAACTATAAATAAAATTTTATATTAATGTGTAAATAAAAGTAAATATTTTTACCACTTGTTTTTTTAAAATTTGTTTATAATTTTTTTATTTCAATTTTTGACTTGCGTGTGAGGACCTGAAATGCTCAACCGCTTAGGGGCCCAAATGGCTTGATGCAACTGTATACAAATTCGTCGTAAATTTACAGAAACAGTTTCCTTTCTGTACTTTTACAGAAATTATTTGCAGTGTAAGACTACGTAAAAGAATAGAATAGATCTTTAAATTATTATAAGTAATAATATTAACGTTTCTTTTTTTATTTTAACCATCTGTGCAATGTAAGCGTTGGTTAAAAAACTTTTGGGTAGCAAAAATGTTTCAAAATTAATATCGTTAATATTAAAAAAAAGAAAAATAGCCAATTGCGAGTTGTTGATTAAATTTTCCAAAAATTTAGATTTGACAGGTTGTGTTACTAACTTTTAAAATCTAACAATTTACCTAGCTATCTGTGGTTAACACGGCTAACCGAAATGTGAAAAAAAAAAAAAAAAAAACACAACGAGTTTACTCAAGATAACTGGCTATTACTCCTTTCGAAAAAAAACTGAGAATTTTAAGAAAACTTTACACAATCCTTTTCTCCTCGTTGCATTACTTAAAAATACGCAATTAAAAGTGGATAGTTGTCAGCTAAAAAGCTACAAATTAAAACATCAAGCAATAAATGAACAAAATTAAACACAAAATAACTTAATGTTCCGTATTATATGATACTTATAAAGATGGAAAATAATTCACCGATTATCGTATTAGACGGAGATTTCCCTCATCCTAATGTCACACACGACCTTACACTTGACATTGGCCTCACCGTTTTTATTTATTATTATTTACTCTTTCTTTAGCATCCGGCTTAACCAGTCGAACTCAGATCTCCAACTCGGTCAAAACCTGCGGCGTCATGTGGTACAAGTGATTGGAGTTGGCCTTTTGACGGAACAGAGGAGAAGGCTCAATCGAACCATCAAGACGTGCCGACAGGAACTTGAGAAGTTGGCCACCAGAGCCTCTTCCAATAGGGATTTCGAAAGGATTAAAGATATCGGAAGAGTTGTGTTTCTCTGCTCATAAAGGATCAAGGGGATGAACAGGTACTTATTCTTTCAGTTTGCTATGTTTTTTAATCGTCATAAAATCAAATGACTCGCTCTTCGTCTTTTTATTTTGACATTTCATTTGGCGGTATTGAAGCTTTACTTTTGGTTCCACATATTTGTCTAAATAATATTTTTATTTGAAGCATATTTAATGTTACATAGTTTCAATGTGTTTGTGGCATAATTACAATATGAAAACTATTTAAGATCGTTTAAAATGTAAAACGATGACAACTGAATTTAAATTTTATATTTGCAATCAGAGAATGATTACAAATGCAAATCAATCTTAAAGCAATTGAATTACTTTATTTATAACAAATGAATAGAATACCTTTGTGATGAAAATAAAATCTTAAATACAAAGTTATTTAAGTAAGAAAAATACAAACACGTGTTGTGAGGTTGTTAGTCTTTTTCAGTGCAAAAGGAATGAGCTTCTAGTAAAAGCAAAAAAAAGCATCTCATCCAACTGAAGCCCACAAAAATTTGGCTTCAGCCGAATGTTTTTCAACTTTTTATTGATATTAAATTTCAGAACTCTTGCAATACAATCTTTTTTTAAAATTTAAGTTGGCCAAGGTAAAATTTTTTGTAAATCATTACGTTAATCATTTAAAGTATTCAGCGCTGCTGTAAATTAAACGGTGCTAAGTGATAAAACTGAAATTATATTTGAGATTATAGAATAATTACACATTTTAAAATACTTGACGAAAGTCTGTTTATAATTTATTGTGTAAAAACCGTAGCTTCAACTGCAAAAAAATTTTCCCCGAAAATACGTAAGAATCTCCTGGAAATAATTTATCCCTAGTCTAACGTAAAATTACAGACTTAAAAACAAGAAACTACAAAGTCTTTTTAAAGAAGGAAATTACGGAGAATAAAAAACATTCTGTTTATAAATAGCAACAGATAATGTGCCGCAGTAGTGGCGCCTTCTGTGAACGCGCTGAATTATAATTTCTGATATACGAACTCGAAGGTGGATTCATCTGAGCCCGCTTGGCCCATGATGCCTCTGGAGTCGGCAAAGCTGGCAACCGAGGGCTAGTAATATGCTCGCTAGAGCTGAAGGTAAATTAAACGCTAACAATATATAATGCATTTTTGACAATTTTTAAAGTGGTAGTCACAGAGCTTAAGCGTTTGTTTATGACGTTTAAACTGGTAATCACAGATCAAGTGTTCAGTTTTACGTAGCTTAACAAATCTTTCTCTATAGTTTAACAAAGGGCGGAAAAACAAGAATTTTATTGAGAAACTGTTATCAAGAAACTTGATTATTTGATTTAAATCAGGTTCTTCGCAAATTTAAAGAAACCCCTCTCAGTTTCCCTCTGTACTTTTACAGAAATGTTTTAGTGTACCAATAAAACAGCCTAAGGAACCTGAAAAGTTATGATTAGAGTGTTTTCCTTTCCCCCAAAGATTTTCATGCTAAATATTGTAACGAAATATCTAGATTCAAACCGATTCATGTGCGCGACTCATGCACCATTTCATACTGCTTATTACAATTATTGCTAGTTTATTTGCTGCACCATTCTCATTGTTATATTTACAATTATTATACTATTTAGTAGGGATGTAATGAATATTCGTCCACTATTCGGTATTCGGCCTATTCGGCCTGGCCGAATAGTCATTTCATCACCCAGCCGAATATTCGGCCTGGCCGAATACTGGGTAAGGTCAAATTCAGCATGGCCGAATATTGATGGACTATTCGGCCGAATAGTTCTGCTGCAGTAAAAAAGTAAAAAAATAAAGAAATTAGTAGATTTTTAAACATTTAAAATTGTATTATAATTATTACAAAAGAATACATTAGTCCACTATAGTTTTAAGAAATAAAAATAATTTAGAATAAACTACTTCTTTTTAATCTTGTTTTAGGCTTGACTGAGCAAAAACACGTTTTAAAGTTGTAATATTGTATTTTATTTTTAGCATTTGCTCCCAAAAGCTGCCAATAGTTAATTATAATAGAGAATATAATAAATTCATTTTGTAATTATTAACAAAGTCGAAACCAGACTTTGTTTGGGTAGACTGATTTATTGTGAATATTGGGTTAGAGAGAAATGTGAAAAGCCCAGATTATATCCTAAATATTTAGATAGCATAAGTTATTGGGGTTTTTGAAAATAAAAACATATTCCAATTAAGTGCATTAAGTTTTAATAGATCTTTTAAAAATAGGTACGTAAAAACCCCCATAAAATAAAAATATTAACTTTTATAACTTTTAAAATGTCTTCATAAAACAGTTTTGAGCAAGGTAAAAGATCACTAAGCAGTAGTTTTTCTTTCATTGCAATTAAATAATTAGTAAAATAATGCTAATGCTTACTACCGTAAAACCTGTCATTTCTATTTTGCTTGTGGGTGAAATTCTTAATTTTATTACATTTAAAACAATAGTGAAAATAGATTAATTTTAAATAGTTCTAAATTCTTAACAAACATAATTAAATCATACATCATAGATTGTGTGTAATTGGTGTTTGACTTTGTGAATAATTTTAAATTTGACAAATACTTTCTATTAGAACGGTTTTCTAGAAATTTTAATATTAGGCCGCCGAATATTCGGTATTCGGCCTTGAAGAAAGGACCGAATATTCGGCTTCGGCCTGGAAGTAATGGCCGAATATTCGGTATTCGGCTATTCGGCCAAAACACTATTCGTTACATCCCTACTATTTAGAAGCAAAAATATCTTAATATACAAATATAGTAAAGAACCAGGAGCATCGACTCAAGGGTTGCTTTGGTGATCGAGCATCCCCCCCGAAATATTTATGGAGGTGCCCCCCCCCCCCCCACATTTCTTTTACATTTTCACAACTAAAGCACAGTTATTACATTTTATAGATTTTTTTTGTTTGAACTTTGTCATTATTGCAGAAAAAAGCACCTAATGTAACAATATTTGTTAATTGCAGTCAAGTATATTTCATCAAAAACACATAAAGCACATTTTAATCAGGGTGAAAATTTAAAATTAAACCCTCTTTTCGTATTCGCTGCTTTCAGTGAGGGTAGCATCAAGCATGATGGTCGCAAGCGTAGACTGGGGAACAGATCCCCTAGTCTTTATAATTAAAACATGTGCTCATCTTTCGGTCTGTCCGAACATCTCCTCCGGACAGTTAGTTTCAAGGGTCGAAACCTATACCATTGTATTAGAAGAGGAGTATCTTGGGAAAAGCCATTGCTCCCGGTCTCATACCTAACGGAAATATTACTTGAAAAAATATGCTATTGAAGTCAAGCAAGCAAGCTCTACGCATCCGGCGGAGGCGGCTGTCCAGCGTGCACATTACATTCCACTTGGCGGTTTCTTTAACCAGAATGTGCGTAGCTTGAAGTTGCGATTCGGCATGGGCAGCAGTTTTTGGGTACATCATAACGTTTGACATATCATAACTTTTAATGTGAAAAGAAGTATTTTAAAACGTATTTTCAGAACAACAAAAATGTGAAAATATAACTAATATCTATTACGAATGTTGAAAGAGGATAAAAACCCTACACTGGAAGCATAAGACTTTGGCGTTACTATAAAAATACGCTGGCGAATGACATCGATCTTCATTGGGACCAGCTCAATTATTTGTATTTCGTCTCCAATGCGGGACAAAACACCATGGCCGTCACAAATTGTCGTTACGCCACCATGTGCATACGTACATAATTTTTATACTATTAATAAAGGAAGCAATATAGGCCTTTTAGTACTTTTCTTTTCCTTGCTACTTCACCCCCCCCCCCCCCACCCTGTTAGCACGTAGCCTCAGGGTTGCCCTCCCCCGGGCACGGGTAAGTGAAGTTTATCGACGGCTTGCTCCCACCCGGAGATTGATTAGCTGGGCCCCAGCCCAGCCTTACTACATTGCTGTGTGGACCTGGCCCTCCTTGATACCCCATACTTGAAGAGTATCATTGGAGGGTTGTGGTTCCCGGCCTTTTAGTACTGGCAACATCTTTACTAGTTGCATTTTATACTCATGGCATAAACATGGATAACTGAATTCGGTACGTACTTTGTTTCTATGCTTACATCTGAAAAATAAATAAATAAAAAGTAAATAAATAAATTATTGTCATGTTTTTTTTTTAAAAATAAGATTCTGTATTCGCCGTCTTACAACACATAGAAATCATGTGGTTCGGAGGTATCAGGATTTAGCATTGTGCATTCCTCTTTAATCAGCAGCCAGACGGTTACTCACTTAAGTTATGCATGATATCTTTTTATCTAAATTCAATCAAGTGACGGATCATTTCTCACGAGTAGGTTGAAAATCACTGAATCGTGTTTTTTTCTTTTAAAAATACCTTCAAGTGTCTCTTAATGAAATTGTGAACTGTAAACTTTCCTTTTGATCAAAGGGCCGTAGGTAAGTCATTGAAAATTGTTATCAAATTCAATCGTTTTATCTGATTGAAGACTTACGCATACTCAAATAAATATTTTTATATTATTTAACTTTACTTTGTTTCTTTAAGGCTTTAGTTTGATATTGACCTAAAGGATAAGAGTAGTTTCAAAGGATTGTTGCTATTAATATTTAGCTAGCTTTTTCCATGTACTGTTGTAATTTTGAATTATGATATAAATTTTAACCACGTGTCGAAAATTGATCAAATTGGATCAATATCTTAAAACAATACCAATATGAACGATTTGTTTATAGTAAGCACATTTTACCTTTCATAAACGTTTTATAATAGAAATAAAAGCAACTATCACACATTGCAGAATTTTTTCACAGTTGGCGAACTATGAAATTTTTAAAATTATTACTCAATTATACATTTTCTCAGTTAGTTTTGAAGCAGTTAGGAATTGTTTGGTGAGCAAAGTAATTAAGTTGCCTCGGGGTTACGGCAATTTTAAAACTCAGTTTTGTAGGTTAAACTAAGGCATTAAATACCTAAAACAGTTTTGAAAAACATTTCTCTTACTAAGAAAAACATGCGTTTTCGGATGAATTTGTTTGCGAAAAAGTTTTCAGACACGACTAAGAAATTTTTAAAAATTGACGTAATTGTTGTTGTTTTTTCACGAAGTCGGGGGACGCATAAAATACTCGACTCTTTTGGTAGCACTTACATCTGGTATCAAGGACATAAAATATTTTTTTTTTTTTGTCACATTCTCTTGCAAAACAAAATTACTCTTGTACCGGGAGAAAAAATATATCCGCGAAAAGACTACTTATTTAGTCCGTGCAGTAACACAACTGGAATTTTCTTGGTAAAGCACAGTTGGTACAAACGTCTTAAGGATTCAATGTGGATACAAACACTATATTTATATTCTCACTCTGATAGTGAGTCCAGAAAGTGACATTAGCCGAATGGCCTTGTGTCCAATTACCCCTTATAATGAGGGTTATTGTTGTAAAATTACTGGCAGTTTCTGCGCAATAAAACCGAGCTCATTTTCTCACGTTTCTACGTTTAGAAAGGATTTGGGGAAGTAATTTATAGTGCCTTAAGCGTGCGAGTATTGTCTTCCAGAAAAATAGTTTTCAGAATGACCATCAGGATCGTACGAGCCCATTCGTACGCCCATTACTGTTTACTCGAAATAAACAATTGGCAAGATTGTGCATTCATTTCTTTAGCGTCCGTCAGTAATAATCTAAGCACAATTGGTGCGATAATGAAGTAGTAGTCTCCTGAAGACTTTTTATTTTAGCCGGCTTGTTACGATTGAGCGGTTAGGTCATCGGCGTACTTTATCTAGATGAAGTGGAGAAACTTAAACTTCAGTTCGAATTAAACGGAATGTGGGATTTAATCTATATACTACAACTAGCCACTTTCGCAGAACAGCTGGTTTATTTTCTCATGCCGGTAATTTTAATTCGTCCAGTTTTTAAAACAAACCAAGAATAACGCCAGAGACTGCCATGCGGGTACTGAAAATATTTGAAAAACTCTTTAAACTATACTCAAAACCAACGTCGATGACCAGGTGGTAAGCGCTTTTTAATATGGAGTCTTAAAAATTTCTTTGAGGTCGCAACGGTCTTCGTGACAAATATTTCAAAGCAAATATAAAGCCTTTTTTATGCTGTTAATTTCAATTATGCTGTTTTCAGATAAACAAAGAATCATGTCACAGGGCGGTCACAGGTTGTGTGGGTAATGAAATTTGAAAAACACTTCTAACTATATATTCTGTAAGCCGCTTTCAGCGACTAGTTGGTTCGCTTCTTTTTTTTTTTTTTTTTTGGTCTTTTTAACTTTTTTAATTTCAAAGAATTCTCCCAGCACGCAGCTTCTTAGAAGGCACATGCTCGAAGCATTTATTCTATTTAGCTTAATATGATGTTGCTACATTTTTTTACTGTGCAACATTTGATTAGTTTTTAATTAAAATTTTGATCTTAGCCCCAATCAAAAAAATTTTGTTCTTAACTTATGATTAAAATTGAAATACTTCCTGTGTATTGATTATTTTGATCAACTTTAATTTATTATAACTGTAATTTTAATACTTAGTTATCAAAACTTATCAAGATATTCAACCCATTTTTTAACTTATCACTCCCTAGCTGATACCTTTGTATTGCAAATGAAATAGATTTTAGTTTATGATGTGAAAAACGAGCAAAACTAAGCTACAGAAAGCAATTTAAATCCTAAATTACCTTGTAAAATTAACATTGTCTAATTCGTTTTCATTTTGCTTTATTTCATAGGATTAGGTCACTTTAACATTTTAATTTTTCAGAAAATTTTAATAGCGTATTATAGGAAAGATTGATATATATAAATAATTATGAAGTAAGAAAGACTACTCTAGCATATAAACATACCTGACAAAATTGAAAATATGCAATTCACTATACATTTTTCTTTTGGCATATTAGTTGACCAGTTAGCATGTAGCTTCACTTTGTTTTCTCTTAACAACAACAACAAAAAAAGTTCCAACAGTATTTAAAATAGATCTCATTCATTTAGTTCCCTCATTCGATGGTTGGTGGAGACACAGAAAGAATTGTTTTAATCATGAAATTTGAATGTTACATCTAACTTGCAGAAATGTATGTTCGAAGTATCAGAGAATTTAGTAATTAGAACTAAAATCAGTTTTGGTTCAGATAATTTTCTCCTTTTAATCATTAAATCTCTGGTAAATCTTTAAACTGCCTGTAGCTTCGAATGGAATTTCTTCAGTGATTTAATTATAGCTGTGTAGTTCTAATGACTCTTACTTCCTGTTGGGTCAAGAATCCCTCAAGTAAGGAGATTTGACCCAGATGGTATTCTTGAAAAATTACTTACGGAAAAAGGAAGTTTATGGCTTCAATAAAAATGATAGTTCAAAAATATCCCCAATATCATAAGCTAACAAAGAATGCAAACTTGGAAAATTTATTACGTCCAAAAGAAAAATAAAATTTTTTATAAAAAGCGAAGCAAACCTCTCATGTGTCATATGACATCATATTCTCTCGTGGCTGTACAAAACTGGTAATTTTCACTGTGCAAATGCTTAAATATTTGTAAAAAACAAACTGTTGCATTTGTTTTAAATTTACTTTTGTTGAAAAATTTGTTTTTGTTATTATTATTATTATTATTTCTTTTTTTGAAGAAAGATAAATTTTTGAGTCGCATTGTAACCAACGATTGTTGAATACGTTTCTGCAGTTCCCGCTGGATGGACTATTATTAAAAACCAAAGTATGCATAAGTGAGCTGCCTTAAACTGTCCTATTAGAAATACATGAAAAATAACATATTGCTCGATTGACATTTTCCCCCCGCATCTAAACTGCCTTCTTTACGGTCCGGTCAAAAATTTCTCTAATGCAAGCAATTGAATCGTTTATTTCAAAAAGGTAGCAACTCTTAAAAGCAAACTTTTTTCAGGAGATAGAAAAAAATGGACTTATGAAAAATATAGATTAAATTTCAGTGAGAAATAAGCGAAGAAATTAATTTGAATCAACGAGAATTAAAACATAGTAAAATTAAAATTAATGCATTAAATACCTTCGTTATGATGAGGGATTAAATTTTATTAAGAATTAAATTAAGCAAAATTAAAAATGAACTTTTAGAATAACCGAGAAGTATGTCCATCAGAAATTATTCATGATAAACAATTTGTTCGGTGGCTATTCTTTCTTCGGTATTTGCTTGCAACAAAGTCAAGTCACATTGAAACGCGACAGAATAGCCTTCCTGATGAATTTTCGACATGGCCTGCTTATTTCGCTTCAGCAGTTAGGTCGCCACTGAACTTGATCTGCATTTGGAATTTAAACTTCAAGTTCACGGACATTCTATCGCAACGTCACGAAATCAGCGAGTCATTTTATGATTCAAAACACAATCATAGCAGATTTTTTTTCTCCAAAAGGCATTTTTAGTACCTTTATATATTTATTTTCTTTTATGCTCTTTCTTTATTTCTTTTCTCTTTTTCGAATCTACTTTATTGCTTTTCTTTCTTGTTTTATCTTAAATAAAGTTCATGATGGCAATTTTTACTACCGATAGGTTTTGTAACGACGTTGGCATTTTAATACTTTTACATTTGAACTTAATAGATGTTGATTATTTTATATAAATCAGTGAAACGGGGTTTTATGACAAAGATGCAATATGTGCTCTCATTTTTATATTTTTATAGGAGTACATTTAAACAACAGAGTTTCTGCTGTCAGCTAACTTTAAGCTACAGAAAACTTCAATGCTTTCTACCGGTGGGATTCTAGTATATTCTACTGCACTCTATCCTATTATTCAAATGTTGCACCAAGCTCCGAGAAACAAGTGAAAGTGACTAACAAAACTGAAACAAAAACCAAACGAATTTATTTTTAGAAAAACAAAATAATGTTAGAAAAATAAACAAATAAAGCAAGTCCATTAAAAAAGTATCTTTGCTGGATACTATATTTTTTAAACTAATTTTTTCTTTATAAAAATAAATTCATCCAGATTTTATTTAAGGGTTAAGTTAATTATTTATGTATATACGTATCTCTCTCCCTCTCCCTCTCTCTCTCACTATCTATCTATCTATATATATAGATATACAGAAATAGATAGCTAGATAGATATCGGAGGGAAAAAACTAAAATAACTTGAATAACTTTAAGGGGAAAGAAAAGTTTCAAAATATAATTCTGCTCAGAAAGGTTTAAAAACTTAACACATATTAAAAAAGTAAATCAAAGCACATTCAATGCAAAACATACAATTAAAGTCCATGCTTTTTTCTGAGTTTTCTTTTTACGCATATATTAAACTCAATTTTAACTTTCAAGGTCAAGAGCAATTACAAGAGCGATGATCCTGTCAGTGTTTTTGATTATTTTATTTTTTTACTCATTTTTATTACATTACGTTTGTAACGTTCAAACATCGGTGCATTACAAATGATCGTAGGGGTAATTTCTGTTCAGCAACGGAAGCTCAAAATTTTCTGCATTGAAAAACGGTTTTCCTTGTAATCATAAAACGCGTGTCGTATTATGCAATAATTTTACATTTACTATTGTGCTTTGACAACGTTGATTTTATTATTTATACGATCTCTATTTTTTTAGAAAAATATAATTTCCTGAAAAGTTTTTCTTTTCTATTCTTTTTAGCATAAACATAACACTCGATATAATGAAGTTATTTAAAGAAATAAAAATATAGATTTTGCGTAATTATAGTGGAAACGTGTATAGAAAAGTAAATTTTCACAAAAGAAAATCGAATATTTTTCATTATTTCTTAACGTTTCCCTTTAAAAAAATTAATTGAATTTGAAAGGTAAAAATACAAGCATTCACAAAGCTGTAAAATTGCCGAAAAATACATGAAATGTGAACTGTGCAATGCTTAGTTTGCGCGAAATTAAACCTTATTTCAATTATTTTAGCCAGTATTACACAGTAGATGTTTGAAAAGAGAGTCACTATTAAAAGTCAAGTTGAATTCAAGACGAGCTGTATGTTTTGCGTTACTGCAAGAATTAGCTTTTTTTTTTTTTTTTTCAATACGTTCCAGTCTAGCAACATATGTAGATTCCTGGGTGAAAAGCAAAAAGCGCAGTAGAGAAAATCAAGTGAGGTGCCAATCGTCATCAAGTCCTCTTTTAAATTACTGAAATAAAATGTCGACGAGGGACTTATATTA
The DNA here is from genome assembly GCA_038502835.1 of Octonoba sinensis. Taxonomy (NCBI): domain Eukaryota; kingdom Metazoa; phylum Arthropoda; class Arachnida; order Araneae; family Uloboridae; genus Octonoba; species Octonoba sinensis. The sequence continues at coordinate 149,829,257 of CM076598.1, forward strand.
AAATGATTGTTTGTTATATTCAAAAATCCGACTGTAATGCACTCTTTTTGACAACAAAAGTTAATTCATTGTGCCTAAATACCAAATTTAGTACATTTTGACTATTAGAACAGAAGACATTCACAATGAGAACATGATTATTTTCAACATGATAATTTACAAATGGAGGTTCACATGAAAACATAAAAGCAAGCATTAAAATGTTTTAAAGAAGTAAAGAACTATGTTATTTATTGTAAAACGTAAGTTTTAAGTGCCGCAACCGTGGTAGTTTAGGCATATTATAAGCAAAAATATCAAAAAACCTATTAACTTTACGAGATGGATTTTTCTTAACTTAATTGTGAAGCAACGGCTGTACCAAATCACACGAAAATTTCTATACAAGGTTAAATTTTAATGCTAATTATAAATCTGTGATAAAAATGGATGTTTCCGTTTGAAATGTTAACATTGATTCTCGTTTTAATATGAAGACGACCCCTTTGCAAAATTTTATAATTCAGTTTATACTGTACATTATTCCTGATAAATTGAAATATTTCATGTGCCCCTAGTGTAAATCGTATTCAAATAAGAATGAATTTTTCATTTATTTTCTAGGACTGTATCTTCATTTTACAATCTATAAAGTAGAAGGAAAACCTACTTGAAAAATATTAGTTTTCAAAACATCCGTAGTTTTGTTTGTACATTATCGGAACACACGTAAAATATCATTTTGTGATGGATGCACACAACATCCATCATAAAATGATGAGATGTTCGAGCACAACAAAAGACCTATTTTTTTTGCCCATGCTGAACGCTAGAGATTTTTTTTATTTATGTTAAGAGTCACTAATTGGCAGTAATTTGGAGTCAGGAGGAGTGATATTTCTCGCGTTATTATAAAAATTCGCTCCAAGTATTTGATTTGTTGCAACTTAAAAGCATATGTACCTCCATTTGCAAAGACCGAATCTGTAAATTGGAAGAAAAATCTATTCGAGAATCATTAATTTTCAGGTCATTTGCGAAAATGTAGTTCCGGGTTCATAATTCCAGACCTTTGTTGGAAAATATGTGCATCACATTAATCGGAAAAGGGGGAAAAATGCATTTTTATTTGATTACGTTTCAACGTTCTATAAGGATAGCGTGTAATGAAACTGTCCACACCTAGAATAAGCCGCGGGAAAAAAATAGTCTGTCGATTTTGGGTTAACGTCAATTACTAAACTTGGAGGAAAATTCCTTCGAATGCCGCTTCCTGGTTCATCTTTCACAGCTCTTTTGGGATTATATGCGACAGTAAAAACTTTGACATTAAGGGTAACTTTGTTTTTTGCTCTTTCTTGTTAGTACCGAGTTTTTTCAGAAAGGAACTTATTTTTAAATAATAAAATGTTTTAGTCAATAAATCAAAATACCGTAACGGAGTATTATTATAGTAACATATGCCCTTGGTTGATCCCAGGCTCTAAAAGAATTCATATTGTTTATTTAAAAAAAAAGTTTGAAGTTCATTTTTATTTATTTATTTTTTTAGTTTTAAATATTGACAAATTCAAATGTTCTTAGACTATGGTGTTCTGAAAATGTGTTCACAACTAAAATAGGACGTACACGTTAATTATTAAAACAAAATAAACGCAGCTTATAACGCTTCCGAAAATGCAGTAGATGCATTTTATATGAGTAATTAGTATTTAAGTAGCTTTGAACACAAACTTTAATATCTCTATTTTTAAAGGATTTTTTTCCTTTCGCAAGTACACTTTCACTTTTAAGTAGTGATATACATCGGAATGATATGACAGTGAACGAATATGACTGTTGATTCAGTTAGAATCACTATTTCATTAACTTTAGTTACCGTCACTTCCTTTTTTTTTTAAGCTTAGCTGTTTATTGTTTGTGTTTTCTGCGCCAACGGCTATGTGCAAAAAAAAATTAAATAAATAAATAAATAAATAAATAAATAAATAAATCCTAATTTAGATGTTTCTGGTAGTATGCAATTTGGAAATACCTGTGGGTGACTGCACTTAAAATAATTTAGCTCAATTGAGTGAAACTCCTTTTCCTAGTCACTCCTAGTTGGCGACCACTTTCCAAAACAGACAAAACTTCTTTAGATTGTCTCCCCAAAGTGGTGTTTCTAATTGAATCGGTGAGTGGAAAAACAGTACTAGTCCAGAAAACGTTGTGAAATATTTGCAAAAACAACTTTCGTTTTCAAATTTGTTTCTTTGTTTGTTAACGCCATCCCTAGGTTGTATAACGTAGGAGGTCTTGTCAGTTGTATTCCTTCTCATTGCAACGTGTTGTTCTAAATATTAGTGTAATTTTTGCCAGGTATCTAAAAATGACCGGTTTTAGACTAGTACTGTTTTTCCACTCACCGATTCAATTTGATACAACAAAAGTTTAATTGAAAACTTTCATGAATACGTTGATAAATTTGAGATGTATTCCACCCAAGACGTATTATTCTCATCACAAAGAAGTCCAAGATGATTCATTTCAATGGAAGAAAACTTCTTTATTTGCGTAGTATCTTTCACATTATCGTTTGTAACTCCAAAATAAAATTTAAAAAGTGAAATATCAAGTACTATATTATCTTATCAAAACTTAATTTCATCGAACACCTCTAAAAATATTTTAAAGAAACCTTTTAATATCTTCTTAACCGTTATGCTCATCTTTCACTTTCCAACAAAATATTTCCATGTTTCCATATCTCTCAACCATTAAACCACCTTTAGCGGGCATTCATCTTGCTATAACTCAAATTAATAAAATCAAAATTTTGTAAAATTTAAGTTTTAAATAAATTTTTTTGACCCCCCCCCCCTGTAGCTAATTCTCCTCTTCACATGTCAGATTTCAAAATTTTGAAGATTTAACCAAAATTATGAATTTCCTTTTAATACATTATAACTCTTCCAGCAACCCCCTACCACCACCAATTTTCACTAAGCGCATTAGTTTCATTTTCTTAAGTATTTATTTTGTGTCATGCCCTTAATTGGTGAGCCCATATATTGTAAGCCTCACACCTCACTTAACACTCAGTCCCCTATTGATGTCATTATTTCTCATTCGTGCCATCGGACTGAAATCATTTTAACTTTGTATTGCGTTCGTTGCATGCTCAAACCTTTCCTTGTGTATATCAAACAATTAAATTGTCAACAAAAAGCAGCTTTTAAAAATACATTTGTATGTTAATTACGTTTTCGGTTTATTTCTTTTTTGGTGTGTTTATCCTTCATTTAATATAACGTTTTTTTCGTTTTTGTTGATCAATTGATACTTATTGCTTCTTTGATGCTTTGGTATAAATGCGAAAGCATTAGTACTCCGCCCAAGCATTTTAAACAATTAATAAAAATTGTTTCCAACACACAACAGATATTCGCAAATCTTCTCTCTCACAACTGCTGTAGTAGAAAAAATAGCACAAATCTGGAGAAACTGTAAATAATTAATGAATAAAACTGGATTTATTTGCAGGAAGTTAGTTTGTATATCACCAAATGAATTTAAAATCAAAAGTAGGGAAGTAGGGGCACTCTAATTCTCCCCGACATGGGTGTTCTTTTATATAAGTGATGGAAACCAACAGAACACACTGCAACACGCCCCACCTACTTATAAAATTAGCCCACAGAGGCTGATTTTAAAACACGCATTGAAGTCACATAATATTCATACTACAATACATAAGTGAAAAACAATAATAAACTAATGTTACAGCAAATATCGAAAGAGTAAACACATATAAATACAGCAAAGTGGCTAAAAAAGTTCACATACTGCAACAAAAAAAATATGCATGTAGGAGCACACATGACATATCAAACACACAACCCTTAGATAATGTAGATGTTGATTATTCCAAAATGGACAAAGCATCAGCCCCTCTATGCAGAACACCTGGTCTATGGGTAATTGAATGATTCCATCTTTGTAAAGTCAGAGCCCAACGGATTAACTTGGGACTCCTAGGTGTGGTTGTATTTAAAAGGGATATGGACACATAGGATACAGACACATAGAATACACTAAGTCGAAAACGTTATGAGCTCACCCGCTCAATTACTTTTTAACGGCATTCCCGGCTCTCGTCCGGCAGGGTTGCCAGAATCTTGGGATGCCAGGGCCGACCACATAGGGCGCGCCTTACAGGCACATTGAGACAAAGGCAATAATTTCACTACTAAACAAGAAGTTCTATCTGGAACTATACAAGTCTACACCAACTTCAGATCTATAGTCTAGCTATATATATCTCTCTCTCTTTCTCATTTAGCTTTAGTTCTTAATTACTTCAAATATACTTTTTTGAACGGTTAATACATATTCATTCAATCTCTCATTCATTCATTTATTTATTCACTCATTCATGTATTTATTCACTCATTTCGGGATTTTTAAGGATATTTCTGAATAAATGAATTAATAAAAGAATGAGTGAGTAAATGAGTGAATAAATGAAAACATATTTACATTTTCATTTACTTAATTATTCATTTCATCTTTCACTCATTCATTTATTCATTGGAGGAAATTGCCGGATTTGAAAAAGTTTTTTGCATTCGAAAGATCTTCGATGAGGACATAAAATTTCTATATTTTTTATTTTTTGACATGATCAATTTTTTGTTCAATTTCCAACGGTTCAGGAAATCTCAACATTAGCACTATTGGGGAAATGCAAAGCAAATGATATAAACACTACATAAGACGCAAGTGCCCTTGAAAGAGCTTATTCGAAGGAGCTCTCGACGAGAAATATTTTTTGACATAGACATTTTTTGTTCAATGAATGAATGAATACATGATAAACAATGATGAATGAATGAATACATGAATACGTGAATGAATGAATACATGAATACGTGAATGAATGAATACATGAATACGTGAATGAATGAATACATGAATAAGTGAATGAATGAATGAATCATATATAAATGAATGGGTGAATGAATATGTATTAACCGCTGAAAAATGTGCATTTGAATCAATTAAGAACTAAAGCTAAATGAGAAAGAGAGAGATAGCTAAATTACAAATTCTGATGTTGGGTGTATACGATACCTCCGAGACTAGGACCTCCTAGTCGCGGAGGTATCGGTGTATAACAGAAAAGTAGGCTCGTATTGTTCTAGAAAGAACTTCTGGTTTTTTAATGAATTGATGAGGCAGTTTGAGACAGGAACAAGTCCAACGTATAAAACGTTTAGATAGCTGTTTTCATGAGTGGTACCACCTTTTATGTCTTATTTTATCTTTTATTTTATAGCAACAGGCATCGTCATAAAATAAAAGTTAAAAGTTCAGAAGCAGAAAGTATCAATTTTTACTTTCGTCCTTTTTTCAATGCTTTGATGTATGTCTATACTAAGTATGTAAATGAATTTATTTTTACACATTCTACTACTTTCTAATATGTCATATCAAAGTTTCTGCTTATACAAATATATTATTTCTACATTTAAACGTGCATTCACAAATAATTATTTGCGGTTATTAAAAAAGGTAGTTGTCCCAATGTGCTCCATAATCAAATGAATGTTGTCTGAATAGGCTCCATACTCAAATAGTGTTGACCTAAAGTGCTTCATAATCGAATTGAGCCATATCGGACACATTTGAGCATTTTGCAAAAACGTTTATCATTATCTATACTATTAAAACCTGTCCGCGTCTGTCTGTCTGTGTGTCTGTCACCTCATCTCCTCGTGAACGGGCGGGGGTGCGACGTCGCGGTGGGTACCGTCGGATTCGGAATTTTCCGGGGAAGCCATATCGCCCGGTCTCATCCGTGTCCGGCTTTAATTAGCGGAGATATTAATTAAAAACGCTATTTTTTGCAAGTTTTATTTTACTTTTTCATTGTTGCATCGTTAAAACAATATATAATACAGATGCCGTTTGAATTAAAATCAATGCCGTTGCCATTTTTAAACCAATCAAATACTCTAATAATAAATGTTTCTCTAGCATTTTGAGTGAGGCTTTGCTATGTTTGCAATAATAAATTTAATCCTTCTTTCTTTTTAATTTATTTATCGTATGCTATCTAATAAAAAGTATTTTTTGTATTTTAACGGGAACTTTTAAAGATTGTGTCAATTATTCTGAATGCATGAAATGAAACTGGCGTAAAATCGAAAAAGGATTTAAAGGGACAATTAATTGTCCATAAGCTAATGCGATTCTTTTTAAAAATTTTCTATTATTAATATCGGTCCGGGTCTGTATGTCTGTGTATGGATAGGTAATAAAGTTATAAAGTTTTTCAATGCCGTGTTGTATTTAAGCTCGCGCAGCGCCGGGCGTACAGCGGTTTCTTAACAAAAGTCGAACGCCAAAAAGAAAAAAAAAAACTGCTTTTTCGACCATTGTACTTAATTAATCTATGATTTTTAGGGACTGTTGCTCCTATTTAGGATCGCGCGAAGGCCATTGCTCATTAATATCGGTCCGGGTCTGTATGTCTGTGTATAGATAGTAGACAATAAAGAATTTCAATGCCGTGTTGTATTTAAGCTCGCGCAGCGCCGGGCGTACAACGGTGTTTTAACAAAAACCGAACGCCAAAAGAAAACTACTTTTTGGGAGCAATGTACTTAATTAATCTATGATTTTTAGGGACTGTTTCTCTTATTTAGGCTCGCGCGAAGGCCATTGCTTATTAATATCGGTCCGGGTCTGTATGTCTGTGTATGGATAGATAATAAAGAATTTCAATGCCGTGTTGTATTTAAGCTCGCGCAGCGCCGGGCATAGCCCGTGCATGCAACGCCGAGCGACGAATGGAAACGACTCTATATTTGAGATGGCCCGTGCCCGTGCAACGCCGGGCGGCACGCCTAGTTATTATTATTGTTAGTGGTAGAATAACTGATTAAATGTTTGTGAGATGACCAATCATATAAGTTTCGGAAAAAATAAAGTCAGAATACATCAATAAAAATGTATTTTGTTTGAAAAAAAAAACATATTTTTTTGATAAAATTATTTCTTGAAAAAAATAGAGCCGATTTCAAATTATAAATTGCGCCAAAAAGGGAAAAATAAATTAATTCTTTAAACAACATTGATACGACTTTTATACATAATTTTTGAAACCAACTCAAAATTACCTAATTATCATTACGCCATCTGTTACTTTACATTGAAATCGTTCAAAATTCTGGGCCATTTATATTTGTAATTGATTTATGATTACAAAAGTAATCGTGAATCGAAACCTATCATGATTTTGCACCGGCTTCAAATATTATGAATAAAAGTCGTATCGATGCTGTTTAAAGAATTAATTTATTTTTCCCTTTTTCGCGCAATTTATAATTTGAAGTCGGTTTCTATTTATTTACAAAATTATTTTATTTTATTCTTTTTAGTGAAAATATATTTTTATATAAATACTCTATTAAAAAAAATCCATATCAAAGGCAAACCTTCTTTAAGTGAATGGCGCTAAAAACTAATCATTTGTATGATAAATTCCGTTTTGAAGTCGATTTTAAAAAGTCACTAGAGCAAAAACGGATTAGATTTCCTTTTAGTTTTAGAGAAGCCTTCAGTCAAACTGTCGTTAGAATTGCTTTTAATATTACAACTTAATGTCAACAAACTCTTTTTTAACAATGAGTTTTATATTTATTAATAATTTTCCTAACAAAGAAAAACCAAGCCAAGTTTTTCAAATAAAAATAAAGAATACTTATTTTTCACCAATAATAAAAAAAAAAAATCTAAAAAACAAATGTAGTCAAATAAATGTGCGATGTTTGAGTTAGACGGCCTCTATCGATCAAAGAAAAAATAATGAAAATCGGTTCATTTAGTCAAAAGCCCTGGATGAAAAAACAACATTTCTGCCTATAACTCTTTTTCTAACTATCGAATATATAGTCAAAGGAAGGTACGGGACCTATGGGAAACCACACTCGATTGTTTAAAAAAATCATGAAAATCGGTTCATCTGGTGAGAAGTTATGGGTGGACAAACAAACAAACAAAAAAGACATACATACAGTATGAATGTGTAACCTCCTCCTTTGTGAAGTTAGTTAAAATGTGTCCCAATGTCCCCTTTTCCCCAACATATTTTTCAATTATTTTGTAAAAAAAAATCTCGAATTTTTACGAAATACTTTCTTCTACGCACATTCATTCTGATATGCGCAGTTTAATTTTGTATGCACCCCTCTCATAAGAAATTATTATAATAAATTTTTTAAATATTATTTACTTCTCTTTTGTTCAACTTACAAATGCTATTCAAATGGTGTACAAAAAACGCGTGAATGCTTTGAAGATAGAAGAGATAGTTACTATTAAAGCAAAGAAAAGAAATACTGCATCCATTAAATGCAAATTTATTTCCGTTTATATATCACTTTTGTAAGGTATTGCATTTCCACTTTTCAACAAAAGACTTATGTATCTTAATTTTAGATTAATTTGAGCTTCAAATGTATTTTTAAGTTTTAAATCTACTTGATCCACATCGAATCAATAAACAAAACGAAAGTTCAATAAAGGTGACATTACACGTTTGAAACTGGTTGAAACTCGCAAGCGACTCGTAAAAGTTTTTCTAGTTAAATTAGAACATGCTAATACTGATATTGTAATTCAGATTGCCCATGCATTATCGAAATAACTATGTCAGACATTGGTTTGAGTTTATTGAGCAGCGATTCTCTGCCAGTAATGAAAGTAAAATGGATTGGAAAGATTTATCTCAATTTGTATCAACACACTCTCAGAAATAGAATCGTCACTTTTGAGGACTTTTCAATTGTCAAGAAAATTTCGTCATTTACAACGATACTTTCCTCGCACGATCACGTGACTTCAAAAAGTTACAACAAATTTCGGCAATTTGATGAAAGGTTTACTCGGAGCAATTTTCACGAAGCCATTTTGTCAAATACGACGAAAGTTTCGTGAGATTTCAGCATGCGTTTCTGAGAGTGCATAGATTTTTAGACAGCCCTCAAAACTGCATCAATTTTTTAATTAAGAAAATTTTAATGAAGTAACCGAAACTATAACTCAAAAGCTACGTTAACGATGATCAATGGTTATTTATTACAGTTTTTTTTTTTTTTTTTGGATTGAGAATGCCCAAGAAATGAAAATTTAAAATGAACTCAATGAAAACTCAAACGTTCCGTTTTGGTTTAAATCAGTTAATTTCAGAATTTTTTCTACACTACTCCGTTAACAAATTTGAGGTAGATTTAACCACAAATTGGGGCCGATTCCCTTCCTACAAAATTCGGACAAAGGGATAACCAGAATTGTAAAAAAACGAATGCTCCATTGTCTACTGTTATACGTTACATAATTTTGCCCGTGCTTTAATAAAAAAATATTGGCGAAATACAAAATGTTTTACGAATAATTGATTCAAAAGTCTTTGTAATCGAATTCTTTATTTAAAAAAGCGCAGAAGTCACTTTTTTTTAAATCAATGTTTTGATTAGGTAGCAGCATTATATTTTAAAATGGCATATTTGAATGGTTTATTTCGAAAGGGTAACAACTCTTATAAAGCTAGGGGAGAAAGCAACTCTTCAGGAGTTGGAGAAAAATGACTTATGAAAATTTGGAAAATGTTACGGTGCTGATCGTTTACTATTTTATTTTTTGTAGGTAATTGTAATATTATTGCATTTAGTTAAAACTATTTTCGTTTCATTACGCTATAAAAATTGATATATAGCGGGAAAAATAGCGGGAATTCGGAATAGGCGGATTTCCTGAATATTATCTATGGATCGACTTGTTAAGGCATAAACTAAATGTGGAGACATCTGTTAGTGACCTTCGACGACTCACAGCACAGAATTATATATAGATAGTTATTCTGATCGAACAGAGCAGAATTTTTCGTGTTTAGCAGTAGTTATTTTTCGTGTTTAACAGCAATTAAAAATGAGTCTATAAAATTGTATAAATTAATCCGTGGAAGAGATCGGAAAAGATGACTAGAAATCAAGTTCTCTGACAAAAGTTTTTTTCTTTCAGTAAAATAATGTAATGTAATAACGAGAAAAAATATCTTGATAGAATTCTGGGGCTGTTATGTGAAAATTGAAATTAAATAAGGAATTATGCTTTACCAATAGGGGACATGTTTCTGAAAGCTCTTAAATCAATAGAAATCGAGGAAATTCAAATTGTGAAGAATATTCTTCTGCTGGTTGGGATATTCGACGTCTGCTTAAGTTTCAATGCGACTAAAAATCTTTTATAAATTTGATAATAGATTTGAGTTTCAATATCCATTATAAAATATATGCTACACAGCAAATGAGACGGTTATGGTAACGCCAAAGAGGCGTGAAGAAAAAGACGTTAAATATATTGAAAAAAAAAAAAAAAAAGAACGTGCAGTAAAGCGTCTGCGGAAGAAACTTGCTATAAGTTTTGATTTCAGCATGCGGATATAGCGTTGTAATGATAAACGCAGTTGAAGTATGTTCGTTATTTTGTTACTACTGGTGTGTGTGTAGAAGCATGAGATGTTTCGTTTTATTCATGTTAGTTATGAAGTGATTAATTTAAAATTTGTACAGAACATAGAAAGAAGTTTTTCAACATATTGGCGATGATGTCGCCAAATAAAGTCCGACTGGCGAGATTTGTTACATTATTCACTTTTTATTTGGAAAAAATAGAATATTGATGTGACAAAATATCTATTAATAATAAATTTTGTCAGGTAAGTTTTTATTTTTCATTCTAGGATCAGAGAAAAATTTAACAATGTATATTTCTTTAAAAATAAATAAGAGCAATCCTAATTGATTTATTTACATATGTAATAGCTTCCAAATGAAGAAATCAAGTTGTTTGGCAGTAATGCTTACGAGCTTACGCCAGTGTCATTACTACATTGTAATTAAACAATGGTTGTGAAAAGTTGTGATGCATAATAAGTCGTAAAGGCTACTTTTTTAATTGAAAAATATGTTAAACTACGTTTTGCAAAAACGTTGCTGTGTAATAGTGACAAAAATAATATAGTTCAGATCGGTTCAGATTCAACACTTGAACCCAAGCTGTTCAACGTACACCGCGTTGGTTTGTTTATTTTCGCTGCAACAAAATTGGATGCAATATTCCTTGCGCTTTTGTATAGAGGTCGATATTTATTGCAGTTTTTCAACTATACCCTGTTTTGAATCAAGATCCCTTAGTATTGTAATCATCAACTATTTTCTCACACATTTCAATTGTTTTTTGGTGGACGGAAATTTTTGTCACGGAATGGGGGGGGGGGGGGGAGAAACGATATGGCTGACCTGTCCCACGTACTAAATGGAGCCGACCATGTACTGTAAATAACCGCCTTTCATTTCAATTTGGTTTCAGGAGTTTTCAACAAGCTTAGACTTTATGTCTGTACTTAAATTCTTTGTGTATAACAATAAACGGTATTTTTTCTGAACTGTGTTCGGAATAGTCGGACTTTCGAAATAGCGGAACTTTACTGTACTTATAAGAAAAACTTTTAGGTGTTACCGGATCACTGCTTCGATTAAATCTATCTTTTACAACCTCACACTCGATCAAACCCTGTCTTGTTCAATTTTTGCATTAAAGCTATCTATCTTTTTTACCAGTTGATCGCTTTCCTCCTCCGAAATACGGTCGAAACAATTCTTGGAGTGCATGCAGGAAGACAGAAATATTTTTTTATTTTCATAAAAGTCATCTTATTAGTTGTTAGCTCTATCTGCTGAGATACTTGCTGGTAATTTTTTTCCAGCTTTTTGCTCAGAAACAAGATCCCCAGCATAATCTGATGATGTTCATATGATGTACACTTAATTGTGTATTAAAGTCACTCAATAGTCATCTAAAATCAAGAATAAACAAAATTTGAGATTACTTTTACAACTAGTTATTAAGGTAATGCCGTTGCAGACACCTTATATAAATGATTCCTTCTCCCTTACACACAACTGTTAATTTTTGAAAAATGAGAGCAGTAGGAGAATGAACGACTGAAAAAGTTAAATGCCTTTATCTCTCGATTTTACAAAAAGGATGCTGTCAACTTCCATTAGAGATCAATGACTATTCCATTTGTTATGTGACAGTCAAAGAAAACATTTTTCTCACGGTAATTCATTGTTCGGAGTCACCGCATTGGAATAACCATTAATGCAGGAAAACTGTTGGCTTTTGATTTCATTGGATTGTATTCCAATAAGCGGTGAAAAGTGCTGATTATAAGCAGCTAACAATAATCGTTAACGGGAAGGGGAACCCGTTCAGATCAAATTTGTTTCCACTGAATCTTATCAAAATAAGCGGGAATAAGTGGTAATTATGATGGCAAAGAAACATTAAAACAATAAAATCGTTAATGCAGCAAAAATACCATCGACCTTACTGCAGGAAATTGGGTTCAATTGTTATTTATTCCTATAAACGGGGAATAAGTGGTTATATAAGTGTCTGATTATGACAAGGCAGCATTAAATTTTTCTTTGGCGAAAGAGACATTTGTAAACATCATTTATTAGCAGTGCTAAAAAGAATCCATTCTGTAAATACTTAACTGGTTTCAGGATTACGAGGAACATTGTTTACTAAATTTACTGTTCTTAGTACTATTTAGGTTATTATTGAATTGTAGTTAGGAGCAACGACGGCACAAGTAGACATGTGTGTCTGGCTCAACCTATTCGATTATTTCCCCACTTTAGCCCGAGGATAGTCTTTGTCTAGTAGATGGGAGTGAAACACCCTTCAGTTTTAACATTCAATCAATTTAATATTACGAAATATTTCTGGAAATGTATCCTTATTTACTATACAGTATAAGTAGTTGTTTTTATATGTGGGACATCAAATTTTTTCTTCAGAAACAAGCTTTTCAATTTTTGATCGGACCAGAAAAAATAATTGAACTGTTATTAATGGTCATCATCATCATTTCTGTCAATACTCTTCAATAGCTATGAAAGACTGCTTTGGGCATTTTTCTGAGTCATAATTGGTACTTTTCAAGCAAAGTAGGTCAAAATAAGAAAAAAATGAAATCTAGAAATAGAAAATTACAGCAAGCACAAGCTAATTAATACTTTTTGCGTTACTAGAAATTGATTTAGCTGTCATTATAGAAACATCTGCGACTCCTTAAAGTCTCTTGAAATTTATAAACCAACTTCTGAAGTACATTAAACTAATTAATCATGCTACTAAAAATTAATTAAACCGTTATTATGCGTATAGAGACACTTGCTACATTGTCGAGTTTGTATCTTGAAATTTAAAAACCAATTTTTGGCTAACAATACATGTTCCATAACACTGAAGGTTTTTCATTGTATAATATGCAATTTTCCAAAGCCACAAAAAATTGTGAGTATTTTTTTTAGTGTATTTTTTATTTGATCAACGCAGCTGAACTACACAGACGACATTAATGAGACAGCTGCGTTTATGTTCTTCCTATTTGTTTACTTTTTTCAATACACTTCCCAATGTTTGAGTTGAATAGTGTTGAAGTTTTATCTAAACCATTTTAAGTAATTTTTATTGATGGATTCAACCTTTTTCTACATTTTATACAATATGCATATGTGTCATTGATATGGTATTTATTTTCTAGTATACTTAAACATTAATACAATTTTTAAATACTTTTGATGATGTTTCGATGAAGGTATAAAATATTCTATGTGTTATATAGATCTTGTACGAATTTTGTTTTTAGTTTGCCAAATAATTAGCTTGTCTTTGTTTTTTTTTAAACCTTGAGAAGGTTTGCAAGTATAGTTGAATGACAGGTTATGGTTTATGAATTTTCCTATATAAAAGCTTCCGTACTATATGATAATATCAAGCAACTGTTATAATTTATATTTTGGACAAGTCAAAGCTTTCGTATTTTACTATCTAAACGCTAGACATCACGACTTGTTTTACTTATTTTTAAAATAATGTTTGTTTCCTCCGTCATTTAAAATATAGATTTTATGTCCTGTAATAATTTTAGTTTAAAGTGCAACATTTTTTTTTCTGGTATCGCAACTGGAGTATGAAAATTAAATAAATGTATCGCTTTTTATTTTGCTATAATCCTTGAATGTCGTTCAGTATTTTCTTTAATATATAAGTGTGATTTCTATAAGAGAGCTATTGGATGTAAATCTTCCTTCTTAAACATTCAGATGGCGTTTTTTCACGCATAAGCTCCTTTCTTTTGCGTAGAAAGTAGCCTTGAAATGCCGGACATTCTTTTTTTTTTTTTGTGAACTTTTCAGATAATGACTGGCTGTTACACTTTTTGAAACAGTATACACGGATAAAAGTTTTGATGCAACAGAATACCAAAAGTGGTTTCAACTACTTTACACCAAAAGTGGCGTACTAAAATGCCATGATTATTTTTGGTGTATGGAACACCAAAAGTTATACTTGGTGTGATTAAACACCAAGGTTAATTCTTGGTGTAGTTAAAGACTAAAAAAGTAGTATTACTGTTTTTGGTGTAAAGTAGTTGACACCATTTTTGGTGCGTAGTAATACTAAAATTGAAAATTATTATTAATTTTTGATATGTTTTAATTTGCTGTTAATGTTCGCGTGAAAATGTAGATTTATGATGTTTTTTTAGTACATGAAATTTATAATACAATTATTCACTAACATTTTAGTACGACTGTTCAATTTTTCTAAAAAGTGGTACGAAATTACACATCATATTAAGGAAAACACGCATTAGAAAAAGTACAGTGATGCTTGCACGACAAAAATTACATGTTTCAATTACTTCGTGATCATTTAAACCCCAGACCATGAAAAAGGTAATACTGTATGAATGAAAATTGCCGATATACATAAACACGAAAGCATGGTTTTGATAGCTGAGCAAACAGACATTGTTTCAAAAAGTATAACAGCAAGTCATCATGGGAAACGTTTACACAAAAAAAAAAGAAAAGAAAGAAAAAACGCCACACATTTCAAGGTTACAAGGAATCCCTTCTTCTGTGCAAAAGAAGGGTGCTTCTGAGTGAATAATATGGATGATTTACATCCAGACGATCGTTATAGAACTCACATTTCATATATATATTAAAGAAGATACAAAACGAGAGTCAAGTAGTATAGCAAAACAAAAAACGATATATTTATTTAACTTTCATGGACTTCAATTACCGTACCAGAAAAAAAATGATGCACTTTAAATAAAAATTATTATTAGACAGAAAAACTGCATATTTTTATGACTGAGGAAACAAACATTATTTTAAAAGTAAGTAAAACAAGTCAGGATGTCTAGCGTTTAGATGATAAATACGAAAGCTTTTATTTTTACAAAATATAAATTACAACTGTTGCTTGATATTATCACCCAGTACGAAAGCTTTAATATAGGAAAATTCATAAACCAGAGCCTACTACACTTGCAATGTTAAAAAAAAAAAAAAGACTTGTTAATTTTTTGGCCAACTAAAAACAAGATTCGTACAAGATCTATGTAACACGTAGAATATGTTATCTTCGATGAAGATATAAAATATTATATCTTCATCGAAACATCATCAAAAATATTTATAACTTGGATTAATATTTAAGTATAGTAGAAAATAAATACCATATCAATGACACTCATTCATATTCATTTTGTATAAAATGTACATAAAGATAGAATCAATTAATGAAAAATTACTTAAAACAATCTAGATAAAACTTCAACACTATTCAACTCACATTGCGAAGTGTATTTTAAAAAGGAAATAAATAAGAAGAAAATAAAAGCAGTTGTCTTATTGTTATCGTCTGGGTAGCTTAGCTGCGTTGTTGAAACAAAATAAAAATTACATTAAAAAAAAAAACATAGCTCATAATTTTTTTGTGGCGTTGGATAATATCATAGTATACTACTAACAATTCCGCACGAGAATACAGATTTTTACTTTACTTATTTTATTCAAAACGTGCATTACAAATGGCCTGCGGACGAGGATCAATTGCACTCTCCACAACCAGCTGTCGATCAATTATATAGAGGATCAGCTGTACGGGATAAAGGATTAGTCAAATGGGGCAGAAGAATTTTAATGCGTAGTTCAAACTATGGTCTAGTGATGCCCTGTCTCACTAGACCTTATGACAGATGCGCCAAATTCGTTTTAGCAGTGATAGCTATGTGCAGCACAATACCTCCATATTTGATTTTTCACGTTTTCAAAAAAAATATTAGAAGTCTTCAGACAGAATGTAACGTATTATTTTGCGTCATATAGATTTTTGGTATACGGAGCTTTTTAAAAGGAATAATTAATTCTTAAGGAAAATTTTATCAAATTATTTTTTGCAGATCTATAGGAAAGACAAAATATAATTTTAAACTATTTGTTAGTAATTTATTATTTCATCCTTTGAACTATTTCTACGAATTTTGTTTCCACTAAATTGAGCTTTAATATTGTTCGCCGTTATTAATAGTTAAAAATTGCTTTTTGGTGTTTGAGTAATGTTGGGGAAGTAATTATAATGAAAAAAATGCAAAAATCCGTAACTGTCAAATTCACTTCTGAGGCATTTAACTAGAACATTTATCAATAAATTTATTCCTAATTTAAATAGACTGAAAGGTGCTTCATTTTGCTCGTAAATACAACGTTCTAGATGAGATATTCTCAAAAAAGATAAATATTTTAAAGTAATGAAAAACTGCATTAGCTGTTTCATATGACAAAAGCTTGAAGCAAATGTTACAGACAAATCTTCAAAACTGCGGAATGAGAATAGACTTCAGATTTTCGTTTACTTATTAAGATAGAAGTGAACTAAATAAAACGTTTTCGTTTTTCGGGATAAGTTTATAATGCGCAATCAGTTCATTGTGATAAGTGCATGTTTTCATTAAAACGATCATTGCTATGACGATACAGCAATTTGTGCATAGTCTATGATTTCTGTTTCCTAAACTTTTCAAGTTAATAGCAATTTTTATTTGTTTCATTCTTTATTTCATTTAATTAAATTCAGTAATTATTCATTTAAGTAATTAATATACATATATGCTCAAATACTTAACATTATTTTATTACTGCATGCAAACTATATGGCTTTCATATTCCTCGAGTAATATATTCTCGATTAACCACATTTGGAATTTCCTTGCATTTTTTAAAATGTGACCGTTAATGGCGTCGACACGACTGTGCTATTTTCCCTTCAAAACGAAAGAATTATTTTTTCAAGCAAATCGTCATTAAACTATATTGTTTTTAAAAAGTTTTAATTTTCTTACAAATTTTTAAGTAATGCAAGCGTAAATATTTATTTAAAAATTATCATATTTATTTTCTTTTATTTTTTTCAGAATGCGACTAAAAATTCTTCTGTGGGGGCTTTTACTCCTTGGCGTTATATTAACCAATGTAAATGCAGCGTCAACATCAAAACCAGCTTCAAGAAGAGCGAACAAAACCACAGTTAAATCTGAAAGTTCAACTACTACGTCAGCTCCATCAACCACACGCCTAACTTCTTCAAAGCCAAGAACTCGGCCAAAAAGTTCAAAAAGAACGACGACAACTACTGCTACACCAGAACCAACAGTAAGTCAAATTATCAAGATTCAATCAGGATCAACAACTTCCCTAGCAAAAAAGAAACAGAAAGTTTCAACTACTTCAACAATATTACCTATGACAACTACAGTTACTCAGCCAACAAAACGACCATCTGGATCGAGACGAAAAACTACAAAAGCTACAACTACAACAACCACTCCATCTTCAGTCAGTTCTACCACGGAGTCAATTAAAAAGCTGCATGGTTCTTCATCTTCATCACCAAGGAAAAAGTCAACTGCGAAACCCTCAACAACTACTTTGTCTCCAATTGAAATAATGAATCGATTATATCAGGCTCATGGTCTAAGTCCCGTGGCCCCGCCAAGAAAATCATCACACCACTCATCACATTCTTCCTCATCATCATCCTCATCTGCAACTAAGAAAAAGCCAGACTACCAGGCACAATCATCAATGGACGACATATATCGTCTGCATAGCATGGCAATGGCTCAGGCTACTCATAGTAACAAAGATAAAAAAGGGTCTGAAAGTAGCAACTCGAATAAAGTATCAGATTCCTCGTCAAGCTCAAAGAATCAGTACTCCTCTGCCCATTCGTCACACTACTCATCTCATTCTGAAAATATATACCAACAACATTCATCTTTACCCTCGTCAATGCATCATGTATTGTCTCAGCATTCTTCCTCTCACAGCTCTAGACCTCAAAAAACAGCTAGCCCCCCTTCCCAAGAAAATTCGGTCTCTTCCCAACTGTCGACTTTCATGCAACCTCTTCTTAAACAATTGACTCCTGTTGGTGCTGGAATAAGTGTCGTTTTAGCTCCTCTGTTACTGTTTAATGGATTTTTAACATTCTTCAGTAACATGAGCCGATTCTTGAATAATTTCGCTCAAACCATTCTTCCCGTCAGGCGTCCCGTCGGTCAATCTACACAGAATCAGAACCAATATTTTCAAAATCTTGGCCCAGCTCAGCTGAAAAGGCAACCAAGAGATTGGCTTGAGCATCTACAAAATATTAAAGAGTTCCATGAGCTGATGGATCTTATTATGAAAGCAATCAAAGAAGCTGAAGCACACTAACTTTCCAGCAATGTGAAATTACTTCCTTTAAAAGGAAAGTGCCATCTAGCTGTTCCCTGATATTAGTCGGGGACAAAGCCATTAAGATTTTGTAACTTCAAGTACATAATTATTTTAAAATCTAATTATATTTTACTGTTTTTAATGACATTTTCATCCTCTAATTTATTATTTCTCACCATTTATCTCTGTTACTAATTTCATTTTAAAATGCTTGGCATAGACAAAAATTTATTTAGAAAGGAGTAGATTTTATTTCATCTGCTAAACTAGAAAGAACTTTTCCATTGTTATGTGATGTAAAATGATATTTTTCTCATCTTTAATTTATTATATACCATTTGTTATTATTGATTGAGTTACCAAATAAAAGTATTTTATAGATTACTTGTTTTGTTTAAAATGAATATAATGTAAAAAGATGCGAATGCCATTTATAAATTTTCAAAGGATACAGTTTATAGCATTATATTTTTTCTTATTTTTTGCAGATACTTTTAAGCACGAAAAACATTTAAGGGAATGTGGGGCAAAGTGAAATAGTGGGTCAAAATGAAATGCGTAAAATACTTACTCTCTTTGCCAAGGCCACCTATTTAATAACATTTTAACTATTCCAGTCAAAAATAGTTCACTCTAAAGATCAAGCTATATGATAATGTAGGAAATTTTCAAAATTTGATGCACATGTTGTAACATTTTGTGATAAGTCAAAAATATTTGTTGCTATTATATTATAATAAACATCCTGTTATTAAAATTTTAAATATTAATTAAGGCCTAATACTGTCCAGTGCAGCATACACTCTGGCCTTATTCTGAAGCCATTTTTAAATTTCCCAATCATTGTTAAATACTTAAGATTAAAAAAAATTATGTTGATGCACGGGAAAATATAGCTCGTAAGAATTAGATAATAATTGCATGAATGAAATAATGAGTAGATAAAACTGGAAAAACGTAGGGCTCACAATCTTCTTAACGTTTCCTAAAAAATGTAACAAATTTCTGCTTCAAATATTCTGCTTAGGCTATGACCGACCTATTCTGTGTATTCCTTTGCAAATTATCCACATTAAATTTCAAGCATTGGTGTCAATTCGTACGGGCTTCTGGGGTCAGAGCCAACTCAGTAATTTGCTCTTCCATCCAATTTCCACGTTTATATTCCGCTATTCGTTTTCCAAAGAACTATTTCTACTTGTAACAACCCACCTAAAAAGGCAATAAAAGTAGTTTTTTGAAACATACGATAAGGCATAAAAGAAAAACATTTGCCGTAGGAATATCGGATCATGCTAGTTCCTGACGATGACAAATTCAAAAAGAAATCTGATCTATGATAGCGCTCAACTACTGGTTATTGAACTAAAATCTTTTGACGAGATCATAAACATTAAGACATAATACTGTTTTTTAAATGTGCATGATAAAAGTGCCGAAAAATTTGATTTGGATTAGACTCCTTCAGGCCCGTCAATTCAAAATTTTCCAGGGGTAGGGGGGAAAGGTATATTTTCAATGCATATTATAAGTAAGAACCAACAAAATACTTAAAAACATGCATAAATTTAATGTATTTCTAAAAGTCAGGGGGGTCAAATTGACCCCCCGCTCTGGTCGCCTAGATGACGGGCCTGGACTCGTGATCTGTTTTTAGTAAGAAGTGATACATGGAGTAACACATCATCCACATTTGCAAGTATGCCTTGCTAGATGAAGCAGACTGAGTCAATTTTATTTATTAATCAGCGTCTATTACTGGATTAAAGGAAAAACTTAAAATAGTTTTTCCTATGTTTTATAGTTATATATATATATATATATATATATTACAAATTTACTCAAATTAGTTCAGATAATTTTTGTTGACAAAAACCCGATATGTATTAAGATGAACTGCATTTAAAATGTAAGCATACTCAAAAAAAAAAAACTTCTGTTCTTGTGTTTAGTCCTTATGTAGTCCAGTTCATGGTATTAGTGTAAATATTAGTGTTCATGTACAGAAAACTTCTTAATAACAAGATTTAATAAAATAAACATTTTATACTTTTCACCAAAAAAAACCATTGTACAATAATCCCAATTTTCTGTAAAAGACGGTTTCGTCATTTTGCATCAATTTGTCATTAGCTATAGTACAAGTTTCAGTTGCAATGGCTTTTCCTAATATACAGTAAGTAGGACAAGTCAATGCAACTGTACTACAATAAGTAACAACTTCGTGCAAATTGAGAGTTTTCGAAATGGTAAAAAACGCGTTCGGTAATTCTAGTATAAAATTGCATCTGTTTCACAAAATTTGCGAGAAACATCATTGTTGAAAAATCACTTGGCTGAAAGACAGTCCGTTCACAGCTCGCAAATGGTCACGTGATTTATTACAAATAAATAAGAATCTCATGCTGACAGTATAAATGCAATCTTAACGCTCAATCTAGTTTTATCTTTAGTTAGTTGTTAACACTAATAATTGTTAAGTATTTATGTAACCGCTCAAAAATAAAAGGGTTAAAAGTCAAGAAAAGCCAGTTCAAAATGTATCCCACTCCATCTTACCTTAATTTGTTAGCTTTTTTATTGCTTTCTTTATAAATAACACATTGTTTAAAAAATGGCAAATCAAATGAGCTAAATTTTGACTAAAATTTGCTTACATTTTCTTTTCTATAGTATGCGCTATTTGAAATGTTCCTCAAACTATTATGCAAAGCACTTCAACATATAAAATACATTAAATTAGCATTATGTTCCAATTTACTGTTAATTATATTTGAAAAACGTGATGTGTGCATCACATAGCTTCTTTTCGTACTCTCGACAATGCTTTAACATAAAAGCTACCTAAGGCTCGTCAAATATCGTCATATTAACACTGGATTTGGCACATCATTTTCGTCGCCAAATTTAGAGACATATTTCTAAGTTGTCACCAAATGTTTTTCAATTTATTTAATTCTAGAAACAGATTGAGTTATGCTTTCGAGAAAATACTGAGATCCTAAAAACGACGTGAAATTATCATGCATAACACAGACGCACGCAGAAGACAACAGACTTTTGACATATTTGGACAGGAGTATTAAAGAGCCTTTTTGAAACATCCGATTGTAACCGCACATACCATACATACGTACGTACCAGTGTCACAAAAAAAAAAAAAACTTTTAAAATGGGCACAGGGGATGGTCAAAATTAATATTTCGCTTGCTCTTACGTAAAAGGACGTCACGAATAAACTATTCAAAATTGTTTCAGACGTGATTTACGTGATTAAATTGAAAATTTTGAAATTTTGGGAAGTTTTTTTCGTGAATGAAATACTTTCTTTATTTTGCACAATCTCACATCACCACAAACTACCCTATTTTTTATTCAACAGTTAAATGGTAGAGGTGTAAGATGTTACATTTTTATTTTTTAGGAAAGATGATTCCCCCCCCCCCCCCAGCTTTTGGTTGAGGAATAAAAATTTTAGAATCCTTTCTTGTTCGCTTTTTGTCTTAACAAATTCAATTAAGAATAATTCAACTTTTGAAATCTATTTTCATTTCCTTTCAAGATGAGCATTATAATTTTCTCTTACTCCTATTTTGCTCAAACTTAGTCCTACATACCATACAGAGAAATGTTTCGTCAATTTACATTCTAATGATAGTAATTTCAATATAACTCCCCTGCGCTTTAAAGGTCTGTGAGTAAGAAACGTCTCCGTTCATTTTTCTTCCTTCAGATTTTTCGTCATTGAAAAGCTCTTGGACAAAATAAAAACAAACTTTAATTTTTTTCTATCAAGCATTCTCCATGTTTATCAGGAGGATTGAATTTTTTTGAGATAGGAACGTAAAAATCGGTTTTGTTAATTCTAAGGTATAAGGCAGCAATAACGCATGTTCGGCTCTGTAGGGATGCAAAACTTTGAAATTCCCGTGTTTTCCAACGGGAATAAATCCGGTTTTCTTTGGGGAATTTAAATTAAAACTTGGAATTTTCTAAAATGTTTTTATATCTATACATATTTTTTCACTGACTTTTTTTTTAAAACAAAATGCTTTGAAGATTGGTCCGTCTTTATATAGCATGATTAGATTCTCTTAAAAATGAATTTTCTTCATTTGTTTGGGGTACTCTATTTTGGGAAACGAGAAATTGTTATTTTTTTAACATATTTGAGAATATGAGGTTAACAAAATTAGCTTTATCTATGTACCGCAGCAAGCACTGTTGACTTTAAATTTGTGCTCTTATTATGTTCAACAGTCGCTAATTTATCTAAGACTTTTTTTTTTTTTAGCGTTACATTGAAAATCATCATATTGAGAAAAATTAACTATATTAATGTATTTAATAAAAATACAAATCAACACATTTGCACAAACTAGTAGATAGGTCTTTAAGGGATTATACATGAATAGATTAGAAACTTCATTCAAAATGGGATAATTAGTAATATTAAAAATCCTCTTTTATTTGCTGCTAAGTTCGAAATTCATTTTCCCCGACTTGAAAGGCCCTCACTGTTAAAAATGGATACTTAAAAATAAGGAAAATGTACTCCTTTCCGAGCATTTTCCCAATTCACCAGAGCTCCGAGTAATGAAGTATCAATTTTGAAAAACGCAAGTACTCATTATTTTGAGTACATTCTGGGTATCAAATGCTAGTACATATTTGTTTCAAATATAAACATGTTTGGAAAAAAACAGCGTAAGTGAAACTATTTTAAATTAATTGTTACTTTTCTATCAGTTGAATGTTTTGTAAGTCATTTAGGACATGTTTGAGTAAAGTAAGTTATCTTTGGCGCAGTCTCAATTTTGAGAAACCACAAGTACTCTATTTAGAATACCATTCTGGCTACCAAATTATTTGTTCCAAATATAAACATGTTTAGAAAAAAAAAATAGCTTAAGTGAAACCATTTTAAATTAAGTGTTACTTTACTATCAGTTGAATGTTTTGTAAGTCATTTAGGACATATTTGAGTAAAGTAGATTATCTTTGGTGCAGTGTCAATTTTGCAAAACACAAGTACTCTATTTAGAGTACTTTCTGGCTACCAAATTATTTGTTTCAAATGTAAACAAACATGTTTAGAAATTAAAAATGAGCAATTTTGATTTCAATTAAGACATTAGTACAAGAACGTTTTCACCAAACCATTTATTATGAGAGTTAAGACAAAATATGCAGTACAAATAAAAGGTTTTTACGAAATCAACAAAAAATTAGCTAAAATTCACCCCCCCCCCCCATAGGTATAATTTATGAACATAGTTTTAAAAATATTTATGATGTTAAATAACGTTGCAAATATTGTTTAACACTACAGAGAAAAAAAAAATTCTTTGGAAAATACTTACTTCGTGTACAAATAAAGATTAGTTTATTCAAATTTCATTTCCGTAGGAATGAAGCCTACTAAATTAGACAATACTGATTTTCTTTTATTCTTACAATGCCCTATCAAACACGAGAAATCTATTATTTACCGTTCCTTTCATGTACTAGCGGAAAATGTAAAATAAAAAATGTCTTTATTCCAACTTAAAATCGTTCATTAAGCCAAAACTCTTTTCTCTTACAAAATTGACTATGATTAACTTGCCACAAATTTAAAGAGTATTTTATTAGTTCTAAAATATTCAAAGAAATATTCGGAGTGAATAAAATAAGACTTAACTTACTCAAACATAGTCTAAGTTTGCATCAAAGAAAACCTAATTTACGCAAATATATCCTGAATTACTTGCAGAACATTCAACTCATAGTAAAATTTAACAATTAGTTTAAAATAGTTTAACATAATTTAATTAGTTAAAATAATTTAACTTACTTTCAAAATTCGGTGAAAACCGATCCTTCAGATTTCCTTCCTTGTTTACTCGCCCGCCATACCAAGAACGCGCATGAATACTGAATACGGCTACGGCTTGATCAAATTCTGCGTCACGCGATGATAAAATAGTTCGAAACGCACAAATTTTATACTTCGAAGTTTTCGCACATTATATATCCGATTTACATATGGATACTCATTGAAGAATGTTTCTTTAAGTCTATAGTATGTTAGATGCAGTAATGTAAGATTATATCCAAATTCATTGATGAACTCTTTTACAAGTATATACTCATTTACAAGTATGAACTCGTTACAAAAGCCTTTGGTGTCTCATGCACTCGTTTTTAAAACAGTTGCGCTTAAAGAAAATAAGTACGCCCGAGTTCTCATTTTAAGCAGTTTTTCTAAGTGCTTTTTTATCTATGATAAAGTATAACACAATAGCGCTTAAATCTGTATAATGATTTTTAACTTGAAAATTTCTAATATGTTGTTCTAATATATCTAATATTCTAATTCCCTCAAAAGTCCAGTTTTTTCCTCTCATGTCAATTGTCCTGGGTTTTCTGCAACTCTACTGCTCTTTTGCGATAATTTCTAAGGATTTACGGTTTCGTGATAACATTTCCTCCTTCAAGTATTTTTTCTTCCCTTAAAAAGTTAAGTGTTATGTATATACATATATTGTAAATTCATCGGAAAATTATATTTCAGAATTATCAAAACTTTTATAAGAACAATGTAACACATTTTCATTAAATTTCTGGCAGATAAAAAGGTGTTTTCATACATTAATCTGAGGCATTTGGAGTAAAAAGCTTCTACAACCGATTTTTGCAGATGGGGGCATCACCAGCGGAAAATGTTCATTGTGATACCCTGTAATTGACGTTTGTAAACCAAAATCCATAAAAATCTGAAGTTTTGTTATTGTAATTTCCGAAAACTATAGCAATGAAATTCGACATTTTAGAAATGGACCAATGAGTTTTGTGGGCAATTAAACTTATAATTCTATAATCACAAAAGTACGTCCTCTCAGTCTTTCAAGAGACGACATCATTTTCTTTAGCGAACAAATGGGTGAAAAAAAGATGCTGTTTTTGATCTAACCTTTATTGCTGGGGTTGAGGAATTGCACTGGTTATAATGAACTCAACCACAAGCGTAGAAACCCTCTCCTCTAGAAGTTTTTGTGAAGAAAAAAAGCAGATCGAGGAAAATATCGTCTATGATAATTGATGTATAGTGGAAGTATTATGAAGTGACCTTAATCGGCAGGGAAAACACTGCAATTCTTATTTTTTGTGGTCAGGATTATGACGCCTAGTTTTAAACAGTTCATCATATTACTTATGTTTTTGCATGTTGACCTTCAGTGATTAATTATTTGGTTTAAATAGCTTATTTTATGGATGACAAGGATGTTCAAACTTACAAGTAGAGCAAGCATAAATTGTTATACGAATGCTGTTAAGTATAATTGCTTTTATAGTGTAAGAATTTAAAGCTGGTGCTCTTTAAAGTATACTGTCAGTAATATAATTGGATCAATTTTAAATCCGCCCCCAAGAATAAATTTACGTAGCTTACGTCATAAAAAAAGAACCTTTCTCAAAATACGCAATAGGGAGAGGGAGACTAAAAACCTTTAAAAAACTAGCTATCGCGAAAATTGAGGTTTCGCAAAATTCCGATCATAAAAAGAGTGCTTTCGAAAATTGACAATTGTAAAAAAAAAAGGCCTTTGAAAGCATAATTAACGTTAGAATGAACAGAATCTTATTAAATGTTCCCTGACAGTCCAAACGAAAGTTTCAAATACTACCTTATATAGCATATTATTTTTTCCCTATCCTCATAATAATAATAATAATAATTAATAAATTAAAAAAGCATAAAAATAAAAACTACGCAAGGTTATAATTCTTTCACATCATTTTCACACGCTTAGTTTTCCTTAAAGAAATTATCTTATCTGTTGTTGGGATTTTGCAATAGTTCAATGAATTGTTTAAAAAAAAATACTTAAGAAATAAAAATTTTTTAAAAAAGTAATTAAAAATCCAAGAAACAGACGGGGAATTAAATACTAGACATACCCAATTTTTGATACATATTAAATTTTTTAAAAATGTTGATATTTTCGCTTTAAATATATTACAACAGAATGAAGTGAATTTCTTCGTACATATAGTTGGACCATAATTGAGTATGAAATTTACTGTGAATTATTAGTTTAAAATCAGGAATTCTGTAAAATATACAAAAGCAACGAAGAAATGCTATAGAACTCTTATATGAATTATTGCACTTATAAGAATTCCTTAAAAATATAAAGTATGCTTGTTTTAAGCTGAGCATTATTGGTAAGTTTTATTAAAACTGAGAAGCGACGAACAAAAGGAGCATTATTAAAAGGATTCTCTCTTTCTAGAATCGATTAAGGGAATATTCAATTCGATAGGTGATTCCCCCAGCCCTTTGAAACGAAACTCGAAATATGATTGAACGCTGAGTAGCGACTCTTTTTTTAAAACCACTTTCTCCTGAATAGTTTTATTTATGAAATTTAATCAGCTGTATCACCTTTAAAGCACAATGACCTCCGTTCTCAATATGTGGATTTTACTATGTATATATACATACATACATAAGGTAACTCGGGGGAAGATGCCAGTTGGGGGAAGACGCCACTTTTTTAATATTATTTTTCTTTTTCGATAGATTGCAAAACTGAGCCACTTGTGTGAAGAGTCAGGTTCGACATGAGGTGTGGCTTGTGAATTTATCTGAATTACCCGTCTTTAATCGGCCTTATTATTGGATCTCGTGAGCATTTAACGTGATGATAAACCTTTTATAATATTCCGTTCCTCATATTTAAAGTTTATAAACGTACTCGTTTTTTTAAATAAGATATTAGCAATATAAGTGAGTTAAGAATTATGTTACACATACGATGCAGGTAGAAGCGGCCATAACACTGAAGCAATAAGGAAACAAGCGTGAGTGGCATCTTCCCTCTATACTTGGGGGAAGACGCCACATGGTTCAGAAATAAATGAAATGAACTTTAAAATATGTTTTTTTTTTTAATTTTATTTTATAATACAGCAAATGTCGTAATTCTTTTTTGTCTTCCAAGTCACACCCCACAGTATTTACGGCTACTTAATAGCTCGTTTTCAAACCATTGAAAAACATATTGGCTACAAGCTCTGAACTGAGAAGAACGCAACTAATTAAGCGTTAAAAAAAATGTGTATTTTTTTCATGAGCCTGTTATTCCAATTTTTAATGTACTAATCGAAAACACCCTTAAGTGAGGCATCTTCCCCCGACTTACCTTACACTTTTTCCAATATCTAACATTAGTCAACTGATGGGATAGTTAGAAATAAGTTTGAGTATGGACCTTTTACAATAAACTAAACGTCATGCCTTTACTGGGCATAAAACTATGCCATTGGCAAGATAATTGATGCAAAGTCAATGAAAAATGTGAATAGGCATTTCTCATTTACAGAAGTAAAGGTAATATTGCGTATAAGAAATTGAGTGCATAGATGATAATGAAGATGCACATAAGAGTTAGTAATAAAAAATACCTGCTTTGTTAAAACAAAAATGTTTAATCAAGGTATTACAGCTGTTTTTCCATTTAAATTTAATTCGTTCTTCATTACATTGTGAACGGTTTCTTAATTTCCAAACTATTAATGCGTTCATCTAACTTAATTCTTAAAACATCCGTGAAAAGGGACGATTCGTGTCCTTACCCCCTTTAGAAAGAACATTTGCACTTTTTCGATGAATATCAAGCGCCATAATGTGTCTTGATTCGAAAATTCAGATATTTTTACTTCCGTGTCACTCTTAGGCAATATCGAGTTTTTTCAATACTTTTCCCAAACCAAGTTTTCCTATAGAAAACCATAAGATGTGACTATACGATCAATCAAGGAAGAGTTACCGTGTTCAAAATTTCTTTTTTTTTCTTTCTCTTTATATTACTGAAACCATAAATTATTTTTGAACATAATAGTCAGAATTTCAGTTTGAAACTAAAGATTTCTCCTCGCCTCAATAGGCAGTTCTTGCAGTGAGAAAGATTTTGCAGATTGTTTTCGCGAAAGTAACTTTCTCTTTTTGTCGGAACGAAAAGCATCCCTAATGAATTTTCATGCACAGGCGTCAACTTCACAGTAATTCGTTATATTTCCCTTTCAATATGTCAGGAAATGAAGCTTCTCAGAAGGCTTCTTTCCCTTAGGATCTAGCACACTAACCCAGATCCTTTCCAATCTGAAAGAAATTGCCACCCGGGGGGCATTCAAGAAATCGGAATCCTTACCCCTCAAAGTACGTTACCCCATTTCAGAGAAGGAGACAAATCGGAGGACCAAGAGGAAAAAACCGGGACCCAGAAGGTAGCCCCTCCTCTCCATTGCTGGGGACTGACATCAGCCATGAAGATTCGCCGAGGTCGATAACGTTAGTGCCTCATTTAGGTCGGCATCCCTTGACCTTCATAAAAACGAATGTTGTCGGCTAACTTAGATTCCAGTCCAGCCTAACTTGACTACGATAGTGGTGTGGTGGCCTTGTCAAGGTAAGTAGCTGAAGTACTTTTCTCGTCTTCTCTCTCTAAATACCTTAGGGTCATTAGCAATTGAGCATTAGGTAACCTGGCGCATCTTAAATCCCATCAATCTCAGATTTTAAAAACCGTATCAGCAGATCATCACGTTCAGTTATCTAATCTGTTATGGAAGCGAGACACTTTTCAGAAGTAATCCTCCAGCAAGAAAGAGTAAACGGGAATTTCACTTTCAGATTTCGTCTGAAACAGTGAAGATCAATTTGTTTTGGAGCACAGAACTTTTCTCTTACCTTGTACGCATATTGCTATATTTTATTACATGCTTTTTGCAGCATTTATCATTTAAAGCCATGTTAACACATAACTACGAGAGTACCTCCTATGTATTAAAAAAAAAGGTTATTGAATCGCATATAATAAAGGAATACGAAAATACAGTTCTGGAATTAAATAGCATAAAAATGTTTAATTTCAATGAAAACGCAACAGGTACAATTCCCTTCGAAGTTCATTGCGAAATTTGAACTGTAAATTTCTTGAATTAAATTAGTATTAGAACTGCAATTTTTGCTCTGTAAAAACCAATTCCGATGAATCGTCATTATTGACAACGTGTGACTATGTTATTATAAAAGTTATGAAGCATCGATTGCACTAATGCTAAAAATTATATGTTAAAACTTTGTTAACTTCAAATTTAATGCATATATTAGTGTACCATGGGTGATCCGCTTAATGTTTATTCATTATATTCAGACTACACTTGCAAAAATCAAGAACTGATGTTATAAGTGCAGATTGAAAACCATAATTGCTTTATATCAATATTTTTACCGTTTACAATTTGTCGTCCAAACATATCATTTAAAAGATGACTATAATAGAGACAATCGACGAGAGTGAAGTACTTTAATATATATTTGTCTGTGTGGTGACTGATGCGCAAAAGGAAAGTAAATAAAAAATATAATTTTTCCCCCTAAAAAATATCAGAACATCAACTTAATGTTTTTAATAGATTGGAAGCAATAAATAATCCTTTATTGCTTTTCAGAAATATAGAAAAGAAATTTGCTCTTATTTACGTTTTAATTTGATACCTCTAATATAACTTATAAATTAAAAACAATAAAAGAACTTATAAATTAGAAATAATAAATTAAGTTTCCAACTTAAGTAATGTTATTTATTCTTCTTTGTAGTTACTATGACCACTGTGATTGTTTTAATGAACAAAATGTTTTTTTTCTCTTATTGCTCAGTATTTAGTAGAGCAATTGGGACAGAGAAACATGCTACACAATAGCGCGAAGGAAAAATTAAGGATGTGGTTCATTAGTATAGGAAATTTCGATTTTGGAATAACTCCGGTTTGTCATTTTCTTTTCCTCAAATGGAGAAAATCGAAATATGTAATAATTTTCAGGAATTGTATCAGGTGCATGCAGTATAGTAGCAGGAATGCCGTCAGTTATTACCTGTTGTCCGACCGATGGCGGAGCTGTGTTATTTGCGTTGCATAATTAGTATATTTTTTAGAAATTATATCAGAACGTTTTCATACTGTCCAACTGAGTTATCTGATGCATATTAGTTTCGTGAATTGCGTAACAGACAAGTCTTCAGAAAGCATTAATACAGTATTTTTTTAGAATTTATTTATCCGTTCAAATGATTAATTTTAACAGACAGACAGACACACACACACACACACAAATAGTTATTTACTATTTGCAAAGTTTTCTAAATGAACCAGAATAACGCAACAAATTCGGTCTTTATTGTATTTATTTTCGCTATTATTATTATTTATATCGTGAGAGGCTTGCAGGTTTTCCTTGTCGTCAAATAAATGCTATGATAAAAACACCATTCGCACATCAATAGACTTCATATCAACTCTCCTTCAAGAAAAGTTTTTTACTAATACAGAATATAGTACAACTTAAGGGCCTCAATTGAAAATAAAATAAAGAATCCGAAGTTCAATCTTCAACTATACCAGAAGATTTTTCAAAATGATTAATGCTTCCTATAAAACAAGATATATATATATATAAATTTTTTTTGAATTATTAGTTCTATTCAAAGAATTATTACTTAGGTGAAAAATACACAACCATTTCAGCTTCCAAGTTATAACAAAACATTCAAGTTATCTCACACGCGTTTTAAAATCTGCTTAATATGTTCTGTGTAAGAACGTTCGCATTGATACAACAATTCTAAGCTTCAAAGCAATTTAACCTTTGTATGATATATTTACGACTTACAACCGAATTTAAAATCTTATTAACAGAAAACGAAATCTGAAAGTCGAACAAATTTGGAACTTCCGTTGCTCATTTTCAGTTTAAAAAAAAGACAAAGAATTTCCCCTTTCTTTTCTTCTTTTGCGTTCCAATGGGTTTTTTTTTTTAAATTTTAATTTAATCTTCGGAATGGGAAAGCTTAAGTAACTTTCCATGATCTCCGTTAGGATAGCATTTTTCTTACAACTGAATAGAGATATTTTCCCCCAAAAGGGAGAAGGCGTTGAAAACCAGTTTAAAGGCAGTACGAACCAAATTAGTTTTTGTTTTCTGAGACATTTTGGAAATATTCCATAACTTGATTATGTTTTAAGTTTCGATTTATTTTTATTCTCAAGCATGCAATTCGATTTTGTTATTTCTTCTAGCATAGTAAACCTTGATGTAAACTTTTGTAAAAATATCAGTGTCTCTTTTGCGCACTGATGTATTTTCCCCAACTTTTATTTAAATATCTGTATTTTATTTTTTAAACATGAAGTTATCCCGTTTCTTACAAATTTCTATTTCTACATTTCTTTAAAGTAGAGTCGGCTCAATGAATCATTGTGCGCATTTTTTTTTAAATTGTGAATTTGTATTTTACGTTTTTTTTCGTTACATAATACGAAAATACCTCAAATATAAAGTCTTAAGGGACAACTTGAAAGCTTTTTATGAAATATGCAAAATAATTTGAAAAGCCTTTAAAAATGTCGGAATTTCGATTACAAAAGTTTCATAATATATTACACAAATTTCCACACGTCCACTGATGAACTAAAAAAAAATAATGACCCTAAAGAGGAAGATTTGCAATACTTAATCAACATTTATAAAGATTTTTTTCCTATCTTTTTTATGTTGAGTAATCATTTAACTGAGAAAATATTTTGATTCTGTAAACATGTAATGTAAGATGAAAAAATTTCTAAATGTAGTGCATGTAAGATCTAAGTAACTTCTGTTATTATAAAATAGTTCATTTCTGAAAACAATGCTGAAACTACGAAGCTTTAATTATTTTGCAATTATTCATTGAAAGTCCCTTACCCCTCTTTTCCAAGTACATTTAAGAGAGATGTTTTTATAATCGAACGAAAGATACTTTCTTCCTAGATCAGAGCACAAACAAAACAGTGATTTGCATTAAGAGTTTCCACTACTTGAAAAAAAAAATCTCACATCAAGCCCTTCATATCGTTTTGTTGCCTAGGGAAAGGGGGTGGGATGCTGGCCTGTTTGAATGTTAGGAAACTTACTTTATATTCACCTACAACGTTATTTTTACATGAATGCATACAAGTCACCAAGATTTATCAGAAGCTTCAGTGATAAATCCAGATTCAATTTGTGCTGGATCAGATGGTGTGCTCTCTTTTGAAAAAAGAAAAGAAAAGCCTTTGAATACTTGAAAATTTAATCATAAGATTCATTAAATACTGGTATTAGTGACGACAGAACATTTTCTCTTAAAATATAAAAATAAAGATAACCCTCAGAATTTGTTAATAAAGTATGTGTACAAATTATGCATAGTAAATTAAGTTACAATTTTTAAAAATTAAACACACTTTATTTTAATAACATTTTATTACTTTACTTCAAATATTTCATTTTGAAAGAATAAAACACATTAACTGGATTGAGAAATCCATATAAGAAAGGTAACTGAATTTTTCAATTACAATCAATTGCTGACAAGAAAGTAGGAAATGATTTTCATATCAAAACCTGTTATTTCTGTTCAAACTAATTCTTCATTCTATGGGAGATTACTGACGTCTCATTATGAATATTGGCATATAAATAATCAACTGATTTCTTTTAAATATTTACTAGATTCTTGTTACAACCACCCTTGTTGTCCAGACAATATCGGTCGCTATAATGTGAGGACGCTGTAGCATGAGCTGATAAAATATTGCATATTATTTAGCTACAATTCAAAACACTGTATTTTGTTTTTTTGCAAAGTTATTCTTTATACTGTGCCGGATAGTAGAAATAGCGCGACTCAGCAACGTAGTCGGAAAAATGCTTTCACCTATGCAGAAAAATATGCCAAACCAGAATTACAGGAATATTACCGCAATTAAAAAAGAGAAAAGGTGCTTTTTCCTTAGTGTACGGTAATCAGGGCCTGATTAAAACAGGGGCATATGGGGCAGCTGGCCCGTGCTCCACATCTGAGGGGCACCCAAATTGAATAGAAAGTTCATATTGCGTTTCTGACACGGTTCTTCATTTCTGAAGTAGTGAAGCAGAGGGGGCCCCCAAATAAGTTTTCGCCCCGGGCCACAATTAGGCTAAGTCGGGTCTTGACTGAATATTAAAATAAAACGCCATGCCTTTAATACTTTTATTTGTATTTATTTCTTTACTTACATTTATTCAGACTTATTTTTAAATGTTGCAGTATGTCGTTTAGCTGGCACGGTGGCGTTGTGATTAGGTGTGGACTTTGTACGCCCAGGAACGCAGGTTTTAACTTGGACGTGCCGTCGATTTGCATGATGCAGAAAATCATCTTGGCCCATGTCATATGATTAAATGACATGTTAAAGAACCCTTAAGTATCCATTTGACTTGGATGCTCTAGCCTAAATAAAATTCTTATTGCAGTTTCGCATCGTCAGAGTCCAGGTGCTTCACTTCCCACTGAAGAAAGTAGGTGTCAAGATTCTCCTGTCGCAATAGCATCCGCCGATTGTGGTGCTACTTAAAAGAATTGATTCCAGTCTTTGGTGTATGCATTAAGTTTGCAAAGGTTAATGACCAATACCCATTAGAAAGAAGGGGAAAAGATAATTTTCTGAAACAGAGGTACAACGCATAGATGTCTCAAATTCATTTTGTGGTATAATTTGAAAAAAAAAAAAAAGGTTCCTTATCAATTCTCTGAACCATTTACGATCAAATAACTTTTTTTCAAAGGAAATATTTTTCTTTAAGAAGCATAAAATGTTAAGCAGTTGCATTCGAAAAATTGATTATTTAGATCTAGAGAATTGGGGCAAAAATTTAAACTTAATTTCGGACATTATAATGAAATGAACAGCAGTTTAGACGTTCGAAAGCACTTATGGAATAGCAAATGGAACTTTAAGCATCGGTCGCTATGATGGATAGGTCACTGTAATGCGGGGTTGTTTGAAAGAAAATACACTATTTTTAGTAGTAATCAAACATTAGCCTACACTAAAATAAATCCCTTAATTTTTACAGTTTTAAATCGGCAGCTAGGTTGGTTGTGGAAAACCGTAAAAGTTACGAAGTAAATCCGTAGTCGCAACGGGTTTTTTATCGTAAAGTTATTCCCCGTGTGGTAAAAAACCGTTGACTACGGATTTACTTCGTAAATTTTACGGTTTTCCACAATCATCCTAGCTGCCGGTTTAAATTTGTAATTTTTTCCCAAGCATATGAGTTAATAGCAATGGCGTTAACATAGAAAACAGGTGTGAAGCACATTTCATAAAGTTTTGATGCTGCTAAAAAAAACTAATTTCCATAGGAAAGCACTTTTTCCACATTATGAAATTTTGTACATAGGTGGACATTTAATGATGTTTTTAATACTTTTTTTTTTTTTGATAAAACGAAGGGAATATTTTTAAGATTTTAAAGTTTTATAAAAAGTGCACATTTTTACAACTATAATTATGTTTTTCATCAGTTTTTAAATCATGAATAGCAGAAGACAAGGACTCCAGTGTGAGCTCTTTATGGGAAAGCGTTTTTGATCTATAGTTGTTTAAATATGTCAAAATGTTATAATTTTATGTATATTTTTTATTTTAATCTTTCAAAAATCAAGAACTCAAAAACGAGAAATTTGTTTTTCATTATAGACATGTTAGGCACCATCATTGAACCAAAAATTATTATAATTTTTCGAGAAGTCAAAGGGCAGCCGATTTGTTGGTTTGATATGGAATAACTCCAATTCATTTTTTTTTGACATTATGTTTTATTTAAACAAAATATTTAGCGGATCTGTAACAGAAACGATGACATTTAAGTAGAAATTATCCATAAAATAATGATTTTCCAAAGCGTAAATGTTCTGAATTAGTATTTACTAATACCCAACAAGGAAAGTTTTCATTTCTGTATTCTTTTCAAGTGAAACGTTTCCCTTCTTTTCTATTTTAAACAATGTATATCCTAATTGAAATCAAAACTGTATACTGCACCTTGATTTGATTTTCTTCTGCGTTTTTGAGTCTGCAGTTGGATTCTCCAATTAGCCGAACACATGGAGGTCAACTGCTTCTTTACTCTCTTTGCTGAAGCTGTTATCTTCTTCATCAAAATTTCCTCTCCTTGTTTTTTCCTTTCCATAATTTTCATTATTTTTCTTCCCTTGTTGACAAATATAATATAGTGCTGATTCAGTTCATTAACAAAAACGTTCAACTTACAAAGGTGTTCAATTTTACAGGTTTTACTTTATTTACAGTTCTCGCTTTTATTTCAGTTTCAATTATGTGCAGACCTTTTTTTCTTCCTTTTCTTTCACTGAGACATTAGTAGGTAAAACATTCTGATAATCAATTGGAAAACACAAGTCTTTTATGTCAGTTTGTCCGTGATAAAGGTTCAGTAACTGTTTTAACAAATGCTCATTAGCTTAGGAATATTTCATACCATCGGGAAAAATTTAATTTTTGGAAACGATACGATGAATGAACGTATATTACCACCTCAAAAATTACCACACTAGTAATTTCACAGGTAACCTCGTAACACATTACCAAAAACTTCCAATTTCGTATTTTCTCAAAATCTCATTAGCTACAACAGCAAGACATTTAAATATGTTTGCTTTCCACTTATTTTCTATAGTGGTGCTACTTGAAATAATGGATGCCGTTTACCGGGAATGGCACTAGGTCTGCAAAATGGTT
Source organism: Octonoba sinensis (assembly GCA_038502835.1). NCBI lineage: Eukaryota > Metazoa > Arthropoda > Arachnida > Araneae > Uloboridae > Octonoba > Octonoba sinensis. Next base: position 149,865,595 of record CM076598.1, read on the forward strand.
AGTTCCATATGCAGCCCCATTTGAAACAACAACAACTTATTTTCTATAAATAATGTAATGAATGGCTTTCGCAGAGGAAAAGTATAATTTATGTCTGGAACAAGGATGGAAACCTTTTGCTAACAGTGCGCCGAATTAAGGATTTCAAATCATTCGGTGTGCCACCAACAACGTATTTTATGTTGATGTACAAGTCAAGGTTAATACCTATTCTAAAATATGTTTTGAATAGTAAATAAAATATCATAATAATTAAAGAACACCACATTGAAAGAAAATAACTGTTTCATTATAAAGTTTATTTTTTAAATTTTATTATTAATTTGAGCTTTTTCCTTGCATGGTCTTAGCCAGTTGCCCAATATCGGCAACAGCGAAAGCAGTTTTCTTCAGACAGATTTCGGGAGGGCTGCGCAACAGCTGAGAATAGCTGCTGAATTTTCAACTTTAAGTCTTCCATAAACTTCCTTAGTTCAGAAAATTTTGATATTTATAATTCTGAAGATCTGAATTCAATGTGTTGAATTTTGAAATCATCAACATCCATCCAACTAAAAAGTTCCAATTGGAGATTAATCAAGCGAAGTTGCTATGTTAAGCCCGATGAGGCATGATGACCTTCAATTTTTCTCAACACGTCGGGATTTTTGAAAAACAGCAGATTTCAAAATCATGATTAAATCTAAAAAACAACAACATGTAATGGCATAAAATAAACGCATTTTTTTATTATAAACATATTCCCTTTTTAGCCTACTTTCCCGTAAAAGTAAAAGTAATAATAATAAATCATGAAAGAAGGTTTAATGTATCGTGAAAATATCGTTAGAAAATACAGAATCAAGAAAAGTCAAAAGATAAGTTAAGTAACTAAAAAAAGAATGAAAAATGAAAAAAATTGAAAGTAGGGTTTTGAGATGGGGGGAAAAAGTGTGTCGGTCTGTCGGTCTGTCTGCCCCACCCCCCTAATAACTTTTGAACGAATTGTCCGATTAGAAAAATTCTTTTTGCATTCGAAAGATCTCGGCGAGGACATCTCATTTCCAAACTTTACTTTTTGATTTGAGCAATCTTTCGTTCAATTTTGAACAGTTCAAGAAATTTAACATTAGCGCCTATGGGCTAAAATGATGCAAATTTTGTAAACTCTGGGCATAAGACTCGAGTTCCTATGAACAAGCTTATTGAAAGAAGCTCTCGGCGTGAATAATTTTTTGATTTGAACAATTTTTGTTCCTTTTTAAACAGTTCAAAAAAAATTAACATCGCGCCTACGGGGAAATTTCAATCCTATATAAATTCTGATCTAACGGAGACCGATTTGCTTGGAACAAACTTTATCGGAAAGCTCTTATAACGTTGAACATGTACAGTTGAACATGAAGAAAGTTCATCCAGAACTAACGAGCCTATTTTCCTATGGAATTTTTTGATCGGGATTTTCAAGAATATTTTTGAATTAACGAATGATTAAATCAATAAGTGAAAGAATGAATGAACAAACGAGTGAATAAATGATAAAAAAATTAATGAGTGAATAAATGAGTAAATAAATGAAAACAAAAGTAAATGAGTGAATAAATACGTGAATGAGTATATGAATGACCGAATGAGTGAATTAATATGTATTAACCGTTGAAAAAGGTATATTTGAAGCAATTAAGAACTAAAGCTAAACGAGAAAGAGAGAGAGAGATAGCTCGATTATAAATTTGAAGTAGGTGTATAGTTGGAAAGTAGGCTCGTATAGTTATAGACGGAACTTCTTGTTAAGTTATACAATGTATTTTCATACACTGTTAGAAATTTCAACATGAAATTACGGTTAAATGACCCGCAGCAGTGTGTCCATCTAATTCACCGTTAAATTTACGGTTTGGAACATTTTTCCATTCTTTACGGGACCTAACCATTTCCAATCAGCTTGGTTAAAAAGCCGTAAATACAAAAGTTTACGGTTTTATAACCATTTAAAAATGGTTTCAAAACAAAAGCTCCATTGTTTTTTAACCATTTCGAGGCGTAGAAACGGTAAACGCAGCTTGCGGGAATCGAACCCGGTTGTTTGCCATACCAACGTTGCTCGCTAACCACTCGGCCATCGGCACCACACATAGCGGCCGTTTATTTATCAATAAATCTTCCTTTTCAACAGGAAAACTGCATTAAAATTGAGATTTCAGTTTTTGATTGGATCCAAAGTCATTTTTAGTCTAAATTTACTGTATATTGACGAAAATCATTTTATTTGCTGCAAAAATTAAAATGCAAATTAGTTTCAGCAGCTCAAATTATGGGTTCGCTCATTCGCAAACAGTTCGGAAATCCGATGGCTCCCATTTTTGATTTACGTGTGTATGTGTTTCTATTTAGTATCCACTGCTTAAGCCACTTTTTTTATCTTTTTTTTTTATATACACATGCAGATTTGAACTGATAAATCTTTATTCATATTTTAACAACAACGTACGACTGATAAGGTTTCGCAAACAAGATGGACGCCCGATTCTTATTGATCGCTTGAAAATTACGGTTAATTAAACGTTCTTTAGGATAAACAGAGAATAAACGATTTTTTTCGCAATCAGCGGTTTGAGTACCATCTTTTTAATGGTTATTCAGCTCTTGTAGTTAAATATGGTATAAAATAACAATCAAATAAATGGTTATTTTGCTATTTTGTTACGGAAATTTTTAACAGTAGCAAAACAGTAGAGGGTCGGACTAGGGAGCGGAGGAGGTTCATTGAGTCCTTCATTTCTCTAATGAAAATTGCTATAAATTAACATAATTTTTTTATTGAATTTTTCATTTATTTAAAGCCTCAAGGAAAAATTTCTTTATTTTTTGTGTGGACGCAGTAGCAGATAAAAAGTAAATAATAATTTAAAGAACGATAGGCAAAAAACTTCCATTAAAACCTGAAATCAAAAAGGTGCTCCTAAGAGCTCTCATAAATCCGAATTCAGTTTTTCTTTCTCTGCATACCAAGTTATACTTGGTGATTCCATGTGTTGAAGCCTTACTAAAACAAGGTACGATTTTTAAATAGTTTGTAACAAATTTTCAGCTTTATGATTGGCCAAACTAAAAGAAGGTCTTGAATAATTCTCACATTAGATAGTGTCTCAAAATTGGTAATTTTGAGAAGCAAATGGGCGTTCGAGAAAAAGCAGCATGAAGAGTCTTTAAAAGCGTACTGAAACCAAGTTTCTGAACAACGAAAAGAATACCAACATTAAATCAAGCTGCAGAAAGATAAAATTCTAGGCTGCTCCGAGAGCTTGAAGGTTCATTTGTTAAACTCGCATTTGGCTAATTTTCTAGAAAATGTTCGTAGAAACATCGAAGAAATAGAAAAAATGTACGAACGAAAATGGAATATTTTGTTGATGGATAACTATAATTGATGAACCCCATAGGGAACATGAAAGAAAAAGTAAGCACGAACAGTTCAAAGAAACTTTGGAATATGGAATAAAAATGCAAGTTTTCCCCCCATGGGTGTGTGGTTCTCCCAAAAGTGGGTGAAGAGAAATGGTTCTAAAGGCTTGACAACGAACAAAGGTAACGACTACTATATAAGAAACAAAATAACTTGTCACAGTCATCTTTACCTTACGGAAAAATCTGCAACATCATAATACTTAACAAAAAATAGGACTAATATTTTCTCTTCCTTAGAAACTGACCCACACGAGATCATAAAAATATTCCACTTAAAAACCATTTATTATTTCATTTTGAAAATAATTCTTAAAAACGGTAGTGAACAAAAAAAAATGTTGATGAAAGAATCACACATAAGTGATTGCTTAAGCCGTTTTTTTTATTAATTTATTTCATTCCCTTTAGTTTTATTTATTTATTTATTTATTTTTTATGAAATATAGCTGTCACGCGTGGAACATGAATTTCTCTTTTCCCATGGAATGGCACTAATAATTGTGCGAGTGATTCTATTTCTCTTTTTAATATTCTTGCACAGCACAAATTTCTCATTTTGTTTTAAAACTGTCAATAATGGGTTGGGGCGAGGCATTCTTTTAAGGATATCTTGCTAACTTCGGTCAGTTAAAATTATCAAGAAAGGAAAATGCTCCATTTCATCATGATTTATAAAGACTGTGACAAGGAACTTCTTTAAAGTCTCCTTACTATTGAAGTGGAACCTGTGATTTTATGGTTGCATTAGGTCTTCTTGAATTTTTTATGCATCCTTACCTGTCACTTATAATCCCTTCAAAAATTCGTACACGCTCATGATACTGCCTCAAAATCAATATATTAAATTAATGTGTTCAATTAATGTAATTGTTTTTATAAGACAGTAGTATTATTATTAGAACTGAATGACATAAATTAATGTTTTTTGTAGTTTTTTGGATTGTCTATTTAAATATTTAAAACTAGTTTAATAAATGCAGAACAATGAAGCTAAAGATTCAGCTCGTGCGAGCTTTTCCCAGTTATAAAACTTAACGCGTTCTTTCAATGAAAAACGCTCTTCATAGGTAAAGAGAGTAATACAATTATATTGATGAACCCCATACGGAACATGAAAGGACAAGTAAGCAGGGGCACCTGGTATGCAATTATACCAGAATGCCCCTGGTATAATGTATACCAGGGGCATTCAACCTTTTTACTCTTTGGGGAACCCTTTGAGAGCTTACCGTTTTCTTGAAAGAACCTCTTGATCAAAGTGCAAAGAAATAGGATATCCAACTCAAATTTACAAAATTATCGGTGCATCCATATTTTATCACAATACTAGAATCTTAATAAGATAATTAGTGGCGAAGTAGCTAAAGGGGTTTTTTAGTTTTCTAAAATTTATTCTCTGAATAATAAACAAAAGCAACAATATTTTAAATTATAACAAATTAATGAAAAGAACCTTTAAGGATTCAATCGTTAACGAAAATTTAAATTGTACTAAATTTTGGCTCCTTGGTTAAGCAAATACTGACCCTTTGGGCCAATTGTCAAAAGTTCCAGGGAGCCCAGGTTGCATACCGTGGCATATTTATTCTCTACTTTAGTCGATTGCTCTAATCAGAACTACTGTAAATCATCAGCTGAACGTCACGACAAAACTGCCCAACACTGTCGCACAGATATATACGAAATTTCAACCTTTTCCGACGAGCTACGCCCCTCTGCTGAACGTCAAGACGAAAACGTTTCCTTAATAAGCATAGAATTTAAAAAGCATTCCGCTCTATAACGCATTCCGTTTTTGAGTTTTGCCTAATACAGACGTCACGAGAAAACTATAATGGTCAAAATGAATGTTTCAGTGGTCCATGTGCAGAAGAGAGGAGGGTATTCCAGCTTCGATATTCAATATCGAATGCCGAAGTTTTCTTCCGTTAAGCGCTGCTACACAGTGATCACATTATAAACTACTTTTAAAGGGGTGTCCTGAATAAGAATGCTCTAAAACCTTTTTTCTTCGTATAATTCTTTTTAAGAAGGAAATGAATTTATTGAATTTTGATATATGCTTATGTATACAAATTTAAAAAATACAAATAAATAAATGAACAAATAATAACAGTACGTGTTTTGAACTGGTGGGGGTGACAGCTAAAAAATAGAAACTTTGGTTCAATTAAATATCGACTTATTTAATTGAACTCAAAGCATTTTTTCTTCAATATCAAACTCTCTTCTAAGTGAACTAACAAAGTTCGTCAAAAGGTTTATTTAAATAATTGTAATAGCATCTTAAAATTCATTTTTTTATTTTTTAAAAAACACATTTTTTTTAACCCGCCAAAACTTTCAATATGACATATTTTCGTGCCTTTTTGTAATTCACTCAGAAGAAAAAAATATAATAATGTATCTCTTTTTTGTTTTTTTTGTTGTAGTCAAGAATTATTCCTATAGTGCAGAGTTATTCAATCTTTTATAATACCCTTTGAGTTTACCATTTTCTTGAAGGAACCTCGAGATCAAAGAGCAAAAAAAAAATAGGATGTCAAAGCTTTATCCTACTCAAATTTACAAACTATTAGATCCTCATTTTACATTTATTTATTTTTATATTATTTATTTATATTTGTTTTTACAATCAAATTGCCTTTAATAATACGATCTTTTGCATAATAAATTAAAATTTTACCGAAATTTTGGCGCTCTGATTAAGCAAACAGCGGTCGCTCGCGGAAGCCTTGACAAAGTTTCCGGGAACCACAGGGTTCCGCGAAACCCAGGTTGAAGACCTCTGGTATATAACTTCATAATCATACTTTTCAAAAAGAAAAAAAAAATGAAAAATTGTCCTGGTATCCCTCTCTTAAAAATGCTGTACAGCGCCCTGGAAGTAAAAAAATAACTTTTTGACCTACAACGCGATGTTGGGATGTCTTATAAAGACGGCTCACGCAACGACCTTCAAGAGAAAAAAAGATGCAGTTTAGTTTCTTCTAAACCATGTCAGCAGGATAATATTATGCCACCGGCTACAAGGTGTTCGCTTTTGCTCTATAACTGTCTTCGAAGTCACACAATTTCACACGTGATGGAAATGTGAGGACACCAGCCGTTGATTTCTAAAGATAACTTTCTATTTAAAGAAAAAGACGATGCTTGTTAAAAATACCGGTAAAAATTCAGAACACTGTTAAAAATTTCCGTAAGAAAATAGTAAAATAACCATTTATTTGATTGTTATTTTACCATATTTAATTACAACAGTTGAATAACCATTAAAAAGATGGTACTCAAACCACTGATTGCGAAAAAAATCATTTAATCTCTGTTTATCCTAAAGAACGTTTAACTAACCGTAATTTTCAAGCGCTCAATAAGAATCGGGAGTCCATCTTGGTTGCGAAAATTTACCGGTCATACGTTGCTTTAAAATAGGAATACGGATTTATCAGCTAAAATCTGCATGTGTATATAAAAAAAGAAGAAAAAAGAAGTGGCTTAAGCAGTGGTTGCTAAAGAGAAACACATACACACGTAAATCAAAAATTGGAGACATCGGATTCACGAACTGTTTGTGAATGAGCGAACCCATCATTTGAGCTGCTGAAGCTTGATTGTATTCTAATTTTTGCAGCAAATAAAATAATTTTCGTCAATATACAGTAAATTTAGTCTAAAAATGACTTTGGATCTAATCAAAAACTGAAATCTCAATTTTAAGGCAGTTTGCCTGTTGGAAAAAAAGATTTATTGATAAATAAACGGCCGCTTCACGTGGTGTGGACGGCCGAATGGCTAAAGAGTTGTTATATCATACAACCGCGGGTTCGATTCCGGCACGCTTCGTTTACTGTTTCTACGCCTCGAAGATTCTAAGCCTAGAAATGGTTCAAAAACGATAAAAATTTTGTTTTGAAACCATTTTTAAATGGTTATAAAACCGTAAACTTTTGTATTTACGGCTTTTTAACCAAGTTGATTGGAAATGGTTAGGTCCCGTAAAGATAGAAATATGTTCCAAACCGTTAATTTTGACGGTGAATTAGATGGACAGACTGCTGCCGGTCATTTAACCGTAATTTCATGATGAAATTTCTAACAGTGAAATATCAAAATTTGTTTCCATATTTTTTACCTCAGCAGTTATTCATTGACGAAAGTAAATAGTTATCAAAGGTAAGGGACAACAATTTTAGAAAGATCTCCGCTTGCAGTAAAATTCTAAATGTTAAATAAAAAGGAAAGGAAAAAGAAAACTGGATCAAAATAGAAACAAAGAAAGGAGAAGAACAATTTTGATTATTGAATACTGATTTCATGTCTAAGCAACTTTTAAAAGAAAAAGCAAATTTTTTGACATTTTTCAAGACTTGATGCCATTTATATGCGGCAGCATGGTGATCTATATTTTAAGTAAAATAAGAGATTTCTTTTATTTACATTCAATTGATTAAAAAGATTATTGATTTATTAAAAAATAAAGGTATTATTTTAAAATAACTTTAACTTTCTGAACTTACCTCATATAAAGTTAAGTAACAAAAGTTTAATGAAACTCAGCAACACTTCTTGAATTAAAAAATAATACCTGGCCTCAGACGTATTGTATTTCTGATAGATGTAGAATGCCTGATGCTATATATAATGTTTTATTTGCGTTTAACTTATGTTAGGGTTCATTTTAGGTTGTTGTGCCCATTTTATATTTTGAGTTGCTCAAAATAATTTTTTCCCCTTGAAGTTTTTAAATTTCATAAATACTGAACTAATACCGAAAATACCAAATATTTCTTCTAGAAAGGTAAGATTGCTGATTTTCTACCAACAGTTTGCGTACAAAATATAAGCACACCTCAATCACTGAATGTAATGCAAAGGTATGACACCTGCCGCACTTGTTAATGCTATCCTACATCAATCATGTTGAAATTTTATTAAAAAGCACCAAACTTTTCTGCATTGAGATATATTTTTCCAAGGCTGGGAGGTCCGGAGAAAAGCGCTATAGTCAAAGCCTAAGGGCGCTTTCACACCAAAAGTGACGAAGACATTTTGTCTTCGTCGTGATATACTGTTGCTATGGGTTATCAAACTAACAGCTGTGACGTTCCTTTTGACTAGTGCATTTGACAAATCACGATCGTCGGAGGGAAAATCACTCTTAATGACTCCATAAAATACGCCATTTAGTGTATGTGAAAGCGTGGTTAGTAAGTTATTTAGAGCCAATAAAACGCCTTGAAAGGTTTTGTCGCTGTGCTTGTCGTAGTTGCAGTTGATCTGAAAGCTTGAAGAGCACTGTTTCAAAACTTATAGTGGCCGTAATGTTGCGTAATATTGCGGATTGCGTAATATTCGTGATCGTGTACGTTATATTGTGTGAATAATTTATAGGCGGTTCATAAATGGAAAAAGAAAAGGAAAAGAAAAAAAATCAAATGAAATTTAATTTCAATAATCAAATTGAATTATATGTCATTGCTCATAATTTCTCATTTGAATTACAGGTGACCGGAGCGTGCGTTCAAATCTTTTGTCTAAATTACATTCCTGAGGTAATTATGTGTTGTTTTGCCATACTTATGAATTTCTTGTCGAGAAGCTTGTTTTGTTTTTTATTCTATGTTTGTGCTGCTATTATTAAAGCACTAAGTTAAATATATTCAACTAATAGCTTGTACATAGACCTTTAACAACTAATTATTATTTTTTCAAAATTATGACTTTATTAGAAAGATTGAACATTTTCATTTATGAATGAAACACAACGTCATTTAAATGACTGCCACGGTTGACTTGACAGTGCCCCATCTGATCAACCCAATTTTTTAGTACATTTTCGATTGTTTGGGCTCCAATCGCACGAATGGCAGTATCGATTTCGTGTTTCAAGGCATCAATCGTCTCTGAGTGGTTAGCGTAACATTTATCCTTAAGGGTTTCCCACAAAAGAAAAATCCAACGGGGTCAAATCCCAGCTCCGAGGCGGTCAATTTACATCAACATTTCGGCTGATTATTCGATTCCCAAAAACTGCGCAAAAGATGGATGGTTACGTTGGCTGTGTGGCAAGTGGCTCCGTCCTGTTGAAACCAAATGTCACTCATGTCATCCTCTTCAATTTTGGAAACAAAAATTCGTTTAGCATGTCACAGTAACGTTCGTTATTGATGGTAACGGCGGCTCCTTGCTCATTTTCAAAGAAAAATGACCCAATGATGCCACCGGACCAAAAACTACACCAAACAGTTACTCGTTGTGGATGCAAAGGCTGCTCAGTAGTCAAGTGGGGATTCTCTGAACCCCAAATGCGACAATTTTGCTTATTGACATAGCCTTCGAGATGGAAGTGAGCTTCATCGTAAATTTCTTACCGTATGGGTAGAAGACTCGCCACTTTGGAAGTAAGTTTTCAATATTTCCCTACCTTGTTCAAGCGTAAACCGTCCCATTTCGTAAATGTCAAAAACTAAGCTAAATTTCTGTTAACTTATAACCTTCATTATAACTTTTCAAAGTCAAAATAACTCAAGTTCAAATTCCAAACGTTAGATGACGCACCCTGTAGTATATGTCGTCGAAGAGATTTCTTGTGTGCAAGACTATTTATGTAAGCCTAAAATCAAACTCCAATTATTTTTCCATGTATTCCCAGATATTTGAGCTTCGTGAAACTTTCGTTTCATAGTTCGTAAAACTTTCACCCCCCCCCCCCCCCCCCGAGGTTACGCTGAAGGTCAATGTCTGGTGTTTGGCAGATAAGCATAAATTTAGCTTTCGTTACATTCCAATGAATTTTCCTTTTTTTTGTCCCTGTAATAAGTAATCTAACTTTAGTTCTCAAAATTTCAAAGCTTTATAAAGCAATAAAACATTCAAAATGACATTTGTCGATTTATGCTTTTCCTTGAAGTCCATATTGAAGTTTTCATGTGGTCATTTACTTTTTTGTAAAACGAAACATAATTTTAAATTTCTGTTTATTGAACTCAAAAATAGTAATTATTTTGCATAATGGGATTCTGTCTTTTTAACATCCCTTTGAAAGTAAAATTCAACTCTTCTGAATAAATACTGGTATAATCATACCAATATGAAATTAGTGTCAATTCGCAAAGAAGTGTGCATTTTAAAAATTGAAAAAATCGGAGATGCCAGGAATTTCTAAGTTAAAATTTCTCTTCTTTTTATGTTTGTTGACAAACATTTACGAAATTTCAAATCATTTACTGAAAAAGGTTATTACATTTTTAGATCGTCAAAATGTGTATTTAAAGCAGTGCATTAATTTGAAAAATTAGGAAACATTTCCATTTGTTCATGTTACTAATGCAATATTTAACATGAACTCAGCAGGCATTAAACTTCGTTACACTGCTGATAGGCGTTATTGAAAAATCTTTCATCAATAAAGCAAAAAGTCAAAACAGAACTGAAAATAGCTATTTCGATGCTGGACACTGTTCACTCAGAATTTTCTTTTTGTGTGTTGAGCACTTTCTTTGCACTGATGAAGGGGCTCCATTGCAGCCTCAAAATAGCTATTTGCAGCAGTTTTGACAATTTGTGCTTTATTTACGCTGATTTTCCCTTTAACTTAGCACAATAACTTTATATTTTAGCACAAAGCATTGTTGATCCTTTTTCATACACGTTTTATGTATAAGAAATCCCGTATTCTTTTCAGGGAAAGATGAAAAAGCACTTCATAACTCTTTCGCTGATAATGTTGAGTGTCTTTCCAATGGGCAAAAGTGGAAGACAGGAGATACCATTTGACGTGACAGACTTAGCGGAACTGAGGAATGCTTTGGTTGAAGCCGAACCCAGACAAATGGGCCTTTTGGGTTTCACTGCTTTAGGTGCAATGATGTTCCCTATTCTGGTTTCACTTGGGATGGCAAGTTTTGTTTCACATCTTCCAACAGTTTTTAAGGAACTGGCGTCAGAATTCGGTATTCCAGCAACACCTCCAAGGAACTTATTTTTATTTCGAAGAAATCAATATGATGTACGGAATTTATTGCTGGACGCAAGATTTAACACCATGTTAAATGATTTCCAACAAAATGTGATAAATAACTTGCCGAAATCACAACCATTTTACAGATATGCTGAGAACTGATAACGCTTTTCCCTACTATCTACAGCTTATATTGAAAATTATATTGCTGGCAATCTTATTTTCTTCAAAGTTGTAGAAAAGAAGTGAACTCTTCAAAAGCATTGTAATTTTATTCTTCCTTTTTATTTTAAACTCATTTCAACTCGAAGTATTTTATCCAAAGAAAGCTCATGTACATGCCAAACAAGGGTGACACTTTGTGTGGAATTTTCAGCAACATGAATTTGCTGATAAAAGATTGTCTCGTTGCCTTTTTATTGTTAAATATTCATTTGTCTGTGTCAGAAAAATAAAAGTTCTTAGAAAATTTCTTTCTCTTTTTCTGGAAAATTATAACGAATTAGATAACTGCTGGTATTTGTTGAAACGAGGGCGTCTGATTGTTTAATTAACGCGCCACTGCTTAATGTTTTCTAGGTGTCTGAAATCTGAAATTGCAATAACAATAACAAAATGGAATGAGTAAAAAAACACAATGTAAAGGTTAGAGGTGAAGAGAGGAATATTTAAAATATATAAACCTCTTAGTTTGTTGCGAATCAATGCAGGAAAGACAGTTATACAGATATTGGCGATACAAATTTCGACAATTTTATATGGGATCAATAGGAATCTGGCTAAATCTCGCCGAACTGACACTGGGCTCAGCTTCTCACTTTTAAAGGCTTCACTTTTTTCCCAAGTTGGAAATATATTGCCAAGTTGTTGCCAAATGGTCGCAAATTTAAGGCGTCGTTTTTTTTTTTTTTTTTTCTTTCACATCCCACTATTTTTTTTTACATTTCTCCATGCCATTTACATTCCGCTTCATTGCTTCCGTTTCATATTGAAACTTCAATTTCATCGTGCCATAAAAGTATAATTTTCAATAAATAAAAAAAATAGAATAAAATAAAATAAATCAATAAATAAAAATAAAATAAAAATGCTGAAGTGTTTTTCTTTTTTAGCCTTGAAATATTTTACACATTCATTAAAATATGGTTGCAACATGAAGGAAAATTCAATCAGATTGAAATAAAATTTAACAAGAGTTAAAATGAAAGAAAATAAACAAGTAAATAGTAGGAAAAAACTCGTAACATTAAATTTATCGTGTTTTCAGATGTAATCAAACGGGATTGTTAACACTGCATTTGCAGTGAAAATAGTTTATCTTCACAGTGAAGGCGTTAGTTCTTGTGGGCCCTTGTATGTGGGGCCTCCGGCCGAAAGAGCAGGAGAGGTAAAATCCCCGGGGTCAGAGAGGGAATAAATTTTCACGAAAAAACATAATTAATGTTCCATTAAATGACTTTTGAGGCCTTGCATAGGTGGAGAAACTGTTGGATGAGGGTCAGACGGAAAGCATTCTGTCTTTGCGCCAATCAGCTGTCGGTGGCCCTGCTTGTGTCTGGACTAGCAAAACCCGCATGGCGGTGCCCGTGGCAATATCAATAAAATTCAGTTGATATAAATTAGAAAAAATTACATTTAGCAAAACCAAAATAACTTTTACTTCAAAATTAAATTTATTGGTAGTGATGTGAGTTTTTTCAAATAATATTTATCTTTTTTTTTTCATTTATGTGTCAACATCTAATAGTAACCTAACGTAACAGCATCCTTATTTTTAAAAAAATGTCATGATTTTATTTTAAAAAAAATATATTGTGAATACCTCAAGTTATTTGAAATACTATATTTTGAAGAAAATCTGAATAAAATCATTAATATTTTCTTCAAAGTACATTCTCTCATTACAAGCTGCAGATTTTAAAAGACTTTCTTAAAGATATAATGTTTCAAATAACTTGACTTTATAAAAAGTTTAGAACGTAAAAATAACAATAAAATGAAAAGAAATAAATTGTGTTACTTGAAGCAAAAAAATAATAACTTTAGAACAGCATATGATATAAAAAGTTTTATGTTTATAGTAACATATTTAAATGAAACAAAAACATCAAAATTGAAAAAGGGCATAAAACTGTTGGTCCAAATTCTCGCTGTTTTTATACAGTTCGTCGAATAGGTCCTTGTGAAATAGAAAACAATCTTTTCAACACTTTTCTTGGAAATTTTTATATATTTTCCTAAATATATATATTCTAAAAGCAACCTAGTTATACAAAACAAGCGTTCAAAATAAATAAATAAATAAATGCAGGAAAAATGAAAACTGGGGGGTTGCGTTATGTGGACTAGGGTTGTATTAATCATTTGTAAGTATTTATCAAAATAATTAAACCTTTTAGTACCGCTTAAAGAGTTAAATGCCAAATAAAATATGTGCATTAAAATGCAAACCATTAAATAAATTTTTATTACAAAAACTTTAAAAAAACCATGACAAATTGGTAATTTACTATCAAAAATCTAACACCTGGTTTTGATAAATTGTATTCTTATGCATTTATTATTATTATAAGGTCAGTAGGAGGAATTGTAAATATAATTTCAATGTTTTGACTTTAGATCATTTCATACTTCTTGAATGAATTGAGAAATAAAATTGTGAGCGTTGTAGCCTCCTTGTGCGTAAATGTGCACAGAAATTTTAAGTTTATGACTATTTGCTAGCGAATTAACTATTCACATTTATCCAAGCGTGTTTCCATTTACCCCAATGACTCTGGGGTTAATGTAAACAGGTATTTATTTTCCCGTGAGGTTGATGTAAATAGAAAACCGTGGGGCATATTTATTCTGCTTGGACGCTTAAGAAATTCTGGAGCAATAGTCCAATTTTTGGTCCAAAGGCCGCAGCATGTGGTCCGCTGAGATCATTTAATGAGAAATATCCTACAAAAAATCAAGTAATGCGGTACATTTATGTAAAATAAACAAAAAAGTATAATTTACATCAAAATATAATATTTATTGCCTATATATAATATATATTATTGCCAATATATAATATATATTGTCTTAAGTGTTTACAATTACCAGAGTACAAAATGTACAGGAAAATGGTAAGCACCAGGGCTTGAAAGATCCAAAAAATTTTACATGCCCTGACGGCATGTTTGTCTAAAAAGTACATGCCCGAACGAAAATTTTACATGCCCAGACGTTGTTTTTTTGCATATTAATAAAAACATTTGAATTTGTCGTATAACATTAATCAGACAAAAAATTAAATTAACAGCTTTATATCTGAATCAAGAATTATTTTAACCTTAATCTAAGTCATTAAAAATACATTGCAAATAAAAATGATATAATAAGTCGTTACAAGTCAAAATTTGCAAAATTTAAACTGTATTACCAATTTTATTGTTGACATGCATGTCCGTCAACGCGTCGATTTTGAGCTCAGGAAAGGATGCAGTGATTTTTCAATAAAATATGAAATAATCAAGTTTTAGAAAGAAATATTTTATTAAAAATATTTATTTACATTCCCCGCCGCGCATGTAAGGGTAGAAAAATTCATGCCCGATCGGAATTTTTACATGCCCCGGGCATGTCGGGCAATATAATTTTCGAGCCCTGGTAAACACCTAACTTGTACTTGAAAAACAACAAGGAGGATTAAATTAATAACTAAATATTTTGACCAATATTCCACATGTCAAATAAAAATGGTGGAAACCGTTTACTTCGCACTTTTGGATGTGCTAGAGAGGAAAATGCAAGATCACTAAATTTTGTTAAATATCTTTTTTCACCGTGTCATGTGCAAATAAGGGTGACGCCTTAAACTTTGGTTGGAAACATACAGAACTCTTTCAATGTCTTCCCTATGTTAACAAGTCATATCTTTCCAGCAGAGCAGTTTATTTTTCAAAACCACCACAAGTGTAGTTTATGTAATTTGTTTACATTTACCGCATGCTTAAAATTACCTCTACACTGTCAGAAATTTCATCATGAAATTACGGTTAAATGACCGGCAGCAGTCTGTCCATCTAATTCACAATTAAATTTACGGTTTGGAACATTTTTCTATCTTTACGGGACCTAACCATTTCCAATCAGCTTGGTTAAAAAGCCGTAAATACAAAAGTTTACGGCTTTATAACCATTTAAAAAGTGGTTTCAAAACAAAATTTTTCCCGTTTTTGAATCATTTCGAAGCGTAGAAACCGTAAACAAAGCTTGCAGGAATCGAACCCGGCGTGTATGGCACACCAAAGTTGCTCTCTAACCATTCGGCCATCTGCACCACACAATGCGGTCGTTTATTTATCAATAAATCTTCCTTTTCAACAGGAAAACTGCATTAAAATTGAGATTTCAGCTTTTGATTGGATCTAAAGCCATCTTTGGTTTAAATTTACTGCATATTGACGAAAATCATTTTATTTGCTGCAAAAATTAAAATACAAACAAGCTTCAGCAGCTCAAATTATGGGTTCGCTCATTCGCAAACAGTTCGGAAATCCGATGGCTCCCATTTTTTATCTACGTGTGTATGTGTTTCTATTTAGTATCCACTGCTTAAGCCACTTTTTTTATCTTCTTTTTTTATATACACATGCAGATTTGAACTGATAAATCTTTATTCATATTTTAACAACAACGTTCGACGAAAGGTTTCGCAACCAAGATGGACTCCCGATTCTTATTAAGCGCTTGAAAATTATGGTTAGTTACATGTTCTTTAGGATAAACAGAGAATAAACGATTTTTTTCGCAATCAGCGGTTTGAGTACCATCTTTTTAATGGTTATTCAACTGTTGTAATTAAATATGGTAAAATAACAATCAAATAAATGGTTATTTTACTATTTTCTTACGGAAATTTTTAACAGTGTACTGACCCAACTGTTTTTCAAGAGATATGTTAAAGAATTATTTTATTATTACTTCACAACATACAAATTAAAAAATGAAACTAAAGTACCATACCTACAATTTTACTAATTGAACATATTTATGTAATTGAGCATATTACTGCAAGTTGTAAACAACTGGAAAGCTCAAAAATCTCTAGAAAGCCATTTATTATTGCGATCTTAAGGCCACAGATTTCCAGCCCTGGCTTATATCAACTGTAAATATTTGGTGCTTGGTTACACATTTGCAGAGAAAGTAGTTAGTAGTGGTATATAAATGTTTATAAAACTTGTTGAAATTGCTATCATGCTCTAATTAACGTGCTTTGCAACATACTTCTATTTTCGAATTAATGTTGGATGTTTTAGGAAACTTAGATAAATATATTCTAAAAGCATTAAAAGATATTATCAAATTATCATTGTGAAGTTGAAAATGGGTTACGATTTATTATCATTTTCAGATTTTATAAAATGATCTGCTATACAGGTTTGAAGCATTTCCGGAACATTGTTTATAAACATTTCACGATTACCATTAATTTACAAAGTATTAAAATAAACATTCGTAATTCATTGAGTGGCGCTATGCGGAGATTTTAATGGTTCACAACAACTTCCTCTATCATGCTACAATTCAGTTTTCACCCCTACTAAAAAATAAGAGAGACAAAGAATATACATGATCACTTTGCACTGAGTGTACAGTTAATCAAATGATGATTGTAGAGTTGTGCTAACGTGTAAAGCACACACTTGCAATGAAAATTACACACACGTGCATCAGAGTGAACTGTATAAAAGTTCTGTAAAAGTACGGAAGGGAAACTGAGAGTTTCTATAAATTTACGAAGAACTTAATTCAAATCATATAATCGAGTTTCTTGATAACCGTTTCTCAATAAAATTAATGCTTTTCCGCACTCTGTAAAACTACAGAGAAAGATTTATTAAGTTACGTAAAACAGTATTCTTGAGATCTGTGACTACCAGTTTAAAAATTGTAAACAAATGCATAAATAAACACTTGAGATCTAAAGACGGAAAAATTGAGACAGTTTAAAAACTGTCAAGTGCATTGTTGGTGTGCAGCCTAACTCTCGGCCGCAAGTCTTCCGAGCTCCGGAAGCGTCCTTATCCGAACGGCCTAAAGCAAAGAAATCATAACAGCATGGCTTACATAAACATTCGTAATTCATTGAGTGGCACTATGCGGAGATTTTAATGGTTCACAACAACTTCCTCTATCATGCTACAATTCAGTTTTCACCCCTACTAAAAAATAAGAGAGACAAAGAATATACATGACCACTTTGCACTGAGTGTACAGTTAATCAAATGATGACTGTAGAGTTGTGCTAACGTGTAAAGCACACATTTGCGATGAAAATTACACACACGTGCATCAGAGTGAACTGTATAAAAGTTCTGTAAAAGTACGGAAGGGAAACTGAGAGTTTCTATAAATTTACGAAGAACTTAATTCAAATCATATAATCGAGTTTCTTGATAACCGTTTCTCAATAAAATTAATGCTTTTCCGCACTCTGTAAAACTACAGAGAAAGATTTATTAAGTTACGTAAAACAGTACTCTTGAGATCTGTGACTACCAGTTTAAAAATTGTAAACAAATGCATAAATAAACACTTGAGATCTAAAGACAGAAAAATTGAGACAGTTTAAAAACTGTCAAGTGCATTGTTGGTGTGCAGCCTAACTCTCGGCCGCAAGTCTTCCGAGCTCCGGAAGCGTCCTTATCCGAACGGCCTAAAGCAAAGAAATCATAACAGCATGGCTTACATAAACATTCGTAATTCATTGAGTGGCACTATGCGGAGATTTTAATGGTTCACAACAACTTCCTCTATCATGCTACAATTCAGTTTTCACCCCTACTAAAAAATAAGAGAGACAAAGAATATACATGACCACTTTGCACTGAGTGTACAGTTAATCAAATGATGACTGTAGAGTTGTGCTAACGTGTAAAGCACACATTTGCAATGAAAATTACACACACGTGCATCAGAGTGAACTGTATAAAAGTTCTGTAAAAGTACGGAAGGGAAACTGAGAGTTTCTATAAATTTACGAAGAACTTAATTCAAATCATATAATCGAGTTTCTTGATAACCGTTTCTCAATAAAATTAATGCTTTTCCGCACTCTGTAAAACTACAGAGAAAGATTTATTAAGTTACGTAAAACAGTACTCTTGAGATCTGTGACTACCAGTTTAAAAATTGTAAACAAATGCATAAATAAACACTTGAGATCTAAAGACAGAAAAATTGAGACAGTTTAAAAACTGTCAAGTGCATTGTTGGTGTGCAGCCTAACTCTCGGCCGCAAGTCTTCCGAGCTCCGGAAGCGTCCTTATCCGAACGGCCTAAAGCAAAGAAATCATAACAGCATGGCTTACATAAACATTCGTAATTCATTGAGTGGCACTATGCGGAGATTTTAATGGTTCACAACAACTTCCTCTATCATGCTACAATTCAGTTTTCACCCCTACTAAAAAATAAGAGAGACAAAGAATATACATGACCACTTTGCACTGAGTGTACAGTTAATCAAATGATGACTGTAGAGTTGTGCTAACGTGTAAAGCACACATTTGCAATGAAAATTACACACACGTGCATCAGAGTGAACTGTATAAAAGTTCTGTAAAAGTACGGAAGGGAAACTGAGAGTTTCTATAAATTTACGAAGAACTTAATTCAAATCATATAATCGAGTTTCTTGATAACCGTTTCTCAATAAAATTAATGCTTTTCCGCACTCTGTAAAACTACAGAGAAAGATTTATTAAGTTACGTAAAACAGTATTCTTGAGATCTGTGACTACCAGTTTAAAAATTGTAAACAAATGCATAAATAAACACTTGAGATCTAAAGACAGAAAAATTGAGACAGTTTAAAAACTGTCAAGTGCATTGTTGGTGTGCAGCCTAACTCTCGGCCGCAAGTCTTCCGAGCTCCGGAAGCGTCCTTATCCGAACGGCCTAAAGCAAAGAAATCATAACAGCATGGCTTAACTAAACTCGCCTTCGACTTTGCGTACCGGAAATAGTCATTCAGCGTACTCACAGATTTCGGCGCATTCTGTTGCTATCAATTTACATAATGTTCTCTGTTTTTTATAAAGTAATTTCTTTTTTAAAGACTTTGTAGTTTATTGTTTTTGGCTCTCTGTAATTTTACGTTAGAGTCCGGATAAATGATTTCCAGGCGATTCTTATGTATTTTTGGGCAAAAATGTTTTATAGTGTGAGGTAGTGGATTTCTTTTTTTGTCACATAGCTAATTTTTTTTGACCAAGATGTTCTTATTAAATTCTAAGCACATTTGTACAATTTTCGTTGCAAATTTTTACATTTCGATAGTCGAACTCAGCACTTGTATTTGGAAAATTAGGCGTTTGCTGTGGAGTCGTTAAATAATTTTGTAATAACAAAGGATCATTTGACATATTTAATGCACCTCTTGTGAGTAGCATTCACACAACAAAAAATGTATCATTTCTCCCAATGACGCTATAATTATTCTGAGGTATTTTTAACTTTTGATTTGCTGTTTTAATTAGTTAATGTAGAATTAGTGAAGAACAACGTATTGAATCATAAATTTCAAATGAAACTTAAGATGTTAAAGTTATAACTTTTTTTTGGAGCACAGGGTTATGGATGATTCGAGAAAAGGTCCATTCCACTGAAGAAGAGGTGTTTCGTAATTTCGAAACCCGTGTCTTAAACTTTCATTGGGAATGCCACAAAGTCGGAGAAAAGCAAATAATAAAGGCTTTGTTAGTAACATGTCTGGAGAGTTCTGAACTAGTTTAAAAACAATTATAAAGATAAATGCCGCCAGCTAACCTATCAAGGGTACTTTTTCTTTCTAAGAAAAAGCGACCTTGGTTTGCAGAGTGAACGTTGAACTTGGGAAACCACCCTGCGCTTCCGGCTATGGTGAGATGACACCATTCCTATGTATATATCCTCTTCCTTCGCAGTCTGATCACAAAACGTCTTACGCTTAATAAAGCTTCGAGCGACTTCGACCACTTGTTGGGACAAGGTAATTTTTATTCATTCACTTCAACTGTTTATGCCACAAATTACATTTAAATGTTACGATTTACAATAACAAATAAAAGGCTGAGTGAACAAAGGCGTTATGTTACTATTTTTCATAACAGATCAATGTAAGCACAATGCTACTAAAGATAAAATTGAATGATTGTTAAGAAAGCGATGTATTAAGAGTTATTGTAAGAAAATTTTAAATTCAATGTACTAAAAATTTTGACTTTTAACAGAAAACCTTTATCCACTTAAACTTTTACTATTTTTTTAAAGTGAGAAGTTCCTTCCACAACCATATTTTATGTTGATTAGCATTCTGCTTATAGAAATGTTCCTACAGGACTCAAAAGATTTAGTGAGGTCATCGTGCTTCGTGCGTTGCATATACTAAAAGTTCAAAACGTGTTACATCTTTTTTGAAAGTGTTATGCGATTGTTTTTCATAATAGTGCAGTGTAAAACACATTGAATGTGCAAATGAGCAAAGAAGAAGATGCGTTAAAAATGCGCTAATAAGAAGAGTTTGAATGCAATGTACTCAAATCTTTGGTTTTAGGAAAACCCCTCAACTCTCCAAATTATCTCTATGTTTGATGTTTTTTCGTCAAATGAAGTTCATGCTAATTGATATGTTGTTTATAAAATGAATGAATAGATATTATCAGGTTACCTTGTACTAAAAGACCTTGTTAGGTAGTTTGACTGGTGAAAGTGTTACGTGATTATTGTTCATAACATCAGTATGTTGTCAAATATAATGCCATTAAAGTAATATTAACTAACAAATGGAGGTATGAAGAAGATGCATAAAAAATATTATAGTAAGAAAATTTTGAATTTATATACTCCTCCTGCAAATTATTGCTATGTTTAAGGTTTGTTTCTTCAAATTAATTTCATGCTTACTTTATCTAGTAAAAGTGACGTGATTGTTATAAATAATAGCGTCGATAAATACAATACCATTGAAAAAATAATAAATAATTAAAAAGCAGTGAAGAAGATGCATAAAAATATTACAGTAAGAACATTTGAATGCCATGCAGTTTTGGTTTAAAAAAAAAAACCTTTCATATTCATAAAGCCATTTTACACATTCACACTCATGAAAATATTTCACAAATTCAAAAAACGTTAAAAATAACATAATATATACGATATTATCCTTTAAATATTTTTTTTATTTGAGGTTGGTTTTGTCAAAATATATTTCATGTCAATTGATACTCTATTTATAAAATGATACAGCATGAATGAAAAGATATGATCATGTCACCGTGTGCCATGATGAAAATGATATGAGATTGTTTTTTATAATAATGCAATGTTGAATGAAATAAATACCATTAAAGATATTAAATTATTCAAGGAGCTAGAATAAAGAATATGAATAAAATTGTTCTGCTACGAATATTTTAAATACAATACACTTTATTTTCAAAATAACATTAGCACACAGCCTCCCTTCAAATATTTCCATTGTTTGAGGATAATTTTTTAAAAACAATATGGTCACCGCGTTCTAGAGGTACCATGTTACATACTTTGATTTTCTGAAATATGTATGTCGGTTAGCGCGTTTATAAGTTATTCAAGTGCCAATTTAAAAATAAAAATAAATAAAGGAAAAAAGGGAAGAAAGAGAAAAATGAAAACTTCAAAAATTGCACTAGATTTGAATGCGAAGTGTAAAGATAATTGAAAAATCACTGAAATTTGTAGAATTAGCATTGAAAAAAATATTGTAATAAAAAATTTATAAACCGAAAATTTAAAATCATATTATTTATTAAATTGTATTTTTCATTCTCAGTGGGCAGAATGGTATAAATGAAGTTTTTGCGTAAGCTACGATAATCAATTTTTCATTTCAAATATTAGAACACTACCCCCGTTTCATGATTAAGTTACATTTTAACAAAATATTAAAGCTATTGCCTAAGTTTTATTAACACAAGATAATGACGGAAATTATTTGACCATGGATACAAGATAAATTTATGCATGATTTACTAACTTTTTTTTTTTTTACTGTTGTAACGATTAAGTACATTTCAAATTTTCTTCATCGTATATTGAAAGCTCATTAGTAAAAAATTGTATTTGCTTTAGAAAACCAACAAAAGCTTCGGTAATATAATTTGTCAATCTGTCAGTAGTTGAAGTATAACAGGAATAAATTTTCCGAATCGTAAAATTGAAAATCATCTTAGATATTAAAATAATTTGAATTTATCCATAAATTGCACAGTCTAAATGACTATTTATATGGTCTATTGCCACAAAATCAGTGTATTAGTTGATATATATATATATATATATTCTACTGACCCCTCCCCCAAACTGCATTGTAAAACTCAAAAATAAAAATAACACAGCAGACAGCAATTCAAAATCTT
This sequence comes from Octonoba sinensis, assembly GCA_038502835.1. NCBI lineage: Eukaryota > Metazoa > Arthropoda > Arachnida > Araneae > Uloboridae > Octonoba > Octonoba sinensis. The sequence goes on from CM076598.1 coordinate 149,888,419, forward strand.
AGCTTTCTTTATCTATATGAAATATTTATAGTGACTATCAAATCATTTCTCCAATATACGCTTACATAAGATTATGATCACTACAATAACTTTTACTATAGGAACGCTAAAAATATTTTCAATTGAAGATTTTTCAAATTTATAAATGTTCTTCTTTTTTTCAGTTTAATGATAATGTGGTTGTGCCGAAAAACTAATCTTGAAATTCAAATTACACAGAAAATTATTTCTGAAGTCTTCTTATTCAGCTGATATCTATTGCTGTTTCTTTCTAATGGGGCTGCAGTATTGGTCCTCAACCATTGCAGACCTAGTGCGTCCCCAGAGATTGATACCAACTCTTTCAGCGGCACCACAATGAATGTGGCACCATTTTTTGACGCTCAGTTTCTCTCTAGATGGCAGCACCTGAGCTCTCGTTGATGCAAACGGCACTAGGAACTTAATTTAGCCAAGAGTACCCATGCCAAACAGATACTCAAAGGATCTTTAACGTGCCGCATAATCATACGACATGGGCGCGGACGATTTTCTGCAACTTGAAAAACCCCCGGCTTGAGACAAGTTTGAACTTGCGATCTTCGGCGTACGAGGCCTGCGCCTTACCACTACGCCCCCCTGTCGACGATATCTATTGTATATATTTTTTATAATTTTATTAAAGATTAAGTTTTATTACTTTTATTCATACATCTTAAATGTTTATCTTCAATGCAATGTGGTTGCAATTTCAATTGCATTTGTACATACGTTTTAATATTGAACAAAATGTTAAACGAGTTCCTTCTGAGCTTCTTCATGCTTCCCTAAGTGGTTAAGTGAAATGACAAATAGCAGAATAATTGAACCCCTTTGTGCAGAAATAGAACAGGTGTCAAATTTCAAAAAATGAAGTTTTTTATATTTCTTAGTTACAATTCTTAACAGTAGTGAAACCCTCTTGTAAAATTTAAAGTTTATTTATTCATATAAATAATGTTGATAATATTACATGTGTTTTTTTTATATACAATTTTTTACCTGTTGTATCCAAAAAAAAAAAAAAAAAATAGTAATGAAATAAAATAAAATACACTTTTACCACTAATAAATCCTAAAATGGTGCTTATGTCACTTGATCTGTTCTAGCATGAAAGGGTCCAAGTTATGTAAATTGTCATCATCTATTTAGCTAAAGGCAAGAAATCAGCAATATATATATATATATATATATATATATAAGTTCAAAAAAAAAAATCTTTTACAGTAAATTGTACAATGAACATTAAATGCAGCTTAGTCTTTAGGATAAATATAATTATATAATTGTATTAATTGTACAGTAGTATTATATCTTCGAAGCACTGCATTAAAAAAAACAACAGGAATTCATTCCTTACAAAAATGCACGATATTTTGAAAAAATGTATTCAACTTACTTAGAAATGTAACTGCAGTTACACTCAAAACACAAATGTAATGAATTATAGTCGTTATTTTCATTTGAATAACAGGTATAAGTAAATTTTCATAATAATTATAGACGTATTTTAAATATGTGCAACAAAACAAGTCATTGACATTTATTGATAAACGTAATTGTCATATTAATCCTCAAAACTATGACTTTTGAGGGAATAGGCATAAATATCTGAAATAATATTAACATATTAACAACCATCAAAAGTATTGAGGATAGCGTGCTTAGGTCACTTTTTATCCCCCAGTCACCTCATATAAATAAAATCCAAGGGTAAATAAACGAATCTATGTGTGCACGTATGAATGTCTGTATGTATGCATGCAGTATACATGTGTGTAAACTCTTTGTTTTATTAATATAGAAGGGCAGTAAATGGAAAAAATAACTTTGTAACGAAAGAATAAGAGTAAAACTTTTCAACATTATTCATAACGCAACTCGAATTACTTATTAGCTTCACATTGGCTTTTTAAGCTTCACTGTCTATTGTTGCTGACTTATGTAGTAAATTAGTTTTCTGTTTATTGCAGACTTCACAATGCACACTCTTTTGGTAAAAACTGCTGCGATTGGAATCTGTTTGTGCGTGCTCACCTTTGCCTTCCCTGGACAGAAGCTACAACTCTTCCCAAAGAACGATCCAATCTTGTACAATGACTTGCCGTACAAAATATCCGCTGAAGGTAAACAACTCGGACCGATTGGACTAGCAGTACTTGGCGCAATCACGATACCACTCCTTGTTCCAGTCGGCGTAGCAAGACTAGTGAGCAGGCTAACCAATCTTGGAAACAGTTCATCATCTACAGGAGTAACCGTGCGACCAGTTATTCTACCTGGTCGTCCTTTTAGAAGACCGTTCTTTGGGAATCCCCAAGGAGGTAGCAAGAGAAATTTCAAAAAGAAGTAAACCTTATAACTTATGACTTACCGTAAAATGGGGTGAGATTATGCACCCTTGAGGTAAGAATGTGACATCATTAATTCAGCGAGCAAGTGCACTCTAGTGTTTGTTAAATTAGTTTTTTTCGATTAGTTATAGGTGGTACTATGTTAGTACGAAGCAACAAGCATTGTAACATTGTTGTGGCTGAATTCCATGATGGCACATTTTCACCCCAAGTGGCATAATCTCACCCCATTTTACGGTGTATCAGCAACTTTTTCGTTCTGCTCAATTGCAAGTTCCTCTTATTTTAAGTCACATTACTAGTATATGCTATGTGTGAACCAAAAATTTATGCAAATATGTTATAGTAGTCAATAAGTCGTATTAGTTCTGTAGATGATTTTTTATAGTTTTAAAGACACAAATCGCGTTGATATAGGTAAAATTTGTGATGTTTTGATGTGCGATTAAGTGAATTTCATGTGTACGGTAGGAACAGTACATTTAAAACTAATTACCTGAGCACAAATATATCCATTTCTATTTCTTCCCACTTTTAAATTCAATTTTGACTCCAAAATAATAATAATAATAAACTCTAGTTATTATGTAATCCACGTCTCAATTGTACTGCAGTTCGTTATCTGTGTTTTAATAAAAATAAATAATTGAGAGAAAACAAATTCAATTGTATTCAATACATTATTCACAAGGTGCCGTTTTTTTTTTTTTTTTTTTTGAGTTGAAATTGAAGGGCATTTTAAGAAATTGAAGTTATCTTGAAAAAAAAAAAAAAAAAAAAACAACCTAGTATTTACTTCATACTGTTATTTGTTGTAGTAATACATAAAAGGAAAGAGAACAGCTAGAAATGTGGACCTGACTGATATACCATTATCAACAGTAGTTTTTCTATGAACAAATAAAATTCAATGCAATTATTCAGTTTTTGTAAAATATTTTGTTAAGAAGTTATAAAGATGTATATATATATATAGCATAAATTTATTACTATTGTGAACAAAAAAAAAAGAAAAAACCTACATCAGATCAAAAATTTCGATAATCATGTATGACTAAACTCGACAGTGGCATGACAAATGGCTAAATAATAGTTATCGTTTTTGAAAACTTTATTTATTGGATACTGCTCGGTCGCAGGTGGGAATTATAATACAAACATTTCGTAAAAAAATGGTTCAACCTGTTTTCAAGTATTTAATTTAACAAAATACAAGAGAAAAGAATAAACACCAAAATAAACTTAATAAATTAAACTTATTTGTAACTTAGATGCCTTCATATCAAACGAAAAGTATAACTTTTTACGTTACTCTACTTTCATAAATCAGAAAAAAAAATTATTTAACGGACATTTTCATAAAAATGTCAACTTTCCAATAAGTAATTCAAAAGTGAGTGTAATTTCGAGTTTTCTTTTCGACGTGGTTGATCTGTGTTTTATTATTCTGTTTGATTTACAAACTAATGCAGAAAAGAAGTGTTGTGAGACGTTCCTTTTGCTTCTTGAAAGTATTGTTCTAAAAATCAATCAATTTTTCTATGCAAAAGAATCGTACTGCTTTATCCTGATCTCAGTGCGTATCTGTACTGTATAATTTTTCTGTAAAAGTTCAGAAGGGAAACTGAGTGTTTCTTTACGTTTACGAAGAACTTGTTTTAAATCAAATAATCAAGCTTCTTGATAACAGTTTCTCAACAAAATTCTTGCTTTTCCGCACTCTGTAAAACTACTGCAGTCGAACCGATCGTTGGTTCTTTTCTCACTCATGCCGAAAATAACGGCACCGGGGAGAATAAATGCATCACAGACGCTTCTTTTTTAGTCCCATGCACTTTGCTACATTTTGTAAAAGGGACACATCACAGACACACCATAACATACAATGAGGATCATAGATTTAAAAAAAAAACATCCTCAGTAGACGCCAACCAAGCTCCAAGTCCTCAATCCTCTCCCCAGATCTCTTTTCAGTCTCTTTTAAGGGGGGGGGGGGGGATACGTGTAAAGGTCTCAAAAAGTTAAAAAAAAAAAAATTCTTCATAAATCCATCCTACAACTATTCAATAATATACCCTGAAAATTTCAAAGCAAAATTGCAAGTCATTTAAAAGTTATAAGCATTTGAGCGAGCGCCCCTTTTGGAGCAGTTGAGCAGGTAGTCCCTCATGAATGACCTGAAGGGTATTAGAGAACGTTAGCAGATGTCCTTTTATTTTTTTTTAACAATTGAGACCTCGGATAGAAATTTCTATAAGTACTATTAAGATCTATAAGTATATATATATAAAAGATTCATTAATGACTTAAATTTACCTTCAATACTACTCTTTTTTTCAAACGCGTTTTTCTCGCAACTACTATTTTTTTCGAAATTGCGTACAGTCTAGCTCGCCGAGTTTTTGATCAATCCTTATCAAATTTAGAACACATTTTCTTTATATATACACGCTTTAGTTGAACTAGAATCATAAACATATCTTTATTTTTACTTCTTTTATTGTAAAAAAAAGAACAAAAAAAAACAAAAAAACCAGTTAAAAATCGTACTTAATTTTCCAATTCTAAAAAAAAATAGAAATTTTCAATTTTTTGTGATGATTTTAGTTCAACTAGAAGAGACACTAATTAAAAAAGTAGATTTAAAAAAAAATGATTTCAGATAAAAATTGTGACCTCCAGGATGTACGCAAACTGCCGACCCGGGTGGCGACGTACAGTGTGCAGCAGCCGATATCTCCGGGATTTTTCAAGAAAAATGTTTGAAAAGTTCAGTAAATGTTCTTCAATATATCTATAAAATCACCTCAAAATCTCAATAAATTATATTTATTCTTTATACGTTAAAAAAATTCATGAAAATTGCTCCTAATGCGCCGCTTTACACGTATTCCCCCCCTTAAGGTTGCCATGGTGGCGGCATCTTACACAGAAATATTTGTTAAGCTACGTAAAACTGAACACTTGAGACCTGTGACAAGCAGTTTAAAAATTGTAAACAAACGCATAAACAAACACGCTGGGGATCTGTGACTACCAGTTTAAAAATGTTCAAAAATGCATTACATATCACTGGCAAATAACTTTAGCTCCAGTGATCATCTGCTAGCCCACGACGTGTCCATCATACGGGCGTTCTTGTATACCAGATATAGTAATTCAGCGTATCCTTAGATGGCGCCACTAAGGCGGCACATTATGTGTTGCTCTGCTTTTTGTTCTCTTTTAAGTCTTTTTAAAAGTCTTTCTAGTTCCTTGTTTTTTAGTATGTAATTTTACGTCATACTCCGGATAAATGATTTCTAGGAGATTCTTATGTAGTTTCGGGCGAAGTTTTTTTTACTGTTGGGTTAAAAAAGAACGTCCTTTTTATGCCAACAGCATGTCTAGATCTATAATGATGACAATAGAACCTATAGTTTTTCACTTTTCCCCAGCATAAGATATCCTTTCCGTTAACGTTGAAAAATTTGGCATTGTTATCAAATGGATATGATTTTTCTTTATTACTCCTGCTTAAGGGAGTTGCGCCGTGAGGCAAGGGCCTTGCTGCCTCTGCCTTCCAACAGTCTTTTTTTTTTTTTTTTTACCCTCAACAGCAGCAAACTTGTGTTAACGGCCATAAAAACGAAATTTTTCATCAGAGACACCTTGGAGCAATCGAATTTGTGGGATTGCTTGTTGACAGAACAGCGAGTTCCGTGGAAAATTTCAAGCTCAGTCTGTCTCCTCACTGATATGCCTTATGCCAATATGATGCCTTTGGAGACGAGTAAACTTGGACCCCGTAACATTCCTTTGCTCCTTCCTGAGTTAGGGCGATAGCAATCGTTCATATAATGAAATGATATCATTTCAAAATGAGGAAGGTAATGTGAGAACGGTGATCAATTTGAACTAACCATTACTTAACAAAACAGTGAAGCGGTCAGAATTACAACGCAGTAATAAATGAACTTCAAATCCAACTCCTTTTTAAACAAGCTATAACATTTATTTAAATTTTTAGAGCTTAGTTGAGTTACCTTTTTTTGCTGAGTGAAGTAAATTCAAAACTTACTCCAATAAGCAACAAAGGAGTAAGCTCGAAACTTACTGCAATCGTTTCGAGCAATCGAATAATTTAAAATTTCTAGAAAAAAATTTCTGATTTCAAAGACTCCTTTTACATTGTAATTCTTAATTCACTTCTAAAAATCACTAACCATGCAAAGTAATATGAATTTTGTAATTCCCCATTTAAGTTCCAATTTGATTTGTAGCTTATTTAATAATTTGCTTTCATTGTTAAGTATTAATGATGACTTTAACTCTAATTAATGAATTGAGTTTTCAAAATTTTAAAAATAATTTATTTAGGGAAAAAAGACTTAAATTCTTTGTTTTTTATTTCTCTTCTCTAAGTTACAACTAAATAATAAAACTTCAAACGACTCACAAAGACTATTTGGGTGATTATCACGAAATACGAGAAAGTTCCGTCACCAGATACAGAAATCTAATTCTATACTATATGATGAGAATTTTTTTTTTTTTTCAAATTTCATTAATAGCGCTGTTATAAACATTTAAAAATGATTTTGCACTGGTATTAGCAATTTATTACATTTTAAAAGTGAGGGGAAATTTCAAAATATCATTTCCGGTCATGTCACAGAAAATGTTTACAATATTTACAAGCTTCAAAACCCACTATACATTTTTCTCTACTTCATTTTTCGTATCTGAAAGGATGAAACGATTTATAAATAGATATAGAGCAAAAGCTCAACCTTTAGGTGTGTACTCGAACAAAAACAAGAAAACTAAACCAAGTACTTGGGACGATCTGCTCGTGCCGTGGTTACATTTTTTCAAAGCTGAGAGCAAACATGAATGTAAGTAAAAAGAAAACATATCATGCATCTACTATTTTTCCTGTTACAGAGTTTAAAAAATATTACTAACAAGTGAGGTTAAAAAGAAAAAAAAAATAGCGTAAGCGAGAATAATTTTCTACCAATGTTACCACAACCTTTGGTAATGATAGCGGTTAATATGGAATATCGAGAGGTGAACGTTCTCATCAATTGCCTCATCAATGCATGACACTTATGATATTGGGTAACCTAATATCGTATGCAGTAAAAATAATTACAAAAGTAACTTCAAAAAAAAAAAAAAAAAAACCTCACAAAAAGCGGTTCTCCTTCCTAGAGTATCAATGAATCAAGTATCCATATCGCAATATTAACCGCATGTAAATTAATTTATGATTTTAATTCCGCAAGTTTTCCCCCGTGTTCTTCCAGCTTTTAATTTCTTTTTAATTATTGAAATGACTTGCTTTGAATCCGTGTCAGTGACTCAGGAATATGCAGGTCACTAAAAGAAGTTTCTGTTCCATTTGGCCATCATCCTCAAGAGCATCAGGATGCGAACTTGAACCTGTAGAGATATTTAAAAGAGAACTCCGGGTGCCAAGGGCACATTTCCTGAAGCAACAAACGGGTTGTTTGAAAGCGTGAGTTAATGAGAGATTAGAACAACGTTAGTGACAGACTACAACAAGAGGTCTGTCAAGCTCAGCTGGGAAAAAGAGGCAGAGTTAGCGACTTTTGATGAATTGAGTAAGTAGTTTCCTTCATTTACATCAATGATAATAATTAATTATAATATACTGCTATTTAAGGACATTATCTGCCAAGTGAATTTTCTTAAATGATATTTGGATCAGTTTAATAGCTATAGTCGAGTTAATAGATAAAATTCAGCTAATTTCAAGCAAAAATTAGTTCATTAGAAAAAGAAATCTGGAATTAATTTTGCTCATGATCGCACATTATGATTTGGTTACGAATTACAAATCGTAAAAGCAATGATGTTTCTTAGTTTAAAATAGATAATACGTTTGAAAGTTTTAAAGCAAAGTTTTGAACGCTACAGAAAACTTACATTTATTACTTCTACTATTAGATTTTCAGTTTTTATTACTTATATTTTAAACCCACAAACAACATTTCTTTCATCCATCCCACCTCCTCCTTTTTCGAATGTTATTATAGCATGGAGGGCGAAACTCCTATACCTGGTCTTACATTTAAAATTCAGCTAATTTAACAATTATTAATAAAAATTAAAGTGTTCCTACATTAAATGTAATCAGAGTCACAGGTTAGGCCTGTGGCAAAAATGAAATGTTAAAAAAAGAAATGAATCAAAAGAAAAAGTTATTAAAACTAATGCATTGACTCTAGTTAAACACATAATGCACCAGAACCAAAAAAATAAATAAATAAATAAATAAACCAAGAGTAAAACCACAGAAAAAGAGAACAAACACTCTGAGAGGGGTCAAGCTCAAGTGAGAGAGCGACGCTCATTAGCCAATTATAAATTATTGAAAATTTTGCACCAGTACGTCTATGCTGATGCGGAAAGAAACAAACTTGAATTATACTTTCTTACAGTTTTACTTATTCTCGTTTAAGAATTGAACAAATCTTTACCCCGTCCGGGGACATGAAGTGCTGAATCCAGGCAATGTATTCTCCCCCCCCCCCCTCTTCATGAAGTTTTTCGCTCAAGGAAGACCAAATGGGTAAAAGACCACTCTGGTGTAACGGCTCATCTACAAATGTAAGTGATGATGATGATGAAAAAAGGGATATTAAAAAAACGTTATTAATAAAAACTAAAACGCATTTCTCTGTAGACTTCACGTTGACAAAAGTTAAGAGATTGAGTGATTGAATGAAAAGCAAGTGATTTCAATCCGCTATATTTAAATGCATACGAGGAGGAAACAAAGCTGCAATTGATTTCATTTCTGATATAAATGACTATTGAAATGATTTTTTTAAAATTTTCATTCCAAGGTTTAAACGCAGTAAAACTCCTACTAAAGAACAGCCCTCCTAGACAGACAGTTTTAAATACCCCGCTAGCAAAGCTTTGAGCCCAAAAAATGTTTTTTCGCGGACACCCCTATGATACGGACAAATATTTTTGCCCTGTTGATGTCCGCTAAGGAGGGTCTTTACTGCACTATTATTATTTTGGCAAAAAAAAAAACTTAAAGTTAAATTATCTAAAGCCCGAATATTTGCGAAGGTTAGGGATTTTTTAATTGGACGCTCTTGATTAAGCACCTTTGTAAAGTAGCATATAAAAAATGTTTTTAATTGATTCATTCATTCATTTTATGTATTCAGTTGCGAAATTTTATATTGGGAGGATTTTTTTTTTATTCAATTCTACTTTTCCTTACACATAAAAAATGTACTCGATTAAACAATTTCACGTGTTTTAGTACTTTTCTTTTCTCGACTTGTTACTTATTTTTACGGTCCTAGTTCCCGCTGATTTCATTGTTTTGTTTACCCAATTTGAAGTCGAGTTTGACCGATTTTGGGCTGAAGCCAACTGTAAAGCTATTTAAAAACAAAACACACTTAAAGTCCTTAAACCTAGAGACGTTGGTTTAGAAGTGAATCTCCCCCCCCCCCCCCCAAAAGTTGATACTTTAAAACTTTTCAATGTGAAGCATATATTTAATAACTCTAAAGGAGATTTTGAAGAAGGAGGCCTCAGTCCAGTGCAGCCCCTCGTACCCTTTCCAAACTCTTCCCGTACCACGACCCACCAGTAGGGGAGGGGATTCATGGCTCAATTTTACCATTGCAATTTTTTAAAGGGTAGTTTTCAGAGGGTTTTGGATGATTTTGGGGAGGGGGGTTCCGCAGCTTTTCAGGGGGGCCGTCGCTCTGAAAGGGGTGGGTACCCCTGTTTAAGGGAGTAAATTCAGTATGATTTACATAATGGGCAATAGTTTTCTTTTATAAAAAAGATTTATTTTGTTTTGTGATAAGCTGTTTAACTGATAAAAAGGTATATGTTTGAAATAATTTAAAACTTCAGCTATATGAGAGCGAGTGAGGTAGCTATTGATGCAAATTCGATGCTGGTACACGAGAAAGTATACGCATTTAGTTCCGGACGAACTTATGCTGAGATTAAAATATTAAGTTTTGAACTTTTTGCAGCAGCAGCAGCGAATCAGAACATACTAGTTCTTTAATTAGTGATTTATGCAAAAAATAAAAGTAAATAAATAAATAAAATGGCCTACAAAGAAATCTTAAACACTTTGAGAATACGAAAAATTTATGAGATACCAGAATTCATTCTGAGGGCCCGCCTACGTGCTTGCATTTTTAACAACGGAATCCCGTACTTGCCTATAGGAGCCAAATCCAGCAGGGTGGCCGGGAGCCACCCTCATTCTCTTTTTAGTTGTATCAGAAAATACGCAGCCTAGAAAACAATGTTGCAGTTTTTTCTCCATTCTTTCCTCGTGTAGTATTTTTTAAGCAATGGGTCCTCAACTAATTCCTCAAAACTGAGTGAAATAAGAAATTCTGGGCACAAGAATTATTCGAGAGCTTGAAAATTCGAGTTAATTTCAAGACACTGAGTAATAACGCTGCAAGAAACCAAAATGTAATTATTATTCCTCCAGAATGCAAGGAAAAATTTATAAAAAAAAAAATCACTATTGCAAAAGTGGACCCTTTAAAAAAATTGCAATCTCAAAAACGGATCATAAGTATGAAACATATAAGTATGAAAATTGTTATCACTTGTTTTCATTCTTTTCACATTTTTTTTCTAACTTTTGTGACCCATTTAAAACAACGTGTTTTAAAAATAGTGCGGAACATTCAGGTCGTTTACCATTGAAGAATCTTCAATTTTATAAGTTCGCATAAAAAGTGGCCGCTTTATACAAGTACAAAAGTGACGACCAGCAACAGTATCAGGGCCCAGCTAGGCTGGTCCTAGTTAATTTAGCAGTCCCCAGTGAACATCAAGAGCTTTCTTAAAAGTTTTTACCCCACTGCAATTAACAGTTGCCTCCGGTAAACTATTCCAACAGCCTATTACCACCCTATTGAAGTAGTAATGTTTCCTAATTTCAAGATTAGCCTGAGGTTAAAAAGCTTAGAACACTGACCTCTGGTTCTAGTTTCAGCAAATAACTGTAGCAAATCAAGATTTCTAATTTTAATGAATTTAAACAACTGAATCATGTAACCTCTAACTCTTCTTTGTTGAAGACTATACATATTGAGCCTTTTAAGCCTTCCCTCATAATCTAAGTATGAAAGACCACTTACCAACCCAGTAGCCTTCCTATGAACCCTTTCTAATAAGGTAATATCCTTCTTTAGGTAAGGAGACCAAAACTGAATAGCGTACTCCAAATGAGGTCTTACCAAACTTCTGTACAATGGCAATACAACTTCCTTAGACATGTCTGAAATAGCCTTATTGATAAACCCAAGCCTCGTGTTAGCTTTGTTACTTACTATGCTACACTGCTGACTGAACTTGAAGTCTGGACTAATCAATACTCCTAGATCAACAACTGTTTCTGCTTTACTAATGACTGAACCCTGTAAATAATAGCTTGCGTGTTTATTCCCATGACCAAAATGAAGCACTTGAAATTTCCCAATATTAAAGGACATACCCCACTTAATTGCCCACTTAGTAATTTTATTCAAATCCCTTGAAATGAGTTAGTATTATTAAAAATGTTCTTGCGCCAAATACAAGAGGTTCATATGACAGTAACAAGCAAACTAGTTAAGTAATTTTGCACGTGTCTTGCAAGATCTCTTTTCTTGATTGTTTCTCCCCCCCCCCCCCTCTTCTTTTTTCTATGAGAAAAACCTGCAAAACGTTGGGGAAACCAAAGCTATGTTCATTTAACGAAAAGAAAATGAACATTTGGCTTTATAACATATTGTATTGGTTCTCAGTGTCATTATTATAGAAAAATATGCTCTTTTCAAGAAAAAGTGCACTTTTGAAAGTCATTGTGCTTTTGTGATTTAGTGCCCTTATGTCCTTTTTTTGCTTCAGCACTCTGCCCTTTTTAAAGTTTAGAATGAACTCTGTATGCATACATACAAACACACCAGAGACGAGTGTCTAAATTTCTCAACCTCTCCCACACACATAAAAATAAATAAATAAAAATGCAAACTAACACAGTTGGGTTTGCCTCATTTATATGTTTCCCCAAAAAACAAAAAGAGAGAAAGAAAAGAAAAAATAAAATAATAAATGATATTAACTCATGTGTTTCAAATCTGACATTTTCGTTTGAACTAGCTGATTTGAATATCTTCAATATCTAATAACGCGACCTAAGGAAGGTAGAATGACCCAAATGTTCTGCACTATTTTAAAAGCGCATAATAGCTTTAAATATATCGCGCAAGTTGGTAGAAGTAAGTTTGAAAAGAATGAAAATAAAATTAAACAATTTTGCTACTTCAATATGAAAAAAATCCGTTTTTTCAATCGAAACATTTATAAAAAGTTTGTTTTGGTACTACTGTGATATAATCCCCCCCTTGGCGACATTCGAGCTAGCGCGCCAATTTGTAATGATTTTCGGTTGGCGATAGTTTCAGTGGCAACCCAGCGCCATCTCAAGCCAAAAATTGCGTATATGGAATTCAGCATTTCCCAATATTTACAGGATTTAACAGATGAGTGAGTCACTGCTAAATAAATGCTTCGTAAGGAAAATAAAGAAGGGGGAAACGGAAGCGATTTAACCGACTTCTGATGAAGTCATAGTTGAAAAGGTCGGCGCGCACCGGCGACCTTCGTGTCCTAATCTTTTTTGTTCATTGAAAAGTAAAAGACAAGGCATTATGGTTAGCGTTACTGCAGGGTAAGGGAAACAATGCTCAGCATTAAGCAAAAGCATTTTCGCAGATGGAGATTGAAAACCGATTCACATTTGTATAATGCATACTAATAAAACAAAGTAGGGGGATTTAATTCAATGTTACAGGGGAGAGGTGAATAATAAATATACTTTTCATGGGAAGTATTTTATAATACCTTTGTCCTCTCTAAATCAAATAGCACTGGATCCATGCTAGGCTGCATACCTTTTTTTGCATGTTCAGTTCCCAGCTCTTTTTAAAGAAGAATGAATTCTGCAAAGAACTGCATGCACAAAAAGTCCTACAATAACTCGTTAAAAAAACCAGCAACTGAATAAAATTTTTATACTAAAGAGACATTTTTGACAGGAGAGAAAAGGTAAAAATAATTTATTAATTAGCTTTAGCAATACTTAAAGTGCTTAAAAAGAACGTCCCTTTCATTTAGTTTTATTGAGTTTGTAATTTGCTTTGACAGTTGTAAACTTGAGTCTGTGTTAAGCAAACTTTAAAAATTGATTTTGAACGGAAGGAAAATCTTAATACATAATTTGAAGTATGATATAGGAAAGGGATCAATCAGTAAAGTTAAAAACATTAGTTTGGTGAAACATTACTAGAAAATCATTTTCTCTTTTAGGTGAAAAAAACTCTTATCTGTAAAGATTTAGTGCACCATCTGAAGTATGAGGCCTTCCTTTGCACTAGTCTCTTTTCTACTCTCATCTTTCATTTATGAATACTCATGTGGAAAACCATGGCAGAGAGATGCAGTTTCAAAGATGTTATTGCAAGGAAATCATTATCTGGATACACCACAACAAGAAACTATGCTTTCAAGACAATTGATTGGATCTAGTATAATAGGTGGACTCATGTGGCCAGTTTTAATGACATTAACAGTTTCGGCTATCATGGCTCGCGTACCCGACACCCTTCAGCGCTTACTAACTCGTAGGCCTGGAGGGAATTCAAGACAGAATCATCTATCAATAGAACATTTAAATGAAATACTGCAAACTCTGCAAGCAGCAATTAAACAAGTACCAAAGAAATCATCTTAGAAAACTCTCCATTTGCTCAAAAATACCAAAGTTAAGCTAGATGTTTTGCATTATAACACTCTGAAAGTGACAATCAGAATTTAAAACAATGTTGTAAGAAAATGGTAGCTTTCTATAATTAGTCAACTATTAAAAATGACGAAGACATACATGCAAATGTACAGATAGTATATATAATTAAAATGTCAATGTATGAAATCTTCTGTAATATAATCTTGTTATATTTATCAACAAAATATAGTTATGGATTTGCTTGTCATGCTCTGGAATTTTAATTATAAAGAAATGATACATAATATATGACAGGGAGTTCACAGAATTTCAAAAGTAAAATTTCGTGACTTTTTCGTGGCGTTTCAAAAATATTGGTAGCCATATAAGATAGTGTGGGATGTTAACATTGTCAAATACCAGATACGTATCGCGGTTATCCGGCTCTGATGTTTGAAACCTGTAAATTCTATACATATTTTTAAACATCTCACAGCTTCCCAACACGAAGTAAGTTCGCAATTCACATATATTTATCAAAACTTGTTGATAGAATTTAAAAAATCAAATTTGATATGCCAGATAACCGGTTATTTTGTGCAATGGCCGAATCACATTCCAGATATTTAAAAATATGTCCGGCAGGGGAAATCCGATGCCATCGGGGGGGGGGGGGGGGGACCGGTCCCGTAGGATGGAAAAATTCCATGACCAATTTCTAAATTTTTGTTGCTTTTTCAGGACTTTCGTGACCTGTAGACACCCTATATAACAGCATGTGCTATAATTCTTAAAATACAGAACAGTTGCACATAATATCAGAGCAAATGCAAGGTAAAATTTTATATCGACAATATTGCCTATTACTGTTTAGGGTTTTTTAATAAAATAATGCCTTTCATAATCAAAACAATCCTCAAAATGAACATCAAGAGCCTTCATAAAAGGTTTTACCCCACTGCAAGTAACAGTCGCTTCCGGTAAACTATTCCAACTGCCTCCAACCCTATTGAAGTAGTAATGTTTCCTAATTTCAAGATTATCCTGACACTTGAAGAGCTTAAAACAATGAACTCTGGTTCTACGTTCAGTGCATAACTGCCAGCCCATCCTTATTTCCCATTTTAATGATTTTAAACAACGTAATCATGTCCCCTCTAAAGGTATAGTCAATTTTTAAAAATTGACATCCAAACCGAGACTTTCATCATAAGCCTAATTATTTCACCTTAATTAATTTTATGAATATTAAAATAAAGTAGTTCCACAGATTTAAATGTTCAGCATTTCATCATGTTAAAATATAGCTTTTAATTACTCTTAAATAGTTTATCACTAAATATACATTGCACACATTATATATATATATATTACAATTGGATTCAAGTCCTTACATGAAACTGCAAAAATAGAAGGGCAGGGTTCGTACTCTTTTGGCAAAACAAAAAATAAGGACTTAAAAAATCCTAAAAACTAGGGGAAAACGGAGCATTTGCCAACTACGGTGTATAGGTTTAAGAAGCGGTCGATTTCTTCAAATTTACTGCAAATTAAGAAATTTCATGAGATACAAATTTTGATTAACGCAGAAAATATCATTATCACACACACAACAAAACTCCACAGCAAACGATCGCGAAGCCAAATTGGTCGCTAAAAATTCACTAAAATATTAAAACATTGCTTTAAAAAAATGAATAAATTAATTTTGTCGATACGGGAATTTATTTGATTTAAAAAAAAATAATAAAATAAACCAATGGGAAAACAAACTGTTTAGCAAAAGATCAGCTGAAAAGCGATTCGGCGCTTATTATAGTGTAGGACGTAAGAAAAGCGATAATAAAAATAAATCATTCTTTTACATTTAACAGTATAAAATAAGCGATAATCATACATGCGTTTAATCAAACGCAAAATAACCTGAAAGTTCTTTTGCCTACATATATATTTTTTTTATTTCTAATAGCTAGGTTACAAAAGACCTCTACACCAAGAGGCAAAATGAACAAGAACAAAAACAAATAAACAATAATGTGGCGAGAAAAGTCTATGAACCTAAAAGCTCCCTAGCGCGCCAGTAGCGGTCCCTCAGCGAGGAATCACCAAGTGCCGGGCAGCGGAGAATGTGGCCAGCATCCATGTCCTCCAGAAGATCACAGAGTGTGCAGAAGGGGGCCTGAACAACATGGATTCGATGTAGATGTTTTAAGAGGCAGTCATGTCCTGTGGCCAGACGAAACTCAGCTACTGCTTTACGTCTTGGCCACATGGGAAGATCCCCGAGTTTATTCCACCAGATCCTATTAGAATTTCTCTCAGCGTATTGATGTAGCGTGAGATCATTCATCTTTCTCTTGATGATACGCTTGGCACTAGTATAAGGGACAGCTTTCTTTGATGTTTGTATGATAGAAGCTCCCTTTTTTTGCTAGCTGGTCCGCTATTTCATTTCCTGTTATACCGCAGTGTCCAGGAATCCACTGCAAGGCGACTTCTTTAGAGTACTTAGACAGACTCTTCAGGAGTTTCTTACACTCAAGGGTGTTAGAGGAGGCAGGAGCAGAAAGAGAGTTTATTGCCAGAATTGCTGCTTTTGAATCACAGAATATAACAGCTCTTACGAAACTATTTAGGTGGCAATGCAGTTGCGCAAGGGCTACTTGAATAGCAGCAACCTCACCATCAAAAGCAGTTGTTAGATAAAAGGAGAAAAGGTGACAATACACCCCCGCTCCTGCTCTGTCAGTGTCCCTCAAAAGGCTTCCATCGGTATAGATATGCACCCAATCAGGTTCGGGATACATGGTTTCAATCATTTCCAAAGCTAACGACATTAAAATTAAAGTGTTTTGTTCCTTTTTGGAAACCACCTGGGTAAGTTCAGTCCGAATTCGAAAACCTCTATCAATAATTGGGTCTAAAGATGACACCAGAGGTTCGGGGATGAAGTCAATATCAAGCAATTGCTTTAGTTCCAGAACACCCTGCACAAAACCATGTTGGGTCTTCAAACGCCTTCCTGAATCCAAATGAAGATTGTTTTTGTCTACATATTAGTTAAATGTATCTTTGTTATTGAGCTAGATGTCAACGATATGCTTCTTTGAAGTATTTCCCTCCCTTAAAATTAAAAAAAAAAGTTTCAAAAGCAATATTTATTTACTGATTACTTGTTAAGAGCTGCTCCTACGTGCTTTATTCATATTTGTTTAGAATGTAGATGATTTCGTAACAACTTTCATGAAAAAACATTTTATTTATTTACTTTGTAAATAAACGTAATAAATAGTATCGAATCCCAAATTTGAAATCCCGAAATTCGGCCCTTTTCGAAAATTCCGGATTTTTTTTTTTTTTGGAAAATCAGAAAAAATATTAATTTAAGAAACTGTTAAATCAATAAATACCAGTAAGTTTTAATTTAAATAGAAGCAATCGTGTAAATATATTTCTTACATGAGCTAAACTCAGGAAACCAAGATAGAATTAAGAAAACCCAATCGTGTTAAAAAAGAAATCGGTTCCTTAAGCGCACCGCGCATCTTTCCCTAAATTTTTTCCCCCTTGAGTCCTCAAAAGTCCGTTTTTCAAATTTTATTTCTTTTTCTTTTTAAGCAAAATGAGGGAACTTGTGTGATTTGCTTTTCTGTGGTCTCAAATAGTGCCCAGTTACTGGGCACCATTGCATTTTGTACAAATGCTTGGTGCTTTGATTCGACTTCTCTACTATTTTTTTTTAAAGATGTAGCTCGATTTTCTTTTTCATACAATTGCAGGAAATAGCAAATTGGGAGCTGCTATGTGGGTGGGAACAAGCTTATTTTAACTGAATTGGGTGCTGTAGTTTGAAGCATTTTATCAAAATCTATGAACATTTCTTTTTTGTAAAAAAATATAACACATCAATTTTAGTTATACCCTTTCAATAAATAAAAAAACAAGAGTTACTTATTTATCAACCGGTTGAGAAAGCAGTGCAATTTGAAGTAAAAATGCGTTGATGTTTATGTAAATTCCGCATTTTTGGTCCTGTCAATCCGCCGTTTTGGATCTGTCCGAAAGCCGCGATAATACCGGACCCGAGCAAACCAAATTTGAGGTTCGATTAAGTAGTTGAAATGTAAAAAGTTCGATTCTTGTGAAGAATATAAAAGATTGCAAAACAAATAGCGCCATGGGTACCTTCTTATTTTAACAAAAAAAAATTAAGCACCTGGAATAAAAATTAAGGACTTTTTAAGGCCTTAAAAGTGAAAATGTTCATTAAGGACTTTCTAAGGACCTTTAAGGACCGTATGAACCCTGAAGTGGATTCTTTCATTTCAAACTAAAAAACATTAATCATGCGTCCCTAATTATTTATGTTGTTAACCATTTATAATTTTAACATGCACTCAATGCTTTATGAATTAAAATTAATTAAATGACAATAATTATAATGATTAATGAATAATGTAAGATTTATTCAATGTAATAATACTACACATTTCAAATGCAAAATGAAATGCCAAACATGATCTCTTCATAAAAAGTTCAGATTTACCAAAGAATATGTCAACTAAAACTTGTAACCTGATCTTCAACAATTTAAAAAATTTACTAACATTTTTAAAATTATTCGTATCACCTCTAACCAAGCAACAAAATGTCAGATTCTAAATATACACCTCTGCAACTGTGTTTAATAATCTGTAAAAGCAAATTTTTGTTTTGATTAGTTCAATTTTTACAATTAAATATCCAAATTAAGTCAAACAGTATTAAAGCTTAACTATATATTATAAATTTACAGTTTACACTAAGAGAAAGTATACTTAAACTGTTACTTTCAGACCCACCAATCAATTTGTTACCCTCGAATTGACATTTTATATACACTATACAGTAAAGCTGGCAGAGGTGGCGCACAATTAGAAAACAGAATAAAAAAATAATGAAAATAATTTCTTGTCAAACCTTTGGTGATTATCATAGCCTGCATTTCTTCCGTATGCATTTCCATCACTATTTACTAGTTGTGTTGTAATTGAAAACAACAGCAGGCATAAAGCCAAGACAGCTATTTTTCATTTCTCTCCTTATACAGCGGGTGAGATCGCACATAGATGGTTTACGCACATGAGAGATGGCTTTCGATAATTATGATAATAATAACTTCAAGTAAATTGTTAAAATAATGGGAAAACGTTTGCTTAAAAAGTACCTTGCAGCTTTTATAGCACAATGAAAATCAGAGGAATAGTAATTAAAATTCAAGCCCTTACATTTGCAAAGCAAGCAACAAAAAATTATGTATCATGCATTTTCAGGGAAGAAACTTATGAATTCAAGTAGATCCAGTGCTGTTGTGGCTGTACAACTACTACTTGAAATAATGGTGCACACACACCTCCCCTTCTATCAAAAATCTCAAGTATACACTCTCTCCGACCCGTGCAATCTTTCCAGGTTTTATCTTACAGCCAAAAGTCATAGGACAATTTCCTTCTTGACATTTTTCAAAGTTCTAGAGAAATAATGTTCTGAAACTTAGGTTATATAAAAAGCATGCTTCACTTCATAATTTCCAGTAAAAATTTCATCATGCATGCATTTAGGGAAAAAGCAACAAGTTGAAAAAAAAAATGCTTTTGATCATCCTGCCATGCAAAATAATGTGCTTGCTATCTGAAATATTTCTACTCATTTTCATAAAACTAGCACGCATATTCAGGAAGTTATAGTCATTTCTTTCCAAACTGCCAATTTTTTCAGCATGTTTCTGGCCAATAACACATAGAAATTTGCACAAAAGTTCAGAACATACAACAGAATCATTACACTGAAATTATAAATTAAAAAAAAGAATATTAGAGAAAATATGAGTATTAAAGGAATTAATTTTTTACTATGCATGCATGAGATATAGCAATTTTTAACTTTCATAGCTTCATACCCAAGTATACCAGGGCAACTCAGTAAAAAATTTCAGTGGATCATGAAAATTCAAAGATGTTGGTAATTTAGCGAGTTGTTTTTCATTCATTCTTGAAAAGAGATGAGTTGAACAGGGGTTGTTTACAAGTCAACCACATGGGTTCGCAATCATTCAGTGCATCTATGCTGTGATTTATTCTAAAAATTCAGTATTTGAAAAATCTCTTATTTTTACCACTAACATGGATGGTAAGCATTTGTTCACAAATACAAAATTCGTATCACAAATCGCAGCATACATGTACTAAATGACTGTGAACCCATGTGGCTGATTTCCAAACAAGCCCTTATTATTTATGCCCGTTCTCACAATCGTTGAAAAACAACTTGCTAAATTGCTGATATCTCTGAATTTTTAAGATTGGATTTAAGTTTTTTTATGAATTGCCCTAGATACTTGGGTGTGAATCCATGAAAGTTAAAAATTGCTATCTTTTCCGCATGCACAATAAAAAAATATCCGCTTGAAACGCTAATAATTTATCTAATACTTGCAGAACATTTTGTTATTTATTTCTCTACAAAATTGAAAATAATTCTAAAATGAAATTGTCCCATGACGTTTGGCTATATACAGTGTGTGTGTGTATATACTAAAAAATTTTTCTTATGATAAATAATTAAGAATATAGCAATTGTTTTCATGAAAAAAAATTAAATGAAAATATATGAACAAAAAAAAAAAAAAAGGAAAATATATATTCAATGCAAGGACACATGTAGAAGGCCAGTAACTTTATTACAACTTAAAAAAATGCATGAGCACATTACACTGATGAAAACATACAAGAAAACATATTTATAAATGTGTTAAAATACTTTTAACAAGCACAATGTTTATAAATAAAAATGGCTTTAATATTTACAAAAGTAGCAAACTGCTCGTAAAAGTATACATTGAGCGGTATAATACAATTATTTCAACACACACACATACAATAACAGCTACATTTAAACCTTGAAGCACTTAAAAGTTTATACTTCTCTACCAGTTGTTCATGCCTGGTTTGCTTAAAGTCATAAAATATATTTGACACGCAGAACCGCCTTTTGCAGATGAAAAAAATACCTATAAGTAATAATAATTTGTAAGTCCCAAAACAGGAAATGCAACAACAAAAACTAGTGTATTGTGAAAGTAAAGAGTGATAAGTACTTTTACTTGGTCAACTTTAAAATGAGTGGACTTAACACTGAAAATAAATCGAGTTTCATTTCAAAAATGATTTTTAACTTCCTTTTTTTTTTTTTTAACCACAACCTTTATACAATTATTATACTTGGCCATTTTTGTTTTATATGAAAATACAATTTGTTAAAAATATCATGTGAGTTAATTTTGAATATGAATTTTGGTTCTATTTCAATGACTTATTTTGATTTTTTAACATAATGGCATGCACAATACATCTTACTGCTATTATAAATGCAAAAGTTTGGATGTATGTTTGTTACTCAATCAAGCCAGCACCACAGAACGGATCTGGATGACATTTGGCACAGATAGATTATAGTCGAGAATAGCACATAGACTTTTCTCCACCAGACCGCTACCTGTTAGCCAAGGCCTTAGGATTGCTTACACAAGGGGAGAGGTAGTGGGGTCTACGGATTTTACATGCACATATCCCCACGTACACATGGTGGTCTTGAGTGGGTATCGAACGCACGACCTTCCAGGTGGAAGTCCGACGTGCTAACCACTAGGCTACCACGGCCCAATAGCACATAAACTACTTTTTATTCCAAAAAATGTAGTTTCTGTGAGATATCATGTTACAATGGTGCATTAACGTAAGATCGACGGTGTGGCTCAATTGTTATAAATAGAATAGAAAGAAAATCTCTAACGGCCTGATAGCTTAAGTAGTAGAGTACTTGGCATGTAACTGAGGGACCTAGATTTGAATCCCAGTTCAGGCCAATTGATTTTTACTCAATTAGTAGCACATAGGCTAGTTTTTATTGAATGAAGCGAAATGAAATGAATGTTATGCGAAATGAAGATAAATTTGATCCTGCTTCCTGCTTGGTTGCCCTTGAGTTATGGAAAAACATTTGCTATAGTAAGCATTGTCCGTTATAAGAAACTGAGATCAGCTCTTGGTGGTCCAGTTTCCCCCGGTGACCTTACCATGACCAATAATAACCGTGACACACCAAAGTCAAACCCAACTTGGCTCTAATTGCATCTTTATTAACCAAATTATGTTTCTCCGATAAGCTAATATTCGAACCATGTGATGGCAAATTCTAAATCTTCCAAGTGCAAAAAAAAAAAAAAAAAAAAATCAGTGTTAACATAGCTCAATTACTGTTGAATAAAGTAAAGCTAGTCTGAACAGGTATTCACACAAAAAAAGGAAACAAAACTTAGTTTGGTATTGAGAAACATAATATCCAACGGTTCATGCAAAACTACACAGAAGTTAAGAAAAAATTTCCTCCCATGTTTTCAATTATTAAATCCTTTTTAGAGAATCTGTGTTTCAGAAATTGTTCCAGCAAATGGGCGAGCGTCAAAGTCTAGGAGCGAAGTAATTAAAAATACTTTTTGAAGAAAAAGTGCACCCTACTCTTCACTACTCGACTGTCGTCTTTTGTAGCATTTTCAATTTTTTAAATCTGATGAAATTGCCCTCCATCACTTTTTTCTACTATAATTTCCATGCTGCATCAACAAAATTTTCTCCATAATGAGATTATTCCAACAAAGAAAGCAACTTATGGAATCTTCCTTAAAAGCAAATGGGTTTCAAATTTCATCCTGATGCACAGTTCAACAAGAGGAAAATGAAACTGAGAGATTCTGGGGATTCTGCAGAGAGACATACAGCGAAGCTGCAAAAGATAATAAATACAAATACAAATACAAAAGTGACGACCAGCAACAGGCTCAGGGCCCAGCTAGGCTGGTCCTAGTTAATTTAGCAGTCCCCAATGAACATCAAGAGCTTTCTTAAAAGTTTTTACCCCACTGCAATTAACAGTCGCTTCCGGTAAACTATTCCAACTGCCCACAACCCTATTGAAGTAGTAGTTTTTCCTAATTTCAAGATTAGCCTGAGATTTGAAAAGTTTAAAACAATGACCTCTGGTTCTACTTTCAGCACATAGCTGTAGTCCATCAACATTTCCCGTTTTAATGAATTTAAACAACTGAATCATGTCCCCTCTGACTCTCCTTTGCTCAAGACTATACATATTGAGCCTTTTAAGCCTAACCTCATAATCTAAGTCTGGAAGACCACTTACCAATCTTGTAGCCCTCCTTTGAATCCTTTCCAATAAGGTAATATCCTTTTTTAGGTACGGAGACCAAAACTGAACGGCATACTCCAAATGAGGTCTTACCAAACTTCTGTATAATGGCAATACAACTTCCCTAGACCTGTTCGAAATAGTCTTATTGATAAACCCAAGCATCCTGTTAGCTTTATTACTTACAATGCTACACTGCTGACTGGACTTGAAGTCATGACTAATCAATACTCCTAGATCAACAACTGCTTCTGCTTCCCTAATGACAAAACCTTGTAAATAATAGGTTGCATGTTTATTCCCATGACCAAAATGAAGCACTTGACATTTCCCAATATTAAAAGACATACCCCACTTAATCGCCCACCTAGAAATTTGATTCAAATCCTCTTGAAACTGATTGACTTGTTCCTCCGTGTCCACAATTCCCATTATTTTGACATCATCAGCAAAAATATTGATGTTCCCAGAAATACTCTGAGTAATATCATTAATAAAAATAATAAATAATATTGGCCCTAGAACTGAACCTTGTGGAACCCCACTCAAAACATCAACTTTGGGAATGTTGGACAGGAAGTCATTGAAGAAAGAAAGAGAATGAAGGGACTAACAAACAACTGTAAATCAGACAGAATACGAAATGAACATCAAAAGAAGTACTGGGAATTTCATAAGATCTTGAAAAGTCATGCTAAGAGAGACAAGAGAAACCACTGCCGGATACTGGCTGAAGACGCTCAGAGAGCGAGTAAAGTCGGTAATACCGGAGAGGTTTACAGAATAATTAGACAACTTAGTGGCGGCCATCAGAAAAATACATGTGGTGAAAGAGATAAAAATAGAAAATTATTGATGCAAGAGAAAGAGGTTAACCAAAGATGGAAGGAATATTTCGAGGAGCTCTTGAATGTGAAGCGGGACTTCATCAGTCAAGATATTACCTCTCCTTTCAGTGAAGAATTTGAAGAACTGGACATAAACATGGATGAAATTACAAGTCAAGAGATCATAAAAGCAGTGAAAATGCAGAAAAATGGAAAAGCAAGTGGAAATGACAATTTAAATGCTGAACTCTTTAAATACAGCTTAGAAGTAACTGGGAAGATTCTGCACAAACTTTTCAATTTAATATGGAAGAAAGAAAATCCGCCTAAATCATGGAAAGAAGCATAAATCGTCAAAGTAAAAGGGGGACCTTACTGACTGTAACAATTGCAAAGAGATAAGCCTTTTATCTGTCTCATACAAAATCTTTACTAGGATCATAATGAACTAAATAAAGGACAGTATCAATAAAAGAATCAGGTCTGAGCAGGCTGGCTTCAGAGGTGGAAAAGGAACACTGAACCAGATTTTCACACTTAGAAACATTATTCAACAGAGCATTGAATTAAATTCAACCCTGTACCTCAATTTCATAGACTTAGCAAAAGCCTGCGATAGCATAGACAGAGTGGAAAATTCTAAAGATCTATGGTATCCCAAGAAAAATCCTAAACATAATTAAGAATCTATATGAGGGTAGCAATGGGAAAGTTTTGGTGGATGGAACGGCTACCGTTACCTTCGATATTCAGACCGGAGTCGAACAAGGATGCATGCTGTTGAGAATGCTGTTTAACATTGTAATAGATTTGAGGATGCGACACACCTTAAAGATCTCGACTACGCATTGTACTTCTGACAGCCAAAATGGAAGATATGAAATTAAAGACAACCAGATTAGAAGAGGCAGCAAAACAGGTTGGTCTGTGTATAAATGAAAAGAAAACCAAACTACTTAAAATTAATAGTAATAAAAGAGATGAAATTATCATAAACGGGAAAGCTATTGAAGAAACTACACATTTTTCTTACCTTGGAGCAAATGTAACTACTGAAGGTGGAACAGATGATGACATAGCGAAAAGAATAAAAAAGGCACAAAATGCCTTTAGAAAGATGCGTAGAGTTTGGAGAAGTACAAAGGTAAAAACCAATCTCAAACTACAAATTTTTAAAACAAGTTTTTCAGTACTACTATATGGTAGAAAATTTTTGAAATTATTAAAACAAGAAAGTAAACTTGATAGTTTTCAAACAAAATGCCTAAGGAAGATATTAAGAATTTATTGGCTGGAAAAGATATCTAACATTGAATTATACAAGAAAACAAACTTTGAACCTATAACGGTAACAATCAAAAGATGAAGGTGGGCCTGGATTGGATACCTCATAAGAATGCCATCAAAGGACCCTGCAAGAATCTCATTAACCTGGACACTGGACGGAAAGATAAAGAGAGGGCAACCCAAGCTGACATGGTGCAGGATGGTCACAGCGGAGCGAAATTTCATGGGTTTTCCCGGCTGGGGGACTGGCAGAGCTACAGCTATAAACCGGAGGGAGTGGTGGACCAAGCTTGCGGCCTCATGCGCCGCAAGCAACGCGTAATGGGCGTAACAAGTCTTAAGTCAAGTCAAACACAGTTCCACAAATTTTGCGTTTGCTTTTTTAAATATATTTTGAACCTTTCTCAAGGTCCTAAACTAATGTGCCACTCGTTAAGAAGTGTTAAGCTTAACTACTGTGACATGCGCCTTAGAACAGAAGTTATACTGTGCACTCCAGGGTGTTTTAGTTTTCCCACCCCTTTTCTTTTTGTTACTTCTTTTTAGACGATGTTGATAGCTTGCAGAGGAGCAGTGCATCTGCGTTGGAGACTTCTTCAACAAGCTTTTCTCCAAAATTGTCTTACCAATCTTCTCCTAAATATCGGCTTTTTGTCATAGTTTTGTGACCGTCAGATCCAAAAGCATTTAACATAGGTTACTACCACAATATCCATTTTTTTCAAGATTTATATATTCTTTGGCAGCACTGCAAAGAGCATTCCAAATTTAATTTGAACATTAACTTACCTTTTCATTTCTTTCACATAAGAACTTTAATCTTTGGGCCTTTTTGTGCATGAAGACACCATCCAAATGACCTGTTTCAACATTCCTTATTTCAATAGCTTTGTTTCCCCATCCCATAACCTGTCCAGTTCCAATGTATGCTAGTTGAGAAATATTGAAACTTAGCAGATAAACAATTAGTTTTGCTTTGCATCTCTTAAAGGTAACTGTTACTACAACTTACACAAAAACATGAATGTTTCTTTTTTAAATATTGAGTAGAAATAAGATTATTTCAAGAAGATTCCACAGAATATTATACAAACATAACTTAGAACTATAAAGTAAGAAAGATGTTGTCGGTCATTACATGAGTTAGGAAATTTTGTCATATAAAATCTGAAAAATTTATTAACCCTCCGCGTAGGGCTCCCGCGATTTGAGCAGGGTATCTGTTTCGTCCCCCACTACGGGTCACGTGAAAATCGTGGGCGAAGAATTTTTCCCCCTGATTTCAATACGGATCTCGCCATTTCCCCGTGTGCGTTAAAAACCATCATCTGATGCTTATTTTCGCTGCTAGGTGGCACTAGAGGGTTCAGGAATTTGTTTTTTTTTTTTGCTTGATTTTTTCCCCGCGTATTTGTGAGTTCGTGTGCTTTCTTTTGTCTTTCGCGCGATAAACATTTATGAAAGATATGGATTTGCGGAATGTCAGCGCCGTTATATGTAGGAATAGCAACTAATAATGAAAACTTTTTCTATATATTTATGTATATATTTTACCAAAGTAAAGTTGCTTTTTTATTATTTATTTATTTATTTTTTTGTTTCATTACAAAATTTCTGTAACATTTTTAGAGTAAAAATGTTTAAAAATTATATTCATCTGAAAATAAAAATATCGTGTGATTTTTTTTAACTTTTAAACCACGCCCGCTGAAATAGCGGGCGCTGTGTTATATATTTTTTGAAAACGGAAAAGCTATTAAAATTCTTGTATTATTTTAAAACAGCTGATAAAGATGTGAATAATAACATATGTAGATAAAGAAAATATTTAAAAAAATCGCCCCGTATTTCGGGACCGAAAAGTATAAAAACTGAGCCGTACGCGGAGGTTTAACAAAGTAAGAACTATATACACTATATCAAACTTTCTTTAGGATAGAATAGATGCACAGAAAGATAAACAGCTTGCTTCTATGAACTCATTTTAACAATAAACATGCTTCAAACAAAAAAAAAAGGAGTCAAAAATAGTCCTACAACAACACTTAGTAGAATGCATTCCTTTTATATTTTAAAAGGAATGCAGTCCCTGTATTTTTTAAGGTTTTGTACAGGACAATGACAAAATATGATTCTAGATTTATGAGTAAATTATTTTTACAGATTTTATTGGATCTCCCATATATTTTTTAGTGAATCAATGCACAAAGAAAAATTATTCGAAATTACAAAATAGCTTGAAAATAAAATCTATGTAGGACATAAAGTTAACTTAAAACTATCAACAGGGAGAAAATTTCACAATTATTCAAGAAACAAAACGCAAAATTTTCTAAATTGCAATAATGTAATAGTTTTTCAGTATTTTTACTGTAAAATCTAGAATCTAACATTTAATTTTGTCATGAAATACACAAACACCCTATTCAAAAGATTTAAAAACATAAGATCTTTAAAGAAATAAAACAAATATAGCAATAAAATAGACTAGACTGCAGTATAATGTGATAAAAGAAATAGGTGACATCTTACCCACAGAAGTAGGCATTTCGCCCCATTGCAAAACAATATTCTTACTAACTTTTCCAAAAGTATTCACATAAATGCCTTCATCTATGCACAGGAAAAAGTTATTTTAGCTGCAATATTAATATATTACACACATAAATATGATACATATATATCTATATACATATCTATCTGTGAAGTTCCAAAATGACAAGCTGCACAGAGCTTTTGACGATTTTGGAAAACGAAAACTGGTGCAAATTCAGTTCGCAATACAGTAAAACCCCGTTATATCGCGCCTCACTATACAGCGGAATCGGATATAACGCGGGACTATCATGTCCCCCGACTTTTAAACCATCCTTCATCATTGCCATTTGAAGGTGATTCCTTAACTATTCAATTTTCAGAAGTCTAGTTAGCTTGTGTAACTTCTTTTATAGCGCTATCAACCTTTATTAAAGACTCTTTAGCATTCCTGGAAAGTAAACATATTCCCCAGTGCAAAGTGCATTCCTCCCCTTCCAAATCTATTTTTTTTTAAAGACGTCTCCCCATTCACAATTCCATGTTGATAATATAAAGATATTTTTAAGCATCTTTTTTCTCGGAACTTAAGTGTTTGAATTACTATTGCAAGGTTATTTATAGTTCACACATTCGTTACTGTAATGTATTTGACATATTATTACAGTAACATCATGACAATAAATACATAGCATTATGCAATGTATTCATTTATTGCTATGATGCTGTTACAGTTCTTGACTGATTTATTTTTATTAAATGTTGTTTTGAAAAAAATATTCAAAAAGTATAAACCATTGCAGAAACTTTCTTACATTGCACTATACATACTTATAAAATCTGAATTCCATGATGAAAACTTAAATAATGAAGATACAATTAGTTTTCATTCGACATTTTTAGATTTGTACCAAAGAATTAAATCTATTTATATGCTTGTATAACTTTTTCTTTTTAAAGAAGCATATGTTTTCTTCAATATCCATGTAATAGTTATTTAGTTAAAAGTTGGAAGTTAATTGAGGAATGAAAAGTAAAATAGCTATTTCAGAATTGATGAAATAAATGAACTTCTAAAATTTTCTGTTGTTTTTCTTTGTTGTGATGTTTTTTTTATAAAGCTATTCCAGCTAATTTTTTTAAATTCAATGTTCAAATTAGTAATACTTCATTTTTATTTGTTATTTTGAGTTACTACACGCAATTGATCATTATAAAGAAAACACACAAATCAGCAACATATGGTATCCAAATAAAAGCAAACATTTAACAAATCTTAATATTTTAATATTTTTATTGAGTTGGTTATCCACTGAACATACAAATAATACTACTCGGCTCAACATTAATTAAGTCAAATGTTTGTCCCTGTGAAAACATATTGAGCAAAAACCAGTATTAAGAAATAACAAAAAATATTGCACATACATTATTCTGGGTCAAAGAAAACTTATTTATCAACTCATAAAATTGTGAGCTTCAGGATGCAAATAATAAAATTTTTACAAATTAAAAAATATCGACAAAATGATTAAAATAAAATATATTAAAGGGCCATTTCACAGTATTTTGTTCAAACATATAGTCGGCAACATGACTCTTTTTTGTTATAATTACTTAATTCACAGTTCAGTTATCACATAATTTTATTTTCAAATAATGTGTTGGTAGGACTTCCACACTGGCAAAAAAGAATGCATATTCCTATCTTAATGTAATAAATTTATTCAGGTTCAAACTTTGTGAAATGTAGAGTCCGCATTCAAATACTGTGAAATGGATCTAAAATAATTTATTTATTGAACTTGCAAGTCGTTCGCTTTGCTAAACAGCATCCATTCAATATTCCCTGTGCCAGGTTAAGCCCAGCAAACTGGACTTAATCTTACACTTCTACACAATGGAAAAATTTGTACTAGGAAGTAATAATTGAATAATAATTCAGCTAAATAACATATTTTTGTAAATCTGCAAAAAAATCCAACCATCCAACAAAAAAAAGGTCAACTATATTTCTTTCAGTGGCGATTATACTACTCAGAATCTGAAGCTATTTCTTACTGATTTTCAGCATTATCAAAATTTGAAAATCCGTCAAGGAGAGTACAATTTTTAAATTTCAAGACTGTTTACCTCTGTTGAGTTCAGGGTACTAAGTTCAATGTAGCAAAAGTTCCTATGCAATAGACACAAGATCTTTTATGTTATTGAATTGTTTTTTAAAATCTTGTTTAACAAAACTCCTGCATAATTCGTTATCTTTATTAACCATCAAAGTCAAAACTAAATATAGAAAAGTACCCTCTTTACTAATGTTAATTTATAATTAATAAAACCCTGTTCAAAACTTGCTGGATGCAAGTCAGTTACATGTAAGCAGCCATGTTGCTAATATCACGTGATTTCCATCTTCCGGCTTGGCTGCAATGCAATGGCGAAAATTTTATGGTGTTTAAGAGAATGGAGCCAAAGGCTCTGCGAAGCTTTGCAATACAGAAAGTCGCTATCTCTCTCTCTCTCTCTCTCTGAGATAAAATGACGTAAAATAAGTTGAAAAAGAGACAAGGTCTCATCAGTGCTGGCTTGTCTCAAAGACTGAGAGTTGCAGAACACCTCACAAATTTCAAGAAAAAATAACATTAGAGTCATAGGCTGTGTTGGGAAAAAGCACCAAGTAAAAAAAAAAAAAATTTCTAGTGTTATCTTTCCCCATTTTTATTTGTTTTTAAATTAGTCTTCCTGTATATATATATAGGTGTGTGTGTATGTAAAGGTGATCCTGTCTTAAGTGAGCACTTTTGCAAAACAAATTTTGTGGCTTTTAGAATAATGATTGGGGAAAATGTCTTATCCTAAATAGTAACCACCTATTTAAGGTGACCAGTTTTATTGGCCCCGAGGGTGGTCAAATTAGATAAGTTCCACTGTACTATAATATGATCGAAATTAAACTGTTACACTGAATTCTTGTCAAAACAATGAAAAGTTGCATAAAAACTACAATGAGTATTCTTTTTCAGTATTTTATTGCATAGAAAAAATAGGATAGACTGATGCTAATGGGACAAAAAAAATTTAAGTGCAAAATAAAATATTTCAACAAAAAGTTTTTGCAGCAGATAATGGGAACAATGATACTATTTCATTGAGAAACAAGAGATTAGCTAAAACAGTTTAGAATTTGGACCATTTTCATTTGTTATATCAAGCTAAAAACAGATTTTTAATTTAATTTCCCTTTTTTAAATTCCTTACATTATGACTTTAATCCATAAATTATTTTTTAATTAATAGAAAAAATAAACAAAAGTAACAGATATGTTATAGAATTGTCAGTAACTGTATGTTACAAAAAATGTTTTTAATTTTTGAAATTCTTCCAATTTGGGGATCAATGGGACACCTGAACATGATGAAATTATGTTCTTTAGTAAAAATCATCCCTTAGATTTTTATTAGGCTAAAACCTAATTTTTAAAAAACGTATTTGTTTAATGTTTAAAAAAACATATCAATATTTAATAAAAGCAAAAAGTTGCCTTAAATTTAAAAAAATTGTAAAAATTTATAAACAATACAAAATGAGACTTACTGTCATAACACAATAACAGCTGCATTCCTTTCGAATTCGGCAAAGTGACAATTGCATGAGGTGTAATTGATCCCTGGGACTAAGAAGGAATGTAAAAAAGCATGAAATTAACTTCATAAAATAAATGAAAAAAATTAACATGCATTAGCTGTAATGAAAGAACAAGTTAGTACAGAAAATGAAATAAATATATAAAGGCACAATTCACATGCAAATCAAGATGTAAAACATTTTATGGCTACTTCTTAATGTATGATACAACATATTGCATGAATGTCTTGACCCATAATTTTTATCTAAAATTTTTTGAAACTCTGATAATGTAAGAATCAATGTCTAAAATGTACTCATTTCATAAATAATTCTTATGTTATGAAATAGAAATGATTCTCTAAAAAATATTCTTCAAAAGGAAAAGAGAAGTTTTAATCTGTAGTTTAATTTAACCACTAACTATATGCTGAGTATTATGAAACACTTTGAAGATAATTTTTAAACTGTAAAAACAAAAAACACATTTAAGATTGAATAAAGAATCTCAACACAAAAACGAAAAACCACAACACACATGATATTCAAAAAAATTCAATTTCACTCATAATTATAGTTTATAAAAGCAGGCCTTTTTCTTTCCAAGCACTAGAGTCGGTGACCAGCCAAGGCTATCTCAGTCACCATCTAGATCTGTTTGATTCTATAGTCTTGCATCGGTTAACTCCCAAGTCCTTCAACCACTTTTCCAATCTATCCACTCACCTTCTTCTCAGTTCTCCTCTTTTCCTGTTCCCCCCTGGAGGTTGAAAAGTTAATTTTTTAACAGGACTTTCATCATGATATCTAAAAATATGTCCTAACCACCTACTTTGGGATACCTTGATCACTTTCACTATGTTGGGTATAAAAGCAGGTATTGATACATAATTATTTTTATTTATTTGTAGTGCTGTTGATAAAAATGAACACAACAAGTATGCACTTTTTTGGGTAGCTTTATAGTTTTAACCAATAAAGCATGTGTTTATAATTTGTATGTTTAAATTATAAATAACAAACAAATGAATTTGTTCATTAAGAAAAAGACATAAAACAATTCTAGCATTAAAAAATAGTATTAAAAAGTCACATGCAATTTTTATCAAAAAAGCAAAATTTGAAACAGGATAAGTAAAAAACAGTAATATTCATAATTTTTAAAACTGCAAACATTTCAAGCAAAAGATTGCTCTCAATTTGAGCTCTTAGTAAAAAATGGAATAAAGAACATAAAGAGTGCACTGTAATTAGTGATTTTCAGATTATAATCAAAGGTGAAAATAAAATATTTATGTTTATATAATATATGCCTGTTAACATTATTAGCCCTGCTTTAAAAATACAGCTGATGTGAGAAATTCTTTTAACTCAAGTAAACACATAATAGTCTATTATTGTTGTTCAAAAAATATATATATTATAAGAACAATATACATGGAAAATCTTACATGTGTTGGGAGATAAACATCATACACAGCACCAGAATCAAGATCCACAGCATGAAAACCATCAGCAGAACCAAATATAACTTTAAGGCGTATATTCTCTTCGACGGTCAAGTCAACAAGAAGTGGCTTATGCAAAAGATCAGAAAACGATTTAAATGCCATGAATTTGTGGTATGGTTTAGGGGCCCAAGCATAAATTTCAACACTTTCTTTTAGAGCAATGACGAGGAACTTGATCCTTTCATACTTGACTAAAAATATTCAGAATGAAAAAAAAAAAAAATTAACATAGACAGTCAGAGTAACACATTTACAGAAAAATGAATTTTTTTATCAAAATATACTCAAAATAAAATGTGTTACTATTTCATGGAATGCATTAAGATTTTTAACAATAAAGAGAAAACAAATTTTCCTCTTTTTTAATAGTTGATAATTCCAAATTTTCTTCATTAGAAAATTTCAAATGTACAACCTCATTAAAAAATAAATTTGTTTGAAATATTCAATAGTTCATGCTTTGGAGAACAAAATGCAGTATTAAACAAATATTACAAAAATAGACAAAACAAAACATTTTGAATACAAATAAAATTTTGGTAAAGAAACTAGGCATATAATTTTATTGATAAAGTTCATCAAAAACATACATTAAAACAAAATTCCCATACACACCTAAACCTTTTTTTAAAAGAGAATGACATAGTAAAAAGTATTCACCAAAAGAGGAATATTAAATTTAACAATGCAGGTATTTTTAAATGTGGGCCTCATCAAGATAAAATCATGAACAAATTAGTAAAATGCAAATTTCAGTTTGAAGGAAGTTTGAATATCAGTACTTAGTAAACATTATCTGAAATCAAGTCAATCAATTATGAGTTCAATTAGTTAAGCATGTTAAATATTATGTTCTAGACATAGTTTAGTCTATGACGATTTTTTATAAATGACACAAGAATGGTAATAACAAATTTATAAATTTTTTCTAAATAATAAATAAATACATAGGTATCTCATAGGTATTCAGAACAAAATTGTAGCTTGAAAAGGTATATCATTTCAATGAGAAAAAAAAAGTAATAATAGACTAACATTTTATGAATTTAGCTGTGAAAATAATAACAAAATAAGCGAGGTATAATGGCTGCTTCCCAACTTAATGATTTCAAATGTACGTGCCATCTCTACTAATAATAAAGCAGCAAGTGTGTCTGTGTGTTGTGTAGAACCAAGACCATTTGGCCAATTTTCATGAAATATTGCATGAAATTAGTTTGGAATAAGTGAGTGTGCACCTCTAGGAGTTTTTTTCAAAAATTCCCATTTGTTCATTTTTTATTCCTGTTTAAAACTGAATATTGAATTAAATGACTCTATTCTATAGGAAGAAATTATCACATCATTTTGTAATTGGTACTGTTGGAAAACCCGTAAAACACCAATCCAGAAAGAGTATTTTTCTTCAAGCTAAAACTAGAAGCTACTAAATTAACTAAGCATAAGTGCTTTTCGCTGTAGTTCAAAGTTATTTTTTCACTGTAATTAAATTTAATTTTATTTTCTCCAGACGATTAATAGAGAGCTTTAGTTTTATGTTATTTCGAATGTTGCTAATTTGTCTACATGCATATTTGCTAAATAAAATTCTATTCGTAATGTTTTTATCATTTTGAGGTTCAACCAATTTTGAATTTATCTTTTCCTTTTTTTTGGCTTTTGATTCTTTATCCTTTTTAAATGATTAAAAATTAATTTCCTGCAACACTTGAGTGATCAATAGCTTTATTTTGATATCATTATTTTGACAGGTATTTTTACAGGACCTTTCTCCATACTCTACGGGGGTTTATAGGTTTTATTAAGAAATGTTATAATTTATAGTAATTTTTGTTAGTCCAAAATATTATTACTAAATATACTTTTATTCACTTAATTATTTTCCAGTGAACTAGCAAATATGTTGACTACTTGAGCTCGAATGAAAGGTTTTTTCCGCTTTCAAAGTTTTGCTTGCTGCTGTTAGTTTCTGTAAGCAACAAAATTTCGTCTTTCTGTTTTACTGTCAATGAATAATGAATAAAAATTAATTATACTAAAAATTCATTAATTTAAACTTTTAATGGATTATAATCTTCCTTTTTGTGTGGGTACTTGAACTAAATAGCTAAATGTATTCTTTTTTTTTGAGTTTCTTTTTCGTTTCTTGCTTCTTTTTTTTAATGTGTGTGTTTTGTTAAAAAAAAGTTGCTTAAATATATAGGATTGTTGATTGATTGCTGTGGGCAGTTAAATTTTAATTCTTTGGAATGCTGTACATTAATAAAATAACATAATTTACACATAAAAAGTTACCACTGTATAAGGCAAACCGTCTGGACTTTTCACTTTTTAACCTGGGCATGGCCGTGCAGGCACCGCTAGTAACCTAATGTACTTGGAGATTATTTTTTTTATTCCAAGTGAATTGATCTAATTTATTAATTATGAAAATATAATTAATAAATTAGAATAATAAATTGAAGAAAATTGTTCTTTAAAAATATTACTAAAAAAAAGGGGCGGGAGGAGGGATACTAACCAAATTATTTTTGTGACGGACTAAGCACAAGAGCAAGAAATAAATAAGAAGATTAAGAAGAAAGCAAGAAATAATTACATTAGACTTGGAAACCAAGAGATTTGCACTTAAAATAAAAGAATATAAAACCTTGTTAACTCATTCCCCTTTCATTAAGATTACTAATTAAAACAAGATATTACACTTTTGTTATAATTCTTAAACTTTAATACTGCTAAGACACTATACATGCACAATTCTTTTAGAAGAATACATTCAAAACTGACATGAAGGAGTTAAACTGTACAATCATTACATGAGGGAAAAAAGTTTTTAAAAATTTATTCAAAAATATTTTTATCATATAAAATGACGAGTTTCTGTAATCAACAAAAACCTGAAAATCTAATATTTAACCTTAGTATCAAAATATCCACAAGTACAATAAATAATCAAGATAATTATTTCAGTAGCTAGCTTATCTAAAGCAGGGAAATTTTACTACCTTGTTGCAACTGAATTTTGTTATGCACCCAATTCTTTTACTCGAGGGTGATTGATATCTATAAAATTGATTTTTACTTAAATACTTTTCTCTGATTTAAGGGAAAAGGTAAAAACCCCCTCAGCAGTTTCCAAGCAATATTCACAGTAAAAATAGCTTCATCTAGGTCATAAAGTATGATTTCTCTACCTTCTTTCCTTACAATATATGAATTTATATGTATGTGTGCATGTGTTTAAAAAGGCAATGACTAAAACATAAATGAATTTAAAAAATTAAAATTCAAGACAAAAAATTCAAATAAAAAATATTTTTTTCCTATCTTAAATCAGAAATAAATATATATACTGTTTATATTCTAAAATCACCCAGCGAATTTGTCAAGTACACAGATTAAAAAAGAGAAAGATGTTTAATGTGATAATGAATTTTGAGAAAAAGGAAAGGACATTGATTTAAGCAAATTAAATATGTTAGTGATGGATTTATATGGCAACAAAATCTAAAACCACCATTAGTTATAATGGTAAAATGTTTTAAATAAATTTAAAACAATGCAAACAGTGAGATGCACCTATAAAAATTAGTGTGTGTGTCCGAGAGAGAGAGAGAGAGAGAGAGAAAGAAAGGCCATCTGGGATAGAAAACGCTAAAAATAAAAAAAATAAGTAATAGAAAAAAGGAATTCTGGTAGAAAAGTATTTGTTATATTCATGAAAATGATGATTTTAATCAGGAGAAATAACAATGATTACCTCTGCACTAATACAAAATAAATTTATTTCCAACTGATTAAAATGTATAAAATGAAAAATAAGTGCTAAGAAAATTAATAATAATAATAAAAAAGTCTTTCGTAAAGTTTTAATGGTACCCTATAGAATTTCTCAAAAGGAAAGTGGAAGATTTTTAATCTTTCATTTATCTTATTTGTTATCCAAACTGAAGAGCAAAATGGCATGTCAGATTGTATAGTTGCAATGGAAAATATTTTGCCACAATCAAATGAGAGGCTAGTAAACTTTGCTTCTGGCATCATCAGAGTAAGCCTAAATATTTTGAATAATTTAAAAGTGCATTGGTCAAAGAGATCCACACATGAATTGAAACACTGAAGTAGATTGGTTCTACCTTTTTACTGCATCATCCATGCTATATTTCAATAAATATATGATAAACTTATACTTTGCCAGATTTTCTAATTTTGCAATAAGCATGTTATCCAGAATATTCTTCAATTAACAGCAGCCAAAACTGAACAGAAAGTCCTATACATACTTACACACTTGTTGAAATCTCAAGACAAAGATCTCAGTTTTAAATTGCATTTAAATATACATAACATTATATCTTGTGTTAAAAATGCAACAAATTTCTCTAAAACTAAAACATTATAGTTAAAAAATGAGTACAAAGTACAACAACAACTTTTAGTACAAAGCAAAATTTCAAAAGCTAATTGAGGTGTTTCTTTCATTAAAGCTAATTGATTAGTTAAACTTAATTGTATTCAAATGTGATTTAAATATTTGAAACATGACTCATCTGCATCAAAGGCAGTATGTTTTAGCCATGTGAAAATATGTACAGAACCTAAACAAATGCTTACTTTGTTATTTTAACTTGTTTAAGTTCTCATGGGCAAAACATAGATTGTGTACAGATTACTTAAAAAAAAAAAAAAAAAAAAAAAACGAGCAATTATATGCAATTATTTTCAATAAAAAATGATCAAATTATAGTTAGAGATATGAAAGAAATTATAACATTCACATTGAATGTTCAGGTTTTCCAATTCCTGTTGTATTAATCTTTGTTTAGTTTTTATAAATAAGTTTGTATTTATAAATTAACCACAACTAAAGAGGTGATGTTTCGCATCCGAGCTTTAATAAACCATTAAATTTTGAATTTTATCAAATTTTCTATACATGAAAATAAAATGAACTCATTTCCATAAAAAGTATTTTTTGCCACCAGTGGAAAACAGGGATTTCAGTTACAGCATTCATTTCTCTAAAGTAATAATCAGTTTCAAATTCGATAAACTTTATGTTAATGCATCTTCATGGGGTTTTGCTCTTATTGTTACAATTTATAGCCATAAAAAACGTTGTGAGTACTATATTTTGAAGAGCTTGGGCGAAAAAAATGCTAATAAAGATACAAAAATTAAATAAGTTCATCCAGAATCAAACAAGCCTAGTTTCCTGTACACTAATGCAAATGTTATAGGTATCATTAGGTTTTGTCTTCAGATTGTTACAAATAATCATTTTCAATGGTTAAAACACTCATTTTAAAGCAACAACCATTGCTCTTATGTAAAAAAAAACGCTAATACTTTTTGAAAAAAATGCTAAATTCATTCCCTCAAATTGCTTTGTTTAAGGGAATTTTAACCATTTAAGTTTTTTGGTCAAATTTATGCTATTTTACTGTTTCATTACTGAAGCATACAAACACAGGAATTATAAATGTAAAACTGAATTGTAACAAAAATACAATCAGTACAAAATTTCAAACAGGTAAAAAAATAAAGCAGGTAAAAAAATAAAGTGTGAACAATTTTTATGCAATACTTTCTGATAGTTGATTCTGGTTTCCCAGCTAAAAGTAAAATATATTGAAATTGTTTATTCTATAAATAACTTTCACTTTTTAATTGTTGCCACACATAAAATTATGCAAAAACATAAATAAACAAACAAATGCCAGAATTAAAAATTAATAAGAAAAATAACAATTAACACCACAATAACTGTTAGTAGTATTAAAAATGAAAGAGATCACATGTAGTTTCTTTTGCATGGTATACATAATGTTTTAAATTTCCACTGTTCTTATATTATATGTAACTATTCAATCAATCCATCAATTTCAATTTGAAGATTTAGAGATTAAG
This sequence comes from Octonoba sinensis, assembly GCA_038502835.1. Taxonomy (NCBI): domain Eukaryota; kingdom Metazoa; phylum Arthropoda; class Arachnida; order Araneae; family Uloboridae; genus Octonoba; species Octonoba sinensis. Next base: position 149,927,509 of record CM076598.1, read on the forward strand.
TCTACATAGAAATTTTTGTTTGTTACTTAAAACCTTTCGAAACATGCCAATGAACTGAATTTTTAAAATCAAATTTAACATGCCGCATAACAGGATCTTTCGTGTTGTGACCAAATTTGATTTCGGATATTTAATAATTGGTCAGATACCAGATGCCTTCTGGGGGGTGGGGCAGCTAGTTTGGCTCACATGCTCTATTTTTCAAAATAGGGACAATTAGGGCATCATATTTTCAACCAGTGGCAAAAATTAAAATCATTTTTGTAATTTACAAATCAAAACCCAAAATTCTGGACAGAATTTAAGCTAATAAGTCCCCCCCCCCCCCACCATGAATTTTCAAAGAAGTCATTTTCTCTTTAATTATGGTCACTGAATACATAGTTGCATAATATGTTGTTATGCATTAGAAAATAGAAAAAAAAAATAAAAGTAAATAAAAAGTACCAAATTATATGAAACAGAAGTTCAAGCAAAAATAAATATCTAAAATATAACAAATGTATATGTACAAACAAAGTATTCATACAGAGCTTTTTCTAAAATAATACAGACAGTGGAGATTAATAAAAATACAGGAACAAAGAAAAGAAAAATAGGCATAATGTTTAACACTGGAAGTATGAAGGGAAATGCTCTTGCATTATCTATATATCAAATAAAAAATCTGCTAGTTTTTATTCAGAAAAAGCACTGTATAAATGAAGACTTATAACACAAAACATAACTTAAACTTTCAACAAACAAAAATTCAGTCGCACAGTTAATGATTTTCATCAAACAAACCCCTTCCAAAAAAAAAAAAATCATGCTTCATTCTTAGACTCTATTTACTTAATGTTTGAATGAAAAAGAGGGGGAAAAATATAAAAGAAAAAAATCTATTTAAAATGAAAAAGAATAAATATGCAACCAAATATAAGTAAGCGTTATGTGTACGTTCAGATTTCTAAAGTAAAAAACCATAAAAAGTAACCATATAGGCTACATGTCTACTCAACACATTACATTTCTTATCAGAGGACAGAAATATTTTACCGTTGCCACTCCATATTCGAAATGTATTTTCCCAGTCTTTAAAGCCATGTTGAGGAATAGACCACACCACTTGGAAAGCAAAAAAGGGAGAACAAAAATTGTAAAGGGTAAAATAGTTTCTAATTTTCGCTACATCACAGCATATTTCATATAAGAATAAATGTATTGATAAAATTACTCCAATAAATGCTTCATTGGAAAATTTTAAATTCATTCTTTGGGAAAATGTTGTGTTTACGGATTTATGACTTTATAATCATGCTAATAAAAGAAAACTTCTGCTATTTGAACAAAATTTCTACAAACTATTCACATTAATATAAAACTTATGGATACCTGTTTACATATTATGAAACTCAAAGCATGGTCCGTAGATCAAGGGAATATACGAAACGAGAAAATTTTGAATGAAATATATTTCTAAAGTCATAAGAAAGATCAGAAGTACACAAAATCAACAGAGAAGAAAAAAAGCATTCAAATGTTTTCTTTCTCTTTTAGAACCATAATGTAAAAGATATAATAAAGAAAAATGCTAACAAAGGTACAAATATCTGCTTAATATTTTAAAAGAGCACAGAAAGACCAATGTGAATAAAAAAAAGCAACATCAGCAAAAGGGGGGGACAGTTAACATCCACAAAATTCAGGGAAACAGTTAATATTTTTTAGAATCATTGGAAATTTGGATCCACTGACAAAATGCGTGCTCAACCAAAAACTGAAATTTATTTTGTAAAAAATTACATTTTAAATAGTGAGTCATTATAATAGTACCTAAATAAAATTAATAACTCTAGTAAATTGTAATTTACCAAATTAAAAGTTTCTAATTTGCACATGTAATACTTTTCAATTGAGAAAAATAAAAACGTAGAAAAATACTTTTTCTTTTCAAATCATGGCTTATTTTATCAACTATGTACATCACATATTTATACAATGGTTCAAAAATATAAAAAGTTTTCCAAAACTTAAAATAAAATTTTGAAAAGGAAAAAAAAAAGACTGCTTTCTGTCAAGTTCGGAATCATATGTTGTTGCAGATTGACAAACAGTTATAATATTTATCTGGATTGTCAGTCTTTGTTGCAGTTTGGAGAAAAATCTCATGCAGATCAACTACCATACACCATGGATAAGAAAAAATGGTTTCATTACTCTCCCTTTTCCTTTCTTTTTTTTCTCTCTCTCTCTCTCCTTCTTTTCTTTCCTTTTAAGTTTATGATTTTAATTTCATAAATATTTTTTTCTTCAATGAAAACATTAGCTATTTGAAAATTGTCACTTTGCAGCTTTTTCATTTTTGCAGCACTAAAAAATCTACTGTACTTTAAACTCTTCAATGATAATTTTCAGTTTTCCTTTTTTTTCAAACTTTAATAATGACAAGAGTTCGTCCAAAGGTTGAACGATCGTAATTCATTAAATTTTGTAGTTCAAAAACGAACGTTTAAGCAATTCTACAACATTTTTGTTTTTCTGTTTCACAAAAGCTTGTTAAATATTTCAATTAGCGAAAATTTCTCCTCAGTGCGACTGATTGACTGCTGAGTTAGTTATCTAATTTAATGCTTTTTTTAACACATATTATACATAAACTGTATCTGTCTGCACTCCTTCTTCTGTAAAGGAAATAAAAATTTGCATGCCATCCTATTATTGTTGAATAAATTAGAAATACAAGCACTCTTTCAATTTAATCAAGAGTTCAAAACGCTAATGTAAATCAACAAACTTACGAAACAATGAATTGAAGCAAAATAATGCGACACAACACTTATTATCTCACTTTATTTTATATTAAACATTGTTAGTTTCAAATTGTATCTTATTTTGTTTGACATTGTACTGGACATTTTATTATCATACATATATATTGGAAATGGATTAACTAACACCTTAAGGTTAGTATATTTTTTTCACATTCATTTAATAGAATAGATTTTCTCTTTTGTTGTGTTCTTGACATTTCTTCTTTGAATTATAAATAATAAAAAATATATTGAGTATTGTAAGAACATTATAGACTGTAGATGTAAGGAGTAGTATGAAAGTATGAGAAATAAAGGCTTCGAATCTACGTCGAAAGTAGGAGAGAGAAAAAACTATTTTCAAAATTTTTTTATTAAATAACACTAAACTCATCTATAGTTACTAAAATATTTTTAAAAAAGTAAGAAAATCGATTGACAAACAGCAGAGAAAATGGTACTTCACTGTTTTGTGCTTTCTTATTTATATATAGATATTTAGAAAAAACTTCTATAAAGTAGCTGTTTTGGAGGAAATAAATGGCTTATGTTTTTAGATTATTAATTTAAAAATTGTGAAAAAAAAAATTCTAAACAAAAATTAAAAGAATTTTTTTAAAAACCTGTTCAAAAGAAACATTTTACTGACTTACTGAATGTAGGCCAAATACCTGTAACATTCGCAGGAACTAAAAACCGAGTGGGGTTTTATTTATGACTAATTCCTAAAACTACCTAGAGTCAACCCTTATGCAGCATGCTCGACTAATACTATGATATTCTTGTCTATTATGCATAGTTGAGAAGGCAAAACTAATACCTTTCAACAACCCGTGCCCATTCTAAAATTATTATGTTTATATGCCTTTTATGATCAATATACTAAAACATTAACTTAGTTTCATTTCAAATGATAAGAATAATTTCAAATATTATTTTTCTTTCTTTTATTTCTATCTTAAAAATTGAAAACATTACTTTACATTGTTTACAGGATGTAAGAATTATGGTAGGTGGAAGCATATGCTGAAAGATTACTGCATAATTTCAGTACTGGGCTAAAAAATTATATGTTTGAATTTTTTAAGTAAAAGAGTAGGAATACATACAAATAAATGGGCTTAAAAGTACTATGTTTTTAACATATAACTGCACATGTGCCTCAGTTGGATTGAAATATGTTGCATTTTTGGGGTTGTAAAATTAAGTAAATATAAAATTCTTGCAAAATGGTACCACTAGTTTTTTAATGTACTACAGTCAACTTGGAGATCTAGTTTCATGTTATAACTTTTAGGACATAGTAAAAATAGTTTTGCATTAGAAACATAGTGCTATAAAACTTCTATTATCTTTCTGTGTCCTGCAATGAATATTTAATACCATAAGTATAAACAACAGACTGAAGTTATTTTCCTATCTATAGACATTTTCTTTTTTTTTTAACATAAGCAAGTATTACAAACCCGTTTGGGTTTTTTAAAGTGTAATCTAGGTTATCTTTAACTTCTTGCAATGTAGTTCTGTAACATTCATAAATTTCCATGATTTAGCCTAAATGTTTAATGCATTTTTCCCCCTCGTACATAATCAGTGCGGGTGACTATACATAGTTATAAACCAGAATAAAATAATGAAATTATATCAGTATCAAAAAAAAAATCTCAAATAAATTTAACATTGTCATAAAACTAAAATTCAAACATTTAAAAGTCTAACTATGCCTAGGAACTGAAAAACAAATTTTTTAATGTGAGGGAATTCACTGATAGATTACTTTGGAGTCTGAATAAAATTGCCTTCAATGAAAAAAGTTTGGAATTACAAAAATATTACCATAACTTAGTGCAGTTAATGTCGCACAATGTATATGTTTAATGCATACTTTAACAACCTCCACTGTTGTAAAGCTAAAGAAAATAAAACTACATAAATTAAACTGTCATTTCTAATGACTGATTAGACATCTTTGGAAAATAAATCACAAGGGATAACAAAGTTTTGAAAATAATCTGAAGCATTTTTTTAAATTTAGATGTTACTTTAATGAATGTTACAAAGTCAAACTTCTTTCAGAATTAATAAATAAAGAAAACCAAATGCACTAAATTCCATAATCAACAATGATTATTCAAGTTCAGATTTATATGTAAAACACAGATCAAGAACAATGGCCCTCAAGCCCTAAATAAATTAAAATTAAACAAAAATCCTACTCTTGCTGTTTACTTAAGATGTAAATTATGACCTTGAAGCTGTCCTCTTTCTATAAAGCGCGTAGGGCATTTCCTTGAACCATGCTCTCCCCTCAATTAACAATTCGATCCCTAATTTGAAGAATAAATGTGTCACAAACTACATTACTCAAAGTGCCCAATACATTATTTTCACTTTTTGCATGTTTGCTTAACCAATCCATCCATCAAAACTTATACTCATTCTTGACATTTGTGTTGGCCATGCTAGGATACACAGATAATATTTGTATCATTTAAAAAAAAAAAAGTTTAGATGCATGGAAAATCCAGCTAAGCAAGGTAATTTTGATACTGCACAGATAACCCACAAATTGGAAACTGAACAAGCAGATCACTGAGAGTTCATGGCATACTGATTAGGATGATTATTCTAGGATTTAACCTTTTGATCAAAGTTGCCTGTTATCCTACAAGGTAGAAGTTATCCATGCAAGTTTAGATTATTCAATTATTTTTTATCAAATAGCAAACACAGACATATACTAACATATTATTACATATTTTTACTTTTATAAACACTTTGCAATAAATTTCTTTTTAATAAATATTATCATTCTATTCTTGCCTGCTAACCATCACAAGTCTCAAGTTACCACTTTTCTTTGAGTTTGATTTATGTAATCGAAAAGTGTATAGAGGTGCACAAAAAAAACTACCAGCAGGGGCATGATCCCACAGGAATAGGGCTGTACCATGGTGTTTAAATCATATGGGACTTGCATTCAAGGAAATATCCAGAAAAATAATTCATTTCAATTATATAACGAATGCAAATTTTACATATCCCAAAAGTTTATAGAATGTAAGACATTTCAACAAAACATGCATAATACTTGTACGTTCTTAATTGTTCAAAATCTTTGCTTTTTCAGTATGATAGCGTATATGCATTTTTACATTGATATAATTAATGTTTAGTAATCAGTGATCAACCCACAGTCCTTTCTTTTGCCTCTTTCTGGATGCTCCTCTACTTTTATGTTTTTCACTCACTAAACAGAGTTTGTAACATCATGTTTTTTTTATGTTAAAATATTCTTAATTCTACCCTTTTGACATTTCAAGAGACAGGGGCTGTAAGTTGATCGCTAATTACTCATAGTATATAGGAAATATTCAATTCATGGGAACATAAATTGCATGAGAAAAGTTGGGAAATATGCGCACTGTCTAAAAGAACTCTCGTGTACAAATTTCTCAGCTGTAACAAAATAATATTTTTGTTTATTGCTCTTTTTCCTTCATAGTTGTCGTTCTTCATAAATATTCTTTCCATTCTCATCCAGTAAACACAGTTTGGGACAAAATGTTCTATAGCATTTTGTGTATGTCTGGATATCTACTATATCCTTTCCAAGTGTGTCACATTTCCACAAGCAAGTTATGGAATTTAATAAAACATAGCTTTGTAAATGAAGCTGATAACTGTTTAAAATGATGCTATAATTAATTTACAATTTTTCCATGTGCATAACAGTAGATTTTGTTTCAAAGGAAGTGTGATGCTTTTGGAAATTATATTTTTTGGTGTTAATAGAGTAATATCCACACAAGTTTTGAAGCACATTAATTTTTGGCAGCAAGACTTAATAAAAGGTACATCATCATAAAAATAAATTTTTACACAAGCTGGTATAAAATTAAATTTTTATTTCTTATGTGTGTAGGCTTGCTCTAGTGTGAGATTCCATTGATTACATGGCATAAAGCAGAGCTATCCGAACCTAATGACTGTCCTGCTACTAATCTAATATTTCAAAACAATCTTATTTCCATTACATTGGATGTTGAAATTTAAATTTAAAACAAATATTTTAATGAAAATTAAAAATACCAAAATCCATACATCAAGCTCACACATAATAAAATGATACAAATAATAAAGTGCACAATTTGTGACGTACAATTGATTATGGTTAAACAATAAAACTGAATCTATTAACCCCCAGTGTTTCCCAACATTATTACACCTGTGGACTGGCAAAAATAGGAAAAATATTTTGTGGAGCAGTGTCATTCAAAACAAAAAACAATGTGTAAATAAGTATTGTACTAAATCTAATGGTATACAAGTATAATTTTTAGGTTGTATGACATGTGCTGCTTTCAAATTGGCTGTAGGTTGTATAAACAACCACACTTCTCATATAAATGAGAAGTGCTGCATTACCATCCAATCAATTTTCTCGTTGGTTTTAATTACTGGGATAGATGAAAATAGTTATTTCACACAAGTAGGAGCGCTAAAAAGTGCCTAACAGTTTTATAGCTTTGTAATAATGATATGAATATTCTTAATTGAGAAGTATTCAAACTCTTTTGAATGTGGTAGCAGTGCAGCAATTCATTTCATTCAAAGAATTATTGAAACAAAAACATGTAAAATATTTTATTATTTCAAATTAGGGTGAACATTTAATATATTATCTTTATATGAAATATGGATGTCTTCGTGTTTAGGTTTACACTTGTACAAAGTAGTTGAGAAAATTAAATAACCTTAGGATTTTCTTTTACTTTTAAAATTAAAATTTTCAATTTCTACATATTGACGGTAGGACCAGTAGTTGGAAAACACTATTTACCTACTCATGTGGAAAGGTAATGTGTGCAATGCTAAAATACTCATTACATACTATAAATATGCAAAACAACATTTGTACTACAAAGAGAGTCCCTAGGGAAATTATTTTCGAAATGCTAACAAAAGCACACGCACAATATATTTTTGAAGGGACTAAGAGTTTTGAAGAAATAAACAATTTTAACAGATGAAGTAGTAATAATATTTTAACACAAATCTGCAAATTAAATTGCAGATACATGTTTTGGGGTTACTAGGAGCTCCTTTTTCGTTCAAAAGATGTGGGCTTATGAAGAATAGCCTTTTCTCAAAAGGTTATTGTCAGATGTTTTTCTAAGCTCATACCTTCAGCATTGAAAGAGGACTACTTGTCTCCCTAAAACACATACCTGCAACTTATCTTAGATGTTTATGCATTATAAGTTATTACTTCATTCATTAACTGCACAAGGATACACATTTCCTTAATAAATCTTAATTTTTTATCAGGGAAGGAGAGAGAGGGGTAAAAATTGAAATGAAATATTTTTTATTACTATGGGTTTTATTTTACAACCACATATTTGACAAATTTTTTCTTTGGTAACACACATTAGAGAATTTCCAAAGGAGTGTCACTTTGTCAGGGTGGCTACAGAATCTCTAAAGTAAAATTCCCAGACATTTCCCTGATTTCCAGATTTTTCAGGATATTTCCCTGATTGAATATTTTGTATAACATATATATGAATAAATATGAATATAAAATTTACAGCAGGTAAAATTTTCCAAAAAGTAATTTCCTTATTTTGAAGAAGAAGAAAGAGGCATTGTTACAAAAGGAAAAAAAAATTTGCAGCACACAAATAAAAAAGTCGGACCTCTATTTAACCAAGTCGCAAAATCCAGCAAAAAAGTTCGTTAAATGAAGAAATTTGTTAAATAGAGATTTACATTTTTTATAATACTTTAGCTACATAAGAAGTAATTTTAAACTAATAAAAGCTCTACATATCATGTAATAATAATTATAGCAGTTTACTTTAATTCTTTCACTTAAGAAAAGATGAAACAAAGAATAATCATTATAATCTAGAATTAAACTTGTTTTAGTACTCTAAAAAATAAATGTTTATATTTATTTTAAGACATAGTGTACTGAAGCTTCAAAAAAAAAAATGTTTAAGGAAAGAACTACTTGAACAATAGGGTGGAAATCTTTTTTTTTAGATTACCAGAAAGAAAACTTGTTAAATAGAGAATGCACTTTGTTATTTGGAGGGGGTTTTTTACATGGAAAACCTTAAATACTCTTACGGTCAAGAAAAAATTTGTAAAATGGAGAAATTCGCAAATGAGGTTCTTTAAATAGAGGTTCGACTGTATCAAATTAGTTTTATATATAATTCTAGGGAAAGACAACATGTGTTTTAACCCCTTGTTACTTGTTAGTAATTTAATGTTCAACAAGAAAGCATTTCTCTTAAGTTTGCTTCTATTTGATTGAATCTTATGCTAGTCAACAACTAATAAATATTTCATGTGTGAAAGAGTTAATTACTTGAAAGAAAAATGTGATCATGCATAACTTTCAAACTTCTTTTTTGAAATACATAAATTTTATTGATTATGCATTTTTTAAAGATTAAAAAAGCATTTAATTCTATTAAGAAATACCGAGCTTCAGAGAAGACTTTTGATCAAAGATTAAACATTTTAGGATTAATGCTAATTTTTAAAGATATTGAACTGTGCACATGAAATAGGTAAATGTTTTAATCTACAGCATACAAATTTATTCCAAGATTTAATATGTATACTGAATAAGAAATAGAATAAATGATTTTATAAATTTATTTTTTATTTTATAATTGATTTGCGATTAATTGCTGATTAACTGCTCTTTACGTGCAGCATCAATTTACATGATGAATGAATGTGTGTAATCGAAAATATTTTATCACCATGACAAAGCCAAAACTTGTGCATAGTTAATGATTTTTGTTTTCTGACTTTTCAAATTTAAACACATTATTTAACAGTTTCATTTTTTATTTGGAGTATTTTAAACAATCTGAAGAATGACGCATGCGATTAAAAATTGAAACGAAAAATAAAACTAGAGATACTATCTTCAACATTTGAAAGTTCACCCTTACGATCAGAATTCACGAAATTTCAATTAAAAATTTGAAACCAAATTTTCAATAAAAAGAAAAAGAATTTTTTTTTGTTTACCTATTAACAAAGCATAAGAAACTCTGAAAATTTTAAAAGTACAGTTCCCATTGCGAATGCAAAAAGATCGCATTCTTCGATATATGGGCAACAAATGTATGAAAAATGGCAAAAAAAAAATGTTTTTGAGTGAAATCATTTTGGAATTGAATTTTAATAAGGGAACATAGATTAATATTTATGATTATGGATAACATCATCAGAACTTTGGGATAAATGAAACCCCTCGCCCCCCAAAAAATTCCCGGATTTTTGGAAAGGTTTGCAATTTCCCTGATTTCCCAGTTATGTTGCCACCCTGTGATTTTTCTGCCTCAGAAAATATTGATATTTAAGTGTTCCCCCCCTCCTCCCAACCGATATGTTAACAACTTCCTTCTCAGTGGAAGCTATAGAATAAAGAAATCAGTTTTCTCCCAGTTGACAGGCCAGGATATTTCTAGCCAAAAACATCCTGGATGAACCATGGCCTAAAAGCTCGGGGGGGGGGGGGGGGGGAACTCTCTGAAGTTGTCATCAGTGTGGTGAAAAAATATAACTGAGAATGCCTAAAAGCATTTCAAATTATAGTAGGAAAAAAAAATAATTACATGCAAAATGTAACATTAAAGGTATTAAATTACTTTCAGAGCATTAGATATTTCTTATAAAAAGAAAATCAATACTGCACTATCACCCCTAATAGAGTTCTAAATGTTATTATGTCAAACAAATAAAATGAGGATGGATAATTTTCACATTAACTAATCACAAAAAAAAGTGATAAAACTAAACTATGAAATGTTCTAATGTTTTGCCCATGTGAAAGCATCTGTAACTTAAATTGAAAGAATGTCAACTCATAGAAAAAATTTCTAGAACACCTAAATATTTGTTTGAAACAGGGAAAAATAAAGTTTTAACCTTGGAATTGCTTGTAATCAGTACCATATGAACATAGATATTATTTCAAATTTAACATCACACATACAAAATTTCATCAAAAACTTTTCTAAGTTCATTGACAAATCAGATTTATTTCTTAATGCTTTAAATAAATACATTTGATTTTGAAAAAGCCCAAGAAAAGTACAAAATACCTTTTGTAACAATAGGAAAAATTTGTTAGGAATGACAACAAATTTGAGCAGTAATGTGACTTGAAGAGATCCAAAAGGAAAGTGTGACATTAGGGTTCATACCTCTTATATGTAAGTTTTATCTCCCAGTTACTTACTCTTTTTTATGCTCAAGTTCTTACTATATTGTTCTAGTGATCTTCAATACAATTCAAGACACTTAGAACTTATGAAAAAAAAAATAGTATTTATAACTGTGTAAATAAAAGATTAAATCCGTTTCAGTTGGTTTCCACTTGGTTTATTTTTGTTTGTAAGGGTTATGAATTATAATATAAAAATATTCATGTTTTCAAATATAGTCAACTTTAAAACATTACATAGATATAAAAATATACAGCTTTTGGACTATAACATAAATTAAAATTTCTACAGATACTAAAAATTCCCCTTCTTGAGAATAAGACAAAATATTCAGCCGATTCTGAATAATAGTATGAACAACTCATTTGACAAGAGAATGCTTTGAATTTCATATCGAAAGTAATGATAAAGGAGTTCAATTGCCTTATGAAGCAGAATGGAATGTAACTAAACACAATTAATTTGATAACATAGGAAGAGCTGAATTATTTTTAAGAGTTGGGAAGCATATTAAAACTGTGAGATAAGGAAGAAAAAGAAAAAATAATTTTACTATTAGTCATGAAAATAATATTTTGAATACCTAGTGCCAACATAGTAATAAATAAGAGTAGATGTACACAAGTCAGAAAATAACATCAAATTATGGATATGTTACAAATAATGAAAGCAGAAGGAGAAATAAATAGGCAGAGGAAACAAAAAAAAGGTCGGACAATTTTTTTTTTGTGTAATGAAATGAGAGGGGGGGGGGGGGGAATAGAAGAAAACCTTTGTTTGTAATAAGAAATTTATAAGTTTACCTATTTTAAAATGCACAGCTCCTTGAAGATCACCCACATTTATCCATCCATTTTGCCTCTCAATTTGCTAAAAAGAACAGAATGTATAAGCTATTTTTTAAATACATATTTGGAGTATAGAAATAAAAAAAAAACTGACAATAAATACCACTAAGTCACAATTTTCTCTAACAATAATTTGTCCAATAAAAATAAATACAAGATACACTTTCATTTTTCTTTTCTATTTGATGATGGCTACAATTAAATAAAGAACATGAAAACAGATAAAAAGTTTTTATGTTATTGTTTACATAACAAATCATTGTTCTGATAATGAATGATTACACTGGTCAACAAGTGTTTTGCCCCAAGAATGAATTTCACTTTTCCTGAAGTAGTTTCGCACGAGAAATCCATACCTGGCATCAAAATTATTCCATCCCGTATAGTTTTTTAGTTATGAGGAAGGAAATGTTCGATTTTTACGTTTTTTCAGTGTTTTTCCGATTATGCAGCATCGTTTTTATAGAGATAAAGTACACAAAAGAGTTTGAATGTCAACTGCTAAATCAGTGGTCACTTTATTTTGCTGGAAAAAACTTAGTGGAGTGTCGCAAACAGCCCCCGCAGACCCCGAACGAAAGTGCGTATCAAATTACTGCATTGTGTGCGGGTGTCGGTGGGAATTTCGCGAGAATTGGGATACAAAGGCAAATAGGCAAAAGATTGATGCTGTACGACACGTTTATTGAGCATGAGCTACTATTTTTTATCATAGAAGTCTCCTGTTGTGTATAACAATACTTCCCTGAAAACATGGGAGCTGTATAACGATGAACATGGAGAACGGTTCCATCAGAACATTTCAGTTATCGAAAAGAGATATCAAGGGAAGTGGTGTGCAACTATGTTAGCAGATTACTGCTGGACCTTTAAAAGAAACATTCCTGAGGCAAAGTATGCCAGAACATGTCAAAAATCGATCCTTTTACGGTAAATAGAAAATTACTTTTTTTTTTGGTGGAAATGCTTGTAATGTAAAAATTACAATGCCCTTAAAAAAAGGGGGGGGGGATCCTAAGGACTTTATTAACTGATCTTAGAAGTTTCTTCCAAGCTGAATTCAAAAATGGAAACCATTTTACTTATCACTTAAGGGTTTTGCTTGTAAGGTACTGCAATAATTTAGGGTAAATGTTATTAATGTCGACTATTACACCACCTTTCATGGAAAATCCTTACATGATAGAGAAAAATGGTTTTCATTTTCGAGTTCAGCATGAAAAATACTTCTAAGATCAGTTAACAAAGTCTTTGGGGCAGAAAAAAAGTTTTTTTTTGTAGACCAGTGTTATCAGTAACATCAAAACCTTTAAAACATAAATGAAACATGCTTTGAAATAATAATAACCCATATTAAAACATTTTCATAGTCATTTTCACAGAATATGCCTGGTTGTTACCAAAGTATACATACATGCAATTTTCCTATTGTAACAAAATAGAAATGCACACAGATTGCAGAATTTTTAGAATGTGTTACTTCTCAATTATGAGGTATGCCTTTAGAAAGTATAAGAATATTAAAAATCTTATGTTCATGCCACTTTGCGCTCTGATAAATTTTGAAAGCTATTTATTTTTATACAACAAAACTATTTGGTGTAAAGCACCAGCTTTCCAATTTTCTTGTAAGAGATGACTCCTTTGACCCATTCCCTAATGTAATAAAAAAAAATCATGTATAGATTCAAATATTATCTAAACACAGCACTAAATATGTGAAATGATTAAATGGTTTATTTTGACAAATAAAAGGTTACAGTAAGATTGAAGCACCAGCCTCCTCTCCCCATAACAACAAATATTTGTGAAGAAGTGCCTGCAGTATCCAAGCTGCAGGTTTATAATTGTTCAGGTTCTCAACATGGAAGCAAAAATTGCTTTAAATTCACAAAATAATCACAGGTAGATCTGCTAGTGTCATTGGAGAGCCATAATAGTATGAAAAAATTAAAGTACAGTGCTTACAATAGTAGAAGTGATTTGTTAGCAAAGATGTAAGCAAAAGTGCACTCTGATACATTCGAAGGACGGAAGTATTGTAAAATATCAAAGGAAGATAAGTATGACAGTAAGAGATTTAAGTTCATTCTAAACCATTTTTTTTTTACTTTTGATTCAACCCTCACTTTCTACTTAACATTAAGTAAATTTTAAACTTCTTTGGAAAGTGATAATTTTTAAATTTCTTTCAAAATACATAATTTTAAGTTCATAATTCTTTTGCTATAAAAAATACCTAAGCCCCATATTTTAAGAATCACAGAAAATTGTGATTATACTCAAATTCACAGGTACTTATCATTGAAGTCACCTTTTTAGAAGTATAATAACAAACACTCAAGAAAATTGATCAAAAATGTTGATTGAACATAATATTGAAGAGCTAAAAATAAATTATGAAAACTAATTCAGTTTAAGAATAATTTAACTATTTTGATAAAAATCGCTAAAAGTATAAGCTTACTCCATCAGAACGAAGTATTTTGCTCTTCAACCAAGACAAATAATAGACTCGAACTCTTGATTTCTTTCCAGATATAGAAACTAAAATATTTTGGCCTTCCAAAACTTCCATTTGTTGAAACCGACGACGAGATATCAATTGATAAACTTTACCTTGACCACTTCTATCAAGCAACATAAGACCATTTTCAGTCCCAATCAAGAGGTTCACACCTAAAAATTATTTATTAAAAATATAGATATTTTCATTACTTTTCAATGAACATTTGTATACAATACTTTCTCAAATCTTTAAGGGAAAATTCAATAATGTGCAGAATAGCATTGGCTAATTATGTAAATTGGTTCATTATTATTTTTAAATTATATTTTACTGCTTTAAATGACTATTTTGAAATCCAAAATCACTTAAGACAATCACTCAATGTTATAAAGTTAGCATTTTAAAGCAAAAATCAAATCAAAATTAATTACATTAAAGTGAGGAACTAATCTGTGTCGAGCGCTATAACTTTCATCATCTTTTACAAGTCTAGAGTTCATCTTATTTGAAAATCTTTCCATTACAATACAATATTTCATGTAATGAGTTTTTGTTATGAGTTTAAAAAAAAATTAAAACCCATATTTAAGTAAGCAAGCTTTTTTCATCCTTCTTCCCTTTGGAGTAACATATTGATTCCAAAAAGAAAAAAATATATCAAGGTTTTTTGGCCTGTGCATACTTAAACACAAATTCAGACCTACTACTCCACGTGTATGTACTCAACTACCCGAGATAAAACCTCCTACCTTTGCAGTCATTACTAACAATACTGTGAGACAATTCATTCTTCAAGTTAATGTTACTTATTTTAAAAATTGTAACAGGTGTTGTAATTTACAAAAATTTCGCAATTTATTCTTATTTTCAATTGCAAAAGTATCTTTCATTGACAGCCTGATAACTTAAAAATAAGTTGCAAGAGTACTTAATTCAGGACAACCAAAATGATCACCATTTATCATCTTTTTAGTGACTTCTAAATCTAGGGGTATTCAATGGAATTTTTCTCGGGGGGATAGGGGCAAAGGGGGCAAGATAAACATGAAGGGAGCTTTTCAAATTAAGATTTTACAATACTAAAATCTTCAAATCAATATAATCAGTTTCAAATTTATGGTTGGCCGAGGGGGAGTGGCACTATAATACCCACAGCACCAACACTTGAGTCTGTGATTGAACATTTTGCTCACTGCATGCATCCCTCAACAGCACATGATAGTAGACACATAAAAAAAAGTTAATAAAGTTAGAATATCTATCTGCATTTCGCTCTAGGAATAAAACATTTTTGCACTTGTTTGTTAGTCATTTCCTTTTTATTTTTGAGGTGTTTATTTCTTGTCCCAAAATTTTCCAAGAGGAGGGGGCAACATGTATACATTCCTTATATATAATATTAAAATGGCAACAAAACAAAGTTAAATAAAATTATATTAAATTCCCGAAGTCAAGGGGGACAAATGGGCCCTCTTGGCCCCTCCTAAAATGACAAACCCTCAGAAGAGAATGTGGATGCCAAGGGTTCTCTACAAAATCTGGTCATAGATATATTAATGATGAAAAAAAAATCAAAATTATCATATTTACACAAAGAGGGGAAAGGGATATATTAAAAAAAGGGTAGAGTTAGAACTAAACCAATAAACAAACTAGAAAAAGCAAATGGTTTTGGAACATATGAAACAAGTACCCCACAAAGCTGCACACAGTATTTCTGAGTTGAACCTCTTCTTATACTTTCTAATTTCTGGAGTGTCTGGTGTTACTTCATGGGCTGTTGGTGTAACATTAACATTAATCTGAGACAACTTTTGCGGAGATGGTGAAGAACCACTTCCAGCACCAAAACCAAAAGTCAGGAATGATCGCTGTTTGTGATGATACTGCAAAATAAATGTTTATATCAACCCCTAGCATGTTTTGCACATTTTAACAATTCAAGCACCTGTACTTGGTTGTCATTTATCTTACAGATTTACATTGGGAAAAAAAAGTATTTCAAAATGTTTCTTTCTACAACAGATTTATCAATGATTTATAAAATTCAATAGTAGATTAAAGTAAGTACATATATTGCACATCTATACTTATATATAATACAAAGTAAACATGCAAGAACAGTGTTCAAATAAAAATTTTACAAGGTGAAGAAGAAAAGTTGATTTTTGTGTTTTAAATTCCTTGCGATTAAAACCACTAATGTTGCCAACTGCATAACAAAATAAATATTAATAGTCACATTATTTCATTTTGAAGGTAAAGGTTATAAAAGTGCTCATTTTAAACTTGCATTTAAAAGGAAATAAGTTGTTACTTAAATTAGAGGCAATTGTAACATTTAAGTGAGCAATTTCTTCCAAAACTTTGATGATTGCCTCTAATAACTCTGTTTGAGAAGTTCATGACATTTTAATAATTATGTTTAGTTCCACAAAATAATGTAAGTTAAGTAATATTTTAAAGAAAATGCTTTTCACAACAGTTGAAACAAAGTTTTAAAAAGTAAGAACTAAGATTAAGTCAGAAACATAATTTTATTAATACTTGAATGAACAGAAACTTTGTTAAACAAAAATAAAATAGCATTTTTATTCCCTTGAAAGACGCAAACTTGTAGGAAAATGACTTTATGAATTAGATCAGAGGATTAGAGTTGCAATAATGAAAACAGTGAAAATAATTTGCCTAAGTTTAAATGCCAAATCTCTCCCAAACATAAAAAGGCAAACCTTCAATTTCTACTTATTTGCTAAAGAATTAGACAATGAGAATTTTGCTAGAGTAACATGCAACCTATTCATCCCTCTTCCTTGTTATTAATTTGTGCTAATTACAAACAAATATAAACATATCGTACCTCTTCAGATCTATCAACTTTTGATCCAAGCACTTGCTGAGAAGAATGTTGAGGGAAAAGATCAGGAGTTGGTCGTGAACCAGCCATTCCAATGTTTGCTGGTGTGCTTTGGGAAGATTCTAATCTTTGACCATGTATTCTGCTCAGATCTTGTGAAATTGGAGAGTTTTGCCGTTCTCTTCCTTCCTTTGAGTTGTCCCCCTAAAGCCATTTGGATTAAAAGAATTTTTTTAAAAATATATAATAATACTGTCAAGTGCTTTAACTATGAACTATGTGCCAGTAATTCAAGTAGTTAAACATCTCAAAATTTAAAAAATATAAAAAATACCAATTTTGCTACAAAGAAAAATGTGTTGATCATGTCTAAACCATACAAACCTTCATTAAAAACAATAAAATTTAATAAATAATACATTACATTAATACATTGTGAGGATATTTATTTAAAACCTTTCGTTGCATTTCAAAAATGAAGGATAATTGTCATTCAATACTTTTTCATCCAACAATATGAAGTAAGTTGACGGCAGGGCGGCGTAGTGGTAAGGCGCTAGCCTCCTACACCCAAGTTCGTGGATTTCCAAGCTGGAGAAAATCATCAGCACCCATGTTGTATCATTATGTGGCATGTTAAAAGTCCCTTGAGCATCTGTTTGGCCTAGATACTCTCAGCTAAATTAAATTCCTAGTGCAGTTTCACATCATTTAGAGCTCAGGTGCCACCTTCTAGGAAGAAACCGAGCATCAAAATTCTCAAGTGATGGTGGCATCCACCGATAGTGGTGCTACTTGAAAGAATGGATGCCGGTTTCCGGGGTATGCACTAGGTCTGCAACAATTAGTGACCATACACAGCCCCATTAGAAAGAACAAAAATACAAAGCAATTTGGGATTCCTTCTCAAACTGACACACAATCAACTGTATACTGATTCAGTTTTATAAAAATTTATTTTTGGTTTATTTTGGTCGGCTGACCCACTGTCTCATTAACAAAGTTTTTTTGCTGACACATCAAGTTCTATGTTCATTAATGAAAGAAATCACGAATAGCAGTAAATAATTTGTGGAATATTATACATTAATTAAAAACCACATATACCAAATACCAAATTTATGGCATTAATTTTTCAACACATACAAATAAACTTATTTGTGCAGTTAGTGATCAAATACCAACGAGAAAAATATTATGATAAAGACTGGATTATTTGTTCTTTGTACTAATGCACTAAAAAATATGTGTGTATATACGAGTATATATATACACTAGCGTGCAAAAGTTTCGGGCCATCCTATTTTCATACACATTCAGGGTTCGTACACTTTTGGCAAAACCAAAAATAAGGACTTTCTAAGGACTTTTTAAGGACCTACAAAAAAATTTAAGGACCTCTCAAATTTTTCGCAATATACAAACTGTTATGTTTATTTCAAAAGGAAGCATTATTGAAAGAGGAAATTGAGTTAACATCGCAGTTTTATTAGGAACACAACACAAACACTTTTATAGAGCTCTCTTTGTCTTGTTGCTTTTCTAATGTCCAATACAGTCAGGGAGTTAAATAATTATTAGAGCTAGTAATAAGAAGCACACAGCACAAGTATTAATCATATATAAGCAAGTGAAAAATTATCAAAAATGGTTAATGCTATAAAATACGTTAAATGAAAAACAATTAAAATTAAAAAAATTGTTAAAGAAAACACTGCACTTTGTCTTGAGAATTTGTGTTTAATTTAGTTATTTATTTATTAATTTTTTTTTTTCATTTTACTTAACTTATGTTGCCATCATCTCAATTTAGGCTTACTTAAATTTTTATCCGAGATAAATATTTTTTTTTAAATTATTTAGAAGAGCTTACAAAAATTCTGAAAAAACTTTTTCAACTTGAGAAAAATATTTCATTTTGGAAACAACATACAAATAAAAAATAGAGCTTATTCGCTTAAAATTTTTTACATTACCCTCAAATAGTAACTACCAAAATTTAACTAAAATAAAGTTTTAAAAGATTGAACAATATTTTTAAATAAAAAATAAAACAAGCAGACTACAGGCTGCAAATACTAAAACAACTGTCAACTTTTTAAATTGATATATTTACAAGATGCAGAAAGATAGAAGTCTCAAAAGTTGCGTGCAATTTTCGGCGAAGCACGTGCTAGAGGTTAGCAAGTTTCCGAAAAATAGGCTTTTACATTTTCGTGTTATAAGTTATGAAAATTCATGTAAATTAATACATGTCTTTTTAAAAAGTTCCTTCAAAAATTTTCTTGTTTTGTAGTACAATCCCTTTAGATAAAAATACTTGTACATCAGCATGAAAAATCGGATCTTTTTGCAAAAAATCAAATTTTCGAAGTTCACAAAAAAAAAAAAAAAAAACAGAAAAACTAGGGGAAAACGGAGCATTTGGCAACTACGGTGGGGGTATAGGTTTAAGAAAGTCGATTCCTTCAATTTACTGCAAATTAAGAAATTTCACGAGATACAAATTTTGATTAACACAGCAAATATCCATCATCTCCCACACAACAAAATCCCACAGCAAACGATCGCGAAGCCAAATTGCTTGATAAAAATTTACTAAATATTAAAACATTACTTTAAAACAAATTAATTTTTTAGATATATATATTTTATTTGATTTAAAAAAAAAAACAATGGGAGAACAAACTGTTTAGTGAAAGATCAGCTAAAAAGCGATCGGGAGAGTTGGCAACTCTCCGCTTATTATAGTGTAAGACGTAAGAAAAATGATAATAAAAATAAATCATTCTTTTACCTTTAACAGTATAAAGAAGCGATAATCATACATGCGATTGGTCAAACGCAAAAAAAGCTGAAAGTGTTTTTTTTTTTGCCTACATGTTAGTTAAATGTATCTCTTTTATTGAGCTAGATGTCAACAATATGCATCGTTGAAGTATTAACCCTACAGCCCCTTAAATTAAAAAAAAACTTCAAAAGCAATATTTATTTATTGATTACTGGTTAAGAGCTGCTCCTACTTGCTTTATTGATAATTGTTTAGAATGTAGATGATTTAGTAACAATTTTCATGCAAAAAAATATTTATTTACTTTGAAACTAAATTTAATAAATAGCATCGAATCCCAAATTTGAAATCTTGAAATTCGGCTTTTATCTGAAAATTCCCGATTTTTGTTTATTCATAAAAATTTTTCCCCTCGAGTCCTTAAAAGTCCGTTTTTTAAATTTTATTCCTTTTTCTTTTCTCTTTTAAAGGCAAAATGAGGGAACTTGTGTGATTTATTTTTCTGTGGTCTTAAATATTTTGTACAAATGTTTGTGTTTTGATTCGACTTCTCTTACTAGTATTTTAATTTTTTTTTAGATGTAGCTCGATATTCTTTTTCATACAATTGCAGGAAATAGCAAATTGGGAGCTGCCATGTGGGTGGGTACAAGTTAATTTTAACTGAATTGGGTGTTGTAGTTTGAAGCATTTTATCAAAATCCATGAACCTTTTCTTTTTGTCAAAATATATAACACATCAATTTACTTATAACTTTTCAAAAAAATTTAAAAAACAAGATTTAATTATTTCTTTACCAATTGAGAAAGCACTGAAATTTGTAGTAAAAATGCGATTATGTTTATGCAAGTCCGCCATTTTTGGTCCTGTCAATCTGCTGTTTTGGGTCTGTCCGAAAGCCGCGATTGTACTGGACCCGAGCAAACCAAATTTGAGGTTCGATTAAGTAGTTGAAATGAATGAAGTTTGATTCTTGTGAAGAATACAAAACATAGCAAAACAAATAGAGTGCATTGGTACCTTCTTAGTTTAACAAAAAAAAAAAAAAAAATAAGCACCTGAAATAAAAATAAGGACTATTTAAGGACTTTTTAAGGCCTTAAAAATAAAAATGAATATTAGGGACTTTCTAAGGACCTTTAAGGACCGTACGAACCCTGACATTGCACAGAAATATGATGGTGAAAGGAATACATACGATCAATTATAACAGATATTCACTTATATTTGAAAAGAATGAGTTATGTACAGTGACATTACTTTCCAATAATTATTTGTTCAACATTTTTTTATTAATGACTGTGCAAAAGTATCGGGACATGTACTATTTTTTAAAAAATCAAAAACAATAAAGGAGAATTGGGGTTAAATGTCTTGTACTCCTCCCCTCGACTCAATACTTCATTGCCATGCCCTTAGCAGCGTTGACTGCAGCGCATCGCCGAGGCATTGAGTCGATTAACCATGAGGTTCGTTCTTTTGGCAATTTTTCCCACTCTTGTCACAAATGGTTAAACAATTCCGTCTTTTTGAAGTGATTTTTCATTCCAAGACGCACCTTCAGGTTCACCCACAAGTGTTCAATGAGATTTAAGTGCGGTGACTGTGATGGCAAGGCTAGGTGCGGATTTTTCGGCTCTGAAGATAATTTTTCACAAGACGCAAAGTGCGTTTTGGATCTTGTTGAAAAATCCAACCACGAGGGAAATTTTTCATTGCAAATGGAAGCATACGGTCTAGCAGAATGTACTTGTACATTGCAGCATCCATGTTGCCGTGAATTTCCACCAGCGGACCATCGCCACAAGCAAAAAAGGCTCCCCAAACTTTGATGTTCCCACCACCATGTTTAACAGTAGGAGTTTGATACCATACATTATGTCTGGTACCTGTTGGATGTCTTATGTACTTCCAACTACCACTTCCAAACAATTGAAATTTTGATTCATCAGAAAATAGCACTTTCAGCCAATCTGATGCCGTCCATTGCTGATATTTTTCGTGAAGTTCAACCTAGCCTTCTTATTCTTTTTGCTAATTAATGGTTTCGTGACGTCAATCTATCCAACCAGCCCTACAGCCTTCAGACGTCGAGACACTGTAATCATACCAATATCGGCTAGATTTTCATTCGTAATTCCTGTGAAACGCCGGCTGCGCTTTCTCGTGGATCAACAATACACTTAATTTTATCAACACTACTCCAAGTTTTTTGCGGCCTACCACTACATTTTTTAACACTCAGTAAGTTTTTTATTTTATACTTAGAAATAATAAGATTAACAGTACCTTTACCGACAGATAAAGCCCTTGCAATGAATCGTGAACTTTTTCCTTTTGAAAAAAGCTTCACCAAGATTTCGCGAAACTGAATATTTTCGTAGGTTGCCAAGAGAAGTAATTTTCCTTCGTGTAGCATGTTTTGAAACCAGCGAACGCAGAGATGCCACTCTAATCTTAAGGTTTTCAGTAGTAACCTGAATGATTTTCAGTAGTTTTCAGCTCTTATCAGTAGTTTATAATACCGGAGAAACGTGGATGCAAAAATTACTCAATATTCAACCTAAAAGCAAAATATTTGCCTCAGCTGAACCATGGTGGCAACAGAATCCAAGAAAGAAAACCCCTGATAACTCCCTGATTGGGCTCCAAAAATTTCCCTGACGTTATATTTAAATTGTGAGTTACACAGCATCATTGCCATGTGTAATGACTGTTTCACAGTGCGGAATCCAGAAAAAATATTTAGGGAGGGTGACACTACTTTTCCAACTGAACTTTGTGCAATTCCATTTCTTTTCAGTGAAGGCGCAGGAGTGATAGTAGTAAGGATTTGCATTTCCTGAACTTTCAAAACAATTTCCTGAACCTCGAACTTTTTTCATAGGTACTGTATTTTCTGGCATATAAGACGAAATGCAATTTATCTAGTTAAAATTTATGAAAACTACTCGATTCAGACAGAAATGGAAAAAAGTACTTATTTTAACAGGGGTCGCAATGGAAAATCTATAAAATATAGGACAACAGGAAAATGGTGCAAAGAGGGGAAACTATTTTAATCAATGTGTGGATTATTAAAAAAAAAAACAATTTCCTCTAAAAAATCATCAAAATGATGAAGAAAACATTACGAAAATTATTTATTGCATTTAATAAGACTGCAAGAAATTAAATCCCAAAAGCTCTTTTTTGATTGATTCAGAACAAAAGCAACAATTAACAATCTAACAGAAAACACAAACCCTTTACGAAAATAGCGATTGCAAAAATGCAACTCCACATCATAGCTACAAATTTCCAATTGGAATTACAATTCATCCCCCTTTTAAAAACATTCATGTCTAAAAATTTGCGGCAAAAACGTTCCCGATTTATCTCTGAAAGGTCGACTTACACGCGGGTTTCTGTTTATTTGTCTGAAAGTTGGGGGTTCTGGTTACATGAGAATAGACTTACACGGAGGTATATACGGTAAGATATTGATAAAAATAAAAAGGAATTTTATTTACTTACTTTATAATTAAATTTTAAAAAGGGTTAAAATGGACAAAATACGATTCATGTACAGGATGCAGAAAGATCGCGTAAAGAAAAGAACGCATAAGTTTTCTTGCGTGCACGTGGAAAGGCCTACGATATTTTAAAGAATTGCACAAATCAATTAATAAATATGCATTGCTTCAATTTAAAGCAAAAAAACCAAAATGAGGGCGGAAAATTTAGGGTTAAGAAGCAAAATAAAATTTCTGGAACTTCGGCAAAAAAAAAAAAATCCTGAAATTTCCGGTTTTCCAGAACTGTACCACCCTGGAGGAGAAAATAACTTAATTTTCTAAGTAATATAATCTGCAACTGCTGAAAGTTTTAAATCTAAAGTTTTTTTTTAGAATGAAGATCACCTCCCCCCCCCCCCCCACCCATCATTATTTTATACTTATATTACTTTATTTTCTCAAGATGCATATTGTTCCTGTATTGAGTAAAGAAAAGTTTTAAAAATTCCAAATCATCACGCCGAGGGGGGGGGGGGGGGGCATGGCTCTCTGCACCCTGACAGAATAATGCACATGACCAAACCCCAAATTTGGCACGCTGGAGAACGGTGTTAGGCCGAATTTTGGACACTACCAAAAATGGCGGATTCTCGGAAGCGAACGCTGACATGCGTTCTTTTACGTAAGATTGCAATGCCTTCTTCTCAAACACAAAAACAGTGACCTTTTTTATGGCTTAATCAGAGAAAGAGCGCTTTCAACCAATGGGAAATTGGCAATCGTGCTGAAAACGGGCAACGAAAGGAAAATTCGCCGACGAAACTTCGGACGCTTGCCGGTTTGAATATTTTCCCCTGATATTTGGAAAATTTAAATATCCCCTGATATTTTTCAGAACATAGAACTTCCCTGAGAATTCCCTGATTTCCCGGTTATGTTTCCACCCAATAAGATTATTTTTCAATATAAAATACAAATTTAATTTCTAACTGAATTCGTTAATTAATTTAGGACCAAATAGTTGATAACCAAACGAGCATACGATGTATGCAACGAAGAATGCAATAAGCATGGCAATAAGCAACTGCAAATGCTAAAAAGCTAAAAACACTTGTGTCATGCAAGTAAGCGAAAAAATCCGAAATTTGCCCGAACTCTCTCGCCGAAGAACAGGGTTGCTGTAAATATTGCTCCACGCTGTGAAAAATTCCGGTTAGAACTGGAATTCTGAGCTTTCTACCGCCACCAGCCACCATTCTCCTATTGTTCGCAGCTCTAAACTACCACGAATCGTCAGTAAGCGCTCGTTTTGGCGACTGTTGGTGAATCTTTTTTTTTATATGCGCGCCAAGCGCGAAAAGTTGAACTCTGCTAAAATATTTTATTTTCCGTAGAAAAAAAAGCGCTTTCCGTAGTCCGTAGTCACCTTCAAATTTTTGTATTTTTCTGTAGATACTACGGAGAATCCGTAGCGTTCGGCATCTCTGCGAACGTAAAAGAGTAAACAAACCAGGAGTACAGAGCCGTGCGAGTAGTGGCCCGATACTTTTGCTTGCCAACGAAAGTCATTTTACTTAGTACACGTAGTTTATGCTATGAACCAACTTAATATTTGATGTTTCTGTGTATATTCTAACTCTCTTATATATTTCGGACAATGAACGAGTTGAGGAATACATTTTTTTATCAATCCAATGGAAAAATCAGGGTGGCCCGAAACTTTTGCACGCTACTGTATATATATGCATTCTTTAGAAAGTCTGAATATGTATAACATTACCTTCTGAATTAAGGCTTTAGCATCCTCTTCATCAGGGGTGGGTGGCAAAGGACGATTAGGTGCTTGACTAGAAACTGAACACAGGAAAAAAGATAAGAATGGCAAGCATACATAGCTTTAAAAAATTGAAGTAAACATAATTTATAAATCTTTTCATTAAAGCATATTTCTAGTTTCTAATGAACAAAGAAAAATATGTATTACTGCTTTTAAGCTCATAATATATCAGTTTATAAATGTAGTTATCAGAAAATATGCTTTGTGTCAGAAACGTTTAACATTTTTGTAAGATGCTGCACAAAATTTGTATGCCCCACACACATACAGTACAGAATGACATTATAAGGCAGGGATTCAAGGAAAACATCATTTGCAATGATGTTATAACTGAAAAAATTAAAACTTGTTTACAAAACTTAATGACAGTAACATAATGCATCAGAATGCAAATAAACATGAAATTAAAGGCTGTCATAAGTTTTGTTGCAATTACATCATGTATTAATGTAATACAATGCATCACAGTAAAAAAAGCATTGAATTAAATATTGTTATATACTTTATCACAACTGCATCATGTATTCTTGAACATAAAAGACTTTAGTAAACTGCATTTAAATAAAAATACACAAAAATAGCACTAAAGTGATTCTCCAGAAAAGGGAATAAATCAAGTCCTTGTTAAATTTATAATAATTTGCAATTTTTGTACTACCATTTTTTTAATTACTAGTTGAACTTATATTCTATCTTTTAATCAGGATTCTTCAATAAAATAGTGGTTATAAATATTTTTAAAATAAAAAACTACAACAAAAATGTCATTCCCTTGGCTATCCAAGCCTAGTTTTTTGTTTATAAAATTTGAAATAGCCTATATTTTTAAATATGTTGCAAGCACATATTAATAATTATAATTACTTTATGTGTAGAAAAAGGGGAAAAGCTATACTGTAATGCAGCTTTTATAAAATTACTCCGCACCTTGTCCCTGAGTGTTACCATCATTCTCCTGGTTTTTAAAAAATACTTCTAAATAATTCTGACAGATTTTTCAAGAATCAAACTCAAGTAATGACTTACTTCTGGCCAATGAGATAGAGACTGTGTAGAAGTGTGAAAGTCATAGCCATTTTGTCTGCAAGTATGCAGTATTCCAAAGTTGCATTTTTGAAAAATATTTTTATTCACCCTCATTACCCAGGTTCAAGATTTAAAAGTTGCATTAAAGGTAAACATTTATTATATTTTTTTATAGTTTTAGAATTGGTTTTCTTATATATGTATATATTTTAAAATTCATTTGTTCTACCATACTATTGCCACACCAGTCTATGTTGAAAAAAAATTCCCTGTCTATAATTAAAACAGGGGAATGATATAAATTGGGGAGGGATAAAATAATGTGAAATTCCTTAAGATAAAATTTTTTAGATGTATTTACTAAAATACATAATACATTCAAGTGGTGTGCAAATACAATGGGATTAACAAAACTGAATTTTAAAATATTTCACCACCCATTAGCACTTTAGTTATCGCTGTGAGATTGGATGTAAATACTTAAATCTATCCCACTCTATTTTTTGTTGTTGCTATTTATTTGTTTTTGAAATTACGTATAAATTATGACAGATGACATAAATTGCATTTAAATTTTATTGCTATGAATTTGGATGGATAAATTCCCCCCTCCCTTTTCTTATTTTCTGAATTTTTTTATAAGCTATGAGTGATTATAATATTATTATATACAGTCAAACCTCATTAATTCAAACACGCTTAAAACGAATTACTGCTAAGACGAACTACATTTGCGATCCCCGTTCTAATGTATTAACAAATAACGCTATTTTCTTTGTGTAAGACGAACACGCTTAATTCGAACTATTGGATAAGTCGAACTCTTATTTGTGGTCCCTACCGTTCGAACTTCAATTCAATACAAAAAAAAATAAAAGTCATTTTTCACTTTTACCAAACAGCGAATCTGTGCCTGTCTTCCGTTCAGTTATTCCATCTTTAGCAGAAGTGTCTGTTGCCCTAACCACTGCGCCGGCCGCCAGTTTCTCTTAGCAAAGGATAATTCAGCAGAATGTTTGTAAACAATTTAGATGCCATTAAAGACTTCTGGAGCAATTGTTCAGAAAGAATAGGAAACAATGTGTCACAACTGAATATTTTAAAAAGCAATATCAATGAGGTGCATATCTGCGATAATTTTAAAAGATTTTCACTAGATGTGTAATTTTAGTTAATAAACATTTAAAGTTATTATATTAGGGACTTAAACCAACCATTGTATACTGAAAGATAGATTGAAATTCATCTTTTGCTTTCTAAAAACAGGATCTCATTGGTTTTCGGATAAAACGAACTACAGTTAAGACGAATTCATTTTAAAAGTCCCTTTGGGTTCGTTTTAACGAGGTTCGACTGTAATACTTTAACTATCTTCTTCCAAGCCAAAGAATGCATTGTACTAGCATATATTATATTTTCCTTCAAAAATTTTGCTTTGAGTAATGTTATAATGTACACAATATTTTGTTTTGTTTACAGAACTATGCCAAAACATAAATGAACTAGAGAAGCACAATTGCAAAGGAAAAGAGAAACAGAGCGAGAGAAGAACAGGAAATAATATGATGATCATAACAAAACATATTCCATACTATATTAAGCTTTAATATAACGAGTTTCTACAACATGTTCTATAAAAATTAATATTGCAAAAATTATATACATTTCTAATCAATTAATAAAAAATTAGATTAAAAAGTTTGTATAAAAACAAAGAGAATAAGAATCAACATTTAAAAACAAATTTGTTTTAGCAGTAGGTGCCACATTCTTAAGAATGCAATAAATTAGAAAAACTAAATGTTATTAATAGTGATTATAGTAACATTTTTTACAACCTATTGCTTTGAAGTGGAAAACATTTTTTTTTTTCATAAATAAGTTTCAAAGTTTATTTATCTAAAACAAGACCGGTAAAAGAAACTTGCCTTTTTGCACCAAAGCTCTCAAGGTATCAGTATTATAACAATCTGGTGGCCTGAAATTAAATTAAAATCTTCAATTTTTCGCACAAAAGCTAAAGCTATTTCTGGAAGCAAATAAATTTATTTATGAATTAGTAACATTAAATGAAATGTTACATTAAACTAAATGCAATTGTCATTAGCATAGTTAAGCAAAACAGACGTCATTTAAAACTACAACAATCAACACATGAAGTTAGTTATTAAATGCAAACTTGTGTTATTAAATATTACATTACATTAGACAAGATTTAAATATTGTTGCCATACATTGACAAAACTCCTGTTATCTAAAACTACAGCAATCATGTATGATCACTAGTCCTGTCACTCATATATGAAACAGTCATTTAATGGAAACATAAGGTATATTTTGATAACAGGAATTTAGTTCCAAGAAATGGTAAAAGAACAAACATGCACTTTGTAGCTTTCTAACAAATTAGAATGGACAATCAACTTATTGTTACTGTAATTATTTTGCCTGATAAGATACGAAAAAATTTCAGAACTACTATTGAAATGTCATTTCATGCAAAACTAAGTATTCACCTTCCAACACTGACACACAAAAGAAATAAAAAAGAAAATTTTGATACTGTGTATGGCAGATGTTCATTAATTTTAGTTGTTAGGGTAATGGTTCTGGTGTTCTGAAGAAAAGAAGTGTGGTTAAGTTTAGGAAAGTATTAAAAATGTAATTTAGTGTCATATAGGACTCTCCTCTTCTTGTATTACCTTTACAAATATGTATTTTTACAAAAATCTGTAGTAAAATAATGCAAAAGTACTTTCTTCAATCAAACAATACAATCCACAATAAAGTTTTAAAAGACAAAATTAACATACAGTGGTCGAGGTGGATCAGATGCTAAAAGAGTTCCATCATTCTGCACTTGCCCATCATCTTCATCATCTTCATCATCGTCTGAATCAGATACAATTGGAGGTGGCGGTGGAGGAAACTCTGGAGAACTGCCATTCAATGTAGAATATTCATCCAGCAGAACAGGTAAAGCAGGGGGCAAATTGCTACTCATAGGACTATTATTATTTTCTATTCCAAGACCATCCCCTAAATGAGATGCTAGTACATCTAGATCCTGTAAAGAAAGATGGATGCATATATTTTAAAGAAATTAATACCCAAATGAGAGGAAGAGATCATTTTTTACTTTAAAAGGCTTTGAACTTCTTCAGCTTATGCATATACAGTAAAACCTGTAAAGTTGACCACCTGTCTAAGTTCACCACTTTTGTCAGGAACGGAATTAGCCTGCGCCCTCTACCTCACCCTCTATAACTTGACCACCTGTCTAAGTTGACCACTAAAGTGCTGCACCGCAAGTGGTCAACTGTATACATATACAGGTTTCACTGTATATATATATAGGCACAAGATTAATTTATGAGAATGAAAATTCTTATATGTAAAAAACAAAATAAAAGACTATGTATAAAATGCACATCACAAAAAAAAGCTGTTAAAAATAACACATAGTAGTAACCATTTCATGAAGCCAATGTTTGTAACAACATGGTTTTTCCCCCTCATTTCAACATGTACTAACATGCCGACATTAAAATGTAAGTACACGGCTGAAATGTAAAACAGAGGAAAATTTATGCAGTCAAACTTAACTAACAAAAATTGTTGAATGGAATGTACCCTATTAACTCTTTATTACTACAAAGGAACAAAACTCTCTTTTCATCATTTCTGGCATCAGGGCTAAACAAACATGATTTTTCCAAGAATAGAAGTAGGTTGGAAAAAAAATCAACAAAAAGAAAAACATTAAACAGGAGACTTGAAAAAATACGGAAATTGTAGGAAAAAGCAGAAAATTGTATCCACAGAATGTTTTTATCCCTACATGTAAAACTTAGTGCAAAAAAAGAAACTTCACTTTTTTTTAAGATAAAGAAATACTCGACTGAATTAGAAATAAAATCTGAAAACCTTAAAAGATTATTCTGCAAATAAAAAATGAAATATTCCTCCCATTTCTGTAAGATTTTATACAATTGAACATTTTAGCAGCAAGGGCCTTAACCCTTCAGAACTCACATCAGAGCTCATTGAGTAACCTGAGAACTGGTGCATTAGAATTCTTCTCACACAACCTATTCCTAACAAAAAAATATAGTAAATAAAATATTTTCAACTAAAAAACATTTTTATTTATTCTAAACACCAAATATTGCCCAAAATAATAATATTATTCAAAATATATCATACAGGTGTACTGTTTTCATGAAATATGTCTAGCAACTTAGGTACTTGTATTTGTGAGGCACCAAATGTTCCTTATGAAAACTAAGAAAAAATTGTTTTTGTACACTATGTATTAGGGTGGGCCATTTCACTTTTTTTTTCTTCTCTACTAGGGGCACATGATTAAAAAGGTGCTAAATGGTCCCATATTAACATGTATAAATTTTTTAAAATTTGGATGATTCTTTTTGGGTCTGGATTAATTTTGAAGTTTCGATTTCTTCAACTACATATATGTTCTATTTAGGAAAAAAGACATTGTCTTTACTACACCTGCCATATTGATACATACTAGTTGTTGAAAGGGCAATTAAAACTGACAAAAGCTTTAGCCACATTGCACAAAAAAACTCAAAGATAAGGCTCATAAAAAAACCAAATAGAGCAGCAAAACGTCCTGCCAAAATTTGATAGTAAGGATTTTCATGCTATTTCAAGATAACGATTTTTAATATTGTAAAAAAAACCTGCAAATATATTTGTAATAAATAAGTGGTTCTCTTACATATTTAATTTGTTATATCCATATTATGTGTACATATTATACTTCTCAATTTGTTTTTCAATTTTTCAATAGAAGGAAAGCTTCTCCCTAAATACAGTTGAACTCTTAATACGAAATGCTAAAATTTGTGAATTTGTTCGTATTAGCTGTTATTCGTAACAACCGTAAATAAGTAAAATTGTGTAAAAAAGTATTATAAATTCATGTTTATATTTTAAAACTACTTACTACTATTTATAATAAAAGGTAAAATAAATAGTGAAAACAAATGATTTATTTTAACTAATATACTTTTAAATCTTACTAGTATATTGAGAAAAAATGAACTTACCTTGTAAAATTTAACAATTTTGGAAAAAATCCTTAATGGTTAGTTGTTTTTTAGGTACATTAAATTTTATTATGCAAATTTTTTGTGGATAGGTCAGAAATTTTGTTCGTCTTAGCTGAAATTTGTATTTTAGCTTTCGTAATATGCATGAGATATTTAATGTAATTAAATAGTAAACCAAACTTAATGAACAAAATGTTTGTTTTAGCTGTGATTTTGTATTAACTGTGTTCGTATTAAGAAAGTTCAACTGTATCATAATAATTTAAATTTGTGCAAACAAACAACAATAAAAAACGTGAAATTATTTTTATTGCTGTTCAACTGTATCAGTTTCTCCAAGTCAATCCGGAGCCAGAAAATGATATTCTATTCTAATAACATTTTATATTTCATTTTAAAACATCATTTGGTACCTTCTCCTTGCCATACCCAATACAAATCAGGATATTTTTATTTTCACCATAGGACAGCGACCTACTCTACTATGTATGTCAATTTTATAAGTTTTGTAAGAGGGGTCATTCCATGTCAAGTGATCCAAAATTTGAGAAAAAATTTGCCTCACCTTCTTTGATTTTTTTCAAATTTAGCTTATCAATTGCACCCCTCAAGGTAATTAAAAATCCAAATTTTTAGATTTTAATCTTGTTTAGTTTTTTAGTTATCAGGATTTGATTTTGTAAAAAACTCACATTTTTACATGTATGCTTCAACACAAAACAGACCATAACTCATCAACAAATAGAGATAAAAAGTTCTAGTAAAAAGCATTTTGAAGTATATTAAATGCAGTTTTATATGATTTATTTTTTGCATCATGACAAATTTTTTTTAAATTTTAAATTTCTCGAAAAACGTATCATTAATTTTTTTTAAAAAATTCTCAAATATTTCTGGGCATTTTATCTTTGTCTATGCAAAATTTCAGCTTGGGGACTCAATGGCATCATATTTTCCCGAATTTTCAAAAATATTTGATTTACCAAAAAATGAACATTTTTGTGATTCAAGCTATTTTAAGATGATGGTTTCTTAAAGGAGATGACTTAATTAGCCTTCTAAACACATCTATGCATGAGTGAACAAGCATGGACATGTCTGTGCATGAAATGAACAAGTTCAAATTTTATTTGGGGGAGGGGGGCAACGAGTACATTCACATTTTTGTCTTATCATAGCTATTTCAAAGTATTATTTTTAAATAATTCTATAGTTTTTTAAATGAACAAATTGATTTATTTTATGCATTAAAAATAATTTTTCCTGATACTTTCTCAGATTTCAGATATATTTTAATGAGATATTAATCATATGAGGGGAAGAAAAGTATGTCTATTTAAATTACTTCAGCCAGTCAACACCTTTCACCATATTCACATGTAATGTACCCTTTCAGGTTTGTCATACATTTGTGCTTTCTTCAAAGAATTTCTGTTTCTGAAAGTTATTACTATGTGAACAGAGTTTTGTAATAATTTCATGTTCACTAAATGGAACAAATCTGTGAAACTTCTGTGTTCCTTCGACTGATAGTGCTCTTAAAAATCTATCTTTTAATTAACTCCTTTTCTTCTGAGTATTCCTGAACAGTTACATAAAAAAACTGTATTAAAGGAATGTTCATAACACTTCAACTGAAAAGTTGAACTACTGTCAGAATTTGATCTGAATGCAGTTTTTGAAGGCTAGCTTTGGCAGTAAGACGTTTCACTGTCCCGCCCAAGTCAACACATACACCTTTCCCATGATCTGTAGCATAGAAATTAAATTCCACAGCAGCTGCAATATTTGTGTTGCAGCTCCTTTAAATTTCCTTCCTTCTTATGTTATTTTTTATTCATGTTTTGGACGTGAGGTATGGAATTGCTAGGATATACAGGTAGATAAAATAAATAGCTTTGTTTTTTCTTATAATGCTTCCATTTTTTCATTTTTATTTGTAACCCACAACCTACTCAGGGGGGAGGGGACTAGCTGCATAGTTTTTTCTTTTCTTGCTTTGTCAAATATTAGCTCATAAACGCAAATCAAGACTAACAACCAAGAGCTGCAAACTCTAGCAGTTGTGCCCCTTCTATCACAATTTCAGATGAGTTTAGTTAATTACTTTTTTCCCCTCATATCATTAATATCTCATTAAAATATATCTGAAATCAAACAATTTATCAGGAAAAAATTATTATTAATGCATAAAATAAGTCAATTTGTTAATTTAAAGATAACTATTGAATAATTTGAAAACAATAGTATAAAATAACTATAATAAAACAAAAATGTGTATGTATTTGTTGCCCCCACCCCCAAATAAATTTTGAACTTGTTCATTTCATGCACAGACATGTCCTTGCTTGTTCACTCTTGCATAGATGTGTCTAGAAGGCTAATTAAATCATCTCCTTTAAGAAACCATCATCTTAACATAGCTTGAATCACAAAAATGCTCATTTTTTAGTAAATAAAATATTTTTGAAAATTCGGGAAAATATGATCCCATTGAGTCCCCAAGCTAAAATTTTGCATAGACAAAGATAAAATGCACAGAAATATTTGAGAATTTTTTTAAAAAAAATTAATGATACATTTTTTGAGAAATTTAAAATTTTAATCTCATTTTTTAAAATTTAAAATTTTAATAAAATTTGTCATGATGCATATCATATGAAACGACATTTAATATACTTTCAGATGCTGTTTTACTAGAACTTTTTATCTCTATTTGTTGATGAGTAATGGCCTCTTTTTGTGTTGAAGCATACATGCAAAAATGTGAGTTTTTTACAAAATCAAAGCTTGGTAACTAAAAACTAAACAAGATAAAAATCTAAAAATTTGGATTTTCAATAACCTTGAGATGTACAGTTGATGAGCCGAATTTGAAAGAAATCAAAAAGGGTGAGGTAAAATTCCTTAGATCACTTGATATGGAATGACCCAGAAGCATTTTTAAGCAGAGCCGTTTGAACAAACAACCTTCTGCATGATGTGTTCCGCGAAAATAAAATTTCAGTACAAAGAAATTTAAATAATTCAATAACTATAATATGTAAATGATTTATTCATTTATTTTAGTCCATTTAGGTACATACCAGGTTTAACGTTTGATGCAACAAAATAAAAAAATAGTTTTCCATAAATCATATTTCATTCAGTTCTGGTAAATATTTTTAGCGGCATTACATTTTAAGTAGATTAACCCTTTTTGGAACATGGAAAAAAAAAACCAAAACATCTACTTTTTTCATAATAAAATTAATTTTAAAAAAGTATATGAAAACTTTTAAGTTAAAGCACATATCTACCTTAAATCAAAACACAGAATTCAGTATATTCTGGATGTAACCAAATTCAAAGCCTATGCAGTTATTTTTTTGCTCTAATGGAATTTTGAAAATATGGGATGAATATAAAATGACATTTTTATCATTTACTAAGCTGAAAAATGAATGAGGGTATGCTTTTAATAATTTTAAATTCAGGAGTGAAGATTATTACTATGAGAATAAAATAATTTTATTCTCTTAGTAATAATATCTCATTTTATTCTATGGTTTTTGTATGAGATACAGAAGAATTGAAGAAAATCAATTTGAACTCGGAAAATATTTTGTATTTTTCTCAACTCGAAAGGAAAAAAAAAAATCAGATTTTTTTTGGTTGATATATTTTGCCTCGGCTTAACTACGGCTATATTTAGACATAATAATATTAAGTGTTTCAAATTCATTTTCTGTTTTCCTAAGAATTACAAGTATGCAGTTGTATCAAAATGCTCATGGAATTTCAAATGTTCTGATAACGTGGACAAAAAAATGACAGTTTTAAAGTCCCTACATTGTATTTTCCATGTTGTTGTTGATTTTTGGTACTAAGACTATCTCTTAAAAAAAGAAATGAAAAAATAATTTCTGCTCTTTAAGTCTTCTTGATAAATAAGGCTATAAAATGAGATAACACACTTAAACTTAAAATTAAACTGCAGATCTTAACCAATGTTTGGTTACAAGTACATGACATTGTGCAACAGAATTGCCTGCCATTCAATCCCACAATTTATTACAATAGTATACATTGTGAACAAATAAATTTAATTGAATACAATATAGTTGCCAAAAATCATATACTTGATGGAAGCTCAAAAGGAAATAACTGTCGTCACTTCCTCTCATTGTTAATGAGAAGTATGAATATGACAATTCATAGGTGAGAATCTTTTATATCAAATTCTTAGCATTCTTTTTATGTTATTACCACTAAAATTGGTTTCTCTCTTCAGAAGAAAAAAAAACCTCTGAAAGAAAATTAAAATCTTCTTCCCAAATGTTTCATGGTAAAGTCGATTTGTAAAATTGACTATTTCATTGTACGGAGTTTAATACATTATGCTAATGTCTAAGAAAAGGATTCTAGTAAATTTTGTTGCAATGGGATATTGTGTTCAATTGATTTCTTTCGTACTGGAATTCTACTGTATAATTAGTTTAAATACAAAAACTCAGATTATTACTGCATTATAATATTTCCAAAGGTATGATTTTTAATTAAATATATTTTTTTTATTTACATACGTCTGGTTTTCTTGCAATTGGTTTAATAATAGCTGCACTCCTACTAGGTGGTAAAGCAGGCGGTTGTAGTTGCTGATTACGAGGTGGAGTAGCAGGTTTCTTTTCTTCACCAGGTATAGGAGGTAAGGGCTTACTTGGAGGAGGGGGATCTGGAACAACTACAATTACAAATAATAAGGGCGTATAATATTAATTCCACATGAGAAAAAAGAAAAATTTAAACAATTACTAGTATAAATACTGAGGAAAGATATTTTGAAATTATTAATTATGAAATATAAATGTAACTTATAGAAATACAATCTGTTATGAAGCATGCTATCGACAAAATTATTAATCATTCTTTAAGGAGTAATTGGTCATGAAACATATCAGAATGAACAATCTACACTTCCTCTCAGTGCATTGTTAACTGGACTATGACAAGACTTCTCATGCCATCTAGCATCAACATGCATTCAGTGATAAGCTTTCTATGATAATATGGCTCATATATACCTTTCACCTAAAGGAGAGGATTTAAAATTGGAAATGGCAAAAGTATATGTAAAACTGTGACTTGATTATGCACTTTGAGTTTCTAGTTTACTACTAATGAAGTTTCACTTCCTTATATAATATTCAACCAACAAATGAGATCTCAAGTCTAAGATCTCAATGGCACATAAATATGAAGATTCAGCATGTCAAATTAACCCCAAGTAATAGGCAATGAAGTGTTCTAATACCAAATTTTTTTTTACATGGGGCATTAAAAAAGGTTCATGGCCAGTTTCCTGAAGAACTCAACATTGTGTTGCCCATGAGTCAGAAAACGACAAGATGGGTTATTCTGTCATACATCAAGTCAATATTTTCTGCTATTCCTGAAATACAGTTAATATAACATTAACTCATGAAGGCTCATTTATTACGATACTGTGTGTAACCATATGGTGAAATATAAAAAAAAAAAAAAAAAAAAAAAAAAATCCTTACAAGGAACAGATCTTGTGGAAAACTTGATGATCTGAAGAGTGTGAAAAGAAAATTAAGGTGAAAATCTGGCCCAGGATTAATTTCTATTCTAGGGAATAAGGCTCCAGGACCTGATAATGTTTATCCAAAAATTTTAGTAGAAGGCGCAGAGGAATTAGTGGATGTTGTCTTGACTATTTTCATATCTTCATATAACTCAGGGACTGTGCCAGTGGATTGGAAGCTGGCAAACATAACGCCGCTCTTCAAGAAAGGGTCTAAAACTAAGGCAGGAAATTATAGGCCTGTGAGTCTTACTTCAATTCTTTGTAAAATTTTTGAAACTCTGATAAAAATTAAAATAGTGAATTTCCTGGAGGCAAATGGAGTGTCGACTTATTTTCAGTATGGTTTTAGGAAGGGTAGGTCCTGTACAACTAATTTGTTGCATTTCTATGACAAGGTTACCATGGCATTAGATAATAAAAAGTGTGTAGATGTTGTTTACATTGACTTTCAGAAAGCGTTTGATAAAGTACCGCATGAAGCTCTTCTTAGCAAACTTGCGTATATTGGTATTGGTGGAAAAACTTTAATTTGGGTTAAAAATTGGCCGACTGGGAGGAAACAGAGAGTAGTAGTGAAGGGCAATTATTCTCAGTGGATTGATGTCTTGAGTGGTGTTCCACAAGGTTCAGTTTTAGGGCCTATATTATTTATTATTTTTATTAATGATATTACTCAGAGTATTTCTGGGAACATCAATATTTTTGCTGACGATGTCAAAATCATGGGAATCGTGTACACGGAGGAACAAGTCAATCAGTTTCAAGAGGATTTAAATCAAATTTCTAGGTGGGCAATTAAGTGGGGTATGTATTTTAATATTGGGAAATGTCAAGTGCTTCATTTTGGTTATGGGAATAAACATGCAACCTATTATTTACAAGGTTCCATCATTAGGGAAGCAGAAGCAGTTGTTGATCTAGGAGTATTGATTAGTCTCGACTTCAAGTCCAGCCAGCAATGTAGCATAGTTAGTAACAAAGCTAACAGGATGCTTGGGTTTATCAAAAAGGCTATTTCGGACAGGTCTAAGGAAGTTGTATTGCCACTATACAGAAGTTTGGTAAGACCTCATTTGGAATATGCTGTTCAGTTTTGGTCTCCGTACCTAAAGAAGAATATTACCTTATTGGAAAGGGTTCAAAGGAGGGCTACTGGATTGGTAAGTGGTCTTTCAGACTTAGATTATGCAGTTAGGCTTAAAAGGCTCAATATGTATAGTCTTGAGCAAAGGAGAGTTAGAGGGGACATGATTCAGTTGTTTAAATTCATTAAAATGGGAAATGTTGATGGACTGCAGCTATGTGCTGATAGTAGAACCAGAGGTCAATGTTTTAAGCTTTTCAAATCTCGGGCTAATCTTGAAATTAGGAAAAATTACTACTTCAATAGGGTTATAGGCAATTGGAATAGTTTACCAGAAGCGACTGTTAATTGCAGCAGGGTAAAAACATTTAAGAAATTTCTTGATGTTCATTGGGGACTGCTAAATTGACTAGGACCAGCCTAGCTGGGCCCTGAGCCTGTTGCTGGTCGTCACTTTTGTATTTGTATTTAGGGTTTTGTCAAGTACCTCAGATGCATCTAATGTTGTTCTTTAATAGCTTAATTAGCAAGTGAAATTTTTGATTATAAACCACATGAATACTTCATGGCACCACCTGAACACTCAAACTACATAGATGTTACTTACAAAAAATTTGCTCACTGCATCTATCGAACGTACAAATGAAACATTAGAAATCACCTGATGTAACTCTGTCTGAAAAAGAATTGTTGGAATGGCTTTGCTCATCTGTGCATTCTGTTATACTAAAAAAATTCAATCTAGAAAATTGATACTCGTGTGACAATAATTTGTCATGCAATGAGAAGTAGCAGGTTTCTTGAAACTCAAAAGTTGTAGTTAACAATGATGTTTTAAAAGAAAAAAGAAAATAAGTTATAAGTTCAGTCAATAATTGAGGTGGTGAGAAACATAGTGGCGTAAGTCAAGCAATTCATATTTTCAGAAAAAGGGTATTTTGCATTACAGTTTTAATGCTACAGTATTTAATAAGATTAAAAAAATGGTGCCATCTGTTGATAAATTTTTGAAGTATTCTTCAGTTTACTGTAAAGGTAGATGACATCCCATATTACGGAAAATTGAATGATTTTCAAAAACAATTTGACTTACACCAGTATGTTTCTCACCACCTCAATTGATGTTAGAAGAGTGTTGAAATATCCTAAGGTCTTCTTTTATCAGTACTGAGAAACAAGATTCTCTTTGCTGGCACAAAACCATTAAAGCAATGTATTCCACATAAGCCAAATCATGTTTGTTAAAAAAGAATTTGAAACAGCAGATCCATCTCAAACTGAGCAAGACTTTGTAGTATATCGAGGAAAAGTATCATCTCCAGTGCAAAATGATATTTAAGATTAAAAAAAAAAAAGATTTGTCAGATGATGCATTTATGTATATGCTCATGACCTCAACATCCATTGAAATGGATGCGCTCCTCAGAAAAATTCAAATTTATTAATTTTCGAAAAAAAATTACTTTTGATGCTACCCATTTGCTCATAAAAACAAGTAATTAAAAGAATATAATATTTTACTCGGGTAAGATTTTAGGTTTCAGGAGGATAAAGAAAGTAAAATTAACTTTTTGGGAGCATAGAGTAATATGACTTGCAACACATATGTTCCTCAAATTAGGGATAGGGATTTAAGCCATGTGTTTTTAAAATACAGAAAAATAATTACTAAGGTAGTTATTGTTTTGTATGCATAACAAAGAGAAAAATAAATAAATAAAACGCCTTTCATGAAAAGATCTAAAATACAATGAAAAAACAGTGAGGTACAAGAATTCTAATGGTATATATTGGCAACTTTGATTCTTAATGCTAAATTTTCTTCTACAGCCAACATAAGATAAGTTAATAACTTTTCACATTTAAACAAATCAACTTTCACCCACATTGCCAAAGAAATAAATTGTGAAAGATTAAATCATATCTGCTTTAAGGTTATTTATATGTAAGTTCTGTCAAGACTAACAATTTATGCAGTTTCATTCAATTTTTAAAATTCATTAATACATGTAAGAACTTAAATACTTTTTATGGAAAAGGGCAGTAAAAAATACCAATTAATCTTTGAGGGGGCACAGGTGGTCGGGGAGGTGGAACTGGAGTTTCAGAAGGTACATAATTTCCTGCACCAGGAGTTAATGTGCGACTATCATCCTGATAATTTCTTCGCAAAGTTGAGTCGCCATCTACAGCATTCCTGGAAAAAAATTCACCTGCAGATATAGTCAAAAGCTAAAATAATGGGGTACTACTGGCAATCTTTACTTTTTAAAAAAGTGTATAATAAAAGAAAGTTTTTACAAAGTTGCTAATTTTAATGGCAACAAACGAAACAATAACATGCAGAACAAACATTAGGGATTTACAAGAAATGATTTCGAGCAAATACAAAAATTCCGAAAGAGCATTTTAGAAAAAGTACAAAATCTTGCAAAAATAGTATTAGGATTTTGTCTTGTAAATAGTGTGTCAATAGTCAGCTAAACCACATCATTTAATTTTGTAAAGAAAAATTTTCATGAAAGAATGCTGCAAAAATATAAAAAAAATCTTATTGACGTAAAATATTATATGAAACAAAAAGTGAAAAGCTTTAAAAGTACAATAAACACATTCAAAAATGCCTTTGCCCAGTTTATTATTTATTAGAGCAAACCTTATTTGAGCAGGAATAACATCATCCTCTTCACCATCACTACCACTATATCTGTATTCGTCATGATCCCTTTCTTCACCTAAAAATGTTTTTATTAAAAAAGGGTTCATACACAACACTTTTAAGCATAAGACATAATATATAAATTAAAATAAAATTGCATGAAACCAACCTTTTTTATTCTTTCTACATCTGTCTAAGTGGTCTTTGAGTTGAATCCTCACTTGACGCTCAGTTGGTTGATCTCGTATAAAGGGATGCTTTAGCAATTGATCTGTGTATGGACGTTGTTGATAATCTTTTACTAAAACCGTTTCTATAAAACTATGAAATTTTTTGGCCCACTTCTTTGATTTCAATCGAGGTGGTGGATTACGTGGAATCAAAAATAATGCTCTCATGG
Source organism: Octonoba sinensis (assembly GCA_038502835.1). Lineage (NCBI taxonomy): Eukaryota > Metazoa > Arthropoda > Arachnida > Araneae > Uloboridae > Octonoba > Octonoba sinensis. The sequence goes on from CM076598.1 coordinate 149,968,742, forward strand.
GATGCATATCACATAAAGCTAAAAGAGACATTTTATATAAAAATTACTCTTCCAGGAAAACATAATCCTGAATAATAGCTATCACTTAAGAAAAGAAATACCCATACTTGAATCTTCATAATTTGAATCACTTAAAAATATTTCAAAAAGGAATGTTATACTTACGTGGCTGTGATTCAGCCATTTCAAGGGCAGTGATACCTAGTGACCAAAGATCACTCTGTAAGAGAGTAAAAAAATATTTCATTTATTAACAAACAACACAACTAAAAGATTAATTTGTAAAGTTCAATACCAAAAACTGACTTTTACAACTAAGGTTGAAACGAGAGAGAAAGAGCCAAGCATTGTGACCAGAGGTCTATTGCACTAATTAACTAAGGTTAATGCTTATTCATTTGCTACTAAGGCCGCTGTACACTCGGCAAGAATTGCACTGATAGGCTTAAAATGGCCTTTCAAGTCTATGTGGGGAGTATGTCAACCACAAGTGATTGATATTTCAATGAATAACAGTGAATAACAATTTGTGGAAGAAGGGTCCAATGTAGGTCTTAATTAATCTTTAAATATTAATAATAGTAATTTTATCGTTATATAAGCAAGAAAAGCTTTTGACATAACACACAATATTGCAACATGAGCATCAAATTTTGAAAATGGCATTTATTATGATATAGCTCCTTTTTAGAGTGAACCATTTTTTGACCAGAATCAACTAAATGTTATGTAACACAGCTAACATATTGTTAAACAGGTGGCAATATAAACACAGTAAATATTTTACCATTTCCACTTTGCCCCACTTTCTCTTACCACCTTTCCAGCATTTGCAACATGTGAAATTTATTTATCAAAAAAATATACAACAAATATATGAAAGAAGCTGCAAAATATAAATTATACACTTAATTTTATGATGAGCAACAAATAGAAACAAAATTGCATATTTTTATATTCCTAATACAAATGTAAGAAGAAATGCATAGCCATAGAAACTATTTACAGTAAGTAATAAAATTAAAGAAAGGTTGCCAAAATTGAAAATTTTTACATTAAAAAAACTCAATTTGAAATGAAGCGAAAAATCCAGAAATATTGTTACCCTATTGTCATAGGTGGCATCAGGATTTTCATCACAAGCAATAACTTCAGGTGCCATCCTACAATATATTTTAAAATTAAAATTTCAAGCAAACACAGAAATATTTTCTTTCTACAAAAACTTGAAAATGGACTATCAAGTAAAACATTTAAAGGCACAAAAATCTAAGAGAATTTATTTATTTATCCCAAATGCCAGGCCTTAACAATTAAATTATTTGCCCTCTGGCATCCCAATACTTCTGAACAACACAATGAAAATAATTAAGTGTAGAGCATGTGTATATATAACAATTGTCCACTGAGCATCCAGAATCGAAAGCGCTGCAAAACAGGAAAACTGTTTGTCCTATTTTTAAAAGCTGAGCAATGAGGCAATCATGTTCTGTTTTAAGTTAAAAAAACAGCAAGAGTAGAACTTTGTTTGGGGTCCGGGACAGACGTTTTACTATTAAAGAGGCATCTCCAAGCCTTTTTATCTCCACCTAATGAAGAAATATCCACTTTAAATCTACTCTTAAATTACATTTTCATGAGAATTTTAGCAGAATGAATAAAGTCAAGGGATGATTTGGTATCTGCAGAGTAGTTAGTATCTTTCTTTAAGCTCAGCTCTTCATTACCTTCAACTCTACGATGAGAGGGGACCTATTGTAATGCCACAACACCGGGTAGTGAATTTAAAAAAAAGATCTACAATCAAAACAATAGTTAGAACTACAAACTTTACCATTGGAGATTATTTGGAGTACAGACTGGGAATTAGACAGGATAACTGTATTATTGAATTTTTACTTCACCAGTCTAGTTCTTTCAAGACATTTTTAAAGTAAATCTAAGAATATATTACGGTTTCAAAAATTACGCATAATTCTTTCTGGAATAAGTCTAAGAAATCTAAGAGCATGATTACAATTTCAATAGTTATGCATAAATTCTTTAATTTTGGGTCCTGATCCATAAGTTTTGCAAGCTATATGTTTACCATTTTAGATCACTTGAGACTTTTGTCACATGCCTGTAAAACATACAAACTGCAGTATTTGAAATTAAATCCTTAGATCATAAATGCATGATAGCTTGTAGTCATACAGTTTAGATACTGATTTTACCTGGATTTTTAAGCAGCACAAATGTGTGCATTCAAACTGGAAGGCACTCTCTTACTGCCTTAATTCCTGGTCGCCCTGCACAGGGAGCTTAGATATCTAAATGGCATTTGCAGGAATAACAGATTATTACCTAATTTTTCCTCTTTTCTACCCCTTTTTTCAACTGTAATACAAAATCTATGCCAACAATAGATATTATTCAAAGAAATAGAAAATTTCTGGATATCTACCTATATTGGGTAGTTGAATAAGTTCTCGCTGTTTTCCAACAAATGACCTTACTGGAACTGATTGTGTCAATTTATAATAGTGACACATCTATTTACAAGTACTATAAGTAAGCTTGAAATTCTGTGTATGTTATTTTGCAGAAGTGCAAACAACTTTATTTTTCATTGTGTTAAATATCTCAAATTTCGTGGCAAAAAAAGAGTATTTGCAGGGAATTTTGCTGCACTATTTCATTTTTTAAATATCTGCAATTAAAGCTCACAGAATTCTTGTTGGGACTTATAGCGATCATGCTCTGTCTGAAACAACTTGTAGATTTTGGTTTAGATGCTTTAAAAATAATGATTTCGATCTAGCAGATACAGAACGCTCTGGCACACCGAAAGTGTGTGAAGGCAAACAATTGGAAGCACTACTTCATGAAGACTCATGTCAAACACTAGATGAACTTGCAGAAACATTAAGGGTTCAGAATCATTATGAGTTCACCATCAAATCGGCCGCTAAACGAGCAGAGATACAATAAGGTCATTTTTGCAGCATGAGAACGTTCGGCCACATGTGGCAAAACCGGTAAAAACCTACTTCGAAATGCTTAACTGGGAAATCGACTCTACCCGCTGTATTCACTAGACATTGCTGCTTTCGACTACCCTTTTTTCTGGTCGATAACACATGGTCGGGCTGAGCAGCACTTCCGTTCTTGTGAAGATGCCAAAACTTAGGTCGACTCTTGGATAGCTTTAAAAGAAGTGTTATTTTTCTAATGTGGAACTCAAATGCTGTCAGAAAGATGGAAAAAAGTAGTGGCTAGCGATGGACAATACTTTCAATAACATGTTTTTTAAATATTATTTTAAATAAAGTATTAACTTTCACAAAACAACAGTGAGAACTTATTCAACCTCCCAATATATTATTGTAAAATCAAAAGGAACTTTTTCTGGTACAAAAGTTGGTATCAATAAGGGAAAGATGAGTATCAAAACATTAGTCATTAATTTAAACATGGATAACTTTTCTTAAGAGAGAAAACTGGATGGACACAAATAAAATTTACCAGTAAGGAGTCCCAATAAATGTGTTTCGTCTTCCTATGGTGCGGTCTAATTGTGCACTGACTCCAAAATCAACTGCATACACAAAAGAAGTAAGATAAGACATGAATATTAAATTTCAGTTACACTAACAATAGCACTATAAAGAGAACCAGAAGTCATATTTTGCTGCAAACTATAATGCAAAATCTTAAAATATATTTTCTGCTGGATTTGAGAAACGATTGTTTTTGTTCTGTGTGTATACTGTAAGGAACGTTAATAATGACTACATTTTATTTTTGGCAATGAGAGAGAAAGAACATCCATTTGAGCTGAAATATATTTTATTCATATCAAACATCAAAGTCAAGACATGAAAAATGTGTGCAAGATAGTGACCCCCATCACAGGTATGAGTTACGCAGAACTTCTTGTGCTTTCGATATATAAAGATTTGTGAATAGTATTATATGTTACATGAGTTTGCAGATTCATAGCTAGTGAGAATGAGTTTTCTCCTCTTTAGTTTTTTCATGTACGCATTTCCCCCTTCCTCCACATATGGATTCTCCCATACCTGTTTTCAGCCTGCTTCCTTGTATTGGAAAGAGCGCCTGCTATCTTGAACGACCAATTTCTCTCGTCCTGTTTGATTTTGCTCTTTTTCATTCTGTAAATAATGGCGCCTAAATGAATTTGGAGCTATACTACAGCTTTCAAGCTCAAAGAAATTTCTAGAGCTGCTGAAATAGGCAATAGAGCGGCCGGTTGAGAAGAAAAAATAGGACTCCCTTACAGTGTCAGAATTGAGAGATAGGAAAGCCTACGTTATTAAACAGGTACAATCTGTAACCCTTTCTGAAGCTGTCAAAAATCTGCAAAACCAGAAGCCACTCTCAGGTAACAGCAAATTAAAATATTTTTTGTTACGTAAAAAAACCAAAGAAAGGGAACCTACAATAAAATTTATGTAACATTGTTCATCTGCCTTGCCACTAAGGGAATTCATTTAAATATTGTAACTGACTTAATTTCTGAATCGTTCATAGCCACTCTTAAAAGGTTCTCGGCCCAAAAAGGTAAAAGTTCCACAATTCTAAAAGACAATATGGTACTTTACTCCTCCATCCTCCTCCTCCGTTAGCACAAGGCCTTAGGGTGTCCTCCCCCAGGCGAGAGGAAGTGGAGCGCGTCAATTGCCTACGTTTGGCGTAACCGCGCTGAGATAGTAAGGCTAGGCTGGCGGCCTGCAAACCTATCTCTTGCTGTGTAAACCTGGCTCTCCTTGATATCCCTATGCTATACAAGTATTATTTAGAGGATTGTGGTTCCAGACAATATGGTACTACTTTTGTTGGCGCTAACATTGAACTTTAAAAAATTACATGCCTTGGTAAACAATCCAGATCACCCTTCGAGTGATTATTTGGCATCAAAGCAATCAGCTGGAAATTTATACCCCCTTACTCACCCAACTTTGGGGGGTTATGGGAAGATGGAGTAAAGGCATTTAAGTAACATCTTAAAATAATTTTAAGTAACCCCAGAGTAATTTTAGAAGAATTTTGGATGTCTATCGTACAGATAGAAGGGATTCTTAATTTGAGTCCATTATGTCCTTTATCATCAGACCCTAATAAAACGTGAAGTCCTCACCAAAGCCCATTTCTTGATGGGACAATCGATAACTTCAATACCCAAACCAGACCTGGGCCATTCCATATCAAGTGATCCAAGGAATTTTACCTCACCCTTTTTGATTTCTTTCAAATTCAGCTCATCAACTGTACACCTCAAGGTAATTAAAAATCCAAATTTTTAGATTTTTATCTTATTTAGTTTTTTAGTTATTAGGCTTTGATTTTGTAAGAAACTCACATTTTTACATGCATGCTTCAACACAAAACATGCCATAACTCATCAACAAATAGAGATAAAATGTTCTAGTAAAAAGCGTTTTGAAGTATATTGAATGTAATTTTATATGATATGCATCATGACAAATTTTATTAAAATTTTATATTTCTCAAAAAATGTATCATTATTTTTTTTTTTAAATTCTCAAATATTTCTGTGCATTTTATCTTTGTCTATGCAAAATTTCAGCTTGGGGACTCAATGGGATCATATTTTCCCGAATTTTCAAAAATATTTGATTTACCAAAAAATGAGCATTTTTGTCATTCAAGCTATTTTAAGATGATGGTTTCTTAAAGGAGATGATTTAATTAGCCTTCTAAACACATCTATGTATGAGTGAACAAGCATGGACATGTCTATGCATGAAATGAACAAGTTCAAAATTTATTTGAGGGAGGGGGCAACAAATACATACACAGTTTTGTTTTATCATAGTTATTTTAAAGCATTGTTTTCAAATTATTCAATAGCTATTTTTAAATGAACAAATTGACTTATTTTATGCATTAATAATAATTTTTTCCTCATTAATTGTTTGATTTCAGACATATTTTAATGAGATATTAATGATATGAGGGGAAAAAAGTATTTAACTAAACTCATCTGAAATTGTGATAGAAGGGGCCCAACTGCTAGAGTTTGCAGCTCTTGGTTGTTAGTCTTGATTTGCGTTTATGAGCTAATATTTGACGAAGCAAGAAAAGAAAACACTATGTAGCTTACCCTAGGTTGTGGGTTACAAATAAAGTTGAAAAAAGGACGCATTATAAGAAAAAACAAAGCTATTTATTTTATCTACCTGTATATCCTAGCAATTCCATACCTCACGTCCAAAACATGAATAAAAAATAACATAAGAAGGAAGGAAATTTAAAGGAGCTGCAACACAAATATTGCAGCTGCTGTGGAATTTCATTTCTATGCTACAGATCATGGGAAAGGTGTATGTGTTGACTTGGGCGGGACAGTGAAACGTCTTACTGCCAAAGCTAGCCTTCAAAAACTGCATTCAGATCAAATTCTGACAGTAGTTCAACTTTTCAGTTGAAGTGTTATGAACATTCCTTTAATACAGTTTTTTTATGTAACTGTTCAGGAATACTCAGAAGAAAGGGAGTTAATTAAAAGATAGATTTTTAAGAGCACTATCAGTCGAAGGAAAACAGAAGTTTCACAGATTTGTTCCATTCAGTGAACATGAAATTATTACAAAAGTGTGTTCACATAGTAATAACTTTCAGAAACAGAAATTCTTTGAAGAAAGCACAAATGTATGACAAACCTGAAAGGGTGAATATGATGAAAGATGATGATACATGTGAATATGATGAAAGGTGTTGACTGGCTGAAGTAATTTAAATAGACATACTTTTCTTCCCCTCATATGATTAATATCTCATTAAAATATATCTGAAATCTGAGAAAGTATCAGGAAAAATTATTTTTAATGCATAAAATAAATCAATTTGTTCATTTAAAAAACTATTGAATTATTTAAAAATAATACTTTGAAATAGCTATGATAAGACAAAAATGTGAATGTACTCGTTGCCCCCCTCCCCCAAATAAAATTTGAACTTGTTCATTTCATGCACAGACATGTCCATGCTTGTTCACTCATGCATAGATGTGTTTAGAAGGCTAATTAAATCATCTCCTTTAAGAAACCATCATCTTAAAATAGCTTGAATCACAAAAATGTTCATTTTTTGGTAAATCAAATATTTTTGAAAATTCGGGAAAATATGATGCCATTGAGTCTCCAAGCTGAAATTTTGCATAGACAAAGATAAAATGCCCAGAAATATTTGAGAATTTTTTTAAAAAAATTAATGATACGTTTTTCGAGAAATTTAAAATTTAAGGTCATTTTTTTTTAATTTAAAATTTTAATAAAATTTGTCATGATGCATATCATATAAAACTGCATTCAATATACTTCAAAATGCTTTTTACTAGAACTTTTTATCTCTATTTGTTGATGAGTTATGGTCTGTTTTGTGTTGAAGCATGCATGTAAAAATGAGTTTTTTACAAAATCAAAGCTTGGTAACTAAAAAACTAAACAAGATAAAAATCTAAAAATTTGGATTTTTAATTACCTTTAGGGGTGCAGTTGATAAGCCAAATTTGAAAAAAATCAAAGAAGGTGAGGTAAATTTTTTCTCAAATTTTGGATCACTTGACGTGGAATGACCCAACTAACTAATGATAGTGCTAACAAATTATCTAGTTGGCAAAAAAATAACTGAAATGACTTAAGGTCTTTAGAAGAAGTGGCAACATGATTATCAGAATCATCTACAACAGCGATATAAATGGTATGTTGCAAGGAAAAAGCTTAAGTAAAGACGTCTAGTGCTAGTAAAAGATGAAAATTTAACACCACAGAAATGGTCTCTAGACAGAGTGGTTAAAGTTATTGTAGGCTCTGATGGTAAAGTTCGAGTTGTAGAAATTAAAATGTTATCAGGTATAATAACCTGAACTATATCTAAAGTTTCTCCTCTTCTTAGAGAAGAAAATTAATAAAGCAACTATCTGTAAATTGATAAATGCTCCTTATTATATTAGTATATATTAGTCACAGTTGTATTGTATGATAAAATTAGTTCTTAAATGTTAATGTAAGAGATTTGTCTAGTGTTTGTAATCTCATTGCATGTTGAGAGATGACAACAGGGGCAGGTATGTTACGGCTTAGTTTAGCGATCGCCCTCTAGCAAAAGTTTAGTAAAATGCAGAACACTTTGTGTCTCTTGTAGCAATAGGTTGTAGAAAATTTGGTTCTTGCGCAAAGCGGCCACAGTTACATGGGTGATATCTACTGAATCCTTCATGTAAATATAGTTGTTTCTTGAAGCATGAAGTTTGTTTCTTTCAGCATTTCGTATTGGCTTATAACTCAAAACTAGATACAGTCCACATCAGCTAGTTCAATATGAAAACAAAATTTATTGTTTCCACAGTTAAAGTGTATTCAAAGATGCAACAGTCATCTCTAATATTAAATTTTACAAAAAAAAAAAAAAAAAGAAATCGGAAAAAGTAAAGCATTACTTTAAAATAGGCTTTATGCAAAAACCAATAAACTTACCTAATTTAACCTCTGCATTATCTGTCAAAAGAACATTTTGACCTTTAATGTCTCTGTGTATGATCTTATTTGCATGCAAGTGACTGAGACCCTAGAAAAAGCACAAGTAATGTAATTGACAGAAATTTTAGAAATACCATTTCTTTTCGAAACAATCTCAATTATATTATCTATAAAAGCATAATAAAAATTTCCCTTTAATTTTGTGCTTATCTCAAACCAGCACAAAAATGTTGTGTCTGTTTTATATGGCATGTTATTACAGAATACTGCACTCTGTTTAAATACAAAGGAAACAACCAGTAACAGGTTTTGAGTCTAACTGAGCTGTTCCTGGTTGAAAAAAGCATTTAAATGGGCCTTTGATTCATATATGGATACACCCAAACACTCTTTTTAATATCAAGGTTCAACACATAAAATTTGTAGTTATTTTTTTAATGATGTAAACAAGATATACAAAATCTTACCCGCAAAATTTCTCGACAGATATAAGCAATCCATTCTTCCTTTATGGGTTGGCCTTTAGTTGCTAAAAAATAATAATAATGAGAGATATAAATTCCAAGTAAAGTAGACTTTTTATTTGTCTAAAAAACCATTGCATGTATTATTGAATGTGTGTGGCATATATATGTATACATGTGCAGTGACCTCTCCATAACCTATATAACCTTTCTGTCATGCATCTCGAAAATGGCATTCAAATACCACAGCCAGATATATACAAATCATGATAAGTTATATAATCATGACACAATAAGAGAACTTCTCACTAATGCATTATGAGCTATTTGTTTTAAAATTGGTTCGATTATTGATAGACAATTTTTGCAACAGAAAATGATTGATAACTCTCAAAAAATAAAAGTTAATACAATTTTAGTTATAACAGACATTTTGATTACAGATGAATTTAGGAAAACTAAAGAAAGAAAGACTGATATAACATCTATTAACAAAGTTAAAGGTAATAATGATGTAAACAATATAGCAAGAGTTCCTTGGTTCACACAAACACATAAGAAGCATAAGCAAATCATTGTAAATATTTCAAGCTTGAATCAGAAATAGAGAATATTTTTCTCATGTAGTAGTTTGTAGGTTAGCAACACTGAAAATTCATTCTTGAGCTCTTGCTTGAGAATTTTTACTTATGCTCATTTATATGCCTTTACCAAGCTACCCATTGAGTCAGTGCATAAGTGAGAGGTTACTTTATCCAACACAGGTTTTGCACAAACTAGGTAAAGCTTGAAATCAGTTAAATTCCCACATGAATTTAACTGATTGAATGGATGCAAGAAAACTATGTTCCTTACAAGAATCATTTTCTGATAAGCAATTATTGCATTAATAGGTTCATTTATCTTGCTATACTTGCTCAAAATCGCATTTTATTTAATTTCTTATTGCTTATTTTTATGATGCAGAATAAGAGAATATAACATATTTATAAATATTTTAAGCAAAATTGGACCTAGATTTTCTTTGAACCAACATATTGGATAGGTTGGCCTGAACTTTTTAAGTGGCTAGAACCACAAAATTTCAGACGGACAGGTTATTATGCATGAGAATTACTTAGCTAATACAGAACTTGTTTTTTTCTAAAAAAAAAAAAGATTTCGAAGTATTTACCAAACATGCATGAATAAATGCAGGAAAAATACAAACAGAGAACTTACACTTTACTAAATCAGTGACAGATCCAGCGCCGCAGTACTCCATAACAAGCTAAAAAAAAGTATATTTAAAGATTCAACATAATTTTATAATATTTAAACAATTTTGTAATATTTGTGTCACCATCACTATCAATAAAAGTGCATTTATTACATATAGCCAACTCCCTCGAATCGGCCAATCAAAAAATTACAATTGTCAAAAACCTGCATGAGATTTGGGACGGTCAGGATGCTAGGGGCCACTAACAGCCCATCAAATATTTTTGGGACAACCTCTAAGGTATTAGTACCACCACTGATTTATTTTAATGTACATAATTCACGATTTTTTCGAAAATACTACTGATAATTTTGCAATGTAACATTTCAAGATATGTAAACAAATCAATGACCTGAAAGCTGCAAAATTCTAAAATATGCATACTGTTTAGCCCTGAGGCATGGGAGGAGTTTACTGTAAATATATTCCATTAAATTCTATTAGATGTATATATATATATGGTCAATTCGCAATAACTCGAATCTAGTGGGACCGAATAAAACTTCAACTTATCGAAAGTTCGACCTACCACTAGTTTTGGTTTCCCACATTTTAGTAATAAATTGACAAAAATACATAACTGGTTAGTTTTCTTAACAAAATATGCACAATTTAATTAAAAAGTTAATAAAAAGACAATCAAAACTCTTACTTCTTATTCCTATTTCAAATTTTCTTAAAATAATATATCCTTCTAAGTTGCAATAAAACCTTTTAGACTTGTAAAACAGTAAATTCTCTAGCTTTTGCTCGTGCATAAATACCCAGTGCTCTCTCTAGTCTCTACATATTTCTGGAGAAGGTCAAGAGAAGCACATGCTTCTGTTATGCTTGGGACCACTGGAGTAGATAAAGGGGATGTTTTGGGGATAATCCACCCCCCTGAAATGGTGAAGATTGTCTAGAATTCAATCAATTTTTCTTGTAAAACAAGGAAATTAGTTCACTTCTCCCGAAGAACCCCCCCTCCCCCCCCTGAAATTCGGGTCTAACTACACTACTGCTTGGGACCGGCATCTTTACGGTTTCTCATTCAGTAGCATTTTCATCATTAATTTTTTCCGGGCCTTGTACAAACTTTTCAATCTTTGTCGGAAACATTACTGCATACTGCAATGTTTTCATCAAATGTTCAGTCTGAGTGCTTGCATTTTGATTCTTCAACTTCTTCAATAACCACCTAGTTGCTATGGTGTATTTCTTTAAAAAAAATAACACTCATGGAAACAGTTCCATATTGTAGCTTCACATACGTCATTATTCTAAACACTGAAATGCAATATCATTACTTCAAGCACATCATCTTGAATGCTACATTTATTTACTGTTTTCCACACAAATTATTTTCTATACGACTTTTTGAGTCTATTTTGAAAAAATTGCAACAGAATGTGAAGAAATTTTTCACTTTGTTACTTGTAGGATAAGATTTTTTCTATCAACTTTCGAGAGTCAGCGTTGTAAAAACTTTGAGTTAAAGGAAGTAAATATCGAGATAAGAAAATAAACTAACATGGAATTGAAGGGAAAGGGATCGGGACCTGTTAAAAAATTCGAGTTATAGTAGCATTTGAGATATCGGACTTCAAGTTATTACGAAGTAACTGTTTTTTTTTCCATTTGTTACTCTAGCTATTCATCTGCCAGTTACATTTTAAATATTAAATAATATATAAGTTAATTAGAACAAAAGTCAGAAAGCCTGTGATAAATGATTTCTAACAATGAAATACACAAATTTACTTACTAAAATTGAATATTTCAATTTTACATGAGCATTAGCTATTATGTATTTTACATAAATATCTGAATTGTTTAGTTGAAAGAAATTTGTACACAGAAGTAAAAACAATCATAACTAATAGTCTGTTTGAGCTTGTTATGCTGTTTTGAAAATACACCTAGTTTAATGCAGTAGTCACCTCGATTATGCATCTTTTAGTTGAACGTTGAGTGTCAAAAGTTTCGAGAAGTACACAAAAACCAATGTTATTTAACTTCCATTTACACATCAGTTTCAGAGGTATCTTTCACTTATAAATGGGAAAATGTTCACCTCATACTTCTTTTTCTATTCATTTCAAAACCTTTATTTGAATATGTTTTTGAAATTAATAATAGTAACAAGCGCAAGAATATACTTGAACATCCAAAAAAACTTGAAAATAATGCATAAAAAACTATTTAGAGCAATTAGTTTTTTCACTATATGGGTCATTCTCAAAAATTGTTACAATTCCAACATTCACTACTTTGAAATATCTATATCCTTTTTTCTATAACTTTAATTATTTTTAGTTAAAAACAATTTATATTAATGAAATTTCTTAAAATATGCAGTTTTTGCACGGTAAGTAACAAAATTTAATTTATTGCTTAATAAAAGGAGAAAAATGCCCACTCTGTTACCACTCATCATTATTATTATTATTATTTTGAAAACATTTTCAAGAACTACTAAGTGTTCAAAAACCTTTAAAATGAACAAAATTAATGAAACTATTCATTAAAATGTGTCTACTCTGTTACTCATGTTCAGTCAAGACAGGAAGGACATTGTTCATTACTGAAAAGAATTGAGAAATAATAATTATTGAAATATCAGTTTATTGTAGTCATTATTAAAGAACTCTAAAAATTTATACTTCAAATATTTCAAATTTAAAGTTAAACAAGTATTTTATTTGAATAATACACTTGATAACAGAATGACACCTGTTAACAGAGTGGACATTATTTAACAGAATAGGCAAAAATAATAAGCAATGACTTATAACAAATAAAAATACATCCTTTTCTTGATATTTATTTAACCTGGTTATATAAGTGTGTGGAAATAATATAAAAATAAGTGTATAACACTAATAATTTGCCAACTATCAGATTACATATGGAATATTTTTTACAACATTTTAATTTCAGATAGTAAGTTGCAAATGATATTGAGCATCAAAAATCCAAATAAATTATTGGTTGCTTTTCAATTTAGCAGTAAATTTATTAAAGAAACTGCTTGTGCATTAATCCATCAAAATTATCTTCAATTTAATCTTTTCTTTTAAAATGTATGAATTTTCACTAAACTGTCCCTCAGTTACTAAACTAAGGAAACAGAGTGGACAAATACACTTGATTTGTGCTTACTCATTCTGTTTCTTCTATTTAGTTTTAACATTTAGTTCACTATTTATCATATCCAATAAGGCTTAAAATTTCTAACTAACTTTGTTCTTAACTACTTAACAGTTTAAAATAAATAAGGTAATAGAGTGAACATTGAATTTTTATACTGATCTTAATATTTTAGTCAATATTTTTTTTCCAAAAAGAACATTCTCTAAATAAAGTAAAACTAACCAAAGAAGGAATGGATAACAATAATAGGCAAACTTCTAAATGAAAAGTGCCCTTTATTTACAACTTATGTTGTGGAAACCTTGGTAACATAGTGGACAAATTTTAAAAAAAAACACTACTTGCAGGACCAAGTGTATTAAGCTTTTAGGAAAATTATTTTATGATAAAATTAAACATTTAAGGAGTAATAGAAAGCTAAGAAAATAAGTTTTCAGAGAATGTAACTGTAATAATGAAAAAAAATTTGGAATGTTTTTCTCACAGCTTGTTTTTTGTACTTTGTCCAGGAGGACAGACAAGTTTTACTTATTAAAATGTATTGATATGTTTTTTAGAGTGGTTTTAATGTTTTCAAATTTTGAAACTAATAGAATTGTATCTAAAGAACATGTTCTTTTTTAACAAAATACACACAAATATTGAAATGAGAATAGAAAAAACTCTGGAAAATAGAGAACTTGAATGCATTTGTAATTTTTTTTTGAAAATGACCTATATATACTTTTTTTACCAAAGGTTCTAGCATTTCATAAATAAAATAATTTCTTCAGAACTTATTTATTTAGCCAGTTTCATAAATCAAACTTCTTTGTAGTGCAATAATTAATCAATAAAGAACATAGTAAACATTTATATTAAAGTTCACAAGGATTCCATTCAGAATAGCAGTTACCCATAATTTGTCATCTTTCCCTGGAGGACTCTTTTGGATGAAAGCTCCATAGTAAGTAGCTATATTTCGATGATGAGAATACTGAAAAACATTCATAAAACAGTGTTAATTTTCAGTGAATTAAGACATATATGTTATTAAAATGAATACAGATACAATAATGAGCAAATAGACTATAATTCAAATACTAGCTCTACATTTCACATACAAAATGAATGCATCATAATATGTAATCTTATATATACATACATAGGCTGATAAAATCTCGCATAAATACACTTATTTTTTTTAAAAAAAAACAATAGTATAAGGGATGCAGAATAACTCCAAACATGCAAAAAATGAAAATGGCAGAATAAATCCAGACATATAGAAAATGAAAGTGGAGTATGAAATTTAATAGATTATAAATAATTGTTGCATAAACAGAGGTTCTTCAAATTTCACATTCAAGATCATTCAAATGAAACATAGACAAAGCCATCTTAGGATACATTTGTCATGGAATCACGAGAAGGCGGCCTAGGTGATTTTGTAACAAATTTATACAGAATGTGCAACTATCCAGAGACAACTTTGCTATGTACAATAACCCCCTATAACAGCAGAGCTGTAGGACAAATACATTAAGTTTATTGAATATTCAAAGTTCAGTTAATTGAGATTGTAATTTTACTTCTCTGTCCAGTGTTTGTGCATATCATCAGATTTGAATTTTCATGCTCTATCAGAAAAAATTCATCAGAATCAGTGTTAAAGACCTTTCAACATTGTATTCAAGAAATTTAATTTGATTTTTTATTGACAAAACTTTATTTCATTCCAAAATTAGAGATTCAACTTATAATACCACGAATATTATTGATATAAGTCTATGCAGCATTTAATTTTTTGGCTGAAATTTTACAACAAATGAAATTTTTTATCATATTGGTTCATGGTAATAAAAAAACTCACAGCTAGGCACCTTTCCAATAGAAAGGATTATATCATCCCTGTTTAGGCCTAGATCTATACCTTTTGACTGCTATGTGTATGATTCTGTACAGAATGCCCTGTAAGGTCAGAGCTTCAATTAATCAAGTGGGGTTGATGATGTGAAAGAGTGTCTCTATCATCAATCTTCATGCATGAATGTAGGGCACTACTTTCAAACAGACCATCCGTCTTTGCACTTCTTCACATAAACAGAGGAATAAAAAAAACTTAGAATGAAGTTGAGACATTTGACTAACAATGGACCCCCATTGTTAGTCAAATGTCTCAACTTCATTGACGGGTTATCTGCAAAATCACTCAATAGTCTAATTACTATGCTTCTTGATTAGTACTATAGTGCTCATATCAAAATACTTTTTTTGGATACCAGTCTATTTCCTTTGAATGAAAAATTTACCAATAATAAAAAATGTCAATCAAAGTATAGTACATGCAAAGCAGTTTTGCATCTTACAGTAATTTACAAAGGACTTGAAAAAAGTTACCTTCTTTAGAACATTGATTTCTAATTTTATTTCTTCTTCCTCATCCTGAAAAATAAAAATCATAATTCAATATACGAAGTTCATAGAGCAGAGATTCAGTACCATGCTTTGAAAAGGGAACATAAAAAAAATCAATAACATTTTAAAGATGGAAAAAACTCTATTATTCTTTATTAATGAATTAAACACAAGTTGCATGGCTCATGTAGTCAAAGATGGACATCAATTTCAGAATAAAAACGTAACTTTATTTGCACATTCATGTTGAGTAAAAAAAAAAACATTAAAAATTGCCACATAACTCACAGGAAAACCTTTCTGTTCTGTGTTGTCATTCCCAGTAAAACAAACGTTTTAAAACTTACAGTAATTTGCATAAAGTTCAGAAAACTTGCTGCCAAAATAAATCGACATAAAATTACAAAATATCAAATGCAACACAACAAATGTAAATAGAAAAGGGCGAATCAGCAATTGACTCCACACCATGAATTAAAATCTACACAGAAATTACTTAAAAAAAAGAAAGTCTATGATTTTTTTTATTCGAGTCAAAGTTCAGATTTAAGCCCTACGCAAAACCTTAAGAGCATATTATGTCAGAATCTAAAAAAACTATTTTTCATCGCCCAGGGAACTGAAAGTGTCCATCCTGAAAAAATTGCCAGGAGGATGCCAGTACCATCTGGTCGGCCATCGGCTCCCTACCTAAGGCTTTGGCTAAAAGGTGCAAGGGTGTTCGATGGAGAAAAGTACCATCCGGTGAAATCCAGTCAAAATATGAAGGCACTACCATTACTTTTTGTTCAACCTTTATAATAAATAACAAGTAACAACCAAACTATCTTTACAAATGTACTCAAACACTGGACTTAAAAGTGAACTTTAACAAAAATTGCAATTAAACAAATAAAATAAGTGTATAAAAACCTCTGTAACATCCATGATTTTAATGGCTGCCAGCTGTCCCGTCTTTGTGTGACGACCCTGTAACACAATAAAAAACTTGAAAGTATAAACAGCTGATAAGAAAAATAAAAGAAATATATATATTTAATAAAACTGGAGAATATCCCAAAAAGTTCATATTGTTTGATTTTAAATCTATAGTCAAAAATGTTAATCAGCAAATAACATAGGCATAACTAGGGTTGGTGAAAGGGGGGTCACCCTAAAAATGTACAGATTAAACACCAATAAGAAGTATAAAAGAGTTGAAAATTTACTTGTCATAAATACTTGTCACTTAAGACATACTCCATGTTTATTTTAGGCATCTCCCGGGGGGGGGGGGAGCTAACCCCTCGGAGCAAGTCAACTCCCCCCCCCCCCCCCCGGGCAAAAAAATTCAGATCACAAGCTTTATAAAAAGAAAGAAAAGAGAAATTACGCTTTTAAGACACTTTACTTTCAGAAACACTTTCAGGGAAAGGACATTGAACACTATCACGAGCGACACCAAAAGCAACTTACAAGATATAAGACTTTATTTTGAAAAAAATTGCGGGGGTTGAGTAACCAAACTCCTTTCTGTTTCCTCTAACATCACCAAAGTATCCCGAAATTGCATTGCTAGGAAGATTTCAAAAAGTTTCCTGGGGAGAGCCCTCGAACCCTTGCCTCCAGAGTTATAGCCTAAGCATTATAGATGCTGTAAGACCAGTTACAGAAATTTAAGTTGCAGAAGCCCCAAATACCCACTCCTCTAATTTCACCAAAGACCTAAACATACATCCACTATATAGACAACAAAAAGCTATCATATATGTAAAAAAATTCATATTAACATCATTTCTAGTCATATATATCTATATATATGTATATATAAAGGGTATGGTTTTGAAACATACACTGCCCTTCCTAATTCTTAACATGCTCCCCCTGCTCTGGAGCCAAGGCAGTATCCAAAATTTTTTTTCAGGGATGCCCAGACTTTGACACACTTATGTTAAGCAAAGTTTCAGGGAGGAATATATGAAATATGATACATTGCAAAATATCCCCCTTCCCCTCTGGATACAGCCTTGATTCACAAAAACAAACATTCATTACTAGATCTTAATTCAAACGCAATAGAAAATTCAATATTTAGCGCTAAGCCATCTTCCATGTCCAGGCATTCATAAAAAACTGGGAAATAGTGGAATTTTAGAGAAAAAAATCCAAATTCCCCTACAAAAATACTAATTCCCACAATAAATTTCTAAAAATTTTGTTAAATTTGTAACAAAGCATACCTCTGAAGTGGAAGCATCGGAATCAAATTTGTTTTGCTTTTTGGATGACGAACGTGTCCACCGCTGAAGTGCAAACATTATTATGTATCGAAAATTAAAAATTTAGCTAAAATATAAATAATACTTGATTGTAAATTAAAATGCAGCATTAAACCATAGCAGTGATATTGGAAACATTGAACGGATGATTTCCAGAGTCATAATGCAATCAGTGATGGATCATAATAAGAAAAAAAAAAACATTTAAACTATAAGAGATGAGAGAACATCTGTAAATGAGAATGCAATGCAAATACAGTTCATCAGTTTTCTAATCGGCTCATCTACAAAAAAGATTTTACCAAAATGGGTGTTTGGACAGGAAGTCATAAATAAATAAACTGCTCTTTAAGTTGTTTGATGAGCATCCCTTCCTGGCTTGAGGGCTTAACCCATTAGGACAATTATTGAATTGTTGGCTAGGGGTCCTTCATTTTCAGACCCCAGCGCCTTCCCAAATTGCTGCCTTTGGGTAAAAAAGACATCAAGAAGGAAAGAAAACCTTCTGGAGTGATTGAAAGGATCTCTGTTTGTCTGTGTGTGGTACGGTGATTGAAGCCACCTTTCTCTATAACCCCCCCCCCCCCCAAGGTGATAAGGGGGCTGATTATAACCAGATGAAAAGTCCTCTATATTACGAGCTGCATACTTTGGTCATGATCACAACCCTTCAGAGAAAGAGGAAATAAAATCATATGCATATGTGTTTAATTTTCTTAGGGGGAAAAAAATATGTGCTTTGCAAGGAGGTAGCCAGAAATTTTTTTGTGTGCCTAAATGTGCCTAAATAAGCAAATACCCAATGGGGGGGGGGGGATTGAACCCCCCCCCCTGATTACGCCTATGGCAAATAAAGAAGCTATAGTAAGCATAATAATTTTTTTAAATGCATGGTTTAGTAAGACATTTTGCCCAAATGCTCAAAAATTAAACATTTGATATGTGATTTCTTTTAAGAGTTAAAATTCTTAAAATCAGTCCATTATCCGACATAGCTGATGCATGTTCAGAGTTCAGCTATTTCATATCTAAATATCAGGCATGAGTTAAAATAGGCAATTTAGAAAATTAAATTAGAATATTTTATCCTTATACTTCAGAAAGTAAAGCTTTGAAAAACAAACCAGTGATTTGTAACAAATGAACATCAAGAGTCTTTCCTCACAGAAATAAATCAAAACTTTTGCCTCATATAACAAAAAAAATCAAGGTCATATTTTCATAGGGAAATATATCATTCAAAAATGATCATTCTTTTAATTCAGATGAGGAAGGTATCATATCACATGAGTGATTTTGCTAGAATACATGGGAATTTTCTGGAAGGAGAAAGAGAGAGAGAATGATTATGTATTCCATATTTAAAAGTTAAATTTTTTAATAAGAAATGTTTTAGCAATAACTTCTAAAGCAAAAATAATGGCTAGCAGAACAATTTTTAAAGGTACAGAATCACATTTGGAATTTTGAAAATTTTCCCCAACTTTCATCTTTACGAATATTAAATAGAAAAACAATGACAGGCAACAGATTCTGGACTAGAGATGAAACAAAGTTTTGGCCTGGCTAAATAATAACATGTGATTCGGCCAATTTGTTCTATTGAAGATTTAGTTCTGGAAAAAAAGGTGGGGGAACGCTTACATGTGCAAACATCAAAAAGTGGAGGGATGCTACCATTCAATACCATCAATGCTACCATACCTATAAACCATTCAATAATTAATAATACAGTAAAACCTCGTTAAGTAGTCACTCAAAGGACCAAAAATATTTGAACACTTATGTGGAGTGACCACTTAGGTGGCGAGGCAAATTCAAGAAAAAAAAAATAACTACCTAAAAATCACAGAAATACTTTCATGAATAACTGTAGAAATTGGTGAGAAAAACAATATCTTAGGAAATCAATACCTATAAATTAGTAGAAAATTTAAAAAGAATAAGACAGGGAGAACCTCTAACTAACTAATCCAAGCTCTCAAACTAAAACCTCTTAGATTTTATCAAACTTCGATTTTCTCATCCTCTTTCTTCTGTCATTTACGTTAGATTGTTCAATGCTTTGATTTGATGAAAGAATATTGTTTAATGTATGTGGTTCTGGGAATATGGTCCTTTGCCAAAAGCTGTTTTCGAAACATTTGATTTTTCGAAAAGTGCAATCAAGTCTTTTTTTTCTTTAAAAGATAAAGAGGTAAGTTTTTGTTTTCCTGACCTTAATCGAACCACGAAGATGCAAGAGGAAAAATAACCCTTATAACAGGGGTTACTTCCTATGAAATGAAGTCACATTCAAAAGCGATTACAAATGTTCAAGGGAAACGTCTAAGCTAGGCAGAGTCTCAGCAAGAAGTATGCTTTGAATGACCAGCTGTGAGGAGTGAGGATCTCAAGCAGGGCTGGGATTCCAAGAATCAAATGTCCCCAAATGGGTGCAATGCAGCAACAGAGAGCTATTGTCCATTATCGAAAACTTGGGGATGATTGCACTATAAGTCTTTGTTCCCCAATGAAAATTTTTTTCAATGCACCTGTGGAATACTGGTCACGTGTCACATGCACCTAGTTTAAAATTCTGTCTTCCCCCTTGTCCCTTTGTCCTCTCATCAGTGTATTGCATAGTTGCTAATCCTGTCTCCTGCTGCTAATAGGAAAGAGACTTCCTACCCTTTCCTTCTGCTTCTGAAGCAACTACACATTCTTTTCTAATTGTCCCTCATATCACCTGTAGCTTTCTAATCCTCTACAGATGAACAGAGTTTTTCAACTGAAATTTGAGTTTAAGAAAATGACCTTTACACAACATTGCTACCAAGTCCAATGTTATTTTCTAAGATCCAATAAGAAAGAAGTTTAGAAAACAATTTTGGGGTGACTAGTTAACCGGAGTAGAATTAAATTTTGTGACGAGTAAAGGAGGGTCATTTTATATTATTTTGAATAAGATCTAGTCAGGACCAAAGGAAAATGACCACTTAAGCTGAGTGACCACTTATCCGGTGAACTACTTATTGAGGTTTTACTGTATATTCTATTTAACCACTTAACGCATTTGCCCGTGTCCAACACGGACGAAAGCTACACTTTGTTTGTATAATATATATATATAGCTCTTACCCCACCTTACCTCTTAAGTCAACCCCCCCCCCCCCCAACTGAAATTGCAAAAAAAAAAAAGTTGCACTATACCTATACATTCCTTTTTTGTCAAAAAATATATGAATATCAGATCAGGTTTTCCTCCCTCCCTTTTGAAGTCAACTAAAGAATGAAAAAATTTCACTCCTAGGTAAAATAGGGAGAAATGCTTTTCACTGTGTTAAAAAGCTGTATTAAGAGCCTCAGAACAAGTTTTACCTCTATTTTTCATGGATGTAAGAATAACAGGATGGAACATGGGAATAACTTCTTGAAGCATTTACTGTAACCGTGCCGCCACCTTGGTCACACCAAGCAATGCCATTTGTGTGCTGATTATAACGGGTTAATTTCATTTTAATTAAACGAAAATTACATAAGAAGTATACTTTAGAGTAGTATGTTGTTAACTACGCAAGATATGCAAAAATTATTTTACTGCAGTAGGATTCTTTTCAATCTATAGGCCCATTTATATTTGTAGTTGATTCATGTTTTCATGTAATCTGATCTAATGTTTCTACACCAAAGGCAAAACTAATGTTAATATATATTTTACATTGTTCCGGAAGAGCAGCGATGTAAATGCAAAACTTCAATTTTACAAGAGCGTAAAAAAAACGATTTGCAGTTGTATATAACGTATAATTGAAAAGGGTGTAAGTGACAGAAAATAATGGTATATTGAGAGTAACTATGCAGAATATATACTTTACTTTCATTTACCAGGTATTAAGATTTAATCACCTTAATTTCAACCCCTCAATGCAGTTACGTCATTGTTTCTCTAAAAGTTGTTCGTTGTTCTAGAAGACACAAACGGTAGTTCAACAGTTACGTCCATGTTCTCCTGTGTAAGGAATGAGTTTCTGATATTGTCTTGGATATATTGTCATGGCATTTGACACATTTTTGCAGTCACGTCATTGTTCTTCCGGAATGGCGATATGTTATAAATATGTTCTAGAAAACTGGCATAGTAACAAAATTATGGGAGTTAAAAGGAAAATTGTCATAACCGTACCCAGCCTCCCCTACAGTAGCATTTGTTTTAAATGATGGTTCTTTTAAAATAGGCACAAACAGGGGCACATCGATGGGGGAGGGGGTCGCTACCAACGGGACCGAACTCTCCCAGAATGTGTGGGATATCTGGTATCCGACCGTTTATTAAGTATCTAGAAACGATTCTGACCACTGCACGAAAGATCCGGATAGCCGGCATGTTAAACTCCTTCTTTTAAACTAAAATAATGAGCATGTTTTGATAATATATATAAATTAAAGTTACTATGCATTTGGAAACTGTAAAATGATTAAAAATATGTGTAGAATTTGCAGGTTTTAAATATCATATCCGGATATCCAATATGGATCGTCAAACAAGGGGCACCAAATGTCCGATATCCCACAAAATCAATATCCGGATCCTGACCTCGTCCCCGAGCGGAGAATTACTTGTACAAGTTCTTAAAACCCTTCATAAGTAATTTATTTTCATAAATACTGAAATGACCGTGTGCTATAAAAATCTATATCTATAATACGAAGCACAGAAATATTTGTTAATTTTCATAAATCAAGAACTTAATATAAAATAAAATTGTTTTAAGCTGTATTTTTAAGTTTCCTAGATAGAAAATAAATACAGCAATACTATCAGTAAAAGAGAGAAAAGCAAAACGGGGAGGATCTTCATCCACACCAAAAGCCTTTTGTTTTCAAGCAGTGGCGGCCATATTGGTCACACCATAACAGTTACTTCAATCACAACAATGCTGTTAGATAGGCCGTGTTCCCTCCTGTATTCCTACCTCCATGCTATTTTTGAGCAAATAAAAAAGTAAACAAAGCAACAATAACACTAAGTAAAATTAAAATTTGTTTTTTTTCACTACGTTAAGAATTTTTTAAAAAAAAGGCAAACTGAAACTGATTATTAAAAAATTAATGGAATTATTAAATACCTTATACAATTAGTACTTAAATTAATAAAATACAACATTTTCCTTTTATAATAAGCAAAGAAATAATGACTAGGCTATCAAAATTAGGTATACTTAACATGCAGCAGGGTCATTCCATAGTAACGGACGTTACATTTACACAGCATTTTTCAACATCAACGAGTTTCCTAACAAACTTGCTGGGTATTATTCTTGCTGGTAAAAAAATTCTGAAATTTCGTTACGTGTGTTACTTTTCAGGTAACACACGTAATGAAATTTCAGAATTTTTTTTAAGAGACAGGATATACATATATATCTTCAAACTTTTTTTTGCATACTTAGAACACATGTACTTTTATTAGCGAAAATTAAAAAAACCTAAAAAATACCCAGCAAGTTTGTTAGAAAGCTCGTTGAAGTTGAAAAATGCTGTGTAAATGTAACGTCCGTTATTATGGAATGACCCAGCAGATATTGCTTTATTCAACATAATCTTCACCATTATTAGCAGGGAAAATAATAATAGTCCCCCAGTCATGACTCAGTACAGCTCGTTATGGGATAGAATTCATCAATTTATGTCACTTGGCCAATGAATTGATTACCTATTTGACTGGTATTGAAACTTGATCCATAAACCTTGCTATATTTCTTTTAACTCAACTTATTAATTATCTATTATTCTCTTATTTTCTCTACTTTTGGTTAAGATAATTCTTGGCATAATGACAATAAGAAAAATAATATTACCTGTAACTTAAAGCATTTTCATTACTTTAATATTATACATCTCTATTATTTTTCTGTTTCGAAACTTCATTTAGAAAATACGAAGTAAAAAGAAAGCTTTTCACTTAGAATTACTACCCAGGATTATAAACAAATAAGAAAATTATATTTTAGTCATTTTATTATAAAATATAGAATATTAGACATTTTCCAAAATTTACACAGAGAAAAAAAATATCAGTATCACAACAGTTAGCTAAGCCTAACCATACCCACAAATTACTCCACCTCCAAAAAACAATTCATAATAAATCAAATATTAAAATTTAAAAATTTAATTTTCCTTGCTATGTTCATATATTCCTTAAATGTTCCTCTACAATTATTTACTAAAATCAATAGTTTTTGCCAGTTAATAATGATTTTAGAAGAAAGTTCATGAACAGCTTTAAATAAATCATATGTAATGAGCATAAAAGACAGTTTGAAAACATTGACCATTTTGCCAGATCTTGAAACTAAAATTAAAATATTTGCAGGAATTTTAATATGAATATCTAAAAAATAATGAACCAAACAACTTAATTTAAAAAGGGAAAAGTCTTTTTCAATGTGCCCCCACTTTACCCCATGGCAGTAGCCCAGCCAGAAATCTACTCTGGGCGGGGGGGGGGGGGGGGGACATGATTGTTGTTACGCGGAGTAATACAATAATGAAATGTGAAATATGTTGGAGAAACAACCTTGTATTTGAAAGTTGATGATATGGTACATACGTCGAGCTTTGGGGTGCTTGTGAATTGTTTTAAATGATTTTATTTACATATTTTAAAATATCACTTAATAATATCACTTAGTAATATTTTAAATAATCACTTAGTAATATTTTAAAATATCACTTGCTTCGGGGAGAAGCCTTTGTGTGTCCGACGCCCTGCCGAGTGGCTGTGACCTTAAGAGCGGCGGTGACATTGTCGGGGGTCAGAACAGGACCCCCCATGGACGGGTCGGCCGCGTGCCTAAGCAGTGGGGATCTTATTCTTATCATGTATTAGACATGTAACATTATCTATACAATGTTACATTTCTGTCTTCTGTCAGAAAATTCAGATAAAACTCAGATAAAAGCGCAAGAAAAAAATTAGGGATACAGATATTTCTGTGTTTTTTCCATTATTTAAATGTGTAATTTTTGGAATTGTTTAGGTTTTAATCTAGAAATAACTCATGAGGGGAAAAAAAGTTTGTTTTAATCGTACAATATTTTAAAGAAAAATGTCTTTGCGGGGGGGGGACATGTCCCCTTATTCCCCCCTCGCTGCGACACTGTCCCATGAGGCCCCTTACCCTCACCTGACCCAACTAAATGTTTTTTCAAATAAAATATTAAGGTTAGTTAAAATTGCTAGTAATAAAAGAATGCATGCATATTACGCCTACAGAGCAGTAATATGCATGCATTGCTTAAGGTTAATTACAATTTAACCTAAAATTCAAAAATTTTACATTAAAATATATAGATTAGATATCTACTATAATATTATTACAGACATAATATAAATATTAGATAATTTCTAAATAGATTATTCCGTGACTTAATATTTGATCATATCAGTAGGTTATTGTAACATCAACTTGCAGAACATGCTTCTAATGTTAGAAATATTACTTCATATTTGCAATAAAAACTGAAATATCTGCTGGCAACTTTTATATGTATGCATAGAGTAGCCATCTAATGTGAAAATCGGAAATGCTCAGAAATTTTAACTAAGGCGCAAAAAAGGTTCAGAATTTGACAATACTTCTTGAAATTTATTATTATTTTTTTAATATTAGAAGACAACTTTCAAGCTATAGTGAACGACAAAGATGAAAAATTTAATTTTAGCAAAGGTTTGTAATTTATTTATTTTTTTTAAAAATAAGACAATGTAGTTTTGTGACAAAATGTAGTTTAAGGTATATGTATGTGCATGTTTGTGTGCAAAATGAGGCCCCGGTAAGGGAGGGGGATTAGTTTGAAACGTGGTTCAAAGTGGCCACTAATAGTGTCAAAATGACCACTAACTTTTTTGGGTTTACTGGCTACTGGCCCCCCACCATTTTTTTTTTTTTTTTAGTCTCAAGCATTATCTTAAATGGAAGTTAATTGGTTTCTTTTCAAAAGTGGTATGTAATGTGCTGTAATATTGTAGTGAAAACAAATAGTAGCAATAAAAAAGAATAAATGCATTAGACAAGAGGTTTTTAAGATAATAACTTTGTAAATTAACAAACTAAATGAAAAATCTTAAAATTCTTACATGTAAGCTGCAAAATATTTATCAAAAAAGAATGTAAGCACTGAATTAAAAAATGAGCAATCAGTAGACTAAACATAAATTTAATAAATGATTTTAAACCAATAGATTTTTTTCATCAATTTAAACTTAAAAATGCAAAAGAAAAAAAAATCAAATTTATGTTCTTGTTATTAACTCACAAGCATTCCTTAGTGCATCATTCAAAAACAAGATTTTAAAAGGAAACATGCATACAAGCAGACAAATTGTAAAAGTAAGACAAAAAAATGCAAACCTTATAAACTTGACCATATGTTCCATTTCCAACAACTTCAATAAGTTCAAAAATGCCGGCCGGATCCTAAAATGAAGAATGGTCCATTATATAGGTAAAGAAAAATTCATAGTTAAAAGAATACTTACTTTGTTAGAGACAATTTTAAGAATAAATATTTGTATGTACAGTAAAACCTGTACAGTTGACCACCTTTGTAAGTTGCCCACCTGTCTAAGTTGACCACTTTTGTCAGGAATGGAATTAGCCTTTCATCCTCTACCTCACCATCTATAAGTTCACCACCTGTCTAAGTTGACCACCTAAGTGCTGCATCGCAAGTGGTCAACTTACACAGGTTTCACTAACAATATTCGACCCATATAATTTTACCTATGATAAGAGTCAAGCTTAGTTTTTTAAACTGAACAAAATTAGGAGCTCTTCATGGTATCTTTGTATCAATTTCTCAATTAATGATGAAAAAACATCCTAGTTTCTAACATTTAGTGCATTTTTTATTTATCCCCCACCAGGCGCGTAGCCAAAGGGCGGCTGAAAGGGCTGGAGCCACCCCCGAAATTATTCAACTTCGAAAGTTGGAAATAGATCTATATGTATGCTTAAATAATTTTAGTTTGAAATAAAAGCTCTTGTTATTTTCTAAATTAGCGAACTGAGTACGGATATTGCGGAACTGTTCGCAGGTGAGCGCGCAGAGAGGGAATTTTTCTACCGGAGGACACTCAGCTTGAAACAAAGCGTACTCGTCAATTTTCTCACAGAAAGAAGGCTCTGTCGACGACAAACATCCCAGAGAAGTGATACGAATCCCTCTGCTAGGGCCTGAGTGCAGTATGGTTAATCGCATGACAGGTGACACCACTTGCCAGTGTAGATAACTAGTTGGGAAGGGTTAGGGTTTAATTTGTTTCTTTGAAAGGATCAGGATTCCCTATTATTGTGTGGGGTAGTTGGGTTCGTATTTGCCCGGCTAAAGTTCGAATTTCCACTCATATTGAGAATGTTTCATTCAGAGTGTTAGCTTTTCGTAGCTTGCTTTCTCACAAGGACTGCTAAATTTTCTATATCATTCATGTCACATAATTTTCGTAAGTAGAACTCTTTTTAAAAAAAATTCTTTACCTTTTAAACCCACACAAAAGGGAATCGAAGGGGACCTAGGACTCATCTAAGTTTATAAACTGATAATAGAAGTTACGGTTAGAGATCCTTATTATTTGAGAAAATAATGAAATTATCAGCCTGCATGATAATGTAAATAATTTTAGAAATGAAGTTCAAACAGCTTCAAAATGCTTCACTGAGTACCGTTCGCAAATGATGTCACACTTGGAGAGGAGGGAGGGAGTAACAAGAAATGCGATATAACACATCTCAGTTAGGATTAAAACATTTAATATTACCAAATTAAATTCTGAAGTTAATTTTTAATTACGCTAATTATACGGCTTTTAGTTTAAATCGAGGCTAAAAACATTCATGTGATATTTCCCGCACTTATATTCTTTTTTTCGATGTCAAAATGCCCATGTATCCGATAAACGAACGCATAAGGTCTCCGTGGAAGGATGAAACATAATAGTAAACCATTCCCAGCAATTTCTATTTTATAATTGGATACATACTTTTAAAAATACTCGAATAAATTAATGTGACCAGGGAAAATGTATGGCAAATTCATTAAGTAAAACTAATGTGATGAGGATTATTATTATTTGATTCAATTTTTAAGAAGTATTCGGTGTTTATTTAGTAAAGACAATTATTTAAAGCAAAATATATTAAATTCTTTTTCGAATTCCAGAATAGAAAAGAGCAAGTTTACACTTACTCTTTTATATTTCACTTGTTTATTAATAGTATTTTTTTTATAAACCTTAAAGTACCTAACGTAAAGAAATAGCTTGTTGACCTCGTATGTTTGAATTATCCCCATAAACTCTTAATAAAAAGTTAAAATACTTTACCGATTTTGAGAAGTCGTTCTAGTTTTAGCTAATGAAGCCGAACCGCTAGCTGCCAGGTTTAACATAAAGGTAAAAACAACTCGAGTGTAAATTTCAAAAGAACTTCCGAAATATAGCCAACCAAAACAACTGAAGAATATTATAGAATCACGATTTTTATTTCCTACCTAGATGATCTAATAACGTCACTTAATGAGCGCTTTTTGCCTCATAAAGGCACAATTTCTTCCTTGAGCTCACGCCTTGAGCCCTCCAACTCTTTTCAACGGCATGTTGACGTTGAAAAGAGTTTTCAAGACATAGAACCGTGCATCTCATTCATTCTACGAAGATGATCTTCCTTCATATAAAGATGTGATTGAAGGTGAATGGGGGGAAGGTGGAAGATGAAATGGAAGTTTGCCGAATTGTTGCCGAACTCGACGATTGGCTCCCTTTACACCTACATTTTGCTTCAAATACTTTCCATTTCACTAGTATCAGCAGCTTCAGCTGAGC
Source organism: Octonoba sinensis (assembly GCA_038502835.1). Classification (NCBI taxonomy): domain Eukaryota; kingdom Metazoa; phylum Arthropoda; class Arachnida; order Araneae; family Uloboridae; genus Octonoba; species Octonoba sinensis. The sequence continues at coordinate 149,997,631 of CM076598.1, forward strand.
GAAGTTTCTCAACTTTAAGGAGATTAAAAACTTACTTCAGAAGCACGACTAGCGAAAATCGTTTAACTGGATTGACTTTACTCAATATACATAATAGACACTGTTCAGTTTCAGGTGACATGTTAATTAACACATTTGCCAACCGTGGAACTGTTAGAAAAGTAATGGCAACTTTGTTTTTTGCTCAAATACAATTTTTATACACACTATTAAACTTTAATTGAAATATAAGTTCTCATTTCTTTATTTTAAAAATCATTTGTTACAATCAATCAAGGTATCTCTCCTGAATGCAGTTTATGCAAAAAGCGTCGAGATTTACATTTTTTTTTTAGTTTTATTAATTTTTTGGCTAATTATTGGAAGAATAGTTATCGTTTTCGAATGTAACTTTTATACCTCTCAGCCCTCCCCGAAAAAAAATCCTGGCTACGCCCCTGTCCCCCACACTTTTTTATTTGGAAACAAGCATGCCCCACTTTTAAAAATTTTTACATAAGCATTCCCCAACTTTTATATTTCACCCCTAAGCAGTCCCAAATGATGACCCCCGAAAACACCCTCCTCCGCCAAATTTCAACTCCTCTCATGTGGTCACTCCTGAATAATGTGTCAACATCATGTTCTTTACTTTTACTTCATTTTTTTACCTGTAAAGGTGCCTCTAATACCATTGAATTTAATAGAATTATCATAAGAAGAGTCCACTGGAAAAACTGACCTAAGTCACATACTACTAGATGAACTTTGCTTTACGTTTTATTCATTCATTTTATAACATAAATGTTAATTTTAACTATACGAAGCTACTTTCCTGCTTTGCCAGCCTTCATACGGTTCTGACATAGCTCCCTGCCACTTTTGGCTACTTCCTCTATTGAAAATGCCGCTTGAAGGACAGTAGTTCAACAACAAAGACTGTTGAAACTAATGTAATGAATGAACTAAAGGCGATTCAAAAAACCGACTTTCAAGACTGCTTTGAAAAAGAAGTGAGAAAGTGGAAGCATCGATATGAGTGAGTTATTCAATCAAATGGGGACCACTGTGAAGGATGCCCCCAACCAGATGATGAAAATTAGGTCAAGCGCTGAGAAATGGACATAGGTCGGATACTTTGGGGACAGACCTCGTATATATGTATATATATAAAATGTAGTAGGTAGTCAGTTTGCATGCAGATAATCCTCTTAATCAAGTAGCATGCAAAAAATGAAGAAAGAAAGCAGAACAAAAAGAAAAAAAAATCAAATGTTAAATAAAACTAATTTTTCATTTATGCTTCAAATTTAAACTTTTTTGCAAGTGCTTTATCAAGCATATTTATTTCTTTTGGTATTGATGTTTCAATCGTAGAATAAATTTTCATATCATTCCTATCATTAGATTTCAGCGACTTTTAATTGCTGGTTACCTTCTGTCAAACAGATTTGAACAAGTATTTTTGTAAATTTTCAATATTTAGATTATTTCTTAAATTAATACTAATTTTTCCTTCGGCTTCTTTTCTTTTCTTTCCTCATTGTCTGGAGCTTTTTCAAGAGCCTAACCCCCCAGTATTCCCCTCAGCTTCTTTTGCAGCTACATATGAAGAATGCTTAAGTTCAAGGAAAAAATACCTGAAATTTTTAAAGGTAAAAAGGGGAGGCGGGCAGGCTTGTCACTTTCATTACTTTTACCGAACAGTGATATAGTGTTCTAAGTTCTCAATATAACCCTAAAAACTGTATATTTTATAATTGCGGGTGTTAAATTCCAATATCTTTTTTGAGTAATTTTGCAAAAAAAAAGTTGCTCTTAAAAAACCGAGTGTTATGAAATCAATAAAGCTTGCATTTGCTGCTTATGGAAAAGAATTTAATGGGATGTACTTAGTAAATCTCCTAATCTATACAATGGTAACTAATAGTAAGATTTTAAATTCTTATTAATAAGGATGTGTGCTAAATGAAACTTTTTGCTTGACATGAATTTAAAATAATTATTTTTACTTCAAATGACTTATTCATGCATTGTGGTTAATATGCTTTAAATAAAAATGATTATCTTTATGATGAAACAGCAGCTTGTGCATAGTCACCGATTCTGATTTTTCAAATGGAATTTTTAAAATGTCATCAGTTTTATTACTTATTTATTTTAATTTATTATTTTTAATTTTCTGAATGATTGAAGTTATGTATAAATTACGAAAATTTAAATCACCGACACAAATAAAAATGAACACTGAATTCAGGTTTAACTTTTTGACAATTGAGAGCAGACCCGGACTGGCTCCCTCTGGGGCCCCTCGGGCAGGTAATGGAAAGGGGCCTCCTGGCGGGTCAGGGGGGGGGGGGATCATGGGTCCTTCCACAGAAATTTTTTTTTAATTATGTGTCAGGAAACCATCATATTTTGCTCTTCTTTAGGTCTTATAAAGTAGTTAAACTAAAGTCCCATTTTATATTAAATAAAAAAAATTAAAGTAGTGTTTTAAAGTTTCCTTGACTAACTGTTTAAAAAAACGAAATTTCATGCTATTTTATTATATCTCAATTACGTAGGAACTGAAGAATGAGTTTTCTTTTTTTTTCTAATGGGTTGCAGTTTTGGTCCTCAACCATTGCAGAATTAGTGCGTTCCCAGAGATTGGTACCAACTCTTTCAGCGGCACCGCAATGAGTGTTTGCCATTGCCGCAACTTTTCACGCTCAGTTTCCCCCTAGTGGCAGCACCTGAGCTCTCATTGATGCAGACGGCACTAGGAATTTTTACCGAGAGTATCCATGCCAAACGGATACTCAAGGGATCTTTAACATGCCACATAATCATACGACATGGGCGCAGATTATTTTTTGAATCGTGAAAATCCACCAACTTGTGCCAGGTTTGAAACTGCGATCTTGGGCGTATGAGGCCTGCGCCTTACCACTACGCCACCCAGTCGACAGAATTATGGTATTAATTCTATAAGATTTGAACAATTTTTCGCTCAATTTTGAACAGTTCAAAAAATTTTAACATTACCGCCTATGGGCAAATTATGTAAACTCTGGGAGCAAGATCCAAGTTCCTATGAAAAAACTTATTGGCAGACGCTCTCGGTGTGAAATTTTTTTTGATTTGAACATTTTTTGAACAGTTCAGAAAAATTAACATAGTGTGGGGAAATTTGAATCCTATATCCTGATCTAATGGACCAACTAGCTTAGACCAAACTTTATCGGAAAGCTCTTATGACCAAGTTTCAAAACTAGCGGTTGTTAGTTGTATTTTGCAAATAAAAATTCCCATTTGACGACCGCGATTTCACATCTAGTCGTTACTTTTGACACCTAAACTTTCATAAAACTTTTAGTTTGTCAACCAGTTTTTCACCAAGTCGTCATTTTATACTTTTTTTAAAATCAAGTATAACTTGTTACTACATTCAAGTAAATAACTCTTGAAAAAATAGTTAAGACATTTGACTCATAATTTATTTTATTAGGCACTGAAATAAAGGTGTATATTGATTCATAAATTTAAGCAAAATTACCACCTTCTCAAAAGTTACTCATAGAAATTGATTTTTGAACATTTTCCCCTTATTTATGGATAATTTTTTCAAAAATTTCAATCTCAATCTTTAAAATTGTGATGTTTTGAAATATTTTTAACACTTGCACAACTGTCTTTATAGTAATAAGTTGTTATCTCTATTGAAACAGTTTAAATTATTTTAAAATGATGCCTAGGAGAACATTTTTGGGAACTAAAACAAAACAGCTAAGTGCCAATGACGCTTAACTTTTACATCCTAATTTCGAACCCTGCTTATGAAGTAGAACATGTACAGATAGGAAGTTTATCCAGATCTGATGAGCCAATATTCCTAAAAAAAATTTCAATTGGGATTTTTAAGAATATTTTTGAATGAATGACTGATTAAATGAATAAATGAACAAAGGAGTGAATAAATGAGCGAATGAATGAAAAAATAAATAAATGAGTGAATAAATACATGAATAAGAGAGTGAATGAATAATTGAATAAATAAATGAATTAATGAATGAATATGTATTAACCATTGGAAAAGGTATATTTTAAGTAATTAAGAACTAAAGCTAAACGAAAAAGAGATAGCTAGATTATAAATTTGAAGTTAGGTATATATGGGAAAGTAGGCTCGTATAGTTCTAGACGGAACTTCTTGTTTAAATTTGTTTTGAAGCGCTAGTTATCTGCTGATGACTCGGAGAGCCTATTGCATGGAGAATTGAGGGAAAAGAAAGGATCTTTTTCTGGTTCATTTTTAAATGTTCTCTGCTCCAATGTGTTTTTGAAGCGTCGCTTTGTTGTTAGACCCCCTTCCACAAACTGATTGGTTATCGAGGAACGAATGTTCTTTTTTCCGGTCGATTTCAATTGCTTTTATGTTCTCAACAAATATTTTTACATATAAAAAGTTTCCATGCAATGTTGCAATTTAGAGCAGTAAAATACAATATCAAACCGCCAACTAAAATAATAGGCAAGGCGCAAAGTTCGCAGCCCCCTGATTTAAATTGATGCAGGAAGCATCTGAATAGAATAGAACTAAAATAAATTAATTAATTAAGTTTAAAAAAAAAGGAACTACATCGTTAAAAATTTCAAAATTATTTCTCTCCCCCCCCCCCTTGCCTATGGGAGAATATTATAACTCTTATTTTAAGTTTAAGTAAGTCTTAAAGAGGGATGTAACGAATAGTGATTTGGCCGAATAGCCAAATATTCTGCCATTTCTTCTAGGCCAAATACCGAATATTCGGCAGCTGAATATTAAAATTTCTAGAAAATCGTTGTAATAGAAAGTATTTGTTAAATTTAAAATTATTCCCAAAGTCAAACACCAATTACGCATAATCTATACTGAATGATTTAATTATGTTTGTTAAGATTTAAAAACTATTTAAAATTGATCTAGTTTCTATTGTTTTGAATGTAATAAAACTACGAATTTCCCCCACAAGTGGAATATGACAGGTTTTATGGTAGGAAGCATTAGCATTATTTTACTAATTATTTAATTCAAATGAAAGAATTGCTATTGCTTACTGAACTTTTACCTTGCTCAAAACTGTTTTATAAAGATATTATTTTATAAAAGTTAATATTTTTATTTTATTGGTTTTTACATACCTACTTCAAAAAGATCTATTAAAATTTAATACACTTTTACTGGAATATATTTTTATTTTCAAAAACCCGAATAACTTATGCTATATAAATATTCATGATATATTCTGGGATTTTCACACTTGTCTTTTACCCAATATTCACAATAAATCAGTCTACCCAAACAAAGTCTGACTTCCACTTTGTTAATAATAACAAAATAAGTTTATCATATTCTCCATCATAATTACTATTTCCAGCTTTTGTGTGCAAATGCTAAATATAAAATACAATATTACAACTTTAAAACCAGTTTTTGCTCAGTCAAGCCTAAAACAAGGTTTTAAAAAGTTTTTTTTTTCCAAATTATTTTTATTTATTAAAACTATATAATAATGTATTCTTTTGCAATAACTATAATACAATTTTAAATGTTTAAAATCTACTTTTTTTTTACACTTCTACTGCAGCAGAACTATTCGGTCCATCAATATTCGGCCAGGCCGAATTTGACCTTAACACAGTATTCGGCCGAAGGGCCAAATATTCATTACATCCCTAATCTAAAATTGTAACTATACTTGCTTTGCGAACAGAAAAAAGGAATTATCGTGACTACTCACGGCAGCCTTTATTTCTCACTATGGCACCTAGAAACTCCATACTAACCAGTTCACTGCTTTCTGAAGCTTGCAAATCAGTAACTAAAAAGTTTAGCATGCTAAACCCATATGCATATGGGTCATGCAATGAGTTAATGAGTAGAAATAAGATATTCGTCAAGATTGTAATGAGAAGTTTGGGGACTCCTGGCGGTAAAATAAATATGCAGCCCCTTAAAATATTCTTGAAAACATTAATGTCGGTGCTCAGCATTTGAATTGCTCATTTTTTCATCCAATCCCTATTCCGTACAATTTGCATGAAACATCCTTTATTGTGAGGCCGTACTTGAATCCATGTGGGCTACAATATGGCTGAGGGAAAGAAATTTGAAATGAAGGGCCCCTTTCAATTCGGGGCCCTTTTCGGCTGCCAGGTCCACCCCCTGATCTTCATTTTGCCACTTGAAATTGGCTTGTAGGTCGTTATAAAATCCTTTAATGTAAGCAGCTTCGACAAATGAGCAAGCAATAATATTTCACGTTGAAGTGCAAGATTTAGCTAGTTTTGATTTTTCAAGCTCATACAAAGCAAGTCCAATTGGGCCCTCGACCACTGTTATGTCTAAAAGTCTTAAACCTTTTGTAAGATTGCGATGTGATGCATCCTAGGAAAAAGTATAATGAAGGGAGATGCAAATAGTTATGAAGGATTAAAGATCTGTAAAATAAAATTTCAGATAAAAAATTTTCCCCTCCCTGTTTGGGGGCCCTCGGCGATCGCCGACCTGGCCAGTCCGGGCCTGATTGAGAGCTCACACTCCTAACAAGCAAATGTCTTTTAAAAACTTTTAAATTTTACTGAAAATAAAAAAATTTCTTTTCACCTTTTAACAATTCGTAATGAACATCAATAGTGAAAAAATTTCAATTCTAACAGCGGATGCAAAAAATTGCATTTTTTAACAATGAAAATATCAAAATATAGAAGGAAAACAAAAGAATTTCTACAAATAGAAAACCATTAGGTTGGCATTTTAATAGGGATATAATGGTCAATAGTAATTAAACCAGCGTTATCGTAGGAAATTTGAAGTAAATGAAAAACAATGAAAATAAAATCGCCAATTTTTGGTAATTTTAAAAAATTCTTCAAAATTTTGAAAAAAGGAGAAAAGTACTAGGGGTTTGTTATTTATACTAACGATTAATGATTTAAAATTAATGTTTCCAGTCCACTTAATAACAATCATTCAATTATCTCATTAATTAACTAAACTTAATAAAGTTAAATACTGTACAACCATAGAAGAGTTCGCCCAGTGGTCAAAATATGACCGTAATTCATTAATCTTTTCAAGTTCTTCAGCCCCTAAGCATTTCAACAACTTTCAGAGTTTTAGTTTTTCTGTTTTATAACAGTTTGTTCTGTTTAAATATTTCAATTAGCGCCACTCCTTCTCCTGTAAAGAAAAGAAAATTTTTAAAAAACTTTCAAGCCACCCTATTAATATTGGTATAATTAGAAATCCAAACACTCATTTTCAATTTAATCAAGAGTTAAAAACGCTAATGAAAATCCACAAACTCGCGAAGCATTGATTTTAAGCAAAATAATGTGCCACCTCGCATATTACCTCACTTTATATTATATAAGACATTGTTAGATTCAAACCGTTTCTTATTTTGTTTTATCTTGTACTGGACAAACAATCTGACCGACATATATATATATATATATATATATTGGAAATGAATTAACTGATCTCCCTGAAGATTAGTAATATTTTGCCTTTGAATTCATTTAATCGATTACACTTACCCTGCTGTTTTGTTCTTGATATTTCTTCTCTAAATTATAAATAGTAAAAAAGTATCGAATATTGCAAATATTGTAGATTTTCTGAACATGACAATGAAGATAAATGTAATAATAACTTGCCAAAGGAAACCCTGAGATCCTTCTGCGGAACCCTAGAATTTCGTGGAACCCACTTTGGCAATCACTGATCTAAGCAGGGGTGCCCATCCCCCCAAAGGTTATGGCGCATTCCCCCCCCCCCCCCCCCAAAAAAAAATATTTTACCATACCCTTGGGGCCGTTCAAAAACCACGTGACGCACTTTAAGGGGGAGGAGGGTAGAGGTTATCGTCATGTTAACTACGTTTATAGGAAATTTTTACAAATTTGGGGGTTGAAAATGGCAAAAAAAGAACAATTTACGTTGTTTTTTTAACGGCCTCCTTCATGCTTTCGGAATTCTATTGACTATGAGGGATGGGGGGAATTGTGGTGAAAATTAGCATTTGCCAACCCTAATGAAAGGGACGAATATAACTTATTTTATAATGAACTTTCTCTTTAAACATGCAATTAACTTTTTCGAATATTTCACTTCTTTTATTATTCCCCCTCAAAAATTTCAAAATCCCCCCCAAAAATTTTCCTGATGGCGCAAGTTGCGCCATGCTACCCCTCTGTGGGCACCCCTGGATCTAAGATTCGCACGAAAAAGTACACTTGAAATACAAAAAACATTTATTTTTAAATTTCATTGCAAAAACTCCAAAAATGGACTTAAAGATATTATGGCTCTCAGGTAAGGGGATATATGAATTTTATGTTATGTATCTTTGTGCATAAATTGAATTAAAAATAACAAAATAAAATATTTTGCACAGAAAGATTTTTCTTTCTAATGGGGCTGCAGTATTGGTCATCAAGCATTGCAGACCTAGTGCGTCCCCAGATATTGGTACCAACTCTTTCAGCGGCACCTCAATGAGTGTGGTACCATTTCCGCAATTGTTTTGACGCTTAGTTTCCCCTAGATAGGGCACCTGAGCTCTCGTTGATGCAATCTGCCCTAGGAATTTAATTTAGCCGAGAGTACCCATGCCAAACGGATACTCGATTGATCTTTAACATTCCGCATGATCATACGACATGGACACAGATGATTTTCTGCATCTTGAAAATCCACCGACTTAGGCCAGGTTTGAACCTGCGATCTTGGGCATACGAGACCTGTGTCTTACCACTACGCCACCCTGTCGACTTTGCACAGAAACAAGTCCACAAGAAAGGACAATAGCAATTTTATGTTTATTGATTGCAGGAGGGCCATTTCACAGTATTTTCTAAAAATGTAGAGTCCGCAACATGACATTTTTTGTTACAACTACGTAATTTACAGTTTAATTATCACTAAATTTTATTTTCAAATAATGTGCTCAACACATTATTTGAAAATAAAATTTGGTGATAATTAAACTGTAAATTACGTAGTTATAACAAAAAGAGTGTCATGTTGCGGACTCTACGTTTGGACAAAATACTGTGAAATGGCCCAGGAGGCAAAATATGATTTTTTTTTAATTTAAGAAATATATGATTTGACAATAGCAAATACAAGCTGCTATTGTAAGCTTGACAATAGCAGCAGAATATGATTTGAAAATAGCAGCAGAAACAGAAGACAATAGCAGCAGAAAGTACGTTACTGCTTTCTGCAGCATTTGACAATAGCAGCAGGAACTTATATTTCATAAGTATGGATATTCAAGAGCCGTTTAAAAGAGAATTGCATCCTTTGGATTTGAAGGTATCGAAACTCATCGGGAAAAAAAACAAGTTATTATGTCTACATATGTTCTCATAACTTTTTAGTTGGCAATAAAGAATACCCATTCTCCCCCTTTGAATTGCTATACGGTTTTAAAAATAAAACCAGTACCTCACAAAACAACCAAAGTTATATTTTTATAACTGCATACAAAATATATGTGACAAATTATAAGACTTATTAACTTACCTTTAAGCTATTTAAATCTATATCATCTAAACTACAGTTTACACTTTGTGTGACTGCCATATCTCACTCCGTCTTGAATAGGATATAAATTAACGTTCGATTTCTTGTGCAGTACATAAAAGTACGTAAGAAATGAAACCCACTGTACAAGGTCTTCAGGCCAAATTAATTACCTTCCCAGATTTGCAACTCTACAAACCACACTCATGATTAAGCGTCGGATATAGTAGTTTAAGAAACCAAGAGTACAGAAAACAACTCTTGTCAAAAGGTCGATTACGGTTACAGTGAACTGTACCATTTAATTTTCCCTCAGTGCAACAGAACTAATATTTATTAATGGCTCATAAAGCAGCACAAGAAAAATAAATGAGATGTTAAAATACGAATTCCGCACGTGATCCTTCTACTGTACTACTGTATACACTTCAAAGAAAAATTATCTTGTTGAACATTAACAGGCTTCTACAATATTTTGCTTCTACACAGATTAAAATTCGTTTTTAAAGAAAACATTTCATTCATATTCTTCATTCGTAACCTTTACAGACAGCACTTTTTCTTTTCTCGGAGTTATCCTAAAAAATTCGGAACATTTAAATTTAAAAATAGTTTGTAATTTTGCTTACTATGTGTACTTCAAAGCGCTAAAGAATTTCGAATCATCAAAACATAAAAGTGCAGACAGGGACGTAACTAAGGTAATTTTCTAACAGAGGCAAGACCAGGCTTTGGTGTCCCCCCCCCCTCCCGTCCCCGTAATATATACACACAAAAAATGTACATATATGTGCATAAGTGCATATGCACACACACTTAGTCAATTTAGGGCTGCGCTTCTAAAATCTGGCACCCGAGACGCAGGCCGCGTCTGCCTCCACCCTCCCTTAGTTACGTATCCCTTGAGTGCATAAACAACCAATCTATTATTATCCTACTACATCATATTTAATAAGGATATAGAAAAAGTACGATCTACGTATTTTATTGATAATTAGGATTTTAAAATGCCCTGAAACATATCTTGAAATAGCCTGATGTTTAAAAAAAAAAAACTTCGCTCTACCACAAGCAGCATTTTATGTATGTTTAAACTACAGATAGCGTCTGCTGCAGATGGAGTTCACCGTTTTTTGGCATTTCAGTATTAAAATTATCAGCGTTGAACTGTATAGAATATATCTTTTATCTCAAATTAGTGGCATCTGCATGGATTCTGACCATGAACAGGTTTTTACACTTAACAATATATTTTCAGAGCGGTAAGAAAAGGTATAAAAAATAAAAGAAATACGCATTTTCAGTGATTTTCGGATGTATTACGCAATATGCTTAAAAGCCGAAAAATAAGATTAATAAAAGCGAAGTATTTCGAACTAAATAATTGTATTGTTCTTTGTTTCGAACGTTTATGAGAGAAAAACTCTGAAAAGACTCCTTTTGTAAATAAAAATAAGCGCTTATAAGAATGAAAGTCCATAGGCGTAATTAGCGTTGGTGAAAGGGGGGGGGGTCACCTTAAAAATGCACAGACTAAACACCAATGAGAAGGGGGAAAGGGTTCACAATTTACCTGTCACAAATACGTATCATTAAAGATATACTCAGTGTTTCTTTCAGGCATCTCTCGGGGGGGGGGGGGGGAAGCAGGAAGCACTGCACCTCGGAGCAAGTCAACTGTTCCCCCGTGGGGAAAGAGTTCAGATCACATTTTTTTAAAAAGACAGAAAAGAGAGATTACGCTTTTAAGACTTTAGTTTCAGAAACACTTTCGGGGAAAAGACGTCGAACACTATCACTAGCGACACCAAGAGTAACCCAAAAGGTATAAGACTTTATTTTGAATAAAATTGAGGGGGAGAGCAACCAGACTCCTTTCTGCTTCTAACATCACCAAAGAATCCAGAAATTGCATTGTTAGGAAGATTTCAAAAAGTTTCCTGGGGTGAGCCCTCGAACCTCTGCCTCCAGAGCCAGCCTATACATTATAGTTTTAAGACCAGCTACAAAAATTTAAGATACAGAAGCCACCAAATCCTACTCTTCTAACTTCACCAATAATCTAAAACTGCTCCTACTGTATATAGTATTCAGAATCTATCATATATGTAAAAAAAAATAATTCATATTATCATCATTTCTAGTCTTTTTATATTATATAATATAAAAAGGGTATGATTTTGAAGCATACACAGCGCCTTCTAATTCTTAACATGCCCCCCCCCCCCCCCGGGAGCAAAAGGTCTGAAAAAAAACACTGGATATAGTTTCGGCGCATAACCAATATATTTATCTTTTTTTTGTGTGTGCATTCTTATCAGCAGCAAAATTAGGATGATGTCTCTGGTGTATGTTGTTTAGCGTCTTTTGCGTCATTTCTTGACTCTTCATTATTTACGATAGCGATTTGCGCTGGACCACTGATCTTCTTGACATGGAATGCACCAGAGAGACAGTAACCTTTTTCCTGTATTGATTTGTAAAAATAATTCAACATCGTCTATTAATTTTACGAAACTGAGAATTAAATTCGAATAAAAAGAATAACATAAATGAAGGAATTCCAAGAAACGCGCTTTATTTGCCAGCTTCTATTCAAATTATAGTTTCAATAAAATTCGTGATTTCCTGAAATGTAAAATGGAGTGTGGCGAAAAACAGCAACTGCACTGCAGACTTGTTTAGAAACAGAAAAATTTCCATTTTGGAGTATAAATTCATGGTTTGGGGGCATGAAAACTATAGTATTCTAAAATAATAATGAAAAAGTTTTAGCAGATCCTTCCATTTGTGGGCAGAATTTATTGATTTAGGAGTAGGCATTTCATAAAGGGGGTAAAAGTCAGCATTTCAACAAATAATTTTAAAAACTACAGGCTTACAAGATTTTGTTTTGTCATGTTATATAATTTTAATCTTTCTAAAATATTTTACACATAAATTTTCTGAGCTCCATTTTCGTTTGTGGAAAAGATGATTTCGCAACTGCTTTTCATCAGTTTAAAGTTTTGTTTCACCACTTTTAACATTTATCTTGATATTTCACTTCCAGCAACCTTTAATCCTGATATTTCTTACACTCGCATTTGATTGGGTTCAGACTTTCGCAAACGATAAAAGAAAAAAGAAAAACAAATACATGAAAACAAAAAATAAAAATAAAGAAAGAACTTCCCTAAAGTTTTGCAGGTGCTTCTGCAAAATATTGCAGCATATTAATAAGTTTGACTTAACACTGGATGGTTTAAAAGGGAAAAAGGACATTTACAATTTTTTTCGTTTCGTGAATCCGAAAATCTTTGGGTTTTAGAAAACAGTTCTTTGTTTCATTTGTGAAATTTTAAGTGCGAACTAATGTATCAGTAAATTGGCGAAGTCGTGAAATGGAGTTTTGGGACAGACCACAGGCATAAAATGTCATTTTGTGGGCTGAAAAAAAAATAAATAAATAAATAAGAGAAAAATTTCTTGCACAATTTTACCTGTTCTGTACTACCTAAACTTTTTTTTTTTTTGAGGATTATTTAAATGTCACATTGCTTTCAAAAATTAGCAAGGATACTAATAGCTCGTCATTTCACTATTAACCCAAACAAGAGATATATTTCAAACGGTCCCGCATCAATTACAATAAACTCCCTGGACTAGTATTGGCTCCGCCATCATAATAAATAAAGAAAGATGAATGAAATACATACAAAAAGTAACATTTCAGCATACGAGTAAGCTTGATTTTTCTGAGAAGGCTACTTTTAAGGCTTTATTTGCGTTTTCAAACTGAAGGAAGCTTTGCTTTTTCGTTGGAGGGTGAGGAGGCAGCAGATTTCAAGACAGCCTGCGGGATATTATTTTTCTTTTTAGTGATTATTGTCATCATTATTTAAGGCATCCCAAAATAACTGGGGGTACTCCCCTCATAAATTTATCCACCCACTGAGCAAATTTGATGAGGAATGCGATCAACTCATTGAGCGGCTCATATCATAAACAAAAACTATAGTCATATCTCAATTTCAATAAAAACCAGGGCATAGTGAAATGTTGCTAAATGTTATCAAAGACTTATGAAAGAATGTGCTCTCGTAAAGCTGGTCATAAATTTCGTCAAACGCGTAAACTGGGTGACTCGTAAATAGGACTGGGCATTATATCGATATAAAGCAAGATATCGATTTTAAGCCAACATCGCCAATTCGATTTATATGTTTAACTTTTAATGATATTTAGGAATTTCGATCTTAATTAAAAATTCGGCAGCGAATATGATTTAGTGCACCTCAATGCTAATCAAAATAAGAATGTAACTCTAAGGCTGCGTTTACACCAAAGTCATCCACTAAATTTTCCGTAAGTTGCTGCAATTTGTTGCTTTTTCTACAAAATACAACAACTTTGTCTGTCTTCCACTTGTGGAGAGACAAATCTTCCACTAAATTTCGGTTCCCCACGGATGGCGGTAAAGATCAAAGAAAGTTGACAGCTAAAAGTGGAAGATTTGTTGCTGTGCGCTTTGCGCTAGCAACTTGTATTAAACTGGTGGAGAACTGCAGAGGTGTAGCCAGGTTTTTCAGCGCCCGGGGACAACTGAAGATTTTGCGGGCGCCCCTGAAGGAAATTCAAAAAAACGTTAATTCTTCCTAAATGATAAATAGCTATAACAAGCAGTTCTTTTAACTTTCATTTTTATTAGCGGCCATTACCTTTTAAGGGAAAAATGGGACACTTTGGCTTCACAAAGTTATTTGTCTGATTTCCCACGCACTCCTGTGCTACATTGGTCATTCCCAATATGATTTGTGGTGCTCCCACTTTGTTTGGCAAACATCTTCACACCTCTTCAGATCAAATAATTCTCTTTTCGCATTTGAAAATAAATTAAATTAGCATCAATTTGGCGCCCCTAGACGCTGCGCCCGGGGACAGCTGTCTTTCCTTGCCCTCCCCCCTAGCTACGCCTCTGGAGAACTGTTCCCTCTCCACGCGTCCCGGACATGACAAGGCGTCAATTCTTTGGCAACAAGTTCCCCACTTGTTGCTCTAAATTTGAGAAGAGCAACTTTTAATTTTCTACAGAAAATCTTCCACTTGTTGCTCTATAATTTGAAAAGAGCAACTTTTAGTTTTCTACAAGCAATGTTTTGTCAACTTTTAGTTGTCAACTTTGATGCAAACGCAGCTTGACATCGACAATCCAACTTCAGCTCTAACCCCTAATGCAGCGGTCTTCAAACTGTTTTGCGTCGCTAAACCCTCCCCTCCCCACCCCCGCACTATTTTTTTGAACAATTAAACAATAAGCAAACCCATGTACGTACACACACATACACAAACAAAACTAGAATTCATAAATACTTATGGCATACAAATTTGAACTCTCCTAAAGACGAAAAATATTTAAATATGACTAATGGGTTATTTTATTAAAGACATTATTCAAAAATATCTATAATTTACCGGAAATTTCGCGTTTAATAAAACCAATATCCCCCCTCCCCCCCAAAAAAATGTTTGTGTTATATTTGTATTTATTTAAAAAATAATTACTAAAAGAAAAAAAAAATAAAATAAACCTGTATTTAATAAAATATTTTTTTTTTTGATAAATGTGTATTTATTTAAAAACTTTTTTGAAAAATTTTAGTCCATACTGCGCCCTCAAGGTAATTTTTCGCAAACCATAGTGTGAATACCACTGCTTAAACGAAATTATGGAATTTCAATCTCAACTTAATAATTGCAACGAATGGACTATCAAAGACTCAGCGAGAGCGATTTTATCAGCAGTAACAGCAACAGCAGTGAAGTATTCCAACCTCCGATACTATAGCGTCACGCGAAAATTATTCGGAAGAACGTAGCACCCAAAGCGCGAAACACTTATTATTACAGTTCTACCATCAACCAGAGCAATCAATCTCCCTAGCAGAGTGCCAATAAGAATCCATTCATGTTCAAGGGAAGAACTGCTGGTAATATGAAAAGTGCCGTTTCTGTTCCCATTCCAGTTCGTTTAGAATACTTGATTTCTTCCGAACTGATACTATATGCCAGTTTATAAATTTAGTTGCTTTCAACAAACGGTGAAGCAAACATTCTGATTCGTGTACTAAATAAACGCGGCAAAACGAACTTCCCCAACAATCGAATGGATTCGTTTTTTCCTGTCATGCGCAGGAGCGTCCAACTATCAAAAGTCCGTAGTCGAACTGTGCGTTCGATTCTATAAGCACTTAATTCTCTCGTATCGTGATCATCCCTCTTAATTAGAAGATTGCGAAACTTGCATTCAAGGGAAATTCAGTAGACAGCCATTTCCTACTAGAGAAGTACCAAAAACTAGAAATATTACAAATTGTTCCATTCCGATGTCTGAGGACCATTTAGGAAGTTGTCGCTAGGCAGAACCCGATATTTTGTCACTTTTATTGATGAACATTCAAGATATTGTAAAATTTATTTCTTAAAAGCAAAAGAATGAAGTACTAAATGTATTTAAAGAGTATAAAAATGAAGTTGAAAACTTTACTGGTAAAAGAATTAAAGATTTACAGAGTGACAATGATAGAGCAGAATATTGCAATAGCAATTTTGACGACTATTTGAAAAGATGCGTCATTAAAAGAAGATTCCGCTCCATATACCAAACAACAAACGTCAACAAAACAGAAAGAAAAAAATATATCTTTACTCGACAAAGCCAGATGTTAACTTATTGAAGCGAAATTACCAGAATTTCTATGGGCAGAGGCCATTAACACGGCCAACTATATTCTACACAGTCCAGTCACATTAATGTGACCATCTATCAAAAGCCAGAATAACAACTTTTCGCAGAGCGGACTGCTGCGAGACGTGCAGGAAGAGAGTCATTTAGGTTCCTGAGAAGTTCACTGGGATGTTGAGCCATACCGACTCTAATAATGCTGTGGCCAGCTGCTCTTGATTGCGCGGTTGAGGATCCATGGCGCGAACAACCCGATCGAGATGGTCCCACAGATTCTCGATTGGGTTTAAGTCAGGTGAGTTTGCTGGCCAGGGGAGGACGGTAAACTCATCCTAGTGCTCTTCGAACCACGCACGTACACTGCCAGCTGTATGGCACTTCGCATTGTCCTGCTGGTAGATGCCATCGTCCTGAGGAAAAACAATGCGCATGTAGGGGTGGACATGGTCCGCAAGGACAGATGCGTACTTGTATTGATTCATCGTGCCTTCCACAATGATCAGCGAACCCAGAGAATGCCAGGAAAACATTCCCCAGACCATAATGCTCCCGCCTCCAGCTTGGACCGTTCCGGCAATGGTTGCAGGGTGTTTGCTTTCAGAGGTTTCACGCCTTATACGCCAACGTATATCTGTCCGATGGAGCATAAAACGCGATTCATCGGAAAACGCTACCTGTCGCCACTCAGTGGACGTCCAGCTGCGGTACTGGCGTGCAAATTCTAGCCTTCGTTGTCGATGAACAGCAGTCAGCATAGGTGCACGAGCCAGGCGTCTGCTTCGGAGGCCCAGACGCAGCAATGTTCGCTGAATAGTAGTTTGGGAGACACTTTTGGTAGCCCCTTGGTTCATTTTGGTGGTTAGTTGCTCAACGGTAGCCCGTCTATCTGCCCGAACGCATCTCCGCAACCGTCGTTCGCCTGTCATCTATGGCCCGTGGTGCACCACATTTGCCACGTCGCTGATGTTGGACAGTCCCATTTTGCCATGCACGGCACACTTTTACCACGGCGGCACGCGAACAGTTCACAAACTCAGCCGTTTCGGAAATGCTTCCACCCTTGGCCCGAAAGCCAATGATCATGCCCTTTTGGATGTCGGATAAATCGCTTCGTTTCTGCATTATGCCAATGAATGAAATGTTTTCCGAAGCCCTCACACACCCTTTATATACGCTCAACTGCACTGTGCTGCCACCTGCCTTCTGTGATTGGTTATTTAACTCTGACGTGGAAAGTACGTGGTAGTCACATTAATGTGACTGGACTGTGTAAATAGATGTCCATCACAATCAGTGAATGGAAACTCCTTTGGAAATTTGGGGTGGGTGATTGGGAAGAAGCCATCTGTTCGACATCTACAAATATTTGGATCTAAAGCCATTTGTTCTTGAAGCGTCGAAGCAGAGGAAAATTTTCCCCACGAGCAAAACAAGGATTTTTTATTGGATACTCGGACATTACAAAAGTCTACAGAATATAGATGCTGTGAATTCAAAATATAATAATTAGTCGAGATATTAAAGTTTTGAATAAACTCAGTGATTTTTATAAAACTTAAACAGACAGATATCAAATTCTTGAAAAAGGAAATAATCGGAAAGGTGAAATTGAGATTGAAATGCCAAGACCTATAAGAACTAGTGCAAATGAAATTCCTCTAGAAAATGCTTCATACGAAAGCTTTGATGAAGAAGAGGAAACTTGAATTAAGCAATAATTCCATTCTGGTAGATACGTCTGAAGGAAATGAAGAAGAAATTTCCGAAAATCTAGATAGCGAAGTTAGTGAACAAATTGCTGAAGGAAGACCTAAACGCAATAGAAACTGACTACCTAGTTAGAAGATTATGATCTTTTTGATACGTCTTACGTCTTTTCCTTGCGATGAAATTATTGAACCATCCTCATCAGACGGGAAGGAATCGATTAAAGAAGAAATAAAAGCTTATGATTTCAATGAAACACAAACAATTGTTAAAAAAAAGAAAACTTTAATGTAATTGATTCAAAAATCATTTTAAAAGAAAAATTGAATCCTGACGGTACTATTAAGAAAAAAAGAAAAGCGCGTTCAGTTGCAAGGGCTTTGCTCAACGACCAAATGTTGACTACAAACCACGTAATGGGCTTAAAATCAACGTATTACGCAAAGGACTTGGACTCATATATTCGTCAACATGTCATTTTTCAATGACATGTTTGTGTGTCAGATCTGACAGTTAATTACTTGTAGACTGGTGGACTTTGTGTTGTTTATAACACTTCACATAAGCTTCCTGTATTCTATTAGCTTGTAGTGGCAATAATAGTTAAATATTTAACAGAAGAATATAAGTTTGAATTTATATATGTTTTCTTGGTGTAACTTTTGTTTGTATTAAATAATGTTTTGTCCCACTGCGCTTGAATAAAAATGCTTTATTCGGGTAAAAAACAAAACTTTGCTTAAAACCATCATGGTTCAAGCGTGAATCATTATGAAAAACGAATAATATATATTTGCAAAAAAAATTCAGAATATATTACTTACAAACATATTTTGTGATCATTAAGAAAATATTCAAAAAGCTATCAAATAAAAAAGAAAACTGGATGTACAGCTTCCTCTGCAATAATGACTGCGCACGAACTCGCAATATTTAATGACATAGTCAGTTGTTTTTTTGTAAAATATATTGGGTAACAAAAATCTTTAATTTAATTTTGAAGCCTACACGTTTTCTAACTCATTTTAAATTTGCTTTTTTGTACTACACACACCTATATATATGTACTATTAGGTAAAAACACTTCTTGCTAACTTCTTCCCTCAAAATAGCTTTATTTTTCCCCTTTGCTTTCAATAAAAAGATGCATAATAAAGGCGGCGTTCATTTCAAAATGGGAATGCAATCCGTTTAAATTTCATAAAATAAAACTGAAACTGCTAATGTAAAATGGTAGAAAGCTTGGTTTTTTTTAAAGTTAAACATATGAGAAAAGAACCTATGTAATAACACACAGCGGCAAACAGCTTATTTCAAAGTGTTATCTGTGTTCTGCTGAGCTAGATATAAAGTCTCTCCATTCTTAAAGAAAAAGCATGATTAAAATCTAACACTTAACGCTTAAATCTGTTGTTTTAGTCTGATGTGATTATTTGGTGATTAAAGTGACTTAAATAAAATAATTAATGTTCACGTAACCAATAGTAATGTAAAATAAATTACGTTATTATAAATTTACAGTAATATGAAATTATATTACTGAATTAAAAAATAATAACTTGCAAAAAATTTGTAATGGAGCATCCACTTTCTTGAGTTGCTCCACTATAGCTCTGCTTCAACTCCGAAATACTTGCTCCGGTACCGCCAAATCTCCGCACCGTGTTCCGAATAATTTTAATAAATTATAATATTTATCTCTTTTTTTTAGCTAATTATTATTTTACATGATAAAAAATTAAAAAAGTAAAGAATAAAAATCGGAGCAGTGGAGCAAGAGAAATTTCTTTGCTGGGACTCCGCTCTAGTTTCGAACAAAATCTTGTTGCACCACGCTCCGCTCCACATCCCTGTTGTAAACGAACAAAAAAAAAAAAAAAAAAATACATTCTTTTAACAATTCTCAAGCGAATGAATGCTTACACAAACTGGCAAACACGTGCCTTCTCCCTTGCTATCCCAGTTTCTATTTCAAAATGAGCTATCAAATCTCAATCGGCAACTTATTTGTTATTAAAAATAAGAAACACTTTCTTTATAACAGCCACTCGTGCATTGCTGATACTGGCACGGACATTGATCTATATTCTTGGGAAATTCCAGATTAAACTGCAAAAAACAGAACTGCGCCAGTTACATTCATGGTCGAGTTGGATCAAAAACAATGTCGCAGTTGCATAATGGCGTCTTTAATTTGAATGTTATCAGTTTCAGTAGAATACGGAATACGGGGTTGGTTGATCAGATTTCCTCTGGGAAAGGGACGCATCTGTTTGCGTTTTTGGCGCGTTCAAAAAAGCATGTATTAAAGTGCCCTAGTTTCAATTTCAATGAATTTAGAAATTTGTTTATGCGTAGTTATATTTTTGGAAAATAAAATTTGTACATTTTAAATACTAAATAAACCCAGATTTTTTTTTTTTTTTTCAGAGTTATGGCCGGGGGAGATTTTAGATCATTCTTGTAAAACATATGAAGAGGTACGCGGCAACACAAAGAAATGAATCTCGTAGCTCCATTTTCTTAAACTGGACAAATGGTTCTTTATATTTCCTAGACTCGTTTTCAAAATTTTGTTGCAAAGTGGTGCATTATTACAGTGTTTTTTCCCCATCATACAATCTTAATTTATTAATAAAAATTCTCTTTCAAAATGAGGTTGGTTCAGATCGGCTTTATCGCTTCGGAGGTTCTTTTGGCGTTGGTAAAATTCAGATTGTAATATATTTCAATGGAGCAAGGAACCAAATAGTTCCCGCTACTACGAAAAGCATTATGATCGCATAAATTACGTTGTAGAAAAGTAGCTCAAATTAAGGCCTACCAGACTGAACCATTTAAAACAATATTCTAGGTCAAAAGTACTTGTTGTACCTATGATCATGAAAATGTAATATCATGAAAAATTTCTGAAAAATATACGAAACCCTTTACACCTATCGGATAATGTGTATAAGCGACAGCTAATTTATTTTGACTGGGTTTTCATGACTCAAATAATCGTTTACAAGAAAAATTCAAACTAAAAAGTAATAATGAAAATAACAATAATGAAATATAAATATTCGTTATACACATGGCTCTAATATAATAGCTCGAATAAGCATCATAAGAAACATTCAGAACTAGAAAACTGCATAAAATATGGAATTCGGTCCTTATAGTTTCAGAAAATGTTATTATCCTAAGCATAAGGGATATTATTAATCAATTATCTATTTAATTAAAGTTATTTTATTGTTAAATCAGTTAATTTAGTTTTCATTTATACTATTTGATTTATATTTTAATTGTAACAAAAATTTATTCTGAAAGCCACATTATAATTTTACGCACAAGTGACTGTTGAATATTATACAGCCACAATTAATTCATGCATTTTAGTGATATCCTACATTATTTAGCTTTTTTTAGTGTTTTGTTCCTACATTATGTATTACATAATGCCTTAAAGAAAGTGTACGTTATTTATTCGGAGCATAACCACTTTTGCTTCAGCATTATAACATGAATTATAAACGGAAATGATGTCAAGAATTTATTCTTGAATTTTCACCATTGCTATGAGATGATACAAAGAGCTGAATGAATATTGCAGAGCTATTGAATGTTAAAAGTTTTTGTTTTAGAAAACCACAATATTTGGGTATCCATAGGGCATTTGATGCACGGATGTTCATAAATTTAGAAGTTGTATAAAAGATGACGGTTTTGTCCCTCCAGAGGCTGATACCGTGTCTTTAGAAAATACACTGAAAACCAAACGTCATATGTCAAAAGCTGCTTATAACAAAAAGTGAGGAAAATAAATAAATAATGCTTTTGTTTTGCTAAAAATTTTTGCATGAATGATTAATACTGTATGAGTCACTGGCGTTAAATCGCATGATCAACTGGACATTCCTAAAAAATCGAAAAGTTATGCAAAACACAGAGATAACAGCTTCAAATGAGTATTTATAACTAGTCAAACAACTAATAGATAAATTGTGATAGCTATATGACCATATGAAAGAGATAAGAGCATTTTAACTTTCTAAAAGTGTTTGAAGAAAAAAATACATACAGAAATGAGCTCGTAGTATTTGGAAATGCGTCTCTTTGCGACTTTTTTACATGATGACTGCTCTTTTTTTCTATTTGAATCTCACTGCGTTGAAAAGGGATTTAAATGATGAGTCAGGAGAGCGAAAACATGTTTTTGTTCCCTTACAAATTTCCTTTCACAAGTAGACTGACTGATATCAAAATACAGATTCAGCTCTCGGCATAAAAATATTTTCTACGTTTTCATGTATTAGGGATACATTTTGAAATTCATATGTTAACGGTGTCACCGTTATATACACAAGCTCTAATTGACCCTAAGTAGGCCCAGAGCTTTAACAACTGCAATAAGTCACGATACGTATTATATACGAATAATAGAACAAATAATAGTGATTAAAGAATAAATTAACAATTATGTTTAATAAATTACAGCAACCTAGTAATAAACTAATAATTAAATTTAACAAATGCATTCACTATATGTGCAATGGCTCAAAGTCAGGTCACTATTTTATGAATATAAAAGTATTTATTAATTTTATTATTCGGAGGCCTCCGAAAATTGGGGAACTATGCAGTAATCATACCCTGCATGATGTACGACAGCAAATTTTAAGCTTTTCAATTCTGTTTTGCAAATTAAAAAAAAAACAAACCCTGAAAATATAAACTATTTCCCACATATTTATGCAGATATAAATGATAGAGTTAAGTTTATACACATCTGTATTTATTTTACTGTTCTGGATGAATTTTAGAAATCACAATTTGTGCTTTCAATCAAACAATGTCAGCATTTATCTACTTGTCAATCAATCGTGTTCATGAAGAGAGCATTACATGAGATACCTCTCTATCAGTAATTTTCTTCAGTATCATGTCCGTTATTTCAAATATTTTAAGGAGAGAGGAAAGAGGCAAGGGGATAAACTCAATGTAAACCCGCATAAAAAAAACACTCAATCACACACTCACACCATGAAGGGGCAATTGCACCCTCACAAAATTTTTAAACTCGATAAAGGGATATTTATTCTTTTTTATGCAAGTTACAGCAATAAAATTTATTCAGTTCTCCCTGAGTTGAGAATGTTTAAAGGTGAGTAAAATTTGGACTTAAAATTTTTTACAGCAACTTTGATTAACCCTAGCTTTAAATGGAATTATATTAGAGCTCTGAAACTTTCAGATTTTGGCAACATCTAGTTGATTTCAAAACCTACCGAGCATTAAAGTCAAAAATAAATTGCTATTGAGTTACACTTCAAACTTTAGATTTTGATTGCGGGAGAATTTTGTTTCATCTTTGACTGCATGTGGTACAAAAAAATAAAATTTACGGTCTTCCAAATTTTGTAGGTCTACTAAGAAAAAACTGCTGTCATGTGCCCAGCAAATATCATGTAGATGTTCTTAATATTTGGCTCTCTATGGATATCTGAACTCTATGGAGTTGATTAGCTCTGCGATCAAAAACTTTTGAGCCCAAAGCTTGGATGGCTTTTAGTGCTTCAGTTTTAACATTTGGGGTCTGAAACTTTGTCAAACAGTTTCATACATAAAGCACTGGGAGCTATGTACAAAATTTTGTAAAGATTAGAGGTGGTAGGGTGGGTATGATTTCAAAATTTGGTCCAGTTGACATGGAATGACGCCTATCTATTTTTTATTTGGATTAATTTAAACTTTAAAAGGTTTTTCATACGTTTCATGATAGAAATTTTACAGTTCGGTATTGATTAAATTTGATGACAGTTCCTCATGAAAGTTTCAGGCATACTGTTTCATTTACTGAACATTTTCCAGGGACGTGTGATAAGTAATAGCTTGATTGCGCTTCCGTTTCTTTTTACGTGCAGCCGTGGTCATCCATGGAATTTTTAATTATTTTTCTTATCTATGAGATTCAATCTAATGTATTACGTTAGTCGCAAATTAAAATTACCACGCATCAAGGAGATAAATGATTTAGGTGGCCCAAGGTTTGAAAATAGACTTGATAATATTGCAAAATAGATAAGTTTAGATTTCAGAATAAAAAGAAGGGAAATTTGAAGACACGTGCGCATAAGAATAGTCACAGCATTCATCTTACAATTATACTAGCCATATTTGAGACATACGTTTTGCAGTAGTTTATGTGAAAGCTTTTTTTTTAAATTTGATCTACTGCGTTTTTTTTTAAATTTTATATAAATGACTGGCATACGCTTTCACACATTCCTCTACCTTTTTTATACTCCTTGGAATTCCAATAATTCCATACATTTCTCAGATAAACGTATCTTTAATATCGATGAGTACGGAAGTTTGTATATATGAGATAGAAACAAAGAACTTGAGATAAAAGAAGCTTGTTTTGTGATTTGGAAATCAATCGTTTCACATGCAGTATTTATTCACGTGTATGAATGACGTAATCAGACTCGATTTCTTTCATAGAACCTGTGACACCGTATCTGTTACAATTGTATCGATCTTGTGACAAAAGTTCTTGGGTACCTGTGACTAAAACTAATCAAAAATTATTAAACCTTCTGATTTATAATGAATCTGGTTTAAAATTACAAAAAGCAGTTCTTTCGAGGTATCATGCTGAAAATATTGCGTTATTTTAGTTTTCTAACGATGATATACAATATTTACTCTTTACAGAAATATAAAACAGCAAATATATATTTATCTGTTAATAATCTGCTATAAACATTTATCTATTTTGTTTATCAACTTATATTATGCAAACTAAAGCCTTGCTATAATAATTTATGTGCTATTTGCCCATTTCTTGTCGTTTTATTTAAATACTAGTGCATTTATTTTGCGAACCTATTCTGCAACCAAATTTCTTATCTCGTTATCTCTATCCCATCTATATATCCATTCAGATAATTATTCAGCTATCTATAAAGTTAAATATATCACTTTACATCAGTGCTGCTGTCTATTAATTTGTTTATCATTATGTGCCAGGAAGTAAAGTATATATTTTGATACTTTTTAAACATAGGGCACCAATTATTGAATGCTTGGATGCACATTTTTATTCATTCAAAACAAGAAATGATGCTACCCTTAAAGGTGCTGATTATGCTTGACGCTACTTGACGTTAGTGATCCGACAAGGCCTCCTGCATTTAACATTGTATGATCGTTGACCTTTTCATTCTTCTGATGAGGATTAATTTAACTCATAA
The DNA here is from genome assembly GCA_038502835.1 of Octonoba sinensis. Taxonomy (NCBI): domain Eukaryota; kingdom Metazoa; phylum Arthropoda; class Arachnida; order Araneae; family Uloboridae; genus Octonoba; species Octonoba sinensis. Next base: position 150,022,844 of record CM076598.1, read on the forward strand.
AAACTTTGGATAAATTATGTAAAATTTTTTTTTTCTTTTCAAAATAAACTACTATACTATCCAAATCTTCCAAAAATGAATCCAATAAATGTTTTTTGCTGTAATATAAAATAAGACACATAAAATTTATTTTGTATATTTTAAGACTGAATTTTTTTTTACTGCGCAGTAGTGGATTTTAGGAAAGCTCTGGGGACACACTTTCATCCCTTTCGGAAGGGCACCCTCTAAAAGGGATGAAAAAAATATTTGTAATTACCATATAAAATAAATTTGAATATTTTTTTTGATAGCATAAATAAATTTTTAAAACTATTAGCTATCGAAAAAATATAGAACATATTTGAATAAAATCACTATTGTTCAAAAATCCTAGCTACTGAGTAAACAATGACCTCAGTTCTGCCGCCTAAGGCAAAAATTTATCACATGAACACTTCAATAAAACTAACTGAATCATGCTCCCCCAGACTCTCCTTTGTTCGAGACTGTATATACTAAGTCTTTCAAGTTTAGAAAAATGATATATTAAATCTGAAAATCAGACCCTTCATTTCAAAATTTTCCGAGGGGGAAAGGTTATATTTTCAATGTAAATTATAGGTAAAACAACAACAAAATACTTAAACATGTATAAACTCAATGTATTTCAATGTGAATGAATTCAATGTATGTGCAAAATTCAGTGGGGTGGGGGGAGGAAGGAATTGCCCAAACGACGGGTCAGTTGAAAATCCATTTACAGACGTAGATTTTGGGGTATAATCTTTGTGATAATGTTTCTAATTACATTACGACTCTTTATTACGGCTGTAGATGAATTTGTTAGTAAGGTTTAGTGTTAATTGGCTTAAAAAGTTTAAGAAATATATTGTATGTTCTCATTCAAAGTAAATTAGGGCATAATTTTTCTGCTCTTGTAGCTTAATCGGTTTTAAGGGCTCTAAAAGACATAAAAACACTCTTATGACAACTTATGAAACAATGTACGGGGAAGATTAATTTTTCACTTCCTGGTGGCCTCTCCAGAAATTATTTCTAGATCCGCCTCTGGTACTATGCTTAAACTTTGGAAACTGTCTAAAGTTTTTTTTTTTTTTTTTTGTATCAAAGTCGGGATAAAAACAATTATTCATACATTTTGATCTGATTATATACAAATATTTGCATTATCTAATGAAGAGATGATGTCATTTTGTTTTATTTTATATTTTTCTCTAGTTATCCTCATTTTCCAGTTGTGCTTAAACTTATAATATGAACTGTTGATCACAATTCATATAATACTCAAATTTCCTCATAGACGCTTGTTTAATTTTTGTTAAACAACTCAAAACTGAACCAAAAATTGTTACAATCAAAAAATAAAATGTGGGAATGAGATGTTCGTGCCGAGAATTTTCGAATACAAACTTTTTTTCCGTTCGAATCTGGTAATTCCTCAAAAGTTAGGGAGGAGGGGGGAACTAAAGACATTTTTCCCTTCTCAAAACCGTACTTTCGAATTTCTTACTTTTCAGTCTGTATTTAATTTTAACTATTTTTTTTTTACTTTTTTAAAACAATATTTTTACGATAAAAAGTTGAAATGTTCATATTAGTCATTAGGAATTGGTTATTAGGCGACAATAACTAGTTAACATGCAAAACCTTGAACTTGTCAGTATAAATATTAATTATGTTTTAGTCACATTGTGTAATATATATTAATGTTCTTATGCACATAACCAATTTATAGGATTGAATATTCCATATGCAGGTATATCTTTCATAAAGAAGTGCTATAAGACTCTTATCTTGGCAAGTTATAACTGTGGCAAAAATATAAAAAACGATTACGGGAACTTTAAAATTATCAACCTTTCTTGATACCAAGATCAACAATAGATGAACAACTGTATGCGAATGTAAACAATAATAATAATAAGAAGAAAATAAATAAATAAATAATTTTTAAAAATACTGATTCTAGTTCCCAGTAACTTTTTACATGTTACAAGCTACAATATGATGTGCGTAAATGATCTAGGGGTTAGAGATGTCTCAAATAGGTATCGGAGAAATAAAAAGTTTTTTAGAGTTCTTGTATCGCCAAAACATACATAATATTTCATTACGACTATAAACAGCAACTATCAATTCTTTCGTTCCGCATTTACATTTTCTTAATGACCCTGATATAAAGGAGGATTTTTTTTTGTTATCTACGAAATTATTATTTAAATTATCGACTTCAACTAAATGAGGTTATCTAATGTATTAGTTGTCAGTTACAGCTACTCTTTTGCTTCATTTCAATAACTTATTGATCACAGTTTGCATACTAATTTTGTATTGTGGATTACAATATGTTTAATTTAAGAGAAAATCTTTTCTTTCATCTTCCTTTCATATTTATAGAAGAGACATGAACATTCGCAGGTGTGCTCCGTGATAAGTTAAACAGACCTCTTGGAAAGGGGGTCCTCATATTCATTATAACACGTATGAAGCAAAACAAAAGATAGCAATGTAGTTGCGCGTATGAAATAAAACAAAAAATAGTAGCGACCAAAAATATGTTGTATTTACAATACTTTAATAAAATGTGTACCGGGTGGAGTTAAAACTTATGCTTAAGGTGAAATACTTAGCTATGGGAAAAAGTTGAGAGTATTCTTCCAGTGAAAACGTATGCATCGTCCAAACTTCACTGCAACAGGCCATTGCTCAAAATAAATAAATAAAAAGTAAAAAATAAAATAAAACAATATATAAACAAGTTCTTTAATTGAAATAAGTAAATAGTTAATGCATTAGAAGTTTTATTTACCAATATAGAGTAGGAGTAATAAAATAAACATTATTGAGCTTAAAACTTACTTCATAAAATTTAGTTTTGAATTAAGTAAACTATATTGAGTTTCCGTTATTAACTATTAATATTTACATTATTAATTTGAAAAAGACAGGAAGATAAATTTCTGTTATGAAATTTACTAAAGGCTACACAGTAAAGAAATAATTTATAAATAAATTGTGAAGTTTTCTAATTTAAAACAATTTTGCTGTGTTGAAAATTAGTAGCGACACGAAGCGAAATAATAATAATAACGCATTAATAAGTAACTTTTTAACAAGTGCCGAAATGGAAAAGATAAAGTTAAACCTAATACAAAGCCCAAATCTGTTTTTATCTTTCAAATAGCCTCATTGTCTAGTGAAATTAACTTTCCAATTTGAAATTCAGTACTTCGCTCAAGGTTAACTCATGTTCTCCCCTGCCCCTCAACGTAAATAGACATTTATGCGAGAAGCAAGGTACAAATGCTTTGTCATTTTGAAATAACTTTATCCAGCCGAGATAACATTTTGTCGGAAATGAAAGAGGAAGCAATCAAAGAATATTGATTTTCAGTAGTGAAGATAAAGGTGTAACATAATTAACGTCACATTGACGAGGAAAAATGGGGCTTGTTGGGTAATATTCATAATAATGGTCCCTTTGTATATATCTTTTACTGAACCCTTTCTAACGGCCAAGATCTTCCCAAATTTTGTATTTAAGATAATTTGGGTATGCTGAATTCAAATCTGTTGTTAAGAATAGGGTATGCCAATCAGGTTTTCGAAGATAATATTCATTTCAATTTGTACATGTATATAGCCCCTTTCAGAAATTTCATTGCAATAGTTTAAAAGAAGAGCTTAATTGAAACTAAATCTGTTTATGTGCACTGTAAAAATTTTGGTGCTTAGTTGTCACCATTTTTGGTGTTAGTGTTCAATGACATCAAAGTAGAAAATTATTCATTTTTGATAGACTTAAAAGTATTTTACGTATCTGTCTAAAAAATATTAAAAAGAATATTTTTTTTAGCACATGAAGTTCGTTAACTCAGTTACATTAAAATAAAACCAAAAAAGATGGCAACTAAACACAATTTTCATGTATTCTCACATTTTTATGCATGCTGTCGTCTTTTTTGCTTTATTTTTATTGATATTCCTTTTTACTTCCTGTACTTTCAATTGGATTCGTTTGTTGCTCTCTTATTGGTAACTTCCTGCTACTTCTACTTCCACTTCACACTGCCTTTATTCTCATTGGTTTACAGATAATTCTTAGGCTATATAAGCTTTGTTTTTGCTGTTTTGTCTGCTTCATTTGGATGTTTTGCATCTAGAAGCTCCCTGTCGCATTGAAAAAGGGATTCCAAGCAATCCCGAGACATATGTCTGCATTTTATTGCTCATTTGTGCTTTAAATTAGCGTGTAATTATATTTTTATTATTGCTTACTTGCACAAAGTTAAATTATTTTTATCAGTTTCCATGCCATAAAAAGTTGCTTACACTATGTTACATGATCTTCATTACGCTAAAAACAAACTAAAAAATATAATTCAATTTAAAACAAAAATAATATGAAAACAGAAGGGGCGTGATCCAGCTGGAATTAACGATTTAAATAACGTATTGAAAAAACTTGTACCGAAAGAAAGAAGGTACGCAAAATGACGTCACAGTATTTAACACGCTCAAGTATGGGAAAATATTTAAAAGGCGTTATCTGCCTAGTATTTCCACCGCCTAATAATGAAGTGTCGAGTAGAATCCCATGTAATCCGGTGTTCACGGCAAACCACTTCAAAACTTGCTCTTTAATATTTACTTTGCTATATTTGCTGTCTTTCTTAGTTTGAAGTGGATTGTGTTCACACAGATATGCAATGCATTAACGACATTACAAAAGAAAAAAAGAAAAGGCAAAATAAAAAAAGAAAAGAAAAGAAAAAAAAAATTCTATGCATTTATCTATTTTTTTTTATTTTTAATTGCGTTTCATGAGAAAAATTTTAGCAGCTCCGTTTTTGTGGTTAGTAACATTTTGTTTTTCAGTAAAGATAATAAACATTTCGTGGATTTTGTGTCGAGGTTTAAAAGCTTTATGCAAATTTGTGTTCTGTCTAAATATGTCGTGACTCAATATTTCATATTGTTGTTTAATATTTGAGAGGAAAAAAGTAAAATTACGTATTATAGACAACTTTTCTACTGGAGTACACCAAAGAACATCGACCAAAAAGGGTACCTTGGTCGAGAAGTGAATTTTTTTAACATTAAAACATATTTTTATGTAACTGAAAAGAATACCTTACTATATTTTCTTTCTGCTATATGTCATTTAAATGTCGGAAAAGGAAAGCATTCTAAAATCTTTGCCTTTCGCTATTTTATTTATTTAATTTTTCAGATTTTTTACTTTAAGTAAATCAATTTTTGAATCACATATATTTTTGATGAAGTTGCAGGGCAAAATCTTTTAAATTAGCGGTAATTGAAAAATAAATAAATAAAAAGAAAAAAAATGAAAAGCTTATGGCAATCATTTCAGGTGGGAGGGGACATTTTATTTTGCTTCATTTTCCTCTGCAATACATCTTATAATTTATATTAATTAGCAGCTTTTTACAGCTCAAATGCCAGACATCTCAACGTGTGAATTACAAAGACTTTCTTTCGCCATTATTGAAATCTTTAATGCATTTTCATTATTTTTCTTTCAGTTTTTAATTACCATTATACAGTATATATTTACTACAAGCATTAAAAACATGTATTGAGTTTTAAACACACTTAAAAAGAAAAAAGTATCAGAGTCATCATTCAGTTTTTATTATTATCGATAGCATCAGGCTTGTCATTTACTAGTGTCAGGAGAGAGCAATTGCTTGCCCTAATGCATTCATGCATATGTGTGTGTGTTTGTGTGCATATGTATTTTGTTGCTTTTCATACAGAACGAATTGAAAAGCTATACTCCCCCTTCCCCTGGAAAAATTTGAAGTAATGGGCTTGGATAGCATACATTCACTGTTAGAAATTTCATCATGAAATTACGGTTAAATAGCTGGTAGCAGTCTGTTCACCGTTAAATGGACGGTTTTGGAACCTTTTTTTATGTTTACGGGACCTAAACCATTTCCAATCAGCTTGGTTAAAAAGCCGTAAATACAAAAGTTTACGGTTTAAAAACTAAGTTTTCATGGTTTTTGAACAATTTTGAGGCGTAGAAACCGTAATCGAAGCCTGCGGGAATCGAACCCTGGGTGTATGGCGTACCAACCTTGCGCTCTAATCATTCGGTCATCTGCACCGCTCAAAGCGGCCGTTTATTTATCAATAAATCTTCTTTTCCATCAGGCAAAATGCATTAAAATTGAGATTTCAGTTTTTGATTGGATCCACAGTCATTTTTGGTCTAAATTTACTGTATATTGACGAAAATCATTTTATTTGCTGCAAAAATTAAAATACAAACAAGCTTCAGAAGCTCAAATTATGGGTTCGCTCATTCGCAAACAGTTCGGGAATCCGATGTCTCCAATTTTTGATTTGCGTGTGTATGTGTTTCTATTTAGTAACCACTGCTTAAGCCACTTTTTTTTTCTTCTTTTTTATATACACATGCAGATTTGAACTGATAAATCTTTGTTCATATTTTAACAACAACGTACGACCGGTAAGGTTCCACAACCAAGATTGTGCTCGATTCTTATTGACTATGAGACCTAGTGGCGCTCGTAAATTACGGTTAATTAAACGTTCTTTAGGAGAAAAAGAGAATAAACGACTTTTTCACAATCAGCGGTTGGAGTACCATCTTTTTAATGGTTATTTAACTGTTGTAATGAAATATGGTAAAATAACAATCAAATAAATGGTTATATTACTATTCTCTTACGGAAATTTTTAACTGTTTTTTCTCGCGTATATTCACCTGTCATTATTGACTTTCATTCTTCTAAATTTCAATACAAATAAATAAATAAAACAAAATAAAATATGAAATAAAATAAAAATGAAAAATAAATCAATAAAAACGTCCCGCTAGCTTTTTAGAGATACTACAAAATAAAATATGAGTAAATTCGGAAAAACAAGAGTACCCTGTGCACAATAATAACAATATTATATAAATTATCTCTTAGAGGGTCTTTCTCCAAAAACGCTGAAAACCATGTCCTATCAAAATATTTTTTCGCCTGATTTCCTATAATTTTCCCTCATTAAACTATTTAAACACAAGATTATTTTTTCCTTTTCTTTACATTTGAGTGAACCGATCACAAAAAAAGTTTAATTAAAAGTTAAAATTGAGTCCAGAGTTTAACAAATCGTTTCCCTAGCCTGTCGCTCATTTTCCCTGAACTTTGGGTTTTAAACTTCTAACAGCTTAAATTTCTTAAATAAAATGGACGATTTTTAATTAAATGTAAATTATAAAAAATATGTAATAATTATTTTAAGAATACAATTTAAGCCAACCATTAAAATACACATGTCCCCAGATTTTAGTATGTCCATGGACAAAATTTAAATAATGTTTTTAAAGGTCAACAAATCGTAGCAGGAGTTAAGCAGGAGTTTACTAAAGGACTACGAATTTGTAACAATCAGTAAATTAAAAAATATATCATGAAACGTTTTAAGTAATTAAAGAACACTTGGTACCCATACCTTGATACCATACTAATATTTAGTAGTACCATTTGTTTATTTGTTTTAATTAATAAACATGCTTTTTTTTAAATGTAAAAACTTATTATTTATCATGTCTGTAAAAATGTCATATAATGTAGCAAGAACTGTACGATCTTGTTAAATGGTATAATTTCAATGTAGTACATAAGTGTAATTCAAAACCAAAGTTTTAAAATGTTTAGTAATTATTTTTCCCTCTTCATTGTTTTGTGTTAAAAGTTCAGGCTTTTTGGAGAATGTCCCTCACTATGTCATAATCCCTTAGTCAAAACTTGATTTATATGAATTTTCAGCAGATACTACGTCTAATTAGGCTGTTCCTGAATTTCAAACTTCTCTTATAAAGTAATAGATAAATACCAAGAACATATATTTTTCTAGTGAAGGCATTAATTGTATGGAATGACCCCCCTAAAATTCCTTCACAAATACGCCTCATGTACGATGTAACTGTAAAAATATCAGTTTCTAAATTTGTGTCAAACATATTTATTTGATGACGACGTTATATCATAGAAGAGAGAGAAGAGGCGACGCGGGGAAAAACATAATGACAGCTCACTCACACTCACGGCTAGTGCTTTCCCCCGTCCTGTCTATGACGCTTATTCTTGGTCACGAGGTATCAATGTTATCTTATCGTATCTTTGCTTCAGAGTTCAGCCTCTACAACATACATAACACGGGAAGCGCGGCAACTTGAATTCAGTATTAACACTTTTATATCAAAGAACAGTAGTCTACTAAAACACGTTTCATTGAACGGCAATCTCTATTGGAATAGTAGGAATCAATATCACATGGAGTCTTCAGATATGGATATTAAACCATTTGTAAGTAAAAAAATAATCTGAATTTTGAAATTTCATTATATGTTAAAAAACATCATAAAGATTCAATTATATACTTCCATATAAAATTGAAATTGAGAGAGAAGGGGTTTATTTGAAGTGAACAGAAAAATTTTAATTAATTTTTTAATGTTTCGTTTAAATTTTAATTTTTACGCATTTCAGCTATTTGTGTATTTTAACTGTTAACTTTATTGCTTTATTTATTATTATTATTTCTTTTAGGAAACTAAAAGTAGAGTTTGTTTATTTTGTACTGTACTTTTCTCATGAAATTTTCGAAACTTTTGCAAGCTCATCAGAAAGTTCAAGGTTTTATTAGTAATGATATTTAATGACATGTTTTGTAAATTTTTAGCGTGTTAATGAAAAACAGAACAAGACATTATTGTAAGATAAAATACACAAATTCAAAATCACAAAATTGAAAAATATTTTGCTGCAAAGATGGTATTTGTTAAAAATTGTTTCAAGAAATAGATTTCTGAGCACAAGTAGTGACGAACTTTATTCTAGCGCATTCTAAAATTATTCCTTTTAAAAAATTCTCGAATTTATCAGTACCGGATTAGATTCAATATGTTATATATGCTAAATAAAATATATGTTGAAATATAACGTTAATTTGTAGAGTAAAAAGAAATAATAATCTTAACATAATAATTGGAAGATAAAATGAAAGATCTGAACTTCTTATATTTATGACAATTTTTAGGTTTATTTTGGCTATAAACATCTTTGGTACGCAGTCGAACTCGGTTATGAAAAGGGTGATGGGACTGTGACAATTTTCTCGGTGAAGAAAAATATTTTCGGAAGTTTTTATAATTTTTTTAAATGTTGATACAATAATAATAATAATAATAATAGTAATAATAATAAAAAGATACCGTCGGCATTTTAGCACATCACTAAATAAGTGCGCGAAAAAATTTGACGAAATAAAATTTTCAAATTGTTTCAGTGATGTAAACCAATTACACAATTTAGCAGTTGCATAAGTAAACCTACTGTAGGAGTTAGGGAGTCTGTAAAATGACTATTTTTCATAACGACCAGCTTTAAAATAATAATATCTCAAAACTAGAGTTAGGGACTATACTGCAAGTGTTATGTTAGAATATCATTTTTCATTTTCTTTTTCCAAAATTCATGAGGATTCTTATAAATTATTCTCAAATAAGAAAAAAACATTTAATTAAAATAGGATTACGAGAAAGAACCTCGTCACGTTCCATTATTCGTTGGCTGCATTTTTCTCCATATTCAGATTTAATAACTCAACCATTATAAATACCGATTTATATGAAAAGTATAAGATAAAACAAGAAAATAATTGGGTGCTCTTTGCTTTCTATGACTGTTATTACCATAAGCTATGCATAAATAGGGGGGAAAGTGAAATAATTAAGATAAATTACATTTTTCAAAATGAATAAATTAGACATTTCTTTTCAAAATAGCAATACATTAAAAAAGAACTATTTTATAATAGAATTCGAATTGAAACTTTTTTTACTTTAGGCACTAAATTAGCCCATTACAGTAAGTGGAAAATTATCACTTCGCACCATACATGGGGCAAAGTGAAAATTGAAATATTTTCCCAATGAAATAGTTTTCTATGGGATAATTAATCCTTTGCATTCGTATGTCGCCTTATGCTAGCCCAAATAACATGTAATGATCCCTATTCATGAGTATAGAGGGTTATAAATACTTTTTATTAAACATGAAGAATTAAATACAAATGAATAAAGGAAATAATGAATGTAAAAAATAAATTATTAATTAATGAACGAATGAAAATCTACTTAATAACTGAACAAATAAATGAATCAATAATTGAATAAATGAACTATATATTTAATTAGCTGATGACTGATGTAGGGACAAAGGGAAATTAAATATGTATTTCACTTTCCCTCAGATGCACATGACAAATTGTACTAAACATTTGAAATCAAAACAAGCCAAACATAAAATAAATTAACACTGCTATGGACATTAATAGCTCTTTATTAATATTTAAAATATTATAAAAGGAATTTAATCATTATATAATCATCAAATTTTGAAAATGGCTTGTACAATCATATAAATTGATCTTTGGAGTTAACTATTTTTTGACTAGTAGTCAACTACATATTCTGTAACATAGATAAAATGCTATTAACTAGGTGGCCCAGCAAACAGAGTAATTATTTTACCTTTTCACTTTTTCTCACATTGCCCTGAATCAAACAAAATGTATACATAATATGTAAATACTGTATATTTTTTATAACTGGTTAGAGGCAAAATACTTTGGAGACAAATTTTCTTAGCTATGTATAATATTCAATTCAGAGAAAGTGAGTTAAATGCACTAAGGCAGTGGTTTTTTTCTTTTATATTGTTTTCACAGTACATATAAATCCCTGAGCTCAATTTAAATGCTATTCTTGTCTTTTATAGGAAACAAATGTGTACGTGCATAGTCCAGTGACTGAATATTCTTCAGCGGGCAATTACTACGTTTCATATGCAATTCGCTTAGCGGTACTTATTTTAATTTCGTTCTCTCCTTAACAGTAGTTGAGCATTTTTTGTAAAAATTTCATCTAATATGTTTTATGTATTATGTATTTCAGACGAATCATCCCAGCTTCACGTACGAATCATCTCACATTCGCAGAAGATATTCGGAATTTGTGCATTTAAAAAATCATTTAGCAGCCTACTATCCTCTGGTGTACGTATATATACTCTTGCTCTTTTCCTCTGATGTTACCATCTTGCCATCCCTCTCTTTATTTCTACGATAAATAACTTCTTGAATTTCAATGAAATAAGTTAATTTACACACAGAGAATCATTTAATATACTTTTTGAAAAATACCTTTTAAAATTTATAAATATGATTTGCAGGCAAAATCAGTTGTTTGGAGCTTTGGGTTTTCCTATACAAATTCGCCCTTTCACTTAAGACGTGTGTGTGTGTCTGTGTGTGTTTTAAAACTTTTATAAACTATTCCATTATTCCATTAACAAATATCTATCTTTTTTTTTTTTTTTTGTAACAAGAAGTGTTTCATTAAAGTTATTATTAGATCAACTGAATGTTAAAAACTAATTTCAACAATTAAATAACATATTAATATTACAAGTTATAGCATCATGGAATCTGAAATATTGTGGGCAACAAGAATACTTAAATTATGATATATGTTATATTTTTGCTACACGCTATTTGCAATGTAATAAATACGGTAAAACTTTCGCCTTTTAACTATTTATGAAAACAAAGCAAAAACATAGAGGGAAGCAAAAGCATGTGATCCATGAATTCAGAAATGCTTGTAAAACGTGTGCATTTTCCTCTCAAACTTGGAGAAAGACTCAGAACTCATTGACAGGAAATTTCAGTATATTATTATAATAAAGCATTTTTCACCTTTTATATTATTCTATAATAAGGTATTCAATGTAAATAGTACACTGAAATAAAGATGTGCAATTTTGAGTATTCTTTCTATTGAGCTTTTACTAAACATCTTTAATAAAACTTCCATAAAAATCAGTACTCAGGTTTACCGCTGAAGCACTGTACTCATAATGATAAAGTAGGACACAACAAATCGAAGTCCATGCGTTATGGGCCAACTTTTTTCCGAAAAGACTCCGATTTACAAAGGTGCGCATGTCACAAGACCAAGGTTGAGTTAGACTCAGCGGTAACCCTGAAAACTTTATTATTTTTTAAAACGTTGTAATTCTAAAGAAATGATCTTTTTTTTTGTGTGCAGGAAATGCCCAAGTTTACCTCCAAAGAACTTCTTCAGTAGATTCAATAATGATTTCATTGAAGAAAGACGACATGGTCTTCAGAAATTTCTTGAACAGTAAGTATTTTTAAACTTAATAATGTCAAGAAAACTTAAGTATGTTTTAATAATTTCGTACATTAAAGTGGACAAATCTGGAATTGTTGTGTAAAAATATACATTACATTTTCCATTTATACATAATTTAAGAATTACAAATTAAATATTAGACGGTTTAAAAAGTCAATAAAAGATATATAGTTCAAATTTTATGAATTTGCAGGGGAGAAAAATACTGCTCCACTTTATCTTTAAATTTTAAGAATGTCAACAGTTTCAACACAGCAATTTTAAGTTAGAGCTTAAACTAACAATCCTTAAGAGAATTCACAATTGAATGGAAGAAATCGGAAAATTTATGATCTTTCATTAACATGTTTTAAAAAAGGAAACATTAATTTAATGAGAATAGCAGAAATGTTAAATGAACTTTAACTGGACAAATAAATATTATAATTTAGCTAAAAGGAAATGTGATACTCATCAAAAATGTTCTGGATACATATTTTTTTAAAAGTATGATGAGTGTTTATTTTATCATTTTTGTATGCATACATACCTATAGTACTTAGTATTGTCGAAATTAATTTCTACTTTCGACACCTCAAATTTTCGATCCTTCGATTTTTTATTTCTTCCCTTTGATTTTTCGAGGCAACAAGAATAGACTGTATTTTATACTGTGTAACTTAAAAAAATTGAAAACTTGTTGATTCTTGGCAACGGTAGTGTAGATAAAAAAACACAAAATAGAGCGCAACAGATAAGCAAAAACATTCGCTAAAGTAGTGACATTTTTCACTAAACATAGAAATTTGTAGCTTTAATTGCTAGAAATTTCTTACCGAGCTAGGATAAAAATACATAGAGGTAAGCTTCGTTAAGACAGTTTTACATTGCAATATAAGTAATGCATTACTTAAAACAATATCTATAATTTGAATATATTAAAAAGTTTTAACCTCAGAAATATAAACACATTTCACACTGCCGTTAAACCGATAAAATCAACACTTGACCCTTATCATAAAAAATTGTAATTTCTTTTATATTCTTGGAAATCTGAGAAATGTGTTGCAATTTAAAATAAAATAACTATTGTAGATTTTACAAGTATAACGCATAGCGCATTCGCATACATTTATACTTCCATCATAATGGACACTTGTTAAATAAATAAAAAAAATTCTGCAGATAGAGAACATCACATTTCCCAGCAACGGACACATTTTTCTGAACATTATTCGGGTCCTTCTTCGTTGTCAGTAATATTTATCCTTACAAGAAAACGTCACTTTTAATTTTCTACCACACTTCCAGCACTTAAGAAAGCGGGATTTCTTTTGCAGAGTGTTATCGATTTCTATGTACCTCTCAGACAAGAGCTTACATCTGTTCCTACAAAGTTCTTACAGCATGTCTGAAATCGATGGAGAATGTATTGGCGATATTCCAGCTCCAGAACTAATTACGCCCTCGTCAGATATTGTATCAGGAACGCATCATTCAGACACAAGGTAAGAGCAAGTTTTTTTCTCTTTTTTTTTTTTACTAACCAAATCCGTCCCATGACATGTTGTTTTTTCGAATGTGTTGCTGCGGACTAAGTTTTCTCTCTTATAATCTATCTTCCCCTTATCCCTCTTGATTTGATTAGATTCCTACACTGTTAAAAATTTGTAAAAATACAGAAGGGAAACTGAGTTTTTCCTTAAATTTACGAAGAACTTGTTTTAAATCAAATAATCATGTTTCGTGATAACAGTTTCCCAATAAAACTGTTGTTTTTCCTCACTCAGCGGCGTAGATAGCAAGGGTGACACCCGGGGCGGATATTGATGGTGTCACTCTATGGAAAAGATTAAACAAGAATAAAAATTATGTACGCGCGAATTATGCATTGTGATGCCATACATTAAAAAAATCATCATAACTTTGAAACAGAAAAAAAAGAGGTATTTGTTGACGCAATGGTGTGTTTCGCAGTTAAAAAACACGTTGAATATATTTTTGAAAGGAAACACTTATCCAAGTTGAAAATAGGAAGAAATTGGTAGAAAAAAATTATCTAATTTGAGGTATTTTCTTGGTTCAATGGAACTTTTAAAGATCTTTTTCCCGTCGTGGCTGGGTGTCACCCCTGAACAGGTGGCACGCGGCCCTCCCTCCTTAGCTACGCCACTGTCCTCACTCTAAAATTACAGAGAAAGATTTGTTAAGTTGCGTAAACAAATCTTTCTCTGAACACTTGCGATCTGTGACTACCAGTTTAAAAGTTGCAAACAAATGCATAATAAATAAATACTTGAGATCTGCGACTACCAATTTAGAAATTTTAAAAAATTCATTATACATTGTTGACGTATAATTTAACTTCAGCTTTAGCGAGCAGCTTGCTAGGCCTCGGCGTCCAGCCTTCTCTTTTTCGGAGGCATCAGTGTCCGAGCGGCGGGGTCTCAGCTGAACTCACCTTCGACTTAGTGTATCAGAAATAGTAATTCCGGTTACTCACAGATGGTGCCAGTACTGCTGCACATTATCTTCTACAATCAAATTACAGAATGTTTTCTGCTTTTTTTTTCTCTGTAATTTCCTTTTTGAAGACTTTGAAGTTTCTTGTTTTTAAGTCTCTGTAATTTTACGTCAGACGCCGGATAAGTGATTTCCAGGATATTCTCGTGTATTTTCGGGCAAGATATTTCCCTTACATATTTCTGTTGATTCTAAATCGCTTAGCTCATCTTATGAGGGACTTCAACGACCTTGTTACTCACTTACTTTTTATAAAGGACATTTTCGTTGGATTTTTTTTTTTTTTTTTTTTTGATATTTAACTCGAGCCATTAAAAAAATATTTTAACCTTTTCAAATAAATGATAAATAAACATATAAACGAGTAGAAGAATACGAAATGAACAATTGTATTTTTTCGGAATAAATATGTACATTAACCATTTTGAATCTTCTCGAATGCATAGATTATAACTTACGTCATTTTCTCTAACTTTCGGATGGACACATGCTGATATAAATGTCCGAATGATATCCTAACATTCAAATGCACTTTAAAAAAGAAAGAAAAAATGTTGTAATTATATATATATATATATATATTAAACATCTTAGGTGTATAGTAAAATATTTTTCAATCCTTACGCGTATTTTTGCCTATACTACTTTTTCAAGAGAACATCGTTAAGGAACTCTAACAAACAAGCGAACACATTAGCAATGGAGTATTTAAGGTGGGAGGGGGAGTGTCACAGGTTTCTTCTCGAAATAAATTCAAAATTTTCAATTTTGAATAAAGATTTTAATATTTTCAAAATTAAATTTGTAGTGTTCTTTTCAATTTGACTTGAGCTTCTTCCGAAATAAATTTCTAAATACGATCCTGCACTTTAAGTTATTGAAAACATCAAACCTTTCATAAAATTGTTTTTTTTATCAGATAATGTAATATATGCTAGATACATTTTGACAAGTGTGTTATAAATCTACACTATTCAAAAATACAATAATACATTATTTTGACCAATATTTATTATGGTTATATCAATATCGTAATTATGATTAAGTGCTTTTGGAAGAACAGAAAGGAAAAAGCTTGGTTTTAGAAAGTAAAGTAGGATTTGCATTAAAATCTTTTCATGTTTCTATAGATAAATACTGAATGCAATTATACTGATAAATAATAAATTTTATGTGAATAACTTTAAAAACTAATTTTAGAATTATTTCGTTTCAGCTCCAACAGATCATTAGAATACTTAGAAGCAATACATTGCGTTAGAGCGCTTCAAAATCTGGTTATCGACGTTGCTCAAAGCAGTCCAACAGATTCTATTAGCGAAGACAAAAAATCCTCTGAAACAACAGATTCATCATCGAATTTCTTAAAACCACCATTAAGTTCTGCTCTGCGTAAATTCAACAGTTCTGCTAAACCATACGCAATTCCCAGGAAATGTGGAAGCTTGGAATCTACTCCATCTTCATCGCCACCATCAAGCTTTGAGGCAAGTTATAGCTCATCATTGGAATCAATGAGGACTCGTCGCGTATCATTTAATGATAACGTGAAAGTTGCAGTCGTAACTAATTACGGTATTTCTGTGTTGAGAGCTTGAATGGAGCCTAAACAGCAGTTTGAACAATTCCACTAAGCCACACAAAACTCTTAGAAAAGGAGGAAGTTAGTCTTCTCCACCTTCATCGCCTCTATCAAGCCTCGAAGCTAGTCACAGCTCATCAACGATATTTCTATTTTGAGAGCTTGTATGGAGCTTATGTATATAATGCAACAACATAATTTATTACTATGTAAATAGTACAATTTCATTTGCAAGTTCTGACCACAACATTGCTTTTGCTGTCATTCGTCCTTTCAAAAGGAATTTCTCCCCATTGGTATAAACTACATTATTATATTCAAGAGTACCATCAACAACTACAAAATGCATCAAACAATTTCGCTTTCTTTTATTTAAGAACACTGACTTCATTGCATACATTGCTGGACCCATTGACATTACGCACATACACAACCTACCATGTTTTACGGATTAGAAGACGCTACGGACGATAACCTGCACCTTAATTTTAAGTAATTTCTCTGAAAAAGGACATTTTTAACATTTATCATTATAATTCAAAACCAGGCAGAATAATAATAATAGTAATAATAACATTTTTACAAGTTTATGAAAACGAACTGACCTCTAATGTTGCTTGTAGCGATAAGTTTCCAGTGGCATCGATTGCGCGGCCCTTTTTAAGACTAGCAGGAACTTCAGATCAAATACTAGACATTTAAATACTGAACATCATATTTTATATCTAATAATTTGAGTAAAAGACGCACCTGACTTTTGGAGACAATTTCTTAAAGAAAAATAGCGAGTCGTATAATCCGTAAAATACGGTATGTATGATACTGTATATTTCATTTCATTTCATTATTATTTATTTCTTGATTTTTAAAAAAAGTTTAACTTAAAACAAACATGCTTATAAGCTTTGTTATTTCATGTACAAGTTCAAGTTTGTTACAACAAATTTGAACATTGTAAAACTACGATTTTAACCTCATTTTCTTTTTATAAATATTTAAAGATCAGTGCTAATTAATTTCTAACGATATAAAAGCAGTTTTATTTAAAAATCAAGTTATAACGATAATCTCGTTAAGAAAAAAACTCAATTTTATTTTTATTTAACTAAATTTGAAATGCCGATATTACTTAAATATTTCATACATAATTAATTCTACTTCCTTTACTTTAATGGGCAGAAATTAGCTACATAAATGATTCAATCAGTTTGAATCCTAAACGAATTGAATGAAGTCCATTTACATTTTCTCTTACATCACTGCAACTGCAACAATATATATATTTATTTATAGCATCTTGACATTCACATTGTGCAGGAAATTACTGCTTGTAATTGAGCTTGTTTCTTTCTTATGCATGTTGTAATTTTATAGTGTAAAACGAAACATGTCATGATAATAAAAAGCATTTAACATTTTGCTAATAGTTGAGAATGTTTCACATTTTTTAAGACCTACGCAAAATATTCAATTTCCTATTAATTCACTATGTGCCTTTTAATGAGTACTAAGCTCAAAAGTACATATATACATACTTCAATGACAAACGATAACGGAAGTATTTTCTTCATCGCTTAATAGAAGCTTTCATATACACTGAAGAGCCAAAAAAACTGGTATAGGTATGAGTATGCAAATAAAATGGTACGGAGCCAATCAGAATACAGCGCTGCGATTGGCAACGCGTATATAAGACAACCAGTGTCTAGCACAGTTCTTAGATCGGTTACTGCTGCTACAATGCCAGGTTATACAGATTTAAGTGAGTTTGAACGCGGTGTTATATTCGGCGCACGAGAGATGGGACATAGCATCTCCGAGATAGCAATGACATTTGGATTTTCACGTACGACATTTCACGAGTATACCGTGAGTATCGGAAATACGGTAAAACGTCAAATCTACGACATCGCTGCTTTCGGAAAAAGATCATGCAAGAACGGGATCAACGACGATTGACGAGAATCATTAAACGTGACAGACGTGCAACCCTTCCGCAAATTGCAGCAGATTTCAATGTTGGGCCATCAACAAGTGCCAGCGTGCGAACCATTCAACGAAACATCATCGAATGGGCTTTCGGAGCCGAAGGCCCACACGTGTACCCTTGTTGACTTCACGACACAAAGCTTTACGCCTTGCCTGGGCCCGTCAACACCGACACTGGACTGTTGACGATTGGAAAAACGTTGCCTGGTCTGACGAGTCTCGTTTCCAGTTGTATCGAGCTGATAGACGTGTACGGGTATGGAGACAACCTCATGAATCCATGGACCCTACATGTCAACAGGTGACTGTTCAAGCTGGTGGAGGCTCTGTGATGGTATGGGGTGTGTGCAGTTGACGTGATGACCCCTGATACGTCTAGATAAGAATTTGACAGGTGACGGGTACGTAAGAATCTTGTCTGATCACCTGCACCCATTCATGTCCATTGTGCATTCCGACGGACTTGGGCAGTTTCAGCAGGACAATGCGACACCCCACACGTCCAGAATTGCTACAGAGTGGATCCAAGAGCACTCTTCTGAATTTAGATACTTCCGCTGGCCACCAAAATCCCCAGACATGAACATTATTGAACATATTTGGGATGCCTTGCAACATGATGTTCAGAAGATATCCCCACCCCTTCTTACTCCCACTGGCTCATGGACAGCCCTGCAGTATTCATGATGTCAATTATCTCCAGCAGTACTTCACACATTGATCGAATACATGCCACGTCGTGTTGCGGCACTTTTGCGTACTCGCGGGGGCCCTACACGATATTAGGCAGGTGTACCAGTTTTTTTGGCTCCTCAGTGTACTTTACGCCGTACCCACCTTTGTCAATGAAATAAATGTTTAAAATATTTCACTTTTTTCCTGAATACATTTTACTTAAAATTTTCTCTTTTTTTTTCTATTAGCTTTTTCGATATTTTCATCCGTATTAATAGACGATAAGGCTGTTTTAGTAGAGGAGAGGAGAAATTTTTTTAAAGATTGGACTATCATAATAGGTTCCAAACCAATGCAACTATTAATGCATTAATGAAAATGTAATTGTACTTTCTCTCAGTCACTCTCCTATCACACACGTGTGTGCGCGTTTCAACGCATCGAAACTTGATTGCTTATTTACGGCTTTAAAGTGGTTCTATTCGACCCCAAAGAAGAACGCAATTAGTTATGAAACTTCTTCAAAGATTCAAGAAGTACCACTTCTCATTTTCAAAAAAAAAAAAAAGAAGTTGCTTGATTGTAAATTTTTGTAAGAAAAAAAAAAGAGAAAGAAACCATTTTTGGATGTTTCAAATATTTATCTATCAATCAATCGACATTTAGATTGGCAGAGATCGATAATTAGGTGAAGAGATGGGTATAAAGGCGTGCTTGTAAATATATATATATATATTTAGAAGCATGCCTTGAAATAAAAATTACAATTTCGTAAGACATGTTTCCTTACATTTATTGCCATCGCGAAACGAATAGCGTATTCTATTAAAAACTTTTGCATTAGATAAAAACGTTTTCACCTTTAAGACTGTTAAGAACATTTGGATTTTTTTCCGGGAACTCGTGTGCTTACATATATATATAGTATTTAATAGAATACCCTAATTGTTGTATGTTGTTTGTAACATGGCAATAAACTTAAGGAAGCATGTCGTACGAAATTGTAATTATTATTTCATAATTTTGCAGCTGAAATACCTAATCTTAAAAAAAAAAAAAATTAGAGGTGCATAAATTGTTAAATTTTAATATGTTGAAAAGCATTTTGGGGATAATTTGTCGCTTCTTAAATTTACGGAAATGTTTGATCAGGTTTTGGAAAGCTGCATGTTCCAAAGCAGTTTGTACATAACAAATTCGAGAACGCCTTTTCAGAAAATACAAGTGAAGCATAAGCATTTAATGAGAAATGGTTTAAATAGCCTCTAAAAATTTTAACACAAGAATACATAATCTTTAACACTTTTTAAATGCCACAAAAATATTAGATTGTTTTAAATTTCAAACTAAAAACTAGACCCGACTTGTTGAGGTGGCATAAAATCGTGGCATTGCATACTATGTTCTTTTGTGAACAAAAACTAAATTAGAATTCGGATGCTGTGGTACATGAGTGCAGTTTACCAATTTTCTTATTAATGGCAGAAGAAATCCTAAAATTGAACCGGAGAATGGTTTACGGATTTGAAGTTTCAATAATATACAGACGATTATTACATTTTGATTGAATACATTCAAAGATCTCCCTCTCGAGTAAATCTGTAAAATCGTGATTCAAAAAGGACGATTAATTTCTGCGTGATCACAATTCAGCACAAAAATATTGTCATACATCAAATTGGCAAGACTATGCCATTTTACAGAGAAGTGAAAAATCTCGCCATGGAACGAAAATGATTGTGGGACTTGGTTAAAAAGGTAGATTTTCAATGCTTAATTAAGATTTAGAATTTAAAATTTCTTAAACTGTAAAAACGTTTTTGATCTATAATTGGTTATACATGTGAAAGTGCGGTGCAATTTTTGCTTTTTCAGAAATGAATTACACAAAAACTAAATGGGGAAATAAATAAATAAAATTAAAAAAAAAAAACATTAGGTTATTTGCCCTTGATAGTTAAGCAACACATAAATAAAATCCCTTAAAAGTAGTACCTTAAAGGTTAAAAAAAATACATAAAATCCTTGGTTAAGTATAGAATGACTCCTATGATAAAATAAATTTAAGATCAAAAGATGCTTAACATTATTATGTAATTAAGAAAGGAAACACTTTTTACATGCTTTCCAGTTCAAATATATAAAGTCCAGAATCATGCCCAGCACAATCAATTTTAAAAGCAACAATTTTAGAGTACATATAAATTGATTGCACGAAAGATATAAATTGATTTTAATTGTTTTAAAACCCTTTTTAGTCTACCAAATTCGCGGTATTACAATTTCAAAAAATATTTTTTCGTATTTTTCGGCCCATTCTAGTATATATATATATGTATCTATATCAGTGACATATATTTTTCTTTATGATAAGTTTTTTCTCAAATATTCAATCAAACTATCATTATAAAGTTACAACAATATGCATAAAATATTTTTAAAAAAATCAAATCAAAGGCTTTAAATAAAATTCAATACTACCTGCTATTTTTTTACTGCGTTAGTTGTTGATGACATCACAAAGCACAAAGGTCAAAAAGTGGCAATTGATGTGACATAATTAACGTCATTGGAATAATTGTTAGAAAAAATTATTCCAACAGTTCTAACTGTCATAGGCACTTTTAACAAACTTCATCACGTACCGTTTTTTATGGGCTTTAATGGCGTACAAAACTCAAAATAATGTAGAAATTTGCTTATACAGAAAATAGCAATTGTATGATTTTAAAATTAAGATTTAAACAGTTTGGAATTGTTTTCTATTTTCAAAAAAACCCTATAACAATCTCTTTATACCAAAGAACCTAGATGCGAAATTTGGGGCAGATCCAACATAAAATATTGGTTTGCATAAGAAACCAGCATCCATGCTTACTTTTTTATTTATATAGAGCTATGAGTATTAAGTTGCAAAATGTTACCAAAATTTGGTTTATTCCTCCATTGTGAAAGAAATTATGTGTGAAACAAGGTAGAGATGAAAAGTAAGTCATTTATTGCATAAAATTGAAAGAAGTAAACAAGTACAAAGGTTGAACCAGAGAAAATGCAAACTCTTAAGAAATGGAAGCATCGAGTAAGGAAGTCAGTGATATGTTTAACACCAATAGACATATCGTTTCAAAACATGTATTACAACTAGAGAGCTTCATTTTACATAAAATCATGCTTTAATGAAGGGGAAAAAAAGTAAATCTAAATAACTTTCCTAAGTTGGGAACCATTTAAAACTCTTACATGAAAGTCTCCATACAAATTTCTTTAAACATCACTGGCGTTCCAAGCATGTGTGTCACCCCCCCCCCCCTCACAAAAAAAACTTTTTTGCGCTTATATATATATGTATATATATATAAAGAAAAACGTAAGGATCATATGAAATACAAAAATCTTAAATTTTTCTGTACAAACACAGAAAAAGGGAATATAAGCATCATTACTTAGTAGTTTGAGCACTCAGTCTATTTTTTCAAGAAAATAGACAGAGCAATTGCAAATGACATCCTCTTGACGCTTTTTACTATCTGTGCATAAACATAGCTCTTATTAATGTTTAGTTTTTTAAAAAGAAATTTTGCTTATTATATGATCACAATATTCAAATCCTTTGTTTTCAACACACTGTTAGAAATTTCATCATGAAATTAAGGTTAAATAACCGGCAGCAGTCTGTCCATCTAATTCACCGTTAAATTTACGGTTTGGAACATTTTTCTATCTTTACGGGATCTAAACCATCTCCAATCAGCTTGGTTAAAAAGCAGTAAATACAAAAGTTTACGGTTTTATAACCATTTAAAAATGGTTTCCAAACAAAATTCTTACCGTCTTTGAACCATTTCGAGGCGTAGAATCTTCGAGACGTAGAAATCGTAACCAAAGCGTGCGGGAATCGAACCCGGGTGTATGGTTTACCAGCCGTGCGCACTAGCCATTCGGCCATGTACACCACGGAAAGCGGCCGTTTTTTTATCAATAAATCTTCTCTTCCAACAGGCAAACTGCCTTAAAATTGAGACTTCAGTTTTTGATTGGATCCAAAGTCATTTTTGGTCTAAATTTACTGTATATTGACGAAAATCATTTTATTTGCTGCAAAAATTAAAATACAAACAAGCTTCAGCAACTAAAATTATGGGTTCGCTCATTCGCAAACTTTTGGGAATCCGATGTCCCCAACTTTTGATTTACAAATGTATGTGTTTCTATTTAGTAACCACTGCTCAGCCATTTTTTTCCTCTTTTTTTTATATACACATGCAGATTTCAACTGATAAACCTTTATTCTTATTTTAACAACAACGTACGACCGGAAAGGTTTTGCAACCAAGATGGACGCCCGATTCTTATTCAGCGCTTGAAAATTACGGGTAGTTAAGCGTTCTTTAGGATAAAAAGAGAATAAACGATTTTTTTTCACAATCAGCGGTTTGAGTACCATCTTTTTAATGGTTATTCAACTGTTGTAATTAAATATGGTAAAATAACAATCAAATAAATGGTTATTTTACTATTTTCTTACGGAAATTTAATTATGTAACCATCTAGTTGTTTCAGGTTCTGTTCATACAAGGTTTCATCAAACATTATAGTAAAGAAAGGGTTTCCTTTTAAGAATTCATTGGTAATTTGTTTTAACAAATATGGGAATGGCCCATTTTTTTGCTGGACAAATCCATGTGATACAGAATAAGATACTTTAGTTGAGGATAGAGAATTACCAGAAATCAAGAATCGGGAAAATTTGGCTGAAAACACATTTATAATGGCATTATGAGACACAAAAGAATAATTATTTAGAGCCCCATGAATTATCCAAATAATCTCCAATTTTTACACTAAATCCTCAGGATTGAGAGTCCATGGT
Source organism: Octonoba sinensis (assembly GCA_038502835.1). Lineage (NCBI taxonomy): Eukaryota > Metazoa > Arthropoda > Arachnida > Araneae > Uloboridae > Octonoba > Octonoba sinensis. Next base: position 150,046,736 of record CM076598.1, read on the forward strand.
GTTTTTAGTAGCAGTAGATGACCCACAGCTTAAGCTTATACCTTTGACCATAGCAACTACAAAACATACTTGAGAAGCATTGTTTTTTTTATGATATAGCTTTTTGTGATACTGGGATGTTGTAATTTCAGAACTTTTCCACTGTTCTTGTTTTTCTGGTACAGAGACTTTGCAAAGGGAACAAGAAGCAGAACAGTCATTTTTTTTTCCTTTTATGCACTATTCGACTTTGCAAGTTGAAAAATAATTTCTTGGATACCAAAAATATTGGACAACTTGGATCCCTGTGTTAATGATCCAAGCATTTTAGTTGCATTCAGCATTGTTCTGCTGGTTCAGATATTGTAAGTTCTAGGGAAATGGAGGCATAAACAATTTGATTCATCCCCCCTCCCCAACCCTGTTTTGTTCCATTTGAAAATGTTTCACGAATTTTTTCAAACACTTTGGTTTTGGCTGCTGTTTGCTTTGGGCTGGTTTCCATACACAAGCAGCCCTTTTCCTGAAACTGCTTCATACTCTGTTTGATGTGACATACCAAGGTTTTTTTCCCAAATTTGCTTACAGAAATATCTTTGAATGATGATAAGGGATGATGTAAAACAGTATGATTTACCCTGCATGTATGGCCTCATTTTGATTAACAATGCTTTTAGCAGCAATTTTGTAACCAGAAAATTTTTTGCTGTTAGCAGATAAAATTTGTATAATTGAAGTTTCAGAATTAATTTGTTTCAGCAAAAACAATTAATTACAGAGGTCTCACTTAGTTATTATTTTTGTCCCATTCAATACAAAGCGCCCTCTATTTATGTGCTGCAAGATGAAGTGAATGTAAGCTGATGATTGATAACTCATGCTTGTAGTAGGTGCATATTTGGAAATAAAGATCAGAAGAAAAAAGAAGAAAAAAGGTCACACTTTTTCCATTTTGAAAGTCATGTTTTATAGAATAAATATAGCTGCTACTAAAAATATAGAGACATACTAAAAAATAACAAAAACAGTAACAAATTGAACAAACTTTGAGTTTGGTCATGGTTTGGCTGCTCCAATTTTAAGATTTGGAATAGCTTAGCAGAAAAGCTTATACCATTTAGTAAAAAGATGGATATTTGCTGTTTTAAACTTGTTTTAGAATAATTCTTCAATGAAATGCATAAATCAAAAATACTAAAACATAAAATTTTAATTTTAAATTAGTTTACTTGTTCTTTAATATTAGCTTAAAACTATGTGGGATTTTTGAAAATGCTATAATAAAAATGTTAATAAATTCAAATGTAAACTTTTTAAAAATAATAGCTTGTTCTCCTGTACTTGCAGCTTACAGATATTATAACAAATAATTAAGTTATCCTTTAACTAATAAAATCATTGATTAAAATTAATATTTCATAAATTTATATTTTTGCCATTATGACTTTTTAGGCCCCATGAAGCATCAAAAGAAAAAAATCAAGATCGATTTCATCAATGAATACAGAACAAGGCAATTACATGGAATGTTTCGTTTGTTCGATGCAAAAAGAAAAGTGAGAATTCTTTGCAGGTTAAACATTATTGCAAAGAAGAGCCATTATTATCAGCTGCTAAAACTTTAAAGACTCAAATGTAATATTAAAAATTTAAAAGAAATATTCTTCAGTTCAGTGAAAAATTATAAAAATATCAGAGTAAAATAATGAGCACTTTTTTCTACATACAAGCACATAAGTCAACATATATATTGAGAAATATGCAAAAAACTTAAAAATGCAACGAGCAAAATGTTATGACATGAAAGATTAACAGTGAAAATGACTACATTATAAGCAACATGAAAGAAAAATAATGAAAGGATTTCACTTTTCTATGTTCATAACAAATATCTTCAAAAAAAAAAAAAAAGAAAGTTATCTGACATTACATAAGATTAGTCACACATATCATAAAACATACCAATAATACAAAAAATTTAAAGAATTATATAATATGAAGTGTAAGTATACAACAAGCTAAAGTGTAGATTTGTTCAAGAAAAAGTAAACATTTTCTTCCTTAATCACACACACTGACTTTAATTGGGATTATGTGCATATATGAACACATAACAGTACATCTTCTTTTTTTTAGCATTAGTAAACATTAATAAACTAAAATGGAAATATTTAGAAAAGCATACCTGAGTAAAAACATGTTACTTGGATAATAGTAATAATAATTACAATAGTAATAATAATAACCTTAGAAAACTTAAGACATAATCAGCTTAATCAATAAAATAAAGATAAATTATACATAAAATATAATAATTACATGCAACTTAGCATGTGCATTTTGTTTTAAAGATAAAAATTTTCATTTTATTAAATGAAGCTGTGAAGTGTTCAAAGTTTCAGAACATACTATGTACAATTAACATATTTTAAGGAATGAGAAGGTAACTAGAAATGTGCAGGTCAAAAGATTGATTTGATTTAACAAAAGAGGGCAATTAAAGTACACCTAGAAAGACTAAAGGGGCCAGTGTGACCCTTCCAAGAATTTTAGGCAAAACTCTTTCTACATATTTTTTATGAGTCCATGTGCCACCCATGCATGTGTTCTAATCCCTATACAACAGCTGACTGTATTATAGTGCACCATGCGTTTTATTTTCACTTCAAAAGGTAAAAGTTATTTCGTTTTCAAGGACCATTCATCATTGTTCAGCTAGCCAACTGTCACATTCATTTAGTATTTTGAATTGAAACTCGTTGTAAAAAGAGGAAGGTCAAGGGCAAAATAGACTGAATAACACTTTGTTCTACTGCATCCATTAAAATAAATGACGAATTTAACCATATTCATTGTAAAATACCTTTGTGGCCACAGTGCTCCCCCTCTGTCATTCTAGGTGTAAGGTTTAATATCTATGCTTGTATGAGGATAAAACTAAAGTGACTGAATAAGCACTTAAATAGGATCATATTAGGAAAAGTCAGCAAGTTACAGTAAATTAGTTAATTATTATTGGAATTATAGAACAGCAAAAATTGAGAGGGGCCACACATGCCCCCTCCATCTTTCTAGTGTTAAAAATAGTATTGATATTCAACACAAAAAAGTGCAACAAAAAGTTCTGTACATGACCAATTACCAAAACTAGATTATCACGGTTCAATTACAGTGAACAGTAATTTAATTAACTCAGTGCTGTAAACAGTAAAGACTTAAGTAGAATTATGTAACACCTTAGCAACATTATTAGAAAGTTTCATGGCAAAAGAATTTTTATCAAATTTAAAAAATTCCTACGTATTTCACTAAGATTGGTTGATGATGTTACCTCAATTAATTTGCATTAAAAGAGACATTGGAATTGTATACAAAGCTTTAATTTCAAGAAAAGAATTACGAGAAAATTGAAGCTATATTTTAATAAATGTCGATGACATCAAAGACAAGCATGGTGCATAATGATTGAAAAAGAGTGCATATTAATTATTGGTAAGAATGTATGTGATATGAGAGAACATTTCAGTATAAATTGTCTATGTGTACATAGCTCAACTTTCTTTTTATCTTCCAAATTTATTGCTTTAGGTGTCATTGTGCATACATGAAGATCCAATTAATTTGTTTTTCATGGTAAAATTTAGACTTCCTAAACCCCAATATGAAAGTTGATGAAATGAAGCATTTTTAAAACTTAGGAGTTAATTCAAAATATATCAGGTCTTTACACATTCAAAAGAAACGTGTTTGGCACATTAAAACCATCTTTAGTGAAAATAGTGAGCAATAAAGTATTTAAGTCACCTTGCCAAATTCAGTCACAAAAAATTAAATTTCCTGATTAAAGATTTTCTATGTATTTAGACTACACTGCAGAAATTCATCTAAAATCTAATATCCCTCATAAGCAATGGAGCAGATTTAAACACTAACTACCTCTCCACTTAAACTTACATTAAAAGGAAGTGATAAGTAGGCAGTAAAACAAAGCTCATATCACAAATCTAAGAATTAATATTACTCTTCACCATCTACCGGTTTTTCTTTACCTCGAAGAAAAAGAAGTGGTAACATTCCAAGTAAGCAGCCAATTGTCACTCCCAAGGCACGGCCCTAATAATGTTTAAAATGCATTAATCTAAGAGAAAATTTCAATAAAGGCAAAAAGGTTTAACACATAGATTCAAGAAAAATATAAGTCAAAGAGCTTTTAATAAAAAGTAAAGTAACTTTTCAAAATATATGTATATGTGTATATATATATCAGGGTGTCTACAGATTTCCAAAAGTGTCTTTTTTGTGACCTTTTTAGGACTTTTTCATGAACATTCGGTGATACATTCAATATTAATTCTGCCAGATATTGGATATCTGGTATGACATATAAGTACTCGATATCCAGCTTTGATGTCTGAAACTTGAAATTCCAAACACATGGTAAGTTTGTAGTTCACATATATTTTCAAAACATGAAAATTAGTTAATTTTAAAAATAAAATTTGACATGCCATATAACCGGATATTTTGTGCAGTGGCTCAATCAGAATCTGGATATTTAAAAACCTGTTAGATAGCGGATAACCGGTGCCTTTTGGAGGGACCGGTCCCGTCAGATGGAAAATTTTCATGATTGATTTTTAAACTTGTGATCTTTTCGGGACTTTCGTGGCCTGTAGACACCCTGTACATATATATACATGCTGTCATGAATTAAATGTTGTATATTCTACTAAAATCTGTGCAAATCTGTCTGCCTAAAATATCACCAAGGAGGCATTAGTTTGTGCCAAGTTTGGGGAGATACAAGATATTGTCATGCTGGCGACATTTCTAATGACTAATTTTATTTCTAGCCGGCATGATGGCGTTGTGGTAAGAGGTGGGTACAAGCCAACAGCAGCCTATTATAAAAAATTAAAAAAAAATCTACAGGGTGTTAGCAACGAGGGAATGCCCCCAGAATTGTTTATATTATTTGAATATTAACACTAAAATTATTATTATTTCAATTTAGCTACAGATAAAAAAGTTACTGAATTTAAAAAATCAAGAGCATGAAAAAATTAGATTTTTTTTTTAAAGCGAAAGTTGATAAAGGAAACCAGATTTTTTTGTGGGTGCATTTTCACATTGCTAACAGATGTAAGCAGTAATGGAGGTGAAATTAAATTTTACAGGGGAAATATAATTACTTTGAAAACAAAAGTAAAAATCTGATTATAGATTTAATTAGGGAATGCAATCCTGATCCTGCGGGAACCTGCACAAATATCTGTGGGGCTAGTCCTGCGGGATTAGAGCATCAATACTGTGGGATTGAAATTCAGAAACTAAGCAAATTCTTCTCGTTTAAAATGCCAAAGGTATTTTTCTTTTACTTATTTATTTTTTAAACCAATGTCTGGATTATACAACTTTCCCTTCTCACCCCTTATCCCACACACATTGCTCTTTTCTTCAACCCATTACATTAAAGACACGTCGTGGCACCTGCCTGTAACATTTGGCAAAATTGTGCCTTGAATTTGGTGGAAATGTCTATGGTGTACTATGTTACGGCACTCACAGTGCTCTGCATTCGTGGTTATTATAAATGCAGCATTTTGAAGTTGGTAATTTTTCAAACTGTAAAAATAAGAAATAAAAAGCATCATACAGTACTAACCACAATTGTAGAAACCCTTTGGAAAAATCTATTTCTGGTGTTTGAGGACTTGTATCTATGACATATGTTTGAGTATTGCCATAAATTGCTTATCATTAAAAAGATGAATTAACTAAGAATAAAATGAAATAAAGTTTATTTTACTATCAATATTCTATCACAAGGTACAGCCAGCCAAATAAAAAGTTGAAAGGAGCAAAACTTACGGCTTTGTTTGATATGAAGTAGCTTTCCTTCATTTAAATGTGGCAAATGAAAACGGACCTGAATTTCCTCTGGCCTTACTCCTGCATTGTAAACATGTTTATTACATTTCATTTTCCTTCTTTTTCAAACATTTATTTCTAAAATACGGTGTCTAAAACGTTCCTGATTCTTTTCTGAAAGGAGGTGGATTGAGTTACAATCAGGTGTCTGATTATTTCACTGAAAGTTGGGAGTTCGAGTTATAAGCGAGTGGTAAGATTTTAATGAACAGAAAATAAAAGAAATTTCATTTGTTTACTTCAAAGCCAAGCTTAATGAATAGTTGAAATGAAAAAAATACAATTCTCGTAAAGGATGCAGAAAGATTATGGAAAGAAAAGAACGCATGTGTTTCTTCGCATGCACGTGGAAATTAAGCCTACATAATTTTAAAGCATTGCTGCAATTCATAAGAATGCAAAGTTGTAACTTTATTATTATCATTACTATTTATATTAAATTCTTGTATCTGCTCTTTTACGCCTTAACGAAATGAAATAACCACAAAAACGGAATTCTGTGAACCTGAAGAAACTTGCGGAATTCTGCTAATTAGCGGAAAGAAATCACATATATGTCTTATTCTTTGCCAGTTGCCACTTTCAGTGTGGTTCCTAGATGCATTGATGCGTTCATTTAAAGAAAGGAATTATCAAGATATTGCGCTTAGCGCCGGTTAAGCACTAATAAAGGCGATGGCAGTTTATACTACTAAGTGTCACTTCTGTTTTTTGAGCATAAATTTTAAAACAAACAAGAATAATATAGGACAAGTTTCAAAATATAGGACAACTGTGAAATACAAGACAATATAGGACGTTTTTAGCATTTGTTCAAAAATATAGGAAATATAAGACGATTGCTACCCCTGAAAATAGAATACTACATCAATGTACAGGGTGTGACAAATCAAACACAGCAGTTTTGAAAGTCCATCTAAAAAAAAATGAAGCAACTTACAGAAATGAGGTTTATTTTATTTTATTCAGCACATTCTGACATTTTATACATTAAGTTTTAAAAATTTCGGCCGCATTTTGACTGGTATAGCGGAGATTTCTTCCTTCTTGTGGGACTAACTGAGGCAAAAGTTTTTTCAAAAATGGCCTCACACCGTAGAAGAACTCAAAGAGCGAATTTAGGAAGAAATCGCCACTATACTGTGAATATTTTCACACAAGCGGAAAAATATTTTTACTATTGACAATAATAAATATTAACTTTGATTTTAACGTACATGCATCTTGTGATGTTATATATTGTTTCAAAAAATGAAAAGAATACAAAAATGAGGTTTTCAATAGTTGTGTGCTTTTAGATATATAATGTACATTTTTTATGTTTATTATTTCTTAAATAGTTATTTCTGTGTTTTTGATAACATAATTTGCCACTTTTTTATTCACGCAAAACATATACCAATCGAGATGTGTTAAAATGCGGTCGAAAACTTCAAAAACAGTCTTCATCAATGTTTCGCTGCTTTCGGCCATCATCTTTCTGATATCATTTTTAAAACTTAATATATATAACGGCATGATGTATGGAATAAAATTAAATAAATCTCATTTTCTGTAAGTTGTATTGTTTTTTTAAATATAATTTCAAAACAGCACTATTTGATTTGCCACACCCTGTATTAGAGGATGAGGATGGAAATGAAAAAGAGGACACTAAAAATGGAGCGATTGAAGTGATGCAACAGAGATAGCTTTAAAAGGTGAACTAAAGTTAGGCAGACAAAATTGCATGTTCCCATACTAGGAAAAATTATGTTGACAAAGAAATTGACACTGCAACGAACAAATAATTGAGTTTTTTAGAGGGGGTGGGGGAGATCATGCGGTAGAGCACGAGAAGCTGTGTGTGGATATTTGCTGTCCATAAAAACAACAACAGTGGAGTCAGGAAGAGCCTTTTCATCAAGTGCTTTTATTTGTCATCTGATACCGACTAGGAGACAGCTTCTTTGAATCATGTTTTTTACATTCTTATTTTTTAGCATCAAAGAAATTACTGTTCATACGTTCTTAAGGCCATACTTTTCATAATTATCTTGCTACTGTCTTTACTTGTTTACCAGATGTTTGCTTTTTCATACTTCTCTGTGAAATTAATTCTAAGCTAAGATGGAATACTTAACTGGGACTTGTTGATCTTGCTTGATCCTGTGGGATTAGTAAATAGCAATCCCGAAATCCCGCAGAGCCAAAAACTGTGGGATTGCACTCCCTAAACTCAATCAAAAGCGTTGATACAAATATCAGTCTAGAATTACAAGTTCATTTTAAAGCAATAATTTATTTTCCAAGTTTATGAAAATTATTAATGCAGTTAATATTAAGTTACTTCAAAGCAGTTTTTTCAGAACAATCCTCCTCAAGCGCCACAATTGCACAAGAATTCTAGAAATTATCGATATCTTATCTTTCTTAAACTCAATTTTTGTGAATAAAAATACTCACAAAAATTTCATTATAGTTTTGACATAATATGGGTAATATTAAACATGAGACCAGAAAAGAATTTTCATTTTTGTGGAAGGCTTTTTGTTAATATCTGAATGATGTAGTTATGTGATGTATCTGATTTTTTGTTTGAATCACTTCCATTAAAAATGTCAAATATTTCACAAAAGAGAAGGAATACATCAGAAATGGGGGTAGGGAATGAAATTCTCTAGAAGATGCTATGAAGAAAAAATTTATTAAGCTTTCATTGCAAACTCCTTTTCACTAATTTGATTTAAACAACAATGAAAATAAATGCATGACGTAAAATATAAGAATAGATTACAATACATGATGTCATTTAGGTACTTTTGAATGCAGAGTCTTAAAAAGCATCTATGGAAGAATTAAAAAAAAATGAGGTCTGGTGTGGAAGTTGCAATAATGCACTGTATAAAGCACCCTGGTGTAGTCCATGTTATTAAGATAAGCTGTCTAAATTGAGTTGGACATGCAATCCACTTTGACATTAGCAACATTCCGAAGAAAATTTTTGTGGCCAAGCTGTATTGCACTAGAAGACATGAGAGGTCAAAGCTGTGCTCAGTGGAAACTGAGGCGAGCATTGACATGTCCTCAAGACTAAAAATTGGAAGTTTAGCTGCGACTAGAGGAAGTTGAGAGGACTGGCACAGAAGGCTTTAGCCGACCCTGGGCTATCGTGTCATGTATGTCATAAATATTCATGTTAAAGAACAATTTTATTTGAAAAATAAATGATTTTGACAAAATAATTGACATTTCATAATTTTAACAATATCAAACTAATACTTACAAGATTTACGCACCAACGAGATCGAGACATTGTTAACTGAGCAGGAGTAAGTGATGGTGTTTTTACTCCTATTTTGGATGCAATCTTTTCAACATACCAAGCTGATCTGAAAAGTTGTTTTAGAATGATCAATAAACTAAAACAGATATTATAATGATAAGTTTATCACACATCTTTTCAAAGTAATTAAAACTGATTACTCGCAGATCACATATTAGCTTTAAAAAGACAAAACATATGGAACATTCACACACACACACACACAAAAGGGCTAGAAAACAAGAAAAAGCATCAGACTTGAAACTCGAAAGTTGGGGTGAAAGAAAAATGTCAACAAATAAATAGTTAATAAAACATACTATATGAAAAATATTAAATGTAATAAATACCCAGAAATTTTGGAGCAAAATTTAAAACGTAATTGATTTATTCTATACAGATATTTACCAATTTCTTTTTGTACATAATATTTTGAATATGTTCAAAATAAAACAATCAATTCAAATAATGAATGCATATAACATGTAGTTCTAGAATTATATGGTAAGTTGCATCCGAAATTCACAGCTGCTTCAGAATATTAGACTGTTTAACTGCAAGTTCAGCAATCAATTTAATTAGTCCTACTGAAATCATGTTTGATAGTGCATGATTGAAAGAAAAGCTAACATTTGAGAATGAAATTTTACATTCATAGAAAGAAAAATATACTTTGCTTGCATTTTTATGAGCAATGTATAAATCATGTAATAAACAAATAAAAGATTTAGTTGCTAGTGTAAATAAAAATATTTGAGAACTTGATCATCATTTAGATAATGGAAGGTGGTGGAAGATTTTAATAGACATATTAGAAATTATTAGTGCAAGTAGTACATTTTACATTTCTTTTTTTCTTTTTAAAATTAATTTGTATTTAACTATAAGCGAAGTTATGTGAAAACAACGAGTTTCAGACCCATTTTGACCTACCTGTCATACCCATTTTCAAGAAAAAGAAAAAAAAAAGGGCTCATTAAAAACTTTAATACACATTGAGTTTCATTCTATTTTCACGTTCACTCAACTTAACTTCAATGAGCTTCATTCAGTCATTCACTCATCGATTTATTCCTTGACTCATTTATTTGTTGATTGATTCACTCATACACACTTACCTACTCACTCTGTGCAGGGAAAGTGTAAACATTCCCCTCCTAACATATATCAACATTTAACATTTTAAAACACAATGAGTACCATTAGATTAAAACCAGATAAATTATACAGTTAAATAAATCTCAAATTGGCATAAGCAAAACACACTCGTGAGATGGTTCATTTGTACTCGCTATTTTGAGTTTTTACTTCTTTTCAGTACTTTAATTAGATTATCACCACCTTCATATATTTCAGTAATTCTGCCCAAAGGCCATTTGAAGAGAGGCATATTAGCTTCAATAGGAACAACTAGATCATCAACCTTTAAATTATTGTTTTGAAATTGCCACTTGTTACAACTCACAAAAGTAGCATTGATGCCACTTATTCAAAATGAGCTTCACCAACCTGTTCATTTTTTGCCATCTTTCGTGGGAATTCTCTCTCAAATCATTTAAGTATGATTCAATTACAAAGTACATTGACATGCCTATTAAAAAAAGATCTGGTGTTAAGGCGTTTAAATCATCTACATTAGTTGATAATGAGCTCAATGGTCTGGAATATAAAATTCCTCTAATTTGAATAACTCAATCGAACTTCTTTTAGGTTAGATTTAACAAAGAACGATTGAGCATAAACAGGGTCATTTATGAGACTTATGAAATAAAATGAGAGAAAGGGGGGTTCAACAGAACCAAGCACTTCTACCATCTATTTTATTAGACATAAAATTTAATTTTGTTCTTATAAAATTCATTTACAAATTATATGAAAATGGCAGAAAGAGAAGGTGTTTTATGATTTAAAACAGCAGGGGTTATTGTTATTATTTTCAACTAAAGCAACATTCAAGTATTCTTTAATTGCAAAAGACAAAATAAGAAAAATAATAAAAAATTAAAATATAATAATATTAGTTTATTTTTTATTTTTAAACTTACCCTATTCCAGCAACATCAGACAAGGTATTTCCCATACCTGCAGCTGAAATAAAAGAGAAATACGTAATACATAATGTGAAACACATAATCTAAATCATATAAATTAACCACACAACAGAACAGAAAAGTTAAAAAAATCAAAAGGAAGAGTTGATGAGTTTCTTTCTCAGTTTATTAACTGTGAGAAAGAAATATACGAGAAATTGCAGTGTATACGTGTGTTCTAACACCCCGTGCGTCATATGTGTGTCTTTAATCCCAACAACAAACGTTCCCACAAAAAATCTTTTAAAAATGACCTACCACCAATGTATAAGCCCACTCTCTTACTTTAACCCTTTATCTACTGACGTTATTTCTAAGTACCATTCTCTTCAGAATTCCATCTAGTAGCCTTTTTCAAATATTCTGACGGTACTTTGCAGGAAAGCTCATTTACTTCCACTTTTCTGGGATACATTTCAGTAAGAGTTCTATAAAGAGCATTTTAGCTAGGAAAGAGGACAGCTTTGAAACCAATACCATGTTTTGAACTGCTGTTTTGTGCAGATTGCTTTACTTTTCTAATTTTGTGGATTTTTTTCTGATCTGCTGTGGAGAACTGGTAAAATCCAAGAATTAATCCTCTGATTTTTTAAAACTTAGTTAAGAATTTAGAAAACAAATTCACCAGATACTTTAAGTAAACAGTGTATGTAATTGATTTCACAGTCGAATTACTCTGCGGTACATATTCGCTGTAATGAATTAAAGGAAAGGTAGCCTTACTGTACAATAAATAAATAAACGAATTACCAGCCATTGTGGAGATTCCTAAAGTAACTCCAAGAGTTGTATCAATATAATCACCCTGAAAAAAAAAAAGATATATAAACAAAAAAAACATTCCTTTTTATATTTTATGCATTTCAGAATTAATAATAACTGGTTGTACAAAAAAAATATTTTTAAAAAACTTAGTTTCACCTACCGCTAAAATCATAATTAAGTTATCCAGGAAGCCAAATCCAATGAACGGCATGGCACTATGTGCAGCAAGAATCTGCAATTGAGCCTTAGTAGGAGGATTAATCTTGTCATCACCTTAAAAAAATTATATAATAAAAACAAAAATAATTATTGCAGAATAAAAATGGACATTCAAGACGAAAACCCTAAATCAAGTGCTTTAAACAAATAATATTTCTAATCACAAAGATCTGTATTTTCAAAACTCATTTTTTCCTAATTTTCAACAAAATATAAATTAATAATCATGTTATCTAAAAATATGTGCATAGTTTTAGATTTAGAGCAAGTACAAAAAATATGTGTAAAACACTATTTAGCTATTTGTTATATGTTAACAGATAAAGTTCAAAATATACAGCTATAACAAAAAACTGTCGTTTTTGTTTATTATTTGAAAACAGATAAATACAAAAATGCGGTATTCAAATCTAAAAACAAAATTGCAACAATAAATTTTTATTTTAGTTATTTATTTTAAATTTTCTTATTTCTAAATTCTACTACTATTTAATGGAACTAGAGTTCACCAAGTGGTCAAAATTCGACCGAAATTCATCAAATTTGTCAACCTCAAACATTTAAACAACTGTTAGACATTTTAGTTTCTCTGTTTGACAAAAGTTTGTTAAATATTTCAATTAGCGAAAACTTCTCCTCAATGTGACAGACTGACCACTGAGTTAATTATTTAATTCCCCCCCCCCCCCCCATGCATTTCCAACACACATTATACATTAGTTTCATATTTCTGCATTCCTTCTCCCATAAAGAAAATAGAAATAAAAATCTTCAAGCCACCCTATTGTTTTTCAGTACATTAGAAATACTAACACCCACCTTTCCATTTAATCAAAAGTTCAAAACGCTGATACAAATCAACAAAGTTACAAAACTGATTGCAAGCAAAATAACACGTCACTACACTTATTATCTCACTTTATATTATATTTGACTTTGTTAGCTTTAAACTATTTTATTTTGTATGACATTGCACTGGACAGACAATCTGACTGGCTTATTCGTGACACCTTAAGATTAGTATTATTTTGCTTTGACATTAGTGATGTGATGGAAACACCCACTGGGCAGGACATTTATAAATGGGTATTTGTGACCATTTTCCAAAAGCATTTTTAAGTGCCCAAAACCTAAGCATTTATGAAAATATATTTTATTTTATATTTTGACAATTTTAACAAGTATTACAGCTTATGAAAAGCATTTACAGTTATTTTACAGTATATATTTCATTGATAAAAGTATGCTTATAAATTGCTACATTTTTATTAGAATTGATCATCAGAGGACATTTTATGTCAAAACAATACAGGGCCAAAACCTCAGCATCTCATATTTTTTTTGAAAAAGCAGAGGGGTACTACTAGTGATGTGGGCCGGGCAAATGCCCATAGGGCAGGACATTTATAAATGAGCATTTGTGTATTCATTTTCCTAAAGCATTTTTAAGTGCCCGAAATCTGGGCATTTATAAAAATATACACCAATTGCAATACATTTGTCCATGTGTTTTAATTCTATCATTATTATTAATAGGTGGCAGTGGTAAGCAACCTGATATATGTTGAGGATTAGCTATTAGCCTATTTATAAGGGAATATCAAAAACCAAATTCTAATCTTACTTAAGCTAAAATCATTTTAACCAAACATTGGAAAAAAAAACCTTTCATATCTGCTGGGGACAAAACTAATAACTACTTCTAACAAATAAATTTCAAAAAATTACATTGTATGCATCAGCAGGGACGTAACTAGAGGGGCGCCAGATTATTTTAAGGGAGCAAAATTGTGTTTACATAAATATATATACTTTTTTTGTGTATATAAGGGGAGGGTGGGTGGGGGCGCTAAAGCCTGCTTTTGCCCCAGTTAGAATATGACCTAGTTAAAATAAAATGTATTAAACATGTTTAGGATCGGATATGTGCCGTTTTCAAAAAAATTACTTCGCGATTTTCTGAAAAGGGTTCGTTCTTGCGACCCTGTGCATCAGGTTTGAAGTAATTCCAATTATTAATAAAAATTTGTTTGACTATTGAACAAAAATCAGAAATCCTATAGAAAATGCATAAATGCCCACGAATTTTACCTGTGCATTTGACCCAATTTATAAATGCCTAGGCATTTTACAACACTATTTCATATGCATTAAATAGAATACCTCCTCTTTTATTTTGTTCTTGATATTTTTTCTCCTTTGAATTATAAATAGTAAAACATGTATTTAGTATTCTACAAATATCGTAGATTGTAGATGTAAGTAGTAGTATGAAAGTATGATGAATAAAATACTTCTAAAAAAGGCTTTAAATCTGCATCAAAAGTAGGAGAGAAAAAATTAACTATCTATTTCTGGAACTCTTTTACTGATAACCCTAAAAATCAATAGCTACCAAATAAAGAAAAGTAAGAAAATTGGTTGACCAACAGAGGAGAAAATGATACATGACTGTTTTTTGTCTTTGGCTATTTATATATAAATAATTCATTTTAGGTTTTAAAATTTTCTGAATTTAAAAAGAGTTCTTACTCTGACTGTATAATGCAATATTCAGCTCTCATTTTAATAAAGGTACAGTCGAGCGCCACAAATCCGCCGACCTGAAATCCGCCAACGTCCGAAATCCGCGTTGATTTTGTCCCAAACTGGTTTTGCAGAAAAGTCATTTTTGCAAACATAAAACTAATATATTTTTGGGCCACAATCTGCCGATGACAAATTTAGGCATGTTAAATCCTCAACTATGGAGTAAAAAGATACTCTCAAAGTTATTACAGTACCGAACCCCAAACTCAGAATCCCAAAATTCGGAAAATCGTAAAATTCGGCACTTTTCCCGAAAATTTCCGATTTTTTTTTCTTGGTCAATTTTGAAAAATATTTAATCTAAGAAGCTGTTAAATTAATAAATACAAGTAACTTTTGATTCTAATAGAAGCAATATTGTAGAGATGTTTCTGATTTACATGAACTAAACTCAGGAAACCAAGATAAAATTAGAAAACGAGTTGATTATGTTGAAAGATGAAAATTGATTTCTTGAGCTCAGTTAAATATCTTTTTTCCCTATAAAAAAATTTTTTTTTTCCCTTAAGATCTTAAAAGTTCGTTTTTCAAATTTTATTCCCTTAAAAAAAAAAGAGGAAGAAAGATTAAGGAATTTGCTCTATTTGTTTCTCTGTGGTCATAAATGGCGCCCAGTAACTTTGCAATTTGTACAAATGGCTAGCGTTTTGGTTTGACTTCTCTGTTAAATTTTTTTTTAGATGTTGATGCAGCTCCTATTTCCGTTTTCATGCAATTGCAGGTGATTAGTGAAATGGTGAACTACCGTGTGGGAATGGTTTATTTTTGCTGAATTGTGTGTTGTAATTTGAGGAATTTTATTAAAATTCATGAATAAGTTATCTTTTTTGTTTGGTAAAATATATTAACACATGGATTTACTTATATTACCTTTTCAAACAAAAAAAGTTACCTATTTATCAACCCATTGACAAAGCAGTGCAATTTGAAGTAAAATGCACTTATCAACGTCGATGTTTACTTAAATCCGCCATTTTTGGTCCTGTAAATCCGCCGTTTTGGGTCAGGCTCCAAAATTCCGAAATAAGGCCTAGCGCTACCTTATGGTTAAAAAATAATGTTCTTAAACGTGTTTAAAGTTGGGGGAAACAAAAAGATATCGCATTATTTGCTTATAATTCACACCTGTTAAACTTGTGGACTTTTTTTAACATAGTTGACTAAAGTGGCCTGAAATCCGCAAAATCCTGAAATCCCCACAACCACTTCTCCCAAGTTGTGCGGATTTTTGACCCTCGACTTAGATGTTTTAAAGCCTTTTAAAAAGGTAAAACAGCTAGAATATACAGCCTACTGAAGAAATCAAGAAATGTATGAATAAAGCTGTCTTGGAGAAGCTGTTGATTTTTCAATATCACATACCCTAACATTTTATTTCAGTACAAACTACATTGTGGATTGATAGAAGCAACATATTAAACCTTTGAGATTATATTTCCTATTAGTATTATGTTCAACAGCGGCGGACTGGCTATGCGGGCATTCGGGCAAATGCCCGGTGGGCCGGTCCAAAATGGGCCGGTCGCAAAATATCTATCTTTTTTTTTTTAATAAAGTATACAGCTTTTACAATGTTCATAAAAAAACGGGGACCAAAACTTTGCCGTAACCCGGGCTTCAGACAGTGCAATGCAGCAATGGGGCAAAATCTCTAGGGTCTGGCCGTTGGGCCACAAGGGGTGAGGGGGCAGAATTTTTCAGGGCCGGCTGGTCCCTTATAGACAACCTAAACGGCTGCCTGAGGAGCAAAAATGAAAATGTTTTATTTTTAAATTTTGAACATAAATAAATAAATAAAATACATCAGTTTTGCGCTTTAGGCTACCGCCTAAGTCGTCTGTATGGACGAGCTCGCGGGGCCGGCTTGAGAAATTCTCAGGGCCGGCTCGTCCATATAGAAAACCTAGGCGGCCGTCTGTTATGCAAACTTTTGAGAGCCGCAAAATGGATGTTTTTAATTTTAAGAAGTGCAGGCGGAAGAGGCTAGAAGGCGGCGAGGCGATTGCCTCACGGCGCAACGCCGTAAAGGACGGCAGCTATTAACAGCTAATTAACATATTACGTATTATTGCCCTTCTATGGTGAATAAGAAAAATTAATCTATCTTGTAGACACTTAATATTATCCAAATACATATCTACATACCTACTGACAATATTTTTAATCCATACAAGCTATAAAATACGGCCCTGAGAATTTCTCAATTCAGGTGATGCAAATTCTCAGGGGCGGCCCCAGAGAATTTCTCTAGGGCCAGTTGTCTCAGCCGATTGTCTCACTGTGCAACACCCTAAAGTGCGGCGGTTGTTAACAGCTAATTGATATACAGTATGGGACCTCAAAATCGGAACTCTCGGGGCGCCATCTTTCCAGATTTCGGAATTTTCCGGATTTTGGGTTCTCATTCGAAAAAAGTAGTAAATAGCATCAGAGCTCATATAATTTGCTCTGAAAGTTTTCATTAGCATTTTGCTCATTTATAGTATTTTTGGTCACTGGCGTAGATAAGAAGGGGGGGGGGGACAACCCCCTCCCCCCCCCCCCCGAAATTTTGACTTAGAGACTTAGGGGACCCCACCGAAATGTTGGTGTTCGAAAACTTTTTTTGAGACCTTAACTCTCTTTACGCTTTATACTATTCTAAAAATATGTTTTTTAATAACAATTTAATAGAGTGAACACTGCCAGAAAAAAAGGGCCGGAAATTCGCGGCAAATTGCGCGAAATGTTCGGGAGAACACAAATATAATGTAATAAAAACTAGAATATCTGCAATTAAATTAATTTTCTTAAATAAAAAAGGAATAATTTTATTTCTTTCAATTTTATGCAATATTTAGGTATTTAATTAAATGTACAGAATTTTGTCACAAAATATTGTACATAATTAAATTATTTTCTTTAATGTTTCGTCGTTATCACTTAACACGTTTTTATATGTAGAACAGGACCGATCAGCATCTGCGCTATTCGTCGGAACTGACGAACATCGAATTGCCACTTTTCACAGGTTGGGAAAACTTTCTCTCTTGAATTTCCAGAATTGAATTGCCCTCTTTCAACGTGTAACTCATTGGGGGAGGGGGGGTATCATAGAGTTAGTTTTAACAATGGAACAATAACTATCAACTTCGTCAAAAACATTTAAATATTTGTACTTATTTGGATCAAAAACCTCCTTTAAACATGAGTGGAATTATCTATAACTAGTTTTATAGTTATTTGTCTATTGATGAATTCTTCTAAAAGTTTGGTACATCTGTATGCATTTTAAAAGTTCAGAACAGTATAAATTTCCGTTAAACTGTAAGTAAAAAACAAAATAAGTCTCAAATTTTAAACAATTTGCGCACAAATCGTGGTATTTTTTAAAAAATCGCAGATTTTACGAAACAGCTTTAAAAATCGAGGGAATTCACGGAGTAACAAACTTGCAGCCTTAATCATACCACTTTCCTAGAGGTTTCTCCCCTAAATACCTCGCAAGCCCGAGCCCGCCCGAACCCGAAATAATTTTATGTAGTAAATTTTATGATTAAATGTAGGCTTTTTGTTGCTATCGCAATGGTCTCTAATGATTTTCTTTTAATTTTAAGTAAAGAATACATATATTTTAAAACTACCATGAAATGCTCCAGTTGAGATTAAATTCTGGTGAGCTAAAATGCATGTGAAAAATGTTAGAAAATCTTTGGTTTGGCAGCATTTTCGGGAAGGTTTTGATTCGCAGTCGAATTTAAAACTAGAATATATTCAGTGCAACTCTTGCAGTTATGAGACGTACTAATATTAGATATGGGTCTCTAGTCTGGAGAAAATTGAAAATGAGAGTGGACAGACACAAGACTAGCAAAAAAACATTATTGGAATAAAAAAAGGAAGCTGGAAATAGCTTTCAAATGCCAGCAATCCGAACTTTTAACAATAAATTTATCTGAACTAGAATCTTTCCCCTGACTGTTCACAATACTCCTTAGTTTAACAATTTTATCAGCAGTATCTTACTACGTTTCACGTTTCATGCCCAGAGCGGAAGAAAGACAATTTTATGACTTCTTCCTTTAAGAAGGTGCTTTCAAGCACCACAGGGGATTGCGTTAATTGCTCTCCACTTTCAGCTTAACCCCAATCACTACTGACCATTACTAACGCCTCAGCTGCATATACAGAAACAAATGCGCAGAACACACGAAGATGGGAGATAGTGGGAGGTGAAATGATCGAGTTTCTTTCTCAATCTCTCCTCTTCCCTAACAAATAGTACTGTAGCCATAAAAAGGCTGTTTTCTCACGTTCTTTAAGCATAAACTATTCTAATTTAAATGGGTTTTTTCCCCAATGGTCGTTTAATTTGCCTCTAGGTTGTTGTATGAATATTTTACCATGAGCTCGAGCCCACGCACTTTCCTCTAGTGAAAGCTGTATTCACCACCTTCACCTCTTATGCATCGGTGGGTCGGTCTGTCCTGCACATTTTGTTTTCCTGAATTCCAACGCAAGATATTTAGGAAGTGCATTGAATAAGAGGCAATATTGAAGCGAGCATAAACCTATTACAAGCTTTTTTAATTCGAAAGAGAAAATTGATGATGATTGTTATAAAAAGAGAAAGTTGGTGTCCTCTGCAAAAGTACAATCTGCTGAATCAGAATTAGTTTCACAAGACACTTCCTGAAGATAATTTCATTTTTGCCGCTTTTAGTACTAACGCATTATTTAACAAGAAGTTCCGTCCAGAACTATACCGAGCCTACTTTCTGTTAAAAACCACCTTCAAACTTATAATCCAGCTATCTCTCTTTCTCATTTAGTTTTAGTTCTGATTATTTCAAATACCTTTTCAACGGTTAATACATATTCCTTCCACTCATCATTCATTCTTTCATTTATTCAGTCATTGATTCAGTCATTTATTCAGTCATTGAACTCATCTCCGATGAAGTTTGTTCCAAGCACATCCGTCTGTTAGATCATGATTTATATAAGATTGAAAATTCCCCGTAGGGGTTTTGTTAATTTTTTTTTGAACTGTTCGAAAATAAATAAAGGTTGTTCAAATCAAAAAATCTTTCACGCTAAGAGCTTCTTCCAGTAAGCTTCTTCATAGGAGCTTGGATCCTCAGCCCAGAGTTCACATAATTTGCACATAGGCGCAAATGTTAAGATTTTTTGAACTATGTATTCAAAATTAAGCGAAAAACATGGGCAAATCAAAAAGTCAAATGTAGAGATGAGATGCCCAGGCTGAGATCCCCCCTTTCGATTCAAAAATAAAATATTTCCAATCGGACAAATCCTTCAAAAGTTATGGGGGGGGGGGGAGCAGACAGACCGACAAACATATTTTCTCCATCTCAAAAGCCTACTTTCAAATTTTTCATTTTTCAGTCTTTATTTAATTACTTCACTTATTTTATCTTTTTCCTTATTTTAACGATATTTTCACGATACATTTAGCTTTCTTTCATTGTTTATTAATTTTGTTTAAAACTTTGACGGGAAAGAAGGCTAAAAATGATAATGAGAAAAAAAGTTATCAGTTGAGATTAAAAATAGTTCTATGTGACGAAAAATTTTATTCCTGTAAATTCGTTAAGTTTCGTAAGTTTTATATTATTGTTTTATTGCATATTTAACTTTCTGTATTAGCAATTTTTTAAAACATTTGGATTAACTTAACAGTTTTATACTTTCCATTGTATTCACTCAGACTGGAGATTCAGAAATTGCCTTGTTCGTTAAATCACCTTCCTTCCCAAGACACATAAACTTGATCATGTTTAATTTTTAACATAATATTGTATTTTTCTCTTGTATTTTCCCCTGAAACAGCTTCAGTTCTAGTTAAATTCTGTCTGAAGCGAAAATGATATAAAAACGTAAATCAGATTGTTTTTAAGTTGATAAATGTGCTTTTTCCCTTCAATTTTCATATTAAAATGAGTCAAGTTAGAAACTCCACTTATAATAATTTTTTTAATCATCAATTCGACCAATTGTTGTCGTAAAATTAACTGCGAGAAATCGACCTTCCTCCAGAAGAACCTCCCCCCCCCCCCCCGAAATTGGGGTCTAGCTACGCCACTGTTTTTGGTTATCGTATTCTACACTCGCCTATAAGTCATGAAATTATCACAAAAAAAGAAGTTGGAGTTGGCTTACATTCGAAGGCAATACATCGAAAAACCTAGACTTTTCCCGATATTATTTTAATCTCTTAACAATAAAAGAAAAGAATTCCGGTAATTTCTGATATGATTTTATATTCTCTAGTCATTTAATTGCAGTAAAAGATCAGACGATCGGTAAAATGCGAGAAGCGCCGAATTTCAATTTCGCGAATGTTCTGTATCGCGAGAAAATTAGAGCTCATTTAAAAAAATAAATGTAATAAAACAACAAGAAATAAAAAAAGCAAAGTTTAATGATATTAACTCACAATTAAAGCAAAAATTAATAACACTCTAATTCTAATCGCAAAAACGAACCCTTTTCAGAAAATCGAGAAATAACTTTTTTGGAAACTGCACATTTCCGATCTTTAACATGTGCATTGCATTTTATTTTCCTTCTTTTTAAAATGACATATTTCCAAAAAAAAAAAAAACACGGCGCAAAATATTTCCTGATTTTTTTGAAAAGTTCTAGATTTTGGGTCTTTTGGGATTCCGAATTTGGGGTCCTATACAGTATTACGTATCATTACACTTCCATGCTCAATAAGAAAAATAACTGTCGCGTGAACATTTAATATTTTAATACATATTGACATATTTAATGACAATATTTTTAGTTCCTGCAATCTGCAAAATACCTGCCCTTCCAAGGGCCGGTCTGTTTGAAATATGCCCGGGCCGAATTTTCTTCCCAGTCCGCCCCTGATGTTCAATACATAGGCGTAACCAGGGGGGGGGGGGCGTTTGGGGGTTCAACCCCCCCCCCCCAATAGGGTATTTACTTATTTAGGCACACAAAAAACTTTCTGGCTACGGCCTTGCAAAGCACACATTTTTTTTCCTAAGAAAATTAAACACTTATGCATATGATTTTATTTCCTCTTTCTCTGAAGGGTTGTGATCATGACCAAAGTATGCAGCTCATAATAAAGAAGACTTTTCATCTGGTTATAATCGACCCCCTTATCACCTTGGAGGGGGGGGGGAAGGGGGTTTACAGCGAAAGGTGGCTTCAATCACCATACTACACACAGGCAAACAGAGATCCTTTCAATCACTCCACAGGGTTTTCTTTACTTCTTGATGTCTTTTTTACCAAAGGCAGCAATTTGGGAATACAATCGCACAAGTAATAAGTTTCGTGAAAAATATTCTCTACTGTGATGGAGTTTTGTTTTCTGATAAACCGGTGTTGTAGTGTAGGCGCTGGGGTCTGAAAATGAAGGACCCCTAGCCAACAATTGTCCTAATGGGTTAAACCCTCAAGCGAGGAAGGGATGCTCATCAAGAAACTTAATGAGCAGTTTGCATTTACTTATGACTTCCTGTCCAAGCACCCATTTTGGTAAAATCTTTTTTGTAGATGAGCCGATTGGAAAACTGATGAACTGTATTTGCATTGCCTTCTCATTTACAGATGTTCTCTCATCTCCTATACTTTAAATGTTTTTTTCTTAGTATGGTCCATCACTAATTGCATTACGACTCTGGAAATCATCTGTTCAACGTTTCAAATCCCACTGCTACGGTTTAATGCTGCATTTTAATTTACAATCAACTATTATTTATATTTTAGCTAAATTTTTAATTATTTTTGAATACATAATAATGTTTGCACTCCAGCGATGGACACGTTTGTCATCCAAAAAGAAAATTTGATTCAGACGCTTCCACTTCTGAGGTATGTTTTGCTACAAATTTAACAAAATTTTTAGAAATTTATTGTGGGGATGAGCATTTTTGTAGGGGAATTTGGATTTTTTTCTCTAAAATTCCACTATTTCCCAGTTTTAATATTATGAATGTTTGGACATAGATGATTGCTTAGCGTTAAATATTGAGTTTTTTATTGCGTTTGATTTAAAAAATAAACTAATAGATCAGTAATGAATGTTTAATATTTTTGTGAATCAAGGCCGTATCCACAGGGGAAGAGGGACCCACGGGCCGCCCCCCCCTCCCAGAAATCTTTTGCAATGTATCATATATTCTTCCCTGAAACTTTGCTTAACATAAGTGTGTTGAAGTCTGGGCTCCCCCCCCCCCCCCCCGAAAAAATATTCTGGATACTGCCTTGGCTCCGGAGCAGGGGGAACATGTTAAGAATTGGGAAGGGCAGTGTATGCTTTAAAATCATACCCTTTATATATACATATATATAGATATATATGACTAGAAATGATTATATCTTTTAAGTTACTTTTGGTGTCGCTCGTGATAGTGTTCAATGTCCTTTCCCTGAAAGTGTTTCTGAAAGTAAAGTGTCTTGAAAGC
Source organism: Octonoba sinensis (assembly GCA_038502835.1). Lineage (NCBI taxonomy): Eukaryota > Metazoa > Arthropoda > Arachnida > Araneae > Uloboridae > Octonoba > Octonoba sinensis. The sequence continues at coordinate 150,070,063 of CM076598.1, forward strand.
GTAATTTATCTTTTCTTCCTTTTTTAAAACTTGTGAACTGAATTTTTTGGCGGGGGGGGGGGGGGGGAGTTGACTTGCTCCGAGGGGGTTGCTCCCCCCCCCCCCCCCGGGAGATGCCTGAAATAAACACGGAGTATATCTTTAGAGACAAGTATTTGTGACTAGTAAATTTTCAACTCTTTTACACTTCTTATTGGTGTTTAGTCTGTACATTTTTAGGGTGACCCCCCCCCCTTTCACCGACCCTAGTTACGCCTATGGTTCAATATGAATTGGTTCTCCTCCTCTCTCTCTCTCCTCCCTCTACCTAATTTTATAACCAGGCCCTCGCATTGATCAATTGGCATTTTTTATTGCTTCATTAAGAGGGACTCTGATTGGTTGATTGCTTTATCAAATGCATCATTGCTGTTAGTTTGATAAGCATAGCAACAGTCTGCTACGTTAGAGATAAAATGTCTTCGACGATTTTTGGTGTTGAAAGCGTTTTCAGTCACTGTCACCCCAAATGCTTGTCAATAATAATCAGAGTGGGACTTGAGACTTGTGGGGCCATATTGGGAGCACTTTTGTTGGGGTCTCCTCCTGATTTGTTGTAATTTTGGTACTCATGGTTTTCCCACTCCTGCTTTTAGTGAAATACCATCAAGATAAAAATCTGTAATGCTGTTAAACTTACATGTGCCTTTTTTTTTAAAAATAATGTTTAAACATTTTTGCCTGGAAAAATTTAAGCAAAGGTACCTTAAGCATGGGGTTCCTTTAGGCACAGGGCCCAATTGGGAGCTCCTACTAATTGGCTTAAGACCAACTTTGATAATAATATTGAGACTTATGAAACCACTTTGTATTTTTTACAACTACTAATTGGAAATCTAAACCAGTCTAACGAATATATATTTTTAAGCATAACTCGAGGGTGCCCCTTTTGAAGAAAACAGAGTACAATTTTCAGAGCTACCCTTGGTGGCCCTTTCATTCTTGAGTCAGCACTAAGCTAAACTACATAAACTAGATTAAGCAAAAACATATTTCCTCAGAAAAGTACCAAGGAAAAATTAAATGCAATTCACTGATTATACAAAATATCAGCATTTGCAAATGATTCTTAGAACATTGTAATTTTAAATGTTGAACATTACCTTGATTTGGTCACATCTATGTGCAATCAATCTTCTGCAAATTTGAGTTATGGTTTAAACAAGTTACCAAAAAAAGAACCCTTTTTTCCTTTATGATAATGAAAGCAGAGTTGGGAAAGAATATTTATACAACTTTTCTTTTATTATTTCTGCTTCTCTACCTAATTGAAGGAACAGATGTCACGTCATCCCCCTTAGTGACTTTTTCGTTGGCGGCAAGAAACCATTGCCAACAAAGTTACAACATTTTTATTTTGCCAACTTCAAATTGAGAATGTCACTCTTGGCAATGATTTTTATCACCAACAATGTAACAAACACATCACGACCATCTGAAGAAAATTCACTAAGAAACACTACAATAACAAAAATTATGCATTATATATTATACACAAAATAGAAATACTACTATGTAAAGCACTTATAGCATTTTTCAACAGCGATTAAATACATTAATGGGCACAAGGCCGTATCCAGAGGGGGGGGGGGGAGCCGACAGGCCCGCCCCCCCCCCCCCCCCGAAATCACGAAAATTTTCGCAATGTAGCATATATTCCTCCCTGAAACTTTCCCCTCAACACTAGTGTTTCAAAGTTGGGCCCCCCCCCCCCCCCCCGAAAAAAAATTCTGGCTACGGCCTTGAATGGGCAGGAAGTTACTCTAAAAATATAGGTATTTAGTACATTACATGCACTAAAACTAGAATTAAAGCCCCTTGTTAAAAGAACATACATTTTATTCATAATATAACTATCACAATTAGTATCATTACATAAAATGATAAGCATTAACAAAAAATATAGTAAAAATATTGTGTAATGCAACACAAAACCGTTGTTTAATGAAGCTATCCGAATTTTAAAATACCAGACTCTACTACAAAATTGATGACGTTCATCAATTTATGTACATTTATGGATGCCTACTTTAACAAAACAAGGAATGCCACTAATTACAACAGTAAATATTTTCAAAAAATGAAAAATCAATTTTTTTTTAACCTTACATAAACATAATATAACCAAATAATAAATTTAGAAACATAAAGAACTCACTTTAACAGATTTTGCTCTTCAAAATTAATCCCTAATTGCTGAGAACTTACAACCCAGAGTGACAGACTGGTTCGACAAAAAAGACCTAATATTTCATTTCTTTTAGGCGCCATTAACCAAATTTATGCACTTTTCAATTTATAAAATTACTCGCAATTCCTTTAGCACGAACATTGTAGACATCCAGTCAAAGCACATTTTGAAAATGATGCATTACCAAACATAAAGATTAATTGATTTCTTGCCACCATAATAGAAACTCAACCAATTTAATGCACATCAAATCTTTCTTTAGCAATATGAAAGATCTCCTCTTACTTTAAATACAAAAGAATACTACTTATAAATTAAAAAAAAAAAAAACATTTCCTCAAAGTACAAACATCAGATTTCGCAAACTTAAGAATGATCCTCTCACTGGTCCATCATCCGCTGAGGATTGCTACGTATTACACCAACAGCAATAGAGCTGAGTTACCACAAAAGCAAAAAGATATCGCCAAACAAAAATCTATACAAATTGGTGTGCTAGTTCGAACACAGAGGGTATTACACAACAGCTTGGCCGAATAGCAGGGTTCGGGATGTTTTTTTAATTTAAACCAGATTTTTTAAAAAAAGACCTTAAATATTTTGGATATTTATAATGCTATATTCATAGAAACAATATGGCATGTTAATCAATATGCAAAAACACACTTTAAGTTATTTTCACAGCAATATTTTTTTCACAGTAATAATGATAACCAAACTTCAATACAAATGCATGACTCAAATGAAACTTAACCCTACCAGGAATAATAGTACATTCATAAGTAGAGAAAATGAAGAAATTTAATCTGAATTATTTTGCTGTTGAAAGCTGAAAAAAAAAAAAAAAAAAAAAACAATTATGTGTACTTAATTTTTACATTGAATGTACTTTAATCATTTTCTATTTTATAAATGAAAAAGCCTGAAATATTTTTACCCATTTCCTAAAATCATATGCTCACACCATTACTAAAAACTGAAACTTTTTGTTTTAATCAAACATCTTTATTGAAAACTTCTATGATAAAAAAATATTTTAGAAGGAGAGAAACCTTAAGCTATTAAGGGACACGGAAGAAACTTTAAGGACACATATTCTAAATCTAACAATTGTTGTTTTAATAACTATCCTTCTGAATTATTTATTGTGTGGTGTTTATTAAATTGATCTAAAATACTATTTTTAAGATAAAACACAAAATGGTTCATGATTATTATGAATTCTAATTTGAATGATTGAATGAATCATGCTTGAGGTTGCTGTTAAGATGCTTGAAGAATAAGAGTAATATTGAAAAATTAAAAAAATAGTAATTAGTTTTAAACTTATGAAATATGTTATGCACAGACAGATGGACCTAGGAAGTTTTGTTGGAAACAGTGTTTGTAATTGCAACATATTTCATTTTTACAACACTTTCTAACATTGTAAAATACATGATTTTTTTGAAAAAAAAAGCACTTGATTTAAATCAATGATTTTTTATAAAAAATCACTTGATTTAAATCAACGAACCCTGCCGAATAGTACTTACAATTCAGCTGCATTTAAAAAATTAGATTTTTTTGTCTTAATCTCAAAAAAGAAACTTCCCAGTCAGTGGTATAGTCCTGAAAAAGAGCTTGTTCTACACAAGGAATAATGAACAAAAACGATGAGGGTGGGGGGATTACCAAAACATTAGAGGATGTGGGGTGAGAACAGTCCAGTTGAGTTCCAACTATAGGAAAAGAAATTTGTCATTTGACCCCTTCATTTGTGACCTCCATTCAGTCCATTCCCAACTGTTTTCAAAGAAAATTCTTGTTAACAAAGGAAAGGAGCTATGATAAAGGGTTTAAATCATGTCTCTGATCTCAAAATGAATGTAATGTTTAAGACATTATAGAAAAATGAGAAAAAACAAATCGGCATTATTTGGGCGTTAAAAGTGGGAATGCAGTGAATACAGAAACGGAATGTACGGAAAGAAATAAAACTAAGAGCATTGAAGAAATTCGGGACCAACGAGAAAAAACTTTAAATAGGGATTAAATGCGGATGACATTAAATCGGGGTTCGACTGTATCAGCAGTTCGAAAGGTATGTTTCAATTTAAAGGATCCTCCCCTATTATTTCAGACTAAATATTAGTTAAAATGTAATAAAAAATAATGTTATTTACCAGATATAGCAGTTGCTTGAGCTTCAAATGCTTGCAACTCCTCTAAAAGAAGATTTCTCTCTCTGTTATTAAGCATAAAAATGAATTCTTGAGCCCTCTGCCGACTATACAATTTCTCAGATATTTTGTATCCCGTGAAACCAAAATTTACAGGTGAAGTAGAAAATTTCTGCTTGTTAATGCAAGCAACATACCGGAATCGTCGACACAATACGGCTGCCATTTGTTTATAAACAAAACAAATGAATGGTTGCAGTTAAAACATTTTAAGTAGGTTCAATTCTCAGATAAGAGAACCGAAGTAAAGGAAGGACTGGGTTTCTCATCTAAAATAATGTCTCTTTTACCCATTATTGACATTATACAAATGATTGCAAGAGAAGACGAGGAAGACGCAAACGATTTTGACCACATTCGGTCGAATTTATTATAAAACGATTTAAATTAAGTCTAGAAAAATTTTCGTGTCAAATTTACGCAGCATCAAAGTCGTCCAGATTTGACATGGAAGAAATAGGGCATTCGCAAATGACGTCACGCTGGAGGACAAGCAATCGCTGATGATGATGATGACAGCTAAACTTCTACCTTCGTTCGGCTTCGATGCGATCTTTCACCACGTTGCGTTACAATTATTTTGCTCTTTCCGTTACAATATTTATGTTTAATTAACTTGTTTTGCATTTTTTGTTGTTTTTATGTAGTCTGTTTTGTTTGCTTTACTTTTCTCTTTTATTAATTTTGTTGTTTGATTTGTTTTTAAATTGTTTCATTGTTTTTAGTTGACATTGTTTATTCATTATTGTTAATTGTTTTTGTTTTTTTTATTGATTTTGTTTCTTTATTTTTCTTTTTTGGTTAAAAGTAATGCCCGATATCCAATATGTATACGTCTTACAAGAAACAAATCCGATGTATCAGTGAAAGATCGCGAAATTTCACTTCGAAAATATGTAAACATCCTGAATGTACTTTATTTCCCGTACTTTACGTTTCCCCGTATGTTACGTTTTTTTATTCAGTCCATTGGGAAAGTTAAATCGGCTTTTCATGTGTACATTTTCCATCTTTCTACTGCCTAAATGTTCCTACTGATTAAATAGATTTTAATATTTTGTTTCTTCAAAGCAGCATCCACAAATTTATCCATACTTTGTTTATCTGTTTCCCTTTTTGAAGTTAGTTTCTCTAATTTATTACTATTACAAAATTCAGAAATGTATGTTAGCAAAATTTAAAGCTAAGATACAGGATATTAGCGATTTCCTGAATATTCTCTACATGCACTGAAACAACATCATACTAAACATAATAGAAACATTCACCAGATTTCAAACTATGTTATGCATTACCTTTCTAGAAGTCTGCAGAAGAATAAAAAACTTTTTTTATTATCTCATTCTTATGTACTGGGCTAATATTTGTTTCAGTTTTCAGATTGCTTGTTAAGTTAGATTAACTTTTTTTCCTCACTAAAGTTAATTTCATAAAATTAACAGAATTTTCCCAAAATAAATCATACTTCGGCAAAAAGTAATCATTTTTTACATTTAAAAAAATTAAAATTCACTTGGAAAAAAAAAAAAAGGCTGCCGCAAAAAAAATTATGAAAGACCTTGTACGCCAAATTAATTTTACTCATCCTTCCAGTCACCACATGCATGTTTGCTATTTTCTTGACAAAAACATCTCACACCCATCCACAAGAGAATTGACTATATGCTAGCAGGCTTTTATAAGCTTTAAACTCCTCATATGTATATGCACCGACACCATATACTTAAGTAATTTACAAGGTCTATGCAAGTCAAGTCCGCCAAATCAGACACATTAGTTGAAAGTTCATTTTTACTTAATTAATATGGGTTCTTATTGTCGATGATCTTGATTTTTTTCGATAAATCTTTGTTTAGCTTCATTATCAAGGCTTTTGCAATGTTCAGAATACATTTTAAACCTAGGAAAAGGATAATGTAGTAGTTTTGTATTAGCATCAACAGGCAACACACATTTGGATTGTGTCAAGCATAAGGGGCTTCCTCTCCCCCTTAAAGTATTCATTATATATAGCTACAAAATGATTAAATAACAGTTCTTTCTATTTTCATTCAATAAAAAATTAAAAACAAGTGAAAAACATAGGATTCTCTTTTCAAATACCATAAAAAAATCGTTAAATTTGACAAACAAATAAATCTAATGCCTTAACTGTTTGACATTTTATCAAATATTACTGAATAAATAATCACGGATACTAAAAAAAAACTATATTTTTTATCAAAAATATTGTTCTGTTATGCATGGAATTGCTCACTAGCTAGTGTGCAAGTACATCATACAAAAGTGAGCGTAAAATAATCACTTGTCATACTTCATTTAAAATAACCAATCATGTGGGTAACGGTATTTTATGTGCAGTGGGAAATTTGTTCATTAGTGTATATTTTTATTGAACTGGAACAGGTGTGCAATTGTTAAAATTTTTGGTTCCGTCTAATTTTTACATTAGGAAAAATGCATAGCTAATTAATTGGACATTTACAAAAAATACTAGATGAGCAAATGGATAAGAGGCAATGACCAAGGAAGGAAACACATTACAGGGATTCAGGTGTATCAATAATGGTTAAAAGGAAGTACGAAGGCTTTTTGGGATAATTCTATTTTAGGTACTGAAAATGCTAAGCGTCTACATAGAACATAACAATGATTCGAGGCATTGATTTTGTAGACCACAATTACAGGGATATACATTACATCAATAAGTAATACACTACCACCCTGCCTCAGTCGTTCCAACTGTTGGGTTTTAAAAAAACTAAATTGCTGGTTTTCTATGTTCCTTTAGATGACCTCTTTTTTTTTCAGAAGTGGAAAATTTTAAAGCATTTGATTATTTTAAAGAAAAGTTTCATTCTGCAAAATGTCTTAGTAGAAGTCATCTTCATAACTTACCAGCATTTTAAGACTAACAAATGTATTAAGGACCAACCAGACAGTGGAGCACCTGATATTTCTGAGGATACTAAAAAGGATGAAAGGAAAGAATTTTTTAATATGGTTAGAGGGTTTTAGATGATTAGAAAATTCATATTTGAGCAATTAGACTTGAAAAAAAAAATGGTTAGACTATATTTAAGGGTGCCCCTTGATTTTCGCCAAGCTGGGTGTTGCAAAGCTGCAAACACAGTGATGTAGTCGAGGGGAGATGACGTCCCCCTACTTTTTTATTTTAATACAAGCGTCCCCTCAATCGTTTTACATTTTAAGATAAGCGTTCCCCACTTTTTGATTTCAATTGCTTATCTTCAATTGTATCAAGCATCTCCCCAACTTTTTTTTCAGGACTACACCACTGTGTAAATAGAAATGGCGCCAAACAAAAATCGCCAATTTCGCAAAGGGTAGTAGCCTTAAGTACATCTTTACGGTAGCGGATTTAGGCTTAGGCTCGTGAGACCCGGGCCTAAGGTGGCAAATTTTGAGGGGCGCCAAAATTTTTAAAACGACTGAAATTGAAAATCAATTGAGTTTTCTGTAAACTGTAAGACCAAATTTTAAAGTTTATTTTATTGCGCGCTCTTACTATCTAAACATAGTATCATTTTGAGGGAAGAATTTCTTCGTTAAAACTTAATCAGGCTAGTACTAAAATCTGAATATCTAACAAAAAGATTTTTAAAACTTTTTTTTTAATGCTAGCATATGTTTAATTTATACCTGAATTAAATTTCTTATCATTATTGTTTATTTTTACACACACACACATATATATATATATGTATGTATATATATAAACTTTTCTTTCGTGACAAAGAAAAAGGGCGCCATATCGTCTCGGGCCTAGGGCGCCCTCAAACCTAAATCCGTTACTGTATCTTTACCACTAAAACACTGAAAGAAATGATGAATTTGCAAAGGTGTGTGGCTGCAGTATCTGCTTTAATTTATATTCTAGAAAATAGTGCCAAAATTACAGGATGAACTGGTATTCAACTAAGGATTGATTTTAAAGCAAACTCCACTTAGATTCGTGTTTCCGAAATTATTAAAACAAGTATTCAAGTCGCTGAAATTACTAGACCCGTACCTCCCCTTGCAAGACCAACTGAAACAAAACCTGCCGTCTTTCAGCATTCCAAATTATTAAATGTTGTTCTAGCATTGTGTTTGTCCTGCCTTGTAAAATAAAAGCAGCTGCTTTACAGCAATACAAAAATATGTGCAAGCCTATGTTTACACTTGATGGGATAATATCCTAAAAGTCGATCAAAAACGAATGCCGTAATAAGTAAAGGGCAAACGTAATCAAAAGACCATTGGGATTTTTTTCCTCCATTCTTTTCAATCAAAAAGTACAATTTGTATAAACATAATTAAGTTACGAAATAGAAATCAAAGCATATACAATTAAAATGTAACATATGCATGTTGAAACAGTGTATCACTAAAGACATGCTATAAAATACAAATGCATATGTCAGGAAAAAAAACATGTTGCATAGAATACCATTTACTAAACAGTTAAAAACAAATTCTAAAACATGTATTTGGGAAATTTAAAATGTCCAAAACAGTCTTTCTGACATGAAATATACTGCATTAGATTTCGGTGATTTAGACAACTGGAAAAGTTCCCTTTAATATTGATGCACGCCTTTATGGAATCCATTTGAAAAGTGCACTAGTATACAAGTATTTGTTAATTACACCAAAAACCACGAATAAATGACTAAGTTCCCTTTTTATATCTCGTTCTAATGTACGGGGTTAATTTCTTTTTTCAGTTTTATGCTAATTTAAGATTTTTAACTACTTTCTCACTAAAGTTAATTTCATAAAATTAACTGTTCTCCAAAAATAGAATAACATTTTGCACTTCAGGAATTAAAATTCACCAAAAAAAGAGCAGCAGTAAAATATTTTGGACAGATTCTGCATGCTTTAGCATGCAGACTATTTCTCACCTTTACATAGTCACCACACACATATTTGCTATTTTCTTGGCGAAAACATTTGAAATTCATAAATGAGAAAACTGGTAGAACGCTTGCAGGCTTTTATATGCTTTACATTCATCAGAAGAATATGCACTAACAACGTAAAATAAGTTATTGACATATCTATGTAAGTCAAGTGCGGAAAATCCGATACGTTAGTTGAAAGTTCATTTTTACATAATAAACACAGGTTTTTATTGTTGATGATCTTGATTTTTTCAATATATAATCCCTCAGCTTCATTGTTGAGGCTTTCGCACATGCAGAAGACATTTTAAAATTAAAAAAAGGATGAAAATATAACTATGCATCAACAAACTGCATGCTACATATGCGGCGAGCCGAAGTTGCTTGTCCTCCAGCAGCTGTTGCCAGGCTCCGTTGCTATGCAAAAATGACGTCATTGCGAATGCCCTATAAAGGGGGCCTCAGTGGCTGAGCGGTCTAAAGACTGGTTCCGGTGCCTGCCTGCGTGGGTTCGATTCCCACTTTCCCCTGGGTGTATTTCCTTCTTCATAGACTAGAGTTTTTTGAGGCCTATCCTTGAGAATAGCAAATAAACTCGAATATTAATACGACCTGAAATGGTCGTTTACAAGCAAAAATATATAAATGAATTAAGTAGTTATTTTGATGAATGGATAAAAGGGTGGGAAATAGACAATTTTGAGAAGCTTAGAGTGTTAATGATGGTATCGTAGACCAAGTAAAACAGAAAGTGAAATCGGAAATTAGGAAACACTTTATCGATAGCTGGGGGAAAATTGTTACTTTAAATGATATCGGAGGGAAATTAGACAATTATGAGAATATGCAGGGGGGGGAATAAAAATTCTTTGATGAGGAAAAGATGGATAATCAATTACCTTTTTCACCTAAAAGGACAGAAAATATTTGAGGCCAAAGAGCAGAAAACAAAATATGCCTCGTGCAGATGAAAACAACCGAATTTTTGAAAAGAGTAAATCTCTCAAGTGTTTTTCATGTGATTCGCGGCCTCACCACGACTAAAGACTTCAATATCCCCAATTGAAAAGATCACCTCATGAAGTAAATCAGTTTGCATAATACGCTATATACATTATTCCCGCCTTTTATGTACTTACAGGAAGTTAATGATCATAAATTAAGCATTTTGTGAGATAATTTTCTAACCTCCTCCACTGTTTCCAATAGGCCTTAGAGATGTCCTTTGCCCTGTGCGCGAGGTAGTGGGGGTTGTGGGGTCCACGCATTTTACATGCGCGTATCCCTAAGTGTACAAGGTGGGTTTTCAACGGGTCGGGTATTGAACACGAAGTCCGACGTCCTAACCACTATTAGGCTTCCTGGAGCTACTTTAGCCTTAATAAATAGTAAATGTGTAAAAGATAATCGATTTACGGGAGAAACCGTTTGGGTTAAGCACCCACTGTCAGATGAATCGGTTTGTCTTCCTCTGGTACATGTTCATTTGAAATGTACATCAAAAGTAAACACCAAGGCAGCAGTAATCAGGCGGGAATCTGATTAGGGAATATTAGAGGAAAAAAATGCCCAAAACTGAATTTATCAGTAATGCTCAAGCTAGATCGCAAGTAAAATTGGGATTAGCTCGAAATAAGTCCCAAGAAAAAAAAGTGCAATAGAGCTCTAGGGTAACTGTTTCTGAAATAAATGTTTAATTGCCTCCTCTGTGGATGAAGAAGCAAGCGTGTTAAAGCTTCTCGATACAACGAAGAATTTATTCTCCGAAAAGCAAGAGCAACGTGAAGATTTAAAGGGTTTATTTGAAAAGGCTGAAAGAGGGTCGAATAGTAAATCTAAGGAAAGTTACGAAATATTTAACGGTCTTCTAATGAAATGTCGGAAAAATCGTATAGGAAACTGGAGTGTTAGTAATTCCTAAAACGTTAAGGGGAGAAAGTTATGGCGTTATGTCATGAAGGAACGTCGGCTCATTTAGGAGTCACAAAAACAAAGGGCAAGCTTTAAGATACTTTCTTTGACCGAGTGCTTCCGAAAAATCGAACAGTCTATAAAAATAATAATTTAACTTTGTGCAATTAAACTGTAATAAAAAAAAATTCACGTTAAGAAAGCACAAATAAGCATTAAAAAGCAGACATGTGTTTCGGGATTGCTTGGAATCCCTTTTTCAATGGGACAGGGAGCTTCTAGACGCAAAACATACAAATGAAGCAGACAAAATAACAAAAACAAAGCTTATATAGCCTAAGAATTATCTGTGAATCAATGAGAATAAAGGTAGCGTGAAGTGGAAGTAGAAGTAGCAGGGAAGGCACCAATAAGAGAGCAACAAACGAATCCAGTTGAAAGTACACGAGGTAAAAAGGAATATCAATAAAAACAAGGCAAAAAAGAGGACAGCATGCATAAAAATGTGAAAATACATGAAAATTGCAAAAATAATAAAATAAAATACAAAGAATAAAATGGAAATAAAAAAGAATACAGAGAGTACAGAAACAAAATGCAAAACAAAGTACACATGTAAAGGAGGGGGAGGGGGAAAGGGGGAAAAGAGAAAAATGGACACAAAAAGGAAAAACTAACTAGAAAACCAAGAAACAACAACAAATTAAAGGAACTTATGCCAGACCTGTGAAAATAAGGAGTTGAGGAAGAATCATTAGCCAAATTAGAACACCTTTTCCTGTTAATATGATAAGCTTCCCAAAAGTCAAGCTCTAAAGGGGAAGAACATTTTTGAATAATTTTCCCAGAATTGAAATCAAAAGAGTGGTTGGAATTCCAACAATGTTGAGCAATACTAGACTTATTTAACTCTTGCTTTCGTACTTAATCTTTATGCTCATTTAACCGAATTTTCAGAGCTCGTTTTATCCGTTCAATGTAAGAAAGGCCGCAACAGCAACTAATTTGGTAAATACCCCAAGTGTTAAGTTGATCGACAGGATCTTTAAGAGAAGAGAAAGAAAGTTTGTTACGAGGTTCAAAAACGACTTGAAATTGAAACCTTTTTAGGATTTTAGCAATACGAAAACTTACAGAATGAAAGAATGGTAACAGAACCAAATTCTTTCTAGAAACCACATTATTGGGACCAGAAGTTTTCTTAGAAACTTTGTTATGAATAGAATCAATTAAAGAGCGAGAAAATCCTCTATCAACAGCTACAGCTTTCAGATAGTTGAGTTCAGTCTTGAGAAGCTCAGGAGAGGAGCAAATATTAATAGCACGATGTACAAGAGCATTAAAAGCCGAATATTTTTGGTTGGGAGGATGAGACGACAGTCTGTGAGGAGGTAAAGAAACAGCGAAAGGTTTACGATAGACAGAAGTAGTGAAACCGGATTCACTACTTCTAATCAAAACATCAAGAAAGAAGAAACGCGAGGCTACTATTAAGCTCTTTCTCACAAGAAAACTGGATATTAGGATCAATGTTCATTATAGAAAGAGCCTCATGAATACCTAACAAGTTACTGTCCGTTAGGACAAAACAATCATCCACTTAACGAACATAAAATTGAAATTGCACTTTCTGGAATAATTTTTCCTTAAAATAATGCATATAGAAATCACTTAAAATAGGACTAAGAGGACTTCCTATAGCCAGGCCATCTACCATAGCATAGAATTTACCATTAAATACAAGAGTGCTCTGTTGCAAGCACACACGAGTAAGAAGAACTAATTCCTCAATTTCCACAGAAGTAAAATGGAATTCAGAAAGCCTTTTCCTGAGGCAAGTCAAAAGCGCTATCAACAGGATAGACTTCTAATTTCGATTTTGATTTTATTGATAGAATGTCATGGGCAAGAGCTCTTCGTTCATCTGACAGTCACAAAATTACTCTAAATAAAAAATTTACTATGTTGTGTAATGATTCAAATGTTCCTGCTCCGGCTGATTTGCCTCTTGTTAATAGGAATGCGGTTGTAAATCTTTCGAAATTTCCTTTGAATAGTAATGAAATTAATGCTTTGAAATGTAATAACAGTTTTGCTTTGGTTAAAAAGCCTTCTTTTTCTGAACTTATTGCTCCGGTTGAAAAAGCTTTCAAATTTAGTGCCTTAACTTACACTCAAAAAGAGTCGGTTCGGCATCTTATTGCTTCCAATGTTCATTTTAATTCAAAAGTTCCTAATACTGGTTTTACCCATTCTGTGAAACGATGTGTCAATAATTTAGTCTCAAATTCTGATTTGGTCATTACCAGAGCAGACAAGGGTGGTCAGATTGTTGTTCTTAATAAATCATCTTATGTTGAAAAAAACTGATGACTTAATTGCTTCTGGTCCTTATTCTGAAATTTATAAAGATCCTAGCGACAAGGAGTTAAAAGCTATTTCTTCTGCTGTTAAGTCTGTCCATTCTATTCCTTTGATTGCTAAACGGTCTGTGATTCCTTCTGTTGCTAATTGCGCGTGTTTCTATGCTTTACCGAAGGTACACAAGGCAGGTATTCCTTTCAGACCAATTGTTTCCAATATTGGCACTGCCTCTTATAAACTTTCCAAGTATTTAGTTTCTGTGTTTCCTCCACTTAGGAGTCAGAATGTTTTCACTGTTAAAAATTCCACCGATTTTGTTAAGACACTACATAACTTCGTTCCAAATATTTTGGTTATGGCCTCTTTTGCTGTTAATTCTTTGCTTACTAATGTTCCTGTTGATAGCGCTTTGACTTGCCTCAGGAAAAGGCTTTCTGAATTCCATTTTTCTTCTGTGGAAATTGAGGAATTAGTTTTTCATACGCGTGTGTGCTTGCAACAGAGCACTTTTGTATTTAATGGTCAATTCTATGCTATGGTAGATGGCCTGGCTATGCAAAGTCCTCTTAGTCCTATTTTAAGTGATTTCTATATGCATTGTTTTGAGGAAAAACTGTTACAAAAATTGCAATTGCAATTTTATGTTCGTTATGTGGATGATTGTTTTGTCGTATCGGACAGTAACTTGTTAGGCAATAATGACGCTCTTTCTATTATGAACTCCATTGATCATAATATATAGTTTTCTTGTGAGAAAGAACTTAATAGTAGCCTCACGTTTCTTCTTTCTTGATGTTTTGATTTCTAGGAGTGAGTCCGGTTTCACTACTTTTGTCTATCGTAAACCTTTCGCTGTTTCTTTACCTCCTCACAGACTGTCGTCTTATCCTCCCAACCAAAAATATTCAGCTTTTAATGCTCTTTTCCATCGTGCTATTAATATTTGTTCTTCTCCTGAGCTTCTCAAGATTGAATTCATTTATCTGAAAGCTGTAGCTGTTGACAGAGGATTTTCTCACTCTTTAATTGATTCTATTCATAACAAACTTTCTAAGAAAACTTCTGGTCCCAATAATGTGGTTTCTGGAAAGAATTTGGTTCTGTTACCATTCTTTCATTCTGTCAGTTTTCGTATTGCTAAAATCCTAATATGGTTTCAATTTCAAGTCGTTTTTGCCGCTAGTAACAAACTTTCCTTCTCTTCTCTTAAAGATCCTGTCGATCAACTTAACACTTGGGGTATTTACCAAATTAGTTGCCGTTGCGGACTTTCTTACATTGGACAGATAAAACGAGCTCTGAAAATTCGGTTAAATGAACAGAAAGGTTATGTACGAAAGCAAGAGTTAAATAAGTCTAGTATTGCTCAACATTGTTGGAATTCCAACCAAACTTTTGATTTCAACTCTGGGAAAATTATTCAAAAATGTTCTTCCCCTTTAGAGCTTGACTTTTGGGAAGCTTATCATATTAACAGGAATAGAGCTCTAATTTGGTTAATGATTCTTCCTCAACTCCTTATTTTCACAGGTCTGGCATAAGTTCCTTTAATTTGTTGTTGTTTCTTGGTTTTCTAGTTAGTTTTTCCTTTTTGTGTCCATTTTTCTCTTTTCTCCCTTTCCCCCTCCCCCTCCTTTACATGTGTACTTTGTTTTGCATTTTGTTTCTGTACTCTCTGTATTCTTTTTTATTTCCATTTTATTCTTTGTATTTTATTTTATTATTTTTGCAATTTTCATGTATTTTCACATTTTTATGCATGCTGTCCTCTTTTTTGCTTTGTTTTTATTGATATTCCTTTTTACCTCGTGTACTTTCAACTGGATTCGTTTGTTGCTTTCTTATTGGTGCCTTCCCTGCTACTTCTACTTACACTTCACGCTGCCTTTATTCTCATTGGTTCACAGATAATTCTTAGGCTGTATAATCTTTGTTTTTGTTGTTTTGTCTGCTTCATTTGGATGTTTTGCATCTAGAAGCTCCCCGTCGCATTGAAAACGGGATTCCAAACAATCCCGAAACATATGTCTGTTTTTTAATGCTTATTTGTGCTTTCTTAACGTGAAATTATTTTTTATTGCAGTATATTAAAAGTTGCGATGTTTGCCAGTGAATAGGAAAATCGCAGGAAAAAAAAAGAAGGCTTCCTTAAAATTAGTGCCGATTATTTCTGAATTCTTTTCAAAAATTAACATGTGATAGGGGTGTGACAGGGAGGAAGAGGGAAAGTTTCTCTCATTAGAATGCTACGTGACGAAGGTTCAGAAACGAAAACAAATTTGTAAAGCTGTCATAGAGAAAGAAACAGTTCATATTCTCAAAGAATGCAAATAAGTCAGCTTTTGTGGTGCAGACAAAAAATTTCAACAATTTCTGATAATAAGAAAGTATTTCTAAACAATGTTAATGCTTTCAAAGTAACAATTTTTTATAAATTCTTTTTGAAAACATATACAAATAGGTAATTGGTCCATAATACAAGATACATAATGACCAGTCCCGTCATTTCAAAATTTTCCAAATTTTTCCAATGAATTACAATTTGTAATTCATTTTATTAGATTTCTCTCAGACAGTTCTCCAGCTTCGGTAGCGCAGTACGCAACCCGTTAGTGTCCATTGTCTGATAGATAAGTGAGTAATCCTAAGGTGGTGCGTTCTATCTCCGCCTGAGTCATTGCACCTTTTTTTTTAACAAAAAAAAAAAAAACATTTCGTTCAAACACCCTTAGACCCTAAAAATTTATCAATTTCCCTTTGCCCCCATTGGAAAATTTTGAAATGACGGGACTGTTCATTATGTATCTTGTATTATGGACCAATTACCTATTTGTAAGGTACCTGTACCCAATATGGACACCTTAAGAAAAATGTATTTTTTTCACCCCCTTGTACACGTGATAGGGCTCCAAAAATGTATGACCACTATCCCTGGACTATTGACTATCATTATTAAAATTAGCGACCTTTTTATTATCCCGGTTTATTTTAAATGATAAAAACAAACAAAAATTACAAAAGTGTCCATATAAGGAACCACCTGTCCTTATTATGGACATGCATGCATAGGCGTAACTAGGGTTGGTGAAAGGGGGGGGGGTCACCCTAAAAATGTACTGACTAAACACCAATAAGAAGTGTAAAAGAGTTAAAAATTTACTAGTCATAAATACTTGTCTCTAAAGATATACTCCGTGTTTATTTCAGGCATCTCCCGAGGGGGGGGGGGAGCTACCCCCTCGGAGCAAGTCAACTCCCCCCCCCCAACAAAAATTCAGATCACAAGTTTTAAAAAAAGAAAGAAAAGAGAAATTACGCTTTTAAGACACTTTACTTTCAGAAACACTTTCTGGGAAAGGACATTGAACACTATCACGAGCGACACCAGAAGTAACTAAGAAGATATAAGACTTTATTTTGAAAACAATTGCTGGGTTAAAGTAACCGAACTCCTTTCTGTTTCCTCTAACATCAACAAAATATCCCGAAATTGCATTGCTATGAAGATTTCAAAATGTTTCCTGGGGAGAGCCCTCGAACCCTTGCCTCCAGAGTTAGCCTAAGCATTATAGATGTAAGACCAGTTACAAAAATTTAAGTTGCAGAAGCCACAAATCAGTGGTGTAGTCCTGAAAAAAAAGTTGGGGGGACGCGTATGCACACGAAGATAAGCAATTGATATCAAAAGTGGGAGGATGTGGGGGGGTTATGTTAAAATGTAAAAAAATTGGGGGGACGCTTGTATTAAAATAAAAACGTAGGGGGACGCTGTCCCCCTGCGTACCTCCTCGACTACACCACTGCCACAAATACCCACTCCTCTAGCTTCGCCAAAGATCTAAACATACATCTATTATATATACTTCAAAAAGCTATCATATATGTAAAAAAATTCATATTAACATCATTTCTAGTTATATATAATCTAGATATATGTATATATGAAGAGTATGGTTTTGAAGCATACACTGCCCTGCCTAATTCTTAACATGCTCTCCCTGCCCCGGAGCGAAGTCAGTATCCAGCATTTTTTTTCGGGGGGGGGGGGGGCAGACTTCGACACACTTATGTTAAGCAAAGTTTCAGGTAGGAATATATTATACATTGCAAAAGATTTCTGGGGATGGGGGCGGCCCGTGGGTCCCCCTTCCCCTCTGGATACGGCCTTGATTCACAAAAACATTAAACATTCATTACTAGATCTATTAGTTTATTTTTTAAATCAAACACAATAGAAAATTCAATATTTAGCGATAAGCAATCTTCTATGTTCAGGCATTCATAATATTAAAACTGTAAAATAGGGGAATTTTAGAGAAAAAAATCCAAATTCCCCTACAAAAAAGCTCATCCCCACAATAAATTTCTAAAAATTTTGTTACATTTGTAGCAAAACATACCTCAGAAGTGGAAGCGTGCGAATCATATTTTCTTTTCTTTTTGGATGACGAACGTGTCCATCGCTGGAGTGCAAACCTTATTATGTATAAAAAATAATTAAAAATTTAGTTAAAATATAAATAATACTTGATTGTAAATTAAGATGCAGCATTACACCGTAGCAGTGAGATTGGAAACATTGAACGGATGATTTCCAGAGTCGTAATGCAATCAGTGATGGACCATAATAAGAAAAAAAAAAAGATTTAAAATATAAGAGATGAGAGAACATCTGTAAATGAGAATGCAGTGCAAATACAGTTCATCAGTTTTCCAACAGGCCCATCTACAAAAAAGATTTTACCAAAATGGGTGTTTTGGACAGGAAGTCATTAATAAATACAAACTGCTCTTTAAGTTTCTTGATGAGCATCCCTTCCTGGATTGAGTGTTTAACCCATTAGGATAATTGTTGGCTAGGGGGTCCTTCATTTTCAGACCCCAGCGCCTGCAACACCGGTTTATCAAAAAACAAAACTCCATCACAGTAGAGAATATTTTCCACGAAACTTATTACTTGTGCGATTGTATTCCCAAATTGCTGCCTTTGGGTAAAAAAACATCAAGAAGGAAAGAAAACCCTCTGAAGTGATTGAAAGGATCTCTGTTTGTCTGTGTGTGGTACGGTGATTGAAGCTACCTTTAGCGCTGTAACCCCCCCCCCCCCCCAAGGTGATAAGGGGATTGATTATAACCAGATGAAAAGTCCTCTTTATTATGAGCTGCATACTTTGGTCATGATCACAACTCTTCAGAGAAAGAGGAAATAAAATCATATGCATATGTGTTGAATTTTCTTAGGGCAAAAAAAAGTGCTTTGCAAGGCCGTAGCCAGAAATTTTTTTGTGTGCCTACATGTGCCTAAATAAGTACATACCCAATGGGGGGGGGGTTGAACCCCCAAACCCCCCCCCCCTGGTTACGCCTACGCATGCATGTCCATATTAGGGACAGGTGGCTTTTTATTGACCTACTATACAGGGTGTATGGAAGATACACTCTTCCAAGGAATTTTAGAGGAGAGGGGATAAAAAAATATCGCTTAAAGTATTGCGGGGCAGGAGTGGGGCACAGTAAATTCCGTCATAACATGCACTTTAGAAGGGGCATTTTCGGTTGTGGCTCTTCGAAGAGCCATGCACTCAGTTACTACAAAATATTATGAAATAATATAGTTGCTTTTGCTTAGCTGTATTGCATCTGTCTGCAGACTGAACATCTGCTATTACTCAGTCCTCACACGATGGTCAAATAAAAACTTCATCATGGGCGCTAAGTCCCACACAGTCCTCTTTGGGCATATCTGCCGAATTTGATGCATGACCGCATGTCTTCAAAAGCATCAATTAAAAATACATATAAACATTCATTTATTATGAATTAGGAAAAACAAAATAACTTTACAAATTTGTGATTGTTAGATATTTTACAAATTTTTGAATCTGAAGATTCACTTACTGTAGTTCATCAACAAAGGAGAGCTGGTACTGTTTCTTATGAAGTAGTGATGCTGTTGCAGACATGTGGCCATGCATCAACTGCGGCAGAGATGTCCATGAGAACTGTCTGGGACTTAGCGCCCATGAGGAAGAAGTTTTTATTTGGACATAAGGTGTCCATATTGGGAATTGGGCGTAGTTTTACTAAATCTTGTAATAAATAAATAAGGAAAACATTTTTAAGCAATATGTTCGATAGCAATCTAAAATATGTTTTATAAGCTTTCTAAAACACTCCACTTTTCAATAATTAAAGTAATTTTACCATATCTAATACGAATTTAAACTTACCAGTAATTACGATCAGTACACCACGAAAAACAAGTTTCCTTCAAAATGGCGATGAACGCGCTGTTTTTCACTTTCCTGACTAAATTATCTTTTCAACTGCTTTTCATCACGAACATGTAGTGCTATTTCACGATCAAATTTGTTACTTTTAAAGATATTAGGGGTGTCCATATTGAGAGCACTGTCCATATTGGGTATAAGTACCTTTTTGTTTTCAAAAAGAATTTATAAAAAAATTGTTACTTTGAAAGCATTAACATTGTTTAGAAATACTTTCTTGTTATCAGAAATTGTTGAAATTTCTTGTCTGCACCACAAAAGCTGACTTATTGCATTCTTTGAGAATATGAACTGTTTCTTTTTCTATGATATCTTTACAAATTTGTTTTCGTTTCTGAACCTTCGTCACATAGCATTCTAATGAGAGAAACTTTCTCTCTTCCTCCCTGTCACACTTATTCCCGATTTATACAGTCCGAGTCCCCAACGCATAGTTCCACGCCGGAAGTACTGGATAGTATTTTGATCTGGGTATCTTATTCGACGATATCAATAATAAAGTGTGGCCTTTTATCAGCCTTCTTTTGTGAGCAGGATTTTGTACATTTCCTGTTTGTAGCTCATAAAGAATCCAAATTTGCTAAGGACCACACATTGAAATACTTTCATTGTGCTATGACTTTGCAAGTACTCATTTTTTTTCTTTTTTGAACTTTTCTAACCTTATTTCCACGAAATGCAATTATCTCTTATTGCGTTCAGATAGAGTCGTTTTTTTGTCAATGCCCTCATTCTCACGTAAAGAAATTGAAGATTAATTCCTAATTTGCTTTTGAACGCTTCACTTCTAAACCCTTGTGGGAAATAGTTCATAGAGGGACCCTTAAAAAATCCTGCACAAAAATTTATGGAAAAAGCTTCGGCAGAAATTCCCAGGAAGTCTCTGCACCAATGGTGGATTGCAAAATGTTTCTATATAATATTTAAAAAGACATTTTTGAAAAATGAGTCATACTTGATTGCTTATTTTTTCAGGTTAAATTATTTTGTTAATAATTATTTCAACAAAAAAAATATACTAGACATTGGATTTACGAATTATTTATAATAACCTTAACAAGTAATAATAAATCACACATAATATGGGAATCAAAATGTTCATGACCTAATTCCTATTAAAGTAGCATTAATCGGATTTGATAAAGAAGTGATAAATATATTGAATGGCCCCAGCTAAAAAACCACACTATATAAATTTTTCCTGAAATAACATGAGAAACTCCTGGAAATTATGTATCCGGAGTCTGACGTAAAATTTATTGCAAAAGAGAAGTGCCGTAGTAGTGGTGCCATCTGTGAGTTCACTGAATGACTACTTCTGGTGCAAAAAGTCGAAAGTGGGCTCAGTTGAACCCACGCTGTTTGGATTCCTGTGCTTTAGGCCGCCTCCGGAGTCGGGTAGGCTGGTTGCCGAGAGCTAGCAGGATTTAAGTTAAAGCTGATGTTTAATTTCATGCCAATAATACATAATGCATTTTTGACAACTTTTAAATTAGTAGTCACAAATCTCAATCGTTCATTTATGTATTTGTTTACAACTTTTAAACTGGTAGTCACAGATCTCATATCTTCCAGTGTTACGTAACTTAACAAGTCTTTCTCGGTAGTTTTACAGAGTGCGAAAAAGCAGGAGTTTTGTTGGGAAACTGTTATTAAAAAATCTTGATTACTTGATTTAAAACAAGTTCTTCATAAATTGAAAGAAACACTGTTTTCCTTGTGTACTTTCACAGAAATTTTTCACAGTCCACGATTAACCTTCATTTCGGCCATAAGAAGACATTTAACACCTTAATTTATGCGAAAATGGAAATAATAGTTCATTAATGTCCGTTTTAAATCGTATACTCCATTCATCAGAACCGTTCATCCCCATTTAAATTTTGATTATTACTCTCGAAAGACAGTAGAAATGATTTTCAAATGAGCATATGTATTTTATTTTCTTGAGAGGAACATATCAATGTAATTTATCTTTTTGTGGAATCGCAAAATTATACTTACTTCTGAATAAATTGAAAGTTCTTTTATTACCACAATGTTTTTCCGATTTCCAATGGATTTCACTACAGAAAAAATTGCCGATAGGAGGTTTATCCATTAGGGTTCACAGTTATCTCTCTACAAATGTGACTTATCCTTTTCTAAATTTGATATTAACTTAAATCATTTTTGAGGGTAACCCGTACGTCTAAAAAAATGCGCATTATATATATGCGAGTACACAAATGCACTTCATATGAATTGATTTTGTGTAAAAAAAATAGTTTTTATGAAGGATAATGTATTGAGATACAAAGTCGCGAACAAATTCCGGGACAGTAGAAAACCTCTGTTTCATATAAGGAGGCGAAAAGAACAGTTTTATTTTCCCATTTCTGCTCACATCATTTCTATTATTTCCTTATGCTCTATACTTATTTTATACCCATTGAATAAGTGGTACCCTTTTACCAACAATGCGTGAGTCTGCTATATTCAGGTCACTTTGAACAATCTTTTTAAATATTAATGCAGCGAAGAAATTCATTCACGTTTCAGGGCAAATCATTTAAATTTTTTATAGGTTATGGAAATTGAAGAAATTAGCGGCATCAATAAGTAAATTAACAAAGATGAACTATAAATAGATAAAATTGATTGTTAAAGGGTAATAAATGGTACCTAAGAGGAAAATATTAATTTCGTCAATATGTTTCAAAAGTTGGATGTTTCAGGCTGTATGCATAAGGGGCGAAGATGTCATCTGCGTTCAAAAACAAGCCACTAATATTCCCAAATTTTAGTAGTACTGAAATATTGTCAATTAAAATTTATGTATCGTTATGAAGAGTAGTACAAATACAGATCCTTTTACTTACAGCAAGTTTATGATGTAATTTTTAAACTGTGTAAATGTCTTGTAGCATGAAATGATTAATTGGAAATTCATATTGACTCAAGTAGTCAGTTAAATGTGTTTTGTGGACTATAGTCTGAACAGAGGCAGGACGGCATGAAGTAGTTTCTCCCTTCAATTTCTTTAATATATTACGTACGTGGAAAAGATTGAAGGGAAAAAAAAGAATGAGACATCACCAACGGACATTCATGCCTCCATGCTAGTAAGTGAGGATTCGAACGAAACATTTGTGAAAAATTATTTATTATTTCTCTCTTCAATCAGTTTTTGGGTGACGATTATAAGAGCTGGGGAATTTGATGTTGTTCTGTATGACAGGTTAAAGGCTAACAATTGAGTATTATTTTTAGGGCTTATCGATCAGTAGCTGCCTTGGCTCAAATTGCGTCTTCCAGATCATGATTAATGGAACAGTCAGAGGGATCGCCTTCTGCTGAGAATAAAGCCCCGAATGTCCACCCACGTGCCCCCGACTGTTTTCTCGTCTAATGGCCCCTGCTTCATACACACGGCGAGGTTTTGCAATAAGTGCCGAAGCAGGCGGACGTCCGGGGTTTGCTTGCATAGGATTTACAGACAAGCAATTCTGCTTTCCTCCACTCGTAGAAATTAAGGCTCTAGAAATGAAAATATGAAGTCAATAACTAGAAGAATGGAATAATAATAAGGAGCTGGAGGTCAGAAGTGTTCCATTCATATGTCATTGTATCGGAATTCAGGGAATGAATATACTTCGATAGGACAAGAAACACAGTAAAGAAAATTTGAACGAATAACCGTAAGATGGTTTTAAAACCACTGACTTCATCTATGACGACAACTAAAAAGTAGCCATTTCGGACTTTAAATTTATTTGAAAATAAAAGTAAAGTTTGTCTCCAGCCATTAAAAACCAAGAATAGATAGATGCATTATAAATTAACACACATAATATATAACACATGCACATTAATTGCACATAAAATACATTACATGCAAAGTAAGCCTGTAAATTTGCTTATTTAGCAATATCTCTCTCGATACAGAGAAAGTTTACTGCAAAAAGATTTTGTAAAAATACAAAACGGAAAATGAGAGTTTCTGTAAACTTACGAAGAACTTGTTTCAAATCAAATAATCAAGTTTCTGATAACAGTTTCTCAATAAAATTCTCGTTTTTCCGCACTCTGAACAACTACAGAAAAGAAGTTAAGTTACGTAAAACTGAACGTTTGAAATTTGTGACTACCAGTTTAAAAGTTATAAAAATATGCATTATATATAGTTGTTAGCTCTTAACGAGCAGCCTACCCATCAGCGGACAGGTCTCCCAATTCCCGAGCTATCTTTGGCTCAGAGGCCTAAGGTACAGGAATCGCAACAACGTGGGCTCAACTGAACTCACCTTTGACGTTGTGTACCAGAAATAGTAATTCACAGACGGTGGTACTACTGCGATACATTATCTGTTCCTATCAATTTATGAAGTGTTTTCTGTTTTTTATTATCTGCAATTTCCATTTTTAAAGGCTTTGTGTTACTATTGCTTTTTGTTTGTCATTTTACGTCAGACTCCGGATAAATTATTTCCAAGAGATTCTCGTGTATTATTTTGGAGCAAAATGTT
Organism: Octonoba sinensis; assembly: GCA_038502835.1. Classification (NCBI taxonomy): domain Eukaryota; kingdom Metazoa; phylum Arthropoda; class Arachnida; order Araneae; family Uloboridae; genus Octonoba; species Octonoba sinensis. The sequence continues at coordinate 150,094,498 of CM076598.1, forward strand.
TTTTATACAAAACAACAAACATAAACTTTGCATTTAGAAATGTTTTTAGAAAAGAAACTGAAATGTTATTTAAAAAATTGACGACAAGAACGCGTAGACAACACATAAAAAATAATAATTCATACCCCACAAAAAATTCATTTTATCTGATAAGAATAGAAATTATTTTTTTAATAGCCTTTAAAAAGAAGAACTATTTATAAAACTTAATCTGTCCAACTTCAAAACAATGTTTCTATAGTTAAAAAACCTTATTCCGAGTAATTTTCTCCCACAAACAATCCTTTTTAGTTGGCAAAAATAGTGATAAATTAAAAAAAAATTTCTATTTGTAAAGCATTAAATCATTTTAAAATAAAACTTGCTTATTAACTTCTATCAAGTCAAATCAGAAATTAAAAACGAAAATTTAATTACTTGGGGAACTTTTCCCCTAATAAGTTAACTGTTTTTGTTACTCATTAGCACTATCATAAAACTCACAATTTTTCCTTTGCCAAATTTAAACGTTAATTATTAATTTTGAACTGATTTTCAAAATATTCACCCTCAAGTAAATAAATACCTTCAATATCCTGTGAAATCACTTGGGGATCATTGTACATTTGGGGAGTTCGCAATTAAAACAATTTCCATCCACTCTTAGTAAATATGCTCTGAAAAGTGCTTTGGGCGTAAGAATTATTACAGTACTATTATGTTTATATAAGTTTGATAACTTAGGAGGCACTGATTCAAGGTTAAAACAAATAAATAAGTAAAACAGACTCTGAGTCTGCACAGTAAAACATTTTTGTCCGAAAATACATGAGAATCTGTTGGAAATCATTTATCCGGAGTCTAACGTGAAATTACAGAGACTTAAAAACAAGAAGCTACAAAGTCTTTAAAAAAAAGCCATCTATGGATGCGTTGAATTACTATTTATGCACACAAGGTGGAAGGTGAGTTCAGTTCAGCCCACGCTGTTTTGATTCCTGTACCTCCGGAGTTTTGCGAGCTGGTTGCCGAGGGCTGGCAGGCTGCTCACTAGAGCTGAAGTAAAAATTACCCGCCAACAATATGTAATGCATTTTTGACAATTTTTAAGCTGGTAGTTACAGATCTCAAGCTTTTATTTCCGCGTTTGTTCACAACTTTTAAACAGGTAGCCGCATCATCATCATCACTTATATTTGTTGATGGGCCGTTAGGCCCCGGGAGGGGCCTTTTACCCAGATCTCCTTTGTGAGCGTACGTCGTTAGGAGATAGATCAATGCGCCCTAAGGCTTACATCACGTCCCCGAAGGGCAGAGGGGGGGGGGGGGGTCCGCGTCTCGGACGAGTTAGAATAGTAAGCTACATAAAAATACAAGACGACAAAATATATATATATATATAATTTTTTTTTTTCTTTTAAGCATTTTTTTTTAAATTTATACTTTTTTCTTTTTGGATTTTCTCTTTTTTAATTTTTTTCTTCACATATATAAGATAAGTAAATGAATAGCAAAAAAACGACTATCTCAAGGAGAGCATGTCTAACTGAGGATTTGGAAGATGATTATGCTTAGTACTGAGAGAATCATAGTTGAGCAGACAGGTTCTGGCCGAGTAGGGGTACTTCTGGTTCCTATTTATGTATTGGGATTGGGTACGAATTGCTTCGTTTGGATGATTTTGGAAGCTGTTGAACAGTTTTAGGGCATTTTTTATAATGTGCCTTGAGATTGAGTCAACAGATAATTCGCTGTGGAGGGCTTTGTTTTTTTCGTACCAATCAGCGTTACCAATTTGTCTGAGGGTTTTATTTTGCAGAATTTGGATTTCGTTAATGGTAGTGCGAGCAGCGTGCCCCCATACCGTAAATCCATAGAGAATGGTTGGTCTTAAGATTTGATTATACATCAACATCTTATTCTTTAATGAAAGTTTACTGTAGCGCCCTAGTAAGGGGCGGAGGAGGTGTAATTTATGTTTAGCGTTTACTAGTTTTTTTTCGACGTGCTTTTTGAAATAAAGGCCGGAGTCGAGAGTGATGCCTAGATAGCTAGCTTGGAGTTTGTAATTTAGGGTATTATTCATAAGTTCAAGAGTTTCGGGGCCTTTTTTTTATTGTTCTTTTTAAAGTGGACTGCAATGGTCTTAGTGGGGTTTAGAGCGAGCCGCCAGTTGTTACACCAATGTTCTATTTTTAATAGGTGCTCTTGGGCGTATTTCTTAACAAAATTACGTCTTTTGTGTTTTACAATGATCGCGGCGTCGTCGGCAAAGAGGGCGGTCATGGTTTTTTCATGAGTCGGGAAATCGGCCATGAAAATGTTGAACAGTTGTGGCGGTAATACTGCACCTTGTGGGACGCCACTTTCAATGAGTTTCGTGATGGAGGTTTCATTTTCAATTTGTACTTTAAAGGTGCGGTTTCTAAGATAATTATTGATTAAATCAACAAGGTATTTTGGGAAGTTATGGATTATCATTTTGTATATGAGCCCATCATACCAGACTTTGTCAAAGGCTTTTTGGATATCGAGAAAAATGCCTAGGGTTTGCTTGCCATAGTTAAAACCTTCAGTTAAAGCGTTTAGGACTCTGATTAGTTGGTGTATTGTGCTGTGCTTTTCTCTAAAACCAAATTGTTCTGGTGGGATGATGTTCATGTCATCTATATGCTTTTGCAATCTTTTCTTTATAATTTTCTCATATATTTTAGAAACATGTGAGGTAAGACTTATAGGTCTATAGTTATGGGGGTCCCTGGAGTCGGTGGAGGGTTTTGGTGTTGGGGTGATTTTTGAGTTTTTCCAGATAGTGGGGAAGTAAGAAAGCTTGAGTGAGCAATTAATAATTTTTGTTAGGCAAGTCAGTGCTTTAAGGGGCATATTTTTGAGCATTTTGTTTGAGATATTATCTGGTCCGGCGGCCTTTTTATTTTTAGTTCTTTTAATAATTTCAGCAATTTCACCTGGGTTAGTTGGCATAAACTGGATCTGGTTTTGGGGGGAGGAGTTAAAATCCTGAATTTTCCTACGAACTAACGACGTGACATGATTGTTTGGGGAGGGGGGATTTGGTCGAAAATTTTCTTCAAAAGCTTCAGCTAAGGCTTCGGCTTTGTCCCTATCATCAAAATTTATCCTTCCCGTAGTGTGAAGTGGGGGAATACTTTTGAAAGGTTTTTCGAAGGCTTTGGCAAGTTTGTAAAGGGAGCCGTTTTCGGGCGATAAGCTGGTTATGAAATCAGTCCACCTTTGCTCTTTATACTGCCTAGTTATGTGTTTTATCATTTTCTGTAACCTATTTATCTCCGTTTTCAGACTGGGATTTCTAGTGTTTTGCCACTGTTTTTTTAATCTGTTTTTCTGGATAATAAGTAGTCTAGCGTAAGGGGGAAGTCTAATGGGGGTGTGGTTAACAACCTGCGATTTCGTGGAGGCTTCGTAGGAGCCAATCAGTGACTCAGAGAAATTTTTTACGCTGTTCTCGATATCGTCAATGGTTTGTAGGGTGGGGTTACCCCTTACTTTTTCGTGCAACAGGTTCGTGTAATTTGCCCAGTTTGTAGTCTTCAAAATTCTTTCTTTCTTAGGGATTTGGTAGTTTAAGTTTAATGTGATCATAACCGGGTTATGATCAGAGGATAGATCCGTATATGTACTTATGGCGTACGGCCAGTTAGGGGTTTTAGCTAAAGCTATATCAAGCGTGGATGCTTCACCAATGCCAAAGTGGGTGGGGGTATTTGGGGCGTAGATCTGGAAATTATGATCGATGCTTAACTTACGTATTTGATTACCCCTCCTATTTCTTCTGCCAAAACTCCAGTCTGGGTGCTTTGCGTTGAAATCGCCGAAAAGAATGGTATTCTGGTTAATTTGGCTGATTTGCAATATTTCAGAGATATCAAGATTCGGTGAGCTGGGGGGAATATAAATAGAGCTGATCGTAAGGTGCTCGTTGCTTGAAATTTTGATTGCAATGATGGTGTTCTCAAAGGTAGCGGTTTGGTGCTTTATTTCGTTAGTGATAATATTTCGCCTAACGTAGATGGCAGTGCCGCCGCCGCGGCCAATACCCCTATCGTTGCGGAAGCTGCAGAAATTTGGGATGCTTCTAAGATTAAGACAGGGTTTTAGTTTAGTCTCCTGAAGAAGAATGACATCAGGGGAGAGGGAGGAGATACAGTTTTCGAGCTCGTCCATTTTTTCGGGCGAGAGGCCATTTGCGTTCCAAGACATAATACGGATGCAACTAAGATTTGCCATGATTAGTGCTCTCGAAGTGCGTGTTTAAGTTACGTACGAGGATTTGAAGATCTTGCATGAGAGATGCAATTGTCAGCGGTAGAGTCGCTATAGCTTCTATGTTATTCTTGGGGGGTTTAGTTTGGTTACTTGTGAGAGCACTAGCATACGATGGGGTTTTTACAGTACTTTGGATTATTTTTTCCTCTTTTGTTTTTGGGGATGGTCTTTTTACACACTCCGTGCTATTTGCAAGGTGCTCATCTCTACAATTGGCGCAGGTAGGTTTTTCGGACTTTGGCCTATTACATTCGCGCGTCCAGTGATTTTCCGCACAGATAAGACAAACAGGATTTAGTGTGCAGAGATGGGAGCTGTGTCCGAATCTCTGACATCTGTAACATTGTGAGATTCTTTGAGTCTTTTTTAGATGTTCAACCTTAATTTTATAATACAAGATTGAGCTGATATTATACACTTCTTTGTTTAAGTCATTATTTTTTGGGAGGGAAATTACGAATAGGGGAATTCGATCCTTTTGTTTTCCTCTGGTCATTTGCGTAACTTTATTGCAAGTTAGCCCCTTTCCCATAAGTTCTTTTTCAATATCGTCAACACTAAAATCAATAGGGAGCCCTCTAAACACAACTTGTAGATCTTTATCTTGGTGAAGCTGGCGTGTATGTGATTTGTAACTATGCTCATCAGCGTAATTTTTAATTTTTCGATAGTAAATGGGATTTCTAGTTTCGATAACCAGTTCATTATTTCGTTTGAATGTTCCTAGTATGGTGGTTCCGACTAGCTCGCTGAGCTCCTTTAAGAGGGGTGTGGGGTCGGAAATATCCACAAAAGTTATAGGGGGTGCTTTATTTTTTTCTTCTGACTGATAGTTTAAATTTAGGTCTGGGTTATGTTTTTCTTCTCTAGAAGTTTTTTTGTTGTTACTTTTCTCAGGCGAGCTTTCGATATCTCTAACGGGCCTTTTCCTACTGCTAGCATTATCAAGTTCTTTACTTTGGGGTTCGTTTACTTCCATTTCAATATTAGCCTCTTCTAAGTTTTCATATCTGTTTTGGGTAGCTAGGGGGCTATTTTCGGTGGGTCTGTTATCTTTGTTCCAATTTGCAAACTTGATGGGGGGGGGGGGGGATGAACCTATTATAGTTTCTTTGGGATTCGTTTTCTAATTTTTCAGACAGCGTTCTTACGGTTTCTTTTAACTCCCTATTTTCAGCTATTTTTTCCTCTACCAATTCCTCACTTTCTGCCATACGTTCCTCAGTTTTCTTAGCATTTTCTCTAGTTTTAAGCATATTATTATTTAAGGTAGCAATACTTTTATGAAAGAGCTTACGGAACTCTGACAAAAGAAACTTTGTTTTTTCGTCAGAAGGGAAATCAATCGTATCCTTTATTCCGTCAATTTTTATAAATGTTTCAATTAATTCACTTAATGTTTCATCGTCATTAGATTTTAGGATAATTTTTTCAACTTGCTCGAAAGGGGGAAGTCCCTCACGCTCACAAATAAGGAGAAAAGGGTTTTTTACCAGGCTGGCCTTGGTGATGCTGCTTTTCTTCTTCTTCTTCTTCATCGTTGAGTCTTTTCCAGGGGTGGGAACGTCATCTTCCGACTCTGTTTCATCTTGAATTTTTTTATAGTTGTTTACCGGATTTTTAGAAGTCATCTGCCTTGATGAAGTATTATGCCTCTTTGAGGCACTTCGCCAAGGTATTTGCAGGAATCCACCGCGTTTGTGACGCGGTCAAACCGATCCACGGTAGTACTGTTGGACACGTCCTACCTCTGCGGACGCTAACCTCCAAATCGCCTTCTCACAACCAACCTGAACTTACGTTGTGCACCAACAATATATTATACCTTCTCACTACAACGTCCACTTCTCTTCCTACCCAACGCTCACAGTCACTATCAGTTTTCCACACATTCACACTTTTACTCACAATTTGACACTCTTCGTCTTACAAAAACGTCTTTGGCAGTTCCAAAACACGTGCAGTCGAAACTCGCACAACAAAGTACTTCTTTCCAGAATATTCTTTCTGGGGCTCACTACACGATCGCTAACTTTCCTCAAACAATATCGCTGCCTCAATAGTCACCTCAAAACCGTTCACTGTGTCAGCTTCAGTCCTCCAGGTAGCCGCAGATCGCAAGCGTTTATTTATGCATTTATACATACAACTTTTAAACTGGTAAGTACATATATCAAGTGTTTAGTTTTACGTTGCTTAAAAATCTTTCTTTTACAGGTTGCGGAAAAACAAGAATTTTATTGAGAAACTGTTGTCAAGGTACTTGATTATTTGACTTAAAACAAGTCCTTCGTAAATTTAAAGAAACCATTCAGTTTCCCTTCTGTACTTGTACATAATTTTTTTATAGTGTGTGTTTGACATACGAAACGTTTTGCAATCAAGGCTCTCTTTCAAGAAGTAAAAGAAAATGCCTATTCACACCCCCATGCAAAACAGCTCCCCATTTCTAGAATTGACATTTACTAAAATAAAACTAAAAAACAAATTCACGTAAAGAAAGCATAAAAGAGCATTAAGATGCATCTTAATGCTCATTTGTGCTTTCTTTACGTGAATTTGTTTTTCAGTTTTACTAGTGCACAAAGTTCATTTATTTCATGTTTACTAAAATAGTCCAGTTCTTCTCTATTTTTCATGAAACTTATTCGGTACATTTCAACTCATTCAGCTGAAAAAGCGGAAGCCTCGTTTAAACTATTCAATGCTGCAGTTAGTTACACCAAAGGCTGGGGTTCGATACCTGCTTCTTCATTTTCATACAACCTTCAGAAAAAAAATTATTCTTACAATTTAAAAATAGCGAATAAAAATTACACGGATCATCAGAGCATGAACCTCAATATATTGAAAACAATAAGCAAGCCTTGATTGATTAATAGAATGATAAGTTAATAAATAAAATTAAATAACTAAATAAATAAAACAAATAAAGCAGATTTTTCGTGGTGCATTCTGGACTCTTAAATGGACAGCAAAGCGGTTAGTGACTTTCTCAGTGGTGAGCAATCTTTTTTTTCTTTAGGTGATTTCCTAATTACAAATTTTTAATCCCAGAGCGTTTATTCTGACTTCCTAAAGCTTTTATCACGTGCAAAAACTTCAGATGACAAATCGATTGCTAGTAGTATATTGATACCCGAGGCAAACTTTTTTGGGTTTTACGGGGAAATCAAGAGGAAATAAAGACTTAAATCGATTCTTCATCTATTAGCAAGAAAAGTTATTTTTTCGAATATCCACAGGACTTACGCATATTTTTATTTACGAATTTTCAGATTATTTTTCAATTTACAAATATTACAACTAACTCACATTTTATTAACAAAACGTATGCATTCTTTCATTTGATATTCTCTCGAAATTTATTTTTAAAAGAATGAGCATTTAACTAAGCCTTTTTGTTGTTCTATTACAGCTAAGAATTAATAAAGCAAAGCAAAATATAATGTCTGGTGAGATGGCCAAATGCGATGTTACAGAGTTTTTTTCTTAGCTCAAAAGTAATGGTTCACATAATATATTGAGCTGCATATATGTAAACAATGGAATACAACACTGTTTCTGGCAGAATTTTAACTGATATTATTGATAAATTAAAATTTGACAGCTACTTTTCGTAGAGTGGGCAAACTCTCCTCGAATTACCCTGCAGAGTAACAATTTTAGCAAGAAAATGTCAGTCATCTATAATTATACATTCAAATTTAAATATAAAACGGCAAAACAACGGATTTTGTTTTACAGTTTATCCATCGTCTCTTTCTCAACGTTTCATCCAATATAGAAATTTACAACGACTTTTAGTCGGGCAACTACGGGTTCGTTACGCTTCACTTGACTATGAGGATCATTATCAAGACGTAAGGCGCTCAAAAAGTTTGTTTGTTGTTCGAGGAATTTTAAAAGCACAAAAGAAAAGGGAATATTTTATCTCCTCCGCTTTGAAAATAGAATAGCTTTCATTAGCATATTGGTAAGAACATTGTTACGTTTGAAAGGAAAGAAATGTCGAATGAAAGATTGCGCAAACCGGGGGTCGCGAGACAATTTTTGGGGTAGCCAAATTCAAAGAAATCCAAATTTATGAAAAATCTGCAATTATTCATTTCAAAGAACGGAAATAATACAAGCGAAGAAACTGACAATAATTATTTTATGAGTGCGATACTCGCGGTAGCTATCATGGGGCTTCAAAACCTCGTTATTATGCATAGTTATCCGCGGTATCGGCTACTCACTTACATGAATAACAAATATCAGCATTCTCGCTCCCTCCTACGCTGATTGATTGGCTCGGAACTCCATTGTAGATTGACTTGGAAAACTCAGTTACATGGTTGATATTTTCGAAAAATTGAACGATCTGAATATGAGTCTACTGGGAGAGGGTGCAAACATTTTAACGTTAAGCACTAAAATTGAAGCTTTTAAGAATAAATTGATACTTTGGCAAGGAGAATTGAACAAAAGTGACTCAGACGTGTCTCCGTGCTTTTCAGAATTTACTAAAGACAACAATATAGATTTCTTGTCATTTAAAAACATTATTTCCCGTCATTTGGTGGCAAACTTTACGAAAAAGTACAAAACATTTCCAGAAATTGAATTAAGTTGGATCCGTGATCCATTTTTGTTTGATATTATTAATTCTAATACCCCTTTAAATGAAAAAAAAAAATAACAGTGAACTAATATTTCAAGCAACGAAACACTGCGCATGCAATTTAACTCTCTGACTTACCAAAAATTTCGGTTATCGATTGGAAACGAATACGCCGATTTGAAAAGAAAGGCAATCAATATTTTTATTCAGTTTGCATCGACCTACTCATGTGAATCCTGCTTTTCAAAATTAATTTCCATATTAAAACAAAGTATAGATCTCGATTGGATCCAGAGGATGACTTACGGCTTGCGATTTCCAATAGAGATCCGAACATAGAAGCATTCATGAGCTCTTTGCAAGCACATACCTCACACTGACTTTTTATGAAGTAATTTTTTTTTAAAAGTATTTTTCATTAATAAAGTATTTATACCCATATGCGCAAATAAAACATTGTTTTATAATATTACGTGCTTATTCATTAACTGATTTTTACGATGATAAAAATTTTATAACATTTTTATGATAGTTTATAAGTTTGGTGCGCATTTTTTAAAAACGCTATTGCAATCGATGACGTCACGACACTCTTTTAAAAGCATCCTGTAAGAGCAAATCCCAGAACGAATTTTAATACAATTTTTCGTTGACGATTAAACAAAACGTCTACTCCCTATCCAGGGGTCGCAACAAAATTTTACACAAATGAAAATAGTTTGCGCACCACTGCACTAAAGAGTGACTCTTTGTAACACATACATGCCTACGCGCACTTTTCATTCCAATTTTTTGCTTAGTTAACTCTTTAACCCCCTCCCCCTTTTATAGTTCTTGACTTATCTCAGTAATTTCTTCACAGCTTAGTAGACTTAGATTTGACAGTTTTCTACTAGTCTAAGCATTTGTTAAATAATTTCTTTAAAAAAAAATTATTTTTTCCTATGAAATGTATAGATTAAAAAATTGTTAGTAACTATTTCGTTACAAAAGCTCGATGTTGCTTTATTTTATGTACTCTATTTTCTTGCAAAGAAGAAAGTGCTGCCTCTGAGCTTGAGAGGCATTATATAAAATTTTCATTTCATTTTTACATCTTTTTAATGTGAAGGTGTTGTTATTATTCAATTGTTATCTATTGAAGCGCTGTTTCAGACAAAAGATTAACTGCAACTCACATTCAAAAATTTGAAATTTTATGAGTAAAGAACTTTACACATTTTCTTACATTTTTCAGTAAAGGATTCAAACGTAAAATGTAAATTGCGTTTCTTTCATAGAAAAAATCTTTCACGATATTTCTAAATCAGTAAATTTTACTTTACAGCATTACAGGCGAATAGGTCGCTATGGGTAAAACAATATCCGGTGTCGCGAATAATCTATTTTGGTTTGAATAGGCGATCTTGTGACAAAGTATAAATTCCCATGGACGTTAAAATTCGCTAAGTGAAAATGCTAGGGAACATTATCGCTAAAAACAAGCGCTCAAAGCTCGTCATTTCCGTTTCAAAAAGTGCGTAATTCACTAGGGAAAATCTTTATTGAAAACGTCAAGCCATCAAGAGAGAAAACATTTTCCTCCACTTTGGTTTGACAACAAAGCTATATTACGTAGAAGCTGTGACTTAAGAAAAATCAGTGCTGAACTAAAATAGCGGTCAACAAAATAGTGTATCAATTCATGGTTACAAAGTTGAACAGAAGCCTTTCTTTTGATGGTTTTCTGTTCCATGTTAGAAATTTTCTTTGTATATAAATAGGATTTTATGCCTAAAATTCAAAACTATTTTACTTCTAATTTTTCATTCATTATGCTTAAGGGCGACTTCAATACAGTATATTGATTGGCAAAGGAAGTTTAAAAACATTCTTGTCATTTTCTGCACCTTGTTAAAAAAAGAAACAAAAAATTCTAACTGTTAATATTAAATCTCCCATTAATATTCTTACCCAAAAATTAAAAGAAAAATAACAGCAGTAAACTGCAGTAAAATTAATAGTGTATCAGCTCATGATTTCAAAGAAATATAAGCGTTTCTTCCCTGGAAGCTCTTATTTCAATTTTAGAAACTTTTCTTTCTACACAAAAGGACTTTATTCTGTTTTTAAAAAGCTTATTTTTTAAAAAATCTTTCCTGTATTATGCTAGCAGGAGCAACTTCAATATAATATACTAATTGACGTAATTTAGCTTAAGAATGTCCTTGTCATTTTCCTCAGCTTATATCAATCAAAACTAATTCCAGCTGTTAAAATTAAACCCTTTTTAAATTCTTATTAAAAACATAAAAAGAAAATCACACCAGAAAGCCCCAGCGTATGCTAATTCTTCTTTTCTGTAAAGTGGCGCTGTCAGGCAAAACTGGGACCTTGTCCGGCAAAATGGGGTCTTCTTTCCAATGGAAATAAGGCCTCGCCTAGTGCTTTTTTGCCTAAAACAGCCCGATAAGAATTGGTTGTGAAAGCCATTACCTCCACTTTGTCGCTAAAGCTCGTTAAAGACAAAAATTAAGAAAATTAGTACACACTACAAGTTAATAGAGTACTTTTTGAGTTTAAAAAGAATCTTTTTAAAAAGTGAAGTCGATCGATTTCCCTTGCAAACGACTTAATTATTACGCCCCCCCCCCCCCCCCGTAAATATGTTTTAAATGAGTATTTACATTGTGTAAATAGATCCAGTTAAATAAATCAAAACGAAATTCAAACGTAATTGTATTCAAACGATAAAACTAGCCAATTAAAAACACATTTTATAAAGAAAGAAATGACTGTAAATTTGAGATGAACCCATCTCACTTTGCCCAATCAGCTTGAATCCCTGAATGTGAATCGAGTTATTTGTCATCGACTCAGGATTTAACTATTTATCATTGGCGTACCAGCAGTGCTGTAGTTGGGTGGGAAAGCATGGGAACGTCGTTCCCAGAAATATTTGGTTTGTTAATGTTAAAAAAAAAAAAGTTTTTTTTTTTCTCCCGTAAGTGAAAGTGAAAAGATAATTTATACTCGTTTTAAGAAGATTGCATCACTTTCCCAAAGTTTTCCAGAATTTCTGTGGAAAGAATTATACAGATGCAGGAAAAGGAAAGCGCCTTGTATTTTTACAAACAAACGCTTCTAGTACAAGACAAGCTGCTTATTTTTTGATTTATAAAAAAATTAATAAAATTTCTCCCTAATTTCTTAATTAAAGAATCAGAAAGTACTAAATTATGCTTCACAGTTTAATTTTGTTTCAATTAAAATTTTATTATCTCGCTGAATAAGGTAAGCTGTTGTTATTTAACTTATACAAATAGTATTCAAAACATCATCTTGATATCTTATTTAATGTGCTCACTTTTTTGCATATACAAATAACTTTGAATATATTGTTTAAAAGCAATATGATGTATAATTAATAAATATGGAATGTGTACGGAGTAGTACTCTTGTACTAATAAAGCATTGTATTCTCTTAATAGAAATTTATAAAGTTCATTATTTTATAATTATTTTAGCAAAAATATGTATTAATGTTTGGAAGAATAAACCATGAAAATTTAATCCGAATTAGCTTTAAACTTATTTAAAAAAAAAGAAAAGTCGGCTTTTGATTAAATGTTTGAAATTGCCTTTCGGCTTAGGTAAAAATTTGGTGGCAACATGTACGCTATGAAAAGGTGAGTTCCCCCAAATATTTCTTTCCAACTACAGCACTGCGTACCAGTACTGGAAAATTGACGAGTACACGGTGCACTCCTAAATAAAACATTAGCAATATTCTTTTTTTTTCTTCGCATTTTCAAACACAAAGTATGGCTGTAATTTTTCATGAAAGATAACACAATACAATGTAACTACAGAAAACAAAGTAAGTCTAAAATAAAAGAAAACATTTTCTTAATAAGTTATCCTCCTAGGAAAAATTGCGTTATTAGAACTCCCGCTACATAATATGACCATTCTCTTATTTTCAACATGATGTAAATGCCTCATAAACTTCAATCAACGCCAATTATTTTAATAATAAGTAGGGTTAGGAAGTTCAATTTCTTGAATTTCACTGCGCTAGGCATAGAAATCTTTCAAGTAGGGGAGACCGGGGCTAGTTGTTACAAAAAGTATTTATAATTTTTTTTAAATTAACCACCTAGTATTTTTGTGAAATTTGCTTTAAAATGTACTGTAACTATTAAAGATTTGTAGCATATTTTTTGAAAAGGGATAAGGTTAATATATTTAAATTTATGAACAGTTATACGCAGTCATGTATTTTGTAACAATTTGCCCCACTACGGGGCATATTGTTACACTCACTGCGGTAAGTGGCTGCACAAAATATTTTAACTAATAATAATTGGTTTAGCATACTTGTGAGTATGTATAATGTTTTTCCGTTATTATTTTGTACTTTTTATAAAAATTCAAAAATTAATTCAGCAAGGTGGGAGCTTTTTTTTTCTTTTAGTGAGTGATAATTTGTTCTTCGTTTATTGGCGTTTTTTGGATTCTACTTTCAGAGCATTTTCTAGTGTTGAAATCTGTTAAAATAGCACTCAGCATGTTTCGGCTTTCGCATCACTTTTCTTTTGCTAGCTATGGGAAATGGCGTTATTTTCTGTGGACTGACATGGACCTCTGCCCGTACCAATATAGGAGTATTTGTATTTGAAGTAGAGTAGAGGTAGGTTTAAGTGTTTCTGCTGAAGGACCTATTTACGATGTAAGACAACCTCCCGTCGTTACACAATTTCTGAATGTGTTTTGATTTGTATTTTGACAATGCGATTTTAATCTGTCGTAGGAATCTGAAAGATTAGCGAAGAAGATTTTCTCAATTTTTCTCTTAAAGTATTATCTGTAAAGAATTACCGAGTTCTGCTGTAACCAACACCTGGCACACCTGCATTTATATTGCAATGAAGTCCCTGTTTACTTTATTTTCCATTTCTGATTTGCAACCGTAACATAACGATTTTGGTTTGACAGACAACATTTTGTTGCATGTATCTCTGAGATGTTTAGCGATATGTCAGACCAAAGTCACGAAATATATTATTAAATTAAAAGATGAAAAAGAGTATCGATACATTTTACAAGCACCAGCAATTTTCATTTTAGTACACCTCTAAGGTGCCATGAAATTTACTCCGTGCCTATTAGATATCTTTCACAATGAACGACCAATACCACCATCACTTTTTTTCGATGACTCTAGAAATATTTCCTGTTGCAGAATAACTCTTAACGGCCTTCTCTTCATAGTTTTTCACATTATTCATACGAAGAAAAAAATATACACAATGAAAATGTTCATGGGGCAAATTGTTAAAGAATTTTCCCCACGTACCGTCGTTTTACATTTCAATTCGTATAAATGATATATAAAGCTGTGGAGAACTTTTAAATATGTAATATCTATCCTGAAGTCTAGGCTTTTACGTGGTACAGAAAGTATTGAGATATGTCTAAAGGTTCAGTCGCAAAAAAAAAATATATACATTTTTTTAGAAAAATTACTTTTAAAGGCAAAATCGACGTTTTCATACGCAATGTCTTTGCTTTTGATTGCAAGCACTTCTAGGACTGGTAAAGAAGTCACAGGAATGAAAGCAACCATATAACGTTAGAAAAGCTTGTTACGCCACTCGGCTCGTTTTATATTCGAATGTAACAATTTTCCCCGTGTAACAAGTAGCCCTGGTGTCCCCTATAGGGTTATAACAGGTTACAGATAATGGCATTCATATAGTTAATTAGCCTATATAAAAGCTTCAGCAATACTAAAAAAAGATTCATTTTAAATGCGAAGAAGCATGCATCTAGCAGTTTTTAAATCGTATAGAGCAGTCTGGATTCAAATGTAAGAAATTATGCTTTTCTGTTCAAAACTAAGCATTTTTTTGCCATGGAATTATCTAATTCTGCAATAAAAGGTTTAAATCTTCCTATTTAGTTATTCATATTCATAATGCCTATCAGTACCATATTTAATATCGTATTAACATACAAAGCTAGTGAAAAACACAACTGACATTGCGACAAAGTCAGTTGTAACAATAAATCTAAAGTGACAGAATATTAAAAAAGATACGACTTTAAAAAAAATATTTAAATATTGTTTTTAATACATGATTCTATATGTAGATCATATTAGATTTTTATGTATCTATAGTAGGTACGCTGAAAGGAAATACACATATAGAACAAAGACAAAAACAAATAGCAAGATCAGAGAAAAAGTACGTTAAAGTAAAATTCTTACGCTTAAAAATCATATATTTATTTTCAGCGTAATCATCATTAAGTAGAACACATTTTGTGTTACGTGCAACAACTCTTTTCATTTCGTAACTGAAAAATGTTCTCCACATTTCTCGAATCCAGGACTCGATATCGGTCTTCACATTGAGGTGTAACGATTTTTTAAAATCTCGTTTGAGTAAAGGAAACAAATAAAAATTATAATGTGCAAGAGCGGGACATTAAGGAGTGTGTGGAAGCGGTTGAAACCAACCAACTTCGGTTTCGCAAATCTCCTACAGTTGCGCGCGAAAAGTGTGGTCGCGCGTTGTCTTCTCGCAAGATTATTGGCACCAGGCCGCCTCTAACATGATAAATTATTCGTTAAATATCTTTAAGAGTCTTTGTGTACCGATAAGAAATTCCGTTAAGATGTTTATCGTCTGTGACAGGGATCGGACGTTCGCTGCGAGTTTCATCTACAATTATGCCTTTTAAAGACAGGATAACACGAAATTCTATAACAATCAATTTACAGTGTCAATAGTAATGATCTTATAAATAGCCTTTAAGTAATGTGAATCTTAGTGGGAATCCCTTTTTTCAGCTGTAAAAAAATCGATATCAGCACGCTGTTTAGCTTACGTTGATATAGCACTATAGAACATACGTCTATATTTCCAGCTCTCAAAATATGCAGGATGAATGCAAGATGGGGAAGGTAGCTTTAACAAGCCATCCGGCACGCTTCTGAATGCCATTTTGTTCACGTTGCACAAGCATTTGTGCATTATTTTTTAGCCTGCCCTCGTATATCTATTGTATATTCCTAAATTTGTGATGAAATGATGTTTCTGTCGTTGCATCACCAGTCTAAATTGCATAACACAGAATCGAATAATATAGATAAGCTTTACAAAAACTCATTTTTTTAGAATTTAATAATTATACTATGTTTTAATATTAAGTACGACGACTATTTTTTTTCCTATTAAATAAGTACATTCTCGCGAATCTTGCTGCAAAAAATTAGAAATTTCTGACCCAATTTATTTGTTCGTTTATTTATTTATTTTACACTATGTAAAAGTGGCCTACTTGCGTAGCATCATCCACATATAAACTAAATGAGTTAAAATTTTATTTTACTCCAAACGGTGAAGTTTCGGTGCAAAATCATGTTTTATTTTTTCCAACTTTTGGCTGAAATGTGTAATGAAACCACATTTTATTTCACTGAAACGGGAAATGTAGTGAAAAATTTCTTATCAGCATTTCCAAGGAACAATACCTTCAAATCAATTTCAAGATGAAACACGTGCCCCTTTGGCCCCCTGAATTTGGCGCGTATGTTAATTATTTTACTCCTGTATGTGATACTAGCGGTACCCTCACGGTCATGTCTGTGTTAAAAGGGAAAAGACCAGTTGGTTTGCCCTTATATATAAAGTAGTAACTTTTAATGTGCAAATTATGTTTTTTTTTTTTTAATATATAGCATTCTACAGAATTAAAAATAGCCGCGCACGGCAATCAAATGGCGAACCGGCGATCCTACACATTTAAGTAACTTATTATTATTATTATTATTTTGAAAAACACACATACATTGAACAAAAAAAGAAAAAAACAAAGAAACAAAAATGAAACTATTTTTAAATACGCATTTTGTTTGTTTAGTTCAAATACCCACACAAAAAGGACGGTTATAAGCCATTAGAATTGTTTAAACTCTTGAATTTTTAGTATAATTAATTTTAATCTATTATTCATTGACAGTAAAACAGAAAGACGAAATTTTGTTGCTTGCAGAAACTAACAGCAGCAAGTAAAACTTTGAAAGCGGAAAAAACCTTCCATCCGGGCTCAAATAAGCAAATAACATATACTAATTCACTGGAGGAAAAAAATAAATATAAATATAAATAGTAATAATAATTTGTAGTAACAAATATCGTTATAACGGATAATATTTCTTAATAAACCCCTGTAGAGTATGGAGGAGGGTCCGTAAAAATATCTGTCAAAATAAGGAAATCAAAATCAAGCTATCGGTCGCCCGTGTGCTGCAGGGAATAAATTTTTAATCGTTTAAAAGAGAAAAATAATCAAAGGCCAAAAAAGTGAAAAGATAAATTAAAATTCGTTTGGGCCTCAAAATGATAAAACATTGTGAATAGAATTTTATTTAGCAAATATGTATGTAGACAAACTGGCAACGTTCCAAATGAAATAAATTTAAAGCTCTCTATTAATCGTCTGGGGAAAATAAATTAAAGTTAATTACAGTGAAAAGACAATTTCGAAATACAGCGAAAAACTCTTATAACTTCTTTTCTAGTTAATTTAGAGGCTTCGAATTTCAGCATAAAGAGCAAAACTCTTTATGGGACAGTGTTTTACGTGCTTTTCAATGGTATCAAGCTCGAAACGACGCGATAATTTCTTCCTATAAAAAATAAGCATTTTACGCAATTTTCGGCTATAAATTGGAATAAAAAAAGAACAAATTCTAATTTCGCAAAGAAAAAACGTCTTCGAGGTGCACACACCATGTTCCAAACTAATTTCGTGCCAAATTTCATGAAAATCCGCCGAGCAGTCTTGGCTCTTCGCTGGACACAGACAGACAGGCAGACGCACACACACATAACACATACACACACACACAGACATATTTGCTGCTTTATTATTAGTAGAGATGCCAAATTTCATGAAAATCCATCGAACGGTCTTGGTTCTACGCCAAACACAAACAGACACACACAAGCATACTTACTGCTTTATTATTAGTAGATATGATTGTATTTTGAATTTACCTGGTATACATTAAAAGTGGTATTTTAACGATTTCTTGTTTGAAGAATATCAGTAGAAACAATATGTTAACACACTAAAATCCTGTTATTTTTATAGGATCTGTGAGTTTATTAGAATTTCGTTTTTATGGTGAAATCTGGGAAATAATTGCTATAGGGCCTCATTTGCATCCTAACGGTTTTGTTACGATCGTCCCAATAAAATATAAAAATTTCAGTACAATTTAGCATATTTCTTTAATAAATAACACAAATCTTTAGCACAATCTAAATGGTAACAGTAACTGATATAATATCTCTGATCGAACGCTTGCGTCATAAAAGTGTATCAAAATTTTAAAATATATATTATAAAAATATATAAAAAGCTTTTACATGTTAGTAAACAGTATGTAAAGTTGAATTTTAAAAAAGAAATTAGCAATTACTCGATTGATTTCAGTATTTAACGTAAGATCAGTAGCAACATTGAACAGCCGATAAGGAATGCTTAGACAATAGCAATTACGAGTTAATGTAATAAAAAATTCCAAAATTTGTGAAATAAATAATTACTTTAATCTCATCGTCTCGGATTTCGGATTAAATTCTCTCTTTCCAGAAGATTGTAGAAACGACAAATTTTAAAACGTAATTAGAAAACCTTTTTCCCCTTATATTTGTTACGCCAAAGACAAAAAGCTTCATTCTATTATTTCAATAGAAAGGTGCAATTAAAAAAAAAAAGAAGTTTATTGAAAGAATAAAATTGTTTTTTCCAAATGAAACTGTTACTCCGAATAAAATTATTTTTCCACAATATCAGGCGTCATTTTAATTTGGTTGTGTACTTATGGCAATAATCTTAAGAAAATATAAATAAATAAATAAAAACATTTTCAGTAGTTCGTTTTACGCATTTTTATCATATTCTTGGTGAGGAATAGCTTTTTTAGTTTTTAATAACTCAATTAGTGCTACACTATAAGAATATCTAACCAATAGCAAAGCATTTCAAGCTGTATTTATGATGTTTAATAAAGCAAGTAATATTTATTCTCATAGAACTAGGTATTAGGTAATAAAAAATAACGCATAAGTAGTTGTACTTTTAGCGATCATTTTAAGGATTCTCTATGCTTAAATTACTAGTAAATATGATTCGCAATTAAATAGGAATGAAATTTTTCAAAAAAAAAAAAAAAAAACACTATAAAGATTGAAACAATATATTCCTTAAAGCAATATTTTGTCTATTTTCGATGGATTCTTTTACGCTTGTCAAGATGTGATGTGTGTTACCCAAGTTGTATACAGATATTTTAAAATAATACAAGAACAGAAGAAATATCGTAAAATGCAAAAGTTTTTATTATAATAATTAAATTACAGCTGTGTTAATAATTAGGGTAGATATGCGTTTGAAATATTGCACATATTAATGCCTAACATAATAATAACTATCCTGTGATGCATTACCATTTTAATTAAAATTTAATAATAGAGTGGCAAAAAAAGCATAAGAAACTGTGCTCTACCTTAGTACTAACTACAACGATTTATCTTGTAGTTTCGCTGCACATTAAATATTCATATTTGTTAATGCAATGTTTGCACTTTTGACTCACGTTTAAAGTTTAATCAAACTTTAGTTTGCAAAAATGGTTATTCACAGTGAATAATAACACAATGATAAAGTGCACAATGAGCAACAACATCCGAAAATAAACATATGAAAAATACAACTAATGATTTTTCTTCCAGAAGAAATTTACTACCCACTTTACGTTATTCAGAGGCACTGAAGGGGGCACTTTTGCACTTGTCAAGTTGCTATAAACGTAAAGTGAACAACGTTTTATCTTCGTACTAAAATTCTCGATAAACATTGAATTTCCTTTTTCTTTTGGTTGCTGAGCTACGCGAGGAATACTGAATCGAGCTTTCTTGACAGGATCCAGATTTGCCAACATCAACATTTATTTATGGGAAACTTTTCATGTACTGCTATCTTTCTTAGATAAATATTAACGCTCGATATTCATCTTTTGTGTAAAGATACTGGAATTTTGTTCACCGCTTTTCCCCCCTCTGATAGCGACTGTTACTTTTATCATTTGCTATCCATGCGTTAAAATGTGGCATATGGTCACATGGACGCGTTTTTGCTCTCAGAAAGAAAAAGAAGATTACTTTAATGGCGTCAAAGACTTCTTTATTTGCTTGTAAAGTGACCGTTTCTTAATGAGTGATAAGATATTTAATTTTCAACTGAGTTCTCATGCATAACAGAGGAGTAGTCCCGAGTGGGCTCAGGGTGATGACGTCCCCCTACCAGTGTCCCCATTTTTAATTCAAACAACTTATGTTCTCATTTACAAGCGTCCCTCCACCTTTTTTTACCAAGGACTGATGCTTAACGCAAAAGTATTTGAAGATGAGAAAACTCGCACGTTGAAAAACGTTGTCTTAAGGCAGCACGAGCTTTCATTTCCAGTATTTTGCACGAAAAACCAGCCAAAATAAACAGTTCATATAAGGTTTTAATCAGTTAATTTTCTACATCAGTCATCTGTAGCTAAACGATAAAAAAATAATAAATTAGACAAAACATAAATAAATAAATAAGCTTTAGAGTAAACTCTAAAGTATGAACTACGCACCACAATGCAAGAGTATTCCAATTGAATTAGGAACGGTACCTTTGCTCTTTACATGAGTAAGTTCATTTGAATTTCATTACACTAGGCACAGAAATCTTTCTTCAAGTATGGGGTATAGCAGGTTACTGATAGAGAAATTCATATTGTTAATCAACCTATCTGAAAATGTCTGCAAAGTTAAAAGGCACATTTTAAATGAAGTACTCATTAAGTATTTTTTAAATCGTAGAAAAGTATTGAGTTAAATGTAACAAATTATATATTTCTGTTTATAACTGTTTTCTATTCATAAGTTGAACAAATTTCTTAATACAACTCTTGCAAAACTTAGTTCCTTTTATATTGCGGCAACTCTTTCTGTCGTGTCTTTTTCTTTCCTTTCATTTTTACTTTCTTTCCTCTCTCTCTCCCTCTCTCTCTCTTTGAATTAATATTTAACTAAGACTATGTACATTTGGTATTATAGCGCGAACGCAAAAGCTGACACAAAGAACTCGTCAGACAGCCAAAAGCTTTTTTAAATTTATTTCAGATTGTTTGAACAGAAAATTCTATGTATTTGGATCTTTTAAGGGATATATTTTGTTTTGAAAAAAAGTTTAACTTCGTAGATAGGAGAAGCTTTTTCGTTTATTTGAAATATTAAATATGATACGAGTTCGAAAATAAAGCAACATAAGTGAGTTCATATTGATTCTTCCATGAAAAGATATATTTTTCTAAACTTTATTGTTTCGCAACAATCAGGTACAGTGCTGGTATGACATTACAATGAGATATAGTAACATACTCATACTTTACAAAATTGAAATTTTGCTCAAATTTATTTTCCGAATATGATATAGGATATATTTGTTACTTAATAAAATCTCTCATAATTAAAATTTCTTAGATCAGTTTTCATGAACCTTATTTTTATAAAAATTTATTCTTAAAAAAATAGAGAAATAGTTTTATTGACAGCTGTTTGCTCCCTACCAGCATTTTGTGAATTTTTAATTATGATCATTATCATTACATTTTGTAAAATTTTCATAAGTAATTATTTAAAATATTTTAGCTTTTTAATTTTTTATTTCTGTAAAACGAATTTAGGCAATCTGACAATTTAGAATGGAGAATTCTCCCAAAATTTAATGCAATCGCGCTTTCCAAGTTTTCCGAAATTGTGTCAACATAACTTGAAAATTTTAGCTGAAGAGCTAAAATGATCCTGCATTTTTAAAGTAAATTATGAAGGATAAGATTTCGAAAAAAATTATTAGCTAAATTGTTAAATTAAAGATCTGTGAAAGGAGAAAAAATACTCTGTGTAAAACTAACAGTAGTATTTTAGGTCCAAAAAATAATTTGGAAGATCCAGACACATTAATATTGTTCTTTTGCCCCCGTTAAACTCCTCTTACATCGATTTAATTCTGCGAGAGTACAAATTCACAGTCAAAAAATGGCGCATTTATTGTACTTCTTTCAAACAGTTACTGGCGGAGTCCAGATTATAGCTACGAATTTAAGTTGGATTAGCGAATAATATTGGATTTTTATAACTATCTTAGATATAATCGGTTTAAGATTTCGTCCAACCATCGCACTCTCAGAAACGCATGCTAAAATTTCACGAAACTTTCGTCGTATTTGACGAAATGGCTTCCTGAAAAATGCTCCGATTAAACATTTCGTCAAATTGACGAAATGTGTTTCGTCATACATTTGACGAAATGAATTTCGTCAAAAACTAAAAAATATTTCGTCATATACGTTTCGTCAAAAACAGCGAAATTTTAGTCACTTGTTTCGTCATCTGTTTGACGAAACACTTTTCGTCATAAACAACGAAATTTTAGTCGCTTGTTTCGTCGGGTATATTTGATGAAATACATTTCGTCAAAATGACTAAATTTTCGTCATTTCGATTCCGTATTAACGGGTCTTTAAATTTCGTCACTTTTTATTTCAATTTCATCAAAAATGAAAAAAATTTCGTCATTTTGTTTCATTAATCATCATAATAAATTTCGTTGTGTTAGCATACTTAATACAACGAAATAAAACTTAATTTAATTTCGTTATTTTGAGCACGTCATGGAAACTTAAATAAAATTTTAAAATTTATTTTTTTAAGAGGGCAATTTGATATTTCTAGTTAGTTGAGGCTTCAAATAATTACACTGAAAATTTTCGATTTTTTTGAGTTGCGGTATTAATTGTTGAAATATGTACCATTCATTTAAAATAAATGTTCTAAAGGTCACTTAAACAAAAAAAAATCATATAGAAAAATATTTTACTATCAGTAATTTTAATTCTTTGTACACAAGAACTTTCAAAAATTTTCTATCATACAAGCATTCCATATTATATACGTTTAAATTTCTTTTATTTTAAGTTAATTGTAACAGGAATTTCTCGCACAATTATATTTTAACATTCTTACGTTCCAAACAATTAAAAAAGTTAGCATTACTTCCAAATTAAGCATTTTGTTGACAGATAAAAGCAGTTTAAAACTGTTTGTTATTATTATTTTCCCCTCATAATCCTGCAAGCAATGAACTATCAAATTGTCTAAGTTCTGTATACTAATTCATTCAGAAAATTGTTCAATAAACTTTAAAAACTTAGTTTCATTGATTTGGTTATATGTATGTATGAATTTGTCACACGAAGAATTGCTTTTTAAAGGTTTTGAAACATCATAAAAAGTATCTTCATATTTAAAAGAAAAAAAAACACCAGCAAATAATAATAAAATTTGACATTTATTACGTTAATAAACATTTTTCTAGCTCATATGGAGCGTTACAGCAAAGCTGAAATTATGGTATAAGCATATAAAATGATAGAAACATGTATAAAGCACAAAAAACACATTTTAAATTTAAAAGAAAGGAATTCAAACCATAAATTAGGGGAAAGCATGTTCATGATTAACTAAACTCTTCAGGGTCTCAGGACTCTTTAAAAAATAACTGTATATACAAAAATTTAACTGATATTCAAAAACATACCAACCCTATTAAATAAATTACACATCTGAAACGTTTACCATAGAACAAGGATGTAATATATATATGAGGTTTTCTTCCCATATTTTGACATGATTTATAGATTAAAAATAAATAAATAAAACTTTTATACACATTATAATTAAAGCAGAATATTTTGAATATATTATCGTTACGAGGTTAATTATGAAGAAGAAATATTTTTTAAATACTTTTATAATTGAGCCCCTTTTACTTTCCAAAGTACTTTAAAAATTTAGCACAGTAGCCCTTCGTTATATTGCGCCTCGTTAAATCACTCATTCGGATATACCGCCCTTTTTCTTTGTCTCCCTGCTGCAGTTAAAAGCTGCCACAATATCCCCCCCCCCCCTTTCAACTTACATGCCTGCAGAATGATTCTACTCAAACCAGTTGACGTTTTACTTGACATTTCTTTTTGTATTGATCCTAACGCCCACTGGAATGAAAGAGACATATCCTTAATAGTAAATAAAACAGTTTAGTTTTATTTGCTATTATTGTTAAGAAAGTTGTCATTATGTAAGATTAAACTCAGTTTTTTACGCTGACACTCAATTTACTTGTACTTTTTGATTTATTTCTAACGGCATTAGTTATATCGCTCATTCGGATACACTTTTTTGCTGTCCCCCGACAAGCGCGATATAACGAGGGGCTACTGGATTTCTTAATCACTTCAAAGTTACACACTTTCATGCAAGGTAACATAGACTCTATAAATGTTTATTATTTTCCATCTCAAAATCCTGTATGCAATAAAATATCAATTTAAAAATTTGTTTAATTTCTGTTTCTTTATAATTTAAGAATTAAGATTTTTTAAAGACACATTTAACAGAAAAGAAAAAAAGGAATATACACACCTATATAAAACTGAATCTCAATATAAAACTTACAACACCACCTGATGCATGAAATTTATTATATATTGTAGCTACAAAATGCAATGAATTATTTTATTTTTTGGATTTTTGGAATGAATCAGCGAAACGAATGTTTTGCACCTGCCTCGGTCGCTTCAGCTGATGCTTTCTTTTCTTGCTATTGTTCAGAGGGGCCGTTCATAAATGAAGTCACGCTTTTTTCCCATACATTTGAGCCCCCTCCCCCCTTTTTACAATATGTCACACTTCATAGGACCCCCTCCCCCCTTGTCACGTGTCACGCTACATTGCATAATGCATGGTGTCACACTTCTTGTTACCCCCTCCCCTCCCCTTGTCACACTTTGTCATAATTTCACGAAACACCCTCCCCCCTTTAAAGCGTGACATCATTTATAAATGATCCCTAATTATAATCTATTTATTTATTGTTAGAGGAAACATGTGAAAGGAGGTGCGCATTCAGAGCGATCGAAATTTGTTCCGCCACTTTTCTTTTCTTTTTTTTTTTTCTTTCTTTTTAGTTTAATTTTGGTTATGCGAACAAGTGATAGATGAGTCTTTACTGTGGCACTGCTTTCAATGAATCCCGGATGGGTGCAGGCGTATGATCGGTATGTTTTTCGCTTGTACCTTTTAAGTCCCAATCCCGTATTTTCGCAAATTTCAGCAAAATTCAGGGGTCACTTATTCGGTATTCTACGGTATAAAAATGCCATTTTAAATATACATTTCATAATTTCATTGCGCTCCTCATCCAGCGAGTAATGGTGTCATCCTTATCGTGATCGTTCTTGCTTTCGTTGCGTGGCGGGAGTTCTTACAATGCGGGATAACAAATAATAACCGCTAGAAGCAATTAAAATTTTCGGGAACATTTCTAAGTACTAAGAAGTGTTCGCGGGCCAACTCTAGGGGTGTCGCGGGCCAATTTTAGCCCGTATGGCATAGGTTGTGCATCCCTGCTTTAGACAATTGTTAACTTCAAATAATAGTAATAACAAAATATGGTAAATTTAGAAGTGAGTACACCATATGATAAAGTTAAGAAATAAAAAGTAAATCACAAAATATGATAAAGTTAAGTAATATCAAAAAGTTAACACAAAATATGATAAAGTTAGAAGACATGAAGCTTCAACATTACATTATACATTGAATTTCAACTACAAATAATATTATTTATGGCTTTTTAATGCTGCCAGAAAGAGTTATAATACATTGATAAACGGTATTCAGTTACTTGGTCAAAGTGCAACTCGGTATTGTGCTAATTTTAGTAGTAGTACTACTTTCGGTAGCATTAACAATGCTCAAGAAATAAAAATTTTAGCAACAATTAACAAACGATGATTAAGAAATATAAATAAAATGATAAGAAAGTGAAAGTATGAAATTCAATAGTTAAAATGTGAAATGATCCACTCTGAAGTATGTAACTTCAAAAGGCTAATTTCACTCGCAGTTATTGGATATTTATTTTCTGAAAATGGCACATAAATCTTTCAATTTGGGATTCAAATCTCCATTATTTTAGCTTTGAAGGTACAATATCTATTTTTAGATAATAGTCGACAGGGTGGCGTAGTGGTAAGGCGCAGGCCTCGTACACCCAAGATCGTAGGTTCAAACCTGGCCCAAGACGGTGGATTTTCAAGATGCCGATAATCGTCTGCGCCCATGTCTTATGATTATGCGGCATGTAAAAGATCCCTTGAGCACACATTTGGCTTGGATGCTCTCTGCTAAATTAAACTCCTAGTGCAATCTGCATCAATGAGAGCTCAGGTGCCGCCATCTAGGGGAAACTGAGCGTCCAAATTTTTAGAGTAATAATGGCATCCACCGACAGTGGTGCTACTTGAAAGAATGGATGCCGACCACTGGGGAATGCACTAGGTCTGCAAAATGGTTAGTTCCATATGCAGCCCCATTTGAAACAATATTTTTTGATAATAAAGCACTGCATGAAAATTCACGAACCAACCTGCATGAGAAAAGAAACATTTCAAAATAAATAGAAAATTGAGCAAGTGATAAATAATGGGGACAGAATAGTTAGGGAAAAATCCTTGGATATTCAAAATTTGGAGTAAATTATTATTTTTTCATTAAGGTAGAAGATAGATTCAAAGAATAATCACCTACTTTATAAAAAATTTTTATAAAAACAATTCAGATAAATTATGCAAATGCACTACAGTCAATCAGGGTAACTTTGCACCACAAATACTCGATTTTTATTCGTCCCACTGATATTTTAATAATGTTATTGTTATTATTCGCATAAACTTAAAGAACAACTCAAAAAGTATTGTGTAGTTATTAAAAACTAAGAAATAATAATTACAAAAACCATCTAAAATGAATTCTGGTTCAAAGTTACCATGGCACTTAGGGTAACTTTGAACCACATCGGAAAAAATTATATGAGATACACTGTTTTAATAAAAGTATTATAGTTATGCAGCATTGAACTAGAATTTTTTTTTTAATACTTAAAAACTCACCATTTTTTGTTCCACAACATCACAAGTTTTCTATAATGTATGATATTGCATGAAAGGTTATATGAAAAAAAGAGTAGAAGAAGGAAAACATCAATATTTAGGACAAAAATTCCCATTTTTAATTTATTCAGGAAAAAAATGTTGCAGAAAACAATTTTCAATTATTTAAGTAAATATTTTCATACAAGTATATTAATTAAAACAACCATTTAAAAAATCACATTAAGAGTTGGAGATCATAAAAACCCTTCTATTACCTGCTGGAGTAATATCTTATGGAGACAATATTGTAAAGACATCTTCTTGTTCGTACGTCAAATCATCATTGGTGGTCATCAAAATTAAAAATGATACCTTGAAAAAATTAATACCATAAACAATTCACACACTTTTTAAAAATATCACTTGAATAATCCCTTTTTTATTCATATACATACTAATCAGCAATTTAATGATAGTAATTTGTAAGCAAAAATTATACGAAAACAAAAGTAATAGTATGCACTTTGGGAAGAGCCTATATTATATTCTATTCTATTCTATACATTTAATTTAAATATCACTCAAGTATTCATTCATATGCATACTACATACTAACAGAATATTTTCACACGTTTTCAGTGTACATTTCTGTGTCACAAATCCTATTATTTAAATTTAATGGAATATCTAGTTATGTATATGCTTCTTTACAATATAATTATATTTTTTTATACTCAAATTAGATAAATACATTAAATATATTCTAATAATGTTATTTGCAAACTTTTGTTATATTCATAAAAAGTAGAAATAAACATTTAGCTTGTATGTAGAATATATCCATAATCAGTAAACAAATCTAAGACTAATTTTGAGCCGGCTCTAAGTGACCCTGAGAATGTAATAAAATTGCAATGTCTTAATTGTTTGATATCTTACTAAGTATTACTGAATAAAGAGTCAGATACTAAAAAATTCACTATATTTAGAAGATAAAATGCTTGGTAAATTAATGAGATGTTACTTACTCTTAAAGAATAATAAGTTTTCAACAACTTTTAATCAGCGTTCCAAAATATTTTTCAAGCTGTTACTTTTGAACTATTGAATTATACAATTAGCAGTGTACAGTGTTGCTAATTTTTTTACTAAAATAAAGAGAAGAAACGTGATTTCATAATCTTTGCCAGGAGAGTAGCACTGAGCGTGTTCTACAGTTTCATTTGAAGTCAAATATTCTAAAAATTATGAAGTGGTGCAAAGTTACCCTGATTGACTGTATATAAGTTGATTGAAGCTTCAACAAGTTTAACCTTTTGTTAATTTAAGTAACAAAAAATGCATTTTTTTAAAAGTTTAAAAAATTAGCACAACATTGCAGTGGGAAATTTAAAATTATTATCGTTGGTTACATTTTTACGCGTAATATACAATATGATTCCACATTTCCCCACTTGGCCAAATAGTAAAGCTACGGCGAACTTAGTTAGGCCTAACAGTACGTTGATAAATATTAACTCAATAATATGTAGTTATTTAACTACAAGTATACAATCACAGATCCTTACAATTCTAAAAATACTAACCTCGTAGTAATTTTTCGATCAGATCTGACCAGCATCAACACCAACATCCACCAAAGAACTTGCATCACATACACGGCGATGTTCGAAGCTTCTAAAACGCCATTTTCTTTGAGGGAAGAAACATTTCGTCAAATTTTTGAGAGAGTGAGTTTCGTTAAACGTCATGTGACAGACCGAGGAAAGAATCGTTGAAAATGACGAAATGTGCCTTGACGCGATTTAAGAGTCGTCAAAAATGAGCGTTCTATTTCTGAGAGTGCGGAACCCCGTTTACGTCAACAGCATGTCAGTCCATTGAAATTTTTCACAGTAAAAGTTTCTCGGATGCAAAAATGACATTTTTGAAACTGATTAATTACTTTTGCTTTTTCACGGCCTACCTTTTAGCTAATCTTTCTACTACCATGTGGTGCCCGTCTGGCACGAGGACAACTGATTTTAACTGATTTGTCCAGAAAAACGTTGCTAACTTATTTCAGTTTACTCAATAAGCACTTGTTTCGTAACGTTTTTAAACCAGATGAACCTCAAGGCATTGAAATGTGCTCCAATAAAAGCGTATCTGAGGGCAAAATGGTATTTTTAAATCTATTATGAACAACAATATCCAGAAACAGCTGTGTGCAAACATGATTGAAAAAAGTGAGAATGAATGATTTGTCAGAAAAAATTCATGAATTTATTTCTTTATTGTAAGCTACCCTTTAAAAACAAATGGGAAATACAGAAATACTCATCGTTTATCAAATAGGGGAACCTGTTGTACCTTGGACACATTTTTTGTTTTTAATTATTTATTCAAAAACTACTATAGTGAGATGCATTTTACGTATTACATAATGTTTTGTGGTCATTTATGAACAAAAGGGCTATTTTTAAAGTAAGGTAGAAAAATAAATCATATGTCATTTAGCCTTTTGAAAAAAAAAAGGAATTAGGACCAAGGTACAACACCTCTGTTGTACCATGGACCTATATATGTTGTACTATGGACCTATTATTATTATTTTTGAAAAAAACATTATTTATATTACAAATCTTTATGAAATCTTGTATTAAAGTTAACATTTATTAATAAAACAAATTAAACAGCATAACAATTTACCTAGCAATTAATAGACATTATATTAATTAACATTCATAATTTTATAAAATATTTGATCACTTTAACGTGTTACTGTTCAATAATTATCTTTGGAATTTTATTAATATTTCATCCTCTTTCGGCACTTGCCATGGCCCCAACTTGCTTTGATCCCAAAGGGGCGAACACTTTCGGGGGTTTGTGCACTGTAGAAATTCCAGTTTCATCACAATTCCATATTTGGGTTTCTTTGATATTAGGACACTTTTCTAAAGCTTTTTTTACATTCGCAAATGTAAGTGCTACATTTTGCTTATTAAAAGCTGTTGAACGAGCCAAACTAGTTGACTCCGGTTTCCTAAGAGAAATTTCTTTCTTGTATTTCTTCCTAAATAACCTCATCCAATAGACACCCGCCATTTTATCTCGATCCCAATTTTCAGGATATTTAATATTGTTTGACTTGGCAAATTTATACGCCAATTTCATCAAACTTCTTAGTGTCAAGCCGTATTGTAGTTGAGAAGCTTTTTTAATATAATCTAGTAACAAGAGTTCTTCATTATCTGAAAACACTTTGTGACTTGCAAGTTTCGATTTTAAATTAAATGGCTCAGTAGGATAATTTTCTTTTTTCAAGTGACGTGTCAGCGTAGTTTTTGATAAACTATAAGTCTTAGCTGCACTGTAAGCTATTAATTTATTATCTTTAATAAGCTTTACAGCCTCCATTATTTTATCATAATTTGCCGATGGCCTCGTAATTCCCGTTTTACTTCGAGGCATTTTTGTATGTGAGAAGTATCAACAATCTGTCAAAAAAATAAACTATTTTAATACACTGTAAATACGTAACATTTTAAAATATTTTAAATATAACAAGATAAATACAGTCCACGGTTCAAAGTGTTGTACCATGGACCTATCCATAGTACAACTGCTTTTTTAGGTCCAAGGTACAACACCCTACACATTTTAAAATAACTGCTTATTTTGAGTAATAGGTTAAGAATTGAAAATGATTTAACGCTCAATTACACGGCCAAATAAGTTGTTAAACATAAACAAAAAGGATTACTAAACTTTTTAACAAACTAAACAAGTTATTTACAAAAGAAAGAAACTAAAAAAATTTACTTTTAGGGTCACAAATTCTTTTTGTTCTCCTACTGCCAGATCTCGTTCGAGTCCAACTATCAAAATTAGTTATAAATGACAGCTAACAGATATCACATGAACCAGTGTTGCCGTATTGCAAAATAAATCTGTGAAATATATTTTTTATCATTAGGACCACAGTACAACAGGGTCCATAGTACAACAGGTTCCCCTACAGTAGCCAAACTTATCCAATTCTAAATTGTAACTTACAAAGACTAGATGACATAAAAATTATGTCAGGAAAAAACAAATGTGTCGAACATCGTTGAGTGCTATTGAAAGTACAGTTTCGCAATTAACTTTAATTCCGGCAAAATTACGCAGAATTATTCCTCTTTTTTAGACTTAAATATTTATGAACATTATGAATAATATGTTGGTTAAAAGATATAGTTTCTATTCAACATTTTTTTCTCAAGTTCAGCACTCGTTTTAGTCATCCTTTTTAAAAGTTTTGTAGATCAACATGTATCACTTTCGACTTTCTATGAATTTCTCGTAAGTTTTTAGTTCATCAATTTTTTAATTGATATTTACATAACTTATGAACGCTTTCTACTATAATTTAATTTTTCTCTTCGTATCACATAATGCTTTATACCGAAACACGTGTACACAGTTTTCACTGCAAAATTTTGCCTTAATTCCTTCTTTTTTATTTTCTTTCTTTTCTTCCTAACTTAGCGCTATCTCGAGTCGAAAGATAATTACTCCTCTAAAACGTAATCAGGCTCAAGCGTAAAATACGTACAAATAACTTATGCGTCGAGAAATTAAATGTCAATATTTAGAGAGTACTGTATCCAGAGTTTAACTAGAGACATTGAGTAAAAATTCGTAACAACAACTCTAGCATCAGAGAGTTCGTCATTAAGTGGCACAACTGTAAAACCGTAAAGATAAAAAAAAAAAAAAAGTAAAAATAAAAGAATTAAAAAAACCCACTTCAACTCTACGTTTGGACCCAAACGACCAAGTTATGAAGTGGTACTATTCAAGAGCAAGAATACGTTGGATGATGATAGAATAGTTTACAGGAAGTGCTCTAATCTAACACAAACTACAATTCTCATACTTATTTTATTTTCTAGAGGAATATTTTTCTTTTCAGTAGGATAAATATTCTCAGGGATTCCAGACATTAATAAATCTAAAATACTCCAGGACATATGGCAATTTGATTTTCCTTCAAATAAACAAAGCTCTCAAACTTTGAAAGGGCCGAACCCGTTTGCAAGGTTGAACGAATTCTTTATTATTGAATCAGACACAATCTCGCAGAACTTAGAATACAACGACTGAATTTGAGCCTCCTCACGGGAAATTTGAGCATAACTTCATTTCCAGAATGCTTTGTGTACAAGCTAGACTTTCAATTATCTTAATTACCTCGGGGCTAAGAAACGGAGCTCACAACGATTTTCCGTAAGAAGGGGAAGCAACTGATTGTTTCATTTTGACAAATAAATCAAAATTATCTCAAGAATGTGGCATTAGACATGGGTCTAATTTCAAAGTATGGGATTATATAAAGAATTCTTAGAAAATTGCTGTTATCGCGTACCAGCTTTTGAAAGAGATCCAAAATGAGCTTTACTGTTTTAAATCAAAATAAGATTTCAAAATTAAAACATTGTAAAGTATAGAATTTCTTCTTAAAACCTAATAGAAAATGCTACGGAAAAATATTTTTAAAATTTTAGACATATTTCTATACATGACTGAATATAACTCAACTTAAGGCATATGATTTTGGTTTTCATGGACAACGATCTTATCATGTTCAACTTAAACAAATATAATTGGTATTTCAAGTTACTATTTAGAAATGAATATCTTAATTTTATATCTTTAAGGCCCTTATTAATTTTAAATTAGTAAATGTAATAGGACACTTTTTATAGAACGTTTTGATTAAGAGAATAATGGTTACAACATAACCATTAAAAATTTCGTATTCATGATCATTCAATAAGCATTCAATAATCATGAAGTTAGAGCATTATTTGGTAATTGAACGCTTTGGCATGGAAAAGTATTTTGTGACTCCAATAACCGCACAAATCTTTTAACATTAAAAAATTGCTTCGGGGGGGGGGGGGGACAAAGCAACCAAATGATCCTATTTTGATTGCACTTCCCGTCTTTATATATGTGTAAATAAATAATAAGACAGAATTACTTTATAAAACTTGCACGCTACCTTACATTATTGCACCGAACGACAGCAGATTTGCATGAGTTCGATGTAGGCAGTGTGGTAGTATACTTGTTTGTAGGCTCGTTTTCATAGTATGGCTTGCATGTTGTTCCTGGAAAATTAAAGTTGACGCCTAAATAGACATTTTGGGATGATCAGGCTCTTCCCTTCTACAACTGTAAAACCTTTGGTGTTATACAACACCAAAAGTGGTGGTAACTATTTTACACCAAAAGTGGTGCACTAAAATACCACGATTATTTTTAGTGTACGGAAATACCAAAGATTATATTTGGTGTAAACAAGCACCAAGGATAATCCTTGATGTAGTCAAACACTAAAAATGCTCCTTTACGTTGTTTTTGGTGCGAAGTAGTTGCCATCAATTTTAACAATAAAATTGAAAATTATATGTTTTTCATATATTTTAAATTGCTGTTCAATGCTGCTCGCGTAAAAAATATAGATGTATGACTATGACACTTTTTAGTTTGGAATATAATAATATACCAACATTTTATTACGATTCGTCAATTTTCCTAAAAAGCGTACTAATAACATTTAACAAAACTACACTTTATATTAAGGAAAACACACATTAAAAAAGGACAGTGATGCTTATACGACAAAAATTACATGTTTCATTAACTTGGTCAGCATTTAAACCACTATAGCATAAAAAATGTTTATGACACTATATAAATGAAAATTATCGATACACATACTCGTATATAAAAAACGGCATGGTTTTGATAACTGAGGAAATACACATTGTTTCAAAAAGTACAACAGCAAGTCATTATATGAAACGTTAACAAAAAAAAAAGTAAGGCAACGCATTTCAAGGTTACAAGGAACCCCTTTTCTATGCAAAAGAAGGGAGCTTCTGGGAGAAAGTCAGCCGTCTGAATGCTTAAGATAGATGGTTTACATCCAGAAGCTCTCCCCGCCCTAATAAAAATCACACTGCATATATATTAAATGAAATACTGAACGAGTTTCAAGGATTATAGCGAAACAAAAAACGATATATTTATTTCATTTTCATTAACTCCAACCAATATACCACAAAAAAAAAAGTTGTACTTTAAATTAAAATTATTACTAGAGGTAAGAACTGCGTACTTTTATGACTGAGAAAACAAACATTATTTTAAAAGTAAATCAAACAAGTCAGGTTGTCTAGGGTTTAGATGCTAAAATACGAAAGCTTTCTTTTTTCCAAAATGTAAATTATAATTGTTGCTAGATATTATCATCTAGTACAGAACTTTTTATGTAGGGAAATTCATAAACCAAAACGTAACATACAACTACACTTGTAAACCTTCCCAAGGTATAAAAAGAAAGAAAACAAAAAAAAACAAGACATGTTAATTTTTTGGCAAATATAATTCGTACATGATCTATCGAACACATAGAATATTTTATATACTCATTGAAACATCATCAAAAGTATTTAAAAATGGGATTAATATTCAAGTATACTAGAAAATAAATATATCTATGATACATATGCCTATTGTATAAAATGTAGTTAAAGGTTTAATCAATCAATACAAAATTACTTAAAACAATGTAGATAAAATTTCAACACTATTCAACTCAAACATTGCGAAGTGAATTTAAAAAGTAAACGAATATGAAGAACTTAAAAGCAGCTGCCTTATTAACTTCTTCTCTACCTCAGCTGCGTCGTTCAAACAAAATAAAAATTACATAAAAACCCCTCGGAATTTCTTTGTAGAAGATTACATAGTATACTATGAACAACTCCACACTAGAATACATTTACGATACTTATTTTACTCTAAATGTGGATTGAGGTATTGAAATGTTGTTCTACAAGTAAAAATGTCAAGTATTAGATTGTTAAAGAAAACGAATAAAAAGCGAAACACGGATACCTCTTCTGAATGTAATCATCAGAAACTTAGAACATTGTTGCTTTTTTTTCAAAGCGAAGTTTTTGTTGCACAATTTAAAATTAACATTTAAAATTAAAATATTATGAATTTTAAAATAATTAAGAATGCATTACAGATTCAAAAATAAAACTAACCCGTTATTCAAACGAATGTTAATGAGCACAAATTCCAGTTAGGCTTAACAAAAAAGCTTTAAGTATCATGTCATGCGCATAATGTAAAAATTAAATATAATAAAATTCTCAAATACAAATGGTATACATATAAATAATCAAATACCAAGTTAATATAAGACATTTACCTTGTGTTAACCTAATTGTCCTTATTACAAAACAAAAAAACATACGTATCTCGTACAAGAAAAAAAATTATGCAGCAAGTAAAACGGAACAGCGAAGCAAATGATCGTTTATTAAAAAAAAATCTGTCCTTCGTATCGCATAGTTTCCAAACGTACGGCAAAATTGGTGTTTTCGCAGGTAAAAATAATTCCCGAATGGTGTCAATATGGTTTAAGAGTTCACCAGTGTTGGTGTTTGATGAAAATTGCAGCACTTAAAGTGTTCATAAACGCTTGATTTGGTACTAATTTGAAATAATTTTTTTTTGTAAATTAGCTAAATGTTGGTCCTTTTTTATGCTTCCTTTTAATCTATTGGCGAGAAAAATGTTTTTGAACTAATAAAATGATTCTTTTTTGACCATCTTTTCTGTCTTTATGCATGAAACAAGTATTTCAAGGCAGCCTTTTTTTACGACATTTTCTATTTCCAAGCACTAGTAATAAGAAAAATTATTCCCTAAATAAGAAAATTATCCTATTTTGCATGTCCTTTCTTTTTGTAGGTATTATTATTATTATTATTATAGTTAAGCTTTTACAAAATCTTCTGAAATTAAAATCGACCTTAAACAAAGTTGTGAATACGTTTCACAGTTTTTCTTTTTCCCTTTATAAACATTGTGGAACGTTCAAGTTTCTCTTCCTGCGTTTTTCGTCACTGAATATAAGAATTTGCGAAAAATTTTAAAGATGAATGTTCATACATTCCTTTCTCCTAAACAGAATTTTCATGCTCGTGACAGTTTATTGATATGCAGTACATATTTATTTATAGGATTAGATATCCGTCTTTCTAGAATTTCTATCCAATAACGCTGGACTTTTTCTCTGCAAGTCAAAGATACCGAAGCGTGAAATAAATAATGCTTTCGAGTTTTATGCTATGATATATTAACAAGAGTATGGCTCATATAGGAGCTTCGCAGCTTAAGCCATTTTTGGTCACTATGTAATATAGTGTATGGAATAAAATTAATGATAATGTCGAAGAACGGTACAAACAAAATATCAAATTAGAAGCATGAAATTCTGAGACGAATTTTTGCTGCTATTGGAGAAACCGACGTTAAAATAATTGAAATAAAAAATGATCATGAGGTTAAAGGAAGATGTAAAGTGAAATGTAAGTTATAAAATTAAAATTAGGCAATTAAAACAATTGGGTCAACTACAGATGATGATTCGTTGTGAGGGTCATGCTCCAAAAAATGCAAATTTTAAAGACAGAATAATAAAAACAAAATTTTAAGCTAAAATTTTGATTTTTTTTTGTTACACTTATATATTAGTAAAACCATGTCATCCGGCGAGATCGTACATATTTATTTTTTACTGAAATTAAAATTAAAAAAAATATTGTTCACAGACATGACGACTCTTGTCAAGGACATGACTATCTTTTCACAGACATGTTAAATAACAAGTTATGCAGTTGAGAAAAAAAAGAAAATTTACTCTAAAACTCAATTGTGTCTTACACTTGAAACGGATATTAAAATATCCGGTGTTTAATTTAAAATTACTGCCAGTCTTACCCCTTTCTTTCCCCGCCCGTCAAAGTCCCGGGATGAAGTCACTCTTTCTATTTTTCGTTCCCGTGATATTTCCAGGTTGAAAGGTTCAATCAAACATAGCGTACCAAAACATTAAAAATAATCCGTTCCTCATTCCGGAAAAATATTTATTTCTCATCTAACGTACTAGATATTGAACGAAATTGGAGAATTTATTTTTTTTTAATTTACACACATTTTTTATAAATTTTTGGATAAAAAAATATACACTTCCGCTGCTGTTTTCTTGAAACTTATACGATTTTAAAGGGCTTAAAAATTGGCTGATAACAATGACGGCAAAAAGGGGAACGACGATGGTTTTCTGGGTTTTTAAAAGTCAATTTGTTTCAGTAAGTTACTTAATTTGCTCTTTTTATGTTTTAGTCTGGCTTTGCAATTAAATAATAAATGTCAAATAAGCTATTTTCCGGAAAAATGGCTTAAAATTAATTCACTACGTCTTATAGTCCGCAGCTTCTTATGATCCAGAAAATGCGTTACGTATGTTGACAAACCGAATAATTAATGCAATTTACATTTGAACATCTTTTACATCTAAAGTAAGATTACTTTCGAACTATAAGTTTTGTATTAAGTAATTTTAAAAAATGTGTTTAGTGATTCTGTGCTTATTTTACGAAAGCATTATGAAAGCAAATATTTTTAATTTACTTAAAAGTCAAAATTGTTGACCTAAATTACGAAACCATTAGAAAATAACAAACGAAAATGTTTGTTCAATTACAAAAGGGTAGAAGTGGCATCACGTGATATATTGCCGGAAGTAGGATATTAATGCTAATGACGTCATTATGTTTCACTTTGCTTGGGAACAATGACTATAGATATTACAGGAGTTGGAAGAAATAAAGGAAGAAAAAAAAAGAAAAGGGAAGAGAAGAAAAAACTTTCATCAGGCAGAGCTGCCATAGAATAAATATCAACATTGGAGGAACTCTCTTTCTTCTTATAGCTTCTGAAAAAGATCAAGTGAAAATGGCAAGTAACTGTAAACAACTAGTAGCACCAAATATTTACCATACCAAAGATTTTTATTTTCTGCTTACAATTTCAAAATCAATACTTTAAATACCGCAGCTTTCTCAATACACTTACAGTTCAAATGATATTTTACTTGGAACAAGAACGCGATTTAGAATTGTTTGGAAGTAAAAAACTTCTCAAAGATTTAAGAAAATTAACTACCCATTTTGAATCACTAAATTTTGAAAAATGAGCTAGATTGTAAGCAAAATGAGCAGAACGAAGATTAAAGTTGTTACAAATTTAACTTTCGAGCAGATTTTAATACGCTTTTCTAATCATAATTTTTGGCATTTTTTCTTCAAATTTCTTAATTTCTTTTTGGTAGTTGGTACACCTTCTACAGGCATTATTATTCTTTTTTTTTTTTTAAATCAATGAAATGTTTTTATTAGCAATGGTGCTAAATAACAAAATACTATCTACTTTTATACTTCACAAATTTGCAAGGGAATAGTTACTTTTTCCTTTATCTTTTTAGTTGTAGAATGATTTTGTGGTGAAGGATTACAACAGGAATTTTAAAATGCAATATTTAATAAACATTTGGACTAAATCTACTACACTGAACAATATTAAGTCAAAATTAACAAGTTCCATCCGAAACGAAAACACTAAATTGGACAATCATTTTAGTCTGCATCACACTAGAAACACTTTCGCTTTTATTTCAAGAGCTTTGTCGATAGCAGCAAACTGAAAGATGAACCGGTTGTGCTGCCATTCTTGAACATCCTTTCGGAAGTCAGACGTATATGACCTTGTTGAACCGCAAATCCAGCGTCATCCACAACCAGCATCAACCGATAATGATTTGACTAAACAAATGCAATTAACATGGAACTCCATCTGATGACATAACATATATGGACCCTGTAAGAAACTTCATGCACGTTTGCATTATTTTATTCAAAATCTTTTGCGATAACAGCAGTTACTAATGTTCCACTGTTTCACATCTGAAATGCTCTTCTCGCTTTGACTCGAAACCTTAATCAAATACATATATGTTATGAGAAAAATGCTCTGTAAAATTCCTGCTGCTTAGTGTTTCAATTTCATTTTTTGCCATGGTGTATGCGCCATTCTTGATGTTGTAATGTTTATGTTTAAGGAACCCATAAAAAATCTGTACGCTACGAAAATAAATTTTATCACTTTGAGATAGCGAACAATGATAATTTCACCTTAGTCAGGTAAGCAATTAAATTTGTTGTTAATTCATTTTCAAAAATTATGAAAACACATATTGCAAAATGTTTTCTAAAATGACATCATAGCGAAACCACTACTGAGTTCTAAAAATCCACTTAAAAAGTACTACAGATGCTTTTCATCTAAATATCCAGTTTATAATATAGTTTACATCCATATAGTTACAAAATATAGTTTACATCCATTTTTCAAGATAATAATTTCAAACTTCATAAAGCGAATTGCAAAGCACTAAGGAAAACCATTAATTTTATTAGACTATTTCACTCTTTTATAATAAATAGTTATTCATTTCATGTTATTCATTCAATGCTATAACATTTATGTCTCATAAATAGAAATGTTAAAGAATGTTATAATACTGCGAGCTGAAATTTTTTCAATATCATTGTGAAATAACTGCTGACGGAAACAATGAAAGTTTTTGACAGATTTTGTTTATATGATAATTGAATCAGTTATTTGAGAAACTCCATAAGTCCCTTTTTGGCGAAAATGAGTTTTTGTAAAAAATCGAGTGCTATGATAAAGGTTAGAAATTTCATCATGAAATTACGGTTAAATGACCGGCAGCAGTCTGTCCATCTAATTCACCGTTAAATTTACGGTTTGGAACATTTTTCTATCTTTACGGGACCTAACCATTTCCTATCAGCTTGGTTTAAAAGCCGTAAACACAAAAGTTTACGGTTTTCTAACCATTTAAAAATGGTTACCAAACAAAATTTTTACCGTTTTTGAACCATTTCGAGGCGTAGAAACCCTAAAAGAATCGAACCCGGTTGCGCTGGTATACCAACTTTGCTCTCTAACCATTCGGCCATCAGCATCACACAAAGCTGTCGTTTATTTATCAATAACTCTTTCCTTTCAACTGGAAAACTGCATTAAAATTGAGATTTCAGTTTTTGATTGGATCCAAAGCCCCCTTTGGTCTGAATTTACTGTATATTGACGAAAATCATTTTATTTGTTGCAAAAATTAAAATACAAACAAGCTTCAGCAGCTCAAATTATGGGTTCGCTCATTCTCAAACAGTTCGGGAATCCGATGTCTCCAATTTTTAATTTACGTGTGTATGTCTTTCTATTTAGTAAATACTGCTTAAGCCGCTTTTTTTCTGTTTTTTTTTATATACACATGCAGGTTGGAACTGATAAATCTTTATTCATATTTTAACAACAACGTACGACCGGTAAGATTTCGCAACCTAGATGGACTCCCGATTCTTATTGAGCGCTTGAAAATTACGGTTAGTTAAACATTCTTTAGGATAAACAGAGAATAAACGACTTTTTTCGCAATCAGCGGTTTGAGTACCATCTTTTTAATGGTTATTCAACTGTTGTAATTAAATATGGTAAAATAACAATCAAATAAATGGTTATTTTACTATTTTCTCACGGAAATTTTTAACAGTGTATATGTATTGCATAGATAATAATGTTTTACTTTTTGCCCCCGTTACTTTTATATCATTTATTTTAAGATAATTCATGCACTTATCCCATCCAATTATACCATATTTTGCAAAAAAAAAAAAAAAAAAAAAAAACGTTTTCATTGCACCTTTTTATGTTAATTTGAGAAACCCCACAAGTCAACGAAATTTAAAATTCAATATAAATTCATGTATATGTAATCCATGTTTGTGAAGAATATGGGCAGTGTATTTAACCAAGTACTAACGCTTAAGACAGGAAAAATGTGCATCACGTGTCATTATCAACTTTTATTCAGTTTTCTCAATTTTTCAAAAGTTGCTGAAGAGTGACTTATGGGGTTTTTCAAATAACTGATTCAATTATAAACTTAAGAGAATTATCATGCGCTGCCATCTGAAGTTTTCAAATCAATATACATTTCAATATGGATATTTCTCCCTTAACAAAAAGAGGAAATGTTTAATTAATTTCATGTTAAGTACTCACATTGTGTATTTTTAGTATAAATAGCAATATAGGAATAAGAGGATTTTTTCTCGGGTCTGTTAGACGGAGGACACATTTTCCCCATATTCTTCAAAAACAAGTTAGCCATAGTTTTATTAATAGACCAATCATATCCATGTAGGTTGAAAGGTACTAGCAGCTACTGCCCTGTTGTGACAGCCTATGTAAGTTATATTTCTCAAAAGAAAAAAAATCAAAATGCTAACATTGACCCGTGTTACTTTTGACCGCAGTCACCCCTAATAATACATTGAGTGCAGCTTTTTCCTTTCACATGAATATTTTTTGGCTCAATGATGAATGTGAGTGTTAGGCAAAATACATTTGCTTTAAACTACTAAACGTTTTTTCTTGTTTTTTTTTTAATTCTTATCATTATTATTTTTTATTCACAACTAAATCATTATCTGTTGATCAACAGTAAATGTAATATTTTTCAACCAGGGAAAAGCTTTTTTTGCCTTTCATGTAAAATATACTAAAATAATTTTATTAGTTTTCTTTTTACTTTTAGAGCTTGGGCAATTTTTGCTACATATTTTTCTATTTTATATAAATATTCTAAAATATAAGATTTTGAACTTCATTTAATCCTACATTTACTGACGAATTGCCCAAGTCTTGTATGTTTTCTCTTTTTTGAACAGTTTTCCCAGTTCTACGCAGTTCACTCAATTGCTGGCTGGGTTTTCTTTGAAAGCTAGCTAAAAAAAAAAATAATAAATAAAAATATTAATAAAAAAAGGGAGGAATCTCAAAGTAGAAAAATACGGAATGCGAAAAGACAAATTCAGTTTTTTCTCTTCAGTTTTTTCAGTTCCAATGCTGTTTTTGACTCATGTTTCAATTTAGAAAAAAAAGATGCAAGGAAGCCATCTTTTACCATCCATAAACGCTCCTTTTCGGTTTAAATCAGAAATTCTGCTCAAACTCAGTTTTAACGCTTTTTGAATGGTTCAAAGTTTTTTTTCTTCTGAAATCACTACACTCGCCTTTTTAATGAAAGTGTGCCTTTATCGCGGTAAAAAAATTAGGAATGTTAAAAAAGGCAGGAGGAAAAATCTTTTAACAGTT
The DNA here is from genome assembly GCA_038502835.1 of Octonoba sinensis. Lineage (NCBI taxonomy): Eukaryota > Metazoa > Arthropoda > Arachnida > Araneae > Uloboridae > Octonoba > Octonoba sinensis. The sequence continues at coordinate 150,136,629 of CM076598.1, forward strand.
TCAGAATACTTAAGAAATAATCTGGAACTAAAGAATAGAAACAAATCTGCGACATAATAAGCGCCATATACAATTAATTTGCACTAATTAAAAATGGGGATTAAAAAGATTTTTTCCTCTTGGTTTAGAGCCTTAAAGAAAATAAGAAAGAGACTTTTTTTTTCTTCGCTAAAAAAGTCAAGAACAAAAGCAGCATTGTATTTCCTAATATAATATGCAAAACTGATAACTCATTAAATTTGCAGAATTAACACTTTTCAATTATCGTCAAAGAATTAGAATATGTTTCATATTTTAAGTTCAGGATTGAGAATATAAAGCATTTTAATTTCTCAAGTAAGGAATAAAATAAATTTAAAATTACATTAATTAGATCTAGCAATCTAAAACAATCTAGTGTCATATTATCCACTCTTTTATAGAACCTTGATTATTATGATAAAATTATTTTTTTATTTCTATTCAAACTTACATGCGTTTAAAGGAATTGGCAAATTTTCACTTCATTATTAGTAGTATGATGAAAAATCAAATCTCAGTTTCAACATACACAAATGAAAAAAATGGTTAACTGACAAAAATTCAAGCAAAAATAAATCTTTTTATCCCAAAATAAATAAAATCTATGTATGTGCAATAGGGCAAAGTCAAATAGAAACACCAATAAAAAATTGGCTCCATGTGAAGCTTTTTTTGATGCAGTTTTATTGCATTAAGATTAGAAGAATTAGAGAATTTCTGACGGTCCTACAGGAGTTCATCTTGAATAGACAAAGATAATTGTCTAGGACTTACGTCACAAAGCGTCAGGTGTTTCTCCCGACAACATCAGACTACCAAGGAAGTGCTATTACTTCTGTGGTTAAATAGTATAACAGAGATCAGCAGAGCATTGAAGAAGGAATTTCCATCTTTTAAAATCAGATCATGGAAGGAATTATCTTAGATACAAAGAAGAAAACTAAAATGTAATTTCGCATTTGAGTGATCGAATAATACTTTTGTCTTGGCCTCGTCTAGAGTGTTATCCTGCACTTTAACCACGGCTAGCGTCTTATCCTTCACTTTAACCTCATCACATAGGGTCAAACGCTTTTTCAATGTTTTAACTTTGATCCTTCCCCCGTACCTCTTAAATGAATTTTGAGGTAAAATTGTGAGCATTGTGGCCTATATTATACTCTTTGTGAGTAAATGTGTTCCAAGTTTTGACTTTAATGTCGCTATTTGTTAACGAAAAACTCGGTATTTACATTAACCCAAGAGTCTCTGGGGTAAATGCAAACAGGGATTTATCTTCCCACGAGGTTGGTGCAAATAGAAAACCGTGAGGCATACATAGTCTGCTTGGAAGATTAAGACGTTCTGAAGCAGTCTTCCTCATTCTGCGGCACACGGGCCACATGTAGTCCGCTGAGAACCTTTGAATGAGAAATTTTTTACGAAAAATTCAGTTATGTGGTAAATTTATATAAAATGTGTCTTGGCAGTGGATCAGTCGGTTAAGCTCGGTTCCCAAAAAACTCCGAAAGCGAAACAGCACTGGTCGTGGTCAATGCTTGGGAGGGTGACCACCTCTCGCAGCTGATCACTGGGACCGTGTACGCTAAAGGGATCTGATGCACGTAAAATCCGTCGTGGATACAAATGTCCAACAATTTTTAAATAATACCTCTGATGGTGCCACCTTATGTGACGATCTTTCACCTGGGAGTTTCTTCAAAATAAGAAGGCACTCTGAGACAAGTAGTACTTCCACCCTAGTGGAGCTCATTCATAAACGGAATGCGCTCCGTATACTTGGTCGCCCTGTGAAGGGAGCTTGGATTATTATGTGGCATTAGCAACAACGACAGCATTTGCGTAAAAGAGACACAAAAATATAACTTACAACAAAATATAATATTTGTTGTCTTTCCAAAAGATAAACTTAAGTGTTTACAATTTCCCCAGAGTATAAAATATATAGGGTAATTGTAAACACTTTACTTGCAAATGAATAATAACAGGGAGGAGGAAATTCATAATCAAATGTTTTTAGCAACATTCCATTTGACAAATAGAAATGGATGAAACCGCTTACTTAGCGTTTGTAGATGAGGTGGAAAGGAAAATGTAAAATCACTAAATTTTGTTAAACGACTTTTTTCACCGTGCTATTTTCAAACAATGGTGAAGCCTATATAGTTATTTCAAAGCATACAAAACTCTTTCAATGTCTTCCCTATGATACCAACTTATCCCTGAACAGCAGTCTAGTTTTCAAATCATCACAAGTGTAATTAGGAACTGTGTTTACATCTACCCTATAGCTATAATTACACCAACTGACCCTTCTAATTATTTTGAAATTCATCAAGCAAACATATAAATAGATTAAATTTTATTATGTAACAAAATATATTTTAAAAATTAATTTGATTTGCAAGAAACGGCATTATTATATTTAGCCGAACTTTTTCTTAATTAATAGAGAAAGACCAGAGAAAAAAATTTAAAAATCATGTTTTTTTAATTTAAACTTCATTACACGTGTGAATTAATAGATTAGAGTTAGTAGTATGTTATCAAAAGTTAATTTTAAATAAAAAAAAAACATAATTGTTTTAAGAAATATTGAATTCTTAAGTTCTTATCGCAAGTTAGGGAGAAAATGCAACACATGAGAAATCAATTCCTAGTGAATCATAACAAATCTTTCCAGTTCCTGTTTTATGAAAAGATTAAATGAAATTACGTTTCCGAAAATAGAAAAGACGATAGGACTTTCATTTAAAAGCGGGTTCGAACTTGGGGCATTGAAAAAAAAAAAAGTTCCAAATAGTGTTAGAATCTCTTCAGGATATATTTATTTTAGAATTAATGACGTTACACTCGGTAACAAGTATTAGACGCAATTCTTACGTAGAGGCGTTATTTTTATTTCATAATAATATGAACAAAAATCATTTACTTGAAAATCCCATAATTCCTCCTATTTTCTCCAAATTAATTAAATTTGATAATTTCCTAAAGCAGTGACTGAAGTGACCTAGCAATTAGTATATTATTACAATTTGCCATGGATTAATTTCGTGTCCGTTCCCCTTTCTTCTCCACTTGTAGTAAGCTCTTAACCTTAACGCATTTTTGGGCGAAAGTTACCGGAAAGTTTGCCCATGCCCGTGCGTTATTTTATTTCTAATGCCCGTCTGAGATCCGTTTACACTTTGCTTGTATAATATATTTTGTCTATGTAACATTTACCCCATCCCCCGTTCCCTAGTCACCCCCCCCCCCCCACAATCTGAAATTGCAAAGAATAACTTACACTATATCAGTTTTTCAGGTTGATATGCTGCTAACTGTAACCTATTAACTCACATCAGTTATGAATTTTAAATTTACAAAACATGAAGTTTAAGTTTTCTTCTCCAATTTTTATGGCTTATGAAGAAAGAGTTCTGCTCTGTGTGCAGAATTAACACTTTTGCCTTTTTTTCTCTCAACATAAACTAATAATAATAATAAAAACAAATAATTAATTTAAAAAGCTTGAACCGCTAAACATTTTAACTTATTATAGTTTTAATCAATTCGATATCTTAATATTTTTATGTAATCAAAGGTAAGGAAACTAAAAAAAGGTTCATTCTTTTACTAAGCACAATTGAAACGTTTTGCCCAGTATTTTATTAATTCATTTACTTTTAGAAAATAATTTTCTAACATTTTTGAACAGATCACCAGATTTCAGTAACATTATTCCCTCTGGATGCCAGGTCTTTTTCTAGAACATACTCTACTCAAATGGACGCAAATTTTCCACTACCATAACGAAAAAGAAATCGTTTTATCATTATCATTTATTCCTTTATTCTGTTATCATTATTATTTTATTTTGTCTAAAAAGCAAACATCTACTGTTGTAACTAACGCTTGAACGTTCGAGCATGCTCGTGTAAGCAAACTTGAGCGTGTACAGAATGATTTTACACAACATGCTTGTGCAAGCATACTTGACATACTATAAAAGATTTTAAAGTACTTTGATTTTATGTTAGTGGTATCCGCACGGTCATGCCTGTGATAAAAAGTTAAAAGACCTGTTGGTTCGCCTGTATATATGTACCGGTAACTTTTTTTTACATGTATAGTAATGCTATTTTATTGAGACGTATAACATTCCACAGAATTAAAAATTAAACGCCCTCGGCAATCAAGTGAGGATTCTACGTATTTAAGCGACTTCATTTTTTGTGTCCCCCATTTTCTGTGCACAGACACACAAAAAAGGAAAAAGCACTCGGGGGTGGGGGGAACAAAAAGTACGATGATAAGGCATTATAATAGTTTAAATTCAGGCATTTTAAACATAATTAATATATTTTTGTATCTACTATGCACTGAAAGTATAAAAAAAGACAAAATTTTATTGCCTGCAGAAACTAACAGCAGCTGCAGACAAAAGTTTGAAATAGAAAGGAAAAAACTTTCATCCGATCTTAAATACTGAAATGACCATATATTGTCATTATATTGCTTTGTTACAATTAATGTTTGCAATAAGTGGAAAGTTACATACAAACTACATCTAAATCACTGCAAACAATTTCAATGAAAATCAGAAGGAATGAAATTCTAAAATAGAAATTGTATATGGATGTATTTAATATTTATTTTTCTTTTCTGGACTTGACTATGATGTCGCCAAATTATACCCGCAAGTCGCCAAGAGCTGAAGAGAGGATTTCTGTTTCCGTTCGGAAGCAACAGGCAGATGCTATTTGGGAAGGGAATCCATCGGAAGAAGAATCCGACTCTCAAGAGAAAAATTTTGCTTCTTCAAATCTTCGAGCTCGCACTTTTCCAGCTGAACTATAGCGAACTTTTCCAGTAAGTTTGAAAAGTTTTTCACCTTCTCTCCGTTGGGATTTCTAACTATAAAAATTTCTGCTAAATGCAAAAAGAAAGTGATATTTTAAAACTAATTTTGTGTTTTTTGGATTATTTTTCAAGTTAATAAAAATTTTAAATGAGCGCTCTTTTACAACTTTTTTTAAAATTTTAAATATGCATCCATTTTTTATGTTTTTGATAATTATAAAGGGAAGTACTTTTTACTTTTCTAGAAAAAATTATGAATAACTTAAACTATTTTTTCCAAATCGTATCTTTAATATTTTAATAATAAATGTTATTTTCTTAAAGAGAGGTGTTTAGAATTTTTATGCTTTAAGGTATTTTTGTTGCTAGCCATTATTTTGCACTGATTTCAGTAATGAGATAGACTGCAACAACTTTTAGTGCAACATAAAGTTAAACATACATTTGCGCGTATAACGAGGAAAGCGAAATAGGTCTTCTTATTTATTATTTTAACCTCAAAATTGTTTTATAATGACTTCAAACTAGTTTTAGATTTTATTCCAATAATTTTTGCTGCTAATAAAATAAATAATTAAAATATTTATATAAAAAAAGAACTTTATTATAAATGCTTTAAAATAAATCGTAGTTGGATCGTTCCACTGGAATTTCGTGTGCCAGCAAATTTTCATTTAAAAAAATAACAAATAAAAAAGTCAATGGGGAAAATATTTTGTTGATTATATTTAATTATTATTTTATCATGAATTATAACTGTCAAGTGCAGGGCATAAAATGTCTTTTCCATTTAATGGCCTAGTTATTCATTTTGCGTCACTCAGTGTCATACCAATTGCTAATTATGTGCAGCTGATAAATCTGCTGATTAAACGCCGTGTGCGGACTTTTCGAATTTTTAAAGCTGCCTTACCAGTCATTTAGTTTCATAAATGAGTTCACTTACTACAATCTCTTCGTAAGTTATTTTTATTTGTACGATATACAGTAATAGCTACAGTAGCATCCTGTATTGAAAAATAGTAAAATAAATACAAAACAATCACCCTTAAGATTCTTTTCGGGCGTCATTTTGCCAAATCGACAAATTTAATGCGGAATGTCAATGCAAAAAGATTCCCTTCCTTGACCAATAATAATGTAAGGATATTCATTTTACTTACTTTTTTCCAGGTAATCGTTTAAAATTTTTTGTTTATGGTTGATATATTAAAATTGTTTCGTGCGAAAATATTTGAAAATGTGATACTTTCGCGAAATCTGAAGTGATATTTTAATGCTTCAAACTACAAATGCATGACTATTGATGATAAAATTTTATTCAAAATAAAGCAACAAACTGTGCTCCATTGCGTAGGAGAAAAGTAGTAAATGAAGTTGTACATAGCACACAATGTTTAGCTTTGAGCCCGCGTTGGTGCAGCGGCTGTTGCAGAAGCGTTTTATCTTCAGAAGTCGGGATTTGGAACTTTGTTGCGGTTATCGGGACGAAAGATTTCTCTGGAACTTGTACGGTATAAATTCCTGAAATATTGTCAGCTTCAAAGGCTAAAAAATCACGGAGATGCGGATTGCCCCAGTCTTCTGTATTTTGGATGAAAATCTATATCACCTCAGGCACAAAAGGTTAAAAAGAGAAAGTTCATAGCTAAAAACGCACTTGCTAATTGCTAACCTGTTTTAGGCACAGTATTTTTGCAGCGTCTAATATGCATTGTTATTAGGATTGAAAGAGATTGCAACGAAGATTACAAGAAATATATAATTTTCGTTCTCATTAGATATTTTTTCTTCTTTTTTTCTTTTCTTTTCTTTTTCTTTTTTTTCTGTTCAGCGTTGAACTAAAAGCATTTTTATTTGAGCTATGAAAATTTTCTAAACATAAAATCTTCTTGTATATTTAAACTAGCTGAAAAAAATAAAAAAATAATAATAAAGCGAATTTTTGAAAAATATTTATAACTACGTACTTTTAATGCGTCATCCGCCTTTGCACGGAATAACTCGAATATTGTGTCATTCGCTGGCGGAGGAAGGCTTACGTCACGTGATACATGTTCCACACTCTGTCCTAAATAAATAAGGAGAAAGGTACGGAAAAAATCCCATTAGAATAAGGAGAACAGTCCTTTGAAATTGCCGTTTGAGTAAGAACAGAAGTTCCTAAAAAGCTCCTTTACATGCACAACATTAAGTCTTAAAAAAAAAATTCTATTAGAATGAGGACAACAGTTCTCAAATAGAGTTAGCTGCCCGCAAAAAAATCATCATCAGAATACGGCATTAGACCTTAAAAATCTCTGATATGATAAGAGTATCAGTTTTCAGACAACCTCAACAGTCCCCCTTAAAGTCCATGTCAGGATAACAGCCGTCCCGTAAAATCCTTTTTAGAATAAATATATAAGTTATTGAATAACATCACCAGTCGTCCTAAAAATCGCCATAAGATATATCCCAAATGAAAAAAAAGGACTACAGTCCAGAAACATACCCATCAGAATAATAAGAATAACATTACAAGAAAGAAAAATAAAAAAAACTCTGTTGGAGATGGAAAATGGTCCCGTAAAAATACCTTTCAAAAAAAAATAATAATAATAATAAATCAAAACAAATCTATCAATATCGATCGATTATTTGTGCTGCAGAAAATAAATTTCAAATCCTTTAAAACGGAAGAAGAATTAAAAGCAAAACAAAATGAAAGAAATATTAAAAATCGGTTGCGCCTCAAAATGGTAATACCATTGTGAATAGAATTTTAATTAGGAAATATAAATGTGGGAAAAATGACAACGGTATAAATAAAATAATAAAGCACTTTAGCAATCGTCCGACGAAAATAATTAGAAGTTAATTCTTAAAAAATAATTTCGAGCTACAGCGAAAAACGCTTATAACTTCTCTAGTTAAATTAAAGGCTTCGAATCTTGGCACTATGAGCAAAACTCCCTCTGCAGCAGATTTTTAAGGGCTTTCCAATGATACCAAATTCGAAAGAATGCCGTAATTTTTTCGTACACATAAAGCCATTTATTTGCAATTTTTTGTGTTCTAAAATTAAAATTAGAATGGTTTGGAACTTTTTTAACGCTCGAAAAACTGCCTCCGATCTGCCCCGGGTGCCAAAGTACCTCTCTGCCAAGTTTGGTGAGCATCGGACTTAAGTTGTGGGTTTGTATAAGGAAGATATATACATACAGTCTCTTTTTATTTATATAGATAGATTTTATAGAGATCAAAACAGTTTTAGATTTAGAAATAAGGTAGGGAAAATTAAAAATGATCTTTTTTTATGCTATGTAGTCGTTATCAAAGTGACTTTATCATCTTGTTTTTATATCTTTAAAAATCTTTTGCCACAAAATGTCGCAATTCATTTTTTACCTTTCACTGCAAATATTTTTCCTTCCGAGAAAGAAATTCAGTAAATACTTTAATACATCATCTACAACATAAATATCTATAATATTCTGAAAAAGAAGGGAAAAATGGATTATTGGAAGGGGGTAGAATGGAAACTCATATCTCCCATTGGGTACGTGTGAGTGGGACACATATGTCCCAGTGGTAACTTAAATAAGGATTATAAAAGTAATGAAAAACTAAGTTATTTTTACTCATATCAGTTTTATATGGGGTCATTTGAAACTGCCTGTGGGACATATATGTATCGGTGATAGCGAAAGGGTTACATTTCTTGGCGGTCATAGCTTTTGAAATGCATTTACTCAGGAGTAGTATAAATATTTCGTGGTGTGCAAAAATTTTCAGTTTTATACAAGTCCTTAGTAATTCAATTTTTACATTATTTTGATCTTAGGTAGTTTCCTTTTCATTGATTACCTACGTATTTTATACTTGTCATAAGATGTTGCCAATGCTTGATAGTATTCTGGCTTTAGTTAAAACCAGATCTCGATTAACTTTAACCACATTTTCAAATAATTAAATTGTAAACTATTAAGTACTAATAAAGTATAGTTTTAGAGTAGATAATCTTCTGAACATTAAAGTCCTCGTAGGGTCATTATTCTATAAATTTCTGGATAAATTTTCGCTACTGCAGTTTAATTAGGTTAAAGACGATAAACGTAAAAATTCAGAAATGTGTAAGTAAGAATCTGCTTTAAAAATGAGTGAAAAACGATCATTATGAGCAATATCAACGGATCGACGTTGTGTTAACGTAAAAATGACGCATTTCCAAACCGTTTGTTTGCTTCTTGATTGAATCCTGAATAAGGTAGTAAGAAACAAACACGTGATCTGTCATAACTGAAATAGGCAAGTATTGTATGTTGATTGTTCTTTTAGATCCCGTCTCAGTTCGTAAGACTGCGCTTTAATATATTTGCGACTTTTTGGTGCCAATCGAAATATTTGATGCGGCGGAGTCCATGGGGGGAACATGGAAATGATGCTCTGAATTCCTAAACGACTTTTTCTGATTGAATTCATAGAAAGGTAATAAGAACTAACATGATGCACAACATAGTGTTTAAAGCATTTTTTAAAAATAGTTATCTCATTCTAGTCTTGAGGATGCGGCGGAGTCCATGGGGGGAACATGGAAATGATGCTCTGAATTCCTAAACGACTTTTTCTGATTGAATTCATAGAAAGGTAATAAGAACTAACATGATGCACAACATAGTGTTTAAAGCATTTTTTAAAAATAGTTATCTCATTCTAGTCTTGAGAATGCATTTTAAATATAATGGCCTTTTTTTACATCAAAATTAATACGAAAGTGTCAAATCTCTATATTCTGATATAATGACGTCTTAACAGAAAAAAAGACTAAAGCTAAGTGATTTGCCGACTAATAAGACCATAAGAAGCCAAATGTGAAACGCATTTTGGGCAGTTAGAGTGCTTAAGGCATATTTCGACATTTTATCTAATGCTATTTTTCCCTGTTAATCTCTATGCCTTACGTCCAGTGACAAAGAGAACTTATTTTCACTTTTGCTTACAACTTAAAAATGTAACAACATTCAATATGTTTGTCAATTTCTCGTGTAGTTTTTTGTATTTAACTATTTTTTGATGAAACACTTGACTTCGCAATAGCATGTACCCTTTTGTTTTCAAACATTTGCTTTAATTATTACGGGCTATAAATTAACACCAGAAGCTTGTACAGCCTAATTTGAAAATTTTAACGTTAGCGCTCAAATTAGGTAAATGCCCCCTTTTTTTACATACGTGTGCTTCTTTGTCTGAGAATAACAGGAAAATGCTCAGTGCGAAGGCACTGAATATTCTAAAAGCGAAGCATTTTCATTTTTAAAAAATTACAGTTACCCTGAGAGTATTATTTCGTATTATTATTAGTATTTCGTATTATTATTTACGATATATCCATTAGTAAAAGCAAAATTCTACATAGTGAGCTCCTTTAACTAAAAAAAAAAGCTTTATATTTTCTATGTGAAGGTTGAAAAATTACACTATTGTGTTTTATTATGATATAAACTGTGTTTTTGTATTTTTGTTTCAATAGCACTGAAACCGCTTTCGAAATGAACTCTTTTAAAGAATTTCTTAATTGCTTGTAAAAAATTACTCCCATTCATCTTTCTTTCATTTAATTAAAGTGCTGATTTGTGAAAGTAACACTCTTTCTTTTACGCTTAATTGGACTGTGATAAATCGATTCATCTCAATAAGATATTTCTTCTGTATTTAAGAGGGATGATTTTTCAAGCATTCGAATTAAGTTTTGAAGGCGAAACGTTCGCTTCCCTGTCCCGATTTAGCGGCCCTTTAACTTTCAAAAACAACGGAAATTATAAAATTTATTTTCTACGGAGAAGATTTCGCATATATAGAATCTTATTGTTATTATTATTATTATTACTTCAAAAGTAAGTATGATGCCATGAAATTTAGTCCCTGTCACTTAGAAGTTGACGTGTACAGAGCTTCTGAAGCACTTCTTATGTTTAATGTCGATAATTAAAATTAAATAAGCCTCAGACTGGTCTAAAGCCCTGTAATTGTCGGCTAATTGCCCGTAGAACGTTGACTGAAACATTATAATTAACTTAATATGAGTCATAGCTCTTTCGTTGTTTTGTTATATGTAAAAGGTAAGGAGAGGATATAAGAAGGGAACACTGGAGGGGGGGGGGAGTAAACATGGGTAATTAAAAAATAAGGAAAATGTACTCATTTTCGAACATTTTACCAACTTAGAATAGCTACGAGTAAAGAAGTTTCAATTTTGTAGAACACAAGTACTCATTATTATGCATGTATGCTCGTATCTGATGTCTCATGGCACTCGTTTTTGAAGCAATTGAGCTTTAAAAAAATGAGTTTATTCAGGTTCTCATTTTTAAGTAGCGTTTTTTAGCACTGAAGTTTCAGAACATAAGAAATATCTTAAAACCTTAAATACGTTAAAAATATCACTCACGCATAGGAATTTTCGAAAATGTTTGCAATTTTATTTAAAGACGTGCCCTTTTTTGCAATTTTAAAACAACAATATGAATATTTGTGATCTTCACTTAAACATTCAAAAGTTCACTTTGCATTCATATGTAAATGCTAAAATTCAAATACTAAAAATATCTACCTACCAGTACCATTCTAAAGTATATATGTATATGTATATGTGTCTATATCCTTTTACTTTTTGCCTCCCCTTAACATAAGAAAAATTACCTATGAAAAAATACTTTTTTAGATCTGAAAGTGTGCATGTAATATTAGTCTTTAGGCCATAGCACAGTAAATATTTTATGATTTAATTGTTTTACCATTCTTATTTTGCATGGGACATGTCAAACAAAACAAATCACAATCTAATCATGGCCTATAAGCGGGGAAACTATTCTTCTCTTAACACCAACCGTGAATATCTGTGTTCTTAAGTGTGACTAACAAGAAAGGAAATTATTGAAAGGGCTTCGCAACTTTACAGCATTGAACACGATATTAATATTGTTGGGTTTTCCAGATTCTTAAAATAATACAGGGTGTACCAAAGGATTCATACAACTTCAAAATGTTGCTTAAAAAATGGAGTTGATTCAGTTGATGCACAACAAAAAGTATTGAAGATAAGGATAGAATAACTGAAAAGCGTTTCTCTCTCTCTCTCTCTCTCTCGAACACACTTTTTTTACGGTCGGATTTTATTCATAGATAGTAAGTAATATACGACATATAGAATAAAATGGAGTGAAAAACTTTGTTTTTAATTTTTATTAAAATAGATTTTCATGATGGAAAATGTGCCATTTGTCAATACTACGAATCCTGCAAAATTATTTTTATTTTTGTGAACTCTTTGATCCTTCACCTTGTTGAAAAAATTAACATTTTAAAGGTTCATGTCCAAACGGTACAGTAAAATGCTGCAAACTTTGAACGCCATACAAATATTTTATTTACTTTCTGTCGAAGATAATTATTAATTAACGTTACCAATGCTAGCTATTTGTTGTTATTTTCGCTATGGCATTAGCAGTTCTTTAATGAACAGAAAAAAGGCTATTTTCGCGCCTATGAGAAAGTTCTTCTTTGATTTATCTATACGTTTACATTTTTATGAATTTTTAACCTGATTCAGTCTAATTTCAGCATGTGTTGTGTGTGTGTTGCGGAATTCTTACATTATTATTATATCACAGTACAGAACTTTATATTCGAAATGATCGGGATTGAACCACTTCGGGTTTCTATTCGATCGGGATCGAATTATTTAAGTAATTCTTATTTTATTCAACACTAGATTGCATTAAGTTGTTTCACATACATTTTTGCTTTTTTGCACCTTTCATGTGATATATACCCGCAAGGATCACATTTTGACGCAAGTTCTCTGTGATGGCAACAATTACCACTGAAAAACCCTCATGGAAGACCACATATGCATTATCACATGCTTATGTGATCGGATTCGTCGCCGGGGTTCTTCGTACTTCAGCAACAGTTTGCCTCAAATATCGTAAAATCGTTGAAATATCGCTTAATATTGAAAAATAAAAGTTTGTGAAGGCATATCAAAATATTTTTCAAAATTATTGAAATTTGTACACTATGTTCTGTTGATCTATGGGCACATTTTGGCATAGCTAATTATTTAAAATAATAATTATAAACATTTTCGCCGTTTTCACTCCACCCTAATATAGAACTAATTTATTGAAAATAGCGTCTTCCAAAAAAAAAAAAAAAAAAAAACGAAATTTGCGTGGTTCACACGTAAATGTTTACAAAGCATTCTGTGTATCATACATCTTGCCTCAAGCTCTTGGGATACTCTTTGAGTTAAGTTACTTTTTTTCGTAATGAAAAAATGTTTCACACACTTGTTCCAAATGCTCAGCACTAGTGCTAAGACGACCATAACATTACTTTATGATTCGCATTCCCTACTCACGAAAGCTTCAACGACATGATGGTCTCTCTGTTACGTTTGAATGTCGGATTTTATCTCAATGAAACCGCGTGGCACATTGCGCTTTTTTCTCACTGGACGCAATTTTCAATAAATCTTTTCTTATGTGATGATCAAAATCCGACAATCAAAAAAACTTTTGAGTATTTTTTTCATATCTGTAAAACGTTTTGCTCTAGTTTTTTTTTTTTTTTTTTTTTCAATAAAATTTTAAAATTTTGCTAATTTTTTTGAAAATACTGTATTTTCTTACTTTTGAGCGAAAAAGGAAGAAATATTTTGCTGTTTCAAAATAAAATTTTAAAAGTCTGTTTTTTTCTTTCGAAAATTCTATGTTTCCTCGCACTTATTATGAACGTAAGAGGAAGAAATCATGCTTCAAAACGACACATTCACTATGGTACTAAATGTTAAGTTTCGAGACAATCCTGGTGAAAATTGGGCTAAACCACGATTCTGGTTCTAATATAACGCAAAAAAGGCTTGTGGCAATTAAATCAAATACAAAGCACGTCGGTGATTAAAACGCTTAAAAATACTAATGAGCACTTAAAAATACACTTGAGTTCGGATAATTTTAATCATTCTCACAGTTAATATTCTTTACGAGCAATCAAAATGGAAGTAAAAACTGACCTGATGGATTACAGCGGTTGCCTTTTTCGTTACTGCTAGGAGTTTACATAATTAGAAAACAAAAGCGAATCCTAATCATACTAAAAAATTTCAATTTTCCATTTTTTGCTTTTTGTGCTTTAATAAAGATTACACAATTACTCAGACATGTGATGTTTTCTTTTTTAAAATACTTTTGGCTATGCGTGGAAAACTTCGCCAATCTGCCTCTCAAAGCTGTACTTTTATTCGCTAGTTTATTATAAACGTTCATAATTTAAACTTACATAATTTTCCATGAAATTTTTTGATGTTTCCGCTAATACATTTTACATATTATTCGGAAGATAATTTCTGAATTTCGTGTTTGAGGTCTACCTTAAAGGCACATAATGAAAGAAAAAAGAGGAGTGGGGTTTCTACAGAACAGCAGCTACTACCTTAATGTATAAGCTTCCTTCAAGTGTATAAAAAATTAAACGCAATAAAATATTACCAAAAATAAAATAATTCGCAATAAATAAATGTTATTGAGCTCATAACTTAATTTATTTTTAGATCGTCACTTAGTAGTGCTTATAAATACACTTTAAAACATTTCAAGCCAAAGTTGAACCACAATTTGGGTCTCATTCAATGCTTCTAAATTGAGGTAAAAGCTCAATCAATAGAAAAACATGTTAAAAGCATCAAATAGTGCAAATTATGTTTATTTGATTATACATTGTTTCTGCAATATGGAAGAAGTCTGAAACATTTATGAAATGTAATTGGTTCAACAGGCTCCAAAATTTTCAGGGGGGGGGGGGTGACCACAAATGTTGTTTAAACACGCTCGTTTTAATTTGTTTTTTTTTTTTTGTTTTGTTTTTGTTTTTGCTACAAATGATCATAAAATGGTAATCACACAGAAATCATCAAAATATTTAACTGAGACACTAAAATCATCACCTCTAAGTAGTATTTAAAGTCTAAAACAGATTTGTATTGAAAATCTAGAGCTTTCAATCGTAATCGATGAAAGAAACGTATTAAAAGTTAACCTTACATTGAGGAAGATGAAGAAAGTCCCACTTTTTCTTTAAAACTCGGGGAAATGCTTTTTGCTCAAAGTGCTTGTGGTCTTTCCGATTGGCAGAGTAAGGTCTCCATCCACCCTTAGCATTTCTTGCAAAAAAATATTTCCCTAATATTCCCCTACCATACGGAAGCATTATTTGATAAGTTTGAAACGTGAAATTATTTTCAGTTTTGATCTCCTTCCGAAGAACTTCGGTCAGAAAAAAGAATAAAAAAAACCTTTTCGACACCGTAACTCTATCGAGTCCTTATTTCATTTTATTTATTTATTTATTTCATTTTTTCAGCAGTTCAACTGTGCCTCTCTGAGAAAAACAGATGTGTTTCTTTCCTCAACTGCGATATTTGCAAAAAAAAGTGCCTCACTTTTTTCGGAGAGAAATGCTCTTATAATTAGAGATACACTAAGAGCGGGTAAAAAATGACATACAATTTTTTAAAAAGAACAAGAATTTATTACTTGACTCATCATGTTGGTTTGTCCAATCGTCGATTCACGAGGGAGTTTAGAACACCCAAGAAGCAGTTTTTCACGGCTAAAAATGAATCAATGGCTGCTTTATAGTTTGGAAATAAGGGCTGTTAAAAAATATTTTTAATTAGATATCCGAGTACCCAAACTATTTAAATACAACTATTTCCAGAATAACAATAAATTTAATTACTTGATCCTTCAGGGCGCAATATTTTGAAGAATGCAAAAAGCGTTTCTATAAAGAGTAGAAATTGTGTATAAAAATCCCTAAAATCTGTAGAAAAGAGCATATTTATGGAACTTTTACAACAGCGCATATGAAGAAAGCTTTGTATACTTAATTTGGTTCCTTATAGACTTCAACAAATTTTAACCACAGAAATAAAGCTGTTTTATTAAGTCCATTGGTATTGTCGGCGCAACCTGTAGGATATATGGATTATCTTTAAATATGGTACATAATGTAAAATATATGTGCATAACGTTTACATACTCTGTAAAGAACATGTTAAGAAAAAACATATCAAACACATAAACCTACGAAATTGTCTAAAATCTACCGAAAATTTTGATTGACTCGAAAAGTCAATCTTTGTAGCGTCTAAAAAGGTTAATTATAGTGTCTAAATGAATATGGAGTCAATGGAAGATATGTGGAGTGCACACAGAAGTTTATAATTGCTACGAATGATATCTGCAGTGTCTACACATGTTTCATTGAAGTATATAGATAGCTATAGTGTCTAGAAAATATCTGTGTATCTGCGAAAAATAAGTATAACGTATGTCTTTCTATAAAAATATCTATGTTGTTGTCTATGAAAATTGAGAAATTCTGCATAGCTTTTTTACCTTGGCTAGGTAGATTTGTTTAAAATTCTATCTAGAGTCTCTAGTCATTCTCTGCACCTTTATGGCTCTTATAAGTAAAACTTTAATTGATTATACAGGTACAAGTATACGAAATCAACACCCATTCTCTGCACCAAGCATTCTCCGAACTTTCTTATGTTTTTTTAGAGGTTCAAAAAATACATCAGCATGAATTTTGGACAATTCTTATATATATATATATATATATATATATATATATAAGCTTTACGTGACTGTAAAAAGAAAATTATATTTGAAATAAATTGAAATGGGAAAGAGAACGTTTGTTGGCTTCTATTTCCGTTTAATATCTCTTTTATTATCGACGAATGAATGTGAATCCATTGAAATGCTGCAAAAACATTGAATTATAACTTTAATGCTCAAATTCATCGAATAAACCACAGAAATTGCATTCCAGTGATAAGGTTTCTTTTAAGAAAACTTTTAAGATCATAAATATGATTGCAGCGATAATAACTTAGCATTTAGAAAATAAAATTGCACAAAGCATATTTGAGTTCTTATTTTTGGTTCTGGTTCAATTGTAAATGAAGACATCAAATTTTATGGATTCGCATAGTTAAAAAAAAATCGTGGTTTTAGATTTTGTAGAAAACAACTAATTAAGTCTTTAATATGAGTTGAAAATTGGAAGTCTTAGTAGTGCACGGAAATGCCACTGTGAATTTGATGCACTTTATTATTGGCGACGACACTGATCTATGTCTTTAATTGACATTATTTATTGAATATACTCGTACTTTATTCTTAACGAAATTACAAAGCTAAGATTATGCGAGGGATTCAAATGTAAAAATTTCAGACGTCTTGAGAGAAGAATTATCGGCATTTTAGAATTCCCAGGCGGCTGAGGAGCTGCAATTTGATGGGCTATCATTAAATTATTCATTTTACAGCATTCATTTTTCAGCGCCTGCTTCTTTTCCTTTTTATTCTATTCTTCTCATATTTTACATGTATTTGTTCTTTATAATTGGGCTCAAGACATCTCACTGATTTTCATTTTATTTCACATTGTCTGTCATTTCTTTGCAACCTACTTCTGGTGCTTTCTTTTTAACCAAGAGTTGAAGAGAGAAATAATTATATAGTTTATAAGAGGAAACGTAAGCAAAATAATAGCGCCTAAAATGCTATAATTTATAACAAAGACATCATTAAAATAAAACTATTATCGTAAATGAAAAGATAATAATAAATAGCAAGAGACTTAACGCACCGATTTTTCCAGCCACGCAATAATAGCAACTGAAATTAAAACAAAAACTAATCGAGAAGATGATCTCATGTAAAGAGACATTTATTTAGTTTTTATTTATTTATTTATCTAGAATTTAAACGTTCTGTTGATACCTAAATACTTCTAAACTAAAAATTACTTTCAGTTTGAATTACTTTATCCTTTAAACGAATCTTCAAAATTTTAACAACAATTTAGAATACCTGAATTTTTATTTAAATTAAGCAAAACTTTGATTCATTTGCTATTTTTCTAATTTTAGCAATGAAGTTGATAACCCCTACCCCCTACCCTTTTTTTCTTCATTACTTTCGCTTTGTTAGTTAAAAAAAATCATGAGCAAAAGACAAATTTCTAAATACAACTCTATCAAAAAAGTTTTCAATAGTTCTTTTACCGTGCAAAGCAAGTGCCAAGACATCTTTTGACTTCCTCTTGACTTAAAGTAATTGAAACTAAACTAAATAATTGGGAGTTTTGAAAGATGGCTTTCATTCTCAAATATCGGGCTTTGTTTTTGAATTAAATCCTGAAAATTGACTGATTATGCATTTTTTTTCAACCTGGTCACCTATCTAGTTGTTTGACATTCAGAAAGCACATTTTAGCTTACTCAGCAAGCATCTGTAAAAAACTTCAAAATTGACCACTTGAACTTGTAGACACAGCGTTTTATTGCAGCGAATCAGAACATTTTTTTTGAAAGCACTTCGAAGTGATTTTAATTCCGACTAAATTCGAATAATTTGGAAAGTTATAAGAAGGTTTTAAATCCTCTCTGAATCGCTATGCATTTTATTTTGATATGAAGGAAAATGAGTATAACGATGAAAAGTTTTGTCTTTTCAGAAATAAATGGTTTTAGAAACGATGAACCAGTGTTGCTTGTGCCGAAAACTATTTTCCCCTGTAGTCGAATTTGAAAATTAGGGCACTTTATTACGAACTCGGAACTGAAATGTGAGGAAAATACTGCAAAATATGATAAAAAAGGATTTGAATGGCGTAAACGAAGGTCTTATACTTACAAATCGGTTCATTACGTAAAAAGAACTGACAATATGGTAATAAATACCACGTCCGTCTAGTAGCAAAAGGCTATAACCAGAAATTGTACGTTTAAATTTTTCTATTGTGAAACTAATGTTTATTTTATTGGTGTCCACGTTAAATTGGTATCATGTACAACTCGTTAAAACAGTTCATTTATATGCTTATTTAAAATGA
Source organism: Octonoba sinensis (assembly GCA_038502835.1). Taxonomy (NCBI): domain Eukaryota; kingdom Metazoa; phylum Arthropoda; class Arachnida; order Araneae; family Uloboridae; genus Octonoba; species Octonoba sinensis. The sequence continues at coordinate 150,155,451 of CM076598.1, forward strand.
ACTGTATATATGAAAGAACCACCAGGATATGTTGTCAGCCGTGCTGAAAATGAAGTTTGCCTGTTTTATAAAGCAATTTGTGGTTTAAAGCAAAGTGGGAGGGAATGGAATTCGGAATCGGTTAGTATATTTCATAAAAGGTTTTCCTAAATTTAAATTGTGTAACTATTCATATAAATTGAATAATAATGCAGTTTTAGTTGCTTATGTAGATGATTTTGTGTTATTTGCAAAAGATGAAATAGTACTGAAATCTGTAACAAAAATGTTAAAAAGTAGTTTAGAAATTTCTGAAATAGGAGTAACAAAATATTTTCAAGGTGTTAATTTTGAGATATGTAATGATTCATTATACATTCATCAAAGAACTTATATCGAAAAATTAGAATTCAAGTTTAAAGATTTTCCGAAACGTTTTGTCAAAGTACCATTCAAAGCTGGTTATAATTTATCAAATAAAGTTCAAGAAAGTGAAATAGTTGAAAGTGATATTATGAAAAAAATTCCATACCGATCTTTGATCGGATGTCTATCATTTTTGGCTTCTAGATCTAGACCCGACAGTAGTTTTCTGTAAATGTCATTTCAAAATTTTGCAATGGGTATACTTATCAACATTGGTTAATTGTAGTTGATATTTTGAATTATGTCTTTGCAACAAAAAATTATAAAATAAAATGTTCTACTGTAGAGTCATGTGATTTGTATTCATATTCAGATACTAATTGGGGATGTTCTCTAACTAAAAGTCATTCAAGTAGTAGTTTTTAGATGTTATTTTGTTAATGTTACGTTTGCCTGGAAATCAGCAACATAAAAGTATATAGCACCCAGTTCTATGGAGTCTGAATTTATTTCGTTAACAGAGAGTGTACAAGAGCTGATATGGTATTCTGGAGTTATAAAAGAATTAAATTTATGTGAAAAATCAAACCAATTCTGAGTTGTGAGAATGAATAGGTCATTTATTTTTAGAAAAATAGTCAAGAAAATTTTAAAACTGAACATATTGATATAAAGTGTCAATTTATTCGTCAATTGTTAAATGAAAATGTTTCTGAGCTAAAACATGTAAATTTGGTGGGTGGAGATTTTCCCTTCCCTTCACCCATAAGTCTTAAGGAAGGCGGCGTATTTGTGGTGGCGCCATCTGGTGTCAGCGAAGTACATTATGAGCCAAGCCGTACTTCCACCGCTGATGCTCATATTGAAACGGAAGGCGCACCTTTATGCCTTAATTCCAGGTCGCACTGGGACGGGAGCTTGGATATCCAAGTGGCATAAGCCACAACAACATATAACTTCTAAAGATAATAGAGCAGACTTTCTAACTAAACCTCTTTTGTATGGGAAATTTCAAACTGCAATTTGAAATATTTTTAAATAATTGTATTTATATCTCTTTGAAAAAAAATAAGACTCGCAGATTTTTCTCTTTCTTTTTCTGTCGTAAATATAGTTAACTGAACTGTAAATCGTATTCAAATTTTTCAAGCAGCTGTGTTCTATAAGAACGAAAAACCTGATCAGGTGGGTATAAGAGATGTGATCAGTGCCGGATCTAGGGTGGGGCAAGCCGGCGCCCGTGCCCCGGGCGGCACTTCTGAGGGCAGCAAATTCAACTGTGATGCACAAAAAAAAAGAAAAAGAAAAGAAAAAAAAATAAGGAGAAAGAAAGAAAAAAAGAAAAAAATAATAATTAAGGAAATTTAACTTTTGGAAGAGAATTAAAATCCTAGTACTGCGCTCCGAATTTATCATTGATCAGCTATTTTGCTAAATATTAAAACCAATTAATATAATTATTTCTTTGCATAAACTGTTGGAAATTCTAAAATTTAGGTTAGGGGGCGGCAAATTTCGCAATGTCAAAATTTAAAAATTTAAATTTTAAAACGTCAAGGTTTTTTCTCTCGTGTGATAGTGAAATACGTATAAATCAGGATATGCTCAAACAATACCCAATGGTTTTTCTGTTAGAAACTTTCAAAGCATCCTTTTGGGTAGAGGGGGTAAGCTTGTTTGGGTAGAGCTTGTAAGTGTCGTTCGAGAAGGCAAACACGTGGCTCTTCGATATGGGCGTTAATAATAAGGAGAGAGAGGGGAGAGTCCTGCCATCTGGATTTTAAAGAAAATGCCAATTTTTTTCTGAATTTTTATTATTACTTTTATGAGTAAAAACGTTTAAATTTCAAAACGTTCTTGTCTGCTTTTTTTTTCCTAAAATTTTTCAAGCCCCAAAGCGTCTCCTAAGGCCTCAAAATGCACCAGTTTGCATATAATTTTCAAAATTTTCCAGGGGGATAATCCCCCGGACCCCATACCGCTGTCAGATTTCAAATCTCCAGTTAAGAAGGACCTTTCATATGGCCCTGTCCCCCTTAATGTTGAGCTGAAAAGGCCATGCTGTGGGAACATTAACGAAAGTTTTATAGGTTTATCAGTGACCCCAAAAGGGAAAATCCCCAAAAAAATTTAAAAATTGATAGCTCATAAAAAGTTATATGAAATTTAAGAATAATTGGTTGGAGGGGGCGGCATTTTTAAGTTTTGCTCCGCCTCGGAAAACTCCAAGATCCAGTACTGGATGTGATTGAAATGTTCATATGTCTTAACCAGCAGAAGCTGGGCTCTTGTGAAGAACTGTTTTACGTTACTTTACCATTGGGGAGTTGAATGGATAAAAAGTTATTTTTATGAAGCTGTTGTCCAGCTCAAGTCCTGACCACACACGGTAAAACTCTGCTAAGATATTCTTAACAAAATCGTGGTCATATGTGCGAAAGTCACTTTTAATGACGCAATAAAAAACACTCATCAGTCTATACTAACACTTGGTTATTTAAGTTATGTAGAACCAATGAAGCCCTCTAAAATGTTTCGTCGCTGCTACTTGTCGCTTTCCACTTGGTGTGAATGCACCAAAACTTGCAGTCTGTTAACAACGAGTTACTTCGAGAATAACATTTTCTCTCTAAACCACTAGTTACTTTCAGTCGGAGAGTTGCAATTGTGAATAAGAGTTTGTGTCACTTTCTTATGCACATCTCTTACATAACATCTGTTCACAAATAAAATAGTTTCCTAACTTAAACGTTATGCAACCCGCATATTTATAAGTTTGAATACACTACATCACTTTTTCATACGCATAAATTGTTGGGCAATATCAAGTTCTGAAAGCAAAATCTAAATTTATAATCGTGATGCGAAAAAGAAAAACTATAATTTTATAGTTTCTTCTACGAGTACATTGTAACACGTTCGAGCTTTTTCAAAAAGTGCTGCAGAGTAAACAACGTTGAAATTGTTTATTCTGCCGTGATTTTAAAGTAACACGGAGAACCAACACGGATGAAAAGATTTTGAAGGGAGTGAGAAAAGGCCAAAGGTTTGGGTCGTCAGTCACAAGAAAAACTACGCGAAAAATCAATCACTTGAAATTTAATAAATAAACAAAATACAGTTTTCTTAAAATGAAGAAGTACGGGGCTTTTTCTACTCTGATGACGCCTATAATTTTTTTCTTTTCCATCCTTTTTTTTAATTTTTACTTTAATAATTGACACCGAGCAAACAATAAAAATAATTCGGTTCAAAATTAATTTATCGTTAAGGATTATAAACAAATTAATCTTATCATTAGAGAAGTAGGAAAAATAATTTATTTTATCTATGTAAAAAAATTCATTTACGTTTTTTAACTGATAAAAATGTCAATCAAAATTTATAAAAGAGTTTTCTTAAATAGCAGACATTTTGATAAGGGAAAGATGGTACGAACTACGCTTAAAAAATCTACCGTAAAATTATTTTCAATGAACAAGTAAGTGGCTTTCTTAAGTATTATTTTCCTCCTGGCTATTGAACTGGGGATAAGACGGTATGAATCTAGGTTAAGCCATAAATGTTGCATTTTCTGGAAGTTGTCTGAGGTCTTCTTAGATGTGAGGTGAGGAAGATGCAATTATTGCTTTGCGTGCATAGCTTCTATATCTTACGTTCTTCCCCAGGTGATTATGTTCTAAAGACAGAAGCGCTGATAAAAAGGCTTTGCGCAACTGAAGGAAAAAATTCTGGCCTTTATTGATTTTAAGCTTTTAGATTGTACTGCTTTGCTATTGTCAAAATCAAATTTGTTAACGAAAACAAAATTATAAGTGAAAATTTGTACAATTCTTAAAGCTATTTTTTTATGCAGAATGGAAAATTTATGATTACATTTGTTATTCAAAGTAAGAAAAGGAGATATGTTACTAAAATCATTTATATAGATTGCAAGACAGTAAAAACTATTTTAATAGGAGTTAATTTCGTGGAAGACGTTTTTGGAGTGGTATCCACCGATTCTAAGCTAAACTGAAAGCATAAGACATAATTAGTATCAGGAAAAAGATGCACACACATATTCATAACATACATAATTATTAAATATTATTGAGCTCTAATAATTTATTTTTATCCTTCAATAAAAAGCTGCGTAATGAATAATATCTAATTAACTTTAGCTCTTGGTAAATTTAGAATTTTTAAATATACACTATGTTATCATTGAACTAATAAGAATTTCTCTAAGATAATCCAACTTAAAGTTTTCCTGTATCGTAAAAATAGCTTTAAAAATAAAAAAAGTCGAAAATAAGTGAAGTAATTAAATAAAGGTTGAAAAATAAAAAATTTGAAAGTAGGGTTTTTTGATGGAGGAACATGTGTGTCTGTCTGTCGGTCTTTCTGGCTGTCTGTCTGTCCGCCCCCCCCCCCCCCATAACTTTTGAGGGAATTGTCGATTGTTTTCTTTCTTTTTTTTTTTTTTCAAAAAAAAAAAGAAAGAAAACAGAAAAGGAATATCCATTTCCGTAACGAACAGCAAAGGAATCTCATTTCCGTATTTTATTTTTTGATTTGAACAATTTTCTGTTCAATTTTGAACAGTTCAAAAAAATCGTAACACTAGCGGTATTGGTGGCATATGAAGCAAATTTTATAAACCCTGGGCATAAAATCGAAGTGCCTTTGAACACGCTTATTTTAAGGACCTTTCGACGCGAAAAATATTTTTTGATTTGAACAGTTCACAAAATATATATAAATAAATAATTAATAGCGCATACGGGGAAATTTCAATCCTATATAATTCCTTATGTTAACGACGGATTTGCTTGAAACAAACTTTATCGGAAGGATCTTATAGCGTAGAAAATGTACAGATACAAAGTTCAACCAGAACTAAATGAGCCTATTTTCCTATGAAAATTTTTTATCTGGATTTTTAAGGATGTTTTTGAATGAATGAATGAATAAGTGAATAAATGAATGAATAAATACATAAATGAGTAAAGGAATGAATGAGTGAATTAATATGCATTAACGGTATAAAAAAAGGTATATTTGAAGTAATTAAGAACTAAAGCTAAATGAGAAAGAAAGAGAGATAACTAGATTATAAATTTGAAGTTGGGTGTATACGGGGAAGTAGGCTCGTATAATTCTAGATGGAATTTCTTGTTTTACTTTTCAATTAGCTTTTTGGAATTCCTCAAGAAAGAAACTTAAACTATTGTGGTTGATAATACTAAAACTCTTGCTGACTAAAGCAAGAAGTCAAAAAAAAAATTACGTAATAGAAAGATAAAAAGTGAACAGGAAAATTTTGTGCAGGAAAAAGTCATAAAATAAAATAAACCGATGTAAGCGTCTTGCGCCTAAGTCGCAAAAAACAATTTTATGTATAATAAATAGGGTGGAGTTAACGATATAGAGGGGGGGAAAAGTTTGAAAATTTTGGACCGGCAGTGTCAAGAATAGTTTCATGTGGTTCAAATGAACACATGCCAAATTTCAATACAATACATTAATATTTAGATGCGCCACAAGCCGCTTGAGAAATCCATCATTCAATTATGAAAATAGACTGCTTCAGTTAAAGTGAAGTATTTTTTATGCTCTTCGATATGAAATAAAATTTATTCACATGAAAACGCTACAAATTATTTATTATAATTTCACCTAAAGAATAGAAAAAAATATCTTAATCAGAATTGAACTGAAAATATTATGACTTACAAGTAAATTTTTCCTGAAAATTCTATTAAAATAAATAATGAACATGAAAATACAGACTTACAACGAAAATAGCAAAATATAGTTAAAAGACTAAATTATAATATTTGAGAAGTTTTTTGATCATAAGTGGTTCATGTATTAGTTCATCATGTGAACTTATCATGTGTTATGTATACATATATTATCTCCAACATCCAAGTTTAGATAAGGAAGCTTTAAACTTTTGGTATGTATAACTCAATCTCCTCTCACTAAAAGTATTATTTTCAGTACTAGTTTTTAACATGTCTTAAAATGCGTGAGTAAAGAAAGCAGAAGATTTTTTTAGAGAATCTATTGCTTCTTTTAAATTGGAATCCAGGTACCTGGAAGTTTACAAAAAAAGAAAAAGGAAGAAGGAGAAGAAGAAGAAGGGAATTGGGATCCTTCATTACAGTGTGGATTTTGTTTAACTAGGATAATCACTCTGATGCATATACTCTCATTAAGAATATTCCCAATAACATGAGGTGTTTGGAAGAAGTTTCTGTTGCTGCATTCTTAGATTTTATAACCGAAGAATTCTATTGGCAGTAAGTGTGGAAAATACTTCACAGCAATTTTGTAAAATAGCACCATGGGACGTTCTTCACATTTATGAAATGCTTTTCTAACTTCAGTTGTTAGTGCTTTTGAGCTTTACGTTCTTTCATAAGCTCTATAGGAGATGTCTTTCTGGTAATTCATTAATATGCAGCAAGAAAATTAACTATTGCAGTAGCTGACCAAGATCTATGTCCAAAAAATGAATAACGCCATACTTTCTGCCATCTATAATTCTTGTTCCTTCACATCCGACAATTAACAAGCATTCCAGAGACTTATTGTTTTGCGCGAATTACAGCTGTTTTAATAGAACTAAGTTCTGCAATTGTAGAGGTTGCATGAGCTTATGTATCTAGTACCTGGCTCTTGAACAAGTGTGTAATATCCTCTGGTACAACTGCGCTGTAGTATTTGGTATCTGTCTCCCTTTTTAATTTAAGTTATAGTATTATCTTTTTTTGTATCAAAAAATAACTAAATAAGTAAATAAGTAATAAGTAAATAAGTGTAAATAAGTAAATAAATAAATAAATGACATTGTTGTTAGATTTCTTTTTACTATTTACGTTCTGCACGATAGTCCTGCATTTGTATTTCTAGCTGTGAATTTTACTACGAGCAATCAGAAATCATTTCATATTTCCCCTCCAGATATTATAGTACCATCCGAAAACAAAAAGGTAGTAATGGAGGCTGACTGCCGCTCAGAAATTTCTTTAACGTTCTTACCGTTAATCTCTTGAAATGAATGTATATACATATATATATATATATATATATATATATATATATATATATATATATATATATATTTATATAATATATATATATATAATATATATATGTGTCTGTATGTATCTATGTATGTATATATGCATACAGTATTAAATCAGTATCATCCGGACTATACTATATGCATCAGTTTTGATTATTTTGATTAACACGTCAAAGCTATGCTATGTTATCAGTGTCTATAAACAGTCATTGAGGGCTGGTCATGAACACCGTCATTACAGAAGATTCGATAAAGTATTCTAAAAGAGTACTGGTGAATAGTTGCCACTTCTTAATAAAAATAATAATGGTACAATTTCGTACAGAAACAGTGCATGACGAACGATGTGGCAAGTAATGCAAAATTTAGTTAAACACAAATTTGCAAGAATATTTCAGAAGCAAATTCCAGCATTTTCTATAAATATTTTACTCAAGTTGTTACACGTTCGTGAATACATGTGCAGATTATTTTAAAGTTTGAGTAACAGTTTAGATATAACCAATATATCATTCATAAGTGATTTGACACTGTTGCAAAGGGTTTTAAGTTACTCTCAAAAACATTTTGTATTTAATATGAATTCATGCATCAAGAGCGCTTTGATTACTTGTGTCAGTTTGCCACCGCCCTTCCCTTAGAGTTAGATGTTCTGGCCACCCCGGATATCCCTTTCTTAAACTCCATCCATCCCTGCTGGTAGATATCGGGAAATTGGAGGTGAGTGGCCCTTCCAAAGTTGCTTTCGGAAGTGTCACTCTTCGCATATCAAGTGTCATAGAGCTGAAACTCTCACTCGACTTTCCAACCCATTACGTAGTTAACAAATATGAGTTCCTAAATTAGGTTCCCTTCGAGATAACATTGCTTAGAGTACACGATAATCGTCCAAACGCATTTTGGAAACGTATGAAAAATGTTTTCCATCCCCTATCTCGTACCCTGACTATTATCGTTATCTTTGTATCAAAAGCGTTTCCACCTTCACACAGCCCTTATAGATTTTATTTACTTTATTTGAAATGCATGATGGAGGAATTAATTTGAAATGCATGATGCCTTTACATTTTCCCCCGTACAACAAAAAGCATTTATTTCTCAACATACAAAAAAGTTTCTTACAACAAGTACAAATGTTTCTTTTTTTAATTATCAGCAAAACTTTCAGGTACATCAAATGCTTTTTTTGTCACATGTCAAATACGGTGTATGTGAAATATTTTGAAAATATTACGGTGCATTAAGTAATAAATATTATGTGAAAAGGCATTTGATTATTAAACATTTATTTCCTTGTTTGAAATTCGCATTCAAAGCTATTTAGAGTAATAATTATCTCAATTATTGCAATCAAAAAATAAATAAAACATTTCAGAAGTAATTACGAAATTTTAAAATATTTCTTTAATTGAAGGTTATATTTAAAAAAAATTAACGAAACTTCGGTCATAGGAATAAAATATACTTGTTTAATTTGACAAGTTTTCAATTCAACTACAAACTTCGTAATTCATTTAACAAACTTTTCAAAATACACTGACAAAGAGTATTCAGCTCGCCTGGTATAACGCTTTCCCAACCACTTTCTTGCGTGAAAATATTTCCTTTAACTCCTCTTTCTCCAAATTTAGCAAATGTCAATGTCGAGCGACGGTTTTCTTAAAGTAAAACGTGACTCCTCCCTTCCCCTGTGAGCAAAAATAGTAAAAAATGAAAACTTCCATATGACAACGTCATCCTACTGCAATTATTCATTTCAGCCGTTGTTTTTTAATCTTTTGTAAAACATTGTTTAATATTTATTCCTTTTATGAAGACTCCTGATTGATTGTTATAACTGAATTCATTGGAATAAGTAAACATTTAACGGGGGAATAGAGCGTTCATCTGGTAGTTCGTCGCCATTTTTCGAGTTTCTTTAACTGGAATTTTCCCCCAGTAATGAGTTACAATTGATATTTTAAAAAAAAGTCCTATAGAATTTGTTTACATGTTTTAATTTTAGAATGTTATTTTAAGCATAATCTGCTTCAAAGTAACACAAATAAATTGGAAAATAAATTCTGAAGATAAATGTTTCGTCAAAACTAAGCGAGGCATTAATACATTTAAAAAAATTACTTAAAATTAAATTATTTTTGCGTTAGAACTATAATATTTTCTGACCTCTATTTTTCCACTTACTTTTTTGCTCCTTTTTTCTTTCTTTACTTCCTTTTTTTTTTTTTAATTTTTTAAACTGATTACAAAACGCCGTTTCTTGTGTGTGGGGGGGGGGGGATCAATTTTAGTTTCGTGAAACCCGAAGAATTTCATGTGAATGAATAAATAAAACACACGAAATAACATTTCTATGATAGGGGAGAAGGGGGCTAGTGGTGGACGACGTGAATATTTCTCTTATTTTTCAGTTTAAGTTTCTGAGTAAACTTTTGCAGTTTTGCAACACTGAAATACACGCCCATGTGAAGTGTCATTAACTTTCATTTAATTGCTTATTCTGAATTAAAAGTAAGTATTTTATGGTGTAAAAGTAAGATAATGATTTGTTTTTAAACTGCTAATTTTGACTATTTTGTTTTCAAACAAAAAGGGATAGTATGTTACGAATGAATATAATCACTGCATGTTTTGATACTCACTTTCGTTTCGCATGGCTTTAATTTACCAGTGTTACGCGAAAAGTAAAAATTGACACCATGGGACTAGTGTGGACATTTTAAAATTAGCCTTATTCAGCTTTCAGCGGTAAAAATATTAATTTAATATGAAGATCATATGGTGACACAGTGTAAGCAACTTTTAGTGACATGGAAACTAATGAAAAAATTGAAGACTTGGAAAAGAGTGAGAAAACATAAATCAAGGCAGGAGATTTTTTTGTTCAATTTTTCTTTATACGTTACAAGACGTCCAGGAATAGCCCATTTCAGATAATGTTCAAGAAGGGAGAATGCTTATTGCATAGTTTTCTAAGTGTGTGAACACTAATGTTAACAAGCATTAGTTTTTTTTTACAAAAAACTTATTCTTACAAACCAGGCTTAAGATTTAGAAGTGATTGTAAGGTTAAACTATTCATCAATTGACACAAATTAAGATTAGTAAATAAATTCCAATATTGTTATTTTTACATTTTAGTTTACCGTTTGTTTCCCATCTCTTTTTTTTCTTTTGTAATTTTGTAATGCACGTAAGAAGAAACAGATTCCTGACAAACCCAATTGCAGTCCTTCATAACGAAGACATATTAGGCAAATCACAATTTAAAATATACTTTATTAAGATAAACAGCTAAGGAACGTGCTGTTCAGGTTGAAATTTATTCTATTAAGATTTTGCATACATTTTTAAGAGCTGTATTATATTGTGTGAATTGGTATTCTAGATTGTCCACACTAGCCCCACCACATGGCAACAACTTTTTTAAAAAATACAATGTTAAAAAACATGTACAGGCGAATAATTTCATATACCAGCCAAATTAAAGGTAAAAGTTAAAATTCTTGAAATGAAATACTTGATGCGTTAAAAAAATATATGTATTTAGTACCTTTTTTGCAAAATTTATGAAAAGTGTCTACACTAGCCCCCTTATCCCCTACAATCTTACTACTATTATAAATGCGAAAGTTAAGATGTATTCCAAACATATTTTCCTAGCTAATAGGCCGTGGTCCAACCAAGATATTTCTTGCTGACGTTTTGCCTGACATATTTCAGGCTTCTTCATAGTGAAAATGAAGTCGAGGCAGAGGTCTGGTCCTTATATATCAAGCATCACATGTGCTTAAACCTCATTGGATAAGCCACCAATCTTAGATGTATACTTATTACTCGTAAAAGAAGATCAAAGCCTGGGCCCTCAAGTTTATAAGAAACCTAGCCATACTGATCGGTATTTGAACAAGGGCTCAAACCATCGCCGACAGCAGAAGTGAGGCCTTAGAAAAACTTTAATTGACCGCGCAAGGAGAATTAGTGAACCCGAATATTTAGATGATGAAATTAAGCATCTCACGGCAGCACTTGAAGCCAATGGTTATAATGAAGCTGAAATCAAAAGAGTTTTACGACCACGTATCCAGTCGTTAGACGGGGCGGGGGGGGGCGTGGTAGCCTAGTGGTCAGAGCGCCGGACTTCCACCTGGAATGTCGCGTTCGATACCCGCCGAAGACCCACCATGTACACTTGGGGATACGTGCATGTAAAATCCGTGGACCCCACTACCTCGCCCCTTGCGCAAGCAATCCTAAGGCCTCGGTTAACAGGTAGGGGTGTGGTGGAGATAAGTCGTTGGACGGGAGCTCAAAAAAACATAGAGATCAAAGGCAAAGCTTTTTTGCGTTAAACGCAAAAGTGAAAGATCTCCTTTTCTCAGAATGTAGTACTCAATGGTATTGATCAGCAGTAAAAAAAAATTTTAATTTTAAAATTGGCCTTTTTGAGAGAAAAAATAAAAAATATTTGTTTTTTTCATTTTCAGAAGGCTGCAGAAAAAAAAAAAAAAGTTGAACAGATATTTCAAAATGTAGCCTCTCAATTTAAACATAATATAATTATCTTTTTAAATAAAAAAAAACTGCAGCAAAATATCTTCCACCGTTCAGGAAATAGTATACTTTGGTTTTTGTCGAAAATCGCAAGTGAGAAATCACGCCGGGGTACCTCTGTCTCGGGCCAGGAATGTTTTTGAACAAAACAAAAACATACCTATACCTTACTTAGTCCTAAATTTTAACATATGTTCAATTCAAAAAGCTTCTGAGAATATGAAGGTAAGATTTTTTCTTTACCTACCTCAACTGACATGAACTATGCCTTAAATAAAATACTAATAAGTCAAAAAGTATTTCGTATAATTTTTTTTGCATAAATGTTGAGATATAAAAGTCTTTTAGAGCACAATTTCGCTCAGATAAGCCACTTTTGTTATTTAAATAGCAAGATTCTGTTCACTCGCAGAAACTAAAAAAAAGACAAAATCTCAACAATATCCCGCTCCCCTTTAAATTCATAAATGAGATTAAGTCACTCTCATGTAATAAAAATATCTCTCTCGCAATACAATGTTCTCCATTAAAATGCAAATTTCTTTTACTAAGTACCAAAATTAACATTCCGTGCTGGCTCTAAAAGAACGAGGGAAGAGGGAGGTTCCGGGAGGATTTCTTTAACAGAATTTTAAGAAAACCGAACAAATACGAAAGGATTTTTCTCGTCTATTCTGAAGATGTAAATGATTAGTTTCGATGCAACCAAACTATTATCTCTTCGATTGACTGGTAAAGTAGATTAAGATTTTTTAAAGTCTAATAAGATTTTAGTCGTCAGAATGTCAGTTAAACTGAAATTGAAGACTAGCGCTAAAGCAGAAGAAAAGGATCCTTTCATTTCCGATCGAGGATGTGTTTAGTCACACGATAGATAGATCTAAATCTTGATTTGTTTTCGGAATTTATGAGATTTTCTTTTTGTTTCTTCACTGCTTGAGTGTATATTTCCCACGTATTACCATTCTAATTAAAAGCAGAGCTCCGCGAATCTTATTCGGCTGCATTGATTTGTTCAGAAATTCAAAAAAATTAAGTGCGTTTATACAAAAGTGCGGAAGAAACTTTTCAGAATTACAATACATTAATTTTTAAATACATTTATATAAATTCATACTTTAGAACTGCATTTGAAGAAGTTCAACTAAGTGTATTGCTTTCAAAAATATTTGTTAAAATACTGAACGGTTGACTTGGAGCTTTAAAAGCATTTACATATTCAATTTGCATTTACTCGTGATAATCAGATTTTTCTCTCACTTCTGTTTCTTTTATTTTTAACTTTTTTTTTTCGTTTTTAATTTTTCTTCCATAGCTTTTCTTTTATTTTACATAAAATTTCTTCTTTTTCTTTTCTTTATCCACAAATGTCTTTCCTGTAGCTTTCCAGAATATTTATCACATAGGGAATTCCGGGGCCAGGTGTTACAAAAATTTTTAATATTTTTTTTCTAGAAGTAACCTCTGCGAGTATTTTTGAGAAACTTGCTTTAATATTTACGGTAACTATTGTAGGTTCGTGTGACAACATGCCCCACTACGGGGCACGTTGTTACACAAAATATTTTGAATAATTGGTCTATCATCCTTATGTGTATGCATAAATTAATTTCGTTATTATTTTGTACTTTTTAAAGAAATTCAAAGATTTCTTCACCTTGGTGGTCAGTTATTTTTCTTTTAGTGAGATTATAGTTTCTCTTCGTTCATTAGCGTTTATGGACTCTACTTTCAGAGCATTTTCTTATTCTTGAATTTCTTAAAAGAGCACTCAGCATAAATTTCCGCGTATGGATCACTTTTCCTCCGCGATTTTTGGAAAATGACCTTATTTCCTGTGGACTGGCATGGATTAAGTCTTACCAATACAGGAGGGAGAGGGAAATCTGTATTCGGTGTAGAGTAAAGGTAGGCTTAATGTTTCTTCTGAAGGACCTGTTGATGATGCAGGATCCTCCCCCTGTTGGTGCACCATTGCTGAATGTATTTTGATACTAATTTTAATCTATCGTAGATATTTGAAAAGTTGGCGAAGATTTTCACAATGTGTCTATTGAAGTCTTATCTGTGAAGAACTATCGATTTTTGCTGCCACCAACGCTATGTACATCTGCATTTGTATTTGAAATGTAAAGTAGAACCTTTTTACTTTATTTTGCACTCCTCATTTATAATCGTGACATCACGATTTTAGTTCGACAGACAATATTTTGTTGCATCTATCTCTGAACCTTTTAGCGATATGTCATGCCAGGGTCGAGAAACATATTAGATTACTGATGCAACTTACAAGGAATAGCAATTTTTATTTTAGTACACCTATAAGGTTTCATGAAATGTACTTCGTGTTTATTAGGCATTTTTCACAACGAACGACAAATACCACCAATCATCACTTTTTCTGATACTTCTAAAAATATTTCTTGTGTGGCAGAATGACGTTTAACGGTCTTTCATATTTTACGAAGAAAGAAATATATATATGATGAATATACTCACGGGGAAAGTTGTTACACTGTAACAACTTGTTCCACATGGCGACATTTTACATTTCATTTCGTATGTATGATGTAATAAAGTTGCAGCGAAATTTTAAATATGTAATCTCTTTTCTGAAACCTAGGCTTTAACGTGGTACAGAAAGTATTGAGATATGTCCAAAAGTTCAGTCGCAAGGAAAAAGTACAATTTCTTTAGAAAAATTACTTTTGAAAACAAAATCAACCGTTTTCATACACAGTATCTCTGCCACTGGTTGCAAAACACTTCTAGGACCGGTGAAGAAGTCACAAGAATGAAAATAACCATATAACGTGAGAAGTGAGTTGGCCACGCGTAGTTCGTTTTTTATTCGAATGTAACAACTTGCCAAGTGTAATAACTAGCCCCCGTCTCCCCTAATATAAATTTTTATTGTTTGATAAAAGAAAAAATAAAATTTCACTATGACCTTGTTTCTGGTTTCTTTGATCAATGCTCATGTTCATCGAAATCGATTTTTTTTATGTGTTTACCAATTAAACTGTAAGCTAAGTTATTAATCATTGGAAAAAGCTTATAGATTTCTCCACTTACAATAATATTCCCAGAAGCCAAAATCAAGAATTCTTTCTTGGTTTCTTTCCTTCTGAATAATTATTAACAAATCACTACTGCTTTACGAAAAGGCTTTATTATTCTAATTTGTTCGCAATGTATGAAATGAAGTATATAAAGCTCATTAGCAGTATGCGTTTAGACGCAAAGAAATAGCTTCAATTCTAACTCCAAGTAGACTTGACATTAATTATTAACATTCATTTTTGGGATATATGCTTTCCATTATTTTAACCGTAAAATGCTTGAAACCATAAATGATATTAACACATCCTCTGCAATCTCTGAATTGATAATTTAAAATATAAAACGTATTCAATAAAAAGAAAAGGTTCTATAGTTAACTGTAACTTACTTGAAATAATTGTGAAAAGCTTAGTGCGCCAACAGACGGAATGTGTTTTCTTCAACTTAATAGCTGCTATTGTCTTAAGAGTGTAATGTGGCTATCTAGTTGGGTAAAAAAAAGATTAAATGTTTCTCAACAGTGTTTTACGAGACTTTTAGAGACACGTAAATATATCGGGATGCGGGAGACAATCTCTTCTCCCGATCAATTGTTTATGTCAGCATGGAAAGTAATTAATCAAACAGAACAATTAATCAAAGCTTCAAAGCTAATATTGGTTAACTGTTTGATCTTGCATCGTCGAGCAAAGTACCCAATTTATCATTAAGGAAGGAAAAAGTATCCGAGGTCTCTGATCAAGATAAAGAGATATCTTTTGCATGAAATATATAAACTCATTACAATAGGCACAAATTATATTTCTCTACATAATTAAAATCATTTTAAACATACGATTATATATATAAACACATTACAAGACAAGCATTTTTTTTCCCCTTCTAAGTAAAAAAATTTGAACGTATGACTCTATACGTCAGTTCATGTAATGATTTTGAAATTCTATCAAAAAAAAAAAGCATTATTAACAGTATACTAAATTAGCATACTGTTAATAATGCTTTGTTTTCAGACTAAATGTCCATTAGCATTGCTAATAGACATTTAGTCTGAGTCTTTCTGGTTTCTTTCTAACTGGAAATGAAGTTGGAAAGTTTTAAAAACTTAAGTACAGAAGTAAACCGAGAGACCTTCAGTGTACAATACAAATACGTGGGACATTGATTAAATAGACGAGTTTCGGAGATACAAAGAACCTATTTCTTCAACTCAGGGGGAAAAAACTTTGAGCTTCAGCACGTTGTGTTGTCACAAATCAGCATTATTGTGAAAGCTGAAGAATTGTCAGGTTGTATCATTTAACCAGCTAATTCGCTACTATATGAGCTTTCCAGGCGGCAGAGTTTCCTCTCGACGAGACTAGAGCAGCCTAATTCTCGTCCGTATCGGATTAGCTTCACTATTGTTTTTGACTCGTAACGTGACATAATCGCCTAGGATTCTCCAATCAGAAATCAAATTCGTCACGTGACCGGCTAGTAAATGATAGCGAGTTAATCCGGGGCGTGAGAAATTCATACTACAGGGAAAAACTTCATTTTATAGTAGCTATACTTATTCCTATAGTAAGAAGAACAAACTAATGAGGGATTCTTCGAAGACTTTCTTAGAGGAATTCTTCCCAAATAGACGGTATTAAAGTTGGACGATTTGCCTGCATGTCCATGTGGACATGAAATACTGATAGCTTTGTTCTATGAAGTTTTCTATGAATTAATTTGACATTCAGTGATTTAAATGTCAAGTCATTTGTAACAAGAATCGAAGTTTAACATTTATTAAGAATAAAAGGAAGGGGAAATAAACTAATTGTTACATGCAGGTGAAATGTCATTCGTGATACATGTATCGCCGTGTTCATTATTGCTTAGAAGATGAATTAATAGGTTTGTGACTTAATTTAGTTGTTTTATTTTATGGAATAATGTATTTTCCTATCGGGATAAATTTAACTTTTAGGCGTACCAAGGATGAACGTGTTGATATTATTCTATAGTCAAACCGACTTTTCAACGAACCATTCTTCTATACTATATTTAAAAATACTTTTCATATAAAATTCGGGAATATAACTGAAACAAAATAATGATATGTAATTTTCGTTTTAAAAAAAATAAATTTATTTTCAAAACTTTAAATTTTAAATGTTATTTTAGTAATTTGTTTTATCTAACTGTCCAAATTGTTTATATCTGATAAACCAATTTCTTCTTTCACTACAGTTCTTTTGCACACTACCTACTTTGGTTCAATGACAAACCACCAAATTCCCGTAATCCAAGTAGTTTTCTGAGAAACACTCTCAAATTTAAAATGTAGATCTCTAAAAATTGTAAAGACATTGAATCGGTCCCAAAATGCTTGCATTTTAGTTTGAAATTATTTAATACTGTACATGGCAAAAGTAGAGTCAAAAGTGACATAAAAGTAAATGAATATATTTTTTGAAAAGCAATGTATTCATAATTTTACGTTTTTGTATTATTTTATTTAATATTTAACATGTAAATTCATAAAACAGGTGTTGTTTCTTTTCGTTAACAGGGTTGTTTCTACATAAATATTTCATGAAAACTTGGAAATTAATCGAACTGTTTTTTACGGAAACTAAATAGGAAAAAGCGAAAACTCTAGTGCATTCCCTCCCCGAAAATAAAAAATATATGACTAGGATTACGAAATTCGACAAGAGTTAGGAAAAACACTATTGCCATCTAAACAGAATTTCGAGATGCCTGTCAGCTGATGAGTCAAAGAACTTCTGGAGATTATGGAATTGCCGAATGAGACTAATATATATTTCCCCTCCTAGAACGAACTGCTTTAAATAGATTTCTGTGGATGAGATCTTTCTACTTTGGTCATGACGATAATGAGGTATTTGTTTATTTTACCGCTTTTGCAGACAGACTGGGTTCAAAAGATGGTTTCGTATTTGCTTTCTCAACCACATTCGTTTCACAATTGCTGACAATTCCGGCACACTACCCTTACAAAACGTTTAGCTCAAATTATTTCTCTTCTCAATAAAACTGAATCACCTCTTTAGATTTCATCTTTGACTTGAAGTATGCAAAATCATTTAGTTTTGCTAGTATATTATTTAAATAGCAGTGTAAGAGCCGAATGTACTAATAGAGTACTTGTCCTTTGATACCTCTTCATCAGGTACAAAGATAGTTGTTTCAAAACATTTTATTTGGTGGAAATAAAAATAATCTTTGTATATTTAAAACAAGAAGGAATGTTGAGTATTATATAGTTAAATTCACTACGGGACCCCATTTCAAGTTAATAACGCTTTATGAAAGAGTACTATGGTGGAGGATTTCGTTTAAGAAAATTAAGCTGAATGCATTTCAACTCAAGCCCATAATTTAATGGGGCTGATTTGCAGGTGGTGCCACTGCCGCTCCCTCAGCTCATGTAATGTCGGATTGTTTCTTGATTACGATATTTTTTATTTTAAATAATTGTTCAAATTATGCCTCATAGCAGGTAAAAAATTTCTCACTACAGGCATAAATCACGTACCAAATCTTTGCAGAAAAAGCTTATTTTTAACTTAAGAAATGTTTTGTCGAATTGCATAAAATGTCAACCGAATAGTACTGGGAAATAAAATCAATATATTTTCGTTAAAACCTAAACAACTTAGTGGCTTTCGCCTCTTATAGTTCGTCACGATTTTTCAGGGCCCAGATCCGACAATGTGATTTATGGGAATAGTTTCTTCAAAAACGATAAATCGGAACGAAATGCTCTTTCACTCAAATCGTTCCAAAACTATAAAACTTAAGAATTTCACTAGAACCTATTCCCATTAAATTTCAACAGTTGAATTCGTCCTTTTTGGCACGTTTAAAGGAAGATAGATAATTCATTGAAGCATTTGGAAGTTCCGTTTCAAAATACTGTTGCCCGTATGAAAAAGAAAGAAAATTGGAAGACTCGTTTAATTTAAAGCGAATTATTATTTTTCATAAAATTTATGGATGTCTTACTTTAGTAAATAGTATGATGCCCTAAGGAAAAGATGCGGGGGATGAATTTCCACGACTTTTTCTGCTTCAAAACTGACATCCGACTTGGATGCGAGGGCGACTTTTTTACACGCGAGTAAAAACGGTACTTATTATTTTCCTAAGCTTTCAAATAATTTATTTTGCTTTATTATATTAAAAGAAAACATAAAATGTCATACAAGGCATCTTACTTTGTTTTTACTATCTTTATTAGCATTCTTAAAATATTTAAAATTATAAAATAGATAATTTGACCACATACTTTTGAGACCAATTAAATATCTCTGAGAAATATGGATTAGTTTTTATTTTATATCATCATTCAAGGAGCTTTGTAATTTTTCCTCTTCTTCCAAAACTGTTCATATGCTTTAGTTGAATTCAAATTATCTCCCTCTCTCTCTTTTTTCTAGCTACGCCATATTTCTTTAGATTATGACCTAATCGTGAAATCATTACATCAAGACAAAGTGTTAAACTGAACAGCGATTCGATTGCCACGATTATTTAAATGTCAAACCGCTCCTCTTGAAAATGTCTCGTGAAATAAACTGTAATAAAGCTATCGAATTCAAAATTTTTATTGAAAATAAAGTTGAAGATTAAATGACCTTTGCTCTTTGAGGCAATTTACACAAGTTATTTTTAAAATCAACTGGAAACCGTAGATTATTCGCTTTTCCAACAAGTACAAAAAGTTTACAAGTTTAATTTTCAACTTTTCAAATAAACATGAAAAGAAAGAAGCGTTCAAACAGATGTAACAATTGCCAAAGAAATTTGAAAGCTGGAAATTGATTCAATGCATTAAGAATTAAAAATCTTTTCCAGATCTTTCCTATAGAAATTTGTTACTTTCGGAATCCATGCATCCTATTGCACATCCGTGGCGGAGCTCAAATTACATTGCTGACTTTTATTTATAGGATTTGGAACAGAAAAAAAAAACGAAGTGACAAAGAAATGTAACCAAGAAAAGCAATAAAGACTACGAAAATCAACCTTTTATACGAATCACTTCGCAGCGTCATCAACTCACTTATGCAAATTACGTAGCTTGGTGGAATAGCTAGTTAATGTCTGCGACTATAACATATGCAGATTAAATAACTTGGAAGTTTCATTCTTCGTTAGTATGTTCTTATGTTTGTTGCTTACTTCTGGAAAAGCAGTGCATAAATAATCACTTCAATTTTCTTTCGATAAAACAGAATGTTTTCGCACCTCATTACATATTACACTGAATAATTTAAATTAAACGAAAAAATATATGAACTAAGGAATCATATTTAGAATGAGGGAGAGAAAACACGGCTCATGGACGACAACGGTGAAACATCTCAAAAAGGAAAAGAAAAAATACAGAATAATAATAATTAAAAAAAAGCATCAAGGTTTTAACACATGCAAATTTAGGTATTATTTAGGTACTTATGTAAGTTAACTATAATATATTAAAAAAAACGTATGTTATATTGTGATTACTGGTAGTTTTTTAGACTAAATTAGTAGGCATAATAAAAGTTTTCCTCTGAATTGGAAAATTTAAAAGATGTGTCACCATTGATTACGCCAAATTTAATAGTTTACCAAGAACCCATTATGTAATCTAACTTTTAAAGTATTGTGGCGAAAAAGAGCAATAAGTTCAGATTTTGAATTAATAATTATGAAGTTTCTTATAATTTTTGAGGGGATATCACCGGAGGGAGAGAGCTCTATTTTTTTCCCATTTCACAATTCCTGTGGATTTCCCAGTAAACAAAAATGGTGTGATATTAATGCGTAGAGCTTCTCTTCGTAAGTTTGATTGGCATTTACCCTCATCAACGTGGTTTAGTACATGATCTTGTGAAATGATAAGCCCTCATTCCAGACAGATATTTCCAGAAGTAAGAATAAAGAAGCGGAAGATTCAGTCACGGTTTAAACACTGGTTGGATTAGGCGTATTCCGTTATTACGAATGTTTGGGAACAACGAAATATTTTCCCAACCCCTTGTAGTTCATTGTAACGGGATTTTACTGTATATAGCATCCAGGAAAAAATTCCTGAACCTTCTATGTTTTGGGTCATTATATACAAGCTTTTAAACTTTAGACTCTTACAACCTTGCAAGTTGTCATAATTAATGGCAGTAGGTTTGGAACAGTGACCGAGTCCCCTCCCGCCTTCGGATGTTGTTTTTAAACACGTGCCAATTGAGTCAAACTCATTTGCAATAATATTAATTGCCATCATCAAGTTTCTTCGAAGTTCCCTTCATAAAGCCAAGTTTATATTGTTTTTCTGTTATGCAATGCTGCGAAAAAACTGATCTATATTAGATTCTAGAAGGCTCAGCTTATAAAATATGGTATGAAGTCCCATTAACTGTGAGTTATAATTTCTAAAACTCTGAAGCATTAACCTTTCTTAACACGTTCAAATAATGAGTATTTTAAAGAGCCTTTTATGTGAATAATGTTATATATTTAGATGTAAAGAATAGTTTTCGAACTAGATTTTAAATGCAATATGTGAATTTCCTTGAACGCGTAGACTGCGGAAAAAATTAAACATAATTCCCAAAGCTAATTTATGCCCAATGACTGCACCGTTGCGACAGTTAACAAAACATATTTTGACCAATGAAGCAGTGGAAAAAAATATTCTTCTTTCTTGGTTTTATTATTAGCATATATATATTATTATCTTTATGATCAAGAATGCAATGCACAAACGATATGTGTCTTTGTTACTTTTTGCGCCACAAACTTCAATAATCTTTATAACAAACGTTGCACCATACGCAAATGCTTCCTTTCTTGACGTTTTCATTAAGCACAATTTATAACTATTGTAATGCTTAATAAAGCAATGCGCAAGTAATTTGTTTCTTTGGCTCCTTATTTTAATTTTTAATCATCTCAATGACTGATAACGCGAGGTGCAAATAATCCGTTTTCTAGTCTTTATTGCACAAATTATATACTTATACTTTCTTAATCTGAAATAATAACTTTTTTCAGTTTACATTTAATTATTAAACTTTATTACATATGAAAACATAAACAGAAACTTCAAACTTCCATGTATAACATTTTCTTTTACTATAATGTGCATTTAAGATAATACATAACTCGAAAATAAATTAACAGCATTAGTATAAATAAACTTCAAATCAAAAGAGATATCGCCAGTTAAGTTACACATTCTTTTGCTTTAACTTTCAATCTCAGGAAGATAATTCTTAAGTAATATCATGATCAGTGAAGATAAAGAAAGTCTGAAAACATCGTTTAAAAGCAGATAAAAATAACCTGCCTTGTCGATTAATCTCTTTCACGGACGATTTTTCTGACTTCTGCCACACAACCTGCTTGACAGCACTCTAACTAAGAAGAACTTATTGAGAATGAGTGCTAATTTTCTAAAAGCTTGCGACGTCAATAAGGTAGTATATTATTCATTCTCAGACCCGTGTTTTTGAAGGTAAAATTGAGAAAGTTTGAAATTTTTGTCTTACGGAGATAACATGTCGAAAGGATAAGTAATTGTTTTTTTTCTCTCTCTTTTATTTTAATTTTTTACCAGGGTTAAAACTCAACTTTGCGCCGAAGATAAAAATATTAACGCCAAAAATTTGGTGCCATATGAAACAGGAGCACTAGGAGGCTTCTTCTATTGTGTGCCCCAGTGATAATTAGCTATTTCGGAACATGCCAAAAAATGTGTTTTGAAATGTTAAACAATAGAAATATTGATGCAGAAATATGAAATTTTGAGAACATAAATTCAAGATTGTTACAGTTGCTAAAACTATTTTTTAAGATAAACTGAACTGAAACTGATCTTCAAAACTTTTTCTATTGTAGATTTTTAATAGGACAACATTTTTTTTAGTTATTTATTTTGTGTCAAATAATTTTGAACAGTCGTATGAATACTGAGCTCTAGTATTAAAAAATGACAAGGACCTAACCAAAGGGGGGAAAAGAAGAAGAAGAACTTCAACATGCAAGGGGGGATTGCGCAATTTATGTTTAAGCACCGAGTTTCAAGCAAATTTTCAATCAAAATGGCATGTACTATATGTGCTTTGAAAACTTTTCTTTTACATAGTCATTTACAGAGTCTATGTGAAAAAAGAATTCTTTTTCTAAACACTAAAAAATGATTATTAGGATCTCAGAAACCAAATGCACTAGTCTGATTTGAAATTTGCTCCGCAAATAGTTATTTATAATGAAGATCAAAATAAGTTCTGCAATTCAAATGACACTAGGTAGTGTGTACATTAAAGTTGGTTTTTTTTAAAGAAAAAATTAAGACAAAGAAAAAGAAGAAAAAGCTTACAGTAGTAGTCATTTAGTTACCTTCCAATTAATACGCTAATCCCATTATTGCAAAAGTCACTTATCACATTTGTGCACCAAGTCATTGAAATATCACATGATATTTTTTAAGCATTTAATAGTTGTTTGTATGAGTTAATTGCATGATTGACTACTATTGTTAAAATAAACATTGGTGTTTTTTTTTTTTTTTTTTCGGTGGAGTCGGGACTCTGAGGAGACTTAAAAGCTTATGCTTCCATAAATATTCATAGAACGGGATCTGATTCTCACCTCTAATTTGTATTCATCATATTTTTGCAAAAGATATAATTGTATTAACGTTCTATTTTATCGATGACAAAAAAACGAACGGGAATTATGTTATCTTGAAACATTTTTTAAAATGAAAAGAGCACACAGTGAGACTTTCTCCCTTCAGTAAAGAAGAATTATTTATGTGAGCTTTTGGCTTTAAAGATAGAAAGATTTGTATAATCATAGATCGTCACAAGTCTCTAGTGATATATATTAGCTCCCCATCCCGATAAAACATACATATTTTTTAAAAAAGGCAATTTTTGCATCGCAATTAAATTAGATTAGAGAATTTGAATTGACAACACCTTTTTTGATTGCAGGAAAACATTTCTTTTGCTTAAAATAAATTATTAAATTAGGAGAAATACTAATCATAAGAATGCAATATTTTAAGAGAAAATGGGACTCTTCCATCATCCTGATAAAATACGATTTTAAAAATAAAGCACAAACCTAAAAATTAAGGTATCTATATACCATTAATATTTTCAAAGCTAAAAAGCATGATGGAGAAAATGTTATGTGAGAAATAAATGAATCTAAGAAACCCAGCATTAAAGATTTTAGATTGTACCACTTGTTCTTTTTCTCTATTTCACAAAATCAGAGTGCTTTCTGTATCATGTTGCAATGTTGATATAAGTAAGTGTTCTTATAAGTTACCGAGTTTTGCTGCTTTAAATTTGCAGATGCAGTAATGCTTCTTCCCAACTCAACTTTTTTTTTCTTGGATGGATCTTATCGCAACACTGAATAATGCTTGATTTCAAGGGTTTGAGAAAAAGAGAAGCATTCCATCTTTTAAGGAGTAATTAATATGTTTATTCCAAGGAAAAATCTCCATTTCTCAAAAACTGTCATTTAGCATGTTCATCCACAAGGTTCTCCATTTGTGATCTTAATTATAAATCAACCCATTCTAAATTGATTAAATTGCTTTGAATTATTAAGGTAAAATTATGCACACATGAAATTTTTCTTAGACTTTTTTTACAAAAGGTAAAACAAAATGGAAATATTCAGCACAAGGATTATTAATTTCATTATTTGATTAGAGTTTCATTGGAAGCATCCTGTTCTTATTTTTCAAATATTACCCAATTTTAATGTAATCTTATCACTATAGGCATACTTTTTTAATAAAACATTTATTTATTTTCTGTGACTTTCTTTTTTTTTTTAACTCTTCTAATTTTTTGTTTTAATTCTCTGTAAGTTTACGTCCAACTCCAGATAAATGATTTTTAGTAGATTCTTATGAATTTTTGACTAAAGATTTTTCACAGTGTGCTTTAGACTGTTTTGTTCTATTTTAAAATATAGGTTGCGCCAAAATTCCATCAAATCTGACTCTTCAATAAGGTAAAACATGTTGAGATTGCGCGGTTGGAGAGATGGCGCGCTTGAATTTTTGATTAAAGGCGAGGTGTGAGTGAACCGCGATTTCAGGTAGTTGTACAGCCATAACAGCACAGTGTCTGCCTTTAAATCATAAGTTTTTTATCTGAACATACATGACACAATGTCGTTTTTATTGTTTGCTTTACAAATGTAAAGGCTTGAATTTGCATTATTGTTCCTCTGATTTTCATTGTGATATCAGATACAAGATACTTTTTAATCAAACACTTTTTCAGCTATTTTGACAATTTACTTGCAGTTATTATTAATATAATCTATTTATTACCGAAATCCATTTTCCATGCGTGTAAACCACCCATGTGCGCAATCTCACCCGTCCTATAAGGAGAGAAGCGAAAAATAGGTGTCTTCTTAGTTTTGCTCCTGCTGTTGTTTTAAATTACAGCACAACAAGAAAATAGTGATGAAAATGCATACAGAAGGAAAGTAGTCTGTAATATTCACCAAAAGGTTGGCAAAAAATTCATTTTTTTAATCATGTTTTCAATTGTGCGCCAACTCTACCAGTTCGAGATTATACGTTGCATTAACTATTTGCGATTTATTTTATTTTTCCACTAAAGAGAGCTTAAAACCTCGCTTAAACCCTCCTTCTTGCTTATGCCACTGTTACCAGGATTAAGTTTTCGACATTATCCAGCTTAAATAATCTTTGTTACGCAGTGAAGAGCTTCCCGTAAATTGAGATCTTAATTATTTACGGTTCTTATAAACAACAAATCACACTCAAAGTACGAGGTGAAAATTTTATTAATAAGCACGAAGACCTTATTAATCTTTCTAAAGCAATTTTAGATCATTGAAAGCTGTAAAAATGCTAAGAAGGTATAAAATCAGACACCAGCTTCGAAGTGAGAATTTCGTCATGACTTATGCTGACATATCACTAAGAAATTTTGTCATCGCTGGAGATTAATTTGCCTATCGACATCACGCACACATTTCGAAGAAAATATTGCCGTTCAAAAACTAGCTTCAATCTCCTTGCAACTTTTTGATCATTTAATCGATACGTTAAAATTCCGCTCCATTTTTTTCTTTTCTTCTAATTACTTTCTCATTTGTTAATCGAATTATTTTCTCATTCTTTATTCTCTACTAAATTAAGAGTTGTACAATGAAACATATTTTTAATTTTTCCTTTCAAACTAAGGAATATTATTAAGAACACAAAAGTTTTAAAGTAATACTGAAAGATACTGGAGTTGAATACTAAAGACTGCCCTTAGACTAAAAATTCTGTACTCCAAAATGTACAGCAACAGAAAAAAAAATGTTTGAAAATATTTCATTACGTTCTTGTTGAAGTTTACTTATGAATCAAAGGTTGTTTTTTAACATTATATCAATAGTATATCAAATAAGTATGAATTATTGCACTCTCAGAAACGCATGCTCAAATCTCACGAAACTTTCGTCGTATTTGACGAGATGGCTTCGTGAGAAATGCTCCGAGTAAACCTTTCGTCAAATTACCGAAATTTGTGTAGTAATTTTTTTAAGTCACGTGATCGCGCGAGGAAGGAATCGTTATAAATGACGAAATTTTCTTGACGATTGAAGAATCGTCGAAAATGAGGATTCCATTTTTGAGCGTGTGAATTTACATTCAAAAACAGTGATACTCTCAATCACGTAAGAATTCATGTTATAACGTAGGAACATGCTAGTTTTCGAAGGGGTAATATAAAAAAAAGTTGAATAAACCTAGTATTGAAATTAAAAATATTAATTCTAAAATTAGATTTTTTTGACTAATATTTTGAAAGAGACTTAATTGGAAAGAATAAAAGCGGAGATACAGCTTATCAACGATAGCCGAAACTTAAGTATTCACCTTTCCTCAGCCATTCACAATAATAGGTATCACACAAAAATAAATAAACAGATAAATATACTTTTATTTAATGTATTTTAACATACGAGACTACTGACAATTATGATCATAACTTATGATAAGTGCTTTTATTTAATTTTAACACTAGTTAATATGAAGTTATTATTTAATGTGAGATTTTAATTGGTTTAATACACAAAATAGCTTCATGTTCCGCTAGTATAATTACAAATAGTACAGCAACTCGATCACACGCTTACAAACGAAGAGATTACCTGCCTATAGCCACTTTGCTGCCAATTACTGAAGGAATTCCGGTTCTTTAGGCTATAATATAGCCTAAAGAACCGGAATGTGGTGGGGAAACTTTTTTTAAGACGGGCCATTTGTAATAACTAGACAATCGTAGCGGGCCAAAGAATAATGCTTAATCGTTAAAAAATTTATGTGTTCTATAAACATATACATATATTATTACATACACTTATTATTTTAATAGTAAAAAAGCAAAAGGTAAGAAAATTATAAACACAAAATATAAAATGAATTTAGTGTAGTTCTTGATGTGAAGTATTATCACTTTATTTTCTGGTGTCATTACTGGTTGTTGGTGCATGAGAAAAATGAAATTGAGACTGTTTCATCAAAATTTCATAATAGTCCGGTTCCATTTGCGAAGCAGAGATTCTTAAAACTGATGAAAGGTGCTCATCTGTAATTCTGTTTCTTAAAGAAGTTTTCCTAAGCTTCATTGTTGAAAAGATTTGTTCGCATATATAAGATGAGCCGAACATTGTCATTATCTTCATTGCATGAGTAATTAGATTTGGGAAATTATCTGGACTTAATTTTTAAATAAATATAAAAGATGAGTCATTTGTTTAGGTCGGATGGATTTGTCCAGAATACTATTGTGTTTTGGATATCGCCGCAGGTAGTTTTTATGTGGGTCGTCACATTACGAAGTAAGAACGCGTTCAAACATTCTCACGACGGCACTCTTAAACGGGCCGGATTAAACCTTTCCGCGGGCCGGGCTTGGCCCGCGGGCCGTAGTTTCCCCATCACTGGGCTATATGTTTTTACGTAGTATTGATATCTATTTAATTTTTTTTCATGTGCCCGTGTAATAAAATGTAGACAGCATGCAATTTTTTAGCATATAAAGTTCGTTAACTCTGTTACATATTAATATTTCCTTACGGTTGCTCATCTGTCCCACTTTCACAGAAATGAGACTTTTTCACTATGAATTAATAGTTTAAAAATGTATAAAGTTTTTAGTTTAGTTTGAGTTTATACTTATTAAGAATCTTTTTAATGACATATTTGCATTAAATGCTCAGAGTCCTGTTTCAAGTACTTGAACACATAGACACACAGCCACACACACACATTCACACACACACACATAGATAGATGCTCTAGTATTGAATTGCCTTTTCTTGATAGATAGAATATAAATTTCCTGTGAATGAAATTATTTTTAGCAGAAACTTCAAATGCCTAAAATAAAATTCAAAAATCAAAAGTTAAACAACTTAGGTTTCATGACTTTTTCTAAAGCTGAAAGGCTGTCCCACTTGAACTGAAAACTATTTTCAGCTTTTATGTAGCAATGCTCATAAACAAGTAATTCTTCCTTTCTTTCTTCCACTTAAAAGTTGGGGATATTTCATTACTTAAGGGTATTTAATGGAAGAGGAAGCCTTTCCCTTTTACTTTTCGGTTCTACATCTCATGAAGTGACATCTTTTTGTGGTCTCATTGATTTTTACGAGTCAACTTATTTCCGTTTTTATAGATCTGCCATTGTACCATTTTCCGGGATAAAATATATTTTCCGGCAATCAGAGAGGTCTCTAGAATTTCTTAAAGAGTGTTCATTAATTCTGCTAAGACCAACCTTGTTACCAAGCCAATTTTCTTTGTCCTGTCGTGATTACGTGACTCCTCTAACCTCTGTCGAGAAAGAAAAGGCTCAAAATGAATTGGTTCAAAGCCTTTTTATTTGTTTATAAATCGTAAAAGAGAACTGAAAGGGGAAAATATCGGAACAATTGCGGGCATCCAATCTCTTTATTTCTCAAAATATTGATTTTATGTACACATATCGCTCATTTGTTGTTACTACGTAATGATTAAAAAAATCATTTTTGAGCAATACCATGAGGATAAATGCAATGAAGAGCACAATTGTCCTACAGTATTAACTCAAAAAAAAAATCTGAGTTTTTGAGTTATGACACTTTTGCAGCAAATATGGCATTTCTTTCTGACACATTTCCAAACATTTTCGCAAACAAAAAAAAACCACTTTAGATATGCTGCTAAACACTAATCATAATTAGTATATAGTACAGTGCAAAATATATATATATATATATATATATATATATATATATATATACGGTGTCTGTGGATGCGTATACAGGGATAGAAATCCTGAAAAATAAGTTACTGATAAATTCGTATAGTTTTTGCAGACAATGTGACTGATCCGTTTATACGTTTAACATGAAATGCGTTTCTCAACCGTGGCTCTCTGAGTTTCATTTCGTAGTGGTTCGAATTGGTTTTCAGCGGAATAAACATATGTTACTGTAAAAGTCCGAAGCTTGGTAAATCCTAGGTTTTACCGGTAAAACCTACCTCTTACCACAGTGGTTTGATAAAAGTCCGAAGTGGGCTTTAGTTTCATCCTTCTTCGGGATTTTACGAACACTTCCCGATAAAACCTAGAAGTTACCTACGCTTTTCCAGTAAAATACCGAAACGATGGATTACATATGATAGGCTTTTCCATTTGCAGATATAATTGCATCCAGGGTGTCTCAAGAAAGGTTAAAACACACTTTTTTATAATTATTTTTTATTGATAGTACAAATTGTTAAAGTGAACAGAACAAGATAGGATTTAAGATTATGTCGATGGAACTCTTACAATTCTTTTTCAAAAAGTTACAAGAAACAAAAATTTAAGAAACGCAGCATTTATGCCATTTCAACAAATAAGATCTCCACGTGAAAATCTGAACTAATGCACAATTCTCCCCATAGTTAAGAAAGAGACTTCAACAATTTTAAAAAAGCAACATTAAAAATAATTAAATTGATAGCTCAGATAATAAATAAATAAATAAAAATTAAGAAATTTAAAGAATTTAAAGAAATGTGTCACAACGGGGGAATGGGGTTATTCCACATCATATTCAAGGTCGATTTGAATCCTTTACCGATATGCTTTAGTAACTCCTTGGTTTTACCGCAAAGGCTTGATGAAAGCCCGAAATGGAATCATATTAAAGCATTCTTTGGACTTTTATCAAACCGTTTTCATCAAAGCAAGGTTTTGCCGATAAAACCTAGGATTTATCAGATTTCGGGCTTTTAACGTAACGTATATAAATATATACACGTTGGAAAGTTTGAACTTTGTTTTGTTAGTGTATAAAGTCTTACGGTTTGTTCTTCAGCTGTCTAAAAGTATTTTCTCTTCAAAAAAAAATAAAAAAATAAAGCTCAATAAACGAGTTAGATGTCAAATTCCAACAAACATTTCCATTCTTTGATCATTTTCAGTACCATGGTTATTGACACACGTGGGTTGTTCCGAGAGTAACTTGTAGTTTGTTATAACGATTAACTCTTGTGTCAAATCAATAAACCTTCTAATACGACTAAATATTAATTTAGGATCTTACTCCGACTCGAGTTTCAAAAACATCTTCTCTTTAAGCTGAGAGTAACTTTTGGGGAGCGTGTAACTCACAGTTGTGAATAAGAGTATTAAGCATTTATCGTAAATAAGTTTGAAAGGATTCGCTGTTATAAATGACTTGCTTAAAAATGAGAAAATATCCTTCCTATTTTTTAAAGTAATTTAACTTAAAAAGGAGCAAGCGTGTAGTTCTCAATTTATAGTACCGACGCTTGCTTATAAATTATAGTTACAGAAGAACAAGTGTTAACTGCAATAAATGAAAAAAATATCGAGCAACTTTACTTTCAAAATTAATACAAGGCATTTTTTCCATGATTACTTCTTCAGAACAAAAGTATTTATATCAAAATTAAGGAACTATTTACCACGCGAGACGTAAGAACGATTCAAGAATATGAATAGTCTGTCCGGTCTATTCCGAGCAAAATACAAGAGGAGTAATTCTTTGGATTCGGATTGGACGCAATGGAATATGAAAACAGAATGGACGAGTATACAATTAAAGTTCTTCTGGATTGCGCTGTAAAGAATATGTATTGCGCTGTGAAGAGCTATATAATTCAACTTTTCCCTCTCCGTTCGATATAATCCTCGAGAGGTGGTTAGAGTGAGGAAGCTTTATTTTTATGGCTTCAAAGATGAGATCGTTACCGGATTATTTTTGATAAAAGGGTTATTTAAACAATAAGAACTCCGTTTTTCAAATCTAAGTCATTTTGACTCAGAGATTTTCCGAGAACGGTAATGTTCTTTAAAATAAGCCATTTTAGCCCAATAACAAGAATTATGACTTGACTGTTTTTAGAATATTTGCAGTTTATTTAACATAATTCACCTTTTAACCTTTTAACGCTACTCTTGTACTAAATTTTCATGCACTGAAAAATATAAGTCTGAAGTGAAAACGAAACAACGAATTTGCAACCCAAAATTCATTCTTTCTCTCTCTCGTTTCCACAAAAAAAATCAATAATAAGATAACCAGGAAAAGTACTCAGAAATAGCGAATGCATAAAATTTGCACATTGCAGTCAATTTAATGTGGCAAAATATTTTATCATTTTATCAAAAAATATTCCGGAAGAAATAGCGCTGTGTATGTTGAAAAATAAGCAACACTTGCATGTTGTTGGCGTGATAAATCATTCTTATAATTGAAAGAATTTCTAATATTTATTAAGACTTATTCAATACTCATACATACCATTCAATAATATACATTTTTTACTTAATTATCGAGCTTTTCAGAAACTGTGCAAAATTATGTGTATATATTGTATGTATTTTTTGTGTATTTTATCTAGCACGCTATCATTTGTGCACCATATTAATTAAATTAAAAGCAAAGTTATGGATCCAATGTTATGTAAATATGGCGTTGCTCTTTATAGATTAAGAAAATTTGAAATGTGACTTTCATGGACCAGGCGTGCTCACCCCTGCTCTATAAGCTTTCTTTTTTCCCATCAATCTTGATACTACTTTTATGTAATGCAAGTATTATGTAAAAATGGTGTGGCTATATGGTATGGAAAATTGAAAAGCTGATTTGCCTATGCTCAAAGTAAGAGTATGAACAGAAACCGAGGTGAAGATTCAGATACTTTATTTAAACTTCTTTAAGGAATATAGTTTTAACAAGGATACGAGTTACAAAATCTACATAGTCTTCGTTACATGTATTTATTCTAAAATAATCTACCGCAGTTTTAGGTAGCAGTGTCTGATTCATTTTCTTTTAAATTGAAAAGTATTGAAATACCCTAAAGCAGCTTTCAACTGAATAAATCAATATCATGCAATACTGAGTTTTCAGTGTCAAGGGTTTCTTTTCTTCAAATGCTAGGGTTTCTGTGTATCGATCATTGTTATTTCAATGTTCCAAGAGAATCTACTCTTAATATTCGAAGCGTAAACATTTAGAAAAACACTTCTGAGCTGTAGTTGAAAGTTGCGTTTCCTGATAACAAAATAGTTGTTGATATTTTAAAATTTTCCGATAGCACTTGAAATTCGATAGCGGTTATGTTATTTCAGAAGTTACGTTGGACACTACTAGTTTTCGACATAGGTAATGTTGTACAATAACGTTATATTTTGTCATATGCAACCATTTTTACTGTGATGTATTTGCAGAAGAAATCCCAGCCAAATCATTTTTTTTTGGCATAATCCTGTATTCTTGGGTAACAAAAAAAAAAAAAAAAGAAACGGGTCAAGCTTGCTTCGACTTTCTTATAAGTTTCTCGAATCGCCGATAATTTGCATACAATTGTGTATAATACATTATTATATACTTAAAAATTTCGCAATTTTAAACATGAGAATAAGCATTATAAGAAGTGTTCAAATTAGAACGAAGGTTTAAAAATTACTGTTAAAATAAAATGTACTTAAACGGACACAACATATGCTGTTATCATTTCAGAATTATTTGATTCTCCTAGTGTATTAAACACTAATAAACGCTTTTAGTTGATTAACAATTAATTGAAACATTAATTGGACTATGAGAAACCTGAATGATGAAAATTAATGAATCAATTAACAATTCTTCAGTAAGTGATTTTTAAATCAAGAAACATGTACATTGCACATGTTTCTAATTATGAACATGGCGAATGATAAATAATAACCTAAACAGCAATGTTTGTATTTTTACAGAATCCAAGTTGGAGGGAAACAGCTTAACGAAACACGAATTTGTAATTAAATTGTTTACCCGGGATACGCGCACTGATGAAGGGGATACTTGTATTTCAAAATACGAATATGCAATTTTCGTTGCAAAATTATACCTTGCTGCATTGTTTCCCTTCAGTAACCATATATTCGTTGAATGCTTAGTTCTTAGTTTAGTTTAAATTAGAGGAACATGGGTAGATATGTTCCTCTAATTATATTAATGTTCGGTATGTATGTAGTATGATTTATAATGGAAAAATTGAAAGCAATGAACAAATGAAAGAACTAGATTGGGAACTAGTAAAAATTAAAGGTAAATATGCATCCAGTCAGTGTTGGATGCATAAGAAAATACATTATAGCAAAAATTAGTGGATAAAAAGTAAAATTGCAAGAATATTAATATTAAATTTAAAGGGAACTTACGGTGTTTTCTACCATATACCCGTTAAAAAGGATTTCATCTCTTACCTTTTACTACGCAGTTTAGTTTAAATGTTACTTAGGAATTAATATCTCTACAGCTAATTATATTTATTTATTAGATATTACTTTCAATTTTTGGCACTAAAGAAAAATTAAAGAAAAACAATAAATGAGATAGTAACTTATATACAGTCTCACCTTTACACAGTTGTGCACCTGCACATAATTGGACTAAATTTTATTTTATCGGATTGTTAGGTAAAATGTTTTATTGTACATGCCCACTTCATTTTTTTCACTTTAGTTGTCATATCCAGGAAAACAAAATAAAACAAAAACTGCATAAGTTATGTTGTAAAGAAAATTAAATCCCCATAGCGATTTGAGTGTTCAAAACAAAATTCAGTTACCATATATCACTGGGGTGAACTTAAGGATTCCGGAATTGAATAACGCCCGAAAACGATTAAGCGACCGATTTTGAAGTGTGATTCGATAGGCACCGAGAAGCTCTTTGGGAAAATTGAAAAGGAGTATGAGTGAAGTTGTTTTAGATTCTGTCTGAATAAAAACGTTTCATCTAAATCCGTCTTTTATGTTTTGAATATTCTTTGAGTTAGGAAAATATCAGAACATTTTATAGATTTTGCGATAGCAACTTACTATTCATAGATTTAAAAAATCCCCAAAACTGTATTTGGCATTTCGTCAATAGAATACGCGTTTTGTTTGGACGGAATACGCAACTTTTGTAACGGGAAGAAATGTATAAGAAATTAAAGCACTTTCTGCCACTGAATATTTTATTTCGTCATGAGCTAAAATGCTCAGACAGCAAGGGAATGTCTTCAGAAAAAATTGAAACACATATGAATATATTATTAGAATCGATATTATACGTAAAAAAAGTACATAAACTATATGTGCAAGTTACTCTTGCTTGATACGTTTTCATAATGTTTCAAAACGGTTAATCTTCCCATTCAAAATATGACCAATTTTACCAAATATTAAGCTTCTTTTATGTTTCATAGATTTTACTTTTTACTTTTAAAGGAAACCAGTCTAAACAAGAGGTTACCAAAACAGTCGTTTTTCATTATTTCATCAAGATTATCCTTCTTTCTGTAGTATTGTCGGTAGGAATTTTAGTTATAACAGTAGAAAAAAATAAAAGCTATACGCATTGAGTATGTAGTAGTATTTATTTGATTTGTTCAGTGCTTAAAAATAACAAATTAACTGTAAGTCTGCCAGTAGGTGTAAAATTTTTTAAAAAATTGTACTTTCCCATTGCATTAAGAAACAATGTATGTGTGTGTATATATATATATATAAGTTTTGCATTATTTTTCTTCATTCAGACATATTGCTTCATAAAGATAATGTATTTTTATAATAAAAGAAGCTAAGCAGCTAAAAGAGTGATTTTTTTTAAATTTAGAATTTAATTCATGCAGATCTTGAAGAACTGAAGTTCATCCTTTCTTTTTTGGGCTATATTATTTAAAAAAATTGTACAACCTTGATATATATGTCGCGCAATTGAAATAAATAAGAATATAGTCGTACGTATGCAGTCAATGAATACTTCTTTGGTCTCAATGCGGAAAAAGAGCTGTTTATCTGACAACGAAATCAAAAAACTACTCGACAGATAAAAGCGTCAACACACTTCATGTAATTTATTGACCACTTTCTCCTTGTTAGCAATGAATGTAGTAAATACTAATAAGAATGATCATTCAGGATTTCCGTTTTTCTTCTGGAGCATATAGTTCCATCTAAACATTAGGGCACTCGCTATTAATCTGTTCATAATTAATAAATGTGGCCGAATATGTTAGATGTTCGTATAATGACACAATTTATGGTGTCATTTCAAAGGAAATCATGCAAGCAATAAAGCATTTTCGCCTAAATTGATGCTTTTTTTATGTTTTTATTGCGTACTAAAAATTAAATACTTAAAAAGTTCAATAATTCAATGTGTATGCACACTGAACAACAAAACAGATTCAATGGTGAATTTGTCTTCATAGTTGATATGAGATAAGTTAAAACCATAGGAAGGAAAAAAAAAACTTAAATTACGGCGACGCATCAAAAATAGCAATAGATTTTAGTATTGTTGTTCAAGAAGTAGTAAATATTAAAAATTGTAATTAAATGTAGCATTAACACACAGCTTTAAAAAACGATCATCAATCAAGTAGGGGTTGGGGATACACAGACTGTCAAACGCACATTTCCCAATCTCATCTTTTTTATGCTTTTATTGCGTACGGAAAAGTAAATAATTAAAAAAGTTCATTAATTCAATGTGTACGCACGCTGAACAATAAAACAGATTCAAGGTTGAATTGTTGAATTGGTCTTCTGCATAGTCAATATGAGATAATTTAAACCCATAGGAAGGAAAAAACAACTTAAATTACGGCGACGCATCAAAAGTAGCAATAGATTTTAGTATTGTTGTTCAATAAGTTGCAAAGATTAAAAATTGTAATTAAATGTGGTATTAAGACACAGCTTTAAAAAAGGATCATCAATCAAGTAGCGGGCGGGGTACACAGACTGACAGACGCACATTTCCTCATCTCCTAAGCCTTCTTTCAAACTAATTATTTTTCAATATTTTTTACTGAATTAATTAATTTTAACCGTTTTTTGGGAGGGAAGGGATCTACACTATCTGAACTACATTTTACGCAATATTAAATCTTCTTTAGTGATTTTGTTTCTTCTTAATACTTTTATTGGAACAAACTAAAAGCATAAACAAACTCGAGACTGAACGCAATAGTACAATTTTATAGAATAGTTTTCAATAAACATAATCTACAACGTCAATACGAAACTATTACATAAAATATGAATGCAAAATATTCCTATGAGTTTAATCAGAAAATACTAAAAAAGTGAGAATTTTTAAAAAGCGAGACAATATTTTCAAAGTGCTATAAACTTTGTTTTCATCATAAAATCAGAGGAGACCACCAGCATTGTCTTTCAGCATTCTAACAGGATATGTATCACATAAATAAAGGATAATCGTAGGATAAATCATGCTCATATTCCGTTAAATCTTGCCTTCGCTTTGAAAGCAGCACATTAGTGATTAATGAGCAAATATTCGAAGTTTCAGAACGTATCGATTCGCTCATAACTCATTCAACATTGTGTATATTGTATAAGGATCGTACGATACGGAGAAACTCAAAAAACGAGTAAAAAGCAATGAAATAGTTTTAATTGAACGTTTATTGGACATAAATTTTATATTTTTGTAATGATGAGAAGAAAGAGCAAAAACATATTTTATTTCACATTTTGTAATGGCATTTCAGGAAGAAATTATTCATGACATACCTGCCGACCGATCGAGATAAGATTTCGGAATATTTTTGTCAAAAATTCAGAAGATACAGTTGGCAATAACGCTCTCTTGATCTCAGCTAATTAATTTGCAGATTTTTGCACACTGAATATACCTTTTTGAAACCTTTTTTCAAAAGCATAAAGAAAACCACGTTTGTAAATAATTCCAAATTTTTCCTTTCGTAAGAGTTTTGCAAAATTTGGTTTGTTGATTAAAACGCCTGTTAGTCTCATTTATTTACGTTATATATAAATGAATATTGTTGATTAGTTATTTTAAAATAACCTCTTCCAGGTAGATATTTTATGTTCATGTTTATCATTTTCCTTGTTCCTAACTTCAGCTGGGTAATAATGGATAGTGCTGAACAATGTGGTCAATAATAATGTCAAATAAGGAAGTACTGCCGTATAGTAACCTTTAGTGATGCAAACGACAAATTGAAAATTTACCAAATTTAATGTTTCATCGATTTAAATATGTTTGATTCTTTATATATATATTACTATTATTGTTATTGTTGTTGTTATTATTATTACGCCCACAATTATTAAAGATTCAATTTTGGAAAAAAAATTTAAGGAAAGGAAAAATGAATAAGAGCACTTTTGAAATTACGAATTCACGCACACACAGTCACACACACACACACGATTTTTTTTTTTATTTTTATTTACCATTATTATTTTTTAAAGGGTGTTTATAATCAGTAACTGAAGTATCTTCTAGTACTCTGTCAAAGTTTTAATGACCACGCGTATTGGATAGCATAGGGCTGGCTTTTATTTATAATTATGCCAAATAAGAACTTTTTTTTAAAAATTTAAAAGCATTTTTTTAAAAACATTTTAGAGAATAAAATGTCTTGAATTTATTATATTTTCTCTTTTGTTTTGTGAAGAAGAAATGGATAAAATACTCTTTTCTGAGTTCTATCAAAGAAGAAAATGAACATTTTCATTTTTTGTCTCTTACTACCCCGTTTCTCCAATCAGAAAGAGGGCTGCGAAATTAGCCTTCGCACTGACTGGCAAAATGCGTAAGCTGAGGTTACAACTGCTGAAGGTGTGAATTAATTCTACAAAAACATTTTTAGTCTGAGAAATAAGAGTTTAAAACCCTCATGTAACTTATACACGCGTTAGAAATATGTTAATAAAAAATCAATCAACCTATCAGAACTACAAGAAATGTGCCGAAATAATGCACTTTTAGCAAATTTATGTGCATACATTTTCTTACGGGACTGCCTTTATAGTATAAATATAGTAGCGACTTTGAAAGTTGGATTGGTTTTTATTACGTGATATATTCTTTCAATGTAGCTCAATTAATAACAACGTAATGGTAAAATGTGTGTCTGTCGGTCTGTCTGTCGCCCCCTCCCCTCACCCCCTAATAACTTCTGAATAACGGACTAGGATAAAAATGTAAATATACTTAAAATAGAGGTGCAAAAAATGATTAACAAAGAAAAATTTTATATTCAGAATCAGTTTTCTAAGTACAGCTAAGTAGAATTTCGATTTTTATCCTACTTCCCCGTAAAAGTAAAAAAAAAAAATGAAAGAAGGCTTAATATATCGTAAAAATACCATTAAAAATAAGAAAAAGTCAAAAATAAGTTAAGTAATTAAACAAAAAATTGAAAAGTAAAAATTTTTAAAGTAGGGTTTTGAGATGGTAAAATGTGTGTCTGTCGGTCTGTCTGTCGCCCCCTCCCCTCACCCCCTAATAACTTCTGAATAAATTAGATAGATTTTTATTTTTATTATTTTTTTCTTGCATTCGAAGGATCTCGGTGAGGACTTCTTATTTTCCATATTTTACTTTTTGATTTGAACAATTTTTCGTCCAATTTTGAACAGTTCAAAAAATCTGAACATTTGCGCCCTGGTGAACGCATCCACCCGCCTACATTGCTGAACGGCATGCAGCTACAACCCCCGATGTGATGATGGTGAGGGCAGACATCACCAACGACAGACACCTCTTCTAGCAATGTGTACCACCCTTACCGCTCAGCGATATGTCCAAGGCATCCTACAGCCACATCTGTTGCCCCTTATGGCATCGCTTCCGACAGCCATATTCCAGCAAGATAATGCCCGGCTATACACCGCAAGGGTCTACTGAGATTACCTGCGCAGCGTTATCACGCTTTCTTTTCCTTCACGATTCTGCAGATTTATCGTTGGGGCATCCACTTTTACTCATCTGACATTTCATTGGCTAAGGAACATGACGTCATGTTGCGTGCGGTATTACACGTTTTAATGCGCGCGAATTTTGTCCTGTTACAAAATCTAGGTATTTAAAAGTCAAATAATGGAAATGTTAGTAGAGATTACTTCTGTGTTCTTGTATAGGTGATTCTAATCTGAAATTTTCCGAATTTTATAAACATTTTTTAAAAACGAAAATTTAAAAAAAAGAAAAAAAATTTCGACAATTTTTTTTATTTAAATTCTTGATATTTCTTTGACAAATAATGTATTATCTAAATACATATATATACTTTTTTTCTGTCTCAGAGCAATGTTTCTGGAGAAAATGTACTTCTATAATAGTGATATAACAGTCTGGTCATCACATCGAATTGCATGTTGACTGTTTTCATTTAATCACTTGTAAGATGTTTTGAGCTAATATATATATAGCACTTATGTATTATATGTATATGGGGAGGGGGGTGTTCACCTAATTATATAAATTTCATATTTTCATTAGTATATACTTTTTCAAAAAAATTGAAAAAAAAAGTTTCTTTTTTTACTGAAAATTACCCATGTGGTAAAACATTCTATGAAAAGCAATATTCAGATTTCACTGAGGCTAATGCATATTCTTAATTCTTAAAATAATTAAAGTATTAATTCTTCATAAGGGTTTTAACCTCTCCTACCCCCTTTCGCTACGCCCTTATATAGGGATAAGTATCGACCAACATAAACACTCACTTTATCTATCACAGAAAAAAAAAAAAAAACGACCAACATGCAATTTGACAAAACTGATTCAAAGTATGAAAAGAGTTTACTTAACAAAATTAAAATCTTTAAACGCAAAAAGAGGCAATAGAAATTGCAGACACGTGTTTCGGGGGTACAAGAAACCCCTTTTTCAATTTTGATAGATGTCTTTTCATCTACAACACATTTTTAGCACTGAAAAAGGGCATAAGCCCCCAGGGAACCACAACCCTCTAATGATGCTCTTTAAGCATAGGGTTATCAAGGAGGTCCACAGAGCAAGAGTTAGTCAGGCTGAGCTGGCTCCCAGCGAACCTATATCTCGGAGCAATAATGAGAATTAGTCGGATTTCACTTCCCTATGCCCGGCATCGTGCGAACAGGGGAGAGGGAAGGAGTAGAGAGCTCCATATAAGCCCCGAAACATGTGTCTACTACTTTTATCAGTTCATTAGACTACGCGTTGAATGCTGAAAATCTGTAGTCTTTGTTTTATCTGTGCCTAAAAGTTTTAGGAAACCGGTAAATAACGTTATTATTTCTCAAAAAGTTTTATTTAACTAAACACCTAAAAGCAATAAAAAGAAGAAATAAATTTTAAAAAAAATAGGGGAGGGGGGAATAGAAAGAAAGAATGAAGAAAAAGAAGTGGGTCGCTTAAACGCCACGGAATAAAAAAATCATAAAATAATCGCATTTTTAAAGCAAAAGCTTTTTTTAAATTTTTTTCTAGACTAATATATGTCTTTCATTTCGAAAAATACATGTTTTGTCCCCTTCACGTATGATTGATTTGATAACAATATGGTGTTTTAAAATTTATTTTTAAATTTTATGTCAGTAGTTTTTGATATCTTGCAACGAAAAACTCGCTCTCATTCTGAAACTGTACAACTTTCGATTCTCTTTTTTTGCGCTGACGTCATAAGATTTGTGCCGTAGTAGAATTTAACCAATGAAGCGGCAGATGAGTGAAAGTGGATGACCTAAGTTTAGCCGCCTGTCCATGCCGAGGCGTGTCACAGCTTGTTTCCGTTCTAGAGCGGAGTACAACCGGGTATTAGTGTCTGCATTGTATTGCACATTATTGGGCTAATAAAAAATGTTTTCGCTTTGTTCCTGTAATCATTTACATATTTTCCCGTGACATTGTTACATACCAATTTTTGTTTGAATCGAACTATTAATTCTTTAATTTTTTTGTCCGGTCAGTGTACTTTAAAAAAATAAACATGTTCGGCTTCTCATTTTTTAACAGTGTACGTGTCTGAACGATAAGTGACTGACGTATTGAAAGGCATTTCAAGTGTTGCAAAAATGGCGGCTTTTGGTCGGAAGATTCTTTACTACGTAGAATACTATAAATGAAATATTTGGTTTTACTCTGGCACATATATGTTCCGTTAGCGTCAAAGCGTAGTTAATTGTATAAAGAGTCTTGACAGACTTATTAATTAAACATTTTTAACGGTTTTTTAGGGAGGCAATATACTTTGAACCCCCCCCCCCCCCCCCCATGTGTGTGTGTGTGTGTGATACGGTTTTATTTTAAGTATAGCTAATTTAGGTAAATATCTGTAAGTGCTTTTCAACTAGAAATTTACGTTAATAACTGTTACAAGTGGCAGCAACAGCATCTGTCGAGTTAACATTAGCCTTTTCACTCGTAAATAACATTAAATAATCGTTTCACAAATAAGGAAAGAATTAGAAATAAGCGAGAAGCATAAAGCGTCAAGTATTTTAAATTCGAATCCTGAAACTCGTCAATTCAATGCCCGAGGAAAACTCTGAACAATGATTAATTGGAAACTAGACAGAACGCTTTGACATGGATAATGGGACCCTTTCTCATTTAAATCACTTGATTTGCATAAAATGAAGTCATCAACGAGATGTGCGATTCAGTTCAATGTGCAGTTTTCAAGATACAGATTTTCTGATCTAGAATCATGCATCAAGTTAATTCTGCAACAAGTTTAGAATCGAAAATCGTGTCAGCACCAAAGTAATGACAGCTAATCTAATGCTTTTCTTTTTTCTGGTTTAGTCACATTTTAGAAAACATCTTTGTAAAACAGAGAAAATTTAAAAAACTGCCAAAAAGGAATTTTTTTTTTAAGACATTCAAAATGAAAAGAAGTACGAAGTACAAAAGTACAATGACCTATTGGAAAAGCGCAAAGTACAAGAAAAGACCTAATAACGCAATTTGTGAAACGAATCGATTTTAGTATTCCAGATTATCAGGCGCTCCCCAAAATATGGGTCGTGGCTCAACTTTGATGTTTCTATGTACGTAAAACATAAAAACTACGTAAAAACTATCTTCATACATGAATATTATTTTGCCAATATCGATATCAAAAGTACTAGGATTGATATTTTTAATTCAATGAGTTTAATGAATCTTGCAAATAAGCAATATTCCTTCTCCCCAATTCCCGTAGGAATAGCATAAAACGTGTAGTGTGTTAAGAAGGTCGTTACCATTTTCATTTCTCTGCTTGCAAATAATCAGAAATCTGAATCATTTATTTCCACCAAT
Organism: Octonoba sinensis; assembly: GCA_038502835.1. Taxonomy (NCBI): domain Eukaryota; kingdom Metazoa; phylum Arthropoda; class Arachnida; order Araneae; family Uloboridae; genus Octonoba; species Octonoba sinensis. Next base: position 150,198,151 of record CM076598.1, read on the forward strand.
AATAAAAAAATAATTAAATCTTTTTATTGGATTTCGATTAAATTTACCAAAGACAAAATCACAATTCATGGCATAAATAGCTTTCAGAATATTCTTAGTGTTTTTAAAAGCAAAAATAGATAGTATCAACACGACAAGCAAAGTTAAAAACAGAGAGCCACGCTGTAGGGCTCTGACTGTCTTCTTTCTTCGTTTTTACTTCAAACGGTTCTGAAAACCTTTCCATTCACAAAGTATTGCACTTTATGTAGAGAGCTCAAAAATTCTTAAACTGTATAAAAAGTAAATCTCAATAGAATTTTATCAACTATTTCTACCTGTCCTTCTTGTACATACGCCTCCTCTTGCACTTCAGTTTGAGAATGTGTTACTCTATTTTGTTACGCGTCATACTCAATTCGATTTTCAGCAATCACAAAGTCTTAAGTAAACTAAAAAAATATGAAATGCGCTGTCAATATCTTATACTACTGTCACTTTTTGTTTGATTTCGATTGTACCACATTGAATATAGCCTACACTCTCAGAAACGTATGCTCAAATCTCAAGAAACTTTCGTCGTATTTGACGAAATGGCTTCGTGAAAAATGCTTCGAGTAAACCTTTCGTCGAATTAACGAAATTTGTGAAGTAACTTTTTTAAGTCATGTGATCGCATGAGGGAAGAATAGTTGTAAATGGTGATATTCTCTTGGCGATTGAAGAATCCTCAAAAGTGAGAGTTCTATTTCTGATAGTGTATAATATATAAGCTCAAACTTTTTCCATAGCTAGTTCTAAAACTTAGTTTTTTCACAAATGTTACTGAATACTTGTTCTACGACACATTACTCCATAAATATGGGTTTGAAGTGCCTAATTGCACATTTACTTGCATAAGAAAATAATTTTCGTATGTTTGCATTTAGCTCAGACCTGTCATTTCAATTTTGTCTAATAAGAGGGGCTAAAAACCATATGTACGTATATCTATATATATATATATATATTATACAAGATGACCGATGGGAACCGTACTTTTTCTTAATGAACAATACTCTCTTGTAATTTTACAAAAAAACAAAAAAAGAAAAACATTTTGTAAAGAAAAAACTCATCGAAATTTTATGTCACTTGAAATGCAAAATGTCACAGTCCCTTGTGCCTCCGAAATACGTACATGCTATTTTCAATGAAAATCTGGACCAAATAACCTTGAATTTATCAATGGTTAATTCATCTGTATACTTATTTTTTTTTTTGTTTTTACAAATTGTGCATCCGTTATAAAGTAACATAATTTAATAACGATTCAGCAATTTTTCATCAGGATAAAAAGATTCAATAAAGACATTGTTGAAAGACGTGCATCAGCAAAAGCTTTTGTAATGTTTTTATACCCGAGGAGGGAGGAATCTCACCCGTATACCAAATTTTGTTTCTATACTCGATTATTTCTACTCGTTTTAGTGCACATAGATTCGATATTTCCACAGTTATTAACCAAACTTATATTTTTGTATGCCAACTGTAATAAATTGATTATGAGAAATGATTTTATTCTGAAAAGATAGTATTTATTTAAGATTAAAAGATTGGTTTTACAAGAAATGAAAAAGTTCAGTGAAAACTGATTCAGAGATAAGGGAGATTGGTGCCATTAAAATAATTAAACTGTGATTAAAAAATGGAGAGTGAGAAAAACATTATTTCAATATATGTAATGTAACAAAATATTTTTCGAATATATGTACATGATATGTGATTAAAATGATACATCGTAATCGAAAACATAATAAGAATATTTAGTTCCATAATCGATTACAGTTCTTAATGAATTATCCACATGCTCTAGCTGATAGCTCTGACAAGCTAAATTAGATAATTAAAAATGCACACGCTGCCAGATGCATATTACGTGTTTGATACAAAAAAAAAAGTAATAAAAGTTTCCCCGGAAAATTCGTCACCGGAAAAGCGACTTTCCTTAATCGCATTACTCTTCTGGTGGGGCGTGATGTGGGGCACGGTTGTAGGGGTTTAGACTAATCGACATAAAGTTGAAGTAACTACCTGAACCGTACTTCTAATCAAATTACGCAGACACATCATCGTAATGGTTATACACCTCGATTAGCAAATGTTAGTTTAGGTTTAGTATTTCTTCTCGCACCACCCCCACCCCTTTTTATGTTGTAATTATTATTTTATTTTATTTTTTACTTTTCTTAAGTTGTGCATGGTTACGGCTTTGAAGATCACAGTAAAAGAAATTTTGCTGACACAAAAATTACGTAATTTTTATAGTGTATTCTAACTGACAGAAGCTAGAACAAAGCTGTTATTCTGAATTTGTTTACTAAAGATAAACAGTAAATATTATGTCGAGAGTGCGTTAGTGTAGTTTCCGCTGCTGAAAAAACTAAGATATCAATATGTAATAAAGGATATAAAATCTGGACAATAAACTTATAATAAAAATATACGACATTATATCTAATGGTACTTTAATTATAAGCACAGACCAAGCATAAACGAGACCGAGTATGAGGGTTACTTTGAGTCTGTTAATATGTATGAAATTGTTTCTGCTCACAATCATGCGACCATTTGGCGAGCTGCAGTTTACCTTTCATCAAAGTGTATTTTCAACAATGGTGTTTCTCGTAAATTTCGTTAAACAGAGGTAATTTAATTTTATCGTGATGGCTGTAAAGGCACCAAATACAGGTAAAGAAAGAAGGAGGTCTTTTTTGACCACAAGAATTGCTTTCATTCTGACAACCGGCTGCACAAGTTAACGTACAACGTATATTTATATATCTATCTCTGGTATGTGGTTATAGTTATCGACCATCCATCTTGTGCACTTAAATATTTGTCTAAATAGGACGAGTACGAAGTGGCGTGACCTCTCGAAGGTCACGGAACTGGCCCCTAAAGAATCACCGGAGGAACCCTGCAGCTTTTAGGTGCATCGTCGGATTGAGTGAAGGATGCATGTGTCTTTTTTTACCCCCTAATTATATTTTATTCTAATTATATATTATGATTCTGAAAATTGATAAGGTAATGATATAAACATTTCACCCTCATTCAAAGTAAAAGCGGAGAAATTAGATTTCCCCAGTGATTTCCGAATTTTTTTTTTTTTTTTTTTTTTTCCCTGTAAGCTCAAATAAATTTTAAACCGCTTTACCTCGCTATTTACGCAATTCTCTAAACTAATTTTGAAATTTCCCAAGAATGCTTGATTTACCTTTTTTCCAAAGGCGGGAATGTAAGTTAGTATATATTTATTTTTTCTTCCGTAATTAATTTTTCAATTTAAAAATCCTGTATTCTGTGAAACCAATAAATTCGGATCCGAGTTTGTTATTATTCTATAATTTTGTTGCTCCATTATACTCCTTAGGTTGGTACAGGTTTTAAAAAAAGTTTTAATGTATTATTGTTGTTGTTATACCTGTAATGTATTATTACTGTTGTATACCTTCGAAACTGAAGTTTCGAAGGAATGTATTTATGTTTATGTTGTCCTCCCTAATTTGTTCCTGAATTAGTTTTGCAATTTTAAGTCCCTTCTATGATGCGGAAAACGTAAATACGAATCTGAGCTAAGTTCTGCTACCATATTTAACGTATTGTTAATTGAATAGGTGGCTGGAGTAACGTTGAAAGTTACTTTTTGGGCCAAGTCTTTTTTTTTTTTTTTTGTCGAATAACGTTTGCTGTAACTAGCAGGTTTCGAATGAGTTACTTACCAAAAGTACCAGTAGGTAGCAGAGAATGTTGTTTTCTTTGCCCTATCTTAACTCCTAGGTTATGGAGTAACGTTGCATTTGCATGTGCCATAAATGCCACCTGTTTGTTAAATTCCTAATTTGTAACATGCAACGTTGCTTCAATCGCCTATTCAATTGTTACTTTTTGTACGCATGAGGTTGTTTATATTTAGAAAGGTGGCGTTTTTTTCCCCGCTGTTAAATTTATTTTATGCCTTCGTTACCATTAATTAATTTCCAATAATATTTCTTTACTTTCTACTACTTACGGTTTTCTGCAGTTAGAGCCGAATATGCTAATAGGACATAATGTTACGCTTATATTTTATTTGTTTATTTTATTTTTTAAATTTATTTTTGTTTATTATACATTTGTTTTGTTTTAAAGAAGCCTTCTGCTTTGTTTGATCCCCGCTAAGTAGACGTTCATCTACTTTCATCTTATTAATATATTCTTTTACAAGTTTAAAACTGATTCTCATAATTAACGTAACATACAAAGTTATCTTTTTTAATTTGCTACTTTTTTTACCCCTAAGTTGAAGCGAATTATCATTAGCTAGTTGAAGTTATAAACGTTTTTTGTTTCCATTTCTTTCGCATAAGTTTAAATTTTGCTAATTTATGCCGATATGGGTTATACCTGGCTACCCCGTATGGGTCCTACTGCGTTGATGGATCAGAGTGTATGCGAGTCTGTGTCTATGTGCGATGCCCTGACAAATCTATTGTATATCCGTTAGGTTTGGTACACAAGTAGGCTGAAAGACGTTGACCCGCGAAGGCCAATTTTAAAATTTCGCCTACCAATTTATCTATTTCATTATTTTTTAAGCAGGCTTTTCGTGCTTATTTGCCGGTAGCATCCTTTCTTTTGAGTGCAGTAAAATTATCAGTGTCGCATGAGAAAAAACGAACAATTACCATTTAAACGAAACGAAGTTTCTTTTTAAATTAAAACAAAATTTTTTCGAATTTTAAGAGTATAAGTTAGTTTTTTAGAACATTTTCCACGGTAAAAACTGAAATATCTGAATCCGAAATTAATTATGTTGCGTTTCTGAAAATTAAGGCAATAATTAACATTTCACTCTCATTTGGAACATGAACGGTCAATAAAAATTGTTAATTTGTGACAGTTGAATCTCATTAATATTTTTTGAGTTTCTGTTATTTTATATTATTATTTAGCTTTGGAGTAAAAGCTGCTTTCCTTCAGCTAAATGTAACTTTCGCCAATTATTTTTATGTTATTAATAGTATAAGCATGTGTAATACATTGTTGATACTGCTGACCATATACCCCTAATGTCGAACAGTATTTATTATGAGTTCCGTTATTTTTCCATTTTGAAAAGCAAAAAAAGCACAAATTCAGAAGTCCTAATTGAACCATTAACAGTGATAAGGAGGCGAAATAAAGAAAGGAAATGCTGCAAATTTCCATTAATTGACTTGATATATCGTAAAAGAGTCAAAGACGATATTCAATGCGGCTGCCAACTATCACGTTTCACAATTCACACTAACGAATGAAAGGTTTCTCACTCAGATTGGAATGTGACGAATGCGAAGAATAGGTTCCGCAGCAAAAATGTTACTAGTCTTATTGGTTGCAATCACCCCTCTTATTTTGTACCTTTCGCCCTGTTTAGAACCCTGTTAATTAAAACACACAGTGAGGGGATTCATACTACCTTAATATAATTCATGTTTACTGCAAAAAATGTACATGATAAATTAAAACGTGGCTCAAAGATATTATGCTTTGTCTTTTAATGTTATACAATTCAAATAAGTAAGGATAATTACTTAAACTTAAATTGCTTAACAAAACGTTATTTCTTTTTTCCAGATCAGAGTAATTATTACGAGTAAAAGATGGCTGAAGATTTCGAAGATAAGGAGCAGTTGAAATTCGCAGAGGAAAAGCAATTAAATGTCTCATTTATATCTCTACTTTTCTGGAATACTACTAATAGATCAGCGGACTCGAACTATACCCCTGAAGAAGATGGCTTTTACATTCCGTACCAGCTACGTCCAGAAACGTATATTGTCCCTATGGTATTCGTGGTTGTCTTTTTCGTAGGAGTGCTAGGAAACGGGACTCTAGTTCTCATATTTATCCGCAATCGATCAATGCGAAGTATACCAAATACTTACATCATGAGCTTGGCTATTGGAGATTTTCTCGTTATTGTGGGAACAGTACCATTCATAAGCACTATTTATACATTCGATAGTTGGCCGTATGGTACTTTTATGTGCAAGCTCAGTGAATTCTTAAAAGATGTTTCATCCGGAGTTACTGTTCTCACTCTCACGTTATTGAGCATAGATCGCTACATCGCTATTGTTAAGCCTCTTCACAAATTAACGGGACATAACGGCAGAACATTTACAATTATTCTGGCTCTTATTGTTTGGGCAGCCGCAATCGCTATTGCGATTCCAGGAGCACATTTTTCCTTCCTTTGGGAGGTTGAGTTATATCCTGATCATGTCATTTACGTTTGCTATCCATTTCCGGAAAATATGAAGCCTTGGTATCCGCGAACTATGGTTTTAATCAAGTTTTTATTATTATATACTGTACCTCTCTTCCTGATAGGCGTTTTCTACGCACTCATGGCTCGGCACCTTTTAAAAGCATCTAAGGAATGCTTAGGCACAAATGACAGCCACATACAGAAAAGAAAAGGAAGAACAAAAGTTGCGAAGATTGTACTGGTGTTTGTAATTTTATTTGCAATTTGTTTCTTTCCAAGTCATGTCTTTTTCATGTGGTTCTATTTCCATCCGAATGCTCTGGAGAATTACACAAGTTTTTGGCATACGTTGAAAATCTTGGGCTATGTTCTTACTTTCTTCAACAGCTGCTTGAACCCCATCGCTCTGTATTTTATCAGTGGAGTTTTCCGTTTGCAGTACAGAAAGTATTTGCTGTGTTGTAAGAAGGAGCCACGCACGGGAAATTATTTGAATACGTTTAGAATTATACCCAGCACATCAAACCGCAGTACGGCGAGAACAACATTAGTATCGAAGATGTAAATTAACGAGCGAAGAAATTAATACATGAAGTTTCAATGAATATTTTGTATGATACAGTAGTCTCTCACTTATTCGTCGACCGACCAAAAAGAGATACATAAGTGAAATAAGTCAGATGTTAGTTAAACATTAATGTCTAATGTTTAGGGATTAAAACCTAATAATACCTGTTATTTTGTATCCTAAAATAATTTGGTACATAGCTTTGTTTTAAGACCATCTATGCTTCTATGCAGCAGCTGAAGAGAGTGAAATACCTTACCAGACGTTACGAAGATGAGGCCAACTTTTGACCATAATGAGGGCCTTAATAAATTTAGTTGGGTGAAATGTAGTTGTTTCCTTTATAAATGAACCTTTTTGAGTATTTTGTAATATTATGATTATTAATACCTTTATAGGGTCTTTTTTTTTTCAATTATGACCACTTTACCCCATGTACTACTCACTTTACCTCACGCCATGGGGTAAAGTGGTCATAAATACATCTCATAAAGAAGGCGTTATAAAATTATTTTACTTTATTTTTTTCTGCTCAAAATTTAATGCAATCTGTTCTTCAATAATGTAATGTAAAATATCAAGCAAAAAATCTGAAGGTTTTGAACAAATTCTTATATTTATTGTCGACGAAAGTTGAAACACGTGGATTTTATGACCACTTTACCCCACCTGACCCTATTGATATTTGGAGGACATAAACTGGTTATATTGCAACACATATTTCATTTATCATTTCTCCTAAACACGATATAAAACAGAATAAAAATCTGCCCAGGAACTTGAACAATTCATATCTAGTCTTCAATACAAAGAGCAAAGTGTTTTTTTTTTCCCAGATAAAGCTATGGGCCATGAATGAATCATTCCTTAATTGCTTTCACGGAGTCATTTCTAATTTCCTATTAAAACAGCAAACTTCATCTGTCTTACGAAGACCAACAATAAACAATATAATACTGCTTTGTATAACTATTATTTATTTATACTTTACTTTTTAAAAAACCGATTTGTAATTTGCATTTTAAAGCATTTTAAATTAGTCAACTCTCGATAAATCGAACTTCAATATCTCGACAAGCATCTATTTTCCTGCACCTATATTACTTTTTTGTGTAACTTTATCACTTTAATTCGAAATTAATCTATCTTATCTAGATAACTTGAAATTTTTTTCATTACTCAAATTGATTGTTTCTTTCCTTCCGGCTCCTTATTATTTCCACGACCCTCCAAAACCTATACCGATTGTCATTTTCATTATATTTTATCTCTTCATTACTTTTCTTTAATTTAGATGGCGCTATACATTCGTAGACTTTCCCCCGCCAATTTGGATATCGTCGACTTTACAAATTCAAATGCCATCTGTCTTAAAACATGGGGGTCTGAAAAATGGTGCAATTGTCGTCTATTCAAAGATGACAGTTGCACCTTTTCTCCCCTTTCAGGAACGCTACGACGCTAATCTTTGCTGAGAATGTCATGAGAGTTTTTATTGCCTCGTGATTAGACTTTCGAAGTCATTTCCAATTTAGAAAATAATCACAGTCAAAACAAAGATCTGGAGCAGCCACTTTTTTGAATTGCTCCGCAGCCGCCCCACCTGCTTCGCTCCGTGCTCCGAATAGTTTTAATGTCAATCATATTATTTGTCGCTCTTATTTAGTTAATTTATTGATAGGTTGGTTAATCTATAGACTAAAGTATTATCAATAAATATGTTGTATATGAATTGTCTTGCGAGATAAAGTATGCAAAAAAAAAAACCCCCATTTATTTATTTTTAAATTTTTGACTGTAACTAAAAAAATGACGGGGGAGGAGCACTGGTGCACAAGAAATTTTTTTGGTCCGGCTCCGCTCCATTTTCGATCAATTGTCGTTACTTCGCTCCAGACCCCTGATCAAAATAAAAGGTATGCCAAGAAACTGTTCCATATAGATACTTTAAATTACGTATGCTAAGTGTTTATTTGGTGCATATTTTTGTATGATGTACAATGTACATATTAAAACTTACTTTATCGAAATAATTGTTATAGTATTTATTATAACTCGAACTTTCGATATCTCGAATTATCGTTTCTTCTCTTCGATTCAATAAAGCGAGAGCTGACTGTACTTTCAAAAAAAAAAAAAAGCTTTACGGATTCTTCTTTTAAAGTACCTGTTTCTATAATGTTGTACTTGTACTAGTATGTAAATGCTTCTTATACTGTGGAAGCATATGTAAATATTTCAAATATTTTTTTTTCAAATAAAGAACTCACGAAAGGATTTTTCGCTGTTATGTATCGATAAAGATTTTCTGATTAAGGTTGATGGATATTGCATGTTACAAACATCTATTGGTTATGCATACGTTCATTCGCCAAGTGGAGCAATATTTATTTCCTAAAAGCCCATTTCTCTCTGTACAATCAATTTCGAAAAGAAAGTATTTACTACTTATAGAACTATCTTATAAAGTGTGAAGAAATGTGAGCTTTATTTTATGTACATTATTATCATTATTATTTTAAATACACTAATTTTTTTGTGCTCATGTCATATCCGTTTTGTACATGATGAATGTAATACTACCCCCATGATGTTCTTTTAATTAAAATTTCTGATTTCTGTGTTTATTCCTTGGGTTCTTTAATATTTACAACAATTTTCAGTATAAGAAATCGTTTTTGTGGGTTCTGTGAATTGCGTACACCAAGAATCATACAAAGATAGATTTGCCGTACTTGCAGATTTCAGTAAAAATAACGCGTTAAGAGAAAAGTTTGAAATAAAAATTCCATAGGGTAATTTGAGGTAAGATGCAACACGAGGAGATATGCCCCAGGTAGTATATTTACATCACAATTGAAGAGATAAAATTGTTTACTTATAAACTGAATGCGGAACTATGTGAAATGCGTGGTTTTTGTTGCAAAATATTGAAGTATTTTGTTAAGTGACCTATTATTTTGACTGAAATGAAAATTTGCAGTTTTTAGTTTGCAACATGAGCACAAGTAATTATGTCAATATGCAAAAATCGTAACGTGAAAGCAAAACCGAGCTAATTAAAATATCGCGTGGTAAAACCAGATAGTCTTAATTGTGGTTCTAATAGGAATATCTTAAAGAGGCATCTCTCCTTAACAGAAAAGGAGAGATACCCCACTATGCATGATGTATTAACAAATGACTCACTAATTTTTTTTTTTACATTTCGAAAAATCCATTAGTGCTATAAAAACATTCTTACTTAATTTACTGTATGTAGAATGCTTCTTAATTTATTATATGCATACAGCGTTAACCAGTGGTGTTGTTAGAAACTTCTGAAGGGTGGGAGGAGAGGGTGTCCGGTGTGTAACAGTAGCTTAACTTGATACCCCCTCGTTCCCCGTAGCATGAAAATGCCCCACAGTAGTAAACTGCATTCCAGATTCCAGAATAATACAACATCCCTTAACCTCCTGCTGAAAGGGGGGGGGGGGGTCCGGACCCAGGGACCCCTACGCCGCTGGCGTTAATTTAGTTTAAGTACCCTGTTAATTTATTGTATAATACAGTTACTTAGTCCCGCAGTGGACCAATCGGCAGAAGCTCGGTTCCCGTAGAACACCGAAAGTGAAGCAACATCGACTTAGGTCAGTGTATGGGAGGGTGACAACCTCTCGCGGTTGGTTCCTGTGAGGTCGTGTACGCTAAAGGGAGCTGGTGCACGTTAAATAGGTCGTGGCTCCAATGTCCTCCAAGTGAAACGATATCTCTGGGGGCGCCAACCCCAGGTGACGGTCTCTCATCTGGTAACTGGTTCAAAAAATTAAGAGAGCACATATAAGGGGGCGGAAGTCGGACTCCTGCCTATAAGGTCCCCGTTAGACTCAGGAGCAGCGCACCCAATCTTCCTCGCTGCGCGCGAGGATACGACAGCAACAACAACAACAACAGTTACTTAATGTATTTAACATAGAGTTGTTTAATTTAAATTATATGTTTAGTGTTGTTTCATTTATTGTATACTAGCGGTACCCGCAACGGCGTTGCCTGTGAAGAGAGTTAATACCCTGCCTACGGCGAAACTTGCTTTTTATCTCAAGCATGCAGCCGAAGGCTACCTTTTAAGTCACTTCTGACCAATGTAAAACTAATTTCAATCAATCTATCTCTTTTTCCCCACTTATGTATATCTTACCTTGACTTGATAACAATCTATCACTAATAACCTCGACATTTACCTGTATTTGAATCATGTAATGTGTTTATCTTTACCACATCAGGAAATTATTGTAAATTAATGCCTAGATTTTTTTTTCACTCCGATAGATTGAAGCATTCTTTCTGCTCTTGTATTCAAAAATATAAATATTTTTGCACTAGTTTACTTAAGTCAACAAAAAGTGTAAATTGCGATACGCAAATTTAAATTTTAAAAAAGTCAATTAGTGGTTTTAAACATAAGTACGTACATTTTTTTAAAATTAAATCAGAAAAATTAATTTACATAATTTTTGTTATGAAATTTTTACTGCCACAAATTAAGGTAGACTTAATGTGGAATGGGTTTATTGATTGGGCTTCAAACAAACCACCAGTAAATATCATCTGCAAAATCTGAGTTACTGATCATAATTGGCCTATTCAAAGAAAAAAAGTTTTAATATTAGCAGAGAATTTGTATTTTATGAGTTGTGCAGCAAAAAACAATACAAATACAAAAGTGACAATCAGCAACTGGGACAGGGTCCAGCTAGGCTGGCCCTAGTCAATTTAACAATCCCCAATGAAGATCAAGAGCCTTCTTAAAAGCTTTTACCAAACTGCAATTAAGGCTTACAATTAGTCGCTTACGGTAAACTATTCCAACTGCCTGCAATACTATTGAAGTAGTAATTTTTCCTAATTTCAAGATTAGCTTGAGATTTGAAAAGTTTAAAACAACGACCTCTGGTTCTACCTTCAGTACATAACTGCAGCCCATCAACATTTCCCGTTTTAATGAATTCACACAACTGAATCATGTCCCCTGTAACTCTCCTCTGCTCTAGACTAGTGGTTCCCAACCTTTTCTTCTTTACGAACCCTTTCTAAAATCCAAAAGAATGGCGAACCCCCTTCCGTAGTCGTTGGTAGCGCGTAACAAAATTATGTAATTTGCACATTTATTTTTCATATTGCACAATCGATAATAACACGAAATAGAAAACATCTGAGTTTAAATAAAAACTAAAATAATAGCTCCAAGTAAATTAATATATTTCTTTAATTATTATTTTTTATTATGTCTTTTTGAATTATTAAAATAGAGCGGTAAGCATAAGTATTCGAAAAAAATATTTTTTTAAAAATTTCCCGATATTGCGAAAAAGCCATGAAATGGTTTCAAAATTATACGTTCAAAACTTTAAACCAATCAATATTTTTCGGTTCCACTTTCGGGCTAAAATATACAAAATTCGCAAAAGTAATTAAAATTTAGAGAAGTACTAAAAGTTACATATTTTCAAATTTCTCATTGCGATAATGCATAAAAGTTGGAATAAAATGATAAATGTGAGTACAAAATTTGAAATCGATAAATATCTTTTGGTTATACTTGTGGTTCGAAAATAATGCAATAATTAGCTGCAAGTTTTGTATTTAAGTAAATTTAGTACTTCATATTTTATTCTTTTTATATCTTCGCTCTAACGCGGAAAAAATGAAAATGATAGAAGAAACAAGTTCAGAATTTAATATGAATAATACCACATTGAAATCCACATTTTCGAAATCAGGCAAAAGTAGCAATGAGTGCTTTTAAATTTTTATACGCATGCTTCTTATGCTAGTCTACAACGTCTTGGCAATATCGGGAAAACGATTTATAAAAATATCATTCTTATGCTTCATCCTGTTATGTATGCTAATTTATTATTTCATTTACGTTAGCAATTAACAATTCCGCCATTGCAATATTATTTTCGCGAACCCCTGGGGGTTCGCGAACCACCGGTTGGGAAACGCTGCTCTAGATTATACATATTGAGCCTAACTTCATAATCAAAGTCTGAGGGACCATTTACTAACCTAGTAAACCTTTGAACCCTTTCTAATAAGGTAATAAATATCCTTCTTTAAGAAGACCAAAACTGAACAGCATACTCTAAATGAGATCTTTCCAAACTTCTGTATAATGGCAATTATAACTTCTTTAGGCCTGTTCGAAATAGCCTATTGATAAACCCAAGCATCCTGTTAGCTTTGTTGCTTACTGTGCTACACTGCTGACTAAACTTGAAGTCGTGACTAATAAATACTTCTAGATCAACTGCTTCTGCTTATTCCCATGACCAAAGTGAAGATTCCCACTTGACATTTCCTAATATTAAAAGACATACCTCCCAGTCAGACAATTTTAAATGCAAAAAAAGTAGGGTTTTTCCACCAATACCAATACACTCTCAGAAATAGAGCGCTCACTTTTGACGATTCTTCAATCGTCAAGAAAATTTCGTCATTTACAACGATATCTTTCCTCGCGCAATCACGTGGCTTAAAAAAGTTACTACACAAATTTCGCCAATTTGACGAAAGGTTTACTCGGAGCATTTTTTCCGAAGCCATTTCGTCAAATACAACGAAAGTTTCGTGAGATTTGAGCATGCGTTTCTGAGAGTGTATAAGAAAGTTTGCTATAGTTAAGAAGAGCTTCATGCGGTACTTTGTAAAACGCTTTTTGGAAGTCAAGGTAAACTACATCTACGCCCTTTTTGTAATCTAAAACAGTGGTAACCTTGTCATAGAAATGCAAAAAAATAGTTGTACAGAACCTACCCTTCTTAAAACCCCATACTAAAAACTAGTTAACACTACATTTGCCTCCAGGAAATTTACTATCTCGATTTTCATCACAGTTTCAAAAATTTTACAAATTACTGAAGTAAGATTCACAGACCTATAATTTCCTGCCTTAGCTTTAGACCCTTTCTTGAAGAGCGGCGTATGTTTGCTAGCTTCCAATCCCCAATGGCACAGTCCCCAAGTTACATAAAGATATGAAAATAGTTAAGACAAAATCCACTAATTCCTCTGCACATTCTAGTAAAATTTTAGGGTAAACATTATCAGGCCTTGTTTGCTTTAATCTTTTTCAAATGAAACATCTAATCCCTAGAAAATACAAAATCCTCAAGCTGTGTATTAGCTTGCGTCTCGCTTATGTCAACCGTTGAAACAATTTCTCTTAAATACAGTGGAAAAAAAAACTATTTAAAATAACCAGAAATGTCCCCATCATTTTGAATTAAGTTCCCGTTCCCATCCACTAGTGAGCCTCCCTGAGTATTGCGAGCTTTCCCTCAATTCACATAAGCAAAAAACCTCGTACAATCCATTTGTTGAATAACAAGAAAACTGTTACAGATTTGCAACAAGAAAAACTAAAAAGAATTAAGTTGCGATGCTACATTGCAGATGTCATTATGTCGCTCAGTATTACTCAATCTTGGGTTCAAATTCGAAGTGAATATCCAGAATTGCATGAAAAACCATTGAAGTACTGCTGCCATTTCCAACAACTTATCCATACATAAATAGGAAAAAACAAAACAGTTAAGACTGTTAAGTACCAGTTTCTCCTCTGTTTATCAAACGATTTTTTTTTTAAATTTTTTTTATCATTTAGTAGCTATTGATGAGTTTTAGTGTTATAAATATCAAAAAAGATTTTAGAAATAGCGAGTCATCTTTTCTCCTACTCTTGACATTGATTCAAAGCCGTTTTTTAGCAGTCATGATTCATCATAATTTCATACTACTCCTAATATCTATAACTAGCTCATTCCCTACAGAACATCTGCGAGCTATAAGTACAGCAATCCAACTTCACTGAAAAAGTAACCATTTTTAAAGTTCATTTATCAATATTCAATCTCGAATTTAAAACCTATTGCTAATTTGAGAAAATCGTTAAGCCGAAGATATGATTTATTATTGTTTTTCCGCTGAAAACTAAACTGATGTCTCTCTATTTTGAACAATAAGTTTATATTCAAATTAAGTTAACACTATTAACCCGGAGTCGAGGAAACTGCTAATTATTATTTTTGGTAAGCCTTAAGAAATCGAACTAAAAAGCTTATATTACATTAATATGTACAAGGTTTTTTCACCCCCATATTGGGGAATTTATGTGGAAATTTGCGGAAAATTGGAATAACAAAAGAACTACCTTTCAGATTTTTTTTTCTAACGGGTCTATAAGTCATCCTACATCCAAAAACAGAGGGGGTCATTTTAGGGGATTCTGTGGTACGCGGGATAGGTAACGTGGTCGGGTGAACGAGGCGCAAGGTAGCTAGGTGCTGTTTACCGGGGGCTAGGGTAAAGGATGTGAATAAGGTTATAGAAAAAGAGGGAATGTTTAAACAGGGAGATTGTTACTGTATGGGTGGGCACTAACGACGTTGGTAACAGCACAAACAAGGAATTCGTTGAGGATTGGGAGAGCCAGTTGGATAAAGTAACTAACTTTTCGACAGATGTCGAGGTAGTCGGTTTCCTTCCCAGGTATGGGGTGCATAGGGACTGGTTAAATCAGCGGGTTAAGAGCATGAACCTGGTCCTTAAGAAACTTTGTGAAAAGCATTCTATCAGGTTTATTGATGTTTGGAGTTGTTGTCAACGTGATTGGGTTGCTAGGGATGGTCTGCATCTTAGTCCTAGGGGGTCGTTAGCGTTAGTGATATGGTTTTGGAGGCTACGGATTCAAAAAACTAATTTTGGATGGAGGGATTGGAGAATGTCATGGTGTTGACTTCCGTTCTGAAGATTTTAAAAATGAGGGTAAAATATTAAGCAATAGTAACATTAATAGTAGTGATTTGAGGCATCATAAAATGTTTAAGACAAAAAGGCAAAATGGGATTCTATATACTAATGCTCCCAGAATCGGAAATAAGTTGGATGAGTTAAAAAGTGTTATTGCAGGTAAGGAGTTGGATATTATTGGAATTACGGAAACATGGGTTACTGATGGGGACAAGGATTTAGTGAGCATTGCTGGATATAATTTGTTTAGGTAAGACAGGCTGGGTAAGAAAGGGGGAAGGGTTTTGTTGTTTTTTCTATATTAAGGACACTTTTATTTGCAATGAATTGGTCATTAATAATAAGCCTAAGGATATTGAAATGGTCTGGGTGGAGTTGCTGAGCAAAAAGGGTAAGAAGTTGCATTTGGGGAATGTTTACAGGCCGCCTAATGTTAGTCAGGATCAAGACGAGAAGACGTATAGTGTTATTAGGGACATGTCTGGTAAGGGCTCGGTCATCATAATGGGGGATTTCAATTTCCCGGGCATAGACTGGAATAGTTTTTACACTAGCAATGGTAGGGAAGAAGATTTTCTGAAAGTGATTGGTGACTGTTTTTTGGATCAAGTTGTTACCCAGGGAACTAGGCATGGTGCTATTTTGGATCTAGTTTTTTGTGATGTCGGAAGTTCTGTTCAGCGGTTGAGTATAGGGAAACATATTGGAGATAGTCATCACAATACTATTAGGTTTTGGACCAGCTTCGAAGCTCACAAAAGTGAAAATTTCAAATTTGCACCTAACTTCAGGAATGTTGATTATGTTGCACTTAGGCACTGTTTGAAAGAGGTTTTCTCTTCTGGGTTGCAAAAAAGTGAAGCTAATCTTCAGTGGGAAGAGTTTAAGGGGAAATTGGAGAAAACAGTGATGGATTATGTTCCTTTTAGGAAAAAAGGGGATTTCACGAAAATTTGGCCCATGTGGTTCTCCAGGGAGGTGAAAGAAGCTCTCAATTATAAGCAGGAAACTTTTCGGCGACTTAAAGAGACTGGGTGCCATGCTGACAGGATTTTGTATTGTGAAGCTAGACGTACTTTCAAGTATTTGGTACGAATAAAAAGGAGAAAAGGAGTAAGAAAAGGGAATTGGAGCAAAAGCTTGCAGATAACATTGAAAGGAATCCTAAGAAATTTTCTGCTGATGCTAATTCAGGGAAACGCTGCTCGTAGGCCTACTAGTGGATGAGAACGGGAACTTGATTCAAAATGAGGGGGATATTGCTGATATTCTAAATAATTTTTTTTTCAGTGTATTTAACAGAAACTGTATCTCAACAGCGGACATAAGCGAGACGCAAGCTAATATACAGATTGAGGATTTTGTATTTTCTAGGGATGATGTGTTGTTTCATTTGAAAAAGATTAAAGCAAATAAGGCTCCAGGACCTGATAATGTTTATCCAAAAATTTTAGTAGAATGCGCAAAGGAATTAGTGGATGTTATCTTGACTAGTTTCATATCTTCATATAACTCGGGGACTGTGCCAGCGGATTGGAAGCTGGCAAACGTAACGTCGCTCTTCAAGAAAGGGTCTAAAGCTAAGGCAGGAAATTATAGGCCTGTGAGTCTTACTTCAGTTCTTTGTAAAGTTTTTGAAACGCTGATCAAAATCAAATAGTGAATTTCCTGGAGGCAAATGGAATGTTGACTGGTTTTCAGTACGGTTTCAGAAAGGGTAGGTCCTGTACAACTAATTTGTTGCATTTCTATGACAAGGTTACCATGGCATTAGATAATGAAAAGTGCATAGATGTTGTTTACATTGACTTTCAGAAAGCGTTCGATAAAGTACCGCATTAAGCTCTTCTTAGCAAACTTGCTTATATTGGTATTGGTGGAAAAACTTTAATTTGGGTTAAAAATTGGCTGACTGGAAGGAAACAGAGAGTAGTAGTGAAGGGCAACTATTCTCAGTGAATTAATGTTTTGAGTGATATTCCACAAGGTTCAGTTTTAGGGCCTATATTATTTATTATTTTTATTAATGATATTACTCAGAGTATTTCTGGGAACATTAATATTTTTGCTGATGACGTCAAAATCATGGGCATTGTGGACACGGAGAAACAAGTCAATCAGTTTCAAGAGGATTTAAATCAAATTTCTAGGTGGGCAATTAAGTGGGGTATGTTTTTTAATATTGGGAAATGTCAAGTGCTTCATTTTGGTCATGGGAATAAACATGCAACCTATTATTTAAAAGATTCCGTCATTAGGGAAGAAGAAGCAGTTGTTGATCTAGGAGTATTGATTAGTCATGACTTCAAGTCCAGTCAGCAGTGTAGCATAGTAAGTAACTAAGCTAACAGGATGCTTGGGTTTATTAATAAGGCTGTTTCGAACAGGTCTAAGGAAGTTGTATTGCCTTTATACAGAAGTTTGGTAAGACCTCACTTGGAGTATGCTATTCAGTTTTGGTCTCTGCACCTAAAAAAGGATATTACCTTATTGGAAAGGGTTCAAAGGAGGGCTACAAGATTGGTAAGTGGTCTTTCAGACTTAGATTATGAGGTTAGGCTTAAAATGCCTAATATGTATAGTCTTGAGCAAAGGAGAGTTAGAGGGGACATGATTCAGTTGTTTAAATTCATTAAAATGGGAAATGTTGATGGACTACAGCTATGTGCTGAAAGTAGAACCTGAGGTCATTGTTTTAAGCTTTTCAAATCTCAGGCTAATCTTGAAATTAGGAAAAATTATTACTTCAATAGGGTTGTAGGCAGTTGGAATAGTTTACCGGAAGCGACTGTTAATTGCAGTGAGGTAAAAACTTTTAAGAAAGCTCTTGACGTTCATTGGGGACTGCTAAATTGACTTGGACCAGCCTAGCTGGGCCCTGAGCCTGTTGCTGGTCGTCACTTTTGTATTTGTATCCTCTTGAATCATTCTGTCTATTGATGAAAACTGCATTACAAGATCTAAGCGTACAGACGATGGGAAGCGACTTTGTTTTATACTCTTTTAAGACCTATAATATTTGTACAATACTCAATACATTTGTTACAATTTTATAATTGAAGTAAAAGGAAATGTCTAGAACAAAGTAAAAGAGAAAAGACTGGAATTCCAAGGTGGCCCTGAAAAATAGTACCCTTGCATTAAATAGGAAGTATATAGTAGAGCACCAATTATCCGGACCGGTCGGGATAGAGGTAGATCCGGTTAACGAAAACCTTCTTAATCGTTTGACAATTTCTATTTTTTTGATCAAAAGGTAACACGACTCTTTTGCGCTTCCCAGCCATGTTTAAAAAACACCTTGTACACTTAGAGATCGCAATCAGAAAAATGTGGGTTCCTTTAGCTTTGTGTAACACGTGTCCAGTATGAAAGCGCACAACCACGTGATCATTTCGCGAGGTGCGGGTGCACAGTCTATCTTTTCGTCACGTGAGTTTCTCAACAACAGTTTTCCTGGAAATTTAGTTAAGCATAAATAATTTAACTTGACCCCTTGACCGTGAAAGCAGTACTTCCACTACCTTTCTTCTGTTAGTTCCAACAGTCTGAAGGTCAGGACTTTAGTGTTTATATATATACAATATATATTTGCAGAGCGCAGGGAGAAAAAAAATGGCATGGTCCCTGACCGATCCAGTTGATTGGACATCCGGTTAAGCGGCGTTCAGATAAGTGTGCTCTAATGTACTTTTTCATTAACAAGCATTTAAGATTTCATGTAGCAAATCAAAGGAGAAAAAAATATTTCGAAGTTAATTTTATTAAAACAACAGAACATGCTACATATGTTAAAAGTCAATGCAAATATAACAAAATAAGCTTCAATATGAAGCTCAATAATTAAAAAGTGTTTTACAAATCACAGCACCAAAGTATCATCACATTTCAAGAGTAATAAAGCTGTAGGGTCATTCCAATATTAACTTTTCACAAATGAATTTACTTTCAAGGATCCATGAAACAGTATACACTAAATTAATTTAAATATTCGGAATATACAAGTTAGAGCGGAGCGTAAAAATTTCTTTTTGGAAATTGTTTTTGGGTGAGGGCTGAAAAGTTGTGGGGTCGCATGAGGAACATACACACAATATTTTAACTTAATCAGTTAAGATCTTCCAGCTCCAGTTTTGGGTCAAAAAACAAAAAAATTAAGATAAATTCAACAATTTTGTAAATATTCAAAACTTTAATTCTCTTTTTGTGATAATGGCAAATATTTATCAGAATGTAGGAGAAACATAAATAAAAAATTTTAAATTAAACCATCAATAACTTCCGGTTCCTCTTTCAGGGGTAAATGCAAAATTATCCAAAAATAAAGTAAATTTTAACGTAACATTTAATTTTCACGTTTCCGATTTTCCCTTAACAAAAGTGTGGAATAGTTGTGTAATGATATGAAAAATTATGATGAAATTATGGACTAGTCAATACTTATCTTTGGGACACACTTTGCTTTTGGAAATTACCAAAACCTGGCAGAAATAGAAAAAAATCGCAATTTAATAACAAATGATAAATTTTTGCTAGAACATTAATTTTTGACATCAACACAACATTCAAATCCAAAGCTTAAATACTTTATCCCCGTTGTTATTTTGCTTTGAAAAAGGGTTGGAAAAAAACAGGGTTTTTTTTCAATAAAACTCAAAAGCCAAGTTTTTTTTGTTTAAACTAATGCAGCACTTTTAAAGATTTCAGAAATTATTTAAAAGATTAAATTTGTGTGTTATTGTTCCATTTGTCGCTATTTAAAATAAATATTAAATGCTTCTTTAAAATATCAATTAATTTTAATTTCTTGTCAATATAGTAAAAAAGAATCAACTTTATGCAATACCAAACCAAAAATTCTGTATAACAATGATAGCTAATTTTTAATATTTTAAAAGTGGATGTTGATTAATTAAATTGTGAATAAATAAATGAATATTCATTATTAAAACTTCAGTTTTAACTAGGGATGTTACGAATAGTGATTTGGCCGAATACCGAATATTCTGCCATTTCCTAGAGGCTGAAGCCGAATATTCGGTCTTTTCTTCTAGGCCGAATAATAAAATTTCTAGAAAGTCATTGCAATAGAAAGAATTTGTCAAACTTAGAAGTATTCACAAAGTCAAACATATATTCCATACATTAATCTATGATGCATGATTTAATTCTTGTTTGTTAATAATCTAAAACTATCTAAAATTAATGTATTTTCTGTGTTGTTTTCAATGCAATAAAAACTGAGAATTTCACCCACATGTGGTATAGAAATGACAGGTTTTAATGTAAGCATTAGCATTACTGTACTAATTATTTAATTCAAATTACAGAAATACTATTGCTTTGTGAACTTTTACCTGGCTCAAAATAGTTTATGAAAATATTTTTAAAGTTATAGAAGTTAGCTTTTTTTTATTTGATGGGTTTTTTTACATACCTGTTCTTAAAAAATTTATTAAAATTTAATGCATTTAATTGGATTAAATTTTAATAAATGGACTGGAACTTTTATTTTCTAAAACCCCAATAACTTACACTATCTTAATATTCATGATACCCATTTTAGGCTTTTCACATTTCTCTTTTACCCAATATTCACAATAAATCAGTCTACCCAAACAAAGTCTGACTTCCACTTTGTTAAAAATAACAAAATAAAGTATCATATTCTAGATCATAATTAACTATTGCCAGCATTTGGGAGCAAATGTTAAGTATATATACAATATTATTGCTTTAAAATCTGTTTCTGTTCAGTCAAACCAAAAACCAAGGGCTAAAAAGTAGTTTTTTTTAATTATATATAATTTTTCTTATATAACTATGATTTTTATTTATATACCAATGCACTTTTGTAATAACTATAACACAATTTTAAATATTTAAAATTTACTAATTTCTTTTTTTTTTAAACATTTCTACTGTAGCAGAACTATTTGGCCGAATAGTCCATCAATATTCAGCCAAAGGGTCGAATACCGAATAGTAGCAAAATATTTGTTACATCCCTAGTTTTAACTTGCATTTTAATATTCACAAGGCAAGGAATTATCAGGAACATAACATTTCTCCATGTGTTTCTTCATTTGCAGAACTTGGGCTTCCATTTCTTTATTGCATATTTGTAAACTGCTCTTGTACCTTTCCTCATATCTGATTTTATTTCAGTAAAATTAATCCAAATTTCATGTTGTTTCCTGCTTGACCCAGACATTTTTATAATTTAATCTTTGTGAATTTAGCGATTTGATTCAGAACATAGAATGGATGGAAATTGTTTGAAAATAAAAAAAACATGTTCTCAGTTGAGATGTTTCATGAGAGTAAAAGTTCATAAATAGAAATGTTTGATTTAAAATACCAAAACTATTATAAAGTATTTTTAAAAATAAATGGTTTTTTAAAAACAACCATAGTTTAAACCAAATGGTTAAAACCGTGTCAACCCTGCTTTGAAATGTAACAGCTGTTGAAAAACTGATTGAATATCTGAACACAGAACGTTTTGGGGAAATTCTTAGCAAAGGCGGGATTTTTCACAGCTGTTTAGCATCAATTTTAAGAATCCCGACTCAAATGTATACAATAATCAATCTAAAGCTTTGTACTAATACTTTTTATATGTTTTTCTAAGGTCTCAGAGTTACCGCAAAATGAAACTCGTAAATTAGACAATCAAACAAAGTATAACAAATTACTTAGTTTTTGGAAGATATTGACGAATTAATTTAAAATATTTTATTTATCTTTCTCATACATTCTGCTAAATATTCATCATTATCACAAAAAGAGAATTAAAATTTTGAAAATTTACAAAATTTTAGAATTTTACCTTAATTTTTACGTTTTTTTTTTGACCCAAAACTGGAACTGGAAGATATTAATTGATTAAGTTAACATTTTTTGTGTATGTTCCTCATGCTACCCCACAACTTTTCAGCCCTCATGCAAAAGCAATTTCCAAAAAATGTTTTTACGCTCCGCCCCCCTAATACACGTCAGTTCATTCGCTCCCTTTATTTACTCTTGTATTGGGGAGAAAAGTGAACTTAATGGGAGTTAAAATTTATTTGTAAGCTTTTCTGATTTTTTAACCATTTAATTATACTTTTATATTCTCAATATAAAATATCTAGAATATAAAATTTGCCTTATTACTGTTTTAATCTTTAGATCACACATGCATGATCTGAATATCTTATTTCTGTTTCTCATAGTAAATTTTGTAATGGATGGAAACTACAGCAAATTAAAAAAATACATAAAGAGGAAAGTAGTGACCTTTTGTGTGATAACTTTGTTACTTAAAGTTCGTTAATTCATATACAATTTAAGAAAAGGAAATTTTACATCTGTTTATTAAGGAATGACCCTTTTATGGGAAAGGCATTCATATCAAATTGAATCTGATATTTATTGTCAAGGCACAGTGAATAGTTCAAAATAGAAGTTGGCAGGTCCTCGACATATTGGGCATGTTTCACAAAATTCAAAACAAACAGCACATAGGCAAGCATGACGGCACGGTAACAAAACAAGAGAAACAGCTCGATGATAGCACGCAAGACATAAGTCTATTGTTATACCACCATTGGACGAAGTTGCAGGTGAAGATAAAAATATTTTCTGAAATTACACAAAAATAAAACAAACTAAATATTGTACGAGAGTATATCATACAAAAGTTATATTATGAAGTCTTAAAACCGAAATGGAAAGCAGTTTTCAAAGTTTCAGCCAAAAATTCATAATAATGGAATGAATTTGAGAGTTGAAAAATTATTTGCAAAATAGTTGGCTGCAATGCAAGTAATAAAGTAATATGAAACAAACACTAAAGCAGTTATTCCCAAACTATAGACCTTGGAGACCTGGGGAGCTGCAAAATCTTCACAGGGGTATCGTAAGATTTTGCAATCATTTCATCAATAATTAGAGGCTAATTAGTTGGGAAGTTTTTCAATATTTCTCAGAGCTCTTGTAGCATGATTGAAAGCTATCAATGCAGGTTCACAAGTTTTATTTATTTTTATTTGTTACTTATGAGTAGCCATACTTTTACTCAGGGAAGGGTGTCGCAAAGAAATGTTAATTCCAAATTCGTGCCTCAAATCGAAAAAGTTTGAAAACTACTGCACTAAAGAATAACAAAACAATTTTAAAACTTCATTTTATCCTGGAATAACATGAGCAGTCAACAGGAAATGATAATTGTTTCATTGCTCTTTCTGTACCTCCATTAGTCATAGATTAACACCTGTCCCACAGAGCCTCCAAATAAATACTTTTAAATCGTGAGTCAAAGGTCAAAAATTTATTTCTGTAACAAAATATACATGCAGTAAATCGTGAATACATAAATATATTTTTATTTCTTATCACCACTAGTGCTGATAAGAATAAGTAAAAATTGGTCTGATAGTATTTTCAGTGCATAATTTATTGCCAACAACAGTTTTAAACTGATTTTAAAACATTTAAAGAAAATTCCAATTACAAATGTTTTCTTTCTTATTTGAGTGAAATTATGAATGGAATTTGCTTATAACAAACTTTGAAAACATACTGACTTAATTTAGTAAATGGAGAACTAATCTGAAATCTTATTTCTGCCAACTTTCTTGAAGTATTAAGTATTTCAATCAAAATTTATATACCCTGGAACTACAATTGTAAGCCTAAAAATACAATGAAGCTATCAACATCAAATTCTTTTTTTAATAATATATAAGAATTTATTAATCTCGCTTTAGTAACTCAATTTTGAAATAAGCAGTATTAAACCCGACTTGCAGAACAAGGGTGCCTCAGCAAGCAATAGAGAAAAGCTAAAATGATTTCACTGCTAAAGAAAGGGAAACCAGTCGAAAGCTTCAGTAACTACCAGCCTATCCTTTTTATAAGGATATGCTGCTTTACAGTTGTTGAAAAAATGATTGAATGTAGACACTAAGGGAATTTCTTGAGTTGACTAGAGAAATAAGTTATTATCAGAACGTGTTTTGCAAGTACAAATCATCCATTGGTCAAGATGTGAAACTTATTGTGATAGTTAAAGGTTTCTACAGTAAGCAGTTGACTTTGCTGTTATTGTCATTTAAAGCTGCTTACAATAAAATTTGGCATTGGATATTCAAATTAAATTGAAACAACCAAGGGTGAGCAGCAACATGCTGAAGTGGATCCAAAAATCTTTTTATCAGTTTCATGCAAAGGAAATTTTATTAATTAATTTCTTAATCAGCATTGCCAGATATTTATCCCCCAATGCATATCATGATATATATCAGACCACCAAATTTACATTATTTAGAGCTTAAACATTTCAAATTCTTTTTTGATTTTAATTAATTCACTTCTAAGTTACTGATATAATAAAAAATATAATTATATAAAAGAAAGCATAGTGGAACTAGGTTTATAGTAATGCACAGGATACTGATGAGACAGAACCAGAAACTCCACAATGAGTGATTCTCTCAATTAAGTTTACTTTACCTCGCTTATCAAGTAAGGAATACACTAAAGTGATAGTGTAAAATGATTTTCTGTTAAGTAATTTCTAATATCAAAAATGCCACCAATCAACATCAATAAAAACATTTACTGTTATTATTTTTATAATTTTGGCAATATATCAAAATTGGAGCTACAATAACTGATATTTTCTCGAACTCATCAAAAAAAGTACTGCTAGCACAAGGTGCAATTTTAAAATAAAATGTACCTCAGACAACAGGAGGGTACTACACATTTATATGAATCTTACGTTTTGCTTCGAGTAAACACTTGATTATTAAAATTTTTTGATATATTGATCTTTCTTTTAGTTACAAATATTTTTTCACTGGCTAAATGAGGTTCAATTAATAATTAGCTCAGTTATATTATTCTAGTTCCTATAATATCACACATTTACAAAAACTTAGTTTTTTACTAGTTTGCATGAAAATATTTGTGATATATATGGCATTGATGTATATCAGATCAGGGCCGGCCCTATCAATGTGCAAAGTGTGCAAAGTACAAGGGCGCCAGCATCTTGGGGGTGCTCAGCATCAGAGCAAAAAAACAAATAATAATTCCTGTTTCACACAATTAATTCAACAATTCTAGTTGTCTTAACATAGACAGACCCAATGATAGTGACTCCTCTCAGATACTCCATCTTTCAAGTGAAATAACTTAGCGTCAAAATTCACTTGTGGAGTTGGTACTACACCCTCTGTGGTGCTTGATAGAGATGGTTAGATGGTACCAATCCCTGTGAAACGCACTAGGTCTGCAATTACCAGAAGCCAACAGCATCCCATTAGAAATAAAAAAATAAGTTATTTGTTTCATGTATGTAATTAATTTTTAAAATACTAGAAAATGCAACAAAATTGTACACAATTGAATTTATAGTATTTTAGTTTGTATGATGAAAGAGGGCTAGGGGCGACTATTTTTATAAAGTCCAAGGGCGCAGAATACCGTCGGGCCGGCCCTGTATCTGATATATAATAAATATCTGATATTTTGATATTTATATCAAATTCATGATATTTTCCAACACTGTTCTTAATACAAACAGCTATGTCAGTGATTGCTTTAGGAAATGCCTCTTATTTAACACTATCATTAATGACATCAAGGTAACTGTTCAAAAATCAGTGATAATAGCAAACTTTTTCTTCGCTGATTATGTCATAATGTGGGTAATTAGCAGTCACATAAAAAGAAGTTTTCAACTCAGTACTTATCTACCTTGAAAATAGACAAAATTGAAAAAATGGAAGTAAAGTGCTAAGGATACTATTGTCCAGTTCTGTCTACTACAGCTATCTGAATTAACATGAACATGTCTATAATATAAATTCAAATGTACTAAACATCAGAATGTTGAAAAAATTGGTGATAATTTTTCTTATGAATGTCTCAAATGTAGATATTCTGGGACTCCTCATCAGCCTATTTTTCCACCAAGAACAAACTACTTGTATATTTAATATACAGGGTTTGTCCAAAAAGTAGTGAGACTAGACACCATGTGGTGCTCCAGTCACCATTAAAGCCCTCTTAAAGGGTGGTTGGGGGTCTTGCCTAAGCATTGCACATCATGGCAGTTGCATTTCAGCAGTGAGAGAGAAAGGATCTATCTTCGCGCTAAGTGTTTTTTCATCATGGTCACAAGATGAAAAGCGAAAATTGTGTTGGGCTAGCGCCCTTTTAATAGCTAAAGTCACACCACTTGCTTACTTTAATTTATTTTCTTTTCGGCCTTAAATTAATGTTTGTCATGTGTTTTGTATTTAATAGTTTTTTCAGTAGGTGGCATAGTCCGATCGCATGAGGGAGGACGTATGTTAATGTATGATGTGGGTAACTGCTTCCCATTGGCCGATCCTATCTGCTTGTTGTGTTTGTTTAATGGAGCAGTTCATGCTAGTAAGCTTATGGTATAAAATAAGACTCCTGAAAGTCAAGCTCACTGAGCTTCTTTTTGCGTTCGTACTCATCAGTCACTATGTCCATTTGAAATAGTGACCGATGAATATACAGTCAAACCTCGGTCGTTCGTCCCCGCTTACTTCGTATTTCCCGCATATTTCGCATTTCAACCTTGGTCCCTTCAAGTTCCCTATTACTACAATGTTAAAATATCCCGCATATTTCTCACCATCAATTTCTTTTTTTCCCGCGTAGTTGGTTACGAAACCAAACCAATACTTCCCATTTTGAGCATTTTGTTATCTTAAAACCTCCCAGAATAAGGAGAAAGAAATAATAAAACTTGAGAAAACAGATTATTTTCCCTCTATTACCGGTTGAATTGAATTGTTGGCATTGAATAGCATTGAATTCAGGGTCAAGGGAGAAAAAGGGGCTAAGCATTCCTGCTGAGCGGTGGGTTTATTCTGGTTTATTCCGGTTTTGCACAGAAAAAACAAGTGGGTGTCCCTGCTGGTGTCACGTGACCATTACTTCTCCCTGCTAGCTTGGCTCACAAAGGCTTGGCTTATCACTGAATTGAGTTTTCAAATTTGCGGTGCGATGGCTTCACCCAGCGGTACAAAACGAAAATTTTTGACTCTCAGCGAAAAATTGACGATTTTAAAGGAATTTGATAGTTTTCATGGAAGCAAAATAGAATTATCAAAGAAATTTCAAATTCCGGTGAAAACGTTTCAGTACATCTTAAAAAACAGAGACTCAATTGAAAAATCATAGGACGATCTTGGAAAATCTTGCAAAAAACGAAAAAGATTGAAGACATCACCTTATCAAGACATAGAAAATGTGCTCTTACAATGGTATAACGATACGAGAACAGCCAAAATTCCCGTTAATGGAGTGCTGTTGAAAGAAAAGGCAAAGGAAATCGCCAAAAAAATGAACATGGAATTTTTAGCATCTAACGGTTGGATTGATAGGTTCAAAAAGTGGAACAACCTAGTTTACCGAACTTTCTATGGAGAGTCTGATGCAATGAATCTTGATACTGTCGAAGAATGGATGAGGAAACTTCCCGAAATCATCAAATAATATTCTTTGAAGGACATTTTTAATGCTGATGAGACAGGGTTATTCTACAACCTTATGCCAAGCAGCGGATATGTAGTGAAAGCGGGAAAATGCCATGGCGGAAAGCTCTCAAAATGTCGCTTGACTGTTCTTTTATGCGCTAACGCAAACGGTGACGGTAGTGAGAAGTTAGAGCCTTTCGTAATTGGTAAATCAAAAAAGCCTTGTTGCTTTAAGAACATAAAAAGCTTTCCCACTAAATATGCGCATAACAGAAAATCCTGGATGACGGATAGTTTGTTCGAAAACTATCTTTATGACCTTGACAAAGCCATCAGACGTCAAAGAAGAAAATTTATTCTGTTTCTGGATCAGTGCACGGCCCATACTTCTCCAAAGCCAAACTTAAAGAATATTCGTATTGAGTTTTTTCCTCCACAATGCACAAGCATGCTGCAGCCGTTGGACCTCGGTGTGACACATTCTTTCAAGTTTGCCTACAGAACTCGGCTCGTACGGAAGGCACTAAATGTGCTTGGAAGCGATAAGTTTGAGGATGCATCGAATTATAAAATCAATGTTCTTGAAGCTATGGAAATCATTCTCTTGGAATAGTGTCACCAATGTGTGCTTAAAAAATGCTTTTCATAAAGCTGGATTTCAAATCGAACAATCTGCAACTGAGCCTATAGATAATGTGGTAGACGAAATTGCTACACTGAATATCAAATTCCCTGATTATGTTGATTGTGATGTGAATGTGCTTACGACATCTCCAACTACTTGCAGGATGACGAAAGTGAAGATAGTGATGACGATGAGTATGAATCAGGCAAGAATGAAGATGAAGTATCGGGGTCATCCTTTCAAGAAGCGTTAAATGGATTAGAAACAGTAAAGAAATACTTTTTATGTAACGAATCACAGGAAGATTAGCTTAAAAAAAAATTTTCCATCGAAAATCTCATGTACATGATCCGTAAGAAAAATTCAAAGCAATCGTGTATTACAGATTTCTTCAAATAAATTACCGGTAAGGCTGTTATTTATTTGTACGAAATTTATCAAAGCACAATTACAATGCTTAATTTTTATGACTTACAATTTTTTTTTCACTACTCAAACTGAACACGACTTATATGCTTTTATTGTTCATACGATATTGATTGTTTCTACAGTTAAGTCGTTCCGTTTTTACAGCCCCTGTATCTCCAAAAATGTCCCTAAGTTGAGGCTTATTGACGTTATACAGAGCTGTTTATCATGCTGTATCAGAACATCACACATTTTTCGTCACGTATCAGCGATGAAGCTCTACTTTATCTATGATAAAAAATGTTTAATAATTTTTCAGAAAAAATACTCATCCCGTTTACTTTGTTTTTCCCGCTTTGTTCGTTTTTTTTTTTTTTGTCGAGTCCCGTGAAAAACGAACTACCGAGGTTTTACTGTAATTTCAAAATCAACTTTGGTTTGAAGACAAAAATCACCAAGTGACAACAAATAAAACACTAGCCATTAAATCCAGTCCTTAGCTTTGCTTTTGTTTTATAAAAGATTATTTCTATGGAAAAATTATAAAACCTGGTAATTAAAACTTAAAAAAATGATTATAATCATATTTATTGCTTTCCATTTCTAAAAAAAAGTATTGGGTTGATTTTACTTAAGATAAAATGATAAACTGGATTTTAAAAACTAGTTGTGTTAGAGAACAGACAAAAACATACACAATTCATAAATAAAAGTTGCAACTATAAACAAAATGTATCACATGTTAAACATCACAGTATATAAAGAATATACACACCTTTATTAAACCAACAGGGCCAGAACACAGTTTAACATACTGTCCAAACAACTGTGATTGAAGCTTAAGCACCTTATCAGGAATATGCACAACATTGGCCATTGTCACCTTAAAAATTATAAACATAAAATTGAAATTAAAAAAAATAAACAAATCACTTTCAGAAATAAAATTCAATATTCAATCAGTTATCTAGAATGGTTGTTTGAAATCTTTTCTGGATTACTAATTTTTCTGGATAACAGATTCTTGATCAATACTGCACCTACGATTGACCAGACTATGTGAGTATATAATTATATTTATTATGTCTCTTTGAAGGAATTATTTGAATTATCAGAATAAGAATTAAAATTAATCAATTGATGTTTATGCGTGATCTAGTTTAGATATAATCAACACCAAAGTGCTATCGCAATACGACGGAGGAAAAGTGTAAAAGAACTTTGAATAAACTAAATAATTTCTATGGAAAAATTAGTATCTGCTGGTTACATGCATAAAATATTGATTAGTCGATCATTATAAACAATATATATTACAAACTGCTATAGTTGCAGTGAAGTTGGCTCAGTCGTGTAGTAGTTTTGGCATAGGCTTCATATGGACAGATTTTAGATCAAAACCGTCCAAGATTGGTGGATTTTCAAGAAGCAGAAAATTGAAAATGTTCATGTCATACATTATGCATCATGTTAAAGACATGTGAGTAGGTAATATTTTATTTATTTGAAAAAAAAGAAAGAAAGAAAACATTTTACCCAAGTATTCTTGAACATGCAAAAATATATTCAGTTTGGAAAAACAAATGTATGAAACTTTCTGAAACAGCTAATGATTCTGTTTCATTTAAATTCCTTGAAAAGTTTGATATTCATTTTCATGATTTTTTTAACAAGAATATTTACAATAATATTCAACACCAATTGCTCTTATCTCTTTAACCATGAAGGTTTCTTCTAAGTAATAATTACAACAAATAAAATATATATATACTAATAGTACAGCAACACCCTGTAATACCACGCCTCAATATACTGCGGAATTTGATATAATGCAGTTATTATCATGTCCCCCGACGTTACATTGCTATTAAATGGTGATCCCTTTATTTACCATTGTAAATAAATCCAGCTAACAAAGTCTCTTTCGAGTAGTAAACAAATATTTTAGCCAAAGAGCTCTTCCCATTCCCCCCCCCCTCCCCACACACAGTAAAAGATATGAGCCCTGTTGTGAGGCATAATGTACACCTGTTTCATGCTTTTCCTGTCTTTCAAACCTAGGATACTATAACTTGATTTTCAAATCGGGTGCAGTCGCTCTGCTTGTTTCTGTTGACATAGGCAGTGCTCAAACTGCCAGTTCTGAAATCTGTCGAGTTCAATGCTTAATTACCTTCAGTTTTCAGAAATTTAATCATGCCTGTGTAACTTTTTTATAATGTCCATCTACCTTTATATTCCTGATTCTTCAAAATTCTTGAAAAGTAAACATATTCTCTAGTTCAGCAGTTCCCAAACTGTGGTACGCAAAGCCTCTCCAGGTGGTACACGTGCAAGCAAATCTATATAATAAAGTTATATTAGCAGTGGTATGCGAACAAAAAAGATTGGGAACCGCTGCTCTAGTTTGAAAAAATGTATAAAGGCATAAAGCAATGCTTCTTTGAAAAGTGCATTCCACCCCTTCCACACCAAAATCTACTTTTTTCTTAAAATCCCCATCATAATCCCATGCTGATAACTTAACGAGATTTTTAAACCCCCATTTTCTCAGAACACAATTGGTTTTGTTGTGGTTGATATGGTTTTAGCTTAGGAAACCTCAAAGAGCAGAAAACTTTAATCTGAATAACTTATCACTCGATAGACTAATTGCTCAGTTGAGAAGTGTGCTTCTTGCACAGCAATTACAGTGAATAAAATGACAGCAAATAAGAAAAGAAACAATTATAGAATAGAAGAAAAGTTTCGAGTAATTGATAAAGTTAAAAGTGGTGCAACAAGTGTGAGTATATTTCGTGAATATGGTTCTGCGGTAGTTTCACTACATCAAACGGTTATGTTATAATGCGGGTACCACACATTTCCCCGGACACCTGCGTTTCAATGGGGTTTTACTGTAATATTAAAAGACGCTATGTCTTTATGTAACCATGAAACTATGAGTTTTAATATGATTTATTTAAATAAAGTCACAGTACTTCATTATGTTTGTGCGTGATTAGCCACCACAAATAAGCATCATTCTTAAAAAGAAAATCTATGTAATTGACAGGTAACTTTAAGAACGAACAAACTACTTAGTTTGATGCAACCCACTTGGCTGACCATCCAATTGCACATCATTTTTTCTTTCATATGAGCAAAATTATTTTTATAAGTATTTTAAAACACATGGCTACCAAAATGTAATAAATTAATAACAAGTAAAAACAGGCGAAAACACATAAATGTTTTTTTCAAATTTTAACCAGGCATTACTTTTAAAATAGATAAAGAAGGAGGAAAGATACAATAGTTGCACGTCTATTTTGATCTCTGTTAAAAATTATTTTATATATTTTTTCTAGTTTCTATTTTATTTGGAATGTTCAAAATTGGTTTTATGAAGGTGTGCATCAATATAGTTTATACAACTATCTAATGTGCAGTTTTCAGTCACAGTGTATGCAGTTACGTGTATTATAATATTTATAACCTATTTTAAAATATTTATGCTCAGAAAAAATTTTTAATGCCTTACTTTTATAATAGCATAGGGTTTGCAGAAATACAACAACTAACACTTCCTTTTTGCAAAACTCAGAAATTACAAATGTAAAATTTTCAGTCACATAATATATTGTAGTATAAGTAATTGTTAATCAATGAAGCAGCAACATGAAGATACATTTTATGCTGTCAAAACCTAATCGGTTTGAATAATTACAACTTTCCTAGCAGTAATTTAAAACTAAAATGACATAATCAGAAAATCCTAAAGTTTCATATAAACTCAGCAAAAAGATTAATAAATAAAGGAAAAGATGATAACATATCTCAGTTAATAATATTTTACAGGAGTCTTTCATGAAATCAATGCAGTATTTTTTAATTTTGTATGATTTCATAATTTAAGCAGAATAAAAAATACATATACACTACCACTAAACTAGGTTCCATATCAACATCTTTAACTAATGTCATAATAGCAACAAATGGATATATTTGGCGTGTGTGAGGTTCAGATGATTCAAAAGCCGAGCTATCAACATTCCAGCTTGGTTTGAAATACATTTTTTTTTCTTCACCAGCATGTAATCTACAGTTTGTTAAGGAACCATGATTTACTGGCACAGAAATATGAGATTTAAAACATACAATATAATATTTTTTAAAAAATTGTCATTCATACACAACAATTTAGAAAACTGTAAGGATACAGACGAGGAACATCGTAGGAAACACATTTTTTACTAAAGAAATCATCGTGCACACATGTTAAGGAACATTTCATATTGTCATAACTCTTGTTCAAAAGTTCAAATAAA
Source organism: Octonoba sinensis (assembly GCA_038502835.1). NCBI lineage: Eukaryota > Metazoa > Arthropoda > Arachnida > Araneae > Uloboridae > Octonoba > Octonoba sinensis. The sequence goes on from CM076598.1 coordinate 150,231,623, forward strand.
GGGTAAACAGGAACACCCCAAAATACTCGTATGTAACAGTTTTTTTCCGACTTCAAAGTACATTCCACACCTATAATAAACCAATAACATGTCACCATCTGTTATAGTAAACATTACTTTAGATCATAAGTTGAAAGTTATATATATACAGTTGAACCTGCATATCTTGAATGTTGTGCGGACAGAAAAAATATTTGAGATAGAAAAGTTTCAAGAAATGCAGGTTTTGATCAATTGTATTTTCATCCGGTGATTATGAGTTTTTTAAGCAATGCGTACATGTTTAGTGAAATTAATAATAAGATAATAAAATTGATTTAATATAATACAATTACATACCTCAATGAAAAAAATCTGTTAAAACAGTTCGACGACTGACATTTTTCGATTGTTAAATATATTTTTTTTAACTTGGCAATGGCAGTAAAGCCATCTTGACTAATGCCCTGCTCTGAGATTCTAAAAAATTTCTTGGAGTTTTAATTGCTTTTTCAGCATCTTTTACACCAATTTTTGGGACATCTTCGTGCTCTTCTGTTTCATCACGTTTGTTGTCAGAGTCAACTTGCCCTTCTTTAATTATTTCTACATCTGTTATAAGTCCTCAAGTAGCAAGTGAAGCATTTACATTCAAAAATTCTTCGAATAACATCTGCTTCAATTCAATATTACTCCGATTCAATATTTTTCTTATAGCTGCCCAGTCGCTATCTTATAGCTCAAAGTAAAAATCTTCACTATCTGACTTTTCCACTTGTTCAGCATGATGAGGTTTTGATGTGATGTCAGCAGGCTGAAATTGTATGCTAACATTCTTCAGAGATGTGAATTTTGAATGTGCATTACCGTTATCAATGAAAAATATGATTTTTCTTTTATTTAAACATATCAATTTGCCCAATCCTTTCAAATATTCCCCAAACAGCTAGCCAATTATCGAAGCTTTTTAATTTGATTGGTACGCTATCGAGAAGGATTTCACTTTGGAAAAGCATCAGGGTAGCAGAGCACCCAGTCAGTAATGGTGGAAGTTTTCACTTCCATCTTGATTGGCAGCCTAAAAAGACTGTTACTGGCAGTTTTCTCTGCTGGCCTCCTTGACATTCATCCCCTTTAAACATAGCTGTTTTGTTTGGCAAGCATTGGTAAAAAAGTCCCATTTCATCAGAAGTGAACACGTCCATAGGATCAAAGTTTTTCAGGAGAGAAGGGAGCTCATCTGTCATCCATTTTTTATAAATGCTTTGTAATACTGCTGCACTTTCCCCGCAGATTTTTCTAAACACGATGCCATTTCTACATTTAAAACTTTCTAACCAGCCATTGCTTGCTTTGAAGTTGCAATACCCAAGATTTTTCCCGAACTCTGAAGTTTTATCTTGTAGTATCAATTTGCTTACAGGAATTTCTTTTTCACTACATTGTTTGAACCATAAAGTCAGACACTCGTCCAAGTCTGAAAGTGCATTTCCGAACTTTTCTGTTGTCCGTCTCCAATGAAGCCTTGTTTCTTATTTTGTCAAAAATGAGCTAGGTGGGATATTAAACTTTTTAGTATTGTCGACTTTTTAAATCAAAGTATTTTGATCCACGAAATAAAGGATTTTGATCCAGGAAATCCAGAATTTTCTTTTTTTTTCTTTTATAGGAAAAACATTTACGTTTCTCTTAAAATATGTCATACTTTTCTGAGACTACTTTTGAACTGCCCATTACAATCTCAAAGAGCAGCTAAAAAGAAGTCACAGTGAGAATAACTTCAGATTCAAAAACTGGTTTTCTTTCATCAATTAACGCAGCAATTTCCAGAAAAGCAGAGGACTTCTACTGGATTTATTCTCCTGCTCCCCATCCTCTTCTTACAAGAAACACCTGCTAGATTCCCCTTTCACTTTGCAGAAGAAAAATCCATTGAAGAATAGAAAACCACATGCCCAGTTTGTCAACCTGAGGTAACACGTTTCATCTCCTAATCCCTTAGGAGGATGATGATTGGGCCACCAACCTTCTCTGAATATTGCTAACCAGTTTCTTTTATTATTTGTTACTAGAGGAGTATTTTACTGTGCACTTTTGACTAGTAAGGTGAAAAGAAAGCAAAGTCGTTCATCAAATTCTTGCAGTGACAAAACTTGAATTTCCAGAAATACAGGCTTTGCACCCAAAATATTCGAGATTACCCAAAATATTCGGGGTGGGGGGGGGGAAGCATGCAAAATTAATTGAGATTGGTAGGAAATTTTAAAAATTTGAGATATACAGTTTTTCGAGATATACAGGTTTGACTGCACTTACATACATATACAAAAGCACTTAGTGGTATATAAAAATGGTTACAAAAGAATGGAATCACCTGTCAACATGAATACCAACTATGAATAGGATTCATATTACAATCTGGCTACCAACATTTTCTTTAGCAAATATTAGCTGCATTAAGCAGCATTGCTCTATCCTCAGCAAATTGTTATGACGCTCAACACATTGTTTTATTACTATTTTACTTATTTATTTCTTGTATGGTGTAAGATCCTCAACATCACAGAATTTCAGAGGCTTTGAATTTGGCAGGTAAGAGTATGTGCAACCATGATCACTAACCTGGTAGGTGTTTCTGGGGCTATCATCAAGAAAATCATGACTGCACATATACATGCAAGGGAAATGACCTTAGCCAGGCACAGCTGTGGATGTAAGAGAAAGCTGATTGCTAGTAACTGTAGGGTGTTGCATTATATCATGGCATCTGAAAAGAAGATATCTGCAGTGAAAGTGACAGAAGAATTAATTCATCGGTCGGCAAAAAATTCGCCCATCTTGACAAATTGCTTCAAGTTTCATTCATCAATTTTAACCACAAACCTAAGATTTAATTAAAAAGCTTTGTCATTTGTTTCATTTTTAAAAAAAATGTGCAATACAATACCAATCCTAATTCCATTATGCGGGAATATTATTAGATTGAGCGGGAAATTTTAACATTGTATCTATGGGGAAGCTTTTAGTTCCAGAAGGATTTATTCTTATAAGTTATCTGCTACTCGATTAAGAGGGATTAACAGTATATACCATAAAACGTTGAATAAGCAGCCCTTTGAAGTGCTCCTAAATGCTGCCAAATGTGGAAAAATAATTTTCAAGCTGTAGAAAATTGTCCATGCACATACTGCATGATTTATTATTTATTTACATAACATACTTGCCAACTCTTCCAATTTCGACGGAAGGCTTCCGAATTTCGCACCCCATCTCCCATTCTCAAATTTTTTCTACAAATATTTCCTTTCAAAAGAAATACTTCCGGGAAAATGTAAATGTAACAAATACCAATTTAAAAATATCAAAATCTGCTAATGAAAGAAAGAAAAAATGAATAAAGAAAGAACAGAGGGAAGGGAAAGTCAAAGGGCCATTGCTTTTCTCCTCCGCTTTTGCACACCAGCATGCCCCATGGCATTTTTTTACATCTCTTCCAAACAGAGAGGTAAATACATGGGTAAATACCGCTCCGGAAAAACCATGAATTTAAAAACCAATGACCAAAATCTTTGAAAATCCAATTTTTTTCATGTGTTTTTTGGATTAAAATAGCATTGTATTTTCATTTACTATACTTCGTTTTTTACTGATTACTGTTTGGAAAATAATAAGTCTATTGGGAAACCAATTTTATATTTAAAAAAATTGTTATTCAATTACTGTAATGCTTTAACATTTTTTAAGCCTATTTTCCAAGTACAAAGGATGCACTTTTGCGCAATCTTTCTGCACCCTTTGCCAGAATCGATTGTGATAACAAAATAAATAAATAAAACTTTAATTTTATTTTTAAAAAAAGCTGGTTTTAAAATATAAACACAACTCTAAGATCATTTAGAAATGGCCTGTCAAATCCTAGAATATTCCCTAAATTATTTTCATAATTATAAAGATATGCTGTGCTATAAAAAGAATTTTCCTGCTCTGAACCAAGTTTTGGGCAGAGACCTTCGAGTTTTAAAATGCTTAAATTACGTAGATACATCACTCAACAAAATTTAAATAAATGAGATACTTAAAATTCCTATTTGTAACAACAGCTGCAAATTTATTTAAAATGCAATCATTAAATGTGCTTCATACACTAAAATGTACTTAATAATAAATATTTATGCGATGCAAAAAATCTTCCCATTTTTGAACTGCAATCCTTCTATATCTTACTCTGCTTATATCTTACTATTTTTGATAAGGTAGACTGAAATGAAAATGCATAATCTATGCTTAAAAAAAATTACTGATTAACGGTGAATTGTCATTTTTTAACAGCAGCAATAATTGAAGAATAATTAAAATTTCAAATCAATTTTGGCTCGCTTTTCTTTTAACTGTATAAACTCGTGTTGGGTAAAATACTTTTTATTATTGTTAAGAGACATTATTCTTATTCATCATTTGTAGTATAATTATCTTTAGGTAACTACTTTTCATGTGAATTTGTTTTCATTAACTAATTTTCAATTCATTGTCTAAAATGCTGAAATGTGGCTTGAAACCAACGAAATTGAAAATTGTTTGCTATTTACGATTCAATGCAAAATAGCCTGCTTAACTAGCTTTGTTTACAATTTCTTCAAAGACCAATCTAAAACTTCGAAATCAAATCCAATGTTACCATAAACTAATATTTCTTTAAAAATCTATCATGTATTTTTAAATTAATGTAAGAAATCAAATAAGTAAATTCATTAAAATGTATATTTTCAAATTCAAAGACAGGATTATATTTCACAAAATCAGAACACTAGCTAAGAGGACCCAATTTAACGCAAGTTTTGGATTCACAAAATCATGAGCTAATTTTCAATTTAACAAAAACAGGGCTGACTAAAAAAGTCTGGACAGACTTCTGTTCTTAAAAACTGCCAATTCATAAACACATTGGCCAAGATGATGACTGCTAGCTTTTGGCACAAAATGACAACATGTGTCAATCACCCTCCTAATGCTTATTACTGAGCATGCAATGCACTGCATAAAACTGCCACCTAATGGCAAAAGATGCAAGCTTTCATTACAGCTCATTGTGAGACACAGAAAATTAACTTATATGAAAACATAGATTTATTTGTAAAAGTAAATACTTACTAAATTAATGCCTTATATGTAATTTACATTTATATTTCAAACCTGCTACATTTGCTACATTGGGCAGTGAGAAAAACGTTAATGAAAAGTAATTACACCATAACAATTTTCATACAAGCAGGGTTCGCACTAGGCCACAGGATTGCGCGATTCTTGCAATATTTTTTGAAATCCCACTCAAAAAAAAGTTCATTTGTGGACTGTTCCCACAACTCGCGGACACGCGTTTAAAAGATTGCGAAACTACTATTCTAATCTGATATTCAATACAAACTAAGAGGAGTATGTTAGTTTTCAACTGCCATGTTATCCCCATTAATGAAAAGAAGGATCTAGGAACCCTATTTATGTTCTAGAATGGATTCGTTTCGAAATTTACGATCGCAAAAATTAATCTTTTCAGAAAAAAATCAGGATTGAAAAAAAGATGCATATGAAAGTATCAGCGCTCGTTAACATATCTCCTATGTCTACATTGTTTTATAGTGTCATATAGTTCAGTTTATAATGAATTAATGTTTCAGACTGTGTTTAACCAATCATCGAAATATCTATCAAAATGCCTCGATTAATAGGAAAGTGTAAAGGGCAGAATTCCATACACACGAATATTTCAGACTATTGAGCGCGTAAAAATCGAGCGCCTTTATAAATTTTGAATGTTAAAAGCTTTTAAGAAATCAAACAGTAAAATTTGAATCTTTTTCACATGGAATAAAAGTTAATTTTTAAAAAACGCAAAACCCCAGCTTTTAAAAAAACAAAACACGATAAAATCGAATCTTTCGCAAAAATCGCAATCATAAAAATCAGCCATTCTTGCATTGGAGTATGAAATTTCATTTATTGCAAAATATTCCTTTTGAATTTTCGCACTATGAAACAATGCATTTTCAAACATACAGGAATCGTTTAAGTTGTTACAAGCAATAGACACTGAAGAACCTTCACTTTTACAAGTTACAAGAGAATGCCGGTTTCTATACTGTTTTCATAGAAAAATATAAAGAGATAAAATGACATATGATCAGATAAAATAGAAAAAATATTAAACTATTTTTAGAATTTTTTTTCTTTTGTAAAAATCACACATCAAAGAATTTTTGTTATTTTAGAGGGTCTTTTTAATGCTAATAATTTTATAAACCACCCAGTTTTGTGATAACGAATTTTGCGAAGGAGCCATTTTGTGTGAACCTTATTAATGTTTATTATTTCCGTGCTGAGCATAGATTACTTTTATTACATAGTTAGTATCAGACAATTTGGCAATACTTTTAAAAACAAAACCAAAAAGAAAAGTTCCCACTTTAATTTTAAAAATCCCACTTAACATTTTAGTCAAGGTGGGAAATCTCACCTTGCATTTTTCCCTAGAGTGTGAACCCTGTACCCACATTTGATAACGCTCCATTTTTGTGTTGTTTTTTGTACAAGGTTTGTTTTTGTGCTTACAATTTCTGTAAATTGTTTCTCTTCTTCCTTCAAGTTTGGTGATAGAGGTGCAGGGCCGGCGTTAGGCTGAGGCGGTGAGACACCCGCCTCAGGGCGCGCCGTTCTTAAGGGCGCATTGGCCATAAATATTCACTGCATCTTTATAAGTAAAAAACAAGTTTTTATCTCAAAAAAAGTAAGAACCAATATTACGTTTTTTTATGCGGTTTTTGGCCTCTGGACAGTTAAAACCGATTTTTCTCATCCTTGTACACCTTGTCCTGGTGGATTGGCTCTCTATACTAAGAATGCCACAACTTCCGAATGTTCTAACAATGATTTTTCTAAGCAATTAAACTATACTGTAATTGAACAGTAGAATTGGTTAACTCTCCAACTCAATAGCCGCCCCAGCTGCGCTTCAAAGTTTGTGGTAGTCAAACCTATCTATTTTATGACGAGCAAAACGCAATTTAATGATTTTTCTCTTTTTCTGTTTTTTTATTTTTCCTTATTCAGTCCATCTTGATCAGCGATTGCTTTCCTTCAGCTTTTTGAAAGTTAAAATATGTATTATTAAAGTTTGTATCAATCATTTTTAATCTATATTTCTTCATAATATATAGTAGGGGCGGGAAAACGTTTTTTGCCTCAGGGCGCCATTCGTGCTGGCGCCGGCCCTGTAGAGGTGGATAATCAGTATTTTCATCTGAAGGAAATTTGAGGACAATAGCGAGAGGTAGCTTATTCAGTACTTTACAGTATACATACACATAAATAGAAAAAGGTTACATTTTATAAACTATATTTCATCCACATTACAATGCTATACCACTAAACTGCAGCATATAGCATTCTTGATTTTTGATAATGAACTAACTTTTCTTATCAACTCCATTTACCTGAATAAGTTGACTTGTTGACATTCAAATCAAAGAAGAATGGATTGTGACATGCTTCCATTTTCATGGGACTTCTTTCAGTGTTAACATAATGAATCCCACCAGTACTACGGATTACTTGATATAAATTCATCAACCTAAAGTACAATGATTCCACAAAAATAAAGGTATATAAATCAGAGGCAATGAATGAAAGAAAACTTACATTCAGCATAAAATCACTTAAATTTTAAGTACCTGCATAGCTAAAAAAAAATATTTAACCAAATAGTAGCTGTGCAATTGCTTGGATGAGCATAGCAGACTGCTTATTCTGATGTTACAGCTGAATACCAAATATTCAGCATTCGAATGTCTTATTCATCGCAAATAGCATTTTTGTTAAATTGAAATTAATCAAAAAAATCAAAGACCAGTTTCATGTATTAATTTAGGTATTTTATGTATATACTTTACTAAGTTTCTGCTTAAAAACAGCAAAAATTAATGCAATGACTGCTTCGAATTCAGTAAACCTGATTTCACCTATAAGTGGAATACAAATGACATTGTAGGCATTTGCATTACTTAAATAAATTTTTAATCTAAATTTTCAAAATTACCCTTATCTAGTGTACTTTTTTAAGTGCTATCAATTTCCAGAATGTTTTCTGCTTTTTATTCTCCGTAATTTCCTTCTTTTAAGGACTTAGTAATTTCTGGTTTTTAGTTCGCTGGTATTTTATGTCAGAATTCGGATAAATCATTTCCAGAGATTCTCATGCTCTTTCAGGCAACATTTTTTTAAAATGCACCAAAAAAAAAAAAGGCCAAAACCCATGAAGACACTTCTATAAAGCTTTCAGCGACCCAAGTCTGCACTTTTACCCCTCCTTCCCCCCATATTTTTGATGCATAATACAACTAAGGGGGGCCTCAGTGGCTGAGCAGTCTAATTGACTGGTTCCAGTATCTGCCTGCGCACAGTGAAGAGGCGTCGGTTTGATTCCGACCTTTCCCCTGGTTATATTTCCTTCATTGTAGAGTAAATCTGTTGCACTGTCTTGTTCTATCTGTCATATTAGACGAGAGTTTGAGGCATATCCTTGAGAATAGCATATAAACTCAAATATTTATGTGACCTGAAATGGTTGTTAACAAACAAACAAATAATATAATTAAGAAAAGATCAAATTTTGCTTGATCAATCTTGTGAAAGTCCTTTCTTCCAAGGCACTTGCATGCTGAATGCATGGCCTTATGTTTTGTTACAATCATTTTGTAGCACTTAATGTTGTCTTCACATGTCATCATTAAACATAGTTTGAAAACAAATAGGTAATGGGGATTCCACATCAGGCCAACTACCTGAGTAGGACATGTGTTTCTGCACCTCAGGGCCCTTGGTCTTGTTAGCCGAAACAAGCAATGCAACCTTAGCTTACTTGGGCAATTGCGCCAGAGTTTAGTTTATTCAATAAAAGTAAAGTATGAATTATAGATATATTTTTTAAATTAGTTCCCAAACATTTTCAAGTTGTGGCATTAGAATTTAGTCATGATACACTAGTCACATAATATGTATCCATAGTATATATGACAATTGTATATCAATACGATTTTGGAAAAAATCATTAGTTTGATCCACAACAAAGAAGATTTAAGGTCTAAGGTGCCTGGCAGCACCCAGTTTGGGAACTCTTGATTTTAAAAATTAAGTTTACTTAATAATTAAAAAGAATAAATTGATATAAAGTAATAAGTGGGATCTGTAAGTAGCAGTTGCATTTGGATTTTAGCTATACCCTACATGTGCATGTTTTTACATGCTTCAGAAATATGAATTCAACGAACTACAATACTACTGTCCCATAATCAAACTAAATTCAGTCACAAACTATATGTTACAAACATCCTTTTAATATTATATCCTAACATTAGAAACTTTTAAAGAATTTTAATTCTAGTCGCTTATCTGAATTATAAAGATGTATGCAATTTATTTCTTCTGCTTTGACAATGCTAAAAAGCTGCCAAACAAATGGAATAAAAAAAGGTCAAAGAATAAAATTCTTTGAGAAGACTCTTTCAAATTAGTTATATTTTCTACCTAGACCATTTGAGCAAGAAAAAAGCTGCCCTATAGCAAAAAGTCATTCTGTTAAAAGAATAAATAAAAGTACTTGGCATTTTGAATACATTTTGTAAAAAACTCACAGTTTCACCACCAAAGCTGAAACAATCATAACAGTTATCCATTGAGTCTTATTGTTACAAATATTTAACAATATTTCTTCAATCATAGTATTAAACTCCATCTACTTTTACTATTTCTTTTTGCTCTGAAATGTCAGTATAACTTTAGAAACCTGTAAAATTAAATTTGTATCAATATGTGACAATTTTTCATTGTTTTATTAAACAAATCTCGATTGGTTATTGTTGGATACCATCATTACCCAAATTCTATAACAACTCTGTTGTAAGCGTAAGTTTGGTAAACACAACAAACCGCAAACAGCCAGAAATGGACTAACGATGATGTACACACAGACACAAATCTATCCACTCGCTACTAGACGAACTTAATAGTTCTCTTTACGCCACTAGAGAGCCCTTGCCAACCCACTGTGGAGTATCCAGGTAAGGTGGAGTTAACGTTGTTGTGCCTTTTTTGGCATAGAGACGTAGACCAGCTTTAACGACAAATCTTTGCGTTAAACTTCAGTTTTTCCTTAAAATTATATTTACAATTTTTAAAAATAAATATGAAAGTTTAACGCGAATGTAAATGAGTGAGAATTGTGGATAAAACTTGTGGGATATATGTTTATTGATAACTTTAATTTTGATTTATTTTAAATAATAAATAATATTTCTGTTTAGCTTTTTCTGTTAAATTATATACATAGCACAAAATTGTTGCTTCTACAATATTGTAATTACGATGAAAGTGGACAAACGGCAAATTAAAACACGGTTTACAAGCTGCTCATCGCAAGAAACGAAAAGGTGAATCTCTAGCACGCTGGAGAGAAAAGTGGAGGTGATATTTGTCCATAATTTTTACCGGACACATGGAATATATATATAATCAGATATTCGATCACCATATGATAGGGATCATCCATAAATGATGTCAAACTTCGAGGGGGTGGGGAAGGGTTCGTGAAATTGTGACAAGGGGAGGGAGGGGGTAACAAGAAGAGTGACATCATGCTTATGCAATATAGCGTGGCATGTCCGGCATGTGACAAAGAGGAGAGGGGGTATGTTGAAGTGTGACATTTTATGACGAGCGCGGTCAAATACATGGGAAAAAAGCGTGACATCATTTATGAACGGTCCCATAGTCAAAAAGCCCAATAGCAAAAATTGATTAAAATGTTGTATTTTATTTCTAAAAGAATTAATTGTCATATTTTCACAAATTCTTGATATATATATGCACACACACACATTTTATATGAAATAAATATTAATGTTAAATTTATGCTTAACAATAATAATACACTCACACACACAAAAAAAAAAATAGTATGATTTGAGCATGCAGTTACTATTTAAAGAATTTACTCTGCGTTGAATGTTGAATGAAAATACAGAATCTATATCAAAATATCGGACATTTTCGACATTTTAGAAAACATCATGATATTTTCACACCATGATCATTTATTTTTAACCGACTTAGTAAAGGAGGAGGTTACATATTCATGCTGTATGTATGTCTTTTTTTTTTTTTGTGTATGTCCACCCACAGTGGCGTAACTAGACTTAGTGGCGCCCGGGGCGAAATTTGAGAATGCCGCCCCTAAACGGGGAGGGGGGGGTTATGAGTTTGGTGACCACCACATTTTTTTCGATCGGGTGATTCCAGATTTATATAATATTTATATTATGTTCACGCACATCCAAGGGTCAAAATTAATGCGCCATTTAAATTTTTCAGAGACATTAGGTTGAATAAATTTCAACTAATTTTTCCATTTGGCATTGTTTTTTTTTTTTTTTTTGTTGTTTTTTTTGAAGAATTACATCATGGTATTCGGAAATGCGATATAAAAATATAGAAGTTAATAGTTGCGCACAAATCGGAAAATTTTAAAAATTGAAGTCTAAAACATGCAATTCTAGGCTAAATTTAGTGACGTTGGGCCTGGGGAATAGGGAGAGGAATTTCGCTGAAAATTCATCGCTATTAGTACCAAAAATGCAATTTTAGCCTATGTTTTCAGACATTAGAAGATACTGGGCATGGCCATAAATGTCTCGAATAGTTTACTATACGTCTTGTTGTCTATTTAAAAAGTTGTTGTCGAATTATGAAAATATGGGAAATATTTTACTCCACATTTCAATAAAAAGCAGATCCTTAAAAGTTTCATCAACATTTCAAGATAATTTTTTGAAGACATCACATGAGTGTATTGTTTGGTATTACACAGAAGGTATTTCTTGACATCCCATTACAAATAATATTCGATGAAAAACCTCTTAAAGCTGCCTTCTTAAAAGTTTTTAAGGATCGGTTTTCGCATTGAACTTACATATTGAATAATGGAAAACTGAGTAAGCTCCCGTCGATCGAATCTATGTAGGTTAGTCTAATGTGTCGCAACAACCACTTCATCTCTTTGTTCCTCAAAGCAACACCTGTATTTGGGCTCCGGACAACTTCAAATAGTAATTTGGCACTTTCTTATGTTTAAAGCCCCCACGAATAGTTTGATAACATTTTCTGCAAACATTAATAATTTATAACTATCGCATAAATTATTGAAGGCAATGGCAGAAATAGAGATGCAACAAATTTATTGTTTTTTTAAAACAGTATTTTTAGCTCCCAAATCCTTAAATGCTAACTACAAAATACTTAACTTACTCTCATGTTAGTTCATGAAAATTTTAAATTTATGAAGATTTGTAAAATTATAAGCGATCGAAGTGTTAAAGAAAGAATAGAGTAAATGAAATCCTTAGGATACAAAATTGTGTACATGAAATAGAAAAATTTCTGAAGGAGCAGGGGGTCCGGTGTGAAATAGGGGCGTAACTTGGTTTGTTTGTGCCCCCTCCCCCTTGATCCTCGCAGCATAAAAGCGCTCCCACAGTCGTAAATTGCATTCACGCTCCCAAAATAATATGACACACTTGAAATTTGACCCAGTGCCCCCCACTTAACCACCTGAGCTCCCTCTCAAGTCGACGCTAGTTAGGCCACTAGTGTGAAATTACAAGTAGTGAAGAATAAACACGAAAGCATTAAAAATTAAATATTACGCACTAAACACGCTGGTCGAATTGCTTAATTTACTGTCCGTCGTCATCAAGATCAAAATTTTAAATCAACTGCAATTAAATAAAAAAGTTACAAGATAGGTTAAATTATTACTTTATGAATTATCCTTTTATGAACACATAACCAACATTATTCAAAGACAGATGAAATGCATACATTTTACTTACTGACTAGTTGCGATGTTGCCGAATATTTTAACTGCCATAAAGTTTTAAAACAATGACTCTCTCATCTTTACAATCAGAAGTTACTTTTAAAGTTGCAAAAGTTCAAGACTATCCAAATTTCATTAATTCGTTTAGCAATTAAAAAAAAAAAAAAAAAAGATTTTTTTTTTTCTTACAAAAACATTAATTGTCGGTCGGGATCGGGTTGTCTGAAAATGCTCTATCTGATCATTTTTGGCGCTGTCTCAGAATCTGTGCAACTAACAGGATGAATTTAAAGTCACTTTTTCCTATTTGAAGTCGAGAACTTTCAAATGATTCCGCAGAAAATTTTTAGGAACACAAAATCTAATTTTTTTCGTTTGTTACTTATGACTGAGTTGGCAAAATACAAATTTTGTTTTTGAGCAGAAACAACGCTGAGAAACTGGGAGATGACACTTCAGAACAAGTTGGCCAAATGAAAAATTACTACAACCTCTACGACCAGCTTTTCACGGTAGGCGACCGGTCGGGTAATAAGACAATAATAAGAATTTCTGTGAAAACAGTTCTTTTGACCATTGTCCATGAACCGACTTTGGTGAATTCCTCGGCGTTCTTTCAAGGGATTGCTTCCCGTGATCCCGTGAACCCTTTGGGAATAGAATGCAGTGAGTAATAATTAAGTTTAGCTATTGTCAGTCTCAATGGGCGGGTTCTAATAAAAGATTACAACTGCTATTTGAGCAATTTTTTTATTATCCTTTCTTTAAACTACTCTTTAAGGCTTGGGGGTACTATATACTGTTCCATCTACTCGTATCCAGGACCATAGAATATAATCTATAATTCTATGGTCCTGACTCATATCAGTGCTTTTTGTTACTCCTCCTTTTAACCCCATGTCATTCAGATTCATCTGGAAATACTCTGATGACAGTCGGACGCGGAAATGGCTTTATTACATACAGGGTCGGCGCGAGGTAATTCTGCGCCCTAGGCAAAGTTGATTGACATGCCTTCCTTGCAAACTTATATTTCTTAATAAAAAAACAGTAATAAACAAATAATTAGTATTGTATATATTAATCAAACATTCTTCAAATTTCACACATTTATTCCTAAATTAAAATTTAATTTTACTTGCAAATAAATTAAGAAACAATAGCAATCAACGAATAATTAGAATTTTATGATAATTGAACTAATCCTCAAAATTCACACGATTCTAAAATTAAAATTAATTTTCCTGGCTTTCATCCTTGCAAAATTTTCTACTAACTCCTTTAAGTCTAAAGTTGAAGCTTCATCACGCTCAATGGAAATTGTTGCTAAGTCTACGAGTCTGTTTTGCGACATAGTTGAAGCAAGTAATTTTTGATAAGTTTCAATTTAGAGAAGGAACTTTCCCCCTGTCACTTGCCACTGACACGGGAAGAGTCAGCAGAACTCCGGGGGTGGGAGGGGGCATAATTCTAAGTAACTATAGAGAAAAAAGGCACATGCCTTTGGAGTTTGAATGTTTGAAAGTTTTGTCACGGGAAGGGAGTGATTAACTACACATACCGAATCGCATCTTTATATATTTTTAACTTATATAATTAACAACCGAGTTGCTTTAAAAAGGTGCTTGGCTCTTTGCGCCCCCTCAAGGTTTGCGCACTAGGCAGCTGCCTAGTTTGCCTTAATGGTAGCTCCGGCCCTGATTACATAAGCTATTTAGAAGAATAGCAAGGAAGCAATATAAGACATGGAATAAATCTGGAATCCTTTATGTTGAAAAAGTACTTTATTTAGAAGATTAAATAAGATGGAATTGTAGTATTAGATTAAGACATTCTGTACTGTTTACATTCTTACAAGCTTAAGAATAAAAAATCGAACAGAGTTGAGTTGTACAGTTGTTGTAAGATAGAATAATAAGTAGTGGCTTAAAATAGATAAACATGAAAATTAAATATTGAATTAAATATTCTAACACTCCCCCTCAATATTTCTATCCCACCAACCCCATTCCTTGAGAAAATTTTGCAGTCTTAACCGCCTCAAGAGGCTTTGTTAATAAGTCAGCTTTCATAACATCAGTTGGGCAATATAATACTGACAGAAAATTATTAGTTACAAGTTCACGAACAAAGTGATACTTAATGTCTATATGTTTTGTGCGCTGACTAAACCTTCCACACGTAAGCATCTTGATGCAGCTTTGATTGTCCTCGAATATGGTTATAGGTAATGTAGTTACTTCATGAAAGTCACTTAATAGTCTGCTTAACCATATAGCTTCTTGTGCTGATTCTGCAAGAGCTACATATTCAGCTTCTGCACTCGATAAAGAAACTGATGGCTGTATCTTGCTTGACCAACATATTGTCCCTCCATTTAGTTGGAACAAATATCCACTCTGTGATCTTCTTCCTTCAGATCCTGCCCAATTGGCATCCACGTAGCCTTCCAAAATGCTAGTTTTACTTTGTAGATCTGAGCCTAACTTTAGTCTTTTGTGCACTGTAGTTTTCAAGTATCGAAATACTCTTTTCACTTCTGTCCAGTCACTTTGAGTTGGTCTGCTAACTTTACTAGCTAATATTGATGTACTAACTGATATGTCTGGTCTTGTATTAGTAGAAATGTAAAGAAGTGATCCTATAGCTGCTCGATAGACTGTATTTGTTTCTAATGGATCTTCAACTTCATTTCTCTTTTGGTATCCTGGCTCCAAAGGTATTCTTGATGGTTTCGAATCCTCAAGACCAAACTCCTTTATTTTCCGATTGATGTAGTTTGTTTGATGCACATAGAAAAGTCCTTCAGCATCTTGATCAATTTGCAAACCCAAATAAAAATTTAAATGTCCCAGGTTCTTCACTTTGAATTGGCTCATTAGGTCCACTTCAAATTCCCTTAGGTTTAAACTTTCTTTGCTGGCTGCAATAACATCATCAACATAGACAAGAATGTAGGTCCAGGCTCCATTGGAATGTTTAGAATATAAACAAGGGTCTGTATTACTCTGCTTGAAGTTCATTTTCATGAAACTGTCATGAAGTTTCTTATTCCATTCATTCGCACCCTGTTTCAAACCATATAAATTCTTCTGAAGTTTACAAACAAGATGTTGCTTTCCTGGTTCTTCATATCCTTTTGGCTGTTTCATATATACATCATGATGAAGATCACCATTTAAGTATGCTGTCTGAATGTCATAATGATTAACTTGCATTTTCCTTTTTCCTGCAATAGCTAACAAAGTGCGAAATGTAGTCTGGCGTACAACAGGTGCAAACACTTCATCGTATTCTTCGCCAAATTTTTGAAAAAATCCCTGTGCAACCAATCTGGCCTTGAATCTGTCTACATCTCCATTTTGATCAATTTTTCTCTTGAAGACCCATTTGCTGCCTATTGCTACTTTATTTGGTGGAAGTTCTGCTAATTCCCAAGTTTTGCTTGCCTTTAATGAATTTATTTCCTCTTTCATTGCATTACTCCAAGATTCAGCATCTTTAGACTTGATCGCTGCTTCATATGTTTTTGGTTCTGCTTCTTGAGTTTCACCTTCCTTAGCTATTTGGATTGTTTCAATTAATCTTTCTGGTGCTTTTCTAGCTCTATTTGATCTTCTGAGCATATTGTTATCTTCATTACTTTCTTCATCTGTTGCATTTGCTTTTTCAGTTTCCTCAAAATCAAAATATGCTGAAGAATTGATCTCCTCTTCAAGTTCAAATTGACATGTTTCTTCTGCAACAAAGTTTTCGGGTATGGTTTCCTGTTGACTTTCAGACTCGAAATCGTCTACAAACTTTACATGTTTACTGATAGTAATCTTGTTGGTCTTTCTGTCCAATAATCTGTAGGCTTTAGATCCTTCTTGATAACCCACAAATGTCATCAATTTTGCTTTGTCATCTAACTTTAATCTTTGTCCCTCTGGGATTAAGGTGTAAGCTTTGATGCCGAATGTCTTGATTACTTCCAGATTTGGTTTTTCTCCATGCCATAACTCGTAGGGTGTAACTTCATGATGTTTTGTTGGCAGTCTGTTCTGTAGGAAGTTGGCAGTCTGAATAGCTTCTCCCCAATACTTATTTTCAAGACCTGATTCTAGGAGTAAACATCTCGTCATTTCAATAAGATATCTGTTTTTGCGCTCCGCTGTCCCATTCTGTTGAGGTGTATAGGGTGCCGAGGTTTGTCTCTGTATTCCCTCATCAATGAAGATTTTATCTACTTCAGCATTCATGTATTCTCCACCTCTGTCTGATCTTATGCACTTTGGTGTTTTCCCGAACATAGTCTGAACCTGTTTCACGTAATGAACTATGTTTCTTGAAACTTCCGACTTATTCTTCATCAAATAAACTTTTGTATATCTACTAAAATCATCAATTAGTGTAAGTATATACTTGTTTCCACTTGGTGTAGCTACATGAATCGGTCCGCACACATCTGAATGAACCATCTGAAACAGTTCTGTGGTTTTTGTTGATGGTTTCTTTGGAAAAGATGTTTTTGTCATTTTCCCTTTAATGCAGATCTCGCATACATCAGTGTGTTTGCAAGGCTTTATCTTTAATCCTGTAGCTAAATATTTATTTTCTACTTTCTTTATGGCTTGAATATCTCTATGGCCTAATCTTTTGTGCCATTCATGTATGCAGAGAGACTTGCAATCAGTTGCACTTAATGCCTTTTGTGAGTTTAGTACATACAAACTGTTTTTAGTACTTGCTATAGCAACAATGTTTTCTTTTAACTTTATAGTACACTGTTCATTACTAAAGTCAACATTAAATCCTTTATCAACTAATTTCTTGACAGACAATAAATTTCCATGCAATTGAGGCACGTAAAGAACATCTTGAACTTTTATTTTACTTACATGGTTCTTGTCATCTTCATAAAATATCCAGCCTTCACCCTTTCCACTGGTCACTATGATTTGACCATCTGCAAGGTAAACTTTATCTTGAATGGTTTCATCAAGTGCTGTGAAGAAATCAAAATTGCTGGTCATATGCGAAGTTGCGCCAGAGTCAATGTACCACGAAAGAGTTTCTGTTTCACCCAAGATAAAACAAATATGTTCTTCATTGCTGATTCTTATTTCTGAACTGTTATTATCTGCTAGAGTAACTTTCTTAGCTGTATGTTGATTTTCTTGCTGATTTGTTCCTTTCCGTAGTAGCCATGCTTTATACTTTCGACAATCCACCTTGTCATGTCCTGGCTTCTTACAGAAAAAACAGCTTCTTTTTGTATGCTTCTGAACTGTAGAATTGACCTTTAATACTTTTTCTTGGCTCGGCTGGCTCCCATGGTTCTGTTCTCTTCTTCTTCTGTTTTCTTCTATCAACTTATTTTTAACCAGTTCTTGTGTTAAATCTGCTTCTGGTCTGGTTTCCAACGCTGTAATCAATGTTGCATAGCTGTCAGGAAGGCTGCTCAACAATAATGCCAGAGTTAGAGGTTCTGCCAAATTTTCCCCCAATGCAGTCAGTTGATCAATGAGATCAGTCATACTGTTGATGTGTTCTTCCATATCACTGTGTTCATCCAGTTTCAAACTACACAGGCGTTTTAGCAAGTTGACTTTGTTGGACAATGTTGACTTTTGATGATATCCAAGAAGAGATTTCCACATACCATTCGCTGTATTGTGCTTCTTTACATGGCATAGTTGGTTATCTTCAACCAGAAGTCCAATGGTAGCACGAGCCTTTCCATCCTTCGTAATCCAGTCCTCATTTGCATCCGCAGGTTTATCTTTTTCAACAGTATTCCAGAGTCCTTCTTTAATCAAGAGAAGTTCTACTTTGTACTTCCAGATTTGGTAATTTGAATTATTTAACTTTGCTATTGAAATGCGAGAACCTTCAGCCATTGTGACTTCAGCAGAACAGGATAAACAACTTTCGTTTTCGAAAAAAAAATCGCAAATTTCTTTAAAATATTTCAAAAATTGCAATCAGTCTCATAATCTATAAGACATGGAATAAATCTGGAATCCTTTATGTTGAAAAAGTACTTTATTTAGAAGATTAAATAAGATGGAATTGTAGTATTAGATTAAGACATTCTGTACTGTTTACATTCTTACAAGCTTAAGAATAAAAAATCGAACAGAGTTGAGTTGTACAGTTGTTGTAAGATAGAATAATAAGTAGTGGCTTAAAATAGATAAACATGAAAATTAAATATTGAATTAAATATTCTAACAAGCAACCCTCCCAAGGAAGCAAAGCAAAAAGTATACCTGGGGGGGGGGGGGGGTGCAGAAAAAGCCGAAACCGAACTTCATCTTGTGGTCACTGTCCCCCCCCCCCCCCCCCGACCCTTAAGGTTCTTGTAATCTTTTGGAGCAATGCAAATGTCGGTAAATTTTCCAAAAAAAAAAAAAAAACTTCGCCCTGTTTGCGAAAAAAAAAATTGAGGAACAAGATTGCGACTTGTTGGGAGGGTCGTTTCGGATTTTTTGCCGCCCCCTGAAACAGTGCCGCCCAGGGCGGACCGCCCCCCGCTAGTTACGCCACTGTCCACCCATAACTTCTCACCGCATTAACCGATTTTCATGATTCTTTTTTAATTGATCGAGGGTGGGTTTCCATAGGTTCCGTACCTTCATTTGACCCTAGTCGATAATTAGAAAATGAATTATGGGCAGACATGTAGTCCTTTTTTAATTTTTCGTACATAACTTTTGACTAAATGAGCCAATTCTGATGATTTTTTCTTCTATCGTTAGAGGGTGGTCAGGGCTGGCCCTAGGGCAAGGCGAGCAAGACAGCCGCCTTGGGCCTCGCGCTTTCATAGGCCTTGCGCTTGGGCAAATCTTGATTGTGTTGCTGTATTTTTTTTTAATTTCGAAATTCAATATAAAAATTGTCAAGTAGTTTACCGGCCGAACAGGACTGTTTTCTTTCAAACCCATATGTTGTTTTCGTCGTAAAAGACAAACCTTTCGAAAACCTACAAGAGGGAGGGCGAGGTGATGACGTGTTTGCATGAGTATGGGACAAAGCAGAGAGAAACAATAATCGAAAGAGAAATGTGATGCAATAATATAACTCGGGGCAAGGGGGAAGGGTTCCTACGGAACAAAGCTGTAATTTCTTGGAAGAGAGATAAGGTTTAGAAAAACATCTCACTTTAAATGCAAAGAGAGACATTGATGGATTGATGGAATGATGCTTGCCGAGGAATTGGAAATACTTAAATCAATTATCCGTAAATCAATTATGGGAGATGCAATAAAAATGTTAGAATACTTATGCGAATGTAATAGATCCGAAAATTTTCCTAACACATATGTTGCATTAAGAATTTTGCTTATTATACCTGTCACAGTTGCATCCGGGGAAAGAAGTTTCTCTAAGTTGAAGTTAATAAAAACATTTTTGCGCACAACAATGCAGAGGCGTAGCTAGGATTTTCAGCGCCCGGGGACAACTGAAGCTTTTGCACCCCCTGTGCCCCTGGGGGCCTAGATGGCTCCCCTAAATGGAATTTAAAAAAATTTATGCTTCCTAAATGATAATAGCTCTAAAAATCAGCCTTTTTAAGTTTCATTTTTATTAGTGACCAATCGCTTCTAATGGGACACTTTGGCTTCGCAAAATTATTTGTGTGAACTCCCACGCGCTCCTGTGCTACATTGGTCATTCCATGATTTTCGGTGCTCCCACTTTTTTGTCGAACATATGCACACCTCTTCAGTTCAAATAATTTTCTTTTCGCATTTAAAAATAAAATAAATTAACATTAATTTGGCGCCCCTTGACGCTGCGCCCGGGGACAGCTGTCCCTCCTTGCCCCCACCTAGCCACGCCTCTGCAACAATGGCTGAGGATAGACTCAGCAATTTGCATATAGTAAGCATTGGAAACGAGATTGCCAGACAATTGGATTACAACTAACTAATAACGGAATTTGCATCACTTAAAGCACGTAAAACTTTTTAATATGTGGACATTCATAAATTTAAATAATCTTTACAAAAGGAATGTTAAAATAAAAATATTTTTGCTGAAACATAAAACGTCTAATATTTTTAAACATTTATTTGCTCATTGTTTTTCCATATTTAATATTTGTTTTTATTGTTATTTATTCTCGTAATTCTTTTCTTTTTCCGTTAATGCATGTGCATTAGAAAAATATTTTCTGAAATAATTCAAATAGTAATACTCCTCTGCTGAAACTATTTGATTTAAAAACTCACGGGAAAATTTTCTTGAAGAAGCTGAAAAAGATAGGGAGGGGGCCTCGCGGACACACTTTTGCCTTGGGCCTCGCCAACTCTAGGGCCTGAGGGTGGTCTAAATTAAATATCGTACATTTATTTGACTGCAGTTGTTCTTTAGAAAGAATATTGAAAATGAAAAATAAGTATTTTTCTTTTAATATTGGAATGGCTTGTTTTAATTTTTCTTTGTTGAGTAATTTTTTAAGTAATAAATATAAAACTCATTGTTAAAAAGAGTTTGTTGTTGCAGTAATATTAAAAGCAATTATAACAAGAGTTAGAGTAAAGGCTTCTCTGAAACAAAAATTAATTCATTCAATCTGTTTTAAGAAAGAAGTGTCTGTTCTAGAGTTTTTAAAATCAATTTCAATACGCATTTTTATCATACAAATGATAATTTTTGAGTGAGTCACTCAAAGGGGTTGGGTCATTTGATATGTTTATTATTATTATTTTTAAGTAGAGTATTCAGAGGAAAAATGTATTTACACTAAAAAGAATAAAATAAAATAATTTTTGGACAAAAAATAGAACTGACTTCAAATTTAAAATTGCCCTAAAAAGTAAAAAAATAAATTCATTCTTTAAACAACATTGGTAAGACTTTTAAACATAATTTTTGAAGTTAGTGCAAAAATATGATAGATAAAATTTTTTGCAATCATAAATCAGTTACAAATATAAATCGCCTAGAGTCTGCAACAGTACCTAGATAAAGTAACACATAGTAACAACAATTAGATTGACATAATTTTGCACCGCCTTCAAAAATTATGTTTAAAGTTAGTTAGTTATCGATGTTGTTTAAAGAATGAATTTGTTTTTTACTTTTTAGCGTAATTTTAAATTTGAAGTCGGTTCTTTTTTTTTTTTTTTTTTTTCAATAATTATTTTTCTTATGAAAATTCCTATTTATTTTTGAATTCATTTAATTCAAATTTCCAAAAAAGCTAGATGCTTTTTTTTTTCATGCGTGCATCATGAGGTAATTCGGAATTAATTCTGGTCTCATTAAAACAAGTTTAGAACTGAGTATTTATTTATATTTCGTTGTATCGGTATTCCTTAAAACGAGATTCTACATGTATTCAAGTAATTCCTACTTTTGACTCCACCAACATCTCTTTAAATTTATTGCACAACTCTTCCTAACGAAATTCTGGTTACACTTCAAAGGAAGGTTTACGAAGTCGAAACTTGACAGAAACTGCTCGTTTTCACAAATATGTTTCTTCCGGAAATATTTATGCCGAGTTTTCAAGCTCTCTACGGTGGATTTTTTTCTATCATTCAACAAAATTGTATTTCTTATCCAGGCGGGGGGGGCGGGGGGGGGACAAAACAGTGTGATATATTTCTACTTCGTTAGTACTCCCCTAGAAAAGAGTGTTATAATTTTCAGAATAAATATTTTGTTCAGAGAAAATGTGTATACTAAAATTCATTAAAAACTAACTGAAATATTTTTAGATATTCATTGCTATTTAGCCTACTTTCCCATAAAAGTAAAAAAAAATAAACAAATAAAGCATTTAAGAAGGCTTAATGTATCGTGAACAAAAAATTTGAAAGTAGGGTTTTGAGATGGGAAAAAGTGTGTCGGTCGGTCTGTCTGTCTGTACACCCCTCCCCCTAATAACTTTTGAACGAATTGTTCGATTCAAAAAATTCTTTTTGCATTCGAAAGATTTCGGAGAGGACATCTCATTTCCATATTTACTCATTGATTTGAACTCATTGATTTTTACTCATTGATTTGAACAATTTTTCGTTCATTTTTGAACAGTTAAAAAAATTGAACATTAGCGCCTATGGGCAAAAATGAAGCAAATTATGTAAACTCTGTGTACAATATCCAAATTCATATGAGTAAGCTTACTGGAAGAAGATTTCGGCGTAACATATTGATTTGAACAATTTTTGTTCATTTTTGAACAGTTCAAAAAAAGAATTAACATTAGCGGCTATGGGGAAATTTCAATCCCATATAAATCCTGATCTAATCGACGGATTTGCTTGGAACAAACTTTATCGGAAAGATGTTGGGCCGTAGAATATGTACACATACAAAGTTCAACCAGAACTAAAAGAGCCTATATTTTTGAGTTTATTTCTGAATGAATGAATGAATGAATGAATGAATGAATGAATGAAAGTATGAATAAATGAAAAAATTATTAAACATGTGTATAAATATACATGAATGGGTAAATGAATTAATGAATGAATGAGTGAATGAATATGTATTAACCGTTGAAAACAGTATATTTGAAGTAATTAAGAACTAAAGCTAAATCAGAAAGAGAGAGATATAGCTGGATTATAAATTTTGAAGTTGGTGTATACAGGAAAGTAGGCTCGTATAGTTCTAGACGGAAGTTCTTGTTCTTTTTTGAAAACAAAAAAATTGCTTTTAAATTTTACTCCACATAAGCTAGCAATTATTCTTTCAAAAAAAAAAAAATTAACCGGGAAAAAAACTTAGCTTTTCATTTGGCATTGCGGCAGGGGGCAGGCGGAAGGGGGGGGGGGGGCGTACTGTAAACTTATACGGATTGACGAATATCTGCTTTTGATGAATAGAGTTTTGGTGGAGAAGCGGACTGGCTATGTGGGCATTCGGGCAAATGCCAGGTGGGACGGTCCTCCTTGGGCCGGTCGCAAAATATCTATCTTTTTTATTTATAAAGTATACAGCTTTTGCAATGTTAATTTAAAAAACGGGGACCAAAACTTTGTCGGAATCCGGGCTTCAGTGAGTGCAATGCAGCAATGGGGCAAAATTTTGGGGACTGCAAAATTGATTATATTTTATTTTTTTTAATTTTGAAAATAAATAAATAAAATACATCAATTTTGCGCTTTAGGCTGCCGCCTAAGTTGTCTAAATGGACGAGCTCTCGGGGCCGTCTGGGGCGCAAACTTTGAAGATCCGCAAAACTGATTTTTTTTTTTTTTTTTTTTTTGAATTTTGAGCAGTGCCGGCGGGGAAGGTTAAGGCGGAGAGGCGATTACCTCACGGCGCAACGCCCTAAAGGGCAGCAGCTATCAACAGCTGATTAATATATAACGTATTATGACCCTTCTATGATGAATAAGAAAAATATGTCATGTATACAGGGACGTAACTAGAAGGGGGCAGACCCCGTGCGCCAGATTATTTTAGGGGCGCTAAATTGACTAAATGTGGGTGTTTACATAAATATATATACTTTTTTGTGCATATAAGGGGGATTAGGCGCTAAAGCCTGGTCTTGCCCCAGATAGAAAATGACCTAGTTACGTCCCTGCTTGTATAGACATTTAATATTATTCAAATACATATCTTTATATTTACTAACAATATTTATAATCCCTACAATCTACAAAATACGACCCTGAGAATTTCTCAATTCAAATGGTACAAATTCTCAGGGCCAGAGTGAGATATTCGCGTGGCCGTCCCTGAGAAATCCTCAAGCTGGCCCAGAGAATTTCTCGTGGCCAGTTGTCTCGGCAGATTGCCGATTTTTCCTATTTTTAAGTAGTGATGGGCATAATCGAGAGATTTCAATAATCGAGTGATTAGTACTCGGGTGGTTTTGATAATCGAGTGATTAGTACTCGAGTGATTATCTCGAGTTCTCGATTGATGATTTCGAGTTCTCGAGTTCTCGATTAATCATTTCGAGTTCTCGAGTTCTCGATTAATCATTTCGAGTTCTCGAGTTCTCAATTGATCATTTCGAGTTCTCGAGTTCTCGAGCTCTCGATTAATCATTTCGAGTTCTCGAGTTCTCAATTGATCATTTTGAGTTCTCCAGTTCTCGTTTGATCATTTCGAGTTCTCGAGTGATCATTTCGAGTTCTCGAACGATTATTTCGAGTTCTCGAGCGATTTCAGAATGGAATGAATCTCTAACAGGGAGGCCATTTAATGAGTCAGAAGGGAAAATTTTCCACACCCTCCCAAGCCTTAATATAATGTATTTCTCTGTAGGTGCAAGTATTTTCGTGTCAGGGAACTGGAGCAACAAAATTTTTGAATTGCTCCGATCCGACTGCTAAATATTTGTTCCAACGCTGCTCCAGCTCTGCTCCGTGCAGCGAATAGCTTTAATAGAAATCATCTTTATTTATTTAATTAAATAATTAAATGATAGTAAATTTATTTATTTATAGACAATTTATTTTGAAAAAAATCTTTTTAAAAAATCACGTTTCGTTTTACGTTGTTGTTCACTTAAAACTAGTTTTAATGAAGAAAGATGTCATGTTTGATGAAATTCTAATTTTAAATGATCAGAGCAATTAATCGCAACAAGTTTCCGTGTTTTGGCTCCGCTCCTACTCCCAGCAAAAACCAGTTGCTCCACTGCTTCCGCTCTGCTGCCAGATCGCTGTTTATTGTTTTTTTTTTTTTTCATGTAACATGTGCCGAGTTTATGCCCCTCTCCCCCCTTTGAAATGAAGGGGAATGAAATGAAGGGGAATGATCCCCCTCGACAAGTTAGGGGTCATTCATAAATGATGTCACGCATCGAGGGGGGAGGGGGTTCAGGAAATTCTGACAAAGTGGGACAGCGGGAGGGGAGGGGATAACAAGAATTGTGACATAAGGCTTTTACAACATAGCGTGACATGTGACAAAGGGGGGGAGGGGGGTCCGTTGAAGTTTGACATTTTGTGACAAAGGGGGGAGGGGGTCAAATATATTGGAAAAAAGCGCGAAGTCATTTATGAACAGTCCCTTAGCGATGATTATTTCAAAAGATTTCTGCGCATGAAATTAAAGATGGCCCCCTCCCACCGCCCTCGAAGCATACAGATTTATGGGCATTGAAATGATTTCGGCAAAAGAGGAAGTAGCGAAAACTTTTAAGCGGAAGGGTGAGTATGGGAGTGTTATTTCTACTACGTTCCTGATATTAGTTAACCCAAAAAATATGCTGGCCTAAGGCTGCATTTCCTAATTTTGTTTCGTGCTAGACCTGTTTACTGCTTAATGCTTATGATTATTTTGTGAATAACCGAGTAACGTTCTGTATTGATGGCATATTGCAGCATTTGTTTATTTTATGTTTCTTTATTTATTTTATCGGCTAGTAAAGTGACAGCATTTTGCTTTTTTTTTTTTAATTTTTTATTGACGAAAAAATATTTCAGCAGAAAACTTAGACCGAAATTGGTTAATGTCAATATTCACGACTTCCATGAAAGTCCGAATATTTGGTTATATCATTATACATTTGGACATTCAATACTGTATGTCGACAATCACAGATGTGCTATGGGGAAAGTCGAAACAAACAGCCTATGCCAATAAGAGCTGCGGCGGTCTGACGAACTTTAGTCTGAAATAAGATTGTATAACGTTAAATCCTTAAAATTATTGTTTGTATTAATTATTATTATATTTATCCATTTAGAGTGTATAATTCGTTTGACACATAAATCAAAGTGTTTCAATAATGTATGATTTAAAAACACTAGGTACTCCGCATTTGCTCGTTTCGCTTGCCAATCCCGTTAAATGCTCCATGAAAATACATTAAATACCTCGGAATAAATAAGATACTGCCGCATAAAAATACGTCGGTGTAAATAAGAAAATGTCAGAAAGACAACAAAGTAAAATCAATATTTATTATTAGCAACTAAAAGCAATATTCAATTTCAACTAATTTTAATTGTTAAAAGAACATTTTAAATCTGCTCTACCCTCAAAATGAGTTGAAAAATTAGTTACTAATATATTATGTGCAACACCAAATTTACGCTAAAAATTTGGTGCTCTTACCAGATCCCCCCCCCCCCCTCCACACCCCTCGGGGCGCCCCTCGAAAGAAATTTAAAAAACTTTCATGCTTCCTAAATGATAAATAGCTCTAAAAAGTAACCCTTTTAGCTTGCATTTTTTTTAGCTACCATTCACTTTGAAGGGCAAAATGGGACACTTTGGCTTCGCAAAATTATTTGTCTTTTCCTTCTTTTTCAAGTGACCTTTCCTGGGTTATCTGGGCGTCCGGTTCTCTCATCTCTGCTGCTCAAAGAAAATGCCCCTACAGAGAGTTTTTGTCGAACATATTTATACCTTTTCAGTTCTTTTCTATGTAGATCAAATTTAAGCCATGGTAATTTTCTCATGTCGTTTAGTTGCATACTTAGCACAGATGATATATGTATGCATTGATGATGTTTTACATATTAAAGACTTCAGTAATAATGAACTGTATCACGTTTTTTAGCTTTTCCCCAAAACTACTTGTAATATAAAACTAATACATCAAATAAATGAGATATTAATAATATTTTGTTTATAAAATAATAGTTATATGTATAAATATATTAAACTATTGTGAAAGTCCGTTCTTCTGAACAATTGTTCATGAGCGAATACAGGGAAGGATCAAAAAATGGAATTACAGAGGTTTGGAATTAGAAATTATATGATTAACAAGCTAAAAATTTAGCAATTCCCCCTTTTGGTACAAATTTTTTTGGAGCAGGACTGTCATTTAGGGGGGGGGGGGGTCAGGAATGGGCAATTGCCTTTCCCTGGCTTTGAGAAATATAGTGTATATTTATCAATGCATGTGTTTTTTTTTTTTTTTTTTAATGTAATAAAAAGGAGAATATACCTCTTGCCTCCTACTGGAAAAATTCAAAATATTAGTCCTGATAAGGAAAGCTAATAAAGCTCAGGTCCGACTCAGGGCCCAGTGGTAACGTATTCAATCGTTGTAGTCTTTGCTTTGGAACTGAGGAGAGGAACTTGTTATTGTAACACGATATATAACACACATCCTACTCAGTAAAAGAACCAGCGAAGCCTTCCAAACCCCTACCGTTGCCCTAACATTTCGCAATATAGCTTATTAGGAGTCATTCATAAATAATATCACGCTTCGAGGGGAGAAGTTGGGTTCAAGAAAATGTGACAGCTCGTGACGAGGGGAGAGGCGGGGGTAACAAGAAGTTTGACATCGCACATTTTGATTTCTATAAAAACATTTAAAATCAGCAAATAAAACTTATTTTATGCTAATGTAATATAGCGTGAGCTGTGACAAAGGGTTGTAGGGGGTATGTTGAAGTGGGACACTTAGTGAAAAAGGGGGGAGGGGGCCAAATATATTGAAAAAAGCATTACATCATTTATGAACGGTCCCTTAAAACCCCGATTTTAGGATGTCAATTTTAAAAACTTTTCACTGGACGAGCAACCGAACCCCCCTCCCCTTATTCTCTTACCCCTGAGGACACACTAACGATAACCTAGAAATGCGTTTGTAAAACTTAAATTTCGAAAATTTTGGGAACCCCCCCCCCCCCCCCCTCCGTTTTTCTAACGTCATCAAAAACAGTTTACCATTCCGTTTCCTGCAATTTCCGGGAGATGTCCGGAAGTCCCCTAAACTCCTCAACCACTTCCCATCACCAAAAATATATTAAAATAATGCACATTTCCGCAGATAATTCAGAATATCAGCTTTCCCAAACAGCTCTATAAATACAGCATTAAGTTGCGAATTTATCACTTAAATTTCAAAAAAATTCTAGAATTGTGCCCCCTCCCCCCCCCCCCAAAACGCCACCAAAGAGTTCAAAACGTTTGCCAATTTCAAAGTAATGCCCCATAAAAATCCCCCCTTAACCCTAATAGCATTACCCAAAATTGTGTTTTCAGGATTTCAATTTCGAAAAATTTCCGTAACTTTTCATTTCGTTAGCATGATAAAAAAAGTCTCAATTTCTATTTTTTATATACTGAACTCTAGAAATTTTTTATTTTTCCTCCCCCTCTTTTCCCAGGAAAAATAGCCTAAAGTAACGTTCTCGGGGGTCCCTTTTTTTACTAACATCTGCAAAATGCAACACAAAACTGCGATTTTAGCGTCTAAATTTCTAAAACTTTCGGAGAAATTGTACGAACCCGTTCCCCTAATGTCACTAGCGATAGCTTTAAGATATATTTTGAGGATTTTAATTCAGAAAATAATCCTCAAAGACTCCCCCGTGAAACCCCTTTTCTCTAGCACTTCAATTCCATAAACTATTCAATGCAAAGAGATATGTAACCACACCTAGATATAAAGCAATTCTGCGAAGATAAAATTCGAGAGGTGCGAATCAAATAAACATGTCAACTTTAAAAAAAAATGCATTGCTTTCGAAAGGACGGGAGTGCTTCCCGGCCTCTAAATTTGTTTATAGCAATGACTTCCTCTTAAATAAGCAACTATCCGCCTTTGTTACCTACTCACACACATAGCCCTTTTCGCAATCACTAGACTATGAATCATCCAAATGTGTTACCCGAGAAGAAAATCATTCGAAACATTCATTCGATTCTATCTTCCGAGAAGTAAACCAACCGAGTTCTCGAGATGTTTAATCGAGTTCTCGAGATGTTCAATCGAGTTCTCGAGATGGTCGTCTGAATTCAGTTCTCGAGATGTTTAATCGAGTTCTCCAGATGTTCAATCGAGTTCTCGAGATGGTTGTCTGAATCGAGTTCTCGATTATGATCACTCGATTATGCCCATCACTATTTTTAAGTATAATAACAGATTAAGAAGTAATTTAACTCAGTACAAATTTGGAATCATTTATGTATAAATGTCCTATGAAAAAGACAAATAAGTGAAGCTTGACATGGAAAGTCTAATAGATTATGTATCAAATTAGAGTCCTCTTTTAAAATAGCTTTTAAAATACTAAATGGCTTTCAAAAAGGAAATAATTTTTAAACAAATATTGCAATGTATATTTGATATTGGGTGAGTTTTTTTTTTTTTTTTTTGAAACCTGCTATAGTACTACCCAGTACTATATAACTATAACATGTTATAGTTGTATAGTACTGGAAACCAGAACAATAAACATTTTCATAACTAAAACTAATTTATACTTGATGTTAACATACTAATTGTACCACACTCAATACACAAAGAATACGATGGGTACATAGTTTTCATGTTTATTCTTCAACTCTACCTCTTTTCATGTAAATTACTGCAATTTTTTGAAAGCCAAAATTCTTTTTAAATGCTATTAAAACTCGTTACTGTCGTTGAGTAAATTTCAAAAATTTTCGTTAGGGGGGGATGCATAATATCTGATTAGCGTTCATTTTCTGTTTCTTGTGTGTGTCTTCCTCTCCCCTCTCCCCTCCCCTCCAAGGGCCGTTCTGTTTGAAATATGCCCAGGCCGAATTTTCTTCCCTGTCCGCCCCTGTTATTTAGTATATCACTCGTAAAATAGCATCTGATGAAAGCACCTTTTATAAACGAAATCCAAAAAAGAAAGGAAATAATAATTAACGAAATTTACTAGTTATGTAAGAAATGTTGGGTATAGTAAAACACTGATTGTAAAATAGTACTTCTGGATGGTGAAATTGCATTGTGCTGTATTGAAGTCTGACTAGGCAAACCTCAAACCAACAAAATTTATACAACATCCAACCGCTTCACTCTTCGAGGTGTAACGGGACACTTCGAAGTGTGTAAATGGGACACCACCTTCGTCAACCTCTCCCCAACCAATAAATTTTGCGTTGACCGTCCTGCAAAGACTATCGAGAGGGGGAAGGAAAATTGAGCTGGTAAATTGAGCAACGGAAAAGCGAGGAACTCTTCCTCAAGAAATATTTGGAGTACTGTTGCAAAGAGATCGTCTTTGATCTTCCCAGTTTTTGCATATATGAAGTCTGTGATGTATGGAGTCTTCGGCTGGGCAATGGTTGCATTTAGGAGAGATTTCCATCTTTAGTTTGAATAGTTTGTCTTTGGTTAAAAAGCAATTGGTTATTAGTCTGCTTAATATTACTTCCTGATTTCTATTCTCGTTTTTTTTTTTTATTCAGAAACAGACTTATGTGCTTGAATTTATTGTGATATTTGAGGTGTTTTCTTTTTCTTTGTTTCTGTTGCTTTTTATATGGTTTTTGCAGCCTTTCCAGGTGGAACAGGCGATTTTTGGGATTGCGTCTGATCTGATTGCTTCCTTCGCGAGTGTGTCCGCTTGTTCATTTACCGTAATTATCGGTTTATAGCCCGCATCGTTGTATAACCCGCACCCAGAAAAAAACATGGGATGCACCCCTAGAAAACAATACATTCGCCTGTAGCGCACGAGCCCCAATCTGCTTTGCACCATTGTTTCGAAAGCTACGATTTATTTCTGTGCATTTTGTTTTGCAGGAAAAGATATTTCGATATTTTTAAACGGTAGTTGTCTTGTTAATAATACTTTTTTTTTAATTTCATGTATTGCCCGCATCGTTATATTGCCCGCAGGTACTAAAAAAAGAAGTTTTATCGTAGATAGCCCGCGGGCTATACACAGATAATTACGGTATTTCTATTTCTGAGTGGTCAGGTATCCACATTAATTTTATGTTGGTTTCGGAAGCTATGGATTCATTCTAGGGTGTTTCTTGGGACTTTTATTAGGTTGTCTTCTTTTTTTCTTTTTATTTTTTATTGCTTTGACAGCGCTTAGGCTGTCTGTTAAAATTGTCGTTTTTGTATTGTTATTGATGAGGTACTTTGCCGTGCAGTATATTGCTGTTATTTCTGCGGTAAATACTGAACTTATTTCCGTTATTCTAATTTTTCTTTCGTTGGTTTTGTTTTTATCTGTTATGCTAAATTATTGCCGTCAAGAAATACTTTAAATATTAAGATAAGGATGACATTCCCCCCCCCCCTTTTTTCGTCTCAAAGTTGTGATGATTTTGTTTTTTTTTTTTTTGATGCATTGCATCACAATGCATAATTCGCGCTTACATTTTTTTTTTTTTTTTGTTTCATCTTTTCCATGCGGTGACACCATCAATACCGCCACGGGTGTCACCCTGGCTAGCTACTCCACTGCGTCATTTCTCTTCTAGAATCTATTTTCGATAATTTACAAATTGGTTCGAGAATTAATAACTATATTTGCGTAAACAATCACTCTAAAATCAACTAATGCTCCAAGTCTGAGATTTTCTTTCAAAAAGGTAGGATTATGCAGAGTACTTTATTTTCTCTATATGTGCAGATCCGGCGCTAGGCAGAGAGGCACCCGCCTCGGGGCGCGTTGTTCTTAGGGGCGCATTGGCCATAAATATTGACTACATCGTTTTAAGTAACAAACAATAGTTTTTATCTCAAAAAAATTAAATACTATTTTAACTATTTAGTTTTGCAAATGACGCATCAAAACTTCACCTAATTTCATGTATATATTACACGTTTAATTTTGATAAAATCAAACACAGAAACACATCAGGAACATCATGAAACGTTTCCGTTTCTTTCTATCCTTTGTTGAAAGAAATTTTTTGTATTGAGTTACTTCATGTTTTGCACATTATCCTTTTCTTCTCCACAGTGATAAAATATCTATAATTAAAATTTGCATCGATCATTTTTAATCTCCATTCTTTCATAATATATAGTAGGGGCGGAAAAAAGTTTTTTGCCTCAGGGCGCCATTCGTGCTAGCGCCGGCCCTGTATATGTGAAGCCCTAAATTATTGTCGTTATATTGAAATTCCATTTATATGTAACAAACGGTTTATTCGTATCAATTCCTAGGATAACCAGAACCAGAACATCAGTATTATAGATTTCAAAAAAAAAAAAAAAATAACTTTGAATCCCCTTGCAAATAAACGATCTTCAAGCGGATCACTACAAAGAAACACCGCTGAACTAATTGGTAGAAATTTCGACGTAGTCCACATATGTAACAAACTAGTACAGGCAAAGAATTTACAACCATTAATCAATCCCAATCGTCTCGCCTCATATAGCACCCCTTACCAGCCATTTTCGCTTCTGTTTTACTCTGGCAGATGCCAGAATTATCAAAGAAATGCCGATGATGAAAAAACTTTTCTCACGGAATACATCGAAAAAAGGGGATGGCGCCTATAAATGTGTCTTTCCTGTCCCCTGTCTGAGCCTCTGAAACACAAAGAATTCGTGGAAAATTAAGCAAGTGTTTATCCTTATGTCTCTCGAAAAGTTCCAAAAATCACGTACTCAACGTAAACTTAAAGAGAACAGGTGGCTTGGGGGGTCAGAGAATTTGTTAAAGCTAAAGGTTACAGCCATCGAAAGGAAGTTGTAATATTCCGTAAAATTCAATGATGTGGGACATCCTTAGAGCAGACTGTTAGTCTCTTTCCTTGCTAATGGGAGGGGGAGCAAAGGGCAAGATTTTTCTATTAGAGTTTTACTGTACTTGGAATTTTGGTTTATTTTCTTCTTGATAATATTATTTCAACAATTAAAATTTCTTCGATTTCGACGCAACGAATACATAGGCGTAACCAGGGGGGGGGAGGGTTTGGGGGTCCAACCCCCCCCCCCCCCATTGGGTATTTAGTTATTTAGGCTCACAAAAAAATTTCTGGCTATGGCCTTGCGTGGCCCATATCCTTTTTTTCCCCTAAGAAAACTAAACACTTATGCATATGATTTTATTTCCTCTTTCTGAAGCGTTGTGATCATGAGCTAAGTACGCAGCTCATAATACAGCGGACTTTTCATCTGGTTATAATCAACCCCCTTATCACCTTGGGGGATTTTTACAGTGAAAGGGGCTTCAATCACCGTACACTCAGACAGACAACAGAGATCCTTTCAATCACTCCAGAGGGTTTTCTTTCCTTCTTGATGTCTTTTTTACCCAAACGCAGCAATTTGGGAATACAATCGCACAAGTAATAAGTTTCGTGGAAAATATTCTCTTCTGTGATGGAGGTTTGTTTTCTGATAAACCAGTGGTGTAGTAGTTGTAGGCGCTGGGGTCTGAAAATAAAGGACCCCTAGCCAACAATTGTCCTAATGGGTTAAACCCTCAAGCAAGGAAAGGATGCTCATCAAGAAACTTAGAAAAGAACAGTTTGTATTTATTTATGATTTCCTGTCCAAACACCCATTTTGGTAAAATCTTTTTTGTAGATGGGCCGATTGGAAAACTGATGAACTGTATGGCATTGCATTCTCATTCACAGATGTTCTCTCATCTCTTATATTTTAAATGTTTTTTTTTCTTATGGTCCATCACTGATTGCATTACGACTCTGGAAATCATCCGTTCAACGTTTCCAATCTCACTGCTACTGTTTAATGCTGCATTTTACTTTACATCCAAAGTATTATTTATATTTTAGCTAAATTTTTAATTATTTTCGATACATAATAATGTTTGCACTCTAGCGATGGACACGTTCGTCATCCAAAAAGGAAAGAAAATTTGATTCAGACGCTTCCACTTCTGAGGTATGTTTTGCTATAAATTTAACAAAAATTTTAGAAATTTATTGTGGGGATGAGCATTTTTATAGGAGGATTTGGATTTTTTCCTCTAAAATTCCACAATTTCCCAGTTTTAATATTATGAATATCTGGACATAGAAGATTGCTTAGCGCTAAATATTGAATTTTCTATTGCTTTTGAAATAAAAAATTAATCAATAGATCTAGTAA
The DNA here is from genome assembly GCA_038502835.1 of Octonoba sinensis. Taxonomy (NCBI): domain Eukaryota; kingdom Metazoa; phylum Arthropoda; class Arachnida; order Araneae; family Uloboridae; genus Octonoba; species Octonoba sinensis. The sequence goes on from CM076598.1 coordinate 150,266,236, forward strand.
TGAATGTTTAATGTTTTTGTGAATCAACATTCTTTATTAAAATATTTCATTAAAATCCATTCTTCACGTTTACATGATTTTTTTTGTGTTTTACTTTAACCGTTTTCATGGGTGGGGGGAGTGGGGGGGGGGGTGACACCATCAATATCCGCCCCGGGTGTCACCCGTGTTCGTGTTAGCTATGCCACTGATTCCAGTCATATTCCGAATCACTTCGTTCGGGGCGAAGTTGTTTAATTTTCAGGTGGTTCTTATAATTTTATTTTCCATCACGTTTATTCTTTTTTCGTTTCTTTTTGTATCATTTAGTCTTATTATGCAACCATAATTTATTTGGCTTATTATTACCTGTTTTATTATGGTGATTAAGTTTGAGTTGTTTAATCCTGATTTTGGGGTTGGCAAAGTATTTTAAAACATTTAGATTTTTATTGATTTTTCCTCCATATTTATGGTATGGGAGAGTGCCACTTAATGTTTTCTTCTATGATCATTCCTAGTATTTTGTGTTGTTTTTTCCAAGGAATTAGACTATTGTGTAATCGGATGTCGACCTTTTGCTTATTTTTTTCTGGAGACATGTTTACGATAGCACATTTTTCTGGAGAAAATTTTAAATGATTGATCTTTACCCATTCTGAAAGCTTGTCAATTGTATTTAGCAGCGCTTCTTCGGCTTTAGATTTGTTTTTATGTTTTATTGCACATGTAATGTCGTCGGTGTATGAGTATAGAGTGCAAGAGTAGCTTTGAATATGTTCTAGATCGGTAATGAAGCAGTTGAACAAAAGAGGGGATAAAATTGCGCCTTGGGTTCATCCTTGGTTTGAGATCTTTTTCTCTGTTTCTTGTTTTTGCCAGGATACTATTATTTTTCTGTTTGAGAAGAGCTCGTGGATCCTGAAAGTTAACATCATACGAGGGAAGTTTATGGCGTAACTAGCTTTAATAAGGGGCCTCGGTGGCCGAGCGGTCCTAGTTATTAGTTTCCGCCTGCTGCTTGCGCGCAGTAATGAGGTCGTGGGTTCGATTCCTACCCCATTGCAATCCCAAATGTGTCTCCAAAGGCCTCAAAATGCACCAGTTTGCATATAGTTTTCCCCGGACCCCCTTTGACCGGGGAAAAATTTTCAGATCAGAATTTCATATCTCCAGTTTAGGAAGGACTCTTCATATGGCTCTACCCTTCTAATGTAGAGCTGAAAGGGCTATGCCGTAGAAACATTAACGATAGTTTTATAGGTTTATCAATGGCCCACAAGTGAAAAATCCTCAGAAATGCCCAACGCATAAAAGTTTATGAAATATGAACAATAATTGGATGGAATTCTTAAGTTTTGTTCCACCACGAAAAACCCTACGATCTAATACTGGGGGAGAGACGCTTAATAGTTGTTCTTTTTTTTTTTTCAATTCGTAGTGTATAATTTTTCGGAAAATTTTGTGTGAAGTTCAGAATTATTTTTAACTGAGAATAAATAGCCTATGGTGTGGCCCGCCGATCTTCTCGAGCTAGTGGATGTGGCCCTCGGACGTAAAAGGTTGAAGACCCCTACTGTACATATACACAAGGCCGTATCCAGAGGGGGGGGGGGGGCAACGGGCCAGCCCCCCCCCCCGAAATCTCGAACTTTTTCGCAATGTAGCATATATTCCTCCGCCCTGAAACTTTTCTCAACATAAGTGTTTCAAAGTCAGGGCCTCCCCCCCCTTCCCCCGAAAAAAATTTCTGGCTACGACCTTGCATATACATAGTTGTTAAACTTGAAGATATCCTGTAAAAGATCTATGTACTTAAGACACAAAAAAAAAATGGCCAATTTCGTATTAGCGTTCGTTATTTTTGCAACTAATGTGGCATCAACCCATGGTGAACCCCTATCGATCGGCACAGATGAAAGGTACAGACGAGGACGAATCTTTTTTTTTTCTTCTTTGGGAACGTGACATAAGGCGTTTGAGTCGAAGCGCGCCGGAGCATTCCTTTGACTTCGTCTAATGGTATGGGACATGAAAATGTAACTTTACTTCGTAAATGTTTCGTAACGGGCCATCTGTCAGAGGTAGAGTTGTCATAGCGCCTAAAGCCGCGAGAAAAAGCGGACTCCAAAAAATAAATCAACTCTCTGTCAAAGTTGGAATAAATAATGGGTGAAAAACGAAGAGCAGTTAGCTCTCCTTTGAATTTATGAGTTTGAACATTTATTTGTCTTCATGGGAAAATGTACATTTGGACGGCAGACGACTATTCACTAGGAAGGCGGGGTGTAAATGCACAGCCACCAGAAGAGGAAATTGCTGTGAACATATGTTGTGTTATATGCTCGTAAGGAACAGTACCCACCCGCAGACATCAAGGGTTCTTGAGGTGGTATTCGTCTGAGAAATCTGTCACTTTAGTTTTGCTGATTTTTTAAATAAATACTAGCTGTTTTGGGCTAGTGGCGTACATTTCAGTTTTTAAAATATATTTGAAAATCTTTATATTCGGATATAGTATAGTGAATGCTTGGTAATTGTCAGATTTATTGTAACGCTCTTCAATATTATTTTTCCCGATTTTGAATTAAAGGGTGAAATAGGTTTTTAAATAAATGAAACAACTTTCTTTTCAACTTTTTTTCCTCAAAATTATCTGTGACCGGTGTAATAATAATAGTGGTGATAAATAAAGTGAATCCATTTCCAAATGCAATGCGTAATTGAATATTAATGTACATATAAAAAGATTATCGTTACTATTTTTTAGCCTACTTTCCCGTAAAAGCAAAAAGAAAGAAAAGTATGAAAGAAGGTTTAATGTATCGTAAAAATATTGAAGTAATTAAATAAAGAATGAAAAATAAAAAATTTGAAACTAGGGTTTTCAGATGGGGAAAATGTGTATCTGTCGATCTCACCCTCTTAAATAACTTCTAATATATATTATTTTGAACAGTTCAAAAACCAAAACGTTAGCGCTTCTGGGGAAATATGAAGCGAAGTATACAAACAATGGACTTAAGATAAAAGTTCCTTTAGATAAGCTTATTAAAGGAGCTCGCGGCTTAAAATATTTTTTGATTTGAACAATTTTTGTTCAATTTTGAAAAGTTCAAAAAAAGAAAATTAACATTAGCGCCTACGGGGAAATTTCAATCCTGTATAAATCCAAATCTAAGGGATCTTTCATAAATGATGTCACTCTTCGAGGGGAAGGGGAGTTCGTGAAATTCTGACAAAGCGTGACAGGGGGGAGGGGAGGGGAGGGGTGTGTGACATTTTGTGACAAAGGGGGGAGAGGGGTCAAATATATGGGAAAAAGCGAGACATCATTTATGAACGGTCCCTAAGCAACGGATTTGCTGGAAGGAAGTAGCCAAGAATAAAATCAAGGTCGAATCAAGCAGTGAAATTCGTAACTTCTGTCGGTTTTTATACAGTTCACAATCACAACTACACTACCTTTGTTTCTTAGAGAAAAGAACAAAAAATATGCAAATCAGTTAACATTGCTTAACTATTTAATAGCTAGTACACATAAATTTAAATATTGTACAAAAGCAATAGGGAGTAACGGTTTTCCCTCGAAAGTAAGTAAATTCGTTTGAATTTTTTTTCAAACGAATTTACTTACTTTCGCGGGAGCAACATCGTGGAGCAATTTTAGGAATTTGAATATACTAGTCGACCCGTGCGGAATTACGCACCAAGTTGGGAGGAAGGACATTATGACGAATAGAAAAAGCAAAAGGGTGTTGCTACAAAAGAAGACTTGTAATTGAACACATCAGTACAAACAGCTGTTACAATTTTTTCCCCACTAATATTTAGACATTCAAAATAATAAAATAATCACAATAATAATGATAATTATTTTTGTTAGCAGTATTCATTCCATTAAAATACAGTAACAAAAAAGTTCCATTACTTAAAATATAGTTACTGTTGATTGGTTAGGCTCTACACATTCATAACATAAATGAATGTGTAGAGTTTAACGATTGAATAAGTTTAACACACAGACGCAGCTAAATCTGTCCAATCTGCTACACAATAAAAATAGAAGAGTTTCTTGTTTTTTACTTGATACCAGAGGGCGCCAGCATACACGACACCAATTTGGCATCCATTAAAGATCGTCTTCGTACATGATTTTTGATGAAGTGTCAAATTTCAGAGAAGCGGTATATTTTTAGACCGTGGGTTTATTTCTCGTCCATTAGCCGGCACGATAAACTTTAAAATGAGGGGTAAATCGTGGAATTTGATAAAAGAATAAGGATGATCTCGCGGAGCGACAGAAAAACAGGTTAGATAAATAATATATAGTATAGATAAATTAAAAACAATAAGTAATTAAATAAAATAATTTCTATTAAATTGGTCTTTTTTTCTGGGTCCAGGAAACAGGTGGAACAAAAAATGCCGCCCTTAAATTTCAAATAGAAATAATAAATAAATAAGTAAATAATTTTTAAAAGCTTAAAAGTTGGTAAGATTATAAGCTAATATGAGTGTATATAAATCTTGATATATATAATTCTTCTGTGCGTGTGTATGTCACTGAACTCCTCCTAAACGGTTGATCCGATTTTAATGAGAGCGCCGCATGGCAACTTTTTTTATATTCTTAGTTAGAACAGCGCGTCAGGCGACTTTTTTTACGTTTTTATCAAGAACATGGCGGTAGGTAACGTTTTTTATACTCTCAGCAAGGATGGCGCCGCAGGCGACGTTTAAAAAATTCAGCACGCGCAACGCCGTGCGGGTACAGCTAGTATATATATATATATATCCAGGAGTGCACTGCTGGGGCAGGAATGCTGGTCAGGTAGGGATATTCAGGAAGAATTTCTTATTTTCACATAAAAATTTAGCAGCTAATAAATTAATAATAATATAGTACGTTCGATGAATTCATTCGAAAAAGTTATTTTATGCAATGTACATTTAATTTAATAAATAATTTTAATAGTATATTTTTTACTATTTTAAATTTACTGCATGAAAATAAAAACACCAAGTAAAATATAAAAGAGCCCTTTTTATATTTAGTTTATCAAAAATTCAAAAATCAACGGTCCAGCAAAACAATTAACTGGAGAAAACGTAAATGAAACGCGGGACTCGAACCACTGGTGTTTGGTATACCAGCCTTGCGCTCTAGCCACTCGGCCTCTAACCAGCATACACAACACCAATTTCCATTAAACTACCTCTTCTCAGATGATTTTAAATTTCAAATTGAAGAGAAGCGGTACATTTTTAGACCGTGGGTCTATTTTTCGTCATTAGCCGGCACAATAAGCTTTAAAATGAGGGGTAAATCATGGAATTTAATAAAGGAATAAGGAAGATATCGCGTAGCGACAAAAAAAGAGAAATAATACATAAAGATAGTACTTACCTGTAACAGGACATAATGTTAGACCAACAATGTAAGGAGCCGTTCACCACACAATGCGATCAAGAAAAATCGCCAAGAATACGTCAAGAAAAACAGCTAGAAGAATTTGAAATTCTTATCTGTTGAACAGCTAACTATAAATCAGCACCGGACGCGACGTGTTCATCACGAAGCCATTGAGGTTAGAAAAATACCATATAACGGTTTTTGCTTTAAGCGTAGGGAAGGCTTTCGGATAAAAATCTTCGAATATTTCTTGAAAAAATACAGATAAAACGCTTACCTGTCAACTACAGCACTTTTGTCATCATTGTCCATACACGATTTTATAGACTTCTACATAACCTAGCCTCCCATAGCCATAAGAACGATCACCGTTTTTACCTGAAAATAAGGGCCTGTTAGACTAGATGATTAGGATGTCGGACTATCAACCGGAAGATTGGGTGTTCGATACCCCACCCGCTAAAGGCCCACCTTGGGGATACGTACAGGTAAAATCCGTGGACCCTGAAGTCCCGAGGCAGTTCCGAGGGTACCGGAGGGGGGAGAATTTCCCTTCTCTTCACAATTGGATCAAAAAAGGGAAGGTGACGTATTTGTGGTGGTGCCATCTGGTGTCTTCCAAGTACATCTTGAACCAAGTCGTACTTCCACCGTTGTGGTACTCATCTATAAAACGTAAGGCGCCCCTTACTGCCTTAATTCCTGGATGCTCTAAAGCGAAGGGGAGCTTGGAGATCCAAGCATTAGGAACAACAACAGCAACAACCTGAAAATAAGAACATCTCAACTGAGCACTAAATTAAAAAAAATGCTTACCTGTTGGTAACAAACTCAATCTGGGGAATGCATATTAAAAGATTAATTAATATACTCTAGTCGATAAATGGTTGATACCTGCAATTTTTTCCCGCGCAAAAAAAATTGACGCTCGTTACTCGCTCGACGAATGCTCAAGCTGACTGCTGAGAAAAGAGAAATTTATTTGGGTATTTACTTATTTAGGCACATTAATTTTTTTTAACAAATAATGTGGGTTTGTATCTTTAACAAAATTGTCAATGATTACTAAATGTAAGTATAAAACATCATATAAAATTACTTAGACTGCCCGAAACTTGACTCAAAACTTTAAACGCGTTTTTCTCAAAACTAAGTTTTTCGGAACGGTTGACATGATATCTCAAGTTTCAGAGGATCGATTTACTTCAAATTTGGTACAGAGCTTTTTAATATATGTCGCTATCGTTTGATCTGAGCTTTTTTGAAAAAAAGTTTTCTATTAATTTTAAAAAAATTTCGAAGTTGAAAAATTGAGCTTTTTCTTTTTGAGTCTCCAATTTGCGGGCCTGGTCATTTTTCAATTTTGACTTTTTTTTTTAACTTTTTTTTTTTTTTTTTTTTGTGCTCTTTAAACATAAATAAACCACCGATAAAAAACCCGATGATAAAAATCTTTACCGTTTTTTATATACAGCGTTTTAAAAAGCACCTAAAATTTGGCCCTCTAGACTAGAATACCCCCTTAATGCTTGAATTTTTACAATTTAGTTGAAACTAGAATCAGTATGTCCTATTTCAATTTGCTCTCATTTATGTTTGAATTTTTTGGATTGTTTGACTCGAATAAATTTAACTTTAACATTACTACATTACAATGTAAATTTTAAAATCATATATTTGTTTCAAAATGTTAAAAAAATATAAAAGTTCTGAAAACTTCTAAATTTGGTCATGTAGAACACATTAAATCTCAAAATAATTATTTTTAAAATTACTGCTACAAAATTTAATTATAAAAGGAATTTTCATTTTCAAAATAGATTTATACTTATTTAATATAAATTTAGACCTTTAACATACTTATTTATAGTTTAAAATAACACTTGAAATAAAAGCATCAATTACATAACTAAAAATTTAACTGAAAGTTGATAATTATTTTAATAGCTATTTATTTATTGTTTTTCTAAGGATAAATTTTAAAAAGATGACTTCACTTAAAAGTATTGCATTTTAACTGTTAAATTATTGCTGCTTTACTGAATAATTACTGTTAAAAATGACTTTCAAAAATAAAAGCTACCAAGTACTGTAAGTTTTAACTGAAGTCCTATCAGCAATCTAATAAGATTAAAACATTTCAGTATATTTTTCTGCTTTAAAAAACAAAATATTTATATGCGTTTAATTTTCTGTTGTAAATGTACCTAAATTAGGTACAGGCAGCGAAAGTTTGAGAACTTTTGGCCGGTATGAAACAAAAAAAATCGATGCGAAACGATGAAGCGCTGCACAATGTGGGATCACTTGTATTGCGCAATCAAATCTTGAAGCAGGTCCGGTAGAAAGGGAGAAACTACTGACTTCGAGATGGCCCTGCCACATGAGCCGCGTTCACATGGCACTTTTGTAACCCGCAAATCCCCTCTCCAATTCCGAAAAAACCCGTTTGGAAAAAACCCCGTTCACATGAGAAAAGAGGTTTTGTCTCCGAAAGCGGTTTTACCCATCATCCTTTGCGCACTGTTTACAATTTTTACGCATGCTATTGCCGTTTTCTTGCTTTCGCTTTTCTGAATGTTACAGTTTAAAACAAATTCTAGGGAAAGACTCGGATGAGGATGTTTTAGACCTGATTTTTTGAAAAAAATAATTGCATTCATGATTTAAAAATTACATATAATTGCTTTTGTTTAACATGTTTACATTGTTTTGTTAATGCTTTTTTGTAAGAGCTGAAATCTAGTATACGAAATGATGTATCTTTTGAAAATTAAGATTTTGCATTATAAAAAATGCATCTTTCTTAAAGAAAAAGGAAAGAGGTGTTCTAAGTAAATTAAGAGCATGAAAGATCGTTGCTTTTTTCTTACGATTCAGGAATATTTACAAACATTTTGCTCATAATATCTTAAAAGCAAACAAGGTTACTAAGGGCAAACTGATTAACCAGAATATTGCCAAATGCATACATATGCTGCATCTAGCAATCAATATCAAGACATTTTATTTTATGTACAGGTGGTGGTTATGCATCGTTTATGAGACAATTGAATATTAATTCCAAATATAGAATTAATTATGACACCCAAATGACTTATCAACAAATATAATCAGACAACAAATAAAGTTCATGATGTATTTGAAAAATAGAAATGATCAAGATTCAAGCTACGTGTGTTCTTATTAAAACCAAAAATGCAACGTTATGTATTTGTTTTTTTATTGCAGGGAGTGTAACTGAATTAAATGGAGAATTGTTATCTTAAATAAAGGGGGAAAGACCGTTCAAAGCTCTGCATTTTCATATATATATATATATATATATATGTGTGTGTGTGTGTGTGTGTGTGTGTGTGTGTTAAAGATGCAACGAATATTCGGCCACTATTCGGTATTCGGCCTGCTCAAATAGACGTTTCTTGATTTAGCCGAATATTCGGTCTTTCCGAATACTGATCATTATTCGGCCGAATAGTTCTGCTACGGTAGAAATGTACAAAAATAAAGAAATTGGTAAATTTTAAGCATTTAAAATTGCATTATAGTTATTGTAAAAGAACACATTAGTATATAATTTTAATAAATAAAAATAATTTTTAAAAAACTACTTTTTTTAAACATTGCTTTTAGGTTTGATACAGTTACAATATTGTATTTTATACTTAGCATTTGCTCACAAATGCTGGCAATAGTTAATTATGATGAAGAATGTGAGACTTTTATTTTGTTTAGTAGCACAGTGGAAGGCAGACTTTGTGTGAGTAAACTGATTTATTGTGAATATTGGGTAAGATAGCAATGGGAAAAGCCTAGAACATATCATGAATATTAAGATAGCATAAGTTATTGGGCTTTTTAAATTAAAAAAATATATTCCAGTTAAATGCATTAAATTTTAATAGATCTTGTAAAAATAGGTATGTAAAAAGCCATAAAATAAAAATATACTTTTATAGCTTTTAAAATATCTTCATGAAATTATTTGGAGCAAAGTAAACATTCTAAACAATAGTATTCCTTTAATTTGAATTTAGAAATTAGTAAAATAATGCTAATGCTTACCAATTTTATTGCATTCAAAACAATACAGAAAATACATTAATTTTAGGTAGTTCTGGATTCTTAAACAGAATTAAATCATACATCATAGATTATTGTGTGAAATTGGTGTTTTACTTGGTGAGTACTTTTAAAATTTAGAAAATACTTTCTATTACCACGATTTTCTAGAAATTTTAATATTCGGCTTCGGCCTAGGAGAAATTGCCGAATATTCAGATAATTATTATATTCTATTTTTTTAACCGACTTCACAAAGGAGGAGGTTATATATTCATACCGTATGGATATCGGTTTTTTGTTTGTCCACCCATAACATCTCACAGGATGAGCCGATTTTCAAGATTTTGATTTTTTTTTAATCCATCGAGGGTGGTTGCTCAAACGGAATTTATCATTTAAATGACTACTTTTTAGTGCCATTCACTCAAAGAAGGTTTGCCTTTTGATATGGATTTTTTAAAAATAGAGTATTTATGTAAAAAATGGATTTACACCAAAAATAATAAAGTCCCTTTCGGAAAAAAATAGAACCGACTGCAAATTATAAATTGCGTCAAAAAGTGAAAACTAATTTAATTCTTTAAACAACATCGATACGATTTTTAAACATAACTTTTGAAGTCGGTGCAAAATCATGATAGGTTCGGTGCAAAATCATGATAGACATGGCACTTTTGTAACCCGCAAATCCCCTCTCCAGCAGTTCCGAAAAAAACCGGTTGGAAAAAACCCCTTTCACATGAGAAAAGCGGTTTTTTGTCTCGGAAAGCCGTTTTACCCATCATCCTTTGCGCACTGTTTACAATTTTTATGCATGCTACTGCCGTTTTCTCGCTTTAGGCTGAGTATATTTTAGTCTTGATATTTTTCAAAAAAATAATTGAATTAATTCTTTAAAAATTACATCTAATTGCTTTTGTTTAACATGTTTGCATTGTTTTGTTAATAGTGTGTTGTAAGAGATATGAAATGTAGTATACAAAATGACGTATCTTTTAAAAATTGAGACTTTGCATTATAAAAATGCATCTTTCCTAAAGATAAAGGAAAGATGTGCTCTAAGTAAATTAAGAGCATGAAAGATCATTGCTTTTTCCTACGATTAAGGAATATTTACAAACATTTTGCTCATAATACCTTAAAAGCAAACAAGGTTGTTGAAGTGCAAACTGATATGTCACAATATTGACAATTGAATGCATATGCTACATCTAGCATTCAATATCAAGACATTTTGTTTTATGTACACGTGCTTTTTATATAGTTTATGAAACAATTTAACATGAATTACAAATATAGAATTATTATGATATTCAAACGACTTATCAACAAATTGAATCAGACAAGTAAAAGTAAAATTCATAAGGGGGGGGGGGGGGGACAATTTGAAAAACAGAAATGATTCAAGATTCAAGCTCTGTGTGTTCTTATTTAAACCAAAAATGCAACGTTATATATTTGTTTTGTATTGCAGTAACTGAACTGAATGGAGAATTTTTATCTTAAATAACGGGACCTTTTTCAAATTATAAACCTAGTAATTTTAAAATCGCAATTATCTTTAAAAAAAATCCTAAACAGAAATTTCTACCCCCCAGCCAACAAAATCATGCCTATATAATAATCGTATGCATGTATCATTTCCAAAAACAAAAGATATGTTTTCAAAAGTTTAAATCCTTATGCATTTCTTACTTTAGAGTTTCAAAGACATTTAAGGACATGAACTAATAAAAATAGACAAATCGATGTCACTATGATGAGTATGACAAAATTATTTCTGCGTTTGAATATACGAAATTACTTTTTCGATAATAAATGATAAAATATAAGTAACAATAATCTTCTACCTTATGTATGGAAACGTACAAGATCATAGGATTTTTCATCTTCATTTTCCTTAAATTTATTACAGATAGAGATGACAAATGATATACACAAAATTGGAAAATAAATATCGAAAAAATTACAAGTAAAACGATTTTTATTGCTAGTATATACTTTTAGCCTATTTCATTTATTATCCTCAAGTTGCTCACACCATCAACTCGGTGTTACGAAACGTGCGAACTGTCAATCAAAAGTTAACTGATGGGGAATCGAGCTCCTGTTTTCTATCCTGTTATATATTTTTCGTAGCTTGCTTTCTCACAAGGACGGCTAATTTTCCATATCATCCATCACATAACTTTCGTAAGTAGAACTCTTTTTAAAAATATTTCTTTACTTCTTAAAACCAGGGGCACACAAAAGGGAATTGGAGGGGACCTCGGACTACCCTAAGTTTATAAACTGATAATAAAATTTACGGTGAAAGCCTTATTATTTGAGATATTGTTATGAAACTATCAGCCTGTATGATAATGTAAATTATTTTACATTAAATTCTGAAGTTAATTTGAAATTACTATAATTTTAGGGGGTTTTGTTTAAGTCGAGGCTAAAAAAAAATTTATGTGATTTTTTCCCCACTTATATACAGTGAAACCTCTCTAACCGACCACCTCTCAATACAACCAAAAATGCTAGAACAGAATTTCCCCGCATTAATTTAATACGAAACTTGACCTCCATTAAGTGACCACACTTAAACAGTCACCCTCTCGAAACGACCACATTTTCTTCCAGAATAAAAAATCCGCCACTTTTATTTCTGAATCATTCAATTGCTACAATCAGTAAAAAACGGTGCTGCAATGTTTGTGTAGTTGTTTACACCCCTGAGGGGACATGTACCCCTCCAATTCAGATGTCAAGTGGCCATTTTTCCAGGAGTTCCTGAAAGTCGCGTACAGACTAGAATGCAAATGGGCTAAATATGCAAGTCTGTACGCAAACCACGAGGAAGGAACCCACCGAGGAAGGAGTCTGTCAATGTCAATCGCGTACAGACTCCTTCTGGGCAAAAACACATTAGCCCCAAACAAGCAGCCCTGCCACATTGTCCTCTTGATGCGATAAGGATAGAGATAGAGTGATATCCCCGTATTTTTACTGACACCTCTTGTTGGGGTGCATCGTTCATACCCCATTTCCGAGAACATCTCCCTCCCTCTCAGAGCCTTTAGGTGTTTCACTTTTGCAAACAATTAAGAAACCGATCAACTGATGTTGATCGAATTTTCCATTTCTCCTCGATGGTGGGAACTACAGTGGCGTGGGAACACAGGCCTTTTCTTTCAGTAGAAAATTCACTTTCATTACCAATAGCCGAAACTGAACTTACATTTTTTCAACGTTTTTATAAATGGCATCTAACAAAAGAGCGATTCTTCCCTTACATACTTACAAAGAAGTAAGTAAAGAATCGAAGTACGAAAATGGTAAATCCGTAAGAAAATCGGGAGAAAAATTGAAATGCGGGAAAACTCAAATCCATGACAATTTTAAAAACAAGGAAATGCTTACCAAAGGGTAGGAAGAACGCGATCAAAAAAGTAGAGATCAGAAATTTTTTCTTATGTGAATGAAGTTTCAATGGATTGGTTCAGAGCTGCGATGCGAGGTCAAAGAAAATTTCTATTAGTTGAACACTGATAAAAGGAAGAGGAACTCAAATTTCTGAAGACATTGGAATTAACAGATTTTGCAGCGAGCAATGGCTGGCTTGAAACAATACTGTTTTCAAAACACTTTATGGAGAAAGTGCTGACATGGGTGAAAGCTTATGCCAGAACCATAATATGCTCACAGGGTGGGTACCTTTTCGCAGGTTATGATGAAAAAGCATTTATTTATAATCTTCATGAATATGGAATATTTCCTCGTGCTTTAACCAATAAAAAGTCTGAGGATGCAAAACGGGGGAAGATTTGCGATTAAAGAAAATGCTCTTGTAATCGCAAAATCTTTAAAACCGCATTTATGTTTATTTGTTTAATTAATTATTATTTATTTTGTACAATTCTACACATGTTTAACATTTTTTTGAATATTTTCAAACAACCTCTATTTAGCGACCACCTCCCTGAACGACCGCTTTTCGCAGGAACGAGAGGTGGTCGCTTTAGAGCAGTGGTCGGCAACCCGTCGATCGCGAGCCCATTTTCAGTCGATCGCGACAGCATATTCAACAGTTTATAGTTTTTTAAAAAATAAAATAACTTTTGAATTAGAAGGCAAATTTATTATTTTTTCCCCTTTAAGAAAATCTTTATTAGTTTGTCAGACCATTCACCGGACCTTAAAAAACTTGCCAATAATATGGGATGTTAGTATTCACATTAACTATGCTCTCGATGAGAGATAATTGAAGAAAATGGCACTTCACATGTGTGTTTTAGTTAAAAAACAAAGCGAAACAAAAACTAACAGTTTTTAAAAATCAAATTTAAAAGAAATAATATATTACTATTGTTTTGATGCGAATTAACAGTGTTAACATTTCATTAGTTTCGAAATTTTAAAAGTACTGTTCGTAATTTTTTAGTAGAGCCATGAAAGAATTTCCGCATGCTTCAGGTCTGCTCGGATTTGTTCAAAATAAGGGTGATAGGCTGATACGAGACATTATGATGAGTGGTTTTTTGTTTTTTTTTTTGTTTTTTGTTCTTCATTTTCTTTTTTTTTTTTCCTTTTAGGATTGATTCAGAGGTATGGGTGTGGGTTTGTGTGGATGTTTTTATTATTTTTCTTTCATCTTTTGAACTTCAAACATTTATACAATAGCTCTTTTGCTCTACGATGTAAAATAAAATATCTTATGAAAACATCAGAAAAAAACGTTTTTTTTTCTTTTAAATTTTCCAGGTAAAATTTATAAGAAAAATTGCGCAAAATAATAATAATCAGGAATCTGGAGTGTAGCAAGAGTGCAAAACTGTGGAGCAACGATATTTTGCTCAAAATTGGAACGGAGCCGGATCACAGAAATTTGTGAAGCTCCACTGGTTTTGTAACTAGCCGTTACGTTTCGAACACACTTTTTTGCATGATGTAGCTGCTTTAGAAACTTAAAAAATTAGCACCATATGAAGATTACTTTAAACTATTAGAAAGTGTAAAAAAGTTTAAATCGAAAGAAAGTGGATGTATCTGGTTTTGACTCTAGACGACTCATGTTATAGTTTCAATTCCACTCCAGCTCCGTTCCGTGCTCAAGCAATTTATCGCAAATTTTGATTGATCAATTTGTACTAAATTAATTCTAGAAGCAAGTTCCCAGAAAGACAAACCTTCGTTTTAAAAGTATTGTTTACATTTTAATTTTTAAAGTACTAAATATACAATTTACAAGCAATTCGGGAGAATGAAATGGGAAAAGTTGGACTAAGTTTTAGAAAGTTCCTTTGAAGTTTTCGAGTCCGGAATTTTTTTGAGTATTTATCAAGCCTATATCTCGGTCTTGTAGTTTTTACTTTTTTAACATATTTTTGAAAAATCGTTGAAAAATGAATTTTGGAAAAATACGTGGTACTGTTAGACGTTTTGCTCTGTAAAATATTTTCAAAGCATGCTACCAAAATTTTAAAAATATCAATTTCCATTTTTCTTTTGAACCTACGCTTGAAATAATACGAGCATTTTTAAAGACAAAAAAATCTGCCCAAAGTGTGAAAATATTTCCAAAAAAAGCTCAAAAACCATTTTAGCCACCCCCTCCCCCCCCCCCCCCCGTGGTACCGAAAGTACTAACAAGGCAAGGGGAACATGATTTACGATCTCAATTAGCGTAACCTAACAATAATCAGGGTAGAGGAGTAAAATATCAACTTTAAATACGGTTTTTATAATAGGTAAACAAATTTTTAAAATTTATCTTATTATTTATCCATAGTATGAAAAGAAAAGGTCATTGTTGGCTGTAAACTTTTGGATTTTATATACACCATTGTAAAACATGGTGTTTGACGAGACTAGTGCACAAATGGCAAGGAATGTTGCTGAGACAAATCGTAATTTTAGATCACTACAGCTGATTTTCTAACGTTTGGTGATCGTTATAAACGTTTGAAAATGCATTAATGACATAGGGTTTCAGTTGGGACCATTCGGAAGGTTTGTTACTACCGGGGGATTGTTATATCCCGGATTCGCTTTTGCAAGGTTCGACTGTATTAAGTTATTTGGGTTCGGCAAACACCTTGTTCAAATCAGCTAGTGCTTATCCCACATAATTTAGCGCACATGTCTCAAATTTTATTTATTTCAATCATAAACACGTATTGAAAATGACATTTTAAAGCACAAAGATGCAAATTTTATATTCATAAATGCCTTTTTTTAAAAACTTGTGCTATGTCATGAACCACAGAAAGCAACGAATAGCTACTGTTATGGAAAATCCTAAACAAGAACAAAGAAAAAGAGAGATGAGAAACAAAATCATTTCAAAATTATATATTTCGTAGTATGAAATATATAATTTTGCGAATATATATATTTTTCGCAATATTATATTTATGTACGAAATATATAAGTTTTTAGATTGCGTTGTTAATGCAACGCAATCTAAAAATTTATGCCTGTAATTTCTTATACACTATTTACAAATGAGCAACTGTTAGACATGCACTTCCACGTAGGAAGAGTTTTTCAAATAAATTTGGTAGATCATTTTTCATACCTACGTGTTCCGAAACCTGTTTCCGATATATTTTGCACTCATTCTCTTGTACGTAAATTACGGTCTTGGAAAAAGGAGTTGCGATTTTGTGTAGTACATTACTTCTTTAGTGTATGGTATATTGTTCCAGTCCAGTCACATACGTAATATGCCATAGTACTGTGCTTTCATTTACTAAAAGTAAACATATGCATCTGTAAGTCCGCATATGAAGAATCACCAGAAAAAAAAATAAAGAAAAGAACAGCGCCAACGTCCTAACATTTGTTCACAGTTGTTTGATTTTGCTAATTGAATTTAGAATGAGTAATTCCTAAACCATATTCATGATTAAAAACATAACCGATAAAAATATCACAAATTGGTAGCTTAAAAGTACTAATACCCAGGGATCTGGAGCAGCTACGTTTTTGAATTGCTCCGCTCCAACTTCCAAATACATGCTCCAGCTCCGCTCCGTGATCCGAATAATTTCGATAAATTACATTTGTGTCTTTTTTTTAAGTTCATTTTTTCTACAAAATTTAAAACGTTTTTAAAAACATCGGAGCAGTGCAGCAAAGCAAATTTTCTTGCTCCGGCTCTAGTTTCGAGAAAAATCTCTTTGCTCCACTGCTCCTGCTCTTTCGTGTACGTATTAGATTCCGAATACTTTCAAAACGGTCGGATTCTAGATGCCCCTCTTGTCGGTGTGCCCCGTCTGTTCCGTATTTGCAGTTTTAAAATTGGCAGCCCTGACATCAACCGACAACCATACAAATTTTATCTCGATTCAACAGGTCTTGGTAAAAAGCTGTCGCCCTGCGAGGGCTTCTAATGGTGTTTTTGTGCATTCAGTCATAGGAGAAAACCAGGAAAACTATCATCTGACTTCTCGATAAGTATTAAATAGAAATTATCACAGCAACCACTCTCAGCTCGCTTATCGAAGCAACGTTTGCATTGCCAGGATAAGAAATTGGGACTTCTGGTTCTGAGGCATATCGCCGTTCCAGTAGTCAGGCTGCCATTTTAAAAGTTTTGAATACCTTTTGCGCAGGGAACTGGGAGCAGAGTTATTATTATTATTATTATTATTATTATTATTATTATTATTTTAATTTATTTTTTCGAGTTGATATGCTACAGCTCCCCTCCGATTCTTATGTTATCGTTTAAAGTCCACTCCAGCTCCATTCACTGCTCTGAATAGTTTTTAATGGCAATTACAATATTTATCGCTTTCGTTTATTCAGTGTATTACGGCAAAAATTTAAAAGTCGTTTAAACCCTAATATTTCAATAAATATTTAATATTTCGTACATAATGAAGAAGAAAAGTAATAAATAAATGCACTCGGAAAAAAAGGCCACGGCTTCAAAACTGTCATTGCGCAACCATTTGCTTTTCTTTCTTTCTTTTTTTTAAATTCTTTTTTTCCTTTCGTCCCTTCCTTTTTTTGTTTGGTGAATTTGTAATTGCCACATACTTTTGCAACAGCGAAAGTATGTTATACACATTAGGGTGGTGCTTATTTTTCGAAGTTTCAAATTTTTAACGTAACCCTTTAAATTTGTTCCATTATACCAAAAAATGATTATGATAAAATTTTATCACCAGCAAACAATATTTAGAGATAACTCAAAGAGGGTAAAGTTTCATAATTGAACGAGAATTTGCGATTTTTTGAATTTTTAAGCAAAATAAAAATTAGGATTTTCAATTATGTTTAATTTATTCATTTATATTAAAAAGTAACTTCTCTATGAATCAGAAAAAATAAAACATTTGTAAATTGTATAGCTATAATGAAATAGTTTTTTTAATAAAAAATACAGTATTTAAGTGTACTTCATAACAACTGTCTAAACCAGTGATCACCAAACTTATGGAGCCACTGAGCAACTGTGCCTTTTCCACATTTTACTTTGAGTTATTTAGCCCCTTTGCCCCTTAATAAAAAAGAAAGAAGAAAAAACAGGACCAAAAAAAAAAAAAGAAACTGGAAACTTTTCAGTTCTCGGGTATTTATATATGAAAGTCGTCAGCTACATTTTTCATGTGCTATATATTTATATCAGCAAAATATTCTTTATTTTCTGCCTGAGCCATGAGCTATCAATGCGAATATTAACAAAATATGGAACATCAAGAGTTGGTGTAATTATGTGCAAATTAACCACATGAGTACCACTGCAATCTACTAGATTTTTTTGTGAGTTACTTGTAGTTGGCATTTTATGGTTTGATGACTACTGGTCTAAACCATGGGTGGGGAACCATTTGGTTCTGAAAAGAGACACATTAAATGTGCTGCTTGGGGTTACCTGATATCCTATGTAATACATATAGTGTAACATACACAGGCTAGCAGCAAACCCCTAGCATATATTAGGCGGCATCCCATTACCAGATAATATTAGCACTAAAAAAAAAACACACACACAATGAATTGAAGCTTATTTTTTCCCCCTAACTTCATCAATTTATATTTTTATTGTTACTGCTGCCCTCAAAGGAAGTGTCTCAGAGATTCAGATTTACCCAATTTATCAAACTCAAAACTTTTAACGTCTTATTTATCCTTTACAAATTACATTGACACTATCTAGTAAGTTCATTGCACTGCCTCAAAATCAAGCAGCATCTATATTACAAGTGCATAATAGTCATATAAATATCTTGTTTGGTCTAATTCTATTAGATATAATGCAATTGGGATTCAATGGTGTTATTGAAGCAATATTTAGTTTTTTCTTTTCTTCTTCATGTCCAATGCTCTCAGATTTTATCTGTTTCTTTCAGCCACACTGCCAAGTTCACTGTCATTTCAGAGCAAAATTGTTCCTTACTTGTAGTTTAGACCAGTCGTTACCAAACTGTAAATCGCCACGTACAATTAATCCACGAGGAAATCTTTTGTAGATTGCGGTCATACTCAGGGGGTTAATTGCACATAATTACACAAACAACTGTTAGTGGATTTTCCATATTTCGTCAATATTTGCATTAAAAGTTAATGGCTCAGAAGGAAAATGGAGAATATTTTTTTTGGCATTAATCCATGAAAAAGCAGCAACTGTAATATAGTAGCCCTCTCGTGTCTTGCTCTTGCATATACAAATAAATAACTGAGAATTGAAAAGTTTCTTACTTTTTGACCTCTCTTTCTTTACTATCAGGAGGTGGGGGGGGGGGGACGACCCATAGTAAAATTTGGAAAAGGTATTATTGCACAGTGGCTCCATAAGTTTGGCGATCACTCGTTTAGACAGTTGTTGCCACTTATGAGGTAGACTTGAATACTGTGTATTTTATTCAGAAAACTACTTTTTTTAGCTATGCAATTTACAAATGTTTAATTTTTACTTATTCATATAGAAGTTACTTTTTAATATAATAACATAAATTAAACATAATTGCAAATCATAATTTTTATTTTGCTTAAAAATTTAAAAAATCGCAAAATCACGTTCAATTATGAAACTTTACCCTCTTTGAGCTACCTCTAAATATTGTTTGCTGGTGATAAAATTTTACCATAATCATTTTTTTGTATAATGGAACAAATTTAGAGGGTAAAAGGTTGAAAATTTAAAACTTCGAAAAATAAGCACCACCCTAATGCACATTTCCAATATCAAGTTCGTGATTTAATTTTGCTGAGTAATATATATTTTACAACAGCTAATATATCATCAAAATACATACGTATATACACATAGGTGTGCGTACGGGGCATTAGAGATACCATTGTACCCCCATTAGCAAATAAAAATGAACGCTAATTACAAAACTGGCAAACTCTTTCGCGTTTGTATTCAATTGATATGCTTCTTTGCGTTAAATTGGTCATAAGTTGCCTTGGCGATGCATTTGGGACCCCCATCTTATGGGTGTATTTTGGTACTCTCTTTAGCACAGTAGCAGCCCCCCCCCCCCTCCTCATTGCAAAAGCTCTCGCGCACGCTTATATAAATATATATTACTTGACTACATATTAAAGTGCCAATAAAGTGGAACTAAACAAAAAATTAAGAACCATTGAAAACTTTTTTTTTTTTTTGTCAGAGAAAAAGAAAAACTGCGCCGGATATACCATTCGAAAAAAGAAAAGCAGGATGTTTTATTCGAAAAATGATTCGGGAATTTTATTTTAAATAACAGAAATACAAAGGAAAGAAATACGTAAAACACTTAAAAATTTCCGTAAAAAAATAGTAGAATAACCATTTATTTGATTGTTATTTTACCATATTTAACTACAACAGCTGAATAACCTTTAAAAAGATGGTACTCAAACCGCTGATTGCGAAAAAAATCGTTTATTCTCTGTTTATCCTAAAAAACGTTTAACTAACCGTAATTTTCAAGCGCTCAATACGAATCGGCCGTCCATCTTGGTTGCGAAACCTTACCGGTCGTACGTTGTTGTTAAAATATGAATAAAGATTTATCAGTTAAAATCTGCATGTGTATATAAAAAAAGAAGATAAAAAAAAGTGGCTTAAGCAGTGGATACTAAATAGAAACACATACACACGTAAATCAAAAATTCGAGCCATCGGATTTCCGAACTGTTTGCGAATGAACGAACCCATAATTTGAGCTGCTGAAGCTTGTTTGTAGTTTAATTTTTACAGCAAATAAAATGATTTTCGTCAATATACAGTAAATTTAGACTAAAAATGACTTAGGATCCAGTCAAAAACTGGAATCTCAATTTTAATGCAATTTTCCTGTTGAAAAGAAAGATTTATTGATAAATAAGCTACCGCTTTGTGTGGTGCCGATGGCCGAGTGATTAGCGAGCAACGTTGGTATGGCAAACAACCGGGTTCGATTCCCGCAGGCTGCGTTTACCGTTTCTACGCCTCGAGATGGCTCAAAAACGATGAAATTTTTGTTTTGAAACCATTTTTAAATGGTTATAAAACCGTAAACTTTTGTATTTACGGCTTGTTAAACAAGCTGATTGGAAATGGTTAGGTCCCGTAAAGATAGAAAAATGATCCATTCCGTAAATTTAACGGTGAATTAGATGGACAGACTGCTGCCGGTCATTTAACCGTAATTTCATGTTGAAATTTCTAACAGTGAATAAATGTGGTGGTCTCATCATACTGATCAAGTATTCAGTATGCAATAATTAGCAATACACAATTGAAGAAGTATATATAAATAAATAAAATAAAATGCAAAATAACTAGATAAATTATATAAAATAAAGGAAGAAACGCAAAACATTCATTTAGTTTTAGAAAAAAAAAATAATAAAGTAGTGGAGCTTAACAAATCTTCATTTGCTACTCCTGTTTCGAGCAAAATCTCGTTGCTCTTTTTTTATTTCATTTAATTTTAATCAAGGCCGTAGCCAGAAATTTTTTCGGGGGGGGGGGGGGCTGACTTTGAAACACTAGTGTTGAGGAAAGTTTCAGGGAGGAATATGTGCTACAGTGCGAAAATTTTCGGGATTTCGGGGGGGGGCCCGGGCCCGTCGCCCCCCCCCCCTGGATACGGCCTTGATTTTAATCATACTAAAGCAAAAATTTCTGCTCTTAAATTAAGCTTTATACAAGAGACGAATTAGCGCTCTTTATGTAACAATAACTGAGAACAGTATTCAGCAAGTTTTCGCTATTTTTTTTTCCATTTTTTTTCTGAAAATCAAGCAATTTATCGCAAATTTTGATTGATTAATTTGTAAATTAGGCCTAGAAGCAAGTTCTCAGAAAGACAAACCTTCGTTTTAAAAGTATCGTTTACATTTTCATTTTTAAAGCACTAAATATGCAATTTACAAACAATTCGAGAGAATGGAAGAAGGGTTACAATATTTTTTCTTTTCATTTCAACACGCAGCCACAGACAATTCTTGGAACCGGAATAGGAGCAACGTTGTATAAGTAGAGGATACGTGCAAGTAAGTAGAGCTGATTACACTGGCAGCAGGGGGTCTCTCTGCCTGAAGTACCTCCTCTAAGGAAGTGACAGGTCAAATGTGGGGGACAGTAGACCCTTCGTCCATGAGCTATCGTACATTTCATTGGTAGTTGAAATGTCAATCACTTGAGGTTGACCCCCCCCCCCTTTTTCTGACTGAAGAGCAGCCTTTAAGTCCAACAAACCGCCGAAGGAATTGTTTCTCTTCCTCGTAAAGCCATTTCCTTCGACCTTTCGACCCACTTTCCACCGGAGACTGCCTGCCACCTCCGTATGGGGGAGTTAACCAAAACCCCCTGTTCTCAGCTTTCCTTTTTTCCCGCCACTTTTACGTGGGTGTTGAGCAGGGTTCGAAATTAGGATGTAAAAGTTAGGCGTCATTTTAAAATAATTCAAATTGCTTGGATTGAGATAACAACGGATAACTATGAAGACAGTTGTGGAATTGCTAAAACATATCGCAAAACTTCACAACCTTACTGAGAAAATTTATAAGTAAGAGAAAAATGTTCAAAAATTCTATTGGTAACTTTTAAGAAAGTTGGTAATTTTACTTAATTTCATTAATTAATTAAAACGTCTATTTTAATCACTCTATAATAATAAAATAAAATATGGGTTAGCTGTAGTGATGGGCATAATCGAGAGATTTCAATAATCGAGCGATTAGTACTCGGGTGATTATCTCGAGTTCTCGATTGATGATTTCGAGTTCTCGAGTTCTCGATTAATCATTTCGAGTTCTCGAGTTCTCAATTGATCATTTCGAGTTCTCGAGTTCTTGTTTGATCATTACGAGTTCTCGATTGATCATTTCGAGTTCTCTAGTGATCATTTCGAGTTCTCGAACGATTATTTCGAGTTCTCGAGCGACTTAAGAATGGAATGAATCTCTAACAGGGAGGCCATTTAGTGAGTCAGTAGGAAAAATCCCCCCCCCTCCGTCCCAAGCCTTAATATAATGTATTTCTCCGTAGGTGCAAGTATTTTCGTGTCAGGAAACTGGAGCAACAAAATTTTTGATTTGCTCCGATCCGACTGTTAAATATTTGTTCCAACGCTGCTCCAGCTCTGCTCCGTGCAGCAAATAGCTTTAATAGAAATAATCTTTATTTATTTAATTAAATAATTAAATGATCGTAAATTTATTTATTTATAAACAATTTATTTTGAAAAAAATCTTTTTAAAAAATACCGTTTCATTTTACGTTGTTGTTCACTTAAAACTAGTTTTAATGAAGAAAGATGTCATGTTTGATGAAATTCTAATTTTAAATGATCAGAGCAGTTAAGCGCAACAAGTTTCCGTGTTTTGGCTCCGCTCCTACTCCAAGCAAAAACTAGTTGCTCCACTGCTTCGCTCGGCTGCCCGACGCTCCGCTCCAGATCGCTGTTTATTGTTTTTTTTTCATGTAACATGTGCCGATTTTATGCCCTTCCCCTTTGAAATGAAGGGGAATAATCTCGACAAGTTAGGGTCATTCATAAATGATGTCACACATCGAGGGGGGAGGGTGTTCATGAAATTGTGACAAAGTGTGACAACGGGAGGGGAGGGGGTAACAGGAAGTGTGACATCAGGCTTTTACAACATAGCATGACACGTGACAAAGGGGGGAGGGGGGTCAAATATATCGGAAAAAAGCGTGAAGTCATTTATGAACAGTCCCTTAGCGATGATTATTTCAAAAGATTTCTGGGCATGAAATTAAAGATGGCCCCCTCCCACCGCACTCGAAACATACAGATTTATGGGCATTGAAGGGATTTCGGCAAAAGAGGAAGTAGCAAAAACTTTTAAGCGGAAGGGTGAGTATGGGAGTGGTATTTCTACTACGTTCCTGATATTAGTTAACCCAAAAAATATGCTGGCCTAAGGCTGCCTTTCCTAATTTTGTTTCGTGCTAGATTTGTTTACTGCTTAATGCTTATGATTATTTTGTGAATAACCGAGTAACGTTCTTTATTGATGGCATATTGCAGCATTTGTTTATTTTATGTTTATTTATTTTATCTGCTAGTAAAGTGACAGCAGTTTGCTTTTTTTTATTTTTATTTTTTATTGACGAAAAAATATTTCCGCAGAAAACTTAGACCGAAATTGGTTAATGTCAACATTCATGAATTCCATGAAGGTCCGAATATTTGGTTATATCTTTATACATTTGGACATTCAATACTGTATGTCGACAATCACAGATGTGCTCTGGTGAAAGTCCAAACAAACAGCCTATGCCAATAAGAGCTGCGGCGGTCTGACGAACTTTAGTCTGAAATAAGATGGTAAAACGTTAAATCCTTAAAATTATTGTTTGTACTTTTCAGTGGATGAGCAACCGAACCCCCCTCCCCTTATGCTCTTACCCCTGATGACACACTAACGATAATCTAGAAATGTGTTTGTAAAACTTAAATTTTGATAAATTTTGGGAACCCCCCCCCCCCCCCCCGTTTTTTAACGTCATCAAAAACAGTTTACCATTCCATTTCCTGCAATTTCCGGGAGCTGTCCGGAAGTCCCCTAAACTCCTCAACTACTTCCCGTCACCAAAAATATACTAAAATAACGCGCATTTCCGCAGATAATTCCGAATATCAGTTTTCCCAAACAGCTCTATAAGTACAGCATTAAGCTGCGAATTTATCACTTAAATTTCAAAAAAATTCTAAAATTGTGCCCCCTCACCCCCAAACGCCACCAAAGAATTCAAAACGTTTTCCAATTTCAAAGTAATGCTCCATAAAAATCCCCCCTTAGCCCTAATAGCACCACCCAAAATTGGGTTTTTAGGATTTCAATTTCGAAAAATTTCCGTCACTTTTCATTTCGTTAACATGATAAAAATAGTCTCAATTTCTATTTTTTATATACTGAACTCTAGAAATTTTTAATTTTTATTCCCCTTCTTTTCCCAGGAAAAATAGCCTAAAGTAACGTTCTCGGGGGGTCCCTTTTTTACTAACATCTGCAAAATGCAACACAAAACTGCGATTTTAGCGTCTAAATTTCTAAAACTTTCGGAGAAATTGCACGAACCCGTTCCCCTAATGTCACTAGCGATAGCTTTAAGATACATTTTGAGGATTTTAATTCAGAAAATTATCCTCAAAGACTCCCCCGTGAAACCCCTTTTCTCTAGCACGTCAATTCCATAAACTATTCAATGTAAAGAGATATGTAACCACACCTAGATATAAAGCAATTCTGTGAAGATAAAAAAAGAGAGGTGCGAATCAAATAAACATGTCAACTTTTAAAGAAATGCATTGCTTTCGAAAGGACGGGAGTGCTTCCCGGCCTCTAAATTTGTTTATAGCAATGACTTCCTCTTAAATGAGCAACTATCCGCCTTTGTTACCTACTCACACACATAGCCCTTATCGCAATCACGTGACTATGAATCATCCAAATGTATTACCCGAGAAGAAAATCATTCGAGACATTCATTCGATTCTATCTTCCGAGAAGTAAACCAACCGAGTTCTCGAGATGTTTAATCGAGTTCTCGAAATGTTTAATCGAGTTCTCGAGATGGTTAATCGAGTTCTCGAGATGTTCGATCGAGTTCTCGAGATGGTCGTCTGAATCGAGTTCTCGAGATGTTTAATCGAGTTCTCGAGATGTTCAATCGAGTTCTGGAGATGGTCGTCTGAATCGAGTTCTCGAGATGTTTAGTCGAGTTCTCGAGATGTACAATCGAGTTCTCGAGATGGTCGTCTGAATCGAGTTCTCGAGTTGTCCTGAATAATCGAGTTCTCGATTATGATCACTCGATTATGCCCATCACTAGTTAGCTGGCCTAACTATTTTTTCAAGTGCTATTTACAGTCCAGTGTTACTTATGTCATTTGTAAGTAAAATTTCCCAACTTCAAATTTGAAGGCCAAGAAGTTACGATAATTTTCGTAGACATTGTGAAACTCAAAATACAGATTTGATGAAATATGCATATAAAAATATAACTGAAGTAATGCTATATTTTAAAAATAAATAAAAAATGACGAGTTGGTGCAATTTGTGGTTGACAATAAAAGTTTTTTGAAAGGTTAGGCGTCAAAAGTGACTACTAAATGTGAAATCATGGTCGCCAGACGGAAATTTTTAGTTGCAAAATACGACTAACGACCGTTAATTTCGAACCCTGGTGTTGAGAATTGAGAGAGCAGTTTATTTGGAGGATAAAGTGAAAGTGAAACATGTGTAAGTTGCACTTTAGTGGTCAACTTAACAGAGGGAAAAGATTTTATTTTATTTTTTTTTTCATTTCTTACACTATGCTTTTATTCATTTGTAACTAATTAAAATATAGCTTCAACTATTAACATTACTTTAAAATAGTAATTAGCTATTTTTTTCACAATCAACTAAACTATCATTAGAGAAATTTAACCTGAATGACTTACAATGTATCCTTTACAACTTTAAAAGCAAAGTACTTAATTAAAATAAAGATAACTATCGTATGAATTATGTAAGTTACTTAAATAATAGCAAAGATTTACTAAAAATGCAAATTTTTTTAGAATGGCTACATCAGATAGTAGAAAAAAGAAGATATTTATTTAAAGAATAAGAGTATTCCTAGTAGTTTTCCCATATGGTTAACTTACAAAGAGGTTTAGGCGAACTTTATACTGATGTTTCATCCATCCAGACAAATGCCGGTCTAACATTATAGCATAAAAAGTATCCTAGAGAAGATATTGTAGTTTCTTTTATCTTTGCAAAAAAAGATAAACAGATAAATATAGAGCAATAAGTAGGCGGTCAACTTACAAGGGGTTTTTTATAATACTCCCACCCAAATTTGGCGTATATGAGTGGTCAATTTAGACGGGTGGTCAGCTTACAAAGGGGGCCAACTTTACAGGTTTTACTGTATTTGTTTATAGAACCAGACAGTTAATTCTCTTCTTTGCCATTAGTCTAGAGCCTTCTAGAGCAGTGATGGCGAACCTATGAACCGTGGGTCAGACACTGACCAACGCAAGATTTTTAACAGACCCACGATTGCTAGGCAACCATTTGTTTGTTTATGCGGGTTTATTTAGATTTTCTAATTTGTGTGAATAATTTATGTTCTATTTGTATTTTTCCAAGCACTGCATTGACACAAAAGCAAGGCTGTCTATAACCTTCAGTTTGATCATTACAGTTCTACTACGCAAAAGACGACAAATGTGTTTTTATGATAGTATTTGAAATAAAGATATCAAATAAAGTGCAGAAATTTACTCACATTTTGTTCGTTGGGAAAATTTTTTTAAAAAATACTCAGTTAAAAATTTTAAAACTTTGGGGCAAATGGTCATTAGCGACCCACGATCTAGTACTAAAAAAAATGAGCAAAATTTGACGTACGTCTCAAAAAGGGTCGCCATCCCGGCTGGTCTAGGGTCTGGCTTTGTCGACTTCCCCTCCGTGATCTTTATTAGCTCCATACTCCCCCCGTTTCCTGCAATAAATCGTGAATTCCCCATCACGAAACTTCTCCCCTTTTTTTTCACCGCGAAAAACTTAGATCTAGGAATGTTCTGTGGGTAGTAAAACTGTTCGCAAATGATTTAAAAAGCGAAAGACCTCCCGGTTACTTACTGCAAGTTTTTTTTTTTTTTTTTTTTTTTTACTTTTATTTTTTAGTGTGGTATATCCTTGGTAATAACAAACTTGCTCTTGGGGGAGGTTAGTTTTTTTTTTTCTTTTCCAAGGGAAAGGTTTTGTATTTGATTAAGGGAAGCTTCCATGTAAATAGACAGACACTGATGTGATTCTGCACCCAGGGGAATTACGGGCTCCTGTAGGTGGTAAAAGAAATATAGTTGACGAATAAAGAACAACTTTATTAATGTGGCCAACATTTTCTCCTAATTTCTTATTAATCTACGAGTATGCTGTTACTGTTCAATTTTTTAGTTTGTGCACTGTAAAAATTTTGCATTTAGTTGCCACCATTTTTAGTGTTACTGAACACGATTTTTGGTGTAAAGTTGAAAATTATTCATTGTTGATGTACTTTGAATTTTTTTATGTGGTTGTCTAAAGAAATATAGACAGTATAACGTTTCTTAGCACATGAAATTTGTTAACACCGTTACGTATTGTATAGAAATTTCATTGCGATTTATCATTTCTATGAAAATGGGATCAATGAACAATCGTAATGAATTTTTGATGCGTAGATGAGTTAACAAACATCATATGCTAAAAAAAAAAACATTCTGATGTCTGTATTTTTTTAGACAGACACTTAAAATTTAATAATTTTCAACTTTACATCAACTGAACATAAAAAATGATGTACTATAACACGAAAGATTTTTACCATGTGGATTACCATGAAAGTATGCAGCCCGGTAGCGACAATTTTTGCGCAAAAAGGCATTGCGGTTACGGAAACATACTGTCTGAGTCTCGTCCGTATCAGATTAGTTTCGCTATCTGTTTTTTACCCGTCAAGTGACAAAATTGCAATCCCCCCCCCCCCCCCCCGCCCCGCGATTTCCCAATCAGATACCAAATTCCTCAGTCCTCACGAGACCTGATTGAAAACGAGAGTGAAATTAATCCGAGGCTTATGAGAAAAAGCCTGACGCTTTGATTAGGGATTGGTATGAGGTTACATGCTATATGCAATAATATATGTTGTATATATTTCTGCTTCTTTTGACGTTAGTGCATATAAACGGCGATTTTGAAAGTACTACTATACATTACTGTGTGTTTGGTATAAAAAAGGTCGTAATCTGAACAAAAAAAGTAAAAAAATATAGTTCTATTAAACAAAATACCTTAAGTTATGACGAAATTCTATAAAATGCACCGTCGTTGCACAAAAAAGTATTGAATTAAGGGAGTCGCAATTTTTTTTATGGATGTGTTTGACTTTTCAGGGAGTTGCCATTCTCAAAAATATTTTGTGTGCATCCCATTTTCTGTGCGAATTAATTTTTTTATCGAGGCAAAAGCGAAGTGAAAAGATTTCAAGAATATATTTTTTTAAATTTAGATGTGATAAATTTTTTGTTGATAAATAGTTAAAAGATATATATATAATTCAGGCGTTTTTAGAGCACGTTTACATGCAAGTTTTAATAATTTTTCAATGCATAAAGTTTTTGCTCTAATGATAAATAACAACGTTTAACTTGTTTGATCGAGGACCGATAGTGATGTTTACATTTTTAGCCTATTTTACTATAAAAGTTTTTTAAGAAAGAACAAAAAAGGCTTAATATATCCTAAAAGTATCAGTTATTTTTGTTCTTGCAAAAGTTACTTTTTATTCTGGAAAAAAAATATTCTTTTCGTCAATCCTGTAATGTTGATTTGTTCTCCCCGTTTTTAGACTACTCTCTCGAAAAAATAAAAAAAATAATAAAAATAAGTGTGAAAGAAGGCTTAATTTATCGTAAAAATATAGTTAAAAAGGAAAAGTCAAAATAAGTAAAGTAACTAAATAAAGAATGAAAAATAAAAAATTTAAAAGAAACTTTTTGGGTTGGGAAAAATGTGTGTCCATCGGTCTTAAAAGAAGCATTAAAAGAAGCAGAGATCAAGCATGAGGTATGAAAAATGAAATCTAATGCGAAAAAATATTGGCACTTTCATCATACTTATTACTGTTCCTTTTTTTTTAAGGGGTGGGCAGGGCCGGCGGAAGGCTGAGGCGGTGAGGCGTTTGCCTTACGGGGCAGCGCATTTAAGGGCGGCAGCTGTTAACAGCTAATTAATATATTACATGCTATTACACTTCCATACAATAAATGAGAAAAATAAATCTGCGTGTGAATATTTAATGTTATTTAAATATATACGTACATGTATACTGACAATATTTTTAGTTGCTACACTCTATAAAATACATATGATTGGAGTGCAGAATATGTTTTGCCTCATGGCTCCATTTAACTTGCGCCGGGCCTGGGGGTGGGGGTATATATATATTTGCCACGGTAACCATTGTGCCTCCCGTGCTCACGCCCAAGTGGAAGAGCATATTATGTAGCTTTTTCATATTTAGGGAAAATATTAGCAGTTCCTATGCAACTTCAAAGCACACTTTGCAAAGCTTAAATTCCGTGGAAAGAAAACAGGAAGCCTGCTCGATGAGATGACAAGTTTATTGAGCTACATATGATGAAAGAAAAATTATCATCTATATGTGAATCATTACAAGATTCTATTCCTCATAGCGAGTTGTTAAAAAGGGGTGATAAACGCACCCACTCCTTAAGTAAAAACTTGATGACTGCAAATTATATCATCAGGTTAAACGCTCTTACATATGTAAGCGAGTATCATCGGTCGTATTAATACATAGAGTTTGCAACCATTGACCTTCCCTGGGAAAATGTGAAATGACGGCCCTGTCAAGTGACATTGATTTTTTCCCCAGATAATTAATGGAAGAGCTGGGGAAGAAAAGAAAGTTCCCTAAGTTTCTATTTCATTTTCTTAAATCCCACTTACTGAACAATATTCCAATAAATTCCAATACAACACATAATCCAGCAAGTTTTACGAGTGAGATTGGAACTAAAACCTTTTGACTGTAGAGAGCCCATAAGGAATGTAATGTACTTTTAGCACGTATTTATGCTGTTACATATTGATTAAAAGTTTTTTGTTCTACAGTGAAATCTCGTAATAATTAATGCCGATACAACGAAAAATCTGTTATAACGAAATGCTCAGTCCCATTTTAAACGCCATTAGGATAACGCATGTTTCATTTTCCGAACCCCATTTCATTAAAACAACATATTTTTCAGACTCTTTCAGCTCATTGTAACCGAACTTCACTGCATATTTTTACTGTAAAACGAAATTTATCCTAATATAGGTATCGTGCATAGGGAAAAATCTTCTTTGAATACCATATTTATCCTTTCAAAAAGCAGCAAAAAGGGAATTTTCTCTAGGACAAATGTTGTCCCATATCCGTATGAAAGGATTAATAAGGACAATAATACAGTAAAACCTGCGTATAGTGACCACTTGTGGTGCAGCACTTTAGTGGTCAACTTATAGAAGGTATATATATATATATATATATATATATATATATATTTGTTATTTCTTACACTATGCATTTATTCATTTGTAACTAATTAAAATATAGCTCCATCTATTCATTAATTTAAAATAGTAATTAGTTTTTTTTTCAATCATCTAAAATATCATTAGAAATTTAACCTGAACGACTTACAATGTATCCTATACAACTTTAAAACTAAAGTACTCAGTTAAAAAATAGATAAATATCTTATTAATTATTGAAGTTACTTATATGATGGTAAAAATTTAATAAAAATGCATAATTCAAAATGTATCTCTATCAGATAGAAGAAAAAAGAGGAAACCTATTTAAAGAATAAAAGAGTGTTCATAGTAGTTTTCTCATATGGTAAACCTACAAAAGAACTGTAGGTAAACTTGATATTGATGTTTCATCCATCCAGACAAATACTGGTCTTACATTATAGCATAAAAAATATCCTGGAGAAGTTACTTTAGATTTTTTTATCTTTGAAAAAATGGATAAACAAATAATTTTAGTAATAATTGGGTGGTCAACTTACATAGGGTTTTTTATAATACTCCCACCCAAATTTAGCGCATAGTACATAAGTGGTCGATATAGACAGGTGGTCAAACTTGGTGGTTAAGTTACAAAAGTTTCTCTACATTATATAATATAGGGCTAATTCCGTTCCTGACAAAAGTGGTCAACTTAGACAGGTGGTCAGCTTTACAGGTTTTACTGTATCTCTAAAGCAAAATCTGTAAAGTTTGTAATATTGTTATTAGCAGAAATATTAGGTTCTAATTAGTTCCTTTTATTTGCTTTTTTAGCAGGTATCGTGTCTATTATAAAATTAATGAGGTTTCAGAAACAATTTATGTATTTTCAAATCTTATTAATATCCAGATAAGTCAGAACTTCAAATTTTTCTGTTGGTGGATAAATGCAATTCTAATATTCACTTCTTTTACCTGAATACTGAAACTATTTCTCTGCAATTCTATTATATAAAACAATGTGTCACTGAACCACTGAAATCTTCATTTCGTTTAAAATACTACCTCATTTAAACACAAATTATAATTTTGTAACTTTTAGGCATATCTAGGGAATCGCTATTCCTTTTCAATGCGATTTGCATTGAAAGTCATAAATGTCACTCTTTATATGTATAATATATATGTGTGTATATATATATTGGTGTATATGTTACGGTGAAACACCGAAATTGGTGATTGTCAACATACACCGCTGAGTGTCGACATTCACCAAATAAGTCGGTGGAAGTCCGAATATTTGGTTATATTCTTATATATTCATACATCCGCCAGTGTATGTCGACAATCACAGATGGGCTCTGGTGGAAGTCGAAACAAAAAGCCGATGCCAATAGAATGGCGGCAGTCTGACGAACCCTAGTCTGAAATAGGATTGCATAACCTTCAATAATATAAATTATGTTTAAAATTATGCTGGCACAGTGGCTTCGTGCTAAGGCAGCCCAGTTCATATGATCGAACGCAGTGTCGGTGGATTTTCAAGATGCAGAAAATCGTCTGCGCCCATGCCGTATATGATTATGCAGTATGTAAAACATTCCTTGAGTAAAACATTCCATATTTGGCTTGGATACTCTTGGCTAAATTGAATTACTAGTGCAGTTTCGCATCAACAGAGTCCGAGTGCTTATCCTTTACACTCATTGGGGTGCCGCTGAAAGAGAGGGTACCAATCTCTGGGGAACGCACTAGGTCTGCAATTGGTAGAAGCTAACATCAGTCCATTAGGGGGGAAATTAATTATTATTCGTTTTATTATATTTGCTCATTTAGAATGTATTAGTCGTTTGACATAAACCATAATGTTTTAATAATAAAGTATAATTTTAAAACACAATGGGCTCCACCGCTGCTCGCTTCATTCGCAAACCGCGACGTGCCGTGGTTAAATACCTCTTAAAATCAGAGGCGTAGCTAAGGGGGGGGGGGGCAAGGGGGACAGCTGTCCCCGGGCGCAGCGTCAAGGGGCGCCAAATTTATGTAAATTTATTTTATTTTTAAATGCGAAAAGAAAATTATTTGAACTGAAAGGGTGTGAATATGTTTGACAAAAAAAGTGTTAGCATCGCAAATCATATCAGGAATGACCAATGCAGCACAGCAGTGCGTGCGAAATAGCCTTAAAAGGCAGTGAAACAACTTTTGAGTTGGAGTTGGGATGCTTATTATGGATCGGACTCTTGATGACTCTCCAGAAAGGGCTAGGGCATTTTCTTTGATCAGCAGAGATAAAAGAACTGGGCGCCCAGAGAACCCAGGAAGGGTCACTTGAGAAAGAAGAAAAACAAATAATTTTGTGAAGCCAAAGTCCCATTTTGCCCTTCAAAGTGAATGGTCGCTAATAAAAATGCAAGTTAAAAGGGCTGCTTTTTAGAGCTATTTGTCATTTAGGAAGCATAAAAATTTTTTAAAATTCCCTACCAGCGGCGCCCCTAGGCCCCCAGGGGTGCGGAGAGAGGGGGGCGTAAAATCTTCAGTTGTCCTCTGGCGCTGAAAACCCTAGCTACGCCTCTGCTTAAAATATAGCATAAAACTGCCTCGGAATAAATAAGATACTGGAGCATAAAAATACCTCGGAGTAAGATACTGTCAGAAAGACAACAAAGCAAAATCAATATTCAATGTCAGCGATCAAAAACAACAATCATTATCAACAATAAAAACGGATATTCAACTTCAACAATGATTTTATTGTTGAAACAACTTTTTAATTCAGCTCTGCTCTCAAAGTGAGTACGAAAACTGTAAATCAAATTTACGCTAAAAATCTGGTGAGCCTACATTCTATGGTTTATATAGAGCATCGCCAAACACACTTTGCAATTTTTTAGACTACTTTTCCGTAAAAGTAAAAAAAAAAAGAACAGAAAGAAAATAAAAGAAGGCTTAATGTATCGTAAAAATATCGTTAAAAATAAAAAAAATTCTAAAATAAGTAAACGAATAACATAGATATTGACAAATAAAAAAAATGAAAGTAGGGTTTCGAGATGGGAAAAATGTGTGGCTGTCGGGTCTTCTCCCCCCCCCCCCCCCCCACCAGTAACTTTTGAACAAATTGTCCTATTCGAAAGTTTTTTTTTTTTGCATTCGAAAGATCTGGGCGATAACAAATCATTTCCATATTTACTTTTAGATTCGAATAGCTTTCGTTCAAAAAATCTTAACAATAGCACCTATGGGCAAATCTGAAGCAAATTATGTAAACTCTGGGCATAAGATCGAAGTTCCTTCGAACCCGCTTATTGGAAGAAGCTCTCAACGAGAAACTTTTAATTCGCACAATTTTTGTTCAATTTGAACAGTTCAAGAAAAATTAATATTAACGCCTAACGAGGAATTTTCAATCCTATATAAATCCCACGAAACTTTTTGATCAGGATTTTTAAGGATATTTCTGAAAGAATAAATGAATGAGTGATAACTGGATTGTCAGTTTGATATTGGTGTAGACAGGAAAGTAGGCTCGTATAGTTCTAGACGAAACTTCTTGTTAATATATAGAGAAGAGGTAACGAAATTATTTTGATTCAACATCCACCATCAGTGCATGGTGAATGTCGACATTAACCGGTGTAAGTCCGAAATAATGATATTCAGCAAATGTTGCGGACATACACCAAACGACTCGGTGAATGTCAACATTCACCATATTTTGGTCTTTCACCTTAACATATATATTATTTTTATATATATTAACTTCAAAGATTGCAAAGCGTCGCGTCTGAATTGACTTGATAATTAGGTTCATGCAAATTATGTAATTAATCCAATTAAACTTCCCATTGGAAATTTACAGCACATTTTTAGTGCATTTTATTTGTGATGCTGCATTTATGAATAGGTGATAATTTATATTTTTGTGTTGTGTATTAGAGAAAAAAAAACTTTTTAATTTGCTTTATGTTTCTTATTTTATATTAAATTTAGTTTAAAAAGTCACAGATTAGGATCGAAAATTCGGAATAATTAAACAGGATTGTAAAATCATTCTGCTTCTTTACTTTGAATAAAAAAGCCCTAGGTTCGCCTCTCGGTGTTGCTGTTGTTGATTTAAGAAAAAAAGAGATGAAATAGCTATGACGCATTCTCGAACATTTCCTGTTGACATAATTGGAGTTTTCCTGGTTTTCTACAGATCAGTAGTGCAAGGCATCCACTTTTAGAAATCTTTAAGGCAAGTGGTTTTTCTCAAGGTGCGTCACACAGGAAAATATCATGAAGTTAACTAAATTTATTATAGTACGCCCGTTAAGTTTCTTGCTCTGTTAAAATTCAATAAATAAACAAATAACAAATTGAAAATAAGTCAATGAAATGTCTTTTAAAGCTGTGTTAAAGATATTAACAATAAACTTTATGGAAGTAAAAATTACAACCGACATAACTTGTATTAATGCACCAATTTACGTTCTAATGCGCCGCTTGCTTCGTGCCTCAAAATTTATTAAATTTAAATTAAATTTCGATAAAAACATTGTTAGTATATTTTTTAAAAGAAAAGTTTGTCTTAAAGATTAAAGTCTTTAAGGGTAAATTCAGAAAAGTTTTTAAATGTTTAATGATGTTTCAGATAACGTGAATGAAAACTTAGAAGGGGAATTCATCAAGTACTACGTATTATCAAGGCCACAATCTAATTTGGGTTTTCAGGGGTCAATCCAGTATTTTCTAATAGGGGCCGGTTTTTGTGAATCTTAAAAAGATTTTTGTGAAAAATTAAATAATTTTGGGAAAATTCAAAATTTAAATAAACTGTGATAAAATGTTTTATTATTTTAAATAAATAATTCTGTAAAAATAAGTACGAGTTGGTAGCTCGGAATTTTGTGAAGGGTCCATTTTGATTAATTGGAATTTTGTGAAGGGTCTGTTTAGGTTGATTTGGAATTACGTCTTTGCTAAAAGAGAGCAAAAATAGCAATCGATTTCTGGAAGAAACTCCGAATTGTCTTCATCAAAAAAGCGCGATCTGTAACGGGACCGCCGCGGGGGTCCCGGCTGTAATCCTACACCACTAGTTAAACAAAGGGGATAGCAGATGGCAGGATAGCAGCTAAAGGGGGAAAGAAAACTTTCTGCGCCGGGGCCGGAACGGGCTTCTGAGCTTTCGGCCGCCTACGGCCGGAACGGATGCTAAAGAGCCATTATATATTTACCCTTGGCGTTTTGACGGAGTAAGCAGGGCCGGATTAGACCCTTCAAAAGGGCGCAGACCTTGGAACCATAGGCGTAACTAGGGTTGGTGAAAGGGGGGGGGGGGGTCACCCTAAAAATGTACGGACTAAACACCAATAATAAGAAGTGTAAAAGAGTTGAAAATTTACAAGTCATAAATACTTGTCTCTAAGTTATAAGTGGGAAAAATACTAAAAAAATTCTTATTTAATTCGGAAAAGTAGAATTCGAGAAAAATTGACATGTTATTTAAAAACAACACTGCTCATTTAAGGGTAACAAAAATAATTCTTTTATATAATCATTTTAACAAATGAAACCAAATTTTAATAAATAGGCATGCATTATAATCGTAAAATAGCACTAAAATATGAAAATTTATTAAAATAATTTATTTTATTATTATTTATAAATTTATAAAATTTGTTAAAGTAAAAATTTGCAGATGTAACTAATAATTATTAGTTACATGTGCAAATTTTTACTTTGATTACCAATAAAGTTTAATTATAATTTCACTAAAAGATCTTAAACAAGAAACCGAACATCTGTAGGGGGTCTATGCGATAATGTTCGTTTCTTCTTTTGTTGAGCGTGAATTGATTTTAAACAAAATTCCTAAATAATAATTTAATCGACCACTTTAAGCTAATTTGAAATATTTAACAATAATCTTCTAAAAGATATAAATAAAATGAAATAGAACAACCTGTGACACCTGTTCTTGTTTATACTGCGAATAATGCAGGAGCATAACAATTGCCCCCGAATGCGCGGTGTTGTTTTAAAACAACAAGTAACAAAGGCACCTTAATATATATTTTCCCCGAAATTTTTCGGACAACTTATATTTATTTTACTTTAAGACTATGTAAGCAATTAGAGAATATTTTTTAAAATAAAATTGTTGCTTAAAATTTGTAATGGAAAAAAATTAAGAAGTTACTGTTTTTTACGAAATCAACATGTCTTACGATTTTGTGAAAAAAGATGAACCTTGAGTTAAGTTTACAAGATCTAGGGGAAACTGTTTATGATCATACATATAAAATGAAACGAAATAATGCGCCACATGTTACCAAGTGTTCAGTTACTTGTAACTCTTGCAACTTAGCAGATCCTTCTCTGCTATTTTAAGAAAAATTTTATAATTCAGAGGGAGGCAGACCCGTCAGCTCGTACCCCCCTCCCCCCTCTAGATACGGCCTTGATTTTCGCACTTCTAGTCATCCATCGGTAACTTATTTTCAAAAAAGTCATCGCCATTAGTGTTTTCTTCAATTTGATATCCATAGTCACATGATAATTAATTTCTGACATCGTCGCGTCTAAGCCAAATTTGTTATTTAAAAATCACATGGGAAAGCATTTTTTCTTTCTCTCCGGCTAGTCTCACTACTAAAGCACTCCGCAGTGCCTGATTACCACAAAGGCCAACTAGGCCGCGGCCTTGGGCCCCTAAATTTTAGGGCTGCCCAAATTGTAAGAAAGATTTCTGAAATTATCTCTTAGAAGATAATTTTTTATAAAATGGAAAGATCTTAACTCATTTAAATGGCGAGCTAAAAGTTGTCATTTTCTAAAATTATAGTATTAATACCAAAGCATTTAATAATAACGAGCAATTTATTTTCTATCATATCTGTTTATTTCAATCATAGCATGAGTTTTCATTCGATTGTTATTGCTGTTTTTTATTTATTTAATATTATAAACATGTGTATTCAAAAAGTTTGCTTATGTAATGAATAACGCTAAAATTATATTGAATAAAAACAATATGGAATGCAGAGTAGTAGGATGTCGTGTCAGTACGTATTTTGTTCCCCCCCTTACCAAGCTTACTTAACTTTATACAACCAATATTTTTATTTTTCGTACCTTAGGGGGCACCAAAATAAAGTTGTGAATTGGGCCCCCGACTGTCTTAACTCAATAGGGCCTGGCACTCCGTCTTTAAATGGTGGGGTTACCATAAAGATCGTCAAAAGCACAAAGCTTAAAATTTCTGAATGCAACACGTAACCAAATCATCAAATTACTATGCTGTAAACTAAATGGCTTGTACACTTAAACATACTATACGACAACCATTTCACTTGGGGATCAAACCCCTGACGGGAAGGACTTGTATAGAAGGGGGGAATGCTGGGAAATGATTTTCCAAAAATAAATGCCTCCGAATGCAATGATGTTGGAAATAGTTGCTTGAAAAATCTATTGTAACGACCTTTCGGCTTAAAAAGGGCCTGAGGGTACCTCAAAAACGGCTGTGGGGCACAGTGAAAAAGAAAATATTGGGGGGGGGGGGGGAAGATAAAGTCGGGATCGGGTTAGTTATTTAGGTATTAATTTTCCCGGTTGCCAGATATCCAGTGTTTCTGTATCAGAGGCGTAGCTAGGTGGGGGCAAGGAGGGACAGCTGTACCTGGGCGCAGCGTCAAGGGGCGCCAAATTAATGTTAATTTATTTTGTTTTTAAATGCGAAAAGAAAATTATTTGAAATGAAGAGGTGTGAATATGTTCGACAAAAACGTGGGAGTGCTGCAAACCATATCGGGAATGACCAATGTAGAACAAGTGCGCATGGGAAATCAAACAAATAATTTTACGAAGCCAATATCCCACCTTTCCCTTAGAAGTGAATGGTCGCTGATAAAAACGAAAGTTAAAAGGGCTGCTTTTTAGAGCTATATATCATTTTTAGGAAGCATAAAAGTTTTTTTAATTCCCTTTAGGGGCGCCCCTAGGTCTCCAGGAGCACAGGGGGGCGCAAAATCTTTAGTTGTCCCCGGGCGCTGCAAACCCTAGCTACGCCTCTGCTCTGTATGACTTATCCGGCTTTAGTGTTTGAAACCTGGAAATTCTGTACGTATTTTAGACATCCCAACGCTTCGAAATAGTACGTAGTAAGTTTTTAAATTACATATACTTGCAAAACATGCAAAACAATTAACTTTTAAAATCAAACTTGACATGGCGGATAACCAGATCTTTCGTGCAGTAGCGGGGTTCTGGATATTAAAAAATAGACGGGAATAACGGATATCTTCCCCCTCCTCCGTCAGTCCGCCCCTGAAAACAGATATAACATACTTGATATGTATTATAGTATGATGCCGTTCAATTTCCATATATATATTATTAGTTGAGCCTACAAGTGTTGTAGAACTGATTTTCTTCCTTACCGGAACGCAAGATTGGACGGGCAAGGGAAGGGCGAGAAATTAAGTCGTTTATTGCCATCATGCTTCAAGGCTGTATTCAGAAATTTTATCCGGGGGAGGGAGCGCTGACTTCGACGAACTACATTAAGAAGTTTCAAAGAGGAATTTATGATAAGTTAGGAAAATTTTCGGGAGGGGGAGGGTGGGCAGTGCGCGTGTATGGCCTTGGCAACCTTGGTGCATCAATCGATATGGAGAGGGGCGTGGAAGAATCATGCAGGGAAAAGTCTGAATCCTAAATAATACTATATTTAAAATAACATGCTTTACTAATTTAAAATAACGTTATTTATTATTTGGTATGAAGAGACATAAAAACTTCCATTTAGGTAAGATTCAGATGACAAGCGAGTCAAACAATGACTGTTTTCGTACAGAAATGAGGATTTTCAAATAGCATAAGTGTTACTAGAAATAAAAGTGCCAGAACAACGTTCCACCTCTATAGTACTAGTAATAATAAACCGGAACGCCGTACTGGCGCGTTCTATCCCCACTGCATCCCTGTGCCGAGCTTTTATTTATTTATTTATTTTTTTTTTTTTTTTTTGGCAGCGCATAGCACTTTTGCCCAGTACCGGATCTTGGAGTTTTCCGAGGCGGGGAAAAACTTTAAAATGCCGCCCCCCCCTACATCCCAATGATTGCTAATATTTCACATAACTTTTTTGCGCTTTCCGTTCTTTTTGAGGATTTTTCACTTTTGGGTCACTGATAAACCAATAAAACTTTCGTTAATGTTCCCACGGCATGTCCCTTTCAACTCAACATTAAGGGTGTAGAGCCATATGACGGGTTCCCCCTTAACTGGAATTATGAAATTTTGACAGTTGAAGGGCGGCCCGGGGGAGTAACCCAGGGAAAATTTTGAAAACTATATGCAAACTGGTGCATTTTAAAGCCTTAGGACGCGTATGTGGGACTGCAAAAATATCAGAAAAAAAAGCAAACAAAAACTTTTTATAATTTAAACGCTTTTGCTCATAAAAATATTCAGAAAAATGCAGAAAATAATTGGAATTATCAATTTTAAGGGGAAGGACCCCCGCTCCTTCTCACTAACGCCCATACCAAAGAGCAACGTGTCTGCCTTCTCAAACGACACTGACAAGTTCCCCCCCCCCCCCCCTCTTTGTGAAAGGATGTTTTGAAAATTTGTAAAGGAAAAAATATTGTATTGTTTGAGCATAGCATGATCTATACGTATTGCACTATTACAAGGGAAAAAACCTTGACTTTTTAAAATCTAAACTTTAAATTTTGACATTGCAAAATTTGCCGCCCTCAAACATAAATTTTAGAGTTTCCAACAATACAAGTAAATAGTTCTATAAATCGGTTTTAATCGTTAGCAAAATAGCTGATCACTGATCAAATCGGAGCGCAGAACTGGGATTTAAATTCTCTTCCAAAAGTTAAATAAATATTTAACTTTTGGAAATATTTTTTTCTACTTTTCTTTCTCTCTTCTTCTTATTTTTCTGTGCATCACAGCTGAATTTACCGCCCCCCAGAAGTTCCGCCCGGGTCACGGGCTCCGGTTGCCCCACCCTAGATCCAGCACTCTGCTCTTGCCTCCCTACCAGTTACGTCCCTGTCCGCTCTGCTGAACTTTGGAGTACGCTCAGGGACTTAAGTAGGTCATTTTCCAACGAGGGCAAGACTAGGGTTTAGCACCTCCCCCCCCCCCCCCAACACATACTTAAATATGCACACACACTTAGTTAATTTAGTGCCCCTAAAATCTAGCTGCTGTTGCACAGACCGTCTGCCCCCTCCCCCCTTAGTTACGTCCCAGTACGCCCTGTCGAGTGCACCCTGTTACCAACTCGATGCGCCCTCCAGCTATTTTAAGAACACACCCAGGCCGCTTCTAACTTCAAAAAGATTCCCCTTTGGGACTAAAAAAGGCTTGGGGGTAAGTAGATGATAAATGGGGGTTCTGCGCCAAGAGGCGGAGGTGCGGAGGGTCCCTCCGCCTCCTCCGCCTGCCGAGTGGGGTTGAGTAGTAGGGTTTCTTCGTAGAAGATTACGGGGGTTTCTGAGTGGAGTTGAGTTGTTACACTGAAGTTTCGTTTTTAGGAATGGCAACACCGATTAACTTTGACTTTGATTAAATTTATATTTTAGGGTATGGCAATGGTTCTACCGTATGTTGTGGTTTCCATGACAACGTATTTTTACGAAGAGCCTCCTAGTGACAAAAATAGGAATAATTACTTTTTGGACTTAGTCGTTTAACGATGTTATTTTTAATTTCCAACTTGGATTTTTCACGAGTGGTAACATTAATTTATTTTTTTTAATTTCAAGAGTTGAAACGCTCATGCTATCATCCAGCGAGAGAAATTATTTTTAGACATAGAATATTTTATTTAATTACATTTTCTTTCAGATATTCGAATTCATATACCACAAACCTTAATGTTGTAAAACTCATTCGATCAAATCATGATTACTATGTTTTTTTTTTTTTCCTTGCGTTTGTATCAGACATAACCGAAGTGTTCTAGCGAGAATTAATTAATTATTTCCATCAGAGTTAAATTTCACAATTTTTAATTAACTCATAGCACTATTTTAATCTTAATAATGTATAAGTAGTAACTATCTCCTAATTTTGAACATATTTCATTTTTACACTTGTAATTTTTCCCCCAAAATATTAAACCCAGGATTAATCGCGATCCAATCAAATAGCTTCTTGAGAAAGTTTATATTTAATGTGAACCAAACAAATCAATCCTCGAAATTTACAAAATTTAAGTCAAAGTTAATTATAGAAATGTTTAAGACTTAGAAAAATTTTTAAAATCTTTTTTCCTAAAGTATGAAAGACAGAATTAAATGCGAACTTATCAAACAGTTTCTTGAAAAAGTGTGGACTTAATATGCACAAATCAAATCAATCCACACAATTTACTAAATTTTAGTCAATTAAAAGTTTTGTTGAAATATTTGGAACTTAGAAAATGACCATCAATAGGTTTATACATACTAATTTAACAATACTTTTACAAAAAGCGGCGATTTCTTCTGTACTTAAACAGGTTTACATCCATTTTACTGTTTTCTATCAATACAAATCAATGAATTTATATCAACTAAGACTATATTTACATTAGATAATCATCCTTTAATCCATATTATACCACTAGATTTTTTTTTTATTTTTCAAAGTTTAAGAGTTTGCATGAAATATTGGAAGTTAGAGTATGTTCAGCAACTTTATTTTACATAGAATGAAGAGCGAATTTTTCATCCATTTCAATATTTATTTATTTTGTTTTTAATTAATATTTTTTTTTACACATTTTAACGTTTCAAACGGATACAATCTCAGAAATTATTGTGATCATATACATCACGATTAAAGAAACTTTAAAAAATAGTCAAGAGCATATTGCTAAATTTGTAACTGCGAAGCAATTCAACAACCTGATTGACGTATAATACATTTAACGAACATTTCAGCTATTCAAAACTTTGTCTTTAACATTTAACGAATTTTTCATTTTTTCAAAGAGTTATTTATTTTCAAAACTCTGTCTTTAACATATTTTTACGATTTACACAGAATAATACAACCGGGAAAAATATTTAACATAACTATTTACAACACGATTTTCACACACTGAAAAAGTTTATAACTTAAGCACGAAGAAACTTTAAAACTGTTCACACCGCAAATTTCATGCATTGAAAAAGTCTATTACTTACATACAAACTTAGAATCTTTGAAACTAAGATCACATGAATACAATTTAACTTAAATACGATAATGCTTAAAATCATAGCTACAGAAAATAAAAAAGAAAGTTAGAAATATTATACTCAAAGACATAAAAAAACACACACAAGACATACCATCTGCAGAAACTACTATCATTAAAAATAATTAATAACATCAAGAGAATTTCTAGAACTTGGAAGAATGAATGCTAAAAAAGCCTCTTAGAAATAAAGGACAATTTCAACACATCCCCCACCGAGTTCCTACTATGCAAAGCAATCGTTGCGTATTTTCAGTTATCCTATACATGAACTCAAAAGCAACTATGAAAAATCTAGCAATACAGTTAGCGAATGAACACAGAGAGAATGCACTTAAAATAATATCATTCACACATTGAAAATCGAAGAAGTTTTTCATGCAATATAGCTATATTTCAATTATTCAAACTTACATGAAACTAATTTTAACAGAGTACAATCTTAGAAATACTTTAAAGTTGAAATACAAATTATATAAAACATCATTTACTTACAGAGAAGGAAAATATATCTCTTCCTAGGGCAAACCGCAGCGTAGAAATGACTCTTCAGGCTCTTATCAGCTGATGAAGATAAGGCTCATCGGCCACTCCAATCGAAGAATGACACATGCAAACATGATGCTACCAGCTGAGTAACACTATCGAT
This sequence comes from Octonoba sinensis, assembly GCA_038502835.1. Lineage (NCBI taxonomy): Eukaryota > Metazoa > Arthropoda > Arachnida > Araneae > Uloboridae > Octonoba > Octonoba sinensis. Next base: position 150,310,096 of record CM076598.1, read on the forward strand.
AAACCAATTTGACTTCAATTGAATTTTAATATGAATGTAACAGTAAGTTTTAATTAAAAAATATTTCATACAAGCAAACATATACATACATATAAATTTAATAATTTTACGATGACCTATATATTTAACTCACCATACGCAGACAGTTTTCCTTAAACACACATTTTTCCTAGATATAACCCTTTAATTCATTAGTTCCGAGTGAAGAATTTCTTACCTTTAGCATTATAATCAAACCATACAATACATTTAACAAACGTTTCATCTATTCAAAACTTACTCTTAAACATTTAACGAACGTTTCATCTATTCAAAGAGTTATTTATTTTCAAAACTCAATCTTTAACATATTTTTTTATGACTCACACAGAACTTATAATTTACAAAGATTTTATGATATACAACCGAGAAAAATATTTAACAAAACTATTTCCAACACGAGTTTCATACATTGTAAAGGTTTATTATCAAAGTTCGAAGAAACCTTTAAGACTATTTACACTGCAAATTTCATGTTTTGAGAAAATCTATTACTAACATACAAACTTGGAATCTTTACTTTATTCACACCTTTAATATTATAATCAAGCATATAACACATTAAGCGGACATTTCATCTATTCAATGACTTTCAAAACTTACTCTTAAACATTTAACGAACGTTTCATCTATTTAATGAGTTATTTATTTTCAAAACTCAGTGTTCAACACAATTTTTAAGATTTTCACAGAGTAATACATCCGATAAAAATATTTAACAAAACTATTTCCAATACGAGTTTCATACATTGAAAAGGTTTATTAGTATATTATACTTAGTATTTTTACATCTCCATCGCACTTTAACCTTTTTTCGTTATGTTTTTACTAAATAAATGTATATTTGACGTTCTGTGCTTAGTACTTTTACATTTTCTATACTAAGTTTTACTAGATGAATCTAAGTTTTGATGTTTTGTATGTAGTACTTTTACATTTTAGTGTTGCTTTAATATATTATACTTAATATTTTTACATCTTCATTCCATGTTTTAGTTAAAGTTTTAACATTCGTACACAGTACTTTTTACATTTCGCAAGTGCATTTCAATGTACAAATCTATGTTTTGATACTTTATACTTGTTATTTAGACATTTTTATGATGTTTTAACATTTCGTACTTAGTAATTTCACTCGCATTCAGTCTAAGTTTTAGAAGATAACTCTAACTTTTTTTTTTTTTACGTTTTGTATTTTGTACTCTTAAATTTTTTACATTTATAGAATGTTTGAACATTTTGTACTCATACTTTTTACGATTTTAGTTTGAATTTTTGCAGATCCATCTAACTTTTTAAAGTTTCGTACTTAAACTTTTACATTTTCATACAAAGTTTCACTTGATGAATACGTTATATACTTAGAATTTTTACATTTTGTACGTAGTAATTTTTTACATTTTTGCATTAAGTTTTAACATTTTGCAAGTGTATAACACTTTTCTTTTGAAAGGTTCCTTACTTTTACATCTTTGTTTTTTCTGGGTGAATTTGAGTTTTGCAGCTTTATACTTAACATTTTTACATGTTTTGTTGTTTTGTACTGCGTGTTTTTTAATTTTTCAGAGTTTTAGGATTTTGTTGTTAGAATTTTTACATTTTTGATTAATATTTCAGGAGCCAAAGCTATGTTTTGTTGCTTTATACTTGTCATTTTGACATTTTTATGATGTTTTAACAGTTTGTACTTAGTAATTTTACGACTTCATTCCAAGTTTTTGTAGAGAAATCATTTTTTTACGTTTTGAAGTTTTAATAACTTGTGAATACTTAACACTTTTGTTTTGTAAACTTCAATAATTTTACATTTCCGCTCTAAGTTTTTCTAGACGAATTGGAAATTATATGGTTTATCAAAAAAATTTTAGTTCTAAGTTTTGATCGTTTGTATGTAGTATTTTTTCTTTTTCTTTTTTTTTTCTTTTTTTAATTTTTATGATATATTGTTTTAACATCTTAATCTATGTTTGACGTTTTGTCTTTTGCACTTTAACATTTTCATTTTGCTTTTATCAAATTAATGTATATTTGAGGTTCTGTCCTTAGTACTTTTACATTTTTATACGAAGTTTTACTAGATGAATCTAAGTTTTGATGTTTTGTACGTTATACTTTTACATTTTAGTGTTGCTTTAAGATATTATACTTAATATTTTTACATCTTCGTTTAATGTTTTAGTTAAAGTTTTAACATTCGTACACAGTACTTTTTACATTTTGCAAGTGCATAACACTTTTATTTTTGAAAATTTTCGTAGTTTTACATTATTCGTTCTAAGTTTTTACTAGATGACTCTAAGTTTTGATGTTTTGTGCGCAGTACTTTGACTTTTCTTATGGAGTTTTTAGCAGGTTAATATAAGTTTTGCATTGGTAGTCGTAGTTGCAGGCTATGTTTCTTTATTTCAGTTAGTAATGCAAGTCTTTGAGTATAACGTTTCTAACTTTTTTTTATATTCTGTACTTTATGTTGCTACGATTTTAACCAATTCTATATTTAACTTAAACTCTGTATAAAATTGTTTGCAATCTTAGTTTCAAAGTAAAGATTTCAATTTTGTATGTAGGTAAGTAGTAATAGACTTTTTCAAAACACGGAATTTGTAACGTAAATAGCTTGAAAGTTTTCTTTGTACTTTAGTAATAAACCTTTTCAATGTGGGAAAAGACGCGTTGCAAATAGTTTTGATAAATATTTTTCTCGGTTGTATATCATAAACCCTATGGAAATTATAAAAAATTGTGTTAAAGATTGAGTTTTGAAAATAAATAACTTCTTGAATAAATGAAATGATCGTTAAATGATAAAGAGTAAGTTTTGAAAGTCTTTGAATAGATGAAATGTTCGTTTAATGTGTTATGTGCTTGATTATAATATTAAAGGTGTGAACAAAGTAAAGATTTCAAGTTTGTATGTTAGTAATAGACTTTTTCAAAACATGAAACTTGCAGCGAAAATAGCTTGAAAGTTTTCTTTGAACTTTGCTAATAAACCTTTTCAATGTATGAAACTCGTATTGGAAATAGTTTTGTTAAATATTTTTATCGGATGTATTACTCTGTGAAAATCTTATAAATTGTGTTGAACACTGAGTTTTGAAAATAAATAACTCATTAAATAGCTGAAACGTTCGTTAAATGTTTAAGAGTAAGTTTTGAAAGTCATTGAATAGATGACATGTCCGCTTAATGTGTTATATGCTTGATTATAATATTAAAGGTGTGAATAAAGTAAAGATTCCAAGTTTGTATGTTAGTAATAGATTTTCTCAAAACATGAAATTTGCAGTGTAAATAGTCTTAAAGTTTTCTTCGAACTTTGATAATAAACCTTTACAATGTATGAAACTCGTGTTGGAAATAGTTTTGTTAAATATATTTCTCGGTTGTATATCATAAAATCTTTGTAAATTATAAGTTCTGTGTGAGTCGTAAAAAATATGTTAAAGATTGAGTTTTGAAAATAAATAACTCTTTGAATAGATGAAACGTTCGTTAAATGTTTAAGAGTAAGTTTTGAATAGATGAAACGTTTGTTAAATGTATTGTATGGTTTGATTATAATGCTAAAGGTAAGAAATTCTTCACTCGGAACTAATGAATTAAAGGGTTATATCTAGGAAAAATGTGTGTTTAAGGAAAACTGTCTGCGTATGGTGAGTTAAATATATAGGTCATCGTAAAATTATTAAATTTATATGTATGTATATGTTTGCTTGTATGAAATATTTTTTAATTAAAACTTACTGTTACATTCATATTAAACTTCAATTGAAGTCAAATTGGTTTATCGATAGTGTTACTCAGCTGGTAGCATCATGTTTGCATGTGTCATTCTTCGATTGGAGTGGCCGATGAACCTTATCTTCATCAGCTGATAAGAGCCTGAAGAGTCATTTCTACGCTGCGGTTTGCCCTAGGAAGAGATATATTTTCCTTCTCTGTAAGTAAATGATGTTTTATATAATTTGTATTTCAACTTTAAAGTATTTCTAAGATTGTACTCTGTTAAAATTAGTTTCATGTAAGTTTGAATAATTGAAATATAGCTATATTGCATGAAAAACTTCTTCGATTTTCAATGTGTGAATGATATTATTTTAAGTGCATTCTCTCTGTGTTCATTCGCTAACTGTATTGCTAGATTTTGCATAGTTGCTTTTGAGTTCATGTATAGGATAACTGAAAATACGCAACGATTGCTTTGCATAGTAGGAACTCGGTGGGGGATGTGTTGAAATTGTCCTTTATTTCTAAGAGGCTTTTTTAGCATTCATTCTTCCAAGTTCTAGAAATTCTCTTGATGTTATTAATTATTTTTAATGATAGTAGTTTCTGCAGATGGTATGTCTTGTGTGTGTTTTTTTATGTCTTTGAGTATAATATTTCTAACTTTCTTTTTTATTTTCTGTAGCTATGATTTTAAGCATTATCGTATTTAAGTTAAATTGTATTCATGTGATCTTAGTTTCAAAGATTCTAAGTTTGTATGTAAGTAATAGACTTTTTCAATGCATGAAATTTGCGGTGTGAACAGTTTTAAAGTTTCTTCGTGCTTAAGTTATAAACTTTTTCAGTGTGTGAAAATCGTGTTGTAAATAGTTATGTTAAATATTTTTCCCGGTTGTATTATTCTGTGTAAATCGTAAAAATATGTTAAAGACAGAGTTTTGAAAATAAATAACTCTTTGAAAAAATGAAAAATTCGTTAAATGTTAAAGACAAAGTTTTGAATAGTTGAAATGTTCGTTAAATGTATTATACGTCAATCAGGTTGTTGAATTGCTTCGCAGTTACAAATTTAGCAATATGCTCTTGACTATTTTTTAAAGTTTCTTTAATCGTGATGTATATGATCACAATAATTTCTGAGATTGTATCCGTTTGAAACGTTAAAATGTGTAAAAAAAAATATTAATTAAAAACAAAATAAATAAATATTGAAATGGATGAAAAATTCGCTTATCATTCTATGTAAAATAAAGTTGCTGAACGTACTCTAACTTCCAATATTTCATGCAAACTCTTAAACTTTGAAAAATAAAAAAAAAATCTAGTGGTTATAATATGGATTAAAGGATGATTATCTAATGTAAATATAGTCTTAGTTGATATAAATTCATTGATTTGTATTGATAGAAAACAGTAAAATGGATGTAAACCTGTTTAAGTATAGAAGAAATCTCCGCTTTTTGTAAAAGTATTGTTAAATTAGTATGTATAAACCTATTGATGGTCATTTTCTAAGTTCCAAATATTTCAACAAAACTTTTAATTGACTAAAATTTAGTAAATTGTGTGGATTGATTTGATTTGTGCATATTAAGTCCACACTTTTTCAAGAAACTGTTTGATAAGTTCGCATTTAATTCTGTCTTTCATACTTTAGGAAAAAAGATTTTAAAAATTTTTCTAAGTCTTAAACATTTCTATAATTAACTTTGACTTAAATTTTGTAAATTTCGAGGATTGATTTGTTTGGTTCACATTAAATATAAACTTTCTCAAGAAGCTATTTGATTGGATCGCGATTAATCCTGGGTTTAATATTTTGGGGGAAAAATTACAAGTGTAAAAATGAAATATGTTCAAAATTAGGAGATAGTTACTACTTATACATTATTAAGATTAAAATAGTGCTATGAGTTGATTAAAAATTGTGAAATTTAATTCTGATGGAAATAATTAATTAATTCTCGCTAGAACACTTCGGTTATGTCTGATACAAACGAAAGGGAAAAAAAAAAAAAAAAAACATAGTAATCATGATTTGATCGAATGAGTTTTACAACATTAAGGTTTGTGGTATATGAATTCGAATATCTGAAAGAAAATGTAATTAAATAAAATATTCTATGTCTAAAAATAATTTCTCTCGCTGGATGATAGCATGAGCGTTTCAACTCTTGAAATTAAAAAAAATAAATTAATGTTACCACTCGTGAAAAATCCAAGTTGGAAATTAAAAATAACATCGTTAAACGACTAAGTCCAAAAAGTAATTATTCCTATTTTTGTCACTAGGAGGCTCTTCGTAAAAATACGTTGTCATGGAAACCACAACATACGGTAGAACTATTGCCATACCCTAAAATATAAATTTAATCAAAGTCAAAGTTAATCGGTGTTGCCATTCCTAAAAACGAAACTTCAGTGTAACAACTCAACTCCACTCAGAAACCCCCGTAATCTTCTACGAAGAAACCCTACTACTCAACCCCACTCGGCAGGCGGAGGAGGCGGAGGGACCCTCCGCACCTCCGCCTCTTGGCGCAGAACCCCCCTTTATCATCTACTAGGGTACGTCAAAAAAGGTTGCTGGGTGCAAAAGAAAGGGAATCAGGGCGTTGCTTCTTCCTAGGGCAACTAGTAAATTGTATTATTTGTTTCAAAAAATAACTGGTCCTTTTTTCATTCGTTTCAGTTTACTCCAGAAATTCCATAAAAACAACTGAATTTATATTTTGAAAAATTGGAGGCTCATTACTCTTAAAAATTTTACTCAAATATTTTTAATACTGTAATACCACCAGGGCAAAATAGCTGAATCTTGTTTGATATCTACCGCCACCGCTTTTAATTCTCCCTTCCTAAAAGCCTTTTTCCAGCTCTACACATGATTCTGGGTGAGCAATTAGCGGTTCCTTTTGAGATCAATTAGTCAAGTCAAGACACCTATTTAATGTGTTTAGTCGCCAGTGAGAGATCCCACAGGTACCTCAGGCGATAGCTAGATTTTGAGCCTCAAACAACCTTCTATTTCGCAGAAATGACGTTGTTTGGAAAGAAGGCTGGAGGCAGGTAGATGATCTTCGATCCTCAATGATTCATACGGTTATTGTACTTTTCTGTTTAGGAATTCGAAGGAGTAGAGGGGGGGAAATCGTCAGCTGAAAATAAATGGCTATACATCTTTTGTACGAGGCATTATTTAAAAAAAAGAAAAGAAAAGAAAATTCGGCGGCGAGGGCTCATTAGCCAGGAGGCCGATGGGCCAGTCAGGGCCTGGGTGTAAGCAGGTTTCTGTAGTTCATACCAGGGTCGGCGCTAGCACGAATGGCGCCCTGAGGCAAAAAACTTTTATCCGCCCCTACTATATATTATGAAGGAATAAAGATTTAAAATGATCGATATAATCCTTAATACTACATATTTTAACTTTCAAAAAGCTGAAGGAAAACAATCGTTGATCAGAATTAACTGAATTAAATGAAAAAGGGAAAAAGCAATAGATTGCGTTTTGGATCGTCATAAAATAGAGAAGACCCATTCTGGGAACTGCAAACACTTATAAAGCGCCCCCTCCGGATACATTAAAGCCGCCTGTCGCTGCGGAGAAGAAAAGGATAATGCAAAACAAGAAATAACCCAATAAAAAATATATCCTTTCAACAAAGGAAAGAAAGAAACGGAAACGTTTTAAGATGTTCCTGATGGTGTTTCTGTGTTCTATTTTATCACAATTAAACGCGTAATATATATTAATGCAAAGATGAAATTAGATGAAGTTTTGATGCATCATTTGTAAAACTAAATAGTTTAGACATTATTTAATTTTTTTTGAGATAAAAACTATTGTTTTTTACTTAAAAAGCTGCAGTCCATATTTATGCCCAATGCGCCCCTAAGAACGACGCGCCCTCCCTGAGGCGGGAGTCTCATCGCCTCAGCCTAGTGCCGGCCCTGGTTCATACCAATTGTTTTTGCTCCGAATGCTTAATTTTTTTCATATCTTTTGCCGGAAATTGATGCAAGGGAATATTTACTTTTTTTTTACAAGATGAGTGTCACTGAGGGGCAATTTGTAAAGAAATACATTTGATTTTATCTAAATTATTGATCTTTTTTTAAGTTCAAATAAATGCAAAAAAGGAGGCACAAAATGCGACTTCAACCGCTTTTCCAAAGAAGCAAACAGTAAATATCTAAATTTTTCATTAAATAAACGAAAGATGACGTAGATCTGTGAGACCACTGGGGTAGATAAGGGGGTGGGGGGTGGGGGATACCCCCCTCCAAATTTTGACAGATACGGGATAGCCTCACCGAAATGTTGGTGTCCGAAAACTTTTTTTGAGACCTTAAATCTCTTTGCACTGAATACTATTCTATATATATATTTTTTTAAATTCCAACTGAATAGAGTGAATATGCAAAAACAAAAAAAAAAAAAAAAGCATCATAGGGCTATTGTTAAAAATGAAAGAACTGTCAACTTCGTTAAAAACATTTAAATATTTGTATTGATTTAGGATCAAAAATTTCTAAACATGAATGGAATTATCTATAACTAGTTTTACAGTTATTTTTCTATTGATGAATTCTTCTAAATGTTTGGGACATCTGTTATACATTTTAAGACTTCAGAACAGTATAATTTGCAGTTAAAATGTAAGAAAAAAAAAAAAAATTCTCAAATTTTAAACAATTTTCGCACAAATCGTTGTATTTTTAAAAAATCTCGAATTTTAGGAAACATCTTCGAAAAACGAGGGAATTCGCGGAGCGACAAACTTGCAACCTTAATAATCGTACCACTTTCCTAGCGGTTTCTTCACCAACCTTTATTATACAGTGTAGAGATGAGTTCTTTTTGTTGCCATCGCAATTGGTTCTAATGAGTTTTCTTTTAATTTCAAATAAAAAATACATACATTTTTAAACTGTCACGAAATGCTCCAGTTGAGAATAAATTCTGGTGAGCATGAAAAATGTTGGAAAATCTTCTGTTTGGCAGCATTTTCGGGAAGTTTTTGATTTGCAGTCGAATTTGCCAGCCATTTATCGCTCTTTGGCTTCAAAATGTGCGCCAAGGCGCATGCGCATAGAGCGGTTAAATTTAAGGATTCAGACGTTGGAAAGATGATGTCTTTCCATCAGCGGCGTGAGCGGCCAAAGCTTGCAAAAGTGTAAAGTCTGATTGGCGGTTCGTTCAAAGCTTTGTCGCTTTACGAATTGAAAATTTTTATATTTATTACGGAAATCTTTCTGCTTTTATTGATTTGCTTGAACGGTATGTTTGTTGTTACTTAATTTATTTTGTTTGATGAAAGAGCTGTAATCTTTTCTTTGTTTTGTAACGTTATGATGCTGTTCTGTAACGAATAGCTATAGCAACTTTTGTCCAGTTGATCTCGTAAGGCATAATGAGTTAAAAAAGTTACTAAGTTAAAATGTTATTTTTAACTATGCTATCAACGATGTATTGCCTTAGCCACGATTTTAATTTCATTCTAATTTCTAAGATATTGACGCATACGATTGTGTATTGTTTTTAATAGGTAACCATTTGAATCAGGGTTGGCAAAGTTTTGGACACTATGGTAAAATCCACGGTAAAAACCATGGTTTTTACCGTCCTGTCCAAAACTGTCCAAAACTATATTTTTCAATAAATTTGTATTTAATTAAAGGAATGCAATAATTAATAAATTAATGCAAATAAATATTAATTAAAATATAATATTTTATTTTTATTAAAGCTTTATTTACTGGATGTGAATAGTTTTTAAAAAAATGTTTAATTTAAAAAAAAAAAAGCTAATACATATCATGGTTCTAAAATCTCAAAAATCTCTTAGTTATTGACATGTTTTATTTTTGTGGTACATTATCATGAATTTCTCTTTTAATTGGTAATTTTTTAACAGTGCTTGAAAAAATAGTTTCACTCAACAGAATTGACTAAAGTTAAATTTATTAACATAGTAAAAATAATAGTTTTCACACAACAGAACTATTGGCTAAATTTAATATTTTAACATAGTATAAATAAAAGTAATAATAAAATTTAATTGAAAAATAATATTTGTTAACATTGTTTATAAAGTGTGCAGCAATTAAAAATAGAAAGATTTTCAAAGTACCCAATTTGGGAGTTTTTTGGACACTTTCAGACAGTTTTGGACATTTTCGGACAGTTTAAGACGGTAAAAACCGCCTGTCCTGTCCAAAACTAGTTTTGGACGTCCAAAACCCCAACCCTGATTTGAATGAAAAAAAACATTAACAATTGCTCAAGCTGGCCACTTTTTAAAATAGAATATTTATAATTTTAGTTAATAAGAGAGTAATGATAATTCAAAAAACCCTTTAATACTGTTGTTTAGTGTTAAGCGTTTGCAAATTGGCTTCATATTGAATTTTAACTGTTCAACAGAAAATGTCCAATCTAGAGTAGGGGAGAGTGTTGTACCTTGGGACACTTTTCACATTTTAATTTTCAACTTCAAAAATTAAAATTAGATTTAAAGTCTGAAGACGCTATTTAAATACACCAACATTCTCCTCTATAATATATTTTTTCAAATTCAAACAGTTTAAAAATAAAAAAATGCCAGCCATTGTAAGTAGTAACTGAAAACTGTCCCAAGGTACAACACCCTGTTGTACCTTGGGACAAACTTCGTGATTCATGCAAGTCATATACTTAGCCAATTTTATACGAAAAATCAAAAACTTTATTTTGGTCATTATTTATTTCAACATAACTAGCTTGGTTTCACAGTAAAATGACGTAGTCTGAAAGTGTTGATGGATACTACAACATTGACAAATGCGTAACATTATTTAACTAAAATATAGCATTATATTCTAACAATTCTTGTATTTGAAAGACTGCATTTGATTAGAATATCTCTCTTTATACTAAAATATATCCAAATTATTAAGAACCATGTGTATGTTGTACCTTGAGACATGTCCCAAGGTACAACACAGTTTACTGTCCCAAGGTACAATCATCACATGGTTTAAATAAAATCAAAATGGTGGTCAATCAAAATGCAGTATCATCACTTTCTCATAACCAAAACATTTAAAAATCTTCTTTTCAATATCCAATTAAAATTCAGTGGAATAGTTTTACAAATGCTATTTCAGTAAATGAAATTAGAATGAGAAAGAAATTTACTTTTGAGTGATAAAAATTTCTTTCTCTCACCAAGTCATCAATTCAGTGTTTCTAATGCTGCCTTTTACTGTGATGCTATCTGCTGTTTAAGGTCACAATTAGAAATAAAAAAAATGTTAATGTTGCCAATAGGTTTTTAGAAATTGCCAATGTCCCAAGGTACAAGCGTCCCAACGTACAACACTCTCCCCTAAATAAGTTGTAAATATAAAGTACAAGATTCCAAGTTTTTTGTAGTAAACTACTTGAAACTGTTACAGAATAGGAGGAACAATCAGGGAAAATTGCAATCGTGAATCATATCCTTTTTTTGCAAAATCACAATCAAAAAGGTGCTTTACAAAACTCGCAATCAAATGTGGACAGATCTCAAAAACATGATTAACCCATATTTTATCATCCTCCTGTATGCAGGATAGCTCAGATTTATTATATTTTCATAAGCATTATCACATTTTATTTCTGCTTGATTCTTAAACTTTTAAGTTTGATAAGTACTATGTTCAATAATTTTTGATTAAATTTTAATAAGTTTGGTTTTTTATTTTGAATTCTGCGATTTTTTGCAATTTTATTTTACATAAATAATTTGTACACTGAAATAACTGTGGAAAATATGCTAAAATTCAATTTAAGTTTAATCATTACTAGTCTCATATATAAATACTGAGTGAAATCTGCAAAGAAAAAGCAATATTTAATAAAAATTTTCCATTCTCTAGACATGTGTTATTTTGCATTCATAATTTCTGAACTTTTCACTAGGGTACAGTTGGATATTTTTTAGGAAGATAAGGTATTTCTTTGTGTTTTAAGGGCAGTTACAAAAGTTTGAAACATCTTCATTTATTCTGGGGAAACTCATAAATTGAACAAAAAAGGTCATTCATCCTATGACATAAATTATGCAAAGATTCTACAAATATAGTTTTTATGAGTTGTTTTAAGATTTATAATACTAGTCCAGTCTTTAGTAAACTACTTATCTCCACCAGTGCCCTACCTGTTAGCTGAGGCCGTAGAATTGCTTTTGCATGGAGCTGGTGGCCACCAGTAATAAATACTGGGGTTGTGAAGTCCCCAAAATTTGTTTTTGCTCCATCATCCTAAATTTTTCACCCTCAATTTGATATTTTTCATTTCCACTGCAGCAATATACATTTCTTGGTTAATTGCACCAATACTTTAAAATTATGTAGGCCTAATTTCTTTGCGCAAGAAAAGAAACACATGCATTCCTTTCTTTGCATAATCTTTCTGCATCCTTTACAATAATTGTATTTTTTCATTTTGACTATTTATTGAATTTAATTTAATTGAAGTACATTTATTTTCCAGTTCGTGTGCTTAGTCTCGGGACTCGCTTATGAACTGTCGTCCAATATGACAGATAGCACAAGACAATACATGAAAGATTTTATTACAACACAAAGAGAGGAAATAACAGAAATACACCCAGGGCAAGGTGGGAATCGAACCCATGACCTCCTTACTGCGCGCAAGCAGCGGGCGGAAACTGGTACTAAGACCGCTCGGCCACCGAGGCCCCAAATTGACTATTTTTAAAGTTTAATTATGAAGTAAACAAAAAAAAAAATATTTTTACATTTTATCACATACTGTAACGTATGTACTGAGATAATAAACTGAAGTGTACAAAAGGGGTGAATTAAGCTCATCTAAATAATTTTAATAATGTTTCTTTATCATTCTGATATTATTTAGATGTAAATTGTATTATTTCTTTTAAAAATCCACAATTAAAATAGTACACCCTTTTCATACCAATTTTTCGGTTGTTCTATCTTTTTTACATTTTCCATTGCATGTTAAAGTAAGTACCTTTATCCATTTTTATCTGTTACAAGTATTTTTCTTATATTCCTACCTGAGAAATCATATTTCGTCTTATTTGATAGAAAATATTGTACCTATAAAAAAAGTCATGGTTCAGGAAACTGTTTTGAAAGTTCAGGAAATGAAAATATTTTTCTGCTACCCACCACCTTATGTTCCAAATTATGTTAGCTTCCTAAAATAGGGGAGAGGGGGCACATGTGAACAAACCATATTTCACCCAATTAATATGAAATAAAAAATATAAAAAGAATATATGTACATAGTAGCAGTAGTACTATCTCTTGCCTGAAATTTCAAAGCTCTCAGCCATTTTGCATTTTAGTTATCATAACATCCTCTGATTTGGAAGGCAAAAGTAAAAACATACTCCAGAGTTCTTGGTGTAAAAGTACGTTCTAAACTTTTTTTTAATGTAATTTCAACATTTCATCTTGAAGTGGCATTCATGCAGTAAGTTTTTATGAAGTGTTATTTTAATATTTAATGAAAAAATATCTTTTTTTTATCAAATTAGTCTTAAGTTGATATAAGGGGCACATAGGAACACATTATATAGGGGCAGATGTGAACAGTTCACATGTGCCCCCATAAAGATTATTAGTTATTTTAATATTGAATATCCAAAAAGTTTTTTATATTAAATAGTTAAAAGTTTTAATATTTAATAGGTGAAGTTTGTAGCAGCTATAATTGATGAGCTTTGTTCTTTTAGGAATAATATTTTATTATTGAAGTACAATATTTTATCTATAGAATTTGAATAAAAGCAATGGTGTGAACATACAAGAAAACGGCCAATAGGGCTTCAATATCAGAAAAAAAATGTAGAAGATGCTGTACAAGCTGTCATTAAAAGTGTAGCTGAGAGTTTTAGTTAGAAACTTACCATGCTTTTCAAAAGGGTCAGTAAAACTCAGAGAGATCTTAATGAAGATGGCCTAGTTTTAGGCCAGCAGGATATATTTTCAAACACGTATGCAAGTAGACGGATATTTACTAAAAGAACAGAAATTTACTTTAAAGAAAAGAAAGTTAGAGCTTGTAAAGTTGTTGAAAAAAGAAAAGTCAAAGGTTGTTATAAGTAACCCTGATTCTGACATTAGTTTTAAAAAATAGTAATTCTCAAGGTACTGGTGCAGAACTTGACATTACGCCAGAAAACTTAGCTGCGATTGATTTTGTCCTCGTAGAATTTTCTATATATATAAAAAATTCTTATGTTGGCAATATTGAGAAGATGGAAAGTGATGAAGCATATGTGAAATTCATGTGGAAAAAAGCAATGAAACCTTTATTTTCCCAGAAATAGATATATCTATGGTGAACACTGATGATATTCTATTGAAATTACCACCACCTATAATTTCATTTGGCACTCATCGAGCTGCATCTTCCATTTTTTTCCTATGAAACTGAGGCAGTATAATGTTCGTTAAAGCAATTTCATTAAGATTCCTTAATCATGAAAAAGGTTAAATTTCAGGTATTTTCATTGTAAGAATTAAAGTGCAATAAATGAGTCTTTAAAAACATGTACAGTAGTTTTTTATACCATTATGTATCTGTTCACATGTGCCCAAGTATGTTCACAACTGCCCCTCCACTGGGGCAGATGTGAACAAAATTCAACATATTTTATAATGAATTTTTAAGTTGGAATTTACTGATATAGATATTAGATAACTTCACGAAAATTTCAGTAAATGTGTAAACTATCTATATACCGCTTTTTTTTTTCGATATCTCAAACCAATGCTGAAAAATGTACAAAAATGTCATTTTTGTTCACATGTATCCCTCTCTCCCCTAATAAAAAAAACTAATAATTTAAAGTGGGGTTGAACCGGATAGTGATTTTGCCGGATATGGGGTATCCTGCTCTTTTTTTTTTCTGCCGGATATCAGAGTTCAAACGGATACATGTTCCACCGGAAAATTGGTGTTCGGCCGGATATCCATTGTATATTAATGGTTGTCAAACAAGGTAATTGTTGAAAAAATTAATACTGTACATTTGCCAGGCTGTTAGCTAGTAACATAAATATATGTTTACCACCCATTAAAATAATTTCTGCATGTCATTTATTCAAGGGGTAAATAGTTTAATAATTAAATTTGTCTTCAAATAACATACAGTTAAGTATTTTCTTGCTTCTATTTTCCATTAAGTAATTTGAGTACGAAAACAAGTTTGGCTGTCTTTCAACCTCAAGTTGATTTTTTGAGCTTGTTGTGAACAAGTCCAAATATAGAAAACATTTGTTCAATTGTTGCTGAAATGAGCATCTGAATTATTTTTTACTGTTAATCACCCATAAATTCTCCACACACATATGTTGACATAGACTGCTATTTCGTTGTCAAATAAAATTCCACAAAAAAAGAAGCACAAAAATTATGAACTTCAACCCATTGCTTCATAGTTCAATTGGCTGTTAAATCTCTTATTTTATATTTTGTAGTTAGAGAAAGGCTAGGCTATAAAAAAAAAGCAGGTGACAGTGCCAGTTCATATTTTTTAAAAAATAGATATTGTATAGTAATTTTATTAGTATAACTCAAATTTTATCTTGTTGATTTCGGTTATCTTCTAGCTTTTTCTGAATACTTCTAACAGCTTCGGATATTTTAATTATCTGCTTGCAATTAGCTAAAGCAGTTAAGATTGGTTTTAATATTGATTACGTAGAACCTCTACATTCTGTCTCATTGCGACATTGAAAATACTTTGGTATTTATTACTCTATTACATTTCTACTTCCTTCTTGAAATACCTGCATAAAAATTGGCCAATTTCTTATGCAACTTTATATGGAATGATATATTAACTTCCATTGTACCTTAGGGGAAAAGTTGAATTCTATTCCCTTATTTTCAGGAAAACTTTATATACAAACTAGTAATAAATTCTTCAACATTCTTGTTTTCTTTGGTTTTTGTTAGAACTATGGATTTAAACAAGTCATTTTTTTAAAAAAGAAGTCTTCTGATTTAAATCATATACAGCCTGATAAGTATTAGAAACATCTTTTCAAAAAAAAAAAAAAACACACACAAAGAACCGTATTGCAAAAAAAAGAAAAATTTAAAGCTTGCAAAATATGCTAGTTTGAAAACATACTAGTTCTTGTGTACTTTGCATTGGACCAAAATTATGTTATAAGTTACGGATAAAACAAATAGTGTTGTTTGGTGCACAGGCTTTGTTTTTGTTAACTTCCTTATAAACGAAAAGGAAAGAAGATGCTTAGTTATTGAATTCTAAGTTGATTTTGTCTCCCTCCAACTTCCTATGTGTAGTAGTGTTCCTCAAAATTTCCTTTTTTCATAAGATCAGTAGCAAGATACAAAACTTTACATGTAAAGGCCTTGCTTTGTGGAATTTCGCATACATTAAATCTAACAACTAATAGTTTTGAACTCTAGCTATCAAAAAATGAGTCTGATATTTAAAAAAAAAATAAGCTAAATCATTAAATATATTTTTTACAATATTTTAAAGTAGCGAAAAAAAGATTGAAATGTCTGTCTCAGAAGCAAACAATTATTTGCCACAGGAACAGATGGGAAAATGTCCCTTAAAACCACCCAAAATTTTAGAGAAATGAATTGCAGAACACCCAATAAAAAATTTGACACGAATTATGAGATAGCAGGTTGTTCACTAGAATTATAACAGGATAGTGTCACTCATCGTCAATTTTGAGGATACATCATGTTCAAAAAAGGAGAGAGAAGAATGAAGGATGGTAAACAAATCGTAGACATCCCATCTTGTGCTGTGTTATACAATAAGTATAAAAATGGTGAAGACTTATTTTTGATAATCATATGGAAACATATTATTCATCGATGCAAGGAAAAAAGTGGTACTGGCCATTATTTACGTTATATAAATTGATATCTCTCTATATGTTTGGATTTTTAAAAATATCTTTTTAAAATTCAGAAAAACAGCACCCTGTGAAAACTGCTTGATTCACTCCTGCACTTACAATGGCAACGACCAATCATCAACCTAATTTACAAGGATATTTGCAGGATTTTTTAACAGGCATCTATTTTTTATTTACCTATGAAAATGAACAGTAAATGACATTTGCACCTACAATATGTTCTTCATTCATCATAATAATAAACAAATGCTTTCCTTGAATAAAATAAAGAGAGAAAAGGCATCGGCATCACTAGGGAGAAGGGGGGAATCCACCCCAGGTGACACTTTTTTGAGATCCTTAAGCTTACCTTTATATATGAGTGATTCCATACCAACTCGCCTAAAAGGACAGTTGGTCGCATGACCAACTCAGATTTTTTTCAAATTTGGTACAAAGATTGATGATATAGACTATAGAGGCATGAGAAAGTCCAAATTTTTAGCTACCTACTCCACTTATTTTTAAATATACAGGTCCTAAAAGTTTTTCTGCCACCTCAAAATACCGAGAAATTGATGTTTTTAAATTTTTTTCTCTTGTAAACTCTACTCATGCAATATGAAAGTGTTAGATATCTATGGAAACTAGATGTTCCAGGCATTCAGAAATAAAGTACTACAATGTTCATAATGAAAATTGTTAAGGTACAGTACTCTTAGAAGTTGCAACCACAAAAATTCAATTTTCCCGATTTTGCTAAAATTAAGGATTTAATTCCTATAAAAGAAAAATAAAACCTAAGGTTTATTCACTTTCTGCTAGAGTACATGTGTTCACTATAAATTGCTACGCAATAAATTACTTGGGTTTCTCACTCCTTCTTGGAAATATTTCAACTTAAAGACTAGCCATAGGGCAAAAACATGCAATTTCGGCCAACTTGTCTGTCATTTTTCTTAAAGGGGCAAGCACTAGAAAATATTTAATTTTTTTCAAATGAGCTACTGATGTTTCAGCTCACAGGAAAAGAGTTTACTTTTGGTTATTTTTTTTTATAAAGAGATATCCTGCTGATAGTATATGCATGTTTTTCTCTAATACCATATGCCTGTGTTTCCCCTCAGAGATTTAACATTAATTTAAAAAATAACTTACTGAATATTACATAAATATTATGTATTAAATTTTATTTACCCTCTGAACATTATTTAGTTAACTTTTGGAAATACAGTGTTAATTGGGGAATGAAGCATTGAATAATGGAGCATTTTTTTTAAACTACATTCTGGCATTAAAACAAAACTAAGGTTTACTCTATTGTTGTGATGCCCTAAAGTAAGATCTAGGAAATAAATTTGTCTTACAAACCTTTTTATGTAAACAATTTTAAGTTAGTATTTAGTGAAGAAATACACTATTTAACTGATAGAGCCCCCCCTTTTCTAAACTAGATAAAAGAGATTATAACAGATGCCAGCATTGTTATTTTTTTTTTAATTTAATAATACTTCTTAATGTATTTAATCATCATACAAAATGAAACTTTATTTTGTATAAGGCAGGATATCTCTTAATAATAAAAATAACCAGAAATAAACTCTTTTCCTGTGAATAGCTGACACATCAGTAGCTTATTAAAAAAAAAAAAAAAAAAATAAATATTTTCTAGTTCTTGCTCTTTATGAGAAAAATGGCTGATAAGTTGGTCAAAATTGCATGTTTTCCCCTAAGGCTTGTCTTTAAGTTGAACTAATTCCAAGAAGGAGTGAGAAACCCAAGTAATTAATTGTGTAGCAATTTATAGTGAGCGCATGTACTCTACCAGAAAGCAGGGTTCGTTGATTTAACTCGGCTTGATTTAAATCAAGTGATTTTTTTTTTCAAAAAGATCATTGATTTTACAATGTTAGAAAGTGTTGTAAAAATGAAACATGTTGCAATTACAATCACTGTTTCAAACAAAGCTTCCTAGAAGGTCCATCTGTCTGTGTGCATAACATATTTCATAGGTTTAGAACTAATATAACTAATAACTATTTTTTTTTAATTTTACAATATTACTCTTATTCTTCAAGCATCTTAACCGCAAAGCATCATTCATTCATCATTCAAATTAGAATTCATAATAATCATGAACCATTCTGAGTTTTTATCTTAAAAATAATAAATTAGATCAATTTAATAAATGCCATACAATAAATAATTCAGAATGGTAGCGGTTAAAACAACAATAGTTGGAATTGAGAATATATATCCTTAAAGTTTCACCCATGTCCTCTAATAGCTTACAGTTTTTTTCCCTCTAAAATATTTTTTTATCATAGAAGTTTTCAATAAAGATATAAAGAAGTTTTCAATAAGCAATACTTGATTAAAACAGAAAGTTTCAGCTTTTAGTAATGGTGTGAGCATACGATTTTTCAAAATGGGTAAAAATATGTCGGGCTTTTTCATTCATAACATAGAAAAATGATTAAAGTACACTGAATATAAAAATTAAATACACACTATTGTTACTTTTTACAGCTTTCAACAGCAAAATAATTCAGATTAAATTTGTTCATTTTCTCCGTACTTATGAGTGTACTATTATTCCTGGTAGGGTTAAGTTTCATTTGAATCATGCATTTGTATTAAAATTTGTTTATCATTATTATTATTAAAATATATTTATTAATGTGAAAATAACTTAAAATGTGTTTTTGCACATTGCTTAACATGCCATATTGTCTAAAAGTTTACGCACCAACTGTCGTCGATATAAAGATTTAAAACTACGAATTATGCCTTGATCTAGGGGCTGTAACCTTGAAGTTGTGTTAAGCGGCAAAAATTTTAGTGACATTTTTCACAGTTGGGAGACTCGAATGCGGGCTGCAATTGGCAATAAAAAGGAGAATTTTCCGTTTTTTCAATCGCATGGACTTGTCTACAGATATCGGCCAGTCATTAAACATTTTGTTTGTCATCCACGCTTTCTTATTTGCTTTGTTTGTTAAAGGATAAGGTTTTCGGAGCCGTCTTCATTAGCGGCCAAAAGAACTGTTACCCTGACTTTACTTTGCTTGCCTCCTCTGTACTCTTGGTCCCTAAATGTTAAAGTCCTGTCTGGCAGACATTGAAAAAAAAAAAGGCCCATATCATCTACATTAAACACATTCCTGGACTTGTAATCTTTTGTAAGAGAAGGAATTTCTTTTTTCCAGTCTCAGCAAACACTTGAGCACTGATGCACTTTGACCACAAAGTTTTCGAAAAACAATGTCATGTCTGTTTTTAAAGCTTTCCAGCCATCTGTTGCTGCCTTTAAATGCTTCTCCATGACCAAGTTCTTTGGAAAAGTCTTCCGCTTTTCTTTGCAACATCAGTCCGCTGATTGGAACCCTCTGATCTTTGCATTAGGTGAACCATTTTAAAACACATTCGTCCAAACAAAACGTACATTTTCAAATTTTTTTCACGGTTTTGTTTGAGTGAAACTTTTGCTCCACAGACTGTTTTTAACCATGATGGAACGAGTGCTAGCAGGAATGCCTAACTTGGCTGCAGCTTCATTTTTTTCAATCATGGATTTTTTTCTAAAAATTCCAAGATTTTCATTTTTTCCATTAATTGAAAAAAAATTCAGCTTTCTTTTCATGCTTATCATGTCTTACGAAGCAATTTCAAAGAGAACCATACAAAACCAGATAAGAGTGAAATGACCTTTTTGTCATGTCCTCTCAGCCTCTCACTATGAAATTGAAAAGCTCCTCAAATTTGTTAACCCTGTCAATTGCCCACCCCCTCCCCTCATTGTCCAACTCTACACCTCCTAATGCAAGAAACAACTCACTGCCGTCAGACTTCCTAGAAAACTTATTCTCGGAAAGCATTTCTCCCTGATTTCCGCTCAGTTTCCACTGTCCCCTGTGCCCTGGAGTATGATGAGAATGTTGCTGAGTGAAGGAAAGCTTTTTGTTTGCTGCTGTAAAGGTCACTCGGCTTTGAATTCGAAAATAGCAGCAAAACCAGAATTCAAGATATAGAGGTTTTGTGGGAAAAAATTCAAGATAGACATAGAAAAATACATTGAATTTAGGGTACAAATGCAGGGAAAGTATAAAATTTCAAGATAGGGAGGTTTTCGAGATAGACAAGTTTGAGATAGACAGGTTCAACTGTATTTTTTTCTTGAATGCCTTTAACATCTAGTTTTCATAGTTATCTAACACTTTCATATTGCATGAGTAGAGTTTTCAAGGAAAAACAAAACATAAAATTTCTCGGTATTTTGAGGTGGCAAACAAACTTTGAGGACCTGTATATTTAAAAATAAGTGGAGTAGGTAGCTAAAAATTTGGACATTTTCATTCCATTCCTCTATATCATCAATCTGTACCAAATTTGAAAAAAACCTGAGTTGGTCATGCGACCCTCGTTTGGTGAGTTGGTATGGAATCACTCATATGCATATCATATCAGTACGTAGTTTTTAGTGCTTTTCTGTTTTACTAACTTTTTCACACTGTAGTAGCTGTATTAGAATTGACCTTCCTGCTAAGCTTATTTTTAAAATCATATATAATCTTTAAAAAAGAAAATTCATAGAATTATTTTTTGTTTTATATTGCATTATTATTATTGTTGTTATTATTAGTGATTTCAAAATGCCACCGAGGTCAAGTAGAAGACGGAAGAAGAAGATGCAAGATACATTACCGATTTTTAGCTTGGAAGGTAAAGTAAATTAACCTCTTAGTTCTGATGTAATGCATTATATGTTGTGTATAGTACAAATTCAATTTTGGTTTTCCTTTTTTTAGTTTTAAGTAAAGAGTTGAGATGTTTTGATTAAATTATGGCATGGGCATATTTTTGGTCCCAATAAGGGCATAATATTAGGCTAATGTAATTAGAAGTGTTTTGGTTCTTGGGTGCAAACCCTGCAGAGCAGAACTTGAGTAAATTTGGAAAATTAATTAAATATTAATTTTTTAAGATTAAAAAATTAATAAAAATAGCTAAAGTTACTTCTAATTACAACAGTGTTTTCTTTATTCTGTACGTTCTATAGTTCGCACATTCAAACATACACAAACACAAAAGAGTTTTACTTATCTAGATTAAGCCCTGAGAGCAGATGTTAGTTGAATACAAATTTTTGATATAAATAATTATTATAAATAATTGAATATAAATTTAATGATACAGTAAAACCTGTAAAGTTGATGACCTTTGCAAGTTGGCCACCTGTCTTAAGTTGACCACTTTTGTCAGGAACGGAACTAGCCCTATTTGATATAATGTAGTGAAACCTTTGTAACTTGACCACCTAATTTGACCACCTGTCTATGTATGCCAAATTTGGGTGGGAGTATTATGAAAAACCCTTTGTAAGTTGACCGCATAATTACTATATTTATATGTTTATCTATTTTTGAAAAGATAGAAAAACAATAAATAGCTTATCCAGGATATTTTTTATGCTATATAATGTTAGAACCGGTATTTGTCTGGATGGATGAAACACCAATATAAAGTTTGCCTAAACCTCTTTGTAAGTTAACCATATGGGGAAATTACTTTGAGCACTCTTTTATTCTTTAACCAAGTTTCTTTTTTCTTCTAATTGATCTAGCCACTTTGAAAAAATATGTATTTTAGGAAAATCTTTACCATCAAATAAGTAACTTACATAATTAATAAAATATTTATCTTTATTTTAACGAAGTGCTTTAATTTTAAGGTTGTATTGGATACATTGTAAGTTGTTAAGGTTAAATTTATCTAATGATATATTAGATAAATGAAAAAAAAAGCTAATTGCAATGTTTAAATTAATGTTAAATACATGTAGTTATATTTTAATTAGTTTCAAATGTATATATAAATGCATAATGTAAGAAATGACAAAAAAAGAAAAAAAAAACAAATCTCCATTCTCTTTAAGTTAACCACTTGTCTAAGTTGACCACTAAAGTGCTGCACTGCAAGCAGTCTGCACAGGTTTCACTGTATATAATTTAAAAAAGTAAACACAGGATTACATGATAAACAGAACTGCGCTTAAATGCACTGCAGATTGAAATTACTATCAGTTTCCTTAGGGACCGTTCATAAATGATATCACACTTTTTTCAATATATTTGACAGGGTTCGTTGATTTAAATCAGCTTGATTTAAATCATGATTTAAATCGCGATTTAAATCAAGTGATTTTTTCAAAAAAATCATTGATTTAAATCAAGTGATTGTTTTTTCAAAAAAATCATTGATTTTACTATGTTAGGAAGTGTTGTAAAAATGAAATATGTTGCAATTACAACTAATGTTTCAAACAAAACTTCCTAGGTCATCTGTCTGTGTGCATAACATACTTCATAAGTTAGAATTAATTACTATTCTTTTAATTTGACAATATTTTTTAAATTTTACAATATTCTTCAAGCATCTTAACAGCAAAGCATAATACCTTCAATCATTCAAGTTACACTTTATAATACATAAACATGAACCATTCTGTATTTTTTATCTTAAAAATAATATTTTAGATTAATTTAATCGGTGCCACACAATAAATAATTCAGAATGATAGTGTTTAAAACAACAATTGTTAGAATTTAGAATATATGTCCTTAAAGTTTCATCCACGTCCCCTAATAATAGCTTAAGGTTTTTTTCCTTCTAAAATATTTTTTTATCATAGAAGTTTTCAATAAAGATACTTGATTAAAACAAAAAGTTTCAGTTTTTAGTAATGGTGTGAGCATACGATTTTTCAAAATGGGTAAAAATATTTCAGGCTGTTTTATTTATAAAATTGAAAAATGATTAAAGTACATTCAATGTAAAAAGTACACAGAATTGGTACATTTTTTCAGCTTTCAAAAGCAAAATAATTCAGATTAAATTTGTTCATTTTCTCTGTACTTATGAGTGTACTATTATTCCTGGTAGGGTTAAGTTTCATTTGAGTCATGCATTTGTATTAAAATTTATTTATCATTATTACTATTAAAAAATATTTATTGCTGTGAAAATAGCTTAAAGTGTGTTTTTGCATATTGATTAAGGTGCCGTATTGTTTCTATGAATGTAACATAATAAATATCCAAAGTATTTAGGGTCTTTTTAAAAAAATCCGATTTAAATAAAAAAAATCTGATTTAAATCAAAAATATCCGTTTTTTTTTTTTATTTTTTAAAAAAAATCACGAACCCTGATATTTGACCCCCTCCTTATTTGTCACAAAATGTCACGTCATCAACCCCCCCCCCCTTTGTCACATGTCACACTATATTACATACGGGTCATTCCATGTCAAATGTAAAAAATTTCGGAAATTTCCCTGCTCGACCGAATACAATTTTGTTGAAATTTTTATAGGATGTACATATCCTTGGAGTCATGCCAAATTACAGCTCCATAAGTTGTATAGTTGGGCCACTAGCCATGGTTTTGTAAAGGCACTTTTTTTCACGTTGCAACTGAAATGGTTAAAATCGTCTACTTTGTGTTCTTATTGATCATGACCTAAGAGACTACCAAACTGAAACTTGGTGATCCTGCTAAACAATTGGGATATAACAGCCTACTAGTACAACAAAAGCTTACTGTACTTTAGATTTTTCACATTTTGGTGCCAAAGTAGCTTGTTTGTGCCGATGTGGCAGATTTTGACCACATTTTGCCAGCTTGTATCTCTTGCTAGAAATATTTTCTGAACTGTATTCTTTCCTCATTTGCACCCCGCTGGCATGTTATAACGGTGGTGCAAGTGGCACCTTGATTGATTAATTAACTGCTGAGTTATGCTGGCTCAAAACTCATTTTAAAATTTCATACCTCAATTTTGGCTCATTTTCAAAGAGGCATATCTCAAAAAGGAATCACTCAAATTTGTTTTTTCTTTATATCGTTAAATAGAGTTCACTTTCCTCTATAAGGAAATGTCTTTTGAATTTTTGAGACAAAGCAGTTTTATACAGATAATAAAAGTTCAAAACAATATAAAATTTCGCTGATTGCAGAAGATAAAGATTATTACAGTTATTTATACATGATCTAAGAGGACTACCAGGCTGAAAGTTGGTGATCCTGCTAAACATTTGGGATATAACAGCCTACAAGTACAACAACAGCCTAATGTATTTTAGATTTTTAACATTTTGCTGCCAAATTAGCTCATTTGTGCCGATGTGGCAGATTTTGACCACACTTTGCCAGCTTGTATCCGTTGATAGAAAATCTTTCTGAAGTTGATTCTTTCCTCATTTGCATCTTTCTGGCATGTTATGAAAGTGTCCAAGTGGCACCTTAATTGCTCAATTGATTGCTGAGTTATGCAGGTTCAAAATTCATTCAAAAATTGCATGCCTCGATTTTGGTTCCTTTTTCAAAAAGGCACACCTCAAAAAGGATCACTCTAAAGTGGTTTTCCTTTATATCCTTGAAAAGAGCTCACTTTCCTTCATCAGGAAAATGTCTTGAATTTTTGAGACAAAGCAGTTTTATACGGATAATGAAGTTCAATATCGAAATATAATATATTTATATTAAGAAATTTGATTTTTGTTACTCTAAAAAACATATTGAGGATGTACAAAATGAGAATGAAAAGAATTGTTTTGTTTTAGAAAGTAGCTCTCTTTATGTAAGCCACATTCGAGTAATCTCTTTTGAGGCATGCCTCTTACCTCAATATTCTACTCATTATTCAGTAATCACCACTTCCGGCTATTTAAGTAATCATCTAATTGAAACTAAGCCTTTTTCTTTTTTTTTTTTTTTGAGAAATCAACTCCCCTGCAGCAGTATTAAATTTTGAAACTTTTTTCAAGATTTACTTTTTTCTTAAACTGCATGCCATAGAATAGCCAAACTTTGGAAACCTCTGAGTAACCACACTGTCTTCAACCATGCTGTGAGCTACTCTTTTTCTCCCCGCTCTCCCAAAAAGAGTAAGAAATTTTTTAATTCTCAGTAACTTATGTGCTAATAGACACATATTGTGCTACAATATTGGCACTTTCATAGTTTTGTATTTATGCCCACAAAATATTCTTTAGTTTCCTTCTGAGCTATGTGCTTATTCAATGTGAATATTGGTGAAATATGAAAATTTTACTGACCATCAATGGTGTAATAAGCTGCAGACTAACTACCTGAGTATGACCGCTGTCTACTGAAGCTACTAACTTTAAATTTTAATTATGCTTTTATTTAAAGTTTCAATCTATCTTTATTAAATTTCATAATTAATTAATTTATTTATTTTTCAGTTTGTGCATTTTGTGGTACAAATGATACTGATGAAGTTTTGTATGGACAGTTTTATTCTTCGGAAGCAATTTCATTGCATCATAACTGCATGGTGAGAAGTGCTTTATATAATTAGTTTTTTCAATATGACCAACCAGAGATGCTTGGGTACTTCTGATATTTAAAAAAAAATGAAGTTTAAGAAGCAATGCCAGTTGAAGCCAAAGAAATATTCATTGCAATTATTAAGTTCTCATTTATTAATGCATTACTACTTTCACAGTCTTTTGAAAAGTAAATGATCTTGAAGAAATTTTAATATCTCAATAGAGAAATAACCAACTTATGATTTTGTTGGTATAAAGAATTGGAATTCAAAAATATAGAATATATATATATATATATTTCTTTGTGCCCCCCTGTTTATTCGCCAGGGTGTATTTTGCTGCACACTTTGATGAATGCTCAACATTATTGTGTTTTAGTTCAATTGTACAAAAATATTGGAGAGCTCGTGGCTCAATGACCTATGGGTCAAATAGCTGGCATTTGCTAAATAAATAAATATCTGCACTATTAAATTTGCTTCAAAAATTAAATACTTATCCATTTTTTTAAAAAATATGTTCTTTAAGTTGCTTCAAAAGGCAGGATGTAATTAAAGTTTGTCTGCAAAAATTTCTGTCGCATTCTTTACAATTTTCTTAGTCTATAAAGAAAAAGTACATTAAGTTAAAACAATTGTAGTAAAATGCTGACTTTAAATCTCTATTTGAAGCTTAAAAAAATCTTTTTCTTACAGTTTTTTGCCAGTGGATTGAGTCAAATGGGCGAAACAAACACAGGAATTTTAGGATTTTTGTTACCTGATATAGAGAAAGAGCTCACTAGGGGGAAACAGCTTGTAAGTTTATGTTTGTGAATATATATGTATATATCTAAATACAGTGACCCCTTGTTATATTGCTCATTCGGATATATCACTTTTTCTAAGTCTCCCAAAATTTTAACTTCGAATTCTCAAAAGAAAAAATATTGCATTTTTGAGTAAAGCCGTTTTCCCCTTACTAAACAAAGTCGTTGAACAGGAATGTTTTCCTTTCTTCTGAATTTGCTGGAGTTAAAATCTGCAGCAATTCTCCTCCCATTCCCCAAATTACATGCCTGCAGAATGCTTCTACTCAAACCAGTTGACGTTTTACAAAGTGGGGACAATTTCATTCACTGGAATTGGCTTTTATAACTTGAATGGTAAGTAAATAACAATATAGATTAATAATAATTAGCAATTAAAATTACAGAACCTTGGTAACTTGACACCCGCTTATCTGAACATGTTTTCATGCTCCCTTGGGGTGTCGAGTTATTGACGTTTCACTGTTTATACAGAATTTACAATTATTTAGATAAAAATTGCTTGGACAGCAGAATGTGCCCTTTTTGGGAGAATCGCCCATGCATTTAAATACAGGAGAAGCCCAATGTAGCATTTTCCTCCACGTAACCTCATTTTTTGTTGGTTCCAAAACTTTCTTTCAAATCCTGAAGTGTATGAACCCTGTACTACTGAATGTGTTGAAATTAACTCTGTAGTATACGATTACTTTTGTTACTTTTCTTTTTTTTTTTTTTTTCTTTCAGTATTGCTGTTACTGTAGGAAAAGAGGAGCAACAATTGGATGTGTAGAAGGGAAATGCAAAAAAAGTTTTCATTTACCATGTGGAATGAAAAATGGCTCTTTGCATCAATTTTTCGATTCTTTTAAGTGAGTTTTAAGTTTATTTCCTTAATCATTAAAAAAATAGTAATAAAAAATACATACTGTAAGACACGAGATTAATAAAACTAGTTTAATAAGATATTTGATATTTTATTAAAAAGCACACATTCATTCTGTGGGGTAATATGTACTATTTTCTTTAACACTCATGTTTCTTCATTGGTTGTAAAATGCAAGGTTGAGCATTAAAAAAAGAAGAAGAAAGAAAGAAAATTTTTCTTTTACAACTTTTTTATTTTACTTTTTCTTTTAAACATAGTATAAAAATTTACAAACTTATATAAAAAGTGAAACAATACTTTTTGTTGAATATTTTAGAACATTAAATGCTGTTTACAGGTCTTAAGAATGACTCATCCTTATTAGAATGTCTTTGATAGTTGCAACTTCTGCATTTTCCTGTAATCTTCATAACAAGTGTAAAGTTTTGAACAATTTTGGAAAATTGGATGTGAAGAAAACTATGTCCTTGTAATATACTTTTTCAGCGAAAGCATAGTTTTCCCATTCTTTGACAATTAAATGCAGTGGGATTTCAAGTTTAACCTTGATAAATTATACATCCCTTACAGGCAACAGTTTTCCACCTCTTTCTCTTTGAATGTGGACTAAAAGTAGATAATTTCCATGTGTAGTCATTTGTAACATTATAGAAAGCAAAAATTTTTTATCATTAAAAATTATTATTCTTTTCTTTTTTTTTTTTGCATTGTATAATAGTATATAATGAAAATTAAAGCCTTATATAATAGGATAATAATTTATTTATTTAATATATCTGATTCATAGCTTTCCCAACAAAGAAAAATCAAGCTAATCCTTTCCAATTAAAATTAAGAATACTTATTTTTCACCCGTAACGTTTTTTCTGAAAAACAAATGTAGCTAGTCAAATTGATATTGATATGCGATGTTTGAGTTAGACGATTCTCTATCGATTACAGAAAATTCATCAAAATCGGTTCATTTCGTCAAAAGTTATGGATGAAAAAACAAACAAAAAAAAAATACTACATTTCTTCCCATAACTTTTTTCTGATTATCGAATATGGTCAAACGAAGGTACAGGACCTATGGGAAACCACCCTCGATCTATTAAAAAAAATCATGAAAATCGGTTAATCCGGTAAGAAGTTATGAGTGGAAAAAACAAACAAACAAAAAAAAACACGACATACATACAGTATGATTGTATAACCTCCTTCCTTTGTGAAGTCGGTTAATAAACCGTTTTTATCTCAAGTTATGGCGGCTACAATTTTTTTCTGCTTTTTTTTTAATTGCGAAATTTTGAGATTTTTTTTTTAGTATGCAAGTCATAGGTCTCAGTAAAGACGGTCACCCCAAAATGTTTTGGTGGTATAGCGGTCGCTCGCGACCTACTTAATACCCACCCCTGCTAAAACGCTAAAAGCCCTCTAAAAAATCTACGGAGCAAGCGATGTTACCCCCCTAAGGATCCGCAAATCCCCTGAAAACACACACACCCCCCGTAAAAATTTCAATATCATAGTCTGCCTCGTGCTCCCCGCCTCCTCCGAACAATGGCGGCCCCACCCTAAAAAGCTACGGAGCCCCTCAAAACGATGGCCCCCTAAAAATCCGGAAGCCCTTTCTATACCAGAAGCTGGACTCGTTCATATATATATATATCATTAAAACGATTAATCATATATAATAACTATATATGCTATATATACATGCATACGCTCATATATCATATACATGATATGTATATGCTTATTAAAACAATAAAGGGGATATCAAACTCATACCCACCCCCTTATTTTTTACCTCTTGGCCCAACGTTTAGAGCAGATATATCATAGCAATTTTGTTATTTAGTAATTTGCTCCTTCCGTCTAATCTGAAATTAAGACTTTCGGATGGTTTTCCTATTCTTGTTCTTTGCTATAAACACATTTTCATAGTGAGTTAATCACAATGTGAAAAATCACTTTCTAAGCATAACCTCTTTGTCCGTCAGTGTAAAGCAGTGGCGTACATAACGCCCCGCAACCCCCGCGCCACAGGGGCGGGGGAGGGGCGCACAAGGTTTTAGGGCGCCCGCTCCAGAAAAAAAAACTCCGCGAGTTACAATATATGTGACTAAATGTTTTTATACATATTTTTTTAGCATTTCTTTTCCACTAATGCAATGTCACTCCTAAGCTTTCTAAGTAAATTTCTTTGCTATTACGGCCACATAATGCATAATTAATCCCCTCTCACTTCCTCTTTCCTGTATACCTGCGTATTATAGTATAGGGATCTCTCATACTTATGCACGGGCGCAAGAGAGCGCCCCAAAACGCACATAATAAGTGAAAACGCGCATAAATGAAAAGCGCGAAAAGGGAAAAACCTCAAAAGGGAGCTAAAAGTAAAACATCAGTTCAGTGTACACAGTAACTGTTAATTAATATTACATTATGCATACAGTCATAGTACAGTCATAGTGAAAAATAGGAAAAGAGATTACATAGTGTTAAAATGCAAGTACGTATAATGCAAGTTACTAAGTACTGTACATTTGCTTGAACTGTAAGAATATGAAATTGTACCCAGATATCATTTTGTACTTAATATTATTCCCTCACAAAATAAATTACAGTCGAGGATTGTTTTCGTGAATTTTTAAGAAGAGTTATTCGAGTTTATCAAGGCGGGAAAAGTTCGATCGTTTTCAGAGAGGCGTAGCTAGAGTTTTCAGCGGCCAGGAACAACTGAAGATTTTGCGCCCCCCCCCCTTTGCGAGAGCTTCTGTTAGCCGAAATGCAATAGAAAAGGGAAAATAGAGACACAAAATGAAAATTTCAATTTTTTTCCAGAGGAATTTAAATTAAAAGTCCATAGCTTTGAAAATACTCATTTTTTCTGTCACTGATTTTTTAATATGTTTTTAAGATTCGCCAGTTTAACTTTAAACTCTTTACATGCCGTATACCTTGTTTCTTGTGATGAATGTATTCACTTTGATACAAAATACTTGTAAGTTTTTTTTAAATTTATAGTTCACAAATGCTTGGTAATTACAACTTTGTACTGAAGAGGAATGGAAATAAATGCGATTGTGATATGTACTACCTTTTAATGAATGATGTTTTGAATCCTTTTTCATTGCATCTCATTGTCTTTAGAACAATCTGAAATCCATCAAAAAAGAAAAAAAAATCACGGGGGGGGGGGGGGGGAGTGCAGGAGTTGAGTTTCCCCATGCAAATAACTCTCGAAAAAAAGCATTGCATTGTTGAAATTTTGCTTTACAGCGTTAGTTGTTTTTAAAGGGAATAATTCTGCATGAAATAAGCTCCGATTTAAAATTATAATGCAACGATAGCATTATTTGCTACGAAAAAGCATTAATTGATCTTTTAGAGAAAAAGTTTGTTTTTAATGTTTTCTCAGTTTAAAGCCCCAAGAAACTGCTTCAAAGTAAAAGTTTTCTATGCTGCTATTGGGCATAATGGTAAACCAAATTTATCAAAGGTTTGAGAGCATGTCCTCAACTAACAATATGTTCAATTTTTTAACTCCCAAAGCATTAACAGATCTATTAACGCTTTCGAGTGCACAGGTAAAGAACTTGTGGAATCAGTGACTAAATTTTGCGAGAAGAACCAAAACGATGTAGCAATCTCAATTGCATCACAAATTATCATTTTGCGTTGCGAAACATTTTGGCAAGTGAAATAGGAGAGAGAAACTTGACAAATAAATATAGCTGAAGTTGCTCATTTAATAATGATCGAGAACTAAGTTTTATCATCTAAGTCTAACAGACAAATCTCGCATTGCCTTTTATATCTTTCTTACTTTACCAGTAACCACAGCATCATCAGATAGATCATTATCCAAACAGAAGCTAATCGAATTTTACCTCAGAAGTACGATGACAGAAGAAATATTGAGCGATCTTGCTGTTTTAAGCATAAAAAGCACTAGGATTCATAAGTTAAACATCGACAAACTTGTTCAAAAATTTCTTAATTGTAAAAAACAAAGAGGGAAATCTATTAGCACAGGTTAATATAACATAGATTTTCTTGTCCAATTAGTGTCTAATTTGTGAACAAATAGTTTGTTTCTCTTGTATCATTACTGTTACTTAATTCACTTTATAAATAAATGACAGAACCCTTAACGAAATTTTAAATATTACTTTAAGACAGTGTGTTATTTTCTCGTATTATTAAGATAAATTTCATTCCGAACTGGTAAGTGCATGCAATGTTTCAATTCGTTACGTTTTCGAAAATCTGCCTTTTAATGATAAATATGATTTTAATTATCTTAAATAAAATTAATGATTATAAATACTCGAATATACCTTCACCGTAGTGTTTTTGTTTCAATCTTTTGCAATAAGCCAAAGATAGGGCGCACTTCTAAATCTTGCGGGGAGGCGCACCTCTTTATGTACGCCACTGGTGTAAGGTCAAATTTGCACTTAATGTCCCACACCAACAAGCGAGTGCGAAAGGCAGAAGTAAAAAGGAAAGTTGAATGCTAAAAAGAAAAAAAAATCTTCTAATGATTATGTCCATAAAAGACATCCCCCCCTTAAGCGCGATTTCGCACCTTCCCCTCAAAAAGAATCCCTCCCCCCCTTCCTAAAAATGCTAATAGTGCAGTTGCTCAGTTGAGGCAGAAAGACGGAATTTCGTGCAGTTGAAATTTATTCACTAAATATCCAAACGTTTAATAAATACGATTTTCGTTTGTTTGTATTTAATAAATTAAATATCGCAATTTTTTTAAACAGAAACTTACAGAAATTCATTCCACTAAACTTTGTTCATGCGCATCTGCTTAACGCATACGTTAATTCAATTAATAAAACACATATTCATTTCATCCCATGGTGTACTACAGCGGGTTTGTTTCCCCTTGTTAAAATTAATATGAACCGGACGAGAATAATATTGTACATCTACATTAAGGGGCGGGAGTGGAATTTTTAAGAACTTCAGACGTTAAATTGAATTAAGGTTTAAAATAAAGTTAATTTAAAAACATTTAAAGCAACTAACATCCCAAACGAACAAGCAAAATAGACACCGCTACGTTTCGCTCTTGTAACCCCATATTTCCTTTGAAACATTCTGACAAAAAATCAAAACCAGATGTCACACTTTTGAAGACTCCTCTATGACCGGATGTATGCGAATCAATTGTACGCCAGTGGAGGAAGATAATTATGAAGAATGCCCCAGAGGAAAGAAAGCTATTAGGGGTGCGAACATCGAAAAAAGGGAGTGTGTGGGGAAAACCAAATCAGGGAATTTAAACCAAAACAAAAAATCCCCAAATTAGCTTTTGATTGCAGCGCCATCTAGATGTCAGAATAAGCTACATTCTGAGCTTTCAATTCCCCTTAAGCTAATTTGTGAAATATTTAACAATAATCTTCTAAAAGATACTAAATAAAGTGAAATAGAACAACCTGTGACACCTGTTCTTGTTTATACTGCGAATAATGCAGGAGCATAAAAATTGCCCCCGAATGCACGGTGTTGTTTTAAAACAACAAGTAAAAAAGGCGCCTTAATATATATTTAAAATAAAATTTATGATTAAAATTTGTAAAAAAAAAAAAAATTAAGAAGTTACTGTTTTTTACAAAATCAACAAGTCTTATGATTTTGTGAAAAAAGATAAACCTTGAGTTCAGTTTACAAGATCTAGGGTAAACTATATTAACTAATATGATCATAAACTATATTTACAAAATAAAATGACAGAATGCGCCACATGTTAAAAATATTACAAAATAAAAGCTTAGTGAACCAAAAATAGAGGTGTTGTTTAAAAGCAACACGGTGCAGTGTAGGGTTAAATAACATCTTCAGACCCTATCTCCATTAGTATATGGACAAAATTCCTAAATAAGATGAACACTAACTAAAATGTTTTTGATTCTTATTTCCTATTTTATCCCTTGAGCAACAATAAGGTAAATTTTTTATTTAATGGGGGAAGTAATTTAAATTTAAAAGATATTAAATTTTCATTGTGTACAGATATGTCAAAAGAAATGTTTTTCTGGTACCCGAGTACTTTTTTACGAATTTGTAACTTTTCACAAAGAAGTTTTACTAATTGGTGCGTAGTACATAAATCTACATTTTTAAATTTTTGGAATTTTTATCCTGTGTAGCCAAAGATTGGTGTTTTCGCAGCACTCAAAATTACTGGTGGTCCACTGGTCTGAGACCACTAAGATCCCCTCAGACCACCGGAAAAAAAAATTATTGGTGGTCCGCTGGTCCTACCTTGCTCACTGTTAATAGACATTTTAGAAAGCTGGCAGACTCATTCGTTTCCTCCGGGTGATATCAGCCCTCATTTGGCATTTGGCAGATTGCCAGCATGCCGCTGCTGGGGAAACCCCCCCCCCCCGACCCGACCGCCTACTCTGTTGAAGTTATTTAATTTTTACTTAGACTTTATTTCCATAGTAAGCTTAGTGTTTTAATCAACTGTTGAATCAATTGGCTATAGTTAATTGAGTTTTATTATAAATAGATTT
Organism: Octonoba sinensis; assembly: GCA_038502835.1. Classification (NCBI taxonomy): domain Eukaryota; kingdom Metazoa; phylum Arthropoda; class Arachnida; order Araneae; family Uloboridae; genus Octonoba; species Octonoba sinensis. The sequence goes on from CM076598.1 coordinate 150,344,342, forward strand.
ACAAATGATCATTAAGTGTAAAAATGATATTTTAATCTAAAATACTATATATTTTGGTTAATTTTAAGTAGACCAATGCTGTTGTCTCTGGACCAGTAGATGTTCATGTTTACTGGTCTGATGGACCAGTAGCTTTTTTTAGCAATTTCTAATGCTGCTTCATATAATGACATTAATGCCTTTGTGGCATATATAATTGTTGTCTTGTGCAATAGTGCAAAGATTAAATCTGTCCAAAAGTGTCTAAGCTCTGGCTACATCAATAACCTCTGTGGAATAGAGGAGTTGCTGCGGTGGATTCAGATGGATCCTAAAGAGCTTCGTCAACATGAATGTGCTCTTTAAAAGACATGTATTTTTAAATGAAAACACATATTTTGAGGTACTCATACAGACACCTTGTAACCTTACCTACATAGTTTTTTTTTTTTTGCTGTTCAGTTTTTATTTTTATGTTTAATTATTTTTATTTATTTACATTTTTTTTTTTTTTTTGCAATCTAAAAATTTAAACAACGACTCCTTAAGTGCGGGGCCCTCCTATTGGGCGCAATCAGTCATATCAGCTTAAGATTTAGCCCTGTAACACAACGAGTAGAATTGAGATTTCTGTTCCTATTTTAAAAACATTCACTTACTGCCAATAGAATCAAGAAAAATTCCAAACATTTATTGATCTATTATCTAACCATGTAGAAAAACTTGAAAAGCTGAAATTTTATTAATAAAATTCTCTCTCTCGCTCTTTTTTTAAAAAGATTTCGAGGTTTTGTGCGGTTCCTAGAAGAAGCGTGGGGCCTGGGGCGGCTTCCCCGCTTACTACCCCGAGGAAAAATGATCCAATTTTGCCAAAATTTCAAAAATTCGAGTGCGATGCAGGGGCAGAAGATATTTTATGATCAAAAAAATATTTTACACAATGTTTATTGAACCCAGAGAGAACTTTCTGCACTACAGTACAGAACCTCGTATGTGGCATGCTAGGGACCATCGCTATCCCGGATAACTGAATTCCCCAGTTTTTTGGATCGCTAAAAAATGCCGATATTCGGAGATTAATCAAACCCAAATTACAATAACAAATGGTAATAATACTTCAAAATAAGTAGAACATAGTAAAGAAATACAGTATGGGACCCCAAATTCGGAATCCCAAAATCCGGAACTTTTTGAAAAACAAAAAAAAAGCTTTTGTTTTTTAACGAGAAATCGAGAAATATTTTGCATCGTTTTTTCTTTTGGAAATAAGCATTTTAAAAAGAAGAAAAATAAAATGTAATGAACATGTTTATTGTTTAAGATCAAAAATGTGCAGTTTTCAAAAAAGTTATTTCGTGATTTTCTGAAAAGGGTTCGTTTTTGTGATTATAGATTTTATTAATTGTTGCTTTAATTATGAGTTAATATCATTAAATCTCTCTTTTCTTATTTCTTGTAGTTTTCATATTTATTTTTTAAAAATGAGCTCAAATTTTCGCACGATACAGAACATTCGCGAGACCAAAATTTGGTGATGCTCGGCATTTTCCCGATAGTCTGATCTGTTACTATGATTAAAAGTCTTTAATAAGTGGCTATAGAACATTAAATCCTATCAGAATATGACGGAATTCTTTTCTTTTATTGTTTATTTAAAGAGGTTAAAAAAAGATCGTGAAAAGTGTCTAGATTTTTCAATGTTTTGCCTCGAATATAAGCAGACTCCAACTTCGTTTTTTGTGCTCAATTTCACGACGTATAGGAGAGTATATACAGAGATGCCGAATGCTACGGATTCTCCGTAGTTATTACGGAAAAATACAAAAATTTGAAGTTGACTACGAATTACGGAAAGCGCTTTTTTCTACGGAAAATACAATGTTTTAGCAGAGTTCAACTTTTCGCGCTTGGCGCACATATAAAAAAAAAAATTCACTAGCAGTCGCCAAAACGGGCGCTTACTGACGATTCCTGGTAGTTTAGAGCTGCGAGCAATAGGAGATTGGCGACGGTAGAAAGCTCAAAATTCCGGTTCTAACCGGAAATTCTCCCATGGAGCAAAATTTGCAGCAACCCTGTTCTACTCGGCGAGTGAGTTCAGGTTTGTTCGGGCAATGTTCGGATTTTTTCGCTTACTTGCACGACACGACAGGGCTTTTTTTTAGCCTTTTAGCATTAGTAGTTGCTTATTGCATTCTTCGTTACGTACGTTGTTTGCTCGTTTGGTTTTTAACTATTTGGTCCTAATTTAATTACCGAATTCAGTTAGAGATTAAATTTATATTTTATATTGGAAAATAACCTTATTGGGTGCTAACATAAGCGAGAAATCGGGGAATTCTCAAGGAAAGTTTTGGAAAATATCAGGGAAAGTTATTCAAACCGGCAAGCGTCCGGATTTTCGTCTGCGAAATTTCCTTTTGTTGCGCGTGGTCAGCTCGATTGCTGATTTCCCATTGGTTGAAAGCGCTCTTTCTTTGATTAAGCAATAAAAAAGGTCACTGTTTTTGTGTTTGAGTTAAGAAGACATTGCAATCTTACGTTAAAAAAAACCCCTGTCAACGTTTTTTTTTCCCCCGAGAATCCGCCATTTTTAGTTGTTCCAAAATTCGGCATAACACCGTTCTCCAGCGTGCCGAGTTTGGGGTTTGGGTCTGTGCATTATACTGTAGGGGTGCCACAAGGGGGAGGGGCACAAAGAGCCATGCCCGCGTGTTGATTTGAAATTTTTAAAACTGTTTTCTTTACTCAATACAGGAATAATATGCATCTTGAAAAAATAAAGTAATATAATTATAAAAAAAAATTATGATTGGGGGGGGGGGGAGGTGATTTTCATTCTTTAAAAAAAAAAAAAAAACTTCAGATTTAAAACTCTCAGCGGTTGCAGATTATATTACTTAGAAAATTAAGTTTTTTCCTCCTTTCAGGGGTGGTAGAGTTCTAGAAACCGGAAATTTCCGATTTTTTTTTTTTTTTTTGCCTAAGTTCCGGAAATTTTATTTTGCTTCTTGACCCTAAATTTTCCGCCCTCATTTTTTTTTTTTTTTTTTGCTTTAAATTGCAGCAATGCATATTTCTTAATTGATTTATGCAATTCTGTAAAATATAGTATGCCTTTCCACGTGCTAGCAAGAAAACGTATGCATTCTTTTCTTTACGTAATCTTTCTACATCCTTTACAAGAATCATATTTTTTTCATTTTAACTCTTTTTAAAATTTTATTATAAAGTAAGTAAATAAAATTCCTTTTTATTTTTATCAATATTTTACCATATATACTTGTGTATAAGTCGATTCGCATGTAAGCAGAACCCTCAACCTTCAGACAAACAGAAACCCGCGTGTAAGTCGACCCGAAGGGGGATGAATTGTAATTCCAATTGGAAATTTGGCTATGATCTGGAGTTTCATTTGGGCGATCATGATTTTCGTAAAGGGTTCGTGTTTGCTGTTAGATTGTTAATTGTTTCTTTTATTCTGAATCAATAAAAAAGAGCTTTTGGGTTTTAATTTCTTGCAGTCTTATTAAATGCAATAAATAATTTTAGTAATGTTAACAATGTTTTCTTCATCATTTTGATGATTTTTTAGAGGAAACTGTATTTTTTTTAAAGAACCCACACCATTTTATTAAAATAGTATGCCCTTTTTGCACCATTTTCCTGTTGTCCTATATTTTATACATTTTCCATTGCGACCCCTGTTAAAATAAGTTATTTTTTCCATTTCTGTCTGAATCAAGTAGTTTCCATAAATTTCAACTAGATAAATTACATTTTGTCTTATATGCCAGGAAATACAGTACCTATGAAAAAAGGTTGAGGTTCAGGAACTTGTTTTGAAAGTTCAAGAAATACAAATCCTTAGTACTACCACACCTGAGCCTTCACTGAAAAAAAGGGAATTGCGCAACGTTCAGTTGGAAAAGTAGTGTCCCCAGTGGTGTAGTCCTGAGAAAAAAAGTTGGGGGGGGGGGGGAGACGCTTATACATAAGAAGATAAGCCATTGAAATGAAAAGTGGGGGGCGCTTATGTTAAAATGCAAAAAGTTTGGGGGGACGCTTGTATTAAAGTAAAAAGGTAGGGGGACGCCGTCCCCCCTCGACTACACCACTGAGTGTGCACCTCCCTAAATATTTGTTCTGGTTTCACTACTGTGATACTGTCATAACACATGGCAATGACGCTGTGTAACTCACAATTTAATTATGATGTCAAGGAAATTTTTGGAGCCCAATCGGGGAGTTATCAGAGGTTTTTTTTCTTGGATTCTGTTGCCACTATGGTTCAGCTGAGGTAAATATTTTGCTTTTAGGTTGATTATTGAGTAGTTTTTGCATCCATGTTTCTCCGGTATTATAAACTACTGATAAGCGCTGAAAACTACTGAAAATCGTTCAGGTTACTACTGAAAACTTTAAGATTAGAGTGGCATCTTTGGTATATACGATAATAGAAAATGCTATAAATGAAGAAAATGCTAATAAAGTCTTCCAGAGCAAATTATATGGGCTCTGATGCTACTTGCAAAAGTTTTTGAATGACTCAACACCCAAAAAGTTCTAAAATCCGAAAACATTGCGGCCCCGAGTGTTCCGGATGTGAGATCCCATATTGTACTTTTAAATTATGAAATACTGAAAGAAAAAAACTTTAAAAGATAAAAATCAATAACATTCACAAACCAAAATAAGAGGGGGGGGGGGGGTTGAAAATGAAATATGATTCAAATATATAATTAGTATTTATTTTTTAAACATTTCATGAAGTTTCAGTTGGCGAAAATTGGGCTTTTGCTGTAAAAACAATTGCTGGATTTTTCAAACAGCAATTATGTGCGTTTCATAAATAAAAGATTTTACTTCAACGCAACGTTCATTAGATATAAGCAGGCAAAATTTCATTATTTTCATCTTCATCGCTATCTTGCTCTTTGTCATCTTTCATGTGTGGCACCATTTGAATAATTTCCGAATCGGATATTTTTCTGCATCGTCGATGTTGGTTTCTATTAAAAGATCCTGTTCCAGCCACATTCTAGAATACACTCAAAGTTCAATTTGGAGATGCTTTTCTTTTAAATAGCATGTTTACATGCAGAAACACGCAAATTTCATACTTGTGTGCAACGACTTCGTTTTTGTAAACTCAATTTTAATAAAGAATTCCTTTTCACAGTCGCAATTTCTGTTGCCTTAATATCAATTTTAAATTCTTATTGCCTTATTGCCACTCTTAAATAAATCAAAAAAATTTATAAAACGAAAATAAACAAGCTCTAATTTTTACACGATCGGCTATTACGGAAAATTCGCGAATCTGCGGCATTAGAATTTTTCCGAACTTTCATATAGTACGACTTATGTTGCAATTCTTCTTCAAATACTCACCAGACAAATGTATAAGAATCTAAGTATGTATTTTCTCCGTGTTTAATTATTGACATAAAATAGAGAAAGAGTCGGGTTTTCTCTCAATTTTCCTTGGAAAATTTTTTTTTCAAATTTTCTTCTGCAAGTAAGTTTACGCTCCCTCCCCTATAAAAACATCATTTTAGACAAATTTATTCGACTTATAAACACTGCTTATGTTACTTGTAACGAAAAAATGCTTATTTTAGAAAAAATTCGTATTTTTACTAAATGGGCAAAAAACCGCGAACTTCTCAAAAATGGCGGGAAATTTACGAAAAAATTCCCGGATTTCTGGTTTCCCGGTTTTTTGGCTCCCGGGTAAGAGGTTCTGGGTAAGAGGTATTAGAATAGTGATTTCGGAAAAAAATGTTTTTCCGTCCACCCTAATGTCCAGTTTTCTTCTGCTTTCTAGAGGTGTTAGGCCACATTCAGATTCAACTTTATAGTTATTTGTGGATGAGACAGCACCAATAATGATTTTTGTTGCTCTGTACTGTACAGTGTCAATTTTTGCCTTTTGAAGAAGAAAAGGTTGATGCCCAAATGGGGAGCAGCATATTCAAGAACTGGCTTAACGAGCGAGGTATAAGCATTAAGAAGAGATGTTGGTCTTGAGTCCCAAAATGCACCGCACAGCCTTTTTAAGATGTCAAGTCATTTTAAGGCCTCGTTAGAGATTTGTTCAAGGTGTTGTGAAAATCTCGGTTCATTATCAAGGGTGAGGCTAAGGTACGTTGGATGCTTAGTGCGTTGGATTACAGAGCCAAATAGGTTTATAGTAACATTAAAATTGCTTCTATTTTCCCTGTCAGAATATATAATTAATACAATAGATCAGGACTGGTTGATTTTTAAATCATGATTTAAGTCGCAATTTAAATTAAGTGATTTTTTTTTTTAAATCATTGATTAAAATCACATGATTTTTTTCAATGTTAGAAAGTGTTGTAAAAATGAAATATGTTGCAATTACAGCCACTGTTTCAAACAAAAATTCCTAGATCGATCTGTCTGTGTGTATAACATATTTCATAAGTTTAGAACTAATTACTATTTTTTTAAATTTTACATCTTATTCTTTAAGCATCTTAACATCAAAGCATAATTCATTCAATCATCATGAACCATTCTGTGTTTTTTACCTTAAAAATAGTATTTTAGAACAATTTAATAAATGACACACTATTATTTTAACAATCTTGAATGGCCCGTGAAGCCTTGTGTGTTTTCCAAGCACTGTTTGGAGTCTCTAACTGAAGACTTCATGTAAATTATAGCACAAATGTGAATCTGAATAACATTTTGAAGCATATGTCCTTGTGCATATGGGCCTTATATGTGTCTTCATTTAAAGCCCATATGCACAAGAGGGTTATTTGATGATTTAAAACTGATTTAAATGAATGATTTTAAAAGAAAATCAGTTGATTTAAACAGGAATCAGAGTAGTCCTATATTTCCTCTAAATCCTATATTTAAAAACGGATCCTATGTTTTTGGTATCCAAGGAATTACTTTCCAAATTTCCAAATTGAATGGTGGTGTATAAAATTTAAAGATGCATATTTTGTTTATTGTTCTGTTTGCAAAGTCTCCATAAAAGCTGAAAACCGTTTAAAAGTTCTAATATTATAACATTCCAGTATCACAAAAAGCTGTATCATGGTAAAACAATGCTTCTCAATCATGTTTGTATCTGCTGAGGCCAAAGATATAAGCTTAAGTTATGACTCACCTACTGCTACTAAAACACCATGAACTCTCAATCCTGGGGATTTAGTGTACAAATCAGAGATACTTCTTTTGTTTCTCATAATGCCATTAAAAATGCTTTTTCTGTCATTTTTCCGATTCGAAATTTCTGGTATTTATCTATTCTTAATTAAAGTGTCTTATTCTATTGCAGGGATGCACAAACATTTTGGGTGAAGGGCCAAAAAACTAGAAAGTATCAGGTTGGGGGCCAAAGTAACGTAATGTTTTATTCATAAAAATACAGGGTGTATTTCAGTTTTTATTTAGAGGTAATATGTACAAATTACATGTATTAATAATTACTGTACTAGGGAACAGATTATTAAATAATTTAAAAAATGAATGTAAATGAATTCAAACAAAATGAGGCATAAGATTTCTAAACAATTAGTTGCACAACATTTATATATATCAATGAAGTGATTGGTTAAATGGCAAAAAATACTAAAATTTTTTGCAAAAATGTGTGCAAATCATGAAAATGAAACAAATGGAAAATAAAAAGGTAATTTAAACTTAGAAAGACACAGCATTCTCTAAATTATAACTTTCTTTATAATTTAGATAATTTTTCTTTGACATTTTATAATGTAAAATTTACAATATATATTAAGAGTTATGAGAAATTAAATAAAAGGGCAAATATAAATAAAGAAGAATTAAACACACAAATATTAAATAGCAAAATCCAAATGCTGCGAGTCTGTACGTCAAGTTAAACCCTTGCGATTCAGAATTACTACTAGTCAATTTGGCTGGTAGAATTTTTTTTTTTAACTAACCATTTACAAAATCTTATTAGTTAAATTGGCATAGTAATATTAAATTTATACATTGCTACATGTACAATAAAAAAAAAAAAAGTTAAACTGATTCCTTTATCAAAATTCAACTTCATTATTTTGCTCCATGGCATATAATTAAATTTAAATCCTTTAATCACTAGTTTTCCTGCAGATTAGAAATTGATCTTTGCGAATTAATGTAAAGAATCGTTATTTATTTATTCATTTCCTAAATACATATCAACAATAAAACTTTTAAATTTTGATGATAAATTACACTTTATAAAGTAAAATAATTATTCATACTGATATTATTAATTCTGAAAATTAATGTTTCATTAATGAATTTTTATTCATTCATTACTACGAGTCAATTTGGCTAGTAGAATTTTTTTTTTTAACTAGCCATTTACAAAATCTTATTAGTTAAATCGGCATATTAATACAGTACAGAACCTCTTATCTGGAAACCAGAAAACCGGGAATTTTTTCTTGAATTTTCCGCCATTTTTGAAAAGTTCGCGTTTTTTTGCCCATTTAGTAAAAATACGAATTTTTTTTAATGCTTTAAAAATACGCATTTTTCCGTTACAAGTAACATATTCAGTGTTTATAAGTCAAACTATTTAGTCTAAAACCGATGTTTTTTTAGGGGAGAGGGGCGTCAACTTACTTGCAGATGGAAATTAGAAAAAAAAATCAGACCATTTCTCTATTTTATTACAATAATTAAACACGAAAGAAATAAGTAATTAGATTCTTATATACTTATTTAATTGTCTCGTCAGTATTCGAAGACGAATTGCAACAAAAGTCAGACTATACGAAAGTTCGGAAAATTTCTAATACGGCAGATTCGTGAATTTTCCGCAATAGCTGATCGTGTGAAAATTAAACCACGTTTACTTTTTATTTTATATATATTTTTTATTTATTTAAGAGCTGCAATAAGGTAATAAGAATTTAAAATTGATATTAAGGCAACAAAAATTGCAACTGTGAAAATGAATTCTTTATTAAAATCGAGTTTGCAAAAGCGAAGTCGTTTTACACAAATATAAAATTTGCGTGTTTCTGCATGTAAACATGCTTCTTACATTTCGTTTTCCTCCTTTTTGAAATCATTTATTACTGTAAAAATGATTCATAATCAGATTTTACGAAATTAATAATTTGATAAACAAGATGTCCGATTCGGAAAGCATCCAAATGGTGCTACACCTGAACGATGACAAAGAGCAAGATAGCGGTGAAGACGAAAATAATGACATTTTGCCTGCTATGTCTAACGATCGTTGCTTTGAATTAACTAAAGAAATTATAGCAGGAATGGGACAAAATTCTTTTATAAACGAAATAACACACATAATGGCTGTTCAAAAAACCCAGCAATCGAATTTTCGACCATTTCCCGATAAGCCATTGCTCTGAAACTTTACATATAGCTCAGAACCAGATGACAATGCAATATTATGCCACTTTTATCATCATTTGATTAGTTTCTGAAGTGTTTCCAATAAAATAGAAATTAAATACGCCGATTTGTTCAAAAACTTGCGACCAAAATTCAGTAGCGGCGCTGCGATCGTATTTTTTTATTACGATTTTTCGTAACCTTTTTTTACAATTATTTTTTCTTTCGAATTTTTCTTTATTTTATCATAATTATTCTTTTTTATCAACTATATTAGCGGGCCAATTCAAAAGGCTCGGCGGGCCAACTTTGGCCCGCGGGCCATAGTTTTTGCATCCCTGTTCTATTGGGTGAGTGCAAAAGTTTTTGCGAAGGTGCAATAGATGGCGTTAGAAGCAGCGTAAAGTGTTTTCATTAATACCGCCATCTACATAAGGCAGATCGTTGGAAAGGTGTGCAGCTTTCACTTCAAACAAAATAATTTGTGTAAATACAAACTGCTTCAAGAAAGATTACTTTCAAAATGAGTCAATAAGGTGCATTTGCGGCATGTTATGGTTTACGAGATTCGGAAGGGAATAAACATTGCAGCAGCCGTAAAAAACATTCAAGAGGTTTATAAAGATCAAGCACCAGCTGTAGAAAAATGGTTTGTGAAATTACGCCGCAGAGGGTTTAACCTTGCAGGGGAGCCATGCTCAGGTCGACCTTCAGACATTTATGACAATGTTGTGCTTACTTTAGTTCAGAATAGTTTGCGAATTTCAACAGAGGAAGTTGCTACAGCACTTAACATTGACTGTTCAACCGCTTTTCGGTATTACAAAAAAATGGGATTCGATTTGAAGGGTATTATTCCCATTTGCTGATAGAAAGGAGCTAAATCTAGCGAATTTCTGCTGCTGTTTCTTTACTCGGGTGGCTCAAAAAGCTGTTTTTGGATCGATTAGTGACAGGCAGTGAGAAATAGGTCCTGTACAACAATGTTCAGCGCAAACACACGTGGAAACAGGCAGTCAGCATGGTGACGCAATGGCAAAGGCCAGTTTGCACCCGATGAAGGTGATGGATGCTCTGTGTTTGGTGGGATTGTGAGGGAATAATTTATTTAGAGTTTCTCCCCGCTGCCCAAACGATTGATTCGGACAATTACTGTCACCAATTAACCAAATGAATCGAGAAATCAAATAGAAACATCAAATTTTGTCAAATCGCAAGGGCGTTGTCTTTCATTATGACAACACCAGACCACACGTTTCGAGACTGACGCTGTGCAAACTGAACAGCCTGAAGTGGGATGTCCTATTTCATCCACCGTATTCTCCTGATATTGCACCATCTGATTATCATTTCTTTCGTTCACAGTTTTTATGATTGGGGTATCCGTATGCTGCCAGAACGTTGGAAACACAGTATAGACAACGATGGAGAATATATCATTGATTGAATAAAGAACTTTGCTTGCCTAGTCACTGTGTGACTTTTACTCACAAACTCTGCATTAACTTTTGCACTCGCCCAATATATCCTGTGGATTTGCCCCAGATTTTTCTTTTCTAATGAGTTCATAAAAGAAAACCCTTTCCTATAATGTTTGATGGAACTTTGAAAGAATAGAACGTGAAACAACTAGATGGTTACATGTGATTTTGGAGTACTAGGGATGGTGGAATATCAGAAAAATACCTTGGTATAAAATTACTGGGACATGCTAGAGGTTTAAATATTTTTTGATGCTATAGAACAGACCATATTCAAATCTCGAGAAATCAATTCTCTCATAATGCTTCAGTCCAGTGGACCGAATTTTAATAATAAATTAGTATTTCAGCTAGTTATGGAAGATAAAACGTTCAGAGGACATGAACTGGTGCAAGTTGAAGCATGCATAATTCATAATGCCTTGCTTGTAATAGAAAATTGTTCAAATCTTTTTAATTTTTTTACAACACATCCATACTTAGTTTGCCAAACTTCCTTCAAACTGGCTACTTTAGTTTGCACCCTATGCACATAGTAATTTAGCATTTATTAGTAACACAAGTATGTAATTGTTTTAATATTGTGTATGCAACATGTAATGTGAGTTTACATTATTATTTTATTTTGTGTTCTATATTTTGTGAATTGGTTGATTTTAATCCCTGTTTAAATTGATTTTAATAAAGCTGATTTAAATCAATGAACTTTGTTCTTTGATCAAGAAAATTTATGTTGATTGATTTTTAGTTTCAAAATCATAAAAGAATTTTAATGGATCTCTTGAAAATTATTTTAAATGCTATAGATATTTTAATTTTTTAGATCATTCTGTAAATATCACATGCCAAAACAAGAACCCTTGCAAATCAATGAAGATGAATTGCACTGCCATATTTGCTATACAGCACTTACTCGAGAAGAATTACACAATTGCTTGTATTCTCCATGTTGTCATAAAAATTGGTTTCACAAATATTGTTTACAGGTAAAAATATTGTTGCTTCTTATTTATATTTCATGGTCTAACTGATATTACTTTGTACTTACTGCTATTTTTTTCTGCATTACTGGTTTTCTTTTTATAAATACAACAAAATAAAAAATAAACAAAAAACATAGACTTGCTTTAGATGGCTAGGTTAATCTTAATGAATGTCCCGAGTGCATGAGGCGGGTACAGCATGATAGATTAACTTCTTGGACGTTGACATATTCTTTAATCTGATTTAAATGGAAAAAAGCATGAGGTAAACCCATTAATTTCAACCTGATATTACGTTTATCAACGCAGGGGTCGGCGTTGGTCACTATTTCCACTTTTTTGCCCAGAGCAACCAAAAAAAGTTACTTTGTCTGTCTGTGAGTTAAGAAAACATTGCTTCTTCGAACTGCGGGGATCGGTGACAGTGTAGGAAACACTTTTGCCAAGTCTCAATTATAAAATAGGGTTAAAATAATTAAATTCTAAAAAATTTAATTATAATTCTTCAGGTCTCACGAATGAGCCATATTAATAATAAAACAAGTAAAATAAAACAAGTTAGAATCAAAATAAGTATGTACAGAAAATTGTCCGTAGACAAGAGAATCGGATTAGCTGGAGAAAACAAGTCGTCCAATGAGAGGCCAGCAAGCAACCAATGAGCACCTTACAATTTTGCATAAAAATACGTCTGCCAGGGTTGAAGCTTCTGCGTATCCGCCATTTTCGGTTCTGTAAGTCTGCCATTTTTGGTCCTGTAAGTTCGCTATTTTTGGTTGTATTTTGAAATTCGGCGTGGCGCGGGCCCCCAGTGTGCCGAAGTTAAGGTTTGGTATTGCAGTGTGATGCAACCAGAAGAGGAGGGCTAGAGGGTCCGTGACCTCTCCCCCCATCTAGAATGATAATTTTAATTGTTTTATTATTTTTTTTTTAACTTGAGAAGAGCAAATCCTAAGAAAATTAAGCGATATTTAAATTAGAATAGAAACTAAAAATTTGTAGCAGTTGAAGATTATATCACTCAGAAAATTAGCTTAATTTCTCTTCTCTTTCCTCCCCCCCCTCCCGAACTAACTGTCACAATCACAAAAGAAAATTTTTGAAGGGGATTTCTCAACGAAATGACAATAAGCAATTTTGAGAAAATAAAGTTATATTCTTGTCAAGAAATCATTAAATAATGATGCAGGAGAGGGGGAAATCTAAATTCTTAAAAAAAAACTTTAGATCTGAAAAATTCTTAGCAGTTGCAGATTATATATATTGCTCAGAAAATTACATTATGTCCTCATTTTATTTCCATCCCTCTCCCGCCCCCCCCCAAGAAAAAGGAATTGCACAAAGTTCAAGTAGGAAAAAAAATAGTGCACCCCCCCCCCCCCCCCGTAAAGAATTTTTCTGATTGTGCCACTCATACTGTCATTATGTATGGCAGTTATACCGTGTAACTAAAATTATAAAATCACCACTAAAATTATAAAATCGGGGAATTTTTTGGAGCTCAATCAGGGAATTTTTCTTGGACTTTGTTACTACCATGAAATTAAAAAAACAGTATCGAATAATCAAACGGTTTGTTTCCTACAATGGTACAGAAGATTAACACAGTAATTTCAGTCTGAATAATTTTGATAAAATATCAAATTTAGATTTATTTAAAGTGGAATTTTCTAATCTTTAAACAAGTATAAAAAATATTTAAAAACAAGCGTTTGCAAAATAAATTTTATTCAATGTCGAACATAAATTAAAATTTGAAATTTCTGCCCATTTGAATAAATATTTATTCATTTATATTTTTAAATAAGTAACAATTTGAGAAAGAAATTAATTAAAAGAAATAACTTTTGTCTCTCTCACTCTTAGCCATTTATGGATTTGAAAAAGGTATTTATGAAGATAGTTACAGGTATAAAAATTCGTATTTTTGAATAGGCTATGAATTTTTTTTTTTTTTTTAAGTTGGGTAAAAGCTTTATTTATTCAGGTTTAGTTTTCAAAAGATGTCGAAACTGCTCTTTTTCAACTTCTATTTAGTTTAAATGAAAAAGCACACACACAAGTTTGCATTTTAATGGTCACCATTTTGGTCACTTTTTTAAAAGCTGTGGTCAGTTTTTTCACTATTTTGAAGACTCCAAAGTGCGCCGAGCCCTAATCTACGTTATTTTGAATAAAGTTCAGCCTTTTGAATCCAGTTAGTACAGTCTTGTGGGGTATTGGAAAATAAAACACTTCTTATTCAGCCATCATTTTGGTGGAGAAAACAGGTGCACTATACTTGCTCCAGCTCATTTTTAAATTTATTTCCTTACTCATCTGCCGCAATAAAGCGGTTTACTGTGGTCATTGCTACATGGAACATGTCCCTTTTTTAAAAGTAAAGTATATGTGACCTACTTTTGTTTATTAACTCTTTCCTTCCTGAGCAACAACATATATTCTAACCTTTGCTTCCCAACTAATAGCCCAAATGTGCAAGCAAATGCTTTCCCCTCTTAGACATTAAAATCCCTTCCTTAGAACTGACAGGTAGCACCCAATTCTTGATAATTGTTATTGAATACTGAGGGAAAAAAAAGAGTCCCCAAGGGATGCCGGAGCAGTTCAATAGCATTTTATCAGTGGGTGTTGAAACCTGTCACTTAGCTACTCTCCCCTTGCTAATTCAGAGGACTTAGAATATTTATGAGCAGCAGAGGATTTGGCTGTTTTGGCTATAATGGGATAGTTAAACAGGATTTGTGAATTTATTACTTTTGATTTGCTTCTGTGGGTTTATTTATGAGCATGAAGTTTTAAGTTTTTTCCTTTTTAGTAAGGTACTGATTTTTTTGTCAGTGTTTTGATTGAATATGTTTTTCCTTGTTGAAAGGTTAAATCTCAATTCATATCTAATGTTCATAAGGAATAAACATTTTGTTTGGTTGAGTTATTGACATTTTAAGTTAATGTTCACGTATACTGTTGTTGAGACTTAAATGGATTGGTTATTTATTGCATCTTTTGTTCATTAGCAATATGCATTAAGTGCTGGAGTGTACTACATCAAATGTCCTTTGTGTAATAATACAACTGAATTCATTAAAGAAATGAAAATACATGGGATACATATTCCTGATAAGTAAGATTTTGTACATTTAATATTTCATACATTTCTATTAAAATTGTTGCTTGAAATTTTATTGATTCTTTTACCTTTTCAATATGTCAGAGATGCTTCATGGGAGCTGGAAGAGAATGCTTATCAAGATCTTCTCACACGACCAGAATGTGATGCTACAGTCTGTACTTGTGCTAAAGGGAGAAACCACAACAGTAAAAGGTAACTAAATGTTTTCATAGTGCTATTACCTGTTAACCCTTTCCCACATGGTAAGTCAAAATCTGTCTCACCTACTTATATTTTTTTCTTAGCAGTTTCTATTTTTAATTTTTTAAAGATAATTCTTTTCAGTTATTTTCCTCCATAGGTGTAGCTCCTGTACCAGAATTCAATTAATTTGCAAAAATATTGGCCGAATAGTCATTTCATGAATTATCCAAATATTCAGCCTGGCCGAATACTCGGTAAGATCAAATTCAGCCTGGTTGAATATTGGTAGACTATTCCGATGGATAGTTCTGCTGCAGTGGAAATGTAAAAAAAAAAAAAAATGAAATTAGTAGATTTTAAACATTTAAAATTACATTATAGTTATTGCAAAAGAATACATTAGTATATAGTTTTAATACATAAAAATTAATTTAGGAAAAACTAAGTTTTTTTAAACATTGTTTTTAGGTTTGACTGAACAAAAAACAGATTTTAAAGCTATAATATTGTATTCTATGTTTAGCATTTGTTCCCAAAAGCTGGCAATAGTTAATTATGATGGAGAATAAAAGATTTTTATTTTCTTATTATTAACAAAGTGGAAGTCGGACTTTGTTTGGGTAGACTGAATTATTGTGAATATTGGGTAAGAGAGAAATGTGAAAAGCCTAGAATATATCATCTTTGCCTTGCAGTCAATATGAAATTGGAATTAATTTACCTTTTAGGGATTAAAGCAGAATTGAAAAATAATTTGACTAAATTAAGATAAAATTGCTAATTATAAAGCTGCATCATACCTGTGCAGGGTTCTCATTAAGGAAAAAAAATGAGTGAGAATTTCTCACCCTTCCTGAAAAACAAAGTGAGATTTCTAAGATTTAAGTGAGATTTCTGAAAAATTAAGAGATAACACAAATATATACATCGCTTGATGACCTTTTTATAAAATATTTATCCATAATGCTCCGGCAGAGAACGCTGTGTCCCGCTGAATGGTAAATGAATGCGCAAAGTCTCACATTAACACGATTTCTTCAACCACGTGTATTCTATGTTCTGCAATATTGCAGAACGTAGAATACACTTATTTTGTGTTCTTACTAGGAAAAGATTTCAATTGGTCATTTCAATAAATGTTTATGCAGTGGGAGGTGCATTTGTCTTTTCTCTACAGTGATTGATTGGGGCAGTAAAGGTCAAGACTCAGAAATTTTGGAAGAGCCAGTGGACATAAACTTGATTAACTTGGTGGCCACCTACGCGTCATAAAGTAAAAGTGCAAAGTGGGGGGGGGGGGGGGGGTGAATGGTGCATCAATGCACTACAATTCCTTATGTGTCTTATTTTCAGTGAAGAAAACATAATATTTTGTTAAAACTATCAAGTCTTCAAAAAAAAAAAAAAAAAATATATATGACTTTCAAATTGGAAAAAGAAAAAACTTGCTTCCTTGGCGATGGCAAATTAAGGGAATGTGAGTTTTTTCAATATAGTTTTTCATGTTTAATGTTATAGAGCACAAAAGATGTAAATGCAAAATTTTAATTGTTTCATCATAGAAGCAACAGATAACAAAAATCTCCCTTACAGAAACAAACCTTTTACAAAAACCGTGATCACAAATACGAACCATTTTCGAATACAAGTATAAAAAAAATGTATATTTCCAGTTCTGGTTTTGTCCCGTACATTTTATTTTTATTCTTTTCAAAACTTTTTTTTAAAAGCTTTCACACCATTTTCAAAATGGCGCGACACTTCAGTCCGATTTTATAAGTTTAAGCGAAAATGGCCGATCTAAAATGTAAGTAAAATGAAAGCTATGAAAAAAATATCAAGATTAAGATTGTTTCCTACTATATTTAAAAGATTTATATGGCAGAGAGAAGGAATTAAAAAAGAAAAAACAATAGCGTAATCGGAAAAAATTTTCGCCATTTCTTTCTTGTTAAAGGGGAAATGAAGATTATTGTCCGAAATTCGGTTACTTGAATGCCGAATTGATGCGTTTTTATTGTGCTTGTATGCATGAAAGAAGCAAGAGTTGTAAATTCTATAGATGGTATTTGAAAAGGAGGGATTTACTTTAGAAAATAAAAAAAAGGAAAGGTGGCTATCGCTCCTAATTTTTTGAATCGCCACTTTTTCAAACAAGTGTATATTTCCAGTTCTAGTTTTGTTCAGTACATTTTATTTTTATTCTTTTCAAAACTTTTTTTAAAGCTTTCACACCATTTTCAAAATGGCGTGACACTTAAGTCCGATTTTAAAGGTTTAAGCGAAAATGGCCGATCTAAAATGTAAGTGTGAAATGATAGCTATGAAAAAAACAACAAGATTAAATTGTTTCCTACTATATTTAAAAGATTTATGTGGCAGAGAGAAGGAATTCAAAAAGAAAAAACAATAGCGTAATCGGAAAAAAAATTTCGCCATTTTTTTCTTGTTAAAGGGGAAATGAAGCCTATCGGCCGAAATTCGGTTGCTTGTATGCATGAAAGAAGCAAGAGTTGTAAATTCTATAGTTGGTATTTGAAAAGGAGGAATTTACTTCAGAAAATAAAAAAAAGGAAACGTAGCGATTGCTCCTAATTTTTTGAATCGCCACTTTTTCAAACAAGGTCGCCACGTGGCGAGTGGCGACCGCGAATCTTGACCTTTATAGGGCAGCGCCATAGGCGCTCTTTCCCGGTGTGAGGGGGCAAATGGCGATGAGGGAGCTCATTGGTGAAGGAAGGTGTGAGGGGGAAAAAATAAAGGACGGGAAGGAGGCGGAAGGGAGAGAAAGGGGGCAAGGAAGGAACCGATGACAGCCGAACGGCTACTCCGCGGGGAGGCTGGAGCACAGAAGCCGCAGGCTCGTTATTTGTCTTTTCAATACAAAAGGCTTAACATTGTATTTCTGGATCACCCCCATGTTATTGTTTGCTCGATTTTCGCTGAATGGATAGAGAAAAAGGGTCCGGTGTGTTTCAGGCGCAGGTGCAAGAAATTGTTTTTAACCTACTCTACTGTAGTAGGACAGATAGAGGTCCATGCGAAATCGTTTCTTGGGGGGGGGGGGGAAGAATATGCAAATTTCTCGCAATGTAAAAATTTTTATGCGAGAAAATAAAAAAATATGCGAGAATCTCGCGCTCTAGTGGGAACTCTGCTGTGCACTCTCATAAAGGTACAGCTCATGATAGTTGATTGAAAATGTAGGCACACTTTCTTTCAAATAAATTTTAGGAGTATTATGCACGTTCCCAATCGAAATCTGAAAGTTAAGTAAGTATTATGTGCAGAAGAAAGCAAATAATATTTTTTTTAAAAAAGCTGATAGGGAAACAAGAATACTTTTTTTATAGTCCAATAAATAAAATGTCGAATATAAGGGTTCTAAGAAAAAAAGCAAAAGCATGCAATGAAAACAACAAAGTAGTAATTCAAAACTGAAATTATTATTCTGTACAAAAGTAGTAAGTTAAGAAAATAGAGCTGAAAGAGAAAAATATCGACCATTCCAATAAATGATCAAAACCTGGCAGGATTTAGGGAGGAGAGGCGAAAGCATAGAGTTAAAACAGCTGTTGAAGTCTGAAAGTTAATGCTATGTATAGTGATAAAGGAAATAAAAGTTGAAAAGGAAAGAAATAAAGCTAATATTCCAGCAAATGCATCATCATAGTCTAACAGGATTCATAAAAAGCCAAACGCCTGGGATGGCAACAACACAGCGAAAAGATGAAAGTTAAGTCATTATAATGCAAAGAAATATCAAATTAAAATAACAAAATTAAGTGGAAAGAATATCGAAAAGCTCAATCAGTGGAATCTCGAATTCCAGCCGGATTAAGGCTGTTCTTGTGAAAATCGGGATAAACATGAGATGCTGGGAACTGATTTGTAAAAAATCTAACCATGATATTTTAATGGAATTTTGGGCTATGTCACATGAATATGTAAAGAACAGCATACATTAAATTAATTGAAGCTAACTTGCATACTTTTAAGAAAAAATATTACTGAAAAGTACTTTTCATCAATAATGAAAAAAATATCTGGAACAGATACACGAGAAATGAGCTAAAAGTAACTCTAAACATATTATTTCTGAAGCAGAATTTTTTGTTGAGGAATTGCCATTGAAATATTTAGTAAATAATAATAAAAACATTTTTTTAGATCAGTTTGTTCTGAAATTTCTACAGTTTGAGTGCTATTTCTTTTATTTAGGCAAAATGTTGACAGATGGCACTATAAGTGCGATTAAAAGATGTAAAAGGTGTTTTATTTTAAATTACATAGGTTTTTTCTTATTTTTACGCTAAAAAACAATTTATACATACTTTAAACTAATTGTGTTGAATTTTATTCCTTCAGATGCAATAAATAATGTTTATAAAGCATTCAAGGATTTTTTTTTCTCCAGAATCAGTAATTTACGATCACTTGTGGTGCTGCCGGATAAATAGACTCTAGTTTTCGCAAGTGATGCAGAAGTTTTGCGCGAAATTTTTGTTTTCTTCTAGAGGGTTGCTAAAGTAAGCGTGGTCGTGCCATGATGCGAAGAGGGGAGACGTCAGGCGGCATCATAAAAGGGATGGCAAAAGGGGCAGCTGTCCGAGTCTGAATACTGAATTGATCAATAACTTTTCTATAGGGGCAGGGGGCAGTGCTGGATCTAGGGTGGGGCAACCCGGGGCGCATGCCCCGGGCAGCACTTCTGGGGGGACGGCAAATTCAACTGTGATGCACAAAAAAAAAAAAAAGTCTAAGAAAGGAAGAAAAGAAAAATGTTTAAGAAAATTTAACTATTGGAAGAGAATTAAAATCCTAGATAGGCGCTCCGATTTGATCATTGATCAGCTATTTCGCTAACGATTAAAACCGATCAATAGAATTATTTATTTGTATGAACTGCCGGAAACTCTAAAATTTAAGTTAGGGGCGGCAAATTTTGCAATTTGAAAATTTTAAAAAGTCAAGGTTTTTCCCCTCGTAATAGTGAAATACGTATAAATCATGCTATTCTCAAACAATACAATAGTTTTTCATTTACAAATTTGAAATTACAAAGCATCCTTTTAGGAAGAGGTGGGAGGGTGGAGCTTGGTTTGAGAAGGCAGACACGTGGCTCTTCGATATGGGTGCTAGTAAGAAGGGGGTGGAGGTGTCCTGCCCCTGGATTTAAAAAAAAAATGCCAATTTTGTTCTGCATTTTTATAAATACCTTTAAGAGTAAAAGCGTTTATATTTTAAAAAGTTTTTGTTCGCTTTTTTTCTGAATATTTTTGCATTCCCAAAGGCACCTCTTAAGGCCTCAAAATGCAGTTTGCATATAGTTTTCGTATTTTTCCCATGGGAGAATCCCCTGGACCCCCTTCAACTGTCAGAATTTCATATCTACAGTTAAGGGGGGACCCTTCATATGGCTCTGCCCCCCTAATGTTCAGCTAAAAGGGATATGCCGTGAGAGCATTAACGAAAGTTTTATGGATTTATCAGTGACCCAAAAGTGAAAAATCCTCAAGAAAAGAAAAAAGGCCAACGCATAAAGGTTATATGAAACATCAACAATGATTGGATGGAAAGGGGGGGGGGGCGACATTTTTAAGTTTTGCCCCACCTAGGAAAACTTCAAGATCCAGTACTGTATAGGGGTGCCGCAAGAATTAGTTTGAAACTTATTAATTTTTTAGCGTATTTTTACAAAATAGTCTTAAATTCAAGTATCTGAAACAGAATTTCTGTAGTTTTTTTTTTTTTTGTAAGGGATTATCCGTAAATCACCATAATGTTAAATGTCTTATCAAAAGAAAAATCAAGCATAGTCTTTTGTTTGATTGTTTGCTGTGCATTTTCTATACCATAAAAATCTGTCCGCAGCGCTATTTTATTCTTGATTTCATTAGTATCGTTGCCATTTTGTATATTCACATTTGATATTCAGACAGAATATCAGACTCGTCATAGCAGAATCTCAGCCTCACAGACAGAATCTCAGAATATTCAGACTCGCCATGTGAAGTGTCCCATCCGAGGAGCGAATCCCGCCACGTTACCACTGGTCCATGTACCAAGTATATAGTGTTCTTTATCAGTGTTGCAGCACTAATATTTTTCTTGCCGAAACACATCACTGAGGGAGGGAGGGGGGAGGGAATCATCGAGGAAAAAAAAAAAAAAATGATTGAATCCGACATAATAAAATTGTGCAAAATCACTATATATTAGCATTACTTTTAAAAAGAATTTTGTAAAAGTAATGCAAATTAGATGTAGTGCAACCAATTTTTTTTTTTAGTTGCTCTGCTCCAACTACTACTTGCTCTGGCTCCGTTTCATGCTCCGAATAATTTTAATAAATTACATTAGTTTCTTTTTAATAATTTTTTTTATATGATAAAAATTTGAAAGAATAATCGGAGTATTAATTTCAATCTTACATCAAGCTTAAACATTTTTATTTTTTTAATTTTTCAAAAAAAAAAAAAAAAAAAAAACGAATTTTCGGTTGACTTGCATGAACTATTATATTACGGCTATCACCAGATTTTTTTATATCTCTCATTCTCATATGAATATGCTTCCTTTTAATATTATCAAAGGGAACGATTGGTGCCAAAAATTTAACCTGCATTTGTTCATTGAAAACATTGCCGTGCTCACTTATACATTAATTTTTGTTTTAATTCTTTAATTACTTCTTGATGGATGAACTCGGCAGGGTTGTCGCAAAGTGAGAATGGGGGGATGTCACACATCCGACTTTTTTAGAAATAGGAACCTCCAATTTAACTTTAATAATGAAAACAGAAATACAATTTTTATTAATTTATTAATTAATATAAATTACAGAAAACTTTTTCAGTAAAGAAAATGCAATATTGAAATACAATACTAAGGAACCTTGGCGAATCTGCATTTTCGAGTTTACCTAACTATATGCCACAGAAATGAGCATTTCGTCCGATTTAGAAAACAGAGAGTGAGAAATTTAAAATACTACTGTAATGAAAAGTTACACCAGCAGTTCTAAATATATGAAGGTGAAAAACTAGTAGGCGATGTTTGTTTGTTTGTCTGCACACGATGCCCAGAAGATCCTTTAGCTCATAGTCTTGAAATTTGATACAAAATTACTTTAGACCCTGGGGTGTAGTTTAGTTAAGTTAGTATCTTTTTTTTTTTCAACTAATTTTTTACTAATTAAAATGGGAGTTTCCAACTTTAAATTTATAAAAAGAAGGTAAGGATGCAAGAGTAGCACACGTCTTCAATTTCATCATTTCCTTTAGCGTCATCAAAGATTACCAAATCTCGAAATTTTTCGGTCAAGCATTTTCATGAGAGCAGCCTTTCCCTCATCCTTCTAACGTCATCAAAGATCGCCCAAAATGGCGTTTTTAAAACTTCATCTTCGAAAAATTCCCCAAACACGACTTGATTATCAAAAAATTTCTGAGGAATAGTCGCCCCTCCCCGCCTAGTCTAACATCACCAGAGATAGCCTAATCTGCGTTTCTAAGACTCTGAGACAAAACTCGAATGGATTCATTCTTTTTTGCCATGCGCAGAAGCGACAAACTGTCAAAGGTCCATGGTCGAAATGCACTTATGACCATGCTTTTACAGGGAGGAGTCAAAAACTTTTTTCCAAATTTTTAATCAACAGGGGGAGGAAAAGGTGCTCTTTAGGTCCGAATGAATGTGTGTAAAATTTTATTCAGTTTGGATAAAGTTAACATGCGCCCCAATAACACTAAAGGTTAAGGGGAACAGTACATTATGTAACTTTTTGCTCTTTTAAACGCTCATAATAAAAATTTTCACAACATATTTTTTTTTTTTTTTGAAGCATAAAGTATTTTAATATACCAACAGATTATATAAATTCAGTCAGACTCGTTTATAACAAAGCCACGTTTAACGACACATCGGTTGTTACGTCAATAAATCACACTCTCAGTAAATTAAAAATAACATTAACCACCGGTTTTTTTAACATGATAGTTAAAATGGAGACCTAAGTGTTAATAGCATTTTTTCTGAGCGTTCATTTTTGGTTATATCGCTTTTCAATTAAAAGTCTAAGACCTTAAGTTGAAAGAAAATGATTAACACTCTAGAATTTATACCCTTGTCCCAGCATCAATACTTTTATCTTGTCCTTAACCTTTTATCTGTACTACACCTTATTCGTTTCCTTTACACCTCGAAAAATGTAAGTCCAGAAATCTTATTGTTCAGCAAGACATGTGTGCATGGGAAACTGAAGGCAGCATTTGGCAAATTAGTGAAGAAACAAGACTCTAGGACCAAATATTTAAAAAAATTAATGTCACGAAATCAGCAATGCACACGAAAACCCTGACAGCGTACTTACCAACCACTCAAAAGCTATGAAAAAGCTGAAACTGACTGAGCGCATTAAAATTCACGGGAAGGAACACAAATGCAGGACTGTCGCACATAAAAGCAAATAATGAAAATAATTTTAAGATTTTAACAATACTGTCATGTTTTTGTTATTTCTGTAATTATTTTTTTATGGAAGGAAAGCAAATACTAGGACTTAAATTTAAAAGAGAGACAAATAGATAATAACTGCTATACCTCAGTGTAACAGAGGAACATTACACATTTTTTCCAAAAGCAGGTACTAGGTTCATTGTCATGCAACCTCTACAACTAGAGAATTTCGTTCAATACTGTAATTAGTTTTTTTTCATGCAAACAATGAGTCTCTGGAATGATTGACAGCTTTCAGATGTGAAGGAACAAATATAAATACTGACACAAAGGACAGTGTAACATGTTTTTTTTTTTTGGGGGGGGGGGGGATAGATCTTGGTTATTAGATCAGTAATTACTGGTAATTACTGCAGTAGTATATTTGCATGTTGCATATTAATTAGTTATTACTGAGATATCTATCTACATTATGATGGTAAACGTAACGCTCGAAAGCACTACTACTTGATGGCAAAATATAATGCGCAAAAGCACTAACAGGTGAAGTAGGAACAGGGTGCGTAGCGGTTTTTAAAAGTGCTCAATAGTGCTCGTTTTTGCTTTTGTTTAAAAGCTTTTAAAAGTGCTTATTTTTCATTCATGTTTGTAAGTGCTTACTTCCTCTTGTGCTAAAAGATATTTTTTCGTTCAACCGTCGAATGTCGCCATGAATTCCACGAGAAACAAAGAAGGGTGGCTTCCGCTTACCATTTTCCCAACCTTTCTCTAAATGAGGGAGGAAACATGCTTGCGTTGCAGAAGGATTGCTTCACCGTAAAATACCAATTAAGCGCCCCCCTGAATTTTCACAAAATTATCGGAGGAGGCGCTAAAACGGTACAAGTGAAGAAAAGTACCAAATAAGTTCCCCCTTCCCAAATAGTACAAGGAAAGTGGCCTCAGCGATGCCACGGACGTGCTATAGTGTGTCAAATGCGCAAAAATCGCTGGTGGGGATGCAAAAAATTTTAAAAAAAATTACTCTTAACCCGGTGCATGTAATTTTTTATCGCGGAAAAAAAATCAAGTTAAATCTATAAAAAATTGATACTCAAGAATATTTTTGCATGTCCATTTTTCTTTCAGCTTTTTTTAGATGAAGAGCGAGTAGGGCGCCAGCTCACATTGACGCCCGTTTCCCTTCCTGAACTTCCCTTTTGCAGCAGCTCTGAACAGAACTGATCTCTTTTGAACAAAACATAGATTTAATGTCCAAAGATTTCTTTAAGAATATAATCAGCTTAATAATGTCAGAAGTATGAGGTTTTCTTTTTTTTTTAATACTGTGGTGGGAAAAGGTCTCGTTTTTGCGACAGAGAATTTTTGTAAAGCCTTCGTTTTCGCGATTAAGATTTTTTTTAAGCTTTTATTTTGAATTAAAGTAATAAATAATATTTTCCTATTTAATTTGTTATAGCCTTATCCTATTTAACTTGTTATTCCTTATACTGTCCACGTAATCGATATTGCGAAAAATTCGCGACTCTGACATTGGGCCAAGAATTAATCATTTGATTTTTGGCTTTTAAATATTGGATTTTAGTTTTGATTCTTCGTCAAATTATTATTGAGTCAATTGTTAATTGCATTGAAAAACATTTCTTGCCATAAAAGGTTTATTTTTCATTTGTATCTTTAGAACCATGATATGCTAATTTTTTGCATAGGGACCCGCTTTTTGGAAAATTTGACTTATCAGGGAAGTTTTATGTTTTGGATGTTATCAGGGGATATTCAAAGTTCCCCCAAATATCTGGGAAAATTATAGTTTTCAATATCCAAACCGGCAAGCGTCCAAGTTTCGTTTTGCGGAATTTCCTTTCATTGCGCGTGGTCAGCTCCAATGCAGATTTCCCATTGATTGAAAGCGTCATTTCTCCGATTAAGCAACAAAAAAAGTCTAATTTTTTGTCTTGAGTTAAGATGACATTGCAATTTTGCGTAAAAAGACGCGTGTTAGCGATAATGCTTCCGAGAATCCGCCATTTTTGGTCCTGTTCCAAAATTCGGCCTAACACCGCTCTCCAGTGAGTCGAATGTGGGGCTTGGTACCGTGCATGATATTGCTGTGGCACAACAAGAAGGGAGTTCATGACCCTCTCTCTACCCCCCCCCCCCCCCCAAATTGATGTGGAATTTTTTCAAAAATATAGCGGGAAGAGCTTTGTTCTTTGTTTAATTTGCAATTCCCAGGAAATTTTTAAATCCTTTGGTGTTTGGGGGTTTGGGAACTGATAATGGAAGGCATGAGCTTCTCTTGGTCAGCGCAATGAGAATACAAATTTCTTTTGGGGGGGGGGGGGTGCGCTTATTCGGTATTTTCACAGAAAGAAAATTGAAGGAAATCACGGGGGGAGGGAGAGGGTGATATAATTACATCTTTATTTTCATTTATTTATTTTCATTTATTTTTTTTTTGCTGTTATGTTGTAATATAAATTTTATATTATTTATATTAAGAAGTTTTAGCAATTTAAGGGTGGGGATGTAATCTGCGTAGCAAAAATGATTTTTTTGAGTGCTTAAAAAGTGCTTAAAAGTGCTTATTTTTCATTGAAAGAATTTCTACGCACCCTGAGGTAGAAAGCAATCATAATGTGAAGAACTTCCTGTGGTACCCATGTAAAAAATATTTCTGTGGAGTATTGATATTGGCAATATATATAAGTGACCGTTCATAAATGGTGTCATGCTTTTTTCAGATAGATTTGATCCCCCTCCTCCCCTTTATCATATGTCACGCAATGTTGTATAAGCCTGATGTCACACTTCTTTTTACCCCCTCCCCTTGTCACAGTTTGTCCCAATTTCATGAACCCCCCCTCCCCTCTCGAAGCATGACATCATTTATGAATGATCTCTAATGAGTATATGCTCCAGAGTGATTCCTAATAAAACAAAATCCACACTGTGTGAGGGATAAAGGATCCCTGTTTTATTTTGTAAACTTTCAGGTCCAATTATATCCGGTATTAAGAAGAGATAAATTTTAAGCTCTCCAGAAAATATGGCTTTAATCCTGCTTTTTATGCTTACGTGTTTCAGAACACATGTCAAAAAAAATATAAATAAAATAAAACTTTTAATAAGAGGAAATGAAGTTGCAAATATTAGGAGTTTCAAGCTTCTTTCTCTAAACCTGGTTGCAGTAAAGCATATGGACATGTTAAATTGACGGGATGAATTATTTCACATCAAAAAGCTTAAAAATACTTCACTCTAACCGAAGCAGTATATTGCCATCATTTCACTCAGAGTTGAATGATTCATGTCAAGTGGCTTGGGAAACATCTTAATATTAATATATGCATTGCAATTTTGCATGTGTTCATTTGAACCACAAATGCAATTTTTCCGACCCCTGCCGATTCAAAATTCTCAAACTTTTTTCCCCAATAGCCAATAGCGTTCACTGTGTTCATATTCTCATTCTCCGTATATATAAAGTCATCCTCACGGTTTGTTTGCTTACATTCTAATAATGAACCGCTTCTAAACCAGAAGATAGATCTGCTCGTATATACAATCAAAAAGCAATTGAGGGGCGCCTTATTCATAACCCTCCCCCCTCCAGTTTATAACCTACCTCGAAACAGCTCTGGCAACCAATCGTTTACCCCATTTCCAATGCCGGAATTGGTGGAAAATAACTGATCTTTCCATATGTTTACTGAATTTCGTTCATTTTCGTGTATTTATTATTTTAATATTAGAGAGCCCCCCCCCCCCCCCCACCCCAACCAAAAAAAAAAAAAAAGTGTTCACTTACATACAGACACACGGGAAGGCATTTTCCAAAAATGGTCAAAATGTATCCAACACCCCTAAAAATTTTTAAATACGCCAAAGTTTTACATTTTACGCGAATCTATGTATACTTTATACATAGAGGATATAAAATATTGGTTTTCATGAATGAACTTCATGATGCAAAGTCGATATAATGCATCTAATTGGCTTTAGCATAAACCAGTGGTTCCCAACCTTTTTTCCCTTCGGAACCCTTGCATGGTTCGGAAGGGAGAAAAGGTCTAAAATCCGAAAAGCTTCTAAAATCCGAAAGAACACAACTTCTGTAGTCGTTAATATATGGTAACAAAATTATAAAATTTGTTAGCACATTTATTTTCTATGTTTGCACAAATCATTCATAACTACAAGAAAATAAATAGGGTCAGTTGTGGGTAATTGTAAAAATGGGAGAAATATAAATAAACTATGGGAGATTCTCAGTTAAAAAGAAATTTTCGGAACTCCAGGCAATATTTTCGGGTAACATATGCGTTGCGAATTAGAGACATTATTTAAATGATTAGATGAACACCCCCTCCCCACACACAGACAACAGGTTTGTATGTATACAGGGGTCGCATTCCCCCTAAAATTCCTAAAAAATTGTACCACCCCTAAAATTCCTAAAATTATACTAAAATTTTGCTAGTGTTCCTAAAAATTTGGATGCTTTACTTATTTCCGAATGTAGCGTTTCAAGATGTCGCCAAGAGGGCGAAAATATTGCCAAGCTAGCAAAATTTCCAATCCATTCGCCGGAAAGTGAAACGACAGACGACGCCAGCGGCGATAATTTTGACTTGGACAACCCTATCGAGGAACGAGCAGCAGCACGTGCTTGGCGCTTCCCACTTCCATTTTCCACAATTCATTTTTCGTTCATCTGTGACTTCAATAAAAACGAAAATAGACTTTTTTTACAATGGAATGTGCCTTAATATTTTCGTGCACGTGTCGAGGATTCATTTCCCGTTGATATGTGTCTTGTGCCATTTTATTTTAGCTTCATCAAAGATCTGTTCGTTCGATGTTTACGCAAAGTGAATGGCTTGTTTACGATTTAACGCTTGTTAATATTATCGATAGTGCTGCTGTTACACACTGTTTCTCTGCATTTGACTGCTTGTATGGAAACTATGGGAAAAGGAAAAACAAAATTCCAAGGCTCTTGGCGCGAAAAAGAGTTGGACGATGTTTTGATAAAGGAATGGTTGGAATCGGTGGCTGGCAATGTATATTCTGCGAAATGTGGTTTATGCTGTGAAACGTTTGAAATATCGGGAAGTGGTTTCGCCCAAGTTCGATCGCATCATAAAGGTAAAAAACATCTTCTAAAATTTAATGAAAAATTCAAAACTAGTGCACAGTCAACGATATTTAACTGGGTACAAAATAAAAGTACTATAAGTACTGAACTTGGCCAGCAAAATCTGATTGTGAAGGCTGAAACACTGTGGGCCCTACACGTGGCCGAAAAAAATATATCTTTTAAATCATGTACAGATACAGTTGAGTTATTGAAAGTAATGTTTCCAGATTCTCCCATTGCATCATCAATGCAGCTTAAGGAAAAGAAAACTGCATATGTTCTTACTCATGGAATTTGGAAATATTTTGAAAGTCTGCTGATGAAAGACATTAATAATGCTACTAAATTAACATTGGCATTTGATGAAACAACAAATGTAAAGAACAAACGCCAGTTAGATGTGTATGCCAGGTACTGGTCAAGCGAATTTAATTTAGTAACCTGT
This sequence comes from Octonoba sinensis, assembly GCA_038502835.1. NCBI lineage: Eukaryota > Metazoa > Arthropoda > Arachnida > Araneae > Uloboridae > Octonoba > Octonoba sinensis. The sequence goes on from CM076598.1 coordinate 150,373,521, forward strand.
AGGTATCTGAAAAGTATTCCTAGGCCATGCTACTTCTGATATTATTTTTAAAGAACTTTTGGATGTTACTTCTGTTTATAATATCCCTTTAAATAAAATTATATGTCTGTCAATGGATAATCCTAATGTAAACAAAAGTGTTATGAAGAAATTTTCTAAGGAAATTGGAGAAAATAAGTTATTACCAATTGGTAAGTGCAACTTGCATGTTGCAAATAATGCATTTAAAACTTTTCTAATTGCATTAGAAATGAATTTTGACGAATTTGCGAATGATGTTTATTTCTTTTTAAAGAACAGTGCCGTTCGAAAGGAAGATTTCAAGTGCATGGAGCAAATAACACAAGAGACTTCACATTTTTTATTGAAGCATGTTAACAGTAGATGACTCTCGGCTGGCCCTGTTGCTCAAAGGCTATTCGAGCAATGGGCTAATATGTGCGAGTATTTTTTACGTTTTTTACCGAAGCAAAAGGTACTAGAAAAGCAGCTAAGCGTTTCAAACAGGTACAAACGCATTTGTGAAAACTTGAATGAACCATCCACACTGTGCTTTTTGGCATTTATTGCCTATACTCACAAGCACTTTGAATCGTTTTCACTCTGTTTTCAAAGTGAATCGCCCAAAATACATCTATTATTCGGTGAAATGAATAAATTGATCAGAAATGTTATGATGCAATTTATAAAAGATGATCTTATTGCGTCCAAGGAAGGCACAGATTTAAGGGATGTTGATGTTGATAATGGCAGCAATTGGAAGAATTCTTCTTCTATCGAAATTGGCATGTCAGCCAAAGGATTTTTAGTTAACCTAACTAACACTGATAAGAAAAAATTTCTCCTTAATGCTCGTTCTGCATTAATCAAAACTGTCAATTATTTGAGATTGAATATGCCATTTTTTGATCAGTTTTATAAGGAATTGGAACTTTTTCATCCTGTTGTAAAATCATATGATCTCCAAGAGTTTGCATTCTGTTACAAGAATTGCTAGATATTTGAACTTTTCAAATGATTTCATTGATAATGTTAGGGAAGAGTGGAAGCTGTTTGTTTTTGATGCTACTGCCCATGAAGAACTATCTCTGGAAGTAGAACGAGTAGATGCATATTGGAGAGAATTGTTTCTACTGAAAGATAATAACAATCGATTAAAATATGAAAAGTTAACTGTATTAATAAAAACTGTTTTAATATTGCCACATGGAAATTCGGATCCTGAAAGAGGTTTTTCTATAAATAAGGCTATGGTTGATGTGAGTCATAGTGAAAATACTATTGTATCACTCAGATTAGTAAAAGACTGCATCAAAAATTATGGAGGAGCATTAAGTGTGCCCATCACTTTAACACTACTAAAGGCAGTGAAAGATTCGCATAAATCGTACCAAGAATATATGAGTAGATTAAAAGAAGAAGAAGATAAGCTCAAAAAAGGAAAAGCAGCAAATAGAAAAGGAAAAACTTGAAAAGGAAGAAACTAGAAAAAGGAAAAATGATTTTGATTTGCAGATCAGTGAAAATAACCAAAAGATTAATGAGCTTAAGAAAAATAAAGAACGTTGCCGTAGGCCTAATTAAAGAGGGAACAGAAAGGTTAAAGAAAGTTGCAGCATCTAAAAATATTGTGGAAATGAATGTTGCACAGGATTTAATATCTGAAGGAACTGACCAATTACAAAAATTAGAATCAGAATTGTCTATCCTTGAAACTGAAAAGGAACTAATTTTGAAGAAGAGACTAAAAATTAATTAATCAAATATTAATGTTTTAATATAATTTTGAGTATGCGTTGTTTGTTTAAAATGTTGTTTTGGTCACAAAAGTTGCAAAATTTCAATGAAATTCAAGCTGTTTTTGATATAATTTTTGGTAAATAAAATGAGATGAAAATAAAAGTTTAAAATCTTCATCAAACATTTTTTCCCTCTTCCTTTTAAATGCATTATAATATCAATTTCAGGTTCACATTTAGTGCATAAAGGTATGTAATGTATGTACACTACTACTTGTTTTATATATGCAAATATGTATATAGATGGTTACCCTATTCTTCTATTTGTATTAAATACAGATTGCTTAAAAAGTTACAAATTAGATATTTAGTTATTTTTTATTGTCTTTCAAAGTTTCTAACTTCACCGTTCCTGCTTTTCTGATTAAAAAGGAACAAAAATTGAAAAGTAAATATTTGCTTTTTCAATAATTTTTTAAAGCTTAAATTTTTTTCACTCGGAAACCTTGCACTAAAGTTAAAAGTAATGCTCTTAGTATATTCAAAGTTTATTTATTGCTATTTTGTTCATTAGCAGTCTTACATTATCCCTAAAATTTTCCTAAAATTTTTGTAAAATGTTCCTAAAATTCCCCTAAAATTTTGAAAAATTGTACTGCTACCCCTGTGTATATATAAACTCAAAAAAAAAAAGAACAATAATAAATTGAAAATTTTCGGAAAATTCCCCCCCCCCCCCCTATTTTTTTCTTTTCTTTTCTCTTTAATTTTCTAAAAAGTTTCGAAGATTTTCGAATCAGAATCACCCATAACACAAACTTCATAACTACACATGTGGTGGTTTTGAAAACCAAACTGTACGTGTGTAATGACTTTGGTAAGATAGGGAAGACGTTGAAAGAGTTTTGTATGTTTCCAAAGAACTGTGGAGGCGTCACCATTGAAAAAAGGGAAATGGTAGGAGAAATATAGGCTTAAAATTTAAAATATTTCAATGAATATCTTCCGGTACCATCATGCAATCCATACTTCTGAAATCAGGTGTTCTCAAATTCTGTTCGTAGGCTTCATATGCCAGTGCACAACTTTTCTGCATTTTCGGGAAGACAATTTACAAAAAAAAAAAAAAAATCCTTTTTACCACTTTGTCCTAATGCGTAATTTCATTTAAGTTAACTAGTAAAAATTCCGCCATTGCAATATTATTTACCCAAACCCCATTCAAACACCACATGAGCCTCTCGGGTTTGCGAACCACCGGTTGCGAAATGCTTGCATAAACGAACGAGTTGTTTTAAAAATGATATGTGTGCATGCCCCTCCCCCCTCCCCCCAGCAATAGAAAGTTTTTTCAACAATTTAAATATACGTGATAAATTTGTAAAATTAGGGTCGGTCACTAACGAGGGAGGGAGGGGTGCCCTCCCGTGCGACATCGTCCAATTGGCAAAATCAACTGGAGTTGACCCGTTTAGTGCTTCGAAATTTTAAAGACTGCCACTAAAAATTAGAAAAGCTCAACATACTAACACAAATTTTAATTTCTCCTTACTTTTTAAATGAACTTTAAAGGCTTCAATGACATGACAGTTTGCAGTCGTAGTCTGATTTTGTTCAGTTGGTAAAGTCCGAAAAAATTGGCATTTTTGAATTTAGGAACTGATACCAAATTTTCAAAATCTTTGAGTAAAAAAGATAATTAAGTCCATATAAAACACAGACAGTTATATGTATGTGTGAGTACTCTACACACACGCTAATATTGAAAGGAAACATTGAAAAGGAAAACTCTGAAAGGAAGAAAACAAATCATGAATATTTGTAGGCATGTCGATGTGTGATATGGCCGAATCTCACTTCAACGGCAGCTCATTTTGCCGATCTGGTAATTCAGATAGAATCAGCATTTTAGATTTTTTCTATTCCCTTGTTATGCAAAAACTTCAAGAACTAAATTTAGCTCATTTTGCAGACTCGCGTGTACATATTTCGATGCTTTTCTCTCTCTTTTCTTGAAATATATATCTATGTATAAATATATATGTGTGTTCTTTAGTCGGTAAAATGCTAAAAGTCATTCTACAAAATCAACTCCAACATCCACCCAACCGAATAATTTGCGACGGCCCTATGTAAAAGATATCTTATTTCTGAGATTTTCACACTTTACGTTTTTTGCGAAAAATACACAATTTCCCGAAATAACTGGCGTGCACTGCTATTGAAATTTTATTAATTTTTTCAGCATCATAATTTATCTAAATATTTCATCTGAAAAGCAAGAAATTCCGACTCGTGTGAAATGTAACCCATACATTTTTCTGTTTATGCCGTGGACATTACATAAGAGAAGGAAGATGTTCCTTTTCACATGCAAAAAGAAAAAAAAATCTGCAATTTGAATCGAAAACTGCGTAAACCACTTTCGGACGACCTCTCAGATCATTTTCATTCTTGCTGGCCTGCTTGTGAAAGTCAGGAGATTCTTGAGCGATGGGGTTTCAAACAATGAATGTCATTCCTAAAAAGGCTGGTCTTATCTCCCCCATCAATATCCCCTTCCACAAAGCTTCAGGGCAAGTTGGTCCCTTCTCCCTGTGACTCCGATGTACGGTGTGGCGAAAATCTTATTGCTTGTCATCATGTGTCAATCTAGAGTTTTACGTCTAAAACATACAACTGAGCAGAAACGTCATGGTCTACGTTACTAACAGGGTGCAACATGCAGCGCCATCTGTTGAGCAAAACAAGTTTTTTTTTCTGACACTGGCACACCCTTAAAAAATAAACATAATTATGGAATGTTGTGGTCAGTGTCTTCGAATTGTTATAAAAAACTATGTTTACATTCCTCCATGCAGCGATTGCTAAAATTATCTTTGCTTTAACTCTAGAAATTACTCGTGTGGAGTAAAAAAAATATTAGAGGATTAATATTTTAATTTTTAAATATTAATTTTTTTTTAAGATTAAAAAATTAATAGGAATAGCTAAAATCACTTTTGGTGAAATTCTGAATTGAACAGTATTTTTTTTTTTTCTGTAAGTTCTGTTTATATTGATATATATATATAATGAATAAATTTTATTAAAAAATAAACCCAAAATTATCTATGTTAACTAATTTTTATAAGTTCCACAATTTGTTAATGTCTTATTGAGATTTTCAAGGTGGAACTAAATGGTTTTACATTCTCACTTATCCCACCTTACCTCATTTAAAGTATGATGAATTAGAATGTTGCATTGTACATTGGATCATTATATCTGATTGAATCAAAACTTATAGGAAAAATGGATGGAGATTATTGTCTTGTTCAGAATGTGGCTCTCATGCTCGACACATCAAGTGTGGAAATTTAAGTTTAGATGAAGCATCTTGGAAATGTGAGGAGTGTGGGGCCATAGAGGAACAAAGTATGTATATTGTTTAAGTGACTTTTTTCATTAATTTATTGGATTTCTTTCTCTTTTACCTTTGATTCTATGCCATTTAAAGATTACTAAAAGGTTTTAAAATTATATTTTTACATCTTTCAGAGTATATTTTTTAGTTTCAAAAATATAATTAAAATGCTGTTATTTTCCCCCTTTTCGACATGCAAGGCAATAATTAAATGCAATGGTTTAGCTGTAAGAAAAGAAAAGTTTGGCAAATTTTATTTCAAAGAAGTGAAAATCAGAAATAAATGATTACTTTATAAACAAGAAAAATATTTAGCAGTTTGAAATTTTTAAAATTTATGAACTTTAAATTTGTTTGCCAAACAAAATGCTGGAAAATCTTCGTCAGTACTTTTGTTAGAATGTGCATAACTAGTTAATGTAATCATTTTAATTATATTAAAAGTTGTATTTTCTCAAATGATATATTTTCCTCTACATTTCCAGAAAAAAATTAAAGGTTTCATTTAATATTAATTTTTTTTTGAATTTTGCAGCAAATTTGAAATTTTATTTAAATTGCATCCTTTCTGGTAATAACTGCAATTTGTTCTCTACGATACTCTTTAAAAGAGGGATCTTTCATTTTTATTCAACTTTTAATTTTAACATACATAATGGTCATAAAACTTTTTTAAAGCAATCCCTAATATTAAAATTAGCTATATTATAAATTTTGTTTAATATCATAATCAATTGATTTTAAATTTAATTTATTTTGTAGATGCAACCACATTTTGATTTATTATGTAGCTTAAAATTTCGTGAAGTGGCTTTTTACATGTAAAGTTATTTTCTTTTTTAAGCGCAAACTGAATGTTAATTGCTATCATTGTGAATGTTTTACAATTTAGAGCCTTTTCTTCTTCTTTAAAAACGTAACAACCTGTTGCAGGTCTTAGCTGCCTCAGCAGCGCACTTCTTCCAACTCAGACAATTCAAAGCAACTCTTTGCTAATTTTTTATTTTCAAAATTTTGAGGTCATTTTCAGTGTCATCCAGCCATTTTATTGAAGGTCTGCCTTGGATACGGGTTACCTCGGGTTTCTTGAAAGTGTACAGTCTAGTCTGTTACTTCGGATGACTTGTGTAACTTGAGGCTCTTTGTAAAGTGAATAAAGTTCAAAATTATGCCTGGTTCGCCTGCATCCTTGTTCTTGTACAGGCCCGAATATAGTTCTTAAAACTTATCTTTCAAGGGTATCCAGAGCTAGCTGGGTGTCTAAGTTTAATGTCCAAGTTTTGCTAGCATACAGCTGCACAGGTAGTATTAAGTGTCTTGTATAATTTCATTTTAGTTTTTCGGTTGACAAGCCTGGATCTTAATTGTTTTTTTAGTAAAAAGAATCATTTATTAGTCAATTTTATTGTTTTGTTGATTTTGGCGTTCAACTTGTTTTGATCATTAATAGTTGTTCCAAATTATTTAAACTCACTAACCCTTTCAAAGGAATGACCATTTATGCAGAAAGGGGTGGAGTTCACCGTTGAGGATAACATTTCCATAAAATTTGTTTTGCCTTCTTTAAAAGTCATTCCCATGTTTGTGGCAGAGATTTCTAGGGCTCGAAAGGCCTCTTTCACTGCCCTTTCAGATCTTCCAATAATGTCGATATCATCTGCATAGGCCAATAGTTGCAGTGACCTATTCCAGAGAGTGCCTCTTCGGTCTAATCCACTATCACGGATGCATTTCTCCAATATGAGATTGAAGAGCAGGCAGGCAAGAGAGTCTTTCTGACGCAGGTCTCTTTCAGTTGTGAAAAGCTCAGAGAGATGGTTTTGAATTTTGGCTATGCATCGTACGTTTCTTAATGTGACTTTAGTGAGGTTGACAAGTTTTGTAGGAATATTAAACTTAAACATGGCTTTAAGAAACTTGTCTCTTTTTATGCTGTCATAAGCAGCTTTGAAATCTATAAATAAGTTTTGATGTTATACTCTTTAGTTTTCTCAAAGATTTGTCTCAGACTCAATTTGGTCTAGGCAGATTTTTGGAGTCCACATCCACACTGGTAGTTCCCGATTACTTTCTCAGTATGAGGATGAAGTCTAGCAAAGAGTAGGTAGGAGAAGGTTTTATATGCCATATTGAGGAGTGAGATGTCCCTATAGTTACGAAGTTCAAGTTTGTCTCCTTTTTCGAATATGGGGCAGATGGAGCCTACTTCCCACTCAGTGGGCTTCTCAGATTCTCGTATTTTAACCCTTTAACTACGGGTAACGTCAATAGATGATTTGGCGAAACTTTCCTGTAGTACGGGTAACGTCAATAAGCGATTTGATGAATTATGCTGAAAATATAGGTTTCGGAATAAAAAGTTGAACAAATGGCAATTCATTTGTTCTCTACATTATAAGTAATAATTTATTCAATTGAAAATGGCAAAATTAGAGGTGCAGAACCACTCCCTTTTGATACAGTGTGCCGCCGATTTGCAAGCAAAACAACCTACATCTCATAGGAATTTTGATTTTGAGCAAAAAATTTCCAATTAACATTAGCCACCCAAAATATAACAAAACAAAATATAACCAAACCAAATATAACAAAACAAAGCCAATAACAAAATTTGCTATGGCGAAAGCGTCTTTTTCTCAAAATATCGCCATAGGTCGAAAATGGGGAGTCGACGACAAATGTTGATTGGAACTCTCCAGTTTTGCCTTTTTCATGTAAGAAACTCATGACATATACATAAGAAATAGATGTATTGCCATTTATGCAATTTTTGGATACTTTATTTTTTTGGCATTCAGACAAACAGATTTGTGAATATATTCCCATAGTTAAAGGGGTTAACCATAATTTTATGCAAAGCACTAATAAGCACAGGTTCATCGATCTTTAAAAGTTCAGATGGTATGTTGTTGGGCCCGGCTGATCTGTTAATTTTGATCTCTTTTATAGCAAGGATCACTTTGCCGATGGAAGGTGGGGGATTGTTCTTGTCTTCGATGATGTCCTTTTCAATAGGGTCAATACAGAACCTCTTCTATTGGAAAATTTAAAGTTATCTCAATCTTATATTGGGCTGGCATGTCAAAACAGAAAATTAATAACCTTCACTTCATCGTGTGAAATAATGTCTCTTTGCTCTGGACAGTTTCATTTGGTATCATTGTGGAGATAATTCACATATGATGTCACATTTCAACGGGGTTGGGGTTCAAGAAATTGACAGTTTATTTAGGAGGGTAGCAAGAAGCGGGACAGTACATATTTTGGTTAAAATTAAAACATTTATAATCAGGAGATAAACTATGTTTGCATAATTTTTTTAATTATTTTTGTTTTGTATTGTATCGAAAGCATTGATGCTGATTAAGGTTTAAATTAAGTTTTGTGCTTAATTTGTGCTTGCATTCATCTGTTTCATCTATCAAATAGTTCAGGTGCTGGAATATCAACCAGATGAAAACCTTTGCTCAGTAATGAATTGAGGAAATCATGGTAGATCCTTCATTTCTTGCCTGCTTAAGAAACTTTAAAATTAAGTTCTAGCTGAAAGCTTAAATGTAAGGAAATCTTCTTGGGCATTTACACTTTTAAAAGCAAAATAGTGCATGGTATTTTTAGATTTCGAACAATTAATATTTTTTACTATTAATTTTGTTGTAAACCTTCTTTCATTTTATTCAAATAGGGAATGCATGTGATCATTATTAATATGCTCACAAATATCATTAAAAGTACAAAAAATAAAATTGGAAATGGTGATCTATAATGTAATTTTATTTTTGAACTGGAAGAACATATGCTTGCGCAAAATAGCATGACATCTGATGGGGGGGGGGGGGGGTTCTGTTAACCCCTTAATGGTCACATAATTTTCAAGAAAACAACAACAAAAGTGCTTATTTTTTCCCAGAAAAACATTTAAAAAATGTTTAATCTCTAGTTATACTATAATTAGTTTGATACTATCATCTAGTAAAGTATGTAAGACAAGAAATAAATGATTTTTCTGGATTGAGGAAAAGATTTTTTGAAACGTTTTGATGAGCTGCTTTGGAACACTCCAGCATTTGATTCAGACAGGAGCAAGAGGGAAGGGGTTAGAGTGATTTTGTGGCAAAAGGAGAAGGGAGTTAAATACATTTTTTATGAATGACCCCCGTTTATGTTTTACAATTCAAAAATAAGCCTTGCCAAATTTAAGGTTACTACAATCTTACATATTTGGAGTGTCTTGTGATTATGTGTGCAGAGGATGGGGGATGGAATACAGCATGCACTGCATAATGTAAAATATTTTTTTTAGCTTTTATCAAGATAGTTTTGACAAGTAAATTAGTCAGAAATAAAAAATCTTGTAGAAAATTTACATGAATGTATGGTTCAGTTTGCCTTGTGGTTATATAGATATCAGGGTGTGTAGCGGTTTTTAAACATGCTTGTTTTTGCTTTTGTTTTTAAAAGTGCTTATTTTTCATACATGTTTGTAAGAAGTGCTTACTTCCTCTTATGCAAAAAGATATTTTTTTGTTCGACCGTCGAATGTCGCCATGAATTCCGCGAGAAGCAAAGAAAAGAAGGCTGGCTTCCGCTTACCATTCTAAACTGGTTTTCCCTACCTTTCTCTAAATGAGGGAGGAAGGGAGGAAACATGCTTGCGTTGCAGAAGGGTTGCTTTACTGTAAAATACCGAGTAAGCGCCCCCCGCCCCTCCTGAATTTTCGCGAAATTATCGGAGGAGGCGCTAAAACGAGAAAGTGAAGAAAAGTACCAAATAAGTTCCCTCTTCCCGAATCGTACAAAGTAGCCTCGGCAATGCCGCGGACGTGCTATAGCTCGTCGCGCTTATTAGGTATTTTCACAGGAAGAAAGTTGAAGGAAATCACGGGGGGGGGGGGGGGGATGTAATTGCATCTTTATTTTCTTTTTTTTTTTTGCTGCTATGTTATAATATAAGTTTTATATTATTTATATTAAGATGTTTTAGCAATTTAAGGGGGAGATGTAATCTGCATAGCAAAAATGATTTTTTTTTTTTTTTTGAGTGCTTAAAAAATTTTGAGTGCTTAAAAAGTGCTTAAAAGTGCTTATTTTTCATAGAAAGAATTTGCTACGCACCCTGTTAATGCATTTGCACTTATTCGATATCTACATGAGCCAATTCAGACATGGGATTTCTTTCTTGTTATATTGATACACCCTTTAGTTAAAAAATATATATATAGAAAATTGTTCTCAAGATGTATTAGAATTAGTAGATGTTCAACTCATGATGATTGGTTTCAGATGTGCATTACCAAAAAAAATGTTCACTATTGATTAGGCTAAAGTTTGGTAGATAAGAAATATAGGTTGCACAGTGAATGACTAAATTTGCAAACAATCGTTTCTTGATTTTATGTAAGTTGCGCTATTTTTTTTGGCTCTTATACACTTGTGAGCTCCAGGGGGGGGGGGGTACAAACAGGGGGGTACCCCCTGTTCTAACTTGAAAAAGGGGGCGCCAAATCGTACATTATTATGTGGGATTTCCCCGAAATTTGAATTTTTTTCCAAAATTGAAAATTGTCAAATCTACTGAAGTTCTCGAAAAAAATGCTAAAAATTTTAAAAAGTTGTCAAATCTAATTTTTAATTAATGTTAAAACTTATCTTTTTCAGTGATCGTGTAGCACTAACATATGACGTTTCCCCCAACAAGCTCCCTTTCTCCTCAAAAAAAAAAACCCCTGCTGCAGGAGAGGTGGGAGGATACGGGGGGGGGGGAGGGGGTGGATTCAAGCTATTCCGAAGTACGCCCTGTTGAAAAACACTGGAGCCGCCAGTGCTCTTATGCTTAAGCTATAATTAGTAAAACTGAAATATGACAAAGTTTGTAATTTGCTGAATAACAGTAGAAAAGAATGGTAAAATAACCAAACCCTTGAAAGGATTTATAATAAAACATCTTTCATAATTTGTACAATGAAGTTTCTTATGTAGAGAGAATGCTCAGGAGCTGAAACTGATTAAAACGGTGGCATAAGTTTTAGAACAATATAGCCAAACCAAGGAGAACTGATGAGAACAGAAAAGGATTTTTCTAACTAAAATGAGTCCCTCTTCCTTTTCTATTTACTTATTCTTACTTGTTGGAGGCTGATACAGTAGTACCTCCCTTAAGGGACACCTCTAATTAAGGGACATTTTTTCTGGTCCCAGTCCCTTTGAATAGGGACCACAATGTATTTACCTCTGGATAAGGGACACTATTTAAGGGACATTCAAAGAAAAAAGTTTCAAAAATTAAAGTTGTATAGATAAGAAATATTTACTGGCAGCTGAGGTTCTTTTTTTTTTCTTCTAAAAATTAGCTTCTGAAAGTTGGCTGAGTCCTAGAAGAATTAACTAAGAAACAAGTGTGCATTTTAAAGTGCTTGCTCACTTACGACTGCTTTCCTCTCTTTAGTGCTATAGAATACATGAGGGGTCAACCTTGACATACAGCACCCGGCTGGCTGTCAACAAGGTTTTTAGGCAAGAATTGGAAAAAAGCACACAAAATGCAATTTATATTGTATTCCCCATTCTTCCAATTTACATACTACAAAACAATGTAATTGCATCTTTATTTTCTTTTTTTTTTTTTTGCTGCTATGTTATAATATAAGTTTTATATTATTTATATTAAGATGTTTTAGCAATTTAAGGGGGAGATGTAATCTGCATAGCAAAAATGATTTTTTTTTTTTTTTTGAGTGCTTAAAAAATTTTCTTTGAGTGCTTAAAAAGTGCTTAAAAGTGCTTATTTTTCATAGAAAGAATTTGCTACGCACCCTGTTAATGCATTTGCACTTATTCGATATCTACATGAGCCAATTCAGACATGGGATTTCTTTCTTGTTATATTGATACACCCTTTAGTTAAAAAATATATATATAGAAAATTGTTCTCAAGATGTATTAGAATTAGTAGATGTTCAACTCATGATGATTGGTTTCAGATGTGCATTACCAAAAAAAATGTTCACTATTGATTAGGCTAAAGTTTGGTAGATAAGAAATATAGGTTGCACAGTGAATGACTAAATTTGCAAACAATCGTTTCTTGATTTTATGTAAGTTGCGCTATTTTTTTTGGCTCTTATACACTTGTGAGCTCCAGGGGGGGGGGGGGTACAAACAGGGGGTACCCCCTGTTCTAACTTGAAAAAGGGGGCGCCAAATCGTACATTATTATGTGGGATTTCCCCGAAATTTGAATTTTTTTCCAAAATTGAAAATTGTCAAATCTACTGAAGTTCTCGAAAAAAATGCTAAAAATTTTAAAAAGTTGTCAAATCTAATTTTTAATTAATGTTAAAACTTATCTTTTTCAGTGATCGTGTAGCACTAACATATGACGTTTCCCCCAACAAGCTCCCTTTCTCCTCAAATAAAAAAAACCCTGCTGCAGGAGAGGTGGGAGGATACGGGGGGGGGGAGGGGGGGGATTCAAGCTATTCCGAAGTACGCCCTGGTGAAAAACACTGGAGCCGCCAGTGCTCTTATGCTTAAGCTATAATTAGTAAAACTGAAATATGACAAAGTTTGTAATTTGCTGAATAACAGTAGAAAAGAATGGTAAAATAACCAAACCCTTGAAAGGATTTATAATAAAACATCTTTCATAATTTGTACAATGAAGTTTCTTATGTAGAGAGAATGCTCAGGAGCTGAAACTGATTAAAACGGTGGCATAAGTTTTAGAACAATATAGCCAAACCAAGGAGAACTGATGAGAACAGAAAAGGATTTTTCTAACTAAAATGAGTCCCTCTTCCTTTTCTATTTACTTATTCTTACTTGTTGGAGGCTGATACAGTAGTACCTCCCTTAAGGGACACCTCTAATTAAGGGACATTTTTTCTGGTCCCAGTCCCTTTGAATAGGGACCACAATGTATTTACCTCTGGATAAGGGACACTCTATTTAAGGGACATTCAAAGAAAAAAGTTTCAAAAATTAAAGTTGTATAGATAAGAAATATTTACTGGCAGCTGAGGTTCTTTTTTTTTTCTTCTAAAAATTAGCTTCTGAAAGTTGGCTGAGTCCTAGAAGAATTAACTAAGAAACAAGTGTGCATTTTAAAGTGCTTGCTCACTTACGACTGCTTTCCTCTCTTTAGTGCTATAGAATACATGAGGGGTCAACCTTGACATACAGCACCCGGCTGGCTGTCAACAAGGTTTTTAGGCAAGAATTGGAAAAAAGCACACAAAATGCAATTTATACTGTATTCCCCATTCTTCCAATTTACATACTACAAAACAAACCCATCTAATGGATTACTTCAAATAAGTTTCTGTAAGTAACAAAACTTAGCAAATACAAGTTTTGCTAATTTTTTAGTTTTTCAACGAAAAAATTTTAAATTTCAATAATTTTGACTTTTATTTTTATGCATGAGACATTCATCAGTATTTAAGCTTAAATGTTAGCATGTGTTTATTACTGAATTAAACTGAATTAATACACTATATGAGTATGCATCAATTTATGAACCTCCGAGGAAGGGACACCTCCATTTAAGGGACAAAACCTCCAGTCCCCTTAGTGTCCCTTACTGAGAGGTTTTACTGTAGTTTTATTTATAAAAATCTAAATTTGAGTGCTCAGAACTTTTTACTTTCAGAACGTCGCATTGTTGCAAAATATTGAATATAATTCTGCTCCTGGAGCCAACAAGCTTAAGTTTTCTGTTCTGAAAGGTCTCAATACAACATAACCTGAACTTGTATGTCAATTTGAAGAAATATTTATGTGTTTGCTATATATATATATTCTTATCCAATAGGGCACATGATGTAAACTAAAAAGTGACTGTGAATAGAAGTACTATTCACAATTTTCGACGTGTATTTTGATTAAAGGGGTAGAGGGGTCTCTTTTTTAATTTTTTAAAATTTGTCATAAAATGCATATTGGGCATTTGGTGATGTCAAAAAAAAAAAGATTTTCAAGGACTCTGTCCAAGAACTTCTTTGTAATTGAAATCCTTTAAAACACATGTTATGCTTCACATTTGACATCAAAAGAAATGGAGGTATGGGGATCTGTCAAAAGATTGGACAGTTCTGAGGCTCTATTTCAAAAATTTCAGAGGAAAATAGGAGGCTTTAATCAAATTTTATGTTTATGACTTTGTGTGTCCCACGCTAATTTGACATTGCTTTGTACGCAGTTGGTAAGACTAAATAGTATGCAGTGCATGTATTGGCTCCAGTAAAATTTTGTGCCTGAGGTCTGATATTGAATGTTTGATTGGGCTTGTAAAACCTAACATTTTCTGTTTAGTAAAACACATTTGATGTGTTTGATACTAAATTTTACATTTAAATTATTATTTTTTGGACCCCAAAGATAACCATTGACTTTCTCAATTTAAATCCCAGGTTTAGTCTATTGCTCTGCCACTTGTTTATGCACTAATTTGACTTATTTAGCAGGGATCTACCTCTTTATATGTGGATTCCCAACTCAATATCCCAATAAGAAATTTGTCTAGAGAACGATATCCTTCTTGGCATTGAAAGAGTTTAACCCATTAGCCTGCTGGTGTTGCGTTGACGCAATGGCTATTATGAAAAAGCATAAAAAATTCACTAATAATTTTTGTATCGATTGCAGTTTTTGATTTAGTACTATCAATAGAAATGCCACTACAAAAAACTGATTAAAAAAAAAATTACTTCAAAAAACAAGCGCAATTTTTGCTGATTTTTTTTTTTTTTTTTTGTCCAAATTTGAGATCTTGGATTTTTCTAGAAAGATTGTTAAAAACACAAAATATGGCTTGGAAGTAAAATACTTTGGTTCAAGGTCACAGATTATCAGTATATTCCACAAATCGACTGTTTGTATGGGGGTGGAGGGGGAAGCAAATACAGGTGTTGCGCTCGCGCAACGTTAGCGGAAAAGGGGTAAAATGTTTCTACTCGTTTCCGGGTAAAGACATTTCGTTTCTATTCTGTCTTTTTGTAAAAAATGCCTAGAACAAAGTATCTTACATTAGAAGAAGCATTATCACGGATTTTAGATGTAAACTCCGATGACGATGTGAATGAAGAGGAGGATTTTGGAAATGTTGAACCTGTAAAAAATGTTTCTCGCTACTCCAAAATCCGGAAAAGAAAGGTGTTAGTTCCCCAGCCACGTATCATTGAGCAATATAACCTGAAAATGGGGGGCTGTTGTTTATTTGTGTGACAACGTGGCTTCAGATTACAGATTTAAAGTTCAAGGTAAAAAATGGTGGTGGTAAATTTTAAAATTATATCTATGTTGCATTGACAAATGCTTGGAAACATTCAAGATTATTTGAAGAAGGAAATAAGAAGGCACTGCTGGGATTTTAAAAGGGAGGTTGCACTTTGTCTTTTGCCGACCCCCCTTTGATAGTGATACGATGGGACGGCTAAGTAAATTCAGCTTTCCAAAGCCAGTAACTGGAAACATTTCATTGTAAATTTAACTGACAAGAAAAGAATGCACTGCAAGCATTGCCACAGCCAAACAATTTATCGCTGCAGTATTTGTAATGTTGCTTTACAACATGACTGATGTGAAACATATCATGTAGGGAAAATAGTTACTGATTATTTTCTCAAAGGTATAATTTCTCAAGTGCTCAAATAACCTTATGTTTAATAAATTTTAGTAGCCGATAAGGTGTAATGCATGTTCTAAAACTATAATAGTGCTCATAAAATCTTCCAATTTTTAAAACACATTGAAATCGCAGCATAGTTTCTGACGAGAATTCTTCGCATCCGTACTCCTTTTCCGCTGACGTTGCGTCAACGAAACACCCCATATTTCTAAAGATAGTTTCAATTTTCTTCTTTTTGCAGCATATTACTATTGTATGTGACCTAAATAACAACTTTTGTTAATTGTATCGGAAACAAATAACGATTTCGAATTTTGGCGGTTAATGGGTTAAATTATTTTAGAGGCACTACCATATCATATTTTACGGACTATAAGGCACATTCTTTATCTTATGAGCCACTGCTCAAAATATTCAAGTCCATCTCTTACTCGAAACTGTTATTAAAAGTCCAGTGTTTGATCATGAATTCTTTTCATTCTTTAAAATGTCAAAGAGAACAAGCTCCAATAATGATTTTTGGGATCTTGAAATGTCTAGGTTATACAGACTAATGAAAATAATTTTTTGTCTGGCGTTACAATCTAATGATATATAAAAATGTTTAAAATACTATTTTTCAGAAAAATTAAAATCAGGATGCGTTTTATAATCTGTAGCGAGTGATAATTCTTAAAATTCGGTATGTAAACAATTTTCACATTTTCCCCCTTTAACTTTTATTAGAATTGAAAATGTATTTTCGAAAACAGTATTAACTGAAATTTTTATCTGATCTATGAGATCACATTTCATACTGATGTCTTCCAATGCTTAAACATGGTAAAAAGGGAGCTCCAGATTTACTTAAGCTGGCCATTTACGGGCACTCCAATCATCCAAACAGCACGATAACATTCCAAAACCCCGTCGTTAATTTTGATGTCCCCTTCCACATGGATGGCATCGTGCCGAGCGTTGGATATCCAACCGCACCAAAATCCATCACTCAGCTCCGAAGTTCCACCGCTCCATCGCCTCATGAATGTGGAAACCCGTTTGGTACGGAACCACATGGAGTCAAATTTCGAGATTCACGATCGCGCTATCCATCCAAAATTATTCATTCTACTTACAGCAGTCATTGGAGAAAGTTGCATAGAAAATGGCTCCATCTGCAGAGTTTTTTCTTCATATAGATCACATAAAATAAATAATGACAATAAAATAAAAATAATAATTATTTAAATAATTTCTATTTAAATCTATCTTTTTTTTTCTGGGTCCAGGAATCAGGTAGAACAACAAATTCTGCCCTTAAATTGCAATAACAAATACTTTTCAAAAGCTTGAAAGTTGGTAAGACAATAATCTAATATGAGAAACATATTTCAACATTTTTAAAAGCTATTTTTTTAAAATCTAAAGCTCTGAATTTTCTTTACACGATATAAGTTTGTAAGTTAGAACACGGGCTATAGATTTTTTAGTTGGATTCTTTAACGCTTTCCGTAACTCCAATTATTACTCAACACTTTCTCTCATCTCCTTGTAAATAGACAACTTTATAAAAAAAATTCTTTTGTTTCTCATAAAATATTTGTTTGGCAATGCAATAACTTGGGCTTTTTACTTTCTTGTATGAATTAAAGGAAGTATTGTATTCCCACTCAAATTTCTATTTAGATCAGCTAAAAAATAAATTTTGTGGGTTTTATTTATTTATTTATTTTTTTATGTAACATCCATACTTAAAAAATATATATATATACATTAAAAAACTAAAAAAAATACAGTTTTGTAGCAATATGTACTAAATAGTGTAAAATAATCTTTGTAATAATATGTTAAGTAGCAGTGGGATGTCCCACATCTAAGTACAGCAACTAAGTAATTTTTTGAATGAATTAAAGTAATTGGAATAAAATTCTTGATCAAACTATTAATTTTAATATTGCTTGTCTATTTACATTTGGATAATGATTTTAACTTAACGAGTGGCTGTTAAAAGTTTTAAACTACTATCAACCCCCTTAGCCCATTTTTTTTAAGCATTAAAATTAATAATTTGGTAAAGGATTCTACTCTGGTTGTTTGAAGTTCATTCGAAAAAATTAAGTTATGCTTAGTTGTGGGACATCCCGTCGCTACTGAACGTGTATCTTTATAATTCAAAGATTATTTTTATCTTTTCAGTTCATACTGTTGCGTAAACGTATTTTTTTCCTGGTTTTCTAAACTATAATTTTATTTTTTGTGGAGTACTATGTTATTTATATTCTTTTGGTTCGTTTGAGGTTTTTATAGTCCCCGATCAACGAACCACTATCAATTTTGAGCCCTGCATATATATATATATATATATATATAAAATATAGGGTGGTCAAAAATTTCGAAGGTGAACATTTTTTCGGTGCTACCCTTCCATTTGGTTCCAATGCATTAGAAAATAAATCAAAAAAAAAAAAAGAAAACATTTCAATAATATTAAGAGGTAGCTCAATGCATATGAAATTTGCATCATTTCGGAATAGAGAGTGTATTGACAAAGGACTAAATTAATCGCAACTAAGCTTGCTATTTTAATTAACAGAAAGTAATTGCATTATAAAAATGCTATTTTATATACACTACTAACTGTAGCCATAAATATATTCTGTAAATATAAACATAAAAATATTGCCTGTAAGTGTAGTGTAAAGCGGGGTTAAGCATAGGGGTAAACTGATCAATCGAAATATCTCGAAAGTTTCACATTGTACGCTAACTTATCAACTGGAGGAAAGAAGCAGCCACAAAGGATTAATCCACAGCACGACCCCTAATGACGATTTGTCAATCGAGTGACATATACACAGGCGTTGTTTGTTGATGTGAAGTTAGTTTCAATTCATATTTCTTCTGTATACATCAATAAATCACCCGTTCTTGATCATGTAAGTTTTAAATCTTCATAAATCTATTACATTTGGTATCTAGATAGATTTGTATATTGAAATGGTCCTTTCATAACCTCACTTAGGGCTCAAATAGTAGTTGATGCTAGTTGGGCAATAGCTTTTCTCCTGAAGTTGTTTGAACGTACTCAACACAAGGTCCAAGAAAGATAGACAGTTGTCAGCACAAAGATGAAAAATGCTGCTCTGGCAGAAACTCCAGGAAAAAAATGCATTAAAAGAAGAAAAATAATAAAACTCTATATATATTTCTTCAGTCAAGTAAGGAAGGCATTGAAGATGAGTATGACTGCTTGGATAGACTGCTTATTATAAAACAAGAATCAATAAAGCAACTGTGGCACAAGTGGCTGATGCAAAAACAATTGAATTAAATTTGCTGATAAATTACTGGATGGCTCCCACTCAAGAGATGAGTATCGAGTATTTCTTGAACTGATTTTAATACATTTCGACAAAACCCCTGCTTGTGGAATCGGATATGTTGCACTTGGAGTTATGCATCTTGCTCAATGGGTGTCAAAATCTTTTACTGACTTAAAATAGGGATGTTTTCTGCCAGTTCACCAATAGAAGAAAAGGAATTGCAAAAAATATGTATTTTCGCTATATGTGGATATTTAAAAGCTAGGATTACAGCTTTTTTACCTCCAAATGCCCCATATAATGCTTATAATTCCATGAAATCTTTATCGCTGTAAAAAAGATTAATGATAAATTTAGTAAAATTGCATCAGGCAAATTAGCCAGTCACTTTCGGTATTTATCAGAGGATCTTGCAACTTTGTCTCTTTTTGACAATCAAGTAGTAACTATGAAAAAAGTAATACTGAAAATCATCCCCAGATAATGCTGCAGAATTTTATGGATATGAAATTAACCCATTAAGCCCCAATGTTCCCATTTTGGGAACATTAACTTCTGATTTTTTTTCAAAATACTTATTCCAAATATCATTATACCGTTAATTTTTCTTCAAACCTCTATGTTTGAGATAGCTTCTGTAATTTTTTTGAAAAGCTCGCTTGGGTATTAATATTTTTTATAAAAATGTTAAAAACTCGAAATTTGGCTTTTTGAACACATTCAATACACATGCATATTTTTCCTAATAATATAATAATGAAAATTAATTTTGTACCTTAATTTAGATTATAACTGTCTATTTTATAAAATATCACTGATCCAAAGTGAAAATTTAAGAAAAAAGGTTCGCAATTGACGAAAGAATAGCTTTGTCCCATTTTGGGCACATTGGCGCCTTCGTTAGTTTTCGAAGCCAGTCAGATTTCAGCATATACTCGGCGCTACACCTGCAAAATAGAGCATGTGCAACTTCCGGTGACTAAGTGTCTCAAGGTTAGTTATGTGTATCATCACACAAGCAATCCGTGAAAATAGGCTACAAAATTGCCCTGTAAGAAATTATAAAGACATCAAGAAAAAAGACCGACATTTGATTCGATTACTACAAAGTCGATCAGCATTGTGAAATGGAAAGACCAGGTTGTTTGTTTAGCTTCCAATATTGAACCAGTTGAACAGATAGGTGCAACAAAAAAGGGGAGTACAACAGAAACAAAAAAATTGATATAGTGCAGCCTCATGTTGTTGCTGCCTACAACAAATATATGGGATGGGTCGATCTGCTTGATCGATTTTTCGAAAATCAGGGGCAAGAAATGATGGTGGCCATTTTTTTATCAATACATGAAACATGGCAATCGTAGCTGTCTGGATACTGCATAGAGAATGAGGGAAAGGTCTCTAAGTTGGAATTTCTGCGAGAAGTTACGACTACATTGATGAAAAGAGATGATGAGCCAAAACATAAGGATCATTTTCGTCCCGGTCCTTCTGGATCTACATCCCAAGATGCATGCTTTGACAGGGTTAATAATTTCCTGTAAAATGCAGGAAGACGAGCAAGGTGAAAGTTTGTCTAAAAACCACTCACCTTCTTGGGATAAAATGTAGCGTAATGCTTCATAAGAACTGTACAGCTCTCTTTCATTCAAAATAATAGTTAATTAAAAAAGGATGCAACAATTAAAAAACAAAAAGGTGCACAAAACGTATACATTACGAACTGGTAAGTTAGATTTCATTAATTAAAATCGTAAAAGCAGCTATTATTACGCAATAAACTTCAGAAATTCAAATGTCTAATACAAAATGCATTTGGAATCTTATACCCCCATTAGGCGCCAATGTTCCCATTTTGGGAACATGCTATAACTTTTAGTTATTTATTTATTTTTTACAAATTCAACTGAAATAGGTATAGATACCCTCTGTACATTACAAAAAAACAATTACTTATTAAAGAAAATTGTTGGAGCATGTAGCGGCGTTTAATGGGTTAATGGACTTTGTAACAAAGTAGTCAGCTTCATTATTTAACAGAATGAGTTGACTCGATAGATAAATCCACAAATCTGGGAACTTCAAGAGGATTTTCACAAAGCACGAAAATTTTTTGAAGGAATTCGAGTTGTTATAATGGTCATGCTGAAAGGGTATATCTCTTGCAGAAGAACTAAATGGGAAAATAATACACACTGAAGATCAATTACAATTCTTGTTGCAGGTTGTCGAACAGCGTCGAGCTTATCCAGATTGCAGAAAAGCAGAGTTTGGGAGGCACTGGCACAATCACATTTATAGTTGTTTAAATATCATTGTTGCATTATTATTAGTTTCTACTTACAAAATATTGGAGATTTCAATGAATTAAAATTAAATTCTCTTCCTAGCTTGAGTTTTGTTTCTTTCCTTGTTTAGAGTATAAATTGAAAAACGCAGAACTTTGAGGTTGTTGAGCTACCTCTAAATATTAAAATTATGAGCTGAAACTTTACAATAGTCATTTTTTACATAAATGGAACCACTTAAGAGGGTAGCACCAGCAAAAATCAAAAATTTTTTAAAAAGGGCCTTTTTTGGACCACCCAAATATATATATATAGGAGTGTACTACTAGTGCAGGAATGCCGGTAGTTCTGTACATATATTCAGAAAGAATATCTTGTATTCACATAAAAAATATTTTAATTTAGCAACTAATAAATTAATAATAGAATATGTTCGATGAACTCATCCCAAAATATTTTATGCAATGAATATTTAATTTAATAAATAATTTTAATAGCGTACTTTTTAATTTACTGCACAAGAAAAAAATGCACCAAATAAAATATAAAAGAACCCTTTTTATACATAGTTTTTCAAAAATCAACGGTCCAGCAAAACAATTAGAGAAAACTCAAACGAAGTGCACGGGACTCAACCCCCTGGTACTCTGTGTTCATTAAAATTGAGATTTAAGTTTTTAATTGGATCCAAACTCATTTTTGGCCTAAATTTATTGTATATTAGCAAAAATCATTTTATTTGCTGCAAAAATTAAAACACAAACAAGCTTCAGAAGCTAAAATTATGGGTTCACTCATTCGCAAACAGTTTGGCAATCCGATGTATCTAATTTTTGATTTACGTGGGTTATATGTTTCTATTTAGTAACCACTGCTTAGGCCACTTTTTTAAAATTTTTTTTTTTTATATACATGCAGATTTGAACTGGTAAATCTTTTCATATTTTAACAACAACAAACGACGGTAAGGCTTAAGATTGCACAGTGCAGTGGTGCGAATCTGCCATGAATGCTTTCACAATTGTTCGCCTATCCAAATAGATGAGCTCCAAATGACTGCACTCCACAAGGCTCGCTCGTGAAAGGCCGGCTTTACTGCCAGGGGCCCCCAAACTTCTTAATAAATACCTGCCTTTTTCAATGCTAAAGAAATGAACTTATGGAGGAAAAGCTATTCAAATAAAAATAGGATTGAGCAACAACTAATGAAAAAAAATAAGTACCCAAACAAAAAGAACCAATAGAAATATTTGTTACCCGCTTCACAGAAGTGTAACATCAGCTTTTCAATCAATATAACCAATTAAGTGCTCAGCAAAAACTTTCAGCTTTTGTTGTTGCTTATATATGTAGCATCCTTTATTTGTGTACAGAAGATTGGTGGCTCTTTTTTTTATATATATATTTTTTAATTTCTTGGGAAATGTAAATTATTATCTTGTACCTGACTGATTTAATAATCAAAAGTTTAATAATCTTTTTTTATGTTTGCATTATATTTATAATCCTTAATGCTTACTTTAAGTATTTATTTTGTTTCAGTGAGCAAAAATAAGAGAAATTCTCCTAGAGAAAAATTGGATAGAAAAGTTAAAAACGAATCAAAACAAAGCTCCAGTAATACCACTCATGTTGTGGGAGCATCTTTTAGTGATTCTGACAGTTGTTTGGAAAAGAAATTACATGATTTAGCTAACAAAATTACCTCTATATATCCATTGCTTGAAGCATTCGTCTCTAGTAGTAGACCCAGGGAAGAAACATATAGTAAAATGCCAAAACGAAACGGCAAGACATTGAAGAAGCCATGCAATTTAAGGAGAAACCCTAGAGAATTTCCAGTTACTTCAATTGAAAAAAGGAAAGAGATTTTGGATAAATGTTGTGGGCTTCTCAAATGTTTAAATGAAATATATGGTGATGATATGGGAAAAGGGCTGAACTATTCTAATCCTGATATGGAGACACATACAAATGATATTGCTTTGTACCTGACTGAACTCCAAGATTCTTTTCAGCAATGTCTGTTACATCAAGCAAAAACTAATGAAGAAATTGATGATTCAGAAGGAGAAATTGAGCCATTTTCAACTAATTATGCTAATTTGAGTTTGAAGCATAATAACCCTCAATTATTGTTATTGTTAAAACTTAAAGAATTTCTTAAGTTTAGTGAAAATTATGGAAACATTTCTGAAATAAATAATAAAAATCACGACACAGAAGTTGAAGAATCTTCATCTCGTGCTTTCTGCAACTCCAAAACTACTATCAATGACTCTGATGAAGGATTAAGAGTACAAGTATCTGCATTTAAGCCGCACAGCAAAAGTCGGGGTTGCCAAAATAAAACTAATAAAGCCAACAATGGTTCTCCTGGTTTCGTACCTCTTTCTGATTGTGAAACAGATAGTGATATTTTACAGAAGCATTCCTGCTTAAGAAATAAAGGAATTGAAGAAGATGTAAACTCTAGATCAGAAAATCTAAAACAGAGGAAAAGTTGTCAACCTAACAATACAAAAAAGGGATGCAGTACTTCTAACTTTTCTTCAAAGGACTTAAACCAACATAAAATTAACTCGAATTTCACTGGTTCTGCTACGCAACCTACAATTCGTAAGACATGTTCTAGGAAACGGAATGCGCAGGTAGCACATGATCAGCTTAACAGTTGTAAAAAGAATAAAAATCAAGACACAAAAGTTGATGCATCTTCATCTCATGCGTTGTGCAATTCCAAAACTACTATCAATGACCCTGATGAAGGATTAAAAGCACTGATGTTTGCATTTAAGCCGTACAGTAATAGTCGGGGTAGCCAAAATAAAACTAATAAAGGCACTAATGGTACTCTTGGTGTTGTACCTTATATAAAAAGTGAACCTCTTTCTGATTGTGAAACAGATAGCGATATTTTACAGATGCATTCCGGCTTAAGAAATATAGGAATTGAAAAATATGTGAACTGCAGATCAGAAAATCTAAAACATAGGAAAAGTTGTCAAGCTAACAATACAAAAAAAGGGTGCAGTACTTCTAACTTTTCTTCAAAGGACTTAAACCAATATAAAATTAACTCGAATTCTTTTGGCTCTGCTACGCAACCTACAACTCGTAGGACAAGTTCTAGGATACGGAATATGCAGGTAGCACATGATCAGCTTAACGGTTATAAAAAAAATAAAAATCAAGACACAACAGTTGGAGCATCTTCATTTCATGCTTTGTGCAATTCCAAAACTACTATCAATGACTCTGATGAAGGATTAGAAGCACAAGTATTTGCATTTAAGCCGTACAACAAAAGTCGGGGTAGCCAAAATAAAACTAATAAAGGCGATGATGGTACTCCAGGTTTTGTACCTTATATAAAAAGTGAACCTCTTTCTGATTGTGAAACAGATAGCGATATTTTACAGAAGCATTCCTGCTTAAGAAATACAGAAATTGAAGAATATGTAAACTCCAGATCAGAAAATCTAATACTGAAGAAAAGTTGTCAAGCTAGCAATACAAGAAAGGGACGCAGTACTTCTAACTTTTCTTCAGGTTCTGGTTCTGCTACGAAATCTGCAACTCGTAAGACATGTTCTAGGAAACGGAATGTGCAGGTAGCACATGATCAGTTTCACAGTTGTAAAAAGAATAAAAATCAAGACACAAAAGTTGAAGCATCTTCATCTCATGCTTTGTGCAATAATAAAACTACTATCAATGACTCTGATGAAGGATTAAAAGCACAAGAAATTGCATTTAAGCCGTACAGCAAAAGTCAGGGTAGCCAAAATAAAACTAATAAAGCCAATGATGGTACCTCTGGTTTCGTACCTTATATAAAAAGTGAACCTCTTTCTGATTGTGAAACAGATAGCGATATTTTACAGAAGCATTCCTGCTTAAGAAATAAAGGAATTGAAGAAGATGTAAACTCTAGATCAGAAAATCTAAAACAGAGGAAAAGTTGTCAAGCTAACAATACCAAAAAGGGATGCAGTACTTCTAACTTTTCTTCAAAGGACTTAAACCAACATAAAATTAACTCGAATTCTTCTGGTTCTGCTACGCAACCTACAACTCGTAGGACAAGTTCTAGGATACGGAATATGCAGGTAGCACATGAACAGCTTAACGGTTATAAAAAAAATAAAAATCAAGACACAACAGTTGGAGCATCTTCATTTCATGCTTTGTGCAATTCCAAAACTACTATCAATGACTCTGATGAAGGATTAGAAGCACAAGTATTTGCATTTAAGCCGTACAACAAAAGTCGGGGTAGCCAAAATAAAACTAATATAGGCGATGATGGTACTCCTGGTTTCGTTCCCTATATAAAAAGTGAACCTCTTTCTGATTGTGAAACAGATAGCGATATTTTACAGAAGCATTGCAGCTTAAGAAATAAAGGAATTGAAGATGTAAGCTCCAGATCAGAAAGTCTACTACAGAAGAAAAGTTGTCAAACTAATAATACAAGAAAGGGATGCAGTACTTCTAACTTTTTTTCGGAGGACTTAGAAAGACGTAAAATTAACTTGAATTCTTCAGGTACTGGTTCTGCTACACAACCTACAATTCGTAAAACATGTTCTACTAAACGGAATGCGCAGGTAGCACATGATCAGCTTAACAGTTCTAAAAAGCCTAAAACTAGTGCATTATGTTATCCTTCTTCCATCTCGGAAAGTTCTGCAGCCTATTTAAACATATTTGATACTGTCAAGAGAAGGCGTTCAAGGGAATTAGAATTGTGTAGACAACGGGTTTCTTCCGAATCTCAAGTAATTGATGTGAAACCAAACATTGCAATCAAAGTGGAAGAGAAACCACCAATATCTTTAATGTTAAGAAGCCAAAACCGTCAAAATTCAGGAAAAATAAATGAAAGTCAAAAGCATATTGTATGTGTTAAAAAACAGTTTGGTGAGGATTGCAATAGTTTTAGACTTTAATAATAATTTTGGTGTGCAGCAACGTTCTTAAGCAGCAGATTTTGTGCTTATAGCTTTTATAAAGTTGTGGCAATGTTTCTGTCTTCAGCGCAAGAAAGCTTGGAAATTTTTTTAACATGTATATATAGTTCATTTGAAAACTTGTGTTGTCGAATAATGCCAGTGTTTGTAAATTTATAACTAACACTAAGGTTATATGATTCATGAAGAGAAAATGCTTTTGCGGTGTTAATGCTAAAATTATTCCAGTGTTTCTTTTATCTACTGAAATTGTTTCAGTAATGTGCTTTAATTGTGGTAAATATTCCAAGGTGGCACTTAATTAGACTATGTGCATCATATTCTAGATATAGAATATTTTTGCTATCCTGTGTACAGCCATTTTCTTGTGGTCAAAGATGATTTGTAACACTTTCTTCCTTTTTTTTTTTTTTTGTACCTTAAACACCCATTAATTAAAAAAAAATTGCATGCATATGTACAGAAATTTTTATTTAGTATAACCCAGTGTTTCTTTTTTCTATGGAAATTGTTTCAGTAATGTGCTTTAATTGTGGTAAGTATACCAAAGTGGCACTTAATTAGACTGTGCATCATATTCTAGATATAAAAAAGTCATAGGTTAAGTTGGATTTTGTTGTTTTCAGCTTAGATAAGTTTTTTTTTGTTTTGGTCTTTACATGAAATGTATGCTTGTTTATACATTCTTGCAGAATTAAGCTTTTTGACCGTTTCATTTTTAGTCAATATGACTAGTCGTGAATTAGAGGGATATTTGTTCTATTGACGCTCTATGTAAAATTTCTTCTGTTGCTCCAGTATATATATCTATTAGTCGAATTGAAAGAAGAATATTTTTGCTATCCTATGTGAAGCCATTTTCTTGTGACCAAAGATGATTTGTAACACTTTCTTCCTTTTTGTTTTAAGCTTAAACATGCATTAATTAAAAAAAAAAAAAAAAGAAAAACATGCATATGTACATTAATTTTTATTTAGTATATCCCAGCGTTTCTTTTTTCTATTGAAATTGTTTCAGTAATGAGCTTTAATTGTGGAAAATATTCCTAGGTGGCACTTAATTAGACTAAGTGCATCATATTCTAGATATAGAATATTTTTGCTATGCTATGTGAAGCCATTTTCTTGTGGCCAAAGATGATTTGTAACACTTTCTTCCTTTTTTTTTTTACCTTAAACACCCATTAAGCAAAAAAAAAAAAAAAGTCACATGCATATGTACAAGAACTTTTTTTTAGCATAACCCAGTGTTTCTTTTTTCTATTGAAATTGTTTCAGTAATGTGCTGTAATTATGGTAAATATTCCAAGGTGGCACTTAATTAGACAATGTGCATCATATTCTAGATATGAAAAAGTTACAGGTTAAGTTGAATTTTGTTGTTTTCAGCTTAGATAAGTTTTTTGTTGGCCTTAACAAGAAATGTATTCTTGTTTATACATTCTTGCATAATGAGGCTTTTTTTCATTTTTAGTCAATATGAGGAGTCGCGAATTAGAAGAATATTTGCTCCATTGACGTTCTTTGTAAAAATTCTTCTGTTGCTCCAGTCGATATAGAATTGAAAGAAGAATATTTTTGCTATCCTATATTAAGCCATTTTCTTATGACAAAGGATGATTTGTAACACTTTCTTCCTTTTTGTTTTAAGCTTAAGCATGCATTAATTCAAAAAAAAACATGCTTATGTACAGGAATTTTTATTTAGTATATCCCAGTGTTTCTTTTTTCCATTAAAATTGTTTCAGTAATGTGCTTTAATTGTGCTAAATATTCCTAGGTGGCACTTAATTCGACTATGTGCATGATATTCTAGATATAAAAAAGTTATAGGTTAAGTTGGATTTTTTTGTTTTAAGCTTAGATAAGTTTTTTTTTTTTTTCCGTCTTAACATGAAATGTAGGCTTGTTTATATATATACATTCTTGCTAAGTAAAGCTTTGTGACTGTTTCATTTTTAGTCAATATGACTGGTCATTATTAAAAGGGATATTTGTTCTATTGACGTTCTTTAGAAATTCTTCTGTTGCTCCAGTCGATATAGCTATTTGTCCAATTGAAAAAAGAGTTTTTGCTTTCCTATGTGAAGCCATTTTCTTGTGAGCAAAGATGATTCGTAACACTTTCTTCCTTTTTTTTAATCTTAAGCATGCATTAATTAAAAAAAAAAAAAAAACATGCATATGTACATTAATTTTTATTTAGTTTACCCCAGTGTTTCTTTTTTCTATTGAAATTGTTTCAGTAATGTGCTTTATTGTGGAAAATATTACAATGTGGCACTTAATTAGACTATGTGCATCATATTCTAGATATAGAATATTTTTGCTATGCTATATGAAGCCATTTTCTTGTGGCCAATGATGATTTGTAACATTCTTCCTTTTTTTTTTACCTTAAACACCCATTAAGTTAAAAAAAAAAATCACATGCATATTTACAGGAATTTTTATTTAGTATAACCCAGTGTTTCTTTTTTCTATTGAAATTGTTTCAGTAATGTGCTGTAATTGTGGTAAATATTCCAAGGTGGCACTTAATTAGACTATATGCATCATATTCTAGATATAAAATAGTTATATGTTAAGTTAAATTTTGTTGTTTTCAGCTTAGATAAGTTTTTTTGTTGGCCTTAACATGAAATGTTTGCTTGTTTATACATTGTTGCAGAATTAAACTTTTTGAAAGTTTCATTTTTAGTCAATATGACTGGTCATGAATCAGAGGAATATTCGCTCTATTGACGTTCTTACTATTGATTCTATTGGCGTAAAATATCTTCTGTGGCTCCAGTCAGTATAGCTATTTGTTCATTTGGAGCTATTTGTCCAATTGGAAAAAGAATTTTTACTATCCTATGTGCATCATTTTCTTGTGTCCAAATTTTATTTGTAACACTTCCTTTCATTTTTTTACCTTAACCACCTATTTATTCAAAAAAAAAAAAATATATAATATATATGTACAGGAATGTTTTTTTAGTATAAATTAATTTGTTTTTTTTTTTTTTTTTTTCATTCTTTTATGATGCATATAAAATCAATATTAACAGCAGCATTTTTTTTTCTGTTTTGTTTTTTTATAGAAATGTTTTTAAACTTTCTTTTAAAAAATATGTCATTGTTGAATAAAAAACCCATGCTACTGAATAGAAGTCCCTTTCCCTTGTCATTAGAGTATGCATGCAGTGCAATTAAATTTGAGTCTTGTTACTTTCATTTAGAGTAGGAGGTCATCATTACAAGGTGCACATACAAGGGCGAGTCAAATGCAAATTGGAATACTCCTATAGAAAATCGAAAACTTATCTTATTACCATCAGATCCGGTACGCATGCAAATAGACTGTATAGGTTAAAATTAGCGGTCGCCACTCGCCACATGGCGATTAAAGTAGTAAAAATGGAGATTACAAAGTGCATCATCAATCGTCACTCCGGCACAGTTATTTTTTAGCATATTCTACTGTAATATTTTTTTTTTCTTTTTCTTCTCCCGCCGCTTATATTGAATTTTTCTCGATTTGTTTTGACATTATTTTTTTCTCATGGAAGCATGCCAATATTGAACACATGCTTTGCTAAAAATTTCATGTCGAATTTCAAGTTTTAATCTCTCAGCATCCTGTATATATTTCAATTATTCTAAAAGTTCGAAGTAGTTTTAGCATCTGGTAATTCAAATCTGCATATTTCTTGTTTCATTTCAATATTTAATTCATTTTCCAAGCAATTTTAGATTTAGTTTTCAATTTTTATTGCCAATTTTGAAACGTGGCCACTAACGAAACTGAGTCAACCGGCCACTGGCTACTAACCGAATTTCCCAGTTTTCACCTATAATAGACTCTCCCGCTATCAAGCGGTATCGGTCCCACAACCCCATGTGACCCACAAGCGAGATACAAGAGTTTCCAATATGGTGGCCCCTCTGAAGGAGACTATATCCATTTTCTACAGTGAAGTTCCGAAAGCAATAAAAATCGATCCATGCATTTTGGCACAGTATGAGGCTTTGTGTTTATACATATTGCAATGCTATTGCAGATCAGTCGAGAAACAGATCACTATGCACTGCTCTTCTTGGTGCACTCCCACAGGGGGGCTGCCAAATAGGAAACTCCCATATTGTGAGGCTAAGTCGGGTAGGGTCCAATGCTAATTGATGGCAGGAGAGTCTATGCGCATGCATACCAGAGTCTGATGTAATAAGCGAGATTTAAAATTTTCTATAGCAGTTTAAGTTTTAATTTGGCACACCCCCGCATATTGGCAATGCCATGTTGAGGCTATAGTTATAGATTTAAAACATTTTAAGACACTGGCACAAATGCGTGATGGTTGGGGTAAATGCAAAAGGCTTTGACACACCGGTGTGTCAAATTGTGTTGCTCTGTTGTCCACTTTTGTAAAAAGTCTGGGACCCTGAAAGAAATTGGATAAAATGAAAATCTGTTAATATTCCATATGTTTTCTACCCAAAATTACTGTTTTCATATAATAAAATTGTTTCCATATTATTTATTAAAAATGCCATTTTTTATTATTTATCATTTTTTTGCAATAGATTGCCCAAGTGTTAATCATATTTTAATTTAAATTCTCAAAGAAGCATTTACATGTCGGTATTATGGATAATATTTTACAGTTAACATTATTTAAATTTGACAAAATATACAATTTACTGAAATAATTGCATTATTATTTCGCTTGTGAATGGCTACATTTTTTCTTGTGCTTTTATTATCAGTAATGAACAGAATGACAGTGGGAATCGTTGAAAAGATAGTGCCTTTTTGTATTTCATCTTTTTCATTAAGTAGCCTCATCAGCAAGCTTTACTTAAATTTTTTCCAATATCAAAACATAATTCAAAATTATCTTAAGAATGCGCTTAACTTAAAAAAAACTAAATTTAATTGCTTGTAAAATGTTTACATTCAAGATAAGCAACTTGCTCCTGAAGCATTTGATGACTATTAAATATTTAACAATATTTATGCATATCGAATTAGAAAATTTCTTACTATGCATTTTATGCATTGCTCTTTAATTTATTATTTCCTTGTTGCTTTGCATTTTATATTTCTAACAAAAAGAAAATTTTGATTATTATAGTTTTGTATTTATTCATGTCTCTCCATAGTTAAATCTGTGTGTTGTAGGTTTTTATTTGATGTACTAATGTGATAAGCACAAGTTCAATACCTTTTTTATAGAAGAATGATTATTTTATATATTTTTACTTCTAATTTTGTAAACAGATTATCAGTTGGCAGTGGAAATGTCAGAAAACAGATGAACATGCTAAAATTGTTTGCAAATTATGTTCTATAGCTGTTATTTAGCCCATACAATATGCATAATTTGATCGATATTATGCCCTAATATCAATTATATTGTTTTATAAACATGCTTACTTTAAAAAAGCTTCTAGAGGAACTTAACTAATTATATATATATATATGTGTGTGTGTGTGGTCTCCGATCTGGTGTAGGGGTATTTTATCAAAGACATCATTTGCACAATTTCACAAACACCACATTTATTACAATTACAGACAAACACATTTCATGAAACACACTATAAAACATTTTGACATCAAAATACCATCATTGTTAAAACATTGTTCCTCGTTGTCATCATCCGAATCACTAAATCGGCTTCTACACTGCCGCATCACACCGTACATATTAGTAATAGTCTGCGGGTATATAGTTCAACAAGTCTATAGTCAATAATATAATTGAAAATTCCCACATATATATATATACACACATATATGTAGTGTGATATTCTGTTTATCTAAAAGCGGTTTCTTGACTGAAAATAATCAATATATCTAGTTTTTAGTGTTAAATTCTCTGTTTTTAATTTTGAACTTCCATTTGGCCAAATAAAAGTTGAAAAATAATATTTTGTTCAGAAAGATGGAAAAAAAAATAGACAACTCTTAATTTCAAAGTAATAATGTTAAATGAATGCTAACATTAATTTTACTACAAGTGTCATTTGTTGAAATCTTTGGTGTTCCTTTTGACTGTTATATTTGCTCCTGTACTCTTATCTGCCCACAATGACAGATAAACATGCTAAGCTTTACTACAAATTATATGTTTTATAATTATTTTGGCTTAAGAAACTATTGTGGTAAAAATTATTTTTTGTAGAACTCTTAAATGTAGTTTGTTAATGGTGTATTTCATGAGTGAAAATTTTTAATGATGCCTTCTATTTTACTTATTTTTCTAATGATGCCTTCTATTTTACTTTTTATTTTTTAGCAATTTTGTATTCATGTTTAATAAATGTTATAAAGCATTTTTAAATTGAGTTGATTCATGAGTATTATCTTTTCAAATTTTCCAGTGAATACATTTCTGAGTGATTTTTTTTTTGTGCTTACAGAAACATCCAAATTGACTGACTCTATATGTCTGCTCTAGTTTTAATCAACACCTGCACAGCGTTTTGCATAGCACTATTAGTGTTATTAAGTTGATATAAATTAGCTGAAGACACACGGTGATTGCGTTTGGGTTATATACCAGAATTCTGGCATTTATTTTATTTTTATATAAATTTCCGAAGATCATGTGGGTAATTATAAATATTGATTATTGTAGACCTGTTAAAATGCAATTCTCAAATTACTTTAGTTACAGTGTATTCTTGAAAACCTTGATATGTCTAAAAATTATTTTCCTCCTTGACAATTCAGATTTATCTAATGTTAATTTCAATTCTTATTTCAAAGAGTTTTCACTTAAAACCTTGTTATGTCGAATATTTTTTGAAGTAAAAAATTAATCTTGCCAGAAAAAATGCTGTTTGTTTTGTCAAAGCAAACCAAGGTATGTTTCCAAGAATCTCTCCCACCCTTCATTATTTCTCACAGAACGAGATGTCACAGAAACGATTCCGAGGTACCCATTGGGTCACCTTGAATGGCAAACAAAGGGAGAAAAACAGGTTCCTTTTCATATAGGCAAGGCATTCTTATGGGAGGTAGCTAAGTACTTTAGTAATTTCACCAGTCAATTGTCGCATTGTTTGAACAATTATACCTGGGTGTAATTGTGCAGATTTAACTGCACATCGATGTTAGGCAAAAATATCGGTGAAGTTCTAAAATATGTCTGAATCACCGTTTGTTGCGAAAATAGGAGAAAATAAAACTGTCGACTGTTATTGTCAACAATCAATGCATATTTATGCTTATTTTCATCTACATCTCTCATTTTTAGAATATTATCTTATATGTTGTGTTATTATGTGAAGTTTTATTGATTTGGTTATGCCATGTTATCTCAAATTTCTTTCCGTGTCCCGTCAACTTCGTGATATCGAGAGTGATACTATTTAGATGCTTCCAGCATCATATACTAGTATAAGACAAATGATCAAAATGCTTTGTGCTAAAATGTAAGTAAGTACAAAGATAAAACAACGTAAAAAAAGGAATTCAGAATAAAAATTCTTTGAATTTGCTTTTTTACATTGTTTTATCTTTGTAATAATATATTAGTATCTGAAGTCTGCGATTAAAAAAGATAAGTGCGCACTGATATTTATATTTGGGTGTGTGTAAAACATTGAAAGGGGAAAAGAAATGGATATTTCTGTTGGCCTGTCGTGTGGTTACACTGATTTGTTTTTATTTTGATGACTGTTCAATGTGCATACCGTTCACACTAGTGATGGTCATAATCAAGAGATTTCAATAATCAAGTAAATATCTCAAGAACTTGAACGATCGTCTCGAGTGTTTTCAGAATTAAGTAATTAGTATAAATACGTAATTACATACAGATAACTCTCAAAAAATAATACCAGAGGAGGATGGGTCATGGCACAAATTGCAACATTAAAAATTCTTTGGTGGGGGCTGGAATCTGAGGCAAGTGCTCCCACAAGGGGTAATAAAAATTTGGAAAGGAATTAATGAACAATAAAACTGATTAGACTAATAATATTGAAACAGTAATCGTAATTGAAAATTAAATGTCAGCCGCGGAAAAGCGTTTGATACATACTTAAGAAGAGTATTTAAATAAGGGAGTAGAAATAAAATTTAGAAAAATAAATTAAACATTTAATTAGTTGTATAACTTGTTAACAAACTAACTTACTGCAAAATGAAGGCAACTTGCTGGAAAGCATATGAAACTTAGATTAAAATGAGTACTCACACTAGAGGGTAATAATAAAATTGAAAGAAGGAAAAGGTGATTAGTTATATAACTAGTTAGGTGAATAACTTTGAAACGAATAATGTACATTGAAACCTGTGTAAGTTGACCACTTGCGGTTCAGCACTTTTGTGCTCAACTTGGACAAGAGGTCCACCTAATAGAGTGCAGATTTTTTTTGTTGTTTCTTTCACTACGCATTTATTCATTTGTAACTAATTAAAATATTGCTTCATGTATTAATGTTACTTTAAAATAGTAATTAGCTATTTCTTTTCACGATTATTTAAAATACTATCATTGGAGAAATTTAATCTGACTTTTAAAACGTATCCTATACAACATTAAAATAAAGATAAATATCTTATTAATTATGTAAGTTACTTATTTGATGGTAAAGATTTTTTTAAATATATAATTTTTCAAAATGGGAATAGAAAAAAAGACCAGTTCGTCACCATCCATAATAGTTAAATATAACCATGAAGGGGGAAAATTTCTATTCTATTTTTCTCAGTACCTCCGTTGCTAAAAAACTCATGACAGCAAACCATGTACAACATTCAAATAAGCATTAAACAAATTTAATAGAATTTTCAGCTTAAAAATTTCATACGAAGAATATATAATTAATAAAAAAACTATTAGTTGTGAGAATAAAAAATAATAAAGTGAAAAAGCACTCTTATTCACAACGTTTGTCAAAATAGATCACAGAGGAGGATTTAGTTGACTCAGCTAACATTACCTATGGAGCTTTTCTGGTAATGAATAAAATACTAGATCACTCCTCAAATCAAATATCTATGGAATTAGAAATAAACAGGTACTAGTTAAAATATTTTTGGGAAAACACAACAATTATGTTTATCATAACGCTGTAAGATTGAATTAATAAGTTAAAAATTTCTAATAAGTCATTTGAAGAGATATTTCATTAAACATCATTTCAGGAATACGTGTACATACTTTCATGAAAACTATCGTAGAAAAGGGAAGCACTATTAATATTAAAACATATAAATATGAAAAATGTAGCCAAAATGGTTTAATGCCAGACACAAGTATTAAAATGCCGACATAGATCTCAAGTGCGCTGAAAACATTTTCTATTTGAGATTCTGCTTTAGCCATTGGTGGCAAAGTGCACATACATGAGTTAAACCTTCCTAGGCAATTTATTGATTTGCAGCTCATGCATTGAATTTTTGGGCAACTACACTTTTTTAAACAAAATTTGTAAAAAAAATATATAAAAACTATTTTTGTTTTTGAAGATGGGTGTTTTTTAAATTTTTTTCTAAAATAAAACGCCTACCATAGTTCGGCGCATATTTTTGATCGAAAATATGCTCATTAACGACAAATGAAGGAATTAATTTGCGCACTGCAATTTTTTATGAGCAGATAGTGACACCAATGGCATCTTTTTCTCACTATCCATCATCAAAACTGGTGTAAAAAATGCTTTTTTAACAAATTTCGTTAAAAAAGGCTCCATACTGAAATTTCAACGTATTTGCGGGAATTTTCCCATAAACTTCAAATTGTTTATGTGCATTTGGTACCACCAATAGCACTCCACACTACCCATCAACAAAAATCGCAAAAAGTATTCTCCTTTCCATCCTGTAAGTGTAAGATTCATATTGCACATATAATTTAGACAGTAATTGTATACTAAATCGGAAGTAATCAAACTTAACTTTATCAAACGTGAAATTTTAGTAAGGTGGCGTAAATCCCATAGCTTTAACGGCCCAAAAAGTAGGAAATATGTGAAAGCTCTTACCAGTAAAACACTTTCGGAAGACCAATTTTTTGCAGTAGTGAAACATACTTGCCAGCTCTAAACAACAGCAGTTCCTCAACAACGGACACTGTTCTTTACTCCCAGCCGATCACCAGAGAAATAAAAATAAAACTAAAATCTCTGAACAACAAAAAACAGTCGATAAAAATTCCCGTCAATTACTAAACGGCCGCCTTTTCTGGACTCCGAAAATTACTTTTTATATTTCTGTTGATTTTTTTTACAAGCGAAGGAGGGGAATGGCTAGCAAAACGAACATTTTTTGCCTGATGAAGATTCTTAACACTCCTCAAGAAAGTAGAAATCTCCCCTCTTGCTTCAAGGAAAATATTCATGCATGGTAAAAGCCCTTTAACAACGTCAGTACCAAACAATGATCAGCAGCCGATAACTTCCCGAATTAGAATTAACGGCCTGAAAAAGCAATTGCGAACAAGATACAAAAGAGGTGAAAAGGCTTTTTATTACTGTCATTTTTATCAGCATTTCCTAAAGTAGTTTATATTTCGATTGACTTCCAATCATTGAAGGAATATAAATAAGGGAGAGGGCAATATGAGGAAAATGCCGCACACGTGGGATGAGCCACCACCCTCTAAGAATCTTGATCTTCTTTCATCTCGAAAACTAAACTTTCCTGCGCTGAAGGATGGTTTTATGACACCTTTTGTCATTGAATGGTCATCCAAGAGTTACTTGTAACACATTCATTTTCTTTCTGTTGACGAGATAGTGCAGCGGAAATCTTGCATTCACAACGAATGCAAGAAACGCCCTTGATGAAGAATAGAAAAAAGCAAAAAGGTGTTGGTACAATAGAAGACATGTAATTGAACACATCAGTACAAATACAATTTTTCCCCACTTTTATTTAGATATTCAGTATACAGTAGCCCCTCGTTATATCGCGCTTGTCGGGAGACAGCAAAAAAGCGCGATATAACCGATGCCGTTAGAAATGTCTCAAAAAGTACAAGTAAATTGAGTGTCAGCGTAAAAAATTTAGTTCAATCTTACACTGACAACTTTCTTAACAATAATAGCAAATAAAACTTAACTGTTTTATTTGCTATTAAGAATCTGTCTCCTTCATTCAATGGGCGTTAGGATCAATACAAAAATAAATGTCAAATAAAACGTCAACTGGTTTGAGTAGAACCATTCTGCAGGCATGTAAGTTGGGGGGGGGGGAGGAAAATTGTTGCAGTTTTTAACTGCAGCAAATTTAGAAGAAAGGAAAACATTTGTTTGATTGCTTTGTTTAATGAAGGAAAAGGGGCTATACTGAGGAATGCAATATTTTTACTTTCGAGAGCTAAAATTTTGGGAGACAAAGAAAAAGCGCGATATAACGAGGGGTTACTGTAATAAAATAATCCCAATAATAATGATAATTATTTTATTATTAGTATTCATTGTATTAAAATACCCTAACGAAAAAGTTCCATTAATTAAAATATAGTTACTGTTGGTTGGTTAGGCTCTACCCAATCATAATATAAATGAATGTGTGGAGTTTAACGATTGCATCGGTTTAATACACAGACACAGCTACAACTGTACAATTTGCTACACTATAAAAACCGAAGCGTTTCTTGTTTGTTTACTTGATAACATAGGGCGCCAGCATACACAACACCAATTTTGCATCCATTAAAGGACGTCTTCGTGCATGATTTTAAGTCAAATTTCAGAGAACTGGTACATTTTTAGAACCTGGGTCTATTTTCGTCATTAGCCGACACGATAAGCTTTAAAATGGGGGGTAAATCGTGGAATTCGATAAAGGAATAAGGAAAATCTCACGGAGCGAAAGAAAAACAGGCTAGAGAAATAATATATATATAGATAAATTAAAATTAATAATTAATTAAATGAAATAATTTCTATTTACATCGGGTCTTTTTTTTTTTCTGGGTCCAGGAAACAGGTGGAAAAAAAAATGCCGCCCTTAAATTACAAATATAAGTAATAAATAAATACTTTTTAAAAGCTTAACAGTTGGTAAGACAATAAGCTAATATGAGGGTAAATAAATAAATAAATATATATATATATATCCAGGAGTACACTGCTGGGGTAGGAATGCTGGTCAGGTACGGATATTCAGAAAGTATATCTTGTTTTCACATAAAATGTTTTAAATTTAGCATTAATTCCAAAAAGTTATTTTATGCAATGATTATTTAATTTAATAAATAATTTTAATAGTTTATTTTCTACTTATTTTTCATTTACTGCATGAAAATAAAAACACCAAATTAAAAAAGCGGTTTTTATAATTAGTTTATCAAAAATCAACGGTCCATCAAAACAATTAATTGGAGAAAACTTAAACGAACCACGGGTGTTGGATATACCAGCCTTGAGCTTTAACCACTCAGCCTCTTACAAGCATACACAACACCAATTTGGCACCAAATTCCATTAAAAGACCTCTTTTTAGATCATTTTAAATTTCAAATTTAAGAGAAGTGGTACATTTTTAGATCGTGGGTCTATTTTTCGTCATTAGCCGGCACGAGAAGCTTTAAAATGAGAGGTAAATCATGGAATTTGATAAAGGAATAAGGACGATATCGCGTAGCGACAGAAAACAGGCTAGAGATATAATACATAAAGATTTCTAGCGGGGGTGCTGTTTTTCCTCACCGCGTCTTTTTCCTCCTTGCACTTCACTTTTTAGCTCCTTACTTTTCTTTATCCCTTACTGTCCTTTCGGTTGTAGCCGCAACGATCACATCGTTTTCAGTAACAAAAGATGTCTCAGGACTTGGATTTTGTTTCCACGCTGACGCCCGGGAAAACCTGGAAAAGTCAGCGAATTTTAAAACTGAGCCAAAAAGTCAAGGAAATGTCAGGGAATTTTACTATTTTGTCAGAAATGTGGAAAAGTCAGGGAATTTTAGAGCGCTCGCCAAGAACGTGACAGGAAAAGTCCGATCTGAAAATATGACGTCAGCTCTTTTGCTCCCATGCAAATGCCATGATTGATGCCCTTAGGATAGTAAGTTTGTCGCGGAGAAAAGAGCCCGAATTTCGCGGAATGTTCGCGAAAACACAAATACAAAAGTGACGACCAGCAACAGGCTCAGGGCATAGCTAGGCTGGTCCTAGTCAATTTAGCAGTCCCCAAAGAACATCAAGAGCTTTCTTAAAATTTTAACCCCACTGTAATTAACAGTCGCTTCCGGTAAACTATTCCAACTGCCTAAAACCATATTGAAATAGTAATTTTTCCTAATTTCAAGATTAGCCTGAGATTTGACCTTGGTTGACCTTTGGTTCTATTTTCAGCACATAGCTGTAGTCCATCAGCATTTCCCATTTTAATGCATTTAAACAACTAATTCATGTCCCCTCTAACTCTCCTTTGCTCAAGACTATACATATTGATCCTTTTAAGCCTAGCCTCATAATCTAAGTCTGAAAAACCACTTGCCAATCTTTAGCCCTCCTTTGAACCCTTTCTAATAAGGTAATATCCTTTTTTAGGTACGGAGACCAAAACTGAACAGCAATACTCCAAATGAGGTCTTGCCAAACTTCTGTATCATGGCAATACAACTTCCTTAGATCTGTTCAAAATAGCCTTATAAACCCAAGCATCCTGTTAGCTTTGTTTACTTACTCTGCTACACTGATGACTTTTCTCCATCGGACACCCTTGCACCTTTTAGCCGAAGCCTTAGGTAGAATACACTGATGACTGGACTTGAAGTCGTGACTAATCAATACTGCTAGATCAACAACTGCTTCTGCGTCCCTAATGACGGAACCTTGTAAATAATAGGTTGCATGTTTATTCCCATGACCAAAATGAAGCACTTGACATTTTCCAATATTAAAAGACATACCCCACTTAATTGCCCACCTAGAAATTTGATTTAAATCTTCTTGAAACTGATTGACTTGTTCCTCCGTGTCCACAGCTCCCATGATTTTGACATCATCAGCAAAAATATTGATGTTCCCAGAAATACTCTGAGTAATATCATTAATAAAAATCTATATATATAAAATGAAAGTTTGATGAACTTCCGAGTTGGCAACGTCCATGTTTATATACGCGCTACAGCAAAATCTACCGAACGTACGATTACGAAAAATGGCACAAAATTCTATCATATCTTAGTGGTTTGCACTTCGAAGCTGTTTTTCTAAAATTCGTTCAATATTCTTTAAATTCAACAATTAAAATATTAATCCTCCAGCATTTTCTTTACTTCACACGAGTTCTTGAAAGTGAATTAAAGTGAAGTGAGTTTCAGAAATTCCGCGGATGAATGTAAACAATAATGGCGCCGGCCTTGCATGTAACGAAAATCAGTGTGTTTTAGAAAGTCTTTTCGGATTTGATTGATTATTTCAATGAAATTTATTTTTTCAAAGATGCAATCCATTAAAAATTGCAGTTACAATTACATCAGTAGCAAGTAATGTTTACTGCATAAGTGATTCTGATACATTTCCGAAAATCTTCCAACACCTGTTCCGAAAGTTAAAAAAAAAAAAAAAAAAAATCCGAAATTTTTAAAATTTACTTATTTTAAGATTTCTTTGACAATTAATATCTGTGTTTTTCTTTCTACCTATTTTGTACTGCTTTAAAATACTTTCAATACAATAATTATTTCCAGAAAAAAAAAATACTTCTGGTATACAAGACCTTTCATTTAATTTCTTGAAGGATTTTTTTTGAGCTTATATATATATATATATATATATATATATATATATATATATATATATATTTGCGTATGTACTGTGTGTTGAGGAGGGGGGGGGGGATTGTTAACCTATATAGTTTTTTATTTTAAATTCACGGTGCATACTTTTTCTGAAATTTTGTATGAAGTTCGGAAATTTTTTTTCCGCATTGAATCACCCATGGTTATTGGAGAGGTGGAAAATTTGATTTTCTTTTTTAGAATGTTGTTGGGCCTGCTTGAACAATATATATCGATTTCAAGCATTATAATGCAATTAAGCGGCTCGCCCAAGCAGTTTAATTCAACTGGGATGAAAAATTTTAATATGTTAATAGATTATTAAACTTATTAGTAGCATAGTATCTACTCATAAAAATAATATTCATTAATTACCAAAAACAAGTAGTGAACAACTTTCACTGGAGCGGTGAAGAATTCAACGTCGTAATCCACGGGTAAAGATTTAACGTTTTTAAAGCAACGTGGCTTTTGGAATTTACCAATAACAAGAGGTCTCAATTTTTCAGAGCCATCCATATTGGCCCCTAAAAATACTGTAAGTCTTTCTTTACTTTTTTTGCCACCTACACATTTTTCATTTTTGAATGCGAGAGTTTTGTCAGGCAAGACTCGGGAAAAAAAGACCACATTCGTAGACGTTGAATACATCGCATGGCTTACACCGTTTCAAAATGTCATCTTCTAACACAGATTTCTTCCAGTCATTTACAATACAAATACAATACAAAAAGTACACCAACAACAGGCGCTAGGCCCAACAAGGTTGGTGAATAGATGAGCAATTCCTGCTTGACTTCTTCATGCTCCTCTTCCTCTTCTTCTTATCCCTACTTTTATCTTGAACGCCCATTTGCATGAAAGAAAAAGAAAAAGCAGTATCAATTTACATAAAAAACTATTTGAACAAAAGCTAAGAGAGAAACATTATCAGATTTCAACTGGCTGCTCTCTTCACAATCCCCCAGTGACGATCCAAACCCTCCTTAAACGATTTAACATCCGTAGAATTAACAATGTGCGATGGCAAAGTGTTCCAATCGTCGACAACTCTACTGAAAAAGCAATGTTTCCTACACTCCCTCTTAAATTGTGATTTAAATAATTTCAATCCATTTCCCCGAGTCCTATTACTATGAGAAAATTGTAAACCTTCTGTTTCATTTAACTTTATAAATTTGAACAACTGAATCAAATCTCCCCGTTTCCTTCTTTCTTGTAACGTATACATGTTAAATTTCTTTAATCTGTTTTCATAAGCCATACCTGAGGTTCCTTTAATAATTTTTGTAGCCCTGCGTTGAACTTTTTCTAACATGTCAATATCTTTTTTTAAATATGGCGACCAAAATTGTACTGCATACTCTAGATGTGGCCTAACCAGTCCTCTGTACAATGGCAAAATAACGTCTTTTGATTTACACGAAACATGTTTTTTAATATACCCCAACATTCTATTTGCCTTATTACTTGCATCTCTACATTGATACCCCATTTTAAGATCACTAGAAACCACTACACCTAAATCGTTTACAGTATTCCCTGATTTAATTTGTTGTCCTTGCAAGTTATATGCTGCGCATTTATTTTTATGACCCATGTGTAGAACTTGACATTTTTTAATATTAAATGACATACCCCACTTAGCAGCCCATTCCGATATTCGTGATAAATCTGTTTGAAATCGTTCTATTTGTTCCTCTGTGTTGACAATTCCCATTATTTTTAAGTCATCAGCAAAAATACTAACTTTGCCCAGTATACCCTCAGTTATGTCATCAATAGATATTATGAATAGGAGTGGTCCAAGAACAGAACCTTGTGGAACACCACTTTCTACTTCTATCCATCGAGAACTATTACCCTTGATTTGCACTC
Organism: Octonoba sinensis; assembly: GCA_038502835.1. Lineage (NCBI taxonomy): Eukaryota > Metazoa > Arthropoda > Arachnida > Araneae > Uloboridae > Octonoba > Octonoba sinensis. The sequence continues at coordinate 150,416,472 of CM076598.1, forward strand.
GTTGCTTTCTCCCGATTAACCAACTTTTAATCCATTCAAATGTATGACCCTGAATACCGAATCTTTTCAATTTTAGTAGCAGAGCTTTATGTGGAACTTTATCAAATGCTTTCTGAAAGTCAATATAAGCTACATCTATGCTATTATTGCGGTCTAACTCCTTTGTTATTACATCATAAAAATTTAAAAGATTAGTCGTGCAAGATTTTCCCTTCCTAAATCCGTACTGATTTTGTGCTAGCAAACCTTTTGTTTCAATAAATTCAGTTATATGACTCTTTAGCATGGTCTCAAAGATTTTACAAATAACTGATGTCAAACTAACTGGACGATAATTCCCTGGCTCACTCTTGGATCCTTTCTTAAACAGAGGAGTAATATTTGCTAATTTCCAATCTGTCGGCACTGTTCCTGACTGATAAGAGCATTCAAATATAGACCATAACACACACCCCATCTCCTCTGCACACTCCGTTAAAAATTTTGGATAGATAGAATCAGGCCCAGGAGCTTTGAAAGGTTTTAAATTCCTTAGATGGTAAATAACCTCTTCCCTATTAAATTTAAGATCATTTATTCCCTCATTGTTAGCATTTTCCACAACAGCGCTATCACAGTTAAAATTCCTACTGAATACAGTTGCAAAAAATTCATTTAACATAGTTGCCATTTCTAAATCATCATCTACTATCTTGCCCTGACTGTCGATTAGTGGGCCTAAGTGTGTGTCCGCTTTCTTGTTACCATTTGCATATGCGAAAAAACTTTTCGGATTAATATTGATGTCATTTGCAAGCTTATGCTCCAATTCGCATTTATGTTTTCTGCTAATGAATTTGTATCTTTTCCTTGATTTATTATATTCAATCTTATGTTCTCTTTTTCCCGTTTGCTTGAATATACCGAATGTCCTCTGTTTCTGCTTTAAAGCTGTTTTAGTTTCCTTATTAAACCACATAGGATATAATTTACGCAACTTCCTTTTTTGCACAAATGGGATATGGTTTTTAACTATTGTATTTAGTTTATTTTTAAAATCAGCCCACTGTTCTTCAACGTTTCCATGCATTAGCCCTTCCTTAAACACATCAATAAGTTCAGATCTGATCAAACTAAAATTAGCCTTTTTAAAATTTGGAACTAACCTATTATTTTGATCTCTATTTGTCTTTAGAATAATTTCAAATCTTATGATGTTGTGGTCACTATCTCCCAAGTGCTCTCCAATATCTAGATTATGAATCCTGTCCTCATTACTACAAAATAATAAATCTAAAATTGCCTCTTCTCTTGTACCTTGTTGTACCATTTGCTGTAAAAAGCTATTTTGTATTACATTAATAAATTTTTCTCCCCTATCGCTTACTGAAAAATTTTCTTCCCAGTCTATGCCCGGAAGATTAAAATCTCCGATCAAGATAATTTCCCCTGACCTACATGCTTCTTCTATATGCTTAAATAGAATTTCATCCTGTAAAATACTAATATTAGGTGGTCTATAAACATTTCCAATTACTAATTTTCTTCCATTATGATGTAAGATTTCTACCCATACTGTTTCTGCAGCTTCAGATTTATGACTAAAATTTAATTCCCTACAGCTCAAATGATCTCGAACATATAATATCACCCCTCCCCCTTTTCTTAATATTCTATCCTGCCTAAATACAGAAAAACCATTTAATTCTAAAATTGCAGAGTCGTCTTTGTTTGCCCAACTTTCAGTTATCCCGATTATATCCAAATTTTCCATTGCTACTAAAGCTTTCAACTCATCCATTTTGTTCCTAACACTACGTGCATTGCAGTACAAAACTTTTAATTTATCATTTAAACACTTTATCGAAATCTGCCTAGCAATTTTGCCTATCTGCTGAGTAGGTAAGTCACCCCCATTCCTAATTAGTTTTTTGACTCCAAACCACACAAAATTATTTTACTCACCTCTCGGTTTCCATTTCGGCTGAGGTGAATTCCATCGGCGCTGATCCAATCTCGTTTGCAGGCCTTCCATATGTCGACGAACTCCACACCGTGCTCCGTACACAGGTCTTTTAATATGTGGTTTAACACTTTTGCCCTTTGGTTTTGCCACCCGGATGTAGTGCCGTACCTTGGCAGGAGACCCAGCACTTTCAAATCATGTGTTTTCTCCTTTATACATTTGATAACGTCAACAAAGTCTTTCCTGAAAGCATTATTTGTTGACTTTCCCACGTCGTTTGTTCCGACCCACAGCACTGTTTTGTCGTCCTTGTTCACTCCATTCTTTTTTACCACTTCATTAACATCTTTTACCCTGGCTCCTGGTAAACAGCATCGCACCATAGAACTTTTTTCTCATCCAACTATGTTTCCGATAACTCTGACCAATGAGTCCCCGAGAATTACGCCTCTTGTATTGTCGTCTCTGGCCTTGTTTAAGTCTTTGCAGTCTGTTGACACATTATGCACTACCACATCATTCTTTTTGATGTTTTCTTTTTCCATTTCTTTCAACTTGGCCTCCAACTCCGCTACTTTTCTGCACTTTATGCACAAGTAATCCCTGTTCGCTGTTGTACTGTTATCATCTACTTCCGCCGGGCTCAGCATTCCACAATCATCACATTCAACATACCAGACTCCATTTCCATTCTTCAACTCTTTTAAATTTTTCAACACCCCCATCGCAGATAAAGCACACAATCGAGAACAAATCACGTTATCAATTCCACGCCGTGTTACGATTAACAGGTAACAACAATAACTCACAAAATATAAGTTAAATCGCCAGTTTTTTGGTGCTATCACCTTACCACTAAGCTTTACACAACATATTAAATGTAAATCAACCACATTTAATCAAAAACAATAACTAATTACCTCCAAAAGTTCTTATTTTCAAGAGCTTGAAAAACGTGACGCACACTCTGCGCCAACAGTGTTAGTTAAAACAGTTTCGTCAACATCTCCAGCTTCACCACACACTGTCTTGAAAGTTAAATCATGTCTTACTTTAAATCTCTGAATCCATCCATTGCTCGCCATAAAATCAGGTTCTCCCAATTCCGTGGCTATTTGCAGAGCTTTTTCTTTCAGTACTGAACATGATATTGGCACATTTTTGTGCTCTAGCCATTTTTATCCATTGCAGAACGGCTTTTTCAATTTTCTCATAAGGGGAAAAACACATCCTTTTTCTTTTCCCATTTCCATTGCGATGAGAAGACAGAATATTGTTTAAGGTGGTGCGTGGTATACCACGTTCTTCGGCAAAACGTGCTTTCGATAAATTTGAATTTTCAAAATCTTCAGCAATTTTTTCTTTCTCTGATAGAGTCAACGTCTTTCTCTTTGCCGACATGATGACACGATAAGAGTGAGAAAGGTTCAAATGAAATTCTTTCCTCTGGTCTGGTCAGCAAATGGTCACGTGACAAGATGGGAAAACTTGTCCTTTGTTCTCGTCCGAATGGCGAAAGCTCCCCCCTCCCTAGAAGTGTGGACAGGGACGAGGAATTACTGGCAGCGAAGGCGGGGGAAAATTCTTTGTGAACTGGGGAGTGGAAACTCTCCAGGTGTGTTTGTTGGCTGCAACCTTTTCCTAGACCTCGAGAGGGGTAATTACCTTGTAAGGAAGTTAAATAGGCTTTTGTTAGAAAAGAGCTTCCCTCGCCTGCATGACGATAATAAAAGATCATGTGCACAGAAGAAATTCGTACATTTGAATTAGCGTGGCCTTGAAATTATCTGAAGGTGGTCAGATAAAAATGACCTTATAAGAGATAACGATTTTTAAAACTTGACCATATATCCGATAATCTGTAACAAAGAATTCCTATTCAGTGAGCCGGGACTTTGGAAAAGTGACCTTATATGCGGGGTGACCTTATATGCGGATGACCTTATATCGAGGTCTGACTGTATAAGGAAGTTTGCTAAGAAGAGCTTCATGAGGTACTTTATCGAACGCTTTCTGAAAGTCAATGTAAACAACATCTACGCACTTTTTATTATCTAATGTCATGTTAACCGTGTCATAGAAATGCAACAAATTAGTTGTACAGGACCTACCCTTCCTAAAACCATACTGAAAACCAGTCAACACTCCATTTGCCTCCAGGAAATTCACTATTTTGATTTTGATCAGCGTTTCAAAAATTTTACAAAGAACTGAAGTAAGACTCACAGGCCTAAAATTTTCTTTCCTGAAGAGCGGCGTTATGTTTGCCAGCTTCCAATCCACCGGCACAGTCCCCGAGTTATATGAAGATATGAAAATAGTAAAGACAACATCCACTAATTCCTCTGCGCATTCTACTAAAATTTTTGGATAAACATTATCAGGTCCTGGAGCCTTATTAGCTTTAATTTTTTTCAAATGAAACAACTCATCATCCCTAGAAAATACAAAATTCTCAAGCTGTGTATTAGCTTGAGTCTCGCTTATGTCAACTGTTGAGATACAGTTTCTGTTAAATACACTGGGAAAAAAATTATTTAGAATACCAGCAATATCCCCCTCATTTTGAATCAAGTTCCTGTTTTCATCCACTAGTTGGCCTACCTGAGTATAACGAGCTTTCCCTGAATTAGCATAAGCAAAAAATTTCTTAGGATTCCTTTCAAGTGTGAATTTTAATTTTCTTTTATATCACTGAAATAAGATTGGTGACTTTTTGTGGGGACGGGGCGGGGGGGGGGGGGCGTAATTATACACACATTCCAATATGGGGAGCTCTCAACTCTAGGGTGCTCCGCTGCCTGCTCGTTGCGCACGCTCACTCGGCAATCTCGACGACATCTTTTGGCTACGTAGATTTTCGAGGATCTACGAGTTTTTCCGACCCTTGGTAAGCTAACTGTAGGGAGGAAATGTCTGGACAGACAGAAGCACATATATCTTAATTAGATTTAATATAGTAGACATATATAATTAGTTCTTAGCTGGAGGAGGGTATGAATCCCCCACTCGCTGCGTTACTGGTGGATTAAAACTACCCACTTCTTGAAAGCATAAAGAAATAAAAATAAATTCAGTCCGCTATATTTAGTATTTTTAGCACCTATTTATAACGGCTAATGCAATTGATCAGTCACTAGTAAGCTTTGGTTCTATCCTTTATTGCAGTCATTTGAAAAGAATGAAAATTTTTTGTTTCTGTAACAAAGGTTACATGACAGAAATTGCTGAAACATGAGCCCCTGATGAACTGACTGTCCTGTCGAGATGTCTGGACGAACAGCCGCGCACTGATATGTAGATTGAATATAGTAGATATGTGTATCTATATATATACTATAATGACGTAAAAAGTGGGGGTTGGCTCCCACTTTTTCGTCACTGATGGAGGGAGGTATCGGCATCCCCCTCCCTCTGACCTTTTTTTGGGGATTTGCATCCGTGTCCCCCCCCTCCCATTGTGCACAGTATATATATATATATATATATATATATATATATATATATATATTGTAGAAAGCATAATTGTTACAATACTTCCAATACAATGACGGCAATCGTAATATCCAAGGCGAAACATTACTAAGTGACTGAAAATTCTATTCAAATAATTTCCCCTTTAAAAGAGAAACTGGATTTAAGCTAAACTCACTGGTACGGAAAACATTCAACGAGCGAAAGGTTTGGAGAGTTGAATCTTAACTGCGAACTTGAAATACGGCCGTAATGAATGGTCCTATTCGTTACAGTCGACAAACTTCAGAAGCTAGAAAACTAATATCGTCATTAAAGTTCTCGGGAATAAGAGCCACACCTATAGTTAAAAAACATTTTTAATATAATTTATTGAATAAGCAATGCACCACCATTTATATACTATAATTTAAATAATATAGTAGACATAAATATATAATTTTAATTCTTTGCTGGGTTTTAGGGGAGCGCTTCATTAAAAGATCCGCATGCGGTTCGCGAGCTGCATTTTGCTAACCCCTACGTTAAGATATCGAGGATGCCCCTTAAATGTTAAATCGAAATTGTAATCTCTTACAAATTTCATATTTCCATGGAATAGGGTGAGTGCGCCAGTGATTGACACTTTTAGAGTGATTTATCATTTTTAATAGTTTAACCAATAACCATCAGAAATTGCACTTACATAATTTTTAAGTTAATATATATCTTAATAGACGTTCAGAACTATCATAAATATATATATATATATACATATATATATATATATATATATATATATGTTAAAGTTTATTCATTCCAAGTAATTCTTCTATACAAAGTAATGCTTCTATAAATTATAATCCTAGGAAACATTGCTTTATCATACAATTTTTAAAGACGTCTAAAAATGTTAAACTGCATCTGAAAAAAACTTATTTAGCTTTCTGTTCCAGTGACTGACACCGTTATTTTAAAGGGGGTCATTGCTGGAAAATCTGCACAAAAAAATCAGAATAGATATAAGTTTAATTTACATTCAAAACCTTTCAAATTGTATATATTTAAATTTAATATCAAAGAATATCAATCAAACCACCAGGGTCAACCATTATTTTTTTCCATCAATAGTTTAACGTGAAAAATGCAAGTTTTCGTTTATAAAATGGTACTTTTAAACTCCATGTCTGTATTTAAAACAAAATATATCAAAAAAGAAACTGAAATCAAAATTTTGTTCATTCCTTACGGATCATAAAAGTTTTAAAATCATTTTGAAATATTCAGAAATAAAAAAAGTTATAACGATTTATGTTTCATGAAAACCACTAAAGATGTGACTTGAAAACGGCTGCAATAAAAAATTTCAAGAATTAAAAAACTTTTAAAATCTTGTTTTGTTTGGTCTCAAGATAAAAATAAATTTGACTGACAAAAAACAAGAAAAATATAAAACATGGAGCAACTTTTCCCCTTTTTTCTGGATGGTTTCACATGGATTTACCCACCAGTGATTGAAACCCTATGCTAATCACTGGTACTGAGCCTAATAAATGATCACAAAAATGGCTGTGTTTTTCACTTCACATGTTTCACTTAAATTTTTGTAACGGAAATGCCATCTGGTGAGCAATGTAGTAATCGAAAATAAATAAGTAATTTCATGAAGTAAATATAGATAGGCAGCATTTATATACTAGTTTATTATTTTTCTTATTTATTAATTGTTTTGAGGAAACGTTTCGTGTCAATCATTGGTGCACTCACCATGTGTCCTTAGTAGCAGACGATAGAAAAAATTTATAAACATTTTTATTTTTTCACTTCAGGCTCAAAAACGCAAAATAAGGGAGACTTCAGTGGCCGAGCGGTCTTAGAACCATTTTCCGCTGCCTGCCGACGCGCAGTGAAAGAGGCATGGGTTCGATTCCCCCTTTCCCCTGGGTGTATTTCTTTCTTTGTATTGTAACATTCCATTGTACTGTCTTGTTCTATCTGTCATATTGAACAACAGTTTGAGGCATATCCTTGAGAATAGCAAATAAACTCGAAAATAAATCTGACCTGAAATGGTCGCTTACAAACAAACAAACATAAGCAATAAGCTTTAAAAAATGCTAATGGCAACGACAAACTGCTCCTTACTTTTCATGTTTTACATACTCACATTTGCGCACAAAATGCAAGGATTTCAGCTATTGGTTAGAGCAAATCTGCGTTGCTATCAGATAAAGAAAAACTGCATCGTTCGGTCATATCCGAGGTTTGATATGATATCGTTGAATCAAAGACGTTTATTTAGGTAAATTGATTTTTTTTTTTAGTTTTTAACATCGGTTGTAATGATAAGTGCTATTTTGCAAACTCTTTGTCGTGGAAAAATAGGAATTTGTTAATTATTATTGATCCGAGTTTTTGCGTCAAGTAGTTTACTGTATTCCGTAACAAATGCGATGGTTTCAAATTGTTGTGTACTCTTTCAGATGCGAAAAACTGATTAGCAGTATCATAAATAATAAAGAATTGTAATTGTTTTAAAAGTATCGAGCGATACTGGTCCGCTCCCAATATAACTGCTCCACTAAAAGTTTAATATGAAATTTCTTAGATATGCTTAAAAGCATTTTTTTCTTGCATGATCTGTACTTTTATATAAGTCTTAAAGAATCTTGCATAATGTAGCTAAATAACTAACTTTATATTTAAAACATGAAAATTATCTTGCATCTAAGAAAATATATTCCTAAACGTAATTACACAAAATTACGAAAAAAAGTCTTAATTATCGGAAATCAACGATTGGTACTGCGGACTAAAAGTGGTTTTTGTCGTAGCTTCGAGTCTCGATCTAGTCGTCTCCCAAACATTACAAACGCTGGGATAGCATTGCAGAATAAACAAATGAAATCTGTTTTTGCGTTAATATCAAACTGATTGCACCAATAGGTTTCCTCCCATTCTTCGGATAATTTTCTTTCAAGTGAATATAGCAGAACTTGGAATTGTGATCACCTTTCTAAATTGATAATCTGTCCGAGGTACATTTTTGCAAATATTTCCTATAGTCTTCAAGAGTAATGATTGGGAAAATGCCTTATATGGGCACCACCTGCGTAATGTACAATAACCAACCAGTTAAACTGCAATCTAAATTTAATTTCCCCCCGTGAAGTGGTATCTTTCATATTCTATGGGTTACTTTTTTTAAACCTGACGAGACTACAGGTTTGTCAAACATTTTTTCAATGAACACTCCTTTTCATTCCGCCACCTTAATCAGCGTCAATTCCAGTTTGCAGTGTCTTATTATCCAATTTAATTTATATATAATTAATAAGTGTGGAATTTTTTCCTTTTGATGACTGGGCTCAACTTATGTGATAACTTGTAGAAAGAATAAAAGAAATAAAGTGTTGCTTTAAAAAGGTCAAATGAAAAGGTTATTTTTCGTGGTTTTTTTTTTTACTTGTATTTTTGATTTAATGGAAAGCCAAGATGTGTGCTCTGAAGTGTTAGCAATGTGCACAAAAATGAATTGAGAAGCAATACTATAAAAATGATTGGAAAATCTTATTCTAAAGATATAAAATTTTGCATAAAAAAATTTCTCTCAAAATAATTGCATATCCTGATTGTAGGTTAGGAAATTAAGAATAAATTTTCATAATTTTGATGCGAAATTGTGCACATACGTAGATATATTTAAATGACCTAATGTGTAAATTTTATTACTCATTAGAAAACGGACTTAAACTTAAGAGCGAACTACAATTAAATGAAAGTACAGACGAGTTGATGTGAATCGGACATAAATGTTTCTATGTGTTTCACACAAATTCTTATTTTGCATAGAATTGTTATTTATGTACAGTTGTTTAAATAACTAAAGTTCGTTAAGTCTACTTTTTAAATAAAAAGTTTACAATAAACTTGCCCAGTAAAATGACCGCCTATATAAGGTGACCAGTTTTGGAAATCCCAGGGGTGGATGACGCTTGACTCTAATAACTTGAATGGCGATGGACGAAGGAATCAAAAGTTTTGTTAAAACATGAGTGAGAATAGCGGTTTGCTTCGTCAATAACGTACTGCCATGGTTATTGGTGTTGTGACAACATAATTTTTTTTCTCCCCAAGAAAAATATAAAGGTGTCATGTTATCAAATATGATACTGTATTTTCAACAAAGAGGTAATAGTTTAGTATGATTTCAAAAAATGCTAATCGACTTGTTGAGTGCTTTTCCTAAATTTTAGTTAAATGCAAGTATAGTCAGATTGAAAGTTTTAAGTGCATTTACAACCGTTCAGAGATGTTAAGTTAAAGCTTAAATGGAAAGAAAAAATGCAAATTTTCATTTCTCGAGACTTCGAGTCTTCCGGGAATTCTTAGAATTTAATTCCCAAAAACTTAGTTTATTATCGGGAATAAACCCGGTTTTACTCACCCTATGCAACATTAGTTTTGTAGTAGTATAGTGTCAAAATTTGTAATCTAGCAATAAGTTGAATTTTTGACTTCGATTGTTGTCGTCCCATAGTGAATAAATTTTATTGTTTGAAAGAGAAATATTTCTTTCGGATATGTATGAAGTATTTTTCTGTCGTTTAGAGTTTTGACATTTGTTTCTATTTTTCAATAAAGCTAAAGCGTTATTAAAAAAGAGAAAAAAAAAAAAAAACTTTCGCGCTGTAACAGACTGAAGATTTTGTAAACCATTCAGTGAGATACTAATTGAAGAAATATTGTTCTTGTATTCCGCTCTGCTCGCTTTGACTTTTGCTATGAAGTTTTCCGTATTTCCCTTTTATCGCAGGTACTCCAGTACATTGCAAACGAATAAGTCTGTCGAGCCATGGTAAGAGTGCCGAAGAAATTTCCATAAAATCCGTCTAATCTCGGGGTAATGAAATTTTCAGGATACGATCGCCACAGGGCCAATTATTTGGCAACTATAATGAAAGTTCAGGCCGTAAAAAGTAGCTAAATTGGTTTTTATATCGTAGTAGCTCTATTAATATAGATTTCTCAATCTTCATCTATTACTTTTTTCCCCTTTTCAGATTTCAAATTAGAGTTGAGGATGAGTCGACTCTTGTTAGCAGTTTTTATTATTTCTCACTTGATGGCTGTCAATTGCACAATTATTGCCACCGCTGGTTATATTGCAGCAAGCCCCTTAGTTCGCAATTATCTAATAAACAGTGGTATAAGCGACAAAATTCGGCAAAATGCAGATTCGCTTTATGACATAAGCGGCCTCCGCGATGCAAGTGACCAAGGTACTGATGTCAGAAAGGCATCAATGGATGATCATGAACTCGTTGAAATAAAAAGCCGAGCATCTCTACAAAAAAGACGAGGAGACTTTCCAGTAAATGGGTCACGTAGCCAACAGGAGGATCGCAACTATTCCGAAAGATTGTTCGGGGTTTTAAACCAAATGGATAAAAATGCGTGCATTTCACGTCTTCTCTGCGAGATTGGTGCCAACTCCAGATCTTATGGGATAATTGGACAGAAGATACATCACTACATTCAGTAAGTTTTCCAATTCAGGCACTATTGAATTTTTTTTTTTCAAGGCCTGGCGCAAAATCACATTGCCTTGAAAGTAGTCAAAAAAATTTAGTAATTTTTCTCTTACATTGAAGTACGATTTTTAATTCTCGGAAGTTCTTATTATCAGAACTTAAAATTTGTCTTTTACCACACACGTATCTAGGATGTCAGCAGTCACACGTATCTCGGATGTATACTCGCGTTAAGTTCAATCTGATATCTAGAGTCGAAAATGTGATTTAAATAAATTGTTATTAACTCTCTACTAATTTCAACGCAATTCAAATGTGTGAAATAAATGCACGCGACCTTCCAAGTTGGTTAGAAAGCGAGACTGCTGGAAGTTAAGTTCTTTCAAAGCAGCATGCTGAAATTCTAGTGCCAAAAATCTTTATACTCTAAGTTTTGCTACGCTTTTAAATAAAATATATTAAAAGATAAAAAGTCGAGGCGAAATTAACAGAAGAAATTAAAACTATTTAAAAAGTTAAATACTGTCTTATTGTGACAAGTCTTTAGCTTTTCACCTTTCATCTCTCTAGCAGTATTTTTAAATTTCAAATTATTGGTTAATACTATATTGTATGTTACGGACAATCAATCTGATTCTACGCATCGGATTAACTGCACAATAGTTTTTTAACCTGGTCACGTGACTAGTTCGATATCTTATTGGAGAATTGTGTGAGGTTATGTCAAGTGATGAAGCTAATCTGATACGGACGAGAATTTGGCTTAATGTTTGCAGGGCGCATTCTCAAGATTCAATTCCCCAGAGCTTTACCCAAATATTTCAGCTTTATGAAAGAGATCTAGTCTCAAATTCTTAATACTAGAGTTCTCCCAATGGTCGAAATTCGACAATAATTCATGAAATGTTCTTAAAATCAGCCTCGAACGTGTAAACGACTTTTAGACATTTTGGTTTTGTTTAAATATCTCAATTATTGATAATCTTTCCTTAGTGGGACTGATTCACCACAGAGTTGGTTATTTAAATCAACGCATTTGTAACACATTATACACAAATTTATCTTTCTACACTCCTTCTCCTGTAAAGAAAATAAAAATAAGTTTTCATGCACCTTATTATTGAATAAATTGGAAATACTAACATTCACTTTCTTTAATCGCGAGTTCAAAACGCTAATGCAGTAAATCAACAAACTTACGAAACTTTGATTAGAAGCAAAAAAAAAAAAACCTTATCTCACTTTAATTTTTTTTAAAACATTGTTAGCTTCAAATTGTTTTCTTTTGTTTGACATTGTATTGGAAGTTTTATATATCTATTTTGGAAATGGATTAACTGACACCATAGGACTATTATTTTGTTTTGATATTTCGTCTTTGAATTATATATATTAAAAAAAGTATTGACTATTTTATAAATATTGTTGATGTAAGGAGTAGTATGAAAGTATGACGAATAAAGCCTTCTAAAAAATAGTCTTCGAATCTACGTCGAAAAAATAAGAGGGGGAAAAAAGATTTCCAAAATTTTTTTATTGATAACGCTAAAACTCGCCTACAGCTACTAAAGAAAATAAAATCTGTTGACAAACAGGAGAAAATGGTACTTAATTGCTTTGTCTTTGCCTATTTATACATAGATTTTAATTAATTTGTTGACTTCTTAAACTACGCAAACCAAAAGTATTAGCAATAACTATATTTGATTTTAATAGTTAATTCTCATTTTTAAAACAGTTGGTATAGGTTCTTAACAAGTAATTGTTTCAGTTTAAATTGGCGACTTTCTGTAATTGGCTCTTAATTTGAAGTCGACTGCTAATCTATACAGATAACAACGGCTTCGTTTCGACTCTTCTGAGCTTATGAAAATTTCTTTCTAAAGTATTCCCAAAAGTGTTTGCTTAAAATATGTAATCAAAATTGCGCTTACTGTTTTTAAATAACATATGCGTGCCATGTCAGTTTTCGGCTTGCAACGTTCATGCAGAAAATTGCTGGAAAAAAACCAGAAGCGAAATAATACTAATTCTTTGTTTTTAAGGAATTAGATTACGTCAAAACTTGGAGAAAGGTGCAGTTAATATATCATTGTAACGTCCTTTTATCCTTTCTTCATTATAGGTCAGTTCCTCCTGTCACATGGAACAGTGCAACACATCCGTATGTAGAATCTTTCAAAGCTGGTCTAAAAGAAGGGAAGTCTATATGCGACCATCATTATTTTACTTGTAATTATAATCTAAACAAAGTCGTCGAATTTATGTGGTACTTCATGAATTCGAACCATAGATGATCCTAGATTGCGGGACAAATGACAAATGAAATTTGGTTTTGTACCACATTTTAAGCTTAGATTAACGATGCTTGAAGCATGTAATCTTTTGTTAATTTCTGTGAAATAAAAAATTGAATTGCAGTTTTTCTCCTGCAGTACTTTCTTTGCATTCGTTTAAAAGAATTAAAATACAAATGAGTTTTTACAACTGGGTGTGTACGGAGCCTATTGATTCTTGTAGATTTTGAATTTTCTTTAACTTTCACACTAAAAACTAAAGAGCTGTAGTTAAACTTTCAGATTTTCTTTTATGAAAGCTAAAGGAATAACTTTAATTCCCCTTTTAAACTTTCCACTCTCATTTTTCGGCTTGTCTTTTCTCGCCTGTTAAACAATCTTCGAAGAAAAATATTTAAATGCTAATGGATGCATATCCGTTTCGGTCATAAAACCAAAATATTGTCCATTAGGGAGGAGCGTAAAAAAAAAACTTTTTTTTGGAAATTGTTTTTGCGTGAGGGCTGAAAAGTTGTGGGTTGGCATGAGAAACATACACACAATTTTACCTTAATCAGTTAATATTTTCCGTTCCAGTTCTGGCTTAAAAAACACAAGAAACGTAAAAATAAAGGTAAAATTCAACAATTTTGTAAATTTTCAAAACTTTCTTTTTTGTGATAATGACTATTATTTATCAGAATGTACGAGAAACATTAAAGAATTTTAAATTGATCCATTAATATCTTCCGGCTCCACTTTCAGGGGAAAACGTGCGAAATTGTCCGGAAATGAAGTAAATTTTGACATAACATTTAATTTTCCAAGTTTCCGATTTTCCCTTAGCAAAAGTATGGAAAAGTTGTGATTAAATTATAAACTAATCAATACTTATCTTTCTTTGGGCTACTTTTTTCAGAATTACCAAAATCTGGCGAAAATAGAAAAAATCGCAATTTAATAGCAAATGTACATGATGGGATTTCAGCCCTCGACCTTGCGGGTGAAAGTCCGACATCCTAACCACTGGGCTATCACGGCCTCCAGTAATGCTGATACTAGAGGTTCCCCAGGATTTTTCAATTGCTCTATATCTTTGTTTAATAAGTGAGTGTTAATTGGAGGTTCTGTTATTTGGCAATTCTGCCAATCTACTAGATCTATATAAGATTCAGCATTAAAATTTATTTTGGGAGTTTTGAACACGCAAGTTCCTCTGCCCGTTTCTTCACTTGCTTTCAAAATCCTGGAAGGCCAGTTTCTCGCATATCTTGGTCAGGGTGAACAAGCATTGCAAGAATTATGGCTTCAGGATGACCAAAGTAACCATTTCTTTGAATGACTGTCTGTAAATTAACGCGAATCTTGAATTGCTTTCCAAAGATTTTGTGGACCATCTACCTGTTCAATTGTGATGTGATTTAGTCCTAAACCACGCAGAGGCATATAGTATACGTAAAAAATTAAAACCAAAAATTAATGTTTTAGCAAATATTTATCAGTTGTTATTAAACTGTGAATTTTCTGTTCCTCCAGATTTCGGTAATTTAGGGGAAAAATGTGTAGCCCAAAGATAAGTATTGATTAGTCTGTAATTGAATCATAATTTTTCATATCATCATACAACTTTTCCACACTTTTACTAAGGAAAAATCCGAAACGTGAAAATTAAATGTTATGTCAAAATTTACTTAATTTTCGGAATATTTCGTACATTTACCCCTGAAAGTAAAACCGGAAGATATTGATGGATTAATTTTAAAAAATTTACTTATGTTTCTCATACATTCTACTAAATATTCGCCATTATCACAAAAAGAAAACTCAAATTTTGAAAATTTACAAAATTTTTGAATTTTACCTTAATTTTTACGTTTCTTGCGTCTTTTGACCCAAAACTGGAACCGGAAGATATTGTGTCGAAATTTTGTGTGTATGTTCCTCATGCCACCCCACAACTTTTCAGCCCTCAAGCAAAAACACTTTTCAAAGAATGTTTTTGACGCTCCGGCCTATTGTCCATGCTCTTCATCTTTAGATATCTGGATGGCGTTAGTAAGCTTTTTAAAACTCTGTGTGGTGCGGGTCTATTACGGACGGGATATGTCCCAGCTTATGAATTGAAAAGTTTCGTAAAAAAAATCAATTAAATTTCATTTTACGATGCAGTGTAGCAATTTGGCGACTTTTCGTTAAAACAAAAGTTACAGTAAGAGACTAACACGTTAAGGGGGAGCTTTACATTCGCTTTTAGTAAATAGGTCTAAAAAAATCTGTACTAGAATTAGTTTTTAAAGTCGAGATATTGACAAAAGCCGCACTATGGCGAGGTTAGTCTTAAGCGACTACGCGTGTATCCCATTACATTGTTTCTATCAGTGAAAATTGTTTTTTCAATACATGCCAAAGCTCTTTGACACAGCTCTAATTTTGCTTTTTATGTGGAATCCATAATTTAGCCATTTGACAGAGGTTAAATTTTTCTTAAAATGTAGACATTGATCTGGCTTTTTAACAATATTTATCCTTTTAATATATGCAAATGTTAATAATTCATAATTTTTTCTCTCTAGAAAATATGCACTGTATGAAACTTGTTTCTGAGTTCTAATATTAGTCCACATCCAAGGTCTATCATTCACACAGTAAGAGGTCAATTAAAAAAAAAAAAAAAAAACTATTCAAAGTTTCAACTATTGAAACCTAGAGCTTGCAACAAACAAAGTTTGTATTACCCACGCAAATAGTTTTCAGTTTTTTTTTTCTTAATAAAGTGAGCGAAACTTTTGAATACATTTATCAACAACTTTTAAATTACGTCATTTTAAATTACATTAGTCGTTCAAAAAAAAAAAAAAAGAAAAAAAAAAATCGTCCAAATGTGCCTCGGTGGAGGGGTAGTTTTGATCACACCTAGGAGGGCACATGTAAACGCATTGATAAATAACACAAAACAAATTTTTTACAAAATTTATTGCACACTTAAATTTATAGCTGTAAAGCTGAATTTGGTACTTTACATTGTATTAAAAAATTGAAAGTTTGAACTTATATAATATTCGGTAAACTTTTTTTCTTTATTTAGTTTCACTCCAAATTAAGGTGAGCCAGTAACTGGATAAGTTGTAGTAGTAGTAGTAGAGAGAGAGAATTATATTTTTGCATGTATATGAAGACTCGTCAATTTCATTAAAAATCGACTTTCTGCTACTTTTATTTCCTCATAAACTTCGCGAAGGCATATCTAATTTCCAGTTTATCAATCCGATTAACATAATGCATTTCAGTCCGTTTTAGCAGCGAATTTTGAAAGAGCAAAATCATTAGGGATCAAGTCAACTGGTTAAGCAAATCTTTATTCAAAGCTAAAATTAGTTTGAAGCTCTGAACTCACCTTAAAATTTCTTTGTCCATCAGGCTTTGAAGTTTTAGAATCCGGGGAAAATTATTTCGAATTTATTTATATACGAGGTATGAATAAGCTTGATATAGACTAACCGACAGTTTGAATTTATGTATTTATGTCAAGCTTATTCATACTTGTGGATGTGTGAACTGAAGCAGGGCAAAGGGAATATTTTCCTGTATATATCTTGTAAAATTGATACGGTTAGAACTTTTGTTTTTCACTAAATTTGAATCGAGGGAAATGAGAAAAATGATCGCAAGTGCGGATACAGCATTTCGCTGACGATGACGGCAATTTTTTTGTGATTTTATGTCTTTTGCAAAAATTTTCTAAAAATAATAGTTTTAGTTCACTATTTTTTTGTTCGTGTAGTTAAAATAATGCTTGACTCTCAGGGGAGAGTCAATTGCCCCCAGCGCCTCTTGTATCCGGGATTGGAGTTTTTTTTTTCAATATTGTTATAGTATATGGGTAAATATTAGGAAAAGTGACAATGTGTGTCTCAGAGAAATTTCTGAAACATTTTGTATTAAATACCAAAGGAATATTTTTTTACTTATGTTAACTTCGTTTTACATTCAATCCATGGCAAAATTTCCCAGTTGTTGCTTTAATTTATGGCAAAAGAAGCTTTTTATTTCTTCAAAATCAGATCAGTAGCGATAGCGTGTCCCAGTTACGAATCGCGATCTTTAAAAAGATTCCTGAGCATTATAAAACATCGCGAGAAAAACAACTACCAGTGGAAATAATGTACTATTTTATGTTCATTAAAATATTGACTTTCATGTTTTAGAAAACGTAAATATACATCGAAAAAACAAAACAAAACAAAATCTACCCTTCTCCCAAGTTTTCGTATCAGATCGAGAACACCGATTTCCGAGATATTATTTCAGGTCAAAAAAACTTTTTTTAGCGCCAACTAACTACGTATGCTAGAACCCCTTTTTGTGAAGTGCAAATACCAGTTGAAAGTTTGAATTTCAGTTCAACAGAATTACATGTAAGTTTTTTTTCAATCTTAATTTTACTGTGTCTACCAAATGAAAGATCAGTTCGGTAACGCAAGTTAAAACCAAATTAATTGATTTTCTAATTTAAAAATTTTAATTAAAAAAGGAATTGAATGTTGTGAACAGAATACTACACGTTTTGGGTTCAATTCATTAGCGGTGTTTCATGAAAAAAATAAGGGAAATTCATCACATCTGTAACAATCAGATCGGTAACAGTAAAGCAGATCTTTGTGCCGATCTGATAAGTGTATTTCCAATTTTTTTTTTCCATAATTATTTTCTGGTTATGTGTTTCACTGTTGCTTTTTGCAGAATAAGATGAGCTTAAATGCATCACTATCGTAGTCAAACTTTCGATTACTTTTTAAATTAGGATAATTTCCCAAAATCGATTTCTCAAGACATTATTTTCGGTCCAAAAATGTAAGTTTCTAAAGAAATAAAACGTTTAATTTTTCTGCAAATTTTTGGAGATTTGATCGTCAAGATTTCTGAAAACACAACATTGCTTTCAAAGATATGTAATTTGTTAAATCATTTTGTGCTAACGCCCCCTCCCACCTAAAAAAATGACTACTGTATTTTCGGTAGTAAGCGCCGCACCGGGAATTTGTATTGAAAAAACATAAACGATATTAAATCTAAAAGTATGATTGTGTTATCCATTTAGTGTTTTCACTCAAACGTTATCCCCTCACCAAACCACACTCGTGATCTATTATAAATAGGAATAATTTCACTTGATAAGAATCTTTTTGAATCAAATTTACAATGTGACATTTTTATGAAATATCTAGTTTTTTGCTTAAATTTTAACAGTATTCTTAAAAGGAAAGTAGCATAGTTAAACAAAGATACATTTAGAGATTTATTAGGAACGACGACCGTTACACACACACAAGTGAATCCGTTAAAGCATGGTTAAAAGTAAAGTTAAGATTTTTTAGAACACAGTTAAGGTTAACAGTTAAAACTACAGTGACATTACAAATCAAGTTATAATGCAATATATTTCAACACTTCCTCCGATTTTAAAGTCACAATAGTCCCATATTTGTGGTACACCATACGAATTTTTCTCTAGGTACTGGTTTAGTTAAAGAGTCAGCAACCATAATGTCAGTACTAATTTTTAGCACTTGAATTTGTTTCATCTTTGAAGCATTTCTGGATACATGGTGCACAACATCAATATGTTTGGTACGAGCATGAAACATGCTATTCTTTGTTAAATCAATAGCACCTTTGTTATCACAAAATATCTTAGTTGGTAAATCCTTCGAGGGATAGTTTAATTCCTTTAAGAATTTTCGTAGCCAAATAGCTTCTTTTGTGGCAGATGCCAAAGCAGTATATTCTGCTTCGACAGTTGAGCTTGCAACAGTTGATTGCTTTTTACTTTGCCAGGTTATAGCAGCACCAGCAAGCTTGT
This sequence comes from Octonoba sinensis, assembly GCA_038502835.1. NCBI lineage: Eukaryota > Metazoa > Arthropoda > Arachnida > Araneae > Uloboridae > Octonoba > Octonoba sinensis. The sequence continues at coordinate 150,435,540 of CM076598.1, forward strand.
ATACAAAACCTGAAGTAGATTTTCTTTCATCATGGCAACCTGCAAAATCTGAATCACAATAACCTATAATTTCATTTCCTCCATCATGAGAAAACGTTAATTTCTTATCCATTGTACCTTGTAGATATCTCATGACACGTTTAATAGCAGCCCAATGTAATTTTGTTGGATTCGAGCAATATTTACAAAGAACACTGACAATATAGGCAATGTCAGGTCTTGTTGCTTTTGCAGCATACAATAAAGATCCAACTGCTGATTGGTATAGGCGAGTCAGATTGTTATCATCTTCTTGGTTAGGTGATTTCATTAGCCTCTGGTTCACATCAGCTGGGGTGCTAATTGGTTTAGCATCATCATAGCCCCCTTAACTAGATGCCTTCCGAAATGGAGCGAAACCCATTACCCTACCGGCAATGATTTTCTCCCGCTGACAAAGAAATCACCGCTAGAGGGCACTACCTATTTGCTATTGGAAAACGGTGTTTTACTTTTAAACGCTTGGTAAATTGCGAAAAAAAGCGGTAAAAATTGTTCTTTTAAAAAAATCATTAGATTTTTTTTTTCAGATTTAATCATATGACTCAATAATTACATTTTTTCGCTCTTACTTTATGATGCAGTAAAACAGTGGGAAATTAGTTGATATTATTAATTTTTGATATCTCGTTAGTCTAGGAGCATTTTAACGGAGCATCAACTTAAAACTTTTATTTCATTAAAGAGGTTTTCTCCTAATTGTAGGTATTTTAAAAGAAAAATGTTGTTACACAAATTAACAGAATTTTCTTTAAAGTAATGATTTAAATGATTAATTATTTAGGCAATTCATACGTGAAGAATATAATACACATAATTTCAACTGGCGTTTTTACCGATGTAAGGAAACAAATAAAAATCCAGCTCTTGACTAAAACTTTTAATTTTAATATTTGTTTCAGAACGATGCTATGGTTAAAATAATTAAAGATTTATTTGGAGCATTTTGAAAATTTTTGAGAAGATCTAATGTATCACTTCCATGATCGATTAACAACATATAGCTATACATGTGCTATATATTTGAGTAGATAGTTATATGGACTCCTTTGTTTTAGAAAAGAAGAATGTCTTATTATTATTATTATTATTTACTTATAGTGATCTTGAAAATTGAAATTTTTTCCCTTAATTTTAAAAGTCAAGAGTTTTGCAAAGGCTCTGAAAAGATGTTCAAAGTTTTGAAATGCTTTTAAGCGTACTTAGAGTATGAGATATATTTTCTCGCAATCTAATATTTTCCCAAAAATCATTGCTTCAAAAAACGAGCAGAACGATGAGGACGTTAAATTGGGAAACTTGGAACCAAATTCTTCATTTAGGCAAGTTATAAAAATTTTGCATAAAAGTCAAGTTTTTATTCTTATAATAGAATCAAATTTAATCTTATCATAGAATCTGCTCTATCCCCCCCCCCCCCCCCCGAAAGAAAAAAAACCAGTCCTTTTGGTTTCAATAAATAAAATTATAAATAAATAAAAATTATACATAAATAAAATAAAAATGGTTAAATATGTGAATAATTACAATTTATTATGCATTGTACTGAAGTGATATTTTAGGCATGAAGAATAGGACGAATATTACTTCCAAATTATTCTCATTAATTCATCCATAGAATTAAATATGTTCTGAAATATGATTAGAATTCGATTCTATGCATGAATAATAATTTGTATTTCCTTCCTTTCTAACTTTCATTATTTCTTATTGATTCATACATGTCTTTGTGTAACTAGTTACATTTTTTAATAAAAAATCAATAAGTTCAATTTAATTAATATTTGCATAACATAAAATGCATAATAATATATAATCAACCGTATTCCAAGTACAAGCTACAGTAAAGATTGGACAACATGATAAATAATGTATATTTATATAAAAATAGTTTTGCACTATATTGTTATTAATTAATTGATTTTTAAAATTGTTTTTGCCAAATAGACGTTATGAAAGACACACACATAATAATAATAAGAAGAATAATTCCCTTGTCTTGATATAGCGGAGATCCATTTTTCACGCAAAATAATGTCCGATTGAAACTATTTTTTTCTTTTACTGAATTTGATGTGCAAAATGGAACAACACAGTAAACCATCTTTAAGTTACATTGGTCCTGAAAAGGACCGTTTTTAACCCAAAGAATCAAATTATAGAGAAAAAAAGAAGAAATAGCAATGGAAAACCAATTTTCTACCCTTCAAACTAATGCAAAGAGCGCGGTTTGTAATAGCAGATAAGTAGCGTTCCTGGTGGAAAAAAAGGTAACTAAAATCCGCGGCCAACTTTCCCCACAAATCGCTAGGCATCTAGTTAAGGGGGCTATGAGCATCATGCACATTGAATTTCTTCAAGACTGATTCAATATAGCTCTTTTGATTTAATGTAGTTATACCTTTTGATTTGTCTCTCATAATTTCAATACCAAGGCAGTATTTTAATTCTCCTAAGTCTTTGATATCAAAATTTTCAGCTAACTTTTCTTTAATAGTAATCTTTAATTTGGTAGAATTAGAAAATATCAACAAATCATCAACATAAACAGCTATGATCAAAACATCAGAATTTTCCAAAATATAATAAACACAGCAGTCAAAATCAGCACAAGTCAAACCCAGATTTTTTAAGCCTTCATCGAGTTTAGTGTACCAGGCTCTACCAGATTGTTTGAGGCCATAAATTGCTTTTTGGAGTTGACAAACCACTCTTCCTCCCATTTCTTTGGCAACTTCCAAACCTTCTGGACATTGCATGTAAATTTCTTCGTCAATATCACCCTGTAAAAAGGCTACTACTGCATCAACATGGTCAATTTCCCAATTGTATAGAGTTGACAAAGCAATTAAAACTCGAAGGGTATCATATCGAACAACAGGAGAGAAGGTCTTGGTATAATCAATTCCTTCTTTTTGAGAACAGCCTTTTGCAACAAGTCTCGCTTTATACCTCTGAGTAGATCCATCGCTGTTTTGCTTTATTTTGAAAACCCATTTACACTTAATAGGCTTACGATCAGCTGGTAGTGGCACTACATTCCATGTGTGATTCCTTTTATGTGAATTTAGCTCATCTTCAATTGCCCCTTTCCATTTCATAGAGTCCATACAAGTGATAGCTTCCTCATAACTGGATGGTACGTCAAACTGATTGTCAAATTCAGGTAAGTCAAGAGCAGTTGACATATTACACTGATGCAGGTTCGAAAGTTCATAGCTCGAGAGATATGATGGCCTTTTAGGAGTGCGGCTGGATTTTCTTATACCAGTCAGGGAATCTGAAGAGAGAGCACTTGCATCTATAGAGCTTTGGTCATCAGGTGGTGGCACATCAATATCTTGCACATTGGTCACAGGTGCAGCTGTTTCATTTCTCATTACTGCTGGCGTGTTTGGCAACAGTGGAAACAACAATTGCTCATCATAGAATAATACCTCAGTTTGAGCATTTTCTGTTTCTATTGAAGGAGCACAGTATTCATTTTCAATGAATGCAACATCACGGGCTTCGGTGATTTTTAAGGCGTTAGGATCCATGAGACGGTACCCTTTACTTTCTGTAGAATAGCCGACAAAAATCATTTCTGTTGTTTTCTGATCCCATTTCTTTCACTGAGGCTTAGGAATATGAACAAATGCACGACATCCGAAAGTTCTTAAATAACTCAAATCTGGCTTCTCCCCAATCCAAGCTTCTATAGGAGTTTTTCCATTTAGAGCAATAGTAGGGTTTCGGTTTTTGCAATAAGTTGCTGTATATACAGCTTCAGCCCATAATTTAGATCCTAAATTGACTTGTAGGAGCATTGTTCTAGCTCTTTCAACTAGTGTGCGATTGCATCTTTCAGACACACCATTTTGCTCAGGAGTGTATGAAATGGTTTTCTGAGGATGCAAACCATGCCTTTTGAAATATTCAATCATTTTGGCATTCACATATTCTGCTCCCCTGTCAGTTCTTAAGGCTTTTATGTATTTTCCAGTCTGTTTCTCAATATAGGTTTTAAATTGTACAAATTTATTGAAGACTTCATCTTTTGTTTTTAGGAAACTAACAAAAGTCATTCTTGTTTTGTCATCAATAAAAGTCAGTAAATATCTTGCACCACTTACAGATGGCACTTCCATTGGTCCACATAAGTCTGAGTGTATCAGCCCAAGAACTTCTTTTGCACGATGTGATTTGTTTTGGGAACGGTTGTCTGTGTAATATTCCCTTGATACACGACACACACGCTTCAGCTTTATCATGGAAGATCATTCCAGTAGACATGGACTTTAATTGTTCAAGTCCTGCGTAGCTTAGGTGTGCCATTCTGCTATGCCAAGTGTTGATGGATTCTGTTTTTGTTGTGCTCAATAAAGCAGAATTTTGTACAGTATTGAGATAATACAAGTTGTTTCCTTTGGATGATGCTGTGGCTAGGACTTTATTTGTGTCCTTTTTAATTAATGTGCAGCATGTGGCATCAAAAATTGCTTGAACATTTAATTTCATGGCTAAATATTTCACTGAAATTAATTTTGCACCAAGTCCTGGAACATATAACACGTCTTTCAAAATGATTTCCACATTTTTATTTTTACGTTCAATAGTGAATATCACAGATCCTTCACCAACACTGTGGAGCATTGCACCTCCTGTTTTAACAGCACAAGGCATTGTTTCATTAAAGGTTTCAAAAATCTCATGACAGGATGTCATGTGTCTGTCACAACCTGAATCTATAATCCACTGTTCACCAGAAGAACATTCATTTGATTCTAAAGTAAGAACCCATGCTTCTCTTACCTTTGAATGGGTATCCGGTTTATGTTTAGCATCTTTATTTTCTCGTTTGCTTGGAAAATCCCAGCTATTTTTGTTGACTTTTGTTCTGCAGAATTTGGCTTTATGCCCAAATTTCCCACATTTATTACACTTTCCAGCAAACTTGCTTTTATTCTCTGTTGAAAATTTCACTGGGAAAGCTCTTTGCTCTTCATTGCTGGACTTTGCATATTCTGCCAACAGTTTTTCACACACAAAGTCTGTAGTTAGCTCTGTTACACTATTTTCCAGAGCCATCGTCAATGGACGAAAATATGACAGCAAATTCGTTAAGATGTTCGCCGCTACAGCTTGATCAGGATAGGTGGGCAGGATCGTCCTCATTTTGATTCCTATTGATCGCATTTTCTCGATGTATTCGTTCATATCTTTATAATTTTCGAATTTTGTCGAAAACATTTCTTGGTTTAGAGATACGAAGCGATTGGGATTGTTATCTTCGTACAACGTTGCCAGTCTATCCCACATTCCTTTAGCGGTTTCGCAAGTCTGTATTTCTTTGATTACAGAACTTGATACGCTACTTACGATCGCCGATCTGGCCCTGCGATCAATGGCGGCATCTACTTGTTGTCCTGGTGTTACGCATACATTATAGAGTTCTCGGTCTTCAAGATGGTAGCGTAGAGTGAATTTCCATTCGCTGTAGTTATCTCGCCCTCTTATTTTTTCAAAATTTGGGGGAACGGCACTTGGAAGTACGTTTGCCATTTTTAATTGTTTGTTTCCAAGAATTATCACGTTTTGCAATGTATCTTTTTTTTGAAAACGAAGTAGATATAACTTTGAATTCGTAACTTTGCGCAATTAACGTAATGCTTGACCCATGACCTCTTAAAAGGAAAGTAGCATAGTTAAACAAAGATACATTTAGAGATTTATTAGGAACGACGACCGTTACACACACACAAGTGAATCCGTTAAAGCATGGTTAAAAGTAAAGTTAAGATTTTTTAGAACACAGTTAAGGTTAACAGTTAAAACTACAGTGACATTACAAATCAAGTTATAATGCAATATATTTCAACAAGTATTACCATTTATAAATGATTACTACACCTGTTTATTTGTTTTACATTATATTTTATATAAATAATATGGGCATTTTTGCATCTTATTAATGTGACACCTCAAGGCTGTCATCTGCTTCATTGGCGCCTCTCGGCTACCGCACTAGCGCCATCCCTGTTCATTGTATATATTTCTGTACATAGCTTTCTGTGTAAAATAAAGTTAGTTCCAAAAAAAGCTGTAACAATTGTCAGATCTGTAACAGTCCAGAAGTTAAACCTTCCAAAAATAGGGCATAGGGGTAAATCTTTCTCTTGATCTTGCCCCTAATTCTTAGAAGAACCTGTTACTAATTTGTAATTCAAATATACAATAAATATCATTTTAAAAAATCGTTAAAATTCGAAATTTTTTATACTCAATTTCGAAATTTTCCTAATATTCACCCGCCCGATATATATTTTCCCCCAGTGTACAGAAATGCAATTACAATATTAACTACTGCTGCCATCTTTTGATGATAGAACGATCTTATGATTCAAATATAATATTTAGCCTGTTTGTGAACAAAAAGATGTTTTTGATTTTTTTTTAACATAAGGTAAAAAGTGTTTTTTCTTTTTCTTTCTTTTTTAAATTTTCCACCGATGATGTTACCGATGAAAATAAATCACACCGGAACGTTCCCATCCATTGTTCTTTCTTTTACTTAACTTTATAATATTTCTTTTGTGAAATAAAAGACTCAAGATATAATTTCTTCGACATAAAAAGGCAATTTTAAAAATGTCGATGAAGTAATGCGTCGTTATCTTCCCACTTCCAATAAAGTTTCTTATTTACAACGAAAGGAAATAAAAAGAACTATAATTTTGATGTGCTGCCATCTACAGATCAAAAGAATAAAATGTAAGGGAAAATGTTTTGATAAGCGGGTTAAATTTACAATTACTGCAGCTTGCAAGCTCAATAAGGTTTTTATTCACTTTTGTTCGCTCGGACGAGGATATAAGATTTTGCTGAAGAGTTCAGCGAAATCTTATATCCACATTTTCTGGGTAAAAGTACAATTTCCTAGTGACTTTACCCACCTCCCGAAAAATTTTGTTCCAAAGAAGAATATGAAAATAAAAGTTTGGTTTGTTGTTCAAGTCATTTTTGATGATAATTGACACTGGAGAGAGGGCAATTACTCCCATTGCCTCACTCCTTCGTATCCGCACGTGGTTTCGTGGCTTATTATAACTGCTGGATGAATGAAAGTCTAGCTTTTTCAGAGGACAATAAGCTTCTATTTTTATATTGAATGACAATAATGAGGTTCCGTGATATTCATATTAATTCGTCTGACTCTTTTTAGGGTGCGCTTTCTAGGGACTCCTGCTGTTACATCTTTGTGCCTCGCTCATAATCCATTTCAAATGCTTGACTTCTTCCAAGTCATCAAATAAACCTAGAATTCTAGGTTTATTTGATGCAAGCAAAATATGCTGAAAGGGCTATACCGCTTGAGGAAATTGCCCTACAGCCCTACCCCAACCCGAGCTCTATAGGGGGTTACTGGAGAACTGATAGATTCAAGCTCTACGAAGACGTTTGCTATCTTAAAAAAAAAAATATTTTAAAATAACTGATTCGCTTTAAACTATAAAAGGACCGGTATACTGAAGTTTTTTGTCGGCTTTCTGAATATGTGCATCAATAAACTGAATTATTGTTTACTTTTATTTAATATAAGAAGTGAATTTGGCTCCTTTCCGTCACAAGCTATCGCCAAAAGAAGGGGTTGAGGTTGAGAGCAACGTAGGACAAGGGGAACCTCAGTCGCTCGGTAAGGAATTAGAAAGACGAGAAGGTGTTTTTATATTCGTTACTTGAAATAATTACAAAATTATACCATTTAACTCTTTAGATGAAACATCAGAGGCCATAGGGGTAACCAGGGGGAGTTTGGGGGTTCAACCCCTCCCCCAATGGGTATTTACTTATTTATTCATTTATTTATTTTTCTCAACTTCATTTATTTTTTCTTTCTTTCATACTTTTTGCTGGATAATGAACCGACAAATACGTAGTACAACGGACTGAGATCAGTAGTTTGGTACTAAAATATCCATGCTCAAAAGTTGGGGCATAGAAGTAATAACGGTCTTCTGTTCGCCCGTCTTCAGCTACTGACGTTGGCTCGGGTGGTTGTGAGCTCGCTCAAACAGAAAAATCTTCTCGGATGTGAAGATCTCTTTTAACAAGCGACCATCGCCGACCCCCCCCCCCCCCCCCATTTGCAGCAGTTTTCCAACAGCTTCCACGTTATCGCGTCATTGAAGTAATAAGCGCAGGCACAGGGCCGGCGACAGCCACAGCAAGCCCCATGTCGGTTTCGTAGCCGCACTCCACCCCCCCCCCCTTTACCCATAAAAGTTTTAAAAACTGAATGTATGAAAACAGTCCCTTTCAATCTCCGTGAAATGTTTAACGAATTTTCCTTAGATTGAAATCAGAATTGCGATTCGCTCGTTTTCATGCACCGTAGAGCTAACGTATTAAATGCAAACAAATAAATGATACACTTCTTGGAACAACATTGTGCGTAAAATTCAAAGAATTTATCCGAGTTCACCAAAAATTTCGACAATGGTGCCAAAATAACCCACAAATAAAATTAATAAAAGACCTTTTCGTCTCCCTGCATATGTGCGGGGATCGTGTCGCGACGTAATGAGTACCAATGCTTTAAAATATTGTGTTTCAATAACCCTTTTTTTGGGGGGAGGGGGGCGTATGTGTGTGTATTTCAGCCTTCCCCTGAGATAAAGACAAAGTAAGTAAGTAAACCGCAAAATATGGTTTAACCTACTTTTGCGTTTTTAAAACTTTTTGGAATATTGAAATCGATATTCCAAAAAAATTCGCGAAAAAGTTCCAAAAAGTTCTGCCAGTTCACGATGCTTGAAATTGATTAAAATATACAATTACAAATAAATAGTAAACTATGTAACCATTATTATGCTCTTTCAATCTCATTTTTATTTCTCTTGGAAAGAAGCAGAAAGGAAAAAAAAAGAAGCTCTGGATCATATCTTTTTAGTTTTGAGCAAATGACAAAGAAGAGAGGATTATCTAATTTTAACAAATGTTATTCTACATTTATAAATAAAAGTTTTCAAATTAAAGTAGGAAAGAAATTAACAACTAAATTAAAATAAGAATAAATCAATTTTCTCTTCAAGAACTTTTGCGCTTTCTTGATTTGGCATGAAAATTATATGAAAGTATCAAGAGTCCTTTATGTAATCAGTGCATACAACATAGACAATGGGAGTTATGCCAACTAAGATCACATTTTAGTCCATTAAACAAGCGTTTTTTTTGGCCATTGGGGGACAATTAATATCGTCACCCGTTTGCGTTGCCAGGGCTTTTATTTTCATTATTTCAAAAGCTACAGTAAATCGCAAAGAGAAGTAAGTTCTTTTTTCTTTCCCTTGTTGTCGAAGTTACCCTTAACCTCTTCCCACACCCCCCGTTATCAACGTGCAGCTGTGAAATAATATACCGTATATTTCCGTGTATAAGCCGAGAATTTTTGGACCTTTTTTGAAAGCTAAATCGGGTGGGTCGGCTTATATACGGGTCCGACAATCTAAAAAAGTAAAGTCGGTCTATATATCGCGAAATATCGACTAATATAGATATAGAGCTCCAATTATGTAATTTACGTCTCCTACATTAAGGAAATAATTAACTTAAAATAAGTAGAGTTTTATTTAAAAGAATATACATATATTTTATAGCTGGATTTTGTAAAATCATCGCTGTAACAAAATGGCGAAATTCGCTCCCGACTACAAAAATACGCTCGCGACTAGCTGTGTATGCCTTTCTATTACCGTTCATCCTTCTAATAGAAATGTAGAAAATAATTGAATAAAAAAAATAAAAAAAGTAAAACAAACTAGCAAACGCTGGGGCAAAAAGCAATGAATGCCCGAGTGCCATGTGCTCGCGCTCGGTCACTCGGCGATCGGCGCTCGCCTCAGACAGGGTTGCTACAGATCAATTTGTCGCCGTTGGCGCCAAGCTTCTCACTTTCACAACGTCTTGATTTTAAAATACTTGATCTGTGTTACCTGCTCAGCGAAAGTTTCGCCAATTTTGGCGATTTTCTTTGAACTGTAATTTTTTTTCCCTTCAAATTTTTATCTCGGCTTAAATACGAGTTTTGAATTTTTGGTACATTTTTGAAGGAATAATGCACTCTCGGCTTATACACGGATCGGCTTATATTCGGAAATATACGGTACTCTAATAATATGAAAAACGTGGGAAATTTAAAAATATATATAACAAACAATGTGAAAGCAAGCATTTGTTTTTCTTATCGCTTCATATTCATTTTGAAATATCCAGTGATCTTTTTTTTTGAAGAGTTCATTAAACAAATCATAATTCAAGTTGAGCGTAACAAGAAGGAAGGAAAGAAGAAAGTGTAGGAAAAGGAAAAAAGGTATTTTAATCTTTTCCTTAAAATTGGTCAAAAATTAATAAAAAATGATAGTTTCCTAATGAAAGATAATCACACTAAAGTTAAAATATTCTTCCTAACGTCACGCAGTCATCAGTACGCGTATGTTTGAAATTTTCTTTAGATTTAATGAATTTTGTTATATTTGTCTTTTATTGCATAAAATTTGCTGAAAAATACATGAAAGCTCGATTTTTCTTTCATTCTCTTAGAATCTCTCTCTTCTTTCATTTTTTTAGAATCAGAGAACACAGAATGAACCTCTAATAGGTATCCCCTTTTACTCTTCTTCTAAATAATAATAATAATGAAAAGGTAAAATAGGTAATTGGGAAAAAAAGTGGAAACATTTTTTTTAAAAATCCCCTCTTTGCTGTACATTCTAACTACAAAAACCAAGTTTTAATAAAAATACCAGTTATTTGGTAAGATTTTTATTACCCCCCCCCCCCCCCCCACCGGAAAAAGTAATCTGTGTATTTGGATAGAAAGAAAGCATCCAAATTAAGGAAATTGGGGAAGAGAGATTCTACTTTAATCAGATTGCCCCCGCTGCGATGAAGATTTCAGTCTTTATAACTGTTGGCATTGAGGCGATCGATGCTCCGACTCAGGTCACTGACGTTCCAGCAGAACGCGCCGATTCTAATTCCAGGGGTGGCCATTTTAATTGTCTGTTTACGAAATGCGCGCCTAGCAAAGAGGTCCGTCATTGTGGGGGGGGGGGGGGGAGTGATTGCCTTCCTTTGACTATTAAACACACATACGCACATATATAGGTGTATATACATACATATGTGCATATCTGTATGCTTAGTGCATCACATGAAGCCTGCCCCCTCCCTCCGGAAAAAGCTGAAATAATGGCTCTGCCAACAAGTTAGACCAATTTTTCTTCCCAAATGGAGAGTGTGTAGTACAAGAGAGTAGACCCGCGTCATGCAGTTTAGTCCTAAATAGGTGGAGATGTAAAAAATTAGTTTTGAATTTACCGTGTAGCTCTGACAAGGAGCGCCTGACCTTAAGAGTGTTCATTTCTTGTTGGGGAGAATTCTTGTACTGGCACCAATAACTTCATTGCACGTTAATGACTTGGCAAACCTGTTATCCTCACCGCCATTTTAACCAAATGAAATCTTTTAGTCCTTGTATCGGGAACTTTCTTGTCAGAGCCAAATAGAACAAATTTTTCATTGTTTACACTCTAGTCTTCTGAAACGTAACGACGAGTTTTATTATTTCTGAATGGAGATAAGTTAGTTCCGTTGCTTCAAACGGGATGAACAAAAAAGATGAGCAACGTAGGCGTACACTTCATATAATGAATGAATTTCAGAAAAGCAAACATAGCAGAAAACTGCAAGTACAGAAGTTTTGTCCAGACATATCATTTCAAAATTTACTGGAGGGGGAGGGGTATTTATTTAGTGCTTATTATAGGAAAAAACAACAAAATGTGTGTGCTGCAATTTGAGGGGACAGGCTACTTATTAAATGAAAAAAAAGGCACAAGTAGGTATAAAGGGGAGTTCAGTTCCACCTGAGGAGCGAGGAGCCCCTTCAGCTCCGCCCTCTCATAGATATACTTAGTACGTTATAACCTGGAATAATTCAAATAAGTAGAAGAAGAGGAGTAAAAAAGTCCGCCTTCAATAGAAAAAATATTAAATTTTAGTACAATAGAGCGTTTTTAAGATCATTTAAACACTTACACATCCGAAGTTACATAAATAAGTCGTTATATCCAGGCAAAAATCGCAATATACAGCGCGAAGTGCTATAAAACTAATCTTTTTACTAGGATAAAAAATCAGAAAAATAGCAAATATTATCGCTATGCAAAATCTAGGGCGCATGATACTTTTCAGCCAATGTCATTAGTAGTATAAAATGGTCGGGTTCTAACGCAGGGGGGGGGGGGGTGCTCCTCCACCTGCCGAGTGCGTTGAGTGGAAGAAGTCCTGACACTGAGTTGTGCTGAGTGGTATGAGTCCTGCTGTTGACGCCATAACCTATTACGAGGATTTCCGAGTGGAGTTGAGTTGTTTTTCGCGAAAATTAGCAATTTCGGTTTGGCAACGCGAATTGAGTTTTAGTTTTAATTTATTTATATTTAGGGAATGGCATCATTAGTTGTTAGGGGAACGAAATTGTCAATCTTTCAGAGTTTTTGAAACGATTGTGCTACCATCTAGCGAGAGAAATTCGCATTAATTTCAAACTTCGTCGTTTTTACGATTTTAAATTTGCAATTTAGAATTCTGTGAATGGCAACAAGTATTTTTAGGAACGACAACATTCTTTTAGTTTAGTTTGATGTTATAAGGATCATGTTGCCCTCTATGAAAATAAAAAAGAACTATTTCCGACCTAATTTATTTCAACAGGAAAAAAATTTGTTTATGTTACGATTTCGAGATACAGATTGCAATGAAACAGAATTTCATAGATCGTAATAAGAAATTAAGAGTTCAATGCATTAGGAAAATGGAGTGTACAAGAACTTGCAGCCATAATGCCAATTTTAAATTATTTTAACATAACTTTTTTTCAAGTAATAATACGACAAATTACGACATCATTATTAGTAGTTAACTTCAGGTTCAGAAATATACTAGCACTAATAACTGTGAAATTTATGAACGTAGAAACCTTGACACTGAACTTTCGAATTTATGACTTAACTATGCTAAATTCAAGCTGTAGAGAACTTTCTCTACAGTACATTTGGAAAGAAGTTCATTTTAAGGTTAATGGACCCACCACCATCCCGATGCGAATAATCGGCACCCCGTCAACCTTTGTCACGTTTGATAATTAGAATAAGAATAGTATATTCATTCAAACGTTATAAATCAATGATAGATAGAAGTAAATCATAAAGTTATAGCAAGAATTTTCAAAAATCTTGAAATATATGTAAATTGTTAATCATGAAATGTATACGTACTACGTCAAAGATGTGAAACTTTGTATTCCTCATCCTTTCAAAAGCACAAACACAAAAGAAATGAAAATTTATGAAAACACCAAAATTTAAAGAATAATTACAGTATTTATACAAAAAAATAATGCTGATACTTTGAAAATTTTAAAGTAAAACGTAAAAAGAAAAAAATACAAAAAACAGTAACACAAAATTAAAAAAAAAATCACTTTACATATTTTTAAAAAGTCAAAAATAATACGAAGTTACTACTGTAGAAAATAAAAAAGTTAAAAAATAAAAGTAGAAACTTAATCACAAAAAACACAGAAATACTAAAATATAAATTTCAAAACTTTTGAACAAAGTACGAAACTTAAAAATAAAAAACACAAAACTAAAATTATGTAAATAAAAGTTTAGAAGTAAATGTAAAAAGCAAAATTAAAAAGTAAATTAACAAAAAAATTTTAAAAACTTTCAAAACTTAAGAAGTAAAACGTAAAAAGAAAAAAAATATATTAAAACATTAAACAAAATTTTATTTAAAAAAAAAAAGTTCACTTGAATGTAAAAATAAGAAATAATGCAAGTTATGGAAATGAAAAAATGAAAAAGTTGCAAAAAAACAAATGTAGAAACATGTCATAACAATAAAAACGCAAAAGTACTTAAAAAAAAAAAAACATAAAATTTTTGAAGAAATAAGTCATAAAAATGAAAACATAAGACTCTAATAAGAAATACAAAAAAAAAAAAAAAACCCCACAAAAGTCAAATTAAAAAAAACAAACATTTTGGAACTACGTATATGTAAGTATAAAGAAGGAAAAACAATAGGAAAAACTACTTTTCAAACTTAAAAATAAAACGTGCAAACGTATGAGACATCTTAAATTTATGTTATTAAAACTTGAATCATAGACGCAGAGGAGAAAAAAAGTCCAAGTAAAACAGAAATACAAATGAAAAATCTTAAAATTCTGTTAAGCATTTGAAGGGTCCACTGGAAAAACGACCTAGTCACATACTTGATGAACTTTGCTTTATGTTTTATTCATTTATTTTATAACATAAATGTTAATTTTAACTATACTATAAATTAGATTATAAATTTGAATTTGGTTGTTAACTTATACCGTTTTTCCAGTGGACCCTTCATTTTAAACATAAGAGGTAAACGTGAAATTAAGAATACAGAAACATAGGTATAACAAGAAACTTATCCTTGTTAGAAGAAATGCAACACCTAAATTATACAGATACCGAAAGAAGCTACAAAATCTGTGTTGATATCAAATACACAACATCAAAAGTTGTAACACTCCTACAAGTTCATATGCAAAAAAACATCAACGATCTTTCTAGCACATGCACAATGAAGTTTCATTTAAAAACCAAATCTTCATTATGGGGTAGTTTTACCTCTACTACAGTACCATGCATGCGTTTGGGATACCATTAAACACAAAAAGAAAGAAAAAATACCGAGTTTTAGGATTTTCTTTTTTTTTTTTTTTTTTTTAATACTGATTTTTATAATTTTCTTTTAAAAAAAATACTGATTTTTATGATTCTTTTTTAGAAAAAATATTGAATTTTATAATAAAAAAAAACTATATCAGCTTCTTTCAAATTATTAAAATATAGATATTTTTTTATTATAAATTTTAATATATTCTGGGTTCAAGTAAATCACTAGAATTTTAACTCACTATATGGTGGCCTTAATGCATCTGGTCCTCTAGGGAAAGGTGGACTAGCTTCGTTAAGGTGTCAAAGAATGACATATTATTAGAGAACATTAAGTTTTTGGACATGCTGACTACAGCAAAAGCATCAACAGCACCTTCGGAAGGATTTTTTTCTACATTTGGAATAGTGCATTCAAAATTAAGAAACAGATTGGCGGTTAATAAGGCAACAAAACTAGTATTCTTGAAGAAACATCTTAATAGCAAAAATGATTAAGCTGTAGTAAACATTTTATGTGATATTTGCCAACTCTGTTTATATATTCAAGAAATTTGTATATAACTCAAAAAATTATAATAGTCCAGTCAACTTATTTGTATACATTCAAGAAATTTTAATACATTTGGTCCAGAAATATAAGCTGTCTCTTCTGTTTCTTGTTGTTCTCTGTTTATTAAGCATACATTTTTATACAATATAATTAATTAATAATTAATTTTGAACTAGTTATAAATAATTATTTCAACTGAAATATCTCAAAATTCTTTGAAGACATAAATAACTAACTGAATTTGTTACTGTATTTGTTTGCGCATACATATTTTGCTTAAAAAATCCAAAAAATCTGATTTAAATTTTAAAAAATCCTATTTTTTAAATTAAAAAAAAAGACACCAACCCTGCCTTCAGCGCAATTTAAAAGAATATAATCTAAATTAATAAAGCATAAGCGTTACAAAGAGATTTTTTTAATGAATGGGGGTTGGGCAGAGGGAAAATTTTAATTTGATATTAAGGGTAAATCCTTTCATTTTACAACACGTGCTGAAAAATTGTTATTTCCTAAAAACAAAATTATGAATTTTATTAAATAAATACATATTAAAATAAAAGTTTAAATTTAGAGAAAAAGATTTGTCTTTATTCATATTCCATTTATATATTAATTGTTCAGTCTTATTTGGAAATATTCAATCTTTGAATGTCTTACAGGAGTTCTTAAAAATTGTTTTAATGATTAAAAATAATATTGAGTTGAATTATTAGGATTAAATATTTAAGAACAAAATGGAAATTCAAATGAATCATACTTAAAAGTAGGTAACTAGTAGTTAACTACTTTTGGAGAACAGTTAACTACTAGTTACAACTAGTCTTAGAAAAAAGTAGTTAACTACTAGTTGCAACTAGTTTTGTTTAGAGTAGTTAGTAGTTGGTAGTTAACTACTTTTTAACAAGTAGTTGCCGAACACTAGCATCATCGAATACAAAATATTTGGTATGTAAGCGAGTCGGTGTCCGTAAAACGTAACTTTACATTTTCACCGTTATTTATTTATTTATTTATTTATTTTGATATGGTTATAATGGAAATCAAACATGAGCTCATTGCTAAGTTCCATTATAACAAATTCGGCATATATAGATCTGTTTATGATACTGTTTTTCAAACGGTGAATACCAACTATGTTTGAATTATTTATTTTAAACTGTTGGAAAGAGGGTGCAGCAAGTTATTTTTTAATCTTCCTTTCACTATTTACGAGTTAAATATCAATATGCTTTCGTATGTGATTTCAAAATTTTTGAGTCAATCTTAAATTTCATAACTTAGTACTCTTGTGATATTTTATAATAATAAACGTATAATTATTTTAATATGGGTAGCATAAAAAGTAAATTCGGAATGCGAGTCTTTTAATTTATTTTTCAACATAAAATTGTAATGTTTTTGATTCACATTTTGACACCCACAGAATATTTTTAAAAACCCCTGTGCTATTTTTTATATATAAGGCTATAAGGGTAAGATTTTGAATTTTTTTCTGTAATGTGCTAAATGTTCATTATCCTAAATAAGTTGATATGGAGATAGGGAAGAAGGAGCACTGTAGAAAATTTTTGCTCTGAAATACATGAGAATCTCATGACAATCATTTATCCGGACTCTAATGTAAAGTTACAGAGACTTAAAAATAGGAAACTACAAAGTGTTTTTTGAAAGGAAACTACACAAAATAAAAAACAGAGATTATTCTGTAAATTTATTGTAACGGATAATGTGCGGCAGTACTGGCGCCATCTGCGAGTACGCTGAATTACTATATCTGGTACACAAAGTCAAAGGCGAGTTCATTTGAGCCCACACGGCTCTGATTCCTGTGCCTCAGCCGAGGGCTGGTAGCAAGATGCTCGCTAGAGCTAAAGTTAAACTCTACGCCAAAGCGCCTATTTATAGGCTTGCCATGCGTCCCGGTTTCACCGGGACAGTCCCGGTATTTTGCTCTGGTCCCGCTGTCCCGCCCAGTTTTATCAATGTCCCGGAAACAGCTGTAAGGTGTAAAAAGTAATGAATTTATGTTTTCAAGGATCTTTTATGAGTACATTAAGAATTTTTAAGATGACAGAGCATTAATAAGGGAGACCACTGTCAGAGCATTGATAAAATAAACTTTGGCCTTTCTTGCTCTGACTTTTATTTATGAAAAAGTCAAACTTAACAAAGACATCTTGAAAAAAATACATTGTCATAAATATGAGTGGTTTGAAAACAAAGAATAACATTGTCAACTTATTAATTACTTTTTTAGTTTGACAAACATGTTTTTTTGAAATGGTTTTTGTAGTTAGACAAAAAGTTGTAGTTTAAAAAAATAAAACTTAGTAATTAAATGTTCAATTAAACAATTTTATGAAGTGTTTTAAACTTTATTTTATTAACACTTCTTTCTAGATGGTAGACCAGAAAAAATTATGATTAAAAAGGAAAGAAAAAATCTTTTTAAGTAAATTAAGTAGCAAAAATTCCTTTTTTGTTTTTAAAAGGCGGGTAACTAAAAATTTAGGGTTCCAGATTCCCCACTCCCGTTTCTTGCGAGGCTTAAAAGCAGCTTTAAAACTCGCCATTTTGCTTTGAAATTTTAAAAGAATTTTTCCACACTCCCCACCGCTACTGGGGGGGGGGTGGTATTCCATGCCCCCCAGACCCCCCGGTATGCCCATCTCATTTTAATGTGTCCCGGTTTCAGGAACCAAAAATATGGCAAGCCTACCTATTTATGCATTTGTTTACAACTTTTGAACTGGCAGTGCGGAAAAACAAGAATTTTATTGGGAATCTGTTATCAAGAAGCTCAATTCTTTGATTTAAATCTAGTTCTACGTAAATTTAAAGAAACACGTAGCTGCGCTTCTGTACTTTTACAGAAGTTATTTAGTGAGACCGCATTCTGAAATTTTGCAGTATGATAACCCTATACTTTACTTAAAACACTTAAAACATAATCTTTCCGACGGCTGTAGAATGATTTTTCTGGCGAATTGGCTGATGACTGTTGAGATGAAAGTCTTATTGTGTTTCCGAGTTTGAAACAGATGACGGAAGACAGGATAAAAAAAATTGAGCACAAAATGTATGTTAAGATTGTTGCAGAAACATTTGAACGGGATTGTGAATGAGCAGCCTTGCCCTTTTATAACACTAATTTTGCGGCAGGGTGAGCTCAGAAATCATTCCGCTCTTAATCTCTCTGAATAGAAAAATCTTTATTTTGTAATAATGCTGTTTTTAGTTAATTCTGTTTCAAACATTTTTAAATGAGAAGTGAGTCGAAACAATTAAAACCCAGATAAATTACAACAGCATAAATTGTGATCAGAATCGCAGCAATGTTTCAAAATTTGGACTTCCTTCAATACACCGACGGGGAGGTTACGAATGGTTGCCCTCAGAAGGCATCGGAAAACCCAGAGTTTCCAAACTGGGTACCGCGGCACCTTGAGCTGCCACACTGAGAGATGAGGGGTGCCGCTAGGTGGTCATGATATTAAATTTTCTTTGTTGTTTAGCAAACAAAAAATTGTAATGGTTATGATCAAAGTATACTCTCACAATAGTTAAGTAAAATCGGAGTTATGATATTATTCGTAACCTCGTAAGTCTTCCCACTTCTTCAATTTTACTCGAAAATCCCACAAATATACAATTATCATGTATACCACGGAAAGGTATTGCATGACTAGTGCGTCACGACTAAATTGTAATTCTTCCAAGGGTGCCACGACTGGAAAAAGTTTGAGAACCCCTGAGATAACTGATATCCGAACTATTTCTAAATATCTGGAATGCGATCTGGCTTCTACTTGCACAAGATCCGAGTATCCAATATGTCAAAAGAACACCCAGCAGGTAATTCGGAAAGGAGACACACGCATTAACTCCCTCTCAAACGAAAATTTGCTTTTAAAAATTTAATTTATTAGCATGTTTTGAAAATTGAAAGTATGTATTGCATTAATTAAAAACTTACAAACGGATTTGGAAGCTTTTGGGCTGGAATGTTAAAAAATATGTATAGAATTTACGTTTCACAGCTAGATATCCGGTTCGCTTGTCCATCAGACAAGAGAGAGACACCGGATATTTGGTATCCAGCAAAATGAATAGTCAATGCTTCTCTAATTCCTGATCTTGGTTCCCCCGAAAAAATCAAAATCCTGAGTGCGCTAATAAGCATATTACACATTCACAAATTTACGTGAAGCATATATTTCCATATGCATTTATATATTAGTTTGGTACCGCAATCTGAAAAAATGTTCACACCATCAAATTTATCCTAAGCTTTTTTGCACAACGGAAACTGGTTATCTAAAAAAGTTCGAAATGAGACTCTCCTTTCACCAAATTTGCTCAAGATCATCCCTTTCATTCAAGAAGTTCAAGCTCGAAATAGCCATGTTATTGCGATACCGCCACCCTTCCCACCCCTCTTTCCGTTATTGAAGAAATAAAGATAACAGTTTCTGGCTAGAAAAATAAATATACTGCCCTCGGTTATCCGTTCGTCACTGCAACGTATCACTCATCCCAATTTCTCTTTTCTTTCTATCCTACCAGATGGCGCTATCGCCCACAGTCCGATTTCCTATGAAAAGGCGGGGAAAATCATCGTCTGGAGAAGATGCGGATGAAACATCTGGAGGTTCAAGAGCTGAAAGGATAACTAGCTTAATCCTTTCCTTTCTGCCGCTCGGTCTCTTAAATTGCTGGGATCTTTTCGGTGTGTGGTCAATTCGTTGGCGTCCAACCTGGGAAAAAAAACCGAATTTCGTCCTCAGCAATGCACTATTTGGAGCGTTGATCAGGTGAGTAAATTTTTGAATTTGTGTTCCCCACCTCTGAGTCTAAAATCTATCAATATGCGCGCCGATGCTGTGCGCCGCTCGAATCCAGGGACACAAGTGCTTCAATAAATGGGTACTTGCATACGTAACTGTTTGTATTTTTATCACATTTCATTTTCATAGTCAGAATGCATCACCGAAGTCACAGATGCACGCTGTTGGAAAAATACTAAAAAAAAATAAATGTCGCATGCTCCCCCTCCCCACCCCCCACTTTCTCATGCTTTTTTACCTGTAATATTCTGTTAAGATCAGCTTGTTACAGGTCAATGACATCACCTGCCACTGGCCCTTCCCTTCTACGTTCAGCTCAAGCACTGGGATGGATTATGTCCCACATTTTTATTCAAAACTAGAAAAATTCCGAACTAAATTATACATATTCAGATAACGTTGAATGATATTATCCTTTTATTTAAAAGCACTAAATGAATGATTCTTTTTGTAGCACATATACGTATTACAATGAGGTAGGGGGAGGGGGAGATCAGAAAGTGTTTCCCTAAGATCTTAGTTAAATAAATTCTTCTAAAAAAAATTCTGAATCGCAGAAAAAGCGCAGTTTTATTTGCAGACTTCGGCTTTCGTTGGTCTTCAGGCGCTTAAGGGGGTATTCTAGTGTAGAGACATGAATTTCGCCCGGTTTTTGAAGCGCTGTACAAAGGAAACAAAAATATTTTTACAATTCATTTTTTTATCATTTCTTTATTGATGTTTTATTATTACATACAAAAATTAACCAAAAAAAAAAAAATTAAAATTGACAAAGTTGTGAGCAGTCAAAGTGGGGGGTTAAAAAAAAAAAGAGGGTGTCCTGGCGTGCATTATTCCAACCCTCCTGATGATCTGAAAAATAAAAACAGACGGATTCTTAATTATTATAGATGCCGCTATCGTATGAACCTTGGACAAGTTTAAAAAAAAAAAAATTACAAAATGGCCGATGTTTGAACAAAAATTTTCTTTTTTGCATCTTTTTTTAACAATTACGAATTTTTTAAACATACGAAATGAAAAGTTACAGTTTTGGGCAAGGTTCACACGATAAAGAGATGTATGAAGCACATCCTCTCCGAATTTGAAGTAAATCGGTCCATTAGAATTCGAGATATCCTTACCGCCAGCTCGAAAAAAGTAGTTTCGAGAAAAACGCGTTCAAAGTTTTGAGACAAGTTTTCGGCAGTTTTACTTATAGAATGGTACAGAATGCTTACATATTTTTAATTGGTGATTCCTGCTCCATATAAAAAACCTTCCTCTACTTCAAAATGCTCATTCTCCGATGTTCTCCTTGTGAAGACGAGCAGTTCTACCCTCCTTTGACGCCTTTGAAGTCTGGAGTTCCGAGAGCTCGACACGCGCTTCGTCCCGTCCCGCTGCAAAAGCATTAGCTACCGGGCCAATTGTGATTCCCATAACATCTAAGATTTTAATACGGGTATAAAACCTTCATTAAAAATACTAACTGCGAAGGTTGGTACGAAGGTTATCTCAAAACCTAACTTAAAATACATTAAAAGGAGAATATTCCAACAAAACAAGTTTCTATGTCCTTCAATTAAATATAGATTTAAAAGGGATACTATACAATAAAGATTTTATAAGGGATATTCAACCGTTCAACCGTAGGGAATCGGGAACGCCTACCGTCTTTTGTTGACTTGTAGCGGTCGGACCGGAACCGATGCCACGTCACTAAAACGGCTATAACTCATGAAATAATAGGAATTTTGAAAAATCCTTTTACTGGCATATTCTTGAATGTCTAAACTTTGGAAATATGAAATAAAAATTTTTTTCGATTTTTCAAAATTCTACACTAGAATACCCCCTTAAGAGGTTGTTAGTTTCTCCAAACTTTTGAAGACTGCTTGTTTTTCGATGACTATGTATGTCTATGATACATAGAATCATGTCAAGTATGTATGTATCATAGAGATAAAACGAGAACAAAATGCAATAAAGTCTATAATGTAGTAGTTTCAGTGAAATAATATTTCTGTAAAGTAAAAGCGAAACATGTCTTGTAAATATTACAATGAAATGGTTTTTACGGATACGTTTTAAAAAGTTTATGATAATTAGTTAATTTTCATCAAAATGTGAAAAATGTGAGGCGTAGAAGGAAAATTATTTTGTAAATTTCAGAGATTGAGCTCATTTTTCACTAATTTTTTTGTGACTCACAAATAAAAAAAAAGCAAATGAATAAAATAACCTAAAGTATTAAAATTCATGTTGATTTTTGTTGTGTAATCAATTTTAACTAGCACATTATGTGACTGAAACCAAACATTTTTTATGCAAATTACTACTTTTTTGCACCCCATCATAAACACTGCTGGTAGAATTAAATATATGCCAAAATGTACTTTCTTTTTTTCTTTTAAACCGAATTCTGTTCACACTGTAACTATTTTTGAATTCTAAATAATGATTCTATCAGAAGACAATATTATATTTATAAATTATATAAATATTTATGTTGAACATAAAAAAAAATCAAACAAAAATCAAAGCGCATGTTTTTTTAACCTCATACATTGCAGTAATAAGTAACATGTAATATATTAATCACGGGACTAGTATTTTTTTAAACGTCAAAGTAACTATTTGCATGTTGAGAATGCAACTGCATTTTTATATTAAATATTTAAAAAAATTTTAACACTTTACCGACCGCTAGCGGTTTAACAGTATGCGTACGTCCGACTGGCCGCTCAGACGCAGATTCTCCCTGGCGAAGCTACACACCTAACGCAAATGAGCAATGTACCTCAATACTAATAATAAAATGCAGATGATATAGCAAATCGCAATTATTTATCGCCATAGCTGCCGATTGATAGGCTATTTTTCGGTAGCCCCGAGAAAAAAGCGATTAATAGGCTATCGTCTGGTAGGCGTTGGCGATAAAAAGCTGATTAATAGGCGATTGGTCGGTAAACTGTTAAGTGGAACAAATAGAATATAGTCTAATATTTCACACTATCATGTAAAGCAACATAGTGCTACGTTAAAAAAGCTCTAATAAAGAAATAAATATTGCACGCAATGGGGTGTAGTTACTTTAGTTAACATCACAACTGTTGTACGCTGTTTACGTTTTTCTTTTTTTAAATAAGTGACTAAACCGTTCCGTTATCTCGTTTTATAATAATAATGAATGTAATCTTGTAACATAGGCGTAACCAGGGGCCCCCATTGGGTATTTACTTATTTAGGAACATTTAGGCACAGAAAAAAATTTCTGGCTACGGCCTTGCAAAGCAAATTTTTTTTTCCTAAGAAAATTAAACACATATGCATATGATTTTCTTTCCTCTTTCTCTGAAGGGTTGTGATCATGACCAAAGTATGCAGCTCATAATAAAGAGGACTTTTCATCTGGTTATAATCAACCCCCTTATCACCTTGGGCGGGGGGGGGGGGGGGGTTACAGCGAAAGGTGGCTTCAATCACCGTACCACACACAGACTAACAGAGATCCTTTCAATCACTTACAATCGCACAAGTAATAAGTTTCGTGGAAAATATTGTGCTCTACTGTGCTGCAGGAGCTGGGGTCTGAAAATGAAGGACCCCTAGCCAAAAATTGTCCTAATGGGTTAAACCCTCAAGCCAGGAAGGGATGCTCATCAAGAAACTCAAAGAGCAGTTTGTACTTATTTATGACTTCCTGTCCAAACACCCATTTTGGTAAAATCTTTTTGTAGATGAGCCGATTGGAAAACTGATGAACTGTATTGGCATTGCATTCTCATTTACAGATGTTCTCTTATCTCTTATATTTTAAATGTGTTTTTTTTTTCTTATTATGGTCCGTCACTGATTGCATTACGACTCTGGAAGTCATCCGTTCAACGTTTCCAATCTCACTGCTACGGTTTAATGCTGCATTTTAATTTACAATCAACTATTATTTATATTTTAGCTAAACTTTTAGTTATTTTCGATACATAATAACGTTTGCACTCCAGCGATGGGCACGTTCGTCATCCAAAAAGAAAAAAAAAATTGATTCAGAAGCTTGTATGCTTCCGAGGTATGTTTTGCTACAAATTTAACAAAATTTTTAGAAATTTATTGTGGGGATAAGAATTTTTGTAGGGGAATTAGGATTTTTTTCGCTAAAATTCCACTATTTCCCAGTTTTAATATTATGAATGCTTGGACATAGAAGATTGCTTAGCACTAAATATAGAATTTTCTGTTGCGTTTGATTTAAAAAATAAACTAATAGATCTAGTAATGAATGTTTAATGTTTTTGTGAATCAAGGCCGTATCCACAGGGGATGAGGGACCCACGGGCAGCCCCCCCCCCCCCCCCAGAAATCCTTTGCAATCAGTGTTTCTTTCAGACCTTTTGCTCCGGGAGGGCAGGTGAAGAATTAGGAGGGGCGGTGTATGATCCAAAGTCATATTCTTTTTTTATAGAATAGAAATGATGATAATATGGACTTTTTTATTATATATAATATATGATGGATTCTTGATAATATACAGTAGAAGCAATTTTAGACTATGCTTAATGAAGTTAGGGGAGTGGGTTTTTGCATCTGAAATTTTTCTAATTAAAATCTTAAAAATATAATGCCTAGACTGGCTTTGGGGCGGGGGTTCGGGGGCCCTCCCCGGAATTTTTTTTAAATTTTAAGTCCAGAGAATGCAATTTTAGGCTCTTAGGAGACGTTAGGGGAAGGGGGTTCAGGAGTTCTCTCCAGAGAACATTTTCAAAAGTATTCTTAAAAATGCAGTTTTACTCGATTTTTGTCAACGTTACTGGAGACAGGGGTTCGAGGGCTCTCCCCAGGAAACCTTTTGAGACCTAAGTCCTAACAATGAAATTTCAGATACATCGTTTGGAGATGTTAGAGGATGCAAAAAATAGTTCGGAGACTCTCCTCCCGCAAATTTTTCGAAACTAAAGTCTTACATTTTAGGCTACTTTTGGTGACACTACTGACAGTGTTTGGTGTTGTTCCCCAGAAAGTATTTCTGAAACTGAAGTCTTGAGTGCAATTTCATGGTATCTTAAATGACGTAGGAGAAGGAAGAGAGAAACAGAGGATCTAACTCGAAAATTTTCCAAAACTGATGAATTTCTAAAAATAGAATTTTAGGCCATCTTTGGTCAGGTTAAGAAAAAAGGAGTGAGTCCCTGCTTTGAAAATTTTTCCAATCTGAAGTCTTAAAAAGGGAAGTTTTGGGCTATTTTTTTGGTGGCAAAGGGGAGGTATCTAAAGTTCTTCCAGGAAAGTTTTAAATTGAAGCCTTAAGTCACAATTTTTGGTATCTTTCTTCACATTAAGAGATGAAATGTTTAAAAAAATGTGGAGCACATGTACATATTTATGTTTTTACTTGCTTGCAAAACGATGATCATTGGTCAATGACCAGTCACGAGTCAAGTAAAAGATTACCAGAATCTAGATTTAAATGTTTTTAAATAAAAATGCACATTATTTTTTAAAAAAGATATTTGTCATTGCTTCTGGAAATTTCCAAAAGTACTCTTAATGTTGACCTGAAATAAATGATTCAATTTCAAAGTAACAGTGTGAAACATTTCATTGAAAACCGTCCTCTCATTGCAACTGGATATGGAAATATTCGGATGACAGAAGTATGGATAAAAAGTTTCCTACCATATGTAAAAAAAAAGAACCAATACTAAATAATAAAAGGCAGCTTCTTTTAGGAAGGGGTTATATTATGAAATTTAATTTAATAAATGGAGATTGTATTGTTTATCCTGTACTCTGAACTAGGGCCACCGAGAGCTAAGGCGGGCCCAACGTCAATTTTGTCCACCCCCCTTCTACCTCCCATTATACTTGCATCTTAGCCATAGAAAGCTTTTACCCACTGCAGTACTCTGATGCCGAACCATGCCCCATGAATCAGCCACACCTGACACCCCTCTCAACAGCCCTGCTCAGAACCAGGTCCTCTCTGAAGGAGCGGGGCTTTGGCGTTTCACATTTTGTTGGCCAGTGAGAGACCAGTTTTATGACTACCCAAAATAGAGGCCACTTTATTTCCTCTATACTTTAGAATTTTAAATTTTCATTCTTCCCCCCTCCCCTTTTCTTCTTCTTTTTCTTTTGAAATTGTGATCAGAATTTTTTCTCCCGGGGGGGGGGGGGGGCAGTTGACTTGCTCCGAGGGGGCAGTGACCCCCGGAGAGATGCCTGAAAGAAACACTGTTTGCAATGCATCATATATTCCTCCCTGAAACTTTGCTTAACCTAAGTGTGTCGAAGACTGATCCCCCTCGAAAAAATATTCTGGATACTGCCTTGGCTCCGGAGCAGGGTGAGCATGTTAAGAATTAGGAAGGGCAGTGTATGCTTCAAAATCATACCCTTTATATATACATATATATAGATGTATGTTTAGATCTTTGGTGAAGTTAGAGGAGTGGGTATTTGGGGCTTCTGCAACTTAAATTTTTGTAACTGGTCTTACATCTATAATGCTTAGGCTAACTCTGGAGGCAAGGGTTCGAGGGCTCTCCCCAGGAAACTTTTTGAAATCTTCCTAGCAATGCAATTTCGGGATACTTTGGTGATGTTAAAGGAAACAGAAAGGAGTTTGGTTGCCCCCCCCCCCCCGCACTTTTTTTCAAAATAAAGTCTTATATCTTTTAAGTTACTTTTGGTGTCGCTCGTGATAGTGTTCAATGTCCTTTCATTGAAAGTGTTTCTGAAAGTAAAGTGTCTTAAAAGCGTGATGTCTCTTTCCTTTCAATTTTTAAAACTTGTGTCCTGAATTTTTTGCCGGGGGGGGGGGGAGTTGACTTGCTCCCCCCCCCGGGAGATGCCTGAAATAAACACGGAGTATATCTTTAGAGATAAGTATTTATGACTAGTAAATTTTCAACTTTTACACTCCTTATTGGTGTTTAGTCTGTACATTTTTAGGGTGACCCCCCCCCCTTTCAACAACCCTACTTATGCCTACGTCTTGTAATATAGTTGAAAAACAGAATATTTTAATGTAATTTCCCTAAAGAAAATGAATGTATGCAGGGCCGTGTGGTAGATGATGCAAGTCCTAGAAATGCTGACCCTTAAGCTTTTTTTTCCTTCCCAGAAACCCCTAGTTTTGTTTTAAAAAGAATAAATAAATTAATAAAAACCATAAAAAAAGTTTTTTGTAAAATACAACAAATTAATGATATCAACTGCAAAAATTTGCTAGTCTTACTCTTCTGACTTAAATCTTCTATAAGGCGGAGTAAGTATACTTACCACTAAATTCATCAACTTATAAAATTTTACAGCAAGCTATTTAAATTCTGTAAGAAGTATATTTACCACCATATGCTTCAATTTTTAAAGGAGCTAAGAATACTCCGCCTCTCCCCCCCTCCCCCATTGAAAGGAAGGGGAGAGGGTTTTATTTATTCAATTACATTTTACGTATATGAATTGCTTTTTTGGAACCAATCTAAATCCAAAAAAAAAAGTACCACTATTAGAAAAAACAAGAAGTTCCGTCTAGAAGTATACGAGCCTACTTCCCGTATACACCAAATTCAAATTTATAATCTAGATATCTCCTTTTCTTTCTTTCTCCTTTAGCTTTAGTTCTTAATTTTTTCAAATATACCTTTTTCAACGGATAATATGTATTCATTCACTAAGTCATTCATTCTTTCATTTATTCAGCCATTCATTTATTCATTCATTCGTTTACTCATTCATGCGTTCATTCATTCATTTACTCATTCATGTATTTATTCACCCATTTATTTATTTTTTCATTTATTCATTTATTCATTCTTTTCCTCATTCATTTATTCATTCTTTCACTCTCTCATTTATTCATTCTTTCACTCCTTCGTTTATTCATTGAGAAATATTCTTAAAAATCCCGATAAAAACGTTTCATAGGAAAATAGGCTCGTTAGTTCTGGATGAACTTTCTATTTGTTCATGTTCTACGTTATAAGAGCTTTCCGATAAAGTTTGTTCCAAGGAAATCGGTCCGTCAGATCAGGATTTATATAGTATTGAAATTTCCCCGTAAGCGCTATGTTAATTTTTTGAACTGTTCAAAAATGAACAAAAACTGTTCAAATTAATATTTCACGCCAAGAGCTTCCTCCAGTAAGCTTGTTCATTGGAACGTGGATCTTGCACCCAGAGTTTACATCATTTGCTTCATTTTCACCCATAGGCGCTAATGTTACATTTTTTAGGCATTTTTTAGAGTAGACATTTTTGGCTTGGGTACTCTCGGCTAAACTAAATTCCTAGCGCAATTTCGCATCAACAGAGTCCGGGTGCTCACCCTTTCAGGTGGGGAAACTGGACGTCAAAATTCTCATCGGCGATGGTACCACACTCATTGTGGTGCCGCTGAAAGATATGGTACCAATCTGCGCAACTCAATAGGTTTGCAATTGGCAGAAGCCGACAGCAGCCCATTTAAAGGAAAAAAATATACATATATATATATAATTTTTTGATTTGAACCGTTCAAGAAACCTTAACATTACCGCCTACGGGGAAATTTCTTTTTTTATATAAATCCTAATCTAACTGACGGATTTGCGTGGAACAGATTTTATCGGAAAGATCTTTATGACAAAGATCATGTACAGATACCAAGTTCATCCAGAACGAAACGAGCCTATTTTCCAATTAAATTTTTTTATCTGTATTTTTAAGTATATTTCTGAATGAATGAACGAATGAGTAAAAGAATAAATGAGAAAATGAATGAATATGTATTAACTATTGAAAAAGGCATATCGGAAGCAATTAAGAACTAAGCTAAACGCGAGAAAGAGAGAGAGATAGCTAAATTACAAATTTGATGTTGATGTATATCGGAAAGTAGGCTCGTACAGCTCTAAACCATGGAGGTATTAGTAGAGCATCCATGCCAGTGGTTTGGCGTATACGGGCGGAAGAAAATTTGGCATTAGTTTACGGCGGGTTCGTGAAAAATAAAGACATAAGAGAGGCGTAACTTTAACAGCGTTCTGATTGCAGATTTAACATGTGTATCCAGTTTTTGCAGAGAAAGTCCTAAAAATTATAATGATAATTTTATCAACATGTATAATTTCATCCTTCCCTTTGACTATGATGAAAAAAAGACAACTATAGGTTATCATTGTTATAAAACTGTATATATATATATACATATGGGGAAATGTGGGATTGGAAATTTATTTTCAAAATAACAGTACAGAAAGAGAGAACTATGAATTTCATAATAAAATTTGCATTGAAACATTATTTTTCATTTTAGGCAGTAAATTAGTACGTTACAATAAAAGTGGAAAATTATCACTTTACCCCATACATGGGGAAAAGTGAAAAATTGAAATATTTTCCTAATCAAACAATTTTCTATGCGATAATTAACCTTTTTCGTTCGAATGTCGCCTTGTGGTAGACCAAAGAACATGTAATGATTCATATTTACGAGTACAGAGGGTTACAAATACTTTTTGTTAAACATGAGTAACTAAATGAATAAATGATTGATAAAACAAGCGAATGAATTAATGAATGTAAAAAAAGGATTAAAGAGAAATCTTCTTAATAAATTAATTAATAATCGAATGAATGAATAAATGAACGGCAAATTTAGTTACCAGATGACTAAGCGAGCTGATATGCCTAGCGAACGAAACACAAAATAAATTAAAACTGCACTGGACATTTGTAGGTCTTAATTATTATTTAAAATATTAATAGCAGGAGTTTTATCATTACATAATAGCAAAAAATATTTTTGACTTAACCTTAAATAATACAACATGAGCAACAAATTTTGAAAATGGCTTGTATTAATATTTAGCTTGATTTTTAAAGCGAACTTTTTTTTTTTTTTGACTGGAACAACTACATGTTAAGTAACATAGGAAAAATGCTGTAAACCAGAGCGAATATTTTACCATTTCACTTTGCCTCACATTCCCCTCTAACTTCTAAATTATTTACTAGGGCGTTACGAAAATTTGGGAAACATTGCTATAGGTGATCGGGAGCGATCCGCCGACCTGAGATTCAGGGGTTTTGACGGAAAAGCTGCTCAAACTTCGGAAAGCATTTTATTTTACTGCTTTTGATTATTCATTTATAGCTTCACAATGAACTAAAGGAAAATATGAAAATCATATTTGATTAATGGATGTTTTGTGTATTGTTTTCTATCTACGAATTCTGTTGAGGTTTTGACCACACAACAATTCTCATTAGTTTAATGACATTAGTAGTGAATTTAATATTAATCATAATTACATACAGTTAATACTAGAATCCACATTTTATAAAACAGGCGCAGCTCAATCTGAGTTTTGGCAGGGCATTCTGGGCACATCTCTCTTTAGACTGAAGACCCTATCACTCTGCAAAGTGATCCCAAAAATCCGCTGAAACTAAGCACAACACTGCATTTTTTCTTTAAAAACCACTTAAAATAATTCACCTAAACAAAAGTTCATACTTTAGAAGAGTCAGTTAAACTGTAAATATAAGGGTTGGAAAAATTTAGAAAAAAAATTTATATTGAAAGGAACACTAATGCGTTCCTAAGTTGGTCCCTGGCACATACGTCTATGTTCGTCCTTTCTTGTGCTCTGTAAGTCCCCGTATTTTATTTGTTCCTCAACTTCGTGGTCTAATTGGCCAAAGTCAATTGAAGTTGACATTACATAGGATTTATTTCTCCACTCCAATGATTCTTTGGGCCAAACGAAGGGATAGCAATCAATGTTAAGCGTCATTCATTCGCGAAGGAGTTGGAAAGTCAGCAGCTGATGGGCCGCTTAACAAATAAATTGCTCGTTTGATGTGGGACAGGAAATCTGGAATCAACGCGGATTTCATTTCCATCCTCATGATAGTATATTGCCTAAACTTTGTAAGGAATTTTTTCTGAAGATTTGATCTACTTTGAGATTGTTGTAGAGATGTTGCGTAAAGTGTTTCATGTTATTGCTGGTCTTAAGCTTAAGATTGAATTTCAATGGATAATAGTTAAAATCAGTAAGAATAATAATAAAAAGAAAACAAAACTGCAAAATAAAATTTTTTAATTTAATAGTTCGCAACTTGCCACACAACACTAACTACAAAATCTTCAAAAGGACAAAAAAACTTCTTTTGATTGTCTTATTTCGTGGACACGCTTCGAAAACTAATGAATGAATGGTCACGTTATTTATTTATTTTTTATTTTTGTATAATAAGTGCTCTGTCATCTCCAATTATCTGGCATTAAATGTTACTTAATTTTTCAATTACTTAAAGTTGATTTTCAAAAAACCAGTATTCAGTATTTTTGTATGCATTCATTTAAGGAAAG
The DNA here is from genome assembly GCA_038502835.1 of Octonoba sinensis. NCBI lineage: Eukaryota > Metazoa > Arthropoda > Arachnida > Araneae > Uloboridae > Octonoba > Octonoba sinensis. The sequence goes on from CM076598.1 coordinate 150,467,091, forward strand.
AGCGCAAGCAAGGATCCAAAATGCTGCCATTTATTTCCTGAAAGGATATTCACTTTTATTTAAAGTTTAGTTCCTGGAATTTTGGTCTTTTGAGCAATTCTTAATTCGCTTTCAATCTCAAAATAGCATGAAAAAGCTAATGTCATGTATCTAACAGATTTCTTTTCTGGGAGTGATTGCTTCGCTTGATTTGTTCCTCTAGAATCAAGCGAAGCCTACAAGTGATCCTTCACTCCAGTCACTTTCCCCCTTTAATCTGAATAAATGTTCACAAGATTCAACTTTTTTTTAAAAAAAAGAGAATCGAACTCGTTTTTCATGCATGAAATCAAGGTCACTGAATGATCACACATTTAAAACACAAGAACCGTATCAGAGGCAGCTGTAATAGCTTAGCCAATGGAGCTTTTTCGTAAAGGTTCACTGACCACATTTTGTTTTTGCGCTACATTTGGATGCAACAAAGAAATCGCTTTCGGTGTTTCGTATTTACCCAATCTACCGTTTCTGACCAACTTTCATCAAGCAACTAACTGCTCGATGCCATGAGTTAAATTGTGTTGAGGTTGGTTCTTTTCGGTCAGGAAAATTATTGCTCCAAATGTGCGAAATTCGAAAGTTTAGTGGATGTAACAAAATGACATTTATACTGACGTGGGAACTGTATTTGACGGATTCCTTTTACTGAAAATTATTCTCGAAGACGTAATTTGGGAGATACTTTATAGTTTTTCAAGTAAGTACCGAGGTATTTTTTATTTAACACCTTTTTAAATAAAAATAATAGCTTCAATATTTCCATTACTAGTAACGTAATATGAAATATAAATTGAACTGAGCGTTTTATTTCCAAGTCTACATCATTTGTCATCCATTGTTTTACCATCCTTCAAAAATCAAATCAGCTAACCCATTTTGACGGTTTTAATCGGTGGACGGTACTTTTCTTCTTCCTTTCTTTTCTTTCTTTTTTTAAATATTTTTTTATAATTTTTGAAAAGTATTTATAAAATTTAAAAAAAAATTATAGACAGTCTTACAGTTAATGAAACAGTTTATTTCTTTTCTTTTTTTCTAAAATACGCTAGAAAAAAATAATCTAGAAACAATAATAATGATCTCTGTAGTCAACTAAATGTAGAGTTTTTTCTTTCCTTTCTCTTTTCTCTTTTTTTTTTTTTTTTTTGCTGAGGGATCTAGAAAATCGCAATGTAACGTCAGTAGATCATTTATAATTGTGTGTTTGTTTTTTCTTATTTTTTTATTTTTCTCAGTCTCTCCTAATACAGTAGTCCCGTAAACTCGGCCTAATGTGAACCGCGGCTGAGTTTGAAAATTCCAGGTTATGGGGAATGGAATTAAATAAGAATAAAGTACTAGTGTTTCCTCAGAAAATGCAAGATTACACTTGTATGTACTGTTTGCTTGATTATACAATAAAGAGCGAAATGTCCAATAAATACCCTTAAACAAAGGAAAAGTAGGTACTTTATGAAGGTAAAGAGCTTTTTCTAAATGGGAATGAAAATTAATGAATGCTCAGTCGTGTATAGTAGTTTGCCTGATAAAGACATGACTGAAAAAATATTTGAAATCATAAAGTGGTCTGTAATGAAAATTAATAGCCGACTTTTGCAAAAACTGGCAACTTTTCTTGAGAGAAATGCGTAAAAAGAAATTATAAAAAGAAATTTTCCACCCTGCCAGGGTTTGCGAATTATCAGGGCTACCGGATTTTCGAGTGTTGAGTTTGCGGGACTCTACTGTAATATAGTACTGCGAATTATAAATATGCATCATTCCTGTGACGTTTTCTGCTGCTCTCGGGAAAAGGGGGAAGGCAGTGGGACACGCGATACAGCAGGACAATTTCCATTTCCCCTTTAATTTGAATGCTAAATATTAAGAAAAATTTGTCATAATTTACTGTAGACAGAGGGAGTTCAAGTATAAAAAGAGTATTCTGCTTAGTATTTCATATAATTTAAAACATATTTTCCTTAATTACAAAACTTTTTTCACGAGTATTGTCGTTCCTTAATTACAAAATGAACCATCAAAATTTTTGCTTGAGAGTTTAACGTTTCTGTAAAACGAAATCATCCACACTGCTTCATGCAAATTGATTTTGCGAAGGTGAAAAACAATCCTGGACTGTTCGAGTCTGGTTTGTTTGTAGATTTTCATTTTGATGTCAATGTTTCCAGGTGTTCTTCCCGACTTGAGAAGCAATGGGGGTGGTGTCCTCCTACGATGAGGCATTTGCACTAGTGGCAGCTGCATTTGGAACGTTATGAAGCACGATTCAAGTCTTTTAGGGGCAGAATTAGGGTTTCGAAAACACCTGGAAGTCAAAAAGATTTTAATAAAAAGTGAAATGTACTGAAGATAAAAATTTGGTGGGGGAGGGGTCTAACTCTTGCTTGTCCATTCATATTTTCGGAAAGAAAATAATGACAACGTGGTAAATATATCACTCATTCTGATATGAAAAGCTATTTGAACATTAGATTTAATATAATCACTTAATATTCAAAACCCCCCCCCCCTTTTTTTTTGGTTTTATTTTGTTTAATGGTTCCGAAAATTAGAATACATGCTATTTTAACGAAGGATTCTGTCTTTATTTATTTCTTTTTTTTCTTTGAAGAATTAGGTTTGAGGAGTTAAATGAGAACGGAATTGATGGTTTTTGAATTTGCTTACATTCTAAAACAAATGTTTATAAAGAAAGAAATACGAATAAACTTCAAAAATAAAGTTAAAAAAACAATTTTTGGAAAAAAAATAGAACCGACTTCAAATTATAACTTGCGCTGAAAACAGAAAAATAAATCGATTCTTTAAACAGCATCAATAAGTCTTTCATACATAATTTTTGAAGCCAGTGCAAAATTATCTAATTAGCATTATGCCATGTGCTACTTTACATTGAAACAGTTGCAAATTCTGGACCATTTATACTTCTAATTGATACATGATTACATAAGTAATTATTAATCAAAACCTATCATAATATTGCACTGACTTCAAAAATTATGAAAAAAGTCGTATCTATGTTGTTTAAAGAATTAATTTATTTTTCACTTTTCAGCGCAATTTATAATTTGAAGTCGGTTCTATTTTTTTCCAAAAAATATTTTATTTTATTCTTTTTAATGTAAATACATTTTTTATATAAATACTCTATTTTTAAAAATCCATATCAAAGGACAAACCTTTTTGACTGAATGGCACTAAAAACTAATCATTTGTATGATAAATTCCGTTTTGAAGTCGATTTTAAAAGGTCACTGGAGCAAAAATTGATTGGATTTAAATTTTGTTTCAGAGAAGCCTTCAGTCAAACTCTTGTTAGAATTGTTTTGAATATTACAGCTTAATGACAACAAACTTTTTCAACAATGAGTTTTATATTTATTAATAATTTTCCCAACAAAGAAAATTCAAGCCAAGCTTTTTCAATTAAAATAAAAAAATACTTATTTTTCACTCATAACAGTTTTTCTAAAAAAAAACAAATGTAGTCAAATTGATGTGCGATATTTGAGTTAGATGGCCCTCTATAGATTAAAGAAAAATCATGAAAATTGGTTCATTTAATCAAAAGTTATGAATGAAAAAACAAAAACATGATTACATTTCAGCCCATAACTTTTTTCTACTAATCAAATATGGTCAAACGAAGATGCGGGACCTATGGGAAACCACACTCGATCGTTTAAAAAAAATCATGAAAATCGGTTCATCCGGTGAGAAGTTATGCGTGGACAAAAAAAAAAATACGACATACATACCTACAAATATGATGTATAACCTCCTCCTTTGTGAAGTTGCTTAAAAAATGTAAATAAACAAACATGACCAGTTTTTTCTTACAAGAAATAAAATTACTAAAACTTAACAACTGACATTGTTTAAATTTTCAAAAATATATTTATGACAAATAGGCGCGTTAAAATTTGTTTCGCTGAGATTTTTATCTTATTTATTTATTATTATTACTATTATTATTTTGCATTAAAGAATATTTATTTAATAAACTTTGGTAATTGCTGTACTATTATGCATCAGAACGTTATAAAAAATGTTATTATCCAATTAATTATTTCGAAAATAATTTGTAATATCTCCATCCTTCCCTAAGTTTTTCAAAAGGCAGTACACGTTGATGAGATTTGAAAACGCAATAGCTATACTATATTCACAATGACTATGCTTTTTCCTTCAGGATTCAAATCTCATGACATGTTTAATACAATATTTCAATGGGCCTTGGAAATGTTAGACATTTAACATTAATAAAGCTTTAAAAAAAAAGCTACACACACATCTCTTATGTTATACACATTGGTGATCCAGAAAACTAAGTCTTGCGGTCGTTCTTGTGAGCTGGGTAGCATTTCTATAAAGGAAAGGGGGAGTTAAATAATGCTCTCTCTCCTATATATAATATATAAAACATTTTGAGCTAAAGTTTGCTGCCTTGCTAAGCGTAGAAGCAATATCTGCATCCTGTTAGCTGAGTTCAAAATGAGAAATTGATGATTAAAGTTTTACACTTTCGTTCCCTTGTTGCAGATGCCACTTTACTCAGAAGACTTTTTTCAACACATTTCTCGTTCACTTATGATCACAAAATTTTGATTTTCAAATAAATTACGAAGGTCCACCTAGTGACAATAACTTAATTTTGTTAAAAAGTGAACCGGCAATAGGGTCAAGTAAGGTAAAGTGGTTCATGGGTAGAGGGGCATACTGCAAATAAAAAACTATAGCTTTGAAACAAATAAATGAATTTGTGTATTTTTTAAATTTTGGCTTTTAATAACTAAGAATTAAATTTTACGTTAAAAATTATTTTGATGGCAACTCTTTAGGTGAGGAAAACAGGCACTTTGTTTGTTTATACCAGGGGTTTCCAAACTTTTCCAACTCCTGCATCCTTAAAAGAATTCGAACTTTCTCGCGGCACCCTAGTTGTATAATATCTGGCTTAGGAACAAAGATGTGTTACCATGAGTGTTTCGTGGCACCCCTCCTCTTTCGCTGTACAGCGGACGGCCCTAGGCTGACCCCTTTCGCTGTACAGCCCTAGGACAGCGGTACCCAAACTTTTTTAGCCTTGGAATCCTTAATGATTCACTTTTACTTTGAGGAACCCTATCGAAAATCAAACTTAACGATCTGGACAAGGCTTATATTAGGCCATCAGAAATAAAGTTTAAAGCTACCTATTTGGAATTGAAGGTTTTAGAAATTGTAAAATTCTAATTTAAAGAGCTCCCTTCATGTTTATCTTGCTCCCCTTTGTCCCCCATCCCCCAAAAAACATTCTAATGAATGCCCTTGGATTTGGAAGTCAACTAAACAGTAGAAAAATGGTGACCATCGGTTTTCCATCTGAATTAAGTACTTTTGAAACTTATTTTCAAGTTACCAGGCTATCAATGAAAGACATTTTTGCAATTGAAAATGAGAATGAATTGCGAAATTTTTGTAAATTATTACACCTGTTACTATTTTTATAATAATTACCATTAACTTGAAAAATGAAATTGTTTTACTGTATTGTTTGTGATGACTGTAAAGATAAAGGGTTTCATCTCAGATAGTTGAATACATAGACCTGGAGTAGCATCCACTCTATATCTGAGTTTGTGTTCAAGTATGCACAGGCACAAAAGTCTTGATTTTTTCATCGCTATGTTGCTCCAAAGGGGAGAAGGATTAAAATAGCTTGCTTATAGTATTTAAATACGGGTTTTCTTTCTTTCTTTTTAACTTAAAACAAAAACTCATTACGTGAAGTATTGCAAAATATAATGAAAAGATTGTTTCAAATAAGATGAACTCTAAAATTCTATTAGTCTCTCTAAAATCTTATTAGTGATTCATACTATTCAGCATGAAAACTTTTTTTGTATTTATGATTGCAACCACTTTAAGTTTTTACTCTTTATGTCAAACGTTAAGGCTCAATAACTTGTTAAAGGACAGCTATCCTAGTTACTCTATTATTATCATAAATTTCATGCCTATTAAAAACTGCAGTTTTAACAAAATAATGTTGAAAGCTTTATTTTAAATTAATAGCTTTAATAAAGGTTGAAAAATACATGAGTCATGTTTTATCTATACTTTTCTCCACCAGACCCCTTCCTGTTAGCCGAGGCCTTAGGATTGCTTACGCACGGGGAGAGGTAGTGGGGTCTACGGATTTTGCATGCACATATCCCCAAGTATACATGGTGGTCTTCAGTGGGTATCGAACGCGCGACCTTCCAGGTGGAAGTCCAACGTGCTAACCACTAGGCTACCACAGCCCAGTTTTATCTATACTAACGAGTAATTATTTAAAATAAATGTTTCCATTACACTTAATAACAATCATTGAAAATTCTAATTACTTAATTAAACTTAGTGAAGAGATATACTGTGTTCCACAGATAAAATCATGTTTTCTGATCCACTTCTGGTCCAAATCGAGCCAGTTATATTTCCCCAATTGACTTCTTACCATTTTTATAAAATTATTGTTTAAGAATGCCCCAATTTTCTCTATGTTGTTTATAACAGATTGAAAACGAAAAAATTCAAAAGTCTGTTCGAGAAAAGTGATTGCAGCGTTGATTTGAAAGTTGAGCATTGAGTTAAAGCATTCATTGTCCAGCAGAAAAGTCAAATTTTGGGGGTAAGAGGCGCGGACCTCTTACGCCCAAGATCATGAATGGGTTCAAATCCGACTTTATCGGGGGATTCTCAAGGTGCATAAAATCGTCTGCGCCCATGTTTAAGGTCACATGTAAAGATCCCTTGAGTATCTATTTTGTTTTTGGCTAAATAAAATTCCTAGTGCAGTTTCGCTTTGTCAGAGTTCAAGCGCTTCCCCTTCCAGTGAAGAAATTAGGCGTCAAAATTCTCATGTGGCAATGGCATCCGTCGATTGTAGTGCAACTGGAAAGAATGAATACCAATTTCCGGGGAATGCACTAGGTCTGCAAAGATCAATGACCAGTACGCAGCCCCAGAAAGAAAAAAAAAAGTTTACTAAACCGACCTCTTCGACTGCTTTCGTAGTATTTATTAATAAATTACCAAAATAACCCTTGCAATCCTTCCTTGCTTCCTTGAACCTTAGGGTTCCGCGAAACCCACTTTGGGAAACGCTGGTTTTTACAACACTTTTAAATTGAAACACCTCTTTTAACTTCTCTCTGGTATTTTGTTTTAAAGAATTTGCATCTAATTGACGGTGTAGGAGGCTTTACACAAATCTCAAAAATACTTCCTCACTAACCGTGAAGCTCGATTTAGTCTATATATTATTTTACAGTAGTGTAAGTAAGATGGACTAAAGGGGTAAAGTGGTCATCGTATTAGGCTTAACAGGCACCGATGTTCTAAAATTACTTCAGGTTAATTTAGGAGGTAAACCAGGACTTAATTTGCATAGAAACTCACGGGAGCTCAGCTTCCATATTTAATTTCAATTTAATAGGAATTTTAAACTATTAGAGGGAATTCAGGCTATTCACGCACGGAAATAAGTTTTGAAGACTACAGGGCACCGCACTTCTTTTGTTAGAAATTAAACCACGAGGCAGATATTAGTTAAACATTAATTTCACTAATACTGTATTATTTTTTAAAAATTAACTTTTAAATTTACTTTTTAGTGGACAGGATTACACACAACTGAGCTAAAAGGCAATAGAGATGAAAATTACTATAAGACAGTCTTCTTACAATGATGCGTTTAGTATTGAAAACTTTTTAGAAGCACTTTTAACGAAAGAATTTTCAAATTATCAATAATTCATTTCTAAATAGACTTATTATAAATATTAACTTGTAAATGTTTAGAACTAGCAGTGCTTGGAGCAAGAACAATACATGAAAGACAGAGAGTATTAAAAATGGCTAGGTTAAAATATGTATTTTACCCCCATTTAGATTTTTTAATAAACTATAATTATCTCAGAACTCTCTTATTAACAATGTTTTCTTAATATGTAAGGTTATTCACTAAAAACTACTTTAAATTGTTTCACGGAAAATTTTTAATTTCATATTTATGTTTTATTATATGAATTGAATTAAAGGACAGACTTACAGCCTAATATTTAGGGATTGAAATCTAAGAATACCTGCTATTATGTATCCTAAAATATTTTGATACGTAACTTAGTTTTAAGATCATCTATGCAGCAGCTGAAGAGATTGAAGTACCCTACGAGTCGTTACGACGATGGGGCGAACTTTTGGCCTCAATAGAGGGCATTAATAAATTCAGTTGGGAGAAAAAAAGTTGTTTTCCTTCTAAAATGAACCTTTGCTTAGTATTTTGAAATAGTTTGGTTATTATTACATTTATATGGTTTGTCTTCTCAATTATGACCACTTTTCCCCACCCCATGGTTTTAAAGTGTTCATAAATACGTCCCAGAAAGAAGGCTTTATAAAATTATTTTATTCAATTTTTTTCTGCCCAAATTTTGATGCAAACAAGAAGTGTGCCATCATGCTTATGCAACATAGCGTAGCATGTGACAAAGGGGGAAGGGTATGTTGAAGTGTGACATTTTGTGACAAATGAGGAGGGGGTCAAATATATGGGAAAAAACGTGACGTCATTTATGAACAGTCCCCAAGGTAAAGTTGGTCTGATTACAAGTCTGAGATAGAAGTTGATGGTTGTCATTCTAAATTTTGCAGTTGATGTTCATTTTAATTTGAATACGACTCCTTAGCAATATCGTAACATTGAGGTCATTTTACAGATAAGCCTGATAACTTGACATATTTCATGTGTTTCTAGGATAAATGATATGAAAATAAACAATAGTGTTTGGTCCTCTCAATACTTTCAATTATTTTGTCAATACCGCAGAACCATTTCGTCACACATATTTTTTGTATGTGTATTGCACAAATACCACATTGTACTTATATTAGTTTCCGTTTGGCAATTTCTGGCTAGAAAACCGCTAGAACCGCGATAATAATAAAAAACAACGATTCTAGTGGTTCCGGTTCCGGGAAACTTGTGTGTGTGTTTCATTGCCGGAAATATCAAGAATTTCATGCTCTTTAACCCATAAACTTATTACTTATAATTGACAATGTTTAGACCATTTCAAGTGAATGCAATAATACAATCCAGCTCCATTTATTTAAACATATTTGTCGCAACGTCAAATACTACTGTGAATAGTTTGACTTTACAGTTTCTATGTGGGGAAATTCCCGGTATCATTTATACGCGGAGTTGACTTCATTCCTTTAACCCAAATATCGTGTATTACACTCAATCAAATACAACGAAGGTATTCGTTGTATTTGATTGACATGCCTTGAACACTTGATATGCCTTGAATTATCTTGTAATTCAAGGCATTTCAAGTAATTGAATTGAGTTCAACGAATATATATATATGTATATATATATATATATATATATTGTATATATTTATTTATTTATTTCAATCAACATAATCAATTTCAGTCCACAAATTGTTCAATAATTTTTACAGTTTCTAGAATTACTTTTAAATTTGATGCGAAATTTATGTCTTGCATTCTGTCTTCACCCTCCCTTAAGCCGATTTTTATTCTTCGGCTTTTTATTAAAGCTTCTTAGAATATCAAATTGTATATGGTGAGCAGGGTCCATAACTTGCTTTGTTATTGCCTTACACAGTTTTTTTCAAGAAATGTACTCATCCTCGGAGCGTGAGATTTTTCTACTACATTATTCCGAGGAGAAAAAAAGACGAAAAGCTCATAAAACTTGGTATATTAAAACATCTTCCGGAGTTCAGCTTCCATTATGATGTCAGCTGTGCGTGATTGGGACAATAACACGCAAAAACGATAAGCGTGATTTTTTCATCTCCCTATTTAATTGGGTAGTTGAAGAAAAGGGAAGAGCGCGTGGAATAACGATCGTGTGATTTATTTCGATGCCGGTCACGGTGGAAGACTTAGCAAAGCCTATATTTATTTGATGGGAGAAATTTAGCAATTGTTTACTTCGTTTCTTTTCATCTCCTTTCAATTTGACAGCCTTTTCGCACCAGTTTGTTAACAACCGTTTCAGGTCCCACAAATATTCGAGTTTATTTGCTATTCTCAAGGATATGCCTCAAACTCTCGTCTAATATGACAGATAGAATAAGACAGTACAACAGATTTACAAAGAAGGAAATACATCCAGGGGAAGGTCGGAATCGAACCGACGGCTCTTCACTGCGCGCAGGCAGGTACCGGAACCAGTCGGTTAGACCGCTCAGCCACTAAGGGCCTTATTTCCCAGCAGTTATTTACTTTCTTTTCATAAGTATGTAGCGTCATGGTACGTCTTCTTCCTAATGACATACTTATAAAGGATTGAGATCACTTTTTCATGTTGACTATCAAAATTCTGGGAAATGATAGAGTGTTTTATAAGTATTTGATTATTTGTAGCAAATAAGAGAAATTTGTTAGAAAAATTAAAGGTCAATAAGTATGAAACGTTCACCTTTTGCCCAGCGGCGGATTGGCTGAAGAAACCGACCCTGACATAATGGGGATGTCACGGTCCCATAGTTCCTATTGGTTTCAAACTCAAATAGGGGATTGATACAACAAAACTTTTCTCCTCCAGCCCCCTGTTATCACGAGGTCTTAGGGGTGCCCTTCCCTTGCGCGGGGAAGTGAAGTTCGTCGAACGCCTACGGTTGGCGTAACCGCGCCGAGATAGGTTTGCTGGGCGCCTGCGCTGCCTTACTATCTCTTGCTTTATGAACTTGGCCCTCCTTGATATCCCTATGCAAGACGGGTATCATTTGGAGAGTTGTGGTTCCAGGGACAACAACACTGAAAGACTCTTCGTAAATTTTCTTTTTTTTAAAATGTAATACAAAATTCAAATCATACGAATACTTCCTGCACTCAAACGTTATGCAAGGTTATAATATTTTAATTTTGAAGTATTGAAGAAAAACATGGTTTTGGAAAAAATTTCGATTGCAACGTTCAACTTAACCCTTTAACGAGTTGTTTGTTTGTTTTTTTGATAGTGGCATGTATTTTTTTTTTTTTTTTGAATTTATTTTTTCAAAGAAAAAGAAATTGGTACATGTCATTTAATAAACAACCTACGGATGGGGAAATGTATTTACAATTGTAGAGTATTTCACTTCATGTAGATTTTTTAAAGACTTAGATTTTCAACAAATACAGAATACATTTGGTAATCTACCATTTCTGAAGCAGGGGCGTGCTGAACTTAAATTTTTGGGTGGAAGGAATTCAAAATTTACGGAATAGAACTTTTACATAATTACGAAATACGAGTGCAGTTAAAATTTTATTTAAACGAACGAATAAAAGTAACTCTTTGTATTTACAAAATAACACATAATATTACTGTCAACTCTACAAGAAAGTTAGTTGTCCGTACATGAAAAGAAAAAAATGTTGTAATACTGTTTTCAAATTTACCGATTAGTCATACAAAATTTTCAAACACGGAAAATTTTTGGGAGGTGACAGTGACCTCTCGTTACCTCGCTTCGGGGTGCCCCTGATGATATGTTAATTGTTAGTAAAAAAAAAAAATTACTAGTTGAATTGGGCTAAAATAAGTCCGAACAGTGGCTCAGCGAGAAGCTTTTGAAGACAGAGCAAACATGAAACTAGTTTGAAGTCGGACATTCCTCAACCGTTCTTTTCAACTTTATTTTCCCGAGATTCATGATTCTTAATAAGTAGTAAAAAGGTAGCGCTTATCTTATTTCTGAATTATATTATTGATTAATTGAAAATACGTGAACATAACGTTGCCTAGCCTAGAGCCTACCATTCTTCACACAGTTGGCTCGGTTGTCTCTGGGTGAACTTCTTGTTTTCTATTTTTTTTTTCCGTTATAAACAAAAATGTGTGAATTCATTTGCCACTTTTACTTTAAAATTTGAAATATGGCTTTTGTCAGTGAGGTTCATGCAAATTATAACTAACAACAACAAAATATTAGTGGTTCTCCTTACTATACTTTTAATCACCGACTTGCCGTACTTTTGATTTCAATACAAAAGCTACGTTAGATGTTCAACTTTCTAATATGGAATATTATCCCTGCAGCCACGCTTAAATAAATGAAAAACAACTTAAAATAACATGAAATATTAAAAATAGCAGCACTCAAAACTTCAGTGGTAAGGTTTTGCTAAATAAAATGAAAGAATACAGAGGTTGGGTTACACAGATTTTGATCTTGGAGGACAACTTTTTTTCTGTTAAGTATTAAAAGCTGTGGGTCGTAAAACCTCACTATTTATATACTTCAATTTCATATTCAATCTTCTAACCAAAAATACCATGCGGAGGAGGAAAGAAAATTGAAATTTCTTGCTTTTCACCGCGATCAATCGTTTTAATTGATTGGGGAGTGAAAAATCTCTCCACGCTTCAGTAAATAAGAAAATTCATTGAAAATACGTTCGTTTTTTTTTTTTTTTATGAGGCGCTATAGAAATGCCTCGAGTTCTTAAAAGGCACAAAAAAAAAAAAAAGTAGGAAGATGGGGAAAGAAAATAGAAAAGAAACGACAATTTGGGGGAGGCTTTCCATTCATTTTCTGTCGTCCACTCGCTGATTCAAACGCATGATTGGTTGATAGAAATAGATAAGATGACAGGGCTACGGAGTCAATTGATTTAAGCACCCTGAGATGGCCTCCAGATTTTTGGAGCATTATAGGAAAATGTCTTTGCCTGACATCGTGGCACCAAGTAGCTGCCATCACCGATGTTCTCAGACGTAAGATCAAAATAAATGTGGCCATTCCCTTTCACTTGAGGGGGAAAAAACATATCTTTTCTAAACATGATTTGGCAAGAAAGTTAAATCAGGCCTATCATCTCGATTTTTCAGGGGGGGGGGGCAATGACTATACATACATACATACATACATACATACATATATAATACATATATATACACACCGTGTGTCAAAGAATTTTTAAGACTAGGTTTATAAAATAAAATAAAAACTAGTAATTGTATTTTTAAACGTATTCTTATTCAAAATAAGCACCTTCGGCTTCAATACATTTGTTACAGCGCTTTGACAACGATTCGAATGACTGTTCCAGCTCACCATTGTGGGACTACCTCCAAAGCTCGCGTCGAAGCTGTTTGTATAGTTCAATGACATGAAAGTAAAAACAAATTGTAAGCAAATGAACTGAGGTTTTGGCAGTGGATCAGCTGATAGTTAAGGAGTTTGACGAATGCTGGATAACACAGATAGCGACACTCTAAGTTTAGTTCAGCTGCAGTCTTAAAAATTCTTTGACACACTGTGTACAAACAGCTTCGACGCGAGCTTTGGAGACAGTCCCACAATATGAGCTGGAACAGGCATTCGAGTCGTTGTTAAACCACTATAACAAATGTATTGAAGAAGAAGGAGCTTATTTTGTATAAAAATATTTAAATATATATATATATATAAATATATACAGAGATAGAGAGAGAGTGCTGCTGCTGCTAACTGTTGCTTACTGCAAAAGATAGTGCTTAATTTTACTATATTTTGGTGCAACTTAGCACCAAAATTTATTAAAATTAGCACCATTCTTTGTAGCCAGCAAATGTACACTATTTTTCGGGTATAACACTCACCAAATTTTTTAATGTACTCCATTTTGTTCCTTTCCATATGTCTTTTGTAATTTTTGCAATGTCAGGCGAGGGAGAAGGGAAATTACTCCTTCCTGACTCCCCGAAATGAAGTGGAAGTTTAAAGTAAATTTCTTGATAAGTCTGGGAACTTTTCAGTCTAAATTGGTCCATGTTATTCATTTTTTGAGAACATGAACAACTGATTTGTTTCAATTAATACTTCTTACGAAATTGCAGACATGAGTAAGTAATAATTTCACTTCGTCAAGTTAACTCATCGAAGTGCTTGGGCTTAAGGAGCAAATTTTCTCCGATCAGAGTTAAATAGGGCCTTTAGATTAATTTCCTCAAGAAAGACATATTTATTTCAACATTCTGAATGATAGTTTGAAAAGTTCAATATGTTTGCTAATACGTTGGAACTAATTTCCTATGCTAAATTGTACTATCTAAATATGAATGGTCAGTTTTATAGAACTTCGAGAACTCTTAAATTTCAATTAATATTTTTTAAGGAATTACAAAAGCAAATACAGTCGAACCCGCTCAATGGAATAACCAGTTTGCCACAAAAAAATATTCTAATGCTCGCAAGTGGTATATTCCAGTATCCGGGATCACAGAAACAATATACGATTGGTTTGGTACATTGAAAATGTATCTATTACATTAAGAGGGATATTCTGTTAACCGATATTCCATTAATCGGGTTGACTGTATAACAGTTTCACTTAATTAAGCAATATTCACCACACACGCACAAAAAGATGAAAAAGAAGCAGTAATTTCTTTTTTGCATAAATAGACATTTACATATTTGGTCCTAAGTTTCAAAAAAACTTGCTTTCAAAAAATAACATATTTAACTGATTTCTTTAAAAAAATAATATATTTAACTGGTTTTCTGAATCATAATTTGAAAAGTTTAATTAGTTCAGGTAAAGTTTTTAGTTTAAATTATATTGCCTGTTCAATAATGAAAACACGAACGCATATTTTCCACTCGCTGCCGCTTAGTCCACGATTCCTGGCAAATTCAAGCGCAGATGCTATGCTTCTACTTAATTCAAGAAAAAGTCAATGCATTAAAATATGGTTAAATCCTTTAGTTACTTGCATTAGTTAGACGTTCCCAAGTATATTTCTATAAATATTTCGACTCATTACATTTCCTTTTATGTGAAATTGAAATCCAGCATCTCAATGACTCTTTAAAATGTAAGCATATTTCTATGTCTTAAATTGCTATTTTTCTCTATGAGAATTGCTCATATTACAAGAACTTCAACTTTTGTAGGTTTATTTCATTGTTTTGGCAGTACTAAAACTCTTTGGAATGTGGTGTTAATAATTCATTCATACGTAGCTCCATAGGGGAAGATTCTTGGCCGAATAGGATAATGGTGCGGCCGAGTTGTATAGTTGTTTTTTCTTTCCTTCTTTATAAATTTTATAACGTATATACGTTTTAACGATTTATTATCAGGATGAAAAGAAAATGCTTCTTGACCAGAAAGAAAAAGCAGTTGAGTAACAAGATTTTTCTCTTCAGCAAAATAATTTTATGTGCTCATCTGCCTCGTTTATTTTATTTTATTTTTTATTTATTCGTTTCATTTTTTATCTATTTATTTATTATTATTATTATTTTAAATTTCATTATTTAACTTAAAACTAAATGAATGTAAGCTTCATATTTTCTACCTTTATTTATTTTTTTATTATTCTTTTCTAATTTGTTTTTTCAATTAATTGCATAGTGAATATTTGATGGTTGGAATGAGATTAAAAAAAAATTATATTATTCTTACTGAGTTTTATGTTATTTTAAAAGCTTGCCCCCGAACCATTTCTCAAATAAAAATGACTCAATTCTCACTCTTATAATGCGATGTCCGGCATAGTTTTTCCGACAAAACCAAAACATGATTTCAATGGGTTTTTTTTCTTTTTGTGTAGTTGCATTCTTGATTGAATAATTCCACTACATTATTTTCACTTTATTAGAACCATGTAGTGCAGTAATATTAGTAATTAATGTGTGTTTATGAATGAATTTTTATGATATACGTTGTTGCAAAAAGTATCACTACTCTGCAAAACTGAGTTGTACTATGAAAGGGAACACGTGACGATGGGAATTTCAGAAAAATTAATAAATAAATAAAAACATTTGGTTGGCAATGTCAGGTTTGAAGCTCTTGCTCTTCTTTTTTATTGAATGCATTATTTTCTTTCGAAATTCTTAGTATATGAAATATTACATTTTTGTTGAAAAATTAATCATTTTTAAACAGCTTTTACATTTTTTATCCGATCTGTACCAATTAATAAATGAAATAAATAATTACTATATTCCTATTACCAACTATTCAGAGCAAAAGCGGAGCAGAAACAAGTCCATTGAAGTGGGAGCGGAGCAACTGAAAAGAGTGGCTGGTACACAGTAAACATCTAATCAGATCCTTGATTAGATGTTTACTCATTTGAAAAAAATGATTTTACCAAATTTAAAGAAAAGCGAATTATTTAAAACAGGGGCTCAAAGAGGGGAATCCGGATGGCGTCGTTATAACGATATATATATACGGTAATATACAGGGTTCACACTGGGGAAAAATACAAGGTGGGATTTTCCTCCTTGACCAAAATTTTAAGTGGGATTTTTTAAGTTTAAGCCTAAAAAAAATTTTTTTTGAGTGGGATTCAAAAAAATATTGCGGGAATCGCGCGATCGTGTGGCCTAGCGCGAACCCTGATATAATAAAGTATTATTTATAAAATACAGCATTATGTATATACTGTAGCCTGAAATGGAAACCCCAGCCAACTGTCTCGTAAAATAACTACAGCATGCTCATGCTATGAACTGTAGACTGCGAAAGAAAAGGATCTTAGGACCAAATACTTGATTGACATATTTTTTTTAAGTTAAGACAATCGTGTTTCTGATGTTAGAATAATCAAAATGACGCGCTTAAGATTCTGGTAAACTCTTCATGCGCCCACACCATTTCGAATAACGTAGAATCAGTACAGTAACTTCTGCAGGGACAGACGAATGTACAAAGTAGAGCACCTTTGTTTTATCGGTTCTGTTGAAAATTTTCTAGCTTTGGTAATTATTATTATTTTTTTCCACTTATAATTTTCGATTTTCTTTCTATATCTCTCCCTCATAATTTTTTATTTTTGTGGATTTAGCAACTAAGGTACTGAATGTTTTCATTATCTCTCTCTGTCCTCACTTTTTATTTATTCATTTATTTTTTGCAGAGTCTTGATTCTTCTTAGACATTTTATTATTTACATAATAGGTATAATTGTGGGGCATCGTTCGGCTTCGATCACATGAATTAATAATTACTGCTCGTTTGAAATGTATCAACATATTTATTGTTCCACTGCACGGGACTATTAACATTGCAAGGAAAATGAACATAAAATCCTTCACGGTCTGTATTGTGTAATGACAGCAACATCAAGAATTCATTGTATTTAGGCTTATAACCCCAAACATACCAAGGAGGTATTGTTGTACCTAGAGAGAAGAAACGTTTTTTCTCATTCAATTGTGAGTGTGGAAAACAATCTCATTCATATCAATATTTTTAATGCGATAATATTTTTAAAATTATGTTTTTTGCTCATATGCCTTGTCCGCAGGAATTCAGTAGCTCTACCCAACGATATTTCTTTAGTACCTCCGAAATACCTTAATACCTGGCTGTAATCGGACATAGAAAATGAATCGGACAGCGAAACGACATTCGCAACTACCATGAGAGTGTAAACAAATCGATGTAAAAGTTATATCACCTTGATGAGCTGCAGTTTAAATGGAAGGCAGTAGACTGATTGCGCTTTACGTGACTCACAACACATAGCAAGTCGTAAATTCTGCACTCATCTGCGACGAGAAATATCCGACTTTTAATCAGTTTCGTTTTTTCAGCAGCAGAAACCCCTTCCCCGAGCCACGAAAATGATGTACTTAGCGATTATGTATCCTCCCGCAGACCAGGCGGCTGGAACGATCGAACGTCCTCCCTCCTTCCCGAATTCGATTCTCCCCCGCCAGTGTTCCCCCGCGTCGGGAAAAGGGGAACAAAAAGCGGGGCTCAGAGCTGTCACGTGACGACTGAGCCACGCGCTAACACGCGCGCATGCGTAACTGGTCCGACCACCCTCCGGCAGACGACGTTTTCTCATTCGGGGGTGGTAGACAAAGGTGGTAGACGGATGAAAATGAAGCTGAGGATGTGATCAAGTAATTCCTTATGTGCAAGTCCGATTCTCCTTTAACCTGTCCCATGGATTCCACCCCATTCAAGGTAAGTCAGAGGAGTTTTGCTTCTGGGTACCGGATGACCTGTTTGTTAGGTGGACCGAATTAGGGGGGAAAGGAAAAAAACACTTGCCGGTCATGCGATACTTTGTGTGGTCATGCCAACCGAACCAGCGAAATGAGGTTTTATTTCGGTTACTATTAACCCTGAGAAAGATGGACAAGTGCTTGTTTCAGTTCCGCCCCTATTCTATTTATATTTCGGCCCGAAAATGAAATACGAATGAACGGCTACTGCGCGGGTAAATGGCCATTATTTCCTTTCCTCCGAACAGCAGGTCTCTCAGTTGTATATTTCTCGGTAATTGTTTCCGAAAATTATTAAAATTGTTTATTAAAAGCTAGCTAGAGCGTTCCCTCGCTGATTTCCTTTTCCGGAGTAATAGGAAAGAGTTCATCTGACAGAAGGAGAAAAGTCCTTTTGTAGTTTATACCTCATAAAAGTTTACATTTCAAAAAGATATTTTTTTTAAATTATTCTGATTTTTATGTATATATGTTGTCGATACACAGTCAGTTCTTTCATGAATAAGAAACAGTTTCTAATGGTTAAGAAGATGGTGTGCAACAATGAGATGTACTTGCAAAACATGTTTTTATTTGAGTAATGACTTTTGCGTCATTTATTCCTTAAAAATTGTAAGTTTGAGTGAATTTTATAAGTTTTACATTTGAGTGAATAGTTCTTCAATTTCTATTTCTCTCATAACATATTTTTTCACCGACATTGAGTAAAATATCTGAGAGATCTCATTTTTCTACATTTATTGGTGATGAAGCATTGCACTTAGGGTGCCGCTTTTCAACTTTGTTTTTTTTTTTTGAAGAAAGCGAATGAAAACAATAATTACAAGATATTTTATTGAATCAAAAGATGTGTCTATGAGTCAATTATAAGTTTTACATCTGAGTAAAGATCTCTTCAGTTTCATTCTCTCTACACTAAAATACTTTTCACCAGCATTGAGGAAGGAGAAGAACATTTGATCATAATTTCTGTGCGTGTCCATTTCTCTCGTTTTATTATAATTCATCGCGGTAAGGAAGCATTGCATTCAGAGCGCCGTTTCAACACTTCTTTTTTAAAGAAATCGAATGAGAACAATAATTACAAGATATTTTATTGAAAAACGTGATTTTCTTGTGGCACATTCGAATTAATTTACTAGCGACGTAATTATTTATGAAATACGAGTATATTAACTTATTTTCAACCTATGAACAATTTACAATCAAGTGCTACCAAATATATATGGGTTCACCGTACTTCCATTCGCAAGTAATTGTTGTGTTTCAAACACATTAGTCTAAATACTTTATCTTCAATTATTAATTAAAACTTAACGATAAAAGCTCAGTCATATTTCTGGAAATAAAACTACAGGCCATTTGAATTTTACTTCTTGCATGAAGTGAAAATTTATTATCGTTATTAATCTTCAGTATTTTTTCATTTTTTAGTCGCATTTTTGTTTTTATTCCGGTAAAAAGATAGTTATTGAATATACCTCTACCATAAATTACGTCGTCCTCCCTCTCCTTCTTGTTAAAAATTTTTGTTGATTTCTTAGAATCTAAAACAAATCTGCTGAAGATGTTCTGCTGCTTCACTGATTAAGCAATCCTTGTTAGAAATTTGAGAGAATTATTTCTTTTTTTATTGCGATTTTCCGAAAATGGAGAAGTTGGTGCTGGGGCGTTCAATCTCTGGTGTGGCAAATTATTGCCAAAAGAAACTCCATGGGTATCGATCATAGAAGGTCAAATTTGGGGTAGCCTGACATTACCACCGTCTTATGTGCAAAATGTACGGAATAAGTTGTATTATTCTATACATGACGCGATTGCTCGCTGTAGATGTTAATGTAAAAGTTTTTCGTCGCAACAATAATTACGGGATGTATATTTCCTGTATCCCTTTAACGGAATCACTTGGATAATTCCCGTATCCATTAAACGAAATTAATTTACAAAGCGAGACGAAACTAATTAACAATACGAACAAAATTAGTATTTTTCCTAACAAGTAATTAGTGATTGCAAAACCTTTTAACCTTAAAAAGCTTCATTTTTTAAAAAAATTATTATTACTTATTAATTGCTTTTCGATTTTCTCTTATCCTTCAAGAGTTTGTTCATTCAGGTCTTCTTTAAGTTTTCGCTCCCATTTTAAGCCCATTTTGGAAATATAATTCCAAGACCTATTTAGAGGTAGTTGTCTAATGTGATATAGGGTCAATTGGGGTAATTGTAAACATGGGATAATTGTAAACAAGCTTCATAACTACACTTGTGGTGGTTTTGAAAACTTAACTGCTGGTGTGTGATGAATTGGCAACATAGAGAAGACACTGAAAGAGTTTTGTAAGTTTCGAAACATTTGTGGAGCCGTCACCATTGTTTGAAAATGACACAGTGAAAAAAGTTGTTTAACAAAATTTAGTGATCTTACATTTTCGTCTCCAGCTCATCTGCAAAAGCGATGTAAGTGGTTTCAACCATTTTTATTTGTCATATGGAATGTTGCTAAAAGTATTTAGTCCTGAATTTCATCCTCCCTGTTATTTTTCATGTGCAAGTCAGGTGTTTACAATTACCCCATATATTTCGTACTCTGGGGTAATTGTAAACACTTAAATTCCTCCTATTTCCAATATTCTGGAGGGACAATAACTATTATATTTTGATGCAAATTACACTTTTGTGTCTATTTTACATAACTGTTGTTGTTGTTGCCAATGCCACCTGGAAATCCAGGCCCCCCTTGCAAGGAGACCATGAATTAAGAAAACTCCTACTAATTATTAATGAGCTCCGCTGAGCCAAGTACACTTGGCTCAGAGGGGCTTAATGATTTTGAACCAGCTCCCAGATGAGAGATCGTCACCTAAGTTGGTCACTCAGTGGAAATTATTTCTAACTTGGTTTGCATATGAAGCGACGATGTATTTCATGCGCACAGCTCCCTTTAGCGCACTCGGTCTCAGCATCATCAGTCGCGGCAGGTGGCCACCCTCCCAAGCGTTGACCCCGGCCAGTTGTGCTTCACTTTCGGTGTTCTGTGGGATCCAAGCTTAACCGACTGACTCACGGCGGGACAAATTTTACATAAATTTGTCGCATTACTTTATTTTTTGCAAGATATTTCTCGTTAAAGGATTTCAGCCGACTCATAACATAACTCAGCGGACCACAGACGGCCTGTTGGCCGCAGATTGAGAGCCTTTGCTCCGGAACTTCTTAAGCCCTCAAGCCCACTGTGTATGAAACAATTTTCCATTTGCATCAACCTTATTCGAAAATGAATCACTGTTTACAATTACCCCAGATCTCTGGGGTAATTGTAAACACGAGCTCATTTGCTGACAAATTGTCATAAAGTCAAAATTTTTACTCACAATTTACTCACAAGAAGTACAGTAGTGGCTACAATGCTCACAATTTTATCTCTGAATTCATTCAAGAGGTAGGGAAGGATCAAAAGTTAAAACATTGAAAAAGCGTTTACAATTACCCCAACTGACCCTATACCACTTTATATTTTATATATAGAAGGTATCCTTAGTTAATTATTTATTTGTTTTATTGAATCAGCATAATGTTTCTAACCTAACAACAATGTTTCTACCCTACATTTTTTAATATAGAATTATTTCATATAAGTATTTTTTAGATTGTAAATGAACAGCACAATATGAACCATTACATTATATAAGGAACAACTGATTTTTCATATTTGGCCTCCTTATTCGTAGAACATCTCACTTGAAAATCTTTTTTTTTTTTAAATTTTCTTTTGAGTATATTTTACTGAGAATTCTGTTGATATTTGGAATGACGCATATAGTATAGAGATGAGACGGCTCGGGCTCGGGCTCTACATTTTCAAGTTCTTCTAGGGCTCGGGCTCATGGTAAAATATTCATACATGAACCTACAGTCTGGACTAAGAGTTTTTTGCAAGTCTTGAGTCCACTTTCATTTTCAATTTGCTCCAGACTAGAGACCCATCGTATTAGTAGATCTCCTAACTGCAAAAGTTGCACTGAATATATTCCAGTTTTAACTTCGACTGCTGTGGTGAGGTGAGAATTAATAAAAATGAGTTCAAAAACTTCTCGAAAATGCTGCCAAACCGAAGACTTTCCAACATCATCTTTCACGCATTTTAGCTCACCAGAATTTATTCTCAACTGGAGCATTTCATGATAGTTTAAAAATATATTTATTCTTTATTTGAAATGAAAAGAAAAATCATTAGAACCACTTGCGATGTCAACAAAAAGCCTACATTTAATCGATGTAGCACCACATCTATTAACAACACTTTATAAAATCATTGCGGGCTCGGGCTTTGACACAAAACAGTATCCCTCGGGCTCAGACTTCAAATCTTCGGGCTCGGGCCTGCAAAAGTGAGCCCGAACTCATTTCTAATATGGTATAGTATACAAAATGATTTTAGGAATACAGAATTGTTTATTAGAATCTTGACCATTTTAAAACAAATTATCACATTGTGCTACTTTTCCCATTGACATAATACAGTACAACTCCTCTATAGCGCACACCAGTGGGACAAAAATATTTGTCCGTAATAGAGGTGTGTATTTTTTAGGCTCAATGGTTTGCTGGCGGGAAATAAAAAACTGCCCTCCTAATAAGAGAGGTGTCCGGGAGGAGTATTATAATGCTTTCACTTTTATTAGTCCTGATGGCATACTGCTACCCCCATGGACAGGATGTAAATTCAGGTCTCTAGAATAGGTGTTGTTCTTTTTCAGTGCTTTATCTTGGCTGCCGTTTTAATTTTCGTATACACACGATAGTAAATTAACTACCGGACGATCAACTTTATTGTAGTCGAAGGTGTTCATTACATTCGCCTGAAGTTAATTATGTGAACACGGAACCTTAGTTAGTGTGTTTGTGATCCTATTTTTCCAATTAGACGAGTTGACTCAGCAGGTGGATTTAGTTTATAAAGTATACGGGTACCAGAGAAGTCCCTCACGTGGCAGAGAAGCGCTTTTTCCGGTATCGTGTTACTGATTTCATTGCAATTCAACTGTTGCATTTTATAGGGTTATCCATTATTATAAAAACATTAATAATTATATGCATAACACAAGTATATGTATTACCAACCGTAATTTTGAAATTATCCCAATATTCGTAAAGCAAATAAATAAATAAATCATTTTATTGCCCTTTATACTTTTTTTTTTTTTTTGTTTATTGCAGCAATACTAATACAAAGATAGCATTTTGTTTTTCACTTGATACAAATAATAGTTTTCTATTGCGATATTTAACTGAAGCAAACTGTGCTATCATGTCTTCTAAATTTACGTCGTTGAAAATTGTATTGAATGTATATTTTTTGATTATTACCGGTTGATTACAATCCTCTAAAAATGCAGACTTTTGTCACATTGTAAGTAAATTATGCGGTTTTTACATTCATTATGAAGACATTCGGTACAACGTTCGTTCAAAATGCTTGTTATGGCGAGATTTGCTGCATTCAATTTATGAAACATTTTTAAAAATAATTTAAAAAGAAAGTAAATAGCTATAGCGATTATTTTAGAATCATAATTCGTGACCATCGTTCAAGAAATAATATTGCTTTGTTTAAAGTAAAAAAAAGAATCACGCGTTAACTTTTTTTTCAACAATTGAAAAATATGGATGCTTTCTCCTTTCTTTTTCTTCACTTACTTTTTTTATTTAGGGGAAACACTTTTGTATCTGGCGGATTTTTACGCATTTTGAATCTTATTTCCAGTTGTGCCATAACGGCTCATCATTGTTCGCAAGGTTGAATGCAGTTTTTGTTTCTTTGAAACTCGGAGTGTAAAAGAAAAGCTGAAGACTAACTACATCATCCAGGACTGCGGTAGAACTTTTGTTGAGTAACATTTATTTCCGTTTTCTTACTTAGTTTCTCCTTCTTGCTTATTTCAATCATGCATGACCATTTGAAATTGAGTCATTGAATCGCATGAAGTAAAATCGACTAATTGAATATGGTTGAACGAGCACGCACGTTTTCTTTTTTACTATGGTAGCTGCAAAGTACTTCATGCAAAAAAGTGAATCAATATCTATTTGACTTGGAGGTCTACGGTTTTATTTTGTACGTATGCGTAGATCGTACTGTAAATTTTTGGGAAAGACACAGTCGACACTGAAATGAGAGTTTTTCTTCGTTTTTTTCTTTAGATGTGAAGAAAAAAAACAGGGATCTGGAGCAGCCACTTTTTTGAGTTACTCCGCTTCGACATCTAAATACTTGCTCCAGCTTCGCTTCGTGCTCCGATAATAATAATAGATTATATTATTTAACACTTGTTTTTAATTAATTAATTTCTTTACATGATAAAAATCTTTAAACAGTAAAAAACTTGGAGCAGTGGAGCACAAATAATTTCTTTTTTTCGGCCCTCTTCAGTTTCCAGCAAAATCTCGTTGCTCCTCTCCTTCTGCTTCACCCTGCGCTCCAGATCCCTGGGGAAAAATTCCAGGAGAAGATCATTTCTGATTTTAATTGTATTTTGTTTTTTATAATGTGTAGAACTCTTATGACTTTTCGCGTATTTTGTATTTATAATATGCTCTTAATTACACATTTTGAAACATGGAAATCAGGGTGAAAATTTCTGGGCATCTAAAATAATTTTCCGCTCTTCGTGTTTTATCCACTGTTTCAGTGTTTTCCTTTTTTTTCCTTTCTTCAGTCCGCTTGTCGTGAAATATTTTTCAGGCCTACTGTTCTTGAAAAACCCATCTACGATTAGCGCTAATCTATGAAGTAAGAAAAACAGGGTTTTGTTTTTCAGAGGGCCATTTTTTGAAGTAGCGTGAGCGCGCCAGTGATTGACACCTTTTTCCCAAAATAATTCATTCACCAGGAAAATAATAAATCAGTTTATGAATGATGCCCATCTATATTTTTTACATGAAATTATTGATTTATTTATGAGCACTACATTGCTCACCATATGTATTTCTATCAACAACAAAAAAAGTTAGTGAAATGTGTGTCTGTAGGTTATAATAAGCAATTTTTCATTTTAAAAACCCCATAATGACAATCCTGTGAATAAATAATCACGAAAAAAACACGATCTCTTAGAAAATTTTGTTTTTGTGACATAGTGCTCTTTATCTCCCAAGTTCAAATATATAACATTAACTGAATGAATAAGTCATGGTAATGCGATTTTAATCAGTTTGTGCGTATTAAATCCTCTTCGTACCAGAAAGCCATCATAACATTACTCTTTTCACTTCATCAATCGGATTTTATAAGCGGTCAAAATCGCGGCAACCATGAAATGACTGCTATTTGAGGCATATTTGCTGTTTTTAGGCCTTTGAGGGGGAAACCATCGTCCTGATGGATCCTATTGGCCGTATGAAAAACGATAATAAGACAAGTTGTAAGCAACGGACGTGATTTACAAGTGAACTAAAACCCTTTGCCCTTTGGTAATAAAAACTTTCGGTAAAGTAAGGGTGATGTGTGGTCAGGATCTCCCCCATCTAATTGCATCTGCATGGGTTATCTTATCAGAGAGGAAAAAGTGTTGTTAATGCCCATGCGTCATCTCTTCATTCTGTTCTACTTCCTAGTGCTGCACAAGGTCAAACTTTGACCCGCTTCCTCATTTCGTGGTCGTATCATTACCATGAATTCATTGAAGAACGGGTTTATCTTACCACCTACCTTGCTTACTTTTGATAAAATTTCTGGGCTGTGCGCATTTTGCAAGCAAAAAGTGAAAAATGAACATTTTCTATTATCTGGCACATCTGGTACTTGCTATAAATACTTTTTGCAAATGCAGTCGAAATTTGAATCGGTAGTATCCGAATTGTTTGGGGAATAGAAAAGTTTTGAGTGTATCGTCGGTGTTCTGGTTAAAGTCACTAAATCCAAAAATTGCGATTTCGAGAAAAGTACTACATCGTGTCTTCTAGAAATGAATCTTGATAGTCTATCAAAAAAGTTCATTGATTTCCCGTATCCAAGAAACAGAGTTGTTCAGATTTCGTTAAGTTCTGTAAGCATTTGTATCGTCCAGGTAAAAGTCACTGAGTAAACTTATTTTTGCTGCATCCTTTCGATGTGGAACTGGGGTTTCCGCAACTATCTCTTAAGCCGGCCAGCGTTTATGAATTAACTTGCCTGAAACCAGCCGAATACATCTTGACAGGTTAAAACACATTAAGTTCACAAATAGGCCTTTCAACGTACTAGTACGCTAATTAGAACTACTGATTAATTGCTTCATAAATCAGTCCGATAATTATGTGTAAACCTACTGTAACTATTAAAAATAAGTACAGCAATTTTTGTTTTTTTTTTATTCCGGTCGAAATATTGCTTTTGTCTATGTTTCAAAAGGGTGCTTCCCAGTTCCACCATTCCCATTTGCGCGATTCCCACTTGCTCGAAATTTGGTCCTCGTTTCCGCATTATCCTACCCGCGTCCACAAAATGGAACACCCTTCTCACAACACCCCATTTCCGGTAAAATATGCAGTCAATACATTAATTAAGATTACAGTCAATACATTAGATAAGCCTCTTACATTCTATCTCTGTTATAACGTGGAGAGTCCGCGGTTTTTATTTTAATACTTTAAGAGATAAGTGAAGTTATAAACAACATTGGTTTTAGAAAGTGCTAATTAAATTACCCCATACCGTAGTACAATAAGAAGTATTTGACTCGTTTGACATTCACTTTGATATTTAATATTTCGTAGAACAATGTTTTTACTTTTTACTTTGAAAGTGTTCAATGTTCAGAGCTTGTACAAAAGCTGGTAAGTACGCTGTCAAGCAGTGGTGTAGTCCTGAAAAAAAGAGTTGGGGGCTTATACATACGAAGATAAGCAACTGAAATCAAAAGTGGGGGGACGCTTATGTTAAAAAGTAAAAAGATTGGGGGGGGGGACTCTTGTATTTAAATGAAAGGTACGCTTGTATTTAAATGAAAAGGACGCAGGGGGACGCCGTCCCCCTGCGTCCCCACTCGAATACACCACTGCTGTCAAGGCTTTTGTCTGTATGGTCTGACTAATCCAAGATTCCCATATTTATCCACTAATTTTACAAATATCATTAACATTAAGGATGTAACGAATAGTGATTTAGCCGAATATCCGACCACTTCTTCTAGGCCGAAGCCGGATATTCGGCAGTTTCTTCTAGGCCGAAGTTGAATATTCGGCCAATGTCTTAGGCCGTAGCATCTTAGCATTAGCAATATTTTACTAATTATTTAATTCAAATGATAGGAGTACTATTGCTAAGGAAGTTTTTACCTTACTCAAAACTGTTTTATGAAGATATTTTAAAAGTTATAAAAGTTAATATTTTTATTTTGTGGGGTTTTTTACATAGCTATTTTTAAAAGATCTATTAAAATTTAATGCTCTTAACTGGAATATATTTTTATTTTCAAAAACCCCAATAACTTATGCTATCTAAATATTCATAATATATTCTAGGCTTTTCACATTTCTCTCTTACCCAATATTCACAATAAATAAGTCTACCCAAACAAGGTGTGACTTCCACTTTGTTAATAATAACAAAAGTAATTTATCATATTCTCCATCTTAATTAACTATTGCCAGCTTTAGGGAGCAAATGTTAAATATAAAATACAGTATTACAACTTTAAAATCTGTTTTTGCTCAGTCAAGCCTAAAAAAAGATTTTAAAAAAGTAGTTTTTTCTAAATAATTTTTATTTATTAAAACTAGATACTAATGTATTGTTTTGTAATAATTATAATACAATTTTAAATGTTTAAAATCTACTAATTTCTTTATTTTTTTTTACATTTCTACTGCAGATGAACTATTCGGCCGAATTTGACACCCAGTATTCGGCCAGGCCGAATGTTCGCCTAGGTGATGAAAGGACTATTCGGCCAGGCCGAATACCGAATAGTGGCCGAATATTCATTACACCCCTAATTAACATGCATCCTTTCTGTAAACAATATAATTTCCAGGTTTAAATTACTGGAAATCGGATTTTGCGTAGTGCAGTTAAATTTATCAGCTATATTAAACTGATTTAAAACTATGTACATATTGCCGACAAAATAAGTTAAAATTTGTAAAGATGTTGCTAATAAAGTAATTTTTGGGAAAAAATAGAACCGACTTCAAATTACAAATTGCGCTAAAAAGTGAAAAATAAATGAATTTTTTTTAAACAACATTGAAACGTCTTTTAGGCATAATTTTTGAAGTCGGTGCAAAATTATGACGGTCTTATTATCATTACACCGTATGTTACTTTTCATTGAAACTGTTGCACTTATATCTGTAATTAATTAATGATTACAGAAGTAATCATTAATCAAAATCTGTCATAATTTTGCACCGACTTCAAAAATTATGTCTAAAAGGCGTTTCAATGTTGTTTAAGGAATTCACTTATATTTCACTTTTTAGCGCAATTTATAATTTGAAGTCAGTTCTATTTTTTTTCTAAAAATTATTTCATATCTTATGTTTTTATCACAGGAAATGAAAAATAGATCTGATAAAGTTTTGTACATTTCTTCAACTTCTATAATTTCAGAACATTAAATGATTAAATAAGTGACGTGGGCCAAGTTAGCAAGCATTTGGAGTAAGTTGATCCACAAGCGACTAGGTCGATCTTTGCCTCTTAATTAATACTTGCAATAAATATTTTAAAATTTTACAATGAAAACTTCTTCCTGGAGGTACGCTGATAGTGTTAACGTAAAAAGTTTTTATAAATATTTAATTCTGTTTTTAAAAAATTACAGAAAAAGCGGTGCAAATAGCGCCGGTCTACCCTACTAAAGTTTTGGCGGACTGTACTACTACAAAAACAAAAACAAATTTTAATGTTGACCCTACAAATTGCAAATCCCCTAACAACAAGACATCTCTTTTACTCCATTCATTATCATGAATTTATTATAAATTTATAAGTAACCCGATAATTAATGTCATTTTAAGAAGATACTACATGATAATTTAATTAATGTAGGATACTACACAAAAACTACGCTTCAAGCAAACAATTCTTTTTTCTTGTGTGTTGACTAATTCTGTGTTATCTCTCTTCGATAAAAAGTTGATTTGTTTATGCGATGTACATTTATCTTTTTGCATCTCTGCATAATTTCCGTCTGCTATTGCACAAATATGTCTGTTCTGGCATTTACATAAATTAAATATATCATTGGAAAATTATTTTTATTTTTTCAGCTATACCCGGGACATGCTTTCAGAGTATCAAAGGGGTCATTCATAAATGATGTTACGCTCCGAGGGTGGAGGGGGGGGGGGGTTCATGAAAATGTGACAGTTTGTGACAAGGGAAGGGGAGGGGTAACAAGAAGTGTGACATCGTACATTTTGATTTCTATAAAAACATTTAAATTCAGCAAATTAAACCTATTTTATGCTAATGTAATATACCGTGACGTGTGACAAAGGGGGGAGGGGGTATGTTGAAGTGTGACACTTTGTGACAAAGGGGGGGAGGGGGGTCCAATATATTGAAAAAAAAGTGTGACATCATTTATGAACTGTCCCAAATTGAATTCAAACTGTGGCACAAACGTACACGAATAAGAAACAAACCACATAAATATGCACTATGTGTACCAATAGATTATTTTAGTCTTCCTTAGGTTTCAAAAAGTGATAGCCATCTCAAAATTTTAAATATAACTGAAAATATCTATTAGCGGTATTTAGCTGTTTCATTATCATCCTTGTTCCTTCTCATATACGACGGACTGTCATTGTAACCAAAACATTCTTCAAACTATTAATGTCAATCAAACTGAGATACAGGGTACTCTAAGGAAAACGAAACTCGTATTTTGAGACACATTACAACAAGAAATGGACACCAGAAATTTCAACTAGATAGAATGAGCACGATAACAGTGCGAATGAACTGTTTCTGAGAAGACTGTTCATCTAAATAGGGAAAGAGATTTACATCAAGAACGTGAGTTGAACTTTGATGACTCGGTCATTAATCTAAGTGGTCTTGCTTCCATTTTTTTCCTGTTATCGTTTTCAAGTTCACCTTCTCAGTAGTGGAAGTTATTTCAGAGCTCAATCGAAACATTCTAAATTTTGTACTAGCTTACAGAAGTTAGGAAAAAACGAATCTGGGGTATCATTACCGTGACCATAATAGTAAATTCATGACCATTCTATTCAGAAGAATTTTGGTCAGCAAAACTTTGCAATATAAATACAATGGATGAGGAAATACATGAGATTTTTCGTTTATGTAGGACTTGGAGGAGAATAGCTTTGAACAGAAATAAAATAAATTAGATCAAATGATCGGAATCAAAGAGATTTGGATCACAAGTGATTTTTTTTTTCCGTTTGAAGCGATCCGGCACTTAAAAATTATCTTTCGGTTGAAAAACGTTTCCAAAATGATATAAGCGAAAATGATAATATAAAAAGACGCAAACGTTGAACGATTTTTGTTTTATACACTACATTTTTAGTAATTCATTTTATAATAACGTAATGCAAAACGTAATGCTGCTTAAATGAAAATATTAGCCCAAAAGTTCTATCTGAAAAATGTGCTTCAGGCAAAAAAAGGGCTCCTGCTCTATGAGAGATTAGACAAAGCCTTATTCACCCGTGGATGTATAGATAGGGCTTCGGGACTTGAAGATCCGCAAACAGACATTTTGCAGTATTTCTTTTTTTTTTTTGAAGAGGGCCTCTTTTTGTGTGTGGGGGGGGGGGGGGGAGGAGTCTTATTAGGCTATCTGTGGACTGAAAACAGCTGCAAATATTTACTTTGAGGAAAATTAATGATCACACAGCAAAGTTATGGTGAGCGACATTTCATACTTTTACTCATGACTTTTAGCTGTTGTGTGTTGTGCTTTCTCTGCACTAATGAAGGATCTTAACTATATACTTAATTTTTTAGACGATTTGTATTTTCTTCTGTTGATTATTCATTTTATTTATATTTAAGCAAAAAGAATTTTTAATCATTTTTCAGCAATTTCTTCTCTTGGCTTTGTGCTTACACAGTTGAGCTAATAATTTTGGCACTTTTCACTCTCTCTCTCTCTCTCTTTATTATTATTATAATCTAGCTTAAATAACGACTTCCTTTTATTTTACATAATTAAAAAGGGATTCATCCCATTATTAGGTTGGAATTAAAATATTTTCTTACAATGATACCATGGTGAAAGGTCTGCTACACTCTAAATCAGCGTTTCTTAAATAGTGTTCCGCAGAGATCACTCAAGTGTTCCGTATGAAATTCGTATTCTTTCCTTTCATAATATTCTGGAAAGTCAATGAGAAAGCAATAAAATTTTGAAGAGACGCTAAAAAAAGAAAAGAAATGAAATGAAAAGAAGAATAATAACTGACCCCCGCCTTTATTTAGTAATTTAGATAGTCGATGAAAATGCTACGGTTTGACCTCATGATTTTATTGTTTAGGAAATTTGGATAGGGAATCTCATCTGATCGGAGTCTTTAGCATTTGCAAACTACATTAATGTCCGAGAAGGAGTCCTCATTTTATGTGGCTACAAAACATGAATGACACAAGTTGTGGTCCGCAAGAGACCTATCGCTGATCCTGACATGAGAGTTCTCATTTCATACATAAAGCCTAACATGAAGTATATGAGTATATCTGCTATAATAAAAATCAGTGTATCACTAAGCTCCTAAAAATTCTTTCTTCTAAAACCTTGCTTGAATATGTTCTTTAAAGTTACTCCAAGAAATGTTTGTTTAACTATTAATTTATGAAATTAATTTTTCAGCTAATAGATATAGGTTTGAATCAAATTGTCTCTTCTATATTCTATAACAAATTGTCCATTTTCAGTATGTTGAATTAATACCATACTATTGAAGAAAACAAGGGTTCCACGAGAATAGTCTGCCTTAAAAAGCTTTCCACATAAAAAAACTAAGAAACGCTGCTCTAAACCAACTGTTAAATTCAAAGATAATATTTTTAAAAAAAGAAAAAAAAAATGTAATTAAAAATCACAGTAATAATACAAGTGGAGAAGAAAAATAAATAAATATGAAACTAGGAGGGGAGGGGAGGAGAATTAGATGCGTGACATCTTATATGTTTGCCATGGTAAGTAAAG
The DNA here is from genome assembly GCA_038502835.1 of Octonoba sinensis. NCBI lineage: Eukaryota > Metazoa > Arthropoda > Arachnida > Araneae > Uloboridae > Octonoba > Octonoba sinensis. The sequence continues at coordinate 150,499,309 of CM076598.1, forward strand.
CACGAAATTAAAATCGATCTAAGTTCATAACGCTTCATTTCTTACCGGAAGGCTCAAACCGCAATTAGATCGTCGCTCTGATTGCTGAAATTCATCCAATCAGATCGTTTTTGGAATGTTATTCTTGAGAATGAGTAGTTCGGCTTTATATTTATTTTTCTAGTGATATCTTGATAACATTGATTGGACAGTGCCGGCGTTTTTTGTAAGGATGCTGCATAACTTCTGTCATTTCGATGAGATAAACCATGAGCTAAGATAAGCAGAGTTGCGTATTCAATGCTTTTTTCTTTCCGGTCTTACAGGAGAGTTCTAAAATAGATCTTCAAGAAGCAGTCTTAAGTGTGCGTAGGAACACTGCGATGTAGATCTTAAAAACGGACATCAGCGGCTTCTAGGTTTAAAAATTAGTTTTAAAAACCAGAAAAAGTTCTTGATTGTTTATATTAATTCAGAGACAATGACTTGTTTTATTTAAATCTTCAAAAATTCTTGGTCATTTTTATAATTCCTAGTACATAAATATTGATTATAGTGTTTCGTGCTACGTGTTTTCCCATCCAAATTGCTTCATTAATTTATTATATATCATAGTTGATATTTTTGTAGTAGACATACTCACAATTTTTGGTAGTGGAGGGGGGGGGGAGGCATTATATAGACAGCCCAAATCTATGCCTACCTATGTCTTTGATTATCGTATACTAATGAAACTCACAGCATATCTTTGCACTATAAGTCACTTTAACAGTAATTTTAGATGAAATTAGTCAATCCTTTTAAATATTAAAAATGTACTAAAAATTCTTTAGACTGGAGAGTGACAATTCATTTACGTAATGCTATTTAATTCATTCATACAATCCGAAGTGTTAGAGACATATGATTGGCGTTCTGGTAAGACTTATTAAGTCAAAAATTTCTGTTTTTGAAATGAATTGGTGCCAATTGCGCGATTCATATTTCAGCGTAAAGTGGGGAAAATTCCCGTTTCCGTGACCGAAACTCGTCGGGTGGGCATGCAAGTGTCCCCCCCCCCCCTTCTTTAAAATTAAAGGAGAGAGCAAAACAAATTTTAAGTCACCCCTTTTATATTATTTCAGATTTTCCGCAGATAGAACATGATATTTGTGAAAATAGTACTGCAAAATAAAAAAAAAAGTTAATGAACATTCCATTTTACATACGTTACATTAAATCAAACGTATTGTTATAAAAGAGGCTTTTTCTGATTTTTTTTTTTTTTTTTTTCCCAAGGAAAAAGTGAGTTCACATGCCTAAAATTAAATATTTGCAATCTTTATTCAAGAACACACTCAGAATTATTTTTGAACAAGTTTTGGATATTTGTTCTTAAAAGTAGTATGAACTGTTCTTAGAAATAGTCTGCGTTTTTTTTTCGTATAGTTCAGGTGCAAATGTTTTTAAATAAAATATTCTTAAAAATGTATTACATTCAAATTAAAACTAATCATGTATGAGTATAATTTTTTTAAATATTTTTTAGTATAGTCTGAACAGTAGAGTTTTTCTTCTTTTTAAGGACTTTTTTAACCGACTTCACTAAGGAGGAGTTCGTACCTTCATACTGTATGTGTTTCGTTTTTTTTTTTTTTTTTTTTTTTTTTTGTCTACCCATAACTTCTCACCGGATAAATCGATTTTCATGATTTTTTTTAATCGTTCCAAGATGGTTTCCCATAGATCCCATACTTTCGTTTCACCATATTCGATAATTAGAAATGAAAGTTATGGGCGGAAATGTAAGTCCTTTTTTTTTTCATCGATAGCTTGTACTAAATCAGTGGTTCCCAATCTATTTCTACAAGCGAAACTCCTCTAAGATCCCAAAGAAAATGGCAAACCCAATCTGTAGAAGAAAACAATAAAATTTCCCACACGAAATTCGATAAAAGTTTAATCGATTAAAATTTACAAACTTTCAAGCTCCTCTTTGCGATAAACGACAGATAGGTTGGAAAAAAAGTATGGTTAGTAGGAATGCAAAACTTGAAGTTAATCAATAAATGTGTTCCGGTTCCACTTTGGAGTTCATATATGAAAAATTAACCGAAAATGATGCTAACATATACATTTTAGCAAATCTTCAAGCTTTTGACTCAACAAGGGACAAGAGTAGAAATAAGTGCCTTTCAAATTTTGTACGTATCCTTCCAATGCCGGTCCATTAGGAAAAAAATATGAAAAAAATATTTTTTTCATACACCATTCCTTTATAAAATTAAATATAGTACATATAAATTCACAAAATTATGTAAATAAAAAGCCAAACATGCAGAAAGTTACAAGAATTAAGCTATTTTAAGTTGAAATTTGAATAACTCTTTCTCGATACCATTTTCATCATGACAATGAACACAAACACAAGTATTTTTTCTTAGTAATACATGGTTCGCACATCCGGAGATTGCACTTGAATCAAAATATGAATCCAAACTAAAACAAGAATAATTTTAAAAATCTTCCAAAACGTGTTTCTCCTTTTTTTAACACTAGAATATAAACGATTTGTTGTTTGAAATATTTTCATAAAAAATCTGCTTATGAACAAACAAAAAACAGGACTGAAATATAATAATTTTATTCTTAAACCAAGTGTATTTTCTTTCTACCTTTCAACATTAACAATACTTAATCTGTTTCATAGTTAAAATAAAGCGTAAAAATGGCGTTGGTGTTCTTATGGGGCATTATTAGTTCGTTGAACCATCGCGCCCCATGCGAAGTGGCGACTTGCCTCATGTTGCGGGTTTGGATTTTCATGAAGCGTAACAAGTTATTCCGAAAGTGGTTTCATTCTATATATATTAATGTTCTAGGCTGTTTTTCTGTCGCTTCCTTATTCTTTCATCAGATTCCGTGATTTACCCCTCATTTTAAAGCTTATCGTGCCGGCTAATGACAAAAAATAGACCCACAGTCTAAAAATGTACCGCTTCTTTTAAATTTGAGATTTAAAATAGTGTTAGAAGAGGTCCTTTAATGAATACCATATTAGTATTGTATATGCTGGCGCCATCTCTTATCAAGTAAACAAATAAGAAACTCTTCTGTTTTTATCGTGTTGCAAATTGGACAGTTTTAGGGTCTGTGTGTTAAACTTGTTCAATCGTTAGGCTCTACACATTCATTTATATTATGAATGTGTAGAGCCTAACCAACCAACAGTAACTATATTTTAAGTAATGGAACGAATTCTAATGCTATGTATACTAATAATAAAAATAATTATCATTATTATTGTGATTAAAGCTCACCCATCATTTTATTATTTTGAATGCCTCAATAATAATGGGAAACATTTTTTGAAACAGCTATTTGTACTGATGTGTTCAGTTACAAGTCCTCTATCGTACTAACACCCGTTCACTTATTGCTATTCTTCATAATGTCCTTTCTCCCAACTTAGTGCGGAATTCCGCACGGGTCGACTAGTAAAATTTAAAAAAAAAAAAGACAAACACGTCCTACAATAACTACAAAAATGGTCTTTTTGAATATAATTTGTGAAATGCAAAAGCGCATCTATTAATAAACATAGGGCGATTATTTTTAAATGATAAAATTTACTCACGTCAGTAAAATTTTGAAAAATCTTCCTATCAACGATAGTTTTTGAGCGATATTTATGTAAAAAGGGGACGAGACAATACACACATGTACGGACTGACCGCCACTTGCATTCACAACTTAAAATATTGTCACTGGGCTAACGTGCCCCCAAGGCCAACTAGACCGGTCTCTCCTAACCCCTTCTATCTGGGTGAGCTTTCTCGAAAAAAAAAATTTCTGTGCTTTTGGCTCATCAGGAAAAATAAATATCAATTACACTCATAACCCGGTTTATTGGGCCATAAGGTTTTTATCAACCGTGCAAAAATAACGCATTCATTAGGGTAATGAACTATCATAATGATAAACAACGCGTTTAGGTAATAAATCTCGAACCATTCGACTGCGACTAACAAATCACACATGATCATGATGATGACTAACCGCCTCAGCTCTATTTTCAACTTTTAGTACCGATTTCAAAAACACATTCCAGATTGTTTAAGTTATTTAATACGATGATAAATTATACTAACTGAGATCATTTATGTACCTCGAATGAAAAAAAAAAGAAAGATTTCAGTTTTCAAATCAAAGTGTAAGTGACTCGCCAGGAGAGAGTATGTTTCAGTTAGTTCAAAAAAAAAACTTGACTAGTTTTAAACTAGTAAACTACAACGATGCTCGAATTAAAACCTCAACAAATTCTCCTATTTTTTTTTTTTTTTTTTGCATTTTTTTTTTTTTTGGGGGGGGGGGGGGTAAGGAATAACACCATTTCTAGCATTAAAACCTGTATCCACTCGTTACATAATAATAATTCTGTCAAACATTTCGAGGAAATATAGTACCCTATCTATTTTTAAAAGCTGTGGCTCATTGCGTTTCAGAAATTAAACCGGGCAAATTACAAAACAAAACAGTTCTTTGCGAGAATAAAATTCATTGACTTTTTTTTTCTCACAAGAAAGTCTAGTTTTCTCGGAAATCCTCGGAAAGTTCTTCAAAAAAACTTAGCTTACTACGAAACGACGAATTTTTACGAAACACAAACAATTTGCATTTTTGATCATTCTCCAGAAAAAAGTGTGAAAAATATTCTGTTTATCTTCTATTTACATGGGTCAGGGTTCACACCGGGGAAAAATACAAGGTGGGATTTTCCTCCTTGACCAAAATTTTAAGTGGGATTTTTAAAGTTTAAGCCCAAAAAAGATTTTTTTTGAGTGGGATTTCAAAAAATATTGCGGGAATCGCGCAATCGCGCGGCCTAGCGCGAACCCTGTGGGTGTTCAAAAATGAGAAATTTCAGATTCAGTCTATCATCTCCAGAGCTACTGCGAAAATTTGTACAAAATGTAGTTTGAGCATGGAAAACCAAATCCCCCCCCCCCCCCAAAAAAAAAAGAAACTATGGGTAGTTTCAGAATCGAACTAAAAAAGTGATTTAATGATGGGTATTTTCCCTCTTACAAGACACACGTGATTTCTTACTTGAAGCAAAGCACTTTTTAATTGCCTTCGTACGCACCCCATGTTCTATAGGATTTCCCTAGTTGCGTTATCTCTTTCTTTATTTAGGGTGAGTGCACCACAGTGATTGACACCTTTCCCCAAAATAATTCATTTATAAGGAAAATAATAAATCAGTATATGAATGATGCCTATCACTGTTTACTTCTTAAAATTACTGATTTATTTTTGAGTACTACATTGCTCATCATATGTATTTCTATCCACAAAAAAAGTAAGTCAAACGTGTGATGTGGAAAACAGCCACGTTTTGCGTTCGCTTGTTTGGAGGTTTAAGGTGCATCAATGCGTTTTTCTTGCTACATCTTAATTAATTTCAGTAATATATTATTAGATGTACATATTGAACTAGTAAAATCTAATTTTAAGTCCTTGTTCATATTTTCATGAATTAATAAGCTATGTCAATTACTGGATCATTTATTAGACAATGCACCAGTGATTGACATATGATTTCAATCACCAGTAGTTTGATTGACATTCTTTGTTATTTAAATTGAAATGTTAAAATTTGAGGGTTTTTGCATGTAGATTAGATTTATATCAGCTCTGTATTTTTTTGTTCGGATTTTCCAGCAATTAGCACCCATTTAAGAGAACGGTGTCGATTACTGGAACATAAAGTTTAAAAAAAAAATACCATGGCAGTTTTAGATTTATAGATGTCTTTAGAGAGTGTATGATAAAAAATGTTTAAAATAAACTTGTTTTGGATTTGTAAATTATGGACGAATTGAATCAGTTATTTGAGAAACCCCATAAGTTGCACTTCAGCAACTTTTGGAAAATTGAAAAAAACTGAATAAAAGTTGATAATGACATGTGATGGACATTTTTCTTGTCTAAATCATTAGTACTAGGTCAAATACACTGTCCATATTCTTAATTAACCTGGATTACATATACATGAATTTATATTGAATGTTAAATTTCGTTGACTTATGGGGTTTCTCAAATTAACATAAAAAGGTGCGATATTTTTTTGTGCAAAATATGGTATAATTGGATGCTAAGTGCATGAATTAGCTTAAAATAAATGATATAAAAGTAATTGAGGCAAAAAGTAAAACATCTATGACGTAATACAACGCGGCTGTCTACGGAAATCTTAACTGCGCATGTGGGAAGTTGAGGAAAGAGAGGTACCCAACGCAACTACGGCCAAACTGCATGTACCGTTAGGTTTCGCAGACTACCCCATACTGGTGTGCGGCCGCAGCGCAATCCTCCTTCGAACTCCCGACAAACTCTCAATTAACAACCAGAACCGGCCATAGGGACCGGACTGCCGAGCGTTGCCTACCTGCGCTCTGCCGTCCCGGTGCCGCAGTCTCACTACAAAGTGAGCTTAAAATCCGCCGGGAGCGGATCGGTGGAGATTTAGCGTGACCCAGTCCGCACCACGTGGAGGCCCCTAGTCTGTTGAAAAGAATGCTTAGCTTCTGAGATATCCCAGAATGCATTGGGTTGTGTTTGTTTACATCGCGATCCATGTACACTAGCGTTCCTAGCGTGCAAAGTGTTTACTCACTGACTTATAGGGTTTCTCATATACATGTAATATTCTTTTTCTTCCAGACTGCTTTATACAGCCAGGACTAATGTGGTTTCTCTATCAAACGATGAGTCTTCATCATAGCAATCGTTTTTTTTACAAAAACTCATTTTCGCCAAAAATGTTACTTATAGGGTTTCTCAAATAACTGATTCAATTACTTTGTATGTAGCTACTATTAATTTTATTTTAAGCAAATACTTTACATATTGGAACTTTGACACAGTGTGTCAAACACTGGAGTATGGAGATTAATTTCTGTTACAATGACAAAAAAAAAAAAAAAAATAATTACCGAACGGATAAACTTTAACATATATATGGTCCTGAATGTCTATTAAAGACATATATATTACTTCAAAAACTATGTAAAAGTAATTTCCCATGATTAAACTATTCAAAATGCTATAAAACATTAAAGGTGTCAAACACTGGTGTATTCATCCATATTGGGTTTGTCCTCTATTTTCTTGTACGTAAGTTGGTCAATATGTTGACCTTATCGTTGATGAAGCTTTAACTTGTTCTAAATCATAACTCAATTGCAATGACTGATCAGTTTGGACTTTTGAACTTCAAGCATTAATGCGACAAAAAAAAAAAAAAAAAAGCATTTATTACTTTCGGCAAACATTTCAAATAAATGTTTCGCCTCATCTACCGAAACAGTTGTACATCAAGTTGAATGAAAAGAATAGCGTGACAAAAGCTCTTTCCTAACAGCAGCAGAGTATAAATTTACTCATATTGTTTTGCTGAATGAAATGTTGCGCGAATTGTTATTCTGTGATGAGTGGGTTACAGCATTTCATCAATCCTATTTTCTTTTCAAGAGAAAACTTTGAATAACAGGTAAAATTCTTTCAAAAAAATTATCCTTCAGTTGAAAATGTCGCAAACGAGTTCCAAATGGGGGAAATGGTTTATTGTTTACATAAAACACAATGTCCGCATGCATTTACGTAGAAATTCAATGAGCTTCGAATCGAATCTGTGTACAAATTCTATTTTGAAATTGTACACCGTTGTGTACTGTGTTTTGTAAACTAAGTTGTAAGTTGTGTACTTGGGTCACAATAACAATATTAATAATAATAATAACAATAATAATAATAATAAATAAATAAATGAAAATAAGTAAATAAATAAACAAATAGTTCACATTATGTGTGCATATATGTATATAAAATGCATTTTGCATTACCAACATTTTTAATCCACCAGGATAATATCAAAAATTAACCCATAGTGCACAATGTCAGGCCAAATATTTCTTGACAGGGTCTTTTTTTGTATATTTTTGATTATTTTTCTAAAAATGGGATTTATTTTATGAAATTTACTAAACAAAATTCATAGAACTAACATACAATAGTGAAATAAGAAACCGGACAGTCCAAAACGAAATTATTATGAAACTTGAAAAATAATTAAGAAAATCAGAGTATTCTAAGAGATTGTTGTATGTTAATGAATGCTGATAATATTGTAAAGATTTTGTTTCAATGATCGCGATACTTGTACAAAATCAAAATTTTGTGACGGATCCAGCTTGAAGCGCAAAAGGTTCTAAGAACCCTTTGCGTTTCAAGCTCTCTAAATGCTGACTACTTTGCTTGACTTATCTTTTTGACACACCACTGCCCATATTTATTGGACTGAGGAAATATCTCCTGAAATCAATTATTTGCTCTTTAGCCGCTCTGAAAACCTGTCGACGCATTTTTACGGAAATCATTCCCATTTTTCGAAAACATTTGTGTATGACAACAGTATACCAGGAAATATTACTCCAAGATGTGTCAAGAGGAATAACTATTAACGAGTGATCATAACACTGTTCTGGGTCGACACTATGTTTTTCAATAAGTTAATTTCCGGAGCTCTTTCAGTCGGAACGCACCTGTGTTTATATCTCTACTCGCATATTGTAGCTCAATTATTTTTTTACGCTCTCTGGATTAACTACGCTTAGAAGTGTCAACAGATAATGCAAGCAGTCAAGCATGAAGTAGCTTGGAGGATCTCTAAAATCTAATTAAATCTGAACACTCGATCTTGTATGTATAGTTGTTTTAAAACTGGGTGAGTCAGTTATACAATGGATCAACGGTCTTCTAATTAGAACTACTGAAATTGTTGGAACAGCTTTTAATCATAATTTATCTACGCGAATCATATAAAAATTAAACTGATTATTGTTCTTAAAAAGGATCACGAGTCAAACATAAAAATAAGAGCATTCCCTTAATGTTTTCGAAATTTATCATTTTTATAAACGTTTATAAACAAATTTCATGAGTGAAAAAAATTCAGTTCAACAGCATGCGTGTAAACTTCAAGTTTTAAATAACTTTTTTGTTTAGATGAGCTAATTTTTTTTTTAACTAAGATTTGTAATTGATCCGCTGCTTATATCGAAAATGAATTTTATTTTTCTCCAATTACTCTTTCTTCCATAAATCGTTGCATAAAATATATGGAACTTTCAACTTAATGATTTCAATCCTTGAGGCTGCTTTTCACTCAGAAAGAATTTCGCTATTAGGCTTAAAATGGCCTTCCAGGCTACGAGGAGAGTGTGCCAATTCCAAGTGATTGACCTTTCAACAACCAATGAATTGAAAGATAACGGTCTAATGTCCCCCACATTTGACCTCCTGCTGTCCGGTGTAATCAAAGAAATCTGCTCGTTGCATGCACGGGTTCACTACACAACGTTACTCCCTTACCCGATGAATCATTTGATTTTCAGAAAAAAAATTAAATATATTTATAGAAAAAACTGTTTAACGCTCTTCTCAGTTATACGGACAGTCTTATTTCGTGCATAAGAATGCTAATTCATTTCTTGTATAAAGCTTAATTTAAGAGCAGAAATTTTTGCATTAGTATGATAAAAAAAAAGAAAAGAAAAGAATAAAAAAAAAAAAAGAGATAACATACATACAAACAGGGATAACCTAAGCAACGAAGATTTTGCTTGAAACTGGAGCAGCAAATTTGTTGGGCTCCACTGCTCAATTTTTTTAAAAATTTCATTTAACTTAAAACTAAATGTGAATGTTTGAGTTTCTTTCTTTATTTTACATTATTTAACTATTTATTTTACCTTTTATTTATTTATTTATATACCTTTTTTCAAATGCGTTTTGCTAATTATTGCATATTGAATACTTGACCGTTATGATGAGAATAACCATATTTATATTGTTTCTTTCCTTTGTAATTCTGCTATATTAAAAGTTTGTCCATGCATTTGTCTTTTTGATCACGCATTTGTTCGCTGCATCCTAAAGATGTGAGTTACAAATGTACAAAGTTTATAGTAAATGGCAGTTGCATGCTTTGAAATAAATGTAAACACAAATTGAAAGATCTCTTTCGTAGTGGCACGGGTCCGGACCGGCCTTTCGTCCGCAGATCAGTTTCTTGACGCAACCGCAGGTAATCTGTGAAAATGCATTTACTCTATTTTGCCAACATAAGTTCAAGCTTACTGTTTTATTCATTTTAAAACTCAAAATCAGTTTCATTTAGTAAAAAAAGTTCGACTTAGCCTGGTCCACTGTTTGGCCGATTTGGGGATAGTTGTTTTTTTTTTTCGGGGGGGGGGGGAGGTAATTTGGGAGGATGCGCCGTCGCTTTGAATGGGGGCACCCCTGATTATAACCACTCTATATGGTTGTTAGAATTGTTGTACATGCCTCTCACCCCCAGAAAACACTCTTATTGCTTCAATGATTGCTCTTTTTCTATGGATGAATCGATATAAATCAATTTACGTTAACAATCTCTGTAAAGTTTTTTTTAATTACGGGTATATTTCATGTATAGTTCATCATTCCTTTATTCTTTCAGTAAAAAAGCAACCCCCCCCCCCTCCCTCAGTTTTGTTAATTGCATGCGTAAGTGCTGTAAGAAACTGAGGGAGGGGAGAGAAGAATGAAGGCCATTTTCGCTTTTGACATTTTTTGGAGGAAAAGATTATGGATTGTAGACAAGGAAATAAATCAACAAACTACAAATGAATAATTCTTTACTTAAAACAATTTCTCATTTGGTTTACTAATTGAAGAATACTGTTTTTAATCTTTTACCTTTTAAAAAGGTTTTCCTCCAATGGTAAAAAATTTAAATAAAGATAAAATCATGAAAAAAAAATTTGTTGCACCTTGTGAAGGAGATTTTCGTCTCAGTAAAAATTATATATGTCATACCTTCAAATCAGGTATTGGAAAGGTAGACTTGTCAAAATTTCTTTTTCGATAACTCTTAACAAATAATTTGAAAAATCTAAAGCAAGATATATATTGCTTAAATTAAAAAGTAATTTTAAAATATCTTCTATTTCTATTCTAATATTCAGTTTAGTCTTGTGTAGAAAATAATTTCAGAAAAACGCGTAGTTTTTTTTTTTTTTTTTTTTTGTTCACTGCCCCGTGCACTTTGCCATTGCCCGAGGAAGTGTTCAGAGGAAATAAACGCTATTGGGCTACACGAAGCTTTGAGCTTTTTTTGGAAATATTTTCAAACTTTGGAGACATGCTTTTACTTTGAAAAATGCTCGTATTATTTCAAACAAAATTTCGAAAGAAAGCTGGAAATTTTTTGATTTTATTTTAGTTTTAAAACTTTGGTAACATGCTTTGAAAATATTTTAATGTTTAACAGTATTACGTATTTTCCAAACATCATTTTTTAACGATTTTTTAAAAATATGGTAGGTGATATTTTAAAAAAGTAAAAACTAACAGGACGAGATATAGGCTTGAAAAACACCCAAAAAAATTCCGGACTTGAAAATTTCAAAGGAACTTTCTAAAACTAAGTCCAACATTTCCCGTAGGTTAACATTGGGTTTGAGGATTTGAAACTCTGGCAAAGAGCAGCCCCTTTCTGTCCTAGTGACACGAGGTGTCCATGGGGATAGGAGGGTGGTATACGCCATATACTATATGGCACAGATATCGCTTTAAAATTTTTAAGGGGGTTGTTTTAAGGGGGTTTTAGTCTTATTTTGGAGGGGGGGGGGCACCGTTCTTGGGAGAGTGAAATAAGCATTTAGAATCATTCACTTTCAGTTATTTATTATTCGACACCTAAACCTGCCTCTAACAGGGATTTGGCATCATTAAATTCCTCTTTTCGTATGTATCTTTTTTAACTTCATTTCAATCAGTAAAATAAGACAAAGTAAAACTCTATTTTAACATAATTTAGAAGAAACTAGTTTCCCGCGACTTCGTTCGCATGAAAATTTTGATGTGTATGTGTGAGAACTCGGACTGATGAAAATGTGATCAATGTGGGCGAATATTAGAAAAGGCGTCCTTTTGGGCCCTGCATTTCTGGGCGGCAGAAGTCCTAAACAAAATTAAACGGCGATGAGGCGTCGATGACGCAAAAACCGGAACATTATGACACTAAACAGCTTTTTTTTTCAAAGTAAGTGACCAAACGCCCCCTTGTGTGTGCTGATTTCTGGGCGGTAAATATTTTGTCAATTATGGGCTGGAAAGCACAGCATTAGGATGCAACTATACACAACGGTCGTTTTCGAAGAATAAATATTAATTATTTTTTTCACTCAATTTTTAAATTATCTATTGAAAATATTTAAATGTTGGTTATATAAAAATGGTGCACTACCGTAAGATGGACGGTGTGGCTCTATAGTTACAGATGAAATTGAAAGGAATTCATTATAGGCCTGATAGCTAAAATGGTAGAGCACTCGTCGCGTAACTTAGGGACCTGGTTTCGAGCCCCAATCCGAACTTATCGATACTTACTTAATTAATACTAAAATATTTTTCTGGGATAAAAAGTAGCATATATCATTCTGTGACCCCTAAACTACTACTGTGCAAAAAATTATGTCAATTCCCTTGCTCTGTGAAAAGCAAAAATAATTCTATCCCACAGAAACCGTAATTTTTTTCTGGCTAAAAAGTAGCCTATGTGCTAATAGTTGAGTAGGAATCAATTAGTCCGGACAGGGTCTGGAACCAAGGTCCTTCAGTTACGCAACGAGTGCTCTACCACTTCAACTATTAGGCCGATACTGCCTGTCTTTCAATTTCATACCTATCAGCCACACCGTCCATCTTACAGTAATGCACCATTTTTATATCATGATATCAAACGGGAACCGTACATTTTTCTGGAATAAAAAGTAGCCTACGTGCTACTCTAATCTATCTCTGTGCCAAAATTTCATCCAGATCCGTTCAACCGTTCTCGCGTGATTGAGTAGCAAACATACATCCAAACTTTCGCATTTATAATAGTAGTATGATTATAAGTTAAATTTCACTCTTATTATTTTTAAAGATGTTATTATTATAATTGACTTTTTTATGCATATTTACATTTTACTTATAAAATTTGGTATTTTATGTTTTTCGCAGTGATGAAAAATAATTTGCTCTAACCTAATTAATCTTATCTTAGACTTCGTTAATTTCCAATTCTTGGTTTTAACTTCGATTGAACAAACTTTATATCCGTTTTCGGTAATTATTTATTTTTTTATTCATTTTATCTACATATATATGTATGCATACATTTTTTTGCGAGACCTATTCCCCTCTCGATTGTACACCCTGGCCCGCCCCGTCCTCGTGTGCGGCCATGCGGCCATGAGCCCATTTTCTTCTGAAGTTCAAAAACGAATTTGATCTTATCGTTATTGTTGAATCACGATCGGTTTTTACTATTATTTTATCCTTTGAAAGCTTTCTTTAGAGTTCAATTATTCTAACCTCCGATACCGAGCATTTTGTAAAGCATATGAAAGGTGCTTGAACTTTTCAGCTATTTTACGCTTCGATTGAGCTCAGTGAAAACGAAAAAAAAAGCAAGCATAACAAAATACTACGTTTAGTAAGCTGTGGAAAAAAATAGGAGATAAAAGCGAAGGAAGCGGAACTCAGACAGAATCTTCTTACATCTAAAAATCATTAGAAATAGCACCACAGTGTCAATCAAACAGCAGTAAAAGTCTATTGATTGAAAGTGCTTTTAGAAATGTTAAAGAAGACATTTGGTCGGATCGTTTAACTTGATAACAAAGAAAAAGTCTTTTCTCTTCAGCTAAAATCTGATTTCTGAGATTGAGGTTCATCTTTTCAAGGTAACAAACTACTAAAAGAAAATTACTAATGGTCATTAGCTGCTTACTTTAACTTTTGTCACCAAAGTTCACAAGTTGAAACAATTGAAGAGCTTAGTGAATGAATATGTTAAGCGATGTTTTTGAAGAAATAGAAATTTTTGCGTTAATATATAAACTGTAATATATATTTTTCTTTCTTTCTATCTTTCTAATGGAGCTGAAGTATTGGTCCTCAACCATTGCAGACCTAGTGCGTCCCCAGAGATTGGTATCAACTCTTTCAGCGGCACCACAATGACTGTGGTACCATTGCCGCAATTTTTTGACGCTCAGTTTCCCCCTAGCTGGCGGCACCTGAGCTCTCGTTGATGCAAACGGCTCTAGGTATTTAATTTAGCCGAGAGTATCCATGCTAAACGGATACTCAAGGGATCTTTAACATGCCGCATAATCATTCGACATGGGCGCAGACGGTTTTCTGCAACTTGAAAAGATGCAGACTTGGGCCAGGTTTGAACCTGTGATCTTGGGCGTACGAGGCCTGCGCCTACCACTACACCACCCTGTCGACAACTGGTTTATATATCTTCTTTAAATTAGTTTCTCCTGACCCATCAAACTAAATTATCTGTGTTGAAATCGAAAGGACCACGGACTACAGTAGAAAATAAGAGCAGGAAAATTAAAAATTTGCAATAACTTATTTGCATCAACTTTTTTACAGTAACTTATTGACCATCGTAGAAAAAAAAAACAGCGATTGTGTGAAATGGAGATAAAGTGCGTTAAAAACTTTAAAACTGATACTATTTTAAAATTCGTCATTTCAGATTCGTCACGTAGCATTTTCATACATTTAGCTCTTCAACAGGGGTGCCCGCCTCCCCTCAAGCGATAGCGCACTCCCCCTTAAGAGCTACGAAGCTCCCCCAAAACGATGACACCCCCGAAAAAAAATCGGCCAAAACCCCTTGAAAACAACCCTCCTCAAAATTTCAATATCACTGTTTGCGCCCCTCCCTGGGGGGCGCATCCCTGTATTTAAGGAATCAATTCATCCAACTGAGTTATCACTGAGTGAAGACGCTATTTCTACATCAGCAACTTGAGAATCCATTGAAATTTAACACAGAAAGAGATTCACTGATAATTAAATGACTGAATTTTTGAAGCAGATTTTAGCGAATTGTATAAAAAACAAAGCGGTTGGAGAGGATCCTGTCATGATTCGAAATTAGGATGTAAAAGGTAGGCGTCATTAGCAGCTAGTTGTTTTGTTTTAGTTGCCGAAACTGTTATGCTAGGCGTAATTTTAAAGTAATTCGAATTGTTTGGGCAGAGATAACAGCTGATAATTATGAAGACAATTGTGCAGTTGTTACACAATGTCGCAAAACATCCCAACCTTACTTCTCTCCACTAGACCCCTACCTGTTAGCCGAGGCCTTAGGATTGCTTGCTCACGGGGCGAGGTAGTTGGGTCCAATGATTTTACATGCACGTATCCCCAAGCGTACATGGGTGGTCTTCAGCGGGTCTGGTGGAAGTCCGTCGCTCTAACCACTGGGCTACCACGGCCCATCGCAACGTTCTGGGATAATTATTGATAAGTAAGAGAAAAATGTTGAAAAATAAATTTCTATTAGTAATTTCTGAGAAGTTGGTAATTTTACTTAAGTTTATGAATCAATATAAACGTTTATTTTAATTAGTGCCCAATAAAATAAATTATGAGTTAATTGGCTTAACTATTGTCAAAGTGTTATTTACAATCTAGTGTTGCTTGCAAAACTTCGTTTGTAAGGAAAAATTTGAAGGTCAAGACGTTACGATAGTCTTCATAGGTATCGAAAAAACTCAAAATACAGAAGATTAGATGAAATATGTATGCAAAAATATAATTGTATAAAGTTATACTAGATTAAAAATAAATATAAAATGACTACTTGGTGAAAAATTGGTTGTCAAGCTAAAAGTTTTATGAAAGTTTAGGCGTCATAAGTGACGACTGGATCTGAAATCGTGGTCGTCAAACGGGAACTTTTAGTTGCAAAATACGACTAACGACAGCTAATTTCGAACCCAGGATCCTGTGTACTCGTTTCACTAACACAGAAGGTTTACCAGGCCCGTTATTTGCGGTATCGGAAGTATCAATTGCATCAAACACAATGTATTTATGCATGGACGTTTGTATTTTGTTGCATTTTACTGATAATATGTCCTGAATATATACCCTTTGCAATCTCCTCCCCCCCTTCCCCATCTTGGAAAATTTGGAAATGACGGGCCTGAGTTTTACTATTTTCTAAGTTAAGAAATTTTTAATTCCCAGTCTCATATAAAATCGATTTCAGCGTCTCATAGTAAATGCCTTTGAAAAGATTCTCATGCGGGTGATATATATCCTCGGGCCGTCATAAGTGATAAAACGCAAATTTTTTGTTTCTTTTTACTAGTTGCTCGATATTTTTTGTTATAATTATTATTATTATTTATTATGCTATTGGTTATTGTTGTTCAAAGTAATGTATCATCATGTGATATCACAGGGAGAGATATATAGATGAATTAATTACATCATTCATTTCCTGCAATACCCGTCATAATTCGAAAGATAATGATTTTTGAGTTGATTTTACAGCGCAGAGATAACTCCAATTAGGATGACACTTCTGCTTATATTTTGAGCTAGTTGAAGTCTAATACCTGTTTTGACATGCATTTTCAATTCAAGCAAGCTTACTTTACTAAAGTTACCGGCAATTCCCGCCCCTCATTCAGCAGTTTCACGGCCATCAAAATCAAACATTATATTTTTCAATTTGGGATGTTCAGTACTTTCTTATTGAAATACACAACCTTTACGCATTTTTTCTTTTTTCTCTTGTAAGGAAGAAAACATTAAAAGAGTTGATTCTAATCCGAAATTCTCCGACATTTCCGAAAATTTTCAAGGGCCAGTTCCAAAAATTAAAAAAAAAATCAGTTTTCCGAAAAAATTTCAATTTATTAATCTTAAGATTTCTTTGACGAATAATATCTGTACTTTTCTTTCTTCCTTCAGACAAGCAAAAGTTGTTGTACTACTTTAAAAGACTTTCAAGACAATATAATAACGTTTCCGGGGGAAAGAAAGAGACTTTTGGTATTAATATTAGACCTTTCATATGGGAGTCCAAAAATTGTAGTTTTAATGAAATATAGCAGCCTAATAATACAAAAGCATTTTATCATGTCACCAACAAGATTTTTGTAATTTTCAGCTTTCTCATATCCAAGGAAACGTAAGCACACTGATTTAAAGGCCATCCATGCAGATATTTCGGCTTCTCACTGTTTGTTTTCATACTCTTTATCATGAAAGGACTTCCTTAAGTTGTGGGCCAATAAAAACCCTTTCTTTTAGTTTTGCCTCACTTATTTTTAAAAATTTTTCCTGAAATACAAGAAAGTTGCTCCTTCTGTATAATAATATAAAATATTTCGATGAACCAAGTTTAATATACAATTGTGGGGAAAAGGCACATCGTAGATTTACAAGTGGCTAATTTAATATGCTTTTGCCACTCAAAATTTTGAAATTTCCTTTGTGTTTTCAGAATATGCTACAGGAATGAATAGGAAAACAATATAAACACTATAAACAAGCACCACTCTGCTGAATTGTGCTCATGTTCTAATGCTTGAAACACTACATTCACATCAGAGCAGCATATTACTTTTCTTTCTCCGCAAAATAGTCTACAAAATGTTTTTGCCCTCTTGTAAAAAACTCGAAACTTCGAGAAGTAGATAAAGCTTTTGTTGCCAAAAAATGTCGCTAAAGTAACCCAAGTTCATTAAAAAGGTCTCTAGAATAACAACGATTCCACTGTCAATGAGAAAGATATAATTTATTATAAATTAAGTCGATAAATTACGAAAATATGCACATTTATCCAGAAAATACGTAAAAAGCTAAAATGTGGAATTTTGGGAAAATGGTACGTGATAGGCAAAAAATAATTGCAGATTCGTAATTCTCAGCCAAAAATACATAAGAAACAGACATTTTCATCCAAAGGACATTTTTCGTGTTGCACAGTATAGTATTAACTCAAAAATAATAATTCTCGCGTTATGATGTTGTTGCTGCGAATGAGCGATTTTCATTTCATTATTTACTAAGTCAGCGGTTCCCAAACTTTTTTGGCCACGGAACCTTTAACGATTCACTTTGACTTTGAGGAACCCACATTAGTGTTAATATTGAAAATCGCATATCTAACGATTTGGACAAGCCCCCCCCCCCCTCCCTGCGGGAAATAAATTTAAAACTATCTATTTAAAACTGAAGGTTTGAATATTGTAAAATTCTAGAAAGAAAACAAATGTTTACTTAACTGTACTCTTCGACTTCTTTCGGAGATCAAGTCAAAAGTATTACAAAAACCCAACTAAATTTCCTTTTTTTGCTCATTACTCATCATCATCGCATATAATTGACAACCTATGATTGTCAAACGACGTACACGTTTTGACCCCCGCCCCAATAGAGTTTCATGGTGGTCTTAAGCAGAGCAACGAGTCATTTTGCAATTTTTACAAAATTTTCTGAACCGTTTTTATTTCTTATTTTCCTGCCTTCAAATGCATTTTTATTTTCAGGAAGTGAATTAATTACCACTTTCAGCTAAATTTCATCGCGACACATTTTCTGCACATGACTAAAAAATTTTATGTAATAATTAATTGCCAACTTTCTACGGAATCCTAGGGTTCCGCGGAACACACTTTGGGAAACGCTGTACTAAGTCATAGGTTACGTAGGTAACAGGGATAGATATTAAACTGATGAGTATAAAATTAAAAATAAACTTGATAAAAATAGGGCAAAAGACCGAAGAAGCAACTACACAAGTCATAACTTCAAGGACACACTATTAGGTTTTTAAAACAGAAAAAATGAAGAATTTTTGTAACCAACGTAACACAAAAATTGTTATCAATGGTAAGATTAATTAGGAATACACACCTTTAATAACTTAAAAAATTTATAAGTTCTTCAAATTCAGGATTTGAAATAATCTAAAATTGCAATCAATATGCATTATAAACTAAATAAAATAATGAATAAGAAGTAAATCTTCTGCACTGCATTTTACAAAGAACTTGGAAAATTACACTATCATGTGCGTTTGGATTTCTCACTCTTGACAGATTTAAAAGATATCAGGGGTGTTGACATTTTTTGAAAGTAGCATGAGTGTATATAAAATTCAAAAATATAACTAAAGTTACAGTTTACAAATCTTTTCTTTTTACCTTTAATGTTTACATTTACATGGAATGACCCTTTAGCAAAGATAAGTTTTACTTAAGCTATCAAATTATAATTTTAAATGAAATTTTTTTCTTTATGAGTTATTTGACATGAAATGAATCATTTTCTTTTTTACATTGTAGGGTCAGGTTGGGTAAAGTGGTCATAAAAACCACGTTTCTCAACTTTCGTCGCCAATAAATATAAGAATTAGTTCAAAACCTTCAGATTTTTTGCTTGATATTTTACATTACGTTATTAAAGAACAGATTGCATCCATTTTTGAGCAGAAAAAAATTAACTAAAATAATTTTCTAACGCTTTCTTTCTGGGATGTATTTATGACCCTCTTACCCCATGGGGTGGGGTAAAGTGAGTAGTGCACGGGGTAAAGTGGTCATGATTGAAAAAAAGACCATATAAAAGTGCTAATAACCCTAATATTTCAAAATTCTCAACAAAGGTGCATTTTAGGAAGGAAACAGTTTTATTTCACCCAGCTGAATTTATTAATGCCCTCTATTACGGTCAAAAGTTGGACTTATCTTCGTAATGCCTCGTAAGGTACTTCAGTCTCTTAAGCTGCTGCAAGTATAATCTTAAAACAAAGTTGAGTAGCAAAGTATTTTAGGATATATAAAAGCAGGT
This sequence comes from Octonoba sinensis, assembly GCA_038502835.1. Lineage (NCBI taxonomy): Eukaryota > Metazoa > Arthropoda > Arachnida > Araneae > Uloboridae > Octonoba > Octonoba sinensis. Next base: position 150,519,043 of record CM076598.1, read on the forward strand.
ATTCTTAGGTTTAAATCCCTAAATACTAGATGGTAAGTCTGTCCTTTCATTTAATACATACAATAAAACCTAAATATAAAATTCAAAATTTTCCGTGAAAAAATTAAAAATAACCTTTAATGAATGACTAAATTGCTTAAATTACACATTAAGAAAACATTGCTAATAAGATAGTTCTGAGATAATTATATAGCTTATTAAAAACCAAATTGCGAGGAAAATACATATTTTAACCTAGCTATTTTTAATTCTCTCTCTCCTTCATGTATTGTTCTTGTTCGAAGTACTGCCAGTTCTAAACATTTACAGCTTAATAATATTTATAATAAGTCTGTTTCGAATTATTGACAACTTGAAAATTATTTTATTAAAAGTGCTTTTAAAATTTTCAACGATAAACACACCATTGTAACAAGGCCATCTTATAATAATTTCAATCTCCCTTGCATTTGAGCTCAGTTGCGTTTTATCCTGTTTACTAAAGAGTAAATTCAAAAGTTATTTTTAAAAAAGAATACAGTATTAATAAAGTAAATGTTTAACTAACATCTGTCTTGTGGCTTAATTTTTGACAAAAGAAGTGGTGACCCTTGTAGTCTTCAAAATTTATTTTTATGCGTAAATAGCTTGAATTCCCCAAAATAGTTTTTAAAAAATTTTAAATTGAAAATAAATATGGAAGCTAAGCTCCCCGTGAGTGCCTATGCAAGTTAAGTCCTGGTATACCTTATAAATTAACCTGAAGTAATTTTAGTACATCGATCCATGTTAAGCCTAATACTATGACCACTTTACCCCATCTTACTTAAAGAACTATAAAATAATATATAAACTAGATCCAGCTTCACGGTTAGTGAGGAAATATTTTCAAGATCTGTGTAAAGCTTCCTGCAACGTTCATTTGCTGCAAATTTTTTAAAACAAAATGTCATAGAGAACTTAAAAGAGCTGTTTCAATTTCAAAGTGTTGTATAAGGAAACAAACTGATTGTTTTCTTCCAGTAAAAAGTAACCATTAAAAAATTTTGAATGTAAAATTTAATTCCTAAATATTAAAATCTAAAATTTAAAATTTGCGCCAATTGCTTTATTTATTTCAAAGCTATAGCTTTTTATGTGCCGTATGACCATTTTACCCCATTGACCACTTTACCCCACCTGACCCTACTATGTCAGAGTTGCTCATTGCTTCGTTGTTTTTTCTCTTAATTCCATCGTAGTGCACAGTTTGAAAAAATTATCTATATTTTGCATTATAATATGTGCATGAACATGTTTGATAACGAGTGTATACTTTCGAATACAAAGTATACCTTTCCTCAAATTCTGGCAGAAATATATTGAATAAACAAGACTCAATGGACTATTTCTGCAAAATTTCGTACAATACTTCAATTACATCTTTCAGGAAAATATAAAAACCCGTCAAACATGCATTTAGTGAGTCAGGAGTTCATCAAAAAGATTAACCTCATTTCATTTTTTTAGACAGAAAATTTCTCTTATTCTACCCATTGTGTGTCAGACTGACCAAACTCCACCATCAAAGATTCTTTTAATCCTATTTATGCTTGTGGTTCGTCGACGAACTGTGACGTCATTACAACATTTCAAGAGGCAACTGGAATTACACGATGGTTTTATTCTTTCTTTTTTCTCATTCGGTACTTACATTTGTTTAGCCCTTTCTAAAGAGCAGCCTTAGAAGTAAATTGTAAAAAAGAATTGTCCATATGATTGTTGCTGCTTCTGCCGTAACCACATGCCCAGCCCATCTCGTAATCCTTCTAAGTTTACTCATGTCTTATGAATAGGAAGCACCTTGCTGAGTAAATTTTTTTACGCTTCGTTTAAGCCAAAAAAGCATATCTATCGAAACAATTAAAAATAATATGATTTCTCGTAGTGTCAAGGTTATGTTTCATAACCTTACTTTGACCTCTAAAACAAACCAAATCTTTTTCTTCGGCTGTTCGGCTCTTTTGTTATGTTACATTAACATCTACTCCTTAAAAGCAGGGTTGATGTTGTGCTCCTGAAATAAACCCTCCGAAAAACGTCAGTATCAGTAATCATCAAAAAGAACATTATGCAAAATTAATTGCATTCATTGCAATAAAAGCAATCTCTTTAGAATATTTTAGTATTACAAAATTAGACTATTTTTTATGGAGAAAAATAGTAAATTGATATGAAAGTTGTAAAGAAATAAATCAAGAATGTAGTGGTTGAAACAAAGAATGAAAGTACCATACAAAAATTTATTTCATCACTAAAATGACCAATGAACGAACAGTTTATAATTCCGTTCAAAAATAAGGTTTCAAAATATTTTTCCTAGATGGCTTGACAAAAGTAGCATGTCAATCTTCCTTTCATGCGATTTCAAACTATCTGACACCCTGAATGATTATTAGAATCAAAATCTTACATGTTTATTGTCTGGAAAAAGAGTTCATTCACTGATCAATTACGACTTTTATTGTACTACTTTTTATTTGCACACCCAAAACCACCTGTAGCAATGCCATTTAAAACTTCCAATTTTTAATAATATTCATGCATGATAGTAAATATTTTTACTATCATATATCAAAGACTACATATTAAAAAAAGGTATAATTTTTTGAAAATGAAATTGGTCTCTTTTTCATTCACTGCTCAAACTACCCAATGTTCTATTTATTTTATTATCATTAACTAATTAGGAATTCACTCAAAAAATTCGTTGAAAATGTTACTTGAAGTAAAACAAAACAAAAGAAGCGGAGAGTGGAATGCAGTTGCATTTACTTGGAAATAATTTGCAAGTTCCTTGCTAGAAAGGAAAACAATGTATGCAATGCCAGTAATAGAGGTATAGAGTAATAAAACGAACAGGCAAAACTTTACTGAAAGATGTTTTATAACTGAGTTTTAAGTATTTAAACAAATTTAAAATTTTACAGGAGGATTCAAATGTCTACATTAGTTACCAACCCTCATGTTTCTAATTTGCTAAAAGAATATTTTATTTATCCCCGTCGGTCCCATAGTGCTCATAAATGGTCATAGACTACTACATTTTAGGCACATTCCAAGCACCTTAGTTTTATGCAATTTCTCTGAAAAATAACATTTTAAAAAATTATCATTAGGTTGCAAAGCCAGATTAGAAATATTTCTTTTATTAATTTATATGCGAGAAAAACTAACTGAACGTTAAACCGTTGTCTACTGCATTGTGATCTGCCGCAATTTTTTTCACGTAATAATTTTTTGGTTGTAGCTACACTGAAAATTAAGGGATTCACATTAATAAAATTATCAGCCTATAGAAATTTAATTCATTATAGCTAATATGTACCACAGAGGAATTCAACTGTGATATCAATCACATACGCTATTCACTTAAAATATCTGGTCAAATCGTTTCCTAAATGCTTAAGGAGCTAACACATAAATAAAAAAAAAAAAAAAAAAATCAGAATTCTTGAATTTTACCACTTTTCCGGAGCAAAAATCAGAAAAGTGGAACGATCTGGACAAAATGTCAGTTCAAAACAAAGTGTCGGTTTCAAAGCTGTCCTCCTTTCTTCGCTAAAATACTCTTTATAGAACCCTTGTTGAAATGTATCCTAAAAAAGTGGACTTAAAAGACAACTTTCCTGCAAAGTACCGTCAGAATATTCGTAAAAATGGTTCCTGGATGGAATTGTAAATGGGACTGGTACTTGTAAGTACCGTCTGTAGATAAAAGGTTGAATGCCACAAAATCGTCATCTAAACCTTTTTCTTCCTCTTCCTGTATTTTTAAGACTGGAGGTAATTTTAGATAAAAGGACTGTCCATAAATGATGTCACGCTTTTTACCCATATATTTGACCCCTCCCCACTTTGTCACAAAATGTCACTCTTTAACATACCCCTCGCCCCTTTTTCACATGCCACGCTATGTTGCATAAAGCATGATGTCACACTTCTTGTTACCCCCTCCCCTCCCGTTGTCACATTTGGTCACAATTTCACCCTCCCCTCGAAGCGTGACATCATTTATGAATGATCCCAAACTCATTATTCCTGAAAAATTGACATATTTCATGTGTCTCTAGTGTAAATAATATATATATACACATTAGTTATTTTTTCCCCTAAGACCGTATTGCGCACCTGAACAAACTTTCAAAACCCGGGGCCGAAGGGCCGTGTTTTAAAAAGATAATTCCTTAAAATCGATGCTCTTTTTTTAAGTTTTGTTTCTATATTATCTTTCAAGACATAGCATCCCAAATAAAATGCATTTAAACCTTCCTTTTGAAGATATTAATGAGTAGAAGAATATAATAATAATTAAAAGCTTTTACAAATCCGCATCTATCTGTTTATTTAACTTTAAAGGTTCATGAAAACTTAGCACACATGAAAACAATAGGAGGTTGGAAAAAGACAGTTCTCAAATGAAGTTGTTAACTTGAGTGAGTACAATTTCAACTACTCTTATTTGTGATAAATCCGTTTCCAACTGATGTGTCGCTCATCCACAAGGACATGGCGGTAATAAATGAACATCCTCATCCCACGAGGTAACAGTTCTCTCTACCTTACACAGACAGACATGCGCATTTATGAGCCACTTTCTGTCGTCACGACTGATTACAACTTTTTTATTATTCCTGCCATTACATTAGCAATGTCTTTTCTTTCTTTCTTTTTTTTCTTCAAAAAGTAGCACTCAGTAAAAACATCTTTTGTTTCCCGGGCAAGTAAAATGTGTATTTTCTAAACTGACTCTTTCAATAAGCAATTAAAGATACTAACGAGATGCGTTCGCGATTGATTGTTTTACAAATAATTGAATACCAATTTCAAATAAATGTTTCAAAAGTTAAACATTGAAAGAAAATTATGGCATCGCTAGCGTTGTCTGTAACTGTCACGCTCATAATAGGGAAAAATAATTTTCCTCGAAAGAATAGGCTCAAGCATTGAACTTAACAGAAAAGCACACCTCTCTTTTTCTTTCGCTCTCTCTCTCTCTCTCTCGGAGAAACGAACAAACTTCAGCCCTTTTATTTACAAAATATGCGTGTATAAATAATAGCTTAGTACTGGATGTCTTTTAGCAATAAAAAAGACACGTTCTTTCCTAATATAATCTTGTACTTACTTAAATAGAAAAATTTCCCCTATAATATGAGAGGAAAATTATCAATGCTCAAAAACAACAAAATCTTGTTCATGTTTATTGCATATTATACATTAGTTTAAATTATGAAATCGATGAAATTGTTTCATGAAGAGAATACGACGACGAAATTGATTCCTAAGTAATTTGCTGACGAAATCGATTCTCGAAAGAATGCAATGACAAAATAAAATCTTGCAGGATTATGAAGACGTAGGTAAATGCATGAACCGTCACGATGGTGATATGTAGTTTAGTAAAATATTCTTTCTTAATATTAAAGGGATTTTCCTTTTTAATCGAGCACCCCCCCTGCTCCTAACTTTTCTCTATTAAACAATAGTTTACTATTTACAGGCATTTAATTGTAATAACTTCGCACGTGATTCCCTCTCTCGAAAGTCCTTTCCCGAGGATTGTATCAGGACCCGCGCGGCGATTTCCTCGCTGAATAGGAAACCGGCCCAACGCCAAGCAAACAGGAAGCCCCGATTTCCGAATCTTTTGCTGCTGAAAGATATTGGGGAGAAAAGTAAAGGATTATTTGCTCCGAAAAGCAACACATGGAACTATTTTTTAGCACAATGTAGAGATGTAAGAGTAGGATGTAGTGGACAACGTCAAAGGCGTGGCTAAAATAATTTCTTTTTGAAATCGGACTGACAATGAAAGTAAAGTTCAGGTCAGTGTCAGTTTCCATCTCTGGCATTACAGGAGGAATCGAGTTTTTTTTTTTTTTTTTTTTTTTTGATATATATCGCTCATTAGCTGCAATAACGTCATTATTCAAAAGTTATAAGTTTCAAATTATGACGTAGTTTCAGCAAATGAGCGATATACTAGATTTTTCTCTAATGTAGTCTTTTTCCTAATTAGAGAAAAATGAGAAAATACCGAAAACTAAAATTGCCCTAAGAAATATAAAATGAAATATTAATAAAAAATTCAAAATTGCTGAATGCTAAATACCTTTGGAAAGAGTTATTAAAACAGAAAAAATGATTATTATTATCAGGCCCGTTATTTCCTTTTTTCCCTTCAAAGGGTACAAATGAATATTGCATTAAAAAAAACCACAAAATGATATATGAATACACTTATTTCTCAAGCCGGAGGGACTGCTTCCTCCTTACCCCCTACATGACGGACCTCATTATTATAATAAAGTAGTAATGTGAATTGTGGAAATATCAAAAGCGTTGAAACTGGTTTAAGTGGATTTATTTATTTATTTTAAAAATTTAAATGTAGAACATATCAAAAGACAGTATATTGAACTACCCTTAATTAGCAATAAAATTACGTAGAAGTTTTAAATTCAACGCAGTGAAAGTATTCGAATTAAACTCTTCTAGAAACTTGATATCGAGGAAGACTCATTCCACACATTTTTCAGTATATCTAGTGTGAGTAAGGCTCGAAATTTCTATGGTTCCTTAAATAGCTAGGCATGACTATCACAAGTATAATAATTTCTACAACGCTATTAAATTCTTAATATATAATTTTTCTTTTCAATTTTATACTACTAAAAATGGTTTTTTAGTTTTGATATTTATATTGTCCACATGGATAAAATGTCTTCATTGTATGGTTTACTTGATTATATATAGTGACAACTCTGTTATACCGTTAAAAAATTCTAGTCCCTTCATTCGCGCGTCAATAGTAATATGATCGCTTTAGCGTAACGTTACTTGGCTATAGCGTCATAAACATTCGGGTCCCTTGGGTGACGCTATGTAAAAGAGTTTTATATTTTAAGCAACATTCACCAAAAGATGTTAAATAATTTTATCCAGGCACATAAGTAAAACATTAATGTGATACAGAATATTTAATCCACCTATGAAAATTTTAGCCTTAGAGAACCCCTCAGCTCGCTCCAGGTGCGTCATTCAATATTTTCTAGAGAAGGGCAAAATGTATGTACGCAATATTATATGAATAAACTGCAAAAGACATGCACACTTGAATAAATACTTAAAATTCTTAAAGTCGCGAAGTTCAATTGCCCCTCCTGATCGCTCTAAAATACCGGCATAGTAAAATCTGACACAGAGATGGGTGCACAATTTTTGAATGGTTTATAATAAGTTGAATGGTGCAAAACAATTGCTTTGTACCATTCAACATTTTCTTAGTGTCATACTCAAATAGTGGAAAAGTTCTGTTGCACAATTTATAAAGGCAAAATCAATTTTTCGAAAAACTCGCCAAAACGTCCACTAAGTGTTTTATCATCTAATTTTCAAAAACCACTAATTAACAAATCGATCAGACTAAGAAAGTCTAAGCTTTCGGCGAGCTGAAAAAATTTTCCTTTTGTTTTCAGTGACAGTTTTGACCACGTGAATTTCACTCGGAAATGGCTTCCAAAAAAAAACCTTACACCATCTTTGCTCTCCTTTTTATGGGATTGTTTCTTCGATCCACTTAGCTAGCCACTGGCAGCTAGCCAACATCGTTGCTATGGGAACATCCGGCTTTCTTATCAAACCATGTGTAACACGATATTCCCTCAGAATTGGAAAGAAAATTCTGGAGTTGTTAAATACAATGCACCATACAAAAAATTGCACCAACATGTCTTTCTTTCACCTTTTTCCTTTTTTCTTATTTACAGAACGTTATCACTTATTATTTAACATTGAAAGATCGAAACGTTCGTAAGTGTAATACAGATCTCAAACAGATATGGACCATATCTAATGCATGACACGAGTTTTTTTTTTGTTTGAACTAAGGAGGATAAGCACTCCCTAACAGCTTATATGCCATTAGCTATATGAGGGTTCCGAACTTTTAAAACTCCCATCGGACATCTTATTTATTCTAAGATTCGTAAAAAGGTCTACAGTCTTATAATAGTATTAAAAATGTTTATTTTTTAACTTTGTCGCAAAAGCTCGAAAAATAGACTTAAGATACTATGGATCTGAGGTGCAGAAATAATCTCTATGTCTGTCTCTGCAGTAACAAAAAGAAAAACTTCACTATATACACTTAAAAAAGGAGGAAAATATATTAAAACGAAGTAATAGTACCGGAGGTTACTGGTAATATTTAGACTTCCTATCAATTTGTTAACTATACTCAGATTTTGTATCATTACTTTTTTTTAAAATAAAGTAATGTTCTAAAATTGTTTGTTGAAAGAAAGAAAGAAAAAGAAAATGCTGTTCTAGCTTGAAAAAAAAGTTTAAAAATCTCCACAATAGATGGCACCATGTATTCTCTTTGATATTTGAATTTGAAATATGGCGCTGTCACTCCCTGGGCGCTGTGATGATACGAATTTGATTTTTCAGTCAATAAAATATTGAACTGCTCTTTCGCTCTTTATATTATTCTATTCAAAATTGAATTATATTAAACTCGTCTGTGCTTTAAATTTAAACCAAATAAAAATGTTTTGGTTCCAAACTTTCTTATCAAAAACTAAAAACAAGGGAATTCATTACTTGTTGAAGATTTTCAGCAGAGAAAGCGATTTTGTAGAAGACGGTAGGCTTGACTTGAAATATTTTCTTATAGCTTCTCTATCCTGTGGCGTAACACTATTTTTTCGTAGTGATCAAGGGGAGGGTAATTTATAATTTATCTATATATAATTTAAGGTATTCAAAGGGGGGACCCCCTGTCCCGCCTTCGCTACACCGCTATCTCTAGCACATGTCATACGTATTGCTAAAATAGAAAGAAACAAAGAAAAAGTTGGAACTAGTAAGTTCTGGCTTTGGATATTGAAAATTTCATAACCCAGTTTTTTGAAAATTTTAATTTTAATGTCGGGTAATTTGTGACACATGTTCTTACAAGGGTGATTGTGGTCCGAGATTTCAGTAATTTCCAAAAATTTTGGGACGCCGTTTCCGAAAATTTTGCGAAGATTTCGAAAGGAAGGAAAGAAATAATCTTTCGTTTTCCTTTAAAAATAATCGTAAATCATTTTTTAAAATAAAAACATTAATTTCATATAATTACGCGAAACGAATTTTATCTCAAAAGACCCTTCCCGCCTAACACACAACACTGATCGAACTCATTTCTGCACAAGCTCCTAATTTTTTAAAAACTTTTAATTAAAAAAAAAAATATATTTAAATTTATATGTATATTTAATGTAAGAGTATTATTATATTTATTTAAAGGAGGGAGGGTGTTGTTTAAGGATTCCCCCATAGTTCCAGAAAATTTTACTTGAGAAAGAAAGTCTTGATGTTTCGAGAACTTTCCTCAAGCTCAATTTGATGATATGCCCATTTTATATACTTTGCTGGGATTTAGCTCATGTGAAACTTCATCAATTTTAGGATGGAAATCTTTCTCTTTCAATTGCTTGATTTGGAATTCTCATAATTATCTCCACTTATCTGCTTTCTTAATTGTAACAACAATGGGTGACCCTAGGAGTTGGACCATCAACTCTTTCAATTAGGTCTTGCTTCAATAAGTCATTTATCTGTTCTTTCACATGTGATCTTAAATTGTACTTACTGGTTGTGCAACACCTTTCACATTATCTTTAATCAGAATTTTTAGTTGAAAGCTTTTTAAATTACCAGTGCCTTCAAAAATACCCTTGAACTTTTCAACAGTATCTTCACAACTTGATTCCTTTATTTCAGATGAAATGTTTGATTCATTCAGGTTGTACCTTATTTTCAGTACATTAAGTTTATTAGCAGCATCTTTTCCTAATAGTGAGCTTCCTTCACCTTTAAATACAAAGAGTTCAGCATCTTCAAACCAATTGCAATGCATTATTTCTATTCTGGCTCTAAAAGCACAATACTTTTAACGGTTTCTTATTTCCATAGGAATATAGCTTCCTATCAACTAAATATGATTTGCATTTGATTTTAGAGTATTTTAATTTCTCCCATACTTCTTTCCCAATGGCATTAGAACTAGCTTCCCACTGAAGATCAGTTTCACTTTTCTCTAACCCAGAAGAAAAAACCTCTTTCAAACCATGCCTAAGTGTGACATAATCAACATTCCGGAAGTTACGTACAAAACTGAAATTTTAAATTTTATAAGCATCAAAGTTAGTCCAAAACCTTATAGTAAACCTCATATTATAAACCTGCCTGGAAAGTTGAAAGCTCCCATCATGATGACAGAGCCCTTACCAGACATGTCTTGAATATCACAATACATCTCGTCTTGAGCAACTTTTCATATTATATATATATATATAACTTTTATGTAATATTAGACTAAAATATATTTATTTTACATTTCATATTTAAATTTGCATTCTTTCTATCATTAATTTAAAAAGATCTTGGAACTTTAAAAGTCTCGTTCAATTAATCAATAAATGTCTCTAGTTAAACACACACACACATATATATATATATATATGTTTCACTATTTATTCTGTTTATTTTCAGCAAGTACTTGTGACTGTGCCGTCATCAATGCCCCAAACCATGCCTCCTCAAAGAAGAGGAAAAGGATTCTGTGGCTGCTTTGGCAGCAACGAACCACCTGAAATAACTTATCATGTTGTAGAAAATGGAGGCATCATAAATCTACAACCTCATCCACTAACTCCTACACAGCCCATGCCTGATGAAGAAGAACTTAATTCTAAATTTGCTGAATTAGTAGTATGTATAATAAAATAATAACTCTTGAAATATATCTTAATTTCAAGTATTTTTTTTTATTTTAAATAATATCAATTTCATGCTTGGGCTGATTTTTTTAAAACAAATGTTTTTCTTAATGTAAATTTATTTTTGATACTTATTTTACTTTTTGTTAAATTTGAATCATATTTTAATTTCCCACATACTTTTGTATTTTAATTTTAAATAATTTCTATCTCTTGCATTTCATGCTCAAGCTGATTTTTTTTTATATTAATGTTTTTCTAAGTGTAAAGTTATTTTTAGATGCTAATTTTATTTTTAATGTAACTTTCTCAGGAAGAACTTGATCTGACTGCTTCAAAGAAAGAAGTTATGTTTAATCTCCCATCTGAAAAGAAATGGCAATTATATCTTAGCAAAAAAATGGTAAGGAATTTATTTTTGAAATTTCTGTTATTCTTTTTCTTTAACTTGTAGTATAGAATGTAGTAACCACTTAACGCATTTGTCCGTGTCTGACACGGACGAAAGTTACCAGACAGTTTGCCCATGCCCTTGCGACCAGGTCGAAAAAACTGTAAACATGATTTTATTTTTAATATTAATGCTTTTTATTTTATTTTCACTTCTCATTATAAATATTTAAATTTTTTATTAACATTATTTTTAATAACATATATTCTATACTGTTCAGAATTTGCTCATATTCACTAATAAATTTATGGAATAGCTGGCTGTTTTGGTATGAAATATATATTTTAATGGATGAAAAAGAACTTATGAAGGAAGGATAAAAAACCTGACTGAGAGCAAATGTAACAAAGTGGATGATGTAGTATGAAAATGAGGACTTAGTTATTTTCATGTTATATAAGTATGATATTGAACTATCTTCTTGTAAATATGTAACAGTGGCATAAGTTGAGTTGTTTGCACCTCCCACCCCCTTCTCTGAGAATTTAAGCGCTCCCTCAGTTGTAAAAATTGTACTCATGCTCCCATCCCCACGCTAGTGTGGCATGCTTCCCTTAATCTCCTGTGCTCCCCCCAGTGGTGGAGTCTTTGGGTCGCTAATTACGCCACTGATATATTACTATACATTGAACTTTTGCTTATTTTTTCTATTTGATTAATCATATGTTTAATTTATAATATAAATTTTATTCAACAGGAGCAAGATGAACCTACTACACATTATCCAGATTATTATATTGAAAAAGTTACTGCAATGTCAATGGTATGCTCATAATTTCAATTTTTTTACTGGGTTTCAGTGGAAAATTAAATATGATACTGCATTAAAATATATAAAGCTTAAACTCGAAATAACTTGCATTACTTTGCTCAAATTAGCTGTTTTTTTTATTAATAAGGTCATGTGTTTTTATTCTTGGCATAAGCATCATGTTATCATGTAGTCATTTTGCAATTTTCTGCATATGCAGTGAAAGCCGTTATAAGGAGAGTTCAAGAACATCAAGGAAAGTACTCGCTATCATGGACTTTTCGTTATAAACAAATTTTAACTTTTAGCGATGTAGAAGCGGTAATTTGTTCTAGGGGTATGTATAAAATATGTAAAAGAATGCCCCTTTTTATCTTTCTCTATAATTTGCTGAAAAAGAGAAAATGAAAATCATACTTTCCCTTGCATTTTTGCTGACATTATAGCGACTGTAAGCAAATTTTCTACTCATTGCAAACACATTATTTTAGTATCTTTAACATTAGCTTGTTCACGGTGACACTCAAATCACTCGTAATAGTGATATTCTTGTTATAGGCCGTACTTTCTACATTGGACTTTTAGTATATTTCGTTTATAAGCTTGTTATCACAGAAATTCATTCTTTGACATTTAGTTTTTTATGTTCATTTTCATGTGCACATGTGGGTGTTTTAATTTGCATATTTATTTTTTGAATGTGCTTCCAAGCACTCAATTTTCATAAAAAATTTTGCTAGAGACATTGCTTCCACCTCTCTTTTCTTGTTTAATACCCATAGAAGAAGAGGAAAACACACCCACAAAACATTTTTTTTCTTTACACCATGGCTTTACTTCACACTTCTTTCAAATGCAGCTAAATCTCAGATAAAATCACAGAAAAAATTGTTGCAGCTATCACTTTTCTTTTCCCCATAGTTATGTGAAAAGTAAAAACGTAGACAGTGACCTTATCCCATCTGATAGTAGAAGAATATAATTTTTACTATATGTATACCAACATTACTTTTACTGCTATTTCATTAATCTTTTTTAATGGTTTCAGCTGCTTTTTCCCAGGGAAGAAGAGGAAATTTTTGCTCGTGCAAAACTTTTAGATAACTTGAAAACAGCTTTAAGAACACAGCCAAACAGGTAATTTTGCTTCTGTAAAGTAGATAGAATAACTGATATATGTGTTGAGCATGTTATGTTCTAGCATGGTTTTGGTTGAATTGTTGCCCTTTTGGTGCATGCAGTCTTTTCTGCAATGCCCTACGCTATATCTAACGCTCAAATGGAATTACAATTGCTTTGTTAGGTGCTTTTTATGCTCTTTAGTCTTTGTGACTTCATTAAGTTTTATTTTAGGAAAATCCTTTCCTATTCCCATGAAGAAAAAAATCATTGATTCTTTTTCAATATGAAATCTGTAGTTATGTACAAAATTAATTTATTATTCTACATACTGCTGCTATGGTTATCATATGTTTCATAGCCCCCTTAACTAGATGCCTAGCGATTTGCGAGGAAAGTTGGCCGCGGATTTTAATTACCTTTTCTCCCACCAGGAACACTACTTATTTGCTGTAACAAACTGCGCTCTTTCCATTAGTTTGAAGGGTAGAAAATTGGTTTTCCATTGCTATTTCTTCTTTTTTCCCCCAAAAATTTGAGGGAAAAAAGAAGAAATAGCATTTCTTTTGGTTAAAAACAGTCTTTTTCAGGCCAATGTAACTAAAAGAAAGATGGCTTACTGTGTTGTTCCATTTTGCACATCAAATTCAGTAAAAGAAACAAATAGTTTCAATCGTACATTAGTTTGCGTGAAAAATGGATCCCTGCTATATCAAGACACAGAGGGAAATTTTTATTATCATCATCATTATTATTATTATTATTATTATTATTATTATTATTATTATTATTACTATGTGTGTGTCTTTCGTAACATCAATTTGGCAAAAAATATTAAAAAAAAATTAATTAATAACAATATAATGCAAAACTATTTTTATATAAATATACATTATTTATTATGTTGTCCAATCTTTACTGTAGCTTGTCCTTGGAATACGAATGATTATATAATATGATGCATTTTATATGATGCAAATATTAATTAAATTAAACTTATTGATTTTTTTTATTAAAAAAATTTAACTAGTTATATGAAGGATCAATAAGAAATAATGAAAGTTAGTAGGGAAATGAATTCAAATTATTATTCATGCATAGAATTGAGTTCTAACCATATTTCAAGAACATATTTAATCCCATGGATGAATAAATGAGAATAATTTGGAAGTAATATTTGTCCTATTCTTTATGCCTAAAATATAACTTCAGTACAATGCATTATAAATTGTAATTATTCACATATTTAAACATTTTTATTTATTTATTTATGGGTTTTTTTTATTGAAATCAAAAGGACTGGTTTTTCTTTCGGTTGGTTGGGGAGGGGGGATAGATCAGATTCTATGATAAGATTAAATTTTATTTTATTATAAGAATAAAAACTTAATTTTTATGCAAGGCTTTCCTAAATGAAAAATTTGGTTCCAAGTTTCCCAATTTAACGTCCTCATTGTTCTGCTCGTTTTTTTAAGCAATGATTTCTTGGAAAATATAAGATTGAGCGAAAATATATCTGCTATCCTAAGTACACTTAAAAGCATTTCAAAACTTTGAAAATCTTTTCAGAGCGTTTGCAAAAGTCTTGACTTTTAAAATTCAGGGAAAAAATTTTAACTTTCAAGATCACTATAAATAAATAATAATAATAGAAAAAAGACATTCTTTTTTTCTAAAACAGATGAGTCCATATAACTATCTACTCAAATATATATCACATGTATAGCTTTGCTGTTAATCGATCATGGAAGTTATACATTGCATCTTCTCAAAAAATTTTAAAATGCTCCAAATAGATGTTTAATTATTTTAACTATAGCATCGTTCTCAAACAAATATTAAAATTAAAAGTTTTAGTCAAGAGCTGGATATTTATTTTTTTTCTTACATCGGTAAAAATGCCAGTTGAAAATTATGTACATATTATATTCTTTACGTATGAATTGCATAATTATTCTCTTTTTTTTAACTGTTTATTTATTTATTTATTTATTTTTTTAAACATTTTTTAATGTTTGCAATAGAACCTCGATTGCAACAAAATTAATATTTTGTTTGTTCGATTTCAAATATGAAAGTATTTGAAGTAGTATTTTGTAATCGAAATTTGACATATTGTCTGGTACAGGTTGGCTGAGTACGCAAGTGTTCTCGACTTTTGCAACTGGTCTTATAGAAAAAAAATGCCAAAAATATAATTTTTTAATGGAAATGTTAAAAATTTCTTCTTTAAGCACTTCTTTATATATATATATATTCCATTAAACTCTAAAATAATAATAATAACAAAGTTTAAGTGATGACATGCAATTATAATTTTAAGTACATTTATAGATTACAGAAAAAAAGTTTTATTTTTCCATAGTGGAATGAAAGCGATACAGATTTTTATTACATAGCCGTTATTGAATGTTGCTGCACAGCACGTTTGTAAATTTAAAAAAAAAAAAACAATTGTTTCTTAAACGAAGTTTCATTTTACAGACTAAAAGAATTAAATCATTACTTTAATGAAAATTCTGTTCATTGGTGTTACAAAATTTTTCTTTTAAAATACCTACAGTTAGGAGAGAACCACTTTAATAAAATAAAATTTTGAGGTTGATGCTCCGTTAAAATGCTCCTAGACTAACAAGATATCGAAAATAAATAATATCACTTAATTTCCTACCGTTTTACTGCACCATAAAGTAAGAGCGATAAATGAGTCATATGATTAAATTTTAAAAGAAATTCAAATTATTTTTTTAAACCATTTTTTAGAGCTTTTTATCACAATTTACCATGCGTTTACAAGTAAAACACCATTTTCCAATAGCAAATACGTAGTGCCCTCTAGCCGGTAGGGTAATGGGGTTCGCTCCATTTCGGAAGGCATCTAGTTAAGGGGTCTATGATATGTTTGTATTTAGACTGACGTAGTGTGACTGCATGCATTTTTTTTTTAAATCTGATTTAGTCCACATTTTAGTTTTTTTTTTCACCGTATATTCCTATTTGGTTAATTCCTAAATGCATGTTCGCAAGAACTTTGAAAAAGTGTGACTTGGGACCGAAATTTTTACAAGATGTTATACTATTTATGAAGCTCATCTTATAAGAAGCAGGAGATGTGTCTCTGACTGGAATGGCAAACTATTCCCAAATGACACACACATAACACACATAAGCTGAAGTGACACGAAAACTCATTTTGGCAGAGACACATCACAGCTTTTCATAGCCTTCTAACACTGTTAAGTAATCATGCCTTTGCACTGTAAATGGAGAAAAACTTAAGAATTTTTGAATCATTTGTAATTTGTCTACTTTTGTAAATACTTTGCCATTCTAAATGTATAATTATATTAACATTGATAGTATAAAAGGTGAAATTCAGATTACATGTTTAATTTTATTAGAATAAAATTTCCAACTTAAATCGTTTTTATGCTGTATGAGGTAGGTTCCAATGCTGTATAAGGTCATTTAAATAGCACCGCATTGGTGATGTCGCACCTTCTAAAAATGTCGGAAATAATTTTATGGATAACATGAATAAATTTTTGAACTTCGTGAAAGTATCTACACTCAGGGACACATGTTATCTATGCAACTGTTCTATAATCAGTCTAAGACAATAACACTAAAGTGAATGCTCAACTTATTTTTGCTTTGGCTGTTGCCTCAAATTTTCGTTTTGATTGAAATACTACCCCCTATTTTATCGTGAAACTATTCTAGCCCTTTTGCTTACATATTATAAGGATTCATTTCCTATGCTTTTGTAAAAAACAAATCAATACACATTTTGGTTACTTAATTTTGTTATTTCAATTCATTAGTTTTATTATTATTTTTCCATTTATTACGTAAAATTATATGAGATACATGTTTAGATATTCTTACAAGATTTATCTGCTTTTTATTTTTTTAATAAAAACGTAATACAGATGCAGTAACTTAAACAAATTTAAGTATGACTTGTTTTAGTGTCACTAATG
This sequence comes from Octonoba sinensis, assembly GCA_038502835.1. Taxonomy (NCBI): domain Eukaryota; kingdom Metazoa; phylum Arthropoda; class Arachnida; order Araneae; family Uloboridae; genus Octonoba; species Octonoba sinensis. Next base: position 150,536,140 of record CM076598.1, read on the forward strand.
TGTCATAGTTGAAAACAATGTACTCTGTTTGTACTACTGAAGTAGGTGCTACTACTAAGCTAGATAACAGATTAATTCTTAGCTCATGTTTACTGCTTTAATGATTCCAAAATGTTAAATATTCTATTGCAAAAAAAATTTTATTGTATATTCCATTTAATTACTTAAAAATGATTTATTTTTGCTAGAGTAATGTTGTTCTCTTCAGTATTCATACTATTTTTCCTGTATTAAATTATAGTTTTGTTATGAGATTTCTTGAACAAGATGGTCTTTCTGGAATTCTGAATTTTTTATTAAGTATGGATTACAATACAGCAGAGAGTCCAATCCATACATCCCTTATTGGTTGTGTAAAAGCATTGATGAATAACTCAGTAAGTGTTTATTCCTTGTTTTATTTTGACTTTTCTTTTCCTTTGTTCTTTGTCAGATCACTTTTCAAAATAAAAGTAAATGATATCAATGCACAATAATTGCATAATTATCCATCATTTAAAAACCATAAATCTTAAGTAGCTATAAATTGTCTTCATACTTCCATTTTATTGAAAAATAAATAAATAATAAAAAAAAGGTGGAGAAGAGATTAAATTATGACAGAATATAATGACAGATGACTTACAGAATGTCCAAAAACAAAAATTTTCTGCTTTTAAGGTAGAAGTGACTGCACACTCAAGTATGTTCGTACAAGCATATTGGTGCAATATTATCCTACACATGATCAAGTTTGCTTGCACCAAGCATGTAAGTGCAGACATACGTGGTAAACTTGCTTGTGCAATCATGCCTGGCATGTGTTGGCACCTTAATAGGAGTAACATTTTACAAGTAAATTTTGGACACAAGCGGGACAAAAAATAATCGTCTGTAATAAAGAGGTCTCTGCAAAAGAGGTTTTTGGAATAAAAAAGTGTCCACCTAAGAGGGGTGTCCACATTTGAGGAGAGTCTGTTAGGCGGGGTTTTACTGTAATTTCTGTATATTATGACTTGAATCAAAGCTTCAATGTTAGGCCCTGAATGCCATAGGGCCCACTTTATTCATGCCTTTTGCAACCTCTGCAAATTAGTAATATGCAAAACAAACTTGCATTTCCATTTGTGTTTCTCAATTAGCTTCTCACTTAGTAGCTGCTAGGCAAGGATTTCTTAGCTTTTCCGATCATCGCATTCTGTTGTGAAATTGAAAACGAAGAAAGCTTTAATTTAATGTATACAGTTAAAAGAAATTAAGAGGAAGGTTCTTTTGTTCTGAAGTAGTAAGTTTTAGTTCTTTTACAAATTTTACTCCTTCAGGCTCAATTATTTTGATCTTTCTGAATAACAAACATTTGTATTTTGAGTTGTTTATTAGAAAAATTAAAAATAATTCGTTTACTTTTTCATTTATCAATAAATATAATGTTTCTTTTCTTTTCTATTTTTTTAAAAATAGAAGTTGATGCTTGTAATGTTTCTCCAAGTAATTCTGATTCAGCTTCTCTTGTATTAGTCTCTTACTAATTTGTTAAGTTTTGATCCTTTTGAGAGATTTAAGATTAAACTTCATCTCAAAAACAAAGGGGGGGTTGTGACAATATAGTATGTGTGAACTTATTTCCATCTTTTTTGCTTCTAGAATGGACGTGCTCATGTACTTGCTCATCCAACTGCTATAAGTACAATTGCTCAGAGTTTAAGCACTGAAAATATAAAAACAAAAACAGCAGTACTTGAAATTTTAGGAGCAATGTGTTTGGTACCTGGTGGCCATAAAAAGGTGTTGGAATCCATATTGCATTTCCAAAAGTTTGCTGCTGAAAGAACACGGTTTCAGGTAAAAGAAACATTTCTTATGTATTTTGAAATATAGTCATGCAATGAAGTATCAAATTAGTTGTATCTTTCAAATCCATGCATTTCTGCCTGTTATATTATATATGACATCATATTTGCATAACAAGTGCAATCAATAAAAATTTTTTAAAATAAAACAGAAAAGCTAATTCGAGGGACTTTTAAAAGTCGGCTACTAATTAAATAATTAGCATGACAAGACAATAAAAGTGTTTTGTCCATGCAATGAGGGAATGCAACAGTTGTGAAATCCTATGCTGCAACAGACGCCCCTAACCTGTAACTAAATAGATTCTGAGAACTTTAACGAAGAGAATTAGGACAATAGGTTTTAAAAAACATCATTTAAAAATGTTAAAATGTAGAAATACAAATTCTGACTACAGAACTCAAACTCAATAGCCTTCCTCTTTCCTCTTGCTATACCAATGCCTATGCTTAACCAACAATGCCCTTCCAAATGGATTTAAGCCAAAGTTATCATATACACATGCTTGGTGTAATTTTTTCTGATTATTCATTAGGATTTTTTGACTTCATTAGGTCACGTTGCATACAGAATTTACATGAACATTTCAAAAACCCTTGGAAAAATTATTATCTGAAGCTTATTTCTTAAAAGCATAATTTCATAGCACTAGTATTATGTAGTAGTGTCCTGATACAACTTCCAATTTTGTAAAGAAATTATGAGAAGATTAAACTCTGCACTTACCAAAAATGGAAATATTTAAATAAGGTCTGATTGGGACTGAAATATCTGTTTCAGTCAGTCATTTCTACATTTATTTAATTTTGTATTAAATTTATGTACATATATATATACATAATGTTTTCTTTCCCTAGACCATTGTAAATGATTTGGATCGCAGCACTGGAATGTATCATGATGAAGTTAGTTTGAAGACTGCAATAATGTCCTTCATTAATGCCATAATTAATTATGGTCCTGGTGAAGACCATTTAGAGTTTCGTTTGCACTTACGGTATGAGTTCCTAATGCTGGGAATTCAGCCAGTTATGGAGAAGTTGAGAAGTCATGAGAATGCCACACTTGATCGGTATGTTTTCTTTTAATCACAAAATTTTGTTGAAAAGCCTTTGGTTTCATTAAAATTTATGTGCTTTCTTTTATGTAAAGAAAACATTTTGTTACTTATAGTAATAACAAAAACATGTTTTTCATACCATCTATCCATCTTATTTTGTAAGTAATACAGAGTGTCTACAGATCGTGACAGTGCGAAAAAGGCACGAATTTGAAAATTGGTTGCGAAAATTGCGACTAGGTCATAAAAATTTTCCATCCAACAGGGTAGTCCCCCCCTAGAAGGCATCGGATTTTCAGCATCCAATTGATTTTCAAATATCCAGAATCCGATCCCCCCACTGCTGGAAATATCTGGCATGACAAATATAATTTTTAAAGTTTTAATTAATTAACATGTTTTGAAAATATATGTGAGTTACAAACTTATTATGTATTTGGAAGCTGTGACATGTTTAAAAATATGTATAGAATTTACAAGTTTCAAACATCAGAGCCGTATAATATCTGGCAGATTCAATATCCAATGTATCACCTTACAGTCACAAGAAACTCCCGAAAATTTCCCGAAACTTCACTTTTTAAAATGTGTAGACACACTGTAATATAAAAAATACTTTTTCTATACTACTTACTACTATATCTATGAAGTCATGAGAATGTTGCGCTCAATTTTAATGTTTTTTGCAGTAGAAAAACATGTTTTCCATACTTTCTATTATTTTGTACAGTAGTCATAAAAGTATAAATTTATTTTTAATTTAATTTTAGAGTTTTGTTAAATTTTTAATGCAAGCTAATGGGGAAAAATGAAAAAAAAAAAAACAAACAAACTTCTACCTATATGCAGGTGAACTTCCTTAGGCCTCTTCGAAATAGATCTATCTGTTCGTAAGCACAAACATCCTGTTAGTTCTGTTACTTGCTATGCTCCTCTGATGACTAAATTTGAAGTCGTAACTAATTACCCCCCTCCCCCAAATCAACAAATGTTTCTGCTTCACTAATGACAAATCCTTGTAAATTATCGCTTGCATGTTTATTCCCATGACATAAATGAAGCACTTGTTATTTTCCCAGATTGAATAACACACATCATCTAACTCCCCACTTAGAAACTTGATCTAAATCATCTGCTGATTAACTTATTCTTCATTGTAAACAGCTCCTGTAACTTTGATATCATCAGCAGAAATATTGATGCTCCCAGTAAGACTAAGTTGCATCATCAATAAAAATAATAAACAATAATGGCCCTAAAACTAAACCTTGTGGAATTCCTTTTAAAACTAAAACATTTATCTCCTGCGAATAATTGCCCGTAACTACTACTCTTTGTTTCCTCCAAACAGCCAATTTCTAACCAAAATTAAAGTTCCACCAATTCCAAAATAAATCAGTTTGCTAAGAAGGGCATCAAGTAACTTCCTTCTTGAGTATATATTTTAGCTATGTACATCTCATTCCATGTCATGGAAGTGCACTGTCAAAATGAACGTAATATCACCAAAAATGTTTGTTTTTTTTTTTTTTTTTTTTGCTGTCAAATATTAATACACTAAAAACAGGTTGGTGAAAACAATTATTACTATTTTACCTGTAGGACACTTGTAATACGTTTATACCTCCCTCCCTTGAATCGAGTAGTAGCATGAGACACATATTAAAAATATTCCTAGATGGTGTTTTTTCAAATTATATGCAACTTTTGCTTCAACAAAATAAAATTTTTGAGTTTTTGAGGATAAGTTATGCTGGTAAAAAGGTTGTTTGTTCCATGAGGACTGTTGAATATTTAATAAATGTTATTAAAATAAATAAATGTGCATGCTTAATGATTCATATGTAAAACATTACATTAATATTAGTTATTTACTGCATTGCTCCAATGAAATTTTATTTAATTTTTTGTGGAACTTAAATTAGTGTCTAACATTGAATTTCATCATTTCATAGTACTTTAGTCCATTGTTTATATGCAAATACCTATTTTGAAAGGGAAAAGCCTTTCAAATATGCCAGTAAACTTTTGCACATTTTAAGGATTTTCATCAACAGAAATTGTATTGTTAGAGTGAAATGCAAAACTTTTTGCATAGATCTCTTTTTTTTTTTTTTTCTTGCAATCTGTATGGCACTTTTTGTTTTTCAAAATGTGAATAAAATTTTTATCAAATAACAAAGCTCATTTTACTTCAAGTAAATTGCAAATTAATATGTTGCCTAATAATACTATAATATGTTACCTAAAATTTTAAGAGTGGCAAATTTTGCATAATAATATTAAATTGTTTTTAGGCATTTGGATATTTTTGAAATGGTTCGTAATGAAGATGAGAAAGAAATGGCTCGCAAGTTTGAATGTGTAAGATAATTTACATTTTAGTTTATAATTTATATTTTAGTTAGCCTTCTGATATTGTCTTAAGTTTTCCTCTTATCTAAAATTTCAAAATTAAAATATATATGCTCCTAGCACATTTCAGAATGTTTAAATAAAATATAAAAAACTTTCTTTTTGTTATTCAATAATTTTTTAAAGAACACAAGAAATAGTAAGATAATAATTAAAAAAAATGAAACTGTAATGATATCACATAATTTAATATTACTTTTTACTAAATCTTTACAATTATCTCTCGCTATGTGAAATCTATCAATGGAAAAACTTTGATACTTTCTCAACTTTCTCATATAACATTAAAATGCACCTATTGACTGTCTTATCAATGTTTAAACAATCATTCAATATTCAGTGGCACAACCAAAATGTTCATCTGCAGGTGTATTTGGTTCTTAACAGTCTTTACATGCACACTTACACACATCTATGCAGGTAAGGGTAAAAGTTCTTGGTCTGACACAGAGATGTTGCTCTAATCAACTAAAATTTATGATTGCTGCCTGGGTGCACCTGTCATTGGTGCATTTGACAAGTTAAAGCTTGTTCTCTCAAGTAGTTTGTTTACACAAATTTTTGCAGTAGACGTCTTTTATGTTTTTTGTTAAAATGGGTTAACTTGAATATTGTGGGGTCATAAAATTCTTTGTTTTGGATATATTAACCCCAAAGGAAATTCATCCAAAGTTGACAAAAGGTTACGGGGACCCAAGTTGATAAAAGTTACGGGAAAAGGTTGCTGTATACCTGAATGTTGCTGAAAATTTAAAATAAAAACAGTTTATCATCTACTGATTCATTTTTTACACAGATTTCATTTTTTAGAATATGTTGACCAATAGTTGAAATTAAAAAAGTTATCGGCATAAGCTCCAGCACATGAATGCATTCTTAACTTTTAATAAGGAAAGTTAGGAAAAAAATACAGTATTTGCCACAGAAACCCACATGTAAACAAATAGTAAGAATAAGCACATATTTTGCCCTGCTATTTCATAATAAACAACCCAAACAAACAGTCAGCAAAATGAAATGATAGTATATAAATAAATAAAAAGGAAAATAAATGAAAATTAAATTACAAATTTTTTTATCATAAATTTAACATAAAATGAAAATAAACAGTAATTTCTATAGTTCGGAACAAACAAATAAATACGCGATTAACTTTTAACATAAATAAAAGTAAAGTACTTAATAAAACCTCAGCTATTTTTTTTTCAAACTTCAAATGGTTGTAAAAAAAATAATAGGAACCCTTCCCCCTTTTTTTACTGTTCTTGATTACAATAAGAGAAAAAGGTTAAGTTTGAATTATTACGTTAAAAGTTTTCAGCAATGTAACGAAATTTTGAATACATGAATTTTAGTTTGAAGAAAAAACTATCTTTTAAGAAATTCAAAACTTTTTGTGTAATATATTAGAAGCTCAGTGCAAACAATACTCTACTTAAAAATTACTTGTTCTTTCTAATGATGCAATGAAGCTCCTCACACCCCTCTTCCAATCATCAAAAGCTAAGCTATGAGCTAGTTCAAAAATGAACTTCAAAACTGCAGTTTGTTTTAGTATAATGATACATTTGCATGCCATGCTAAGAAAAAAAACTTTTTGTTTTTCTTTTTAGTGAACACATAATATGTCTCAACAACTAAAAATTCTTCAAATAAATTAGTGATACATTTGCATGCCATGCTAAGAAAAAAAAACTTTTTCTTTTTCTTTTTAGTGAACACATGTCTCACAACAACTAAAAATTCTTCAAAAAAATTAATTTCTAAAATAATGAACTTAAGTAAAATACCTAAAGAAAAAAATAGTAAAAATAAAAAACAATCAAGTACTACAAAAGTAACAGAAATAATTAATGTACAAAATACAAATTAAAATTAAGTGCATGTAATTTTCATGAAAATACTCTTAATTAAAAAAATTGGTTTAATTATTAAACTTCTTTCAATCTTTCTTCTTGAAATTTTTTAACAGAAGGTTTGCTTTCTCTTGTGATGAAACAGCTAAGCTACTACTAATAATAATAATCATGAATGAATCCAAAATCAAAACACACCAATTATCAATCGATACACAGCAATTACAATATCATTACAAAGTCCTAACAAGAAGAAAATCGCTAACGCCAAATAACGCTGGGGTCAGTAGAAAAAGATATTTGCATTCACGCCTATTGCATGAAAAAGAAAGTGAAATTTCTACGATTTTACATTAAGTACGTATGGCAAAATATCAAACTGTCTTAGAAGCAGTTATCGTTGCATTCCAGTACTTTTCTACAATATTGTGCTAGAAAAAATCGCTGTGACAATTTAGTCGCCAAAGCCACCAAACGTAAAATTCCAGAACTGCATTAGAGATTAAGTTACGGTTGACAAATTTGGTTAGTATATTAGCCATTTTGACTACTTTTGTTCACATGGTTAGAAAATATTTTAAAGCATTGGCCAACCCAAACTGTTGTTCATTTTTACATTTTATAGGGCTGTATGTAATTTTTAAGTTGTGCATCCATATTTACTCAAAATAATGTAAAAATTCTTAAAATTAAAGTAAAAATGAAGCATAAGTTAAAAACACTTTTATATTCATCTGAAAAATATATGGAATGGAAGGAATTTGTCATAGATATTAAAACATAAATAGAATTACTACTAAAATTTTCAAAAATATCTGGAAGCCAGTAAGTACAGTAATCATAGTTTGGTTGTTGGGCTCATTTTAAGTTTTGACTATTTCCATTTAATTTTTATTGGTATTTCTGGGTTAAATTTTGGATTTGATTGCCGATGATAGCTTATTTCCTTATTTTGATTAATATTGAACTGTGCTAAATTGCACTCGTTGCAGCAATTTTATTATGATTGAAATTTCGGAATTTCCTTAAAAGGGAAATATATAAATTGGGTTGGCAATAATAGCTTAAAATAAATATTTTGTTTTACATCGATATAATGCTCAGCAATACTCTGCTCCTTCCATGTCAAAAAGTGAGCAACTGAGTTTAAACAGGATGATACATTCCACAAAGATAACCAGTGTGAATGACGACCAAAAACCTGCAACCACATTGGAAACCATCAAAAAAGTGCATGGTATGATTTCGAAAGATAGGTGAGGGAGATAGCTGAAGCTGTGGGGATATTAGAAGAAAAGGTGCGAAACATTTTGCACAAAGAATCAGGAATGCCAAAACTCTGTGGAAGATGGGTGCCGCATTTGCTGAATGCCGATCAAAAGCAAATGCGCAATCTTGGGACCGATACAAAAAGTATATGGCCAATTTTGTATGGCAATTTGTTTCCATGGATAAGGCATGAGTCCACCATTACACGCCAGAAACAATACAGCAGTCGAAACAGTAGGTGAAAGCCGGAGGTTCAGCGCTACAGAAAGCAAAGTTGATTGCATCTGCTGGAAAGGTCATTGATTACCTTGAAAAAGGCAGAACAATCAGAGGTGAATATCATGGCAACCTTCTTGACCAGGTGAATGCCAAAATTTGTTTCACCTTACCCTCTTATGTATACTAAGATTGGTAGCATGGTTTAAAACCAACGTTTCTGGAATTGTAACTCCCCCCTCCTGCTTGCACCCTTATCTATACTTGTCATAATGTATTAATTTTTTAAAAATTCAAATACATTGCAAATTATTGCCTAAAATGGAACTGATGCTGTACAATACCTGAGCCATTAAATACAATGTGAGCAAACCTATGAACTTTAACATTTCATCATTGAGCATCACTTTGTACTTGCCATGATTTGCATTTGAGTCCCATGTGCTGTAATTGGAGTAAAATATTTAACTTCAGGCCGGGGGGGGGGGGAAGAAACTTAACATTTTCTATATATTATATATATATTTCATATACATATAATATTGTGTATATTTGTTATATTATATATGTTACGGACAAAGCCCGAAGTCCGGCCACTTCGCGAATTGGCCCGCGATGTAATTGAAACTATCAGTGAATATTATACTTTGGCCTGTCACTTCGCGAAGTGGCCACGATGTTCCGGCCAAAACGCGACGTGCTCATTCAAGAATGCCCAGTAAGCGGCGTATCTGCAATTCGGGAGGGAATTTGCCACATGGCGACATTTGTCTGTTGTAATTCGAAATGTCACAAAAGTTCAGCTTGATTTAATAAGTGATTACGGTGATTTATTATTCATTTTTTTAATAAAAAGGAAAAGAGGTAAATTTTTTATGTTGACCGTTTTACTACTTTTTTAATATCTTTTGTATTTCTAATAACTTTTACTTTACAGAGAAAAAAAATTGTAGTGGTATGTTTTTTCACATACCGGATGGTACAGTGGGACTACAATTTTTTACTATTTGTTTTAGTAAAAAGTTAATGTGCTAATATTGCCCCTTTTGTTTTCTTTTTTAATTTAAAAACATAAATCTTCTAATTTAAAAATATAAAAAGTAGACAAGATTTTAAATTAAAATTTAAAAAATTTAATTTTTTACTTTGTCTCAAATGGCCACATCCCACGGCAGTTAGCTGCGGGTACCGCAGCTAGTAATTTTTAAAGAATGAAGTTATGGTTATGCAGAGCCAATAATACATGCCAATGATTTTTTCTTCCAACTTTGGCTGATCCTCCCATGCCACTTCGCGATCTGGCCAGCCAATTTACAGCGTTCTTAGCCATATCGCCGGCCAATTTGCGAAGTGGCCGAATTCGGGCTCTCTCTCTCTCTTTGGCTGTAACATTTATATATCTTAGATTTATAAATAATCATTGTAATTTTTTAAGAGTTTTATATTTTCCTCAGTGTTTGTTAAATATCATTTAATATTTTCATTTTCTCCTTTTTAGACACACATTGATACAAAGAGTGCTAGTAGCATGGTAGAAGTTCTGAAGAAAAAAATTTCTCACACTCCTGCATACCCTCATTTCCTATCTTTATTATATCACTGTATACAGTTGCCATGTAAGTTAATAATAAAAATTCTTATATAGAATGAATTTTAAAACTTCAACTTACATTAAATATATGTAAGTTACCTTAAGTAACTTACATATATTTAACGTAATGTAATTATGTTATATTTATACTTACATATATTAATCTTTTATTTATGCTCACTTCTGATTGTAATCATATATTCTCACTCTCATTATAATCTCTTTTTATACTAATTTTACTTCAATAATTTTTTTTTTATGTAGTGAACTTGCTGAATTAAAATATCATTGCTAGTTAATAGCATTTCTACGTTTTATTCTGATGAATTTCCTTCATAAATGTTTTGTTCAACTTGTGCAATATTGATCGTTCACCTTAATCAGCTTATTGAACAGTCAACTTAATGCTTATGCTTTGTTTCATTCTGTCAATCAGCTTTCAACTTTCCGTTTTCAAGTCACTCCTTTCTAATTCTCATCACTTTTCTTACATATGTGTGTATATAAATATTTCCATTTTTATACTTTTCTAATAAGTGTGGAAGAACTGTTGTGTCTAAATGCCACACTTCAATGCTGTCAATCTACTGGCTATTTCACTGGCACCACCCCTATGATTGGGTGATGCTTACTTGTAATGTTTCTGTACCACCATGGTGCAGATATCAAAGCAATTGGTACCACCAGGATATTTTAATGATCTAAGATGGCCACTGATGAAGTGAGAGAGGGCACTTTGATCTTGCTGGCAGCAAACAAGAGCCAGGAATCGCCCGGGTGGTCTTATACCAGTGGTGGTCTGGTGAGACACGCCAAGAAGTTTTATTCCTGCTCTTTGCCATGGAAAAGAGCTCCATAAAAGTGAGCAGCTCAGAAGAAATCACAAAGCTTCTTCAGCACTGGACTCGGCCAGGAAGTCGGCAATCTCATTACCCCTAATATCATCATGGGAAGGAATCCATTGTAGTTGTATCTGATGGTTCAAGGAAAGGCACTTTAGTTTTTTGAGGATGTCTACACCAATGTCATCTCTCACACAATGCCAGTTGGATAGATGCTGGATGGAGCTTCTGCTATCAAAGAGAATCCAGATTTCCTTACCATCAGAGGCTGGCTCAATAGAAGAAATGCCTTGATCAATGACTATCAACTCACTACGAAAGACAGAGCAGAAGTTTGTATTTTTCTTCTGAATCTTAACCTCTTGATCTAAAAATTTGATGTAAATTCCACTTCGAGTACAACTAGTGTCACTCTACTGCCATCCATATACACCTGAATAGCATCTGATGGAATACTATTTATTACTTCAAGAGCTAGCTGCTTTAAATGAACCGAAAGATCTTTTTGCTTATTCGCCTGAACAGCAAGCTCAGTGTGGAAATAAACACCAGAAAGGCCCTCTGAAGGATCGATACATTGTGCCAGTTGATGCCATTTCACAGAGTCGGCGATTAAATTACAAGAGTTTACTTGGCTAAAGGGACTATTTACGATTGTTTATATGACGTTTTAGTGTGGTCCCAAATCTTAAATTTAGCCAGAAGAGAATCTATTATATAGTTGAACCCTGCTATAATGAACCTGGGATATAGTGAACACTCGGTTGTAGTGAACTTTTATAGTGGTCCCATCCAAACTCCTATTCAACTATTGTTATTTTATATGCTTATAGTGGACAATTGAGAAATTGGTAGTTCGTTTATAGTGAACTCAAATTTCATTCTCTTGGATTTTTTTTCCAGTTCTCCAACTGTAAACTTGCACGTGTTGCGATTGAAAAGCCAGCATTCCTTTCTATTGTGTCAAATTTCACTCTTTCATGCTTATCGTCTTAAACTAGTGCAAACAAGTTGTTAAGCAGAACATTCCTCTCCCCCCCCCCCAATCCATTTACAGTCCCAATTGTTCGCTCCTTTCCCCCTTGCTCCTCTCACTGAATTCTAGGAATCCACTTGTGTCTCTACATCCGCTCTATTCATCTACTGTTTCCAACATTTGGAAAAATCGCAGTGCAATTCTTGCTGCGTATGAAAAAATATGGTTTCTCCTAAAAAACTACGTCGTGCTGAAAGAGAAAATGTTGAAGAAACTCTACTAAAATGGTTTACAATTCAATGGAATAGAAACCTTCCTCTGTATCCGGAACCCATGCTGCAAGCTAAAGCCTATGAGTTTGTTGAAAAATTTGAAGAAAAAGGTTTTGTGTGTTCCAATGAATGGCTGGATCGATGGATAAATAGAAACAATATTTCTTGTGGAAAGTTTGTTGGTGAAACAGGGGATCATTTATAAATGATGTCACGCTTCGAGGGGGGGAGGGGGGTTCGTGAAATTGTGGCAAGGGGAGGGGGTAGCAAGAAGTGTGACATGCAACATAGCGTGACTCGTGACAAAGGGGGGGAGGGGGGTCAAATATATGGGAAAAAAGCATGATGTCATTTATGAACGGCCCCCAGCAAGTGTTTGTGCAACCGATGTGGAAAATTGGAAATCTCAAGTGAGGGCATTCAAGTTTTTGTAAGTAACATCTGATTCTTTTTCTTTTTAATGTTTATTTGATTAATTAAGTATTTATAAGCAATTTATGTACCATTTCTAAAAAAACTGCAGTCATATTTAAAAAGAAAGACTTTTTTCAAAGAATTTGGATATAGTGAACCACCGGTTATAGTGGACTTATTGTCGAGTCAGCAAAATACATGTACTCCAATCTCTTACTTGCTGTAAATTTGATGTGGTTTATGTTTAAGTGGAGTAAGATTCCTATATCAATTGAAAACAATTTTTATTGAGTTGGTTTTTGGTACAGAAATCTTTGTGCACTACATTGATTCCTCTCCTCCACCTTGCCCTGTTATTGATATTTTTGTGTTGCAGGGTGGGGTGCCACTTTTGCTGTGCGTCATATGCTACTTTTGCAATGCAGCATACAGTACAAAGTCCCAAATCTGGAATCCACCTGACCTTGGCAAGTTGGGAGCCTTTTTCTTGTCGCACAAATTATCTACACTAGCCCTACAAGTTTTTTCACATGTTTTCATTTCTGGTTCTCATTTGTGGTGCTGAAAAAGCAGAAATTTTTTGAAATAACTTTAAAAGGCTAAAATTTATCACTATCCAAGAAATTTTACCTTCATATTTTCGTAATGTTTACACATCTTTTGAGGTTGTAATTTTAAAAAAAGTCCCTTATTTTGCCCTGCTTCATCAATTTGAATTTTTTGGCAACTTTTCCCCACTATTGGTCAGGATTTCGGCATTGCCCATAATTTGTGGCATACTTTTCTCCACCAGACTCCTATCTCTTAGCCAAAGCCTTAGCATTGCTTACAGGTGGAGCTGGTAGCCATTGTTGCAAACTAACTTGTCATTTTGAATTCTTCCAGGGAAGGAGGAGGCAAAGGATATATACTGAAAAAGAATGCTTTCATAAAAATACATGATGTTAACCAAGCAAAGAGGATAATTGTCCCCTCCTGACTCCTCCTATATGATGGGCATGATAGCATATGTTAAGTTCTTATTAGAACAAAAGTAGCAGGTGCATGTACTTGGAAAATAGTATATCACTAATGTAGAAATTATTTATGTTTTTTTATTAACATATATTGTAGATTTTAAAAAATCTCGAGTGTTGGAAAGCAAATAGTCCACATTTTAGAGAGTTTTGTAATTTGGGTGCTCAAACTTGAGACTTTGTACTGTATTTTCTGTTACAATTTATTTTTCCCACACGTTGAAAATCTTCTGTACATCAGTTGAAATCAGTAGTACATTTAATGGAATGTGAAATAATTTAATGAAAATGTTCATACCTTTAATAGTTAGGGCATAATTTAATACAATTTCATAAATGTGTTTTCTTATTTTTCTTTTATAAAGGCATTGCTTAGGAAATTAAAATATTTTTTCTGAATAATTTTCCATACTTATATTAATTTGAATTTTGACCAAAATTAATGCTACTGATATTTTATACTCTAATTTCAAATTTACCATAATTACTTTGTAACTGCATTTGTGTCAGTCTTTATTAAAATTAAATTTCTCTTTTAGTAGATTACAGTACATGTTCTCAGCACTGGTTGTTATTTGATCGAATCGTTCAACAAATTGTTTTACAAGGTGAAAATGGTGAAAATCCAGATTATTCACCAGTTGCCATTAATGTCAGGGAAATTGTGCAATTGTGAGTTTTTTTGAATCTTCAAAATAGAATCTTTTTGCATGCTCATAATAACAGCTGTAACGTCAATAGTTTTGTTAAGCAAACCATTATTTAATTTGTAAAATGCTTTAATGTGTCTTATATATATATGTCAAGTAAGACTTTTTTGTTTTAAAGACTAGCTACTGAAGATGAAGTTAGACAAGCCAAAAGCAGAGCTCAAACACTAGAACAAGAAAACACAGAACTAACTTGCCATTTATCTAAAAAAGAACAAGAGTTAGAGCAGCAGATACAAGAAAAGGCAAGCATACAAGATTATTGTGTTTCATTTTGTGTTTCTGCTTTTAAATGTTTTTTTTTTACACACAAGAATCTAATCTAGTAATTGTAATGTTTTTCATTACAGGAAGATCTTCAATCCACCCTTAATAAAACAAAAGTTAAGCTGGAGAAGGAGACTGTTGGTCACTTAGAAGCTAATCAAAAGATTGCTGAATTGGAATACAGAATAAACGAATTAAACTTACTGGTATACATTCCAGATAGTTTATATATGCTTAGACAAATTGTTCACTTGCATTTGTAATCTAAAATTCCTTATTTTTAATCAAAATAAATACTTCAATCTTTTTCTGCATTATAAACTTTAACATTCATTAAAGTAAACAATGTTGAAAAAGGATCATGTTATTGATATTTTCTGAGAGTCTAGGCAATTTAAATCAAAACTTTTGAGTTACTATTCCTTTAAAAAGTGTTTCACACTTTATACTTTCTGATGATTATTTTTAATTATATTGTTGTTTGTCATTAATTAATTACATTTTAAAAATATCTTGAGCTTTCAATAATGTTTTAAATATGCTACTATATACTTAAACATTCTTATCATGAACTCCATTCAAAAGTGCTTCCAATTTAGAAACATTTTATTCTAGTTTAACTAATTAATGCCAGAAATCAGCATTTTTTAAAAAAGTGCATATTATGGCTGGAAAACAACTGAATTGAGAAAAGTTACAGTAAAATTTATATATGCTAATAAAAATATGAGCATTTATTTGTTTTGTTTTTAACCATTCAATTTTTCTATCACTGCTGTCTGTCAAAGTGTTTTGGAAGAATTAACAATAAATATCATTAAAGGCAGAATTGTTTTTTTATATTTTCACCCTTCAAGAAATGCAACAACTCACTCTAATGATCTTATTTTTGATTTAATAGGATTTTTTTTTTTTTTTTTTTGATGATGATGTGACTGTAAACCAGCTTTTTTTCTTGAGCTGAAATTACAACTAACTTTTCCTTAACAATACAATATCCATCTAATTCTTGTTGTAGTTATAGGAACTAAAACAGAAACAAATATGTCTCTTAGGAAATTTTGCATGTGCATTTCTTTTTCTTCAATAAAATACTTCAGCCCAAACAGCATTGAAAAAAGAAATTTTATATAATTTTATATGATTCACTATTTGTATAGTTTCATTAGAAAGTTATATTCTTATGTAGCTTTATGTAGTTCATATTTTTTACAAAAGTTTTAAACAAAAATTGCCTTTCTTATTTCTTTTAAATAAATCTGCTTTCAAATACTTTATTTTTTCTGCAATTGTATGCTGAGACTAATGATATATTTGAATTACTAATTTTGAAAACCAAAGCAAAAACTTTGTTTCTGTTATTACTTTCATTAGACATTATAGTGGACTTTGGATTACTTTTAGATTTTCAGCCTATGTATATTTGCATTTAAATTATCCATGACTTTTAATTATAAATATTTTGTTCAATAGCTAGAAGTTGAGAAACAGCAAAGAACGCAAGTTGAAAACTTGGCTAAAGCAGGATGCTTATCAGATGATGCAAAAGCTGGCATAAGGCCTACTGGAATTGTACCTTGTCCTCCTCCTCCACCACCTCCTCCACATGCACTTACTTGCAGTGCACCTCCAGCACCACCGGGACCTCCTCCACCACCCCCTTTACGTATTGGTATATTTGAACTTCACTTTTGCATAGATAAAACTTTTACAGTTTATGTATATTAACATGTTAGCTGCCACAATGTTGAAGGAAAATTCCATCTTGGGCTAAGTCATTTTTTTCGACTAATATTACTTGTAATTGTGACATCTAATTGGGTCACAATGTTGGTTGGGAAGTAGTGTTTTTTTTTTTTTTTTATATTTTGCTACAAACAAATATTCCTTTACATCAGGAAAAGCCGCTGCACAAAAAATTACTTTGAGATTCAAGTTCCGTTACCTACAATGCAACAAGTTCTGTTACCTTGCTTGCTTCTTTACAGTACATATAGTTATGAAAAAAAAATTTGTGAAGGAATTTTCATTAGTTATAAGTCTTGTATTGCACCTACGGAAATAAAGCACATTTCTGTTGTTTTTTCATTTTTTGTGATGTAATAGTTGAATTGATAAACATACAATAAAATAATTCACTTATTTACATAATAACTCACTTTGACATGAAACTACAATAACTTTATATTTATTGCGGATCAAATACACCTTCTAGTCTGCCAGGATGTCCAATTTTGAAATACTAACCCTCTAATATTCAGCAAGGCGTGCATCATGGTACACGTGGCTAGATTTACTGGAGTGCCTGAGAAACGGCCCCTGTGTCTAGCGGCCGAAACGCACAGAAAACTGACACATGACATATGTGTCTCATGACAGCTAACATGTTAATCTACATTTAGTTCTATGTTTAATTTTTAATTTGACTAAATTTTCTTCATTTTTTTTATGGCGTTTCAATCTAATTTTAATGATGACATTAGGTTCTATGAGGAAATTATACTTCTTAATATTTTCTGATCAAACTGGTTATTTGGTTGAGGCAAACTGTACTCAAATGAACTTTTAATGTGAAATGTGTGAATAAAAAGACTTTAATTTGATCCTTTTAAGGTTATTGTTTTGAACAGTTGAAAAACAATTAATATTAGTTCGTATGGTTGGAATTGAAAGCATTTCGTCTAAGTAATTAACAATGCTATAAAAAATATTTTTACACCAACATTCAGAAATACTAGAAAGAATATATTTTTAATGTTTTACTCTGACAGAAAAACTTTTTGAGCAAAGGAGAGTTGGGAGAAGCTTTCTGTAGATTTAATGACAAAATGTCGGATTCAACTTAAATTCAACAGTAAAAAAATATTTTTAATAATGTCTTCAAAAAAAAGGCTACACGAGAACTTTTTGACACAAGTGATCGTTGTAAGAGAAAAATATTTCATTTCTGTTCTTAATTTGTATTTGTTTTAGCAGAAACTGAAGTTTAATTTTATATAATAATTTGAATAAAACATTATATTTTGCTCTTTACTGTTTTTAAATCATGGTATCATTAAGTGCTTGCTTCTTTTTTTTTTAAACTTCTACTTTTTATGTGTTATTTTTTAATGTTGTGATTCAAATCTCCTATAAAAACTAGAATGATTGTAATGTACTAAGATATAAAGTCAAATATATTCAAAGAATGATGTTGAAGGTTGTACTTATTTAACAATAACTAATAAGCTATTTTTTGTATAAAAGTTCTGCTTTGTTTGGGGAGTGTTATTTTAATTGATTTAAACAAGTATTTGAAATATTTACAACTTATCTAGTAATAAGTAAGTTCCTAAAATCAATGTTGGTGTATGAAAATTTACTCTATGTTCTGTATACTTCTTGTCATTATCAATTCTTTGAAATAGTTACATTTCATGCCTTTTTAAAAAATACATCTATCTATTTATCTATCTATATATACCATATATATATAAACAAGCTTGCTTATTATCCACCTTAATATTAAAAAATGTATGTTTCATATATTTTTATTTATTTATTTATTAAGGTTCATTAACAGATAAACCAATTTCCAAAAGTATGATGAAAAATATACCTCAACCCTCAAATCCTTTGAAGTCTTTCAACTGGTGCAAACTCCCGGAAGTATGTTTGACTAAAATATATATATTTTTAATGTGCTTTCCCTTAAAGTTTAATGGTAACATGCTTTTTCTTATTTAATAGAGCAAATTAGAAGGCACTGTGTGGGAAGAATTAGATGATTCAAAACTATATAAAGAAATTGATTTAAATGATTTTGATAAAACATTTTCAGCATATCAAAAACAACAGGTAAGTATTGGTTTTTAAACACTTTTTTTCAATGTACTTTTGAATGATATTTCCAGACCTTCTTTATTTTGGAATAATTTACTTATAAAAGTGGTTTTCAGAACATTAAGAATAAATTTTAAATATGTTTTCTATACAGTCTAATTAAGTGGTTTTCGGAACATTAAAATTAAAATTTTAAAAATATGTTATCTGTGCAGTCTAACTAAGTGTTTTTCAGAAGATTAAGAATAAAATTTTAAAAATATGTTATTTATGCAGTCTAACTTTAAAATAACACCACTGTTGGATCCATATATGATTTGGCATTAGTAATTACCAGTGTATAACCCGCTGATTATCTGTTAAAAAACATGAAAATAGTCACTCACAATAGTCAAGCATTTCTGGTGAAAACATACTCTCCTCGAGTTTTTGATATAACATCATTTCGCATCTGGTTGTCACAGAAGCATTGCATACTGCTGCTGCAAAAAACTTCCTTATTATTGTTAGCATTTTTTTATAACTGATGAACTACCTAAAAATTGAAGTTCCTAAAAGTTAAATAATGAAGGATCGAACTTGATAAAAATTCAATATGTATTTCAAACTAAAATGTTAAAATCATTATTAAATCTGAGTAATAACTAAATTCTTAGGAAACTGCCCTAACAAAAATAACATCACTAAACAGCATATCAGGAAAAAACATCTAACATTACACCATTACCACACTGAACCAACTGACTTCAACTGACTGATACACTTCTTCAGAAGCACACACGCTTCATACACACCGACTAGGAACGTGCGGCTCTCTGATTTGCGATGACGTCAATCGTGTCGGCATGCCCCCAAACAATGTGCACAAAACCAATTTGCATGGGAACAGTTAGCCCAAAATAAATAACCAACAGGTATTAGTTTTTTTAATATTTGATTTTTCATTATCTTTTATTTATGGTAAAAATAAATAATTTGAGATTTATCAATTGCACTTTTTAAATAATTTTAAAGATTATTGTTACAGAGATCTATACATATCATATTTTAGTTATTTTTTGAAGGATGTATTAAAGTTACATTGTGTATAATGTTATTTCCATCATAAATAAAAGTAGATTGCTGCACAAATCGAACCTCCATATAATCCGTGGATTATACAGGAACTGAAATTATCTGCCTTTTTTTTTGTCAGGGCCAAAAGTAGCAATTGCTGATTATACTCTGCTGTGAATAATACACAGGTATGGTATATTGAGTCTGGCAGAATACTGAATCGTTAGACATAAGTACATAAGTAAATGTAGGATAGTAATTTTGAGACGTACAATTTAATTAAAAAACATGTACCTCTGTATATATTCCTACCTCTATATAAAACATGTAAAGATGTAGAGAGGAAAGTTTTATTTTCTACTACTTTTTCCCCAGATAACGTTCCATGTCAAAAAGTGAAGTTCATAGTAATTGTTTTATGTGACGTGAAAATTTTCCATGTTTTCTTTCATTGATCAATTTCCACTTTATTCAAAAAAAATTACAGATTATAATTCTATCTTTGTACTACTGGCATTTTAAAAATTTAGTTATCTTGCTTTTACTTTGTTTTATTTCACCATTTGAAAATATTAACAAGGCAATCCCCAATTTAAAATATAATAAAGCATTCACAGGTGAATAACTCTTCTCCTACTAAGTGAGAAACAAAAAGATGCACATAGTGAATAGATCCAATGGGCAATCACTGTGACAATTCCCTAGTCTGAAAGTTTTGGTTTGCCATGCTTTGCATGGTTTTCATGTATGGGATCCTTAGTTCATTGAAGAGGGCAATGTTACAGTGACAGTAATGTCAAAGAGCTATTGTGAATTGTTTGGGAATTTTCTCTGTCCAAAAGTTTATAGTTCATTCAACATTTGTGATTGAGAAGGAATTCTAAAAAACTTGTTTCTAAGCCATCTTGTCTCTTTATGGGGTGACATTCGTTAGCCACCACTTTCACACAATTTGGCCCCAAGTGATTTCTTTCTGTGAGGCTGTCTAAAATCAAAAGTCTACCAACACCAAAAAATTGCACAAACTCAAGCAGGAATTAAGCAATTAAATTATGGCAATTCCTTAGGACATGGTCCACAGATCAATTCAAAACTTCCAAAACTACCAAAGTGCATTGACTATGATGGTCCTGATTTAACTGATGTAATCTTCGAAGTTTAATGGAGGACTATAGCAAACTGTACTTCTTAGGTATAAAATATTTCTTTATTTTGCTATCATATTTTTCATCTTATTGGCACTCCAAATCAGAATGTTCTTTCTGTGGGACCCTGTATATGATTTCACAATATCATTTTTGCCACAATAATTTTTAAATGTTTTCAAAACAAGGGGAAAAAATGAATATTGAAAAAATGATGAGAATATTTGTTTCAATGTATGTGTTGTTTTATATTTTAGTTGGTGTTTTTTTTTTGGCTCTTTTGCAAACTGTTCTCATAATTTTAGTGAATTGCCACATCCATTCTGCATAATTTTAATAAACTGCCACATCTGTACCACATAATTTAAAGAATATTTCCACATAATTTATTAGGCTTTATTCACGAGACATTAATGGGCCTCTTTAAAGAATTTCTGATATCTGACATGTATTTGTAATACTGTTCATTTTTCGTTTTTATAATTGTATTGAATATTTTTTCTCTGTGTATATTATAAAAATGTTCAATTACAAAAGTATTGTAACCTTTGTTGCTTTGTTCTCAATTAATTATTCTTCCTTTACTAGTGTAATGGATCTGTTGAGGAAGATATTCCTGCAGTAGTAACAAAAGCGACAGTTAAATCTAGAGAACTTTCTGTAATAGATGGCAGGAGAGCTCAGAATTGTACCATATTATTGTCAAAATTAAGGTTGTCTAATGAAGACATCTGCAAAGCAATATTAAGCATGGATAACAAAGAGCTACTTCCAAAAGACATGGTTGAGCAGGTACGAAAAAGTAGAATTTTAAATTTTACTTTTGTAGATGTAACTGATTTTTATTTACATGCATAACATTGAATTTATTATGCACATATTCTATAATAATTTTTCATCATTTAATCTATAAATGTGACTTTAAAAGCAATATGTACTTTTTAACTAACATTTAAAAACATTAATGTTTTTAAAAAAGAAAGGTTTTTAAAATTAAGGTGTTTTCACAAGTGAATTCAATTACTTATCCGAAATATACAAATTTCATCTTTGTTTATTAGGAAAAAAAGAAAAACAGTTGAACCTTGCTATTCCGAAACCCGGATGACACGTCACCACATCACGTTTTCTGGATCCAAAACTTACGACAAATAATTTTAATGTTAAGTCATTCCGGAATTCGCATCACTGGTTTAACATGTCACTCCATTTATCACAACACTTCAAATTGTTCAGAAAGAAGCAAATTTGTCTTTAGAATTGAAATCGTTCAGCAAAATGATGAAGATTTCATAAAAATATTTCTGTAGAATTTCTGAGAAGGGATTAGTGACTAGCGACATGTTATTATTCCATACACTGTAAACAATTCTAGCTCAACCTTTCATCAAAAAAATGAAAAAAAAATGGTGAAATTCACTTAAAACCAACATTTGGTACTAAAGTTGAGCCATTACAATGGTTCCTAGTTTCGGAATCGTGGTGAAACTAGGTGAAACTACACCGTTATAATGGTTCAACTTAGTACCAAATCTTGGTTGCAGCTAAATTTCAGCGTTTTTTTGCTGAAAGGTTGAACTAGAGTAGGATGTCCCTTCAAGAGCTAACAATCGGTGAAACAGCAGGATGTGTACAGAAAGCGACAAGTTTTAACTTCTGGCAAGGGTTAGTGTAATGGAATTTCTTAGAAGGTGCTTGTTATTGAGTTAGTTCAAAAGGGGTTTAAAAGGATACTAGGAAAGCAAAAATATCATAGCTAATCAACAAATAATATATGGTCATTTTAAGTGTGACATGAGTGACAAAGAGAGACAACCTTATGCCCCTAGAGTGGCAAGGGCATTTGAAAAACATATACCGTATTTTCGGGAGTATGCGCCGCAGCGCATATGAAGAAAAAAGTGAAGAAAATTGCTGATGTGGAGCATACAACCTTTTTTTCTTTTTTTTTTTTGAAGTTTAAAAAAGAATTTATTATTTTTCAAATAATTAAAAACGCTGTCTCTAGATGGCACCACATCATTTTCGTTCCATGATGACACCATGTGTTTCGTTCCATGCGCCAAGCCGGCAGAGAAAGTGTTCACGTGCTTAAATAGTGGCGAGCACCACGGCGCTAATGTACCCAGATCGGAGCATGGCAGGCCCTGAGCTGTGCTTCCTTTTTCAGTCGGAGAGCGATTTCAATGGTTAAATCTGCTGTTTTCTATTAGTGGATGCAACCCACTTGTAAAAAGCGTGCCCAAAGGCGATGATCACTTTAAAAAGCGTGGAGCACCACGAGGAGAAAAGGGTCCGTATCCCGCGTTCTGGATAGTTGTATTAGATAACCAAATGATGTCTCCTCCAAATAAAAAATACAAATAAAGTATGGGTGATTATTTTTAAAAAAGAAAACCTTTAAAATATTTTATTTATTCTACTTTTCTTCCCTAATTGTGCTATAATAACTAAAATTATGGCATGCGGCGCATACGCTAAAAATTTTTTCTTGAATGCATATCGTGACTGTGCCGCATGCTCCCGAAAAAACGGTAGCACTCAGTTTGAAAGTCATTGAATTAAGGTGAACTTTTGAATTTTAAAAAGGAATTATCAAAAAATCTTGATTTCAAATAGGTAAATGAGTGACACAGAATGTGATTTTTGTCAGACTTTTTTAGGTTCTATTGAATACATTCATGAAAGCTGAAGCAATTACTGAAATAATAATTAAAAAATGTTTTAAAAAGACAAGATTGTTGGATGCTGTTTAGCATTCATAAGTGATTCCTATAACATTGATGAATTAAAAGCCTTTCGCTTTATGTTAATCTTTATATGGATGACTTTGTCTGAAAGAACTATTAAAAATTGTTTTAAGAAGACAAGGTTGTTCGATGCTGTTAAGCCTTTATAAGTGATTCCTATAACATTTCATTGATAAGTTAAAAAATACATTGGTTTATGTTTAATCTTTATATAGATAATGTTGTCTCTTCTTCAGCTGAAGCATCAATTTCTGATAGCGTATCTAAAAACAGGACGGGAATGTCTGACAAAACCATTGTTTTTGCTTTCAGAATATAAAAGTGAAGTAAACTTTCAACTAAATAGAAGGCGCTGCATTGC
Organism: Octonoba sinensis; assembly: GCA_038502835.1. Lineage (NCBI taxonomy): Eukaryota > Metazoa > Arthropoda > Arachnida > Araneae > Uloboridae > Octonoba > Octonoba sinensis. Next base: position 150,560,008 of record CM076598.1, read on the forward strand.
ATCAATGTTATATAAAAATATCTTCTATTAAAGAAACTATACAATAATACTTTGGCTTTTTATACAAAATAAATTTTAATTCAATAACCAAGCAATGTTTTTAGAAACTATTTTAATGTGAAACAAAGAAAAAAAAATCATTTTTTTCTTATATAATATGTGTGTGTGAAATTATATCAATTTGTATTATTTAAATCCAATTAAAAATATCAAATTTATTTGCTTAAGACACTGGTTATATTATGTGATTGTATAATTCTGTGTTTTAAAGTAATTTCAGTTAAGATGTCGATCCGCTTATGGTGATGTTTTTAGAAAGTACCTAGGATGTTGTGATAAAGAGATTTGACTGTATCTAAGTTAATATTGCATGACAAATATTTTTTCACACTAAAATGAGCAATATGTTTGGATTGTTTTTAAGTCTCATAAATTGAATATATTAGTTTAGGAAATAGTTTCCGATCTGTTCATGCCTGCAGAAGTGTCAAATCATCTTTATCATTGATAAATTAAACGTTTAATCAAATCATAATCTTTCCTAAAAAACTTATCAACATGAAATTTTAGGTGCCTTACTTTCCACTAAAAAGATGCATTACAGTTCTCTTGTTTCCCCCCTTACCTCATTCTTCAAACAGTTAGCACCATTTTAATTTTTGAGTTCTAAAATTCTGAAGTCATTGTATTATGTTGATCAAAATAACTACTAATTACTGAAATTTCTGCAATGTCGTTTTCATTTTACCAGTTAAAAGTAGGGTTAATGATATTAGTGAAATAGTGTGTACATTTTAGTCAAAATACAAATACCAAAAGTAATGACCAACAACAGGCTCTGGACCCAGCTAAGCTGGTCCTAGTGAATTATATTCAAAATACTGAAAATCTCATTCATATAATTATCAACTGATAAGAAAAAGATAACACTAAGTGACATTAGAAATATTTTCATTTTTTTTTTCTCCCTCCTCTTTTTTTGTGAAAATTGTTAACTTTAGTGCTCCATTTTTATAAATTTATTATATATCTTTAATGAATACTCAGGCATCTCACAGGCATTGAAAATCTTTTAAAAGCCCTTAAATTTTCATGGTTCAGAAAACCATTCCCTAATTTTTCTTTCAATGCCTTAAAAAACAAGGCCTGCCAACTTCTGCCATCATTCATTCACAGACTGCAGTGGTGGAAAAAAGCTAAAAACAAGTAAAAAAAACTTTTTTTTTCTATAGATATGTACTTAAATTTTTATAAAATTTTATAAAAATTTAATTACATTGCAAAAAATAGCTGTTCAATCATAATTATGAAAAATGTAAATTTATTTTTTATTTTAATTGGGACTACGAATATTGATTATGGATTTGTAAATTGACTAGGACCAGCCTAGCTGGGCCCAGAGCCTGTTACTGGTTGTCACATTTGTATTTGTATGTTGGTGACCACTCAAGTAGCTGGACCTGATTAGATTGAAATGAAGATTTTGTGGAGTTTGATTTATGAATTTTTGCATTATCCTGCTAAAATAGATATTTTCTGAACATTATCAAATGCACTTCTTTACCGCAAGGCTGTTTAAATAGGCATACAAGTCCTTTTTTCCCTTCTTTGTTTTCAGATAAGGAATTGGTCCTCTATTTTCAGTCTAAATCATGATGTAGCCACTAGCACCAATATGGCTTGAAAGGCAAGATGTTGCATGCCAAAAATCATGCCAGTAGTAACTTAAACCATTATATGTATTTATTTTTTCATAAAAGTAAATAACATATTACCATCTATCCTCCAAAGCAACATGTTTCTTTGTGAACTTTAGGCATGCTATTTCTTGACTCTTGGGAGTTGACGTTTATTTTATGAAATTTTGATTTCTGATATGACATTGTACAGTTCGACTTATTCAAGAATGTTGCAAATCATTCAAAATTTGAGAAGAAAGCTTTTTTGCATTCCATGACTAACAGCTCTCACTGTCCAGTATCTTTCCACTGAGCACAATTATAGTTATTTTTTTAAAGTTATTAACTATATTCTTAAGTGTTTTAGCAGTTTTTATGCACAAGAAATTAGTGAAAATTTTTAAATATTGTAGAATGTACAGAAATATTATTGTTCGACATCAACATACGATATGACTATATACAGTTTAGAGTGTAATTAATGCACCAATTGTTTTTTTTTTTACTTCAGCATCAGAATTAAGTAATTCATTGATAGGTTTTTATGGCTTAATTTATATTAACATACCTTGACATATGTTTAAATATTATAAAACTTCTCCGTACATACAAAAAAAAAATGCTTATATAGGACTCTACTAAAAATTATATCTTGATTGCAGACTTAAAAAGATTTAAGTAGCCTTAAGAAGCCTTCAGATTTGTTGCAAATCAACTGATTTTGATTTTTTATATGTTATTTACCTTTAAGCTACAAAACAACCTTTAAAGTGTCTCCTTATTTCTCAGTCATTTTAAAATCCTTTTTTCTTTCCCACAGCTCTTAAAATTCATGCCTAGTCAAGAAGAAAAAGCTTTATTAGAAGAACATAGCATGGAAATAGACAGCATGGCTAGAGCAGACCGTTTCTTGTTTGAAATAAGCAAGTAAGCAGTTTTCTATTATCTTTAAATGCCTATAATCTATTTCTATGCCACTGGTTGTTACCAATAAGCTATTCCATACTTCATTTTATAATCATCTCGTACTGGAGGTGTAAATGTAATAGAAAATTTTTTAAATGACGCACATCTCATCCATGATTCCATGTCATTTACACATTTGTGTGTACATTTACACATTTTTAATGTTTTCATGATTCGTCGAGTCTTGTTTTTTTATGTTCTATATACGTAATAAAATAATGATAAAAAAATCACTTTATTTGTACAATCTGTGTTTGAATATGGGAGCCATTTTAACCCGTAAAATAATATGGAAACAACGGAACTCATCTCAAAAGCCTTTATATATATACATGATAGTAACTAACAAATGTGCAACCAAACAATCACTATAAACATAAAAAAGAAGGCTTTTTGTTTGCTCGAGCATACTTATAATTTTGTTATAATATAGTTTATTGATCCGAAAATTGAGAAACTAATAAAATGATTATTCATTACACTTACTCTATTTTATAATACGATTATCTCACATTTGTATTTTAAATATGTTTACTTCAGAAAAATGCTAGCATTCAATAATTCAAATTAAGAAAAATTGCTAATATGGTTGAAATATTTAAATATATAAAGTAAGAAAGTTTACATTACTAATATTTGATTAAACTTCAAAATATTGTGGTAATTACTGTTCTCAGTTTAAAGTTATTGCAAAGTAGATACATTGTGTTTCGAACGAAATATGTGGTTCAACTAAAGCATTCATACTGAGCTATTTGATCCCAAATATGCTTGACAAGTTGGTTTTTAGCTTAATAATTGAAAATGTGTGAGAAAGTTGTATTAACTTCTATGTATGGAAAAGATTTGTAGAGATTGATTTAGATGCCTTAAAAATAATGATTTTGATCTTGAAGAGAGCTCCGGCACACCAAAAAAATTTGAAGACTAGCAGTTGGAAGTTATACTTCATGAAGACTCATATCAAATGCTAGCTGAACTTGCAGAATCATTAGGAGTTCATCGTCAAAACAGCCACTATACGAGCAGAGACACGACAAGGTCAGTTCTCAACATAAGAACACTCGGCCATATATTTGTCAAAACCGTAAAAAACATACTTGGAAACGCTTAAGTGGGACGTCCTACCCCACCTGCTATATTCACTGGACATTGCACCTTCTCACTACCACTTGTTCTGGTCGATGACACATGGCCTGGCTGAGCAGCACTTCTGTTCTTATGAAGATACCAAAAATTGGGTTGACTCTTGGATAGCTTCAAAAAACAGCACATTTTTTCGACGGGGAATTCAAATGCTGCCAGAAAGATGGGGGAAATCTAGGGATGGACAATACTTTCAGTAACATGTCTTTTAATTTTTTTAAAAAATAAATCATTAATTTTCACAAAAAACAGAAAGAACTTATTCAACATCCCAATAGATGAAATCAATGTCAATAGAATTCTCATGATTTCCGATGGGAAAGTATCGAACACAGTGACTAAAAATATGAGGTTCCCTGAAATTATCAATCTTCTCGAATCGTCATATCTACTTAAAAAAAAAATTATCGAATTTCATTTGGGGTGCTTTGTTGAGTAAAATGTATATTTGTTTGAGGAAAAGTAAAGTTCTGTTCTTGAAAACATTGTTGTGGAGTTGTTTAGACAGGAGTGCCCACCCTTTCTTAGCTACATGGCGCACCCCCTAAAAAGCTACGAAGACCGCCAAAAAACGAGGCTCTCCAAAATTAGACAAAAGCACCTGAACCCCCCCCCCCCCCCGCCCTGCTAAAAGTTTCAATGCGTCATGACCATCTCCCTACTCCCCGGTGGGGGATGTTAGCTTTATGTCAAAAACATTAACGGTGAAAACACCACTTCCCGTCCATTAACATTTTGATATACATTTGCTTGTAGTGTAAATTTTAATCAGATGTAATTCATATTGTGACTAATTCTAGATGTACCTTATTATATATGGGTTACCCAATGGCTCATTTTGTAATTTTAAGTTTGAGTTTCGAAAATGATATATCTAGTATATATTTTAAAAACAAGTATTAAAATATAAAAAATAACACTTGAAGAATAGGCAATAATATTGATTACAATTTTTACATCAGTTAAACTAAATTTATTTTTATTGCCATACTTGAATCTTTATTCATGTTTCTTTTTTAAACTCAAAATTATTGGAAAACAAGCCTATATGTATCTACTCAACGGCACATGAATGAGTATACAAATGTAATTTTCATCTCTGAACACAAATGGAAAGGAAGTCACACATCTGTTTCTTTGTTCTTTTTTGCGGTTTGCCAGAAAGCAATACATACAACAAAGGTTTTGGAATCTCCAATGCGGAGGATGGTGCAATAACGATAATGGCTCTCCCCTTACTCCTCAACAAATTTACTTACTGCTAATTTCTTGGAATTGCAAGCAAAAAGCAATGGCTACCCTACCACCTATTCCAAGAAATGGCAGTTGAAGATTGGCGACAAACACATGTGGACCTGTCCTGAATGATTGTTTTGTGTTTTTACAAGCGCAACCCATAGTGGTAGCTAAATGGTTGTTTTCTTGGCAATACGAAACTACACAGACCAAACTTCGTCCCTTCTATTATCATTGCCGATATCCTCCCCCTGGATGCACTCATGACACTTACACGAAAGGAAATCTGAAAACATTCAAGGAAATTTATTAGAAGTGCAACTATGTAGTAGAAATGCGTGATAAGTGTAAACATTTCTGTTAAGTCATTGGAATCATGAAATTGTATAATGCAATGGTTTAGAAGAAAATGAAGTTAGTAACTGTTTTGGAAAGACCAAATTTTGTGTTCCAATTATACATGTATGAAAGTTCTTGATATACACATACATGTAGTTTATGTTTTTTTCTTTCCTTTCTTTTAAACATAAAAAGTTGAGGTTGCAAGGAACCCCCTTTTCAATGCGAAAATTCAATTGGATGTTTTTCATCTAGAAGCTCATTCTTTTGCATTGAAAAGGGTTCTTTGCAACCTCGAAATGCATTTTTTCAAAATTTGTTTAATTTTACATTGTTTTTAATTTTTACATTGTAGTACAAAGATTAACATTTTACTTCATTATTACTCTCTTAGAATTGTGCATTATGAACAAAGAATTAGAACGTTGTTTTATAAAAAGAAGTTCCAAGAAAGAGTGAGTGACTCCAAACCTAAAATAGAAGGTAATGATGTTCAGTATAAATTTATATATACAGTCAACTCCCTCTAATCTGCAATACTTGGAACCAAACAGTAAAAATATATTTTGTTTGCGTTTTATTTTAGTGAAGTTCTGTAAGAATATGGCATTAAAAATTTGAGTAAAAATGGACATATTTATAAATAAATACAAATATTTAATCTATAAAAAGTATATTGGCTGAATTTAATTATATTTTAATGCAAAATTAATGATTCATTGTCGATGCTAAGCATAATTTTTTATTTCCTTTTTTTGTTAAATTTATAATTACTCTATAATATCAAATTGTATCAATTTAAATTTTAAATATTTTAAATGTAAATAAATTTAACCTTAAGAATTTTTTTAAAATTTATTTGGAAATTTGCACTTTTGCAAGGAATAAAACTGCAATTAATTTTTGACAATGGGTTACTTCAAATGCAGCCACTACTTCACTGTTTATGTATCATTACAAATGTGGGTGAATTATAGAGACTTAGGAATCATGTATTTGAGAATTGGAAGGAGTCAGCTGAATATCTTTTATATTTTCGAAGTTAGTAATTTAGTTCATTTAAAGATTATAACACTGTGATGCATATGAGAAATAATATGTCTATTCATAAGTCTTTTATTGATCTTCAACAGTTACTTATTTTTTCAAAAATATTTGGAGAGACCACTTTTTTTTTCAAAGTAGTTTTTGTACTTACATACTTTCAATAAAATATTTAAAATAAAGAAACCTAAGTGAACTACTATTTTAACATATATATGCTTAAGACATCTTCAGTATAGAAAAATATTAAATGAACCTGGCTACAATTCATCCGACTTTCTTCTCCTTTCTGTTAATAAATATGGATTTTGTTTCATTTCTTAAGTTATTTTGTTATAACTTTTAAAGAGCAGGTAAAAAGTATAGCAGAAATTATAAGCAATTTGAATTATTTCAAAATTAATCCATTTTAATATAATTTAAATAAGTGCCATGGTTCGAAGTTCTTTGTATAAGTATGTTTTCAGTAAAACTTTAAAATATTTTTTTTTTATCTATGGAAAGAGATTTTTCTGTCCTGCCTCATAGAAAGCATCTCATAAAAACTGCATATTTGAAAAATATAATTACATTATTATTATTATGTATTAGATTTATTAAAATTCATTGCATTTTATATATTTTTAAAACTTTTTTGACGTATAATTTCAAAATAACTATGATGATTTTTGTAGAGAGCAAAATGAACTTGAAGATGTATTAATTTATGATTCAAAACAATATCAATAAAATAGGAATTGATGTTTGTTCTCTGTTTTAAAATTATGTTGTGAAAGTGAATAATTTTGTAATATTTTTTATTCTAAAATCTCAAATTTGTATAAATATTTTGTAATAGTATGTAAGGAACATTTTACAATACTAAGTATTTATTTTAACCAATCACAATACTAAGAGTTCATTTAAAATTTTAGCTGTTTTAGAGGCATCTAAAGAACTTCATAGGAGTAAAAGATTAAAAAGACTTTTAGAATTGATTCTTGCCTTTGGAAATTACATGAATCGTGGAGCCAGGGGTAATGCGTCTGGCTTTCACTTATCAAGCCTAAACAGAATTGCAGATACCAAATCCAGCATTAACAGAAACATGACTCTGCTACATTATATCATAGATACTCTAGAAAAGAAAGTAAGTATCCATTTTTTTTTTTCAAGTAAAATATGCACTCTGAAATTATGACTGCTCTTGAAGCAGTATTTTGTATATTCTGATTATATTGCGAAGAAAAATTAAGTAATATAATTTCAAAATGTAAATAATAATATAAATAGGTTAAAAATTTGTTGTAAATGTACAAGTAATATAATTCAAAATTTAAATACTATGAAATGGTTCCATAGGCAGCAATTATGAACTGTTGGTCCTGATTCTTGCTTTATAGTGAGCTATGAATATTGTCTACTCCCCTAGGGGGACATACCCCTACAATCCAGATGTGAATTGCCCATTTCTCCAGAAATTCCTAGAAGGAAGTTTGATAGGTAGCTTTCCCTTCACATGTCTGTTGACTAATTTCTTCTGGGCAAAAATAAATTAACCTAAACAGCTGAAAAAAGCAGGCCTGTCACATTGTCCCCTTGATGAGACAGGGTATACACATATAGTGATGTCTCTGGTTCTTACCCCATTTCTAAGAACATCTACCTCACTCTCAGAGCCTTTTTAAGTGTTTCACTTTTGTAAACAATTAAGAAACTGAGTTGATAGAGGTGGGAACCTGGGCCTTTTCTTTCATTAGAGAATTCATTTTGATAACCAACAGCCGATACTGTTATGCGTGAATCGAAAAAGTGGCAAATTATGTTATCAAAAACACAAATAACATTTAATAAACAAATACACATATAAAACATACATTACAAATATAAGAGCACACAGCCATCCGAAAATCCATTTTCTACCTTTTTCATCTTTAAAACAATATATAACATCACGACATGAATGTACATTAAAGTCTAAGTTAAAGTTATTATTGTCAATAGTAAAAACATTTTTCCGCTCGGTATAAAATATTAACAGATACTAAAGGAATATTTAGTCAATATTTTATAAATTTTTTCTAACAAAAGTTACGAAGATAGGATAGAGGAGTACAAAAGCGTTAAATCCAAAAGTAAATAGTAAGAAAAATTTAAATGAGGGAAAACTCAAATCTATAATGATTTAAAGAAAAAGGAAATGCCCATCAAAGAGTAGGAAGAACACAAGTCAAAAAAATCAGAAGAGATCAAGAAATGAACAGCTCTATCAGTAATATGACATTTGTCTAACAGTGATGAAAAACAAGCAGTTATCAATATTTTCATAGCTTTTTTGCATTTTGGAAGCCCATATGAATAAGGGAAGTATAATTCCAAAATAGGATCCATTTTCTCCTTCTAAATTTTCTGAATATCTAGAAGAATTTTATGACAATAGAGAGTTGTGTACTGAAAGTTAAAAAAAAGTATTTAGAGGGGGGGGGGGGGGAACATATATTGGTCTGATCTAGGATTTTTTTTATATTTATATTTCTAATATTGAAAGTAGTATAAACATCTAACTATATTTATACCTTAATATCAGAAAATTAATACAATTGCTCATTCCATATATTTATAGCATTGAAAAGTATTGGAGAATTCATAATAGTACCTTTAAAGAAGGACTTAGAACAATGGCACATGAAAAATATGAAACTTTAAAAAAAAATCAACTGTTTCTTATGCTTTCCACAATAATTTATTGGTTAAAAATAAAGTGCTCCCAGGGGCACTAGTTAATATTCATGGATTGCATTAATATTTTGCAAGAATCATTTATTTGTGTAATGGAACAAATTGGAGGAGCGTCGTATAAAATAGCTGCAACTTAAAAAATAAGGGCCACACTATGAAATATAAATGGAGTTATTAAAATTTAAAGATATGTTAAAATGTAGTTTCAACAAACAGTCAATGTAATCCATAGTAGCCTAACTATACATATTAAGCTATGTAATAATACATAATAAATATACGTTAACTTGCTTTTCTTTTCCTGTTAAACCCTAATGCACACAAGCATGACTCAAAAAATGTGTTATCATTTGAAAGATAAACAATCCAAATCTCATAGAAATTACATATAAGTTATTTTGTATGAATCATACATTCCAGTCTTGTCCTGAATGATTGAAAACACCTTTTCCAATATATATAGTTGTTCAGAATATTACTTAACCAACTTTAATTAATAAAAACAATTCGTTTATTATTTTGCTCGCTAGGTTCAAATTGAGATTTATTTGAAAGTACTATATGTGTGAGTTATATGTTAGTTATATTTCTAACTGAGCTTTTGTCAGTTTAAAGATGTATTGAAGATAGAAGAAGATATTCATCATGTTAGACAAGCTGCCAAAGTAAAGTAAGTGTATTGTTTTTTAATTTTCATTGCAATTATTCTTATTAAGCACATATTTTTAAAAAAGCATGTTTGAATTAGTGGAACCTCGCTATTCGTACGCAATTCGTTTCAGGAGGCAGGTCGAGTGGCGAATTATTTTTTCACATAAGATACAATGTAAATTGGATTAATCTGTTCCAGACCCACAGATGGTTGCTTGTTTAAACCTATGAAAAACAAATGTACAGTACTGTTCATGACATTATGCATAAATAAAAATATAACTGTACTTTACTGGTACTGAGGTGACCTAATAACATAAGTGGAATGTTAAGAGGAGGGAGAGAAATGTTGAGGTTACTGTTTGGAAGAGGACTCACATTTCCATAAAAACATCAGGTAACATCCCCTTCAGGGGTTTTCTTTCCTTTCTGCTGCTTATTCTTTTTTCTGTCTTTTTGCACTAGAAGAATCTTGGGTTTCTTTCTCTAAAAACATGTCGAATGTTGTTTTGACGAATTTTCAGAATTTTTCTAAAATGGTCAATAACATTGTTGCTGAACGAGTTGATGCTCTTGTTGACCACAGCAGTGTTAGAATGCCAATTTTCCACCACTCTCTGTGTTATCTCCCAGTGGTAACACAGCTCTTTAGTTTCTGCAAAGGGAATGCTTTCCTTACTACTTTTCCTCCTCTGAAGAAGAAAGTTTGTCAACTACTTCCCCTTGCTGCTCCCCTTAAAAAGTTTAAAAGGAGCATAATTTCTCTAATTTTTTTTTCTTTAAAAAATACAAATTGGCCACCCTGGCCCCTGGCGCTGTCTGAATCACGGGGCACATGTACGTATGACGAGTTGAATACATATATATATTTCACTTAACGTTTACCAGTCACGATTAAATTTTGCAGAACGTTACGATACATGCAAAATACAAACTATGGTAAAACAATATTCAAAAATTTGTTTATTGATTAGCATAGGAAAAGTAGCATTATATTTTTATTTATTATTGTAACTTTCGAACTGTCACAAATTTATTTCTATTTCTTAAAAAGTTCCATTCATAACTCAATTTTGAATTTAACATTCTTTGGAGTGGCAACATCTTAGTTTGTTTATATTGAGCAATAATCTGCATGTTTATATCTTAGCAATCTTTTCTTAAGCTTTTCGAATTCTAATGCGGTTTTTAAAATTTTTATTTATTTTCTTTTTGTTGAGCCCGCAGATGTTCCGCGGGCTATCAGCTGGTTGTTGTTTTCTTTTGAATAAGTTAGATGAATAACGAGTTGTACTAATAGAGAGGCAGAAGTAGGGTGGGGTTCCACTGTACATGGAAACGTAATTTAAATTGATGAAAATAATATCTGTCCCTGGCGGAAAGTAAATTTAAATGAAAAAAACGAAAAGAAAAGAAACAATCTTTTTATTATGACGCATTTTATTAGCAACAAATATTTACTGCTAATGTACTTACTATATCAGAAATTTAAAAACATATTGATGAAAGAAAAGCAATACTTAAGTAAAATCTTGGTTTATTATTGTCTTATTTTAAGTAAAATCTATTTTCTTAATTGAAGTCTATATTCAAATCTTTAAATCATAAAATTAAGCAATTTGTAAACTGTAAAATCTCTTTGACATTTATTGCATTTTTGAAGTATTTTTATTATCATATTGCTATTTACTGTTCTATAGATTATTCAGCTGGAAACTTCTTATCAATATTTTATATAAGGAAAGCATTGATAACAAATACTGTATAGGTATTATATTAGAATTTGTATTTTACTTTTAATAAATAATTTCTAATTGCATCAAGTATTGCAAAGATACATTTTCACCATATTGTACTTTATTGTAATATACTTTTCATTCTTATTATAGCTTAAATGAATTAACCAAAGAAATTCAAAGTCTGAAATCTGGACTCCATGAAGTACAAAAGGTATATAAGCAATTTCTCCCTTAATTCACTTACAATCACCTTAAAATACTTATTAAAATTTTTTTTAATGCTATTTGAATTTCAAATGGGTATTTTTCCTTGCAAATATTTCAGTAATGAATCAAGGTAGCTACTTGACTCATTTTTGAAATATTTGCAAGCAAAAATACCCATTTCAAAATGCTGATTAGAAAGCTCTAAAGGTAGAAAAATATAGTAAATATACATGTTTTTTTACTAATAATTATAAATTTCAAGATACATTCATTATAAAGTATTACAAAGAAAAAAGTGTTGAAGAGTTTAATAGAAAGGTTTCAAAATCCAACATTAATTTGCAAGACTTGTACTAAACTATTTTGTGATCATCATTCAAAGATATATTGCAAGCAATATGATGGTTTTATTATAAATCCATTTGCAAGATTACAACTTTTCTTGTTCTTTTTTCTTTTAATTGCATTGTTTTCCCTAAACTTGTGAAAAAGCAAACACATTTTTTTCAACTGGTAAGATATGTCATATCAGAATTTTCTTTTCTTTTTTATGACCTTCATTATAAATGACCTTGAGCCACAAGTGGCCCAGGGGTTTTCTCTACTCCATCCCTCTCCCGTGTTAGCACTTGGCCTTAGGGTTGCCCTCCCCCAGGCACGGGGAAGTGAAGTCTAACAAACGCTCATTACCACTTTGAGATAGGTTTGCTGGGCACCAGCCCTTCCTAACTAATTCTTCCTGTGTGAACCCTGCAAAATTTTGAAGTCTAGAATCTCTAATTGCATACCTCAGATGCCTTAAAAAGTCTTTTCCACACTTCATTCATCAAAAAAATTGTGGCATTTATTTGTCCTCCCCTTCCCTCCTCTGGCACAATTGTGCCCCCTAAATGTTAAAGTTTCATGCACACTTTTAAAATTAACTCTACAACAAAACAGTGAAATCCTACAATTCTGAACTTGTCAAGAAAAGATTCGTTTGAAATTCATGCCAAATTGCAGAATGTAAAAATGTCTTGTAATGTTGGAGACTATTTTGAAGCAATAACAAATTTGTTTGAAAGCCATAACCTCTACTTGTTTCAAAGATTCTATGGGGAATGTTGGAGAATATTTGTTATTTTTATTATGTTATTATGCTTCTTGAAAACACATAAAAAATTTAAGAATGCTGTAACATCTCTAAAAAAAGTTTTCACAAAATGCAGGTGTATATTTCCTTGTAGAGAAACCTATACAAGAGAGCCTCAATAGTGCAAAACAAGCTGAACAGTGGCTGTAGTGCTCATTCGCTTATAGTGCATTAGTGTAAAAAAAAAAGAGGGAGGGGGAAGTAAACCTTTATACCTAGGGATGTGGTTCAATGTATTGCTGAAGAAACAAGTTTTTAAAAATCTCTATATGTGTGTGTTACAGAAGTTAAAAGAATGTGGTGTACGCACCTATGTAAGTGATTTTATGAGCAAGACCTGTTCCTTGTTACGTAATAGATATTTTATTAAAAAAGTACTTGTTCTAATTATGAAATTTTCATGCAGTGATTTCCTTGTACTAATGCTTTAGAACATCTTTTTTTTTTAAATTTGCTATTTGACTTTGCTTTCAAAAAATTTCAGCTTTTTTCTCTCTTTACCAATCTTCCTAAAAATTGCTGATGTAGTGACATCTTGTAAAAACATGTTTTTAAAAAAACCATTTGTGTTGTGCTTTAGAGAAAAATGCTGATTTTGAGTAAGAAGTCTAAAAGTGAGTGATAAAAATGTTTTATCAAATTTTAAATGTGATTTTATGACTCATTGTTTCTCACAATGTTCTGAAACTCGATATTTTTCAATTTGCCTGAGAAAGAAATACAGGTGTTATTAAAATATGTATGCTACATTCTCTCGGTTTCTCAGAAAAACTCATAAATTAATTTTAATGATATTGTTTCTTCTGCTTTTCAATCTGAGGGCCTTAAAAATCTTTCATTTGAAAAAACATGCAATCTGAATTGTGCATTATTCAATTCCAATGTTGTATGTCATTGTCATTATTGCTTTATTTATTTTTTTTTTTAATTTTCAATGAAGGTCAAATTGAGAAAAAAATCAAATTTAAATCATGCGAGATTAAGAATTAACTTTAAGCACCCCATTTTCAAAATGTAAATTGCATAGTTCTAATTGCCTAAAAAAGTCTTTCTTTTGCTATTAATATTTATGAGAATTTTCTGAATTTTTGTTAATACCCTAAAACTACTAATTTCTAGGAATTCAGAGCTAAAAGCAATGGCAACCCCTTCGCCAATTCCAACAATGAGAAGTTGAAGATTGGCGGCAAACGCATGCGAGCTGCCATAAATGTTTGTTTTTTTCTTATAGAAATTACACTTTCAGTTAATTGTGTTTAAAATTTGATTTCAGGAGCTTGAATTTCATCGGTCTCAGCCTCCACAAATTGGAGATAAATTTGTGCCAGTTATGAAGGAATTTATTACCACAGCAACATATAGATTTTCTGAGCTGGAAGATACATTTCAAGAAATGAAACAAAGGGTTAATATTTTAGTTCATTAATTCACAAATTTACCGTTTGAGAGGAAGCATGTGCAGTAAAATTATGGTGTAATTTTATTTTTTACTTTTGAATTTTTGTAAACTATTTTATCCATTTATTTTTAGTATGAACAAGTTGTAAAGCACTTTGGAGAGGATCCATCTCACTTGCAACCAGACGAATTTTTCGCTATATTTGACACATTCCTCACATCATTTAATGAAGCTCGTCAGGACAATGAAGCATTTCGACGGAAACGAGAAGATGAAGAGAAAAGAGCCAAACAAGATGCAGAGGTAAAGTATTATTGAAGGGTTACATAATATAAATTTTCAATCTGGTAAATCAAAAGCATATTTTCCCACCTCTGATTCTTTCATAATTATTATTTATGAGATTTATGACTAAATTTTTAGCATGTTCTACTCATTTTGAGTAATATTGTATTCTGCTTCAAAATTTCAGTAACATACCTGTGCTTTCTACATGTGAGACTGATAAAAGTAATACATAATTTTTTAGCATTGCTATGCTGAAATATAAGAAGGCAACACAAAATTGGCTTGATTTTTCTTTTCTTTCTTTTTGAAAGTTTTGTTTTCATTGTTCGTTTTTATTGGCAATTCATCTATCCAATCTTACAGCTGCCATATTTTATTAACACAGCTTTCCCCAAATGTTACAGCCCATGTTAGAATAATCCACAAAAAGTATTTTACTGTCGAGAAAAACAGTTAGTGTTCTATCTTTTAAAAAATAAAAGAATTTACATTTGTGCAAAAATATTTAAAATAATAATAATAAAAAGAAAGTTAACAAAGCATAAGCTTGCAAAAAGAAATATTTTCAGGGTTCAAAAGAAATGTTTCAGGATTCAACTCGGTTCCATCAAAAAAGAAGATGGAACTTATACTGAGGATGGTTGAGGTACACTATAAGTAATGTTCAGGGTTCACCTCCCAGACTCAACTATTGTAACAGATGAGGAGATGGACACTCCTCAACTTACCCCACGTGGCAGAAAGGCAGACTGGCACCTAGCTAAAAAAAATCGTAACATGCGATAAAATTGCTTGGGCGATCAACTTGTTCTTGCCTTGTAAAACTCCTGTAGTAGATGGAATAATACCTGTCTTACTCCAAAAAGGAAGTGACATCATTATACCTTACTTGAGCAGGATATTTAGGTCCTGTCTAGTATATGGTTATGTTCTTACCGCTTGGCGCACCTGCAGGGTTGTTTTTATACCTAAGCTGGGTAAACCTAACTACAATGAAGCCAAAGCCTTTAGGCCTATTAGCCTTATGTCTTTTCTTCTCAAAACCCTAGAGAAGTTGATTGATAGGCACATCGGAGACGAAGTGCTGAAAGTCAACCCACTCTCCAGGCAACAACATGCTTATCAACCTGGTAGATCAACTGACACTGCTCTCTATGAATTAATCACAATTCTAGATGGAGCTGTAAACGGTAAAGAATTGGCACTTGCTGCCTTCCTGGATATTGAAGGGGCCTTTGATCGTGTGCCCACTCATGTTATTCTAAATGCTCTTATGAGAAAAAACGTCGATCACCTGGTGTGCACCTTTATTGGTTGCTTACTATCTACTAGATCAGTACAAGCAACTCTTTTAGGAGACACACTTGCCGTTACGAACTGCAAAGGCTTTCCGCAGGGAGGTGTACTTTCACCTCTTTTATGGAGCCTTGTTGTTGATGAAATATTAAATAAAATTAATCTGTCAGGTGTGACCTTTTGGTTATGCAGGTAACATAACCTTAGTAGTAAGAGGAAAATTCCAGGATACTGTGATTGGCCTCATGAAATCTGCCCTCAAAAAGGTTGAAAACTGGTGCAAGGAAGTTAGCCTGACTGTTAATCCTGGCAAGACAAACGTTGTACTCTTTACTAGAAAAAGAATCAAAGATGTGCAAAGTATAGAATTTTTTAATACTAAACTTGCATACTCTAACGAGGTTAAATACCTTGGTATCATTTTTGACAAGACTTTAAATTGGAATAGTCATGTCGAATACAGCACCACCAAGGCAAAGAGAATATTCTGGGCCTGCAGACGTGCAATTGGTCCCAATTGGGGCTTTTCACCTAGTATTGTCCATTGGATCTATACTAAAGTAATCGTCCCCATTATAACTTATGGATCTATCGCATGGTGGAACAAAGCCTGCCGTGTGACAACGATGAAAGAGCTTACTAGTCTCCAAAGAATGGCAACTATATCAATGACTAGTGCCATGAGGACTACCCCCTCTCAGACCCTAGAGTTATTACTAGGCATTCTACCCCTTTATAAGCAGGTAGAGATGGAATCAATCCTTTGCTCCGAAAGAATAAAATTTCTAAAACTATGGAAATTATCTTCTGAGAGATCCTTATATAAATTTGATACACTGATCAAGGATCACCCATTGCTTTCCATGAACTCGGACTGGATGCTTAAACGCTTTGACTTTGAGTCAAAACACAATGTTGTATTCCCTTCCAGAACTGATTGGGAAAATCCTATTAAGCTTATTGGCCACGCCAACGAAGTTTGGTTCACTGATGGATCTATAAGACTTCCCATGGCACAGGTTACGGTGCCTTTTGCCCAAATAATAAAATTAAAATCTACTCTTCTTTGGGAAGGCTAGCAACGGTATACCAGGCTGAAGTGATGGCCATCCTGGCATGCGCAAATAATTGCCTAAATAGATACATCTCTGGCAAAACCATCAAAATCTTCACTGACAGCCAGGCTGCTCTCTTGGCACTACAAAAACACTGCTTCTCTTCAAATATTGTTTGGGATTGCTATAACACTATTGCTGAATTGGCCACAATGAATAAGGTGACTCTTTATTGGGTGCCTGGTCACCGCAGCATTTTTGTCAATGAAATGGCTGACCAACTGGCTAAATTGGGCACAGAAACTCCTTTCATTGGCCCAGAACCTGTCCTTGGTCTGCATTACAGTGCAATAAGGAAAACAATCAAGGAAGTCCTCCTAAAAGAGGCTCACAATGCCTGGCTTAAAAGCAATAATCAAAGACAGGCAAAAGAACTTAACCAAAATTACCCTTGGTTAAGATCTAAGGAACTGCTGAAACTCAGTAGAAATGAGATTAGGGTGATCATTGGTCTCTAACTGGTCATTGCAATCTCAAGAAACATCTTAACATCATGGGCATGATTGCTGACCCAATGTGTAGAGGGTATCATGATGTAGAGGAAAGCTCTACACATATTTTGTGTGAATGTGATTATTTCTCTGCTCATCGGTTTGAATATCTGGGTTATCACTATATCGAACCCTGGGAATTACCCAATTTCCCTGCTAAATTATTGCTGAAATTCGTCTCAGCCACTGGTCTGTTTCAGACTCAATAACTTGGGGTTGTTAGTACAATAGACCTGGGGTCGCAGTGCTAGTGCTCCTTAGAGCCACCCCCTAAACAATTCATTCATTCATTCAATGTTTCAGGGTTATAAGGCGCCCCTTTATCAATGCATAAAAATGTGAGTATCAGGATGATAGTCATGCAAGTAAAGCATCATGCAGCCTTTGATACTGTATTAAAAATTTAGTAATGAATACTCATCCTATTTGAATCATAAGAGTGGCAGCATTGCCAAGGAGGGCAATATACAGTGCATGAAAGCGCCAATAAAGATAAATTACCAAAGCTGCACAAAATTACAAATAAATATTCATTATATTACTTGATGTGATTTGATTTATAATTTTCAATGACTGTTTATTTATTCTGGAAGGGGGGAGATTCCAAATACTGTTTTTATTGGGGTGTTCTATTGGTTATCATCCCCTAACTAATGCTAAAAGTTTTTTCTTTTACATGACACTGATAGTCAGAGCAAAGATGGTAAAAGAAGAAGATGTGACAGTACAGTTTTGGTATTGACGAGAAAACAACCTTTTACTTACTGTTGTGGTTCATTGATGTATAACAAAAAAACAAACATTTAGTGCAGCTCGCATGCGTTTGCCTCCAATCTTCAACTTCTCATTCTTGGAATTGGCGAAGGGGTTGCCATTGCTTTTCGCTCTGAATTCCTAGAAATTAGTAGATTTGTTCAGGGGAGTAGGTCGTTATCGTACCATCTTTCGTGGTGGAGACAAGCTTTCGTTGCATTTTTGGCTCTCAGGCAAACTGCAAAATTAAAACAGAGGCTTGGTCTTCCTTTCTTAGCTGTGTAAAGAGATAAAGCATTACGCTTGTATTATTATACATGCAGGGTTTTTTGAGTAAGAATACACGTAGCATTGTTTTCGCTATCCATCCTTTTGAGTTTAAAAAAGAAACATGAATAAATAGTATTCAAGTTGGAGATAAAAAAAATTTAGCTTAGTAAATAAAAATACTAATTATTATTATTGCCTATTCTTCAACTTTTTATTTTATTAGATACAATATGAAGTAAATTTTATTCAAATTTACACTACAAGCAAATGTATGAAAAAGTTCAGTACCGGATCTTGGAGTTTTCCGGGCAAAACTCCCCCCCCCCCCCCCTCCATCCAATTATTGTTCACATTTCATAAGCTTTTATACGCTGACCCTTTTTTTTTTTTTTTTTTTTTGAGGATTTTTTTAACTTGGTAGCTCTGATAAACCCAGAAATTTTTCTTAATGTACCCACGACATCAACTAGTCGAGCAAATGTTGCACACAGGAAAAGGCTTTCAGAAATTTCTAGCTACTCCACTGGTAACAACTAATAAAATTTGAACTATAAAAGACTGTAGGTCTTGAAGGTCTTTAAGACAAATGAATAGGAACTTTGGTAAATACTAAATCTATTCCTATTTCATTAAAATAAACAAAATTGCTCAATCAAAATATTCAGTAAAAATAAAAGCACTACGTAATATAATAGCAGCAGTATACAATATGATATAAATAATGATCTGATAAATGGGAGTACAGCTAAAAATGTTTTCAAGCTTTGACAACTCTTCTTCAGCAATAAATACTAAGGGAACAGGAATGTGAATTGAACAGACTGGAATTCAAAGCGTTTTTTAAGTAGCTATTCAGGCAACATCTTGTTGACCCACGTGATTATAATAAAGGTTTGCTTCGCTTAATTTTTCGGTTTAGCTTAATGTTTCATTTTTGAAGGTATCTTCAACTTAATAAAATAAAAATACTTGATAAAATATAAATAACGGTTCCCTTTGCTGCTGCTGCTAATGTCCGAGACAATTTTTGCATGCAGGTTTAAACTCTTATGAGGGAAAACCTTTCAATGAAAACTTGAAAATTATGAATTATAGAGAACTTTCTTGTGGAAAAGCTGATATAAAAAGCACTTATAGACGTGAATTGTAGTTTTGGAATTGTTTAATTTGAAATTCGACGCACTTTTTTCTTCTGTTTTGTCCGCGCAGAGCTGAATTTTTAATTAATGAAGAGCGCTGGAGATAAACCTGTGCATTTACTCTTAATGAAGCACTTTTTTGTCTGGATATGATGATTGTATTTAAGTTAAACAAATTAATTTTAAAATTCAGAACTGCAACTGTTTAAAATTACACCCGTTAAGTCAATAGAAAATTTTGAAAAAAATGTATTCGTTAGAGGAGGGTTCAATCATTTGACCAAAACAGAATTTTAAAATATTTATAAGCAAAACCTAACAATTTTAAGAGTCGTAGAAGCATAAACACAGAACAAATTTGTTACTTAAATTTTCTCTATTTATTTTTAGTATATTTGTATGTTGAAACAATGCTTTAAAATATTTAAATCAGTTTCCGGGAATCCGTGTTTTAAATTGCTCCAGCATTGGGGTGTGGCCCCTAGTGTAATTAAAAGTACTTTTTAAAGAAAAAAATTGTCTAAACTTCCGATTTTGAAGGAGGCTGAAGATCCCCCAGTCCCTTCGCTAATTGACTGCATTCATCTGAAATAATTTTTTTAATACAATAAAATTGCCCTTTGTGTTCCGTGACTTCCTAAGAGCAGTGCTTTGTACTATAATTTCCATAGCAGCAACAAAATTTCTTCTGTAATTGAAATTTTTCCAAAAAAGAAAGCAACTTATCAAATCTTCCTTCTAACAGGAGCAAATAGGTTTTATCCTGATAGTCTGGCACACTTTGTGTTTACTTTTATTTTCCCTTCTATATTTTAACTTATGTGAAGCTTATTAACAAGTGATTGACAAGCGCCTAATAACAACAGAAGGGCCATCTACGAGGCACCCCAGGGTTTCAGGGCTTTCTTGCCCTCTTTCTTTTTGTTATCTCTCTGATACACGATCTCACCAGGCCAGCAGCTTGCAGAGCAGCAGTGCATCTGCTTTCGCGACTTACTGCCGTAATGACATCCTCAGTTTGCTTTTCGCCAAAATTTCCTTCAATCTCCTCGTAAATGTTGGCTTTTTTACTTATACTTTTGCGACCCTCAGCTCTGAAGCATTTAACATAGGTTTCTACCGGAGTGTCCAATCTGTACGAGTGGAAGATTGTTAGTCAGAGTATGATAGTAAGTGATAAATTTCACCATTGAAAAATAAGCATTTTATAAGGCATTGATGGACAGGGCTGTATAAGTAGGGTGGTCCCATATTTAGATTGGACTATTTTTCCCCTCAGAAGTTATTGTTAAGAAAAAAGTCATTTTTATTTCACTTTACATAAAAAAATATTTTTTTAAATGTTTTGCTAAAACAGAAAATGCAACCTATCTTTTTATCAAGAAAAGTTGATAAAATGCCTCTTAAATCAGTTCTTGAAGAGCTGGTAGGGAGCATATTACTCAGTGACTCATACAGTTTATACTCTGGAAGATATTTTATGTGTTTCCTTTTAAACACATTTTTGATTATTTGCATTTGTATCATTGCTATCATCAGTAAACGATTAATGTTTTATTGCTTATTTTATTTCATAGAGGAAAACAAATACGGAGCGGTCAAGCAAAGACAGTCTTCACAAGGGCTCATCTAGTGTTCGTAATGGCAGTATTAATGGGATCAGAGCAATTAAAGCTGGATCAGAGAAAGGAGAATTTGATGATTTAATCTCTGCCTTGCGCACTGGGGACGTTTTTGGTGAAGATTTTACTAAAAGTCGAAGAAATAGAAGAAGAGGAAGTCAGACACTACTTCTTCATCAGTCAAATGGTTCAAACAGTGAAAATATGCAATGGAGAAGTGTACCCAGAGAAACGAGCAGAGACCGGGTAATTACCCAAAAACTTAAAGTCTAGCCAAAAAGATTTCTTTCATTACTTTTATCAGTGAACATTTAAATCATATGAATTCCTAGTTTAACGCAGTACATATAATGTTGTAAGTCAAAATTGGGGAATATTTTTAAAAGAAAGTTTGTATGAAAATGCAATGTACTGCAAAATTAATTCATCCTGAAAAGAATAATCCTTTATGGAGAAACATAAGTAAAATTACAGGAAGGTGCTACATTGTGCTATAGTTGGTCTAGTCATGAGAAAATTTTTGGAGAAAGGAATTATCTCAGTACCATAAATTAACTTTTAACTGAAAAAAAATTGAAAAGGAAATCAAAAATTGGTGCTCGTAGCAAAAGTTCGAATAAAAAATAGGTTTTCTAAAACATTTTAAACAACAGAACTTCTTATTAAAATGTGCAGTCTTTTAATAACTTTACTAACTGATGTTGTAGAATTCTCTTCTTGAATTTTATTTTGCAACAAGTCTCCTCCACTCCTCTCCACCTATAGCAGTTTTAAAGATTTTTAATTTCCTTTTTCCAGATAGTTTTCTTTCAAGATGTATATAAAAATGTATGCGAGCATTATTTATTCTAATCACAAAATCTTGTATTATATGTTTATCATGTTTTGTATATAAAATTAAATGTATTATGGATTAATTTATAAATAGTTCATTATATAAAGAAAATATGTATATTTCATCATCTGAACATACATTATAAAGATTAGATACTTTTTATGTGCATTAATAGCTAAATACGGAATATTTTAAAAGCATTTTTAATAATTTTCCCCATAATAAATTATCTTTAAAAGAAAAACAACTTATTAAAAGATCCATGCTTCATATTGAAACCTTCCTTATTTTTGTTGGAGTTCGCCTTCCCCCCTCACGCCCTTCTAAAAAAGGAGAATTAAAGTGTTGAATTTTAAGTGTTACAAAACTTGACCAATGATTCATACTTAGTATTTGTAAATAACATGGATATATACTTCTCTTACAAGAAATTATATTTCAGATGCTAATTGCATGATACAACATGAACTTTTTAATTATTTTTATGAATTTGTTAATTATAAAATTAATTTTCAATTGCATGAAAAGGGGTAAGAATTTCTTTAGCAGTTTCTTAAGATGCTTAGTGAATTTTTCAAAGCAACGTGTTTTTCTACATTTATCTCTTTTGTAAGGAAAAAGTTTGCAGATGTGATTTTTGCTAGTTTTATATAAAAGTTGCCTTTGTCTGTGATCTTTTAAACAATTTTGATAGCAGAAAATGTTTTTGCATTTTATAAATGATTTGTACTGTATAATGTTACTTCATTCTCACTTCAACAATTTCTGGAACAATATATGTTTTTATATAATCAAAAGGTTTCTTCTGGCAGTTAATTTTTATGTGCATTGTTTAAATTTTACCCAAAATTGAAAAAAATACATGTATAAGAGTATAAGAACATAAATATAAGTCATTACTAATTTAATATGTTTTGTAATTTAACTGTGAGAGAAATTGATGAATGCAAAGCACTTGATTTGTTGATAAGTAGTTTGAAAGTTAAATCCCATGATAAAATTTATAAGTAATTGTTAAATTGCTTCTAATGCCAATTATTTTGGAGAATGTTTTATGTTAGCACATTCTTCCAGAAATTAAATGTTGTGAAGAAATACGTCTTATGCTTCAATAGTTTAAGCATATCATATGAACTCTTATTCTATACTTTTGCTTTTTATAAACCTTTGCATTTCCAATAACATCGAGCCAAAACTATGTGCATTTTTAACACTTTCTTTTTAACTGTTTGTTTTTAAAAAATATCTTAAAAAATACAACTTTAAGTTATCTTTTCGCAAAGAATGAAAGTACTTTAGGTGGGCTGTTTTCACGTGTCATATGCAGTGCCGGATTAGCCAAGTAAGCGACTGTTTAAAGTATGTTATCTCAACCTGGGCAGGGGCAGACTTTCTACCCTAACAAGGCGCTAAACATGACTTCTTTTAGGGTGCACTGGGGAGGGGAATCCCCCATATCCAGAGTCATCATTAAAAATACTGAAAAAGCTTTTTAGAGAAGGTGCATGGAGTTGAGAGCGCACCTGTTCTGGGCTGTCGGGCCAGTCTGCCCCTGAACCTGGGTGTTACACTCGGGAATAGGTGGAGAATCACAATCTGACCAAAAAATAAGAAACATTATTACATAAAATATGTTACATTATATTCAAATGTTAGGAAATTCAATATTTTAAAATAAAATATTGTACCAAGGGGGTTGAAAGCCTTTTAAAGTAATTTTAAGCTTTTAAGGGGTTTGCAATACAAGAAAAGATTGAGAAATAATTGTTTAGGGTATCATGTGTCAGGCAGCATGAAAATAAGTTCGTAATAAGGTGGCTAATGAAATTTTAAAATTTGCACAACTAAATTTGTAGACCAAGCTTGTAACCAGCTGAAAGTCAGGACGTCATAACCTGAAATATTGAAGTATGAAGTATATTCCTGGTTTCATATCGTAGAAAATAGAACTCGTACAAAATAATTCTAAGCTGAAATACAGCCTCTTAAAAACACCTAATCAAATAAATAAATAAAAAATTTTTTAAAAAATGATGATGATTTGGAAGAGGGGGAGAAGGCAAAAAATACTTTATGAACAAATTCTTCTTTCTCTTTTTACGTAAAAGCTTCAACCGCCATATCATCTCTAACTTTAGTGCATTCATTTATAGTGGGAAATATTGGTTATATATTTAATACTATATTTGATTTGCTGTTTTCCCAAACCCCTTTAATGCAGTTAATATGCTCCATACATACTAGTTCATGTTGGCCTAATCAAACATTTTTTGAAATCTTAATTATTTCATTTAAACATCAGTTTGACAACTTTATTGTATCATTATTTCATTTTTGTTGTGAGACTTGTATATAGTAATATTGTTAGTTTCACAAGTCAAAACTTAATGCTGCATCACAAATCAGGTATGCTTCAAACTGAAACAGTGAAGCTGTTCTATTTTCTCTGCTTTGTGCAATGTAAAAGCACTATGAGAAAATATATTTTAGCATTGTTTCGTGATGAATGTACTAGAGATTTTTGAATGCGTTGACATTTTTTCATGAGTCTGCTGTACTAAAAACTCACAAGTCAAATTTCATTAAAATATATTTATTCTGCTGTTGAGCTTCGCCATCAGGACATTCGAATGATTTGTCACTTTTTCAAAGAGCTTATGGCAAATAATTTTAATGTTAAGTAACTTTACATTTCACATCCTTGCTTCTAGTCACGTTAAGGTTCCATTAGGTTTCTAACTGTTCAGACAGGATAAAATTTTCGCAAAAAAATTGGAGACTTTTGAAAAGGTTTACTATAGAAATTTCTTAAAAGGATTAGTGATGTTTGTTATTGAATAAGGCAAGAGGATTAAGGAAGAGTGGTTATTCAACAGCATTTAAATTTTCATTGTAAGCTTGTCAGATGAGTATTGACAAAGAGAAAAACACCTCTAAAACCCCTTAGACTATGAATATTATTTGAAGAATGTATATATAACTTTGTACTACCTCAGTTTTACAGCTTTGTTTTGTTTTTAATATTTGATCAGAGTGGTTAACTAGGGCCATGATTTTCATGCAACTCTTCTGGATGCTATTGGATACATTTATAAGAGCTGTTATTGAAACGTTTAGTGTAGCTGAAAGATCATCAGCTAGAACTGATTGTACTTTCAGTACGTTTTGATTGTATGGAAAGTACAGTACAAATTATTTTAAGAAGTCAGTTTTTTTTAGAGTCTGTTCTGTAACCTCTTACTGAGTCATCAGATGAAATCAAAGACACTCAGCTGTCTGTTCTTTTTTGGGAAATTTTGAAGCACAAATTTCATATTCAAAGGTTTTGATGCATATTGATATGAATAATGTTTTCTACTTCAGCTGAAGCAACAATTTCTGATATTGTTACTGCAATACTGGAACATTTTAAAAGCTTTTTTCTATGATCCCTCCAGAAAATGAAATGGAAGAAAAACTTCTAGTTAAATCGGAAGTATTGCATTGCATCAATGTTATAGAAAAATATCTTTCTTCCATTGAAGAAAAACTAGACAAGACGATTTTGACTTTTAATATAAAATATACAAAACTAATAATAATAATAAATAAATAAAAATAAAGTAAATAAGTAAATTGTAATTCAACATCCTTATGGAAAACTATTTTAGTGTCAAATAAAACAGTAAGTCATTTTTCTGATGATTTTAATCCTTTGATCTTAGCCTAAAATTTTAAATTTATTCATTAAATCTTGTTACATTGGTTTCAAGTAATTCCGTTTAAGAGGTTCCTTTGCTTATGACAGCATTTCATAGAAAGTCCTGGGGGAGGGGGGGACCTGATAATGTGGTTTGACTGTTTTTTAATAACATTTTTCTTTTTTCTCATAATTCAAGTAAGAGTTTAAGTTAAGTACAGTTCTTTTTTGAAAAAATGTTTGTAAAACATAAATATGCATTTATGAAACTAAAATACTACTAAAACTTTCTTAGATGTTACAGTAGACGGGGCTATAAGTGTGTAATAGTTTGAAAATCAAAGAATCTTAACGCTTTCTAAAGCAGTGGGAAGTATGCTTCCCACCAAATTATAGATGTTTATAGTAAGCTATTTTACTCTTTCTGTTTGGCAGAATCTTGTCAAAGACTCTGGGAAATAAATATATTTACCACCATGCATCAATATTCAAATATTATAACTATCCCTCTCAAAGGGGGGGGGGGTGGAAAAAATTATGCTAATCTTATTTACTCTCCTATATGAGTTTCTTTTTTGGGAAACAAAACAAAATCTGAAAAATATTTTAACATACAGATACTACAAAAAAAAAAGACCCTTTTAAAGGGTTAATCCGGTACTGGTCATATGAATTAATTTTTATACGTTATTGACCAAATACAGATGTAGATTTTACATTAAAAAAAGAAAATAAATAAATTCTATTAGTTCCATAAATTTATTTAAAGTCCTTTTACATGAGTAAATCTGTTTCTTTCATTTCTTCTTTTGCATATATCAACATATCAAATTTTACATGAAGTTTTAAAATGAAGTTCCTTGTATTGCAATTATGTATGCATTCATTATTATTGCTTGTGTGCATCAATAAAAAAGTCATCTACAGATCTTTTCTATTCTTTTTGTTTCATTCAATAGACATTTGTTTCTAGTTTTGTTTTTAAGTTCCAAAAATGTATGAAGAAGACTTCTGGAGAACAAAACAAACCGCTTTTTAATCCACAGAAATGAATTTGAGAAAACTAATAAAAACCCAAAGCAGCGAAATTCTTCCTTGAAAGCGGTTATCATTTTGCTAATTTTTTCCTTTTTTTGAACAGAAAACACTATTATATGCTGCAAAACTAGATTTTCACAACATATCAAGGATCTTCAAAAGCGTCAATGGAAGCATGCTAAACAATGATCAACATAATTAATTTTAGCACAATTTATAATTTCAACATTTGAAAAAGATTAACATTTTTCAGCAAAGGAAAAAACACCAACGACATAATTTAATTTAGTTCTTCATTTTAACTTGTTTATAAATAAAGAAAGGAACTTTATCTTAACTACGGTTCTTCATTTCTGCATACTATCAACCAGACTTTCTATGGTTGAGGACCCTAATTTTCAACTTCATGGGGCTCCCCACTCCAACGAGACAGGAATCACTGAAGGTCTAGAAACAACCACTCTAGTGGTTGTAGCTGGATCTTTGGTGATCCAACTGGATTAGGGCATCCTAAACCAGTTGAACTACAGCAGGCAAGCTACGTAGGAAAAGACGAGGGGATACCGATCGATCCTGGCTTTAATTTTGAATACTAAAGTATGACATCAAAGTATTTTGAGGACAGTCTTATATGCATAAATCTGCACGAATTTTCTTTGAAAACCTTAGTGCAATTTAAGAACCTGGAAAAAAGATTATTTTACGTCACTGTGCATGTTCCACTGTAGACTTTTCATTGCTCTTAACTAATTTGCTTTCTTTTCATCATTACTTTATCGTTATTTTAAAATTATCACTTCAGTTTGGAAACTGGATTTGAAAAGATAAATTTAACGGCGTACCAAAAGTGTCACGTTCACACACGTTCTTGGCGACTTTTATCTATTGATTTCATGGTAACCCTGATGCAGTTGATTCCAGTTCTACTTCTTCTCTTTTACACGCTGCTCACTGTCGCAAAGTCATTGTGTCATCACAGCGAAGTGACGGAGTTACGTGCTGAGTGATAAATAATACATACTAGACGATAAAATAAAGTCAAAAAATCTAAAACTTCCATGTTAATTGTAACCGACACCTTTAGAGCGGACAGCATTTGTTTACTTTGTACGATATAAAGAATGAGGCCAAAAGGGATTTTATGCAGCCAAAAGCTTCTATTCTTATCAAAAAATAAGTAAGAGCTTAAAAATAATTATTTCCTAAAGCGCCGGAATGTCAAGAATAAATAAAACATTGTAGGGGTATCCAGAAGTAATCCTATGAATTGTGCTATTTTCTCTTGGCATTCTCTAAACAAAACATAAAGTTCACTTATCTGGTGTATCTTGAATTGAGCTTTATTTTATTGTAAATACTTATTAATATTTATTAACTGACTGAATCAAAAATAATAAAAATCATGCCAAGAAACTTTAACATATCCCCCCCCCCCCCCATTCTTTTATTGTTTAAAAATTACAATTACGAAACTCTTTTAAATTTTGATTTCAGTAAACTTTTTGTTAACATGTCAGCAATAATTTTCTTTCCAGATACATTTAACAATTTAAATTTTTCCTGAGCCAATAACTCTTTAACAAAATGATAACGAATGTCAATATGATTTGTTCTAACATTTTCAACATTATTTTTGCAGTAAAATAAAGCGGCTTGAGAATATGTAAATAAAATGGGTGTACATACATTAATACTTAAGTTGGCGCATTCAGTCAAAAGTTTTGGAATTCAACCATAAAAGTTCTTTAACTGTTTCTGATATAGCAATATATTCTAATTCCTTACTTGATAAAGCAATATGCTTTTGCTTAACTGTTCTCCAAACAGTAGGAACAGTTCCAAAGTTAAAACATATAATAAAACCACTAATTGATTTTCTATCATCCATATCTGAATATGCACAAACTTACTAACCCCTTTAACAGCTACATTTAAACTAAGATCTTTAGTTGAAAGAACACAGTTATACTTGACAAAGTAATTTCCAATGAATTAATGTAGGGTTTGAATTAAATTGTGATAAATAATTAACGTAAAACAATATGTCTTGTCTTGACCTCTACAACTAATTTGTTGCATTTCTATGACAAGGTTACCATGGCTTTAGATAACAAAAAGTAGTTTATATTGATTTTCAGAAAGCGTTCGACAAAGTACCGCATGAAGCTCTTCTTAGCAAACTTGCTTATATTGGTATTGGTGGAAAAACCTTATTTTGGGTTAAAAATTGGCAGATTGGAAGTAAACAGAGTAGTAGTTAAAGGCAATTATTCTTAGTGGATTGATGTTTTAAGTGGTGTTCCACAAGGTTCAGTTTTGAAGCCGTTATTATTCATTATTTTCATTAATGACATTTGTGAGAGTATTTCTGGGAAAATCAATATTTTTGCTGATGATGTTAAAATCATGGGAGGTGTTGACACAAAAGAACAAGTCAATCAGGTTCAAGAGGATCTAAACCAACTTTCTAGGTGGGAAATTAAGTGGGGTATGTCTTTTAATATTGAAAAATGTCAACTGCTTCACTTTGGTCATGGGAATAAATGTGCAAGCTATTATTTACAAGGTTCCATCATTAGTGAAGCAGAAGCAGTTGTTGATCTAGGAGTATTGATTAGTCCACGACTTCAAGTTTAGTCAGCAGTGTCGTAACATAGTTAGTAAGAAAGCTAATAACAGGATGCTTGGGGTTTATCAATAAGGCTATTTCGAATAGGTCTAAGGGAGTTGTATTGCCATTGTACAGACGTTTGGTAAGACCTCATTTGGGGGTCTCAGTGGCTGAGCGATCTAAACGACTAGTTCCGGTGCCTGCCTGCGCGCAATGAAGAGGCGTGGGTTCGATTCCCACTTTCCCCTGGGTGTATTTCCTTCCTTGTATTGTAATTCTGTTGTACTGTCTTGTTCTATCTGTCATATTAGACGAGAGTCTGAGGCATATCCTTGAGCATAGCAAATAAACTCGAATATTAATGTGACCTGAAATGGTCGTTTACAAACAAAAAACCTCATTTGGAGTAAGCTGCTCAGTTTTGGTCTCCTTATCTAAAGAAGGATATTACCTTATTAGAAAGGGTTCAAAGAGGGTTACTAAGTTGGTAAATGGTCTCTGAGACTTTGATCATGAGGTTAGGCTTAAAAGGCTCAATAGTCTAGAGCATGGTATCAACCTTTTTCGACTTGTGGCCCCCTAGAAGCCGCAAATTCTTCTGTGGTTCCCCTTCAGTTGAGCACCTGTTCTTTTTTGGGGGGAAGACAAGGTCAAGATGAGAGATGCAGCAGGTATCCAATGGGTTCGCCCCTGTACATTGTCCCTTTTTTTTCGTGATTATACGAGGTGCATTCAAGTTCTAAGGCCTCCAATTTTTTTTCTCCAAACTGGAAAGAAATAAAAACATGTGCATTGGTTTAAAATGAGCGTGCGTTCGTTGTCAGTTTGTCACTGAAATGGCAGCACTACACAACAGAAGGAAATTTAGCAGTAGCGTCGAGAATGAGAACTGTTTTAGATACTTAAAATGGCTACGTTTTCCTTACTTGAACAACGTGCAATCATTCGTTTTCTGAATTTTCGTGGTGTGACACCAATTGAAATTCATCGACAGTTGAAGGAGACATGTAGTGATGGAGTTATGGATGTGTCGAAAGGGTGTTCGTGGGTGCGACAATTTAATGAAGGCAGAACATCGTGTGACAACAAAGCGAAGCAACCTCGGGCTCGCACAAGCCGGTCTGACGACATGATCGTGAAAGTGGAGAGACTTGTTTTGGGGGATCGCCGAATGACTTGAACAGATCGTCTCCAGTGTTATAATTTCCGTTGGCTCTGTGCACACAATCCTGCATAACGACCGACGTCCGGGAAAGGCTGTGCGTGTGCTGTTTCACCAAGACAACGCATCCGTACGCAACAGTTTCTTCGCGACAACAACTTTGAAGTGATTTCTCATGCTCCCTACTCACTTGACCTAGCTCCTAGTGACTTCTGGCTGTTTCCAACAATGAAAGACACTATCCGAGGCCGCACATTCACCAGCCGTGCTGCTATTGCTTCAGCGATTTTCCAGTGGTCAAAGCAGACTCCTAAAGAAGCCTTCGCCGCGGCCATGGAATCATGGCGTCGACGTTGTGAAAAATGTGTACGTCTGCAGGGAGATTAATTACATCGAGAAGTAACACCAATTTCATAGTTTTCGAGTGAGTAGTTAGTTAGAAAAAAAATCGGAGGCCTTAGGACTTGAATGCACCTCGTACATAAAATAGGGTACAGAAAACCCTAAAAATGAATAGAAAAATAACATTTATTACTCTGAGAACAAGTAACATCAATAGAAGATACACGACTACAAAGAAAAATTAAAAATTAAGCAGATATTTTTTTATATGTAAATATATAACAATAGGGGGAAATGTTCAGCTGAATTAGAAAATTTATTCTCAATATAAAATTCCCTACTGAATAGGTAAAATATGGAGAGTAAAATAAGTTGAAAATTAAAATTAAAGATTTATGTTTCTATTAGTCATTTACTGTATCAATTATAAAATCCAGCAACTTTGTGTTTTAAATTTCTTGAATTTGTCAATTGAATCAGACAGTCCAGTCATCAATGTTAAGTATAAAAATGTTTTTTTTTTTCGTTTTTATCTATAATTTTTTCCGAAATAAAAACGGAATGAAAAAAAATAAATAAATAAATGCATTCGCATCGTAGTCTCTGCAACTTTTTCCATTTTTAGATCGAACATTTTATTTTTAACGTTATCAGTTTTAAAGTAAAAGATTAATATATCTCGCAGGTGTTAATTTTAAACATTTTTCATCTGTTCAAAAGTAGCCTTAAAATAACTATTAAATCGAAAAACCCTTTTATATACATGCTCTACATCAGAAGTTCTTTTTTGCAAAAGCCAATCCCGCTGTTAAATAAGGATTCATAAAGAAGTCAAATTTCCTCGTAAAGCCTCGTAATGCTGTTCAATGCTTCAAAGAAAAACGTGAAGCATGAGAATGATATGTTGATCTTTCCTGGGAGCCTTTGTTTCGGATTATTCCTTCCGAAGGCATTAAGACTGGAGAGGGTAACCGGCACACCTCCTGTAACTAATAAGCCTGCTCTCAAGCTTTTTAAATATTCATTGACTTAATAAATTTTATTTGTTGAATATTTTACAAGATATTAAACTGTTCTTATTTATTTATATATTTTTCCTTCAATGTGTAAAAACAACTTTTATGGTAAAGAACGCTGAAGATACATTATTAGGAAAAACCTGAAACTAACTGAAACTTAGTTCACACTATATTTTTCATATATTTTTCCTGTTAATTTTTTTCCTTCAATGTGTAAAAACAACTTTTATGGTAAAGAACGCTGAAGATACATTATTGGGAAAAACCTGAAACTAACTGAAACTTAGTTCACACTCCCCGCCCCCCCCCCCCCCCTTCGCCATGAAAAACAAGTCACGTAAGATATTTTATGCTTTGCACTGTTTCATGCGTTGAGGGTCCTTTTTTTTAGGTCTAAGATATGCAATTTTGTGTCGTTATAGATTTAATAAAAATTTATATGGAATATTTTACCTTTATGGAGAAAGATTTCAGAAGTTTGAAATAAGTCAACCATGGCCCCCTTCACAGAGTTCATATTTTCTCCTGTGGTCCCCTGGATTTCTCCTGTGCCCCCCGAAGGGGCCGAATGGCTCCCGTTGAGAAACCCTGGTCTAGAGCAAAGGAGAGTTAGAGGGGACATGATTCAGTTGTTTAAATTCATTAAAACGGAAAATGTTGAATGGCTGCAGTTATGCACTGAAGGTAGAACCAGAGGTCATTGGTATAAGCTTTTCAAACCTCAGGCTAATCTTGAAATTAGGAAAAATTACTACTTCAATAGGATTGTAGGCAGTTGGAATAGTTTAGCGGAAGCAACTGTTAATTGCACTGGGGTAAAAACTTTTAAGAAGTCTCTTGATGTTCATTGGGTATTGTTAAATTGACTAGGACCAGCCTAGCTGGGCCCTGTGCCTGTTGCTGGTCGTCACTTTTGTATTTGTATTTGTATTTGATCTTGTTGCTAAAATTAGTAATGAACCAACTAAATTTCTATAAGGAAACTCTTCTTCTACCAATGATTCATTTAAGTCAGAATTCACAACAATACCTTGAGGGATCATAACTGTTTTGATGTAAAAACCACCGATTATTTACACTCAAATTCTAAACCAAGAACTTTTTCAAAGGACCTAAAGTTTTTGTATCAAACTTTGACTTAATTAAATTTAACGTTTGTTTCATATCCTGGTTTGTTGCAGAAAAAATTATGAAATCATCTTAACATAATTGTATTCTTATTGTAAGTATATATTCAGTTACATCTCAGAAATTTATTGAGTTAAAGATTTTGTCTGAGTAAACCACTCTTCCGACTTGGTGCAAACCATCATAAAGGGTTTTCTTTAATAAGCATTATATTAACTTCTAGTTTCATTTCAAAATCATCAAAGCCTCCTAGAATTTCTATAAATATTTCTTCCTTGAGATTAGCATATAAATATGCACATTTTACATCAACATGTCTATGAACCCAATTTTTAGATATAACTAAAATTACCATAAATAGAATAATTAGATTTTAATTAACAACAGGTGAAAAAGTTTCAAAATAG
This sequence comes from Octonoba sinensis, assembly GCA_038502835.1. Lineage (NCBI taxonomy): Eukaryota > Metazoa > Arthropoda > Arachnida > Araneae > Uloboridae > Octonoba > Octonoba sinensis. The sequence goes on from CM076598.1 coordinate 150,593,459, forward strand.
TCGATTCCATTCCAACAGTTTTATAGCCCTGCGCTACCAGTCTGGAGCAGAATCTCAATTTTCCCCATGTCATCTCTCCAACTTATAGATCCATCGGCTGCCAAGTACTACTTTTTTGTTAGCTGGCCGTCTGACTATGGAAAAGACATTCCGTTTAGGGAATGCAATACCGCACAAATAGCTGCATGAATTTTTGTAACAAATTATATGCCATGAATTTATTCATAACAAGATCTTTAATTTTAATGGAAATAAAGCAATGGCCTTCCTAGCATGTCACCAGGGGGGCGGTAATTTTTGGTGATTTCGTGTCAAACTGGTCTAGTAGCCAATCAAAGCGTTTTTTCGGAGTTCTTTCGCGCTATTGTTTTGAGTTACGCGCTGCTTGAGGGATGTGCTTCTCATAATTTTAGGAAATAGGGGCGCCAATTTCAGATTAGTGAGGCAAAAAAATAAAGATAAAATCTTTTGCATTCTTAACAATAATAAAGAATAAGAAAATTAAAAAAAAACAGTAAAAAATAAGGAGTTAACTAGAAATAATTTTTATGTAAAAATGAAAAGTAAAAAAAATAATTCATAGTATTTTTTGAGAAATATATTTTCAAACATCGGGAATATCCGATATCCGGCATAAACAATAACCGATGTGTCACCGAACAGTCACGAAAAAGTGCCGGAAAGGACACGAAATTTCACTTTGAAAATCTGTAGACACCCTGCAGGGGTGCCCCTAGGGGGAGGTCATCGTGCAGACTTCACCTCTGAGATTTGGGAGAGGGGAGCATTTCAAGGGCTTTGGAGCCCTTGATCGACTTTTTGGCCGACTTAGGGGGTCGTAGTTTTAGGGAATGCGCTACCTTTCATAGCGGGTTGAGTTTGCGCCTCCCTGACATTGACACAATTTCTTAAATCTATTTTTAAGGTTAAAACATTAGTATTTGACCATATAATTATACGGGTATTTTAAAATTGATTAAAAGCATGATTAGACTCTTTAATTATCATTATAAAACATTATTCATAAAAGGAATTAGTGATGTTAGTTGCTTTTTTGACTCAAAAACTAAGATTTAACAACAGTTTATAATTTATGGATGTACGTAAGAAAATTATGCATTAAAAAATAATATCTTTTTATAAAAACAACGTACTTTTTGTTTTATTACAGAATTTTCTTTCGCATTAATTATTAATATAACTTTTCAATTTGTTATTTAAATTAAAAAATCATCCACATGGAAATTTAGAAACCTCGGATTTTAAAGATGTTTCTAAATTAAGAAACACCAAAAATATGCACAAATTAAAACCATAATTTGTAATAACATATTCATAAATAATTATTCTCTTAAATAGCTTTTGATTGATACACATTGATGTGTAACTTTAATTTATGAAAAACAAAAAGAAAACTTAATGTTTAAAAGCATTTAATTTTTATAGTTATATTTTTGGGAAAATCAAAATTAATTAATTTATGAAAAATAATTTTCAATATGTATCAAAAACACCATCAAAGAAGTGCAAATACAGCGTCTCAATTCCAGTAAAATAGGCCTTTTCATATTTCGTCGACTCAACGAACCAACATCCTAAAGTCCGAACAACTCCGCTTCGATGAGAATGCCGCAAAACAACGACACGAACATTGGAATTAAAGCTTTCGTTGGTTCTTGTGAATTTTGCGTTTGCGCCATCTAGTGAGGGTGTGGGAACTACGATCGAATCGAAGTGCGCTCGCTTGGAGTAAGGGCCCAGCCTCGAGTTGAGCGCCAAAATATTACGGGTTCGTTGTACTTTAAACAGATGACTAAATCCTTGAACATATAGAGCAATTTACAGTACAGTAAAACCTGTAAAGTTGACCACCTCTCACTTTTCTCAGGAACGGAATCAGCCCTATATTATACAATGTAGGGAAACCTTTGCACTTGACCATCTAATTTGGCCACCTGCCTATGTTGACCACTTAGGTATGCCAAATTTGGCTGGGAATATTACAAAAACTCTTTATAGGTTGACCGCCTAATTATTACTATATTTGTTTATTTACGTTTGCTAAGATAAAAAATTTCATATACAGTAAAACCCCGTTAAAACGCGGGTGTCGGGGGACATGTTTGGCACCCGCGTTACAACATAACCGCGGTATAGTGAAACTATACCACGGAACCATATTCACGAAATAATACACTCGGGTCATTCCATATCAAGTGATCCAAGGAATTTTACCTCACCCTTTTTGATTTCTTCCAAATTCGGCTCATCAACTGTACACCTCGAGGTAATTAAAAATCCAAATTTTAGATTTTTATCTTGTATAGTTTTTTAGTTATCAAGCTTTGATTTTGTAAAAAACTCACATTTTTACATGCTTGCTTCAACACAAAACAGGGCATAACTCATCAACAAATAGAGATAAAAAGTTCTAGTAAAAAGCGTTTTGTAGTATATTGAATGCAGCTTTATACGATATGCATCATGACAAATTTTATTAAAATTTTAAAAAATGACCTTAAAATTTAAATTTCAAATTTCTCAAAAAACGTATTATTAATTTTTTTTAAAAAAACCTCAAATGTTTCTGTGCATTTTATCTTTGTCTATGCAAAATTGCAACTTGGGGACTCAATGGGATCATATTTTCCCGAATTTTCAAAAATATTTGGTTTTCCAAAAAATGAGCATTTTTGTGATTCATGCTATTTTAAGATGAGGGTTTCTTAAAAGAGATGATTTAATTAGCCTTCTAAACACATCTATGCATGAGTGAACAAGCGTGGACATGTCTGCGCATGAAGTGAACAAGTTCAAAATTTATTTGGGGGAGGGAGGCAACAAATACATACACATTTTTGTTTTATCATAGTTATTTTAAAGTATTGTTTTCAAATTATTCAATAGCTATTTTTAAATGAACAAATTGTCTTATTTTATGCATTAATAATTTTTTCCTGATTAATTGTTTGATTTCAGATATATTTTAATGAGATATTAATGATATGAGGGGAAAAAAGTATTTAACTAAACTCATCTGAAATTGTGATAGAAGGGGCACAACTGCTAGAGTTTGCAGCTTTTGGTTGTTAGTCTTGATTTGCGCTTATGAGCTAGTATTTGACAAAGCAAGAAGAAAAAAAAAAAAAAAAAACTAGGTAGCTGACCCCTCCCCCCTAAATTGGTTGTGGGTAACAAATCAAGTTGAAAAAAAAGGAAGCATTATAAGAAAAAACAAAGCTATTTGTTTTATCTACTTGTATATCCTAGTATTTCCATACCTCACGTCCAAAACATGAATAAAAAATAATATAAGAAGGAAGGAAATTTAAAGGAGCTGCTACAACAGATATTGCAGCTGCTGTGGAATAGCATTTCTATGCTACAGATCATGGGAAAGGAGTATGTGTTGACTTGGGCAGGACAGTGAAACGTCTTACTGCCAAAGCTAGCCTTCAGAAACTGCATTGAGATCAAATTCTGACACCAGTTCAACTTTCCAATTGAAGTATTATGAACATTAATTTAATTCAGTTTTTTTATGCAACTGTTTAGAAATATTCACAAGAAAGGGAGTTATTAAAAGATAGATTTTTAAGCGCACTATCAGCCGAAGGAACACAGAATTTTCACAGCTTTGTTCCATTCAGTGAACATGAAATTACTACAAAAATGTGTTCACATAGTAATAACTTTCAGAAACAGAAATTCTTTGAAGAAAGTTCAAATGTATGACAAACCTGAAAGGGTACATTACATGTGAATATGATGAAAGGTGTTGACTGGCTGAAGTAATTTAAACAGATGTACTTTTTTTTCCTCTCATATGATTAATATAACATTAAAATATATCTGAAATCCGAGAATTAATTAGGAAAAATTATTATTAATGCATAAAATAAGTCAATTTGTTCATTTAAAAAAAAACTATTGAATAATTTGAAAACAATACTTTGAAATAGCTATAAGACAAAAATGTGAATTTATTCGTTGCCCCCCCCCTCCCCCAAATAAATTTTGAACTTGTTCATTTCATGCACAGACATGTCCATGCTTGTTCACTCATGCATAGATGTGTTTATAAGGCTAATTAAATCATCTCCTTTAAGAAACCATCATCTTAAAATAGCTTGAATCACAAAAATGTTCATTTTTTGGTAAATCAAATATTTTTGAAAATTCGGGAAAATATGATCCCATTGAGTCCCCAAGCTGAAATTTTGCATAGACAAAGATAAAATGCACAGAAATATTTGAGAATTTTTTAAAAAAAATTAATGATACGTTTTTCGAGAAATTTAAAATTTAAATTTTAAGGTCATTTTTTTTAATTTAAAATTTTAATAAAATTTGCCATGATGCATATCATATAAAACTGCATTCAATATACTTCAAAATGCTTTTTACTAGAACTTTTTATCTCTATTTGTTGATGAGTTATGGTCTGTTCTGTGTGGAAGCATACATGTGAAAATGTGAGTTTTTCACAAAATCAAAGCCTGATAACTAAAAAGCTAAACAAGATAAAAATCTAAAAATTTGGATTTTTAATTTCCTTGAGGGGTGCAGTTGATAAGCCAAATTTGAAAAAAATCAAATTTAGGTGAGGTAAATTTTTTCTCAAATTTTGGATCACTTGACATGGAATGACCCACATGGGAAAACTATATGAGCACCCTTTTATTAAGTTATAACTTTTATTAAGTATTAATTAAGTATCTTCTTTTTTTTTTCCTAATTGATCTAACCATTTTGAAAAAATATGTATTTTAAGGAAATCTTTACCATCAAATAAGTAACTTACATAATAAAATATTTATCTTTATTTTAACTAAGTGCTTTAATTTTAAAATTGTATAAGATACATTGTAAGTCATTCAGGTTAAATTTATCTAATGATATTTTAGATAATTGTGAAAAAAAAGCTAATTACTATTTTTAAAGTTACGTTAATACTGAAGTATATTTTAAGTAGTTACAAATGTATAAACGTATATTGTAAGAAATTACAAAAAAAAAAAAAAAACATCTGTACCTTCTATAAGTTGACCACTAAAGTTCTGCACTGCAAGTGGTCAACTTACACAGGTTTCACTGTATGTACAAATTTGAAGCACACAAAAATATCTCTCAAAGTTTAGACATCACCTTAAAACCATCGGTAATCTCGTATTTACTTCCCAAATACGAAAGAATCAAGCGCTAAACTTACAGCACAATGGCTCAGATTGACGCGCTCGCGAAAAACTAAAACTTAACCTTACACTGCCGCAGTATTGTTTTTAAACACCTCTATTTTTCGTTCGCTAAGCTCGTGTTTTGTATTATTTTTAACATGTGGCGCATTTTTCATTTTATTTTGTATGTAAAATCCTATTAGTTAATATAGTTTTCCCTAGATCTTGTAAAAGGGTCTAGGTTCATCTTTTTTCACAAAATCGTAAAACATGTTGATTTAGTAAAAAGCGGTAACTTCTTAAATTTCCGTGTACAAATTTTCAGCAACAATTTTATTTAAAAAAATCTTTAATTGCTTACATAGTTTTAAAATAAAAAATATATAAGTTGTCCGAAAATTTTCGGAAAAAAAATATATATTGGGACGCCTATTTTACTTGTTTTAAAACAACGCGCATTTGGGGGTAATTTTTATACTCCTGCATTATTCGCAATGTAAAAAAGAACAGGTGTCACTGATTGTTCTATTTCTTTTTATTTAGCATCTTTTAGAATATTGTTTTTATAAATATATAAGAAATTAGCGTTAAGTGGTCGATTAAATTATTTAGGAATTTTGTTTAAAATCAATTGACGCTCAACCAAAGAAGAAACGAACATTATCGCATAGAAACCCTACAGATGTTGGGTTTCTTGTTTAAAATCTTCTAGTGAAATTATTAAATTTTATTGGTAATTAAAGTAAAATTTTGCACATGTAACTAATAATTATTAGTTACATGTACAGATTTTTACTTTAATAAGTTTTATAAATAATAATAAAACAAATTTTAATAAATTTTACCATTTTACTGCTATTTTATAATTGTAATCCATACCTATTCATTCATTTTGTTTCATTTATTACAATGATTATATGAAAAAAATTATTGTTACCCCTAAATGCGCAGTGTTGTTTTTAATCGTTTGAGTGCTGAAGAATTTTCTTTTTATATGATAAAAGTGCGGAATGACTCATGAAAAGCGAAGCGCTTCGCTGCACTCAAATGGTTAAACATGTCAAATTTTCTCGAATTCTTTTTTTTTTTTTTTTTTTCGAATTAAATGAAAATTTTCCTAGTTTTTTTCCCACTTATAACTAGCACAAACAAACATAAAAAAATATTGTACAAAGAAAAAAAATAGCGCAGTGTAGAGTTAACTGAACTCCTCGCCAGAGCTTCTTGTATAACGTGGCATGAATATTCCAGAAAATTCTAGCATTATCTAACATGATTGGAGAGTCTTCATGCTTGGAAAGAAACAAAAAAAAAATAAATTAATCTAGAAACAGATTTTCGTAAGAATGTCGTATAACCAGTTTCTTAATTCCACTAACATTGAAATCTTTGTGCTAATCATTGCATCGACCGCCTAATTTGCTTTTTTTTAAGCGAAAGCGAAAGGATAGGTATTAGTCACTGGGCTCCAGATCAGGGTTATACGGAAAGCTATCAAATTGTTCCGCAGAATGCTCTATTTTCGCGTTATTTTTCCGTTCGACAGTTTATTTTATACATTTATGCTATTGTGCTTAGCTGTACCGTTTTTTTCCTGGTTGAACAATGTTTTCCCAAACAGGCTTAAGTAAAACCGAGAAATTCTTCTAAAATTTGACGAATCATTGCTTATGTTTACCGTACGAAAAATTACGTCTTATATGATGAAAAGGGTCTCATAAAATGGAGAAAACACCAATAAGGTTGCTTGCTAATTAAGGTATACAACTATCGAAATTATCTACTTTCTTCCGTTTCTTAATGACAAGATAAAGTGCCTAAGTAAAATTTAAATATAATAATGAAACAAAGCATGCAACACCAGTTAAGGTTTTCAGAAAACTTTCACTATAAATAAACAATATTTCGAAACCGAAAAATAAATTATAAAAATGTTATTAAAAATTGTGGCTCTTTTGAGACGCGTAGAAAAACGAAGCAATGTTAGTGAGTCATAATTAAATCAACATGCCATGCAATCCAAACTAAGAGGCTTTAGGATTGCTTGCGTACGGAGCTCGTAGCCAGAGATGGTGAGACTGAGTGTGACATTCGCTTATCAAAAATCAAACCTTTAAGAATGCGTCAGAAAATCGTAAGAAAAAGAGTCAACAAATAATTTTTTCCCCATGCTTCTCTATCGAAAATTAAATTTTTGCTTCATTTATTGACTTTTTCCTTTCGATAATGCGAGGAAAAAACCTAGCAATTTGATTAAAACAAGATTTTTTGAAAAAAAAACCTTGAAAGAATTTTCTTCAAAACCTTTTAAGTAACCATAAATTTTCTGTAAATGTTTCTATGTTAAAATTATTTAGGAAACTAACATTTAAGGTAAAATAATTAGAATGCGAGGAAAGAAATCATTATGTTAAAGTAATTTTATTATTGGGTAAACAGAACAACACATCACAAAATAAATTCCAATATCAAAGTAGGGCTTTACATCTTTATTTTATTTTAATTCATTTTAGCAGCAGTAAAAGCTGTGAAATTTCCATTCTAATAGTTTAATAATCAAACGAAATGAATAGGTATAAAAAAAGAGGGAGGGGAAATTTATATATATATATGTATGTATATATATATGTGTATATATATGTGTATATATATATATATATATGTGTATATATATGTGTATACATATATATATATGTATATATATATATGTATATATATATATATGTATATATATATGTATACATTTATGTATGTATATGTATATATACATATATGTATATATATATATAGATATGTATATATTTATAATTGCAAAATCTTCAACTTGTAAGACAAGTAACAATCTGCTTGCACTCAAAGAACATTTGACAATAACATAACTTTCAAAATTTTAATACATAATGTTTTGCACAAAGTTCAAAAACGTTCATATAATCAGCTTTTCTAACAAAATATGCTTTATAAAATCATAAACAAAACTTTAGTCTCAAATATATTTAGCTAAATGTAAAGCATTGCACATTTTAAAAGTCAGGAGTGCATACTTTCAAGTTCATATGTGTGATCTATGAGCAATTAAGGAAAGGTACTTGTTCCACCACCATCATTAACACCCACACACATCATACATACTTCATGATCTTGTATGCAAATGGATAAGAGGACTAGATCTGGTAAATAACCACAAGAAAAAAAAAATGATTGCGATGAACAATGATCATGCTTTTGACAATTTCATACCATTCAGAAAGCACATTAAAAAATCAGTCTCAAAACTCATAGATAAACATTTTTACTACAATTTTTATCTGTCAAGAGCTTTGGAAATGTAAAAAAATAGCTGGAAAATAAAATTCATCATGTTCCTAAAAGAGGAAAATATACTTGATAATCAGCATTAAGTACAGGTTTTTAATGTTACCCGAAAAAGGAACTTATGATAATATTCACAACTTCAAAGCTATCTTACATTCTTTCACACAACAACAAACACTGATGGTGGCAGCATTTTATATATAAGAGGAAGGTACTTGACAAAATGGTCGTATGAAAAATCTTAAAAAGAAATCACATTTAACATCACCCTTCAATAGGGCTCTCTTGAAGCTTTATAAATAGTTTCACTGATGGCATTTATGAATGTAAAGAGGTGCAATAAGATCAAGATATAAAACAATGAAGGCATTTCATCAAGTTCACAGCCGATCAGCGCAGCGAAAGAATATATATATGTATATATTATCTATATATACATATATATGTGATACGGCGACTATAGAAGGTATTTCATTGTATATCTAATGCAGCAAATGGATTAGATACTTATATTTCAATGACGTAAATCTAAAAAAAAAAAAAAAAATCAGAATTTCATAACACAAGAAATACATACTTAAAATTGTATGCACATGATTTCAGGTGTGTGTGAATGTGTGTTCAAGTAATCACAATTGCCGAAATGCAATACTAAATTAACCATCATGGTTAATATGCTATGAGGCAACCTGTGATTTTAGAATATGTGATTTCTTGTCATTTTGAGCTTAGTTCTGTTGCATAGACTAATAAAGTATTGATTGCGATCTATGCCACAGAGAGAGACTAATCTGTAAATTTTGCAAATATAAATAAGATTGATTGATGTACTGATCAAGTACTGGAAGTGTTTATAGTGGTTATTGCTTGGATTAAATTTTTATTACGTATCAAAATTGTTTTTACCCCATCTTTGCGTATGTAATATTGCATAACTTGAGTCAAGAATGCTGTATAAAAGTTTTGTTCTTAATGTAGTCTCACAAATAACGCAATCTTGTTACGTATGTCACAAATGAAATGAGAAGTAGCTCGGAGGTTATGAACTGAGGTCTGATAAATTCTCTATAATTCATTTAACTGAAGTATTTGTACTGATAGAGAGAATTAGAAAACTAACTCTCGAAGAAATATTTACAAATTTTCGAGAACATAGCTCTTAAATATAGTTTCACGAAAAATATATCTCACATTGATCACTCTATACATTTTTCTCGGCTTCCATTTCAGGAACTGTTCAAACAAATATTTTCACTTATGAAAGCACAACACAAAATTTAAACATTTACTCTGCATTCACTCAAACATCACAAAGCAATTCATTTTAAAGCATCGAACAAACATTTCAATAGAACATTCAATAAGAATCTATAAAAAGTTTAAATTAAAATATTTTCATTATTTCAGATGCACATTTGCAATGACTACCTGCAGCAATTTTATATAAATTCTGCTTCATGTTTCATTATGTACAAATTAAATCTTATAAGTAACGTTCTTTATAAATATATATAATTTTTAAATTACATAAAATTATTGAAACTCAGAACAAAAAATAATTTATATAACACAGTTGGACAACACTAGAAATATAGCTCACAATTTCAGAAAATTATATTAAGCAAATGAATGAATACTGATCACAGCCAATTATGATTTATGTCACATTAAAATGCTCCATGAGATTTGACATAGTTTGATTCTAAGCAGAGTAATGAACAAATCTGCAACATGCAATACCAAACACAATCAAACAGTAATATTACACATGTGCAAAAAAATATTTGCTGCAATATGAATTTGCAATACTGATCACAGCCAATCATTTGTAATTTGAAGTTATAATAGAAAGTTTTATGACCTAGTAAACTCTGATTAGAGCATTTAATCAAGAATGCAAAATGAGAATATGATTTGAATCTATAATATGATGCGACTCTATATGAGGTGAAAGATGAATGAAATTATAATGTTGCAAAAACAATTGCAATACTGATCACAGCCAACAAGTTTTCTGATCTCATTTATTTGCACATGAGAAAATCCTTCACTTGATACTTAGGATTACTAGCACATCTCAATCTACTTGAAAATATATATGTATAGATATATGCATGTATGTATATATATATGGAAGCAAAATAACAAAATACTCCCAATCACAAAGTAACTCTCTCTACCAAGTTAAACATTAAAGCAAAGCAAAACTAAATGACTTAGCCAAATATCAACATCAAATAAGATAAACTTATCAAAGGACTTTACTTAGCATAGTCCACAAACAAAATTTGCAAACTTAAAGTACAAAATCTAATAAACTTTATAAAACTAAATCAATAATTTTAATGAAGCCATACATGGCGGCTTTATGTCAGTGTATAACCAGGATAACAATAACAATCAGTTCTTGGAATACACTTTTGATGGAACTTAAGTCCTTTTATATGCACAGATCATGTGCTGTTATGCAACAAACAGTGCAAATACAGCTATAATTATACCCATTATTTCCTAGATGATAGAAACTTTCATGTATATATATTACAATATGATAACAAGGTTAATAGGCAATTTATTCACTCAAAACTGTAGCAAGATGCTTGGATTCTAACCGCCATGCAATTTGACACCTCAAGTGCTTGCAGGCTTATAGAAGAGGGAATAAAACCATAGGCAAAGAAATATGATGAGGAAGGCCATAACACTAACGGTAGTTCTTGTTAACGAAGAACTCCCATGGCATTTTGTTGAGCTCGCTTTGCTTCTTCTTCAGCTATTTGGCGCTCAATGAGATATTGAGCAGTGTTAACAGCATTAGAAGGACCAGTTATAGTGACTATACGATTACGCGTTCCTGGAGCAAAAATTCCTTTTTTAGAGATCTGAATATTAGCTCCACTAAATCTTTGAATTTCTACAAGGGCTTTTCCACCTGGTCCCAATATTGCTCCAACTATATTTTCTCCAACTTCAATTTCAATTTTTGTAGCATCTGCAATTTGTCGATCACTAGGGGTGGGACTTTTTCTCAAACTAGGAGGCCCAGAACTTAAACCAGTCCCAAGTCCAAATGAATTGTTATTAACAGGTAAGGCAGCTGCACTTGGAGATGCAAGAGCAGGAGAGGTTCTTCGGAACGGTTCAAAAACTGCTGCGTCAGCTTTCACTAGAAAATGGTCACCTGAGCGAGATGTAGTCGGTGAAGTAAAGCCTGGCCCAAGACCCAATCCTGACATTCCATTACCAAGGCTTCCAATGGGACCAAACATACTTGAGCCCACTCCCATAGGACCCGATGCAGCCACAGAATTGCAAGCGGCTTCCATTCCAGGCACACCCGTTGCAGATGTATACATGTTTTGATTTGATATTCCACCTGGAGGCATTGGACAACTACTTGCTGCAGAATTGGGCATACCCATTCCTAGCCCACTCACAACAGGAGCACTATTGACTCCATTTAATATACCAAGTCCAAGACCTAAAATTCCATAATTAGCTAATGTATTCATGGCTGCACTGACTTCGGATACTGCTTGCTCGGAATATCCATTTCCTCTAAGCATAGTCTTTATCGTTTCAATTACCTGAGCAGCATTAGTAGGAGGGATTGTTGGACCACTCACTCCCATTCCAGGAAATGGCACAATTCCTGTATGGGTGGTGCCCGCTTGAGGACTGTGAAAACTGTTGGTTACAGTAGGACTGAGGCTATTTAAGCTGCCATTTGAACTGTAACTGGTGTTGCTGTTATTCATAGCACCACTAGGAACACTACCAGGATTGGCAAATGGAGAGCCTGTAGGGTTGAAATTTGCTACTGGACCAGTTACATCTGCATAGCTAACATTTAAACAACTACCACTTTGTGGATCTTCAACAATTTTTGCTAGAATCATATGACAGGCAGTTTTATTATTATCCATTTCACCAATCACAGTAATACAACGCTCTGCTAAGGCATGGTCCTTGGACTTTTGAGATATTTGTACGTAAGCACCACTTTCTTCTTTAATTTGTTTGATGTAACTACCACCTTTTCCAATGATCATTCCTGCAGTGCTGTTAGGAACCAGTATTTTAACCTAAAAATAAAGATTTAAAAAATGTTTAAACTCTAATATTACAATTTATCTCTTTCTCGAAGAAACTGAATATTTTAACACTTTCTATACAATCTGCAAAAAAAAAAAAAGTTTAACTTATTCACCATGAAGTCTGCTTTTCCAATAATTTAATACAAAAGCTCTATCAAGGACATATATCGTCACTGATGAATAATTTAATCTTAGTGCTCTAACGTATATTTATCTTTTCTTGCTTTATGATGGCACTTTTTTGCTCAAAAATAAAACATTAAGCACAAAGCATTGATGTGAAGCAAACATTGATGTTTTAATGAAATCATACACTCTGTACAGTATTTATAATCACTGCCTATTGATAATGAAAATAAAAGTTATTTTGCTCTGTAAGCTTTATGTATGAAAGGGATCATAAATCTTTGGGAGGGAGAAAAGGTTGCAATATTACTGCACTATTTCAGTCTAAAATATTTCATTTCATGCTTTGCTTTTTCCCCACATACCTCTACTTAAACTTCTTATGGTTGTTTACTGTCATGCCACTAAAAGTACACAAATGTTGTAAAATTTAATAGCGTAAAAAGAACAATATTATCATTACTATGCAGGTGAAGTCACATGCTCAGTTAGCTTAGATGAATTCTTTGGTCTGGACGGCTGGAGGGCTCCCACTTAGATGATATATATTCTCAAGGAGGGGAAATAAGAAATTTGTGCGGGATTCCCGCTTCCTCGCCCTGATTTGTAAGGGGAATGCGGGAAAAATCTGCTTTTAATGAAGTTATTTAAGGGAAAGAATACATATTATTGTTATTTAATGCATCACTGAATTATTTTTAATGGACAAGAAACTAAACAAGAAGTGTCTACAATCACAATATATTTTAATAAATAAATAATAAATTGAGCCACCCACCCCTTATTTAAAAATGAATTTTACTTATTGAATACAATCAGTGGTCAGCATCTTTTCGTGCACGGGAACACACGAATCACCAAGGAAAATGCAGAAAAAAAAAATTTAAAATACATTACATACATAAAATAAGATTGAATGCACTTCCTGAATTTTGTTAAATTGCAGGATGAGTTTCTGCCCCCCCCCCCCTTTATACGCTAATATGCAGCTATTGGCTAGCAAAAGTACTTTTACTCTTCGATCGCCACTTGAATACCACAAGAGAATGAGAAGAGCAGTGGAAATGCATCACTGATACCGTTCTGTTCGCAGCACATTTTGGATGTACTCCTGATTTTTTCAATTTTTCATGCATAAAAGTTGACATTTTTAAACAGCAGTATGAGCAAAGACGGACTAAGCAGTCTAGTTGCTCTCTCAGTTGAAAAAAGCATAATAAAAGAAACACTTAAAATCAATGAAAATGTTATTTATGTTTACCTTAAAAACAGACAAGTGGATTTAATTTATAAAAATTGTATTCAACTGGTTTTTAATCATCATTCAGAGATACATTGAGAACAATTTGATTTTATAACATTCAATTGTAAGAAAAAGCAATTTTTTTTACTTATAAGAACATTTTCATTTTAGTTACATGATTTTCCTTAAACTTGTAAAAAAGCAAATGTATTTCATCTTACAATTTCGAAAATGAAGCTACATATTTCATTGTCGAAGCTTGTTTTGCTACCCTCCAGGGCCGCTAAGATGTTAAGCAGGACACACACTCAACCCCCACTTATAGAATTCTATCTTCCTCATTATCCTTCTTCCTCTATAAAAGGCTTAATAACTTAGATGCTAAATACTTCGCTTGAATTTACGCAGGATGAAGTACCCTTTTTCGAAAGAATCCATGCCCTGGGGATTTTTCTTCTGCTGCCCTGCTTTTCAACGGCTCTGTGAGCCTTCATTTAAAGGATCCATGAGCGCCCTGAATACAATGTCAATTTTCAGAAACTATCTTGATACAAAAATATTACCTATGCACACATGTTGAATCAATGCTGTGACAAAGAAAACTAGAAATTTTCCAAGCAAATGATAATTATGTTCATTGAAATATTGTTCACGGAAAACATCAGCAAACTTAGAATATTAAAAAAAAAAATGATACATGACCAAACTATTACGTACATTTTTTTTTAAATTTCACTCTGACTAATACTTGAAAGCAAAATAATAAATATTCAAATTAAAAGGTTATGCTTTCATGGCATAAAATGCCATGTTATGCTTTCATTGGCGAATTTTGATGCAACAAACTTGAAATACGTCTATAACACCTCATCTACAATTTATTGTGACACAATATTCGATTGGCTTATTATGTCAAATATCCAACTGCAACAAATTATCACTGCAAAACAATACCCACAGTGTTAGAAGGAAACTATCACGTCAAAAATAATATTTGACGACATATTTTGAAAAATGCATTGCAAAATTATGCGTGACTATTTTTATAGTAACAGTTTTAATGCGCGATTAGTTCTATATATCTCTGATTACATTTTTGCTACATAGCTCAACTTTAATAGCTATTTCCTTATGATTTGTATGCATTGTTAATTAAGCTTATATTACTATTTTAAAAATAATCTATTCTAATTTTAAATTGATTTAAAATTCTTTGTAAAATGACAAAATTTTTTAAAAAATTCAACACAAATTTTTAACAAGATATACAAAATAAAAAGAAGTTGAATGTGAAATACTGATAATTTGAAAGAGATGAAGAAATTTTGAATGGAGATTTAGATCTTCAAACCTCACAAGGGCGAAAGTAGTGAATGAGGTCGGACATATTATGAATCGGTGAACATGAGTTTAAACCATAAAAACAACGTTAATGAAGTATAATCTTTGCAAATGATTTACTCATGTTTCGTGACCCTCTCCCCAACATGATGAACTTATGGATTGAAAAACATCTAACAAAAGGCGTTCGACTTTTGCTGGAAATTCTTCACTAACGCAACTTGCTGGCGCTGACTGTAAGCAAAATAACTGGCTAGAAAGTAAGACATAATGACCTAATTTGATTTCACAACAGGTGATGCAACATTTATTGATCGTTTCCTTTACATTTATTCACCTTCCTATTTACATAGAATGAAGCAATGCAATGATAGGGAAAACATGAATAACATCATGGTGTTTATACTAAGCATTAAGTAGTTGATATCTACAATGACCACAATAAGAATATGAAGTAGGATTAATGCCGCTTGCACACTATAATATGTCAAATGTCACGAAATTAATGAGTAGGAAGCAAAAACTCTACACAGAAAGCGTAAATTGAATTCTTGAATTGATATATTGGGTAGTTGAATAAATTTTCGCTGTTTTCCAACAAATGACGTTACTGGAACTGATTGCGTTCGTTTATAATATTGACACATCTATTTCAAAGTACTATAAGCAAGCTTGAAATTCTGTGTATATTATTTCTCAGAAGTGCAAACAACTTTATTTTTCATTGTGTTAAATAAGTCAAATTTCATGCCAAAAAAAAAAATAGAGTATTTGCGGGGAATTTTACTGCACTATTTCATTTTTAAAAAATCTGCAGTTGAAGCTCACATAAATCTTGTTGAAACTTACGGAGATCATGCTCTGTCTGAAACAACTTTTAGACATTGGTTTAGATACTTTAAAATAGTGATTTTGATCTTGAAGATAAAGAACGCTATGGTGCATCGAAAAAGTTTGAAGACTAACAATTGGAAGTACTACTTCATGAAGACTCATGTCAAATGCTAGATTTACTTGCAGAATCATTAAGAGTTCACCATCAAAATGGCCACTATACAAGAAGAGACACAGCAAAGTCATTTTTGCCGCACACAATGTAAATTGTGTGCTACATGCTCGGCCACATGTGGCAAAACCGGTATAAACCTACTTGGAAAAGCTTAAGTGGGAAGTCGACCCCACCCGCTGTGTATTCACGAGACATTTCTTCCGGTCGATGATGCATGGACTGGCTGAGCAGCACTTCTATTTTTATGAAGGTGCCAAAAATTGGTCCGACTCTTTGAGAAATTCAAAAGACGCGTCGTTTTTCCGATGTGGGATTTAAATGCTGTCAGAAAGATAGGGAAAAGTAGTGGCTAGCTATGGACTTTTACTTTCAATAACGTGTCATTTTTGCAACATACGACATAAATTGTATGTTGCATGTTTGGCCACATGTGGCAAAACCGGTAAAAACCTACTTGGAAAAGCTTACGCGCGAAGTCGACCCCACCCACTGTATTCACCAGGCATTACTTGTTCCCGTCAATGACGCATGGCCTGGCTGAGTAGCACTTCCATTCTTATGAAGATGCCAAAAAGTGGGCAGACTCTTGGATAGCTTCAAAAGATGTGTCGTTTTTCCGATGTGGAATTCAAATTCTGTCAGAAAGATGGGGAAAAGTAGTGGCTAGCGATGGACAATACTTTCAATAACATGTTTTTTAATATTTTTTTTTAAATAAAGCATTAATTTTCACAAAAAACAATGAGAACTTATTCAAACAATCAGTCTAACAATCAATATAAATTTTAAATTCAAACAAGCAATCTAACTATAACATTTAAAATTCACTTATATTATTCAAAACTTTCACTTTTTTAAATTTCGAGGACCATGTTTTTTCGGAAAGGACTCTAGTTTACAGAGATAGCCGTGTCCATTGGACCCAGGTTAAGTAACACTCAGCAGCAAGCCTGTGAAGTTAGTCAAAAATACAGAATATGAGATAAAACTAAGCATTTAATTGCTAAGAATGCGGGCGGAAGGTATGGTTCTATGTCTGTCACAAAAAAATCTTTTTCTTGTTGAAGAAATATTACAGGCAAATGACAATACAGAAAACCTCTCTACAACGGATAACAGCAGGACAAAAATATTTGTCCGTAATAGAGGGGCGCCTGCGCTGCACAATCCCGCTAGTCAAAGCAGTTACATCAGCGAAAAGCTAATAAATCTGTTCAGTATATCTCCTCTTAGAAGTGAAACAGTGATTCATGCACTGTTTGGAAGGGGGGAGAGCGAGACCAAAAGAACAAAGTCTTTGCTTTTGAAGTGAGCATTTTATATAGGACTTATTCTTATGGTTTGAAGTTCTTTCAGAAACTTATTAATAAGAAAGTTTTGACTGATTCGAAGAAAAAAAACGAACTTTGTCAGATTATTTTTGTGATGAAAGGGAAATTGATCTTATAATTGAGGCTGATATAATGGGAAAATTATTAACAGAAAATTTAGTAGCATTGGATTCCAGCTCGAAAATAAGCTTGGATGGAAAACTGAATTTTCGCGGAAAGGATAATTTCATGACAACTCTGTCTATGCATGCTGGGAAAACCCCTTTGTATGGGAGCTTGAGGTTTTAGGGATATCTGATCCTACTGGAACAGATAATAATAAGAATGATTTAAATGATTATAAAGAAAAAATGAAAATTCTTCCCTGAGGGGGGGATACGAAGTTGAACTTCCATGGAGATATGATTCTATGAATTTACATGATATGGAACCGACTTGGAAGAGACATGAAAAAGTGATTAATAAATTAAAGTGTGGTGATTATTTTGATGATTATAAGAAGTTATTCACAGAATTAGAAAAAAAATGGGTGTAGTTGAAAGTGTACCCAAAAAACGAATCGAGCAATAATTGTCACTATTTATCACATAGACTGGTGATGAAATTAAATAGCGAAACAATGAATATTGGACTGGTGTTTGACGCTTCCGCTTCTCAGAGAGGGCAACTCTCCTTGAATGAATGTTTGTATAAAGAAATTTATTTACTAGAAATGATTCCCGATATTCTTGTTCGTTTTAGAGTTTTTCCACTTCCACCTAGAAATTGGATATTTAACTTTCCACCTAATTGGTGGTTGAAGAGTAATAACTAATGCTCAACCACCAATGTGAGGTGAAAAGAAATGTGTACTAATATGTTAAATGCCAAGCCTGTTTTACTTTCTATTTCATTCACACCCCAGTAGACGTCCATGGAGCCACTCCGCTCTGCTTGCTGGTAGCCAAACTAGATTACATTATAATCTTTTCCTTATAGTATTCAATAAACAAAAACCAATATCGCTAAAATTAAATGTTCAGTCCCACAAGTACTGAAATATAACAGAATTATTTGCCCACACTAGCCACCTTCTTTCCTATAGTTCCATGAAACCTGAAGCAGGTAACACAAGAAAAGCTAAACTGCGCCGTTATAAATTTGAATTTTCGTAAAATTGCTATTGGGGATTTTCTAGTCATCTTGACATCAGATGAGCTAAACAAATCATCTACTTATCATAAAAATAAATAAATAAAACAATAAAACGTTTTAAAACGACTTATTTTTTTTATAATGAGTTATAAATTTAAATGTTATGTCGGCTTAAATCGTATAGTGAAAAATCAAGATAAGAAGACTAAATACAAAAAACATCTATCCCAAAAGTAATAACACCAATAATGACTGGCCTCTTACATATACCTATAATGACAGGTTTGAGGTCAAGATGGGTGTCTCCAAGGTCCGTGGGACCATCGAGGTACGACCAAGCATAGTTGAAAACTACCACAGGGTATAAGTTATTGCAGAGTTTGTATGACAAGGCACTGCTGAAGTGACAAGGTGTTTAACACCCTTCCACACTGTAAATGCAGAGAAATTTATAGCAGTGGTATACAGAAAAAAAAATTTCTACTAAGTTATTAAACCCCAGAGATGCATGTGTGATGTTAAAACAGGCATATAGTATGACATACACGCACAAACTTTGGAATATGCATCGAAAGAAAGACGAGAAACTGGAAGGAAAAAAAAATTCCTAAGGGGGAGAATTTATGGTAACATTTTTGAAAAAAGTAACATTGGATTGCAAACAATGTTCAAATGTATGGTCATGTCCCAAAAGTGCTTATACATGAATATAACATCTCAAAGCTACCTGAAATTCCTCACTTCATGCATGGAAATGGTTGGCTAACAAAAATATTTCAACATTTCTGTAGAATTTCTGCTACTGCCAATTATTCTAGTTCAGAACAACCTCAAAGCATATCGATTTGAATTGATTCAAAAGCTTCAAGCAGCCAAAAAGAGCCACATGTGATGCATCACTATTCCAAATGCCACTAGGTGTTAAATCAATGCAGCAGCAGTAAATTAGCGGATTTTTTTAAATAGGGATTCGGTAACAAGTATAATGATGCACAAGTCTTCTTTCAAAGAACAGGAAGTGCATTTGATGCATCATTGACTGAAGTGTTTTTCCAGAGTTAATCATTACTTTTGGGACAGAAATTATGTCGCAATTTCTAAAAACTTATACACGCACATACATATGTTCAAACTTACTTGTTTTTCTCTTTCAGCAGGTTGTTTATGATCAAAATCAATTGCCATTTTTGCATTTGGATCAGGTTTTTCTTTAACTTTTTCCATAATAAACTCATGAATACGAAGAATACCTTCCACACTTCCTGTGATTAAACAAACTCTTTCCGTTGTACCTAAATTCATAAACACAATGAAACATTTATAATAAACGTAAGCATTAGCTAAATATCACTGAAAATAAAAAAAAAAAACCAAAAATTAGCTTCCTATAGAGGCACCCTTCTATTTCTGAATACACAAATCTCTGGGTCAGACCCTAGTGCCAACACTAAAAAGCCAATATAAGATTCCTTACAGTTGCTTTGATGTTATCAGACATACTTTATTATTACTTTTTTCCCAATACAATGCTTTGAAAAGCATTAGATTAAATTTAAAAACCTGCGATGAAGATTCCTGTATTTATTCCAAGTTGAAGAAAAATACACCACTTAGAGAAACCTTTATCCCGAGCATTCATATTGGCGTAGTACTGAAAGTGTAGTTTTCCTAGTAATCAATTATGTTTTCTTTACTCTGTAATCAGTTATAATTAAAATAAATAATTCTCTTAGACCTAGTAATCAAAACTATAATTGTAAAATTTCATTTTTTTTTTTGTATTTTCTATACATCAAATATATAGGACAACATACTAGATTCGTGAAAATTTTTGATTTTTGACTGACCTTATTTGAAAATTGCATTTTCTCTTTCTGTACGTGTGTGTGGAAGTAATGCACTGAATGAAATGAAATTTCGTACATACATACATGGACCTTGATGGGAAGTGAAACTAATAAGTTTCTGTCGCCAAATCTCTTAAGTGGGGAGGGGGGCGCCGTCAAATGTTATCCCTGTAAAGCGTGACTGCTGTATATCAAGTAATAGAAGAATTCAAAGAAAAATTGCTACACAAGTGGAGCTTACTTTGAGTCATTGTATCATTGCAATCGACTCCAAGTCTGAGACATAAGATATTATAAAGCAATTAATAAAGTGAGAAATCTAACTGCAATAAACTTATAGAGTTGCATTTTACAGAAAGAATCCCTTGAATATACTTTTCAAGGGAGCAGCTTCTTAAATTTTAGCACTACCTGGGAGTACAAAACAGCATAATACTAAAGGCGTAATTTTTACGCGAATGTTACGTTAGATCTCAATGACACAATCTGATCTGACATCACATGCTCTAGACATCTTAACAATGTCTAGAATCTGCTCACTCTTGAATGTACGAGTTGAAGTTGGCCTGTGATAGTGAGATGGTGCGTGACGTTTGCTTAAAAAAGAACTAAGATGAGAAGAATTCATGATTCTTCTTGGTTTAATTAATCTCAACCGCACGCAATTTTAGGCCTCTGTAGTAGTTATATCGGTATATCCAAATTTCACATTGCTAACACAATTAGAGAATGATAAATAGATTTATGAAGACTAATGGAAATTCATGGAAACAAAAGTTAAGTTTTCCATGCTACTCTGTTTGGAAGAAACAAGACGTTCACATATAACTCTTTGCACTTTGTGTATGCTCCAATAAACTAGCTTAGTGGTGGGGGAGGGATGAAGGTATAAAAATCAGGTATGATTTCATCAAGTTGCATTCCGTGATTTCAGATGAAAACTGTAAAAGTGGAGTTTATAAGATTCAATCTTTAGGGTTGGTTTAGAAAGGCCAAAAGAATCTCTCTTCCCTAACAAACAGCTTTTGTTGAAATTTGCTTCAAGCAGCAATTTGAGGGAATAATGAATAATGCATCCTGAATGAAACACTGATGCTAGGTTATGTCAAATATCTTACTGAAATTTCAGTATGTGTGCCCAACATTTGTTGAATACAACAACAAAGGTACTATGCCTATGAAAACATTAACGATCATAGTAATGAAAATAGAGATCAAGAGACAAAAAAAAAAAAAAAAAACATTTATGCTTTAAAATAAGATTAAAAACAGATCAACTTAAATGAGTTTTAGATATTTTGCAATTTTTATCCTTAAAAATCTTGATCCAAGAGGAAACTTTTAATTTCTACACAAATCAATAACAAAGGAAAGATTTCTGAAAATTTATTGCTGCTTCTGGTGCCACAGGTTTAATAAACATTATAGCATTTCATCATCTGAATGAAGTCCAAATATTCCACCTTTTAAATCACATGGAATATCCATAGCATCTCTTATCAAGAGCACAATTGCAACGCTGCCTACTTTTTTCCCCATTCAATGTAGAAACAGACCTTTAAAAACTAGACAACGCAAGCGGACGGAGTTGGTAGCACACAAATCAGTCATGTAAGCAAGACATGAAAAATCATTCTTCATCCAAAAAGCTACTGGTATAAAGAACTAGAACTTGGGTAACTCTCTCTCTCCATAGCCCACTGCTCAAATCCGAAAGGTCCTTGTCACGTGATCCACTGTTTCTCGATTGATTGCGAAACAAAGACTGGGTTGTATAAGATTCGCCTACATCCTAAAGGTCTATGCGTACAAAGTTTTATGGCCTTTCACAGCTCCAAAAAGATCTGATGCATTTCAGTTCAGCATTTTGAAGTTATGTTAATATTAACATGTGTTCGTAACCATATTTTTGGCCCAAAAGTTACTTTTATTTCACTCCAAAATGTGCCCCAAAATCAGCAAACGTTTCATTGGCCGAGAATCAAGTGAATAACTTAGTCCTCTACAATGCAAGATATGCTATTAAATATTTTCCTACACAAGTGCAGCAGTAAAAGGTTGTTTTTATTACATATATAGATACATACATAATATAACTCTTTTGAGCTAGCAGAATATGAAAAGGGCACAACTTTGTTTAAAGTGATTACTAATTAGGGGGAATCTATGATGAATTAATATAAATATATTTGCTTTCCCTTCCGTTGTTTAGCGTTATTATTAAAATGTGTATTTTGATCCTTTTCTCTTTGATCCAAGTATTACAATTACGTGATTAGGTTAGTCAGTACAAGTATAATAATTTCTGGAAAGTTTTATGCAAAACGTATTTCAACATAATATAAAAATAAAAGTGATTTCTAAACCCACTTTAGTGACAAATCAAATACTGGAGGAATTTCTTTCATTTCATTAAAATATCATTAGACTATGGTGTATGAGGAAAAGGTGATGCCTCTCAAGCTTTCTACAAATTATATCAAGAGTGACGGAAATGCACAGAGCTGTAAAATCAAACCAGGAATAATTACCTAAACCTAAATTTCACATAAAAATTATCTTTAATTCATACAACCACTGAACACCACTGGACAGAAATGATTTAAAGCCCAATGTTTCTTTTAATATTAAGAATTAAACAAGGTGTTTTTTTGCATCATGTAGAAATTTGGAAGAAAGTAAAGAGATCTAAACACATTTCTCGAGCATTTGATATTTCTTTCGTCAAATTGTTTTTACTTAATATGTTTACGCAAGAAAACGATCGAGATAGCTATGTATTTATGTCAATAATATTTTTATAAATTTTAAAAGTGTGTGTGGGAAAGCAGTCTCGGAATACAATGTCTTATGAAATATCTCCCACAAGTATGATAAAGAGTTTACATTGGATTGAGACCAGGCTTGGAGTAATCGCGATTACGTAATCGTAATCGGCTGTAATCGATTACATTTTGAAAAAATCGTAATCGTAATCGTAATCTGACGATGGCATATTCTCATAATCATAATCAAAATTGTGTAATCCCGTAATCCTTTTTCTCCTGTAATTTTAATCGTAATCTTAAGGAAAAAAATCCGTAATCTGCTGGTCCTGCAATCGTGTAATCTTGACCTGCTGAAAGCTGAAATTTTTAGCTCTACCATTGGATAGAAGAGATAAGATTACAAGAAAAAGGATTCAATCTGTGTACTGAAGTCCTATCCTAAGCGGTCTGTAACCTACGGGCGATCATAATATAAAAGGTTCTGTGTGGCGGTCGCAGAGCCTTGATGGCAGGACGATATAATAGTCTGCTAGAGACGCTTGTTGTCCTACTTGTTGCGGTCTCTCAGAATTCTTAATTGCGGCTCCACTCTCCACGGGGAATAGCTGGAGAGCCCGAGAAGAAAGAGAGTCTGGTCTGGATAGTCACTCGCATCGCCTTGGGGCTCTCAGGGGGGGGGGGGGGGTCTCCGGTGTCCTCGTGTCGTCCAGTTTCGGTAAAAGAGCGGTAATCTGTCTGCAAGTCAAAGATTTCGGGGTAGATAAGAAAGGGGAAGGTGTCTAAGGACCAAATGCATTGGTCATTTTGCTTCCTTAATTACCCCTTCAAAACATATTCAAACGGTTGGGCAATAGGCGAGAGTCTGGACGGGATCGCCGCGAGTAAAAGAGAGTTCCCCCTTTCTTCTCTCCGCGGGGTCCCGTTCAATAATCGAAGCAGGCTGCCCCCTGAAAATCTAGTGGAAAGAGCACTATCACCTACACACATAAAAAAGAGACACGAAATGCCTTTTGCGTTTTCGCCTTTCTTTAACGGCAGAAGTGAAGAATTTTTCTAAAGAATAGCACATTTACACTTTAGCAATTTAGGAGCTGGCGTTACATGATGCGCTATGCTTAAGAAGCATGAAATCTTAACACTGGTACGTGTGATTATTATTACTTTTTTTAAATATGTTCTTCGAATATTTAAAAAAGTAAATACATTTAAATCTTAAATTTATTTATATTTTAATGCTAATATTCTTTTTAATTAATAGGTATGTAAAAGAAAAAGCGATTTATGTTTAGACATTCTCCCAATTGTTTTCTACATGCATGAATTAATATTTAGGAATTATTTTTAAAAGTTAATTATTTTTTTCTTCTTAGAATTTCCTCAACAGAATTTTGTATTTCCCTTTTAATCTTGTACGTTAAATTTGTGTTGTAAAATTACTTGCACTTTATTTTTTATTAAAACAGTTAGTACATGGAAAAAAATTATATGCTCGTGCATGTTAAAAAATAATACCACAAAAATCATATTAAAATATTATAGTCATTCGTATTATAATTATTCTTCATATTACTTTTTAACGATTACTAATTTTGCTAAGAGTTATTTGAATGTTCATGTTCAAATTTTTTGAAATTATTCTAAAATGCAGCTTTTTTTTTTCAAAAGATTATTTATCTCTTACACTATCTGAATACTTTGTTATCCCGTGCAATTCATACACATCTTATAAGTGATTTTATAAAAAATCATACAAAATTATTATTTTCAGTAAACTAATTGGTGTTATGTGAAATATTTGCACAATTTAAACTAGAAAATAAATACAATGGAGAAATTATAATATATGGAGATATTACAAATTTTCATTTCCGCAACGACATCATAATTCCAGAACTGTGATGTTGAAATTATTTCATTATAATTGCATTCATCATCATTTCAGTTATCTCTAATTAAATCAAAAATTTAATTAAAAATCATAACTTTTTGATTTATGACACTATTGTAAAAATGAGAGTTGTATGCATAATATCGGATAATTTTATGCTAATCTAATCGTAATCAAAATCGTAATCGGATATCATAATCGTAATCGATTACATTTTTCAACGACTGTAATCGCTGCCGTAATCGTAATTACTTTTTGGCAAAGGATTACAATCGTAATCGTAATCATAATCTCTCAATTTCTCCCTTTGTAATCGTAATCGTAATCGATTACGTTTCTTTGTAATCGACTCCAAGCCTGATTGAGACTAATTAATTAGTGTATGAATACAATAATAAAGACCAGAAAGCTTTTCTAATGTTTGCAAACTCCAGAAGACTGGTGAAATAGACTTATTTTTCCTCCCCTCTTTTAAATCTCTGTTATCTTCAGGGAGAGAGCAATTACATTTTCTAACACGAAATGCTGCTTCTATCAAAGCACCACCTCTTCTACAAGGGAAATAGCCCACTTTCCTCCCAAAATGTCTACCTTTCTGCATAAAGCTTTAGGGTTATTATGCATGAAAGCATGGTGTGGGCGAAGTCTCAAATACTTCCTATATCGGGAAGTCATGTTCGAGTTTCTTAAATAGAGAGCAAAAAAAATTTTGCAAATTCAGTAGCTTCCAATTAATAATTAATTGTCTAATTCTCTGCGTTGTGCCAATGTTTACTTAAATAGCCTAGCTTCCCTAAAAATATTAGAAAAACAGATAAGGGAAACGTCTTCTAGCACCAAACAAGAATCCATATCTTCATTAACACAACTACCCCCTTCCTATATGTACTGCAACTCAGTAGTAAAGTCCTGGGGAGACGCTTACAGATGCGAACATGAAAAACACAAAAACAAAGAAAAAGATGAGGTACTTGAAGTAACATTTTTAAAAGGTGCAGGAGACACTAGAGTGAAAACAAAACAAGTGGGGGTTATACAGTTTCCTCTCGACTACACCACTGCTTCTGCTGGTACCATGAGTTAAATTATTATGAAGCGAAACAGACGAGATTTCTATGCGATATTAGAAAGCGGCAATCTGTTCTGAACTTGTTCCTCATTTGAAATTTTATGTAGCACTATCATTCACCATTAGGTTTCAACATAATAGTCCAATTCACCTTTCAGTGGCGTAGGAAATAGGTGGGGGGGTCCCCGGGTCCCTTTTAGCAAGAGATTAAGGGGCGCTCAGTCAAATTTTAAGTATGGTATATATTATTCTGGGAGCGTGAATATAATTTACGATTGTTGGGAGCTCTTTCATGCTGTGAGGAACAAGGGGGAATGGACACAAACAAATCAAGCTAAGCCACTGCCTTCAACAAGATTTCTTCCAACAAGATAACTTCCAAAATCTTTCTGGTCTTCAAAAATTTAATTTTGATATCTCCAATCCATGTTTATTTTTGTCATTATCTTCAGTATTGTGGAGGAAATGGTTCCCTTAATTTTTTTGGCACAAACCTTTTCTTATTGTTCAAGATTTTTCTTTTTTTTCTACACTAATATTAGTAAGCTTTATCACAAAAAAGCAGTAAAAGAAAATCTGCTAGAGAGAAATATTGATTTAAAACATTCATTAGTAAAATTTAATTGTACAACTCTTGAAATTACTACGCTGTGTGAGCTACTTAAAACAAACCAGCATCTATACGCAAAATTCACTATCAAAATATGAAGATTCTACGTAAACACTATAAAATTCATCAAATCAATAACCTACGACTCTGAAATGAAACAGGAGAATGAAAAGAGGAAAAATTAAACTTAGAAGTCCAGCAATTTGAACAATTAAACGATACAATTTACCTTGATGCAGATTTACAAAGCCCAACGTCAAAATTTTACAAAGCCTGATGCTCTCAGTGCATGAAGAGTGAAGACAGACCAGCACCTTCTATTTTGATATTGCAGGGCACCTCGGCTTCAGGACGTTATTAAGCCAGTAAGACAACTATCTAATAAATATCAAAAAGACCTTGTCAAACTCAAACCAGAGAAATATAAGACTAGAAACAGGTGGAAAAGTAATGTCCGGAAGGAAAAATATCCGGCAAAGCACTTCTGAAATCTGATATCAGAAGCAGAACAAAACCCTTCAGCAGAAAAAAAAGTACCACCAAGAAAAGCAGTTTCATGTATGCTAAGAATGAATAATTCTTAATAATTGTTGCAGAACATATTCCACTGCCGAATATACAGATTTCCAATCCAAAGAGCAGGAAAATTGTGCAGTTTTGCTCCTGTTAGCCATTTAGTTAAAACAGAAAAAGTAAATTTAAAATCTATCCTTAGAACAAAAACCACTTCTATTTTAATAGTACGAGCAAGTAACGAAATCTACAAAATAATGCATTTACTAATAAATATTATTAATTTTCTCGATAAACAATAGAAAATCTAATTGTTTTGCTCCTTTCATTTATATAACCAGTGAAAAACCGTCTGAGCAACTTCCTCATAACATAATTTTTCATGTCCATGCCGTTCAATCTGTTGAAATTGGACAATAAAAGTTTTTCTACGACAAAAATAACACCAGTTTAAAAGCATACTCTTGGTGACTGCAAAGTTTGTCTGTTTGTGGAGCAGAAAAATTTATTTGGAACAAATGTAATATGTCAATTTACCAGGAATAATGGAAGCAGTCCATATGGACGCCCGGGAGAAGGGCCAGTGCAAGTATAAGTGGCACCATGAGGCAACAAATTATTTTCAGCCCCTTTACATGCAGTTTGGAAAGTGTAGGGACTAAAAAAATTGGCACTAATGTGTACGCATGCATTTAACTAATAGTAAAGTACCATACAACATATTGCTTATTCATTAGAGATGTTATACTACATAATGAACTAATTAGGCATTAATAGTTGCTGCTCTTAACCACATGTGCTACGATTTAACTTTCGGTAGCCTTGCCGCACTCTACGATATAACGTGCGGTACGGCGTTACATCAACGCCACACCGCGTCTGCAAGCGCAAAGCTTTAACAAATACAATAACTGTTAATGATGAAACATTATCTGAATAAGCAATAAAAGTAACTTCACCTAAAGGATTAAATATATTGAGGTGGATGTGAACAAAAAATAAATGTATTTCAACATCCCCACCCCATGCATTATTATATTTCATGCCGCTCCTATCAGGAAAAAAAAAACGTTCTTTTAGCGCTTACGTTCATTGGAATGCAACTGTGCCCGTTTCTTAAAATTCTTTACAAAAAATTTATCGGCTTTTTATGTAATTTTTAATGACCGGATAAATTAAACCACCTTAAAATAAGAGTGATAACTATAGACATTAATCTAAATTTCACTACAAGTTATTATGCGTATCCCGCATTTCTAATATGCTGCTCTTCAACATTGGATCGCGGTTTTTCGCTACCGAAAATGCCATTTAAAATAATAAAGACAACGTTCTTATGCACAACGGCGGATCTAAGGGGGGGGGGGGGGCGATGGGGCGATCGCCCCCCCCCCCCCTTGGGATGATTCAAGTGGATACTACAACGACACTCCTAAGTGAGTTTTTACTCTTTGTGCCCCGGGACCAGCCATTTTTTTATGTTCTTGGAATCCCAGCCTAATAGCCCTTCAAGTTCTATGCTTTCCCCCTGTCCCTTTGTCCTTTAGTATTGCTGAGTTGCTAATCCTCGGAGTAATGGGAAAGAGATTCCCTGCTCTTTTCTTCTACCCATCAAACTGGTGACAGCTAGCCAACCCTTAGCACGTGGTGTAAATTCCTGCAGCATTTACGCTACAACCTCGAGTCTGAAACTTTCATTGAACATTCATAATTACAGATGTTTATATAAATTGCACATACTCGTTGATGGTTTTTTTAGTACATATTTTGTATTACATTTTGAAAATTTTAGAAAATATATTAATAATAATTGCTATTATTTTGTAATTTAGACATATCAATTCAAATTTAGAAAATGTATTTACAGGCCTACATTTTTCTTGAGAAAGCTTGAAGGAAATCCTAACTCGGTTAAAACTTGGCTAAGAAGCAGAATGAGTGATGATAGACTCACTGCATTAGCGTTATTGCATATCCATAAAGATATTACACTGGACGTTGAAAAAAATATATACAGAATTGCGAAAGCAAAAAAACGTCAGCTTGTGTTCCTTTTATAAGGGCTTTGAATAAACGTATATGCATTGAAAAAATGTGCTAGTAAAATTTTAAATATCACTACACTGGCATTTTTTTTGTTGTTCCTGCTGTTGGAAAAAAAAAGAGGGGGGGGGGGTGGCGGAGGGACTGTTGAAAAGGAATGAAGAATCTCCTCCATCCATCCTTACATTGAACCCCGAGATTTCCAAAATCGCCCCCCCCCCCCTTGAAGATTTTCTAGATCCGCCCTTGCTTATGCATAGAGGAAACACAAGCAGGGAAAAATGAAAGATTAAAACAACAGTTTAAAATCGAGATAAGTTGTAATAAAAGAAAGTAAATGCTTAGAATTAATAAAATACCAACGAAATGAAGGTACAAACACATACAAATACGATTGTCGACAGAGCATATTGCAATAATTTTTGTTTCTGCGACAAATGCCTATCCACGTGGTATACACGTCGCTGGCGGTTTTGGAACAAAAGCATCTCGACCTGCGTGGCACATCTTGATAGCGCAAGTGGTTAAGAGAGTTGTGGCGTGAGTTAAGCGCCTCGCTGCCTCTGCCTCCCGCCGGCCTTGCCCAGGAGTCTATTCGAGCCTACAGGGGATCCATGTAAAGGAAAGAAAAAAATTTGGAGGGTACATGAATTTTAAGTAGCGGTTCACTAGACTAGATGCCACGTAACAAGATTATCAAATTTCATTCATAGTACATATAACACAAATTTTGCCAGTGTACATCATGGTACTTCAACATATAAATTAGCTAAATATATATTAAATTTATTTCATAATTTGTGATGGTAGGTACTGTTAATTCTCGAAACGCAGACCTATCAAGGTTGCGCGGTTCCACTTCAAAAAGGGGCGATAGGTTTGTGGATCGGCACAAGCGTGCACTTCTTATCTCATAGTTTTTTTTTCTTTTTCTTTCTCGATGTTACTTTTAATTTCCAATTTATTTTTTTTCAGTCTGTTTCGTTTGATGCGAGTCCAAACGTCTCTATTTATTTCTCACATTATTCAAGTAAGAAATAAAGCTTTTAGGAACGTTTTCATACAATGTTATAAAATTTTGTGATTAAAAAATGGAAAATTAACTCTTAGTGGCGGTACCAAAAGTTTTGGCAGGGATTTTGAGTTTCTCTGCTTCATGCCCCGAGTAATTTTAATAGATAATATTTTTAATCATTTTTTTAAAGTTTTTTTTTTTAATGTGATAAAAAAATGGAGTACTGGAGCGCAACAAATTTCTTTGCACCGGCTATGCTCCAGTTTCGAGCAAAATTTCGTTACTTCACTGCTTCGCGCTCTGCCAAAAAAAACCCCCCAGATCCCTGTTTTTTTTTGGGGGGGGGGGGTTGTACCTATTTTTCCCCATATGGAAATTTTTCTTGTAGTTGGAGGAAAGGCGAAAAAGAAGATAAAATAACGTAAGTTTCAGAGTAATAATCTGCAACCCCTTTAAAATTCTCATATTTTAAAGGAATTAAAATCCCTCCGCCCCTTCCCTTGCCTACAATATTTAATGCTTTATTGAATAAAATAACTTTGTTTTTACCAAGACGCTTCCATAACTTCTCTTGAGCAGAGACAGTAGTGCCCGCGGGGGGGGGGGGGGGCGGGAGAGGTAGGATCATGGTGCAAGTTGTGCCATCAGGATTTTTGAGGAAATTATTTTTCGGAAGATTATTATTTGTTGTAGGAACCGGATTCCTGATATCCGACAAATTTTTAAATAACTAGAATCTGATTCTGCCATTGCACGAAATATCCGGCATACGAAATTTGATTATTAAAATTTAGTTAACTAGTTAGTTGAAAACGTATCTAAATCACGAACTTACTACGTATTTGCAAGCTGTGCGGTTTTGGTTTTAAAAATATCTACAGAATTTGCAGGCTTCAAAAATAAGAACCGGCTATTCGGTATATGTTCGTTAGGCAAGGGGATATCGAGAAAACAGTATACGGAAAGTCATTGAACTGAATAGGAGAAGGGGGACCGCTGATCAAGGATCTGGAGCAGCCCACTTTTTTGAGTCATTCCACTCCAACTCACTCCTCTAATTAAGGGACACTTTTTCTGGTCCCAGTCCTTTTGAAATAGGGACCGCAATGTATTTACCTCTGAATAAGGGACACTCTATTTAAGGGACATTCATAGAGAAAAATTTCTAAAATTCAAGTTATATAGATAAGAAAAATTTACTGGAAATTGAAGTTTTTTTTCCTAAAAATTAACTTCTGAAAGTACTAGTCTGAGTCCTAGAAGCATGGCCAAAGAAACAAGTGTATTTTAAAGTGCGAGACAAAACCTACTTGTAAAGGCTTTTTCCTCTCTTGTACTATGGATCACATGTAATGCTCAGCATTGACAGACAGTACCCGGCTACCAACAAGTTTTTGATGCAAGGATTGGAAAAAGTACACGAAACTTAAATTATGCTGTATTGCCCGAATTTCGTACTTAAAAACAAACCCATCTCATAGATTACTTCAAATACATTTCTGCAAGCTACAAAACTTTGCCAAAACGACATTTATGCTAAAATTTTAGTTTTTTAATGAAAAAACTTTAAATTTCTATAATTTCAACTTATTATTTGGATGCATGAAACATTTTCAGTACTTAAGCTTAAATGGTAACACATGTTTATTATTAAAAAGTTGAACCAAGTTAATACACTACACGTGTATGCATCAATTTAAACCTCCGAGGAAGGGACACCTCTATTTAAGGGACAAAACTTCCAGTCCTATTAGTGTCCCTTGTTGAGAGGTTTTACTGTATTTCAAATTATAATTTGAGAATTTTCATTAAATATTTTGAAATGAAATTAGTCAGTTTTGTGGATGATTATCTATTTAGCTCTCGATTGGGGGAAAAGTTTCCAAACAAGATGTTTCGAAAAAACGGAAAATTCAATCCCGAAATCTTCAAGAAAATTATATTTTTCCGGTGTGCGTGTGAAGGTAGATATATATCCTACTGTAACAGAGGTCATTTTTAGATGGAGAGGACGAACCCAGCCTCAGAGGCGAATTTAGAAACGCTACTCGCTACTCAGAACACTTCAGATGGAGCTTCGATCGCAATTCATATGGCGAGCTTTAACTCTGCAAGAAAATGCACCCAAGAAGGCTGTGTTGCTTTTGAGCGATTTGTGCATGCATCACATCTGTTTGTTTATTATTGCTAGATTGTAAGAGTGCACTTGGATAATTGGATACGGTACAATTTGTAACATTAAGCGAGGTCAAAATGAGCTTTTTAAAGACTGTTTAAAAAACAAAATACATTAATTACTAAGTTACAGGCTTTTGAATTTCTCTAATTTAATTTTCTTTCCTTCTGTCATATATGTATTACTGTCTTAGAAAAGAAGTGGTATTTAAATTTCTAAGTGTTATTTCTAATTACGCATGTATATAATCTAAGCCATTAGCAGATACCCCACTTATTTGATTATTGACTCTTGCTTGTTAATCATAATTAATGATTTTATTTAAGTGTATTTTATGTGTAAAAAGTTAAGAAATACAGGATTTTTTCATACAAAATATAGGACAATAGAAAAAGTGTAAGAAGAATAAATTTTAATAAAATTGTGGATTATTAAAAGAAATAATACTATTCTGAATAATCATCATAAAATGACGGAATATTATGATATTGATTAACTGCGTTTTAATTAAACGTGTTTAAGCAACATAGAACTAGCTGAAAATGCCCAGAATTTAAATGAAGAAAAAAGTTCGAAAGGTGGAGGTGGTATCATTCAACCGAAGAAACATTCCCATTCAGCTGCACCGATGTACAAAATAGAAAAAAAATGTGTAAAATGGGGGGGGGGGGGGGGCAGCCCTTCGACTCTTTTGCACATTTCAGTGAATTGTTTCCTACCTACATCAATAACGGCTTTAGCTTC
Source organism: Octonoba sinensis (assembly GCA_038502835.1). Lineage (NCBI taxonomy): Eukaryota > Metazoa > Arthropoda > Arachnida > Araneae > Uloboridae > Octonoba > Octonoba sinensis. Next base: position 150,626,905 of record CM076598.1, read on the forward strand.
TCTAAGATCTTCCATATTTTTCTGTTTTAATCATGCTTGCAGTATTTGCTTCCTTCATCTCTTCTTAATTAACTATGCAAAAAGTGCAGACAACGCCGAATTTTGGATTCGCAAATTCTGTGTACAGAGGAAATTGGAGTGTTTTAAGAAAATAATCAAATAGGACAGCAATAAATTATAAAGCAATTATTTATTGATATTAATTCAGAATAAAAGCAAACTTTAAAAAAAATCGCGATTGCAAAAATGAAAAAACACATTTCCGATTTTTAATCACATTTTTCTTCTTTTTAAAATATTTATTTCTTAGAGGAGAAAACAAACCCCACTGCCAGAGCAACATTCAATTTTTCCGTGAAAGCAGGTTTCCGATTATTTGTCTGTTCGTTGAGAGTTCGACTTAATTATACGCGAGTATAGACGGTAAGATTTTGGCGAAAATAAAAAGGAATTTTATTTGTTTGCTTCATAACTTAATAAAGAGAAAAATCCGATTCTTCTAAAGGATGCAGAAATATTGCGCAAAGAAAAGAACTTATGCATTTCTTTGCTTGCACGTGGAAATTAGGCCTACGTAACTTTGAAGAATTACTGCAATTGACCAGAATGCGCAGCTATTGTTATTGTTGTTGTTAAATTCCCATATTTTCTCTTCGCTTATCAGAACTGAATAACAACAAAAGCGGAATTTAGCGAATCTGAAGAATGAAACTCTCGGAATTCTACTAGTTAGCTGATAAATCACATGTATGTCTTATTCTTTACGAGTTGACACTTCCGGAGTCTTTCTGAGATGCGCTCGTTCAAATCAAAAGAACAGAATTATGAAAATATCGCGCATAAGACCATTGAAGCACTAGCAACGACGGCGGCAGATTATACTTCTAAGCTGTCAGAATTTTCAAATTAAACGTAACAAGGTAACTAATAATTTCAGATGTCTGAAGGCGATATTCGACCGCCAAAATCATTACCAATTACAGGGGATCGAAAAGAGCAATGGGGCTTTAAAGTTTCGAATGGTATGCAACAGCCGTTCAACTTGATAAAAAGGCCACAATAGGTCGTGAAGCTCAACAATTTTTAAAAACATTTGGTCTGAGTAACGAAAGCGAGAAAATTCCACGCGATTAAAAGTAAGTTTGCTAAATACTTTACACCTAAAATAATATTTACAGTTGAACGATATAAATTTAATCAAATTAAGCAAAATCAAGAAGAAACATTTAAAGATTTTTTGACTAGATACAAGCATCTGGCTGTAAGTTAGGTGCCATGGAAAAGGAATTACTTCGCGACAGAGTTGTTGTTGGTATCGATAGCAAACGAAGTTTGCGGAAAGCTTTTAAGCGATGCCGACATATCTAAGCAATACGAATTTGTCTCGCTCCAAAATTTGCTGCACAGCAACTGGAAAATATTGTTGACGACAACAAATGTCAGTCGAATAAACCAATTTTGGCAAAAACCAAGTCTAATTCTAGTTCAGTTAAGGTGATAAATGACTGCAGAAACTGTGGTAATGCTCATAAAGTAAATGAATGTCCAGCATTTGGCAAGAAGTGCAAAATTTGCTAAAAACAAACCCATATTGCAAAACAAATGTAGGTCAAAAAACCAGAAAAAATATAAAAATACCAATCAACAATCATATCCTTAAATTGAAATGGAAGCTCTCGCAATGAGACATGGATGCCAGAAATTTCATCAGTACATCTACGGAACTGATAACTATTGAGACAGATCACAAGCCTCTGGAATCCATTCTCAAAAAACCAATTGATTGAATTCCCCTATGACTCAGAAAAACCTTTCTAGAAATACAACAATATGCTTCAAAAGTTTGTCATAAACAAGGCACTGAAATGCACATAGCTGATCTACTGAGCAGAGACTGCTACAATAAAGATTCTTTACAGGAAAGTGTATTATAAATTTTGTTTAGCATTCCAACTACGGCCACAGGCTTCAAGATAATACAAGCTCTCTCGAATACAGATTCCTGAAAAAAATACTTACCTTTCTCAGATGAACTTTCAGTCCATAATGACTTTTTAAAGGGTCTTAATATACTAATTCCACATCAATATAGATCCCAGGTTCCAAAAAATCTTTCCAAGGGACATTTCGGCATATCCAGTTGTCTTAGAAGAGCTCGCGCATGTTCTGGCTAGGAATGTCCAAAGACATAATTTCAATGGCAGAAAATTGCGCAATTTGTCAAAAAACTCAAAAATCATAGAAAACCCCAAATCAGCCTGAGAAATAATGGCAACAGCTGTGTTTACCTACGGACATAGATTATTTACTCATTAGATAGTTATTCTGGCTTTATTGATTTCATATCTTTAAAAGATTGATTGAGTACATGCAATATTGAAATTTTTAAAGATTGCTTCAGTGTATATGGAATTCCTAAAATATTAGAATCAGATAATGGCACAAACTATTCATTTTCATAATTTAACACATTTGCTCATCAAACTTTAAGTCCAAAGCATCATGAAAGGCAATAGTTTATTTGGGCGAGCTGTTCAGACAGCGAAGAATTTACTCCGAAAATGTAAAATGTCAGGCCAAGATCTTCGATTAGCATTACAGAACTTCCGAAATACCCCAAGAAACAACTTAGGATATCCAGCTCAACGTCTATATAGTAGAAGGTTGCGCACCGCAATTCCTATTGGAGAGACATTATTAAAACTAGAAATCATACATCAGAACGCCTTGAAGCAGCTAGACAGAAACAAAAATATTACCGTGACCTTCATGCAAAGCAATTGGGTGTTCAGTTCAAAATTGGTCAAAATGTTATGCTAAAGCAGGCACCCCAGACATGGACTCCAGCAAAAATAATTTCCCCAGCTGCTCCTCGATCTAACAAAGTCTGATACCAGACAGAGAATATCGCAAGATCAGGCCAACAAAATTGAAATTTAATATTGAAAAAAAGAGGAAGATCCATGATTGCCCAGTTCCTCATGAGAACCCTCCAGTCTCAGACTCCCAAAGTGAAACAGTCCCTTCTGATATAAGATCCCCAGAAGTTATTAAACTTTTTGATAATAAGATGTAAGTCACTAGATCAGGCGGAACGGTCAAGTCCATACAGAGACTAGACTTTTAAAATATTTTGCTGTCATAAAAGGGGAAGATGTAATAATTGTAACTGTGTTAACTGCCTTTACTGTAACTGCTTATGTTTTGGATCGTTGTTCTCGTTATGTTGTGTTTGTTACTAATTAATTGTCGTTAACTAATTCCTTTTTCCCTTATTTAATTACTGACCTTCGTAACATATATCATTCAATGTATCTGCCAAACGAAGAACGACTGCATTTTCATTTGTTTCATCTTCATCAGTTTGAAAATTTTGTAGGATTTTTGAGAATATAAGACGTTATTTCAAATTTTAACATAATCTTGATTTCACATAAACTTAATTAAATTAACAGAAACCCTCGGCAATCGCTAGTCAGCTCGAAGATTGGCGACTAATTAGATCCGATTTTTTTTTCTCGCCTATCGATCGTAGGGCCATCTGAAAGTTCTGAGGAGCGAATAGAGTTTCTGAATATGCGTCCGGGGAGACAAACGTCAAAATTGGAAACTTTTTCCTTCATCTACTCTCAGTACTTCAACACCGATTTCTACACAAAGCTATACAAAATTTAGTGGGAGCATTTCAAAGGTTTTTACACCTTAATAAAAGGAAAAAACAAACAAAAAAAAAATGTTTACGCGCTATTTAGTTGCTTCTACAAATATTTGAAAATTGAAATATTCTTTCACAAAAGAGAAAAACACACTCACGTAATGTAGGCCCGGTGTAATTATATTGACACGAGGCTCCATGAAACTACACCGATAAGAAATAAATGAATGCGATGCCAAGTGAATTACCTCCTAAACTTTTCTCAAGTCGTTTTAAAACGTGGGGGGGGGGGGGGGGGGGGACTTTTGTCCCCACCTACCTATACATATTGCTGGCTGAAATCGAAAGATACACTTTTCAATAAATGAATGTAATTTAAATGCTTACACGCATGTGTTACCTGTTTCTGAAAATTCTACTTTAAATGCTTGTTTCCTACTAAAGATAAATTATTTCTAAACGTAATGAAATAATATAATTTTGCATTAGATACAGGAGGGTGTTATAATTAAAATCACCCTGTTTAGACCTACGTAGAGCTCGTTCCAATAGACGCTTGTCATTGAAACTTCGTTATAAGGACCATGGATTAAAGAAATCTCAGATAAGAAATTATTAAAATAAAACTCCTTTATAGGTAGTGTTCCAAAAAGATTTGTTCGTAATTGAAGGGGTGTCCCGAAAAAGAGGGTTTTTTAAAGCTCAATGCCTTGCTTCCGAGGATTTAAAAACTGTCTGCCTAAGATATTTGTCCGTTAAGAGGGGTGTTACTGTATTTCACATCTTTGCTATAGATTCTTCTTGCTTCTCTATCAATTGCAAATCTCAGCACCAACTTGCTGCGAATGAAAGATAAGACACTTCCATTTCACATGAGTATAACATTTTAATGGGTGACCAGAAGGGGGAGCTTATCGCTTCATTTGTGGACGAAAAGTGAATTTACACGTTTTATTGGTCAACATTTGTCCATTCACGCACCTGTTATTTTGTGGTACTCAGCACATGTGTACCATCTCTTCATTTGATGTTTGATTGTGAAGCAGTAAAGATTGTTATTCATTTCTGTTGATTTGAAGCAGTATTGCTATGGAGTCTGCCTCAGGTGATTTAATAACTACTATAAGAAAATAAGCCTTCTTTACTTGTAAACGGATACCAGTATAAAATGCTTCGGAAGATCGAAAAATACATTTCATGGGCTTGCTCAAAAGGTGAAAAGGAAAAGTGCAGGGGAAATAAGGGGCGGATAAAGCAGATTGATTTTGAATATAATGTTCTAAGTATGACTGCTCATTCTTGTGTAACAAATGAAGCGAAAATCCAAGTCAAGAAAACGATGGGAATATGCAAAAAAAAAAAAAAAAAACAGTTCGAGAAGAATTCACCTATCCCTCGAATTTTTTCGGAAGAAGTTTCGAAATTTTGTAATAAAAACTATGACTTGGTAGCGGAAACGCAGCAATATGAAACCGTAATAAGATCAGTTTTATGTCGAGAAAGGAGAAAAGTCTGGGGAACGAGCGCGAGGGGAAGTATGCAGTAGAACATGTAGACAAAACCTAAGCGACGCGAAAAATTTCCCTTTTGGTCACCCGTATCTGTTAGAGTGTCTCTAGAAGTACTAGCGAGCCCTATTCAGGCTCGCTAGTATCTGTCTTTTCGCAGTGGAAGGTAGGCAACTCTTGACCGTTGCAATCCTGTCCCATTGCTGATAACCGACTCTCCCCGTTTTCTGGATCTGACAGTCTGCAATCGGCATCACACCCAAGGCGAGTCAAAAATATTTTTTTTTTTCTTTTTGTCGAGTCGTAATACCGCGGGAAAGTTGCCAAGGCCCGTGAGGAGACTAAAAAGGGGGCAAATAAATTGTTTTAAGCATTACACTTGAATTCAATAAATAAAAAAAACTGGGATGCTTTTAGTAATTTTTTCCCTTTATAAAATTTTCCCCCATAATTTCATTAAAGTTGGAGGCTGCGTGACGCCTGAAGATGTTGATGGATTTGAATTATATTTAAACATTAAACGATTTTCTTAATTCATAAGAATTACATTCAGTAAGGGGCCATTTTAAAAATATTAATATTATAGTGAAAATGAGAATTTTAAAAAATTACTGCGAGCCCAAGGGCAAGATATAAAACCTTTTTATTTCTTTTTTAAACTCCTTTTTAGTTCACAATTCGCAACTTTTACTCGGCATAACGACTTTATTATTATATTTGGCACATTTTTTCGGCCTAGTATATACAAAGTTTCAATAACATACGTCTAATTAGTATGAGCTCTACATAATTTAAAACAGGGCAACTTTAATTATAACTACCTGTAATATTTTTCAAACATTTAAAACTGACTTTACTTAAGCGTTGTTATATGCATATCAATTACAGTGCCAAATGTTTCAGAGATCTGGAGCGGAGCGTAGAGCAATGAGTTTATGCTTGGAGCAGGAGTAGGGCCGGAGCACGGAAATTTGTCACGCTCCACTGCTCCAATATTTTTTAAAAATTAGAATCTGTCACGCTAGCTTCATCCAAACTTTCGAAAGTTTTCCGCATTAAAATTAGTTTTAAGTGAACAGCGAGAAAGAATGAATGATTTTGCATCTCTGATTTTTTTCAAAGGAATTAAAAACCAGGAGAAATATAAAGCATTGTAACTGCTTAATAAAAATAACATAAATAAACAACTTAAATAAACAGATATACTAGGACGTTTATTAAAACTATTCGGAACACAAAGCGGAGCAGGAACGAAGTAGAAGCATAAAAAGTTGTTACTCCAGTTCCCTGAAACATTTAATTTTATTACAAGTATGTGGTAATATTTTCGAAGTGTAACAAATAATAGATGGCGCCTATGGTAAATGATAGGTGGCGCCATATAATGGCGAGAACCGAGAACTCTCTCGTGAGTATAGAAAGTGTAGAAGTAGTGTTGTTTTGTGTGTGTCCGTGTTCTCGTAATGTATCGTTGTGTGAGTTTGTTAAAAATGTGTTCTTTGTAACTGATATCCACTCACTTACTTCAATTTCAAAGAACACATTTTTAATAAACACAAACAACGATACTTTACGAGAACACATTTTTACAACAACACGTGGACACACATACACAGAAAAACACTACTTCTACACTTTCTATATCTCAGAGAGAGTCCTCGCCAAGATTATATGGCGCCATCTATTATTTGTTACAGTACTGTAACAAAGACTGTAACAAATAATAGATGGCGCTTAGGGTAAACGACAGGTGGTGCCATATATAACCTTGGCGAGGACTCTCTCCGAGGTGGAAATTGTAGAAGTAGTGTTGTACTGTGTGTGTCCATGTTCTGTTGTAAAAATGTGTTCTCGTAGTGCATCGTTTTGTGTGTTTATTAAAAATGTGTGTTTTGTAATTGAAATGAATGGATATCAATTACAGAAGTAAATTTTTATTATTTGTTCGTTTTTCATTTGTATGACTCTTGATAAGAGAGTAATCCAACCTCTTATTGAATTATTTCCTGTAATATGCTTTCAAAGTAACAGACAAAAAACCATCTCGTTTGAAATATTCATGTGTTCAATGATAACACTCTTTTGAAAAAGAATTTAATATCAAGACTAGCAAAACGTAGTTGGCAATCGTTCTTAGGAAAAAAACAGAACTAACATTTTGAATGATAAAATTCATACTACACTGCATTAATGCGAGTTTTATGGATGTAGTCAATTTTGGGAATAAGTTTTTCAGCTATTTTTTGACAACGTTACACAATGAAGAGCAATATTTCTCAATGATCAAACAATCGATTGGAACACTATATTTGGACACTGAACGATAAAATATAAAATTTCTGATTCGAGTTTTTGTGAGTCATTTATAATTTGCAAAGACTCTGTCAGCCAAGCGGTTCATATTATGCCTGTTTAATCAGGTCCGTTTTAAGCAGTACTTGAACAAGAAAAGAAAAAGAGAGAGAACTTAGATCTTTGGTTTCAAAAATGGGAAATTCAAAAATGTCGACTATTATTATTATTTTTTTAATTCTGTGATAACACTAAAATAGTTATACAGTCGACCGCGTTATAACGACCCTGCGTTACAACGACCCAATGAGCTACAACGAAATGGTTGATAGGTTAAAAATCGAGTCATTTTGCATTTTCACAAAATTTCTTTTTTCATTTCGTGTATATAATTACTTTTGTATTTAATATAATATGTCTTTTTTAGTTAAAGAGTGACTTTATTACTTTTTCTGTCGTAAAGTGTTCGTTTTTAATAATTTTAAGTACAAAAATTATAATGTATTTTTATTTTTAATATTTCTATGCAAAGTTTCTAATCCCAATTTTGGCTTTAGGTAAAAAGTAAATGAATGCGATGACATTTCTTTTCTTCCAAAATTCTTTCCGGTAATTTTGAAACGCGTGTGGAAACCTTTTGCCCAACGCTGCATTTGAGTCAACTTGTCTTAAACGTATGTAGGTGAATATGTTTATTTTCCTGTATTAAAATGCAATTTGAGTGCGAGCTAAAACGTTGCGCTTTGGTAAAATTCTGTTTAATAAATTAAAAAGGATAAAAATTCAAAAACTAAGACATTTTACTAAATTTTTTGAAAACATTGGTAATTAATAATTCAAATTATCAATATTGCTTCATATTAATTAAAACAAGAGAACGCTATAACTTCCAAGGATAAGAATGCTGCTTCAAATGGAAGATCAATCCAAAATGAAAGGATCTATTATTAGAGTGAACGCCAAGGGGGGGGGGGGGCAACAGTTACACAACTACTCAAATCATCCTCACGAACTCTAGCATTAATAAGCTCCAGATTTGCACAACTGCAGATAGAACAATCATCGCATTCAAACCCGCGTTTTGAGTCAGCCCGCGACGAGAAAAAAATCGCGTTTTCGCACAAAAAATATTTGATGTAAATGAACTTAAAAAAAAAAAACTAAACGTTATTTCACACCTCCCACCCCCTTATTCAGGCACGTACCAATGCGGAAGAGGGGCTCTACTTTTAGTTTTTACCTATGACCTTACTAAGAATTGATTGATTTTTTTTCTATAAGGTTAGTGAGATTTTGACTCATCTCTAAGTATTTAACAGACAAAGCCGAGCTCATGTATGAAACGAAACCACTGTGTGAAACATGCTTTTAGATTGATGGTTTTACAGAGACTGAGAAAATGTACAGGGTTCGAAAAATGCGTATTCTCTTCATCCAGACATAGTCGCGTTATGCGCGAATAAAAGAGGCTATCTTTTCTTGTGTGAAGTTATTTGTCGTGGTCTTGGAAAATTGTAATTGAGAATCCAAGTTGTTTTAGAGCTTTTTAGCCAAGTAAAAAAAAAGTATGTTAGGAGGCTTAATGTATCGTAAAAATATCGTTAAAAATAAAAGTCAGAAATTAAATTCTTGGCGAGGAGGCCATTTCATTCCCATATTTTATTTTTTAATTTCAACAATACTTCGTTCAATTTTGAACAGTTCACAAAATCCTAACAATAGCGCTTATGGGGAAATGTGAAGCAAAGTATATAAGCCCTAGACATAAGATACAAGTTCCTTCTCAGACAGCTTAATGGAAGGAGCTCTCGGCGTGAAATATTTTTTGATTTGATCAGCTTTTGTTCAATTTTGAACAATTAAAAAAAATTTAACATTAGCGCCTACGGGAAAGTTTGAATGATATCTAAACCCTGATCTAAACTAAACGAGCCTATTTTCCCACGAAACTCTTTGATCTGGAATATTAAGGATGTTTCCGAATGAATGAGTGAATGAATATGTATAAACCGTTGAAAAAGGTATATTTTAAAGTAATTAAGAACTAAAGCTAAATAAGAAAGAGGGAGACATAGCTAGATTATCAATTTGTTATTGGTGTATACGGGAAGGTAAGCTCGTATAGTTCTGGAAGGAACTTATTTAATATTATTTTTGAATGACATTAACAAACTTTTAAAATGACTAACTTCTTTCCCTCTTTTTGACTTTTACAAATTTCCTTAACCTGCCATCTGGATAGGACCAATTTTTCTCAGAGGCAAGGCACGTACAAGCACTTATTAGCGATAATTTCAAAATAAAAAGTTATTATTTTTCATTTAAATTACACTGTGAGTTTGAACTTTTTTCTGTCCTTGATTCTGTCCCTTAGATGAAACTATGTGATTCTACATAAACAAAAGATGCTTGATTAAAATCTCAAAACCAAAATGGTCCATCACGTACCGTTTTTGTTGGAAAACCACTTTTCCTATTTATACAATTTTGTTATAGAAGAATGTATCTGAGGTATACTTATTGAAAACACAAACAGTAAAATGATTTTTTGGGGCCGTTTCTTCATGTAGGCAACTGTTGGTGTGCCCTGATAACAAAGCGTCAACATTCAGTTCGCATACTTCCATTCCATTGACCGCTGAAACGCTTTTTAAACAGAGATGTCCTGATGAAACCTTTCCGCATGCTCATCACGAATTGCGCCAAGGTTTTGAGGAAAGAAGTTCATATTTGAATCAAAAAGTGTAGTTTTAATGACATATGGCAACCATTTTATCATGTCACCAACAAAATCTTGGTAGTTTTCAGCTTTTTCATTTCCAAGGAAACGTGAGCACACTGATTTGAAGGCTAGCCAGGCTGATTTTTCTGCTTCTGACCGTTTGTTTTCAAACAAGAATTTGAAAAGAAACCAATTTTCCATCATAGGCTTCCTTAAGTAAAACCCTTTCTTTTCCTTTGGCCTCACTTAAATTTTTGAATTTCTTCCTGTGATGCAAGAAAATCCATTCTCTCTCTCTGGGGCCCTATTGCGAGCTCTTCGACTTCGGATTCGGGAAACTTGAAATCTCACCGTTCTCATCTCGAAAGAAGTCAGTTGGCGTATTGCGAGCTTGTCGGCAAGCAAAGTGAGAAAGGATCGGAAAGTGAGATGGGAGTGGTCTTTCGGGAAGAAGATATGACGTAGTTTGACAGGCGTGGAATGACCTGCACCAATCAGGGATTGCAGCTTGACGCTTTGAAACTAGACTCAAATCTGTTTTTAAGAGCCGTTCTTTTATTATTACTATTTATTAATTTTTATTTTGTATTATTATTATTTATTTTTAAAAATTATTTATTCACTTAGAAATTTTATTACTTTTCTTGCGGTTTTTGATTGCAGGAAAGAAAAGCTGTTTTTAAGAGCCGCTATTTTATTATTAATATTTATTTCTCTTTATTTTTATTTTTATTTTTTTTATTTTAAAATTTATTTATTTCTTTAGAAATTTTATTAATATCTTGCGGTTTTTCATTGCATGAGTTTTTTTTTCTTCCTTTCTTTCTTCTTCTTCCCATTATTTTTTTAATGTGTTGCTAACAATAAATTTCGTAGCTATGTATTATAAGAAAAATGATAATAAAGTAAGAACAGTTTATATGCAATGCATTTTAAAAGTTTTATACAAAGTATTAAATTTACAACACATTCTAATCAGCAATTTAATGATATTAATTTGTAAGTAAAAATTATTAAAAAAAAGAAAAACAAAAACAAAAAGCAATAACTTTGGAAACTAAAGTAAGCATCTTGAAAAGAATTATATTCTATTCTATTCTTACATTTATTTTGATTATCACTGAATTCTATCCATTATGCACACTACATACTGACAGCAACCTTTCAAATTTTCTCAGTGTACACCTGAGTATCATAAATTCTATTTTTTTTTTTTTTATTAAATACAATGTCTGGTTATGTATATGCTTCTTTACAATTTAATTGTATGTTTTTATGATCCAACTAGATAATACATATTATATATATTCTAATGGTATGATATGCACACCTTAGTTACATGCTTAAAAAAAAGAAATCATTATAATGTTAGTTTGTATATAAAATATATCTATGATCAGTAAACAACAAATCTAACGCTGACTTTGAGCAGGCTCTAAGTTACCCTGAAAATGGAATGAAATTGCAATGGGTCTTAATTGCTTGACATTTTACTAAATATTACTGAATAAATAATCACACCCCTATTAAATAATCACAAAAAATTCCCTATATTTAGAAAATAAAATGCTTGGTAAATTAGTATAATGTTACTTTAAAAGAATAATAAGTTTTCAGCAACTTTAAAGCAGCATGCCAAAATAGCTTCAAAGCTGTAGCTTTAGAACTATTTAATAATATAAATAGCTGTGTACAGTTCTGCTCAATTTTTTATTCAAATAAAGAGAAGAAAAGGGATTTTATAACTTTTCAGGAGAGTGGCACTGAGCATGTTCTGTTAGGTATTAGAATTTTGATTATTGCATAACGAATTTTAATTCATGAATTTTAGTGTATTTTATTTGTCCTGTTTGCTAAAACATTGAGCTAAGAATTCATGGCACATGTTCATTGTTCATGGCGCACTTTCTTTTTTTTCGCTACTTTATTTTTCTCTGAGCTACTGAATCATGATTTTTCCTTTTCTCGCCAGTGACAAAAAGGGGGTGAACTCGACCTTCTGTCACCTTCACGCCCGATTTACTTCGGACGTCGTAGAAAGCTGTCCAGTTCTTAAGCCGGTCGGAGGGTATAAAAAGCCCTGACCACTTCGAAACGCTCTCTTCTCTTCCTCTTTATTTTTCAGCCTCTAGCCAGGGACCTCCGTCCCGGGTTCCCTCCCGATTTTCACAGGTACCCGACCTCGGAATTCCCTCCGTGAATCTTAGGTATGAACTCCCAATTTCTAGTAAGGGTAATATGCCCAATTAAAGTTTTCTAAGCTCCTTTTCTTTTTTATCTTAAATCCTTTCTTACTGTGTGCCATGAATTGGTTTTTATGAGATACTGTCTATGTTATGCTATGTGTAGTTTTACTAGTTTTTTGAAATTGTTCCAACATGTGATAGAACTTTCATACGGTAAACTGTAAATTATGTAAGGATAATAAATGCTATTTGTTTTTTTGTAAATATGAGTATGTTCTAATAGTCTACCAGGAATCATTAAGTAGAACCTGTTTACCAAATTTTCAAAGATTAGCTATAACGATCACGACCACCCCTTTGTTTTTATCCCCCCCCCCCTTTATTCAAAACTAAAATTTAACAATGGTGCATTGAACCAGTCTTAATAGTAAAAAAAAAAAAACTGGAGACTATCCATATCACAGGTTGGACATTTTCAAAACATCATATGTTGTGTATGTACTTTTTTTAATGAAGCAAAAAACGTTCGTCACGCACGTTATGCTATTGTGAAATTTTCTGTTATCATAGGTGCATTTGAAATGTTTATGCTTGCGTAAAATCCGTAGTAAGAATATTTATTGTTTATGCTTCACTGTAGTAATGTATGTGTTAATGGAATTTTTTAAGATTATGTGTGGGTTTAAAGGAATCTAAAACAAACTTTGGCATTATTTGCTTATCGCGTCTAAATAGTTAAGGATATTTTGCGCATAATTTTTTTTGTATATTTTACTTGTATTTTCATTATAAACAAATTGAGATGGCGAATGAAAGCCAAACTCCTGTAGTGGTGCAAATTCCCAAATGTACACTTGCTGAATTTTTACCTGCAATTCCAGGTTACGATGGGCGAACGTCTTTTAAATCATTTTTAGATAAAATTGAGGAGATCGCCACGTATTGTAAATGGGACGATAATGACAAGTTATTCGCCATTAAAATTAAGTTGACGGGTGAGGCAAAAGAATTTTTGGATTCCCAGGGAAGTTTAAGAAGCACAGGCTCATTCAAAGCTGTTACTGAAGCCCTTGGTGCAAGATTCTCCCATTCGACCTCAATAGCCACGTCAATAACACGACTAACGTCGGCGTACCAGTTACCAACGGAGAATGCGCGACAATTTTTCGCACGGATTGAGGGCTTGTCGTACTCGTGCGTTCCCCAAGATAGCGCGAATGTTTTTGATAACTATAGGTTGCAGCTTTTGCTTTCAGCAGCAAAACAAGGTGTAAAACACGAACTGCTTAGAGGTATAGCAGCCGCAGGGCTAAAAGACTACAACCTGTTTAAGGAAAACGTGTTAAACTTAGAGGAAGCGTTGGAAATATCGCGACCCCCCCTGGAAACAGCAGCTGTAGTGCACCCTAATCCCGCGAATTACTCTCGCACGAGTGGCGTAGAAGAAAAATCAGCCATCGAAGCTTTAGGAGAAAGAGTAGAGCTGTTGACAAAGACGTTGTCTTCATTATCTGTTACAGTGGAAGAAAGGTTGGGGAAAGTTGAGAGGAATGAACAAAATCAGGATCGGTTCTCGTATTCAGATTACAGGGGAGAAATGCGTCGTTCCAGGGACAAATATCAGGACTACAGATATTTACAAGGGCTGGTCCACTCCTTTGTAAAAATGAGTGCCGACTTTCGACCAGTTTCGAAAGGGGGGAAACCTGTTTTGACGTCACTGGGTTGACAAAACGGGAGCTCGGTGCATTCTGATCCTCTGCGTTGCTGTAATTATTATCGAGAAACAAAGGATAGCGATATTGTTTACCACGTATTTTCAAAGGATTTGGATTTAAAGAAGATATGGTTGCAAAAATGTAAATGGAAAGATCCAGTGAATGAAAAGAACGCTAGAATTTGTAGCGAATATTTTACAGTCTACGATTCCGAGGATGATAAGAAAAAAAGATTGCTTGAAGATTCTGATTGCAATAAAATTCTGAAAGATGGGGCAGTGCCGACTTTGAAACTTTCACTTGGCAATAAAAATCCCAAAGGAACAACTGAGGCTGAGAGAACTGCAAGAAAAATAAAAAGAACTACTCTGGAAGAGGCAAAACATAGGTGAAAAATGACCAGTCCTAAAAAGCGTGCTGAAGATATCTGTAGCATGCATTTAGTAGATGATAATGCAGCTAATGCTCTGTTAGATAATCTGCCTAAAGAGACTCTGCTCTGAGAGACGAAATGCAAGCAAAAAAAAAAAAAAAAAATTAAAAAATGGTTCTTCTTAGAACAGGAAAAAAGGACAAACAAAAGGTTCTTTTTCAGAGCCTAAAAGAAAAGAAACCCTTTTCAGAACTTAATTTAAAAAATAGGAGATAATTATTATTATTATTATTTTTTTTTTTTTGCAAACACATATTTTTTTTAAACTGATCGTTTCAGAGCCAACATTAAAAAAAAAAAGCTTTCGGAATCAAAAATTAGAAAGATAGGATAATTATTATTAGCAAAAGAAAACTCTCTAAAATTCAGATTTCTCTGCGTAATATGTTAAAACGGTTGGCTATATTTATTTATTTATTTATTTTCTTCATTACATTATATATCTATATTATATATTAATAAGAGCGTGTAGATTCCACCCATAAACGTCAATTTTTTTCAATATATTTGACTCAATGTCGACCCCTTTGTTACAAAATGTCAAATTTCAATGTACCCCCCTTCCTTGTCACTTGACACGCTATAATACATAAGCGTATGTACTTGCATTTTAGAAACAAGGCACTATTCTATAGATCATTTTTTAATTTTATTTTTGAATGACATTTTTGAGCGTAATAATATTAATAATTATATTTGTACTTAATTTGTACAAAATGAAATTTTGGCTTACAACAAAAACCATAATTAATATATAAGACAGTAACCATAATTAGTAGATAATATTAATTTTCTAATCCTGTAAAAATAACCGCTCTATTTTGTCTTAAAATTGTAAATGTCCAAGAAAATTTCTTTTTAAATGTGAACTTTCTAATAAAAGTTCATTGAAACTTAATCAGCGTTGATGTTTACGATTCAAAATAAAACCAAAATGTAAATACAAATAAATAAATGAAATAAATTATATAAAAATTTTTATCTTCTGATTCCTCCCCTCCCCTTGTCATCAACTTACAATTTCTATAATCTCCCACCTCCCTCGAAGTGCGAGATCATTGTGAATCACCCCATAATTATTCCAAGATTTAAACTGCGATAATTAATTTAAAAAATATGATTCCTAACAAAAAATAATAATAAATATTCGTTTTTGTGTTTGTGCCCCTCCCCCTTTATTTTTTCATTTACAACGTTAAAATCAAGAAAAAAACTTCCGTTTTACTGGCTTCGGAGTTCGTTTTGCAGTAGTGGGAACAAGCGCTTTGTCAACTTGGTGACGTCACGATAGCTTTGCACCGTGGACGGGAGAAAACGTCCTACGGACCAGCCCTTGTCAAGCTATTATATGGTCCTGGACAAATATTGTGAGCGGTGTAGAAGGAAAGGCCACGAAGTAGAAAGATGCCAGGCCCCTATTTGTAATTTCTGTGGGAAAATAGGTCACGTGGAAGATGCGTGTTTTAGAAAGCAAAATAGATATCAATACAGAAATACTCGGGCTAATTTAAACTTTCAAAGGGGAGGGAATTGAATGCATCCAAGTGCCCAGTAGAAATCCCCGATAGGATGCCGATGTGTGCTGTAAATGAGAATATTTCAAACCTGCCTGTAATTTTTGTCACTTGCAAAAATGAACGCACGCTTGCACTCTTGGATAGTGGAGCATCTATCAACATTATCTCAGAAACATTTCTTAATAGGATAAAATCCAATTTAAATTATCAAAATTGCAACATTTCTGTGCAAAATTTTACTGCCGATTCTGTACAAATCACTAAAATGGTGTCATTAGAATGTCAAGTAGGTTCGCAAATATTCTTAATCAAATTTGCTGTAGTTCCTCAAAAATTTTCGACTATATACAGCGTTATTCTTGGTTGTCCCTTTTTGCACAATAAAAATTTAAATTTAAACTTTGGTCAGAAATGTTTAGAAGGTAAAAATTTTAGTGTAAAATGGATAAATGAAGGACCTAATCAAATATCATGTAATACTTGTTTCAGCGCTAATCCAGTTCTTTTGTACACTACTCGAAAGTTTGTCGTCCCTGCTCATTCCCAATTAATGATTTCACTTAAACCTCGTATCAATATGCCTGTACATTCCGAAAATGTCTTAATTCAGAAAAATGATGACTCAAAAATTGAATGTTTCTCAATAGCTAGAACGGTTACAAAATTCTCCGATAACCAGTATTTTGTTAATGTAATAAATATCTCATCCGAATCAATTCATGTAAACAAAAATTCAGCACTTGCGACAGTTGAGTGTATTTTTCAGTCAATGCAAGAAAGTCGATGTAATGCTGTTATAAGTACAGAATCAGGAGACAATGTCGAATTGGGAGAAAATTTTGAATGTTGGGGAGGAGGTATTGACCTTTCGCACCTAGAACCGACGCAGAAAGAAAAAGTAGTAAAATTTTTAAGCTTATATCCAAATATTTTTGCAAAGTCGGTGTCCGATTTAACAGGTTGCGACACTCTTTTACATAGAGTGCAGCTAACGGACGATATACCTGTTAGGCAAAAATGCTATAGAGTACCTCATCATTTGAAAAATGAATTACGAACTCAAATTAATGAACTACTAGACGTAGGAATAATTTCTCCAAGTACCTCACCATATTCAGCGCCTGTTGTTCTGGTGAAGAAAAAAGATGGGTCATATAGGTTGTGTACTGGTTTTAGAAAATTAAATTGTAAAACATTTCCAGATGCCTTTCCAATTCCAAATATTGGTGAACTCGTAGATAATCTTGCAGGAGCTACCCTTTTTTCTACCTTAGATTTATGTAGTGGATTTTTTCAGATGAAAATGCATCCAGAAGATGCTCATAAAACAGCTTTTGCTACGGAAGATGGCCTTTTTGAATGGCGACGTGTTCCCTTCGGACTTAGAAATAGCGCAAATAGTTTCCAGCGTTTGATGGACATTGTATTATCAGGGTTAAAACCTTTACAAATTGCAGTTTATTTAGATGACATAATTATTGCGTCTCGGGATTCAATTGATGAACACCTAGAAAAGTTAGAACGCGTTTTCGAACGTCTTAGAACTCACGGTTTAAAGTTAAAGCCTAATAAGTGTTCTTTTCTTAAGAAAAATATTAAATATTTGGGGTTTGAAATTAGTGAAGGTAAAGTATTCCCGGACAAAAATAATATTAAAGTGATTGAAAGTTTCAAAATTCCTACTTCACGCAAGCAGACGCGTGCGTTTCTTGGTCTCACGGGTTTCTATAGGAAATTTATCCCTGATTATTCTAATTTAGCACTTCCTCTTACTAACCTGACTAAAGAAACTTCAAATTTTAAGTGGAACGAGGAAGCACAAAAGTCATTTGATACTCTTAAGTCATTTTTAGTTAAACAACCTTGTTTGAAATTACCCAATTTTCAAAAAGAATTTGCTATTTGCACTGACGCATCAAAGTATGCTCTAGGAGCCGTTTTATGCCAAGCTGATGAAACAGGTTTCCTCCACCCTATTGGATATGCAAGTCGTAAATTAAAAAATCCTGAAATAAATTATTCGACTGTTGAAAAAGAAATGTTAGGGGTAGTTTTCGGGCTTACTTATTTCAAACAATATGTCTATGGGCGTCACTGTTTAGTTTACTGTGATCAAGCAAGCCTTTCATTTGCTTTGAAGGTCAAAGACCCCACTTCCAGAATAGCGCGCTGGGTTATGACGTTGCAACAGTACGATTATACCGTAATCCACAAACCAGGAAAACTCAACGTAACCGCGGATTTCCTGTCAAGAGGTATTAATCATGTAAATAACATCACCCATCAATCAAAACTAACCTTCGAACCTGAGCTTCTAGAGAAAATTCGCGAACACCAAAGCAAAGATGATTTTTGTATAAAAATGCGCGAGTCATTGTCCCAACCTTTAGATATATCTGATCAGTCCGTATTATATTTCATAAAAAAGGATATCCTTTACTCAAAATTGAAAAATGCTGGGAACTCTAATAATTCCGAAAAATTGATTGTAACGTTAGCCCTAGTTCCTGAGATTTTGTCACGACTCTAAAACTGTTACACACCAGGGTTTTCACAAAACCATGTCACGGGTAAAATCGTCTTTTTGGTGGAGAAATGTCCGAAATCATATTAAATCTTGTGTTTCATGCATTCAAAGGCGTGCTCATAAACCAGAAAAAAAGGCACCCTTGCAACGTATGCCATTAGCAACACGTCCTATGCAATATGTAGCCATAGATGCGGTCGGGCCACTTCCCGTTACTTACCAGGGAAATAAATATATTTTAGTTATCTCAGACTATTTCACTCGTTGGCCTGAAGCCTACGCAACTAAAGATATTAAATCTGCAACAGTCGCAGAAGTGCTTGAGCAATTTATTTCCAGACATGGAATCCCTTCCCACCTTATTTCAGACAGAGGCTCAAATTTTCTATCAAGTGTTATTACAGATGTTTATAAAAGTTTAGGCATTATAAAACACACTACTACTGCTTTTCACCCACAGAGCGATGGAGTAGTCGAAAGATTAAATGCCACACTTATAAACTCTCTGAGCCACCTAGTTAATGCATCTCATACCGATTGGGATAGACATTTACCGTTTGCGTTGTTAGCGTATCGCTCAGCTATTCATTCAACAACTGGTTTTTCACCGTCTTTTCTTTTATATGGTAGGGAGATAGAATTACCTTATCACATTTTAACAGAACAAATCCCATTTTCTTATGCTGAACCCAAAGAATATGCTTATGATATGAGAGTTCGGTTACATAATTCTTTTAAAACAGTCAAAGAAAATTTGTTGAAAGCCGCCGAATCACAAGAAAAGTACAGGGATAATTTTTGTAGGGAGAAGAACATTGAGATAGGTGATATTGTCTATTTACATACTCACGTACCACCAGGTCTTTCTCGAAAATTTCATATGAGTAATACCGGCCCGTTTAGAGTAAAAGAGAAAACATCCCCAGTAAACTTTGTTATAGAATCGTTAACTGATATGGGAAAGACACAGTTAGTTCACGTGGATAGACTTGCGAAGCCTGAGAGCAGAATAACATTTCAAAATTTAGAAGAAAACTCCACCGTCAGAAAAGAATCTGAGCCAAGTCAAACTGATGAAAATCAAAATCTTAGTAATGATCAGACATCAGGAAATAATGACAGGTGGAATCAATTTAGGCGTCCCAGGCATGCCATAATTTTTAGACCGCAAGCTAGGTCATCCCATCATTATAACCTGCGTCCTAGACGTTGAATGATGTTTAGTGTCCCTTCTAACAGAATTATTCCTTAAAATAGATTAGTAAATAAGTAAATAAAGGAATAATTTTAATCTGTATATAATAACAATTTTTTTAGTATATTGGATTAAGAAGAATGTTGACTGTATTGTGTAAGAATCAGTTTTATTTTATCGTATTTAGAATAATTTTGATTATGTTGAATAATATTGAGAATAATTCGATTGTTTTGTATCAGTAAAAATATGTTTTTTTTTTTCTTACAAATATGTTTAATGAAATTTCGAGGCTTATCGGAATTGATATTTGTGTCTGTAAAATGCTTAATCCAGCCGATCCCCAATTTTTTCACCCTTCCCATTTTTTTTATCTTAGTTTTCTTTTCGTATGGTTTATTTTCCTTCCGTCCACTAGTCAAATTGTGATAACTTACGCTTCATCAGACTCTACAACTACATAAAACTGTAAAACGAACGTTAGAAATTATTTTTTTAATTACTTGCCACTAGTAGTTTCCAATAATTGACTGTTCATCGAAGATATAAATGTACAGAGGATCCTGTTACGTGAATTCTGTTCTGCGGAGTAGTCATCGAGACTCGCGACCTCGGCTGAGTACTGCAACGATCCTGACTTCTGGACAGTGCCCCCTCAACGACATTTTTGATCTTCGAAATATTTGCACCACCTGAGAACAACGCTTGCCCATGTGACTGGCCAGCACTGAAGCGGCGTGCTTTAGATGGTACTCCTTTACATCTTTTCCTCTACACCTGAATACATTCTCTGATGAGCCGATGTTAAACCTAATTAGAACGACCGCAACAACTTTCACGAACTTACAGAAACTCCGAGAGAGTCTAGCTGTGAAAACCTCCACTTCCCAAGGATCCTGGGTTGCTCCGAAGTATCCCTGTACTGACTCCGAAGCATGTTGCTGTTTAAATAGACTGTTTATTCTTCGATATTTCAAGCTACAAGACTTTCGACTTTTGGTATGACATTGTGGATGGACGGAGATTTTCTTTCCCCCTAAAATTTTTTTTCATTTTTTCCCCTCTAAAAAAAAAAAAAAAAAAAGAGAGAGAGAGAGAGAGAGATCTTTAAACTTCCTTTTATATAATGCTGTTAACCAAAATTTCTCCATTGAGAAGCAAATTATGTTAGCTGGTAAAAGATGTTTGAAAAAAAAAAAAAAAAAAAACATTTCATGTTTTTTTTTCCCTAAGGTCGGTTGGATTGTTAGGTATTAGAATTTTGATTATTGCATAACGAATTTTAATTGATGAATTTTAGTGTATTTTATTTGTCCTGTTTGCTAAAACATTGTTGAGCTAAGAATTCATGGCACATGTTCATTGTTCATGGCGCACTTTCTTTTTTTTCGCTACTTTATTTTTCTCTGAGCTACTGAATCATGATTTTTCCTTTTCTCGCCAGTGACAAAAAGGGGGTGAACTCGACCTTCTGTCACCTTCACGCCCGATTTACTTCGGACGTCGTAGAAAGCTGTCCAGTTCTTAAGCCGGTCGGAGGGTATAAAAAGCCCTGACCACTTCGAAACGCTCTCTTCTCTTCCTCTTTATTTTTCAGCCTCTAGCCAGGGACCTCCGTCCCGGGTTCCCTCCCGATTTTCACAGGTACCCGACCTCGGAATTCCCTCCGTGAATCTTAGGTATGAACTCCCAATTTCTAGTAAGGGTAATATGCCCAATTAAAGTTTTCTAAGCCCCTTTTCTTTTTTATCTTAAATCCTTTCTTACTGTGTGCCATGAATTGGTTTTTATGAGATACTGTCTATGTTATGCTATGTGTACTTTTACTAGTTTTTTGGAATTGTTCCAACATGTGATAGAACTTTCATACGGTAAACTGTAAATTATGTAAGGATAATAAATGCTATTTGTTTTTTTGTAAATATGAGTATGTTCTAATAGTCTACCAGGAATCATTAAGTAGAACCTGTTTACCAAATTTTCAAAGATTAGCTATAACGATCACGACCACCCCTTTGTTTTTATTCCCCCCCCCCCCCCTTTATTCAAAACTAAAATTTAACAGTTCTACAGTTTCATTTGATGTCAAATATTCTTAAAAATGTGAAGTGATTCAAAGTTACCCTGAATGACTGTACTCCTAGTTATTGACATCTCAATTGAATCTTTATATCAAAAGAAATATCGTTTTGCAACAATTTCTTTTTTGTTCTAATTAAAGCCACTTTAAATTTTTAAAAAAAATCAATGAAATTGTGTTAAATAATATTTTCTGAAATTGGGATTAACTAGGATTCTTTAATTTGAGTAATAAAAATTAAAATGCAAAAACAAATTTTTTAAATACATTAAAAAATAGTAAAAAATATATAAATAAAAATTATTTTTTATAACCACTTTTCAACAATTTTATCAAAAAAAAAAAAAAGCGTAAATAATCAAAACGGGATTCGAACCAGCGACCACTAGCATTTGAAGGCAACGCGCTATCCACTACACCAGCCAGAGCACGACTAATAAGAATTTATTAAAAATAAACCCCTTTTTACAGCACGCTCAATTTATTCAAAATTTTATTAGAAACAAAATTAGTTCGAATTTTCGAACGGAACTATGTACATTGCCTTTCTTGGAGGGTGATTGAACTTTGTGCCAAATGTGGCTCCAATTTATCAATTAGTTTGGCTTTGTATAGCGAACGTATAAACAAACATACGAAGACTCAAACAAGCTCCTCTATGTACAGAAATTTATCAATTAAACCATTTTTGTTGTTGGATATTTTTCCCGCAAGATATTAAGCTCTCTTTAATCCTTTTATTTCTTTTAAACTATTTTCCCCTTGTACTTTGCGGAAAGTAAGCTTTAACAGAAAATGTGGAAGCATAGATCACCCTTCTTCTATTGACAGGTATTAAGTGATGAAGTTACTGGTCATTAACTCAATCTTTGGCTAGTTCAGTATGTTTTATGATTTTCTAACTCCTTAACACGAAATTACGTTCATTTTGATATCGTACATTTATATTAATCGCGGTCACCAAATACAGAAACTACTGAAACATGGCGGCCATCTTGCATGCACTGACGAAAGTTCTCACCATCTCACGGCCTCAAGAGGTGGTGAGATAAAAACCCGAAAACGAGTTATTTTTTCCCGATTCCGAAGAGCTCGCAATACGCCAACGGTGCTCGAGTCGAAAAACCGCCTTTTTTTCCCGATCTCACTCCCTTCCGAAGAGCTCGCAATAGGGCCCCAGATCTTTTAAATATTTTCATTAAACCGAGTTTAATGCGCAATGGTGGAAGAAAAACGCATTGCAGATTTACAAGTGGTTCATTTGATATGTTTTTGGTGCCAAGGGATAAAGTTTTTCAAGGAGGGCACTGTTTATGGATGTAGTGATTGTTCCTCTCCCGCCTTCATTCGCAGAGAAAGCAGCAGAATTTGGTTATGGAGAAGCACTGATAAACAATCGCCACTCTGCTAAATTATGTTCAATGTCTCATTGCCTTAAATAGTCCATTCACATTACAGCTCTATTTCTCCTTTCTCCGCAAAATAGCATAAAAAAAATATGTGTTCTAAATAACTCGAAACTTCGGGAAAGTAGATAAAACTTTTAATGCCAAAAATGTCGCTAAAGTTGCCAAGTTCGTTAAAAAGGTCGCCAGAATGGCAAAGATCTCACTGTTAATCAGAAATATATAATTAAAATAAATCCAAAAAACAAAATTTTCGAGTTACGACGTTATTGCACAGTATTACGTGCTTATTAGCGAAAATTTATAGGAATCTGAAAAAATCTAAAATGAGATTTGACTTGTACACTAAAATGGATTTTCTTCCGTAAAATTCCTCTTAAGAAGCTAGGGGATCGGCTTCATGTTTGTTTAGAAAATATGAAAAATGATTAACTTAAAGCAGATGCTACCATTGCTTCATACTAACAGCCAGAAAGCACCCAAGTTTTGCTTAGAGGGAGGGGTGGGGGGGGACCTAGGTCAGGATTAGGGATACACCGGATTTCGATTTTGTCGATACTAGATTCCCGGTGTCCCTTGTCTGACGAATCCGTACCGGATACAGGAGAACTCAGGCTCAGATATCCGGTACTGATATCTTTGAAAGCTGTAAATTTTATACATATTTTTAACCATCCTAGAGCTTTCAAATGCGTAACAAGTTTCTATTTTACATATATTTTCAAAACATGCTAATTACTTAAATTTTGAAAATCAAATTTCTCGGGCGTGTATTCAGCCAACCTGGTACTTGGCGGCAACCCTGCTTTTTTGTTTCCCCCTATCTGGCTACTCAGACTTCATCTTCATACAGGGAACTCTAGGAGGGGAACGAGAGAAACAAATTTGCAAGGAAAACTATACACACGCGTTTTAGAAAATTGCTGAGACATTGAGGCACTGAAAAAATGACAGTTTAAACTTTTATAAAGGCAAAGGCAACAATTGACATCCAAACTCATTCAACTTTCGAGCTTTCCGCGGGTACGATTCAACTTTGCTGTTAGATTTGCATTTAAGTATACAAATCAGAAAAAGAGGAAAGAAAATAGATTCGTACGCAACCTTTATGACAGTTCATCAGCAGAGTTACTACGGGGGGGGGGGGGGGGGGCGTTCCACCCAGAATGATTTTTGGGGGGTGTTAAGGGGTGACGCCCAAAATGAATTAAAGAGTTTTGAAAAATATATTTACTTGAATTATACAATTTTACTCGTGCTATTTCAACGTATCATAACTGAAAAAAAATTAGTTTACTGAAAGTTACAATAATTTTTTTTTTTTTTTGCACAACTGAAAATATAAAGTGCAAGTTTATACAACACAAAACTTTTTTTAAGGGGGAGGGGGGTGACACCCATGGTAGGAACGCTACCGAGTTTTTTTTTATAAAGAAAAGAGAAGCATCGCTACAGATAGATTTTACCGCGTGGAAAAGAAAAATAACCAATTGTAATCTGCAAGTTCTTTTTCCGATAACGACCTTGAGTATCAGAAAAACAAGGAAGTATTTTTTGAGTTCAATTTCGTACTAAGAGCTTAGTCAAGGGGGAAAATCTTTTTTCAACTTATTTTCATCTTTTCAAAAATATTACACTAAAAGAAAAGACATCTAGGGTCAGTTGGGGTAATTGTAAACACTTTTCCAATGCATTAACTTTTGATCCTTCCCTACCTCTTGAATAAAATGAGAGTTCGAATTGTGAATATTGCAGCTAATACCATACTCCTTATGAGTAAACGTGTACAAAAATTTTGACTTAACGACTATTTGTTAGCAAATGAGCCCCTGTTTACATTTCCCCTAGAGTCGTTGGGTTGGGATTTATTTCCCCACGAGGTTGATATAGCCTAGTGATAGTCATTTCCAAATGCATTAAATGTTGTTAAATATCTTAGGGCATTTCAAGTTTATTCCATTTTACTTAAATACATTGACTTATGTATCTTTGATTTCAATGAGTTATATGATATGGTATGCTGCTTTAAAATACTATATTCATTGTCAGAGTAAATTTGAATCTAGGATTCATGTTCAAGTTAAAAAACTAACCTATCTAAGCCTTGTCCAAGAATTTCCGAGGATCGTAGAATATTCAAAAGAACTACAACGAATGGACGGGACTGGACTACGAAATTGAAATGTGAAAACAGACTCACGCTTCATTTCTTTATTTTTTAAATTCTTGGAAAATATTTCTTACAATTTTATCAATCGGAAGCGGATTTAACGTTTTTAAACAAGTACGCAAAGAATAACTTTTTTATTTAATTAGACTGCTTTAAAGTCTGGAAACTTCTATATAGAATACTGCTTTTGAGGGCTAAGGAATGAAAGTTCGTGCTATACTGATATTATTTATTTATGATAATGAATTAAATACTTTAATAAATTTCCGTTTATTTGAAAATTAAAAAATATCCATAATGGGTATTGAAAATGTTCTAAATTATTTCAAATTAGTATGAAAAGTACTGATTGAGGCTACGAACTAAGTCAGAACGCGTTGAGCAGCGAAGAATCTATGAATAGTGTTTGATTAAACATTTCAACTAAAACCTTAAAATTGGAAAAAAGTTCTGAAATCCAATTATAGATGGCGCCACAACTCAACAAACACTGTTGCAACTTTATTCATTCTTCGCTAGTGAGCGATTTTTGTTGTAAATATATATATATATATATATAAAAAAACACCCCGTTTGGTGAATTAAATTGGTTTATCGCTCTTCGAATCTTTCCACTTCAATTTTTTTTATTCTTTTTTTTGGAGAGCAAGAGTGTCTATCTAATTTGACTACTGATAAATCACTTTAAAAAGTTGTGGTGATTACTTCCCAATAAGATTAAGATGATTATTAACAACGATCGCAATGACAAATTAGAACACTTATTTTAATTTATATTAAAGCATTTTTTTCTGCTCACTGCTGCAACAGTTACGTAAAATCTGTAATAATTCAGGGAAACAGTGGCGTTGTTTATGCAATCTATTAATTATCTTTCATTTATGGTTTTTAATACGTACTATTTGCATCCAAGCATTATAAGAACTTTAATGCAGTACATGAAATATCAAGCCAACGAATTTTCCTTGCCGATAGAGTACATATTTAGCCGGTATTGGGGTGCTGTGAAACTCGAAACCCAATTTACAAAATTAAAAGATATTACTTTTATGCGAAATTTGTTTGCATTAATTCATTATTGGGGGGAAAATCAATATAACAATATTTGATAGTTTCCGTCAGGTATTTTTTGATTATAAAACACATAAATCATATTTTCTTGATAGTTAATGGGGGAATTCAACCATCTTTGCGTCTCCCCTTTATACTTGAGCAACCCCAGTGTTTCAAAACCGGAACCACCACATGTAGACTATAGAATTAACCTAAAAATCAGTATTTTTTAAAAAAATACTTCTATATTTAGACCACGAGAAGGGTGGATTTGCCAACCCATAAATTCATAACTTTTTATGAAACAAATGTTGAATTTTAATACAGCGGAGTTTCTGGGAGTTAAAATTCAGTATTTTGTGATATTGATAAATATCTTCTAGTATAAGAATGTCTAGGGGAATGCTGTTTCCGTTTTAATCATATTAAACCGAGGCCATCGTGAAGTCGGCAGTTCGCGATGGCACCGATTGAAACCTGCTAGAAAAATCAGATGAAGACATTTTGGAAGCGATCGGGAAAATAAACTCAAATGAACAGCTGTAAAAAGTGCGAACCAGAAAACGAACCTAAATCAAGAAAAAAAAAGATAAGCGCGGAGATAAGAAAAGAGATTAAAAATTAGCAGCTACATTTTGAGGCCAACAAGTTACGAACTATTATTTTTTCGCTATAAAGTTGAAAAATATAGTAAAATATGGCCTCTAACTAGCATCATGATCCGTTTTTTGACTAAAGTTTAATACAAATATAAATGCTTGAAAGATTCCATAATTTTAAAATTAAGTGCAACTTTTTCTTTTCTAAAACTTGAATTCGAAAAATATCGACTTTAAATTAATTAGATTAAAAATCCTGGGTGTTATGAAAAAAAAAAAGAAGAAACACATGTGACTTTTGAAAAGAAACGTTTATATCTACATGAAAATACATGCTTTTAACATAAAAATTCAATGTGTTTCAATCATTTCAACAACCTTAGATTATGATTTTTGAATTAAGCCTTCAGGATGCAATCATTGCAATTATCCCTATAATAAAGTCAAAAATCATAATTTTTTGAGTTATCACATTGTTGCAAACAGAGCAGTATTTACGTATGGGCTAATTGGGCCCAGGGTTCACACTGGGAAAAAATACAAGGTGGGATTTTCCTCCTTGACCAAAAATTTAAGTGGGATTTGTAAAGTTTAAGCCCCAAAAAAAATTTTTTTTGAGTGGGATTTCAAAAAATATTGCGGGAATCGCGCGAACCCTGATTGGGCCAGAGCGCCAGGTTTGCGGGGGCAGCCATCTATTTTTACCAAAAAGAGAAAAACAATTGAATCTGCTTCATCTGAAAAATTCAGCCATGTTTTTATTTTAATAAAGATTTTTCTATATTTAAAATATTTCTCATAAATTACAAACATAATTAATAAAGAGAGGTGTCTATTGGTCTCTAAAAAATGACAAATTACGTAACTGGTTATGAAAAAAATTAAAAACTGACTGCATCAAGAGTTTTTTTTCTTGGAATCGATTCCCATTCTATCTTTCATGACTCGCAGCTGTTTTATATTCTTTTAATAATTCAAAAATATAATTATAAGGGCAGTTAGTTTCAATAGCGCAACGCGATTTTATACCGAAACACGAACCAGGTTATAGCAAATTAGCTGTATGCTATAGTTAAAATGCATAGTTCAAGCATTACTGTTTTACAGGATGACCCCAAACTTTTTTTAAAAGCAATTTCTTGCTGGTCTTCTTTCTGCTTCAAAACAAAAGTGTGGTTGAAAAGGCAAAATGCATGTAGTTTTACCTGCTTCATACAAATGTAAATTCTGGATAAATCCTCATTCGTTATGTCTAAAATATTACATGACCGGCCACTTTTGGCACAGAATAGTCGAAGTCACTTAAAAATGCGCCGACTCCGACCCGGGTGTTTTTTTTATTATATATTTTTTTATCGACACTCCTTACAAAGTGTGTTTGCGTTTTGCATTCTAATTTTTTCGCTTTTGCAGCATTTCAAACTCATTTTTCATTACAATAGTAATAATTATGTATTATTACTAGCATTTTATTTCTACATAACTCTGCTTTTCTTGGTTTGAGTCAAATATTATTTAAATGAATTTTTCAACTTGTTGCAATAACTTAATTTTTTACATTGAAAATATAAATTTGGTATAAATGTTTATACTTTCGTTTTTTTTTGTTCTGGCGCATCTATTACGTCTTTTATATTATGTAAATAAACACAAGAAACTCCGTCTAGAACTATACGAGCCTACTTTCTCGAATACACCAACATCAAATTCATTAATCTAGCTATCTCTCTCTTTCTCATTTAGCTTTAATTCTTAATTACTTCAAATATACCTCTTTCAACAGTATATACATATTCATCTATTCATTATTTCATTCATTTATTCGTTTTAACATTCAGAAATATACTTAAAAATATAGATCAAAAAGTTTCGTGGGGAAAAAAAGGCTCCTTTAGTTCTGGTTTTACCCCTTAACGATTTTTTTTTCTGAAAAAATAGTATAGTGTAAGGTATTCTTTGCTATTTCAGGTTGTGGGGGAGGCCTAGGGAGCGGTGGGTGGGGTAAAAGTTACATAGACAAAATATATTATACAAACAACGTGTAAACGGATCTCAGACGGGCATTAGAAATAAAATAATGCACCATGGGCAAACTTTCCGATATTTTCGCCCGTGTCACACACGGGCAAATGCGTTAAGTGGTTAACTTCATATTCGTGCTATTCATACTGTTCTACATCTTCCGATCTGCTCTTACGATAACGTTAGTTCCAAGCAATTCAGTCTACTAGATCACGATTCGAATGGTATTCAAATTTCCCCATAGGCGCTAATGTTAAATTTTTTGAACTATTCAATATTGAGAAAAAATTGTTGAAATCAAAAAATATTTTATGCAGAGAGCTGTTTCCAATAAGCTTGTTTCAAGAAATGTAGATCTTATGTCCAGGGTTTATAATTTGCTTCATATTTCCTCATAGGCGCTAATGTTAAGCTTTTTTCAACTGTTCAAAATTGAAAGAAAAATTTATTAAATCAAAAACTAAAATATGACAATGAAGTGTCCTCGCCGCGATCTTTCGAGTGAAAAAAGTTTTGTTCGAATCAGAACATTCATTCAAAAGTTATTAGAGAGGGAGGATGGGAGGACAGACAGACCGACAGCCCCACATTTTCCCCATCTCAAAACCCTACTTTTATATTTTTTCATTTTTATTTTTCAATCTATATATAACAATTAGACTTTTTTTACGATATTTTCACGATACATTAAGCCTTCCTTGCTTCATACTTTTTTTTTTTCACTTTTACGGGAAAGTAGGCTAAAAAACACTAATTCTCAGAAAATACATTTTCAATTTTGGAAAAATATATATAATAAGTCTTCAAAATAATTAAATTTTTTGTGTTAGTATTCATTTATAAACCCTTATTAATGTTTTACAGAGAGCAATGTGATATACTGATGCTTGCTCTAGAAAATAAAAAATTTTAAATTTATCAAATTTTTAACACTTACATACAGACAATATCTTCGTGCAATGTTCGGATCGGGTTCCGGATATTTGAAAAATACCGACTATCGAATGCCTTCTAGGGCACGGACTGGTAACCCCTGTCCCTCCCCACCGGTACGCCCCTGCGTGGCTTCATTTTTTTATTGATTTACAGAAGTCAGGAAAATGAGAGCAAAAAGAAACAATTTAAATTTTCTTCAGATAGATGTTTCCTAGAAACTTTTCTCTGCTCCTGCTGAAAGACCTGCAATATGAAGATTGCATTCCAGTTATACTTTGAAGGTTTAGCTTCAACTGTTAAACACTATTGTTATCCGCGTACATGATAGGAAAAATAGGTGCCGAGAAAAATTAAATTTTAGAGGACGAGACTTTAATTATTGACATTAAAAAGTATCATTTGAAAATATTGAATAAGATATTTTCTGTGCATAATTTTAGAAGGGTCATTCCATGTCAAGTAATCCAAAATCTGAAAAAAAAAAATTACCTCACCTTTTTTTTTTTTTTTAATTTGGCTCACCTGTACCTATCAAGTTAATTAAAAATCTAAATTCTAAGATTTTTAATCTTGTTACGTGTGTGTTCAATAATATAGTATATATATATATATATATATATTTTTTTTTTTTTTTTGAGGGCGTCGGAGTCCGTCCTTTTTCCAACCGACTCAGCAGCCCTGGTTATTTACGCGGAACAAAGACTCAAATTTTACTAAGCGCTACCGTGAAGGGCTATGTTCCGATACAATTTAAATTTATGCTTTTAACCCTATACTGCGCAATTTTTTTTTTTCTTTTGCAGGTGTTTTAAAACAAAATGTAAAAAAGGTGCCTTAATATATATATTTCACGAAATTTTTCGGACAACTTTAATATTTAATTTTAAAACTATGTAAGCAATTAAAAACCTATTTTTTAAAATAACTGTTGCTTTAAAATTGAAAAGTAAAAATTAAGAAGTTATTGTTTTTAGAAAAATCAACATGTCTTACGATTTTGTGTACAAAGATGAACCTTGAACCCAGTTTACCAGATCTAGGGGAAACTATATTAACTAATATGACCTTTCACACAAAATAAAACGAAAGAATGCGCCACTTGTTAAAAATAATACAGAACAAGAGCTTAATGGACGAAAAATTGGGGGATTTTTTTTTAAAAAACAACACTGCGCAGTGTAGAGTTAATATTTTTTTCTATCTTTTAATTCACTATTAAGCAATATAATTTAATGGAAGAACTGTGATAAAACGGCAATTTTCATGTTCCAATGATTAAATCCCTGCCACCAAAAACGTTACGAAAGGGATGTTCAGCAAAGTGACAACTATTACACAACAAATCAAGACAAGAATTAAATGCCTTTATTATCTTATTTTTTATTTTTTTATTTTTTAACGGTCAGGATTAATCCACACCGAGATATTCTATTGTACAAATTACATTATCGGTAAAAATATTAATTCATTATTGCGTTCTATATGCATGTTTATTTCTTACTTTTGTCATTTTGCGGAAGAAAGGTGAACAGACAAATAAGTGCAATAAAATTAAATTGATAGAGTATCATGTTTAGGATACAAATGATCTTGAAAAGATTAGAATTGCTTCTTTTAAACCTAACTATTCATGATTTCAAATTCGATAAAAACGAAGTGGAAAAAAATACAATAGTTTGACTCCTATAAACAGAAGCGTAATATTTATTATATAGGAGTCGAACTATAAACATAATGACTCCTATAAACAAAAGCATTTCAAGCTTAACAAGACTAGCGAAAATACTTGTACATTCACTTTCTTTCACAAAACGAAAATGAAACTTCTTTAAATAGTTTAAAGAGTGATTTTCAATACGTTCAATTACATTATTGCTGGAGATGACAAACGTGACTTAATTTTATGAACCAAAAGTTATTCAACGAGTACTGATAAGTTCATTGCGTTTGTCTACTTTAAAATAAGAAATATGGATTCTACAATCGAAGTTTTTTTAACGCTACCACATACTTATACGGCCTAAAAAAAAATCAGGACATTTCTAATAATTTAATATTTGTTCAGGAACTTATGATAACTGTCATGTTATGTGAATATTGGTGTCACGCAATTGTGAAAGGTCGATATTCTTTGATTTGAAGCAGATAAAAAAGGAAGAAAAAAAGAGGGGAAGGAAGAAAAAGTAAAAGCAGGGTGGGCAGTTAAGTGCCGGAGGGGGGGGGGGGGGGACGGAACACTTTTAAGTATTCAGCCATCATGCGCTCTAGAAAAACAAGTTAAGGCGTCAATTGACATCGACTGAAGTCTTCTTTCACACTATTGAAATAGAATTTCGACAAGAAAAAACATAACATTGCTTCAGATCAAATTTTTTTTCAAAGATTATCACAATTTATGAAAAAGTACTAAATTAATATTTTCAGCCACACAATATGTTGTAAGTGTTGGGTTTGTGCATTCATAGTTTCAAATAAGATACGAACTATGTCGTAACCATGTTAGATATAAGCAAAAATATTTAAATGCATTTTAACATACGAGGTAGCATTTTAACATACGAGGTAGCTTTTTTTTTTTCAATTTAATTGCAAAGCAACGGCTGATACAAATGACACGAAAATTGGTATACAAGGTTACAGTTTAATGCTGATTACAAATCTGCTATAAAAGGAAGATTATCATATTCATTTCTACAGTTGATGTTTATTTTAATGTGAAAACTAGTTCTTAACAAAATTTTACAGTTGCCCGTTTTATGCTCTACATACATTATTATTCCTGATAAATTGACATATTTCATGTCTCCAGTTCCAGTGGAAATAGGATTAAATGCTTTTTTTCCGAAGGGGGGATGGAGGGGACTCTACCACATTGTATCGAGGGGTTTAGATTATCTTTAGAAGATTAGAGTTCCAAGTACTCTTCCACGGAAAACTTAGAATAATTAACGTAAAGAAACATTTTTAAGGCACACGAGGTAAAAATACAAACATTTTGACATATTGTTGCCCTTTTTCATGAACTAATTGTGAAGACGCGCGCAGCTTGTTGTCATTTTTTCTCAGATCAAATCTCAGAAATTGGAAAATCTGCATTGTGGTTATAATTAAAGTTACTTTGTTTAGTTTCCCCAACGGTAGATTGAAACAAGCGCGTTAATTTTTTTTTCATTTAAGGTATTGCTTTGTAACATATCTAATATCAATCACACAAAATTTCAAGCTTTTTTCAATCATAAATAAAAAGTTATGACTTGTCCGGTTGTGCAGACACGATGCAAAACATTTAAACTTTATGACAAAAAATAAGTTTAAATAAAAAGATTTTTGCCTTTTATTAAATCCTTATACTATATTTATTTAAAATATATTCTAAAAATGGCATTTAATTCACAAACATTTTTAAAAATAAGTCTTTTTACTAAATTTGTCGTTCGGCCGAAGTGATCGAAAAATGAAAAGAAAGGAATACTATTTTCTTCTTCTTAAAATTATTACTAATTTCTTACTCTCTGAAACAGCATATCAACTATTATTAATTTTCTATCTTCTTCAGAGTTCTTTTCGCAGGAGGGAAGACTGTGTCGGAAGCCAACTAAATTCACTCTACTAAAGTGAAGTGAGAACGCTTCTATAGATTAGTACTTGTTCCGTTATCACGAAGCATTCGAATTGCTTTTGCATCACGTATATAGTCTCATTTGTACCTTGTGTGTGTGATGTGTAAAAATAAATATATTCCTGGTTTGATTGGTATGAAATTAATGAGTAAAACCTTCCGGTAGATATTGCAATGCGAACTAGAGCCACAGGGTTCAGTTTTTTTTTTAACAAAGAAGCAATTGGGAACTTTGAAGCGGATTTTAATACAAACCGATTCTGTAGAGGGGAGAAAAGGGGAGGGCCAGGCATGTCCCACTATCCTTGTAAGTGTACGTGATTTTAAAAATACACATATTACTCCTCCCTTCTGGTTAATACCGGTCGTTTCACCCAGACTTTTAATAAGATTTATGAAGATGTAATGTGAAAAATGTTTATAATGCAATAAATTGCAAAGAAAAAAATGGGAAGTATCTATCAACATTACGTTGTTTAACTGGATCGTGAACATTTTTACTGCAGAAAATTTAGAAAAAAGATCAATTTATTTGCAATTGTTTGAGAGTTATTTATTGGTAATACTCAGATACTTTTATCTATTCATAGCGTGAATCAGTTAATGGAGCAACGTCGTGCAAGAAAAAATGAGGATGTGAAATGGAGAAAATTTTCAATGATTTGTTCAATCAGTTCTGAGATTAGCAAGTCTATACAGAAAGAAATTGAAATACCATCAGATCAAATCAATATTCTTGTATCGCGCATGACCGAGGAAATGTTATGAAATCATAACAGTATGCGATACCCTCTCTGTTATAGAGAAACAGAAAATTCAAAGCTTTAGAGTGAACAGACGGTTAATAAATCACAAAAGGAGAAACATATATCTGAAAAATATTTATGTTTTTTTGAAGTTAATCGCCACTTTTTCCATATTTTAACAAAGTAAAACAACACTTTTTTTCCAAATAATTCAAAGCATTCTTAAGCGTATCAGCTGACATGCATGTATTGAACAAGCATAACATGCAAATATTAACATCTGCTTTCATGTGAAAAAAAAGTTCACTCACCATAGAGATCGCTCAGCCTCGAAGTATACAAAACCCATTACTCGTGCATGAGCATTCATAGTGACTAATAATCGGATAAAGTGAGAAGCGAAAAAAAAGAAAAGCAAGCAAAAGTATGGGGCCTACCGATAAGAGACCATCCATCGAAATACCTCGTTATCACTAACTTACCTTTACGTTCATGCGGCAAGATCAATGTTTCGGAGAGTAGTCTCCTTGAAGTTTCTAAACTATTTTATTTCCACTCTTTGATAATGTTGATATTGCTATACAAATTTAATTTATACAGACATCAAAAAATTAATTTGCTATGAGCTCTACGCTTCTAAAAATCGAACCGCTGCTAATACCACATGGCTGGGGGCGTCCCGTTAGAAATTACTTTAATTCAGTAGAATCTCGATCATTTCCTCCGGGACCATTCATTTTGAACAATATATACGGAAGAAACTATGGAATCCGGGTCAGTATAAAGTAGAAAGATACCGTTAAGTCGTTAAAACAAAACGATACATACGGATAGATGCGGTAACGATAAATGCATATAAAAGTCCCTGTAGTATTAAGTAAATGCGTATTTTAAAGTGCGTTTGTTACTATGTGACAACTGTAATAGATCTTTGTGTAGATATTGTACACAAAAAATTAGAAACATAAAATTAAGTGCTAAGTGCCGCGTACACAAATAATCCATTTTATATTTTTATTTATTTATTTGCTTTTTCACTCTTTGCAAATGATGGTTCACACTAAAAAATTTAAGTGTAGTTAGATTCAAATTCTTTTTTGCAAAAAAATTTTAATACTCATTCATTTTGTTGTTTATGTTTCTGAAATGCAACTCAATCGAACTGAAACAACAGTGCTAAATATTTCAACAAAATTCGTAAAAAATTTAAATCATTCGAAGCTACCTTGAAAATCCCTATAGTCTTTAAAATAAACTTTAGCTGTTGTAAATTAGTTTATTTTACTTCATTTTTACAAATGCATAGCATTATAGTGGGAACTAATTAGATTTCTTTTCCGAGGGTCAAAATGACCCCCTCCGTAATTCTAGGTATATGGAGACCGCCGTAATTCTAGTGTTAATTACACAAGCAATATACGAACGCATAGCATACTTTTTCCCTTACCTTACTCTTATACTTTAATACTATTTTGTTCTTTCAACACCATAAGCAAAGTAACTCAAGAGCGAAAAATACGCAAGAACTAAACACTACATTTAGCTATATTTCATTGCTAATCGACTGCATTATCGAGATGTTTGCCGATGAAATTATGACCGAAGGTGCAATGTGATTATTTCAAGTTTTCAAAAATGTCAAAACAAGAAACAAAATTTTATAAACGAGATATTTCTATGTTTAAGATTAAAAATAGATGTAGCAATATTCGTATACTGGCAATGCTCTAGAA
Organism: Octonoba sinensis; assembly: GCA_038502835.1. Classification (NCBI taxonomy): domain Eukaryota; kingdom Metazoa; phylum Arthropoda; class Arachnida; order Araneae; family Uloboridae; genus Octonoba; species Octonoba sinensis. The sequence goes on from CM076598.1 coordinate 150,663,022, forward strand.
ATGTTCGTTATTTCTTTAATTTTAGCCATAAATTTCCAATATTTCACGAAATAATAGTGACTATAATACGATTAATGAACAGATAACACGTGTTGATGATCTTAAAGGCTGGACTGATGAAACATGAAACTGACAGTTAAATTACCGAAAGTTTTCCGAACGAGGAAATTGAAGATTATGATGTTCGCGATATCATGAATTATTCAACTAAAATAGCTCAACATTAGAAACACATCAGACAGATGCAGAAATTCTGCATTCAAAAGAAGTTCGATTATCAGAGTTCAGATAAATGTAATTATTTTTTATCTAATTTATTTTAGTAGTTTGAGGACTAATTTCTTAAAAAGATATACTGGGTAAAGTTGAAACAATTTTTCAGGGGTCTGTTGATACGTTTCATGAATACTGAAGTCTTTACACATGAAATCGCGAAACCTTACGGCAGAGCGCCACCTAGACCACTCAGGGGTCGGGAACGTTTCTCCAAGAAGACCATTCGACAACAAAAATAATCAACACGACATATTAGAACCCGAAACAGCATAACATCCAGAAAACACTGTGAACATAGATAATCTTGGAGGAAATAGCTAAAACCGCAACATTTTAAAGGAAATACATTTCTAGATTTTTCGTCTTGCTGATAAATCAAAGATATCTAAAATTCTCACATTCCAAACTGCAAAACAAAGCTGCACATTTTTTTTTTTTTTTTTACGGATGAAAAGTTACCGAGAGATTCAGATTTTCTTTACCTTATGTTTTTCATAAAACGCTAACAACAAAAACGTGAGAAAATTGGGGGATCAACGAATATTTATAACGATCTAAGGTACAATCTTCGGACTGCGAATAAAATTTTGCTTGGGTATCCTGGGGGAAAAATTCCCATTGTTTATTCATATATAAATCATTAATTATATTAACTGATTGATGATTTAAAATAGGTATTCAATTAGATTTAAACAAAATATATATTAAACCAATAAACAATAATTCATTAAAACGAATAATTACTTTAATTACCGCTTTCATTGAACAATAAAAATAATCAGGGGCATGGGAAGGATTTTCAGTAAATTTTATTAAAAGACATCAAATCAATGACTACTTGCTTTACTTTGAAAAGTTAAAAAAAAAAAAAATATCATTTACTCAGTTCGTACACTGCGCAAACATATTCTGTATTGTTTCTCAGTAGATACGGAGGAAAATGAAAGCTATCGGCTGAGTTCTGAAGTTCGAAAAGCCTCTTTGTACGACAGATTTTCTTCAGCGTCTTGTACATACCAAGCACCGTTTTCAATAGTAAACGGTGTTGTAACAAAACTTACGTTTAGTTTCGAAAGGTATGGCCATCAAGATAATTTGCAAAATCCCCATACTGTAAAAAGAGGGAATTAGAGTTGAGGGATGCAGAAATAATGAGAGATTTTTCTTTTACTACAAAAGACATTTTCTTCATCATGCAACTAAGAAAAAATAGTGCAAAACTGAATTTGTCATAAAAAAATGAAATAAATGACGACCTACTAGCGCCTTTTACCAAAAATTAGACTGGCGCATCAGGTATTCGCTCGAATGACCAGTTGAGTCTAAAAGAATATTCAAGTGAAATTTGGAGGGCGATCAAAAGCGATTGTACTCTAAATCTCATGAAAAGAATAATAATTACAAATTTGACGTTTAACCAATGCATGAAAAAACATTAAAACAAAAATTGAGAGCTTTCATTTTGCTCTTCAAATATTAAAGGATTGACCATTGGTTTCTCTTATGGTAATCTTTTACTTTCGTGTTTTCGGTAATTATGTAAATGGGATTGCTGAGGCGTACACAACAAAGAATCACGCAAGAACGTTCCATTGACTGAAAATCAATCGTCATTATGACACAATCTAAATCGCGCATTTTTTGAATAGCTGAAAGGACAATTACTAAACAAATAGGCGGAACCGAAATTTCTTAATAACCAAGAAAACAAGAATCAAGGAAGGAACTCAAAATTGTTCATTTCGTTTCTAGATACACGAGTGAACATGCTTAATCCTTTCATGGGTACCAGAAAAACAAAATATCATTGGATTACATATTTTTTAAACAGTTATGAGAAGTTATTGCGTATTTTCGTCGCGTGTGTCGTGTGTCCTACGAAAATGCGACATTCCGACATTAGCAAATACGAGATTAATTATGATCGAATCTTGATACAAAATGAATTGAGATCAGAGAAGGGTAACAATACTGAATTTTCGGGAAATAAAAATTAAATGGAGAAGAAATGAAAAGGTAAAGTTATGTATATATATCAAATGTGTGTTTCTTTTTATGCTATGCTAAAAATATTTTGAATACTCGATATGCAATGTTACGAAAGAAAACAATGTTACGACAGGGAGGTTGTCGAGACTTTATATTATATATAATGAATAATCTTAAGTATTTTGTGCGAGCTCATGAATATTTTTTATAAAAAAATATTGATAAATAAATTATCACACATTAATAAGTATAAATGAACTATTTATCCGATAAAAAGATAAATGCATCCAGTGATGACAAAACTTGAACATTCGGAGAAATTGCTTCTGCGTCGTAAACGGAATGTAATAATTTTCCAAAGTCGTTTTAACGTCCACGAGCTTTGTGAAGAATTCCGAGAAACTCGAGAATCGTTTCATTTTCAAGTAGTCTTTCCTCAAGTATTTTTGGCAGGGACGAAGCTATTTCCGGATGACTAATACAACTGCGTCTAGGAAGAAGCTTTCAGTAACAGTTTGTTTTCAACGTCTGCGAGTTTCCTAGAAATTCAACTATTGGTCAAAAAGTTAAATTTTTTACTTAAAGATTTGTTTATAGTGTTTCAAATGCAGATTTACCAGAATCATTTTGGGCGCAATGAAACACTTTTCTGTGACAAAGTCTGAACATAAAAATTACGAATTAGAATATCTGTGCCGAGTTCGATTATTTTTCAACTGCATTAGGCAAAAAGTTTTCGCATGCTAAATTGCAGGAAGAACACCACTGTGTGCACCATAGAGCCGAGTTTTTCAAAGTGTGGTCATGGGCCCATGAGGGTCCGTGGGGCTAGCCTGCTAAAAAGTGCAAGTAAAAATAATCGCAGTCAAGTCAATCACAACCTATAGGTGTAGTAGATAAAATGCATCGATACATAACTACAATCGGTTATACATTCTCCAATAAATTTTAACTCTCTCCAAAACCCCGGACGTAATCAAATCCAAGATACTTCTTTCATCCCGTTGATACATCTGTGAAGACTGAATATATGAGTACATCACCGACATATCGATTTTTGAAAGGAGGCCTGCTGAATAACATTCAAAAATATTATAAATATGTTCACTTCACAAGTGTATTACGTTTTTACTTTTTGTGTAAATAAACACATTTGTACCCCGTCTCTGTATTGTTATTTTAAATAATAATATGGTTATACAACTCATATTTTTTATGAAGAATGATCACACACAATATGAAGATTGAACAAATTCTAATAAGTTCGTTGCCACTAGTGATCTTTTAGTAGAAAAAATAATAACATTTACTTCTAGATATTGATTTTTTAGTTAATTTTTATTACCACAGCCCAAAATAACAATGTTAAGTAACGAAAACTAGGCAGTGTTCTAAAAATACATAAAAAATGAATAAATATTGTTACGGGTTCGTCATACTTTAAACAGACGACTTGAACATACCCAGACCAATTTATTTACAAGTTATTTACAGTATGTACAGATTTTAAGCACACAAAAATATCTCACAAAGTTCACACATCACCGACAAACCACCGGTAAACTTGTATTTACTTCCCAAATATAAATAGGATCACACGAAGCTTACACCAAAATGGCTCAAACTGACATGCATTCGCAAAAGACTAAAAACTGAACTGAACTACTTCTAACTTCTGGCCCAGAGCTCCATATAACATCTCGAATCACGCAACATGAACCAGAATATTCCAGCAAAAACCAGGATTATCTATGAGGATCGGAAAGTGGCCAAGCTTTGTGAGAAATCGCCAAATCTGGACCAAAAAGGCATAACACCCAGCTAAGACTTAAACACACAAGAAAACAAAATCTAAAAACACAGATTCGTAACAATATGTAAAACAATGAGTAAATTTATATTACAAAATGGGGTGGGCGGGGGGGGGGGGAGAGAAAAGTTTTACGTTTTTGGGTGGGGGTCTGTCTGTGGTGGCCTGGACTTCGAGAACCTCTGCCACAGGGTATGTAAAATATTAATCAGCAACAGAAATGATATAGGGTTTAGTGGGGTAAATGTAACCATTGGCTTAGTGCAATCACGGCTTATCACACTTTAAATATTTATTTGTGCGTCAGATCCATCTGACGCTCCTTCAGATAGATCTGACGCACTATTTATTTTAAGCCTTCTTTTGCTGTAATTCCCATAAATAGAGGAATGAGTAATAAAATTAATTTTTAAGCTTAAAAACGAGGTTGCATTTTCCCTCTGTGAGTGACTGAAATGCTTAGCATTTAGAAGCCTATCATCTTTTCATATTTTTCAAGAAAACTATTTTTTTTTGTTGATGAACTAACCTTTGCACAAAGATTTTAAACATGTGATTCATTTTACTGTATTGTTAGTTAAAGCTTTTGATATGCCAGTCACGACTACACTTGCCCCAACGTATTACCAAGTGGGGCAAGTGTAACCCAGGGGGTTTTGACTTGTCCCGAAGAACGTTAACAGAATTATTATTTATCTTGTTTTGTTATTATTTCTGTTTATTTTGCGAATTGTCTCAAGTGTTTTTATTTCAAGTGTTTACATTTTTCAAAAATCAACTAAAATGCTAAACGAATTTTGTTATTCAAGCATAGCTAATTTATACCTATGTTTCGTTGAAATATTTTATAGTAATAACCCCAATTTTTAAGGAGAAAATATTGTGTTAACTACACCTAATGGCAGCAGCTTCATCAAAAGTTTGAACAAAATAGTGTAAAATCAAATGAAGGATATATTTGTCAGCCAAGAAAGGATGTTTGCTTCCTTCGTCAACGTGTAACAACCAAAAATAATCATTGCAGAGGACATTCTTGGAAGTAAATGAGCAGGAACTTTTCCGGTGTTTGTGGATGCTCACAAAGGAGGGCGTGTATATTATGCATCAATACAAAAGATAAGATCTTGTGTACATAAAAAGTAAATGAAAATCGGAAGTCTTACTCTTTTTATCTATACATTTTTCCAATGATTAAAAAAGAAATGATCTTGTGAAAAAGAATTAGTATCATTTCCCTACAATTTATATATTTCCGAAAAATAATTGTACAAATATTTGGGATTGAATTAAATGAAAACATGCGATGAAATGCGTGGGCTTTCATCTCGGCCACATATGTGATTATTATGAAATTTTCATCTTTAATTGCTGTGAAGGAAATTTCACACATCTATTGTGGCGCTGCGTTTTGCTAAATTTTAATAACATCGATCTAAACTGTGTTCTGCTACTTCTCCTAAGTACATCTATTCTGCCTTGCTAAGAACAAATGTTGTATTTGCACTTTAGCTGAAAATGAGATATTGACGATTAAAGTTAGGCGCCTCCATGTATTTGTTTCAGATAACTACTTTTTTGGGATTTTAAAAAAAAATGTTTCTCATTCACGTATAACCACAAAACATTGTATTTAGGTAAAATAAGTGACAAAGCACCACGTAGTGGCAATAACTCAATTTCGCAAAAAAGTGCATATACGATTCTTGTGCTTAGCACGGCAGTATACTTAATTTATGCAAAATATTTGAATTTTCAAAATGCCTATTCATGAAAGCCGCAACCCTTCAGACCACGCCATAGCAGTTAAAAAGGTTAGCAGGTACATTTATTAAAATCTGTGAGTATATTTTTACTCTTAAAAATATTTTATTTTAGTTTCAAATAAGAGATAAGTGCACAGTCGCATGCTGTCCCAAAACACATTTTATACTGTATTGCCATAATGATCGTCCATTTTAGAATTTTTAGACGCGTTCTGTCAAATATCTAGAAAAACACTTGATTTATCTTGAAATTTCAGAGTTGTGAAGAACATATAATGCCTCATAAATTTCACACAACCTTTTTTCCCGAAGGCAAAAAGGGGAGAAGCAACAATAAAAGAAAAAAACGTTTGTGTTCACAGTGTAAAAAGTAATGCAAGAAATGTGTAACTGTAACATATGATCATGGTACTTTATGAAATTATCTGTTTCAAAATATTGAGCTGCTTCTGTAAAATTCCTAATGAAAAACCGTTAAAGTTTGTAAAGATATCGTCAATTAAATGATTTAAATTCAGTTGTTTTCATAAAGAAGTAAACGATGTGAGATTTTTTCCATTATTACGATTTTGAGAAAGCATACCCGTAATTGCCATTAAGGGGAACCAGCACCCAAAAATGTTGAGAAACACCAGAAAATTTTTTTTATTGGCTTAAGTAATAAAATAAACCTTTAAAAATGTTCCCTGAAAGTGTCAGAAAAATTGAAGCAATATTTATTGATTTATCATTGATTTTATTACGGTGTGAGGTGCCACCTTTTCATTCCGAAACAGTAACTGTGCTGAATATAAGCCACATATTTATTTTTTAAAATAAAATAAGCAAGAAGAAACATTTTCATCGTGACTGTAACTGAAAAAAAAAAAAAAAGTTCCTTACTTGAAATTTTGACAAAGGAAGGATTTAAGTTTTAGCAAGCCGAAAACTTAAAATGCTATTTTATCTCACTTTGTTTTTGGCGCATTTCACCTCAATTAAAATGCAAAGGCCCACATGTTTCTATGCACAACAAATTTATGCTCGAGTTTTATAATAACTTAATTTTTTTTTTAATCTTTTTGTAGGTTTTTTGAATTTTTCGTTGTTTTTTCTGCGTTACTTCAGTTTATTTTTTTTTTCGAAAAGTATTTGATTTATAAAAAATTCAAATCATAAAAGTTTCGCTTTATGAGTAATGAATAAATAAAAAAATTTTGAGATTTTACGCCAATTTTTGAAAAATATAATTTTTAAATATTGCTAAATTTCGTTTTAAAAATTAAAATTTTCAAATTATATTTAAGAAATCCAGTTTATTTAATATTAAATTTTTTAAGAAGTGATATAACATGACATGAGAAAAATTGTAAATAAAAACACCATAGAGGGAAAAAAATGGTCTCATGGTACCAGCTCCCCTTAATGATCGTAACTGTACGGAAAAACCCTTTATTTATTTTGCTTGTGTTTGAAAACAATTGAAATTTCACTCATTCAGCTGACGATATCTCTACGACTGTTCATGATAATTCTTTAAGATGTGTACAAGAGCAGCTCTGTTTGACATAGCCGTATAAAATAACGAAGAAAGAAAGTTAACACCGGCGAATGCGAAGTTCGAGTAAGATTTAATATAAATGTTCATATGACATCAAATACAAATACTAAATATATTTATTCTGATTTCAGAAACATTCTACAGTAGCTTGTCAAGTTTCTTGAAAATTACATCGCTCTGAACTGAAAACCATGCGCGTTATGGAAAGAAAAAAACCGAGATACTTGCAAAGTTTTCAAAGAAACCTTTGTATCTCCATAAACATACCTGCTGTTCTCTTAAAAAATAAAACATATTTTCATCAGTATCATAATCACAATGCTACAAATCAAAACGCATTTCATACATTACTTTTTATGCTTGATTGCAAACATTTATTTTCTTCAATTAGATGCTGATCCCTACTTGTCTTCGGGAAAAAAAACCTTGGTCGAAATATACGAATCCTTATACGTGTTCTTCACACCCCAGAACTTTCAAGATAAAACAAGTACTTTTCTAGTTAATTAACAAAAGATCGAAAATCTAAGTTACCGGTCATTTATGGCAATACTGCAGTGCAGTTTAAAGTATCGATTCTCAAACTGGGAATAGCGATACCCAGGATAGAAATCCAAAAACGTAAGGCCCATACACGAAAACATTCTTTTCATTACATAACTTATCTTAATTTTTAAAAACGTCTTACGAGATATATTGCACTAATAAATATTATGGCAAGGGGAAATCAAGACTATTTATATTTTTGGATTTTAAGGAAGTCGCATTACTAAGGTGAAAAAAATTGGCTTAAAGCAAAAAAAGCTGCATTCTCACAGCCCCCCCCCCCCCCCCCCAATTTTCTATATAGCCCACGTGGCATTAACGAAAGACAATATTTTGCTACTGTAGAAGGGAAAATTAGGAAACCTTGAATGTTAAAAAGAAATCCGATACGAGTAAAATAATTAGGAAACATTATCACTCGCGTTTGCTACAATAGTAAGCATCAAAGATGTTTAGGAAATCAATTGCAATATTTGAAGCAAGATTCAGAATTCAGTTTCGAGTATTTACTTAAACTTCACTTTCCGTTTATACTGTACATGAAGCATTAAGGATAGACTTTTTCCAATCGTACATTCGATTTTGATATCTTAATTCTCATACTGATATAAAGTGTCACTAAATCAAAATTGATTTACAGCCAAGTTAAGTGTGTTGAACTGCTTAGTTCACTTTTGGAAACACACCTGCTCAAATAGAGGTTAAAGCGCGCTCACTTATATACCTTTACTTTCAAATCGGATGATGGTTAATCATGCCTTACGTGCCAAAAAATGACAAGTCGACTAAAAATGTAATTTAATGTCAAGGTTAGGACCCGACAAAAGTCCCTGAAAATATGTATTACTTTTTATTTAAAACCAGATAGTGAAACATTTTACCCAATGCGGAAAATTTTCAACACAGCAAGCAAGATTTCAAATGATAAAATATCAAAGATATATTTAAATCTGAATTGATAATGATCCGGAATGTAAAAAATATAATGAAAATACATTGTCCTCTAATTATAAATGGGGGTTGGGCGAGTAAAAACACTGAAATTTACTGAGCTAAGCTCAGTGAATTTCAGTGTTTTTTTCATTTGCTTAGCACCCAACAAAAATAATCACCCAATAATATCAAATGAAAAACTTGAAGTGCTCCGTGAAAGCACTTCAAGTGTTAAGCGAGAAAATTAAGTGCTAAAAAAAAGATTTTTTACAAAATAATAATAATAGCAACGGTACACGTCACAAACTGATGTATTTGAAAAGCAGAGTACCGTAATTATTTGTGTATAGCCCGCGGGCTATCTACGAAAATCTACTTTTTTACTACCTGCGGGCAATATAACGATGCGGGCAATACATGAAATTTTAAAAAAAGTATTATTAACAAGAAGTTCCGTCTAGAACTATACGAGCCTACTTTCCCGTATACACCAGCTTCAAATTTATATTCTAGCTATCTCTCTCTCTCTCTTTCTCGTTTAGCTTAAGTTCTTAATTGCTTGAGATATGCCTTTTTCAACGTTTAATACGTATTCATTCAATCATTCATTTATTCAGTCATTCATGTATTTATTCACTCAGTTATTAATTCATTCTTTTGCTTATTGATTTAATCATTCATAATTCAAAAATATTCTTGAAATCTCGAACAAAATATTTCATAGGAAAATAGGCTCGTTAGTTCTGGATGAACTTTCTATCTGTACATGTTCTACGTCATAAGAGCTTTCCGATAAAGTTTGTTCCAAGTCCGTTAGATCATGATTTATATAGGATTGAAATTTTCCCGTAGGCGCTATGTTAATTTTTTTTGAACTGTGCAAATCGGTATTTCACGCCAAGAACTTCTTCCAGTGAGCTTGTTCATTGGAACTTGGATCTTGTACCCAGAGCTTACATAATTTGCTTCATTTTCGCCCATAAGCACTAATGTTAAAATTTTTTGAAGGGTTTAAAACTGAACAAAAAATTGTTCAAATCAAAAAGTAAAATATGGAAATGAGATGTCCTCGCCGAGATCTTTTGAATGCAAAAAGAATTTTTTGAATCGGACAATTCGTTCAAAAGTTATTAGGGGGGGACAGACCGACAGACAGACAGACCGACAGACACACTTTTTCCCCATCTCAATACCCTACTTTCAAATTTTTTAATTTTCAATCTTTATTTAATTACTTAACTTATTTTTGACTTTTCTTGATTTGTAACGATATTTTCACATACATTAAGCCTTCTTTCATGCTTTATTATTATTATTTTTTACTTTTACGGGAAAGTAGGCTAAAAAGGATTATATTTATTTACTAGCGGTACTCGCACGGCCAAGCTCGTGTTAAAAAGTGAAAAGTCCAGTCTGTTCGACATTATATATACAGTGGTAACTTTTTTATGTGTAAATTATGTTTTTTTTTTTTAAATGTATAGCATTCCACATAATTAAAAATTAGCCGCCCATGGCAATCAAGCAGCGATCCAACACATTTAAGCTTTTTTTTTTACAAAACACACACAAGAAAAAATGAAACAAAACGAAGAAGAAAATATTTAAAAGAAAACGCATTTTGTATGTTTAGCTCAAGCACCCACACAAAAAGGACGATTATAATCCATTAGAATAGTTTTCTCTACTAATAATAAAGCAGCAAGTATGTGTGTGTTTCTCAAATATAGAACTTAAAATTTCTATGTACTATAGAATGTACTACTTATGGAATACATCATAAGTTTACCTGGTTATAGGCGCTAAAATCTTCAACCACGCTTTTGACTTCCTAATAAAATTGCCATTTTCTTTTCAATATAATAATATCTACCAGTTTTAAAAGAAAAAAAATGAAATTAAAAGAAAAGATATTTCCTCAAAACGTATCGATTGTTGTTATACAGCTCAAAAAAAGTAGTTAAAAAATGCACCCGCAGTTTAGCGGTGCAAACGCTAGTATCACGCCTTACAGGGCCGTGGTAGCCTAGTGGTTAGCACGTCGGACTTCCACCTGGAAGGTCGCGCGTTCGATACCCACTGAAGGCCACCACGTATACTTGGGGAAATGTGCATGTAAAATCGGTAGACCCCACCACCTCCCCCAGTGCGTAAGCAATCCTAAGGCCTCGGCTAACAGGTAGCGGTCTGGTGAAGAAAAGTATCACGCCTTACTTCGTAGTATTTTTTAGTGTAATTAATTTTTATCTATTATTCGTTGACAGTAAAGCAGAAAGACGAAATTTTCTAGCTTGCAGAAACAAACAGCAACAAGCAAACCTTTGAAAGCGGAATAAACCTTTTATCCGAGCTCAAATAGGAATATAACATATGTGCTAATTCACTGGAGAAAAAAAATAAAATCAATGAAAATATAAATAGTAATAATAAGGTGGAATAACAAAAATCGCTATGAAGGATAACATATCTTTTAAAAACCTCTGTGCTGTATGGAATATGGTCCCGTAAAATACATGTCAAAATAAGGAAATCAAAATAAAGCTATCGATCGCATGTGAGCCGCAGGAAATAAATTTTGATTCGTTTAAAAAAAAGAATAATCTAAATCCAAAAAAAGAAATAATTTAATTAAAAATCGGCTGCTCCTCAAAATGCTAAAAACCACAAGCAATAAATTTTAATTCCGTTAAAAAACAAGAAGTTCCGTCTAGAACTATACGAGCCTACTTCCCCGTATACACCGAATTAAAATTTATAATCTAGCTATCTCTCTCTCTCTGTCTTTCTCGTTTAGTTTTAGTTCTTAATTGGTTCAAATATACCTTTTTCAACGGTTAATAGACATTCAATCATTCATTTATTAAGTCATTCATGTATTTAGTCACTCATTTATTCATTCATTCTTTTGCTTATTCATTTAATCATTCATTGATTCAAAAATATTCTTGAAAATCCCGATCAAAAAATTTCATAGGAAAATAGGCTCCTTAGTTCTGGATGTACTTTCTGTTTGTACATGTTCTACGTCATAAGAGCTTTCCGATAAAGTTTGTTCCAAGCAAATCGGTCCGTTAGATCAGGAATTATATAGGATTGAAATTTCCCCGTAGGCGGTATGTTAATTTTTTTTTGACTGTTCAAAAATGAACAGAAATTGTTCAAATCAATATTTCACGCCAAGAACTTCTTCCAGTGAGCTTGTTCATGGGAACTTGGATCTTGTACCCAAATTTTACATAATTTGCTTCATTTTCGCCCATAGGCGCTAATGTTAAAATTTTTTGAACTGTTCAAAATTGAACAAAAAATTGTTCAAATCAAAAAGTAAAATATGGAAATTAGATGTCCTCGCCGAGATCTTTCGAATGCAAAAAGAATTTTTCGAATCGGACAATTCGTTCAAAAGTTATTAGGGGGGGACAGACAGACCGACCGACAGACACTTTTTCCCCATCTCAAAACCCTACTTTCAAATTTTTTATTTTTCAATCTTTATTTAATTACTTAACTTATTTTTGACTTTTCTTGATTTTTAACGATATTTTCACGATACATTAAGCCTTTTTTCATGCTTTATTATTATTTTTTTTTACTTTTCCTTGAAAGTAGGCTAAAAAGGACAACTACCGTTCAAAAATATCGAAATCGGTTTTCCTGCATAACAAAATGCAGAGAAATAAATCGTAGCCTTCGAAACAATGGTCCAAAGCAGATTGGGGCTCGGGCGCTACAGGCGAATGCATTGTTTTCTAGGGTTGTATCCCATGTTTTTTCTGGGGTGCGGGTTATACAACGAGGCGGGTTATGCACCGAACTTAATTTTTTTAGAATGAATTTTTCTTCCTGCGGACTATACAACGATGCGCAAGGGCGTAACCAAGGGGGGGGGGGGGGTTTGGGGGTTCAACCCCCCCCCCCCCCATTGGGTATTTAGTTATTTATTCATTTTTTCCCCTCAACTTGGTGGAAATCATGTCAAGTCAATCGGGTTGTGGGCTTGGAAAAACCTTTTTTTTTTACTTCGTGTGAACAACATAGGCGACAAGATGTGGAATTCCCCTCATCCATCTCCACGACTTTGCCCGAGGAAAGGGACGTTGAAGGACAAGACCCTCGGGGCCCGGAGCACGGTACACCGCTAGTTCATATTCGTTGAGAAACTGAAACTAAAACGGAGAGTCACGTGATAAGGGGGCATGCATCTGTCAATCGTCATTTAGGGGTGTCAATCGTCTGCACTTGTTGTAGCCAACGGAATTGGTGGAGGGGTTGCTATTGCTTTCGGCAACTAAGCTTCCGAGAAAACCGAGGGATGTGAGCTTGTTGGGGGGGGGGGGGGGGGGCAAGACGCAACGGGATAGTCTTTTGTATCTATAGCCTTGAAAGAAAATCACTAAATAGTTACAGATGTGCAATGTCTTTCTTTTCTTTTTTACCAATGTACTGTGAGAGTCATGTGCTTCAGTTTCTGGAGTTCAAAAATTCAGATTCATGCATCACTCATTTAGTATCAAAATGCCTAGCATTTTCCTTCCCTAACTTACCTTTTCAGTTTAATAACAGTAATATTAAAGGATTATAAACATAATTTTAAGTGACTTCTGCCGACTTATATTATCAATATTCCTACAAAATCCCAATTAACGTACAATATGAAAGTACTTAATATATATATATTATTTATTTCTAATGATATTTTTATATTTATGTGTATATATTGTTTTTTATTCCTCTTTGCGCTATTGCACTGTAATTAGGTAAGTTTTAATATTTTCCTTCCGATCTTGAGTTAGCAAACGGAAACTTTCTAAATTGGTATTGTTTTTGATATGAAAAGTCATTCAGCGGGAAAAAAATAAAATCAAAACTTTTTAAAAGGGTTATTTTAACATTAGGGAGATGGGAATGAAACTGGTATTGAAATTAAAAACTTCTTGAAAAGGTTTTACTGTATTAAGATTTTAATGTGTACATACTAATAATGAAAATGCATAAAAACTTTTTTTTTACGAAAGTCCTGTTAAAATTTTTGTAAAATGCTATTTTGCTCGCATAGGCGTAACCAGGGGTTTGGGGGTTCATCCCCCATTCGGTATTTAGTTATTTAGGCACATTTATTAGGCATACAAAAAAAAATTCTGGCTACTCCTTGCAAAGCACATATCTTTTTTCCCTAAGAAAAATAAACACATATGCATATGATTTTATTTCCTCTTTCTGAAGTGTTGTGATCATGACCAAAGTACGCAGCTCATATTACAGCGGACTTTTCATCTGGTTATAATCAACCCCCTTATCACCTTTAGGAATGTTACAGCGAAAGGTGGCTTCAATCACCATATCACACACAGACAGACAACAGATATCCTTTCAATCACTCCAGAGGGTTTTCTTTCCTTCTTGATGTCTTTTTTACCCAAAGGCAGCAATTTGGGAACACAATCGCACAAGTTTCCTGGAAAATATTCTCCTGTGATGGAGGTTTGTTTTCTGATAAAATGGTGCTGTAGGCGCTGGGGTCTGAAAATGAAGGACCCCTAGCCAACAATTGTCCTAATGGGTTAAACCCTCAAGCCAGGAAGGGATGCTTATCAAGGAACTTAAGAAAACAGCAGTTTTTATTTATTCCTGTCCAAACACCCATTTTGGTAAAATCGTTTTTGTAGATGGGCCGATTGGAAAACTGATGAACTGTATTTGCATTGCATTCTCATTTACAGATGTTCTCTCATCTCTTATATTTTAAATGTTTTTTTTTTTCTTACGGTCCATCACTAATTGCATTACGACTCTGGAAATCATCCGTTCAACGTTTCCAAGCTCACTGCTACGATTTAATGCTGCATTTTAATTTACAATCAAAGTATTATTTATATTTTAGCTAAATTTTTAATTATTTTCGATATATAATAATGTTTGCACTCCAGCGATGGATACGTTCGTCATCCAAAAAGAAAAGAAAATTCGATTCAGACGCTTCCACTTCTGAGGTATGTTTTGCTATAGATTTAACAAAAATTTTAGAAATTTATTTTGGGGATGTGCATTTTCGTAGGGAAATTTGGATTTTTTTTCTCTAAAATTCCACAATTTCCCAGTTTTAATATTATGAATACCTGGACTTAGAAGATTGCTTAGCGCTAAATATTGAATTTTCTATTGAATTTTAAATAAAAAATAAATTAATAGTCTGGGCTCCCCCGAAAGATTTCTGGATACGGCCTTGGCTCCAGGGGAAGGGGGACATGTTAAGGAAGGGCAGCGTATTCAGCAAGGTATCCGGACAGGAGGTAGGTCCAAAACCATAGGCGATGATTCAAGGGCTCTCCCCTGGAAACTTTTTGAAATCTTTCTTGTCAATGCAATTTCGGGATTCTTTGGTGATATTAGAGGAAACAGAAAGGAGTTTGGTTACTCTGTCCCCGGCAATTTTTTTCAAAATAATGTCTTAATACCTTTTAGGTTACTTTTGGTGTCGCTCGTGATATTATTCGATGTCCTTTCCCCGAAAGTGTTTCTGAAAGTAAAGTGTCTTAAAAGCGTAATTTCTCTTTTCTTTCTTTTTTTAAAAACTGTGATCCGATTTTTTTCGCCCGGGGGGGGGGGGGCGGAGTTGACTTGCTCCGAGGGGGTACCCCCCTAGAGATGCCTGAAATAAACACGGAGTATATCTGTAATGACAAGTCTTTATGACTAGTAAATTTTGAACTCTTTTGCACTGCTTATTGGTGTTTAGTCTGTACATTTTTAGTGTGACCCCCCCCTTTCCCCAACCCTAGTTACGCCTATGACGATGCGGGCTATTTACCGATAATTACGGTACTAAAATGTCAGTTTTCGGAACTGATTTGAATTCAAACGGACTGGCGATCACAGTATCGCCACGAACCGTAAGTGTTCCGCCCACGGAACAAAATATTAAACTTACGGTTCCCCACCATAAACTAGTTTGAGAACCACTTATTCGGGAGCGGACTAACCGGGATACAAATTATCCGGCGTACGAGAGAGAGAACTTTCATTTCTTAAACTTATCAAACTGAAACACTGATACAAATTTTTGCTAGCATCTTGGAAGGATCTGAATGAACAAGTAAAGACATTGTTTGTTTCTGCTTGGAAGTCATAAAGGGTCATCTATATATTTAAAATAAAAAAAATGGGAGGAAAATATTACTGAATAAGGACAATGATTTTTTTTATTTTGAAGACTGCTTGTAAAACAGTGAACACAATTGTGATTACTTTGTAAAAGACATAGATGGATATAAAGATGACGAGAAAGCAGTGAGTGACTGGTTAAACGAAGGCACATTTTTGCGCTGACACACATTGCAGACGGTAACCGACGTGGAAATATTAATCCTGAGAAATCTACTCAGCACCATTGGGCAAAAGCTTATTCAAACAGAAGAATTTGTCTTATTTCAAGCATAGTAATACATTAATTAGTAAGCGGAAAGATTTTAAATACAGTACCGACACTTTCAATTTTACATACACAAAGGTTTTCTGGGATTCTTATTTTCCACTCATTCTCGAAAACTCTCAAGTCTACTGAATAAATAAAATGCAAACGATATAGAAAAAAAATCTAAATATATATTGAGAATTTAAACTCTTGTTGAATTGGGTATGCTACGTTTTAAGGAATATCTATATATATATATATATATATATATAAATAAATATATAGAGAGAGTTACCGCTAAGTTATTCAATGTATCCTTTCAGGAAAAAAATAAGGGGGGGGGGGTGTCCCACGAATTAAAATATAATAAAAAGTTTTGAATATTCTGAAAATGTTGAAATGAAATAAATATTAAATTCCTAAATTAATTTATTACTTATATCATTTTACTTTACTCGTTATTAAGACTTTATTTTTATAAGCGTCATCTGAAAACTAGTGCATCCAGTGGTAAAAACATTTTTCATCTTCGTTTTACAACCAAAGCTCACAAAACATTCCCTTCATTTTCATACTTAAACCATTTAAGTTCGCTCAACCATTCCTCATAAAATTCTCGATTGTACAGCACCATATCAGGAAGCGTTCGCTATATTTTGCATTCGATCTTCAATAATATACGATTGATAGTACGTATAGCAGTAGCGTCACTACAGAGGTGGGGGGACGGTCACGCTTTGGGGGTGACAAAACAGATTTAACAAGTTACTGCAATTCTGCATCTTTCCCCCTTAAATTCGAAATATATTTAATCTATTAGAAAGTACATCATCGTACTTCTGTCCAAATCACTACCACCTTTTTTTTTTTTCTAAATTTATTTATATTCGTTCAGAATAAAACTTTTTTGGGGGGAAGGGGGAAGGGTGACAAAGCCCACGAATCTCTCGAAAATCTAGTCTACCGGGGAAAAGGCTTTTTCTCCCCGCGTGACGTAATATTCCGGGAGCTGCAAGTAAATCCTACTACGAAGCTCACTTGTAGGTTCGCTCCCGAAGACGGGCAAGAAGTTTCGTTCTGGGTAGTGAGAAGTGATATTTACGCCATTTCTGAATTTTTCAATGGCGGAATGCTAATTCTTGCCTTGTACAAGAGGAAAAAAGCCTAATACAGTTCTATACATCTTACTTTAACTAAAAGTAAAAATTTTGAATTTGGAAATAAAAACATTTATTCATATGCCACAACGAAAGAATAATTTTTAAATGAGTTTTTATTATTTTCGAATAACATAACGTATTAATTTACGAGAATCAATGCATAAATTACTTTAGATACCAAATATTTATTTAAGAAAAAAAAAAAGGGTTGAACGAGCAATTTAAGCGGTCAGTTGATTCATATTTTGACATTCCTCATATTTTACAAGATACACGCAATCGCCGGGCTCAAATTGGTCAAAAATACCAAATTTGATTCGCTTCTAACATCTATATTCATTAATTAAGTTATTTCTATGCCCTGCAAGGAACTTTTTGTTTTAAGTAATACTTTCCATTTCATTTTAATGAAATAAAGTAATATAGGTTTACGTGTCATATGATGCAAAATCTTCTGGTTAAATGGGGAAATTGAATTCATAAAAATAAATTGTTAACCTCAGGATTATGAGAGACAACTCCCTCCCCCCTACCCCTCTCTATTTGAAATCTTGGCTAGACCTAGATTTGGAATCTTTAAACTTTTTATTATTTTCGTACTGCCAAAGTGTATTTTCATGATATTTTTCAAATATTCTAACATTTTCATTATTGTTTCAAATCATGAGCTCCACGATCTGGGGAGGGGTGGGGGCAAGTACGATTTTCTTATTCAGCTTCAATTAAATTGCCTTTTGTCATTCACAACATACCTTGGGATTTTATACTGTGCTAGACAGAAAAATTTAGAGTTTAAAAAGTCAATAGTTAATTTATACCATAAAAAACAAATGTTATTTTTAGAATCAGGAGCGATCTCCCCCACCCCTTCGTGCCTCACCTATTTTCAAAGTTTGCTAACAGTAGCTCTCAATCTTAAGAGATTTACATTATTTTCAGGTTACTAATTAAATTATATTTTATCATCTGCTGAAAATGTTCTAATTTCAAAATTTTCTATTGTTTTCAAATAATGTACCCCTCATCGAGGGGGGGGGGGGCACTCCCGCTAAAAGAAAAAAGGTTTTCCCATATTACTCCAAGGGACAAAATTAAAAATCTGCACGATTCTTAGCACATAAGATGTTTATTACATAAAGTACTGAATATAATGAAGATATGCTTCTTACATTATTGACAGTAGTTAGTTGATGCGGACTGTGTGAACCAGAAACTTCAGTTATAAATTTATAAAAATAAACTGCATAGAGATCCCCCACTTCCTCCCTTTGAAATCTTTGCTTGTAGTAGCTTTAGAATCTTTAAATCCTTTTAACCTTTTCAAATTGAAGTGTATTTTCATCATCTGTTCCGAATGTTCTAATTTGAACTTTGTTTTCAAATCATATGCCCTACGGTAGGAGATGGGGGAGGGGGGAAGGGGAGCTCGTTTTAGAAATTCTGTTTTCTCCATGTTTCTTCAAGCAAAACGAAACTATAAAGCATGAAGAAACATGTAACAAAATAATAAATTAAAGAAATGAATAATACAATTAACATAATTAAATAACTTTTTGTATCATTAACAATAGCTAGCTGACAGGATTTATATGTTATTCTAGATTCAAAATCTAGAGTTTAAAAAGCCATCGTTAGACGAAAAAACAATTATTATTCACTTATTTATTTGTTTTGAAGTCGTAATTACACGGAAAAGTTGAGAATTGAGGAGACTAAAAAGATATAAAATACATGCTCGTATCTTCCGGTTGTGCATGTGCTCTAAAAATTGGGAAATTACATATTTTTACGACACCTTTTAACTTTTAAAAGTTAACCCTATTTCCGAGCGTAATACCTCAAATTTTCACGGACTAGAACCACAGGAAAGTAAATGCATAAATATTGTTTAATCCATCGACATCTTCCGGTGCTGCATTGCCTACAAATTCAATGAAGTTTTGAAGAAAAAAAAATTAGAAACAAAATAGCTAACCAGCCCGAGCGAAAAAATACTAAAAATTTCTCTGAGTTTCTTTTCCCTTTATTGAATAAAGTTTGAGCGCTTAAAGCAATTTATTTCGAACCTTAGTAATATTTATCAACATACTTTTTATCAGATTTTCCCCTTCGGCTAACTTTATATTTTGTGTCAACCAATTTTAGGTCTTTTTAACGCCTGTTTAGTAATCTCATCCCAAACTTCAATTTTTTTAGTAGTATTACGACTATTTTTTTTTTTTTTGCATTTTATAGCCTGCCCAATTGTTAATTTATAAAAATAAAATGCTATATTTATCTACATTAGAGGTCATGTTTACAGGATTGCTTTGCATTTCATCAAAAATAATTAAAATTTAGTATTTCTTCTTCCTGATAGTGACAATAATTTCATATCACTATCAGAGAGAAGAAATAATAATTTTTATGAATACGAAGTAGCGAGAGAGTGCTAATGTTTCTCAAAAGGCGAGGGAGAACCAGCTGTCATTTGATTGGTGAACTACTTTTCACTTGCGAGACGCGGGGAATTGGAATTGGAGATATTCATCGAGCTCGCAGAGCCTAAAGGGCTCTTTTACTCTGTAGGAGCGATTGTGTATGTAGGAGTGGGTGTGAAGGGACAAAAGAGGTACGGACATGGTAAAAAAAAGCAAAGGGCCAAAGTAGCCGAAAGAGCGAAGGGATGAAAGATCCGTGCACCAGCCACGGGATTTTTAAGC
The DNA here is from genome assembly GCA_038502835.1 of Octonoba sinensis. NCBI lineage: Eukaryota > Metazoa > Arthropoda > Arachnida > Araneae > Uloboridae > Octonoba > Octonoba sinensis. The sequence continues at coordinate 150,683,152 of CM076598.1, forward strand.
ATCAATGCATTCGAAGGTATTAAAGTAAACTGAAAGTAATGAAAGGTGCCCTGTAAGAGACACCATAGGAGGGATTTATTTAAACAAGACATTACAAACAAAAACTCAAACACAGAACGGGAGCACAACATAAAGGCCCAGGCAGTATAGAATACGTCTAAGGAGAGGGCGGGGCAGCCGGCGTGCTGAGGCGCCTTTGCCGACAAAGTGTGAAATTAAGAAACATAATAGTATCAGGGAACCTGGTAGCATTATTTGAGTGATTACTAAAATGCCTTCGTTCGTAAAGTAGAGGGCTTTTATGATTTTCAACAACAGTATAAAATTGGGTGGCAGTATCTATAATGAATTGATGGAGGTAACTAATTTTAAGGCCTCTGTGGAGGGAATCAAAAGTGATATACCAAGGTGCGCCAGTTATGCGCTTCAGCACAGTTTTGAATGAGTTGGAGATTCATGAGATTAGATTTTGAAACCGAACCAGATACAGAAATAGCATAGGTAAAAGTGGGCAAGAGAAGACTTTTATACATTAAAAGTGATTTTGGAGAAACAAATTTTTCTTTATTAAGAAGGATGTTCAAAGGTCCAAATTTCGATTTGGCTTTCTCAGTGATGGCCGTAATATGTTCATTAAAACGCATACCTCTGTCGAAACGTATGCCGAGATACTTAACTTCAGCGGAAAAGGGTAGGGAGGAACCATCAAGTTGGGGGGGGGGGGGCAGAATACGTAAAGCGCCCTTACTAAAGACAATTAGTACTTGGATTTTGCTAGGGTAATGCAAGACGCGGCGGAAACAGAGAAAAACTTTCACTCGGGGGATTTCGTGGACCGACTGCTATTTAGTAGTCGGCGATCCTCCGATTCCGAGAGGAGAAAATTAAGGCGTCGCTGGGGAAGTAGACGAAGTCTTTGTGGTAGGGCTCCCCGGGCAAGGCCGTATCCAGAGGTGGGCCGGGCCTCCACCGAAATTTCTCAGTGTAGCATATATTCGTCCCTGAAACTTCATTTGACAAATATATCAAAGTCAGGGCCCCCTCCAAAAAAAAATTTTCTGGATACGGTCTTGTCCCCTGGTGAAACCGTGCTAGGAACACTGGTATAACAATAACTAATCAATCCCATTTCACTATTCTGCAATTCAAATCTGGTAGAATTTCACATGTTAAGAAAGCGGTGACAGATTGCCGAGGAGAGGCAGCGGTTAGAATCGGGAAAAATACTAGTGCATTTTATTTAGTATTTTAGGTTCGGGGTAATTTGGAGTGTCAAAATTTACGCCTGGACCTCTACTTAGCGTCCTGCTTTTCAACATCGGGATATTTGACAGGAATTAATTTCAATATTTGTGAAGCCATGCAAGTTTAAAAAAGCGTAATGAAAAAATAAAACACAATTTTTAAATAACACGTATTGTACTTTAACTTTTGTGACAATACTACATGAACTTTCCTCATTCTAAGTTTAATAGTCGACTCACGTGGTCTGTAGCTATTCGGCACTAATTGACTGGCAGGTTGCATTAATGCAGAGTTCTCTATTACGCAATATAACAAACTATTGTTCAACACATTTTTACAAACTTAGGCAAAACAAAAATAAATAAATAAATAGAATAAAAATTAATAATTTTTAAGCTACATCTTAGCACAAAGGATCGTTCATGCATTATTTTTTTCGTAGAAGAAATTGAAAGGATTATGCAATTAGATAAATTAAAAACTACCTGGCTGACATCTGCAATTCAATCGAAAATTTTGGAGACGGGTCAAACGTCAAATCCATGAATTAGTTTCACATTTATTTATTTTTTTGAAGGTATACATATTTAAGGGCAGAAACTCATCAATATTCGAACCTTCTGGCTGCATATAATTTGATGTCAAATAAATGCATAATCGGAAAAAGAGTTTCCGGGAGCTCATTCCAGGAGCTTTTTCCGCCTTTTACTTTTCGCAAAACGAACTTCTCAACAGCGAAACTTTCTGAAAAACTATAATATGATTTGTTTCTGTGTTTCAAGTATCCATAGAGTCTTTAGGGCCGACATCTCACAGCTACGTTGACGAATAGGAGGAAAACTGGCGAGACAGAAGTGCAACTGGGTATGTGGCGTTAGTAACACCACCTGCGAGTAGTGAAAACACAAGTCATAACGTAACTTCGTTCTCTCATGCGAGAATCAGCAACTTTTCAGACTGAATATAAAACAGCAAGTAAATTCTCTCGGTATAATAGAACTGTATGACTAGAAATTTTCCTTACACCGATTAACAGTACTAGCATCAAATGCGATCTCCTTGTCTTTTATTCCTATGAAGTGCATTACAATACGCTATTCTAAAGTGCAAATTTATCAAAACTATGCTATAATTAAGGCATGCAAACACAGCTGTCGCCTCGACCGAAAAGTAGAATGTTTGATGTAATCTAACGGAACGCACGGTACTTTTAATGTCGATCAAGTATGTCTCTTCAAAATTTTGCCTTTTCAAAATCATAGTTGCTCCGTCTCTCAGTGTTAAATAATATTTAACACATTAAACCAATTCTCAGAGTTACATTGTTCCCAAGAATAATCCAATATTTGAATAATATAATACCTTATAAGGTTGGTTTCAAACAGGAAGCAGCAGCAACAAAAAGTCAGTTTCTCAGGTTCTACGCCTGCTCACTAAATGCAAAGCTGAAACATTGAAAACAGTGCGCAAGCAACCTTCTAGGAACAATATGTTTATCGTTGTTTTGCTCTCGATCTGAACTGAACTCTAATTTTTAAAAATATTTCAAGCGACGTTTAAAAACTTCAATTTTTATCTTTAAATATAAAAATGAAAATTAAAGAACGCAACTACAGAAAAAGCAAAACTTTAAACTAAAAATTAAGAACTGTGCAGAAAAGATTAAGAACAAGAATTTTAATTTAGTTAGTTAAAATAAAATTTTCAATTTTATTTTAACTAACTAAATAACTTCTTTTATATGAAGAATCTTTTTATCTGCATTCATGTTATTTACTCTGTTTTATGTTCGTTAGTAATGTATGTGTTGATTTTTTCGCGGTGGGAAGCAATCCGCGTGGACTATTTCAAAGGATGGAAACTAGGAAATGTCCACCCTGAATTTTAGCCCCTTACTTATTTTATGTAAAAGCACTATGTAGTGCAAAGGGAAATGCAACGACAATTATGCAATAAATATATATACAAGAGGCAATGACATAAATTTTAAAAGGTTACAAAGCTGTTAAAATGAAGTAATTATTAGGGCGAAATCATCAATGCCAGTTACAGAAAGTATTTCAAAAATAACTTTTGTTTTTTTAATTTTAAGAAGTTTGATACTTGATTTAACTACGAATAACAAAATGGTATAGACTTACGAACTAACTAAATGCTTTATTTGGTTACTTTATGCAGATTAAAATGACAAACAGATTTATGTATAAGGTCTTATAAACAAAATGTAATCACACGTCAAGCAATCATTAACAATTTTTGTGAAATCATGAATTAGAAAGCAAATTTAATGCTGAATGGTAATTTTTTGCCAAACATAGCTAAAAAAAACTTTAAAATTTTAAACAAATCGGAATTCAAAATTCAATAAAATATCGGTCGAAATTTTGGCTATAAAGTCATCTCGTAAAACTTCAATTTGTGCTGCTTAAAGAACGCTAAAAGAATTCGCTCAAAAAAGTGATTAACAAAATGGAAATTTAAAAAGATGCAATTAAATTCATAAATAATCAAGATTTAGCTGTTGAAATTAGTAACTCAGTAAATCTTAAGAAAACTTTCTAATTTTAGCTCTGATTAACACGTTGACTGCTAGAAGAAAAAAATACCTCACAAAATGAAGAAACGATCATTTCTCTTCAAAACATGCTTCGGAATAGCAGGATTTTTGGAGGGAAGGGGAGGGGGGTGAAATAAATTGCAAGGATAAATGGCACCTAGTAATTCAACTGCTTTTATCCCAACTAAGTTTTAACTTTGATAGTTTAATTATTAATTTTTTGAAATCCTAAAACCACCCCTTTTGCCGCAGCCGAAATTGATGTTTATGACAATAAAACAATAAGCTTATTTAAAAATCGAAGGTCAAACCATTTTTATCTAGAGAATTTCAGATAGCTTGAATTGTACATAAGATATCATTAACGATAAATAAAAAAGTAAGAAAACGTATCCCTACAAAAATGTCTTTCCTTTAAGTTTATTAATTACAGAAACTGGTTTTCCAATAAAGTCTTATTTCGACGTAACATCGTCCACATAAAATGTCTGAAGTCAAAAGAACCAAAACTCTCTTCCAAAAGGAAAAAAAATATGCGCGTTTAGTAGTAGCACTACACTAGTGAGCAACATAGTCAACTTCAAAATATTCTTTGGTAGCATTGTGTCGTATTGGTTATATAGATGTAGTAAAAACTTACTGAGAAGTGCGAACACAATTAATTCTACACTTAACACATATTTATTTACATGTATACGACACAACACATAGTATTCGAACGGCAGTTGTAATTAATGGCGGCAATCGAACATCATCACGTTTCATGTAATGTAATCTATCCAAACTGGAAATAATCACACAGAGCGCTATCCCCTATTAGAATAAAAAGATTCAACTAATTGAAAGATACAGAAGGTCGATCTGCTAAATGTCCAAAGTAAAGGCGTCGCCCTCCACTGACAATATCCACCAACACGAGCGATTTTAAACATAGGAGATAGCTGGTAGGAAGGAGAAAGATAACAATTGCATATCAGAAGTTTGTAATGTGGGCACTATAGGTGCGAAAGCAGAGTAGTTTTGAAAAGACCACGTAGCTGAACTTTTCCACACCAAATATTTGGTTTCCGAAATTCAAAACCAAGGGGGGATGGGGAGACATGCATTGCGTGCAAAGGCTACCGCTATATATTGGTTTAAATAAAATCTAGGGTTTTTTTACAGGTACGCTCGTCCATCAATTTTGATTTAGGTTGACTGATGAGAGAATTAAAGTAATTTCAATAAAGAAACCTCACATACTCGTACAAGAAGCGAACACAATATTCCAGCCATTAAGTAGAGGATTATCAAGTATTGAATATCAATAAATTTCCGTTTTATATCATGTGCAACATAAAACAAATAAAATGTGCTAGATTTTCTACCCACTAATCGTAATAGAACACGATCCTGTAGCGCAAGGGCGCAGAATGCACCATTAAGATTTTTTGGAGGGGGTCTTTTCAGGGGCTTTGGGGAGGGCTTGGTAGGCTGTTTGGCCGATTGGGGGGGTCGTCGTTTCTGGGGGTCTAGTTTTTAGGGGTGTGCCATCGCTCTTAGGGGAGGGGGCACCCCCGATGTAGTGCTATAACTAAAGTGACCATAAATCTTAATTTCGGGGACAGTCCCCAAAAACACTAACTACTTGATGGTGCAGAAAGTCCCCAAATTTAAATAAATGATATTCTTTCTCTCCAAATTGCTTCTAGATTAGCAGTTTAGAACTTATGTAGTAATTTGCTAAAATTTTAAGTAATATATGATAATTATCAAATTATTGCCTTAGTATTACAATTTCTAACAGGCGATGAACTAAGAAAATATGCATACATTATGCAAAAAATATGCTTGGATACCCTTTAAAATACATTAATGAGAGTAATTTTTCGTAATAAAAGTGTATATGTATTGGTTTGTTATGTCTCCAAAACTTTTTTCAACTGTCCCCAAATTGTCCTTGGATTTAGGGACATGTCCCCAATTTGATGCTCAAAAATACCCTTGCCATAAGGTCGCAGTTAACTTAACCGTGCTCTGCGTGGAAAATTCAAGCCACGAAAGGTGTTTAAAAGTCGCGGTTTTTACCTAATAAGATTAAATCGGTGTAGCAACAAAATATAAAAGCGATTTAGGAAGACCTTCCCCATTAGATAGTTTTAAAACTTGAGTCACAACTGTACAGTTCAGACTCAATCGTTATTGTAAAGTAACTTTCTCGAAGATATTTATGGTTGTCGCGAATTTTTGCTCTAAAGTCAAGTTAAAAATTCGTAAAGATCTTAAAAACTGGTAGTCAACTTTGCGTTCCTTAAGTACCCCTGAGACATTTATTCCAAAGATATTTTTGGTGAAACGATTTGAATAAAAGTTTGTGTGTATGGTTAAGGCTTTATCACAAACCTCTAGTCTTATCCGTACATTTTTGTAACAATTGGCGAAAATCTGGGGGGTGACCTTATTTTTAACCATAAATTTGGTGGCATAAACTACTACATTTACACCCATAATATGAAAGATTACACGGACTGCTAAATGTATCTATACATATTTTCTACATTACGTATACATATGCTCTTAATTTTTACTGTCAGTTAGAAAAGAAATTGTAGTACTAAGGCAATAGCTTGATAATTACCGCAATGTTATCTAACAGATCACAAAATATTATCTTAAAGTTCCAAATTGTAAATCTAGCAACAATTTGGAGAGAAAAATGAGAAATTTTTAAATTTGAGGTCTTTTTTTTTTCTTAGTCTTGAAAATATTTGAACTTTTTTTAGGGACAAAAAATTAAAAATATCTAAATTTGGGGACTCTGGACCCCCGAAAGGGACCCACGGTGTTATAACGTATAGAATATCGCTTTATCTCATAATAAGTGGCATTTGCATGCCTTCTGAATATGCACAGGTTTTATATACTTTAACACTTTATGTTCAGAGCGGTGAGAAAAGGGATAAACGAAAAAAAAATACGAATTTCAAACTAAATGAACGTATTTGTTCCTTTTTTGTACATAAAAAAGAGCTCATAGAATAAAAAAATACAGGAGTTTACCGGGGTAAATCCGAACTTCATCTGCTGCGTCCATACACCCTCATGGCGTCTCATACGCCCTCACGCGGGTAAGATCCAGCCAAGGACGTATGCTCACTGATCCTATGCAATTAACATAGGTGGGCCTCGACAGGCCATGGAAATAGCCCATGTGTCCTGGAAATATGTGCCTTGCTTTCTAACGTCCATTGTAAAAGGCTATAATGAAGTCGGGAAGTACGGTCTTCCATTCCACCTGAAAGATTTTCGGAAAGGCCACGGAGAGTGGCGACAGGACCTAAGGAAAGTTATTTTTAACTGACTGAATCCGCAGAAATCCATAGGGTGATTTTACTGGCATACAATGTGGAATGGAATAGTTTGAAACCTGGTGTCTTTAGGGTGAATATATGTTCTAGAATTTCGGGGACAGTCCGCAAATTCTAATATTTTCAATGTTTTGTCCCTGGAAATAGTTCAACTATAGTTAACTATATTTTTGCTCTCCAATTTGCTGCTTGAAAATATGTACGGATTGTTTAGCCATACATTATCTGAGAAATTTTTCTTTCTGGATGCATTTGTACTGATTTATTATGTCTCCACAAACATCCCCGTAACACATTTTCTAGAGTCCCCAAATTTTCTTTGCGTTAGGTCTCCAACGGCATAAACATGAGAACTATATTATTCGTTATAATATATAAAGTTTAAGTAACTTCATACAAAATACTGCGGGTTTATTGGGATTTTTTACTTTTATCAAAGAGGTAGAATTTTCAACATTCAGCTTTATGAATATTTTAAACTGAAATTTTGGATGTCCTTAAGCGCAGAAGAAAACTACCAATAGTATTTTAAACTGAAATTTAGGTTATCCATACAAAAAAATCTCTAGATTAATTTTGCATCGAAATATAGCATCGTTTCAGATCAAATATTTTCCAAATAAGTATTAATTTTATAATTTATAAAAAACGTCAAATAAATACTTTCCGCGACAAATCCATGTTTCTATTGTTGGGTTTATTGATATAAAAAACTGTCTATAGCCATAGTAGTTTAGATATTATGCGTAAAAATATCGAAAGTTTTAATATTTCAAAGGGGATTTTTCTTGGTGTGTGAAGTAACGGCTGAATCAAATTACACGAAAATAGGCATACGGGAGTAACTTTTAATACCAAACACAGATCTGTGATTAAGAAATTTAAAAACGGGGGGGGGGGGGGGTTACCATTTAAAATTTTAAAGTATATGTTCATTTTAATGTGAAGAAGAGACGACCTAGTAACAAAATTCTATTAGGCATTACATACTGTACCTAATTTCTGACAAATTGTTATGTTGCATGCGTCTGGTTGTGCAAATAAAGAGCAAGAAGCGGTGTTTCCCCACAGTTCTTTATATTTGTTACATCTCTTGAAACTGTTGTTTTAGCTGTTGGAGATTATAATTGATAGGCAGCCCTTTAAAAACAGATCCGATTTCCTTGTTTTCTAGAAATTATAGTGTAAGGAACAAATTTTGCATCATGAACGAATATTTTAGCAGTTGTAGTTTCCATTATTAATGCTAAACGATATATTTTTAGATGATAGCAATGTTTGAGCTTTTGACTTTTTGATGCTTTTAGTTAATGAAAAGCTTGTTTGCAATCCTGCATTTAGGTATCTCGAATAATTTGTTGCATCTGTTTTGGCGAGAAAGCCTACAGTATTTGTTCAATTTTAAGTATAATTTCTGTGCATCGTAATTTTGTTGGGACTTACTTTAAGGGAAATGGCGAAAACTTCATATGGTCATTCATATGGACAGCTAGGGTAATATAATAGAGTTTTTTAAAGGTATTTTTGCTTGAGTTTAGCAGTAATACTAATAAAAGCTCTTTGCGCAGGTCTTGGACAAGAACGTATGAACTCAACTAGCCAGTCGCAACGACGGCTATCGAAAACCCATTTACTAATAGCAGGCAGCGATTTGCCCTGTGGGGTCATATCGAACCACTTTCCCACAGCAGCGACTGACAAATCTACCTCAGCGCCAGACTAACGCAACTACAAAAATGGTGGTTCTTGGATATTGTTTAATTGTACAAAAATTAACCAACAAGGGATAAAACATATTTTATAATGTTAAAAATCATTTTTGTACCCTAATTCATATAAGGCCAATTAGCCTAAATGCGACGCGATTTCCCCTTAAGTTTCTCGCATTTAGGAATTTTTGACCATATTTATGGCATAATGGCATGCAAGAAAATAAGGATTGAATGCACTTATTCTTTCGATGCTCGAAGAAAGTGAACTTTAGTTATTATAGAAAAAATCTGTATCATTGTGGCATTTAGGATAGCTAAAACCTAAATGCAACAGTACTACTTATGCATCCCAGTTACTACTTTTTATCAATTTACAGTATTCCATTTTTGAGTGAACTTAATTTGATAAATCAGGGGTTCCCAAACTGAGTGCCGCGACACCCTGGGATGCCATACCGAGAGATGAGGCGTATCGCCACGTACCCTTGCCATCATTTTTTTTCCAGAATCTTAAAAATTACACAATTATCACACATACTACAGATAGGTATTATACGAGTCATGCCTAACAAGGGAAGTTTGGTTTTGGCGGAATCTAGAAGCGCGTTTGAATAGTGACGTCACGAGAGCCGATTGTCTCGCAGTGGACTAGATGGTAGAAGCTCGGTTCCCGCAGAACACCGAAAGTGAAGCAACATCGACTAAGGTCAGTGTTTGAGAGGGTGACAACCTCTCGCAACTAGTTCCTGTGGGCCGTGTACGCTAAAGGGAGCTTGTGTACGTTAAATAGGTCGTGTCTCCGATCCAAAGTCCTCCAAGTGAAACGATACCTCTGGGGGTGCCAATCCCAGGTGACGGTCTCTCATCTGGGATCTGGCTCAAAATTAAGAGACCACAAAATTTGGGGTCAGGTCAGTCTTCAGCCCTCGTGGTTCCGCGCTTTAAAATGAGGCTGTATAACACCCTAAGCCAGTGGATTATTGATCTTCTGGACCTGGTAGTAGGCTTTCCTATGCCAGGGGACTAGTAAAAACAACAACAACGAGAGCCGATTTTTTTATAGCCGAAAAGAGGCTGTTTTGAACGAAATATAAGAAACAGTGGTTTCCGATTCGTGTGTTATAAGATGTTCAGGATTTTTTAGAAAAGAAAAGTAAGTTTTTAATCAGGGTTACCCATCCCAGCTCAGTGCGATGACGCACCCCCTAAAAAGCTAGGGAGTCCACCCCCCTCCAAAAAACTTCTGATAACCTTAAAAACCTTCAATTTCTATTTTTTTCTGGAATAAGAGCATTTTCGGATATAACAAGATACTAAATCAGGGGTGCCCAGAGAATGAAGGCGCACCCCTTAAAAAGTTACAAAGTCCCCCCAAAAACAACAACTGCAATAAAGTGGCACGGGCAAATGCGTTAAGGTGTTGATGGATGCCAAATTGGTGTTGTCTATGCTGACGCCATCTGTTATCAAGTAAACAAACAAGAAATTCTGTTTTGATTCTGCAGCAAATTGGATAGGTTTAGCTGCGTCTGTGTGTTAAACTTATTCAATCGATAGTCTTTACACATTTATTTATATTATGAATATGTAGAGCCTAACCAACCAACAGTAGCTATATTTTAAGTATTGGAACGGCTTCGCTATTGTATTTTAATGCTATGTATACTAATATTAAAAATAACAATCATTATTATGGTGATTAATTATTTTTAATATCTAAATAGTGAAAAAAAAAAAAAACAATTGTAACAGCTATTTGTACTGATGTGTTCAATTACATGCCTCCTCTTTTGTACCAACACCCGTTTACTTTTATCTATTATTTTTCATAATGTCCTTTCTCCCAAATTAGTGCGAAATTCCGTACGGGTCGACAAGTTAACTTTATTTTGATTTTTTTTACTAAAGGAAAATAAAATTTTATCAATAATAAATCTTAACACACATGTGATAAGCAAAAATACTGGAATGAACTTTAAAACATGACGGAAGGTAGTAACTCCAGTTACAAAATGACAAATACACATATAAACTCAAATGATAATTCTAAGAATTTAATTTACCGAAAATTTCTATATTTGAAAAATCAGAAATGCATGGAAGTTAGAATGGCTCAAAAAACTTCAAAACTACAGTATTTAATTTGAAATATTTTATTAAAATAAGCATAAAAAGGGACTAGAAAGAACAAAAGAAAAACTTCTAGTTGAAGCAAAAGCTCCGCATCTTGGATAGTCATGTCACGTTTAGAAATTTCAACTGTCGCAATCAGATCGCCAAATGTGATTCATGTGCCTAAATGCAACTCATATTTTCAAACGATTATAAATAAAAACAACTGAACTCGTCTGCTCTTTTTTCAACTTGGGGGCAGGCTAGACGTTGAAACGTGGATGGAATTATTCGACCTTCCTTCAAACATAACCCAAAAAATTCAGATCGCTAATTCGCGCTTTTTTGTAGCATTTAGGAAATGTTGAGGGCGATACAAAATGAGTGATATTCATTACAATAGGGAGTTTCCTAACAAAAAACGCTTTGAATGCGATGAAAGATATCGCTTTTTATTCGCGAAATTCATGTTTTAATACAATAAACATATGAACATTTCTTGCAGTAATATTTAAGGTGCGAACTTTGTCTCATTTAGGGACTTTCGCATTTAGGCTAATTTACCTTAACAGCTTTGTTACTAGGCAATGAAATCATTCTTTTCAGTTTTTAAAGAAGTGAAGCTTTGAAGTTCATGTACGTTCGCAAGTATAAAGATGTTTACATTCATTCCTATAATATAACAGGGGAAAGTCCTTTCAACTATGAAGTGGGAAGTGAGGGGGGGGGGGGGGGGAGGATCGGCTTAATACTTCTGTCGTTAAAGATGAAGTCTATCGCCTTCCAAGATTATGTTTGTGACCAATTAATATGGATTTTTTCGGGGGTGGGGGATATTGCTTAGGATCATTTTTCAATACCTACTTTTTTAAACTTCTATTAGAAATCGGAATTTTGGCGGCAGGGGATATAGCTTAACATCCACCTCCTGGATGCGTCCGCGTTGGGCTAAAAACACGGTAACTCATCTTTTAACCCGTTCCCCCACTATGTTGTTACAGCTGATCCAGTAATTAACCTTTCATGGTATTCCATTCCAGTCCATATTACCTCATAATTCTTAATGCCACCCGCTCCCGAATATCATGCTAAGACATTAAGAGTAGCACCCCAATTTATAAAGCTATTTTTTTCGGGGAAAAAACAGTGCGTTGGTTTTCGGCATTATACAGTAATGTGTTTTCACACAATTCGCACAAGATGAAAACAGATGCGACCACTGCTGTGGTGAATATATTTAGTCCGCAATGTCCAATCTGCACCATATTGAGATGCAGCTTTTAATCAAACGTTCGGATTATTAACATCTTCTGTTCCATTGAAAACTATTATGGAAGCAATCGTAAATACATACGAACCAAGATTCACCGTTTGGATCTTGCCGACTTTACTTAGGAAACATTCAAGTAGGAGTTAATTTCAATGCAACGTTTTAAAAATTAATAATCCCTTTTTCCCAATATTAATAAGGTTTACATTCTTTTATGCTTAAGAAGGGTTAGGTAAGGAGAAATTGCAACAGAAATGAGACTGTCTTCTTTCCTTTATATTTCCAGAATCCAGATTGATCTTCGCGTCAAATTCATTTTTCTTTTTCTTCCTCGGTTTTAGTTCGTAAATGATAATAGAAAACATTGTTTCATTGGAAGATTTTACAGCTGTGATGCCTGTATTGTTGAAAAGAATGGAGGTGAGGTAAGAGTGAACTGAACGCCCATCAGATATTTCGTTTTAATCACTAAGCTAAAATAACTAGAGTGAAGACTTATGGAGCCGTTTTCGATGCAAAATATTAAACTTGTCAGAGGCGTAGCTAGGGTTTTCAGCGCACGGGGAAAACTTAAGATTTTGCGCCCCCCCCCCCTCCCGCGCCACTGGGGGCCTAGGGGCGCTCCTGGAAGGGAATTTAAAAAACAAAATTATGCTTCCTAAATGATAATAGCTCTAAAAAGCAGCCCTTTTAACTTGCATTTCTATTAGCGACCATTCACTTTTAAGGGCAAAATTATTTGCCCTTTTATCTTTCTCCAGTGACCTTTCCTGAGTACTCTGGGCGTCCGGTCCTTTTATCGCTGCTGCTCGAAGAAAATGCCCTTACAGAGTCATCACGGGTCCGTTCCCTGCAAAGGTTCCCAACTCCAACTCCAGTTGTTTCTCTGCCTTTGTCAAACATATCCATGCCTCTTCAGTTCAAATAATTTTCTTTTCGTATTTAAAAATATATACACATTAATTCGGCACCCTCTTGACGCTGTGCCCGGGGACAGCTGTCCCTTTTTGCTCTGAAACTTGTTAATCTGACCTTGGAAAATTTCAAGTGTCCCAAATGCATTTTTCTTAGCGCTACCATTCTACACAGTACCATATTCAATTGCATGGATGCCGATTACCGGGGTACGCACTAGGTCTGCAAAGGTTAGTGACCATACACAGCCCCATTAGAAAGTAAAAAAAATATTCAATTGCAGAATAGTACACATGTACAGTTCAAAATAACAAATAAGCCATTTTTTTCTTCGTCCTTAAAACAAATTCTTACACCGAATAAGTATTTTTTAGCTCTAATAATTTGAAATGCAGGAATTTTCATAATAGCTTCAAAATAACATGATACCCCCAATACTGATTTATAATATTTTACAACTGAATTGCTTTCGCCTTCCGAACAGTAAACCTCTTATTAGCATAACTGGAGAACATACTATAGTTGTATTCTAGCTTAGTGATTTTGCTGTTAAGTGGCGCTCAGATATAGCGGAGCTCAACCCACGACCGACTAAAACCAAGACCAGAAGTCCATGATCACGTGACTTCATCCGTCTTTCGAGAGGAAAAATAGCAGTGAATTGTTTTTTTTTCTCCCCAACTTCGACTGCATTAATTTACGTGTTTACACAAACCATCGGATGGATAAAACCAAGTGCGGGACTAGTTCTCTGGCCTTCTTTGAGTTGGTCGTGCTCAACCTCAGTCACAGCAATGCGGTTAACCCAAATGGTAGCTTAAAATATGCACAGAAGCCAGTTTTCGTTTTCTTGATATGTTCACCCTGATGGGGCAACACCGTCTAGCCGCCACTTAAATTCTGCGTGAGTCGCGGACTTCCAGTTCTCAGACATTGTCAATTTAAACTTTCAAATCGTAGCAAAACATATTTTAATGACCCATAACTCCTACAGTAGGTTTCCCGAAGCCACTTTTAAATTGTATGATTTGCTCATGTAACGAAATAACCAATTGTAAATTTTCATTCACTGCAGTTTGGACTTCGTGACCGACTTATCAGAACACCAACGATGCAAGCTTTTGTCAGGTGTCCAGCTCGAATTAGGCCATCATACAGAGATGAGCTAATGCAAAAGGGTTTTTTTTTTTTAAATCAGTTTATTTTATTGTCATTCTAGTTCTATATTTCACAATTTAGCTGTTGTTTTGTACTGAATAGTCAAAACTCCATGAAAATCTTCACAAACATTTGAAATGTTGTTCACCGATGTTGTTAATTATTTTATTTATTTACTTATTTCTTTTTTTTATTATTATCTGAAAATAATGTACGATTTTTACCACCTTTTCAAAACGGCCGACCTTAGAGAACGAGAATCAGATTCCGCGTATGCCATAAAACGAAAAAATAGCGTGATTATGATATAGAAAGAGAATAGGAATAAAAAGAAAACTCGTAATCGAGTTGGAACTTCTCCCATTATTGCAAATTATATTAAGTATAATTTGCAATAGAGATTAAAAATATGGTAACACACATTGCCGCATTGTTTTTTCAAAACAGCAAGAGACATTTGGAATGTAAAAGGCAAACAATATGCAGTCGCATAAGAAGTCAGGGGTGGTACTGGCCCTCCCCAAAAAATCCTGAAACTAATTTGCGGAATCTTTAATGTTGAAGCAAGGTTTTAAGCTATTATATGTATATATACGGTATTATTACTATTTGTAAAGAAAAGTTATATTCTGAATCGTCATTTGTCACATAAAAATGCAGGTACATCTTTTGTAAGAATTGAATAAATTTTTATGTATTCACAGATCTATTAATCTTTGACGAACATTCTGAATGCACTGTTAACTGCATAACTTCCATCTTACAGTTCCAAACAAAATACAGATAAAACCTATGAAAAATTTTTCATCACATTTTGCAAATTAACTTAACATATTTCACAAAATTTTCAAAAAACATAAGGATAGCGCTAAAAAAAAGTTAGAAATCCGGAATTCCGGACTTAAAAGCCTTAAAATATCCGGAGTTTCGGCCTACGGCCGGAAAAGTACCAGCCCTGAAGAAGCTAATCTAGCGCAAATATGCTGATGCGTTACCTTTGCATTATGCAGCAGTCAACTAGGGTAAGAAAAACTTGTTCATGCCTAAAACAGATGCGGAGACCAGCATCACGCACGAGCGTATGGAGGCATGGTAAAACAATAGTGAGTGGTGGAGAAAAGTAAATGGATTAGAAGACAGAAGATTCCCCCCTCCCCCCTTCTCTCTCTCTCACACACATACACACATATATATATACATATAAAAAAGCTGTGTGTAGGTTTCTTATACAAATCGAGTTTACATGAAATGTTCGCCAAATTTGGAGCAGAAGTACTTTGGCATCCGGGAATGGTCATACAGGGGTTTTCGAAAGAAATTCCAAACCGTTCGAATTTTAATTTTAAAACCAAATATAATTGCATAAAATGGCTCTTTCTATACAAAGAAATTACCACATCGTTTAGAATTTGCTACCATCGGAAAGGACGTAAAAAACGGCCCCAGAAAGAGTTTTGCTCTTCGTGTCAAAATTCGAAGCCTCGAAAGAATCTAGTACAGAAATTATAACCGTTATTCGCTGTACTTTCAGATTATTTTTTCACCGCAATTAGCTTTAATATCTTTTCCGCAGACGATTGATAAGGGTTATTTTATTCTTTGAGTTCTATGCAATTTAGAATGACATCTGCCGTAGAGTTAACAGAGGGAGAGCGGTCTGAGCGGAAAAATACAATATACCCTCTCAAATCCTATGCAGAGAGAGTGGAAAAAAACGGAAAACATCCACTGAAAACAATGGTAGTAAGACAGTAAATTTCAAAATATTTTTGTCTAATCCAAATATGGTGAAATCATTTTCTGCTGCTGATTGACTGCATACACCATTAAGATGTAAAATCAAAGTTTAAATTTCAACGGCAAGAATTTTATTTACTTTAGAATGTTTCTCATAACTGTGTTGACATAAGTAAAAGAATTTATTTACCTATAATACACTACTCATCAAATGTGAAACAAATACGTGTTTTTTCAATCTATTATATATGATGCTTTTACTTAATGCACGGCAAGACAGTTTTAGTACTTAAAAAAAAGAGTAACAGAAGTAAATAACGGTGGACGGACTCGTTACTGTTAGCGGAGTTATTTTCCACCTCAACTGCTGATGTGCTACCTATTTCTAGCAGACAGCACTTCAAAACGGACTGCTCAGATGACACTCCAGATATTATCATTGAGCTCTATATAATAGCTGGAGTGACATCTGAGCGGTCTATTTTGAAGTGCCCTCTGCTAAAACCGGATAATTCAGATATAATATCTCGAGCGACATCTGTGCGGGTCGTCTACTAGACCCGGAACCTGCTAACCTTTAGCAGTGAAAGGGAAAACAAACTTTGCTAACAGCAACAAGTTTACCATTGTTTAGCTTTTTTAACGCTTTCTTCTCATTATTCCGGACTAAAACACTTGGTCCGTGCATTAAATGAAAGCTGCATATGAAATATATTAAAGTAAGACGAAGACTTTACGCATTTCATGCGTAGAAGATAGAATTACAAGTCAATTTTCATTCTAGTAAAAACACGTCGCGCTTCAGTAAGAAAAACATTCTAAAATAAAATAAAGCGGCTTGCTGGGAAAATTTTTATTTCAAATTTGGCGCCTTAACGGTTACGCCGCCGGATGCAGAACATGATTTCACCATGCTTAGCTCAAACAAAAACTAAATTTAATTCACCTTTTTCCTTTCATTGTACACTACAGAGGATTGCCGATTGTTTTGCACTATCTCTGCATATAGCTTCAGATTAAGAAGGTATTGCGTTCTGCCGCTGAAATCGCTTTTCCTGTATGCTAACTTTACGGCAGATCTCACTCCAGATTATATAGAACTCAATGTATCTGAACGCTTCGAAACTCCGCTAACAGTAACGAGTTTACCATTATTTAGCTTCTTTTACGCTTATTTTGCGTACTGAAACTCTTCTGTCATGCATTAAAAAAAGCTGCACATAAAACAGATTTAAAAGAGATAAAGTCGTTCTACATTTGATGAGTAACATAATTCTTGCATTCACATGAATTGCACATTTAAGATAGGATTAAGAAAAATTTTTACTGCACTCTTTTTTTTTTTTTTTTGAGCCATTCCATTTCAGATCAGGCAAAGGGTGTCACATGACCCTCGGTGATTTTTTTGAAAAAATTACAGTAGATACAACTAAGGGACATATAAAATATCCCAAAAGGATTTCGCAAAAAAAAATTTATTTCTCTAGTTACAGACGTTTAAAATTTGGGACAAAGTTGGCTGTTTTCAGAAAATCAGCAAAACACTCACTTTTAAAATGGCCACAGTTTCAAAAGTTTTTAACCGATTCGAATGATTTTTTTTTCTATAAATAATGAAGGAATGGTATTTTATTTAGACACTAATTTTAAAAATTTAGTTGGCTTCATTGATAAAGAAAAAAAAATGTTTCTGAAGTGAAAAAATAGTGTTTGTTCCGACTTCATGATTTTTTTTTCTTATGAAAGAAATTTATTTTGGACAAAACAGAGGTGGCGATCTAATAGGCTGTTATGGAAGTTTTGTATCAAATTTTATTGTAAGCCTGAGATGCATATCCTCTCAGAATTTAAATTTTGAAAATGTTCAAAAATTACAATTTTTGAAGTGTGATTACTCAAAAAAGCCATTTTTTAAAAATCTGAAAATCTGCTCATTTGTTGCCCTTAAAGTGCTTAATGAGCTGCTATAAATTATAATGTGTATTTTTGCCCCAGATATTTTATAAGATTTTTCAAAAATGGCCTTTTGTGTGTTTCTCAAAAAAGCCAGACATTCAAAATCGTTCTTATTTAATCACTTTAATATAATATTTAATCAATATTTATTAAGAAATATACTGTATTGTTACACAATTACTACAGATAAATTGTACTTAACCTTCTTAGAACTTAAATAGCTCCTAGCACAAAGCGTAGCTACTGTGATTTAATGCATGTCATTGTGTTCAATCCAATTACTAGTTTTAAACTCACACACTTTACATCAAATATGTTACAGCACTGATATACATAGTTTTAAACGCATATGAAATTATGTACTTAAAGCAAAATAAGTAGAATCAAGTTCTTGAATCATCTTCTACTCGTTATTACCAAAAAATGCAAAGACTAGGAGGGTTCAGTTGGTGTTATATTTTGTCTTGTTATATTCTGGCTATTGAAATATTTGTTCTATATTATCTGTGTACAAATTATTCGATAGTGTCCCTAAACCATCGGTGATACATTCTTAATTTGCCCCATTCAATAATTCTCATTCACACTTTCAATAAATTTTCTTATTTAGAAATCATGCATTGAGTTATATTTGTTTAAGAGGCTGTTAGTTTTCTAACTGTTTTCCACTTCTTGTTTGCTCGTGCGAGCATTACTATTTTAGGGATTTTTACTTTAGCAGTATTGCAGGATAGCCAATAATATTTTGATTGTATTCTTAGAATAAATTTTACATTTGCTGTTGCTTGGTATTTGATATAAAGCGTGTGAGTCTGAAACTAGTAATTGGATTGAACACAATAACATGCATTAAATCACAGTAGCTACGCTTTGTGCTAGGAGCTATTTAAGTTCTAAGAAGGTTAAGTACAATTTATCTGTAGTAATTGTGTAACAATATAGTATATTTCTTAATAAATATTGATTAAATATTATATTAAAGTGATTAAATAAGAACGAGTTTGAATGTCTGGCTTTTTTGAGAAACGTACAAAAGGCCATTTTTGAAAAATCATATAAAATATCTGGGGCAAAAATACACAATATAATTTATAGCAGCTCATTAAGCACTTTAAGGGCAACAAATGAGCAGATTTTCAGATTTTTAAAAAATGGCTTTTTTGAGTAATCACACTTCAAAAATTGTAATTTTTGAACATTTTCAAAATTTAAATTCTGAGAGGATGTGCATCTCAGGCTTACAATAAAATTTGATACAAAACTTCCATAACAGCCTATTAGATCGCCACCTCTGTTTTGTCCAAAATAAATTTCTTTCATAAGAAAAAAAAATCATGAAGTCGGAACAAACACTATTTTTTCACTTCAGAAACATTTTTTTTTCTTTATCAATGAAGCCAACTAAATTTTTAAAATTAGTGTCTAAATAAAATACCATCCCTTCATTATTTATATAAAAAAAATCATTCGAATCGGTTAAAACCTTTTGAAACTGCGGCCATTTTAAAAGTGTGTGTTTTGCTGATTTTCTGAAAACGGCCAACTTTGTCCCAAATTTTAGACGTCAGTAACTAGAGAAATAAATTTTTTTTTTTTGCAAAATCCTTTTGGGATATTTTATATGTCCCTTAGTTGTAACTACTGTAATTTTTTCAAAAAAATTTGTGAGGGTCATGTGACAAGTTTCAGACCTGCCTGCCTGATTTGAAATGGAATGACTCTTTTACTAATGAAATTCTACGGAATTTAATCTCTTTAGAACCATAATATTTTAACAAAACGACGATATAAATTCCAAGCAAAAAAGGCTTTGCTATAGTTTGATAGTAAAAGCTTAGAATGTTATTCATAAATGTACTATATGTAGGCCTTAATATTACAGAGCCATGTTTACCTTATTGCAACTCAAAAAGAAATGGCGTGTTGGACTCCGCAGTGACAGAGCTTGTGAAGGGGGAGTTCAGTCGCATACTACGCACCTGCCTACGGTGACCATATTTCTGAGTGTCAATTTGGGGACTTTAGGAAAACTTTTTGGGGACGTCTTTGGGGACATGGCAAACCAATATATATACACATCTATTATAAACAAATAGTCTCATTAATATATTTCAAATTGTATTCAAACATATTTTCTACGTATTTTATCATATTTTCTTAGCTTATTGTTGTTAGAAAGTGAAATACTAAGCCAACAACTTGATAATTGCCATAATATTATCTACAGCTTTACAAAATACTATCTTGTTCAAAATTGAAAATCTAGAAACAATTTGAAGAGAAATAATAGAAAGTTTTTAATTTGGGGACTTTTTGCGTCCCCAAATATTTAAAGTGTTTTTGGGGACAAAGCATTAAAAATATACAAATTCGGGGACTGTCCCCGAATTTCGAGGACGTATGGTCACCATGCACCTGCCGCATGCCTGGGCTTCGTACTGTGCGATCTGAAGTTTTAAAAAAATAGCCCTCGTGCATTAGCAAGATCAAAGAGCATTGTACCACTTCACAAGTAAATTAAATTTCTTTAAAAAGGTAAACTCATCGCGATAAAACCTTCTTTTTCTCCCCTTCTGAAAAAACAGATCGGGGGGGGGGGGGGCGGATTTATTGTTTCTCCCAAAAATTTTCGTATGTTCTACTGTTCAAGAAATAAGAAAAAAGAAACGCAGATACTAAAAGTCACGGCACAATTACAGCAATACGCTAAATTTACAGATGTCAACTTTCCAGATGAACGAATGCTTAAAAATGAGCTAAAAATAATGCTTTTCAAACACAGAGAAACAATGCATAGAAATCCGGAAATTTTTGAAGAGTTCGGGATATGATTAAAATTTTTCGAGAGTTTGGAAGATGACATTAAAATTCGGGAGTATCCCGAATTTAGTGCTTCTTTTCTTTACTTATAAGCATTCTTTGAAACAATAACGAAAATATACACGAGTTTACTGATGTTTTTATTAATATAATAAAGAATACTTGTGAAGATAGTTTATTTCCTGAATATTTCTTTCACTTTTTAAATTTTACCATTTGTAACAATTTTGTTTGGAAACAATAGCTACGCGAAACGATATACGACAGAAAGCATTTTGATAAATATTCAAGATTACACGTTAATATGTTCGAAATTATTTTTGTACCACATTTCATGAGAATTCGTCAAACAGTTTCGACCAAAAACTAAGTATAGACGAACTTTAGATTTTATCATTAGTGCAGAAGATGGCATTGAAAACAAACTAATCATTAAGTTTCATGTATTTTAAGATTTCCTCCACGCAAAAGGAGATAATGGTATGGGTGGAGGTTTTATTTCTGTCTTCACACCTCAAACAGACGAGGACTTCACAAATTATATTCAGATAACGCGACTTAATCGACTCGGCAGAATATTCTTCACTGAAAATGGGCAAAAACTGAGAAGGGACAAAAGGTAGAACTGTTACACATAAAACAGGGAAGGAGGCGGGGTCAAAGAATTATCAATACTGTACTGTTGTGATTAAGATCCCTCCCCCGCCCCCTTTCACTCAAAAATTTTATTGCCATTTAATCATTCAATGAAACTGAATTTTTTTTTACATTTTAGAATATGATTAAGAGTAGAACTAAATCAGCCATTCAACCTTTGGCGAAAATGACATAGTATTCATTCTTGTGAAAACAAGAGGACCGCATATTTCAATGGGGTCCTGCAAATGCCACAAGATTAAAGCATCAAATTCCATTTTTATTCAATATACAGTAATGAACTGACAATCTATTTTTCTGTAGTTTTTTCAAAGGTTATACCTTCCAATAACCCGTGAAAATCCCGACTGGTCGGGAATTCGGAATGTCCGAATATGGACGTTTTCCAATTTAAGAGTTATATATAAAAAAAATTTTTTTTGAAAAATTACTCAAAAAAAAAAAAAAAAATCAAATATAAGATGAAACAAACTAGCAATGAAAATATTTAGCTGGACCAAACTAAAAGCACCACTATCCGAAAAGTGCGGGAAACATCGAATTCCGAATATGCTGCGTATAGTGCGTGAAAATTCAAGCTCATTTTAGCATTTTTAATTTAATAAGGCGACAAGAAATTAAAAGAAACTTTTAATGTTATTGTTCCAAAATCACGATCGAGAAAACAACAAACATTCTCATATACAAGTCCTCATATAAAATAATGTTCGATTTGGAATTCGTGCAAATTTTATTTCAATTATTTTCAAAATGTTTATTTCTAATTTCCACGCTATTTTAAAAGCAACGATTTTTAAATTGAAGGACGTTGAGGAACTTTCAACTTTACAAGCTCAAACGAAAACGGCAGAGAGAAAATGAATGGGTTGCATAAAAAGTACACGATTTACAGTTGATTTGCTTAAAGTTCAAGTGTTCAAATGTTGGTCCATTCAACAAAAAAATTAATCCACACATGTGCAAATAGAAAAGAATATTAACATTGCCTCAAGAAGTATAGAGACTAAAAGAGATGAAACATAGGAATGTTTTACATGTATATACATTTACTTTCTCTTTAATTGCTTCCTTTTCTGAAAATAAAACATAAAATAAAGAAAAAATCAGATTGGAACATTTCTTTTTTTTTTTTTGGGAGGGGATGAAAAAAAATATTGAAAGAAATTCCTGACATTTCGGTTCAAAGATAACGGGATATGCTGAATATAATTTTTAAACTCACAATTGTCAAAAATCTGAGAAAAAAAATTTATTGACAAATTCACTTTTGAAACAAAACAAAAAATAATAAGGTTTTAATGATTTCTGGATTTTGGAAGAATGGAATTTGATATATGAGTCTGGATTTCAATATATAGTATTCTGGACCAGATAAAAATATATCGTCTAGTGTATCTAACGTTTTAGGATATAACTAGTAGATTAGTTAGTTCTGAAGTCTCCTAATCCATGTAATCTTTAACCATATTTATTTTTTTTACTTTGTACAATGTCCCTTCCTTAAAGTATGCTTGTTGCTCATTACGGAAAACACATCATTTACGGGTCAATTACTGCACAGTCCAACTAGACCTAAGTCAGGGGGACCCTAATTTGGTGTCGGCCCATCTTTTATTCATTTAAAATCCAAATTCATGAAAATTGGTTCTAAAAGAACCAATAAACTGTATTATTGTTTAGGATTTTTTTTAAAAATATGTTTAACCCACTGGCGGTTTGGGCTGTGACGTCCACGCCATGATAAATCTTTCTCAAAATGGTTGAAGCCGTGATATTACGATGGGCTTTTTCCACGTCAAGATGGTCTGGAGCGTATATTTGCGATATTCCTTCCCCTTTTCCCAAACAGGTTCCCTGGTGCATAGGGGGTGTTCCTTTTCTGCACATTCCTCAGGCCAAAGCCGCCAGTGGGTTAACTTTAGAGAATGAAATATCTTATAAACTAGGAAAATTCCTCAAACAGAGGCCTTTCACACATTTAAAAAAGAAAGATACTCATGCTAAAAATTAAAAGGATACTTACCATTTATCTTTGAAACCCATGTTTTTGAACATTGTTGAAAGTGAAGATGTTAAATATTGTAATACTCACATCAAGCCAGATTTTAGAATATTACTGTATTTAAATTATATTTATTTCATTGTAAAGATTAGCTATCAACTTAATAAAATCACGATTTGATACATTAAAGGCAAAACAATAAAATTTTAAGTAAATTCAAAAACAAATTTTTGATCTTTATAGATTGTGATCCGATTAATTCATGCATTAAAGTGTCTTAATATTTAATTTTACTATCTGCCAGATTATTTTTGTAATTTATTATGTCAATTTTATTGGTGATGAATAATGTAAGAGTAAGTTATACCAACAAACTTATTTCCTTAAGTTTTATTATCAAAATTATTATCCATAAAAATAAAGATACAGACATCAAAAAAGGACACATGTACAGTAAGGAATATAAATAAAAATAATAAAATATTAATAAAAATCTAAAACAAGCATCAACTTTTGTTATCAGGCCGTAAAACAAATTTTATATAAAACAGGCTAAATAATTCAAAAATCTGAAAGAAAACTTCAGTTAACAATAAGTATAATGAGAAGGAAATGTATATTAAAAACTAAATAATGATCCTTACCCGGATAAAAATCTGTTGCTTTTGACATTTTAACTCTAGCACCAGCCTCTTTTTGCAACTGAGCAATGGTTTCTCCCCCCTTTCCAATGATGGCTCCTGCAGCAACTGATGGGACCAGGATTTTGAAATGATATGTCCCATTTGCTAAATAAAAATAACCTCCTATTATAACAAAAAATAACAACCATTTTACAAATTAAAATCGTTCCCCTGAAATACAAATTTCAATGATATTCAACGTCCAATAGGATATCTTTGAAACTGCAATTTTCCCTTCACTTACATTAATGTATAAAAATATTTTCTGAAACTTTTCAAAAAACCAATAAAGAAAAACAAACTACACAACTAAAGCATTAAATTTAGGTAGACAAAATTAGACATATTTTTGAATATCTGTTTCAAGTAGCTACAAAATAACTTAATTTCCGTCTCGAAATTTACGGAGACTTATTGTTTTATCGATCAGTATTGCTTAATCAAAATATTTTATTTGGATCTTAATAAACCTAAAAACAGAAAGAATTCCATCACGATAGCCTAAAACATATTTACCTAATTACTATGAGAAATTAAATTCCTAGTTTTCTTATTTCAATGCTTTTAAATTTACATTTTCAACACATTTGTTAAAGTCTCAGAGTACATCTTAAGTCGTTCAAACAAATTCAAGATTAT
The DNA here is from genome assembly GCA_038502835.1 of Octonoba sinensis. Classification (NCBI taxonomy): domain Eukaryota; kingdom Metazoa; phylum Arthropoda; class Arachnida; order Araneae; family Uloboridae; genus Octonoba; species Octonoba sinensis. The sequence continues at coordinate 150,707,962 of CM076598.1, forward strand.
ATAGATTTTCTTTTCATTTAGAAATTGTATCAAGTTCTTTGTAACCACTAAAAATAAGTTTGGCTCACTTTTAACTAACATAACTTAGATGACCTTTTACATAAAAAATCACATGTAACCAATTGTGCAATAACCGTTCAATAAATTAATTGCAAATAATATTTACACTATATATTATTAATTGTAAATGTTTACAATAAAAATTTTAAATAATAAAATATTCCATGTATGATATTTTAATATGAAAGTTAGTTCTTGAATAGGAAGAATCAATGTATTTATTTATATTATGAAATTCTGCGTTTTTAACTTGGAACTTCCAGTTTCCCAAAAAAAAAAAAAAAAAGAGGTGACAAAATGATGTTATCTGAATTTTTTCTTTTGGGGTAGAAAAAACCCGACAACAGTGTATGTTGATGCATATAACTTTAAATATTTAGACTGTAAAACTATAAAGGAGGAATTATTCTTATTATTTGTTATTTTTAGATAAGAAAATTGCAAAGAAGCTTTTGTGCAATAAGAAAGTAAGATAGTCATAATAGTTTCACACACACAACCTTAGTTGAATAACATACCAAATAAGCTACAAAATTGCTAGATATGTTTTGTCTTGTGTATTATGAAGTGTAGGCTTAGCGTGGTTCTAGTTGTTAGAAGTAAAACATACATCAAAAGATGAAGTATAGAGGAACAGTCATTACACAGAGCAATCATTTAAAAAATTTTGCTATTTTTTATTAAGAACAAAAAACTAAATTTTTCTGTAAAAACTGAAACCCCCATCCATATTGATTCTTCACTTTTACCTTTTTATGTTGAGTTTATACCATGTTACCCAGAACTAATGGAAGTCGTTCGCAGTTAGCAACAAAAAGCATAATCAAGAAGGGGTTATAATACATTAGGATTATTGTTCCATTTACTGAAACCACTTTGCGCATGTGTAAGGTCTGCTTCAATTTCATCGAATTAGAGATATGAGACAAAGAGATCTTTACTTTTTATGAAGATAAATATATTACTATACTGTTATATGTAACTATACTGCTTGCAGCTCAGATTCAAATTAAAAATAGAATAGCATATCACATCAGAAAAACATGTGTGCTAGAATGTAACTGCAGAAATTGCCTATCAACCTTTTGCCGAATATTCAATCACAAGAGTCAAGCACTGGTTTTGTAAAACAGCTGTTTACGAGATATGCAGATGTTTTGCACTTCTTGCTTATGGTTTTTGATGCCAACAGAGGGATGCATCACATCTGTTTCAGACTAATAGAAGCATGGATAATAAAATCACTTTTGAATTAAAATTTAATTTATGATCCATTAAAAATTATAACTTTAAGGCCAGACACTCATAGGTGAAAGTTAAAAAAAAATTCAAAGGACAGAAGTTAATAGCTTTTTCGGTAATGATCCAAAAACATTCATTTTCCAAAAATTATGTTAATATATCGCATGAATTAATTATTTAGTCTTTTTCATTTCTCATAAAAATGAGATTAACGGTACTACTGTGATATAATCCCCCCTTGGAGAAATTCGAGCTAGCGCGCCAATTTGTAATGATTTTCGGTTGGCGATATCTTTTCGTTTACCCAGCGCCATCGATGTTGGCTGAGGTAATGTGTGGCAACCCTAAGTGGATTATGCAATGGGTGTTTTTAGAGTGTGATGGTTGGACTTTTAGAAAGTTCTCTTTAACTAATAGGTAGCTTTTTAGTAGTTAATTTCATCGTTAAAGTTTGTGGAGATATTTCCTGTTGATAAAGGAAGAATGTAAAGTGTTAAAGTGAATTAATTTGGTTCAATTCTTTTGTATTATGGCGAGATAAACGAATTCATATTAGTTTGTTAAGGCGCCATTTTTCGAATCTGACGGAAACGTGGTTTGTAGTTTGTGCTATCTGAAGTACGAAATTGTTTTGGTTGATAAGTGCATAAGTTTGGTTAATTGTGACTAAAAGCAAAGAAAAATAAAGTGGTAATTTTCGGACCATTTCGTCGTATTGGATTGTAAGTTTGATGCTATTTGGGATTAACATTGAAAAGCCAACTGGTTTAAAGTGAATTCTTTATTTTTGTTAGTTTATTATCTGCTTATGTAATGTGTTTGTAAGGTTATAAAACAATGAATTTTCAATTGTTCTAAAATATTAGCTGTAGTAATTAAGGGCGTTGCTAGTTTTGATAAAGTGGGTTTCCGTTAGTTTAATGTAAAATGTATTTGAAGTTTTCCGTGGAATTGCCCGATATTTTTACTATGTTTTTCGTTGAATAATGCATGTCATTTTATGTAATGATAATTAATTGCAATAGTCATTATTGTGCATGAAATGCGTGTTCATTCAACAAAGTGTTTTTATGGTATTTTTATTGTTGGTTTCCAATAGTTTAAGACAAAATGTACTTGAAGTGATGACCGTTATTAATTTTGTTGTCTAGTTTTTATGCTAGTTTTAGTGTAGGCTTCCAATAGATTGATGTAATATGTGCTTTAATTGATCAATGTTATATATTTTCTAATGGAGTCTCTTATTTTAAAATTCCCACAGCTTTAATAAACATTCGTTTTGCGTTGAATTGCGCGATATTTTAATTACGTTTTTCATTAAAGAATGCATATCATTTTATTCATGTTTGCTATGTGTATAATGTGACATTGTTGGCGATAAAATCATCGCCAAGAGTTGTATTCTATTTCAAGTTGGCGACATAAAAATCTTGTTGTTGGCGACGGTTTCTTGGCGCCAACGAAAAAGTCGCCAAGGGGGGTTATATCACAGTACATTAAGTAACATTGATGTCTAATAACTAAGGCGGACCTCAAGCTGAACATTTTAAAAAAACTCTAGAATTTTAACAAAAAGGACTATATTTTTTAAAATTAGCAGCATTGTCACACATTAAGATTTTAAATAAAGTGATAGCAAAGAAAAGAAAACATAATACATTTAAATATATATTATAAATCATCAAGCTCAAACTATTCTTTCATTTTCCGTCTAATGACTTAAAAAAAAAAAAAAAAAAGACCGAACTCCATCTATGGACGGAAAACTTTCACCCATGGTCATAATCGAAGCACCATTAGAAAGATTTAAACATTTTAAAATTAAAATCAATTTTAAATATTTACTCATTCTTATACAACAATATTTATTCATTCTTATACAACATCTCCCCCCCCCCCCCCGACCAATCATATTTTGTGAATGCACAAAAAATAAGAAACTAATATCTTAAACACAAACAGGATGTTCAAATTATCATTCCATGTCTATTAATTTAAATGTTCAGCAGATTAAAGATGTCATAATATTCTGCATAAAAGGGGAAAATAATTAATTTCATCTAATGTACATTTTTCTCAGGTAATATTATTAGATCTTCCTTTCTCAAACTTGGGGTCACGTTTAGGTATAACGAGGTTCACAATCGCTCTCAAAAAAAGTGATAATAAGAACTATATTGAGGGAAAGCGAACATATAGACAATTCTGTCATGAATGTAGTCAAATGTTCAATAACAAAAGGATATTGTGAAATTAACTTGAAAAAAGAAAAAAAACGGGTTTGAATGATATTAAAACTTTACTGCTACAAGAATTGCACTAAATTTTTCTTTCAATGGATTTCAGAGTTTTAATGCATCTTTAAGCACAATCCATTCATTGTGCTGAATAAATGCTTTATTCAGAAGAATGATGAAGCAGCAACATGAACATAGTCACTACATTTCCTCTTTAGACTTTTTCAAATTTACCCTTAATTTTTAAGATTTGTTCCTCTAACAGTCATTTTTTTTCAACCATTATGTTAGTCTTAGAGAATTTTTTGATGTATAATACACATCTATTTTATTTGCCTTCAACAACATTTCTTAGCCCATAATGTGCAATGGTGTATTATCCAAATAATAGACCGTCTTATATTATGCATTAAATGCCAACAATCCATGCAATTGAAAAAATCATGAGAGTAAAAAACAACTTATATTGAGCAAATTTTGCAAAAAAACCCAAACACTTGTTTTGAGGCTGCTTTTTTTTTTTTGCAATGCAGAAGACTCGAGCTTCTAGGTAAAAGTATCCAACTTAGGATGTTTCCTTTCATCATCTTAAATCACACTTCATCTACTTAGCGTGTGATTTAAAATGAACATCTTTTTTGCTATGAAATCAAGTTTTTAAAATCATTATAAAGCATCAGCGATTCTCGCCGCAATGTTTTTTTTATGGAGGCGATATTTTTAAAAATAATTCAAGAATTACATTTTAGTAAGGCTAGGATAATGAATATTAATAATTATGGCAATGATCATAAGAACTTTCATTTAAGTTACAAATAATGAAAAAAATGCTGTTTGTGGGCAGTTTTTTCAAATTTTCCCGATTTTTCCCAGAACATAAGATTTCTCGACAATTTCATGATATCCTCGATTTTCCGGCTCTGTGACCATTTAGTTTTTCTCATAATTTGTAAATTTTTAAAAATTATTACAATGAAAATTCAGTTGAAACAGAAAAACTCTTACAAGTTGGCAACTACGCAGATGTGAAAAGAAAATCAATATATATATAGATTTTCATCTCATTTACCAGTTTTGCAAAATCCATGTTATGAATCAACCATTAAATGTGTTCTATGATGTCTGTATTATAAAAGGAAAAATAAATTGATTGCCTCAAGAACAAAAATTAAAAAAATTATAGAGAGTTTCAAAGAGTTTATGAAAGAAAATAAGGCCTTTTAGGAGCCCTTAACACGTTGACTGCCAACCTACCAGACAACGGTGTAGTCCTGGGAAAAAAGGTGGGGGGGGACGCTTACCTATATGAACATCAAAAAGTGAGGATCTCCCCACTTATGTTAAAATTCAAAACAAATGGAGGGGACGCTTGTGTTAAAATGAAAAGGTAGGAGGACGCTGTCCCCCTGCGTCCCGTCTCGACTACACCACTGCTACGAGATAACTTGTAGTAGGTGAACTTGTTGAGAGACCAGAATACAAGTTGTCGTTGTTGCCGACTTTTTTTCATTTTTGAATAAATTTATACAAAGTAATTTTGACTTAAAATGTTTTTTACAATATGTTGTAATTAAATTAAACTATCATCTGGAGATCCATAAACTACAAACAGCGCTGTCAGTCAGCGTGTCAGCAGTCAACGTGTTAAATCACTTTCCAAATTTAATGCCTTTTCAGGGACTTTTTAAGGCTGTGAGAACCTCCCCCCCCCCCCTCCCTGCATTAGCCATATAAAAATATTTTCTTTAAATATTTCTATCTGGCAAGCCCTGTGGAAAAACAGAAACTGAGAGAGCTCTATAAAAGATCTTGCTCCTAAATTTATAAAGTAATTGGCTGTTCTTGTCGCTTTTAATCATATCATTACCAAATTCTGGTAAGTGCATACTGTTTCTATTGGTACACAATGCAGTTGCTAAGGGGAGGATTTAGAGGTTAAAACAACATCTGCAATTAATCATCGAGGTTTCCTTTTTACGGTTAAAATATTTTCCTCGTTTTTGCATCACAGTTGCGTAATTTTTATTTAATTGAAAATTGATACTGTCCATATTAGTTCTGTTATCCAATGGGAAATCATGATATTTAAAAAAAGATTATAATGGTATTTTGTAGAAATTTTAGGATAAAAATGAAGGAAACCTTCCAAATACTATTTTCCTACTATGGCTCAAGTGCATCATGAATATCTCTTCAAAGAGAAAAAAATCTAGGCTCTAACATAAAAACAACTACAATCATTCGTACTGATTGGAGAAAGCATATGTATATATATATTCTTCTACAAAATTTCATGGCCCTGCTCTCTCCTACAAAGTTCATAAAAGAATTTCCATTTAATGCCACAAAACCAATTTTATTCTTTGTTTGAATAAAACCTATATTTTTTTTTTGTTGTTGTTGGAATGTAAGTACTTTATTAGTACTGCTATAAACAGCAATTTGGTGGAGTAACTGAAAATAAGCAATATTTGTATTTCAATGATAAGCCTCAAGAACGACATCCACGAATCATTCTGTTACCTTATATGGTGCTATAAGGCTAGTAAATGAACAAAGAACACTTTAAATACCATGCAGAAGACAGTAAATTTCATTGGACCTGCTTTGAATCATTCATTAGAGGTACCCACAAAAGATTTGCTTTTTCCCCTCCCCTTTTACAAATTTCAAAACATACTCCCAAACATTTTAAAAAATAGCCAACATACCCCCCCCCCCCCCCCCCCGGCATTTTGCAAAATCAGTTCCTATGATTGTAACCAATTAAATAACAAAGAATACGATGATTAAGTTTTTTAGATAGAAAATCTTTAACAAAAAGTTCTCAAACATGAAAAAAATGTAAATCTAAATTATTTGAAATTTACAATTTCTAGAATCTCTTAATAAAAGAGTCTGTCCTAAAGTAAAATTTAAGCTAAGCTGAAGAATTTACGCAAGATCTGCTTTGTTTCAATAAACTTAGAAAAATGATAAAAATTAACCTAAGTTTAAACCCAAAATTTACAACATTATAAACTCTTTAAAATAGTACCACCACAAGCTCAGAGAGAAGCTATTAAAGGCAAGCCTTTAAAACAAATAATCATAATATTCAATTTTGAGACATTTTTCTCTGTGTGAAATATATTGATTGAGCCTAGTCAATATTAAATGATTTATTTAAAACAGCATCTAATACTTAAACCAAAATTAAATCAAAATAATGTTACATGAGACTGATGATTTGAAGCAGGCAAAATCTGTTGAAGCATTATTTTAACAAAAACTTTAACTTGTTAAATTGCAGCACACTTTCTGACATGCATGATCCGTCAAATATATGAAGTTTCAACAAACCATACAGGTAACTATAATAAGTTTTTGATGATGTTTTCAAGAAACCTTGTATACGCAAAAAATTTTTGAAATATTTGAGTAAATGGAAGTTTCATAATTAGTAAAATTATCTGAAAAGTAGCATCACATTTAAAATATTTCTTGAAATAAATTAATTTCTTATCTCATTTTTTATGTCTGAAATTAAGTTGCCAAGATCTGAAATAAACTTTGGACAAATGCCAGAAACACCTATATACTGCAGAAAAGAAGCAAATATTGCACTAATATTGGGATAATTTGAATATATATATCATGTAAAACAAACAAAAAAGTATCATGTTAGGAGTGATTTTTAATACATAAAATGATTTTTTTATAAATAAATCTGGATGCAGAAACAGTTCTAATTAGGGTGTGTATATTAAAAATATTTGAACTAATAATAAACAATGGTTTATCAACAGACATTAAAAATTATACATTAAATCTTTTACTTGACCTGGTGTTAAAACAATTTTAGGCACGCTGTTATAAAACAAATTGGTTTTGGTGCCTGATATGAACTGAGAAGAATTATCTAGTATTCAACTAAAATATGTAGTAGATTTGACTGAAAGATGCACACATATTTGTAATCAACGACAATTGCAGCATGTCAGCAATTTCATAAGGGATATTCTATAGTTAAATAAGAGTTCTTTAGTAATAAGATTTAAATGGAGGTCTTTTTATAATAAAATTTTTAATTTGCTAGATAGATATTGGCTTTGTTTTAATTCGTAGAGGTTAGAAAATCTTGCTTTCGATAGCCATTAGAAATTCAAAGTTTCCGGCTTAATTGATCACATCTCGACTGAAGAAACTTCTTTCAGAGAGAAAATACTTGGAAAAATAAAAAGGAATTTTTAACATAAAAACACATAGTGCAAAATATTTTACAGGTTGTAAAGGGTATTACACAATTCCATACAAATCATATATCAAATGATCAAGCAATGTGTTAGATAACACGAGTGCGAGAGGTATGGTTTTTCGGCATGATGCACGACGAAAGATAAGCATTAAATTTGGAAAGCATAGTAACTATCTTAAAATTTAATATCAAAATAACACATAAATAAGAGATGAACTATTTTTATTTCATCCAGAACTCACCTTGCCCTTGATCATGGTAGTGCACTTCGGAAGTCATGGCCAAATCACAAGTCTACACCAATCAGAAATCAACAATGTAACCCTTAATCCATTTATACATGCTTAAAAATAAATTAAATAACATTTTCAAAATAAAATACTCTTAAGTATTTACACAGCTTACCATCATTAACAAATTAGACACTCAATATTAAATGAAAAAATTGTGACGATGTGGCAGTCACCCGATTCCCCTCTACAAATTAAGCTAATGTACATTTATAGAGTCAAATTTAAACTTGTAAAAGCACTAGTTGAGCAAAAATTGTTAAGGTTAGTCATATTTAATCAATAGAAACGTAGTCACATTCCAGGAATACTGGAATGGTGTTGAATCCTTCTGGAGGCAAAGATTTAAGTTACATTAGCACACAGCCGGTTTCAAGCCTTCAGGCTCTCGGCCTCAGAAGTCTCACACGAACACGTACGTATCCGGGCAAATCGCAGTCGCAGTGCCCCGTACGGAACTGCGAGAAATGTGCGTCCAGCCCACGTCACACCCATTGATTAATTTGCGTGTGCAAAAGAGGCTCGTCGGAGGTCTAGAAAAGTTATACGCTACCTCCGCCATGGTGGGATCTTTTAGTAGCCCCAATATCTAATTCTGATTCCATAGGCCTCTTCCTAGAATCCCCAAAATCAGTTTCGGAACCACCATTCACACCTCCGTGAGCAGTCGCCATCTTCAGTGCAGCCGTGACGTAGAACCTGACGTCATCGGAAACCATTCCAACTCTTTGGATTATTTTCCATATTTTACCCTTCGTGAGTGATCGGTCAGAGCAAAAAACATTATTGTTTCGCTCAAACGATATTTTGAGACTTAAATTTTTATTTTTAATCCTCTAAAAAGAAAACAGCTGATTTAAATGCCAGCTGACTTCGTCTCATGATACCGGAAGTGTTATTTAACACTATTTCCGGCTCCGGGCCACGTGGTTCGGTGTCGGTGTATTGCGCGAAATCCTACTGAGTCCTGCTGCTGACTTCCCCCAATTTGTCGAGATTCGAGATGTACCGTTGCTTATGATTAGAGATTTTTCTGGATTCTCGATGAGCATGGTAACGTGTTCTTGTTGTGTGTTACGTTTTTCCTGGTAATCAAACAAGGAAATATAAAGTTTGAGAAGCTCTGTTTTACGATCTACGAAAAGTATCAAATTCTGTTGGATGTTTCTCTTCGTATTTATGAATCGCTCAGTTTCGATTCATCTCATTTTCTTAAATATTATCATGATTACCTATTTTGATCAAATATGTTCACAGTTTTCTTACACGTATGTATTTTTATACCGGTATGTTTTTCTGCTGCGTTTGTTTATATATTTACAGCGCGGACAATTTGCATTTTTGCTCAATCCGCTGTTTAAAAAATTGAATATGTATACATTAGTTTTGAACACTAAAAGCCGTTATCATTGACCTTCCAATTTTCGTAGCATTTACATGCATTTTTACAATTGATCGAGTGCAATGGGCAATGACGTAACTAGGTCATTTTCTAACAATGGCAAGACCAGGCTTTAGCGCCTTCCCCTACATGCACAATAAAAAACGCACACACACGTAAGTCAATTTAGCGCCCCTAAAATCTGGCACAGGGCCCGTCTGCTCCCCCCCCCCCCCAGTTATACCCCTGGCAATAGCATTTAACAAGAAATGTTAACATTTTAAGCAAGTCTCTTTAAAAAACGTAACTGAAATCCGAAAAATGTCCTGATATTGGAGGTTCTACTGTATATACTTATATTGAACAGCAAATAGAAAATATTTCAATTATTATTAAAATATTTTTGTTTTTTAAAACCATTTGCAAAAGTTGTTCACTTGTATAAATGGAAAAAAAATGAATTAAGCCTGCAAAAAAATTATAACAGCAAAATTGAAAAACAAAGCTGAAACCAAAATAATTTTTACCTACATATAATCCAAAAAAACAAAACCTCGAAAAAATTAAAAGAAACTTTTAAAACATTTGGCTTTTGGCAAGTATTTTACTAGCTATTCATTTTTTCTTCTTATGTATGAAATCAAAGAGGCCGGCTATCCGATCCGGTCACTGACTAAATTATCTGGTATCCGATACAGGACTTGAGAAAATATCTGGCATGTGAAGAAAGATATCTGATGGGGTATCCACAGTAATTTGGGGAGAGATTTTCCATCATATCTTTCGAGAAAATTTTTAGTGCCAAATAAAGCTAATTTTATACCAAAATTTTGCAAGACATAAAACTTTTGATATTTCCTTTCATTGATCAATTTCAGCTTTTCAAGTAAAAATAACAGGTTATAACTTCAACTTTGTACTGAACATTTATAGAGTAAATTTTGATGCTTAGTTTTACTTAATTTTTGTACACTGTTTCATTTTAAAGTAATAACAAGGCATTTCCCAATTTAAATAATAAAAGAGCACTCATAGAAAATGAATAGGCATTTTCTCCAGCTATGAGGGAAAGTAATAAGATATAATCAAAAAGCTAATATAGGGCTCCCACTCTTTTTTCAAATCAAAAATTGCGGACTTTTAAGGACCAATTTTAAAACAATGAAGGATCTGAAAAATCAGTGGAAGATCTTAAAGCTAAAGGAAATTAAAGACTTTGAGCTAAAATTAAGTACTCTTAAGGGGACCTGGCACCTTTTGACAATTTTTTTCAATTTAAGAACTTTTACCTATTTCATTTGTATGTTATGATGTGCTATTGTTCAACAAAATGATTTTCACATGAAAAATCAAAATTCAACTAACAGAAAATTTATAAATTTAATTTTTTTAAAATTATTTAACAATTTTAAATTTCCTTTTTCTTTTTCATTTCTTGACTTTTTTTTACCAAATTTTTTTTAAGTACTTATTATAGTATGGTTTACAATTTTAGGGATGGGTTTTGCTATTAATTAATTAGTTTTTGAGAAAAAAGTTTTTCAAGTTACATCGATGGTAGAACACAGAAAAAAAAGCGACTTTTGTTACATTTTCATTTTTAAAATTTTTTTTTGAAAATATATAGCAAATTCCATCCCTAATTTTATCAAGCACATCATATCAAACACACACAAAAATTTTCAAGTTGCTACATGAATATACGTAGAAGTTAGCATTTTAAGTACTACAATATGGCGAAAACGCAGTTTAAAGAATACAAAATCCTACTAAAACATCAGAAATATTTGAGTTCTCGTACTTCTTAACTACATTTATATTGGTTGTATCGCTTCAAAACTTCGCTCAGATAGACTAGGAGAGTCAAACCACATTTTAAGCAAAAAATTGAAAAATCGTTATTTTCAGCCATTTTCTACATTTGAATTGTGCCAAGCCCCTTAATTTGCCTTAATTTTTAAAAATGAAAAATAAAGTGTTTTCAAGGAGATGGAGCATGGGAGCCCTAATAGCATCACTGGTATCTTCAGAATTTTTGGGGCTGTGGTAGCCTAGCGTTATGATGTCAAGCTTTGGATCGGAGGATCTTGGGCTCGATACCCAAGCCACTGAAGACCTACCAGGAACAGTTGGGCATGGGTGCATGTAAAATCCGTGGACCCTGAAGTCCGAAGGCAGTTCCAAGGGTGCCGGTGGGTGGGGATTTTCCCTTCCCTTCACCCATAGGTCTAAAAAAGGAAGGTGGTGCCATCTGGTGTCGTCCAAGTACATCATGAGCCAAGTCGTACTTCCACCATTGGTGTTCAGCCTGAAACGGAAGGCGCTCCTGACTGCCTTAACTCCGTGCCGCTCCGCGAAGGAGAGCTTTGGTATCCAAGTGGCATTAGATACAACAACAAGTATCTTCAATTATCAAGAGACTTTTCCTTGTAAACAACAGTAAATTGCGATCATGAAAGTTTTCCCACACACTTTATGCTGCTTTAACATTAATTGCTTGTTTTTGAATTCCTCTTTCATCTTATGTTAATTCCGCTTTTATGACACATAGGTTGCCCAGTCTCCAAAACTGTATGGCACAAGGGTATTAATCCGAACCATAACATAGATGTTATTGATCAGTATAGCACTTTTGATCATGTCTTAGTGGTTTGGACTCCACTTTAAACTATAGGCCCTCCAGAAATCTACAGGAGCTCATGCTCAGCTCAGCCATCTTTTAGTCCAATATAAGTAAAGGACACTCGGTGCCATTGCGAGAAATTTTTGCAGGAAGGGAGGAGGATTCACTTGTTATCCCATGTATATATTATGATGTATACAAATATATATTTATAGAATTTGTCTTCATGAGGGGGGATTATCATAGAAAAAATATAAAATTAGACTGTATGATTGAGTGTAATTCAAATTAGGTTAAACAGAGCCAAATTAAGGCCTTCCCACCCCCACCTCTTTTCTTTTTTTGACTTAAAAATTTGTTTTTGCCGATTTCTGCTTTTTACCTTGCTTAAAAGGAGCATGCAGTTTGTCTTTATAAATAGTTTGCAATTATGATTATTTCTATCATGCCTTGCTACATCAATGGGTGCACAAGATGGTTGGTCTTTGGGTCACAACCTGCATAAAATGTAGCCATAAAATTATTCCCATCCCTATTTTTTTTCCCCTTCTGAAAATTAGGGGGGGAATATCCCCTTCTAATTTTTAAAAGTAGAGATGTGCAGTTTTATTAGATCATAACTTGTCAGGTATGTTTAATTCATATCTTTGTCAAATAATTTAAATTCTTTGCTCAGTTTGTTCCTATTGTAAAACAAATACACACAAACATGTATCAGTGTGTTCCAGTGTAATAAACAATTTAGCAGGCCCGTCATTTAGGGGGGGGGGTGTCAGAAGAGGGCAATTGACCCCCTGGCTTGAGAATCAATTATATTTACGTGTATGTGTATGCATTTTGCTGTTTTTTTCTTAAAGCAAAGTACATTACCTTTGATCCTCTTTTAAAAATGGGAAATGACGGTCCTGTAATTTAGTGTAACCTCATTTTTACCATTTACATTTATGCAGATATTTCCTTTAAAAAGTAAGCTGAATAGCTGAATTAATATTTGTGTGAATGTAAATGAATTTAAAAGTAAATAAATCTACTTTTCATAATTAAAATGTATGTGCTTGGCTAATTAGAATAAATATATGTTGTAAATTTTGGAAATTTGATGATTTGAAAAAAAAATGTCCATTGTGTTCACTTGACCAGTAAACCAAAAGAAAAAACTCTTGGAATTTTGCCAAAAAAAAAAAAAAAGAAATTTTAATTTCCTTTAACGTGCTTCTCCTTTAGCACTATTAAGGATTGCAATGTCGGCAGTAGAGTCTCTTTTTATCAAGATAATTTTTTTTTAAATTTTATTAATGTTTAATTTTTATTGATGAATCAGATTAATAGAAAGGACAGAAGACTGAAACTATTTGTATTTTTCAAATGTCTTATTTTTATTTCATTCAAATTAATATATTTTAAAGCTATTATATGGAAAATATGTACTTTATATATACTTTTTTCCTATTAGAGTATGGGACCCCAATTTCGGAATCCCGAAATCCGGAAAACCCAAAATCCGGAACTTTTTTGAAAAAAGTTGGCAGCTGAAAAAAAAAAAAGGGGAAATGTTTTGCGTCGTGTTTTTTGGAAATAGGCGTTTTAAAGAGAGAAAAATAAAATGTAATGAACATGTTTAAGATCGGAAATATGCTGTTTTCAAAAAAATTAGTTCGCGATTTTCTGAAAAGGGTTCGTTTTTGCGATTAGAGTTTCTAAATTAATTTTTGTCTTGTAAACTTCTTTTTTTTAATTTTGGGTTAATATCATTAAATTTTGCTTTTTAAAATTTCTTGTAGTTTTCTTGTATTTATTTTTTTAAATGAGCTCTAATTTTCGCGCGATACAGAACATTCGCGAAATTAAAAATCCGCGTTTCTCACATTTTTCCGATAGTCTGATCTTTTACTACAAATTCAGCGGTTAGAGAATATAAAATCACATCAAAATTTGACAGAATTCTTTTCTTTTATTGTTTAATAAAAGAGGTTAAAATAACATCGGGAAAAGTCTAGATGTTTCAATGCATTGCCTCGAATTTGTAAGCCTACTTCAACTTCGTTTTTTGTGCTAACTTTCGCGACTTATAGCCGAGTATATACGATAATAAAAGTGCTATAAATGAGCAAAATGCTAACAAAAGTTCCAGAGCAACTTATATGGTCTCTGATGCTACTTACAAATTTTTTTGAATGGGGACCCAAAATCCGGAAAATTCCGAAATCCAGAAAGATCGCGGCCCCGAGCGTTCCGGATTTGAGGTACCATACTGTATTTAACTAGCATTTATTCATTTAATGTTTCTTTTTTAGCAATTCAAAAAGCAACTGTCAATGGTAAAAAATGGATTCAGAATTGAGTTTTAGTTTTTTCCCCCCCCAGAACTGTGACTGAAAATCAGAATTAATTTTTCTGTAGATTTAACATTTACTATTTTTTGACATAAGACTGATTGTTTGTGTGATATGAATTAGTAAATTTAAAGTGTTTTGTTTTTTCACTGTTTGTTATAAAAAAGAGCTTTGAACACTGATTTTCATTCTATTAATTATGATGTAACTTTTTTATTTCATTTCAAAAAAATTATAATTGCTTTTGCTTTGCAACAATTAAAAAGTAAAATACTTTTCTTATGGTATAAAATATTGTAATTTCAAATCACAACATTAATAGAGCAATTGTGAGATATTGCCAAAAATCTCTTACTTTGTTTATTTTTTAAACTCAAATTCGAAGTTTTATTTTGGGCAACATTTTTGTTATGATTTGCTTAAGAACGTGTTTCTTCTGTGTTTTTACTTTCATGTTAAAAATATTCTGGAATTACCAAGTATATTAAATCATTTTTTTAAAGTATTTAAACTGTGATTATTGTTTTGCACCTGAATTTTGTTTTGTCAGTCCTGCTTTTTGCTTCAATTGCATGAATACACATCTTATTTTATTAATTTTACATACTGCAAAAATCTTCAAATGTTCCCTGCATAGCAGGAGAATTTCGTTAAATATTAGTAACTTATAATGATACATTTAAGATCTTAATTTCCATCTTCTAAAATCTTATATTACCTTTAATTTCTGAAATTAAAATTTAAAGTTGGATGTTAGTATGAGTTTACTAACAAGAGTTTTTTTTAACAAGAGTAAACAGTATTCAGGGGTCGTGCCAGAGGAAATTCGGGTCCGTTTTCGGACAATTCACAAAATTACAATTAATCAAAATGGACCCTTCACAAAATTCAAATTAAATCAAAACGGACCCTTCACAAAATTCCAAACTTCTAAATCGTTCTTTCCACACCATTAGTTATTATAAAGAGGCGGCAAACAATAATAAAAGTTTGGTTTCACTCTATTTTATTGCTATTATTATTGTTTTCCTACATGTGTATGTATAAAATAATTTGACTCAAAATACAACTGTATGTGATTTATACAGCTGTGGAATAGTAATAATAATAATTTAAAAATACTAAATTACATTTTTCTTCTGAAAAAAAATGGTGAAATTCACCAAATTTTATGGTGAAATTCACCATAAAATGTTTTATGCAAATAACTACACATATAAAAATTTAAAAAAGGCATTAAACCTATGATTTTAGGAAAACACTTCTAAGTTAACCATAGATTAAGGTTAACAACAAAAAATTTTATTTTAAAAGTTTGTTTTTTCAAATTCGTAAATAAAAACAATGTTTTTATGTCTTATTTTATGTGTTTCATTATTAAATACACATAGGTTTTCGCATACAGATGGTTTTTAAAAATATTTTTTGATAAAATGTTTTAAAAGAAATGACAAGTGAAATATATTTGAGATTTATTGTTTTGAGGTCGTATTATATAAAAATAAATAAATATGTAATATAACTGAAAGCAAGTTGTAGCCGGATATCAGACTAAACTACAACTATCTGTCGGAACATGTATCCGGTTGAAAAAGTGCAGGATACCCCGTATCTAATATCCGGCAAAATTACTATCTGGTTCAACCCTAAAATGAATATCAAAATATTTTCAATTTGGTAATGAGACCCTAGAGGATCTAACGAATCAATTAAAACCAATCTTAACTGCTTTAGATAATTGCAAACAAATAATTAAAATAGTCAAAGCTGTTACAGATATTCTGAAAAAAGCTAGAAAATAACTGATATGCGTTACAAAAGTGATTTTACACTTCTTTACTGTCTAATGCTCAAAATTAATACCTCGTGTAATAGTGAAAAATTTCACTGTTTCATTTTGTTTATTTACTTCTTTTGCTGACCAGTTTCACCCCACCCTTTTTATACTTAAATTCTCCTTTGGTAAAGATTCTAAATTGTCAGAATATTCTAGTAGCATTTATTTTTACGATGAACTTTGGACAGTCGAGGTTCTACTGTACTATTTATTAAGATCATTAATTTTTTCTTGAAGATAAACTTTTCTTCTCAAAATGTGTCCATTTGCAAAGCTTCTACCACAAAGTCGATTTTTTTTTTTTACTCTTCCTTCTTTCAGTGAATGTGTTTCATTAAAACTAAATTGCAATTTATCTTTCTACCATTTAAATGTTGAATCACCTCAGTTCACAACTTCATGTTGCATTTTCTAATGAGTTTGCAAACTTCAAATAAATTTCTTTAGAACTTAAATAATGACATTTTACCGTGTACAAATTTAAATGTAAATATTCAATATTGAAGTATTTATTTTTCTATTATTGCTTTCAGTTTCACTAATCACTGTGCAACTAGAAGTTTCTTGACTTATTTTCACTTCTAATGAAACTTTTGATTGTGTATAAAATACAGTCATCATCTATAATTTGTAATCCATTGCAGTCTTTGTTCCTTCACACCTTTCTCAAATGCTAGTTTTCTGTCTTCGATTTCCATCCGACCAATTTGGCTTTCAGTACTATCCGAGTCGTTTAATACCACAAGGATTTGGTCAAAGATAGTGTCTTTGTTTCCACCTCATCAAATAGCTTGATTTTATTTAGATGTACATGTTAGCCTGTTCTATCCTCCCTTGTGATACCATTTTTTGTAAACGTTTCTCCATACATACATTAAATTTAAAAAACTACAAAGTGATGTATTACACCTCAAAGCGTTGCCATCTTTTCCCTCTCCATAATTCCTTTCATCTTCGAACTTTGATTGATTTCATTTATGATGCATTAATATATATATATTATAACCTCTTTTGTATCAATGATTTAAAGTTTCATTATTTTCAATCTAGATTCATAAATCAATATTTTTTAGGCGAAATATTTCATCCTTTTCCTGAAAACGTTTTCTATATACATATTATTTAAACTATATATATTTACAATGTATTAAATATCTTCTTAGTAAAATTAGTTAAGCTAAACATTAAAGTGAATGAAAGTAATGCAATTGGTAACTTAGTATTTGCGCTTAAAAAAAGTCAAATTCATTGTACTACAACATTACAAAAATGAGCGGATTATTATCGCGGTTCTAATTTTTAACTTCAAATACATTATAATTCTTTCAAAAATTGGCTACAATAACAAACTTCCCTGGATTTTAGTACCTATTCAGCACTCGAGATGGCAGCACCACATTCTTTGTCTCCAAATATGAAGCACCCAAATTAAATTTATCATAAGAGACATACAGCAACTTTTCGTAATAAGACATAAGACTCAAACGCTCTCGCGCTCTCTCTCTCTTTTTTTATTTTTTCAGATTTTATTGATTTATTGAAAGATGATATGCATAGAGAAATTGGTTGTCAGGTTAGAAAATCCTCATCATGTTTGAAGCGAGCACGTGTTCTTGCGGTTGGCCGCGTGAGAGTCATGGCTACTGGACTGACGCATTATTTGGAAATATATGATTTTTATTGCTTGTAAGGAACTGCCCCCTCCCCCAGCAAAAAAGGGACTTATTATATTAAGTACCTACATTTTCGCGTATAATGAAGTAAAATTTGTTCAGTCCTAATTTGGCAACAGTGTTTATTGAAGTATCTATACGAAAGATGAAGCAAACACAACCTTACGCTCTTAAATTCCATGCTTCCCACTCGATACGTGGATGATGTCAAGATGAAATTGGCAATCTTAATCACGCGCGATCAGTTTTCTACCCTTAATGCCCCTTTTGCTATAACTTTCTTTCCTTTTAAATTTTTTTCGTCCTTGGAATCACAATGGTATTAAATGTATAGCAAATGGGATACGTGTTGAAATATCAAGTGTATGTATTTAGTTTTTACGATTGTCAAGAGATGGCGGCACTACAGTACAGTAACTTTAATTGAATCGTTTATTTCGAAAAGGTAACTCTTAAAAACAAAATGTTATTCAGAGAATGGAAAATAATGGCTTATGAAAAGTTGAAAAACTTTGCGGGTCTGATCTTTTATTATTTTTTTAGTAGGAAATAGTAATGCAATATTGGTAAATTAAAACTTTTGATTAATTATGCCATAAAAATTAACTAGTTAACACTGAGAGTTCGTTCTTTTTCAAATCGGAGATGTTACCTTCTCGAAATAAACGATTCAATTATAATCACACTCAGACCCGGACTGGCTCGCTCTGGGGCCCTCGGGCAGGTACTGAAACGGGGCCCCTTAGAGGAAAATTTTTGAAGATTATGTGTCTGGAAACCGTCTTTTGCTCTTTTTAGGGTCTTATACAGTATTTAAACTGAAGCGATTTTTATATCAAATAAGAAAAAAATCAAAACAGTGTTTTAAAGTTTTGCTTGTCTAACTGTTTAGTACACCGAAATTTCATACTATTTTTATTATATCTCACTCACTTATTATATCTAAGCCAAGAGCACTGACTAAATAATAAACTACTATTTATTAAATTAACGAATTTTTAAAGGATTTTTCACTTGGGTGCCACTGATAAACCCTTAAATTTTAAAAACTGTTTCCATAGCCAATCCCTTTCAGTTGAACATTAGGGGGATTAGAGCCATATGGAGGGTACCCCTTAACTGGAAATATGAAATTCTACCAGTTGAAGGGGGTCCGGGATTCTCTCCCGGGAAAATTTTGAAAACTATATGCAAACTGGTGCATTTTGAGGCCTTAGGAGACACATTTGGGAAAGCAAAAATATCGGGAACGAAAAAACGAAACAAATAAAAACTTTTTAAAGTTTAAACGATTTTATTTATAAAAAAAAAAACTCATAAAAATGCAGAAAAAAATTAGCATTTTTTTAAAAATCCGGTCCCCCCCCCCCCCCTTACTAACGCTCATACCGAAGAGACATGTCTCCGCCTTGTCAAACGACACTTGCCAAGCTAACCTCCTCCCCGCTTTTCCCGAAAGGATGCTTTGAAAATTTCTAAAAGAAAAGTTATTACACTGTTTGAGCATAGCATTATTTATATCTCACTATTACAAGGCCTGCAAAAAACCTCGACTTTTTTAAAAATTTGAATTTTTAAATTTTGACATGCAAAATTTGCCGCCCTCTTAAAACTGCCTTCCCAGGACCTCTTGCCTGCCACAGGAGCCTGCCTACTCATCAACGACGCAGACGCAACATTATTCAGTATAACTCAGTTTTAAAGCTTCCTACACTTTCTACAAATAAATACTTCTATTAATCAGTTTTAATCGTTAGCAAAATAGCCGATCAATGATCCAATCGGAGCGCCGAACCAGAATTTTAATTCTCTTTCCAAAAGTTGCAGTTTCAAAAATAACTATCTTTTTTTATTATATTTTCTTTCCTCTTCGTTTTTTTTTTTTTTTTTTGTGCATCACAGTTGAATATGCCTCCCCTAAGAGGTGCCGCCGCATGGGCCGACACCCCAGTTCCGGGCGTGTCGCATGGGGCCCGGCTTGCTGCCCCCCCCCCCCTAGATCCGGGACTGCTATCGAGCTTGGAAAATTACTTTCTCACGCTTCCTTAGTCAACTTGTGGTATAATTGTCTATCTATTCATACATAAATACCGTGCTTTACAAAGTATAAGAAATAAGATTTACCTTTTATTTTTTAGCAATTTTTAAGAAAAACGTAATTTTTAACACTTATTCTGATATATTGCAAAAGGCAAAAAACTAAAGAATTTTTTACTACTGTATAAAACCAAACTGCCCTTTAAAGTACCAGAAAATCGTCACCTGACAATTATTGAAAATTTGAGCTTAAAGTATTGATTTTAATGTTCTTTATTTGAAATTGATTATGAGTAAAACGCGATTTCTGGACGGTTTGAGGCAATTTCCCACAGAAAGAAGCGAGTCTAATATTCCGAAAAATACGGAATGTATATGTAAATGTATATTGTATCTGTCTGATTTTGAATAAAAACAATCACAGAAGTAAAGTAGGAACGCAAGGCCGTAGCCAGGATTTTCTTTTCGGGAAGAGGGGGGGGTGGGGGGGCTCCGAGCATCAGGGCCAAATGCGATGTCAAACAAATGGGGGAGGGGAGGGTTAAAAATTTGAAAGTATATGTATATAGTATACATATAGATAATATTATCTATAAATGTATGTGGTGTCACTCATTTCCCTACACTACCGTCATAAGTCGAAAATTTACGATGCTTAAATTCATAACTGCTGTAGCGAACACAAAAGCTGAAAAAGAACTGATAATTATCGGTTTTCTCCCAGGGAATTTAAATGAAAGTCAGGCATTTTGAAAATTACCATTTTCAGTACTTTCCAAAAAGATTTCCTGTCCAAAAAAAAAAAAGGTTTTTCGCTGATTTTTTAATTTGTTTTGAAGCGCTACTTTAGCTTTAAACCTTCAAGTATTTCCTTACATGTCGTGTACTTTGTGTGTTATTGTTATGAATATATTTTCAATGCTACAAAATATTTTAAATACTCTTTACAATTTAAAGTTAACAAATTTGTTACCTTTTTAAGCTTTGATAATATAGAGAGCGATGAAAATATTCTTATCCTCCTAACCCTGGGATTGCGTGTGATATGGGTAATCTATTAATGAATTACTTTTGAAGCACCTTTGAAGTTCAAACGGAATAAAAGAAAGAAAAAAGATAAAAGAGGTTCTCAGCATATGTGAAGGGGCCTGGCGTATTATTGTTTTGAAAATATTGTATAGAAATATTCATACCTTTTCTGCTTTATCTCTGTAAGGTTTCTTCCCAGCTATAATCTAACTCGGGATTTGTGCGCAAATTTCTTACTGCAGTGTTCGAATAAACGTCTTGTGCTATACAAGAGCCCACTGAAATTTACTCTGCCAATGTCCGGCAACCTGTTTTATTGCAACTTTTGCGAAAAAGAATATGATTCTTGAAGAGGCAAGCCCCCCCCCCCCCTCGTCCTCATCGGAAGCGTATGTTGATTCCATTTTGTCAGTTTCTAGGTTTCTAGGCGTCGTGTCCCCTACTTCTACAATTTTTGAAGCGTCGTCTTGTCGTTAGACACCCCCCCACCTCCTGTCCTCTCTCCACAAACGGGTTGGTTATCGAGAAAAGGACGTTCTTTTTTTTCCTCTTTTCTGGTGACTTTCAATAGCTTTTAAGTTGTCAACAAATATTTTCATGCATATAAAAAGTTCCTGTGCAATATCGCAATTTAGAGCAGTGAAATACAATACCAAACCGTCAAAAAAAAAAAAAATAATAATAATAATTAATTAAATTAAAAAATAAAGGAAATAAATTGTAGACTAAGCTAAAAATGACAAAATTATTTCACCCCTCTTCTTGCCTACGGTATAATATAATAACTCGTATTTTAAGTTTACGGAAGTCTTCAATTGTAATCAACACACATTTTTGCTTGCTTCGCGAACAGAAAAAAAATGTTATCCTGATGGGTCATGCAATGACTTAATTAGTAGAAACAAAATCTTCGTCTAGAGCGCAATGAGAAGTTTGAGGACCCCTGGCGGTAAAATAAATATGGGGGCCCCCTTAAAATATTCTACCTGTATCCATGTGGTCTACAGTATGGGGAGAGGAAATTTGAAATAGTGAAGGGGCCTTTTCAATTCGGGGCCCTATTGGTTGGCACCGCCATGTCCACCCACTGATCTTTGTTTCTCTTTTTGAAATTGGCTTCTAAGCCGTTATTAAATCCGTTAATGTTAGCAGCTCCGACAAATGAGCAAGCAATAATATTTCTTATGGAAGTGCCTCATTTAGGTTGTTTTGATTTTACAGGCAAAAGCAAAAATATAATTTACCCAATTGGACAAAGAAGTCCAATTGGGCCGTCGACTGTTATGTTAAAGTTTTAAAAGTCTTAAAACTTTTGTAAGATTGCGATAGTGAAGCATCCTGGGAAAAAGTGTAATGAAGCAGATGCAAATAGTTACAAAAAAAAAAGAAAAAGAAAAATCTAAAAAAAATTCAGATAGAAAATTATTTTTCCCCTCCTCGTTTGGGGGCCCCCTAGTCCGGGGCCCTCGGCGATCGCCGACCAGCCGACCTGGCCAGTCCGGGCCTGATCACACTTTGCATTTGGGTGGACCTGGCTCAAAATGTGCTCTTCGGGAAAGATGCTAATTGAGGAGAGTAAAAAAAAATCGAAATGTGAAAAAATCTAATAAAAGAAAAGGTTAATAAATATTGCAAATGGTATAAAATAAAGAATCAAACAAGGAAGTTAGTGTCCCCCCCCCCCCGAACTGTAGACCTTTACTCCTTTACATGTAATTTTGTTTTTCAAAATTCCAGCTCCACTAGAAGATGATGATGGATTTAAACAATATTCAAGCATTTATTTTCTTTAGCTCTAAGTCATTACATTTGGAAAGAGGCCGATTTAAAATTCTAAATAACATTCACTTTCTCAAAAAATCCTTTTTAATTGAAGAAAACATTTCAAGTTTATCATTCCTACCTTACTTCAGTAAAAAACAAAATAAAATATGTCTCCCCCACCTTTTGTTAGTTTTATTAGTGGCATACATAAGTGTTTGTAAGAAAGGGGCGGGGGGTAGAGGCAGCATCCCTTTTCTCTTTTGAAAAACTTTTTGAAGGAAAGGATTATGGATCGTGTGGAAGAAAATGAAATTAATGAACTACAAATAAATATTTATTTTACGTTAAACAATTTCTCATTTGATGAACTAACTAAAGAATAGTATTTTCAAGCTTATACTTTAAAAAAAATGTTTTTTCCTAATTGCAGAAACATAAATTCGTGAAACATATTTTCATAGTACTTTGGGAACGGAAATTTGTCTCTATAGGAATTATAAATGTCATATCTTCCAACGTCCAACAGTAAAACGTTTTTTCCAAAATTCATTTTTTGACGATTTTTAAAAAATCGGTAGGTGATATTTTTAAAAAGTGAAAACTACCAGGACGAGATATAGGCTTGAAAAATACTCAAAAAAATTCCGGACTCGAAAACTTCAAAGAAACTTTCCAAAACTTATTTCCCACTTTTCCCGTAATTTAACATTGGTTTCGAAGACTTGAGACTGTCTGAAGAGCGGCCTCAATGATTGTTCTCGAGTAAATGGTGCCTGTTCAATCTATATTTTGTATAGAGTTTTGTATTGATTGCGTACTTGCATTATAATGAAAGAAATTATTCACATTTACTAGACCAAAGGAATCTTAAAACAGTGCATAGTATGTACTAGTTTTTTAATGTCAGGTGGCTTTTTTAACATTTATGAAACCTTGATTAGTTGCATCATATTAAATTTAAATTACTTTGCCATATTTAAGTAATTTAATAAAGTTGTTGTTGAAATTTTCCTCATTTTTATCGCCGTCAATCTACTATTTGTTCATTGCATTAAATCTTTCTCTATTCCTTGTATGCATTTTTCTTACCAGTTACCAAAGACTAAATGAGAGATTCTTTATTTGAGCAATTAACGTATTTTAAATGGGGATGGTTGTACGAAAGCTAATATTGGGTATCATTTGTACTTGGGGAAAATAGAACATATACACAGTGCGTGAAATAATTTTTAAGACTAGGTTTATAAAATAAAATAAAAACTAGTAATTATATATATATTTTTTTTTTTATTCAAAATAAGCTACTTCGGCTTCAAATCATTTGTTACAGCGGTTTAACAACAATTCGAATGCCTGTTCCAGCTCACATTGTGGGACTGTCTCCAAAGCTCGCGTCCGAAGTCTGCGTCAAAGAATTTTTAAGACGACAGCTGGAACTAAGCTTACAGTGGAGCTATCTGCGTTATCGAGCATTCGTGAAACTCCTTAACTACCACTGATCCACTGTCAAAACCTCAGTTCATTTGTTTACTATTTTTTTATTTTACTTTGACGACATTGACACTATACAAACAGCTACGACGCGAGCTTTGGAGGCAGTCCCGCAATGTGAGCTGGAACAGGCATTCGGGTCGTTGTTAAACCACTGTAACAAATATACAGAAACCGAAGGAGCTCATTTTGAATAATAATACTTAAAAATATATAATTATTAGTTTTTATTTTATTATATAAAGCTAATCCCTAAAATTCTTTGACACACTGTGTATTATATTATTTGAAACTTTAAATTTGTTTAATATCTTGTAGACATCGGTTTTCTTTTTTCTCCTAAAAAAAAAGATGGATAAAAATTTTAAGTTTTCTTAATAGTGGTACATTAAATTTTCTAATTGTCGGACTAAAAGACTTGTAACATTATGATTGAGGTTGCAGTATTATGAGTGAAACTAGTAATTGCAGTTATTGGTGAAGCAGAAAAGCAGTCGTTGATATAGGAGTATTAATAAGTCACGACTTCAAGTTTAGTCAGCAGTGCAGCATAGTAAGTAACAAAGCTTGGGTTTATCCATAGAACTATTTCGAACAAGTCTGAGGAAGTTATACTGCCTTTATTCAGTTTTGGTCTCCCATACCTAGAGAAAGATATGGAAAAGATTCAAAGGATGGCTACTACGGTGTCATGAGAGATCCGCACCGTGGGTTTTCTACTCACCACGTAGTTTTAATCCCTAAACCCCCTCTTACTATCTTACTTTAGGTTGACCCTATCTCCAATGTGCAAGATCCGCACACGCGATAGCTGGAGTATCTATAATCATACTGCTTAAAAATAATTTGCTATTACTGGAAGGAGTTCTTTATCTTAAGCAAATATTATGCTGACCTTTTCTAAATTAGAATAAGAAAACTAACATTTTCTATATTTATTAAATATTGTTTGTTCTCTTGCAAAGAATAACCATTTAATCAAAAAAAGGAAAAATCTAGAAGGTTTTTTTTACATTGGTGCAGAGCTTAATTTATTTTCATGCACGAATTTTGATCCTGTATTCTAATGATTGTAAGTAATTGGTTTCAATTACTTACTTAACTATTTGAAACCAAGAGTACGTAATTGGAGAGATTAGAATGAGAGAGTAAGTAATTAGTTTCAATTTTCTAGTTTTAGAATTCAAACTAGACTCCAATGCAAAATTCATTGTTCTTTTCAGGCACCAATATAGCTTTAATAAAAATAAGTTGTTATATAATTAAATTATTTTTAAATTATTCTCCCCGAGAAATGTGAACTAAAACAAAACTTTCTCAAAACGGGGAAAATGATATTAGCATTCTCTAATATAAATTCACAAAACGGAAATCCTTTCCAAAGCGATTACGAATCTATTCACTCATTTCAGTGATGCGTTGCAATGGAATGATTGAAAAACGGTTTCCCGTCATGCAACTTTGTAACAAAACCATACACATCCTGAATGCCTACAAAATAACAACAAAAAAAAAAAAAATATTTAGCTCCAATCGAACAAATACGTTTAACATATGTACCAAGCATTGTACTTCAAAATCATGACCAGTAACATAGTTCAGTCTTTATGCTGAATAGCCACTACGGTGGATAATTCTAGATATTTAATGCAACAGTGTCAAAGCATGTTATTCTCTTATTGGATACGCACTAAGCACATGGACGCATATTTCGCAAATATTCCATCATAATTTAAGATGGGACGTGTGAACGCTAAGGTATGTATGCCAACTACTTTTAATTAAACTACTTACAAAAACGACCTGGTTTTCCCCTTGAATTAGGTAACACATTTGTGTCTTGTAATATTTCAATGGTTTATCGCAATGTTTTAAGAATTTTGTAAGGGATTTATCAATTTGCAATTTTGTATGTTTGCTATGCAATTTTGTTATGAAGAAAAATTTAAAGAAAAAAATCACAAATTTGTTTGTTTGGTGTTATGTATTACTGTATAAAGGAAGGGGTTAATAAATTAATGCACAGTGCACTCTGTGCAAGAGTGTTATGAAGAAAAATATTCATAAGTTAAATAAGTTTTGTGAGTTTGCTGTTTAGTATTTTCATAGAAAGAGGTGATATAGGGTAGTCGGACTAGTAAATAAACGCTTAAGTACAATTTCATTTTTAAAGAAATCATAATATTTTTTAACCCCTTAACGCGTTTTCCCGTGTCTGACACGGGCGAAAGTTACCGGAAAATTTTCCCATGCCCGTGCGTTATTTTTATTTCTAATGCCCGTCTGAGATCCGTTCACACTTTGTTTGCATAACATATTTTCTCCACGTAATTTTTACCCCACCCTCCGCTCCCTAGTCACCCCCACAATCTGAAATTGCAAAGAATAACTTGTGCACTATACTAGCTTTTCAAAAAAAAGAAAACTCGAGCTTTAAGGGATTAATGTGTAGCATTTGATACACGGCAATAAAATTACTCTTACTGGTACGTACAAATATTGTTGAAAACTTGGGGCTTTTAAATGTCACTGTTTCAGGTGTACAAATAAGAGTGGTACAACAAAAGTAGTAAATGACCAGTAGCTGAATACTAAATTTTCCAGTTAATAAACATGGACGATTTTCATAATCATTTAGGTGCCAGATAGCTTGGAATTGCATGGAAGAAAACTACTCTTATCAATCCGACTAGAAAAATCTTTTGAAATCTTATTTTGAAAAAAAAAATACAAACTATTCATTTACTGGTCGGTTTATTCTATGAATGTGCATTTTCAGGGCAATATTATCAAGAAATATATTAGTAAATTAAATGAGTGATTTTGTATATTTTCTGTGCAATATTGTTAGGGGGTGGTCATTTATTATGGATAGAGCTAGGGAAGATATTTTGAGGGGTCGTGAAAAATCAAGCTTCAGCTAAAAGGTAGGGGTCTGGTGGAGAAAAGGATCATCTACAAGTACAGAGCCACACCGTCCATCTTACGGTAATGCACCATTATTATATAATAAGACTAAAATTTAAACTTTTTCGATATATAATTTATAAATTCAGTAAAAATAAAAATAAAAATTGTCATTTATTCCTTGAAAACGGCCGTTGTGTGTAGTTGCGTCCTAATGCTGTGCTTTCCGGCCCATATCGCCCAGGAATTAGCATCCACAAGGGGGAGTTTGATGGCTTTGAAAAGAAAAAAAAGTTGTTTAGTGCCATGATGTTCCGGTTTTTAAACCATCGACGCGCCAACGCCGTTTAGTTTTGTTGAAGACTTCTGCCGCCTAGAAATGCAGCTCCCAAAAGCGACGCCCTTTTTTACTATTCACCCCCATTGATCACATTTTGATCAGGCCGTCAGTTCTCACACATACACATCAAAATTTCCAAGCGAATGAAGTAGCAAGCATCAGCTAAGGTAACGGCATCAGTAGTTGACCACTTAAGAGCACCATTGCATGATCATTGGTTTATTAACCACACATATTAACTTCCAGAAAATAAATGAATGTCGAGGAAACTCATTAGAATAGTCAAATTAAATATTTCTTATTAGTATTTCAATATAGTTTATCATAAATATTAATATATATATATATATATATATCAATATTGGGTTTTTGCTTCAGAAGTTGACCATGCGAGAATTTGAATAAATCAGTAGTTGACCACATCTAGCATCAGTAGTTGACCTGATGCTAGATGTCAACTACTGATTTATTCAAATTTTCGCATGGTCAACTTCTGAAGCAAAAACCCAATATTGATATATATTTTTAATTAATGGCTAGTGAAAAGGTAAAAATGATCATAAACAAGTAACTTAACTGACAATTTCAACCAACTTTTTGTTACTGTTTATTTTACCCAAAAATGTCCAAAATCACATTATTTGCAAACTTGGAGGCACATTTGAAAACATAATTCCAGAGAAAGTCCAACTCTGGAACAGAATAAACATTACGAGTTTTACTGGTCTTTCTTGGGCTCATTTATGTGGGATTTCACAGACTTCCACTGGTATTTTAGCGCATCAGGTCTCTCAGGCCATTTCCATAAGCGACCACACCTTGCCATTGATGAAATTGTTGCAGTAGTTTCAGTGCCTTTCTCTCATTACCGAGCTCTGTTTTAATATAGGACTCAACTTCTGAAAACCAATTCATTATGTTTTCCCTTGTGACTGTTAAATTTTGTGAAATCGTCTTTGAAATTAAGGGATTTTTTTCGAAGAAAACGTTTGACCCATGTTATTCCTGGTCTACCATCTTTAAAGGGGAATTTCGTTTCATTTCTTTCAAGTATCTTCCACACTAATACATAGCTGCTCAACAGTGATTGGAAAACAAGATTTTCCCATATTGTCTACCAGCTTTTGCTTATTTTAGCCTCCTCTTTTTGTGTTAGAATGGAAGGAGGGCCCATTCTTTTTTCTATTGGTGATTTGCCCTCCAATTTATATTTTAATGTCGTTCTAGGGACTCCAAATTTGTTTGCAGCTGTCCAAATAGATGTTTTGTGTAGAAGAACATCTTCAACTGCTGCTTTCAAAGCTTCTTTTTTGTAGCTTAAGAATGTGCTCTAGTTTCCAGGCATCTTGAAACTAATATTCACTCTAAAAAACAAAATAAATAATCTATATGAGTATGAATGTTGACTTGGGAAAAATTTTGCTATTAATTTTAAACTAGCTAATTTATAGGAATGGTATATGTATATACATAATTATTAGGGACAAATTTAAAATCTGAATAATGGTCATGCTCAAATAAAAATCCATTTTCAATAAGAATCAAACTTATAATTATATTTTTACAAAGTTATTTGACAAATCTCAGATTAGAGCAGATGTGTTTCAAAAGTTGACCACCTCATGCTTTAGTAATTGACCACGTGGTCAACTACTAAAATTCATCATATTTTGCAATTTTAAATAAGTTCAAAACTTTTATTTATTAAAGCTAGTTATGAAAATGCATTTGTGATACGAAAATAATTTTCAGTCAATTGAATCAGAAGTTGACCTCACCGGTCAATCTCTTCCTTTTAAAAATAGCATTCAGTAAATGACCACCTCCACCAGCAGGTTTATTAATAGGTTGTGTTATTAAAAACCCATGTTTTTTTGAAAGAAGGAAATACTTTTAGAAATTGGTTTAAAGTAAAACTTACCCATTAAATTTCTTATTTGAATTCTGCAGCCCCAATATGATATGCACTCTTTAATCAATTCTGATAACAAAGCCACACATACAACCACTCAGCTGAACGTCTCCGCAAAAGCTGTTTGCCATTTCTAACTACAACGCCAGTTGAATGCTAAGCTTTTAACTTCAGCTACTAGATGGGAGCAGGGTACTTTTAGAGTCGTACAAAATGGTCAATGGCGCTGTTATCTTAGTTTAAAACAATAATAAAAAAATAAACGACATTGGTATAGCTTATATCAGATTGATTCAGTAAAAAAAAAGCATAAACATTCTGGCAGGCTACTAAAATAAATGTTGAACTTCAGTAAGCATTATTTTATTAAACCTATATGACTGTTCATTACGTTTGAAATGTTATCTTTTTTCCTTATTACTGTACAGCATTATGTTTCTGTTGATTCCACAAAATTTTATTACTTTATTGGACCGACTTTTAAATTATTTATATTTTGTACTTGGCGAATTTCCAATGTATTTATCTACTCTTTAATTTATAAACGGTGTATCATGGTCCTCCCCCTCCCCCCCCACATGGATGGAAGGCTAACGTTTTGCATATAAATGTGTAAGTCTGTAAGAGTTTTTACTCTCTCTCTCTCTCTTTTTAACCTCCCTTTAGTTACTATATCAAGAATTACTCTTATCAAAGCAATACTCGAAATTGTCCAAACTATAATCCAAATAGCTTTGTTCTCAAAGTAGATAAATAAAGTAATGCAGAGTTGTGCACTGTAAAAAAAATTGTGCGAAAATACATGAGAATCTCCTGGAAATCATTTATCCGGAGTCAAACGCAAAATGAGGTCGTCGTAGAACAGGCGGCTAGAATGTCGAGCTTCGGATCGGAGGATCTCGGGTTCGATACCTGGGCCCCTGAAGTCCCACCATGTACACTTGGGGATACGTGCATGTAAAATCCATGGACCCTGAAGTTCCGAGGGTACCGTTGGGTGAAGATTTTCCCTTCTCTTCACCCATAGGTAGGCTAGTCATATTTTTGGTTAGTGAAACCGGGACACATTAATATGGAATGGGCATACCGGGGGTCTGGGGAAATTTAAAAAAAAATTAAAAGCAAAATGGTGAGTTTTAAGCCTTCTTTTAAGCCTCGCAAGTAACGGGAGTGGGGAATCTGGAACCCTAAATTGTTAGTCTGCCCTCCTTTTTAATGAGAATTTTTTGGGTTAATAAAATAAAGTTTAAAATACTTCATAAAATTGTTTAATTAAACAATTAATTACTAAGTCTTTTTTTTAACTACAACTTTTTGTCTAACTACAAAAACCATTTCAAAAAAACATTTTTGTCAAACTAAAAAAGCAATTAATAAGTTAACAATGTTATTCTTTGTTTTCAAATCCCTCATATTTCTGACTTGAATATACCTTTTTCAAGATGTCTTTGTTAAGCTTGACTTTTTCAAAAAAGTCAGAGCAAGAAAGGCCAAAGTTTATTTTACATACAATCAATGCTCTTGCAGTGGACTCCCTCATTAATGCTCTGTCATCTTAAAGATTCTTAATGTCTTCATAAAAGATTCTTAAAAACATAAATTCATTATTTTTTACACCTTACAGCCGTTTCCGGGACATTGATAAAACTGGACGGGACACCGGGACAAGAGCAAAATACCGGAACTGTCCCGGTCAAACCGGGACGTATGGCAAGCCTACCCATAGGTCTAAAAAGGAAGGTGGCGTATTAGTGGTGGCGCCATCTGGCGTCATTCAAGTACATTATGAGCCAAGTCGTACTTCCACCATCGGTGCTCAGCTTGACGCTCCTTACTGCTCTAATTCCCAGTCGCTCCGTGAAAGGGAGCTTGGATATCCAAGTGGCTTTAGAAACAACAACAACAAACGTAAAATTACAGAGACTTAAAAACAAGAAATTACAAAGTCTTTAAAAAAGGAAATCGCAGAGAATAAAAAAACATTCTGAAACATTCTGTAAATTGCTTGCAACAGATAATAATGTGCAGCAGCTGTGGCGCCATCTACGAGTACGCTTAATTACTATTTCTGTTTCCCAAAGTCGAAGGCGAGTTCAGTTGAGCCCACGCGGGTTTGATTCCTGTGCCTCAAGCTGCTCGGTCAATGATGCCGCCGCGAGCTAGCAAGTTGCTCGCTAAAGGTGAAGTTAAATTACACGCCAACAACATATAATGCGCTTTTTACAATTTTTAAACTGGTAGTCACAGACCTCAAGCATTTATGTAAGCATCTGTTTACAACTTTTAAACTGGTAGTCACAGATCTCAAGTGATCAGTTTTAAGTAATTTATTTTTTGTTTTATTTATTTATGCCTTTGGCTACCCTGTACTGTACCTGTGATGCAATGACTTCACCAGCGTAGGGTAGTCGAGGGACGACGGACTGACTTACATCCCTAAGAATATGATCTTAACGTGTTTGGCGAAGAGGAGAGTGGGCAGTTGCAAGATGAAGTTAAAGATAAGTCGCAAGTGATACAAGAAAGTGATAAATGACATAAAAAGCACTAGCGTGAAATAATCAAAGACAATAAGGTACAAACATATTAAAAAATAAGGATCAAAATACAGTTGAGAGAAAAAAAAACACACATATACATAGAGGGTAACAGGAAGGAGTCGTTATACAGTCAAAGAAAGTTCACTTGAAAATGAAAAAAAAAAAAAAAGAAAGTTAAACGGGAAATGGACGCCGTCCCGGCCTTATGCCTCATTGTATATCTTATGTTTTTGCGGACTGTTAGATTGTTGTCCATTGGCAGGTGGTAAGCTACAGTTACTGGACATGCATAAAGGGAGCCCAGGCGTTCCTCTAGCACTGCATACGCAGATTGACGAATTAATCATTTTAAACCTTTCAAGATATAATGGAAATGGTCCGTGTCCTGTAACGAAAAGGGTTTGGTTTCGGTTTTGCAATCTTAATCTTTCCGTGACTTTTGGGAAGATACTGAATACGATTCCTCCAGTGGTTGCAGTATAGCAATAATTTTATCATTTTGAAATTAGTTGTTTCGCCAGTTACGCTTTGACGAAAGACATAGGCATTTTGGCTTTGATTTTAGCGGGATGTGATAGATTTGCTGCTGCCATTCCAGTAAGACGATCAGATTCTTCGTTGCCTAAATACCCAGCGTGATGTTATCTTTATGCAGATGATTTGTCAAATAATATAAAAATTAAAACTGCGATGAAAGTTTTTCGTCTCCTATTCCTATTAGCCCCCAAATGACCTTCAATAAAAATTAAAAGAAAAAAGAAATTCTTAATTAAAAAAAATCGCATTGAGCCACACATTTACAATCTCCACACTAATTTGTTCTAAACTCCATGATTGTAGAATAGATTCTCTAGATTTGTCTTGGGTTGCAAATGAACACACAAACATACAAGCGGACACTGCTTTTTATATAAATAAAAGTAGAAAAGTCGACGATAAATGAACTCGCCACACTCTCAGAAATAGAATCGTCACTTTTGAGGACTTTTCAATCGTCAAGAAAATTTCGTCATTTACAACGATACTTTCCTCATGCGATCACGTGACTTTAAAAAGTTACTACACAAATTTCGACAATTTGACGAAAGGTTTACTCGGAGCATTTTTCACGAAGCCATTTTGTTAAATACGACGAAAGTTTCGTGAGATTAGAGCATGCGTTTCTGAGTGTGCAAAGGGGGCCTAGCCGGGAAAACTCACTCAGGTGTTTTCGGAATGATACCAGCTGCGTGGCGAAAGTAATCCTACCTAAAGTCGCGGCTAACAGAAGGAGTCTGGTGGAGAAAAGTACCTAGGTGTTTTCGGGCGACTCCACTTGAAAAACCCCACTGTTTCGGTAAAGTGAGTTTTTTTCAAAATTTACTGCATACTGAAGAAATTTTCTTCAGAAGCAAAATCAATGTTATAATATTTGTCATTATCAAGACCTGCACTTTACATCTTCCTTTTTGGACTATTTTTTCTCCTTTATATAGGTATTTGTAAAGATATCTGAAGATAAACATCCAATATTCTTAAATCTCTGTTAAAATTTTATTTACTTATTTTCATTCCTTTATTTATTTATTACATTTATATATGTATGTTAAAAACTAAAATTTTACATGCATTACGTTATTAAATAAAAAAATAAATAAATGTATTGATGATAAAAACAAATTTATTATTTCAACTCAAAACACTTTTTTTTTGCATTGCTGTGAAAAAAATATTTGATAAATTGTAACAGATCTCTTTGTAATAGCAGCTTGGTACAAGATTACCAAATGAAAAGATTGATTATCAAAAACTACTTAAAATCCACTAAAATATCCAAAGTCTGATACCTGCAATATTCTTTAAACAGCAACCGTTTTCAAATATTTGCGTCCATATTCCCTGCATTTCTATGTACAAGGTTTATTATGTGACTTAATAACTAGTACTAGTTTAATACTGTTCCAATTTGTATCGCTGACTTCTCTACTCAAGAAAATTAATTTTAGTGAGAAAACAAAATTGTGAAGCTAATTGCAAAAAATATATTGCACGAATGTGTTTCAGATATATCAAGAATACTTTTTTCAATGCAAAAAAGTATTACTCACACAATTTGTTTCTGCACAGAAGAAAATGTTCACTTCTTATTAAGTAGTCGTATTATTTTAACAGAAAGAGTTTTGGATAACATTTCATATAAACATTTAATGGTTTTGAAATTTAAATTTGATTTTTTCTTTGATTTCAAGATTTTTTTTCATAATATTTGAGTGAGACATAGATGTATGATTTAAAAATGATATACTTATACAGCTCTGTGAAATGAAAAAAGTAGCCAAACAATGGTTTAGTACATTGCTTAAATAGAAATCAATATTTAAAGGTTTCCTGATACCCCCAGAATTTGCTGCTCATTAATGACTAAAAGAATAGCTTGGAACATATTGCAAACAAAGAGATTAATAACAAATAAATGCGAAACGTAGAAAAAAAAATGTCCACACAGGCCTGCTTTCCCTCGTTCGTATTATGATGGCTTTTTTTAGGTACGTAAGCAAAGGTATATTTTAAATTTATGTAGCTACGTAAGCAAGTTCAAATTAATGAAGGATAATATGGCTTACTGAAGCGGCTGTCAATCGATCTAAGCAAGTATGCCATGTTTTAGACAAATTTTATAAAAAGTGGCAACAGTTGATAAACAATTTATGAAGTAGTGTCTGATTTTTTACATAACAATTTCAATCAGAACTAAAGTGCGTACCATTGCCCATAAAGTTTCGCAAAAAATGTATTAAAAACAATTTTTAACACATCAAGTTATGTTTTTTCAAAAAGTTGATTTTTACCTTTAATTTTGTTTGTATATTAATTATTTGGTACTGCAGGTGTTTAATAATACATATTTTTAAAAAGTTGAATTTATCCACACTATCCCCATGCAGTGGGGATAGTATACACAAGGTATAATACTAATTTAGACAGTAATAAAACTCTTTAAAAAGTGGATGAAAAGCATATTACTATAAATTTAAAGCTAAAGTTACTCATTCCTTAATAAATATTTATCTTAATAAAATATAGTTTAAATACTGTTATGCCTAATATATTTTTGTTATGAAGAACTGCAGTTAAGTATGTTAAGATTTAGTTTAAACACAAAATTATGTAACATATAGAATTAAAAAATAACACACACTGGTGAAAATAAAATACACAAATAAAATGAATTTGTTTACTTTTTTTCTAAATCTTCAGATTAGTATTGTAATGTTAAACTATTTTGTCAAAACAAACACAGCCAGAAAACTTCCCGACAGGGCTTTTCTTGGAGCCAAAACTCTTGAGGCACTGTATTTTATACTCGCTGACAAAAATTCTTTAAAGCAGCTGATACATATTTATAAAATGTTTTTCTTGTCACTGAGAGAAAGTTAAGGTAATACAAACCCTTTTCTCTTCATGTTTGTTTTCATACTCATTTCCACTTCTCCAATTTAATTCATCGCCATGAACAATTTTACTCTATGTATAGAACTTTTATTTATTCATTTTATTTTACTTTTTTTTTTTATTGCTTTTTGAATCGCTCATTCTTTGCTTCAGGATTTTCCTTTTTGTTCTCTCTGTGAAATTCATCTCTTCCGTAGTGATATTCAACATAGTCAGCAGCCCCCCATAGTAGTACATTTCCTTTGATAGTTCCCGTACATTTCTTTGATCCCCTGATGAAATCTCATACTACACTAATAGAGCCTAGATTTTCTGGGAAACAGAACTTTGGACCTTTTCTTATTGACCACAAATTTATTAAGTCCCGTCGGGATTTCGGACTCTTTTCCGAATTGCTCCGCTCCGCTTCGCTCGGAGCGAATGGGGCCAAAATGTAATCAGCACCTGTTCCTATTAGGTTCACTTGTATATTAAATTTCGTTCGGATTCTTCCATTACTTATTGAGATATAGCACTCACGCTTATCGAGAAAAACTTGCTCGATTGCTCCGCCTCTTCGAATGGATTCACGCCAAAAACTAATTAGCACCAGTTCCCATCAGAGTCCCTACCAAATTTCATTCGATTCCATTCATTATATTTTTCAGTTTTAAGACGGTCAATTTCCCCCCTACCACGTGGCTTGGGAAATATAATGCATTTATATGTATGTACATGTATTTTGTTGTTTTTTTAATGCAATATACATTGAGTTTATACCCTTTACCCCCTCCACCCCTGGAAATATTTGAAATGACGGGACTGGTTACAGAGGCTACGAATAAAAAAAGAAAGAAAAAAAAGACCACATACAGACACTTTCCAAAAATGGGTTTAGGACACCTCAAAACGTGTAAATCCGTCGACATTCGAAAATTTTCGCGAATCTAATAGTGGAACCTCGGTAGCTTGACACGCGGATAAGTCGACATTTCCCTCCCCTAAAGTTGGCCGAATGCTAATTTCAATG
Organism: Octonoba sinensis; assembly: GCA_038502835.1. Taxonomy (NCBI): domain Eukaryota; kingdom Metazoa; phylum Arthropoda; class Arachnida; order Araneae; family Uloboridae; genus Octonoba; species Octonoba sinensis. The sequence continues at coordinate 150,744,336 of CM076598.1, forward strand.
GCCGAAAAACTCTCACTTGACACACAATTTCCAGGAACTCCTGTTAGTCGACCTCAAGTTTGTGTTCTTATTAACTTTTTTTCCTTTATTTTTTCACGGTGTATAATTCTGAGAATTTTAGTGATGTTTCTTCGTCAATGCATCAATTCTTTTCTGACACAAGAAAAAAAAAGCAAATTTCAAATTAGCAATCTTAATAGCGTTGAGGACTTTGTTTTCTCTTCAGAAACAAAAACAAACAAAATAATGGATTTTTTTCTCATGAGGTATTCTGCTTTGATGTAGTATGTTTATGTATTTATTTATTTGAAATGTATAACTTTTCAAAATAATAATGATAATAGATAAATAATAAACGGGGATAGTTTCATTCACTGGAATGGGCTTTTATAACTTGACTTTGTAAGTAAATAACAATACAGACCAATATTGGGCAATCGAAATTGCAGAACTCAGTAACTTGACACCCGCTTATCTCGACATGTTTTTGTGTTCCCTTGGGGTGTCGAGTTATCGAAGGTTTGCTGTACTTTCTTCTGTATATTGGATATAGAAGAAAGTACAACACATAAGAATCAATTGTGAAAACCTAAAACATCAATTATTATTATCAAAACCTAAATAACCATCGCAGTCTTGTGTGTTTGACATTTGTCTTGTTTTTTTTTTGTTAGATGTACTCGATTCTTGCTTTCGTCTCTTGCTCCCTCACTGGCATTATCTGTTGGATGAATTGGTCTCAAACGTATGATTTCTTGCCATTGCACTCTTATCGCAAATTCGGAGGCTGGAATTTCAGTAACAGAACTACTTCTGACAGGTAAGTTTCACTAAATTTTCATCCATAACAAGTGTGAAAACGAAAATTATAGAAGTTTCTAAAAATGCTGTATTCGAATAAAACTTATTTAAGGCTGAGTAACAAAAACATCTTACAATTAAATGAATCACAATAATCCGATTCCTTTCCGATAGATGCGTAAAATGAGTTTTATATTGATATTAATGTTTTCATTAAATTATTTTTCTAAGACCGAAATATGAAAAAGTTTGCCCAAATATAGTCCTACTTTATTATGTTTTCTGTATTATATTTGTTTTCATTATTCGACTTGTTTAGACTCGTTAATATTTCGATTCTGTAGTCACTCAAAAGAAGCTCTAAGCGTATTGTACTTCAAGCCGATTAGTACAAATACGCAGACGGTCAAGAAAGAGAAGGGGGAAAAGTGAATACTTTTAATTGAAACATATTAATTTAGATTTTGTGTAAGTTTTTAAAAATATATTTAAAAAAAATTCATATCAAAAACTATCACTCAAAAGGGCATAAGTATACGTACTACGAAATTTTTAGCATAATTATCTACTCTTATTTATATTGATATTTTAAATTTACTGTAGGTAATCTTTAGAGTGATAATAAGGATCCTCACTGTTGGTGCACCTCGAGTTTTATCAATTTGTAGAAGGTGGTAGCAATTACATTTTGAAATGGATTCAACACCTTAAAAAGGCAATTTATTATTTTATTACATAAAGTAAAATTCTATAATTTTCAGAAAATTGAGCAAGACGTTGTCATTGAACACTTGTTTTGCATTTTAACCAATAACGCATAATTTGGAAGAAAAAAATTCAGTGTACCGCTCAGTGGCGTACGCAAAGGGCGGGGAGTAGGGGTTTAAACCCCCCTTGAGCTCTAAATAGTAGTGCTTTATTCAGTAGCGGATTTAGGCCTAGGCCCGTGAGGCCCGGGCCTAGGGCGGCAAATTTTGAGGGGCGCCAAAATTTTTAAGACGACTAAATTTAAAAACCGATTGGGTTTTCTGTCAACTGTAAGTTTAAAGTTTATTTTATTGCGCGCGCTCTTACTATTTAAACATAGTACCATTTTGACGGTAGAATTTCTTTGTTAAAATAATTAATCAGGCTAGTACTAAAATCTGAAATATCTAATAAAAAGATTTTTTAAAACTTTTTTTAATGCTAGCATGTTATTTATTTAGAAAAATTAAGAGTTTTTTTCATATTTTTTATTCAAAATTTAATTGTAACATTTGTTTGCTCTTTATTATAAAACAAAACATTAATTCACCATGATAAATTATACAAGTGTCAGTTGTCTCATACAATACATTTTTATTTTTCAATTTTTTGTAAAAAAATTATAGTTTTTCGTAATGTGAAGTCCCCAACGATCAGCATGATTGATCAGTTTTAAAAGGTCCCAGAATGAGTTTGAAAAATCATAAGGGGGGCGCCATATCGTCTTGGGCCTAGGGCGCCCTCAAACCTAAATCCGCTACTGGCTTTATTACGCACTCGAATTTCTTTTACTAGTTTCAGAAAATTATGAACCCCCCCCCCCCCCTTTAAAAAATTCTGCGTACGCCACTAATACTGCTATAAACATTCTCCACACCTGGCAGCGATACTCCTCGGGCCAGTCCGCGAAACTTTTGGGGATGGCTCAGTGTTGGCAGAAGTAAATGCTACCATTTCAAGCAGTGGTTCCCATCCTTTTACACGTCGCTGCCATATTTTTAACAATTAAACAACCCGCGACCCCACATATAAGGTGGGTATATATATGTATATAAGATGGCGAAAAAGTTCTTTTAATTTTGTTTATGTTGAAATTAATTGTTATTATTGCAACGTTTTGTCATTTCTGACGAATTCATTGAATGTACGAAATATTTTGGTCCATCACTTATTTGATGGCTTGTACTGAGTTTACTTTATGTCGCGTGAATACGAGCGTTTGTGAAAAAACTCCAAATTAAGAGGACGAACTTCTGGAATACCATCAATAGAAAGTTGAATCTTCTCAGCTATAAATTCGCCTGTGCCCAATACCTCAATAACACATAAACGTGGACGCAGCTGAAGAAATAGTTGGCAAATACTTAGTCTGGGCGGCAATGGTCGCTTTCCTCCCTCTGTTGCTGAAGAAAGACAAACAGAAGACCGCTTGTGAGTATTTATATCCCAACTTTTGGGCAAGTATATTTGCCGCCAAATTGCGGTAATTGAACTACATGTTTTGGTCCATGTCCATAATAGAGCAAGTAGCATCAGGAATACAATACATCTTTCAGACGCATGAAAAGTGTCATTAGTCAGCGTTTGGAACGAAATTACGGTGGAGTTAGGAGAGTGCCCATTATCAAGAATCTTCGAAAATAATTTGAAAAATGTATTAAATTCAGAAGAGCCAGTTTTGAATACTAATTGACAAATTTTGTTTTAATGCTGTGAATATTGATCTAATAAAAATTCTTATTAATTTAATTGGGCAATCTTATATGTCTGCCTAATATTTTTATAGAGTTAAAGTATTTTTTTAAACAAGAAGAACTTTTCGCTAACCCTTTGCCCACTTGCTCACAAGTTTGGCACAGATATTAAGCGTTAGATTCAAAGTGGTTTCGGAATCCAATTCCGCTGTAAATGGTTTATTTTACAAGATTCAAGGGATATTGTAAAATATACACGTTTACAGTTGGGTTAGACTTAAGGACTGCATGTTTACAAAATTTTGCGCTTAATTAACAAATGCCGTCTCATTTAAATGATTTCTCCTGATGGCTTTGTTCTAAGTTTTTGTAGAGGAAAAAAGAAATAATAATAATAAAAAAAAAATCCCCAAATACATTTCTATTATAGCCCGTAATTAAGCTCATCTACAAACGGAGTTAGGAAAGTGCCACATGCCACATTTAAAAACTTTTTTTTGTAACATATTCTTGTTGCAAATGTACACTTTGTCTCCAGAATGAGACACTGCCAATTTGCACAGCTCGTCGATGCTTAGTGCTAGAACTGCCACAATTGGCAAGACTGATGTGAAACACACCATTAAGTGCTAAATTAAAATTATTTGAGTGTTATGCACCTACTTATCTGGAGAAGGGATAAATCAGTTGCATATTTTAAAAAATTTTGAGAATTAAACAGTTGCAAACCTTTAAGGTATTGTTTGGGGGAAAACCATTTTACCATTAATCTACTATTGTACTCTAGATTTTTATTGCTATTGAATTAAAAAGGTGAATATTGTTCGCTTTTGTTTGAAAATACTTCAAACCGGCTCAGTGCAGCGTTTAGGAAGAAAACAGGACGAATATTAAGTCGAGATTGAGTATTTAAATATTGTGACAGGTCCAAGGAACGTAGACAATCCTGTCAATACTGAAATTAAAACTGATGGCTGTAATCAACTTTTATAACAGAAATTAAGATATACCACGCATTCTTCTAGCCGAACTAAAATTACCGGATAAATCAACAGTCTTGTCGAAGGAATTGACACGACATCCGTTGTGCTTGGCAACTTTAGCTTTATCGTTTGCACAAATGACATCTGTGTTTCAATGACATTTGTGTGTGTGTGCAAAAGTATTTATCTTGGCAGCCGTAATTAATATCGTTATAAAGAAAAATGAATATTATGCGCTTTTTTTTTTGTTCATGTACAAATTATCAAACTAATTGATTTTACGTATGTGTGTTATTTTCAAATGGAAATTGTGTCGCGGTCCCATAAGAATTGCCTCGCGACCCCATATGGATCTCAACCCATAGGTTGGGAACCCCTGATTTAAATTAACGTTTTCTGAATCGGAAACAAAGCTATAATTCTACAGGATTACTAACGCGATGCAAAACGATTTCTTTGAACTGGAAAAAGATATTTGTGACTGATCATATTGCTCTCAAATTTCTTCCAAGGAATGCAAAATGCTTTAAAAACACTAAGAAAGAAAACTTTAATAATGCTATAGCTAGGAAAGAGCCAAATCCAAACTATTTTAATTTTTGCAATTACAGCAGGTCGAATTTAGCTTTTGATCGTGTGTTTACAACAGTTTCAAAACCGAAACTTTTTTTCTTTAAATTCTGACCAAGATTTTTCTTTTCCTCATTATGGCCTCATGCTTATTATCATTTTATAAGATTTTGTTTTCTTCTCATTTTCGTAGAATTAAATTTTAAAATACCAGGAGAATGTTTCACAAGTCAAAAATAGTTAATTTTTTGATGTTTGGAACATTTTCAATCTTTTAATTTTCGACTATTAACAATGTTTTTCATACACTACACAAAAATGAAATCGAAATATTCCTGTTTCGCGTGTGGTTGGTGTAAAGTTGCTGGTTAGTATACTGTATATTGAGTTCTTGTAAATAATTCTTAATTTAAAACTTGGTAAAACAATTTTATTTATTGGTATTGAGTATTGAAATTTCTCAATTGCGACACTACTGATCAAAGAAAAATTCACACATACTCTCGCTTACCATCTGTGTACATGCCGCATAGTTTATTGTTATGTCTGAGAAAAAGTGAACTTCTGCGTTCCTCTTTCTCAGAGACATTACGAAAAGCCAAAGTGCTCTTTTCATTTGCATTTCTCAATTTTCAGCAGGCACGTGTTTCGATGCTTTTTAACGGTAATCGGCTACGTTGCGATTAAAAAATGTATTATCGGGAAACTGGGATTTTACACAAGGTGAGGCAACCTTTTGCGACATGAGTTTTTAAGTGATAAGGAGTAGCCACTGTTCTGAGTTGCTCCACTTCGATTTCTAACTTTTTGCTCCGGGCCCCGAATAGTTTTGCTAGGAATCCTGCTAATTTCTCTGTTTATCTAATTTGTAATGTTGTAAAAAGTTACTACGTAAAAACTACTTACATATTATTTATTTATCAATCAATAAATGTGCAATGTTTTGTAAGCACTGTGTTGCAAAAAAAAAAAAAAAACTTGGCAACCCCCCCCCCCCCCCACACACACACAAAAAAGAAAAGCAACCCTTTTTATTCATTTATTTTTAAGTGTCTGACTGTTATTCAAAAAAAAAAAAGATCGGAGCAGTGGAGCATAGCAAATTTCTTTGCTCCGCAGTTTCGACAAAATGATTTCTGAAGCATTACTTTCTAGCTTTAACAGTAGAGTTTTTCGTTTTTAAACATATTTATGAAAAATATTATTAACTTGTAAATGTTTAGTGCTAGTAGTTCGTCGAACAATGACAATACACGAAAAAGAGAAAATTAAAAAGAGCTAGGCTAAAATAGGTATTTTCCGTTCATTTTCGCTATAACTATCTCAGAACTCTCTTATTAATAATATTTTCTAAAAATGTGTTTAAAGAACAATTTAGTAATTTATTAATAGCTATTTTTAATTTTTTCACAAAAATTTTTTAATTTCATAGTTCGGTCTAGTTAAATTAAAGGACAGACTTAAAGACTGATATTTAAGGATTAAAACTTAAGCATTCATATAATGTATCCTAAAATATTTTGGCACATGTCTTTCTTTTAAGGCCTTCTATGCAGCAACTGAAAAGAGATAATTGCATTCTGAGCCGATACGAAGATGGGGCAAACTTTTGGCTATAAAGGGCATCAATAAATTAAATTTTTAAAAAAAGGTTGATTTCTTTCAAAGATGAATCCTTGTTGAATATTTCTAAACATTATGGTCATTAATAATACGCTTATATTTCTTTTTTTTTTTTTTTTTTTGTTCAATTATGACCACTTTACCCCACCAAATGGGGTAAAGTGGTCATAAATACATCCCAAAAAGAAAGCTTCAAAAAAGTGTTTTACCCGATTTTTTACTGTCTAAACTTTAATGCAATGTGTTCTTTAATAATGTGATGTAAAATATCAACCAAAAATCTGAAGGTTTTGAACAACTTTTTATATTTATTTTCCTCCGAACTTGAAACACGTGGACAACCACATTACCCCACTTGACCCTATGAAGTATGACTACGCAAATAATTTTTGAGAACTTAAAAACAACACGATTTTACCTTTCTAGAAGAAGTATTTAGTACTTATTAGACATTAGTTCAGTTCAGTCCTGATAAAATCAAAAAAAAAAAAAAAAAAACTTCGAGACGGAAAAATTATTTTTAGCAGCTTAAAACATAAATCTGCATAAAACGGGTACCGTCAAACGGGGTGACTATGTGCCACTTTTTGACGTTTTCGTGTCATATTTCCTCTATTTTTTCACCTATCGGGTTGACTATTTAATGCAACATAATTACACATCTTAGCTTTCAATTCACATATTAAAAATGATTCTAAGATATCATGGAAGGGAGATATAATTTTTTCTTAGTGGCACTTACTCACCCCGCACTTGGGGGTGACTAAGTGCCACGCATGTTTCCTCCTCTTAAATCTATTAGAAACGATCGCTGACGACTTCTCACCCTTTAGAATTCATCTCCTTGTCATTTTAGCTATTATAAGTTAATTTTCATGAGTATACCTTCAAATTTTAAAATAAAAAAGGCCATACATATGTAAAAACTATTTATTAAAGAAACTCTTCAAAATGTTTTTCAAAATAACTCAATTTATTAAACGAAACACAAACTACAAATTTGAGATAGAAATTCTCTCTTCAGTCAATTCGAATTTAGAATAACTTGAGATTTGTCGCCATTTGGTAGAAGTACGGGAGGACAAATCTTCTTCAGGATTTGTTTCTTTTTGTACTTTTTCCATTTTTCCTTTATATTTTACTGCAACAAAGTCACCTTGCATAGGGCCAGTGTTTTTTTTGCGTTAGTGACTGACTCACTGCTTGTCAACGGTTGACCAGAGACTGTTGTAGATGGGTGGTCAACATCTAGGACATCAATGTTATTCTAGAAACTTAAAAATGGCCAAAACACTGCAAAACAAGATGGCACCTTGTCACCCCACACTTCATCAAAAATTGAATTAAGGGTTATAACTAGTTAACAAAAAATCATTTTGAAACGTCAAAGCGTGTAGAACTTCTTTGATAGTTTGGTAACAAAAAACTGAACTTACCTTTTTTCTGGCTGATTCCGAAATATGATTACCAGACCACACTTATTTTCTAGATCACAACACCACAAATCCACGTCGACACAAACAATGGTAGGTTACAATTTAGGTTATAATTTGATTGGTGTAGTACCCCAGTTAAAATCGCCCTACTATCCTGCTACCTAGTGGTAGTTTTCCTTTTTCGATCGGTTCCTTCCTCTGGCGCCATCAGCCGCTTGAGTTTGAAAACCCAGGATGGCACCGAGTCACCCCGTATGGAACTTAGTCACCCCGTTTGACGGTACCTAATAAGTATTTCCCGCATGATATTTTTGGCTGTAAACAACCATAACCATGCTACCTATGAGACTTAATAAACGAACAGAATTGGATTAAAGGGAGTTGTCCATTTTGGACATAGGTCCACTGTGCCCCGGTCTTCCCTTACTATTTAGTCACCCTCTGTAACTCAAGTGCTTGTGAGATTGAATGAATAGTTGGAACTTCTTATTGAATTGGTCTAGCAAAAGATAGTTCTGCATTACTTTGCGTGTTCGATTTTTGGATAATCATTTTAAAAAGAGAATAAATGATACACTCATAAAATAGTTTACATAGTTACTAATAATAATCCTCTTTCCAAACCTTTCCAGTAATATTTCTTTGGAACCATACGAAGATGAGTCGTCTATTCCCAAAGGTAAATGTGCAGCTTTCAATTTTTAAAAGTCCTTATATTATTCTTATCTTGTATTGACTTTAAATTTCTTTTTGAGGAACAGGTCCTTCCTCCCTTATGGAACAAACAAGGAGACACATACATCTAACAGCTAGAGACCAGTGGCTTTTTATGAAGACTCAAATAGAGACTCTTCAACGTTTGATCGACGATCACAATGTTCGAAAAAAATCCATGAACATAAAAAAATATAAAAGTATCTTGAAGCTTATGTTAGATCATGGAGCTGATTTCCGTAGGTAACAGAACCTTTGTTTTGTTTTATAGTTTTCTATGTTTTAAAAACTCATTCCTATAATAACTTAAGAATTGATCGGCAATCTTCGTTGCAATGCTAGGAATCTGTGAAAAGCTCTGATTTACCTTTCATGTAGGAATAAAATTATCTTATTGCAACATTTCCTTTCAATGAGAGTAAAAGAAATAATTTTGCAATTGTTGCGTAGCAATGTCGTACAGCGCCATTCAGCTCGATAATTTAACCCATGATATTTAATGCGATTTTCGGGATGTAATTGAGCAATATACATGTTGTCTCATAAAAATTGGGACAAACTTTAAACGGAGGTAGAACCTGCCAAAAGGATTCAGAATTGCATTGCAACAAATGACTCCAAACCAGATCATATGCCGCTGGGTGGTGCAGAAGTGGAAATATCTGGAGGAGTAATAATCTCTTCCACTCTAGATTTAAGCAGCCTGAATATCTTTCTCTGAGTACTGAAAGGTGGTGTATATGAAACATCTGTAAATACAAGTCTAAAATGGATTTGGTTGCAAGAATCGTCTGTGTTGCTGCAGATATCCAAGAAAATTTAGGTGTTTTTGAACATGTCAGCCAATCCTTGGTCCGCCGCTATAACACCTGCATCTCTTGTTAATTGTTGAAACTTTGATCATGGTTTGCAACATTTTGAGTTCGTTATAGCTTATGTAATATTTATGAGCAATAAATATTTCTATTAATCTCACTGTTTTGTGTTCTTTCATTTTATGAACCTCTGATACCTTTCTTCCGTGATGTTTGGAGTCATGAGTTACTATGAAATTCTGAATTCTTTTGACATACCAATCCCGTAAAGTGTTTGTCCCAGTATTTATGAAATACCCTGTAATAAGTTTTATAGTTAGAAGCTTTATTCAAATAAAAGTTATTCACTTTAAAAATAGTACATCTGATGAATACGCAGCAGTTTCACTAAAAGTGAAAAAAAAAAAAGCCCCGAGAACTTGCGAAAAAGGGGAAAGTTATGCTTCCTTTGGACAATCTATAAAGCAAAATTTCTTTCACTAGTAAAAACAACAATAAAAATTTGCTAATTGTTATGTTTTAGAAGTTAAGAGGTTTTGTTTCTGAAATGTCTCATTAGATTCCAAAACAGAACAAAAGAAACTGTTTCCATATTTAAAAAAAAAATACTGCAAATCGTTTATGTCATTCAGATTTATCTTGGTTCAGACCACTTTTTATGACTGAAAATCTGGAATATACTGCTACGATAATTCACTATAAATAACAATTTCAGAGATGCAACTTAACTATTGCAATAAGCCATTAAATAACAGTTTTAATGTCTAAATAAAACGTATGTGGAAATTGTAATTGCTATGAATATCAAGCATATTTATTTTAAGCATTATCTAGTTAGAAACATAACCTTTTTAAAAGACTTACCTAAGCTTTAAAATATAAATAAAATAAATACAAAAAAGCAACATTTCTTTAAAGTTTCAAAATATATTCGTGTCTTAAATTGACGATAAAATGTGCTAACCTCTACTTCAAATTGATATTAGGCATTTTTCAGAGTAATCGATATTGAATTGCTCAAATTAGCACGTGTGGATGGATGGAACGAATGGAGAAAAAGTGAAACTAAAGATTTGAACGAAATCGTCCATTCAAGACTTGCTAAGTTGCAGGTAATGATTTAGAAAATTCATTAATAAGTCATAAGTTGTATAGAGTGCGTCTGAATATAAGTGTTACAATAAAACCCTTCCTTTTGAATATATTTATACTTTTTTAAATATTTCAAGGCAACAAGTAGCCTGATTCTCGTACACCTCGGTGTAACTTCGCTGTCGTTTTCAACCCGGTCACGTGACGAGTTTGATACCTCATTTGAGAATTGAATGCAAATTTGTCACGTGTCTTCAAAAAATGCTAGCCAGGCTAATCTGATACGAACGAGAATCAAGTTGAAAGGAATTACAATCCTACCGGCAGAATGCTAAGATGAATCCATTTACGTTCAAGGGAGAAACTTGCTGGTTAAGGAATGTGTCCTATTCTGTTCTCATTTTAGCTCGCTTAGCATAATTTACTTCTTCCGAGCTAATGTTACGTGCCAGTTTATAAATTTGGTTGCTTTTTAAAAAACAGAGAAGCAAACGTACTGATTTGCGTGTTAATAGACTCACTTGCGAAACGAACTCCCCTAAAACTCGAATGGATTCATGCTTTTCTGCCATGCGCACAAGCGACCAAGTAAGTGTCAAACCTCCGTGGTCGGGCTGTATGAATCTAAAATTCCTATTGTGATCAAAGCAAACTTCATTCTTTACGGACGATGGCGTACCCCTTTGTCTATTCTCAAATTAAAGAGCATTGTAGCAAATTTAGGATGGGGTACAAATTCTGCGCAACTGCAAGCCTTTGGACCAAGATATGGCCCAAGGGATTTTACCTGTTTTTATAAAAACAAACAAAAATCGGCATTGAAAAAAGGAATACGTAGAGTTGTGGTAAGATTTTTCACTCCTGTGACATGTAAGTCTCACGATTTCACTCTAGTAGGAATCATAAACGAGCAATAGTTATGTAGGTGACAAGAAATAAGTTGGACTTATATTTCATGACATAATTTTTATTGTATTTATAATTTATGCGAAAAAAATTTCAAATTAAAAAATAAAATACAGTAAAATAAAATAAACAAATGTTTCCTATTAACATATTCACATTTCTTCAATTAAACGTAGTTTGAAACGTTTTATAAAATTATCTGTAATGGATCGCTATTCATTTATAGGAAGTGTCCTATTACCTTTTAAATATTTTTTAGAGGGGCCAAACTATTATGCGTATTTACAAACCCTTGTCGCTAAAATGTACCATTCTCATACTGAATAGTTTAAAATGTTCAAATTAGGGGAGTAAGGAGGTGAATCTTGTATGTAAGAAAGTCTGAAAAATGCGTCTTACAGGACTCTTTCTTGAGTGGGTTCATTTAGTAGCTAAGCGCCCTGCTCGCAGCCAGGAGGCTGATGGGCTCGTCACTTGCCTTGGGTGCATCCTTGTAATTTCCTTCTTTTTATTGTAATATTCTATCTTGCATTGTCCTGTACTACCTAACACATTGGAAGAGAGTTTAGCCAAGGTTCTTGAGATCATAGCAAATAAACGTGAAAATATATATGACCTTAAATGGTCTCTCTGGAGAACTCTTAAGAGCAAGTTTTACTCTGTATGTTGGTTCTGGGTCTTGTTGGCAGATCCATAGTACATTTAGACAATACTTTTCTGACAAAGAAGAAGAACATCTTCCACAATGAACTTACAATATGTTTTTTGGTTAACTTTCGCACCCAATTCAACAAAAGCAAGTGACTTTTTCCACTCACCTATCCCTTCCCAAACCATGATGAGTGTGGCTGTTGACGAAGTAACACAATACTAGAAACGAGGCCCGTCATTTCAAAATTTTCCAGTGGGGAGAGGGTATAAAATGCTCATTGCGTCCTACAGTACGCACCATCTGAGGCCTTCACAGATTATCGCGAAGGGCAAAAACACAGCTGGTGAGCGTTGGCTACCTGCTTTACTGTCCCGATGCCGCAGTCTCTCTACAAAGAGAGCCTAATATCTGCCGAAAGCAGATCGGTGGGGATTTAGCGTTACCCAGACCACACCACGAGGAGGACCCCCTCCATTACAGCCCAGGGTGGATAAACTCAATGTACATTGCATTAAAAAACAACAAAATGCATGTCCATAACATAGAAATACATTATATTTCCCAAGCCAGGGAGGGGGCAATTGACCCCCCCTAAATGACGGGCCTGCAAGAAACACCAGGGGAATACTTTGACCATATTCTATCATTGTGGCTATTGTGAGCTTGTTCAAAGGTGAAAAATATCTCATGTGTGAAAAAAGTTTCTTCCATTGATCACCCTTGCGGCCGGTTTGTATAAAGTACATCTCTGAAGCCATGTTCGTTTATTCGTATAGTTAGAACTGGTTTTCAGTTTATATGCTTAATATCCAAGCTCTTATTTCGAAATGAATCGAATTGTTTTACGATTAATCTGGGATTTCTTTTGCAATTTTTCTCATTTAAAGACTGGTTCCTTTCAATTCTTTTTTGGCGACTGCGGTTTCGTGGTATGTTTACCTTTCATTTTTCCCCACTTTCTGGGTCTGTTCCGATTACCAAGTTCTTTAAATCGTTTGATTATCTATGAAACTGTCTGCTTTGGAACTTTTAACAAAAGAACAATTTCATATTACCTCTTTCCTTGGTTATATGATGCGAAAATAGCATTTGTTATCTTCGTTATGTTAGACGTACCTTCTATAAAAAAGAGCATTTGTCAATATTTAAGGAAGTTATTTAATAGGGGGGATATGGTAAAATGGGTCACTTGATAAAAAACCCAAAATGATAGAACTTGAAATTTTTAAACCAATATTTTTTATGTTATATTTCAATGTGTTGGCAACATTTTTCATTCTAAAAAAAGTTAGGTTCTTAAATATGAAAATACAAAAAAATATATTTAATTTTTGGATGATAGTGTGCTAAACATATGGTTTACCAACTTCTGAAATTCTCTATATTGTTTTCAAATAACAGCCCAGATTTAAAGGATTTCCTCACTAAGAAACTTTAGAAAACAATTCCAGCCGAGCATATAAAAAAATATATTAAATATTGAATTTTTTAAACCAATTTTTCTTGGATGGGGTAAAATGGGTCAGGGTTAGGCTTAGCTAGTTCTATTCGATTATTATTTTAAAATTTACTCTGTTTCACCTCACTGCAGAAAGTTCCTAAATTTAAACAGTGTATGCTGCTTATTTTATTGGAAATTAAACTAAAAATTTTTTTTTCATGTTTTCCTTAAAAAAAGATCATGTTGATGTGGTAGAGAGAAGTGATGTTGTTGAAGTGTTATGTGAACCAATATGTAACAATCTAAAACAATATTATTTCAACATTTCAGTGTAATCATAATTCAAAATGTTGCTATAAATATGTTACTTTCATCTTTTTTTCAATTTTAAAGTAATAAATAACTGTTTTCAGCATTATTTTCCACTCTGACCCATTTTACCCCACGATGGAGTAAATCAGGTCACAACTTTATAAGCTCAGTTAAACTATTTCATAATTAAAAAATAAATATTAAAATTACATAAAATTGACCTAAAGGAGTTCAATGTTAAGATGCAATTGAAACGAAATGGGAAATATTTCTGGTTTTGTTGCTATGAAACTTTAAATATGAAAATAGCTAAAAAGTGACCCATTTTATCCCACCTGACCCTATAAAACATATATTGGCTAAAACCTGCAATGGAAAGTATATTATTTTTCTTTTCAAATGTTGTCCAAGTTATTTCTTGTTACTCTGTAATTACCTTTGTCAATTACGTTTTAATATAATAGGATATGTTATTTTTGACATCTGGGAAATCATCTTGACTCATCCTGTATCTTATTATTAATAAACTTTTTACTGTAAATTTATTAATTATTATTATTTAGGAAACCTTGTATACTGTCTTATCTCATATAAGTACGCGTCTTTTTTCTCTTGCTCGGTTTCAATAATCATTATGATTGTTCGCGAAAATAGTCAATATAAATGTATTTTTGAAGTTGTAGATAGCTCTCTGGATTCGTTATTTCAGTTAGAAGCTTTGTCATCAGCCTTATGAAATAGAAAACTGTTTAGTTTAACTTTATGTAATAGTATTTGCGAGCAACATTTTGTATACTCGTACTTTTTAAAAAGTTGAAGAAATATTATGTGGCTGCGAAACGCAGTCAGCTAATCATAACAAAAAATAGGTTTATTGCCTTATTAGAAAAATTACTGTATAATTTTTTAACAATATATTTTGTTTATATTATTGAAATATAAATTTTAGAATCCTAAGGATTGCAGTAAAGCTCCAGTCCTGATCTGCAATTTAACTAATCCCTATGGCTTTGCATCCGGTGTTCACGACGTTTTATGGTGCTTTGTCAAAGCGTACAAAGAACAACGTCGATTAGTTTTAATAACCACTCATTGGCATTACGCTCCAGGAGGATGGAATACCTTATTCCAACCCTTAAGTGACACTTGTACAGACGAAAATTTCACATTGGAAGATAAGATTTCACCATGGCCTGGAGACAATAGTAAGTATGAAACTTATAACATTTTCTTGTATGAAGCAGCGAATGTTCCAGCAAAATTTATATCTAACAGCATTAAAAGAGTAAAATTAGAACACTGTCCTTTAGTTTAGCAACACGAACAAATAATTAGCGGAATTACTGAATGATGAATGAAATAATGAAAATACAATATTATTGGGGCTACAGGAGATGCAACTTTCATTTGTTACTTCTTAAGGTCAATGTGTCAATACGACGCGATTTTCCCTAAGGTTGTTGCATTTAGGAAGTTTTTGACCAGATTTATGGCATATTGGCATGTAAGAAAATAAGGATTTAATGCACTTATTATTTTTATGCTGAACTAAGTTTGTATCGAAGAAATTGAATTTTAATTCTAATTATAGAAAAATTTCTATCACTCGCATTTAGGGAGCTAAAACCTAAATGCGTCACGCTAAGTGCCTAAATGAGACAGTGCTACTTATGCATCCCAGTTACTATTTTTTAACAATTTACAGTATTAGATTTTTAAGTGCACTTAACTTAATAAACCAGGGGATCGCAAACTGAGTACCGAGGGATGAGGGGTATCGTCAGGTATCCGTGGCATTAAATATTTTTCTGCAAAATCGTATAAATACGCAATTATCATACATACCATGGATAGCTATTATATGACTATAGGGTAGCAAAGTAGTCATAGTATTAGGCTTAAGATGCACCACTGTTCTAAAATTACTTATGTTTAATTTATAAATAGACCATGGCTTAGTTTTCGTAGGAATTGACGGGAGCTCAGCTCCTGTACTTTTCAATTTTATAGGAATTTTTGCCTTTTAGAGGTCATTCAGGCTTATTGTGCGTGGAAATAAGTTTTGAAGCGTATAGGGTTTCGCACTTTTGTTTGAAATTAATCCCCGAAACAGAAGTTTGTTAAATAAGTTCACTAATACAGTGTTATTTTGAAAGGTAAACATGATCAAACACAATTAAGCTCAAAAATAAATTCAAAATAAAATTACTCCTTACAATGCGTTGTTAAATATTAACGAACTCTAATAAGCATTTTTTCTGCAACAAAACTTTCAAGTTATCTCAGTAGAATAATTCATTTCTAAACGTACTTATAATAATTTTTATTATACTGTAAGTGTTAAGAATTAGCAGCTTTATGTTAAAGTATGTATTTTCTCTCTAATTTAATTTTTAATAAACGATAATTATCTCAGAGCTCTTCAGTTAAAAATGCGTTTTTAACGTGTAATTCAAGTAATTTGATTAAATAAAAACTATTTGTAATTTTTTCACAGAAAATGTTTTTGAATTCATATTTATGGCTTATTAAATCAATTAAGGGGCAGACTTACAGAATGATTTTTAGGGATTAAACCGTAAGAATACATCACGTATCCTAAAATGTTTTGGTACATGTCGTTGAGACCCTCTATGCAGTAGTTTAAAAGACTTAAATACCTTATACGAGAGGTTACGAAGATGGGGGGAGGGGCAACTTTTGACTATGGAAACTATTAATAAATTCAATTTGATTAAATAAAGTGGTTTTCTTTCGAAGAGGAACCCTTGTTAAGTATTTTTAAATATTATGGTTATTTATACTATTACCGTTATACATCTTTTTTTGAGTTATGACCATTTTACCCCATGAGCTATTCACTTTACCCCACCCATGTGGTAAAGTGGTCATAAATACATCCTAAAAAGAAGGCGTCAAAAAATTATTTTATACAATTTTTTCTACCCAAAATTGTATGCAATGTGTTTGTTCCTTAATAATGTAATGTAAAATATCAACCGAAAAAAATTTAAGTTTTTTAGCCAAGTCTTGATTTATTATACACCAAAGTTGAAAATATGGATTTTATGACCATTTTACCCCACCTGACCCTTCAGTCCAATACTGATTTTTTTCTTATAGTGTCTGTAAATGAGTCTGCAGAGCAATGTACTTACGTCTCACATTTCTTAAGAGAGAGTTCAACATTACAAAGCCCACCATTGTAACGTAAATGTTTCTCTTTTTCCCATAAAAGATACATCTCTCTTTCTTCTCATCTAGATTTCTCACATCGTTAAATTACATAGATTTTCTCTGCTCCAGTCGTTTTATGGACTCGTTTAAAAGAATTATGAGGAGTCTCTAATAGGAAATCTCTCCTAATATTTTTTGAGGATAAAATGTTGTTACCCATTTCAGGTATAACTGAAAATTAATAAACTATTGCTTTTTTTAATTAAAAGAAATGCTTACATGAACGTCATTATGTATACCCTTCCGATACTCCATAACGCACATATATTCTACAATTCGCATCAATTCTTCTAATTGGATCACCCATTTATAGAAATTGTCCATTCCAAACAGAACTTCGGTGCTGAATTTCGAAGGCACAATTTCAAACCTGAAATGGGACCTAACGCTTATTATCACAATATCTTCCGATAAAGAGTACGTGCCAGATTCCACACTTTCCAAACGACTATCCTTAACACTCTAACTGTCCCAAAACATCGCCTCTTTTTAATGAGATATGGAGCTCAAGAAATGAACTGTAGATAATGATTCTGTTGCCTAAAGAAATCTAATTGTATAAATGTAAATACTTTAGAAAATGTTTGCTGTAGAATAAGAATATATGAATTTAAATTGTCTCTTTGCTTTTTTCCACTTAATTAGAGTTCTCTTCTAGACAACCGCGCACGATGGCTCTTGCGTACACTTCCAAAGGATTTGGGCCCCAGAATTCTTCGACTTTATGAAAATCCTCTAGCTTGGTGGTATGGACAATTTCTCAAGTACCTGATGCGGCCTAATCATCGGCTTAAAACTGCACTGAATCGTGTCTTTCAAGACCTGAACTTTACAAAAGGCGTGATTGGGTAAGTTAACTACATATATTTGTGAAAAATTATAAATAACACCCCCTTCTTTTCTTCTCTTTCAACTTCTTCTTTTACTGAAAGTTATTGACTATATTTATGTAACGCCGAAAACAAGAAATACGCATCTTACTACACTTACTTTACTAAGAGATGTTAGCAGTATACGAGCATATATAAGAGGATAGCTAAAATATAATTATGAAAAAGGAACACAAAACATCAACAAAAACGAAATATTAAAATAAATATTTAAAAGTGCAAATCACACATATATTTTTCAAAATAAATGCATAAAAAAATGTTTGAACGATAAAATCAGCGTCAAAAGCACAAAATAAGAATAAAAATTGCAAACACGTGTTTCGGTGTGACAAAGAACCCCCTTTTGAATGCAAAAGGATGTGAGCTTATGGATGCAAACATTCGACAATAGTCAATGTGACAACATAAAGAAACATACACTTGAAAGACAACAACAAAGTAGGGCACAAATGTCTGCTTGACTTAAGTTGATTTTGTTCATGGCACAAATCTGTCTTTAAAGAGCTTTTTTTTTTTTGTCTTCAAATGTGCAGTTGAGCAGGGGTGCAACCGGGTAGTACTGATTTGTTGCATTATATCTGTTGTTAGCATTCGTACATCTGTACACCAGTTTTTCTCTCTTCAGTGTACGTTCAACCACTTCATAAAGCTTACATACAAATACATTAGTATATATTTAAATGTTAGAAATAAATTGTTGAAAAAGTTGTTTTGAATATTTAATGTCATTAATCAATTTATTTTTGACTTCTTATAGTTTTAGCGATAATTTTACGGGCGATTGAACATGAAAACGTTCGTTATTTGGGTATTTTTTGCAAAGATAAGAATAAAAAACAAAATTCGGATAAGAATATGCCCACAAGGCAATACATAACAATTAAACTAAATTCAGTTGGAGTGGAGGGATAGAAAACAAAACCAGCAAAGACCAGAAATTTTTTTACAATGAAATTTCAAAAATGAGATATTTCTATTTTTTGCATGTCATGCTTACTCAGTTTCGCCAAATAATAGGTCTCGGTCACATTTTTTATCATGTTTTTTTCTTTTTAAAATACATGTATGCTCCTTCTGACTAACTTCCTTGATAATATACGCCTTGCTTACTATAAGCTGGAACTATTTCTTTTAGCATGCATATATCAATGTTATTAATGTAAAATAATGAATGTATATATATATATATATATATGTTACCGGCAAAGTATGAAACACCTGCATTCTATATACAATGCCTAGGCATTGTATATAATGCCGACGTTTTTAGGCAAGGTATGAAATACTAGTAAGCCCGGCAGTCATACGAAATGATCGCTGTTTCTAGATATTATAAATATACAGTTAACCCAGTAACGGGAAATGCACATCAAATCAAAGAGATATTTATCAGGTAGAACAGTAAAGTTTAATGAATAAATAATAAACATATAATAATTTCGGAAAAAAATATTGTTACCGAAAAAAACATCTAAATTATAATAATCTGTAAAATAAAAATATTATTTACTATATAATCAAATTGTTGCGCTGCCACTTTAAGGTAAATTGGGGGAAGATGCCACACTTAAGGGTTTTTTTTTTTCGATTAGTACATCAAAAATTGAAATAACAGGATCATGAGAAAAATACACATAATTGTCAATGTTTAATTTGTTGCGTACACAAGTTAATTTTCTTCCCAGTATGAAAATAAATGAAAAATTAAATGTTAAAAAAAGTCACTCAATTGTGGCATCTTCCGCCAATATATAGGGGAAGATGCCACAATTGAGTGCCTTTTTTTAACATTTAATTTTTCATCTTTCCTATATATTGGCGGAAGATGCCACCAGTTATGGGGTAAGATGCAACACCACAATGAATAAAAAAAATGAGACAAACATTACAAAAATTAAACATGAATTAACAATTAGAGAAACAAAAAAATAAATTCATTCATAATTAGTTTGCTAAAAATAATAACAGCACAGGTCGAATGCTAGCCTACACATTTCACTCAGTGCAAACGATCATCATTGCAATCTGCGTGCAGCCATTTGTTTTATTCGATGCACTGAATCCAATCACAGTTGGGACCTTTTTTAGCATAAAAGTGCCCTTTACACACTGCACAAAAATCGTCATTATTATCCTCGTCAAAACTGTCACCACTGGTATCTAGAGGAATTTCTTCACTTGAGGACGACAAGCTGACACTTCTCTTTTTAGGTTTCTTATTATTTGTTTTGCTTGTGGGATTGCTAGTGGATTATAGGGGGAAATCCGAGTAGCTGAAAACCCATAAATACCGTTTACTACTGTGGCTGTCTTGTTCCCAGCTGCATTCAGAAGAGATCCAAACTGAAGTCTTGACAATTTACGATCTTGCTTCTTGTGTATCCAGAGCTTGTAGCCAATATGTTTTTCAATGGTTTGAAAAACGAGCGATCAAGTAGCTGTAAATACTGTGTGGTGTGTCTTGGAAGACAGAAAAGAATTACGTAATTTGCTGTATTAAAATACATATTTTAAAGTTCATTTCATTTATTTCTGAACCATGTGGCGTCTTCCCCCAAATACAGGGGGAAGATGCCACACACGCTTATTTCGTTATTGCTACAGTGCCGCATCTACATGCATCGTATGTGTAACATAATGCGTAACTCACTTATATTGCTAATATCTTATTTAAAATAACGAGTACGTTTATAAACTTTAAATATGAGGAACGGAATATTATAAAAGGGTTATCCCCACGTTAAATGCTCACGAGATTCAAAAATAACGCCGATTAAAGACGATTAATTCACAAACCACACCTTATGTCGAACCAGACTCTTTCACCCAAGTGGCTTACTTTTGAAATCTATTGAAAAATAAAAATATTATTAATAAAGTGGCATCTTCCCCCAATTTACCTTATATAAAAAGCGCAGACGATACATAAATTAAAACAAAGAAAGAAGGATTAAATTAAATTGCCGTTTACATTAATTTTGAACGGAGATTGCAAATCCAGCGATGCCTCACTCAAAATGCTAGAGAATTGTTTTGATTATTAGTCGTTTTCATTATAGAAACAATTGTGTATGTGGCAGCACGATGCAGTTTTTGGAGGTATCGGCGACAAACAGACACTTAAGCGGCTTATATATAAGATGAGAAGTATTGACATACTTTCCCTAGGTATTGTATATAATACCTAGGCATTCTATAGAATGACAAATGCTATTTAGGCAAAGTAAATGAAAAAAACGTCCTGATGAGGTTATTATGCAAATAATGTGCATTTCTCAAAAATAAAATGTTATTTTGAAAAAATAATGAGAATGCCATTAAAAAAAATAATTTTTGTTTTGCACAATCATCACATCGTAGCGATTCAGCAACCAATAGTCCCTGGGTTCCTTCTTAGTAGCCATTTTGACTTTTTGTACATTATTTATTAACTTCTGGTAAGTAGTTTCGGTTAAGAAAACACTATTTTTTTGCAGAGTTAACTCTCATTTCGCACTTACGGACGGAGTTCTTAACGAATCGGAGATGTATTTTATACTTTGCCGGTTTCTCATTTGGCATTCTATAGAACGCCTAGGAAATGTGTGAAATATAAATCGTTTCATACATTGCCGGCAAGTTTTACGCATTATATGCCTAGACATTCTATAGAATGCCGGATTTCAAAGTTTGGCGGTAACATATGTATATATATCGCTTATAGAAATTAACAGTGTCATATCTGCAAAAAATCGTTTGTTTTTTTTTTTGGTTTTTATATCAAAATTTTCAGTTTTTTGCGCTCTTTATATTGGGAATACTGCTGTAAGTAAATGTTCAAAAATTAAGGCTAGAGGCCAACTTTATTTTTTTGGCGCAATACTGTAATAACTCCTTTTTATAGTTATTTCTATTTTTTTTGTTGACATCATTAACATCCATCATGTGACAGAAAACTAGAACAATAACTATTTTCTGAACAAAATCGATTATAATAATCATTGAAACAAACAAGGTAATTAAATAAAACAAATAGTAAAACGTTCAAACTTCTCTCTTGAAAAATGTCCATTTTGCAGATATGAGTGTTCATTTCTATCAGCGAAATATATAGTGGAACCTGAAAAGACTACCTGTTTGAGGTGATCAGTTTTGTCAGTCCGGAGGGTGGTGACGGGCAGATTCCACAGTATATATACAATGCTCACTGGCGTAACAATGACACATTCCCCTCCCCCCCCCCCAAAAAAAAAAAGTTTTAGTGAAAATAAATGTTTTAAGTTGTACTAATTTTAATTGTAAGTAGAATACCTATATGTCGTACAAATGAAAGGATTCAAGACAACGTAAAGTAAACACACATTTTCAAAAGACTGTATATAAGTCTATCGAAGTTACAACGAGCTCTTTTTTTGAATACAAATGATGTGGGCTTCTACATGGAATGACGGATGTTTTTCATCTAGAATCTTACTTCTATTGAAAAAGGGGTTTCTTGCAACATCGAAACATGTGTCAACAATCTTTCGCAACTTTGTATTTAAATTGCTTTAAGATAACTAATTACAATAAACTCAAAACATTTAGGATATTTTATGATTACTGGCTGGTTTTTGTAGTCTAACTACTACAGGTATAATTAAAGTTTACACATTTTTCTTCTAAATTGGGAAGTTTTAAAGATGTGCCACTGCTGATTATATCAGGGTTCATAATTTACCACACACCAATTAAGCTAGCTTTATGTCAGCATTGTCGCAAGAAAGGGCATTAAATTCAAATTTTTAATCAGAAATAATCATTACAATTTGAAAATTTTTCCTGCTATGTGCCACTATTTTCACCGGTGAGAGCAGGGCTGCAAAAAAGCCGGCTTTTTTTTAAAAAAAGGCCAGGCTTTTATTAAAAAAGGCCGGTCTTTAGTTTTTCAATTA
Organism: Octonoba sinensis; assembly: GCA_038502835.1. Classification (NCBI taxonomy): domain Eukaryota; kingdom Metazoa; phylum Arthropoda; class Arachnida; order Araneae; family Uloboridae; genus Octonoba; species Octonoba sinensis. The sequence goes on from CM076598.1 coordinate 150,767,165, forward strand.
GACACAATATTATAAGACAAATGATCAAAATATTTTGTGCAAAAATGTAGGTACAAAGATAAAACAACGTGAAAAAGCACAAATTCAGATTAAAATTAACGCAAATAGCTATTTCGAAGCTACAAATGGAGCCTCTTCATCAGTGCATAAAAAGAAGAAGAAACGCTCACCACACAAGCAAGAAAGCTGTGAGTGAACAAGGCAATAACCAGAGAGACACCGGTATTTATACCAAATGTGTCGGATTAGCGATTGACCAATCAGAGGACAGGAACAAGGCGGGAACAGAGCCCGAAGGAAAAGGCGGGAAACGAATATGTAAATTGCAGGAGAAAAACCAAAAAGGAGAGAAAAAAATTATAAAAATTGTTTCCAAATGTCAGGAAAATATGGAGTGCTGGAAAAATCATTTACTACAGAATGAGAATTTTTCCAAATGTGATAAGCTTCCCAAAAATCAAGTTCATAGACAGAAGAGCATTTGCTGATAATTCTAGCAGAAGAAAATTCAAAACAATGATCTAAAGTCCAACAATGCTGGGCAATGGAAGAACGTGCAAGTTCTTTATGCTTAACATAATTTTCATGTTCTTTCAGACGGTGCTTTAAGGCACGTTTAGTCTGACCTATGTAAAACAGACCACATTTGCAAGAAATACTATAAATACCCCAGTTGCTGTGCAAATCAATGGGATACTTCAAATTTGTAAATTTTATTTTATTCACAGGGGAAAAAGCAGTATCAAACCCAAACTTCTTCAATATTTTAGCAATTTGCTGACTGACTTTTGGATAAAAAGGTAAAATAATAGTATAAGCAGGCTTGCACTTAGAAACATTGCCAGAAGGTGAAGGCTTAATTAACCTGTTATAAATAGAATCAACGACCTTAGGAGAATAACCACGATCCAAAGCCACAGCCTTAATGTACGAAAGCTCAGCATCCAAAGAGTTAGAAGAGGAACATATATTCAAAGCACGGAAAACAAGAGCCTTGAAAGAGGCTAACTTTTGGTTTGGGGGGGTGAGAAGAACATTTGTGAGGGGGTAGTGTAACAGCAAAGGGCTTACGAAACACTGAAGTCATAAAATCGCCATTACTTTTAGTAAATAAAACGTCCAAGAATGAAAGAGAACTATTAACTTCCATTTCAATAGTGAATTGAATGCAAGGATCAATGGAATTAAGCTTAACAAGTAAATGATCAATATCCACTTGCTTCTGATCAAGCAATACAAAACAATCATCAACATAACGGACATAAAAAGGAAACTTTATGGTTTCGAAAAGTTTAGTCTCAAAATAGTGCATATAAATGTCACTTAAAATAGGGCTTAAAGGATTACCCATAGCTAAACCTTCAGTCATACGAAAGTACACACCATCAAATACAAACGTATTTTGCTCAAGACAAACACGAGTGAGAGAAATAAGTTCTTCAATCTCAAAACTAGAGAAATTATATTCCTGAAGTCTCAATTTAAGACAATCCAATGCGCCATTAACCGGCACATTAATGAAAAGCGAGTTTACATCAAAAGAAGCCATAGTTAATCCAAAAGGTTTGAAATCACGAAGCTTATGAACGAAGTCGACGGAATTTTTAACAGTGAAAGAATTACCATTCAAAAGAGGAGAAAAGATGGAGACCAAGTGTTTAGCAAGTTTATAAGAAGCAGTATTAATATTGGAGACAATAGGACGGAGAGGTATACCAGGTTTGTGGACCTTAGGAAGAGCGTAAAATCTGGCACAGTGTGCGACTGAAGGAATCAAAGACCTTTTTGAAGAATCGCAAATGACAGGAGAAGACTTTACAGCCTTACTAATCAAATTTCTCTCAATAGTGCTGGGGTCTTTGCGAAGTGTAACATAAGGACCAACCTTAAGTAAATCATTACATTTATCTAAGTAAGAGCTTTTATCTATAACAACAATTTGACCACCCTTATCAGCCTTAGTGATAACCAATTCAGAATCAGAGCACAAGTTTTTGACGTAACTATTAGCATGCTTGCTGAAAGTATTTTAAGATAACTTCGAGTTAAAATCCACAGTATTCGCAATGAGATGCCTAATCGAATCCTTTTGAGAAGCAGTGAGAGCACTAAATCTGAAGGCTTTCTCAATTGGAGCAACCAACTTAGGAAAAGAAGGTTTTGAAGAACAAGCAAAATTGTTATTCAGTTTTTGAGCATTGAGCTGATCAAAATTTAGAGGTTTTGAAGAAAGATTAACAACAGCGTTCAGATTCACCTTTGGCAAACCATCAAGAGTATCAGCAACATTATTAATGCAAAGAGATTCAAACTTTTTCTGAAGAGTAGATCTATGTTTAAAAGTAGACTGAAGAACCCTATTCCAACTTTTTCTATCGATTGAGTCAAAGTCAAAGACCAAATTCGAAAGTTTGATATGCAAAGCAAACAATTCTTTTTCAATGACAGCAACTTTTTTACGAGTTTCCTGAATCAGAGCTCTTAAAGGAGCCAACTTGGAACGAAAAAGCATATTGTTGATTTTAGGAGAAAACGAAAGATTGCAATTTAAAGAAATAAACTTAGGAATATTTCTCATACGTTTGCATCTGCAGAGAAAGGACAAATGATCCAAAAACCTAAACTTCTTGAGTCTAAGACTGCAAAACCTGTTAATTTCAGACAGCTATTTGCGTTAATTTTAATCTGAATTTGTGCTTTTTCACGTTGTTTTATCTTTGTACTTACACAATACTATTTACTATTTGCACCTATACTATGTCCATTTATGTTGCTACTGTTAATTTGTGTAAAATGAAGCTCAAATCTTTCTTTTTAATGGAGTTTATTTAAAATTAGATTCAGAATTATTTCGCTACACAACCTGAATGCATTTTACAATACTGATTACCATTTTCGTGTTTGTGTGCTTAATTTCGTGAGACTCTCTCATTAAACTCTTGCTTCATATTATAGCTATACAGAATCGATTTTTTTTCAACACAAAAGGAGAAGAAAATTAAATCCAGGTTGGGAGAGGAATCAAATTTGGTTTCTTCTATAGTCGAGCACAATACCTTATCTTAATACTTATGAAAAGCTATCCTACTGCAGATTCAAGTACATACTTCTCACTTAAAATAGATATTTTAATGTTACGAATTTAGTTACGTTAAAACACAACAAAGATTATGAGTTAAAGACTAAGGCAAATGATTGGTAATCTTTAGTTCATATAGTATTGTCAAGTGAACTTTTGAATTCTTAGTAAAAATCTTTGAAAATAAATCGTTTAAATTGCAGTGAATCTAAATAAATTTCTAATAAGCAGCACTTTCTCTTTGTTATTTCTGTAATGTATCATTCTATTAAATAATTTTCATTCTTATTTCAAGTATTTCGCTATTTCAGAATAATTTAATTGTGCAAATGATATAAATGTAATTTTTTATTTAATACTTTTTTGGAAAAAAAAATTAAACATATTTTTTAATAAAAGCCGGCTTTTATTTAAAAAAAGCAGGCCTTTTTTAAGCGGTTTAAACCAAAAAATGCCGGCCGGCCTTTTTAGCCCGGCTAAAATCCGGCAGCCCTGCCGGTGAGTGATATATTCATAATTATTGATTATGTTTTTTTAATTACGTGAGTGATATATTCATAATTATTGATTATGTTTTTTTAATTACGTGATGTTTCAATTAAATTAGGATTCATGTGCGCCGAACAGACAAAGTTGGGTCTGAAGCGGTAGAACATCAGTTGGGAGAGTATATGAATCACGTTGAAGAACACTTCCAAGATATAGAACTTTTATCGGAACAACGTATCGAAAGAAGAGTGTACATAGCAACGGACGACCCTACAGTAATCCAGGAGTGTAAATTAAGGTACTCTTATAACTGCTTTTCATAAATCGAAGTAAAAAGTTAATTTAAATACATATCCACACAGACATTATAGTGGTAAAAATTTGACTATCTTGAAAATTGTATACTTCACACGATTATTAAATTATTAAAAAGTAGAGTTAAAAATACTTTCTGCTGAGAAGGTTCTTTAACTCCAAATACATACTGCCAGATGGAGTAAAAAGAAATCTCTCAATTTTGTTCTTTATAAAGGGTAAAGCTTGCTAAAAAGAAAAGGCATAAATGTGTGTATGTGTGTGGAAATCTTTACTACTAGAATTTGAACTAAACTTAACTTTTTTTTGTGAACATTTACAGTTGTGTTTAGCACGAATTCGCTGCATTGATTTGGTTTTGCGTGAAGTACAATTGACTTCCCTTATCTGTCTGCCCTCTGTCACTGTCAGATGAAAGGGGAAATCGGTAACCCATCCTAAATTTTTTTAAAAAGACGCACGCAAAAGCTTTTATTGATCACATATGGCGTACAAACCAGCTGAAACAAAGCTCTATTTTATGATTCTCATTTACAAAAAAATCATTGATGAGTTTTGAATCCTTTTCCATGTGAGGGTTTTGACTTATCCCAATGATCATAAGAAGTTTTTGGTTTCCCACGGTATTACAAGTTAAAATCGTTAATCTTTCTTTGTTTTATCAACCCTTTCTTGTTTAGCGGACTCAATCCTAAGGTTTGTTTGGTTGTGTTTAGACAGATCTTATTAAATAAACTATGTAACCAACACATGTAGAGATATTAATGTAATCCCACGTTATTGTGTAATTTAAATTTAATTTTAATAATTTCACGAAATCCGAAAAAGGCCTAGCCCCAATCATCTTGGATAATCGGGACTCTACTGTATATATCTCTCTAAACTCTCTGAACAGCGTACACCGAGAGTGAACTTAATCATACCAAGAAAAATAAAATTTGTCTCAATTAAGCATCTCGTTTTTATTACTGCCATAAACACTTCAAATCCAGCGACCATGATTGCATTAAACAAGGAACTGACTCCAAAATTTAGAAAAACCGTGCATTATGCACGTACATTTCCATGTCAGGGCAAAAGAAGCCCAAAAGAGGAATTTTCCTAAATTTGTTTTGAATATTTCAAATATTCACACAAATATTCTTGAAGAAAAAGACACGCGCACTGAACATAGGCATCCAAATTATAATTATTCTGCCCTGTACTGGAGAGCTAGACAACGCCTTAGGCTACAATGACTTCGGTCATTTTTCTACATTGTACTGTACTTGTTCTACTAGTTATGCATGTTCACGTTCTCAATGTAACCCGCCTTGCCTATGGAAATTTTTATAAAAAAAACATTTATTTTTAATATTATTATTATTATTGATCATGAATATTTGTGGGAAAGGTAGAAATATTTTGAGTTGAATGTTTTAACTACTCACACAATTATTCATAAAGATAAGAAATATGCAATAAACAGATGCATCCAAGTAACAATTATTTTTAACACTTCATATTTCTTTTTTATTATGAATATATGCGAGGAAGTAGAAACATTCAACATTGTGAAAATTCGTGTTGGCAAGAAGAGTTCGAGGCCTTGAAACTTGCTTAGACCACATAGTAATCATATCTAGTTTATGGTCTAAGGAAAATTAGCGCTGGTGATTTTTACAGAATACGAACAATTAATATTTTTTACTATTATATACTAATTATACTTGTTGTTGTAAGATTCAATTTCATTTTACACAAATTTATGTACACATATAATTATTATTAACCTTGTTATGCTCACAAATGTCATTAGAAGTTCAAAAATAAAATTGGAAATGCGACTATAACGCTGATCAAATTTCCAACACTTTCTGAAATGGAAGCTTATGTAAAATGGTGTGACATGTGACAAGGAGGGGGTACGTTGAAGTGTGACATATTGTGACAAAGGGGAGGAGGAAGGGGCTCAAATACATTTTTTTAAAAAGTGCGACATCATTTATGAACGACCCATATTAGTCGAAAACAAAAATTAACATAAAAATTGATTTTGGATTGTTTTCGGTCCTGTAAAATTTAGTCTTTAAGAGTTTTGAGATTTTGTAACTAAGATGACGTTAAAGTCTCTCTAATACAGGAACCCCTTTTCTAGATTTTCAAACTATGATTGCCTTTACAATCCTGGTAGTGCTGAAGTTGCATCGAACCTGGAAACAAGATACAGCAACTCCTCTCTATGGAGTCTTGTTATCGATATTCTGGCTTTGTCAAAGTCAGACTTTATTGTGTGCACGTTATCTTCAGGGGTAAGCATATATATTTGTATAAATCTTAATAAGAAATATTAATAATTTTTCTTTAGTTTGGCCTATGAGGAAAACATATGCCTAGTATAGCACATATACATAAAGCAACTAAATTGACGATATTTCTGAGACACTCATTATATAGGGAAAAAAAGTTGCTGAAATTTGGCAAATTATTTACAATCGCCGGGGGGGGGGGGGGGGCCTTCAAGTTAGTGCTGAGGAGCTGAGAAAAGGCAAATTTTCAAAAAAAAAAAGCATTAAACTTAATAACTAAAAAAACTGAAAAACTAAATAGCTTAAACAGAATTGGTTTTTATGCTGTCCTCCGTACCAAACATTTATCACACATATGAGGCCCGAGAGAAAAATAGTGCCGTTGTTCTATGAAGATTTTTTACTACAAAGGTATTTAATGTACCAGAAAGCACTAATGCATTTCTGGAAATTTTAGAGCAGTGGTGCACATTTCTGTTTATTGCTACACAATTTGATAGCTGAAAATTTCGATAAAAAACATTTAGTTTGTAACAATTTCCCAATCGCTAATTGAAAAGCATTAATTGTAAGAAAGAAAAAAAAAAAAGAAAATACATGGTACATAAAAAAATTTAAAGTCTCATATAAAATATTTCTCTCCTCCGGAAGGATAGATAGCAGTTCTATAAGTTGAAGTGTACCACTGGGTTCCAGTTCTATAAGTTGAGGCGTATCACTAGTTTCTGCAAGCGAGTTGATCTCCTTGGTTGTAATAAGTCTGCAGCGTGACTTATGCTCGAAGATATTGCAAGTGAGGTCTGGCGTTGTCCTGGGACTAGAATAGTTGTTAAGGCTATTGTGATTCTGATCGCTTTGGCGAGTCGATGGGTTTCAGAGTGACTCCACTTTGACTGGATGCTTCGCTGAGTGCATTTCCATTCTGTGAAATAATTACGGACTTGGCTCGGAAAAACCTTCGAATCTAACGGTTTTCGTTTACAGCGGCATGAAATCGATGTCCAGCTTGAAATATTTGCTTACTTGGCAAGGACGTGGTTGATTAAAATATCTTTTGATAACATAACCATCATCTAATTCCCTTAAGTAATGAAACTGTTCCAAGATTTTCTAGTATGGTTCCATATTTCAAATTGTATGCTATTTGTACAGTTTCTAGACTTTACTCGTTTTCCTTTTCGAAAATGGCTTCCAAAATTTGGTTGTAATGCTCTATTTGTTCCTGAAGATTGTAGTTTAAATAAATTCAGTTTTGTTCTAAGATTTTGTTGTAGCAACAATTCAGCTGGAGTTTTTCCACTTGATAAGGGTGTGGCTCAATATCTGAAGAGAAGTTTGCAGAGTTTCTCAGGTCCCTGGATACACATTACCTTCATACACATTAACTTTGTCTTTAAGGTGTGCACATACCTTTCTGCCTGGCCGTTTGTAGAAGGGTGTCTGGGAGCACTTAATCGTTGACGTATTCCATTTATTGTGCAGAATTGAGGCACTTAGAAGCAAAGAGATGTAAAGTGACAAAATTGAAAATTTTGAGATAACTAGGGCAAATGATAGAGAAAGCACCATTTTATATTGTGGCAAGACATGTTAGTGATAGCTCTTACAGGTGCTCGCCCCAATGTGATTTAGAAAAAAAAAAAAAAAAACATTAAAGGTCTCATAAGATCTAAACTTTGAACGCGTTTTTCTCAGAATCGTATTTTGGTCACTTACATCCCTTTGCCTCACTGCCTCAATTCTTGAAATTCATGAGACTTGAAAACTGTAACGTTGTAGCTTCACCAATACTACTGATAATCTATGGTGGCTAAAAATTTCTCTCAGGTAATGTATGGTACTGGCGGTCGTAAGTGACTTTCTAGAAGCAAAAATTTCCAGCCATTTATATCGAATATCCACAAGAATAAGAAAACAGTGATCCATGAAAGGAACAGCGTAGTCCATGTAAACTCTGCCAATTCTTTGATGATGTTTCCCACACGTTCCTTGCAGCTTTTATAAACGCATGCTCAAATCACATGAAACTTTCGTCGTATTTGACGAACTGGCTTCGTGAAACATGCTCCGAGTAAACCTTTCGTCAACTTGGCGAAATTTGTGTAGTAACTTTTTTAAGTCACGTGATCGCGCGAGGAAAGAATCGTTGTTAATAACGAAATTTTCTTGACGATTGAAGAATCGTCATAAGTGAGAGTTCTATTTCTGAGAGTGAAGGCTCTCGATATCTTAGTCGATGTTATTCCAATAGCAATGACTTCTTGCTAAACCCTTCATTTTCACAATTCCTACATGCGTAGAATATAATTCTTGAAACACATCTTGTTGCAAAGATTTTGGTACAATTACTCTAGTTCCTCTCAGTAAAATTCCATCCTTGTAGATATAATTGGAAAATTGACGGGTGTTAAACTGAATTAAATTGCATTATTTGTGTTTATGGAGTCTGAATTTGAACGCAATTGCTTACTATGCCAAAATTTATCATGCAATATAAAAATTAGTGGAAAACCCCTTATATTTTTTCTCCAATTTGAGAGCTTGCTAAATACGGCTCACTGTATTGTCTGTATCTCTTTGAAAAATATCAATGTTCAACTGAAACTTTCACATAAGTTGCTCCATAGATCTCACTATCAAATTATGAAAAAAACAAATTAATATCTTTCGCGCATGCACAATCACATTTGTTTTAATAAACTGCTCAAATCTCATCGACTATTTATTATACTTTTTCCACGTTTTGTGTGGTACCATACTTCCTTTTTATTTTTTCAAATTGTCTGCAAATTTCATGCAATTTGAGATAGAACTTAGCGAATTATATGCAAAACACTTGAGAAAAATTTGAATATATTTAAAACAAATGTCCATATCTCCATGAACATTACTGCTATTCTGACGAAAGCGGTAGTAAGCATTGCGTATTTAATTAAAAATGTCTTGCGAAAGTTACAGGTCATTGCCATCATTTTCTGATACGGGGTGATCAAAAATGTTTTTTTCTTTAGTTTTTTTGACGGCCCCCTAATTGCACTTAAGCCTGAATTTTGTTTCTTAAATGTGAGTTTTAGTATGTTCTTTCCATGGTACAAAATACAGAACAAGTTTAATATTTCTTCAGAATATTTAAAAAATATCTAAAATCCAAAGTGTCTGGATACTTTTGGCCAGATAGTGTAGACTCATCCGAGAGTTGAGTTCTTGAAGAAAAAAAATTATGTTGTTTCGTTAGAATATTAGGTGTAGGTAACCAATTTTTTTTAGCAGGGAATTTAATTCCACGTACGTTTTCTTATCTGGATTATCTGGTAAAATTAGCAATGATAGCAGACGGAAATATTTCACACCAACACAATTGCTTAGAATCCTTGCTTTCGATGAAGCAGAGTCATCTGTTAGACCTTTCAAATGAAAAGAGTAGTTCTTGAATAGTTGACAATAGCAATCGAAAGCATCATATTTGGTGCGACCGGTGAGTGATGAGATAGTGTTGATGTTGAAGCTTTTAATTGAGACACGAAACCATTTAAGGCTTGAATTAATTATTGGAGATCTGTCCATCATTCGTTATTTTCCGTTTTTTTACCTTGAAGCCACAATTATTCTACGCTTGAACCCATACATACAATTACAATATAATAACAGACATCAACATTACACAAAACAATGCTGTTGCCATTCAATGCAAAACATTTAATGTATAACAAAAGTAAGTAATTTAGTTCAACTTTTGAGGATTTACATGTTGAAATGGAAGACTGAGCTTCGTAGTTTTTCCCACAGTTTACTACCCTAATTGAAAGAAGGCGACAAGTTTCCAAAAAGTTGTTCATGAAATTTCATGTTGCTGATTTTGATCACAACAATGCGCATCGCTAGCACCAGAAAGGATGAAAAAAGTTTCATTTCCAGGAGAAACAAAAAACAATTTTTTAGGGAAGAAGACTGAAAAATTCCGTAATTTTCAAAGTTTTAAGCAATCAACTGATAATATTTGTACCTGAGTATCAGAAGTCAATTTTGCAAAATTTTGCGAATTTAATGGACATATAGAGTACCGACGACAAAGCCACTAGTTACATGAAGGTTTCGAATGTTTAAAGCTCCCATCAGACGTCTTCATTCAAGGTTCACCGGAAAAGTCTAGTCTTATAGTACTAAAAATGTTTAATTTTTAGCTTCATCGCAAAAACTCGAAATATGAACTTAAGATACTATGGTTCACAGGTGCAGATATATAGAACAACCATAATTAAAACAAAACTAATTAGATGAAGAATTTAGGATGGCACTCGTTGGAATTTGGATTTTTCATGAAATCAAGAAGTTGTTTTTAGAATAGAACTTGTTAGTAGATGCTTTAGTATGAGGTTTCTACATTAGTTGAATTTTAAATGAGTAACCTTTTTTGAGACCAAGGATTTGCTATAAGCAACAAATTGTATAACTCAACATTCTTTACTGTCACATGTCTTAGCTTTAAACTCTGTTTCCAATTTCAGTAATGTTTATTTTTACTTTATTTATCCAATTACAGCTTTGAATGTATCAAAATAGTTGTTAGATAAATAATATCTAGTCCAGCACTGAAGTTCTTAGTAGAAGCTTTCCTTTTCTTAAAAAAAAAAAAATCCTTAAGTCAACATCTATCTCATCTCTTTTTTAAGCTTCATTCACTTTTTTTAAAAAAACTTTATTTTGACATATAATTTCATAAAATTTGTAACATTCCCAATGTTTTTTTTTTGTTAACACAAAGTATTCAAAATTTAAGTACACATAAAAAGTAAAGTAAAGAGATTGAACAACAAAAATCAACTTCAGCTAACATTTTAATTTTGTTATATGTAGCATTGTTTTGTTATAATCATTGCAAAAGTACAAATGAATAAAACTGTATTTTTATATTATACAGGGTTTAAGGAGATTTAAAAATCAGTTTTTTACACTATAGCAAAAGATTCATTAGGTTTTTTAAGATTAAATTTCGTGAAATGTGCTCTATTAATTTTATAATTTTGTTTTTCATGTAATTGTGAAAATGTGAAAGTAGCTAAATATTTAAATGTGTTTTTCCATAAAATTGAAGGTCTGCCGTTTAGCATATGAACTCAAAGTTGCAACAGATGAAAGCTTTGTGATGAACCCAAACCAAATAATTAGCCTAGATGTACCACATCATTATGCTTGGGTCATACCAGCATCCCATAAAGCAATGTACAACCATATATCAAGATCTCCAAAGGAAATGGCATTCCAAAAAGGTGATATTTTAATCTATAAGGATGAATACTGCACAGTGAATGCAGCAGTTAGAGGGAAAACTACAAATGGACTTATAAAACTAATAAATAGTAAAAATCATAATCAAGGTTTTGTTCCAGTTTACAAAACAAGAGAAATGTTTCAGTTAAATAATTTTTCATTATAAAATCAATTTAAGCAAATGAAAAATTTAATTAAATGATAATGAGTTTAGTTTTATAACTTATTAGTTTTGCAACTTTTTGATCTTAAAAATGCATTCATTACAGGCTGAACAAGATTTTGTGTAACCTAAGCATGATATATTAAATAAAACTAAAATTTATTGTAAGCAATAATTATAAATTATATAATGTCAATTGTTTTATTATATAAGATTCTACTTTATTTAATCATTTATTTATCTATTTTTGAATTTGATTAAGTTCAAATCTGGAGTCGTAATAAATGATTATAGAAATTGTAAAATTTTCTGGGTAATTTACCCATACCAGCCAAATATAACAAGAAAATATAATAAATGAAACCACTTTTGTTTTCAAGTAAATATAACTGAATTTTGTTGAAAAGAAAAATTTATATTTCAAATACTGATGAAATAAAAGTTCATAACTAAAAAATATACATCTTCAAACATTTCATTGTTTCAAGATGCACAAAAGGTAAATGCAGTAGAACCTCGATCCATTGTTCTCCCATCTGACATTCTCCCACATATATAGTCTTGACTTAATGGTCTTGTCACGGCAATGATATTTTATGTTGACTTGCATGCATTCCTTATTTATCGTTCGAAAATCAAGTTGGGCAGGGCATGGAATCTTGCAAGTCCCTGAACATCTCATGTCATTTTATGTTCACCCTGTATGTACAGTACTGGCCAGAATGGATGACTCACCCTAGAAAACTGATGTTTATGAATGCACAAGAATTTAACTATGTATTTATTTTAGTTATATAAGCACAGTATACTTACATAATTGAGAAAGAGTTTAATATTTGGTGTGGAAAGCTTTTTTTTCAATACAGCTTGGATACGACAGGCATGGAAATACATAACTTTTTGAAATAGTCTGGTGTAATTTCTGTTCTCCAACCTTGTTTTATAGTATCTCTCAAGTCCGAAAGTAAAGTGAGGTTACGCTAAGCAACTTTGCGCTTTAAAATTACCCAACAGTTCTCGATTGGGCTTAGATCAGGGGAATTTCCAGGCCACCGACCAAGGATCTGAATCCTTTCTTTGCAATCTATGTCTTAACAGATTTAGTCTGGTGACAAGGTGTTCCACCATGTTGGAAGTGTGTGCACTGGTTAATATTCATAAATGGTGGTAACTTCTCTTTTAGCACATCGAGATAAACAGTTCCATTAATTGATGTACCTTCAGGCATTAACCCCAATCCACATCTTCCTTTGGCACAAATGGCTCCCCAGACCATGAGTTTTGTAACATTCTTCATCGTGGGAATAATGTAGCATTAACAGTATCTGTTATTGGGAGGCCGTCGTATGTTTCTACAAAATGCATAAAACTGTGATACTTGAGTCTCGTCTGAAAATATCACATGTTTCCATTACTCTGCAGTCCAACCCTGATACTTTTTACAAAATGTCAACCGGTCAGCAATGTTTTTGGGAGACAATTTAGGCTTCTTAGTAGGCTTGTAGGACTTTAAATTGGCATTGAATAGCCTCTTGCGGATTGTCCTTTGGCTAGGGATATTAACATCTTTTGGTAAACCAGCTTGGATTGCCTTCATTGATTTTCTGGGCGACTTCTTTGCTGCCAAAATTATGGACTCATCTATGCGCTTGCTTGTGCTCTTGTGACGACCTTTTGGCATTGAATATCCATAATTTCAGGTTGTTTTGAAATTACTTATAGACTTGGAAACTATCTTTTGTGCCAATTGTAATCTGGCAGCAATTTACCGAGTAATATACCTTTCTTCGCTCAACATCTTTATTTGTGCACGCATTTCATGTGAAATTCTTTTACCAGGCATTTTTATATTATTTCACTCTTCTGCAAAAATTTGTACGTCAACATGGCGAACACAACTAATGAACTAATGAAATGCCAAGTAAGAACACCCACACTTTGGCAGACAGCCAAAACGAACATCTGGCGCCAATATGTGACTATGAATGGGAAAAAACAAGTGAGTCATCCATTCTAGCCAGTACTGTATATAACATTACTTAACACTTATATATGCTACTTCATTTTTTAAATAAAATTGCAGTTTTGTACAAGAGTTTAGCGTATAACATTCAATGAAGATTAGTATAAATTCTCCAATAGACCAAAATTGTCACAGTTTATTAATAAGCATTGCTCAACAATAAACAAATTATATACAATGGTTTTAAATAATAAAAAATATTCTTCATCACTTTATGAAAGCTAATGTAAATATCACCACCTTAAAATAAGGCATCATTCCATTTTGCTTCGTTCAAATTTTGCTGTCATTATTTCCTGTAATTAAAGTAATAATGTAACTAATATACTTTGTTTAAAAAGTTATTTTTAGAATAAATGTGAAGAAAATAAAATAAAACAACACATTACAATATAATGCAGATTTATTACCTCATCTGAATCTAATAGACTTGGCAAGGCTCTGAAAAATTTCAAAAGTAAATAAATTAATAAAACAAATAAAAATCTAAACAGTTTATAAATAAAATAGAAGCAAATAATGCACAATGGAACTTACACATCAGTTAGAGATGTGGGAATGTTTTCTTCAACCCATTTTAAATCTTCATCCTAAATGTTTAAATTTTAAAATTTCTGAGATTCAATTTTGTAAATAAATGAAAAGTTCGCATAAATACTTTTTGATCAAATATGCTGTTCAAAATTCACATTAAAACATTTCCAAAAAAAAAAAAAAAAAGAGTGTATAAATGATTCTGGAATGAACTTTCAATATAAATTTACATTGTATGCTTTAACACGTTCACATCGGTGTGACCCACCGGTGGGTCACTTGACTGTTCTGTGGGGCGGCGTGACCCACCGATAGGTCACGCTTGACTGTTCCGTGGGGCGGCGTGCATCACAGGTGAGTCACTTGTTTTCAGAAAAGAAGTCGTTAAAGAATAAGTTAATTTTATTTTTTCTCAACATTATATATAAAAATTTGAAGGTCTTCACGAAGCGTAAAGATACAACACAGTCACGCCTCAAGCGGAAAAACGTAGATATTTGCCCCGGCGTGAACGTGGTAATGAAAACACTATATATTTATATACACTATACTTTATTTATTTACTACTATACTTTATTTATTTAGTTATTTAGAAATTATTTTTATAAATAAAATAAAGACAATAACTCTGATGACCAAAAACAGAAAAGAAAAAGAAAATGATTATAAATTCTGAAAGCAATGTTGTAAAATTTAAATAATTATTTTAAAAAGCACAAAAATGCTTTTCTTGAGCAAATAAATTTTATAATTACTTTTTAATGCTGCAAATATTCAATATCAATAATCGCTGAACAATTGGAGGAAAGGATCATTTGAATTTTAAGAAAGCAGTAAAAAACTCATTTTATCCCATTTTTGGACCCAACGACTTTTTTATTTTAAAGTTCCCAAACAGTTCCTAGATTCCTGTAGTTTCTCATCTCTGTCACCACCTTAAATCATCATTGGCATTTTAATAATTATCCAAATAATTATTAATAATTATCCTAGTTAAACTACCTAACCAAATTGGACAAAATTAAAAAAAAAAACATATTAACATTTCAAATACAAAAAACGTGCAGCACCGAAAAATATCACAGCTACAGATAGAAATTACTATTAGATTACAAGACAAATGATTAAAAATACTTTGTGATAAAATATGAGTACAAAGAAAAACAACTAAAAAAGCAAATTGTCAGAACAAATAACACAACTAGAAAGTTGTGTCTTGAGCACTTCTTTTCTGGTGAAGAGAGGCTCCAATGTAGCCTTGAAATAGCTATTTGCGTTATTTGTTCTGCAAAATTTGATTTTTTACGTTGTTTTTTCTTTGTACTCATGCTTATTAGATTCTTTGAAAATTGGTACATTATAAAAGGATGTTTTAATTCAGAAATCTTCAAAAATGATAGTTTTCCTTATTTCACTACTAGTTTCTACATGCAAAAGCCATGAAACATTTTGTTTAAAACTGTTGATATACTTGTGAAAACAATAAATTTAGATTGTGAAAACATAAGAAAACTCCCTTATATTTCAGGACCTTAAAGTATTAAAATAGCAAGTAGTATCAAAAAAGCCTCAAAGGTTAATGCTTAAATAAAAAAAGAATTTGCAGTCCAAAATGCAAAATTCAGCAATCTATCTCTTATAAAGTACATGTTCGATTGATTAAAATTTAGAATGTTTGAGGAAAAACACCTCAAACCCCAATTTTACTTTGCAAGCACATATATGGGTCATTCTAATTTTACTAGCAGATTTTGGTTCTACAAGTTATGATTTTTTTAGTTTCCTTTTTGTCAAAGACTGCATAATGAAGACTTGAAAGGTGTAAAGATAAGTTGGCTGCTAGCAGAGTAATGTTTTAATATTAAAGTTATTAAACCTTTTGAATTATGAATATATGTGATTATCTGTAACCTCTCTTACCGGACAAGATGATTTCATTAAAGTTTATGCAAAAATGAACAGTCAAAAATTTTTTTAACTGGCTTGCTTTGTGGGACATCTTTTGTCAGGTTTATTCTGCATATCAACCAAAACAAGTAAAAGATACATGAATAAAATACTGAACATGTAATCTCCATAACCATATTCAATATTTTCTATTAGAAACTTTTTCAAGAAATAAAAAGTAATCACACTCTACAAAGTTTTTTTATACAGCATCATCTAGCCACTTATTGAGCATATTGCAGGATAGAATGCTTGATAAGCATCCATCCTTGTAAGAAATAAATTACTTTATCTTAACAGAGGGTAACAGAAGTTACCAACATATGTTTAATTTAAACTGTTTCCATTTTACATTCATTGTTAACTGCATCAAAATACTTTCTTCGTTAAATGGCTACTCAGTTGCTTTAAAAAATTTTTCCATTTAATATAAATTTTAATAAGTATTACAAATTTTTCATTTTATTATCTTTCATTTATATTACAAACCCTTATCATCCATGTTTATGGCAAGGATAATTACAGATTCTACCCAAATACTCAATTTTTATCACAGCATGGATGTAGTGAATGGTTGAGAAGAGATGCGACTGATCTGTTAACCCCTTAATATCCACCTGTTTTCAAAGAATCATTGAAATATAATTCACTAAATTGTTGATAGCTTTCTAAATTTTCACGATGTTCAACTGAAATTTTTTTTATGAGTTGCCCTGCATAGTTCGGTATGACGCTGTGAAGGTAAAAAGTTCCTATCTTTCATGCATGCACAGTAAAATATTCATTCCTTTAAATGTTCATAATTTATCTAATACTCAGTTTTTTGACTTCTATTGGATCCTTTCATACTTATTGGCAGCTACTGACATAGCAAACTTCCACAGTTCGTTCGGACGGACAGTTATTGATGAACCACCAAATACTCCTACAACGTTAAGTGAATTTTCACTTAACTGGCTTATACCAGTCTCAATTAGGACAATTAAAAAAAGGAGTAATATTAGTATGTGAAACTATTATTGAAAATGAAATGTTGAGTGTTGAGTTGTAATACATACTGTTTTTTGCTTCAATTCATCTTGCTTAGGAGAAGCGTTGAAGTTTGATTTTGAAGTGCGCATTTTCATTCCAACTGAAAGTACATGTGTAATAATTTATAGCATTTCTAAAAACAAACAAAAATATCATTAAAATATTTAATGTTTTTCAATACATACCAAATGCATCATTAGTTGTAGAATTTTCATCATCATCATCATCTTCATCATCAACGGCATCTAATAAAGGAGTGAATGCATACCTTGATAAAAATTAAAACAAATTTTATTTTATTTCATGTACACTTAGCAAAAAATTATTTATAAAACTAATTTTTTAATCATGTGATGGGAGGGGGGCGGGAGGGCATTTAGCTAAACAGAAAACAGGAAAAAAAGTCTTTTGATAACTTTATCTTACTGATTATTTTGCAGTGAAATTTCCACAAATAATATTGTAAAGTACGAAAAGACTAAGGTATAGATCCCAATATAGTGGAACATAAATATTTCATGGAGTTAAACTATTTTTAAATTTTATCGTATGTGCAGTCTTGAAGAATGCAAACTTATTGTTCTGGAACCTTATAATTTAGCTGTGGGAAAACCTAAAAAACAATTTTCAGCAAAAATTACAATGTTTGAGAGTTTTACAATGCTTGAGAGATAATATATTAACATGGTAAGGTAAAACGGGAACACACGCAATTAATAGTTACTTTAAAAATTTGTCAATTTCATGAGCTATACATGCACAGGGTTCGTATGCTTTTGGCAAAACCAAAAATAAGGACTTTTTAAGGACCTACAAAAAATTTTAAGGACCTTATAATTTTTTCGAAATATACAAACTGTTATGTTTATTTCAAAAGGAAGCATTATTAAAAGAGGAAATTGATTTAACATCGTATTTTTATTAGGAACACAACACAAACACTTTTATGGTGCTCTCTTTGACTTGTTGCTTTTCTAAAGTCCAATATACAGTCAATGAGTTAAATAATTATTGGAGCTAGTAATAAGAAACACACAACACAAGTATTAATCATATATAAGCAAATTATCATGATATGCGAAATTATCAAAAATGGTTAGTGCTATAAAATACAAGTTAAATGAAAAACAATTTAAATAAAAAAAAATTGTTAAAGAAATCGCTGCACTTTGTCTTTAAAATTTGTGCTTAATTTAGATTTTTTTTTCATTTTACTTAACTTATAGTTGCCAGCATCTAAATTTAGGCTTACTTAAATTTTTATCTCTGCCATAGTTTTTTTAAAAAAATATTTAGAAGAGCTTGCAAAAATTCAGAAAAAAACTTTCATTTTGGAAACAACATACAAACAAAAAAATGGAGCCTTTTCGCTTAAAACTTTGTACCCTCAAGTAGTAACTACCAAAATTGAACTAAAATAAAATTTCAAAAAATTGAACATTTTTCTAAAATAAAAAATAAAACAAGCAGACTACAAGCTGCAAATACTAAAACAACTGTCAACTTTTTAAATAATTGATATATTTATGCAAAAGCATGCAAAAAGATAGAAGTCTCAAAAGCTGCGTGCAATTTTCGGCGAAGCACATGCTAGATGTTAGCAACTTTTCGAAAAATAGGTTTATACATTTTCGCGTTATAAGTTATGAAAATTCATGTAAATTAATACATGTCTTTTTAAAAAGTTGCTTGAAAAATTTTCTTGTTCTGTAGTACAATCCCTTTAGATAAAAATACTTGTACATCAGCTTGAAAAATCGGATCTTTTTGCAAAAAATCGAATTTTCGAAGTTCACAAATAGAAACAGAAAAACTTGGGGAAAACGGAGCATTTGGCAAGTACGGTGTATAGGTTTAAGATAGGTCGATTTCTTCAATTTACTGCAAATTAAGAAATTTCACGAGATGAAAATTTTGATTAACGCAGCAAATATCCATCATCTCCCACACAACAAAACCCCACAGCGAACGATCGCGAAGCCAAATTGGTCGATAAAAATTTACTAAATATTAAAACATTGCTTTAAAACAAATTTTCGATACATTAATTTATTTGATCTAAAGAAAAACAATGGGAGAACAAACTGTTTAGCGAAAGATCTGCTGAAAAGCGATCGGGAGAGTTGGCAACTCGGCGCTTATTATAGTGTAAGACGTAAGAAAAATGCTAATAAAAATAAATCATTCTTTTACCTTTAATAGTATAAATAAGCAATAAACGTACATGCGATTGGTCAAACGCAAAAAAAGCTGAAAGTTTTTTTTTTGCCTACATATTAGTTAAATGTATCTCTTTTATTGAGCTAGATATCAACAATATGCTTCTTTGAATCAATCCCCCCCCCCCCTTAAATGAAAAAAAAGTTAAAAAAGCAATATTTATTTACCGATTACTTGTTAAGAGCTGCTCCTACTTGCTTTATTGATAATTGTTGAGAATGTAGATGATTTAGTAACAATTTTCATGCAAAAAAAATATTTTATTTACTTTGTAACTAAACTTAATAAATAGTATCGAATCCCAAAATTTGGCCCTTTTTCGAAAATTTCCGATTTTTGATCATTTGTTAAATTTTTCCCCCTTGAATCTTTAAAAGTCCATTTTTCAAATTTTATTCCTTTTTCTTTTCTCTTTTAAAAGCAAAATGAGAGAACTTGTGTGATTTGTTTTTCCGTAGTCTTAAATGGTACCCAGTTACTGGGGCACCATTGCATTTTGTACAAATGCTTGGTGTTTTGATTCGACTTCACTACTAATATTAAAATTTTTTTTTATTTAGATGTAGCTCGATTTTATTTTTCATACAATTGCAGGAAATAGCAAATTGGGAGCTGCCATGTGGGTGGGTACAAGTTCATTTTAACTGAATTGGGTGTTGTAGTTTGAAGCATTTTATTAAATAGATGAACTTTTTTTTTTTTGTAAAAATATATAACACATTAATTTACTTATACCTTTTCAAAAAAAAAAAAAAAATTAAAACAACAAGAGTTAATTATTTATCTACCAGTTGAGAAAGCACTGCAATTTAAAGTAAAGATGCGTTGATGTTTAAGTAAATCCGCCATTTTTGGGTCTGTCCGAAAGCCGCAATAGTAACGAGCAAACCAAATTTGAGGTTCGATTATAAGTAGTTGAAATGAAAGAAGTTTGATTCTTGTGAAGAATACAAAAGATAGCATAAAAAATAGAGCACATAGGTGCCTTCTTATTTTAACAAAAAGAATTAAGCACCTGGAATAAAAAATAAGGACTATTTAAGGACTGTTTAAGGCCTTAAAAATGAAAATGAACATTAAGGACTTTCTAAGGACCTTTAAGGACCGTACGAACCCTGATGCAGTGATAATGTGCATTAAAAATTTTAAAAAAATAATGTATATCATTAAAAAATAATAATAGTGTTATGCAATTATAGGTTCTATAAAAGGTGCAGTAAGCAATACAATTAACAGGAAATATGGCTGAAATTATATACAGAATAATCAAGATACCTGCTTGCAATAGAAATGAAAGGATTTTATTCTATTTCTTTAAATACAGGGTGTCCCAAAACGACTGAATAAACTCTGCACAGCTAGATTCCTCGTTGGGAGTACATAAAAACTGCCCAAAGAAGCGCTCCTGTACGATCCATAGTTTACGAGAAAAATACGAAAAACAAAGTATGACGTCATCGCCGGTGCAAGAAAAACACTGTATTGGACATATCAACAACAGTATTTGCATATCTGTCCAGACGATAATGTTTAAAACGTTCGCTTTAATTTAGATTTATTTAAGTTAGATTTATAAAAGCTGGCAGACATTCTTATTTTGATTTAATATTCGAAAAATGAAAAAATTTTCATTTTCCAAGAAGATTTTCCTTCTATTATGCTCAATTCTCCAATTGTAAAACGAGAGGTTTTGTCTTTACAAAAAACATAATATGTTGGGAGCATGTTTTCCATCATAGCTCTGAATTCAGACGTAAATTGTTTCCTTTGTTACATAGAAGGAACTATTGCTGCAGCATATCATAGTGACGAGTTGTCATCAAAAGTTTTTCGCAGCAGTCACTACCCTGAAAAACGAAGCACTTCTCAAAGTTGATTAAATCATGGTTATCACGGTTAGTTTTTTTCTCATTTCGTTGAAATGAGATGAATTGAATACTATTGAAATAAAATATAAATACCGATAATGGTACGGAGATAATAAAGATGAAACTTAAAAAGGAAAAGAAACATAATGGCTGTGAAAGAAATGAAGATAAAATTAGAAGAAGAAACAGAAGTAATATGAGAGGAAGAGAGAGATAGGTTTGGAAAGAATGAAAACGAAGCAAGCTGCCAACAATGAAGATGAAATCATTTTCTCTTAATTAATTACTATAACTAAGAAAAGACAAAAATGCAATAAAGATTTTGTGCACATATTTTGGATTCATAGTTTTCCTCTTCTTATCTGTTAAAAATAATGTGCTTAGAAATGAGAAAACACACCTTTTTATTCTTTTAAAAGTAATTTTGACTTAAAAATGAGTAAGCGCGGTTCTCAGTTTTGTACTTACTTAGAAATTATAGTTACAGAAAGGGCTAATATTATTTGTTTTTGCTGCAAAATTTTTAAAAATTTATAGACAACTTTGCTGTTGTAATTAATACAGGGCTTTTTTTGACAATTACTTCTTCAGAACAATAGTATCTCTATTCAAAATTAAGGACCTATTTACCGTGTAAGACGTCAGAAAGAATCAAGAATTTTAGTAGTCTGTTCATCCCTTTGAAGCAGGAATATAAGAAGATTAATTCATTGGATTCGGAATAGACACAGCAAAACTATAAAACAGAATGGACGAGCAGACAAATAACGCTCTTCTGGATTGGGCTATGAAGAAATTTGGCATGGAAGTACTTAAGCATCTGCAGCTGGTACATTTGGAAGCTATGTAATCCATATATAACATATTTGGAAGCTATAATACTCACTGTCTGTTCAATACCCTCCTGGCAGTGATAGAGCATTACCTTAAGTCAGGTCAGTTCACTTTAAACCCCAGCCTCGACAGAGGTCTACTGTTCCAAATGATTACGTACTCTTACTTCACACGTTGTACTATTTCTGATAGAGTGTTAGCTCAAATATGAGAAAACATCTGGGGTTTTTTTATTGGTGTCTCAAAAATGAGATTGTACCAAATCATTTTTGAGAAAAGGTTTACTTCAAAAATAAGAACAGCAATTTTCAAATCTAAGTCGTTTTGACTCAGAGTTATTACAAGAGCCCCAGGGTGCCCACAAGGAAGGGGGAGTTTTTTCAGCTGCTTTTTTTTGGGGGGGAGCTCATTTGACTCTTTGGCTGATTTTGGGGAGGTGATTAGTTTTGGGGGTTCTGTAGATTTTAGAGGGTACCCCATTGTTCTGAGGGGGAGTGGACACCCCTAAGAACAATATGTGCTCGAAAATAAGCCATTTTAAATCGATAATAACTTAATTTTAATATAACAGTGAAAAGATTCAACCATTTCTAAAAGGTCAGAAGTAAGTTAAAGTAAACAGACAAAATAAGTTATGAATTACAGACAATATGAAATTTTAAAGAACACATTAATACCTCTGATTATTATTAGTAGGTCTCCAGAGAATAATGATAGCAAAAAGTATTATGGAAAATAGAAAATGCCAATAAGCTTCATCAACCCACAACTCTTTCCAATCCTGAAAAGCACAACATTATTTTTTATACACATACATAAACAATATATAGATTAGAAAAAACTAAAGAACCAAAAACTTAATAGGCAGTGATAAATTTACTTAATAACCCTTTATTCAGACATAAAGGGGGGTGGTAATGTTATTTATTTAATGATTCCTTTGTTTACACTTTGTATTATGCAAACTTTATTCGTAAATGTAATTCCTTCTTTATACACAAAAGTTTAAATACAAAAGTGAAGTTTAAGGTTTTTTCAGATGTCGAACCTACGTTTAATAAAAATTCAATTTATTATGCCGATTTTTTGCAATCTCATTTTTTTAAAGGCCACGAGTAAAGCTTACAGATATTTTATTAAGTGCATATATATATATATACACTGGTGCGCAAAACTTAAGAAACAGGGGTTTTTTTTGCCATAACTCCTCGAAAAATCTTCTTAGAGACATGAAATTTAGAAATGAGAGAGAGCAGTTTTGTACTTAAAGGATGATGAAAGCATAACTGTGTAAAAATGAATACAATTGTGGAATCAAACAAAAATAGGCTTTATTGAACTCATAATATCATTACACATGATTGTCTATTCAAGAGGAAAAATAGCACGCATATGTTCCTTAGTATGGAATATGTCCTCCCCGTGCTGCAATGATTGCTTCGCTTCGTCTCCCAATACTCAGCACCAGATTGTCCACCAGTTTTTGGGGTAAGAGTGCCCATGCCTCAATCAGTATCCGTTCCAGTTCTTGGGTGTTCCCAAGAGAATGTAATCGCGTCACAATGCTTCTCCCTAAAGCATCCCACACACACTGGCGTAGATAAGGGGGTGGTTTTGGGGATAAACCCCCCCCTGAAATGGTAAAGACCGTCTAGAATTTAACCAATTTTTCTTGGAAAACAATGAAATTAGCCAACTTTTCCCGAAGAAACCCCCCTGAAATCCAGGTTTAGCTATGCAACTGCCCACATATGTTCAATAGGATTTAAATCAAGGGAGTATTCTGGCCAATTCATTCGAGTGATATCTTCACTTTCCAGTAGCTGCTGAACAGATTGTGTCCGATGTGGGCGTTTATTGTCATCTATGAAAATGAAGTCTGGTCCAATGGCACCTCTGAACAGACGCACATGGGGAAGGAGTACCTCCTGACAATAGCGATCTACAGTTACAGAACCTCACTCGGAAATGTGGAGCTCAGTCCGCCCGTTCAACATAATGCCTTTCCAGACGAGAACTCCAGGATAACCGTAACGGTCTCTTTCCAGGATGTTACCGAGATGAAACCATGTCCCGACCTCTCTCCAAAGCAAATGGCATCCAGAATTACTTGTGGCACTGAAACGACTCTCATCCGTAAAGAGGACATGACTCCACTCATGAGAGGTCCAGGTTTTGTGCTCCTAGCACCAATTTAAATGGCGGCACCAATGGCCTGCTATCGAAGGGATGCAGATTTCAGGAAGACGAGCCAATAGGCCACCTTTGTCAAGGGGTCTGGCTACAGTAAACCGTGACACTTGCTAGCTGGTTCCGGCTTCTTTTCGCATGCAGGATGATATATCGGTCATCCACTGCAGTTGTTTTCCTGGGACAGCCACCGCCAACCTTTCTGACAGCTGTACCTGTGGTTCGGAAGGTTTTCCAAGCGCGCGAAACGATGCTTTTGTTGATTCCAAACTCTTCAGCTACACTGGTCACACTGCAACCCTCCTCCAACTTTCCGAACATTCTTCCATGTGTGTTAAGTCGTCCAGAAGCTTTCTTCCCTCCATAGTTCACGAAAAAACTCACTTGCACCTACAGCGAATGTCTTTAATTGCATTTCTACCGTTCCTTTTATTGTACTCTTAAGGTGCGCACGCCAACAGCACATGTTTTGCATACGCTCACATTGCCTTTGACGCTTTGCTCCTGATATTTGCATCCGCACGACCTTTCTACTGAATTACACGTTCATTGTACTAATTACAAAAACTCTCTTTTTGTAATTTCATAGCTATCTGCTTAAAATTTACATTGTTGCTTAAGTTTTGCACACCAGTGTATATATATAAGGTAAGTCAGGGGAAGATGCCACACTTAAGGGTTTTTTTCGATTAGTACATCAAACATTGAAATAACAGGAGCATAATGAAAAAAATACACATTTTTCAATGCTTAATTTGTTGTGTACACAAGTTACTTTTCTTCTCAGTATGAAAATAAATGAGAAATTAACTGTCAAAAAAGTCACACAATTGTCCCATCTTCCCCCATATATGGGGGGAACATACTAGTAATGGGGTAAGATGCAACACCACAATAAATAAAAAAATGAGACAAACGTTACAAAAATTAAACATGAATTAACAATGACTAGAGAAACAAAAAATATATACATCTTTCATAATTAGTTTTCTAAAAATAACAGCATCACAGATCGAATGGTAGTCTACACAGCTTAGTGCAAATGATCATCATTGCAATCTTCGTGAAACTATTTGTTGCATTCGATGCACTGAATCCAGTCACACTTGGGACCTTTTTTAGCATAAAAGTACCCTTTACACAGCCACAAAAATCGTCTTATTATCCTCATCAAAGCTGTCACCACTGATCATAGTCACACCTCGATTTTTTTCGGGGGGGGAAGTTTCATATATATGGTAAAAAATATTTTTTTTCTTTTTAAAATCTACACAATATATCGTGCTATCTAACATGAGATGAGTGCCAAGTGGGGGGGGGGGGACACTCAAAGAGGAACATAACTTGCATTTACGTTATATCAGAAAAACCCCCAAAACTTCGAACTTCGAACAATCATGTCGATAAGTGTGAAAAAGTTAAAAAATAAGTTTGTGGAACTAGGTTTATAAAGGATTTTTTGTATTGTGCTCATTTGGTGCCGATTTTCATTTTCACGACCCTCCATTCCACCCCACTTTCACACCCCAAAATGAATCTTTTCATATTTTATGAATGCATTTGGGAGGAGGGTTAACCCCCTAACCCTCCCCCCTTGGGTGTGCCACTGCCACTGGTATCTAGAGGAATTTCTTCACTTGAGGATGACAAGCTGACACGTCTCTTTTTTTCTGCTTTTTCGAAGGTTTCTTGTTATTTGTTTTGCACTTACCTGCCTTTTCTAATACATACTTGATGTTTTTTTTGAGAGGGAGGGGTTTATGGGAATTATATTTTATTATGTTTGTAGGTTTATACTTCTTGTACATTTACTAAAACCATGATAGGTAAATATATATAGTATTTATTTCCATACACAAGAAAAATTGATTATTTTAGTCAAAGACATATGCACCTAAAATACAATACATGCATACATACATAAAATACATACTATAAATAATTACTTACTGTAACGCAATTCACTAATCTGTGTGCATGAATGGACCAAGTCATGAAGGCAATAGAGCCTATAAGAAAGAAAGTGATACATATATTTTTTTACTCTTTATATATATATGTAACAGAAATATAGTAAAATATTTTAGAAAGGTTTACAAATGAAAAAAAAAATTTTTTAAGGGTTGAAAATGAGACAAGTACTTATCAGTATTGGTTTGTCTCAAACAATGATCGATGCAGAGCACCTCACAAATCCCAAGCAAAAACACACTAGAGCTGATAGCAGTTATAGGGCTGAAAATCCTCACAAGCATAAAAAACAAAAATTGAAACAACAATTGATTCTACAACAATTTTTTTAAAAATGGTAATTTTTGCAAGTCAATGGAATTGCAATGGGTGCTAATTTTAGCTCCACATTAGCCAATTTGTTTTTATTATGCTTTGGAAAAAAATCCGTTTAAATATTTCCTTTACATTACACACATTACATCACATTACCTTACATTAATTTAAATTTTAATTTGCTGTCGTTATATCGACAACCTCCTCTGCATCAACCACCAAAATTTTCTTCAATTTAGCAAAACTATTTATCCTAATTAACTCACACTTTAAAAAAACTAGCCACCTTACTCTTGTTCACAACTTCCTTGGCATCAAAATAGAAATTGGGACAGATTGTTTAACTTCCATCTACAATAAACGCTGTGACAGTGAATTTCAATGTCAATAGCCTTCAATATTTTTCTGCCTGTCTCAGTAAAATAGTGCTCATTGGAATTATTATTCCCTAAGGAATTACAATCAAAAGAATTTGCAACACCAAGACTGCCATTGATAGCGAAATTGCTTTACTTAAAAAAGACTTTTGAATAATAATTTTTTTCTGCATTTTAAAACTACTATTTTTCAAATATTTCCTTCTATGAACACTTCGCTTTTTTGTAATCAGTTAAACTGTTGCCCGAATGACAATGCTTTTCTAAAGCACGTTTTATTTGTGGTTTGGCAACAGCACGGCTAGAAGACTTCGACAAAAATGTATTTGAATTTCTCAGACCTGATTTAAACTTATCTTTATGCATGATGACTTGGAACGCACTGACCAGTTGGACACGGTTTTGGTATTTTTATTCAGCTTTTTTAGTGTGGTTTAGTTTAATTTTGGGAGCGGGTCTGTTGGGGTGTTACTCACATTTTGAATTTTGATTTTTGTTTTTTATGCTTGCTTTGAGAATTTTCAGGCCTATACTGCTGTCGGCTCTAATGTGCTTTTGCTAAGGATTTGTGAGGTGCTCTGCATCGATCATTCTTTGAGACAAACCAACACTGATGAGTCCTTGTCTCATTCTGAAACCTTTAAACACAACTTTTTTGATTTGCAAACCTTTCAAAAATATTTTACTGCATTTCTGTTATGTATTGCTTTACTTAAATTTTTATTTTTGCTGCTTTGAGCATGTTTAGGTCATAAGTATTTATTTTTTCCAATATATATATATATATAAACAATATTTTAGTAATACAGTAGAACTTGGATAATTCAAAGCTGAAGGAACCCCAGCTAAACTTTGATTATCCAAAATTTTGAATTACACAAGTCTAATTTTTGTAGCCTAATTTGAAAGCCTTGATGAAAAAATTTATTCTTATTTACGACTTTTATAATAAATAATGGTGTAAAAAGTACGATTTGGAAGCTCAGAATTTTGTGAGAGGTCCGTTTTGATTAATTGGAATTTTGTGAAGGCTCTGAAAATGGACCCGGATTTCTTCTTGCCTGACCAGTGGTTAAAGGAAATAAACATCAAGATATGGAGAATAATTACCATAGAATGGAAGGGAAAGGAGTTGGGACCTGATAAAAAATTCAAGTTATAGTAACATTTGAGTTATCGCAAATTGACTGTATTTACACATACTATTGAAAACAAATTGATATACTTACCAATAACAGATAACAGCAATGTGTTTGTAAAATGACGGTACAGCTGAAGTTTTACAATGTTTCTTCTTAGACGAAGTGTTCTAATAGTTTGAACTAGACTACTAAAAATTTAAAAAATGTTAAGAAAACTTTACTTAACTACAAGTAACTACTTATTGAAAAAAATGATAGATATGTAAAGAAATTCATGTTATTTCACATTGTGTGAAATAATATTTTTGTATGAAAATCTTTTCCTTTTATCTAGACAGACTGGCACTGAAAAATGGCTCTAGGCACGATGGGTGACATTTCATAAAAAAGGAAATTTTGCTTGCTATATTTTGAGTTACGGTATTATAGATTCTAACTTTGAAATCCTAATCAACGGTTGACTTATTAACAAAAATGGATATAAGTCTGCAATATTTCTTAAACTTCAGTGGAGCCTAAAAGAATTATGCATTTAACTTATACATATACTAGCTGTTCCTGCGACTTCGTTCGTGTGGAAATTTTGATGTGTATGTGTGAGAACTGATGGCCTGATCAAAAGGGCGAATATTTTAAAAGGCGTACTTTTGGGCGGCAGAAGTCCTACGCAAAATTAAATGGAGTTGAGGTGATGATGGCTTAAAAACGGGAACATTATGGCACTATAAAACATTTTGTTTTTAAAGTGAGTGATCAAACGCCCACTTTTGGGAGGTAAATATTTTGTCAACTCTGGCTTTAAAGCACAGCTTTTAGACACAACTATACACTACAGTCGTTTTCTACGAATAGAAAAATATACAAATTGTAACTAACCTAAGAACAATGTACTGTACTTATACAGCACACAAAAATATAACTAACCTAACGACAATCTAATTACAAAAGCAAATAACTATCCTATTGTTTAAAAATAATAAAGAAAGATTAAATTCGCACACATTAATTTAACGGAGATTGCAAATACAGCGATACCTCATCAAAATGCTAGAAGCATTGATTATTATTATATTTGATTTGTTTAACAATGGCAACTGCATTGATTTGTTTGTTCACACAGCAACTGTAACAGTTGTTGAAACAATGGAACAATGCAAATAAAATAAAATCATCATCATCTGGGTCAAATAAAATTAAAGTTAATTACCATGAAAAAATAATTTCAAACTACAGAGAAAAACACTTATAACTTCTTTTATAGTTAATTTAGAGGCTTCAAATTTTAGCACGTAGCGAAAAACTCTTCCTGAAGTAGATTTTTACATGCTTTTCAATGGTATCAACCTTGAAAGGATGCGACAATTTCTTTTTTCTTCCGATAGAAAGGACTATTTTATGCAATTTTCGGTGCTCCACTCCTATTGGTCTTAGCGTGATGATATATAGCCTATAGCCTTCCTCGATAAATGGGCTTTCTAACACTGAAATAATTTTTCAAATCGGACCAGTAGTTCCTGAGATTAGCGTGTTCAAGCAAACAAACTCTTCAGCTTTATAATATTAGTATAGATAACTAATTTTCAGCTAAAAGTAAGAAATGAACAAAAATCATATACGATTGGAAGTTAAAAAGTAAAGGGACTTTTGAGAAAGGAGGTATTTATTCTAATGATAGGAATAATAGTATAATATACATTTATTTTCTGCACAACCTCCCAGCACTTCAATCACATACAATTCAATCATCACTTCAATACACAACCTTTCATCACATTGCCCAACATTTCACAAGTTTCTTGATTCCATTGGAAAAAAAGTTTTTCGGTTACACCTGTAACCAATTTTGCACTGCATCAATGACTAATGTATTGGTTGCAAATCTGCTCCCACTGTGCTTAGCACTTCCTTCAATGGTCCAAACACATGAAAACCGCTTGGAACTGGGTGTAGACTATGGGGGTATTTCAGCAATTTAAATCTCAACTCCTTTTCGGTCATCCATTTGGCAGAATGTGGGCCCCTTGATGCAGTCACAATGGAGCTGCCATGTTTAACGGTCTGCTACACTCTAACGACTAATGAAGGAATAAAAGTTCCATGTTTCTTAGAAGTGTTGCAGGTGACCTAATTCAGCTCTGAACACTAGCAGTTTTACCAAAGAAATTCATTTACCAAAAGTTCATTTACTTTTTTACTTTCCCTCATTATATATATATATATATGAGTAACCAAATGGTTTGCCAAAGAGAAAAAAAACATTAAATATTATCTTAAACTTCAAATATCACCAGAAGATTTACACTGAGTCATTTATATTAGAAAACTTATTGTGAACTGGAAAGAATATACAATGGGAAATAAGGATGTAAATATAAGAAAGCCTCACTTAGTACAATCACTTCCTCTAAAGCACTGCATTAAACAAATCTGCACTGAGTGAAACATTATTCCTATAGAAAAATAAATAATTTGTTCACATCAAAATTTATGAAAGCATAAATATTTGAATTTTTAAAAATTAAAATTAATAAAACATAACGAAAGGGTGAAAAGTAAAAATAAGGGGAAAACTGTTACAATTTTAAAACAAAAGAAAAATATTACTTTTTAACTAGAAAACCATCTAAACCTTTTATGTGCTTTTTTAACCATCTAAACCTTTTATGTGCTTTTTTTCCTTTGGGCACTTGCAGAGCATGATTTTCCATTTTTTCTCATTTCAAATATCTTTTTCTTATGTGTAATATTTTACATGTACTACTTATGAAGCTGTAGCCATAGCTCCATGTAAAACCTACATGTACATTGTACATCCTATAAAAATTTCAACAAAATTAGAGAGGATAAAGTGGAGACCCCTAGGATACTTGACCCTATAGCATATTCCTTGAACATATGACAATGAGAAGAATATGGAGCAAAAAACAAAGCTTTTTCAAAATTTTTTCCAATAGAATATTACACATTAAGGAGGCATGAAACCAAGTATGATTGAAAAAATACATCACACTCAATCCAAATATTAATATTATGCAAAACCAATAGGATTTAACAAACACTTCACATTTAAAAAACAAAAAGGATATCCACCAACAAATAGCACTATCAGTAACAGCTAAAGGTATTCCTGCCATTAGGGCTTGGTTACCTGGATCAGTTTTAGGCTGCAAAAGAAAATATCAATGTTATGATATTATGTCAATTAAGAATAATTACAATGAAAGAAGTAGAGCATAGGTATAACATAATGTAAGCAAAAAGTAAAGCATATACCTTAAGAACTCGTAAACAACCTTCAATAGTACCCAAGCAGAAGTAAACAGCACCAACACCAATGATTCGATGTAAAGTTGGGCCCAATCTTGGTCTAAATAAAGATATAAGCAAATAAAAAAAGAGTCCAGGAAATAAATAGAACATCCATTAAGAAAAGTACATACTTAACAATGCCAAATCCAAGGCTTACAATGATAATCAACATCCTAGCTAATGTTCTCTTCATACAAGATAATATTTCCGCAAATAAAATAGCTCCTTGAACTGCAAATAATTTAAAATATAATGTTTAACTGTTTTGCATAATTTTTAATAGTTTTAACATCAGACACATAATTTTACAATCATATGACAACACAACTACAAGATTGGAATTAAAAGTCACTAACTTTTATATATATGTATATATTCAACATCATTTAAAGATTAAATATTTAAATTTGTATTGCCTTTAAGCAAAAACGAAGGAATAAAAATTAAATCATACCAGACCGTCCTGTGTAGTTGATTGATTGATATTCAGCATAAAACACAGCTTTTTCAACCAATCCTAAAATATATAAGAGAGTAAATACAAATTAACAATTTATGAATAATTGATATTTACCGTAATTTCCGGTAGATAAGCAGGGGCTTGTACATGTTTAAAAGTTGAAATTTAAAGCATGCAGCTCATCTACCAGGGCGGCGTATCTGAAGGAGTTTTTTTCTCACATTAGCAGAAGAAGTAGCAAACGACAAAAATAGAATTCATTCAGACGCCTGCAGAGCTCTTAAATTGCGCTTTGATAGGATTTCCCTTTCACCGCCTTTGTTGCTTTTTTCAACGTTGCCAGTTGGATGGTGGAAAAGTTTTAGATTGCACGTTCCACACGTTTTAAAAAAATGGAGGAATGTGCATTTTTTTAAATTTTAATATTGTTAATATGATGATGCAGCTTAAAATAATATAATAACATATGTCTTTTAAAAAGAACACAATAATGATGAATTTTTAAATAAACAAAAAACAAAAGTTAAAAAATTTTTCAATGTAACAGTTATGACATGATGATGTGAAATATATTTTATTCATGATGTTCAGTTAATGTTGTCTTTTTATTGATTTATTTTTCTTTCAACCAAATTTTAAAAAAATAATATCTGTTGCAATCATATGGTTTTCAGAAGTGGCAAATGGCAACACTTAGTTCTTTGCATTTGCGTAGTCATAGCGTTTTTTCGAACACATGTTCACTGTATTGTGGATTTATTATTTCGTCATTAGTGCACTATTTTCAAGTTTTTTCTTAAAGCTATTTTAAGACTGTTTCCGTGCTAACCCCCAAGAATGAAAAATCTTCATTCACTTGTGTTTTGAGTTACACAGCAAATGTAGAAAAGCTAGCTGCGTTGCTTATATTTAAGTATAAAATATTTCTAAAGGAAACTTCCCCAGAGGAGTTGTGATTGCCGCCAATGAAATCAGGGTGCGTAGCAAATTCTTTCAATGAAAAATAAGCACTTTTAAGCACTCAAAAACAGATCATTTTTGCTATGCTATGTAATCTACATAGCAAAATGCATAGCAATCCCCCACCCCCAAATTGCTAAAACTTCTTAATATAAATAATATAAAATTTATATTACAACATAACAGCAAAAAAAAAAATAAATAAATGAAAATAAAGAAGTAATTACATCCCCCCACCCACACCCGTGCGATTTCTTTCAATTTTCATTGTGTGAAAATACCGAATAAGCGCCCCCCCCCCCTCCTCAAATTTGGATTCTCATTGTGCTGACCAAGAGAAGCTCATGCCTTCCATTATCAGTTCCCAAACCAAACGCCAAAGGATTTAAACGTTTCCTGGGAATTGCAAACTAAACAAAGAACAAAGCTCTCCCCGCTATATTTTTGAAAAAATTCCACAGCATCGCTTTGGGGGGGGGGGGGGATACAGAGGGTCATGGACTCCCTTCTTGTTGCACCACAGCAATATCATGTACGTACCAAGCCCCAAATTCAACACACTGGATAGCGTTAGTGTTAGGCCGAATTTTGGAACAGGACCAAAAATGGCGGATTCTCGGAAGCATTAACGCTAACGCGTGTTTTTTTACGCAAAATTGCAATGTCATCTTAGCTCATAAACAAAAAAAGTGACTTTTTTTGTTCTTTTATCGGAGAAAGGACGCTTTTAACCAATGGGAAATCGGCATTCGAGCTGACCACGCGCAATGAAAGGAAATTCTGCAAAACGAAACTCGGACGCTTGCCGGTTTTTATATTGAAAACGATAATTTTCACTGGTATTTGGGGGAACTTTGAATATCCCCTGATAATTTCCAGAACATAAAACTTCCCTGATAAGTCCCTTTTTCCAAAAAGCGGGTCTCTATGCAAAAAATTAGCATATCATGGTTTTAAAGATACAAATGAAAAATAAAACCTTTTATGGCAATAAATGTTTTTCAATGCAATTAACAATTGATTCAATAACAATTTGACGAAGAATTAAAACCAAAATCCAATATTTAAAAGACAAAAATCAAATGATTAATTTTCGGCCCGATGTCAGATTTGCGAATTTTTCGCAATATCGATTACATGGACAGTATAAGGAATGCCAGTAAGGCTATAACAAATTGAATAGGAAAATATTATTTAGTATTTTAATTCAAAATAAAAGTTAAGAAAAATCTTAATCGCGAAAATAGAAGGCTTTACGAAAATTCGCTGTCGCAAAAACGAGACCTTTTCCCACCACAGTATTAAAAAAGAAGAAGACCTCATATTTCCGACATTATCAAGCTGGTTATATCCTTAAAGAAATCTTTGGACATTAAATGTATGTATTGTTCAAAAGAAATCAGTTCTGTTCAGAGCCGCTGCAAAAGGGAAGTTCAGAAAAGGAAACGGGCGTCAATGTGAACTGGCGCTGGCACCGTTTCCCTACGCGCTCTTCATCTTAAAAAAAAAAAAAAAACTGAAAGAAAAATGGACATGCAAAAATATTTATGTGTATAAATTTTTTATAGATTTAACTTGATTTTTTTTCCGCGATAAAAAATTACGTGGCCCGGGTTACGAGTAGTTTTTTTTTGCGTCCCCACCTCCGATTTTTCCGCATTTGAAGTGGTATAGCACGTCCGCGGCATTGCTGAGGCTACTTTCCTTGTACTATTCGGGAAGGGGGCACTTATTTGGTACTTTTCTTCACTTATACCGTTTTAGCGCCTTCTCCGATAATTTCGTGAAAATTCAGGGGGGCGCTTATTCGGTATTTTACGGTTAAGCAACCCTTCTGCAACGCAAGCATGCTTTCTCCCCTCCTCCCTCATGTAGAGGAAGGTTGGGAAAACCAGTTTAGAATGGTAAGTGGAAGCCACCCTTCTTTGCTTCTAGCGGAGTTCATTCCGACATTCGGCGGTCGAACGAAAAAATATCTTTTTGCATAAGAGGAAGTGAGCACTTCTTACAAACATGGATGAAAAATAAGCACTTTTAAAAGCTTTTAAAAACAAAAGCAAAAACAAGCACTTTTAAAAACCGCTACGCACCCTGGAGGAAGTGATACTCTTTCGGCTGACAGAAGTATATCGGAACAGAAAAGGTTCATTTTCCCAGCCGCAAGGACTCATTGTATTGTACTCGATGCGATCCCATCTGGTACAAAGTGTAAAATCAGAAGCCGAAAAGTTGAACTCTGATCTTTCTGTGATACCCAGGCTGGCTCACAAAAATATTACAGCCATTGGATTTGTCCATCAATTGTGTGTTCAAACATGAGCTGCGAAAACAGTGGAAGGAGTGGATGCGAAGTGGACTGCGCATGAAGAAGGCTTTGCATGAGGAGGTTGCCATTTGGGCCCACCATGCATGGCAAACACTCCAACCCTCCAGCAATAGTTTCGTCTTTTATAAAATCGGAAATAATTACTGATGAAAATGTAGTGAGCAATGGTGATGATGAAGGAAGCAATTTTGAACAAAGTGACAAAAATGACATTGATGACAAATTGCTAGCTTTGTTTATCTCTGATATTCATGAGTCAGATTTTGAAGGGCTTGAGTAAGTTAATTTGGTTATTTTATCTATTAAAATTGTTGGCAAAATATGCCTATTTTAGTTTTATTAAAGTTTCTTGACGTTCCTAATGCAAACAACTTTCACCGTTCTAACCGTTAAATGAACAGTGAAAAGCAAAGTCAAATTTGTACAGTTAACCTTTATGTTAATGTTATTTATTTCCGGTGTGAGTTTGTAAAAAATGGTGTTGCCACTCACACGGAAGGATTGTTTGCTGAAGTTTGTTTCAGGATATTTCAAGCTGGGAAAATGCAAATCAACGAATGACGGATGGAACGTTTTTACTATAAAAGCTTGAAGATAATTCCATCTGGTCTCTCTCTCCCTTTCGGCGTTTTTCCTACACGCTTGTGTTCTCAGCGATAAGCCTGCTGGGCTTCGTCTGACGTGCCACGGACGTGCGGTCGTGTTAGCCATGTTGTCTACCATATAGGATGGTTTCTTTTTTTCTGGAACGGGCCTGACAGACTTGATGATCTGTTGACTTTCCTACCAGTGATGAGATGTCATATAACTAGTGGAAAGATTTTGATGTGCCATAAGCTGTCCAGAATAGAAATCATCGAATGTATGTGAATGGAACAGTCAAGCCTGGTGCATATTTATGTGGTATAAGATTTTCATTTTTTACCGTACTGTACAGCTACGGGGACTGTTTTATTAAATTTTTCTATAATTGTTATTTGTAATTTTAAATGTTAAAATAAATTTTTTGTTATTTTTAAAATGCTTTTCTCATGTTTCTACCAGACACTTAAGGCGAGGTCCACACATTCCTCTGAATCTTGTTTTTGGGACTTTTCCCTAACAAAAATTATGTTGTTTTTTAATATTAAAATGTATGAAAAATAAAAATGTTTACTGAATATGTGCAGAACTGTCGATTTTAAAATTTGGTAAAGTTCGATTTTGGAAAGTCAAAAGGTAAGATTTTTAAAAAAATTTATATATTTCTGCCTATATCTATGTAGTAAATGTTATAAATGATGATTGTATCTATACATAAAAAAATAATATAGTTGACCAGATGAACATGAAGGATACCATGTTTTTAAATACTCACCTACAGCGACTACGGCAGGGCGGCATATAAGATGAACGTTTTTTTTAAATTTGACGATTATTGCATATGTGGCCTATACGATATGGTGCTTTATCTACCCGAAATTACAGTACATGTGTGAATAAATACAATGAATGATTAATCCCTTGTACACAAAGCACTCCTTAGAGGCACTGCCAAAGTTTGGCAATGTACTTGAATTGTATGCAGCGGCGAAGATCAAACTGTTCTAGTTCAGGAACCGATTTCATGTCACTGATTTCGGTATTTTTTTGTTTGTCGAACACATTAAAAAAACAAAAACTATTCACTAAAAGGTAATGGAAAACAAAGGAGAAACTAATTCACTATGTGACTGTTTTCTCTAACCAAATGATGATTCTAATGAAAGTAGCATTATTCCACAAGTGAAGCAAAACTCAACATTATTGCAATACATTGATTTCAGTAAAGATATTACATAATTCAAATATGGTTAACCATAAAACAAATATACTGCCAAATACCTAAAACTAGAAATAATTCAAAGGACACACTAGTACTCAAGGATTATAAAGTTACATGCTGGCAGGGAGGGGCCCGGAGAACTTTAGAGAGACCAACTGAAATAACAATTCCAGTATATTAAAATTTTCGAAAAGTAAAGGAAAAAAGTAAAAAGCCTCTGTCCCTCAGATAGTTAAATGGAACTTAATTCAAAGAAGCTGTAAAATATTTGTATATTTCAAAATTAAAATTCCTTTTATTTCAATGGAAGAACTAGCCTAGTGAAGAAAAAAAATTCCTCATTTGAAGCTAATTTCAACATTGTATTTTATAAAGATGTTATTATA
Source organism: Octonoba sinensis (assembly GCA_038502835.1). Taxonomy (NCBI): domain Eukaryota; kingdom Metazoa; phylum Arthropoda; class Arachnida; order Araneae; family Uloboridae; genus Octonoba; species Octonoba sinensis. Next base: position 150,804,465 of record CM076598.1, read on the forward strand.
GACATAAAAAAAATAAAAAACTTCCATTCAAAGAAACTTATAAGCGTTAAACTAACATTTACAACACACTTAAAAATCTCCTTCCAGTTAGAATATACTGAAAGGTCTTTTTTATCACTATTTAGTTATTATATACTGAAAGGTCTTTTTTATCACTATTTAGTTAGTATATACTGAAAGGTCTTTTTTATCACTATTTAGTTAGTATATACTGAAAGGTCTTTTTTATCACTATTTAGTTAGTATATACTGAAAGGTCTTTTTTATCACTATTTATCATAAAAAGAGGCCAACTGCATTTTATGAAACTGCTTCAAACAGACTTTTGACAATTCAACACACACACACACAAAAAAAAAAAGAAATTTAAAGAGATTTAAAGACATTTCCATGATAAATGCAAAAGTAAAATTGAAAAAAATAAAATAAACATTTTGGAGCTTTGGTATTACCTAGAAGGATAACAGCTCCTATCCAAAACTGAATTCGAAGTAAATCTCTCCATTGTAGTGCTGACATAGCAAGCCATGTAATAGCATACATGACATAAATGATGCACATAACTCCATAAAACTGTAAGAGAATATAAATAAGAATATAGTATGAGCAGAAGCATTTCAGTATAAATTTAATAACTTTATAAATCATGAAAGAAAAATTGAGGACATAAATGTGCAAAAAACAAAAAGAAATTAAAAAATCAAATACCGTATATTTCTGTGCATAAGTCGAGAATTTTTGAAACTTTTTTTAAAGCTAAATCGGGGGTTTGGCTTATATACGGATCCAATAATCTAAAAAAAAGTCAGTCAATAAATCGGGAAATATTGACTATCCATGTGTATGAAAGTATGCATGCATTCTTCTTTGTGCAATCTTTCTGCATCAATTTGTGAGCATCGGATCTAATCTGTAATTATGCAATTTATGTCTCCTACATTAAAGGAATAATTAACTTAAGATAAGTAGAGTTTCATTTAAAAGAATATATGTTTATATTTTACAGCTGGATTTTGTAACATTGTCGCTAAAACAAAATGGCGAAATTTGCTCCCGACTAGAATAATTCACTCGCGACTAACTGTGTATATCTTTCTATTTCTGCTCATCCTTCGAATACAAATGCAGAAAATAACTAAATAAAAACAATGAAAAAAGTAAAACAAATTAGCAAACACAGGGGCAAAAAGCCCAATAATGAATGAATGGGTGAAAATGTGCTCGCTCGCTCGACTCAGACAGGGTTACCAGAGATCAATCTATCGCCACTGGCGCCTAGCTTCTTACTTTTACAACGTTTTGATTGGAAAATACTTGGCCTCTTTGGCAATTCTCTTTGAACTTTAATTTTTTTTTTCTTCTGAATTTTTATCTTGGCTAAAACGAGTTTTGAGTTTTTTGTACATTTTTGAAGGAATAATGCATTTACAACTTATATTTGGCAATATACGGTAGTTAAATTCACAAGTCAACACGACAGGGGTATTTCATAAACATTCATTTTTATTAAGTCCTAACAGAGAAATTGAAAAAAATGTACTTCATAACTTCTTAACAATTTCAATTTCTGACAAGTCTACATTAGTTTAATGAATAGTTCCATATTATTGTTGTAAATGGCAGAAATTGTTTAATTTAAGAAGTTACTTACTAATCCAAAATGATCATCGACTTAAAATGTTCATACTGAATCATATATCCTTAAACATTTAAGCATCTATACATTAAGTTCCTGCAATTTAAACTTACTTTGTCTGAACAGCTAGCAACTCCATTAATGAGCCCAACATTATGGGGAATAAAAATGAAATAAGAAACTAATGTAGTGTGTTTTAACTTTTGACAAGTTAATCTCAATTAACCAATACATAGAACATTATCTATAGAGATCATGAGTCAACAACAAATGCATAAAGGGACAAACTTTAACAATTCCTTATGTGAATTTTTAATGAGAGAGAAGTGCTTCCATGGCTCAACCACAGTTTGTATCGGAGTTTGGAGAAGAAAAAACACTATTTGGTATCAGTCTCGGAGCAGAAAAAAATTAGCTTTTGCATCAGTTTGGAGCAGAAAAAACTTTTGTATCAGCCTTGGAGTGAAAGAATAATTTCTGGATCTGTCAAGAGTAGTAGATGTCAACTTTGTTACACTTTTGCAGGTAAAAAAAAAACATATTTTCAAGGGTAAGAACCAAAAGCAGTTTCATGTCTTTAAAACAATATGAAAAGTGACCATAGACTTAAAAAAGAATCAAAATTAAAATTGAACTTGAGAAAAAATTGTCCTGTAATCCTTTCAAAACCAAAAACTGGGTTAAATAACTACTTTTCTATTTTTCACAAGAAATAATTCATAACTTATTCAAAACATAAGACTCATTACACCCTATAGCCTTACATATAAGTACATTCTTCAAAAACTTTGCTTTAGAAGCAGGTCATAAAAAACATTCGTAGTAATTATTAATACCAAAATGTCTGATTTTCATAATTTTGTAGAAATAATATTAAAGTTTTGAATTTTATTTTTCAGCTCTACAGAAAGGCAAAACATATTTTCTATTATGTGTTAAAATTTTAAGACCTAATAATTGAACAGTACCGTATATTTCCATGTATAAGCCAAGAATTTTTGGAACTTTTTTTAATGCTAAATCGGGGGTGTCGGCTTATATACGGGTCCGATAATCTAAAAAAAAGGTCGGTCTATAAATCGCGAAATATCGACTAATATAGAACTGGAAAAAAGCAATTTATGTCTTTTACATTAAGGAAAATATTTGCTGAAAATAAGTAGAGTTTTATTTAAAAGAATATACAGATATTTTATAGCTGGATTTTGTGAAATCATCGCTGAAACAAAATGGCGAAATTTGCTCCTGACTATAAAAATTCGCTCGCGACTAGCTGTGTATGCCTTTCCTATTCCCTTTCACACTTCTAATATAAATGCAGAAAATAACTGAATAAAAACAAAAAAGTAAAACTAGCAACACAGGGACAAAAAGCACAATGAATGAATAGGAAAAAAATGTGCTTGCTTGCACGCTCGGCACTCGCCTCAGACAGGGTTACCAGAGAGCAATCTGTCGCCGTTGGCGCCTAGCTCCTCACTTTCACAACATTTTAATTGGAAAAGACTTGATCTGTGTTACCTGCTTGGCAAAATTTTCACCCCCTTTGGCGATTCTCTTTGAACTGTAATTTTTTTTCTTCTAATTTTTATCTCGGCTTATATACGAGGTTTTGAATTTTCGGTACATGTTTGAAGGAATAATGCACTCTCAGCTTATCCACGGATCGGCTTATATTCGGAAATATTATACGGTATATATTTCATTCTTTAGTTCTGAATAGTCAAAGGGAAATCTATGCTTTTTAGTACTGAAATACCGCTTCCCATCAACATTTTTGCAGAAGGCAAATTAAATTTTGTGGTTTATTGCATTCAAGGTCATCAGACTGATTAGAATCCCCTTCAAAAGTTCTAACTTTAAAAAGAATGCTTTTCAGAGTTTTTCTACTGATCTTTCAATCATTCCATTAGATCTTGGATACTTAGGAATAAGGCTTGACCGATGCATCGGTGCCGATTGTTCAACAAAGTTGCCATCGGCCATTGGCATCGGCGGCTGATGTTAACTTTAGAAAAACATCGGCCCATCGGCCTTGAAAAACATCCAAAAGCCGATGCAAGGCCGATGTTTTTCGCAGGGACAATTTTTCAGAAAACATTCTGTCTTTAACTTTCTTTTTTCTCCATAGCTAGATTTCTATTTTCATACAATAACAGGCTGCACATTTGTTAAAAAAAAGCACAAAAATAATGCCATTCTACAAAGTATTTGATAAAAAATTCGGAAAAATAGTTTATGCGATCGCTGCCGGAAAACCTTTATTATTAAAATTATTTCTCTTTGAACAGAATGCTCGCAAAATAGAATATGTTAAAGTAAAAGTAATAGAGCCGTCGTAAGAGTGCTTTTGTTTTTTGCACTAGGTTAGTTGCCTCATTTTTGTCCGTTTTTCGTTTAATAACGATAGTGCATTAGATGTCATTGTGCCATAATATTATACCGTCTGCTTTTAGTTGTCTTGTTTCTTATTATTCCGAAATTGTAAAAAATACAAAGTCAACTCAATCAAAGTACGATAATAACTTTAATTTTTAGCAGCGTAAAATTTTCTCTTAGCGCGTTTTTTTTTTTTTTTTTTTTTGCTACTTCGATCCCGCTGTTCAGGATTTTCTGCAATTGTGCAGCAATCTCGTTGCATATTGCTTTTTAGTGCGCGGTTATTCTCATTATTTCATTTTTAGTTTACAATATAGAAAAGATTGGTCAAAACTAAGGAAAAAAATTTCCAGTATAAATGTTTATTAATCGAAATTTTATGTGTCCAAGTTCGACTTGCAATTTTTAAAAATTGAATTGTCAAAATGCGAATTCGTGCGACAGGATTTAATAATATCTTAATAAAAATGCTAAAATTTTTTCATTTTCAAAGATTGATCAATGCATATTTTTTCAAAATACGTCTTTACTTTTTTTATACGATAATTATTTAAATTTTTCCCTGTTTATACTTATTCCCTGTTATACATTTTTTTTTTCTTTTTTGACGCCACGTGTTAGACAGTTGACAGTTTTTCTGCTATTGTGTAACAATCTCATTGCATCTGCTTTCAATTTAGAATATTTCTTGTTATTTTATTGTTAGTTTACAACATAGAGCGTATTGATAAAAAATATGAATCAATTTTTCAGTATGAATGTTTATTGATGAAAATTTTATGTGTTCGACCTGCTATTTTCAAGAATTTAATTGTTAAAAAACGAGTTCGCACAACAGGGTGGAATAATAACTTAATAAAAATGCTACAATTTCATTAATTTCAAAAATTGACAATGTATATATAAATAAATATATATAGATTTTTTTCAAAATACATCTTAATTCTTATAAACGATCAAGTGTTTTTCAGAAGATTATTTGTCAAAAGAAAACTGCAGGTGCTAAAAATATTGGTTTATTTCGCTCATTGTGCTCATGAAAATATAAAGAACATGTCAAGTATTTCAGTGTAATTTTCAATTCACAAGAAAAAAAAAGCTAATAAGATTAGTTCCTAAGGCCCAGCATTTGTAATGACAAATGCTTTTGTCATTTGTAATGACAAAAAAATCTCACGTTTATGTTTTTAAAGCAATATTCAGTATTTCTTGGTTATGAATGCTGCAAGCGAAATTTTAGCAGTAATATATATGCAAAAATATTACTGCGAGCGAAATTTTTTAATATTTTATTTTTATTTTAGAAAGAGAGCTATTTTTAGTTAAAATAACTTTTATAATGAAAAATAAACATATAATCGTTCCCGCTTTTCTTTTAAAAACGTGGGGGGGGGGGGGGGATATTATGAAAAAATCTGAGAGGAGGGAATTTGTTAGTCTGTATTATAACATCTGCATTCCTCTCCATGAAAAAAATAAGAAAATAAACGTATTTGCAGTGCAGGTGTTTTAAGAGAAAATGTTGAAGGAAAGGGAATTAGACCAGATCCTATCCAATAGTTGTTGAGCTTTTTTGCAAAGATAAGACAAAAGAATTAAAAATCCTCTGATACAGCATTTTTTAATTATTTTTTTAAACCTCCAAATAATTTAATTACTTTAATAGAATATCGAGTGATTCTTTTAGTTTTAATTATTATGTAAACTTCCCCCAAATGGTTTTACGGTGCTTGAATAATGCATTTATGTTTTTATAAACATAAAAATAAATAAGTGAATTAAATGACATTTTTGACAAGCATTCTACACAATTTAATGGTTTAAAGCGCCTTTTTTCCATCGGCCGATGGACGAGGAGAATAATCGGCAATCGGCCATCGGCCGACCTCGGAACCATCGGCCCATCGGCCAAAAAATGCCATCGGTCGAGCCCTACTTAGGAATGCTATAGGCTGAATATCATACAATTTTGAAAATTATATATGCAGTGCTATGAAAAGGTGGGCTCTTGTCTGAATGGATCTTCTAGGCCATGCATACCAAGTATTTGTTTTACTGTGCTGATTACTGCTGTTATTGTATGAAGCTTTCTCAGTTCTATGAATTTTGAATGATAATCTATAAATTAACAGAAGTTATCTCCATCCAAATACATAAAGTATGTCATCCCAAAGTAGTTTTAGACCATAAGGAGGTAATTCCTCTCTCAGAATCGTACCAGGGGTCTGTCAAGACTTTTTAGATATATTCCTGTTTTTGTAAAATTGTGAAAAAATAGCTCACAATTTTGTGAATCCAAAATTTACATGAAATTGTGTAATCTTATCCAGTGTTTTGTTTTTGTGAAATAGAATCTTGTCTGTGTAAATTTGAAAATACACAATTTTATGAATTTACTTATTTGATTCCTGACATAGAAGTTAAAAAGTACAAGATAGATTTTTGAAGAAATATTAGTTTATGATAATATTGCATTTGACTTATTTAGCTGGTCTTCGAAGCTAAGCTGGTCTTTTGACTTATTTAGCTGGTCTTCTTGGTCTTCGAAGAAATTGTAAATAAAGCTAGTTACGCAGGCTATTTTGCACTGAACCATAAGTTGCAAACAAAGTTTCATTTCCTAGGTTTAAAGACACATTTGAGCCTTTTAGACCCAAATAAATTCATTTGTGTAAGCAAATTCACATGAAAAAATAGTTACCTAAAAACAATTATATTACTAATGATAAATAAGAATAATGTCTCTCAAAGTCAATAAAAAGTATTTTACACAAGGTGTGTATACAGTTAATAGAAAAACAGGCCTAAAATCAATTTGAAATTTAAATTTTGCTGCTCTTAAAAAAATGACAATTCACCTTTAATCGGTATAATTTTTTTATATAGATTATGCACTTTCATTTCAGGCTACCTTTTAAAAAATTATTGCCATAACTGTCAACCTCACAAAGTAAGAAGTAGAAAGGTTGCTGTTCAAAAGTAGGAAGATCTTTGCATGGAAGATTTTGCATAAATATTTATTAAGTACATTCTACAGTACGAAGCACATTTAATGGTTATATTTTAAATAAATTTGCAACTGTTGTTACAAATAGGAATTTTAAATAACTTATTCACTTAAATATCGTTGAATGATATATATACGGAAGCCTTTTAAAACTCAAAAATTTGCCCAAAACCTGGTTTGGAGCAGGAAAATTCTTTTTTCTCTGGAACAGCAGTATTATATACCAATACCAAACCCACGTACAAAATTTTTATAGCCCAGCATATTTTAAAAGTGATAAAAAATAGGATTGGGAATATTCTAGGATTTCACAGGCCATTTCTAAATGGAGTTGTGTTTACATATTAAAACAAAACTTAATAAAAAGCTGAAAAGAGAAAAATCCGATGCTCACAAATTGATACAGAAAGATTGCACAAAGAAGAATGCATGCGTACTTTCATACACATGGCAAGAAGCCTCAGAAAATGATAAAGTATTACAGTAATCGAGTATCAATCTTTTAAGATACAAAAATCGGTTTCCCAAAAAACTTATTATTTTCTAAACAGTAGACAGTAAAATACAAAGTAGACTAAACAAAAATACAATGCTAGTTTAATGCAAAAAACACATGGCAAAAATTGTGGCTTTTCCGCGATTTTGGGGATTGTTTTTTAAATTCGCTTTTTTCCGAAGCGGAATTTATCCATGTATTTACCCCTCTGTTTGGAAAAGGTTTTAAAAAATGCCATTGGGCATGCTCGTGCCAAAAAGAGGAGGAGAAAAGAAACGACTCTTTGACTTTCCCTTCCCTTTGTTTAATGCGACAGAAAACATGCTTCTTTCCTTTCTTTATTAGTTTTTCTTTCATTCTTTTATCAGCGGATTTTGATATTTTTAAATGAGTATTTGTTTCATTTGTCTTTTTCTGGAAGTATTTCCTTTAAAAGGAAGTATTCGGCAGAAAATTTTTAAAATCTGGTGATGGATCGGAGGTTTTCCACCAAAATCAGAAGAGTTACCAAGTATGTTATGTACGTAAAGCATTTTAATTGAAAATTTTCTATTTGTGATACTTTATGGTGAAAGACTAGACAAAACATAATGCCATAACCACATGGACAGCCGATCACATAGGGATGGCCGATGAATGATGTCATGGACGCACTCGCTCAGGCTAAGCTTCATGCATGTGTGAACAGTGTTTGTTAAGAGACGGAATCAACGGCAAAAGCAGATTTTAGCGATAGGAAAGTTTGCTTTTCAAAGAAATAATTTTGTGACAAGTCCATTTTTTAAATGAAAATTATTGGGTCCATTATTATGTTTTCTTTTTTCTTTTTTGGAAGAATCCATTTTTGTGATAAAACATTTTATGAAGAGTCGATTTTTTGTGATAGAATATTTTGTGAAGAGTTCATTAATGGACCTAAATTTCCCCTAAACAGATCCCTTGGCACTCAGAGGTTTTTGGAAAACTTGATACTGTTCTACATAATGTTTAATATCTTCTCTCATTTTTGACCAATACAAATGTATTTTGGCCTTAGTTTGGCATGTGGTGAAGCCTTGATGTGCTGAAAATTTAAATAGCACATAGGTTGGCCTTTTCTTTGGTACAAGTCTGTCCAACCAAATCAAATCATAACTACAATACAACTCTTCTTCAACATTCCAGTAAAGCTTTAAATTCTCTGGAACTTGATTAAACTGCTTTAGCTAATTATTTTGCACAAAAATCTTTAGTTTTGCCAGATCTTAATCCTCCTCTCCTGCATTTCGAATTTTGGTAGCTCATTCTTCCGTTGTTGAAATAATTGTAGGAACTGTTGCAATGGTGTTGGAGAATTGTACGCTCCCTCCAAGAAACTTGTGTTGAACTTGTGAAAACAAACATTAGTGGAGCTTCTGGACAAAGTATATGTTACAGAGTTTCCTCCCTGGAACACACATAAGTTTAATTTTGTTTTTAAAAAGTTAAAATAGTATTCTTTGCAATCTCGGAAAAATAAAGATTTTTTTTAAAAGAAGAGGTTTGATCTATTTCCACAATTAAATCCATAAGTGTATGAAGTCAAATTTCTTACAGCCATTTATAATAGCTAAAAGCTCATTTTTATTTCCTATATCATTGCTGAGTATCATTAAGAGCACATCAAGCATAACAAACTGGATGGTTTCCTTGCAGCAAAACTGCACCTAATTCATATACCTGGTACCACAGACTGTAGATTTAAAATCTGTATTATATAAAGCTAAAACTGGTGAATCAAAACACCTTCTCTCACATTTAAAAATATTTTTCGTTACTATTTAGGGCTGAAAACAGCCAAAATGTAAAAGAGAGGAAAAACCCATTTTCTGTGTGAAACTAACCTGGCATGTTCAATCAACAAAAATGTATTTCCGAAAACTTGATATGTTCTCATAAAAATGGATTTTTGATGTTTGTGTAGTAGGAGGTAGCAAGATATGAAATTTTATGCACTTTGTAACTAAATGCAGAGTGACATAACCTAACATAACTGAATATGTGGACTATAAATTGAATAGTACACAAATTTTCTCATTGGAGTTGGAAATGGGTCAAAAACCTCTAATAACTCTTCTATGAAATTAATCTAAAGGGGAAAAAAATCCAGTTTTCCTCAATCCCTTTGCACGTATATTTTTATAATATTCCCCAACTTTCAAGCTAGACAAAAAAATGTCGAAAGTATGAAAATTCTAGAAAAAACTTGCATTATTTTTGGCCGATTTGACATATTTTGATTTCAAAGTGGATTTCTTTTAATCAATTTTAAATTTTAAACCTTTGTTTTTCATATGTTTTAATAACGTTTCCACACTAGTGCAAAAAAAAAAATTTAAATTCAGAAAAACGTTAAAATTTAGGTATTTTTATGCAAAATTCTCATATTTTGACCCAAAAGTAGAACCAGAAGATATTAATTGATTCATTTAAAAGCTTGTATGCATGTTTCTCATGCCATGCACAAGTTTTCTGCACTTTTGTGAAAACAAGTCCTAAAAATTGTTTTCTACACTCTGCCCCAATATGTATGTTTCGCATAAACCACAATTTTTCTACAATAGATACAAGAAGTGAATGTTATAAAAATTATTTAAATGTTCAAATATTTTTACAAAAAATTAATTAAATGTGTTCAAAAATATATATAATAAAATGCAATCTTGTTATAAATACTCACAATCAGCAATGGATAATCAATAGCAGAGAGATAACCATGGTCCCCTTTCATTGCAATATCCACTAAAAATCAGAATAAAAATTAGAATTACATTGATTACACACACACACATATGCACTTTGTTCTCTTTTTAACGATATGCTCTACCTAACAATGATTTTTGCTGGTCAATCTTTACAGCATAGAAAAGTTCCTACGTAAGGACGGCAGAATTCCTGTTTGAGGACAATTATTCTTGGTCGTATAAAAGTTTCTTATTCATCATATCTCAGTTTTACTTCAGGTGACCTGCTGTAGAGAAAACAAGTTTTTTTGCAATGGGGAACAGAAGGAAGTTTTTAGAAGGGGAAGTTGGAGGGGAAGCAGAATGCACTTGTTTCTGTTTGAGTGGGTCATTGTCCACGGGAGCTCCACCCCGCCAATATTAAACTAGAAAAATCCGGCTAATGGGAGTACTAAGTCCAGTGTCCAGTGAAGCACGTGTAGGGTAAGTGCTCATTTCATACAAATTCCAGGGGCAAGCAAAGTATAATGGCGTCAAAGAGAAAGCATTTATTGTTACTGGATAAATCTCTACTAATAATAAAGCAGCAAGTATGTGTGTGTGTTTTTGTGTGTGTGTGTCTGTCTGTGTCCGGCGTAGAGACCAGACCGTCCAGCGGATTTTCATGAAATTTGGCACGAAATTAGTTTGGAACATGGGGGTGTGCACCTCGGAGAGTTTTTTCCGAAATTCGAATTTGTTTATTCTTTTATTCCAATTTATAGCTGAAAGTTTCATAAAATAGTCATTTTCTATGGGAAGAAATTATCGTATCGCTTCGAGCTTGATACCGTTGAAAAGCGCATAAAAAACTACTCCGGAAGAAATTCGAACCGCGTGCGAACATTCGAAGCCTCTAAATTACCTAGAAAAGAAGTTATAAGCATTTTTCTCTGCAGTTCGAAATTATTTTTTCACGCTAATTAACTTTAATTTTAATTGTTACCATGCCGACTGACTATTAATCCTTTTTTCTTTCAACGAATTAAAATTTATTGCTAGCGGTTTTTAGCATTTTGAGGAGCAGCCGATTTTTAATTAATTAATTTATTTTTTTAGATTTTGATTATTATTTTTTTAAAGCGAATTGAAATTTATTTCCTGCGGCGCACAGGCGGTTGATAGTTTTATTTTGATTTCCTTATTTTGACATGTATTTTACGAGACCATTTTCCATACTGCACAGGGGTTTTTAAAAGAAATGTTATTTTTTATAGCGATTTTTGTTATTCCAGCTTATTACTATTTATACTTTCATTTATTTAATTTTTTTTTTTTGCATGTGAATTAGCACATATGGTATTTTTCTATTTGAGCTCGGATGAAAGGTTCATTCCGCTTTCAAAGCTTTGCCTGCTGCTGTTTGTTTCTGCAAGTTACAAAATTTCGTCTTTATGTTTTAAGCCGGGTTCCGACGCTGCATTTTGCACAACTTTTTTGTCTCCGCAGCTCAACACGCTGCAGATAAAACGTTGCGTATAGATTAGAAAAGTGCGCAGTTTTGAGTCCGGTGCGAAGACTGTACAGTTGCAGCGATAGCTGAGCTAGAAAGCATAGATTGTCTTTGAACTGTGCAGACAAATCGGCACATGTAGACGGTAGCAACCTTTTCCGATTCATTTTGTTTCTCAGTTTCAATTCGTCAGGTGACGATGGCCGACTTCGGCAATGTTCTCAGGAGTTTCTCACAAAATTTATTGCATTATGCGAAAGTTTCCCATGCATTTGGCGTGTCAAATCCAAGGAGTATAGTGACAGGGATAAAAAGGGGGACGCTTATGAAAGTTTAGTGGAAAAATTCAAAGAAATTGATGCAACCGCAAACAGAAAAACAGTTGTAAATAATTAATTCTTTGAGAAGTGTTTACCGTAAAGAATTGGCCAAAAGTTAATAAATCGATTCGATCTGGGGCTGGAGACGAAATCTACAAGCCATCTCTCTGGTATTTTGATTTGTTACACTTCCTAAATGATCAGGAGACACCAAGGCAGTCCAGGATTACCATGGATGAAAATAAAGAGATTGCAGTTGTCGAACCACCAGAACAGGCAACAAAAAAATATTTATTTTATGTAATCATTTGACCACTTTGAACGCCGGGTACTTCTGAGACGTTCCAGTCTTTTTTTTTTTAACATGACACCATGCCAAAATTGACCAGAGTAGTACCTCCTTAATGACGATATCGCACTAAACTGAGTGAAATATACAGATATCTCTGCACCATGGAGACGCATAAAAAACTGCAGCGTTTTCATTCAGTATTAAGACTGCATAGACAAAAGGTTGTACAAAACGTAGCTTCTGGACCCGGCTTTAATGTCAATAAATAATAGATAAAAATTAATTATACTAAAAATATATTAATTAAAACTATTATAATGTATTATAATCGTCCTTTTTTGTGTGGGTACTTGAACTAAACAAACAAAATGTGTTTTCTTTCAAATATTTTCTTTTTTGTTTTGTTTCGTTTCTTTCTTTCCTTTTTCCTTTTTTATTGTGCGTGTTATGTAAAAAAAATGCTTAAATGTGTAGGATCTCTGGCTGATTGCCGTGGGCAGCTAATTTTTAATTATGTGGAATGCTGTTCATTTTAATAAAATAACATAATTTACACCTAAAAGAGTTATCACTATATACACAATGGCAAACCGACTGGTCTTTTCATTTTTTAACACGGGCATAGCCGTGCGGGTACCGCTAGTAAACAATAAAGAAGAAGCTTTATTGTTTTGACTATTTGTGCTTTATTTACAGTTTTTTGATAGTTTTTATCTACAGTTTTCACTTGAAACAAAGCCCTTTTACTGTTATGGGTAAGTCCCAGCATGCAAACTGCTACAGATAAGGTTTATGACGTCAGGGACTTGTTTTTACCTTTCCAATGTATGCCGAACTTCGTGAAAACTTAAACTTCAGTATCGGTATGTAGTAGTTTTGATTTCTCTTGCAGTATTGCAATGGGAAAAGGAACCCAACTATTGGAGTTCGAGAAAAACCAGATAACAGCTCTTGAAGTACAAGGTGTCTCTCATAGACAAATATCTAAACAAATCTATCTAAACCGTAATAGACAATTTCTTAAATCTGGGCAATGCATACAGGTATAAAAGAAGGAAACAAACATGCAGAAAAATTACTTCTACACAAGAAAGATGTTGTGTGGTGTCTGAAACAAGGTAGTACTTCCCTCAGACAACTGGCCAAAGAGGATAGTCTCCCTGTGGACAAAATCAATCCCCCTTTAAAACGTACAAGAAACTTGCAATATAAAAAAGAAAACAGCAGTCCATGCTGAAAGCCATCCACAAGCAAAGGAGGGTAAATAGGGCCAAATATCATCAAATCGAGAAGGACCAATGGCATTGTTATATTCTCAGATAAGAAGAATTCAGCTTGGATGAGCCAGATGGCCTAGCATTCTATTGGCTTGACATGAAACCTTCTCCGAAAGACAGCAAGGTAGAGGCTCATTAATTCCATGTGGTGATTTCAGATATGATGGTAAATTAACCTGGCACTTTCCTCAGGCTGCATGAAGGATACTGATTACCAAGAAATGCTAGAATCCAGTTTATTACCATTTGCAGAGAGAATTAGTGCCCCAAGTTGAATTTTCCAGCTGGACAATGCACCAATTCATGTTGCAAACTCTTATTGGGAATGTTTTTTGGATAATGGAGTGCATGTCATGGAATGGCTTGCTTTTTCCTCTGAGTCCAATCCCCAAGAAAATATTTGGGGTATGCTAAGTAGGGCTGTACATATCAATGGAAGACAGTTTTGGTCTATAGCAGAATTGAAGGCGGCCATCATAGAAGCCTGGAATAATATTGATGTTAGTATCCTCCAGGGATTGCTAAAAGGTATGTCACATCTTGTATTCTGAGTCATATGTAAACATGGTGGATATATTATCTATCAGGAGAAGTGGCTTTATTTTGGCGGGACAGATTCACCTCCCTTTTTTTACATTTATTATTTTTTCCTATCCTGGTAAAGCAGGCGGTGAGTTACTCTTTGTCAATATGTATTTGTATGTAAACCTTCTTAATATATTTGTTTTTATTCTTATTGGCTTTTTTCATGTCCAGTTACGACACATAATCACAGTGGCTTTATTTCGGTAGGACACACTGTATAGATATACATCTATATATATGTATATGTGTGTGTGTATATATATGTATATATATATGTATATACGTGCATACATATATATAGATATACAGGAAGACAAATTTTAAAACAAATAAAAATGAAAAAGCAAACACTGATTACTTAAACACGTGCAAAGCAGCAAAAATTTAAACAAAGTTAATATATAAATAAAAAGAAATAAAATAAGTTGAAAAAGAGACAAGGACTCATCAATTCTGGTTCGTCTCAAAGAAGGAAAGATGCAGAATACCCCACAAATTTCAAGAAAAAAATATCACAGCCAAAGTCAGTGTTGGGCAAAAGCATCATGTAAACAAAACTTACTGGTTCAAAATTTTGAGTGAACAATAAAAAATACATTACTAGAGCCAACAAGATGACAAAGAGAAAAGAAAGCACATGGGGTTTTATCCAGGCTGCAGTCCGAAGACCAAAAAAGCGACACACCAGCAGACACCTACCCGAAAAATTAGAATGAACAGCTCTTAAAAAAAAAAAATCAGCAGTATTACCAAATTTGTATCCAACTAATAAATTCATTTACATCGTCATCCAAAAGGGAGCAAATTCTTAATTCATTGTCCGGGAAACTAAGTCAAGCCGTTAATCATCCCTGCTAACCAAACTAACCTAAACTTCCAATAAATTTTGCAATGTGCAAAGTGCTTTAGAAAAGTATTATCATACAGGTTACAACTGGTTTCAAAAAGCGAAAAAAATTTCTAATGGTGCTTTGACCCAACATTGCCTTTGGCTCTAGTGTTATTTTTCTTGAAATTTGTGGGGTGTTCTGCACCTCTCATTCTTTGAGACAAACCAGCACTGATGAGTCGTTGTCTCTTTTTCAATTTATTTTATTTCTTTACAGGGTGCTGATGGTGTGAGGAAGGAACTTTAAAATTCAAAAGAAGTATTGTAATAAACTCTCAAGGACTTGTAATGTTTCTGAAACAGTTTGGGTTTCTCGATGACAAACCATTAAAAAAACATACACTGAATATAAGAAGATTATATGTTCTAAAACATTTCCTCGCATACTAATCACAACTAGCTTTCAGCATTAAAGCATGGGGAAAAAAGTGCAACTTATACACAAGTAAATGTGGTATATTATATATATACAGGGTAAGTCAGAGTTAATGCTTCAATTTCATAGGTGTACTACACAAAATGCAATTAATTTATTCATACAAAATATACATACATGAAAAGATAATATGCAAAAATTACGACAAAACTGAAACATTCATTTTGACTTATCCCGTGTGTGTGTGTGTATATATATATGTATGTACACATAGTGTTAGAAATCCTAAAAAATAGTTGGGCCAAGTAAAACTTAGCATGAAAAGTGTTTTTACATAAACTTAAAAGCATTTACTGCATACGTTTTGTGTATTTACCATAGAAATTGCATAAGAAATATAACTCTTTATTTTAATAAAGAAACAATTAAACTGATTTTGAATGAAATAAATACTTGCTAAATGTAAATAGATAAGAAAACAATAAGTATACAAATAGTAATAATAAATTTGTAAATAATATCAGTGGTAGGAAATTGGGTTCCATTTTCAGAAATTTCACAAAATTCCAATTAATTTAAATGGAAATTCACAAAATTCTGAGCTACCAAATTGTGCTTTTCACATAATAATTTATTAAATAAGTGGAAAACAATAATAATTTTTTTACCACTATATGCTTAAATTTTGAATCCTCACAAAACTATTTGATTTTTCACAAAATTCTTTTTAAAATTTACAAAAACTGGACCCTGTTAAAATTGCTGGATTGCCCCAGAATATTGCATTAATGATAAAAAATAAACAATATGTGGATCATGTGTTTCATTTGATTCCTATTTTTATTTTTACAATTTCAATTCCTTAGCTTACATTTTTAGGCTACTGTAGGGATGAGCTATAACCTTTTCTGATTTTTCACCTAAAATAAATTGCTGACAAAGGATTAAAATTTACTTTGTCGAGAGTATTTAAATAAATTTTTGCAATAATTCATTTAAAGATATGGTATATTTCAGCTAAAATGGTGTTTTGGCAGCTCCCAGGTAATTTTTCAAACTGATTTCTCAGGTCATTCTTGATTTTTTCTAAATTCCTAAGGCTTCTTTTAGTGTCAACAGATGTGCATCGTGACTAGTGCAATAGAGGTCCACCTGCGAATTTTTCCAAAGCAAATAGCAGAAATACAAGAGCAATGCTTTCCTCCCTTAGGCATTCAATTCCCTTCAGAACTGGCCCCCCAACCCTCACCCAACCCTTGATACCCAACCCTTGATACCCAACCCTTGATAACAATTATATTGAGAAAAAAGCAGGGACGGGGGAAGCAGCTCAATAACATTTTATCAGTGGGCGTTGGAGCCTGTCACTGAACTATTTTGCACTTGTCATTCGGAGGGAAAGGAGAATATTTTTGGCTGGCTTCAGTAACAGAGATTTGGGCTATTTCAGCTATAATGGTATTTAAAGAGTTAAAATAGTTATAACAAGTCATTTAAGGACTTAGCATTACAATCATATAAAAAATTTGTACATACAATTAAATTTACTGAAGGAAAGTACCTGATATATTAAACTTGACAGGAATGCTATTTAGAGACTTGACCCGCAAGATAAATAAATAAACTCCATCCATGTCAACTGTTGTTAGCTTAGAGCCTAGCTGTTGAATAAAACAAGCATTATATCTTTCCACACTAATTTGAAACAGCTTAGAGATACTGACGATCATACAATAAAATGCATTTATAAAATCAAAAAAAACATATATCTATCATAAGTAATGCCTCAAAACTAGATATACTACCTAAAATATTAATTAGCTCTACACAATATTATAAAAATTTTAAGAATCAAACCCAAGCGAAATGTAAAAAAGTTTCTTAAGTATTCTGAAGCATTTATAGAAGGGCCAAACTGATTCATTCATATTTTCATTCCAGCTTACTAAATTTTCTGAATATCAGACAATCGATAATATTATTTATTTTTACATTTATTTAATTTGTTGTTGTTGTTGCTGCTTATGCCACTTGGATATCCAAGCTCCAGTCGCAGAGCGACCTGGAATTAAAGCACTCCGTTTCAATATGAGCACCAACGGTAGAAGTACGACTTGGCTCATAATGGATGGCCCCAGATGGCCCCACCACAAATACGCCACCTTCCTTTTTAGATCTATGGGTGAAGGGAAGGGAAAATCTCCACCCACCGGTACCCTCGGAACTGCTTCAGGACTTCAGGGTCCATAGATTTTACATGCATGTATCTGAAACTGAAGATTATTTAGTGACATCTGAAAACTGATATTATTTAGGGACATAAACCAAAAACAGTCAGTTTCAAACTCATATAAGAAGGTCTTGCACTGAGTTTAGACATAAATTTATTGCTTTTTTCTAACGATCGGACAGGAAAGCATAGGTTGGAAGTTGACTGATAATGTTTTCTAACTTACTACACAAGTGGATGTTCCATTCAACAACTGCTACAATCTACCTTTTAAAAAATAGGATTAAGAAAATATAAATAAGTGATCTGCTACCAGAAATCCTAACTTAGCATTAGATGTCTCACAATAACTATG